>JALMGA010000005.1:74904979-79904979 GCA_023333525.1 Aspidoscelis tigris stejnegeri | reverse complement strand
TGCTTTTGCCCAATTGATAGAAATACCTGCCCCATCAATACAGCCGAACGGAAAATAGCGAAGCATTGGACGTCATGCTTGTATAGGGTCTAGCTGTGTCACTTGTTAATGAAATAATGGTTCACTAATCACCCTTCAGGGGTTATGGAGAAATGAGTCTCAAGTACCTTGTGATACCAGAATGCCTCAGCTTAAAATGACATACAGAGACTGCATTCCTGCATGCCCTGAAGTAATCTAACTCCCATTAACACCAATCACGAAGTATAACTATATACAGGAACACACTTTCTTGATGGGATTTGGCAGGTTTCCCTGCAAAAGAACACATCTTCTGAAGAATGAGTTCCAGTGTTTCTGTGTGAAGGTATATGAAAATAATTAAATGGAACAATATTTTTCTTGGATTAATTTATGTGTTGTATATTTTAGGGACATTTTAGATTTGTTCAGTGCATCAATGCTTCACCGTCTTTATTCTATGTAATCTGCTTGTGGACCTTGGAGAATGTAATAAATAGGATAAATAAACACAAAAAATGAAATGGCTTGAGGGAAAAGTGACAAAGTATTAATAAAGGTGGACTCATGATCTTAATATTGTGAGAAGAAATGAAATGAACTTTATTGGTTAGTCATTTGACCATATCAAGTTTACAAAAGATAAAATCATATAAAAGATACCAGGATAAAATTAAGAAACAAAATAAAAATAAGATAATTATTTGTCCCCATCACCCTTACAAGACACTCCATTCAACTCTTTGAATGATTTCCTAAGTCGGGCAGCCTTAACAAAAGACAAAGCTACCCTGTATGTCACCTGGACATTTTTCCCTGCAGAAGGTAAGTCAACTTAGGTTCTGCATTCCAGTGGGACACATTTTGTAAAAAGGGGACCAAACAAGTTGTTTTTATTGAAGAATACAAGGGACAGATAAACAAGAAATGAAAAAGTTCTTCAACCATTGCTGCGTCACAAACAAACAGTCTTTCTTCATAAGGTACCTGATGGTATCTCCCATACTTCACCATGGAGTCAATCAGTTTACAACATACATAAGTAAATTGTTGCCTTAACTGATGGGCCATTTTGTAAACTAAATATTTTTCAAGTTGGAAAATAGATTTCTGTTGTGCTAGCCATTTTAGTGATTTTATGTTAGAAAGGCTTGCAATATCATTTTGTGCACTAATGTCCATCACATGGTGTTTAAAAATCTCTTTAGATAACTGGCTGGTGTGCCCTAATATTTGCAAGGACAGACCACAGCGAGAGATTATGACATGTAGTTGATGGACCCATGAATAAGGTCCTCTCATTCCTATATTGTTCTTCAAGGCACGTTCTTGGAAATCTGTTTCCAGACATTGAGAATAAACATAACCAGAAGTTAAATATTTTTATATTAATGGAGCATTGAGTGGCTTGGACTCCAAGTTCTGCTCTAAAAGCAGGAGCTGGGACAGATCTGTTGACACCCATTATCCATCTTAAGTCTGTACCAGTTGAGATATTTGAGAAACCCCAGACTTCTGCCCCATAAGTCAAACATTGGAATAAGTTTGGCTCTATATACTGTAAGAAGGGGGAGCAGAGATCCCGGATGGTGAATCTTGTGAACATGACTAATAGCTGGAGTGCTTTTTGAATATTTCCTTGTTTTTCTTTTTTGCCCAGTATCCATGTGTTTAAATTTCATTTCATTTCTCAGCTGCAATGTTGTTCTCTTCCAAGATTTTATTTTAAACAGCTGTGATCACATAATGGCTATTTTAAAAATCAGTGTGATATTCAAATTATTGCCAGTTTGACACAAACATCTTAATTTCAGCAGACAGCAATTTAGGCTGCAGCCACTTGGCCTGAAAATCTACCCTTGGAATACCCATAGCCATAGGCAACACGCAGATGGTTCCGTTTCTGCACAGCCCAGGAGTGGGAGGAATGGGTCCACCCCAAAGGCAGCAGGTAGATCAGTCTTGATTCCAACACCACATGCACAATGCAGCTTGCGGTGTCCTTGCAACTATGAAAGTCCTGCAGCTGTGATTTTCTGTCCGTGCAACTTTTGAAACAGGTCAGAAATGACCCCTGAAAGTTTGCCTTTTCAATCCAGCACAGAAACTGCACAGGCAGGAATTGGCCCATTGACTCCTGATTCACCTTGGTTGAGACTGGTAGTCCGTAAAGAGTCTTTTACCCCAGGCCACATCTAGAATGATTCTAAGGGGCATTTCCACAGCTCTGGATGGCCTTTCTCTTTAGGTCATATGGATGATGTTGTAGGTTAGGTTAAAGTATTCCATGTGGAGTGACAGAGAAGAAAGGAGATGAATTAATGGACCACTTTCCACCCATGCTGTTTCCTTGATGCCTGAAAATGGCATACTGCCAATGCTTGTTTCCAAGCTGTCTCAAAAGTGGTTCATACAGCAGTGTGAAGATTTCATTGGGTATTTTTCCACTGTCACAAAGTACCCATTTTTCCACCCAGTAAGGACCCATCTGGGTGTGAGCTGGATGATCCCATTTCCACCACGGCACCCATTTGGGACCTGATTGTTTTGACTGCCGCTGGGGAAATCCAGATCAAATGGGTACTTACTGGCCTTTAATCCAGATTTTCTGTAGATCCCATTAATGGGGTCTACAATGGGGTCTTCAGGCAGAAAATCTGGATTAAAGGGAGCCTGTTTCCACGCTTGTGTGGCAATGGGGTCTAGAGGAGGCTAGGGGGAGGGGGCACCCATGGGGGGGAGCCCCAAAACCTAAGCTTCGAAGTCATTTTGAAATCATTCCAAAGTCACTTTGAAGTCTGTGCAAAATAGCACCGGAGCATCTTTGAATTCTGTGCTGATCTTCAGAGTGAACTTCGAAGTGACTTTGAAGTGACTCCAAAGTCACTTTCAAGTTCACTCCGAAGATCAGCACATACTTCAATGGAGCTGTTTTGCACAGACTTCGAAGTGACTTCGAAGTGACTTCGAAATGACTTTGAAGCCACTTCAGAGATTGCACCCCCCTCATGGGTAGATACGGATTTCCAAATGGGTGCTCCGGTGTTTCCATGGCAGGGAGGCATTGCTATTGGGTGCTAGACCACCCATGGAAACACATTGGGTACTTCCCTTAATCCAGATGTACTAGATCTGGATTAAAGAATGTACCCATTCCTTAGATCCGGATCTTCTTAGATCTGGATTAAAGGAGCGCAGTGGAAAAACACCCATTGTCTACAATCTGCTACAGAGTGCTGGTCATTTGCCCTTCAAGGCTGCGGTCGTAGAAGTGAATATTCTACTTCCCACCTCTGAGGGCCCTCAAACTTCAGCTGTTTGGTTGCTGCCGGAAATGCATAAGTATGTCAAAGTGAGGCTTTCAAGAAATTAGGATCATGAGTGTTGTTTTCCTCTCTATAGTCACTGTGTTCTTGCTTACATGATGCAAAAGATAAAAATAAATATGGTGCCTTGGCATTAGACCATCAGATCAGTTCCTTGAGTCCAAACTAGCAAGTTCATATTTGGTTACGCTAAATTCACCATTCCTGTTTTAAAAACTATAAGGCTTAGGAAATTCAAAGGCACTTATAATCAGGCTCTTCTTGTAGTAAACCTGGAGAAGGATGGGAAGGAGAAATTGAAAAGTCAATATAATCTTTCTCTCAAATTCCACATGAGCCTATTCTGAGCAACTGTGATGCAGAGAATGCCTCCCGACATAATTTAAAACCTATGATTTTGCTGGGATTATATTGAGAATTCCAAATGTAATCTTGGGTTAGTTGAGCAATAGCCCATAATATTACTATTAGAAAATACCTGACAAAGATGCCTAGTTTTCTGTAGCAGTGACTCTCACCTTTATGTCTCTCAGCCAATTTTATTACAGCACCAGTTGGGGCTACTGGAAACCAGCAAAGAGTGAAGAAGAGGAAGAGGAAGATGAGATGGGGTCCAGAAAGCACTAAGGGGAATTATAATGACACAAGACAGCAGACATAGAGATAAGACTGGGACTGCTCATTGTGCGTGGTGAGGGCCAGCAGGAGGTAGTTAAGGACTATTTCAGCAACAATCCAGCTATTTTGCATTGCTCATTCACAACTGTTCTTTGCTTAGATCTTACTTGCCTTCTTCAAGGCCATCCCAGCAAAACCCAGAATTCAGACTCCTATACTGTCTTAAACATCAAAGTGCACTTCTGAAATCCCATTTAGCTTATCAACCAGCCATCTTTACTTTCCTCTGATCATCTGATGGAATGGTAGTTACTCATCCTTAAGAAATTTATGGATAAGGAATTAAAAGTCTCTCAGCTTGATCCTGGTTTAATAAAAACAATGTTCCTGCTCCATTGACATCTTAGCTCAGGTAGTATTTTGCTACCAAAAGAGAAGGAAAAAGAAATGTAACGTGACCATGAACTTGTCTGTTTGAATTTTCATATTGTTTCAATAGTGATGAAAGGGGATAAGTTGTAGGATTGTCTCCAAGGCTCTTAAAATGGCTATTTTGTAAAGAATGGGTATTTCCATTTCATGAAGTATGTCTATGGGTTATGACGGTATATTTAAGAGATAGAGTGTAGTGAAAAAAGATGGAAAAACAGGAATAAAGACAGTAAAAAGAACACAGTCTGGCTCATGTGACTGTTTCCTTATTTGTCCACAGAAAGAAACAGTTTTGAAAAGCTATTCTATTTTACTCAGCTGTGAAATTGTTCAGTGACAGTTCATTATCATGTAAAGCTTACCTTTAATACGTGCTTCTTTCCCATCATTATGCATTATAATAGCAGTTTCTTTCTGTTCTTTTTTGCATACCAATGATCCAATTAAAACTGTACCACTTAAAATAGTTATCGAGATATAGTGAATAGCGGTGCATGAAAAATGCTTAGCCAGTGCAGAAAAGCATCCATAAAAAGGGCTTCTGTCCATATATAAGACTTGTGCCTAAGGGCCTTTCAGGTCTTGCCTTCAATAGACCCAGCCCAGGTAGACTGGATTCCACTTAGACCACTGAACAAGACTGTCTGCATTGGGACAGCCTGCTTAGTCCCAGGCCCCACACTAGGTCCGAAGCTTAAAGCAGCTTCTGAGCCAGTGCGTGGGGGATTCTGAAGATCTGGGTGACCTATTGTGGTGGCTTGCCTTGTGCTGCTGCAATGATCCTGTGGTATATCAGACCACTGAGGCATGCTGTCTGTACACCTCTGTGCTCCATTATACCGCCACCTAGTATTCTGCTCAACCTCTTTAAATAGATCTACCAGTAGACAGGACTAACCTACCATTTTGGGTCTCCTGGTCTGGTCTTTGGTCAGTATTGTGCAGATGGAGTCTAGTAGGAAATTGCAGGACCAATTGCCCCAGCATATGTGAACAGAAGCTTCTTGTACACTTTCTGGAATGAACATACAGGTGGCACTGTTGCCTGCATGCTGAGTGAGAGTGACCATTCCTGCACACTTTTGGAGTGTTACTATTGATTAAATTGCCTTTATTACCTTGCTATCCAGATCCTGTGGCAGCTTTTACCTGGGATAGGCAACATACCCAAAGATGTCAGTGTCCTGTTTCAGGGTTGTATGCATACTGGACAGCCAGGCCCAGTCTGAACTGGCAATTTTGAAGGCAGGGTCCAGCTTTTAAAGGCTAAGAATGAAAATCCCCAGCCCTCAAAAGTTTTCATCTAGGCCCTTTTCCGTGCTGGTTCCTGGTGCACTGCCAAAAAGGGATCAGTCATGGTGTCTACATGTTCTTTGTAGTCAGGTATATTAATAGTAATCCAATTATGGACTGCATATACTGGTGGACTGGTATTCAGCACCATTTTGGTGCCAGTCTAATGTAGACAGATGATACTAAGGGGGTTTGGAGCTTCTGCCAGTGCCACACAGTTCTATGCTGCAAATATTTATCCCTTTACTTCTCTGCAAAAGTTCCAGATTTCCATGGTCTCTAATCATCAGTTGTTTAAATTACTCTAGTATTTTCATCACTACATTTCTCTTGGCTCATCTTGGTCTCTTCACCTTCTTTCCAAGATTCCAATACCAAATTAATTCTCTTCCTGCAGTTCAGAGCACATGGCATCACGCCTGTCATTTCCTAGACTGGCTTCTAATCTGCTCCTGCATCCAGTTTTCTTTCCTAGATACCCGTTTTTATGTTTCACAGCTTCAGTGGCCTTTTCCTCCCTTTTTTCTGTTATGCATTTTTAACCTTGCTGCCGTATATGCTTTTAAGTGCCTCAACACTTCTCTGATGTCACTTCAAACCCCTAGTGAAGAGCTACTTTTTCCTTTTTTGAATGTGGTACAATTAATAAACAGTTGTATTTTGTCTTTATATATTTAAAACAATTTTCATACCAGTCTTCAACACAGTCCCCAGGGATGTAAACAATTCTATAAAAATCAATAAAACAGTCAAAAGAGGGGAAAAGGTAACTATTACGTGAAATCCATGAAACATCAAAGTTGAACATGAATGAGATGTTTATTTTATTTATTTATTTATTAATATTTATATCCCGCCCCATACCCAAGGGTCTCTGGGCAGCTCACAGCATTTAAAAACGAACATATCAAAACTGTATCAATCCTAAAAACAAGTACAAAATTTAAAAAGCCAGCATTAAAAAATACAAAAACAGTTTTAAAACAGCAGTGTTCGCAATGGGGAAAGTGCAGGGAACATTTAACTAAAGTTAGAAACAGTGGATAGTCCTCCTTGGAATATTGTGTACAATTCTGGTCACCACACCTCAAAAAGGATATTGTGGAACTAGAGAAAGTGCAGAAAAGGGCAACCAGAATGATTAAGGGTCTGGAACACCTCCCTGATGAAATGAGGCTGCAACATCTAGGCCTCTTCAGTCTGGAAAGATGACGTTTAAGAGGGGACCTGATTGAAGTATATAAAATTATGCACGGTATAGAAAAGGTGAATAGAGAAAATTTCTTTTCTCTTTAACACAACACTATGAAGCTGATGGGTAGGAGAGTCAGATCTGGGAAGGGGAAGTATTTCTTCACCCAGAGGGCCATCGGTTTATGGAATATGCTGCCAGAAGAGGTGGTGACAGCTACCGGTCTAGATGGCTTTAAGGTAGGGTTAGACAAATTTCTGGTTGACAGATGTAACAATGGCTACTAGAATGAATGTCTAGGTGCATCTTTTAGGTGTAGGGGTTGAAGTGGGGTGCTTCTAAGGCCATTTGCTTCTCTTATGTTCTTATGTAAGCCAGAATGACCAACAGAGGGTGCAAAGCAAAATCTATAAATATCACACCATGCCCTCTACATTCCAGTCATTTTGAGAGAGCCAAATAGTTCTAGATCCTTCTCTGAAAGGCAAAGCAGAAAATCATTAGTGGTGGGAAATTATTCTGCATGGAGCCATCCAGAACGATACTTCAAGTATGTGAAGAGAACTATCCATTCTAACCTCGCTTCTAAGGGACCTAGGGTAATTTACACAGCCGACAGTATACGAGGAGGAGACATATCCTATGTTTAGAGTGAAAGAATTATACTCAATTAGCTTCAAAGATCTAGATAATTTTCCCTTTGTTTTTTTGACATCACCACTGGCTCCCTAAGATGCTAGTGGCTGTCACTGCATCCGAAGAATGCCTGGAATTTAGAGGGCATTGTGAGATATTTATAGGTTTTGCTTTGCACCCTCTATTGGTCATTGTGGCTTACTGCAAGGAGGACTACCCACTGTATTCTCCTGGAACCATCCCAGAACATAAATTGTGAAATTTAAGAGGATTTAGATTGAATGTATATTATGTAATGCTATCCAGTACTTTGCTCTTCTCAGATGATAGTTTTTGCAAAAATTCCAGTCAATCATCTCGGCCACAGTGTTATGTCAGTCTGTGTGATCTTTGTGCAGCAGTTAACTACATGGTTGATAGTTTCATTGGACTCCTTGCATAGTCGGCATTTTGCATCTATTGTTGATTTTTCTATCTTGGCCTTTATGGCATTTGTTCTAATCAACTGTTCTCTTGCAGCCAAAATCAGCCCTTCTGCTTCTTTCTTCAGGTTTTCTCTGTGTCCATCTTTCTGTTTTTTTGCTTTTTTTTTCTAGGAGCTGGCCATGCAGTACTTTACTGTGGCACTTTTCTGTCTGAGTTTTCATAGTATTACTCCTGTATTCATACTTTGTTTGCTGCACTTTCAGCAGAGCTTTTGCTTGCTTAGCTCAATTAATATTAGTTCTTGGTTCTCTTTGATGTTGTCAGCCAGTGCATAGATGATGATGATGATGATGATGATGATGATGATGATGATGATGCAAGGTAATATTGCAGGTGCCAGTTTTTTAGCTGGTGTTGGCCTTCATTTCACATTAAGTTTTTCCCAAGAACTTTGGATGATGCAATATATTGGTGTAAGATGTGCAAAGAACCTAGCAGTGTAGCCTTTTGTAGCTGACCAGGGGAGATTTTGATGTTGTTGTTGTTGTTGTTATGTGTTGTTGTTGTTGATTTTCATGTCGAGCAATGTAACATTGTTTTAAAAAGGTAGGCAGCTATAGGATGTGGTAGTATTTATTTTGGAAAAGTTTCAAGAGAAAGTTTGCCTCCAGATATGCTGTAAAATCTGCAATTCTCTTGGCACTACATTGGCAAGGCCAGACATACAGTACCTGAGGCATTGCTATCTGATCTTCTTCAGACAGTCTGTCCGGGACCAGTCATATAAGCTGCTCGCCAGATGCGAAGGTAAGCTAAAGGTCGCTTCTTGCATCTGGCAGGATCCAGCAGAAGGCAACAGCAGGATCTTGTTCCAATCTTGCCTTGCTTCTTGCCATCTGGAGGCCACCTCAGCCTTGCAACAGAAGGATCCAAGAGAAGGGTTTCTTAAACGCTGTGTTTCCAAAGCAAAATTCCCCTTTTGAGTTATAAATTTGATTTCACCAATAAAGAGACTTCCTGTCTAGTTAACAAAAGCAAGGGAATCTGTCATTTCTCTAGCCACTTAAAAGAGGTGCAGAAAGCTTTCCACTTGGAAGCAGAAGCCAGATGAAAAGGGTAGCTTTGGAGCACTACTTTGCTGTCCCAGTAGATTATAATTTAAGAGGAGCTATGGTTTCCATGCTTTATTGTTTAGTGTAGTAATGATTTATCTGAAAGGCTGTATGATGTACAGCTCCACTCCACTCCCTGTGACCTTTTTAGGGAGAAAAGCAGATAAAAATATTGGCAGATGCTGCTTCTTGAACATATGTCTTTCCCACAAAGACAGGCCATTTGCTTGCACAAGGCTTGCTGTATTTCACTGCTGTTTCATCTGTTTTCTTCCTCCATTTTCAGTTTTTGCAGCCAAAGGTCCTCAAAAGCCATTTGCATGTAGGGAGATCCATTAAAGCGGGAACTGACTCTTTTTCACTGTCAGGAAATGTTTCAGAAAATGCTTATACTGCTGAAGGGGAAAAAAAAGTTGAAAGAATGGAGGGATTGTTTGCATGAAGGTCCTCATATATAGCAGGCTGTGCACATTTCTTTTTTCTGTAAAGAGTGATATTGTTTTCATCAAGACAGGTGTAAAGGGTATAGTGTCTGGACACAAGGAAATTCAGACTATTATGAAATGAATCAAAGGGGAAATTTTAAATACTTATGGAGCACTTGAATCATATGTTTTCCTTACTTCAGGGATGGGTATAGTATACCCCCTGATTAAATTTCTTTAATTTTAGCCCAGTTTATTTAAAAATGACAAATAATGGGATCTCTGGGTGGCCAGATGTAGTATATGTCTGTTTTATATACCTGACGTAAGTAAAAGCTTTTCATCCACATTTGATCCACCTTTAGAATTGCAAACACATTAAGTAATCCACCAAAGTTTGATTTTCTGTGTTGGATAATGTGGAAGAAAAACCACTTGTTACTTTCCTGATGTGTTTTCTTACTCTGAAGGTGGATAAATGGTGGGTCATTATTGGGCCCTAAGTAGGAAATGAGATATGTTTATGTAGTCTGATGAATTTCATCCTGTCCTATAGACAATGATATCTGGTACCTGGGAAATGTGGCTGTGTTCTTGCTTTATAGTCTACTCTCATATAATAAAACAGAACTTTGGGCTGTGCTTGAAAGGAAACCCAAAATCTACAACCAACTAAATTCAATTGATTTCTGAGTCCATGGCCACGACTGTAGTTAGGGACTCTCCAAGCAATAAGGGGAACATACATATCTTTACCATCTTAATCACCATGCGCCATCACATCTACAATGGATCCAGAGTGAATTCAACATGGTTTGAGTGCAGATTCAAAGTGGATTGACGGTAGATTTAACACTTTCAGAGCAGACATGTTATGGGATACCTATCAGGTACATATGGATACATATCGGATACATATGCATTCATATTGGATATTTGTACAAATTTGTGTGAGTATGTTCGTATCAGATAGAATCCTAGCACTTTTGAAGGGGATATTTTCGAACGAATGCCAATTTTCTTACATGGGATTTGATATGAACTGAATGAAAAAAAAAACCCTATTCATGCACATCCTTACTCAGGAAGTATGTCTCAGTGCAAAACAGCGCATGCATAGGGCATGGAGAAATATGCAAATGTAGCAAGAAATTGTTTCAGTCTCAGAGTGGTCTTTTTCAGTGTGCTGCTGTTAAAAATACTAATAGCAGTTTTTAAATAATTTTTGAAATGTCTCCTCAGGCTTCAAATCAAGCTTTACTTGAAAGGCTTGCTAAATGATAATGGTCTTTTCTGAGCTTCTGAAATTAGTCCAGATTTTGCCACTCCTATTTTCAGCTTCCCCATCCCTCCCTTTCTTAAGCTTTTTGCTGAGAGGTGTTCAGTCTCAAGCTGAATAGCTGCTTAAGGAATGGTTGCGCTTCAGATTAAATGAATATGCATCCATGCGTTGCCATGGCAATGTGGTGCAGTGAGCTCTTCAGGCCTGTAGGAAGCTAGCAGGAGTATTAACTCAAATTAATGTGTGATACTCACATTGTAAAGTCACAGGTATTTAATATTGACTCAGTCTCGACTCGGCCCTTGTGTACTCCTCTTGCAGGTTTGGGGACTAAAATATTAAATATAAGCGGGAGGTTATTTTGATGTATTTAATCCAATCAATCTTCAGCTTCAGTATGAACTGATTTGACATATTTAAGAATAAAAGTAATAAGGAGCCTAATTTCACTCTTGGTAGAGGGAATAGAATAGCTATTTGTAGGATGATGTTGCATCAGAACTAAGGAGACTCTGGAAATAAGTTGTGAATTTTTAAACTACAGAACCTCAAATTAATTTGGCACTGGAAGGAAGTTTTTCTCAAGTCACTGTGGTGGCATTTGAACATCTGATCTGTCCAGGAACTAATGCTAAAGTGTGTTAAAGTGTTCGGTTATCCTAGGACCAAATTCATGTTTAGGGTCAAGGAGCAAGAGATATTCTTATGTGACAACTGGAGGAGCTCAAAAGCGAGATGACTGAATTAAAAATGCAGGATTGGAAATAGATTGAATAGACCTTACTGATTTACTCACTCGCTCACGCACTCAGTCACTCATTCTATTTATATATGACCGTTCATCAAACGGTCCCAGGACAATTCCCAACATTCATAAAAGCATAAAGCATCAATAAAATCAATAGCATCTTCTGAAGCTTAAAAACATAATTAGTAGGACCCAGTGGGAAGGTGTTCAACATCAAAAGCCAGGGTGAAGGAAAAGTATGAAAAGCAGGGCAAAAGAGAGATGGCTGTAACATTGTCGCACAGTAGATGGTAACTGCTTGCAAATACATTGTGGATTACAGTTTGTCATTTCCATGATCTTTAATAGGTGTTATAGGGAGGGCTATTTATAAGTTTGCATATGATGGATTGAAATATACCCTTCTCCCATTTTCTTTAGTCCTACGCAGTCAAGATTGATGCCCCCTGTGGATGGCGGCGCAAAAGGACAGACAAAGAAACAGTACTAGGAGTCAAAAATAGCTAGAGCTAATGACAACTAAGATATTGTACAACTGCATATATTTGCAGGCCCCCACAAAAAAATGGATCAAGGTAGAAGTGAAACATTACTGTAATGAAAAATAAGAAAGGATGAATGGATTGAAGACCTCAGCTTCTCAGTGTGATGGGACGTTGGCTACTGTGTTCTTGTGTGACAGGCAATCCTTGCTTTGTGTATCATATGTTTAACTCACAACTGTCTTCCCTGTGCAGTACCTTGATAATCTCAAATCATTTCACCTCCTCATAGACCTACCTTTCCATCATTAATTGCTGTGAAAAGACAAAATGGTGTCTTGCTACATACCATGGCACCAAGGATGTTCTCACAATCTGGTTATATTTTCCTTTCCACAAATCTTTCCCATTAGGGATTATACTTCAGGAAGGAGAAAGTAAATATAACAAGCACTGAACTGCCCAACGAACTGTGTAGAAAAGGCAACAGGACAGAATTTGAACTGGACTGTAGAAAGAAACTACTTTTCCCTAGAAATATGGCACAGGAACAAACCAAAGAAAATGGTATGGACAGCCATAGTGGTCTTACACAAAAGTGAGAAAATATAATTCTTAAACTAATGTGCTAAAGCAGTTCTGTTTTGGTACTATATGCAACCTGTTTGTTGATTGTTTCAAAATGCATGGTAAAATTCAAAAACTAAGTGCACTGCTTCGCCCCCCCCCCCCCCCGCCGCCTGACATTTCCTATTCAGTGTCTGACCAAGAGATAAAATGGCTTCCAAGTACACAGGTAGAAAAAGATCACATGGTGTGCTGTAGAGATATGGTTATTTCTGCAGTTACTTCTTTTCAACCTTTGCTACCTGTTAAATAGATTAAGGCTTTCACACAGTCAAACCTTCTGTGACTTGTTTTTCAACATGTCTGCTCTGCGACTGATTTCACATCATATGTTCAAAGCAAAAGTGACAAGCACAGGAGAAGATGGTACAAGATTTAGTTTGGAGGTATAAAATTATCTATACTACTGCTATTTTGCCACATGCTTGCTAAGAGTATACTTTAAAAAAAAAAGTAATCTTGCAAGGAAAAGAGAGGGAAAGAAGGAAATGATTTTGTTAGCTGAATATGGGCCAAAGGGAACTGGCTTGACCTGAGACCAAAGCTGCATCCACACATACCTGTCCATCCTTATCAAGGCTACAGGTGCCCCTGAAGGTACAGGATCTGCCCTTGGGATCACTCTGCATGCACAGTACAGTAAACACAAGAATTATGTACTGAATTTCTCCCCAATTCACCCTTCCTGATTAAAGAATCAGACTGCATTCACAACTACATTTTAATCCAGCTTCAGTCTGCTTTGAGAGTGAGCGAATGCATTGGCAAAGTGACAGGTTGTTTGCTTTTGGCTTTGTTTAACTGAGAAAATCCACCTTTGAGTTAGATAATATGGAAAGAAAACGATGGGTGACTTTGCTGCTGTGTTGTTCAGCTCTGAAGGTGGACTGAAGCTGGATTAAAACCTACATGTGAAGACAGCATCAGTGGGGGTTATTTTTGCCCAGTGTGATTAAATGCCACACTGTAAACGTCCAACTTCGGTGGCCATTTATGGTCCAGCATTGTTTAAATTTTGAGCTTTCCTTGGAAGATTTGGGGCATGCTATTTTCATGCTCCTGGCCAGAGTTGTGCCTCTTCACAGCCATCTGAAGGCAGCCTTAGACTGCATCTACATGGTATCATGGGTGTGACTGTCATTCATCCACAGGGGTTAGTGGTTAAATGGACCCTGATGAAAGCTCTCTTCAAGTCCCCACTGCCTGACTAGAAGGACATGGCACGCTGATGTGAATAAGGGATTCCCTCTCCCCTTGGCACCTTATTCTCTTGATTCAACCCGTAGCTCTGCCATTAAAAGAGCTATAATAGTCTTATGGCAGCATGTGCAGCATATATATTCGATATAAAACTATATAAAAAACAGTGACAAACTGCTCTATAATCAACTCTAAAATATTAAGCCTATCTGTTCATATTCATTGGTGTACAGCGGCTCATCTATATAGTCAACAAACTGTTAAGATAGATTGTTTGGTTTTCTTGGATCACCGTCCGTTCCGGTTGTTCCAGACAGAAGATTAATCAAACTGTTTTTCATGTTGTTTCAAACTTATCCACATTCCTTCCAGGCACATTTCAACTTTACTGTCTTTCTCAGTGGCAACAAGTGTGCAGCTATAACACAGCTATCAGCACACCAAAATCTCCTGTTATGTCATCTATCATAAAAGTATGAATAATCTTCTGTCCAGAACGCCATGAATGGTTGGTGCACCCGCTGTCATTCTTTTGGCATTTCTATTGGTCAAAGGATTGTCAGGTTCCTGATTATTCTCTCTTTCTTGGTGTGGGATTCTGTGTGGTGCACTTGATTAATCTGCCTTTCACTTTCTGCAACACGTGCTTCACGCTGGCATGCTTCTTCAGTGCTATTCCTGTACCACCAAGGAGGTGGAACTACTTTCCAGGTGCCACATGGCTGTAAAACCTCATTTGTAGTATGGCCTAATAGTTGCATGCTAGTTGCACATGTGCTCACATTGTGGGTTAATAAGAGGTGTCTGGGAGGCTGTGATATTGACACAGTCTTTGGATGCTATTACAAGAAGGACTTACAGGACTGTTCAGTAGTGTATGTGCATGCTGCTGATCCACATCCGTACTTAGCTGTGTGATAGGCTATGGCTGTTTCTGTGCTTACCTGTGTTGGATTCCTCCAGTGAGACTGGATCAACTAGAACTGTCCACCTTCTTATCTGGTCCACACGTTCCAGAACAAGGCTGTCCACATTTGAACACCTGTTCCAGGATAGCCCATGCATTGCCCTGAAGCTCGTGTCAGCTTGAATGTTGGTTCTGAGGGCTCAGGCAGCCAAGAATTACTGTTCCTGGCCTCAGAAGCCCTGGGGAACCCATTTCAGGTGATGTACTTTGATGTGTTGCCAAAATTGGTCCCCCCACCCCTGCTAAACCAGAGCATGCAGGGGGACATGCTTTCCACACAGCTTCATAATCTGGTTTAGCAGCACACCAGTGGTGAATGGAGCCTCCCTTGGGTCACACCAGTGTGCAGAATGGGAGGCCTCTGGGCTCTTTGCTGAAGTACTTTTAAACTTAATGTGGAAAGGCTCTGTGATTCTAGAGCAAAATGAGTAAAAAGTAAATGCCTTAAAATTCTTTTAAATCAAGGCTGCGTCCATTAGTATTCAGTGTACAGCTCTCCCTTCTGCTGCTGGTGAAGGTGTCTACATTTACAACTTATAGCTCCCTGGTGAGGAGCTAATTTTTAGGTAGACATTTCCTGTGTGACCATTTGTCCCTTCCCTGACCCACTCAGTTTTTAATGTGTTTACTTCTGTTTTTACCGTTCTGGTTTCTAATGCTCTGTAAATTGCTTTAAAATGTTTTAAATGGAAAGCGGTATAAAAATGTCTTAAATGTCTGCTGTGGAAGTTCTGTTTATTCCTGAGTACCTTAATTTTCTAGGCTATAAATCAACCTCACAAGGGATTAGAGCCAGTCACCCTATGGTTACATCAATGGATACTGAGCAATTCCAATGGTGGAGGGGATATATGACATAGGGTATTTTTCCACTGCAGCCCTTAGATCCGGATCTAAGAAGATCCGGATCTAAGGAATGGGTACATTCCTTAATTCGGATCTAGTAGATCCGGATTAAGGGAAGCACCCAATGTGTTTCCACAGGAGGTGTAGCACCCATTGCTAATGGGTGCTAACACCCCTGCTGTGGAAACAGCTTTGCACCCATGTGGGGAATCCGGATTGACCCACAAGGGGTCAGTCCATTACCCCAGGTGTTTTGGGGTGCAGGGGGTGCAGTCTTCGAAGTCACTTCGGAGTCACTTCAAAATCTGTGCAAAATAGCTCCAGAGTGCCTTTGAAGTCTGTGCTGATCTTTGGAGTGAACTTCGAAATGACTTTGGAGTCACTTCAGAGTCACTTTGAAGTCACTTTGGAGTCACTTTGAAGTTCACTCCGAAGACCAGCACAGACCTCAGAGGCACTCTGGAGCTATTCTGCACAGACTTCAAAATGACTTTGAAGTGACTTTGGAGCCTAGGTTTGGGGGGGGGGCAATGGGTGTATCCCCTCCCCCTAGCCGCCTTTGGACCCCATTGCCTGTTTCCAGTCAAAACAGGCTCCCTTTAAATCTGGATTTTCTGGCAGAAGACCCCATTGTAGACCCCATTAATGGGGTCAACAGAAAATCCGGATTAAAGGCCAAAATGTACCCATTAGATCTGGATTTCCCCCATGGCAGTGGAAACAATTGGGTCCCAAAGGGGTGCCGTGGTGGAGATGGGATCATCCAGCTCACACCCAAATGGGTCCTAAATGGGTGCAAAAATGGGTACTTTTTGATAGTGGAAAAACACCCATAGATAACAGGACGTTTCAGCAGCATGTCACAATCCGACTTCCTTTACAAATTGTGCTATGCTTATAATTTTGCACTTGTGGAATAGACAAGGTATTGTTTTTCAAGCAGCTTTATACTCCTGCATTTTAAAGCCATTCCAAGATCTAGCTTTTTAAGTGAAAGGAATTGTAAACTCATTACTCATGACTTTGTACCTCATTATGGTTCTTCGCCCTAGTCAATATATCATTAACAGGTTAAACTACTATCGTTGCCTCTTTCTCTTGTAGAAGATTATGTTAACAACAGCCAGATAGGTTTAAGTTAAAAATCTGTTGAACTAATACCCACCCACACACCAGCATCAAGAAACAAATTAGATTTTGGGCACCCATTGATTTTGCTTTAGCATTAATGATTCAGATACACTCATTATTGGCCATTTTCCTGTAAAAACACAGTTAAGGAGGGCACAACATTGTACGTTTCTTCCCCCCCCCCCTATATATACCTATGTATTTGAAAGTATAAAACCTTTAAAATGGGTAATGAGCTACTAAACATTATAGCAGTACCTTGATGATATTTATCAAAAGGTTTGTCTCCTGGCACAGATGTAACATTTAAGGATCCATAAACATGTAAGTGAAGGAAATACGGAGAAGCTTAGTACAAAATTGTTACTTAGAACTGAAAGAGAAACTTTAATGGAAACGATTCACTCAGTTCTTCTTGAATTCTTATAAGGTTGCTCCTTATATTTTCTGACATTTACTGGAAAGCCCCAATTTCCTTTTTCTTTGGGCAATTAAAATAACAAAACACTTTCTCCCCTCTTCTTCTTCTTCTTCTTCTTCTTCTTTTGAGGCAATGTATACCAACTAATTAGAAAGGAATAAAACATGATTGGCAGAACCAGATGTAACATGTTTCAGAATGCTTCCCACATTTCTTGATGTGATAATGAGGGAAGGTTAAAAAAAAAAACACCCAGAAAACACTACATAGAATGAGGTAGGAAAGGTCCTACCAATTTCTCCATACAGTTCATTCTTGCATAATTTTTCAGCTCGAATCTTACATCTTTGTTTTTTCTCTTTATACTCTTTTTTTTTCTTCATTCTGCCTGTAATTCTCTGTGATGGAAAACAGGCCATGGGAATATGCATTTCCCTTTTAAGACATCCGTGTCTGTGCGACAGACAGACAGACAGACCTGCCCCCGAATCTGCTTGGTAAGGTGGGGTGTTAGTGCTTGCACATTATGACCCATTTTCAGCTTCTGCATTTATTTATTTATTTATTTATTTATTTATTTATTTATTTATTTATTTATTTATTTATTTATTTATTTATTTATTTATTTATTTATTTATTTATTTATTTATTTATTTATATTTCTATCCCAACCTATACCAGTAGGTCTCAGGGCGGGTTACAAGTTTTAAAACAACAAATTACTGGGCAGCTGTGCTATGCCAGTTTGGTCTAGTGGTTAGGGAGCCAGAGTCTGGGAATACGGGGTTCAGTTCCACTCACCCCCATGAAGCCAGCTGGATGACCTTGGGCTAGTCACTGCTCTCTTCTGAGCTCTCACAGCCCCACCTACCTCACAGGGTGTTCTGTTGTGCGGAGGAGAACAGAAAGCTTTGTCTCAGCCCCTATGAGTCCCCATAAATGTGTGAGAAAAGTGGGGTAGAAAAGCTAGCTCTTCTTCTTATGTAAAACATGCTATGTGTCTGTCGGCTGACCAAAAGCGTGAAAATGGGTTATGATGGACACCATGCAGTTGTGTATGGGCAGGCATTTTTATTAGCACTCTTAAAATATATACATAAAAAATTAATTTAAAAAAATATCATTCTTCTGGCACTCATATCTTTTCAATTCTTGAACTTTGTATGGAATAATTCAACACAGCTTGCTTTGAAACCTGTTCTGTGGTCTCCTGAATTTTGGGATCCAGCTGTAAATAGAAATTTAAATTAGTCATTAGATAGGGTTTAGCTACAAACTTCTGCCTGTGTTTTATTTATTATTGTGCCTAGAAAGATAACTGATAGGAAGACAAATCTAATGAAAAAGATGAAGGTGTTGGATGGGCTTAGCATTAACACTGATTTGTTGAGGAACATTTTTAAATGATGTTCTTTGCTCATCAATGAATCTAAATTCAAGAAATTAACAGTTTTAAAAACAGATGTGGATCACTGCACCTGTGCATTCCCACACTAAGGGTGTTTTTCCACTGTCACTAGAAGTACCCATTAAGTACCCATTAATGGGTACTTAATGGGTATTTCTAGTGACAGTGGAAAAACACCCATAAACATATATGGACACTTTTATCATGGTACAGTTGACTGATATTTTTCTTTTGAAAAGATTGTGTCTTTTCCTTCTTCAAATTTGAAATGTCTTGCTTTTTATTTTGACATTGCTGGCTTGCTGCTACATAATTAATTAAGGAAAACCTGTCCAGTGAAGGAAAATGGGACAGGGAGATGGGGGGGGGTGTGTTCTGTAGTGCTGTATTTTAAAATGAACAAAAATTAATATGGACATAATAAACACTTGACTGTAGTAAACCCAAGGCTAGACAACAGTGCATGAGTAATTTTCTGATGCCTCTACATAGCAATTGTTAGATGGAATTTTAAAATAGTAAAGGTAAGGATGCCCTTGAGCTGAGCTTAATTCTTGGAGACTACATGGACCCATCTTGGCAGCAAAACTGAATTTATTTCCATCAATTTCTTCCAGGATTCTTGTGTGGATGCCGTTTTTCCATGTAACATATGATTCTGGGGGGGGGGGGGGGAGGGAGTGTCTCCCGTTCCATAACTAACCAGATCCAATCCTTCCTGTTTACCTTTTCACATTTATCCAAGATTATCCAAGAGTAGGCTTTAGAATTTGTTCTGTGAAAAAGAAAAATGGTACGTTGGATGGATGGCTGTCCAGGAAAAAAGGGGTATAAACCTTGCATAAGATCTGAAGTCAGTCAGGGCATAAAGAAAGGAAATTGAATATACAGGCTTCCATTTGTTACTGAATAATGGCTCACATAATTCCCAGATGCTGTATGAAGATAACATGAATGTTCTATTATATCTAATTTTTTATTCTTTTTTTTTCCCCTTTGGTCCTTTCCATAGATAGATACCAATGCATAATATTTAAATTACAGTTGTATTTCTTTGGATAGCTCACAGAACACGAAAAAAATATATAAGTAATATTTAAAAGTAGAGTTTAAAAATACTGTCAAATACTGTCTTCCCCAAGAAATATATCTAATAAAAGGAGAAAATGGGAGGATCCATACAGACCACACTATAAAGGGGCAGGTCTACACAACCCTGCTTCCTCATGGCACATTTGGTGTTCTGGATGAGTGTTTTTATCTGCATGGACCTCATCCCATCCATAAGCAATTGAATAGTGGAGTGGAAGGAGGAGTTGCCAGGAAGTTCACAGAACATTTCCTGTGTATGATGACCACAACCTCGGACCATCAATACACAATCAGGGAATGAAAGTGTTGACAGATGGGAGCAATTGATGTTTTGCAGTCCATGTGCTGCTGCCTTAAGATGAGCACTATAATGTAGCGGGATCCCACGTGGATCTTATTAATGTGTGCTATTTAGTAAAAGAGACAATAGCAAGGTTATCACTATCAGGTGGCTAGGAGTCCTGTGTCTGCACTGGGCTGCCAACCCACATGTAGCATCTTGTCCACAGTGTGAACCACCCAACTAGGAGGCCGTGCGTCTTGTGGAATCTCAAATCTGCATGGGACAAGGCAGTGAAGCACCCTACAGCATGAAAATGGTGCTGGAGTCTGCTCCAAAGCAATCTCCCAAGCTTTCCTCTGTGGTGGACTGGGTCAGCCAGTTATGTGCACATGGCAGCAACGGCTGGGTTTGGCCTATAGCATGCGAGGAGCACAGCACCATTATGCCAGGTGCTCTGAAGTGGCCTTAGAAATATGCCACTTCTTTCCCAGCCTCCAAAGTCCAGCTCCGATGGGTCATCTGTAATGCAGACATCACTCAGCATGGTGTGCAGGATACCTCTCCATGTGTGGATCCTACCAAAGTCTCTTTATTGACTGTGGTTCCTGGATGAGAAAAGTTGCATACTTTACCAGTAACCTTTTGCTGATAAAGTGGAGACAAGGCATAATATAGGCAGTACAATAAGTTATTATTCCATTTCCTTCCTTCCTTCCTTCCTTCCTTCCTTCCTTCCTTCCTTCCTTCCTTCCTTCCTTCCTTCCTTCCTTCCTTCCTTCCTTCCTTCCTTCCTTCCTTCCTCCCATGGTAAACCTGACCCAACCCATGATATAAACTTCCTAGAGTGCACTGTTGTGGGTTGTCTGTAGCATCATTTGTAGAAAATAGTATTAAGCAGTATTTGCACGAAAATCATGGTAGAACATGCAGTCATTCTGATGATAGATCAACCATCTGAGTCAGTATTATAGTACTTTAGAGTTTTTTTAAAAAAATTCTCTAATATGCTCCCATGGGCTATGTCACGACTTTCTTTTTCTGTGTAAAAGAATTCCTCCTTTCTTGGCGATTCTTCATATTTCAAAGGATGATTTCTGGCAAGATACCGGTCCCTTCCAGACTAGCGGATAAAAATCCACAGTCATTATAGTAAATTCGCAGCTTACCTATCTGTGAAGTCACAACACATCCCCACTCGAAACGGAGGTCAGCAGCTTCCTCCTCTGCAGCTGTGAGACTTCTGTGATGTGCGTGGTGAGGCAGGCATCATGTGGGATTGGGCAGCCAATGGGATCAGGCAGTCAGGATGGCAGGAAACTCCAAAACTACCTGATATTGCACAGCGAGCGTTGATCGTTCCGCAGCAGGTAAATCCGCAGTAGCGGCGGCATAATGTGCCACTGCTATGAAGTATTGGGCATCAGGTGTGACGCCCATGGACTGCGTATCAGAATGCCCAGTATCACCCAGTCTGGACACACTCACCATCTGCAACCGCTCAGTTAGCTTTACATCTTCCAAACAGAAGACCAATATTAGTATTAACATTCACATTGCCTCTGACGTATCTGAGTTTGGCTTTTATTCACATTATACAAGAGTAAACCTTAAGGCACTTTTCAGTTTCTCTGTAGGCATATTGGAGGAGCCTCAAAAAGAACAGAAGGCACTATATACAATCTGCAAAATACTTCGAGGAGGAAAAACTGATTCATGGGAAAATGAAAGCAGTACTAACAGCCTTGCTGAATTGTTGGTTTCTTATCAGGAGTGCTGTCTTATAAAAGATCAGATAGCTTTTTCTTGGATGTGCCAGTCAACCATCAATTTGCCATTTAGCTGGGTCCTGTGAAACAGGTTGCTAAGCAGTGTTGTGGCTAAGTGACTTTAGACCATAAACTTAATAATACATGCTTTCCACCTCGAGCATATAGCATGTTATTTCACTTCATTTATTTCAAATGCAAAGCACATGGTATTCTTCACTGACTGCACAGATTAATATAAATGTAACTGCAAGCAGTCCAAGCACAGCCATCCCCACAACCATGAATCATCTCCACCTATAAGACAGAGGCTTGCTGACTTTGAAGCAGCAGTTCCAGGCCACAAGAATTTGAGCATCACGGAGGCTTTACCCATCCCAGTTCAAACCACCGCTCTCCAGCAGCAGCACCCTCAGTTTTTCCTCCTCAAAGTATTTTTCCAAATTGTACAAAGTGCCTTCTGTTCTTTTTGTGGCTCAGGAGAGGGCCTTCTCAGTGGTGGCCCCCAGGCTATGGAATAATCTCCCTCTTGAGGTGCGTCAGGGTCCCTCACTGTATACGTTCAGTAAGACAGTGAAGATGCACCTCTTTGCCCTGGCCTTTGGCTAAATGGAGACACCTTTTTCCTTCCCACTTGTAGCCATTAGTAGTTATTTGCAGACACTATTGTTTTAATACAGATTGTTTGTTGTTTTAATGTATTGGATTTTAAATGTTGTTACCCACCCAGAGACCTTTGGGTATAGGCTAGAGTAGAGATATAAATAAATAAACTGCAGCTTTTGCTGAGAAAGCACAGTCATGTTCCTGCTGTAATGAGCATAAGAGTCCTGAATGGGTTACAGCCCATCTAGTCCAGTATCCTGTCTCACACAGTGGCCCATCAATTGCTTATGGGTATCTCAGGCAGAAGACAGATAAACCTTCATCTGCTCTTGAATGCCTGAAAATGGCCTGGAGAGGCATCCCGCCTCTACCTAGGCATCTATTTTAATAGCCATTGATACACCTGTCCCTCATTAATTTATCCAATCCTTTCTTAAAGCTATCCAGGCTAGGTGTTGAAAAGGAGGCTCATGGGATGTAGAAGGTTTCTTTGGTCCTCTCCAGACTAGCTTACCTGCTGCAAAGCAACATCCCACCATCCTCACTAAAGCAACCTCTCTGTACCTTCCTCATCGGAAGCTCCGATAGTTTGCATTGGTGCATGCGTCACGTGGGATGAGGCAGCCAATCAGAAATGAGCTGCCCTCCCAGCTCTCATTGGCTGTTCTCGCCGTCCTGTCCGGACTGGTGGTAATATTCAAATTTTCTTTTTCCTGTGCAGGGAATGCTGTTATCATTAAGTAAATTTGCAATAGCGTTGCTATAATGCGGTGCAACGATGAAGTGTCAGCTGTTATGTGTGACGGCTCGATCTTGGCTGCGCATTTCAATGCACAATATTAAGAAATCTGGACATACCCCTTCTATTCTCTTATGCTTACAGTTTCAAGCATGGCCGCCTAATCCAACCTGGGGCTGATGTCAAATGTCTCATTACAGCTATAATATGGATTTATTACTCTTCCGTTTGTAAAAACATTTTTATCACCTTTCCTTTAAAAAAGTACAACTCACTTTCATTTACACACAAAGTAATGAAAACATAAAATTACTGTGCTAAAAGTGTAAAACGACTGCCATTCCATTACCCAAATGCTTTCATCAACAACCAGCAAATGTCTGTGCATACAAGCACAGTTTAATCACGTGCCAAGAAATATATGAAGTAAATGCTCATTATATTACAGATATAGGGAAGGGGAGGGTAAGTCCAGTCCATAAAGCAGATACTGCAGTAGAAGAGGACTTTACTCTTGTTAGTTAGTACCAAATAGATCTCTTTGAACAGCATGACAGCCTACTGTGAAGTTTCCAAAGCTGAGTGCTTCAGATTTGGGTAATGGGATGGCAGCCGTTTTCCGCTCCAGATGCTTATGGCTTTTTATGCCTGCAGCAAAATCTTTAATTTGGTCTGGTAATGAATTGGTCAATTGTAATTTGAGGAGTTCACTGTAGAGGGCAATGAAATCAGGGTAGCAGACAGCTTGGTTCTCTTATTCATTATTTATTTGCATTTATATGCTGCTCTCCTCACCCTGAGGTTTCAGAGCGGTTTACGTAATAAACAAACTGTAGGTATTGCACATAAAGACATATTCACTCCACATGAGGTTGGGCCACTACTAGAAGCTAATGGAGGGTCTTGCAGTTTCCAATCAATTAAAGATGGATAGTGCTGGAAATTTAAGGAGATTAATCCTAGAAAATAAAACATTGACAGGTTTAAACAAAATCATGGCTAAGAGTAAGGACATTTCACAAGCTGGAAAAATCATCCAAGCAGCCTGTCTTTGGTTGTGATGTGTAGTTGTAGAAGCTGGACACTGAGAAACAGCAAAGAAAAGAATGATGGAGGTGGTGGAGATGGTTACTGAGAGGTTCATGGATGGCCCAAAAAACCCCCCAAAACAAGCAGACTGTCCCAAATAAAATAAATTCCAGCTGTT
The DNA here is from genome assembly GCA_023333525.1 of Aspidoscelis tigris stejnegeri. Classification (NCBI taxonomy): domain Eukaryota; kingdom Metazoa; phylum Chordata; class Lepidosauria; order Squamata; family Teiidae; genus Aspidoscelis; species Aspidoscelis tigris. Next base: position 79,880,693 of record JALMGA010000005.1, on the reverse strand, counting down.
CTTTTGAAGCAATGACTGTTGCAGTGTTGCCGTATCTCACAATAGTTGTTTAGTATAGAACGTCTATATAAAACAATGAGGCCAAGTATCCATCCATCAGGCCCCTTTCTTCTCTGAACCTTCCTTTACTAGATGTCATGGACAGTTATTAGGAAGAGACCTTTTCCATGAGTCCTTTACTACCCAGTCCCAGTCAGATAGCTAAAGAAGAAGCGTGCTCCAGGCCCTGTTCCTAGCCAATGCCTCTGAGATACTACTTCCACCACAGTAGACTGGTGGAACTACAGATAGTTCTTCCACCACAGATAGACTGGAAACTATCCCGGCTGCTGAAAGGAGATGAAGGACTGGAAATTATTTCAGCTGCTGAAAGATTAAGGCAGCGTGTTTCTGTTCCACCTCTCACAATCTTATGTCCCCTCTGCACATCAAAACACACAGGCAACCAGAGTCTCTCTTTCCGTGCCCTATGGTATTGAAGCATACCATATCTTCTGTCATAACAAACCCATCCGGAAATTGTATTTACTGTACTGAAAAATAAATACAAGCAAAGGCCATGTATAATGTGTTTGCATCACTTGTCCCTGTTAGCTTTCTGACTGTAAGTTCTTGCAGACGTCACAGACGATTTGGCCTAATTTCCATGAGTTCTTCCATGAACCGGGGAGGTAAGGATTCACCAGATATTTCTGCAGATAGAAGCATCCATTTCAGTATTTCCCCTCCTGTAGACGGCGTTCACATGTAGGAAAAAAGGGGGTCAAAAGTGTTTTGAGTCAGTAACATGTGGCCTTTGTGTTCTCATCTAGAATGTTCATGGGGGGAGGGGCAAACTATTGCATGAATGGTCCCACCCATAAACCCTATCCAAGCTGTCTCACAGCCATCTCAGAAGGTATTGTTGTTTTATGTTAAATACACTCTTATACAGGTGGCACAAACTATTAGAGAAATAGACCAATAGAAACCTAATTCTGTGAACATATGTGGCTTTTTTATATTTATCTTTAGCAGACCAGGCCAAGTAGATTGGACTCCACTGTGACAAATGGCTTCAGGGCTGGAACAAGGCTCTAAAACCTGTGCCAGCTTCAGAGCCAGTGCAGAGGTTCTCCAAAAGCTCTGAAGCTTGGTCTTCCGGCAGCACATTCCATAAGCCGACGACCCTCTGGGTGAAGAAATACTTCCCTTTGTCGGATCTGACTCTCCTACCCATCAGCTTCATATAACCGTGGTATACCAGACCACTGAGACGTGTCAGCCACATGCCTCTGGGGTCCAATATATCACCCTATGGTTTGCTATTGACCTCAAAGAAAAGGTCTACTGATAGACCAGAGCAAGGTACCACTGTGGACCTCCTAGTCTTGCCTATACTTCATCCTGGGCTGATGGAGCATACTAGGAAGAGGCAGGACTTCCCTTAGACCAGTGGATGGAACGAATAATCTAGAAGGCTTGGTGGTCCAATATACTGGCCAGTGCAGAAAAGCCTTCGGTTTATGGAGTCCAGGATTCCACCCATAATTACAGAAAATCTGAAAACTAGGACCTCAGATTAGATTAAAAGATTAAACATCAGCAAATTATGCCTCTATTTTATAATTTGTATCAGAAGTGATCAGATAAAAGTTTGGATTCAAGAAGTAAGGAAGATTTATTTCTACTGCATGATATATAATAGTATGCTGTGCATGAATGCTGACTATGTTATTTGAACACGTAAGCACTTTATACATATTTTAATGTGGTTAATGTATCTTTCCTGGGTGAATACTGCTGCAATTATATTGTAATGTGCAATAAAAATGCCTGGTCACAGACACTGCAGTGGCTTTCATGACAACCCAAGCTTCAGAACTTACTTTTTTTTTCTATGCAGAATATATCTTATATAAGGACATGAAAAGAAGTGCCTTGTAACTAAAAACAGTTTAAGCGTGAAGACGGGAGGTAATGGCTAGTATCCCAGTGTAAATATTTCACTGGGAGCTATGGGAGGACACTGCAGATATAAAAAAGGTGGATCTCAGATAAAGGTAGACATTATTGCCTCAGGCTGTCTGGGATGAATCCGGATGCACCTTCATGAAGATAAAAGCCCTTTTCAAATTCTCCTCCCCTCATTGTCCCAGTACAGTGTGGAACAAGTAAACCATCTAGAGAAAGTTTGATTTATAATGGTTTGAATCAGACTCAGCCAACACCTAAGTCATGGTGACACGCATGGTTACTCACATTAATTTAATCTATACTGTATTCCAAGCTGGCCTACTCCCGTTAGACCATCCTAAAATGTAATCCTCGTTTTACAGGACTGACACGAATTCAGGATGGGCTGGAATTCCAGGCCGTCTTTGCTTCCTCCTTGCATGAGCAGGAGATGGCCTACAGGAGGCAGAACTGTGCTGTGGTGGGTGGCGCCCAGTATTACCTTTCAACCAATTGGCACATGCAGAGTTCATGAGGCACCTCCCCCTCTCCTCAGTTTATGTGTTTTATTCCTTTCTCTAGAATTTTTACACAAATTTTACACAAGGAGAAGAAGAGCACACAAAAAAGGAACTGGCTGCTGTGCAAATCCTCGGGGTAACTGGGAGAGGCTGGTTGCCCTTGTTGGGATTGGGTCACCGGAGAGAAATGGGCGTAGGAGTGTTTGCCTGGGCAGCCTCAAACCCCATTACTGGAAGTCAGCAGAAAACATCAGGATGGTACTGAATTTTCAGTATTGCCTAAGTAAAACAGATAAGAGGAAGGTTCTTTTGGGAGATGTTTGCTGTTCCCAGACTTGGCTGCAGTCTAAAGTGGGACTTTTTCAACTTCAGTAACACACTATCCAGGTTAAGATATTATCTTACTATTAGCAGCGTTACGCCAAAGAGTTTTTGACAATCCTATATGTGCTGGAGTTTGGGAATGGTTTGACAGTTGTCACCTTTTGCTGAATGAATGTGACAAGGGTGTTCATTCATGAATAGTGCCATCACAAAGCATTGCCCTTTATATAAACTGCAATGCCTACTCTTTGCAGTTATTGCTTTATGTTTTCTGAACTGGGGAAAGATGGAAAGTGAACTAATGTAAAACAAGGAGTAAAATAACCAAAGTAAAGAGAGAAATAGAAACTGTTACTGTTAACATATGCGATCATGTTCAGCTTTTGAGCAATATAATGAACTGACGTGCTTGGGAAACTTTACTGACCAGTGAATTTTTAACCATCTATCTAGTCTTTGGTTCTTTCTGCACTGGGTCTTAATTCTGGGATATAATCTGGTATAAGACCCAATGCAGAAAGGAGCTTTGTCTGGAAGAGTGGAAACCACTAAGAAGAAGGAGGAAGAGGAAGAGGAGGAGGAGGAGAGTTGGCTTTTCTAACCCGCTTTTCTCACCCACTTAAGGGGACTCAAAGTAGCTGGCAAAGCTTTCTATTCTTCTCCCCACAACAGAACACTCTGTGAGGTGGGTGGGGCTGTGAGCTTTCAGAAGAGAGCTGTGACTAGCCCAAGGTCACCCAGATGGCTTCATGGAGGAGTGCTGAATCAAACCTGGCATTCCCAGATAAGAGTCCGGCTCCTTACCCACTAGACCAAACTGGGAATAAGTAAGTTTAGAGGACATTATGAAAGCAACACACAAGAATAAAAGGGAAAATAATAGCTCCTGTGCTCCCTCCTAGTGTCCTTTGTGGAACCACCAGCCAAAACTGAAGAGTAGTCCCATGAAATATGGTGGGGAAACCCTTTAGCAGTCACAGTGATTGCAACCTCAGAGCTTCAGATCACATGTCACACAAATAACTTGTATAAAGAAAACTACTTATGGATATCTAGTAAAGTTTACAATTTGGGGGGAGAGAGTTGAGATGGAGCAAGCAGGCGAGACATTTATAGGGAAGATTATCAGGTATAAAACTCAATAAATCATTGTTTACTCAATGACGGCTCACTTCTTAGCACTTGTGCAGCTGAGAGGTTTTGGGCTACTGGTGATGTTACAAAGAAAGTGTCAGTGTCTCCTTTACGCATGCAAGTTGTTGTAATGTAGCCATCACTTGATGAACTTTCACGTGTGAAGTAGGTAAGAACCTAGCAAGAAATCTAAGTTTTTCTCAAGGTGTTATGTGAGAGACATTTGCCAATCCTCTGGGATAACCCTGATCTCAAGGTCCACAGCTCAGCTGGCATCCTGGTTGCATTTATGATGATGCAGTACTACTTGTCATGATGTTAAGGTGAAATAGAAGTCCACACTTTCCATTCCCTTCTCTTTAAGATGTTTTAAAGATAAAATATTCATAAGTGGCAAGCATAAACAGAAGATGGGGTACCGCTTTAGCTGAAGCTATCCTCTTAGAATAGTAAACAGCTGGCAAATATTCTCATATGTTCACATGTACTTCTGACTGGCCTATATGAACAAGCTGTTGCAAATCATTTGTGGGAAGTTCCATAGTGAGGGATATATGAGACAGCCTATAGACAGCTCACAGTTATCACTGCTTGGAACTTTGGATTCCTGCTAATTACAGCTAAGCCATGTAATTTCCATCTTTGGAGTATACGAAGTCTCCAGAGTTTCCCAACAGGCAAGACCACTCACTTTCTTGTCCAGGCTCTAGGGATGCCACAATTAAATTATTATAATAGTTTCTTGACAGGTTTGCTTTCTTCTTCTCTTGACTTTACCTCAGAATAGGGATGTTCAAGCTATTTTAAATCTTCCTAAAAAGTTCCATGTCCCTGCCCCTTGTAGAAGCTTCCATTGGTTGGCAATTTGAGCCAGGCCCTGTTTTGAGTGGTTGATTTTGATGTTTAAAAGCATGGATTTCTAGTTATTTGGCAGCTCAGCTGACATACTATGTACCATCCAAGAACTTACATTCTACAGCCAAGAGACTTTTAGCTGTTCCAACAATATACACACCACCTCAAGGACCTGGGCTCACATTTGTGGAACAGTCTTCCTGTAGATGTTCAACTGGAGGAGTATCTCCTCTGCTTTGGAAAGGGTTTGGTCTAGTGGTTAGGGAGCTGGACTCTTATCTGGGAATACCGGGTTCGATTCCATCCTCCCCCATGAAGCCAGCTGTGTGACCTTGGGCTAGTCACAGCTCTCTTCTGAGCTCCCACAGCCCCACCTACCTCACAGGGTGTTCTGTTGTGGGGAGAAGAACAGAAGGTTTGTCAGCTACTTTGAGTCCCCTTTAATGTGTGAGAAAAGTGGGGTAGAAAAGCCAACTCTTCTTCTTCTTCTTCTTCTTCTTCTTCTTCTTCTTCATAACAGTGAGTAATTTAGGTATGAGGTTGTGGAGGTGTGAAGCATATGGTGAAGAACTGGGTTGTTGATTTTATATATATACTGTAGTGTTCAGTTATACAAACACAGAGATTGTTTTCTTTTATCTGTTGTTTTGTCTGTTGTTCCCTCTTTGGTGAAAGGGGTGTTATAAATGATGATGGTGATATCTCTACCAGGGTTAAGGGCATCTGCCCCCATGGGATATACCAGCATACTGCCACCACCATGGAGAAAAGAGTGTCTTGTCTGCACATGGCAGACAAGAGTACAATGATGTCCACATGTACATAAGCTGAGGGTTGTGATACCCATGCATACTGGAGCAGGAGTTGCTTCCACATGTGAGATGAATCCCTCTGCTAGTAAGTATAGCAAGTGTAGAGCAGCTTATAAGGACTGTAATCAATGCCACACTTTCATCAGCTTGGGAGACCAATAGTTGTAAGGATATTTGGACACTGAACTTGTCTGTCTTTCATAGAACTTCTAAACTTCTATACAATATGATTTCAACCCTCAAAGTAGTTTATGTATTTAAGTGGCTGTTTCTACAGGCCCGATAGCAGGTGGAATACAAGAGTGTGTGATCTCATATTCACAAAGGCTCCATTACTTAATTCTGAAGATCAGTGTATGTATCCTGAAAAGCAAGCAATGAACGAGGAAAACCAGTGTTATAATAATAATAAATAATAAAACGTTTATTTATAGTGCCCCTTTCACCAAAGGGCATAACAACAAAACAAATATAATCTAAAATAAACAATACATAACAGACAATACACCCAACAATACCCCCCATAAAAATACAAAATAGGATAAGATAAATACCTCCAACTAAAATTCAAAGAAAACAAACCATCAGCCGGCAGTTAGCTTATAAAACTGAACATATGCCATAACACCATCTGCCATCGGCCAAAAAATTGGCTTCAGTCTGAAGAATTAAAAAGATAAGTTTTCAGGGCTTTTCGAAAACGAAGCAAATCCTCCTCTTGACGAAGTGCAAGAGGAAGACTATTCCACAAACGCGGAGCAAGATCTTGAAAAGCTCTCAATCTGGATGGTGCTACTTTTGTAGATGGAACAAGTAACCGCCCCGTAGCAGCTGAACGCAGCGTCCTAACAGGGACATACCATGACACTCTGGCTGCCAAATAGCTAGGGGTCTTCAGACGTAGAGACTTAAAGGTCAAGACTAGTAATTTAAAAGAAGCTCTAGCTCGAATTGGCAGCCAATGAAGAGATCTACGTGGTATTGATACATGAGAATATTTAGGTAAATTAAGAACCACCCGCACTGCAGTATTTTGAACTAAGGTCAAAGGAAGAAGAGAACATGAAGGGAGACCCGCCAGTAGACTATTACAATAATCCAAGCGAGAAATTACCAACGCTTGGACCAGAGACTTAGCAGTCTCTACTGATAGAAACTTACAAATCCTCCTAATATTTAAGAGATGAAAATTACATGCCTTCGCTGTTGCAGCAATAAAAGGGCGCAAGGACAAGCGATCATCTAAACAAACCCCCAGGTTGCGAGCAGTTGCCACCGGGACCACATGACGATCCTGGAGGATGACAGATGGGCTAGACAAGGGAGCCGCAGGGCGCTCAGGCTGAAACACTAAAATTTCTGTTTTATCCATATTAAGCTTCAGTCGATGTTCTGTCATCCAACAAGACACACTAGACAAACAATCAGTAATAGCACTCCATGACGATGAATCCAACACATTAAAACTTTGAAAAATTTGAACATCATCAGCATAAATATGACGCTGAAAACCTTTATTAGATATAAGAAAACCAAGAGGAAGAGTATACAGTGAAAAAAGAAGAGGACCCAACACCGAGCCTTGAGGAACACCAGCCAATAAGGGAACCGTGTGCGAGGAGATCCCTTGAAAAGCAACAGAAAAGGAACGGTCAGATAGGAATGATTGAAACCAACCGAGAGCGTTGCCCTGTGTGCCCAATGATGCCAATCGTGAACACATGATTTGATGGTCCAAAGTGTCGAAGGCGGCAGACAAATCAAGCAGAATTAGAACTGATGTCTGACGCCGCGACTTTGCCAACAAGATCTCATTTAGTACATGGTTTAGGGCCGTTTCAGTAGAGTGACCTTTCCGAAATCCGGATTGAAATGGGTCAAAGAAATTACACGAATTCAAGTAGGGCAGTAATTGGGAAAGAGCCACCCTCTCTAGAACCTTAGAAAGAAAAGGAAGACGAGAAACAGGACGGTAATGGGCACAAATAGATGAATCCAACCCAGGTTTCTTTAACAAAGGACAGAGCACTGCATGTTTAAAACATGCTGGGAAAATACCCATTAAGAGAGAACGATTCACCAAGTGTGTGATAAACGTTACAAACAAAGGCAAAAGAGACGCATACAAAAATGAGGGGAAAGGATCCATAGGGCAAGATGTAGGAGAGGATGATAATACAATCTGTGTTATATCTGATTCTGTAACTGGCAGAAAATCAAACTGAGAATCAACGGAAGGAAGCGGTAGGTCAACCGAAGACAACGGAGGTCTGAGATCATTCATCGAGAAGGAATCAACGATCGAATTCACCTTCTGCTGGAAAAAAAGGGCTAAGTCACCAGCAGAGGGATATTGAGAGCCTCCGTCAGGGATCATAGTTGGAGATAATAATGCCTTGAATGTGGAAAATAACTGGCGGGGCATCTTAGCTTGAGCAATAATTTTCATTTGCAAGTATGATTGTCGAGAAGCGTCAAGATGAGTATAATATAAACTGCACGCTGTCTTCCAGATTTGGAGTGAAGCAGCTGAAGGATTCCTTTTCCACTGTCTTTCAAGACGACGAACTGCTGCACGTTCCCGCCGCAAGTCCGCATGAAGCCAAGGCCGAGGTTGACGCTGTGTCACCAGGCGCATTCTAGAGGGGGCAACAGCTTCTACGGCTGTTATTTCATGCTGTTATTATTAAAATAAGTACTTTTATATTACCACAAGCTAATTTAAAATTTCTTTATAAAATAATAGCTACAAAGCAGTGAGATAAAACTAATATACTTAATTGGTTTATTTTGAAGAACCCCTTTATTCCCATTTTACGCATCATTGGCCCTCAAGGGTGGATAAAGCCTGCCAAATTTCAACAAACAGGTGGAAGGCCATTTGTACAGGGTACCTCTATGATACAAACTTGAAAAAAAAAAACCTCCCTAGATTTTCAGTATAAGCATGCAAATGGCCTGAGGCATTGCTATTTCATTGGGCACAGTTTTCCAGGGCTTGAACAAAGAACACCCAATGGCTAAATTTTGCCTGTTTCACAATTATCAGAATGCTCTGCTAGAAAGCCTCCTTTGCCCTGTTTGACAAAACAAACTCTTTGGTGCAGAACTTGTTTAAAAGCAATATTTGACGCTAGGTGAGAATGGGGCAAGGCATGCAAGATGTCTTGGAAATCTATTTGCATCTGATCTTAGGACAGGGGGAGTTGGGCAGCCATACGTGTGTCCACAGCTCCCTTTCATGTACACACTGTGTGGCAGCTTCATTTTGGTGTCTTACATACTTGGCAGAAACAGGCTGCCAGATATGCCAAGCCGGCATTGAAGCAAGGTTCCAGATCAAGTTTCTGGAAGCAATGAAAGTGTTTTCTTTTCCCGTCCCATTGATGATCCTATCACCACCCTCTGAAGTGTGTGCGGTCGGATCTCTTAATAATCCTCAGTTCATGGTTCCCCTGCCTGGGTTGGCTTCCTGCACTGCTGAAAGTGCCCAACACAATCAAGGTGAAGAGGGTGAATATGACCTTGGAGGCAAGTGGTAGGTTCTACATTCCATCTGATTGGCAAAGAGGGAAGAGACAGAAGGAGCCACCAAGACCACTGATAGGACCCTGACCAGTGGCGGCAGGGTGAAAATTCCTCCTCGGCTTGCTCCTTGCTTCCCACTCAACATGTTAAGTCTCTGGGTGCCTCTAGATACCCTTAATGTCTCTGCTCAGTACTTCCTTTCAACCTGATGGGTCAAGAGAAAGCTGTGCAGAGAGGGCGGAGCCTCTGAGGAGCCACATCCTGTGCCCAGATGGGACTATCGATACTCCACTTTATCCTCATAGTAGGCAAGGGAAGGTGCCAAGTAAGATGCTGCTGGTTAATCAGAAGCTTTTTACAAAACACTTTCCCTGCTGCTGCGCTGCTGCTATGGTTGATCGATCGTCACATGACCAGTCACATGACTAGAAGTGGCGCAGCAGCTATGAAGCTTTAATCACATCTGGAGGCATCCTCCCTGTCTAGCTGCATGCCTCACTAAGCCTGTTCTGCTTCAGATTCTCACACTCACCCATATTTTTTAGCACATGGCCAGAACACCTGGTTATTGTATAGAGTTGATAGTAATAGTTGAAAAACTGAGTAGCATCCGCCCTTTCTGAAGTATATATTGTGCCAAAGTCCCAGATTTCAGCTGGATATTGTTTGTTTGTTTGTTTGTTTACATCTTTATCCCGCTCTATACCGGGAGGTCTCTGGGCGGATAACAGCATCTAAAATCAAACATCATTTAACATCATTAAAGCGTTAAAGCAGTAACAGCATCTGCCAGTGGATAGATGCAGTAGCATTTCCTGAAGGACAGGCCCAAAGTTTTAGACTCATCCTTGACTACTGGGAAATCAAACATAGCCCCTATGTGACCTGGTATCATACATTGTTTGCAGCTGACATTCAGCCATGAAATCAATATGGCAAGGGAGGTATTGAACATAACTTCGTTGGAGAGACTGGAGGCAAATTAACCTAAAGGCAGATTACCATTATTGTTCATTTTGCACAGAGATTCTAAGAAGATGTCTTTTATTGCCTTGACTCTTCCATAGCCAACACTTTAGACTGTGTTATCTTCAGTCCCTCATCCTTACCATATCATGACCTAGAGTTATTAGCATATCGGCTTTTAATCCGTGAGACTAATTCATAGTTTTAATAGGAACCAATACATTCAAGTTGATCTTGTAAATGCTCCTTGTTCATCTAAAAAGTCTTGTAAAGTTAATAAATTAAAATCAGATTCTTCTTGTGTTCAAAAGAGGGAAATTGCTTCCCCCTATTCTGTGCAACAGCTCCACTATCCATTTGGGACATTTTATTAGCAATAATTCCTTCAGAATAAGCCTGTTAAAACTAGGCCTGTTAAGTCAAGCATTTTTTAAAAATAGACCATTTAAAGGGAAAGCTAGGGAATCATTTAAAACATAAATAATTTAGTGTTAACTTGTTCCGTATTGTACTCCGAAGATTTTTCTTTTTCTTTCTTTCTTTCCCTCATATTTTATTTCTTATTTATTTATTATCCATCTGTCTATTTGTTTGCAACATTTGAATCCCACCCTGGCATTTGTACTGCATTCAGAGACAACAAAGCATCAATGGATTTTCCATTTCCTTTCCCTTTTCAGTGTAGGTTCTTAGATCCATTGGTTAGAGCTGTTAGGAAAATTCCAGACCATTATGAAAACAAGTGCCGCTCTATCAGCAAGTGCTATTCATATTAGTTTCTTAATAAGCAGATGGGTCAGAGCGAAAAAGATTCATTTTAATTTTGTATGCTGCAGCATAGGAAGTTTGCTTTCCATAACCCCATCAAGACAAAACTTCGAACTTCCCACATTCCAGAACACAATTTATACCTAAAACCACGGCCAGTGATTACAATTTCCCGTAACGCCTTCTAAATAGAAAAAAGACATACATATCAGATTTCTCTGACATGCGCAGTAAAAACTAAGTCCATAGCTGACTGGTTTAGACCAGTTACTCTTTGAAGACCCCTTATCATGTCTCTTGGCAAACACACTGTCCTTGAAAATATTCCTCACAGAGCGGACCTGAATAGCTGCTGCTCCTTCTGTTTTTCCCAGGGGCCATTTCCCTACTTACCTTTAAACAGTAAGAAAATCCTTTTGTAAGTGGAGACGTAGAGCATTCTGGGAATAATTTTAAGTCATTTGATGAGCTGGGCTGTTTGGAGACAGGAGATTTTTCTGTGAGAATAGACTACTGAGGCCTATTCGGACGCAAGCTGAATGCATGGTATGTAATTAGGACAGGTCTGGGACAGGTCATTCCCAGTCTGGGAAGGTCAGTTCCATCCAGAAGCATCCTGGCCTGTCCCAGAGCTTTCCTAATTGCATCCAGGATGTAGAGCACGAAATGGTGCTCCACACCCATCCCAAAAACCCAACACACCATTGGGCCGGTCCAAACCTGATTATAGGAACTCTATCCTACAAACCTTCTATTGTCTTTCTCATGTAGATCTATCTGACCTCTATCTTCCTGTTTTGCTCTTTCTTTTTAACAGTTCTTCAGTGGTTTCTACTAGGCTCTTAATTACTTCACTTGCACTCCAAAGAAGAACAGAACGCTTCTAGGACAGCATAATATAGATTTATTCTTTCCTCATTTACAAGTTTCAAATTTGGTTTAGGCTACTAGGCATTGAAACGTTTATCATAATTAACAGTGAAACCTGATGATTTACTGATTTATTGGTTAGCTGCAGATGCCTAATTATGTATCTATTTTTGTCTTTCAAAGTGCTGCAAAAACATTTTCATTGCTTAATGTAATGTATGTTATAAATATTGCATGCCCTTTTGGGGCAAATTATTGCATCTGTGAAATGTAACATTATCATCCAAAACAGCTCAATTAACAAGGGGCTAGGGGAAAAAACAAAACAAAACCTAAAGATCTTTGGTCAAATGGATTCAATCTCATTTGTAGCAGGTTTTGGGCTGTTATTCGTGTTCCAGGTTTCTTCTTCTGAGAACCTAAGCTTTTGGATATAGCTGCAACATCCATCTTCAGAGGACTTTGCTCTTGGATGGGTCAAGGGTGTCAGGTATCTTACTAGATCTTATTTCCCTTCTTATAGATGTCTGCTGTTTGTCTGTTGTTCCTTTGTTTGTGTTGCTAATGAGTCATTGGTCTTTTCCTGACTGTACCCTGTTGGCGTTGTTTCCTTGGGCAGAAGTGTTAATGACAGATTGTTGAGGCTAATGTGTTTACTATGAATTGGTGTAATCCATGGGGTGAGTGGCTAGTGGCTTGTGTGTTTGCAAAACTCAGGCGTGAATCTCTGTTTTGCTTGTTTCTATACAGAGGTTTCCATATATTTCTGAGGAACAGCCTTGGTCCCTGTTAAAGTTGTGGGGATGTTGTTGTATATCTATGGCCTCTCTGGTGGCCAGTACCTGTAATCCATTTATTTTGGCTGTGGTTTCTGTTTGCTAGAATAAGATCTTGTGGTTTTCTGAGTGCCAAAAGAGCACAGCCAGGAAAAGACCAATGACTCATTAGCAACTCAAACAAAGGAAGAACTGACAAACAAACAGTGGACATCTATAAGAATGGAAATAAGATCTAATAAGACACCAGTCACCCTTGACTTATCCAAGAGCAAAGTCCTCTGATGATGGATATCGCAGCTACATCTTAGGTTCTCAGAAGAAGAAACCTAGAACACAGCATAACAGCCAAAAAACTGCTACAAATGAGACCTAAAGAACTTTGTATAATTCAGTGAGGCAATTGTCTCACTTAAATCAATAAATCACATAGAAATCCATTTATCGGAATAATGACCAGGGCCCATTTCAAAATATTTCAAGTTTCTGTTGTTGAATTTTAATTTAGTTTGTATGTAAAAATGCATAGGTGTAGTGTACATACTTATATCAAACACATGACAATGCAGTATGAAAAAAGACTATACTTTTGAGCAAAAAAAAAATGTATCGCATTGATCCTTGGTGGATTCCTACAGTAAAAAACACTTCCAGAGGGCAGGACAGATTATTGCACCAATAGCTTTGGCAATCCTTTTAGGGTAGATTCTCCCTTCCTTCCTTCCTATCCCTGATAGCTTGAGCTTTTTAACGAAGAAGGTCATGCTTCTGTTCAGCCGTTCAATTGTTTAAACATAAATAAACCGAGGCCTGGAGTTTGCTGACCTGCTATTTAACCTTCATAAATATAAATGTAATAGTTGCACATTCTTTGTTACTACCCTACTTATCCAAAAAATAGCTTCCTTCCTGTTTCCAGAGAGCTGATTTTGACACTATAGAGATTCACAGGTCAATTAAAATACATATTGAACTGCATCAGAAAAGTAGGGGAAACTTCCATCTGGTTTTACAAGGGAAATTATTTAAAAAGAAAAGATTATTGTTCATTGGTAAAATAACCTATTTCCCACCATATAATAATTTATGATTTCTGCAAAAAGTTAAATTCCAAAAACACCGGATAGCTCTATGTCTTTACAATGAGGGTGAAGGAAGAAGAGGCATTTTAACAAGATACAGGTTACCACAAATAAATTTATTTATAAAATCCATCTAGCTCCAAGGAATTTAGATAGCCAACCAGATGGTCCCATCAACTTCTTTAATTACAACAACAACAAATACCTGTTCCGTACCTATCATAAGAAATACTGTTGGAATAGTCAACTGGACACAAGCTGAGTTGGATAGCCTGGACAGAAAAATGTGGAAAATTATGACTATCCACTATGCATTACACCCTCATGGTGATATTGCCCAGAAGATCTGGGGCCAGAGGAATGCTGCAGGTGAAACAGACCATCGAAAAGGAAAGGCATGCTCTGGCTGATTATATCAAAGGCACTCAAGAACTAGCTCTAATGGAGGTGGACAATTAAGTGCAGCAAGCCAAGATTGAATATTGGAGAAATGTGGTGCAAGCCTGAACAGACAACTGGCACAATAAAGCATTGCATGGACAATTCTTGGAGAAAATCGAAGGGAAAGTAGACCAAGGAAAGACCTGGCTGTGGCTTACAAAGAGAACATTGAAGAAAGAAACAGAAGGCTTGATTTTATCCAGACAAGAACAGGCTATCAGGACCAATGCAATAAAAGTCAAAATAGAATATCAGCTGTAGATATCAAGTGCCAATTATGCAAAGAAGTTGAAGAAACAATTGACCATGTACTCAGCTTCTGCAAAGGGATTGTGCAGACTGATTATAAACAGCAACACAACAACACCAAAATGATCCATTGGAATCTATGCCACATCTGCCAGCAGTACAGAACTGGTGGGATCATAAACCCAAAAAAATGGTTGGAAATGAAGAGGTCAAAATATTATGGGACTTCAAATGCAAACTGATAAAGTTTTGGAACATTACACCCTTGACATTGTTGAAAAGAAGAGGATATGGCTCATCGATGTTGCTATAACAGGAGATAGCAGGATTGACGTGAAACACAGAGAAAAATATGAAATACGAAGACTTAAAGATCGAAGTTCAAAGACTCTGGTAGAAGCTAGCAGTGGTGGCCCCATTCTAAAAGACCTTGGATGGCACTTAAAACAGCTTAACACTGACAAAGTTACCATCTGTCAGTTGCAAAAGGCCATCCTGCTGGGCTCTGCATGCATTATCTACTGGTACATAACGTCATCTTAGGAACTTGGGGAGATCCCAATGCATTATGAACTATCGAAGCCGACATGTTCAGTGCCGTGTCATATTGTTATGTTTCTGGATATAATAATAATATCCCCAAGAATCATAATTTACAATATATATATAATGTTAAAACCTGTGAAAATTACTGTTAAACATGGGGTAAGGGGGTAGACATTCATACTGGGAATGTCTGGGTGAACAGATGCTTTCAACAAGTGTCTAAAAGATTCTAGAGAATCTGAAGAATTCTGAAAACTGCTAAAAATATATCACATTTAGAAACAACATGAGGATGCCAGGTTGTTGCTCTTCACACAATACATCCAAGAGTTTTTGTAGCTGCTATTGAAATGATGGATTTTGTCTGCAAAGGATATCAAGTCTGAAGCAATTATGTGAAATTGTTTTTGATCTCTAACAGGGCAAACACAGCTCTTTAAGGTCTTTGCAGGATTTGAAGACATAATTCTTTTGTCATGGCATAATTTAGTCAGGAGCACATTGTGCTAAAATCTAGGAGTCATCTATATTGTCTCCCTATCTAGAGTCATAAATGTGTTTTGTATCTAAATTGTAGTAAATGTTAAATGGAGTACATATTGTGCTAAAAGCTAAGGTTGCAATCTTTTTCCAAATTAATACATTTGGTTTTATTCTCGAACTGATTTCATTCCGTATAATTGAAATTATTAATGCAGTTCAGAGGATTTTCATTTTTTATTGGGTTATAAAACAGGGGGGCTAATGAAAATAAATATGAAATCACCATTCACAAACATTTTTAGCATTTGGTAATAGAACTTGAGATGATTCTTAAGTAAGAAAATTCTTATAAAAACCTGTCTCCCATCGATCTAGATAACTTCTCTACAAGATACAAAATTGAGGAAAATATCAGTTTGGTCTAGTGGTTAAGATGCCAGACTCTTATCTGGGAATACTGGGTTTGATTCCGTCCTCTTCCAGTAAGCCAGCTAGGTGACCTTGGGCTAGTCACAGCTCTCTTCTGAGCTCTCACAGCCCCACCTACCTCACAGGGTGTCTGTTGTGGGGAGAAGAACAGAAAGTTTTGTCGGCTGCTTTGAGTCCCCTTAAATGGGTGAGAAAAGTGGGGTAGAAAAGCCAACTCTTCTCCTCCTCCAATGACTTCTATCAGATGATAGCCTTTAATGAATGCTTCCAGTGGAAGAAGGTTGCTACTGCCTCTAAGCCACTTTTGAGTCTTACATATTTCCTGTCTGCCTTGATATGACATGTAGAAACACCAACTTTGCTTCTTTTTCCTACACAGGGGAGAAACTAACCCTAGAATTCCTGTGGCCCTTTCCTTTCCTGTGGACAAATTCCAAAATAAGAGGAAGGAGGGCACTCACTATCATAGATGAGGCCAGGCTCTACCCTTTTGATGTTTTTGTCAGTATAGGTTGAAGTGTGGACTGGCCTAGGACGCCAAAAGTTCTGTCTGGTAGAATGACCTGTCAGAACGCAGGTAGCCATGTTCCACTCTACTAGTAACCTGTTCCAGCTTGGGACAGTTGCTTGTTCAGGGATGGAGCGGCCCTCCCTATCCCAGAACACTACATGCAACTGCATAAAGGGCTATTTTTGTTCACTATAGATGCCAGGGAAAGTATTTATCCTATCAGCAAAACTTGAGAAATATGTATCCTTATCACACCACAATCTACCATTTCAATCAGTTTCATAGATCCAGATTCTAAAAGGACCACCTTCTCACAGCATCATACTCACTACACTTTGTCAAATGTAACCTACTGTTTGTATTTAGAAACAGGTCACAGATCAGAAGGCTCAATTTTTATATACAGGATTGTTACAGCCGTTGCAATAATTTTCTAATTATTTCCGCCATTTTCTACACCTGTTTTATTACAAACACTGCAATCTGTCTTCCAAGACATTCAAGTCTGTGTGGTAGTTTGGGCTTCCAGTGACAGGCCCAAAATCACCAAGGACTATTTTTATCCAGTGAGAATCTGTTTCTAGGTCAATACTGCCAGTCTAATTCCCACATTGTAAAACAGAAAGTTCAACCCTCCTCTTAACTGAACGGTCAGCTCAGGCACAACCATAGCTTCTTCCAGGACATGCTCATTATTAACACTGTCACCTTCTCCTTTCCAAATTGTTGCTGAATGGTACTGCTCTGCTATGGCCACCTCTGACCATTGCATCACACTAGACTTATTCAAATAAATATATGATGCTGTCATTCTTCAAAATCCAAGTGCAAGCAATTGGAAACCACAATTCTGGGCGACTGTGCATGGCACGTGATCTCAAATGACCTGTGAATTCCAAATGATGATAAACACTGTATATAACTTTTAAAAAATCACTTCTGATTGAAGCAAGTGACTACATGCATTTTGGATGTGCAGCATGTTTTGCAAAATAATTAAGTATTTTAGGTATTGGTTAATCCACATACAGAGATCATTTGGAAGAATTTTAAAAAAATATTTGCTTTCATTTTGCAAAGTTTTTTAAGTAAGGAAATTGTTATTGTTTTAAAAACAGTCGCATTGAAAGATAAACAAGTAATGACAATGGGACTAGAAATAAAAACAAAGTAACTATTTTGGCAGCTTGTTTAATTAAATGCTTCCACTCTTGCATCCACACCATTTTGGGAGTGACATTTGTCAAACATTTTCTAAGGTGGTCTAGTAGTCCCACATTACTCTCCATAGTGTTATCTGGAGCATGGATAGAGCACAGCTCCTGTTAACATTCTGGACTGTATCACAGCGAGGAGAAATCCTTTGTTGAAGACCAATCTGTAGACACCAAAGCAATCCTAGTGAGCCACTTTGGTCTTGTCCTTAGAGTGTCAGATTCTTATCTGGTAGTCTCCCAGTTTTCAGTCCTCCATCAAGCCAGCTTTTTGAGCTATCACGGCCCCAAGTACCTTACAGGGTGTCGTGGGTAGGGATGTGCACAAATATTCATAACATTCTTCGCTCAGAGGTTCATCAGTCTATGGAATTTACTAGCAGAAGAGGTGGTGACTGCAACCAGCCTAGATGGCTTTAAGGAAGGGCTATACAAATGTATGGATGGCAGATGTATCTATGGGTACTAGAATGGATGCCTAAGATCATCTCTCAGGCTGTAGGGACAAGCAGGATACTTCTGAGGCCATTTGCTGGGATTCGTGAGTAGAAGAAGGTTTGCTTTTGTCTCGGCTTAACATGCCCATGGGCAATTGGTGGGCCACTGTGTGCGACAGGATGCTGGACTAGATGGGCTGCAGCCGGATCCAGCAGGGCCCCTCTTATGTCTCTCTGCTCTACCCATTAGTACCTGCCCTGGGATTCTGATGTAGGATAGCATAAAAATATAACAACAATGATAATCTTTGACTCCAGTCAGCTATCATGTCTGCTACCTTTTCTTTTGCTTTTTTAATCTTGCTAAGCTGATTTAATTAGTGGCTAAGTTTACTTAATTAAATGCCATATAAAAACCTAGCACAAATATATAAAAACAAACAGGCCCCAATTAACTTTACACCATTTATAAAAGTTTGGCTTCAATTACAACCTTGTGAAATTGGCACCTTGCAAGAATATAAGTTATTTATATATTTTTATTACTCATATCAAGGCTAAAGGTCCCTAACAGATAAAACGATGAAGTCTTTATTACGTAAAAGCAAATAACAAAAAGTACCCTAGATGTGTCCAAAACTTGGATCCAAAAGTAGCATGTGTGATGCTGTTTTCAAAGGACGGCTCATTTTCACTTTGTCACTCCCACTCAGTGTTAGCAGGCCTGTGAGCTTGTGACAGACTGCGTCAACCAGCATGATGGGCAATTTGACTCTGAAGTTTGCAAAGATTCAGTCTGATGACACTGCAGTATCTCTTCATGTTTCTACATCTATAATCCCAGTTATGAATTAGTTCATGCTAAATGCATGAGAAGAGCATTTCTGACCAAACTGAAAAGCTTTCCTTCTGAATTGCATGGCTTTTAGTTATGGCTACTGTTGCATATCTATAGCAGTGATAGCATTCATCAAACCTGCAAATGGAGCAAGTCAAAATCGTTTTTCATTGTGTCTAAGCATACCCCAGGTCAGTGGTTGGCATAAAAACTCAGTTTTGCATGCCTTTCAGTCTACTCCAAAATATATGCTTCCATTAACTTTCTCAAATTACTTCCAATAGCATTGGTCCAGCATCCCAGCAAAGATTACTATTTACCTGAATTCTTTTCTCTGAGGCCCACAAGACCTTCTTGCATAAAGTCAAGGCCTTTGTTGGGTGGACTGATTTGAATACAAGCTCTTCTCCCTTAATAATACTTCTTTTCCACTTTGGTGCTGTACACAGGTTGTTCTTAAAAACATAAGAGGAAGAAGAAGAGTTGAAGAAGAGTTGGCTTTTCTACCCTGCTTTTCTCACCCATTTAAGGGGACTCAAAGTGGTTGACAAACTTTTCTTTTCCCCACAACAGAACACCCACTGAGGTAGGTGGGGCTACGAGAGCTCAGAAGAGAGCTGTGACTAGCCCAAGGTCACCCAGCTGGCTTCGTGGAGGAGGGCAGAATCAAACCCATTATTCCCAGATAAGAATCTGGCTCCCTAACCACTGGACCAAAATGGCTTACCAGTTTCGAGGTGTTTTTCGGTGGTGTTCAGGCAGGCTCAGGCTGGATCGGCGTCATCAGTGCAGACAGCATCATTCCAGCCCATGCCTCAAAAAGACCTGGATCAGAATGTTCACTTATTCTGAATCCCCTAATCCAGAGCTAATTCAGGAAAGTGCAGGAAAGCCCCAAAGCTCTGCACACAGTCTTTACTTCTGGGTATCTGAATTTACTGCTCACTTCAGCTTTGCCGTAATGGGGTTCTTATGGCACTGCCACATTAACTTTCTTCTACAGATGATGCATTCGGGTTGCCGTATATTTTAATCTCTTCTTGTAATTTTTAATGTTTGCTGGGAGCTTGTTTATGGAAATTGGCATAAATAAACAATAAGCTGTGACTCATGGCATGCATCTCTCCAAACAGAAAGCAGATAAAAAGAAGAATTAGCTTATTGTTTGTCTTGTTTGCTTAATGTACACATGTAATAGTAAACCAAACTTCGTGGCTGATTGCTTCAGGACTGGGAAATGTGGAATGATAAATCAATATCCAGCATGGCTTATTGTTGACTTGGTTTAGCAAGGTACCTGAACTACAGGGCACTACATCAACTGGATATTCTAAGAAGCAGTAGACTTTTTATAGTTTAATATATAGCTGGCGCTAGACACCATTAGCACATAAGAGTGTCAGGGCAGGTAGGAAATGTGGAAAATAATTTTCATCAGTTAAGTATCTTGAGGGCCACTCTGACCTTCTTAGATAAACTCTGAAGAGCACTGAAGTGCAGGCACCATGTTTGCCTAAATACACCCTTAAACAGGCTATATTTAATTCACTGAAGTGTTTAAAGTAACACTGGACCTTATGACCTAACTCTTTGCAACCCCCGTCTTATGTAGGCTTCCCTCCACATTTTGGCATGAGTCTGTGTGCTTCAGCACTGCCAAATAAAGCAGCCGTGCTTCTCTTATTGCTGTTCTGATGTCGCTCTCCTTTTTTCTTCCATTGCCTTTCTCTTCTTACAATGGGGACTGATGAAGGTGCTTACCTTTGCAGGCCCTTTTGAAACAGGCCTTTATGAAGCCTAGCTGTGCAGAGTGTCGGTTATTGGAACTCATTTACTCGTTAGCTTTCAATTTTTCTTTCTTTCTCCCGACGCGTGTCAGTCAAAGCCATCTGAGAAAGAGGTTATTAAACAAGGTGAGATATTGCCACGTAACAGTAACGGGAAGCAAGCTGATGGCAAAAGCGTTTAATTTTTTATTCATTCTAGTATTCATGTAGAAAGAGAAAAACATTTAGGTTCTTGTTGATTATAATTTTGGAAATTTTGTATTTGCATATTCTCAGCATATTGTTTGCTTTTGCTGGAAGCAGCAACCAATTTCCTGCTGTCTCAGACTCTCAGCAGTGCCCAAATCCACAAGGCCAGAATTCCCCGAGAACCAAGGTAACTAGTGCCACAGCAAAAAGTATGAGCAAGGCCAAAATACTGAAGTTAGCATTGCCAAAACTCTGAGTTGACCACAGCCAGCAGGTTCAAATACACCTGAAAGCCCCTGCGCGCCAATACAGCATCCAAAGGGTGCTAACTGGCCACCACGGGGACACGGCCTAAGTGAGTGCTGCCAATATCCAGCGTTCGGAGGGAAGGGCAAACTGGTGTGTGTGAACAGGCCCTCCTGTAAGCTACCTCAAAACTGCCTCACAGTCATCGTTGTTTATTCCATACAGCCTTCCTATCACACTCATAGTACTTCTATTAGGATTTTGCAACAAAGAGCTGCAGTTCTCATTCACAGTGAAATTACTATTTCCTTTAACAATCTCCTTTACTTTGAAATGACACAAAACAAAAACAAATGCTTTTAAACATCATAGTATAATGAATTCTGGGATGAACTCATCATTCTTATAGAGATCGAGCATTCAAAACTCATAAACATGTGAAAAATCTAATAATTATCTCCTTGTCAAAAAAATTTATTAATATAAACAGCTTCTTTCTTGATATGTCATATTCAGGCATTATGCAGTTAAATGAATTTTCATTCTGATTCAAGTTAAATAAAGTGTATCTGCTGGGGAACTGAGCATTCTTATTACATCTTGTGCAACGTTGCCAAGGGTATAATGTTTAAGCGTAAATGAAAAAGGAAAAATTCATTTTTTAAGATACCAACATCTTTAGTCCCTTTCAAAAGGGCAAAACTATTGAGAGGATTTAGACTGTCATAACAATCTCATATGATTTCCATCACATCCTTTATAAAATCTATCCCTGAGCTCTTTTTACCCAGGCAATCCCATAAACAATCCATTCAAATTGTTTAGGTTTAACAGCTTATGAATAATGCCACCTCACTTTCAGATCTACTTGAAGATCCTCTTTTGCCAGCTGTTAATTTGCTATCATATGCCCGTGTTTATAAAATTTGAGGAAATCTATATGTTCTGCGCTTTAATCAAGAACAAATTTATCTGTTCACTCGGGCCCTGTGGAAGAGCCTAATAGATGTAAAAGGTTGTTCTTCCAATATTTCAATGGCATTGGACAAGGGTTATCTTTAGATCTGGGGTAGGAATGAAAGCAGAAAAGATGTTTCCTCAGGTATGAGTCCCACAATATGTAACCAGTCAGAGATGGCCTTGTGATGTTGTACATTTTCAACTTTTTTGAGGCTTAATTGCATGTACAAAAACAGTTAATCATAGGGGTAGGAATTGGGTAGGATGGGCAGGCTGAAGACCCATGCTTAGACCCACTGTGGTCTTCTGGTTAGGATGTTGGATTCTTATCTGGTAGTTTCTCGGTTCGATTCTGCACTCCTACATGAAGCCAGCTGGGTGACCTTGGGCTAGTCACAGCCCTCCTTCTGAGCTCTTACAGCTCCACCTACTTCACAGGGTGTCTGTTGTCGGGAGAAGAATGGGAAGCTTTGTCAGCCACTCTGAGTCCCCTTAAAAGGGTGAGAAAAACAGTATATATATAAAAAAGAAACAGATAGGTATGGTATGAGCAGCGATTAATGTGGGAAGATTTCTGTTAAATAGCTCTGATATCCCAGCTTTCATAAGCTGGCTAATGCAAGCATTGTATTAGGTTCTTTGCTGTGGTTCAGACATTAGCCTACAGCATTCACCATCCTCATGTATTTGCAGTTTTAGGACTGCCACTTTAAGGAAGGGTTACCGTCGCACGTGCCTCCGCACTGAGTGGCACATCACAGACTAGAGGGTCTGACAAGGTAAACTGTTGCGTGGCTGGGGGCACGGCATGACCCCCTGGGTGCTGGTGCCAGTTGCCAGTGCACTAGGGCAGGTCTTCAGCCTCCATGGGCTGCAGTTGCCTCGATCTAGGTAGCAGCACCCATCGACGCCCTCTGGGACCACCCCCACCCAGGGCCACGGGGCCCCCAGGGCATGTCGATTTTAACCCAATGGCAGCAGCCAAAGGTGGGAGTCTGGCCCGCGTGCCTCCCTTTTTGGGTGCATCCCTGCCTAGGTGGGAATGGGAAATCTGTCCCCATGCGGCCTAGCCTACTTGCACGATAGCCATTCGGCTGTAGTGCAAAAAAGCCTCTGATCCTTATTCCAGATTCTATCCCAGAACAGGGACCTGCCATCTACATGCTTGTACAGATTATGACTGCACTAGGAATGTGCACCAATGGGGGGGGGGGGTTTGCATTCGAATTCAAATCGAATTGAATATCCAAACATTCAGTTTTATTCAAATGTTTAGAATCTGAATGCAACAAAACCCGATTCAAATTGAATACATTCTAATCTGTTCGTTTGAACAGTAGATTCAAATCTGAAGATATGAATGTTGACAACATTCGTGTTTGAAGATACGAATATCACGAACATATGTATGCGTTATACATATCTGTACACATTTTGTACACATCCCGTATTATCCTGCATGCATCCAATTTTTGTCCCGTACTATCAATGAAAATGTATGAGATTTGTACAGATACGTACGTAATACATACGTATCTGTACATCAGAATGTTTTGAGTCATTCAAATGAATGTTTCGGCACATTCAAAATTCATTTGAATGTTTAAATTAAAATGTGTAGACATTCTATTTGAATTTGAATGTCCGCAGTCGATTGAATTCGATCAAATTTTGAATGTTTAGAACACTCATGTGCATCCTGAGTCTGCACTAGCATGTGAATAGCAGATCCCTCTTCCAGGATATACAGTAATCCAAAATAACACTCAGGGCAATGGCCCGGAACAGTAGTGCATAACAAAGTCATTTAACTCTTTTGAAGTCTTTAAGGTGGCAGCTCTATGATCAGAGCCTGGATTGGGCTCAAAAGGAAGTTTTCATGCGGGTTGATTTGTTACAGTTCCAGGATCTTCCACCGTGGTTGTTGTTTTTCTGCTCATACCTGTGCCAAGTGGGTTAGAAAATGTGACTTCTCTGCCAACGCAGTGTGTGCTCATGAAAAATACATTCACTAGTTTGGTAAAATACTGAAGTTGTAGGAGACATGATTAACAGGCACACAAACAAGAGACTTGCTTAATTCATGTCTCATAGCCATGGTTAATGCAATGTAGAGTCCTCTCACTGGGCCTTTTTTATGTGCCTTGTTTCTTCTCACATAACTTTCACACTTTAAATTTTAGTCTAGCCTTTTGTGACAGCTAGGAACCCTAACAAACAATGGGTAATTTCTAAGTTGCCTTCTAAGTGAGGATTGCTCATGGCAGAGCAGCTGTCAGAAAGCAAAGGTTTAAAATTTGCTCTCTGATAACCCCAAGAAGGAAGAAATGGTCAAATGCCTCTGTATCTTCTGAATCTTTGATGGGTCAGGACAGAAGTTTCACACACAGAGAGAGCTCATAGTTAATTTTGGCCATCAGCTTGGCTGAGTTCAGTAGAGGTCCTGAGCAATTCATTGAACACCATTGTGGGTTAATAGCTCTGGTGACTGTAGGGAGATGTAGGAAACAGACTTGTGAGAAAGGTAAGGTGTGTACTCATGCTCCTGTGTTGCCATACAGTTATTACAGACAGCTGGGCTAGATAGGCTGCAGTCCTAATTCAGAAAGACCTTTCTTGTGTTTGTATGTATCTGCCAAGAAAGCTGCATGGATGCCCATGGTACTATCAGGTGTCAAACTTGACCTGATGGTACCTATCATCAACTATACATCTAATTAGAAAATGTTCTTCTAATAGTATAGGAGGAGGAGGAGGAGGAGGAGCTGGAGTATAAGAGAAGTAGGAAAGGCATTGAGTTGTGATTATAAATCTGTGCTGAGCTTATGAAACGATCAATAGGATGACTGGTGAAAAAAGACAGAATCAGCGTGGTACTTTTATGATGCCAGAAATATGCCGTAAGTGGACAGGGTCTGCACAAACCTAACCTCCCATATTAAATTGTGCGCACAAAATGCCAAGTTGCCATGCTGCTTATAAGTGCTCTGTAGAGTGCTTGAACAGCAGAGAGCTTTTTGTGCCACTTACTATCAGTGGTCCTGCTAACATAACAAAGGAGAGCGACATATGTCTCCTCAGCAGTCTGTTCAAGACATTGTGCATAGTTGGTGGCATGCAGACCTCATGGCACTCTTTGTTAATGTAGAGAGGAAACTACCACCTTTGTCATATGTATGCTGCTGCATGTGTTAAGTTTCGTAAATAACTTTTTAAGAAAGGGGATGAATTTTTTTTTAAAAAAATTATTATTACTTGCAAGATATGCTGTATATCAAAATTTGAAAAGACTCTGCATTTTATTTATTATTAATATTAATATTAATATCCTGCTCTATTTTCGGTATATCCCACCCTATTTCGGGTCTCAGGGTGGGTAACAAAATTTAAAATCCAATACGTTAAAACAATAAACAATCTATATTAAAACAACAGTGTTTGTAAATAACTACCAATGGCTACAGCTCTCTCTCATGGTACATGAAAGATCAGTTTATATCACAGTATGCTGAAAAAAACTGTAATGCTACTTTGTCAGATCACCTTTCCAAAAAGAGCACTATCAGTTCCCATCATAGATACAACATTTTAAGGCCATGTGTGACATAAATGAAAAAATTAGGGCTGCGTAGCACTCTTGCCAAAAACAATTTCAAATGGATGTGAACTTCCTTTGTCCCCATTACCAATTCTATTCAGGTGTTTTTTTGAGGACTATATCGCTAAAAACCACAATAAAAAAACCTTTTTCCAGGTGTTTCCCTCCGTTTTTGCAGTTAAAATGCTCTATCTTTATTCCTATAGGAATGCTACAGCGGTATTGGGCAGATACGTCATTAAATGGGTGGGATTTCTCCCTGCAGGACAGCCCCTTGCCAGATTTTTAAAGTGCCAGGAAGCACTTCACACAACAGTTTCATTTGCAGCCACTAAGTAGCAATTTACCCACTCCACTTCAATTTCATTTCCTACCCAAACATACTGATAACAAAGTTACCACATGGCCAGCTGGGTGAGCAGGCAGGTAGCGCTCTCTCACCCTCTCTGCTGCCGCTTTTTCACTTCTCCACAAAGCAAAAAGCTCTGAAGACTTCTGCAGCTACAGTGGCAGCAGCAGCAGCCGGCTCGCTCACTCGTTGCAGACGGGGAACCTGCCTGATTAGTATTCTACCCAGCAGAGCTCATGCTCCCTCTCTCTCTTCTTTTCCTTTCCTTCCCACTCGCTCTCTCACTTACTCGTCTCTCACGCCTCATCTAATCTTTCTTCTCCTTCAAGCTGCCACCACCAGTGTGTAGCCGGGGAAACCTCAGTTGGCTGTCATTGCACATCTCTCTCTTTCTCCTGCCGTGTGCATGTAGCAAGTGTCTAATTACAGGGGAGTGTGAAATGCAGGAATTATCTGTGTGTGTGTGTGTGTCTGTGTGTGTCTGTGAGGCTGGAGGTGGGTGGCTGTTGCTTGGGTTGTTTGGGTTCTGTTTGTTGACAGGCAGGGCTTCTCTTATGTTCTTAAGATTTTGTGCAACATGTAAAATGGCGTTTAGTCTGGGAATCAAACAGCGGTCAAAAAAGCAGGAAGGAGAGGGGCTGGGATATCCCACCCTTGGACACGTCATTGGATCAAACCCAATCGGGAGAGAGGGGCGGGCAAAGGGTGGGGAGGAAAAAGAATAGCTTTCCCCAATCCAATTTTTGGATGTGTTTGAAGTGTTTCCTGTGTGGGGACACAATTCAGGGTTGACTGCGATTGCCAGATGCGGATTTGCAACGAGTTTTGTTGCTTCATTTTTACAAAGTTTTTTTAGCATGAGTGGGAATGCGGTATAGGCGAACCTTTCCTTGGAAATAATGGTGCCCTGTCAAACCCTAATTGGACATTTTGAATAAAAGAAAGAAAGACAGATTTTGCTTCCCATTCTCTTCTTTTTTAGCTGTGCTGTCTGACTCCTGATTAACATGAAGCAGACATATAAACCTTTACTGTTTGCAAGAGATTTAACCATCTGAATAAATCTTTTCTGCAGTTTATCCAGATAAATTTTAATTACAAGCAAGGGGTCCAACGCCACTTTGTTCCTTATTCAAGAACAGTAAAAAGTAAAGAGAAATAGGAGAGAGGCAGGGTGCAAACAGATTTCACGTAATTGCTGTTGCCTGAGAAACCATTTTCTTGTTGTCTGGGCATGTTCTAAAAAGGCAGATCAATTGGAGTCACAACACTAATCTTGAGAGAGAGAGACTGTATGTGTTTTGCAGCAGAGGGGAAAACAGGCTTGAGAAAATTTACCTAAGGAATAAAGCAAAAGCAGTATTAGAAATGTTTCAGCCATTTTCCCATAGCTTGCATTACTTTATTAGCTATTTGGAAGCTCTGGGGAGGGGAATGAGCTAATGTTATTTGACTAAGAATAATAGTTGTGGGAAAGCCTTTTAGAGTTTGAGTATAGATTACTTGAATTGCATATCCATTTTCGCTTGCTTTAAAAAACAACTAAGCACTAGATTTCATAAGTCTGTCTTTCCTTTTTATATCTGGCCACTGGGAAAGAGGTCAGCCTTGTAAAGTACCACTTTCCTGGTTTCTCATGAGTGGCATGTGTGTGAAACCAGCTTACCACTTAAACCCATCTAAAAAATCCAATTGATTCAGAGGGCAGAATCAATAGCTTAACTGTTCTGTGTTCAACTGACAGTAGGATGCATAAAAGCCATAGAACTCTATACACTCTGCCTTGTCTGACAAATATTCTTCTGATGTCAAAATCGGAGGTATCCTGGTGCTTATCTTCAGATAACAGTGGTTGATAAAAACAGGAGTGGAAGGAGTTTGTGGGCATCCTGCAAGACCCTTTCACTGCTGGGGGAAAAGAATGGAGTGGACTAGGTAGTCCCTAATCTGAGTGACCCCTGTTGCGTTCTTAACCAGTGGCAAACATTTTAATGTTTTGCCTTCTAAGATATTAAATTATAATTTTTTTCACAAAAATCAAGTTCGCGTCTCCTGCAGTCCCTTCAAAGCTGGAACCAAGTGTTCTAGTATGACAGTTGACAACTGGACTAATATGACAGCCAGTATAATTATCAAGTCTAATGAATAGTGCTCATAATTGTCAGAGCATGTGATAGTAGTAAAGTTGTCTTTTTTCATTTGTTGCCACTCACAGAGATATATTAATTAAGATGCCGCTTACAAAAATGAGGCTTAGATTTTCAGTTAGGAGAAACAGAAGTCTTAAAATTCTCAATGATGCCACCTTTTACAATATGAATTTCCTTCCTTCCAGCCACATTAAATATCTTAACCGTTCCTCCCAGTCTGAGATCTTGGAAGTGCTCTCTGTGCTAAAGATGTACACTGTTCAGTTTGTACTTGAAAGATTAACTGAATAGTTTACTTTCAAACCAGTTCACATATCCAGAAATTCAACTGAACTCATGAACATGAATTATTTTATTTAACAGTTTGTGTTTGCTGTGTTTTGCACATGAAAAGGACTTTTTTCAATGGAAAAACTGAACTTACGAACATGAATAGCCATTTGTCAAATTAAATGGTTTGCTGTTGAGCCAAACAAATTGCAAAAGAAGATGCAGTTTTTCTTCATACTGCCTCTATTCTATGCTGTCAATCTGTCTTTCTACAAAAGATTTGTGTAAGCATGCATAGCTATTATATGGTTAGCTGATGATTTAACTTTTCAAATTATCTTCAATCTTTTGAGCTTGTTTCTTATGTTCTGCTAGTGCTAGTGCTCCTAGTGTAATATAATGTTGTTTTTAGAAAAATAAATAAATCATTCTTATGTTGGAGTTAATGTTTAAAAGTTTAAGCTGAATCTGAAATTTAAAGTGGCCACTGGCACAATCTTATGATTTTAACCAGAAGGCAAAATGTTGTGTTGTTAGCAGTGCTGAAAACCAAGTGTGCTTACATGTAAAAGCAAAAAGTCTAGAGATGAGGTAGGCAAGTGGAATTGTTTACACACTGGTCTGCGATCCCCCACTCTTGTGAACAATGTAGGCTAGAAAAATGTCTCTAAAACACTTTTAATCTACTAAGTGTGAATACAGCCCAAATCACTGTACTTTATAATTGGTATACACTTCGAAGTAACTTGAGTAATCAAGTTGTGAAAGTCGTTCAGCATTGCTCAAGAGATATTCATGCTATATGCTGTACTGGTTTTCTGCTGATAATAGCTATAAAAAATATTCTGTCTATAGTTTAGTAGAAGTGCTTAAAATTCCTTGCTAGAGATTCCCTAGACTTATCTCAAAGAACCATTGTTCCCAGGTTTCTTTAAGGAGAGAAAAATTCCTTAAGGAGTTGTAAATTGATCAACAGCGGCTGTGTAACTGAGCAGTTACCCAAAGGGCATGAACTTTACTACTAAGATATATTGTACTGTTTTCTCCTTTTTCATTCTGTTAATTCAAAAATTGTATTCATATTTTTCAAGACCTCTGTTTTCCATTTTGGTTCTGTTTTTTGTACTTTGACTAATACAACTTTAAAGCAAATGTGTACAGTTAACAATGAATTCTTTCTAAAAGGAATACCTACATAACTAGCAACTATTTACAAAAATAATGTGGATAAAGAAATTTAACTGGAGGATGTCATTATACATTTTTAAAAGCCTCTCCTATAAATGGCAGGTATTATTGAATTCAATCAGTTTGTTCCAATATATCACTTTTTACTTGACTTTCTCCTTTGATAATGTTATCTGAACAGTGACTCATTGGATTATCCCTGCCCCTCACAGCATCCTTCTGTTTGCTGTATACATGGGAACAATAACCTATTCTGACAGCACTTTTTTTGCTTTAAATAAAATCATGATTGCTCAGTTTGCTTACAAATCAGCTAATAAAAGGTGCATGCCATTTATTTAATTCATTTAATCATATCCCTGTGCAGAAATGTCCAAGAATATGTAAATCACTTATAGACTGCATTCATGTTCCTTGTTGTTCTTCAAACGCTTTCAGTTTGAAATATTTTTATTATCATTTGTGAGCACAACAGGGCATTCATCATGAATTGCATTAGTTGTAACTACAGTATGAGAAATGTAAGAAATGCTGTATTAATAGCTAAGTAACAGGGGTTTTTTGCTACAGTATGTATCCATGATATATACATGTTATAATTTTAGGTTAGACTGGCGTAAAACTTTTAACAGAAGAGAACTAAGCTACCTCAGAAAGGCTAAATTAAAAGAAAAAAAACAGTTTTAGCTACTCTGCCTGTTGCTACCATCTTGAAGGCCACAGTTGTGACCAGTAGCCTTTCAGTGGTTAACGGACTCTGAGTTCCAAGTCTCTGGACCTTAGTATCATGCCAGCAATTACAAGAGATCCTGGTTTTGTGGTTAGGGTTCCGGACTCATATCTCGTAATCACTGGCTTTGATTCCAGCCCTGAAAGAAGAGTGAATGCTCTCGCCACCAGGAAAGTCCTGGGGATAGGTGGGCATAGGCTAATCTGCAATCAGGACAGCTCTGGTGAGGGTGGACACGTTGCTAGGCTGTAGCAGCCTAGTGAGCCTGCGTATGCGCTTTACTAGAGCTTTCCTGATTCCATACCGGAGGCCATAGTGTGAAAAGGCCTCTAGTCTGTATTCTAGGCCTCTAGAATGTATTTTTTGCATTCTAATTCAAGTTGAATCAAATATTCAATCTGAATGGAATTTAAAAATCCAGATTTTTGGAAATGTGATTCGAACCTGGTTTATCCGAATCCGTACATTCGGAAATCCAACTTGAATTTGAAAATACGAATGTCAACAAGATTTGTATCCAATTTTTGAATTTGCGCACATACCGTTCTTGTCCTGTATGCATCCTGTTTTCATCCCGCATTATAAGTGCAAATAAACACAATATTCAGATGCGATATTTGCAGATCTGTTCAGTCTAATTATTCAAAAATCCGATGATAATAATAATAATAATTTTCAAACTATAAAACTGCAACATTGTATTAAAATAGGCTCTAATATTCAACCCAAGCCTGAAGTTCTATGCTAATAATTCAGGGTAGTTTTCAAGACCAAATATAGAACTAAAAAGGTAATTAGATGCAAAAGAATAAATAAATATTTAAAATATTTCCATGAGTCTCACAATAAAATGTTCTTATACCTGAAGTGTTCCTAAAATAGTCTTCGGCATTTTTATAACCTACAGGTGTTTTGATCTCCATCTTCCATAAACCCCAACCGACACAGTTGTTTTGTCTGAGGCAGATGGTAACATAGCTGTGATAGGAAGCATCTGTACATTGCTACCTTCAGAAAGGTAACTTTTAAAATGTAACAATCCGAGTACAGAATTAATCTCCCTGAGTACTGCAGCCAGGGTGTCAATAGGACATGTTGATCCTGATGAGATTGAGGACTTAATTGCAGGCTAGATTGCAGGCTATGGAGATCCATTTAAAAGTGCTGCTAATTCCAGACAGCAGTGAAACCACATGGAGGATGCTCACATTAAGGCAGTAAGAAACTCAAAGGAGAAAATGGTAAACAAATTAAAACTCAAATTATAAAATCTGTAATGAGGTATAACAATGCAAGCTACATAGGGAAGGGATTTGTCATGTGTGGATACCTTATGTCCTGGAAAGACATGGAGATAAACTTCAATCTGTTCACCCATTTGAATGCTGAAAACACATGTTTGGCAACTATGTGAACCTCGACTGTGCTAAACAGCCATGAATATGTATGTCTTTTAGCTTTTGTGTAAATTTCAAGGTATCAACGGCAGTATAGTGTAAGAATTAATACTTTTATTTTGAATTTCTTTATAGAAATTCTGTACGGAGACACATGAGCTTTCTTTTAACTTTAGTTTTTAACCACTAATTTTAAAGTTTCAAAGTGCATGGGTGTTCCAGGGACACTCATTTTACTTCTAACAGTCTGGATATGTTTGGATGTCCCGGGGGTGTACCTG
The DNA here is from genome assembly GCA_023333525.1 of Aspidoscelis tigris stejnegeri. Lineage (NCBI taxonomy): Eukaryota > Metazoa > Chordata > Lepidosauria > Squamata > Teiidae > Aspidoscelis > Aspidoscelis tigris. The sequence continues at coordinate 79,848,829 of JALMGA010000005.1, read as the reverse complement.
GGGTTCAAGGGCCATATGTAAAATGTAAAAGAATTATTTACCTCATTCTGAAGACTCTCCCTCCCCCTTTTTCCATGCACAGTCGAAGATCCGGATCTTTGAGATCGGGTCCTCCTGGAGATCCAGATCTTGAAGACCCCATTCTGGACACCTTTAATCAGGTCCACACAAAATCCAGATTTAAGGGCCTGAAGGACCCATTAAATCCAGATTTTCCCTTCCCTTGTGGGGACAGGGCCTTGCAGATGGGGCCTTGAATGGTGTCCAGGTGGGGACAGGGCCTTCCCAATTGGTACCAATCAGATACCAGTCAGGTTCCTAATGGGGTCTTAGAAGGGTTCTAAGTTGCGAATTAACAATTCTCTCTCAGATAGATTTGAATTGAAAAGAGGAACAAAACAAGGTGACCCAATGTCACCAATTTTATTTAACATAGCACTGGAACCTCTTATGGGAGTAATAAGAAGCAAAAACTCGATTAAACCCTGTAATACACAAAACTTTGCTCATGACACTGTCATTACTACCTTCAGGCCTTTAGAAACTATGAGAAAATTGGTACAAATATTAGAGGAATTTAGGATCACCTCAGGCCCTGGCAATAAAATATTCTAAGACAGAAACCTTGTTCCATAACATTAGTCCAAACATATAGCAACAAACTTTGGCACTGCTTGGTAATCCACAATACAAAACTAAAATAAAATATATTTTGGTATATTTATATACCAAAAAAATTAAACAGGATTCTCACAGAAAATTACAACACAATATTCCAACAATTAAAGAAACAAATTAGGGATTGGAAGGATAAACATTTATCTTTGTTGGGAAGGATTGATGCATCAAAACCTTTTTTTACTATCCAAACTGCTTTATTTATTTCAAGCATTGCCATTAACTCCAACAAGACAGATATACAATAAATTTAAAGATATAATAAATAGTTTTATTTATGAAACAGGATCACACAAAAACCTTCTGCCATGGGAAGTTGGGCAATTCCTAATATTCAACTTTACTTTCAAGCATTTAGGTTGATAAATAATCGTGGATTAAGGAAGCTACATCCACTGTGGTGGGAGATAGAACGACAGCAATGTGATACGCTGAATAACATTTTTTACAGAAATAAGCCCTAGTGGAAAAAGGGCCCCAGTGTGCAACTTTTGCAAATGCAAATAGATAACTTTGAGGGCAAGCTGAGGTTTGAATGGATAGGATGGGAGGCTACAGATTCCTCTAGCTCATAGCAGCCTGCTTCCACCGCCAACCAATCACGTTCATGGAAAAATCGAGCTGGTGGCTGCCAATGGGCAATGATATTAGAAGGTGAGGATAGGAGGTGTGGAAGACAGTGTGGGGAGGTAAGAAGCTTACCGTATTTTCCGGCATATAAGACGAGTGGGTGTATAAGACAACCCCCAACGTTCCAGTTAAAATATAGAGTTTGGGATATATTCGCCATATAAGAAGGTGACACCCAGTGTATAAGATGACCCCTGACTTTTGAGAAGATTTTCCTGGGTTAAAAAGTACTCTTATACGCCAGAAAATACAGTATTTATTTTAAAAAATTGTGTAACACATTTATTTTTAGTGTGTCTGAAGTTGGGGCTTTTCTGGATGACAGAATGCTCAAAACTTCTCTGAGTGATCGTTGTAATCCAAAACAATATCATAGGAAACATATGCAGTGTTCTGGATAATTGAATTTGTATATACGGCATGAATTTGAACAACTTTTTTGGGCTCCCTTTTACAAAACGTGTCCCATTGGAATGCAGATCACAAAGTGACTTACCTTCTGCAGGCACAAAACATCCAGGTGACATATAGGTGGTCTAGCTTGATTTTTTGCTATTCATTGAGCTGAGTGAGGTGTCTTGTAAGGGTGATGGGGAGAAATAATGATGTTATTTTTATTTTGTTCTTGTTTTTATCCTTGTATGTTTTGTATGATTTTGTTTTTTTGTAAACTTGATATGGTCAAAATAACTAATCAATAAAGTTCCAAAAGTTCCTATATGGCATGAATTTAAGTGTTGTTTGGGTTGAAATTTGGCACAAGATAACTTCAGAAAGAACAAAAAAATTATACAGGAACAGCTCCTAGCATTCATTAACGCTAAGCATCCTGGCTAATTCCAGATTAGGAGATTGCAAATTTTATTTTGATTAACATACAACATAGCAGTCAAATAAAGAGAATACTGCTTTTCTGAGAAAACATATTATTGTCTTCCTTTTTTTTAACAAAAGGAACAAGAGAACTATTGGCAATTACTGTGCAATTATTATTTCTCATGACAGGTCCTTAGTATACATAATAGCAACAAAACATCTTATCAGCTGTCCTGTACCATCTGACCAGCAGTATCAGATAGCTTATTGGGTCATTTAACAGCCTTTGGTCTGATGCTGTGATTTAAATAACTCCCTACCTTTGCTGACAGCCACCTTTTTCCTCTAGCTCCACATTAAAACACAATAATTCACGTTTTATTTCTTTAGAAAGCCAGTTAATTATTTCTGTTCATGTTGCATACAGGTGGTCCTTTGCACAACACAGCACTTAAAAATAACTGTTCACAGTTGTGTATAGAGCACCAAGGCTTTCACTGTGCTGTATCTGCAGTATTCTTAAGTTCACTGTTGTATGAGTTTAGCCTGAATTTTTTAAAACCAGTGTATACAGTACTTTGGCAGCATGTAGTTATGAAAGAATGTCAAGTTGAACTGCATGTGACTGGGAGATTTTGATGGATGAGTGGATTACTAAAGCTCATTTTTTGATCAGTAGACTCACTTCATCCTTCAGTTGCTTGACTATACCACTCTAGAACAGATACTGATTAATTAAATGCTCTTCTTCTTCTTCTTCTTCTTCTTCTTGCATATCAGACTCAGTATTCACCATCACATCTTTATCATTTTTTAAGTTTGGAAAACCTGCTTAATCAAAGGTGACACTAAAAGAAAGCAGAATGTACCATGAATAACATAATGCTATCATATCAAGTGTGGCTAAATCCATGTATTTTAATCACACAACTAACTGAATGATGAATGTTTCTGTATGCATAGGACTTCAGTTTGAAAAGCTATTGCATCCATCTGTCACTCGCAATATACCTGTTGATTGTTTTCTTGAATGGACGGCTTCAACCTTATCATACATCTTGCTTTCTTCAGAATAACTGTTCCCATGTGGATACCAAGACTTAATAGATAGCCATTTATTGCAGAATGCCTTTGTGTCACAAATCAGCTTTCAGTTTGAGCAACCAGGGAACACTTTCAGCTAGAATTTAATACTGAAAGTTCCTGTTCTGGACAGCTCGAATCTTCATCTAGCTTTTTTTCCTACAAGACAGAATCACTTTTATATCCACTGCCTTGTCTCAGGTCACCAGTAATAAAAATTTATCATCTTAGCACAAATCATTTATTAAATTCTTTTAAAAAAATTTTGTACTGCAGTTTAAAAGCATTCTAATTTAATTTATAGCACTTAGAGTGGTTCACTTCAAGAGTATCCATGGAACAATTCTCAGAAGCCGGGTAGCCTCAAATCCAACTCCTTACAACAGTCTTTCTTGAAGATGTGAGAAATGGCGGGTACTTCTGTCATCTGCAAGAATCCTGTCTAGGGATGGCTACAGGTAAAATATGATTGAAATAACTTCACCTATCTTAGGTGAGAAGTGTAAGCAAGACTGGCCTCCCTATCCTGCCAACTGAGATCAAAATTATAGACAAATTGTAGCCATATTAAGTTCAGTAGTCAGCAAAATGCCCCGAAGAAACCTTGATAAAATGTAGGGCTTGCTAAATAGTAAATCTACTGGCTTCTGCTTTATTTCCAAGTACAGTTGACTAGAGATGTGCATGAATATTTTTGGCATTCGATTTGAAATGAATCGAATGTTCAGAAACTCGTATTCTTACAAATAGATCACATTCAAATATGGTGAAATTCTGTTCAATACAAATCTATTCGTACAAACATTCTATACATATCAGAAACGAATGAATACATAACTTATACAGATTTGTATCTGATATGAATAGATACATATCTGATATGAACAGATATATATCTGATACGAACAGATATGTATTTGATATGAGTAAATATGTATCTGATACATTTCCCCAGTTTAATGAATGTCCGAACTATTCATATGAATGTCTGGAGACATTTTTATTCATTTGAATGTTAGCATATGAATATCGTAACATTCGATTTGAGCTCAGATGTCTGAATTTGGCCAAATTCAGCCAAATTTTGAATTTTATGAATATTCATGCACATCCCTACAGTTGACTGCTTTTTAAAAGAATGTCTCCCAGAGTCAAGATTGCTGTTTACTCATTACTTTCCAAGTATTCACTGCCATCAGGAAATGAGACAATGGGTACTGGCAACCTGCAAGGGGACATCTTTGTGTATAAGAGTTCCTACCCAGGGGAGCTCATCTGCTGCCATCGCTTTGTGTTAGGATCTGCCTAGTTCTGTGGAACCATGCCAGCAGGATTCCAGGTGTGGGTAACCAAATATCACTGGTGTCTGGTCCACCCTCAGGGACAGAATCAGTTCCCAAAAGTGCTCTATACGTACAGTGCAGGTCCAGATTGGTTCTATATCTGCCACTGTGCAGAAAGGTGGCAATGCTACAAGTAGCCTGTGGCCTTATCTGGAGCCACGGCATCATTTCCCCAAGCTCCAAAAGTGATCTATTTCTGAAGGCATGGATAGAGCCTGGCGATATGTCCCCAGTATGCAACTTCAACATCTAGCAACTTTTGTTCCTCAGCCTTGAAGTCAGGCTGAACCAGGATGCACCATCTGAGCTGATGACCATCTCCTCCTGCTCCTGGCCCAGACCAAGTGATCCAGTCCTGCTCCTGTACACACACTAAGAAAAGTGTGCAAAAGTTGCCTTTGAATCCTAGTCTTTACAACACAGACATATTTTGTGATGAATTTTATAACTTCCCAGAAGTATCTCTCTCTCTCTGTCTCTAGCTAGGCTAGCTAGCTAGCTAACCCGCCATATACCTGAAGGTCTCTGGATGGGTAACAACATCTAAAATCAAACATCATTAAAACAGTAGCGTCTGCAAGTGGTAAGGAAAAGTGTATCCCCATTTAACCAAAGGCCAGGGCAAAGAGGTGCGTCTTCACTGCCTCTAAATGGAGCATGCCTTTTTAGACTATTAAAATAACAAAGTTGGAGCACAAAAAATGCCGAGCATATTATGAATTGTTTGAGGAAAGTAGCAAGGAACAAATTTATTTTTTCTCCCCTGATAACAAAGATAAAGGCCTTTTATACACAAACATACATCTAAAGAGGTAGGCAAGCTTATGGTGAAAAAACAAAGAACAAGGGGGAAAGTATTGAAACCTTTTCAGGCCAAAGAAAGACCTGTTCCACTCATTCTTCTTCCCTGCCTGAACTGTCAACTGTCAACTAGAGGCAGCCATTTTGGGACAACAACTGCTCACATCGGTGATGGTCCCTAAGTCTCACGTGCTCCCTGGGTGGTGCTAAACAGCAGTCACTTCAAGGCTACCATATAAAACTAAAATCCACAGCAACCATAACCAGTACAGATGGTGTCTTCAGCACTGGAGACCTCTCTGCAACTACCAAAAGAACTACTAAAACAACGAAGAAGATGAAGAGAACCAGGGTGATGAGGCCCAGGGACAGCACCCACCTCAACGGTACTAACACAGACGCCCAGAAAATCCTAAACCGCAAGATGGCAAAGAGACTACAGCTGATCCACCAGCTGAGAAATCATATGGTCCTGAGGCCGAACAGAGTGGTGCTGGCTGACCATCTCTACCATCATCCAGTTTAGTCTTCAATGAAGAGAAAATTCAAAGTAAAGAGAATAGGAAAATTCCAGCAACAAGAAATGAACAGAAGAATTGGAACTGAAGACTTCAAGTGCTTGCTTTCTGCTGTTCCCTCATACCTCCCACACCATTTTCCTTTTTTATCTTGTCTCTTTAGATTGTAAGCCTGAGGGCAGGGACCTGCCTAAGATTAATATAATATTGTAACCCGCCCTGAGACCTTCGGGTATAGGGCGGGATAGAAATACAAATAAATAAATAATAAAAGGCTTACTCTAGAGCAGGCATGTTCAAAAGGAAATACCAATGGTATACCTATCAGAGGCACAGAAGAGGACATTAAAATCTTAAGAAGAAGAAGAGTTGGCTTTTCTACCCCGCTTTTCTCACCCATTTAAGGGGACTCAAAGCGGCTGACAAAGCTTCTGTTCTTCTTCCCACAACAGAACACCCAGCGAGGTAGGTGGGGCTGTGAGAGCTCAGAAGAGAGCTGTGACTAGCCCAAGGTCACCCAGCTGGCTTCATGGGGGAGGGCAGAATTGAGCCCGGTATTCCCAGATAAGAGTCCTGCTCCCTAACCACTAGACCAAGCTGGCTCACAGGTTTTTCTTCATGACTGTAACTATTAGAAAGTTGAAAGGAAGGTGGAGGGACAAAATATAGTGTACATCTGTGAAATGCTACCTTTATAGTGTGGAACAAAACAGATTTTCATTTCAAATTGTTTCAAGATGATGGAAAATACCAAATTTTCTCTAAGATAATTGGGGCAGTATTGAAACTTATAAGTGGTAAATGATCTACAATAATATCACAACGAGTACTATATAATTCTTTATTGTTGTAATGAATTTTATAGAGTCAAATCAGATATATCTTGTTTTTATGACAAAGTTAGGTTTCCACATAACAAGCTACATGAGCAGAATTATTAGCTTCTGCCCAGATATCAAAGATGTAAGAGCCTTTCTCTGTTCTGCCTTGGTTGCTCATACTAATCTATCCTGAAAAAATACAATATAGAATAGGGTTTCCCATGTGGTGAACACAGAGTTCATGTTTTACAATAAATGGGAGTTTTACAATAATTGGAATTATAAGAAAATAAAACTTTACAGAATAAATTAGCAAGGGTCAATAGTCCCCAAATTGTTTAATTATCAGTACAGGAATTCCTTGTTAAAGAGTAACTAATGAAATCAAAAGATAGCTGTGCAACAGGAGCCGTCGTTCAGTTTTTTATCCTCCTTGGAATTGGTTTCTAATGACTGAATTATCTTCAGTTTGATAGCGGTTAATACACTTTTGAATTTGAGATTATCATGAGTTTGAACAAAGTACATTGGTTACATATTAGGCTATATTTGGGTATTCTGGAATAAAACATGGGTATGATGGACAAGGCTGGAGTGTGAGAAAGGAAGAAACTCTGTTACACTCAGCATTACTGGCCTGCCACTTAGTTTTCTCATCAGATGATTGAAGAATACTTGACAGCATCTGCAATGCCTCCAGGGGGAGACTACACTCCTCCATGTTACGTGACATAGTGAAGTGTGGGCTGTTGCTCAAACAGAACGGTGAGCAAGATACAGGTAGCGTTCCACTAAGTGGAAATATCTATGGAGATCAGATATTTTGGCACATGCTTCTCCTCCTGGGTCTAGTGGAGTAGCATCTCCACACAACTTCTCTAGTGAAAATGGGCAGCCATCTTGCAGCACCTGTCCTCAAGGGCTTCTCTAGAAGCAGCAAAAAGTTCAGTGGGGACCTCGTCAGAAAGTGCAAGGGCATCCCTCACAAGTTGGTGGTAAGTGTGAGCCATACAAGTAATGGTCAAAACTCCCACTTGGTTAGCTACCTTATCCACAAAGTCATGTCTCATCACCTAACAGCCCATGGTCTCTGACTGATTCCCAGAAGAGGGAATCTCTCAAACCCTTCTGGCATTGAATGTCGGAAGTTAAGCACCCTCTGTTGTTCTGCACAGAGTTTCACAAGCCTATTTGATTTGCCAGGGACACAGTTCATTCTGGGAACAGAGCAAAGCAGGGTGCAGTTTTAAAAGAAAGGACACATCAGCACAGAGAAATGTTCAAGGAAAATATTATTTAATAGGCAAATGTTCATACACAAAAACTTTAGCATTTACCGTTGGTTCTAAAAGGCTCGATCCTGGATCTGTCGCTACTCTTAAGCTGTGGTAGATCCAGTCATTCTTCCTCCTTAGAGATAAATTATTTATGAGACTGGAGAGAGTTTTAAGTACACGCAGAGCAGAAGTAGCTATCTTCATCCAAGAAGCAGAAATACATTAGAGCGAAATGAATGTTGTAATTAAAACAAAATAGAGATAACCACAGCTAGTCTGTAGTGATGCATGGTCTTTATTGGCTTACTGTCATTAAAACTGTAATAAGATAATTTTATAGTTCAGTCTGGCACTTGCAACTGTCTGCCATCTTTTTTTCATCGGAGTTTTGTTACTTTTAAAATAGTTTGGTTGCTTTCCCTTGAAAAAAACAAGGCAGACTGGTTGCAACCTACACAATTTCTCCGCTAGTGGAAATCAAAGAGGGACAGCTAAAGCAAGTACCCTTTAAAATTCTCGATATAAGTTCTTCCATTCAAAAACTGGTTTATTTGGCACTGCTCTCTGACTGACCAGCGTTCTCTCAAGAGTTGTCCTTAGATAATGCAGATTTGTCTAATCTTGTTAAGTACAACTTGCTATGCTTGTTTACCATTACTGGGATAAGATAATCCGTCTAGACTATCTCCTGCATTAAATCCCATTAAAAGAAATAGGACTTTGCCAAGAGCAAAATATCATCATTACTTAATTCCCTTTCCCTGTGAGCCCAGAGCCTTGGAAACATATACTGTGGTTGCCTCCTGGCATCACTTACTTACTAAGAACCTAAGGGTATAAGAGGAGCCCTGCTGGATCAGGCCACAGCCCATCTAGTCCAACATACTGTCTGATACAGTGACCCACCAATTGCTTGTGGGCATCTCAAGCAGAGGACAAGGGCAAAACCTTCACCTGTTCTCAAATCCCAGAAAATGGCCTTAGAGGCATCCTGCTTGTCTCTGTTTTGCTGCTTTTGAATATTCTGGGGAAAGCATTCCTTGGGTTATTTCACTTTGCCCAGACGTTTGGTCAATATTCCACGTTTCAGCGACACAATACATTATTGGATCTATCTTCAAGGGTTGTATCGGGAGCACTACAGTCACATCAAACAGATGAAATACTATTCCAGAATGATGACAGGGTTTTGACCCTGTCTGGATACAGCCTGTAACTCCACATCCATTGTTTTAGAGATCCCTAACAGTGAAAACTGGCAGGGTTGCATGCATGTGTTTATGGGTGTTTTTCCACTGTCACTAAAAGTACCCATTAAGTACCCATTAATGGGTACGAAATGGCATTTTTGTACCTATTAATGGGTACTTCTAGTGACAGTGGAAAAACACCCTATATGTGTTTTAATTTTGGTGCCTTTAAAAAAAATAAATAAGGAATTTTGCCCAACTGTAGACAAAAGGCTCTAATAAGTGAAATTTCTAATAGGGATTTCTATGTGTTTTATAAAGCACATTATGCTTTCCATCAGAGTACATTGCCAAGTAAGACAAAGTAGCACAGAGCACTGTACACATATTTTAATCAAAATTAGTTCTGTGCAGCCTTGTTTTTCCCATTTTGCTTGTGAGAGAAATTAACAATATTTATCTTCTCTTTCAAATAAAATGCATTAAGGAGGCAGAGACAGAGTACCCTCTCCAAGCAGAACTGAAGGGCAAGTTATGCCATAAGCATTCATGCCCTTCTGTGCATTTCTGACATGCACTGGAGTGCTGCTTTAAAGGAACGCTCTGTGGCTATTAAAAACAGAACAAAAGGTTAAATCAGTCCATAACCGAGTCTGCTAATGAGACATTATCTGCCTTGGAAAGTGGACATATTTTTTTCCCCCAAAGGAAGCATACATACCAAATGAAGTCTGTTCCGTTTTGGATTATCACTTCCAAAATTATTCAGGTTACATATGGCCACCATTACTGGATATATACATGTGTGTCACTTCGCAATGCACAGAACTGCTGCTTTTACTGGGTAGTAACATTGGTTGATCTATGGCCTTTTCGCACAAGGGCCTGAGGAATGCGTGTAGGATGCAATGGGGTGGAGCATTCGCTTCACTGGCCTGGCGGTTCCGTTCCAGGGCACCCACATGAGTTTGGGGTGCAGATTGGGGCTCCTACAGCCCGCAGGACCTCCCCCCCTTGGCACATGGGTAGCTATCTAATCAGAGCTGGTGGGGCATGCAGGCGCAGAACAACACCAGCCACACCGGCCACTTCAGAACCTGGTGAGCACGAAGCAAGTGCCTCTTTCTTGCATGTGTCCCCACGTAGGCCTAAGCCTGGGGGGGTGTCCAGGGGTGTCCTGCGGGCTGTAGGAGACCTGATCCAGTCCCCTAGAACCCACAGGAACCAGGGACAGAACGCAACAGGCCTGCCCACCCCTGGATCCAGCTGTCCCCAATGGTAACAGGCCTGGGAGGGGTGTCCCACCCCTGTACCTGCCTTTTTGGGCTAGGACTCATGGGGACGGGTTCCCCTTTCACACGTAGGCAGGTAAGAACACATTCCCACCCATTCCTTACCTGCCTAGGTGTGTGAATGGGGAATCTGTCCCCACGTGTCCTAGCCTGGCCTCTAGTCACGGCAGCCAGAGTAGGACTGTCCAACTTTCCAGTCTTTTTATAAAGAACCAGTTTTGTTATGGTGATTGAAGTAAAAATCCAGAAGTCTAAAACAACTCTTGAAGACCAAGTGACTTATCATGGCACACATAGTTGTGATTAGCTGCTTGTAGAATTCTTCAAAATTGATGCATCTGTATGTGTGTGCATGAATGATAATTGATACAAATTAGAGATGCAAATTTGGAAGGGAAGGCGATTGGCACGTCTCATATGCATGCATGATTGTGAAAATCAGAGATGGGAAAGTTTCCAAAGAATCGCTTTTAAATTTTTGTTTAGGGATTTTTATTAACTTTTGTTCTTGCTCTGGCTATATACTATAGTATCTATTCTGTGTGCATGTACAAATTGGTGTATGTCTGGTAACCATATGAAGGTCTGGATAACCACCGTACAAAGGGTCACTGCTCTGTTAAAAACAAAATTCTTAAAGTATTTTATATCTATTAGTAGTATCTTACTGTAACCTACATACTGGACAGTTCTACATTCCTAAACATTTCAATTGTGTGATATACAAGATATGATAAAATATTACTTATGGCTACTATTAAATCCTTAGATATTTGATATTTGGATTTTATATAAGAAGGTGATTTTTTATAACAGAGTGTTAGATTTTATCATTAATTCTTCTAAGCAGCTTTGAGTCCTTTTGGGGAAAAGGCAGATATAAATGAAGTAACAAGTAACAAGTTTGTTTGTTTTTAAATTCCTCCTGAATTTTCTGATTCAATGTGTGTGAATGTGTTTTCCATGGATTCAATGTGTACGAACATAAAACAGTGGTTCTGTTTGAATTAAACCAAATCACACTGAGTTCAGCTCAAACGCAAACTAGGTTGAACAGGCTCAACCCAGTTCAGATTTGCTCCAGATTGGTTTAAAATGTACACTATAATTTTCTTCTAAAAATACCTTTTTAAAGGGCCAAATCAAACAGGAGTATTGAACCATGTGAATATCCCATGGTTTAGTTCAGTTTTAGTTGTGGGTTGGTTCAGCTGAAGTTCAAATTGGTTGAACTGCTCTGTTTGGACCCAAATCAACTGAGCACATCTTGGGTTCATACTGTGCAGCTGTCAGAGTTAATTTTGCCTATAGAAAAAGACATTAGCCAGGTTAGGGAATTGCCCAACTACTTAATGCATGCTTTGGAACCTACTATTTCAGACAGGGTTTGGGAGCTGGGAGTGGCAAGGGAATTCTGGTCATTAGCAGGTCCTTGGGATGGTAAAGGAATCAAGGCTTGGCTTTGCGAATGAAGATTAGGGATGACTTGACCCACGCTTGCGGCACGCGCGTTGGTGGCTAAACAGACCAGTGCAGGATAGACAAGTCCAGTTGCAGAAGGTGTTTCTTTGTTGGACCACAACTGGAGGTGCCCATTGACAATGCCTAGCCAGCCAGGTGGACTAGCCAGTTTTTGCAAATGTGTGTGGGTAGCCCTCGGGCCTGCGCAGTGGCTTTTTAAGGTGAGGTACAGTGTGCACAACACTGATCCCACCCTTTCACCTGAGGTTCATCTGCCAGGGCCTAGCAAGCTTGGATGATGGCAGCAAAATCCTCAAGTCATAGGTTTGGTTAGCGTTTCCTTCTCTTAGTTGGATGGCCTTACAGGGCTAAATGAGCTCCATCTGCCTGGGGGTAAAGGAATGCAGAGAAAGAAAAGGACATATAGGTCTGCAAAATGAAGCTTCTCATACTAGTTTTTCCTTATTAAGTGAAAAGCTTTCACCTGTAATTTCTGTAGATCAAAATACAAGAACAGCTTGTTTCCACTCAGGCCTCTTAAAATGGTTTAAAAATGAAACCCCCCAAAAAGCAATTCAAACACAGATTCTGGCAATCCTCACTTCAGTGGCTTTAAATCACTTTAAATCGCTATCAACCCCTCTGCTGTCCCCACCCAAAACAGTTCAGAATCACATTAGGGAAAGGAAAACTTTTCTTCCCCCCTTTTGCCAGCTGGGGCCCCATACCCTGCCTGCAAATTGGATCCCGCAATGACATGGCAGAGGGTGGGGAATTGCAGCTCCCCCCTCTCCTCTCTTCTCCCCTCCCCTCTTGCTTTTGCAAAAGATGTGACCTGGGGAAGGAGAGAAGCAAGGCAAAGGAGACGCTTCCAGTGTGTGCTCCTGCCAGTCCTGCACACACACACACACACACTCACACACCCCTTTCTCCCCTTCACTCTCCTCCCCCCCCCCATTGCCAGCAGCACCGGCTGGTATGCACACACACACCCCATCAGGACTGGTGCTTTTTCACTTCTCCACAAATGCCTTGCCGAGCCTGGGTAGTTGCAGAGAAGTTAAAAAGCGGCAGCAGAGAGCGAGCTGCACGCCCACTCGCCCAGCTGGCTGCACACGCATGTGCTTCTCTCCTTCCCAGGGCTCAGCAAGGCAAAAGAGGCACCTCCAGTGTGTGCTTCCCGGCAAGGAGAAAGCAAGGGGAAGTGTAAAATGAAACTTTACCTTATCAGTGTGGAGTGGGTGAATTGCTACATCTTATCAGGCTGAATTGTTACTTCTCTGCTGAATATGGAACTGGCACTTTAACAAATCTGACAAGGGGCTGGTCCCTGCGCAGGGTGAAAACCCACTTGTTCATGATGTATTTGCCCCAATACTGCTGTAGCGTTCCCACAGCAATAAGGAAGAAGTGTTTTAAAAGCAAAAATTAAAAAAAAAACCTGAAAAAAGGTGTTTATTTATTCTGTTTTTTAGCCGAATAATCCTAAAAATACCCCTGAAATGGATTGGTAATGGGGACAGAGAGAATCCAAACCATTTCTAAACCGTTTTAAAATGTCATTGGGAACTGGGCCGAAGTGTGGACAATTCAGGAATTTTTGCCTTTCAAGTTGCTTGGAAACTGCATTAGTCATCTCAGCAAGGGGGCTGGGAAAGAGAAGCCGTACTTCCTGAATATTTTTATTTCATGCAGTTTTTAAAGGGATAGTTAGGTCTTCTGGGGAGGGAGGGAGGAAGATGCAAATTCTGCTTCACCTCTTAACATTAATTTAGAACACAAACCCAGAAAAGATGAGCCAGTTTGGTTAGTCAGATTCTTATTGTGACATCTCCTGGTTTGATGCTGCATTCCTTCATGAAACCAGCTGGGGGAACTTGGGCTAGTCACTGGCCTCTTTCTGAGTTCTCACAGCCCCACCTACGTCACACGGTATCTGTTGTGGGGTGAAGAACAGGAACCTTTGCCAGCCTCTTTGAGTCCCCTTAAAGAGTGAGAATAGGGGGTATAAAAGCCTCCTCCTCCTCTTATTGAGAATTTGGCTGGCTGCTCACCTATATGCTTAACTGCTGTCAATACGCAAGGTAAGATGATCTCGTTTTGCTTTCTTCGTCAAGGGCCAATTCCTTCATAGTTATGACTCTACTAGGGAAAGAAGTACATCTAATTTTGGAATCTCCAAAACATATGAACATATTAAATGCCCCACTAAATTAGATACAGAACTCATCTACTCCAGCAGACCTTTCTTGCAGCGGAAACCCACCAGCAGGACATAAGCACACAGGCTGACATGCTTGCGATCTCCCAAGAGCTGGTGTCTGGAGGCATCCCACCTCCTGCTGCCATTAGCTAATAACCATTGAAGCCTTGACATCCATGAATTTATCCAAACCTCTTCTGAAACCACCCAAATTTGTATCCAGCATTACATTGCACACATCAGGGGTGTTCAAAGGTCTTCTAGATCTTGCCGTGAACTACCACCATATGAACCCTAACAGGTTTGGTCAATTTCAAGGATACATTTTTAAAATAAGATTCCTTGTACTTCAGGGAACAGTTATAGCTACCTTTTAAGTAGACACTTTGAATTATTATTTTTCTCTAGAAACTATTTTGCAAGTGCATTATTTTTAAATTCTACATTTCACATCAAACCATAAGAGAAACACTGAAGATATAAATCAAGTTCAAAAGCTGACAGACAAGCAAAAGCCAGCCAGCTATTAAAGCAACCATGGGCGCATTCCCACTTGACTATTCTGGTCCGGGTTGGACTATCCCTCTGGGAACAGCACCGAGCACACATTTCGGGCTGTTCCCATTTACTTGTTGGTAAACAAGACCCACATTTGTGCACAAGCAGATCGCGGGCGGGGGGGGGGGGGGGATGCCTTGACTTGCGGTTCTGCTTAAAATGTTTAAAACTTTTTCACTCTATTCCTGTACAGCCTTTTACCTTTTCTTTAGCATAGCAGACATGGCAAGCTGTGAGAGCCCACCCACTTGTGGCTGGCATTGGGCAGGAAGCTGCAGCTCCATCTCAAAAAGCCCAGAAGCATTCCATCTAAAAAAAAAAAAGCAGACTCAGCTAGGAAATTGTAAGAAAAGTCCCATTTTTCTCAGAGTTTTTTCCTCCCTGGATTTCTGCAGAATACTGCTCAGAAAATCCAGGGATAAGAAGTGGAATGGGAACACTGTGTGCCGAGTTCAGATTACTTGCCTAGGTAATGGGAACCCTGGATTCCAAGTTCGAATCCAGTCCAGATTATATTGCCTATGGGAACACACCCCATGTGTATCTTCTGTAACTTCCCTTTTTCTGAACAGAAGGGAAACGAGCAAACAGAGCAAATAGTTGCACATCAATGTGTTTTCTTTTTAAAATAGGAAGTGTGATCTGGGAAACTGTTCTTCAATTCCATGAATTTAAGTGGAAAAATAAAGCACATGGTTGCATCTCTCTCATCAAAGCTGGGATTAAGAAAAAAAAACTTACTGTATTTTCTGGCATATAAGACTACTTTTTAACCCAGGAAAATCTTCTCAAAAGTCAGGGGTCATCTTATACACCGGGTGTTTTCTTCTTATACGGCGAGTATATCCCAAACTCTGTTTTAACTGGAAAGTTGGGGGTCGTCTTATACGCCCAGTCGTCTTATACGCCGGAAAATACGGTACTTGTTCTGTCTTCTAGTTTCACCTAATCGGAAAACAGCACCATAATTGTATTAATCAATAAGATTAGTTTTACAGTTGCTTCAATTTTATCTCGTGTCTTTATAGATTTCTGTCCATTTTAGATTGTGTTTTAAGGCTCAGTGCAATAGAAATCTATCTTGTGTTTAATGCCACTAGATCAATCAGCTTGAACTCAAAAGTAGATTATGGTTGTTGTGAACCATTGTAAACTGTGTGAGGCTGATACCATGTTGAGTGTACTTAGCAAAAGTACAAAGTGTTGCTTGGCAGTTTTCCAGCAAGCTGTATCACCTTCTGGATGATTGGTTTTAAACAATGCAGTATCCAATTTTAATTGTATGAGAAAGGAAATTAACAAAATGTTTGCAAGTGAAGTGAGTCCAGAAATCATGTATCCCGGCTTCTTCTGTAGATTCAGTGGCCCCATCCACCTGTCCCCTAGAATGTGACCCCAGCTGCCCAGGAGCCTCTGACCACATATATCCAGGCACACAGGGTCTGGGCATACAGATGACCCCACTCCTGGAGTTGCTGAGCACCCATCAGAGCAACCCATTTTATTAATGCTTAAATTACACCAGAGCAGTTTATGTGAGGGAAATGAACTTCATATCATACAGATGCACAGGGTAGAGGAGGTGACCTTAGGACCAAGGACAATGCTGGGACCTGGAGCAACAGATTAAAAATGGCCAACTTCCAGAACCCATTTGTGGCATATTCCTGAGAGTCCCAGCACTGCTATAAGTTATATTTAAGGAGCACTGTTTAAGGAGCTGTGATGATGATGATGATGATGATTTACTACTTCTACTTTTATTGTTTTCATGGTGGCCCACATTCTAGCTCCTACCAGCAACCGTGTGGATGAAGCTAGTGTTATCAAATAAAGTGGCTCAATGTTTTCCTATTGGAATGAGCTTTCAAATAGATAAGATGATAGTAAGAATTATAATTCATAAAAATAATTTTGTAAATCAATCAATCAATAAATAGTTTCCTCTGTAACTCTCCTAAGATACATAATTTATCAATACTTAAACTGGGTTCTTGAATGAAGATGTGTAATTGCATTTTGATCTACAGTCTACCCATTCAGCAATAGACTTGTTCTGTGTGACCTAAGTTAGTGACCTGATAAATACAGCATCTTGAAAGTAGGTTAGAAATGTCTTCCTTCTTGTAGACAGATGTGTTCTGGCTGTGAAATTGGTTTAAACAACATTCTTTTTTTGACAGTGTGAACTTGAAAGGCTATTTGCAAGAAAATAACTGGGCTTCAGTTTATGTCTCAGCTGGTAGAGGTTTGAGTACATCTGTTAGATTGCATGGAACAGAGCAATGCCTCTGGAAGGATTTGTGGTCCTCCTTTCCAGATGGCTTAATAATAGGTCTAGAAGACAGTGGCCTAACTGGCCTGGACTTTCCAAAATTGCATGGCCAATGACAGCAGAGCGGTGTGAGCCAAAGAGGAGAAAGTAGCCTGCAGAAAAGAAGAGACAGCAGAGGCACAATCCAAGTATTCAGCAGATGCAAAGGAAAGAGGTTTCTGACTTTTCACGATGTTCAGTTACTCATGCCATGCTCCTTCACTTTGTCCATTAGTGCAGGCAGCTTTCCATTGCACTTCATGTCATAAATGCACCCTCAGAGTTTTTCATCCCACCTTTCAACACAGCAGTAATTTTAATTTCCCATAATAGATCAAGGCCACAATGCAGATGACTGCAAGTAGTAAAAATGTTCCAGAAATATCTTGATTTATCTTGTTGTGAATGAAGTTAAACATGGAAGTTGAAAGCAATCAGGACCTCAGTCTTCATGGGATTTTCTGTGTGAAATTGTGTGAAAATGCAGAAAGCTTTTTGAGTCCAATCTCTGGGCTGTTCAGGTCACTACTATCTAAAGGAACTAACTGGAACTCCCCAGAGTTCCAAGCAAAACATCTTGCCACATGAATACTGATAAGATCTTTTGCCTTTAAAGCCTGTGGTTCTTATCGAAGTTTTAGAACCCTAGTTTTATTTTTTAAAAAAACAACAACTTTATTTAAGACATCTATAATACTAAAACTACAAACTTTTAAATCAATAACTTCATAACACGCAAGAGCAAACTTATACAGATTGAATCTGACATCATTGGGAGGATATACATGAGTTCAGGCCAAGTCAAAACAAAGTTATCATGGTGCTAAAGATGTGTTATGTGTCATGAAAACTGGTTAATAATTTGTTAAAGAACTGAATACCACACTTCAAGGAATAGATATGGTTCTTTCATGCCTTTAAATTTACGATATTGGGCTGTTATGGACTCTGAAATAGCAATATCTACCATTTTGGAGTACCAGCTATGCAATTCCAGGGTAAGAGGGATTTTCCAATTCTTAGCAATCACATTTTCCCCTGCCCTCAGCATGAAATGTAGTAGAACTTAGGAGAGGAGCAGGAACAGGAAACATATGGAGAAGGCAAATTACTGTTGAAAAAGGGAACAAAAATTCTTTATTTGTGGCATTGAAGTTCTACTGTTGTATTGTTATTGTGTGCGTGCATGTGTATGAACCTTATGAATTTCTATACTCCCTAATGCTACACTCTTTGTTCCTGACTTCCACCTTACTCAAAAGTGCTTTTCAGTATAAATTTAATAAGAGAAAGTGTATCATTTAATACAGCACAAGCCAGCAGAGTCAGGTTGCTGGATGGATGATGGATCCTGCCCCATTGTAATCTGTTATGCTGCACACCTACTCGTTATTACAGATGCGATTTAAAGTCTGCTAAAAAACTTCTTTTGCCTCTGAGCGCCCCCATGCCAGGGTTTCTAACGAGCTTCCAGCGCTACAAAAGCAGGAAAACCCACGACAAAATATGTGCCCTTTAAAGAAGAGTTTCATCGCTCTTTCTGGAAGTCGAGGGTTTTCCTTGCAACATTTACCTTGGGGACGCTCCATGGCAAAAGGGGCAGGGATTGCTGCCTGCACACACAGTCATAAAGCATTCACACATCTCCCAGAAATGCTGCAGCTTCCCTTCCTTTCCTTTGTAAAGGTCAGAACTTTCAAAGAGTCAGAATTGCTCAGAATTACAACATTGTTATCAGGTGTGAAGTGGGTGATCTGTGAAAGTGTTAAGAGTAAATGAGCACACGATCACATGGCTGATGGCTGCAGCCAAGACATTTCAAACAGAGAACTGAGTGAAAGTAAGTGCTGAGAGTGAGATCTGGCTATTTTTCCTTTGAACAAGAGATGGGGTGGGGAGAAAAAGATGTGGGGAAAGAAAACACGCTTCTGTGGGGATGGAAGGTGCATTTTAAACATGCATTTTGCTGAGTCTCATGCAGACACTTATTTCAGAAGTGCAGGACACTTTTAAAGTCTGCTTGAATACAGTGACAGTACTGTAGAGGGAGACTAGAGAGGCAAATAAGTCTTTTGGGAATTCAGCCTCACTTATTAGAAGAGGAAGAAGAAGAGTTGACTTTTCTAACCCGCTTTTCCTACCCTTTTTAATGGGACTCAAAGCAGCTGACAAACCCCACAAGAGACACCCTGTGATGTAGGTGGGGCTGTCAGAGCTCAGAAGAGAACTGTGATCAGCCCAAGGCCACCCAGCTGGCTTCATGGAGGAGTGCGGAATCAAACCCAGTAATCCCAGATGAGGGTCCGGCTCCCTAACATTTGGTAGTGACAACAAGAGACAATTGCTGGATCTAAAGAAGATCTTACCATTTCCTCTTGCCACCAGGAGTTCCCTAAGTCTCACCAGGAGCAAGGGCCGGGTCAGTTAGAGCAGATCTGGCAGTGCAGGTGGGGGACTTATACAAGTATGGCAGAGGAGATCCAGCTCCAACAGATCTAAGCTTGACATGAGTCCCACAGTGGAAAAATAGCACCACTGTTGCAAAAAAACCAACCACCCCTTCATACTGTACTGTGAGATCTTACATGTGGGGTGGACATCTTCTTGTTTTAACTCAATCCCTCAGCAGCTCCACCATGGGCAGTATCTGGAGTATTCTTACTCCTGCATTAAAGATTATGTTTGAAGTAATAATTGGGTATATTGTGCTATCTGTAACTTTTTGCAAATATTTTCTAGTTGTCCATATGATTCTGCTTTACAGTTGTCCTCTGAATACTGTGCACAGAGGTGGTTGTAGTAGTTCATAGGATACATGTGTGAAGCTATCAGGGGAAAGCCAAGGTTCCACTTGGAAGCCTTTGATGTCTCCTAAATGCATTTTGATCTCCCATGCTTGCAATTATGAAAAAAAACAGAAATGGATCCTATCAAAACATGCTCCCATTTATACATCTTTAGCAGAAGCTTAACGAAATCAACCATCCATGCATGACAGCTTGTTAAGAGTCTTGTCATATCTAGCAAACAGCCAAGTGTTTTGTGCAGAACCAAACAAGAGCCAAATAAGGAGGTTGGCCTTGTGAAGCTTTGATCTAGGATAAGACTGTTAAATATACATATAATACAGTTTATATTATAGAATAGATTCAAGTATTCAGTACAGTTGGGAGTACCAAATGTATAAAAGCATAGGCAATATTACTTGACGTTTCTAAAGGGAAGAATGTGCCACACAGAATAAAACATAGAAGTTTATAAATTTACCTTATCTACAGGCTTAAAATCAAAGTAGGGAGGAGTTTCATGCCTCATGCCATCAGCATGTCCTCTTTGGATGAGGAGGCTGTGGCCCATGCCAGCCAAGATGAAGGAACCTCCCCTGCCAGCCAAAGTAAGGGAAGTGTGCCTCAGCGGCCAAACATGGAGCCTTATTCGGTCTCCCAAGATTGTGATGGTGCGGACTCAGACGCTGGCCAATGCCCCAAGCAGAGCTCTCTCAGCCAAGAACAACAACACCTGAGACATTCAGTGCGTCTCCATGCCAAACAGCTGAGCTGCCAGGGGCATGACTCCCCCAGTCCTTCTTAAGAAACACCCAAACCCAGCAAACAGCATTGCAGACAAAGGATCTTCCCAGCAACCTCAGCTTGTATACTTCTGTGTTCCTGAACTCTGACTGATTTACAGCTATGAAGGCTATCTAATAATTGGACCCTGGCATTCCTGACCACGCATTCTCTTTATCCTCCAAGAACTTTGAAACCTGAACCAGCTGCTTGCTGCTGCTAGCCTAGCACGCGCATATGTGTATGCTTGCTGAATGATGCCTGCTTGGGACATGACGAGGAGATTGGAAAGCCAGTTAAGTAGCAGATGTAGAAACAACAATGCAATCTTGAAGTAAACCTGTGGAACATTTAAATTGCTCAGCAAGTCCTCCTTTTTCTAGACTCCATTTCCAGTAGGGCAGGGAGACGAAACATCACTTGGGCCTGCTTTTTCGCAGGTTCAGGACTGTGAGTGGCACTTCCAGCTGCCTTGACCCTCAACAGGATTTGGGTAAGGCAGTTGTGCATTCCAGATGATCTCATCATACCAGTACTGCATGGAGGGTTTCCACCTGAATCATGCCTCAGATGAAGAAAAATAAAGGTGCCTCTGAGAATCCAGATCAGCTTATGATGACAGCTAAGCAGCCATTTTAAATTCTGCAGCTGCAACAGCAGGAGCCTCTTCAGTCCCTAGCACACTGTCAGACCAATGATTAGCTAATTGTTAGGGTCGCTGGAAGCATGAAAGAGCTTGAAGCTACTCTATTTTCACATGAAATATTAGAATAGTTTTTTTGTTTTTGCAGGAAGTCAAGAATTCCATTGCCCTGCCTCAGACAGCACCCTCCAATTCACATTTAGAGGTGGCCCAATAACACCTAGCCCCGTTTAGCTTCCAAGCTCAGACAAGAGCAGCAAAGGGAAGCCTAAATGTCGATGGATGGTAGACCTGCTCTGCTTGCTCTGGATCAAGTCACCTTTTCAGCTAAGTTTCTTTTATCAAGGGACACAGATAAAGGGTAAACAAAAATGGTTCTGGTATTGGCATTGTCAAACCGCAGCACAGTCTAAGGAGACAGCATAAATTTATCAAGCAATGTGTGCCCTTGTTTACAATGTGTTGTAAATCTAATATTGATTCTTTAGTCCCCATGGTGAGCAGTGCCAACAAGATGTTCTGGAGACAATACACTGTTGCTGGATTTGGTCTTCCATCTACCCACAAAATAGGACGTTCGGATACTGCACATTCTGATGCGCAGTTGGGGCGTGGGAGTCACACATGATGCCCAGTACTGCATAGCAGTGGTGCATTATGCCACTGCTACTTCAAATTTACCTACAGGGAAACCATGAGCACTCGTTCCGCAGTATCAGGTAAATGCAAATGTTCCTGCCAGTCCAGCCAGGACAGGAAGAACAGCGAACTAGTGGCTAGGGAGCCAGACTCTTACCTGGGAATACCGGGTTCAATTCTGCCCTCCCCCATGAAGCCAGCTGGGTGACCGTGAGCTAGTCACAGCTCTCTTCTCAGCTCTCACAACCCACCTACCTCACAGGGTATTCTGTTGTGGGGAGAAGAATAGAAGCTTTGTCAGCCGCTTTGAGTCCCCTTAAATGGGTGAGAAAAGTGGGCTAGAAAAGCCAGTTCTTCTTCTTCTGTTGGCTGCCCCATCCCACTTGATGCGCACACCACAGAAGTATTGCAGCTTTCTCTGAGAAAGCTGTGGGGAGGCTTCTAAAGTCCAGACAGCACCTAAACTGCACCTTTCCCCCTCCCCAACAGTCGGTTTTATTCTGCTAACCTGGATACTACTATAATGGTATTTTTTACATGCTTATTTTTATGTACTGATGTGAATTTAAAAGTACTACATCTTGCTTTAAAAAAAATTATTGACTATAATAAGATGATCTTACCCATATTTTGATTGCTGTGCTCATAAATATAATGGGAAACTCCAACCTTCTGTTTAGCAAATAGGGACTCCATTAATTATAACTTTTTCAGAATGTAGGTACTGTCTCTGAATGTCAGGGTCCCAGCAGAAAAAGAAAGTCAGATATTGTGAAAACCTAAAGCCATGTGTATAGTCATACTTGCTGTTACAAACTATTCTTTGAAGGAAATGCTTATATTTAGGAGGATCCAAGATGAATTATAGGGCTTCCACTCCTCAAGCTTTTCCAGACACTGCAAGTAACGTTGTTGAATTCAGCTGACATTTACAGTATATTTGAAGCAGCTGCAGTGTATGTATATTTCACCACCCTGAGAAAATACCCTTATTGCTGTAACTGTTAACCCTATTACTTCTGCCAGATGCACTTAGACTCATGGGGGATCATCCACACTTGAAGTAGGCTGGACAGTTTCAGTGTCTTTTTATGTCAGATCTGGCAGCTCCTGCTGGGTGCAAATTGCTCTGAAACACAAAAAACACAAGAGGATCAATGGAGATTTAATACATGATTGAACAGAGCCTTGGGATGTTTGTGATGTTTTCTGCACGCTTGCTTGCTTTATAGAAAAGATGTCCCAGCAGCGGGTAAATATGATTGTCTCTTTTAAAGGACATTCACTCTTGTTCTATGAATACTGCATTGTGCTGAGGAACTAGGCTGAAGTCTTGTGTATGAACTCCTGAAATAAAGCCTGAGAGGAGAAAAGAGACTCCATCGTTTACTGTTTTCTCTCCTTGCTCATTTTCATACATTCCCAGTTCAAATTATGACATCTATAATTCCACATCCAAACAGGAAATTGCTGAAATTCTCATAATCTAGAATATTTCACAAAAATGTCTTCAAAACTGCCGGTGGCTTTTCCTTTGACTTGAGGGATTCATGTCAGGTAGTATAGCGGATTTGGACTGGAGTCAGATCGCTTGTCAATTGCAGAGAATAGCTGGACAGTCATTCAAACAAATAAATCCAGAGACAAAGTATTTTTTTTCCTCACTGGAAGGTTCAGCAGCTTTATTTCAGAACTTCTCTTTAAACAGCAAACTAAAGACAAAAACCCTTGTTCAACACAGAGCTATTTTTATAGCCCACAAACTGCAAATCATGAGAATGATCTCATCTAATTATAGAATGATCTCATCTAATTACTGCTACAGCATGAGACTGAATCACAGGACTCTGAGTCATCTGAATCACAAGACTCTGAATCATGAGTTGCTGACTCATTGTTACTCTTCAGTTCCTGATAACAAACTCTAAGAAATTCATGGCCACCCATCATTCCCTTGTATCTCCAAAGAACTACGCAAACCTAAGGAAAGATGGGTGCTACACACCTGGGTAGCCAATACTGATACTTTCCATCAGTAGTAAATTGGGGGACTGGAGGTACATCACTATATGCACCATCAGAAATTGTAACCATTACAAGAAAACAAAAGAATCTATTCAGGGATCAAAATCTGAAGCCTGAATGTCTTCATCCACCTTCAGAAAACTGCCCATTTAAGAAAGTCTCTATGCCACTAAAATAATTCCTGGAGACACTTACCATGAAATACTTAATTGAACCATCTAGAGACGTTGAACATCATTTTAAAATTAAGGTGTTTTTTTTCTGATGTTAGGAAGTCAACAGAAAGTCATTAATGGTATGATGAGAGTCACTATTAGTGGCACAGCAGGAGAGGAACAAGGTGCATAGTTACATTTAAAAAAAGGATGAAATTGTCCTGAACCATGGCAAATCAAGACAAGAGGAAGGATAAGGGGACAACATCAGTTCTGTATATCGTTACTTGCAATCCTAGTAACAGAGAGAACTGATTTTCTTCCTTTTCTTAGAGTTGGGAGCAAAGAAACAGCACATGCTGCCATTTCAAAGGCATTTGTGGCAAAGGCAGACAGTACTACCCCATGCTGTCAACCCAAAGAGTTGGTGTTGGGGCCTTTTTCGACTAGGGCGTAGAATCCTTCTTATACCCCTTTAGGAACCCAATTGGTACCTGATTGATTGGTACCAATTGGGAAGGCCCTGTCCCCACCTGGAGCCCATTCAAGGCCCCATCTGCAAGGCCCTGTCCCCATGAGAGCAGGGGAAATCTGGATTTGATGGTTCCCTCAGTCCCTTAAATCTGGATCTCATGTGGACCTGATTAAAGGTGTCCAGAATGGGGTCTTCAGGCATCTTCAAGATTCAGATCTCCAGGAGAACCCCATCTCAAAGATCTGGATCTTGAAGATCCGGATCTTTGACTGTGCGTGGAAAAAGGGGGATGATGACAGAGCAAGGGAGATGTGTTTATGCACATCGCATTCAGCTGGGGGTCTAGGTTATGAATGGGGAATTTCCATGGTGGTGTGATCATTGCTCTGTCAGTGGTTGTTTCTTTTGGTGTTAATGAACACGGTGGGTAAATCTAATACATTCCTGGCAACGGCAGCTCACAGATTTGAGGGAAGGTGGTTGCAGATACAGGCTAAGTGACTGCTGGCCATGAAAACATTTGTAGGCCTTAAGGCAGATCTTGCATCATTTTATTTATTTATTTATTATTAACATTTCTATCCCACCCCATCATTGCTTAAGGAGAGGCATATGTCCCTGCAGTCAGCAATCACCTGACCTTAAAGCTATGACAGAAAAGATGAAGAAACAAATTCCATTAGATGTGTTTTGTTATTTGTACGAGTTTGAACTGCTGGCCTCTCATCTCTACTAGCCATGGCCTTGACCACCATCACTAGGCCAGCACCATGGTGGAGGGCAAGGCAGGAGGGGAGGGTGGGGTGTTCCCTCTGCATATGAACAGTAATAGACATTTGCATGTGTCAAGCCAAAGGCCCCCACATTCACAGGAGGGGGCTTCACACATAACCAAATATTCCGCCCTTGGATTCACATCTAATAATTTCTAATATAATACATCTCATATTTAGAATACCAATATCGCTTAAATATTACACACCTTTACTATTTGAAATAAAATTTATTTCCTTTCTCTCCCTCTCTCTCCTCACTCCAGCCAGGATGCCATTCTTATATATCACTTATTTCTTTGGACCATTGAGTTCTCTCCTTTCTCCCCAAATAGGTCAATACTCTCCTCCAGGTGGTTGTAATTTGGTGCCCCATGTATCTTAATCACCTTTCCCTTAGGAAATTAAAATGCATATGAAATGCTATGTAATTGCACCATTCTTTAAATTTCTTTCATGGAGTTTTTCCAATTCTTTACAATAATCACCTTTGCTGTCGTTAAGAGTTATATATTATACAGTGGTTCTCTTTTTTTATCTGATGATCAAATTTATGCAGTAAGCATATTTCTTTTGCCCAAATAATTCTTGTATCTAATATTTTATTTATTTATTTCCCAATTTTTCTCCAATATTTTTGTAGTCTTCTACAATCCCACCATAGGTGCATATAGGTTCCTCTGGTATTATAGTTATCCCAACGTTCTAAACTAAAGTTTGGTATCGTGTAAGCTAATTGGCTAGATGATCTGTACCATTCATTAATAAATTTTACTTTTGAGTTTTTTTCATTTTATTATGTTTTGTTTTCCAAGTCTTCATGTCTCAGTGTTCCTCATTCATTTCCTGGTCCCATTGTTGAAAAATAGACACTTCCAAGTCCTCCTTTTTCTCCTATCGAACTTTGATAAATCCTCCCTCCCAATTCACTTTTACCCTTCATTTTATCCACAATATTTTCAAATCTAGTATTCTCTTTCCTGATCCCTGTTTTGACCTTAGTTTCATTGATAAATTTCCAAAATCTCCAAATTTGTAACTAATACATTACTTCCAATTCACCTTTTTTCTGCTAATTTGAATTAAACTATGATCATACAAATCTAATTTTTTATAATCTTTTTTGTTTCATTTTATTTAGTAGGTCAATTCCTATGCTTTGAGTTTCTTCATTTATAACCTCAACTAGAGTTAGGATATTCCGGTATTAACCTTTTCCTACATTTGGGCCAAATTTTAATTAAATGCCATAGGGTTTATACAATTCTCTTTATTTCTTTTATCTAACTTCCCAGATAAGATCAATATATTTTTCATAATTGAAGGGGGGGTTGGTTTTGTGCATATCTCTAATGTTTTGCTCTATTTGAGGCTGCATTCTTGCATAGGTTTTTTTTAAAGCATCTCTCAGGCCCTGGTCACATGAGTGTTTTAGGTCAACCTGAGTTAGTCACCAGGTTGTGTTACTCACATTAATTTTATTTAAGTCATTTTCAAAGCCAGCCTACACCCGTTAGACCATCCTAAACTGTAGTCTTGTTTTTATAGGACTGACGGGGACTCAGGCTGGCCTGGAATTCCAGTCAATCTTCTGCTTCCTCACATGTGAGTGGGGGGATGGCCTAAAGGAGGCAGAACTGTGCTGTGGTGGTGGGGTTCAGAGCTCCATGGGGGAAACCAAGGCCATTCTGTGCATAAATGTGTAAGCGATGTGGCCCAAGGCAGGGACAGCATGAGGACCATCTATATCAGTCCACAAATGACCACCACTGATACGATCTCAATTTGAATTCATGAATAGGCCATCCTGTGTTGGACTTATCTGACCAGGGCCTCAGACAGCTTAGAAACAGTTGACAGATGGGATTGTTCACATGCTAGACTCCCCCTCCCTCTTATGAACATTCTAGGCTCAAAAAGTTGTCAGACACTACTATCTCTGATGTGCTTATGAGCCACATTTTTCTATGAGTGACCACAGAGTGATTCTTTTCAAGACCAGTGCTATATAATGAGAATCTGAGGAACTCACTGACTTTTTACCTACTTGTCAGGGGAGACAAGTGTGAGACCTTCCATCTCCATTGTCGTAATCAACAACAAATCTATTCCAGCAAAATTGAGTTATCCTAAAAAGAATCTGCTCCATGTATTTCGTTTTTTCCCGTTTCTCTTATTTTATCACAGTTCCGTTCTTTCAGAGGAATATTGACTGAAATTTTGGGCATGCAAACCTCTTAGCCAAAGATTGCATTATTAAAAGGCTTTGACTTTGAGATGGATTCTCAATAGCAATGTCTGATCTGGCGAAAATGCTTTTAGCATAAAGGCTCATTCTTTCTGTTCATTAAGCTTTTGAGGCTTAGAATAAGAATCGTTTCTCACCTTTTGCAGTTTGTGAATTGGATTTGAAACAGAAACCTTGGACTAAAGCAGGGTACTTTTCTGAATCACTGAACTGTGTGCGATTGCTGATGGCTAGAATCTAATTGATCCAAAAGTGGGTTAGCCAAATGGTATGTCACTTACAAAGCTGCAGCTGTGCTTCAGATAAGTTCCTTGTCAGAAAATGGTGTTGAGGTAATTTGGAAACTCCTGGCTGATTTCCCAGTTATATTTTTTGGATTGGAATGCACAGACCCTAAGATCAGAATAATTTTGCCCCCGAAATGCAGTTATCTTCATGTAGATAAAAGGCACCTGAGCCCATAGCCCTTTAGCTAGAGAGCTTTAGGTGAAGTAATCAATTTAAGGCAAAGCACTCTAGTTAAGGACTCATTGCTTTGGCTACTGGCTCTCACGCTCAGCTTTTGCCCCCGTCTTGCCAAAACAGGGAGCTGAAGCAGCTAAGCTTAAAGGACAAAGAAATGTTGCTAGGACTAACAGAGGCTCTGAAAAGAATTATCAGGCCAGTGCTTTACTGTCATGCTGTGCAGTGGCATGAAATGCAATATCTGAATAACAACAACCAAAGCAAATAGAAAAATCATACCAAGTAAGCAGCTAGAGCCGTACCCTATGCAATTTAAAATTCCTTACTTGTAATGTGTATTTGTTTTGGAGAGACTTTCTAATCAGTTGCTGACACATAGCAGCTTTTGTTTCTTTTGGCACTGTGGAGTATTACTACATCCCCATGAAATCAGTAGCTCGCTTTCTTGTACCCTAGCTTGCATACTCGTAATTATAGTTGCTAAGCCAGGAAATGCTCTCCTCATTATTTTACTAACCCTTCAGTTCCTATGCAGATTAGGAATGGGAGGAACCATACTGAGAATGTTTTCTAGAGGCTGACAGATTAATTGTCCACAGTGTAAAATTATGTATATGCCAGAGTTCATGCTCCATTCTCTCTCTCTCTCTTTTCCCCAGTTCTTTTTCAAAATTAGAAGGGGAAGTTGTGCAGCCTTGGACATCCAAATATATTGGTAGTTTAAGTGCAGCCTGATAGTTTTGAGTAAATTATTGGGCGAAAATAAGATGGCACATTTATTTTGGAGGCAAGGGAGGCAATCATATACAGTGCACAGATTATACATTATACATTCTAATTAAACTGTAGGCCTTTTTTTGTTAGCCACAAAATTTATTTGGATTTAGAAGACAATCTACAGCTAAGTAAATATAGGCTTGTAATTTTCCTTTCGCACTACCAGAAACCACCCTCTTTTGTTATTTTCTTTGCAGTTGGCTACCTTCTGATAATATGCAATGGGGTAATTTCAGGAGTTGCTAGAAGGTGCGATGTTTCCCTCAATACCAAGGCTTATCTTCATGCCTGCTAGCAGTTTTCAAAATGAGCTCACTTGAAGGAGGAGGAGGAGGAGGAGGAGAAGTAGAAGAAGAGTTGGCTTTTCTACTCCACTTTTCTCACCCATTTAAGGGGACTCAAAGCAGCTGACAAAGCTTTCTGTTCTTCTCCCAAACCAGACAACCTGTGGGGTAGGTGGGGCTGTGAGAGCTCAGAGGAGAGCTCTGACTAGCCCAAGGTCACCCAGCTGACTTTGTGGAGTGCGGAATCGAACCCAGTATTCCCAGATAAAAGTCCGACCCCTTAATCATTAGACCAAACTGGCTTAAGCACTAAACCAAACTTGAAGCTTCTGCAAGCCAGTCAAGCAAAACAACAAAAGGAAATGGCTGGATACTTGGCTGACTTCCAGTAGCCCCAAAAGAACTCATTATGAAACGGGCCAGAAGACACAAAGCCCGGGTCTCTCATTATGTCTGGAGAGGAGCAGCAAGATGAAACTGTGAGGTCGGGTTTTTTTAGATCCAGCATTGCCTCTTGCTGTCTTGAGGAACCCTTAATAACTACTATTCCTTTTGGTGTTTGTTTTCTTCTTCTATTAGTAAAAACCACATTCAGAATGGAGAATGCATCTCTATCTGCTGATGGTATCATAAAACCAACATACTTATTCCCATGCTTGGCTGGTTTCCAATAGCCCCAGCTCGAGCTTATTACAAACTGGGAAGGCAGGCACAAAGGTAAATATTGCTATTACAAGAAACATCATTTTGGTTTTACAATATTCAAGAAAACTTTTTTCTTTCTTTTTTAACACCGAGTCTTCCCTTACAAGTTGAAATTCCCAAGCGTAATGTACGCAATGATTTTAATATTCTTTCTTCATTGTAAAACTTGAATGCACAACAAAGCTTCATTCATGTACATATGTACGCATCCACTAAGAAGGACAACAATCTTTTACTATTGATATAACTCAAAAAATTCATTTCACGACTCTGTGATTACTTTTTTTCACATTGTGAAAATTGTTATTATCATTTTGAAAATCAGTCTTGGCAAAGGCGTTTCATGAGTTAGGAAAGCTCAGAATGAACTCCTTTGCAGACAAGTTTAATCCTCAGTCACAGCTCCTCTTCAGAGCAGATGCATTGTAGATAGAATTGGTAGATTGCCAGCAGGATGAAGATGACTCAATTAGCAGCCTGATTTCTAGCCCACAATTCATAACGTTGGATTTAAAAACCATGGACCAGTTCACACATTGATGGTGGTTGGAATGGTTCACGCATCTGCCTTTTGCAGCACCAAAAGCATTCAAAATTAACTGGCCCTTCAGCAAGGTCTGGCTAAATGCAAATCACCTCCATTAAGGAAGCAATCATATTGCTCCAGCAATGGCACCAGTGGGCACGTGTGGTGCCATTGCTGTGGCAACCAGGTGATGTGTCACACAACTGCTCCTGCCCTGCCCTGCCCTGCCCTACACTCCATTTCACCACTTCCACCTAGAAGAAATGCAGATGGAGAGTGCAGGAGTTCCCCACCTATCCAGGCAGCGGGACATTCCAGGACACGTGGGGATTTTTCTAGAATAAAAGCATCTCCACGCAGTGGGTATACTTTGCCTAGGACTATACCTGGACTGTTCCTTTTTGCCAAGTGGAAAAAGATCCCATCACTGAAAGGAATAAACATTGTTAGGACCATTCTACAAATACTTGTACTTTGCAAACACCAGCAGAATAATAGTCCTATGTTATTATTTGCACCAATGGAATTCATCCTTGAATTCTGTTTCATGTGCCTCAGAACTTTTATTGGTTAACCATTTACTGGGGTCTTTTTGTGACCCAATGGACTCAAGCAGTCCAGGCCTGTCTGCGCTGCCCTGCCTCTCGGACTCTGCCCAACCTCATGTTCATTGCTTCCATGACATTATCTATCCACCTCATCCTCTGCTGTCCCTTCTCCTTTTGCCTTCAATCTTTTCCTGTCTTCTTATGATGTGCCCAAAGTGTCTGAGCTTCAGTTTCAGTATTTGTCCTTCCAAAGAACAGTCAGGATCGATTTCCTTTAGTAGTGACTGATTTGATCTCCTTGCATCAAAGGACCCTCTAAAGTTTTCTCAACAAGACATTAAAAACCACTTACATAAAGCTGTTGTGAGGAAATATTTACACTGAATAGCTCAAGTTGTTGGGGTTTTTTAGCGGCCATTTCAGTTAAGATCTATAGTTTGAGATATGGTAGCTCTCGACTTGTAGAATTATATCTTCTCTGGTAATGCACCATCAATATACAACTTTCAGTTTTGGGTTAAGATTTATTTTGGTCCCAAGAATTACTGTTATTTTTCTTACTGTTTATATCTTGGTTTTTAATGGTTAGATATAAATTTTAATGCAGAAGTATATGTCTGTGTCTGTGTTTGCCTGCATGCACTGTCTTGATATGTGCATGGATATGATGTATTACCCATCCATGCAACGTGAATTAGTTCTGCCACCTTCTCAGGATGGACATTATTGAGACCATGTAGGAGCATGTAACTGCAAGACCAGGAAAGGGCATTTCATGATGCCCATAGCTCTTCTCTGCTAAGACAACAGCGTCCGAACCTCAGCCAGCTGATCACATTGGGACTGCAAACAGATTTAGCAATGGTTGCAGTCAAATCTGACACCAGCAATATCCTTAGGGGAATGGGAGGGCTGTTTGCTGCCCACTGTCCTAGCCAATGCCAACTTCCATGCTGGAGAATACGAAGCTAGTCAGGATAAACCGATCCTCATCTACACCAGGCCCCCCAGTTAAAACAATTGGACAACTTATGTATCTTTCTTTTTTCTATAAGAACAAATAAGCAAAGAAAGTTTTATTATATCACATCAGAGCACTCTCCTGTCCAGTAGGACACACATCTATGCTGACTTCCCAGCTTTTCTGATCCTTCCCAGCCTTCTTTGGAGATGCATGCTCTGCCACATAAGAATGGTTCTCTGATGTCTCCAGCAGAATACTTGCAGTTAGCCATGACGACCAACAGAAAGCACATTTCAAAATTCCATAAATAGTCATTCTGTCTGGAGACATGTAGAACGAACCTTTATGTGTGTGAAGATGACTACACGTTCTTCCACAAAACCCAGAATGCAGAAACATAAATTGACTTTCAGTTAGTATTTTCTTCTATCTCAGAGAACATTTGGACCATGCAAAGTCAGACTGAAGTTTAAAACTATGTATGAAGATTATCAAAGTATTTTTAGTGTATTGATTTTTATTTTATTTTTTGTCTGTACTGTTGTCAGATAATCATTTGCCAGTCCTCACGGTTCCGGGAATAAGAAGTCAAAGAGACAATGCTGTGGTAACGCATCTAAATTTAATGTATGCACATCATATAATGCACGCCCTTTTTAAAATAAAATATTAAAGGTAATTCCATCATTGTTAAAGAATAATAAGTTTTAATACACAATACATATGGAATTCAAAATACATAAAAAGTATTAAGTATACATACAATTTCAGTGTCTAAATAAATAAATAAATTGATTGGTTTATAATTATCAGTGTAGATGTAGCTTTCTTTAAAATATATATAATTCCAGATTTCTGTGTCTATTGTAACATAATTGGAGTAGATAATACAAAATAATGTACTATGTCTATTCATAATAGATAGTTGGAAAGAAATGCATTCATTGACCATCAAGTCCCATATAATATTATACCAATAACTGATAAGTTTATTTTTTATCCTTTCAGCTATTTGCTATTTTGTTTTACAGCTATTAGTAATAAATTCATTAGTTTTTTATTAGCTATAGATGAAAAGGAGGAAGAGTTGACTTTTCTACCCCACTTTTCTCACCCATT
The DNA here is from genome assembly GCA_023333525.1 of Aspidoscelis tigris stejnegeri. Lineage (NCBI taxonomy): Eukaryota > Metazoa > Chordata > Lepidosauria > Squamata > Teiidae > Aspidoscelis > Aspidoscelis tigris. The sequence continues at coordinate 79,815,929 of JALMGA010000005.1, read as the reverse complement.
TAAAGGGACTCAAAGTGGCTGACAAAGCTTCTGTTCTTCTCCCCACAACTGACACCCTGTGAGGTGGGTGGGGCTGTGAGAGCTCAGAAGAGAGCTGTGACTTGCCCAAGGTCACCCAGCTGGCTTCATGGGGGAGGGCAGAATCGAACCTGGTATTCCCAGCTAAGAGTCCAGCTCCTTAACCACTAGACCAAACTGACTAGGAGTAATTATAAATGTGCAGAAGACAAGATATTGTTGTGTTTTTCTGAAATATTGAGTTTGTCTTTAACCAGGAGCCAAAAAAAAAAAACCCCTGAAAAAACTTGCAGATCCATCATATATGAATGTTAGAACCTTTTATTGTATGCCCATGGCAAGATAATATTGGAGTATGAATAGTTTTCAAAAGTGTTTCTCTGGATTCTTCAAGACAAACCTATTGAAGACCTTTGTCCCCTAGAAGTGGATACCCCTACTTTGCTCCTCTAAAAAGTGTTAAGGAACACTTGAGGCTGTCTTGTAATCCATGTAAAATCATTTTCCTTAAAAATAACATTTAGCGCATATGCCATCTGGGAGCTTAGAAGAACAAGTCAAATGTAAAATATCTGTTTTGTGTGCTTTGGATGGAAGTAAGTAGAAATTCTCAAATACCTTTATTCCTCATGGCATTAAAGTGGGAAGGCGAACAAGGAAAGAAAAAAAACTTCATTAAATATTGTTAAGATTTGCTGTGGCAAGGTATATGCAAGGTCACATTAAGGTCTCATCTGATATTTATTAAAGATTAGCAATCCAGTTTCATAGGAGCCTTCTGGCTATATTAGGATATGATAAGCCTTTCGTACATCTGTCAGTAACAAGCTATTTCAACTGCAGAACATGCATTCATTTTCAGTACGTGCCCAGCAGAATAAAAGAGCAGTGCATTCTCCAGAATTTCAGCTCATTGTACAAGTGAAAAGAGGAACAATCCCTCTGCACTATGACAGCCCTTCAGATACTTAAAGAGCGTGATCATGTCTCCTCTCAGTCTTCTCTTCTGTAAGCTAAACATCCCTAGATCCTTCAACCATTCCTCATAGGACACGCTTTCCATTCCATTAACCATATTGGTAGCCCTCCTTTGGACTTGCTTTAGCGTTAAAGGGAAACGATAAGTTTTTCAATTTATGTGTAAGTCTTTTGTTTTTGTTTTTTAAAGTAATGCATGTTATTGCATTGTAGCTCATTGGTGGAGTAAACTGCCTGAAAAGCAAAGAGTTAAGAACATAAGAGAAGCCCTGCTGGATCAGACCACAGCCCATCTAGTCCAGCATCCTGTCGCACACAGTGGCCCACCAAATGCTCATGGGCATCTCAAGCAGAGACAAGGACAAACCTTTTCCTGCTCTCAAATCCCATCAAATGGCCTTAGAAGCGCCCTGCTTCCCCACCCAGCCTGAAAGATCTACCTAGACATTCATTCTAGTAGCCATTGGTACATCTGTCGTCAATAAATTTGTCTAACCCTACCTTAAAGCCATCTAGACTGGTAGCTGTTACACTGCTTCCAGCAGAGGCTGTTTGATCTCCAGCCTCTTTCTGGAAGTAGGCAATGGCAAACCACTTCTGTATCTTTGCCAAGAAAACTGCATAGAAGTTCCCAAGAACAACTGCAAATGCATGTTATACTATCAAAAATAATTGATATTTCTTTATAACAAATATATAATGACATTCTACAAAGTAGTTATGTGGACTGTGATAGTGCTGTTTTGGTGCAAATATATTGTGTTATGTGTACAACACACTAACAGTGAACCATGAGTTTAATGGACTATGTGGAAGATCATCTTACGCTTTAAATCTATGGCAAATCTAAAATGCATGGTTATGGTAAACAGAAAATGTATTTGCCAGTCATGGAACATAAACATCATTCAGAATCTGAGAAGTTCCCTAAAAGCTTCTTTGGGACTTCTAACGTTCTGGTGCCTAGAAAAGAGCCACAGAATGCAGTGAAGGCTTCATCTAGTAGTCAGCCCGGGATTTGTCCATTAAATCAGATATTAGTTACCTTTTCATATTGCACAACAGAAGCATATGAGCCCACAATGAAGTGACTGGAATTGTACTTTACTTTTAAAATTGGAAATTGGGTGTCACGACTTCTAGCAAACCATTCAGTGCCTGCCCTCCGAAAAGTAGCTGGGCACTTTTAGGTTGCTGTAAGTGTGCACTAGCCCGAGTACTACAGATCTAAAGCAATAAACTGGTAGCAAGCGTTTAACTGTAAGCCCAAAACAAGTTTATTAAGAATAAGATTTAGAGAAGTAAAAGAGTAAGTAGAAAGTTCAGATTATGCAAGAGGAAGATCAACAGTTTCATAGAACAGCAAGCCTCAAGCATACACAGCTCTCTTAGCTTACAAGACACCTGTTGCTCCTAAGCAGATAATCCTATCCACTCCTCCCCTTTGGTTTGCTCAGCTTTACCCAAGCCTCCCCAAAGAACAGCAACTCAGTCCTGGTTTCAGAAAGGCTTTACACCTCCTTGCTAGGCTGTGGGTTGCAGCCTCTGGTCAGTTCTTATATGAGTTCCTTCAGAGAATCAACCAGTGATGGCCATCTCCTTCAGCTCCCCTCCCAAAGAACAGGACCACTCTGGTCAGTTCCTCTCCAGAGAAAAAGACCCTTAGTCAGTTGCTGGCAAGAATCTCCCTCAGAGACAGATCTCCGCTATCAGCCTCCTTCAGAAACCGCCCAGCCCAAAGAAACCGTCTGCTGCTTTCACTGCTTAATATACCCTTCAGCCTCTCGGGCTCCAATTGGCTGTAACCACTGGCAACCGAGGGAAACTCCTCCTGCTTGTCAATTAAGCCCCCAGGTCCCTGGACAGGTTTTCCCTCTGATTTGCCAGCAGCCAATCACTGCAACAGGACCCGGGCAAGGTTTCCCACCTTGATGCAGCTAATATCCAGGGATCGCAAATGCAGTTTGCAAAGAGGCTTGCAAGGGAATAAAGAAATATTACTGCCCATTGCAGCCTGAACCCTGAAACCATCACATCGGGTATTTGGGACAACCAAAGGAAGAAGGAATATACTGACCTTTACTTCTGTGGTTCTTTTTAAAGATAGTAAAGCTCAGCACAAACTCCCACAGATGTGATAAAAGTGCTGTAGATTTTGTCAACGATAATAATGCACAGGCCTTCCGTTCAAGGACTGACTAATAAAAATGTATCTATTGCACTGAGTAAAAGATAGTTTACAGAATTCATTGGTCTGTACAACTCAGTTCATTTTAACGAAGGTGCTGGGAAACAGGAATGTGACTGAATGTTCTAAACATTCAAAATTCAGTCGAATTCAATCGAATGTGGACATTTGAACTCAAACAGAATGTCTACGCAGCCAAATTTAAACATTTGAACAAATTTGGAATGTTCCAAAACATTTGTTTGAATGATTTGAAATATTTGAATATTGAGATACGTATGTATTCCATACATAACTGTATGAATCTCATACATATCTGTGCGCATAGTACAGGACGAAAACAGGATGCATACAGGGATAAAATGGGATGCGTACAGATACGTATAACACATGCAGATGTTGCTGACATTCATATCTTCAGATTCAGATCTGACATTCAAACAAACAGATTGGAATGTATGCAATTTGAATTGGATTTTGTTGCATTTGGTCTAAACATTCGAATCGGATTGAATGTTTGGATATTCGATTCAACTCAAATGCAAATGCAAAAAAAAAATTGTGCATATCCCTAGTCAGAAGTCAAAACAGTTATTTGTAAATGGTGGATACAGTGGTTATTATAGGCAATTGGTCATTTCTTAAGTCATGAACTTGGGGCTAAGGAATTAATTCTGCATTCCCAACTACTATGTAAATTTATTAGTAAGAAAGAAACTGTTCATTTCAAAGATCAGTTAGTTGCCTAACTTTCCTTCTTTCTAGTTCTACTGCAAGGTGAAACATTGACATGACAAATCAGAATCTTCGTAGTCCTGTAGTCCGGAGAGCTGATCTTGGGCCACTGTTTGTACCTTTGTGTTCTGTTGCATTCCCCGAGCCTGGTCATTTTGTTTCTTATGGAGGACACTCCAGCTGTCATTTTATACTGATCTTGCTTCCTGGCTTCCCCACTCTTCTCAAAGGACAGTGCTTCTCCAGCCATGGAGGCTGGAGCTCCCAAAAGCTGGAATTGACTAGATGCTGGTAGGGGCAAAAGAAGTTATTTGGATACACTCAGATTTTTTAATTTTCAGTTCATTGTGAATCACATTCAAAAATTGCACTGCTAACATGGAATCTTTTAGCCAAAGATCTGCACACTTAATGGTATCAACATCTGTGAGCTAGAGGTATGCAGATTTCCTCACCACCATCAGGGCCTCCATTTCTTCCAAGAGCAAAATCCTCTGAAGTTGGATATTGCAGCTATATACAAAAGCTCAGGGTCTCAGAAGAAACATGGGACATGGCATAACAGCCATGAGAACATGAGTCTACATCTTCAGTCTTCCAGCAGCCAGCCTTCAGAGGCATACCACTTTCTGTTGCCATCAGGGCTAATAGCTGTGCCCCAACTTCCATGAATTTACTCTACCCCTTTTTGAAACCACCCAAGCTGGTAGCCAACACCACATTTCATGGTAGTGAATTCCAAACTTTAACGATGCATTGAGAGGAGGGGGGTTGAAGTAATTGTTATTTCTGTCTTACTTCCGACTGGCTTGGTGGGAGTTAGGTGAGTTGGGAGAGGCTTTTCCAGATGAGCCACCAAAACCGAGAGGTCAAATAAAGAAAATAAGTCAACTTGCCCAGCCATGTATATATAATAGATCGCATACTCACTAGTTTTTCACTCACTCTCCCTACTGTGTGCTTGACTGATGCATTCCAGCCATTATAACATTGAAACTGTGCTTGAGCTTATGCTGAATGCAAAGTAGAGACTTTAGAGCAATTAGGATACTTAAGACTATATTAACTTTTTCCCCTTTGCCATTACTGTGTAGCTTTCACCCCACTACTGGTCTAGTCGGTGAGCCAGTTTGGTCTAGTGGTTAGGGAGCTGGACTCTTATTTGGGAATAACGGGTTTGATTCCACCCTCCCCCATGAAGCCAGCTGGGTGACCTTGGGCTAGTCACAGCTCTCTTCTGAGCTCTCACAGCCTCACAGGGTGTTCTGTTGTGGGGAGAAGAATAGAAAAGCTTTGTCAGCTGCTTTGAGTCCCCTTAAATGGGTGAGAAAAGTGGGGTAGAAAAGCCAACTCTTCTTCTACTGAGAACCTTGCTTTTGTATTCAATACAGTTGTTTTTCAGTAACAATTATTTTTTAGTACACCTGGCATGGTGAAGTCTATTTCCTCACCTTTTCCTCAGCTAATTTCACTAATTACATATCCATAAAACCAAACTCAAGACTAAGAGCTCCACAAATTACACAAGAACCCTTACACACAGAGGAGTTTTTGTAGTAAGTCACAAAAGTAATTCACAGTCAAATTTATAGGCAAATCATGCTGGAAGAGCAGGTGATCCAAATTAAATAATGAGTTTGTGTGGCTCCACTGTAAATTAAACATCTAAATCATACAAATATTTAAAATATTTTAAAACAAAAATTAAAGCAAGCAATCCTCCAGAGTCATTGACACATTACTGGCATCCTTCCACTCCAAACAGAAAAACCCTATGGAAGAGTTCATGGATTTGATTATAGAAACTTCCCAGCTCCTATAGGGTGATTCAACCTCCTGTATGCACAGAAGAATAACTATGCAGTATTTTTTTTCTGGCGCACAAATGATAGCCAATCAGAAGTTTAAGAAGCTGTCCTAGGAAGGGGTTTCTGTAACCATGGGGCCCACCACAGAAAAGGTCCTATCTCTGGTGATCACCTCTTGACATTAGAGAGAAGGGAGATAAAAAATGTAGGAGGGTCAAATTAGCTCTTGCATTGCTTTTCACACAGATGACCTCACACTCACCGTATTTCATATATTGGTAGCTGAAATATATCTAAATTAGGAATGTGCATGGATATTCAAAAATCCGAATATTCAATTCAGACCCAAAGAATGTTGACATTTGAACTCGAAGTGGATTTTCAAATATCTAGATTTACACATTCAGATGAATTTCGGGTTTTTGAAAATCCAATACGGATTTTTGAATAATTCAAATGTATAGATATATTTCTATCGCATACAAATCTGTGTGAAAATTATACATATTATCGTATTTAATGCAGAATGAAAACAGGTTGCATACGGATTAAATACGTTTTTGCACATATTTGCACAGATTCATATTTCAGATACGAATGTTACTGAAATTCATATATCCGGATACGAATCGAATATACAAATGTACGGATCCAGATAATCCGGATCCGAATCAGATTTTTGAAAATCCGGATTTTAGACATTCGAATAGAATTACTGAATATTGGATTTGACTCAAATTTGAATGCAAAAAATACATTTGTGCACACCCCTAGTCTAAATGAAATATTTATCTTTTCACAGTTGAGTGCACAGCTCTATGCACAGAAACCTGTGCCTGCTTTCAGAAACTCTCTTGTCTACATCTTCCCTAAACAAACATCTAAATGTGCAGAATCCCCTTTCTTATGTTCTGTTGAGCTTGTGAAGAACTTTTGGTACACCCATGGCACCTGGAAACTTTCACACTGCATACAGTAGGAAGAAGAAGAAGAAGAGTTGGCTTTCCTACCCCGCTTTCCTCACCCATGTAAGGGGACTCAGAGCGGCTGACAAAGCTTTCTGTTCTTCTCCCCACACCAGACACCCTGTAAGGTAGGTGGGGCTGTGAGAGCTCAGAAGAGAGCTGTGACTAGCCCAAGGTCACCCAGCTGGCTTCATGGGGGAGGGCAGAATCAACCCGGGGATTCCCAGGTAAGAGTCTGGCTCCCTATGAAACAAAAGGTACATATATTTGAGCTCTCTTAAGTAGATGACTTTGTGTTTCCCATCTGTCACACAAAGATCAAAGACTGTCATAGTGTCAGCAACTTGAGCATGTGATTTAAGCTGGTTGAGAGTACCTTCCAAGCAAACAAATTCTAAGTGGAAAGAGAGAGAGAAAGCTTTCTGACAGCAAAGTGTCCCCCAGGCTTAGAAATCCATCCAGTCTCATTCTAATGGTTGTGCTGATACACTAAGGATTGATGTTCTCCAGACTGGACAGCGTGGACCAAATGGCTTTGTAGCAGGCAGCTACAGTTTTCTTCCTTGAGGCTGAATCTCATCATCTTTCTCCTTAAGTAGCCATGCTCCTGCAAACATCTTAATTTTCACTTCGTACACTGGAAACTGAACTTGGAACCAGTTCCAAAATAAGCAAATGATTCCCCCTGCCTCTGGACTCTCTTTCAATATGAAAGTATCACAAAGTTACTTAAGAACATACGAACATAAGAGAAGCCCTGCTGGATCAGGCCACAGCCCATCTAGTACAGCATCCTGTCGCACACAGTGGCCCACCAAATGCTCATGGGCATCTCAAGCAGAGACAAGGACAAACCTTCTCCTGCTCTCGAGTCCCAGCAGATGGCCTTTGAAGTGCCCCAGTTCCTCCCCCCCTCAGCCTGAAAGATGCATCTAGGCATTTGTTCTAGTAGCCATTGATACATCTGTCATCCATAAATTTGTCATCCAAACTGGTAGCTGTCATCACTTCTTCCGGCAGCACATTCCATAAGCCGATGACCCTCTGGGTGAAGAAATACTTCCCCCTGTCAGACCTTATTCTCCTACCCATCAGCTTCATAGAGTGCCCCCTGGTTCTAGTGTTGTGTGATAGAGAAAAGAAATTTTATCTGTCCACCTTTTCTATGCATAATTTTATATACTTCAATCAGGTCCCCTCTCAAACGCCATCTCTCCAGACTGAAGAGGCCTAGACGTTGCAGCCTGGTTTCGTAAGGGAGGTGTTCCAGACCCTTAATCATTCTGGTTGCCCTTCTCTGCACCTTCTCTAGTTCCACAATATCCTTTTTGAGGTGTGGTGACTTAGCTATGACTGATGTTTATTTGATTTTGATTTTTGTTTCCTGTATGTTTATGATACAAAATGACAAACTTTCCTTCTTTTTCTATTACTGTTATGGGTTCAGTTTACTTGATTGTTGTGAATAGAACTGTTGCATGTTATCTATGCTCTGGTAACCTCTAGATTACTATTGGACTATTGTAATGCACTCTACGTGGGGCTGCCATTGAAGATGGTTCAGAAGGTGCACCTAGTGTAGAACACGGCTGCTAGGTTGCTGACTGGGACAACTAGCCGGATACACATCATGCCAGTCTTAAAAGAGTTACATTGGCTGCTCATGCACTACTGAGCCCAATTCAAGGTGTTAACCTTGACTGATAAGGTCCAAAATGACATGGGCCCCAAATATCTAAAGGAACACCTCCTCCCATATCGATCTGTCCATGTCTTAAGATCTGGAGGGGAGGCCCTCCTGGTTGTCCCACCAACCTCAGGAGTGAAATGTGTGGGCACCCAAGAGAGGGCCTTCTCAGTGATGGCCTCCAGGCTATGGAATAGTCTCCCCCTTGAGATGAGTCAGGCTCCCTCACTGTATACTTTGAGGAGGGCAGTGAAGATGCACCTCTTGGCTCTGGCCTTCGGTTAAATGGAGACACACTCTCCTTTCCCACTTGCAGACACTGTTTTGATATATGCTTTTATTGTTTTAATATGATTTTAAATGTTGTTACCCACCCTGAGACCTTCGGGTATAGAGGAGGATAGAAAAACAAACAAACAAACAAACAATTGTCTCCTTGTGTATTTTTCCAAGAACTTGCCTAAAAGCATCACATTTTTAAAGTACCAAGGAAAGGTACAAATGTGATGCTCTTAAACAGGTAATCTTCCTCTTAGGTTAGTATCTCAGACCTGTAGTTTGCAGAGTTTCATTGAGAAGAAAATGCTTTTAACAGAGCAGATGTGGCCTTAGCATTAACTATTTTCTGTTTACTCTTTGTCCCATATTACATTTTGTCTGAAGATCTGAAACGATTAAGTATGACCCATATGCAAAAATAGAAGAAATCAATAAGCCAAATACCTTTCCACAGCATTGAATATACTGCCATACATGTTATTACTAGTTCGTTTCCACATATTTGGAAGCAAATTATGGGTCTTTTCCCACTAAGGCTTAGAACCCTTCTAAGACGCGATTAGGAACCCAATTAGTACCTGATTGGTACCAATTGGGAATGCCCTGTCCCCACTTGGACCCCATTCAAGGCCCCATCTTCAAGGCCCTGTCCCCATGAGAGCAGGGGAAATCTGGATTTAATGGGTCCTTGAGTCCCTTAAATTTGGATATCATGTGGACCTGATTAAAGGTGTCCACAATGGGGTCTTCAGGCATCTTCAAGATCCAGATCTCCAGGAGGACCCCATCTCCTATGGTATATTAAAGTTTTCAAAAAAGATAAATAAAGCCTAACGAGCATTATCCTGAAACTTCTTGCCAGTTGATGAAACTAAGAAGAATATTCCTTAGAGCACTTAGATAACAGCAATTAACTGTGACTTGAATGATGAGATTTCCCACTCTGAATCAATGCATATTTTAATTATTCCAAAATAAAAACTGCAAAAGTATTAGGGTAGAGCAGTGCATATTGTGTGTAGTGATGTACAAAATTCATTTTTTTTCAAATTTGATCAAATATTTCCTATTCGAAGACATGTGCATTGAAATAGAAATCCCATTTTTCACATAACTGAAACTTGGATTGAAATGAATCAGTCTCCTTTTTGTGAAAATGAACACTTTGATCAAACATTTGTTCTTCGCTGGGATTTTTTCAATCATTAAGAGGACATTTTTCAATGGAAAAAATGCAATTTCACTTTACAAGAAGTTCAAAAACTGAATGCAAAAACCTGTGTTTTGATTAAACACCTCGACAACAAAATGAATTAATGGATTTCCATTTCAGCAGTGTAATCAATATGCAGGTCTTTTGTGCGCATCCCTAGTTATTGGTTTTAGAAAGAACACCTGTATTTTGCTTTCAGCATCAAATGTGGTAGCATTCTAAGTAGTGCAATGCTATTTAGCGCAGAAGAATTCCGAAAACACCATTATTTGTCAGAACACTCACATGTAGCATCATCCTTATTTTTTATTTTTGCAGGCAATGTAGTTACTTGCCGTAAAACTAATCAAAACTGGTACATCTTTAAAGTAGCCCAAAACTATTTGGGAGTATGACAGAAAATTGATCCATTGGTCAATTAAGGAGAGGCAGGAGAATCATAAATACCTGAAAGGCTGTCTGCAAACACTTTCCATCTGAGAAAATATGATTCTACAGCTCTTCCTGGATGGATGAGATTGGCGGGCCTGGGACAAATAGTGAAAATGCAGCTGCAATTTGAAAATGGATTTTAAAAAAATAAAAAGCAAGCTCCTATATAAAGTTAGCATCTCTGATGCATCATGTTTCCAAACTGTCTCTCTCAATGCTCTTTCGGGTGTGTAGCACAGACGCACCACAATTTATTCTGAGACTGAGCTAAATGTGAGGGAAGGAACATTGTAAGTACAGAAGAAAGCTGGCATGAAAGTTTTCAGGAGAATGAATGAATATTCTTTCTTTCTTTCTTTCTTTCTTTCTTTCTTTCTTTCTTTCTTTCTTTCTTTCTTTCTTTCTTTCTTTATTTATTTATTTATTTATTTATTTATTTATTTATTTATTTATTTATTTATTTATTTATTTATTTATTTATTTATTTATTTATTTATTTATTTATTTATTTATTTATTTATTTATTTATCCCACTCTATGCCCAAAGGTCTCAGGGCAGGTTACAGTATTATATTGTAATTGTCCCTGCCCTCAGGCTTACAATCTAAAGCAGGGATCCTCACACTACAGCCAGCGGGCCATATGAGGCCTGCCGAGGACATTTATCTGGCCCACTGGGTATTTTTGCTGCTGCCTGTCCATATAGGAATTTGTTCATAGTATTTTTTAAAAAGTATATTCCGGCCCTCCAGCGGTCTGAGGAACAGTGAACTGGCCCCCTGTTTAAAAAGTTTGAGGGCCCCTGATCTAACGAGACAAGATACAAAAGGAAAATGGTGTGGGAGGGAACAGGGAACAGCAAAAAGCAAGCCCTTGAGGTCTTCAGTTCCAATTCTTCTGTTCGTTTCTTATTGCTGGAATTTTCCTGTTCTCTTTGAATTTTCTCTTCATTGAAGACTAAACCAGATGATGGTAGAGATGGTCAGCCGGCATCTACTCAGCCCTGCCCTGCTTGGCCTCAGGACCAGATGATTTCTCAACTGGTGGATCAGCTGCCGTAGTCTCTTTGCCATCTTGTGGTTTAGGGTTTTCTGGGTGTCTGTGTCAGTAGTTGAAATTGCATCAGTACCGTTGAGGTGGCTGCTGTCCCTGGGTCCCATCACCCTGGTTCTCTTCTTCTTCTTCTTCTTCTTCTTCTTCTTCTTCTTCTTCTTCTTCTTCTTCTTCTTCTTCTTCTTCTTCTTCTTCTTCTTCTTCTTCTTCTTCTTCTTCTTCTTCTTCTTCTTCTTCATTGTTTCGGTAGTTCTGTTGGTAGTTGCATAATATATGCCTTAATAGTTGTTTGAGTGTTATAAACAACAGTTACTGACTAGGGATGTGCACAAATATTTGAAACATTCAATTCAATCGAATTCGTTCAAATTTGGACATTCCGAATTCAAATCGAACGTCTATAATTTAGAATTTAAACATTCAAATGAATTTTTGAATGTTCAAATCTATTAATTTCAGTTATTTGGATAATTCATAAGTGTATGGATACATACACGATGCATGTACACATCTTTCCCACATCTGTACGCATTTGTACAGATCCTTATGGGACAAAAACAGGATGCATACAGGATAAATATGGGATGTGTACAAATCCATACTGGATGCATAATGATGTGTATGGGCACATATGAGTGTTGTTGAATCGAAAATTCGAACAAATAGATTCAAATTTGCTTAATTCAAATCGAATGTGGGTAAATTTGAATTTTAAAGATTCAAAGTTAATTGCATTTTCGGTTATTTGATTCAAAGCAAATTCTGAAAATTGCATTTGTGCGTACCCCTATTACTGGCTGTAGATCTACTCTCTGTTTCTGAAGCCAGCCCTACTCAGTTTTTATCAGGATCTCACTGTTGTCAAAAACTGGAGTAGCAGTTTGAAGCCTCACCTTCATTTCCCCAAATTGCATTTTGATCCACGGTGTTCTGGAGAGAAGAATGCAGAGCATGAATCTGATGAGGGCCATTGTGTTGGAAGTAACTACATTGCTGAGGGCCAAAGTAGCTGGAAGGTGCTACATTGCTGAAGACTGGCCTAACTAAGGCAATCAGTGATGTCTCTCCAAGCCTTCAAATCCAAGAGCAAGTGTCTCAGTGCAACCTTGTCATCGAACTAAAGCCCTTCCTGACTTTTTATGATATATCTTGTAGAATTTAAGGCTGCATCTTGATAAGGCCAAATACCTGTAATTATTTCAGAATAGGATTTGATTTTGTCAGACATGACCATGGCCCTTTAGAGTCCTGGAATATAGACTGACCATTCCAGGTTTAAGGTGTTGGTCACTAATACCTGCACAAAGTGAAAATAATATTGGGAGTGCTTTGTTTTGAAGTATTTTTTAAAAGCAGAATTGGTAAGTGTCAGAATAGCCCACCAAATAATTCTCACAGCAACAGAAGTATAGTAAAGAGCTTCACTTTATTGAGCCGATAGTGAAATACAACAACTTGTGGATTACAGCACTCTGAAAAGAGCCTTATCTCCCAGCTATCAAGACCAGGCCTGAGAAAGACTAAACAACTATCCGAGTTGTCAGGGGAACATGGGGTCAGGCAAGAATGTGAGAGGGCAGGCTGCTCTCACAGTAAGTCAGACAAGACAGAGGTGAGGTGTGTCATAGGGTCTTGGGTCCATTTAGTTGGGAGATACCCTGTCCTTGATGGTGTTGCAATACCCTGGAAGGGACAGGTGCATAACTGATGCTTGAAGCTCAGGTGGATGCCATGGCCAGGAGTGCCTACTCCCAACTATAGCTGGTGCATCAACTGAAGCCTTTTTTGGACAGAGATAACTTGGCCACAGTTATCCATGCTCTGGTAACCTCCAGGTGGGACTAATGTAATGCATTCTACATGGGGCTGCCCTTGAAGACAGTTCTGAAGTTGCAGTTAATGCAAAATGCAGCCGCCAGGGTGCTGACTGGGACAGCTAGCCGGATGCATATCACACCGGTCTTAAAATAATTGAATTGGCTGCCAATTCACTACCAAGCCCAATTCAAGTTATTAACTCTGACTTACAAGGCCCTAAATGACTTGGGCCCCAAATATCTAAAGGAACGCCTTCTCCCATACCAACCTGCCCGTGCCTTAAGATCTGGAGGGGAGGCCCTCCTGGTTGTCCCACCACCTTCAGCAGCCAGGCGGGTGGGCACCTGGGAGAAGGCCTTCTCAGTAGTGGCCCCCAGGCTATGGAGTAGTCTCCCCCTGGAAGTGTGTCAGGCTCCTACTCTGTTTATGTTCAGGAAGGCAGTGAAGATGTACCTCTTCATTCAGGCCTTCGGCTAAATGTAGGTTACATTTTCCCAACTGCAAACACTACTGTTGGTTTTTAAATGTTGTAATGGTTATTATTATTTTGATATAGTTTTTTTATAAGTTGGATTTTAAAGGTTGTTACCCACCCTGAGACCAGGTATAGGGCGGGATATAAATATAAATAAATAAATAAATAAATAAATAAAATAAGTGATGTCTGGAGGCAGCTCCAATATGATTTGTATTTTACTTTAAATTCCGATAATCTCATTGAGTAGATGCCAAACTTATTTTTAAATATATAATCTAGTATAAGTATTCCAAATACCAAATGCCCATTAACAGCAGATTGCTTGGTTTTTTCTCTCTTCCAAATTAGGCACTACAAGGCCACATAAGGAGGGAGAGGTCCCTGGTGTGGATTATATTTTCATCACTGTCGAAGATTTTATGGAACTAGAGAAAAGTGGTGCTCTTTTAGAAAGTGGAACATATGAAGGTAAGTTGTATTTCTTTAAACTGCAACGCTTGCTCTGTTTCAGAATGTCTCCGCATTTCCTTGAATCATATTAGAAAATTCCATTAAAACATGTTGTAATAACCATTATCGTAACTTTACGAGGAGCCAGATGGCAGTTGTAAAAGTACTTTTGTGGAAGTACTTTCTTCTCCCCTCTGTGCAACAACTGACTGCAAATAGGTTCCATGTAATTGGAGTTCAAGCCAGCTGAGAGCAAGAGAGAAGGGCAGGCGAGAGCTAAAGCAATCATCAGCTTGCAGATTTAAGGTGTCAGGCAGCAGACAGCATCATTCTTCATAACGGCTTGCAGTGTGTTTTAGATCATTATGCCAAATTATGCCAAATACTTGAGCCTGACGTCTGCACTTTTCAAACCAAGCAATTGCTCATTCAGCACATTTCCAAGACAGAGATTGTGAATGAAAATATTCTGTGGAGCAGAGAAGTGCCTAAACACACACACAGAGGCGGTGTGGTTTTTACCCACGCTATTGATTGCTTTCTGAATATTATGAACGCAGGAAGCTGAATTGGTGGTTTTAAAACAAGTAAAGCTGTGCCAACGTTCACAAAACTTTTATAGGAAAGAAAGGTTACCTTACACCTGGAAGCTATACAGGATCTTTCACTGAGAGGTAGATGTAGAAATATCTGCTTGAGGGGCGAGGAGCTAATGGTGTCTCTAAGGTTACTAGTGATTGCATTTCCTGTCAAACGGGTTAAAGAGCCGTTTTAAAAGTATGAAATGTGTTGAATAACACAGGAATAGTAATAGAATAAAGAAAAGCAAAAAAAAGTCTTCTAAACAGCATGCTATAGCGTTTTTGTCAATACGTGATCTTATTTCTCCATTTTCTGTACATCTTACTCTCCTTTTGTATTATGATCCCAAAGCACCTTATAAAATTAACTGTAAGATATTTCCTCTCCTGCTTAAAAATAAGTTCAGGAAAGGTATGTAAAAGACCCCCAGAATTCCTAATACAGCCAGAGGAAACAAGTACCTCAAAAGCATATATCTATGAAATATATTGGTTCTAGGGACAGATCAAAAAAGAGAGAATTTCACAGCTGAAGATACTATGTAGAAGACCTGCTTCAGCTCACCTACCCACAAACCACTGGGAACAGAAGAAGAAGAGTTGGCTTTTCTACCCCACTTTTCTCACCCATTTAAGAGGACTCAAAGTGGCTGACGAAGCTTTCTGTTCTTCTCCCCACAACAGAACACCCTGTGAGGTGGATGGAGCTGTGAGAGCTCAGAAGAGAGCTGTGACTAGCCCAAGGTCACCCAGCTAGCTTTGTGTAGTGCGGAACCAAACCTGGTATTCCCAGATAAAGAGTCCGGCTCCCTAGCTACTAGACCAAACCACTAGGTCCTGTTTTACCAGTGTCAACACTCACGTAGTCAAGTACAAGAGGTTTAAATATATTTGTTCTATAATATATTTTGTAAAAGTTGATATAGAGAAAGTCTGGTCAAACTATGGCCTTCCTGATATTCTTGGACTACAGCTCCCATGAATGATGGTGTATTTGGAGGTTTGGCCACAACTGAATCTAGCAGATTTTGTGTTAATCAGGAAAAAATAAATATTTGTGAATATGTCAGAGAAAATTGAACATTTGTCTGTTGTGAAATTTTTAGAGTTCACACATAGAACGGAAATATCTGATTTAGCGGTGCTATTCAGAATTAACAAAATTTGCAGTCACTTAGGGCTTTAGGGGTTCCCCCATTTTCAAAGTATTTGTCCAAAGTATTTGTCAGCAGACAAATGTAAAAATCGTTTTAAACATAAGCAACTAAAAACCCTACTTGTTCTTCTGTTTGTCATCTTTGCCTTCCATGCTTACCTTCCATGCTGCTACCCTGGGTTTGGGCCCATTTTCAGGCTAGGATTGGCTATGGGGAGCATCCATAGCTTACCACCCAATCTGACTCAAGCAGGGAGTCACCCTGATTGTGATTGTTTCCCATCTGGGAGAGGGGTGCAGAATCAGAGGCTTCAAGATATGGTAAATCACATTTTTATATATTATTTCTGTCCATTGAGCCTCAAATTAATCCTCAGGCTGCTCTTTTTACCTTGTCTGATTGCACCAAAAGTCATTTCCTATACATAAGAACATAAGAGGACCCCTGCTGGATCAGGCTGCAGCACATCTAGTCTAGCATCCTGTCGTACACAGTGGCCCACCAATTGCCCATGGTCGTCTCAAGCAGAGACAAGGGCAAACCTTCTCCTGCTCTCGAATCCCAGCCTTAGAAATATCCTACTTGTCCCCACAGCCTGAAAGATGTACTTAGGCATCCATTCTAGTAGCCATTAATACATCTGTCATCCATAAATTTGTCTAACCCTACCTTAAAGCCATCTAGACTTGTAGCTGTCACCACCTCTTCTGGCAGCAAATTCCATAGACCGATGACCCTCTGAGTGAAGAAATACTTCTCCTTGTCTGATCCAACTCTCCTACCCATCAGCTTCATAGATGCACCTGGTTCTAGTGTTGTGTGATAGAGAAAAGAAAATTCCTCTGTCCACCTTTTCTATACCATGCATAATTTTATATACTTCAATCAGGTCCCCTCTTAAACACCGTCTTTCCAGGCTGAAGAGGCCTAGACGTTGCAGCCTGATTTCAGAGTTTTTACCAGAGTTTTAGTCGGGGATAGGGTTACCATATGAAATTGGGAACAAGGGTCTGAAAACTTTTAAGAGCTATTTAAAGAGGGAATTTAACCAGGTTTTGTTGTAAGCAATCTGTATGAATTCCTTCTTCTGTATAAATTGCATTAGACCTCTTTTTTCTTTTTCACATGGTAACCCAAACCAGTCTCCTACTACAGGTTTTTAAATATATACAAATATATATATTTGTAATTTTGTACTGTCAATGTGGCTTGTAATGCTATCTATAATGTAAATTGTATCTCATTGTTGTCTAAGGAAACAGGAGGGTGAAATGTTGCAAATGTTACTTGTAATATAACGAAATTCAAATTTGGAGAAGCAGATCATTGTGTATATGCAAATCACAGCACAGATAAGGCAAAATTTAACATAGGACAGCGTGACTCGTATGTATTAATGTCCCCCACACAGCCCTTACCCGTTAAACGTATAACAAGTGCTGTAAAATGTCTGACTGGAACAATAGTTCGTTCTGCAAAGGACTGGAATAGAATTGACACAGACTACTACCCATTGCAAAACCCATTTTACACTAAAAATTTGTAAGACTTTTCATCAATTTTATATTTGTAGGCAGTTTATACTTTAGTATCAAAGGTCTATGAGGAGTTCCTGTGTATGTTTTGGATAACTCTTATATATTGGGAGACAGTGTCATTTCATTTATCTCTGAAGCAGTAGTGTAAGGTCTCCAATTGACTCTTTAAATCATATTGCTTTGGCTCTCTATGGATCTGCACAGGAGTATATTTCATAAACTTTAGCTTTACCCTGAAGCAAAGAAAGGGAAAGTCAAAAGTGGTGTAACCACTTGAAGCATGCACTGGGTCACTGTTTCTCATGTGTCTCCATAAAGGAAAATTCATTTCATGTTACTTAGTTTGCAGCTATACTATTATGAGGAGTGGATCCATCTGTGGTCCCAGAGATCTCCTTAAAATTTGATGATCTGCACAGGTCTCGTAATATTCCAGGAATAGTCTGAAGTGTCTGTGGAGTGTCTTGTAATCACTTTTAGGGTGCGTCCTCATGGCTCTTTGGTATGGTTCCAAACGCAGGATCAGCAAGTGACGTCCCCATGTGTGATGACCGCTAGGACCCCTCAACCCCAAAATTAAGTTATTTTGGTTTAAAATGCAAAGTGTGGCGAACACGGTAAGTCTAGACGTTTAAAAGTGTCGCCAAATCGTTTTTTGTCAAGGGTAAGTAGCCTAAGGGAGGGGCTAGTTGAGCACTCCAAGGGGAGGGGTGAAATAGAATGCTGGAGGAGCTCAGCCAATCAGGGCGAAGCAAGCCAGCCAGGCCCATATAAAATGGAGCCTGAGGGGATAATCTGGGTTCTCTGCCTTTGGTCGTTAAACCTGGAGGGTGTTTAACTAGGGGAGAAACGGGCTCTAAGCTGTCCTGAGGGAAGCTGGGGAATAGAGTCCTGAGTTAATAGTGAATTACAGTGTTTAGAAAGTAAAAGAACTGAAGTGGTTATAAGTTATTTATGCTGTTGGCATTGATCTGAAAAGGATTGAAGTCTTTAGGCTTAGTGAGGAAGCTAAAGACCTAACTGTTGATATTTAAAGTAACAAAGTGCAACTTTAAGAAGAAACTTGAATTGTAAACAATAAACTTGTTTTCCGGTTATTTTAAAGAAGCTTCGTGTTCTCTGTTTTCAAAGTGAGCCAAGACAGGCTGAATCCTAAACAGATACTGTAACCCACTGCTGGCTAGGCAGAGTGGGGGAAGGGCTGTCTGCTGCAGCACAAGAAGGAGGCAACATTATTATCAAGCCAAAGAGTAGGGAAAAGTAAATGGAAGGTGTGCCTCTTGGAAGGGAATAATAGAGATTGATTTACAAGTAAACAAAACGCTACCACACTACCAAATAAAGATAAATATATATATGAAATAGATAAGGGCTGAGAGAGGCGGCCTTTACATTTTGGTGGCAAGCGCTGGGATCCGAGTAATCCAGTGTTTGGGCAGAAATTTCTGAAGTGAAAGTTGTTGAATTTTGACTTTTAAAGTCACTTAAAGTCAATATCCTGAGGTAAAACACCTAGGGTAAGGTAGGGATATTGATTTGAAAACAGCAGGTGGTCGTTGCGAGGTATAAGACTTTGGGTAATTGGTAGCAACACCACTGGACATTGCTGGTAGAAGCCATACTTGATTATATTGTTAAAAAAGCAGCCACGAGAGGTGTTTCGAGGTAACAGTTTAAAGGTATATGTAGAAACACCTAATCTAAGCTGCTAACTTGTGTACAACACAATACACAAAGGAAAAGGCAGATTTGTGAGGTAAACAAAGAGGGTAAAGTAGCAAATCTGCTGTAGAATTTAAAGTAAACAAGTGAATACATTAAAACAAAATGGAGACCAGGGCTAGAAGGGTAAACCCTGGCTTAGGAGATGGGGAAGAAGTTGAACACCCCGTGATAGCCGATCAAGAAAATCCAGAAATATTAAGGATTAGACTTGCTCATGAAAAAGAGATGAGAGAGTTGGAATTGGCTAGAGAAAAGGAGGAAAGAGAGGAAAGACAAAGACAAAGAGAGTTGGAATTGGCTAGAGAAAAGGAGGAAAGAGAGGAAAGAGAAAGACAAAGACAAAGAGAGTTGGAATTGGCTAGAGAAAAGGAGGAAAGGGAGGAAAGACAAAGACAAAGACAAAGACAAAGAGAGATGGAAATGCAGATGGCCCGTGAACAGAGAGAGCATGAATTGGCAATGGCTAGGTTACAAATGAAACAAAAACAGTCAGTGCCAGTGGTTTCAAAGCAGATTGATGATGATATTGATTTAGATGAGTTTCCTAGGTATCGCGAAGGAGACGATGTTGCGTGGTTCCTACGATCTTTTGAGTGGAAGTGCGTAGAATATAAAATACCTATGAACCAATGGATAAGGTGGATCATTCCTTTAATTAGTGGTGAACTTATGGTGCAGTATGCAAGATTACCTGAGGAAGATGCGAGATCTTATACAAAATTTAAGGAAAGGGTTAAAAGGAGGTTTAATCTGGGTGAAGTCACGCTGTACGCTGTTGAAGATGATGCGCAACCAGTTACCTCAGGAAAAGTTCCAACGGTCAAAAAGAATAACTGTTATGCTGAGTCAGGCCATGATAAGGCATTGCCAAAGTGGGGCAGTTGGAGAACTGCTCAAGGTTCTAATTTGGGTGCTATGGAAACACTCTCTGCCATTAAATACCGAACAGACATGAGTGAGCAAGGAGGCAAAGAGCTGCTTGCTAGAGAGAAAAGCCAAAGCAGTACCTTTCGATTCCAGCCAAAGGAATCTAGTTACATTAAGTTCAGCAGTGAGGACAGGCCACTTGAAGTGTCCAAAGTTAAAAGAGATACCGGTACAGTGACCCACAATGTAGGCAGTGTAATTGAGGCTGAAGCCGTAGGTGTTCACAATGCAGTTCCAAAGGAAGTTGAAGGGAGTGCTCAGGTGGAAACAAGAGATGAACAAAGCTGTATTAGTAATACAAGTAAACAGATTGATGCTAGGAATGGACAGATGTCCAGTATTAATGGTATTACAGAAGAACAAGTGAAAGTTAGTATTAAACCAAAGGAGTTGAAAGAACAGGAGGTAGCTTATGACTTGGAGCAATCCTGGGAACTTGGAGATGAAGTAGAATCCATATTCCAAGATAGTATTGAGAAAGATGTTACAACTGAGAAAAGACTTTTAACTCAAGGCACTGCTGTTTGCGAGGATAGCAGCACTGGACTATTGGGGGGAGCAGTAACCAGAGTTCTCCCAGTAGTTACAGCCAAGATACAGAGTAATCCATTGTCTGGACATAAGCAAGTTGACTTAATGATTTCTAAGGAGCTTGAACTTTGTGACAAGGTTTTAAAATCAGAAGTGGTGCTTCCTGAAGGTGTCCTTTGTAGTGACAGTAGTCCACCAGACTCTATTGATGAGGTCAGTGTAGAGGTTGGACAGAGCAACACTCAAGGTGCCGAAAAACAGTTGCCAACCAATGGTGAGAAAAGTGAAGCTGAAGATTACAAAGGAAGCACAGTTATAGCAGTGGGAGAAGAAAAGATATTCCCAGAGAAAGTAAACAAAAGCCATGCTGATGCAGAAAGAAAAGTAGTGGAAATGCAAACTGATGGCAACATGTATCCAGAGCTTTTAATAAGTCCATTAGCTACTGGAAACATAAGCAAGGAAGCTGAGACAGACTTGGAAAAGAGCATTGACCAGAACTCTTCGAAAGGTTTGGGACGTTCTGAAATAATCGAGACTGATTCGCGAGCAAAGGCTCCACAAACAACAGAATTAAGCATTGAAGTACTTGCCATTGAAAAGCAGACAGAACAAGCTAAGAAATTAGAGCTGGTTCTGGAACAGACAGAGGCCAAATCTAGTAAAGACCAGCTAAATGACACAGGACTTAGCCATGATCTGAAGCTGGCTGAGCTTGGCTGTGAGGATGCGGCAATGGCTAAACCTAATGAGCTGTTTGCACGTCCAGAAAGAATCAAGAAGCATGGAGAGACCTTCAACCGAAGAAGCAATGAGCAGCTTATGCACAGAATACTACTTGTGAGAAAGAAGCTTTGTGAGCTTGGAGCTGCAGGAAGGTGTGCCAAGCAAGGATCACCAGCAGATGACCAGAGTCAGCAAATGCGTGAGGAGTCAACCCACTTGGAGCCAGGGGTGATCCAGGACTGTCCAGAAGCAGCACCAGGCTGAACTGGAGACAAACATGCAGCAGGACTGACCAGCAGACTGATGACAGCAGAAAATGCTGAACAGTGACTTTTTGATTAACTGAGGGAGGCAAAGGGGGATTTAGTGGAGAAAATATATTAAAGTTTTTGCAGTTGTTCAAAAATAAATAAATAAAAATAAATTTTTATTTATTTATTTTTCCCCCCGCGATTATAGGGGTTGTGATGACCGCTAGGACCCCTCAACCCCAAAATTAAGTTATTTTGGTTTAAAATGCAAAGTGTGGCGAACACGGTAAGTCTAGACGTTTAAAAGTGTCGCCAAATCGTTTTTTGTCAAGGGTAAGTAGCCTAAGGGAGGGGCTAGTTGAGCACTCCAAGGGGAGGGGTGAAATAGAATGCTGGAGGAGCTCAGCCAATCAGGGCGAAGCAAGCCAGCCAGGCCCATATAAAATGGAGCCTGAGGGGATAATCTGGGTTCTCTGCCTTTGGTCGTTAAACCTGGAGGGTGTTTAACTAGGGGAGAAACGGGCTCTAAGCTGTCCTGAGGGAAGCTGGGGAATAGAGTCCTGAGTTAATAGTGAATTACAGTGTTTAGAAAGTAAAAGAACTGAAGTGGTTATAAGTTATTTATGCTGTTGGCATTGATCTGAAAAGGATTGAAGTCTTTAGGCTTAGTGAGGAAGCTAAAGACCTAACTGTTGATATTTAAAGTAACAAAGTGCAACTTTAAGAAGAAACTTGAATTGTAAACAATAAACTTGTTTTCCGGTTATTTTAAAGAAGCTTCGTGTTCTCTGTTTTCAAAGTGAGCCAAGACAGGCTGAATCCTAAACAGATACTGTAACCCACTGCTGGCTAGGCAGAGTGGGGGAAGGGCTGTCTGCTGCAGCACAAGAAGGAGGCAACATTATTATCAAGCCAAAGAGTAGGGAAAAGTAAATGGAAGGTGTGCCTCTTGGAAGGGAATAATAGAGATTGATTTACAAGTAAACAAAACGCTACCACACTACCAAATAAAGATAAATATATATATGAAATAGATAAGGGCTGAGAGAGGCGGCCTTTACACCATGCGTTTTGGATTTGGCTCGTGAAAACATACCAAAGCCCCCCAGGACTTGTTTATAGGGGGCAAAAAAGAAAAAAATAAAAGAAATATGCTGTCAGAAGAGATGATAATAGCAACCAGCCTACATGGCTTTAAGAAAGGGTTAGACAAATGTATGGATGGGAGGTGTATCAATAGCTACTAGAATGGATCCCTAGATACATCTTCCAGGCTGTGGGGACAAGCAGGATATATGCAAGGCTGTTTGCTGAGATTCGAGAGCAGGTGAAGATTTCCCCTTGTCATCTGCTTAAGATGCCTATGGTGGACCACTGTGTGCAACAGGATGCTGGACTAGATGGGCTGTGGCCTGATCCAGCAGGCCTCCTCTTATGTTCTTAAATTCCAAGACAAATCTTGTAGCTCCTGGTCTCGTTTCTTTCCTCTGTGCTACAATCAGGCTGCAACTCTCATTCCTTTCCTGTCTCCTGCCAGCACTGATATGGTAACTGCTTCTATACATATGTTAAGCACTGTTCCCACATATGTGCAGTGTCTTAGAAATGTGAGTTTGGCTTTACTGATACCATGCAGCTCCAATCCTAAGGGAAGAGAATCATAGTGCAAAGTTTCTTTATTGAAAATATAAAAGACACCCAGGAAATAACTTTATTACAATGCAAGTGGCAAAAGAAGTGAGTGGCCATAGTAACGCACAAGTGGTAACAATAAAACACTTTTAAGTTGGGGCAAATTAGCCAATGGTGTTGGGCGAGGGAAGCCTTGGTTGAGGAGAATTGAGTGGCAGATATGTTATTGCTGGTGCTTCTTCCATTCTCCCTTCCAGCCTTCAGAACTGGAGAGAGATGCCAAACTCCCAGGTACCCTAGGGCTGTTGGTGTTGGTGGTGGATGCCAAATCAGCTCAGAGCAAATCATCTTTCATCCCTTTAGAGTAGCTAAGCGAGCTGACCAGAGTCCAATTTGCCCTTCGCCCCTTAGTTTACAATTAGGCAACATCTGGGCAGCTGCAGCTGCACTTGCAGAAGGTGCTTACAGCCCACAAGCCCCCCCCCCGCCTACTCAGATGTTGCCTAATACTGTGATACATGACATCAGGCGCCACTAGCAACCCAACACTCCCCAGTTGTAATCAGGAACATACTTTGCGTGTCCAGCCAGTGACCATCTGCACTCTGGCTGGCTGAGGGGGTCATCTGAGTTGCCGCACAAGTGTGCTGGAAGCTCACATGATCCCCTGATGTGGCTGTGCAAAGCATCAGCATCAGCATAGAGACAATGATGACACACACGTGTAGTTGTGCTGGGCACTGCACTCAAGATAGTGGCGACTTGCAGAGGATCAGCCCGGTGATCGAACACAGGTAAGTGATCGATCACGCTGGGGCTAGGCAAATGCAAGCGCTAGTCAATGTTAGTCTCTCGCACACCTTTCCCATCCACGGGACGGAAAGGAAAGTACAAAATCACCCCTGGTATGCACCACTGAGAGTATGCACCACTGAGAGTATGCACCACTGAGAGTATGCACCACTGAGATACCTTGTGTTATCCTGGCCTTGTCTCTTGGGTTACTCAGTAGACCGTCAACCCAGATTAGCAGGGCCAGGTTGGGGGTGGTGGCTGGGGTTGCTACAGTCTACAGGATCTTCTTGACCAGACTCCCAAACCATGACGTACCTGATATGGAGATTCTGTTAGTGGTGTTGGCCCATAGGCACAGAATAGGGTTGATGGGGAAGTGGATTTTTGGAATGCTGAAGACTCGTCCAAGCCATGGATTGGGCCTTAGAGTGGACTAGAAACACATTGGAGACACTGATTTTATATACGGTGACAGCAGCCAGATTATTATATGCTCAAAAATGGAAGGAGGAGGAGATACCTACAGGACAAGAATGGCTAATTAAGCTGATGGACTTGGCTAAAATGGACAAACTAACAAGTTTATTAAAAGACAGAACAACGGATAAGTTTATGAAAGACTGGAGTCCCCTTATTAACTATCTACTGTACAAGAAATGGAAGTAATGACGGATGGTTTTTGACTAAAAAGCAGGAGGTTAGCTGAAAATCAACAAGAGCCTGGAAGAGAAGCAAAGAAACAAGCAATATTAAGAAGAGAAGCCAGAAAAATGGTGGAAGTCATATAGAGTATTAAGGCAATGTAGTAACATGATATGAGAAAATGTAAGAAAGCTCTTTTGTTTTTATGTTGCTTTTTAAAAAATAAATAAATAATAATGGGAGGGGGGGAAACGCACTGGAGAGACTGAGTAGGTGGAGAATTCTATCCTTTTACTCCAAATCCTACTCTCAGGACAAGAAAGAAACTAAGCTGTCAGGGCAGACGAAACAAAGTAAACAAGGTAGTTTGTCAGCATTCAAGCTTTCGAATCGCATAAACAGTCTGTTTTCATCCAATCGGGTCTTCAGTTTAGGCACCCACATTATTATGCCAATCCTGCATCTGCTGTTGCCCAAGGCATGAACTTTTACAGCTTAAACTTCTTGCACCTGGCTGACAGGATTAATTTAATTCCTGTGGCATTCCTTTTTAACAGAAAAACAGCAAAGAGTTAGATTCAGCAGTCCTGGAAGGGGGAAATGCATAGACTTCTATTTCCTGGAACAGGAGTCTGACTTCAATAGCAGTCCCATTGCCAACAATGGACTCTGGCCATTTATGGTTCCGGTCCCCATGTTCTGGTAGAGGTCCATACATAGCAGCAGTCAGAAGAAACCTTTTATTTTTCAAGCATTTTGAAACATTTTTGGGAGAAAATTTTATTCCTTTCAGATTCCTCTCTAAAGGGTGGCAGTGTTCTCTTGCAAAGTGGGAAGGAAGTTTGAATAAAAAAGGGGTGAGCGTCTTATGCCACCATAGGTTAGGGAGCTGGACTTTTATCTGGGAATACCAGGTTCAATTCCACCCTCCCCCATGAAGCCAGCTGGGTGACCTTGGGCTAGTCACAGCTCTCTTCTGAGCTCTCACAGCCCCACAGGGTGTCTGGTGTGGGGAGAAGAATAGAAAGCTTTGTCAGCCGCCTTGAGTTCCCTTAAATGGGTGAGAAAAGCGGGATAGAAAATTCAACTCCTACTCCTTCTTCTTCTTCTTCTTCTTCTTCTTCTTCTTCTTCTTCTTCTTCTTCTTCTTCTTTGCCTGATCCTGTTTCTTGATGTAGAAGAAAAGCAGTTTTTTTATTGGTGAGCATCTGAGCTTCAGTAAAGGAATGTGATTTTCTAAAAGGCATAATAATAATAAAATGATGATGATGATGATAACGTCTGCTTACAATGCCTTTTCCACTAAAGGGTGGAATAACAAAACCTATAATCAACAACTTAAATCAAAGAATTTTTTTTGCCCAGGGCAGTTTACATAATACAGAAAAAATACAGCCTCAAATAATACATCACAGGTTATAATGAATAATACATTATGGAATCACAAATAATACATTACATAATAGTAAAGAAACTTAAAAGCAGGTGGGGCAGCCCACCCCCAAGCGTCCCTTCCCCGTCCATGCCCTGTGTTGGGGCTGGGTGCCAACTCCTGCAGCAGGTGGGATGGCCAGATCCTGAGCCTCCCTCCCCTCATCCATGCCTTGTCCATAGGACGGACAGAACAGCAACCATTATTCAGTGGCTACATTTTTGTAGTAATGCTAGTAATACATTCATTAATTTCCTTTCCACTCTATCATTATAATAATCTTAGGAGATTCAAGGGCAGCACTTTGGCATTTCCACCATGTGTCTCCATCCAGGCTGGTAACTTCAGCCTTTACTGTAATGTGGTATATATTGTATCCAAAGACTATAGGGAAATTCATATGTGTCTTCTACTAGACTCTGTCTCCTGCAGATTTGCAATTTAAACTATATTACACAGTATAGGGTACTTTTGAAAACACATTTCAGGTTCATTTCATATGCTTGAATATAAAGACATCGTATAAACAGCTAGGGAAAGATCCACATTATAATGCCATAATGTACAAAATTACTGTGATGGATGGTTCCATTTTCCAGAGCATCACATTAGTTCATAGGACTTAGGTGCTAATGTATGTCTGAGTTCACTGAAGGTAAACAGGCTTCTGGAAACAGGGAGCTCAGAGGTGAAGCCAAATGGGGGAATATTTTGCTTCCTGCAAATCCCCTCCCAGTGAATGGGGTGTGTGTGTGTGTATGTGGCTTCATGTGTGGACATCTGATGAATGTTTGCATGTGAAGGGAAACCCCCGCCCCCACTAACTTGCTGCTGCCACTGCCACCATCATGTGCCCTTTAAAGGCCCAAGTAGGCCTTCTGGAAGCGCATGTGCACCTCTCTCATCCAGGAATCACAGGAAATCAAGATTTCCCACACTTCCCAGATGGGGTAGGTGCATGCACACTTCCAGAAGGCCTATTTGAGCCTCAGAGGAGTGTGGGAATGGCTGCAGAGGCATAGGGGCTGCAGCCACAGCTTCATTTGACATGTGGGTGCTCTTAAACTCTGTACTGCTTGAAGCTCAGGTGGAGGCCGTGGTCGAAAGTGCCTATTCCCAACTATGGCTGGTTCTACAATTGAGGCCTCTTCTGGACAGAGACAACTCAACCACAGTTATCCATGCTCTAGTATCTTCCAGACTGGATTATTATAATGCACTCTAATTGGAGCTGCCTTGGAAACAAATATATGCACATCACGCCGGCCTTAAAGTTAATTGGGATACCAATTCACTACTGAGCCCAATTCAAGGTGTTACATTCAAGGAGCACATTGCTAAAAACATCAAAAGAAATAACAAGAACTTCTTTAAGTATATCAGAAGTAGGAATCCAACCAGGAGAGCAGTTGGACCACTAGATAGTAAAGGAGAGAAAGGGGTAATTAAAGAAGACACGGAGATTGCAGAGAGACTAAATGAATTTTTTGCTTCCGTATTCACGGAGGAAGACAGAAGACACATGCCAGTAGCTGAGCCTGTGTTTTCTGAAGAGTTAAACTGTACAGAAATAACCAAGGAAGAGGTCCTGGCATGTCTTAATAAACTAAATGTGAACAAGTCACCGGGACCAGATGGTATTCATCCAAGAGTCCTTAAGGAACTCAAATGCGAAATTGCCGACCTTCTAGCAAAAATATATAATCTTTCCCTAACATCAGGCTCCGTACCTGAGGACTGGAGGGTAGCAAATGTAACACCAATATTCAAAAAAGGATCCAGGGGTGATCCAGGCAACTACAGACCAGTTAGCTTAACGTCAGTTCCGTGTAAGGTGATGGAAACCATTATTAAAGACAAAATTAGTGTGCATATGGAGCAGCAGGCATTGATGAACAAAAGCCAGCATGGCTTCTGCAAAGGTAAATCATGCCTCACAAATTTGTTGGAATTCTTTGAGAGTGTCAATAAACACGTGGATAAAGGTGAACCAGTAGACATTGTCTATCTGGACTTTCAGAAGGCTTTTGACAAAGTCCCACATCAAAGGCTACTGAGTAAACTCACCAGCCATGGAATAAAAGGACAGGTTCTGTCCTGGATTTGTGACTGGCTTAAGGGCAGAAAGCAGAGAGTAGTAATAAACGGCAATTTCTCAGGGTGGAAAGAAGTAAAAAGTGGGGTCCCTCAAGGCTCAGTACTGGGACCAATGCTTTTTAATTTATTCATCAATGATCTAGAAAAAGGGGTACATAGTAAAATAGCAAAGTTTGCTGATGATACTAAATTATTTAGGGTAGTAAAATCTGAAAGAGATTGCCAAGAGCTCCAGAGGGATCTCTTAGCATTGGGTGAGTGGGCAACCAAGTGGCAAATGTGCTTTAATCTTAACAAGTGTAAAGTAATGCACATTGGGGCCAAGAATCCAAATTACGTCTATAAACTGATGGGGTCTGAGCTTTCTGCAACACGCCAGGAAAGGGATCTCGGGGTTTTGGTGGACAGTTCAATGAAGGTGTCAACCCAGTGTGCGGCAGCAGCAAAAAAAGCAAATTCAATGCTGGGAATAATTAGGAAGGGAATAGAAAATAAGTCAGCCAGTGTCATTTTGCCCCTTTATAAATCTATAGTGAGGCCACATTTGGAATACTGTGTACAATTCTGGTCACCACACCTCAAAAAGGATATTGTGGAACTAGAGAAGGTGCAGAGAAGGGCAACCAGAATGATTAAGGGTCTGGAACACCTCCCTTACGAAACCAGGCTGCAACGTCTAGGCCTCTTCAGTCTGGAGAGACGGCGTTTGAGAGGGGACCTGATTGAAGTATATAAAATTATGCACGGCATAGAAAAGGTGGATAGAGAAAATTTCTTTTCTCTATCGCACAACACTAGAACCAGGGGGCACTCTATGAAGCTGATGGGTAGGAGCGTAAGGTCTGACAGGGGGAAGTATTTCTTCACACAGAGGGTCATCGGCCTATGGAATGGGCTGCCAGAAGAGGTGGTGACAGCTACCAGTCTGGATGGCTTTAAGGTAGGGTTAGACAAATTTATGGATGACAGATGTATCAATGGCTACTAGAACGAATGCCTAGGTGCATCTTTCAGGCTGAGGGGGGGGGAGGAAATGGGGCGCTTCTAGGGCCATCTGCTGGGACTCGAGAGCAGGAGAAGGTTTGTCCTTGTCTCTGCTTGAGATGCCCATGAGCATTTGGTGGGCCACTGTGTGCGACAGGATGCTGGACTAGATGGGCTGTGGCCTGATCCAGCAAGGCTTCTCTTATGTTCTTATGTTCTTATGTTCTTAACTTGAAACTGTAAGGCCCTGAATGACTTGGGCCCCAAATATCTGAAGGAACACCTTCTTCCATACGACCAGCCCTTGTGTTAAGATATATAGGGGAGGCCCTCCTGGTTGTGTTACCACCCTCAGCAGTAAAGGGGGTGGGTGCCCAGGATAGGGCCTTCTCAGTGATAGCCCCTTGGCTATGGAATGGTCTCCCTCTTAAGATGCGTCAGGCACCCTCACTTTATATGTTTAGGAGGGCAACAGATATACATCTTTGCCTTGGCCTTTGGCTAAATTGTGATATATTTGGTTTAAAATTTTGTAACCCACCCTGAAACCTTTGGTTATAAGGCATAATAAAAATGCACTAACTAAGCTAACTCACTAACTAACTAACTAACTAATAAATAAATAAATAAATAAATAAATAAATAATATTGGCCACAAAGAACTCGTATACATTCTCAAATGAACTCTTGAACTTAGATTCTTTCACCTTGATGAAACCCCAGTGCGCTTTGAGGAATTCCAGAATCACTTGAAGAAGAAGAAGGGTTGGCTTTTCTACCCCGCTTTTCTCACCCATTTAAGGGGACTAAAAGCAGCTGACAAACCTTCTGTTCTTCTCCCCACAACAGAACACCCTGTGAGGTAGGTGGAGCTGTGAGAGCTCAGAAGAGAGCTGTGACTTGCCCAAGGTCACCCTGCTGGCTTCATGGGGGAAGGTGGAATCAGACCCAGTATTCCCAGATCAGAGCCTGGCTGCCTAACCACTAGACCAAACTGGCTCACTTGACTTGTGTTTCAAAATGTATCCAAAATTGATGTCCAGTCCTGATGCTTAACTCTCTTTGACTAAGAAAAATGGGAACTCAGGATAGTTAGCATGAGTCATATCAAGGCCTTTGTAATTTTCTGTATCTTCAGCAAACCTATGTTCGCATTTTGTTATTTGCTCAGAATGTACTCATGCAGTCAGCTGAAAAATGAAATTAACATATAATTATTTTCTCCTGTGTTTTTATCCTCCCTCGTGCGTGAGAGAAAACTTGTCAATCTTATTTGCATGATCAAACTATGAAGGTGACTTTCACTGATATCTACAGTGTATTTTTAAACTTCTACAGTTTAGAGATTATTTGACAGATGGTTCCCAAACCTGCCTGAGGTGAATTTTACCTACTGTATAAATATTGATTGCTTTAATCATTGCCATTCTATATCTTGACATCTTAACAAGATATTTTTCTCTAACAAGCTCGGTGGCACGAAAGAGCGTAATCCAATTAAAGCCGTATTGAGGAATTATCCAAAAGGGCAGCGGAGTGTCACTATTCCTGCAAATGAATTACTCTTGGACATGTGCAAGGGTTGGATAGGGCTTAGTCCAATCCACTAGGAAGCTATTGTGCGCTATGTCCTCTGAAAAGGATGAAAGCTTCACAAGAGACACAAGGTTAGCTGTGTTCCTCTCTTGCAGTCAAAACATCAAAGAATCACGTGACACCTTGAAAGACGAACAGATGAATTATTTCCTAAGCCTCCATTGACTCCAGCCCTCTTCATCCAATAAACGTACTGCAGCTCTAGTTCATTTGAGTAGAGCTAATGTGGAAGTTCACAATGGATTGTTTGACAAAGCATCCGTTGCTCAAAGAGAAATTAATATCAGTGTATTTTTGCTGGAGAAATGGAATGTGTCAACATCTGCCAGTAAGGCAGTGGAGTGGGCACACCGATTTTGGTGCTAGATTTAATTACAAATTGCCC
This sequence comes from Aspidoscelis tigris stejnegeri, assembly GCA_023333525.1. Classification (NCBI taxonomy): domain Eukaryota; kingdom Metazoa; phylum Chordata; class Lepidosauria; order Squamata; family Teiidae; genus Aspidoscelis; species Aspidoscelis tigris. The sequence continues at coordinate 79,784,828 of JALMGA010000005.1, read as the reverse complement.
AGACAGAATATAAATTGAAATGCAGCACGGCTCCCTATTTATTTCATCTCCCTAGTTTCTCTGGCCTTTGTCTTGTGGAACAAAACAGGAGGAATGAATCAACAACACAGTGTTTCTGCACTCAGTTTTGAACTAGATACTTTCCTGACTTGTGAATCCATCTTCTGGTGTACCAGCAATGCAGGGAAGAGGAAATGCTATTTATGGGGGAAACTGGTATCACTACCCAGAAGCACCAGGCACTGAGAAGTCAGGCTCAGCCCTTGGCAGAGCAGCAAGAGCATGGAGAGAAATAATCAAGTGAAGGTTAAATTATTAAGTTTATCTATCTGCTGCCACTGCTGCAATCCTTTCTCGATCCATGCCTATTTTTACTGGTACACATAAGGGCCATTGTAACATATAATGTAACATATAGATACACATAAAGGCCAGTGTAACATATAGTGTAGGGCCAGTGTGACTGTTAATGGCATACTGAAAGAAAAAATCTCATCCTATCCATGGAATGCATCCTTACCAATGGATGAGAGATTAATTGGTGATTAATGTTCTATGCTCCGTTTATATATGTTTTGTGTCTTTTGATTGCTTGTTCACCACCCTGAGACTTGGTTGATAGGGAAGGGTATATCTTTTTAATAAACTAAACTACTTTGGGACAAGACTATCCAGAAGCTGCAGGCTTAATTCATGTAGGAAGTTAATAACCAAAGGAAGTTATCTGGATTCTTTGTGTTTAGAACCACTTAGCTTGCCTCCAGTGGAAGAGTGATATAGGGTGACAACTCTAATATCTCAGCAGTGCTCTTGGGTCATTGATCAGAATTTCCTAACTATACTGCAAACTAGATATACTATCTTGCTGGTTTTCATTCATATCCTAGGGACCTTGAAAAACGTCCTTCCCTGGGGCAGAAGAAAGAGTTCAAAGGATGGCTTAGAGAGTAGTGTTTGCAAGTGAGACAATGCACATTGGTTTCAGACTTCTTTTTCTGAGGAATGAATTATCTTAGCGTGGAGGAGGAGCAGCAGGAATAGAGACTATTGGGAACATAAGTTTCTGGTTTCAAAAATGGGCTGAGTTAAATGGTCTGGAAAAGCAAGTTTAGGAGAGCGATGCTGGTGGGTGGAGAGGAAGGGGTTGCTGCAATCAATCATTCAGAATAAGAGAAGAAAGAGGGAAGGAGGTAATGAAGTGCATAAAAAAAAGAAAAAAAACATTTTTAAAAGTCACAACAAAAAAGACTTATTTCAAACGAAAATCTGATTTGTTGTTGTTTCTGCTCTGATCTTGGTAAAGGAAGAGGGAACAGAATAGCTAGAATGACACTGAGTGATGCTTGCAGGCATTTGTCCAATCAAAGAGAATGAAGCAGGTCCAAAGAAGGGGGGGACAAGAGAAGGGTGGGTCACAAGCAGGCTCCATTTGGTTTCTCTTCAAATTTGAGGGAAAGGTTTTTGGGGGCTCCTTTAACAAACTGTGAGTCGGTTTGGTCTAGTGGTTACGGAGCTGGACTCTTATCTGGGAATACCGGGTTCAATTCCACCCTTCCCCACAAAGCCAGCTGGGTGACCTTGGGCTAGTCACAGCTCTCTTCTGAGCTCTCACAGCCCCACCTACTTCACAGGAGGGTGTCTGGTGTGGGGAGAAGAATAGAAAGCTTTGTCAGCCACTTTGAGTCCCCTTAAATGGGTGAGAAAAGCAGGGTAGAAAAGCTGACTCTTCTTCTTCTTCTTCTTCTTCTTCTTCTTCTTCTTCTTCTTCTTCTTCTTCTTCTTCTTCTTCTTCTTCCAAAATGACACCTTATCAGAGGCATGTACGGTTTTGACCCAAGTCCTTACAGGGATAATTTTTCTATCATTCAAAAGGACAACCCTGGTATATTATACAGTATATGCTTCATCTGTGCATTTTTTTGCTCAAATTTCACATTCTGTTTAATCAATATACTTTATTTATTTATGAGAATTATAAGCCACGTCAGGTTAAATAGATCTATGCATAGTAATGTTCCTTGTTTGCAGATTAACCGACAACTGTTTCTAAGTTCATAATGCTGTGCACCAATCAATGTTCAAATTCAATGGCTGCTCCAAAATAGCTTCTTCAAATGAAGCCCTAAAAATCTCTTACCACCTGTCAAGTTTTCTCACTACCGTTATAAATGCTACGATCTAAATTGTAAAAGAGGCTGCAAACTATTTTACTACCGTTTTGGGGTCTCTGCTTTATCAACAAATCCTGTCTAATCTTTACTGAAGCAGGTTTTTCACCTTGTCTGTAACTTTATAAGAACTTCTCCTTGGCTGGAATTGATTTTGTAGTACATTCACCTCTTGCTTGATTAACCAGTCAGATGAACAATTTTGCCTACTTCTCAAAAACAGCCTGTGTGTCAAATTACATCTTATAGGTTTAAGTAATGAGAACTTTCACAGGCAAAATGTAGGTTTCTTTTGTTAGGTTTTCTGTGAACTACAGCAATATTCATTCATGTTTAATTCTAGTTTATGTGATCACGCAGACCGCAGAGATATTCATCCAGCCTCCCACAAAGAAGTTTGATCCCATCGAAAGACCAGTGTTTTGTGCCATTTAAAATATATTTATTCTCAAAATCAATTTGCTGCATTCTCTTTCTGTTCTTTTCTTCTGCTAAAACCAATTATTTAAACAAAATAATTTTAACAGAAAAGAGTATGTCACTGTCATTATGATATGAATAGCTATTCTGTTTTGGTGTTTCTTGAAATGTTTATAAAATAAAAAATGTCTACACCTAAGGAATTTTTGTAACTGGAAGTATAGCATCTAAAGGAACACCTTCTCCCAAAGCAACCTGCCTTTGCCTTAAGATCCATCAGTGAGGCCCTCCTGGTTGTCCCACCACCTTCAGTAGTGAGGCTGGTGGGCACCTGGGAGAGGGCCTTTTTGGTGATGGCCCCCAAACTATGGAATAGTTCCCCCCCTCGAGGTACATCATGCCCCTTCCTTGCATATATTTAGGAAAGCGGTGAAAATGCACCTCTTTACCCTGGCCTTTGGCTGAGATGATTATACTTCCCCTCCCAGTACAGATACCATCATTTTAAACATGTTGTGTATTGTTTTAGATTTGTTGAATTTTTAAAGGGCTCTTAATGTATATTCTGTTTTCAATCTGTTGTTTTAATGGTTGTTACCTGCCCCAGAGACCTTTGGGTATGGGGTGAGATAGAAATGTAAATAATAAATAAATAAATAAATAGTGTGTCCAATAAATCCTATTTTTTCTGAACTTATGAAACATAGAAAAGAAATCCACTGTGTGATTTTTTTTAAAAAAAATCTGTTTTAATTCTTTTAAGTACAAATGAGTACAGTACTTTTTTTCAGATAAGCATAATAATATTTGAGGCCACGTCTACTATAAATTGTGACATTAGTTACTGTCTAACATAACTGAATGCCTTCATGATGATTCTATAGCCTTCTATTTTATGTTTATCTTAAATAAAAATTATACTCCATTTGTGAGGAGCTGGGCCAGATCAAAACTTTTGTAGTTGTTAGGTTAAGGAAAGGTTGGATGTTCATACAATATAGTTTAATTTATCCTAAAATGATATTTGTTAATACCGTTTCACACCCAGTAAGTTATACAGTATATATTTATTTTAGGTATTCAGTAAGCAGTTACAGCTAATTTTAAGTTTGTTTTGCACAATACCTGTAGCTATTGACTCTATAAACATCTCCTGTGCATGACAGAGAGTCTGAGTTCCTGTTTCGTAACTTCATTAATTCATTAATTTAGTGACAAATTCTGGGGCTGGATACTGCATTTAAGTGCATCTGTACCTAAAATAATTTAATATCTCCCATAGGCAATACAGCCTTCCAATCTAAAATCATGAAAAGAGATTATATATTGCTTATGCTCATAGCAGAAATGGGTAACTACTAAATTTAACCAAGAAAATAAAATATAACGGTAGACGCACACAACGCTCACTGCAGAAAGTATTTTCTTTGGAAAACTAGTTTACTATTATGTTTGACACTTTATATGCTGATTTTCAGTTATAATTTATGCGTGTCTTTAAAGCCGTCCAACATTACAGAAGCTGTTAATTGCATTTGAGGGGGCTAGAAAGACAGCACACCTGATTATATGCTTTATGGAGGTGCCTCTGTCATACTTAATTCTATTGCAGTGAAAATCTGACAGAACTAAAGACAAGATAATTTTTTTACACCATTCCCTTGAAGCCTACACTTAGAACATCTAATGCTGTGGTCACATGTAGAAAAAATGGGGGAGGGGCTTAAAAGCACCTCAGAGATGGTAGTGTATGGCCCTCATGTTCTCGTCTCACCTCTAATTTACCTGTTCTAGCCTAGAATATTCATGAGAAGGAGGAAGGACAGACTGGCATGTGAACAACCTCACAGGCAAACCATCTACAAACCACCTCTAAGCTGTGTCAGAGTTGTTTGCTTACTACATGTGAATGCAGACTTACTTTGCCAGCATCCTGTAGGAAATGTGAATGCATTAGATATGCACAGACTGGTTTGATTTAGAACTGGTTGAGGCCAAAGCTGGGAGTGTTTGAGGGGCGAATCACTTAAAGTTCAGGAAGTTTCTGAACAGCACTGAATCAATGCAGGTTGACCCAAGCAGTTTGACCGTTTGACCCTCCGCCTGGTCACTTCCGAGCCTTCCTGATCACATCCACAGCCTCCCTTTTGTTTCTCTGATCACGTCATAGCTTACTCCAAACACATCCACAGCCTCTTCCATGGTATCCATGCCTCCCTTGTTTCTTTAAACCCATTTTCCTGGTGGCCTGATCTCCACTGCTGCAGGCATCCATGCCCAACGACCTGCTTTTCCAACCTGCCAGACTCCCAAATTGGAGGATCATGGGGCCACTCTGCAGGCCATCTGTGTGGACACGTGGACAAACTTCGTAAATGATGTTCAAACCATGCTTGGTCTGCTGAGAAATTCACACACATGCATAGAAAGTGCAGCTGTTCTCCCATGCAGAGTGAGTGGCTGTTTGTAGTCCCAGGTAGTTCTTTCATGGGGGGCTCTTTACCTGCTGGTGGGCTGAGAGATAAGCCAAGGGAAAACTCAGTCTCACTTGATAGCAGGAAAAGAACGCATAAACATGGGTGACGGTTAATATAGGTTGAGGATAATATTAATGTTTAAAATTGGTCGATATTAATATAGGTCCATATTAACGTTTAAAATTGTTCCATAGCACATATGAGAGTTTAGTAACTTGGTACTGCGTGTTAATAATGTTTGTATTTCTCTCTTTTGCTGTGATTGAACAGGAAAAGATTCCTTCATCCATCCATTCACTTATTCACTTATCCATCCATCCATCCATCCATCCATCCATCCATCCATCCATCGCCCTTATTTTGCTTCACGCTTATTTAAAGTAGATAAACTTGTGGGTGAGGCATACCTACAAGGTTTTTTCAGGAAGGTCCACTGATGTGTCAGCACTGTTGGTTGGCAGGAGCAAATTTTGCCAGTGTGACATAGAACAGTTCCTGGTGGTTGTATTCAAAGGACACTGTCTTAAATTACATTTGCTCCTACTCTATATTTAACTTCTAGGTAGGTCCATTATTACCTTATCCTGGGATTGCAAATAGATAAGCGCACACAAAATGTGCTAATTTACCTTTTGCCACATGGTATTTTTAGAACTCAGAGGTGGCCTGAAAAATAGTGTTGAAACAGAGAGAGATGCAACTGTCTTCTAGATTATAAAATACACCCTACTTGGTCAGCTGGATGTAAACATAGTAAAATAGAAAGTATTTTAGACTGAAACTTCTGGCTCAGAGTGTTCAAAACCCACTGGAATGACAAGATGTTGAACCTTTAACCTTCTGCTGATAAGCAGCCCCAGTCATGACTATTACACTTGTGATAGTCACGCTAATATTCCATGAACTCTACTTTGGAGATCCTACTCTGTGTGCCATAGGAAGAGGAACCTTTTATAGATAATATACAGAAACAGCAGAAATAGATGGTTTGTATTAGGCACACTCAGCATGTGAATAAAAAGGAGAGACAGGTGTATTCATGGGCTGCAGTTCAGCCCACAGAAGCAGGGATATCTATAGAAGAAAACCGTCATGCTGAGAGACTTGCCAGAGTTCTGTGTCTTCAACACAAGCAGAAACAGTATCTGTGCAGATGGAACTGTAGTGCCTGGAAGAGTCAGATTATAAACTCAGAAGAAATCACAGTTGTAATAGGATTGTCAATTTAGACAAGGGCACTTGCCTTGAATTCCATATATCCTTATGTCAGTGGATAAAAACAAAAATACACTGAAGTTTTCATAATGCTGGTAGATTGCCTTGCTCAAAAATCCTCTGTTGCAGTTTATCAAGAAAAAGCCTTCAATTAGAAGTTTAAATACCCCAGTGACATCTCTTCTTAACTTAAGTGGTTCCTCCTTTGGCATGTTTTTTTAAACATTGCTAAGTTTTATTTCTCACTTTACAGGCCTTCTTGAACCTCTTGTTTCCTGATGTATATATGTCTTCCTCATATGGGAGCAAGGTCACATGACTTTTCCTTGTCCTTTTTGCTTACATTGACAGGATCCAGGCATTCACATTATTTCATCATAATGTAGATAGCCCTGACAATCACCAGTTTTAAGTTTTATAGAATCATAGATTTGGAAGGGACCTCTAGGGTCACTGAGTCCAACCCCTTGCTCAGGGCAGGATTTCCTAAGCCATCCCAAACAGATGTAGCCCCAGCCTCGGCTTGATGACATCCAGTGAAGGTGAACTCACTATCTCCTGTGGCAACCTATTCCATTGGCTGAGAGCCCTCACTATTTTTGTGCAATGCAAGCATAATTCTTATACAATAAAGGGGAATGTCAACCTTAGCAAAAAAATAAAAAGTTTTATTTTTATTTTAAAAATTATATCCTACCCTTCACCAAAAGGTTCCAAGGCAGATGCTGGAAGTGTCATTTGGTCCTACATTTACAGTGCAGGTTAATGCAAAAACTGTCAGAGACAGAGAATGAGCACTGCTGGGTCCCCAAACTTCATTGTGATCAGAACTCTTTGACGAGTTAAATTGGCCAGGCTGTTCTGATTATTCTACCTTAATTGGTTAGTGTTCTCTGCTTTCAACAATACGATGATACCCAATACTTTTTCAAAATGTAGTTCCACATTGGCTTGGCTCGTCCTTATCTGTAGCAGAGTTCTGAGCTTTCAAAGACTGGGATGTAACTTGACAGCACTGTTTTCACCCTGAATTGAACCCATGACTCCTTTAGAAACAAATGTGTGCTTAGGGCATGCTACATGCCGGTTTATAATAGCATGGACACAAACACAGAGTCTTTCTGTCTCTTTACTTTCGGTACATTCAGATCAAATGCTTATTATTCTTCTGTACGGTTTGGATTACACAAACCCTGCATGAGCAAGAGAGAAGATTCTGAGAGCTTTTGTGCCATTATTGTTGCCAAGGAAACCATTTCCTTTTTATTTTGGCGCATAGGACATCTGTGTCACTTTGAGCCTGGCTTGCAGAAAGACAACTTCGCAGCAGGGCATCTGGGGATGAAAAAGTGGAATTAATGAAATCCCAACGCTTATTGTAAATAAAGAAAAGTTTGCGTAAAGTGTTTCCAAAACTATCTGGTAACCTGAGGCTCTTGGTACTTCAGAATGCTGAGCGGCATTCTGATGTATATATCTGTGTTCATAAAAAAGCACAAAGCCCGGAACTCCTGGATGCCATCCAATGTAAAGAAGCACTGCTGCTTTTCAAGGTGCATTGTATTAGTTAATAGTAAGTTCCATAATGTCAACCAGCACAAGCCCTCTGCTGTCTGCTGAGCAGTCCCTCTGCGGAGCGGTTCCTCTTGCTTTAGACAAGGTACAGGCAAAAGAATACTGGTATTTAACAGAAGCTTCGAAGGAGGAATCATGACATGTGTAGACACTTTGGGTGCTTCTGCACATGCCCTTAAACACCCATTAAGGACATGTGTGGAAGCGGCACCTTTTTAAGCCGCTTTTACTACGGAGCATCCGCACAGTAACACCCATTAAGCACACATGTGGGAAACCGCATCCGCACAGCAGCACCCATTAAGGACAGAATGGGTAGACCATGTCCGCACAGTGGTACCCATTAGAGACAGATAGGGCGAGGGCGAGCCCTGACAGCAGAGTCTCCCGGCTCACCATGCATGTGCGGAAGGACAGGGCGGGGGGGGGGGGGTAGATCCATATCTATTAGATACGGATCTACGTCTGTAAATCCAGATCTACCCTGCATCTGGATTTAGTAAATCCGGATGTATTCTAAACCGGGTTTACTAAATCTGGATGAGGTAGATCTGGATTTATATAGGTAAATGAATCACCATTTCACACAATAAGCTTCTGTTTGGCGTGTTTTCTCCACAAGTAGGGACATGCACAAATATTCGTAACAAATTTGGCCAAATTTGGACATTAGCATTTGAATGTCTGACATTCAAATTCAAATAGAATGTTTCAATACATTTGTATGAAGCTCATATGGGATTTGCATGGGATTCGTATGGGACTGAACATTCGTATTGAATTCAAATCCCACTACATTTGAAAGGAATCTGTTCAAACAAATACGAATTTTCTTGCATTTGATTCAATACACATCAAATGGAAAAAGAAATTTGGGCACATCCCTTTCCATCAGTATTTCTATACGTCTCTTCCACTATGGAGTATAACATGTCTAACGGAATACTTGTGTCCAAGCTGAAAAAAACATGTTTCATTGATGAAAAGTAACACACTCTTATGCAAAGAGTGTAATGGCACATGCTAAGTAAATAATTTCCACTAGTCTAATTTATGGAATTGTAAACAATTAACATCTCTCTGTTCCTTAGCGCTGTTCACTTAATAGCTGCATCCACCTATTTCATTGTTACAAAGAAATTGTCCGAATGGCTAACTTAAAGAAAGTGATTAGTCCTAGATACCTAGAAATTCTAGGTTCTTTCTCCTCTGAATCTTAACATTCTGTTCTCTGGATCTCATTTTTTAACTCTGTAATAAAATATGAACATAGCCATAGTAGCCATAAATTGTACACATGAGCTTCTGTTTGTTTTATTTGGGCTGTAATCATATGCTTACTATATCTATTCTACTACATTAATTTATGGTATTCATGGTGGTTTACAAGCTTAAAAGATATGAAACAAAGTTAAAATACAATGTTAAAATGTATATAATTGTTTTAAAAATACACACAACTGAGTATTTGCCACTTTTTTTCAGTATGGACTAGTTTTCAGTACATAGGTATAGAATTGTACTGTTATTATCATTTTTTTGAAAGTGTTACAGAGTAGAATGTGATCTCCCCTTTATATAAGGTGACTGTAATTCAGTGGTATTACATACTTCTAAGTTGCTCTGTAAACTGGGGATGTGCAGAAAATTTCAATACTAGAACATTTTGGCTTAAAATGGCTTGACATTCCATGTGTTTTGAAGATAAAATTGAAAAAAAAACTTTATACTAAAGGCATTTTTCAAGTTCCAAACAAGTGTTTCTTTGGATCAGGCCCATGGCTTACCTAGTCCACCTTTCTCTCCTCACAGTAGCCTTGACAAGGAGCCTGGGATCTGTCGTGACATCTGGGTCTATGATTCATCATCAAGTGACATGTCTCGATATCCCATGACATTTGAGTCAGCAGTGACTTGTGATATGCCTAGAGTTGTCATGACATAGCTTGACACCTGAGTCCGTCTTGTCATGATGCATTATGATCATGTCAGAGTCTGTTCTGACTCATGACACATCATGATGTTCCGTGATGTGAGTCTGTCGTGACCTATCATGATACATCAGGGCATTTCATGACATCTACATCATAACCTGTCATTACGTGTTGTGACTAGTCGTGACATATCTGTCTGTCATGATTTGCCATGACTCCCTCTACTCCTGCTCCGTGTTCTATTCCTTAGCCATTTCCTCATCTACAATAGCACCCATCTTTTTATTCCATGACTGCTAATGTTATGAAGAAGTGTTTGATAAAGGACTTCACTGTCCAGGAAAGCTGCCAGCACACAGCTGATAAGAGACAGCTCACTTGCCAAGGTAGCCACTTCAGCACCACAGCCAAAAGTCCACAGAGAAGAAGTCAGGAAACAGTCTGAAGTCCAAGATTTATGAGGGCAACACAACAGTCCGGTCCGAGGTCAAGGTAGCCAAATATTCAAGGTCTAGGGGTCAGATACGGCAGCCTTCTCTAAAGGAAAACCAATAGTTTCTGACAAAAGGCCTGGGCATCTGCCTGGTGTTTTATCTACAGTCCCAGCTGTAGATTATCAGCGTGTTTCTCTGCAAGTCTCTTCGATCGTCTTAACCCTTCCTTCTCTGCTCTCCTCTGCTTAAAGCTAGGGATCTCTGGGCTCTGCTGTTCCATGTCTCCCACGTCTTGCTCTCCTTCTGTGGCAAGGCTGGGCTGCTGAACCCCAGACTCCACTGGGGCTGGGAGGTCAGAACTGGGTCCTGGCACTACCTCAGGTTCCTCCTGCACCTGAGGAAGTGAGTCCTCCTCATCTTCTGAGTCCTCCTCCTGGCTGACCATGACATTCACCACCTTTCTGATTTTAAGTGCCAGTAGTCCAGTTTCCTTTGGCTCAAATGGAGACCACTAATCCTGTACAGGTCCAGCTGTTCCCAAAATGTTGTCCAATACCTAAAAGATAGGAAGCCCTCCTTCTTCGATCAACTTCTCATCAATGTACTGAGACATTTCAACCCTGCCTTCAACTTAGTAGTGACATTCCAGGCATCTTTGACATCCCACTATATATCATTTTTTCTTAATTTTCCCACAAGCACAGGATGTGCTGTGTCTAATTAACCACCTGCGCATCTATGTATGTTTGTGTGTGTATTTACACAAGTAGAGTTGAGCTACCATATAACATTAATGTGTGACACAGGTGTTATGGCATACTACTAATAACCAACATTTCCCCCCAAAAGTAACTTTTAATCATAGCATGCTGCAAGACATCAAGTATTTAGATCAAATAATCTCCATCTGAAGTTTCAAGCATAGCCTAGCTGCTTCTGCAAAACCTCGGCTTGGCTTTCATACGTGGCATTTGTTGTTTTTCATGGCAGCTCATTTGAATTGTAAAGAAAAACCTTCCAGTCTGCAAGAGTGCAGCAAAATTTATATTTGCTGAACTCTGTAAAAGACAGTTCTGTCATAAGCAGGTAGAACTGTCAATTCAAATGGAGGAAGCATGTCAGTGGAATGTCAGGTGCCCTCAGAAGACTCAAAAATATTTCTGGTGTTCTCTCTGTATGCCCTTTCTTTTGTGGCTGATTGTATAAACCTATGATTTGTCTGGTTTTATCATTTTAGGAAATTTGGGTATAACATTGTAGGGTCCCCCCTTCCCTTACTTACATATAAAGGGGGGACGAGAAGGTACCACATTGCAACTGGAAAACAGTCAAATTTCTTGGAGGAACAAGCTGTCTGTTTGGTCTAGGAACAATCTAAAAGTACAATCTGGTTGTGTTAGTCCCATTATTTGTATTCAATCCATTTTCCAAGCTGTCTTATCTCTGTCAGATCATTTTAACTGGAGTCCTCTCTTCCAGAGGACTCAGCCCATCCTGGCATGCCAGGCCATCGTCTTTTCCTTAGTGTGAGCTGGGGGAGGGTGGACTAAAGGAGGCTGAACTGTGCTGAGGTAGGTGGGGTCCAGTCTTTCAGCCAAGGTCTAGGGAAAAGTGGCAGTCATGGAGTTTGTGAGGCATCTTCCCTTTTCCCCTCAGTTTATGTGCATGATTTCTCTAGCACTTTTCTGCAAATTTTTTCTTAAAAAAAATTAATCGCACGAAGAAGAAAAAAAATAAAAAAGGGAGGTGAAGGTGGGGGAGTAGGCTTAAAAAGGAACCACAAACATGCACCTTCACCTCTCTTGAGTGACACATTGGCATCCAATAAAAAAGGAGATAGATTTGTTGCAGCAAAATGGGTGTAGACTCAAGAGTTCCATGGAGGAGGCTCAGGTTGATCATGAAGACAGGTGTGAATTATACAGCCCAAAGCAAAGACATCCTAAGGACAACCTATAATGATCTTGGTGTGAACAGAACTGGTTCGACCTCAGCTCAAATTATAAAAAGAATGTCCTATCTCATATAGGTGTGACCAGGGCCCAGCTGATTCAAAATGGAAAGAATAACAATATTATCCTTTTACCTTAGAAGTAATACTGGGGAACAAACAAATGAATGAATGAACTACTTACCTACCTACCTACTTACCACCTACCTACCTACCTACCTACCTACCTAACTAACTAACTAACTAACTAACTAACTAACTTTATTGATTAATCATATATGACTGTATCAAGTTTACAAAAGATAAAATCATATAAAACATACAAGGTTAAAAACAAAAATAACATCATTGTTTGTCCCCATCACCCTTACAAGACACCCCATTCAACTCAATGAATAATTTCCTAAATTGGGCAGCCTTAACAAAAAACAAAGGTACCTGCTGAGCAGTGTTGTTACCATCCTTAGGGAGTGGTCCATAGCTCAGTGGCAGGCCAGGCACGTTTGATCTCTGGCATTTCCCCAGAAGAAAACATTGGCTAAGTTGTAGGTGAGATAAGCAGGATGCCTCAGGAACATTTGTAGGGATTCAAGAATGGATGAAGGTTTTCCCTTCTGTCTGAGATGCCCATAAGCAATTGGTGGGCCACTTTGTGAGACAGGAATCTGGACTAGATGGGCTGTGGCCTGTTCCAGCAGGGCTTCTTTTATATTCTTATGAGTGTGTAAAATGTGACTCCAAAATCCACAAAGATACATAAATGTGTGTGTGTATGTATAAAAAAGTTGTAATAAATCATTAACAGCTAGAATAATTTTTAAAAGACTAAGAAAAGAAAGAAAGAAATATCACACATATTCCATTTGTCTTAAAATTTTTCAGTAATGCTGGATGGCATAAAAACACAGCGTAGTTAAAAGTGAGGTTTCTAGGGCGTAGCTGAGGTTTTACTTACTTTCCTTCCGTGTGCTGTGTTACAAGTAGAATAAACTTGAATTTGTAAAAGCAGTAAATGTAGTTTCTCAAAATATGCAGATAAAAGAGTTTAGTATCTTTGGAGAACATGAAGAAAAAAAATCAGCACGCAGTGCAAAGTGAAATACCATACCAAGACACATGCATTCAATCCTGTAGATTTAATGCAAGTTGATATATTGGATATCAACACTCCATGGCTTTAAAGTGTGAGAAGGTGTAATCTTAGCATATTGTATTTTTGTTGCCATGAATAAAATGAAGCTAGAAAACAAATAAGAAGACGAGGAAAGCAAAGAAAATGATTCCTTTATTAGACCTTAGTTGGACATCCAATTTCAGATAAATTATTTACTTGCTTATTTACTTATATTTCTATCCCATCCTATATCTAAAAGTTTACAGCAAAGCCCGTATTAAAACACAATTTAAAACAAATACCTCTGTTTCTCCACTGAAAGAGTAGGGCAAGAGAAATATGTGTTCATCAGACATCTGGAACTGCATAGTGCTTGATGCACCTCAGAGAGCAGGCTATTTCCATTTCCATTTTTATTTGTATACTGCCTTTCTAAAAGAAAATTTTGCCCAAGGCGGTTTACAACAAATAAAAAATACAATGCAAATACAATCATCACATTAGAGAAATTCAGAAAGTAAATACAGAAAGTAAGGAAATCAATTTCAGTAACTGAAACATCAAATATTTATCATAAACAATGTACAAAATTCTAATAATAAGCCATGTAATCTAAAAAAAACTACAATACGCCGTATCAAATAAAAAATAAACCATAAGACCAGTTAACACAAGACAACTCAAAAATGTCAAAGGAGAAACTGAACCGAAATTTCAGCAAAGCAGCAACAACCAACCCTGTGTCCCTCTGTTCCTCTATCTTCAGCTTCCCACACCTAGAGGAGGCTGTAGCAAAGGCTCCAGTCTCACAGGTGCAGCACAAGACTTGGATGGATAGGTATGCCAGCACTGTGGTACCTGGTACTATTTTTGAAGGCACCTGGACGTGGTACTAGAAGAGTCTGGGGGCTATCAGGGATTTTTTTTGCATTTGATTTGAAACAATCCATATTCGTACGAATAGATTGCATTTGAATGTGGTAAAATTCTATTTGATATGAATCTATTTGTACGCATTCGTATGAACATTCAATACATATCTGATATGAATCTATTCGTACATATTCTGATATGAATAGATATGTATTTGACACAAAAATCTGAAACATATCTGATACATTTCCTCAGCTTAACAAATGTCCAAATTATTTGTACGAATGTCCAGAAACATTTGTATTTCTTATAAAATATCGTAACATTCTATTCAAATTCAGATGTCCAAATTTGGACAACTTTTGAATGTTACAAATATTTGTGCACACCCCTCGGGGCTATCACTGAGAAGGCCCTCCCATGGGTCCACTCTCCTTTAACTACTGAGGATGGTTGTGCAACCATGAGGAGCTCACTAGCAGATATTAAGGCATGGGCAGGTCTTAATCGCAGAAGGCATTTCTTTAGATTGCTTTGTTCCATAATATCCAAATATAGTAGAATAAGCAATCAACATTTGTATGCAACCTGAATCTGCAAATAGTAAAGAATGTATGTCCTCCAAAGCAAAACTGGGAATCTATATGAAACCGTGTTTTCTAAATAAAGGGCATTTTTCATGCCTTCACTTCCTGGGACAGCATCCCAAGGAAGTGAAGGTGGGGGATGGATCCAGAGTTCTCACTCTGAGATACCAAATCTATCACAAACTGTTATGGTTCTGCTGCCCTGCCCCAATTTGCTGTTTAAAGTCAAGAGTTACAAAGAGAAAACCCCTCAATGTAGGTTCATATGTATTAGACCTGGCTGGGTGGAGCTGTGAGAACACCCCCATAGCTGGAAATGTTTTGGTACATTCCAAATCTTTACTGAGGAGAGTTTACCGAGAGGGAATTAAAAGGGCCTATGTTTTAGAGTTAAAGGCAGTATTTAGGCCATCCTTATTAATACTACTTAGGTATAAACAACAGGCAATAACAAAGCAACAACAAAGTATTATTAAAGAAACAGCAGGAACCATCAAAGCAACACAAAGCAGCACAAAGAGAGCTGAATCTTTAGAAGCAAGAGAAACTAAAGAGCCTAAGCTTCAAAGTCCCAGTCAGCGTCCATCTTGTGTGCAACTGAAAGACATGTAAAGTATTTGTTCATTTGCCTTAAGAAAGAGCCTGAAATTGTTTGTGCGTTTTGTTTGCCTTAAAATAAATCCTGTTAATTCCTGTTTGAACAAAGACCCAGAGGATTTATTTGGGAATTACTTGGAGATAGATCTCAGTGTCCCCTCAGGTAGTAGAACATAGCCTGACTCTAAGAGACTTGAGCAGCCATTAGACAAACTTTACCAGTGCTTCATGGTGGGTTGCAAGTTGCCTCCATTATGGAGTTGCAAATGGGAGCATGCAGGGCTTTGCCCTCCCTTCCACTAGTATAAAGGTCTACTGCTGTTCACATGGAGGGAACTCCTGGGCATGAAGAGCCACTTTTAGTAAAGAAGTGGCTCAGCATAATCCGTATGCAATCTCTGGGAACGCCCCTGGCATTCCCCGTGCAGATAAGTGTGAATTTGCCCATAGTTAGGCAGAAGCAAACTACAGTTTCCCAAATTGGACATAAGGGCCCAGGATTGTGAACAGTGGGGTTCTCTAAACACCAGTGAAAGACAATAGTATATGATGCATTGAGGCTGTCCAGGCCCAGGGCTCCATAATAGACATGACCAGGGAGTGAAAATGAAGACATGACAGCCTGTGAACCCAAAGCTCTGCCCCAACAGACAAGGCTGAGCTGCGACAACTAGGGATGTGCACAAGGCCAGTTTGGTCTAGTGGTTAGGGAGCTGGACTCTTATCTGGGAATACCGTGTTCGATTCTGCCCTCTCCCATGAAGCCAGCTGCGTGGCCTTGGGCTAGTCACAGCTCTTTTCTCACAGCCCCACCTGCCTCACAGGGTGTTCTGTTGTGGGGAGAAGAATAGAAAGCTTTGTCAGCAGCTTTGAATCCCCTTAAATGGATGAGAAAAGGGGGGTAGAAAAGCCAACTCTTCTTCTAATTTAATTTGTATTGAATTGAATGCAAGAAAGTTAATATTTGTTCAAATAGACCCCCTTTGAATGTAGTGGTATTCAAAATTCAATATGAATGTTCAATTCTGTATGAATGCATACAAATCCCATACAAAGTTTCATACAAGTGTTTCAAAACATTCAATTTGAATTTGAATGCCAATTTTCCAATGTGCCAACATGCGACTCCAATTCAAATGTCCGAATTCAGCCGAATCCATACGGATTTCAAATGTTACAAATATTTGTTCACATCCCTAGTGACAACTGCTAAGTAATACCTTGAAGCGTCTCCCTTCGTTGCTTCAGGATCTTGCTATAATATGTTCAGTATTTTCTTTCCGAGACATTATCATCCAAAGTGGGCCTTGGTGTGTGTGAGAACACCAGATGAAGTCAAGAAGATTGCACTTGTTGTGAAGTGTTTTCATTCACATTGCAGTTTAGAAAAATCATTTCTTTCATCTTTCGACTCAGTGTTGTGATTGAGCAGGCAAGTTGCTGCACATCTATTGTGGATATGAGTTCTATCTGGAGCAACATATATTGCTGTTAAAAAAAATTGAAAAGCTGAAAACCCTCAAAGCCAAACTTTTTATCATACTTTTAAAGAATATATTTTATTTTCTATAAGTAAGTGAACAAATATTAAACAACAATCACATACAAACTTTCTATCATGCTGAGTGTTGTTAATTTATTTGCAATTTAGTGAGGAAGGATTGTAAAGTTCCAGAGTTCTATTTATACAAATTTCACTAGTTTCATGAAAATCAGCCTGTTCGAATAATCAAAGTGGGAAAATCAGGAAATGAAACCGGTAACAGAGTAAATCACCCACGCTATGATCACAAGTTTTAAACTATCAAGGATTGAGCTAGGGTTAGTGTGAGGGTGAGGGTTAGGGTAAGGGTATATATATTATGTGTTTTTAAACATTTTTACCTTTTTGTAAATTCTTGTACTTTTTAGCATTGGTTACATCAGGTTTGTAGACCGTACAAATAAATTTGAATTTTGAATAATCAAAGTAATCAGACATGATTTTGATTGTCTTTTTAAAAAGTGCCACAGATTTAAAAAATAAAAATAAAAAAAACTTTGCCAAAAGTATTCTTAAGTTCTTAGAAGAATACATCTATCCATTTTCAACATAAAAGGAAATGCCAGAATCCCCTCCAAACCAGTTCCTGGGGAGAACTCTCAGAGCAGATGTTTGACTCTGTGGAGAACCTCACTGGACCTGAAGACCTGGAGGCTGCAAGTACCCAAATAAAGTCTGCAATAGGGATGTACAAGAATATTAGAAACATTCAAAGTTCAATCAAATTCGTTCAAATTCAGACATTCAAACTCGAATCTATTGTCTATACATTCGTTTTTTAACATTCAAGTGAATTTGAATGTTTTGAATCATTCGTACAAATAATATGCATTACTTACGTATCGGTACACATCTTGTTCCTGTTTGTATTCAGATATGTATTTATTTATTTATTTATTTATTTAACTTTTATCCCGCACCATCTCCACCTTGGTGGACTCTGAGCGGCTAACAAGGTTAAAAATACACACTTCATTCTAGTGCTTTAAAAACATTACAGCAGACGATACCATTTAACAAAAAGTTCCTCTAATTCAAGGGTCATTTGACCAGGGCATAGGAACCTTCATAAGACCACCCCAGTCCAACTGACTGCGATTTTGTCTATTAACCACCCTGACCAAAGGCCTTCCCAAACAGCCAGGTCTTACAGGCTCTCCTAAACGTCATCAAAGATGGAGAAGCCCTGACTTCCTGTGGGAGAGTGTTCCACAGGGTTGGGGCTACACAAGAAAAGGCCCTGGTTCTAGTTTGAACAAGATGTATCTCCCTTGGATTGGGAGTGGCCAGCTTTATTTGGCTGGCTGACCTCAGGACTCTCCCAGGGATGTATAAAGGAAGACGATCCCGAAGATATGTGGGACCAAGACCACGTACGGCTCTAAAAGTTAGCACCAGAACCTTGAATTGGATCCGGTACTCTACCGGCAACCAGTGCAGCCGTCGCAAAACAGGTGTTATATGGACATCTCTCCTGGATCTCTCTAGGAGGCGGGCAGCTGCATTCTGAACCAGTTTCAGTTTCTGGATCACATTCAGGGGTAGGCCCACATAGAGGGCATTGCAGTAATCCAACCTGGAGGTGACCATCACATGGATCACTGTGGCTAGGTCGGATCTGGATAGATAGGGGGCCAACTGTCTGGCCCGTCTCAGGTGGATAAAGGCCATGCGGGCTGTGTGTGCAACCTGGATCCCCATATTCAACGCCGGGTCCAGGTACACACCCAGACTTTGCACAGAGGGGGATATTCGAAGAACTTCCCCCTCCAAAGATGGCAGGCCGAAATTGCCCCCACCCCATCCCCGACCCAGCCACATGACTTCTGTCTTTGCCGGGTTCAATCTCAATCGACTACTCTTCAGCCAATTTAAAACAGCCTCCAGGCAACTGGCCAGTGCTGGTGGGGCAGAAGGCGGCTCCCCCTCCATAAACAGTAGAAGCTGGGTATCATCAGCATATTGATGGCAACTTAGCCCAAAGCTCCGAATCAGAGGGCCGAGGGGACGCATAAAGATGTTAAATAGCAGTGGGGACAGCAGGGCTCCCTGGGGCACCCCACATTTTAGTGGGAGCCTCTGGGACCTGCCCTCTCCCACCACTACTTGCTGCCCCCGGAGCAGGAGGAACGAGGCCAGCCACGATAAGGCTGTGTCCTGTATTCCAGCTTCCCAGAGACGGTGGACCAAAAGGTCGTGGTCGACTACATCAAACGCTGCTGTTAGATCTAGAAGGATCAGCAGCGCTGATCCGCCTCTGTTGAACTGTCTCCGGAGATAATCTGTCATGGCTAGGAGGGCCGTCTCAGTCCCATGTCCAGGTCTGAAACCAGATTGAAAAGGGTCCAAGATACCTGCTTCTTCAATGAATTTCTGCAGCTGCTCTGCCACTGCCCTCTCAAGTACCTTGCCCAGGAACGGCAAATTCGATACTGGGCGGTAGTTGGCGGGGTCGGCAGGATCCAAGCCAGGACGTTTTAACAAGGGACGAACTACTGCCTCCTTCAACCCAGCTGGAAAGATTCCTTGCTCAAGGGAGCTATTAATTATGTCCTTCAGTTGGGCAGCCAGAGAGGGCCCACACTGCTTGACCAACCAAGACGGGCAGGGGTCGAGGGGGCAAGTTGTTGGTCTAGAAGCTGCAAGGATTCTCTCCACTGATGTCTGGGAAAGTGGGCTAAATTTGTCTAATATTGGACCCAGGGTCGGGCGAGGGAGAGCCTCCAATTCACTTATTGTATCAACTGTAGTTGGTAAGTCATTGCGGAGCTTCTCGATCTTATCAGAGAAGCAAGTCGCAAAGGTGTCACAGCTCAGAGCCAATTCATCTCCCTTCTTCCTCTCGCTTGGGTTCGTTAATTGTCTGATTAAGCTAAATAATTGTGCTGGACGTGACTGAGCTAATTGAATCTCGGCCGAATAAAACTTTCTCTTTGCTGTCTTCACTGCTTTCTCATAGGCTTGCATAGAAGTCTTGTAGGCTGATTTTGAAGCCTCGCTTTGAGTGGCCCTCCATGTTCTCTCTAGCCATCTTAGGCCCTGTTTCATCTCCCTCAGTTCCAAAGTATACCAAGGGGCCGGTTTCTTACGGGGTCTAAGAGGGCGCCTTGGCGCAATCTTGTCAATGGCCATGGAAAGCCTGTTATTCCAGTCTCCCACAAGCTCATCTAGAGAGTTGCTGGGAGTATAATCTCGCAGAGCATTCTGGAAACCCATGGGGTCCATCCTGCTCCATGAGCGGACATAAATAGGACCGTCGCCCAGCGACGGTGGCGTGGCAATTTGCAACCGGGCCTTCAGGACATAGTGGTCAGACCAAGACACTGAGAACACCTCAGTTAAGGCCACGGCAGCACCTGACCAGAAAATTAGATCTAAAGTATGGCCAGCCGAGTGCGTAGGACCCGTTGCGAGTAAGGAGAGCCCTAGTGATGCCATGGAAGTCACCAGTTCCTCTGCACCCGGAGAGGGGACATCCACTGGGACATTAAAGTCCCCCAGCACAATAAGGTTGGGGAACCTCAACGCCCAGTCCGCCACCGTCTCCAGGAGCCGAGAAAGGCAGTCTCTTGGTGCACTAGGCGATCGATAGACCAGGAGAGTGGCCAGACCCTCCAACGCATCCCACACCCGGCCCACGCACTCTGCCCCCACTATTTCTGGAACAGGTACTGTCTTGGGGGATTAAGCCTCCCGGTGAATAATAGCCACGCCTCCACCCCGGCCCCTTGACCACGACTGATGCTGGACTCAGTATCCTACCGGTGTTGCCTGGGTCAGGTGACCTTCTTCCCCCTCCCTAACCCAGGTCTCGGTCACACAAGCTAGGCCCAGTTTTCCATCTTTCACAATATCATGGAAAATTCCAATCTTATTTTTAATAGACCTGGCATTGCATAGCATCAGTGTCGGAAAAGGTAAAGCAATCTCTCCCCTATCCCGCCGGATGGCTCGCAGATCAGAAGTGGCACGAGTTCGATTATAACTTGGACCACTTCTCCAGTTTATTAGTCTGCGGTCTTTACCATACCTCCCAACCCCTAGGAGAGACGGGATTGTTTGCCCAATCAAGGGTGGCATCTGGGTTGTATGGGACGAAAATGGGCTAAATGCAGGATTCGTACAGGTGTGTATGGATGCATACGGTCATATACAAATCAAATATTCGTACAAATAGATATGAATATATTAGAATTGGATTTGAATCTGAATATTCATTTTTCTTTATTCGTTCAAATTCAAGCATTCAAATATTTGATTCAAATTGAATCAGAAAATTCCATTCATGCGCACCTTTAGTCTGCAGTGCCCAATGACTTAATAATCTTAGCTAAGGCCCCTTCCACAGTCATCTTCTCTGTTTGTGATAAGGCAAGACTTCCTGCCACAGGACAACTACTAGAGCTGGTCAGGACTGCCCACATTCAGACAGTTTGTCCTGTTCTACAACCAGCCTGAATGGAAGGAAGAAAAGATGTCACATTAATAAAGTAGAGATCAAGTAACACTTAGCAAGCAGGTGGATGGGGGACAATGATTTTCAGACCAATATAGACATTTTCCAGAATATCGCTCAGATTACTCTGGCTCCCAAATGGTTTGCAGATCAAAGGCAAGAATATTTTAAAACAGAAAATTGATCGGAATGGTCTCCTAAAAAGAAAATAGATAATGGGAATACTCTTCTTTAAGTGTAAAAAAACCCTTATGATAGATCTGCTTAAATTGATGGAGTTTTACAAATCTGAAGAACATTCTGCTTATCCTTTGAATACAGTGCTCTTATAAAATATCTAGATATAGCTCTTTTTAGTGGGCCACATTAACTCAACATTCTTCCTGTTTTTAATCAAATACTTTTGAGTAAGCATTGGGTGCTTAAATTACCTTGTTTATCAATAGCAAAGTTAAAACAAGACTTAGATTTGTGGCAATGAAACAGTTACAATCTTAAATGTTATTCCAAACTTGCAGCAAGTATTTAGAAACAAGAGTTAGGAATAAGCTGGTAGAAGTATCCAGTGAACTGTCTGATCCAGTTATTTTAGGTCAATTTGGATTATTTCAGTTTGATTACACAAATAAGCTGCTTACATGGACAAGTCCATCACAAATGGTCTTGACCTAAGCATAAAAGTTAACTAAAACAATGTGGCTGGATTACGCAAGAAATTGTAAATGTCTTTTCTCAAAAATATAACCCTGGCCTCAGAAGAGTTGAATAATACACTAGTGTATTGTTTTTGCGCAAAGTACTTGAGGGGATGACCATGAGTCAACTACAGGCATGCCTGGAAGAAGCAGATTATCCATACCTGCTATATATGCAAGAGGAATGATTATGAAAGGTCCTGGCAGATGGAGGTAGGAGCCCACAAGTGCCTTCCATGTTTGGTGGATGATGCCAAGAGGCAAGGATCATGGGATCTTCTGTGCCTTTTGCCACCTGGATACACCTGTGCTTAGCAAACTATTAAAAACTAGAGATCTGCATGAATATTCATAGGCATTCAGAATTCAATCGAATGTGCTGAAAGTCAACGTTTGAATTCAAATAGAATGTCCCGAAATTTGAATTTAAACCTTCAAATCGAATTTCAAATTTTGGGACTATTCATTCAAATTATCCAGACATTCATATGTGTACAGGTTAATACACGATGCGTACTTGAAGATCCACACTTTTTCCGCATCCATACACATTTGTACAGATACATACGGGACAAAAACTGGTTGCGTATGGGATGCGTATGGATGCGTATGGATGTGTACAGATGTGTACAGATGTGTATGGATGTCAGGGAGATGTGTACGGGCATCTATGCACCTTGTCAGCATTTGTAATTGCAAATTCGAGTCAAAAATTCATACAAATAGATTCAAATTTGCTTAATTTGAATTGAATTTTGTTAAATTTGAATTTAAATAATTCAAATTGAATCAAATTTTTGATTATTCAAATCAACTTGAATAGGATGTGAAAAAAAACATTCTTGCACATCCCTATTGAAAACAATTGTGCCTGAGATGCCTGTATTTGAACTCACTATTGAAGTTCTTCTAGTCCATCAGTACAGACTAAGGGGGCTCCAAATGTTTTCATTGTCTTTCTATTATTGATCTTTTTTAAAGTGCACTCTAGCTTCCAACAACTTTTTATTCTTTTGGTGCAATGCAAGATAAGACAGTCTGAATACTAACCATAAGCCCAATCCAAATAGTTGTTTTTGATGGACCTAGAGACAAGAGCTTGCTGCTACGATTTTCTGCTTTATCTTCTTGATCAGCAAACTGCTGTGCCAAATAACAGTTTGCTGTTTGGCACAGAGGGTGTCTGTTCAAGAAGCAGTGGTATGTGGATATAGTTATACAATTCTTTGAATTCCTGCCCAGATCAGTAATACAATGTATATCAGTTGCTAATCTCTCCTAGGATGTCATGAATGAAATTTGTATTACCCAGAAAAATAAAGGAGAACAATGCATTCTTCAGCAGCCCTTCCAACAGAGAATTGTCCATGACATTTCAGTACAGATGGCCATCATAATTCCTGCCTGCATGATCTTGTTTCTCTGTGATTTGATCTTCACCAAAATTATGTTAATAGCACAATTTTACTATACATGCGTATTTGGAAATAAATCTAATTCTATAACACCATGGCAAAAGTTATTTTTTTAAAATAAATCTTTAAAGATAAATTTAGATACTCTATTATTTTTAAGGTTTATTCAGATACTCTGTTATAACTATAGATATTGTTTATTATTATCATTATCATTGTCATCACCATCATCATTATTATTGTTGTTATTATTGATATAACACAACAGTAACACTCAGTAAACAAGATATTTATACTGGTTTGGGTCATTGGGTGTTTTTCCACTGTCACTAGAAGTACCCATTAAGTACCCATTAATGGGTACAAAAATGCCATTACATACCCATTTATGGGTACTTAATGGGTACTTTTAGTGACAGTGGAAAAACACCCATTGTTATTATTAGTCGGACCCTTCCCAAGCATCTACAACTGAGTGATGTATTGCCAAATGATGCGAGCAGATCCCAGCAAAGTGGCTTTCTGTAGCTGGCAGATGGATATTTTGTTGATGTCAATGGTTTTCAAGTGCCCACTAAGACTAGAGTCCTTTGCAAGTGAGATAGACAGTAGAAGAGATGCATGCATTGGAAGATGATGAGGATGATTATATTCCATTTAGAATTAGGGAAAGATTTCTGCTTTCTTGAAAAAAAAAACTTTTCTTCAGGAGCATATTTTTAATGTTTTGTTTTTACATGTTTCTTTTTTCCCTGTCTCCATTTAATATCTTAACCATTTGCTGGTGCTGTTGTCTTCTGTGTCAAGCACTTGGAATATTTTGTATTAAATACATAAAGGGGGAGATCATTGCTCAAAATCTTTTTGAGGTTTTGGCTTATTCCCTTGCCCTGCAATGTGTCTGGGCTGGATTGTCTGGGAGATTTACCTGAAGGTAGCAAGAGTCAAGTCAGTAACTGGATGTGACCATAAAACTCTTTTCTAGGTTATAGCCACCCTTACGCTACCTTGTTGGTTCAAGTGACTCTCCATATTGCATTTGTTGGTGTACATTTTTTAAAAAGATTTTTTTTAAGAAGCTCACGCAACTGCAAATGAGGTTCCTTTTCAAAAAGTCAGTGACCCCACCCATCCCTAGTATACTTTGTCCCTAGTATACTTTGTCCACACTGGGCAAAGTTGTGGACCAGGACAGGGTGCCAAAATGGTCCTTCAAAGAGGTCCTGTGGTGGACCTCTTTGAAGATATGCACAATATTAGGCCAGGCTTTGTATTCCAGACTAGAAAGCGCATGTAGACAGCACAGCCATAGTTGGGAATATAATGGAGGACCCTTTTCAGTGCCACACTAGGAAGCACTGCTGGAAGTCAGTGTATGCTGAAAAGGGTCAGCTGAAAACTGTGGAGACCAGGAACCTCTATTCCCAGTCTTTGAAGCTGGTGGCCGAGACTAGTCCATGACTGGCTGTCCAAGTATGGAAAGCTCTAGAGCAAGGGGCCACTAACTCAGTGACTCATGCTACATGAGCCAGAACAACCCATGGCCAAAAGGTACCTAAAACAAGTTGATTTGTAGCAGCATGGCTTTTTTTAAAAGCCCAATAGCACAGGGAAGGAACTTCTGTTTGCAGCCTTCTTCATCAGCTGTGACTGGTCACGTAAGCCCTTTTGATGTTGTCTCCTAGTTCTAAGGAACTCTCAGCTTTATGATGGGCAGGGATTTAAAACATACGCATCTCATACACATCCTGTAGGCATCCCATTTTCATCCTGTATGTATCTGTATGGATGAATGGGGATACGCATAAAATGTGTACGGATACGTATGCAATGTATAAATAACCATACACATGTGAATGTCTGAGTTATTCGTACAATAACTCAAAATATTCGTATTCGTTCAAATTCAGAAATTCAAATGTCCAGACATTTGATCTGTAAATGAATGTCCAAATTTGTCCAAATAATGAATATTTTGAATATTTGTGCACAACCCTATTCAGTAATTTTCGTGGTGCATTCACTAGGAAAGTATGTTTGACAAGTTATTTAAATAAAATAAAATAAGTGAAATTAAAAGGTTTTCTAACACAGAGAGAGATAATAAAATAACCCTCTATTTTAAACTGAATTGAATGTATCAAACACTTAGGAACCAATATAATTGCATTTCCACTTTATGATGCAGCTAACAAAGACAGAAACATTCTTACAGGGAAAAGAAAGGGCATTCACTTCAAAAGGTAACATATCTCAGCCTCTTTACTAGTCCCCAACTGACAAAATAAATCAACTCTAGGAAATAGGACAAAATTCTGTTTTTATGTTACCCTGTGGGAATCTCAGAAACATACAATTTTTTTAGATTCCATAAACAGAAGTGGCATTAACCTAAGCATGACTTCAGCAATATGGCTTGACAATCTCAAACTCAGAAATGTATCAATTCTAATTTTTAAAAAGTTTCAGTTTAAAGCATAAATGATTCTTACATTGTTGCCATGGAAGGGGATGGCTGCTACAAAAGGCCATTTCCACATTGCATGTGTTTCCCCCGTACCATGTTGAGCTGGTCTTGGGCCAGATCAATTGATCAGCTCACAGCAAGGGCTGCCAGCATTACAGGCAGCTCATCGTGGCACAGCTTGGGGGGGGGAGAGAACCAGGGGGCTTCTAAGGCCATCTTCTGGGACTCGAGAGCAGGAGAAGGTTTGTCCTTGTCTCTGCTTGAGATGTCCATGAGCATTTGGTGGGCCACTGTGTGCGACAGGATGCTGGACTAGATGGGCTATGGCCTGATCCAGCGGGGCTTCTCTTATGTTCTTAACTTTGGTCTCTGAAGTTGCCAGCCAGGGCTATACATGAGAGGCTGGTTTGATCCACTACAGTGAAACACTTCAGAGACCACTTTTAAGTGATCTTTTGTTGGAGCAGATTACAGTGTTGCAGACCACTTGAACACCATGTCCCATGTGGATATGGAGTTCCACAGGAGGCATGATCTCCCAATACAGATCTCCACCAGGGCTGCTGGGCTGGTCCACTGGCCCAGTGCTGATCCAGCTTAAGAGTCTAAGGCCTTTTCTGCACTGGGCCTTATTCCAGACTATATCCAGAACAAGGGCTTGCCATGCACATGCTGGTGCAGACCAAAGCAGGCCTCATGCAGCACCTGCCATAGTCTGCACTAGCTTGCAGATCCTATCCCAGGACATATTGCAGAATAAAATCAAGTGCAGAAAGAGCCAAATTTCAGTGACAGGTTCTGATGGCCTTGTAACTGTAGTAGTAGTCGTAGTCGTAGTCGTAGTCGTAGTCGTAGTAGTAGTAGTAGTACATCGCCAGGATTGCTCAGTCTGGACCAAGACTGGTGGTGGTGGTGGTGGTGGTAGTAGTAGGAGGAGGAGGAGGAGGAGAAAAAGGAAAAAGAAGAAGTGTTGGCTTTTCTACCCCACTTTTCTCACCCATTTAAGGGAACTCAAAGTGGCTGACAAAGCTTTGTATTCTTCTCCCCACAACAGAACACCCTGTGAGGTAGGTGGGGCTTTGAGAACTCAGAAGAGGTCCGTGACTATTTATTTATTTATTTATTTATTTATTTATTTATTTATTTATTTATTATTAACATTTCTATCCCACCCAATACCCGAAGGTCTCTGGGCGGGTAACAGCAGATTAAAATAGAATATACATTGAAAGACATGTGCCCACCAACCTCACTACGGGCTATGAAACAGGAAGGTCGACGGCTAGAGCGCAAGTGGCATAAATCTGGCTGTGAATCTGACCGAACACGGGTTAGAGCACACTGTTGTGCCTACCACATGGCAGTGATGGCGGCGAAAAAGAACTTTTTCTCCACCACCATTGCGTCCTCAAGTAGCCATCCAGCAGAGCTTCTCAGAATAGTAAATGGCCTCATAAAACCAAGCTCAATGAAGCATGAGCCAGGGCCAAGCAATATCTGCTGTGACAAATTTGCAAAGCACTTTGAGGACAAAGTCTCCCAGATTCATAGGAAAAAGGGCGTGGCCCAGGTAAGTCCAGGAGGCAATGGAGTTCCTTCCACCCTCAGCCAGAGATGTTATATGGCTCGCTGGAAAAGGGCGTGGCCCAGGTAAGTCCAGAAGGCAGCACAAGGTCACATGGCTGGCTTCATGGAGGAGGGCAGAATCAAGCCTGATATTCCCAGATAAGAGCTTGCCTCCTTAACCACTAGACCAAACCACTAGAAGCTTTAAAAGTTTTAAATACATATGTCTCACTGATTTTTGTTCTATTTTACATGTGTACGCCTATGTAGGGTTTCAAGTTACATTATCATGTTGAACGTTTTTCTTGCACTTGAATACATACCTTTTTTTAGTGTCTCAAAACACATTCCCTGCTAGTAAAACTAGAACTAATCTACAGTGAGTGGGAGTAGGTATTTCAGCATGGGTTTATGGTTTTCTCTTGATGCTGCATTGTGCTCTAGACTGATCACAGCCGTAAGGAAATGTTCTACAAGATACAGTATCTGTTGTTAAATTCTTGTTCATGTGTGTACATATGCATGCCCAGATGAATTTTTCAGCCTACTTGCAACAGTAAAAATCTGCCCTTGAAGAATAATGGAGATACTGTAATTACCAATTTGAATCTTAAAGTAGGGATATTGGTACTGTGTCAGCTGAAAGCTTCAAAAAAGAAAATAATCAAAAACTGCCTGTTTCTACAATTTCCTTTGCTAAACCTCTACACAAATAGTAAAATAAAATGGAAAATGACAGCAAGGGTTCAAGTATGACTATTGATTCTGTGTGGGATCACAATTGGTAGTCCTTTATTCCTGAAGAATGATATTCAAGTTGTTAGATAGTTTCAAATGTATTAAGCACAATTTCAGATATCATAGGCTCAGAAACTGTGGTCATAGCACTTTCGGAAAATTATTTATGAAGTATGTCTGAATGAATAGCTAGAATTAAAGAACTGCTTGTAGCCAATCAACCATTAAAAAAGAAAAAAGCTGAGGCCCTGTCCAGACATCCATGAGAATTGCCCCCATGGAAACAGTAGCTTGTACCCAGGACAAAGCATCAATACATCATCCAATGCCAGTCTGGCTATCTCCAGACATCATTTATTTCTTCTGCAATTTATTGCTTTATCAGTTTAAAGCCCACCCAGAACTATCACATATTGTCTACACATTAGATCGCTCCTCCTGGTTTTAGTGTTTCCTCAGGAGCAGAGTGAAGTTATAGCTTCAAGATTTTCTTTCCTCATGACCTAATTCTCCCAATAGTATCACGTGAAGTTTTTCCAGGTTCTGACAACTCGTGCTGAACATTGGCTGTACTTCTCATGCAGTAATCCAAACAAGGCCGCTGTTGCAGAAAAATAGGATAATGTGTTACAAAAACCTGGTATATTGGGTTTATATTCCAGGACTAAATCAGAAGCTTCGTGATCTGTCAAGTTCAATTACAAAATAATTATATAGCAGGCCTTTGGAATAGTGGGATTTTCCCATTCTGTTAGCACTCTGGCTCACTGATTCAGCTTACAGCAGCCAGTCACTTGAGCCAAACTGGGAAAGGGGCTGGGCTAGTCAAGCTGGGTTGTGGAGCCTGGCACCATTTCGCAGGGTTGCAAAAAATGGCCCTATAAAATGGATCATTTCTAGGCGCTTGGTGAAAACATCCCCTGCCAGAAACTGAGGGTGTGTCCAGACTTATAGATACTGCACCTTCTGATGCATGATCAGAGCATGGGGGTCACACCTGACACCCAATACTGCCGCCGTTACTTTGAATTTACCTACCGTGGAACAATGAGCACTTGACCCACAGTATCAGGTAAATTTGAATGTTCTCACCAGTCCAGACAGGATGGCGAGAACAGCAAATGAGAGCTATCCCATCCACATGACGTGCACCTAAATGTGCGCGCCACCGAGGTATCACAGCTTTCTCTGAGAAAGCTGCAGGAAGGCTGCTTGAGTCCAGACGGCATGTCGTGGCTTCGCAGCAGGTAAGATGCACTTTTTTCTCTAACAGCGGATTTTATTCTGCTAATCTGGATAGAGTCTGGGAGGTCGGGAGCAAAAATTGGGCCAGGCCAAGCCATTGCAATTCAAATGACCCATGGTACATCGCCAGGATTGCTCAGTCTGGACCAGGACTGGTTTCCATGACAACTGCCAACATATTCTGTGTGGAATTTACCTAACAGATTATTATAATTTAGTTTAGACATAGTCCGGCGCTATTTTTGTAGCTGATATATGGGTGCTTACAAAGTTTCACTCTTACTTGGCTCAACACAGGGAAAGTAGTGATTTATTCCAAATATTCAATTTTTTTTACACCTCAGAAGACAGATATCTTACTCTGCCTCTGATTGCTTTCCAGAGTTTGACAACTGTAAGCTAATTACTGCCTTCATAATTGCTGCTTCTGCTCTCTAATAGGCATATAAAATGCACTGATCAAAATATAAAAATACTTGAATCCATAATACAGTGTCATGATAATAAATTAGTAATATGCTGTAAATCATCTCCTAAATCTATTCTGCATCATTCCTCATGGGAGAATATTCTGGAACCTGGGCAGTATCATAAGTTATCTGGAACAGATGGGACTTTGTAGTAAAATTAATATGCTCTAAATTATTTATTATTATTATTTAGTAGGATTTTTATACCACTTTCCATTAGAGAGCCAGGATAGGAGACAAATAAAACCACAAAATACAAAAATAATAATAAAATAAAGATATTAGAATAAAAAGCAGTTTAAAGAACAAATCCAATCAATCTCTTAAGTTACATTCCTATTCAGACGTTGTTTCACAGTGTAAGTGCCAGCACTGAGAAGGCCCTATTGCTGGCTGTCATCCCATGGATAGCATCCCAGAAATGGTATGATTAGATGGCCTTCCAAAGAAAATCTTCATTGATACACAGAAGTACATAGGATTTTACTTTTGTGTAGTCTTTTAAGTGTAATCTGGAGACAACCTAAATTTATATAGCGCTTGTTCATTCAGTACTTGTTTGCATGCTAACTTCACAGTGGAAGCAAAACCATGTTTACTCAGAAATAAGTCATATCTTCAGTAATATTCATTGTGGATTTTACCTGGGCTGAATTTGCATTTAGGCCTCTGGTATGCAATTAGGACAGCTCTGGTACAGATATTCTGTGGAGGGAGGACAGGGCTCCTGTTGAGATCATCCAGGGCCACATCCTGTCATCCAGATGGGATGATCGAAACCCCACAGTATCCTGCCTCCAGGCCCCCTTCCAGATTAGTGGATTAAATCTGCAGTTATAGATATATATAAAATGCATCTTACCTGCTATGAAGCTGGGATATGGCATCCAGACAACAGGAGCCCCCTGTAGCTTCTGAGGAGGAAACTGTGGGAGTTTGGGTTGGTGCACACGTCATGTTGGAGAACATGGGACAGCCGAACACAGTTCAGCTGCTCTCCCAGCTCTCATTTGCTGTTCTCTCAGTTCCATCCAGTCTGGCGGGAAGCTTCAAATTTACCTTATGCAGCGGAACGAGTGTTCTCCAACCAGGATTCAGGTAAACTTGCAGTAGCTGGGGGACTATTGCGTTACCACTATGATTCAATGATCGTGGTGTGTGATGTGCCCATAGTGACTGCACATTCTGATGCACAGTACCTACAAGTCTGGATGCAGCCCAGGTGAGGGACAGTGTGAAGTTAATAGTTGTTGATAAAATATCAGCATTTCACAGCGCATCTTGCCTGCCACTGCTGCGCTGCCACTGCTGATTGATGGTCACATGGCCAATCACATGACTGACAGAGCTGGAGTACTGTGAAGTTTTTGCCACTGTCTCGATGCATCTATCCTATCATCAATCCCTGTTCCCTGTTTTTTGATATGCTCGATTTTAAAGGTCATTACCCACCCTGAGACCTTTGGGCAGGATATAAACAAACAAACATTAATCTCATTGGCTTGAAAGACAGTTGACTTAGAAAGCCAGTTAAGACCTAAACTGCTTAAGTACATGTGTATTTCTATATTTCTGAACAAAATTAATTCAAATAAATAGCATTCAAACAGCGTGGGTTAAAAGAGAAGATGTCAACTCTCCCACTCTTTATGCCAATTTACTTTGTTTTAAAGTAACATGGACTTTTAAAGATTAAAATTGTTTTATATACATGTATTGTTTCTTTTCTGTCACTGTTTCCTTTGGGCTGCGTTTCTACTCATGTTATAAGACGCTTTTTAAAACGCTTTTTAGAATGCTACAACAAAACCCGATGCAAACGCACACTCTGGCTGGTCTCACTTCATTGACTTTTAAACCACTGTCAACCCTGATAGTGATCTAAATCTGCTGCTCCCACAGAAAACACTTCAAAGATGCATTGGGGAAAGCAGATTTTTTTCTTTCTTTTTAAATATATTTCTTTATTAAAAGTTTTATTTTCAAACAGTCTAAAAGAAAAAAGAACTTTTACAATCTTTTTCATATCAAATTACATTGTTACCTTGCTTGAAAAGTTTCCTCTTGACTCCCTCCGTTCTTTGGACTTCTCTTCTCCACATCAGGTGTTTCTTGCTCCGCTTAGATGTCTCCTTATCATTATCAGCTTGCCCTTTATTATTGATCAAAACCATCAGTCATTACTTGAACGTAAAGAAGGGTCTCAGTGGAGAAATCTTAGTATTTGGACCTAAGATGGAAAGTGGGTAATGCCATGTCAAAGCTGGTACTAAGGGTTCAAACTAGTAAATTTGGTTCCATAGTACTGGTATCCCATTATTTAGGTAGGTAACAACATACCCTGATTGAATGCCATTATTTCTTTTGGGACCACTGAAGCATATTTAAGAGATGATATTAGAAAAGAGAACAGAGTGTCAGATTACAATTCAGTTTCCTGAGATAATGCTGGGCCAGTGGAGATTTCTTAACTCAGCTAATAAAGGGAAAGTGATATCTATGATGTTGTTGTTAATAAGTTTTGGTGGATGTTCCTGGCATAAATGTTCCAAGAATCTGCCATGGTGTGCTTAAAATCCCCAAAGAATTTGTATTTCATGACACAATCTGTTAGAGCTAATTTGAACTGTCTCTCCAACAAAATCAATTACAATTTCAATTAAAAATTAATTTTTTGAGTCCGTGCAGAGATTTTGCAGTGACTTGGAGAAGTGATAGCAGAGCAGCTCAATGCTTACAAATGTGCCATCATCAGATCCTTTGGGAGCCAGAGCACAGAGAAGGAACAGATGTGTTTTCTGAGCATAAATATGGTTCTGGTTAAAAATGTAGCAGTGGTCCACCCGTGCCAGTACCCAACAGAGATATTGTTCTCCTGGTGTAAACAACTATACCAAGTATTTCTTCTCATTGCAACTTACACTATATCAGGAGAGAAGAAATAATGGCAGCTGGAAAGCTGGTCCAAGATGATCTATTTAACTTCCTCTAATTAGTTCCTAGTTGATTTTTCACCAGCTTGGGGAAATATTTAATTTAAGCTGTTGATTACTTGTTACTGAATACTCTGTTGGCCTCAGATTGTTTTATCTTCTATCATTAAGTGTAAAATATAGTAACTTTTTTTAAGTGATTTTTTTTATTGATTGTTAGTTTCCTTAGACACTTTTAGAAAAGAAAAGCACGATTTTAAATTTCCAGATAAACAAGTAGGCGAAGAAAACAGTGGCAGAATATACACCTGAGAGTACATACCTGTCAGAATTGCAGTACTTTTAAAATCATTTATTTAGGGCTTGTTCACACTTAGCCTTTGGTAGGGATGTGCACGAATATTCATAGGCATTCAAAATCTGATTGAATATGCCAAATTTCGACATTCAGACTTGAATAGAATGTCCCAAAATAAGAATGTAAACATTTAAATCAAACTTCAAACTTCGGATCTATTTGTTCGAATTATCCAGACATTCGTATGTGTACAGGGTCATACACAATGCATACTTGAAGATCCACATCTTTCCCACATTGACAGTTCAATGAAGGTGTCAACCCAGTGTGCGGCAGCAGCAAAAAAAGCAAATTCAATGCTGGGAATAATTAGGAAGGCAATAGAAAATAAGTCAGCAAGTGTCATTTTGCCCCTTTATAAATCTATAGTGAGGCCACATTTGGGATACTGTGTACAATTCTGGTCACCACACCTGAAAAAGGATATTGTGGAACTAGAGAAGGTGCAGAGAAGGGCAACCAGAATGATTAAGGGTCTGGAACACCTCCCTTACAAAACCAGGCTGCAACGTCTAGGCCTCTTCAGTCTGGAGAGACGGCGTTTGAGAGGGGACCTGATTAAAGTATATAAAATTATGCACAGTATAGAAAGGGTGGATAGAGAAAATTTCTTTTCTCTATCGCACAACACTAGAACCAGGGGGCACTCTATGAAGCTGATGGGTAGGAGCGTAAGGTCTGACAGGGGGAAGTATTTCTTCACGCAGAGGGTCATCGGCCTATGGAATGTGCTGCCAGAAGAGGTGGTGACAGCTACCAGTCTGGATGGCTTTAAGGTAGGGTTAGACAAATTTATGGATGACAGATGTATCAATGGCTACTAGAACGAATGCCTAGGTGCATCTTTCAGGCTGAGGGGGGGGGAGGAAATGGGGCGCTTCTAGGGCCATCTGCTGGGACTCGAGAGCAGGAGAAGGTTTGTCCTTGTCTCTGCTTGAGATGCCCATGAGCATTTGGCGGGCCACTGTGTGCGACAGGATGCTGGACTAGATGGGCTGTGGCCTGATCCAGCAAGGCTTCTCTTATGTTCTTATGTTCTTATATGCATTTGTACGGATCCGTACGGGATGAAAACGGGTTGCATACAGGATAACTATGGGATGCCTACAGACATTTATGGATGTGTACAGATGTCGGGAAGATGTGTACGTGCACATATGAATGTTGTTGACATTCGTATGTGCAGATTCAAATAAAAATGAAAACAAATAGATTTGAATTTGGTAAATAAATTTGAATTTTAAAGATTTGAACTGAATTGGATTTTGGGGTATTCGATTTGATTCGAATAGAATGTCAAAAAAATTCTTGCATATCTCTAGCCTTTGGCTGCTTGCAGACATACCCCTAAGAGATTATTGCTGTGGTGAAGAGATTGGCACAACAGAAGGTGTCAAGTATTCACAGTGAAGATTGGACTTGTGCAGCCATTTTACCACCTGGTGTACTTCTATGGTCAGCCAACCAGCCAGTCTTAACTACCAGAGAGGAAGCGCCATTATTTTTGCTTGACCATTCAGCTGGGCAAACAAGCAAATAAGGAGCAGGACAGGACTATAGTCTGCTCAATGTCAACTTCTGAACTATTACATCAGTTGGTTCCTGTAGTCAGTGCACTTGTGGAACTCATGGGGAGCTGAAAAATCACACACTTTGGAAAGGTTTGTGTTGTTGCATTGCACGTTTCTTAGGGATGGGATGGGGATGAGCATGGCTTCATCCAGATGCTGCATCCAGATGTTTTAGAATAAAGCCTGGATATTCCTGGATATCTATGGTTTATTCTGGAATATCTAAATATAGTGGAACAAGTAACCAAAGTCTGGGTGCAGCAAAAACTTGACTGTGTCGGCTCCACATTGTTACCAGGACATTTATAACACACTTGGCAGCAGCCTATTTCATCACGCATTCCCAAACATCTACTTCAATTTGCAAAAAGCAGATATTTCTACTTTCTGCAGTCATGCATGCATATTTACACGATATTGCTTGCACAACATTCTTAGAAATGTCCTTGGTCCCTAGAAGAAACCTGGAAAAAAGCCAGTATGACAAAGCTGGAATGTTGGTACCATCTTCACTCCTGGTCCTATTAAAGTAATACACTAATGTGTACACACTGCTTGCCAATATCATATAAATAATTAAGGAAACTGATTTTTATTTCTTAAGAACATATCTTCATGCACTCTGTGGATTTTTCTCAGTACCTGAAAGGATGGGAAAGCGAATCCAGAAACTGCATGGAAATAATGGATGATGTCTTACACAATCCTATGTCCAATCTTTCCTCTTGTTGTTTCCATAGACAACTATTACGGTACTCCAAAACCTCCAGCAGAGCCAATCCCGCTACTATTAAATGTAACAGACCAAATACTTCCTGGTGCCACGCCCAGTGCTGAGGGGAAACGCAAGCGAAACAAGTCAGTGAGCAATATGGAAAAGACTGGAATAGAGCCGCCAGAGGAAGAGGAAGAAGAAAGAGCTGTTGTCAATGGGAACGACATGGTAATAACACCAGGTTAGTACTTTTAAGCATATCTGTGGTTTTGTTGGGGTTGTTCATTATTTCACATTTTTAACCTTTCTGAGGATGAAGCTGAAGTGTACTGTAGCTATGACCTTCTAGGTAATTGATCTGGTAGATAACTCTGTCATCCAGCACTGATCAAAAGACAAGGTAATGCTTTTAACAATGGCTTGATAGTTCATGTTTATCCCAGTGCTGTAAAATTACGTGTAATCTATAGATTGTAATCTTTTGAAACCAAAATGATTCTTTTTCACCCAGATCATTCTGCAGCCTTTAGCACAGTTAGGGTTTACAAATATTCACCATTTGCTCTGTCCCAGGGTGGCCTACTCCTGTTCCTCAGGCCCTCGTGCAAATAGGCCTCATGTCTCTAAGAGGAATAAAATAAAATATGTGAAAAAGAGGATTTAGAACCTAACATCTAAACATCTTACACCTATTATGCTTAATGGTTGCCAAGACTTGGCTATGATTCGATGGCATCAAGCAAGCAAGGAAGTGTGGACTGAAGGATAAATCAAACTTCCGAAATATACAGTTTGAATAAAACAAAAGATTTGCTTGCTAATACCGCATAACCAGAAAAGTTACATATGCATTAATTTCACTCAGGAGTTTCCTTTTTCAAAAATTATATGATAAAACAAAATGTTATACTTTAATGAGTTGCTCCTACCTATATTGTAATTCAACATTAATTAATGTGATGCAATAAACTGCATTTAATCACTGTAAAGAAAAGAGAGCTTATGTATTGACCTTCCTATTCAATCAATACAACAATACTAAAGCACAGAATATATTGTTTTCATAATTTTGCATCAGAAGCAGGAGAAGTCGACAAAGATGTTGATTTACTATTTTAACTTCTAGCCTTGTATGTGTTGCCACATCTGTTTCTGCCCACAGTTGCTTTGACTTCATGAATTGCACAGATACAATAAATCTATGTCATATAGTTTCATCTCCTGATGAGATTAACAGAGGTGACATAGATTAAAACGGAATTAGAAAGCTGTATCTCTTATTTTTCATGCCTGTAAGATTTTCTTCCCCAATTATTATAGTTAATATGATTTCGGTTTGTTGGTTTCTCCCAGTATTGCTGGAGGCATTTCTTTTCCTTATTTACTACTGAAAATACAAAATTGTATCATTCTGACAAAATAAACCTATGTTGTTGATACATAAGAACAGCTAAAAATCATTTTTCTTAGTTCAGTTGTCCAAAGTGTCAGGATTTTAAACTATACATCTAAATTGCAGTCTAGTTTCCAACAACAATATACTGAAATGTAACCTTAGATATTTTTGATTTTGGTGAAAAAATATGAAGTTGTAGGCTTCTGACTTTTAGCATGTAAATTCAAAATATGGTCATTGCATTCACATTGCTGCAGCTATATTGAGTATGCAAGCTGAGTCTGTCCACTTCCAAATAAGATTTATTCCTCCCTTTCCCTCTTAGAAGATACACTGGCCCCTTCTGCTACATCAGTTGCTGCCAGTTCACCCCAAACATGAACTCAGTTGAGTAGCAAGACAATGTTCTTATCTCTTCTTATTTTTCTCTCATTGACACTGGATGTAATTTTGGGAGTGATCTGAATGCATTGGACTGATGACAACCACATAGTCCAGATGGCATATGACAGAGATGCAGAAGGAATAGGTGGGAAATGAGCCCAGTGCATTCAGGATCCTGCAGACATCTTAGTATCCATTTCATGTTGGGAACCCCACTTAGAGAAGATAGAACTAGCACTTTCCTGTTCTGGCGACTATTAATACTGTTACTTTGAGAGGAAGATCTCACCTTTTAACCTTCTCCCATAATAAGGCTTTCATGTGGAGGCCAGATTTGAATTTTTTTTATCCTCCGGTTTGGAAGCAGCTTAATTTTTGAAAGTAGGCCATCAGAAGATGCAAACATGTTGCCCCTAGTTACAAGAAAGAACCTTTAATTTAGAATCTCATTTTCAATCATTGAAAGCTTTGCTACATTTAATATATTGATTTAAACTTTCTGGGAGTCAAATTTTGGATATTTTAAAACGATTAACAGAGCCCAAGCCAAATTCTGCGGGATTTTCAAAAGAAGCTTTTATCTTTCTGTTAAAACATAGTTTGTCTCCATCAGGACACATAACTTTAAGAAGAAAAGCTATGTAGTGTTGCTTTCTTTTATACTTAGAAAACTATACTTTAGCAGAGAGCATGTTGAAGAACAGACTTGGAGCATGCAACTTCTTGATTTGTTCAACTTAAACTCTACTTAATTTGTGAGTCTCATAACATATTCACATCAGATATACATGTCTAGAGATCCTAGAGTCCATCTTTCTACTACTAGTAGCTTGAGGAGAGAGAGAGAGCATGTGACATTGCAAACTGTTACACAGCAGAATTATCCAATCAGCAGTTCCCATACTGCAACTCTAATGCACACAGAAAAATTAACCCCTTACCCTGAAGCGATGTACACTTGCAGTAATATACCAATACTTTCAGACAGAAATGGTTGCTGACCAGGCAAATATTGATAAGAAATGAATTGTAGAATCATTATTATGTGTACAGGTAAACACACAACAGTACATTTTAATCAGAGTAGATATAAATCAGAAAATAAGCTCATGAACATTAGTTTTCCGTTCTGTTCTCTTCCATTTCTGTGGAAGCAGCAGAATGAAAACGCAAAAAACATAGAATCGATGCGAGTTCCCTCCCCCCAACCAAAAAACAAAGAAACTATGAAATTTTTATTTGCCTTTATAAAGGTTTGTACTTTCTAAAGGCCACAGCAGTAGTTTTCTGTTATTTTTAAAAAATCTGATTGATGCAGTGGAAGGCAATTTTGGTGTTTAGACCTGATAGTTTTGACATAGGTTTTTGTAGCCTTAAGTTTTATGCATAAAAAAACCCCTTGAGCCCACAATCATTTCAGTTTTGTTAATTTGGTACAGCCACCTTACAGCAAGATTACTGTAGGGATGTGCACAAATATTCATGACATACGGAATCTGTACGAATATGTACAAATTTGTAAATTCATGGTTGAATTGAATAGGGTTTACATTTGGAGGCCCTTTTTGTCCACGAATTGGATTATCTGGTATTTGCAGAAGCTTCAGTTGAAGCTTCAGTGGATAACAGATGCCCCAAGGCCTCCCCCTCTGGTTTCCCATGCCCCCCAGGCTCCTGTATCCCTCCCAAAGCATCCCACATGCCCCCTTACCTTTTGGGGTGCATTCCAGTGGCATCCTGGGCCTCTTTCTGCAGTCTCTGGAGGCTGAAATGGGCCTTCTGGAGCCCAGAAAGGACACTTCTGGTCTGCACGTGCAGACCCAGAAGTGCCTGAGAAGAAGGCACAGCAGTGTTGGCGAGGAGGACATGTAAGTGGGGGTGGGTGGGAATGGAGGGGGGGAAGGTTGCAGTAATACGAAAACATCCCTCTCACTTGGATATTTCTAAAAACTGAATCCTGCTGCTTCACATTGCTACTGTGACCCTATGGTATGGTATGGTATGGTATGGTATGGTATGGTATGGTATGGTATGGTATGGTATGGTATGGTATGGTATGGTATGGTATGGTATGGTATGGTATGGTATGGTATGGTATGGTATGGTATGGTATGACTATACTATTCTATTTTGTTCTTTTCTGTTCTATATTATAATGGCTTAGTTTACATTTAACTTATTCTGATATATTTTTAATGCTATTACTAGATTTGCCATTGATGTTTATGCTATTTCTTACGCAGAATCAAGTGAACATGAAGAGAAGAGTACGGGTGCCTCAGGTGAAACTTCTTCTCAGCCTTACCCTGCACCTATATATAGCCAACCTGAGGAAGTAAAGGAGGACATGGATGTTACAAAGCATATAAAACCAGAAGAAAATGATGAACTGGGTCCATTGCCTGACAATTGGGAAATGGCTTACACAGAGAAGGGAGAAGTCTACTTTATTGAGTAAGTAACCAAACTACAAAAATGCGATATACTTAACAAACTGTATCTGTTATGAAGCAGGCTCCATTGAATTCAGCAGGATCTATTCCAAAGTAGTTCTGCAATTAAGAATAATAAAGCAGATACTTTCAATCAATAAGAAAGGGTCATGAAATATAAGTAGTTACTCTGATCAAACAACATGCCTCACACATGAGGTAACAGTACTGTTTTCTGAAAAAATACAAGTCATAAACAATGGGAAAATTAATAGCTTTGTTGAAATGAGTGTATGTGAATGACAGAATTAATAAACACATTTATTTATCAGTCCATTAACTATATCAAACTCAGTCTATTGAATACATTAAAATTTTAAAAAAAACCCACAATTAAAAAAAACCCACTTCTGCGTAAGGTCAGAGTTGCGTGTTCCAGTTCATGTGTCATTCACTTTCTAGTCCATTCTCATCTATACAAGATAAAGTTTTCTCATTTTAACAGATCTTTAAAGGAAGAGTGATTTCACCCCTGCAGTAGGAAGCAAAGTTTGGCATTTGTATCCCAAAAGTTCCTTTTGCCCAAGAACAAGTCCAAATATTGTTCTCTCACACAGGTGCAATATTACAAGACAATAATAATCTGTAGGCTATGTCTTCTGTTTCTGGCCCTCCATGGACACAGAGCCTCCCCCCCTGTGGAAATGAATAAATCTTCCAGTTTTGGCCATACGAGCAAAAGGTTCAAAGCAAGAATGAGTAAAATGTCTTCTTAGGTGAGAAGCAATCTTGTAACCTCGTTATGCCTTCTGTTACAATTCAGTCTTAGTTTGTGCCAGATGTTTTAATGATCTGCTGTCAGTCAGTATGACTACATTGTCTAATATATGGATGTATCATACAGATTTTTAGCTTTAGTTATTATGTCCCACCCACACTAGTCAGAATTAATTAGCTTCTTTTAAAAAAGATTTTAAAAAATTAAAAAAAAATAGAAAATAAATCCAATGTTACAGATTTGCGTTTTAACAAGTAATACATTTTTGGGTTATCATAAAACCCTGGACTCACCCAAACCTGGCTCCAGTTCCAAGCTCTGAACCTGTGAAAATTGGGTCATCCTAGTCCTTTCCATCCAGCGTGTGTTCAGTTGTCTTCTGATCACCAATATCAGGGCTCTAGTCCATTTTCTTATCATCTGTTTTCATCAATATTTGGTTATGAAAAGGAATAGATAAAGACACTGGTACATTCAAAAGGGTCCTAAGTATGATTCTTCCCATCATATACCCACTGCCAGCCAAACTGCCATATTTCATAGTAAAGATGTGCAACAATATTTGAAACATTCAAAATTTGATCGAATTCATTCAAATTCGGACTTTCGAATCCAAATCGAATGTCTGTATATTCTTTTTTTAACATTCAAACAAATTTGAATATTTCAAATCATTCGTACAAGTTATTCGGACATTCGTAAGTGTACGGATACATATGCATTACATAAGTATCTGTATGCATCTTATTCATACCCGTACGAATTTGTATTGATACATATGGGACGAAAATGAATGTATAAGGGATAAAAACGTGATGCGTATAGATGCGTACGGACACCTCCAAATGTCGACATCCATTTCATCAAATACAAATTGAATATTCATGCAAATCGATACGAATCTTTTCAAATCAGTTCGAATTTTAATACATTTGTTTTTTTCTCTATTCGTACAAATTCAGACATTCAGATATTCAAATTGAATTGAATGTCAAAAATTGCATTTGTGCACACCCCTAGGTGATAGCACCATTTTTATCAGGTGGGTTCTTTGGGTTTCTCAGGAAGTGAGAATAACAAGCAGAAAAAAGCACAAACAGAGGGTTGGTTTTCTTGGTTTTACTTGTGCCCAGGATGTGCAAGTATTTATGGTGCTCCAGTGCTCCAGGAACCCTGTTCCTATATACTATACACAGTTCTCGAAGATATATTTCTTCTCCAAGCTTCTCCAGCTCCCAGGTTTGGCCTCAGACAATGACTCCCATGCGGCCTTAAGAATCCCTCCTTGTTCGGCCTCCACCAACCTTCACCTTTTCTGGATCCTTCCTTGGCCAGGATTCAGAAGCTGTTTCCTTCCAGACATCCTGGATGGCTCCAGCCTCCTTTGATTCTCCTTCTTCTCTCCTCTAGCACCAACCTCTCTGACTCTCTTTCCTCCTCTCGTCATCCACCTTTTCCAACCTCCCTGTCTTCCGTTATATACCATTTTAGCCATACCGACACAGAGTGATTCAGCAGTTTCTTTCTTAACCAGGCCCACCTGTACAGTGGTTAAAGGGAAAGCATCACACGTCATTCTTCTGAATTCTATGGTGAACTTCTATATATATAAAGTAAATTAAGTACTATATATTCTGGAGTATAAGACTACTTCTTAACCCAGGAAAATCTCAAAAGGCGGGGGTCGTCTTATACACCGGGTGTCGTCTTTTTATATGGCGAGTATATCCCAAACTCTATATTTTAACTGGAAAAGTTGGGGGTCGTCTCCTACGCCCAGTCGTCTTATACGCCGGAATATACAGTAATAAATTAGGAGAAATAAAACTTCAGTTTGTTATACTGCAAGCCATTGCCGGTCTTCTCCTTACTTTGGAATTAAAAGCTTAATTGGTTAGATTGTATTGGCCATGGGTATCCATGATCCTTTCTGCACTGGGTCTTGTTCTATGATATATCCAAGAACAGGGACCTGACATCAGTATGCTAATACAGATTACAGGAAACCCGAGTGGGTCCTTCTTTAGTCTGCACTAGCCTTCAGACAGTAGGCCTCTGTTCCAGGATATATCCTGGAATAAGCCCCAGTGCAGAAAAGGCCCATGTGATCTGATTGACCACAATCACTACAGTTTTAATATAACTTCCTTAAAGCAACAAATAGTAGCAGCAGCTCATCCTGAGATATTTCATTCAAAAAGTGTCTTCAGTAACATATTCAACATGGAATGAAACTTTTCGTTGTATGCTTAGATTTTAACTGAAATCCATAGTTGGAAATATCAAGAATTCTCATGTGACTTTCCCAAGATAAATCTCTTTGACAGTGGTTTCCAAATAGTCCAATCTTTCTGAAAGGCTGATATCCATATGTGTTACATTTTACAGGAAAGACTGTTGGCCTCTGAAAGTGGAACAAAAAAGCTTTACTTTGGGCAAGTGTGGCCTGCTAATGTAACATTTACATGTTCCAAAATGATAGGATATCAAGGAGAGGCTTTGGAAAAAGTTTTGCATGTATACCTTTGTTCCCTCTATATGACCTATGCATGGTATAGAAAAGGTGGGTAGAGAAAAAATTATTTTCTATATCACACAACACTAGAACCAGGGGGCACTCTATGAAGTTGATGGGTAGGAGAGTTGGATCTGGCAAGGGGAAGTATTTCTTCATCCAGAGGGTCATCAGTCTATGGAATTTGCTGCCAGAAGAGGTGGTAAATCTACCAGCCTAGATGGCTTTAAGGTAGTGTTAGACAAATTTATGGATGACAGATGTATCAATGGCTACTAGAATGATAGGCCTAGGTATATCATTCAGGCTGAGGGGGGGGGGGCGGAAGCAGGATGCTTCTAATGCCATTCACTGGCATTTGGTGGGCCGCCATGTGCGACGGGATGCTGGACTAGATGGGCTGTGGCCTGATCCAGCAAGGCTCTCTTATGTCCTTATGTTTTAAAATGTATGAATAGATCATATTCCAATGTGGTAAAATTCTATTCAGTAGGAATCTATTTGTACATATTCGTACAAACATTTTATATGTATCTGATACGAAAAGATACACATCTGATACAAGTAGAGACATATCTGATATGAACAGAGACATATCTGATACGAATAGATACTTATCTGGTAGGTTTCCCCAGCTTAATGAATGTCCAAACTATTCGTACAAATGTCCGGAAACATTCATGTTTGTTCAAATGTTAGCATACGAATATCATAACATTTGATCTGAGTTTGAACGTCTGAATTCGGCTGAATTCAGCTGAATTTCAAATGTTACGAATATTTGTGTACATCCCTACCTAGAATTCTGTCTCCTCCTTCTATTCATATCTCTCAACTTGGTTCTGTTTATCCTAATGCCAGAAGTATGTACCACTTTTAAGTGATCACCT
The DNA here is from genome assembly GCA_023333525.1 of Aspidoscelis tigris stejnegeri. Classification (NCBI taxonomy): domain Eukaryota; kingdom Metazoa; phylum Chordata; class Lepidosauria; order Squamata; family Teiidae; genus Aspidoscelis; species Aspidoscelis tigris. The sequence continues at coordinate 79,740,916 of JALMGA010000005.1, read as the reverse complement.
TTGTAAAGCATGAGAAGTGTTAACACTTTAAATTGTTTACGTTTGTGAACTCATTCATTAACCATCTGAATAAGCATGCCTTTTGAATGGGCTTTAGACTGATCTCATGGTGTGTTATGAATTATGTAGGTAATAAAGCTTTTGATTTCTCTTGGCACCAAACTTCAGTCATCTGTGAACAGCATTTGAGAGGACTCCCATCATGATTAACTGTTTCCCATTTCAGTCCATCGACAGAAGTACAATGTGGTAACAAAGGCTTCATAGATCTGGTGTCCTTTCTGTGACAGTAAGCAGGCAGCCAAGTGGCAAATGAGCTTCAATATTATTAAATGCACAGTAATGCAAAAGACCAGTTGTCGCTATAAAGTGATGGAGATTTCTATGATGGACCAGGAAAGGGATCTTGGTCTTCTGGTGGACAGTTCAGGGAAGATCCCAGCCCATTGTGTAGCAGCAGTGAAAAAAAAGCAAATTCAAAGGTAGAGACAAAATAAATCTGCGATATAAAATCTGTGATATAGCCACATTTGAAATATTGTGTACAGTTCTGGACACCACGCCTTAGGAAGGATATCGTGGAACTGAAAAAGAGCATAAAAGAGCAACCTTTTAGAAAGTTAGGCTGCATCATCCAGTCTTATCCTTGAAAGTATTTAAGAGAGGAACTTGTTGAAGTTTATGAAATCATGCATGGTATGTGGAACATGCATAGATAAGAATTGTTTATCACACAGCATTTGAACCAGAGGTCTCTCTAGGAAGCCGAAGACAGGAAACATTTACAAGGGGAAGGTACCTCAAGCTGAGCACCCCTGCCATCACTGGACAAATATAGTAGTATTAATGTAGGGCAGCTATAAAAGAGTTTTCTGTCATCTGTGGATGGTTTTGGCAGCAAATTTTTTAAATTTTGTGTAGAAATTCCCTTGCAGATTTTTAGACATCAGGAAGTTGGATTTATGTGTTGTAAGGGCTAGTCAGTCTCCCATGCATGTTGGCATGCCAGAAGAGAGGGGTGGAAAGCATTAAACAGAACTATGTATATTGCTGTTGTGATGCCTTTGGTGTTCTATCTTTCCACATTACATAAACTCTTAAAAGGATTAGATATTTCTCACATCACACTGGCAGGTTAAACCTCTCAAGAAATAAGGTTTTAGGACTGCCACCCTCTTCTATCTTATATGTGATTCTGAGAGCCCCGTAGGAAAGAATCCTTGACCCCTATACACTTTGTTGCTTCTGAATGGCAGCTGAAATGGCACAAAATGAGTCATAAGAACACAAGAACATAAGAGGAGCCCTGCTGGATCAGGCCACAGCCCATCTAGTCCAGCATCCTGTCTCACACAGTGGCCCACCAATTGCCCATGGACATCTCAAGCAGAGACAAGGGCAAACTTTCTCCTGCTCTCAAATGCCAGCAAATGGCCTTACAGGTATCCTGCTTGTTCCCACAGCCTGAAAGATGTACTTAGGCATCCATTCCAGTAGTCCATGAGAGTTGTAGCAACCATCACCGGCTCAGGGATTGCATGTGTGTAAGAATAGATAAGACTTGTTTACACATAGCAAAAGATGGCTCAAAAGCACCACAGAGATGCTAATGTGTCACACTTGTGTTTTTGTTCCATCTCTACTTCATCTTTTCTAGCATAGAATGTTCTAGCTTCCAATTTAATGGATTTTTCAGTTTAACCACAAAATATATTAAATCATAGAGTCACGTGATGCTTTTCAGTACATACAATATGTATCTTGTTTCATGAACAATGCATTTTATTAAGAGAAGTGTCTGTGGCTGAGACAGGGAATGCCACTTTTGTATTTTTGTACACATTGAACCTTAAATGCAGAATGAGTGCTGTGAGAAACACTATCATGTCACTATAATCAATAGAATGTTTGCAATCTCATGTCACATGATTCCCTATTCAACCACCTGCAGGTCTTGTCTTGTTTAGCAGTGAAAGACTTGAAAAATTATCATGCAGAAAATGACCATTGTTTGATGGTGCATTAAGAAAGTGATAGCACTAGGGGGGTGTAGTAATCGCAAAGGTTTGCATGGGTTTTCTCCTAGCTTCAGCCTTCCATTTAACAAGCCTCAGAGTAAAAGGAATCTCCCTGTCTCTACAAGCTTGCAGTGCACACTCAACACCAGCAGGGGCTGGACTCATAGCCTAAGGGCTTAATGGACGCTAGCCATGTGCTGCCCGCAGAAAACAGCCTTTCTCTTCCTGTCTGCCACAGGATGTGACATAAGAAGGACTTCTGACCTGCTCAGCTGATGCACTCCACCTATCAGCTCCCGTGATTTTCTCCTGAGGTCACTTCCTTCCCCGCCCCTCTGTGGCGGGTTATTTAAAGTCCTGCACAGAAATAAACTCTCTCTTCCAGCTGATCTCTGCGTCATGCCTCTTCTCTCCCCCTCCCCCATTTTCTAGCTCTCAGGGTTAGGCCAAACAAATGGGCTTGATCCCTGGTTATCTGGGCCAGTCAGGTAACTGGAATACTTTCGTAACATCTGGCGTTCAGGAGCTGCAGCAATCTGCTGTTGATCCCCATTCCCCGGAGCCCTCGCATTTCGTGGCGTAAGCCGGATACGCCACAGGGGGGTGCATGAATGCAATTTTTGTCATTCGATTTGAATTGAATGTTTGCATGCCCGAATTTGTACTATTAGAGAAAAGATGAATGTATTTTAATGTGAACCGATTCAAATACATTCATATCTATTCATATGAATTAATTTGATATGAATTTGATGATATGAATGTGAACTAGAGCATCTGTACGGATCCCGTTTTCATCCTGTACACATCCCATTTTCATCAGATGTGTATGGATACATATGTAATGAATGTTTTGAATGTCTGAATGTCTGAATTTTGCCAAATTCAATTGAATAATGAATATTTTGAATATTATTGCACATTGCTAGACAGCACAAATGTGGATGGAGCCCTTGTGAATGCTAAAAAAATACAGTAGTGATGAGGAGGATTATGGATGTGCTTTTAAGAAAAACAAGGGCATTTTTTAAAAAAAATTAAAAACCTTGTTTTTTTCTAGACATAGATGATAAAACAGGGCTGATTAAACTGAGCCTCAGGCCAGAGGCTCCCCATTACATCTGTAGAGAGATTCCATCCAACCTAATTAGGGAATTTAGTAATCAAGCTTTTGGAAGTGGTGTCCAGATGAGCTTTACTAGATGCTTCTCAAATGATGAGGTCAGCTGGATTCTTGGCTGACCAAACCATTGCTAGCCAGGAAATAAAACGATAATGGCACTGAAATAATTACCTCTTTCTGGGTGTTCTTCTTACGTCCTTCTATTCCATCCTATCTGCCAGAGATAATTTGCCTTCAGTAAATAGCTTCCATGAGTAGATGAGAGGCAAAAAAGCCTCGAACGAGTGGGAGAGCAGAAAGTAACATTTTAGAATATAATTATTAGTTGCCTTATTTCAAGAGCTTGTTATAATGGAAGATTTTGAAGTGGAAAAAATAAGTTTTAAAAGCACATTCCGGAAGTAGCATGCAAGAAATAGGTTTTATGAGTGTGAAAAACCATCCTTTTTGGTATACGTTTCCTTTCTTCAGCCATGACATGGTGGAAGGAAAAAGCACAGAATTGTGTGGTGAAGAAGAAGAGTTGGCTTTTCTACCCCACTTTTCTCACCCATTTAAGGGGTCTCAAAGTGGTTGACAAAGCTTTCAACTTTTCTCTCCACAACAAAACACCCTGTGAGGTAGGTGGGGCTGTGAGAGCTCAGAAGAGAGCTGTGACTCGCCCAAGGTCAACCAGCTGGCTTCATGGTGGAGGGTGGAATTGAACCTGGTATTCCCAAATAAGAGTCTGGCTCCCTAACCAATAGACTAAACTTGGCTCACAATATATTCACAGACAAAAAATTACTGCACTTATAAATCCTCTTCATTCTCTCCATTTTTTAAAAAAAATCTGGTAGTTCCTCTTAGGTTTTTATTTATTTATTTTTAACTCACCCTATACACAAAGGTGTCAGGGTGGCTTGTGTTAAGTATCTTTGTCAAGTAGAAGGGGGATACTAAGGCAATGAACCATCTCGCCTGAGAGGAGTGGAGAAGAGGCAGCAGGCTGGGCTCTGCCATCTTGCTCCCAGCAGTGCCCCTCCCTCCTCCAACTGCCATCACAAGGAGATGAACCATCTTGCCTGGGAGGAGTGGAGAAGAGGCAGCAGGCTGGGCTCTGCCATCTTGCTCCCAGCAGTGCCCCTCCCTCTTCCAACTGCCATCACAAGGCTGTGAATCCATCTTGCCTGAGAGGAGTGGAGAAGAGGCAGCAGGCTGGGCTCTGCCATCTTGCTCCCAGCAGTGCCCCTCCCTCCTCCAACTGCCATCACAAGGCGATGAACCATCTTGCCTGAGAGGAGTGGAGAAGAGGCAGCAGGCTGGGCTCTGCCATCTTGCTCCCAGCAATGTTCCTCCCTCCTCCAACTGCTCCCATCAGAAGATGGCAAAGAGACTAGGGCAGACGATCCACCAGTTGAGAAAACGTCTGGTCCTGAGGCCGAGCAGGGTGGGGCTGAGTAGATGCCGGCTGACCATCTCCACCATCATCTGTTTTGTCATCAATGAAGAGAAAATTCAAAGTAAAGTTAATTGGAAAATTCCAGCAGTAAGAAACGGAGAGAAAAACTGGAATTGAAGAGCTCAAGTGCTGGCTTTTTGCTGTTGCCTGTTCCCTCCCACACCATTTTCCTTTTGTTTCTTGTCTCTTTAGATTGTAAGCCTGAGGGCAGGGACCTGTCTAAGATTAATATAATATTGTAACCCGCCCTGAGACTTTCGGGTATAGGGCGGGATAGAAATACAAATAAATAAATAAATAAAATAAGTAATAGTGAAGAGAGGAAATGGAGTGCAGTGACTGCCCAGCTATATAGCAACATACCTTTCTTCACAATTGACCTGCGCCTCATCCATGGAACTCTTGGCTCTCCACTCCTTTTGCTGCATCAGATCTACGTCCTTTCTTATTCAATGCCATTGTGTCACTCAAGGGAGGTGAGGGGGGGTGTTTGCAGTTATTTTTTAAGCCTGCTCCCCCACCTCCACGCCCCACTTCCTTTTTTTATGTGCAGTTAATTTTTAAAATAATAATAAATTTACGAAAAAACACCACTAGATAGAGGAATTATACACATAAACTAAGGAGATAAGGGGAGGTGCCTCACAAACTCCATGTGTGCCACACTCGCCTAGACACTGGACTAAAGGAAAGAATGGACTCCACCTACCACAGCATGGTTCAGCCTCCTTTAGCCACCCCCCTCACTCACGCTGAGGAAGAGAAGATGGCCTGGCATGCCAGGACAGGCTGAGTCCTCTAGATAAGAGGACTCCGGTTAAAACAATCTGATGGTGATAAGCCAGCTTGGAAAATGAATTGAATAAAAAATAATGTAACAATCAGAAGACGTCCTGAAGTCATCTTAAACTAAAGGCATGAACAGGGCCATGATGTAGCCTTGAGTTATATTTGCTTGCTGTTAGTACACTGGAGAATTATATTATCCTTTATTCACAAACCACAGCATTCACAGAAAGAAAGCCGTCCGTCGAGCAAACTCCCATACAGTCGGAATGCACCATCAAGAAAACATGTACAATTCAGTGGATTAGACAGACTAATACGGGTGTTACCAAATGTGCTCTAGCACTTTGTACATGTCCAGGAATTTTGAGATAATTTTAAAATGATGGGCTTCATTTTATAGACAAGCAACTGGCAGTTGATGCAGGCCTCTATCCTGAGATATAACCCAGAAGCAGACCAAACGTGGAGAGTTCCCTAGACAGCAGCAGCAACACTAGTAAGGGTGAGGGTCGGGACCAGAAAGTACCGTCAGACTATTCTGGTCGCATAGGGATCCCAGTGCATTTTTGTTCCTAATGCAGGATTTGAGTATGATTTTTATTCTAGGAAACATTTTTAACTCGTGAAAGATGCTCAGGTCTATAGCACCAAAGTTGCACATTTTATATGACAGATGTTCTTCTTGTCTTGACTATTACTATTTGGTTGATCACATGCAAAATAAATACACACTTTTTACTTGTACAATGTAAAATACAAATACTATATTAGTTCTTCCATCATTTCAAATACATATGACTAGCAGCAGGAAAGGGAAGGATTGTGACAGTGTTAGGAAAGGAATAACGGTAGTTAACATTTGGTGAATTACTGGACAGTTGTGCCTTGCATGATAAGGTGATTGTGTTTCTGGGAATATTACCATGTTAAACAAAAGCAGCGTGAATACCATTTTCTCCAACCGCAGGCATTCCCATTTTTCTAGTTAGCACTCAGAAACTGAGCTTTCAGAATCATCCCTTGGAACAGAGTATACCATGGTGGCTGGAGTCTACCATAGCTGGTGGGACAGCAAAAGATAGAAACGGATAGGAACAGGACGTAGTTTAGAAGAAGAAGAGTTGGCTTTTGTCCTGGCTTTCCTCACTCATTTAAGGGGACTCAAAGCAGCTGACAAAGCTTTCTATTCTTCTCCCCACAGCAATCACCCTGTAAGGTAGGCGGGCTGTGAGAGCTCAGAAGAGAGCTGTGACTAGCCCAGGGTCACCCAGCTGGCTTAATGGGGGAGTGCAGAATCAAACCTGGTATTCCCAGATAACTAGCCCAAACTGACTCCCTCTGGCTCCCTAACCACTGTGCAAGATGCTGTAACTCTACATTTACATGGAAAACAGTGGATTATGCACACATTAGCCAATCTGGAACTGAAACATGCATGAAGAAGAAAGAGAGAGTGGTCTCCCACTCTGAGGGTATGGCAGGACCTTATAGGCCAGGTGTTCCTGAGAACAAAGCATCCCTTCCTACTTCTAAGCCAAGAGTGAAAGAGAATCACTCACAGCTAACGTCACTGTTTCCTCTCAGTTTGCCAGCAACATTTCAGCACTTCCAGTGCCTGTAGTAAATCCAAACCCACCCGTGCCCCATCAAATGCTTCTGCCAGTTGTTTTTGCCAGATCTCCCTTCCTTTGGGTTCTGGATGTAGCTGGGCTTATGTAATTTCCCTGTTCTTCTCCACTGGAAACAGGAACGCGTGCAATGATGCACTTGGGAAACATCAAAGGAGATTAAAAAGAGTACTGTTAGTCAAGGTATTTGGGCAATGCTGCCCCCTTCATATGAAAATGAGAATCAAAAGGACAGTAGGGAAAGTCTTAGGATGCCCTCCACCCAATAAAAAAGCCTTTAAGATGCCAAATATAGCCAATTGGCTTGGAGTTAGTCACTTCTGATTTAACCGAATGTGATCTCTCTGTTCAAATGACACAATAGATAAGATCACAAAACTTTTCCGTGCCTTCTAAATTTAAACAGCGCACATGAAGAATGGTTAACAAGCAGTTATGTGCTACCCCTACATCCATATCCAGCATTCATGATTCAGGGACCGAAAGTGGCAGTAGACACAATTCTCTATTTATTTCAAAGTAAAACAGCAATAAACAATAACAAGGAAAACATCTGGCTATATGCATAAATTGATAGGGGCAACGTATTTTGATATGAGCAGTGCGTTTTGGTTTTTAAACATCAGTGTTGCACATTATAACAAAGAGTTGCCCGTGTTTTTAAATTAATCAGCAAATGGTACATAAACAAAAGCCTTAATAATTCAGCAATATGGAAACAGTACAAAGTGAAGAACCTCCTAGGATGTGTTTATAAATAAAACATGCATTTCAAAGGATTGTCAGTTTATGCTCCAAAGAAGGAAATCAGGATGTGAGTGAGTTCGAAGACACTGTTTATTATTCCAAAGTGTAATATTTCTATTTGAGTCCACTTTAGGAAACAGAAACTAAGCATATCTGAAAGCTTTGCAGGTCGCTCTTTAGCATCTCAGCTGTTGCAAATTTCTATTCATTAGAGAAACTTGTTTTCTTTGTGATTGGTTTTATACCAATCCAGAATCTAATTCCTTAAAAAAAAAAACCAACTACTTTGGGTTTAGTAGGAGAACAGCCCATACAAATCTTTTCAGCTTTTGCGGAACATATTTCTACCAGGGGACCTAAATTAGATATGGAACAGATAATGGTTAATCAAAGTGTTATTAATCATCCTGTTAGAAAATGGGAGCTACACTAAAGCACACTGCAATTTGCATTTTTTTTCCCCCTGCTGGTGTGGCAGTTGCGAAATAATAATCATATATCTATGAATCCTTAAGGAATAAAGTAAGGTCTATACCCGAGCTCTTGCAAATGGCTGTCTCTTGTGCCTCCTTTCAGTTAGAGAATGCTGTACATTCCTTTTGCCCGGGATGAGTTCTGCATTTTCAATTAGGTTAACTTGGCAACATTCTAGTTGATTTTAATAAAAATAGCTGCTTTGAGGACAAGGAGCTGAGGCTGCCAAATTCGGAAACTGCTTTGCACAATCCCTCTTACACCTCCTTCAGGTCTACTCTGTGTACCAGTAAGCAAATTAAGTATATTGATTGAAAAATTGTGCAGGCTTCCTTTCCCCACCTCTAAGCCAGCAGCGGAAGAAACAAACTTGATTTTGTTCGTTCAGTAGTATGTGCCTCATCAGGGTAATCTCTTTTCTTTTCAGCCACAACACAAAGACAACATCATGGCTGGACCCACGACTTGCGAAAAAGGCTAAACCGCCTGAAGAGTGCAAAGAAAATGGTAGGCTATTAAGTTTTCATTTGTGTTACTTAAAAAAAAAAAAGGAGAAGGAGAAGATTGTTCTTGTTTTTTTGGTGATGGTGGTGATAAAATGTTTAGGAAATGAGAATGAAGGGTTTTTCCTGCTTTCTTGATATCTATTATTCACGCCTTAGAGTACTACATATGATGTGTTCATGTGATGTGTTATATCCGTTCTTATGAGGATATTCAAAAATTGTACGTGTGTGTGTGTTGTGTCTGTCCACAAGGGTGGGGGTAGGTGGAGAATGCATAAAGAACATTTGACTGTCAGGCTGCTGTCCTTGCCATTTTTGTTTGGAATGGATGCTCCCAAGATTGGGAGCTTTTAAATCATTGCTGTTATGCAGAATCCAAGGTTCGGGATTTATTTATTTATTTAGAGTTGGAATATAATTATATTATGATGTAATTTAAGTTCTGTGAAATATAAGTGGAAGTTCTGTGAAATATAAGTGGTAGCCTTTTTAAATCAGTATAAGTGAAGGGAAAACAGAAGGAGAAGATGCCAGTTGAATTGTTTTTCTGGAAGACGTGTATTTTTCTCTACCAGAATCATGTATAACAATGAATCTTCCATCATTATCCTTTTCTTTATTGTAGGATTATCTTATTAAGCCCATGGTGATTAGTGTATTTCTTCCCACTATCAGAGCCAAAATATAAATTGAACAGATATGCATATGTTTAGAATAAAAGTTTTCTCAGACTTTTTCAAAACAAGAAATGTATGGTTAAGTTACTGTAAGGGCTAGAACTAAGGATGTGCACAGATGTTTGAAAATTCAAAAATCTTATTAAAATCCATCGGATATTGAGATTTGAATTCGAATCGGATTTTTGAAAATCCAAATTAAAACATTCAAATGGATTTCAAAAATCGGATACGGATTTTCAAATGATTCAAATGAATAGATACGCAAATATCGTATATGAATATCATACATATTTGTGCATATAATACAGGATTAAGACGGGATGCATATGCAACAAGTACGGAACAAATACGGGATATACACAGATTGGAAAATTGGATACAAATGTTCCCAACATTTGTATCTACGGTTTCAATTTTTTATTTTTTTGAAAATCCAGATTTAAAAATTCAAATTGAATTGGATATTTGGATATTCGAATATAATTGAATTTTAATCCAAAAAATAGATTCGTCCACACCCCTAGCTAGTACTGTGGTAATGGTTCTTCACCTATTCTGTAACTGTATTTTGCAGAAGAGCAAAAAAACCCACACCCTCCATACTTTACTGCAAACTAAATAGTTGCAACCTTAAAATTGACAAAACAATACAAATCCAAAGATCAAGCCACAATAGATTAGAAATGTACACAAACTAGTGCTTGGTTTGATTCAAATTAAACTGAATATTGGTGGGTTACAGTTTGATCTAGAATCAGGTCAAACAATCTTGAACTGTTTCAGATCAAACAAAAGTTCATGAAATGTTTGAATATATATTTTTTAAAAAATATAAAGGGCCAGATGGGGTCAGTTTTAAATAGGTCGGATTAAACTGTTTGGTTCAACACCTTGGTCCAACATCTCTGGATTGGTTACAGTCAAATCAGCCCCTTTTGAACAAGGGGTGGTTTGGTTCAATCTGAACTGGATCAAATCATTCAACCCAAATGAACCCAAACTGAATTTACACAGCTTTACTGTAAGAGTTTCCCTCCCCAGAAAGGGTTCTGATTGCTGATAATCAGGGAACCATATATACAAATCCCTCTGGCAACCACTTATCTTTTTGACTTCCATTTGTACCTGATCTTTCTAATTTTGGATTCTGTTGGTATAATTAGCACTTGCTTTCTATTTTTTTTATGGCAAGCTATTAGATGTGTAAAAACATCATATTACTCATCCAAGCATTTATGGTCCATGAGAGTAGATTTGCATGATAAATGATGTAGAACAAAAATCCTAAAATGGCAGATACTGTGAAATGTAATATAGTAAGTGTCAGTTTTTATCATTTTAGAAAAATTATAGCATATCTCTGTCTTAATGTGAGGACATGTTTCCTTTCCTTTGGTTGCCTTCCTTGAATTTTTCCCAATATTGCATATCTTCAAGTATAGCTGAATATATACTTCTTAAACAGACTATGATACTCCAGCCTGACATGGGTTGTGTATATTGAACAAGGCCACCTCACCCTCACCTGGAATGGAGGGGATTGCAGAAACAGCCTCAGATGTTACAGTTTATGTAATGAATTGATACAAATGTAATTGCACTATTTCTGGGAAATAAAACCCTTTTTGCGTGTGCTCCCATAGAAGTTTAAATCCAGATTGAATCTGAATTTGGTATCCAGGGTTCCCATTCAGTTTTTTATTCCAAGGTTTTATGAGGACTATCCTACGAAAATCCAGAGAAAAAAAGTCCTGAGGAAAACAAGACTTTTTCCTCCTTTTGCAGCCAAGTCTGCTTCCCCCCCCCCAAAAAAGGGAACCTTCCTGGGCTATTTAGGATGGAGATCTCCTTCTGGCCAATGCCTTCCCCAGATGTGGGTTGGATTTCCCAGCTGGGAAGTTCTCCCACCTTACCTTGCTGTGCCTGCAATGCTAGAGCCCTGATCAAGAAAGCCAGAGGCTTGATTTCCCTTATGAGAGATACATTTAAGTAGCTGCTGACAAGGGATACACTTGTATCAAGCTGGAGAGCAGCAAACAAGCCAAGCCTCTAGCCTAGCCTCCCTGTCCCGCTCCTTGCACTCTGTTCTTCCATTCTCCTGCTTCAGTGCACATTTGCTGTCTTACGGGGAACCTCTGATCTGAAAGGGAGGGAGTGAAAGGGAAAGTGTAATAGCTTTCTTCTGCTCAGCTGCTTGACTAGGGCAGGCTTACAGGGTTTGCACTGGGTGGGGTGGGGATAAAAAGTCCTGTTCTCAGTACTGGGGATTTGGGTGGTGAGTGGGAACGGCAATATTTGGGTTCAGGCCAGTTAATCATCAGGCAAATGGGAACAGCCTAGAATGCACACTTGGCCCTGTAGCAGATTAAAATATTCCAACAGGGACTAAAACAGTCAAATGGGAACGCACCCTTTGTCATTCTATTTTACATTAAAGGAGGTGTGTAAAATACACTATAGAAGTGATAGAAGTTAAAAATAGGGTTCTCAATAATCATTTGCTCTTGTTTTGAGCTGTTTTTAAATTTTATTGTAAACTACTTTGTGATTTTGGTATGAAGTAGTGTTATACAAATGTTGCAAATAAATAAATGAATGAATCTCAGGCCTGAGACAGAGCCTGTACAAACTCAAAGGGGGCAGGAGATTGTAGAACATGGCCAACTAAGTCACCACAATGCTACCACAGCCCTTGAAAATATACATTCCTGTAGCAGATCGAGTCTTGGGCTACTGGTGGCAGGGAGCCTAATGTATATATTTAGATCACCATGTTAAAGCTTAGAAACCAGTGTTTGTTATTTTAAATAGTCTAAACAACATTGTAAGTAATTATTTAATTAACTTTTTCCAATGTATACTTGTCAGGACAGTTTACTAAGTCCATAATTTGGAGTTCACTATCACAAGTGATAGTGTTGATCACCAGCTTTCATGGCTTTAAAAGAGATTTGGACGAACTTATGGGCTATCAATTTGGGCTATCGTAACACCTAGCGACAGCAGCAGCTCACAGCTGATGCTCTCCACTTCCCAGAGTCCTCGGATCAGTTGCATGAGCTAGACTTGCAACAGCCACTTACAGAAATTCCAGTGACAAATAGGAATTTTAAGTCTGATCTTCTAAATCCTAGTCGAATATCACAGCCATTAAAAAGCACAGAAGCTCTGCTTCTGAATTTGGAAGGATTGCTGGCCCTTGGTTATATCATCCCAGAACTACCCATGACTTCCAACACAGGGCATAATAGTGTATTAGATTGGGAATGTGAAAATAATTATTTAATTACTATTTTCTTCTTGGAAGGAAACATCCTGCACTCCCTAATATACAGTGTCATAATTATTTAATTTGGTATGTTGTCATAGCATAATGTGAAAATAACTAACTGTAGTTTTGAATCCTTGAGGAAATCGTTTATAAATCAAACTTAACAGAAAATGTTCCCTAAGGTTTTAGTTTATATCTTTAATTCTCCAAACCCTGGGTTCTAAATGTCAGCTATGTGTGGTAATTCTAACAAAAAGTCTTTTTTAAAAAAGAGTCTTTACAGCATTCCCAGACCCTTTATTATCATTTTCTTTCTCCATAAAATATTTCCTATATGTTCACTTATTCAGCTCAGTTTTAGAACAGCAGGTATATATTTCATAGAAAAACAAAGATCAATATCTCATTGAAAATTCAGTGGCAGAGGCTGCGAGATCTATCATGGATTGGAGGACATGTGTCTCTGAATGTTTGCAGATGGTTATTTCTTATAAAACAGGAGTCAATGTGATTTAGTAGTTAGAGTGTCAAACCAGGATATGAGAGATCATGGTTGAAATTATTACTCAGACCTGAATGTCACTGAGACGGTGATCAGACAGGACCTTTTTCAACTGTCCCCACTGGAAAACAGGCTGCTTCTGTAGCCATTCAAAAATAAGGCATTCAAACAGTAAAAGGACTAGGGATGTGCACAAATATTTGAACATTCAAAAATCCAGTTTGAATCTGACAAATATCAACATTCAATTTTGAATCAGATTTTCAAAAATCTGAATTTACACATTTAGATGAATTAAGGATTTTTTTAAAATCCGACATGGATTTTCAAATAATTCAAATGAGCAAATCTGCATATATCATATGAGGATCTGTGTGAAAATTAAGCAAATTTGTGCTTATAATATGGGATGAAACAGGATAAAAATGGAATGCATGCAGAATCACACAAATTTGCAAAATGGATGCAAATGCTGTCAATATTTGCATTTTCGAATGTGTGGATTCGGGCAATCCAGATTCAAATCAACTTTTCTGAAATTCGGATTTTTTAAATTTGAATAGAATAAAATATTTGGAAATGCGATTTGATTTGAATTCGAATGCAAAAAATATATTCATGCACACCCCTAAGAAGGACTGATTCTACCTAATATTTCCAGACATTGCTGTTCCTTCACGTCAAAGTCTGGCAGTTCATTCCTTAACAACTGCTCAACACTTGTTGTTTGCTTCCAGCCCAGGTTTTTGTGTCCCCTGACTGAAACTCACTGGCAGCATTTCTGCCCATGCTAGCATTGGCTAGATTTCCCTCCTCTGTGCCTATGAAGCTCCTATCCAGGAACTGGAAAAAAGCAGTCACAATAAGTCTTATTATCCCCAAAATGAGGAAAGATCGATACTTTTCAGTCTTCCGGATATGATAATCTGGCGTCCCCAAGTTCAGTTCTTGTGGGGCATCCCTTTATGCATGTCTGATATCACCTTGGGAAGCCTTGAGCCAGTCATTGTCTTTCAGGTACACCTGTCTCACACTGTTATTAAAAGGATAAAATGAAGAAGGAGGTGGAATGAGGCCAGCTATGTATCTTGACTTGAATTTCTTTGAGGCAAGGCAAAATATATGTAGAGAAATACCTTAAAACAATGCTTCTGGGATATTAGTTTGCTGAAAACGTTAATAGTGTCTACCTGATTCTGTTTAGATGCATTTGTAGATGGTAAGAGGTTAGAAGGAGAAATGATAAACAAGGTTCCCTGTTAACGATTTATTTTATCAGGGCTATGAAGATGTAAAGTCATTGAAATGGTCCCTTCCCTCATTGTCCTTCCAAAAGTACTTTGCGAGCTCCAGTTATCTCATATCATGCAAAATAACCACCCATATTCTGACCCCTTCATTCTGTAGTAAAATGTGCTAAGCGTTTTAACATTTTCTCATATGGCATTTGCATGCAGTGCTCTTTGTTGAACGCTGTAGTATCTTTTTTGAGGTACATCCACAAAACGTATATACCATAAGTGTCTCTTGATATACTCAGCCATGTGCTCAGTACCTACCAAATCCTTTGTAATAGTAGTTCGATCACTGAGTTGTGGCCAAGTCCTGGTTGATAGCAAGGGAACCTCCATGTTGAAAGAGAGCTTCCAGTCATTTTGAATAATACTAACATTTGCCATCTGAAGAAGATCTTAAACCACAGTTTCCAGCATCTGCTCTCTGAAGCACTTTCTTATATGACAGAAGTACTGAGACACTTAGGTCTTCTTTTGCTTCCCTGTAAACTGATAATCCAGAGGGGACAAATAAAAAGTGTTACGTACCCAGTCATAGTCAGGATGCTCTCTTCCATATTTACTCTGTTAAGAGAATGATTGAAATATAGGGGGTGTTTTTCCACTGTCACTAAAAGTACCCATTAAGTACCCATTAATGGGTACGTAATGGCATTTTTGTACCCATTAATGGGTACTTAATGGGTACTTCTAGTGACAGTGGAAAAACACCCAGGGAGACTACAGAATTTACTGCTTGAAACAGCAGCTGCACCCTGCTTCACTGTAAGAATTACTTGGGATTATTATTATTCTACAGTAGTATTGGTACTGGTATTGCTATTGGTACTGGTGGTGGTGGTGAAGGAGGAGGAGGAGGAGGAGGAGGAGAGAGTTGTGTTTTTATATCTGGCTTAAGCAGCTAACAAAGCTTCCTGTTCTGTGAGGGCTCAGAAAGAGAGCTGTGACCCACCCAATACTTTGTGAAGGAGTGCAGAATTGAACTGGGACACCCTCAGATAAGATTCCAACACTCTAACCACAAGTCTGAACTGGCTCAGATTGTCCCATCGTAGGAACTGTGGAAACTCATCTTTCTTGCATCGTACTTCCTTTAAAAACAATATGAAAATACCAATTAGGTCTTAAGGCAGCTTACCAAGAGGTTAACAGGCTCTAGTAATCTAAACATTTAATTCTAATCAATTATCTTCTGCTGCCTTTTGTTAGCTCTTTTTCTGGTATAAATTTTAACATTCTTTTTTAAAACATTAAAATGGGATCAAAATATCTTGAGTAGATATATGCTGAACTGCAAATCGTTGAACATTGTCCCTACTTCTATATCATTTATGAATAAATAAGTAAAAAAACATTGGTCCCAATACTGAAATGACAAACTGCAGATCAAAACATTCATGGTAACCTACTGATATTGGCTCAAACAATTGTTTCTTAAGTTTTCAGACTAGAAGTTGTATTCCACACTCTCAGAGACAATATGCTTTGACTATGAGGCTACAGATCATAATAAATGTATCATAAAAAAACCCAACACTCATGAATCTAGTTGGCTCCTTATGTGTTTACATCAATTGGCCCACAAAAACCACTTAGCTAAAGAGTGAACCGAAGGGTCAGATAGTGTTTGCTATCCAGTATTCTATCACCTGTTATAGGTGATAAAGTTTTAAATCACTACTTTTCTCTGATTCAGTGGCGGTAGGCCCTCTTATGGCAATTGAAGCTTCAGATCCTTAAAAACAGATTCCGGCTGCATTCACCTACAGTAAAAAGAAAATACTTCTTAGGCAGCTTAGAGATGGTTCCCAGGTGGGATCATTCCCACACCAGTCTGCTCCTTCCTCCTTTCATGAATATCCTAGGCTACAAAAGGTGAATTAGAGATGGATGGGAACTGTAAGGTACTTCTGAAGCACCATTTGGTACCCAACGTTAGATTATGACTTGCCAGGAAAGTCTCTTGCTTAAGGATTTAAAGTATATACAGTCTATAGGCAAACTTTCCAGTAGGTGATGGCTCTTAAAATACAGGCACTTTCTGCACTCACCTCTGACCTTGATCAGCGAGCCTCTGGTTCAAATCCTGGCCCTCCTTATCCACACATTAATGCATATTTAGGAGGGCCTATCCATTATTAGTCCAGTTTCCTCTGTACAAGCTGGAGCCAGGTCCGAATTAAGAGGCTCTTGATCCCAATCAAGGAGTTGTGATCTCAAAGTACTGGAGGATGCTATTCAGTGACTCGCCATACCCCTTCTCCATGTGTGTCCTGTAAATAGCCCTTACAGACATCCTGCTTATCTCTCTGAACTTAAGGTACCTAGGCAATGATTCAGGTAGCCACTGATATACCTAAACCTGTCTTAAAGTTATCAGTGTTGGTTGCTGTCACCACCTCTTCTGGTGGTGGTGGTAAATTCCACAGACCAATGACCTGTTGGGTGAAAAAAAAAACCCATCCCCTTAACAGTCCTAACTCTCCTACTCATCAGCTTTATAAAGTGCCCCCTATCCACATTGCCCACCACAGCCTTGATTTTCTATACTTGAGCAAGGCCACATTTTAAATGCCATCTTTCAAGGCTGAAGAAACCAAGAAGTTTCAGCCCACTGATCATTTTGGTTGCCACGATATTCATTCTGAGGTGTGGTGACTAGAGATGTTCAAGTTGTGTTTGAATTTTGATCACATGGTTTGAGTTCTCAGATAGCTGACTAGTCTGTAATTTCCTGGATCACCCCTGGATCCTTTTTTAAAAATTGCTACTACATTTGCTATTACATACTTTAGGCACTTCGTGACCACTGACTCCACCCCAGTCTTGACTATCAACCTATCTAAATGCTGCATGATGTCTTCTACCTTTGCACCCAGCAGGCTAATCAATATGTGTCACGATGCCCAGCGATCCAGTTAGTGCCTGCTCTCTCTAGCAGAAGCTTGGCCCTGTTAGGATGCTGAGTTCGTGCAACGGCCAAGTGAATACTACAGTGTGGACACAAAACACTGGTAGCAAGCGTTTCAACAGTAAACTAAAACAAGTTTATTATTATACACAAGCAATACTAAAAGGAAAATAAGGTTCAGGTATTTGTTGGTTTAACTCAGGTTTAACTCAGTAAGTCTCTTAAGGCTAGGAGCTACCCCTTTCTCTAAAGGAAAATAGTTCCCCTTTTAAAAGACAAACCTCTCCACATTCCTCCCCCTCTGGCTTGCTCTGCCACAGCTCAAGCCAAGCCAGTGTGCCAGAACGTGGCTCCAGATGATCACAAGGCCCAGTCCGTCCTTGCTTGTCCGATCATCCAGCCTGGTCAGTTGCTATTGAAGTCTTCCTTCAAGATCTTCCAGCCAAAAGACCCCTGGTCAGCTACTGGTTCCAGCTCCCTCAGGATTCAGCTCTCTTCTCCTTTCAGCTCTTGTACCAGCATGAAGACCTAGTCTGCTGTCTTCTGTGTTCATTTATACCCATATCCCTGACCCTGATTGGCTGTAACCTCCTGGGGAAAACTGCTGCCATAAAATGCTGCTGGAAACTCCTGATTGGTGGGAACTCCTGCTCTAGCCCCTCCAGCACTCAGATCCCCGGACAGCTTTTCCCTCCAAAAAGCAGCTTCAACCACTCATTGCAGCAGGGCCCGCACAGGATTTCCCACCCTTTTTGCAGCCTCTGCCCAGGTCTTGCAACAAGCTGTTTGCATCTAGGCTGGCTATTGCAGCTAACTAGAAGCCTGCAAAGCCAGAAAGCAAACAGTTTGCAGCCTGTACCCTGAAACCGTCACAATATGCTTACCAGAAACCCATTTCTCCATATTTCTAATAATGCAATCAGCCACTACAAGAACCCCCTCTGCCACCACCTGTGGTGGAGTATCATCAGAACAAGAGGATATAAGCATGTCCTCTTAAGGCAGCGATAGTGAACCTTTTGAGCTCGGTGTGTCATAATTCACAAGAAAACCTAGCTTAACTCGGGTGCTGTGTCACATCTAGAAATATCCATAATTTTGTGATATTTGTAGCTCTAGTAAAAAAGTTATATTTTTGATATATGTATTAAAAGCAAAAACATAATTGTTTACATTAGTGACTTTTATTGCTGAATTTTGTTTGCTAAATCTTCCGTTGAAAGTTGGTATTTCGTACACTTCAAGAACAAGCAAGCACTACACGCCCAGGTGCCATGGTGACCAGGCATGTCACCCAAAAGGGCTTGGCCTGTCACCTGTGACATGCGTGTCATAGGTTGGCCATCACTGTCTTAAGGAAAGGGTCCCAACTAAGGGAGGCTGCCTCTTCCCTGATGCCCTCTTTTCCTGAGATCCCCCACTCTCCAAGGCCCACCGTGGGGTGTTATGTTTCTACTGTACACTTGTAGGCCACATCATCATGCCTATTTAATTCCTTCTGGTCCCTCAGGTCATCTACCTTGGCTTCGAGGAAAAATCCCCTTGATCTAGGAACTCACTGAACTGACCACACACCCATGACTTCTACCCAAGAAGCAGATGCCATACATGTAACACTTGACGCAAAACTCTAGAAAGCCCCATTCCTCTTGCTGGCTATCTGCTTTCATGACTTTACCTTATTTTATTTTTGTTGCTATTTAAATTATTTGACTTTTAAAAATTATTTTAATATTTTTTTTAAAAAAAATTGTTACTATTTTTATTTTTACTTTTTCTTACTTTGTGCACTATTAGACACATGGGCCTCTCAGACTGTTTCTCCCAGCTGAAGAATGTGGCTCCTTCCACTAGATTCTCCAAGTAAGCTAGCACCACCTCACTTAAATCATGGGTTCAGACACCTCCTCTCTCAGACGATGTGGCCAACCAACTCTCAAAAGCCCAAAAGATTCACTCCGCAAACTTACCAGAGCACCAGAAATTATTTGATATTAGATTAGGTGGAAGAAGCGTATGTTATGTTCAGATCCCACACCCTTGTAAGTTGATTGTGTTTTTTAAAAAAATATTGCTTAGATGTTTTTAGTCAGTAGTTGTTTGAGATAAATTTACAGACATTTGTGGTAAAAAAGAAAGCAATATTTGGCCTTGACGGAACACCATAACCAAAGGTACTAATATCTTTCAGTACAACCCAATGACCCATAAGCATGTACATAATATCTTTTTGCTCGATTGAAAATGTACCAATGTTTGTCTTGTGATATGAAAGACTCACATTTTTGTCGAATCCAGGCAGGAGCAGAGAGAACTGTGGGACTCTGCTTCTGGGAGTTTCTGAATAATTTATCTGAAGTAATGAGGAACAGCCATGTTATGCTGTATCAAAGCAGCTGCTGGGGAAAATGCCAGCTGGGTGCAGCAGTTGTATATCAAATAGCTACTGGATTTTGTCTCACTGGAAACATTAGATACATAATAAGAAAAATTAGAGGACCTGTGGAGTAGGCTCTGTGGATCACCCTAAGGAGAAAAGAAAACAGCAGAAGAATGAAGGAAGGAAAAAAGGAAGGAAGGAAAGGAGGAGTGAGTTTTGCTAAAAGGAAATGTGTGAAATTTCATTATTCCTTCATTTTAAGGCTGTTTATTATTATAGTTTATAGTTTACAAGCAATAGAAGTGATCCCACTCACTTATGTATCTTGCCACAGTTGTCATTACTATCTCATTTATTTGTTTGATATTTGTTAACTTTGTTATACTTTGATTAAACTAAAATATACTGAGGAAATAAAAGTAGACAACCAAATTAAAAGGAATAAAATACCTGAGGAAAACTAAGTTTTCTCCTGACACCTAAAAGCATATAATAATGATGATACTAAGTAGACCTCTCTGGGGATGTTGTTCAGAGACAGGATGTCACTCCTGAGAAACGTTCCGGAGCCAGAGTGCTGCCAATGAAAGGGCCATTTATGTAGTGGCAACTCACTTTGCTTTTTTTTGGGGGGGGGGACACAGAGCAGAGCTTTACTAGCAGATGTTAGACTGTGAGTAGGGATAAATGTAACAAAGTCCTTTTTCAGATTGAATATTATTCATGTGTGGTTGAACTACCAGCAACCAGCATTTTTATCTTGTCTGGTTGAGAGCTTTCCCACACTTACCTTTAAGCCAGTCTAAGGAGGGGTCTAAAGACCACCCATCCACAGGAGGGTTAAGGACCAGGTTAAGGGGAGGTCACCCCCACCCCCCACCCCCGTTAGACTGCCACCACCACCACGCCGTTAGACTGCTTCATGCCACCTGTGTTGGATGTTGGTAGACCTTTTAAAAAAGGTTTCCTGGTACATCTCCTTATTCTAAATTAGTAGGGGTACCATTTCAGTGGTGCACCAAATTGTGCCACTGAAATGATCCTCCTGGATCTTTGGAGTCCTTGCAGCAATCTCTGAGGCTCATGCAGTGTGATGCAGGAACTGTCCACATATGGACAGCCTTGTTCCAGGATCACTGAACCACTCTACTTGGAAACCATTCCAGTGGGAGCACCTCCAGCTTGGAACTGTTACAGTACAAATGGTTCCAAATGGGCTAGTCCAGGTAAGTGTGGAAATGCCCTGAGTTGCATTTCATCCTTTTTACTTGCCCAAGTACTGATTTAGACTGACCATTGATCTCTATGGCTCTATGGAAAATATAAATTAAACTGGTATCATCTTCTTCATTGAGGAGACCTCAAGCCCAGCCACACCCATTTTTAACAGTGGGGGGCAAAACCTAGAATACGGTGGAATTGCAATACATATTTGCATGAGTAATGCTCCCACATCCAAGTAGTGCCTCCAAATCTAAACCAGAAAGCCTTTCCAAAAGGATACAGTGGTTGATGGTCTCAAATGTTGCTCTCTCAACAGAATTCATCCCATAGGGCAAACAGTAGTTGCAGTTCCAGATTCAGACATGAAGCCCAATCAAAATAGATGTAGATAAGCACTCTAAACCAAGTGTACTTGGATTTGATCAGCCACTATGCCCTCAAGTACCTTGCCCAACAAAGTGAAATTAGGCAGAAATCTCCAAGCTGTTGGTATGGTATGGTATGGTATGGTATGGTATGGTATGGTATGGTATGGTATGGTATGGTATGGTATGGTATGGTATGGTATGGTATGGTATGGTATGGTATGGTATGGTGTATGTGAGGAGGTTCAGGGTCTTAACATCAGCAGCTTCTATGTCTTCGTAGGATCAGTTTATTATGCCAAGTAGTTATCTGAGATGTATTGAGGCTCAAATCTTTTTGTTTCTGTTGAGCTGGACTCCAAGATATGTCAGGCTCTAAGAAGGTATCAGGTCATTGGCAGATTTCTTTGCTTCTTCAACAAGATGTCCATGTGACTACAGAATCCCCAGATACTTGCAGCTGTCTTGTATACCTGTTTTGTGGCCTTCAGTCCCTTTGAAAAATGCTTCTCCTTAACATGGCTGTGGGGATAATTAATCAAAAAAGTATTTCCATTATCCCACTTTCATGTTTTCAGCTCACTTTGGCATGTTTATAGTATAAGTATTCAGAACACTAAGAATCAACTAATCAATCACTTGCGTGGCCTCAAATATTTATTTCTTTATCCTGTTTTAATAGTACTAACCTGGAAGGTACTGGAGACAAGAACAAATCACACAGATGCCTCGAAGGTCCTGGTCACACCTAGATGAGATAGGACATTCTATTCATACTTTGAGCTGTGGTTGTACCAGTTCTGTTCGCACCTAGATCATTATAGGTTGTTCTCAGGCCATCCTCACTTTGGTCTGCATTGCTCACACACGTCTCCGCAATTGACCTGAGCCTTGCACACAGAACCCTTGGCCCGCCACTCCTTTTCCTGAGTGAAACCTATTCGTATTGGATGCTGTTGTTTCATTCAAGAGGGGTAAGGGTGTGTGCTTGTGTGTTAAAGCCTGCTCACCACCTCCATGCCCTCTTCCTTTTTTATGTGCTTTTCTTCTCTGTGCAATTAATTTTTTTTAAAAAAATAAATTTGTAGAAGAACACTAGATAGAAAGAGATATCATGCACATAAACTATGGCAGAAGTGGTGTGGATATTGTGATGATGTTGACCCACTCCTTGGAGGCAAGGGATGTATTTGCAGTTGTTCCTCCTACCCCTGCTCTGCCACCACCATGCCCCCCATTCCTTTTCTGTGTGCTTCTTGTACCTTATGTCATTTTCTTCTTTGTGTGTGGCCAATTTAAGCCAGGAAATTTGTGATAAATCAGTAGAAAGATTGGCTAGAGGAGGAGAGAAGGGGAGATACCTCATAGACTCTTGTGTGGGTCACCCTCCCCTAGACATTGGCCAAATGGAAAGACTGGACCCCTACCACCACAGCATGGTTCAGCCTCCTTTAACTCACCAGGATGGGCTGAGTACCCAGAATAGTGTCCTCCAGTTAAAAAGATCTGATGGGGATAAGCCAGCTTGGAAAATGAACTGAATAAAAATAATGTAACGTGACCAGAAGATGACCTGAAGTCCTCGTAAACTAAAGGTGTGACCAGGGCCCAAAATAATCACTGGTCTCATGGTGGGTTACAGCATTAAAAACAAATTTAAAATGAACTCTCAAATGTAGGACTTGAGGCAGCTACCCTGTCACAACTGGGGTTCTGTCTCTGCCTTGCCCGGCACTTCAGACACACTCCTTGGCTAATCTGGCTTTTAAACTGCTCAGAAGCCCCATTCCATGGCGGCCAACACCCCGCTGCAACATACACACACTCTCTTCGCTTAGATTAAGGTGTTAAACAGAGTAACTTTCTCTCTGACGCCGCTTGTGGTGCTCAACAGGCTTCACTCTTGCCTCTTAAAGCTACAGTGCTCTTATTTCATCTCGTTGCCCCACTGGTTTTTTTAGACACACTCTCAGTCAGACACTACTCAACAGTAACAAACAAATTCACTCTTTATTATTACAACTTCTTTGTTAAACAGGTAATGAGTTCAAATATCTTCAGCATACAATGTTTCATCTATTTTATCACTTTTCTAGCTGTCAGGATTTTAACGTAAAATCCCTCATAGGCACTAATCGGACCTGGTTCTTATCCTACCCACGCGCCCCCCCCCCCCATGAGATTGTCAGATCAAGAACCCTTTCTCCTTCCTCTCAAGTCCTTTTATAGTCTCTCTTCTGTTGCTCTCAGTTCCTCATTGGTTGTCTCTCTGGGCTAGCTCTCCCCTTCCCAACTGGATTCAGGAAGCCACACCACCTGCTAACCTATAACTAAAAATAACCTTACCCACTTACCTTGCCCAGGGGTCATCACATACTTCTATTCACCATTCTAGTTAAGCTCAATAACAGGTACAATAATGAACATTTTAAAAATATACTTAGAGAAAACCAGACCTATGTGATCAAGTAATCCAGGTATCATATGACAGACATGTTCTTGGAGCAGACACTTACTTTTCTAAGGTCTTCTGGTTACAGTATGAGTGAGAAAAGATTTCAATCATATTCTGCATCTCTACTCCTCTGGAACTGAGCCCCACCAAAGTTTTAATCCACATTCTATCAACCATCGGAGTTAAAGAATGCACCGGTAAAACAATTAGCCATTTTTACTCTGCATATTAAGAGGTACAAGAGGAGAATTTTCAGAGTTTATCATTTTGCTTATCCATTCTTTCACTTTGAAGATGCATCAAATGTGAATTAAAACTTGGATGTATGCCAATATGAAGAAAAATGAGCATGTAACATTCAAATAAATGTGAGTCTTCGTTATTCAGTTGTTAATTTTTCTTCTTTCTTCATTGGGGGAAATGATATTGTATGTGACCAGAGAAGAAAGAACCATGCAAATCTAAATCTCTAGGCACTAAATAACAAACAAATTGGCTAAAATAGTTTCAGTCATGGCCACATGGATCATGTCTATATTGTAGTCTATATCATTCATAAAAGGCTGTGATGAGACTGCAAAGATCAATATATGACAAAGATACCTTGTAGCTGAGTTCAGATTTGGGGGATGACAGTAGCACATTCGTGCCATTTTCTTGTAATAATACAGAAGTAGCCTGTGATTTTCAGCTTCCTGGAATTTTCTTTTTTAACATTCCCGTCTAGTGTCCAACCCTAGGGTTTCTTTGTTTTCTTCTGTCCAAATAATCATAAGTGACACTTCTTAGCTTTTCAACATTGACCCAAGTTCAGCTATTTTCTGCCACCTCCTGGAACCTACACAGTAAAAAACAGTCTGTAAGTTGCGACCACATGCTAATAAGCCATCCCTTTCCAGTAATCTTCCCTTTTTCTCAAGATGCCCATAAATTTAGCAGGAATCGCTGGCACAACAGAGAACAAGAGCTTTCAGTAATCCAGGCTGGCTGACTGTACCACTCTCATAAAATATCTTGTTTGCTTTCCAAAGCCCGTTAGTCAATTCCAACTCCTTGTTGGAACACCTTGTTCCTCTCCCCTCCTTAGACTTGCTTCTTTGCCAACCTACCTCCTTTCCCAAACTTTTTTTTCTTCTCTCTCCTTAAACAATCTCATTTGTCAGGTTGCTTTTTAAAAATAGGTATTAAAAAAGGCCTCCTTTTATGGAGCTGCTTTTTCAAAGCCAGTTTGATCTGTGAGCTAGTTTGGTCTAGTGGTTAGGGATGCGGACTCTTATCTGGGAATACCAGGTTCGATTCCGCCCTCCCCCATGAAGCCAACTGGGTGACCTTGGGCTAGTCACAGCTCTCTTTTGAGTTCTCACAGCCCCACCTGCCTCACAGTGTGTCTGTTGTAGGGAGAAGAATAGAAAAGCTTTGTCAGCCGCTTTGAGTCCCCTTAAATGGGTGAGAAAAGCAGGGTAGAAAAGCCTCCTCCTCCTCCTCCTCCTTCTTCCATGTTTTCTACAACGTCCACTATAGCAAGCAATTTCCTAAAGAAGCACCTTGACTTAGCACATCATACTCATTGCTCTCAGTGCCATAAAGAAACTCACAAGGCTCTCTGTCTTACCGTCCTAAATCTTTGGGGTGATGTAGGACATAATGTGGAAATCCTTAAGTGATGGAAACACATTTTCATCAGGACATTGTAAACTGTATTGCATTGGATTTTGGAGAAAGATGCCCTAGATGCATTAATATAGAAATAAATTTTGCAGCCATTCTGCTTTCAAGATAACATATGTTTTTGCATTTTACATAATTTTTCAAGCTGTGATGAATTATTGAGACAAAGCGTTATAGCTATTCTTGTACTGTAGGACGAATTCTTTTACTACTGGAGGTAGCTTGACTATGTATTTTCAGGCTGTGTGCACATCTTGAATGACAGGGATTGGAAGTCTGCATTATTTAATTATGATAGCAAAGCATGAAATGGTAGCTCTCACCATTTGGATTGTCTTCTTGGAGCATTTAAATGGCTTAACCATATGGCAGCTCTGTTCAGCTGTCAGAGGAGAGTTTCCGCTGTTTATAAATACATCAAAAAGATGAGGGCTTTATATTTACCTCTTCTTTTTTAAGATTGCAGTTTGCAAACAACTTACAGATAACAAGATCATTTTAAAGCCAATGTATTTTCTCACATATTTCTCTGTACTATAAACAATACAACAGCAAAATCCATACTGTGTCACAGAAATTAAGGGTAGAGTAACTTAAGAATCAAACAGCTAAATTACAAAAAAAGGGGGATTGCCTTGGCATGGCTGACTAAATGGTACAGCAATAAGTTCAAATACTGCTGGGCAAAAAAGTCTACTTAAAGCTAACATCTGAATATATACAGAATAGAAAATAAAGCTCTTGTCACTTTGATTTCTTTAAAAACTCAAGACTGGAAAATCCAGCAGCTCTAAATATTTGTGTTAAATATTTAGTTGTGTTAAACATTTCAGAATTGGGCATCTTAACTATGTAAAGAAAGGCAAACATTGATTAAAAACATAGCAATAATGAGTTACTATTTAGAAGACTAGAAGTACCTTTAGGAGAACAAATTAATATTAGAGGTTATACAGAACAAATCTACCCAATTTTAAAAAATCATTCAAGGTTAGGAAAGGTAAGTACCACAGAACAATTTGGTTATTTTTTTTCCAAAAAGAAAGAAAGAAAAAGGAAAAGTCTCACTATACACAAGTACATGAGAAGGCAAAAAGTGAAAATATTTCACTGATCTCCCAAGAATGACAAATTAATTTGATTCTACTTAGAACACATCAAGATGGCTCTAATTTCAGTGACCAAATAGGCCCATTCTTCAAGGTTTTCTTCCTTCCTTCCTTCCTTTCTTCCTTCCTTTCTTTTTGGGAACAAAGAAGGATATTGTGGCAAAACACAATAGAACCAAGGAACTGAATCTCATTTTCAGTTCTTTAGTGAGAAAGCCATATATCAGAGTACTATGTAAGCTTTAGGAAGCAGCGTTGAGCACAGCCATATTTCACAATGCTATGCACAATAGTGTGATTCATGCTTGTTTTGAACAAGCCAGATGACTCCGAAATATATCATGATTCAGAAAGAAGAGAATTTTAAAAGGTACTGTAACATAGTAGGATTACTTCACAAAAGTTATTTCATTTTATTTTTAACCAAATGCATTGGTTATGTCTTAATTGAAGGAAGAATGTATTCGCTTGAAAAATTAGGAATTTTTTCTTTCCTTTTTTTTTTCCTCATTAGTATATATTCTGTTCCAAAGGAAGCCGGTAGCTATGCTTTTCTTTTCTTCATTTTAACTCCAAGGTTCACTAGCTGGAACCCTAACCAAAAGTAAAAGGACTTACATTAGGGAATTAGGGGAAATGACATTCTGGGAAATCCTTGGCAGATTCTCAGCTTATAGTACTTTCACACATGAATCCGTTACTGATTTAGTCATAGGCTTATTTCCTGTCAAATTTGCGGAGGAAAGTTGGTGTTAGTTAAAAAACCAAAACTTAGTGGTGTACTAAAAAGATATATTAGTGTATTCTGATCTACCTTCTGTTCAGTTCTGTAAATTGCGCATATGGGGGTTCATGCTCCTTAAAGGATTCTCAGACCATATTACTAAAGCCATAAAAACTGGAAGCTAAAAATAAAGGCCTGTTTCAGATGAATGAGTCACAAAAAGTGGTGATTTCTATAATTTATATTCTAACCAACTGTATAATTTTCACATGGCATCAGATTGGTTAATGTCCCTGAGACCTTTTATTGTCTTATGTACCATGCATCTTGACTCATTCTAAGCCATTTGGCCGCTTGTATTTTACAGTAGTCTTGTTACAGTGGAAATACGTCAATGTGGCAGTTAATCTTCAGCAATTCAATCATTTTATGTATGCTTACCTAAAAATGTATACTTAAAATTTGAGGACTCAGTGTTTTTGGAAAGGTTTCATCTTCCCCTAATGCCACAGTAGGTGGCCAGCACTGTTGATAGTTGGCCATGCATATATGCAGCTACGTAGCTACCTCTTGCTGGCTTTCATTGATAAGACTGTAGTATTAACACCTTGGCATCAGCTTGCAGAAGAGACACCTCCTCTAGACGTTGCTGAGATATGATTAATTACAGTTTGCAGTGCACTAGGTCTACTCAGATAGGTCCTGCTGGTTTTAGTTGGTGTAGATCAGTGATGGCAAACCTTTTGTGCCCAGTGCGTCAAAATCTAGCTTAAGAAAATCTAGCTTAAGTCAGGTGCTGTGTCACATCTAGAAATATCCATAATTTTGTGATATTTTTAGCTCTAGTAAAAAAGTTATATTTTTGATATATGTATTTTATTAAAAGCAAAAACAAATAATTCTTTACATTAGTGACTTTTGTTGTTGAATTTCGCTTGCTAAATCTTCAATTGAAAGTTGGTATTTCGTACACTTCAAGAACACGCAAGCACTACACGCCCAGGTGCCAGGGTGACCAGGTGTGTCACCCAAAAGGGCTTGGCGTGTCACCTGTGACACGCGTGTCATAGGTTGGCCATCATTGGTGTAGATGCTTAGGATGTTGAAGATCACAGTGAAGTAAAAAGACTTGTGACCTTTTAATAATCATCAAATCCGACTTGATTCGTTGATTGATTCATTGATTGGTTGGTTGGATGATGGATTCGCACTACGTATTTATGCTTATATATGGTCTAAAATGGTTTATGGCATTTAAAACAACTAATTATTGAAGTATAAAATATTAAATCAGGATTAAACAGTGAAAACAATTAGCCATTAAAACCCTGCAAATCCTCAGAGTCTTATTTGGAGGACTGGTGAACCATTAAAGGTTTGGAAGGAGGCAGGAGACTACAGGAAGATAAAAGAAGGGAAGTTTTTATCACATACATGTACACAGATTACACTAATTTTTTTAGATGAAGTGAAAAGTGTATAGTGTCATCTTGAACACTGAGTGGGTGATAAGGCTAATTTTAAAAAGTGGGAGAATTTTGAAAGAGGAGGTTTCCTTTAGTCAGTGGTGACAATAGGAAGAGAACACATCAGATGTTTGAAAGCTATGCTTTAAATAGAAATAAGTAGGTGCTTCTCTATGACATTTGTCTGAAAGAAGGACTAAAAGAGAATGTACATATAAAAACAAATGGGCATAAGAATTGCCCCACTTGATTGGACCTATGGCTTATCTATTCCAGCAGTCTGTTCTCAAGGTGGTGGAAGTCCACAGCTTGCTTGTTTTGCAGTTGTTGGAGACATACCACACCCTACTGCCATCAGGGATAATAGCCATTGAGAATATTGTTTAAATCATCCAAACAGGTAGACAATGCCACATTTAAGTGGAGCAGATTCCAGAGTTTAACCATACATTGTGTAACAACAGTTCATTTGCCCCAATTTGTCCATGGGTAGATGATGCCATAGAAGCAACAAACAGGAGCTTCAGGAGACATTAGAGGGCAGAAGAGCCTGGTGTGCTATGGTTCATTGGATCATGAAGAGTCAGACATGATTTAACAGCTGAATAACAAGAGGTCTGCAACTGATCCAGCACCATTATACTGGAGGTGTGTTAGCAAGATTCTCTCTCACCTGTTCTGGAGAAGCCACCCTACTTCATGTGAACTTTCAGAACAGGATGATGATGATGATGATGATGATGATGATGATGATGATGATGATGATGATGATGATTCTGGATGGAAACTATTAAGTTACTTGTATTCTACCCTGTGCTTCTTAGGAAGATTAGGACAGAAAAAAATAACTTTTGCTTGTTGTTGTTTTTTAAGGAAATCCTTGAATAAGAAATATATCTCTTCTCTGTAAGACTGGCTTCCCTATGTATTCTTTAAAGCCTGGTAACATGACATCTTTCAAGAACATGGATAGATATGCTGACTCTAGATCTAACATTCAGATAACTATTTGGAATCAAGTAGCTTATTCTAGAACACAGAATTCAAATTTTGCACTAGTTATCATTTTGCTTCCAGATCCAATTCAAGATGTTTTAAGTGTTTAAAGCCCTAAATGTCTTGGGTCTAAAATATCTGAAGGTGTGCTTCCTCCCATATGGGTTTGATCATCAGTTTAGATTATCTTGTGTATTTTGTGAGGTGCTCCTGGTGATGCCATTCCTGGATGAAGTTCATGGGAAAGAGAGTGTCTTCTGTCGTGGACCTCAGGTTTTGGAGCCGGGTCCGTAGTAAGGTCACTGAGGACTTGTCAGTGCTTGTTCAAACCTCACCTAATCACCCAGGCACTTGGAATTCATTTTGGTTTCATCCTGGGACCTAGGTCAACAAACAAACAAAGACAGTTTTAAAATAAAAAGCCCAGAATTAGTGATATCTCTCCTAGCTGAAAAAAATTTATAAGGACCAGTTTATTTTTATATATAGTTGAACATTAGCGTTCCTTTCATTTTGATCCTGACAGCTTGGTGGAGGGAAAAAAGAAAAATCCCCCTGGCTGCTGAGACCTCTGATTGCCTTCTAGATTCCTTGAAGTGCCTGCCACTCATGAAGAGTCATGATTCCTTATTGTCCCAATTTTCTATCAGCCTTGATCCAATAACAATGTCCAATCAACCATATCTGAAACACTCCCAAATCTTCTCATTCTTGAGCATAATAGCTATTGTGAAGAAGAAAGTGATTCCCCAAGGTTTGACTTCCTTTTTCAAACATTTCCCATAAATCACACATAGATAGTCTTGGAATCAATAGACAATCTATTATATGAGTTTGTCTTTAATGCTAAAATAGCAAAACGTCCTAGAAAATTGGTACAAAGAACATATATTGGTGTCTAGGCACTCCCAAGTTTGAATCTTTTTTGCAAGCTTTTATGTATAGCTAGTTTGCTGCATGGCTTAAGGGCCACACCACCAAGATGGTATGGAATGAATGTTGCTGATACAGAAATAACGGGGATACAGAATTAGGGAAAAGGGGGAGGGGGAGAGTTTTCCAAGAGATAATCTCACAGTGGCAGGGTAACGTTATTCTTGGTGACTCTGGCAAAGAAGCTGATTCTTACAATACCTAAAAATGCATTCAACGCTCTCACAATTTGTAACTTAATACAGAATGCTTTAAAACCAGTCAATATCAGTTGACTGTCATGGACTTCTTTATAACCATGTTAAGATGTAAAGATACTGTGGATGTGGTGGTTAGGCCTTTAACCCCATCTGAAGAGTTGGTGAAACAAGGCATATATACTCTAAAAGGGTTTACGTTTAAACTTTATACAGTTTTGTTAGGAACACAAAACACATCAGTATAAAAGGTAACTGGGAGGTGGATTTAAATGAAAGCAATACAATTAAATCTTGGAATCAACTTATAAATATCTGCCATAATGAAATAAATATTTACCAAGATGCTATATAGGTGGAACAATACCTCTATAAAATATGCTAGAATGGCCAAACCCAGGAGCACTAGTTGTTAGAGAGGCTGACCCAAGGTTCCCATGTACTGTCATGTCCCAAGGCAGCCAGGTCTTAGAGAGCAAACTCAGGGCTAGCAGTAGTTGCAACCAGCCAAAGTTCAAAGTTCTTTCAGGGAGCAAGAGTCAAGTGTAGTCAAACACTCTTGAGTTCCAAGATGCCAGAGGGTCTGCAGTGTCAGATATCACTCCAAGGATCAGAAATACAAAGAGAACATGAACCGAGGTTGCAGGATAAAGAGACATATTGTCTGCAACAAGTTCTGCAGGCATGGGGCATGTTTAAGTAGGCAAGGGAGAATCACGCCCTCTTTGTCACAGGTACTTGGCCTGCAGATGGGCTAAGCATCTCAGCTGTTGTCACTCTTGCCTCAGAACGCTTGCGGAAGGGCATCACCCGGCATCCTCGTCTGAGCTGTCTGCATCTTGGGCTATAGAATCAGCGTTCACAATGAGCCACTGAGTCACACCTCCCTTTTCCTGACTGTCAGGGAAGCTGGGCTTGCCTTGGTTATCCCCGGCAACAAACATCTCTTTGTCAGAGGAGGAGGGGCTGAGGGGACAAGGCCTGGCATGTACCATCACATGCGGTAGAAATGTGAAAATATGGAAAAGTTTTAGACTGAGCATTATCAGGATACAGAAATAATATTTACCAGTTCAGTTCTGTTTTCCAATCAGATATACACACACTTAATAATTTTACAGTTCTAAAAATGGGAATACACACACAAACACATTTACATTATCTTTTATTTGTGACTCGGCACTAGATAGGTAAAAACTGGAAGTACTCAAAAGACTTGATTAGATGAGAATGGCACAAAGAAATTTGAACATTAATGATAAATTTATTTCCAACCAACATGGAAGATGGAGAAGTAATGCATATATATCTGAAGATCTGGCAATCGTACATAGATTTGCTCAGTGGATGGAGATGGATTGTTGAAATTTTCTTATTACTGCATATAATAGCCTATACTATTGAATGGATTAGTTATCACTCCTATCCCTGTGCCACAGGGGTAGAGGGGAGGTGGAAGATGGGCAAGAAAGGTGGGCAACATATAAATGTAAATGTACAAAGGAACATCCCAAATGAAAAAAAAAACCACCATCTATTGCTAAAGAGGAAGCCTTTGATAAACAACAACAACAAAACCTCAACGTGTTTAATAATAAAATTTGGAGTGTGGAAATAGCCTGGTTAGTGGAAAGAAGACGCAAAGGCACAGACACCATGGCTTTAAGTGAAACTATACAGTGCTAAGATTTTGGGGGTTCCTTCCTTCTCTGCTTTATTTTATTCCAGGGCAAAACAGAAAGCAGATTCTGTCCTAACTAAATTTGGTGCAGTGACAGTTTCTGATTTGGCAAAAGTCATAGCAAAAGTAATTTGCTCTCTGGATATAACCAGATATTTATCTTCCTGTTTTAGAATGAACTGTTTCTTTTACTGTATCAGCTACACTTTCATTTTTTGGCTATTTCCATGCAGCAAAAATAATGTATACCTGTTAACTATTTTCTCATTTTTAGTGCACTGACACACACTGGAAACAGAAGCAAGAAATTAATAGTTATTAATATCACATGAAATGGAGAGGGGGGAAGTAAGAATGGAGGAACAGAAATGACAAATGTTACTGCTATATTGGACAAAACTGTTAAAATATTTTGTTGTTGTTGTGGAGTTATCTATTGAGTGTTTAAGATTGCCACTCATGTCTTGCCTAGGAATAAGTTCCACTTAACCTGTATGATAAAATATTCCAAACTAAAACTGAATATAGTACAGTGTTCTTGTTAAAATGAATGTTGTATACTCTATGTTTGTCATCTAAGCATTGGAAATCCCAGTACTGTACTTTGCAAGAATATCTAGATAAGTGTAAATGACAAGCATGGCCCTCAATCATCAATTTCCTTTCCCCATACAGATCTTAATCTAATGGGTTGGATCCAAAGGTTCCCTTCTTCCGACGGAGGAAGCTTTCCTCTGACAGAGGAAGAGAATAAAGGTAATAAATTAATGTGATAAAGGCATATTAATGGGAAAAATCACTAACTTGTCTTTGAATTCACTTAATTTTTAACATCAGTTGTCCAGAAGGCTAAATTAATCACTGTTGCAAAGCTGTATAAATGGGTGGCATATATTGGGTGGAACCAAGCTGTTTCCTTTGTGTTTGGTGAAGGGTTCATAATCCAGCAGAATTAGTAGAAGAAAAGGAGGATGAGTTTTATAGGATTCATTCTTCCCCCTGCATTCTTCCCCCATGCTACTCTGGAGAGTCTTTCAAATCTCTTGAGCTAGTAGTTATTTTGCCCATTTCTCCATTTTGCTTGTTTTTGTTCATGGAGGCACTCACTCAGGTAGAGGCAGTTAGAAAACTGAGTGACACCAACTATATTCTAGACAATTGAAATTCTAGACAATGTTGAAAAAGTAAACCTATAAAATCTTCTCTTTTTATTTTTTCAGAAATCCCAAGACATTTTTTGCTTCCTTCTTTCACTTTTCTCCTAATCTTTCTTTGAATATATATTTTTGGCCAATACACTTTGCATTTCCTGCAGAACAGTATTCATTTTACTGGTTAAGATTTAAATCATATGTACACAAATCTGCAGATCAATTAATTTCCTTTATTAAAAGCTTTAGGGTCTTTCTGCACTGCCCTTATTTTGGATTATATCCTGGAATAGGGACCTGCCATCCACACGCTAGTGAAGAAATCCATGTGCTGTGAAATAATGCTGAATAAGGCCCAGCGCAGAAAGGACCTTAGTTACACATCCAGAATTTTGTATCTTAAGGAAAAGAAAAAGAGAAACAACTACTGTTGTATAGCCTAATGAGGATGTTATAACTATAAATACATAAACTGAACATATTAGCTAAGAGAAGTTAATCTGTTAATGGGCTCATCCCCATGATCAGAATACTGCGTGGGGAAACTGAGTTCTCCTTGGGAGAGTCCCCATGCAAAGCTCTTATCCGGGCTACATGAGGGACAAAAGCCCAAAGCCCAAAGCAAAAAAACCCCAAAACCCTTTATAACTGTTCTCACCCTGAATTAGTGGGCAAGAACTGGTTATCCTGGAGACAAGGGGACATTCCCGGGTTAAGTAGATTGCTGATCGCAGCATTAGCAGGCGGGGTTTTGCTGGCCCCACTGTGTGTGCTGCGATCACAACTGTCCCCCCCCCCCTTGCCTCATCACGTGATCAGGCAGGTACAGCTGGGTAAGGGCTTACTTTAGCAAACAAGTGCCTGACAGCTTCCTTACTGCACTCAGCTGATCAGCTGATCAGGGTAAAGGGGCTGTCAAGCGCACAAGTGAAGCTCCGGTAAAATTATTAGAACACAGCCGCGGCTTCAATCGTGCTCTTGACAGTCCCTTTACCTGTCTGACAGCTGATCAGCTGAGTGTAGGGGAAGCTCACTTGCTAAAGCAAGCCCTTACCCAGGCAAGCCTTCTGGATTGCGCAATGAGGCAACGGGGCATGCTTGCACCAGGGGGGAGGAGTAGAGAAAACCACAGTTCCCCATTGCACGGGTTTACTGCTGTTTTCATGGGGACAGGCAGGTTTGACTTGAACCTGCACTGTCCTCGATTACCATGGGGACTTCTTAACGCAAACTACAATTTGCATTAGGTCTGCCCAGAATCCACCCCAAAGTAATGGCAGCCTATGGGGATGCACCCTATGTTAAAAAAAAAAATATTCTGAATAAGTTCTACTCCTACATGAGCCAGTTTGGTCAAGTGGCTAGGGAGCTGGTCTCTTATCTAGGAATACTGGGTTCAATTCCACACTCCCCCACAAAACAAGCTGTGTGACCCTGGGCTAGTCACAGCTCTCTTCTGAGCTCTCACCGTCCCACCTACCTCACAGGTTGTTCTGCTGTGGGGAGAAGAATTAAAAGCTTTCTCAGCCACTTGAGTCCCCTTAAATGAGTGAGAAAAGTGGGGTAGATAACCCAACTATTATTTTTATTATTATTATTATTATTGTTGTTGTTGTTGTTGTTGTTGTTGTGATGATGTAAAACAGCAGTTACACACAGCAAACGAGATGACTATGCTGGATTTCGTATTATATCACTAGTCGGGCACTTCCCAAGCACCTAGGACTGCGTGATGTATCGGCGAATTATGCAAGCAGACCCCAGTAAAGTGGCTTTTTGTAGCTGGCAGATGGATATCTTGTCAATGCCAATGGTTTTTAGGTGCCCACTGAGATCTTTTGGCACCGCGCCCAGTGTGCCGAGGATGACTGGGACCACTTTCACTGGTTTTCGCCAGAGTCGCTGAAGTTCAATTCTCAGATCTTCATATCTGGAGAGTTTCTCCAACTGTTTCTCCTCAATTCTGCTGTCACCTGGAATAGCAACGTCGATGAGCCACACCTTCTCTTTCTCAACAATTGTAATATCAGGAGTGTTATGCTCCAATTTTCGGTCAGTCTGAAGCCTGAAGTCCCAAAGTAGTTTTGCCTGTTCGTTTTCAACCACTTTTTCTGGCTTGTGATCCCACCAGTTCTTTGCCACAGGCAGATGATACTTTTGGCACAAGTTCCAGTGGATCATTTGTGCTATAGCATTGTGTCTCTGCTTGTAATCAGTTTGTGCGATCTTCTTGCAGCAGCTGAGTGTATGGTCGATTGTTTCATCAACTTCTTTGCAGAGTCGGCACTTTGGATCTTCTCCTGATTTTTCAATTCTGGCTTTGAAGGCATTTGTTCTTATTGCTTGTTCTTGTGCAGCAAGAATCAGTCCTTCTGTTTCCTTTTTCAATGTTCCATTCGTAAGCCAAGACCAGGTCTTTTCTGTGTCCACTTTGCCTTCGATGTTCTCCAAGAACTGTCCATGCAGTGTTTTATTGTGCCAGCTGTCAGTTCGGCGTTGAATTGCAATTTTCTGGTACTGATTCTTGGTTTGCTGCACTTTGAGAAGCTTCTGGTTGTTGACTTCAATCAAAGCTGATTCTTTGCTTTCTGCCACATAATCTGCTAATGCATGCTTCTCTTCTTCCACTGTTTGCTTCACTTGCAAAAGTCCTCTACCACCTGCTTTCCTGGGCAAGTACAGCCTGTCAATATCACTCCGAGGATGTAGTGCATGGTGGATCGTCATCAGTTTTCTGGTTTTTCTGTCTAAGTTGTCCAACTCCTGCTGAGTCCAGTTCACAATTCCCGCAGTGTATCTAATGACTGGTATGGCCCAGGTGTTTATGGCCTTAATGGTGTTACCGCCATTCAATTTACTTTTCAAGATTTTTCTAGTCCTTTGGATGTACTCTTTACTGACCACAGATTTCACATGGCCATGCTTAATGTTATCCAGTTGCAAGATGCCAAGATATTTGTAGGCTTCTGACTGGTGGGACCTGATGACTTGACCATTTGGCAGTAATCTTCCCCTTCTTCAGTGCCACTGTGGCGCATTTGTCCAAGCCAAACTCCATATTGATGTCACTGCTGAATATTCGCACTGTGTTGGTCAGTGACTGGATCTCGATTTCAGATTTTCCATAAAGCTTCAAGTCATCCATGTACAGTAGATGTGAAATTCTCTGTGAATTCCTGGCAGTTTGATAGCCCAGGTTTGTTTTCTTTAGGATGAGTGACAGTGGGATCATAGCGATGATGAAAAGCAGTGGGGACAATGAATCCCCCTGGAAGATGCCCCTTTTGATGTTGATCAGTCCGTAGCTTTCACTTCCGACAAAAAGCTCAGTCTTCCAGTGTTTCATCGCACTTTCTATAAATTTGGTGATGTTCTGACTGATCCCGATGGTTTCCAGGCACTTTGTGATCCAACCATGTGGCAGTGAATCAAAAGCTTTTTTATAGTCGATCCAAGTCATATACAGGTTTGTTTTTCAGCTTTTGCAGTTCTCCAGAATCATTTTGTCAATCAATAGCTGGTCTTCTGTGCCCCTGCTTCTCCGTTTGTTTCCTTTTTTCTGTACTGGCATGATGTTGTTGTCTTCGAGGTAGTCTTGAATCCTGTCTGCTATTATGCCTGTCAGCAGCTTGAGCATAGTAGGTAGACAAGTTATCGGCCTGTAGTTTCCTGGTATGGCTCCTTTGGCTCCATCTTTCTGTATTAAGTATGTTTTGCCAGTTATTAGCCATTCACTGATGTTTCCTGTTTGCAGCATTTCATTGAACAGTTCGGCCATTTTTGCATGCAGGCTGGTCAGGTATTTGAGCCAGAAGCCATGCAACTGATCAGTGCCAGGGGATGTCCAGTTCTTCAATTTCTTCACTCTTCTCGTGACCATTTCAGGTGTTATTTCCAGCTGCTGTATTTTGTTCTTGGAGAATTTCTTCTCGAAATCCTTTATCCACCCAGCACTTTTGTTGTATTCTTTTTCAGCCTCCCAGAGATCTTTCCAGAAGTTGGTTGTTGCTTCTTTCTCTGGCTTTTCTTTTCTTTTTTTTCTTTTTTTGTCTACTTGCTCATGCAGGCTCTGGTAGAACTGCCTCTGATTAGACTGGAACATTTGGTTCTGCCTGTACTGGATGATTCTTGCTTCATATCTTTCGATTTTCCTGGCTGTAGCTGTTATCTGCTGTTTCACGATTTCCAAAGCTTCATCAATTTTCCTCGTATTCAGCCAGTATTTTTTGATCAGATGTTCTTTAGTCTTCTCGTTGTTCAGTTTCTTCTCCTTCATGTTTTTTAGGTTGCTGGCATCTGATCTCAGGCTTTTCATTTTTAGTTCCAGTCGGACTTTCCACTTTGGTTTTCCAGTTGATTTTCTAATTGGTTTTGGCTGCAGTAACCCTAATTCTTCTGTTACTATCACAGCTGTACTGTAGGCGAGCTGGTTCAGTTCTTCGATGAATGCTACCTGAACAGTTACAAGGGCATAGTTGATGTCATTCATCAGTGGGACAAGTCGTTTTCTGCCTATAGTTTTTAGGGTTGGCAGTCGCTTTCGCTCTTTACTTGATGCTGTATGAGCCATTATTCTGTCCTTCAATTCTTGCTGTCTTTGAGACAATGTGTCAGGTGTTTCATCCATGACTTCATGCTGCTGTTCTTCCTCTTCTTGCAGAATTTCCAGATTTTCATCAGGTTCTAGTTGATCAGTGACTCCTGGTCTTGCTGGAGCTTCTATTACTGGCACAATAGGCTGCGGTGCTTCAATTTCATTAGCGTTCCGTATTTCCTTGAGTTCAACTTCACTGAACACTTTAGTCCCGCTTATGAATTTTCTCTGATCAGCTAGCCGCAGTTCTGTTATCTTTGAGTCTGGATATTCTTGTTTCCATAGCTGGTGCATCCGTTTTTGATAGCCAGGTTCTGATTTATAGTAGCACTTCATGACTATATGATTCTCTGACCTTGAGAATTTCTGCCACTTCCTTGTTTGTGAATTTTGTTCCTGTAGCCCATTTGTCAACAATTGCCCAGGTTCCTCAGCAACCGCCATGGTCCTTTTTATCCTGGGCGATGACCATGCCAGTATAGACTTCTTTTTTGTTTGTGTCTCCATTATGTCAAATGGGTTGGGTGTACTTAGTCTGGCTCCTCTGCTTCGACCACTCTGGCATGGTTGAACCTGCCAGTAGTTTACACTACCGCCGGCCCAGCTCTCAGCTTCATTGGAGCACTCAAGCCCCACCGCCACGACAAGGCCACACCCATCAGGGGGATGATGATGATGATGA
Source organism: Aspidoscelis tigris stejnegeri (assembly GCA_023333525.1). Lineage (NCBI taxonomy): Eukaryota > Metazoa > Chordata > Lepidosauria > Squamata > Teiidae > Aspidoscelis > Aspidoscelis tigris. The sequence goes on along the minus strand of JALMGA010000005.1, from coordinate 79,701,906 downwards.
TGATGATGATGATTCCAGGATATACTGTATCTTGGAACAGAGGCCTACTGTCTGCATGCTAGTGCAGACTACAGAAGGACCCACCTCTCAGCTCTCTTCTGAGCTCTCACAGCCCCACCTACGTCACAGGGTGTTCTGTTGTGAGGAGAAGAATAGAAAGCTTTGTCAGCTGCTTTGAATCCCCTTAAATGGGTGAGAAAAATGGGGTAGAAAAGACAATTTTCTTCTTCTTTTTCTTCTTCTTCTGCATTAAAATGAATGGATTCAAACTGATAAAGCAAGGAAGAGACTCATTAGATATGATCTTTAAAATTTGCAAATCCAATGGAAGTTTATTTTAATTTCCTTAGGTTTGTATAATGGCTGCCACATCCTTAAGGGCTGGATTTAGCATGAATAGATTTGGCATCTACAGAAGCCTGCCATACCAATGCTCTGCTGCTCCCAAAGTCAAGAAAATCCTCCCCACTCTCAACATCCATTCTAGAGAGTGAAGTTGGAAATGAATAATGCCACCATAAAACATTATGTCTATGGTAGCAACCTTATCAGGGAGAAATGTTTTGTCATGCTTCTGTCACATTTATTTGCAGCTCAGGCACAATATAGCAAGTTTAGTGTACTTTTATTGCTTTATAGACAGAGATCTATCCATAAAAATCCAAACAAAATGGAAGAATAGCCATTCTAGTGCGACCCTTTGTACTTACAGGGAAAAAGTAGCATCGAAACAAAAGAAGGAATTGTGTAAAGCTATAAACCTAATCTCACTTTTTGGAAGCAGGCAACAATGAGCACAATGTAGCAGATTTCAGTAGTAACCTTTTGTGCATCTAAGAATAGTGTAAAGGGCTCTTTTTAAAAATCATTTCAAGCATTTAGTGTTACCACTAACCCTTCTGTGACAATAGCCAATCCCTGCAAGCATAATTTGATTATTCCACCATGCCCACGTTCTCTAAAGACCCTATTCTGAATTTTCTGTTGCTGCATCCAGAGAAGATCAAAACCCAGACATGATCATGGTGCTCCCAGTCATGGGATATAGGCCCAATTTACTGGGTTAATGTTATTCTGGTAGAATTAACTATTATAGAGCAATATCCTACTATTCCACAGTTGCAGCTGTGTGGATTACTGTGTGAGAAGTACAGCGATTGTTCGCCATCAGCTGTCACTATCTGACAGGATACTGCTCAAAAAAAATTAAGGGAGCACACTTAAGCATCACAGTATAACCCCAAGTCAATTAATCTTGATGGATAACAATCTGTCCAGTTAGGAAGCATAAGCAATTGTGCATTTGTACCTGCTTTGGTACAAATGAAAGTGACAGTGCGTGGACAGGGGGGATAACAGCAAGTCAAGTCCAAAACAGGGAATGGTTTTGGAGGTGGTGGCCACACACATGGTGGTGGCCATACTCTCTCCTGATCCTGGCTGATTCTTTTCTGGTTTTGAATTTTGCTAGTGTCCTTGTCACTACTGGTAGCATGAGGAAGTACCTGCACTCCATTCAGGTTACACAGGCAGTCCAGTCCCTCTAGGATGGAAATCCATATGTGCCATCACAGGAAGGTTTGATGTGTCTCCCAACACAGTCTCAGGAGCATGGAGCAGATTCCAGAACACAGGCCATTACACAAGCAGAGCTGGGCAGAGCTGTAGAAGGGCATCAACCCAACATCAAGACTGGTATCTACTGCTTTGTGTCAGGAGGGACAGGAGGAGCACTGCCAAAGCTATGAGGATGGCCTGACATCCTGTAGTGGGACCTGTGCTTACAGTCCCTCATTGTGTAGCTCAATTGGCATTCACCAGAGAACACCAGAATTGGCAGGTCTGCTTTGGTGCCCCATTCTCTTCTCAGTGCTAAATCAATAAATTACAGAATAAATAAATGATGCCTCAAGTTGGCCCGTATCTAACCTTCTAACACTTTGGGCAGTCCTGTTTCTGCAGTCAGTTTACTGGAACTGCTGAATACAAAGAAAGGATTAAAAATTCTGTTCCTGTTAACTGCATTCCGAGTAGTATTCCCAGTACCACAATATCATGATGGCTTGGAAATAGAGCCTAGACCTAAAAGAAGGATGATTCTAAAAAAAGGATTGAAGTGATACAGTTGCAAGATAGGAAAGAAAGCCCATAAAGAGGAAAATGACTAGAACAAATCAGTGAAAGACATTATCAGCCAACATAGTCATATTCCAAAGTACATTCAGAAAGTATTTTTCCCTATGTACTGAATAAATGAAACAAAATGGAGCAAACACAAAAAGGATTTATGGAAGGGCATGAATACATGCATATACCTCAAAGAAATAAGTGAATCTGCAAAGTGTGGCTACTTCGCGGTAAATGCCCAGCACAAATACAGTTTTATTTCAAAAGCAATTTGATCCCATCTTTTATAGCACGTAGTAGGACAAAATTAAAAGTGGCCTGTGAATTTGGAGGAAGTAGCCAAGTGACCTGAAGCAATCAGATTCCAAGTGTTTGGACAGGAGCAGAACAAAATAGGATGGAAGGCAGTGCCCATGTTCAGAGACAGCATTGTTACATAGACTTCACTTTGTGCTGTCGCTTCATCAAAGAAGACAAAAGAAATCTTTTTAAAAAAAGAATTTTCAGAGAACAACCTTTATTTAATTAATTTTATTAATATTTATAGTTATATCCCACCCTCTACCCCCGTGATGGCCAACGTATGACATGTGTGTCACAGGTGACACACCAAGCCCTTTTGCGTGACACACATGGTCACCCTGGCACCTGGACGTGTAGTGCTTGCTTGTTCTTGAAGTGTATGAAATACCAACTTTCAATTGAAGATTTAGCAACAAAAGTGACTAATGTAAAGAATTATTTGTTTTTGCTTTTAATAATATAGATATATGAAAAATATAACTTTTTTACTAGAACTACAAATATCACAAAATTATGGATATTTCTAGATGTGACACAGCACCCGAGTTAAGCCAGGTTTTCTTGCAAATTTTGACACACCGAGCTCAAAAGGTTCACCATCACTGCTCTACCCTAAGGTCTCAGGGAGGGTAAGAGCATTTAAAACAGATGTGTTAAAATAACGCCATATATATAAAACAGTATGAAACAATGATGTCTGCATTGGGGCAAAACTATTCCACATTTAGCCAAAGGCCAGAGCAAAGAGGTGCATCTTCACTGCCTTCCTGAATATATACAGTGAAGGAGCCAGATGCACCTCGAGGGGGAGACTATTCCACAGCCTGGGGGCCATCACTGAGAAGGCCCTCTCTCGGGTGCCCACCCATCGTACTATTGAGGGTAGTGGCACAACTACCAGATCCTAAGGAATGGGCAGGTCGGTATGGGGGAAAGCGTTCCTTCAGATATTTGGGGCCCAAGTCATTTAGGCCTTAATTACGGCGGCTGGGATTACTGGAATGGAGTGGCATTTGAGTACTTTTCACCAAATTGTACTGGGCTTTGGTTCATTCTGGATCAGGGTGGCACACTTAAAATATTTAAAATTATCATACTGAAACAAACATTTGTGAGAAGGTAAAGCTGGAGACAGAGAGCTTTCTGATGTGGGTACGCATAACATGGGCATTGTGTGGGCTACAAAAGTCTCATGATAACACAATTTAAAATGTCCGAAGCTCTAGCAGTCCATGTGGACGACCACAGCTGGGAACTCTCCCGCCAAGAAACAGTTTATGGATTTTGTTTGAAGTCTACAAGGTCCTAGCAAATCTTTCTTTGATTAGACCTATTTTGGATCAAAGGAAGACTTGAAGGTGTGATATAGACCTTCAAAGAAAGTCCACAACATGTTTGTTGATGGGTTCAGGAGGTTGCACCTGTCACTAGCAGTCACGGAAAATTTTGCCTAGCCTTTATTTTGCATTAAAAAATAATAACATTACAATAGTCCCGGAAGAAAAAAGACAATTTCTGTGGTCCTGTTTCCCATACCCCTTTTAAGGTTTTAGTTTTTACTGGTGTGTCTCTTTCCAGGAAAAGGTGGTATGGGCGTAGTGGTAATAGTACTAATTTATTTAAACCATTAACTTCTTGAATACCCTTTTTGATACCCGTTGGAGTATAATTAGCCTGCTTTGGGAAATGGTGCTTTTGATAGTATATGGCTTGTAGGATCCAATTCTGAAACTTTCATATGATACTTAATAATTCATTTTTATCATCATCACCATCATCACACAGCCTGGTAGATAGTTTTTGCCCATTTATGGTATTCCAACTATTGGATTCTTCCCAAATACCTAGAATCATAGATATCAATGCATTATGGTGGTGGTGGTGGTGGTGAATACTGCATCCAATATGTAGGAAGATAATAATAATAATAATAATAATAATAATAATAATAATAATAATAATAATAATAATAATAATAATAATAATAATAATAATAATAATAATAATAATAATAATAATAATAATAATAATAAATAAGTTATAAAATATAGCCAAGCAAAACAACAAAAAACAAAAGAAATGATTTACAGTAATATGTATGTTTCTGTTTTACAGATTTGGATTTGTTTACAGATCATTTGGCAGTCATTAGATTAATAATGCATTACCAGCCCCAGATCTTCACAGCGGATAACATGAAAACACCACTGTAGATCTTCAGATGAAGGGATGGAGAATTCTAAAGTATGACATCCCTTCCATACTTCAGTTCTGGCCCCTGTAAAAAAACTAGAATTGGAAGGATGTAAAATAGGTTAACGCTCTCTGACTTGCCTTTGATCATTTTAAAAGTCTTTAAAATTAAATGATATTTTAATCATATAAAATATTTTTTTAAAAACATGGTAAGGCATTGCTTTGTACTCCATGCTACATATTCTCAGTAATGTGAAGTTAATTAGGGGTTGTTCACACAAAAAAATTCACATGTTCACTTTGCTGCTGAAGTGAAAATCTTTAAATTCATTTTGTGACTTAATTGAAAAACTGTTTTTCACTTTCATTTAATGCATTTAAGCAAAGAAAAATACTTTTTTTCCTTTAAAAAGCCTTTGTCCTGACCAAAAACACAGCAGAAAATAAATGTTTTATTGAAGTGTTCATTTTAGCCAGTAGGATATAGGCTTGTTTTGACTGAAGTTTTGGATATACAAAAAAACCTTTTTTTTTTTTGTTTCAATGCAAATAACACCTCTAGTGAAGATTGTAGTGTGCATTCATCAGGATTCATACAATTATTTTTCCACCAACCCTCAAAACGACCACTTTGCCATTACTCAATCTTTTTTAGTTTAATGTTTCTGTTGCAGTCTTGCCAAGGATTATGTGGATTTGCATAGCCCTTTCCTAATTTCCTGGCGCTTTAACTAGCATCATCATGTTTATCTCCTTTTTGTTCTTGTTGCCGTCACCCAAGTGGAATTTTAAGAGATTTCCAGAAGTGAATATAGTTATTCATTATTCAGTCCTTTCAACAAACTTTGTTTTGGACTATATGCAAGTTTCTGTGAGGCAGCTTGTGATAAAGGCACTTTGATGTTAATTGTATTTGCAAATTCTGATAAAACCAGAATGAATAGGTTTGTCAGGGAGTATTTTGAATATGTTGATATATAGTATTTATTGACATAGTTGTGAAATAGCTTTCAGAAAATCTACAGCAAATATCATCCATAGAATTATCATATGAAAAACTTGTATGGGGGGAGGCGAGTCAGCCTGGGGAACCCCGCCTCTCACTTCACCTCCTAATCATTCTCCAGCAGCCAGCCAGGGGCAAGATGGCATGGGGGTGTTCCCTACCTGCCTTGTCCCCCCCCCCCAATCATTTGCCACCAGCCTCCAGTTGCCGGACAGGAGGCAAGATGGCGGTGGCAAGAGGGGTCCCACAAGCCTTGCCTCCCCATCATTCTCCACAGGCATCCCACAGAGTGACTGCCAGAGGAGGGTGGAAGAGGAAAAAGCTCAGATGCTTTCTCTGACTGACTCACCTCCCATGGGTACCAAATATTAAAAAAGGCTGATAGCTTCATTTTGCACATAAAGACTGGCTTATGAAAGTAGACCCCTTCACTCTTGTGTGCAAAGCCTTGGACCTTCGAAAGTCACTTGAATTGTGAAGGTGCTGAAATGTTTTGTCACACCCCTAGGGTAAATTTTTGAGCTGTAAAACAGAGGAAGCCAGCATGCTTGTCTTTAGGCCAGTTCATTCCCATTTGGCTTCATGACGTAACGTGTGTCGCTACTGGCTCAGAATTTTTTCTGGATTTAACAATGCTGCATGATTGCTAAACAAAGCATGGAAAAGAAGGATGGTCTGATGAATTTCCAGCAAGATACTACTGACTCCAGCTTACACATCACTGAGAATTAGGGAGAGTAAAATGGCAAGAGCCCAGCCTTTGGAGCACCAGGGCACTGGTGTGTCTTATGCTTAAATGCTACCATAGCACAAAGGGCAGCACAACACTAGAAGGCTGTTTTTTTTTATTTCAGCCACTGAATGTTTCAAAGAAGAATGCAACACTAATCTTTAAGTTACACTTTTCTGGTTTCTCATTTTCAGCCAGCAGAGAGGAACTGCATACAAAACTCAGAAAATCAGTCTGCCAATGGATAAATAATAACAGAATTTTGGTCAGAATTTTCATCCAGTCTTGACCAATTTGTCACCTATTAAAAACTGTTTAATCAAATAATCATTCTAGTAAAAAGAACATTGCTGTTCAAGGGAGGGGACCATGGGCATACCTGGAATTTTGAATTTATACTATGGGGGGAATCATCATTTTTTTCCTTAGCCAATTCCTGTCCTCAGAAAGATTCATATGTACATGGGTTTGCATTCACTCACACATACCCAGAGCTTTTCTACAGTGGCTGTGTAGGTTTTGAATCCAGCCTAATGTGATTAAAATTGTTCTGTGGCTATGTAATGCGGTGATTTTAAATGGAATGAAACGAATGGATGGACTTTTAAGCTCCATAATTTCAGAAGGTATGAAAGCACCTCTAATTTATTACTAGCTCTGTGTACATTTTAAGGGGGAAAAGCTAACAACCCTTGTCCTATTGTGGCAGATGATTAGATCAAACATTTTGCTGGCCCTGGGCAAGCGTTCGGTGAGTTATTGGTCTATGGCATTTACTACCAGAGGGTGTGATGACTGTAACTACTCAGGATGACTTTAAGAAAGGTTTGTACAAGTTCATGGATGACAGGTCTATCAATGGCTACTAGGTTGGATGCCTAGGTATATCCTCCAAGCTAGGGAGACAGGCAGGATGCCTTTTGAGCCAGTTTGGTCTAGTAGTTAAGGACCTGGAATTATCTGGAAGCACTCGGTTGGGTTCCACCCTCCCCCTTGAAGCTAGCTGGGTGACCTGGGGCAAGAAGGAGCTTCACATTTAAGGCGGAGCAAGGGGTGTGTTCGGACGCATCCTCAGTAACTTTCAGCATGGCAAACTGGACTGAAATGGCTGAACTGTACCATGATGGATGGAAACTTCCTTCCTTCCCACCCAATGTTTGTATGTGTGGATGATACACAGGAGTTGTCAGCACTCCCCCCCCCCCCCCGCCGCCTTCCTGTTTCATTCCTGCGAAGCAGTTTCTCATTTGCTTGGCCAACAGTATGTACTTTGCTCGCCACCATTCCTAGTATGATACCCTCTCCCATCCTGCCCCCCCCCAACTCCCCTTTGTTCCAGTCACATGCTGGAAGACTCTGTCCAACATTTTAAAAAACTATAAATAGGTTTTGTGCTAGATTGATAAGGCAATATATCACATTTTATTTCTAGTAGTTTTGCTTGAAATGATTTGGAGAAAAAAATGGCAAGAAAAGCACTGTTGCGAGAGGGAGCAAAGGGAAGAGTTGTCACGCCCTATGGCTAGCAGAGCTCTTGGTGCGTGCGGGCGTGTGAATGGGAGACCCAAGTGAGAGTAGACACGGTTTGCATTCCACAGGAAGGGTTTATTGTATAACACATGGTGCAATGGGTGCAAGCATGAAAATAAACATTCTTAACATCCTAAATAAACTATACCTATACATACTTGTGAAGGGTAGAACAATGAGGGGACGAAGGTAGCCACACGAACACATACCCCCAAAAGTAACATAGCATGAACTGTTTCTTATAAGGTAGTTACAATTACTACAGGTGGATCCACACAGGTGGATCTAATAATCCAATTAGTGTAAAGCACGCACGCCCCTTTTGGTTGCTCTTTCCCTTTTTCCTCGTGTGTAATGCTGTGTGAGCAGGTGCATGTCCTGGATGAACACCAAGCCTGTCTACCCTGGTGGGTCCTGACATCCCTTCTCAGGTGCGGTGTTCAGGAGGCCTAGCATCTTGGTGAATTTGTTGTGTTTCATGACTGCTAGCGCTTTGGTAAAGATGTCGGCTATGTTGTTTTCGGACTCTACATATTGTAAGATTATCATCTTACTTTTGATTGCTTGTTTGACATTGGCATATCGTGCTCCGAGGTATTTACTTCTGTTTCGTAGGTTGTCTTGTTCCATTGCTTTGATACAACCTTGGGAATCTAGGTATGTGGGTATTGGACATGGCACGTCTACTTGAAAGTCTTGCAGGAGGCCTATCAGCCATTCGAGAGTTAGGGTTCCAGAACATAGGGAGTTGAGTTCAGCTTCTAGTGTAGAAAGTGCAACATGCTTTTGTTTTATTGAGCTCCAAGATATCAACACACCGAAGAGGAAGTATGCAGCACCTCCAGTTGAGCGGTTTTCTTCTACGTCAGCAAAGCTAGAGTCTGTATATAAGACAAATCTTTTGGTTACATTTGGAGAGATGTTTAGATTATAGTGTTTTGTTCCTTTTAGGTATCTAAGCACTCTTTTTGTGGCGACCCAATCGCCAATACGTGGTGCATGCACTCTCCTGGCTAAGAGTCCGGCTGCATAACTTATATCAGGCCTTGTATTATTTGCAATATATTGAAGACTTCTGACTAAACTTCTATATATGTTGGGTTGTGGAAAAGGTGTCTCATCAGTTTCTTTTAAGTAGGAGAGAGTTATAGGTGTAGTTACTGGTTTACAATCCGCCATGTGGCTTATTTCCAGCAGTTTGGTAATTTTTGAAGTTTGATTTAGCAATATGCTATTGTTTTTAATGTTGATGGATATTCCAAGGTATGTCTGTGGTTGTCCTAGACGTTTTAGGTCCATCTTTTGGCTGAGTCGTTGATAGAGCTCATTGTTTATCTGCGGACTTTCCGCTGCTGATAAGATGTCGTCAACATGTACCAATAAAAAGCAATTTGCTTTAATGTATAAACATGCATCATGTTTGGCTTGATTGAACCCGATGCTTTTTAGGGTTTCATCTAGGTGAATATTCCAGGAACGGGCACTTTGTTTAAGGCCATATAATGCCTTCTCTACCTTATAAACACCTGTTTTGCAATGGTCTTCAAATCCAGGGATAGGGTACATGTATATTTCATGGTCTAAATGCGCATTTAGATACGCTGTGACAACGTCAAATTGTTGTATATCATATCCTTTTAGGGTTGCTATACAAAGAGCAACTCTGATGGTGTCACTGTGTACGCACGGGCTATACACTTCGTCATAGTCTGTTGGATATTCTTGGCTGTAGCCTAAAGCGACGAGCCTTGCCTTGTAAATTGTTCCTTTATCATGTGTTTGTTTGCGTTTATAAACCCAGCGACATCCTACTGGCTTTTTGCACATTGTGGCGGGTGCCGGAGTGAAGACTTTTTGGGTAGTTAAGGAGTTAAATTCTATCTTCATCGCTTCCAACCATTTCTCCTTTTCAGGTGAAGGGAGAGATAACACCTGCTGATAAGACCTTGGTTCTTCAGGGCTTTCGACTATAGCTTGATTAATTACGAAACGATCGGGAGGCTGGCCTTTGTTAGTTCTTTTGGACCTACGTAGAGGTTGTTCTTCAGCCTTATAAGACACCAGAACACCGGTAGCTCCTTCTTCTTCTTCTTCATTTGTGTGGTCTGTTGTTACTTCTTCCTCTTTTCCATTCTCATCTTCAGAACTGGAGGAAAGTTCTGGTGGACTCCTGTATTCTAACCACTTTCCTTTTGGTTGTGTGCCTGAGGTTCCTGGCACGGAAGGCATAGGATCAGCTGCTGGTTTGTTTTCCTCAACATGATAGAAAACATCCTTATTTAGGTGGATATATTCCCAGCCTGTGTGTCGAACGAAGTTGATGCTTCTACTTATCATGATCTTGCCCTTTAAGCCAATGGCCATGCGGTATGCTTTGCACTGATCCTCGTATCCTACGAGTGTCCCTTCTATGGACGGGGAGTCAGTTTTTAGTCGTTGTTCGGGCGGTACTCGAACGTAGCCTTTGGTTCCAAACCTCTCAAGATATGTCAAGTTGGGCATTTTCCCATAGAGCAGGTGGTAAGGTATGTCACGTATAGCATGAGAATATACTCTGTTGCGTACATGATTTGCAATAGCAGCTGACTCAGCCCAAAAAGTATCAGGGAGGCAGGCGTCCCGCAACTGACAGGACATCATCATCTTTAGGACGCCCAGAGTTCTTTCAGCTACTCCGTTTTGCTGTGGCACAAACGGAGCACTACGTCTGTGGCGTACACCATATTCTCTGAAAAGATTCTCCACTTGCCTATTCATAAACTCTCCACCACGATCGGACTGGAAGGAACGTATGGTACTATTAAATTGTGTCCGAACATAAATCATGAAGTCACGAAGTGCCATATATACTTGGGACTTTTCTTTTAGAAAGAACATGAATGTGTACCTTGTGTAATCATCTACTAGTAGAAAAAGATAGCGTTTCTCCCCAAAAGATTCAGGAAAGGCACCTGAAAGATCACCATGGACTACCTCGAAGGGTTGTTGTGTCACCCTGGTACTGCTTTTTGGAATTGGTGTTTGCTTAATCTTTGTTTGCTTGCATACTGAGCATTCAAGGTAATGATCACAACCAGCAAGCTTGAGCCCAGTCATCCTGGCAAGCTCTTTAATCCTTCTATAACTTATATGGCCTAACTTCCTATGCATTGTGTGTATGCAATTACTTGGGTGTAAGGACTGGCTTTCTAATGATAAAACCTTATCCATCCCAGGTCCACACCCAGATCCTAATACATATAGGCCACCCCTCATGGGGGCTTCAGCAATAGCTACCCCATCCTTACATATCACACATCTTTGAGCTTCAAACGATACTGTGTGACCTAAACAAGTTAAGTCTGCAATTGACAGTAATGAATATTGCAATCCAGGCAAGTATAACACATTATCCAATACATCCCCCAATTGTGCTAGAAATACTGAACCTGACTGTTTGGCACAGTGAACAGTCCCGTCGGGCAGCTGGAGCTCTCTAGGTTCTATGTTATGCAGCCCTGTAAAAAGGGAGTTGTTCCCGGAGATCGTGTGAGAACAGCCAGAATCTATGATCCAGTCTGTAGTCCACTCCGTGTTTTCGTCTTTGCCCTCGCAGCTGCTTCGAGTCGAAAAAATGGTAAAAGCGTAGGAAAGGTCCTGCCGTTTACTCCGCTGTGGTGGGGGTCGTGATGATGTATTTCCAAATGTCCCATATGGTCGCTGAGGTATCTGAGGGCTCCGTCCCTTTGCCTCTCCGGTGCTCTGGGGACCACCCTTAGTCTGCATAAGTTGTCTTTTCCTATAACATTCACGTTCATAATGTCCCTTTTTGTGGCAGAAGCGACACTTAATTGCAAGTGCCTGTGCTTCCCTTCTGAGAGGCATATTGGATTGTTGCGCTGCCACTTTTTGTTGCTCATATTCCAATAGCCTTTGAGCTACACTGGAAAACGTTATCTGTGTATCTGCCAGAGAGCCGAAAGAGTCTACAAGGGCAGAATATTCGGGAGGTAAGCTTGATAGGAGAATATACCCTTCCATTGCAGATTCCATACGTAAGCCTCGGTCTCTGAGTTCGCTTAGGAGATAACGTACTTGGCTGACATGCTCCGTCACATCCCCGCCTGGCCGGAGTCTTAGACCGTACAATTGCTTCATTAAGCATATTTTTGTGGCTGCTCCGCTTCTTTGGTAGGTTTCTCTTAAGGTATCCCACACCTCCTTCGCTGTGGCTATATTTTTCACAGTTGCCAGCACCGAAGTGTCTAAACAAAGGAGTATAGTGGCTCTGGCTTTTGCTTCATCTGCCATTTCCTGTTGGGTGGCAGCCGCAGGTAGGACCGTCTCGACGTGCGTGAAGATCCCTTCTCTTCGCAAAAGCGCCTCCATCTTAATGCTCCAGGCAAAGTAATTGGTATCTGACAACAAAGGGACGGCCGAGAACAGACCCGAGGACGTAGAGGCAGCCATCTCAAACTCAACAGAGTCGGACAAACTCCAAGCTACGGCCGAATATATCACCAGGTCCCCGACAACTGGCCCATAACCTGTCACGCCCTATGGCTAGCAGAGCTCTTGGTGCGTGCGGGCGTGTGAATGGGAGACCCAAGTGAGAGTAGACACGGTTTGCATTCCACAGGAAGGGTTTATTGTATAACACATGGTGCAATGGGTGCAAGCATGAAAATAAACATTCTTAACATCCTAAATAAACTATACCTATACATACTTGTGAAGGGTAGAACAATGAGGGGACGAAGGTAGCCACACGAACACATACCCCCAAAAGTAACATAGCATGAACTGTTTCTTATAAGGTAGTTACAATTACTACAGGTGGATCCACACAGGTGGATCTAATAATCCAATTAGTGTAAAGCACGCATGCCCCTTTTGGTTGCTCTTTCCCTTTTTCCTCGTGTGTAATGCTGTGTGAGCAGGTGCATGTCCTGGATGAACACCAAGCCTGTCTACCCTGGTGGGTCCTGACAAGAGTGGAGTAAGAGTATAAATGATACAATTTTAAGGACAATGGTTTAGTCTGGTGGTTAAGGAGCTGGACTCTTATTTGGGAATATCAGGTTTGATCCTGCACTCCTCTGTGAAGCCAGCTGGGTGACCTTGGGCTAGTCACAGTTCTGTTCTGAGCTCTCACAGCTCCACCTCCCTCACAGGGTGTTCTGTTGTGGGGAGAAGAATAGAAAGCTTTGTTAGCCACTTTGAGTCCCCTTAAATGGTTGAGAAAAGCTTTGTTAGCTGCTTGAGTCAGATATAAAAACCAGCTCTGTTCTTCTTCTTCTTCTTCTTCTTCTTCTTCTTCTTCTTCTTCTTCTTCTTCTCCAGCAATGTGCAAGGGAAACAATGTTTCCTTTCAATAAAAGGGGACCTTTTTTTTTAGCAAAGATATATTACAGTTTTCTAAAATTTATTTTAAGGCACTTATGGAAAAATGAGAAATATAAATGCTGTATTAATGAATCTTTTTAGATTCCTGCATGAAACAATAATGGATTTCTCAGGGAAGGACTTTGGAAACGGAAACAGGGTTCCCCAAGCTTGTATTAAATTCTTTTTTTCATAGTTTACTATGTAGTTTATCAAAGGTAAGGAGGAAAATTGATTTAGTTTTATGCAGTTTCAACATCAAAGACATTCATAACATACACAGCATTAAAGTTTAGTTTCTAGCACTTTGAGCATGTCTTTTGATGTTTAACATTTTATGTTCATCCTGAGGAAAGTCCTAGTAAAATGCACTACCAGAGATAAAAATGATTTAACCCAGGAAAAGGTTGCTTTGTTTACCTATTTATTTGCATTTTTATTCCATCCTATACCCAAAGCTCTCAGGGCAGGTCACAGCATTAAAAACGAAATGTAAAATGAGCATAGTAAGCCTATTGGTTGTGACGTATCGTAGCCGTTTTTGTTTTCACTTTGATAACCTACATACTTTATAAATGAGGGCAGATACATCCATTGAACCTGGCAAGTTGAGATGGATTTGTACGAGGACTGACGGAACATGTGACGGACACATTCAGAGCATTCACTCCTCTGGTTGGGTGGTTCCATTCTAGATGTGTTCCAGGTGTAGACACGTTCCAGGTGTAGAGCACCCTCGGGGCACAGGCCTACATGGGGACACGCACACACGCTTTAGTATCAGAGTGGCCAGCATGTGCAGCTGCACCCAGCTCATCATTTCAGAACCTGGTGAGCACAAGGTAAGTACCTCTTGGGTGTGTGCATCCCCACATAGGCCCGAACCCAGGAGGGGGGGGTGCCCGGGGGGGTTCTGTGGGCTCTAAGGGACCTGATCCAGTCCCTTAGAACCCACAAGAACCCAGGAAAGTGACCGGACAGGCCTGCCTGCCCCTGGGTCTAATTTCACCCAGTGACAGACAGCCTGGGAGTGGGGTCCCACCCCCATGCTGGCCTTTTCAGGAAATGCATTCCTTATCTGCATATGTGTGAATTGGGAAACAGTCCCTGCATGTCCTAGCCTAAGTGCACTACAGCCATTTGGCTGTAGTGTGAAAAGGCCTCTGTCCACAGAAAGAGGGTCTTGTTAGTTACTGAGCATTTCCTGCTTTCTAAACCTCTTGCAAAGTGAGTTATAAAGCATGGCCCTTTCTTCACTGGTTCTTATTCTGGATTATATCCCATAGTAGGGACAACTATCTACATTCTGGTGCAGACTGTGGCAAGTCCAAGGAGATGCCTGCTGTAGTCTGCACTAGCTTGTGGATGGTAGGTTTCTATTCCAGAATAAGGCCTAAGACAGAAAGGGCCCAGAATAAAATGTAGTGAATGAGACATCAAAAACAATGTTATTTGATGCATAGCTTCATTTGAATGTAACCTTTCCAGGGCCAGAGGGAGGAAGAGGAAGAGAGGAGGAGGAGGAAGAGTTATATTTTAAATATGTTTTAGTGATTGTATTTTTATCATAGGCTGTTATCCACCCTTCAGGAAGGACAGGATGCAGATATAATCAATAAATAAAATAAATAAATTTGGCGAACAGAATAGGAGATAAACATTGCGCAAGAGAGGTTGTTTTGTTTAAGGAGACAAAATGCCATTAACGTGTGTAACTCAGCTGTGCACATAATATATGGTACAATTTGACTATCTCAATCTGCAGCACAGGCCTTGATAAGAAAATTAAATAGTTTTCTTGTTGGCTGAACCTAATGCTTCCTCTGGACTCAGATAAGAGGCTTTTATCGCACTTTCTGCTTCCTTCTTTACCGCTAGCTAGGTATTTGCTTGGCAGATGTCAAGGATAGGGCTGTTTCTTGTGTGAATTGAATTCATTCAGTATAAGTGTTCCAGTTGTTGATAGCATTCCATAAGAACTGGATAAAGAGATATCATGCAAGCATTTATATGTGATGAAAATGTTTATTATCCCATTAACAGCACTTAACTCTATGTGCCTACTCAGACGAGTAGTCAGAGGACCCTCTTCCTTAGTAAATTGGAATATGATTACATTGTAGGCCCAAACAGCAATAGCTGGGTGGAATCACCATTTCTTCAGCAAAAGGAAGTCCTGTTTTCTGGCTTCAGCAAGCTGAGAGCTTCAGAGTTTCTGCTGAAGGCTCAGAGAAATGTTTGACTAAAACCAATGGAAAAAAAGCTCTGCATCTCATTGGTATTAATGTAAATGGCAGATTGTAGACATTACCAGGTTGCTATGGGTCATTAGTGCAGAAGTATGAGACTGAAACCAAATTCTGGAAAGGACATTTTATTCACACTAGTGGATAATCCTCTAGTGGACGCAAATGGAGTAACTTCACAAAGAAATGCACACAGAATATTCCCATGTTCAGACTTTTATACAATATCTCAAAATCCCAAAAGCATACCTTTTCCCCTTTATCCATATATGGGAAACTGCAAACTAACCTAAATAATTCTATAGGCCTGCTGCGTCTTACGTCAATCTCTCTGTCCTCCTTTGTATAGGCAACATCTGGATCTTATAGATAAGAGCTTTCTTCTTGCACAAGCAATAGGACTTCCTCTGCTCTCTATACCTACACAGGAAAGACCCCCGAGAAACCTTTACATGCAGTCCTTTCGTACATGATTTTAGCTCTGTCAGTAAAATGCATCTTTGACCTATAACTAAACTCTTGATGCACGATCAACTCTTTAATCAGCAATTATATTATATTAACCCCTGTGCCATCCACAAGATGACCGACACCTTAAGCTGTTCTCATGGGTAAATTTGGGAAGATACCAGGGCCAGACCAGCTGTGCTTTTGCACGCTATGACTGTGAAAATACTGAACATATACTTTCATAGTGTCTATTTTGTAATTATATTTGCCCTGAACTGTCAAACTGTTTAGAATGCTGTTATCAGGAACTGAAGAGTCACAATGAGTCAGCAACTCATGACTCCGACTCTTGTGATTCAATCTCATGCTTTTGCAGTACTTAGATGTCATCATTCTGAAACCTCATGATGACTTGCAGTTTATGGGCTATAAAAGTAGCTCTGTGTTGAACAAGTTTTTGTCTTTAGTTTCTGCTGTTTAGGTAGAAGTTTATCTAAAAAAAGGATTCTGAAATAAAGCTGCTGAACCTTCCAGTGAGAAAAGAAATACTTTGTCTCTGGATTTATTTGTTTGAATGACTTATTCTCTGAGAGTGAGAAGTGATCTGACTCCAGTTCAAATCCGCTACACTGTGTGACATGAACATCTAGTCCCTGTTCTCTGCAGGTAGCTGACCAAGTCTGCCCGGATTTATCCTCAGTTCCTTCAACCTGAACTGAAATAATTCACAGTCATAGTGTGCAAAAATTTTAAATGTAGGTAAATTCTGTGCTGGGGCTATGTTATTTAGGGAAAATCTATGTTCTTTCATTAAAGGTTAAGTAATGTTGGGTAAACTAATCTTTGAAATCAAGATTTCTTAACAAAGGAAATGGTATTAAGTGCAAAAAAATGTTACACAGAAAACACGCAAAAAAAATTTTTTTTCATGCATTCCTAAAAACCAAGAACGTAGCAGAACAAAATCGGGAATTACAGTTCAAAAGTTCAAATGTGAAATAATTTCTTCCTTGCGTGCAAAGGAAAAGATGAGTATGTGAGTTAGTTGACCAACTATGAGGGGTTGTTCATACAATTTTTGAGACCTTTGGGTATAGGTGGGATAGAAATATAAATAATAAGTAAATTTCCACAGTTTATCTGTCCAAATCAGGTCATAGTGTACTCCTAAGCCCAAGTCAGCATTCTTTGAGGTTTGGATCACACACAGGGTTTTGGAAGTGTTCATTTTCTGAGCCCCCCTCATCAGTGGATGAGGCAGTAAAAAAGCTTTTTAAAACACTTTTTTAAAAAAAGATGACTAACCTTTCTTCCACATTGTCACCTTCATTACTCTTTTACTGTTGGCCAACACTTGTCCATTTTTTGTGGATCTGATTGGTCAATGGTCATAGCAGGCTCAAATTGACTAGGAGCCCCTATAACTACTGGCCCCATCTGCCCATAAAACCTCAGAGGTGCCTCAGAGGCACCCATTTTAGTGTGTTTGAATGTACCTTAACTTCCATATTCAGTCCAATTAAATTAGTAGAGAATACATGTTTAGTCAGATCTTCATAATTTGTGCAGCTGAATACTTGAGGGGTGTTTACGCACTTACCGCTTGAAATCCAGAGTAAGGAAATCCAGATTTCTGGATATCCCTGGCAAGACCTGTCTGAACTAGAGATGGATCGCTATAAGACCTAACGCATCCTCACTTGCATGGGAAGCACGGATAGTGAGGAACACATCATGTGTTTGCCGTGCGGATGCCAGAGCACAGATATCCAGAAGGATCTCTGTGGCTCTGCCACCCAAGGTGCCAGGGGATTGGAGCACTCAGCTGTCAGTCACTGCTCATTTCCACCACGCGTGGGCGTGTCAGGGACAGGCTGCCCACCAATCAGTGATGTGCCTAAGATCCTGTGGCTGCCAGGTTGCGTAGCCTGCTTTTGTGAATGGAAACCCCTGTGTGGAAGTGTCGTCCTTTGATCCAGAATTTGCAGGCACGGTCTGAAGACCTAATTTTTCAGGTCTTCCCAAAAACCGGTTTCGGTGGCCTCTAGACACCATTAGAGATGGATCTCACGCGAGCTCGTGCAGAAGCAGCGTCCTTGAAGCGGCCCTAATCTGTCCCGCTGTGCGGAAGGTAACTTGCAGATGTGTGCCCTATATGTCCTTATCAGGTGCTTCATGGGGTCTTAACGGCATGTGCGGAAACACTCAAGGTTTGCTTTTCCAGTTGAGTTTACCATCTGTCTAGTTGTCTGTACACTTAACACAGTCTGTACCTGTTCAGAATGTATTTTGTTTCATTGCAGTTGTGGCTGTAAGTCAGAACAGTATTTTAATTAGAGCATTTAAGCTAATGGAAGCTGAGCATGCTTAAGCAACTGCACAAGATAATAAAAATTACTGTTTGGCAATAGTCAAGAAAAACCTTTGGTGTTTGAACTAGCAATTCCACCAGGTTTCAATTTCTTTCATCCAATCAAGTTTATCATTCTCTGTGTTTTTTATTCTATTTTCCCCCCATAGTTATTGAAGACAGCTGTGTTTAATGAGATGGAAATCGAATAAGTCAATTTGATGTTACCTGTTTAATTAGACAGGGACCTAGAAGCTACATGAGTACAATTACCAGTTAGATGGGATATAGACTTGAACAAGATGGGTTGCTAGTGACTCAAGGTTATCTTAGCAACCCAACAAGAAAGAGACCTAATTCAGTGTCCAGTAAATTGGTCAGAAAGTAATATTTAGCAGAAAGTGGACACAGTCGAAAGCAGGCCACTGAATCAAATGCTGTATTTGAAATAAAAGCTAAGTTGTGTGGAGTACTGTTTTTTCATCGTAGTAGTTCAACATTTATAATGTTTATTGTTAATATTTTTCTCTGTTTGTATACTATGTATTCTTGTACAACTTGCTGTCCTATTCTCTACATGTAGTTGAAGATCACTGACTGTGAAAGAGGTCCCCATGATTGCGTATAGGAAATCGTGGTTGTGTGAGAAACTAGTTATAAAATCTAAACAGAAAGCTGTATCCTATAAATCAGTTGTTACGGATTATGGTTAGCCAACAAAATCCTCCTCCTCCTCCTCCTCTTCCTCCTTCAGCATGGGACTCAGAAAGTATCTGGTTAGGTTCACAACCATGGTTTAGCAAAACCATCACCCCTCATTATACAAGATTAACGTTCTGGAACCTATGGAGATATCTCCTCAAGTGAAAACCATTATAGAAAGACCCTGTTGCTACTCTTGTTGAGTTTCTGTAGCAGGTTCCATTTGCTGCTGCTTACACAGCAACGGGAGTGGGTTACTCACAGCCAGAAGAATGAAGGCCTAATCTCTACTCCAGGAAGATCCTACTGCAAACAGGGAAATGGCACTGAAATACCATCACCCTAACGCTGTGGCTATGTTCAGACACAACAGAAAAGATGCCTCAGAGAGACATTGTATGGCCTTCATGTTCCCAAACTCTTCCCTAAACTACCTTTTCTAGCACAAAATGTTCAGGAGAAAGGGGAAGCTCAGATTGGTATGTGAACAATCCTGCCTCAAAGTCTTTCAGAGGTATTTCAGAGATGGTTTTTTTATTCTGTATGTGCTCATGATTTGCTATAAACAAAAAGAAGTAGGAGGAGTTGGCTTTTCTACCCAGCTTTTCTCACCCATTTAGGGGGACTCAAAGCAGCGAACAAAACTTTCTATTCTTCTCCCCACAAGAGACACGCTGTGAGGTGGGTGGAGTTGTGAGAGCTCAGAAGACAGCTGTGACTCACCCAAGGTCACCCAGCTGGCTTCACAGGGGAGGGCAGAATCAAACCCGGTATTCCCAGACTAGAGTCCAGCTCCCTAACCACTAGACCAAAGTCCAGAAGTCTGTACAGTAGTCCACTTATAGTGGTTGCTTGTGTAATGAAGAATTATAGTACACAGATGAGCCTCAGTAAATCCAAGTCAAGTATCCATCTCTTCCGGCATTCTGTTTAGCGTTAAATTGACACTTATGTGAATTTGACAACTTTCACTTTCAAATATACATTTTGAAGTCCAGCATTATAAAAAGCAATTTAAGGCGTTTAAAAGGCTGCTTCCCAAAGCACGGTGAGAGTAAAGGGAGCAGAAGTTTACTTCCAGGGATTTCCCTGCTTTTCTCCTATAGTATAGTCCTCCTAAAACAAAACAAAGCAATAATAATAATAATAATAATAATAATAATAATAATAATAATAATAATAATAATAATAATAATAATAATAATAATAATAATAATAAAAAGTGCTGACATCAGTCTGTGACCTGAGTTCCTGTGCGTATTCATTGCACAGAGTATGGTAAAAACCATTCCTGAAATCATTTTATATCTGAGCGCCCCTTTTAATGTTTTTACACCAAAGACTTGCATTGACTACTACTGTATATATTTTTGAGGATGAAAATGCAGCGCAACTAAGGTCCTTTCTGCATTTACCTTAAATCTAGATTAGACAGTAGCATGGTCCTCTTCAGAGCCTCCTCGGTCTGCTTGCTGGTACAGAGTAGTGCTGGTACGCTCCATTTGGATTAGATGAAGCATAATCCAGATCATGAGAACATAAGAGAAGCCCTGCTGGATCAGGCCACAGCCCATCTAATCCAGCATCCTGTCGCACACAGTGGCCCACCAAATGGTCATGGGCATCTCAAGCAGAGACAAGGACAAACCTTCTCCTGCTCTTGAATCCCAGCAGATGGACTTAGAAGCACCCCATTTCCCACCCACCCCCAGCCTGAAAAATGCACCTAGGCATTCGTTCTAGTAGCCATTGATACATCTGTCGTCCATACATTTGTCTAACCCTACCTTAAAGCCATCTAAGACTGGTAGCTGTCACCACCTCTTCTGGCAGCACATTCCAAAAGCTGATGACCCTCTGGGTGAAGAAATACTTCCCCTTGTTGGATCCGACTCTCCTACCCATCAGCTTCATAGAGTGCCCCCTGGTTCTAGTATTGTGTGATAGAGAAAAGAAATTTTCTCTATTCACCTTTTCTATAGCATGCATAATTTTATATACTTCAATCAGGAAGCTCCTGATCACAAATACCAGTTTACCATGTTTCAGTTTTCTGGAGGACTCATTTTGGCAGGACAACAAGGCGCATCACCAAACTGGATTCCACTTTCTGGCCTTTTATGTGGATGGGAAGTAGAACTAGTGTGTGGCAAAATTTACTGCCTACAACTTCTAACCCACTTTTGAACGGCTTTTTTCTGTGTGGGTGCAGCTTTACAGTTGTGAGAGGATACAAGTGCAGTTTTGCAAAATAAAAGTTGTAATGCCATTAGAAGAAGAAGAAGAGTTGGCTTTTCTATCTTGCTTTTCTCACCCATTTAAGGGGACTCAAAGGCAACCTTATCTCGGATTCAATATGTTTTGAATCCTCGGAGTCCAGACGGCAGTTTGGCTTAACACGATTTCCCCGTGTTAAACCACCCCAGAGCGTGTTGAATCTCAATCCTGATTTCAACAGGTCTCACTCCGGTTCGTGCACTTGAAATGTTTTACATTTTTTACTGTGGGAACCCTTCCATGTTAAGAGATGAGAGTTTCCCTCCCCCAATAGCTTGCTTCCAAAGCAAGCTGTAAAAGCAGCAGCAGCCCGAATAGCAATCCAAGCAATCCACTGTAGCAAACAAGCAATTACACCTGATAACCATCTTGCTATTGAAAGTGCTGACCTTCTAAAAAGGGGAAAGAAACAAAAGCAACTGCCATTTGGAGAGATGAATGAATGTTTAGAAAGGGACTTGACTTGCCGATGCTGCTGCACGCCCTGAGCAATCGGGAGAGGAGGGAAAAGAATCGCTGCCTGGTGCCATTTTTCCTCCATCCAGGCAAGGCAGCCACTCAGCTAGGCTCCGTGAAGGGGTCTGTTATAGGTGGTACGTTCACACCAAGAGGAAGAGGACAGGGGAGCCCCGAAAAGCGGCTTTTAAAAGGTAGCCACTGGAGTCCCCCCTTGAGTCACGTACGTCCTCAGAATCTGGATTAAACACGATTAAGCTGAAAGTAATGGGAACAGGCAAATTCGCATTTGCATCCGGTTCTGTTATCTCGGTTTAGGGAAAGCGAAATAAGTTTGCCGTGAAGACATGGCCAAAGTGGCTGACAAAGCTTTCTATTCTTCTCCCCATAACAGACACCCTGTGAGGTAGGTGGGGCTGTGAGAGTTCAGAAGAGAGCTGTGACTAGCCCAAGATCACCCAGCTGTCTTCATGGGGGAGGGTGGAATCAAACCCAGTATTCCCAGATAAGAGTCCAGCTCCTTAACCACTACACCAAACTGTCTCACTTCTCACTACTTCCTCATCTCTAGCACACAAGCTTCATACCAGCCTACCTTGGAAGTTACAGTATGACAGATAACATACAGAAGGAATAAGGCCTGCTACAGAAGATGGCAACGGTTAGAGGAACTGATCCTTCTCAACTCAAAGAATACAGCCACTCTGATGAATAGTGCATCGTGACAGGCTTCTAATAACACCACATGTACAGTTTACCTGTGGTCCTCCATTAGCAGAGGTCCAAATGTGCCTTCTCTAGTCAATGCCAGGAAAGTTGCATACATTTTCATAATGAACAAAAAGTATGATTCCTTCACTCCAGTGAGCAACCCAAGACAGATTGTGTGCTGTCAATGCCCTTTACATTGTTTTTCACTTCTAACAGCAAAAATACCTTACATAAACCCATTTGTATGCATCAAATGTTAGACTGAAATGCTCCGTGACAAAAGCAGACAGTGTAGCCATATGTTGTAGCACAGCAGCATGTTATAGTCCATTAACGCCCTTTCACCACTACCAAAAAAAGCTGTAAAGATAAATGTTATCTAAAAACATCCTCTCATAGAGTGAAATAAGGATAAGGTGTTCTTAAATTAAATATGAGCAGCACACAGCCTGTTCTTCTCAGCAGTCTTTTTAAAAAACCTGACATTCTCTTTGATGCTACTTGTCCACTTTTTTCCCTGCTGAAGAACTCTTAATTTGTCCTTCTTGAGGGGAAATTTCCCAGGGTTCTTCCCACAAGTGAATTTCTGGGTTAAGAAGAGAAGGGGGTGTCCACTTCAAGCAAGCTGTAGTGATTTTTTTTCACCTGTCTTTCTCACCCAGCACTTTCTGAAAATGTTTTGTTGCCTCAGCTGGAAAACAAAGGGCACATGCCCTTTGAGATATATATATACTAACTGTTGGGGCATTAGGTCAGAGAGTCACACAAGTCCCACTCCTTCCCGAAACAGAAAGGAGGCAAGAGTTGGTAGCCCTTTTATAACATGCAAAATAAACTTTCATAAGCAGCCTCATCTTTAAGGGTCTTCCTCCACTGGATGGTAGAACCAGACATCGATCTGGTGTAGGCTTCTCCTAATACACTCTGTCCACACAGGACAGACCATACACCAGGCTAGGGCACCTAAAATAGCATCTTGGTCCAGTCTGCAACTAAACCTATTTTTCAAGGCTAATCAGCATACTAGGAGATGCTATACCATTCCACAGAGGCATGCAGTATACCACAGTGGACCCATTTTATTGACACAACAAGGCACACCAACAAAATGTCCCCCTTGGCAGCTCTGAAGGCCAGGAACATTCATTCCTGGCCTTCAGAGCATTTGGACCTTTCCACACATCAACTCCAAAGCTGGTGGCAGTCAGTTTGGTCTAGTGGTTAGGGAGCTGGACTCTTATCTGGGAATACCGGGTTCGATTCCGTCCTCCCCCATGAAGTCAACTGGGTGACCTTGGGCTAGTCACAGCTCTCTTCTGAGCTCTCAAAGCCCCACCTACCTCACAGGGTGTTCTGTTGTGGGGAGAAGAATAGAAAAGCTTTGTCAGCCGCTTTGAATCCCCTTAAAATGGGTGAGAAAAGTGGGGTAGAAATGCCAACTCTTCTTCTTCTTCTTCTTCTTCTTCTTCTAGTGGGGTACCTGTGGGGGTGCAATTTGCCCATCTCAGCTAAAGCAGTTGCTAAGCTGATATTGCTATAAGAAAGCAACTCTTGCTAAGAAAGCAAGTAGGACAAAGGATATATCCTGGGTCACTGTAACTTTCCTAATATCTCTCTGAAACAAGGTCTCAGAAAAGGCATACCATCCTCTTATCATTTGTATAACATCCACTGTGTATGAATAAACAATGTACAGTACTCAAGGATAGTAACATCTTATCCGGTTATGCCAAATATGGGCACCCCGGGGGGAAATTTCCATTGAGAAATGTATTCTGTAACTGGGCATAAAAAGCCTGTAAATCTTCAGTAAAGAGAGACTCTTTCACCTGGCAACCATTCTGCGTGTGAGCCTCAATTCGTTACAAAAGGTACCTTTATACACCTGTGCTTAAGCAGCTGCTGAGGTTGCCAGTTATGCTTTGTGCACAAAGCCCGAAACAACTTGAGGCCATTATTCCTAAAGGAGCATTTCTCCTGTTAAAAACTTAGGAGACCCCTCAAATGTTCTAGAGATCTTGTGAAGGTCTGCAAGTTGTGGGTACCATCTGCCTTGTGACATGCCCTCCCTTCTGATATTCATGAGATACCTACAATGACAGCCTTTTAGTCACCTATTAAAACAGGTATTCCCTATGTGAATGGCTGTTTTCCTTCCTAACCCACCTAATTTTGTTTTTGATTGCTTATGTGTTATAACCTTCCAGTCCTTGTTTTTTAAAAAAAAAAAATTCTGGAGCTCTCTTCTCAGACCTCCCTCTTGGTCGCCATCTTGTCTAGCTGTCCTCATGTTTACTTCTTTTGTTTGAGTGTGTGTGGAAACAGCTTGGAGCTTCTTTTGTATAAACTGTTACTGAAATGTTTTAAATTTTTAAAAAAATAACATTCAAGATATTTTTGCATTTGAGGCATCCTTTCTGCCTTTTTGTGTTCCTACATTAACAATCAGTTTAAAAACCTGACCACATTATGTGCTTAGATAACACTGAATATCCATCTGCTGTGGTAGGTAGTGGCACATGCAGAGAAGCCAATGGGAGATAAGAGTGTATTTTTAATCTTCACCTTACCGTCTTGCCAGTTGTGCAGCACTAGCAACTCCTGACTGCAGACTCTTGCCTCCCACTCTTAAACCATATGGCTTATTTTAGGACCATTGTGGAGTTTCCCTGAAGACATGGCTATGGACTAGAAATCAAGTGCTTCAGTTGTTTCTGCTTGGGCTTGCCATATGTAATTTGTGTCAGGATTCTTATGTCTTCAGAAGTTGTGTCAAAGAGGGTATTTGTGCAAGTGTAGTTTGTAATGGAGATATTGGCCTCAATGCTACTGTTCAGAATACCTACCTGCCTGCAATTTGGATAGAAGGGAATTTTGCGTTCAGTCATGTTGCTGGTCCAGACAAGGCCTAGAACATGGGCTTATCAGAGGGCTACTTTGAGATTGCCAGACATATCAATGGCAATCCCAATATAGTCCTGGGATATTGGGACAAAATCCCACAGTATTGCTATTCTGGGAAAAACAAATCCCAGCCCACATCTGGACACAATTGCCATCTTGAGAAAGACCACCATGCTTGGGTGTGGCTGGAACCAGGCCAAAAATTGCCACCACACATATGCAAGGGCCAGCAATCATACTTGGAAGTTCATGCCAAGCCACTGAGTCTCTGACTCCATTTTGTGTTTGGACTACTGTTACCTAGGCAATTAAGCAGAGGAGAAGTTAGTGAATGGACGTTAACTGAGGCCAAAAAGAAGACTAGCATTTGCTTCCCCAATGAGTCACATATCCCCATAATTGTTGCTTGGGCTTGACAGATAGATATTTCTGCAGACAGTTGCTCAACAAGGAGAAAGGGCTCTTAAAAGCCCTGAAGCCTTGCTGAAAATTTGTCAAAGAGTTCAGATATAAAAGCCTTACATGTGGGATGTGAAGCAGTTGAGACAAGAACTCAGCTATACAACCTCACTGAAGACAAGTACAGAAGGGACTAAAAACATAGAAAATCTTTATGTACAAATATTCAAACATTCAAAATTTGATCGAATTCATTCAAATTTGGATATTAGAATTTGAATCGAATAAATATAAATTTGAATCTAAACATTTAAATGAATTTTGAATTTTTGAATCTATTTGTTCGAATTATTCGGACGCTCGTATGTGTGCGGGTACATACATGATGCGTACTTGCCCAGGCGCATCTGTCCCACATCTGTATGCATTTGCACAGATCCGTACAGGACAAAAATGGAATGCATATGAGATAAATACTGGATGCGTATAGATGATGTGTACGGGCACCTACAAATGTTGTGCAAATTTCAAACAAATAGATTCAAATCCATTCAAATTGAATTGAATACAAATACATTTGAATTTTAAAGATTCAAATCGATTTGAATTTTTGGGTATTCAAATCGAATCAAATCCTGAAAATTGTATTCGTGCACACCCCTATTATGTATACTTACTATTGTTGGGTACCACCAAGTGATAGTTGACACCTAACTGACTACACGGCACCTCCACAGGCACCCCTGTACAGTTTTCTAGGCAGAGATACAGAAGTTGTTTGCCATTGCCTATTTCTGGAGAGAGTGTGGCATTGAATAAGCAACCTTGCTCCTTGCATTACCACAAAGCTACATGCCCTCCCTTAAGTATACTAGCCCCTAGGAAAGCATCTTTTGCTACCCAAATTAATTTCAAATTTTTCTTTCTTGTTCATTATTAGTTCATTAATGTAGATTTTAAACAGTTCTATACCAAGCCCTACAAGATGCTACTAGTTACTTTAAATATCTTTCCATATTATATACTTGCCACTGGATTAGGAAGCCCGAGAACTGAAAAATAGAACAGGGAACATGTGTTGTAGTCTGGAAAACATCTTTCATGTGCAAATTTTTGTGAGTGGGAGGTTCCCTGCTAGCATGAAGCTCTATATTTTTTTTTTACATATTTTCTGCTTTACTTTGATCACTAATTAATCAAGTTTTGTCTGCTGAACTTGGCTTTTTTGTGCATTCAGGATATATAGGATTGGCTGCTGGATTTTCCTTTTGTGTTAACATAGAGACATGATTTGTGCATTTAGTCTAGCCTCTCTTTGCTGCTTCTTTTGATGTTTAATGGATTCTTTCACTTCTCAGACTAGCTGTGCATCTGTTTCATCTGATTTTTCCCTTCGTGAAGAAGTAGAGTGGAGCTTTTGAAGGGCAAAAAAAAATGGAACTCTTAAAAGCAAAGAAATGTGTGCTGCGTATTTGAATGGGTGGGTATAGATGGGTATGTTCACATGTGTGTTAAAACACACTTCTTTGGTGTGTCTACTCGGTGAGATGACTTAAAGGAGAATAGCATGGAAGTCAATATTGAAGGGTTTTTTTGCCTGGTACTACAGTTATGCTTGCTGAACTCTTCAGATGCTCTCAGTTAGTGGTGATTACAGCCATCTCATACAGCTGCTTCCTGGTACCAAAACCTATGGGATACTAAAGTCAGAAGAAAAATACCAGAAGGGTTATCAGTAAATTAGTGTGAGTAGAAGTGAATCATTTATTTATTTATTTATTTATTTATTTATTTATTTATTTATTTATTTATTTATTTATTTATTTATTTACCTTTCTATCCCACCCCATACCCAAAGGTCTTTGGGTGTGTAACAACCATTAAAACAACAGATTAAAAACAGAATATACATTAAAAGCACTTTTAAAATTCAACAAATCTAAAACAATACACTCCATGTTTAAAATGATAGTATCTGTACTGGGAGGGGAAATATAATCACCTCAGCCAAAGGCCAGGGCCAAGAGGTGCATCTTCACTACCTTCCTAAATATATATATAAGGAAGGGGCATGATGCACCTTGATACTATAGTATTGATACGTTTTATTTTAAGATTATTGTAGCTGTTTGAAGTATTTTTATGCCTCTTCCCATGTTGCATAAAATGATTTTAAACAGCACATAAATGTACGGTTGAAAATTGTGGTTCAGAGACAAGGGGGCATGCCCTCAAAGACATATACTTAATTTGGGTGAGGGGGGGGAGTATTTTTGTTAGTTTTCATTTTTGTTATTGGTTGTTGTTTTTTACCTGTATGCTTTTGTGTTAAATTTTTACTGTTATTGTGTTTGTTATTGTTTTGTTGTTGCTGTCTGTAATAAATACATAGTTGTTACATCAACTACATAATTAATTTATTAATTTATTTGTATTTCCGTCCCACCCTACACCCAGAGGTCTCATGGCAGGTTACAATATTATATTAATCTTAGGCAGGTCCTTGTCCTCAGGCTTACAATCTAAAGATTGTAGTCTACACCACCAGCATGTAGGTAGCAGGTCCCTTAAGGGCTCCGTTTAAAAAAATTGAAGAATTTATATCAGCATGTTTGTTTTTTATTCTGTTTGCTTGTACTATTTGCTGATCTTATTTTCTTTTGTTCTGTTTGTTGACTGGCCAATGGCTATAATAAAAAAAATACTACTACTATTTTATTTTATCCTTTACAAGACATAACCAGTATAAAAATGGGACTAAACTAAGAATCAATTTGTTTTTGTCATTGTTATAAAGTGGCATATTAATTGAACCCACAGTTTGCAAAATGTCCTTGCAACATTATGAATGCAAATATAATGTGTCACTTTCAAATTAAGACCAGATGCCTCTTTGTTGCTCTTCCTTTTCTGACGATGCTATCAGAAGGAAAGCATTTGTAGGCAGAAAAGAATGAGTTAGTTTTACCCAAATGGCATTACATTTCAAATAAAATAGCCTTCCAAATGCATGCATAACTTACTGTCATTCAGGTGCTTCATGATTACGTGCCATGATTCCTAAACCCAGAATTCCAAAGGCAAAATGGTTGCTGTTGCATAAGGATACTGACAAATAAGGGTGCAATCAGACAGCACTTTTTTTGTATGACCATTTACAAAAGATTGCCCCATCTGTGGATGCAGGAAAAAAACCCCGCACCACACATTTTTATACTACAAGTAACTGACATTTTCCCAAGATTCCAAAAATAGACCTGGATATCATGTGCAATAGATTGCAAACTATTGAGGAAAAGCTTGTTAATTGATTGGATAATGAAGCATAACAATTCATCTTTACTGTCAATATCACCACAGAGTTGGCATCATCATTGTGACGGTTTCAGGGTACAAGCTACTCCTAGAGAGGGCAGGCACTTACTGGAACGCTGGGGATCGTGACAATCATCATCATCATCATAGTTTATTCCTAGCCCCCTTTTCACCAAAGGGTGGTAAAGAAGTATAAAACAAAGTTTAAATGTAAAATGTAATAAGTAACCTTATTACATAATCATTTAAAAATGCATAGAAAAGAAGCATATAAGGTTTTAAAATCTATCCTATTGGCAGCTTAGATAAAACATTCCGCCTGGAGAGTTCAAAAGAAAAATCTTTAAACCCTTCTGGAAATGGGCTCAGTCTTTCTCTAGCCTGAGATCTAACAGAAGGGAATTCTGGATCCGTGGAACCAGGTCTTGAAATGCCTGAGGTCTAGAGGCAGCGGTTTGTGTCACCGGGACAACCAACAAAGCTTCATTGGCCTCAAATTCCTTGTCGGCGTATACAAAACTAGGCTGGATGCCAGGTAATTTGGGATATTTAGTCTGAGGGTCTTGAAGGCCACTACTAAGATTTTATATTGGGCTCTAGCTCAAATTGGAAGCCAATGGAGAGATCTACAGTGGACAGAAATGTGAGCGTGTTTTGGTAGGTTAAGAACCACCCGAGAAGCTGTATTTTTCATGAAAGTCAGTGGCAATAGGAAATACCGGGGAAGGCCTGCCAGTAAGCTGTACTTACTAGTACTAATGTGAATCAAGGATTGCATAAGGAAGAAGAGAGCTGCTGTGGAGACTTCTGCTGAACTATGATTAGACCATATAGGTTCAGTAGGTTCAGCCTTTCTGTGGCAACCTTTCAGCCCCACAGAAATTGAGTAAAGAACTTTCACATCAAAGGCTACTGAGTAAACTCATCAGCCATGGAATAAAAGGACAGGTTCTGTATTGGCTTTGGGACTGGCTTAAGGGGAGAAAGCAGAGAGTAGCAATAAATGGCAAATTCTCAGGGTGGAAAAAGGTAAAAAGTGGGGTCCCTCAAGGCTCAGTGTTAGGACCAATGCTTCTTAATTTATTCATCAATGATCTAGAAGAAGGGGTACATAGTAAAATAGCAAAGTTTGCTGATGATACTAAATTATTTAGGGTAGTAAAAACCGAAAGAGATTGCCAAGAGCTCCAGAGGGATCTCTTAGCATTGGGTGAGTGGGCAACCAAGTGGCAAATGTGCTTTAATCTTAACAAGTGCAAAGTAATGCACATCGGGGCCAAAAATCCAAATTATGTCTATAAACTGATGGGGTCTGAGCTTTCTGCAACATAGCAGGAAAGGGACCTCAAGGTTTTGGTGGACAGTTCAATGAAGGTGTCAACCCAGTGCGGAGCAGCAGCACCGAAAAAAGAAAATTCAATGCTGGGAATAATTAGGAAGGGAATAGAAAATAAGTCAGTAAGTGTCATTTTGCCACTTTATAAATCTGTGGTGAGGCCACATTTGGAATATTGTGTACAGTTCTGGTCACCACACCTTAAAAAGGATATTGAACTAGAGAAGGTGCAGAGAAGGGCAACCAGAATGATTAAGGGTCTGGAACACCTCCCTTACGAAACCAGGCTGCAACGTCTAGGCCTCTTCAGTCTGGAGAGACGACATTTAAGAGGGGACCTGATTGAAGTATATATAATTATGTATGGTATAGAAAAGGCAGATAGAGAAAAAAATTGTTCTCTATCACATAATACTAGAACCAGGGGGCACTCTATGAAGCTGATGGGTAGGAGAATTGGATCCGACAAGGGGAAGTATTTCTTCACCCAAAGGGTCATCGGTTTATGGAATTTGCTGCCGGAAGTGGTGGTGACAGCTACCAGTCTAGATCGCTTCAAGGTAGGGTTAGACAAATTTATGGATGACACATGCATCAATGGCTACTAGAATGAATGCCTAGGTACATCTTTCAGGCTGAGTGGTGGTGGTGCGCCAGCAGGACGCTTCTAATGCCATTTGCTGGGATTCAAGAGCAGAAAAAGGTTTGTCCTTGTCTCTGTTTGAGATGCCAGGAGCATTTGGTGGGCCGCTATGTGTGACAGAATGCTGGACTAGGTGGGCTGTAGCCTGATCCAGCAGGGCCTCTCTTATGTTCTAACTTTAATGCTCTGTTGGCAATGTAGGGACTGCCATTTCTGACACCTTTGTGGATGGAGCTATGCCACATGTGCATGCAACACCATCATGCACACACAGAGAGCTCAATGCACTTGCATCCTGACTCGCATTGATTCACACCCATCAGTCCTTATCCTTTCTGCGTAGTTCAGTCTTAGCAAACAGAGGCTCAGTACAAACCTACTGTTTGAGTAATTCCCATGTGCCATTGATAAGGGGGATTTAACCAGAAACATAAACAAATTTCAACAGGGCCTAGAAACAATTCACATAAAGCCCTGAGCAAGATAAGACATTCTGACATAACATCTTCGCCCAAACAGATCTGACCTTCTCAAGTATGATTTGCAGAAATAAACAACCAGAGTTGGGGCACAAATGGGCTTTTTATTTTTAAAAAAACTGGACTGCCACACATCACTTTCCTTTTAAAATAGCTGTGACAATGTGTTGGCTTTAATGTGTCAGCTTCAAAAAGAGATTTACAGCAGCACAGGTATTTCAAAGAAAGTATTTCCTCAAATATTTATTTATTTATTTATTTACATTTTTATCCCACCCTATACCTGTAGGTCTTCCCAGGTTCCCACTGAATGCAACTGCGGCTGTTTAGAAAAAATGCTGTTATTTTTCTAAGGCTCTTTTGTTATTTTTCTGAACTATCTTTGATTATTTTTTTAAATCAAGGATAGTATACCTTGTTGAAATTCTATTTTCTAAATCATCCTGGGTGTTTCTGAAAATGAAGGACAGTATATTGTAAAATAAATAGAATTCTTTAAAAAGCTTAATTTTAGAAAATAAGCTCCATGCATTATGAATCGTTATAAAAATATATCCTCACCATGCAATTGCAGAGTTTTATTGTGTGGTTTATTGATGAGTTGCAGAGTCTAAAATACACTGGAATATCTTTCCTGCTGTGTAAATGCATTCACATGTCTTGAAAAATATAAACTGATAAGGCAGTAATGTTACTTTAGTCATCTAATTTAGGTATAATATATTGTTGTCAGACCAAATAAACAGATATAAACATTCAATTTATTGACAAAAGAAGGCATTTATAAGTAAATGTGTTCTCTCTAGTATGCAAAGGGAAAGTACTCACAACTCATTTAGAAATAAAAATGAGCAGGTAGTGTTTTTAAGATGGAGAGTTTTATTTTTCAAAGTCCTTCAGATATGTGGAAAAAATGGAGTGGCTTTGCTCAGTTCTGGAATTGCATTGTTTTATGCAAGCAACGTCCCAATGCAGAAGCCTGCAGGTGGAAAGTGGCTGGGTGGTAGACTGACACTCCCAAAACCCAAAGCTTTGCTTTAGATCTTCTGTAGAGCAAAACATGGGCCCAATCCCCAAAAGACTTATTAGCCCCTCTCGGCTTCCTCTGCTGTCACTCTGTTATAGCTGACTTTAAAAGTCCGCTCCACTTCCAGAATAAGCGTCCCCATGGTAGCAGCGATCTAAACAGACTTTCCATCCCCAAGGAAGCCTGTTTCCTTTCCCCGCATCTTCCCCCCCCCCTTGTTAAAAGGAAAAATAGGCAGATCTCCGTCTCCTGAAACGGCTTCCCGCCCCTAGCAAAGGCAGATGATCGTTCATTCATTCACTTTCAGCACTTACTTTCCCTCAGTTCTCTGTTAGAAAAGGCTTTCTGCCCCAGGAAAGTCAGCGGCTGCAGGCATCGGCAGCGCGATCGTTCGCTCATTCTCTTTTAAGGCTTTCACAGATCACTGATAACAATGTTGCAATTCTGAGCAATTCTGGCTCTTTTTACAAAGGAAAGGAAGCGAACCTCCTGCATTTCTCAGATGTGTGAATGCTTTTTGGCTGTGTGTGCAGGCAAGCAATCCCTGCCCCTTTTGCCACGGAGCGTCCTCAAGGCAGATATAGCGAGCAAAACCCGTGAATCGCCGAAAGAGCGCTGGAACACTTCTTTAAAGTGCATGTATTTTATCGCGGGTGTCTCACTTTCCTAAGCTCCCTAAGCGCCTTGTAAAGTCTGGAATGGGGCCGCTCAGAGGCAAAAGAAGAGTTCCAGCAGACTTTCAATTGCATGGGGACAGGGCCATGGCTGCACAGATCCACATTAATGTGTAGATCTATGCACCTATGACCTTTTTATGCAGGTCCTTAATCCTAATTAAGTCACTGTGCAGAAAGAGTCTTGTTTTCTGACAAAGTACCCCAATTCATCTCTTGTGATGTCATTAACTCTAGTAAATTGTGAATTAATT
Organism: Aspidoscelis tigris stejnegeri; assembly: GCA_023333525.1. Lineage (NCBI taxonomy): Eukaryota > Metazoa > Chordata > Lepidosauria > Squamata > Teiidae > Aspidoscelis > Aspidoscelis tigris. The sequence goes on along the minus strand of JALMGA010000005.1, from coordinate 79,668,427 downwards.
TGATAAACTTTCTTTCCATGTCTTTTATTTCCATAATACCTTCTTCCGGTTGTTCCATAATTCCTTTCAGCCTTGACCAACCAGCACCTAAATTACGTAAGAGGAGAGAGAAATCTCCCCCCACCCCAACAACCACCACCAGTGCTGTCCACTGTAGTGGCTGTGTAATGACTTCCAGATTAGCAATAACAACCTACTCTTTTTTGTTGTTCTCTGGCAGCTGCCCTTTACACAGCTGCCACCAGAGCCTGTCAGAGTTGCTCCATTATATTCTGTGTTCTGGATTTGAGGACTAGGATGAGAGAGAGTCCTATTGTGTATTGGTTTTAGATTATCCCATCCATCCATCCATCCATCCATCCATCCATCCATCCATCACCTATTCCATTGATATTCTTTTTATTTCTTTGTGGTTCTGGTTTTTTGTTAATTTGCATGATGTTTATGAGCTTTAACAAATGAATGAATGAATATTCACCTGAAATGGAGACTGATTTGAAAGTGTTTTTATGGCAGGGTTTGTGTTTCTTGGGTAGAAGTGATTGTTCTTAATTCTTGAACAGTAATAAAATTAATGATGTGCTGATATTCCTGGCAGAAACAGTCTCATAATTGGGCAGATATTAAATCCATTATCCTTAGGGTTCCTGATGAAGGCAAAAACCCACAATTTGCCTGGTTTGTGTATTGGGAATACCACATTTAATTGTGTGACATTCCTATTGTAATCCCAGTATATTGAGGCAATATCCCATATTATCACTATTATGGTAAATCCCACAATAATGCACAGTTCCGTATAATAGCAATACTGCTCACCTGGTCTATTTATTATTTATTTATTATTTATATTTCTATCCTGCCCCATACCTGAAGGTCTCTGGACGGGTAACAGCAGATTAAAATAGAATATACATCAAAAGACATTAAAAATTCAGCACATATAAAACAATATACAATATGTCTAAAATGATAAGTGTCTGTACTGGGGGAGGGAACATTAACAGCTCAGCCAAAGGCCAGGGCAAAGAGGTGCGTCTTCACTGCCCTCCTAAATGTATATAAGGAAGGAGCCTGACGCACCTCAAGGGGGAGGCTATTCCATAGTCTGGGGGCCATCACAGAAAAGGCTCTCTTCCGGGTGCCCACCAACCTCACTGTTGAAGGTGGTGGGACAACCAGGAGGGCCTCACCATTTGATCTTAAGGCAAGGGCAGGTCGATATGGGAGAAGGTGTTCCTTTAGATATTTGGGGCCCAAGTCATTTAGGGCCTTATAAGTCAGAATCAAAACCTTGAATTGGGCTTGGTAGCGACTCCTTTCATTAGTGTGGCTCTTGAAGCTAACTGGAAATCAGCCAATCACACAAACAAAACAAAATAAATCCTTATAGGGAAGTGAATGGGTTCATCGGTGAGTTCTGAGGAGTGCAAACATAGTGCCATCTGGAAGAACTCTTAGACCTCTGATTTCTTGCCAGTTTTCCAACTGAAGTTACCTGTGTCTGGCATGGGTTATGCATTGTTTTCGAGCACTATATTTAACTCCATTATGCTGTTGCCATCTTTGATAACAATGCTCTTTCCTTATTATTAGATTCTCTTTTGTATTTAAAAAGACTTTACTTTTTGTGTTTCAGAGCTACCATATGGCTGGGAGAAAATTGATGATCCCATTTATGGCACTTATTATGTTGAGTAAGTTTCCAAGATCAATATTAATTTGCTATTAATCATTAAACTGCTATTAATATGGCATGCAATGCTTCAGGTCAAGAACATCTGCATCCCATTATTTGTCCTCAACAAAAGGACAAAGTGAAAGAAAACTGCAAAACTATCTATGTACTGCTAGCACAGGATCCAGCAGAGTCGCTAAAGTACTGGACTCTTATAGGCAGGTGGAACAAGCAACCAGCCTGTTTCACATCCCCTCACATACTATAAACAGCAAGTTGTGGTCAGTGGGTATTAAAAGAGCATATGGATTGTTAAGCACTCTCTCTCTCTCTCTCTCACACACACACACACTGTGTGTTTGTGTTTCTGTATCTCTTTCTCTCTTACAATTAATATTTTGCAAATTCCCAGAGTCAACTCAGATGCGTATTGCAAAGGCCACAAAATATGTGAAAGGTCTTTAGTGCAATTCTAATCTGTCCCCTTTTCTGTTTCCTGCTGCCATGGGAAGTATAGTTGGTGGGGACACTGATAAAACCTCACAGCACTCACTGTGAAACTGCATTCCTAAAAAGCCCCACTGAATATTACAGATCATGTATTATAATATGAGTAAAGGATTGTGCTCTTAGTTGCTTTAAAGTGAACTGGAAAGTGTTTTTTTGTTTTTTCCAAGTCTTTTCATACTACATGTCTGCTTATTGTGTCTTACCTGCCATTGTCATACGTGCTGTGAGTTGTTGTCTGAGAAAGCCAAAGGAATCTCCCACTGTTATGAGATCATAAATTTGTAGACTTTAATGAGCTTACTCTGTGCATGGTCATGATCACAGAATTGCTTGGAGTGGATGTGCATTCTGCTCTTAAAACCATAGGTCCTTCCTGGGTTCTGTCATGCACCATGCCACACAAAGTTTCACAGCTGCGCAGCATGATCTCTTGCAACCTTTCCTCATTTTGAGCAGCCAGTCATTCCGACCAGTTGCTTGGCAACTCTGCCAATGACAAGAATCCCACATTTGTCAGAACTAGCCCAACATGGAGGGAACATGTCTGAAGAAGAAGAGTTGGCTTTCAGCTTTTTCAGCCACTTTGAGTCCCCTTAAATGGGTGAGAAAAGCAAGATAGAAAAGCCAACTCTTCTTCTTCTTCTTCTTCTTCTTCTTCTTCTTCTTCTTCTTCTTCTTCTTCTTCTTCTTCTTCTTCTTCTTCTTCTTCTTCTTCTTCTTCTTCTTCTTCTTCTTCTTCTTCTCCCCACAACAGAATGCCCTGTGAAGTAGGTGGGGCTGTGAGAGCTCAGAAGAGAGCTGTGACTAGCCCAAGGGCACCCAACTAGCTTCATGGGCAAGAGCAGAATCAAACCCGATATTCCCAGATAAGAGTCTGGGTCCCTAACCACTAGACAAAACTATCTGAGGAGTTCTGAGAGCCAGTATTCCTGAACTCCCCTTCTTATGACTTCCCACATCTCCTGACAGATTGTGGGTAATTCCTGACACAATAATAAGGCTGTCTGGTCACAGCCTTGGTCAAATACAACTTTATTGTTGTCTTATAAGCTGCCTTGGGGCATACTATGGTTTAAAAGATGGGATATAATGGAGTTTTTAAAAATTTGAAACCGTGTGGATCATATTAACATCAAAAATATTTTGCTATGGTGTGTTATCTTTTCTCAGATTTCAAGAGGAATGTAAGTGGGATAAGGCTTCTTTTGAAACAATCCCAAATTGCATGTTAATTCACAGTGGATTAAAGCCTTAAGATTAAAGTGGGACTTCCAGCTGTGGTCTCACCACCTCCATGAATATAATCAATGAGCTGTTGCTACAGTTCTGTGATTTTCATGCTACATAGTATTTCTGAAAATCTTCTTAGTGGTCCCCACTAATGTATATCTCCTAATTAGAAGCAACAACAAATTCCTATTTTATTGGAGCACACATTTAGTCCTATGCATTTTTAAACAGACTTATTTATTATTTACTCACTTTCTTATTTGTATACCACTTCCCATTAAAAATAAAAAACCTCAAAGCAATATACCAAGAAAGGGTTAAAACAAAGTTGAAAATACTTTTAAAACTCCTTCGAAATATCTTCAAACTGAGCAACTATTCTCACTGAGAATGACTGAGTGAAGAAATGTAGGTGCTTGAAAGCTGCAATTATAGGTGACTCATGAATAGCAGAGGAGACAGTGTTCCATAAGGTAGGTGCTCCCAAAAAGAAGGCCCAACCTCAGGCCATCATTTTGCATTTTGTATTTTTTTTGTAATCTGCAGGGCCCTCCCTCCCCAGATGATCTCAGAGCTCTTGTAAAAAGGCAGATGTTCTTTACAGTACTATGGTCCCAAGTTGGAACCTTGAACTTAGTGTAGTAGGTAAACTGGGAAACACTGAACACTTATTCTGCTATACATTCTGCTACTCATACACCATTTATATTATATTTGTGTGTGGGATGTAATGAGAGGCAACTTGGAATCTCTGGATTTTGTTTTCAGGGACATACTAAAAACAGAAAAGCAAAAAAGAGTGGATAATTGATCTTGAATTGAAACATAAAAAAAAGGAAACAGTAAAATTAGCTTGACAATCTAGAATTGCACCAAATCATAAAGAATTTGTTATAGATTAAATAGAAATATTACATCCAGGAATTATACGCTCAAAATTACTAGCATGGTCAGAAAAACAGAAGAAATCTCACAATAGGATACCATTCATAAAAAGGAAAATAATCAGTTCAGTATTTACTATATGCTATACTAATTTGTATAAACCAAGAAAAATCAATCAAGATAGAGAATCTCAGAATGTCTTCCTAAGATTCCTAACATAGCTATCTCCAAACCTATTTCACTGATATATTAATACCAAAATGTATTTATAATAGTAAAAAGACTGAATGTTATTATTTGCAAGTGTAACAAATGAAGAAAAAAATTGATTTTGTCAAAAGCATATATCATAACTAGGGATGTCCAGGGCAGAAAAAACCAGCACGTTCATTTTACTGTCAAAGTGAAAACCTATTAGATTGTTTTGTTGTTGGATTGTTTAATCAAAAATATATTTGTATTTGTATTTGTTCTTTTTCACAAAGAAAAATATCATTATTTCCCTTAAAAAAAAAAACCTTTTCCTGATCAAAAATAGAGTAAAAATTAATGTTCAGTCAAGTTGTTACTTTTTTCAAGTGGCAGACTAGTTTGCTTCAAAAGAAGTTTTGGATATGCAAGGACTTGAATTTTTCTTTCAGTGCAGATATTTACAAATAGGAAATATTTGATCAAATGTGCAATCATGAAACAAAATTTGTGCATCCCTAATCAGAAGCTATCAAATGAATTCCAAATATTCTTATCTTAATCACAAATTTTTAGTGTTTCTAAGGTTTCCTGTGTGGGAACTTAAATTCACATTATTTTAAAAAGGTGAGATATCTTCCGTGTTATTTTTTTCTCTCCTCATTTTCAAGGGAAACCCATACTAGATGTAAACATAAGGTTACCATGGCATACAGCATAGGCAACAGTGGCCAGGATTCAGTTTTAGTTCAATGGCCCTAATCTGGCCCCTAGGTCTTCTTAGATAATGGGTCATATGACAGATAATAAAGCAAAGAAACAAAGAAGAAATATAATATACAGCAGTCTTAGTAATGCTAATCTAAGACTGTTTCATGGAAGTGGTAAAAATAAACCAATTCTCCAATTATGGGTTAATGCTGGAACTGGTTAGCGGCTTCTGAAGAGAGTTCCTAGAAACACTAAATATGTTACCTGAACTTATATGAAGTAAAAAATGAAAATATTTGTTGCTTATCTAAATTTCCCAGCTGTTCTTTAGTTAATGTTTGTAGGTAAAAATGTGTATTTAATAGTTTATAAGACCTTTTCAAAACAATATGCAATAACACTGTAATTAAAATCAATAGCATAATGTTGTTTGTGAAGGAAAAGAAAAGCATAATGATCCTTTAATGCAGAATTTTTTAATTGCCAGTTGAATGACATTTTGTAAACATTCACTTACTGTACCGTGAATTTTAAATGAATTCATGCTTTTTTAACAATTTACTGAGATCTAATTTTGTTATTAAGTGGTATTAAATATTACTGTTTCACTTGAATGCATTTTCTTGCTACTGAGGTCAAAGGGAAGGTTTCATTTTAATGTGGTTTTGCTTTAAGTGATGGCCTGCAAGAATGGAACAATCACATTAAACAGGACCCTACTCTATTTGCCCCCTTGCTTTCTTCTGTTTTTGTATATGATACATTTAATTGTTTCAGATCTTCAAACAAAATTTAATGAGACAAAGACAACCTGAGTCAACACAAATATAACTGACAAATTATCATTTGATGCATTGAAGGAAAAGAGCTACCCAACACATTTATCACCCATATGAAAAAGTAGTTGCCGTCTTAGTTACCCAGTCAATCGTTGAGCCAAGTTTAATTGATAATTGGGTTCAGTTAAACTAGAGATGCCCAGATTTGATTACTCATTGATTCTCATCATTACTTAAACAGAACATTTGTAGAAATGTGGGATTAGCTAAAAAGTCTCAACAAGCAGCACACTGTGCCATCATCAAAAGGAATCCTGAAAGAGATTAAAAGGAAAGTTCCTGAAATATATCAGTATAACAAAGGTTAAAAAGCTATTTCTAAGGCTCTAAAATTGCAGCAAACCACAGTGAGAGGGTTTATCTCCAAATGATGAAGTCTTGGAACTCCTCCTGATGACTCTTTCTGGTATTGGACATTATATCAAAGTTCTTGCAGATTAGACCTGAGATAAACCAAAAGGCACAAACGCAGTGAGCTGGAACAGCTTGGCAGATCCAAAAACATGGAGTCAGGATGCCTTTCCATCAAGAGTACACCAGCAACTCATCCAAGAAGTCACAAAAGAACTAAGGGAAACATCTGAGGAACTTCATTCCATAAAGATTCTTCTCACATTTGCTAAAACCTCTTCAATGACTCCAAGCCTTTAGGAATAAGTTCAATGAACTGCTGAACCAAAAGTGGAATATTTTGGAATACATAGGTCCTGTAGCACCTGGCATAAAGCTAACACAGTATTCCAAAATAAGAACATCATACCACCAGTCAAGCATGGCAGTGATGGTGTGGAGAAGCTTTGCTACTTCAGGGTCTGAGTGATTTGCAATAATAGACTGAATTATGACTTCTGCTCTCTACCAGAAAATCCTGAAGTTTGGTCATCAGTTTGTATTATAACATTTGGATTATGCAGCAAGACAATGATCTGAAGCACAAGAGCAAGCCCACCTCGGAATGGCTCAAAAGAAACACAGTTAAGTTTTTGGAGTGGTCCTGACTTGACCTCCATTGAGATGCCCACTCCACCCCCTGCAAATGTGGCTGAATTAAAGCAGTTCTGCAAACAAGAGTGGATCAGAATTCCTTCACCGTGATGTGAAAGACTGATCACCAGCTTGTGGGGGGGGGGGGGTTGCTGTTGCTAAAATGGTAGAGCCCAGTTATTAAATTTAGAAGAGCAATAAAATAGCAAGCAATTTTCATCAGGAGTTGATCCCAATTTGATGACTTCTGTTAGATGTATTAAAGCTATCACTCCTTCTGGTATGCCTTCTAACCAGCAGAGTTTGAAGATACGTGTGAACCAGCCTAATTGTCCTGTGGTGGTGCTCTTTAATGTTGGATTAGTCCAAAATAACATATTAGTCATCCATGACTTGATCCTGGATGAAGGAGGTGATCTGGCATGAATCAGTCAGATGTGATATCGGGAAGCTCCTGCCACAGTAATGTTGGGAGATTTCAGCAGTCATGCTGATGTGACCTCCAGTGGGCCAGATCAGGCCTTCATGGCCTTCATGGCAACCACCTTCATGACAGGTAGAAAATTTGGAGATGCTCTTGAGATGCTGTACTAACACCTGATGCTCAGATGGAGGTTACTTCTAGTTATAGCTAGTTTGGCAGCGGAGGCCCTTTCCAGAGAAGGACAGTCTGGCCAAAGTAATCCATGCTCTGATAACTTCCAAACTGGACTATAATTTACTCTTTGTGTAGCTGCTCTCGAAGACCATTTAAAAGATGCAGAATGCTAACTAACACTGCTGACTAAATGCAGATCATACTGGTCTTAAAAGAACTGAACTGGCTGCCTATTTGCTACTTAGCCCAGTTCAAGGTATTAACTGTAGCTTCTAAGGCCTTCAACAATTTTGGCCTCAAAAACCTAAAGGAATGCCCCATTCAGTAAAGACCTGCTCATGCTCTAATGTCTGCCAGTGAGGCCCTCTTGGCAGTGCCGCCACCACCCCAGCAGTTAAAGGGGTCAGATATGACACAAGACATTCTCAGTGATTACCCCCAGACTGTTGAGTTGTCTCCCATGAAATGCATCAGGCACCTTCTTTATATGTATCTAGACAACAAGTGAAGATGTACCTCTTCAGCAAGGTCTTTGGCTGAGGAAACAGTATCCACCCCAATGCAGGCACTGTCACCATTTCAACTTATTTCATCTGGTTTTTTTATTCTGTTTTTATTGTGACCCAACCTGAGACCTTCAAGTGAGGATAAAATATAAATATAAATAAATAAAATAACAACAGCAATAATTTGGGGGCTGTCGGCCCAAAAATACATGTAGCACATGTATTTTTAAAAAACAAATGGGAAAGTCTGTTTGGATGTCTGTTGCATATGCATACATGTGTGCCTACACACTAGAGATGTGCAGGAGTGGGTTTTTTGCATTCAGTTTGTATCAAATTGAATGTAAGAAAATTCATGTTCGTTCAAATAGATCCCCTTCAAGTGTGGAAGGATTCTGTTTGATACAAATGTATTTGTACACATTCATACGAATATCCAATACTAACGCATATGTATCCAATACGTATCTGATACGTATCCTATAACATATCTGCTCTGAAAGCTTCAAATCTACCCTGAATCCACTTTGAATCCACTCTGGATCCCTGTTGAATGCACTCTGGATCAGTTGCAGATGTGACTGGTAGACCTGCTTTCCCACTTCCCTGCTTCATGAATGTTCCAAAACGTTCGTACAAATATGCGTGTCAATGTAGAAATGTCGTAACGTTCAATTCATAAACGAATGTCCAAATTTGGATGAATTTGGACAAGTAACGAATGTTACAAATATTTTGTGCACATCCCTGGTGCACATATATACACACATGTAATCAGATGAAACTGTCCAGAAAATATTTCATCAGCAGGGATAAAACTCATTGAAAGATATGTTGACATAAAGTCTGGAATTGTAGGGCAGTATTTGTCTTGGGATGAAATCAGTCACAGCTTTTGCAGAATAAGAAGAGAGCCTGCGAGCTATAAATAGCCAGTGAAATCCAATTCTGCATTTACTCCATGAGACAGTAACTAGGAAAGCAGAAAGAAAGATAAGGGTTTGTAGTTTCCCAGGTACAGACTTGAAAGCAGGGTAGGAGGAGGCTGAATTTTCTACCCACAGCAGGAGCAGGCAGGCAGGCTTCCGTGGTTTAATTTATGCAGCTGGTGAAGGAAAACTCTGGTATTCCTTTAAAATGACAAGGGAGTGCTCAAGTCCTGATCAAGGGAAGGGTATATTTTAAATATGTTTTAATACTTTTTATATGGTTTCATGATTGTGACCTGCCCTAGGACCTTTCAATGAAGAGTGGGATAATTAATTAATTAGGGTGAGTCTAGATACTCTCATTGGTGAAATCAGTCAGTTACCATGATGCCATGACCCCACTGTAATATTGGCATTGTGACAAATAATTAGCATTTTTATGTAAAGAGGCTCACTTTTTTCATAAAAGAGAAAGTGAATGTGGACAGCCAAGTGAGAAGAGAGAGAAGATCCTTTATGGATTTAAGCGTTTGCAAAGATTTATAGTAACTCCTTTCTTGACAGGAATCCAAGAGTGAGTTATAATACAGTCAAAGTTGTTATTCATTTCTGCCAGGTGATTAAACTCAAACCCATATATGTATGATCTTTCTGTAGGTACTGTTTACCTGCATGATATTGTGGTTGCTTAGCTGCTATTGCAGTGAATTATTTGGCCTTTGTCTTTGTTTTTTATCATTTTGGAGAAAGAAGCTTACTTTACAAGCATGCTGTGAGAAAAAAATACAGTCAAGTCTGGGCCAACAACCACCAAACGCAGTGGTATTTGGTATTTGCATGCTAGACTACTCTGTCTTCAAAATGCCACCAGCAGACCTACTCTCTAGTGCGGTGATGGCCAACCTATGACACGCGTGTCACAAGTGACACACCAAGCCCTTTTGGGTGACACACCTGGTCACCCTAGCACCTGGGCGTGTAGTGCTTGCTTGTTCTTGAAGTGTACAAAATACCAACTTTCAATTGAAGATTAGCAAATGAAATTCAGCAACAAAAGTCACTAATGTAAAGAATTATTTGTTTTTGCTTTTAATAAAATATTACTAGAGCTACAAAATTCACAAAATTATGGATATTTCTAGATGTGACACAACACCCGAGTTAGGCTATGTTTTCTGGCGAATTTTGACACACCGAGCTCAAAAGGTTCCCCATCACTGCTCTAGTGTGTGTTAAAATCGCTTTGGGGTGTGTGCCCACAGGAGACCACTTTAAAACAGTTTTTTCTAAGTGGTCTGCGGAGCATACCAGACCAGCTGGTGTGTTCTACCCTGTACCGTTACACCAGACTCCCAAAACAGGTCCATAAATGGGTCATTTTTGGACACCGAGCAAAAATAACCCAGCAAGTGACTTCAGAGGCTGAGCCCAGCAACTGTTTCCAGACCCTCATGCTTCCTGGTATGTATGTATGTATGTATGTATGTATGTATGTATGTATGTATGTATGTATGTATGTATGTATGTATGTATGTATGTATGTATGTATGTATGTATGTATGTATGTATGTATGTATGTATGTATGTATGTATTATTTTTAAAAATTATATCCTGTTCTTCAGCAAATGGTCTCAGGGCGAGTTACAATAAGAATAAAACATCAGATATTAAACATAATTAAAAATATAATTACTTGATATAGGCCAGGTAGTGAGGTCTGTGAATACAGAATCTCTCATAGAGGCCAAATTAGAACAATGCAAACAACCGAGAAATGCCTAAAATGCTTATTATCTAGATTATAAGGTGATGAGTATTTAGTACATGAACATTTGCATACATTGCCTGGCTCTCTTCATTTCTTGGAGTATTTGGCACATTTATGGTATTTGCCCCCTATGCAAATGTATCCACAATAACAAAAACCTTTTATAAAGAAGGATATACAAGCAATAAAGCTATTAGTAAATGTCCTGCTTGGTAAATCATTATCAACTCATTAGTACTACAGATATCAAAATATGCATTTATAGTATATGTAAATAATGACCATGAAGTGTTAGGGGTAAGAATAATATCTCAGTTAAAAGACAAAGGATTTGCATACATAAAGGATTTGTGTAACAGTAGAGGGGTATGGAGAGAACAAGAGATCAAACATACTTTGGGGGGAGAATGGCTAAGTTATCATTTGCTCAGAAATTGGTATGTAAGTAATAATATACAATTACAGATCAATTGACCATTGACTGAACTTGAAGAAATAATGGAAGAATTAATGGGGTCTAGTGGGATAGGAAGTAAAAAAATGAGACTATTAACAAACTCTAAGAATGAAATATTGGATAGTATGTTTCAAATCTGGCAGCAAGATATACATATTATAAGAGATAATGTGGGCAAAAATTGAAAAAAAAAATAGTAAAACAAAAAACAATAGGGTACAGGAGATGGTATTTATTTTATAGATGGCATAGAACACCAGTACATATGGCACAAATGATTTCTGGTTTATCCAAAACAATGTTGCCATAGGTGTGGTGATATAAGTACATATTTCCACCTATGGTGGGAATGTGCTAGTATTAAAAGTTTTTGAAGAATTATCCAAAATCAGATTAACAACATCTTAAACATAAATGTGATTTTAACACCGGAAATAGCATTGTTCAATGCAGCATTGGGGAGACTAAGAGTAGATAAACAATATTTATTCAAACAAATGATATACAATGCATAATCTAGAGTAGTCCTGGGATGAAAGTATAGTACAAAATGGACAATAGAAAACTGGTATAAATATCTAATGGAACAATATAGATTTGGAAAAATAAGGGAAATAAGATTTAAAAGCCAAAGTTTGAAACTACAATCCACAGTGGAGGATAACTGGAAAGACGTATTATATTACTCATTGAGACCCAAACACCAGAATTCTTGAGGGAAGAAATAATAAGATTATTTCATTGGACTAACTAAAGAAGAAGAAAAGGAGAAGAGAAATCTAAAAGAGGCTGTCTTTTGGTAGGGGGATGCATGTTAGTTTTGTATTTTATTGATTTTTTTGTATTATTTTTGAATTGATGATGATGATATAATTTTTTAAAAAAGAGAGAGATGCGAAAGTCTGAATTAATTTTACAAATACATACAAATGTATTTGTATCAAATTGAACATCCAGACATTAGGTTTTTCGTTATTCAAATACATCCAACTTTTTAAATATTCAATTCGTTATGAATTGAATTCAAAAATTGCACTTGTGCACACCCCTAGTCTGAATGACTCTCTGGTTTCAGAAAATATTGCCAGTAAGTACTATTTGGACATTACTGGTTGGCACAATAGATTGGAAAATAATTCAGAATATGTCCCTGTTGATACTGTTTTTTTTTCCTAAAGTTTTCTTTCCCCAGGAGGTGGCATTATTATAGAATGTACTACTATGGTGATACACTATTCCATACTTATATATGTATAATTAAGTCCTTAGAGTCTATCTCAATTAGGCTTCCTACAAATAAAAACATGGTTCAGAGAGATCAAAGATGGCACTTCAGTTAGATTATTACCCTTCTCTGCTACCTCACTCGTTTTGCTCAACAGGTCAGCACTGACAGGAAAGGATGGTTTCCTCCTTATTAGTATGAAAAGTACCTTTCTCTCTGCGTGTGAAAGCATTCCTCTTACAAGCAGGAACCGTGTTGGTGAAGAATACAAATTTCATTAAAGAACAACTATCATTTTTAACTCAGTTCTTTGACAGTTGGTAGAAAGTAGTGAACTCTACAGAGAATGGGCTTAGCAATTAAAATGCTCAACTATTTGTCAGTCAAGAAAAGAGGAAAGATAAACCTAAGGAACTCACTGAGCACTGACTGCACAGTCATCTTAGCATATATTTTGGGGACTGGTTAGGTTGTATTTGGAGACCTGTGTTTTGTTCTAGAGTCCACATGATGAATTTGACATAGCTTAGACAAGGGCTACTGGGATGCTAAAGGTTCAGAAGATGCAGGCCCATGAGGAACTTTTAAAAAATGAAGACATTTTAAAAGAATGAAGGCTAGGGGAGTTGCCAGATGGTGAAGGCTGCATTACCTCACACTTGGCACAGGATTATTGTGTGTCTTCTGAGAACATGGCTGTACTGGTTCCTTTTGTTACTTTCCCACACAATGCAAGTTCCCAGATGCAAGCTCTAGTGCTCACTAGATATATGGCTGTCTGGCTCACCTGACAACCTCAGGCTCACCATGGTACCTGCCAACTTATTCTAACAATGATGAGTCCCATTTAAAACATGTGCAGAACTCACCCTGCAAGAAATGTGGCCACCACTATTATACCTCTCTGTAGGAATGGCTGTATTGTGTAGGTATCAGGACAGGTCCTAAGCCGTTCATTTTTAACAAACTACAACTCAGCACAAACCTAGTGCACAGCCAGATGCCAACATCTCAAAATTGTGCCAAAAATCCCATTGTTAAGTTAAATCTGGGCTTTCCAGAAGCTGTACACTGTTCCTAAGTGGTGGAGCTTCTTGCAACGTGTTCTGCTGCCCGACCTGGTTTCAGGAGAAACACCATTTTGGTCATTTTGCAAAATCAGCACATTGTGGGAAAGGTCTCACTGGCCACCAAAATAGCTGCTGGAAAAGTGAGTGAGTTGAAGAGTGGAGAACATCTCAGCTCAGGATGCAGAAAAGTTGGTCCTCCTAGAAAATAACAATTTTACCAACAGCATATACACATTTTTGTAATATAATATTGAGGTAACCGGCCCTACACGTTATACAAAACTTAACATTTATTTTTTAAAACATCAAAGGGAAGTCTACTAAGAATCTGCAGTTGTATGATAGAAGCCCCAGTGGCATTAAAAGTGCAGTCATTCCATGTTCATAAAGAGTTTTATAGTCAATGTAAAGATCTCTGTTTTAATGTGCTGTCTAAGCTCAATAGGTTTGAAGTGAAAATTGCTTCCCATTTTCCATTATAAAAAGTGACAGTGTTACACTTCTCTTTATGACTGGTGTTTAACCGATGACTTAGTTTTTAAGGAGACAATATCCCATTGTAATGCGGTGTCTTAATTATGTCATAAAAGTAGACAAATCATAAAAATTAAACTGCAGACCTTTGCATAGCAAATTTAGTCATTAAAAAAACCTGCTCCCCTTACTTTGAAAGATATCCTAAGGTCCCTCCAGACACTGCAGGGGAAATGAAGGGCTTTTTATGAACAACTACCATTGCCCCACAATCGATAGGAAAGCAGGTGCTGATCTTGCTCTGGCATGATGTCAGGTCAGATACTAGATCTTTCCAGACTAGCGGATTAAATCTGCAGTTAGAACAAAAAATAGCAGCTTACCTGCTGTGAATTGACGGCTCACTGTCCTCACTAGAAGCAGCCTCTGTAGCTTCCTGCTTATTCATTCATTCATTCATTCATTTATTCATTTATTCATTCATTTATTTATTTATTTACATTTCTATCCTGCCCCATACCCGAAGGTCTCTGCAAGACTTCCGTGGGATATGTGTGGTCACATGGGGTTAGGCAAGGGTCACATGGGATGGGGTAGCCAATTAGAGCTGAGCTGCAGTCTCGGCTCTCATCGGGTCTTCTCGCCGTCCTGTTCAGACTGGTGGGAAGCTTCAAATTTATTAATACTGCGCAGCGACTCCTGCTATATCAGCATTAAGTAAATTCGCAGTAGCATTGCTATCAAGTGCAATGGATCAATCTTGGCTGCACATTCCAATATACAGTATCAATAAGTCTAGACACAACCACTGGAAAATTGTGATGCTAGCCCCTTTTCTTTTCCATGCAGGTGGGTGGCTGGGTGGGTCTGTTTGATATTGTGCTACCACAGCACATGCTAGATAGTTAATCTTCCAGGAAGATATCAGTACTCTTACAGTAATGTGGGAAATCCCCACTATGATGCCAGCATGATATGACCACATTTCCTGCAACCGGTAAGTTCCTTAGATCTTTCCATGTGACAGTACTTGAAACTCTACTAATATGTAATATATACCAAAGTTATCATCTTTAACAGCTCTCAAAAAGCGGGGCTTCACTAAATGATTGAAATCTGTATATTGCAGTGATGCAGCATCTGTGTTTGATACACTTTTCATAGGTATCTTGTTTACAAATAACAACTTTAGAAACACCACATAGAATTACACAGAAAACTAGTTGGGGGCAATTTTTTTTTTTTTTTTTTTTTTTGCAATGTCTCTTGAATATACGTATAAAGCTTCAGCTCCCTGCATGGCTTTTCATATTCTTCTCCACGGCTACTTGTGTTTTCTCCTCCTATTGGCTCCCTGCCTCTACTGTGCAAGACCTGTGTTGTGATCAGACAAGAGTTTTTACTCTGTTAAGATAAAGCATCCTTTCTGTAAATGCACAGAAAACAGGTATTCAAACAGTTAAATGACTAAGCGTACCTCATTTTTACAGATTTTGCTCTTCCTTCACCTCCAAGTCTAGCATCGCCTTCCTTACAAGTGCTCACTACTGTTTGGCCATCCACCTGCTTGGCTATCTGTGGCCCTGCTTAGTCACATTTATTCTACTATATAATTGGCTACATTTTCCTCCTCCCTGCTTATGGAGCTCCCCACCCAATTCAGTTGAAAGAGTTACCCTTGGTGTTATTAAACCAAGTATAAGAAAGGGATGCCAATTCCCAGGCTTCAGAGCAGGGTGAGGTGATTTTAGAGATTTTCCTTACTGCCTCAGATTCACCCAGAGGACATCCTATTAAGCATATCTGATAGCACCTTCCTCGCTTCATAGCTCACCCTACTAATGAAAAAAAAAATCTCAGCTCCAATAATGACCAGGCAATGTCATTGAGGCCACAGTGGTTTTATTTACAGACAAAAGCATTGCAGAAAAACCCTTGTATAGCAAGCAACTGCAAATCACATAAGCAAGTCAGGAGTTCTTTTCAGTTCAATGGAAGAGGGAAGCAATATTTTCCTATTATGGTAAATAATTAGCTATAATGAGCAAACAAACTTGTTTCCAAAAGAATATGCTCTATACTATATATATCAAAACCTTTGGAGGTTTTCATGCTAACTCCATTCATGATAGTTCCAGTTACTTCTAAGATAGAACCTTTCCCTTTCAATAAATGAAATGCTTTTAAAAGAACATCAGATTCTTCCGAAAGAAAGGATAGGTATCCAAAATACTATCAGGCAACTTATAATAACAAAAATTAAATCTGAAAGCAGAAAACATGCCCAAGTACTGAAGAATGCCACAAGAGTTCAAAATATAAATTTAGGGAAGAAACAGGAAGACCATGGGCTTCAAGGAAGAAGACATAGGAACCCTTTTTCACACTGATACCTTGGTAAACTAAATTAAGCTATTTTAAATGAAAGAAAAAACATTTTGGTCCTTCTTTGGGCCTTTCTGGACTAACTAAATACTTCCCTTCAACATATTGGAGGCCCTGCCTCTCCCCACATTGTCCACATAGGATGGAGCATAATTCAGACCAAGTGGCCCTTGATCTGAATACAAGTAGTCCTCCACATCAAGGGCTACTAGCAGACCAGCACAGCCTAGTCAGGAACACAGAAGTTTGCAGAAGGCAACCTCTGTTTTCCAAACCACTGGGGGAACTCATTTTGGTGGTACACCAAAGCGTGACACCAAAATAGGTTCTGCTGGAGCTCTTGAGAGCTTCAGGGCCTGGACAGGGGCAAGTTTAGGTCATTGGCTTCATGCAGACAGTGTGGTTCCAGACCATGCTTTGCTGTGGTCCAAACCATCAGCCCTTGCCAGTCCTCCCTATGGATATGCACGAATATTCATAACATTTGTTATTCGTATGATTTCATATGATTTCTGACATTTGTACATGAATCGAATGTTACAACATTTGTACAAATATGAATGCTTTGGACATGTGTACAAATAGACATTTGTACAAATAGTTTGGACATTCATTAAACTGGGGAGGTGGGAAAGCGGCTATGCCGGTCATATCTGTGACAGGGCCAGATTGCATTCAACATGGGGTGTTTTTCCACCGCGCTCCTTTAATCTGGATTAATGAGGTCTACAGAAAATCCGGATTAAAGCCCAAAAAGTACCCATATGGTCTGGATTTCCCAAGGCGTGGTGGAAACAAATGTATCCCTAATGGGTGCCATGGTGGAAATGGGATCATCCGGCCCTCACCCAAATGGGTCCTTAATGGGTGCTAAAATGGGTACTAAGTGGCCGTGGAAAAACACCCATGGATCGAGAGAGGATTAAAAGTGGATTCAGGTCAGAGTTGACGCTTTCAGGGCATGGACATGTTACGGGATCCGTATCAAATAGCATCCTACCACATTCAAAGGGGATCTATTTGAACGAATACAGATTTTCTGACATTTGATTCATTACGAATTGAATGTCAAAAAACCCATTTGTGTTCATCCCTAGTCCTGAGCCTACTGTTTCAGATCACTATCTTAGTGCAAAAAGGCTCAGAGTTATATGTTAGACACCAGATTACTCCGCATGGTATAATCTGGACATAATTAAGATTATGGGGTTACATTTAATGTAGCTGTTCATTTTGCAAAAAAAAAAAAAGATGCATAGATGATGAAGATAATTCTTCATTTATGGATGCTGTACTATGTGCAGCACTATTCTTGATCATGTTGTAGTGCCTCATGCATCTGTACTGTAAATACTGTAAATGCAGGTACTATATCTTTATTTCCATTTCTTTGTTTATATCTTACCCATTTATTCTTTCAGGGGCATTTGACCTAGGAGTGTAGGTAGCTTTGTCAAAAAGCAATATCTTGTTCATGGCCTCCTACTGACTTTTATAATATTTGAATCAAGATTTCTCAACCTCAGATCCAGCATTCTAGCTACTCTGCTGTGGTAGACCTCAATATTAATATATCAGATAATAAATCATTGCAACAGTGGCAAACATTCTCCCAGATAATATCCAGGAATCCTGATTAGCAACATAGGAACCTAATCCATATTACTTTATGCCGAGGCAAAACTTCAGTCTGCTGTCCTGGTTTATGCATCAGCCTTCACTCACACAGTGCCTCTGGAGTTTTGAACATCAAGTCCCTTCAACCACTGCTAACACAGACATGCTAAATAGGGCTGATGGGTGTTGTAGTTCAAACAACTGGAAAGTACCATGTTGAAACCTGTTCTTCATTCACAGTGGCATTTTCTAGTCCCACATGGGGTATTACAGATTGGCCCTTGGGCCTTGGCCTCAAACATTGTGTATTCTGCCATGGAGGTAAGGCTCCTTCCCCCAGTTACACTGGTAAGCATTTCCATGTTTTGCAGATTTCTGCCAAGACATTTTTACATATATGCATTTTATATACATGCATTGCGACAACTTAAAATAACTGAGCAGTAAGGAGATGCACCAATTTGCTTGTGAGATAGAAATAATCAGTATATAAAATACACATAATGAAAAAGATTAGCTCTGATTGACAGTCGATTTCTTTTCTCTAGCCACATAAATAGAAGGACACAATTTGAAAATCCTGTTTTGGAAGCAAAAAGGAAGCTACAACAGCGTATCATGCCCAACGCAGAACTTGGAGCCAAGCCTATGCCGGCCCAAGGTTTCCGAGGTATAGTATCACGTCAATGCACCATATTTAAAATTAAACCAATTACACTAGGTATTCCATTTTAATAACATTATTAATATATAACAATGAAAATGGAAGGTACACTCTATTTTTCATTAAAAATGAAAGCAGAGGTTATGTTTGAGCTTTAGCAATTATTAATTAGCATTCTTAAATTTTATGCTGGGTTTCCCAGTCTACTTTAGAGTGTATAGATGATAGGATTTATTTGATAAGAGGAATCAGAAAGAGTAAAAAAAATACTGAGGTTGCATAGATGACAAAATGATAAGGTTGGGTAAACTCAGAGAGAAGGTCTATCTAAGAATTCAAGAACCCAGTGAAAATCAAGAGAGTTTTTGTGTGGTTTGTTACCCAATCAGTTTATCAAGTATGAAGGCTTAACACTGTGCAGATGAGGTTGCATTGATACAAATAACGTCTCCAGATCCAGCTCTGCCATGGAAATAGACATGTCATTAAATGCTGTTGTTTTGCCTCTTACTCTTTAATAATTAGAGCTGAAGAAAAAAGGATGTGTGTAAGGCTGGAATTTTGACCTGTCTCTCCATACCTATGGTGCCACCAAAAATGCAATTGAAAGTTGCTAATTTGGTCATGAAATGTGGCTGGTAATCATAGGAAAATTAAAAATCTCCCCATGTACAACAGCTATGAACCTATTTATTATTCTCCCAAAGATGCTGTTGGCAAAGAAAATCAAGCACACAAAGTGCTTTCAACATTTAATGCCATGTTTGTTTTGGAGCAAGAACATACAACGTGTATGAGCTGGGAGTTGTTAGAGGTTCTGTCTTTTGTTGGAAACTGTCTGTAACCTCCTGAGTATGATATTCCTATCAGTGGCTTTCTAGCCCTGTTTGGTGTGTGAAGTGTTAGAGTTAATCATCTGGGTGAGGCAGGGGGAGGGAAGAAGTTAATGCACGCCATTGGATGTAGAGATTAAATTATATATATAAATTTTAGCCCAAGAATGAGGCTTCTTCTCCTTTATAACAGTAGAAAGCTCCTCATCAACATTACCTAGGCCCAAACATGTTCACCCGCGCCCTGCTCCTCAGAGGTCTCGCAGTGTGAGTGACCTGTCTCAGTGTCGGTGGGACAATGCCGGAGTATACAGGCTGTATGGTATGTCCAAGTGCTGCTACTTACCTGGGCTGCACTTTTGTAAAAAAAAAAAAAAGTAGTAAGCTAAGTTTTTAAAAAACAATCACAACCCTTTTCACCTTTTTCCATACCTTTCCTCACACAATAGAGGCACTGGATGTCAGGTGAGGCTTGTTTGTTCGTTTGTTTGTCTGCTGGTCTTTGTTACACATAGTATCTCACTGAAACACAACGTCCAAGTCATTGAACCAGTACACAGGTTGGAAACGTTACCTGTCCGACTCCAAAATCCTGCTTACTGAGAAGATACTTTTACACATATTACTACACATGTATAAAACTTGTCTGTGGCTGAAGTGAATAATAAGACTATCGAGTATTATTACTTAGTAACTTCAACTGATTTCTTTCAAAATGTGTCTTAGCGGCACCCTTTAACTTGCCATTTCTCAGAAGCCCGACTACTCAATTCCAAATTAACACAGAGTGTACTAGGACTGTAACACTACTCACTCACTTGGAAGTAAGCCCTGTTGTCATTAATAGGACATACTTCTAAAGGTTGGCATGCATAGAGTTGCACAATAATAGATATGCGCTACCTTAGACAAATAAAAACTCCCTTTGCTGGTTTTTGCCTTAAATAGAGTAATATCACTAATGCTTTCATTTATATGGGAATGCTCGCACTTTTATTTTGCCTTTGTCAAAATCTCTACCTTGTTGCCTGCTTTTGCTTCTTTTGCGCTTTGGGAAGCCAAATCTTTGTTTCCTATTTTTTTTTCCTTCATAGAATGACCCAATTATCTCCTTTTCTTCTTCTTTTTTATATTAACTGATGTAGAAAAACCACTTTTCACCCGTGATGCCTCACAACTGAAGGGGACATTCCTCAGCACGACTCTCAAAAAAAGCAATATGGGCTTTGGTTTTACCATCATTGGTGGTGATGAGCCCGATGAGTTTCTGCAGGTGAAGAGTGTCATTCCTGATGGGCCTGCGGCACAAGATGGCAAGATGGAAACAGGTAAGCCAAAGCGTTTCCTTCATTGGGCAAAGCTGGATCAAACTGAGTCACATGCTAAAACTGTACTCGAAAGTACCATTCCCATGTCTTGCTGTCAGAATTTGACAGCTTTTCCCACTATCTAAGGCTGCACCATGTTTATATCATTTACAGCATACAAAAAGGAATAAAGGTCTAATCAGTTAAAAATACCAGAGAACTTCAGTTCCTGCACAGGTGTATGAATCCAGCAGCTAAATGGAGAAATGGGTTTGTGATGAGTATGCGTGGTGACCTGACTATCAGGTGCAAAGGTTGTGGACATCATCTGGCATCTAGATAGTGCTGGAGAGGAGACAGTGGTCATGGTACATGTTAGTACCTGTGACACTTAGGAGGGTAAACAAGGGTTTAGGTAGAATCTTGACCCCTAAAGTTACATTTCCAGAAATTCTGTTCCTCCATGCTCATGACCATATAGACAGGTGGAGTTCTTTCAAATTCGAAGGGCTCCGGCCACTAACCTGGAGTAATATCTACCTTGACATGTTCTTTCCTAATTTTCACTTTATATCTCTCAAGCTGCAAACATTCAGAATGCAACTGGGATGCAACTTGCTTTATACATGTGATTGTGAAAGAATTATCATTCGGTGTCTTTTTGTCATCTTTATGATAAATGCACAAATATATTAACAGTGATATATACCTACAAATTTAATAGCTCTAAAAACAAAATATAAAAATTAGAGTGTATCTCATGGGAAACTGCCTGCCATTGCAATTATGAACATACTTCATTTTATATTATTTCAGTGCTTGATAATATAACGAACCCATAAAAATTTGAGACTTGAAGATATTAATTCTGTACTGAAAGGCCAGAATCCAAACCAATGAGTCTGGACCAACTAGATCTAAGAGTTTGGATTATGGCCTGGCAGGATCGCAACAGTGCTGTCTGCACAGCAGCATTGGTACATATCAGCCCCTGTACCATCTCTGAAACTTGCACAAGCTTCAGGGCTGGCCTCCCAGGGAACTGATGTTCCTAGCTTCAGAGTCCCTGGGGAATTCATTTCAGTGGCACACTTTGGTTCACCACCAAAATGGAAGGTTTTCCTTGGGAGTCTGGAAGATGGAACCATGCATTCTACACGCCTCCATGTTCTAGGCCTGTCCTCACTTGTCTAAAGGTAGACCTCAAAATTGAGGTCTACCAATTATTCAGATCAAGGCCCCTTGATCTGTATCACATTTCATCCTTTGCAGATGTGCAGAAGGGAAGCCTATAGTGCCCTTTCTGATATTGCCCAAGCAGCAATGCAAAAAGATCCAAAATCTCTGCTTTTTGTCCCTTTCGGACTTATGCCTTTGCTATGTTGGAAAGGTTTACTTTATCTCTGCTGTTTATGCAAACTCCACACAGGGATCCCTGTTTTTAGCCATCATACAATCTGTCTAAATAGGTACCCTAGGGCATTTGCTCAGCTAATCCATGAGCCAATCCAAACAACTGAGTGTCCCTGAAGGAGTGTATTTACATGCATCCATCTCCAGCTAACAATTTACTGGTTAAAGCTGGTTAAAAGACTTTCAGGGCAGTTGTCGGTATCTGAGTTACTCCCACACAAAGACTTGAGCAGATAGCAGTGTATGATAGATAGTGCATGAATGGTTTTTTTAAAAATTCCTTTTGTATTGAATTGAATGCAAGAAAATTTGTATTCATTTGAATAAATCCCTTCGAATGTGGTAGGATTTGAATGTGATATGAATGTTCCATACAAATTGGATACAAATGTTAGATATGAATCCCATACAAATCCCATATAAATCCATAACGAAGCTTCGTACAAATATATCGAAACATTCAATTTGAATTCAAATGCCAATCTTTGAAAGTGCCAACATTCAGTTTGAATTTGAATGTCCAAATTTGGCTGAATTCGTATGAATTTTGAAAGTTACAAATTTTCATGCACATCCCTACTAGATAGGAGGAGAAGGAAACCTACTGGCTTGCTTTCCAACCAGGCTACTTTTGAATTAGTCTGAAAAATGGCTGATTTCTGGGGCCATTTCTAGTCTGGTGCAAAAGCAGCCTAGCTGGAAACCTCAAAGGTGGTGGTGCGGACTCTGAAGATCTAGGCCATATCTCCATGGTGTGGGATGGATGAGTGAAAACATCTCAATTGCTGCACCAACAACCACCTGCACCTATTCATTTCAGAATGCGGAGGCATCCAATGATATGGGAATTGAGGCATTTTTACCAAGGGCAGGAAATTGCATCCTTGGTTTGGGGTGCCACTTGCCACCATGACTAGAAACCATCCTACACTTGCTTAAGAAGTGATGGTCTGTGAGAAAGTGAACAAGAGGAAGCAACTTGTCCAGCATTGACTATTATGGAAGAGAAAGAAAGAAGGCCAAAAGTTGAAGGTAGAATGTGAGGGTTATACTCTTAATTTAAGAGCTGTGTCAGACTTATTGTTTTTTATGACAAAATAGTATAAGAACATATAGAATCTAAAAATGTTTATTTTGCCAATTCACTTTCAAACCTTTAAATATAGTTTTACCACACATCAGCAACCCCTTACATTTATTCTTATGTTTCTGGACACAGCTCCATCCTATGTTGACATGACCTTGGAGGAAAAAAAGGGTTTTCTAATCTTTATGTTCATGTGTTTAAAAACAATATTTTTGCTCTACTTCACAGTACTCTGTCACTTTCAATCAATCTGAGCTCTCTTCAGTGCCAAGATACCTGTATATTCCCACTTATGTTAAGCAAAATCTCTGGACAAAGTCATTGCTTGTACTTCAGAGTTATTGAATTCAAATCCCTTTGGGATATCCATTTTATTGCATTTTCCTTCGAGCTCTCTCCCTCTCCCTGCGGCCTTTCTTCTGAGCTAAGCAGATCTCTATATTTTTATGTGATGTTGAAAACCTGAGAAAAGTTGCAGTTTCAAATGAGACTTTCAATATTGCTAAGCTCAAAATTTTCTTGAGTTGTGATGAAAAATAATAGGCTATGAGTCAGGACTAAAATGTTGTATACGAGGCATTGGTCTGAATCCTAACAAGAAGAGTTTAACTTTGCACAATGAAAACTAATCTTCAGATAAAACCATCAGCGTTCTCACTATATGGGTGTTTTTCCACCGCAGCCCTTAGATCCAGATCTAAGAAGATCTAGATCTAAGGAATGGGTACATTCCTTAATCCGGATCTAGTAGATCCAGATTAAGGGAAGCACCCAATGTGTTTCCACAGGAGGTGTAGCACCCATTAGCAATGGGTGCTAACCCCCCTGCTGTGGAAACACCTTTGCACCCATGTGGGGAATCCGGATCGACCCCCAAGGGTGTCTCTGGGGAGAGGGGGGGGTGATCGCCAAGGACTTCGGAGAGGCTTCAGAGCTGTCAGTGCAGTCCATGTGCTGTTAGCTCAGACTGTACGGACTCCCCTCCGAAGTCCCTCCGAAGAGATCGGCAGAGACTTCGAAGCTGCTCCGGAGTCCCTTCGGAGCACCTCCGAAGTCTGCGCTAATCTCTTTGAAGAGACCGGTGGCGAGACTCCGAAGTCCCTCTGAAGTGATCGGCAGAGACTTCGGAGTCTCGCCACCGGTCTCCCCAAAGTGATCAGCGCAGACTTCGGAGGCGCTCCGAAGGGACTCTGGAGCGGCTTCGAAGTATCTGCCAATCTCTTCAGAGGGGCTTCGGAGTCACTTCAGAATGATTTCGAAATGACTCTGAAATCACTCTGAAGCTGGGACTTTGGGGCTCCCCCCCCAATGGGTGCATCCCCTCTCCCTAGCCTCCTCTAGACCCCATTGCCACACAAGCATGGAAACGGGCTCCCTTTAATCCGGATTTTCTGGCAGAAGACCCCATTGTAGACCCCATTAATGAGGTCTACAGAAAATCCAGATTAAAGGGCAGAAAGTACCCATTTGATCTGAATTTCCCCCACGGCAGTGGAAACAATCGGGTCCCAAATGGGTGCCGTGGTGGAAATGGGATCATCTGGCTCACACCGGTCCTTAATGGGTGCAAAAATGGGTACTTTTTGGCAGTGGAAAAACACCCTATGTATGCTTCTGGAAGGAGGAATTGTTTGCAGACAGATTTTTAAATTCTGTGTATTTTCCCCCCCGCTTTTGTACTATTTCCCCATTATCTTTTTCTCTCAGTCTCATGAAATGTTGCCTTCATTCGTACCAATTTGTGCGTGATTCAGTTCTTAGATACGGACTTTTGTCTTCTTTTTTACAGAACATTTTTCTTCTAATTCCTAGTTTCACCCTCAGATTTTTTACTCAGTTTACTCCATTTCACTATTTCTGTTTTCTATCGTTTTTTGCCTTCATGTCCAGGCTTTCTTTCAAAGATCTCAAGGCATCAAACATTCTACTACCCTTCATTTTATCCTCATCACAACCCTATATGGTGGATAGGCATATACCTTCATATTTCATGCCATTGTTCACACCTTGGTGTGCAAAGGTGAACCTTTGCATACAAAGAAAAAAAATGCACATTTGTTGAGTCTTCACTATTTTCACAGGGCCCACACAGGGCCCATACATTTTAAGCAAATGTATTTCTGTTTCCTATTGATTCTTGCCTTGTCTTCTGCAGTTGGTGACTGGAGTATGAGTGACAGGTTCAGTAGTTGTATTGGTTGCCTTGTTTACTGTTGTTTATCTCTTGGTGCCAGGGAAACTTGTCTCCTGTTCACTGTTTCAGAATCCAGGACTGAAGGGGTAGCTCAGGGACTGTATAAGAGAGAGGAGCACATTTTTCCCCCAGCTTTTTCAGGTGGAGTGTGAGTTGTTGTGGCAACTGCTTGGCTTGCTCTTCTGAACTGTGGAGTTGGTGACCAGTCTTGTCTTTCTTGGCTTGCCACTGCTGGGTTCTCCTCCTTGCTAAGAGGAGCTCCATCTCTCTCCATCACTTTCTTTCTCAGTCCCTAATTCCCCCTTCCTTGTTCCCTCTCTCTCTGACCTGAATTTGTAAATTGTTGATTATTTCTTTGAATTTGTTGTAATTAGTTGCTTATTTGCTTGATTTTGGTGTGAAATAATTGTCTGTTTGCTGGGGAGGGTGCTGGTAGAGGAGGGAGTTGTAAAAGAAGGGAGTCTTGTTTTTTACTTTAAATTCTAGTTCTTGTTCTAACTTGGATTTCAAGTTAAAAAAAACTTGTTCTGGAACTTTGCTTCAATTATTGTAGGGATGTGCACAAATATTTGTAACATTCAATATTCGGATAAATTTTAAAAATTTGAATCAATTTGAATTTTCAAATATTCTATTCAAATTGGAATCGAATCCCAAAAATTGCATTCATGCATACCCCTAGTCATGACCCCCAGGGCACTACTTTGTCCCCAATGCTATTTAATAGCTATTTGGAGCCCTTGCAAGAAGTCATCAGGAGTTTTGGAGTGAAATATCACCAAATCACACCCAACTCTATTTCCCATTACACCCAAATCAGCAGAGACCATGAAGGTCCTGAGCTGGTGTTTCTATGCAGTGATGGGTTGAATTATGGCCAATAAACTAAAGCTGAATATCAAGAAGGCTGAGACTCTGAATTGGGCATGTTGCTTCAGTCATCATTGTCATTAGAGGCCGGAATTACCTCTGAGACTAGTAGTACTTATCATCTTTGGCTGGTGTACAAATTATGTCCTTACCTCAACAGATATAATCTAGCCACCCTTGTCTATGCACTAGCAAATTCATATGTAGATTATTTCAATGCAGTTATGTGAGGCTGACCTTATACCTGGTCTGGACACTGAAACTAGTGCCTAGCATATGGATGGCAGGTCTCTATTCTCAGATATAATCTGGAACACAGCCCTCATAGAAAGGGCCTCTATTTATTACTGTATTCCTAAATCTAATTAGCTCCTTTTTATTTTTATTTTTCAAGAACATTTCCCACTTTTCTCCTGTCTGTTGGAAGAGACAGAACATTTCCTTTAGAACTCAATGCAAATTTTAAAATCTCAATCTTTATAAGTTTTATGTTAATGCAGTTCTCCTTGACAGAAATCCCTTAACAATAATTTTCCTCCCTTCTCTATCTCCTCTTCCCTATCTTCTTTTTATAAATCTCCTTTTTAAATCTCTGTCTTCTATGCTATAAATATATCTCATTTTTTTCTTAGTTAAAAATCAGGCACAGCTTTTTAGATTAAAAATATATATTATTTAATTTAATCTTCCATCACAGACAAAACACGCAACTTAAGTGCTCCAAACACAATTACTCCATCACCGCTTCAACCGTCTTGTATTTGCAAATGAGAAATAGGCATGGCTACTTCAGACTTAGGTCCATCTAGATTGAGGGGGGAGTATAGCACCAATACTGCTCCACTGTGATAGAGTTACCACATGTATCTGTGGCAACCCCACTGTAGCCTCACTCCCTCCTCCCAACAAGTGGTAAAATCTAGTGCTGGAAAACCCAGATTTGGTTCAGTTTTTTCAGGAAGAGTGTGTTTTCCTACCTTGGGGACAAAGCGGCCATCATTACTCCATCCACCACACTGGCCAAATACACAGATATGCACATCACTAAGGCGTGCAAAGATAGCACCATTGCTGGTGCTGATCTGACTAGGAGACAGTAGTGGTGGGGGACAAAACCCCACTTTATCACTTCCTAGTGCAGTGATGGCGAACCTTTTGAGCTCGGTGTGTCAAAATTCACAAGAAAACCGAGTTTAACTTGGGTACTGTGTCACATCTAGAAATATCCATAATTTTGTAATATTTGTAGCTCTAGTAAAAAAAGTTATATTTTTGATATATGTATTTTAGTAAAAGCAAAACCAAATAATTCTTTACATTAGTGACTTTTGTTGCTGAATTTCATTTGCTAAATTTTCAATTGGAAGTTGGCATTTCGTACACTTCAAGTACAAGCAAGGACTACACACCCAGGTGCCAGGGTGACCAGGTGTGTCACCCAAAAGGGCTTGGCGTGTCACCTGTGACACGCGTGTCATAGGTTGGCCATCACTGTCCTAGTGTGTTAGCTGGCCACCATCTGGAGGCAGCCTTAAAAAAGGTTCCCATTGCTTTCATGCAGTTATTTCCTAGAGCTCTATTTGCTCTCAGCATGGTGCGTTTTCAAACTAAAAAAAAAAAAAAAAGATCCAGAAATCTCATGCAAGTGTGTGTGGTGTTATCTGTTTCTTTCTATGGTCTATTTTCTTCAAGTGTTTAAGTAGTGTTGCAATATATTCATTGCTTTTCTTACTTTCCAGCAAAATCTAATATTAACCAAAAGTTCTGTTGGCTTCCATAGTTCAAGGTTACTATTTTATTTCAGAAAGCATCCATTTATAATTCTTTAAAATATTTAATTCTTATTTTCCCTTCTTTCTCTTCTCACTGCCTTCATCCCCCTCACTAGTCCTCTACTCTCCTATGTACATAATTTTCTCAAAACATTCTTTAGTTTCTATCTCTGTTTCACCCATTTGAACTTTACCCTGTATATACTGTATCCTCAAATGCAATACCTAATGTTACTGCATAAATTTGTAAAATAAATCCTAACAATCATGTATTTCTATACATAATACTTCCTAAACCTAGTTTCACCTCTATCCCTCATTTCCATTTTATTAAATATGCAATACTATAAAAAGATAATAATCCATATTTATAACACTTTAAAAAAATATAGATATTCTGAATACTAATACAATGATAAACTTAATCTTCTTTCTATAATCATCCTAATTTCCCATCACCTGAATATAATTCCATTATATGTTTCCAGTAAATCCAAAAATAATGGTACCACTATTACAATAAGTTGCATTATAGTTCTACTGTGATTCTGCTATAGCTAATCTGTTCTATTCTCGATAATATATTGCAAAGAAAGCTGTCTAAATACAAGGTGCTCATATGTTCTTTTTTTCAGTTTTCATTTCCATTTGTTTTCTTCTCTTGGATCTCTCCTGCTCTAGTTTGCGTCAGAGGCCACTTCCAAACTTCTCTGCTTTATAGCACTATTTAGTGATATTCTAGAATGTCCTACTCCTGAAATTATTGTTTGTTGCTTTGAAGGCAGACAATGATGTGGAAATGAGGAGACGCTTATTGGTCTGGTGGTGTTGCTCCTGCAGTGGTGTGATACATAAATCCAGGTATTTCATGATACCACACACCCAGAAGTACATAAGCACATCTCTGTGCAATTTGCAGCCGCCGTTTTGGCTACTGTGCCTCACACAGGCACAGTAGCCGTGGCCAAGATGGTGGACCACACAAGCATCTGTTCAGACAGGTTACTTTTTTATTAAAAAGTAAAACAAAAGCAGTTTAAAAGTTGGTTTAAAACAGCTTCAAATGGTACAAGAAATAGCATGATGTTTTCAGGCCCTTTCTGCTCTTAGCCTTATTCTGGATTATATCCCAGAGTAGGGACCTGTCATCACCATGCAGCTACAGAGTACAGCAGACTTTGCTCAGAACCATGAGAGTTGCTGTCCTAGGTGTCATGCCCCATCATGCCTCTCCAGTCTCCTTGGAGGAGGAGGGTGCGGTTGCAAGGTGCAACAGCCTGGGCAGCAACCGGGGTAGAGCGCTGCAGATGTTGAGGGTCTGAGGCCACTTTTGGGGGAGCACACAGACAGCTCTGGGGACAAGAGCTTGGACAGTCAACCCCAAGAGCGCCCCTCCGCTCTGATCCTTCGGCAGCAGAAACAGGTGAGACGCTGGTCGCAGCCTTTGGCTCAGCTGCATCAGCAAGGGTGTGGTGATGGTTCCCCTACTTAACTGAGCAGCACACGCTGAGCAGGTGTTGCAGACCACTCTGATGCAACTCCCTCCATGACTGTATTCTGACTCTTGGACCCTCCTGTGACTTGCTGAACTTCTGGAACCCTGATCTTGGACTGGCTGATTCTTGCTGTTACTTTTGCCATACTTCTGGAACCCTGACCTTCGACTGAACTGATGCTGATTACTTCTGAGCCCCCAAAGGACTACCATAAGCATGCACATATGTTTGCCTCACTGCCCTCGCCTGCCTGGGACACGACATAGAATGGGCACACATAGGCAGAATATATTCTCCAGTAAGCTTCTCCAGTGGGACCTTTCTGCCCTTACCTTTGTTTTTTTAAATTAGGATCCATCATAGTCCTCATTGCTCTGAGCATTATTGGGGATCTGTGGACCCCTGGCCACCCCTGGTATGCTCCATCCATTTATGATGCAGCATTATCCAGAGCAAGGGAGCCTTGATTTGGATCACAACTAGACTTCAGTGTCAGTTTCTACCAGAAAACCACACTGGCCAAATCTGGCACATAGGTGCTACTGGAGAACCCATTTTGGTCGTGCACCCCAGGCATGTCACTGAAATGGGCTCCCATGGTGTGAGCTTTGTAGCCGGTGCAGGGACGGGTCTGGACCAGTGTCTGTAGAACAGGGGTGATCCAGACCATGCAATGCTGTGTTCTGAATCGGAAGGTCTAACTTCTCCAGAACCACTGGCCTAGAACAAGGCATGAACACTGGCTAGGCTAGAACACTGGTCTGGAACAACAACAACACCCAATTTTAAGAAACATGTCTTTGATTTTTCTCTTTTGTCACTACAGACTCGGTGTCTGCCCAAATGCAATTTTTGGGATTCGATTCAAATTGAATACCCGAAAAATCAAATCAATTTGTATCTTTAAAATTTCACATTCAAATCACATTCAAAATTCACATTCAAATCAAATCAAAAACATTCAAATCTAATTGTGCAAATTTTTATTTGAATCTGTGCATATGAATGCTTACAACATCCGTACAAATCCTATATGCATCTTGGTTTTGTCCCATATGTACAGATGCGTATGGATGTGGGAAAGATGCACATATACAAATATCCGAGTAATTCGAACAAATAGATTCAAAATTTGAAATTGGCTCAAATGTTTAAATTCAAATGTATAGACATTCGAATGTCCAGAGTCGAACAAATTAAATCAAATTTCAAATGTTTTGAATATTCATTCATATCCCTATTAACAGTACACATAAAGGGAAGGTGAATATAAAAGGTTCAGGGTGAATCCATGACTTGCTCTATAGCACCAAACATAATAAACAACCCCAAATAACCTCATCATAATAATTTTTCTTAAACTGTATTCATTTATTCTGATTTTTTTTTAAAAAAAATATATGTATGTGAGAAAACTGTGCTGGCATTTAATCACTGAGACCAGATTGAGTAAATACCTCCTCAGAATTTCATATTATATTTATGCATGTGATATCCATCATGATAATTATACTGCCATATAAATAGTCCATGTAACAAACATTAACAAGCCCTTACTAATTTATATTACTCAAGATTTCTCAGTAGATGCTTAAACAATTTGTGGAGTAAATTAAATGGCAAGGGTGAATATCAGGATATTAGATTGTCTCTTTTCCATATTATTTAGAGCCCCATAGACTCATTAATCAAAACCTACACAAACTAATAAAAATAGGGGGGGAAATTTCTATTTTGGATTTTATTTTGCCTGTAGTCTTATTAAGAATTCTCCTCTCCCACATACTGTTTAGGATGTACGGTGCATCTACATCAAAACTGCTATGTGGTTCTCAGGCATATACCAAATTTACTTGTTGAAAGAGTTTAGGAGAAGATGAACAGTTCTGACCCAGTTTGTTGAAGCTAAAGCAGTTTGGATATCCTCACCCAAGAGTGCGTGAAAAAGACTTTATAGCACATTCACTTGTATCCTGTAGGATATGGCAGATGCTCTGTGTTTGAAAATATTTTGTTTGTATCACCTATATAAAGTGGGATCAGAACAGCTATGAAATTGACCAAAGAAATTTTGTTGATATACGTACTCATAGAAGGGATAGCTGCAGTCTTCAGTGCGTTTCTTATCTTAACGTTATGATCTTAATTGGTAGCCAGGCCTGTTGTTTATCACAAAACTCTAATTGTCAAAGATGTGTTCCTTATTTTAAAAAAAAAAGAGTGGTCAATATTTATTTGAAATATGCTTGGGGAATATTGTTACCTTTAAGTATACAATAATGCCATTTTATGCCCTTTGTTAAATTGCCCCTCCTGTTGAAAAATCTGCTTCCAGCATGGCTTTCCTTCTTGACTCGTGCTCGTTTGTCTCTTGTTTGCTTCTCTCCTCTTGCTCCTTGCTTTCTTGTCCTTTTCCTCTTCCTCTGTGATCCAGAATAGGTAAATATCACCCAATCTCCTCTTGTCTTTAGCGGAAGTAAATACTTTGGGGGGGGGGTGAAACAAACATAAAGGAAAACAACATTTTGATCTTCGTTTAGGGCAACAGTTTAGATCAGCTGAGTACCTGGGACAGAGTTTGTTAGTTAAGTTGGGTGGTGGGCTTCAACTGGAAGAATCAGTTTTGGAATTACTTTGATCTCTTCCCTTCTTTAACAGCAAGTACCATCTTAGGGACTAGTTGATTCATCAGCCCTAGTCAGAGAGAATTTTCTATCCATTTAAATCCTGCACATTATTACATTCAGCATTTTTTCCAAACGGTTTCCCAAACGGTTTTGGAGTTTAAAATCAGAACAAATACTGAATGTGAATCCCTTTTGCTCTTTCTCCCCTTGCAATTCACACCACATGAATTGTTTGTGAAGTCAATATAAGATCCCAAATTTGTGTGAACAAGAGGCTGATTTCCCCAGTATTTCCTTCCCCAGTATAAAGTAGGTCATGTAATACAGTATTTACTTACTAACTTACTTACTTGTTTGTTTGTTTGTTTACTAAAATGTTCTGAAATCTGTTCTGTTCTAAAATCTCTGATGATTTGTAAAAGGGATAAAACATAACTCATGGAGTTTTTTGAGAAAACTGAGTGCAAGAAGAAACTCACCTTATCCCTTGTAGTGTCTAGTCTTAATATTTAAGAACTGGTTTAGCATGGATTCTATTGCAAGTTATACATCCCTTATTTCACACTATGTATCATGCACCTATAATTTACCGAGGAATATATAGGAGAGAGAAATTAATTTTAGAAGATATTACCTTTTTTAAAAATGAGTATCTTAAACTGCAATTTAATTGGGACAAATATTATTTGGCATCCTATATGTGCATGAAGTAATTTCTTGAGCTCATTGAGATAAACAGCATTTTAACTTTGTGCTCACCAAATGTTGTTTTTATGCTTCAGGTCATCATTTTTGTCTACTGCTTTATGATACCAGTGAGTCACAGGCATAAAAATGAATTTCCAGGAGAATTTCTGAGTTCTTGTATGGATTCTACCCCACCCCCCAAAAAAGTTAACCTCTACATTTTTATTCTGATCTCACTTCATAACTTTATAAATATTGTTGCTACTTTTTTTTGTTCTTTTTTATTGAAGCAAAGTTGTGTTGATAATTTATCCTATTAGATTTTTTTTAACATGTTTTGGCTTGACAACTCTAGGCTATTTTAGTATCTATAGAAAGGAAGTTGAGATCAACAGATAGTGCCCCCTGTTGATGGTTAGCAGCAATTCATTTTGGTGTTGCTGTTGTTTTGGCATTCCTGCCTCAGAAAGCCATGTGTTTGGGATGGGTCCCAAGCAAAGTCATATTTCCTCTCCCCGAAACAGAGGATATCCCTTTTCCTACAACTACTGATAAATGTGAACCTTTGGTTCAGGCATCCAAAAACATGTGATTGAAGGTCGTAAAGTGCCTCCTCTCCCCAAGGAACAAGACCATAAGTAACAGTTTCGTGATAAAATAAAACCATAGAACAAAGAAATAAGAAAAAATCAGTTGCTCTTGGTGATGGTAGCTTCAAATGATAATGGGGGTTGGTCTTCCTGATGTCATGGAAGTGTGTTACATCAGATGTATTCCATAGAGTATGTCACATAAGAAAAGGAAAATCCATAGCAGGTTTTTTCCCCCTCAGTAAGCTTGCTTCAGGTTTAGAGATACTCTGAGCCAGATTCATCAGATCAGCCAACTCATGGCAAACAGACCTGGTTCACTGGCCTTCATTGAGAGTCAAGCTAAAGTAAAGAATTTCTCTGACCAAAGGCCTTTTTCCACTTCTACCTGACAGCTGAAGCGCTCTAAGGCTGGTATGGACCACTTGCTTTGGCTGATAAGGGATGCATTCCCAAGAAGCAAATGGTCAAGCTGTTTCCCAGCTGTAACAGCCTGAAAAGGCTGCAGTCGGGGGGGGGGGGAGAGAGATGCCTCATGCCAGGCTACTACCATTGGGCCACGATTGCAAATGCTCTATCCAGGGCAGTCCTACTTCCATACAGAGGCCCAAGTGCGAATAGGCTTCTGGAGGCAGTACCTAAGCATCCATTCTAGTAGCCATTGATAGACCTGTCCTCCATGAATTTAATCCTTTCTTAATTATGCAGGTAGATTTCAAACTTTTCCTTTGAGGTGGATTTTTTAAAACAAAGAAACAAACCCTGGAACAAACAGGAGCGTTTATCAAAACCTTTCATTAAGTAACATATAAGCTTCATTGAGGCACAAATTTAGTACTTTTAGTCCAAAGTACAGGTAGTCTAGATTTCAGCATTATGTCATTTCTTGGGACTTTAAATAAAGCAGCGTAAAGCAGACTTATGTTATTAATATTTTCCCATTGGCGCATCTATACTTCACATTTTTTACTCAGTTTCTTTCATTTGCCATTAGATCAGTAGAACAACTCATATATGTTCATGTTAGAATGAGGCACTTCTTCTGTTCCTTTATTTAGCAGATAAGAGATTTAGATATTTTATAATGTTCACATAAGCTATATTTTGCTCTTTTTATGGACACAACTTTTAATCTCTTTTATTCTTTGGGGGGATATGGAAATATATGCACCTTAGCCAATTTAATTTATTCCTCACCATGCCTGTTGAACACTCTCCTAAAAACCATGAAGAGGGCATATTACTAGTCCAAAAAAAAAAAAAGTAAAATTACAGTTGCTTAAGCTCTCCAGATTCTTTCATGGAAGGAACTTGGAAATGCATTAAGGATTAATCAGCACCACTCTCTAAACTGCTCTCCACTCTTCCGGTAAATATAGCAGTCAAAATAAGCTACTTCTGAAATGACCAAAAAAAATTGTCTGCAACCCTTTGTGGAGAAAAAAAAACATTCAGCTTATATCCTGAAACTTTAAAATGTTGTAAGTAATATAAAATATAACAGAAGGGTTTTATCCCAGCCTTCCGTCAAGATGCTACTGCCTGGACTAGTATTCCAGTTGCCCCTGAACATTTACTGTATTTGGTTAGACTTTGGGCAGGTTTCCACTAGGAGGAAGCATCCATTTAGAAAAAGAGAAGAAGAAGAGATAGCTTTTCTACCCCGCTTTTCTCACCCATTTAAGGGGACTTAAAGCGGCTGAAAGCTTTCTATTCTTCTCCCCACAACAGAACACCCTGTGAGGTAGGTGGGGCTGTGTGCGCTCAGAAGAGAGCTGTGACTAGCCCAAGGTCACCCAGCTGGGTTCATGGGGGAGGGTGGAATCGAACCTGGTATTCCCAGATAAGAGTCCAGCTCCCTAACCACTAGACCAAACCCATTAAGCACCCAATCAGTAACCAATTGGTACCAATCAGTAAGACCCTGTTAACACAAGTTCCCATTAGGACCCCATCCATTCACACCAACCTAAGGAAAGTCCAGATTGAATGGGGTCCTCAGGCCCTTAAATCTAGACTTCCGATGGGCCTCTTTAAAGGTGTCTTCAATCCGGTCTACAGCCTTGAAGACCAGATCTGAGGGCACCCGTTCGCACTGTAATTGGGGCAATGGGGTCCAGAGGTAGGCTTAGCAGCTGCCATTTGCAACAGGATGGCTCCAGCTCTACCTTGCCACGCACATCTACGTAGCTGTGCACGTCCTTCTTAGCTGCCTACAAAGTCTAGCACAGCTTGCATAGTTGCAATGTAGTTATCTACATAGATGGATCTATCTGTGTAGCTACTAAGTGGTCAGCCCTATGTGTCCAACAGCATCTTTGTAGATGAACTACACAATTCAGGTACGAACAGCATGCCAGACTTTGTAACGACTACTTAATCTGCTACAAAACTTTACCTCTTCGCCATGCCCACTGTCGACGGAAGTGGGCCTTGAGGGATGTCCACACTGGCCAAGCACGCTGCACCACAAGCACGCCTTCCACTTAAAGCAGAACGGAGTTACCTGTTGGTTGCTTCAGCATTCACACTGTGACCCTGTCTAGCACCCATTGGCATTGGGTGCTAGACTGCCAGTGGAGAAGCACTGGGTCCTTGCAAAGATCCAAATCTTCCAGGACTGGATTTGTTGAAGACCCCATTTCAAAAATCCAGATCTTCATAGATGATCCGGATTAAGGGAGGTAAGTGGGGGGACCCCATATTCACAGCAGGACTTCATCACATTTGAAGTATCATTTTCTATTGATTGAAAACCTATCATTTTAAGAAAACAATTAAATCCGAATCTGAGAAACATCCCACGGTAGAAAATTTGGAATCTAGGGCTGGTGCCTTAACAGACATGCCAGATGGTCAATAATAATGTTATGCAATATCAAGAATTGTGACCACTTCCCATGTTCCAGGGACCCACAGTTTTATGCCCATGGACTTCAAGATCAGGAGGATTCAGTGCCTGGCCCAAGGAGAGATGCCTCATATTGGCTGTGGTCACACAGAGCAAAAGAAGCATCTCAAAAGTGTGTGGTCCTTGTGTTCTCATTGCACCTCCAATCCACCTTTCTAGAACAGAATGTTCATGAGAGGCAGAGGCACAGATCTGAACAGTTCCCCCTGTGAACTGTCTCTAAGGGTGCATCCCCATGCAATTTAAAGTCCACTAAAAATCCTCTTTTGTCGCTGAGTACCCCCATGCATGGCTTTTATCTGGGCTTCCAGCACCACAAATTAGGAAAATGTGCAGCAAAAAAAGTGCCCTTTAAAGAAGACTGCCAGCGCACTTTCTGGGAAGACGTGGGTATTCAGAGCAACATTTTGCATGGAGACGCTCCGTGGCAAAAGGGGCGGGGGTTCTCTCCGAGGTGGCAAGCTCTCTCTTTTTTTTTTTTGCCTCTCATCCACAGCCAGCATTCACGATATGAAAACAGTAGGCAGGCATTCCAATCACAAAGAGAAACAGCAAAGATACATTGTAATGAATTGCTTCCGCCCGCTTGCAAGTGAAAGTGTATGAGCAAGATCGCTGGCTGGGGGGAGGCATTTTCGGGGCCAGAGATCTTGTAAACTGCCTTCGCAAGCAGGGGAGACGAACAGAGAACTTGTAGATTTTTCTTTTGGACTTGTGAATGAGCACACAATCGCATGATTGCTGCCTGGGGGAAGCGTTTCGGCAGCTGGAGAACTTGTACATAGCGTAATGAATTGCCCGAGCACCCAATGAAACAGCGAGGGGCAGGGAGAAAAAGATGCGGGTAAGCAAAAGACGCTTCCTTGGGGACAGTCAGTGCATTTAAAATGCGTGTTTTCCTGAGCCCCATGGGGACACTTAATTTGGAATTGAACACACATTTATTAGATCCGCTGCAGTGGAGGAACAATAGCGACACAAAAAAGTACCATGGGGATACACCCTAAGTTGTTTGAATGCAGCAATTGTTATGCTTTCCTAGGAAGCTTTCTAGCTTTACTGGAGGGTGGTTCCAAACTTTGGTTATAATTTGGGATGTGCACTTTTTTTTTTTTTGTCATCCTGTTCAGTTCTGTTCACATTAACCCAAACCATAGCCATAGATTAACCAGTTTGTAACTAACCTTGAACCACTGGCTCAGTTGTAGAAACAGATTTGGTGGTTGGTGAACTGGTATAATAGACTTCTCATTGCAATCCTAGGCTTCTGTAATGAAAAATAATGTTTATTTCCAGTGACTCAGAAGACAGTGGCAAAGGACAATAATGAGAATACGTCACAGACACTCCTTTGTGAATCCACACAATATAGAATATAGAACCAGTTCAACATGAACCAGACAGGTTTGTGTTGCTGTCAGTTCTGGCCACTAACAAACTAAAGTCTTGAACTTGGGGAGGGAGGCTGTCATTCAGTCTCAAAAGCCTCACACGTACCTAGTTCCCATATTTTGTCGAAGTCTTATCA
Source organism: Aspidoscelis tigris stejnegeri (assembly GCA_023333525.1). Classification (NCBI taxonomy): domain Eukaryota; kingdom Metazoa; phylum Chordata; class Lepidosauria; order Squamata; family Teiidae; genus Aspidoscelis; species Aspidoscelis tigris. Next base: position 79,630,392 of record JALMGA010000005.1, on the reverse strand, counting down.
TCCTTAGCTGTTATTCATCTCATATTTTAAAAAATCTTTGATTTTGTCTGCAGATAGAATGGTGTCTAATAAATCTATATTGACAGAGAAAATACTGTTATAATGTGTGCTAAAAATTCTCAAACATGTAAGCGCATAGCAAATATCCCAACTGAAACAGAACTATGGTATATTCAAAATGTCACAACCAGTTTAAGGAACTCAAAAGTCTTGTAAACTTAAAAAGGATGCAAAATGTTTTTTTTTTAATCAAGTTTCAATGTATAAGAACAATTCATTGTGACAATTGTAGAACACTATGAAAGTGTCAATATAGTTTTGTGTGTAGTTCAAAAAATATATATAAAATTGACCTATAAAATTGGCATAAATCAGGCCATTACTATACATTCAGCTGCAGGAAATAAAAAATGGGATAAAAATATCTACAAATTGTGATAACCCAGGGGGAAAGTAGGTAGAGTTAAGGGGTTAATGTTGTCTTCAGTTAGTGAAAGAGACCAGCTGAAGGGGGTGTGGCCTCCAGGATCCTAGGAAGGAGGGGTTAGCTTGCCCAGGGGCCAGCCAATCAGGGAGCGTTGGCAGAGGAGCGGGCCTTTTGAAAAGCTTGTGCCATTTCTCAACCTTTGGTTTACGACCTCTTTGGGGGTTGATCTACTCTTTCAAGGGGTCGTTATGAAGTAGCAACTAAAATAATTTTATGGTTGGGGGCTAGGGTTAGAGTTAGGGTTAGGTTGGGGAGTCACCACAACATGAGGAACTGTATTAAACTGTTGCGGCATTAGGAAGGTTGAGAACTACTGCATTAGAGCATGACTGTTCTTGATCTTATGTGTGACTGGGAAGGGTTTAGGATAAGGAGGGTTTGCCTATGAAGAAGGATAGGAGGGGATCCTGAATAGTTCTGTTAACTGAAGTGCTCAAAGTTCAGAGTCTGTTAAAGTTAACCAAGTTGTAACAATAAAGCGAAGCTCATATTTTGTTCCTGTTGAGGTGTGGGTGTGTGTTGCAGAGGGGGGAAGAAGAAGAAGAAGAAGAAGAAGAAGAAGAAGAAGAAGAAGAAGAAGAAGAAGAAGAAGAAGAAGAAGAAGAAGAAGAAGAAGAAGAAGAAGAAGAGTTGGCTTTTCTCACCACTAGACCAAGCTGGGAAGTGGATTGTTGGCTCAGGAATGAGGCTGCTGAGTCAATTTTAAAAGTCAGTGCCCAGTAATAAAAGGGACTGAAGTGCCTAGCAAGGCAAGTAGCTAGCCTCAGCCGTGACATCGCATAAATTCCATTATCTTCCTCCCTAACTGATATGGATTATATATAAGTATTCCATTTCTGGGTTCTTTTAGCATGCAGAAGTTGATCATATTCTCTTAGAACATCTTTCGCCATGTATTTTATTGACTTCCTAGTTTTGTAGTTTGGTTTATGTTCAGAAGTTGAAGTGTTTCTAGTTTGTAGTGTGATCCCTGAATCATTTCTCTTCTTCCCATTCTGATATTGAAGATAGTGTTTCTGTTTCCAATCTTGTTTTCTTTCATTGCTCTGAAGTCATCTTTCTTTGTATTTTCCCCCTCAAATCTTAAGAGAACAATATCTGTACTGAGCTTTAAAAAGTTGTCTTGACCTTACAGAGATGCAAACTCACAGCATTATGAAGAATCATTCAAACTGAGCCTTCCTTAGTTTCTCCCTTTTGGTTTTAGTGACAGCAATTCAGAAACTGTCTTGCTGTTGTGTTTTCTACCCAGGACGCTGTTCATTTTGTGACATTACAGTAGCATCATCTAGAAACTGCAGTGTTAGTCCAACATGTAATTTTAAGTACGCTACTTGAATTCCAGATGTCAAGTTTGCGCACATGAATCAGCGTCTCCCATGGAAAGTATGTAGTAATAACCTTATTAATTTGGGTTGATTCTTAGGTAGATAAAATCTGTGCGTTTGGATCAGAATATGATCCATCCATTTGACCATTCTGTTTCCTGTGGACGGCAGCCCGGACAGAAGACACTGCCTATGTTTGACTTAGGTTGTGATCAAACACAGCACAACAAGACAAAACAAAAAGGATCTCTGAGGTACCTCAGGAAAGGCTTTGAGGTGGGATTATTCTAGGGCTGTGTACAAATATTCATAGTCATTCAACATCCAATCAAATGTGCCGAATTTCAACATTCTAACTTGAATAGAATGTCCCAAAATTTGATTGTAAACATTCAAATCGAATTTTGAACAGATCGATTCATTCAAATTATCCGGACATTCATATATGTATGGGTTCATACACGATGCGTACTTGAAGATTCGCATTTTTCCCACATCCATACGTGTTTGTATGGATCCGTACAGGATGAAAATGTGTTGCATACGGGATAACTACGGGATGCTTACGGACGTATATGGATGAGTCTGGATGTGGGGAAGATGGGTATGTGCACAGACGAATGTTGTCGATATTCGTATGTGCAGATTCAAATAGAACATTTGAACGAATAGATTCAAATTTGGTAAATACCAATGGAATCTTGTTAAATTTAAATTTAAAAGATTTGAATTGAATTGGATTTTCAGGTATTTGATTCAATTTGAATAAAATGTCAAAAAAACATTGATGTGCATCTCTGGATTATTCACACATCAGTTTTCTCCCCACCCTCTCTGAAACATTGAAGGGCCGAGAACGCAAGGGCCATGCACTGTTTCTCTGAGGTACCTCAAGTGCACCCATTCTGTTATATCTGAATACAGCCTAAATGTTCATCATTATGCTTGAATTATACATATACCTATTAATACCAATTCTGTATAGGATGATACAAATCCTCTGGATTGAACCTACACGAATATAAAAACCCCAGCATATACATGTATAGTTTTTCAAGACTTACAATTTTTACTGAATAACTCCAGTATAAAGTAATAATTGAAGTGATTAGTCAGAACTACCAGAAGAAATCAGTTAGTGCACCATCATCACCATTCCACTCAGCAATATTTTAAAAATTCTTATTTTGCTGACACAACCCATTTTTAATATTTTCATTTAAATATGTAGGTGTGATGCTATAAGCATCTAGATGACTGATAGAGCTGTCTTGATTTTCTTTCATAGGCCTTGATCAAATGGGCCAGCAGAAGCGGGGGTGGGGTGCTGTCACACTGGTCTACCACTGCTCTAGCACTGGAGTGTTTTACAGGCAAATGGCATGGTCTGTGACCCTAAACATGGCTATTCATGCCATCACTGTGCTGGCAAAGAGTGCATCAATAGGAGCAAGAAAGCACTGGAAAAACACTGAGAGGGCGTGTCGCCATGGGAGCTAATTGCTTCACTATTGATGCGATTTTAAAAAAATATGGGTTGTAACTCGCAATAAAGCATCTCCATGTATATATTTATTTGACTAGTCATCTGACCATTTCAAAGTAGAGTACAATACTATACAAATAAAATAAAACAGAAGAAGGCAAAGGAGAGCAATCGACCATCTATTTACAATCAAGGTCTTAATTGCCCGATTTATCTTCCAGATAACGTGCTCTTTTCTTCAAAGCTTTCAGAATGAAAAGGCTCACGCTGATTATTGTAGCTCTTTCCTGTCCTTGCAGGAGAGCATCTCCATGAGGTTTGAGGCAACGCAGATTAAAATCGCACTTTCCTGTCCCCGTGAGACCCACTTTTTGTAAGCCTGCATCTTTCTCCCCCACCCACCCACCTGGCCTGCTGGAGCGATGACAGGCTCAGTTCAGCTGTCAAATTCAGCTGCTGGCATCCACATACTGTAAAGAACAGCAGCTGCTTTAATGCAAAAGCAAACCAGCGACCTCCTCTTTCTTTCACAGTGTGTGTGTGTGTCTTCTTTCCCTGCCTTCCCCCTCTTTCTCTTGATTTCTTCCTCCGTGGGTTTTCTCTTCTGTTTCTCCACCCTTGTAAACTTCACTCGTGTGTGTGTCTTTCTCTGCCTTCCCTTGCTTCTGCTTCTCCTGCCCTGTAAACTTCACTTGTGTGTGTGTGTCTTTCCCTGCCTTGTTTCTCCACCCCCGTAAACTTCACTCGTTTTCTCCATGCGTTTTCTCCCCCCTCCATGCCTAAGCCTGCAGTCACTCAAGCAAGAGCTTCCTTCAGCCCAAACAAATGCCTGACAAGTCAGCTAAAATCATTAAAAAACAGCTGCTTTCACTCTTCTCAGCATTTTAGCAGGTCTCTCTCTTCCTCCTAATAACGCAGCCTCGGACTATCACAGCTCTGCTTGAGCGCTGAATCAGCTGTCCTTCTGTGAATGGAGGAAGCTGAATCTGACAGCTACAGGGCTGCAAGGAGTGAGTTGCTTTTAGTTCTGCTCATAAGCGTCTCCATGCTCCCAGGAAAACCCATGGTTTCCCCCTAACGTCGGATATAGTCTTGTTTGGGGTGGGGGGTTCTGCTGTGGATTTTCCTCCTTTACACCTGATGTAGCCCAGAGTAAAGCTGTGCATGGAGACGCTCCGAAGCAAAACAGGCTTAAATCCAGATTTCTTTTTGCCATGGAGACGGGGCCAGAGAGTGGTTAAGGAGCCGGAGTCTTACCTACAAATACCAGGTTTAATTCTGCACTCCCACATGAAGCCAGCTGGGTGACCTTGGACTAGTCACAGCTCTCTTCTGAGCTCTCATGGCCCCAGCTATCTCACAGGGTGTCTCTTATGGGGAGAAGAATAGAAAATGTTGTCAGCCACTTAAATGGGTGAGAAAAGTGGGTTACTAAAGCCAACTCTTCCTCTTCCTCTTCTTTTTCTTCTACAAACTCCACACTGTGCCTTTCTGGGGCATATGTGACCCTCATTTCATGGGAGTTGTTTTGTTCCACGTTTTTAAACGTGTTTGGTTACAGCCATAGAACGTGGGAGTCAAGTGGAGCCATCTTGTTCTACTTTATTCCAGAATAACTATGGTTTTTATAGTTATGGATGTCTCAGGGTTGTTTTAAATCCTTTGAATGGTAAAGAGCATTGCGCTTAACTCAGTGTAAAATGTAGACAACATCTTGCTTAGCTATATTACCCAGAAGCAGTCTGATTACCCTCCCTTTTAAAGAATTGCTTTGCTAATTCCCTGTGTCTTGTTTATTCTTCCCACTGAGCTATTTCTGAGAGGAATCAAGAATTGTGGGGCAGCGCAGCTAAGAATGCAGTCAAAGATATTCATCCATTTGATGACATCTGGTTCCTTGCCAGGGTTCTTGGGGTGCTACAGTGACTGTTTTGTAGTTACCTCATGCTCTATCGTACAACTCAGCTTTTTTGTTAGCTGAGCAATGTCTCTGCCTCTGGAAGCTATTACCTAGATAAATGGGATGGTTCTTAGGGCTAAATGAAATACGGCATGCTCAATTGCACAAATGTATTATAAATGTTGACCTCGCTACACTAAAACACACACACACATAAACACAATTCTGTGTGTCCCCAATGTGCACTAGTGCATTTCCAAGCCCTCCCAAATAGCAGAACAACTGCAGAAGACCGTTTGCTCTATGCTCATCAAATCCACTGATGGCCCATCATGCAGTTCACTAGTTCCATGTTTTTTTAGGATGATAAAGTGTTCCTTTTGCACAAAGCCCAGAGAGCGTGGCTTATCCAGCGAGGGTTTTTCTGCAGCAAGTGGAACTGTTCTTATTTCATGCAGTCTTAATTTGAAAGGATTCATTATTTTTTGTTTAGAATCTTTTACAACTTAGTCCTCTGAAAGCTTAGAAGACCAGTTTTGGGCAGAGCGCTTTGCACATAAAGAGGAATCTGCTTGCTCTTTGCACAGAGCCTTTGGTTATGTATTCATTCCTTGTATTTCCGTTACAGTTTAATCTCTGCTGTTTCATGTTTACCACATCAGCACATAATCAAAGCCTTTTGCCTCTCATAATTTATTTCATTCTGCCTTTCCTTGAAGGAAAAAAAGACGTTAAATGCTTTTGTTTAAATAGAACCTACCAATGTATCTAAAAAGAATAGAAACGTAAATAGCCTCATTGACTAATCCACCTCTCCTTGTGTGTAATAAAAGGATGCTTGCTTGTTAAGCAGAATATTTTTTTCTGAAAAAGCCAGTTATTTAATTAAAACTTGTGTATATGGGTAAATGTAGTGTTATATCAGGTCTGTCTTTTAAAAAATGTATTTAAAAATACCAATCCATTTCAGGGAAATGTGTGTTCTTCGTCTTAATAATTCACAGCAGGTATCAAATGCACCTTTACCTTTCTGTTGCACTCTCTCCTAAGCTTGTATCTTGTCCTAGTTGCAAAAGAGCTGCAAAAGGTAGGGAAACAGGTGCTGTTCGGGGCCATAATGAGAAGCAAATCAGTCAGCAAACAGGCATGTATACAGGATGGATGGAAGGAAGGAAGGAAGGAAGGAAGGAAGGAAGGAAGGAAGGAAGGAAGGAAGGAAGGAAAGGGGAAATTAAGACTGTATACCATTGGAAATAGAAAAAAACTAACTAAATAAAGAAGAGCTGGCTTTTCTACTCTGCTTTTCTTACCCATTTAAGGAGTCTCAAAGCGACTGACAAAGCTTTCTATTCTTCTCCCCGCAACAGACACCCTGTGAGGTAGGTGGGGCTGTGAGAGCTCTGAAAGAGAGCTGTGACTAGCCCAAGGTCACCCAGCTGGCCCCATGAAGGAATGTGGAATCATACCCAGTGACTACGAGATATGAGTCTAGCACTCTAACCACAAGACGAGACTGATGCTATGGAGAACCGGTTGTCTTTTCAAACTGTCCAACATGACTATGTGACTCAGGACTATTGGGTGGTGGTAGAGGTGTGACTGGAAAGCCATGCAGTAATTGGAACCCTTGTGGCAGTCTGAAGTGTTATTCAGGAACATCAGAATAAGGTTCCAACCATATTCTTCTCTTGTCCTTCTGGAACTGTGTCATGATCCCCTGCTAAATATTGCTTGATGGCACTTGAAGTGTTATAGCTTCCTTGGAAGCATAACCATATTCAAGAAAATTTATATCACGTAGGCCTTTTATAAACCAAAAGTTTTATATTTGGTAAACCTTCCAAAAACTGGTTCCCTATTGCTGTTTTGTGTACAGTTCAGATCATCCACAGCAACCAGAACATTTTGGTCCGAAATACCTGCTGGGTGGGAGAACCTCATAGGCACCATGATTAATTAATTTTTCTTTATTCTTGTATATATTTTGAGTTTATGTTTTACTAGTAAATGGCATAGTCTTTATGCAATATGTGGTATTTAACTCCAGTATTTTACATAATCTATTTAGCACTGTAAATGCAATATTTTCCCTAGTGCAGTTTTGCTTATTCAAAATAATAGACAGTACAGTAATAGATCATCTACATACATATAATTTATTTCATCTTAATGCCCAGCAGAACCACCCCTATTACTGTTGTCCCTACCATAGAGACAACCACATGACCACAACCCCTGAGATCATGGCCCTCCTCCATTTCTGGGTAATACAGCTTTTGATCGGCTGACTAAGGGAGCAAAGGAGCCTCCTTTTTTTTGGACCCTCCAGCCTGTGGTATAGAGATTTCAGGGGAGGACCAAAATAGCTAGAAGACCTCTTGTAGCATGGCTGAGCTTCCCAAACTTGTGAATATAGCCATGTATGACTACCTGGTGGCTCCCCAGCCAGTAAGAAGGTACTAACTCAGTATCTGACTTGCTACAGCTCTTGTTTTTTTCATTCAGCAGGTTATTGGTTTATGGAATTTACTACCAAAGAGGGTGGTAATGACCCTACCCTGGATGGCTTTAAGAAAGGGTTGGGCAAATTCTTGGAGGACAGGTGTGTCAATGGCTACTGGAACGAATGTAGATCCTGCCTCTGGGTTGGAGAGACGGATACAGTGACCCTAAAGGCAGTTTGCAGGGAGTCAAAAGCAAGTGACGGCTTCACTGTCATCTTCTGCTTGAGAATGCCTAGAAGCAATTGGTGGCCTACTGGTCAAATGGGATGGGCAAGTGGACACATCTGAGACCATAAGTGGAAGCATGACCTTTTTTAACCTCTGTAAAGTACTCTCCAGAAATATACCGATTTGCCAGTTAGTAGGGACTGATTTCGGTATGTATGAAATGTGATCCATATGGTTGAATTTGATTATTTAAAAGATGGAAAGTGTGTGCATCTGGATAAATGCAAATTATTTCATTCATATGGCCGTGTCTTCACGGCAACCTTATCTCGCATTCAAAACGTTTTCAGTCCTTGGAGTCCACACGGCAGTTTGGCTTAACATGCTTTTCCCGTGTTAAACCACCCCAAAGCGTGGTGAATCTCAATCCTGATTTCAACAGGTCTCACTCCAGATCGTGCACTTGAAACGTTTTACATTTTTTACTGTGTGGACAGTACCATTTTAAGGGATGAGAATCCATGTTTAGGGTTTCCCTCTCCCAATAGCTTGCTTCCAAAGACAGTGATTTCAGTGTAAAAATCCATTTAACAGGGATCGCTACACTGTAGCCCTGGAACCCTTCACACCTTGATGGTTGGAATAACCATGTTGCAATTTTGCACAATTCTAGCTCTTTGGAGTTCTGACTTTAGAAAGGGAAAGGGATGAAAGCAGCTGAATGTGAATGTTTAAAGCAAAGGGGCTTTAGTTGCCGCTGCTGCTGTGTACCCTGAGCAATGGGGAGAGGAGGGGAAAGAATCGCTGGCTGGCTGCCCGCTGCCATTTTTCCTCCATCCATGGAAGCGGCAGCCACCCAGTTAGGCTCAGTGAAGGGGTCCCTTATGGGTGGCGTGTCCATGCCAGGAGGAAGAGGGCAGGGCAGCCCCAAAAAGCAGCTTTTAAAAAGTAGCCACTTGAGTCCCCCCTTGAGTCACATACGCCACGTACGATCCTCAGAATCCGGATTGAACGCGATTAAGTTAAAAGTAATGGGAACAGGCAAATTCGCGTTTGCATCCGGTTCTATTATTTCGGTTTAGGGAAAGCGAAATAAGCTTGCTGTGGGGATTCGCTGTATATGACAGTTGTAACAAATATCAACTATTCACTTTTTCTGTAAATGCCCAAACAGGGAAAAATCAATGGCAGGTTCATGACCCAACAGTAAGTAGCATTAGCCAAGATTACAGGGAAAGAAACTGATGGGCATTTTTTTAGAGGAAGTTTAGCTAAACAAACATAGTAAGGAATCTGGCAGAGATTTGCTGATTAACACTTGGGCAGCAGATACACAAACTTCTCTGTGACACCACCAAGTTGTGCCTTTACATTTATGCATATGCAAATGAGAGGTATCATTTTAAAATTAATGTTCTTTTTGCATGTGACAATGCATGTTTGCTGACCCTAGTCGTAACCTTAAAGACGTCTGTTGTATATTTCTACAGAATGAATTCCTGTTCAATAATCTGGAACAAATGTTATTGTGGATCTTGACTCTAAGTGTATATTTTAGAGTTATGTGCAGAAAACAAACCAGAAGCACATAAAGAGTGGGAAGGCTATAAAATGCAGGGTATAATCATGGCTATTGCTAGGAGCTCGATGCCACATTCTTGCTTTGAACTGAACATAACAAAGGCACATTTAAAAATATAATGAATCCTGTTTCATGCAGCTCATGATACAAGACATTTGCAAGAAAGCTTTGGTTTTATTTGTGGCTGTGGAAAAACAACAAAATGCAACTCTGTATAAACAAAACATAAAAGATTCCCCAGGGCAGGCCCAACAATTGTTTCTTCTCATATAGTTTTAACTCAAAAATACTTCTAAACTGTGGTGAAACTATACTTCCTAAACAGCTGCAAATATTTGTTTTCTAGGCAGGGTGTTTGGTCTAGTGGTTAGGGAGCTGGACTCTTATCTGGAAATACCGGGTTTGATTCTGCACTCCTCCACGAAGCCAGCTGGGTGACCTTGGGCTAGTCACAGCTTTGCTCCTGAGTTCTCACAGCCCCACCTACCTCACATGATATCTGTGGTGCAGAGAAGAGTAGAAAGCTTTGTCAGCCGCTTTGAGTCCCCTTAATGGGTGAGAAAAGTGGGGTAGAAAAGCCGGCTCTTCTTATCCTAAGTTGATAGTATTAGAGCTGTAGGAGAGAGCAGGTCTCTTTTGATTCCAAGTTCATTCAGATTTTAAAACTCAAGAACAGTTGAAGTTATCTCATGTTACTATTTTTTTCTCTTTCTAGGTGATGTCATTGTCTATATTAATGAAGTTTGTGTCCTTGGGCATACTCACGCAGATGTAGTCAAACTCTTCCAGTCTGTTCCCATTGGTCAGAGTGTGAACCTGGTGCTGTGTCGTGGATACCCTCTGCCTTTTGATCCTGAAGATCCTACCAGCAGCATGGTGCCACCACTTGCAGTCATGGAGAGGCCTCCAGTAGTAGTAAATGGAAGACATAACTATGAAACTTATTTGGAATACATTTCTAGAACTTCTCAGTCTGTTCCAGATGTAACAGATCGGCCACCACATTCTTTGCACTCCATTCCAGCAGATAGTCAGCTTGATAGCACATTCCCACCACCCGTTCATGATGATAATGTATCGATGGCTTCTTCTGGGGCCACGCAAGCTGAACTCATGACCTTAACCATTGTGAAAGGGGCCCAGGGCTTTGGCTTCACTATAGCAGACAGTCCCACAGGACAGAGAGTGAAGCAAATTCTAGACGTTCAGGGGTGCCCTGGTTTATGTGAAGGTGACCTCATTGTTGAGATCAACCATCAGAATGTACAGAACCTGAGCCATGCAGAAGTAGTGGATATACTTAAGGAATGTCCAGTTGGAAGTGAGACTTCTTTGATTATCCATAGAGGAGGTAAGTCTAGAAAGTCTGCAAACTTACAATAATATGAATGAAAGGGTCTAAAATGTATGCTATATCGATATGTACTTGGTGGGAAAATATTATTTTCCTAAGCATGAAAAAATATATATGAAAACATAATGAGGCATGTAGCCAGAAAGTAATATTATCATGTAAATTCCCCTTTTTTATTAAACACGGGATCATTTTATCTCTGGTGAATGAAAATGTAGGTTTCTTTTTCTTCTGCTTTTAAATGGCAGGTACTTAGAATATCTCACAATGTATCATGTTGCAGCATGCAAGCAGAACTCATAGGTTGATTGCACTCAGCCAATGTAATGATCATAATAATTTGGACTGACTGCAAGTTACTCATGTTCTACATATAGACTGAGTGTCTTTATAGATATCAAACCTACTAATTCCTTTTGAGAGTGTATTCCACTTTTTAAATGATATATAATATCAGAAGTTCTTCATATTAAAATATTAATTACAGGTTTGATTATCATCCCTGTGGCACAAACACTTGATTGCTTATATCTACAAGACATTTATGAACAATTACAACAAATTAGATCTAATTAGAAAGTACTCCTTGGGATTAGAATTGGGCAAACTCCAAAGAGAGATTAAATAATAATATTTGAGTCTGAGAAAATTCTAATAGGAATTAAATGCACAGTAATTTTTAAGAAGTGATTGTTTCTAGCACTTTTCTTGCACTGTTAGTTATAAAATGCAGCAAATGCAAAAATATCTACTTCATGGAAATAATAAGAGACTCTCTGCAACACTAGAGATCATTGTGTGGGTGTGTATAGAAAAAATATGCTTTCCCTCACTTTAGAACACCATAATTCTTGGTAATACTCAAAATTTCCTTACATAGGATTTTCTGGCACCAATTTAAGCTGCAGTTCAGTTGTTTATATGAACTGCTAGGAAAACACTGAATGAGCAGTAGTTCCTGTTTAACAACAAGAACAAAAAATGCCTGATTAAGTGACTTAAGATCATACTTGAAGAGAATCTCATTCAACATATTAAAAACAGCAGCATAATTAGGGTGGAAGAATACTGATGGATGAAGTAGTCATGACTAGGAATGTGCACAAATATTTGGCACATTTGGACTTTGTACGAATGGGTACAAATTTGAAGATTTGCAGCTGAATTGAATTGTAGGCCCTATTCATCTGTGAATCGGATTATCCATTATTCATCAAAGTTTTAGTTGAAGCTTCAGTGGATGCTGGATGCCCCCAGGCCTCCTGTCCCCCCTGCAGCCTCCCATCACCCCACTTATCTTAGGCCACCATCACTTTGTCTCAGGCCTTCTGGTTCTGCACATGCACAGAACAGGAAGGCCTGTTTCGGTCTCCAGAGAGGTCTGAAATAGGCCCTGGGAATGCCACCGCCACCTCCCACCGACCTCTGATGTGCCTCCTTACCATGTGATTTTGCTGATCTCCAGAGGCCAAAAAGGCACTTCCAGGTTTGTGTGCACAACTCTCCATCCAGGGATCACGATCCCCAGGTGAAGAGCTGCATGTACAGAACTAGAAGTGCCTAGAATAACTGTGTGCAGCGGCAGCAAAGGTGGCGGCAAGGACAGGTGACTGGAGGGGGGGGCAGGAAGGGAGGGGTAGGTTGGCTTCATTTCATGCACAAATATTTGTTTGAATATTCATGCACTAATATGGAGCCCCCCCCCACATTTGTGGGGGTGGGATTCAGCCAAAGCCAGCTTTTCCCACATTCAGTTCTTTGTGTGCACCCCTAGTCATGACTGACATGTGCAACAGAACGGGCAAGACTGTTTAGATGAGGCTTAAAGTAGATTTGCAGGGGACCAAAATCTGATGCAAGAGAAACAGGGCTCTAGTCACAGCCTCATTGCCACTCCGCCAATTCCAGTGCTGTAGTCACAACTGGATAAAGGGCAGCTCCTCACTGGTCTGGCAAAGTAACAGTTCAATGTTGGAACTGCTAAAAATTAAAAATTAAAATAGAAATCTTGAAAGGATAACATGTGATCTGGAAAATGCAAATAATTGCTTTGGTTTGGCTGTATGTTTGTTTGTTTGTTTACAGTGGCAAGAGTGGATTACATCTTTGAAATCAGAGTTAAAGGAAGGGTTAAACAAAAGTTTTGTGAGAGTGGATCTCCTGATTTAAAATGCCACCTTGTGTCTAATTCTCGGTATCTAACATGCCATGACTAGCAGATTTCAGGCAGAACTAAAGGGGCAGGAGCCTCCAGGACAGTAGTGTGTGGCGCTCTTGTTACCAACCTTTCTCTAATCCACCTTTTCTAGTCATAGGAGGGGAAGACTGGTGGGTGAACCATCCCATCTCTAAACTGTTTGAACCATTTCAGAGATTCCTTTTTTTCACTGTGTATGATCACAATCCAGGGCAGTATAAACTTACCGATGCAACATTAACACACAACCCCCTCTCCTTCTGACCTTCCCAGTTCTTGTGGCAGGATGTGGAATGAAGAAATTAGTCCATCGCTTTCCTCCACTAATATGTTTTTCAGAGAATCGCTAGCTAATGCCAATAGTATATATCATTGTTGTTGGATACCACTGAGTCATGTGCAACTCTTGGTTGATTGCATTGGGCACCTCAGTGGGCACCACTATGCCATTTTTGGGGAAGATACAGAAATGATTTGCCATTGTCTACCTCTGGGGAGAGACTGAGGGTCAAACCAGCAACTCTCTGCATTCCAGCTACAACCACTTCCAGTATATTGCCTTACTGAATGTTTTAAAAGACTTGCCAATAGTAATGATGTAAATCAAAGAGCTTGTAACCTGAAAATGTGTATTAATAAGGCAAAGAATATGACGATCGTTTGAGTAAGAAATATATTGCCTGTGTTCAGTTTGCACATTTCCATGCTTATAAGGGAATATGATTCTCAGAACTGCGCTTGTTAACCCTATAGTCAGCAGAATGTCAAGAGAGAGCTATTTATCTACAGAGCCTCATGAGCACTTCGCACACATAGAAACCCTGTGCCCATTTTGTGTGTGGATGCGAATGTCGTAAGCCAGAAAGTAGGGAACCTCGTCCAATATTCACTTGTGTAATATGCTCATATGGTATTAGTGCAGTATAATTTATTAGCCCTCTGTGTGTGTTTGGGTGCAAACCCAGGACTGATAATTTCAGTTATTTGATTGATATAGGCTAAGAAGGTGTGACCTTATATACCATAAATAGATACTAATGTCATAAAATGCCTAAGGGGTAAGGCATGTTGCAGTGTTGTAACAGGAGTAGCAAAGCACAAATTTTAAGGGCAATTGTTAATAATCAAAAAAATGAACGTCTGCAGAAAAGGAAGGGAGTAAATTAGAAGAAACGACTGCTATCCAGGTGTAAAATGTCAGGTCCTTTACACACTTGGCCTTATTCCAGATTATATTCCAAAATAGGGGTCTTCCATAGTATGCACCAACATGAAAATGGGAGGTCCCTATTTCAGAATATAATCTAGCATAAGGCCAGTGTGGAAAGGGACTGACACTACAAACACAAAACCTAGTAGAGGTCCATATGTATGTATGTATGTATGTATGTATGTATGTATGTATGTATGTATGTATGTATGTATGTATGTATGTATGTATGTATGTATGTATGTATGTATGTATGTATGTATGTATGTATGTATGTATGTATGTATGTGTGTATGTATGTATGTATGTATGTATGTATGTATGTATGTATGTATGTATGTATGTATGTATGTATGTATGTATGTATGTATGTATGTAATCTTTACAATTCACTCCCATGAATGTTTAAACATAAGCTGTGTTGTGTGCAATAGCAGCTGCATGGACAGTTGCACAACCTTAGTATCTTAAAAAGAATATTTATTTTTCTGAAATACAATTGAGTTTTTACTTTTGTTGATCCTTGAAATGAAGGAAGGAGGGTTGCACATATTGAGACTGTCAACCGCTCTTGAAGTGTCAACAGAAGAAAACTGTGCTATTTCTGTATGCGTAGCATGGAAGCACTATGGGAGTCTTGCGGACATGGCTAAGCAGTACTGTAATCATGAAAAAATGGAGAGGTGATATGCTACATACCTACTGAACCCACATATTCTCAAATTTAAAGATTAGGACTATGATTGTTCAAGAGCAAGATTGTTCAAGACTGGATATAGCTGACATAGGGACTTGTGTGCATCCATGGAAAACCCTTCTCTCCTAAGGTTTTTTCAGTGTTCTTGGAAGGTGACTCACTGGAACGATGTGATGAGTAGAGCCATTGACACAATCACCTCCAAGTGATCTGCAGAGCTTCTAAGTCCCTGGGATATAGTGGGGAGCCATGAGTGGCATAAATTTCAGTGTGAATCTGACCAAACATGGGTAAGAGCATATTATCACATCTACCATGTCACAGTGGAGACACTGACAAAGGTATGTTTCTCTGTCACCGCTGCACCCTCAAGTAGCCATCCAGCAGATCTAGACTAGGGTGGTTGGCTGACTGTGTTCAGGGAGTGGTGCTGCCAGTGTTTAAAGAAGATTTGATTCACTTCTTCCTTAAGAAGCCCTTCCTGGATCCAGAACTGCTGAACAACTATTACCAGTGTCCAATAACCCTTTTCTGGATAAGGTATTAGAGAGTATGGCAGCTGTTCATCTGCAGCCTTGCCAGAAGGAAATGAACTTGACCCATTTCAATCGGACTTCAGGTCAGGTCATGTTATTGAAACTACCCTGCTAGCACTGGGAGAGGGAAGGAAACATGCAACTTAATTGGTTCTTCTTGTTCTCTTAGTGGCTTTTGATACCATTGGCCACTGGATCCTGCTGGACCAACTTTGGGGTTGGGAAATTGGACACACCACTTTGCGGTGCATAGCTATGAGGACCTTTTGTTCAGGTCCTTGAAGATTACTTGTAGAGTTCTCCAGAGGTCTGTTTTGTTCCCTTGGCTTTTTAATATCTAAATGAAGCCAGTGGGATTGGTCATCTGGAGATTTGGAGTGAAATGTCACCAGCATGCTGATGACAACCTGTATTGGGGAGTTCAATTTCTTGATCGTTACCTGGAAGTGGCAATAGGCTGGATGAAGACCAATAAACTGAAAGTAAATTCAGACAAGACAAAGGTGTGTGTGCCTGTGTGCCTGTGTGTTATGGGATCCTGAGTCCAGGAAGTTAGTGAGCACTTGATTCTGGATGGAGAAAACAAGTATGTGATTTGGGGGCTCTTTTGGATTTATTGCTGTGAGTGGTGATCAGGAATACTTACTGCCATCTCTGACTGGTTCACCAAATCCAGCCTTTCCTGAACAAGGATAACCTGGTCACAGTGATCCATTCTTTGGTAATCTCCAGGATAGACTGTGTTCTAAATAGAGGTTGCCTTTAGTGCACCCACATTATGCTGGTCTGTAAAGATCTGCACTGGTTGCCTGTTCATATCCAGGCCCAATTCAGGATGTTGATTTCAACATATAAAGCCCTAAATTACTTGGGCCCTATACACCTGAACTATTGGTTGCTTCCATATAACTTGCCAGGCTACTGAGATCATCAGAAGGCTTTCTGAAAGTCCTGTCTGTCTCAGAGATTAAGGGGCAGTGCCAAGGCACAGGGTCTTATCAGTACTCCCCCTCCAAGCTTTCCATCAGAGGTACACCAGGTGCCAGTGCTAAATCTAATTAAACACCTTATTAATCACCTATTCTCCCAGGTCTGATGTGGTCCTGCAAGGGAGAATTTTGGGGTGGGCAGGGAGAGGGGATTGTTCTGTATTGCATATATAATTTTTTAATCAATTGTAACTTGTACTTGGACAATAAGATGAAGGGTGGGATATAAATGACTAGAAATAAATAAATAAATAAATAAATAAATAAATAAATAAATAAATAAATAAATAAATAAATAAATAAATAAATAAATAAATAAATAAATAAATAAATAAAGCAGCATTAAGAGTTCCTGTTTTGCATTTCCCCTAGCATTAAAGTTCTATTATTTGCTTAGTGGCAGTTTTGCTTTATGCCACTTGCCAATGCAGGACCCTCATGTTGAATGGGGTCCTACTGTATCCCCAGAGAGGCAACACTTAACTATCACCTGGGATGTCCAGACTCGTTAATAGTGCACAGCAGAATGCACAGTCACTGTGGGGGCATCACACACAACGATTGATGGATTGTTGTGGCAACGCATTATCCCATAGCTACTGCACATTTATGTTAATTCAGATTTATGTTAACTTCAAATCTTCCCGCCAACGAGAACAGGGAGAGCAGCTCAATTCTGATTGGTCACCTCATCCCATGTGTGCCAACTCACGCTCTCTCAGCTTCTGAAGAGGAAGCTACGAGAGCCCAGTTGGCGCTTCTCAGCAGGTAAGCTCCTATTTTTCCCTTGACTGCGGATTTATTCCTCTAGTCTAGAAGGGGCCCTGCATGCATTCAGTACTAACACTGGGTACTTATCCTACTATATTTGGATATTCTGGAATAAAGCATGAATGTAAAGTGGAATAAGTAAGTGATATCTGGCTGCAACTTGAGATAGCACATCATGTGTCCAAAGTAAAAGCTTTTGAGAAGATTGTAAACCATAGTAAGACTTGTCCCCTAATAGATTTGGATTTTGAAACACGCTCACCTTTGACCACTGTTGTCTGTTTAAACCATATCTAGTCGTGTTCAGTGTTAACTCAGTGTTACTTTCCTTCATTATACTTCTTTATTCTTCCTCTTTGTAACTTTCACCTGTATCAACTGCTTCCTACCCACTTGGTAATATGCATTACCTTATTGGTACTCTTTACTTTATACCATAAGTTGTAATCAACTTTTTCCTACATAGCATAAATGAATACTTTTCTCTTTTTCTTTCCAAGACCTTTCCTCTCAAGATTCTATCAGTATCTCAACAAGCACAGCATCAAACTAATTTTGCTTTCACAAATGGTGGTTTTCCTGGAAGTCTTTGGAAGTTGATTTTCCTTCATTTATACTAAAAAGATTTGTTAGTGCAAACATTCTAGAAGGACTGATTGGTAAATACAATCCTGCCAACCATCTCTGCAACATCACAGCAAATATATGAAATATGAATGAACTAATATATGTATACAGTGTGTTCATTTGTCACGTAATACTTGGAACTAAACCTTTCATCAGTGTAGTCATATGTATTGTTATATTTCACTACCAAGCAATTGCTTCATTTTTTTTTAGTCATTAGGGCACTGTAGATTATTTTAATGAAGTTCTTAATGTTTTTAGATCTAAGCATATATAGAGATTAAGTAGTAACAATGGAGAGATGTTAAATTAGTTGTATTCCATAAGTAGCAATCAAAAAGTAACAATATAGTAATATTAAATTTTCTTGCCTAGGGTCCTGATGCAAGATGCTGTATATGTATTAGAGATGTAATTTTATTGTGGACTTTAGAATTAGCAGGTGTGTTGACCTGATAACTAATATTATTAATATATAATTAAAAACTGTACACTAAATTCAAGAAGCACAGTATTGTTAATAAATTTAAAAGGGAGTCATTCAGGCTAGTGCATTTATGAACATAAACTCCTAAATTTACTCATTTAAGCATTTCTGAGAATAGCATTTTCTACAAGAGGAAACAAAAATTGCTGAAGAAATGACCATTTATGTCAATGCAGGTTTTCATACCACTGTTGCATAAAATGGAAAGTTTCTTGCCATATGGAGTTGAAGAATGATTAAGAGAGAGAACTGTTGTTTATTCCTGAGTAGTTTGAACAAAAGAGCTTTTTGTCTTTGTTGAAAGTGTTGTACAATGTGAAATCATGAAATTCCTTTGGCGCTGTCTCCGAGGTATCCGTGAGGACAATAGTTTAATGCAGTTTTGAAAATGAGGCAGAAACTTCTGAGGCTGTTTTCACAGGCACTAAAAGAATGTGATAGCATGTGGCACTGTTGTTCTTATTCCATCTCCAAATCACTTCTAATGTGTGGCAAGTACTACTACCTATGAACAGCTGTGTGCTGCCTTTGAGTTGATTTTCTAAATGCATGCACATGGAACTGGAGTCCCTAATGTGAACCATGTCAGATAAAAACCATCCAAGCACAGTTCTAGTATCTGATGAGATTGTTTTAACATATTTAACAATAAGGTTTCCTCAGAGAAGTGTGTGATGTGTTCTTGCTAAAACTCCCTTTCCTTGTGATTTAGGGTGCATTTATCAAAATTTGACTAAATATGCTGAATGTCTTTTCTTTCGATCTAAATGGTATATGTAATGTTCCTATTGATTCCTGTGTTGGTCTTTCAAACTGTTGTTGGATTACATTGTGCAGATGACGTGATTTGTAAATGCGGAAAAAATGCTCTGTGGAAATAACAGAAATAAAATGAGATAATATTCTATGAACTAAGTGATATCATTATTGTGATAGGGGTATCAGATGAATTTACAATATAAAATACTGAAGGAAGTTTTCTGTTGTTGTTTTGAGCCCAAAAGTATCAAATAATTATCCTTCATGCCTCTTCTATACCTCTAGTTAACTTTCTCTGGTTCAAAGAGTGAGGCAGGTTTAGGCAGATACAGTTAGGGAGTTTCCCCATCCTGTAACAGTACTAAAATGTTAGCCAATGAAGAAGTTGCAAGAACATAGGTTTGCCTAGACTTCGGGTCATATGGGGTCCAAAAAGGTCAGTAAGTGATCTTTATTGTAATCCCACACCACCTCCCAGCTTCACAAAGTTTGCCATTGTACATTGCTGGGTCTGTACTGTACAATATCCCAGCAACATGGCAGAAAGTAGTGATGAAGCAGGGTAGCAGCCTTGATTCCTACATCATTTTATTTTGCTGTTTTAGAAATGCATTCTGAATGGCAATCCCATAACAACTGTTTCAGTGCCATCTTTCCAGCTGTGAAATCAGTCACATAGCAGTCATCTGCATATTCCAAATTTGTGGGTGCCTCCAGACGTCGCTTTTAAAATGTGTGATTTACATAAAGTCTGGAGCAAAGTACTTGAGAGAAAACTGTTTGCCTGACATGGTCAGATACTCTGCATTTTAGATGTGGCAGGAACAAGGATTCTTCTGTTCATGTTATGACTCCTCTCTGCATGCTCAGTTCTGATAGATCTGCATGTTCTAGGGTGAAGTTGAGTTTTTACAAGTTCATCCAAACCTGCAAGAAAATATGGAGTTACAGAACCTAAAGCTACTATTTTTAAAACCCAGCTACAGTGGAGAATCATGAAAGGTGTCTGTCAAACTGAATGCTGCTGTGCATTCCCCACATATTTATAATCCTGTCTGGACACATCTGTAATCTTAATCTTAAAGATATTATTGAAACATTTTTTAGGTAATAAGCAAAGTACTGCTGTAAGAAGTTGGTAATATGTAACATACAAAGAGAATTATTTCTAATTTTTGGAAATATTCCACATCCATTTTCTGTGTAATTCTAAAAAGAGCCTTGTAAAAATAACCAGCAGTACTATATGCATTTTGTATTTGTAGAAGTTAGTCTAAGAACATCTGGTAAGTTCCATCTGGCATAGACAAATTTAAATGATCACAGTTTCATTCCTATATGTCTAATTTCTATGAATGGTGTGCTGTATATTTCCAATTATTTTATGAGGAACGTTCCACTTAAATTTATTCTATATTTCCCACACATTGGCTTGAATGGCTACAGCTTAGTGTTTTTTTAACAAAATAGTCAGTGAGAACATTTCTATTTATGTAAGTTTTATTATAAATTCTAGGCTTGAATGGCTACAGCTTAGTGTTTTTTTAACAAAATAGTCAGTGAGAACATTTCTATTTATGTAAGTTTTATTATAAATTCTAGTCAATATTGAAAGTTTTTTAACTTTCTTTTTAAGGAAATCTTTTCTTCCCTTGTGCTTCAGCAAAACAGAGGGACTTTATATATATAAGTAAAAAATATGCAGGAATTTACAGTAGAGGGAGAAATCAAAGTCTCTACATGTGGGTCTTAAAAGCACAGCAGCCTTTGTCATTCTTGTAGAGATGGGGAATAATTTACATTTCAGCATTTCTGGTAGAAGAGTTGACTAATGTCTAGGGGAGAATCAATACTGCTTCTTTTAAAAATAGAGTGAAAGCAGCTTATGTTAAACAATTCATTTGGGATTACTGTAGTGAGGCTCAGAAAGGAAACTTTTCTGATAGTTTTGCTTCTTCAGTATTATATTCTTTTTTTTAATTGCAAAACTTAAGCAAGGTTATAAAACCATGGTTGTTCTCAGTGTCCTTGTGAATTTGGTTCTGAATTCCCCTGCAGGAGTCCCGTCTTACCTGTTATAGCATATCTGCCCCTTATCTTGTTTTGAAGTCCAAGGCAATTTCAGTTTTGATCCTGATTTCAAATGAAAAAGCCTTGGGCCATGTCTCTACATAACTTGGTAGATGCTTCTAGGAAGCGTCTTGGGGATTCATCTCAATTTTAAGTGGCAACTAAAGATGCCCATGAAAGAGTCTGACATCTGCCTGAGGTACCTCAAAGTGAGGGTCCAAACAGCCCTATCACAGCAGGTATCTTAGCTACAGTGTCCCGGACACCTTCCTAGGCCAAAAATGGAGACATGACAATGTCCAGCAATATGGCAGAGTGAATGTTTCCATAGAGGTGCCCACCTCAGGTGTGGACCACCACAGCTGTGAAGACATAGCATAGATCTTGCTTACATAGATCTTGATAAAGTCTGTTCATTCTAATATACTCCTGAAACTATTCCTGGGATTTACATTCTGAACTTACAAATTTGGCCACAGCATATCCTGTTTTAGATCTTGTTTGTCTTAAGCAAATCCTATCAAAATTCTGATTTCTAATATTTTATACTGATCTCAGCTACAGTTTTCTAGGCAAGTTTCACTAGAGGAAGATTTAAAACCAATAAAATCAAGAGCAGACATATTATTAAGCATATTTAATAGAAAATAAATCATATTAAACAATATGGAAATTCCTTTTCAGTAAGGTATACATAGGCAGAGATTGCGTATTTATTTTTGCTTTCTTTTTTCACCACCTTGGGAGGAACAAGTGAGCACCACATGTGACATCTGAGCCTGTTTTTATTTGGTAAGGATAAATCTGATCATCTGCCCAGTTATTGACCCAGTCATGTTATCTTTGGACCAACAAAGAATAGCTGCAGATAAATGTAGTTCTATTCAGTTTTACAAGGCAGAAGGTGTAGAATTTTCTTTTCAAAATATGTAAACAAGGGAACTATTGTAGTTAAAAACAACAGAATTTGAGATTCTAAAAATAAGAATGCAAGGGAGTTTTTATAAGATAGTTTTTTTCCAATATATGTGCACATATACACACATGCATACAAACACACAAAGTGATTTTGTTCCATATATCTTTGTTAGGCACAATTTGAGCATCAGATCAGACTTACCACTGGTAAAGCACTTGTCGCTGGACCCACGATAAGGATGTAAGAGCCATAATGGCAATTGATTGCCTTTTTCAACATATAACGGGCGGCTCAAAGGCCAGCCATGTGTTATTATTATGATTACTTAATATATTTATATACAGCTTCACACTAAAATACAATCTCAGAGAGGTTTACAAAGAATAAAAACAGCTGAAATCATGATAATTATATAAAAACATGATTAAAATAAAAAATGGGAGATACAAACACGCATTAACTCTGGAAGTGCCTGGGCCAAAAGATAAGTCTTCAATCTGTATCTAAAACTCAGAAGTTGGAGGCACCCTATGACTATCAGAGAGGAGACTATTCCAGAGGGTGGCTCTCAGCACCAAGGAGACCCAACTACAAGTAGTCATAAGATGACATTCAGCAATTTGTGGTACTCACAGCAGAACCTTCCCTGAAGATCTTACTAATTTCACAGGTCTATCCTTTGGTACCAACCAAGTAGCTGACCCTAAGTTGTTAAGAGCTTGTTTACTTAAATAATTTGCTTACTTATTTATTGAAAAATATTTATATTCCTTTCTTTCATTTTGTTTTTTAAAAATCCGAATTCCAGAATGTGAAGACCCTGCTATGAACTGCAACTAACATCTGAACCAGGAATTAACTTCTCAGCCATAACTGGAAATACATTTAGAACCATATTCTCTAAGCATTCTCTCCTAGGGATGTGCATAATTTTTTTATTATTTTTTTTAATTTATTTATTTTGCATTCAAATTTGAGTTGATTCAAATGTTTAGAATCCAAATGCATCAAAATCCAATTCAAATTGAATACATTCAGAACTATTTGTTTGAATGTTAGATTCGAATCTGAAGATACAAATGTCGACAACATTCATATGTGTTATACGGATCTGTACGCATTTCATACACATCCCATTTTGTCCCATATGTGTCCCGTTTTCATCCCGTATTGTAAGTGCAAATGTGCACAGATACGTATGAGATTTGTACAGATACATAGGTAATACACATGTATCTGTACTTTTGAATGTTTCAAATCATTTGAACAAATGTTTCGAAACATTCAAAATTTGTTTGAATGTTTAAATTTGAATGTGAAGACATTCTACTTGAAATCGAATGTCCATTCCATTAGAGCATTCAAATGTTTAGAACATAAGATTCGTGCAAATCCCTACTCTCTCCTGTAACTATTAGTAGAGATTCAGCCTGAGAGAGAACACCTAGGCACAAACGCAGCAGGCTGAACAACAGGATAGTTCCAAGACAAGGAATCAAGCTGGCAGTTCCTCTGGAAGGAGGTTTATTGCTTGGTTACAGCAAAGGCATAAAAACAAAGTACATGGTAATAATCCTTGGAGGTTAAATGTGTGGATTTATGAATAAATGCATGATAAGTAATAGGTGAGAGAAAGAATGAGTGGAAGGATATAGTACTCAGCACACAAAGTCATATGGCTTCTCATGTCCAATCACACTGCTGCACATGACCCACAGCTCACTTACAAGTTCTTGCTTTTAATGCAGAATAATCCACTTACATTCCCTGATATCACCAAGTAGGACTGGGAGAATCTGAAACTATTTTTTTAAAAAAATCTTCTACCAGTAAGTACAGCTTAAAGCAGTGATGGCGAACCTTTTGAGCTTGGTGTGTCAAAATTCACAAGAAAACCTATCTCAACTTGGGTGCTGCGTCACATCTAGAAATAGCCATAATTTTGTGATATTTGTAACTCTAGTAAAAAAGTTATATTTTTGATATATGTATTTTATTAAGAGCAAAAACAAATAATTCTTTACATTAGTGACTTTTGTTGCTGAATTTCAACTGAAAGTTGGTATTTCGTACATTTCAAGAACAAGCAAGCACTGCACGCCCGGGTGCCAGGGTGACCATG
Organism: Aspidoscelis tigris stejnegeri; assembly: GCA_023333525.1. Taxonomy (NCBI): domain Eukaryota; kingdom Metazoa; phylum Chordata; class Lepidosauria; order Squamata; family Teiidae; genus Aspidoscelis; species Aspidoscelis tigris. The sequence continues at coordinate 79,606,199 of JALMGA010000005.1, read as the reverse complement.
TGTGTCACCCAAACGGGCTTGGCGTGTCACCTGTGACACATGTGTCATAGGTTGGCCATCACTGGCTTAAAGCAATATTGAGGTAGACACACCAGTCAACATGTGAATAAAACTGTACCCATGTGAGATCCATGAGTAAGTAGTTTGCCCATGATTTCTGCCATATTTCACTTAAACCAAAACTCCATAGGATAAGATAGCTTAAAGAAACATCTTTTCCCTTCAAATTAGAAACCCATTTCTAATTCTAAAATAAGTTACCAGTATTGCTGAAAATTCTCTCACATCTATATGCAGCCTTGTCTACTCTACTAGCAAATCTGTAACAGGCATGTACATGAATGGGGTGTGGGGGGTTTGCATTCAAATTTGAATTGAATAGAATATCCAAACATTTGATTTGAATTTTTAGAACCTGAATGCAACAAAATCCAATTCGCATAGAATGCATTTGAACCTATTTGTTTGAATGTTAGATTAGAATCTGAAGATACAAATGTCGACAACATTTGTATTTGAAGATATGAATGTTAACAACATTCATATGTGTTATACATATCTGTATGCATTTTGTACGCATCCCATTTTATCCCATATGCATCCCATTTTCATCCCATACTATCAGCACAAATGTGTACAGATATGTGTGAGATTCGTACATATATACGTATCTGTAATACATATGTATCTGTACTTTCTAATGTCTCAAATCCTTAAAAAGAATGTTTCAGGACATTTGAAATTTGTTCAAATGTTTAAATTCAAATGTCTAGACATTCTATTCAAATTTGAATGCCCACATTCGATCAGATTCAATTTAATTTCAAATGCTTAGAACATTTGTACACATCCCTAATCTGTAATACTAGAAATTCATCTGGCTTTTTGGGGGGGTGGGGAGGAGCAGGGCTGTGTCAGGTGAAGTAAGGAGTTGATGGTGCTTCAACTTGAAACATAACAGGCATGAGAGAGCTATAATATAGAATGAGTGAGCAATTCTCTATGGCAGCTGGGTGACCACCGAAAGCATGGCTCCACAGAGGATTTTATTTTGGATTTTAGCCTAGGATGCAATCTTTTCTCTCACCAATAAGGAAAAATGGGTCATGCCCGGGGCCGCTCACCCAACTAATCCGTTTGCCTTGCTCATTGGGTGCCATATGCTTCCTTCTCCATCTTGTCAGTACAGATAATTTCTTTGTCACAGGGGAAGGGAGGACCCAGTTGATGGATCAGAACCAAGAAGGCATAGTCAGCCCTGGATGTTCAGTTAATACTGGCATAGCCAACATTCATTAGAAAAAAATGGGTAGCTCTCTTGCTGTTTACCTCATTGTGGAGTTGGGAACCATTGTCACAACTGTTGGACCCTGTTGATGCTGCCCCACTTCCCAATACTTGGACAATTCCACTTGAATAGTTCTTACCTACTCAATGCCAAGCCTTCTGAGAAAGTTCTTCCTTCTGCACCGAAACTCTTTCTGATCCTTGGCACAAAACTGTGTCCCTCTAGCTCCAAAACTAGCCACACTGCTTGGCCTCATGGACCATGAGCCCTAGGCCTAGAACCTTGCTTGCTCTACACCCGCCTGTGACTGTGGGCAGCCTGAATGCTCATTTTCTGACAGTGAAATTATTTTGATAGATAGTAATCCGCTATTCCAGAGTTTCATAAAGAATGGATCACCACTCATTAGTGGGCCGTGGAGAAATTCAGGTCTGCCAAAGCAAGGTAGGTGGCCAAAAAATAAAGTGGGCTTTGGAGAATTTGAAAACTTCCTGTATGGCAGCAGCCCTTCAGCCAGAGTAGGCGTGTCTCCAAATCTTCAGATTATTAATTGTGGATCACAGATCACCAACATTTGGGAAGCCTTGTGCTGATCTATATTATGTAGTCTCCAGTAGAAGAATTAACATTATCTCTTCCCTCCCTCTGGAGGAAAAAAAAACTCTTAAAATTAATTATTTGGCCATTAAAACACTTGTCACACATGGACTTTAAAAACGCACAGCAGAAAATATATAATATTCATCCATTTATTTTAGATTATAGGGGCAAAGACTAATTTTGAAAAGGTTTTGATCCTGTTGCCTCAGTTCATAAGAACATAAGAGAACCTAAGACAAGCCCTGCTGGATCAGACCACAGCCCATCTAGTCCAGCATCCTGTCATACACAGTGGCCCACCAATTGCCCGTGGGCATCTCAAGCAGAGACGAGGGCAAACCTTCTCTTGCTGTCGAATCCCAGCAGATGGCCTTAGAAGCATCCTGCTTTCTCCCCAGCCTGAAAAATGTACTTAGGCATCCGTTCTAGTAGCCATTGATACATCTGTCATCCATAAATTTGTCTAACCCTTCCTTAAAGCCATCTCGGCTGGTAGCTGTTGCCACCTCTTCTGGCAACAGATTCCATAGACTGATGACCCTCTGGGTAAAGAAATACTTGCACTTGTCTGATCCGAGTCTCCTACCCATCAGCTTCATAGATGCCCCCGGATTCTAGTGTTGTGTGATAGAGAAAAGAAATTTTCTCTATCCACCTTTTCTATACCGTGCATGATTCAATTTTATCTCTTCATTTTCTGAGGATTTTCCCCCTGTATAATTAATGCTCCAAGTTTATTCATGTTTCTGAATCCTGTGCCTCACCAAGTTGTTTTGTTTAACTTCGGTTAATTGTATGACTGAGCAAAATTCCTTCTTCTCACCTCAGAGTTTTCAGGGAAGGGACAGGATTTTGATTCCAAGAACAAACCATCTGCAGTAAGAATGTGCACAAATGTTTTTTTCATGTTCAATTCAAATAGAACGAATGTGAGGAAATTCACATTTGTTTGAATAGAGACCACTTGAATGTTGTAGGATTCAAATTCGATAACAAGTGTTCTCTGAATGCTATTCAAATCCAATTCGGATCCCTACTGCCAGTCACACCTATGAATCCCCTACAAATCTGCTCTAAATGCATCAAATCCACTCTGAATCCACTTTGATCCGCTCTGGATCTGCTCTGGATCTGCTGCAGATGTGACTGGGCACCTGATTTCACGAATATAACGGAAGCTTTGAATGAATGTATACGGTAGAGGTGTTTGCTTTACATTCAAATGTCAATCTTCAAATGTAGCCAGCATTCAGTTCAAATTTGAATGTACAAATTTTGATCAAATTTGATCAAATTTTGAATGTGGCAAATATTTGGGCACATCTTCCTAACTGGCAGCTTCCTCCCTGCTTGCTTCTTTCCTCCAGGCTGTTCTTCTTCCACATGACAGAAAGAGGGACACGCACAAACAGATCCTTGGCTGCATGAAAATCAGATTCCATAGAGTTGAAAGCTGCCTACAGAGAGCGGTTGACTAGCCTGTTAGCATGTAATAATGTAGGATTATTTAAGTTATGTGAACATGTGGGCATCCAAAATGATGGGATGTGCTCCCCATTACTTCCATGAATGCATGGATACCTGTTCTGACGTCCATACATGCATACTGTATGGAGCAATCATGGCAGCTCTGTCCAGAAGATAAGTAGGCAGTCTTAAAATAAACACTATTTCTAGAAAAACACCACCAAGTGCTCAGTTTTCCCACAATAATTTTTAGCACTTTTTTGAAGCAGGGAAGCAGGAGACAGTGGGGTTGCCTCAGAGAGGTGAGCCAAGACTAATGTAGTGCTGCAATGTAGCCAAAGTTCTCTGAAAGTGAATCTAGCAGTATGGTCTAGTGGTTAGGGAACCGGACTCTCATCTGGGAATCCCAGGTTTGATTCCACACTCCTCGACAAAGCTAGTTGGGTGAGTCACAGCTCCCTTCTTATAGCCCCACCTTCCTCACAGGGATATCTGCACCACAGGTTCTTTTAGATTTTTCCTGGAGGTGTGATTCTTCCAGTAGAGAGAAAAATAAAAATCAGGATGCTCAGACAGGTGCTTTTCTTGCTTTTCTTGTTGAATTTAATGGAAGGTAACTATTTACAGTACTAAGGACCCCAACGTCCCTTCACCACTTTTCCAGCCTTTATCCAACCGTCTTCTCCTCTTTCCAGCTCCCAACTCTCACTCCAATTGTCACTTCCAACGGTCACTTCTCCCCCAACCACTCATTTACCGCTCGCCCACACTCAGCAACTCAGCAGTTCTATAATCAGGCCTGCCTCCTGATTCATGGTTAAAGATGGGACCATCACAGGGTGTTCTGTTGTGGGGAGAAGAACAGAAGGTTTGTTAGCCACCTTGAGAAAAACCAACTCTCCTCCTCCTCCTCCTCCTTTCTGCTCTGTCTACTTTCAAGGAGGGAAAGACACATGCACCACTTATGTCTCCCCTCATATTAAAGGGAGCAGTGAAGAAGGAAGTTCAGAAATCGTAAAGGTCAAAACCTAATCCCTCAATGATATGACTGGACTCTTGGGTGCCATAGTGGCAAATCCTCAATTATTTTTAGCTATCACCACTGACCATTGGTCTCTACTGTCTTTAACAGTCACAAGAATTTGAGTTCGACAACTTCTAAAGATTCCATGTGTTTTCCTCAAACTGTTATTCTCGGTGATGTCTTCAACACTGCAACAAACAAGGCATATGCAAATACAGTACTTTATCTTCATGATAATTATGTTGTTCCAATTAATTTTTAACAAAGAACCTTTTTGCCTTAAATGGGCGTCCAAGGAGGATGGTTTTGTATGCAAAGATCTCTAAAATGGCATCGGTGCACAGTAAAAAAAAAAAAAAACCACCGTGACTCAAAAGCAGCTTCAAGAAGAAGAAGAAAAAGAAGAAAAAGAAGAAGAGTTGGCTTTTCCACCCTACTTTGCTCACCCATTTAAGGGGACTCAAAGTGGCTGACAAAGCTTTTCTATTCTTCTCCCCACAACAGACACCCTGTCAGATAGGTGAGGCTGTGATAGCTCAGAAGAGAGCTGTGACTAGCCCAAGGTCACCCAGATGGCTTCACAAAGGAGGGCGGAATCAAACCCGGTATTCCCAGATAAGAGTCCGGCTCCCTAACCACTAGGCCAAATTGCCTAGAGATGGTAGTAACCACATGCTAGTGCCATCATCACAACCACATACTAGTATATTACAGACCAAAAAATGCACTCTCGAAGTGCATTATATGGCCTTAATGTGGATTGTGGGTGGGATGGGATCATTTGCATCCTTATGCTACCACCTCTATGCTAATCATGAGCTGCTTTTTTATTGTACTAATCTGACCTGATCTGAACCAGTGGGCAGAGAAAGACAACTGTGTTGTTCGCCAGAGGCTCCCAACAGCTACAAAAAGAAGTTTCTAGCCTCAGAGCCTACAGGGAATTCATTTCTGCAGTGCATTTGGGTACACCACTGAAATGGCTCCCCAGTTAGTCTAGAAAATGGAGGCATGCATTCTGAATTTATTTGAATTTAGCCAAGCTGGTATTCTGGTAGTTTTGATGTTGAGGACGACCGGTAATACCAATCAATATTCCCTTGGTCTGGATAACCCTCTGTCCTTTACACCCAAGTGGAGCATACCAGCAATGGACAGAGCCTGTTGTATTTCTCACTAACATCCTGAAGGGAGGCCCTTAGCACAGTTGTGTGAAACCAACACATGCAGAAAGGCCCTTTGATGCTAAACCATAGAAGCCTGTATTTTTGGCTGTTTTGGTAATGTAACCTGTACTGGGTGGGATGTATGTATGGCATAATATCAGATAACTTTATTAACAGATAAATAAGTCACGGTGTTTAGGAAATTAAGTTGCTGACTGATGCAGCATATAAATAGATCAAACGCTTCTTATGTTCTCAAGTCAGTGTGAGTGTGTGTGTGTGTGTGTGTGTGTGTGTGTATTGTATTGTATCTTTATAAATGCCTCTGTGGAATAAATAAGAATCCTTGTCATTTGTAATTTGGGTCACTAATTTCTGTTGGTGCTTAAATAGTTCCCCTCCCTCCCCCTGGGGGGATATACTGGTAGAAAAGAATCACTAGGAGTGATTTTTATGATCTGACAAGAAAATTTCCCTGGTTGCTTCAGCAATGTGTGAAGACTCCTCAATACTTTGGGGGGACAGTAAGAAAGTCCTTAGAAGCAGCTTAGGTCCATCAGATGTAGGTTGATCACCCCTGTCTGAAATTGGGTTGAATTGGAAGACCACACTACCAAGTTACAGTCTTTTTTACATAGTTGTATGTGCCTGATCAGGTTTGTTGGGCCTTATACACCTTTTTCAGCTTTAAACTTCTGAAATATGTGATGTTTGCCTTGACTCAGTTGGTGTATAGAAAGTCGTGTGTTCTTTCTGGAGCTCAGAAATGAAATTGCAGGTGTATTTATTGAATACTGCAATAAACATATCAAAGATTTAGCTTGTGCATGGTTGAAAGTAAGTCGGTTGAAGGTTGTGATAATTGCTGGAGCAAAAGGTGAGAGTATAAAGACGGGTAAACTGATGGTATTGGTGATGCTTCTAATTTGAAAATAAGCACAATGTGAGTTGTTTAGCCTTTACCGAGGCAGAAATGTATCATAAGAGAAAGATACATTTGTGGGAGTAATCAATGTTAACCAGTGCCTTGCAGTGACTGAAAAGGTTGTGTGTGTTTCACCCATTGTCTTGTGGCAGTAAATTGGGGGGGGAGGGAATCTGAGCACTTGAAAAGGCTATGCTGCTAAAGCTTCCCTCAAGTTCCTGAAGGAATTCTTAGCATCAGTATTAAATGAGCATGTTAAAAGAATAAGGAAAAATGCAAACGGGGAAAATGATATCCACCTTCTCTGTGCTCCATCTCCTTTTGCCAATTGATTCAGACTGTTGGGAGCTAAAAGGCATGCCTAACAAAGTGAAAACAGGCCTTCGGTGCTGAGAAAATTGGAAATGGTGCATAAAACATGACAGTTTGAATGAGGAGTGCTATGGTGCTGACAGCCACAAAGTACTCCACAGGGCCTCATAAGTAACGTGATTCCCACTCCGTGTCCTCCACCTCCCGCAAAGTCCTGGAGTTTGTCTGATAAGGCGATTACAGCACACTGCTCTCCCCGCCTCCAAGAATGCCATCCATATCTTTATTTTTTAAAAACGCATTGTGACTGGCCTGCTCCATATTGCTGAAATAATCTCTCTTCTCCAAGGAAGCGCTTTGAAGATTTTATTAAAGCAGGATTTTACTAGTCCTGTGCTTCAGAATAGCAAACAGTGATAGCAAGTTATATGCCAGGGAAATAAGCCACTGTCTTCTCCCAAGCTACCTTCCCTTTTTCAGATTTCCAAATAGAGAACAAATTTGGGTTTGCTGAAAACAAAACCTAAGAATGGTAATGTGATAGTACTGAGGAAGTGAACGCTTCAGGAATTTTTATTCAGGATTCAAGACAATTGCTCCCAGCTAAGCAAAACTTGGAGAAGCTGTCCAGTGGAGCAAAATGTTTTCGGTTATCATTTAAGGGCCTGGGTACAGCTATGTTTTCGCCCACTTCAATCTAGAGTGAAGGAAACTCACAAGCAAAGTGACAATAAGCTTTCCTTCCACATTAACTAACCCAAAGAAGCCTTAAAAAAAAAAAACTAAGAGCATGGCATCCAGTCCCATCACTCCTTGACGAATGGAGAGGAAAGAAATGGCAGCAGTCACAAAATTAAAATACAGTTGCTTCTTGAGATGAAAGCTATAGAAAATCTGGAGAGCATATTAAAAAGCAGGGACAACACTTTGCCAACAAAAACCCATATAGTCAATGCCACGGTCTTCCCAGTAGTAGCCTATTGCTTTAAGAGAAAGGTGAGTCCCAAAGAATCAATACTTTCTAATTCTGATGCTGGAGAAAACCTCTGAGAGTCCCTTGGACTCCAGAAAGATTAAATCAGTCAATATTAAAAGAAATCAATGCGGACTGGTCACTAGAGAGACAAATACTGGAGTAAAAGAAAAATACTGTGGCCACAACAAGACAGGACTTGTTAGCAAGTCTTTATGGTGGGAAAGATTGAAGGCAAAATAAGGGGATGGCAGGGAATAATGTGATTAGATATTGTTATGGAGAAAATGAACACAAGCTTGCACAGATTCCAGGACACATTTATTTATATCGTATGTGAGAAATTCAAATAGTTTAAACAATGTGATAGAAGCAAGAGATCCTTTAAGATTGTCTGGTTGCCACATCTTTGAGGTTTTAGATGGTAGCCTCGAAGTGACTGCTGTTTAGCACCACCCAGGGAACATGCGTGACTTACTGAATATCACAGACGCGCACTATCATTGTCCCCCACAGGACACAGGTTAAGGGGGATGAGCCTGGCATGATGTGGTCCATGGAGCCACCAAATGTCAGGCACAATTAAATGACAAAACAACATTGCAGAGCTATCATGAAATAATGAAAACTCTGCCCTCTCTCCAGGACCATAACATAGGAGAGTGACAAGCATTGGCTTCTTGTGACATCTGAATGGTTACTTCAAGGGTACACTGTTGGATTAGATAAGCTATTGATCCAACCCAGTGGAACAGTTCTTATATTCTTGTGATTAACTTACGGTAGATTGTATTCATAAGTGTAGTGGAAGTGGTGCCTACCGGTGCAGGATCAAACACAGAGATAAGAGCAGACAATTTCCATACACTTTCACTGTGGCTCCACATTGCAGCTGTGAGCAGGACCTCCATGGGAAGCATTGCAGTTTTGGCCAGTGAGTGAAAATGGTTTCAGATGAGAATGGATTCAGGTAAAAACCACACCCCATACGTCACTTCTTCCCCCTTTGTGTCTCCACTCATAGCCACACTGCAGCCGTCGAAGAGGTTTCTCAGGACTTACATTTATGCTTTTTGGGCTGGCCATGGGGGCTTGGGGGATTTGAGGGCTATAGCTCAGGACACCTCCAGGAATGCACCTTATGGGGATGCCTCCAGGATAGTGCCTTATATTCCAAATCTAGACAATGGCTGGGTCCAGACCTGTGGAAGAAATCCAGTTAAAGCTAAAAATGCAGCTTACCTGCCGCACAGCAAAGCCCTGCTGTCCCAAGTAAAAAGCAGCTTAGTAGTGTCCTCCTCTGAAGCTGTGAGAGCTGAGTCGGGGTGTGTGGTCACGTGGGATGAGGCAGCCAATCAGAACTGAGCTGCCCTCTTGCTCTTTTCGTATCTTTTCACTGTCCTGCTTGGACTGACAGAAAGTTTCAAATTTTCTTAAAACTGTGCAGCGAGTGTCCTTTATCCAGGATTAAGGTAAATGCACAGTAGCGATGGGATAATGTATTGTGACGATGATCCATCAGCTGTGTGTGACGCCACCATCACAACTGCACATTCCACTGCAAAGTATTAACATGTTTGGACACACCACTTAAATGACATACTACATACAGTTATTTAAATGAAAAGTTATTAATCCTACTAAATATGACAAATGCCTTTTTAAAAATCATGCAGAGACATTTCCTGTATTTACAAGTATAGGTTTTCATAAAAACAAATGAACATTGTCCCAAACATGTTGTGGGCTTAATATCTTAAGTGCAAGAGCTGAAACTGGATGGATTGAAATTCATTGGAAAGTCTAAGTTAGCAACTAGCTCCATAGACAATGTGAGCTCATAGCCCCATGTTTGCTTCTTTCAAATATGTCAATCCCCACCATGATTCAGGCCTCAAGTATCACAGGAGACTCAGGCCTCCTGTGAGAATTATCTGCTCACAAATGGATGTAGCAAAGTGATGGCTGATACCTTCTCATAGCAACAGGTGATCCCCATGAGTCTATTGCCATCTTAAAGTAGGTAGCATGCAGAATGTGAACTCTTTCGGTACTTCATTCTCTCTCATCTGCAGCGGTGCAACATATAGACCATAACTAGGAGGTTTGGAGGAAAAACTGATGACGCGGCTGTCATAAATATACAGGCCAATGTATAAAGAAAACTAGATAATTCAGATTATTTATGGATAGTGGAGCAGAATAGAGCAATAAGGAGACTTTTGCTGGATCAGAAACAAGGCACGTCTACTGAGTCACAGCCAGGGTTCTTTCTGCACTGGGCCTTATTCCAAAATATATCTTGGAAGAGAATCCAGTGTAGAAAGGGCCAGGCATCTACAGGAAGCCCATGAGCAGAATATAAATCCATTCTCCTGCTTATGATCTCCTGGTGTTAATGGGCAGAGGCAAATTACTTATTATACTGTTTTTCATAAATCTGCCATTATCATTGATTTGACACCCATTGGCCTGGAATAAGCTGCTTGAACAAACTATAAAGACAGACAACTGTAAAAGAACCAGGGCCTTTTATTTATTTATTTATTTATTTATTTATTTATTTATTTATTTATTTATTTATTTATTTATTTATTTATTTATTTATTTATTTATTTATTTCCCACCCCATACCCAAGGGTCTCTGGGTGGCTCACAACATTTAAAAACAAACACAGCAAAACATAGCAAAAACTATATCAGTCCTAAAACCCAGCATTAAGAAAAATACAGAACAGTTTAAAAACAGCAGTGTTAACCATGGGGGAAGCGTGGGGAGCATTTAAGCAAAGGCCTGAGTGAAGAGGTATGTCTTCACCGCCTTCCTAAACAGAAACAGAGAAGGGGTCTGATGCGCCATGAAGGGGAGACCATTCCACAGCTTAGGGGCCACCACCGAGAAGGCCCTCTCCCGGGTGCCCACCTGCCAGCTGCTGAAGGCGATGGGATAACCAGGAGGGCCTTCCCTCCAGATCTTAAGACACGGGCAGGTTGATATGGGAGAAGGCGCTCCCTTAGATACCTGGGGCCCAAGTCATTTAGGACCTTATAAGTCAGAGTTAGCACCTTGAATTGGACTCGGTAGTGAATTGGCAGCCAGTGCAATTCTTTTAGAACCGGGGTAATATGTGTCCAGCTAGCTGTTCTGGTCAGCACTCTGGCGGCTGCATTTTGCACCAGCTGCAATTTCCGAACCGTCTTCAAGGGAAGCCCCGTGTAGAGTGCAAAATGAAATGCACCAATTTTCCTGCAGGCCTTCTGCACCTGCTCGTGATAAGGAGGCTCTCCCAGTGCAGACACAAAGGTGGCAGTGGAGCTCTTAAACCTTTTTCCAAGGCTGGATGAAAACTAGAGAAATCTGGAGTAGAGGTGTGCACAAATGCGATTTTCTGCATCCAATTTGAATGTATTCACAATTTATTCGATTTGAATACATTCCAAATCTATTCGAATTTGAAGGTATGAATGTCGGCAACATTCAAATGTGTCCATACGCATCCATATGCATTCGTATTGATCCCATTTTTATCCCGTATGCATCCTGTTTTCATCCCGTATGTATCATACAAATGCATACGGTTACGAACAAGATGCGTATAGATACACATACGAATGTCCAAATAATTTGTATGAATGATATGAAAGATTCAAAATTTATTTGAATGTTTAAATTCGAATATATAGACATTCGATTCGAATTCGAATATCCAAATTCGGACGAATTCGATCGCATTTTGAATGTTTTGAATATTTGTTCACATCCCTAGTCTGGAGATAAACCTGACCCAGCAATGCGATCAGCACCATGGAGATATGCCCCTACACTGCGATTAGCCCACATGCAAGTCTGGGCCAAATGTAGGCCAACTACACTGAAAATAATAATGCTAATATTATGAAGCCCTTATGAAAATTGATGGTGCAACTGCATATGGAATACTGTGTGCAGTTTTGGTCACTATTTATCAAAAAGGATGCCAAAAAGATTCAAAACAGTATGACTAAAATGATTAAGTGGGTACAGGAGCTTTCCCAAAAGAAAATTTGCAGTGTTTGAGGCTGTTTTAGTTTACAAAAGTTTATAAATAAATAAAATGCAATTCACATTTACAAACAACAAAATAAATGCACATACGAGATAGTTATGAATATTTCATAACTGTGTTTCTAGGTAAGCTCAAGAATGCAGGCCGTTCCTTTCAAACTATTATTTAATCAATATTATATACATCATTTATGTGGTAATTTTAAATACATAAAGTCAGGTTCGTACCGAAGAAAGAAATTCCAAATTTCTGGTAATTTGGGGGTGGCTTGTTTGTTTGCACTTAGATTGTGACATGCTTCCAGTTCTGTACAATTAATATTTAGCCTCCATAATTATCAATTTCAGTGCTTCTAATTGTTTTGTAGAATGTAAAGTACACCGAGTTCTGAATTCATGGTGACCCTTTGGCTCAGATTCTTCCTGATTCTATCTCCTCCAGGGATCTATGAACTTTGTGGCATTCTCACCACAAATGGAAATAAGTGCCCTTTGTTTCACATCTCCTCCAGACTGTCATGAGATCTTCAAGTTGATGAGAGCTAGCTTTGCTGCAATCAAATAACATCTGTATATTGATTTAAGATGGGTTTCTAGTAATTTGGTTGTAGGTTGGTAGCACATATCCGTCCATTGCCTCTGCATTAGGGAAATCACTAAGTTATTTTACCCTGCTATTTTCAAAGTGATGTGTGGGGAAGTGGAACATTCTTGGATTAAAGCATAGAGAGAAGGATTGTTCACAAGGATGTGATCAAGACAGCCCAGCATGCTCTGGGACAGAGCAGACATGCACCATGGTGCCACCTCCATCCCAGAGCTGCCTACAACCTGATCCACAGCTTTGCCAGGAATATCTAGGATCCTCCCAGTGAACCCTCCGACACAGCATTTGCATTACTTCCTTAGGTGAATACTGAATGAGGGCAGTACAGTTCAGCTGCAAAAGCACAGTCTCATCAGTGGCCTGGCACACATGGCCATGTCTACAGCAATGTGGACAGTTTGGGACAGCCTATCTGCACTTCAAGGGTCTAGAGCAGTGGTTCTCAACCTGTGGGTCGCAACCCCTTTGGGGGTCAAACTGCCCTTTCAGAGGGGTCACGACGAGTCTCCTGCCTTCCCATCCCATCCTCACCCAATCTGCCCCACCCCCGTGGTTGGTGGTCTCTACAACATGAGGAACTGCATTAAGGGGTCGCAGCATTAGGAAGATTTAAAACTGCTGCTCCAGAGGTAAAGTTAGCCTAGGCTTGGGACATTGCCAGCTCTTGCAATACATATGCTAGCCACTGTCCCTGAACTTAACTTCCATGGGACAGTGAGATTTCTGGTCTTGCCCATAGGAGATGTTATTAGCAATTTTGGAAGCAGCCTTTGTGGCCACATCTTCTGTTAAGATGCTATAGACAACCAGATTCACATCTTTTAGCAAACACCTGAGTTGGGCAAAAGATGGATAATGCTGTAGATCTGGCTTTTCATGCCATTCAAAAAATGATTCCAATCTACTAGCTCATCAAATTGTTGGCTCATAAGGTCCATACCCCACCAAAGATGTTGGTCTATATAAAAGATCTTTATCTAAGATCTTTCCCCCACTGAATATGACTCAGGAACATTTGAAAAAGAAAGAAGAATTTAGGGATTGTGACCATTTGTATAGTAGATATACAGACTTTCAGAGTTAATATAAGCTTGTTCCATTTCTTAGAATCCTGTGAGATGATTTTATGGGAAGGGGGAAAGTTGGGTTTAAAAATCCTAGGCAGTTTCTTTGTGAAGTTAACTCGCAGATATCTGATATTTTATGTTCCAGAAAGATCTACTGTTGTATTCTTGTTCCTTGGAGATGCATGGTCCTTAGTGATTATCTTTTAACAACTACAAAAAAGTTTTGTAAAGACACATATTGGAAGGTAGTTCACAAAGCAACGGGAAGTCACATAAAATGGATAGCAGTCTGTTCGTTTCAATGGAAATTAGGTCATGATTACCACCATGTCAGCAATTGACAGCCAAATCCCTGCTGGGAAGCATAAGCTCATAGGTTTGGCTGAGTAGCAGTTAAGGTCTTCTGAATGGTGATTGCTGTGCTTCACTATAAGCAAAGTATTGTCTGGTTCCAAGAATTTTCCCTCCAATTTACTACTTGCTTTGTGCATGCTGTTCTAATCAGTTTGGAAGTAGACAGGCTGATGCCAAAAAAAAAGTGACAGATGAGCATTCTTTCATGCCTAAGTCTTTTATTCAGCCTTCATTATTTAAGACTATGGAAACTAGGAAGGACAACTGGTATAATTTTGATTGAATTGACCTCCCTATAAAGTGTTTTGCATGGCTTTGTTTATGCAACAAGCAACAGACAGAAGCAACTGATACAAGAAAACTCTCTACTCTTGCATCTTTTAAGTGCTGTGCATAGAACTTTTGAACTATAGGCACGTAAAAGTATGCCCTGAAGATTTTGGCTCATGTGTTGTAGTACAATGAGTGTGTACTAGGTGAAATGGTTGAGAATTCCTTGGTCACTGGCATATTACAATTCAGAGTCAGAACTATCAAAATATTCCTATTTAATAGGCAATTTTCAGGGTGGGTGGGGGTTTATTTTGTTTCATTGGATGATCCAGGCTGCATCCAGAATCAGTTACTTATTCTACTACATATGGATAGTCCAGAATATCCAAATATAGCAGAATAAGTAACTGACTAACATTTGGATGCAGCCCCAATGACTCACAGTAAACCATATTGTGGCAATATCTGCATGCATAAGGGACAGTGTTTTCCAAGAGTAGCCCTCTGCTCCTTCCACATTTTGAACAGAACTATGCAAGTAGCAGAGGGCATTTCTGTATTTTCTGTGTTTAATACCAACCACTGAGGAGGAGACCAGTAGGTCCTCTTGGTTAGGGATGCAGTAGCAGAGCTGCTATAGACCAGGGAGGAGATCTGTGAGAGTTCTTTGTCCCATTTTGCTATCATAGTACTCTGAGTACCTACAGGCCCCAGTCACACCTTTAATTTAGGATGACTTCAGTTCATCCTCAGGTCATATTGTCCACATTATTTTTGTTTAATTCATTTTCCATGCCAGCCTATCCCCATTAGATCATTCTAACCAGAGTCCTCTCTTTCAGAGGATTCAGCCCATCCTGGCATGCCAGGCCGTCTTCGCTTCCCCAATGTAAGTGGGGGGTCGGACTAAAGAAGTCTGAACCATGCTGTTGTGGGTGGGGTCCGTTCTTTCCTTTTGTCCAATGCCTAGAGGAGGGCAGTATGCATGTAGTTCATGAGGCAACTCCCCTTCTCTCCTCAGGTCATGTGTATTATTCCTTTATCTAGTGTTTTTTGCAAATGTATTATTATTATTATTATTATTTAAAATTAATTGCACAGAACAGAAAAGCACATAGAAAGGCGATGCAGTCCAAAGTGAAGATGGCCTGAGGATGACCCATAATGATCTACGTGTAAACAGAACCGGTACAACCTCAGTTTGAATTATTAATAGGACGTCCTGTCTCATATAGGTGTGACCAGGTCATTTGCGGCAGATACACTGTGCCCTTTTCTACCTCAGTTACCACATGCGCATCCTATTCATAATTCGAATCGAGGTCGTACCAATTCTGTTTACACATGTGTGCATGTGCATTCCCTTTGCATGTGCAATAATGGGATATCCATGTATGCTGTCATGCACTGTGGGCCTGCCCTTAAAAGCCCTATCATAGTGGCAAGGATGAGAGCAGAATTTGGGTAAGTTCCTTGTTTTGGGGTTCTACCCAAGAATAAGTGAGTGCCACCAATTACAGCCAGGATTGTTAGCAAATGAACCTAACTGTCCTGGGCCTCTAATCACTGTTTGCATTTGTCAAGCATATGTTCAGCACATTTATATACACCTCATACATGAAAGACCTATTAAATTTTGCAGTAATTATTTTTAACTTTTGCATTAAAATATTATTAATATCTGTTGACCTTGCTCATTATTTTGAGGAAAGTGTGACAGGATAATAAGCCAGCATTTGAGCCCCTGTGCTAAGAGGCAGAACCTAGGAATTGCTGCAAACATGTTCAGTTCCTGAGTGGTCAATTTATCTTGACTCTCAGCAGCTAATTAGCAACTGTGTTAAACCCCAAACTTCATTTTTTTGATATTCTATGCTTCTCAGGCAAGAACAGTGGTGGTTATATTTCTATCACCATATCACTCTATGAACGCCCAAAATTTTAGCTCATAGCAGTAAGCAAAGCCTAAAAGACTGCATGTTGGTTGCCCCAATTCGTTTTCTCGAAGGCCATAGAAAATTTGTTGTACTGTACTCACTTCTGTGTAAACAGAGGAAAGACTGGAGTATATATACTAAGCAGTGGGATGGAATTCTAAGGGCAAGAGTGAAAATGTTTATAACACTAAAAATCTCCTTTGTTTGCTCTCCAAATTTACACAGAGGGACTGAGGATACCCTGAATTTACAAAGTGACCACCAAATCCCTTCTGCCTTTTGCATCTTGAACTGGAACTTAACTGAATTCCATGACTTGTTTACACTGTTGAATGGTTTGAGGTTTTCCTCTCTTTTAGCTGTAGTAGCTGTAGCTCACTCGTAAAGCAAAGTCTTAAACTCAGTCCAGTTGGAGGATATGTTTTGTCTCACAGTGCATTTTAGAGCCTAATTCATCATGTTAGTTTTGACATGTAAGGCCATGAGAGTTTCGGGTCTGACCTATTTAATGGGCCATTTCCATCTGTATAATAATTTCCATTTCTGAACAAATGTTTCAGTTGTACATGTTGGAAAACTGCAAAATCCCTCCTTATATATGGTTCCAGGGCTTCTCTTACGTGTGGTTTGGTACCAAAGCAATCAGGACAGAGAGCAAACTCAAGGAATACTGACAAGGCTTTTGCACTTTCTGTGTGGTTTTGTTAACTGATGCTTCTGGGTTTTAATATGTCACAGGTGAAATTCATGACCGTCTATAAGTATGCCATTGTATGCCATAGGAAATATTAGTTGGGGTGGTTTTGATTGACTCTTTTAATTGAGAGAATGTTTGCCAAGTTGAGTTAATGTATCTGCTAGAATCCTTGTCTATATAAGTCAACACGCAATATAAGTCAATTGAGTTTTTAGATGTGGTTCCTCTGTTTGCCTTTGAATTACAGCAAATTGCCCCCTACATATGACTCTATTGACAATCAGTTGTAGGGAACAAACTATAACATGTAAGGAGACAGCTATAGAGAGAGACCTTCAAAAGCAGCCTTTCTTAATATCCTCTTACTTGTTTAGTGACAGCATTGTTTACATAACTATGGATTTTTATGGGTACCCTACAGATGTGTGACTCATTTCCTTTCATGAATTGTTTTCGGTGTTTCTTGAGGCTAGTTTTGCCTGCTGAGGGATTATACTGCCTCGGTGATTCAATGGTGATTTATTTATTCTCATGCTGTAGTTGTTCAATAGATGATCTTTGTAGTTATGGACAGTTGTGTTTTTATGGTTGGAGGAATTGTTTATTGGTTTGCATACTATAACATTACTGTGCATAATCTTCTAAGCTTCCATCATTTCCTTTTTAAACAAAGTTGCATTATATCTTGTGGTATGTTTTCAAATTCGTAAGATAGTGGTCAGAGAAATTTGATTTTATGCAAAACGTAGACGTGAAGATGCATTTTATGTAATTGCCAATAAATATGAAGATGTATATTTTAAGTGTTTTTTAAAAACTGCACAGAAGGGGGTAAAAACAGCTATGATCAAATACAAACTAAAATGAAATAATGTTTATTCTGAGCTTGAAATGCTGTTTATTCTGACCCATTGCATCAAGCTAGTTGGTTTTGAAAATAATATTCTTACTGTCCAAGATAAAGCATTTTCAGCAACTGAATTTTGGATTTTTGAATTATTTTTATGAAGCAAATGTACCACAAAATGTTTGCTTTTCATACAGGCTGCCAGTGTGAATTCTTATGCCAGTGTAATTTCGAGATCTGAGAAATTCTTTCAATTTTCTCCTGTTAAATACGTTTAACATTCTAGGCATGTTCTGGCTACTTTTTTGTTCCCTTTTTTCAATGTTTTATCCTATCTTTTTAAACAAAAGGATAACTGTTTCAAGAGTTTTGTTACTGTTTAGAGCACATTCAAACTTCTAGCTCTCAGGAGCAGTGACTCAAGAATTCTTCAGAAAGGGGGAAACATCCTACTAGAAGACTGAGGCCCAGGTCAGACAGATGTATGGAAGTGGTTGTAATCAACTGCTTGCTGGGCCCTGTCTCTCTGCCCATTGAAGCTGCATGGTCAGAAGACAGCATTTTACAGCTGCACAGCACAATCTACAGCTGCAAATATGGCTGATAGGTCCAATACTGTGCTAATGCAGTGTGTCAGAGATTTCTGGCCAAAGGGGTTGGAGACTATGGAATCCCATATACTCCACCCTCCTGTGCCTCCTGACTTCCACACAGTGGAGCACAGATGACAGGTATGTGCACTTCTGCGACCTACTGCTCACCAAGGTGTACACTTGTCACTTTTAACAAGGTTGTCTGATTAGAGCCCCACTCTGTTCATTTTCATCTGCAGCAGATCATACAGTTTGAGAAGATTAAAAGGTTTCCAGTCAGATTCTCATTCTTGGCAGTCTTTGTCCACAGCCTGAAACCATATTCAGCCTTATTATACAGATGAACAGATTTGGTGTTTTGCCTCTATACTGTAGGTCCAAATACTTCCACTTTTCTATCTATGAAATGCCATAGAAGGCCCTTTCTGCACTTACCTTATGTTAATCCAGATTAGCTGGTCCACTGATCCAGATCACAGGATGTGATGGACTGGATCAGCACTGACAGCACTGATCCAGATCGCCCACACCATTCAGCCTCGAACCTTGCATGAGCTTTGAAGCTGCACTCCCATGCACCTCCCCCCCCCCAGAAGTCCCAAAACACAAAGAGGCATGCCTTCTGACATATAATCCAGAATAAGGCCCAGTGCAGAAAGGGCCTAAGTCATTCCTTAAAATTATACATCATACAGCGATTCAAATATCTCTGCGTGCAGGGTCTGTTGGGCTGAATCCAAAGTTCATGGACTGGTTCATCACAATTCATGGATTGGTTCATTGCAGAAGCTCTGTGGTAGAACTTTTCTGAAAAGTGGTAGTTCCTTAGGCCTCATAATTTTGGAGTGGCCATATTTACTCCATTCAGAACACAGTGAGTTACATAAGAACACAAGAGGATGCCTAGTGGATCAGGTAACAGCCCATTTAATCCAGCATCCTGCCTCACACAGTGGCCTACCAGTGACTTCTGGGCATCCTCAAGCAGAAAACAAAGACAAGATCTCACAGTGTCTCCACCATTGTCTTCTTACTGCAAGACGAGTCACCACCTGAATCTACTCTTATACTTATATATTAAATATAGAGAAAATGGTACCTCAAAATTTCACAAGAACTTCATATGAAACTAATGCCTTTTCTGAAAAGATTTAGATTGCTTAAGTTAACTAAAAGTTGTACCTCAAACGACCTTGAAAATGCATGCTGAAATCAGTTATCCCCCAGGAGATTGTCAAAGACCATCTGCTTACCTGCAACAAAAGGTCTTTTTAGTCTTGTAGATAGATTAGCTGAAGAAGTTTTATGTGAAGACATATTTGGGTGGCAAAAAGGAATATGATGAACTCAGTCTAAAGGATATTATCACCCATAAGAAAAATGATGCAGAAATTAGAGCATCCTTTACACTTTAATTTACAAGTTCTTAATTCAGCTGCTTCCAACTGCAGAAGTCAAACTATCCCAAAGATATTATTTATCAACAGTATCCAAGAAAAAAACTGTATAAAAAAACCAGATTTTGAATGCAACATTAATAAATCACTTTCTGGAATAAACAAGTAATGGTCTTCAAACTACAAGAGTCTGTTCTACAGGGAAATCTTTCTGTATCTTTGCATCACAATCTAGAATTTTCAAGGATCTCAATGAAGATACAGATTGGATTCTCATTATCTTAGGTCATAGTCAATAGCCGCATCCCCATGGTGGGCCAGTTATCACCGTTTGGGTGCTATATTGGCATGCAGGGGCTGGGCGTGGGGCTGGGCACACATTTCGGGTGTCTGCATGGGATGCCCAGCAACGTGTACCTGGTTTGGGGATCAGCACTGATGGAGGCATCCCCAAGCAAGCCGTGCCGAGCCTTGGCATGGGGAGCAGCTTCACCCTTTCTCCACCTCCTCTCTCTTCAGTCCTCCTCTCTCTCTCTCTCTCTCTCTCTCTGTCCCCCTCCTCCAGCGCAAGCCCTCCTTCTGTCTCTCATCTCTCTCACACATACACACACAAACAAACACAGAGAGAGAGAGGGTGGAATCCCTGTCAGACCCCACTAAAATGATTAAAAGAGCAGCGAAAGAGCAGCCCCAATCCCCGCCTGAAAGCTGCTCACCTGAGTGCAGGGCAACTGGTCAGGCACTCATTTGGAGTGCCTGACAGTTGGAGCAGCTTTCAGGCAGAGATTGGAGTTAATGTGCACATCTTCAGAGCCTCGCTAAAATGAGAGCAGCACTTTCACTGCTGTTTATCATTTTAGTGGGGTCTGACAGGGATTCTACCCTGTTTCTCTCAGTGTGTGTCTCTGTGTGTGGAGAGAGAGAGAGAGAAGGAGTGCTCAGGCTGGAGAAGGGAGAGGGAAACTAAAGGAAGGCAGAGAGCACAAAAGGTTGGCCCTTTTTTTGATCAAGAAGTTTTTGTTGGGTCTGGACACAGCCTTGGTCGACACTTTAATCACAGAAGGGGAATCCATACCAGTGGATGACAGGTAGGGAAAAAAGAAATCACAAGAGATTTTGCATGTTGAATGATGGGGAGAAGGCCAAGACGTGACAGGTGTATCTTCTGAGTATTTAAAAATGCTGCCAAATAAATAAATAACGTACATTACTAGAAAGCACTTTTTAAAAAGTTAATGCCGAAAGCCACAATGATTTAGTGGCAGTAGGCTCTTGACAGCTGAGAGTTCTGATTGCTGAAAAGGAGACACATGAGCACGAATCTCCTCCCCATTAGCCTGCAAGCGTCCCCATCTGGGTTCCAGGCTCGCTAAGCAAGCCCACCGGGCTCCCCAAACAGCACCAAGACTTGTTTTCCACTGTGCCAAATTTAGCACTGTGTTAGCACTGTATGGGGGGATTTGGCACCCTTTTCACATGCCAAATCAAAACCCCATGGGGACACACAGCGCCAATCCCACTCTCGGTACTGTACCGAAAGTGGCATGCGGATGGGGCCAATAACATGTTTCAGAATAACCCACAAGTACAAAAGATTTTCATTAGCCTTGTCTTGATTTTAACCTGTTTGTCTTATAACTTGATATACATGTCAATAAATAAATAAAATAAGTAGTAGAGTAAGAATCACCACTCAAGTGGCTCTGATTGTATTCTTTTCAAGCAACTTCTCCATATTTATTGCCTTTAGCTAACTCTAATTTTTTGACAATAGATTGAAAAACTATATCGTTTAGGCTTCAGTCATTTCTTGTATCGGGTAAGATTTATTCATGTAAATTAATGTTGGATTTAATATTGATTTTGCTGACAATGTAGTACTTGAAGGCAGATTTCACTTGTTGGATTTTATAGAGCTTTGAAAACCTGAATTTCCCACTGATGAAGAACTTATTGTCAAAATGAGTATACTTATTTAGCTATTCCATTGGGATTTGAGTCTAACAAGACTTCTGAATGATGAATGTCTTTGATTTGTAAAGCTGGCTACACCTCATACATTAGAATCAGACTACTGAGAAACTCACATTCCAGTGCAATCAGAACATCAATTTTCTTTGTGACATTCAAAAGTCCTGCTGGAGACACTGCTGAGAGACCCTTGATCTATAGATAACAGAAGAACAGATATCAAAGAGCGGCTGTGGGATAATTTTTTTTTCAGTGCTCTGGTAACACTTGTGGGTTTCAGTCATATCTCCAACTCTCTTTAACATCTTTATGAAGCTGTTGGGAAAGGTCGTCAAACGTTTTGGAGCAAGGTTCATCAATATGAAGATGACAGTCAGCTCTATCTCTCCATGACATCTGAACCAGGAGAGGCTGCTATAGTGCTTGTCAGGTGCCTGGAGGCAGCAATGGGCTGGATGTGGCCAATACATTAAAACTGAATCCAGACAAGACAGTGATGCCATTTGGGGTGTTAATTGGATTCTCTGCAGACACTTGAACCTCAGTTAGAGGCATGGCAGGAGTGTCTATTTCCAACTACTGCTGGTCTGCTAGGTACAGCCCTTTTTTGACAGAGACAGTCTGGCCACAGTGATCCATGCTCTGGTAACTTCCAGATTGGACTGTGGTAATGTGCTCTATGTGAGGCTGCCCTTGGAGATAGTTTGGATGTTGCAGCTAACTAGCACTGCTAGCTGAATACACATTACACCAGTCCTAAAAGAACTGCACTGGCTGGCTACTGGCTACTGAGCCAAGTTCAAGGTACTGACATTAAACATAAAAGGTCCAAATATCTAAAGAGACATGTCCTCCCATGTAGACCTGCCCTCAGATCTGCTAATGAGGCCTTCTGGTAGTCCCACCACCTGCAGTAGTTAGGGAGATGGGAACATATGGGAAGATATTCTTAGTTGTATCTCCCAGGTTATACAATAATCTCCCCTCTGAGGTGTGTCAGGCACTGTTGTTGCATATATTTAGAAGACAGGTGAAGACACAACTCTACTTTGGTCTTTGGTTGAGGGGACAACATCACCTCCCCATATAGGCGCTGCCATTATTTTAAGACATATTTTAGCTTTTTATCTGTTTTTTATCTGTTCTTATTGTGATATTATTGTAACCTGCCCTAATGGTACAAAATACATCAGGTACAAAATACATCAGGCTGGGAAAGTTCTTGATTTTCAGAGGCTAAGTGCCAACTGTGAAAGCATACAATTTGTTAAGCACATTCAGAACATCCTTTCTCAAATTGAAAAGTGGGTTTCAAACCCCTGGGAATACACTTGTTATTCTTAGTTGTCTGCCAGTGAAAATATCAGTCAGTATATTGATTCAGAAGATCCTGGAAGCTTTTTATAGAATTTTAAAATGGAAATAGACTGAAATACTCAAATTTACTATGACTTTGCTTAATTTAATATTAGTTTATGTATTAGGTATTGCTGCTTCATCGTTTTTAAGCAATTTTTGATAAAAGGTTCAAACTATCAATCTATCTCTTTCTGCTTTGAACTTTTTAAGTAAAGAGAAAAAAACTTTAAAAGACATGTAGATATATATATTATTATATATTATATTATACTAAAATAAAAGATTTTAAATTAACTTGGTAGTTGTCGTTATCAAGCTCAGTAGGCAATAGACAAATCGTGCCTTTCCTGCATAATTCTTATTCTGCAGAGAAGTGACTTTTTATTTTATTTCTAAGGCAACAATGGCCAACAATCAAGGGAATCATTGATAAACTTTGAAGTCAGAGAATCACCAGCTAATGACCCTTTGATATGTTATGCATCAAAGCCTACTTTTAAGTCATTTCCTGACTTAAAAGGCAGAAGATAAATCCCAGAAATTCCTTCACTGGTACCCCAAATATTTGCATGACAGACAGTGTGGTCTATAAGTAATGTACTTTGAAACTATGTGTAATATAACAATTCCTGCTATTTATTATTAAGTTCTTTTCAACATGTGAGTTCATGTTCACATTAAATTAATTTTCTGTTCAGAATTGGAGACTTGTAAAATTTTATGAGACTATAAGGCTGTGTTTACATGTAGCCAAAGCAGCCCCCAAACACCTTAGGGACTGTGGCATGTGGCTACCATGTTTTCTTTCTATCTGTGATTCACCTTTGCTCGTCTAGAATGTTCATGAGATGTCAGAGGGGCAGACAGACTGTCATCCAAACAATCTCACCTTCAGAGGTCCCTTTTTATTATTATTTCTGTATGTGAATGTGGCCTGGTTTTGTTGGCTGTTATTTTCAGAACTTGGACAGTATGTGTTTGACCCCAATACTTCTAAGGATAACGAGAAATGTATTTTTGAATTCGCTGAGCACGTATTATGATAACAATCCCAGGTGTATTCTTATTTTACAATTTCAACCACTTTAATAAAATTGCAGCATCTTAAGAAATGGGAGGAAAACTGTCCTGTTTTTAATTTGGATCCTAAAAATAAAACACTCATCTTCTCCTGTCTTTCTTTCTGTTTCTTTTTTATTTTTCTTTCAGGATTCTTTTCACCATGGAAGACTCCAAAGCCTGTAAGTTGTCTTTGAAATATATTCATACTATGAAGTGGGTTTCTGAGTTAATTAACACTAAGTATTTCTGAATCCCACTAATTTGAGTGGGGCACAATTAACACCTGACCAAATGCTGGTTGGTACCTTGGGAAGGGGTGCTGGGAGAAAGAGGTGACAACAGCCAATAATTAGATGCATTCTGGCTGAGGATTGGGCTGGGTGAACTTGCTAGAATAAATCTTATCTGTCAGCTGTTACTTGAGACCCATGACATATGGATCTCTCCCATGGCTTAATTTTCCTAAACAATGGTTTATTTAAGGGTTTCTATAGGGTTTTTTTAATGGTTGTACTAAAAAGTTGGACATTCTATTTTAATAAACCTAGATACATGATAGGTAGATGGAAGAGAGAAAGGAACAAACAAAGGAATGAAGGAGGGAGGGAGAAATAGGGGGAGAGAAGGAAGGAACCTGGAACCTGCTAGAGACAGGTTTAAGTGCACAGTTGTTGGGAAGATATGCCTAGTGATTCACTATAGAATCTTCCTTGTCAAAAAACAGAATTGTTTCCACTCTATTTTCTTTTAAGAGCAGTATAAGGTACTTGGCTAGATTATGCACTACACTATGTGGGATGTCATCTAACCATAAGCCCTGAGAGGCAATTGCAGAGTCATAGGGCTTAACATCTGCATATAGATGTTTGATCTTCCTGAATTTGTATGATCATTTTTAACAAGTCATTGACAATGATTAAAAGCATTCACTGACTGAAGCTCAGTCAATAAGTTTCACTTCTTCAGAATCTTATCCCATCTTCAGTACAAGTAAGTATGCCTTTGACTGTGGCCTAGGCATGGTTACCTGGAAGCACCTGTGATTTAGTTCCTGTATTTTTTGCTGAGAACTAATGCATTTTATATATTTTAAAACTCATGGCAAAAACAGCTTATTCGAGACATATAATCCTCTTTCAGTCTGCTCAGCATAATTCATAAACCATTTCTCAATAAGATTAGGGAAGTAAGTAGATTAAAGTTGATTGCCTTGGGGTTCCCACTGCAGACAGGTATTTGTTATCTAGCAAAACAACAAAGTTATAGCCAGTAAAGTCCAACAGTGTTTAAATAATGGCTGCATCCAAACTGAGGACAGAGGCTGCTCTTCATGTACCCCGGGGCATAGCAGAGAAATGTGCCTTCCTGCATTGGGCCTACAGGCTGCCCCATAGGCATGAAATTCGCTCTTGCAACTGCCTCAGGCAATGAAAGGAGCAAAAGGCAGACTGTGGCATGTAGAATGATGGTGGAGGAGAAGGTGATTTACCAGGGGTAATTTCTACGCAAACTAGGGGTGTTTTTCCACTAGCACTAAGTACCCATTGAAGCATGCATTATAGGGAGCCTGTTTCCATTGCAGTTGAGCAATGAGGTCTAGAGGAGGCTCGGGGAAGGTGGCACCCATGGGGGGGGGGTGCCCCAAAATCAAAACTTCAAAGTCTCTCCAAAGTCCTTCCAAATTTGCCTTCGAAGTTGCCTTCAGAGATTAGCAAAGCCTCCAGTGTCCCTCTGAAGTTGCCTTTGGAGATTAGCAAAGGCTCTGCAGAAAAAAAACCTTGCAAGAGCAATGCAGCTGTCAAAGGCTCCGGAGGATCTTTGAAGTTAGCGGCAGATCGCTAACTTAGATCTTCTTAGATCCGGATCAAGGGAGCTCAGTGGAAAAGCACCCTAGTTTAGCATTGAACCAAAAATGGAAGATGGGCACAGAAAGTTCATTCCCCAGCTGCTGGGAGTTTGGAGGTCAGGAGTTCTGTGAGTTTCAGAGGTGACATGTACAAACTCTGAAGGCCAGGAATGGAAGATCAAACCTTGCAGCCCTTGGGGTGCTCATTTTGGTGCCACAATAAGGCAAAGGTGGACTGCCAAAATGTGTCCCCCTGTGACTGGAACCTGGAGGTTTGCACCTTCTACACACCCCTGAGGTTTGGACTAGGCCAACCAGGTATGCTGGTAGACCTCAAAATTGAGGTTTACTGGTGATCCAAATGAAGGGCCCTTGATATGAATCTAACTCTGTCCTGCAGGATATTCCTCACTAGCGTGTGGAAGGGGAGGCTTAGTATACTTTCTGGTAAAAAATATGTAGCCAGAACCCTTATTTTATTAATATAACCTCCTTTTTTGTTTATTTTAAAGTGTGCTTATATTGGTATTCAAATCACCTCCAGGCAATGAAGGGAAACACTGGGTATTAAAGGAAAACCAGCATTACTCCTCATCTTACATTTTGCTTACCAGATGTCTGGAAAGTCTCTTGCAGCAATAGTTTGCTGGCAACTTCTGGGAGCTTGCCATGTGCATGTTCCCATGTTCTGTTTCTTTGTGTGGTGAGCTTGACACCTGGTAAGTCAAAACATGCCAGCAAAGTGAAAAGAGTGCTCAGTTTTGTTTTGTTTTACTTTCAGTTAAACAACTGATAGATCACAACATCCCAAACACGGCATCAGGGTGAGGCTGCCTGACAGTCTTATCACAATGCCAACATCTTTCTGGCTTATTAAGCAAGTCTGTCGCTGTTGAACTTGTCCAGAAGAATTGATGAGAAATTAGATCGACAAAATTATGGATTAATAATAATAATAAATGAAAACAGAATAAATGTGCAATAGCTATGTTAAAATTGTATCCTCTTTAAAGATTATGTATGTATGAACATAAAAACATAAGAGGAGCCCTCCTGGATCCGGCCACATCCCATCCAGTCCAGCATCCTGTCCCACACACTGGCCCACCAATTGCTTATGGGCATCTCAAGCAGGAGACAAGGGCAAAACCTTCACCTGCTCTCAAATCCCAGCAAGGGGCCCTTAGCCTGTTTCCCCAGCCTAGAGGATGTACCTCAGCATCCATTCTAGTAGCACTGATACATCTGTCATCCATGAATTAAAGCCATCTAGGGTGGCTGCTGTTACCACCTCTTCTGGCAGCAAATTCCATAGATCACTGACCCTCTGGGTAAAGAAATACTTCTTCTGGTCTGATCTGACTCTCCTACCCATCAGCCTCTATCCTCCTTTTCTCTGTCATGCATGATTTTATTTTCTTCAATCAGGTCTCCTCTTAAACACCATCGTTTAAGGCAGAAGAGGCCCAGACTTTGCAATCTGATTTTGTAAGAGGGGTGTTCCAGCCCCTTAATCATTTTGGTTGCCCTTTTCTGGGCCTTTTAGTTCCACAATATCTTTGACATCCAGTCTCATCTGCAAGCACCGCCAACGAGCTCTTAAGACACCAAAAGCTCTCCACACATGCTCGACATCTGGTGATCCTCTTGTTGAATTTCTCTTGTGCTTCAGTTTGGGGTGCTGGGTATGAGTTCATTAGCCAGGGCAAAGTGGGTAGGCAGAATCACCTATTATAACAGGTGTCATTGAAACACCTTCTGACACTGTTGGAGTTTGTGGTCTAAAGGTGCCTTCATCCATGCTATTGAAAAATGGTGAGTTGTGTAGGATGCGCGAGTCACGAGACCTCTCAGGAAATCCAACATAGATAGCAGAACATAGATAAGTGAACCTTGATTTACTGTCCACCAAGGCCTTGCATGGAATAAAACCCCTCGTAGTTTGATATAGGAATCAGCAGAGAATGGGGGACAAAGCATGGAGATGTGAATGGCATCAATTGCACCAAGGCTGTTTGGTTCCACAATATCCTTCTTGAGAGATGGTGACCAGAACTTTGCACAACATTCCAAATATGAGCTCACCATAGATTTATAAAGAGGCAAAATGACACTTGCTGACTTGTTTTATATTTCTTTCCTAATTATTCCTAGCATTGAATTAGCTTTTTTGCCATGGCTGCACACTGGGCTGACACCTTCATTGAGCTGTCCACCAGAACCCAAAGATTCCTTTCCTGGTGTGTTGCAGAAAGCTCAGCCTCCATAAGTTGATAGACATAATTAGGATTCTTGGCCCCAAGGTGCATTACTTTGTGCTTATTAAGATTAAAACACATTTGCCACTTGGTTGCCCACTCACCCAGTGCCAAGAGATCCCTCTGGAACTCATCACAATTCTTCCAGTTTTTACTATCCTGAATAATTTAATATCCTCAGCAAACCTTGCTATCTTGCTATGCATCCCTTTGTCTAGATCATTGATGAATAAATTAAAAAGCATCAGTTCCAATACTGAACCTTGGGGGACCCCACTTTTCACCTCTTTTCACCCTGAGAAGTACTTTCCTATCCTTAAGCCAGACACTAATCCAGGACAGAACTTGTCTTACTCCATGGCTGATGAGTTCATTCAGTAGCCTTTGATATGGGATTTTAAGGAGTGTCCAGGTAGACAATGTCAACTGTTCACCTTTATCCACATGTTTATTGACACTCTCAAAGAATTCTAACAAGTTGGTAAGGCATGAAGGAAGAACCCAGAATGTATTAAGTATATTATCTTCTCTGAAAGAACAAAAATATACAAATGTCAGCCACAAATGGTTTCTTAGAAGGGTTCCCCCCTGCTTCGACTCCCAAAAATTGCATTTGTGCACACCCTTAATTTCAAGGTCACAATAAAACTGCTCCACTACTTGTCCTGAACACAACTGGTGGGACCACTGATTTGGTGATAGTCAAATGTGGTAATCACAATCAAGCCGTCTCTGATTGGGAGTACATTCTGTCTAATGTAAATGAAGTGTACCTGTATATCTGCATTAACACGTGGAATCAAATCAGTGAGGTCCACAAGACAACCATGGAGGTCCTTGTTTGAGGTCAAGATCACGTGCAGAAAGGATTCATGTTACATTCCCCATAAAGCACAGCAGTTGCTTGTTGTTGCTTTTTCACACAAAGGCAAATCAATCATCATTAAATTTTTCTCAAGGATATTGTCTGAGTACAGAGCTGATAACAGAATTCTCAGTCTAACTACTTTTTACATGGTGAAAAAGTATTCCAAACCTGTATTTTTAAGCACATTTCAGACAGAGTAGAATAGATGGCTTATATTTTAGAAGGCCTTAATGATTCCGGTTTCAGAATGATAAAAGTTCTGTAGCTGTTGTCAACGGCAGTTAAAGCTCCACTAATTGGGATCCAGACCATTACCTGCCAAAAAGAAAGTGCCTATGAACTTGCTTTCCCCCCTTTTTCCTTGCATTTCCCCACAGGAATATCTCATCTGGCTGCCTAGTTTTATCTCTATTGATCTGTGAAGTTAGGCCATGGCATGTATTTATCTTTGACAGGTTCTGCACAGCAGTGGAAACTGCACAGTAAAGGAAGACAGCCCCTTCAGCTATCTTCTTTTGGCAATGTGTCACTTGTGACAACCTGTTGCTGGTCTAGCCTAAGGGAACACTGACTTGTGGAAATTTTTCTCCCTGGTTCACTGTTTCCACCCAAGGTCTTCTTCAAAGGGCATTGGAACTGACCACAGAAGTTGGTAATTTTCTGCGCTCTCCAAAAAACATTGCCGGATCAGGTTCACATGCCTCTCTGTAGGAAAGAATAATGGAGAGGGTGCAGTAGCAGGTTATTCAGCAGCCATCTGGAGGCAACCTTTGGGTGTTTTTCCACTAGCACTAAGTACCCATTAAGGACCCATTAGACTCAGAGGAGGAAGACGCAATTTCCACTGCAGACCCCATTAGAGCCACATTTGTTTCCACCAGTTCTAGGGAAATCTAGATTTCCTGTAGACCCCATTAAAGGGGTCTGCAATGAGTTCTTCAGCCATCAAATCCAGATTATACAGAGCCTGTTTCCACCACTATTGGGCAATGGAGTCTAGGGGAGGCTCGGGGGGGACCCATGGGGGGAGTGCCCCAAAATTCAAAACTTTGAAGCTTGTACACATTCTCTGAAGTCCCTCCGAAGTTGCCTTTGAAGATTAGCACAGACTCCAAAGAGGACCCCATGCGAGAGCAATGCCTTTGTCACAGTTTGCGGCAGATCACTCCGGAGATTCTCCAGAGCTGCTCTGGAGGATCTTCAAAAAATCTCCGGAGCATCTACGGAGATTGCATCCCCTGACCCCAAAACACCTGGGGTGACAGGTGGACCCCATGTGGGTAGATCCGGATTCACCACATGAGTGCTCCCATGTTTCCACAGCAGGCAGGCTAGACCACCCGTGGAAACACATTGGGTACTTCCTTTAATCTGGATCTAGCAGATCTGGATTAAGGGAAGTACCCATTCCTTAAATCCGGATCATCTTAGATCCGGATTAAAGGAGGTCAGTGGAAAAACACCCTTATGCTACACAAACACAGAGATTATCCATACACCCAGGTTCATCATAACATACATATCCCCCATAAATGCTGGCCATTCACTTAATATGCATGCAAAATACTGCACATGAATCCATTACTCCTCAGATTTGCAGATTCAGAATGGTTGGTGAGCTTCCCTGAGTTTTAGTGGGTACCAAGGGCTCTGAGGCTAGGAACGAAAAGGTCCTAACCTTGGAGCCTCTGGTGAATGCATTTCAGGGTGTGTTTGAAGAGATTACTGTAACAAGGACAAGTCTCTATTTGAAAGAAAACTAGCCACACACCAAGGAAACGCCTCAACTGTTCCCAAGTAAGGAAGGAGGATCCAAATGCAAACTGTATTGCACCTGTTAATGATTAAACATGTCTTATACATGGACTACTGAAACTCCACTGATATACACACTTATCTGATGCCTTGGTCATATCTAGGGTTGGGCACAAATGTTCTAGACATTTGAAATTTGATCGACTTTGATCATATACGGACATTCAGATTCAAATAGAATGTCTTCACATTCAAATTTAAACATTCAAACAAATTGTGAATGTTCCAAAACATGTGTTTGAATGATTCGAAACATTTGATAGTACAGATACATATATATTACATTTGCATTTATAATACGGGATGAAAATGGGATGCATACAGGATAAATGGGATGTGTATTAAATGTGTAGAGATACGTATAACATATACAAATGCTGTTGACATTTGTATCTTCAGATTGGAATCTAACATTCAAACAAGTAGTTTCAAATGAATTCGATTCGAATTGGAGTTCGTTGCAGTTGGATTCTGAACATTCGAATCAAATTGAATGTTTTGACATTTGATTTGACTTGAATTTGAATGGGGGGGGGGAAATCCATGCACATCTGTAGCCACGTCTTCACTTTAAACCTTCTTCAGTCCGTCTCCAGGTCTGACTTCTCACACTTTTTCACTTCTGTCTGTTTTATTTGTGGACCTTCTGTTCAGGAATATCCAAACTGAGGGCGGTAAGCCCACAGATAGAATGGATACAGATGCAAAGGTGTGAGCAGTCAGAACTTAAGGTGGACTAAAGAAGTTTTAAAGTGAAGAGCACGGCTTAAGAGTTTAGTCCTGTAAATTTAAGTTGACCAGATACTGGATTGACCAGGGAAATACATTAGTGCCTATAAGAACAATACACACACTTTGCCTGCTTGTTTGAGTATAAATCTTTGGTGTGTTTGTTTTTGTTTCTCTGTGATTTATTATAGATGATGGAACGGTGGGAGAATCAAGGCAGTCCACAGACAAGCTTATCTGCTCCAGCTATACCACAGAATATTCCCTTTCCACCCACCCTTCACAGGAGTTCCTTTCCTGATTCAACAGATGCCTTTGACCCAAGAAAACCTGATCCATACGAGCTATATGAAAAATCACGAGCTATTTATGAAAGTAGGCGTAAGTGAAAACTACGGTTCCCCTCTGCAGAGCATTTGGCAGCCTTTAAAACATTTCCCTACATATATTCTGAAGTTGGCACTTTGGCATTAGTTATTATAAACTGGAGTAAACAAAATAATGAATTCCATTATTATGCCTGTTAGCAAAATCTTCAAACAATACCTTCATGGATTTATCCCAAATTTGCCTCCACTTCAGAATGCAACCCATCAACATTTTCTACTGATTTGTTTCAACAGAAATAGATGGAAGCGGTGGGGAAGCTATGCCTGCTAATTTATGTCTTTAATCACTTCCTCCTGGGTAAATTGTCATTTTATTGATGATGGATGCATTGAATCTATGTCCAACAATGCAGAAGAATGAATGCTGAGTTATTTTTATATTGCAACATTTGTTTTGATTTGTGCTATGCAATGTTGATGAAATGAGTACTTCTGTTTTCTGTGGTGTTCTTGGAATCCTGACATAATACTAAATTAGAAAGGAAACTCATCATTTTATAACTCTGTCTTTTAGCACGTTAACTTAGGGTGGTATGCGTACAGCCTCAAGTATGTTAGGACCAACCTTGTTATAATAATGGAAACATCACAGTGGAAGGAATGGACTGATAGGGGAAACTTTACAGATGAGCAGAAAGAAGATTAGAAAGGTATTTTTCCTCTCTCAACTCTCGACCTGGTGCCAACACCTGGTACATCTACAAGGGCATAGAAGGCCCCTATTTTGTCATGAGTATCAAGAGGATTTATGTTTTAAGAGTGAGTTATGAAGCAGCCTTGATGAAAGTACTGTAAGCACATGTGAGTCAAATCAGTGCCAGAGTAGCTGTGGATACTGCTTTACAGAATATAGTATTACGTTTGAAGAAGTTTGGGGCCTTTTCCCACTAGGGCTTAGAACCCTTCTAATGCCCCATTAGGAACCTGATTAGTACCTGATTGGTACCAATCAGGAAGGCCCTGTCCTCATCTGGACCCCATTGAAGGCCCCATCTGCAAGGCCCTGTCCCCATGAGTGCAGGGGAAATCAGGATTTAATGGGTCCTTCAGGCCCTTAAATCTGGATTTTGTGTGGATCTAATTAAAGGTGTCCACAATGGGGTCTTCAGGCTTCTTCAAGATCCAGATCTCCAGGAGGACCCCATTTCAAAGATCTGGATCTTGAAGATCCAAATCTTTGACTGTGCATGGAAAAAGGGGCATGATCTTCCAGTGGTTGTGTAGTCCAGATCAGGTGTAAGGTTTAAGCTGGACCACTGCCCAGCAAGATTGAACCAGACTTTTTACGGCGTCTAGAAGTAATTAGGGACCAGAACTATGTTCATACTTAACAAAAAGAGGCACTTCAATGTCTCTAATCCACTATTTCTGATAGAGAATGTTTAGGAGGGCGAGGTACAAACCTTCTCTAAACCACCCCAAAGGTGCCTCAGTGATGCTGTTTTTGCTGTGACTGATCCCACCCCAAAAATTGCATGTAGAATTTACCTTCTTGCCCCATAATGCAGATCCCACCGTTGACCACATCTGTAGATTGGGTGGTGTCGTGCTTGTGTATGACATCATAACATTCAGTTTCCCTGTTGCTCACCTGATCCATCATTATCCCTAGTTGCTGTAGAGAACAAGCTTGTAGATGAAGCTCCTAGCAGTTCTGAGCCATTTTACCATGATTTAATCTTGTCAAATGGTTGTTTGGCACAAGCCCAATATGGATCTATAAAAACGGAGGTGGAGATATCTCCCCATATTTAATAGTTAATGTTGGACAGCCTATATATCATGACACCATGACAAGATTCACATTTGCTCTCAAAGCTGGCAAACAGAAATGGACTGCAGAGGGTGTGATGCTAATTCATGTAGTGTGCTTGAAACTTGTACCTCCAGTACATCTAAGCAAGGTTTGTGGAAGAAAAGACATCAAAAAGACCACGCCAATTGGTGCAGTTTCCACTTGCTGCTTAGATTTTGCAGGCTATCCAGTTTGGGAACTCATGCACACAACATGCAAGGCTGTCCTTCTTTTTTGACAAGATGGCAGTAGGCACTCCTCCAGATTATTTATTTATTTATTTATTTATTTATTTATTTATTTATTTATTTATTTATTTATTTATTTATTTATTTATTTATTTATTTATTTATTTATTTATTTATTTATTTATTTATTTATATCCCACCCCATACCCGAGGGTCTCTGGGCGGCTTACAACATTTAAGAACAAGCACACTAAAATTGTATCACACAATAATAAAACCAGCATAAGATTTAAAAACCAACATGATAATAAGAATAAGAATAAAAACAATACAAAAACAGTTTAAAACAGTGGTGTTTGGAAGGAGGGAAGAATAAAGAGCATTTAGCCAAAGGCCTGAGTGAAGAGGTGTGTCTTTACCGCCTTTCTGAATGTAAACAAAGAAGGGGCCTGACGCACCTCCAAGGGGAGACCATTCCATAGCCTGGGGGCCACTACTGAGAAGGCCCTCTCCCAGGTGCCCACCCGCCTAACCGCTGAAGGCGGTAGGATAACCAGAAGGGCCTATCCTGCGGATCTTAAGACATGGGCAGGTTGATATGGGATCAGCCAGATCCCTCAACAAAAACATACAAAAGCTTTCCTTTTCATACTTTGACTTCCCTGGGAAAACATCCCAGCAAAATGAAGTTCTGGAACTGCTTGTGCATCTGCTTTACAGGACACCCAAACCATTTGAAACTTAGCCAGCACTTATCTAGGTGTTGGCTAAGTGTGAATTGCCTCCATTTTGGAGGTCATTACATTGGCACCACAATGGTACCAGCATGCGATAGGGAAGTGCACAAATAGTTTTTTGTATTAGATTCATATTGAATTGAATGCAAGAAAATTTGTATTTGTTTGAATAAATTCCCTTTGAATGTAGTGGGATTTGAATCATAGAATCATAGAGTTGGAAGAGACCTCTAGGGCCATCAAGTCCAACCCCCTGATCAATTCAGGATTTCCTAAACCATCCCAGACAGATGTAGGTCCAACCTCTGCTTGAAGACCTCCAGCAAAGGAGAACTCACTACCTCCCATGGCAACCTATTCCATTGACTGAATGCCCTCACTGTCAGGAAGTTTTTCCTAATATCTAATCTGTATTGACTCCCTTGAAGTTTCATCCCATTGTTTCTAGTCGTCCCATCTTGTGCAAGTGAAAATAGGGACAATACCTCTCCACTGTTGACAGCCCTTCAGATACTTGAAGACCGTGATCATGTCTCCTCTCAGTCTTCTCTTCTGTAGGCTAAACAGAATATGAATGTTTAATCCCGTATGAATCCCATAAGAATCCCATACGAAGCTTCATATGCATGTATTGAAACATTCAGTTCAAATTTGAATGTCAGTCTTTGAATGTGCCAACATTCCTTTCAAATACAAATGTTCGAAATTGGCCAAATTTGTGCGAATTTCAAATGTTATGAGTATTCATGGATATCCTTAGCATGTGTGCATGATGTTGTTCTCACAGTGACTAGGCAACACAGCGTGCAACCACATCTGGGCCACTGGGCACACGCTCTATGTGAAACTCCTCTGTGTGGAAGAAGTGTGAACAGAACATGCTGTCCCAGTCCTGCCATTGATATAGCTGTAGAGCAATTAAAACTGCTCTACCACTATACATGCTGGGGGAACTCTGGCACACAGATAGCAACCTGTTGTATAGAAGCAGCTCTGTAAAATGCATGTGCTGTATTTGGGAGCATGCCACCAGAGTTCCCCAGCATAATAAGTTTAAGTTTGCCTCCTATCATGCATTATTCAGGTCAAAATATAATGTCGAAAAGCAAATGAGGCTGCCCTCTGTGTACAGTTTGCCCTTGAAATCAGCAAATAGTATGATACAGTCTATTGAATAATTTTTATTTCTGAATGTCCATCTATACATAAAAATTAGCATTCATATGTTTGTTTGTGTTTTTTGGGACCACTCTGGTTAGTGCCTGTTTAAGGGATAACCTAGGAATCTATGGATGTTACTTGTGTTCCATGATGGGGGGAGGGAAAGGTGGAAAGTAATTTACTTCCTTAAAAACAATATTGATATTACAGGTAACTCAACATATAGAGTTTATAGTTTAAAATTCCATGTGCTGTATTTAAAAGTGTAAAATCTCTTTTGGTCGTCTAGGAAAGTTTACATAACTGTGTGCCCAGACACACCTGACTCTATATTTGCTTCTATTAAGAAAAAAGTGACTGACTACTAACTGAATTTGCTACTTAAAAATTTGTATATTTAAACTAGCATTTTCGGTTAGTCATAAACCAAGCCTGGATCCACACAAGAATTGGCCCCTTTAGGTCATAGCAACTGCATGCTGCCACTCTCTCTGTGCCTGCAGTATGGCACCAAGACGAGATATCTACCCTTGGGGTGACCCACTTGTTCTTTGCTGTATTAATTACTTTTCACCATAATATAAGAAATTAAATTATAAAGTAGCACTTTGTCTAAGCTCTTGACTGGCTTCATAATCCAATCCTGAGATGTTTTTGCACTACCCTTCCCATCCGCTGGACAGGAAAGGACCACAGTGACCCAACATTGACCAGCTCTTGCACTTGAGTACTAGTTAACTTTACCCTCTCCCTCCCACCGGGATCAGATACTCACCTTAATTGACCCCAGGGCCCAGTCCTCCTCTGGGTCCTGCAGTTTTGGCAGTGGTGCCTCCACAAATGCGCGTGCGTCAGCACCATCACCTTGATGATGCTGATGTTCTGTGTACACGCAGTCACGACAAAGGAGGACACTGTGCACTTGTGCAGGACCTCAAATGACCCCAGAGTGCCAGGAAAAGCAAATGGTGGCACCACTGGACACTTGAAGTAAGTGATTAGCTAATGTTGGTTAATATGTGGAGCACGATTTTTGTGCTCCACACCTAATCGATGATGAGTGTGCTTCTGAGGAGGGAGGACATGTTTGTAGGCTGTAGCAGCCTAGTTGACGTGCATATACTGTTCCCCAGAGGTGCACTAATTATTCACTAGAGGCTTTAAGCAGCGTGTAATAGACATTAATGCACAAAATGACATCGCAAGCCTCTCTAACATTAATTCACTAAAATGGCTAGCACAAATTAAATCTATTTTCCAGCTTGAAAATATCTAGTTTACAAATTGCCCCACCAGTTTAGTCAACAATTCACTCATGCCCGTTTCGAACTTACAGACTCTATGGTGAAGTATGGCAGATACCATCAGGTCCCCTATGAAGAAAGATTATGTGTCTGCAGTGCAGCAATGGTAGAGGATGGTCCACACATCTCATTTACTTATCCCCAGTATTCTTTAGTAAGAACATCTTGTTTGGAGCCCCTTTTACAAAACGTGTCCCATTGGAACGCAGACCACAAGATGACCTACCTTCTGCAGGGAGAAGATGCCCATGTGACACACAGGGTAGCATTGATTTTGTAAAGGCTGCCCGACTTAGGAAATCATTCATGGAGTCGAATGGGGTGCCTTGTAAGGGTGATGGGGACAAATAATATATATCATTTTATCCTTGTATGTTTTATTCTTGTACGTTTTACATGGTTTTTTATCTTTTGTATATTTGAAACTTGATTTGATATGGTCAAATGACTAATCAATAAAGTTCATTCATTCATTCAGACTAGAGGGTGTAGTGCGAATAGGCCTCTGGTTTTCATTTGGCTAGCAATTAGTAGCAGAGGGGGAAAGAGTAAACAGGAGTCCGTGATGTCACAGTTATAAAAAGCAGGACAGTAAAAAAGAAAAGAGATTTGTGACAGCTGGACCTCTATTGTTTGTCATTACACCTCTTTATTTATATCAGTATATAACTCAAAATAAAAAAAGCAAAGATAAAGGATTACATATGTGACATTCAGAAAGGAAATTTCACATAAAGGTACAGTTCATAAAGAACAAAAAATGGAAGCATAAAAGTTACTTATTCAATGATCAAATATTTTCAGTAAGAAAGTAAGAAAAGATTTAGAAGTACAGTGGTACCTTGACATACGAGTTTAAT
This sequence comes from Aspidoscelis tigris stejnegeri, assembly GCA_023333525.1. NCBI lineage: Eukaryota > Metazoa > Chordata > Lepidosauria > Squamata > Teiidae > Aspidoscelis > Aspidoscelis tigris. The sequence continues at coordinate 79,568,285 of JALMGA010000005.1, read as the reverse complement.
TCGTTCCGTAACCTTGCTCTTATGTCAAATCGCTCGTATCTCAAAGCAATTTTCCCATTAATCCATTCCAGCTCCCAAAACACCACCTCAGTTGTTTTTGTTATGTACTGTACTGTATTTACATACTCGTATCTCAAATCTTGCTCTCATCTCAAAGCAAAATATCATTCGCTCGGCGGCTTGTATCTCAAAACACTTGTATGTCAGGGCACTTGTATGTTGAGGTACCACTGTAATAAGAATAATAAAGTAAATGCAGAGAAATAGGGACAGTGACAGGTAGAGACAGAGGTGTATTCATACACATGTACATGTACATATACATACATATAGGGTCTGTTCAGACTATCCTAGCACTTGTTCTAGTTGTTTGAATCATTCACCACAGCAGAAACATTAGGGCTGATTTTTAGGCTAAGTGCATTGGAATTAATCTCCATGCCCTTCTTTATTTTTTCAGATTATAATTAATGACATGGTTTCTGTTCAAATGCGTTGTTGATCTCTAAACCAGTTCATTATATTGTTTGGAACTCCCTTCATATGCATATCCTTAAAGCTTTGCAAAATCATGGGCACACAGATTTGCACAGAACATTTAGGAAAGAGGGAGGGCAGACTAGTGTGTGAACAATCCCACTCAAAGTCGTCTCTAGAATGCCTCAGAGGTACCTCTCTTTTTTCTGTTGTGTTACAGACAGGGTGCTGGACTAGATGGGCTGTGGCCTGATCTAGCAGGGTTCTTCTCATATTCTCTTATGTTCAGTGAATGACAGCAAACAAAACCAAATGTATCTTGTGTGCAAGCAAGTCTACCCTTTGTTATTTGTTTCCAAAAATTCTCTTAATTTCACCCTAGTTACATATGTGAAACCAGTGCTCTTAGAATGGAGGCGATGGCAGCTATTCAAATCCTTTTATGGAAAACTGTCTTTTGGCAGTTTCTTGACCCCATACATCCAGTACGTTAATGGCAGAACAAGGATGTGGGGTTGAAAGGTTTTTCCCAAATGGCCTTCCTTTTGGGACTAGTTGTCAAAAGGACTGAAAGAGCAATGTGTAATTAGCAGAAGGTTTTTGTAACTCAGCATCTTTGCTTGAAGGACACTTGACTTAATCTAACACTTTGAAGACAGGGCTGCTCTTTCTCAATAATTGTTCCCCATAAAGGAGTCACTCAATAGTAAATGAATTATTTTCACTGAGGTTAGCCTTTTGCTGTTCAGCAGGGAAGCTGCTGAAGAAAACTGCTGGAGACAGAGCATGCAGACTAAAGATTAACTTCTGTCTGGTTTTGCCTTTTTAAAACAAAGCTTTGCAAAATAAAGAATTACAGAAAACATAAACTAGTTGGAAAACTCTGGGGAACATTTTCTTAACGTCAGACAGCTCATAAGGGTCAGGCTGCATAACATTTCAGATCTTAAAAGGAATTACAGATAACGGCTAATACTGTGTGCCTTCTTTAAAATGTTCTTCTTCAAAATGTTTTTGTTTCATCTGTAAATCAGAGCCCCCCTAGACTTTTAAGCTAATATGACTCCCACCGTGTCTACAAGACTCCTAGGCTTGCATCCCAAATAAAGTATCTAGAAAATTATATATACAGATTGGAGCAAAATGTTTAATGCAAGGAAGGAAGGGGAAGGGAGGGAGAAGGGAGGGAGAGAAAGAAGAAGGATGGAAGGAAGAAAAAGGAAAGAAGGAAGGAAGAATAAGGAAAGATTTGGGTACATATTTATTATTTATTTATTATTTACATTTCTATCCCGCCCCATACCCGAAGGTCTCTGGGCGAGTAACAGCAGATTAAAATAGAATATACATTGAAAAATTCAGCAGATATAAAACAATATACAATATGTTTAAAATGATAGTGTCTGTATTGGGCGAGGGAACATCAACAGCTCAGCCAAAGGCCAGGGCAACGAGGTATGTCTTCACTGCCCCCCTAAATATATATAAGGAAGACCGCTCAAATATGGTCAGAGATTGAGCTGGCAGCCAAAGATAAAAATTCAGCAGTCTTCTGGCACTTAGTATCAGGGAAAATGAAAGAAATTAAATTCCTTTTTGATACTCCTATTGCAGCCTCAGTATGGGAGAATTTCTATTCGGTGCTCTTTAGTGAGCCAGAGCCCCACATCTGCGAGGATTCATATGGAGTCTCTCTGACCGATACTGACAACTGTCCTTTATGGCCTCCGGTAACCACAAATGAAGTTAAACGATTGGTTTCTTCCCTGAAATCCAACAAAGCTCCTGGGGAAGACTGTCTGCCACCTGAGCTTTTCAAAACATATATAGATTGGTGGGCACCACTCTTAGCTGGGCTGTTCACCCATATAAACTCCACAGGCCATATTCCTTCAGGTTGGAAACTCTCCATCATAGTACCAATCTTTAAGAAAGGGGACAGAAAAGACCCAACAAACTATAGACCCATCAGTCTGATCGATATAGTGGCTAAACTTTACGCCAAGTATCTCTTGCACAAGATTGAGAGCTGGGTGGACTTAAATGACCTCCTAATTGAAGAACAAGCTGGATTTCGTCCTGGCCACTCTACCATGGATAATTGCTTTATCCTCTCTCACGTAATTGAAAAATATACACATAAGGGGGGACAGCTTTTCTCGGCCTTTATTGACTTTAGTGCTGCATTTGATTCAATACATAGAGGCTTACTGTGGGAAAAGTTAAAGGCACTAAATATAGAACCAAGATTATTGTTCTTGATTAAGACCTTGTACTGTAAGACCAGCCTAAGAGTCCGTACAGGTACGCATGGCTCTTTGACACAAGAAATTTCAACCTTCAAGGGGGTAAAACAAGGCTGTATTCTTGCCCCTGCTTTATTTAATTTGTACGTGAATGACATTACAAAGGTCTTGCAGTTTCCTGAGGCACATGGACCCAAAGTTCTAGATAGGCATGTTAATATATTACTTTATGCTGATGACATAGTCTTATTCTCTCAGACTAAGGTTGGACTTAGAAGACTTTTACAAAAACTCAATCTTTATTGTAAGGCCAACTTCCTTCATATAAACAAAAATAAATCAAAGGTGGTTGTGTTTGGGAGAAAGAAAACAAGACATAACTGGCATCTGGATGGGGATATCATTGAGCAAGTCAGTTCTTATCGCTACCTGGGGGTTGATTTTTCAAAGACCGGCTCCTGGTCCTTGCATTTGAAGAATTGCATGCTAAGGGCCTCAGCAGGATTGAATTCTCTATATAACCTGTTTAATTACAGGCATCCAGGCACTCTGGTCCCCATCATTACTGCATACAGAGCAAAAGTCATTCCAATGCTGACCTATGGAGCAGAAATCTGGGGTTTCTCAAACACCTCTCAGTTAGAACAAATCCAGACCCGCTTTTTAAGACGAATGCTAGGTATCAACAATACCATACCAGCCCCTGCTGTTAGAGCAGAACTTGGCATTCAAGCTATCCAATGCTCCATTAATATCAAAATATTTAACTTTTGGATGCGCTTAGTCTCTTTGCCGGGAAATAGGTTATCAAGAATGTGCTTGGAGGAACAATATAGGAATGAGAACACCAATACATGGGTCCATAAAGTACACAGTGAAATTTCTCGCTGTGGTCTGTCCCTGCAAACACTAGGGCATACCAGTTTGATAGCAAAAGAACGCTTTAAGCAGCGAGTAAAGGACATCAGTGCCCAAAATGATATTGCAAACCTCCGCAACATAAAATCATTAAAATGGTTGGCACGTACGAAATCTATTTTCCGAACTGAAAAATACCTGGTTTATAAGATGCCCTATCTGTTGAGACAGCAATTCACTTATGCACGATTTGAATTGACTGACTGCATGATGAAGTATGGTAGATACCTTCAGATACCTTATCAAGATAGACTGTGCATCTGTGGGGCAACAGAGGTTGAAAACCTCTAACACATTTTGTTTACTTGCCCCTTGTACTCTCAATTAAGAACAGCATGCCTGGATCCCCTTTTGCAAAATATGACATTTTGGAATGCAGAGCAAAAAGTGAACTACCTTTTGCAGGGAGAGAATGCTCAGGCAACATATAAGGTAGCTTTGTACTTGCTTAAGGCAGCCCGGCTCAGGAAACTTTTTATGGAGACTAATGGAGTGCCTTGTAAGGGTGACGAGGATTTGTAACTATAACATATGTACAGACCTGATTTTACTCTTGTTTATACTGATTTTATTTTTCTATGGTTTTATCTTTGTATACTTGATACTTGATATGGTCAAGCGACTAATCAATAAAGTTTATTCATTCACTATAAGGAAGGGGCCTGACGCACCTCGAGGGGGAGGCTATTCCATAGTCTGGGGGCCATCACAGAAAAGGCTCTCTCCTGGGTGCCCACCAACCTCATTGTTGAAGGTGGTGGGACAACCAGGAGGGCCTCACCACTTGATCTTAAGGCACGGGCAGGTCGATATGGGAGAAGGCAGGTCAATACATATATATTTTAGATGCTAAGTTTCTAGGCAACATGAATTAGAGCAACTGCATACTACAAGTGATGAACTGAATGCCAGCATTACTTTGTATGCTATTTTAATAATAACAAATATATTCATTATTGGTACTCAAAGTGTGAGTCATACACTGGGAAGGAGAGCACTTTAAAATGCATTAACCAGACAACAATACCTAAGGCTAGGTTTAAACCTAATCATGCTTCCAGTATCACAGTGTATATCAAGAAAATTGACTGATATGACTGAATATATAAGCATCTCATCCTTGAGCATCCCTGTGCAGATACAAGGTTGACAGGAGATCATGAGATGAGCAGGATATCTATCAAGGACATTTACAAGGATGCGAGATCAGGTGAAAATTTTGCCTTTGTCTTCTGCTTGAGAATTCCCAACAGCAATTGGTGGGCCACTGTGTGAGAACAGGATCCTGGACTAGATGGGCTGTGGCTCCAGTTATGTTCTTGTGTTCTTAGGATATCACTGTGATACCAAAGTCATCCATTCCATCTCCCATCCTAGGAAGGCAATGTTCTGGAATCCTTTGGGTGTCTGCACTTGCGGTTGCCCAAAGCATTCCGAACTTAGCCAGCACTTAACTGTCACCTAATTGTGAGTGGTGGCAATTTCAGAGCCCCAGCAACAGTGGCAGTGTACCTGAATGGACCCATTGCTGGGGTGACCAGTCAAGGGAGCATGCAGTTGTACCAGCCATGTGCTCTCCCTGCATCTCTTCCACTGGGAAAAGGTGCAGATGCAGCGTGCAGGGCTGCACTAGCACTGCTGCTAGTATAGGTTTTAACTGCTCCACAAATGTGGGGACAATCCCAGCATGCGCGGAGCCATTTCTAGTAAAGAAACAGCTCCACGTGATACAGATGTACTGTACAGAAGTTCTCCCTGCCTGTCCTACAACAGTAAGTGTGTCCTACAACAGTAACTGCCTGTCCTACAACAGCCCAGGTAGTGGATCTGACTTAAGCAGCAAAAATAACAACCATTTTTCACTTTTGTTTCCCCAAAAGATGCTGTAGTAAACACATTCAGGACATACTTTAAAAGACATGCGTCACCAAAAAACACAGTTACAAGAAATACCATGCTATGAATGTACAACCATATTTGCCTGCTACTGGTTCTGTCCTCAGTTTTCTCCATGCCAGTTTGGTCTAGTGGTTAGGGAGCTGGACTCTTGCCTAGAAATACTGGGTTTGATTCCTCCCTCCCTCGTGAAACCACCTGGGTGACCTTGGGCTCGTCACAGCTCTCTTGTGCTCTCTCACAGCCCCACCTACCTCACAGGGTCTTCTGTTGTGGGGAGAAGAACATAAAGCTTTGTCAGCAGCTTTGAGTCCCCTTAAGGGTGAGAAAAGTGGGGTAGAAAAGCCAACTCTTCTTCTTCTTCTTCTTCTTCTTCTTCTTCTTCTTCTTCTTCTTCTTCTTCTTCTTCTTCTTCTTCTTCTTCTTCTTCTTCTTCTTCTTCTTCTTCAGTGGCAATGTAGTCAGTTCTCCAAAGATTCCCTTCATGTGTGTGCCTGATTTTGAATGCACATGCTACAGCTTTTTAGTTTCTTTTCTGAATATCTGTTTCCTTTATAATACAGACCAAGGTTTTCTTTAAAGCTTTCCGTAGACGGAAAGACTGAAAGGGTCACTATAAGACTTCTACCACATTATAGCCTCGCTTGTCATTCCTAATTTCCCATGAGATGCTACAGGTAATCCAAATGGACGATAATGTAATTTAAGCCCACGGTTGACAGATAGAATCAAGCACAGGGTATTTTGGCAGCTCTGACTTGTAATGCAATCATTCCATACGGTGATCTCAGTTCAGCTGATTAAACTGAAACAGTTCATGTCATTTTCTTACGCTATGATTATTGGCTTCCCAAGTAGAGGCATGGTGTGCTGTCTTCTGTTCAAGTGAGCCCTGCTGTTTTCTGGAGCTAAAAAACAACAATAAGGAAATGGAATAAAATAAGCAAAACAGCATGTGGAAGAAAAAAATGGAATAATATTAATGTTCTCCTAGACTGTTATCACACCTTCCCTTTAAGCCTTCTTCAGGTCTTGACTGTAGAGCACCTTTTCATTCTATCCATTTTGTTTGTGGACTTTCCACTGTCCGTTTGGAGCTTCCTGATGGAAAGTCCACAAATAAATTGGATAGAATGAAAAGGTGGTAGCAGTCAGACCTGAAGATGGACCGAAGAAGGTTTAAAGCGAAGGTGTGACCATGACCTTAGGCATCTTCCACACAGTGCAAGGAGTAATACCAGCTATTAAGAGGAAGCCCTTGATGTGATCCACCAGATGCATGTGGTTCTTCTGGCATAGATTCACCTACCATGATGCCTGGAAAAACCCTGTAACTTTGTTAGCAACTTCTAGCAGTTCAGTGCAAGCCTGCTTCCTTTTCATTTTCCTTTTTCTCCCAAGCTTTTACAAACTCCTAGCATATTAATGTCATGGGAGTCTTTCTAGGGCAATTTTTCCCTTTGAATTAAGTGACTTCTATGATGGTGGAAAGCTCTCAGCATATTAAACTAAGATGGTGTCAACAGCCTGAGTCCTGCCTAAAATGAGCATCTCACACTACCTGGCCTGTATTTTATTCACATTCTTTTTCTGCTTTTAATTTAGTTTTTAATTTCTATAATTTATTAATGCATTAGATTATTTATTTGTTTACGTGGTGGACAGCTGGACCAGTGCCCACCTCACGGAACAACTTGAAAGTGGTTTCCTGTTAGTGTAACTCCTCAGCACCATTTCACTCTGGGAACTGAGATAGCCACTGACATCATGCAGATGGAGTAGACCCTGAGAGGCATGACCTCATGGGAACTGCTGTTGGAAGTGGACACTAAGGGCCTCAGAGTCTGGAAGAGCTGGCCATTGGCCTAGAGGGGCCATGAGTCTGATTCGGTGGCATACTTTTTCCATTCTTAACTCTCATAAATCTAGTGACGGTGCTTGATGAATCTCAGAAGAGAGGGGATTCCATATCATGGGGAGCATACCCTCTTACTGCTATATTCATACTGCTATAGCTTCTGTGGTTGGTAACACTGCCAAGAGGGCCTTTCCATCATAGTGGATGGGCAAGCATATATGGATGGAGGCTACATTTTGCACTAGCTGGAGTTTCCAAATTATACTTAAGGGCAACAGCACATCACTAACATCAACACCAAGTGTCTGGCTTTGAAGTTCCTGCCCAGCATTTTTTCAGAAGGTACAGGAAATGGGCCCAGATGCGAGCCATTGCTTGTGTCTTCCCTACAGAGCTAGGCAGAGGCTCAAACAGAAAATGCAATACGATGGCAATTGGAGGAAAGAAACTGCTGTTTACCCTCTGTTGTGGGATGGTAACCCAACGGGAGCAAGATGTGAAGTTCCATGGCACCATTCATCTACTGCACAGTTCTTGCCATACATACACTACCCAGAAGTAAGTCCTGGTGGAACCTTTATAGGATTATGACTTGACATGTCACATTAGCTCAATAAATATTCCAGAGGTTGACTGGTGGTTTTATATACGTATTAGTACTTGTTAAATATGTTGGATACTCATCTAACAAAAGCTGAAAGTGCTCTTGAAACATATCTGGGACAGAAAAAGAGTTTGTTTTTCTACCCCACTTTTCTCACCCATTTAAGAGGACTCAAATCGGCTGACAAAGCTTTCTATTCTTCTCCCTACAACAAACACCCTGTGAGGTAGGTGGGGCTGTGAGAGCTCAGAAGAGAGCTGTGACTAGCCCAAGGTCACCCAGTTGGCTTCATGGAGGACTGTGGAATCAAACCCAGCATTCCCAGATAAGAGTCCAGCTCCTTAACCACTAGACCAGACTGGCTCACAGAGACACTTAAATTTCAATATATTCTAGGATTTTTAAAAAGGCCGTTAATGTTTCCATCCCAAGATTATTAATAACCTTTTTCAGAAATAATGTCCTCATGCATTTGAATCCCTGTCTCATGCATTCATCACATCTACAACAATATCTGGCAACTTGAGAATTAGTTAAGTATATATGCAATCAAGCAAATTAATTGAGAGCATAGTTATCATGTCACTTTGAAAGATGTATTGGATGAAAACTACATGAAGTCATTTAGTATGTCCTATTATGCACCTTTCATTGTTGCTGCCACAGTGAGCAGTGCAAGTTTTGAATCGTGCACTGACAATTCTATTCTGTTTAGTATTTGTTTATTGTTGCATCTTTTGTTCAAACCCTAAGCCTATAAAATGTTCCAACAGTAGCTTATGAAGGATAGGTAACATAAAACAGGTACAACATGGAGGAAAGAGAGAAATAAAGCCTTTTCTCATTGCTTAGGCATGATTATTTTGCAAGTATGAGGATGATATAATAAGCAGATAAAGTAAGATTTAGATGAAACTAAATTAGACCTTTCAAGCAAGTGTACCTGGAAAAGCCCTAGAGACCTTTGTCATGACACTGGCATGATTCCAGTATCTCAGCATTTGGATAGCTTTGGGTCCAGGCACAATGTGAGTACAACAACATGTGAGGCTAATTGTAAATAGTAGGGATGCTCACAAATGTTCTAAACCAGTGGTTCTCAACCTGTGGGTCGCGACCCCTTTGGGGGCCAATCTACTCTTTCACAGGGGTCGTCTAAGGCCATCAGAAAATACATAGGAACCAAGACACTGCTCCTCTATCCATCTCCAGGTGGGTCTGCCCACATGCAGATATGCCCACATATGAGTACCTGGCATGATGACATCATCGTGCCAACCCCATCACATACACCCCATACAAATACAGTAGAGAGCAGCTACTGTGTAGAAAGCAGCAGCATTGGGGGTACTGTGGTATATGTGAATACTATGCTTTAATTATGTTCAGTTTGTAACAATGAAAATATATCCTGCATATCAGATATTTACATTACGGTTCATAACAGCAGCAAAATTACAGTTATGAAGTAGCGACGAAAATAACTTTATGGTTGAGCGTTACGGTTATGGTTAGGTTGGGGGTCACCACAACATGAGGAACTGTATTAAAGGGTCGCAGCATTAGGAAGGTTGACAACCACTGTTCTAAACAGTCAAAATTTGATCAGATTCAGTCAAATGTGGACATTCAAGTTCGAATAGAATGTCTTCACATTCAAATTTAAACATTCAAATTAATTTTGAATGTTCCTAAACATTTATTCCAATCATTTGAAAGTACAGATTGTATGTAGTAATTCAGTAGTGAATCAGCAAGCAGTGTAATTCTTTTAAGACCGGCTAATAGTGTCAGCTCAACAACTGATGGCTGTATGAATCCATTTCTTTCCAGTTCTGTGTAGTTCAGAGAAAGTTGCCTAAATTTTAACTGCCACTGAGGGAATTAAAATACTTCTGTCTGAGAAGTGATTCAATCACAGTGTAATTTTCAGTGTGGAAATGGATGCATGGAAACATAAACCAGCAATCATAATTTTATCATCTTCTGAAAAATGCTATCCTTTACCTATAAACTCAGAAATGCGTTCAGCTACGTTTTTCATTGGGGCTTATTCTTAGGCAGATGTGCTGAGTGAAAACTTGAATACATTTAGAGAAATAAGCCCAAGTGAAGTTAATTTGACTTTGTGTTATGACATAGACTAATTCATGATGAGTTTGATTATTCAAATAGAGATGTTTGTCAATCAGTGATGAAAAACAAGCAATAAAAATTACAGTTGGTTATGAGCAATGTAATATTGAAAATCTCATATACAGTCCCTTGAAGCATTAATAAAATTGTTTATTCCTCAATATAGTTAAGAAGGTTAAAAGGAAAGAAAAAAGGTTGAATAAAATGATTACACAGGGAAACAGAATATGGTTGTAGCAGCCTCTATTGTTATGGATAATAGTGGATAATTTCAATGTAGAACCTGAGCTGCATAACTCTTGGATTTTTGCTCTAAATATCGATAATTCCATTTTAGCCTTCATCTCTAATCTTCATAATATAATATGGGTCTAAAGCTCCTAAGAAATATTACTAGTTTTAAAGAGTTCTCTCTATTAAATATTGCCTGTTATATAAATTTCAGGAACTTTATTTTCTTTAGATTCATTGCTGTCCAAAATGTTAAAGGTGAATCACTCTTCACTGACTTCAAAATAGATCTAATTTATATTTGAAGAAATAACTGGGGATAGTCTTTGAAAGAAGATTATTAAACATGGATAGTATTGAACTATTTGGTTGACCCTCTCTCCACTTGACGTCACACGTCTTTCCAAACCATGCAAAATAAAGCTATGACTGGTCAAATAAAAAACACCTGTTCCAAATATTTGAAGAACGTCTGCTAGAAAGTATAATTTTAGACAATACCATTTAAATATTACATTGTATCATCATAACAGTGGAAGATAAACAATTAAATATAATATAAATGATTGGCTATAATGCACTGAAAAGATAACAGAAATGAAAAATGATTTGTAAATCATCAATAATTATTGTCATGCAAAGTAAAAGTACCTATGATAATATTCCAAATTTGCTGAATTATCTTGTTTCACAAACTGATTGGAATTGGTTGGAAATTTGAAGGGAACACACACACACACCACTTTCTTATTTCAGTAAAGTTGGCATTCCTGAGAGTTCATCATTAATGCCTCATTATTTACTCACTAACGCCAATTATTTACCCAAAATCTGTACTTTTCAGAGATGGTACAAAAATACTTGAGTAAGCTAATTTTAAACAACCCTATCTGGAAGACATTTAGGGGTGGTATATTGGACCATAGGTGCATTCAACAGCATGACTCCATGATCTGGTATACCAAGGTCCCCCCATTTTGGCAGTGCAATAAAACACACTGCTGAAATGCCCCCCCCCCAAAAAAATCTCCAAAGGCCAGGAACAAAAGTTACAGCATTTATAGGCCCCCTGCACTGGCTTCAAAGCTGGTGTGAACTGTGGTACTTATGAAGTTTTTCATCAGAATTACTATTGGAAAGGAACAAAACTCTACATGCTCCAAACTGTCAGAAAGGCCCAGACACAAATACGTACCACACATGCCTCAAAATAAACTACCACACTGTGACTGAATTAGCTTCTAAATGATGCAATTACCATCACTGCTAGTTTTAGCCTTCCTTGGACCATCATTTGCAAATGTGGAAAGAAAGAAGCAATTGTTCTTTCTTTCACATAAACCAAATATGACATAAAATAGTTCTTGGTTGACTTTTTGTTTGTTCATTTCCCCAGATGTACAATCTGCACATCTGTATTTATTGTCACTAGGTTTAGTCTGAACTCACCTCTTCTATTATTCATCAGTCCAGGATCAGGCTGTGCTTCAGGCCAAATAATAATGATGTTTTCTTGTAACACATTTTTGGTTCAATGATTATATTTTTGAGTTTTATATTATATTTCTAAAATCCTATGTTGATAGTATGTTGCTGCATCTATTTATTTATTTATTTATTTACTGAGCTGTTTTGTATCTTAATCTGGAATGATTATTTATTCTACTTTGGTATTTTTTTAATGAAGTTGTCTAGGCTGCATTCATATACAGTTAAAAAATTAAATAAAAAGTGGTCCAAAAGCAGCTTAGAGATGTTAACTGCCACATGCTAATATTTCTCATTCCATTCTACATAATCCATACTGAAGGCCAGAAAGTGCACTGTGGAATACATATTAAAAGCTATAAAATGTACTATGGAACTAACTTTTAATGTGGATTGGAGGTGGAATGGAAGCACGAGCAGCCACTGGCTACCATTTCTAAACTGCTTTTTAAGACATTTGGATGCCACATAAGAAACTGTACAATAACTAAAGTGTGGAGTTCTGTGCTCCTGTGCTGAGAGAACTGTTAATGCAAATATTTATGAGGTAGCCAAAAGGGTCATATATGTGTTATTTTGCAGGAAAGCTATTCAGAGCACTTCAGAGGAACTTTGAAATAGGAAAGATCTCAAAGTAGTGAAAAGAAGCGATGAAATGTATATCTCGTACAACTCTATAATGAAAGTACCATTTTACCTCAGGAGTTATCCATTTTGCCATAGGATAAAAGAGCACTTCTAAAGCAAATCTTGAGAAACTATATGTGGTTTTAAATGAAAACACACATCCACTGTACCTTTGGGTATTTTAACACTTTTGTTTCCACACAAACCAATATGAGTATCAAACAGCCAACAATGAATTATTATTATTATTATTAATAATAATTAACACAGGGCACAATATAGCAGAATATCCTGAGAGAGGTGTCAATGTAAATATTTATAAGGTAGTCCAAAAGGGTCATATATGTGTTATTTTTCAGGAAAGCTATTCAGAGCACTTCAGAGGAACTTTGAAATAGGAAAGCTCTCAAAGTGGTGAAAAGAAGTGATGAAATGTATTTCCTGTACAACTCCATAGTGAAAGTACAATTTTACCTCAGGAATTACCCATTTTGCCATAGGATACAAGAGCACTTCTAAAGCGAGTCTTGAGAAACTGTGGCTCGTTTTAAGTGAAAGCACACATCAGCAGTACCTTGGGGTATTTTAACTTCTTTTTTTACATGCACCAATGGATGGTTCAAGTAAAGAATGGCATAAACTAAAATAGTGTTCTAAATTAAAGCTAAAGGACCACTTTCAGTTCACTATCATTCTGGAACTGATTATTTATTTACATCCCTAACATTAACCTTGTAGAGTGAAAGTGAAAATCTGTGGGTAGTGATTTTTAATGTTAATGTGTATTTCCATTATGTAAATAGTCCCATTAATTTAACCTCTTAGGACTGATGGTAAAAGCTCTTTCAGTACTGCTGAGAAGTTCTGGCTCACCCTTTGTTTGGAGACCTGTTTCAACAAATATTTTGGATCAGGAAAAAAAGGAACAAAAGAGAATGTCATAAGTGTGGTAGGTGGAAAAGCACAGTGATCCGGTGGATCTTGCCTGATCCCAGTCATGAGATCAAGAATTTGATTTTAAAAGCTGAGAAACCCTTTAGCTCACCTGAACTTAGATCTGCACACAGCTTAAGAGGTTGGGAAAGGCTAAATGTAGGCTACCTTCACATGCAGTTTTTTAAAAAAATATTATTGATGAAGCTGAAAGATGGCTAAGAGATGTTCACAGGAGGGATTGTTCACACACCAGTCTGCCCATCCCACCTTCCATGAACATTCAGAGTTAGAAAAGGTGGATGAGAGAAGAAATGAGAACACAAGGACCACACACGCCTCCATCTTTACAACAACACATAGGCCCTCTTCTTCTTTTTTTCTTTTTCAATTTTGCAGTTGTTTACTTTTGCACAGTTGAGAAAATGTAATGCCCTCCACATCATGGGATGGTACAGCAGGCTGTCAAGTCTTTCAAAATTTTGGCCATGATCACAACTTCATTTTCATCCTTCTTCAGGCCATCTTCAGGCCAGACTGCTCACACCTTTTCATTTCTATCCGTGTTATTTGTGGACTTTCCACCTGCCATCTGGGCTTTCCTGAACTGAAAGTTAAGAAATAAAATGGATAGAAATGAAAAGGTGTGAGCAGACAGACTTGAAGAGGGACAGAAGCAGCTTTAAAGTGAAGGTGTGTCCATGGCCTTTATTATATAATTAATTTGTCATTTATGAGGAGCTGGCTGACAGAGGAACTGCAGTTGAAATTACTCATCCGGGACAGTTTTGCCCTATAAAGTGAGTCACAGGAATTAAACCACTGCATTATGCAAAAGAGGATTATCCAGTCCTGGATGTATCTATCTACTTGTTCAGCAGACCTTTTTGCACTACCATGCTGTGACTGGGATCAATGGCCTGGTCCAGTGAGCCCATCGGTCCAGACCAGAGAACAGCATCGTATGGAACAGCACTGTCTGCACAATGGCAGTGGTCCAGACCATACCTGCTCCTGGAAAATGGAGGTATACCTTCTGCATGTCTCTGTGTTCCAGGTTAGGCCAAGCTGGTATCCATAGACCTCCACATAGCTCTACTGGTGATCAGATCATAAGAACAAAAGAGAAGCCCTGCTGGATCAGGCCACAGTCCATCTAGTCCAGTGTCCCGCCGCACACAGTGGCCCACCAAACGCTCATGGCCATCTCAAGCAGAGACAAGGACAAACCTTATCCTGCTCTCAAATCCCACCAACCCCCCAGCCTGAAAAATGTACCTAGGCATTCATTCTAGTAGCCATTGATACATCTGTCAAGAGCCTCTTTATTATGCTCCATTCTGTGCAGGCAGAGCATACCAGAGGTGACCAGAACCCAACATGTAGCATGGAGGTCCTTAATGCACTTGCTGGTAATCCTTAGCTGCAAACACAGACAGGCCCAGATACTCAGTGTCTGTTACTCCCAGGCAAGTGCTAAGGATATGAAGCCTTAGGATGTGTTTAAACTCAGCATTCTTTCTGGCTGCAATCAGTGTGTAAGACAAGTTGAACTTGGTTGAACAACTGTATAGCAAAGTTCCAGAATGTCCTTTTTACATACTGCCAGGATAAGGAAAGAATGAAGACTCAGATTATCCTAAAGGTAATTACAACTGATGTCCACTAGCTGTGTGAATTTCTCATCAGACATCAGTTTTCAAGCTAAAATAAGAACTATCAGTTCTACATACTGTCAGGGTAAAACATAAAATGATCTAGTTAACCTGTTGGGGTGTATTCCCATACAAGATTAAATGCAAATCCAATCCATTTTCGGGATCGTCCTGTCCCATTTAAATTTTTATTCCCAGCTAGCCCCCTGTCCTTCCCATCCCTGCAATGCTTGAGTCCCAGAAATCAAAAAAAGTGTTGCACCTTTGAACATAGATTTCTCCTTTCTGTGAATGCCACTGAAATTACGAGAGACAGATTATATTGTTACAGCAATCAGCAGAGGAAATATTTTTTTTAGCCCTGCTCCATCCTGAGCAGTTCATTCAAAGCAAAGAAGAAGAAAGGGAATCCCCTTTTCTCTCTTTGAACCTGTGCAGGAACCACAATCGTTCTCCTCCCACCCCTTGCTGATTTGAAAGGGAGAGATCGCTTTGCCCTGTCTGTTCTTTCACTCAGCTGATTCTGCACAAAGCTGCTGCCTTCCTGGTAACATAGTGAATTGAGGGGGTGTCTGATTTGAAAGGGAGAGTGATCACCCTGTCTGTTCTTTCACTCAGCTGATTCTGAGTGGGGCAGATTAACAGGGTTTGGACAAGGGGCGGAGATGGACAAGGTTTCTCCGTGCTGGGGATTTCGGTGGTTTGAATGGGAACTGCAGCATTCAAATTGAGCCCACGTTATCATCAAGGAAATGGGAACAGACAGAATGTGCACTCAGTTCTGAAACGGGATTAAAATAGTCCAATCCAGATTAAAATATCCAAATGGGGGTGTGAGCTTAGTGACATATAAGTTATTCAAGCTTTAGTCCATTCAACACTGAAAGTTGAGGAAACTTGATTTTGAGTGGTCAGGTATGGGAGTGCCTGGCCAATATTTCCATATGAATCAAAAGCAACCTGTAAAAATTAATTTGGCAGGTCAGATTATTTTTGTGTGAGGTATTTAACTGAGCTTGGAAACTGTCATTGAAAACAAAATATGTCTCACCGCTACCATCAACACAGTACCATAATAATTAATGAAAGTAACAACTTTTTCCTGTTTTTTTAATAATGTGTGTAGAGAAAGAGAAATATGTTTTACTTCAAATTAGATACATTTAAACCTAACGCTCCAGACTTTAAAAATAAATTTTAGTATTTCACACCAAATCAGAGAAGACAAAATTGAATATTTAAATGTCTTGAGAATTTTATTTCAACTTTAATTCCACATTTTCCTATTCAGAACAAGTGCCGCCCAGGACTGGCTTTCGAATGGATTCCTCTGGCAAGTATTTCTCAGCCTTCATTGTGCAATAACGTAACGTTCTCCATTTTATGTATAATCCAGGACATAATCAGTCATGAGTGTTCAATCCCCATTCTACATAATATATAGCTTTCTCAAGACAGAACTTAATTACACCAAGAATTTTCAGCTAACCAAGGGTTCCTACCCATGCATACTGTATCTGAAATTCTTTCACCATTTTTATCTTCATTCTCATGAGGCTAATAATGTTGATAACATTTGGCAGAACATCACCTTAACCATTATTAAACAAGAATATTCTGTTCTCAGAAGCAGAATGGGAAAGAAAATTATGTGACTGTTCCCAATTTCCTGGTCTGTAAATTTCATGCTGTGTAAATCTCATGCAGTTTCATCCTTTTTAAAGTACTACTTAGACCTTAATTTCCAAGAAAACGTGATAATATTAATGTCTACACATTACCCTGTATATTAAATTACACAATACCTAAAATAGGAACTGTGCCTTAAAGTGCCTAGTAATAAGGTAAGAGAACTCAATAATAGTCATCCAGATGTTCTTGAACTACAACTCTGAGCATTCCATTCCCAGCTTATGGTGTACTGGGAGTAGGACACTGGGAAATGTAGTTCAGGGAGGTCTATAGTATAGCCAAGTAATTTGCTACGTACTCTGCAGCCGTTAGCACCGTATGTATGAGTCCTTATAAAGCTCACAAACCTCACCTGATTTCATAGGTTAGCCTCAAAACATTCTTGTAGGAAAGACATAGTTAAAAGGTGTTAATTCTTTCTGTAGAGTTTGAAAGTGTGGAGTTATGGTTGTCATTTTTCCCATAGAAGTGAGAATCTTCTTCATGGAAGTGTCATGTCCTAAACATACTTGTTTCCCAAGCATAGTCAAACATTTCATCCATACTTCTTTATATTTAATGTTGTTGCTTTGGCATTAATAACATCAATAACATTTAATCAACAACGTGTTCAAAATATATGGGACAGTCTTCTCCTAGAAGCCTTTTTGTGTTAGATACTGTATTTTAAATTTCAGGAAAACTGAATAAAGACTGCCATTCCCCCCTGCCCACTAAAATCACCACATGTTTGTTATTCTAATATGTCCAAGGCTGTGCCCACACCTACATTTTAATCTGGTGTCAGTCTACTTTCAGATTTACAGAATACATCAGCAAAGTTGTTTTGTTTCAGTATTATCTAACGGATAAAACCTACCTTTGATAAAGTAGAAAGAAAGTGATTAATCACTGTGCTGCCATGTTCTCTCACTCTGAAACTGGACTGAAACTTGGAATAAAATTTAGTGCAAATGCAGCCTAAGATCCAAGTATGGACATAGTATTTCAAGCTTCAGGTACCATCCACATAACACCTTAAGGTGGACAGGACTTGGTCCACAGTCACACACGGCACCTCTTGGTTCATTGAGAAGCCACCCCAGCCTGTCCTGGTCGTGTCTGTAATCCACATTCCTGCATTGCCAGAGCAGGATCCCTAGCCTTGTGAGTGTGTGGATGGATGCAGAGCAACGCTGTGGTCCAGTTTCCCACACAGATCACTTTCCGGATCACTGGTGAATGTCTGACTTCCATCTGCGCATCCATTGCAGCAAAAAATGGCCTGGACTGGCACTTACCTGCCATAAAGAAAGTTCCTCTGCGGCACCATTCCTCTGTCATGTAGTAGCCACAGGGAAACAGTGGTGTGTGCTGGCCGCCGTGCCCACCTCTGTACCTCTCAGCCCCTTAGGGTGCTCAGTCCAGTAATGGCTGCCTTATGAATGCAGCTTCATTTCCTGTGAAATGTCGCTCCCTTAAAACATTGGCTGTCCTGTTTCTGAGGATTCACTTCATACAATGCAGCATTCTAGACTCATCCATATTATTGGGAAATTGACTTCCCCAAAGTCAGAGTGACACCTCCCTCCCCTTCTCTGTTCCTTTCTTTCTTTTCTTGTCCAATTTTAACTTCCTTGACATTCTTCTTTGGATGAATGAATGAATGATTTTTGAAATGTATCAGTAAGCATTTTTACTGATATTTTTTAATGTGCTCATCTTTTTCCTTCTGCCCCAAAAGGAGATACATTCTAGCATAACAATTATTATGAGGTCAAAACATATCCAAAACTGTAGAATGTTAGATGTCAAAAACAGAATAACATAAGAGCAAATATGCAGCAGCTAGCTATTTAGCAGCCTTTCTGGAATTTTCTCTAATCAGCTGTTTGCTTTGTTCAAGAAAATAGAGTATCAATGGTCAAAAAGGACTTCTGTTTGTTTTTTATTTGGCAGCTATTGGTTAATCTTGGTATTTTGTTTCTTCAACATGTTTTTAAACCATTATGTGCCTGAAACCTTTTTTTTTTCTAGACTTCATTTAACAAAATCTCAGGATAGTTCACAAATATAGTCAGCAGCACGCAGCAGATTAAACTATGGTTCATTAAGGTCATGGGAACGATTCCAAAAGAGCATTGGCTTTCCATCACAATCCTTGTGTAAGCACTCCACAAATTAAGGATCCTAATCATGAAATACACCACAGTGAAAATGATATTTCAAAATATCAATTATTAGAAGTCCTAGCAATCAATCAACTGCATTGTGTTAATTTTGTATTAATTGTAATTCACCCTGGGATGATGTGGTTAAGGATAAGATCTAGATTCCTTGAACTAACTAACTAACTAAATAAATAAATAAATAAATAAATAAATAAATAAATAAATAAATAAATAAATAAATAAATAAATAAATAAATAAATAAATAAATAAATAAATGTCAGTAGACCAAAAAATGACATAGCAGCTTTAAGAACTGTCTCAGATATATAAGTTTAACAAGCACAGTTGACAAAAGGATAGATCAGAACTTTGGCCTTTTCTGCACTTAGCTTGATTTGGGCCAATGTAACCAGAGTGACTGGATCCACTGATCCGGATCATGTAGATGTGTAGGCCAGCTCAACGCTGTCCGCACTGATGCCGCTGATTCAGGGAACAGCTCCCCACGGTTGTGAAACTCACACAAGCTTTGCAGGTGTCCCTCAATGTTCCTGACAGCTAGGAATGAAAGTTCCCAGCCTCAGGACTTGGGGGGGGGGGGCAGGTTCAGCAGCACACTATGTTACGCCACTGAAATGTCGTGTAATGTTCCAGATCGTGGAATTATGCCATCTGCATGTCTCCCTTAATATGGAACAAGACTCTTGGATCACAAGTGAGCCAGATTAAGGGCCTCTTAATCTGGATCTAGCTCTGTCTTGTGTTCATGGAGCGGGACTATTGTTAGTTATTACCAGGTAAACTTCACAGGCAGTGGCACAACCAGAGATGCCTTGTCTGAAGAAAAAGAGAGACTCTATCTTTCTACTTGCAAAGCAGGAGTGAGAGTCTGCCAGGATTTGTAGAACTGCAAATCAAGATGGGCTAGAGTGCATACATTTCCTCCAACCATACTTACATCATAGCCAAGAAAGGAAAGTTCCCTGGCTTTGATGTTTCTTCCAGGCCTTGTTTTGGACCATACAGAAAGGGATGTCATTTTCTGCGTATCATGAAATAGGACCATACAGAGAGCACAACCAGTAGGTCACAGGTGCCAACACCTTCCATCTGCATCTTGTTTAATGCAGTGCATGGCAACATGGTGTTGCATATTTGTGGCCAGAAATGGAAGTGCACGGTCATCAGATCCCCCAAAGTGCCACCTCTAAACTGATAGCCTCCCAGAATGCTGTAAAGGCAAAACATTGGTATTTCTGAGAAATACCTAGCTTTTCCTGTTAAATGAAGCTTTTTCTGTTGTAATCAGACACCTCTGTTGCAGATGTCTCCATTTACCTTCATATAGTTCATGCAGCTCCCGCTTAAAGTATCCAATACGTTTTTATAGGCAATAATCATAAGGATCATGAACCATCTTAGCAGTGGTGATCCAAAACTGGTATATTGCACAGCACTGAAGTGAAACTGATGATTTGTTATGGAGGATGGATTTCATATATCCAGTTTGCTAAGTCAATGACATAGACCACTGTTTCCCACTTCAGAGTAGTTGACAGTGCAGATAAATATCTGGAACATATTAAATGAGTTGTAATGTGCATTCTTAGCAACTGAGCTCAAACATTTGGCAATCACTTTCATTATCCAAGGCAAATGGAAATCCAAGACAAATGGGCCATAGGCTGTTGCTATAGTTAAAAGCTTTGGAGGTATAGCTAAAGATGGTTAGAAAATTAAAGCTGCCAGTCAGGATATTTATAGCTATCCTTAATGTTCTAAAGCAAAATGTCTCTTCGTAGGAAGACAGGTGTTTAGATAGAACAGGGATGCCAAAGTTTTTTGTGCAAGGTAAGAGCAGTTTCTAAGCAAAATTAACAACTACCTGTTTTCCCTATACAAAGAGTAGACATTGCATGGATTGACTAACTCCTCATAGGCTGCAGAAAACCATAGGCTATCTTTTGGGAATCCCTGACCTATATAGGTTGTGGCTGTGATACTCTCCTTTGTTTCCTATGGCATCAATTAGAATCATAGGACCTTTCAGTACTTCCTTAACAGCAAGTGCAACTACGCACATTGCTGTTAGATTCCCTTGATGTGGATTGTAGACCTCAATCTTGAGGTCTCCCAATTGACCAACTGGGCCTAGTCCAGAACATGAAGGCATGCGGAAGGCCTCCATTTCCCAGATTTCCAGGGGAGCTATTTCAGCAGCACATCAAAGTACAGTGCCAAAATTGATTCCTGGAGGGCTCTGAGGCTACAGACATTCATTCCTAACACTTCAGAGCTCTCAGAGACAATCCTCAAAGCTCATTTTGGGACCAGTGAGAAGACCGGCCTGGGCATTGGCATCATCATGCTGTGCTGTGATCTGGAGCATCACGTCTTGCTGGTCCAGACTCACTTGTCCTGATCCAAGCACGTTAGTGCAGAAAGCCCCATGGAATCAGAGTTGGACTAGACCTCCAAGTTGTTCAAGCCCAATCCCTGCTCAACGCAGGACTCAATAGATATCCTGCTCAGAAGTCTGTCCAGCCTCTGCATGAAAACCTCAGCTGAAGAGGAACTTAGCATTTAATGAGGTAGCCTATTTCACTGACAGACAAGTCTTAGTGTCAGAATTTTTTTCCTGATGTCTAACTTGTATCTACTTCGTCATATTTTCATCCCATTGGTTCTAGTCCTGACCCCTGGAGCAAGTGAGAATAAGTCCAATCTCTTCAGCCCTTCAGATATCTGAAAACAGCTTCAGTATTTTCTGTAAAGTGTTTGTTTCAGTCCTTTTTAGCATGCTGATAGCTCTCCTTTGAACTTGTTCCAGTTTGTCAATGTCTTTTTTTAAATCTGGAGCACTAAGGAATGGACAGAATGCTCTAAATGAGCATAACGGAGTCAGATAATAACCTCTTGTTTGATCTTATGCTTCTCTTAATACTTCCCAGGATTGTATTCAGTAGAAAAATCTGTAGCAAAGAAATATATATTTCTTTGGCAAATTGTGAGGAATTTTCGTATTAAGTTCCCTTTGTTTAATGATACTTGTATGCATGAATGTTCTGAACATTCGAAATTCAATTGAATTCGAATAGAAAGTCTTCACAGTCGAATTTAAACAAATGAAGTTTGAATGTTACAAAACATTCTTTCAAATGATTCTAATCCCTCAAAAGTACAGATAAGTGTGTATTACATACGTATCTACGAATCTCATATGTATCTGTACGCATTTCTGCAAAAAGTATGGGGCGAAACTGGGATGCATACAAGATAAAACAAGATGCGTACAAAATGGATACAGATACGTATAACGCATACGAATGTTGTTGATATTTGTATCTACAGATTCAAATCTAATATTCAAACGAATAATTTTGATTGTATTCAATTTTGAATCAGATTTTGTTGCATTTTGTTGTTGAATCGGATTTTGTTGCATTTTGTTGCATCTGTATTCAAATCAAATCAAATGTTTAGTCATTCAATTCGACTCAAATTTGAATGCAAAAAAAAAAATTTGTGCGAAGTAACTTGTAGTCACTTCAGACATTTTTACTACCTGGTTTGCATAGTCCATGCACCCATGGGAAGGGTTCACACTGTCCCTCAGCCAGTGGGCCTTTCTGCACTTGGCCTTATTCTGAAATATATCCCGGAAAAGAGACCTACAATCTTTGTGTTTTCCTAAATGGAGAGAGTGCATTGCTAAGACAATGCAAAGTGACTCTTACAAATACACATGTCCCCAAGCAATGTGTAAAGCAGGAGATACTTCATATTCACTCGCCTGTGTTTTCTGCCTGTCTGTATTCAGTACATTATGTGTCATTGTTGTGTTGGTTCTAATGGGACTTCTGTGTGTCATGTAGTGAACTAAACATTGGGAAAATGGGTTGATCATAAGGGGAGGAAACACTCCCCCCCCCCAAAAAAAAACCCTACAACTAATTGAAATTTTATTTTAAACAAGGTCCAGATTATAAGGAGTTGGATGTCCATCTTCGGAGAATGGAGTCTGGATTTGGCTTCAGAATACTCGGAGGAGACGAACCTGGACAGCCAGTGAGTTGTTGCATTTGAGTCTCCCTTGCTAATAGCTTTTCTATCTTTGTATCTGTCAGAAAAATATCACTTTATATAATAGTCGTATTGGAATGACACTTTTTCTTGTTCAGACATGGAAAAAGACAGGTCTCTCAAGCTATCAGCATCTTCATCTAAGAGCTGTCATTACGAATCAGGCAGTATTAAGTTAGCGAGGGGATCGTCTCCAACCCTTTACACAGTTCATATTTTCTTGACATCTTTCCATTTTTAACTTTACAGGACATGATTGGTTTCTACAGATGACCAAGGCTTTACTTTAACAACAGCAAAACAAAAACAAAAAAACCTAAAAGTCCAATTGTATGTTGCAAGTTGTGGGTTAATCAGCATTACCCACGAATGTTTACTATTGCTGGATAAGCATAGTAATTTTGTGATTTGAAATTGTCCATTATTCATATTATTCATATTTGATAACATTCAGTGTACATCCTGAAATGAAAGAGATTGCATATGGTATTCTGAAAGAAACACAGAAGACTAAGGTTGTGTTCGCAGCTTGGTAACATAGGACACACTGCAGAGGAAACACTTTCTTTCATTGGGAGGATGGGAAGCATTTTGGCCAAATGACCACACTTTGCCCCTCACCATCTTTGAAGTTCACAGCTAGGTTCTAGTAGGGATGTGCACAGATATTCAAAAACTCAAAAATCCAATTTGAATCCGTCCAATATTGACATTTGAATTTGAATTGGGTTTTTGAAAATCCGAATTTATGCATTCAAACAGATTTTGGATTTTTGAATAATTCAAATGAATAGATCCGCAAATATCGCGTACTAATATAAATGAGCATTTGCGCTTATAATGCAGGATGAAAATGGGATGTATACGGATGAAAATGGGATGCATGCAAATTCAAAAATCAGATATGAATGTTGCTGACATTCGTATCTTTGAGTTCAAATCGGATTTTCAAAAATACGGATTCGGATAATCTGGATTCAAATCAGCATTTCGAAAATTTAAAAATTTGAATCGAATTGAATTTTTGAATATTCAATTTAACTCGAATTTGAATGCAAAAAATGCATTCGTGCACATCCCTAGGTTCTATGGATCTGCATGGAAAAAGTGCATGTTTATTTCATAGTCAAAGTGAAAACCCGTTATTTGTTTTGTTATCAAACCATTTAATCATTGGCAATCTTTTTTATCTTTTTGGCAAAGAAAAATACAATTTTTCCCCATTGGAAAAAGCCTTTTTCATGACCAAGAACACAGTGAAACACAAATTGTTCATTTTCACAAGTTGGAGGCTGGTTTGTTTCAACTAAAGTTCTGTATATGTGAAAAATCAAATTTTTGTTTTACTGTGAATGTCTGTGAATACAAAATATTTATTGAATTTGCAAATTCCAGAGCTGAGGTGTCAGGCCCCCCATTGTTCTGGAGAAGTTCCCAGTGATGGTGAGAACAACTGAACAGGGATGTTCATGAATATTTATAACATTTGTCATTTGTACAGATTCGTACAAATTCAGCCATTCGTACACAAATCAAATGTTACAACATTCGTACATTAACATTCATATGAATACAAATGTTTTTGGAACATTCATACAAATAGTTTGTACATTTGTTAAAAGTAAACTGATTTTTTTTTGTAATGATTCCTCTTTAAAAGTGAAAAATAAAAATCTCAGATTTATGATGAGCTAGGCATAAGCATAGTTAATTTATACAAATATGCTATTTAAAGGAACAGGCACTTTCAAACAATAGTTGTGTTTTTACTATCATCTTTATAACAGAGTCTATCATGGTCCAATAATCCATGGTTTCTTAAATTGCATTATCAGCATGCTTAACCATACTCCTTCACCTTCTTTCCTATCTCTCTTTTAGATATTATACTATGGCCAGGTTCCCACTGGGCAATTTAATCCAGGTTTTAAGCGGTTTATTTATTATTATTATCATCATCATCATCATCATCACACAGTCCTAGGTGCTTGGGAAGTGCTCGACTAGTGATATAATACGAAATCCACCATAGTGATCTCGTTTGCTGTGTGTAACTGTTGTTTTACATAATAATTCCTTCTGTGATGATGATGATGATGATGATGATGATGATGATGATGATGATGATGATGATGATGATGGTTCAGGAGCGAGGTCCGGTTGTTGGCGTTCCCAAAGCTAGCTTATAATGTGGGCTTTCTTTCTCCTTCCCCCATTCAGTCAGCAATTGGGCACCATCATACCTTGACTTCATTGGGGCGGGCAACCCAAACCCCACACTTTGTATAAACTTGCCCCCGCACCAGATGATGGAGTCCTGCATAAGATGTTGCCAGTGCGCTTCCCTCTCCTTTCTGTTCTGAACGTCAGTGCAGCAGGTTCCTACTATAAAGCAAAGGGACGGACACAGACTTCTCCCTGCGTGCCAACATACACTCAGCTAGGTATCCGAACCAAGCACCTTGCTCGCTCACTTGCTCACTCCTCACCAAGGAAAAGGACCATGTTGCCCTTGTGTGCATGCAGCTTCTTAGCTCCCTCCCTAGTGAGCAGCAGCAGGAGGATCACTGCCTCTTTGTAAAATCAGACACATCTGTTTGGTTTTCTCCTTGAAATGGCAGGGGGAAGGGAAGGGAAGGGAAGGGGGAGGGAGACAGGGAAGGTTTTTACACCAGGAGCTGCCAATTGCACTAGCCCATTGCAGTGGAACAGCGCAAAATGGTGGGGAACCAGGCAAAAGATGTGACTGGAAGAAGAAGGGAAAAAGTAGACAGGCATTTACATGGAAGCCGTCAATTTGTTGCATGATCTCTTTTTATAAATGGTACCATCCTCAGACTCTGTTACAATCTACAGATCCTGTCTCCCCTCCCTTTCAGGCAGCCTGATGGTGGAGAGCAGGGTACAGGAAATCATGGCTTACCATTGGATCAGGGGAAACTGAAGAGAACACCCCTCAGGCATGGTTCCCTCCCTCCAAAAAACGTTTGCATTCTCATTACTAAATAGTGAGGATTATTTCTAAATCCCACAGTGAGACCCCTTTTAATCCAAATAGGGATACTTTGCATTTTGGGATGTTTAATCTGCAGAAACAGCTGATTCCTTGGAAACTGTTGGGCTGGGGAGAACTTGAACCGACTTCAAGTCTGACTAAATCCTGTGCCAGAACACAGCCCATATCACTTTTTACAAATTATGTTATATCCAAAATATGAAAGAGACATTTAATCTGTTTAGAAACCAGAATATCAAGCATCTGATTAGTCCTTGGAGTACTGAGCCAGGGCACATCAGGGAAAGGAAAACAGGATTATGCAGCACACATGCACAAGCCTTGTTACCAGTTTAATAAACCATGTCTGAACTTGCCCTTTGGGAATTTCTCATGAGTATAATTGCATAAATTCAACAGTATTTTAGCTGGAAGGCATGAAATTGAGGAGAACAGTTACATTATTTGGCCACAAAGTATGCAGCAGCAAGAATGAAGAGGAAAACTAAAAGAAACGAATTAAGATAACTTAGGGTGCAATCAGATACCGTTAAAGTGTCATCTTGCAGTCAGTTTTCATTCTTATCCATTACACACCAATTCTCAGCACGTAACTTCTTGGGTCTTGGAGGCTCAGAAGACTTGGCTCAGTAATCGGTAAGATTTATCAGCACTCGGGTTATCTCTTTTTTTCAAGCTGATGGATCTCCTGGCCTATCTTCCAAGCATTCCCCAGCTTCTGAAGTTGAGGGCCAGGAAGAATTGAGTGGTACACCCAGAAACGTCCATGTACACGTCCCGCGTAGGCCCGTTCCTGGGGGGGGGTGCCCGGGGGGGTTCCTGCGGGCTGTAAGGGACCCAATCGGGTCCCCTAGAACCTGCAGGAACTGGGGCAGGAACGCAACAGGCCTACCCAATGGGGCAGCTGGAGGTGGAGCCTGCAGCTGTCAGGGAGGGAGCATGCGAATCCACTCCCTCCTGAACAGCTGTGGGATGGTTGGGGACAGCCATGAATGCCCTGGGCCGGTTGTAGAGCACATTTTCGTGCTCTACACCCAGAACGCGAGTGGGCACCCTGGGACGGGCTAGGTGCTTCCAAACGGAACCAACAGCCCAGCGGAGCAAATGCTCCATCCTACAAGCATTCCTCAGGCCCTCATGCAAAAAGGTCTCAAAATTCTAGCATGATTTCAGACTGCTTTAGAAGCGTCTCCAAGCACTTAGAGCTAGTGAAGAGGAAAGATCTGGGTTGGACAGCAGAGCTGTACTGCACAAGATTATGGGTTCATTCAGTACTTTTAGAAGAAAGTGATTTTGTAGGACATGATAACTGTAGACATTGAAGGCTGATTTGAACCCTAAACTCTGATTTGTCTGTCACATTTTTCGCCCCTTCGTGTAAACACTTTATAGGGCATGGTGAAAATGAGTAATTACAACAACTTCCGTGATGCCCAAGGTTCCTGGAATAAACCACAGAAATGTCTGTAGCCTAGTGCATAATAACCTAGATCAGAGGTGTCAAATTCAATTTTGCAGAGGGCCATATATTAAATTTAGAATGTGTAGGCGGGCGGATTCAAATAAAAAAAATGTACTGAATTATTATAACATTTTATTTATTTAATTGTATAGTATAGTATAGTATATACTCAAAGCAGCTGACAAAGCTTGTGTTCTCTTCTGAGCTCTCACTGGTCCAACTACCACCCTGTGGGGAGAACAGAAGCTTTGTCAGCTGCCTTGAGTCACCTTTAATGGGTGAGAAAAGCAGGTATTAAAGCCAACACTTCTCTCTCTCTCTCTCTTTCTCTCTCTCTCTCTCTCCCTCTCTCCTGCCTGCCTGCCTGCCTGCTTCCTTCCTTCACGAAGGAAGCAGGGAGGGAGGGCAGGGAGGGAGGGGAGGCAGGCAGGCTTCATTTCTTCTCTGATCACGTGGAGATCGGAGAACTTAACTCACAGCTGCTGCCTCCGCCCCTTGCAAGCAACGCCAGGCCAAGGGGGGCAGCGGCAGCAGCAGCAGCAGCTTCAGCTCTCCGATCTGCACGGAAGGGATCTGCCCCCGCGCTCGGAGAAGAACTGAAGCTGCCGGAGAGAGAGCGAATTTCTACAGGCACCGGCGCTCGGCTCTGCAGCTGCTGCCGAGAGAACCAACATTAATTCTCTCAGCAGCAGCAGAGCAGAGACGGCGCCTGTAGAAATTCGCTCTCTCTCCAGCGGCAGCATGCGCGCAGCGCCTCCTCCTCCTGTGCGATCGCGGGCCGTATCAAATCGGCCCGCGGGCCGTATGTTTGACATGACTGACCTAGATAGTGTATAATAGTGATCATTCAAGCCAGGATCCTGAACCACTTTGTAAAACACCCATTTGCCCTTTCCAGTGTCTTTTTAACAGCACACCAATCTCTAGTCAACATTCTAGAACAAGATATTTGATTTTGCATTAATATTGTAAGCATACCAGACCACAGAGATATTGTATGTAACCCCCTTTAAAAGGTCATAAGAGCTTTATGCTGAAAACTCTCAGCCCCGTTCTGCAATATCCTTATAGTTCCATTTCTCCTTAATTTTTGGTATTTATGGCTGGGTCTCCAATGCACTTGGGAGGCAGGTTCCACATAGGTGCCTAGAGAAGAGGCACCATGACACAGCCTAAATTTAATCATTTTAGGAACTCCAAGTAGGGATGTGCTGGATTGAATTTGGTCAATTTGTGGCTCGTTTGGGTTGCTTGTTTTGCATGTGAACCAAACCACAGGCCAATTCACACTTAGGCCTCTAGTCAGCAATTAGTGCAGCTCTGGTGAAGAGGATGCACACATCCATTAAGCTGCTACAGTTTAGAAGCCTGTGAGCCCTCACTAGAGTTGCACAAATTGCTGATTAGATGTGGAGTATGATTTTGCGCTCCACATCTTTACCAACCTTTATCCAAGGCTTACCGGCAGCATCTGGCAGCATGATCATTCTCACATCTTCTGCTCTCTGCATGTGGTGGGCAGGGAGGGCATCGTCTGTGCAGGTGTGGCCACATTACCAGTCCTGGTTGACTGCTGGCCGCTGCCATGATCAGGCAAGGTCTCCGTGCACCGGCACCACAACTAGGGACCAATCCACACAGCATTGGGGCATGTTGCCCGAACACGTCGCCGGAATCGATCCTGGCCCTCTACATAAGCCTGCAGGCATGTCACGGAATGTGTGGTGTGGCTGGTGGCAGCCAATTATGGCAGCAAGGAGGTGGGACTCTTGGCGTTCAAGTCGGCAGCACAGGCTGGTCAGCAGCAGGACCACTTGCATTTCTCACCAGTAAGGGACACTTTGGGGAAGTGTTCCTCCTGGCAAGTGTGAATGGTCCACTGACCAGCCGTAGCGCACAGCAGCCTAATAAGGTAAGTGCAGAAAGACCACACCTGTAGTTCGCAAAACCCCGGTTCAAATCAAACCCAGACTAAAGGCATTCTAATAAAGTGTGGTTCACTATCATTCATATAGTTCACAAGTGAGCTGGACCACTCCGTGGTTCAAAAATGAACCCAAATCAAGTGTTTTTGGTTCAAGTCAAACAGCACCACTACAGTTTAGCTCATGCATATCTCTAGCTCTGAGGAAAAAAATTAGCCACCAGGGAAACTGTTGTAATATTTATGGTTCTCTGGATTATTAATCTCATCTCTCCTTAGGAAAAATTATGACTTTTAATTGCTGGTAATTGCTGCACTTACTGCAAATAATTTGGTCCATTTTTTAGTGTCCTAAAGCCTAGCTTTATAACAGCAATCTCCTTAATTTCAGTAAGGAATGCAAAAGGAGAAATGCCTTATTGTTTCTGGGAATATCTTTGTGTTTTAGAGTTGGGATTTAAGGTTGTCATGTTCTTGTTCTATCATTGCTTAGATTCTAATCGGAGCAGTAATTGCCATGGGCTCAGCAGACAGAGATGGCCGCCTACATCCTGGTGATGAACTTGTCTATGTTGATGGAATTCCAGTTGCTGGAAAAACCCACCGATATGTGATTGACCTCATGCATAATGCAGCTCGAAATGGGCAGGTGAATCTAACTGTGAGAAGAAAGGTGCTACCCACAGGTACATTTAAAAAAAATGAATATTGTTTAGTTTAAACCAGGGATGTGCACAAATATTCATACCATTCAAAATTTGGCCGAATCTAGACATTCAAATTTGTATCAAATGTTGGCACATTGGAAGACTAACATTGGAATTGAATGTTTTGATACATTCTTATGAAGCTTTGTATGGGATTTATATGGGGTTCGTATATGGGGTTCGTATCCTATTTGTATGCATTTGTATGGGATCCATATGCTATTCGTATGCATTTTTATGGGATCTGTATGCTATTTGTATGCATTCGTATATAGGATCCGTACGCTATATGTATGCATTTGTATGGGATCTGTATGCTATTCTTATGCATTCATATATAGGATCCATATACTATTCATATGCATTCGTATGGGTTTCATTTGGGATTGAACATCTGTATCAGATACGAATCCTATCACATTCGAAAGGGATCTATTTGAATGAATATGAATTCTCTTGCATTCAATTTGATATGAATCAAATACAAAAAAGCAATTCATACACATCTCTAGTATGAACCAAGGACACATAATATATAAAAGGATCTGATAGGATGTGCATGGAATAATAGTTTGAGGCTGCGTTCCCATGCAATAATAAGTCTGCTGAAAATCTTCTTTTGCCACGGAGGGGTCCCAAGCACGGATTTAATCCGGGTTTCCAGCGCCGCTAATGGGGAAAACCCACTTTAAAAAAAATAGCTGTTTAAAGCAGTACTTTCTGGAAGACGTGGGTTTTCAGCGCAACATTTTCCATGGGATTGCTCCGTGGCAAAAGGGGCGGGGATTCTCTCCCAGATGGGAATTGCTGGCCAGAGAGATCATCTCTCTCTCTCTGTCTCTCTTTTGCCTGTCATCCAGCCAGCGATCTATGCAAACAGCGATCTAGGCAGGCATTTTCTCTTTGCTGTTTCTCTTTCCAATCCCAAAGAGAAACAGCAAAGATACATTGTGATGAATTGCTTCCGTGAAAGTGAAAGTGTAAAAGAGCTGGCTGCATGGAGATCTTGTAAAGAGCGCCGGCTGCAGTCTTCGCAAGCAGGGGAGACGGACAGAGAAGTTTTAAATTTTTCTTTTGGTCTTTTTGAAGGAAAGGGTTGCAGGATCGCTGGCTGGGGGGGAGGCATTTCGGCAGCTGGAAATTCCTTCCGCCCGATCACCCAATGAAACAGCGAGGGGCGGGGAGAAAAAGATGCGGGTAAACAAAACACGCCTCCTTGGGGACGGTCCATTCATTTTAAGTGCATGTTTTGCTTACCCCCTTGGGAACGCTTAAATCTGGATTGAACCCGCTTTTCTTTAATCCACTTCAGTGGAGGGGCAATAGAGATACAAATTAGTACCATGGGAACGCACCCCAAGATTCTTTAAAAGGATAGCAGAGAAAACGCTTACATTTCAGCTTTCCCTTATGTTTTGGACACAAATGCTAAAATGTTTGCTTTGTACAGGTATTAGAAAAATAAAAGTGATGCAGAAATGTAATGGTCATGAGTCACTATGTCAGTGTTCTTTTTTATATTGCCTAATGTTCTCCCCACCACCATGACTTCAACCACACAGGCTGCCTTCTCCGTGATTCAGTTGTCTAGATAACATCCATGGTCCAACTAGCAAAATGCAGATAAGCCCGAAGGCAGCAAAATTCTTGGAACAAGAAACAATGTCATGAATGGTCATTACTTTCCATTTAGTAAAAGCTGTATTTTTGCCTTAGTGACTACCTACAAACAATAGCTAAACCTTTCCAATCAGTAGCAATTCTCCAGAAACCTAAGACTGTGTTTACATGTAGTAAAATTGAAATTGCCTCAGAGACAGCCTTTCTCATTCCATCTTTATTCCACCTTTTCTAGCCTAGAATTTTCATTGGGGGAGGAGACAGATTAGAATGTGAATAATCCCCTCCCTTACAAACCATCTCTAAGCCTTCTCTGATTTTTTCAAGAGGGTCTTTTTAAATGGCTGTGAATTGCAGCCGAAGTCAGAAATATACCTGTAGTTGCTAATTTTTATCCGTATGTGAGCCAGTCTGGTCTTGTGGTTAGGGAGCCAGACTCTTATTCCGGAATACTGGGTTTGATTCTGCATTCCTCCATGAACCTAGGTGGGTGACCTTGGGCTAGTCACAGCTCTGTTTCTGAGCTCTCACAGCCCTACCTACCTCACAGGGTGTCTGTTGTGGGGAGAAGAATAGAAATCTTTGTCAGCTGCTTTGAGTTCCCTTACGTGGGTGAGAAAAGTGGGGTAGAAAAGCCAACTCTTCTTCTTCTTACGTCACAGAAGCACCCACAGCCTTCGAAGAAGGTGTTGCTGCTGCCGCATCTCAGCTGCCAATGGTAGTGGGCACCTCACTGCAATCACGTTGGCCTCTTTGTTGACAAGATCACTGTCACTGAAAATGGTGCTTCCATTCTTTAAAATGGCGCCTCAGAGGGTGCCTTTTTCCTCCAGTGGAGCGGGGCATCTCCTCCATCTATCTGGAAGAGAGCTGCTTCCAACCCAGAAGTGCAGATGCGGTCTATAATTCAGAATGCATCAAGGTGGTATTAGGATTAGGCTACTTCTCCACTGACTCATTTACATTTGTATCCTGCTCTATAACATAAAGACTCGAGGCAGGTAACTTCTGTTGCTCTGAGGCAATTTCACGTATTACCCTGCAACACAGGCTGTATTCAGACATAGGAAAAGGGGAGCCTCAGGGGAGCCTCAGAGACAATACCATGTGGCCCTCATGTTACTGAAACTCCTCTCATCCACCTTTTCTAGCACAGACTGTATATGAGAGGTAGGAGAGGCAGGCTGATGTGTGTTAACAATCCCACTTTGAAGCCTCCTCTAAGACACCTCTGAGGTGCTTTTTCCCCCACCTCATTTCTAATTACAGCCACAGAGTATGCTCTACAAAACTACAGTCAGTTCCTCTCTCTAGTAAGTGTACCAACATGTACACTTTCTCTAGTAAGCCATAAACACCTCTCTCTAGTAAGTGTACCAGCATTTGACACATTTCACAGTAGGAATAAGCAGGCATGTCTTTAAGCTCCTTGTGTGTGGCCATTCTCATTGTCCTGTTCACCTCCCCATGTTGGGACATTTAGTCTGGTAAAGCTTAGCTAGCCAAAAGTTTCATGTTTCCTACCCCATCTCATTGTTCACTATGTCTCCCTCTCTTTTTTGCACCATTTCATAACCTCTTATTAGCTGTATTGTGGCCTCTGGAGTCTGGAGACTGATATTCTTCTGTTACCCTTTGTAGACTCCTGGAGTCAGAAAAATTCTCTCCAACCTGGTGCAACGCCCCCTAGCAGCTCCCCAAACTCTAGGAAAATGGCCAATAGTCAAGGTAATGCACACAAGCAACTGATGATTAAATCCCTGAAGCAATTGATTATTCTTCCAAGCCCTTGTGGTACTTAAATAACCAGAGCTCTTATCTAAAGAAACTTCCAGCAGCCTAGAACTTCAAGTTGACAGTAAATTCCAGTTCTCCGTTCTTCCCTAGGACTGAAAATCAGAAGAACTGTTCTTATAGAAAGTGCAAACATCACACTTCCAATGTTTCCAGTATGTCTGGAAAAGGAGAAGGCATTTCTCCTCTCCCAGAATTAGACGGTGTGGGAAATGTTTGTGTGGGGGGGGGGGGGGAATATAAACATAAAATGATAATATACCATGCATGATTTTATATACTTCAATCAGGTCCGCCTTAAACACCGTCATTACTTGCACCACTGTGTATTACCTGCCACTGCTGGTATGCGTATTGCTTTCAGAGATACGTGTTGAGGAAATTTCCCCATAACCCCTAGAAATGTGTGTCCCTGGCCCATCAAAGTGACTGGAGAGAAAAGTCAGGATCCTAACCTTAAAACTCACAAAAGAACAAGCTGTAGGCTAACTGGGAAGCCCTTAAGCCCAAACATTTTCAGCTTTGCTTAACAGATTGCTCAAAGAAATAACTTGCCTTTCACTGCCAGGTTATAGATTTTTCCCTGCAGAGCTAAAGCACTTTAGTGCCTATGAAGAATGGGTACAGTACAGTATACTGTGAGAACAGAAATGATTTTTAAAAGCTCAATCATGGAGACATTCCAGACATGAAAAATACATGTGTAGCCAAGTTCACTCTTAATATAGTGTGAGCTGCATCTGAGATTTAAAGAACCACCATGTCTTTAGCACCACCTCCAAAAAGGGGAGAAAATAGAATTGCCAACTTGCAAAAGTTGAATAGTCAGGAAAGCATGACATTTCAATGGGCAGAGGATGAAAATACTGCTTTTTTTGCAGAGAACATTACCGATCTTTAACTTCTTCTTCACATTCAATAGATCTTCCAGAATAGATGAAAATCCAATAGCAATATAAAATCTGCTCTATCTGCTTTATCATCCTTTCCTGTGTTTAATGGGAATCTGCTACGTTCATTTATAGCAGTGGCAGCATTTGGTAATTTGGTGGGGTAAGATAATTTTCTTTCTGTTGCACCCGCAGTGACATAAACCGTATTCAGCCTTCTAAAACATGACAGCTAGAAAATGAGATCTTTCTTGTCACTGGCTGTGGTGTTTAGTTACAGCTCTGGTTCAATAACTTTTGGAGATTTTCAGTTCTAACGTAGCAGCATAATGGCTGTTTGTTGTCTTTTCATCTTCCTTTCACTAATCACTTTAGTTAAAAGTTGCACAAAGACTGCTAGAGGACATTCTTACCTGACTGATAAAATAACTTTTTCTCACCTCAGAGAAACTAAAAGCTGTTTGCATACTTGAAGCTTTTACTTTTCTTTTCTTTCTTTTTTTAGTTATGCAGCCTGTGTGGTGAAAGGAAAGTGAATCAGCTGTTTTGTGACATGCTTCTTTGTAATTGGAAAATCCACCATAATTGGTTTTATTTTATTCTAAATGAAACAGGTCCAGAGGTTTGGGAAGAATCTATGTATCCAGCTAAACCATTCATTTAGCTGGCTTGAACAAACCTGGGACAATTGAGTTCAGGGTCCCTTGAACCGTGGCTGGTTCATCAAATCAAATGACATGACTCTTCTTCTTTGTACACCTCCAGTGCTATCAATGTGTAACCAAGCCCCTTTCTGCATATAACGTTCCTGGCCCTTCGGATCCCTCTGAACCCAGCCCCAAAGCTTTTCAGGCTTTGAGAACAAGGCAAGAACTAGTATGGACCAGCCGCATCATGCCAGATCCTGGTTCAAAGCAGGAGATCTGACTGGTCCACACACACTGGTTCACACCAAAGTCACAGAACCTTCTGGTGTTAACTGGATTACAGCTTCCACCAGTGTTAATCGTGTCTGGGACTGATAGGAGTTGCAGCCTCAACACCTAAAGAGTCACCGGTTTGCCACCTATAGTTTATACATCACTTTGGTGTTACAATGAGATACTAAGAAATGCTGGAGGTAGCGGAAGCAGCTTTGTTATCAGTAAAGATTACTCATTTTCAATTCAGTCCTTAGTCAATGTCATGTTTGTGCTATTTAATCAAGAAAATATTGTCACTTCTATCCTAAGCTCTTTCTGCAGTTATTTTGGTTAATCCATATTAGTTAGATCTGTATTAGCTAGATTCAGATCAACCACAGGCAGAGGAATCTGCATTGAGTGGGCTTTAGAACAGCAAATGTGTGCTAAAGAGTGCTATCACAGATGTAGACCACATTTATCTCGTCTACCACTAATCCAGATTAGTGAGACTAGAGCACAGTTCTGATCTAGATCTACTCTACTCCTGTGCATACAATGTGTGCTTAGCAGCTCCTTGATTTGGATTACTGTGTAGACAACGTGTGCTTAGCAGCTCCTTGATCTGGATTAACATGTAAGTGCAGAAAAGGTCCTAGAATCAGCATAATGTGTATCTTAAGATAGGTCATGTCTCAGACAGGCCGGGTCAGTGAAGCAAACGCACACACTCACTCATGGCAACATCAAACAGTCCAAGGTCAGAGGAATCCAGGAGTTCAGCAGGGTTGAATAACAAAGTCCAAGAATCAGATTTCACAGGCAGTACACAGATGGGGATTACACGGGTAAATGGTCATTGGGTGTTTTTCCACTGTTACTAAAAGTACCCATTAATGGGTACTTAATGGGTACTTCTAGTGACAGTGGAAAAGCACCCATTGTTTGCAACACTGAGGCCAGCGAGGATGGAACTTAAGTAGGAGACTCAGCCCCATGCCCTTTTCGGCTCAGGTGTGCGAGACTCCGAGGTCACCTCACCTGCTGCTTCTCTCGCCTGACCAGACTGGGGGAAGGACATGTCTGGGGCTCAACGTCCAAGCTCTCCTCCTCAGAGCTTCCCTCTGTGCCCCCCTGCCCCTCAATGTCCGAGCCGCTGTGCTCAGCTTGCTGCTTGTTTTGCTGAGTAAATGGCGCTCCTCCTTCATCCTCAGAGGAGGAGTCTAGGCTGACAGGACAGGACAGGATATGGGACTGAGGTAAAATTGGTGGCGATGTGTTTTGTCAGCAAAGAACCTTGACACTTGCGCTTGTTCACTTCCTGTTCTAGGAGAACCATGTCCAGAGAATGGCAGAAGTCCGGGCTCCGTATCAACACACCACAGCTCGCCAAGAAGTGACTATGCCACTTACGCCAACAGCAATCATGCTGGATCAAGTAGCAATGCCACACCCCCAGAGGGCTTTGCTTCACACAGCTTGCAGACAAGTGATGTCATCATCCATCGCAAGGAGAATGAAGGCTTTGGCTTCGTTATCATTAGTTCCTTGAACAGGCCTGAATCTGGATCGACAATAAGTAAGCTAATTCTTTCTGCCAGTGTTCTCTGTAAAATATAATTTTATCTTAATAGCAGTACAATGAGGTAATTGTGGATAAATAAAAACAAAGAGAAGGAGCATGAAATATATTTACAGGCAAATATCCACTGTTGTAATTGTGTAAAAAAGATGGGATATGATTTCCGTTTTTGTTTGCATGATGACATTTATCCCAGCTGGTCTTGAAGAAGAAGAAGAGTTGGCTTTTCTACCCAGCTTTCCTCACCCATTTAATGGGATTTAAAGCAGCTGACAAAGCTTTCTATTCTTCTCCCCACAACTTCTCCTCTCACCTTGTGACATAGGTGGGGCTGTGAGAACTCAGAGAGTTGTGACTAGCCCAAGGTCATCCAGTTTATTCTCTGGGTTAAGAGGCTGATGGTTTCATGTGCTTCTCAATTTCAGTGGACAACACAGAGTTTTAAAAGTTCTCTCTCTATGTGTTTCTTTCTCTCTGCAGGCAACAATACAGCTAGCTGCATGCACTAAAAGTTCTATATGTCAAACAACCAAACAAAAAGTCAAGGTATTGACAAGCTTGCAGAAGACTTAGGATTGAGAGTCTTTTATTAGCAGTAGGGGTGTGAACGAATGCAATTTTCAGGATTCTGTTTGATTTGAATCAAATATTTGAAAATTCAAATCGATTTGAATGTTCAAAATTTGAATGTATTCACATTTGATTCGAATTGAATACATTCAAATCGATTCGTATTTGAAAATATGAATGTCAACAATATTCAAATGCATTCAAATCCAAATAAGATGCATATGGATACATATGTAATGCGTACATATCCGTGCACATACGAATGTCCAAATAATTTGTTCAAATGATTCAAAGCATTTGAAAATTCATTCAAATGTTAAACTCAAATTATAAACATTCAATTCGAATTTGAATGTCTGAATTTGATCGAATTTCGTCTATGTCCCTAATTAGCTGGCATATTTACAGATCTTCTGGTCTTGACCATTGTGTGCAAAGAAATCCTCTTGTGACACAACCTTAAAACAGCAGTTGTGCAAACTACAAGACAATTTACGGACATTGCAGATTTTTTCCTTTCTTTCTTGATACCTGCAGAAACACTGCAGAAACACGTGTGTGCCTGCTTAAATGGTGATGGCAGGCAAGTGGCCACAGCACACAGTTGGAATTGTGCCAGCCGGAATTAATTGTCAGAAAAGGCAGTAAAGTCAGAGTTTGCCTCAGGCGCCAAACTTCCTCTGCTGATACTGCCACCATATTCACTCAAGTGTCCTTCTCAAGAAAATATAATGCCATTAATGTGGAATTGTTCACTCTGTGGTGTTTGCTATAAATGGGGCCTACAGATTAAACTCTACAACAAGATCTACACCATGTTCATTATTGCACGCCTTGCAGATTCATTCTTGCATTGGATTGTTTGACCTGGCCCAAGCTTGGAGGGAACCAAGGAGTATCACCGTCATGGACACCAAGCAAACTTCAGAAGCTGGGAACGAAGGTTCCCAGCCTCTGATGTTACTGTGCAGGACTTCCTTAGGTGACTGCCTGGAAATGGTGACTTTTAACTCGAAGTTGCTCATGCCCTGTAGCTCAGCCTCTTGTTCCTGTCTGCTTGTATGAAGCGGTCTCCCCTTTCTCTGGATTCTGCCCATTGTATTTTATCAGGCATTTCACCACTCTGTGTAGCAGTATCCAGCTATTTCTTTGTCCTGATGCTGCCCAGATAATTA
Source organism: Aspidoscelis tigris stejnegeri (assembly GCA_023333525.1). Taxonomy (NCBI): domain Eukaryota; kingdom Metazoa; phylum Chordata; class Lepidosauria; order Squamata; family Teiidae; genus Aspidoscelis; species Aspidoscelis tigris. The sequence continues at coordinate 79,529,648 of JALMGA010000005.1, read as the reverse complement.
TGATTATGACCGTTAGTTATTGTCCCACTTTCCAGTGGGCTGTCAACGGCAGGCCGGGATGTTCTGTGTCAGATGCCCAGGGACAGCCAAAGGCCAATCAGATCATTATTTCTAGCAGCTTTGTACCTTGCCACTAAAAAGCAATATATCATGGTAATCTGTCTCTCCATTTCTCAAGGGCCGAATTCAACTGGAAAATATAATTTGAATAGCTATAAAGCAGTTGCCAGGCAGAGGCTACGAATAGTTATGAGTTATTTCAGTTTTGCAATTGTTGTTACTTTATTCACGAAAGTTGTGTGGGAGGTTCCCTATAATATGGCTCCGATTCTGTGCACATTTTCCTGGCCACAGTAAATAAAGTGGGAGTAACATCTGAGTAAGCTTACATAGGATTATTAGAAGTTTTTAAATTGATTTTTGGTAGGTTTGTTTTTACTAAAATGAAAAATTATTTTGTTGGAGAAGACAAAAAGTAGAGCCATATATAGTACAGTATATATTATTTTCATCTGACGGAAAGAAGAAGAGTGTGAAATAAATATAAAAGAGCATTATGGAGAGGATATAGAATAAATAATAATTCCATATCGCTTGGGCAGCCACTGTCATTGTTCTGTCAGTATTCCTGTATTAACATTTAAAGATGCCAGAAAAAAAATCTAACAAAGCAAATTATTGTGTGAAGTGTGTATCTTCATTTCTTTGTTTAAATGGAATATTGATTTATTTACCCTCAGACCATATCAACCTACAAATATTAACAGAAACAGTGATTTTTAAAAAACATTGAAAACACTGCAAATATAACAAAACACAAAATCGTCCTCAAAACAACCTACTCCATTGTCATTGATATAAGTGGCTCAAATCTTCATAGCTTCCAAAGTAGAAAAAGGTACTCTTGCTGTAGTGAATTACTCTAAGCCTTAGATTAATATGTGCATTTTTCCTTTGAGATCAGAAGGCATATAATTTGCTAAAATTATTGTCATATAATGCAACCAAGGTGAAAATGTGCTGAATCTTCCATAACAGAACCCTACAGGCACTGAGGGCCTTTCTGAACTTACCTTAGATCTGGATCTTTAGAACCCGTATTCCTCTTTCAGGGTTTTTTGTCCACACTTTAGTGCAAGCCCTGCCCTCTCTGGTATGCTCCATCATCATTGTATCAAATTGGTCAAATATGGCTTTCATGAAGAAGAAGAAGAAGAAGAAGAAGAAGAAGAAGAAGAAGAAGAAGAAGAAGAAGAAGAAGAAGAAGAAGAAGAAGAAGAAGAAGAAGAAGAAGAAGAAGAAGAGTCAGTTTTTCTACTCCACTTTTCTCACCCATTTAAGGGGCATCAAAGCAGCTGGCAAAGCTTTCTATTCTTCTCCCCACAACAGAACACCCTGTGAGGTAGGTGGGGCTGTGAGAGCTCAAAAGAGAACTGTGACTAGCCCAAGGTCACCCAGCTGGCTTCATGGGGGAGGGCGGAATTGAACCCAGTATTCCCAGATAAGAGTCCAGTCCCATAACCATTAGACAAAGCTAGTCAAAAGGCTTTACGTGGGTGGATTAGCATTTTAAATAACAGATATTGACCAAATCCGTACGAGGAGAAAATTATGGTTATCTACCATATCCCTTCCTTACTTCCAGGCCTTGTTATCTAGCTTGCTTTTGACTAAAGTACTTTAACATATTAGTGTAGTAGAGAATATCTAGCTAGGGTTAGAGCATTGCACTATAAATGTTCTCTGAGCTGGATCTTGGTTTTGCAGACGTTTCCCCACCGCCGTCCACTGGTAATACTAATTCCCACCTACCCATGCTGAGACAGCTGCAACAAAAAGATCCAGCTTAGAGAACTCCTACCATTTAACACTTTAGCATATTCTTCCACAGAACATTTTTCGTTACAAGCACCATAAGATTAAACAAGAGGAATTAAGAGGAATTTTCTTGTTTATATGCTAACCATGTCTGGTATCTTTTGGCTAGCATAAAACTCATACAGTTTCCCTGTATAGGGACCGAGGAGAAAGACTGAAAGAAGTCTTTTCTACCCCACTTTTCTCACCCATTTCAGGGGACCCAAAGCAGCTGACAAAGCTTTCTATTCTTCTCCCCACAAGAGAACACCCTGTGAGGTAGGTGGAGCTGTGAAAACTCAGCAGAGCGCTGCGTCTCACCCAAGGTCACCCAGCTGGCTTTGTGGAGGAGGGTGGAATCGAACCCGGTATTCCCAGATAAGAATCCGGCTCCCTAACCACTGGTCTAGTAGTGAGACCAAACTGGCTCTTGACACTGAAACTGAAATTTGACATTGGGTGGCAAAAATACATCCAGAGAGAGCAAGGTAACCTACTGAGTTACATATAGTTTCCTCCAATTAAACTGTGGCTTGTGGGGAGTTAAAGATGAATTAAAATTTCTGTATCTATGGAGAATTGTGGAAACAATAAATATTCATGGGATCAGCCATGTAACATATTGGAAAGGACAGCTGGCTCAGGAGATTTGTTTGCTTAGTTTAGTATTGGTTTCTGTTCACATTTAAAAAATTGCAAGGAGTTAGTATCTGCCAGAGGGCATAGTAGATACAATAGAGCTTTGGATTATCTCCCCTTTCAGCTGATCTCTTTTGACATTTACCTACTGTACAAGATAAAACGTGAGAAAACAGGCAAGTGACTTTTTATGAAATAGGATCCTTCAGCTGTTAAGAGAAATGCATACAGAACAGATGAAAAGACACTATCCTTGTAAAAGTGGGGAACATTTGTCTGTCAGTGGCACAAACAGCTATTTCTGGGGTCATGCTGTGGTATTAGCTGGAGTTCACTGTGCATTTAGCGATTTTCTGTCAAGAGAAATAATCTTTGTTTTAAAAAAAGGAAAAGAAAGAAAGGTAAAATGTTCCATCTGACACTCCATATCCCTTCCAGATCTCTACATGTAAATGTTGGCAGAAACCATGCTATAACCTTAAAATAAAGAATAGATTTTTTTTCTTTAAAAATGATCAATTAACTTCAAGCAAACCATACAGATACTGGAGTGGTATCTTTAGAGCAGTAATTTAGAACTTTGGGCCTATTCACACTTGCTTTCCAGAGCAGTTTATTATTATATTTATATATTATTATTTATATATTTCTCTCTCGCCCTATACCTAAAGGTCTTAGGGTAACAACATTTCAAATCAACATATTAAAACAATAACAGTATATATGGTTATGGTTTTAGCCATTCCTAGGTAAGTGCATGTGCACAGTGCATCATCGCTGCCATTCTGGTGCATCTAGGAGCATCCTCGATCTGCTTCAATCCTCCATAGCTGTGGAGAAGTAAAGGCTTCTGGGTACAAAGCTGTAAGGAGGCAAGGTGGGGCAGCTGCGGCTGTGCCATTTCATACCATGTCAAAATCACTGTGGCAGTGACCAGGTGCATAGCGGAAGTTAATTCAGACATTCCAGGATGGACCATCCACACTACGAGCGCTGATGGTCTACCTAGAGGCTGTACCAGCACTTGCAATGCAAACACTGCCCTCATGGTCTGAATGCAACTGTGTTGGAATGGTACTGTTACATCATTCCACACCATTAAATACAAACTGATCCAAGGATTTCTTCATCCATTCCATCCTTTGCTATAAAGTATACACACAGTTTAGGTGTTGTGGGCAGTTGCATGCAGATATTTCTTTGTGCAAGTGGAGATTCATAAAAGTGAATGAAGAACATTCACAGCCAGGAGGTCCATTGGCCAAAGCTGTTTCTGAGGGCATACAATCTAGTTGAAACTAAGCAGTTCTGGGTCTTACCAGGTTCCAGATGAGAAACTACCCTGGAGCCTTGCTTCCATTATCTTCCTTTTTACAAAAGAAAAAAAAGTTGATTGAAATATTGCAGTGGACAGGATGTAACCTGCAAGGTTCATGCTAAATGGTCCTGAAACTGCAGTCAGTCAAGCTTTCATCTGTAGGGATGTGCATGAATGTTTTTTTTTTCATTCAAATTCAAATCAAATTGAATATCCAAACATTCTGTTTGATTCGAATGTTTAAAATCCAAATGCAACAAAATCCGATATTAATTGAATTCATTTGCACCATTTACAAATGTCAACATTCGTATTTGATTATACGAATATCAACAATATTCATATGTGCTATACATATGTGTACACATTTCGTACACATCCCGTTTTATCCCGTATGCATCCTGTTTTCATCTAGTAGTATCAGCGCATTTGTGCTGATAGTACAGGCCGAAAATGGGATGTATACAGGATAAAACAGGATGTGTATGAAATGCGTACAGATATGTATGAGATTTGTACAGATATGTATGTAATAAGTCATATTTACTTTCAATGTTTGATATCATTCGAACAAATATTTCAGAACATTCAAAATTCATTTGAATGTTTACATTCAAATGTGTAGATGCTCTATTCAAATTCAAATGTCCACATTCAATCAAATTTGACGGAATTTAGGATGTTTAGAACATTCGTGCAAATCCCTATTCATTTGACATGTAAGTTGCGACTTCTGCCCCAGATCAATCCATAATTTGCCATGGTTTGGGGAGATCAAAGGCTAGGTACAAATGTCCATTTAGCCTTTTCCCTTTGCTAGTTACCACTGGTGTCCTATACAATGTAGTAAATAAGCACATACCTACTAAACAATCTCAAAGTGTGTAGGTCTACCACTTTAGAAGTATCCCGTAGGTGGAAGGCTAATGAGATCTAAGTTTGCAGACTAAGTTTTGCTTGCAGGTAGAGAAGATGCTTTCTTGCTATCAAGTTATAGAGGATGCTATTTAAAATCTATTTAATAATGCTCGCATATATATGAGTTTTATGGTAACACTTTATTGGAACACCCAGTACTTGATTTGAAGAAGGGCAGGGTATAAGCATGATTAAGTAAATAAATATCATAAATGCATGAACTTTTTTTTATAAAGGCTTCATTTCTTTTGGAAATGCGAGCAAGTAGCAACAGACAAATTTGGTGTAAATGAAGCTGTATATGCTATGAATTCACATACATATTTCCCTGGAAAAGGAAGGGCAGTTTAATCTTTTCCTACCCAGCCATTTCATTGCCCACTATTGACATTCACAGCTGCTTTTCCACACTAAAAATAAAAGCTGTGGGAGCTGTTATCTTTTTTCTTTTTTCTTTTTTTTTTTTTGCTGCATAGAGAAAAGCCTATGGGTGGGATTTTAGTGAGGGAAAATGCCAGAGGAGAGAACATTAAACAGCCTTTCCTGCTCTCAGTAAATCTGGGCCTGCTGATACTCTGTTCACTATTGCTGTCCTGAAGGCTGTTTTTGGCTTTAAAGAATAAAGCCGAGGGACATATATGTGGAGTTTCATATTGTCTGCTACCTTGTGCCAGCATAACATCAGCAGCATAATTGCAGGATTCAAGTACAGTGGATGCAAGAGCGGGAGAAGAAAACACAGAGAGAAAAGTGTTTTTAAAAAATAAATCAAAAACAGAATTTAGGCTAGATCCGGGCCGGGTATAAAACCCAGGATTAAACCAGCGCTCTATTGGGATTGCCACACATATCCATGTCAATCCTGATTATGTTATGGAGGTGAAATATCAGGATATCGCACTCCTAGAAAAAGAACATGGAACCCATGGAATCCTGCATAGTGTCGGTCCTTACCTTGTCTTGCATTTGCTCTCAGGATTCCTCATGTTGGAAATACCTGCTGCACAAACGCAGGGGCAGCACCTGGCCCAAAAATACCCATTAGATTTATAGTGGGAGCAAGTGTTAAACAAGATAAGGGTCCAGGGTTGTCCCGTGATTTTGCCTTGCCATCTGGCAGGGGCAGCAAGGCCCTGGTCACAACTTTGGTTCAGGGCGACTTCAGGTCGTGTTACTCACATTATTTTTATTCAATTCGTTTTCCAAGTCAGCCTACCCCCATTAGATCATTCTACTCCCATTAGATCATTCTCCCCAGATCATCTTTTCTAGAGGACCCAGGCCGTCTTCTCTTCCTTAGTGTAAGGGGAGGGGGCTAAAAGAGGCTTAACCATGCTGTGGTGGGTGGGGTCCAGTCTTTCCTTTTGGCCACTGTCTAGGGGAGGGCAGCACTCATGGAGTTTGTGAGGCACGTCCCCTTATCTCCTTAGTTTGTGTGTAGGATTCCTCTATCTAGCGTTTTCCCACAATTTTTTTTTTTAAAAAAATCAATTGCACAGAGAAGAAAAGCACATAAAAAAAGAAGGGGGCATGGGGGTGGGACACCAGGCTTAAAAAAGAACTGCAAACACACACCCACGCCTCCCTTGAGTGACACAACACATCCAATGAGAAAGGAGATAGATTTGATGGAGCAAAAGGAGTGGAGAGCCAAGAGTTCCATGGGGCAGGCACAGATCCACCATGGAGAAAGGTGTGAGCGATGCAGCTCAGAACGAGGATGGTTTGAGGACAACCTACATGTAAACAGAATTATGAATAGGACATCCTGTGTCATAAAGGTGTGACCAGGGCCTTTGTTGATGATAACCATCATCAACATAGAAACAGTAGTGTTTACAGACACAAAGAACAGGATTTCAGTGCAGAAAATGTTGACAAAGGATTTTTCTGTAAATCATGGCTGTATTTTGGGATAGCCACAAATTTTGGGAGCTTTTTCTACATTTTGTATCTCCTCCTACGCATGAGATGTTCTCATGCAGGATGCTAAGATCAGTGATCATGGTGCTCTCCTGGGAATCCTTTGAATTGGCACTGGTGTGTGATGTCACTGACAAGGAATCCCCATGGTGATCTAGCCTGAGTTCCTGTGACATCCCTTCCCGAGCTGACATCATATTCTGTGCAGACCTGGCCTAAGTCTTGACTGCATTATCAGTGGCCGGGTACTTCAGCAACGCAGTTGCAAATAGACAAACAAAACATATCCAACTTAGATTTTACCCACAGTGTTTAAAATCTACAGCTATTACAGATTATTTAACTTGTCCAATATATTCACCGTAACAGAGATCATGATCAAGTTTCTTCTTGAAGCTAATAATTTGCATACATCTAGGCTGCGTGTGTTTCTTTATATGTTTCTGAACACCAAAGCATTAGATCAAGTTACAATTTGCTTAATTAAAATTGCTTCTAATTCTGAAGCAATATAAATTAATGAGGAGCTGTTAATTTTGCACTAAAAACCATGCATGGTCACCTTGTTTCTTGGGGAGAAAGTACTGTGAAAGCACTTTTTGTTTGAAAGCAAAAATCAGCAAGTTTTTGAAAGAAGTTTTTTATATATATATCTGTTGAAGAGATGTTTTGAGAAGCAAAGAGTGAAATAACTGTAGGCTCTTATATTAGTTGTAGGAAGTACTCAGACACAAGTGCCATACTGTAGTTTGAAAATATAAAAATAGACTACTTGGGAAAATACGTAGAAAATCTGTAGGTTGGACCAACTGACTATATGCTGCACTGGAGGGGAATGAAATAATATGTGAAGATGAAGGATGTGAGATATAGCAGTTCTGAGAGCAATCAGTGGACCAATTCAAGGTAAGAGAGAAGGAGGGAAGAAGAAGAAAAGAAGTTGGCTTTTATACCCTGCTTTTCTCACCCATTTAAGGTGACTCAAAGCAGCTGACAAAGGAAAGGAGAACTTCCTTGTCTCCATTATTAATAGCCTTGTTGGTCAACAGAACAAAAAAGGTGATGTTTCTATCCTCTAACATTTTTTTCTTTTGGACTCGTGTGTTCATCTACAGCACCTAGAGGTCCCATCATCTCTGAAACATGGTGGCTGCCTAGTGGCTTGGTGAGGTCATCTGCCACCACTGCTACCATAGTGCCCTTGTTGTGAGGGGGTAGAAGGAAGTGATGTAGACCTGAGTTCTGTAGCATTTAGCAGCAGAGTGCAGACAATGAAGTGGAGGAGGATGGAGTTCCTCTACTACTCCTGTCATTAGAAGTCAGAGGAAGCCAAAGGAAGAACGAGTCTATGGGCCTCTCTGCACTTGTCTAGTAGGCTGGAACAAGAGGTTTAGTATTCTACTCTAGACTAGTGGTTATGTGATCCAGGACCATCCTAAGGGCACGTTATCCCAGCTTAGCAGTGGACCTGTTTAAAGATGTTCATAACCATTCTAACGACATCTGTTCCAGTCCAGCTGCTGGCTCTTCCACATCTGGTTCAGAGCAAGGAAACTGCCAAAGTCCAAACGTTGAAACGTGCATAAGCTTCAAAGCGGCAGGGTTTTCCAGTGTTCCTTGTGAAAGCTTCAAATGTCAACTTCAAGACCCTGATATGGAGGTAGACACCCCAGCCTCGTATACCAGATGTAACATTGGAGAAACGGAGACATGGGCCAATTACAGGGAAGGTTGTATATGTCACCTGAACTGGAACAGGAAGGATGTATCTGCATTGCTGCTGGCGTTGGATTGAAACAACAGTTTTCCAGCCCTCACAGTGTGGATGGCACCTGCTGGGCTTGAAACTAGGAATGTGCACCAATGGATTATTTTGCATTCAATTTGTAAGAAAATTTGAATAGATCACCTTCAAATATGGTAGGATTCATATAAATAACTGATACAAACACATATATATCTGATACGTATCCATATATATCTGATACATATCCCATAACATATCCACTCTGAAAGCATCAAATCTGCCCTGAATCCACTTTGAATCTGTGCTCAATCCATGTTGAATGCACTCTGGATCTATTGCAGGTGTGACTGGCTTTCCCACCTCCCCAGTTCACAGATGTTCTGAAGCATTCGTATCAATATGAATGTCAATGTACAAATGTTGTGACATTTGATTTGTAAACGAATGTCCAAATTTGTATAAATTCGTACAAATATCTAATGTTATTAATATACGTGCATATCCCTACTTGGAACATAACACAACAGAGTGGGCTAGTTAAACTACTATAGGGGAAGTAAGTGCAGAAAGGCCCTTTGTTCCTGACCTACTGAATTTATGGATTTCTCTGCTTCCTGTGGACTGAACCAGTGTGTTGGGGCCAGCTAGCCCACTGTTTAGGACCATAGATCTGGAACAGTACTATCTGCATGACGGCATTAGTCCAGACTAGTCCCCATACTGGCCTCAGATCTTGAATTGGGGCTGGCTTTTGAGCATTGAAAAGGACTAGGAATGAAATGCATAGTCTCAGAGCCCTTTGGAAACCCATTTTGGCACGCCACTGAAATAGGTCTCCTGGTAGTCCAGAAGACAGAGTTATGCCTTCTGTATGCCTCTGTGTTCTACACTAAGCTGCCCGAGTCAAGATGTTGAGGTCTATTAATAATCCCAGTTAGGGCCTGCCTGATTAGGATTACACTGAATCGGCAATACCATGGTGTGCGAGGCCTCACAGATCCACGCTAACATGCAGATTGATGCGTCCCAGAAGCCAGCTGCAAGGACTCCTAATACAAATTGACACTTCCATTTTATATTTACAGCTCCCAACGCTCACTTTTGAACTCTTTTGATGGGTTCTTTTTCTTATCTTGCGTTAATCCCCAGACTACCCTTCCTTCAGCCAAACTTAAGCTCGGATCAGCTTCTGTCAGAGTCAGGAGTTTCAGTATGTTTCCTTTCTGAGAACAAATGAAAAGTGCAGTGCAGCTTTGTTGCGTATACATATTTAAAACAGCAAGGGGAGATGTCATAAAAGCTTTTCTGGTCTACTGCTGCAGAAATTTGCCACTTTGGCTGGGTGTCTCGAGCAGCAGAATATTCCAATACGAGCTCTTCCATTTTAGGACTCACCAAGGTGTCTAACACATAACTATTTGAAACAAACAAACAAAAAAATAGGAGTGGCGCTGCATGCAAAGGCTCAGATGAGAATATATGCTTATTTCCCAGGAAGGATTTAAAGGCCTCATCATGATGCAAATGGCTGTTGTGATACAGCACAGCAACAACCTTGTTATGAAAATATTGCTGCTTTTTCTGTTGCCATGTGTTCAGCTTTCCCACTATGGATTGGGCCAGCCTCCTGGTGTAAGGCAGACATTGTTTCATTACCACTGTATTGCTCATCATACAAATTCAATTACACAGAAATATTTTCCCTAAGTCTCCCTAGCCATCCTTCCCTGAGCAATGCCTGTCATACTATTAGTACAAGTTCAGACCAGAGAATTTAGATGTCAATTAGAAATATCCTATCTTTTCCAAATATAGTTTCTCTCTGCGTTCTTAACTAGAATTGCAGGACTGAATTATGTGGGAAAGAAGTGTTGGTAATGACGTTATCCTGTTGTATAATGACAACCAAACATTTTAAGGATTTTTTTCAATTGCCCCTTTTAGAAAATGCATTCCTTCTGTAGCTGTCAAAAAAAGCTTAATATTTTCATACATTGCTTTCCTTCATCTCAAAGTCTAGCAATGCCTTCCTAACTAATACTAGGGATGTACAAGAATATTTCTAAGATACGAAATTTGGTCAGCCAAATTTGGGCATTTGAACTTGAATCAAACTTATATGAGCGTTTCTGGACATTTATAAAAATAGTTCAGACGTTTGTTAAGCTGGGGAAACACATATCTGCTCATTTCAGATAACGTATGTATTCATATCAGATACATATCTGTTCATATCAGATACGTATTGGATGTTTGTACTAATACGTACAAATAGATTTGTATCAAATAGAATTTTACCACATTTGAATGTGATCTATTCGTACGAATACGGATTTTCAAACCTTCTATTTGTTTCGAATCAAATTCCCAAAATACATTCATGCATATCCCTACTCACTGCTGATTGACCTGGCTGTCTTAGAGCCCTGATTGGTCATAGTTGGCAGCATTTATTCCCATGATGCAACTGGCTACATTTCCCTTCTCTGTGTTACCACCCAATGCAATGGAAAGAGTCACCACGTTCAGTGTTTGGTTTTTTTTTAACCTGGTATGAAGAAAGGGCAACCATTCCCAGGCCTCAGGATTCAGTAAGGAGTATGCAAAGGTAAAGTTATCTGGTATCAATGACTCCAGTTCTTCCAAGGGGTGTATGTCTGATTACACTCTAATTCACAGTAAGCCAACTAAATGAATGCAAGGATATGACTGCAAGGAAAACATTTTCTCCATGTAATTCTTTAAAAGAAGACACATTTATAATTAACGCTGTGACATCCCAAATGAGTGTAAATACTTGATTTTGTTGTTGATGTTGGCTCCTGTAAAATTGATCTTGCGCTGGAAAGTTTGGTAAGAAGCCATCTGGTTATGTGTGCAAAGGAAGACATATCAAGCATGCTAAGATGGTCTAGACATTTCCCAGTGGAGGCTATGCTCGTCTATCTAAACATTTTATTTTCTTGCTTGTACAACCTACATCATGTAGACTATTTGTTAACTGTGCTTTTCTCTGTTGTTGTTTTTCCTAGCTGTACCCCATAAAATAGGCCGGATAATTGATGGAAGCCCTGCTGATCGCTGTGCAAAGCTAAAAGTCGGAGACCGGATCTTAGCTGTGAATGGCCAATCTATTATTAACATGCCTCATGCAGATATTGTGAAGCTAATTAAAGATGCTGGTCTTAGTGTAACTCTTCGCATCATTCCTCAGGAGGGTAAGTAATTGACCCTTAAAACCTAAGAGGAAAATAGAAGGAGCAACCAATTAATCTGAACTGCACCCCTGGGAAAGTTAGGACGGGTTTTTTTATATAAGTGCCTTTGGTGCATGGCATTATATAAATGCAACTGCTGAATCCCCACAGACCTTGCCAGAAGTGAATCTGAGCCCTTCAAAACCACTTCAGATGGCAAAAAGTATATTTGAGCCACCAGGAGAGGCCTTGATGAAACACTGCAAGATCTGTTCCTTTTCCTCATGAGAGAACTAACGTTTTGTAGCAGTTGGAAATAATCACTAAAAACCCCTGTGCCATACTCAGGCCATTCTACATAATTGCAATTCCACTGGCATCAGCTAATTTCCTTGGTTTTTTCCTAACCGTGCTTTGGAAACAGACTTGAAACCACAGGAGTTCTAGCAGAATGCCTCTTGAACATTACAAACTTTTGTTCTTCCCATGGTTTGTCTTTTGTCTCTACAGTCCTAGTTAAACACAGCATGAGGAGACTCATTTAGGAATCTTTATTATGTGATCTAGCCTGAAAGTGCATAAATTCTACCTTTCTGCCCACTGAGAACAAGATAAGCAATACAGCCTGTTTGTTTGTTTTCATTTCTTAGTTTGTTTCTTGTTGTTAGCAGTAGAAGTACTGAGTTAGATAAGAATAAATGGGTACATTCACATTACATTACCAAGTTTATAAATGATCCTTTTGCATTAAATAGTCTAAGTAGTTTTATATCGAATAGCCCAATGCTAACAAACTGGAGAATGTGATTTTATATACCAAAGCCCAGAAAAGTAGCATTCAAGTGAAGAAGAAATATATGTAGCCTATATATTTCTGCCTGTTACCTGCCTAATCATATCTAGTCTGATGGATTCAGCATAGATAGTATCCAACTGGATATTCCTTGAATTGACCTTTGTCCCAAAGGTGCTTGAAAATTAAACAGAGGACAGAGAATGGAAGTATTGGTTTGGGAAGAGGAAGGAATCTTGTAAAACCTTGAATCCTAACAGAGAGTTGTTGCTTTTGTGAAATTAGCTAAGGAAAACAGGGCCAGTTCACATTTGGCTGATCAGAACGACCTGGCCCTGGAAGGGTCTGTTCAAGTGCCCATGACCCTATCTCTGTCCAGTGTCAACTCAGCCCAGCATGGGATAGGTTACCTATCCCACACCAGAGCATCCCAGAATACCATGGGGGGCGGGGGGTGGAAATGGATTAAGAGTTGGGTGGCTTCATAGGGACATTTGACAAAATGGTGTCCCATACCTTGTTCCAGAGGTCAGGGATCAGGTCTTTGGCCTTCTTCCTTCCTAGCTTTACCACTGAACTATACAACTGGGTTTTAAGTAACATCTGTTATCAGTCAAGCTTGTTTCAGACTTCGGAGTGAATGTCACATGAAGGCTTCCACGTTAAGGCAAATGAAAGCCCTATGCTCATGCACTCTAATTTCCAGTGTTCTGTTACACAGAGCTGAACAGTCCAGCTTCTGCGCCCAGCTCAGAGAAACAGAGCCCGATGGCCCAGCAACACAGCCCCATGGCGCAACAGAGTCCTGTATCGCAGCAAAGCCCAGTAGCACAGCAAAGCCCCGTAGCACAGCCAACACCTCCACAGCCACTGCAGTCTCAAGGGCATGAAAACAGGTAAGAAAGTGGGAAATGATCCAGTTCTATGCCTCTTCAAAATATATCACAGTTCCTTCAAAGTGGATTTGGGATAAGGGCTTTGGGAAACAGCTGGGACTACTTGGCACCGAGAATGGAAGCAACTTCACCTGTTCATGAAGGGAATGCCAGGAAGAGAAGTTGCCTTTAATGGAATAGCAGAAGAGGCCACTCTCTTCCTTTCAGCATTCTACACATTGTACCAAAGATTCTTCCAGCTTTACCTGGGCCCTGGTCACACCTACATGAGACAGGACATTCTGGTTCATAATTCAAACTGAGGTCGTGCCAGTTCTGTTTACACGTAGACCGTTATAGATTGTCCTTGCTCTGGGCTGCATCGCTCAAACCCTTCTCAGCAATCAACCTAAGCCTGTTTATCTACATACTTATTTTTATGCATAATTACTTTTTCCAACGCTATTTCTTTCTCACTTACGGTGTGATGAACACTGCAAGAAATGCATATGTGAGACAGTTCAGAGACAGCTTAAGGATGGATTGTTCACACACACCAGTCTGGCCCTCCTCTCTCTCATAAACATTCTATGCTACAAAAGGCTTGGGGACATGAGGGCCACACTACTTTCTCTGAGGAACCCTCTTTTTATGTCTGAGCATAGCCTTAGAATTGTAGATGGAGCAGACCTTTGTTCATCTTTTAATCTGAGCAGAGCCCTATCAATTTGCTCATTGAAAACCAATATGCAACTCTGAACACAACCGTCTTTTGAATGTGCACTTTACAGATGTTGCACACAGCCTCCCAAATGTTAAAAAAGCATATATTAAAGGGAAATGTGCATAACATTTAATGCAAAATATTCCTTGAAAAAAAGAAGTCCCCAACAAGTTTGAATGCTAGGCAGAACAGAGCACAAAATATACATATTGCTACAAAAGAATATATAGATTTTCATGCTACTTTAAAAAATGGGAAATGATTTTTTTTTTCTAAAAAAATGTGCTAAACCTAAAGGTGGGGAAATGATTTAATGATTATTTTCAGTTTTAAAAATGATTTTTAAATTGTGTTCAATAAAATCTCAGCGAACACGAACAATTTGATCGAATCCTTCATGTTCACGAGTGGCGAATCAGTTCAGTTCAAACAAACACAGGTTCAGTTTGATACAGTTTTGAACGTGAGGTATTTCACCTAGGGATGTGCATGAATATTCCTAAGATTCAAAATCCGTACGAAATTAGCCGAATTCAGACATTCCAAATTCAAATTGAATGTTTTGATACATTCATATGAAGCTTTGTATCAAGCTTCATATGGATTCGTAAGGGATTCCTATGGGATTGAACATTCATAGCGAATACGAATCCTACCACTTTCAAAGGGGATCTATTTGAATGAATACAAAATTTAATTGCGAATACAAAAAGAAATTCATGCAATTTCATGCAATTTCATCAAATGCTTGAATGCAAACAAATTGTCCACATTTCCATTTAAATGCTGACCAGTTTCCCCCTTTTAAATAAGTTCCAGTTTAACAGTTCTTTATTACTTAGTTATAGGTCAGAGGTAAAAGCAAGGCAGGATGTGAAACCCGACATCCGGCAACCTCCGTTTACAGATTATCGGCAGCCCTCCACGGATTATAGGCAACCTCCATTAGACTACCGACACCCTCCAGTATTGGATTATCAGCAGCCACCACCTCTGGACTACAGGCAGCCCCCTTTGATAGACTACAGGCAGCATTCTCCAGACTCCAGGCAATATCCCATATCAGATTACAGACAACCCCAGGTATTTGTCTATTTAAATATATTTGTCTATGTATGGTCTTTATCATGTCGTTCCACAAATGGGCTTTAAAACAAGGTGATGGGAAAGACCTGAATGTGGACCTTGGGAATCTGCTGCTAGTGAGAGCGGCTTTACAGCAGTACGAATGAGACAATTAATTACACGGTTCAGAAGTGCAATTGATTCTGAATGTGTTAGGATGTGCATGAATATTCGTAAGGTTCATTATTTGTATGAATTCATCTGAATTTGGACATTCGTACACAAGTTGAATGTTATGACATTTGTACATCAACATGCATATGAATGTTTCGGACATTCATACAAGTAGTTCAGACATTTGTTAATCTAGGGCAGTGGTTCTCAACCTGGGGGTCGGGACCCCTTCGGGGGTCGAATTACCTTTTCAGAGGGGTCGCGATGAGCCTCCTGCTGCCCTTCCCTCCCACCTCCCAGCTGCTCCGCCCCCATGGTTGGGGGTCCCCACAACATGAGGAACTCCGTTAAGGGGTCGCGGCATTAGGAAGGTTGAGAACTGCTGATCTAGGGAGATAGGGAAGCGGTTGTGCCACACATCTGCAACAGATCCACATTGCGTTTGACATGGGTCGAGACTGGATGAAAAGTGGATTCAGAGCAGATTTCACGCTTACAGAGTGCGGATTTGTTAAGTGTGCAACCCTTACCTGCCTAGGTGTGAATGGGGAATCCATCCCCACATGCCCTAGCCTAACTGCTGTAGTGTGAAAAGGCATAAGTTTAAGATGAGGCTTTGAGAAGGAAGTTCAAATGGCAAATTTTGGAGGAAATTTAAGCAACTATAGATTACATGTACTCCAAGGGGAAACAAATGACCAGATGTAACACATATCAAATTTATGTGTTATCAGCTTATTTTCATCTCATGCCTAAATATGCTGATCAGATGACCATCAGACTTGAAATAATTTCTCCCGCTCAAAAAATCTTCAGTCTCAGGATTCATTAGTTGTGCCCCTCCATGCAGTGCATGTATATGTGCACCACACACTACTCTAGAGGTCTTCAGTGTGGAGGTTGCCACCAGCTAGTAAGTACTTCAAGAAAGCTACAGAATCAAAGGGCCTTTCCACACTGGTTCTAAAAATGGATTTAGAGCCAGATGTGGAACGGATTTAGACCTGGCTTCCGCATAGGGGACAGAATTAGGACCCCTTTGAGGAAGCCGCGTCCGCATATCGGCAGGCAAAAACGGTTGTTTAAACCATTTTTGCCGCCGAAATCCTACCCAGATGTAAGACCTGAAAAAATCAGATCTTACATCTGGCTTTCCCCCTGAAAATGGTTTGGAAACTAACGTTTCCGCACCAGAGGGGGAAAAGCTGGATTGCCGGCGCATGCGCATCTGCCACTCTTGACAGGTGGGCGAGTCCGGCAGCCAGCTTCCCTGCCTTCCCTCTGCCAGAGGACCGACGATCCTCAGTTCTCTGGCAAGGGTAAGGCACCCCCTACTCCTAGTTTCACCCCCAGCCCACCGAGAATCGCACTCACGTACCTGATCATGTGCAGGTCAGTGCTGAGACTGGCAGCGCCGGCACCAATCACGCATGCACACGCCGCAGCCCTACCGGTCCCACCACCCCAGGGATGCTGGGAAATGTAGTCCTGGGCTGCTGGGACCATCAACGATTGGCGCTGGCGCTGCCAGTCTCAGCATTGACCTGCATATTATCAGGGACGTCGGAGGGATTCTTGGTGGGGTGGCAAGGGTAAGGCACCCCCTACTTTCACCCCCACCCCACCGAGAATCCCTCCGACGTCCCTGATCGTGTGTAGGTCAATGCTGAGACTACATTTCCCAGCATCCCTGGGGTGCTGGGACCAGCAAGGCCGCGGTGCGCACATGCGCGATTGGTGCCGGCGCTACCAGTTTCAGCATTGACCTGCACACGATCAGGTACGTGGATGCGATTCTCGGTGGGCTGGGGGTGAAACTAGGAGTAGCATTTGCACAGCACCCACCCCAAACCGTTTCCAAATCCGGCCCTGCCGCCGCTGCCCCGCGCGTGTGCGTACGCGCGGGGTCAACGAGAAACCATTTCTACTCAGAACGGTTTTCCGTTGGAAAATGTTTTGGCAGCATGTGCGGAAAGGCCCAAAGAGTGAATCAGTTTGAGTCCAAGTTATTTTCTTTCAAATAATCTGTGGACTGGGGAATTTTGCATTAATAAAGGGGAAAAGCTCACATCATTTGAGATAATTCACTCCATCTCTGTTCTTTGACCCTGTAGGACTTTGATTATTTTACGGTTGATTTGGAGAAAGGAGCCAAAGGATTTGGATTCAGTATCCGAGGAGGAAGAGAATACAAAATGGATCTCTACGTTTTAAGACTGGCAGAAGATGGGCCAGCAATAAGAAATGGAAGAATGAGGGTAAGGCTGGGTTGAAAAATTGAGCACTAGAAGGTACTTAATTCTAAGTAAACATTAGAATAATGCTTCTGTCTCAACATGACCTTGCTGTAGCTTCACCATAGTTAAGCAAGGTGTTTTTTGGCTCCACTGCTACTAGGCCAGGTTGTATATCACCATATCCATGCCTGCACAAAGAGAACAACCACACCCTCCATGCACGGGGGCAGAGTTCCTTCAGTTTCCAAGGCCTGTTTGAACAAAACACAGTGAGGCTCCAGGCCTAGGGGTGAGCACAAATGCAATTTTCAGGATTCAATTCGAATCAAATACTCGAAAATTCAATTTGAAACTTTTAAATTCGAATTAAGCAAATTCAAATCTATTTGTTCAAATTTTTCATTCAAATTTATGCTTACGAATGTCGACAACATTCATAGATGTATGTATGCATTTTCCGCAGGTCTGTACACATCCATGCGCATCAATACACATCCAGATGCATCCCATAGTTATACCATATGCAACCCGTTTTCATCCCGTACAGATACGTACAAATGTGTACGGATGCAGGAAAGATGCAGATCTTCAAGTACGCGTCATGTACGAACCCGTACACATATGAAAGTCCGAATAATTTGAATGAATAAATCTGAAATTCAAAATTCGAATCAAATCTTTACATTTGAAATTCAGTCAATTTGATCAAATTTCAAAAGCGCTCAGATATTCGTGCACATCCCTGTCTGGGCCTAATCAGAGTATGAGGTGACAACCCAAGAGTCATTCATGATACCATGATCTTAAAACTGCCTCCAGTTCGATTACCTATATCTTGTAACAAAGGATTATTTCACTTTGTCCAGTTATTCAGTCAATATTCTGTGTTTTGTCATGTCATACAGCAACCTTGTTCTGCGTGGCTTCCCCGGAATAGCTAAGAGTGGGAGATAGTGGTGACTAAAAAGAGTCAAAGAATAAGCAAGGGAGCCCAGAGCATGGATAGACACACCATCTGGAGCACAAGACTTGTGGCAAACAGATTCTGGGGATTGTCTTGCCTCCAATGAATCCTTGGCTGTGGATGTCTCAACCATATGTTGGACAACCCTGTTGTAAAAGATCATCCATAGGCACTGTGAAAGCTACTTCATGGTCCTTTGGAACCACACCAGCTTCTCACAGGGAACACCATACCCACTCAGCAGACAAACCCCTGAGAGGCCATATCTCCCAAGAAATGGCCTGCCTACATGTTCCCAGCCTTGGTGAGTTTGGGCTTTGGCAAACTGGACACCCCCAGGGAAGGTGCCTCCAGTCACCATTCCAAGTTTTACCTCGATCACTCAATCTAGGCCAAGATGGCCTCTGGCACACACCAACACATAGTATAGAAGCTACCTATGAAGATCCTAGTCTATGTCTAGTTGCTCATGCCTTTTCCACTGAGCATATCTATTTGCAGAATGCCATTTTTCCCCTTAATGGAGGAAATAGCGTCTTCTAAAAATTGTTTTTGGCTCTGTAAACCATAATTTCACAGCAATTTGTCTGCCACAAAAAGCTGTAACTAGAATATCAGATAGTACTGGCAGATATAAAAGCATCAGTCTGCAGCCTTATTTTTTTAACCACAAATAAGAAATCCATGTATATGTTGTCTGTAGTAACGAATTAGGACTCACACACGCAGGATGGTTGCCAAGTGAAAGAAGTAAGCCCTCTTTAATAACACATGCCAAGGCTTTTTATACAGTTTTCTCTGAACAATGGAAAAGTACCCTTAGGAAACCCATATTTGGTTACAGCAAGAGGACTGGACAGAACCAGTATATAACCAGTTATAACAGCCTAAATGCAAGAATAGTGCTACATAGGAAATGCCATATATGGTGTTACTCAGGAACCAATAGAAGTCTGTCTCTGGGGATTGCTTATGCATGTGTATAGCTCGTGTCAGCATCCTTGGATGCTGTACATTGTTTACATCTACCGTAGATATTATGACTTCCTGAGACCTTCTTTGAGAGAGAGATATCTAAGTTACAGTGACTCAGGATTTTATCCTTTGGCCTAGTAGCTTCAGCTTAGCAAGTGTTGCTTTAGCTGAGATGGGCGAAATCTCGACCACAGTTGTCTCCTGCGAATGAGCAGAAAGAAATAAAATAATTAAGAGCAAAGACATCTGTGCCACTGAAAACCACTGTTGGTACATAAGGAAAAATCTTATACTGTACTGGTAAATGAGCCATCATATATAGTGGACCTGATAATACCTCTTAACTCCTGATGCCTTTGTCCTGAAATTTCCTCTGGTGCTTTGGCAGTATATAAGCATAACTGACCATGTTCAGACGTCCACCAAAGAGGTCTTCACAACTAGGTGGAAGAACATTTGCCTGATTCAGTCTACCTTGAGACCCCCCCCCCAAAGCCATCCTGAGGTTCAGTTCACACTATTTATTTATTTATTTATTTATTTATTTATTTATTTATTTATTTATTTATTTATTTATTTATTTATTTATTTATTTATTTATTTATTTATTTATTTATTTATTTATTTATTTATTTATTTATTTTTATCCTGCCCTATACCCATAGGTCTCTGGGTGGGTAACAACATCTAAAATCAAACATTATTAAAACAATAACAGTATGTATTAAAACAAAATAAAGCCTCAATTGCTCAAACAGATGGTTAAATTACACATACATACAAAATAAGGATTTGAAAAAATATATATGACTTGAAAACATATTTTTAATTTAAAACTTTTATTTATTTAAAAGGCCCTATCTACACCTAAATTTTAATCCACCATCAGAACAAGAGAACACATTGGCAGAGTGATAGCTTTTCGTTCCTTATTATCTAACCTAAAGATGGATTTTCTGGGTTAAATCATGCAGAAGGAAAACTGCTCCTCACTTTGCTGCTATGCTCCCTCTGAAAGAGAATTAGAAGTGGATTAAAACTTAGGTGTAACTAAACCCTTACACTGGTAACTTTAGAGCATTTTCATTGTACACAAGTATTCAAGAAAGTATGTGTCATTTTGCACTGTACTATAAATGCTGGTCTTATGAACAAAGAATTATAAATAGGAAGTGTGCTGACAAATGAGGGGAGGGAGAAAGCACAGGTAGGCTTTCCCCCTATCAATTCTCTTTCGGCCTCCATAGAGTGTTGGGACAGGTGCATGACACTACTGGAGCCCATCCCAAAATATAAGGTGGTGGGTGGGAAGCAAGTAGGAGGCGGGTGGGAGGTTCTGGTGGCATCACATGCCTTTTCCAATGCTCTCTGGAGGCCAAAATAAGCCTTCCAGAGGCCAGAAAAGCACAACCTCAGAACCGGAGGGCCTGTTCGCGATTATCCACAGTTTCAGGTAACCACGGTTGCAGCCAGAACAAATCCCCAGTGGATATGGGTGTCCAACTGTATTTCCTTTTGTACGCTCAGTGTTTCTTGCCGTCCATTTCTCCGACACGTAGGATACCTGCATCTAGGCTCACAGAACTGGCCTTCTTCTAAGCACAGGACAGTGGCCGTGTAAACAGCCTCCTCTTTAAACCAAAATATGGATTAAGGAGTCTGTAAAAGTAAAGTACAAAAAGCTTGCAAATGCTAGAATGCTAAAACCTGGGAGAAACAAGGAGAAGAAAGTGAAACAGCGGGGGCTGAATCAAAAAGGATATGTGAGAGTCTCTTCGGTGAGGATAGGTCAATAGACAGATAAGGGAGCCAAGGAGGGTGAATTCACAAGGATGGTGTAACTGAACTCATCAGAGATTAATCTCATCAGAGGTTAGAGAAGAGGTGTTCATTGACAGAAAAACCACCAGGAGCCCTGATTAAAAAAAAATGGTGCAGTCAGTCTGGAAAAGGAAGCAAACAGAGCTTGTACTTAGCAGATCCAACTAGTCAAGAGTGTTTTCGTTCTGCAGACAAAAGTACAGCAGAACCTTCTTTCTAGTTGCCCTAGCAGACAGCCAGATACATATATAATTTAGACAGATTCTTTAAGTAAACAGGAAAGCTCTTTGCATAGGGTTGTAATGACTTGGGTGATATATGCCGCGTCCAGGCGCCAGTTACTTATCCTGCTATATTTTAGGTATTCCAGAATAAAATATGAATATTCTGGAATATCCATGCTTTATTCTTAAATATTCAAATTTAGTGCAAGAGAACAATAGTAAATTCTAATCATTCAGAGGTGTTTTCTTTTTTATAATTTAGTGTTACTGAGACTGTCTTAAAGAAACCTCATATTCTCTGTGCCATATCCAAACGGCTGAATATTTGCAGTCAAAAAACTGAATATTTGCATTCTTAGAAAGCATTTTAACAACATATAGCCCTTTGTCTATAGTTTCTTCACTTGTAGACATGCTCCACAGTTATTGATCTATTGATCTAACAATGTGAGATAGAAGGCAGGTCTCTTGGCATGTTTTTTGCAACTCCATTACACAAACAGGTGGAGGCCGGGCCAAGAGTGCCTGTTCCCAATTATGGCTGGTGCACCAGTTGAAGCCTATTTTGGACAGAGATGACTTGGCCACAGTTATCCATGCTCTGGTAATCTCTGGATTGGACTATGGGGCTGCCCTTGAAGACGGTTTGGAAGCTGCAGCTAGTGCAGAATACAGCTGCTAGGTTGCTGACCTGACAACTAGCACAACACACCAGTCTTAAAAGAGTTGCACTAGGTGCCAATTTGCTACCAAGCCAATTCAAGGTGTTAACTTATAAGGCCCTAATTGACTTGGGCCCCAAATATCCAAAGGAATGTCTACTCCCATATCAACCTGCCCATGCTTTAAGATCTAGAGGGGAGGCCCTCCTGGTTCTACTACCACCCTCAGCAGCAAGGGGGTTGGGCACCCGGGAGAGGGCCTTCTCAGTGATGGCCCCTAGGCCCCCTTGTAGTGCATCAAGCACCTTCACTCCACACGTTTAGGAAGGCAGTGAAGACGCACCTCTTTGACCTAGTCTCCAGTTAAATGGGGATACACTTTCGCTTCCCACTTGGAGGCGCTACTGTTTCAATATATACTGTTATTGTTTTAATATGTTTGATTTTAAGTGTTGTTACCTGCCTTGAGACCTTTAGGTATAAGACGGGATAGAAATACAAATAATAAATGAAATAAATAAAAACTAAACCTTTATTAATATGGCTGTTCTCCATGAGAGGAAATCACAATTCAGCTTTTAGTGAGTTACCTCTACCTCTCAGTCGGATTAAATCCAGATAAATGTTCTTGCTCAGTTTGGAAGGAAGATGGTTTCTTTAAAAAAAAATATCAGTGTTTGAACATTATGTGGGAAGTCACTTTCTATAAAGAAAGTAGTGCTTTAAAGCCTCTACCATATAATGTATCCTAGTGAAGGCAATTACTATAATTTCTAACATCATACATCATTGTCCAGTTTCAGAAAAATCAGTGTTAATATAATTTAGACAGATTATTTTAATTATTGGAATTATGCTGGGTGGTAATATTAAATTACATGATATTGTAAATCTTGGTGAGACATCCTGTCACAGCCTTCCCATGAACAATCAGTTCTAATGAGACTTTGGTTAACAAAGGATTATAATATGGATTAAGGGTCCATGTAGCACACTTCTAGGCCTCATAGATCTACATGTTAATGTGGATCTATGAGGCCATGCTCTCTGATGGGCTTCATTTGGATCATTGGTTCTAGCAGCAGACTAGTGTGTTCCTGATCTGGAACATGGGAGGTGTACAGATGGCATCTCTCCCATGTTCAGGACTGTAGTAACAATCTAGAACTGATGCTGGATGGTTGCGAAGTGAAAGCAAGCAAGCTAACAAGCATGTCTGTCAGCAAGCGGGTGCATGTTCAAAGCAGGTTCATGTTTATTGCTAAGAGTCAGGGCTTTTTATACCCTTCCATACAGCAGACAGTTACACAGCGGAAAAACACTACAAGATGCTCATAACTGTAAGGGAGGGGGGAAATCTGGACACAACCAGATTGAACAACCTAATGCAAGGATGGTGCTACACAGGAAGTGCCAGATATGGTGTTATGGTGAGGAAGCTCAGGAACCAATAGAAGCCTTCTCTGGGGCTTGCTTATGCATGTGGACAGCTCATGTAAGCTACCTTGAGCATTGTATTGTTTACATGTACTGAGTACATGTTATGACTTCCTGAGACCTTCTTTGAGAGAGATATAGCAAAGTTACTGTGACCTAGGAATTTATCCTTTGGCCTAGTAGCTTCAGCTTAGCAACTTTTGCTTTTTACTTTAGCCAAAATGGGCAAATTACACCCCCACACAGGACTACTGGGGGGCACCTTTCAGTGATGTGCTACCAAAAGGTACCCCTCAGGGCCCCCAATGCTAGGAACCTTTGTTCTTAGCTCTAGGAGGCCTGGGAGTGTGGCACCATCAAAAAGTATCCCCAAGGGCCCCAAGGCTAGGAACTTTTGTTCCCAGCCTTTGGAAGCATGGGAGTGTGACTGTGGCATGGATCGATCCAGGGCAGCACCTGTCACTGATCCAGCCCACATCTTCCTATGGTCCAGATCAGTGACCCAGACTATTCCAGACCCACTGATCCAGAATTAAGGCAGGTAAGTGCAGAGAGGGCCAAAGGGGCAAAAATAGGTAGGTTTAGGCTTCACTAGTACACTCACATCTCTTGGTGGGAGATATGCAAGCTGCTATAGGAGCAGGCCACCCTCAGACACATATCTGAAGCTCTACAGCACAGTTGTGAGTAGAATAGCCTCCTACAGCAGTGAAAAACCATTCAGACTCAAGCATGAGGTCCAGAAATGCAACTGGAAGTGCACCATAGTCCCAGGTCTCACACAGTGATCCGAGTCACAGTTTTGCCCTCAGAGTCACCTCCTCCCACCTTCATTCATGCATACAAGACAAGGAAGCAAATATCCTCACTTAAAGAAGTGTCAGAGTACTTGGAAGAGCTTTCAAGTAATGATGCATCAAGTGAGGGTTGGGCAGAATTCTCGAGCAGCTTTAGCCTGAGACGATTCATTCAGGCATAATCGCAGCAGACTGGATACAACTTGGTAAATCCAAAAACACAATCAGAAATGCCTTTCCATCCGGAAGGTACTTTATTACTTAGTTGGAGCATATATCAGGATATACTAAGAACAGTCAATGAAATGGCTGGCTGGCTGGCTGGCTGGCTGGCTGGCTGGCTGGCTGGCTGGCTGGCTGGCTGGATGGATGGATGGATGGATGGATGGATGGATGGATGGATGGATGGATAAGAGAAAGTATACGTGAATGAATAAGATCATGTGCATGGATGAATAAATATATTTCTCAATACACAGCTTCACATGGTTTCTCATAACCAATCAAGCTGCGCAGTTTGCTTCTGATATCAGGCTGACCTTTTCTCATCAGCTACAAAGTTTCTCATAAAGTTAGTGGTTAAGTCACCAAGTTTAGACTACATTAACAGAATAACAGCAGAATAAAATAACAGCACCTGCTGGCCTTGATGCCAAGCATGTGGTTTTATGCTGACAGTGTCTTGACAAGAATGAGTCTCTCTGTGATGCTAAATGTATTTAAGCTGTGTCATTGATTCCGTACTAAATTAGGAGCAGATGAGCAACTTATTAAAAAGTTGGAACAATTAATATAACTACTGTCAGAAACTTTTTAAAGAAATGAATGGAAAGGGCTTTGGGTTTTTACAGGTGTAATTAGCTTGATTTTCAGACACATCTATTCAGCTTGACTCATCCAAAATGCCATTATAATTCAGTGAGTCACAGGAAAGAGAAGGCAAAGCTAGTAATCTCCAGTTTAACTGTTAAAACAATCACACGCTGACATGCCAAGCGCGATTGTTTCTAACTTATCTCCCAAGCACTTTTGACTTTGTAGAATGAATTAGCATGATTGCTGGTAAGTTATTCATAAGATTTATGGAATACTAGATGTTCCTAAATAAAGATATCACTTAGGGCTAAGACAATAGCCAACGTCTGATAGCAGTCATGTTTCAGGCTTTTCTCAACAGAACATGCAGTTAAAAGGCATAAAATTGAATATTTTAAGTTGCAGTCTAACATTGTGACATTATAATTTCTGCTGATTGGTGGTATTCAGGTGGAATGCATGCATAGGTTCAAAGAAAAATTAATGCCCCAGTGTGTATTTCTTAATATAAAATGATTTCCACAAATTTATGCTATCATCCAGATATGAGCTCAGAAAGGCCGTAATAAGCTATCTGTATAAATATGCATTAAATCATCATCAGTAGATGTAAATCAGAATTGGAACTAGAAAATTGAATTCTGGACACCGCGCTATGCATAGTTCACCGATCTCATCCCAGTTTTGAACACGTTCATAAATATTTCTTTTCTCAAAAGAGAGCTTAATTTGCACAATTTCATAACTAGGTTAATTTGTATATAACATGCAGAATATAGAGAGAGAAAATTTATTTTCTTTATCACACAAGACTAGAACCAGGGGGCACTCTACGAAGCTAATGGGGAGTGGGGAGTCTGATCCAACAAGGGGAAGTATTTCTTCACCCAGAGGGTCATCAGCTTATAGAATTTGCTGCCGGAAGAGGTGGTAACAGCTACCATCCTAGGTGGCTTTAAGGAAAGGTTAGAGAAATTTATGGATGACAGATGTATCAATGGCTATTAGAATGGATGCCTAAGTACATCTTTCAGGCTGGGAGGGAAGCAGGATGCTTCTAAGGCCATTTCCTAGGATTCGAGAGCAGGTGAAGGTTTTGTCCTTGTCTCTGCATGAGATGCCCATGAGCATTTGGTGGCCCACTGTGTGCAGTGGTACACTGGACCAGATGGGCTGTGGCCTGATCGAGCAGGGCTTCTCTTCTGTTCTTCTGTTCTTACTAATTGGGAAAAGACTAAATTTTAGTCCAATATGGCTAGAATCTTGGGGTTAGCCTAGGGAGGAAGCACTGAGAAGGAGTTAGAAAATGATGGATCAAGACCCCTTTCAAGCATAGAGGGCCTCAGAATAGGAGGCTATGGCCTGAATATTCATTTGTAGGAGAGTGAATGAATGAATAAACTTTATTGATTAGTCACTCTACCATATCAAATTTCAGGCATACAAAAATAAAACCATACAAGAATAAAATAAAGCCTGTGTATATAACGTCATTACAAGGCAGGTGCATGAATATTCAAAGGTATTCAAAATTCGATCAAGTTTATCTGAATTTCATCATTCGAATTCAAATCAAATGTCCATAAATTTGAATTTGAAGATTCAAACGGATTACGGATTTCAGATCGATTAGTTTGAATTATCCAGACATTCGTGTGTGGGGGGGGGGGTTCGTACACAATGTGTACTTGCAGCTGCACACAGGTTGCACACGGGATAACTACAGCATGTATACGGACGTGTATGGATGCGTACAGGGCGTGTACGGGCACATACAAATGTCATCAGCACTCATAAGTGCAAATTCGAATAGAAAATTTGAGCGAATAGATTCAAATTTGCTTAATTTGAATTGAATTTGGTTAAATTTGAATTTTAAAAGATTCAAATTGAGTTGGGTGTTTTTTGTTTTTGTTTTTTGATATTCAATTCAATTTTTGAATCCCAAAAATTGCATTCATGGACACTCCTACTCATTTGTAGCAAAATTAATGGCAAAAGCTAGTTTGCAAATAGTACAGTTCTCTATATCCATATGTCAGCAACCTTTATTCTGAATCCATTTGTTATTTCGAAGGAGCAGTATGGTAAGTTAAACTTCACCAAGAAAAGAGCCATAAGTGAACAGGAGGAAAGGAAGACCCACGTGCCTTATGGGAACTTCCTTATTTCAGCATTGCCCCAGACAATTTCTTACAGTCATCAAGAAAGTTGGTGGGGGGGGGGGGGATAAAAATAAAATACTGAACATTTAATTTGAGTGTTATAATACTTTTACTGAACAGAAAGGAGATGTTACTTTCCATAGGGCAATTAGCTTCTTTCAAGAGGTTTAATTATAAAACGTTTGTTAAAATAATGATAGACAGTCATACCCTTTGTGCACAATCATGAGGAGCTCTTTCTACCTTTAAATTTTCTCATTTAATGTAGGTTGAAAGCTTGTGCATACAATTATATTGATTTCTGGAGCAGCAGGAAAGCTGTGTACCTGTATAGGGCTTTCTTGTTGCAGAGGCCTGCTCATTCAAGATTGGCACAGCAGGGCACTTCCTTAAATTAGGCTACTTTAATTGCTTTGACGCAACATAAACCATCCATGATCAGACACAGAAAAAAGCACCTCTGAGATGCTTAAGAGAAGGCCTTGAGACTGGATTGTTCACACACCAGTGTGTTCTGTTGTGGGAAGAACAGAAAGCTTTGTCAGCCCCTTTGAGTCCCCTTAAATGGATGAGAAAAGCAGGATAGAAAAGCCAACTCTTCTCCTTCTCCTCCTTCTTCGTCTTCTTCTACCCATCCATCAGACCTGTCCGATTCTACAGAATGGCATTGGAAACTTCCGGGCAGGAGAATGTATAAACATCCTGTCCTAAGTTCACATTCTGTCAACCTGAGAATGACTACACCAGCATCTCTACTTCTGTGTGCAGACAGCTCAGGTGGCAATAGTGCTACAGTGATACCTCGACATACAAGTGCCCTGACGTACAAGTGTTTTGAGATACAAGCCGCCGAGCCAGTGATATTTTGCTTTGAGATGAGAGCAAGATTTGAGATACGAGTATGTAAATACAGTACAGTACATAACAAAAACAACTGAGGTGGTGTTTTGGGAGCTGGAATGGATTAATGGGAAAATTGCTTTGAGATACGAGCGATTTGACATAAGAGCAAGGTTACGGAACGAATTAAACTCGTATGTCAAGGTACCACTGTATTAGAAAAAGTTGCCTTTTCACCTCCATTTTGGACTGCAGTGACACCATGGAATGAAACCTCGTATGCATAGGGTGGGGGAAATTGTCCTAGTGTTCACACTGGACTGGTACATTTGCCACAAGATACCTCCTGCCAGTGAAAATGGAGCAGGGTGACAATGGGCACTTTCTTGAACCCATGGAAGTGTCCCAGAGCTGTAAGCCTCATCCCAAAGCAGTGTGGACATGGCTTAAGATATGTCTGCCTTTAGCTGAACGGCAACATGTATTTACAAAGAATAGGATCCTTTTTTTGTGGAAGTACTCAGGTTTTGCGGTGAAGTTTCATAAGAGGCCCATTTATGAGCTGGATTAAATTTTTGAATTAGTCTCTTTCTTTATTTTAGCTATTGTATATTGTTATACAATATGTTGGTTTGCAGATCATGTTTATATGTTATGTTCGCACTGTCACAGAGTTCTCTGGAATATCTTCAGGCAGTTAAAAAGTACATTAGATAAATAATAATATCAGACTCTGTGGGACAACTAAGGCTCCATGACCGGCGTGAAAGTGCTTGATTTGGACTACTAGATATTGCAAAGAAAAATAATAGGTACCTCACAGTATTTCTAGAAGGCGTACGGTAGGAAAGATATGAAAGAATTACTTGCTAATTAAGAATACTTTTTAAACTGTGCATAAAGGTTGCGTGCATTCAATCTCTTCACGTTAATGATTTGTAAAAGCTTTATGCTTTTATCTGAAATTAACCTATCAACAATAACATCACTTAGATGTGCCCTAGGAATGTTATCTGCTTGTTATTGTCACAAAAGAGGCTGCCCAATTTCATAGCTCAGTTGATCCGGCGCACGGCTGAAGAATTTGAATTCCTTTGAAATGAAATTACTTTTTCTTCAAAGAAATGTGTTCCCCTATTTTCAGAAGTGTAAAAGAAATCAGCGATTAAGATGTAACTTAGAATTGCGTTAAACAGGCAGATTACTTCTTTGTGTGGTGCCGCGGATCTTGTTCTGCAAGAGCACGTCATTCCATTCTTCTTGGGTTGATTACAAGCTGGTAGCTAAATTATTCAATAGGCCCAACATTTCTCCAGTCAAATTCTCTACAAACTGTTTTCAGCGCCAAAAACAAAAATTGGAAGTGCAGCTCAACTGTGGTGTTGTAACATTCTAGCCTAAACATCCTAAACGGATCCTGACTCTCATGACATCAAAACCTTCTAACTGAATCTGGCTGCAGCTCCATTAACCTTTCTGGCCGTGGTCTGGCTAGTGACACTGCCTGACTCCATTGCTGCAGCCAGGCTGCATTAGAAGAAGAAGAAGAAGAAGAAGAAGAAGAAGAAGAAGAAGAAGAAGAAGAAGAAGAAGAAGAAGAAGAAGAAGAAGAAGAAGAAGAAAGAGTTGGCTTTTCTACCCCACTTTTCTTACCCATTTAAGGGGACTCAAAGCGGCTGACAAAGCTTTTCTATTCTTCTCCCCTTTTAGCCCAAGGTCACCCAGCTGGCTTCATGGGGGAGGGCAGAATCGAACCCGGTATTCCCAGATAAGAGTCCGGCTCCCTAACCACTAGACCAAACTGGCTCACAGATCATTAGCGAGCTGATACCCCTGAACATACAGGCAGAACTCAGTGTCACTTCTTAGAAGCCAGCTATTGTGTCTCAAGCCAGCAGCGTTCAGCAAGAAAACACACAAACTGTTCGGCAAATTGCAGCAAGCAGCTGGATCAGGTTTCAGAGTTCTTGGAGAAGAAAGCATTAATGCGTGGTCAGGAATGTCGAGGCAAGATTTTCCAGAGGGTCTTCATTGTCATAAATCATTCAAAGGTTCAGGAACACAAAAAGTACAGGAGCCGAAGTTGCAAGAAAATGCTGCATCAGCATTTGCTGAGTTTCGGCATTCTTAAGTAGGGCTGGGCGAGCCTCGCCCTCTGCAACACAGCTGTTTGGCATGCAAACACACTGAATGTCTCAGGTGTTCTTGTTGTTGCCTGAGAGCACTCTTTGAAGGGTGTTGGCCAGAGTCTGAGTCTTAACTGTCCCCATCTTGGGAAACAGGATCATTGAGCACATTTGACCCTTGACGCACGCCTTCCTCACTTTGGCTAGAATATCCTCAGAGAAGGAGGCACTGGTGTCAGTAGTCATGACACCAACCTCCAGTCACAGGTATGGGCTGCCCAGCCCACAGCAAAGTGGCAGGGTCAAGCACTTGCACCCGGAATTTCCTTACCACAGTGGCGATGTGGAATATGCATCTAAAGATGTGCAGTGAAGATGAGCCCTCTGTCTTCTTGGCACAGCCTGTCTGGCTGTCTTACCCAAGGTTTTTAGGGAGCCACTTTGACATCACAGTTGTACACAGAAGTTGCATCAATATATGGCATTCTATAGTAGATCCTCCTATTCTTTAACCTTAATATGCATGAACCACAGTATGACTAACAAATACTATGAGATAGAAACCATATTTTAATCTAACTCAGCAACAAAAGCATCTACAAAGCAACCAACTAAAACTAACTTTCAAGTTATTGCTGAGCTCTGTTGGGAAAGTGTGGACTTCTTTCCCTCTGGGCTTCAATGCTTAATTTCTATTTCGGTTTGCCCTGCCTCCGCCTCCAGCAATGGAGAACTCACTACCTCCCGTGGCAACCTATTCCATTGACTGAGTGCCCTCACTGCCAGGGAGTTTTTCCTAATATCTAATATGTACTGACTCCCTTGAAGTTTCATACTGTTGTTTCTAGTGAAGTGGTTTCATGGCTGGATGACTGTGGGTCCACCACACAATGCCAGTGCATCCAATGGGCCACAAAGGTGCATGGTTGTGTGAATATGGTTCCCTTTTGGAGAAATGAGGGCTCAGTCTGTGCAAACATTGCCACTCTCTTGTATTCTTTGTTCTAATCTGTATAGCTTGTTTAACAAATACATCCTTTGGGAGTAGCTTTTTCCTGCATGTCTAGAGTGGAGATGCTGACATTGCAGCCATGAATAAAACATGCAGCTGTGGCATTCACAAACCAATCTGTGAGTTTAAGGTATGATGTATGCTCAGTATAAACAAAACGTGGGCAGCAGGGCAGCAGCATTAATTGGCATAACATTTTTGCAATGTTTCCCTTCCTCCTGACCATGATCAAAATTGGAGTTACAGATGCCAAATCTGTCACACAAACCAGGATAGTAAATGCTTCTTGTCTTCACTCCATAACTTACATTTTACTGGCCGTCCTTGCAAAATTGGTGAGGGTTTCAAATTAACTGGTGTCTTTATAAGTTTGAGGTTCCTGTTTATCTTTTGGGAGTACATGTGTGCTTTCATTTACAATTTTTCAGTGAAGTTTAGGACAAGTTAAGCCAAGCTCTTGTCTGCCAAACTGAGAAGTAGAATTTGGACAGAATGTAGCCATATTAAGTACTCCTTGGGTGTTTTTCCACTGTCACTAAAAGTACCCATTAAGTACCCATTAATGGGTACAAAATGGCATTTTTGTACCCATTAATGGGTACTTAATGGGTACTTCTAGTGACAGTGGAGAAACACCCCTTGTTCTCACTGATTTCAGCATAAGGAAGTAGGAACTAAATAATATGTTAACTCCAGGTAAAATTTGCATCTTGCCCAATTATGTTCTTCAACCAAGCATCTTAGTTGCCAGTTAGCTATTGGACCTGATTCGGGATTTTATCTTTGGCATAATAAGCCCTTAACAATGTGGGACCAGCTTACTTGACACCCAGGGGAGATCCTACCACAAATTGCTGAATGCTCTTTAAATGACTACCCACAGTCAGGCCTAGGGATGTGCACAAATATCCTAAACATTTGAAATCTGATTGAATTGGTTCAAATGTGGACATTGGAATTCGAATAGAATGTCTTCACATTCGAATTTAGATATTCGAACAAATTTCGAATGTTCTGAAACTTTTGTTTGAATGATTCAAGTCATTTGAATGTACAGATACAAATGTATTACATATGTATCTGTATGAATATCATACATATTTGTATGCATTTGCACTTACAAAACAGAAGAAAAACAGGATGCATATGGAATGTGTATAGATACGTATAACGCATATGAATGTTGTCAACATTTGTATCTTCAGATTCACATCTAACATTCAAACAAATTGATTCGAATGTGTTGG
Organism: Aspidoscelis tigris stejnegeri; assembly: GCA_023333525.1. Lineage (NCBI taxonomy): Eukaryota > Metazoa > Chordata > Lepidosauria > Squamata > Teiidae > Aspidoscelis > Aspidoscelis tigris. Next base: position 79,497,095 of record JALMGA010000005.1, on the reverse strand, counting down.
ATTCAAATCGGGTTTTGTTACATTAAGATTTTAAACATTTGAATAGAATTGAATGTTTTGACATTCCATTTGACTCAAATTTGAATGCAAAAAAACCCCAAAATTATTCATGCGCTCCCCTAGTCAGGCCTCCTCAGTGGTGGCACCCAGCCATTGGAATATTCTCCCCTCTGTTATTTCTATGGGCACCTACACTTTTTAGGCACTGTTTGAAGACTTTTAATTTTACCAAGACCTTTCTATAGTGAATGTTTGTTTCAATTCCCATGTTTGATTTTGAACATATTGCATATAAATATTATGATTTTAGCTGTTTTTATTTTTTATAAACCACTTAATTGGGGAGGGTATATAAGTACTTTAAATAAAATAAATGAAACGTATGGACTGAAACATGCTAGTGCCCATCAGTTTAAAACTTTGTTGACCAAAGTTGGACAGGGTTGTAGAACATCTCTCGCTCTCTCTTTCCTTCATTCTTTCTATACATGTATTGAGGATCTTCAAATCTCTTTATTCAGAGTTGAATTATTATTATTATTATTCCATTCATAATGTCTGTGCGAGTTAAAATCCAATATACCATAGCCACTTTTGCCTGATGTGAGCTCTCCAATGCTGTACTAATCAAGTTCATGCCCATGCTGAGTTGGACTAGCCTTAGATCAGGCTAACGGTTATCAACACACTGAGGTAGCCAGTTCTGAAGGCTGGGCCAGCCACACCGCTTCAAAAGCCAGGAACTTTCATTCCTGACTCCAAAGTTCCAGGGGAGCCTTGTTTAGCAGTGCACCACTTCAGCCACTTTTGGTGCACTTCCTCGAGGGACACTGAAAAGAGTCCCCCTTTGTATTCCACCCTATGGAGATGTGCATACTTCTTTGGGTCGGGACACTGGTCACGGCCCAATAGAATATTTTGTTATTAAAATATTTTGGGCACCCTAGCGCACTTTATGCTTCATGTTGGTGGACAGCACATTAGGGGTGTGCACAAATGCAATTTTTGACATTTGATTCATTATGAATCGAATAACCAAAAATCAGAATTCGTACAAATAAAAATGAATGTCGGAACATTCGAACCAATACAAATACATTCGTATCTATTCATTTGAATATTCGTATCTGATGATACAAATCTGGTACACATCTGTACGCATCCTGTATGCATCCTGTATGTATATGTACGGATGCGTCTGTGTGCAGATATGCACAAGATGCGTATGGATACGTACGTGATGCACATACAAGTGTTTGAATTATTCATTCAAATAACACGAAATATTCATATCCGTACAAATACCAAAGTACAAATGTCTGGACATTCGATTCGTAAACGAATGTCTGAATCTGTACAAATTCATACGAATAACAAATATTTTGAATATTCGTGCACATCCCTACAGCATATGCTAAGATAGGCTGGGCCTCCCTTATCTTGCTACAGTACGCAAAGCGAAGGTTCCTAGACCCATTCCTAGCATACGGCAACATGCTACACGGAAAGCGATGTAGTTAAGTATTCTCTTCTGTATGCAGGGTTAATCCAGTTATGAGACCAGCCACTCGAAAACGTAAGCAGATAAAACCTTGTCATAGGCATCTTGTTGACCACTGTTAAGAAGAGGGTGCTGTAGTGTGTAAGACATTGCTTCTTCCTATATTCCAAAATATGGCTACAGTCTGAAAGGCAGTGAGGTGATGTTAGGATATCAGTGAGTTCAGTGCTTTGCTTCTGTTAGATCAAGAACTCCTCAAGCAGGAAGCTTTCTGGTGGAGTGCAGACTCATTAAAACTAATGAGATGTGAATTACCGTGCATGTGAGAGAGGGTATTTGTGTGTACATAAGATTAAATGCTCCATGAATATTTGTCTAATTTACCTTCTTCTTTTTTTAATGCTACAGGTTGGTGATCAAATAATTGAAATTAACGGGGAAAGCACGCGGGACATGACACATGCCAGAGCAATAGAGCTAATCAAATCCGGAGGCAGAAGAGTGAGGTTGTTATTGAAACGTGGAACTGGACAGGTCCCAGAATATGGTGGGTTTTTCATTTTTTCATTACCGGTTTCAGTTGTCTTCTGTTTGAAAATGTATCTGCTCAATCGCTGCACCAAATCAATACAGAATCTCTATTGAGATGTATGGTATAGTATTTACTTAAATGTTTGTGCATTTGTTAGAGGGCTTGTTCACACTTGCTACTTGTGGTGCAAATACCACAAACTCCCCACAGAAGTGCCTCCTGAGATTTGCATTCCCCGGTGGCAATTTGTGGAGACTACATATGTTACAGTCTCATTATGTTATCTGTTCCTTTCCACAAGCACCTTACTATTTTCTCCACAGAAACATGAACAGTTGTGATGCCTTGTGGTATGGAGCAACATCATGGCACCGAGGCTGAGGGTACCTCCAGACAAGGAGAGAAAAATGTGGGTTCGTGTTTAGATCCCACAGTCACCTCTTGCTGGGTGGCAGGAGGAAATCGCAGGGCAGTCCTGGACTCTTAGCTCATCTTTTGTTTCTTCATAGAACCACTGCTCTTGAAAAAGTACCCATGCAATATGAAGCACTTGCCTATTTTTTGTGCACTTCATAAAAACAGTATTTTCCCAAGAGCCACAATTCCACAAAGCAGCAACAAACTTGGTAAACAATCCACCACAGTGAAAAACCTGGCATTGGAGATGGGCTTTCTATCATGCCTACGTAACATATTTTCAATAAACTATCCAGAGAGTATATTGGGATTGCCACAGATATGTGTAGCTAACCCTATATAGTACTAGGAAAAACACAGGTTTTTACTCATATGTGGAGACACCCTGAGATCTGTGTCCAGACTTATACATACTGTGCATTCTGATACACAATCGGGGTGTGGGCGTCACACCTGATGCCCAGTACTGTGTAGTGGCGATACATTATGATGCCCCTACTTCTAATTTACCTACTGAGAATGATGAGCACTCGTCCACAGTTTCAGGTAAATTCCAATGTTCCCGCCAGTCCGGACAGGATGGCGAGAACAGCGAATGAGAGCTGAGCCTGCAGCACTGCTCCCATTGGCTGCCTCATCTCACGTGATGTAGACATCAATGTGCACACCATGGAAGTATCACAGCCTTCTCTGAGAAAGCTGCGGGGAGGCAGCTTGAATCCAGACGGCGCTTCATGGCTTCGCAGCTTGTAAGCTGCGTATTTTTGTTATAATTGCGGATTTAATCCACTAGTCTGGATACTACCGCAGTCTCGATCTACACATTGTCATGATACCAGTGCCACAGTATCATAGCAGCAAACTGCTCACATAGGGCACATAGACATCGAGCAATGAGTGACCATTATGCTGCTTTGGAGTACATCAGGGAGTCCCTTCCATGCCCCATTCACCTCTCAGGCTTTGCACTAGTAGTGCTGCCCAAACCTGAATTATCTTCACTTCAGTGGCAGCTCATAGTTTTAGCGCTGGTGACAACAGACACAGGCTGGGCAACCGCTAGCAAAAAACACATGTACTGTCTTGCATCCGTGCATCTAGGAAAAGCACATTCCCCAGTAACCAGTGACCAGACAATGCCTGAAATCACACGCCATTAGATATGAAGCTGAAATCAATTAAAGAGGATGGAATGCTATAAGCCCTGAAGAAATATTTAATCACAGATCTTCAAGTTGTGCTTATTATCCTTCAACAAGATGTTGAAGAAAAGCATTAAATCCAATTGCTAATCAAAACAGTATTTCCTAGCGTTAAATATTCATGTGTATATATGAATATGGGGGAGGGTGGAATCAAACCCGGTATTCCCAGATACAAGTCCAGCTCCCTAACCACTAGGACCAAACTGTGGGGGTTGGCTATCTTGGGAAACAAATTAAATTAAAATAATGTGAGTAATATGTCCTGAAGACGATCTGAGGTCCTCCTAAACTACTTGTGTGACCAGCGCCTCAGTAGAGGCATACAGACACGATATAGCACTTCCAGCAATCATGTGAGGCATCATGAAATCTACAAGAAATGGCATCATGCTAGACCAACCTGACAGCACACATGCCTGTGCCACCTTGGATAACAGTGCAGCCTTAGGGGGAGTCTCTTCTGGCTGGTATACCAGATCAGCAAATATACTAGAACCTTCTCCACCTAGGTGGGGCATCACTTAGATCACACCAGCATGCAGAAGGGAGGCACCTAGTACATTTGCTGATCAGGTATTCCAGCCAGTGTAGAATTGTCCTTAGCTGCAAAAACTATTGTTTGTGAGATTTTTTTTTAAAAAAAAGCTTTACATTGCAGTTTTCACTTTCTGCTTACAGTCTAGGGAAAAATGCGAGCTATTTTGAGAGCCAAATGGATTAGAAGAAATACAATTTGGAAAACAAACACTAAACTACATTTTTGTATCCTATGGCATTCAAATTACTAACTCCACTGTGCATACAATTTCCCAACATAAACATTAAGAACATTTAATATGTAGTTTTCAACAGTGCTGTGCAGGCAGAATTGGTTACACGGAACTTGAAAGTGTATTTTTTAAATTACTTCATACATAGAGTTCAAGTACTACTGTAGTGCACATTCAGAAATGGTGCGCAGAAGCTGTGGTTCCATGGACCCACTAAAGACACCTGGCAGAGGCATCTCCATGATCCCAGCCTGGCTATGGTGAGACTGAGACCAGCCTGTGCACCTCACCAACTCCACTGTTGCTGGGCTAGACCGTGTTCTACTGCATCTGCCTTTGCACAAACATGGCTGCCGTATGCAGGCCCAGCAGCCCTTTCAGTCGCCACGGCTTGTTTCAGTAAGCAATGTGATGGGCCACATCAGGGCAGGAGGTAGCAACCAGAGAGTTTCCTTGCCCACACTGGCCATAAGACTCCTTTCCTGGGCCCTCAAGGTGCCAGAAGTTCCTCCCAGGTGCTTCAGCGGGGAGAACTATGGAAAGTCCAGAATGGTCGTCAATGAAGACATCTCCAATATTGTTTGTGTGTTATTGCTTACCTTTTAATATATATAAATGTAGATATTCTTCCCAATTAAATAAAAATCTGCACGTTATATTCAGAATTGCAGCGAAATGTGTATCTTAAATAATTATTTTTTTGTGGCATGTGTTGAAAAAATAGTAGCAAGGCTCTTCTCACTTCTTTATTTTTCAGCAGTTATTACCATAGGTTAATTGTCTAAAAAGGGAAAGAGTTAAGCATAGAGTAGTTGACTCTCACCAATTCTTCACCGAGGGTTGATAACAGGAAGTGATGCATGCAGTACTTTTTAACAGCCAGCTGCCTGGAGGAACATATGAAATCTGTTCTGAAGCACTTTTCTCAGTTCATCTACAGTATCTTTGCTAGTCACTAATGCAGTAATATGCTAAATACCTTCCGAGACAGAAAGTATTCATAAAAGGAAAGAAGGGGAAGGAATGCATAAAATGAGAATCTTGATAGACCTATCCTTGGAAGACACTGACTGCTGTGAAAAATAGGTAGGGGGAAAAAGAGGGGGGGAAAGTGCTATTAAAAAAAAAAAGCTCCTAAGACCATAAATCTGTGTAAAATGGCTTCACATTTCATATTTTAAGACACTACCGCTGCTTACTTCAAAATGCCATGCCTGAAAAGCAAACCTAATGTAATGTTTTTAAAAATAAACATACCAGCCTCGTGCATGTCAGAGCATTCAATTTGGTTTGAACTCTGCAATGGAAATGTACCTGCTGAATATTCCTGATAATTCAGAGAAGTTTTTGTTTTGGGGGGGTTTTTTTGTCCGTTCACGTACCTTCCTGCAGGTTGCCCCCCCCCCAAAAAAAATCTTGTACTGGGTGGTTCTTTAACTTTTGGGCATCATTTTTCAATGTGCATTTGGGAGATTTAATTAGAACAACCTATCTATTTTTCCACTAGCAAAGATACCTAGAAGAGTGAAAACCCTTCTGAAAGCATGCCACCTCAGTTCCACTTAAAATATAAAAGAAAACCTTAAAAGAATTTAGAACTTTACATCTGATTTTCAGCTGCTAAGAAGTTTCTAAGCTGGGATTTTAAAGTCAGAGTAATAATTAATGTTGGAAACAGCCAAATAGTCATTAATCAGCATGACCCATTGAATCAGCATACCATATGAATTCAGTTGCTCACAAAGAACTTTCATGTACAGTATTTAGGTTTTCTTCTAATATTAGGTGAGGAGATTTCATCCTAGGGCTATTCAAGCAGGCTTCAAGTAGTGACTAATGCAACTAAAACTGCACAATCTTTTTGTCCTAATAGATCACCAATGGCGGAAGTGCATCTGCTACCAGGATGATTCCCATAGTTCTCTGGGCCAGTCTGCTTATTATACAAATATTGGCCGTCTGCTGCTGTGATACTTAGAAGACTGTTGTGATTGTGAAAGTGTTAATTATAGGAAACACTCCTTGCCACACCCCCATTTCATTTTTCATTTAATTACTTTATATTGCACAGAACTCTTGTTGTCTGTGCAGTGAATGGGATAAACTTTAAAGAAAGGCAAGAAGATGACATGATATATCTCATGACATAAATATTCACATACTCAAGGAATTAGAGTGAAAGCATCTTCAATTTCTTTTGAAACATATCTGGGTAGTAGCTAAGACTCAAATCCTGTGCAGTGAATTCCATGTTCACACAGTAAAATAGTAATATTTCTTTTATAATACAGATTGTCAAGCTTTCCAGAGTATAGACCCCTTTATTGGAAGGCAGAGCTTAAAAAAACACTCATGCACCCATGTTAGTCTGGATCCCAACCAAGGAACCAAAGACTGTTTCTGCACTTACCATGAGGTTGACCAATCCAGACCCATTCTTGGAGCAGTCCACCAGCTGGATGGGTACATGGGTCCCAGAACAATGCAGTCACCTTAGGATGACTGTTCAGGAACAGCCACCACACTGCCTGGAATGCTTGCACAAATTTCAGAGCCAGACCCCAACAATTCCAACGGCTTGATATGAAAGTTCATGGCTTCAGAGCCTCTGAGGGACCCATTTGGGTGGTACACTTTGGTGCACCACCAAAATGAGTTCCCTACTAAACCATAACATGGATGAATGCAGTACATTTTCATGCATGGCCTGGTTTCTGCTGTACGGACCATCAGTAGATTGTCTAAAACTGCCTTGCCATGTTCCAGACCAGGCAGCTATTTTTGGACACCCAATCCAGCCTGCACTCTGTCCAATGGGGATGCATCATTCTAGCAGGAGACAAGACCTCTCTGGTTCATACCACCATGCAGAACAAAGAGGCTCTGACACAGACTAGAGCAGTCGTTCTCAACCTTCCTAATGCCATAACCCCTTAATGGAGTTCCTCATGTTGTGGAGACCCCCAACCATGGGGGTAGAGCAGTTGGGAAGTGGGAGGGAAGGGCGGCGGAAGACTTGTCGCGACCCCTCTGAAGGGGTCGTTCAACCCCCAAAGGAGTCCCGACCCCCAGGTTGAGAACCACTGGACTAGAGGGAAGCACTGTACAAAACCACTACTAAGGATAGAAAAATCTAGAGTCTTATAAAGTGGTTTAGCTTGATCCACTTCTTGATCTACTGCATTTGACTTAAAACTGCAATTCTAACTTAAGATTTGATAATCCCATGGAATCTTCTTTTTTTAATCGAATTAAAGAAAAATATAAACCATAGGAATCATGAAATTAGAATTAGTTGTTCATCTTGTGGTAAAAGAAGTCTAGTCCCAAGACCAAATAAGTGACCAGAGTAAAAGTAGCTGCGTTATTCTGTGTAAAGTATAAATTCTCTGCTTATCAACTCAAGGACAAATGTCTAACTTTGCAAATCTTTGTCCATTTGGTTTTTGCTTCTTCGCAGTTTTTTATATCTCAGTGTGTTGCCTAGCCATGCATCTTCCAAATGAATTTGATTTTTCTGGTTTCCCAGTTCCCACAATTCTCTCTGTATTTCACCATTTTGACTTCACAGTCCTAAAAATCTAACCACTGCCAGTATAATAATGATTTTCCTTTCTCGAGAGAACCTACTCACAAATTCATATTAGTAAGTAAGTAATGCTTACAAATATTAACTTTTCCAAGATATGTTTGGTCATGGTATTATATAATAAGCTATACCTTGAAATTCAAATATTAGATCAATATTCAGACATTATTTGATTATTTTGATAAGTGAAGATTTATGGTGATTAAAGGCAAGCAACTAATTCTATAAACTTAATACAAAGAATTTAATCTTCAGTTTGTCTCTAGTGAAGGACCATTTACACAGAAAAGATGGAAAAATAAACTCTGAATCTATTCTGATCATTCTAGTCATATATGGGTTCCATCAGAAGCAAAAAAGATGATTAGTGCCCTGAGTTAACTTCATAGAAGGATGCACCAGATAATAGCTTAGGGGAAATAGATGTTGTGTTTGCATCCCAAAGCTCAAGCCTTTTTTATCAAGGATAATAATAAGTACATTTTTCACAAAGGAGAGTGAGCACACTCATCTGAACAAGGAAATTATTTTGAAAATCAGCATTCTGAAAAATTGCTTCAAAGCTATAAAAACGGCAAGACAGAAATGCAAGAAACACTAGGCTTGATGTATATTACACCCAATCCATGTAATACTTTTCCTTTAGAGGGAGGGCTGGTAAACTGAGTGAATACATATTTACCTGGGTGCAAGATCCTTCCAGATCACAGGCTATTACCTGTTTAAAAGAAGAAAAAGAAAGCATATGATATTTTAGAGTGCTTCTGCATTGACCCTTTAACAACCATTAAGACCACATTTTAAACACTTGGGAAAACTGTGTCTGCACAGCAGCACCCATTAGAGACACATTGGTGAGTCTGCTTCCGCACTGACTCCCACCAGATGTATCACTAATGGGTGTTAAATGGCCCTTAATCCAGTTTCCCATAAGACCACATAAAAGATAGTCTCAATGGGTGTTTTTGGCATCTCCAGAGCTGAGCATGGTGAGCCGGGGGAACTCCGATTTCAGGGCTCACCGCTTCTGCAGCCCCTATCCCCCTCTAACCCACCCTGGGGGTGACCGAGCAGGATCCCCTCCTTACTTTAATGCAGCCAGCCCAATTCTGGCTGCGGGGTCCCGGTTGCCTTCGTGCCTGGGTCCTGCGTGCCTCCCGATTGGCCAGGGCCGTGCCTGGCTTCAGGAGGCTCTCTGCACAGGTGCGTGCCCTGGCCAATCAGGAGGTGTGCAGGACGGAGGCACGAAGGCAACCGGGACCCCACAGCTAGAATCAGGCTGGCTGCGTTAAGGTAAGGAGGAGATCCCGCTCGGTCGCCCCCAGGGTGGGCTAGAGGGGTTTAGGTGAAGCTCCCCCTGGCTCCAAAAGTGGTGATCCACCACTTCTGGGGTGAGGGTGAGCCCCAAAATCAGAGTCCCCCGGCTCACCATGCTCAGCTCTGGAGGAGCCAATCTTGGTGGGCTGGGGGAGGGCCTCTGGAGATCCAGATTGAGGTGGGTGCTGTGCTTCTGCACTGTACCCACCTCAAATCCGGATCTAAATCCATCTTTCTGCCGCGTGTGCGGATGCAAGGGGTGTTAGTAGATCCGTATTTACTAGATATGGATCTACCTTAACACGGATCTCCGAAATCCGGATCTAGTAGATCCGGATTTCGGAAGTGCTGTGCGGAAGCACCCTTAGTGTAACTGTGCCTTCAAAGTCCTCGGTTGGATGTCCATAGCTGTTAAAAGAAAGCAAAAGAAAAACCTAGACCCATAGGTATCCTGTCAATTTCTAACTCTTCACATTCATTACTAGTGTAATAAATCATGTTAATTGCCTACATTGCTCCCTTTCCCCCATTCCTAGATGGCTGTCATTTGTAAAATGCACTTAGAATTCAGTATGGCTCCATCCAAGATTCAATTTCTGCCTTCTAAACATTTTCATTTTATTTCGGTGTGCCCAAGTCCTTATCTTGTTTTTCAGAAGCTAGTTCAATTTTCCAACTAACATGAAGAAACTTGCAATGCACTGCAGTGCAAAACATTCTAATTAAAGAGTTTTAGGCTTGATCAGAAATTAGAAATGAAATCCATGAGCAAGAACAAACGTCTTTTTTATTTTTTATATAGGCTAAATGAAATGTTAATGTTCTGTTTCTAGCAAAGGTGATATTGTTTTGTAGCATTTCTTCCTTAAACAAAGTGGGGTTAGGTATTTCTTACAAAAACAGTACCCCAATTCATTTTTTCAAGGAGAATCGTGGTGAAATACTGCAGTATAACAGGCAATTTGCTCAGCTTCCTTACTGCATTCAACGTAGTCTATATTTTGTAGGCATACTAGGTCATTTTGTACTCTAATCCGGATGGTATTCCTCTTTTGGACCTCTGTTGTCCACATGCTGGTACAAAACTAGAGGAGCCCAGTCCCTGTTAGCCATCTACCAGTACACTCCAACTGTACGAGGTAGAACATGTTCTGGATCAGGAGGCCCCAGATGACCTGTGGTCTGCTTCTGGTTCAAAATACTGGTAGACGTCAATAACAAGGACTGCTGGCATGCTAGATCTGTGGGGGACCCATTTCTGTAGCACACCTTGTTGTGCCACCAAAAAGGGGTTCCCCAGAAACCCCGAGGCCAGGAACCTTCAGTTTTATGGACATATCTGGCATGGAGACTGGTCCCGAACAGATCTATAGATCCAGAACTGTGCAGACACATGTAGAAAAGTCAAGGGAAGTTTTAGGAAGGTGAGGCCTGATGAGGGAAGGAACAGGGGGATTGTGACTCCCACTCAGCGTTACTGACCATCAAGTTTTCAATTTAGATTATCAGATGTTGCAATGAGCCAATCTGCTCTTTTGCCTATGATGGCTTTCAGTGCCCCAAAGGAAGGCTACCGTAATGACACAGAAAATCAAAGAGCATTTCAGGGAAGTCAGTTTCTTCCAAGGATCATCTTCTTAAATTTATAGCACAGTAAGACAGAACAAACCAATAAAAATTATAATTTCTTTACAGCAGCCAATGCCGTCTTCCATTAGCAAAAGCAAGGCTATTTGCAAACAAAGAACACGATACAAAAGTAAGCATTAAGAGAGAGATTTTCATAATGAGATTACAGTCAGTCTGACCCCAAAAAAGAAGCTAATTAGTGTTTTATTCAATTTCAATTTTGCTCCATAGTTTGACATTTAGACAGGAAGTGGCAGGTGCTATTATAGTGAAATAAATGCCTTTCACAACTGAAAGTGGCTCTCCCACATGATGGAAGCAGCCAAATTGTCTAGCTGTCCACTGCTTACTCAGATACTAGGCATAAGTGTTTATGCCATTAGCATGCCTGGAAAGCATTCTATTAATGAGATGAGGAAACAAGGTGGAAATAAGGCCCCAGCCCTCTTAGTGTCGGAGATATGAGGCAAAGAGTGAAAACTCTCCCTTCTGCTGCAGGTTCTTGTGTCTCTAGGGATTTGTTTAGTTTTCCTCTATTTTTGAGAAAATTGCAAAATAACCTGTCAGTAAACAGGAACAACTACAGGGCCGCATCCCCATTAGAAGCTTAATTCGGTTTCCTTGAACCGGAATAACAGAACCGGATGCAAATGCGAATTTGCCTGATCCCATTACTTTCAGCCAGAATCGCGTTCAATCCAGATTCTGAGGACGTACATGACTCAAGGGGGGACTCCAGTGGCTACTTTTTAAAAACCGCTTTTTGGGGCTGCCCTGTACTCTTCCTCCTGGTGTGAACACACCACCCATAAGGGACCCCTTCACGAAACCTAGCTGGGTGGCTGGGTGGCTGCTGCTTGCCTGGATGGAGGAAAAATGGCAGCGGACAGCCAGCAATTCTTTCCCCTCCTCTCCTCATTGCTCAGGGCACGCAGCAGCAACAGCAACTCAAGCCCCTTTTGCCCGTCACCGTCAACAGCCTTTAAAACATTTACACATCTCACCAAACCTGCAGATGCTTTCCTTTCTTTTGCCTTTTTAAAGGTCAGAACTTTCAATGGCAAGATCGTTATCAGGTGTGAAGTGCTTGGATTGCTACAGTGGATTGCTTGGATTGCTATTAGGGCTGCTGCTTTAAGGGGTGGATTTCTACAGCTTGCTTTGGATGCAAGCTATTGGGGGAGGGAAACTCTCATCCCTTAACACGGAAGGGTTCCCACAGTAAAAAATATAAAACGTTTCACGTGCACAATCCGGAGTGAGACCTGTTGAAATAAGGATTAACATTTACAATGCTTTGAGGCGATTTAACACGTGGAAAGCGTGTTAAGCCAAACTGATATGGGGTCTACGAGGATTGAAAACGGTTTGAAACCGAAATAAGGTTTTAATGGAGATGCGGCCCAGGTCATATATGCACCTGACCCAACAGTGTTAAACTTCTTGTTTCCTTTGCTAATAGAGTTCATCTTCCTATTACCGTGGCCATGGACACACCTTCACTTTAAACCTCCCTTCGATCCATCGTCAGGTCTGACTTCTCACATCTTTTCATTTCTATCTCATTTTGGGGTCCACAAATAAAATAAGATAGAAATGACAATGTGTGAGCAATCAGTCCTGAAGATGGACTGGAGAAGGTGTAGCCATGGACCATAAGGGTCTTTAATTTTCCTGCAGGTAAAAGCAGCGGCACTGAAAACTAAATTATCCTTTGTTTTGTCAATGTGCAACCTTCTCCTGTTTTCCTCTTAGATGCCTTGGCAACCCAAATATATTTTCTCATTAATCTCCCTAGTTTTTAGGCCTGCCTCCTGAACACTCTTTGCCAAGCACATCACAGAAAAATGGCCAGGAAGCAAATTAGTGAAATGAAACTGAGACCAATGAATCTAGTAAAACAATTTCTCCAAATTTCCCAGATGCATTATCACTACTTTTTTTTTTTTTGCTTAAATGGCTGCTGATCAGCAGCCCTGAGGAACAGTGTGTGGTTGGGTGTCCTCTTTATGTTTGCATTTGCTAGGAAACCACTATGATCCAAAGGAGAAGAGTATGATAAAAGGCAATGTGTCCTTTAAAACTCCACTTCAATCCTGCACATTGAAACACAGTCATTGCTCAAAAACACAGTTCAGTACATGTCAGTCTTCTTCTCTCTAGGACTCCTGTAATCAGATCCGTTCTAAGCATAAGTTCTAGAGTTCTCAACATGGTGGCCTGCAGAGCACTACCGTGGGAGACAGTTTCCCAACCGTGTTTTGATCCACAGCAGATTTGGGGGAGGGAGTTTTCCAGTTCAAATCTAATTTCCTCTCCACTGTCTTTGGAGTCCCAGTGTCAGGCTGGCAAAGAATAACCACGAGACACTTTCTTTAAAAAGGTGAACAGTGATTTATTTCAGCTCAGTGTAAAGGCATGTTTTGTTTGGAAGCAACTTTGAACAGAAAGCCCAGCATATTTGTATGTTTCATAGCTGGGCGGGGTTTGGCCCTCAACCAATGAACAATAATTATTTTTCAAAACTCAGTTTAAACTTGGAGCCAAAATGTATCACTTGACCCCAGCAGGGAGGGGGGAGTCAACTGTCACTTCCAAACAACAAGCAGCTACTATATACATTTATTTATTTATATTTATTTATATTTATATTTATATCCTGCCCCATACCCAAGGGTCTCTGGGCGGCTTACAACATTTAAGAACAAACACATTAAAATTGTAACACACTATAATAAAACCAACGTAAGGTTTAAAATCCAACATAATAAGCATAAGAATAAAAACGATATAAAAACAGTTTAAAACAGTAGTCTTTGGAAGGAGGGAAGAATAAAGAGCATTAGCCAAAGGCCTAATAGATGGCAGAGATCTTACATTCAAATATTATGGCAGGCAGCTAGCCCTGCCTGACACCCAACCTCTGGACCAGCAATACCCCTCAGAAGAAAAAAGTCAATAGCTTAAGAACGAAATGTGCCCATTTGGATTCTGGGATTTGTGCTTAAAGACTGGTGTCAGACAAAGCTTCATTATGCTCTTTAAGCATTTCTGTGAGTGGCCACAAAAGGATTGAGACTATTGCTAACCAATCTCAGGAAAAGCTACACTAATGCTGACCTCTCAGGTTCGACTTTTTATGAATGACACAACAAATTAGACCTTTCAGCATGCTTGCTCAGGATGTCCTTTCAGATGTACCTCCAGAATTATCCTGCAACTCTCTTAAGGCACATATACACCGAGTGCTGTGTGTTTTTCTCTGTCACTAATATTAACTCTTTGCATGCCTCTCTTTGAACTATATTAGAAAAAAAGTTTGTTATTACTTACATATATATCTTACCAGCTGTTTCTAATAATCTGCGAGCTATCTTTTTGTTATTTGTTGTTAATAATAATCATAATATGTCTTGATGTCACTGGATCTGTTAATTCTAATGATTGGTCCTAGGCTGTTCCTCCCCTTCCTTTAGGAATGGTACCTTCCAGCCTCTCAATGTGCATCAAAAGTGACAAGCATGGCTCCCCATATTTCTACTTACTGGGCCATCCTAAAGACACGGTGTGTAAATTGTGCATGTATATTTATCATTATCTAATATGCTTTTATTGACATTACTGTTTTAACTGAGCCTTTGGAAATTCTCTTTGACATCTTAGCTTGCTTCTTCTTGTTAATAGATTCTAAACTGATGAGGCTAAACACCCTAAAAAAGTGACACTGCATATACATTTTTTAATTTTAAAAAACAAGCATTGAATTCTGTATAACAGATTAATTTTGTTATTTCTTCAGACTCTGCATCTCAGGTTGTTTTCATGTATCTCTAATCATTTCATAATAACTGATCTACAGTAGAAGTCCTCAAAGTAAAATATTACATCAGCCTAAAACTGCAATCCTGTGTATGTTTCCGTGGAAATAAACCACTGAATTAATTGGCCAGGTTTGGCAGTAGAAAGCTGAGGCCTTTTTGATCAGGGCCCCTATAACCCTCGGGAACCCAGGGAAGGAGCACGACGGGCCTGCCCAATGGAGGCAGCCAGAGGTGGGGCCCACAGCTGTCAGGGAGGGAGTGTGAGAATGCACTCCCTCCTGAACAGCTGCGGCACAGCCAGGGACGGCCAGGAATGCCCTGGGCCAGGTGTAGAGCATGATTTCTACACCCAGAACATATGTGGGCACCCTGGGACGGGCTGGGGCAGTTCCAAGCGGAACCACCAGCCCAGCGGAGCAGATGCTCCATCGTACACGCATTCCAGAGGCCCTTGTGCGAATTGGCCTCTGAGTTCACCAGAGGCGTAGCTACCAAGGAGCAAGCTCACTTACAGTTAGAAAAAGGATCCATTGACCAACTGCTGATGTTACTAGTTATTATTGCCTTCTGTGCATCTTTGGATGCTTACTCTGTGTGGTATTAGGCACTTCTCTGGCTTTCTCTGCCAGGGACCATCTCACTCTGTTTCCTGGATTTCACACTACACAACATTTTTCAATTCCTTTTTGCTTCCACTTTTCAACAAACCTGTGTTTCTTATTGCAGAATTTGCATTTTATTCTGTAGAGGAAGTAAGCGCATACACAAGGAAAAAGAAATCACAAGTATCATAAAGTACTGTTTTATATGGTTTCATTTCAACAAAGTATGATTTATGGCCTTTCTGCACTTATCTCTGTTCTGGATTTTGGTCATTTTCTGTGCCTGTTTTGACCAATTGCTGGTGGAAACTAGAGAAGTTCTGCACCCATTAGCCACCACTGGTACGCTCTGTCTGGTTAGCTTGACACCTGGAATACTGGTAGACCTTGATAATGAAGTCTAACAGTATGTTAGGGCCATGAGGGACTCATTTCGGTTTTGTGGTTTACTGGCATGCAAAATGGGTTCCCATAGATCTAAAGCCCATGCGAGCTCCAGGGTAGTATGAGGGCCAGATCTAGATGAGCACCTCTAAGGGCCTTTCTATATTCACCTTCCATGAGTTACAGTTCATAGAAGGCAAATATAAGAAGCCCTTAAGACAAATCAGATTTAGTACTTGCCTTCAATATACAATTGGGGCAGGGAGGCCACAAATTAAGTTACAGAAAATAGTCCATAAAGAATTATTCAGCTAAAAGCAAGTACATAGACTAGGACCTTTCTGCACTTGACCTTATTCTGGAACATATCTCAGAAGGGGGGAACTGCTATCTGCATACTAGTGCAAACTATGGCAGACCCCAGATGAGACTTGCCCTAGTATGTATTAGCATATGGACATCAGACCTCTGCTGTGAGATATGTTCCAGAATAAGGCCAAGTGCAGAAAGGGCCATGGTCTGGTCCTGGTCTGCACACTGCTGAACACTGATTGGTCCGTTTTTAAAAATTACAATGCCATCTAATCTTTCCACGGAATGCCCAGGCACAATGGTTGAAAATCTGAAAATAACACACACCAAAGAAACAATCCACTTTAGGGAACAAAACAGAAACACAAGCTGCATCCCCATGGGGCTGCCAGTGCCTCGCGATAGATTCTGGGGAGCCTTAATGAGAATCTTAATTCGCATTAAGGAGTCCCCATGGCAATGGAGGACAGGGCGGGTTCAAGGCGAACCCGCCCATCCCCATAAAAACTGCAGTAAATCCCTGTATCAGGATGCCGCGGTTTTCTCCATTCCACTCCCCTTGCCTGAGCACTTAAACACCCAGGTAAGGGCTTGCTTTGCCCCAAGCGATCACCTGACAGCTGCCCTGCTGTCAGCTGAGCAACTGTCAGGTCAGTATAGGGGCTGTCAAGAACACAAGCAAAGCTCCAGTAAAATGATTGCAACAGACACGAAAGCTGTCTTTTTGTCCCTCATGTAGCCTGAGTTAGGGCTTTGCATGGGAACCCTCCTGAGGCAAACTCATGTACACCTGACAGTATCCTTACCATGGGGACCCAGCCACAGAGTTCAGACTTAATAACGCAGAACCAGAACACTTGCTCAGTTTTTTATGTTTATCTCTCTGCAACAAAGATTGATTGAAAGTGAGGAAAAATCTATGTGTACCTAAGGCCTCAGTCAGAATTGTTTCTGAGCAGAGGTGTGTGTATGCATGTGTGTGTGTGTGTGTGTATCTGCATTTTAACTTTCCTACTCAAAACATGTACCTATATGTATTGAATTATGCTAATATAAATGTCCCTATTATGTATTAAAAAGTACACTCCTTCATGAAAAGCAATACAATGTAACAAATTTTAGTTGTGGTTTATTGCACTATAACCTGATTATTTTACACATGTTTTGTGTTTATTCAGTTCATTTAAGAGACAGCCTGTCAGAGTGTTGGCAGGACAATACGTGGGTGTTTGTGCGAGATCATTTTCACCCTCTAATTAAGATGTCAAAGCAGAATATTTTCTACATGGAGGAAATTTCCCCCCAGAACATTTTTCATAAAGGATCCTCTCTGTGCTGTAATAATTCATACCTTTTGAATTTGCCTTGTTTGGATTTCTTGCAGACCAAAATATTCTCCTTGCTTTTCAAGCCAATGTTTTCCTGTGCATCTCAGGCAAAAATGAGAAAATCAGTTTAGCCTGTCCTAGTTGACTAATGTTGCATAGAAAACTATTCTTAAGAACTGATTCAATATTTTATTTTGCATATTTTTGAGTTCCGCTTTTTATTCATTTCCTACATTTGATATGTGGACATTTTCAAAATCAACTAGATTACGGTAAATTGACTTTAAGTGCTAGGTGCACTTAAAATCCTGAAATCTCATCTTTTGATGAGCATAATAAGCACCACTCACTTTAACTGGAATATTTACAGCACTTTTACTTCCACTTTGCAAAGATACCTTTAAAATTCATGTATTATTTAAAATAGCAGCATTTTAATAGAAAAAAAATGCATTCTCATTACTGAAGCTGTAGTCCAAAATCCACTAAGTATCAATACCAAATGCGTTTCTGAATTCATGCTGGTTTAGCTAACTAACATAATTGTTGGTTCTATAAATCATCATTAATGTATTTTTATCTTCTTATCTATATCCCATGTGCAACCATTATGTCCTGATAATGGATCCTGCACAATGATCTTTAAAAGGCCAAGTCATTGACATACAATTTCACTAGTTATCATGCTTACCAACGAGCTTTCTTTGCACTCTTGTCTTCTTGTTCATATGATATCACGGAAAGAAACAGAAGGGGCTTATGTCAAAGTGGATGGACGAACGGACAGATGGACAAACGGACGGTGGATAGGTGGGAGGAAGGAAGGAAGGAAGGAAGGAAGGAAGGAAGGAAGGAAGGAAGGAAGGAAGGAAGGAAGGAAGGAAGGCTCACTCCAGACCCCAGAGACATTTTGTAAGAAAATGGCCAAGTTCCACGATCATATTGGCCAGGTAGAAACTTTGACACTGGGGTACTTTCATAAGTTGGCCTCAAAGTGTGCATAGACTAGGACATATGGCCTATGCAGATATCCCTACACACACGCCCCGTATAAAAGTAAATCCTCTGACCCAGGAGCAGTTTCTGCTCACATCAAGCATCACGTATGGAAGTTGACTTGATGGAGTTTTATTCCTGGAACCATGCAGACCTGTATGGGATATTGCTGAGCAACACATGAGTCTTGGGAGAGGAACGGGATACAAGCAGTTAAGTAATCAACATTGTCCTTTATAAAAATGCATTGTCTGCTTCCCTTGGTGTGGGAGGCATACAGTATGCGTGTATTCCCAAATACAAAGATTATATACAGGATTAAATAATGTGTAGTGACACTGTGTGCAATATTGTAAGAGAGCAGTTTTTAAGGCAAGTACCCACTCAGAAATGGTAGTATTAAAAACTCTTAAGTGGTCTTCAAAACTAAGTCACTCTCACAAAATAGCTTGAAGGAAAGATGTGAAACTGAGTTAATGAAACAGAAGGAAGAAGGGAAAATCAAATTCAGTATCCCCTTTTTTCCCCCCTGTATCCTCACATGACTCTCAGCTGAAATAGCTTCTGAGACTGTTTCTCCCTTTTATGTCAATTTCACTTTGAAGTCACTGTCAGGCATAGTGCAGAAATTTATCACCGTGACTTTGATGCGTTTCCTACTATGATGACCTTTTAAGTTCCTCACAATGACTTGCTGGTCTGTAGAAACCCTGTGTCAATCCACATGAGAAGTCCTCAATGAAAATCAGTCCTGGAGGCCTGAGAGGCAAGAAATGATGGCATGATGTCTGTATGATTGTTTAAGTTGGACATTGCTGATTGTACCTTGCGTGTTCATAGCAGTGACTCTATTTGTGTACTATATGCAGCAGGCATTTTCATCTCTTCTTAGCAAGCTTGCAATCAATAGCCACTATTTAACAGCAGAAACCTCTACCTGTTTCTTACTTCCTGGGTTGGTATTATGAAAAACAGGAGGAGCATATATTGGTGTTTTATAGTATGACAACTTTGCCCGAGCTGTCAGTGTTTATACAGATGCTTTGTTTTCATAATTCATGTCTACTATTTCCAGAGCCTGTGGTGTAGAAAAGAATAATTAAATGGGTCAAGATAGTAGTTAATCACACTATTTCATAATCCTCAGGTAAAATATGAGGCCCAAAAGATTTGAACAGCCTCAACCATTCAAGATAAAAATAGCCAGTTTAATAAATAAGAGTAGCTGACAAGAGGAAAAACATACCTCAATTATAATGTGTTAATAGGGTGTATAAGTACAGCCATCCCATTTTAATAACCAGAAGTTTTTGTTCTTTAAATGACTTAGTTCTCAGAAATTACTGAGGATCAGTACATTCTTTGCAATAAATGTTTAGTTTTAGTTCTTCCAAATAACTTTGCAACATTTTCTCTACCCTTTCTCTAATCTCCGCTGTCTCCTCTCTTCACCTTAAGACCACCTTTTGTTTTCATCATCTCACCACCTTCTGCAGTCTTAGATTGCAGTGAGACACACATAAAATACTTTAAATCACATTTTACCATATCCTAGACTCTGTGCATCCCTTTCTCAGACATAAAATCATCACTCCAAGGGTGACTCACTTTTAGGTCAGATTGGGCAGGAAGCTGCAGAAGCTTCTGTAGCAAATCCCAAGCCTGGAAATGGCTGCTATGGATGGCCAACCAATTAGGGTCACAAGAAATCCAACAGATGAACAGCCAATCAGTGGCAAGCACTTGTTGTTAGGGGAGCACGATCAGAGAAGGAGAAGGAGAGGGATGGTTTGCAGGCAACTGGTGGCCCTGGTACCCTCAGTGTGGCAGAAGCAGAACAAAGGAGGCAGGCTTTCTGCTAAGTGTTGGTAGCAGCAATGTCTGCATGGTAGCCAAGAAGAGAATGTTTCCTGCTGCTGCAGCACACCATGGTTTTGCTTGGGATAGTAAAAGGGAGTCTTCAATCCAATAGGTACTCAATCCAATAATTCAGTTCAACGTACTTATATTTTTGTGCATCTGCAAGTGGGATGGTCCTTGGTAAAAGTCCATCTGATCACATCCTTACCACCATCACCACTCTGTTTTCCCTTCACCTCTTCCACCACCAAGCAACCCCAGACGTAGCCAAACCCACCTTCTCCATCACTTCAGGTTCACTATGTTCTTTGATCAGGACCCATCGAAGCATCAAAGTGCTCTTTTGCACTTCCATTAGAAAGTGTCACCCACTTCAGGGACCCTCTCCTCCACTGAAGCAGTACATCTATCTTACAGTAAAGATGAGCCATATTGAACTTGACAAGAGAGACACAATGGGCGCATCCCCATTATAAGCTTAATCCAGTTTCCCTAAACCGAAATAACAGAACCGGATGCAAACGCAAATTTGCCTGTTCCCATTACTTTCAGCTTAATCGCATTCGATCCGGATTCTGAGGATTGTACATGGCATACATGACTCAAGGGGGGACTCAAGTGGCTACTTTTTAAAAGCCGCTTTTCAGGGCTGCCCTGCCCTCTTTCTACTGTCATGAACACACCACCCATAATGCACCCCTTCAGGGAGCCTAGCTGGGTGGCTGCTGCTTGCCTGGATGGAGGAAAACCGGCAGCGGGCAGCCAGCGATTCTTTCCCCACCTCTCCCAATTTCCCAGAGCACACAGCAGCAGCAGCAACTTAAGCCCCCTTCACAGCCACAGCCTTTAAACAGAACCTCCAGCTGCTTTACTTTCTTTTCCCTTTCTAAAGGTCAGAACTTTCAAAGAGCTAGAATTGCGCAAAATTGCAACATTGTTATAAGGTGTGAAGTGAGTAGATCGCTACAGTGTAGTGGCTGCTTTAAGAAGTGGATTTTTATAGTGGCTGTTTTGAGGGGTGGATTTTTTCAGTGAAATCACTATCTTTGGGAGCAAGCTATTGGGGGAGGGAAACCCTAAACACGGATTCTCATCCCTTAACACCCTACGGTCCCCACAGTAAAAAATGTAAAATGTTTCAAGCGCACGAACCGGAGTGAAACCTGTTGAAAGAGGATTAACATTTACAACGCTTTGGGGCGATTTAACACGCGGAAAGCGTGTTAAGCCAAACTGACGTGGGGTCTGCGAGGATTGAAAATGGTTTGAAACCTAAATAACGTTGTAATGGGGATGCGGCCAATGAAGAATCTCAAAGACAATTGTTTGGCATTGCGGATTTATCCCCAAAGAAAATGGCACCTGCTAACCTTCTCTCCCACGCCTTGAAGAGTTGTAGATTCCATTAAGGAAGACGAAAAACACGGTATCTCAGCATGGTGCCAGAACAGTTTTAGCAGAAACATTCTAAGACCTTTTGGAACTTCTGGATCTCCTTGCTCCACCCATTAGTGTGGATCTGTGGAACCACACCTTCCTCACAGGTACAGTCCATCTGCATCAGATGGAGCTTAATCCCAATAAGGGAGGCCCTGGTCAGGAAATCCGTAGCCTCAAACAAGTCCACCGGTAGACCCCGGTCCAGAACATGGTAGTCTATTTGTTTTTGGGCCTGGCAAGGGTTTCATTTCAGCAGCATGCCAAAGCATGGTGCTGAAACACATCCCCCAGAGGTACCAAGGCTAGGAACTTCTGTTCATAGCTTTTATAGTGAGTGTGTCCAGACTGGGGGATACTGTGCATTCTGATGCACAGTCTGTGCATGGGTGTCACACGTGACGCCCGATACTTCATAGCAGCTACTGCAGATTTACCTGCTGCAGAACGATCAACACTCATTCCACAGCATCAGGTAAATTCGAAGTTTTGCGCTGTCCTGACCGGACAGCGAGAAATAGCCAATGCAGCTCAGCTCCCATTGGCTGCCCCATCCCATGTGACACACACTTCACCACGCGTACCACGGAAGTCTCACAGCTGCCGAGAAGGAAGCTGCAGACCTCCATTTGGAGTGGGGACAAGGAGTCGTCACTTCGCAGTGAGGTAAGCTGGAAATTTTTATATAACTGCGGGTTTTTATCGGCTAGTCTGGAAGGTACCAGTGCTTGGACCTCTGTCTCAAAACTCCTGCGTGCTTTCAGGCCAGAGAGAGGGGCTCGTTTGGACCATGCCTTTCTGTGGTTGGAACCAGTGGTCTTAATTGTTCCAGACCCACTGATTCTGACTACATACAGGTAAGTGCATAAAGGGGATAAAACAACTCACAACAGTGTATCTGTAGCAGGAAACTGAGAGTAGAGAAAACATTGAGCAAGGGTAGAAAGTGAGAGTAGAGAAGACCTTAATCCAAGAATCCCACATTTTGCCTAAAAGCCAACACGGGAAAGTAGACTAAGAATCAGAAAGTACCGTAGCCATCAAAAATTCCAATAAACAGCTGATGAAAATGCTTTAAATAGCTCTAGTCATTTTTTCTTTTCCTTTTTTTGCAGAGAGGGGATATAGGCTTTCTGCAACAAAAGGGTTTATGATGGGGAAAATAGACAGAAAAGTGGGGAAACAGAAAGCATTCAGTCTGACGTACCAATCGGAAAGAGAGCGTAATATGAAAAGCACAGCAAACAGAGCAGGGGGAAAAGTGGAGGAAGAATGACAGGCCTTCAAGCCAACATTGTTAAAACTGTTGACAGGAAATCATAGAATAAGAAACTCGTTTCTAAAAAGAAAGAGGGCTGGAAGGAGAAAAGACCGCTCTAAGAAAAACGTCATGGTTAAAAACAGCAGTATGATTTAGGGAAAGGTGTTTTAAGCAACATGTTGCTTTACTGAAATGAATTACACAGAATACTGCCTACAGTATAAACTAATATATAATTTCTGGTTTTATTCAATGCCTGTCACAAGTAGCCTTTTACGTCTACCATGTTACCAAGATTCAAACATCTTATTGCTTGTATTAATAAACGTGATCTATCACTAAATCTCATGGTTGCTGCGGACTTAAGGATCTTTAATTCTGCAGGACGGTGGCTGATAAATTGTGTGCCACTGGCTTCCTATAGTATTCAGTGTATACGATATACAGTTCATATATTAATTTATGAATGTTAACCATGTCATTGAATTCTTAATATTCAACTCTAATGATTGGATATAGCTTAATTAGATTAAGAGAAATGGATCTATAACTCATAAAGTTTAATTATTCAGCAGCTTGTGATTCAGTTTGCGCAGTTTTCCATCTGCTGAGTATATATTTCTGCTGGATTTTTCTGTCCCCAGACAAAATTTACCGAAAGACGAAAAAGCAATTACTAATTTGGAAATTGCTTTGCTCCCTCCCCAGAGCTGCTGATTTTGCCCAAGAGCATTCTCTTCAAACTGTGAATCACAGCACAAGAACCATAGATCTGTCTGCTTTTGAAATGCTAAGGGGATTGAAGGACCTTTGTGGGGGAGGAAGATAGCAAGTCCATGCATGAGAGGAAATGATACATGCATCTACAGGGAAAAGGATGCACATCCACATGAATGTAGAGGGCTGAAGGATGGAAGGATGGCTGTCTTCAAGCGCGTGAGAGTGCGGTGGTTGGTGTCCCTGGCAGCAGGTGGAAAGAAGGGTTGAGCAGCCAACAAAATGGGACCAGATAGGAACAAATGGAGCTGAGAGTACACAAGAACCCATAAATTGGCAGTTCAGTGAATTCCAGCTTCTTCCTGAATCAAGTGGATTATAAGAACATAAGAGAATCCCTGCTGGATCAGGCCACAGCCCATCTAGTCCAGCATTCCATCGCACACAGAGGCCCACCAAATACTCATGGGCATCTCAAGCAGAGACAAGGATGAACCTTTGCCTGCTCTCGAATCCCAGCAAATGGCCTTAGAAGCATCCTGCTTGTCCCCCCAGCCTGAAAGATGCACCTAGGCATTCATAAATATGTCTAACTCAGCCTTAAAGCCATCTAGACTGGTAGGGGTTACCACCTCTTCCAGCAGCAAATTCCACAATGCGATGACCCTCTGGGTGAAGAAATACTTCCCCTTGTCGGATCTGACTCTCCTACCCGTCAGCTTCATAGAGTGCCCCCTGGTTCTAGTGCTGTGTGATAGAGAAAAGAAATTTTGTCTACCCACCTTTTCTATATCATGCATAATTTTATATACTTCAGTCAGGTCCCCTCTTAAACGCCGTCTCTCCAGACTGAAGAGGCCTAGACGTTGCAGCCTGATTTCATAACGGAGGTGTTCCAGACCCTTAATCATTCTGGTAGCCCTTTTCTGCACCTTTTCCAGTTCCACTATATCCTTTGGGAGGTGTGGTGACCAGAATTGTACACAATATTCCAAATGTGGCCTCACCATAGATCTATAAAGAGGCAAAACGACACTTGCTGACTTATTTTCTATTCCCTTCCTAATTATTCCCAGCATTGAGTTAGCTTTTTCCGCTGCTGCCGTGCACTGGGTGGACACCTTCACTGAACTGTCCACCAAAACCCCAAGATCCCTTTTCCTGGTTGTTGCAGAAAGCTCAGACCCCACCAGTTTATAGATTATGCACAGACTAGCCAAAGGAAAAGGAGAAAATAGACTTGTTTCTAGATGAGCTTGCAAATAAATGACTATTGACTCAAGTTCTCACTTGTAAGGTGCAGTGAAATCCTGCCTACTTTGCCCTTATGGATTTCACGCACTGGTCTTGGAAGAGACCTCTCTGTATCTGTCCTTTGCACGCTGAGTTGTGGACTTCAAAGCAAACATGTTGACTGTTAGGCTGGAAAGCCCATATAAGGAAAATGTAGAGATGTGTGCAGAAAGGTAACTAAGAGACACAGAGTGCTAACTATCACCAGACTGTGCTCAAGGTTGGATTGTGCAAGAATTGCTCAAGTTTGTGCAACACAGTGTTCAGGGGAAGCACAGGATTGTGCAACACTCAGGAAGTGAGTCACCAACTCTGATAAGGAAAAGGTATAAAGGTGCCTGTACACTGCTGGTTATTGTTGTTGATTGTTCGAGACTGGAGAGGGAGAGAGATGTAACTGCTACGAATAAACAAAGCCTCTACGGAGAAAACTCTGTCTCAGTCTGTTTGCTTACACTGTGGGCAGAGTAAGGGGGGCGAAGCTCCTGAAATTTGGACAGCTCCGCCGAGAATGCTGACAGCCAGCAAGCCAGCAATCCGAGAGACAGAGGCTTGTATTTTCCAGCACAGACGTGCAACTCTGCGAAGATTTATTACCAACGGGGGTACCTGACACCCCACTACCCCCTAACAAGGGTTATGGGCCCAGAGCGTTAACCCCGCGCGTGCTGGAAAGATCAACTGACTGTGAGTGCCGGAAGGCTGAATGGAAAGAGAATCGGACGGCTGTCTGATTGTCTGTTTCGTGTGTCTGTTTTTTGTCACGTTTGACAGAAGAAGGAGGGAGGATATTATACTGCTTGAGAATGGAGGCAGTAAGATTTCCCAAACCAGATGAGACGAACTATTCTGCTTGGTGTGTTTACACTGAAGCGTTGCTCATTAGAGAACGAGTCTGGGACGTTGTTGAAAAGGGAGTTTTAGTGGCTGGTACGGTTGCGGAGGATCAAAAAGCAAGAGCAACAATTTTGCTTACTATCACACCGCCGCAAATCAACCACATCCGGGAGAAAGCAACTTCAAAAGAAGTGTGGGATGCCTTGAAGGAGATCCATCAATCCACAACAGCTCTGTCAAAAATGATTTGGTGTAGGAGGCTGTATGCCTGCAAGATGCAGAAAGCACAAGCCCCTGAGAAACATCTGGAAATCATGGCAGATTTGTTTCACCAAGTAGCAACAAGGGGAGTTGAAATCACCCCGGCACAAAAAGCATATGTGTTGTTAGGAAGTTTGACTGATGAGTTTGAAAATATCCTGTGGAGTCTACAGTGTGTTGACCAAAGACAGCTGACTGCAGAGATGGTGGCTTCACGAGTCTTGGAGGAAAGCCCACATAGGGACTACGAGGCAAAACTCCAGAGACAGGGGGCAGGACCGAAGCAAACTCACCCAACTGAGACTTTCAGGGAATTGCTACCGGAGAAAGCAGCTGTGTCCCGAGAGAGAAGGTGTTTCCACTGTGGCGGAAAAAATCATCTCATCAAGGACTGTAAAAAGTTGGCTGCAGAAAGGGCCAGAAAACAACCCAAGAATGCTGCAAGCAAGAAAGGTGTTGTGGCTGTGGTAAAGAACAGTGACTATATAGCCTATGTGGCTGCAAATCCTATTTGGGTGTTGGACTCGGGAGCATCTTCTCATATGGTTAATTGTGAAAAGCTCCTGAAAGATAAGATGCCTTCTAATGTACATTCAGTTGTTTTGGCGGATGGTGCAACAAAGGAGGTAAAAGTGATGGGGACTGTGCAAATCCCAAGTTTTGGAAAGGATTTTTCAAATGTATTATGTGTTCCTAAATTGCAAAACTGTTTAGTCAGTGTGTCTGAGTTAACAAACAGTGGGTATGCTTTATGTTTCAAGGGGAATGATTGTACTATTAGCATGAATGATGAGATTTGTGCTAAGGCAGTCAAGCGAAACAAAGTGTATCTTATGATTGACAAGGCAGAATGCGCGCTAGCCAACAATGTGCCTTTGCACTTGAACTGCGCTCATTACTACCACAGGGTCATGGGACATTCAAGCTTCACAAGTTTGGGGAAACTGCAGGAAGTGTGTCCAGAATTTAGGGTGGCTGTTTGTTCAAACCATTTGGATTGTTCAGTTTGTAGCAAGGTAAAGCTTAAGGCTTTTCCAGTGGCCAAATTTAGCAAGCACACTACAGAAAGACCGTTTCAGATTGTGCATGCTGACTTGGCTGGCCCTTTAGCAAAGACTATGGGCGGGAATCAGTACTTCATGGTCATTGTGGACCGTCATACACAGTATTCGTATGTGATACTTATGAAAGAGAAAAGTGAAGCTGCTGAACACTTTAAAGACTGGGTCAACATGGTTGAAAGGCAATTTGATTACAAAGTAGGATCTTTGGTAACAGATAGAGAGGGAGAATTCTTGTCCAACAACCTGAAAAATTGGTTGAGGAAGAAAGGGATTCGTCACGAGACAACAAACCCTGGAGTCCCCCGGGAAAATGGCCTCGCCGAGAGGCACGTAGGAGTCTTAAAGCAGATAAAAGATTGTATGATGCTGGATGCAGCAGCACCACAGCAATTGTGGGAGGAAGCAATTTTGACCACAAATCACGTTGCTAACCGTACTTGGAATTCTTTTGTAAAGAAAACGCCTTATCATATGTTGTATGGGAGACCACCGAACCTTAAATATCTGAGAGTTTTTGGGCAATATGCAAATGTATATGTACCTGCAAATTTCAGGAAAAAGGGTGATCCAAAATGGAAAAGGTTGATGTTTGTGGGGTATTCTGGTAACAGCTATAGATTTTATTCAGGTCCTGGAGAAATCTTACTGTCAAGGAGTGCCAACTTTGAAAACCATTCCGGCTGGGAAAGGCTCCATGCTAACAAGGAGGTTTTTCTCAAGCTAGGGTAGAGTGCCACAGATACTGGGAATGGAGGGGCACTAAAGCAAGAAGATTCTACAGATAGTGAGGCTAGTACTTCTGCAGATGAACAAACACAAACACACTCACCTGTCACTACACGAAAGTTTGAAAAGGTGTCCAAACAGAGCACACAGATACAAACTAGTTCGGATAGTGAAGATGAAAAAGGCAGGACAAAGGTAATTCCACCAAGGAGGACTCAGAGAGTAAGAAAGCCCCCAGATAGGTTTGTAGTACAGAGTGCAAATGCTTGCACAGTGATAGCAGGAGAAGAATCTGAAAGTTTTGAAGACCTACTGACTTATCCTAAAGAGGAACAGCAGAGATGGTTCCATGCAATGAATCAGGAATACCTGTCTTTGCTAGAGAAAGAAGTGTTTGAGGTAGTTCAGAGACCTAGAGATCGCAAGGTAGTAGGGTGCAAGTGGGTGTTTAAAAGGAAAGAAATGCCAGATGGAACCCAGAAATACAAAGCTAGATTAGTTGCAAAAGGCTTTTCACAGCAGAGGTTTGAGAACTTTGATAAAACGTTCTCGCCCACGGCAAAACCTGAAAGCTTAAGGCTAGTGTTAGCTTTAGCAGCTAGGAAAAATCACGTGGTGAGACATTTTGATTTTGAGACTGCTTATTTAAATGCTCCACTGGATGAGGAGATTTTTATGGAACAGCCTCAAGGGTTTGATGAAGATACAGATAGAAAAGTATACAGGTTACGCAAAACTTTATATGGATTAAAGCAAAGCGCTCGTTGCTGGAATCTATGCATTCATGAAGAGTTAGTCAAACTGGGATACAAACGCAGCATTGCGGATGCGTGCGTGTATAGAAAAGGCGATATCATGGTAGTCATCTACGTGGACGATCTGTGTGTCACAGCTGGGTCAGAGAAAGAGATTGAATCAGTCCAGAAAGAGTTGTCCAAGAAGTTCAAGCTCAAGGACTTAGGGAATCTCAGAACCTATTTAGGAATCGAAGTCGAGTGAACTGAAGATGGGAGGTATTTACTGAGCCAACAGAAAAAGATTGAGAGATTGATTGAAAAATGTGGCTTGCAAAATGCAAAAATTGTAAAAAGCCCAATGGTGCCTGGAGCTACTGATGGGGAATCATCAGAGGAATTTAAGAATCCAGAATTGTTCAGGAGTATTGTTGGTAGTTTAATGTTTATCTCCAACAACACTCGGCCAGATATTGCTTTCACGGTTGGAGTACTTAGCAGAAAGGTGAATGATCCAAAGGTGCAGGATTGGACCAAAGTGAAACACCTGCTAAGGTACTTGAAAGGAACCAAAGAAAGAAAGTTAGTAATACAGGGCAGTGAGCAACAGCTGGAGTGCTATATGGATAGTTCATTTGCTTCAGAGCTACATGACAGAAAGTCAGTGTCAGGTTTGCTAATTAGGTACGCTGGAAGCCCTATAGTGTGGCGCAGCACAAAGCAAAGCTGTGTAGCCCTAAGCAGCACAGAATCTGAATTTGCGGCATTATCTGAGATTACAGGAGAGATCCAGTGGATCAGGCAATTGCTTGTAGATTTAGGAGAAAAGTGTGAAGGACCCACAACAGTGTTTGAGGATTCACAAACATTGCGATGTTGGAGGCAGAAAACCTCAAGTGTAGAACTAAGTACATTGGTGTAAGGTATCAAAATGTAAGGGAAATGATCCAAAACGGAGTCATAAATCTGCAATACGTTGACACCAGACACAATCTCACTGATGTTCTCACCAAGGCTTTGCCAAGAGAAAGGCACACAGAACTGTCTTGCTTAATTGACATGGCATAGTTCGAAAGGTATAAAATGTAAATAGCAAACACACATCCATACGTTTTGGAGGGGACGTGCAACTCTGCGAAGATTTACTACCAACAGGGGGTACCTGACACCCCACTACCCCCTAACATTGACAACTCTTATATTGTTATTGTACTGCACTGAGCAGATGCAGGCACTTTCTGTTCCAAGTTGAGGTCATTCTTTTCACAACCATGTAGGCCATAACCGTGAGATGTACAGGAGATGCAAGGATCTTCTGAAGCTGAACTGATTCAGTTCTAAGTCAGTGCCTATACTGGAGAGGGCAAAGGAAGAACCTGGAAATACCTTGAAATTAGGGATGTCTATGAAGTCAAGTCCCCCCATTCAACTCAATGCAGATTGAATGGGGAAATAAACAGCTTCGTCCGAATGATGTGGTGGTGGTGGGGTAAGCTTAATGGGGGAATATTCAGCTTCGTCCAAATGTGGGGGTTTGTGTCAGCTTCTGTATGTGAATATCACCTGAATGTTCAAGGATATTCACAGAGAACTCCCCACTCCTCCCTGCCCCTCCCACTCACCCACTGCTGCTACCGTCATGTGCTACTCGGACCCTGAAACAGGAAGTGTGTGCACTCAGCTTCCCATCCAGGGATCGTGGTGATGCCCCAGATAGGGAGCTGCACACACATACCCAGAAGGCCTTCTTGGGCTTATGAGGAGCATGTGGCTGCATGGGGATGGGAGGATGGGTGGAGTGAGATGGTTCCATTTTTAAGAATGCTGAATGTGGGGGAGGGATAAATGGGTAGTTGGGGAGAAGTGACCGTTGCAAGTGACAGTTGGAGTGGGGAGTTGGGAGTTGAAAAGAGAGGACAGTTGGAGAAAGGCTGGAAAAGTGGTGAAGGGACGTTGGGGTCCTCAGTACTGTAAATGGTTACCTTCCATTAAATTCAACAAGAAAAGCAACCCTCTGAGCATCCTGATTTTTATTTTCTCCCTACTGGAAGAATCTCACCTCCGGGAAAAATCTAAAAGAACCCGCGGTGGCAGATATCCCAAAGCCATCGCAGGGAGATCCTTCATTGAATCTTTGACAAAGCTTTGATGAATGCCAGATCAATTTGATTTGCAGACAAATGGGGCCTATGAATGTAAGTCCCTTTCGATTCATCTGTGAACGTCAAAATTCATACAAATTCATATGAATTTTGAACGTTTTGTATATTCGTGCGCATCCCTACTTGACATAGAGTGCAATTGAAGCGTTTGTAGTTTGATTACTTTGCACTTATATTATGCATGATAAATTGACTGCCGTTCAAAGCAGTAACACAAACATATGGCCGTGGTCACACCTTCACTTTAAGCCTTCTTCAGTCTGTCGTCAGGTCTGACTGCGTACACATTTTCATTCCTATCTGTTCTATTTGTGGACTTTCAGGAAAGTCCAAATGGAGAGTGGAAAGTTCACAAATAAAACAGAAATAAAAAGGTGTAAGCAGTCAGAGCAGAAGAAGGGCTGGAGAATGTTTAAAATGAAGGTCTGGCCACAACCTATCTAGTAGAAAAGCCTGTTATTTTCTAGATTGTGACCGATTCACAACATGAATTCAACTTCCCATTTTTTATAGGATGAACAGAGAGTTATTTTGGAGCAACTGCATCAGAGTCAGCTGTGCTGGGATTGATAGTTGATGCTATAGCAATGAACCACCTATATTTTAAGAATTCATTCAGTCTCTCATGTAGTATAGTAGCTTTGGGATGTAGCTCTTTCTTCCATAAACGCAGTAGTTTCCTACGTGGTGTTAAAGGGTCACTCCATTTCCTTTGGATATCACTGGAAGAATTTTTCTCTTGTTACGTGTTATATATAGTGTACTGCTAAATTTACATATATAAATATTTTATTTTTTAAGGAATAGTTCATAATATTTTAATTTAATGTTAATCATAGTAAAAATAGCTGTAAGAAAAAAATACCTTGATTTAGGATCGCATAGCACATTTGTTTGAAAATGGAGTCTTTGGCTGGCCCCTCTGTTATCCCACATGATAACCCAGGTCTCTGGTAGGTTGAGCTTTGGGTAATCTACTCCAAAGGCTGACCACAGCCTCAAAGGATGGGAATGGAAGGGGCTTCAATGTTCCTGACTGGGGCTTTTTCAGCTTCAGTTTGGTCCAGTGGTTAGGGAGCTGGACTCTTATCTGGGAATACCGGGTTTGATTCCACACTCCTCCATGAAGACAGCTGGATGACCTTGAGCTAGTCACAGCTTTCTTTCTGAGCTCTCACAGCCCCACCTACATCACAGGGTGTCCTGTTGTGAGGAGAAGAATAAAAGCTTTGTCAGCCACTTTGAGTCCCCTTAAATGGGTGAGAAAAGCGGGGTAGAAAAGCCAACTCTTCTTCTTCTGAAGTAGCAACAGCAACAGTCCCACTGGTAGATCTTGGAGTCAGAAACAGTAGCAACAGCAGCAGCAGGCAGGCGCTCCATTGGACAGGCCCCAGTCTCTTACTCTGGGGTGAGTGAGAGCAGATAGTCTTCAGCAGTGGGTGCTTACAAAAGATGGGACTTCGGTGCCTTTTATAGTTTTACTGTGCAAGAATCACCTGCTTAAATTTACCTTCTGTGTGATTATTAAAACTGTATAAGACCTACACTCTTTTCCATATGGTAATCCTAGTTCGACATTTTAAACATGTTGTGTATTGTTTTAGATTTATTGAATTTTTAAAGTGTTTGTAATGTATATTCTTGTTCTTAATCTGTTGTCACCCGCCCAGAAACCTATGGGTATGGCGCGGGATAGAAATGTAAATAATAAATAAAACAAATAAATAAAACAGAGTTTGTGAAAGCAAAGGAAAAAAGATAGTGACCTTCAGAGAATATAGACATGGTTTGTCAGAGCAAACACAAAGAGTCAACCACTAGGGAAGCCAAGGGTCTGTTCGCACTTGGCCATGTTTTGGGCAATATCTCAGGATAGGAGTTTGTTGTCCGCATGGTATTACAAACTCTGGCAAGTCTCACTTGGAGCATATTGTAGCCTGTGCTAACATGTGGACAGCAGGTCCTGATTCCAGAATATGTGCCAGAATAAAGCCAAGTGCGAACAGGCCCCAGGGTTCATACGGGGTAGGGACCCTGAGGGTTTGAGATTGGAACTGGTTGTGGAAATAAACAAGACACAGAAGTTATTCTGTTCCCTCTGAATCCCAGTTTATGTATAGCCAAGGGTAAATTCTTTTAAAACAGTCATCATGATTTGGTGGACTATCTGGTAAGTTACTGGACCAAAAACACAGAATAGAATGTTACCAAAAAAGAGTAAAGGGGGGAGGGAATGTGGAGATCACATATTATCAACCGAATACAGTGGTACCTTGACATACGAGTTTAATTCGTTCCGTAACCTTGCTCTTATGTCAAATCGCTCATATCTCAAAGCAATTTTCCCATTAATCCACTCCAGCTCCCAAAACACCACCTCAGTTGTTTTTGTTATGTACTGTACTGTATTTACATACTCGTATCTCAAATCTTGCTCTCATCTCAAAGCAAAATATCACTCGCTCGGCGGCTTGTATCTCAAAACACTTGTATGTCAGGGCACTTGTATGTCGAGGTACCACTGTATACTTAAATTAAAGTTTGACTATTGAATTACATAGAACACGTCTATTTTTTATAGTAGCAATTTAATTTATTTAATTTTTAATATTAAATATGTTAATAATATTAAATAATATTAATATTTAATTCAAATATTTATTCGACAACACATGGCATCTTCATTTCTGTTAATGGAAGATAGGATTTCAATCTACGGGGAAATGATTGAAGTAATGAATTTTTTATCTAAGTTATTTGGATCTGTTACATTGTACACTATTTATATGGACTTCTTGTGAATGTGCGTGTGAGAGAGTGAGAGAGAGAGGGATGAAGGATCAGTAATATTTTTATTTTACTTTGAAAAAATGTTGACTATTTTTCTTGTAAACAAATTTTAAATTTTCTGATATCACCCCAAAGAATTCAATGAATTGTGGTCACAGCTATCTTGGTATAAATCTTGGATTTGTAGATTGTGGTGTTGCTTTAATTTAATATAGTGTTTTGGTCTTTTTTTAAATTGCAGTTCATAGAAACACAAAAGAAACTGTATTAATTGTCTTTGTGAAGTGGCTTACTATTAAGCAGAGGTGTATGAATATTCGCCTTAAACCTTTTCAAAGCGAAAAAAAAGCGCTTCTCCCTCAAAAGGTTTTCCCCAGATTTCACTCTCATTACTTTCCTTATCTGCTGCCTGTGCAGGACTGATTTTAAAAAAGAAATAGTAATTTTTCATTATGTGCTACTCAAGTTCATCTAACAAACGTGGGACATTTTGCACTTCCCTTCCTGTCTACTGGAAGGGGAAAAAGCGCTATTAACCAACGTTGACTAATGCTTGCACTTGGAGCACTAGTCAACTTTCGCTGCTCCCCCCCCCCCCTGTGATCAAATACTTACCTGATTTGATTGTGGAGCTGGTTCTCTTCTGGGCACTGCCATTTTGGCTACGGTGCCCTCCGCAACTGTACATGCACCAGTGTGATCACCATTATGCCACTGACACTCTGTGCTTGTACAGCCATGTCTATGGTCTACTGAGATGCCAGTGTACTTGACAGCACCTGAGATGACCCCACAGCATCAGAAGAGGTGTGAATTGTTGTGCTGCTGGATGCTCCAGATAAATTTTTAGTTAACATTGGTTAAGATGTGGACCACAATTTAGTGCTCCACACCTAATCAACAATTAATGAACTTCTGAGAAGGCAGGGCACTCTTGGTGGCTGTAGTGGCCTCCTCAAAGTGCATATGCTCTTCACCAGAAGTTCGATAATCATGCACTACTGGTTGTAGTGCCAATAGGCCTGAGGATACTTCACACAAATAGTGACACAGAAGAGCTACTCAAAAGCTCAAAATGTCTCTCATGATCACCATCAAAATTCCATTTTTGTTTCTCTACATGCTAGTTTGGAACCCTTTAAGCATCCTGGAACACTGTGGCATACATGATTATTCGGGATTAAGTCTCATTTGTTGGATTAAGTGTGCACAGGATTGCAGCTTTAGCAACGTAAAGTAATGAAGTCCCAAATCCTCATCATCTGTCTGCAACTTAACTTATGAAATGGAACTTCTGCTTCATGAGTCATCACTGTCTGTTTGCTAGAAAAAGACTAAGGATGCAATCACACAGGACCTTTTGCAAACACCTCTTTTACAAAATGTGTCCCTTCTGTAGCTGTATCTCCCACCCACCCCCAAAAAACCCTCCAGGTATTTAACAGTAACAAGAAAATCCTACCTTTTACTATTCCTTTGACCTGGGCCCACTCCTTTTACCCTGTCTGAATGGAGCCTAATGAAGCCCAGTGTGTCTCTTTGTGGAATAAAAAGGAAAGCTGGTAACCTTGACTTCACCTGGGAAATTAAGTCTAGCTGTTTTTGCCTGTTTTCCTTGTATCTTGCTTAGCGTTGTTATAGTCTTCACTTTAAGATAGCCGGAAGCTTCTATTGCACATAGAACTGAAGTATCTGCCAAGAAACTAAAGCAGTGTCCACATGTTTAAAAAAATGTTAAAAACAGTCACGCGCCAAATGCAATGACCACTTACCCTAACTTCAGAAAGGACTAACTTTTGGGAGACAGTGAAAAACTACACTGAGGCTGTTTTCCAGCTTCATAGCTCCCCATGTATTTATTGCATGAAATAAATGTACATTATAGTCACAAAAAATCCAGGTATCGTAAAGATACTGATGGAGAGAAACTTCGATAATCGTGTAAGTATAAACCTATCATTACTGTATCAACATTTAAAAAAAAACAAAGAACACTCAAAATTAGCAAACTTTAGGTTAGCTTTTGCTCTGTTATTATAAACACAGTATTGGAAACAGCTAAACTCTCATTTGAAAAAATAAAATAAAATGCAGCTGTGTGTTATCAGCAAAAACAAGTAAAAGCACATTCTTGTATAGCTGTATAAGATCCAAAGAAAAGCAACCCAGGCCGTGGTCACATCTTCACTTTAAACCTTCCTCAGCCCATGTTCAGGTCTGGCTGTCTATCTCTAGGGCCTTTCATCTTTAGGGCCTTGTTCCCACTCAGGTTTTAATAAGCCTTGAAAAGTTTTGGAAATCCTTTGTACCCATTAAAACTTTGCTTCCCGCACATTCCGAGGAGTAAATCGCCAAAAATCGTGTGGAAAAAAACCCTCGAAAAAAACAGCTCTTGCTATGGGATTAAGGAATAACCCTCTTTTATATGCAAGTGGGAATGCAAGAGGTTTTTTAGGGGAGGTCTGCCCAGTTTCATCTCAGCCAATGAGAAGGTGGGATTCCCCCTCCGTTGGCCTGGCTGTTTGCTAATGAGATTCAGTACTCTGTCTACCCTTTCAGAGAAAATGAAGGAGAGTGGGAGGAATCTTGCTTTTCACAAGCGGTCCTGCATAATTCTGCCTGCTTCCCTTCCTCCCTCCTTCCTTGATGTTTAGAAGGGGAAAGGGGGAAGCTGCAGGAACTGGCAGTCCTGAGCCCGGCCCCACCCTCTCGCCTGCCCGCTGCAGAGGCCGCACTGCTCGCTTGCCTGGCTCCACCTCCCTGCAAAGGCAGCAGTAGCACAGCAGCCTCATGAAGGGAGGAAAAGAAGAGAAGGAGTGAGCATGCCTGCCTGCCTACTCCTGTGGCTTCCTTTATAGCAGCCAAGGCAGCAGTAGCATCAGGTTGCTGCTTCCCAAAGGTTCCTGTGTGCCAAAAATGTGCAATTCAAGAGAAGCACTCTGTCAGGAACCATTGGACAGCAGCAAGCACCGATGATAGACCCCCTCTCAGACCCCCTTCTTCTTCTATTGGCTGCCATTTTGAAGCCTGATGACATCAGGCTACGATGGTGAGGAGGGCAGGAGGGAGGGAGAGGGTCCCCCCTCACAATTCCACATTATAAGGTGGGAGTGGGATCGCGAAAAACGTATCTCTCTGCAGATTTTTAAAAAGAGGATTTAATTCAGCACTAAAATCTCAAGTGGGAACTCGGCCTACCTGTGACCTTTATTTGTGGGCTTTCCATTCAGGAAAGTCCAACTGGAGGGTGGAAAGTTCACAAATAAAATGGATAGAAATGCAAGGGTGTAAACTTGAAGATGGACCAAAGAAGGTTTAACGTGAAGGTGTGGCCACAGCCCCAAATGTGGCCTGCTTCTAAATAATAGGAAAGCTTGCATGCAATTTTGTAACCAAAATGTTTCACATTTATGTTCCTTGCATCATTCTTTTGTGTTTTCAGAGTGGCCCAACACAGATGGAGGTCCCATGTGAATTTGACTTTATTGTATTTTTTGCACAACATGATGCTTAATCTGTCCTATTTTTGCCAGTATTTTTTAATTATTGAGAAATGTAGTCCATGTGTAAGGGTCAAATGACATATCATACAGGAGCTGCCAGACTAGAAGTCTTGATTGCAAAACACCCTCACTAGGGAGAAATTTCTCTAAGACTGAAATACAGAGAGAGAGAGACAGAGTCTAATACTTTGGCTGTCTGCCAATTTCTCATCTTAATAGCTCAGAGCTGCTATTAGTTGCTGAGGAAAAGCTCTATAGGAATCTAAGGAAAATATAAAAAATCGGAGACAAATCATCCCCCTGTCCCCAAACCTGCTGTTATTTAAAAATCTAAATTGGAAATTCTGGTCCCAACTCCCACGTCACTTATATTCTAAACCTCAAAAGGGCTAATATTTAGATGGTTTGCAATTTTTTTTAGTTAAACATTCTTTTGGATTTTCCATGACCCCTTTCCAACTGAAATCAGTCAATTACTTATGACTATGGATTGTAATAAATTACTGTTTTTATTTTATTACTGTTACTTTGTTCCAATTATTGGAACAAAGATATAAAAATATGATGTATAACAAAGTTGTAGCATAGATCACATATGGGACTACAAACAGAACCTCATTAAGATCCACATTATATAGAGTACACTGAAAATGTGTTTTTATTTGTTTGGTTGTTTGTTTGTTTGTTTGTTGGTTGGTTGGTTGGTTGGTTGGTTGGTTGGTTGGTTGGTTGGTTAGTTAGTTAGTTAGTTAGTTAGTTAGTTAGTTAGTTAGTTAGTTAGTTAGTTAGTTAGTTAGTTAGTTAGTTAGTTAGTTAGTTAGTTAGTTAGTTATATTTCTGTCCCACCCTATACCCAAAGATCTCAGGGTGGGTAACAACAATTAAAATCACACATAAATTAAAACAACAGTATATATTAAAATAGTATCAGAGTATGTAAAGTGGTATGAGACAGTATATAATATGAAATTAAGATAAATGTAAAAATTCAGAATTAAAGTCGCCAAACTTTACATTTGCTCTTCACTTTGAATCCAACTGAACATCCCTTAGTTTGGTCCAAATTTGAACTTTCCATCAAATTAGCAGGGTGTGCAGTTCGAATCTGAACCTGTTCAAACTAGTTTGACTGCATTCTTCTCCATTACAAGAAAGAGCCATTTAAAAAGATTTGACTGGTTTGTTCAAAAACCCTTTGGTTCAGCTCAAACTTGGATACACCAATTCATTTCCTCCCCTTGAACTGACAAAGTGTTTGGTTTGAATTCAAATTTATGAACCCCTTGGTGTACATTGAACCAGTTTCACATATCTCTACTAGCATTCTAGATTGAAGTATGCTATATTCTAATGCTCTTCTGTAGTAAAAATTTGGCCACTATTTCAGTTATCTGCTTATTAGTACTTAATAAGAATAATATCAAATACTAATTAGATCTTCCCAAGAATTTTTTCATTACTGTTTCTATAAATTTGACTGTTTGCAATGGATATAATAGTTCTTCTTTTTTATCACAACAGACGAACCAAACTCCTGGAGTTCTCCCTCTGCCACCTGCCCAGGTCTGCCGGAAGTAACAATTTCCCTTGATGACATTGTCTCACCATTATCTTCATCACATCTAGCCCAACCCTCTGACCCTTCCCACCAGATAAATCCAGAATCAACATGGGATATTAAGAGGGAACACGATGCAAGAAAACCAAAGGAACTTTCAGCAAATGGCCACAAAAAGAAACGGTTAGGTGAACAGAGAGAGAGGTCTGCAAGTCCTAAGAAGATAGAAAGGTCAAAGCATGAGGAGGCTTCTGGGAAAGGAAGCTCAGAGGGCAAAAGAAAGACTGGGGAGAGTAGCAGGCCGGCACTGGAAAGCAGGGCAGCTGGACTGAACACAATGGCCGAGGCTGGGATACGAAATCATGGGTGTGCTGGAACCATTGATGAACTGGCTGGGAGGTCCATGTGGATGGAAGGTAAAAGAGGAGGATCTCTCAGTGCAAAAGATCACAGTGTCGCAGTTGCCACAGAGAAAAAATTGGCTGAAGTTTCCGAATATGTCAAGCTGGATTCCATTGGTGCTACGAAGACATACAGTAGCAATAGCTGCAGCCCTCATGGAAGTGAGATGGATCAGAGCCAGAAGGAATCTGACCGGAAGCCCAGTGAGTTCCCACGGAAGGGACATCTCCACACCATTAACATACGCAGCACCAACCCTACAGCTAGGAAGGCAACTGTCTCGCCAGGACCGTGGAAGATTCCAGGCTCTGATAAGCTGCCTGGTGTACTTAAATCGGGCACTTCTGCTATGAGTAGATAAACCATTCCCTGTTGCCTTCTAACTGTTTCACAGTGATGCAAAATATCTTTCTTAGTTTCCGTCTCACATTGATTTATTTTAATTTATTTTAAATATTACACATACACGCTCAGAACATTGAGAAATGGAACCAGTAACGTGGACTTACATGACAACATGCATCGCATCTTAATTTGAAACAACACATAGTCTCATACCGTATTTAAATGTGACCTTGAAGTCCCCAGTTTCATTTCAAAGACTTTGGCAGCTATGGAAGAAACCAAAATAATATGAAGGACAGTCAACCACATGGACGGTGCAGTGTAGCTTTAGTACGTCGTTTTCCACTGCATGAAGGACTTTGGATTTTCATTCAAACTTTATATCAAGAAACTGGAAGAAGTTACAGCAATCACAAACTGGAACATCGCCTTAAATAAACTGCACGGAGCAAGCTAAAAGTGGAAATAGAATCTTTTATTTGAGTTAAATGTTGTAAATAAATTGTTCTGAACATATCCAGACAGGGGTTTGAAGCATCTGAAATCGAACA
Organism: Aspidoscelis tigris stejnegeri; assembly: GCA_023333525.1. Taxonomy (NCBI): domain Eukaryota; kingdom Metazoa; phylum Chordata; class Lepidosauria; order Squamata; family Teiidae; genus Aspidoscelis; species Aspidoscelis tigris. The sequence goes on along the minus strand of JALMGA010000005.1, from coordinate 79,457,191 downwards.
TCCATCTCCACTGTTAACACTTTGGAAGAGAACAACCAATGCCGGTAGCATAATTCATTATGCAATGTGAGGAATCCTATTGGATTAGCTGGTGCAATACCATTTCTACTGCCATTTATGTGAACAAACCATTCTTCTGTGTACTGAAAAATAAAGAGTTAGGGTGGAATTGGATCTGCAATTTAGCCTAAAAAGCAATTTAGCTGAGGTTTCTCTCTCTCTCTCTCTCTCTCTTTCTCTGTCTCTGACACACACAACAATATGAGAGATTACCAGACTAGGAATATCAACTTAGACTTGAACCGCAACATGCCATTGCCAACATTATGAGGAGAGGGCTGAACTTTCCCTCAGAACTTCCTCTTGTCTCCTGCGGGAACTAATAACTGCCTCAACACTTGTCCACCGTTCTTTTAAAACGTTTGTCTTTGAGTTTTCAATCTCTGTCACACGTAACAATTCTTAGACAGGAGTCCGGAAAATATCCACCACCATTATATAAAGTCACACATTTATGAGGTGTCTGCCTCTTCCTTTCTTCTTCATTCCTCCTCCTCCTTCTTTTTAAGCTATGTCCTTCACGTTTCTTCACTTCTGAATTTTAAGTGCCATAAGAACAGTTCATTCCACGCCAATGAAACATGGCTTCTTCAATAAGCTCCATTAGTCAACTCTTTATTCCAGGGTGGTTTGCTAATTTTCTTTTTTTAGCAACAGCAATACACAAGAGAAACTCAGTAATAATGCATATATTTTTTAAATCGCAAGGATGGTAATATTTGGGAACATGTCTTTTGCAAACCCTCATGTGACCTACAGATAACCTTGCTCAGTGGTGGGATAAAATGAATGGCTCTTTAAGGTCGTCGGAAGCTTTGATCAGGAGAAGAGTGCAAGGAAGGGGGGGTGATATAGCCATTAAAATTATTTGTGGTGCAAAAGATAAGCATCTTGCTAGCTCTCCCAGACCATTCGAGGGAGGAAGCAACTGGAACTAGAGTTTCGTCTTTCCTTTAGGAGATATGGGGATTTTGTTCTACCACAGTAGGAAAAGTCAGAATGAAGGATGTTGCACCTTGAAATAAATAAATAAAAATGCTTATTTTAAGAACTAGTCCCATTATAATTTTTTAAGAAAGCACAAAGATATGTAGCTGTTTACAAATATATATAAATATATATATATATAGTTTTTAATTAAGAAATTACAGATATATCTTTATCCCAGACTAGACATTTGGCATAATTTGCTGTTAATTTATTAAATCTGAATTTTGGACAGTACTTCCCTAACCTAAATGGAAATGCACATCTAGCTATATAATTTCCTACATGTAATGAACAGAAACAGACAAGAATGGGAGTAAAAACGGTTGAGATTATGTTTGCATAAACTCCCAACTTGCACAGTGGCCAGCAATTCCTTGTGCAGTAATTGCTTTATGCAGTTGTAATTGATAACCTGTAAAGACAGCACATCACTTAAACCCCATTCCAAATAATATTTCTGTGTAGTGTTAGCTGTGAATTTACCTTGTACAGCTCTATCACTATAAATATAATTCCATGTATTAATAGTCACAGAAAGGCTGTAAGTGAGCAACTATTTTTATGAAACGCACCACTATGGATAAATTAACTTTTACAGAAATCTTGTTTACTGTATGATATTCTAAACCACTCAAATAAAATATATATCCAAGAATCTTTTTTCCCAACTGTTTATACCGTGTAATTAATTCTTATAGGAGGGAAGAAATGTTTTACGGAGCATACGGAACGCTCGTGTGCCCTTTGGTGAAAAAAAAGTGCTATCTTTGTTTTTATTTCTGGTACTTTATGGTATATGAGACACTGAACACTACTTAGAGTTGAATGGACTGTTTGGGGAAAGATCTTCATAGTTTCAGTGGCGAGCAATAAACAATGGCCATGGTGCCACAGCTGTAATTGGAAATGTCTGGAGGCAGAGGACTTCATTGGAAGCTGTCAGGTTAGCTTCTGCACCTTCAGAAGGCATCTGATAATATTACAGGTGAGTGTACACCTTCCACTCACATTTTTGTGCCCTTACCTCTAGTCTACCTTGGACAGGTATCATCATCATCATCAGGTGCCTTATGCCACCAAAAATGGAGATTCAACCCACCAGACTGCAGAGGCATCCAATGCCATACATGAAGACAAGACCAATATGAGAACCAGAGTACAGAAGGAGAAAGTTTCTGAAGCAGAAAAATGAGAAGTTGGTTGTTGGTATCTTAACATATGATATGCTGAAACCTAATCCTCTTTATGCTGATATGGGTTTGCTTGCTTACTAACTTGCTCATTCACTGATCAGCCAATTTCTAATATATTCCCTGAGGAGGATTTTGGTTTTTTTCCATGTTCAAAGCCCATGGAAAATCACTAAATCTGATTTCCTGACTTGCTCAGCAATATAATGCACAGCATTTCTAAAGGGACTTTGAAGAAAAATCAAAAGTGTTCAAGAGATACTGTTTGCACATCTCTATGGAAATCATTGACACGTGGCTTCTTTCTGCACTACTGTGGTATCATATCCCCTTTTTCCACACACAAAGATCCGGATCTTCAAGATCCAGATCTCTGAGAAGGGGTCCTCCTAGAGATCCAGATCTTGAAGATGCACGAAGACCCCATTGTGGGTACCTTTAATCAGGGTACCTGAAGGACCCATTAAATATGGATTTCCCCTGCCCTCGTGGGGACAGGGCCTTGCAGATAGGACCTTCAGTGGTGTCCAGGAGGGACAGGGCCTTTCCAATTGCTACCAATCAGGTTCCTAATGTGATCTTAGAAGGATTCTAAGCCCTAGTGGGAAAAGGCCCCTAGCAGATCCCCTCGCAGAATGGGAATAGCACATCCATGGGCTCCTTCCACATGGACTAGAGCTTTGAATGTTATTTCATCATCCCAGTGTACCAAAAACACCCAACAGCATCAACCTAATATGGAGAAAGAACCACATTGTGGAACCACATTGAAATGGATTAAAACATTATTCTTTTATACCTCATCCCACCCCATACAGATACTTGTGTTCTCCTTCCAGTGCCTAGTGGTGGGGTGGATAAAAGAACCCATAGTTCATTCAAATTCAGAAATCCAAATGTCCGGACATTCAATTTGTATATGAATGTCTGAATTTGTACAAATGTGTACAAATATCAAATATTTTGGATATTTGTGCACATCCCTACTCACTGCTTTGTAATTGCAAAGTAGTGCAAAATCACTATTATAACTCACACAAAAGAAGGGAGACTGGGATTTAAAGGCATGTCTTGTAGATATAGAAGTTATGCTAGGGTGGATACAAGGTAAATATGGAGAGTGGGGTTTGAATTGCCTGCCCTAATGAAGTCACAGTTTGAAGGATAGACCAGTGTCCAATTGCTGATGGCATGGGGAGGGGGGTTGGGAAAAGAGGGGAGGGGAGGGGACGGGAGAAATTGGGGTTTCTCCAAGCCAAGCATGGGAAGAATACGAGCAGGAACAAGCAATTCCATTTTGATTCCATGTTATAACACAAATGTGAGAACAATGAGAAGTCCTCAGATCTTATTCCCATAGAGGCCAGATTAATACTGCTGTAACAGAACGTGGCCTTCCTGTAAATGGCCTTTCATTGGTGGAAAGAAAATGTTTTCTTGCTTGCTCATGTTTCATCTCTTGGTAGCTCTGACATCTCAATCTCCTGTCACAAGAGATGTACTGTGCACGGCTTCTGCAAGTATGAAATTCTTCAGCTTAAGTAGGTATGATTTCAAACAGGAAAGGCGACTTTGCTCCAGATTTACAGTAGTGGTGGGAACTCTCAATCGAAAGCAAAGCAAATCAGCAACAAAAATGATAACAGGAACTTGATAACATTCCATTTCAAGACAAGATAAAGGATCTGGGGATCATTCATTCATTCATTCATTCATTCATTCATTCATTCATTTCCCGCCTTTCATCAAATGCTCCCAGGTCGGGTTACAATAAGAATAAAACATATCAAAAGAAAAAAACCCATAATTAAAAACATCACCCCTCCCTCCCTTCCACATCCACACACACACACACACACACCGCCCAACAGGACTGCACTCTAAGGAAGCAATTTAGATGGCAAAAGCCTGGTTGAAAAGATACGTTATCACCAGGCGCCAACAAGTATACAATGTAGGCACTTGGTGAACCTCAAGAGGGAGGCTGTTCCAATGTCTAGAGGCTACCACAGAGAAGGCCCTCTTGTATGTCCCTATGCCTTGTACCTCTACAAAAGAAGGAACTACAAGAAGATCTCAGTGTACGGGTAGGTCTATATGGGAGAAGGTGCTACTTCAGATACCAAATTTATTTACATTTGTATCTCACCCTAAACCTGGAGGTCTCCAGAAGGGAAACAACATCTAAAATCAAACATCATTAAACCAATAACAGCAGCTGCCAGTGGGAAGGGAAAGTGTATCTCTATTTAACCAAAGGCCAGGGCAAAGAGGTGCATATTTACTGCCTTCCTGAACATGTACAATGAAGGTGATAAGCACACCTCAAGGGGGAGACTATGCCATAGCCTAGGGACCATCACTGAGAAGGCCCTCTTCCAGATGCCCAACCCTTTTGCTGCAGAGGGTGGTAGGACAACCAGTAGGGCCTCCCTCCAGATCTTAAGGCACGGGCAGGTTGATATGGGAGTAGATGTTCCTTCAGATATTTTGGTCCCAAATCATTTAGGGTCTTACAAGTTAAACTTAATACCTTAAATTGGGCTCAGTAGCAAATCAGCAGCCAGTGCAACTCTTTTAAGACTGGTGTAATGTGCATCCGGCCAGCTGTCCTGGTTAGCAATCTAGCTGCTGCATTCTGCACTAGCTGCAGCCTCCAAACTGTCTTCAAGGACAGCCCAATATAGAGTGCATTACAATAGTCTAGTCTATTGGGGATGTCCAGTATGAACAAGAGAATTTGTACAGAGACAAAATATCTGAACAGTCTTATCAGGGGAGGCAGGTTCTCCATCTCTGGAGGTTTTCAATAATAGTTTAATTCCAACAATTGTTTAATTTGTTTTTTCCCCAAACATTGCAAATAGCTGGACTAAATGATCCTCATGATCCCATCCAACTCCACAATTACAGATCTAGGAAAGATTCCTTTAAAATTAGGGACATTTTTTTTTAATCTGGCAACTAGTTATTTTGTTTCCACAAGACTAGTTGGTGATTATTACGAATTCCCTTTAAAAAAATTGCTCTGAAAAGCAAACACAAAGTTGAATGGTGACCCAAGACATGATACAGTTATGACTTCCTTCTGAGTTGAGGACTGAGAGTTTGAAAAATTGCTGAAATAATTCCATTGCTTAATGTTTTGACTTTAGGTGTAAAATTGAAGGTCACAATTTTAGGATCCTGGCATGTCAATAATAGAAAGTATAGCACACAAAGGATCTTTCAAGAGGAGCAGAGCCGGGGGGCAGGAGGGGGGCATTTAAAAGCACAATGAGAATAAAGGGATATTAGCATTTCATTGTAAATAGGGATTATAGTGTCTGCCTCCTACCTACCTTTTCATCTGATTTGCTACAATATCCTAATTCTATTTCTGATCAAAGAGCCCTTAATGCTGGAGATGCTTGTGTCAATCCCACATTGATTTGCACTGAAACTGAGTATTATATATTCAGCACAGTGGCAGAACAGGTGGTAATAATTCCTCCTGCGCATCAGCATCTTTCTGTGTTTTTGGGAATGTAAAGATGGCCTCCTGTGGCTTATATGGGATTTTCATGGGTCACAGCACCATCTGGTGGTACCTTAAAGGATGCTTCAAAGAGTACTAACAGGCAAAATAACATTTGAATTTGACCAGCTTAGCCAAGCTTTCCAACTTCGCTAGATTATTTCACTAGGTGCAAAAGCAATCATAATAAGTCTTATTAGATAGCAGATGGGGCTATACATCCTCTGTGGCACCGGGGGGGTGGGGGAGTCCTTTAGTTTCACCTGGGCAGTATTGTCATAGCGAGCTTTCAAGCAGAAATGCTCTTTCTTGGTAGAGGACTTAAAATGGTACCCGAAACCCGGAGAGGCCTGAAAAGAAGCCAAATCTGGCACTGTATCTGGCAACATTTTTATTTATTTTATTTCATGTCAAAAGCTTTGCATTCAGCCAAACAAGCCGTAAAAGGAACAAGCATAATATATGAATGAGTTTTAAAAACAACATTCAGATCAATAAAACATTAAAAATTGGATAAAAAGGGTAGCAATAAAATAAGAACAAATGAAGATAAAATGAAATAATCTTTGACCAGAAATGAGCAACAGCGATTGCATTATCTGTGCCATCGTACAGGAGACAAGACATGTTGGACAGGAATACAGATGCTGGGTTGTTTGTTCAGCACCACTTTCACATACAATGGAAGAGTCTTCTAAATAATTCCATTTAGCGAGATTTAGGGATTTCCATATTACCCATTCTTGGGTTGCACCAGGGGAAAGAGCATCATGGGGCCATTTGAGCTATTGGATTTTGCTTCCGACAAAGCTGCTCTGGCTATTGCTGGTTGTGTATTAAGGGGTGTGGTAGTTCTTATAAAGCTCTTCCTTGATTTAACTCTCCGTGGATGAGGCCGATAACCATATAGTGGATGACTTTTGTGGTGTCCAGCTTTAATTCTCTCATTACTCACTGCAAATTCTCGCTGCACATCGGGATGAGCAATAGCAGCTAACAGTAGCCATCTGGGCGATCCTAACTCGGGGAGCAGGAGAAGTCGAGGTACATCCAGACTCCAACAGAATGTGCAGTCGTGGTGGGGGCATTACACACCATGATCAATAGATCGTAGTGGTAGACTCTTTACACAAAAAGGACTGAGCTCAAAACTGCACACACAAAAATAAAATATCTTGGAGTTTGGATTACAAAAAAACTAAATAAACTAATGCAAGCTAACTTTTCTCCAATCTGGCTTACGGCTTCAAAAAAAATGCAGATTTGGAAATCTAAGTATCTCTCACTTTCTGGTAGAATTGCAGCGATCAAGATGAAAATCATCCCGAGCTTGCACTATTTGTTTTTGCACACTCCCAATATACTTACATCTCAAAACACTCAGTTCTTGGACAAGGAAACTTGATAACAACAAAAAACCTAGATTAGCTAAGTCAGTGTTGATGTGCCCTATGCAGCAGGGAGGTTGGAGTTATCCTTCCCTACCTCTTTACTACAATTCCTGCCAACTTCAACATTTCCTCTCACTTTTCTCTTCTTCCCCTCCTCTGTGGGTAAGAATGGAACTGTTTGAGCTTTCTTCTGCTATCTACACCTTTCTACACACTAAATTAAAATCACCAAACTACACAGCAAATCAATGGGCTCAAACCACCTTATTAAATTGGAAACAATATCAATCTCTCTTAGCCCCTTCTCCTTCTCCTCTCACTCCTCTTCAGTTTCCCCCACTAAACCCTTCTTCTATATCATCAAGAACATGGACTAAACTGAACACCTTGAACTTCTACTCTATAAAAGAATTCCAGCTCTCAGATCTAACCACAAAAACAATCCAGGAGTTTCTAACCCTTCTAAACCTTCCTCCATCGAGATGGCTAGAAATAGCCAGTCTGCTTCAACTTTTACAAAAGATCAGAAATATCCCCCAATTAGAGACTTGACTCCATTTGAATTTTTCTTATCACACATCAACTCAGTTAGAAAAGGCATCTCCTCTAGAATTTACAGCACCTTATTAGAACACAAACTCTCACCCCTGATTGGGATAAAATCAATCTGGGAGGATGACACACTTCTACCATATGAAACAGAAAACTGGAAAAAATACCTCTAAAACTGTATCAGGCTTTAAAATCTCAGAAGGAAAGAGAAATATCCTTAAAAATATTTTATCATTGGCATCTGACTCCTCTAAAGCTCCACCGTATTAATAAATCTATATCATCTTTATGCTGGCATAACTGTAAACTAGTTGGAAACTATATTCATATGTGGTGGACCTGCCCAGTTATTTCAAATTTTTAGTTCATGATTCAAAGTAACCTCACTGTAATCGTACAACAAAGAATTATTTTGACACCCACTTTGGTTTTTCTGTTTTTATTCATTGGTGAACATGAAAATCTTTATCATAAAGACCTAATTAAATCATTACTTACTGCTGCTAAAGCAGAGATAGCCATGAATTGGAAGACAGCTCAGAGTCTAAGTAAGGAAAAATGGTTATCTAGGGTTTGGAATATGTTGATCAATGATTTTATTTCTCAGGAAATGGACAATATGTCTCATGAAAACTCTAAAGATTGGTTCACTAAACGCTGGTCCCCAATCTTAAAAGAAGCAAAATGTCACACAGATCTTCGAATAGCTGAAACATTCCCCCCAATTTTCTTGAATTCCCGTTTGAAAATCTCATTTCTCTACTTGGTGTTTATCTAATTGCTAATGTTATTGAAATTGTCTTATTGTACTCCTTACCTTCTGCAGTTCATTGCTTATTGTTCCTATTCTTTTGTTCGAATTGTTCAAGTTGTTACGTGAAGTTAAAACTGTATTTATATTTACAATAAATAATTTTTTTAAAAAAAGATCGTAGTGGTCACGCACTGTCCCATTGCTACTGCGAATTTACCATGGCGCAGGATCAAGAACACTCGCTGCACAGTATTAACTAAATTTGAATCTTCCTGCCAGTCTGGGCAGGACAGCGAGAAGAGACAATGAGAGCAGGGAGGGCAGCTCAAATCCAACTGGCTGCCTCATCCCATGTGACAGTGTGCACCAACTAAGCTCTTCTAGCTTCCTATAGGCTGTGTTTCAGATCGGGACATCATTTCGCCACTTCACAGCAGGTAAGCTGTGATTTCCCCTTAACTACGGATTTATTCCGCAAGCCTGAGGGGGCCTTGGTTCAAACCTGCTACAGATTCTTGAATCTCTATCTGTTTGGGCAAGATGTCTAAGTGCTGAGCAATGTCCATCCTCCGGCTTGTGCTCCAGATATATCATGATGGTGGCCTTGTGACCTTCTTTACTCTCCATCACCCAGCCAAGAGCTGTGCATTTAGAGACTGCAGTCATGGAGTGTTCCACTTTCCCATTCCTTACATTTTGTTTCTGAACCTGAGCATTTGGACCCTGGTCCCTGGAGTGTAGACATCCTTGAGAGCAAAACCCTTCTCCTCTCATCATATTTCCATTCAAGCCTAGTGAAGACTGTCCTGTGAGAAGAAATTGAGAGTGAAAACCACATTTTGTTGCACTTGCTTGTTTATTTTTTTCCTAGTGAGAATAGTGCTCTGTTAGCAGATTGTAGGAACAGATTGGGTGGTGGGCAACATTGCTCAGAATCCAGAACCAAGATGGGTGGAATTATTTATTGGTCAGGTTGGGAGGAAGACCTCAGGCAACTGGGAAAACTGAAAGACAGTGTTTAGAACTATTAGAATTATTTCATAGAATCATAGAATCATAGAATGGTAGAGTTGGAGGGGACCTCCTAGGTCATCGAGTCCAACCCCCTGCTCAAGGCAGGATCTCCTAAACCATCTCAGACAGATGGCCGTCCAGTCTCTGCTTGAAGACCTCCATCGAAGGGGAACCAACCACCTCCTGTGGCAGCCTGTTCCACTGGTTGATCACTCTTACTGTTAGAAATTTTTTCCTAACATCTAAACTAAATCTTTTCCCCTGCAGTTTCACCCCATTGTTTCTAGTCCTTCCTTGAGAGAGTGAGAACAGGGCTGATCCCTCTGCCTTGTGACAACCCTTGAGGTATTTGTAGACAGCTATCATGTCTCCTCTCAGTCTTCTTTTTGGTAGACTAAACATTCCTAGTTCCTTAAGCCGTTCCTCATAGGACATGGTTTGCAGACCGTTCACCATCTTGGTAGCTCTCCTTTGAACGTGCTCCAGCTTGTCAGCATCTTTTTTAAACTGGGGTGACCAGAACTGGACACAGTACTCCAGATGAGGTCTGACCAAGGTAGAGTAGAGGGGGATAATAACTTCACGTGATCTGGACTCTATGCTTCTCCTAATACACCCCAGGATTGTGTTATTTGTTAGATTGTACCATATACACACTCAGGGAGACCAAGACACTTGCTGCTTCCGGTTAGTACATGCAAGTACAGCCATTGTGTTGCTCCATTATAACTTTGCTTTATGCCTAATCACTGTATTTTTTGCCGAAGCCTGTTGCTGTGCATTCTAGCTGCCCAATAAATTGCCTCTATTTACATTTTTGCATTACATTTGCCTTGGGGTGCCTTCCTTTTCCTTCTCTCTTGAGTAACACATGCCAGCCAATTGCACTCTGCTTTAGAACAGTTCATTACACCAACCTATTGGCCTTAGGATCTTGGTGGAATAAATGGAGATGAGTCATTGCTTCCAAAGCCAAGTTCATTCCTTATTCTTATTTCATTGTTTTAGATAATCTATTTTATCTGGTTTTAGAATGGTTTTATTGTGACCTTGCATGCTAGGACTAATCATTATTATGTATAGGGAAAGTGGGGGTGAACGGAAAGTGGGGGTTAAGGGGAATCATATTCTAAAACTACAGGAAAAAGCAGGGGAAATGCAGTTTGTTCCTAATGTCTCATAAGCTCACCATCTTTCAAAGCTCCAGACTTTTCAACTCTTCCTCCTCACTTGGGAGGGAAAGAGGGAAGTTAAACTAAAAGTTTCAAACACACAAAAATATGTGTTATTTATGAGAGACTACTGTATATGTAATCCTGTTAGTACCTTTTTCATGTGAAGATCACTCACCGTACAGGAAGGGGGAGAATCTCTCTTAAAACCTTTTGAGTGCTGCATTTTAATTACATCAAGTTAGCATCAAGGTCATTTCAAAGAATTCTGTTTTACTGAGGTGACTCAAGAGCCTAAGGTTATTTTGGTCTATTTCTATAGCACTGTCATATAGGAATGCTTTCTGAAAAGCAAGATATTCTGTAAATTAATTTTTAAAAAACTAAATCAACTAACATGGTAATTTTTCAAAAAGATAAGAGGTTTTCCAGTGGTAAAGCATGACATGAAATTCATTCCCTACCCTGTTCTCTGCCACTCAGGGAACAAAGTGCATAACCTAACATTGTCATCTTGGGTTTATACAGAAAATAATCCAGCTCTGCTGTTAAGATGACTCACATCCAATTTGGCTGAATTTTCAGAAAAAAACAGGACACTCATTTAATTCTGGATAGCTTCTCTAGGGCTTTGAGCTGTAACTGTGTGACAGAGGGAGCAAACTAGTTTGGTTTAGTGGTTAGGGAGGTGGACTCTTATCTTGAAATACAGGGTTTGATGATTCCGCATTCCTCCATGAAGCCAGCTGGATGGCCTTGGGCTAGTCACAGCTCTCTTCTAGGCTCTCACAGCCCCACCTACCTCACAGGGTATTTTGTTGTGGGGGAAAATGGGTGAGAAAGGTTGGGTAGAAAAGCCAACTCTTCTTCTAAATCCTCATAAATAATTTCTATTAACAAAGTTCATTCAGGGGCTGTTAAATAAACAATGACTTTTAAGGACTGAACAAGCATAAAAGAAGACTGATGCTAAAAGGAATATATATATGCATGTATGCATGTATGCATGCATGTATGTATGTATGTATGTATGTATGTATGTATGTATGTATGTAGGTTAGATTGGGTCAAATGAGCTGCTAAAAGGAAACAGTCCATCCATTCTAAAAAAATCTGGAAAATACAAAACAATTTGTGTTTTTTTAAATGGCTTTCAAAGTTTTTTGCACCTTATTAGTATATCTCAGTAGAAGAATCTTAGAAAGAAATCATAGATTAGGGGGGTTTTGTTTTTGTTTTTTTAAATTTGAATTGTTTCAAATGTGATTTCCAGAAGTTCCTTATAGGTTTATATGCTGTTGGGCAGTGGTTTCTAGCAGTTGCCACAGCTACACTATGCACTCCAAGCAAACAGCATAAGCTGTGGGCACTGCAGACGCAACTGCACACCACATCACCTGTTTGTGACACCAATGGTAGCACGCATGTCTGTTGCCATGATTCACACTTAGCTGATGCTAGGTAAGTGGTGGGTAAGTGTGGAATGGATTGGGCTTCTAAAGTGCAGACACAAGGGACCTTTCTGCACTTGGACTTATGTTGGACTATATTACAGAATAGGGACCTGCTACCTGCAGGCTAGTGCAGACTATGGAAGGCCCCAGGTGAGGTCTGCCATAGTCTGCATTAGCTTGTGGCCATCAGACCACTATCCTGAGATATATTCCAGAATAAGGCCAAGTGCAGAAAGGGCCCAGATCTATACCCATTCTCACTTCTCCAGGATGCCTTCCCAGAGAAGTGAAGGTGGGAATAGGCCCAGAAATTCCTTTTGTTACTCGGGTATTAGCATTCAAAGATTCTGTGCTATTGTGTAATCACACTGCAACTTTTGTTACACTGAAACATATGTTTCCTCGCCCTGTAGAAATAGGACATTTGAGTTCTTGAAAACTACACAAAGAAAATGTATCTGTATTACACAAGAAATCACATTCTGCTTAATGTAAATGTAAAATAATGGACATCTTTAAAAGCCCAATATTTTTATCACTTTTTCAATGTATAATGTCCCATACAACAAAATGTATGTTTTAGGTTATTTCCATGCCTCCCTACACAATAGTCCCATGGCAAATAACCAAAATGACTAAAACAATACATGAAAGAGAAAGTGGGAGAGGGAGGATGAAGCATACACCAACAAAGTACCATGTGCAAAATCTCACATATTAGTCTATTTCAATCCCATTGAATAAACTCCCTCATCTATACTAGGGGAAGTTCACCCTTTGCTTCCTGTCCCAGGGAAGCGAATGGTAAACTTGGCCACGCATGCAGATGCCTACTGCATATGAACCCTCCCCTACCTGCAGTGTCCAAGCACTGCCACTGGCAGTACCATCACACGTGTGGCACCGTCACAAGGGTAACTGATGCATCATGCCAGCACACTTGCATGCCCTGTCACATGACACACCAGCACTGCAAGAGGTGAGGATAGGCTTCCTGAAGAGCAGTGCTGGTCAAGGTAAGAGCACATGTGGTGCACTTAAACGAGCACCGCACATAAGTCCCCGTGGAGTGCACTCCTGCATGGAAGAAGCTGTTTCTGCTTAGGAAACAACTCCTTTACATGCGAATGCTCCATCTCAGAGCTCACTCCATAGCAATTACTGGACCGAGTGTGGAAAGGCCCCAAGACCTGAAAGGAATCTTACATCAAGGGTGCTAATTTGTGACTTCTAAGATATAGATGAGGATACAAGGATCTAATAAGAACTGGAATTCAGCAACATAACTGAGGTTAAATAAAATGAAATTTTTATTACAATCCAAGACATGCATCAAAAACAAAGAAATAAAAACAATATCAAATGAAATACATTTTTAAACATAAAAATAAAAGATATTGTAACAAACTTTGAATTAAAACATCTGCCAAACAATCAGAAGGAACAAGAACTGACAGAAAAAGGCTCTAATTTTATTATTATTATTTACAGATCTATTAGTGATTTCTGGAGTTTGAAAGGTACCTAGCAACATTTACTGATATGTACATAGAGAGCTTTGTTTTCAAGGATCCTTCTTTATCCTGTTGCCAAGACTCTGCCAGGTCAGACAGAAATAAAGGATTTATCTAGTGTAAGATTATATCTTTTTATTCAGACATCCATGGCAGAGAATCTTACTACCTGCACATGTGATTTGGTTCTAAAGATCCTCTACAGTTATATTCAGCTTCTTCTTTCTCCCCACTCCTACTGCATGGTGCCTGGTACCATTTTATCTCTTAACACAACAATAATACAACATCCAGCCATCTGGCATCCTTGAATTGTGTGCAATTAAATCTTAAGGCCTCCAACTTCACACAGAACATTCCTACGTTCCCTCTCCCTGCCTTCACTCTTACTCAACATGCACATTGTCTTAGCTATTGTCATAGTAAGTTAAAGAATAAATCTGATACATACATAAAGATTAACAAAATAACATGACAGACAATAAGAGGAGCTGGTATTCTGCCCCCTCCCCCAAAAGAACCGTCAAAACAAAAGCTGAACAGAGATATATGGCAGTTAAGGTCTAGGTTTATGAAGGTAGTGTGAATTAAATTGCTGCAGATGAGGAGCTGCAAGATCAGAGGCATCCACCTGTTTTCATTTGGAAGGATGAAAATGTTTCCAGGAGATATAATAGCCTACCAACACTAATTAGGGATGTGCACGAATATTTGTAACATTCAAAATGTGTCTGAATTTGTCTGAATTCGGACATTCAAATTTGAATCTAATGTTGGTGCATTCGAAGATTGACGTTCAAATTCAAATAAAATGTCACGATACGTTCGTATGAAGCTTCGTATGGGATTTGTACGCATTCGTAGGGGATTCGTAGGGGACTGAACATTCGTATTGAATTCAAGTCCTACTGCATTAGAAGGAATTCGGTTCTAATGGACACTGATTTTCTTGCGTTCAATTCAATACGAATCCTCCCTAGCACTAATTAGAATCCAGAACCTCCAAAATCACAAGAAGGTGCCTCCTTCACATGGCAGGGAGAGGAGGTGATTGCCAGTTACAACAAGCTGAAATTCAATACAGGATGGACTTTGTAGTGTTTGGGCAAAGCCAATTCAACAGGCACAGGGTTAATTTTCTTTATGGGAAACCCCCCCACATATTTGAGAGTTGCTACAATTTCAAGACTTTAGTGGGCAAATATACAAGATCACCTACATGCAAGTCCCAACCAGGATCCTGTTTGTGTTCAGCATACTTTTTACAAACCTCCTTGGCATGATTGAGAGAACACAAAACAGTTGGCAAGCATTTTTTTTTATTTTCTCAACATGTTCCATGACTGTTACATCTGTAACCAAAGAGAGTAAGGTGTTCCCTTACTTGTCCATACATTTTTTTAAAGGGGAGGGAAGACCCATGCCACTGTGAACCAAATTTGTATAGATCAGCTCTGCTTGCAGATCAGCCCAGTGATCCTGTTGAAAATTTACATAGCACTTCAGGAATTGTTCCAGAATTTGGTTAATCCTTTTAATTTGCTCATCCATCTTGTGTTCAGTTCTCAACTGTCTTAAAAACACCTTCAAAAAGGCAGAACTGCAATCCTTGGTCACTGATAATTTTGATGGATTACCTATGCCCTTTGTATATATTCTGAATTAACAGTTTGCCAGTTTGAGGCAATGAGTATTCTTTGGATGGAATAAATGTGCCTGTTTTGAAAACAAGTCAATATCTACTCAGAGACTTCGTAAATCAGTGACAAAATCCATGCTTATAGAATGCCAGTGGTGTTGGCAAAGGCCATACTAATCGTTGGGGTGTACGATTGTATTTTTCAATGTCTTTGTGCATGCCTTGCCACCAGAATTGTTAGACAGCCACATGTACATCATGAAATTGTCTGAGAAACTGTGTCATTGGTCCAGGAACATAGGCCTTTCCCTCTTTTTAGGATATATCTTGATTCGGTGTTAGAGTATTCATGGGAGGCATACCACTCGACCATACACAGAACAGCTTTTCTTCCTTGAAGTGTTGAATCATTAGGCTTTTCTACATGTTGTGACTGATAGTGACTGCGTCAATTAACTCTACCTTTTCATTGTCATGCTTAGGTTGCCACAATAGAGCATCTGTTAAGAAGTTTTTGTTTCATAGAAAGTAATTCAGTTCAAAATTGAACTAGTAGAAATACTGGGCCCACTATACCTGCCTGGCACTTTGTTTCCTCCAGTTTCCTAAGTATGTCCATATCTCAAATGGGCACATGGGCCCCTCTAAATGGTGTCTCCATGTTACTAATGCCTGCTGAATTGTAGCTACCTCCTTTTCCTATACAAGCCAGGGTCAGCTTAAGGGAGAAGTAAGCACAATGTCTTAAACACCAATTTTCATATTTTTAGAGTAACACAGCTCCACTTGCTATATCACTGGCATTTTCCTGAATAAAAGTGTTTATTTATCTGGGTCAGGGTGTGCCAGTATGGGTTATGTTGTGAATACCAATTTCAGTGCCTCAAATGCCTCTTGGTATGCAGGAGTCCAACTTATTTTAATGTGTGGGCACTTGCCTGAGTATCAGTTGTCCATTTTGTTTTTTGAGACTTTTTGAACAAATTGCAGAATGGACTGTCTACAGAAGGTGGCAAAAACTTTTATCCTGTTCCCTAGAAAATTTAGCCTGTTCCTATGAAATTCACCTTCAAACAATTTAGCCTTTGAAGAACTTTTCTAAACAAAGCAACTTGGAATTTGTAGTATTTAGAATACAACACCCCCCCAACCCTCCCCCAACTCATGAGGGCCCTCACTTATGAAATGCCTCAATATTCCAGGAGCTCCAATCAGACCAAAAGGCACTATCAAATATCCAAACTGACCAACCTGGGTGTGGAAAGCGTTCATACATTTGTGTCTCTCTTTAATGTTTGCACAGCAGTATGCCTCCCAGACTGCTAATAGCTGGAGTAGGTTGATGAATGTGAAAGAAGAATGGCAACTTTCCCTTATTCTAGCATTATTATAGACTAAATAAGGATTGATAGTTACACAAAAGACAAAAGACAAGTATCTGGTCTCAAGATGGCATTAGAGGTATCTCTTGGGGTTGCAAATAAGAAAATTAGAATGATCTTTTTCCAACTGATTAAGAACAAATTAAAGGCCTCTCTGTGCACTATACGGTAACTACACAACTAAACCAAACGAAACCAAACCAGAAAGGAATTTACTTCTTGCTTTGGAATGGAAGTCTTTTAAGATGGTGGTTAATACTTGAGGCATCATATTTTGTCCTTTTTTAATCCATTGAAAAAGAACTTCAAGGTACTCCTAAAGCAATGGCGATTTAAAGGAATGGCCATCTCACTGCACGTTTTGTAAGTTAGTTTGCAAAGAACATAATTTTAGCTTCAGAATAATTTATGGTCATTCTTTGGTCTAGTATTCTAAGGGCCTTTTAAAACTCCACTTGTAATATATATGTAATCCATGTATATAAAAAAGTTGTCAAGGGCAAAAAAAATTAGTTCATTTCCATTTTGTATGGTTCTGGGAACTGAACTATAGAATTTTCTTTAATATTTTTCTTTATCTGAAAAATTGCTTTGTTCTTTCAGTTGCTTAGCCATGTCTGACTCTTTGGGTGTTTTTCCACTGTCAAAACTACCCATTTTTGCACCCATTTAGGACCCATTTGGGTGTGAGCTGGATGACCCTATTTCCACTAGGGCACCCATTTGGGACCCGATTGTTTCCACTGCCATTGGGGAAATCTGGATCTAATGGGTACATTTCGGCCTTTAATCTGGATTTTCTGTAGACCCCATTAAAGGGGTCTACAATGGGGTCTTCTCCCAGAAAATCCGTATTAAAGGGAGCCCGTTTCCAGTGGAGTCCAAAGGCTAGGAGTAGGGGATGCACCTTTGGGATCTCCCCCCCCCAACATTGGCTTCAAAGTGACTTCGAAGTTGACTTCACATTCACTTCGAAGTTGCTTCGAAGACTGCCCCCCCCCGCCCCCCAAAACACCTGGGGTAATGGACCGACCCTTGTGGGTCAATCCGGATTCTCCAGATGGGTGCAAAGCTGTTTCCACAGCAGGAGTGTTAGCACCCATTCCTAATGGGTGCTACACCTCCTGTGGAAACACATTGGGTGCATCCCTTAATCCGGATCTCCTAGAAATGTACCCATTCCTTAGATCCGGATCTTCTTAGATCCAGATCTAAGGGCTGCAGTGGAAACACACCCCTAGTGAAGCCCAACACTCTTCCATTCTATCAAATCATCGTATCCTCTGCCACCCCCTTCTCCTCTTCCAGCATTAGGGTCTTTTCTAGTTAATCCTGTCTTCTCATTATGTGGCCAACGTTATTTGAGTTTCTACTCTTGGATTAATCCTTCCACTGAGCAGTCAGGATCAATTTCCTTTAGTATTGACTGAGTAGATACTGTTTTTTAAATAATTTATTAAAAAATTTTCAACTTATTAAAAAGAAAAATAATTCACACAATCTTTTCATTATTACTTTACTTAAGGTTCCCTAAACTTCCTCGGCTTATCCGACTTCTATATTATGTTTCCATTATTTATTGCTCCACATCTTTATCTTTCCTCCATTTCCGATTGATTCTTTGTCTTCACTCGAACCCATCTGTCTTTAATTCAATAAATGGGGACCCATCCTTCACAGATTATCTATTGTTCTACCATTTAATAAGTTCGTTAGTTTATCCGTCATCTTGATTAGCCATTCTTCTCCCAATGGTATTTCTTCTTCTTTCCACTTCTATGCATATAATAATCTAGCTGCCATCACCATATATAGCATTAACAAGTTTAAGCTTCCCATAGAACTATCTGTAATCCCTAATAAAAACAATAATAATAATAATAATAATAATAATAATAATAATAATAATAATAATAATAATATTTATTTGTATACCGCCCTATGGCAAACCAATCCGGGCGGTTAACAGTAAAATGTAAAATATAACAATTAAAAACACCTTATCCCTCCCCCCCTTAAGACAGTATTAAACAGTATAACATATTAAAACATAATATCAATGCATAAAACATATAAAAACTAAAGACCCTGATGTCCCTCTACTGATCCTCAACCATCACTAAGATGGGGCCACGGGAGGAATCAGGGAATCTGGGCCAGGATGGTTAATCTGGAAAGGCCTGCCGGAAGAGATCCGTCTTGACCGCCTTTTTAAAGCTGTCTAATGATGTTATCTGACGGATCTCATCCGGCAGGTCGTTCCAGAGTTTGGGGGCGACAGCAGAGAACGCCCTCTGGGAGGTCGCCGCAAGCCTAGATTTTAGAGGCTGCAGTAAGTTCCTCCCAGAGGACCGGAGAGTGTGGGGAGGATTGTACGGGAGGAGGCGGTCCCTGAGATAGCTTGGACCCAAGCCATTTAGGGCTTTAAAGGTGATAACCAACACCTTGTACTGGGCCCGGAAGCTGATAGGCAGCCAGTGGAGGGACCTCAAAACGGGAGTGATGTGGTCCCTCCTAGATGTTCCTGAGACAAGCCTGGCTGCCATGTTTTGAACCAGCTGTAATTTCCGAGTCAAGCACAGGGGTAGCCCCATGTAGAGTGCATTACAGAAGTCAAGGCGTGAGGTTACCAGCGCGTGCACAACAGTCTCGAGATCCCTTACTTCCAGAAAAAGGCGCAGCTGGCGTATCAGCCGAAGCTGATAACAGGCACTCCTGACCGTCGCATTTACCTGATTTGTCATCAGGAGCGACGAGTCAAGGAGCACCCCCAGACTGCGAACACAGTCACTGGAGGAGAGTGTGACCCCATCCAGGACTGGAGGTTGCAACCCAATTCTTGGTTTCGGGGCCGCTACCATGAGCACCTCCGTCTTGTCTGGATTCAGTTTCAGTCTGTTTTTCCTCATCCAGCCCATTACCGCCTGAAGACATTCATTGAGAGAAGAGATGCCATCGGAGTTCGAGGCCGACGAACGAGACACGGAGAAATAGATTTGGGTGTCATCAGCGTACTGATAACACCCAGCACCATGACTCCGTATTATCTCACCCAGCGGCTTCATATAGATGTTAAATAACATCGGGGACAAAATAGCCCCCTGAGGAACCCCACAAGTGAGGTACCTCTTACTGGAGCTACAGTCCCCGAGCAGCACCCTCTGAGACCTGCCCGAGAGGAAGGACCGGAACCACTGCAAAGCAGTGCCCCCGATGCCTAACCCCTTCAGGCGGTCCAAGAGGATGCCGTGATCTATAGTGTCAAAAGCCGCTGAGAGGTCTAGGAGCACCAACAGGGTCACACTCCCCCCGTCAATGCTCAGACGCAGATCGTCGGTCAAGGCAACCATGGCGGTCTCAACCCCAAAGCCTGTCCTAAAGCCGGTTTGAAATGGGTCTAGATAATCGGTTTCATCCAAGACAGCTTGGAGCTGAAGGGCAACCGCCCTCTCGATCACCTTGCTCAAGAATGGCAGCAATGACACTGGCCTATAATTCCTCATATCCAGGGGGTCTAGGGAAGGTTTTTTCAGGAGCGGCCTAACCGCCGCTTCCTTTAAACAAGATGGAACATATCCTTCCCTGAAGGATGCACCGATGATATCCGTGAGGAATCTCATCAATGCATCCCCCCCCTGGACGGCCAGCCATGATGGGCAAGGGTCAAGAGGGCAAGTTGTCTTCCTCACCTTACCAAGCAGCTTGTCCACGTCATCAGTACTCACAGACTGGAACTGATCCAGTATGACTACATCGGCGGAGTCACTGGACGCCTCGCCTGTCGACTCCGTTTCAACGGTGGCATCTAAGTCGGCTCTTATCTGAGAGATTTTGTCTGCAAAGAAGTTGTTAAACGCGTCACAGCAGGCCGTCATCGGGTTAAGTAAGGGATTTGGCGCAGGGGGCACCTGCGTCATTTCCCTCACCACCTTAAACAGCTCTGCTGGACGGCACTCTGCAGACGCAATACGTGCAGAGGAGAAGGCTCTCTTCGCTGCACGTATTGCCTCCCGGTAGGAACGAAGAAAGTTCCTATGGCGAGTTCTGTCGGATAAGAGTCGAGTCTTCCGCCACCTGCGCTCTAGCCGTTGTCCAACCCGCTTCATCTTCCTCAGCTCTGGCGTAAACCAGGGCCTCCGATTTGGGGCGGGATGGCAAGGGCGCTTGGGAGCGATCGTGTTGATAGCCCTGGTAAGATCGGAGTTCCAGGTATTGACCAGAGCATCAACAGGATCACCGGCATTCCCAACCATTAAGCCCTCTAAGGCTGCCTGGAATCCAATGGGCTCCATCAGCCTTCGAGGGCGGACCATTCTAGTGGGTCCGCCACCCCCGGTGGGGCAGATATTGGCTCTAAGTTTCGTCTTGACCAGGAAATGATCCGTCCATGACAATGCGGAGGTACTTACCACCTCCGCCCACGGATATTCCTGTTCCGTACTGAAGACCGCATCGAGTGTATGACCTGCACAATGTCAGTTGTTTAAAACAACTCTGGATTAAACCTAAAATTTATTTTTTAAAAATTCTTAACATCAAATTATATATCATAACCCAGCATTTCTTTGCCTTTTCACACGTCCAGCACATCCTCTCAATTTTTTTGCATTTCCAACACTTGGTAGACATATTTCAATACGCTTTCCCAATCCCCTTCAAAATTTATATGAAAAAGAAAAAAAAGACTATTTCTGTTTCTATCCTTCCCCTAACTGGCCATCCTAAAATAGTAATATCTGACCATCTATTCCTTTCTATACATACAATATTCTTAGTACCATTTCCATATATAATACTAAAGAATTACTAAAAAGTTAGTATCATCACCTCATTTCTACACCTTTAATATTCTTACTACCATTCCATTATGTAAAACCACAAAGTTAATATTTTCTGCAATAACAATTTAATCTTACTTTTGGCTCTTCCCACTATTCTATAATTACATCTCTGATCCCTAAATTATATATTTTTAATCTACTATAATTCCTTAGTATCTGCTGTTATCTCAGCACACAGACCTCCGTGAAATGTTATTTATTTACATTTCTCAGGGCAGTAATCACTATGGGCACGGGAGCTGATCTCTCCCATGGTGATCCGATATTCCTCCAAACCAGAAGTCTTGATTAGATACTGTTAAAATCCAAGGAACTCACAAAAGTTTTCTCCAAAATCACAGTTCAAAAGTGTTGATTCTTTAGTGATAATATGAAATTGACTTATTTCCTAAATAAAACTGCAACGCATCAGACAACAGAGAGAAAGAACAGACAACAGAGCCAAAGTTTTTTGTTTGTTTTTGTCTTTAACATGATAAACTAGACATTGCATGTTCTTAAAGCTCCAATAATACATTCAGGGGTGGAGGTGGGTGTGGAAAAATCCAACAACAGAATGAACTTTGGTCATTATTAACATTATTAAACATTAGTACAACAAATAAAATACAAAAAGTTTGTGTTACTTTATATATAAAAAATACCTTATACCACACAAGTTAAGGATATATTGCATTAATTCTGAGGTCTAGCATTTGAATGTGTATGTTTGATTTTTAGATAAATTCCATTATTAGCAGTTGCTTACAATACAAATTATGACGTTTTTAGAGTAAGCCCAGACATCTACCAAGTCCAAAGAACTAGATATGCTCAACATAATATTTTCCCTTTTAATGGTTTCCCCCATCATAGTTTTAAAGTATTTTCAACATGACTATATAAAAAAAAATTACTAACACTTAAATCCAAGATCTAAAATTTTATCTACCCAGTTTCTTTTTTTAAAAAAAAATCTTAAATCCCATGCATGAATGCTGAGTCTGGGAAATAGCAAACAATTTAATGGAAAGGCAGCTTGGTATATAATTTTGTGCATGTAACACTGACACTTCTGCTGAATGGTATAAAACAATCATAGTGATCTCTATTGACAAAGATCAAGTAATCTGGGCACATCTGATATACTGTGTAACAACAGTTCACTGCTAAATCAAGATGACTGGTACAGGCATCATTAATAGTCAAATTGAGCCCTTTGTTGCATGACAAACATTAATTACTTGTTGCCAAAGACACTACTTGATACTGCTGTATTTACTGTGCAATTCCATATACTTTAAGAAATAAACTCTTGATTATCTCAACAGGAATTATTTCCAGGGAAGTGTGTCTAGAATGCAGCTTTCATCATTTGAATATCAACCAAATCCATCATAAAACCATGATTTGACATTAGTCCTAAGAGTATTTACTTTCAACCTAGTGAAACAATTTCAGACTGCACTCTTAACTACATTTATGTAGGCAAAAGTCTTGATGAACATAAGGACTTACTTCTGATTAAACAGCATTGAAAACTTAAGCAGAGTGTTTAAAATCACAATCTAATATATGTTTATTCTAATAAAGCTCAGCTGGTCCTTATGGACAGAATGACTAACCCACAGTTGCCTCTATGAACTAAGATTGAGGTCCACATAATGTATGCAAAGGAAATTGTTTATGAGCAAGTGCTTAGTCATAAACAAGACTGAGTCTGAGCTTTACAAATCAGAATTAAAGAATTTGTCTTGCAATTTCTTATATAAACTTTAAAAAATATTCTATGTGTGGTATAAGTTACATATACTACAGTGTTCTATGGAAGTGGATTTATCTTGAATATACCTAATGTAACACTATTGCACCATAGTCCACCATAATATATATAGTATATATAAAGATCATTATTAAAACTAACAATAAAAGTGCACATATTGAGCGCCACAGTCAGAGCTGTGTGAACAGCCCAGTATTTCAAATAAATACTATAGCTAATTTTTATCAAAATATCTTACAGCATGGTTACAATTTACAATTATTGCTCTAATAAAAATGTTATCAAAGAGCACTTGTTGACTCACCAAGTAATACCTTCTTAATATTCAATAATGTTTAAACTTTAGCTCAATACATTTAGGATCCTGGATTCATTCCATATGAAATCCGTTGGCTCTAGTATTTATATAACTGTATCTATATAAAAATGTAGCTATCTGGTCTATAACGTTGTCATTACAGTAAATGCCATTTTCTACTGTAAACAACAACAGTATGCTGGTGCTCTGATACTACCCCTGAAAGAAAGGTACAAAATAAAATGCTCTAAACATTTTATAGTACATGTTTGATAAAGTGACTTCAGCGTAACATTGTTGTAATGAGAATTTCTGAAGTATAAAACCTAGCATTAGAACGTCATCTTTCACAACAGATGAGGCTCAATGGATTAAATTTAGTATGACCAATGACTAGAATCTCAAGTATCTGGATATCCACTTTGACCCTTTCAGTAACCAAAGCATATTAATGTTTCAAAAATAAAATACACTGTCAACTAAAACAAAGTTTACAAAAAGTGAAATGGTAAAATAAATATGTAGATTGCACAAGACAGATGTAAACACTTCATTGTTTCAGTTATATCTTTGAAGACATCCTAACACATGTAATACAGAAAAAGTGACTTCTTTGAGTCAGCTTAGTCAATCAGTTCTCCTCTTCAGAGGACTGGGTGCTTTGATCCCTGTGTTCAGCTGTGTCAGGATTTGATCTTCCAGAGCTAAAAGGTAGGAGAAAACAAATTCATATGTGAATTCAACTGCAATGCTAGGCTTTTTCAGTGAGTAGGTCTGTTCAAGGGGTGTGCATGTTTATTTAACACTGTGCCTTCAGTCCATTTAAAGGCACAGAAATCATAAATTTAAAAAAATGAAAAAAGCCAAAATGCTTTTTCTTTTTCTTTCTTTCTTTCTTTCTTTCTTTCTTTCTTTCTTTCTTTCTTTCTTTCTATCTACCTACCTACCTACCATCTACCTGCAGGTTTAAAGAAAAATACTTTAGCTGTACTCAGACACAGACACAAACAAACACAGTAGTTATCCTATACAGAAACCTTTTAAAGTCAAAGTATTGCTCATCTACAGTTGATCTAGCAGCAGGTGTAAACCTGGCACAATCTAAAGAGCATGCACTCTTAACACTGAACTATGCTGTTCTTTCACCTCTAAGAACTTCAATTTTAATTAAATTAATCTTTGGCAAGGCATTGTTAAGGAAGCTCAAGATGGAATGATACTGCAACCAGCTCACTTTGGCAAAGCAGCTCCAGTTTGAAAAGTAGTGATAACTCCTGAAATCTGAGACAACCAGGAATAAAGAAACTCTAACTTCTTTGGGATGGCAACTTTTCAGTACAACAGAGAGGATTTGTTTTGTAACATATAAAAATATTCAAGCTGTAGCTTAATGAATGTTGAGCTAGTAGTCGTTTCAGAATCTGGGATATTGTTTCAAATTAATGAACATTACAGGGGTGCCCCCATATCCACTGATCCCATTACTGTGGTTTAACTTATCCAGTCAATTGGATCAACCTCCCACCACCACCTCCGTTGGAGCCATTAGGTCTTCTGGAGGCTTCCTGAAGGCCTGGTGCAAATTCCTGGGAAATACCATGCAATTTCCCAGGAATCATGGGAAATCCTGTGAGATTTCCCAGTGTTTCAAATATCTGCAGTTTCTTGTAACCACGGTAGGAACCTGTATTTTGAGGCTTTAAGCAAGCATTCTTTAATAAAAAATATTGCAACTCACAACACAAAACAAATTATATTAATAAAAACAGGTACAAAACAAAATACATCTGCCAGAATTTATTACTTAATCAAGAGAGAGACAGTAAAAACATTGAATACCTTTAGATTAAATCCAAGCAGGTCACTGATAACACCAGAAACAGCAGACAGTATAACTACTTGAGTAATGTTATAAAGCAGAGGATTCATTGTCAGTCCATATAATCTGAAGGGACTATCAAGTTCCTAGTAACAAGAAAGATACACTTATGTTGAGTAAGTTTATGGTATTTCACTTAACTAGAAGATGCAATTCTGAAAAGCTAGAAAAGTATATTTATCCACTAGGTAGTGCCCCTCAGATTCTGTATTTTCTATCAGCCTCAAACAATACAGTAAGACCTACTTTAGCAGCTACATACATCTTCTTCAGTTTGACTAGCATAACAGTAATGATTTCCAAAGAGCAGCTGAAACCAAGAAGTTGCACATACACCATTTTAAAAGATCTATAAATATGTAAACCAAACAGCTGGGTCAAAAGCAATCATGAGAAACAGCACCTCTCAAATTGTTAGCCCACCTTCTAGTTGTCTAGAAGACTTTCAGCAAGTTGTTTACAAATCCTCAGACAGCCATGTATGCTTTGGCTGAACTTGTCTAAAATATCTTCTCCTTGTACTTCTCCCAAGTACAATTTTGAACTATTCATTTGGATAAGTTGAACTGAAGGAATTGTTTCTTTTATGTATTGATTAGAAAATAAAGTACAATGAATCTGTAACTAACTACTGTATATTCTGGCATATAAGACTACTTTTTAACCCAGGAAAATCTTCTCAAAAGTCGGGGATCGTCTTATACGCTGGGTGTCGTCTTCTTATATGGCGAATATATCCCAAACTCTATATTTGAACTGGAAAATTGGGGGTCGTCTTGTACGCCCAGTCGTCTTATATGCCGGAATATACGGTGTATCAAAGTTTTGCACTGTTTTCTCAAGAGTTAATGGATGACACAGTTTGCTGCTGCTGTTGTTACTGGGTCCTATCAAACTGTGATGGACTTCTGGTTGAGTGCATGGGCGCTTCTATGCAGAAGACAGACGTTACACGTCTCTACCTATTTCTGGGAAGAAGCAATTCAGGCAGTTTGTTCTACCACTGAGCTGTATCAGTCTGCAAGTATGACCATACATCTATCTTGGATGATTTGCAATCCACATATTAATAGAAATACTAACTGATATGTGCACCCATCATGAAGTAATTACAGTTAATTACATTTGCTCTAAATTCCTGTTTCTAATATATCTGCGGCCAAAATTATGCTCAAGTTTATTTTTTTAAAATGTTTTTATTGAATTATGTAAAATGTTCAAATGAACTCATTATCCACCGTCAGTAATGGCTCTTTAAAAGGGAGAAGATGCTCAGCTTTTGTAATCTAACAAAGAGGTGCATTTTGAAATTAATGGTTTAAAACAGTGATGTCAAACATACGGCCCACGGGCCGCATACGGCCCACAGGGCACATACAGCCCGCAGGGCGCATCAAAACGGCCCACGATCGCCTCCACCGCTGTCTCCTGGCGCCCCCCGGCGCCATCCGCTGCTCCCTTGTGCCTTCAGCTGCGCGCCAGCGCTCGCCGCCGCCGGCCGCTGGCCGGCGCAGGCCCGACCCTCGCCCTGGGTGCTGCTGCCTATCGGAGGGAGGGGGCGGAGCCAGCGTGGGCGAGGGGCGTGCGTCTGCCGGCCATGTGAGTGAGTGGCGAGAAAAGAAGATGGCGCTGCGTGCGCCGGGCCTGGGGGGCATAACCGGCGCCTCCTCCTCCTCCTCAGCCTTGCCACCTGCGGCCACGAAGCCCCAAGGCCCCGCTGCTCGCCGCTCGGAGGAGGAGCAGCAGCGACGGCACCCGGCAGGTACCGAGGGAGGGAGGGAGGGAGGGAGGAGGGCGCGCTTCTAAGGCCATTTGCCAGGATCCAAGAGCAGGAAGGGGTTTGTCCTGTGTGATTCCTGATATGTAAGAGGCTGCGTTCACACCTAAGTTTCAATCCAGTTTCGGGCCACTTTACGAGTGAAAGAAACATTTTCCACAGTGCTTGCATTCATATGGTTTCTCTCCAATGTGAGATCTGAAGTGTGCAATCATATATGCTGAGTGGCTGAAAGGTTTTCCACAGTGCTTGCATTCATATGGTTTCTCTCCTGTGTGAGATCTGAAGTGTGCAGTGAGATATGCTGACTAGCTGAAGGAACTAGTATTAAGATTTTAACAACTGTATATTATATACTATATAATTAAATAAATAAAATGTTACAGTTATAATAATTCAGTACATTTTTTTTTTGAATCCGGCCCTCGTACAAATTCTAAATTTAATATGTGGCCCTCCGCAAAATTGAGTTTGACACCTCTGGTTTAAAAGATCCCTTCAAAGTCCCATGCAAAATGGTGTGGAGAAATCATTTCAGGCCACTGCAGAGACCCTGCTTAGTAATGTCCTTTTGTGGTTTGATGTTGGTGGCAAATGACACTTCTCAGCAATATTTTATTATCAGTGATGCTTCTGCCTCCATCATTTCTTAGTTGCTTTGCTTACTTAAGATACACTTCTGCAATCTCACGCTGACTATTAAGTGCATATAATTTGCACATAAGGGGCGAGTTCTCATTTAAGGAATAAAACGGAATATACATCGAGATTTACATTGGGATTTGCATCAATATGTAAAGTGCATTAAAAGGAAGCAAAGAGCATCTGGCAATTGGATTCAACCCCAATTTTCTGTCCCCATACTAAACGCTTAAAATGCTTCCAAAACCAGATTAGGGAAAGCAATTGTTTCCCCTCCTCTCCCCATTGCCCAGGGCACACGGCAGCAATGGCAACTCAAGCCCTGTTCACCCACTCACCTCCACAGCCACCATCCCCAGCAGGGGTTCCCTCCGAAAAAAGCACCCTGGCTCTGCTACCGCTGCCACCTACACACACAGCCTTAAACATTCAGACATCTCCCAGAACCTGCAGCAGCTTTCCTTCCTTTCCCTTTCTAAAGATCAGAACTTTCAAGGAGCCAGAATTGCAAAATTGTTATCAGGTGTGAAACCATTGCTGTACATGGTGGATTTTTACAGTGAAACCGGCTGCTGTACCTTTTAACAATCCATTTCATGATTATTTGCCCAAATACTGCTCTAGTGTTCCCACTACAGTAAGGAAGAAGTGTTTTAAAAGCCAAACCCAGAAAAAACACCTGAAAAATCAGGTGTTTATTTATTCCGTTTTAAAGCCAATAATCCTCAAAATACCCCTGAAACTGATTGTCAATGGGGACGATGAGGATCCAAACCGTTTTTAAACAGTTTTAAGTGACAATGGGAACACAGCCAAGAAGTCCTGCTTTTTTCCTACTTTATCACTTTAATATTTACCATACTATTAGCAATATTTAGTTTAGGCAGATAGACAAATGGCAGAATCAAACATCAATAAGAAAGTATATTACCTAAAGAAGAAAAAGAATCATCAAAACCAGATGTCTTATACCTTGACCTATTTTTAAGTTATCACATTATTATTTTTCTTACCTTGAGTAATTTTGTAGCAAGTTTCAAAACATTATTCACTAAGGTCAATTCTTCCTTCTTGTTAGGCTTTTTCTCCATTTTCAAGTATAAATTTATCTAACAGAAATCAACTAAATTATTAGGGCTTTTCAAAAAACAAACAGAAATTTATCTTGCAATCTTGGCAATAAAATCTGGTGTAAAGGTATAATGTTTTTTCTTTTCCACATGCTCCCCTATCCAACTAAAACTGAAATAGAAAATGCTTAAAACGGCTTTCAATACATGACTTCTGACTGAGGTAAAAATCAACTTTTTAAAAATTTAGGAACAAGACAAAACTGCAGCCAGAACAGCATAATGAACAGGTATAATTTAGCAAATAAAATGTTTATATAGAATTGTCCCTAGCAAAGTACTTGGTTACAGCACTTCAGCAAGATATTACAATTCTCTCACTGGTCACAGCCCACGAGAAAATCTGGGAAGGACTATGAATACATACAAATGAATATGAATTCATATGAAAAGGAACAAAGAAGAAATATGAACATGAACACAGAGTTCAAGAATTAACAAATCAGTGCCACTATATCTAAGGCAGATATATTAATGACAATATAAAATGTAGACCTCCAATAATAAGAAATTCTTAATTTTTTTTTCAATAGTGCATGCATTTACTTTAAAACTCATAACTAAACAGAAGACGTTTTCGCACGGGGGAAAATGGAACGCGAAAAAGCCAGCTGTGGACACGTCATCCGCATTGGCCGCGCGCGCCTTGCGTCCCGACGTGTCCGCAGCTGGCTTTTTCGCGTTCGAAATGTAGAGCACTTCGAAGTGCTCTACACGCGTTCCAACGCGGACGAGCCGCCCGCAGGCGTTCGGGAGAAGAAGCGTTCGCGCCGCTTCTGTCTCCCGATCGCCTGCCGGCTCGCCTCCGACGCCGCGCGGCTTTGACAATCAGCTGTTTTTCAAACAGCTGATTGTCGATCTGCCTCCGCGGCCGCCGGCGCGCCCCTGGCCGGCGTTTGCCGGCTAAGCCAGCTTCGGGCGCTTTGACCATTCGCACCCAGACGCTCCGGAACGCGTTTACACGCGTTCCGGAGCGTCTGTGTGTGAACGGGGAAAGCGCCCGAAGCTGGCTTAAGCTTTCCGCCTGAACGCGTTCGGTTTCGAACGCGATTCAGTGCGGAAATGCCTAGAATCAATTATCTCTAGGCATAATAGCAATTCTTTCAAAAGTACTTAATCCCCATAAATAACTTCAGTTAACATAAAGATTAAAGCTCATTAAGGAGCTTTTGGTAAACAAAGGCTTCTTAGAGCTGATGGAGCATAAAAGAAGACTGCACATACAGAAAACAGTTTATAATATGTTGAAGTAAGAATGCTTGTCCCCCCTTTTTGGGAATGTGAAGATGTTTAAGGACTCCCGCCACTCAGGCTCCTTATTGCAACCCACGGATCAAACTAGATGCAACGAGGGAACTTAATTTGAAAGCATCTCTTCAAAGCAGGGTCACATACCATATATATTACATACATTATATCCTAACTATAATTAGCATCTCAGCTACAGCAGTACAATCTGTGATTATTCCAACGTCTCATAAAAACTAGGAAAAATAATAATTTACAAATTTAGCACTGGAAAATCAAGAAGCCTTCACACAAGCTAATCCCAAATCCTTTTAATCCCTTGACCCTCTGCAGTTTGATTACATTCCAATTATGAGACTCCCTTGATCATTAGGTGCTTTCTTTCAGAGGTTTCTTGGGAATGTAGTGGGCAGAGAAGCCAGGAAGTTCATCTATGTATTTATCAAACTCACTGAACTACTGGGACAAAATACATCTCAGTGGTTTCAATGTTACAAGATAATTAGTCAAACAAATTTCTTAGGTATAAATATTTAAATATTATCCAAGGCATACACAGATACGTAAACAACTTGTTTAAATTGGACTGATCCTTTCTGGAAAATAATTCTAAGAATAATAACTATAACTAGCTTCCAGTCTGTTTGCAGCGCATTATGTTTTTCAAAACGTTTTTCATTATGACTAGGTTTCCAAAAATTGTTATGTAACCCAAAGTGCATTGTTCAATTGATGCTTTTTACCAAATTAAAATGAGGGAAGAAAAAGTTTGTCAGTTATCACAAAGCCATACAGACTAACCAGGTACTTTTACGAAGATTTTATTTATGTGATTTATATTCTGTACTTCCATCAATAATTACCGTACATGGAGGACAGATGCAGTCCTGGCCCATTTTATCGTCACAGTAAGCTTGTGAAAGAAGTTGTCTGAGTCAAAAATTTGGGAAAGTCACATTTTTATCACAGCAGCCACAAAAATCCCAAGTATCCCTAGAATCCCTCAGTATCATGATCTGAACAGTAAATCTTCAAATTCGTGTCCTTCTTATACAAAATGTACATGTCATAAAAACAAGACATCAAAGCATCTAATATTTGACACGTGCTAAAATGACACTATCCATAATTGCTTTCAACCCTTCCAAGTTTCATTATCATTATCTGTCCAGTGGGATGCAGTCATTATTTTTATTCTTAGAGTTCTTACCTGTTCAGTAAGTAGTATTGAGGT
Source organism: Aspidoscelis tigris stejnegeri (assembly GCA_023333525.1). Classification (NCBI taxonomy): domain Eukaryota; kingdom Metazoa; phylum Chordata; class Lepidosauria; order Squamata; family Teiidae; genus Aspidoscelis; species Aspidoscelis tigris. Next base: position 79,425,751 of record JALMGA010000005.1, on the reverse strand, counting down.
ATTGCTGTATTTTTTACTTGTTTCAGACCCAAGTGTAACAAATCTTAAAAGAAACAGAGTTAGTGAAATGCACCATATCACTAGTTCCCAATTGTAATGGCAGTCAAGGAAGATATCATGTACATGAAGCAGCTGAAAAGAGGGAACGAAAAAGAAAACTGAACATAGGAGACATATAGTGGATTAAATTATGATAATACATTTTTGCAATTTAAGCATTTTTCAGGTTTTCTACATCATTTTAAAACTTTCAATTTGAGGCCACGCTCTAAAATACTGGAGGTACATAATCTCATTAATACCAAGGCTGCATGACTGGTTACATTCTTACTGGGACTCATAAGGAGCACGCAACCAGATTCCATTTTTGAGGAACTCACAGCCTTTTGAACACATGCCAGTTAAATTTCACTGTGCATTTTAGCTACTGAGTCACTGGAGTTCTGGGATCTCAGGCTTCTAAGAAGAGATTCTGTCTGAGTATTTTACAGTATTCTTAAGGATAAGGGTTTGATCCTTAGGCAAATCCTGTGCAATCTTCTTTTTGAGCAGACTTCTCAGATATCTTCTTGCACATGCATTGGGAAATTTAAGACTAGGGAAACACTTTCATCATCATCTCATTGCTCATCCTTCAGTCACAGAAATCAGTGTAGCATCTAGGGATCAGTCATCTAGGCACTGACCACACAAAACATACAAAGCTTTGTGAGGTGGAGGTAGCTTCACATAGCTTCAAATCACCTACTGTAAAATAAATCAGTGAGACAAACGTGCTACCTGGTCCTTTGTATCTGATTTTAGACCATCATTACTGCTGGTCTTAGAATTGTTTTATCTACAGAGATATGTATGGTCACATTTCCTGGGTACTTGTGTTGTTTCATGGCAAACTTCAAAAATTCAACAATATCCCTACCAGATTTACTTACTTGTGCACAGCAAATAAACACAACTGAGATGGTCAGTAAAAAAGCAGATGAGACTATGACATCAACTGATCGCTGAGGACCTCGTCGCTGAAAATACATCAAGAACATATTATTGTATGGTTAACAACAGGATCTATTAAGTAGTGATAGTTTGGTAAAACAGGTTAAAAATGAAAACAAACAGAATCTGAAGAGACAAGATATTCTATATGAAGTGAACAATTCCACACAGGTTGTAGTCATTTTTCCGGCATATAAGATGACTGGGAGTATAAGTCGACCTCCAACTTTCCAGTTAAAATATAGAGTTTGGGATATACTCACTGTATAAGAAGACGACACCCGGCGTATAAGACGACCCCTGACTTTTGAGAAGATTTTCCTGGGTTAAAAAGTAGTCTTATACGCCAGAAAATACAGTAGTTCTGCAATCCAGCTTCCATGGAGAATGCCAGATAAGTGAATATTTATAGTTACTAAAGATTTCCAGCTCCGCTGTTTCCCTTTGATTTAATCCGTTGATGGAAGTAAGGTTCACTGAACTGGATTTATTCAGAAAAAAAAAATCTTGATTTTCATTTCAGTGTTCTTCAACTCCTTGTTTCAGATCACTCTCAGCTTTATGAGGTTAAATAAGCTGTAGGACTTCCACATATTTGTAAAAAAAAAAAAAAGAAAAGCCTTTTCTTAAGCTGGTTCCAATTTAAAATCTAGAATGAGGTTTCCAGGAAAGCTTCTGATTGGAAACATATCAGAAATTTGACATTTTAAAGGCAAAGCGAGAATGAGATGAATATCTGTAGCCTAACTCATATATTTAAGGTAAACGTGTAAGGTGGCAGTCAGAATATATAGCAACAAGTTGGATCTGGTGACATATGTATTTAATGAAACAGACACCTATTAGTTGTCAATAGTTATTAAAAGATTAGGCTTGGGGGGATGTATATACCATTCTTGTCTTGGATTTTAGTGTTGAATTACATTAGGTAATTTCCTGCAAACAGAAAGGGCAGAAAGAAATCCATTTGCCCTTTGTTAAAGCTAACCGTTTTTAACTTAGAGCAGTGGTTCTCAACCTGGGGGTCGGGACCCCTTTGGGGGTCGAACTGCCCTTTCAGAGGGGTCGCGATGAGTCTCCCACCACCCTTCCCTCCCACCTCCCAGGTGCTTTGCCCCCGTGGTTGGGGGTCTCCACAACATGTGGAACTCCATTAAGGGGTCGCAGCATTAGGAAGGTTGAGAACCACTGACTTAGAGAATACTTAAATGTGTGTTTTTTAAAAAAATACTATTAGTAATTCATTTTAAAAGTTCTGTTTGGCCATGACTTTTGACTGACACATGTGTTGTTTATTTATGATCAGTAACAAAATCCTCAGAGATGTTAGAAATAACAAAAACAGAATAAATCTTAAGGATCCTCCAGGTACACACAACACAAGAGGACTTCTTCAGAATGGACCTGAAGTATTGGGGTATAGGTTTCATAGTCTGGGAGCTCTTTTAGTTCAGTAGATGTGAAAGATGTAATAATAACAATCATGCTTACGGCTTAGTGTTAATGGACTTAGTGTTGTCTACTTGAAAAGGTATTCTCAAAGGACAATGTATCTGGCATGCAGTACTATTCTAACAGAAAGGCAGCTATAGATGGGAAAGTAATCACTATAAAGTTAACAAAGCCGCTGCTGTGGATCAGGATCTAGCATCTTGTGTGGAGGCTACAGAAACAGAAAATATTGATTGAAGATTGAATAAAGATTGAAAAGGAAACTGTTTCTGTCCAATGTGATTGCCTTTTACACAGCATGCGGCTGTATAAAGCTCTGAAAAACAGTATAATCCACATTTGCAAAGCTGAAACATGGCTCTTGAACTGATGCTAAGATTTCTATTCTAAACTATCAGATCAGCTGATATTTTGCAGCTTGTATCAAGAGAGAACAAGTAGAACAAACTGCTCCATGGACATGAAGTGACAGGATGCACCAGTTTTAAATTTTACTACTACAGTTCTCACAGAAAGGCCATGTCTATTTAAGACTTCTTAGCCACTGAGATTCGAGCACCCCCTACTGGATCACAAGTCAACTTAATAACAAATTGTCTTTTCCCTCTTGATGCAGCAGTATAGAGAGATAACACTAGAAACTGTTCCTTCATATGTTTTACACTGCTTAGCCAAGAAAGAAAAAAGAGCCACAATGTAAGGTATTTTATTCCATAATTCATGGAAAGCACTGGAATCCAAAATTATCTTTTTCAATTGGAATTTCCAGTGTAAAATGTTCCTGTTTTGAGCCTTTGATGTGATGTAAGTAGTATTCTGAACCACATTAACTATGTTTACATTCATGAAATAATCCAATTTTTTCACCATTAATTTTGAACATTATTTGGACTTACGTGACTAAATTTTCAGCAATAACAAAACAAAAGCGTGAATGACATAAGTCCAGTGCATAATTGCAAAATATTTCTGCTTATCATACAGAATTCAGAAATATTTGAGATGAATTAACTGATAGTACGATTTTAATATCGGTGAGTTTGATGAACCTGTGAATGCAGGAATGAAAGGGGGTTAAAAATCTGAATATTTTGGCACTTTCTTGTAGTTTTTCCAAATGTGCACGTGGGATTGAATCGCTAGCACTGGTTAGTTGTGAGTACTTTTAAGAAAGTCTGGGAGACCTGAAAGTCTTTTGCACTATTCAGCAATAGGGATGTGCACAATTTTTTTTCGTTTGAATTTGAGTAGAATCAAATATACAAACATTTGATTCGATCCAAATGTTTAGAATCCAAACGCAACAAAATTGGATTTGAATCAAATACATTCAAATCTATTTGTTTGAATGTTAGATCTGAATATGAAGATACGAATGTTGACAACAATCATATGTGTTATCTGTACACATTTTGTATGCATCCCATTTTATCCCGTACGCATCCCATTTTCATCCCGTACTATCAGCACAAATGCGTACAAATACATATGTAATACATACATCTCTGTACTTTTGAGTGATTAAAACCTTCAAACCAATGTTTTGGAACATTCAAACATTTTTCAGATGTTTAAATTCAAATGTGTAGACAATCTATTCGAATTCTAATGTCCACATTTGATCAAATTCAATCGAATTTCAAATGTTTAGACCAGTGGTTCCCAAAGTTGTCTGGGCTACGACCCATCTAATATAAGTTTACCAACTCGGGACCCACCTCTAGGAAATTTAACCGTTACCAATATGAATAAAGGACTTCTCAAATAACAAACAAAGTTTTAATACAATTTTTTTATTACTTAATTAAATAATTACATCAAAAAAGTTATTTCAAATACGGTTAAATTTCCTAGAGGTGGGTCCCGACCCACAGTTAGGGAGAGCCTGGTTTAGACCATTTGTGCACAACCCTATTCAGCAATAATTATTATGACCTTGATAGGCACTCGGAACAAACAGTGTTGTTTTTGTTTTTATTTTCCCTTTTATCACAGGAAAATGTATTTTAGTATTTACAACTATGAAATTCCCAAGGTTTTCTAGGAACCTAACCACAATCAATATTAAGAAGCTACTTTTCACACGTATGGCTGGTAATATATGTAACAAAATTTTTCAAAATGTCTTTGACAGAACCCAACTGTTATGTACTTTTCTGTATATTATGTGGATAGACAGAAGTCCTTTGCTCCACTATTCACACAAGCTTGCGGGAATCCAAGAGGTTGTCTTGCAACCATTTTCTGTTTTATGCAAGCATACCACTACTGGAATGGGCTCTAGGCAAAGAAAGGAAGATGGGATCTCATATTATGCAAATTCAGGCTAAAACTATGCATAGCATTAAGGAAACAACACAAGATCAACAGCCCATCTGATGTTTCCAAAAACCCCTCTCCATGCTCCCTGAGTCCCAAGCAAAACTCTGAAGACTTTCAGTGGTCGCTGTATGTCCACCTTTCCACCTACATCAATGGGAAAATGATATTAAAATTCATAGTCAGAAAGATGAGATACCATTGCCAAAACCTCACTGTTTGCTCACTCAGTAGAATGGGGATGGGCACATTGAAGAACTGGAAATTCAGTTCATTTCTGTATATCAACTTGACTTGAAGATGACACATAGAGGAATCCTGCTGGATCAGGCTACAGCCCATCTAGTCCAGCACCCTATCTCATACCTACCAATTGCTTCTGGACATTCTCAAGCAGAAGATGAAGATGATACCTTTATCTGCTCTTGATTCCCTGCAGATAGCCTTTAGAGGCATACTACTTATCTCGCCAACCTGTAAGCACCGCCTAGGCATCCATTCTAGTAGTCACTGATATAACTATTCTCCAAAGATTTGTCTAACCCTTTCTTAAACCTATCAAATTCCATACCCCAATTATCTTCCTAGCTATCCTGTCCATCAACGTCACAGATTGTTCCCTGGATATAGTGTTGTGCAAAAGAGATTTTTTTTTCTCTAACTACACTGTGAATGATTTTATAAACTTTAATCTGGTCACCTCTTAAACGCCATCTTTCAAGGCTGAAGAGACCTAGAAGTTGCAGACTTATTTTGAAAGAAAGTTCTTTCAGTCCATGATCATTCTGGCTGAACTTTTCCGCGCCTCTTCCTGTTCCACAATATCCCTTCTGAGATGTGATGACCAGAATTGTACAAAATACTGCTAATGTGCCTCACCACAGATTTATAAAGAGGCATAATGCTTTTTTTACCGCAGCTATACACTGGGTTGACACTTTCACTGAGCTGTCCACCAGAACCCAGATTCAGATGCTCAGACTTCAGCTGATTTACAAAAGGCTCATTAGCAGGGATTGGCCCTTTCCACACTTAGTCTTATTCTGAAATATATCTCAGGATAGGGACCTGTTGTCTGTATGCTAACTGCGAAAAGTCCCATTATATAAAGACATCTTAGCTAAAAGTTAGGCTTCTTTTTGCAGGAATTTAAATTTGAAAAATGAAATCTCTACTATAGTAGAGGATTATGGCCATGTACCCCGCATTAAATGCAGTCTTCCTCAACTTATCTTAGACTGATGCAAAAAAGTGCCCTATAAAAATTTAAGGACATTATAAGCTGAGATACTTAAATCTTGACGCTCAGAGTAAGAAAAATAGGCCTACTAGTTTGCACTACAAAACTGAGGAGAAAACTAAGTTTCTCATTAATTTTCAAAATAATTATCATTCTGCATATATCATGAACTATACAAGTATTTAAATTAAGACTGTAAATGTTAAACAACTAACAAACCTTCAGATAAGAACGGAGTGAAAGCCACATTTTGATATTCTGAACTTTCTTTAGCCGGAAGTGAGGAACTTCTGATTTTCGGGCCCTTCTTGCAGAAGTCAGGTGACCAAACAGCTTTGCAAAGAGCAATCTCTGCAAAACAAGTTATTTTAAATTAACAGAATAACATAAAACAATTTATATAAAGTATAAAGTGCACTACTTGAAGGAGAAATGACAAGAAAAAACACATACAAACTCCTGAGACAAAATAACAAATAGAAAAGTAACAAATTAGACTATTAATTCTACATTATTAGTTTGCAGGAGTATACACAAAACACTTTGCCCCAAAGCTGAAGCAAAGTTGAAAGAAACTTTAATACTTCCCATGCATTTTGTTGGAAAACTGTCAGGACACACAGTCCAGAATTTCAGAAGGTTCTAAAGACTCCAAGCAGCTGAAGTGGTATGCTACAACAGATGCTACATACCATCTAAGCCAAAATAAAAGGCCAATCAGTGCATTTTTAATAAAATTCCACACACACACCCCGATATACATACATCAGTCCAAAGCCTCACCTATCAGCTGTTAGGGGGACAGCAATCACCCACCCCATTTTTATTTGGTAGGGGATTGCTAAGAACACTAAGAATCTGATTATGGGATTAAAAGCAAGACAAACGCCTAATCCACATTCTATTTGGATCGAATCAAATACCCGAAAATCTGATTCGACTTGAATCTTTTAAATTTGAATTTAACAAGATTTGATTATTTACAAAATTTGAATCTATTTGTTCTAATTTTTTATTCGAATCTGCACATACAAATGTCAACAACATTCGTACATGCACATACGCATCTTCCCCGTATCTGTGCACATCCGTACACTTCCGTACATGTCAGTATGCATCCCGTATACAACCCATTTTCGTCCCATATGGATCCGTACAAATGCATACAGATGAAGGAAAGATGCAGATCTTCAAGTATACATCGTGTACGAATGTCCAGATAATTTGAACGAATAGATCCAAAGTTTGAAATTCGTTTTGAATGTTTACATTCGAATTTTGGGACTTTCTATTTGAGTTTGAATGTCAAAATTTGGCACATTCAGTTGGATTTCGAATGCCTATGAATATTTGTGCACATCCCTACTAGACACACTGTTTTGAATGTGCAATGTTATTAGAACATTTTGTACGCACTTCTTTTACGAATTTATGAACCATCCTGAAACAAAAACTCTTTTTAAAGAATGTGATATAAAGTGTTCATAAGTAAAATGTAAGATAATATTTAAAGAAGATTGCACTCAAAGTAAGTAATATCAAATATGAAAAACTCTGCCCTAAAGCAAACTTGTGTGGAATAGCTACCTGTTTATAGGTTCTCTCAGCTACACACAGTAGGAAGAAGAAAATCCACACAAGGGAAACACGAACCACAAAGCACACTATGACCATGGAAAGAACCATTATGTCTCCATTAGACCCAAGCGCAATAGTGTAAAGCTCAGTTGCTGAATGTGTAGCTAAGTGCTCCAGATCCTTAGCTTGGGAAAGTCGAAATATAAACGGTGTTAAACCCAGGATTAAAGAGACAACATTTCCAAAAATTTGATATCCTATTCCTGGTATATAGCTGTTCACCTAAAAAGAAAAGAAAAGAACATAATGCAATGTGTTGAACAATTCAGATTGGTACTGTTGCATAATTCTTGAGAGATGTACACATAGAGTTCCTGCCTTATTTCACTGATGAACTGAAGACACAATAATGGGCATCAATACGCAACTTAGGGTGTTTTTCCACTGTCACTAGAAGTATCCATTAAGTACCCATTAAGGGGTACTAAAATGACATTACGTACCCAATTATGGGTATGTAATGGGTACTTTTAGTGACAGTGGGAAAACACCCTTAAGAGTTTAACTTACATGTTCTCTCACTTCCCTCTTCTATTGCACATTCCTCTACTTCTCAATAAATCCTAATTATTAAATAACCCTTGATGGAACTCATTTTGTGTATATGAAAATAGGCTTGTATGGTGGGGTCTAGACAGAACAAACTAAATTCATTCCAAACTTACAGTTTTAGCTGATACAAATTACCATCCAGTAATTTGGATATCTATGGACATCTATTGACATCTAGCACATTCTTGGCCAATATTGCTTCATACTTTAGAAAGCAAGCGAAAATCACTCCGAATCTACTCAGTAAAATGAAGATATCATATTGCGCTTCCAATGGAGACGAACCAACTAGAATATACAAACTGCAACTTAGTACAGACAAACTTGTGGTAAGTCCTTCAGGGAAACACGCCTTAAAAATTAAGTAGGGCTCAATTGGCTCAAACAAATGGCCACTTTATCTAGTCAGCATGACCAGAAGCCACTGATAGTCCTGTTGACCCTGAATCTGTTCCCTTTTAAGGTCATCAAGTTGATGGCCATTAGCTGTTGCTATTGTTAATTCTAGCATTTAAGTATATGCTATGGGAAGATAAACTTCCATTTTCTTAAATCTTCCAGGATTTAGCTTCACTGATTGCAGACTGAAGTATTTTCCTCCACTTTATGCATACTTCCATAATTTCTCTCATGTTATCTCTTAATTGCATTTTCTTCAACATTAAAAAGCCGCACATCCAGCCCTTTACATTATAGTTATTCCAGATGTTTTAGTTGACCTTTCCTGAAATATGAGTACAGTGAACAAAACTGTACACAGTAAATGCATTACACCTTGAGTTTCTATTAGGCCATTATAACACTGATACTTTCATTTTCAATAAAATTTCCAATTATTCTAATTATCCTTTCTTCACAGCCAATTCTATGATAGATTAACAATGCGGCTGCCCCACAGAAATCTCATCTGATCCCAGAAGCTAATTAGAATCAAGTCTTACTAGTGCTTGGGACATGCTCTGGGAATATCAGACTTTGAAGTCAAAATATCTCCCAAAATATACAATAGCAAACCACTCTGTATCATTGCCATGAAAGTTGCACAGATCTGCAGTCACGAAAAGATAAACTTTACTAGTCACCCCTTTATCATACCCCATATCTTTCCTTACAAGCAGCCATCAACCTTATCCTATCAGTGGAAATGTACATGATTCCATTTTACCGTCTGGCTCCAGGAAGGACACAGGGTGGCACTGCAGGTCTCTACATCTGCTATACAACATAGATCACCATCCAAGCAGTTATCCTGACTCAGAACTGAAGGAGGGGAACAGGGTTGGGGGGTACTGCAGGGCCTCTCTATCTGCTCTGCCATAAGTCATAGTAAGTGGCACATATATAAATCAAATAAATAAATAAAAACATGCAGTTCAGATTTTTGCTCCAAGGGTTATCATTTTACATAGTTGACCACATTTTCTATTTTGATTCTTATTCTGGTGAGATTTTTCTAGAACTATTACCAGTCCCTTGAAGTAACTTGAGACAAATGGTACTGCCTAAAGAAAGAGAGAAAGACAGAGGGACTTTTTAAAATACTCACTCTGTTCATTATCATGCCACTGATCTCCAGCACTGACATATCAGCCTTTTTGCATTCATTTCCTTCCCACACAATTGCACTTACTTTTTCTAGGCCAGGGTTAGATGTATGGAACCAAGGCAAATGACTCTGCAAAATATATATAAATAAATTAAACAGGTATATGGATGCACATACTAATGGACATGGTATGGAATGTTTGCTGCACTACATGAACTTCAAATGAAGCCTGTAAACCCGTGTATGGCGGGAGATAACCTTCTATTTGCACCCATTCATGTTGAAAATCATGATGTCCTCCTTTCAGTCTGGTTCCTGGAATCCAACTCTCACCAATGCAATGAGCTGGATAGGAGTTCAACAAGTTCAAAGGAATTTTAAAGCTGTTTTTGAGGACTAAAATATCCATGATCCTTAGCCACTGCAGGAAGTGCTCAGAGGAAGCACACCTCAAAAAACAACTTTTCCAAATTCTTGGCAGACTAGTTCACCCTTGGTAAACCTTGTACTCTTGCTGTAAAGTTCTCTAGAATGAGTTTATATTACTAAGCACAGGCATTTCTTTTTTGATGGATGTACTTTGCTGCACTGAAACTGCAACAAGACCTTCCATTTTAACAAATTCAGTACTGTTGAATACGGAATATAGGGTGTTTTTCCACTTAGCACTAGATCCTTAATGGGTCCTTAATGGGTACTCTAGTGCTAGTGGAAAACCCCTGAGTACCCATTAAGGACCCATTATGGACCCTTAATGGGTACTCTTAGCACTAAATGGAAAAACACCCATAGTGATCTTCAATTTTTATTTTTATTAATCCATTTATGTCCCACCTTCCTTTCAAAGAGCTTGAGGAAATAAACCACTTTTCTTCCCTTCATTTTACTCTCACAACAGCCTTGTGAGGTCTGAGAGACAAGCCCAAGTTCATCCAATGAGCTTTCAGGACTGGGCGAGAATTCAAATTCTGAAGACCTAAGTCCTTGTCTGACATTCCAGCCACCGTAGCATTTAGCTGTATAGTAACCAAATGGAACTACAGTCAAGATTCTTGTCTGTATACAAGTGAGTTTTGGTGATGTTACCTGCACTGGCAGCTGTACATTCAAAATTTCCCCTTTTGCAAGTCTGTTAGAGATAAATACAGTATGATTAATTCCCTATGGTATTTCTAACTGTAAATCATAAATTATAGATTTTTAAACAACTTCCACCATGGAAGAAGGACTTATTCTGGAAGACGTGTTGAGTAAAAGTTAAATATTTACTTGCTGTTGGAACAATTTTGTAGTCCGTTCTGGATACCATCTCCTCAGCCCAAAGCATGTGTTGCTGGCAGATTTGTTTAAGCACAGATTATACTTCTCCTCCCACTCACCTGGTGAAAGGGGTCATCTCTGTACTCTTTCTTCATAGATGAATTAATCTGAGAGTTCTCCACATCTGTCTCACTGGTACAAGATGAACGACACTCTGCACAATGCAAGAGGTCCTCCCACAATATATCTTCTGTCTCAGATTCTGGTCTCGTACTCTCAGAATCTTGTCTGGAACTCGAACATCGTGAACTGCAACTAGTGCCTGATTTAGGGACATCCTAAAAAAAACAAAACAGTCAGTTTTCTATTAATGACATTAATTAGTCAGTTAGCAACCAGAATTGCAATCAAGAACAGCCCTAGAAGTCCTAGAAGTCAGACAGTAAAAGTGGGGTTTAACACCTGATCATAAGCAACCTTTGCCTTTGCAGTACAGACAAAATAACCCTGTAGATGGCTTTTCTACCCTGCTTTCCTCGCCCATCTAAGGGCTCCCAAAGCAGCTGACAAAGCTATTCTTCTCCCCACAACAGAATACCCTGAGAAGTAAGCGGGGCTGTGAGAGCTCAGAAAAGAGCTGTGACTAGCCCAAGGTCACCCAGCTGGCTTCATGGAGGAGTGCTCCTTAACCATGAGACCAAATTGGTTCACAGTACCATATTTCACATTATAAAAGACATCTCAGTCATAAGACACACCTATAATTTAGCAAGGAATATTTAGGAAAAATAAACTTTAAACAAATCTTATGATGATGTAAGTGTAACAATGGTTACCTTAAATGTGGGTTTCTTGTAGGCCACATCCCCTCAAGTGGACCATGACCCACCTTTGAAGATCTTGCTAATGATGATGCAAGGACCCCCAGTTGAAAATGCTGCTGCTGCTGCAATGCTACTAAGGTTTGACCCCATCAGTGCCTTAAAGGCAACCTCTGTCCTCATCAGAAAGTAGCAGAATGTGTTTGAGATGCCTCCAGGCTAAAAGCCTACTCATTCAGAATCATATGTTGGCTTTTGTAGTTTCAGGCCACTTTGCTGTCTTCTCTGCAAACCTTTTAGCTGCCTTCATAACAATACTGCAAGGTTTGTTACTGCTGAGCCTATCAGCTATCTGTTCCCTTATAATCAGGGCTATCAATGTACCTCACAGGCTGTTTTCAAACATCAGTGGCTTAATTAAACTTCCTCACTGGCTATTTTGTGGATATCAGAAGCGAGAGTCAGATTATTATCCTTTTTTAGTTTTTTACTGTATGAACAGACTCAGTGTTTTTGCTGCCTGAGGCTGTAAACTGCAGTCAATCAGGCCCTGTAAATATGCAAAACTGAAACCTCAGTGCTCCTCTACAGTCCAGTTGCTGTCAGTTAAAGAGTTAAACAGAAAGTCCACAGCTCTTCAGCTGACTCTAGACTTCTCCGCTTTATTGAGCTATTAATTGATATTCCAGAACATCACTCCCAGAATTATCCTGTTCCCAGGCAGCAGGGCAACAGAACAGGGAAAGTGGAAGCACTTACCGGTTTTTGATATTTCATAATGTGAAATACCCAGAGGTGTGTGATCAATGTCCCATATACATCCAAAGCCACCATTTAAGACTGGGTTTGCCCCAGACACGCCCAGTGGCCATTACCAAAATGGCGGGTTGCTCAAGCAGCCACCCAGAAAGGTAAGTGCTCTCGCTTATTATGCAAAACCCAAGTTGGGAGCTGATTATCCAGCAATAACTTTATTGTCCAGTATCCCAGGGCTATGCTTGGATTGACACAGATACATGTGACAGTTCCAGCACAGCCCCTAGATAATCCTGGGCTTTACACCCTATCTGGATGCAGCCTTCTTTGTACCAGGAAACCAGGAGGAAGCTGCTTTACTCTTCTGCTTGCAGAAGTAGCAACAAAAACAACAGCTTGTCTGACGTTGTTTTCTTGAAAACAATGAATAGAAGGTAAAAACAAACACACTCTTCAACATAAAAGGCACAGGTTTATTTTAGAAGAACTATTGGAGGCCAAGATAGATTTTATATGACAAAGAATAGAAACATTAATCACTACCACATGTCCTTAGTCCATATTTGTAATTTTAATCTTCTCAAATTTATAGACTTTGAAGGGCCCTCTAAGTTATCTATCATTAAAGGAAAATACATTTTGTTATGTACAAATATCCTAACTTTTAACAATGTAAAGTATAATGTTTCTTAATGTTTGGTTTTTTACAATAGAACACTCCTTTCACTACTCACACCTCAGTTATTTTGATTTTCCTTTTTTCTTTTGACACAGAATTAATCTCTACAATCCAGGTACGATCTTGCACAAATCCTATACAAACAACAGCAATGAAAGTGCTGCCACTAAATATAGCTCAATCACCTGTCTATCTGCACTGATATAAATAATAATAGGTGCCACAAGCAGATTTGAGGGCAACATCTCTACATCCTGGAAAGTACTAGTACAGGGATGTTGCCAGTGAAAACAACTGAGCAGAGGGACTAGATGAGTCTGCTGAAGACATCAGTATAAACAGAAAAGATTGTATAAAGCATATTATGTATGTAATATTATATTATTTCCGTAAGTGTTTGGGACCACTGTAAGAGCATACCTCCACTGGATAATGCTTCTTATAATGATGAGATTTTCTGTTTCGAAATACACAGTCACTGGAAACACGTTCCGCATTACGACGTACTGGATATCCCATTTCTGGTCCCTCCTCACTTGAAACTTCATCAGATACATTTGTCACTGATCTGTGATTATCCTGGCCAAGCAAGAATTGACTGTTAGTAAAATATATCGGTATTTTATTTAAACAAAATGTTCTCCTTCATGTAATACCTAACCTGAGATACAGCACAGAAATTACAAACTATTTTGCATACAGTGTTTCTTTGGAGCTCAAAGGATTTGAAATCTGCACTTTTCATATAGCCAGTTTAAATAAACTTCCATTTAAAAGAAATATACATTTGATCTTGTCAACTGATCATTCTCATTTCCTTTTATCTTCTTTTATCAAAGAAACAGACCAGTAGAAGATTGTCAACTACCTGTATTACATTGGGGGCTTCTGTTTATATGTTACAAGCAATATAACCTATATTTATACATTATAAAGCCATGTTAAACTCATAAAGGAGGAAATTTTTCTGTGTCTATGTGACAAAATAGAACAGTCATTTTTCCTTCATCTATGATGATCTTGTAATAATAAAACTTCTTTCTTTCTTTCCATTGAAAATATCCTTTTGTTTACTGAAGAGTATAGGGTCCCTGTGTGAGATGACACTGTGTTTCTTTTTCAGCTTGGGACAAAAGAGTGTGTTTTGTGAAGGAATTTAAAGGCATCCCTTCCCCTGGAACAACGAACCGATCATTTCTGCCAAGAAGAAGAGTTTTTTCATTACAAAAAGGGTGAGGTTTGAAGCGACCGAGTAAGACTGGGCAACAGTCACAGGAGGAAGAGCTTTTAAAGGGAGGGGTCCCTCCCTTGGTTGTTAGGCAGTAAGCAGGCTATGTAAATCTGGTAAATCTACTGCCAGCCACAGAGAACTGGGGGGGGGGGGCAGAGACTTCTCTCTTGGTGCACAACAAGCTCTGTTAGATGCTTTCTTTTTCCTTTCCTATGGTTCACTTGCATCGTACGCAAAATACTGAGCATGACAAGGTATAGAAAGTTTGGGAGTGAGGCATATGAACTAGAGGTTATCCTGTTTGGAGTTATTGTGCTTTGCCTGGAATTATTACATCCCTACTGGGATGACAAGTCTTAATCCTTTTCCTTAACCACGCTCTAAATATATCACCCTCTTCTTTGAAAAGAATTTGGAATGATTTTTGAAATCTTTAGTCCAGATAAATATAATTTTTTTAAAAAAAGTTTTCTATGCAGCAGTTATTCAGTTTAGGCATACCTTTTCCCTAATAATGGGTCTTGATGAGCAGAAAAACTTCAAGTCCTATATTCACTTCCTTCCTATTTCTGATGTGCTTTTGAAGTTTTCCTTCTTAAGTGTCAATTTCAGTTAAAGAATATAGACATAATGTTTCAGACCTACAATGATAAGGCATCTAGGGCCACGGTTACGCCCTGTTGAAATAGTCCATCTTATTAAGAAACAGTACTCAAAATACACTAACTCCAACCATAGCCAATACCTAATAATCTTTCCTCAGTTCACTCTCAGTTTGGGTCACATCCTGAAATTACAAGACTTCTTTTAGATCTCCACCCCTCTAGACCATCACAATATCCCCTGCACTCTGGTAGGATATAAGTTCTGTGACTCAACACTAGGCAAAAAGTAAAGCAAATCCATACAGTACCCACTCACTATAATATGCTTCAGCCCCTTTTAGTCCTCTTCATAATCACACCCAAAAAATGAAAATAGATTACTACTTTATAATGGGCTGAGACCTGTATAATTCAGGACTCAGTAAGGCATGACTGAAGGTAGGAAAATCCACAAAGAAAACAGACTGGACAAAAAAGATGTGCGCAGTGGAGACAGAAGATGGCCTGAAGATTTATCAAAGTGCAGGTGTGAACGCAGCCTAGGTTTTGGAATTTTTCTATTTGTTCTATTTGTTTAAGGACATATAATTAAATTATTTCAGTCAATTAAATGGAATAGATTTTACACATTATTTAATAAATATTTTCCCCTTGCCTATTCCTTGAGAATTGATTGTTTGTTTGTTTGTTTCCATTTCTATCCCGCCCCATACCCAAAGGTCTCTGGGCGGGTAACAACAGATCAAACAACTAAGAACAACATATTAAAAACAAAATTAAAATAAGGTACCCAGTTAAAAACTCCTTAAAATTCAACAGGTTTAAGCCGTGCACTCAATAGTCTATTAATAATAACTGTAACTGAGTGGAGAATGGATCACATTAGCCAAAGGCCAAGGCAAAAAGGTATGTCTTTACAGCTATCCTAAATGATAACAAGGAAGGGGCATGGCGCATCTCAAGGGGGAGCCACCAGTCTGGGGGCCACCACTGAAAATGCTGTCTCCCGGGTACCCAGGTGGTGGGACAACCAGAAGGGCCTCTTCCTTGGATTTCAAGGCACAGGCAGGTCGATATGGGAGAAGGCGTTCCTTTTGATATTTGGGGCCCAAGTCATTTAGGGCCTTATAAGGCAGGGCCTTGAATTGGGCCCGGTAGTGAATTGGCAGCCAATGCAATTGTTTTAGAACTGGCGTGATATGTATCCGGCTAGCTGTTCCAGTCAGCAGTCTGGCGGCTGCATTTTGCACTAGCTGCAACTTCCGGATTACCAACTTTACATCAGTGAAACCTGTCATTTGTCTAAGGCCACATCCCCACTTGACTTTTTAAATCCTGTTTGGACTTTTTAAATCCAGATTCAGGACCGAGCGCACAATCCAATGCCTCCGTTTGTCTGAGGATAACACGGGCTGAATTCGAATACTGTCATTCCCACTCAAACTAAAGAAATCTCCAGCATCTTTTAATCAGGATCTTTTAATCTCCGCCCTTTGTCCAACCCCTGCAAGCCTGGCCTGCTCAGAATACGCTCAGTGGAAGAAGGCAGCAGTTTCGTGCTTAAGCAGTAAAGTGAAAGAACTGACAGTGCAAGTGATTCCTCCCTGAATCTGAGGGGCTGAAAGGGAACTGCTGCAAGGAAAGCTAAAATGTCACTTTTACAGTGGCATTCGGAGAAATCCAAGCCTTTTGGCTAGCATTTGCAGGCACGGCAAGGAGAGGGGGCAGACCAGATGTGAAATCCCACCCATCCGCATCAGGCATTGGCCAGAAGCATATGGGACGAGGCTGAGCTCCTAAACGGGACCAAGAACAGTTATAAAGGGGACTTTTTTTCCTGCGGATTTTAGCAGGATAGTCCTCATAAAGTCTTCTGATCCTGAAAATGGATTTGATTCGGATTAAAACTTGTATGGGAACACAGCCTAAAAGTCTTTTAAAATTCTGAGAGCCCAGTGCATGCTCAGGAGGAATTCCCTTAATACCACAAAAGAAGGTTTCAATGCCCTCTTGCTACTTATGAGAAAGCTCTCCTCACCTCACCCAGTTAATCATGTACCTATGTGTTCATGTTGAAGAAAACAGAGTTTTTTCCAGGAAGGGAATGAGCAAAAGTGGTCCAAAACTACTGATTTCTAGCTCATTCACTACTCAGGGGTTTGGGTACCTGCACCGTTTTGGCACCTGCACCATGCTGGCAGAACAAAACTCCCATGAAAAGCAAGAGATGACTGGACTGTGTATTGAGCATTACTTTTTTAAAAAAAGTTCAGAGCACTTAATTAGTCAATCAAACAATGCATCTCACTGCTTATGTAACATAACTGGAATGCTTGTATGTACATACCAATTGTGCATTGCATACTGAACTTGGAGCAACACTCACACTGTTGTCAAGCTGAAGACTTCCATGATTTGTGTCTCTGGGCAATTCATGCTTGTACAAACAGGGAACTGAAAATGCTAAAGTGTTTCTATCTACGTAACTGCAATTGTTATGTTGCTGCAGACTGGCAAGTGATGCTGGACATATTCAATAGCATAACCTAAGGAACGCAGAGAAATTTTAGCTTGCCAGATTCTGAAACCAGGCATATACCAAAGTAGCTAGGTAAAAAAGGATTTTACTGTCAGACATCATCCACGCATTTTAAGAAAAATGAACAAAAACCTGTGAAGATCTCGCTGGGCTAAAAATAAAAAGATCTCTCTCTTTGCAATAATCTTCCTGCTGAGATATGCCAGGCACCAACATTACATAGTTATTTGAACCTCATTAAAATGAACCTCTTTACTCGTGTCTTTAATGTTTAAACTCTCTGCTAATGCCAGGAGGGGTGGCATAGACATTATTTTTAATGGATGTGTGACTATCCTGGGACTTTCAGGTTACATTATATAAATATATGGAAAGAAGGAAAGAAGGAAAGCAGGCAGGATCTGATGACTCAACATATCTGAATATCCATAGTCTAAAAGGTCTATAACATTATTTTTGAATAAACGAACAAAAAACTATATTTACACGAACGTAATCAAGCAATTTAAACTTCAAGCTAAAATGTTCATACTGTTCTAATTAATTTAGCAGAAACTAAGGCAACTTAAAAGTCGAGTTTCGTCTAACCTTCTGAACAGTGAAAAACATGTGACTTGCATAATAAGTGAATAGAAAGAAATCCTTTCAGTGGGTCCGTCTAAAACTGTTACTGCCTGACATGTTACTGGAAATAAGAAGACTACATTAAAGGTTATGGAGCTAAATCTTGCAAATAAAAATTGTAAACAGCAAACAACATTCTGTGTTGCTTTTAACAAATAAACTGTGGGCAAAAATGAATGTAGCTGAACTAAGCATTGTGATTTTAACAGCAAAAAGAAGCAATCCCTTCCTGCCCCTCCCCCCCACTTAACAGTCCTCGTTGCCGCCATTGTGTGCCATCTTCTTAGGCAGTTCTGGATCATTGTTGTGCAAAACAGATCCAGGCATCCTGCAGTGGTAACCCAGAAGTGCCTTTATAGCCTCGGGAGAGCTGCAAAATAGGCCCTTTGGTGCCAACATGGCCTTGTGAAAGGTAAAGAGGGGCGCTGGGTTGGGGGGGGCAGGAGGCTGCAGTGGTGCCTAAGGGCCTATTTCATAGCTGTCTATGCAACTCTGCTATGCAACTTGTGCCAGGCTTTGTAGTTGCATGGCTCTTGACCATGCCCACTGTCAGAAGTGAGCCTTGAGCAATGTCCACACTGGCCAATTGTGCCATGCCGCTGGCAGGCCTTCCGCTTGGGGCCAAAGGGTTCCTCAGGATGGGTGCTTCAGCTGCACTGCGACCCTGTCTAGCACCCATCACCATTGGGTGCTAGACTACCAGTGGAGGTGCGGGGGATCCTCACCAAGATCCGGATCTTAAAAGGAATGGATTCAGCAAGGATCCGGATCTTTTAAATCCGGATTAAGGGAGGTAAGTGGAGAAACACCCATAGTATAATTTTACTTTGTATGTACCAGGAAATAATGATTATAGGCTCTAGGAAGCTAAGATGTTAAATCAACAGTGGTTTAGTATCGTGACTACTTCAGCAACTGTTGACTAGAGACTACGCATAATGGAAAATCACTATTTAACCAAGCCATGCAAAGGTTATATGTTCAGGCAACACACACACACACACACACGGGATTATAAAACTAAGATATAAATCAACTGCAGTATAAGCAGAGATTACCAAGTTAAAAAAATGGGATTTTTTTGTCAGCACACATATATTTCATGTAAATCACAATCATATGAAGAAAGGTTCTGCTAATCCATGAAAATCTGAATATAAGAAATGCTCACTTTATGATGATTTGGATTAAATGAATTCCGTGCTGTTCCTGCACTCAAGCATGTCTCTTCTGATCGGGTAATTTCACAGTGCGGCTCATTGGATTGTAAAATATCCTCATTGCTCTTACCAGTCTTTTTTCCATCAAGGGAAACATACCCATTGTCAGTCTCTGTTGACTTATCTATTGAATTCTTTGCTTTCTTAGCCCTAGAGTTAAGCATATACAGTGTATTAAATAATTAATTGATTACATTAGAGTGTTCCAATCTCTCAAAAATGCTGTGCTATAGAACAGGAACACACACATTCAATTTAACAACTCACATATAACTGATCATATCTATCAATTTAGGGAATACTTTAAAAGGTCAACTGAGTCAGGATAAAAAATAAATTGACTTCGCAGCAAGATGCTTTGCCATGCTCACATAAACCTAGAAAGGCTTTAACTTGGTTCGCTCTTTGAGAAGCAATTATAATTATTACTGTAGTTTTTTGTGAACGTAGGATATTTTGAATAATGAGATCAATTTTACCTTACTACTTATTTCTATGAAATATTTAAAGCCATGAAAGGGCAAAAATCTACTGCAGAAAATGAATGGAAGACAGATACGACACACACAAAAATACCTCTTAGACTCTAAAATCAGATGAAGTACTTGCAAAACATCAACTATTTTTAAAACATATATGATTTGGGAAAGATAAATGGATATTACTACAACAAATAAAGATATGAATACCAACAAATGACTAACAAATTCTCACATCAATTTCTTCCAAGTGATTCAGATGTATTCATCATACAAATATGCTGCTGACAACTGACTAAGGGACATTTTTTCCCAGGCAATTTTAATTTACAGCTGTGGTTCCCAAACTTGGACCTGCAGATGTTGCTATATTCTAACTCCCAGCATTCCTGACCTTGGCCACAGGAGCTGGGGCTGCTGTGACCTACAGGCCAACAACATCTAGAGGCCCAAGTTTGAGAACCACTGATTTAGATCATGGACTTAGATTTCCATACTTCAGAAACTGTTATGGTTATTTAGTAAACTACACAAAAGCCCATTTTTTGCGCAGTTGTGAATAAGGAAGGATTTCCTAATAGAGCTACAGTGTTGCTACTGATGGAATTGCTAGAAGGCCAACACAACAATTTTGTTTTTCATGCCTCATACTGGACAAAGGTACCTATCAAAGTGAAATTGAAACGAAAACAGAGAATTATGCAGTGTCCCAAACTTGCATGAAAAGCTCTAACAAGTTTTTCCTGTAGAGTATTTCTACAGACTAAACTGCAACATATGTTTACAGTATTAATATCAAGCAGCTCTGCCAAAGTTTGGCTAGAAAAGGAGCCAATAAGAACCAAAAATAATGCAAAAGAAATGTCTTATACTCTGTAAACCAAGTTGTCAATTTATATGGCAAGGAAATCAATCTCACTTTATTTTCTAGAAAGTACAGTAAAACTCAAAAATAGAATTAGTAATTTTGATGCCATGAATTGCTGCAGTCACAGGACAGTTCATTACAGAAGCCATCCTTATTGTAACCATCAAGAGAAACATCAAATCTGTCAGATACAAAGTTCCCATCTTCCCTTCGTACATTTCAGAACAAGTAAATTCAGTGTGCACATTGATCAGAAGATTTCAATTCAACTTAGCTTAAGTCCAAATTCTGGTGAGAAAAGCTGAAACTTTTGTGCTTTCCCAAAGACTGTTACAAAGAAATTAAAAGCCAGCTATAAGATTTTTTTTTCTTTTTGACAACATTGAATGATGTTAGCTGAAAATAAAACTAGAAAATTTGCTAGTCAGATGGGAATAGGGGTGTGCCCAAATGCAATTTTTGGGAGTTGATTTGAATTCTCAAAAATTCAATTTTATTTGAATTTTTAAAATTCGAATTTAACCAAAATCTATTTAAAATCAAGCAAATCTGAATCTATGCGTTCTAATTTTTCATTTGAATTTGCACTTACAAATATTGACAACATTTGTAGATGCCCATATGCATCTTCCCCAGATCTGTACACATCTATATGCATCAGTACACGTCCATATGCATCCCGTAGTTATCCCATATGCAACCAGTTTTCATCCTGTACGGATCTGCACAAATGCGTATGGATGTGGGAAACAGTTTGTTCCTAGACAGATTCCAGCAGACTTACTGAGGGTTTGCCTTGGTTGCAGCGGGCAAATCTAAAGCTGGGGAAAAAACAGGGAAATCAGCATGTTTCCACGAGAAGAATGAACTATTTTCCTCCCTTCAGAGATCAGGTTCAGCTAACTTCTTGAAGATATCAGTTTTGTTTCTAGGAGAGTCATAGACTTTTAGCTGCTCTTCACCCTAGTAGCAAAACTGTTTTATTCCTGTTTGCTACTAAAAATATATGCTTCATGAGATGGAAGTAGATGTTTTCCTTTTGTCCGATTGGACATACAAAAAAGTGAGTGTTCTTCTGATGCACCTTCACACTCTACCATTCCCATCTAGGGATGTGCACAAATATTCAAATACATTTGAAATTCAATTGAATCAATTGAATCTCTACATTCAGATTTGAATCGAATGTGCTTAAATTTGAATTTAAAGTTTTGATTCTAATTTTGAATTTTGGGTCTATTTGTTTGAATTATTCAGACATTTGTATGTGTACAGGTTTGTACATGATGTGTACTTGAAGATTTGCATGTTTTAAAGAGTTAAACATATTAAAATATAAGTTATAACCCTCACTCTACCCTGGCAGAACTAGAACGAAGCTAACTGTTGAATTTATAACAGAGTTCTATTGTGAAACGTTTTTGGGGAAGTTGTTCCTCTAACCTTCCTTGACTTCATTTACTTTCATTAACTGCTTAATTTTTGGAAATACTGTGTGACGACCCGGGCAGCTCTGGTACCACCAGCCCCCTTTTAGAATAGCCTGGCAGGCTAACGGACAGCCCAGGCACCCATTTACCCTGCCAGATCCTCTTAGATCCTCAGCACAAATTGGATCTTCACTGGCTCTCTATTTGCTAGTCCCTTCTAGACCTTACCGCAAACAGAATACTGACTCACTTTAATTAACCAAACTCAAAGGTTTATTGTTACAGAAAAAATTGAAATTGAAAAAAGGAAGTAAAATATAAGTTTGAAACAGCTATGAGTCTTTCAGTCTTTAAAGTGGGAATGATCAAGTATAACTGAGTAAAAGTCCTTACTTAGTTGGCCTTAGTTGAATCAGTTCCCACCCCCCACCCCCCAAAGTTTCAGTGCTTATTCCTCTCAGGCCTGTCAGATCTCTCCGTGGAAAACACTTGCCTCCTGCCCACTATTAAGTCTTTTAAACTGATTACTTCTTTTTTCTGTTGCCCTCAGGCCAACAAAGCTAAATCCAACTTGACTGGCTCTCTCCCTCTATCTAACTTAGAGGTGAGGCCTACATCCACACATAGGCACTCTGAGACCTGCAGTCACACACTGGTCATCACACACTGTATAATATTCATGGCATTTTTCAGGAACCAAATCTTCACAAATTTTGAGAAATTACTATACTGAAAAACCGTAGGTACCACTATATCTAATTTACTTCAGTGTAATAGTGTTACCAAAGGACAGCAAAAACATTGTGATTTATGAATTCTCTAAATCCTCTAGGACACCAGTCACTAATATAGGGTAGTTAAATGAAAATTCACCTGCTACCCCTACCCCTCAGGTACTGTGCCTCATTAAATCAACTTCAGGTACTGTGCAGTAGAACCCTATTTATGTTGTTGTTTCTTGGCTGGGAAACACAATTAACTTTGTACATAAATAAATTAAACCCTCCTTCGTTTGTACTAGATTAATGCCTGTTTAACCTTATATAAACTTTGTTCCCACAAAAAAGCTCTGAACTGGTAATATGCAGTTCTTGAAAACATCAACTCTGGTTTTC
This sequence comes from Aspidoscelis tigris stejnegeri, assembly GCA_023333525.1. Taxonomy (NCBI): domain Eukaryota; kingdom Metazoa; phylum Chordata; class Lepidosauria; order Squamata; family Teiidae; genus Aspidoscelis; species Aspidoscelis tigris. Next base: position 79,402,384 of record JALMGA010000005.1, on the reverse strand, counting down.
CCAAATTCAGAACTTGAACTTACTACTGTAACTACTAGTCTGTTTCACCTTTTAATCCCATTGGAACATAAAAATCCTACCACATCTCTTTGAAGTATTTAAAATATAGTTAATTCCTCCCTACCTTTTAAAACAGAGTAATTATATAAAACTAGTAAATAGATAAAAGGAGACAATTGTTGGGTAGGTCTCAGATTACCTATAATAATATTATTCTTGGAATACAAAGCAAGACATGTTTGTTGTCATATATCTATACCTATCTATACGATCTATATACACAGATGCAGCATACAAGCAAAGTTAAAGAACAAATCGATATATATTTCCAGTGTCTAAGAAGAGATAATCTTCACAAATTAATCAAATCACTAAATATAATCATGCATACCTCCGTTAGTGTAATTCCTCATCAGTTTCGAAATGTTGATGTCACTTATCCATTAAGATATATAACATCTTCTAGAGGATACTAATTTACTAAATCTCTGAATGACCCAACATTACTTCAAACACATTCTCCATAATGCATACCTGCCTTTTTTACATAAATTTTTTTCAATTGTTATTGTCCCCAATAACTTCTTTTCCCATTCCTCGGAAGACCAGCTTTTCCCATCAAACACAACAATTGTTCCCCTGTCAACAGCTTTATCCCATTTCCAGTTTGCTTCCAAAATTGATGTTTTTTATTTAAAATATGCCATTGGTAGAGAAAAGTGTTTTTTCTTGGCATTGAAGTTATCATATTGGAGGTACATTATTTGTCATGTGAGAAATCTGGCAAGATGTCCCGACCTAAACCATTTGAAAATGGTCTTCAGGGCAATCTCCGGAGGTTTTGAATCTTAAGGAAAACCCCACTTGACTTGAGGATCGAAAGAAGCTGCAACTGTGCAAAGCACTTGGCATCACATAGATTGTGATACAGAATGATAGGGGAGGAACAAGATCTTGATTGGAAGTTGTTAATCAAAGAACAATTGAGGGAGATCAGACTGAAACATCATCCCTACCACATTGAACTATGATGGATCTTTGCACAGAAAGAGGTTTCTCTTGATTCAAGAGAGCCCCAGCTCAACCTCCTATAGAGCTGAATCCTGGACTGCCTTGATTCCTCCTTCCTTCTCTATTTCTCTTCATCCTTAGTGGGGGGAGGCAGCAGAGAATCTCATAGGAAGCCCAAAGATGAAAGAAAATGCCCACTTCACTAGCAGACATCCCTTATCCAGTCTTTATCTGAGTCATTTCTTTGAAGCTATTTATTCACTCATTTATTCCAGTCCATAGCAATAAAGTAAATTTAATGGGGAAAATCTGAATGTACCAGTGGCTTATACATAATATTTGTTTATTTGATTTATGCCTTGTTCCACTTCCTGAAAAAAACCCTACCTTATCTGAAACTAAGGAAGAATTGAACTAGTCCTGCCCCGAACTGTTTTAAATGCTTTCCAAAAACAAAGTCTAATCTTAGAGCTCATGATATATGTTTTAGGAAATAGCAGATACATAACAGCATAAGCATAAAAGACATAGTGTGAAAAAACTGAATAATCAGTATATACATGCTGTAACCTGCACTATCCTTTTTCTCAATTGTTATACAAATACTGTATTTCACTGGGTAGTGTCAATTATTAGCTTTTCCCTGTTTATGAATTTATTACTAATTCATTTTCGGAACTAATCACAGGAAAGCTTTTTATTTAAAAAGATAAAGTTTATTAAAAGCTTCCTCTTGCCTTTTTACAGCAACATTTAAAGGTACATAAATGTACATTAAACAAGAAAATGGGGCTTTAATAGTGGGAGCAAACATATATTATGAATTTTCTTTGCAACCTAATCACAAATTTCAGTAAAGAAATTTCTTTTCACTACTGCACTGTTTTTCAAATAATAAGTGTCTTGACAACTTTGTCAAGTACATATAATAAACTACGAGACTCTACTAATATAATAACTGTTAAAATTTCAGGGTGAAATTTTCATGTATGGGGAAACAGTACTTTGAAACATAGATTTCTTACTCATCTTTCCTTGTCTCTAATTTTTGATATGCCAGCATGAGGAGAGATAGTGAAATAATGACCAATATGGCTTGCTTTTTTAAAACAGAAAATTCTCCTATGCTGGCTATAAAAAACAAAATTGCCTAAACAATATCTGTATAGCATTAAAACTACTTTTGACGTTTAAATTTGCATCACAACAAAATAGATCTTTAGCACACCAGTGGATCCCTGTGCAAGGGCAGATGAGAGCAAGGAGATTGCTTCCCCTTACCACCTCTCAAAATTTTTCTTTAAGCTGTTTTGTTCTGATTTCATTAATTTCATTTAATCCGCAATTTTGCAACCTCCACTGTCCAAGAGACATAAGCCCTTGAAGGCATGTTATCCCTAGGGTATCTTTTTCTGCTCGTTTTTCAGGCTTTGAATCATGATTTGACTCAAATAGGTCTGATTCAAACTAAATAGTATTTAGTGCCATTCACTTGCATACGAAAACAGTCAAGTAGAAGGGGAAAAGCCTAAAATATATGCCTCAATATTCTAAACTGAGAGGAAAGGAGCTTCCTATCTAGAAAAGTGGAAGGCTTTTAAATTAATGAATAGCAAATATATCATCAAAAGCAGAATAAAGTTTTCAGTTACATTCTCTGTCTATATCCACCTAGTACTTCTATGGAAGTCATAGCTTTTTGCCAATGGAAGGAAAACTGAATCACAGACGCTAGAATACTTTGTTAGCGTAAAATTAAAAGGAAGAAAAAACTTATAAATTGGAAGAAGGTTGAAAGTAAAGGTTTAATCAGAAAAAGGATAGTGCATCTTTAAGACATACATAGCCTTGAATAAAATACAAACCCTGATATAAAGAAAGCAGCATGCCAGATATCTCTGAAGACAGCGCCAATACTGTAAGAGGTGCTTGTACCGTAGTTCTGCACTGTTCCTTCCTGTGTGTTATCTGTGGTACTAGAGCCATCTCCTTCCCTATGTACTTCCAAATGTGCTGCTTTCCTTAATTTCCTTCATCAGAAAAGATTAAAAGTGGAAGGCATCTTGTAAGTGTCATTCGCTAGCGCTACATAGTCAGCATTGTTGTAAGCATGCAAACAAGAGCTTTTATATCCAGCCATTGCCTCAGCTTAGCAAATGCTTGTTATTCTACATGCAAATACTTTTAACTTCTATCACTCCCTGCCTTCTTTAAGGACAAAAATAAATCATTCCTTTGCGCTAAACACAGATGAATTCATTTTTCAGTACACATTTTTTAAGCTGATGACTAATCATTTTAGTTCTGGTAGAATAGAAATACTATTTGTCTTTGCACCCTTTCACCTCTGTTATGCTGATCTCTGTTAGAAGATACTGATCTGTACTGGGTGCAGTTTAACAACATGTCAAAATGGTATTTACAGGCAATCATTCTAGTGTTTTGGGTATACAGCAAAATGTCATTAAAAGGTCAAATATAAAGAAACTTCAAAATAATACTTGAAAATGTATTATAACAAATTTTAATAATTCTTTCAAAAATATTTTCATCTTCAGACTCATACACTACTGAAAATACAAACATACGGGCCATACAATGTTAGCACATAATGTACCTTCGCCTTCTCCCTCCCATGCTTGGAGGTGGTTTAGGTGTTCTGGTCGAAACAATCTGGCAATGCACAGTTCCAAGGAGCAACATGAGCCATATAGGACCTACTACTTCAGTCAAAGGTATATTATGTGATCCTTCTATTGTATAGAACAATACTACTGCAGCAACTTTGGAAAGGAAAAGAAAAAGGAGACGGTAAACCATCCAATCTGCATGAATAACTCATAAATGACAGAGGCTTTGTACATTAAAATATTACTACTGTTAATTTTATTCCTGATTTTGCAAAGTTAAGCGTTTTCTTTCTTTCAGTGATAAGAGTTTTAAAAGTTTAATTTCCCACTGAAATAATGTATTTAAATGTTGTTGTTGCTGTTTATATTCTATTTACCAAGCTAAATTGTTTTCAAATAGGTGGAATGGCTTATTAAGAATATCAATTATCAGAATAATGTGAAATCAGCAAATTAATACAGTGTATCTACTTATTTTACAACAAAGGTGTCAGCAAATAATAAGAATATACATTTCAAGAGTATCATGGCTAACACATCAGAATAGAATTGAGTGAGTCAAAACAAATTTGAGTGAGTATATCAAAGCAACCAATTTACTGGAGTGCCACACTTTATTTATTCAATCACATTCTATCAGTTTAAAAATTAAGCAATCATGGACAGAATTTGACAAGAAAAACAAAGCATATTAATGTATTACCATGCAAATCATAAACACCAACTAATGAAAAAGCCAGAACAGAATAAACTTATCTGAAATCCATAAACGAAGTTTGCTTCAAGTCAGATAGAAGTGTATTTCAAAACATTTGCTTTGTTAATGATAATGCTCACCTACACATTCTCTCAAACAAATTTATTAACAGAAACCTCAAACAGGTCCCAAGTTGTTTAGAACAGTGAAATCATGATGGAGCAGATGGAACTTCCCTATAGGAAAGGTTTTATTTGGGATTTTTTAATTAAGAAGGGCATCAATGGAGCATATAAATGTTAAGTACATCGTGTAAAAAGTACATAAAGTTTCATGAAATCCCATTTGTCAGGAGACTGCCATCCACTAGAATAGCAGACATGATACTATGGAATTTGGCTACCATGAGATACTAGACTTGCTGCCCTTATCACATTCACCTTTTAGTTCAGGCCCTGGAAAGATGGATTTACCAGGGAACAGCCTGTGTGCATGAAAAGAGCAACTGACTTACTCCTTGGAACAAAAATGGAGCAGGAAAGAATGGGAAGAGGAGACTAGTTAACAGAGGTTTCCCAAGTGCTGTTCATTGTGGACTGGTACAGGCAGCTGGACTGATTCAGCCAATACATGGAGTCCAACATCAAAGAGAATAACTGCATAAGAACTCTTGAAAATATCATTTAGTTAAGTTAAAATAAAAAGACCCAAAACCTTAAGACATTTGATGAATGATGCTATTCAGTTATACCTTGAAGTAGATAAAGGACAAGTAGCCAGAAGAAAATAACCTTTGATGTCACCTGGAGCCACCACCTGAAGAAGAATGGGAAGAACACAACTCTAACAATTCCTTTCCGTGTCAGGGAGGTCCAAGGACTTTCTGGTTTAGCTTTAGCGAAGGCAGACCCTAAACAGAGGAAAAATAAATTGTTCAACAACCTAGCAATGTATAATACTTCAAATTACTATCTGACTAAGATATTTATTTGTTAGACACAGGTAAGAGTAATATCTGCCATACTGTATTTTTATGGGCACACTCTTGTCTGTCTAAGTAGTAAGTGTAGCAAGCTGGTCCTAAATAGACAAAAGACATACACAAGAACCATCTAATGGAATACAGTACTTAATAACTTATCTTTCTTAATTAGTTGTCACTTATTATCACTCAAAATACAGTGGTACCTTGACATACGAGTTTAATTCGTTCCGTAACCTTGCTCTTACGTCAAATCACTCGTATCTCAAAGCAATTTTCCCATTAATCCATTCCAGCTCCCAAAACACCATAGAATCATAGAATCATAGAATGATAGAGTTGGAGGGGACCTCCTGGGTCATCGAGTCCAACCCCCTGCTCAAGGCAGGATATCCTAAACCATCTCAGACAGATGGCTGTCCAGTCTCTGCTTGAAGACCTCCATCGAAGGGGAACCAACCACCTCCCGTGGCAGCCTGTTCCACTGGTTGATCACTCTTACTGTTAGAAATTTTTTCCTAACATCTAAACTAAATCTTTTCCCCTGCAGTTTCACCCCATTGTTTCTAGTCCTTCCTTGAGAGAGTGAGAACAGGGCTGATCCCTCTGCCTTGTGACAACCCTTGAGGTATTTGTAGACAGCTATCATGTCTCCTCTCAGTCTTCTTTTTGGTAGACTAAACATTCCTAGTTCCTTAAGCCGTTCCTCATAGGACATGGTTTGCAGACCGTTCACCATCTTGGTAGCTCTCCTTTGAACCTGCTCCAGCTTGTCAGTGTCCTTTTTAAACTGGGGAGACCAGAACTGGACACAGTACTCCAGATGAGGTCTGACCAAGGTAGAGTAGAGGGGGATAATAACTTCACGTGATCTGGACTCTATGCTTCTCCTAATACACCCCAGGATTGCGTTTGCCTTTTTTGCAGCTGCCTCGCACTGTTGACTCATGTTCAGTTGATGATCTACCAGGACACCCAAGTCTTTTTCACATGTACTGCTGCTCAGCCGAATTCCTCCCATTGTATATGTGCTTTTTTCATTTTTCTTGCCCAGGTGCAGAACCTTGCATTTTTCTTTGTTAAATACCATTTTATTAGTTGCAGCCCATTGTTCGAGTTTCTCTAAATCTTTTTGAATCCTCTCTCTCTCTTCTCTGGTGTTTGCAATCCCCCCTAGCTTTGTGTCATCAGCAAATTTGATCAGTTTCCCTTCAACTCCCTCGTCCAGATCGTTTATAAAAACATTAAACATAACTGGGCCCAGGACAGAACCTTGTGGTACTCCACTTGACACTTCCTTCCATTTGGATGTGCAGCCATTTAAAGCCACTCTTTGAGTACGATTACTAAGCCAGTTTTGCACCCACCTTATAGTTGCCTTGTCAAACCCATATTTGATCAATTTTTCAATGAGGATCGCATGAGATACTTTGTCAAATGCTTTGCTGAAACCACCTCAGTTGTTTTTGTTATGTACTGTACTGTATTTACATACTCGTATCTCAAATCTTGCTCTCATCTCAAAGCAAAATATCACTCGCTTGGCAGCTTGTATCTCAAAACACTTGTATGTCAGGGCACTTGTATGTCGAGGTACCACTGTATATATTCTTACTTAAAAGATTAATTCTGCTCAACAGTGTTTATTCTCACATCTATTTGAAACTGCAGCTTTATTCGCCAAAATGCTTGAGCGAAAAAGGATACAAGTCATTTTTTTGTGATTTGAAATCTCCATGTTCTGCACTTAACAGGTTGCTAATGAACACTTATAGATAAGTACAAAAACAGATGAAATAATGATATAGGGTGTTTTCCCACTGGCAAGAAGTACCCATTGAAACACCCATTAAGGACCCATTTGGCTGAGAGCCCGTTTCCACCACAGTCTCGATTAGGGACACATCTGTTTCCACCACAGCTAGGGAAATCCAGATATTATGGGTCCTGCAGGACCTATAATCCGGATTTTGTGTCGACCCCATTAAAGGGGTCTACAATGGGGTCTTCAGCCTTAAAATCCGGCTTGTAGGGAGCCTGTTTCCACTACAATCTGGCAATGGGGTCTAGAGGAGGCTCAGGGGGGGAGGAACTCATGGGGGGGGTGCCCCACAGTCAAGACTTCGGAGTCCCTCTGAAGCCAGCTCCAAAATCCCTCCGAAGGCAACTTCAGAGATAAGGGCAGGCTCCGAAGAAAAACCCCTTGCGAGAACAATGCAGCTGTCAAAGGCTGCAAAGACTCCGGAGGGTCTTTGAAGTTAGTGGCAGATCGCAGGAAAGGCTGGGCAGCAGAGGATGTGGGCCAGGAGTTTCTTGCAAGCGCGATGGATTCCATGAAGACTGTGATTTTGCTCCCTTTCCCAGGCAACCCACTAGCTTGCCTCGAAAGGGGAGTAAAAGCAAGGAAGTAAGGGGGTTCAGAGGCTTGAGTTTTCTCTCTTTCTCAGGGAGGTAACCTTATTGCCCCCCTGGAAGAGAGAAAACTCAAGCAACCACAACCCCTTGACTGTTAATAAGCTCCTTGCCAGGAGACTGACTCATTCAAGTGCCAAGAGGTGCATAATTAATGCACCTTGCTCTTGCCCCATAATTCGCCGTTTTAAAAAATCTTCCCTGCTCTTTACAGCCCGTATACTCACCTGACAGTTGCCCAGCTGGGTGCCACAGACCCACCTTAGAGTCCAGCTGTCAGGTGGGTATAGGGCACCCAGCTGGGGCAACTGTCAGGTGAGTATAGGGCTGTAAAGAGCAGGCAAGATTTTTAAAAACAGACGCCAGAGCCCTTTAAAACAAACAGGCTCTCCCGTCTGTTTTTAGAGATCTTCCCTTTCTTTGCTTTCCCCTTTGCCACATTGTCAGCCGCAGACTCTTCACCCAGCTCCATCGTGGGTGCGTTTGGTGCTGCTAACTCCAAAGACCCTTCGAAGCCTTTGCAGCCTTTGACAGCTGCATTGCTTTCGCATGGGGTTTTTCTTCGGAGCCTGTGCTAATCTCCAAAGTTACCTTTGGAGGAACTTCGGAGTCTTTGCTAATCTCCGAAGGATTGCACCCCCTGTCCCCCAAAACACCTGGGGTGACAGGCAGACCCCTTGTGGGTCAATCCGGATTTGCCACATGGGTGCTCCGGTCTTTCCACAGCAGGCAGGCTAGCACCCATTGCTATTGGGTGCTAGACCACCCATGGAAACACATTGGGTACTTCCCTTAATTTGGGTCTACTAGATCCGAATTAAGGGAAGTACCCTTTCCTTAGATCCGGATCTTCTTAGATCCGGATTAAAGGAGCACAGTGGGAAAACACCCATAGAAGAAAAAGATAATTGGGCTAGCTTTGTGATAACAATTCCTGTCACAAATTATTTTTAAAGTCCTTATTTAAACAGAGTATTTCATGAGTTCCTTTTTAAAAAAAAATGTTGTTGGGCTACATAAGAAAACAGTGTAGATGGGCACTTGTCATATCATCAACCACAAACTCTATCATAATGCAATTGCTGTATATTTGATATTTATTACAATTTAATTAAACAAAGAATATAACTCTTGCTTGAAATCATGTACATGTTACTGAACTGATAACCACCAATACATACAGATGAGTTTTATATAAAAAAGTAAAGGAAAGAGAGGGAAAGGGTTGGCCTGGCTTAATAATAAACTGATATACTTGTTATCATCCCTCATTTATTTGTTTTCATTTATTTATTTATCAAGTAAAGTAAAACCTCGCAGTGTAATTATTGTTCCACAAGGGGAAAAGTAACAACAAAACAGACAGGCCATCTATATTAGCATATAGTCTGACTATGGAGGGGCTAAATGAGTAGCAAGCAGTAGATGTTCAAATCTGAAACTCTACTACACTGTTTCCATTGAGAAATCATTACCACATTACAAACGCATAAAGACTATGCAATAGCTATGTGTAATGTAAATACCCTTACTGAAGACAGGTTATGTTAAGAAGAAAATAATTAGCAGATCAAAAATGTACTGAACAAAATTCAAGCTCTATCTCCGGAGATAATTTGGGAGTAAAACACTGAATTATTATCAAATGGAGCAAGAGGTTGTACTAGTTTTGTTATGACTGAGATGTAGGCTATATGGTTAAGAAATGTTATGTTTGGATGATTGATGGTAAATCCAATGGTTGAAATGTTTAGATTGTAATTGTAATTGTAAGTTAAGTTATAAAATAAAATTACATTTAAAAAAAATGTACCGAACAAGGTTCTGCCTGGTTTGGCTAAAAATGAACCCAAACCCGGGAAATTCCCTCACACCTACTGTCAATGCTGTAAATATGTATTGGACCTATTTGCAAGGCTGGCTCCATTTCTATGACTGAGCAGGTCCTAGGCTTTCCAAAACCATCCATGTTTTTGGCCTTCTGGGAGAAGCTCTGATCCTCCACTACCAGATGGCTCAGTCAAGCACAAATCACCTGCCTGATGATCAAGCAGAGTTTCACAGACTCACGTGGCTGATGGCAGCAGCCTGATCCAACAAGTAGGTCCAATGCATGTTTTACAGACTTGCAGTGAGTCTGAGAAGACACCAGAATGAACAAACTGGGTTTTTACAAATTCCAAGAAGTTCAGTTCACTACAGGACCAAGTCTCAAACCTTACAATGGATCTGGTCCTATAGCAAGCTTTAAGATCCCTCAGTATTTACAGTGAACCAGTATGTATCCAAACCCACAGTAGGGTGAAACAAGGCTTGGATTGCAATATGACCTTTTGAAAAAAATCCTCAAGTATGTCCTTTTTCAGTAGTATGCTGATGTCTAGCTTGGCCAGAAAATACTGCCTCAAATAAAAAAATCAATAAATCTTTAACTAAGGAAAGGCCACCTCCAATTACAAATACTAAAGTAAAGAGAATAAAATGGGATAAAATAAAACCTATTCATTATTTTTAAAACCTTAATACTGTTGATCTACTAATGATTGATATTATATTCTGTAGAGATCCAATCCTACCTCTTACAAGGTCAACATCTATGAGATCTGGCTTAACATGCCCCGTTTTCTTTGGCTTGTTCCTTAAACCCTGTAACATTTAATAAAAATTAGATTTTTATCATATCTTAAGAGACAGAAACAATTTAAGACTGGAATGATTATTTTCTTGCAATTCTAATGTTCCACACCATGGTAATTGCTTTCTTTAATTAAGTTTCAACATGACAAAGTATTTTAACAAATATAAGCGTTCTAACAAGGCAAACAGATTTTCAGTAAAACAAAATAGTATAATGAAATTTAGCACTACAATTTTTTAAAAAAACACCTCCCAGTTCTAACAAGTTTAATTACATAATAACACATTACACACACATATGCTTACCAGAGTTAATTAAGATATTTGCTTTGACATACATTTAAAGAAATGCCACTGCCACATATTATGAAATTCAAACTGGCTACATCTTAAAGTCTGACATGTTTGCATTTTTCCAATCAGCTATGATTGTAAGGATCAGTATAGTTTCTGTGTTTCTGGATCAATGTTTATTTTATTGCTCATCTAGACAATTACTGTAACCAACCCCAAGAACTCCAGATATAGAACAGGGTAGAAATATAAACAGTAAAATAAATTTTAAAATGAGGCACTGGCTTAGAAGAGGGACTATTTCTTTGGTTTTCACAGCGACATTTAAAGCAGCATTTTACAAATCCCTAATCTACTAGCATTCCAACAAAAATGATATACAAATGCATCATCACTTAAGTCTATTCAAGGGTGTTTTAACTTTTTTCCTCCATTTAAATGTTTAAGATCATTTTTGTGTGTGTGGCTGTACACACAAAAAATAAAAAATATTGGCATGGCATGGGATACTTTTTAAAGAACTTTGTTTTAATAAAAATTCACATATTAAATTATAATTCTGTAAGGTATCTGAAGATTTTATCACACAAACTGAAAATTTTCCTGAGCAAATTATGAGGAGCATTTGTACCCGTATTTTAGTCAAAACAGTTTATAAATAATCTGCTGAACTAGGCACCTACTCTAAATGGAAAAATCCTCAAAGAGAGTGGCAAGTGCTCCAAAGGATCTCTCTCTCATATCTAGGCCAAACCAATTAAATTTATTTATGGCATTTACATGATGTCTTTCTTCCAAAGAGCTCAAGTCACCACACATTATTCTCTCATCCTCTTTTTATTCTAAGATCTCTTCTGTGAAGTAGGCAAGGCTGTGAGGCAGTGGTTACCTTAAGATCTGTGAGAGTGCATGGTTGTGTAAGGATCTCAATCCAGGAACTCCTTAATCCTTCTGACCCTCCAGCCATTACACTATCCACAGAATGATGCACATCAGGACCAATACCCCATTTCACATTCATATTTAAAAGGGTCTGCATTGGCCACCAACAACTCAAGAAACATCTACGGTTATAATGGAAAGTTCAATGGGTAAATATCGCAGCAGAAAATGAATTTTAAAAGGAACAGAAGGTAAATAAATGCCTGAGAAGGAAACTGGGTGAGCACCTTCCATCAAGCTCCCAGCATTGACCCCTCCCTCCCAACCTTCACCACACAGAGTATGAAGGAGCCATCTTTGCTTGTGGGGAATGGAAGAGAAAAAGAAAATAAAAGTATTTTACCATTGCAAGGACACTGTTGCTGCCAGTGTCCCTGTTCCCTCCCACACCATTTTCCTTTTGTATATTGTCTCTTTAGACTGTAAGCTTGAGGGCAGGGACCTGTCTAAGATTAATATAATATCATAACCCGCCCTGAGATCTTCGGGTATAGGGCGGGATAGAAATACAAATAAATAGAGGACATTGTCAAATAGACAGCATAAGAATGTTAATGAATGAATTAGATAAGCAGGAAACAAACCCCTTATATAATATATTACAAACAGGGTGATATGGCCTGATTTAAAGCTGCCAGTATAGCCATGGATATCCAATGTTTTGACAGCACTGCAAAGAATAAAAAATAAAGCACAGAATAGCAATGTGCAAAAAAAAAAGTGTTTCATTCTGAGGTTGAAAGAAAATGGATGGCTTGAACCTTCTGAATTTTATTCCAACTGATCTAGCTGTTCTGGAATAACATTTCAGCAAAAGAAATTACAGGAATCCAGTTTCAAGTTCTTTATGCACTTGTGCACCCCTTAAAGACACAATGAGGGTTAGGTGGTGGGAACAACGGATGATGATATGATGATATGTCTTTCAAAAAATATGTTCCAAAGATAAGTAGAGATGGCTATGGAAAAGATGGCAGAGGTAGCTTCAGGAGTGACTGCAGTGGAGAAAAAGAAGAAACCAGGATTCATCAGAGTTGATGTGGAGCTGCTAACATCTTCTGTTCTGAGTCTACAGTACTCTGGTTGAATCCTGACCTGTGTTTGATGTCTTCAGGGGTGATGGAAAAGGAACATGGGGTACTGTAGGCAAGAAGGAAGGAATGTGTGTTGCAAAGTTGGGGGATAGTCTAGTATCCAAAATATTTGAAACCAAACATTGAAATATGGAGTTGACTTGTTTTGAGATTAGATTTGTTGTTGAGTACCATCAAGTCCTGGCTAACTCCTGGTTAACTGCATGGGCACCTCCAAGCAGAAATGGTTTGCCATTGCCAACCTCCAGGGAGAGGCTGGGGATCAAACTGTTTACCACTGAACTACAGTTCCCCTTTTTGGAATCTCTTTTGTTCTTACCTGAAAATAACTTGTTTCAGGGTGGACCATTTCTAAATAAAACATTTTGCATATCCCTAGAATAGAAACTTTAATTCCTGTTTACTTCTTCAACCATTCTCTTTTAATGCTGGTATATTTTAATCTTTATAAATGAATGATACTTTGAGGACATGCAAATACAAAATAATGGAGAATGTAAATGAAGCAAAAGGAGTAATCATAAAGAAAAACAAGACTGTCTGGATTTTTAAGCCTAGAAAATTACTGCTCATTTATAGAACATAAAATAAGTCGCCCTACCTCCTACATTACCAGACTCTGAAATAACTCATTTGGTCTAGTGGTTAGGGAGCCAGTTTGGTCTAGTGGTTAGGGAGATGGACTCTTATCTGGGAATACCGGGTTCGATTCCGCCCTCCCCCATGAAGCCAGCTGGGTGACCATGGGCTAGTCACAGCTCTTTTCTGAGCTCTCACAGCCCCACCTACTTCATTGGGTGTTCTGTTGTGGGGAGAAGAATAGAAAAGCTTTGTGAGCCGCTTTGCGTCCCCTTAAATGTGTGAGAAAAGCCAACTCTTCTTCTTCTCTAAGGGCAACTAAAAGAAATATTTGTTTGGATGCATTGCCCAATGTAATTTACAGACTACATTGCCAATAAATAATGAATCTTTGCAATTATCAGAGACGAAATTAACTGGGAAAGACTATTCTATCAAGCCCTGTTTGTAATATCCCCAATATTCTAACAGGTATTTGTTATGCCAGTTGCCAAACCACATGTACCTTTGGTGTTATCCAGTATGGCAACTTATGATTTCCAGAGAAGTCCAAAATTATTGACTTAAGAACAGTCAGGACATCTAAAACATTTACAAATTTCTATAAATGTAAATCATTATTGACTCGTACTGTTGCTTTGCTAATAAGTAATGAAATGGAACGATGCCCACTCATTGATTAAAGTTACCTATTCATCTGCTCATATATTCTTAAGGGAGAAAGAATCTACATGCGGCAGGCAAAACACTCCATCTATCTCCTCTCTCTTTCTCTCATTCCATTATAAAAGTTAAGGCACACTCAACAGTTATCACTTAACTGTGTTCTGGAAGCTGGAGCAACACAATACAGTGGCAGCTGCCAGCCTCATGCCGAAAATGGTGCATGCAAGTATGGCCAACAATAAAAGGAAAGGCCAAGCAAGTGCATTTTTCACTTGGTTTGCGTTCACAAAGGCAACTGTTAACAGTACACAGCAAAATAAAATAATGTCTTATTAGTTCTTAATAAAGATTTTCATTACTTGCAATCTTTGCAGAACAAGGCATTATGCTCCCATTAAGCTGTTCAAAAACTCAAGCAGAAATGTAACTGTAATCATTAGCTAAATTAAAGACTTTCAGAAGGTGAATCCAGTGGTTACATTTGTGAAAAAAGAAAACATGCAGTTTGCAAAGCTGAACTGATGGGAAATGATGTATAAAATGTGGCAGTAAAACAAAAATAAATGTTCAGACATTGTAAGATTCCATAACTTCTCCAAGAAGTAACAAATTGGCAGATTCTGTTAACCAGCCAGAACTGTGTGGCTGAGTCTCAATCTTACCAACTTGTTCCTTTTTGCTGTTCCCATTACATCACTGTTTTTTTCCCATAAAAGGATCTCAAGTAGTGCTTGAATGCTTCTTTAGCAAGACTGATTTTTCTATGCCCCATCCCAGCAAGCATTTAAAAACCAAACAGCACGTATAGCACACTCCTAAGGCTTCTCAATATCCTCCTCTAGAAGGGTTCATCCTAAGATGGGACATACAGAATACCCAAAAGTATGACACACTTTCTATGTGTCACAAATGCTTTCCTTAAAGGAGACATAAGTTCCTACAAAAATGTTTTAAGGTTTTGAATCAAATTCAGCAGCCTATCATAAAAAATACCATTGGGAGAAAAACAGAAAACCAATTAAAGGTACCATGAGAAGCAGTGTAGGGGTAGAATACTCATCCTTTTTTCAATGATTTTATTGTACTGCATCTTCTTGTGTCTTAAACAGAGCACATGAACTCTGAGAATGAGATTAACAGTAAAGCTTGTGTAATCAGAAATGTCCCGTTCAGTTCAGTGAGACTTAGGTTTTAAGTAAAAGGATACAGATGATCCTGAAATCATTTCTGTCAACTATTTGTAGGTGTTAGTCACACTAAGATGCAGACACAGTTAATCTACAAAAGTTTCTTGCTTAACACAAAGTACTTACCAATTTAATAAACTGTTAAAACAATGACAAGATAAAAAAGGGGGAAAAGTAAACCCAAGCTATAAAAGTAACCATACAGTAGTGAGAAATACCTGCCAACAATCATATAAAAATATAAATGAAAGTATATGTAAAGTAAGCAGAGCTAACCACAATGCTGATTAAAAACACTTCAGTATTTAGTTAAGAGTTTGGGGACCATTATCTAATCTATCCAAGAGGTTCCTCTACACCAGAATCTACATCAAAACTGAAAAAAGCATTAACAAAAGTGGCACTCAAACTTTACCCAATTATTGATTTTACAAAGCCAAGGGGAGAATCTCTCAGCCTAGGGCTGCTTTCCTTCTCAAAAACTATCCAGAAGCCATCTGTTAGAGGGCTAATAAGTGCAAGTGGCTCTTTCTTTTCTACAGCAAACTACATTCCAGATGTACAAAATTCACAGGCTTCTACATGTTCACACAAATGCATACCTTCACCCAATTAAGGAGTCAAGCAAGCCACAGTATCACAATTCAAATAGTTATTCCAGCATCAAAAACCACTTAAGGAAAGTGAGGTCTGGTAAAAACGTATAGTCCAAAAGTCAGACAAATGCATTTGGAAAACTGCATTCAGCTCTCTTGACTGAGGGTCACAAAATAACACCCCACTACTTATGCAATCTTTCGTTTCAAGAAAAGGGTAAAAACTTACTCCCTCAAAATACATAAGATCCATAAAATTTAACTTTAAAACACATTACTATAAGTATGGAAACAAAACAACTAAAAATATCTCTCTTTTCCTTGCTAGCTAGCTTTCATCTAAACGTACCCGTCAAAGTGATCTTTGGACATGTTCTTGATCCTTTCAGTTTTAAAGGAAAAGTAGTTAAAGCGAAAGGGTCATATTCATACCCACTACAAAAGTAGTAAGTTCTAGAAATCATTTGTATAGAGCAGTCAATTAACAAATTCATAAAAATGCAAATAAATAAATTTATTAAAAATAAGAAGTTTGACATTTGCTGTCGTAAGATAGTACGGCTAAACTTTACCTTGATTTCTCTTTGTTCCACGGACTTTTCCCATATTTGCTGGTCATATGCCCCAATCTAAACAGGTAAGAACAAAGTCCACATTAAAGCAAGAATATTTAGCAGATTGACATTTTCCAGGTATTTTTGCATGCACGTGTATTACATAAAAAAAGTAAATATACATGTTTGGGTAACTTAATGAGTTTCTAAAATTTGTTCTGGTTTCTCTTCAGATTGTATAAATCTTTCACCTTTTCATTCATTCAATAACCAGGGTACCTAGTAATCAATCTGTTATGACTGATGAAACAAATACATCAAACAAATGTACATCATGCATTCCAAATTTTATGGTATAACAGTATTACAGTATATAACTTTGCATTGGCTGATATGTAACACTGAACATTTTGAAATAAATATGAAAAGCTTTTTCTACCTAACTTCATTCTTGTGAAGATGCTTTATCCCCACTAGGGATGTGCACAAATACTCAAAATATTCAAAATTGAATCAAATCTGATCAAATTCAGACATGTGAATTCGAATCGAGTGTCCATGCATTCGAATTTAATTACTTGAACTAATTCTGAATCTTTCAAATCATTCATTGGAATTATTCGGACATTCGTATGTGTAAGGATACATACACATTATATACATATCTGTACGCATCTTATTCATATCCATACACATTTGTATGGATACGTACAGGATGAAAACAGGATGCCATAAGATTCCTCCATCCACAGTACACCCTCACCACATCAATTATTTTCAATGATTACAGTTCATTACCCACACATCCCTATACCCCATCAGCCTCCACTGAGGATCGAAGTGTGTCTGTGTGAAAACCTCAGCTCCAGTTCTTCTAGCAACTATATATGTCATGCCTCTGTAACAAGTGTGTTTATGTTAATTAGAGTTTAAGCTGTAAGCCTTGTTGATTAGAAGTTTTAGAAGAGAATGTTAGCCTGTCTCTTTAAGAAGTGGGTTTACGGATAAGGAAGGTGGAGCATTAGAGCTTAAAGAGAAATTTTACTTCCAGTTTTCAGTCTGCAGTCAGAGTGGAAGGTAGCTTCAGTCTTAGACAAGCAGAAACTCCTCATAGGCCAGAGGAAAGCAGGAATTCCTCATAGGCCAGTGCAAATAGCAAGAGAAAAGCAGAAATTCCTTCTGGACGAGCCAGTGTCATGACAAGGAAGGGGAGAAACTTCTTACAGGCAGTCAGTGCCTCTAAAAAGAAAGTAACAGGAGAAGCCACAAAGAACTGAGATCTAAAGATCTAAGAAGCTGCATTGGAAACTGTTAAGCTCTTATTTACTAGGAAAGTTGTTATATTTGTTATACTGTTCCAATAAATAACATAATTTATTTATATCCAGTAAGACTTGTGGCTTCTTCAAAGTGTGAGGAGTTTCTCTTGTTCATGACCTCTGCCCAAGGTCATAGGACAGACTGAACTCAGAAGCTTACATTTATCTGGGGCAGAACAATATAGCTACCTTGCAAACTACTAAAATCCACAAAGCATTTCAAAAATATTATTTACTTAGGAAGAAAAAACTCTATTTCAATCTTCATATTTTGTTTTGTGGAAGACACAGTATTGCTCAATGATAAGCTGGATTCTCAACTGTTTTCACTGGGCAACAATTCTCTATTCAAAGTAGATTTAAAAATGGCTTCCATTTGAAGCCATAGGTCCTTCTACTTTATTTAGTTACAGAAATTCAATGTTAAAGATGAAAAATGAATCAAGGAGGACCCAAATAATGGTTCCAAATGAACCAGAAACTCTTGAATCTACAGAACTTATCAATGGCAGTTTAAGAAAAAGACCACTGAAAGGGGCAGAGGTGGAAACTTAATTTTGGTTAGAATGGTGCTGCCTCATTAACTTCAAAATTTCCTTAAGGAAGTAAGCTAGGAGCTTATTTTTAATGAAAGCAGAGACTTCAGAACTCTTGCACTGATACCAATGGTCAGTAAGAGTATGTTTTTAATACCCTTGGCTGAATTCTATAATAATCAAACAATCTTCAGTGTTTGATTGAACAAGCATCTCAACTTCTCAGTTACCAGAGGGAGGTAGGGGAAGGAACACAGCAGCAGCTTTACTAAAACTTTTAAACTAGATTAAAAGTCTTGTGCCAACATGATTATGTCCATTTTCCAGGCCCAACTCCAAGATTTTGTGAGCCTTGAATAGAAGGCATCTCTAGACCATTTCACCCTGTCTTTTCCTTGCTTGGCTTTTGAATAGAATGTGACTACAAGAATGTTACCATGCAGTGAAATGAAACATTAAACATAATCACAATAATAGCAAACTATGAGACCCTTGGCACAATAACAAAAGTTTCTTCTGGGGAAAATTACAGTGGTAGTTTCTACTTGAAACACTTTAATTTAAAGTTACAATTTGTAAATACTAAGTGCTTATTCTTTATTTGTAAGAGACTGATGAGAACTGTGGATTCAATCAAGAACTGATGGATGAAATGAAAAGAACATTAATTAAAGAACACTAATTATACTGCTCAATCTTCTTAGCAATAATACAAAATAATGCCTTCATACACTAATTACAATGTGTAGGAAGAAACTGACTACACTAACATTTCCAGATTAGACAAGAAAAGCATTTCAATATCCTCTTTGAAAATCAAGTACCACTGCTCCTAAAGGAGGCATTTAAATACATTTATGTACACATACGGCATAGCACATATTAAGTTTGACATCCAAATAAGGAAATCTACCACAGCAGTTCAGTCATCCTCACACCACTGCCCTTTACAGGAAGCTGTAATGGATAAAAATCTATGTTTTTTTTCCTTTTTCAGTTGAACATTTGCCACTATACATTTGTATAGTTGTTCAGCACACCATATATGATGTAGGCATAGGTTAGTTTGATCTAACATTGGGAATTGTTTTTCAAGCAATTGCTGCTTGTTTTTGCATACGTGCAGCTGTGCAACTTGATCATGACTAATAAAACTTTGTTTTTGAGAAGCCAATTTTAAAACGACACAGAAAAGTTAGACATTTTACTATTTCTTCCTTTAGGGCAAATGAATAAAGTTAAAGGAGACTTTAATTTACTATTTATTCCCTGAAACCAACTTCTGCACATAAAAACATTTTAAGGAAATATTCACATCAGATTGGGTTCATATGCTAGTTTTCAGAAGTAACTGTAACATTTAAGAAATCCCAACTTTCAACTTTTTGACCTAAAAGTCAGTACACATACTCAAACGCTTCCTTTTCGCTGTTCCCTGTTCCCTCCCACACCATTTTCCTTTTGTATCTTGTCTCTTTAGATTGTAAGCCTGAGGGCAGGGACCTGTCTAAGATTAATAAAATATTGTAACCTGCCCAGAGACCTTCGGGTATAGGGCAGGATAGAAATACAAATAAATAAAATAAATAATAATAAATAATACTGTATATTTATTATGGAGATCTGTTATTGATTGCCTACATATTTGGTGCCTGTTCATGTTTCTACACCTAAGATATACATTAATCTGTTTATATTTCTATCCTACCCTACACTCAAAGGTACTAAGATAGATCACAATAAAACTAATGTAAAACCCAATTAAAATTAACTGGTTGAGACAGCAATGAAAGAGGAAGGTAAGTGAAACCATTATTAGAATGATCAATTTTAATAACCACTATTATATTAATAACAATGAAAAAACACAATACTGAAATGTTTATATTAATGTTCCAATTTTAACAGATCACTTAGACCTGATGTAGTTCCAAGGTACTCCTTAATTAGTTATTACATCTATTAGTCAAAACCAGAACCAACTAAAACTACATCAGATTAAATAACTTATTGACAGATTTTAAAATGGAATTAATTTAACCAACATGGTGGAGAAGATAAATATGATTTTGATGCACAGATCACAGTCATGATGCGTTGAATGTTAGTTAACTCTTCCCTTGAAAGAGTCATAAGGAGGCTGGAACTTTTACTTCCCCCACCCCACCCCTATTCAAGTTTGTGTCATCTGCAGTAAATCAGCAAACCATCATTAATTGTCACCAAACTTCGTGTGAAAAAATGCAGAGTTAGCTTGATATCTGAACTGGGC
Organism: Aspidoscelis tigris stejnegeri; assembly: GCA_023333525.1. Classification (NCBI taxonomy): domain Eukaryota; kingdom Metazoa; phylum Chordata; class Lepidosauria; order Squamata; family Teiidae; genus Aspidoscelis; species Aspidoscelis tigris. The sequence goes on along the minus strand of JALMGA010000005.1, from coordinate 79,381,976 downwards.
CTGTGAGGGGAAACTGAAAACTGGGAACTTTAGAAGATTTTTTAAATTACCACTGTGGAGTGACACAAACACATTTTCTAAGTTTGTTTATTTTCTAATTCATAATTCATCTCCATAGAATTCTAAAGATCAACAACTTGTGCCAAGAAATCAAAACCTCCAAGCCAGCTGCTGGTTGAAGAAAAAAAAAAAAGCTCAATTATATCTCCATGACTACATTTAGCTTGTCCTGTTAAACAGGCCAAGTTAAATCTCTGCCTCTGAAAGCTTGTTTTAAAAGAAAGATCTGTTTGACAAACAAGAATAACAAGAACTTTTTAATCCAAAGCTAATTTTTTATGTGGACAAGTAGCACATAAGCTTTGGCTCTTTTGAACTTGGCCCTCAGGAACAGTTGCACACATTCCAACACATGTATATGTGTATACCATGACGGCACCTCCATCTCAAAGTGGCTCCAAGCATGCACAGCCATGTCCATCTTTGATAGCCGTGGAGCAGTAAAAAGTGCTTCACAGCTATACTAGTAGGGTCCCACATGCACCCTTCGTGTTACTGCCATACAAAGGCTCCTGGGGAGAGGCGCAGCACAGCTGCAGCATCATGCACCACGTCACACAACTCCTATAGCAACAGGCTGGTGTGTGTGGCCATTGTTGAGGCAAGGCAGATGCTTCTGGGCAGGAACATTCACAGTTCAACGGCTACGAGGTAAGTGCTGATTATGTTTGTGATGGTGACAGCGTCCACAATGTGAATATCAGCCACTGTCCCATGGAAGTTAAGTGAACACAGGTGAATTCATCACAAAAAAGTAAAACTGAAACTAACCAAAGAATTTCAAAAATGGCCCAACCAATGGCATACAGGAAGGTGTCGTAGGAGACCATATCCTGCTGTTATTAATGTTTCTTACTGCTATCAACCTTGCTCTTGTTGCTACCAATACTACTAGCATTAAAGAGGGCCTTCTCGGTGGTGGCCCCCAGATTGTGGAATGGTCTCCCCTCGGAGGTACGTCAGGCCCCTTCTCTGTCCACATTCAGGAAGGCTTTTGGCTAAATGTCCCCTCCGCCTCCCCCATTGCACACTCTACTGTCTTTTAAACTGTTTTTTTTTAATCAATATTATTATTATGCTGGTTTTTAAAAATTTTGTATTGGTTTTAGCATTGTTCTATACAGTTTTGATATGTGTATATTTTATATGTTGGTAGCCGCCCAGAGACCCTAGGGTATGGGGCGGGATATAAATATAAATATAAATAAATAAATAAATAAATAGACACTTGCCCCATCAGGAGTTCCTCCATTCAGAACTATGATTATATTTAAATCATCCCAGGGCTTGAGGCAATACACAAATTACTATAATAGAAATATTTTAATACAAAAAGCAAAGTGCTATGTCTTTTCCCCCTCTGACATGCCCTTACTTGATAAATGAACCAAGTACCATGTAATCAGGCCCTATATAGATTTTTTCAAATACAATCAAACAAGAGACTTCTAATTAGATTGATCTGCTATATTCTGAGCTTATTCCAGAAGCACTAACATGGGTCTATGTACCTCTCACAAGGTATTGTAATGGAACTAGCTTGGCTTGTTTTTCTTTATTTTCAACAATATTTCAGAGTGGTCAAAAGGACTATATCTTTTTACCATCGCATTGGAGTTAAGACAATAATGTGACAAAGGCCTCAGCTGTTTACTCAAATTCCACTTTAATGGGTGTTGTTTGTTATCTACAAATTATGGAAGATTGGTTAATTTTAGCCTGAAGATTATATTTTATAGATGTATTTTTAACAACTGCAAGATAAAAAGCAATCATCATCATCATCTTTATTTTTAGAATAGAACTACAGTATTAGCATTTGGAACAGAATGGACGTAATAGTGTGATTAGTCAATCAATCAATCAATCAATTTTAGTAGTTTTAAGAAAGCGGTACAGAAATCAGATATGGACTGGAGTGAACTGAACAAAAAGAACCAGAGGAAAATGAACTCTCTACCCTTTGGACACAGAGTAGGATAATGAATTTTCCTCACGCAATTAAAGGAAGACATAGAAGAAAGAGCACCTCTCTGCCACTGCAGCAGAACTCACCCTTTATGTTCCTCAAGTGCTCTTTAGATAGTAGAGACGAATGAAGAATTTCTCAACTGAATCACAACAGAAAAAGATTCATCAGCCTCAAGCATATGGCATGGAAACAGACATAGGAATCCTTTGCAAATTGGTGATAAATCATCCTGCCAAGATGAGTCTAGCAGAGAGATCCCTGAAAGTAATAAATCTGCTACAACTATATCAGAAATCCCCTTAAGCTAGTCCTGCAGTAGGGATCACTGCCTCTTGAGTGCACAGACCTAGAAAAGTTAAAACTAGTGACTGGAAATTAAATTAAATGCAATGCTATAGTTCATGAACCGGATCTTCTAACCATGGCCTCCTAAAGATCTGAATAGACAGAAATATACATATAAACAAAACCAGTTAACACTGGTTAAAATAGCACAGAAGAGGGACTTCATTCTGAGGAAATGTACTTAAACTGTCCAAAACTGAATTGCAGATCCAGAGATGTGAAGGCAGAAGATTCTAGCTACTTTTCATCCTTACTGCATAATACCAGAAAACCTCATTGGAATGAGGGTTCATGTGACCAAGCCACTATTGAAAGTTTATTCCAAGGATGACTGAGAGTGCTTTTGCCATCTATCTGGCCCTAGAAGGACGCTAGAAATAAGCGGCGTAAGGATACAGACATGCCCAATACTGCTTATATCGCTCCCCATAATCACACTCTGTAACATCTGTGGCAGAATTGCAAAGCCAAGTTGGCACAGAGATTGCTTATATGTATCAGAAGGGGGAGTGGAGAATATCCAATATTTCTCCTATAAGGAGTTCCAGACTGGGAGCTAAACAGCTACTAGGTCACTGATCACCAACTTTGATTCAAAAAGGAAGTCAAATTAAATGTCTGTCTTAGCTGGGCAAGTAAGTATGTTAATGGATATTTCTTTGCTGTTCTGCAAAGCTATGACATTATTTTTCTATCAGACGCTTTGTAGTTATTCAGTACCATTGAGCTGTGGTAAGCTCCTGGTTGACTGCATGGGCATCTCCATGGGCACCACCATGCAGTTTTCTTGGCAGAGATATAGAAGTGGATTACCACTGACTAATTCTGGGCAGAAAACTGCCAGGCTTTTCAACAATGTTTACACAGATGTGCATTAAAATGAAGGAATCATCAGTGCAACCTCACTCGCTGATCTCAAAACAGAATAGTAGATATAAGTGGATGTATTTCACAAGGCAGACAGATTTCAAAGTGATCTGGGCTTTATAAAACACTAAAGCCATGAAATGAGCTTGATACACGCCAACAGTCTATGAAGAGAACTAAGAGTCAACGTTAACACTTACACCTGTGCACGTTTGATTTATCCAATGAATTCAGACAAGACAGTGAACCTTTTAACAAGGTTTGAATGAAATTGAACAGTTCATAATGGAAGCCACCACAATGCCCAGTACATTATATTCCACATTTTTACCTTCCTTTCTTATGGCAAATACCCTAACCACTGCCTCAGATCTTGATAATGCAAGAGAAATATCACAGAGTACACCACAAAAACTGAAAATATATTTTTGCAAAATAATTATAAGATACTGCGCTGTGAAATATAGGAATCATAGCCATAAAAATCAGAAAAGAACTGTATTCTAAATTCATAAATAACTCACATTCAATATAAAATTTGGAAGGATTCAGTTCAAATTGGTTGGCATCACAGAATGCCTCCCACATATTCTATTCAAACAAATTCAGAAGTGCCACCTATCAGCTTTACTGGTAACACTTGTCTTAATTTTGTTTCTGAACAAAGACTGAACCTAGAGATTTATTTTTAGCAAAGTGTGTTTCAAAACTTGAATTTTTTTTTAGTTAAGAAAAGTAGCTTCTAACTCAGCTCTACCAATTAGCTGTCCTCAGCACCTTTACTACACAAAGAAATGCCTATTCTTTCCAAAACTAAACTTGAGCTTTGTGACAGACACCGATATTCACCTTAAACACACACTGTGTTAGTATCAACATGTAGTCCAATACTCACTAAGCCTGGTGTTTCTAATAGAAACAATAAATATTTCAGAAGACATTTATAATTCATGTCAGAGAAGGATGACCATCCTCCAAGATGACGATTCTAAACATAAATGTTGTTTTGCCAAGCTTGCAACATTTCAAGGACCTGATTTTTAAGGAGCAGACAAATCACCAAGGCTTAATAAAATGCATTATTTTACCATTCATGTTTATCATAATTAGGGGAGAAAACTACATGCAGGACCAAGTCTTATTTCTAACTAAAGCAACAATGCAAGGAACGAACACCACTAAGTAAAGTAAAATATGCATTAGGAGCTATGGAATATGCTGTTTATTTTTAGTGCACTCAAATTTGTGGTATTTCATAATTATCCTAAAAATAAAACTTAGCTACCTATACACAGAGATCTATGCTTTCTAATGAATTTAAAAAACAAAACAAAAAACTACCTATATTAATTTTACCTGAAATGCAAAATACAGCGATGTACTGAAAAACAGTAAACTCAGCACATCAAGTTCTTTTTATAAGCTGGCAATGATTTCGGCACAAGAATCTTTCAAACACATCACATCTTCTTCAAACACAGACTCAATAACTAGAACAGTGAGAAAACATGAAATACTGAAACTCACAAAACTGCTTAACACTAAAATGTAAAATACAACTATCATCAGATGGCAGCCATTCCTGCTACCTACAGTAACTGGACAGGGTGAAGCAACAATTTTCCTGTTGTTATTTATCATTTTTATGTCTACACCTCCATAAAAAAAAGTATCAAATGGCTGAATATATATATATATATGCTTTTCAAATAAATACATGTAGAGGCTGCATATATGCATTAATTCAGATCCAAACCCTCCAAGCTATCCCAGTTCTGGAGTAGTTTGGCAGCTCAAATGCTCGGAAAATGTGTTGCACATTTGATGCACTCTCTACTTGACATCACACCAAACAGCTGTTGTCCTGGCTTCGTGGTCTGGCAGTTGGAGATGTTAAACATGTTTTGCAACATGCCTAAAAACTAACATCTTTTTTCCCAAGCCGATGTGAAACATCTTCTATGAGGAAACATTCATCTCCAGACATGCTGTTTGTCAAGTTCTATAACTAATTTTCTTTAGAAGCACATGTTTCATCTGTTTGCTCATTAATATTTTCAAGTTTTCTGCGCTCAATCGTCATTTTTACTTCCTCAAATTTTGAGAACAAGGGAACTCCAAGCAGAAAACAGTAACCACAAAAGAAAAAGAGGGAGAAGAACATTAAGCAGCTGTCTCTGTAAGACTGCATTAAAAAAACCCAGTTTGATTCTTCAACAAACAGAACTAGCGATCTTCTACATGTAAAGCCATTAAAGATGATAAATGTTTACATGCGTGCATGTGCTCATGAATAAATATTTAGAAAGTGCACGAAGATCCAGACAAATGCAGCTTTGTTTAAACACACTCAAAACAACTGAATAGACACATTCACCTTTTCCACCTTTTGAAAAAAACTAGTTGTAATGTCCATGCATCAGAAACTAAAACCGAAAGCTAGAAAATATGAACCACACTTGAAAAAAAAAATGAACCACAAGAAAAAACACGAACCACAATTACAGTTGAGGATGCAAGATTAAAAACAACTGCAGATGAAGGAAGTGTGCACAAGTATGTAGACAAGGAGATAAACTGTACATTGTCGTGTTAAAGGGTTACTAGTAACATCCTTTTAAAAGTTACCAGAAAATTTATATGAAAAACACATACCTTTTTCTGGTACCAAACTATAGCATCTGTTACTTTGGACGCCATTTATTCATGTGCATTTATTCAGTAACCATTTTAAGCTGCAAAGAGAAAAAGGAACATTACATTTCGATTTTAAAGGTTATTGGTTTTTAAAATGTGCATGTCTGTTCCATCCCTCCCTACGTCAAGAGATTAAAGGTTGCATCCTTCTCAGTATATATCCCATCCAGGCCATTAACTATCAGGAACAATACAGATGCATTAGCACTATTAGTAAAATAATATTTTCATGCTTATCAGGGTGTTTTTCCACTTAGCACTAGAGTACCCTTTAAGGACCCATTAAGGACCCTTAATCGGTCCTTTAGTGCTAAGTGGAAAACACCGTCAGTGACCAACAACTATTTAACCAAGCTCAAATATTCAGTAAGCAAAACTATTCTGAAGTGAGCAATAGGCCGCAATCATACACATGTAGTCTATCCCTTAGGCCAGCTACAGGGAAGAGAACACGTAAATACTGTGTTCCAAGCCTACAACTCATCACAGGCCTCCTTATATCATTCCATTTAGGTATTCTTCATCTGTTTCAAAATATCTGCTTACAAAAAATATATAATTTAAAAAATTTAAAAATCAGTTAAAAATAATTCAAACTAAATTATTATTCCATTTACCACATGTCTAACTTACAGTTTACTGTTGTTTAATATCTCGTATCTCTAACAGTGCAATTCTAAAAGGAGTAATTAATGCAAATACAAAATTGCTCTTGGCATAGAACTAGGTTTGCTATTATTTGAAAAAGAAAGAGTATTCTGCATTGTTAAGTCTTTTCCCAAAAACTCTTCACCTAGAGAAGAAATTTGTATAAATAGAGCCACGTGGCTATAGACAGAAGAATTCTGGAAAACATCTGAAGAACATCCAAGAACGAACTATTATCAAGTCTACTGGACTCACTTTGCCAAAAATTAATCTCTACTTTCTCTGGTACAATCCAGTTCACAGAATTCTAGACAACACTATTCTGGTTAATTCGTTCAATGTATGAGTCACTAAAGTAAAAGCAGACTCTAGATGCAATATAGTTTTAAAAAAAGGCAAAATAAGCACAAACAATGTAACAATCTATAAATCACTAGATCATAAAATCATCACTTAGGGAATTCTCTGCTTTTTCTAGCTGTAATTAATGCTTTAAAGATGAGAACATATGATTATCTGGTTGAGTATTTCTGACAAGTATAATGCCATCATCTAAAAATTATCTGCAGGGACAAGAAACAAAGTTCTACAAGAAGAAATTGCGGAAACAGGGATGTTTTAGCTCTGAAAAAAACTGATGGGAGTTATGATGTCTCTCTTCAAACATCTCAACTATCATTAAGAGACATTACCTAAACTGCCCCATAGTGACGGATGAGGAATATTTGGATAATTGACTAACACCCGGATAGTTGAATTCATTTCACTGAGTCGGGGTGTAGTCAAAGGTGCAAGAGCATCAAAACGAAATAGGCTATTAGAAGGAGAAATGTTCTGTTCCAGAGTGACATGATTAGGTTCTTAGGAATGGCAGAACTGCTAAAATCTTCAGTTGCTTATCTGCCCGGAGTTGACATAAAACTTGATCTATTGGCAGTGTGCCAAGAGCAGCTGATCTGCACTTTCAGTAATTATTTCCTTGATTCTGATTTCAGTGCTAACTTTCTGTCAAAGCTGTAGAGCTTTTCTCAATGCCGTTAAGTCCAGGAAACACAGCTCCAATTTTGGAGGGAGAGGATGCAAAATGCAAACAATCAGGAGGGAAAACTGAGTCCCAACTCTGAAAGTAATAGCTACGATGGTTATTTGACTGTACTGATTTGCAATAGACTTGTACTTGGCTTTTAATTTTATTTTGTCAGTTCTATATTTTGTCATCAAATTAAGCTAATGGTTGGCCTTTTCTAATACCACATTGTTCTGAATATTGTCTGAAACAGTTCATCAGAGAGGTTTTGATTTTAACAGTTGGGACACTGAAAAACTTTACTGAAGGCAAAGATAGTGTACTTTCATTTATATTTGATCTTAAACCACTTAGCTGCTTTAAATTTACCACTCCAATTAAGTGTGTTCAAATTATCTTAATGTTTCTACAGCTATCATAGGAGGCTCTGTGGGAAAATAACAGTCTAATATCACACACCAGTACTCGTATTTCTGTAATCAACAGTTGGTAGTCATTATCTATACATAAACCAATCTGGAATTATTTTATGGCAAATGAAATGGTGAAATTGTTGACACTATAGCCTACATTGTGTGAAAAATGTACCAACCATATCACCATTGGCCGTGCCATGTAACATTTATATGGTAATTCTACTACATGGTTGAACTAAGCATTAATACTTAGATCACCACAGATAATTTAGTTAGCTTGAGAGAACCTTATCTGCAGTTCAGTGATTAACAATTCATGCTTGAAGCAGTTATAGGGTGTTTTTCCACTAGCACTAAGTACCCATTGAAGCACCCATTAAGGACCCATTTGGCTGAGAGCTGGAGGACCCCATTTCCACTACAGACCCCATTAGAGACACATCTGTTTCCACCACAGCTAGGGAAATCCCGATCATACGGGTCCTTCAGGACCTATAATCTGGATTTCCTGTAGACCCCATTAAAGGGGTTTACAATGGTGTCTTCAGCCATCAAATCTGGATTATAGGGAGCCTGTTTCTACCACATTTGGGCAATGGGGTCTAGAGGAGGTTCAAGGGGAGAGGCACCCATGGGGGCGAAATGCCCCAAACTCAAGACTTCAAAGTCCCTCCAAAGTTGCCTTTGGAGAATAGCCCAGGCTCTGAAGAAAAACCCCTTGCGAGAGCAATGCAGCTGTCAAAAGCTCCCAAGGATCTTTGAAGTCAGCAGCAGATTGCTCCGGAGATGCTCTGGTGTTTCCACAGCAGACAGGCTAGCACCCATTGCTACTGGGTGTTAGAACGCCCATGGAAACACATTGAGTACTCCCCTTAATCCAGATCTACTAGATCCATATTAAGGGAAGTACCCTTTCCTTAGATCCAGATCTTCTTAGATCCGGATTAAAGGAGCTCAGTGGAAAAACACCCATAATTTACAAACATGAATACTGACATAACCTTAAAGAACAGTTCAATAAATTACTGAGAAGCAGTTTCACTGCTGGATTTTTAATGTAGAATTCCTTATAGAAAATACACTTAAGGGAGTATTTGAGTCATAAAGAATTTTTATTTCAATAAAACATCATAGATACAATTCCTGCATATAAATCAGACAGAAAGGCAACTGAGTAAAGAGTAAAAGAGTCCTATGTAATAATAAAGCCCCACTGCTCCAAATGATACTGCATTTTACTGGATATTATTTTACGTTTTCTGCTGAGCCCACAATCCAAAGTGTCTGAGCACGTTTGGAAGAAGGATTTATCCTTGGCAGTGTTACTCGTAAGTGATTAAGTGCCTCTTTGCCACCTTGGGTTTGCAAGCAAGTACTTGCTTTTAAAAATAGCCTGACTTGAAATTAAAGCCAAGTGTAATATATGCTATGGGAAAAAACCAAATAATGACTTTATCCTCTTTGATAAACCGCATAGCTCTTTATTTTGAGTTCAAGACTGATGTCTGTACATAGAAAGTGCAGCTATCTTTCAAGGAGAAACATAAAGATCTTTTAAGAAAAATAGGAATTTAAATGTGATTTATATACAAAAGATCACATACTACATTTATCACTCTGATACGGTAATTAGGCACTGTCAGATTTTCACAAGAGCCAAGATTTCAACACTATTTTTAGGAGACATAATAATGTATTCACCATAATCACTCCCTGATTCCAGCTAGATGATCTAACATTGCTATTTGTGTCTTCTTTCTATATACAGTAACATATTCAGTTCTCGTCTTACAAATTCTCATAAAACGGTCTACTTTCACATGGGAGTTAGGATATGACTCTCACCTGGTATATCCTTTCTTGCTTCCAGAGAATTCTGAAAGTAATTGATAAATTAGAGGAAAAGGGAACCATTTAATTCACACTACAACAGAATGCCATGGGCTGCCAGACACAAGCAATAAACAGTGCATATAGGGTGTTTTTCCACTGTCAGAAAGTACCCATTTTTGCACCCATTAAGGACCCATTTGGGTGTGAGCCGGATGATCCCATTTCCACCGCAGCACCTGTTTGGGACCCGATTGTTTCCACTGCTGTGGGGGAAATCCACATCAAATGGGTACTTTCTGCCCTTTAATCCGGATTTTCTGTAGACCCCATTAATGGGGGTCTACAATGGGGTCTTCTGTAAGAACATCCAGATTAAAGTGAGCCTGTTTCCACAGGAAACAAGCAATGGGGTCTAGAGGAGGTTAGGGGGAGGAGATGCACCCATGGGGGGGGAAGCCCCAAAACCTAAACTTCGAAGTCATTTCGAAGTCACTTCAAAGTCTGTGCAAAATAGCTCCGGAGCGTCTTTGAAGTCTGTTCTGATCTTCACTCCAAAGATCAGCACAGTCTTCAATGGAGCTGTTTTGCACAGACTTCGAAGTGACTTCAAAATAACTTCGAAGCTACTTTGGAGATTGCACCCCCTGGCCCCCCAAACACCTGGGGTGACAGGCAGACCCCTCATGGGTAGATCCGGATTTCCAAACGGGTGCTCCCGTGTTTCCACGGCAGGGAGGCTAGCACCCATTGTTATTGGGTGCTAGACCACCCATGGAAACATATTGGGTACTTCCCTTAATCCGGATCTACTAGATCCAGATTAAGGAATGTACCCATTCCTTAGATCCGGAATAAAGGAGCGCGGTGGAAAAACACGCATAAATGCATATAAACGTCGGAATTAAAGCACCAGAGTCAATATCATATGTAATGCAAATCCCAGCTGCGGAGCTTCTTCTTTTTTTTCAAATTGAGCTTTGCTTGCTCAATGTTGGTGGTGTCTCACTTTTATATTCTCAACACAACTCTGGATAGTCAATGGAAAGCTGTTCTATTCAGTTACCAACCCAAAGCTTTACCAATAAACTAAAGCTTTTATCATATATTTACAGCTCAGATTTCCTCATTGGCTACTCCTACTAAAAGAGATAGGGCCTTTCTGTACTTTCTTCTGTTCTGTAATAGGATCCCTCGTGGTCTTCTTCAGGACCTCACCGGATCAAATGTTACTGTAGATCAGTAAGGCCTGCTCCACTGTCGGTACACTCTATCCACACAGGAATGAGTGTAATCCAGAACTGAATATGTTACCAGTAGTCCTCAACATCTAGAATCATTGGTGTACCAGATCCAGCTGGTCTAGAACATGGAGGCCCACTGAAGACATGCTTCCGTCTTCCAGGCAACACTGCCAAATGAACTCTCTGGGGTCTTTGGAAGCTGGTCCTGAAGCTTAAGCAAGTTTTGAACCTGCTGCAGGGCTGGTCTGAACTAGTCTCATTGTACAAATAGCACTGTTCCAGACCACACTGTGCCGTGATTTTGGACTAGCAGGCCCAGATCATGGCTTAGGAGGACTGGTGAAAGAACAACAGTAGTTACTTTTTGGTTACAGCTGATCTTGGAATCACTTTTCTCCACTATGCTGACCATCTACTAGGCACAACACATAGAGTATTTGATAAACAGATGCCATTAACGGAGGTAATATTCCTCCCTTTCTTTCTAGGACATGAATTAACAAGCACAGCACCGTATTTTGAGAAGTAGCTGTAGTACATCCTTGACCTTCTGATGCTAACCAATGCCCTATCCGTCCTGTGCTATCTTCCTTACATATGAAACTTGATGGAACATTTTATTATTATTATTATAGTTTATTTCTAAAGCGCTGTACTCAGTGCTGTACAATATTATATTAGACAGGTCCCTGCCCTCAGGCTTACAATCTAAAGAGACAAGAAACAAAAGGAAAATGGTGTGGGAGGGAACAGCAAAAAGCAAGCACGTGAGGTGTTCAGCTCCAATTCTTCTGTTCATTTCTTATTGCTGGAATTTTCTTATCCTTTTTACTTTGAATTTTCTCTTCATTGATGACAAACCGGAAATGGTAGAGATGGTCAGCCGGCATCTACTCAGCCCCACCTTGCTTGGCCTCAGGACCAGACGTTTCCTCAACTGGTGGATCAGCTGCCATATTCTCTTTGCCATCATGTGATGGGAACAGTTGGAGGAGGGAGGGCCACTGCTGGGAGTAAGATGGCAGAGCAGCCCAGCCTGCTGCCTCTTCTATACTCCTCTCAGGCAAGATGGTTCGTAGCCTTGTGATGGCAGTTGGAGGAGGGAGGGCTCTGCTGGGAGCAAGATGGCAGAGCCCAACCTGCTGCCTCTTCTCCACTCCTCTCAGGCAAGTCACTTCGAAGTTTGTGCAAAATAGCTCCGGAGCATCTTTGAAGTCTGTGCTGATCTTCAGAGTGAACTCCGAAGTCACTCTGAAGTCACTTCGAAGCTCACTCCGAAGATCAGCACAGACTTCAATGGAGCTGTTTTGCACAGACTTCGAAGTGACTTCAAAGTGACTTCGAAGCCACTTCGGAGATTGCACCCCCTGTCCCCCCAAACACCTGGGGTGACAAGCAGACCCCTCATGGGTAGATCCGGATTTCCAAACGGGTGCTCCGGTGTTTCCATGGCAGGGAGGCTAGTACCATTGCTATTGGGTGCTAGACCACCCATGGAAACACATTGGGTACTTCCCTTAATCCAGATCTACTAGATCCGGATTAAGGAATGTACTCTTTCCTTAGATCCGGATTAAAGGAGCACGGTGGAAAAACACCCTAAATGTGAAGATATGTAATCCTTCCTATTTTGTTAGTCCTGACACTCGGTTGTGTATATATCAAATTAAGTCTTTTACCCTCTACATGTTACAGAAAACATACAACCATAGAAGATCTTCAAGTCTGGCAAATATCCAGTGAATTCTTAAAATTCAATTCCTCAATATGATTACACAAGCCATTAAACTACATATTCACTAGTATCTATTGCAACACAGAAATAACTCTTAGTCATACATACCTGATTCAAAGATACTAAATGAAGAAATACACCATGTTTTTGATACATACCATCTTGCCTTGCAAATTAAGGATCTATAGCAAAAGCTTGTTCTTTTGATACTATGTAGTACACACACAGTGGGCCCTTGTCTATGACAAAACTCCACTGCAGTAAATAAAATCATTCATCCATAAAATTACTAAAAAGGACTTCCCATTGCTTTCCAGGGGCCTCTGCCAACAGATACATGAATGGCAGTCCTTTGCCAGAATAACTGTAGCTTTGTTGTTCTGATCTAAAGCAGAGGTGTCAACTACATATAATATATGCATCTACTCCTTCTACTCTATCATTATTATATGAAAGCTTTGTATGCCACAATAGCTCACACTGTTACTGCTACTTTTATGAGTCATTCTCTTAATGCAAATGAAACAAAATTCTGCTATAAATAGTGATACACAGAAAAATAACCAATTTCACAGATGCCATAAACCCCAATACCACCAATTTAAATAAGAATGGTAAACTGAGAGTGAGCTATAAAAAAGTAGTTCTAATAAAGAGAGTGGTAGTTTTAATACACAGGTAAAAAGACTCAGTACCGCAATAACATTTCACAAAGATCATAGGCAATACAGAGAGCATTCAGTGCAACAAATGAATATTAAACACAATCTCTACTTTGGAAATGACAAAAATATGCACAGAAGAAAACAGAGAGCTTACTGGAAATCCACTGTCTTAAGCAATATGGCCATCAAAACACCTCTGGTTTTACCACCTTGGATAACTGACCCTCATTGTCAACAGCTCTTCTACTGGCCAGCATCCTTGACAACCTATCTGCAAGATTTCTAACATCTTTCCAGATTCTGACACCTGAAAGATTGTGGACTGGAATATCATAGCCCTTGGCACTCACTTTCCAGAGTTTATCTTATTATCAGTGCCTTATATACACATGTTATGCTACCACAAAAAATTATTAACATAAGAACATAAGAACATAAGAGAAGCCTTGCTGGATCAGGCCACAGCCCATCTAGTCCAGCATCCTGTCGCACGCAGTGGCCCACCAAATGCTCATGGGCATCTCAAGCAGAGACAAGGACAAACCTTCTCCTGCTCTCGAGTCCCAGCAGATGGCCCTAGAAGCGCCCCATTTCCTCCCCCCCCCCCCAAGTTTGTAGGGGAAAACTTGTCAGTGCTTCTCACTTTTGTTAAGATTCCCTGTAATTGTCTAAAAGCAGAACAAGCACATGTAAATTTACAGATCTCAGCTTCTGTCCCCAGGATATAAACTCTTGTAGATTGCATCTATTATCCTTTCCAATAATGTGTAATATTGTTGATGTTCAGTAGTTAAGTCCAACTCTTTGTTACCCATGGACATGACATGCCCTTTTGTCTTAGTCTTCCCAAGCTCATGTTCTGCTATCTAGAATAATTGAACTCACATTATAACATTCCAAGATGCTATCTATCCAACTAATCTTCTGCTATCTCCTTGTGCTTTCAATCTTTCCCAGCATCAGGGTATTTTCCATCAAGTCTTGACTTCTCATTATGTGGGCAAAGTATCTTGAGTTTCAACTTCAATAGTAGTCCTTCCAGTAGTAAGCACTTTTAAAACTTGATAAAGATCATCTAACCTTGAAATCTAGAAGAAGATATTCATCAACACTGATCAGTTACACTTTACATCAATATGAGTAGTCAAGAGATTAATGTGTGACAGTAAAAATACAAAAAAACCTTAAGTGCTTAGGCCAATTCGCACTTGACCACATAGTTCACAATAGGGTAACATCTGGGCAGATGCACCTGCACTTACAGGAGGCATTTACAACCTAGAAAAAACTCCCTTACCAGATGTTACCCTGTCAACAAAATCATGCATCATACGAATCCCAACCCCAAGCATTCCCATTCCATTCCTTACTTTTTCCACCCAGCTCTGTGACCATTCGCACCATTTCCAGTGCGCTTGTGCGGCACCTCAGATGACCCCAAACGTGACTGTGTGTGCACAGAGCATCATTGGCACTGTGGTGACAGCACACACGCACTTGCAGCAAGTTCTAGAACCAATATGGCGGTACCCTGCCAGTATCAGACACGCACTGGACACAGGCAAGTCTACAGGCCTGTGGGGCTTAGTGTAACATGTATTAGTATTCCTAAGGGCAAACACTAGTACACATTAGTCTGTCACACATTTTTCCCATCCACTGGACAGGAAGCCAAGTGCAAAAGCAGGCCTGGTCTCATGTGATGTTTGCAATATGGAATCTCATATCATGGCAAAGGAAACATAGCTAGCTTAAACTCGTACAGAAAATTCTTGTTATTCTTTGATGCCATTGCTTATACTCCTGAAAACTAAGGCATGCTGGCATGAAAACAGCACCAGTCCAACATTCTCCCATTCAATCTAGTTATTCTTATTCCATTAAAAGTGATACTGTGAAGATGCTTACTCCGATGCCACATGTAAAACCCTAAGCTCTTTGAGTAAAAATGAAAATTCTGTATATAGTGGGTTATTGCATTTAAAAAACACTTTCTAAACAGACTGCAATCTTAACAGTGAAGTGTTAAATGTTAAGTATTTTCCTGCCATTAATCAAGTGAACCATACCACTGCTTCTACCTCAGTTCACTGGTTAAATTACAAAAGAGTTGGGTACGTCACCATTTGTCATACAATTCTTAGCACCCAAACAATCCACTACATAGATATTACATATACAACTGCCACCATCTTAAAAAATACTTGGACCTATCTAGATCCATCAGTGTTACATTCTAAAGGCAGTCTCTGTTGAGCTACTTGCTAGTCTGCTGCTTTCCAGTGCAGTAGGGTTGAGTAAGTGCCCTTTGAAGTCACAATATGTCTACTTGCACTCCAACTCTCAGTTGCCTTCAGCGGCTACAAAGACTGCCTAAGAAAACACTTTTCAGAAAATAACCAATATGCCATCTATCATATATTGATACTTGCAGGGTAACAAGGTGTGGTACAAAACCAATTCAAAGGGCCAAAAGGGAACCCTGCAGAGATTGATTCCTGTTTCTACTGCAAAATACCGTACATATTTACAGTAAAGATTTAAACATTGCTATTTTCCACATTACAACTGCCATAACTCCTGGCCATTAGCCATGCCGGCTGATGAAAATCCAGGGACTATAGCTTCTTGACAGTCTAAAGTTCCCTATTCCAAGCCTAGGTCTAGCTGACTTTTTTTCACAGAAACAGAACAGAGGTAAGTGTTACAATTCCTGAATATCTTTCTATAATTAAAGAGATCACCTGCAGTCCAAAACATCATTAGGCATAATGATGTACGAAAATATGGCTCACTACCATCTCGTGGCTAGATTTGATGCTTATAAAAAAGTCTGCTCTCTTGGAATACTCTCTTTCTATATGCAAGGACTGTAAAGAATAGCCACATGGATATTTATCTTCTTCCACAATTTCACAATTTAACTCTATCACTGAGCTAAATGTGTCAAATTCCAATTCTGAATTTTATCTGGAAACACATCGGGCCGGACCCCACTCTCTCACATACACAGCAAAAGCAAAGAAAGTAAATTTCAACCATTCTTGAAAACAAGAATTGACTGACTGCATAGACATTCACGCAAGTTCACTGACAAGGATGTAGGTTTACTATATACTGATCCAGTGAGATACTGGTATGACCTTGTAATCCACTATTTTCTAAGCAGTTGCTCTACTGCTGATCTACAGCCACGTCCCAAAAGGAAGGCATACTGCTATACATTTTATTGTTCCCAGCATATGTGTCTTGTGTATGGACAACATCCACCAGAAATGGCACTTAGGAGCTGATATCAATTCAATGCAGTTAAGCATATTCCTATGAAAAGAGGTTTAGGTGGAGTTTATAAGACCCAGCAGAATATCTGCCAGAAGACTGAGCTAGTAGATTTTCTTCTGCTGCATTTATATTTTGTGAAAACCACCCAGAGGGTTGTGAACTTTCACTTTTCCAGCAATGCCCCACCCTCAAATCTGCAAAGACAATCTATTTCCAAAATACTTTGCAATACATCCACCAAGCTCACCTGAAGGAGATATCTGATTGAACAAAAGTGGCTATAGAATGGTCTCCCCCTAGAGGTGCATCAGGCCCCTTCTCTGTTTGTGTTCAGGAAGGCGGTGAAGACGCACCTCTTCACCCAAGCCTTTGGTTAAATGCTGCTTGTGTTTCCCCCACTGCAAACACTATTGTTTTAACTGTTTTCGTATTGCTTTTATCATGTTGGTTTTTAAATGCTGTATTGGTTCTTATTGTTTTGATATGTTTGATTTTAAAGGTTGTTAGCTGCCCGGAGACCCTTGGGTACATGGCGGGAAATATATATAAATATCTGCACTAAGACACTGCAGATAGCACCAATCCTTCCTCAAAAAGAAAAAAAGAAGCTGAAGTCTTATGCATATTTACAAGGAAATAAACCTTACTAAAATCAACAGGACTTAATTCTGAAAAAATATGAAGACAATCACGTCACAAGTGGGTAAAGCCTATTTTGAAGTATGTAACCCAACAGGCTTCTGTGAACAGAATTTCTATGAGGATGCTTTTGTTAACTGTCAGCTTTAATCACCCAAGAGATCACTGCTCACATATTCTTGTCACACCCAATATGAAAAACATTCAGTTAAAAAAACAGAAATTTCTAATTGTAAAAATAAGCTTTTATTTAGAGTACACACAGTATTAAGAGCTAAAAACAAAGCTGTCTCTAGGATCTCATGATCCAGAAATAACCACATTACTAAAGCTGCTTTTTTTAAAAAGCTCATTGCACGCACTTTTTCAAATCATTCTGTCACTTAAAAACAGGAAAGCACGCAACACAGGTAGAACTACTGTAAGTCTAAAGCAAAAAAAACAATCTATAGCTAAAGAAACGCATGTTTGTGCTTAGAAATTTATAAATGTAAAAGTGAGCACTGAAAAGTCCCATCACTCTAACAGAGAATGACAATCCAAAATGTTATGCCAGTGGTAATGTAAACTTAATCAATATGCTTATCAAGGACATCAAGTAAGCCTGATACCTAATGGACAGTATAGCAGTTAGATACCATCACAGTTTATTTAGGTCATTTAGAGAGTAAGCTTGAAGAAAGAAAATACATGGGAGTTATTTAACCTTTTCTTGATTAAGAAAAAAAAAACACAGCACCTTAAAGCGTAAGACAGAGGAACAGAATCAAAATCATCCCCCCCTCCCATTTTGGTGTTCAAAATCTTTTGCAAATGCAGAATGTAACATGGGAGGAAACAGAAAAAAGCAACAAGTACAGAGAGCTGTGAACTTCAAAAGAAGGCTTATGACTAGTTTCATCTACTTGCTTTTCTAAACAAAAATCTAAGGCAGTCATTTAAAAAACTAACAACTATTTGTATGTAGGAGCTAAACATTATATCAAACTATAAACGGGCAAAAAAATTTCACTATACGTAACTGCCATAAATTCTTGAACAATAGGGCGCTACTGCTAAAAGGGAAAAATGCATTTCAAAAGAGCATCTCATTCTTCTCTCATTCCTCCCATTTGTTTTTCTGCAAATGGCAGAAAACCCAGCCATGCAGAAAGGCAACTGCCTGCAGCACCCCTATTTCTCAGAGCCCTATTTCTGATCAGGTTACACATACTAGATGAATTCCACATCATTTTTTTGTTTTTTTAAAAAAGGCTTGGCCCTTTCAAGCTGCCTCTGCCAACTCCACACGACCTTAGGAAGGAAACTCCTAAAAGAAAAAAAACCATCCTGAAGGCAAGCCGGGAGGCGAGGCAGGGAACAACCAGGCTGCTTCTGAGTGGCAGCGGGAAAGAAAGAACGAGGGAGAGAAGAAGAGGAGGAATAAAAGAGTTGGCTTTTCTACCTTGCTTTTCTAACCCATTTAAGCGGCTGACAAAGCTTTTCTATTCCTCTCCCCACAACAGAACACCCTGTGAGGTAGGTGGGGCTGTGAGAGCTCAGAGGAGAGCTGTGACTAGCCCAAGGTCACCCAGCTGGCTTCATGGGGGAGGGCGGAATCGAACCCGGTATTCCCAGATGAGAGTCCGGCTCCGTAACCACTAGACCCACTAGAGGAAGGAGACACAGAGTGGGCACTGGAGGAGCGGCTTTATGATGCCCCTGCGCCATGGACCCGCCAACCGCCCTCCCCTCCCCTCCCATCCTCCCCCCTCCCTCGCATTTTGACAGTTAGAACATCCTCCCCCTTCGCCTTCCAATGGGGGAGCTGCTGCTGCTGCTGCTCTCCCCTGACCCGGCGTGACCCCCCCCGGGGCCCCACCAGGGTCGTCCCCTCCCCATCATAACCTCCGCAGTCATTTCTCATTGACGTCCTCTGTGACAGAAAGAGGGAGAGGAGGGGGGGGGAAGGATGGAAGGAAGGAAGGAGACCCTTCCCCTCAAGGAGCCTCCCCGCTGCCAGAGCCAGCAGCATCCCCCTGCCTTCCAGGGCGAGAAGGCGGCGGCATCCCTGCGCCCCCCCCCCCAGCCCCTCTCTCCCCCTCCTCGCCTCTTACTTCCCTCCCTCCCTCCCTTCTTCCCTCAGCGAAGGCGCCTCGCCTCGCCTCCCCGACCCTTCGGCTTCTTCTCACTCCAGCCTCCGCTGTCCCGACGCCCGCTCTGCCGCCTCTGCCCGCCCGCCCTGGACCAGGCACCCCGCCGCGCCCTGAAGGAAAAGCCCCCACGGAGCAGCCCCCCCCCCACGACAGGGAGCGCGCGCGGCCGAAGCCCCTCAGAGGCTGAAGAGTCCCTCCGTCCCTCCGTCCGTCCCCCTCCCTCCCCTGCCAATCAGCCTGCCCGCCTGAGCAGCGGCCCTCGGGGGGCAACAGGGAGCGGGCTCGGGGCTCGGAGCTCACCCGCTTCTCCGTAATCCTCGCCCGGCACGCACGAGAGACGAGGGAGCGGGGAGAAGGCGCAGCGGTAGCGCAGGCAGCAGCAGCAGCAGCAGCCGACGACCGTCCCTCCGTCCGTCCGTCCGTCCGACTGAGGAGAGGAGAAGAGAATACAGGGAGGGCACGAGGAGGCGGCGGCGGCAGCGCGCGAGAGAGGCAGAGCTGGCAACACCTCGCAAAAGCGGAGGGGGAGGGAGGGAGAGCGAGCGCGCGAGCGCGCCCCCCTTGAGGCAGCAGCAACAGCACACACACAGCGGCGGCGGCTGCAGCAACAGCGCGCCGCCCGCGTGCCCGCCCGCCCGTCAATCATCGCCCCGCCTCTCTAGCGCGCGCGGCGCAGCACAGCCCCCCCCCCTCCCGTCCCCAATAATCATACAAGAGAGGCAGCAGCAGCAGCCTTCTTCTGCGTTTGTTGATGAGCGAGCATCCCCCCCCAAATGTCAACAACGTTCCTGATTGGCCGGCACTTTCTGTGGGGGGCGTGGCTGGCGTGCTTGGTTGCTTGCTTGATTGAATGGGCGTTTCGCCCAATGACGTAAAGACAAGAGGAGGCGGATCAAAATGACTGGCAGGCAGGCCGGCCGCTTTCCTCCCTGAGGGCGGGCGATAGGCGCGAGTCCCCGCGAATGGCGGAAGAGGAAAGAGGAGGGCACGCTTCGAAAACGGGGATCAAAGCGACGCCAGCCTGGCCAATGAGCGCTTAGCGAAGCTGGACCGTCAGCGAGAGCTCGGCGCAACGAGCCCAATGAGCGAGGGGCACGGGCGTAACAGGCGGCTCGCTTACCCTATGACACTTCAGAGGAGGCGGGGGCAGTGAGTGTTGACAGAGGGTGGGCGGGGCTAAGCAGTGGTGGGTTTCTCTTTGGCTGGTCGTTCTGTGCGAACTGAGGCCTCGGCCGCGCCGCGCTGTGATGAGCCGGGCTGGCGGGGGTCCGTCCTAGGGCAGCGAGCGGTGGCCGCCTAGAGCGCCTACGGAAGGGCTGGGAGGCGCCCACCTGGCAGGTAGGTTCCCTCTGGGGCTCCGCTCCCTTGTCTCCCCCCCTCCCGCAACATGCTGGCCCCAGAGAGTCCAGAGGCGGGTCACATTGGGCTGGCCCCTCCTGTAGCACAGCACCTTGTTTGTTTATTTATCACCTTTATTTACTTAAAATATCTATATACCGCCCCACGTCCCAAGATCTCCGGGCGGCTTACAGTGAAAACCCATATCCAGACAGAACACCAAATGCAACCCCCATTATGCCTCGAGAAATATTACATATTTCTTACATTTTTATCCCCTTTGCTGGCAAAGACATTATGGCCAGGAGTTGGAAAATGCAGCACATAAGAACCTAAGGGGAGCCCTTCAGGATCAGGCCACAGCCTATCTGGTCCAGCATCCTGGCCCACCCATTGCCCATGGGCATCTCAAGCAGAGACAAGGGCAGACCTTCTCCTGCTCTGGAATTCCAGCAAATGGCCTTAGAGACCTCCTCCTTGTGTCCCCCCCCCCAGCCTGGAAGATGGACTTAGGCGTCCATTCTAGTAGCCACTGATACATCTGTTGTCCTCACGGTAAGTACCGGTGCTCTTTTCTCCAAGGACGGAACCAAGAGGGAATGCCTTGCAGAGGGGATGTACCAACCATTAGTTCACCTGGGAGGGAGACTAGGTAGTTTTGTGTTCCTCATCCTCATCCAGTATGTGTTGCAGGAGTCTTCTCCCAAAGGCTGCCTCTGCTCACCCGAACAAGTCTTAACTTGTAATGTCTCGTGAAGGTGGAAGGGTTCTTCCATATGGCCGCTGTGCAAACTTCCTCCCAAGACGCTGTGAAAGGCAGCACTGTGGTGGTATGGGCCCAAATTCTCTCTGAAGGAGACTTTGCCCAAAGTC
Organism: Aspidoscelis tigris stejnegeri; assembly: GCA_023333525.1. NCBI lineage: Eukaryota > Metazoa > Chordata > Lepidosauria > Squamata > Teiidae > Aspidoscelis > Aspidoscelis tigris. The sequence continues at coordinate 79,360,203 of JALMGA010000005.1, read as the reverse complement.
TTATAGCATGTCTTAATGTAGTTTACGATCCAACCTGCTTTTGTCTTGGGGGATGCCTGTTCATCTTTCCGAATATGACCATGTAACAAAGTTTCTGTTTTCCTAAACCCCTTCATACGTCTCACATAGATTTGCAGTGCTCTCGTAACATCCAGGAGGTGCCAATTTATCTAATCCTTCCTTAAAACCATCTAGGCTGGTAGCTGCTCTCTGGACCAATGACCCTCTGGGTGAAGAAATACTTCACTTGTCTGATCCAAATCTCCTACCCATCAGCTTCATAGATGCCCCCTAGTTCTAGTGTTGTGTGATAGAGAAAATTTTCTCTATCCACCTTGTTCCATACCATGCATGATTTTATATACATCAATCAGGCCCCCTCTTAAATACCGTATTTCCAAGATGAAGAGGCCTAGATGTTGCAGCCTGATTTCGTAAGAGAGGTGTTCCAGACCCTTCGCTGCACCTTCTCTAGTTCCACAATATCCTTTTTGAGGTGTAGTGACCAGAATTGTACACAGTATTCCAAATGTGGCCTCACTATAGATTTATAAAGAGGCAAAATGACACTTGCTGACTTGTTTTCTATTCCCTTCCTAATTATTCCCAGCATTGACTTAGCTTTTTTTGCTGCTGCTGCTCGCTGGGCTGACACCTTCATTGAGCTGTCCACCAGAACCCTGAGATCCCTTTCCTGGTTATTGTTGTTTTTCCCCCACTGACCTCCCTTAATCCGGATCTAATGAATGAGTCCTTCAACTAATCCGGATCTAGTAGATCTGGATTAAGGGAGGTACACGATGCATCCTCACGGGCAGTGCAGCACCCTCTAGCAATGAGTGCTAGCCTGCCCGCAGTGGAAATGCCGAAGTGCCCATGTGGCGAGTCTGGATCGACCTATGTGGGGCCCACCCATCCCCCAAGGTTTTTGGGGCGACAAGGGGTGCTATCTCTGTAGAGACTCTGAAGATTCTGCAGAACGATCTGCCACAAACTTCGAGGATTCTCTGGAGCCTTTGACAAAGGTCCATAGGATTGGTGTTGCTCCCGCATGGGATCCTCTTCAGAGCCTGTACTGTTCTTTGGAGCTGGCTTTGGAGACTGTTCTTTCGAAGCTTTGGGTTCCCTAGACCTCATTGCCCGATGGAAATATGTTCTGTATAATCCGGACTTGATGCCTGAAGACCCCATTGCAGACCCCTTTAATGGGGTCTACAGGAAATCCAGATTATAGGTCCTGAAAGACCCATTCAATCTGGTCGAAACAAATGTGGCTCTAATGGGGTCTGCAGTGGAAATGGGGTCTTCCTGCTCTGAGCCTAATGGGTCCTTAATGGGTTCCTAATGGGTACTTAGTGCTAGTGGAGGGGGGGAACCTGGTGTGTTGCAGAAAGCTCAGCCCCCATCTATCTCTTTTGGGGTGGTATTGTAAGGTACCTTGAGTATGCAATAACTGTGCTAATCACTGACCAACATAGTAGATATTTAGGGTGGAAAGAGTGTTACCCCCTTCAAGAAGATTGAGGTCCTTTCTTTGCCCAATTAGAGCAAGTGGGTTGGGAGTATGCTGTCTCGGCCCTACAATTTTTTTTAAAATAACAGTCATATCTGTCGTAAAGTTTGGAATTATTCAAGTTACTATTGATGCATTAGAAATTATTACTTGTACAGTGGTACCTCGACATACAAGTGCCCTGACATACAAGTGTTTTGAGATACAAGCCACCGAGCGAGTGATATTTTGCTTTGAGATGAGAGCAAGATTTGAGATATGAGTATGTAAATACAGTACAGTACATAACAAAAACAACTGAGGTGGTGTTTTGGGAGCTGGAATGGATTAATGGGAATATTGCTTTGAGATACGAGCGATTTGACATAAGAGCAAGGTTACGGAACGAATTAAACTCGTATGTCAAGGTACCACTGTATATGCAATTTGAAATTTGAAAATGTTCAGAGTTCTTTAATGTATTGGAAATAATGTTTTGCTATAAAATCTTTTTAAAAATTAAATTAATTTAAAAAATACAAACCCCATTAAAACAGTATTATCCTTCTTGGCTCATCACAGCCTGTAATGAGACTGGACTAGAACCCAGCAGACAGAACCAAAAAAGAAGTCTGGAAGGCTTCACTCTCATTATGGTTTCCCCTGCTGAAAGATCTTGCCTGGCTTTCTTGCTTGTCCAGCTGCTGTAATGGAACAGAAGTTTTTAAAGGACAAATACAACCAGTTAAGTATAAACCAGTATCATCTTAGTGTTGTTCAGTCATGTCCAACTCTTCATGGTGTCATGGACCAGATCCTGCCAGGCTATTCTGTCCTCCATCTTCTGAGGTTTGCCTGCCCATTGCTCCTATGACACTATCTGTTTGTCTCATCCTCTGTCATCAACCTTTTCCAGTGTCAAGGCCTTTTCCTATGAGTCTCATGTTGCCATTACGTGGCCAAAGTATTTTGAGTTTCAACCTCAGGTGTGTCCAGACTCACTCATACTGCACAGCAGAATGCGCCGGCGCTGTGTGGGCATCACACACTGGGATCAAGGGATTGTAGTGGTAATATATTATTCCATAGCTACTGCGCATTTACATTAATGCTGATTTAGCAGCACAGTATTAAGAAACTTTGAATCTTCCTGCCAGTCCAGATGGAACTGTTAGAAGACCCGATGAGAACAGGGAGGACAGCTCAACTCCGATTGGCTGCCTCATTCCACGTGATGTGTGCACCAACACAAACTCTCGCAGCTTCCTAGGAGGAAGCTACAGGTCCAGATGGTGGGTTTATTCCTCTAATCCAGTGGTTCTCAACCTGGGGGTCGAGAACCCTTTGGGGGTTGGACTACACTTTCAGAGGGGTCGCAACGAATCTCCCGCTGCCCTTCCCTCCGCCCCCATGGTTGGGGGTCTCCACAACATGAGTAACTCCATTAAGGGGTCGCAGCATTAGGAAGGTTGAGAACCGCTGCTCTAATCTGTAAGGGGCCACTATCTATTTGTCTTATCCTCTGCCGTCAACCTTTTCCAGCATCAGGGCCGTTTCCAGTGAGTCCCATGTAGCCATTATGTGGCCAAAGTATCTGAGTTTCAACTTCACCAGTTGTCCTTTCAATAAATATCCGTGTTTCCCCAAAAGTAAGGCAGAGTCTTTTTTTTTTTACTTTTTTACCAGCATAAGCTGCCTGGACACTATTTAAATTGACTTTTTGTATGAACTGTCACTAGGGCTTATTTTTAGAGTAGGGCTGATATTTTGAACATCCTCAAGTATCCTGAAAAATCATGCTAGGGCTTAGTTTCAGGGTAGATCTTATTTTCGGAGAAACAGGGCAGCCAAGGTTGATTTCCTTGCTAGAGAAGACTTTTGAGAATCCCTTGGAGTGCTTCACAGTTAAAAACCATTTATTTAGTAGCACTCAGACTTCTTTATAGTGTAATTCTAATAGTGAGGCATTTCTCCTGAGAAAAAAACACATAGCTTTCACTCTGTATATCTTTGTTGGCAAGGTGATGTCTCTGCTTTTTAATATGCTGTCCCGGTTTACCGTACCTTTCCTTCCAAGGAGAAAGTGTCTTTTAATTTCATGGCTTCAGTCATTGTCTGCAGTGGTCTTTGAGCCCAAGCAAATAACATCTGACACTGCTTCCATTTCTTCGCCCTCTATCTACCAAGAAGCAATGAGGCTGGTTGCTATGATCTTAGTTTTTTCAGTGTTGAAGCTTCAAGCTAGCTTTTGCACTTTCTCCGTTCGGCTCTTCACTTTCTGCCATCAGAGTGGTATCATCTGCATATGTGTGGTTGTTGATATTTCTCCTGGAAATCTTAATTGGCTTTTGCTCCATTCAGCCCGGTATTCTGCATGATGTACATATAAGTTCAATGCATATAACAACATACCTATTCTTGTCATACTTCCTCCCCTATCATGAACCAGCCAGTTGTTCCCTTATTGGTTCTACCTGTTGCTTCTTGACAGGTTCCTCAGGAGACAAGTAGCATGTTCAGTACTCCCATCTCTTTAAGAACTTGCCACAGTTTCTTGTGATCCAAACAGTCAAAGGCTTTAGGGCAGTCAGTGCAGCAAAAGTGGATGTTTTTCTGGCACTTCCTTGCTTTCTCCATAATCTAGTGAATGATGGCAGTTTGATCTCTAGTTCCTCTGTGTCTTTAAAAACCAGTTTGTGCTTTGGATTTCCAACGTGGAAAACCTTGATTAGACTCAAAGGAGATTTCTCTTTAAAGCATTTTGGTGAAGTGCAGGAAATAAATTCTTTAATTGATACCGAGAAGTTGTGTCGGAAATAGCATTATTAGGATAAAGCTGCTTCAGAATTAATTCTGAATTTAATATTTGGAGTTCTGGAGAGGAGAAGCACGTAATCAAATGTCTTTTTTTTTTCTTTTTTCTGGTCTTTTCCAGCATCAGCATAAAAAATCAGATTCAAGTGTCCTTAAATAAAATTTGTGTCCAGAAGACAGACTGCAGAGAAGTCACAGATGAGGAATCAATGTTGGGTGAAATTTCTTTGACTTGATAACCAAAGAACATCCAATTTAAGCTTGTAAAATAGTTGTTCCATCTTCATCAATAAGGTTAGGAAAGGGCACTGCCTAAGAATCTCTAAAAGCATTTGAGCCTTGCATGTCCCAGCTTCTTTAGTTAATGGCATCTACCCTAATATTATGTAAGTTCATGATATAGACATACATCAGGTGTACTGTCCAGCCTGAAGTTTACCGCGTCAGTCGAAATAAATATGGTAGATTCTAGTGAAATGTCAAATTTAAATTGTCAGATATACTGTAGCTAAAATTTGTGTCTATATTACTTCATTGTATTATTTGTAATGTTTTTCTTGTAATGTTAAGTAAATGTGATCTGTGGTCAATAATGTTGTTGCAGCCTTACAAAATGTGCTCTTTAAATTTACACTTACACCTGTACTTCTAATTTATACTAAATGTTGGTGACTGAAGCTGTGTTTAGGGAAAAGCTTTTTTAAAAATCTAGATACAAACTTTTTGAAAAAAAAATTTAACCAAACTTTCCGGTATTGCTTCTATCCATTTCATTGTCATTTTATTTTATTTTTAGGAACCTTCCTTTCTGATCCTGCCAGCCGCCTACTAAAGCTGTTTAAATGAGAATGTCCCTGGCACAAAGAGTACTGCTAACATGGCTCTTCACATTACTCTTTTTAATCATGTTGGTGTTAAAACTGGATGAAAAGGCACCATGGAACTGGTTTTTAATATTCATCCCCGTTTGGATATTTGATACCATTCTCTTAGTTATGATCATTGTGAAAATGGCTCGCCGTTGTAAGTCCGGTTATGACCCTCGAAATGGTTCCCAGAACCTGAAGAAGAAAGCATGGTACCTTGCAGCAATGTTGCTTAAGTTGGCCTTCTGCCTTGCCCTCTGTGCAAAACTGCAGCAGTTTGCTGATATAAAGCTCGCTTACGTTTTCATTCCCCTTTGGGCTTTGCTCATTGGAGGGATGATAGAACTCGGATACAACATATTTTATGCACGAAGAGACTAACTTGTTCTTAGCACAAATTCAACGTTTCTTTACTCTGCATCACATTCCTCAAACAGTAGCTTGCTGTAAGCTTCAGTTACCTTAAGGAACTCCCAAGTACAGCTGTATGTTGACATTCTTATGTATTTGGGCTTGATTTCATTGTTGGGCACAGCTGATTTTCTGTAAATATTGTAAATAAAATGACACAATATTTTCTAAGCATTCTCTATGCTCCTCTATTTGAAGTATACTTTTTATGAGTTTGAATCATAATGAGAAACTTTGGAACAGCTGGGTTTATTTTTATAAGTCTAGAGACAGATGGCTAATGTCTAGAGTCTTGATAGCTACGTTAATCTCTAGATAGTAATCTGAGGGCATGGCACTTTGGTACGCCAATTGGGTTTAGTGTAAAATCAAGCTATATTGTATTTGGCACTAAGTGGAACAAAAAACAATCTCAAAGCATGTATGTTTATAGTTATGGTTCAAATACATGCTTTCCATGGAATAGTACTGTGTACAGTAACAATCTCTCTAAAATACTTGATACCATTTTAGGCAGAACCAGAATAATCCTGATTTGGAAAGTGCATTCTGAAACCAGATGGCCACCCTAGCATTATAATATTTCTATGAGACAGTTGATAACATTTTTAGCATGATGCTTGAAAAAAAATATGAACAGGTCTTTGTTAGAATCGGTGCCTATGAATGCCCCCAAACGCTTTCCAGGACAAGATACTAAGAAAACAGGTAAAATAATGAGACTGTGTCAGTGTGTTCTGTATGAGGAAGTATTATCTGTGAGCCTATTTATGAGAGCAATATTTATGGTATAAATACCAATATTTATGGTATTTTATTGCTCTCATAAATAAATATTTATTTATGAGAGCAATAAAAACATGATAATAATTATTCTAATTTTCATTACAGGAAATACATACTTGTATTTAGGTTGCAGGGCTCATTTTATGTTTTTTATCCCCTCATGTTATTGTACATATCTGCTATGATTCTGATCCGAACATTTAAAACTGTTACTTCAGAAAAACAAGTCCATACTGCTTTATTCTGTGCATGAGGAATAAACAAAGTATTACTTTAGAACACTCTTATACGTTATCTTTCTGACTAATATATGGAACCTCATTATAGGGAGGGTAAATATACAATTGTACTTTGTAATACCCATAAAGGATCTGCTCAGCAATTATGCATAATATTATTTATTTCTAACTGGTCTCAGGGTAGGTCACAATATTCAATAAAAATAAAATGATACAATGAACAGCAATAAAGCAAATATTAAAAAACAAATGTATAATGGAAGAATTAAAGTGGAGTGAAAGACTTAACAAAAATTAAGGCCAATGAAATTCATTTTAAGATTGGGCATAGGTGATATGGGACCCCAGTGCTGTTATCACGAAAGTTGGGCAACTTTTCTCCTCAGTACAGGCAAAATTGTCAGGACTTAAGAACATACTACCAACTATGGTGGTTGTGTGAGACAGATTAATGAAAGGATGTTAACTGAAACACAGTTCTCTCCAGAATGATGTTATTGTCATTCAGTACAGTTAGTAAAGGTGGGAAACATAAGAATATGCTAAAGTTCAAGGTGGAAGTAGGAAGAAGAGTTGGCTTTTCTACCCCACTTTCTATTCTCCCCACAACAGTCACCCTGTGAGAGCTCAGAAGAGAGCTGTGACTACCCCAAGGTCACCCAGCTGGCTTTATGGAGGAGTGTGGAATCAAACCTGGTATTCCTAGGTAAGAGTCTGGCTCCCTAACCACAAAACAGAAGCCTTCATGGGTGAATCCACCCCTGCAGTGGCTGCATCTGGATTATGGAAGCTTTTCAGCCACTTGGTTAACCTCAAGGAAAAGATGGAGTCCAATTCAGATAAAGCAGATGAAGATTGCCAGCCTATTATTAGCTCCGACTAAATGTTCAAAGGTGTCACCTAGTAAATACTGTAATTAATATGTTGCACAGGAGTGGTAATTTCAAGGTCTGGGTGAGCATGTTAGTTAGTCCAAGAGTTCAAGAATTGACTTCTCCTGACTCAGCAGAGCAGGACTTGGTGGATTTTCCTGCCCAAGTACAATATCTGGCCCAGCAGTCCCTCACCCAAAGGAAGCCCCTTTCCAAGATTGTTTTTCTATCCCACCCTATACTCAAAAGGTCTCAGGGCAGGTTACAATAAAGTTAATATAAAAACAGATAAAATAAAGTGAGCTAAAACAATGACAGAGCCTTCATTTGGGGGGTGGGGCATACTGTTCCCTCAGCCAAAGGCCAGCGTAAATGCCAATTGTGGGATCAAATAATTTCTCAGTGTAATTTCCAGTTGGATTCTGTCACACTTCAGACTGTTGCTAATACTGTGCTGAAGGATGTTCACTGGGTCCTGGAGGTTGATGCAGATGTAGCCCTAGATATCATGAATCTCACTGTGAAGGCCATGACACATGTTGTTACAATGCGTAGTGTGCTTTAAGTTCTGGTCCCTGGACAACAGTGCCTCATGTCTCTTCTGAGGACAATTGCTGTTCAGTGAACACATGCTAAAAATATCTTGGTGGACACCAAAGGTAAGGAACTAGCTGGGCCTGTCAACTTACCACCTTTCCATAGGTGTATGAAGTTTAATCCCAGACAACAATAAAGATCTGGTCCCTCAAGGCTCAGTACTGGGACCAATGCTTTTTAATTTATTCATCAATGATCTAGAAGAAGGGGTACATAGTAAAATAGCAAAGTTTGCTGATGATACTAAATTATTTAGGGTAGTAAAATCTGAAAGAGATTGCCAAGAGCTCCAGAGGGATCTCTTAGCATTGGGTGAGTGGGCAACCAAGTGGCAAATGTGCTTTAATTTTAACAAGCTAATTGCTGCCCTTCATGGTAAGCAGCGTATAAGAATTGGATTATTCAGAAATGGCGCCATTACATTTTGATTTGACAATGGAAGTATGCTTTTGTGAGGCAGTCTGGTCGTGTGGTTAGAGTGCCAGATTCTTATCTGGAGATTTCCCAGTTCGATTATGCATTCCTCCATGAAACCAGCTGGGTGACCTTGGGCTAGTCACAGCTCTCTTTCTGAGCTCTCACTGCCCTCACAGGGTGTCTGTTGTGGGAAGAATAGGTTTTTCACCTGCTTTGAATTCCCTTATAAAAGCCAATTCTTCGTCATCATAAAACATGTTGTTTTGTGTTTTGATTTCATCAATTTATATTAAGGATTTTTTTAAAAAAGAAACCTCACCCTCTCCCCACGTGCCTCGCAAGTGAGGTATTTTTATAAAATAGCCTTCTGCAGTAACAAAGATAAAATTGCAGCTATCCTTTTTATTGCTACAACATCTGGGATACAAAGCACCAACTGTTTTTCAGATGTGTAAAGTTAAGTAAAAAAACATTATTATGCAGGAACCTCCCCCCCCAATCCACATTTCTTAATAAACAAATTTTCAGCCATCCTCACTGAAGGAATGTTTGGCAGAGTAATAACATTCTGTTCCATTCAGATAATGGCCTCTCAAAAGTCCTCAGAGCTAATTAAAAGTAATAAAATGAAAACAACAGAAGTGCTGGTCAGTGCCTCAATTAAGTATGTTCTTGTTGTGATGTTTCAACGCACCTCCAATGTCTGTGGGTTGCAGCATGGCATGTACAGAATGAGAAAAGAAGCAAAAGTGAGGGAACCGTGCCATGGGAGACTGGAAGAAAGAAGCAGACGCCAAGGAAACTGTTCCCTATTCATTTTTGTTTTTAGTCTCCTTCTCCAGGGAGAGAGAAGGGAGATTGAGGTTTTCTCTTCAACTATAAGCTCAAGAAGAAGACTTGGCTTTTCTACCTCACTTTTCTCACCCATTTAAGGGGACTCAAAGTGGCTGACAAAGCTTCCACTCTTCTGCCCACAACAGAACACCCTGTGAGGTAGGTGGGGCTGTGAGAGCTCAGAAGCGAGCTGTGACTAGCTCAAGGTCACCCAGCTGGCTTTGTGGAGGAGTGCGGAATCAAACCCGGCATTCCCAGATAAGAGATCGACTCCCTAACCACTAGACCAATCTGGAGGACAGGTACATTAGCAAGAGCAGAGTAGGCCCCGGGTCAAATGCTGCTTCTGCACTTAACTCAGTAGATCCATGTTAGTGAGATCTGAATTAGTAAATCTGTCCTAGATCTGGATTAGATAGATCAAGATCTACAGGAGGCCACAGCATCTGCACTCCATAGGTTCCTAGAATGACAAATGCATGCTACAGAATGATGGCCCACAACACTGCTAACATTGAATGCACTTGGTCATGCCCCCCTCAGTCAAGCAGGACATCCGGGTAGATGTCCCTTCAGAAGCACTGCGAAGATTCCATTGCCATCAATGCTTTTGCAGAGATGCTTTGGAAGGTCTTCATAGTTGCAACTCTACCGTGCCTGTCTCCTAGCTCACAAACTTCCTGCATCCTTTCTACATGTAGATTCCTCTTCCTTGCTCTGGAATTCACCTCTTTCTTCAGATCTACCACTAATTCAGTTTACTGGAGTCTTAGCCCCCATTTAATCTGGATCCATGCCACTCCTGTGCGGAAAATGCAGCCTTAACAGAGTTTTAATCCAGCCTGCTGTGCAGAAGGTACATAGTGTAATCCAATCTTCAATGTAAGTGCAGAAATAGGTCATAGACTTGACTGCATAGGTGCTGGGCTTTGACATGGGAAGGTCTTCTCCAAAATGGTTGCTTTGCAGAGGAAGCAGAGGATGACCCCTTCTGATGGGTGGTCCAGAAGCATCTGTGCCCCCATGTTGTTTAAAACCCAGTGTTCCTCAATGCCTGCATCCTTGTTCCTTTTTTAGATCTCTTTATTTCTGCTCTTCATGCTTTAACACAGGGATATTCTAATACCTATACAGTGGTACCTCGACATACAAGTGCCCTGACATACAAGTGTTTTGAGATACAAGCCGCCGAGCGAGTGATATTTTGCTTTGAGATGAGAGCAAGATTTGAGATATGAGTATGTAAATACAGTACAGTACATAACAAAAACAACTGAGGTGGTGTTTTGGGAGCTGGAATGGATTAATGGGGAAATTGCTTTGAGATACGAGCGATTTGACATAAGAGCAAGGTTACGGAACGAATTAAACTCGTATTAAACTGTATTAAACTGTATTAATCTTACTCATAATTTACTGAGTGTGGTTCTCTTATAAAGGTCATGGAATAGGTTGAGGAATTAATAGAGGTAGTAGCCTCTTTGTAGTTTCCTGCTTTTGGAAGCTATGCAACTAACCAAATTTCCTGGACTTACTTTATTCTTATAAATATCAGAGGTGGTAGAAGGACAGATGGACAGTTTCAGATAATTTAATAACACCTCAGAAGTAGTAAGCTGCCTTTCCTTGGGTTAACAGCTTGAAGGGTCCCGATACTTGCTTTATGTTCTCTGTATTAAAATTAGATGGTCTTTACTAACTACCGTATTTTCCGGCATATAAGACGACTGGGTGTATAAGATGACCCCCAACATTCCAGTTAAAATATGGAGTTTGGGATATACTCGCCGTATAAGAAGGCGACACCCGGCGTATAACATGACCCCTGACTTTTGAGAAGATTTTCCTGGGTTAAAAAGTAGTCTTATACGCCAGAAAATACAGTAATCATTTTCATCCCAGATCTTAGGATCACTGACAAATAAGAGACGTTGTTACTCTGCTTTTCAAAGAGGAGTTACTCCCTCTTTTCCCCCCATTCATCTTGCTTTGGTGATGCCCATCACACCTGTCTTAAAAGAGTTGGCTGCCAATTTGCTACTGAGCCCAATTCTAGGTGTTAACTTTGACTTATAAGGCCCTAAATGACTTGGGCCCCAAATATCTAAAGAAACACCTTTTTCCATATTGACCTGCCCGTGCCTTAAGATCTGAAGGAGGGGCCCTCCTGGTTGTACCGCCACTCACCGCAGCAAAAAGGGCGGGGACCCAGGAGAGGGCCTTTTCAGTGGTGGCTCCCAGACTGTGCAATAGTCTCCCTCCTGAGGTGTGTCAGGAACCTTCACTCTGTGCTGTGAAGATGCACAGCTTTTGAAGACGCACCTCTTTACCCTGATCTTTGGCTAAGTAAAGGAACACCCTTTTCCTCCCCACATTCAGACACTGCCATGGTTTCAATATGTTTAATATGTCGTTGGTTATAATGTGTTCATTTTATATGTTGTAACCCAGTCTGGGACCCTTGGTGAGATAAAAATGCAAATAAATAAATAAATAAAGATAAAAAAATTATTTATTTACTGGCATTTGTATTTCTATCCCATCCTATACCCAGAGGTCTCAGGGCTGGTTACAATATTATCTTTAACATGTGTTCTTGTAACTTTTAAAAAATGGAGCGTATGCTTGTGTGTTAATATCCTGAAAAGCAGATGTGGGAGAGATATGCATTACTGAGACCTGGGTGGATGAATTGGGTGGGCCTAGTCTTGCCCAGCTTTGTCCCCCAGGATACTCAGTGCAGCACTGTTCCAGACCAGAGGGGAGGGGAGGGGGCGTTGCTGTAGTCCATCAGACATCCATTCCCCTCACCAGACGACCAATTCGCACTGTAACAGGGGTTGAGGGCCTGTTTATGCTGTTGGGTCAGAGAGACAGGATAGGGATGCTGCTGGTGTACCGTTCACCCCACTGCCCAGCATCCTCCCTATCTGAGCTGGCTGAGGTGGTCTCGGACGTGGTGTTGGAAGCCCCTGCCACGGTGGTGTTGGGGGATTTCAACATCCATGCCGAGGCTACGCTCAGTGGACCAGCTCAGTTCTTCATGTCCGCCATGACAACCATGGGGCTGTCTCAATTTGTATCTGACCCGACTCATATAGCAGGTCACACCCTTGATTTGGTTTTTGCCTCAGAGCAGACTGGTGAGTATCCGTTGATAGGAGGGCTGACTGTCAACCCGTTGTCATGGACGGATCATTCGCTGGTGAGGTTTGGACTTACTATGGCAACTCCCCTCTATGGGGAAGTAGGACCTATAGAGATGGTCCGCCCCCAGAGACTTATGGAATCCGAGCGATTCCTGAATGCTCTGGGGGATTTTCCGGTTGGTATGTCTGGCGCTCCTGTCGAAGCCCTGGTTTCTCTCTGGAACCGAGAGATGAGCAGGGCTATTGACACGATCGCTCCCAAGTGCCCTCGGCATGCTTGTGGAGCCCGGAAAGCTCCTTGGTATTCCATGGAACTACGGGCCATGAAACAGGAAGGTCGACGGCTAGAACGCAGGTGGCGTAAATCCGGCTGTGAATCTGACCGAACACGGGTTAGAGCAAACTATTGTGCCTACCATGTGGCAGTGACGGCGGCGAAAAAGAACTTTTTCTCCGCCACCATTGCGTCCTCAAGTAGCCGTCTAGCAGAGCTTTTTAGAATAATAAATGGCCTCAGAAAACCAAGCTCAAAGAAGCATGAGCCAGGGCCAAGCAATATCTGCTGTGACAATTTTGCAAAGGACTTTGAGGACAAAGTCGCCCAGATTCGTAGGGGATTGGATGTCACAATTGGACAGAGTCCAGATGAGGTGTCCAGAGAACTGTCTGGTCCTGTTTGGTTGGATCAGTTTCAATTATTGCAGCCTGAGGATGTGGACAAGCTGCTTGCAGGGGTGCGGCCGACGACGTGCTCTCTGGATCCTTGCCTTTCGTGGCTGATAAAGACTAGCCGACAAGGTATGACCGGGTGGATCCAGGAGGTAGTGAATGCATCTCTGAGAGAGGGGGTGTTCCCATTGGCCCTGAAACAGGCTGTGGTGCGCCCCCTCCTGAAGAGGGCCTCCCTGGATCCAGAAGACTTAAACAACTATCGCCCGGTGGCCAACATACCTTTTCTAGGCAAGGTTCTGGAGAGGGCTGTCGCTGTTCAACTGCAGGCATGCTTGGAAGAAGCTGATTATCTAGACCCATTTCAATCTGGCTTCAAACCCAGTCATGGCACGGAAACTGCCTTGGTCGCCCTGGTTGATGACCTTCTCCGGGAGAGAGACAGGGGGAACGCTACCCTGTTGGTTCTCCTGGACCTCTCAGCGGCTTTTGATACCATTGACCATGGTATCCTTCTGGAGAGACTACGGAGCTTAGGAGTGAGAGGCAATGCATGGCACTGGTTCTACTCCTATCTCCAGTATAGATCCCAGATAGTGGCTGTGGGAGATACTGTTTCGACTCCCTGGGAACTCACCTGTGGGGTTCCTCAAGGATCAATCTTATCTCCCATGCTATTTAACATCTATATGAAGCCGTTGGGAGAGGTTATCAGGAGATTTGGAGTAAGGTGTCATCAGTATGCAGATGATACCCAGCTCTATCTCTCTGTACCATCTGAATCAGGAGAGGTGGTTGAAGTGCATGACAGGTGTCTGGAGGCAGTAATGGGCTGGATGAGGGTGAATAAATTGAAACTGAATCCAGACAAGACAGAGGTGCTGTGTGTTACAGGGTCTCGGGTCCGGGTAGTTGGGAGATACCCTGTCCTTGATGGGGTTGCAATGCCCTGGAAGGGACAGGTCCGTAACCTGGGCGTACTCCTGGACTCCACGCTAACACTTGAAGCTCAGGTGGAGGCTGCGGCCAGGAGCGCGTACTCCCAACTATGGCTAGTCCGGCAACTGAAGCCTCTTCTGGATAGAGACGACTTAGCCACAGTTATCCATGCTCTGGTAACCTCTAGATTGGACTACTGTAATGCGCTCTACATGGGGCTACCCTTGAAGACGGTTTGGAAGTTGCAGCTAGTGCAAAATGCAGCCGCTAGAATGCTGACCGGAACACCTAGCCGGATGCACATCACGCTGGTCTTAAAAGAATTGCACTGGCTGCCAATTCGCTACCGAGCCCAATTCAAGGTTTTGACTCTGACTTATAAGGCCCTAAATGACTTGGGCCCCAAATATCTAAAGGAACGCCTTCTCCCATATCAACCTGCCCGTGCCTTAAGATCAAGTGGTGAGGCCCTCCTGGTTGTCCCACCACCTTCAGTAGTGAGGTTGGTGGGCACCCGGGAGAGAGCCTTTTTCTGTGATGGCACCCAGACTATGGAATAGCCTCCCCCTCGAGGTGCGTCATGCCCCTTCCTTATATATATTTAGGAGGGCGGTGAAGACGCACCTCTTTGCCCTGGCCTTTGGGTGAGCTGCTTATGTCCCCCCACCCTCGCCCAGTACAGACACTGTCATTTTAAACATATTGTATATTGTTTTACACGTGTGTGAATTTTAATGTCTTTTAATGTATATTCTATTTTAATATGTTGTTACCCGCCCAGAGACCTTCGGATATGGGGCGGGATAGAAATGTAAATAAATAAATAAATAAATAAATAAATAAATAAATAAATAAATAAATAAATAAATAAATGAATAAATGAATAAATGAATAAATAAATAAATAAATAAATAAATATTTAAGCACACATTTTCTTAGGAATATATCCCACTTTCATGAGTCCACCTGTTATTTACCTGCCATGCCATTGTTTTTAGCTTTTGGCCAGTAGAGGACAGGTTTGGTAAGTCAGCTTGCCAAGTACAGAAAACGTAAGGATTGATTAAAGATGCAAACACAGATCAAGACTAGAAAGTTAACCGTTTAAAAACTTTGTGAAGTACTTATTTTGTAAGAACGATTTTGTGAGTTTAAGCACTTGATCTTCACACCTTTTCTGCATTTTGAGGCTGTCTTTAGGAATACAGCTATGAAAGTTGCCGTGAAGAGTTCCTGCACTTCAAAATTAACCACCCCTCAGCAATATTTTCCAGATTATGAAATTGGAATCCGGACACTAAGAAAATTTCTGCAACTCCTATGTCCTGTTTCTGGAAGATTCATCCCTGAAGAAGCCACATGGGGCTTCCAATGTCCTTTTGGAATCCAAAATATTTGACACAATTCACAGCAAAATCCTGAGCATATTTTGCAACCTGAAATACATTACCTGATTGTTTTGGTTTAGCTTAATTTTGTCATTTCTTTAACAAACTATAGGCAATCACTACAGACTTTTTTCTCAAATAGTTGTCTTATAAAGCAACCACTTATAATTACAAATGACACTTCCCGAGCTAAAATTACTGTACTGTTGCCTTTTCGGTGCTTATGAAATGTCACGGTGAGCTATAAACTCCATATATTTTCTGCACAGTTACTTTCTATACAACCGTACAACAGGACAGCATATAAAATGTCATGATTGAAATAAAGTTAAAACTTTAAATACATCACAATAACTGCAGAAAAAGCAGTTAGAAAAACAAAATTGCAGCACAATACAGAATTCCAAGATCAGATGGTCTTTCAGATGTTCTGGCTCCAAGCGTCTGTGCTGTGTGGACACCCGTTTCAGCTATGATCCCATTCTGAATACTACGTGATGGTTGTGGACCACGGGAGTGGTCCTATTACATTCCAATGAAGTCTTAGCGATTTGCAATTCATTATACATTGGGTAGTCAGCTTTCTTATGCATTAATAACTATTGCTTTAAGTAAGCTTTTCCAAGACAACACACTATTTTTACCACAGAAAGAAGGTAACTTGCAGGCTACATTTGAAGAGAACATCAAGGAATCCAAGAATTCTTCAGATATACCGTCTCATAAGATGTACCTATGAGTATAATTTAGCAAGGAATAATTAGAAAAAATAAATTTTAACCTTATAAACGTATATGTGCAACCATTGTACTTGAACGTGGGTTTATAGTTAGTCACACCCCCTCTTGATGACCAAAGCTGTGGACACAGATACTGCAGTGTCTTTGGAGTTTGACTCATCAATGCCATAAAGGCAAGTCACTGCCCTCATCCCTTGTGCAGGATTAGTAACCTATAGATACCAAAGAGAAAAGAGGAGCAGTTGTGAGGTGTTACTTGTACTTGAACTGCCCCAGGCTAAAAAACTCATTCAGCACTATATGAGAAGACCCTGAGTCAGGATATGTAAAATCAGGCTTTTCTCTTTCCTCTTTTTTTGCTGTTTCTTCACTGTCTTTCTAGTTGCCTTCATAAACATATTGCCAGGTTTTGACTTCCACTGAGACTTGTTGTTCTTGCTCCATAAGAATCAGGGCTTTCAGTACCACCTCTCCAGCTATTTGGGTACCAGAGCCTAAAGCAAGCTTGCTTATAATCCCCTTTTTAAATGTAGGTAATCAGTAGCTTTTGCCAACTGAGGCTGTAAATTGCCGTTGAACAGCATGGATGCCAGCCTTGGAATACTCCCTTCTGTGTTGCTTATGATTTTGTCATTAAGAGGTGCTAACATCAGCTGTAAAATACATTTCTCATCAGCCCGGTTTCCCAATTCAAAGCTGAAAAGCATCATAAAAGGGCAAACTGAAGATTCAGCCCTCCTAGAGTCCAATGCCTGTGGAGAGACCCTGCACAGCTGGGTTTGACCTGCCAAATATAAGCAAGCAAGCAAGAGCCTAGACACTGCAGATAAAACAAACAAGCACAAAATGTTTGAGACAAAGATCTGCACGTTTATCCTGAAATGGAACTGGTTAAGCTCCGATACTGCAGAACTCCTGTTGGGAAACAATAAAGAATAAGATAAGCTATAAAGCCTTTTAAAGGCCACAAAGCTCTTTCCAAACCTATCCTTTAAGATAAAAGGCCAGAAGGTGATTTCAGGACTTATTTGGGGAAGAAGGAGATCTTATATGGGGGCCGGCGGGGAATACAGTATATATTATTTTGCTAAGAGGCACCTTGGGTAATTTTGGGACCTAAAACAGTGACATAAAAGTTTTAAAATAAAATTTCATCCAAGGGTGGGAAAGACATTTGTTTCTACCACCACAAGACCATATCATACAACCAAATAGAAATAATATTGGGTCTGCTTCGGAACAAAAATCACAAACAGAGCAATTTGCCACACATATATTAGGATTATAAATAATCTAGGGACCCTTCCAGATTAGTGGATTAAATCCACAGTTATTTAAAAAAAATTGCAGCTTACCTGCTGTGAAGCAGGGATCTGGCGTCCGGACTCCAGAAGCCCCTTGTAGCTGTGGGAGTTTGGATGGGCGCACACGGCACGTGGAACGAGGCAGCCAATTGCAGTTGAGCTGCCATCCTCTGTTCAGACTGGCGGGAAGCTTTGAATTTACTTGATACTGCGGAGTGAGTGTTCTCCAACCAGCATTAAGTAAAGTTGCAGTAGTGTCACTATAATGCAACACCACTACAAAGTATCAGCCGTCATGTGTGACAGCTCGATCTTGTTTGCGCATTCTGACGCACAGCATCAAGAAGTCTGGATGCACGCAGGCAGGCAGCCTCTACTCTCTCTCAGCATCTAGGCTCCCCTGCATTGTATGTTTCTCTTTCCTGTTTTCTGTAGGATCAGCAGAAGAGAGCTGGAGAATGTGAACCTCAAAATCCATAGTCTTCAAAGATGCTTTCAGGGTACACTTCGTTTTCAGGTTAAGGGCAAGTAGCTCAGGGTAGCACCCTTACAGACTAAAACAAACAACATAAAGTAAATTCATCCGAAGTTAATATACTATCACAGAAGTTTCAGGTTCAAATGTACGTGCAGATGACAGAGGGAAACAGATTTGGAGCATCAGTTGTGTAACAATGTCATCTAGAAGTTAAGAAAACGCATTACATTAAGATGAAGTATTTTCTATTTTATTTGTATTGGTTCTAATGGTGTGCCAACTAGATTTTCCAACAGATACCCTGTGCTACAACAGGCACTAAGGAAGTGTGAAAACAGAGAGTAAAGTTCCAAACTGGTCAAAGAATCAGGAATTCTCCTTAATATTCATCATTGCCATCTTTTTCCAGAACAGACCTGTGTCATACTATGAAAATTCTGAAGCATAAACATTCACTTTGGCAGCACAGTTCTTTCCACATTTATATAGGTCTAAGCACCGTTGACTTAACTGGGACTTACTCCCGAGTAAGTACACACAGGATTGCAGTCCAAACTGATTTTAAAATCACATACTTCAGCACTTCTTGATACCATTTCAGATTTGTGGATTAAACACCCCAACATCAGAACTTGTGCTTCACGTTTCTCTGAGATACTTCTAGGATGAGATGTAGATAATAAACATTTGCAAAACTCTGAGTTATTATAATATTAAAATTAATGGGACAAAGGCAAAGTGTCCAAACCTGGTTCAAGTCTTAAATTAACAGGACCCTGCTGATCTGTACACTGCTTTTCAAGAGGCAAATCCTGCTTACTGAAAAAACACATTATTTTTAGAGGAGCGCAAGATTACGAACTGCTACTTTCACATATTTATACTGAATTGAAGGCATAAAGATGAGAATGCTAATGGCTGGGACAATTATTTTTGAGGGAGGTGGTTATCTGAAAATAGTGGTTTACATATGGGTAGATAACACAGGGCATACTTAGATGACTCTTTGCTCATGTAGCTGGTGCCAAGTCCAAGAAACAATAACTTATTACAGATAAGCAAGCTGGAAGGGCCCAACCCTAAAGGCAAATAGTAATAAGAAGCGGTAGTAGCCATTTATTGCCCCATCTGAGATAAACAACCTGAAAACCTGAAATGCAAAGCTGTAAATTGTAGTGCTTTAAGCAACATGTTCATCTTATTGACTGATAAGATATGAAAAGAATTCAGTCCTTTTCAGAAAGGATATGCAGAAGAAATCCTTGAGAAATGAAGAAGCAACCCTAAGCTATAAGAAACTAAAAATACATTGCGGTTAAGTTGCCATTAGCAACTTTATAAGGCCAAGTAACACACTGACTGGAAGTTCTCTGTCTCAACCCACCTCAAGGGTTAATAATAATGCCCAATCATCGTTCTAGTACTGCAATTTAGTCCCAGTCCATTATCTATTCCATAACTGCATAACATTTAAAAAATAATGGGGAAAATGCAGCACAAAGACAGTTTTCTTCATCCTTGAACATTCCTCTTTGTATTTCCTAGGTCGCATTCTGATACCCGTATAATCCGGCGTATAAGACGACTGGGCATATAAGACAATCCCCAACTTTTCCAGTTAAAATATAGAGTTTGGGGTATACTCGCTGTATAAGACCCCCGAATTTTGAGAAGATTTTCCTGGGTTAAAAAGTAGTCTTATATGCCAGAATATACTGTACTCATTTGACCAATGTACATACGAAACTGCATACAAATCTCTGGTCCTTCTGGTTTACTGTCACTGAGCACATGCTGGTTCGCAACAGCATTCCAATATCTCCAATCTGGCTTGGTATTTTCAATGCCTGAACTTGGTACTGTTTACACGCAAAAAAGATACTACACTGAAATGTAAAAATTCCCTTAATTTGACTGAAGAAGCAAGGTAGTCCAATTCTCAGAAGATTTCATCATAATTTACCTTAGGGTTGTACCCTTCTGCCCTATTCTCACACTTGACTAGATGGTCCTTCAGATTATAAAATCCCTGAACATGCCTTGCAACCCATTCATTCTTGATTGCTTCATTGTCTTGTGCACTCGGGGATGCCAAAAAAAGCATATTATTTCTACTATTGCTCCAGCTCAGGCCATATGGCCAGGACTATATAGCCAACTCCATATATACAGAGGGGATCACAAATGTGGGGGATGAATAAATAATATGCCCATTGGTAGATTCAAAATTTTGAGGAGGGGGAAATTGTTGGGCCTGGCCTCCTCTGCCCCCCATCCCAGTTATGGGCCTGCACATGGCCCTTCAACCTTCCAGTAATCTGCTGATCTGCCCTTCCCATGTCCTAGGGTTTGAGAAGATTCCAGCAGCCCATGCCCAGTAGGTTGTTTCCCTACCCACATCAAAACAGATGCCAGATGCCAATAGAGTGAAGGTCTCTACTTCCTGTGCTGGCTCCTCCTTTTACAGGAAAGACAATTTGGCTGCCTCAGATCCTTATCAACCCAGCATCTCCTCCTCTCCCTAGAGAACAATCTGCCCCCGTCTCCCCCAAAGCTTCTTCCTCCCCTGCCTAGGAACAGTGCTGGGATTGACTCCTCTCTCCTGTCTAATACACGTTTAACCCCATTTTAGGCAGTATTTTCTCTTACCCTGTTGGCAGGGAGCTAGCTCCTAGAGCTCCAAACCCTCAGCAGTAGACAGCACCCATTAGAAGTTTGGCCACCTGACAGAGTTCCAGGGCAGCAACCAGCGGTGGTGCCACTTTAGGGCCCTACTCACAGCCTCACCAACAGATTAAATGCCAGACCTGTTCTACATGCACACAGACCTTCACTTTGTGCTCTTGACCCAAGGACAGAGTGAGAGGTACCAGTGCATCTGCTTGCATGGTCCAGACTCCTACAAAGGGTTTTTATTTCAGGGGATATGGGCAACAGGTAATCGGCAGACAAAGAGCAGGTACTTCTCACAAAGTGGCTTGGTTTCAGATGCCATCCAAATCTTGTTCCAATCTGTAGTTTTAAACAAACACAGGAGGAAGAAGATGGTGGTTCATCTTTCTCATCCTCCAGATTGAATTCTAAATTCATCCAAGGGCAGGGGAAAGAAAAATAAGTCTGGCCATAAGCATGGGAGCCTCCACTTCTGGATTGTAATGCAGAAGGGGGAAGTATCTGTGCTCCTCACCCCATTCTAAAGGAAGATCCTCATTCTCTGCTGACAGAAGCACCTCAATCTTCCTATTCTCTGTTTAACCTTCACAGGTCACAATTGTTGTGCTTTGCCAGTCAATGAGACTGGGAGGAAGAAGAGCTGGAGAAAATTCTTACAAAAAAAGCTAGCCTTTATCACTTATGACCAAACTTTTAAATCTGGAGCAATATGACAGTACTGTAAATGAAATTGCAGTGGCCCAAAATATCCCCTTGTCAAAGTAGGGATCCACTGAATTGGTTATGCTATGAAAAGATAAGGTCTTGTTGAATTTTACTTTCTCTCTTTCTGATTTGCAGGTGGCTGAAGTTAGATGTTCGGAGGACTCTAGAAATTTACATTTCTAGAACTGTGGGAATTAGGAAATTCTCTTGTTTGCAAGTTTCTACCCAAGAAATCTTGGGCTAAAAGCATCCTCCAAATGCCTCACAGATCAGGGCACGCATACCAAATCAAGAAAGCTTTTCTATTCTGTACCCGAGTGCACTCCATGGTGTTTGCTTCCATCTCAACTGTTTTTTCACAGATACACCAATTCATGTAATCTGCAGAACAGCAGCATGATCCACTTCATATTTTCAAGGCCTTTTCCCTTTTCAATGGTCTGGTTTCTCTCTGGCTGGCCTTTCCCCACCTGGGGTAGGAAGTTTTAGCACGTCCCTAAGGTCAGTTATGCTGAAATCTTCTGAGAGTGGTATATTATTTACTTATGCAATAGTTCATTTTGGAGGATTATCAGCATAATTGCTTCCACCCTAGAAATTTTCTCTGGGCACACTATTGGCGGACTCATTGCACCTTAAAATTAATGAGTTGCAAGGCAATTTCAGAAGTTTTATAGTCTTAAGTGCCATCTAGCAGTCAAGTACAACAATGGTGCAGAAAGGTACAACTCTAAGATCAATTATGCTTATGATATTCCATTCTGGCTGGAATTGCTGTTATATCAAGTACAAAAGCATCAGTCTCTAAAAAACTAAAGGTATGATATAGAAAGTTCTCTAAAGCGCATGCTGTTTATAACTGTAAAGGTCAGGAAAAAGTATCTCTTTCCTTGAAAGCTATCCTTTAGATTTTTCTCCTGCTCAAGAAGCTGGAAAAAATTAAAAATATTTAGTTGTGGCAATTTTTTTTGGATTGATGAATAAAATGTTCCAAAGGGGGGGGGGGGATCTAGTCTTCAAAGATACCTTTACAGCACACTTAGTTCCCTTTGTACAGTGTAAGAAAGATACTTCAAACTTTATTTTCCCAAAATTATTTCTGTGTAAGATAGAACATTTGTATGCAAATATCTTCAAAATCAAATATTACAATTCCTGTGCCCTATAGATTGGCTGGGCCAGCTGACTTCAAGACAGTTCATCCAACCTCCTCAGTTCACCAGATTTCCTAAAGTCAAACTGGACCTGCAAGTTCAAGGGAGATCACCTTGGCTTTTCCCTTCCCCTTTCTTGCTGTACTGGAATGTAATGACAATGCTTGAGAATGCTCACAAGCAGTTGGTGGATCACTGCCTGAGACAAGATGCTGGACTAATATATTATGGCCTGGTCCAGCAGGACTCCTCTTACGTTTTAATGTGGGCCAGAGTGGACAGGAAGCATCAGACTAAGGTAAGGAGGCCAAACAAGGCAGTGGGGGTGACAAACATAATTTGAACTGGGTGCCCTATTCAATAAGCCATCTGATTGGTTTTTCAAAGTCACACAATATCTGTAACAATGGCAAGGTTTAAGTTTAATACATTCTGAAACTACCAGATCTGATCCATGAACAGTACAATTTGATTTTCAAATGCGGGTGTACAGTGCATTCTGTCCTCTGGTGGCAATGCCACTTCCACAAAAGCAAGGAGGATGTAGCACCACCCTTGTGGGCTTCCTACTGTCAATTCTGCTTTAGAGATTTCATGGCTCTACTTCTGATCTACAGAATATGCCGCAAAGAACTGAAAGTGAATGAACATCAGCACAATCATTCCTAATTCAGTCCTGTAAATTTTAGAAACAAGGTATTTATTGCACCGCTTCCTGGAGAGACTCATAAGAGAATAAGGAGCAAATGTAGCGATTTTTAAGTTGGAAGGAAATTTGCTCTTCCTGGACCTACGACCCTAAAATGCACAAAATGGCAGATTAGCACATGGAAGCTGAAAAAAGTATACTTCTTTATTGACTTTAAATCTGTAAAGGGTGCTAAAAATGAATATTGCATATATTCCATCTTTCCCCAAAATTTCCATTCCCTCCCACTGCTAATAAAATAAAATAATTCCATGGCTTCAAAGTCTCTGGAAAATTTACACCTCTAATTAAAATTACCAACACTGTTCCTGTATTAAATGAGAACTAATCATTCTGTGTTGTTTTCATACCAATGTAGCCATGCTTTCCCAATGGCTGGTCAAACTCAGTACGGTTGGATACAACAAAGAAGCTAACTCAGCAACACAAGTGCTAAAAAGAAATATGACCCTAAAGACTTGTTTTAGTGCAGAAAGCAGGATTCTGACTCTTGAATTCAAATATGTGACATTTTGAACAGTGGTTATGTGCAAGTGCTTAAAAACAGTGATTACTATACCACATTTTGTGCTGTTTCTTTTCCCAATCACAAGATTCTAAGTTTCAAAGTTTGCTTTTTTGGTTTTGAATTAAAGACGGCAAATAAAAATAAGACTGTCAGAATTCTTTCAGAGATCTGGTGGGTCACTCAACATTTGCTTTCCATCCTTGGATTTTTACCTCTACCTAACTCCTCTTCCTTTCAGAGTGCTAAAGATGCAGAGTATGTTCAGCAATTATAACCAGTGGTACAAATACCCTTGTACAGTAGTGACAATCAGGGTTGTTGTTTTTTTGCCTAACATTGGCGTTCCCTTTTTGTCAATATGGTAGCATAAAGGCTAACCTGTACTCTCAAACTTTAACTACTCCTGCACACAGAATACTGTTTCTGTTACCCTCTTTTCAAATAACTGACCTTTCAAACAAAAAAGAAGCCTGTATCGTCCAGCCAATCCTGATGTCTTATTTCTCCTTGTTCGTTTTTCTTCCCATGAAAACTGATGCCGAAAAATATGTTTCAGAAAATCTAAACTGGGCCACTGAGCTGCTGGTTAGTCATCACTGTGTAATATTCCACTGATCCTTTTAAAAAGCTTTTTTGGATGATTAACCAGTCTTTAAGGAACAAGGAAGAAGCTGGGTCTCTGAACTCAAAGCACCTGCAATTTAGCATAATTAAAGCATTGTGAGCAAAGTGCCTGTCGATACAGTAATAAGATGACAGGAAAATTAACGACATACTTAACCACTAGATGAGCTACTTTTCCAAACCCACCTCCAAAATGAAATTTTGTAAAAAATTTAACAGTAGGATTTTGTCTTAATGTGACATGTCTAAATATCTTGCTCCATTATATAAAGAATATTCATTTTTGTAAGACTAAGCATTTCAAAAATTAGCTTAAATGTTTTAACTTTTTTTCAAGACCCAAAAATAAAACCCATTATTGTTATTATGAACCTTTATTAAGTGGCTCACATTTCAATATATAAATCACACTAAAAAGATTTTTTTAAAAAAAGCTATTTACACTACAGTGCTGACACATTAAAAAGAAAAAAAAATTGGTATAAATAAGCTCTATGGAAAAGCCTGGAATTGTCAAAAAGAATTCTGGCTTACCTTACAAAAAATATATGTTAAATGTCAGCTCTACTCTAAAACCTACAACTCATATTTAAAGACTTCTTTATGTTTCACCTGCAGTGTTTACAGTGCATCTGGCCCTAAGTGCTTTGATACTTTCACAGTTATGGACAGGCACTGAGGAATGTTACAAAGCTACATAAACTATTTTTTTTGTAACAGAAGAAGGACAAGTAACAAACTTGCCTTACAGAATTTAAGCATCTTTACATTATTTTGTCACTATGCTTAAAAAGGAATTTAAAAACATATGTACAACAACTTCAACCCATAAAGTCATCTCCTTGTTTGCCATGCTGACTCGGATAGGTTGCACCGCTTTGTCTTGTATCTTCTAGATTCAAATGGCCCCCGGCGCATAATCTGTCATGTAAGTCTTTATGATCACGTTCATATTCGGAGTGAAACTTAGACTCTGTTAACTGACTGTAATCCAGCTTTACTCTGACATTCGGACACCCCATAGTATTAGGTGCGACAGTTTTTTCAGGAAGAGTAGCAGTTACTGGTTCCTCTTTATTTGGGAGGGATAAGGTAGGTTCATGATGTGTGTGTGTGAATTCCTGTTTTATGTACTTAGTTTGCAGGCTGCCTGAAAATTTGGTGTCTTCAGAGGGTTTCATATTCTCTGTGTGGATTATGTTATCAGTCTGAAGTCCTATGAGAGATGACTCTGGTTCTGTCGATGCAACTTTTTCACAGATGTTCTGATTTTCTCCCTCAGAGTGATAAAGCTTGAGCCGAACATGCCAAGCCAAACTGCACACAGCTGAAACTGTCTTAAACTGATGTACAACATTCCTTGGAATAAAATAAATATCATTATCATACAACTGAATTCTGGCGTATCGAATGCCTTCCCTTCGTAACTGGTTAAGTTTTGCATCATCAACCCACTGGACACACTAAAAAAAGAAAGAATAAAATTAAGACATATTCTACAGTTTTATAACTTTTAAGCTGAATTGCTAAACTGTCAGAACAGCTTACCTGTGAAAGTGGAGGTTCATGCAAATCTAGCTGCATTCGTTGAACCACCTCTAGGAAATCTTCTGCATGAAAGCAAATTACATCTTTGGTTATGCGAGGTTGTTCAGGCCTATAGAGTGAGGGGGTAGGGGAGAGAAAAGAATTAAGACTAAAAACCGAAATCACAGAATTCCAATTTAGGATTCATATGACTGTATGTTCAATGTTCCACACTGGGCATGTTTTCAGGCTCCAAGTAACAAGGGGAAATTGGAAGGACGTTTGGGAAGTAGGGACAGAGCTTTGAAGGCTGTAGGATCATGGAGAGAAAATATGCCAGTAGTTCAAATGGGCTCAGCAGCATTCTCTATCTATACCAGGGACTACTTGGATCAACTGTAAGAATGAAACATTGGACTTACCGTGAAGGTTCATTCTAGAAGGACTGCAGAATAAGTTGCTACAAATAAGTTAATCACATCTCCTCCACCAAACGACCGACAAATGTCTCTTGCTCCTATATAAGCCCTGTGCCCCCTGTCTGTTACCCAGTATCCCAGGGAATCTACATCATTCCTGCTTCCTGGAAAATACAACACAGACAAATTTATTTTCCCTAACCTGGACAAACTTTACCCTATATAACATTTAAAAAAGTAGGCAAGCTTTTGCTTAGAAAATGACTTTTTATTAAAACCTTGAAGGTGCAGCAACTGCAATCAGTACAGTCAGTACCCCCAGCACTGGAGACCTCCACGCAACTACCATCAGAACTACCAAAACAACAAAGATATAAAGAACCAGGCTGATGAGGCCCAGGGACAGCAGCCACCTCAACATCAGTAACAATGCAACTTCCACTTCCAACACTGATGCCAAGAAATCCCTAAACCACAAGATGGCAAAGAGACTAAGGTGGGCTGATCCACCAGCTGAAAACATGTCTGCTCCTGAGGCCGAGTAGGGCAGGGCTGAGTAAACGCCGCCTTACCGTCTCTACCATCATCCACTTTAGTCATCAATGAAGAGAGAAAATGTGAAATAAAGAGAATATGAAAATTCCAGCAATAAGAAATGAACTGACGAATTGGAACTGAAGACCTTATGTACCTGCTTTTTTTGCTGTTGACCAGATAACGAACCATCAGCATTATCTATGCAGCATGGAGTTTTTATTATTTTTACCTAAAGTAGTCTCCTTTGGGGAGTGACAAACATGTTTTTAAAGACCTGTTTTTTCTCAATACACCTTTAAAGGTTTTAAATTGTTTCATATCTGGTCAAGTTAAGAGCATTAAGAACCTCATTTTAATTTGTATGTAATATCATTAAGTGTGTCCCTGTTCCCTCCCACACCATTTTCCTTTTGTATCTTGTCTCTTGAGATTGTAAGCCTGAGGGCAGGGACCTGCCACCGTGTCCTTTGCTGTGTCAAAAATAGCACCTAGATGGATTAATGACTGAGATGTCACCAGAGAGATCTTTTCATTAATTAAGAATCTGTGTGCCAACAGTATACCCATAGTTGTCCTTATTGCCCTCTCAGCCTCTTAAAAAGAAGTAGCATGGAGTAGGATATCATCCATGTTATAAAAGGCTGACACACCTGCCAACCTTATTTGGTCCATGGGCACATGTAAAAGCTTCGCGAGCAATCTCAGAGCTGTACAAAGCCTGAAGGGGAGGCAACGGTATCCGAAAAGCTCCTTCCCCAATTGGAACCTAAAAAACACCTCAACGGCTTGACAGCAATGTGATGGTATGTGGATTCTAGGTCCAAACTGGCAAAAACTGAGTCAGCCAAGATCTGAGATCTGGTTTTTCCCAGGAATTCCATTTGAATGCATAATTTCTAACAAATTTCTTGACAAATTTTAAATAGAAAATTGCTTGCATAGATTTATCCATTTCTGGGACAAAAAAACAAAAGAGAGAGAGAGAGAGGATTGAATAGACCCCAGATCCTCTCTGCAACAACGGAACACATTCAATAACTTTCATTTCAAGTAAATGACTAACAGCATCCAGAATCAACTTTCTCTTCCCTGGCAACTTAGGGAGAACAGAAACCACCCTCCTATCTCTAGGAGTTACCCTAAAAGGGATAGCGCAGCCTAATTTACTATACCCAAATCTCTGAACAAGAACTTTCTCAAACCTGGGCAAATTCTAACAATCACCCCCCAACCTCCCTACACTTATTGCTAGGTAGAGGCTCTGAAGGGTTTGTTAAAGCAAAAGGAGCCCTTAGCAGGAGGTCTTGCTCCGTGGTTGGCCCAAGGTTCCACCTGCAGGGCAGAGAGACGCGCCGCCTGCCTACTCTGCAGGCCGAGCAGTGGGAAACCCCATCCCCAGGCATGACGGTGGGCCAAACTGTGGTGCACGTAAATGGGCAGCCAAACGTTTAAGAGCTTTAATTTGCAGCCTTGATGGGTGCGAAAAAATCCAGAGCGCCAGATTTTGTGGGAATCTCTCTAACCCAAAGATCTTAACCTCCGGTAAGATCTTTCCTTTCTTTTCTCCCTGATCGGCTGCCATAAACATTAAAAAACAAATAAAAGCCTTTATCTATATTCTCCAGTCAATAACAGACAACTCCTTGAAGAAAGGGGGAGATGACCTCTTAATGATCCAACTGAGTGATACTGGATGACAGACAGGGGGCACAGGGCCTATACAGGAGCAAGAGAAATCTGTCGGTTGTTTGGAGGAGGAGATGGGAGCCAGCTTTTCTGAGGCCTTCGGAGAATTTCCATTTCAATACAGAGAGTAGGGCCTAGGCAAGTAGGCAGCAGTTAATCTCAGGAGTATCTGCATAAGACAAAGTGACACATACCTAAATACCTATCCATACTTCTTTGCACCCAGCATAATCTTTTAGTGCTACCTAAAAACAAAAAGCCTGGTAACCAAACAGTTAGTATCATTAAAAGTAACCCAGATTTTTACTTTAGTTAAACAAAAGGCAACAGCCCCTTAAGCTTTTGTATATGATACCGTTCATTGCAATTCATTATTTCAGTAAACAAATATAAGAGTAATTAAAAAGCAGTAAGGGAGCAATGAATGCACTGGCCCAGTAAATAAGCACAGCCTATTAAGACTTCAGGAAGATATTAATCATTGGCTGCACTGAGTGATGATTCCTCTATATAAATAACCATTACAGAACTGGTATCTCAACAATTTTGGAATAAACAGAGCAAAATAAACATATGGGAAACCAACTCTTAAAATGGTAAAATTTTTGCTCATGTAGTCACACCTGATTCAAGTGAGTTTTGTGCATTTCTCAGCACTGCGTTCTGAGAAAAAAACATCTGTATATTTGTGGCTCCAAACTGCTGCAGGCATTGCTGCTGGCATCTGTTGTGTTTCAGCACTGCAATTTGAGGGTGAAAGTATCTGGGTGTAAGGAAGACTGGCACCTTGTGTGGTACAGGTTGCAGGCTGTTTTGGCATTGCCCCCATTGTACATCCTTCCTGGGATGGCTGTAACCCTTTCAGTGGAAGTTCCAATCTCCCATTGGCTTTCACTAAAAGGCCAATGAAGTCAATGTAAATTCTCAGACAGACTAGATCTCTCAGTCCCAGTTCTCTTAATTACCAGTCAATTGCTCAGTTTACAGTTTCCATTTTCCCAGAAAGGAACTGCCACAAAAATTCAGATAAACTCGAAGGCACAGAAGCAATTTCTATACCAAAATTAAGCTTCTTTACTTCAGTTTGATTACTGATCAAACAGAATTTATAGAACTGAAAATATATACCTAAATTTATCCACGTCTATTAAATACAGTATAAACATTTGAAGTCTAGATTGCAGATGTAGTATTCATCACTGAGCTATGCAAAGAAAGAAAACAAATTGTTGGCTGAAAAGAGAGACAGTGCAATTACAAAAAAACAGGACTTGGAAGCAGTTGTGTCATGGGTCTATTTTTACACCAAAAGAATTCCATCTCGCATTCTGGCACTGAAAGCAGAACTCTCAATGTAAGATTTTGGCAACACACTGTAGGGCTTTACTACATTATTCAGATCTTCAGATAGAATATTTTAGGTGTACTTGAAAGACATCTTCTGAATCTAACAGAAGAGACACTACTGACGCAGCTTTCTTGCAAAAAGGAATATGAGGAAGTTCCTAGAAGATCAGGAGTTTTATCCGTCCCCACTTTATTGGTTCTGCTCTTTTCAGTATAAATCATGTTGTACTAAATATCTTAACAGAAATACCTTATTGGCTTGTGCTAACTGGTTTGATCTTAGCAATCCAGTTAAGGTGGGTTGAGATTGTTGGGTGCTGTATTATGCTCCATTTTGCATTGACACTTTCCACTTCCCTGGCTGCTGTGCAGCTCAAAGCAGGCAAGGCCACACTGGACTTGCATGTGGCATCATCCTGCAGGCACATCACAGGGCATAGACCTGGAAAGGATCACTGTGCCTGAGCAATGATGTTATGTGCAAGCCTGATGTGGTCCTGCCCATGCCAGGTTCTACAGCAGCCTGGAAACTAGGAAACAGCAACAGAGGTCAGAGCAACAGAGGTCATTATTCAATTTATCTGACTCTTAGCTCCCCTCACTGCCTCTTAGGGTGTTTTTCCACTGGCAGTAAGTACCCATTTTAGCACCCATTAAGGACCCATTTGGCTGAGAGCCGGATGACCCCATTTCCACCACAGCACCCATGAGGGACACATTTGTTTCCACCGCAGCTTGGGAAATCCAGGTCATATGGGTACTTCAGGGCCTTTAATCTGGATTTTGTGTGGACCCCATTAAAGGGGTCTACAATGGGGTCTTCAGCCTGAAAATCTGGATTATAGGGAGCCTGTTTCCACGACAGTCTGGCAATGGGGTCTACAGGAGGCTAGGTCGAGGAGGCACCCATGGGACGGAGCCCCAACACCTAAGTTTCGAAGTCATTTCAAAGTCACTCCAGAGCCATTTCAAAGTGACTTTGAAGTCTGTGCAAAATAGCTCTGGAGCGTCTTTGAAGTCTGTGCTGATCTTCGGAGTGAACTTCGAAGTGATTGATGGGATCGATGGAGAAACTTTACCATGCAATTCAGGTATTTTAATTATTTAATTAATTAAAAATGGCAAACACATACCACTCTCCACAGTGCACAGCCTTTAATACTCCTACAGCAGCTGTAGTCTGACGTTCAAATCCTTGTCCTATATGATCGGCATGGGCTCGTGTCCTGTCTTCGAAAAGCATTTCACGAGGCTCACTAGTACGAGGTAGGTACTGCAGGTTTTTAATTTCATTGGTAGTTCTGCTAAAAGGTAGAGAAGGGGGGGGGGATGAATTAATTATCATTTTTTCCCACAGACAATTCTGTGAGGAAACTAACTGAAAAATCAGTGATCTCCAGCACAGAGACGACTTTATTTTATGCAGTGATAAAAAACCTCAACTCATTAAACAAGCTTAAAACATCAAAGTAGTAGCTCTCAAATTTTATTATAACAGGTTTATCAAGATAATAAAGCTAAAGACTGCTATGTAAGCAGCTCTTATCAGACTTTACAGATGTAGTATATTGGACACAAAATTAGAACACAGAAACTACAGCCCTACCCTGCAATGCCAAAAGGTATTGTAAGAACAACAAGCTGTGTTCTTTGATATCTTCCCTGGATTAGTCCCAACTTCATGCTTTAAACAGACACATAGCTGCTGATGCCACCACAACCAAGATCAAAATTGACAATTTCCTCCAACAAACTGCAAAAAAAGCAGCTTCCCCAGTTACAAGGGCTCCAGATCCTGGCAAATGTGGCAGTACTGGCCCCAACTTGTCTGTATTTGAAAACATATTTTCAGCTGCTACTGCCTCTACTGACGTCCAAACCAGCGATCTTCTCCAGCGAGTAGTAATTTATTGCAAATTAATCTACTTCAAATTGAAAACGGTGGTGCTGAACTTAGAAGCTCTTGCCAGTAAATCTTCACTTGGCAAAGGAAAGGAACCAATGAGTAATGGATGCTGTATTCCTTTTTATGCCCTCTTCAAGCTCCTCTGCCAGCGAGAATCTAAGCAGGCCACCTCTTTTCGGAAGTCGGGAGGGACTCCCTTCCCATTGCAATTATGCACTGTGAAGTAAGCCACCACGCACCTATTTTGCTAGCTGGCTTTACTTTTTTCATTTCATGATGGAATGAAGAGCAGAGGAAATGCCTCCAATATGCAGTTATTCACTGTGAATTAAGCCAGCTCCCAGCAATGTCAAAAATTAATTCAAATCATTGATCTGGGCAAACGCCCTTGCTAAGGAGTTACCAAAGGCAGAGGAAAGGAACGGTTATGTTAACAACTGCTTCAAGATTTTTAAAGGCCACAGAAGTCCTCTGCCATGGGAATTCCATAGGAGGTGCCATCCCAATACTTGTCTGAGTCCTCTGACATGGTCCATTCACCGAGAAAAATAGCAAGCTGTGTTCTGAGATCCACTCAGGTATAGGTCATGGTTCTACAGTATCACATAATTTCTGCATATAAAGTTAAAATATCAATTCATCAGATCTACGAATAGGCAGGGCAAAGACAGTTAATACAAATTACTAAGAAGAACAGAGGCATCCAACTCTTCTGAGCTGAACAAAACACTTTTTCCTTTATTTTGTTAAGCACATGACAGAATGGATCCTTATCTCTCATCTTCTGCAGGACACAGCAAGGCTTCTATGTTTTTCTGATTATTTTTTTTTAACGTGCAACTGATGGTGAATTAGGAGCAGATATCCAAACTGTCACTCCCATTTCTTTGCAAGCATTTATGTCCTATTGCGTCAACAAGTGCCTTACACTAAATACGCTAATACTAGTAGAATCAGCCACTCATACATAAGTCCACTATCAAAATCAAGTATACCTGAAGAGCCTGAAAAGCATTACAATAAAGCACAAAAAATTTCCAAAGAAGACATTAAAAACAACTGTAATATATCAAATCTTTAACTACCAACAGCTATTTAAAAGTTCTAATGGGCACAACACTTCTGAAACAGGAATAGTAAATGCTGAGTGTGTTCCTACCCCGCCCCAAATATAGCTGAACTATAGTTTTCAGTAGCCATAGCCAGCAGGTCTACATCAAGGATTTTGCAATGGAACTGAGCATCCCTGTGAGGTGTCTGGGATGCAAGTAGCTAACTAACTAACTAACTAACTAACCTTAAAATGAGCGACTGCAGACAAAGGCTTCTACAGGAGGTGCCAGCTTCCTGATGGCGGGGAAGCAAGGCGGACTTTTTCATGAGGAAGTTGGCCAGAGACACACACAACAGGAATAGTTACAGGAGATTGTCTTGTGATTCTGGTGGTGATCAGCAATTTCTCATTCTGCCATTAAGACTGCCTTCTTCCATAACCCTTTATTGATACACTTACAAGCTGTGTTTTTGAAGAATTTTATACCATTGTACCAGAGTTAATAGCAAAATGAATCAAGGGTTAATTAGAAGATTAATTTGATATCTCAAGGTCCACTTTGACCAATATGAATGTGATCCAAGCATTAATATTACCTTTAGAAGATTCTGGCAGGAGGGAAAAACATTCTCACAATCCCAACTGTTTTAGCAACAGTTGATGGCATTTTTATTTTCTCAGGAATGTTTTGGAATTTCAACTTTAAAACTGTATTTTTTTGCTGAGCCACTGAGTTGGTCTTCTGGCTTCTATCTTGAAAACTGTACCTATTATCACTTTTAAAGGTGATCTCCAAGTCTCTTCATTGAAGTATCATGTAATTATAGTAAAAATTACAAGCAGATATTTCTACATACCTTTTCCTCTTGAAAGGTGACTTTGGCATATCTGCCACAGGGATCATCTGTTCTCCAGGACGTACCCACATGATCGGACCATCATCACTGTCTTTACGGCTTTCTAATTTCAGACTAGAGAGGGTCCCCCATGGCAAGGTACACTAAGAAGCAATTTATTTTAAATGTGAGGATTTTTCTTTATTGGTTTTTACTACTGCACTTCAAAGTCTCAAGGCAATGAACAATAAGCAGATAAAACAACACAATAAAAAACAATTAAAATAGAGAAGAAATAAAATGATTAAAATACAAGGTAGAGAAAGTGGAGGTTTTGCCTTTGTCTTCTGTTTGAGATGCCCATATTCAATTAGTGTGCTACTGTGTGGGACAGGATGCTGGACTAGATGGACTGTAGCCTGATCCAGCAGGGCTCCTCTTATGTTCTTAATTAAGATGGATATGCTAAATATTGGGGAGGGTGTATAACTGGGACCACCACACTTGTTGAGGCATGTCCAAATGTCACAACTTTGACAGTAAATATCTCATTATATATAAAGAACAACTAATCAAATTGCTTCCAAATTCTCTCAGTTGGCTTTTTTGGAAGTCTCCATAAATTACATATAGATATTTAATTTATTAACTGTAACAAGACTCTTCAATAATAAAGCCCTAGAAACAAATGTATGGTTTAGTTAAAAATGCTAGTTTTCTAAAGTCTGGCTCATTGCTAAACTTCAAAAACTTACAGACTTAAATAAGTACAATGGGGCAAAATAATCTGAAAAACTTCTCATTGGCTTGTGTGTGTGTTTTTAAATATATATATACAATTCAAAGGTATTTTTAGGTTTTGGCTATTTCCCCCCCTTTATGATGATGCATCATAGCTATATTAAGTGTGCAAATCACTGTCTTGCTACCTGCTCTGTAATGTGTTTGGATTTTAATACTGATTTTTAAAAAACATTTATATCCCACTTGTCACCAAATGGCCCCAAACTGGACTGCGGCAGCAGAAGAGATGGCTTTTCTGCCCCACTTTTCTCACCCATTTAAGTGGACTCAAAGTGGCCGATGAAGCTTTCTGTTCTTCTCCCCACAACAGAACACCCTGTGAGGTAGGTGGGGCTGTGAGAGCTCAGAAGAGAGCTGTGACAAGCTCAAGGTCACCCAACTGGCTTTAATTGGAGAGAGTGGAACCAAACCCAGTATATTCCCAGATAAGAGTCCAGCTCTCTAACCACTAGACCAGTGATTCCCAAAGTGGTCCAGGTGGACCCCCAGGGGCCCACGGGAGACTCTATGGGGGTCTATGTTGGCATGAAAAAAATGGGGGTTCACAAGTTGTAAGTGGGGGTCCACGAAAATTTATCTGGTTTCGATAGTAAAGAACAAAAATGTTGGCTTGGCTTTACCTATCAATGTAGGCAGATAATATCTTAAGAAGATCAGCAACTGTTATTTGTAAAAACTTGTGTATTCAATATTCAGTACAACGCGTGTTGAGACTTGCAAAGCGCCACCCGCCCGCAACACTTGTTCAGACGTGCAAAGGGACGCAAATTTCCATCATTAGATCTAATCTTCACATTTTTTGACTAGTTTTGGGAATATAATAGAAATGTAGCAGCAGGGGGTCCACCGAAATCAGTAAAATTTTGAAAGTGGTTTACAAGAAAAAAAGTTTGGGAACCTCTGCATGAGACCAAACTGCATTAAAGAAACCCCCAATAACAATAGAGACAGGAAAAACACATTAAAATTTAACCCTTCCCTGCCCGTGGCAGGACTACATCTGGAAAAAGTTAAACATCAAAGGCCCAGGGGAAGAGTAATGGTTTTCCTCTTACTTTTAAGAAAGGTGAATCTTCCAGCATATCAAGGAACTCTGGAAAATAGTCCCCCACTTCTTCATCCACTGCTCCAACTAAGCTGATCTGTCTCATTGGTCCAGCTCTGTATGTACCGTGAGAATACGTTCTTTTTACCTAATGGCAAGCCATATCAAATGAATAAATTAGGTATTTCATAAGCATAAAATCTTGGAAAAAAATGTTTGCATGAATAAAATATTTCAAAAATCTGAAGCACACAGTATTGGGCAAGGATATGATGATCACAGTTTGTAAATAAAATAAACAACTGAATTGTGCTGCTCAGGTGGTATTAAAAGCATACATTAAGGAGCAGATAGTATGGAAGCCCATCCATTAAGACAAAATTAGACAAACAGTTCTTTTGTTTAGTTTAGTTTTAAAACCAGGCTATGCTCATATCCTGAGATTTCACAATGGGTAACAATTAAAATGCATAATAACAAACAGTTTTATAACAGTATGGTATCCTGTATATACTGCCTTTTCCCTACACGATGGTGAAAGTCATTCCCTTGCATTCCATTTCTTCCTTACAACACCCCTGGAAGTCAAGTGCAACTGAGAGGCAGTGACTGAATCAATATCACTCAGTGTATAGGAATTTAAATTCACGGACTTCTCGGTTCAAGCGCAGTGTTCTCAAATCAGGGTTCTTTCAAATGTTATTTGTCTAAATGTTATCATGTCTAATTAGCATGGTTACTCTGAGGATATGGGAGTTACATCCAACACCATCTGGAGGAATCCTTGTCGACCAATGCTGTTCAACACATTATGCTTATTTCTTATTTTACAACAAAAGTTTGGGCTTGGGTAGCTATGCTTTCATCTCTCTTGGCTTGACCTAGCTGCAGTTACTCAGCTAGAGATGGGCCAGAAAAGCCAAAGTATCAAAAAGGAAGAGCAATGAGGCTGTTAGAGGGGGAAAACAGATGGATTCAAGAGACAGCATAGCAAATTACACAGTTGTGCTTTGTAATCAATATGCAGTATCCCTTGCATACATTGGAACCAGGGTGGATAAAAATAAAAAAATATTTTTAAAAAAATCATTTATTTAAATCGGATTTTTAAAATTTAAATCAGATTTTTAAAAAATAAAATACTTTTTGAGGAAAATATATAACCATCCAAAGGTTATTCCATCATGAAATAAAGATTAATTTTTAATCATGTAGAATAAGGCCTTAGGCTGTATATGTTTAATTTTTTTGTGGTAATTAATCCGTTCACAATGTCATGCTCTTCCAGAGGTTTTTGTAAGATTATTGGGCCGTTTCTCTGCCTATCTTAGCCAAAGGCTTAAGTGTTCCAGAAATAAAGACTAATGTTGTTGAAATTGCTAAATACTTCCATAACAATCATTTTGCTGCTGCAGCTCTGAAAAAGACGAGTGGAACCAAGCTAACGCTCCCACAAGATGTTACATGGAACTCTGTGGTGGACTGTGGTGGAGCAGTATATCAAGAACTGGCCTATTCTGATGACAGTTTGTGAAGAAAATCGAGATAAAATAGATGGCACTGTCATGGCCAAAATCCTCAATATTGGGCTGAGCATCCTGAAACCCATCTCTGAAGCTTTAAACAAAATACAGAAAAATATCTGTTATATTGCTCATGCTGTTGAAATTTGGAAGGAACTGAGTGAACACTTAAAAACAGAACTACACATGGACAGAATTAAATTACAAGCATTAAAAAAACAAATGGGACAAGTACTGACTCCAGCTCATTTTTTGGCAAATATTGTCAATATCCAGTATCAGGGTCAAAACTTAAGTGTTGAAGAAGAGGAGTTAGCTATGACATGGGTATCCAGCAATCATCCTTCTGTAATGCCAACTATAATAAACTTCAAAGCTAAGCGGGAACCATTCAAGAAACATGTTTGCTGAAGATATTTTAAGGAAAGTCACACCAGTGAACTGATGGAAGTCACTTAAGCACTTGGATTTAGAGACTGTTCAAGTAATGATTTCACTTTTAACAGCAGTAGCTTCTTCTGCAGGCGTTGAAAGAACAGTCTCTTCCTTTGGACTCATTCATTCTAAATTGAGAAATTTTTTGGGACCCAATGAAGCAGGAAAGCTTGTTTTTCTTTTCCAGATTATGAACAAAGAAGAAGATGAAGATGATGAGTGAACAACAGAGGACAGTATTTAAGTTTTTCATGTGTAGGCTGGGCTGACAGTCTAAGTTTCTTAAAATATATATGCATTTTGTTTAGTCAAATTAGTTAACAAACATGGATGTTTGTTTAAGCAAATAATATATGCTGTAATGTTATTGTTTCAGTTGGATAAATCTATTTAGGGTGTTTTTCCACTGTCACTAGAAGTACCCATTAAGTGCCCATTAATGGGTACAAAAATGCCATTATGTACCCATTAATGGGTACTTAGTGGGTACTTTTAGTGACAGTGGAAAAACACCCTTAAATAGTTATTAAGGTAATTATTATTTTTTCCCTTCCTAAGTACAACAGAAAAGCTGTATCCAAATATGAATGATTAACCTATTAAAGTGGGGATAGAAAAACTAATATAAAAAGTTGTTATTCTAAAAATCTTCATCTACTTGCATATTAAAGTAGCAAGAATTAGTTTATGTAGACACTATGATTTAAATCAAGCCTTATTGACTAGCGATTTAAATCAGTTTGATTTAAATCAAATTCACCCTGACTGGAACTGTTTATTTCAGTTCCTCTTATATGATTTTTATAACATAGAGGTGTCCGAGAACAGGATAATCATCTTATAGTAAGAGACACAACTGAGGCAAATACTGTGTATCTAGCTTGTAACATAATAAAATTATGCATGTTGTAAATCTATGACTGTACAGTACCACAAATTTTATGAAGCAGATTACTGATGGAGAGACCAGTTGATGGAACACAAAGTGATGTTCAACATCAGTAAGAGCCACATTGCTATTAGCCTTATTTTGCCAAGAACAGACGGAAAAGATAAATTATGCTGGTACCCATTCTCTTCCCTCTGACATCTATGAAATGCCCAATACAGTCTTAACTCTTACACATCTACTGAAGATACACCTTCCCCTCACAAGCCTTTCCAATATGCATTGTTTCCCCTTTCCACTTGTGATTTTATATACTCATGTGCTGATCGTTTTCAGAGGTTTTACAATATACTATTAGAGATTTTATATTAGAAGCAATATGCAAATATTTCAAATAAAATAATCAAGAGATGCTTGTGTGAGTGACATTCTAAGCAACAGCATGTCTTTCATACAGCAGGTCACTCATGGATAAGATACCCTGTGATTAAAGCATCACCCACAAGATGAATGTCTAGTTGTAAAACTACTTGAACCTTCAGAAAGATGCAAAAATAACTAGCTAGGATGTTGAGTTCCACAATCCTATATCTTGCCATGGGCCTATGATATTTAGAGGTTCCCAAGGTGGCAAACAGCGAATATTAAGAAATTTAATCATACCAGACAAATATTTTCTGTCTTCAAAGTTTAAAGTAGTAAAGAAGCAGGTTAAGTCTAGAAGAGAGAGGTATCGTTTCCTGTAAGCCTGGAAACTTTCTAACGTTCAGTTCCTATAATTAATACATTTTCTTTTTTACCATCTAAGTCAGGCATGTCAAACTTACGGCCCGCGGGCCGGACCCGGCCCGCGAGGCCTTTCAATCCGGCCCGCGGCGGCCCGCCGCCGCCGGCGCCGCCACCAAAGCGGCCCGCCTGCGGCTGCGGCCCACCCCCACGAAACGCCGCCGCCACCAAAGCGGCCCGCCTGCGGCTGCGGCCCGCCCCCACGAAACGCCGCCGCCGCCGCCAAAGCGGCCCGCCTGCGGCTGCGGCCCGCCCCCACGAAACGCCGCCGCCGCCGCCGCCAAAGCGGCCCGCCTGCGGCTGCGGCCCACCCCCACGAAACGCCGCCGCCGCCAAAGCGGCCCGCCTGCGGCTGCGGCCCACCCCCACGAAACGCCGCCGCCGCCGCCGCCGCCGAAGCGGCTCGCATTTTGCCGCCGCTGCTGCCAAAGCGGCCCGCCTGCGGCTGCGACCCGCCACTGCGCGACGCCGACGACGCGGCCGGCCTGCCGACGCGGGACGCGCGCCGCTGACCCATGCCGCGCGGCGGGCCGCCGCGCGCCGCCGCCTGCCGCCGCGCGCCGCCCTCCTTGGACCGGAAGGAGGCGAGGCGAGCGAGCGCGCGGGCGCCGCCATGAACAGCCAGCCCCTCCCTAGCCACGCCCCGGCCACGCCCCTAACCCTCCTCTTTGCCCTAGCCCCGCCCCCAACCACGCCCCCAGCCCCTCCTCTGTGTCCCAGCCCCCCCCCGCCACGCCCCCCCCCCCGCCACGCCCCCTGGCCCTCACTTTTTTTTTTTTTTTGAATCCGGCCCTCGGCCAGATTGAGTTTGACACCACTGATCTAAGTATTAAGACTGATGTATATTGCTGCCATGGATTTCTGTCTTGAGATCAGGACCATGTAAGGCAACCTTCAATAGAAACCAAGGATATGCATGAATGCAAATTTACTATTTGGGTTTGTAACTCCAGAAGGCCCATGAAACCACAAAGGAAGCACATTGCCTGTAGCCTTTTCATGACCATGCAAGAAGTGATAGAGAGTGGCAGGAGATCAAAGAGAGAGATAGGAGCCTGCAGAAGATAACACAGTGTGCAGAAGGAGAAGGAGATATGGCAGGCACAATCTGAAATAGCAGTGGGCTTGATTCAGGTAAACGGCTGATGGAATTGGGAAAGGGGAGAGGGGCAAATATGAAAGAGAACTGAACTGACTAACTGGTCATCAAAACATACACATTCTAGTTTGGCACATCCTTAGTGGAAACTCTGTCTTCAAACTATGTTGTTCAGTCTCTAGGCAGCTTAAACAAAACTAGACTGGGGCTTAAGCAGAAGAAACTAAGAACAGCTGGGCCAAAAAAAGGACACTACAGTTGTTAAGTATTTGTACAAAGACCTTGAGAAGAATGTACTGCGATACTTAAAGTACAAAAAAATGCATTAAAGACTTACTGCCATGGTGCTATGAGATTATTGATCAGTTCTGCATAGAATTCAATAAATCTCTATTCAGGTAACATCCCCTTAAGACAATAGTATCACGAATTAACATATGTGCCTCGGTATTCTGGAGACTTCTAGAACATAGGGTGCATCTCAGAGGAGATAGCCCTACAAGCTGAAGATACCTGGACTTAGGGAAACTTTCACCGATATACTTATGGACAAGCTTAAGCTTCTGGTGGTGTCACCAGAAGGATTCTGTGGCATTGGTAGAGTTCTAAACCTACTGCAAGGCAAGAAAGCAGGAAGAATCCAAATCTAGTTCTTGCATAGCAAAACAGAATACAAGGAGAAAAGATGTCCTCCTCTGCAGCAAATACAACTGGCATAATATAAGAAACACCTGTGCCTGAAGTAAAAAAAATAAGGAAAAGACCACTGGAGACTTCTCCAACCAATGCTTTGGTTTTAGACAAAGACTGGGAGATAAACAGGCCCATTCATATGGACCGGAGTATTTATTTTTGAAATATAATTCAAATATTATGAATTATATAGAATGAAGAGACTCAAAAGGTTTATGCAATAATGCCCTAAATACCATTTTAAGGCTCCAGGTTGGGTACCAGTGAAGCACATGGAGTGCTTTGTTCTTAACTCCTGCTAAGAAATTACATACATGCTCATGACTTAGGATGCCGTAGCCTTCCACACATTCTATCACAGAAGCCAAGGCAGCAGGTTGTCTGCACAACATATAAAATCACATCCACTCAAAGCTGTGTGATTTTCCCCAACAACCTTGGAATTAGTGGCAGTGGAGGAACACATATAACAAACCCTCTAGCCAAGGATTAGACAGGGTGTCCACTCCTTCCTCCTCTGGATCTGTGAATCTGGAAATGCAGTGAGTAAGTTGCACATTTGTCCTTGAAGCCAACAAATCTACCACAGGAAGACTCCATTTGCATACTATTGCTATAAACAATTCTTGATTGAGTATCAGAGGAAGACAATGCATCTCTGCCTGGGTATTTGTTTTCCCCTGTATATAGATAACAGAGAGAGACAAAGTTTACTTTCTGTCTATGCCATCAGACCATTAGCCCCCTTGCTCACTAAGAAAATGTCACCTTCAAAACCAGTATATAGTACGTAACAAATGAAGTGTAACCAGTGTACACATGAGAAAACATCTAATGATGCCAGTCTTACACTAACAGAAAGCTCTCTCACTTCAGAAAATGCTTTAATTTTAGTTTTAATTCTGATAAAACTTCACAACAGTGTAGGGAAGTTTCATTTTTTAAACAACAACAACAACAAAAAAAAAGGTAAACCCAGACCTGAGCAGATATGTGTGCACGTTTGCATGGCAGGGGATGATCTGTCCATGAAGACTCTTGGGAAAAAAAGGGATGCATGTGGAACACTACCAATGTGATGCATGAAGAACAGCTCTAAATCACCTTAACTTCTACTGAAGCAAGTATGTTCCTTCTGTGACAGGAAGACTCCCTATGTTCAAAGAACAGTTTATGCCAGATTCAGCCCTATCAACAGTGTCAGTATCAGCAGATATTATCACCCCAATAAGTAATACTTCTGTTATTTACACTTAAAAATCCAATCAGGGTATACACAGGAACGTCTGAATTGCATATTTTGAACCACATTTATCTGTATGAAATAACATTTTATATAATAACATATCAGTAATTTGTATACAACTTTTAGTTAAAAAGATTTGTGGTCAAATGATGCTCTCAAAATATTTTGGTATAAGAAGAGACAATTACCACCTTTGTCTATCAAATTTTACTAATTACTCTCACGATGAGTAGGTTCCCTTCCCCAGTTGTTTAAATTGGATGAGGTAGGGTTTAAGAACATTTTATTTTTAGATTATTCAATATGCTACAAACATAGAAATTCTTTTCAATCAGATATAGCTTATTTTTAAAAAAAGATACATTTTTAACAAAATATACCCCAAAGATAAGAAAGATTTTGAGGAGAACATTGCTAAAAACATCAAAAGAAATAACAAGAACTTCTATAAGTATATCAGTAGAAATCCAACCAGGAAAACAGTTGGACCATTAGATAAGGGACAGAAAGGGATAATTAAGGAATACACAGAGATTGAAAAGAGACTAAATGAATTATTTACTTCCGTATTCACAGAGGAAGAAAGAAGGCACGTGCCAGTAGATGAGCCTACATTTTCAGAAGAATTAAACCAGATAGAGATAACCAAGGAAGAGGTCTTTTCATGTCTTAATAAACTAAATGTTCATAAATCACCATGACCAGATGGTATTCATCCAAGAGTTCTTAATGAACTCAAATGTGAAATTGCTGACCTTCTAGCAAAAATATATAATCTTTCCCTTACATCAGGCTCTGTACCTGAAGACTGGAGGGTAGCAAATGTAACACCAATCTTCAAAAAAGGATCCAGGGGTGATCCAGGCAATTACAGACAAGTTAGTGTAACGTCGGTTCCATGTATGGTGATGGAAACCATCATTAAAGATAAAAGTGTGCACATGGAAGAGCAAGCATTGTTGAACAAAAGTCAGGATGGCTTCTGCAAAGGTAAATCATGCCTTACAAGCTTGTTGGAATTCTTTGAGAGTGTCAATAAACACGTGGATAAAGGTGAACTAGTTGAAACTGTAAAAACCTTCTGAAAGTCCAGATAGACAAAGTCCCATATCAAAGGCTACTGAATAAACTCATCAGCCGTGGAATAAAAGGACAGTTTCTGTCCTGGAATAGTGACTGGCTTAAGGATAGGAAGCAGAGTAGTAATAAATGGCCAATTCTCAGGGTCGAAAGAAGTGAAAAGTAGAGTCCCCCAAGGTTCAGTATTGGGACCGGTGCTTTTTAATTTATTCATCAATGATCTAGAAGAAGATATACATAGTAAAAAAGCAAAGTTTGCTGATGATACTAAATAATTCAGGATAGTAAAACTGATGTGCTTTAATCTTAATAAGTGCAAAGTAATGCACATTGGGGCCAAGAATCCCAATTATGTCTATAAACTGATGGGGGCTGAGCTTTCTGCAATACACCAGGAAAGGAATCTTGGGGTTCTGGTGGACAGCTCAGTGAAGGTGTCAGCCAGTGTGCAGCAGCGGCAAAAACAGCTACCAGTAATTCAGTGCTGGGAATAATTAGGAAGGGAATTGGAAACAAGTCAGCAAGCGCTGTTCTTCCTCTTTATAAACCTATGGGGAGGCCACATTTGGAATATTGTGTACAATTCTGGTCACCACACCACAAAAAGGATACTGTGGAAAATGGCAACCAGAAGGATTAAGGGGCTGGAACATCTCCCTTACAAAATCAGATTGCAACATCTAGGCCTCTTCAGCCTGGAAAGACAGTGTTCTATGCATGGTATAGAAAAGGTGGATAGAGAAAATCACACAACAGTAGAATCAGGGGGCATCTATGGACCTGATGGGTAGAAGAGTCAGATGAGACAAGTCAGAACAGGCCCCCTTCACCCAGACAGTCATCGGTCTATGGAATCTGCTGTCAGAAGAGGCTGTAACAGCTACCAGCCTAGATGGATTTAAGAAATTTATGGATGACAGATGTATC
This sequence comes from Aspidoscelis tigris stejnegeri, assembly GCA_023333525.1. Lineage (NCBI taxonomy): Eukaryota > Metazoa > Chordata > Lepidosauria > Squamata > Teiidae > Aspidoscelis > Aspidoscelis tigris. The sequence goes on along the minus strand of JALMGA010000005.1, from coordinate 79,315,996 downwards.
AATGGCTACTAGAATGGATGCCTGAGTACATTTTTCAGGCTGAGGGGACAAGCAGGAGGCCTCTAAGGCCATTTGCTTGGATTCAAGATCAGGAGGTTCACCCTGGTCTCTGTTTGAGATACCCTTGGCCAATCGGTGGACCACTGTGTGAGACAGGATGCTGGACTAGATAGAGTGTGGCATGATCCAGCAGGGCTCCTCTTATGTTCTTATTTACAATCCTATATGATCATGCTAGTCCCACTTTAAAACCAACAAAAACCTTGAGGTTGGTCTATCATTCATAGCTTTTTTACAAGGACAGGTGAGATCTACTCCAAGAAATTTCACTGTTAAAGGTTTTTTTGAAGGGGGAAGGTCCTGCCTTTTTATTTTCCATCTCACCCAGTTTTCTACCTCCACTTAACATTGTCTTTCCCCAAATAGCCACCATAAAGCTATTATCCATCTTGTTTGCGGGAAGACTGGAGAAGGTACAGAGGTTTGCTTTTCTCCTCCGATTCCCTTCTTGTGATATATCCGTTCTTAAGCCTGAAGGCAAGGACCTGTAAGCCACACTGAATTGAGGAAAAATAATGTAGGGTACCTCACCATTCACAAATCACCCTTGTGGTTAAAGCACTGGCACTGGTTGTGGCAATGGTCCAGATTAATGTTTTCCTTTCTTGCACCAGCTACACATTGGATACTCCCAAGATGCCCCTAAAGGCCATTTGCATGGATTCAAAAGCAGGTGAGGGTTTTGCCCTCATCTTGTTTTGAGAATGGCCAGAAACAAATGTTCTTATCTTCTGATAGTAATTATTCTTTCAGAGAAATATCTAAAAAGACATAACATATTAAAAGAATACTTGCAGATCCAATGAAAGTAACCAATCAAATCTTTGTAATAGGACTGTTACTGCACTGGAATAAATTGGTGATACCTTGTGATCAAGCAGTAGAAATACGGCTTTGTGTGTTCCAAAACACTATGAGTACACAGAAGTATAAAACTGAGAGCTACCTCTTTTTACCAATTTGTCTTGTATTTTTCAGAGTTCTCAAAATTTAAAACTGGTAAATGTTTGGAAATGTGCACAAAAAACAATATTAGTATGACAAAGAGTTGACAACTTTCTCCACGGCCTGAAAGCCTTTTATTTGTCACAATTTATTAAGCTTTAAAAGTTAGAAGATCAGAAACTGCTGATAATTTACACTAAGGAAAAAAATTAATTATGCCAGAGCACACTAGGAAATTTGCACTTCTTTTGGCACTTTTCCATATAACATTTGCTTCAAATAAAGCTACAAACTCTACTGCAGGGGTCCCTAACTGCCAGTCCGGGCCATAGGGTTTTTGCCAGTCCACAGCACTGCCGCAACAAGCTGCCATGCCACGTCCACATCACGCCATGGAAAAGGAAGCTGGTCCCTGGTGCAAAAAAGGTTGGGGACTCCTGCTCTACTGGATCCCCCAGAACTGTTTCCCAGCTAAGTCTGAACCAATTAACAAATATGGCAATATCAAGTAAGTTCAATATTTTATCAAGTGAAACCAGATGTATCACTTTCTTTCAGATACAATAGTACTATACAGGTCTCTATATGACATTTAAAAAAAATCAGGAAGAGATCAGGTGTTTTAGTTTTAAAAAGCAGAGTTTTTTTAAAAAATAAAACTGAATGATTATACTGGATTATGAACCAGGCACACTCAGAAGACTATGCTTGCATAATTTATCCATTAATTTCCCAGCATATGAATGACAGTAATTTTGCTGTGCCTGTATCAGGAGTGAGTGGATCATTTTACTGTATCTAAAATATTGAAACAGAATTACAGAGACACTAGGTTGATTAGTATGAATTATGTAAATACAACAGGCACTTTGCCTTTAATTATGTTCCAGTACACTTTGAGATTTACTAGTGTACAAACAAACTATGAAAAACACCTTTTGTTTCTCAGGAAGCACGGAATACAACAGAAATGTAGAGAACCAAATCTATATGAACCAAAGGAGGTGTGGAGGAATTTTAGAACCAAACCCCTTGAATTTGAGGAAGGAAATTTGATTAATGGTTTGATCGTTTGATTAGCCATCATGTGTCATTTCCTGTGAAGGCATCAAATGCAACCAGTTTGAGGCCTTTGCAAGAAATGGATGCATGCACAGCTGCTCACCAGGCCTTCAGGGAGGACTTGTAGTTCACTCCAAAAGATCTTACAGGCCTTGTGGAAAAGACATGAGCTGCCACTGCTACAAACATGGCTTTGAAAATGTGTACAGAAAATTCATGCATTCATGGACCCTGAATGGGTGTTCTGACTAATGCTTGCCATGAAAAGCTCCTGAAAACACCGTAAAAGGACGTTAAATAATCCATTCTGGAAATTATTTTTAAACTGAGACTTTTTTCCCATTACTGCCTCATTTTCAACTTCATTTCCAAGTCAGACACTTGCTATTTCAACACCTTTTCATACTCGTTCACATGCTATGGGGAAAACTTAGTTAATGCAATTATCTTTAAACTCAGCTTGTTCCAATCCTGATTGTATCAGTGTTTTCATTCACATTTTTCTGTCAATGACATGTAAACTTAGCTCCCATCTTACCTGTTTCTCTCCCTTCGCTGGTTCTACTGCAACCTGTAATTTTAAACCTGTAGTTCCATTGCCTACACATTCTACTTCATTGATAGTCAGGCTCCAAAACATGAGACAAAGTAAAAGTGGAGGTAGCAGCAATGATTTTATTTTATTTTTTATTTATCTTTATATCCCGCCCTATACTCGTAGGTCTTAGGCAGGTTACAGTTTTAATGCAACAGGTTAAAACAGTAATATGCATAAGAACACTTAAAAACCAACCAACAAACAAATGAAAAATCCAGCCAAAGGCCAGGGCAAAGAGGTGCATCTTTACCACCTTCCTAAATGTATACAGAGAAGGGGCGTGATGCACCCTGAGGGGAAGACTATTCCATACCCTGGGGGCCATTACTGAAAAGGCCCTTTTCGCCCACCTCACTACTGAGGTTGGTGGGACAACCAGGAGGGCCTCGCCTCCAGACTTCAAGGCATGGGCAGGTCAGTATGGGAGAAGGCGTTCCTTTAGATATTTGGGGCCCAAGTCATTTAGGGCCTTAAGTCAGTGGTAGCACCTTGAATTGGGCTCGGTAGTAAACTGGCAGCCAGTGCAACTCTTTTAACATTGGTGTGATGTGCATCCAGCTAGCTGTTCCAGTCAGCACTCTGGCAGCTGCATTTTGCACTAGCTGCAACTTCCAAACCGTCATAAAGAGCAGCCCCAAGTAGAGTGCATTACAGTAGTCCTGTCTAGAAGTTACCAGAGCATGGGTAACTGTGGCCAAGTCGTCTCTGTCAAAGAAAGGCTTCAGTTGGCGCACCAGCCGTAGTTGGAAGTAGGCACTCCTGGCCACGGCCTCCACCTGAGCTTCAAGCGTTAGCATGGAGTCCAAGTTTTGCACCTGTCCCTTCCAGGGCATTGCAACTCCATCAAGGACAGGGTGTCTACTAACTGTATGGTCCCGAGACCCTGTGACACACAGCACCTCTGCCTTGTCTGGATTCAGCTTCAATTTATTGGCCCTCATCCAGCCCATTATGGCCTCCAGACACCTGTCAAGCACTTTGACCACCTCTCCTGATTCAGATACCCAGATAGAGCTGGGTATCATCTGTGCATTGATGACACTTCACTCCAAAACTCCTGATGACCTCTCTCATGTAGATGTTAAATAGCATGGGAAATAAGATAGACCCCTGGAGAACCCACAGCCACTATCTGAGATCGGCTCTGGAGATAAGAGCAGAACCAATGCCAGGCACTGCCTCCAACTCCTAAACTCCATAGCCTCTCCAAAGGGAGACCGTGGTCAATGGTATCAAAAGCTGCTGAGAGGTCCAAAAGAACCAGCAGGGTAGCATTGCCCCTGTCTTTCTCCCAGAGGAAGTCATCAACCAGGGCAACCAAGGCAGTTTCTGTGCCGTAACCGGGTCTGAAGCCAGACTGAAATGGGTCTAGATAGTCAGCTTCTTCCAAGCCTGTCTGCAGTTGAACGGCGATGGCCCTCTCCAGAACCTTGCCCCAAAATGGTATGTTAGCCACCGGGCAATAGTTTTTTAAGTTTTCCGGATCCAGGGAAGCCCTCTTCAGGAGGGGGCGCACCACAGCCTGTTTCAAGGGTGGTGGAACCACCTCCTCCCTCAGAGAGGTGTTCACTGCTTCCCGGATCCACCCGGTCATATCTTGTCAGCTACCTTTATCAATCAAGAGGGGCAAGGATCTAAAGAGCACGTCGTCCGCCACACCCCCACAAGCAGCTTGTCCACATCCTCAGGCCGCAGCAACTGAAACTGATCCAAACAAACTGGACCAGATAGTTTTCTGGACACTATGTCCAATTGTGACATCTAATCACCTATGGATCTGAATGACTTTATCCTCAATGTACTTTGCAAATTTGTCACAGCAGATATTACTTGGCCCTGGCTCATGGTTCTTTGAGCTTGATTTTATCAGGCCATTTACTACTCTAAAGAGCTCTGCTGGACGGCTACTTGAGGATGTAATGGTGGCGAAGAAAAAACCCTTTTTTGCTGCCGTCACCACCACACGGTAGGCATGATAATGAGCTCTAACCTGTGTTCAGTCAGACTCACAGCTGGATTTAAGTCACCTGTGCTCTAGCCGTTGACCTTCCTGTTTCATGGACTGTAGCTCCATGGAATACCAAGGAGCTTTTCAGGCTCTACAAGCATACGAGGGCCCTTGGGAGCGATCATGTCAATAGCCCTGCTCATCTCCCGATTCCAGAGAGAAACCAAGGCTTCGACAGGAGTGCCAATCATGCCAACCAGAAAATCCCCCAGAGCATTCAGGAATTGCTCAGATTTCAAAAGTCTCCGGAGGTGGACCATCTCAATAGGTCCCACTTAGACAGGGGGAACCTTCTACCACTACTTAACGGAGAGACGGTAAAAAACGCAATAGCAAGGTCACTGCTAAATGGGGAACCACCTAGCACTGAACAGCCGGATGTGGCAAAAATGCCGCAAAACTGCGAGAGGAGAGAAATCTGAGCTGCTGAACATCAGTATTCTGGGTTTACAGCAGTTTAGCCAAATTGAGTCAACACCCTTGCACACAACCCATATGAGCAGATGGCCAAACTAAGCTGAACTGGATGCCTTCCAACTTGGAAATTAAAGCAAACCAGAAAAAAACAGCTCATGTATACCTTTATTTTAGACCAATCCTCTTAGTTAATTTAGTTCCATCCTGAAGAAATCCATGACAATTGTACATACAATACTGAATAAGTTAACTCCAAAAAATAATGAAATATAACCTCTTACCTGAGCATGAAAGTTTGACATAGTCGTTGTTTCTATATCTTTCTTTCCCAAAATTTCCATTTTCACTGGTGAATTTGGAAAATTAAATGAAAAGTAGTCTAGAAAGTCAGGTAAGTAAGTAGCTGCACCATGAACAATTCCCATTACATAACAAGCTGCAGAGTTTTCATTTTCACTAAAAACCAAACTAACGAATTCTTCCGCAAACCTCTCCATCTCCACAGGAGACAGGTGGGAGAGTTCGTTACTATAGGCATGGATAACTGAAGCACCTCCATTAGGTTGGTGTTCAATGTGAATGAATTGTCTGAACTCCAGTACATCCAACTTTTTGAGTTTATTTTGATCTCGTGGCTCCTTTAGTGAGATAAATGGAAACTCATTATAATCTGAATCCTTCCTGGGATCCATATTTTTCCCAATGAAATCTTTAAGGTGATTATCAATGATGCCTTTGGCGTCTTGATCCTCAATATCCGAAAGCAATCCCGAGCAGATGGTCTGAATAGATTTACTGTACATTTTTGGACGTTTCCTTTTTTCACACTCTTTGTGTTTCTTTTTCTTTTTCTTCTTTACTTTTTTAATCTGTAGATCTTCTGCACTGAGTTTTGGCTTTTCCTTTGCACCTATAAAAAGAAAGGACTTTGCTTTTTAATCTAAAGAGAAATGTCAAAAGCATGAAAATAAATGCATTTATTCTATAGTTACGTCATACCAAGATTGCAAAAGCTGAAAAACAGTGTAAACAGCAATGCTGATCATATTTTCCATCATTTAAAAATAACTAATTTAGATCAAGTTTATCCACAGCTATTTCACTGCCTCATGAATCTTACTGCCTGCCACTGTAGTCAATCAACGCTAATTGTGTACCAGGCAATGCATGCAAAGGAAAGTTTCTCTAACACTTGAAAAACCTGCATCTTTGCATTGCATGCAAAGATCATTTAATTAAAGACATGTGAATTTGCCACAGCATGGAAACCTTGATCATGTCATTTTATTATATTCATGAAATTGTCTTTTCTAGCCTGTACACAACACTACATGGTGTCCATCCTGGACTGCAATAGTTGAGGCTTTCTGTGAAAGCTGATGTGTAAAAAAGACCTCTAAAATGAACCTTAACCCAAAATATCTCTGGAATAAGGTCTTGTTTTCACTTAATTTGGTTTGAATGGTTTCAGTATGATGCAATTTCTTCTAACTGAATGAAGAAGGATATAAAGAGTTTGTTAAAAGAGAGAGTCAAGATGCAGTACTATGGAAAAAAGAAGGCTTCCACAGCTCATTTTTATCTCACTTGTCAAAGCAGAACCATGAATTATGGCATAACAACCTAGCAATTAATAAAAAAGGGGTTCCAGTAGCACCTTAAAATTTTGGAGTATCCAGGCTAACACAGAAAAACCCTATATTTGCTCCCTTCTAGAGATCTATTTTTGCATAGTTGTCACACTAAATTATTTCAGATTTTAAAATAAAGTTTAATACGAGACAAAGACGACCTGAGTAAACACAACCAGGGTTGTTATCGTCCATGTGGACAACAAATGGCAGCATTCTGAACCAAAAATAGTGCCAAATTAACCTCAAATGTGGCAAAACATTTACTTAAGAATTCCCAACCTCACACAGTCAAGAGGCACATGGGGGAAACTAAACTTTTGCCACTAGCTCAGTGAATTAGGGGACTGGGCACAAAATGTCAAAAACATGGCCTCTCAACAAAGTACTGACCCACCCAGTCTTAAAACAGTCCCTGGCTAGCTCCAAACATAGTGAAAAGGTCCCCATAGTTCCCTGGCCTAAAAAAAGGTAAGGGACATGGGAAAGACATTGCTGTGGCACACTACTCACCCCAAAATGGCTGCCGTAAATCACCAAGTACTGAGCACAGGTAGCAGACAGCAACCAGTAGGCCAAGACAAGCCAGGGGAGTCCCTGTCATCCCAGTCAGAGGGCAGCCCTAGCACAGGATTGGAAGAAGGCTATTAAAGGCCTAACTACAGCACTCAAACACAAGGAAGGGTGTCTAAGTACCCAATGAAAAACTAACAGAGGTGGAAGAAACAGCCTCTGAGACATTTCATATAGTAACTAAGTTTGTATTATCCATGTCAAAAAGCTAGTAGTGCCACCTTTAACAACAGCTGTGAACAAACATTTCTGATAACCAGAGAGCAGTCTTTCACATTACTATGCAAGAATTTTGGCCCACTCTTCCTCGCAGAATTGCTTTAATTCAGCCATACTGGAGGACTTTCAAGGATAAGTCTGAAGTCCTGCCACAGCATCACTTTTACTAGGCCACTCCATTTTGAGTCATTCAGAGGTGAACTTGCTGTTGTGCTTGAAGTTGTCATCTCGCTGCATAACCCAACTGAGCATGAGGTTAATATCATGGACTGATGACTAGACGTTCTTCTTCAGGGTTTTCTGCTAGAAAGCAGAATTCATGGTTCCATTAATTATGGTAAATTGCCCAGATCCTGAAAGCAGCAAACCATCCCCACACTATCACACTGCCAGCCACAATGCCTGACCATTCGTATGATGTTCTTATGGAATGCTGTTATCTTTATGCCAGATGCAACAGGACCCATGCCTTCTGACTGATGAGTGTACAGAACACTATTCCAATAGATTTGAGGATCATTAAGGGGTTTTTTGGGCAAATGTGAAACAAGCCTTTGTGTTCCTCTCAGTTAGCAGTGATTTTCACCTAGTTACTCTCCCACGGATACTATTTTTGTCCAGTATCTTGTCTAATGGTAGAATCATGAACACTGACCTTACTTGAGGCAAGGGTTGCATTTTTGATCTGGGTTCTTTTGGGGTTTCCTGGATGAGCCATCAGTGTACTTCTGGAGAAATTTTGATAGGCCAGCCACTTCTGAATAATCACTGTTCCAAGTTTTCTCCATTTGGAAATAATGGCTGTCACTGTGTCTCAGAACCTTAGAAATGGCTTTGTAATCCTTTCCAGACTGACATATTTCAATAATTGTCTTTCTAATCTCTTCCAGAATTTCTTTTGATCATGGCAGAGTGTGCTGCTTTTAGTCTACTCCATATTGCTGCAAATGTTGTATTTAAGTGATGGTTGGATTCAACAGGGTTAGCAGTAATCAAGTCTAAATGTGTTTAGCCTGAGTGAACCCAATTATAAATTAAATTTAGTTCATCGGTTGATTGAAGAACTAAGAGGGCAATTACTTTTTCACATGGATGATACAGGTGTTGGATAGCATTTGTCCTTCAATAAATGAAACGATCATTTGAAAGCTGTATTTTCTGCTTAGTCAGGTTGGTTTTGTCTCATATTGAATTTTGCTTTAATATACGAAACAAGTGTGACAAAAATGTAAAAAGAAGATATCAGGAAGGGTGTTTTTTACAGCACTGCATGTTCTATAATAACTCAATCATTTTTGCCTTTGAAGAAATTGAAATTTTGAACACAGATTTTTATTCTCAGTACAGATTTCACAGATAAGTAACTATTTTGATCCTCAATGTATCACTTACTTGGGTTTGATGGAATTGTAAATATTTCGATTTTAACCAAGTTAAATAAATAGCATTTGTTTCTTCCCATGTAAACCTAAGCATTCTGCTACCAGCTAGCTATCTCTTTCATAAACACAAAACTAACAGTGACAGCCAAACTCTTTCATTAGTTGCAACAATTTAGATGAAAAAAAAGAAATTAGAAAGGAATTTCATTACATGTGTACAGAAATTGTACTGTATATTTTATATACCCACGTTTCTGAAACAATTTCATCTCTCCATTCTCTTTCTTGATCTCAGACATTAATCTGTGTTTCTTCTTTTCTTTCAGTTTTTCCTTATCTGTGACCTTTTCTCTGTCAATTTGATCTAAAAACAAAACATTTTCTTACTCAGCAGAACAGGAAAATCATATTTCTAAAAAAATTATATTAGCTAGGTTCAAAAGCAAAAATTGACTTGATAACTGAGAAAAAACATATATGAATTCTATATGTATTTGGAATATGTATAAAAAATCTTAGTATCTAGTAACAAAATTATTATCTGGATTGATTTTCTATATTAGCATAAATGTGATTGCTGTACATACAGAATTATTTTAAAAGCCCAGAAAAAGTAAATGTTCCCAGATATAAGCTCTACTTCTTAGTAAAATTCATAAGACAGAGACAGCACAAGCTACATCAGGAATAGTAAGATTACAGCCTTCTAGATATGCATCCCTATCCGTAGCCTATGTGATCAATAGCAAGAATAATGAGAGATCTAGTCCATCAACATCCAGAGGCAACACATTAGTTAATCTTGTGTTAAGTTTAAAAGTGATATATTTAGGTTTGATAACTGTTGCATATATGGCAATTTTCTCAAACACTTAAGGAACATATCAAAATTAACTAGCAAACAGTTTGCCTTTAGAGCTGCGCTGCACAATCAGGCCAGTCTACTAATGTTCCTTAATGTCTTGGGTGCCAAACATTATATTCGAAAGAATCATTAAAATAGCTTTCTTTAAACATTTAAAATTGTCTTCCCTTATGTAACATGAAACAATGTTTCAAGTAATCGCCTTACAAAAGTCTTTGTCAGCAATGGAATCCTAGAAGTTAGAGGAAGCAAGAATATGTTCAACTTCCTCTATCATGACTTGTATAGTACATTGCTCCTTGAGAACAGAACCACTGCATTATAAGAGATACAGCAATTATTTTCTGCATCAGCTATTTCATTCTGAAAATGACAGTTTTCTGGCAAAGTCACTGCACTTTTCCTTATCTGCTCTTCAATGGCTGCAAAACCTTAAAATTCTGCACAACCTGCAAGTAGCCTTTGTAAATTTACAGAATCCAAGACTTCACAGTACCAAAATAAAAATAAGTTTTTAAGAACCAAATCAGTAAGTCACAACTCTCTATAGTTTTGCAATAGGCAAAATAGGCATTGCCAGATGCAAGAGGTGATATAGAAAGCACATTACACCACCCTATAAGTTAGTCCATTTTGCATCCTGATTTAGCTGGTAATTAGGTAGTAAAGGGCCATATTCCACATAGTTCATAGACTGAATAACAATCCTGTCTTCCTTTCATCTAAGACGATAATACAGGTCTGCATTCCTCAGGAGCTACTAGAAAGGCAATGTCAAGGTCAGTTGCTCCCTCCACAGCCAGAACTAGGGTGACCTGACGCCCAGGCTACAGAATCCTTCACAGTCCTCTGCATATCCACCTTGAAAGTGAACTGAGTGCAAAACTGCTAATCTAATGTTCTAATGTAAGCCGACGGCAATCCGGAGGGGGGGGGGAATTCTCTGAGGAATTATCAAAGCAATATAACTTTTTTTTGCTGCAGGCATTATAACTGCTAGACTACTTCCTTCCAAATATTTGTGCTTTAAACAAATTAAACCAAGATTTAACTTATATTTAGCACAAATTAAGTACATGACATTCTGGAAAAGTGCCTTACATAAAATGCTTAACTGGGTCCAACAAAGCTAATATGCACTCATGCAAACCTCATGGATCTGACAAAGCACTGCTATAAGGTGTAAGTCACCATGAACTGAATGCAGCTGTTGTGTGTATAAAATCACAGGTAGCAACATTTTTAACAACATCTTTTGGTCTAATTCAGTGTTTCTCAACCTGGGGGTCGGGACCCCTTTGGGGGTCGAACTACCCTTTCAGAGGGGTCGCGATGAGTCTCCCAACGCCCTTCCCTCCCACCTCCCAGCTGCTCCGCCCCCGTGGTTGGGGGTCACCACAACATGAGGAACTCCATTAAGGGGTCGCGGCATTAGGAAGGTTGAGAACCACTGGCCTAATTAGAACATTAGTGCTGGTCTTATACTAAATTGGAGAAGGGCAATAGCTCAGTGGCTGAACATGTGCATCAGCATCTTTCTGGAAGAAATCATTGAGAAACTACTTCTGAAATGCTCCCAAGAAAACTGATGTGTCCTTGTGGTCATCAAAAGGAGAGCTTAACGCTAAATAAAGTTATAAACATTTATACCGGAATTATAAACATGAGTTATCCTAAGTTAAAGACAATCCGTATGTTTCTCTGTATAATAAACATCACAGAAAATAACTGGTCAGGGTCTTCAATATAATATTTTGTATTCCAGAATTAGCAAAACTTTGTTTTTATTGAAGTAGGATGGGAATTACTTCATTTAAGCCTTTCCCTAATAATTTTTATTCTACTTCTACCTTTAGTCATTTCTCCCCTTACTTCTGTTGCTTGTATTATTTAAAACACTTCTATACTGTTTCCCATATTAAAAGAAACCCTCAAAGTCACTTACATAAAACAGTTATATGGTTCTATTTTCATAAATGCAATTTTATTTGCACAAATGGAGCAGGGAAGAAACCATTTACATTTGGCAGGCCTGAACTAAAAGGTTTGTTTGTAATCGGCATTTAAAATACAAACTTTGAACACCTCCATTAACATAATGAAGAGAAAGTATAACAGAGAATAAGTGCCACCACAGAGAAGGTGGAGCTTTGGGTAAACACATGATGGCACTGAGTGATTTATGGTACCAGTAGCAGGGCCTTCTACAGACTGTCTTAATGAGCTCACAGGTCTGAAATAGAAAAGGCAGCATTTTATGTTCTCCAGTCCCAATTTATTTAAAGTCTTACATATCAAAGACAGCACTACTTTAAATCTGACTCTGTAGCTAACTGGCAACTACAGCAAACACTTAGGTACCACCACAATATGCCCATGAGCAGCCTGGCTGCTATGCTTCAAACTGGCTAGAGCTTCCAAAGTAGACACAAGGGCATTCCCAAATGGAGGCAAGGGAGTTTTTGAACATAAAGCCAACTCCTGATAGGTGGCTTTCCGTTTTGGATTTGCCTGTCCAATAGAGTGTGTAACCCGCACCATGCTCTTTAAGGCTGCCTTCTTCATGGAGGCGAACTTCACTGAAAGCAACAATATCTAGGTTCATCTTAGATCCAGACTAAGGGAACTAAGTGGGAAAAAAACCTATAACAAACTCATATTGGAGTCCCTCCCATTGATCTCCTTTGTACACCATCCCCCTTTTTCCATGCACAGTCAAAGATCTGGATCTTTAAGATGGAGTCCTCCTGGACATTTGTATCCTGAAGATACCCGAAGACCCTATTGTGGACACCCTTAATCAGGTCCACACGAAATCCAGATTTAAGGCCCTGAACTACCTATTAAATCTGGATTTCCCCTAACCTTGTGGGGACAGGGAATTGCAGATGGGGCCTTCAATAGGGTCCAGTTGGGGACAGGGCTTTCCCAATTGGTATCAATCAGGTACCAACCAGGTTCCTAATGGGCTCTTAGAAGGGTTCTAAGCCCAGGTGGGAAAAGGCCCATTCTCTCCAACTCTTAACCCTTCCCAGGAGAAAGTATTGAGTAACTGTTGTCCTTCTAATCAGCTCAATGTTCACCTTTCTCCCTAACCATTTCAGAGCTACTTATTCCACTCAATGTGGAAAATGAGACACCAGTTATTATGTGGCCACTGGCCTTTCGTCTTTCTTAATGCAAAAAATGAAAAAAAAAACCATTATGGATTTGCCATTCTCTCGTATGGCCTGAGCTACTTTGTCTACAATTTACTCTGCCAGAGAGAAACAGAAAATTCACCTTTTAAAAAACTTTTGAAACCATACATTTAACAGAATGTGGTCAAGTTTCCTTTTTTCCCTCTCTCCAGCATACATGGAGAAGGAATAGAGAGCAGTAGAGTGAGAAACTTTCGGCCTTGTTGTTGACGGATGCGAAAAGATACTATAAACCAGTACTGTGTAACACCTACACCTCCTCTGGGCTTCCCTCTTCTACATTCTGGTGCACTTATCTGCTCTCCACCCATACATTAAAAAGGCCTCGACTATCAGCTGGAAATTCTCTTTGACCTTCTCCTCCCACTAAAAAGTGCAAAAAGAAGAGCTAGTTTTTGCTGCACGGAAACAGGAAATTATCGCTTACTTCACATCCTTTCATGCATCAAAAAGAACTACAGAGCTGCTGCATCTGAAAGAGTAAAATAAAAGCTCACAGCTTTTCTTGGCCTCTACTCCCCAAGGGTCAAATACCCATGGATCCAAGCAGAGGCACCTTCCCTCCAAGTCTACTACTTCACCCTACAGCACTTCATTATGCCAAATGAAGTTGAGGCAGTTGAGGCTTACCTATACAAATGTATTTCCTCAAAGCCTGCAGGAAAATTAATCGTTGAAATCCATGGGCGTTCTAGTGGCACAGTGGTTAAGAACATTAGACTTGAACCATGGAGTTCCTTGGTTCAAATCCTACTGTGCCATGTAAGCTCACTGGGCATTGCCAACTATATGTAAAATAGCCTCATTCCCTTGTGGATGCCCTGGGAAATGGAAGACTAGGAGAAAGAAAATCCAGAGTGAAGCCTTTATAAGGCAACTGGGTACACTACAGGTTTTCTGTTATAAGAAGTTATAAAAACGTAAATAAATAAATGTTACTAAATGAGGACCAAGGCTCTACATAGGCTGACACTGTAGTCTCTCCTATTCCTCCGAAAATGGCAATGATAAATCTGGAAATCCTGGGTCTACCAGAGATCTGGATTAAGGGGCTATTAATTAGGATCTGGCTCCATCCAAGGCAGATGCCGCTGGACCACTGATGGGTAGAACCAGAGGATGCAGGGGGCCAGGATCGAGATTAAGAGGCTCCTTAACCCAGATATAGGGTAAATGCAGAGAGGGATTTAATTTCTTCTCCTTTTGCTAGGTGTCTACCATTTTTGTCTTTTACCATGTCCATTCTTACAAAAAACATTCCCTTGTTTTTATTGTTAAACCTGTCTATGCATGTGTTGTTAAGAGTCCCGCTGACTGTATGCTTAGTAATGGACAGAAATGAAGTTCTCACTAGATAAACTCTGTTGGAAAATGCAGTGACCACATAATAGCAATGGGAAATTTTTATACATATTTTACTTTATGAACATCATAATTTTCAAAGAATGATTTGATGCTGGAGAACTACACTTGCACAATCACAGTGCAACAAAGTAAACTTCACATTGTCTGTTTTCTGAATTACCTAGCTTTTGGCTCACATGTACAGAAGAAAGCTGCAGTTTTTGCTTTGACATCGGGCAGTTGCAGTTATTACTTACCATAATAAAGCCTCTCTAGAATCTTAACAGAATATTTCTACATGGCTCCACCTAGAGTTTCTTTCCTTAACAACACTAAAGCCTACCATTACGTGACCATTTTGAAAATCTTAAATGGAATGTAGCTTCATTTATCCTGCTGAAAACAGGAAACAAATATGTGCAGACATAACTAAATTGCCACATACATACTCTTTAAGAGAAAACCTCTTTCCAAATACAGTTATATTTTGTATAATGCTACAGCCTTGATCCTACAAATCAATGTGTAGTGCAAGCATGTGTCATGCAAAAATTCCCACCTGATTAAAATGTGATTAGGGGAACATAGAGGTTAAGTTTCCCAATGCAAGTCAATGGCACCACAGAGGAGAGGCCAAATCATATTACTGATTTTCAGAACTGCACTAAAAACAGGGAAGTCATATTTTACACACTGAGTAAAGACAAAGCCACATTGTTCTAAACTTTGTTGTATAAGGGACAAATGTTATCTCATACAACTTCCACATAGTCAATACATTCACAACTTACATGAACACGGTTCCCTACGTCATTTGCTCAAACTCAACATGTATTATTACTACTTGATCCAAGAAAAAAAAAGTGCCTCAACACTTTTGGGCAGTGTAATCACTATGTAAATTACTCAACAGGAATAGTCTAAGACAGCAAGGAAGTGTGACAGTTAAATACTGTACAAAAGAAAAAAAGTGTTTCAGTAATCTAGGGGTGTTTTTTAATGGGTACTTCTAGTGACAGTGGAAAAACACCCTAGATTGTATTAAGTTATTCATGTGGGTGGCACAAAAGTAGTTTGTTGTGCTGTGAATGAGTTATTGAGCTCTTTTTTATATTTCATCAAGATACCCAGAATAAACATGCAAAGCCATGGAGTTATTCAAGAGGAAGTCCTGGCATGAGATTATCAGATAAGAACAGAAGGCAGAGGCGGCCAAAGCAAAGAGAAAGAGCTGTAACTTATCAGTTACAAGGAACAGCAACCTAATGAAGAGTTTTAAAAACCTAAAAACATAAACATAAAAGCCACCAAACTGCCCCAAGACAGTAGTTGAAAGAAGCAATTTTGTTTCTCTTGACTGAGAAATAAAAAAGATCTCCCTTTCCAGTAGATGCCTATTAAAAGAAGAGTAAAACATTAGTTCAAGACCAGAACAGAATCTATTAATCTTACACTTTAGGTCCTTCAGCGATGAACTCTGACCACAATCATATTAATTATGAAAAAGTCTAACAGAAGCATGGGCATTCTTTACATCTAATGAAAAAAGACAATGTAGCCCTTGATTCTGATGAAGTAACAAACACAAAAATGAAGGAGACTGTTTCTGCACTGTACCTTATTCTAGATTATATCCCAGATTAGGGTCTTGTTAATGCAGACTATGGCAGTGTCTGACACAGTCTACACCAGCATGAGGATGGCAGGTCCCTAGCCTGAGATATGAACCAGAATAAGGCCCAATGCAGAAAGGGGCCAAGATGTAATCCTGAATAAGTAATCTTAACAAGTATGCAGAAGCCCTAAAAAGGTCTACCTCCTTTTGCTACGCAACTGTTCTGAAAGAGCAAAAGGTCTGAAGGCTGATTTTGTACTATTTTTCCTTAACAATCTTAGGCTAGTTTACAACAATAAAGTGATAAAATGAAAGCAGAACAAAACCAATAGTTTGCCATCTAAAATAATCAGAATTGGCAAATACTTGTACTGCTTCTAACATTAGATAAACCTGTGTGTGTTATAGTCAGAATGAAAGTTTTTCAAGAAATTACTCTGTTCGTCCTTGATTTGTGAACAGGTTGGAAGAAAAACAAGGAATGATAATAAATCATAATTTGCAATTGCTTTATTCACAAGGATGTAATTTTCCACATCTTTAATCAGACTAATCAGACTCAGAAAAATAAAGATAACATTTCTGGACAGTTATGAAATCCTTCAATTCATTATCTAACTTTGAATATGGATTTCTAAATATGGATTTGTGTTTACTTAGGTTTTCAAAATTGTGGACTATCTGCCCTAAAATGCCATTTTAAACTTTGCTGTTTACAGAAACCTCAAATGTGCATTTAGTTAACTATATTTAACAAATACCCGTTTCTCCTACAATCAGCAGATCTCTTGAATTTTGGTTCCTCATGTCATTCTCTGCATTTCAGAATCAGTTAACATTCATGTTTTCTTCCATATATATCATTCCCCAACTATTATTCTCTACTGCCTACAAAGCATGTTTAAGAAAAGCCATATTTCTTTACATCCAGGTTTTGTTCTGTTTAATATTTGGTTATTTATATTATAAATAGCATTGGGTTTTTTATGATGGCAATGCAATCGATAAATGATAAATAGTAGACACAATATGCTTTACTGAAAAAGCATGCAAATATGAATCTTTCCAAATTTATCTACATGCAATGCAGGAATGTTCATGAATCAGGTGAAGAAAAACAAGAGCTGATCACTAAAGTCAGTATTATATAATAGAATTAAAAAAGCTTTCCAAAATTACTGGATATCTTTAACTCAAGGATTAAACTGGCAATTCCTAAACATTTTTTAGCCTAAATTTATCTCTCACTGACCCTTTGGTGACTACACACAAGCAATGAGTGTGCCCCAAAGTGGGCATAATCACCCTATACGCTCAAATAAAAACAACTACAGGTATCTGAATGTAGGGGTCTATAACTTCTTACCCACTAAATAATCACTCCTTTTTCATTTTTTAAAAAATTTGTATTATAAACTACCTTACCAAAATTTGCATTCAGTAAAAACGTATAATTGTTACATCTAATAATCACCCTGTTTCAGAGAACTGAAATCTATGACTACTGAGCAGGGCAGAGATATTTAAATTTTCTCACTTAGTCTAGGAGTGGGCCTTTTTTTCCACCACTAATACAACTGCTGAGGTAATTCAAGAAGCAGAAAAAAGCTTTCTTGACATCAAGGCAAAAAAAAAATCTAATTAAAAAATAAGAGATAGATGTTTCCATGTTGTTATAACAGCATTTAAAAAACACCTATAACAGTTCTCACTTCTTCCAATTTCCCACTCTCCAACTTCAACCAACAGATAATTTATCAGTCCTATGTTACAAGATTACTTAGCTTTCTTTTCACTTTCCAATTTGATAAACAATAATGAAATTTCCAAATTTTTCCTTGAAAGAATTAGCAGGTCTAAATCTCCTTTTTTTTTTGTCCACTCCAAATCATAGAATCATAGAGTTGGAAGGGGCCTCTAGGGCTATCAAGTCCATCCCCTGCTCAATGCAGGATTTCCTAAACCAGGGAGATGTAGGTCTAGCCTCTGCTTGAAGATCTCCAGTGAAGGAGCTCACTACTTCCCATGGCAACCTATCCACTGACTGATCACCTTCACTGTCAGGAAGTTTTTCCTAATATCTAATCTGTATAGACTCCCTTGAAACTTCATCCCCTTGTTTCTAGTCCTCCCATCCTGTGCAAGTGAGAACAGGGACAATCTCTCTGCACTGTGACAGCCCTTCAGATACTTGAAGACTGTGATCATGTCTCCTCTCAGTCTTCTCTTCTGCAGACAAAACATTCCTAGAACCTTCAACCTTCCTCGCAGGACATGTTTTCCAGATCACTAATCATTTTGATAGCCTCCTTTGGACTTGTTCTTGTTTGTCAATGTCTTTTTTAAACTGGGGTGCCCAGAGCTGGACAGAGTATTCTAGATGAGATCTGACCAAGGTAGAGTAAAGAGGAATAGTTACTTCTTGTGATCTAGACTCTATACTCCTCTCAATACATCCTAGGATGGTGTTTGCTGGGAACTACAAGATAATATGCATGTAAATGAAATATGCAACTACCATAGAAATCATGCTGTAATGTGAAATGGTATCGTGAGAGGGGTTTTTTTTTTGCCATGTTATACAAAGACAGAACTATTTTTTTCTTTCCAAACCAAATAACTTTACAATTGAAAGTTTTGAGAACTGGTATTTTTGGAGGAAAATCTTCAAATAAGTCTAGGTGCAAAAGATGGCAATGAGAAACATGAGAGGAAAGCATGGGTTGACATGTAGGATGAAATTTTAAAAGTAAGACAAATACCTATGAAGGAAAAAGAAGAGCAACCATTTCAGCTTCCTCAGGCAGTGCTAGCAGCAGCCTGGAATGTCTCATGCTCGAAAATGGTGACTATTAAGAATGTGTGCAAATATTCAAAACATTTGAAATTCACCTGAATTCGTTCAAGTTTGAACATCTGAATACGAATCAAACGTCTATAAATTTGAATTTAAACATGCAAATGAATTTCAAATTTTTGAATTATTCGCACATTTGTATGTGTTCAAATACGTACATGATGCGTACTTGCTTGTACGCATCTTTCCCTCATCCAGACACATTTGTACAGATCCGTACAGGACAAACTGGATGGATACAGGATGCATACGGGATATGTACAGATATGTACGGATGCATATGGGCACGTATGAATGTTGTCGACATTTGTATCTGCAAATAAGGATTCACACGAATAGATTCAAACGTATTTGAATTGAATAGAATGTGAATACATTCAAATTTTAAACATTCGAATAGATTCAAATTCAGATATTCTATTTGAATCGAATCCCAAAAATTGCATTCATGCACACTCCTAGTGACTATTACTCATGGCTCAGCATTTGTGGGGCCTGACTCTCTCAAAGCTGAATTCAGCAGCTATCTTACAAGACTCAAAGAAGAGAATATACTGCTACAACAGCTGACCTGTGGTGGATTTGCCTCAACACACTGCTACTTTCATCTTCCGTTTTTTAAAAGTTGCAGAGACTTAACAGTTTTCTTCCTTCACAGACAGGTAACCTCCTGATGTGGATTCTAAGCAAAAAGTCAAGCTGTTTTGTTGACAGTCTTACAGTCACTAAATACAGTTTACCTACAGACAAATCATCTGTCAAACTTATATACTTAAATAGTACAAGTCCAGTCAAAGGGGGACCTTTCGATATAGCAGCAAAAAACTGGTATAAAGATGTTAACAATTCTGTGAGCTGCCCCAACTACATGGCAAACTGCATCAATATTTTCACTTATCTTTGATCCTAAAAATGAAATTGCACTTGCTTTATTTTCTGCCTCTTATTTTACTTTGTAAAGCCAATCCACATTAAAATTTTAAAATGTAGTTGTCAAGTTTCAGAATTCATACACACACAAATCACTGGAATCTGCTTACAGTCTGAACTGTAGCCTCCAAAATTAGAGCAGAGAACTCAGTAAGGGCTTCATGAGAGGCCTGTTCAAAATATCTTCAAGGTCAAATGGACATCTGTTTGAAACTTATTCTTACAGAGATGTTTAAACTACAGCAAACCATACACTGTCGGAAATCTCTTAAAACCTATACACCTTAGATGATACAATCAGAAATACTATATTCCCACTTTGATTACTGCTTTCTATTTGCTTTGTTTCAAGTTGGTACCATGTGTCAAGCAAAAGAAGTCTAAGGGTGTTTTTCCACTTAGCACCAGAGTACCCATTAAGGACCCATTAGGTGCTTGATACTAGTGACTTGGTTCCCACAACACATCCCATATAGTATATGCAAGTAGTAACCCACAATTCCATAGATGGAAGTGGATACTATGAAGGGCTAGCCTATCAATGCTAGTAAATGGTACTTCAGGAATAAGAGCCAATCAACTGAAGTCAGCACTAGGGGCAGGAGGCCCAGCCAATGCTGTCACATCATATTATTCAAGGGTTCCAGCATTGCATTAAGCAATCAAACCTCATCAATAGTGCTATATTACTTCTTTAAGGGCCTATTTTTGTGTTATTCAAAGCTGTGATATACAAGTGGTGACTATGGCTGCATCTCCACTATGCAGCAAAGGCACCTTAATGAGATCAATTCCCATTATCCCTAATGGAGACCAGCTTCCCTGAGCTCCTGATTATAGTGCCTATTATATTTTCATATAATACTACACATTTTTCAACAAGCTTACTTGATAGCACTCAGCAACCATAAAAAGAAAGCCTATCCGGAACTCTAGAAGTAAGAAACCCCTCAATCAAAACAACAACAACTTGACTGCTCTTTAAAGAATTATCATCAAGCAAAAACTCAAGAACTTTGCCATGTGATGCAGACAGAGGACAAAATTGAGAAAGGAAGAAGCCAGTGAAATTAGGGGACAAGATGGATAGATGAGGGCAGATAGAAGACTACTGAAATGATTCTGGGAAAGCTGCAAGGCCATAAAAAGTCAAGTCAAAATTGTATTTGTCTATGCAATCAGGTCATACCTTACTTGATAGCACTCAGCAACCACAAAAAGCCTTCTTTTGTTTTCACAACTGCATATACCTTTCTATCCACGTCATCCTCACAGATGCAACATCATTTTCTCACAACTGGTGAGTGACAATGACTGGCCCAAGATTCTCTAAGGAACTTTATGAAGACGCAAAAATGTTAATGTGTTTTTGGAAAATCCAAGTTTGCACTAACAAAAAACTACTGCACTACTCCAAAGCTATATATCACATCACTCACTGATTAGTTTATAAACGATGTGCTTTTTCTTAAACTGAATGGCCAGGCACTCTCACTTTTTTCACTTACATATGTTAGAAGTTTGTGGAATCAGCTGCAAGATGTCTAAAAACTTCTCTATTTCCAAACAATCTATGGCATTTAAAAAAAGAAACAAATGTGATGTCTAGTGTTGCCAGAAAAAAAAAGCATCTATATGGTGTTGCATACGAAATCTCAAGAGGAATACCAGATGGAAATGGGCAGATATACAATCTTTATTCATGTGCCTGTCAACAATCAAGACTATAACACAGATTATATACATCCTTTCTTGCAAATTTTTCTTACTTATACTGTTGTGTATTTCTGATCTCATTTTAATGTTTTATTTTACTGTGGCTGTTTAGTATGAGGAAGAAAATAAATGCCAACTAGTAATAATACTTTATTAGCGATAAAGTCTTCTGCACCTATACTGTTGATCATCAATATTTCAAGCAATTCACCCTAGCCTCTGGCTCTTCCAATATGAAAGCCAAACTATGAATATGTTATTCACTTTCCTGAATTACACACTTAGTCTACGACTGAACTCCACAGCCACTTCCTTCTCTTAACATGTGGACACAAATACTTAATATATTCAACCACACCTTTGGTCTTCAACCTATATAGTCTTCTATCTGTCACAGATACTTACAAGTTAAGAGCAACACACCTAAAAAATTGTGGATTTCCTAATAAATAGATCAAACACTGGCCATTTCTGCATTTACTGTAGTTAATCCGGATTAAATTAATCCAGAACTTCAGAATCCATTCCTTGTAGTCCCAGATCTAAACAAAGACCCCATACATCCACACAGGGCATATAGCACCCAATGGCAATGGGTGTTAAACAGGGCTGCTGTGTGGATGCCATAGCACTCATCCTAAGGCCCCAAATAGATCTGTGAAGAAGTGCCACCCATGGCATGGTGCAGTTGGCCTACACAACTGTCAATCAAGAGTCACTTCCGTTGACAGTGGACATGGAAGGGAGATGGCTGTGTAGTTGCCTATGTAGCTACTACATTGCCAGCCACCAGCTGTGTAGCTCATCTGCGTAGTCGTTCTGTGAAGAGGGAATGTCGTGGCTACATAGGCCCGCCATGGACTCCAATGGCCTAGCATGTGTGCAGACATGCAGTCTGAAATTCGATCTTCCAGGAGCAGGAATGGTTTGCAGAACCCTTTAAAGATGTCTATGGCTAATCTGGATTATTGAGCCTGAAAACCCCACCAGATCCAGAACTTGACAATGCTCATGCAGAAGACATGATCCCAACGGGGTCCTAATGGGGCCTACAGTGCAGAAGGTATGTAGTGAATGTGTACCAAATCTGTACCAATCGGGTTAATGGGATCTACGGGGCCTGTGCAAGAACAGCCATTATTTAGAAAAAGACTTACACAAAAGCACTGCATCTCAACAAGAATTTCCCTTACTGACAGATTTAAAGATTTACACAAATACTTGTACGAATATTTAAGGATACAAGGGAACCTCCGCAATCTGTCATAACTAACCTTCAAAGAAATATAGTATCTTAATTCTGCAATCCAATATGCATTCTGCTAAATAAAATCTCAGTCAGTCCGACCTATTTCTGAGAATTTTTTCACTCATTGCTATAAATTCCCTTTTACAATCCAGAAATTTCAGACTAATATAACATCTTGAGTCAACATGGTTGAGCTGCTACTTGCCGCTGTGAAATACTAAGAAGCAAACTATTTACTTCTGAAATATATACACTAAGATTAGTAGTTATTCTAAAATTATATATTCCTTGAGTATTGCAATTAAGACCTCCTAGCATGTTGAATTTTACTGCATGTACTTCTCAGAAAGGCAGTTCATTCCCATACAGCTAAAATGGCTGCCAGTAAACTCCTTCTTATATTTGAATCGTAGTTGGTATCTAATATATCAACTTGCCCCATTATAATATTATTTTAACAGAAAGGGTAGGAATACATTGATTTTGTATATATTTCTGACAGCCATTTATAGGAAAGAGCAACTATTTTTATCCTCCCTTAAACTATTCCACTGCTCAATGTCATCACTTCTGTTTTTGAGTTGCAATCTTCCTCAGCTATAACGCTTCAAACTTTCCCTCACGCTGCTATCTCTTTCAACTGAAGATGTATTTAAAAAGAACGGTTTAGCTGCAAAAGTGAAGCTAAGTGCCTAAGCTACTTGTGCAAAAATAGAAATTTTATTTTAAAAATCCTAGTGTATCAACACTAAGTGGAGATAAGTAAAGCTGCATCCATGGCATGATCAACCAGGGAACTTTGAGGCACAACCATCTGGAAACAAGTTACAGTGTACTTGTTTCCAAATAAGTAAGCCCAGCATTGGACAATTTGTATCCTATACAGCAACATTCGAAAGAACTATGCCTCAGGTTTACATAAAACAGCTGAGAACATTTCATCCTAAGCTGCAATAAAATTCACAACACTCTTAAGAATCAGTTTCAGTAGGCAACTGCATTATGCAGCTAAAGTAAAAAAAAAAACCCAAGAGTTAGATTTCTAGTTCATAATTCTAAGGCGACACTCTTATTAATCGTATCACTTATAACCTTCAAACGATGATGGGCTGTGATGCCCATTGTGAAAAGGCCATTTCGAATTAGCACTGGACACAACCTGCAAAATTAATACCCTTAATAAATGGGCTCTCTTCTGCATTTAGGAACATTTATACTTAATGTAAGAAGAAGAGTTGGGTTTTCTACCTCGCTTTTGTCACCCATTTAAGGGGACTCAAAGCAGCTGACAAACCTTCTGTTCTTCTCCCCACAACAGAACACCCTGTGATGCAGGCAGGGCTGTAAGAGCTCAGAAGAGAGCTGTGATTCACCCAAGGCCACCCAGCTGGCTTTGTGGAGGAAGAAGAAGAGTTGGCTTTTCTACCCCATCTTTCTCACCCATTTAAGGGAACTCAAAGCAGCTGACAAACCTTCTATTCTTCTCCCCACAACAGAACACCCTGTGTGGTAGGAGGGGCTATGAGAGCTCAGAAGAGAGCTGTGACTCGCCCAAGGTCACCGAGCTGGCTTCATGGGGGAGGAAGGAATCGAACCCGGTATTCCCAGGTAAGAATCCGGCTCCCCAAGCACTAGACCAAATGTAAATGTAACTGGGGTGGGGGGAGAGGAGAGATTTCATTGCTAGATCTTTTGCCATCCACTTTAGGCCGTCAGCACTCCCCTAACAGGTATGAAAGCCCAAGGCTTCTGGCAGCTTCCACTTACGGCCAGAGCCGTCTCCACACACCCCCTTTCTGACAGTCGTCGCAAGGCTGTGTGTGAGCCCTTGCCGCCTTCTCCATGCACTTACACCGCCGGCCTCGCTCGCCGCCTTCCCACCCGCAGCAACCCGGAGGAAGGGGGCAGCCTGGGAGGCGAGGCTCGAGAGACAGGCCGGCCGGCCGGCGGGCCGGGCACCTCCGGGAGAGACGCCGCTCCTAACGAGGCAACGTGTTTACTCCATGTGCGAAGAGGCAGCCATTCCGGTTTCAGGCGCGCCGCTCCGAGGGACAACCATTTCCTGCCCCCTTCTTTATAGGGCGGCTGGGTGCCTGCCTGCCTGCCTGCCTGCCTGCCGGGGCAACCTCGCGGTCGGCATGCAGCTGCTAGGCCGGTTCCGTCCACACCAAGCCTGCCCACCTCCAGCCCCCACTCCGCATCCTCCGTCAGCTACCCGAAGGCTTCTGACCGACCCAGCAGGGCCCCCCATGCCGCCCACCCGCTCACCTTCCTGGCGGTGTGGACGGTGCTGTGGCTGAAGGAGCATCTTCACGTCGCCGTTCTCCTCCCGAGTCACCGCGCTCCGGCCGCCGCCGCCTGCCGCTCCCCCCATGCCCAAGGCAGGCAGGGGCCCAAGTTTCCTCTTCTCCTTGTCCCGCTTCTCCTTCAGCCTCCTGGTTTTGTTGCTGCTGCTGCTGCTGCTGATACTGTTGCCGCCGCCGCCGCTGCCTCCATCCGCGCCTGGGGCCAAGTAGTGGTGGGAGTGGGAGGAGGGCGGCGGCGGCGGCGGCGGCAGCAGCAACTTGTGGGGCAACTGAGGCGGCGGCGGCGGGAAAACTAAGGAGCCACCGGCGCCTGAGCTGCTCCCGCCGCCACCGGCTCCGGAAGAAAACGCCGCGAAGCTCCAGACGGAGGGGCTCCCGCCGTGGCCCGCCGGGCTCGGCACCACCGGTATGTGGTGGTGGTGCTGCTGCTGCTGCTGTGGCTGCCTGTTACCGCCGCCGCCGCCGCCCTCGCCGTTAACGCGCTTCGGGCCCTTGAGGCCCCGCTCCTCGGCTCCCTTCAGGCGCTTGGCGGCCGGCTGGAAGGAGGAGCCGCGCTGAGAGGCCCTGTTCTCCGCCGCTGGATTCGAAGCGAAGGGCTCTCGCTGCTGCTGCTGTTGCTGCTGCTGCTGCGGTGTCAGCGGCGCCACCGTCGCACCACGTACGGGACTCGGTGGCTCCGCCATTTTGAGATCCTGCTTCTATTTACCTCTCAGCAGCGCTGGTCGCCGGAGAGCGAGCGAGCGAGGGAGAGAGAGAGAGAGAGCCGGGAGGGGAGGGGAGGCGGTGCCGCTGGCCGCAAGCGCGGCCTCCTCCTCCCAATAGAAACGGGGCTACGATTGGACGGACAACCGGCTCCGCCAATGGCGCAATATGGTTGGAAAAAGGGAACGGGTGCCCGCCGCCGCCGCCGCCGCCGCTCTGTGTCTTTCTCGCAGCGGCAGCAGCGGCTCCGGCGGCCCCGGCTGCTCTCGGGTCGACGGCTGCGCTGGCAGTAGTAGTGGCGCAGTCGGGGCCCGAGCGATGGTGGCTCCGCGGCTTGTCATGGCTTCCTCTGAGGCGGCGGCGGCGGCGGCGGCGAGGCCGGTTTCAGGGGCAGCGGAAAGCGGCGAACCAGGACAAGGGGCTGGTCAAGCTGGGAGACGCGGCGGCGGCGGGCCCCGGAGAAAGGAGGCCGCCGCCGGCCAAGTGAGAGCAGGTTCCGTCCGTGAGGCCGGAGAGGCCGCCGCCGCCGCCGCCCAAGATTCGTTTTCCCACTCAAGCGGGTTCAGTTCGGTCGCTGCTGGTCTGAATGGTGGAACCGCCTTCGCGAGCTGAGCGCCGCCGGCGCCGCTTCCCCGCTTTTACCGTTAAGGGAGGATGGTTACCCCAAGGTCGCGGCGACGGTTAGGCGGTATCCGGCCGGTAAATTCGCTCGTCCGGTGATTTTAAGTCGTTGATTTATACGGGGGACTTGAGAAGGCGCCGGGCGGCGGCCATATTGTCAGGGGCGCCCCTCGGCCGCCGCCGCCACCATCTTCCTTTCGCGCTGGACGGAAGGGGAGGCCGCCGACTCCTGAGGCGAAGCAGCACTCGGGGGACGGTGTTGTTGTTGTTGTTGTTTTGTTTTGGGAATTATTGGCACTTGTGCGAGTTGTCAGGGAACGCTAATGGTGCGAGTTCAATGGCAGTCGTGCCAACCGAGGGCTCGCCGATCTTTCTGAATTGGTGCTCTTCTGGGTACCACTTTTGGTGTTGTTTTGCTGAGGTAGTTAAGGGACATGGGGGAATCTAAAATGTAGTAAAATGCCTTCTTGTGGCTCCTTCCCTTTCAGAGGTACTACTAGGCATGGGGACTTGCAGGAGGGCCTTTTCTGTTGTGGCCCCTAACTCTGGAACACCCTCCCTCTTGATGATCGCCAGGTGCCTTCATTGTGTAGTTTCTGGAACCTGGTGAAAACACGTCGTTTTACTCAGGCTTTTGCTTCTTAGGGTGTTTTTCCACTTAGCACTAAAGGACCCATTAAGGGTCCTTAATGGGTTCTCTAGTGCTAGTGGAAAAACACCCTTAAACAGCTTCCTCAGGGTGCTTTCCTGTTAGGGTGGGTAGGGGGGTAGGAAGGAGAGGGTTATATTTTTAATTGTTTTTACTATTTGATATGTTTTAATTTCATTGTAACCTGCCCTGGGACCATCAGGTGAAGAAGTAGAGTTGCCTTTTCTACCCCACTTTTCTCACCCATTTAAGGGGACTCAAAGCAGCTGACGAACCTTCTGTTGTTCTCCCCACACCAGACACCTTGTGAGGTAGGTGGGGCTGTGAGAGCTCAGAAGAGAGTTGTGACTTGCCCAAGGTCACCCAGCTGGCTTCATGGGGGAGGGCAGAATCGAACCCGGTATTCCCAGATAAGAGTCCAGCTCCCTAACCACTAGACCAAGCTGGCTCACTCTGGACCGAAGGGGCAGGATATACATTTTCTAAATAAATAAATAAATCCCAGGGAAGCCATCATGGCATCATGTGTGCTCTTCACATGGTGCTGGGAACTCCTAGGGTTGACCTGTGCTGAGGAACTTGCTGAGCAGTTATTATTTTTTAACAGTGCTTTTGCATGCTGAAAGCAGCTTATGTATATTGCGAAGTCACCTCTCAGCCCCTAAAATCTTGCAGGTGCAGGCCAACAAGCTAGTTTGGTCTAGTGGTCAAATACAGCAAGAATGGTCTCCTTACAGATGAATCTCCATAAGACAGGAAGTTAGACTGGATATATTCTCCCATTACTCCCTATCATGACTCCCTCATAAAACCTGTCACTTTGAAAGCTACAACCACCCATAGCATCACTCTGGAAGCACACTATTGTGACCCCAACATATGTGCAGCAGTCATTTTTGACCTGGTTTTAACTCTGTGCATGCACAGTGGCTATTTAAGGCTGAACAGTGTGGAGCGAGTGTAAGCTTATCTCGCTATTCAGGGAAAGCCTATGGTGGAACTGATTTCCCCAAATAGCAATGTCAGATTCTACCCCCTTTTTGCAAGGGTATGTTGGAATTGCCACAGATACATGTAGCATTCCCAACACAGTCCCAGGATTATCCCACATTTTAGGTACTGTCTGATGGGCCATTAAAGTAGGAGTAGAAAGTATATGTTTAAGATAACTGCTTTGGCTGTCACTAGGACTTTATTTTCTTTCACTTGGCAGTTACACGTAGCTTTCATACAGGCAGATCATGATCTAGTGGGCTTCCTGTTTGCCTGCCAAATTTAGCCGAATTAGTTATCAGTGGGTGATTCTGACAGCAGCTACATCTAATGAAGGAAATACGCTGTGTAGGAGGCCAGAATATTTTTAATTCTCATTGGAATAAAACTCGTTGGCATGAAACCTGGAAAGAGGTTCAAAATGCTGTGGATAGGTACATAGTTAAAGAATATACAAGCCGCCTACAATCAGAGCTTCAGCCAGTTTGATTCTGTTAAAAAAAATCTTATTAGAAATTAAGGTAGCAGTGTTTTGCAGAGTTTGCTTAGTCCCTGCATTCACTGAATTGGTATATAGCATTAAAAAGCAATCTTCCAGTCCTTTTATACTTGTTTGATAGCAATGCTCCCCTCTTCCAACAGCCTCTTATTCTAGTTAAGGCCACAAGGGACCAGAATGTGGTATAATAATCTACATCACACGTTTAGCTGGTGTACTTTTACAAGTAGCACTCTCCAAAGACTCTGGACTTAGCCAACCTATTTCCTCGTAATTCCAGCATGCCTCTGTTGTTGGGTAATTGACTCATATATTAATCCAGATCTACACAATATTATGTGGCTTCAGATCCCAAAACATCTCTATATCAGTCCAAGAAGGCATTGATACCTGTATGTATAAGCTTTCCATCTTTTCCCCTTCACGTGTGAAATGGAAATGGTAGTGATGAGAGGAAG
Organism: Aspidoscelis tigris stejnegeri; assembly: GCA_023333525.1. Classification (NCBI taxonomy): domain Eukaryota; kingdom Metazoa; phylum Chordata; class Lepidosauria; order Squamata; family Teiidae; genus Aspidoscelis; species Aspidoscelis tigris. Next base: position 79,287,097 of record JALMGA010000005.1, on the reverse strand, counting down.
AAGTGTCTTGTTTTGGAAAAGAATAGGAAACTACTGAAACTTGCCAATGATGGTCATACTACGATTCAAAGATTGTGCATCAACCAATGACCAACCAAGTAGCAGTCCCAAATTATTTTTAAGGGCGGCTTTGCATGAAGACTGTTGCAGTGTAATCTTTTCTAAGACAAAACAAAAACCCCTTTCAGTTGTCTTGTAAAGTCAACATGAGCACATCTATGCCATTTGCTTGGCAGAATCAGAAATTTACCATTACCATCTTCCAAAGCAGGGATTTGACCTATGACCCTGTTTTCCAGACACTTTCTGTCTCTCCGGATCACAGCCAACGCTCCACAACACTACATGTATTATCCCTCTGCGATCAAGGAAACTGGTTTTCTAAGATTACATTATAATGAAGAATTGAGATTTTTATTTTAAAATTACAATTTTTATTTAAAAAAAAACAAATTTAAAAGTATTCAGAACCTACTTTATGTTACTGGAGAGAGTTCAGTAGAGATGGAAATCCCTACTGTATCCCTGCATCAGCGACTGCCAGCTATGTTTGTGCCAGAGATAATCAGTGCAGAGTCCTTGATCAGGATGTTACGTGGCAGAAGTGAAGCAGAGTTGATCGAAGTGGCTGAGGGGTGTTTTTCCACTGTCACTAGAAGTATCCATTAAGCACCCATTAATGGGTACAAAAATGTCATTAATGGGTACTTAATGGGTACTTTTAGTGACAGTGGAAAAACACCTGAGGATCAAAAGCTAGTCCATTTTTTTTTTTTTGAGACACCCAAGATCATCACCCATGCCAGCTTGGAGTCACTTCTGTTTTTTTAACATTCTTCACAGAGACCTTTGCATCAGCTGACACTTCTGCAACCTTTCTTTTTCGTGCTCAAAACCTTAAGGCTATCCCTGTTCTAAAACGTTTGTCCCCTGCAGTTGTCCCCTTGTATTTGAAGGTTCACAAGTGCAGTTTCTATACTTGAATAATGGGTTTTGAACCTCTTTTCATGACAAAGTGGCACTTACCGTATTTTCCGGTGTATAAGACGACTGGGCGTATAAGACGACCCCCAACTTTCCAGTTAAAATATAGAGTTTGGGATATACTCGCCGTATAAGAAGACAACACCCGGCGTATAAGACGTCCCCTGATTTTTGAGAAGATTTTCCTGGGTTAAAATGTAGTCTTATACGCCAGAAAATACAGTATATTCACATATATGCAGTTTTGTGCCTGGAAAACAATACCCTTTTTTGGAATTTGTTACTTGAGGAGGTAAACAAGCATTGTCTTCTAGCTCTTAGTATTGGTGAATGTCAGGATAAGTGCTATTTTGGCAGAACATAACCCTTGTGAAGATTGGGGTGGTGATTTTTTTCTCTCCCTTATGGATTAAGTTACATGCTTGTTATTGACAGTTTAGATAAATTATGAGACTTGATCAGAAAACAACGGCCTATTTTTTGTGTAAAGTAAAATAATTCAGCAAGCAAATAAAATTGTGTGAGAAAATGTGTATCAAGGTCAAGAGCAGAATAGGAACAACACAATAAACTTGTTGAACAAGTTTTCCAAGAACACTTTTATCTATAATGCAAGCCAAGTAGTGCAGTAATTTAGTTTTATGAGAACAAGTACAGCTTCTTCCTACTGCAACAACAAACTAATTTTTTGAGACAAAAATCTCACTTTCAAAACCCTGTTTATTAAACTGATTTGTTTTCACTAGTCATTTTGAAGACATTTAGTAAACACTAAAAAAAATGCAGGAGTTTCTAATTGTGTAGTTTGCAGAGATACAAGTGAGTCTTGCAAAAATTTGCTAGGTTCTATGTAACCAGGAAAACAGGCATTGTAGTGATAGATCCTGGAGAAGAGAAAGCAGTGCACTTCAGTCCTTTCCAATACTTTGTTTTGCAGTACTTTCCAGTTCCTCTTTAAAATATGTTATACTGATCCATTATGTTCTGTTACAACTTTGGCTATTTCCTGTGTTATAGTATAAAATCAACCATCCCGGCTCGGGCTTCCGGACCCCCTCATTCCCCTCGTGGACCCATAATAAATGTTGGTTGAGGAGCTCCGGAGGGATATTAGGGCTGTTAGCCCATTTAATTATGTTTTATATTTTGTTTTATATTTTTGATACTGTATTTTAATTTGTCATATTGTTTAATACTTTTTAAGGGGGGGAGGGACCATAATGTTTTATTCTTATATGATGTTTTTATATTTATTGTTGTCAACCGCCCGGATTGGTTCGCCACAGGGCGGTATACAAATAAATATTATTATTATTATTATTATTATTATTATTATTATTATAAAATGTACGAATACAGAATTATCATATGCCTAAGAGAAAACTTGTGACGTACACGGTCTCCACTGATGGGAGTTCTGCGCCATACATCACTACCTGAAAGCCGAGGTCTTCACTTAATAAAAGATTTCAAGCTTTGCATTGTCTTTGTCAAGTGTTTGTCAGCAAGGCTGGAAAGTCTTCTGGGTTTTTCTTTCTGATATCACAAGGGTGGCATATTATATTTGATAGGCTTATCTGAATGGAAGAAATGATAGTTGATCTTAAAAATACCAACTACTTTTTGCAAATCCTCCTGGCACTTTATTCTTTTTCTGCTACTGGTCTTGTAAATTACCTGAAAAGAGCATGGGTGGAACAAAATTAATCCTGGGATTTAGCTTGGAGTAAGGCAGAGGACCACTAAATTTGATCCTGGCTTCCCCCTGGAAGAAGTGTAAGGATAAAATAATCAATTAAATTTTTTTAGAAACGTTGCTGCAGGTGAACTTCCAATTTTATTAGGAAACCTCAGGGAAATGACAAAACTAAATTGTATGTGGTGTAATATCGTTTGAATTTTGTGGAAATATAATGCAGACTGTATACAGTATTTTAATAGGTATATTGTTTCTGTGTGGATACTGTGACCATTTAAATAATTAAGCAGTGGGGTTTCCTTACTTTTCAAAACAAAATACTGCTTCAAAGCCATGGTATCCAACTGCCTTTCACCAGTATTTCTTCATCCCATTAAGAGGTGCTGTATCCAGAAAATAGAACAAACCTGTTAAATTTTTCTCTCCCTCCCCATACAAAATGCTAAACCAGTATCTGAAGACACTACCTACTAAAATATGGCAGAAGCATTTTTTGTCTCTATCAGCAATTATGTCTAACACTTGCAAATCTAGCATTTGTTTGTGGATTATGACCTGTAGGGTACAGCTTGTTTTTTGAGAGTCCACAGTTATAGTATCTTGAGTGACTTTCATTTCAGCTTGGACCAGCCCATAAAGGTGATGCAGCATCTATAAAATCTTATTTGTAACAGTGCTGGAGAATTTCCAAGAGGCTACTATGAATACAGTATTTAAGGGCTGATAAACATCAGGTCCTGCATTGTTCCTGCAAATGCTAGAAGCTGACTTTTTAAATTATGTGCGCTACTTGCAGGAAAATTTTAAAGGACTGATGAGCACAAGTTTCTTGTAGCTGACTGCATTAGAGTACTGTTCTTGTGAAAGAAAATTAATCTTAAATTTGTCACCATTGCAAAACAGTTATCTCCTGCATAATACCTAACACAGACTGCGCTCACACATAGCAAATAGAAAGCATATCTGAGGAGTCCCAGGTTGCCTCCATCCACAGCAAGGATGTTACAAAGAACCATATAGATCAGTGATGGCGAACCTTTTGAACTCAGTGTGTCAACATTCACACAAAAAACTAGCTTAACTCGGGTGCTGTGTCACATCTAGAAATATCCATAATTTTGTGATATTTGTAGCTCTAGTAAAAAAGTTATATTTTTAATATATGTGTTTTATGAAAAGCAAAACTTTTACTTTACTTTACTTTACTCTGAGATTTATACCCCGCCCACCCCACGAATGGGCTCTGGGCGGCTTACAATATATTGTAATTCTTTACATTAGTCACTTTTGTACAAATCTTCAATTGAAAGTTGGTATCTTGTACACTTCAAGAACAAGCAAGCACTACACGCCCAGGTGCCAGGGTGACGAGGTGTGTCACCCAAAAGGGCTTGGCGTGTCACCTGTGACACGCGTGTCATAGGTTGGCCATCACCGATATAGATAGTACCTTGAGGTACTCATATTCTCATTCTATCTCTAATCCATTTTTGATAGTTTGTAATGTTAATGAAGAGGGAGGGGCAGACTGGTGTGTGAATGATCCCACCTGCAAACCATCTCTAGTATCTCTAGGACAACTCTAAGCCACCAAAGTGCTTGTTTACTGTGTGTGAATGCAATCATAGATTTGGGTTAGACATGGTTCACAAGTGGGTTTATTGCTCCTGTCTCATTCTTGGCTATAAAATGGTGAACTAGAGATGGGGTGAGAACACAAGTGTCGCACTCTACACTTTCTAGAGGGCTTTTGAGCCACTTGTTTTGTTTTTAGAACCATCATATTATGCAAATCACAGTAGGGGAAGCAATCAAGTGTATCTGATTCTCCTAACTGTAAGAAACGTTAACACTGTCAGCAGTTATTTGTGTTATGCTTTGGTTTGCTTTAAACAAGGAAGGTCACATTTTAGCAATTGCATAAAAGCAAAACTATCCTATGCATGGACTACATTATGAAAGGACCAATTCTATTAAGATAGTTGTAGAAATGTGTTGTATAATTTCACATGAACGTGCAATTCTTAAGATTGTATACTAATAGTTTTTTCTTCCAACAAATTTGGTTTGAGAGCAAACTCAAAAGTAGACAGTTCAGTAATTACCATTTGTTTTGATAATTAGTACATTTAAAATCTGAAGAAGCTACTTCAGGATAACTTTACAAATACAGTGGTACCTTGACATACGAGTTTAATTCGTTCCGTAACCTTGCTCTTATGTCAAATCGCTCGTATCTCAAAGCAATTTCCCCATTAATCCATTCCAGCTCCCAAAACACCACCTCAGTTGTTTTTGTTATGTACTGTACTGTATTTACATACTCGTATCTCAAATCTTGCTCTCATCTCAAAGCAAAATATCACTCGCTCGGCGGCTTGTATCTCAAAACACTTGTATGTCAGGGCACTTGTATGTCGAGGTACCACTGTATGTATATAAAGCTATGTTTAGTGAATTTACAAGACAGTTCTTCTGACAAAAATACAGGCAACATGAGTGTGCACATAATTGTATAAGCTAAACAGAAGTCTGATGCAGCTATTAGAAATTCAATTTTTTCTTAGCTATAAACGTAAGCTGCTGCAAGTCTAATGTTCTTGGGCTAGTTGTCTATCCTAGTGCCCAAGATGCTTATGAGGTTATTGGAATATTTCATGGTCTGTTCTTTAGCCCAAAAGTACTCAAGGTTCTTAGTAACATAGTACAGTGGGACCCCCATATCCACTGATTCGGTAACCACGGTTTCAGTTAACTACAGCTACCGGATCAGCCCCCCGCCCCCATGGGTGGCATAAGAGAAAAGCAGCCAGAACCGGAAGGCCTATTTCTGCCTGCAGAAGGCCTATATCAGTCACCAGAGCCTATCCCAAAATGTAAGGGTACATGTGGGAGCCGGGGGTGGGTGGGGGAGGTGTCTGGTGGCATCCCCAGCGGATACAGGGGTCTTACTATATAAATAATTTATCTGTTTTTAAGTTCAGAGTGAAGAATACAATGAACATACATATTTCCTTATAAAAAAAGCTTGAGGCTGTGGTGCTGCTTCCTACCTGGCACATGTCTCCCAATTCTGAAGCCCTAGCCTTGTTTTTCTGTTTAAAAACAGTTTTGAGTATGCACATGTGCACACAAAAATCCTCCATTGCACTCAAATGCACATAAAACATTCTTGCTGGTTAGCTTGCACCTTGGTTACTACGGGGGGAGCCATTTTGTGGTTTCCATTGGTTCTGTGTGATAAGGAAAATACAAATCAAATTATAGCAGAAACAATAAAATCAGTATTAAGGAAAGAGTAGACAATTACAGAAACCTTCAGGTAGCTGGAAGAGTTCATTGATACCAAAATGAAAAAAGCTTGAATATCTGTATTAAAAATAGCTGCGCTTAAAAGAATATGCACCAAATGAATAGGTGCCTTTGATTTTAGGGATATCAAGCTTACCCAATATACATTAAAAAATAGAAAAGGTGTTTTCCATAGATAGTTCAGAATATAGGTGTGCACATTAAAAGTTGCTTTGGAAGCTGTGTTTCTAAGTGATGGACTAATTTTGTTTGTTTTTTAAGGAACATCATTGAAAGATCTGAGGTTAATTCATTAATAGAAGTGTGACAGGTCTAGGTAGTTTTCCTTACCAAACTCACCTACGCTATTTTTAAGCCTGCAGAGTTCTGACATGCCTTTATGTTGTGGTGAAACATGTTCCTCTGGATGAATTACACAAGTTGTGGCTCTGCTGCTGTTGGACTCTAGTAAATTTTAGGAAGGATGGCCACTGAGCAAAAATTTGTGATTTTTCATCTATCATAGGCATGTGCCAAACTTCAGTTCTTGAAGCATTAACTGCTTGTAGATGTGCAGGATTTATCTTCTTGGCACCTGTAAGTGACTCACAGGTAGATGAGTTGCATCAAAAAGATGGAGGAAACTCACAATTCCTAGAAGCATGGCAGTCCTCATTATGACCCTCTCTGTGGGTAGGCCAGTGTTGTACATAAATCTGTCCTTCTGGCACTGCTCCCTCTCCAGAGACCCAGGGCCTTTTCAGTGGAGGAGCAGCCCAGACCACTACTTCTAAAACCACAATGAATACCTGGGCAAGAGCAGCAGCAGGAGGCATAAGGCAGCTGTCAAGGCTTAGGCCATGCTAGAGCAACAGCAACCATTGTTCAAGGTGTTCTTACGAGTGAGAACATCTATACGAAGCCATTGGGAGACTTGGAGTGAGGTGTCATCAGTATGCAGATGGTACCCAGCTCTATCTCTGTGTCATCTGAATCAGAAGAGGTAGTTGAAGTGCTGGACAGGTACCTGGAGGCAGTAATGGGCTGGATGGGGACCAATAAATTGAAGCTGAGTCCAGACAAGACAGCCATGCTGTATGTCATAGGGGTCTCAGGTTCACATAGTTGGGAGATACCCTGTCCTCGATGGGGTTTCAATGCCCTAGAAGGGACAGGTGTGAAATCTAGGGGTACTCCTGGACTTAGCACTGACGCTTGAAGCTCCGGTGAATACCATGCCAAGGAGTGCCTATTCCCAACTATGCTTGGTGCGTCAAGTCTTTTTGGACACACAAATTGGCCAGTCACCCATGCTCTGGTAACCTCTAGATTGGACTACTGCAATGCACACTCTACATGGGCTGCCCTTGAAGCCGGTTCGGAACCTGCAGCTAGTGCAGAATGCACTGGGACACCACACTGGCCTTAAAAGAGCTGCACTGGCTACTGATTCGCCACCAAGCCCATTTTTAGGTATTTAACGTATAAAGCCCTAAATGACTTGGATCCCAAATATCTGAAGGAATGCCTTCTCCCACACCAACCTGCCTGTGCCTTAAGATCTGGAGGGGAGGCCCTCCTCGTTGTCTCACCATCCTCAATAATAAGATGGGTGGGCACTCGAGGCCCCCAGGCTGTGGAACAGTCTCCCCCTTGAGGTGCCTTCACTGTTCAGCAAAATGATGAAGACGCAACTCTTTGCTCTGGCTTTTGGCTAAGACCCAGATTATTGTTAGGGTACAGGGCAGGATCGAAATGTAAATATAAAATAAGTGCCTAAGAAGCCCAAGGTCATAGAAGAAGACATCAGGCTACAGTGAGAAAGGGGAATCTTTGCTTTCTGCATTGTGACTGGCATGATGTGGCCCCGTTTGACAGCATTATTACCAACAACTGTGTACCTAGCAGTATTCTGCTTTTCCCTACAGGCTCCTGAATGAGAGGTGAGTATAGGTTAATCTAGTCTTCCCCTAGGAGGAAATCAGCGCTTGTGCACAATATTTCAAACGCTGTAAAATAGCTGTTTGCACATTCCAAATTTGTATTTATGCTGCATTTATAGTTTATACGTCCAAGAGTACTGAAATATCCTCTCTACTATGCTGTCTGCTGTGTGATATATGAAACACCACTAAATAAATAAAGTTGACTCTTTAATTTAAAGACTCTGTTACAGAAACAAAAGCATTGTGTAGTGGATCCTTTTGAAGATTCTCCTCAACTTTCATATATTGCCAAGATACAGTGCTGCTGTAAGGGCTTTTTTGAACCTTTAGGAGTTTAACATATACACCTGCTGAGCGAAGGAATAAAATTTTCACAAGTACAATTTAAGGTGTCTCAATGGTCCCTTTACCAATGTAGCTATGAAAGGCTTTCACAAATACACACTATTAGTATACCATAACATTAAGCCCGACGTATGCAGAAATACTTTCTTTTAGAAACTCACAGGTTTCATTGACAGACACTACAAACTAAAGAGGAAGGGAAGGCTTTTTTTTCCAAACGGCAGTTCAGATATGCTGATATGCAAATATCCAATCTGTGAATATCCTCATGCTAAAAAAATCTGGTATTTCAAGGCACTTATGGACTCTCCATAACTAGATGAAAACCAGGACAAATTAGGACTGATAATTTGACAGTATATAATATAAAAATAACTTTTTTGCTTACAATTTACAAAATTTACTGTATTACAATCTTCATGTCTGCTATCATGTAATTCTGGATGTGCGCCCAACTTTTTTTTTTAATAAAAAAACTACTAAAACATCAGGGCAAATAATTTACAAGGTACACAAAAAATTAGCTCATGCAGAGATTTCTTACATCTTCTGTTAATACTTTATGATTGCAGCTTTATCAAATTATATACCTGCTTGCACTGTACATATACAAAATAAATGTACATGGTAATCAAACATTAGCAAAAAAGTTGTCCAACTAAATTTGTCAGAAGTTTCACCATTTTAACTTGTGTATAAACAGTGTGTAACATGGTTAAAAGACAGTAAGGCAATAATACTTGAAGTAACAAAATAAACCATATGTAACACTTTCTCCTAAGTGTAGTAAGGCAGATTGATGGCCCCAGCAAAGTTAGATTGCAATACTAGAATCCACTATTGTGAATGCTTAATATTTGTGTGCCTGAAGAGAAGAGTTTACCATTGTGTAGCTGTAGGTACACTGTGTTAGTCCCAACAAATAAAAGAGTGAAATACTATTGATCTAGGTCAGCGGCACTTGAATATTCCAGTATAATTTAAAAGTGTCCATTTGTTCTTATATCATGTCCATTCTGAAGGTGGCTCTCTTGGTCCTCTTGGTTTTTCACAGCGGTTGCCAAAACCTACAATGGTAAGGAAGGCATTTACTTGTGTGCTAATACACTGAAAAGGCAAGTTTAGGAAAACATTCAGAAATAATACTAACTTGAATGGAATCAAATGTCACATATTCGTCTTAAGGTACTGCCCCCCATAATATTTAAATCTGCATTGTCGTAATGGGAGATTCTGGACCCCTTATATATGCTTCTATACTCAGATCATTCAGAGGGCAGGTTACAACAAAATCAGTGTTAAACACTGTTTAAAGTGCATTGTGCTTGCCATGTAAAAATAGTTATCTGAATTCTGATATATTGTATATACACTTAGCTGCTATGATGTATATAGTTTAATGAATGTTTGTTAAAAGTTATAAGTTAATCAAACAATGTTGTTTGATGTTACTGTTGGAAAAGTAATCTATAGTTGTGAATACATTGTTCTATAATCAGCTTAAATAAAATTGTTTAATTAAAAAAACAATAGCGTCTGAAAGGGGAAGAGAGAGTGTTTCTTCAACATTTATTGCTTGAAATACTGGGAGTGTTATGTAAACAGTGCTGTTTGCAAGATTTGGTATCCATGCCATTTTGACAAGACCAAATGCTTACAAATAGTAATGAAGTTCCAAATAGAATTTCTAGGGTGCCACTAAATGTTTAAGTCTAAGACACAAAAACATCCATAGGCAATAAAGCTCCTTGGAAACCTGTTAAATGGTCTCAGGAACAACAAAGTACACAATTCTGAAATAGTAACTTAACAACATATAAAAGCCAGAAATTGAAGGACGAGAGGAGAAGGAGAAATGTGTTAACTTTTGGTCCTTGCACATTTGCCCAGCCAAATAATCATGAAATGGGAACAGTTAAGGACCACAAGAATTATTAGTGATTTTAAATAGCTGAATTACTATAATTAAACCATTTTTGGAAGAGCATAAATACCAAAAAAGTATGAAAAAAATCTAATCTGTTATATCATTCTGTAAATCTTAGCTATCACTTAGGAGATCCATATTGCCTCTAGTCTTCTCTGCAGCCAGCCATCACCACTGTACCAGGGCTCCCTCCTGGTAGACATTCCTGGCTTTCTTACTAGCACGTGGAATACTATTTCACCATTTATTCTAAATGCAACTAAGCATCAACTCAGGATTCCTCTTCAGCTCATTTGCTGTTCTGTCAACACCTTTCCCCTTGCTTATTCCTTGTGAATATCCCCCATAAACACAGATCTTTATATTCTCAATAAATCCTTTCAGTCCTTAGGGTTTAACAATTGGTTAAAATGGGCTTTGTTTCCTTAAACATAATTTCCTTAACAGTGTCTGATCCAGTGGTGTCCATAGAGTGGTGTCCATATGAACACAGCCTTGTGAAGAACCCTACATCTAATGTTAGGTGTATAGTTGTGAAACTAGACACTGTTGAGATCTTCCCCCAAGCCCCACAGCTAGCAAAACTCAAGTTTCTCCTCCCTCCTAACCTTCCACAGGCATCAAAGCTGTGATTTAGCCCACAAACCCTCAATTTGTTCTCTGTAAATTCCTGTTTTCCAGAATGAAAATGCCCAGTTTTTCTCCTCCTTATTTGGAGTCTCCAAGTATGCGCAAAAGAGCTTCACATATGGAGACTAGGACCTAAGTAGTTTATGTATATACACAACATTCTTCTGCATTTTATTTATTTTCGATCTCTGTAGCCAAACTATGTATACTATTTGCCTGATTTCTCCACTGATTTTTCCCTGGGAATGTCCTAAAATTATACCATTTTTGAACTGCATCTACAGTTTCCTTTGGCAGTTGTACAGATTCCACACCGATATTAACTAAGGTTAAGATAATAGATATTTTCAATTTTATATCAAATGTGTAAAACGGTAGGAAACAAATTAAGACGCCATTTACCAATATCTGTTGTCTCACTCTCTGATGATGATTCTCTTTTAGCAATGGGACTAGAAAGGACAGGCTGAGGTATAATATCAATCTGTGATTTGTCTCCTATCTCCAGATGTTCTAGGGGGGAAAAAAAGGATTCATTGATACAGAATCTGCTTTTTAAAACCTGAGTCTCCAATTATGAAGACAAAATTCTTCAATTCCATTTGGCTTATGAATTACAAAATTAAATACTACTTTGCTTCCCTGACAAGCTGAAATGAGATCAGGTCACATCACATCATGTTATGCACCTTAGTAGTAGAAATATTCTCTATTTTAAATATAATACTTCTGGCATCCTGAACGCATCTTACATCACTGTGGCTAACCAATGACCCTCCAGTTGCATTTCCCATTTTCTACGGTGTGATGACTGGCATGCAGTCACCAAGAGTCAAACCCTACTGGATGGTATCAAAGAACATCAAGAAGAAATAATATTCTTCAGAAACCCTGGGATAGACATTAAAGTTCCACTGTTTTACATTAAGGAAAAATTAACTCCTTACATATTTAGATTGCTTACCAAGCTGTGTTGGTGCAGCCACTTTCCATCCCTGTCAACGGGGGAAAAAAAGACTGGTTAAAAGTTGAGTTTCTACTGAATAAGCTAGTATTCTTTTGGGTACACAAAGCACCAAATGTGAATATAGATGCACACAGGCACGCACATACCATGTACACAGTCATTTCATGTGTAACACTGTAGCTTTTTTACCCACAAGCCCCTGGGTAACGAAAAACTGTTGGAAACCTGGGAATTGGGAGAACCAGCCCAGGCTACTAATGTAAGTTGACAGCAGTGCAGATATGAGGCCTGTGCTATCAATGGGTGTTTTTCCACTGTCACTAGAAGTACCCATTAAGTACCCATGAATGGGTACAAAAATGCCATTATGTACCCATTAATGGGTACTTAATGGGTATTTTTAGTGACAGCGGAAAAACACCCAATAAGTCAGTAAGGATTATCTGTCACACTCAAAATTCACATGAATTCGTCCGAATTCAGACATTCGCATTCGAATCAAGTGTTGAGACAAAAGATTGACATTCGAATTTGAATCGAATGCCAAATACATTCATACAAAGCTTCATTACATTTCGTGAACCTGGAGAGATGGAAAAGCAGCTGCCCCAGTCACATCTGCAACAGATCCAGAACGGATTCAAAGCAGATTCAGAATATGTTCAAAGTGGATTGAAAATTGGATTTGATTCATTCAGAGTGGATACGTAGGGGATTCCTAGGCAATTTGTAGTGGGGGTTTGTATCAAACATTTGTATCAACTTCAAATCCTACCACATTTGAAGGGGATCTATTTAAATGCATATGAATTATTTTGCATTCGATACGGATTAAACATGGAAAAAACATTCATGCACATCCCTATAAGTCAGTGGTACTGCAGAAGGGAGAACCCATCCACTAGTGTTCTGTGCTTTGGAAGGAAGAGCAAGTCTGCTAAAGTAACAGGTGACTCAAAAATCCAAAATGTGTTATTGGGTGTTTTTCCACTGCGCTCTTTTAATCCGGATCTAAGAAGATCTGGATCTAAGAAATGGGTGCGTCCCTTAATCCGGATCTAGTAGATATAAATATAGGGAAGATGACACTCTTTCTGTGCTCACCCTTCTTTATTCCTAATCTTGCCTCTTAATAGTGGTAGCCCTTCTAACACAGACACTCCAGCTGTTGCATTGGGATACAAAAAAGGTTCATTAGGGAATAAGCTAGTTCTTCAAAAGGTATTTTGTCTTTTTTTTAAGCGTTCACAAGCAATTTGGACAAAATTCAAATGACTGCTTGGATTGTTGCCCTGAAGTGGAAACAAACTTTCTTGGCCATTAAGGGAAACAGACCCATAAAACATATCCCCATGGAAAAATCAAGCATATTATATTAATACACTTTGGATATTGTTCTCCAGTCTCTAAATTCCCATATACTTACGGCACATTTTGATTGTTCAGAGTTTTTCTGATCGTGTAACAAACTCCATTCAGCAGACTGTGGAATGATGCCAGCTTTGGGCAAAGCCACAACTATGAAAAATGAAGTTATAAATTCATCAATTATCCAGTATCCAACTTAACAATGAGAATGTTTTCAAAGCAAAAAGATAACTGTGGGCCCCAAGCTTAATTAATGCACTTATTGTAGCTTTAATTGAATATGAGGATGTGTTATATAAAGGTGCCAACAGTACAAGGTGCTGACCAGGAAAGTTAGTGAACAGATAAGGTTAATCTGCTCAGCCTCAAAGAAGGGACAGGCTAAAGAAGCCTGTGAGGGAAACTTTGTGCTGTGTTTAAACTGACTGAAATAAATGTAAACCAATGAAGTGTTATTTTGTAACCAGAAGGGCTGGTGGAAGTCTCTGGATACATCGGCCAGGCAAGTGAAGGCTGAATTGTTATTTTAAAAAAGCCAAACCTCAAGAGGGTGGCCAGAGAGAGAGACGGATGCCCGGCTGGGCCTCACATTTGGTGGCAGTTGGGGGCATCACAATTGGTGTCAGCCGGTGGCACCACGATAACATTTAGAAAGAGGATTTGGATTACGTCAGCCTTTTTGCACTTACCAGCTAGAGCACTCCAATCCCTTGCTGATCAGGCTCATCCGCACATGAACCCGGATAATGCCCAGCCTCCTCAGGGCAATACAGTTCTGGATGGTTAAAAAGCAACGCACAGGCTAACCAGTAGCATCCGGAGCACTCTGGAAAGGTGGGTCTGCACTTCTTCTGGATGCTGTGTGGTGTGGGGGCACGGGCTGCATGACTTCAGTTGTGCAGTCATTCACACAATTTGGGTCACTGGCAACGTCCTCGCACTGGATGCCACTGCATGGTCAATGTGGGTTTGCCATTCCCACTGCAAGCTCTGCTGGCAAAGTATGGACTACTCCAGCATTCATTGTGGAAATGGCCTGCACTGCATCAACTTGACCAGCCTAGGCTGGTCACTGCAAATCAATCTTTTGAGACTAGCCAAGTATGTACTCTGTGTTTGGGGTATGATTTTGAATCTAGCACATTTACAAATCCAATAAACAGGACTAAAGGAAAAAAATAATAACTCAAATTCATACTGAAATATATTACCCAATGTATTCTTTCACTATTTGACTAATATGCAGCCTTTTAAAATCAAGGTTTATTTATGAATCTTGGGAAATTAGTAATATGTAACTCACCTTGTTCACTTGCTAGTGGAAGAGATTCTGGAGTTCTTTCTGGCGGAGAACCATCTAGTGCGATAATTTTTTTAAAATCAGTAATATACTGTGATACTGATTTCTAAACATGTAAACACTTAATTGATGAGGCATTATGTGAAAAGCACAAAGAATAAACATTAAATAATATGTCATAAAGGTATAACGGAATATTCTTTTCCTAGTTGGGTTAAGACCATAGAGGAAGCCAGAAGGGCATGCCCCAACCCAGCTCCCTGTCCGGTGGTGGCAGCTTTACCAAGACGGAATGAACGAGGGTGGCGTGGCTGGTGCGTAAGCACACATTTAGCTACAGAGTCGCTACAAAGAGCACACCCCCTTTTCATCATCCGCTACAAGTTCATTTTCAGAAATCTGGGGTTATGCTGTGATATGTGAAATAAATGATGTACTCTTTAAATCAGAAATTCAACAGTGAATATGACCAGGGGCATGACAAAGCTATACAAATTATGCATAGTTTGGATAGAGTGGATAAAAAATGTGTTTTTTGCCTCTTCACAAAAATCAGAACAAGATCACACAATGAAACCAATTCTTAGAAGGACAGATAAAAGGATTCCTCCCTTACCATTTTGTGCAGAGGCAGCTTTGGAATTCACCAACACAGTTCAAAAGACCTTCGGACACATTTACAGAAGAAAGGGCCATCATGGATTACAAGCTTTGATGGCTATGCGACATTAAGAAAGCAAATTTTAAAGCCGGTACACCTGTGAAGTAGGTATGTAAGGCCTACTTTTGGCTTCCGTATGCAACTGGTCACCACCATGAGAACAGGCTGCTGAACTAGACAGATCACAGGCCTGCTTCAATGGGGCATTTATGTTCTTATGAAACACTAACTTCATGAACCTACAGACAAATGGGAATCAATTTAAACTAAGCATGTCATAGTGACAGGAGTATGGGAAAGATGTGAGGAAAGGAATAGAAAAGTTTTTTTCCTGTAAAAATTCTGTCTTTAAAATGACAATGTAAGAAACACAGTGGGAATTATTGTACAATAAAAAACATCTTTGGAGAATCTGTAGAATTTTCCATCATGGTTTATGGGACAAAAATGGATAGAACCACAAAGCGGCCTCCTTCACAGGCAGCGCTTAGCAATATGGAATCAGACTGCAGAGAAGCAGTTACCACACTGCCGTCTTTGAAGCACATTTGTGTGAAAACATGAACAGTATTAACAGACAGCTAGAACATCGACTTCCCAAACAAATTACACAAGAGGCCTGTTTTCACCACCTATAAAAGAATATACTGCATATTCACGAAGTACAAGGAGAGACCAAGCTACTCTAAAGCTGAACTGGAATTACTCTTCTGCACATCCCTATATGCTATCAAAACAAATTGAGAACCTCAGAATCAGTGTTAGACATCGATAATGAGGTTCTTTCTGCAGTAAATGTGAGAGAAATTTCATGGCACAAGAAAGAGCACATTCCTCCATTCTCGCCTAAAGAAAATGTAGGAATGCGCAAGAATATTAGAAACATTCAAAATTCGATCAAATGCATTCAAATCAGACATCTGAATTCGAATCAAATATCTACATTTGTCTTTTAACATCTGAACGAATTTTAATGTTTTGAATCATTTGTACAAATTATTCGGACATTCATATGCGCATGGATACGAACGCATCACATACGTATCCGTATGTGTTTGTACGGATAAGTTCAGGACAAAAACGGGATGCATAAGGGATAAAAATGAGATGCACATGGATGCCTACAGATACATACTAATGCTGACATTCATATCTTCAAATACAAACTGAATATTCGTACGATTAGACAGGAATGTATTCGAATCAGTTCAACTTTGAATACATTTAATTTTTTCTCTGTTTGTTCGAATTCAGACATTTTAATCAAATCCGAAAACTGCATTCATGCACACCCCTAATAGCCTGTAACAATCCTGGAAGGAGAATTACATTAGCAACATAATGCTTTCTGGAGCGATTTCAGACGGTCCTTGATGTCTCCTAATCGAGAAGAGAGGGGTCCTTCCTCTACTCAGCAAGTTTCACAAAAATTAACTCTAGACGGAGGCCGTGTCCCCAAGCAATAAAAAGCCCGTTAAAAACCTTCTTTTGCCATGGAGCGCCTCCATGCACGGCTTTTCTCCGAGCTTCCAGCGCCACAAAGAAGGAAAATTCGCAGAATAAAGACCCCCATTTAAACAAGACTACCAGCGCACTTTCTGGAAGACGCGAGTATTCCTAGCAACATTGTGCATGGAGACACTCCATGGCAAAAGAGGTATTTGGGGCAGGGATCATCTCTCTCTCTCTTTTTGCCTGTTGAAATTGTGAATGTGCAAATGATCACATGAGTGCTGGCTGCAGCCGCTGCAGCCCATCTGCCTTTTCCCGGCAGGGGAGACCTTTCAGCGGACAGAGATCTTTTGGAAATAATTCATTATGTTATTCACAAGTTCTCCGAAAAAAGCACCATAACTCTGCCACCACTGCCGCCTGCACACATAGCCTTAAACATTCACACATCTCCCAGAACTGCAGCAGCTTTCCCTTCCCTTCCCTTTCTAAAGGTCAGAACTTTTAAAGAGCCAGAATTGTGCAGATTTGCAACATTGTTATCAGATGTGAAGTGGGTGGATTGCTACATTGAAACCACTGCTGTACAGGGTGGATTGTTACAGTGAAATCACTAACTTTGGAAGCAAGCTCTGGATCCCAAAGTGATAAATGTTTCTGGTGGGTTTTGCAGGCAGGAGAGAACTTGTGAATACCGATGATTGTGGCTGCGCAGATCACAGTCCCTCCCCGTTTCTGCCGGCACCCTATCAACCAGAGAGGGGGTGGGGAGAAAAAGATGCACGCAAAGAAAAACACGCTTCCATGGGGATGCTTAATTCAGAATTGAAGCGCATTTTTAAAGTCTGCTGCAAGAGAGGGACAATAGAGGGACAACAGAGAGACAAAAAATTACCATGGGGATGCCCCCTGAGAAAATGTTGCTGTTTCCTGTTTGCACCAAAGATTTTAACTGTTTTATAATTATATACGGTGTTATTAATAAATATGTTTTGCGACCATAATAAACTCATTCATTCATCCATGCGTTCAACTACGTGGAGTATTTCAAGACTTTTCAATTTAGTGAAAAAGAGCAAGTAGCTTCTCAGGGCTCTCAAAGCATTAAATCTAAACTGAAGAGAAAGCATGATAGTGACTGAGGATTTGCCAAGAGCCACAGGAGAAAACTGTTGCAGCCCACTGACTCCCCACCCTCATTTTCTTGGTGACGTGACATATAGTCATTGCTTTCCCGCCAGTAAAGGGTGGATACTCTCTTGAAAAGAGTAAACTATCCAAGTTCTTATCCAAGATCCAGCAGACCAACCTGTGGGAGTGAGTGCGCTTGGGCGAAGGACCTCTGCCCAGTACTGACTAAACTCTACCTTCTCTCCAGCCTCCACTGAATAAGAAGGGATGCAGGGGAAGGGTAGAAAACAACCATCTTATATGGACCATCTTTTCTCACTGCAAATTCTGCTTCAAATTCTGTACAGTGGTACCTTGACATACGAGTTTAATTCGTTCCGTAACCTTGCTCTTATGTCAAATCGCTCGTATCTCAAAGCAATTTTCCCATTAATCCATTCCAGCTCCCAAAACACCACCTCAGTTGTTTTTGTTATGTACTGTACTGTATTTACATACTCGTATCTCAAATCTTGCTCTCATCTCAAAGCAAAATATCACTCGCTCGGCGGCTTGTATCTCAAAACACTTGTATGTCAGGGCACTTGTATGTCGAGGTACCACTGTATTAGGTTTTTTTTCCCCCCTAAGCACATACATTATATCTAATACAGCTTACCTTTTTCTTCTTTAGAATGCGTTACAACCGGAGAATCCTGTCTCGCAATCGACATTGGCAATACTTTCCTAGCAGATACATTATCTATACTAGCAGCTGCAGAAACTGTGGCACTTGCAGTTGAAATATTCGCCTCGCTCTGTGTCAGGGATCCATCAAAGTTTTGTTCATCGGTATCAGAATCGTCGGAATGCAGAGGGTTTGTAAAACAAAGGGGTGCTCTTGCGGAAAGCAAAGAACAATGATAATGGCCTGGTGATTCATTGGAAGGGTCATCCATTTGGGAAGGTGACGGTGGTACATTAACCCCTTGAGATAAAAATGTGGAAGATGCCTCCTCTGGGAATGATGTTGGCTGCACATTTTTAGTCTCCTGTAGTGACCACATGGCATGGCCTTTCTCTTTCAGAGGCAAACAGTCAGGTCTCTGCAGAGCATCCGAACCTACTAAACACTGACTTTCTGGTGAGGATACTATGGCTTTACTGAGCGGCTGCATATTGCATTCTATACAAGAGTTTTGTAAGGTATCTTTAGTTGCATCTCCTGAGCCTTGCTCTGGCAGTTTAGGTGTCTTTTCTGAAGCACACGATGAGCCAGTTTTAATTTTAATTGCATGAGCCCTATTCAAGAGGCTGTTCCCATCAAAGCTCTTTGGTCCCTCCTGAAGAGGTACCTTTTTAATTTCAAAACTCAAGTTGCGTTCCAGCTTCTTCTCTACACGTTCACAGACTTCATTCTTCCCTGGATGTTCTGTTGATTTATTGTAGTTTTCATTGAGGTCTGTTGGGTGTTCCGAGGAAACAACGTGCAAAACAGGCTTTGGGTGGTATCTATCATTGTCTTGCCAAACAGTTGTGACAGTTGGGTAGGCTGATGGTGGTGACGGTGTTAAAATGGGTGGAACAGGTTGCGGTTCTGGAGGCTGCAGAATTTCTTCTTTTACGTCTCCTTCTACAAGGCAGCTGAAGAAAACGGTTGTGTTGAATATTAATAAGCAGCACATATACCTGCTATTATTATCTAAAACACAATACCCTGAAAAAAATTCTTAGACTGAAATGTTACTGTTAAAAAGGCACATCTTAAGCGTAAGAGTTGCAGCACTTTTCTGAATTAATGATAGAATGTTGTAAATCATACGGTTTTGCAAGGAAGCCAAACAGCTACAAATTTTGTTCTAGAATTTTCAACTGGCTCATTAAATATTAAAGGTCAGACCAGAAACAGATGAAGAAAAAGAAACAGTGGAATCATCTTGCTATTCTGTGGATTTCATTTAAACCCTATTTCCAGTTCCATCCAAGTCTGAAATTCAGAACAGTCACAGGTTGAACAAGAAAATAGTACCCTCTTGTGGTGAAATTTAGGGAAAAAAACTATTCGCTAAGCAAGTGTGTTAGTTGTAGAAGCAAAAAAGCTGATTAAATAATATGTAGATAATGTTATAGACTAGTTAAACACTCGACCTTTTGTAAATAATTTCCTCTCTGAAACATTATCTCTACATGTTATTTACTACATCTGAGATAGTCAATAATTAAGGATGGTGGGATCCTGTCTTATATAGCTGACTATACTTATCCACACTAAATAGCTCCTTATAAGTGATTAAGATGGTTCATTGCTTCAGGAATACCTGCGAGTGCGAGGTGGCTTTGGTGGTGGAGAATCTTGTTTCTCAAGGTCTCCAGAACTGATGGTATTCTCTGTGCCAACTTCATTCTTTCAAGAAAATTAAATGCCAAAGATTATGTCAAATTTATTTACTAAAAATTAAGGTCTAGAAGGCAGCTCAAACACCATAACTACAAACTTGAGCTTTATCCACTGTTTACAAACTTGGTATCAAAGAAAAGGTGTTTTAATAGGCACATGATTGTACAAAGGACAACAATGCTACAACATACCTACCTGTCTTTTGCCAGCTGATCTATTTACAGATTGCATGCAGAGTTGCGCCAGTAGGAAAAAAATCTTACTGTAACAAGCAACAACTCATGGAGAACTTTTACGGAGCAAACTTGGTGGGAGTGTACATGCTTTCAGTGAGTTTTCATTTCCGTTTCTAGGTTTTTGAGCAACAGTTATGTGCAGAGTCTACTTCTAAGAATCTCTGGGCTCTTATTTCTTTTGTGAAATAGTCATTCAGTGGACAAATATACATTCACATGAAATTGTTTTCTAGTATAACTCAACATGGCTAAAAAGCAAACAAACCCACTCTGTGCCAGAAACATTTCTGAGCTACATTAGCCTCTCATACAGTACAATTTTTTGTGTAGCACAGTTTCATTTATACAGAAGGCAAACTATGAAGGCACATGACACAGAATCATATTTTAGGAATCACTGTTAATAATGTTAAACCAGCAATCAACAAGCAATTTATGTCAACACTGGTTTTTGCAAATTGTATGACTGTATTTTCTCTCTCTCCAACTATACTAGGGTTGTGTATGATGCGTAACGATCCGTACAGATTCAAATTTGCTTAATTCAAATCAAATGTGGGTAAATTCAAATTTTAAAGATTCAAATTGAATTTTCAGATACTCTATTTGAATCATATTGAATCCCAAAAAAAACGATTTTAAATATAGGTTTTTTGATATGCTGAATTTTAAAAGTTGTTACCTGCCCTGAGACCTTTGGGTACAGGGCAGGATAGAAATAGAAATAATTAATAAGGTAATTTTACTACTTATTGACAAGAGTTACTACAGGCATGTGTGTACACATCCACAAAAGTAGCTGATGAAGTGGCAAGAAATAATAACAGAAGGGACCAAAGTAGAGTTCCCCAAGCCAACTCCTTAATGACAGCTCAAGGTCTTGTCTACTTCCTGTCCTCCAGCTGTTCCTGCCTGTACTAGTACTTCCAAGCTCACTTGGTAGCAAGATCTATTAAGCTACCCACTATCATGAAGAACAGTAGGAGTTCCAAACCTGAGTTTGTGGGCTCTACATTACAGACTGTAATGTAATTAGGTGTAAAGAGCTTTTTAATAGCAGCATTGTCTCTGAAGATGGCAGTTCCTGGGTCCTACTGAAAGTGCTGGTTTTAACTTTTAAATACCTAGATTCTAAACTAAATTTTAAATTTTGACTTTAAACTATATTTTTAGTGCACTTTAGTTTAACTGCTTTAAAATAAACTAGAATTTTGAGCCTGCTAAATGAACAGTTTAATAAACACAGGATTTTAAAGGCTTTAAGAGAAGGATGACAAGAATTGTTAATCATATCCCATAGCAGACACACACGATCCGATATTTCAGTTTGGAGAAGCAATTTTTTAAAAAAAATTAAGGCAAGAAGACATTCTAAGAAAGCGATTTGAGGATTTGGAGGAAAGATGCACAAAACTGATAGAAGATCAGTTTGCATAGTGAAAGTATAACAACTAGATGTTTTCTGCTAGAGATCTGTGACTATAAGGCCAAGGGCTTAATTCATTAAATAAGATTAAAAGCAAGGATCCTACCAAACCAGCCAAATACACCTACCTAATTCAGTCTGCTGCCTTTCTATATAACTACTCTATTCCTTTACAGAATGCTAAAGAATGGCATTTAAAGCAAGGAACTGCTTTTGCTTAATTACTTGACAACAAAGATTCACTCATGATCACATGTATTGTCTGCTATACCTTTGTCTGAATTGAAGTTAAGCAACCTAAACCATATTATATTAATGGAAAAAAGTAACTTAATATGTAGATTAAGACTACTCTAATGCATAGATTCCAGCAATAAAAATCAACAAAAAAGCATTTATAATGCATATTATAAATATTGGCTATTTTTATTCACTGTGGGAAAGAACAGATGGTGGTCTTACGAGGAGCCCCCCCCCCTTTGCCTCTTTAAATTAGATTGCCTTCAGCCAACATATTGCCTGCTTCCCTACATAAAAAATAATCTGTATTTCAATAGCTACATTAAGGAACTCAATTCACTGAAAATTATATTACGTAGCCCACCAAAATCTTTGCCGAGTAATTTGAAAATGCTGATAATACACAAATGAGAAATTGAAAAATCAAGCTCAACTTGTCTAATTTAAGTTCTTCTTTGCTAATAAAGAAGGCAACTGGCAGAAGACGGAGTTCAATCCAGATTCAATGAAGATTTAGATCTACTTGCAATCATAATTTAAGGTCACCCTTTCTCTTTTGCAAGAAGAGCAGAATAAAAGCCAGAGTGTGCACAATAAAAAAAAATATTGAATTGCGTTTATAGCTCCTTGTTTGAAAATGTTTTATGGGGAAAAAACACAAGTATAAAAACGCATAAGTAACAAGAGCAGAAAATGACCACCTAACCTCCTCACAATACCTGCTAAAATTATTGGCAGGTGCCAACATTCAGTCACAAGTTACATGGGTCACAGATGCCAAAACCGTAAACACTTCTGCACTTGCAGATACACAAAAACTGCAATTATTCAAACTGTGAATAATGAGGGATTCCTGTAGAGATCAAAGAAATAATGATCTCCCTAGAGCAGTGGTTCCCAAAGTTGTCTGGGCTACAACCCATCTAATATAAGTTTACCAACTCGGGACCCACCTCTAGGAAATTTAAACGTTACCAATATGAATAAAGGACTTTTCAAATAACAAAGTTTTAATACAATTTTTTTTATTACTTAACTTTTTTGATGTAATTATTTAATTATTTCAAATATGGTTAAATTTCCTAGAGGTGGGTCCCGACCCACAGTTTGGGAAACCCTGCCCTAGAGAAAACTTCCAGCTTTATAAAATCATGATATACTAAATGTTTAGGAGCCACTTTAAAAACATGCTGGTTTTATAGAATTGAATTGCATGGTATTCTAGATGAAGTAGAAAGGATTAAACACAGCTCTAATTATATTCTTCAGAAATACTTTTTTGGCTTCATAAAAGGAGGGACTGATTCAAATTACTTGTATGAATTCATTTTAGATTTTCTGGAAGTTTTTCTTGTCTCGTTTAACTGCAATCTTCCAGAAAGGACCTCAGCTTTTATCGTTCCTAATTAGTTGGCAGGCTGGCTTGGATTGATGAAGGATGGATTACAAGAACATATGGATGCCAACAAGTCTATTCCACTTTAGAGATGTGCATGAATATTCATAGGCATTCAAAATCTTATTGAATGTGCTGAATTTTGACAATCGAACTTGAACAGAATGTCCCGAAATTTGAATGTAAACGTTTGAATTGAATTTCGAATTTCGGATCTATTTGTTCAAATTATTGGACATTCATACGTGTACACAATACGTACTTGAAGATTCGCATCTTTCCCGCTTTCATATGCATTTGTACGGATCCGTACGGGACAAAAACGGGTTGCATACGGGATAACTATGGGATACATACGGACATGTACAGATGTGGGGAAGATGTGTACATGCACATAGAAATGTTGTCAACATTCGTATGTGCAGATTCGAAACAAAATTTCAAAAGAAAAGATTCAAATTGAATCTTGTGAAATTTGAATTTAAAAGATTTGAATCTAATTGGATTTTTGGGTATTTGATTTGAATGGAATGTCGAAAAAAATTCATGCACATCCCTATTCCCCTTATTAAATATACTGGGTCAGCAAACACTGTTTATGGTCCTACTCAGACCTTACAAGTAAACCCATTGAAACCTATCCTTATGAACCCAACAAACAATTGTTCATTTTCTAGGCAAAAACAGAAGCATCAGAAGTTTCTTGCCTCACATCTACTGCAATTCAGGTATAAACTAATTGAAAAGCTTTCACCACTTGCAGCCTGGGCTTAAAGTTCTAGGAATATAATGCAGCAAGAGATACAGTATCAACATGCCCAAGATAATTCCTGTGCCAAGCGTTTTAATGTTTACCTCTCAGACCAAGAGGCCCAGGTGCCTGTAGGCGCTCTTTAATGTGGTAACTCTAAAGCAAATAATTTTAGATGAGAGATTAATGCTTTGTCTGAGTGCGGTTATTTGGCCTGAATTAGTCACTTGCTCAAACACGGCATTGTGCGACATCCTTTTAAGTTGCACTGTCTAGAAATAAAATGTATTTCCTAAATTTGAGGAAGCTCTGGAAAAACAGGGTAGACAGGAATGTAGTCTTCAGCTGTATGTTTAGCCAGGGGATTTTCTCCAACTTGTCAAAAGCAATTTCGTGGTTTAAAATGGAAGACTAGCACCAAAGAATTATCTTTACAGAAACCAGGTATTCAGCTGTATTAAAAAAACAGCCCAACCAGTGAAAACTTAAGCAGTGTCTGTCACTAAGGGAAAAGTAATTGCCATTTGAAATATCCACAAGGTCAGGGCTTATTTCTACTCCTGAAACACAATTTCACCCATAAGCTGTGGCAAAATTGCAACTATCTAAAGGAATATCTACTCCCATATCGACCTGCCCGTGCCTTAAGATCTAGCAGTGAGGCCCTCCTGATTGTCCCACCGCCTTCAGCAGTGAGGCGGGTAGGCACCTGGCAGAGGGCCTTCTCAGTAATGGCCCCCAGGCTATGGAATAGTTTCCCCCTTGAGGTGCATTGGGCTACTTCTCTGTTTATGTTCAGGAAGGCGGTGAAGATGCACCTCTTTGCTCAGGCCTTTGGCTAAGTGTCGGTTATGTTTTCCCTACTGTTTTATTTGATATTGTTTTCTTTTTAATATGCTGGATTTTAATGGTTAAAAGAACACAAGTAGTATAAATAAGAATACAGTTTAATAAATACCACAACAAGAGATAAGCAAAAATCAGTCTCTCATGAAAGGCTCCCATAAAACACATCAAAGACTGTAGTAATACCTACCAGTCCATCTGCAATTTTCCAGTTTGCAGAACTTTCGTATTTCTGAAGTTGCTTTTCAAACAACTGCGCTATGGCTCGATGAACGAGTTCGTACTGTTCCTGTGTTTGCACAATAATAATAATAATTAAAAAACTAACCACAGAGATACATACATTGTTTCTAGAAACTATTTCACAAAACATAGGTTGTAGTGAAGTTTCATACTAAATGCAATATTACTTTGGTCTGTACAGCAGAATGCCTTTGCGTCCTCATTTCTTGTATTAAGTTAAACACATTGAACTCTTCAGGTATTTTCTACAACAGAAAAGAGCAAAAGGATGTCATTGGAGCTTTGTTTCAAATATTACTTAAAAAAAACATTATTTCACTTCTTAGCATCTCTTAGAACTGTTCTGACTGCTGAAGTACTGGCTTTTGCTATACAAGGGTGTTTTTCCTCTGAGATCCTTTAATCTGGATCTAAGAAAATCCAGATCTAAGGAATGGGTACTTCCCTTAATCTGGATCGAGTAGATCCAGATTAAGGGAAGTACCCAATTTGTTCCCATGGGTTGTCTAGCAACCAACAGCAATGGGTGCTAGTCTGCCTGCTGTAGAAACACCGGAGCACCCATTTGCAAATGCGGATCTACCCACACAGGGGTCTGCCTGTCACCCCAGGTGTTTTGAGGGGATGCAATCTCCGAAGTCCCTCAGAAATCCCTCCGAGGTGCATATTAATTAGCTCTTTGTGAGCAGGGATGAGTCAGCCTCATTAATACACACCTCTTTCCATGCCTCAAGGTAACAGGATGAATCAGCCTCATTAATATGCACCTCTTTCCATGCCTGAAGGTAACAGTCTGCTTTGTTCTCCCTTTGTTCTCACCTTTGCTAATCTCAAAAGGCAACTTCGAAGTAACTTCAAAATGGCTTCGAAATGACTTTGAAGCCTAGGTTTTGGGCCTCCCCTCCATGGGTGACCCACCCACTCACCCTAGCCTCCTCTAGACCCCATTGCCAAACTAACGTGGAAACAGGCTCCCTTTAATCCGGATTTTCTGGCTGAAGACCCCATTGTAGACCCCATTAATAGGGTATACAGAAAATCCGGATTAAAGGCTGAGATGTACCCATATGATCCAGATTTCCCCAGCGGCAGTGGAAACAAATGTGTCCCGAATGGGTGCCATGATGGAAATGGGATCATTCAGCTCACACCCAAATGGATCCTTAATGGGTTCAAAAACGGGTACTTTTTGCCAGTGGAAAAACACCCCAGGATCCATATTTGTCCCAAAATACTTTCTCTCAAAATCATCCTGTATCCTTTTTTTCTTTCCTAAATATTCCCTGGCAAATTATAGCTGGACTTTCTATGCAAGATTATCTTATATGGTAGGAAATAAAAAATAAATATCAAACAATACTATAACATAAAGCAGAGTTTATGTTTTCAGTTCTGCACATGAAGCACAGTTCTATTACTTCCCTATAAAACTCTAATCACTGGCATAAGATGACCTAGTTTTGTGGCATTAGATTGCTATAAATCCTCCTTACCCCAGCTTTCAACAAATTCCATGTATAATCTATAGCACAGATGGCTCCAGTTCTTCCACACCCAGCACTACAGTGAAAAAAAGATTAACGTTTTTATTGCACAGTAGATCTAAACTAGGTCTGAAAATTTTTATTCACACACCTAGGTCTGAAATTTTTTATTCACACATCTAACTGCTTCAAAGGCCTGTATAGCTGACACTTTCACAATTACACTAAGGATGCAAGAAACTAGGTTCCTGATCAATAAACAAATTCCTGTTTTTACACAATAAAATCCCACATGAAAAATATTGTTTATCAGCATGGGCAAAGTTTTGTCTACTGTATGCAAATTATGCAAATGCCAGAGCAAATTAAAGTAAATCCTAAGTAGTAAACTCAATTAACCACTTGTGACTGTTTGCAATTTGCTTTCCTTTTGCCAAATATTAGGACCTGACGTCCAGTTGAATGCTAAAAAGATGTATTCCACAAGACAGTACAGCCTAACTGTACTGAACTGGCTACAACAATACGAACCATAGCCAAGAATATGAATAACTTCAAAAGGGAAACCAGCAAATTCATAGATGACAAGGCTATTAATGGTTTCTAGTAACAGCAGTGGTCAGGGAAGCAGAAGTGGATTGCCTTTATCTAAAGGACTGTTAATCGGTACAGTATTTTTATGCTCATGCCTTAGTTGGGACTTCTCTTGGGCCCATGAGACAACTGCCTGAACAGGACACTGGTTTGATCTCACACAGCAGCAGCAGCAGCAGCAGCAGCAGAGTTGGCTTTTCTACCCCGCTTTTCTCACCCATTTAAGGGCACTCACAGGGACTGACAAAGCTTCTTCTCCCCTCAACAGAACACCCTGTGAGGTCGGTGGGGCTGAGAGCTCAGAAGAGAGCTGTGATTAGCCCAAGGTCACCCAGCTGGCTTCGTGGAAGAGTGCAGAACCAAATCCAGGATTCCCAGAGAAGATTCCGGCTCCCTAACCACTAGACCAAACTGGGTCTTCTTATGTTTTCAAAGCAACTACTTAAAGAAACATATTTTAATAGCGATTTAGCAAATATAAACTTATTTGAATTTTTTTTTTAAAATTCTCTTTTCCTGTCCTCTGGGTTATGTAGTTTTAAATGACTGTACTCAAAGAATTTTAAATACTTTATTCAAAAAAGCAGCGGCAGAAGAACGAGGGCTCTTCTTGGGAGAATCAGTACTTCAGGTGGTCCAGTAAAGTTGTTTGTTTGTTTATTATTTCCATTTTTATCCCATCCTATAGCGGAAGGTTTCCAGGGGGTTAGAACATTAAAAACCAAATACAAACATATTAAAACAATAAAAGTGTGTGAAAAGCGGGATTTGTGCTGTCTTCAACTTCTTTAAATGTTACATAATAAATCTTATAGACAGGATAGCAATAAGGCAATGGAAAGGCAGCAGTCAGCAAGAAAGATCCACATAAAATCACATACTGCCGTAACATAATTGATTTTTTTTTCCTTTGCTCAAATTCAAGAACTGTATGTGAGACTCCCTGAATTCAAACGGGCACATCAGTGATACGAAGAACATCAAAAGCTACCCAGTTTCAACTGGTAAAGG
Organism: Aspidoscelis tigris stejnegeri; assembly: GCA_023333525.1. Lineage (NCBI taxonomy): Eukaryota > Metazoa > Chordata > Lepidosauria > Squamata > Teiidae > Aspidoscelis > Aspidoscelis tigris. Next base: position 79,258,792 of record JALMGA010000005.1, on the reverse strand, counting down.
GGAAACCAGCCAAACATAATTTGGGTAGTCGCACCAAGAAACTCATGCATGATAATTTTAATTTCTACCTGCAGTGTATACAAATAGGAACATCTTCGTGCTCCTGGTATTCTCGCATTAAGCTGATCATGTCCAGGATAGAATCAAAAGAGGATGGAACATCATGGTCAGGCCAATTCACATAGTGAAACTGATATACCCTACGTGTTTCCTAAAGAAAAAATAAGTTATGTTATAAATCTGCAGAAAATAACATCAGGAATTTTAGAGATTCGCAAATTGCTAAGACTGAATTATTGTCCAGTATCTTGGTATAAAGATTAGAATGGACTTCACAAAGCACACTACCCTTGAAAAGAATTGACACTATACCTCATCACTAGACAGAGCAGAAGCTTCCCCAGTTGTTTGTTAGTTACTTTCTTCCCAAGAGAACCACCATTGAACCTGCCTCCTTTTGGGGGGTTAAGTAATACTCAAGAGCTCATTATTTTTGCTCAGATATTGCTGCCCCAAGCTACAGGAAGCAATGAAAAGTAAATAAACCAGACCAAACAAAGAGAGACGAAAAAACACCTCTTCTGCATGGTTTCTTTCAGGGCAGAGGAGGAGAACTGGCTGGTTAACAGACACTTTGGCCATCAATGTTCTTCAGTGAGTCACCTCTGCCCACATGGAACGCACAAGGGAGACCCACAGTAATGAAGTTCTCCAGCAGCTGGGTGTGTTGAGAAGAACAGAGAAGAATTTACTTCGGAAGCCTTCCAGTTTAGAAAGGTCACTAGATGCTTCAGAGTGCATCAGGCACCATCTAAATAATACTAGAAAATGAAGGATTGATGTTTAAAATCCACTATTAAATCTTCTTTTCTCTGAATAAGAGAAACATCCCTGCGAAACTCACTCCAAACGAGTAACAACTCTCCCCCTTTACAGAGTTTTGTTCTGAATTCAGAATGCTTGAAATAAGTCCAACACAAAACATTCTGTGATTCGCAAATTGCTAAGACTGAATTATGGCCCAGTGTCTTGGTATGAAGATTAGATGTTACAAAGGACTAGCCCAACCCAACCATAATCTTACAGACAAGAGGAGTAACTAACGTTGCTAATTTGCCGCAAAAAAAAAAACAAGTACCCCAGTGCAGTAATGACATGGTAACTGCACCCTAATGATCCAGTAAGCCATGGATACTGTTTGCAGGAACAAGAGACACTTACATGGAGCCTTCACTCCCACTTGAATTTCCATAGCTCGCAAGATCAACAATTCTCTGAGTTCTGGCAAACTTTGCTCAAGTCCACTATCCCTCAGTGGAAAAGTCAGTGCTAAGTTCTTCATTATCTAATTGCATGCGTGTAAGAACATAACTATGAATGGGAAGCCAATATTCTGGGCACGAACATGCCAACAGGAAACTGATTTTGAAAGCAGAACACATAATTCTATCATGTTCAGCCCATCAGGAAGACAGCTTTTGTCTACTCACATTCTGAAATTCAAATCGCAGAGTTCTAATGTAGTAGTCCGTTCTGACTTGCTCAGCTTCCTAAAGAAAAATGAAACATTTGTGAATGGACTGGAAATTCACAGCATTCTAACTTCTTGTTGGGATGGTCTTTCCCCTTTTGTTTGTTTTTGCAGCAATCGCCTAGGATGCAGAAAAGGAAGAAAACAACTTCTACCTTTTTTAGCTGTTTGACAGATGGAAGGAAAGCCATGTTTCACCAGAACTTAAAACACCCCTACCAAATGCATTCCAAATGAGTAACAGCCCTCCCCTTTAAAGAGTTTTGTTCTGAATTCAGAATGCTTGAAATAAGTTCAACACAAAACATTCTGTACATTTTGAGATGTTCAGTTAAATCTATGGAAGGCATAAAAGCAGCTCTTATATAACTTTCAATTTTTCAGATACCTCTGCATAGATATAATCAACTACTTCTACTCTCTCTCTCTCTCTCTCTTGTTGCTTTCCTTATTCTTATACTTCCGCAACAACTGGCAATAGGTATAAAGAAATCACTTTGTGGCTCTGTTCTATGTTGATATCCTGACTGAACTATGGTTCAGTCTAGCAGTAAATGAAACTGGTAAGCACTGTGCTCAATCTTTTTCCTCCATTCTGGCTGCAAAGAGAAGGTTAGGCGCTTTGATCTGATGCTTCCAGTTTAAAATAGCTTGTTTACAGTATGCCAAAATAAAGGCTAAGCACCCTTCTTCTGAATTCTGATATAATGATAAACTAACTAGTTCAAAACAGAAGGAACAGCTTTTAATAATGTTCTCCTGGTAACACAGAAAGATCAGAGAAGAGGGCAAGGCAAATCGAAAGTGATTCTCAACTTCTGTAAGGTTTGCATGTAATGCTAGTGTTATACACAAAAGTAGCCACTGTATAACTTGCTCACTGTTAAGAATTTCACTGCCAGTGGAGAGAGATGATAAATGTAACCTGATCTTTTGCTTTAAAAACATTTATTATTGAAGAATTGCAATATAATATCACTGTGACTTACTCGCCTTTTCTAAATGATTAGCTTGTTCAAAGTACTGTATTTTTACTTATTTGTTACTATAGGTGTTTAAAGGACTGCATGCAATTATCTATTTATTTATTATGTTTAAACATTTATTACAACTACACCTTTCACAGTTCTCAAACCACTGTCATAAATCACCATCTGAAAAATACTTACACAAGAAATATTAAATGGTCCAAAAGTAACAGGTTCTTCTCCATACAAAGGCCAGTAACGCTCACACTTTTTCTGGAAAAAAAGGAAGAAAAAAAGTCTCCCAGTTTAAAATGAATAAAAATTTATGGATACACTATATAGATTCACAAAGATGGACTACAGTGGGTTATGTTTTTCCTGGCTAATTGCATTACGCTTTCAGATATCGTTAGTGACAACTCTCCTTAAGATTTTATGTGTATGCTTTTTAGGGCTATGACACATTAAGCATCTTCTTATATGTTAACTGAGGAGGACAACAAAAGAAAACCAGGAAATTTTCATGAAGAGGAAAATGCTGCATTACTGAACATAATCCAAGTAGGTGAGATTTCCACAGAAATTCCTTAAGTAAAACTAGTAGCCTATAGATTTTTTTAAAAAAAATTGACAAAACTTCAGCTAAGGTTGGGATTCACTGTAGCACAGTGGTACAGCAAACTGACTGGAAAGCAAAAGGTTGCTGGCTTCATCCTACAGCCTCTCTCCAGAAGTAGGAAATGGCAAACCACTTCAGTATTTCTGCCAAGAAAACTGCACTGAGGTGTCCATGGACTCAATGGACACCCCAAACCAACAACAGCTAGGTTAGATGCAACTGGCTTATCATTTACAGCATTATTTTCCAAAAGCAATACATACCCTTCCCATTTCAAACTCTCGACATGCCATTACAATAATCTGGAAGAAAAGGAAACATAAATTGGAGAAAATTTTAAAATATTATTATGAAATATCTTTTAATATTCGGGCAAGTTAAAAATAAAAATAAAGCTTGCCAGGCACTGTATTGTCCAAGAATCAGGACTCAAGGACTGAACTGAGTCTTATCAGATAACAGTAGCAGAACTATTTGTTATATAGAATGGTATAAACTAGGGATGTGCACGAATATTCGAAACATTCAAAATTCAATCAAATTCGAATGTCTATACACTTGAATTTAAAAATTCAAATGAATTTTGAATCTTTTGAATCATTCTTATAAATTATCCGGACATTCATATGGCGTATGGATATGCATGCATTAATTGAATTGAATTGAATTGAATAAATATTATTGATTAGTCGCTTGACCATATCAAGTATCAAGTTTACAAAGATAAAACCATAGAAGAATAAAATCAGTATAAACAAGAGTAAAATCGGGTCTGTACATATGTTATAGTTACATATCCTCATCACCCTTACAAGGCACTCCATAAGACTCAATGAAAAGTTTCCTGAGCTGGGCTGCCTTAACCAAGTACAAAGCTACCTTATATGTTGCCTGAGCATTCTCTCCCTGAAAAAGGTAGTTAGTTCACTTTTTGCTCTGCATTCCAAAATGCCATATTTTGCAAAAGGGGATCCAGACATGCTGTTCTTAATTGAGAGTACAAGGAGCAAGTAAACAAAATGTGTGCGAAGTTTTCAACCTCTGTTGCCCCACAGATACACAGTCTATCTTGATAAGGTATCTGAAGGTAGCTACCATACTTCATCATGGAGTCAGTCAATTCAAATCGTGCATAAGATATGCATGCATTACATACGTATCCATATGCACCTTATTCATATCCATACGCATATGTACGGATATGTACGGGACGAAAACAGGATGCATACAGGATAAAAACAGGATGCGTATGGATGTCGTCAACATTCATATCTTCAAATACAAATTCAAATTTGAAACATTCGAATCAGTTCAAATTTTCGGATCAAATGCCGAAAACTGCATTCGTGCACACCCTAGTATAAACAAGATTCTGCACCTGAAAACAGACAGTTTTGTGCTGCATGTCCCAGCACAAAATCCCATGCCTTTTGGGTGTCTTTGATAGTCAGCTGGTGCAAGGATCTACAGTAGCAAGGCAGAGTCACAAGATATCCATACCAAGAGCAGAACTCCACTCATGGCAGTTGTGTCCAAGCCACAGAATACATATATATTTCAATAAACTGCCCTGTGATCTCAAACTGAAGACCCGTCTGATACATAAATGCAAGCAATGGGCTTAAAAAAATGTTTAAAAAATTTTTTTATCTGTGTTTTCAGCAGCTGGGACTGATATGATCCAAACTCAACAAGATCTTTGAGGAAAGGATGCAAATGTACTGCCTTTAACTAGGCAGGTGTACTCTAGCCACAAAGAATGACTCATTTCATTAGCATAGTTGTGTTCCTGCACAAGCTAATGGTCAGTTTTTGCTAATAATTTTTGACTGCTGTCATGAGGAAGTCAGATTTTCACCAGGAAATCCTACCCTTGCAGGATTTGCTATTCTTCATACGGAGAACAAAATAAAAGGGACAGAGAGAAGACAACAAGCCTTGCCATCCAGTGAAGCAACTCAGAATTAGAAACAAAGGTTGTTCGCATCACAGAATTAGCCCAACACCGAGACAACATACTTACAGCAACATTGTACTCCCATATCATCCTCCAGAAATCTATTACAGTGTTTGCAAGTGGTCCCTGGGTAGCAACATATGCTTTTGGCCCATTAACTCCCTAAAATTTCAACACACAACCAAATGGAATGCTTTATTGATTAGACATATGACCATATCAAAGTTTACAAAAGATAAAAGCATATTAAACATACAAGGATAAAAACAAGAATAAAATAAAAATAACATCATTATTTGTCCCCATCACCCTTACAAGACACGCCATTCAACTCAATGAACAACTTCCTTAATCAGGCAGCCTTAACAAAAAATAAAGCTACCCTATAGGTCACCTGGGGTGTTTTTCCACCGCGCTCCTTTAATCCGGATCTAATAGATCCAGATTAAGGGAAGTACCCAATGTGTTTCCATGGGTGGTCTAGCATCCAATAGCAATGGGTGCTAGCCTCCCTGCTGTGGAAACACCGGAGGACCCATTTGAAAATCCAGATTGACCCACAAGGGGCCTGCCTGTCACCCCAGGTGTTTTGGGGGACAAGGGGTGCAGTCTCAGAAGTGGCTCCAAAGTCACTTCGAAGTCATTTCGAAGTCACTTCGAAGTCTGTGCAAAATAGCTCTGGAGCATCTTTGAAGTCTGTGCTGATCTTTGGAGTAAACTTCGAAGTGACTTTGGAGTCACTTCGAAGTGACTTCGGAGTCACTTTGAAGTTTACTCCGAAGATCGGCACAGACTTCAACGACGCTCAGGAGCTATTTTGCACAGACTTCGAAGAGACTTCAAAATGACTTCGAAGCTTAGGTTTTGGGGCTCTCCCCCCAAGAGTGCTCCCTCCCCATAGCCGCCTCTAGATCCCATTGCCAAAGTAACGTGGAAACAGGCTCCCTTTGATCCAGGTCTACAGAAAATCTGGATTAAAGGCTGAGATGTACCCATATGATCTGGATTTCCCCAGCGGCGGTGGAAACCAATGTGTCCCAAATGGGTGCTGTGGTGGAAATGGGGTCATCCGGCTCACACCCAAATGGGTCCTTAATGGGTGAAAAAATGGGTACTTTCTGACAGTGGAAAAACACCCCTGGACATTTTCTCCCTACAGCAGACAAGTCAACTTAGGTTCTGCATTCCAGTGGGACACCTTTTGTAAAAAGGGGCTCAAACAAGTTGTTCTTATTGAGGAATAAAAGGGACAGATAAGCAACATACAAAAAAGATCTCCAACCACTGCTGTGCCACAAACACACAACCAAATGGAATAAGAGTTTTTGTTAAGTACTCATTCATAATGCATTCATCCCAAAAACACTGGTATAGTATACCAGTATTTTCAAAGTAAGGATGAACTTAATGAAAGAATACTGCTCTACTTTCTAGAGGGAAAAAAAAACTATAAGATATATCAGCAGAAGCTGTGGAGGAGAATGGCAAGATTGTGAAAGCAAAGTTGTGGAATTACTTATATTCTCACTTTTTCCAGCCCATGACTGCTCTTAGTTTTCAGCCCCTGGGACGCATTTTGAGTAGGCAAAGCAAAGCTCCCCAATGCACACTGTAATGTATCCATTATAAAGCAATTGTATTCCTTTAAATAATCCCAAGGTACACATTCTCTTCTACTATGCATTGTGCAATTTTTCTCTTATTCGTTCTAACATTCCTGTCTTCAAACAGTATGTTGGTCTATTACTTTCTTTTTTCAGATGTCTTAAAAATGACAATTAAATTCAAGGCACCTTCCTTGGATTTAAATTTCAACGGAAGAATGGATTAAAACTACATATCCGACGTATGTAACATAGCTGATGGGTAGGAGAGTCAGGTCTGACAGGGGGAAGTATTTCTTCACCCAGAGGGTCATTGGCTTATGGAATGTGCTGCCGGAAGAGGTGGTGACAGCTACGAGTCTAGATGGCTTTAAGGTAGGGTTAGACAAATTTATGGATGATAGATGTATCAATGGCTACTAGAACGAATGCCTAGGTGCGTCTTTCAGGCTGGGGGACAGGGAGGAACCGGGGCGCTTCTAAGGCCATCTGATGGGACTTGAGAGAAGGAGAAGGTTTGTCCTTGTCTCTTCTTGAGATGCCCATGAGCATTTGGTGGGCCACTGCATGCGACAGGATGTTGGACTAGATGGGCTGTGGCCTGATCCAGCAGGGCTTCTCTTATGTTCTTATGTATTCAGAGCCCAGGAGCAAATACATTTTTCAGTACCACTGGATTTTATACAGGACAAGATAATACAAGTACATTCAGTTCAGTACTAGGTTTCACAGCTTTTTGTTTAATTTTGACTAATTAGAAATCCTTTATATTCATAGGTGATATGCATTCTGGGACTCTGATGCAAGGAAGATGAGGAAACATGAAACTGAAAAGTCTCACTTCAATCCATCCAGCTTGGGATCATGTGTTAAATAGATGGATCCTGATTCAAGTAGGTAAAAGAAAAGCTTTTAATAAAACCATTGCCATCCTTTCCCCACATAGTCCTCACCATGTTAATGTCAATACATTTTGTCACAGAAGTACCGTACTATTCCTTTTCTAGTCCTGTTACTTTACTATGCTCCATTCACAACGTAATAAGTTATATACATATTGTGTTTAAATAAATAAACAGTTGATATCAGTTTGGTTTTCTATTAACAAAAATATATTAAGATGTTAAAAGGATTATTGTATGGCCGTATTAATACATACCTTAATAAAATTTGCATTGATGTAGTCCGAATCTTGTGTTGGAGTTTTTAAAGTAAGCTTAACTCTGCTGTGGTCAACTAAAAAGAAAGTAATTATATATGAATTATCTTATATGTTAAGAGAGATTCTGTACGGTTACACAATTTTATAAAACCAATTATTGATTAACTACTTGCACAAAGTGCCTCTGGCTATCATAGTTCCTATGCCATAGCAAATTCACCCATACATCATCATTTCTGAAGGATCTCAGACCTCAAAAGTGGGCTGAATTTACTTCAGGAACCCAAAAAACTGCAGTGGAAATTAGAAGGTAAAATCCCCCCATTAACTAATGGAAATGACATTCACAAAAGCCCTGGATCCACTCGTTAAGAATACTTGTTTCAATTTAAGAATATTTTGGCTGCTGATACAACAAGCAATGGTAAGCATAGAGCTTAAATTTTTAAAGAAGTGGGATTAGAACCAAATGAGAAGTTGGTGAAAATAAAGGCAAAAGTACACCAGAAGATCAGATCCTTCAACCCTTCTCCTGTTTTCTCTGCTGTAGCTAGTTTTTGAAGCTTTTGGCAATCAAAGCACATAGAAATCAAAGAGAACTTCCCTTGCACCAATAAATTCCTACCAATAATCCTCCTTTTGCACCAATAAATTCCTACCAATAATCCTCCTTTTGCACCAATAAATTCCTACCAATAATCCTCCTTTTGCACCAATAAATTCCTACCAATAATCCTCCTTTTGAATTTTTATTTTTATTTTAAGGCACTATTCAGCAAGACATGATTGCAAATATTTTTTCATCAGAAAATGTGACTCTCCTATGAATGGAAGTTGATCATAAATTGCTAGATAAAAAATTGATAGCAGCCATTTGCACTTAGAAGTACTTAACTAGCTCCGTGCCAGGTCAGCAGAACTTTTAGGTGCAAACAGCTATCCCGGGGCTGCCCAGCTTAAGAAGGCAACATCTGAAACAACAGGCTGGATAATGGCTAAGGTGATCCAACAACCACACAGCCACAGCCACACACACTTGCCATGCAGCACCCAGAAAAAGGTGCAAAAGCAACTCCCCAGGAGTGATCCAGCTGGTTCTGGCCAGGCTGTGAACTGCTTCCGAGCTGTCCACAGCTGGATTGCTCTCGTGAGGGTCTATCCTGCTCCAGGGTGCCTGTGGCGGACGCACATGCCCACCAAGTGGACAGAACTTCCACTAGGTAAGTTCAGTCAGGTCCAGAGTTACATGATACAGAAACTGCTAAGACGATGCTTTGCCAAGCTCTGAGCTATTCTAAGCAGCTGTTGTTCACTTACAGGTGTCTGGGGATTATATTATTTCCAGCTAAGGGCGTGAGGCTATCCTGTTTCCAAAGAGCCCAGTCAAAGCAGACATTAATAAGAGAAAGAAAACATGTTCAAATAATTATAAATGAAGATCAGGACAGGCAATTAATCTCAAAATCCTTCCCCACCAAAGCAACTTCAAAAATGGGCTGTTTCAGACGGGCTGACAAAGGAAAACACAGGGAATGCCTGAATACAGGGGAAGCAACAGGTACATTTAGGGTTCAGTTTTATGTCAGTTCTACTTTATCTATATCTGTACTCCTGTCAAAATTGTAAGAACCATGGAACATTTATCATTTTAGGCAAATCATGACTGCAATGTATTGTATTACGTGTTAATGCCATCTTTCAAATCAAAAGGTTCCAATGACAAAGGTTTTCTCAGAATCATTTGCAAAATACTGTATTTCCTGGTATATAAGACTACTTTTTAACCCAGGAAAATCTTCTCAAAAGTCAGGGGTCGTCTTATACGCCGGGTGTCATCTTCTTATACGGCGAGTATATCCCAAACTCTGTATTTTAACTGGAAAGTTGGGGGTCGTCTTATACGCCCAGTCATCTTATACGCCGGAAAATAAGGTAGTTGCTTATCTGCTACTTAATGTGAAGTTTAAGTTTGCACCACAAAGCCAATCTTTAATATTTTGAAACTTTAAAGTTGTGTCTTGTAAACACTGAACATCCTTATACATCATGAACAATCAGTTCCTTAGAATATTGCTAAATTGGTTCCACTTCATTCTCAGATCACAACCCTTCCTTTTCATGACATGCAAATCCGTTCTTGCTGTCTATTTCAGTCAAACTACCATCACCATATGCTATCCTACAGACACTGCTTAAACAGCATTTTTACTTAAGACAGATGTTGTTCAGACCTCTAATGCTAGTTTTCACTTCTGGCCTGGTGAACTAAGAAGTACATCCAAGACATAAAAGGAGCCTAAAGTTTATTGTATGCCTAATGTTTGGTAAGAAAAATGATGCTCAATCTTTCTTTCTCAATGAAAAACTTCCAAAGAAATATACAGACAGATGACATCATCAAGATTTACGTGCTGAATCATTTCATGTCAAACAGTGCAAACCAAGCCCTTAGTGCAGGAGTCCCCAAGCTTTTTTGCACCAGGGACCGGCTTCCTTTTCCATGGCAGGGCGGGAGCGGGGCAGGGCGGGACAGGGTGAGGCCTGGCACCGGTCCTCGGATCGGTGTTTGGGGACCCCTGCTTTAGTGGATCAGTATGCTTCCAAGAAGGCAAAGGTGACTCTTAATGGCGCTACAAAATTCTTTGAAGAAAAAAAAAATCTACACCAGATGGGGAGATGCCCACTTTGGTCTTATGCATGGTCCTTAGAATAAATGGATCCCCACCATATCAGGGAAATACTCCTTGGTGGGGAGCTCTGCCTCCTTCCAAGGTGAGCTGGACTATTTATAGTGAGAAAAGGAGCCTACATCACAGTAGATGCTCAGATGGTAATACAACTAGGCAATATCCCTTATCTCAGTGTAACATAGGTATTGAAGCTTTATGTAAGATGCTGTCAGAACAAATGCAAAAACATGTGGTGTCTTTGGGCCTGTCACACTTGGCTTTACTCTAGAATCTATTCCGAATGGAGTAATCTATCCACATGGAGGCTACAGCAGGTCCCATGCAAGGTCTGTTAGGGTCTGCATTAGCATGTGGACAACACACCCCTATCAGGAGAAATATTCTAACATACAGCAAAATGCAAACAGGCCCTTTATCCCTAGAAGCTGATTATTCTCCCAATAAGAATCAGACCAACAGAGTTTCTGCAAATAGGGATATTTTAAGTAGCTATATATATATTTGGTGAGTCAGAAAGCTTTTGCTGCATAAGATGGGAGGTCAACATCATTAACAGATTTTTGAACTTCAAATAGTTTTAAAATAGAAGCTGTAAGTGTGACATACATACAAAGAAGCATTTACTTGGGCAGATGTACTGTCTTGTAAAAATACCCCCTTCAGCAAATAATTACCATCTAATTTACCTATTCAAGAGCTGGCAAATGTTAAATGGTAAGATATCTTAATAAATGTTATTAAAGTGTCTCTTGAAATAAAAAGTCAGGCTTACATGGCAGTATATCCTTGTATCTGTTCTTTTTCACATTTTCTTCTTTTTCTCCAGTGACTGTTGGGTAGATCTTTTCTGTTCTATACTTCGTTGATAACCTCCTCAGTCTCTGTAATTAAAACGTTAACATTCAAGTTACTTTTTGAGCGCCTTCCAGCACTTGTTCTACCAATAAAAACGCAACTACCTTTCTATATACTGCACATTTGTACCACCTAACTGAAATGCACACCAAACAATGGAACTGCTCACTTCATGACATAATGAGAATTCTACATATACATTAATGTGCACCATTCATTTCCTCGACTTATGCCAAATTACTGTATCAAATAATTTTTCTTAATAGATGAGAACTGCCTTATAGTGACTCACTAACCACCCAGGCCATTAGAACAGTTGTGGTAGAAACAGCCTTTTCTGAATTACCGGTAATAAAATATGAGAGACTAGCATGAAAACGGCTCGTATTATTAAAAAGTGAACCTTTGAATTTATCAGAAATTTAAGGATGCCAATCTTATTTGATTAAAGATGAACTTAAAAGTAAGCTGTCTTTAATATAACAGTACACAGATTTTTATGGACTAACTCAAGCCTGGTTTACTAGACACAATCTGAAACAAGAAACATTCATTCGTCTTCAACATGTCAACAGGATTATTTTCTTCTATGTCTGTGTTTTCATGACCTGACTAGGAAAGTAATAGAATTAGAACAAAGTAAAACAGAAATTATAGCATGCAAAAAGATTTCAAAGCCGCCCAGAGACCTTTGGGTATGGGGCGGGATAAAAATATAAATATAAATAAATAAATAACTATCCTCCAAATTCTCATGTGAGCCTTCTCTGAAGATACAGTACTAGGCAAACATATTTCCTCCAAAAACCTGCACTTTTTATCTGCCTCCCCAGACCACACTTCTATTTTGTCAGGATCTGGACAAAACAATTTAAGGATGAACAAATTAAATCAGTTTGAACACCCATAACACACCTTTTCATCATGTCTTATTCAATTATGTGATATTCAATTATATGTGATATCCATATCCTTTTTCAATTAATTTAATGTAGTATATTTCTGTTCATTCATGATAGTAGGGAAACTGTAAAAAAGTATCCGAGTACTGCCACACAGGACAGCAGAGATATTTAAACAGAAACTACAGACTTGGTTGGCTGGCACTATCAGCTGCTGTACACTGAGTGCACTATAAAACACAAATGAAAACAAAAGATAAATTTTGTCTGATGGATATAGAGGCTAAGTTAAATAGGAGGAACAAATTTCGAAGTAGCTTCCAAGAATAGTTCTGCCTTACACAGCAACAAATGAAAAATAAAACCATAATCTGCACTGTGGTTTACAAACACTACTATAAACTGATGAATTCCCCTACTAAAGTCTGTCAGACAGTATGAAATCATTGATCCTGCTTATTTTATATGGCTTATTCCAAATCTTAAAACTTAACATGTTATAATCTTAAAACCCAATACATTACAAAAATTAAAAACGGCTGTTGAGCAATGTAGGAAAACTCCAAAGTGGACTCAGCAGGCCTTGGTGAAAAAGTACAGTACATTTTTTTTTTAATGAAATATAATAAAAGTCAAAACATATAAGATATTCAAACCAAAGAGACTTCCTAAAAACTAAGTAGATAAAAATGTCATACATTTTTCTTCATTGTAGAACTTTGTCTAATACTACGGTCTTTAACATCTAGTAAACAAAACTGGAAACAATTCACACCATCTATACACCTATACAGGAGCACTGTAATATTGGCAATACTATTTCTTCTTATTCCTAACATGCTATTGGCCCCTTTTCAGAACTGATACTCAATAAGTCGGTATTTAATTGATCTACCACTATGCCAACATCTCTTTGCTAGTTAGTCTCGTCCCTGCAGCTAATATGTGACAAACCCACCAGACGCCAACAAATTAATTCAATGCCACCATTCCTTGCTTGGAGCTGATGGATCAATAAGAGGTTATACACCTCATTGTTAAAACAGCCCCTAAAACCCAGCCAAAGCAACCAATTGAAAAAAAAATCTCATAAGGGGTGTTTTTCCATTGTCACTAGAAGTACCCATTAAGTACCCATTAATGGGTACAAAATGCCATTATGTACCAATTAATGGGTAGTTAATGGGTACTTCTAGTGACAGTGGAAAAACACCCAAGGAAACAGGAACCCTCCTGCTTGTCACTGGAACCTGATAAGAACCAAATAAAAGGTTGACCTTTTCAGAGAACACATTCAACAAGGACTGTAGGATTACTGAAAAGTCCTGTTCTCCAACTGATCCCCTCCAAACCACCAGAAGAGGGCCTAGGGTAAAAGACCTAATTTTACATAGTCTGGATGACACTCCAAATCTACAGGAAGTATTTCTACTGTTTCCCCAGAAATTTCTGAACAGCTTTGAGATGCTCTTACATTGTAAAAGGGTTGAAACTCACAAAGCTCTTCCTATCCCTTCCAAGTATGCAGACATAATTGCTAATATTCTCTCAACTCCAACTCTTCTGTTGATATCAGTACAGTTCCATGAGAAAATAAACACTAAAATTGGAAACATTTTTTCAATCTGATCCAGTCTAAGCCACGGCTAGGCTGTGGCTGGTTAACAATCCCAAAAGCCAACTTGTATCTCCTTTTCAACAGGAAAATAACAAATCAACACCAGCCCACATAGGGTTGGAACAGGTGATATTTCTGTGAATTCAAATGTATCACCTCTACAAAAAAAATCAATCTGTTAAAGTAAGTTTTATTTCAAACGGTAAAAGTCTTCAGCTGTCTACAGAATCTGAAGATAAGAATGAAAATTCAGAGTCAAAATGCACTGGATATTCAGAGAAAGAACATGCATTCTTGAACAAATGAGGTAAGTTAAAATTTGCTTTTGAGTTACAACACCTGCTAAGTTAATCCAAATTCAATAAATTACTTCTTACCAAATCAAGCGCAAGTGCAAGCTGTGCACATACTCTTTCAACAATGAAATCCTAGACTAAACCAATACCTCACAGACAAATTTACTGTGGTGCAAGATTTGATGGGATTCACTATCACTATCATATGAATATAGATGGTCCATGAAAGTTCTGCTTTTTGTCTTAAAGGCCCTATAACAGCGGTTCTCAACCTTCCTAATGCCGCGACCCCTTAATGGAGTTCCTCGTGTTGTGGGGACCCCCAACCATGGGGGGGGGAGAGCAGCTGGGAGGGAAGGGTGGTGGGAGACTTGTCGCGACCCCTCTGAAAGGGTAGTTCGACCCCCAAAGGGGGCCCAACCCCCAGGTTGAGAACCACTGCCCTATAAGATGCATAATTTCAACTTATATATCTTTAGGATGTGGTATCTGAACAGATGAAGGCAACCACCTCTCTACTCATCAAGGGCCACTTTCAAATACGCTTGATCTTCAAAATGAGGATATTGAAAAGATCTCGCTACAGCACACACAGCTCTGAACAACAGAGTCCACTGCATGCCAGCTTAAGGTCTAAGTAAGGACTCTTAAAAGCTCTTTGGATTATAGAACTGTGGAATTGAAAAGGACCATAAGGATTTTCTCATCCAACCTTCTGCAATGTTCACAAAAAGCAAATTAAGCCCTTGCTAAGAAATGGTTGCCCAGCCTTTCCTGGAAAACCCCCAAACAGCTATGGGCCAGACTAGCTGAAGGCCCATTTCCCCATCATGAGGCTATCCAGCCACTCAAATCAGCAAAAGCTTGCCTACCTAGCAAGCATTAGAGCTAGGGATGTGCATGAATGGGATTTTGGTATTTGATTCGTAATTAATCAAATGTTAGAAAATTTGTATTTGTTCAAATATATCCCCTTCAAATGCGGTAGGATTCTATTTGATACAAATGTATACAGATCCTATAGAAATACATACATATCAGATACATATCCTTTTTGAACGCATACATATCCTATACGAATGCATACGTATCAATATGTATCCGATATGTATCCCCATTTTAACAAATGTACGAACTATTCATATGAATGTTCCTAAACGTTCATATTCGTACAAATCTTAATGTATGAATTCATGGGCATCCCTAACTAGGGCGCCTTCTCCTGCAACACAGCCAGACTATGAAATGTACTAAGGCACGTTTGGCTCGTGCACTTTTAGTGTTCAGCTAAAGGGGATGAATTCTAAGTCACATACCCATATGGAGAGAACAGTGGAACAGAATCTAATGACCAATACAATAGGCTAGGCATAGAGTATGGCACTCTAAAATTACTCAGGCAGCATCTGGATGAAAGGTACTTCAATAGTATCCATTCACAGCATACGGTCTCTCTGTAGCATGCACGCTGTTTAATTTCTTAGGCCTGGTCTATGCTCTCTCCCCAACACAGCAACTGAAGATGCAGGGCAAAGGCTCTCTATTCAAGTATCTATTGAGAGTTAAGGACTCATTCATAGCTTAAGGACTCATTCACAGTTACGAGTTAAGGACTCATTCACAATTGTATTAAAAGATAGCATGCAATGTCTTCAAATGTTTGTCAGCTTTGGGAGCACCATTATATGGCAACATATAGGATAGTTTGGAAGTCAACTGTTAGACTAGGAATTTAATCTCACCTGCAGAAATGCAGTAAAATAATGCAATGTATTCCCACTTAACACCATCCTCACCGGGAGAAAAAAAATGTTACAAAAGCAGGTCCTGAAGATACACATTTGTTTACTGTTTTCCAAGAAAATATGAAACATTTTATTTATAAATCTCAATACTACTGGAAATAACCTTCGGTTAAATTTTAGATCCTACTTTAAACAAGTTTCCCTTTGCATTACGTTTCAGAAAGCTCTTACTAGCAACCACTCGCTGACAAAATCCAACTCTTAACTGAAGATTTATTTCACATAATCTACTGCAATTTTTTTGAGTAGAGAATTGCTTTAGGCTGATAACACTTAGCCAGAACAGTGTGGATTGTTTTAAAAGCAGTAGTTGTCTAGTGGAAAATCAGCCTTTCTTTCTAGTTAATTTTCCCTCTTTCAAAGCCATAGTAGTTCCCATGTAAGATAAACACAGAGATAATAAAGCACAAAGATTAAGGTGCAATCCTATGAATGACAGAACTGTAGTTAGTTAACCAAGCAAACAGTGACAGGTTAAGTCTGTAACCTTCTACATCATTCCTCAACCCAACAGGGAACAAAGGATTATTATTTGTTTAACCATCACCTATTTTGCTGAAATCAAGCATCAACTAGTACCACAGATTGGCTTACACAGGCCTCTTCTACTCAAGAGTAGAGTAACACACATAAACACCTGTCCTGGAAATTCTTCTTTACAGGCCCTGAACAATGAAAATGTAGAATGTTCTACGTAATATGAGTCTGTCTGACACCATGGTTGGTTCTCCTACCTCACTCCCCCCCACACACACATTTGTGAACCAACTCATAAACACTTAATTTGGACATAGCTGCATGGCAGGAAAACAAATAGAAATTATCCAAACTCTCCCTCAGGCCGCAGCCCATTTAAGGTATTTATAGTCTGCCTTAAGATATTTATAGTGTGCCTTATGGTGGTACAACAAATATAATTTCAAAAATTAAAAACAATTCAAAAAAGTAATTTAATACATTTCTGTTTTATTGTTTCAAGACTTCATAATTGAAGAAATACTGTAAATATTAAAAGCAGCAGGAGACTAGCAGACTTCCTCCCAAAATGAAAAAACAATGCCAGTGGCAAAAGCTATAATGAAGTCTCCCTTCAGGGGAAAGTCTGTAAAAATTGCAAGACTTCAGATCTCTCCTAAAAGTTTGTAATGTTGTACCTTGCATAAAAAGAGCGGACAAATTTCAAAGCTTAATTTCTTGAGGCACTGGTCAAGCAAGGACTTCCGCTGGTCACCTCAGAATGTGTGAACTTCTTAGGAATTCCTTCAAATAACTCAGAATTAAATTGTTTAAAGCTTTCAGTTGGTCTTGGAAATGCCCTGATTTCTAAAAGATACACTAAGGATACCACAATGTTCTGAAATCAAGCATTTTAGAGAATTCAAGTGGCAGCATTCAAGCGACCAGTTTAAATTCCCAAACTGGCCATGGACTGAGAGCATGGCCAGCAAGCTTGGAACTGAAAAATCTAAGAATTATATAGAAAATAATATAGACTTCGTCCATCTACATGGAGATAAGCTAGAGTATCAGAGATCTTGAGGCGCTCACCACAGGCCCATGAGGATAGCCTTTTGCAGAAGCCATTTAAACAAGACCATTAGTTTGGTCTTGTGGTTAGAGTGCTGGACTCCTATTTCATTGCCACTGGATTTGATTCTGCACTCCTCCAGGAAGCCAGCTGGGCGACCTTGGGCTAATCACAGCTCTCTTTCTGAGCTCTCGCATCTCCACCCACCTCACAGGGTGTTCTGTTGTGAGGAGAAGTATAGAAAGTTTTTGTCAGCCACTTTGATTCCCCTTAAACGGGTGAGAAAAGCGGGGTAGGAAAGCCATCTCTTCTTCTTCCTTCACAAAGCCAGTTGGGTGACCTTGGGCTCATCACAGTTCTCTTCTGAGCATTCACAGCCCCACCCACCTCACAGGGTGGTCTGTTGTGGGGAGAAAAATAGAAAGCTTTTGTCAGTCACTTAGAGCCCCCTTAAACTGGGTGAGAAAAGTAGGGCAGAAAAGTCAACCATTCTTCTCTTTTTCCTTCTCCTCTTCCAACAGTACATGCTGTAACTTATACTAATGGCGCTCACCTTCTTCCTAGCCTAGCTATCCCTTACAGGCTGACATTGAGGAGAGAAACATTCTTTTTCTGTAGCAACATTAGAAGAAAGCACCTGATTTGACAAAACAGTATTAATTTTTGTTCAAAGCTAAGTATATCAATGGAATAAGCAGCTGCTGAAGTCACAACAGCCTGGCTTCAATTTATGAGTAACAAAAGAAAACTTTGTCAGAAAACCACAACTGGACAAAACATGGTAAAAATGTTCACTCTTCCTGTTTAGCCTACTGTTAGGCGCCAAGGAATGTACTTCTCACAAAAGGCTTATTTGTGATAAATCTCAATAGTGTTTGAACAAGCAGTCAAAAATAAAAGGAAATGACACTGGGACTCCAACTTTTATAACCCTCGTAAGTAGTTTAATATTGAACATTAAAAGAGAATATCATTCTGCACTGGTTCACATCTGGAATATTTCTCTAATCCCAGTCAATGCTTTAAATTTAACTACACATGGGTATCAAGTAGATGAGAATTCTGTTCAAAAGAGCATTGATTTTTTTTAATGATACCAGGAATAGGTGGGCTTCAAATACCAGCACTGTTGTTCTTAACGAGATTGTACTGGTAAGAAAAGAACATCCAAGACTTGGGGGAGGCTGCATTCTTATGTACTTTAGGAAAATATCCAAAAATCCTTTTCAGCTTTTTCAATACATTGGAAAAACGGCAATATTTGCCTGTAAAGAAACAACAGATGACACACCTTTACAGCAGACAGAAAAAGAGAAACAGGCCCAGTCTGCAGGTTCTTTTGGAATTCATAAACTGCTCAGAAACTCATGGAATTGGTGAACAATTCCCAGTAACTTTAAGATATATTACACAAGCACCACCACTCTCTTTGGTCCCTAAGTAGTTAGTAGAGGGTTCAGGCTCACAGAGGGAACAAGCACCTGAGGGAACCAATACCCATTGACAACACCAGATTATCTGAAGGAAAGGCCAGATATTCCATAAACAAGCAAACAAAAAATAGACTATGTTAATGAATACATGGAAGAACACAGGCTTCAACAACCAGTTTTCATCTCATGTGTCACGCGTTTTGAGTTGTTAGACTTTTACTTCATAGTTCTGCTTTAAATCTAGGCTTTCAGATATGGCTGTGATAGTCATCTTTATAAGATCTGATTGTTTAAAGGATCAAATGCAACTGATTGCTACAAACTAGGGATGTGCGCAAATATTCGTAAAATTAGTTATTCGGACGAATTCAGATATTTGTTCATGAATCAAATGTCATGATATTCATACGATAACATTTGTACGAATAGTATGGACATTCGTTAAACCGGGATACACACTGGATATGTATACAAATGGATACGGATCCAATATGAATGGCTATGTATCTAATACAAAGGATACATATCCACTCGTATCATTTGTACAAATGCATTCATACAAATAGAATCCTTCCACATTCAAAGGGATCTATTCAAATGAATATGAATTTTCTAACATTCAATTTATTATGAACTGAATGCCAAAATAAACCATTAGTGCACATCCCTACCTACAGACTGATTTGCTACCTGGCTTCTACTGCTTCTGGTTCTTAATTGCAAGAACTTTTTCAAAATCCAGAGAATAGAGGAAAACACAGGCTTCATTCTGTTGCTTTGTGGATTTCAGTGGTGGAGATGGACAAAACATCTGAGGAGCAAATCCTCAATGATGAAAGGGGGAAGAGATCCGGGGCTGGCCATAATAAAAACAGTACTCTGAGCATGGAATACCTACAAGTTAGTCCCCACTACAGCCTGCCTATTAACTTAGTGTGTTGATGTCCTCCTGTAGAGTTCCAAGATGTTCTTAAGTATATTCCCATCTTAACTTTGTCCAAATCTGTTCCCACCCACACCAAATTTGCAAGTCTATTTTAAATTTGACTGAAACACAAAAATAATACTGTACTGAACTTATTTACAAGTACAGTCAGATAAGATTCAAATGTCTTCCTTTGTTGTGTTCTCTTGTTGCTTGATACACATTTATCACTACTTAAAGATAGATGCAATGTTCATATTTAGAAGACACAGTCTTAAGTTTCAAGAATGGGAAACTGCTGCAGTCACTTTAGTAGTTAAAAAGCTTCAGAAATCAATATAAAATAAGAAACTGTAGGGAAAATAGATACAAAACATAGAGAACACTCACTGTAGGTATTTTGGTAACTCCAGCTCTTCAAAAATGGTACACGTAGGCTGGGTTCACCACCACCACCACCACCACCATTCAGTTTGGCTCTGGGCTGGCAACTGGGGATAACAGCTCAGTTTGGCCAAACTGTTCCTCAAAAGAATCTGTGCTACTTGAAGGTGGGCAGTCCCCTGTTATTTGCAGCATTCTATCACTCCCTCTCACCCTTGCCAAGGAAGATGGCAGCACAGGTGGTAGAACTATCTCCTGCCCTGAGGCCTTTGGTCAAATTTGGCCTCTTACCTACTGACTGTCCTTCCCTTCCAACTCACCTGAAGTACGGTGGCACACCTCTTCATTTACACAGTGCACACACTCTTCATCTACACTTGCACATAAATATCAGGGGCCTATACAACTACTGTTAATACTATATAGCAAAACATTATAAATCCTAGTAACTTGAGCTTAATGCTTTAATTTTTTTGCCAGCTGAATTTTACTATACACACACACACACAAATATATATCAAAACAACCCAATTCAACTGTAAAAGATCTCTGATGGAATGATTAAGAAGATTCCTCCAAAAGACCTAAATGAAAAAAGAGCAGCGATCTATCCTCAGTTAGGTGAGGATCTGCATAATATGGCGACTACAAAATCCTGCACTGTAACAGTCCTATTATTCTCAGGTTTTCTCAGACGTTCCCATGAGAATTGCTTTGAGCTACATATATCATCATCTGCCTTGCTGCCAGAGTCCTCTGCTCCATTTCTGGAAAAGCACTAAATTATTACAGACTCTCTGCAGCGACTTCCACCAAGCTTTCCTTGCTCTCTTTCCCAGCCTTTCCCTCCAGTCTTCATCCAACATGACGATGCCAGCCCTAGTCTAATTAAAAAAAAAAAATCAACAGTACTGGATAGTAAAGTGGTTCAGACTTGAGAATCCTTCAGTTTAGGAGCTCAGTGTTGTGGACTAAAAACAATTGTATATTTTTTTCATTCCAGTTCACCCTTTCACTAATACAAAAACACTTTTCAGAAAACAGGCCTGTGGATCAGGACAGAAAATGCAAAACCACAACAGATCCAACTGCAAAATGATGTGAACACATTATTCCTGCATGTGGAAGCAAAGGATTCTGCGGGCAGCAAATGTGTAAACGTAGCAATAGAGAAGTGCACATTTGCAAAGCGAAGCACGAGAAGATGGAAAGGTCAGTAGCAGCTGTCCTCCAGCAATCCATCACACCTACCAATGCTCTAATCCTGCACTACGGCCAAAAATAATAAAGCCTGTGTGAGTCTGTATAGTTCAACAGGACAAAGGAAATCAAAAGATACACTTTGTCTCTAGAGAATGTTATTTTCCAAAAACGCACGGAAAAGGTTTTGAGAAACGTTCTTTCCCCATCAAGTTCCTTGCAGGCAGTGGTTCTACTTACATTTAAGGCAGGAAAACAAATTCCCGTACAAGGGAGGGGAAATTCTCTTTTTTCAGACAGGGCTCTGAAGGAAGGCATGAGAAAGAAGTGTCAAACTTACTGTACAAAGGTTTGTTTCCTTGAATTAACATTTCCTCAGTTTGGATGTGTCAGACAAAACTGCAAAACAAAAATCTCAGCTTGGTGTCCAAGCAGATGCCTTAAGTCACTGTTCATCTAAAGGCAGCTCTAAAAGGAACATCAAGACTATACAGGGTTTTTTTTTAAAGAAAAAGTGCAACCAAATAAAATATTCTTAGGAAAATACTGAATTTCTAAACCACAGTGAAATAACTGCTCCAAAAATACTGTGAATGTTTTGATCTTTGAGGATGGATTAAAGAAAATAAAGAGTTTATTATTAACCCAAAGGATATCAGGATTTCTTATTAAATTCACACAATGAACTCAGGAAGACAAGTGACAATTTCTGAAGTACAACCTTGACCATCAGCACCTGGGTTCAGAATACTGCTTGGACAATGCACTTCAGAAGTATTTGAGTTTATCTGTCAGCACAAAATTTCCCTTAAAGTCATTAGCTTAAGCAGTCCAACAATGGATTTCCCCTCTCCTTAGTTTGTGCTGCATTCATATCTCTGAGACTGAGCTCAGCTATCCCTATTCCACACACACAGATGACAAGAAGATAAGCAGAATAGTCTCTGAGCCACAAATTATAAGATCTAGAAGATCAACCTAAAGGTTGCAATTCTGTATCATTCAATGAGAAGATTACTGAATTTATTTATTTATTTGTTTATTTATTTACATTTCTATCCCGCCCATACCCGAAGGTCTCTGGGCGGGTTACAACAAGTAAAAATAAATTAAAACAAGATACAAATTGAAAGCAATACAGATTAAAATGAAATACAAATAAAACAAGATGCACACTTAAAAACATCTTAAGATTCAACAAATTTACAGTACCTTCAGACTCTATTCTCCCAACCATCGCCAGCTAAATTTTGCTCACAATATGCTGCAGTGTCTGTATAGTTTGTTTGTTTGTTTGTTTGTTTGTTTGTTCGTTCATTCATTCATTCATTCATTCATTCATTCATTCATTCATTCATTATCCTGCCCTATACCCGAAGGTCTCAGGGCAGATAACAATGCTTTAAAAATTCCAAACATTAAAACCTAACAATATGTATTAAACAGTAATACCAACAACAACATTTAAAATCCAGAATGTTAAAACAAACCAAATATATATTAAAAACAGTACTACTTAAACGTGTGTGTGGGGGGGGGGGAGTAACCACATTTAGCCAAAGGCCAGGGCAAGGAGGTACATCTTTACTGCCTTCCTGAACATTTACAGAGAAGGAGCTTGACACATTATGACCCCATCAAGGACAGAGTCTCTCTCAGCTACGTGGACCCGAGACCCTGTGACACACAGTATCTCTGTCTTCTGGATCCAGGGAAGCCTTGGATCTGGTAAAGAAGGAAACATTCTCAGAGGTAAACCTGAATCAGACAAAAGTATCTCCATAGAACAAAATCATAAGCAGGAACCAAGACTGAAAATATCATTAACATGTTGGGGCTTGGTGGACTTGTTCAGACTGAAAAACAGATCCAGAAGGGAATACATATTTTACTTTCCCAGATACTACTACTATAAATGCACAGACTTTATAATGTGCTCAAATTCCTGGACTCACAAGTTTCAGTCAATTAACCCAGGGAGCATTCACTTCTCTGATTATGCTACAGTGAGTGCACAGTTGAAATCAGACTCCTCTACATGTCATTCAGTGCACTGGAAACTGAATAGGGAGGCAATCTTTTAGTGACAAGATTGATAAAGAAATATGGCAACACTTTGACCACAATAACTTATTGAGATAGATCCCATCACAAAGTGGGAGGCAATGAAATGTGTAATCAGAGGGATATGTATTGCTGAACAACACTGGGTAAACCAGCAAAGGAATATGCAATGGCAGATCTTGCAGGAACAGATTGAAAAGCTTGAAACAAGACACAAACTGGTTCAAAAACAATATTCAAACAGCTGCCCAAGAAATGAAAGGAAATGGATGCACTGGAGCTCACAAATGTGACTAAAAAGTTCATCTATGGTCTGCAACAATTCTATCGGGAAGGAAATAAACTAAACGTTTGGATGCCACTTTAAAAAAATGAGTAATTTTATAATTACTCTCAAGAATGCTAGCAATCAAACTGAGACTGACCCAGATAAAGTTGTCGATACAATGAAAGCATTCTTCTGTTTACTTTATTCAAACCTACAAGCAAACATATATCAGATAGACTCTTTCCTAAACTGTTAACCTACCCGTAGTCATATTGCTTCAATAGGAACAGCTTGAAATTCCAATTACATTACAAGAATTAACTAAACAGATTAGAGGCATACAAGCCAGCAAGATACCAAGGAAAGGTGAGTTTCCTTTTGCATTTTATAATACATTCAAAGACAGTCTGGACTCTCAACCTGTAGAGGTTTACAACTATATCTTGAAGGCTGGGGCAATCACATGGACCTGCCCATCTGTCAGGGCTGAACCCCATAAAATTAGTATATTACTTGAGTTGAACAATTAGAGCTGCAAAGGTTGTCTAAATTCAGACTTAACAAGCTGCAAATAAAGTACCTTGGTAACTTAATAAGGAGATTTTACTAGTGTGCAAAATGTGTGCAGTTGTTCAGTAGTTTTGAATATTCCTTGGCACCACCTTTCTTTAGGAATGGGATGTAAACTGACCTTTTCCAATCCTGTAGTCACTGTTGAGTTTTCCAAATTTGCTGGCATACTGAGTACAGAACTAACAGCATCGTCTTTAAGGATTTGAAATAGATCAGCCGGAGTTCCTCACCTCTGCTAGCCTTCTTAATAATAATAATAATAATATAATAATAATAATATTTATTTATATACCGCCCTATAGCAACCCAATCCGGGCGGTTAACAACAGTAAAATGTAAAATATAACAATTAAAACACCTTATCCCTCCCCCCCTTAAGACAGTATTAAACAATATAACATATTAAAACACAATATCAATACATAAACAATAAAAACAATAATTTTAAAAACTAAAAACCCTGATGTCCCTCTGTTGATCCTCCACCATCACTAAGATGGGGCCACGGGAGGAATCAGGGAATCTGGGCCGGACTGGTTAATCTGGAAAGGCCTGCCGGAAGAGATCCGTCTTGACCGCCTTTTTAAAGCTGTCTAATGATGTTATCTGACGGATCTCATCCGGCAGGTCGTTCCAGAGTTTGGGGGCAACAGCAGAGAACGCCCTCTGGGAGGTCGCCGCAAACCTAGATTTTAGAGGTTGCAGTAAGTTCCTCCCAGAGGACCGGAGAGTGCGGGGAGGATTGTACGGGAGGAGGCGGTCCTAGGCGGTCTTGTTAGCAATGCTTCCTAATGCCCATTTGATTTCACTTTCCAGGATGTCTGGCTGTAGGACGTTTACCACATTAGCATGATTTTCAGTGGTATTATGTTCTAGTGTAGTTCTGTGTCATCTTGCCTCTTCTTCTTTTATATTCCTACTACTTTTGTCTTTTATCATGCCCATTTTTGCATGAAATTTAGCATTTTCCATTGATAACTTCAATTTTCTTCTCTTTCCCATTCCATTGTTTTCTTCTGCTTGGTTTGCGTTGCCCACTTAAGAAGGATTTTTTTATCTCCCCTTGCAGTTCCATGCAAATCTGTATTCAGTTGGAAATCTGCATTAATCTTTTCCTTTCTCCACTGCCTCTCACTGACCTTCTTTCCTCAGCTATTTGTAAAGCCTCATAAGACAGCCATTTTGCTTTCTTGCTCTTGTTTTTTTTTTGGGGGGGAGGGGGAAGGTTTGTGTTGCTGCCTCCTGTAGAATGCCACAAACTTTTGCCCATAGCTCTTCAGGCACTCGCCCTACCACAACTAATCCCTTACATCTATTCATTATTACCACCACATTACAGATTTTATTTAGGTTATACCTGTACAGTCCAATAGTTTTCCCTACTTTCTTAGATTTAACTCTGAATTTTGCAAGAAGCTCATGATCTCAGGCACAGTCAACTCTGAGTCTTTTTACTGACAATATAGAGATTCTCCATCTATGGCTGCAAAGTAGATAATCAATCTGATTATGATATTGACCATCTGGTGATGTCCATGTTTAGAGTTGCTTTTTAGGCTACTGGAAAAGAGTGTTTGCTATGAGCAGCAAGTTATCTTGATAAAACCCTGTCAGTCACTGCTCTGCTTCCTTTTATAATCCAATGCCAAACATTCATTATTCCAGGTATCTTTTGACTTCCTACTTTAGCATTTTAATCTCCTATGATGAAATGTGTGTGCCTCCAAATCTAAGGTTAACAGAAAATGAGTAGTTTTCTTCTTGAGTAAAGACAAGCTATTTTCATGGACACCTGCATTTTAGCAGCTAAAGAGGAAAAAGTATATACCTATATCCTAAAACTGATATTCTGTTCATTTTTCAACACTGGTAACTCTGGGATGGAAATCTACCCCATCAATTTAAAATTGTCTATTTTCCACACATGTAATGCATTAACTAAGCAGCAAAATGGAACACAGTAGCCCTCCTTATTCACCTTTTTCTTCTCCCTACCAGTTTTACATATGCATCTGCACTGTCATAAGTAAAAATCACATTGAAACATATGTATTCACAAGCTGACATACAGAAGAGTCCATCTTCTAAAGGAGGGACATTTGAGAAAACGGCTGCTTCCAGGTCTCTCATTATTCACATGTTCCGGGATTGATTTTTATTTTTAAGACTGCCTCACCCTCATCAGTAATAAGGTACTAGTGTAAATTCATCATAACAACAGCAGAATGTTGTCAACTAAGACCTTTATTAAAATAGGTAAATGATTTGTTTAAGAGTAAGGTCTTCAATGCTACAGTGGAAACCCATCTCAGAATCATACAAGAAGACACATTTAGATGAAGAATGCCAGAATCCGGGAGCCATCCCTAAAAATTTCAGAGCCTCTTTCTCATTCTAGTCCAATATGATTTAGATAACAAAGATCATTCAGTTGATCCCCTTAACTGGCAAGTTCATAATGGAGAGTGTTGACTTCAACTACTTTATCTCAAACTATAATTGTTTAGGTCGGGGGGGGGGGGGGGAGAAGCTGAATAAGCAAAGTAGATTCACATAGCACACATATGGTTAGTTAACTATAAAACGTTTTTGATTCAAAAGTCCAAATTCCACATCAGCAGAATGAGTCACTAACATGGAATTCTTTTTAGTGCATTGGTGCTAGATAAAAACTGCTTCTCTCTTATTTCTTGAGTTTAACTCTGTTGTAAAAACAAACCAAGTGGAGAAATGGTGAGGTACAGCAGAAGCAGGAGTGAATACAGGAAATTTTATCAAAGTGTCTTTGCCTGAATCTATTACTTCCTAGTGCTGTCTTAGAAGTAAGTGCTATAAACACTCCTTCATCTCTAGTTTAATATTAACTTACTTGTAACTGCAATATTAGCTAATCTGACTGAATGTTCTAAAGAACATGCAACTCCAAAACAATTAAGGCTGTCCATGTCTTCTCTGCAGACCATGTGACACTCAATCTAAGAAATACAACCCTAGGCAGAAAATAATATTATGCATTTACAATATAGTAAATATGCTTAGACAAATATCCAACGTTGCTGATATAAAAGATGGCAGGGTTGTTCTTTCAGTCTTGAGAAGCAACATAATTTACTAAAGCAGCAAATAAAAACAGGCAATTAATTTACATACTGTTTTCTCCATGGACAAGTACCGTCATAAACTGGCTCAGTTACAGCCAGATGCTTACAATGATCTAACCGTTTCTATTTCTTGTCAAGTCTGACCTATATTTTCCTCATTAAATTACCAAATTTAGTAAATTAATCAACTGCAAAATATGCTATTTATGACAACTTTTTGCCCATCTTGTTTTCAGTTCCCTCAACTGTATTTGAAATGTTGTTCTCATTAGTAGCAACAATAGTAACTATTATCACTAAAATTTTAACTATGTTTCATTTGTTAAATTCATTGTCTCTTCTTCCCTGCCCACCCATACATTGTTCTGTAATTTTAAACGCTAAAATTTTAACTGTTTTGTTACAATTTTAATGTTCTGAATTTAATTGTATTTTTATACTGCTTTTAAATTACATAACACACCCAAATACCATTTGGTACAAGACAAAATATTATTGCAACAAATAAAATCATGAATTTTATTCCCTTTTTTGTTCACTGGACACTGTCCTAAATTTGCCTTTTCCTTCAAGTATATTTTTTGCTATATCAGAAATGTGAACTTGTATCAAGCTTCAGTTCAGATGGTTCAGACAGCTTAAAAAAGATATGATGCATACAGAATAGCCACCATTACTAGTCCCTCATGTGTAATAGGTGATTTTACCCACAGTGGTGCTAGTCATGGTAATCACTGTGTATCTATCATGGAGGCGCTCCCCACTTAATTTTGGCGAACTCAACATCATATTCCCTGGATCTCAAAGTTGTAGAAAGATCAGATTTCCGGTGATCATCACCTAACAGTCCGCATTCTTTTTACATAGTCTGGAGTTCAGCACACCTGTTCAGAAATGTGTGTTTCTAAGTCTCAGCCATGCCTGCCTACTTTTCTCACAGATCCAATGCCCCCTCCCTCTTGCTGGGTAGGCTGGTATGCAGATAAGATGGGCATGGGAACACTGGTTGTTATGAGAAACTTTGACTATGTTATGCTATGAAGTGAAGAGACATGCTGAAAGGAATCTAACTGAGACATTTCATATAAATTTGCTTGCCTCAAATCTCTGCCTTTTGTTATCACAATAAAGTGAAAGAACATGCTATGAACATATTCTCTCTTGTTCCTGATTTTGCTCTAGGGTGGTGATTCTGACAGTGCTACACTAAGGTAACTTTTTATCTTATACTGTAGGAATAAATGAGTAAACTGGAAAAGAAAAAAAGCAGCATTTCTTCAATGGCAGTGGGGCAGATGAAAACAAGTACCAAGAATGTGAAAACTGTAACCCTTGCTGTGCTGCAACTTCAACTGCTTTTAATTACTAGACATGCCGGCTGGCAATAATGCAAGGGGGAATTAATCAGCATCTGGAGGTACCAGAGGCTCCTATCTACACTGCAAATATAGTACATGAAAAAATGTACAGAGCCGCAGGGAAGCAAAACTCCCACATACAAAAGAAGAAAGAAATTCAGAGATCAAAGAGCTTTCAGTCAAGGTTGATGTAAAGTGATTACAGATGCACTTAGGAACCAAAAACAAAGCAAGGGCCCCAGATAACCACCTGCACTGCTTAAGCTGCAACACACCCTGCAGTGTGACATTAGGATAGACTCACTTCCTCTCTCTTGCAGACTTTTGTTTCATTTTATAAGACAGAAAATCTAATGTGCCCAGTCATGTGTCCCTTTCTGCATCTTCTATCAAAGTCTTTGTACTCCTTAAGCATTAGGAGCATAAGGTATTCCCTCTCAGCAATGAAAGTATGTTAAGAAAAAAACCTAGTGTGCAGCTAGGTGGAAGCTACCTTCATTCTTTCTCCACAGGAACTTGATTAGGTCTTAGGGACCTGTGGAAGGTGGGCAGAACAGCTGAGCTGCCAAAAAAACAACAACACAGATTTTATAACATGATGTGGAAGTTAAGCCCAAATGTCTTATGGTGAAACTGCAGTGTTTTGAGATGCACTACTGTGTCTAAGCATGGTAAAGCTCCTCTTAAGTCAAACCAGAAGAAAAGATCTATATGCTAATATAGCCCCTCATTTAAGAATTTTTTGCTTGTATCCATTTCAAATAACTGGGAAGGTTCCAGCCTTTTCCATAAAGGAAAAGGCTCTGTGTTTGAGGAGCTCCAGAAATTGAAGACATAGTCCGTATACTATTAACCTGTAACTTGTACTCTTCTGGAAGAGAAAAATATCCAACTCTGTTTCTGGGAAAAAATATTTTTTGGGACCCTAGTGCCAAGCTCTTTCTTTTGCAGGGATCAAATCCACGTGTAACTAAAAGGATTATAGTTACTTTTTCTCTCAACATATTACAAATCAGAAAACTTCATTTTAAACAGACTGGGTTATAGCTTGCAATGAGAATGAGTGTTTATGAATGAGTATTGTGAGGAAACTGTTTTAAGCAGACTCAGCCAGCCATGGATCTTCCAAATCATTTTAACTGTGTAAATTTTTGTTTCTCGAGTGTCTCTATGTATGTTGTGTTAACTAAGCCATGCTATGCTATGCCATGGTCTTCAGACTAACTTTCTTTGCCTATATACAGTATATTCTGGCATAAAAGACTTCTTTTTAACCCAGGAAAATCTTCTCAAAAGTTGGGTGTCATCTTATATGCCGGGTGTCATTTTCTTATATGGCGAGTATATCCCAAACTCTATACTTTAACTGGAAAAGTTGGGGGTCGTCTTATATGCCCAATCATATGCCGGAATATACAGTATCTCCTCTTAAATCAAAGGCTTTTGATCCACAAATGATACAAATTAATGCCACAAGTAATATGACTTTTACACAGGGAAATGTTACAGTACTGTTTAATCCTGATACAAATACTTTTGACCGGTTCTAGCCACCTTGAAATAGCAGCTATGTAGCACAGTCTGAGACTTTTAGAGGAATACTTTATTCTTCCCACTTTTCTCAATTTTTTCCTTTTGTACTATAAGCATTCTGTCTTCATTTTCTACAAGCACCCCTGGAAACAGTATGTCCTATTTTATAGAATCTACTCTTCAGGTTATAATGTTGACATTTACCACCGATACAGTGGTATTACTATTGTCCAATCATTAAACTTCAGCTAACTGCATGGCATGGTAACGCAGGATACACTGGCATAAAGCTTTTATGTATAAAAAGCAAAATTAGCAAAATAAGTAGGCACAGGAAGAAGGGATACAATCAAATTTATTTTTTTAAAATCATACTAAATGCAGTAACTGCTATAAAAGACAGATCAAAAGACCATGACAAAGTTTCAGAAATATTGTTTTAGACAAATCACTGTAAGTGTGAAGTCATGATGGATTTTTTGGGACAAATGCAAAGTTACTACCTTTTCTGAGTCTAATTTAGCCTTTATGCACAGACAAGATACATATTCCCATGCCAAAGCCCATTAAAGCTATTTGTGAAAATGTGGAAGTTTCCAACCCATGATTTTTTTTACTAACCTTATAAGATTGATCTATAAGGAACAATTACCCCTGAAGGAAACTACTTGCTACCTAGTGACTTTTAGAGACAGCAATACCGAAGTTTTTCTACTTTCTTACTGAAACTTAAGCAATTGGACCATAACTTTAAAAAGATATACAAGTAACAATTAGAGAGGAAAGGGGTGGATTAAGGCAGCAGCTGGAATTTACTGCTTCAGGGTTCATTAGATAAGAACAGCAGAACGTTTTGGAATTTAGCCTTCAACTATTTGGCAGTAAAGGAAAATTCTGACAACCGTATCACTATCGAGCCATAGGGAAGTTACCTGTCCTACATATTTATGGCCTCTAGTTTTGCAGGTTTAATTCATATCAGTCCAGCAGACATGGCTCAATAATTAATGAATGGAGGTTAGTTCTAATGGAGCCCTCAGACCTGACCATGTGCTACCAAAAGTAAAAAACAATCTGTACTGGCCATCACAATTTTTAGCTATCTTATTCACTATTTGTGATAACACAGAATATCTCCTGCAAACACTACATAAAGTCATACTTGCATCTTTTTTCAATCATTAGGAAAAAACATATGAAACTATATAGCTGCTTTTTGGACTGAAAAGAAGCAGCTGCCAATATCATAGAATATTAACCAATCAGTTTTCAAGCAACAAATGTTTGTTTGTCCAGAATCCTGAGAACTAAGAAACACGGAACTATTAAGTCATTTTACTGCTTTCCACAGAGAACTTGAGGTTTTCTTACGAGATGAGACACAAAAAGCACTACTTAAAAGATTCTCAAAATGTATGGTTTATGGTCATTGGGAAAGGAAGAGAAACATTCTTACCCATTTTGTCCACATTATGCAAACATTTGAAAAGCAAGAATATGTTTTAACTGAATCCCTGTCAGCTTTTAAATTTTTATAGCTAGTATTATAGTAGGGACTACAGACATGAAGAAGGCTCAGAACTCTTATTTCTCCTCTCACTACAGTGTTCCCTGAGCAGTATCTTAAAAGTATATAATATGAAATAAGCATAACATCTTTGAGCTTGATTCATTTTCTAATAAACTACTAAAGCTATTTTGAAGTATGGCTGAAATTCAGAAACTGACTGAATTTAAAAAAGATTTTTTAAAAATAATTGTTTTCATCCATTCTAGCTACCACAATACAATATTTAAGTGCCAGATACAATATTTAACTGAAGTTTAGATCTCACACCAAAGCCCCACATCAGAATGGCCTGTCATTAAAGGTCATTGACAAAACTATATATACTCTTTCATTGGTGCACTGATCACCTAAGTGCAGATGAAGTCATAAAACACAAAAAAACATTCAGATGACAGAATCTGCCAGTTAAGTTTTTAAACAAGAGTTTTTATATACTTGTACCCTATGGTCAGGCACAAACTAATAAATCTAAGGAAGCTGGTACCAAACTTATTATGCAGAATTCAGTCTGCTACCAATACAAGTATTTGTGGTGTGTTCTTCCGACTAAGTACTGTATTCAACTTATTCATCATTTTATAAGACAGAATTATAGACCTCAAATTCTGCATCCAACTCTGAATCAACATTAGAGACTGGGATAGTTCAAAACAGAAAGCAGAGAACAGAAGATATTTAATTACAGGTTTAGATACCATCCCCCCCCCCAAAAAAAACAGGCTTGATATCTCACATTCTATTTGAGTAGCATTTATCCAGATAGAATCAATAAATTCTGGGCAAAATGTCAAGCTGTAGTCCTTCATTAGACTGCCTATACTACTTAAATTTTACATGGATTAAGAAAATAGCTAAATATAAGGTTTCTATACATTGAATATAAAAATGAAATTAGTGAAATTCCAGAATATACAGCCTAGATTGCAATTGCCTACTTATATATATTATTTCACCTTACCAGCTAAAATCTTTCCTTTGAACCAGATTCTACTGCAACCTTATATAATGGGAGAGTTCCCTTCTAGAAAAATGGTGCCTAATGTAAACACATTATATAAGATATATGACTTTATTAGCAATCTGGAAGTTAGAAAACTACAGCAAGAATCTCTACTAACTTACATTGAGTTGACTGACAATGTTGACAATTAGAATGGTTTAAATCAGAAACAAGGGTCTCAGTGCAAGTAAATGGATGACAAGACACTGCCATTCCAGAAAGCATTGACCATGCAGTCAATGCCAGAACGTACAAATGCCAAAATTGTGTATCACACAATAAAGTGCACACAAAAAGTGCACATATACATGCACACAACCCCCCCACCCCACAAAAGAACTGTGCACTCACTCTCGAACCCAAGAATTTAGTCGCCAGCTAAAGCTGTTACTGGATTTGCTATGGCCATGTGTACAGGGAAATTAGCACAATAAAGTTACGAACAGAAAATGATCAAATTGCATAGGTTTGAATAACAATAAATTGGCAAGTATTCTGGAACGCAGGCAGGCAGCAAGACAAAAATACTTCTCAAGACAGTTTCTTTAATAAAAGGAAAAGTTTTATTAAAACTCCGCAAAAGTTGAAAAACAAGGAAAAGAGGCAGCAACCAGTCAGAATTAGCTGGCAATCATCAATAATGGCCAAGAGAAGAAGAAGAAGAAAAAACAAAGTGTTTCACTTCAAAAATAAATACTTAGCTAGTGTGTAAATAAATGCCTGGGTCCAAGCTCTTCCTAAGCCAAATCCTGCCTGACACCAAAGGGAAAGTAAACTAAAAACAAGAGCTATTAATCTCGCTACCAAGAAGATCAAGAAGATCTTTGGGAGCTGAAAGTCATAGAATCATAGAATCATAGAATGGTAGAGTTGGAGGGGACCTCCTGGGTCATCGAGTCCAACCCCCTGCTCAAGGCAGGATCTCCTAAACCATCTCAGACAGATGGCCGTCCAGTCTCTGCTTGAAGACCTCCATCGAAGGGGAACCAACCACCTCCCGTGGCAGCCTGTTCCACTGGTTGATCACTCTTACTGTTAGAAATTTTTTCCTAACATCTAAACTAAATCTTTTCCCCTGCAGTTTCACCCCATTGTTTCTAGTCCTTCCTTGAGAGAGTGAGACTTTTGTGACACAAGTCGAAGGACTGACAAGCCAACACTCAGATGCCTCGTGCCCAGGACAGAGATCCCAGGATCTGTGGCAGATATCCATCCAAGGATACCCCATAGCCAGAAAGTAATGAGAAAGAGGGTCGCTCCCTCTTAAGAGATTTTGCTCAGTGGGGCTTCAGAGAGCACAGAAACAACATTACACTTGAGTAAAAATAAGACTTAAAGTAGGCAGTGGGGGAAGGGGATCTAAGCTTCTTGCTCTGGTTCCAAGAGACAGAAGGAGACAATGGGTTTCCTAAGTCCCAAGTCCTCAGGCCAATACCAAGCTGAAGAGGAAAAATATAGAGGAGAGGAGGTGGTCCCCAGAAGCAAAAAATAATGGGAAAGTAGAATGCTCCACACTCCCTTTGTGAAAACAGCTCTTTGTCAGATGGCAGGGCTCAGAGGCTCAGGCTAAGTTTGGAAACAAGGCCACAAAAAAGAGGGAGAGAGGCAGACTTCACTTCCCAAGTGAAATGCAAAATGAAAATGGAAAACTTAAAATGCAATCTTCTTTGAAAAGCAGAATTCTTTTCAGTTCAGCACTTGGAAACCATGCGCAGCTACCAGCAAGGATAGAAGATCTTAAAATGTTTCCTTCAGTGATTTTAGCTTTTGTGGTGAAGGTAGAGGGAAAAACCTTCATACAGAATGGGGAAAAACTGAACTTTCTATACTGTCTCATGGATTGAAATCCTCATGTTTTAAGAAAATTAACAAGGGTTCGAAGTGATGACCCCTCGTCCTAGAGAGATGGGAACAGGTGATATCATCCTTGCAAAAAATGTTTTCCAAATATGGGTTTCCCTTCCTCTTGGGCAGACATAATCTTAAGTCTGCACTCCTAGACAGCTGTTGATAGGATTATGCCTGCAATGGTTAGTATCACAAAGGTGAGATGCAGGCGTAAGAGTATCCTCCATTTCAGATAATAAATCAAATTAAACAACAGTTCAATCTGAACCCATCAGTTCTGTCTGCCATTCCCAATAAAGATCTCTCCAGGTATTTAACGTAAATAAAAAGTTTTGGTATGTTTGCCAGATAGCTACTATTTCCTACCTTGCTTTTGTATAGAATTCTCTAAACAGTAACCAATCTTGGTGATAAAGGGATTAACCTTCTTCTTTAGTTGATGCAGATTCAATCAGCCCTTTGCTTCCCAAAAACAAACTATTTTGCAATCTGCCTCCTTCAGCCAAAAGAATATTTTTATTCTTTTTAAAGAATAATCTTTAAAAGTATCTGTTTATATCCTTTAATATGGCCTGATACCGAATCTCATATTTCAGGATTATAATTCTGTACTTCCAGCCTAGATAACAACAATAATATGCCAATCATACCTTCATATCCAGACTAGAGGTGTCTATGTCTTGGCGGAGCTCTGCCTTGCCTTTACACAGCACTTAAGAGACAGGGATTCTGGGAAGCACACAGCTACCCAGAACATACCACAGACAGAAAGTACCAGCAAACCAATTAACTGCACACAAGCATGCATCACTAGCTTACTTCATTCTATACTCTAAAGGCTCCACTCAAAAGCAGTCAAAATTCACCAAAATCATGCATAACCACATTGAGACACAGACCAATGGAACATCTGACCAGGAATTAGGTCCCGACATGCTGCAGGGCTACTCTTTCATCTGAGTTTTGGCGAGAAACTGCACCACTGATCCATTCCATTCCACTCTACTCAGGAGGCTAATTCCCCATTTAAATTATGGAAGTTTTCAACCAGCCAGTCAACTCAATGCAAGGAAAATAACGCAAAAGCAAAAAATGGGGTGCATTAAGAGAGAATGGTTCACAGTGTTAAAACATATAACAGAAAAAAAATACTACAAGGAAACACTTAATGTGAGGTTGCACTATAGTACCTTCAGTGGCCCTACACTCAAAATATATCTTTCCCTTTGGCATGTTTAAGTTGCCCTTGTGGCACATGTGCTGTCAAGTACGTAATATACTGCTCTATTGTCCTTTTTATACCCATCAGCCAGATAAGTATATTTTCCCTGCTAACTTATTTTCCAGGTCACCCTTACAATTTTTATATTAACTTCTTAGCAGACAAGAAGGCTACTGCCATGTACATAGTAAAATTATTCTAAAAATTGTTAAAATGGTAGCAATCTGCAAGCCATGCAAGGTAATCAGTATATGAAAGCAGTACAGTCAATTTATTGTGGTTTTAAATGCAATCCCTATGATCATTTCTTTTATACACACTCACAGCACTGTGCATTCATCTAAAAACCCATCTTTTAATCAGTAATTACTGCAAACAAAGCACATGGCAAACATGCCACGGTAACCCATAAGAACATAAGAGGAGCCCTGCTGGATCAGGCCACAGCCCATCTACTCCAGCATTCTGTCGCACACTGTGGCCAACCAACTGCCCATGGGCATCTCAAGGAGAGACAAAGGCAAACCTTCCCCTACTCTCAATTCCCAGCAAATGGCCTTAGAAGCATCCTGCTTGCCCCCCCCCCCAGCCTGAAAGATATACTTAGGCATCCATTCTAGTAGCCACTGATACATCTGTCATACATAAATTTGTCTAAGCCTTCCTTAAAGCCATCTAGACTGGTAGCTGTCACCACCTCTTCCGGCAGCAAATTCTATAAACCGATTACCCTCTGGGTGAAGAAATACTTCCCCTTGTCTGATCCGACTCTCATACCCATCAGCTTCATAGAGTGCCCCCTGGTTGTAGTGTTGTGTGATAGAGAATTCCACACCAGTCCACATGAAGGCTGCTATATTCTGTTATATTTGGATATTCTGGAATAAATAAACAATGTCTGAATGAAGCCACTCTCAGAACTAATTTTATTATATATAATTTATTTATTATTTTATAATACAACCATGAAACTTCTAGGTTCCCAAAAAGGATCTCTTATACAATTAAATTATATCATTTAGTTGTTAACAACTTCTGACATTCTTCTAAGTCTTCATTTTGTATTTCTTCTTTGACGCTCCCCCATTACTAATCTTTTCTTCTCTTGGCTGTCATCTTAGGTGTGAAATTAGTCAAATCCAGCAGTTGTAATTCCGTTTCCCATTTCTTATAGAAAATAGATAAAGGGTCTCCAGTATTGAACAAACTTAGCTAATGTTCTAATTTTCTTCCAGTCAACCAACTGAACACCTTCTTCTCTGTAACAACACAAGTGGCAACACAGCTCCTGAGACAGAGAGGAGGTCCCAGCATGCTGTAGAGTTCCCCTCTGACCTCAAGATTTTTGGCAGCAAATTGCACATTAGCAGAACAATGGGGGTTGTGTGAATCGAGGAAGGCAATTATTAGTAAACAGTGCTATAGTGAAACCCCACTGACCTAAACTGCATGATTCTAGAACGACTGCAGCTTAATATGAAGAACCGGAGCTCGTTATTTACCTGATATCTAACGTCATGTATAAACAGAAGAACAAGATCAATTTGTGCTCACTAAATTTGTTCAGGTAATTATGCAGACAACGAGAAAATAACTATGCTGTGAAGTTATCCCATGCTGTGTAACTTGAAAGTACAACTCCACTACTTGTAGAGAGCTGGCTTACCCTGGGAAGCCGCATGCAAAGTACAGTGTTTGAGTGGCCTCAAGTGATGACTTGACAGCTGTGGTGTGCTGTTCCATACAATCACAGGAAGGAAGAGAATGATGTAAAACCTAAATAGAATTTAACACCCCATGGTGGTTGCTGCTCACTGTGACTGGGGGAGGGTGGTGAGACAAGGCAGCTAAAAGGAAGTGGTACTAGAAGTCAGAATGGGTAAAGTTAATGGTGGCTGAGACACTACAAAGCTACGGGTTATTTTTACAATTCCATAGGAAACTGATCCTACTAGAGGATTACGCACACATTAATCAAACCATTATAAAGGATGCATTAAGGAGAAAAGGAGTTTACTCAAGCTCTGACACCTCCCATACTCTTACGGGTAAGTTGCCCCTTATAGTTCCTTGAAACCCATTTATAGCACTGTACTCCCATTGATAATATTTAAATGATTAAATTACTAAAACTTCTAGTTCTGAATACATTTTTGGAGGAGGCAGACAAGCTACAAACTTCAGGTATTAGGTTGCTTAAAAGATCTCAGGCAAAAAAGAGCATTTCTTGTTTTTGCGTGATGTACCCAAACTAAAAAGCAAGCATGAACCGGATACATTCTTCCTTACATTGATGGGTTTTTTAAAAAAGTAATGTGCCTTTTTAAGATTCATTCATTCAGTTTATTTGTATACCACCTTTCTAATAAATTACTCAAGGCAGTTTACAGCAACCATGAAAAAATAGAATAAAAAGTAATACATCATCACATTAGAGAAATACAGCAAGTAAATACAGCAAGAAAAGAAATCACTTTCAATAAATAACATTAAATACATAAGCAATGTACAGAATTCTAATAAGCTATATAATTTAAGAAACTACAGTACAAAGTATCAAATTAAAAAAAAACCATAAGACCAATTAATACACCTAAAAAATATCAAAAAAGAAACTGAACAGAAATTGCAGCAACAACCAACCTAGGTGTCCCTCCATTCCTCCATCTTCAGGTGGAACCCACAACTAGAGGAGGCGTGGCAAAGGCTCCAATCTCACAGGTGCAGCACAAGACTAGGCTGTTTCTCCTCTCCCTATAATGGCACCTGCTCTCTATAATAAATTAAGTATGTACTTAAGTCATCCTGAAAACGTCTCCCTGGTTTTAGTTGGGACTCTTTAAATTAGGATTTTAAATGGATTGAATTCAACAACACTATTTGCATTCCTCTGCCTCTGTAAGTGAATGAATATTCAAGAGCTGTGTGTGTAGGTCGCACCTAAACAGCTTCTTTGGTTATACTATCAAGCCTTCTCCTCCATTCCCATGTGTAGTACTATAACAGCAAGAAGAAAATTTATTTCCATTAAAGACTAAGTGACTGGGTTCCTAAGCAAGCGCAGAGTGCTGTGTGTGTGTCCACATGCACAAACACACTACTTTTCCTGCACTTTTCCTGTTACTCTACAGACCAGCTTTTGTTACTATTGTGTACACAACTTTTCCAAGCAAAAACATTTTGTGCACACTTTATTTTAATGCGCTTGAAAACAATGGCTCCAAACTGTGCAGCCAACAAAAGCCTCTGCAATGACCAAGAAGATGGTGGCTATGTCCCTTAAGGAAAAAACTGAAGACTTAAGTGATACACAATGAAGGCAAAGGCTTTATTGTGGTGGGGAGTCTCTTCACCGCCATCATTTAGACAATTAAAAAAAAAGATAATATAAAAAGAAGCATTGCCAGGGGCACGACAGCCTTCACTGTTAAAGTGCTTTAAAGACACAGATTCACAGAAAGTGAGAACTGAGAAGGCCAGAAAAATGGGCCTTTGTCAACTCATTTGATCTGCAAGAAGGTTAAGCAAATCTGATACCAAATCCAACAAATCCATGATCATCTAGTGTAGAGCACTATTGAGAAAAACTCAATTTCTAGGTCCCAAGCACAGGTTGTTAGAATCATGCTAATCAACTTTTGATTACAGTGGTTTCTTAAAGATTCCAAGTTTTTAGATCAGTCTTTTTTTTATTCTGCAGAAGCCAGGATAAAATTAGTCAAACAACCATTTCCAGATGTTAATAATTAATTTGATTTTTAAATAATTCAGGAACCCATAAAAACTAACCATTATACATACACCGATTAATCCTTTTCTCCTGAACTGTGTCAGTATCAGAAAAATGCAAACAGAGCTGACATTTAATAAAATCACTAAAATAATCTATTATGTATTAAACCAGTCAGCACCACATCACTTCCAGGTTGGACAATGGGTACATACAGAGAGCAGAAGGCAAATTAAAATGACACAAGACATCTTTTCCCAGTGTAAAGAAATCTGTTTAGTAACGAAGCCTATCCTGTTCCAAACGCAGAGTCCATGGTTTCATATTTCTGGCTAAAACTTTCAAAGAAAAAAAAATCAGAACAAAATATTTAATTATCTCAAACCATTCAGTGATGACTTAGAACCCACCTAAATTGGCAACAAGTTCCACTTTATGGATACCCCCCCCCCCCGAGAAAAAGCCTAAACATTTCACATAGTTGAGGATTTGGAGTAGGGCCAAAATTGTTAAGCATGCAGGAAGAAGCTTCCAGAAAGAAACAGTAGCCTCAATACCACATTGTTTAAAGTTTTAAAGGTTAACCCTAGCACCCTGAACATGTGCCTGCTCAAACATCTGAGAGTAAGAAGAGACTTGGACTCTTCCTAGCTTGGTTAACTGTGAGGGGAAAGATTTTCTGTCCATGTATTTGAAGACAATGGGTGTTTTTCCACTGAAAGTACCCATTTTAGCACCCATTAAGGACCCATTTGGCTCAGAGCTGGATGACCCCATTTCCACCACAGACCCCATTAGGGACACACCTGTTTCCACCGCAGCTCAGGAAATCCGAATCATATGGGTCCTTCAGGAGCTATAATCCAGATTTCATGTAGACCCCATTAAAGGGGTCTACAATGGGGTCTTCAGACTGAAAGTCCGGATTGTAGGGAGCCTGTTTCCAGTACAATCCGGCAATGGGTTCTAGGGGAGGCTAGGGGGAAGGAAAGCCCATGGGGGGGGGGGAGCTCCAAAATTAAAGCTTCAAAGTCCCTCCGAGATTAGCAAAGGCTGGGAAGAGGAACAAAGCTGACTGTTACCTTCAGGCATGGAAAGAGGTGCATATTAATGAGGCTGACTCATCCTGTTACCTACAGGCATGGAAAGAGGTACATATTAATGAGGCTGACTCACAAGGAGCTAATTAATATGCACCTCTCTTGCATTGCTCTAGCAAGGGGTTTGTCTTTGGAGCCTTTGCTAAACTGACTTCTGAGCATTTGCTAACCTCCAAAGCCTTTGCTAATCTCCGAAAGCAACTTCGGAGATTGCACCCCCTGTCCCCCAAAACACCTGGGGTGACAGGCAGACCCCTTGTGGGTCAATCCGGATTTTCAAATGGGTGCTCTGGTGTTTCCACAGTAGGGAGGCTAGCACCGATTGCTATTGGGTGCTAGACCACCCATGGAAACACATTGGGTGCTTCCCTTAATCCGGATCTACTAGATCCAGTTAAAGGGAAGTACACATTGCTTAGATCCGGATCTTCTTAGATCCGAATTAAAGGAGTGTGGTGGAAAAACACCCATTATGCAGCCATCCAGTCTACTATTGTGATCCACTCACCAGAGGGCATGAGGACATTACACCTGCTACTTTATCTATAATAGCTTGGGTTTCTCCAAGTTTTAGAATACTTAAGTCAGATATAAGTATGAACTGCATATATATGTAGTCTAACTGGGCTTCACTTCATTGGTGATGACTCCCTTTTCAGAACTGATCTTTAGGGAAACTGCTACCTTATATTTGTCTGTTTTATTTGTTGTTGCTGCTATCATTGAAAAAGCTGTGTCAATCTGATTTCAAGACTCTATATAAATATAATTAAATTATTACGCATATGGCCATCTGAGCAAAGAACCACACTGCCCATTCTAGCACATTCTCCAGGTCAACAAAAGAGGAAGGGAAAAGTGGAGCAGAGCATCTACACCAGTGATGGCGAACCTTTTGAGCTCGGTGTGTCAAAATTCGCAAGAAAACCTAGCTTAACTCGGGTGCTGTGTCACATGTAGAAATATCCATACTTTTGTGATATTTGTAGCTCTAGTAAAAAAGGTATATTTTTGATATATGTATTTTATTAAAAGCAAAAACAAATAATACTTTACATTTGCTAAATCTTCAATTGAAAGGTGGTATTTCGTACACTTCAAGAACAAGCAAGGACTATACGCCCAGGTGCCAGGGTGACCATGTGTGTCACCCAAAAGGGCTTGGCGTGTCACCTGTGACACGCGTGTCATAGGTTGGCCATCACCGATCTACACAGTCACCTTTGACACAGCAGAGCTCATTGAACTTAGAGACATGGACCAGGAAGCCACTCATCCATATTTGAACCTGGCTCCCCACTCACCTTCCCATGGCCAGAGAAGGAGCTCAGATGCTCCTGGGCTGCTTAGGTCCGCATCCATGCCATATTCTCTCACTATTTACATGGAGCTCCACTACCTG
Source organism: Aspidoscelis tigris stejnegeri (assembly GCA_023333525.1). NCBI lineage: Eukaryota > Metazoa > Chordata > Lepidosauria > Squamata > Teiidae > Aspidoscelis > Aspidoscelis tigris. Next base: position 79,216,546 of record JALMGA010000005.1, on the reverse strand, counting down.
TTCCCCAATCATAAAGGAAGCAGAGTAGCTGAAGACTCTTCCTCAGCACACACAAATTTCCCAAAGCTGCATCCATGAGCAACCAAACCTTCTGACTAATTTCCAACCTGCCAGCCAACAAGAACCTGACATAAAACTGGGCTAAACGCGGCACATTCCATAGAACCACTTATGACTTTAAAAGCATGCTGTTGTCATTCATAAATCAAGTCATCTGATAGACAAGAGACAATCATGAAGCAATAACAGTTTAGGCATCTGTTTAAGATCAATAACTTGGCAGTATAAAATTCAAACCACAAGTAACTGTAAAACTGTAGCCACATAGCTTTTCAATAATCATCCACTAATTTAGAATTAAACCCCCCCCCAATATACTGGAATCTGCATTTAATTTTACATTATAAATAGTTTTCCTCTCTCATGATCTCAAATCTTCCCACTCCCATCCTAAGTAATGCCTTCAGAACTTAATTTTGTGAATGTATCCTCATGCACTAGAAAAAAACTCATTTTCTTCAAAAAACATATATAGCACATACCTTCTAGAACATAATTTTTTACTACCCTTTAACAGTTCAGGGAAGCTCACAATAATTTTAAAAACATCAATAAAATAAAAAAGTAACAAAACCTATATGGCACTGAAATATATTAAATTTGTCAGTGTCTGACAGGTCCCCAAGTTCCAACTATGGAAGAAGTCCAGTTCCTTAACCTGACAGCAAGTTACTGCATCTACAATACTGTTCTTCCACAAAAGTAAGGGAACTGAAGTATATCAGAAGTGAAAGAGCAGTTTTTTGAATGTGTATTTGAACTACAAATGGTTCTGGGTCTGAACAAAATAAAAACTATTGCTCTATGGATCTGTTATAGGTATTATAAATTTAGTCAACACAAAGAAGATATAAGCAACATACTGAAGTATTATTTATTTAAAGTCCAGTTACATATTAAGGCGTTTTCTAAGATTCTGTTAAATTCAATTTCAGCAATTGCTACACATTTTGTATGAATTATATCCTGTTTAGATAATGAGAAACCACATTTACTTTTCCTATGTCACCGACTCCTAAACTGGGATGTGGGCACGAATTGGAAATGATATCATACAGAAAAAAACTAATTTTCAATGTAAAATTCAACCATAAAATTTAGCACATACACACAATAATCACAATAAAACAAATTTACAGACAATAAAATAATAAAATATAGCCATTCTTTGCAATAAAGCAGTGGCTCTGGTCCAAGAAATACGTCACTAGGGCTATGCTGAACAGTTTGAGTATGGACTTTTTAAAACAAATCAAAAGAATCCAAGGACACACTTGATTCTAGCTTGTTTTCATCAAGCACAATTTAAAACCAGTTTTGAGTTTTTATGTCATTAGAAAGTATAGTTAGCTTAAAACTTAAAGCTTTGATCTCTTCTTCACTGAGAAGGAAGATTTACCACATCTTTTTCACAGCACAGAAAATCATGGTTTTCCTGTTAAACTTCAACAGAATGTAAAGCACAAGCATGAAGTGTGTTATTGTGGGCATCTTACGACTTAACATGTGGCTCCAAGTTCTCATCTTCTCCCCAAATTCACCCAGAGTTTACTCACACGATTCATAGGACTTCAGGTTTTCAAATACACATAGACATAACACTGAAAGCTGTGGGATTACATTTATCTTGGTGAAATTTCATTTTATTTATTATAAGGTCTTTGATGTCTTACTACCATCTCAAATTTCAGGCTAAGGAACATATATGTGTTGCAGAACCTTTCCCCACAGAATACTAAAGAGACATAAGGAGGGATAAAAATGTTAATAAATAAATAAACAAACCAGAGACAAAAAACACTAGTGCATGGGGCCCAATCTCCCCCCATTTTAAGATCACCATTCTATCCACTGCAATCATTACCTTGCTACTTAAGTTTTGTCAAAGTTAAACCTTCAAACCTTGAAGGGAGGAAGATTTCCTTGCTATCCAAATTTCCGACATTCCTTTAACCTTCACAGATCTAAGCACCTTCCTCTTCCAAATGCAGCACACTAGGCCTGTCCTCAAGTTGAGATTTTCTATCTTTTTTGAAATATCTGTGCTAAGATTATAGATTATAAAATAATCACTGAAAAGCATGATCACACAACATTTTGAAAGGATGACACTGAATACTGATAATTTCCCTCCAAAGGCCAAGACAAAAAAAATGTATCTTAAACAACTTATGGAAAATGTTCATGACTGCTACCAGGCAGGGCTCTATAGTTAAGAAATTTCACATAGTTGGAAATACTAAAGTGAAGGTTTTTAATAAGCCACCACCAATGAATCTCTGGTGTGCTTCAAGACACTTTTTTAAAAAATGTATCAGCTATTCTGGATAGGATTCTGGTTGCTACCATATCTGCAGCTTCTGAATCAACTTCAAATACAGCCTCTCTCACACTTCACTATAGTAGTTTAGCCTGTATGTCTCTAAAGCATGACATATGGACAAGGTCATCCATAAGAACTATGCCCCCCTGGCCAATGCTGATCCTTGGTCCGCCTCACCTTGAAAGATGAGTTTGAAAAATATTGTATCAGCACTCCTTTCATGATGTTTCTCCACTGACATATGTCGCTCTGTCCAGTGATCTGGATAGATGTGTACACAGCAGTTATCTGCTATAACTGGCAGGCCATAAGAGCTAGAAAATCAACACTCTGAATCTGCAAAATAACACTGTGCTACAATGGACTGTGCTACAACTATTTTCGTGCTACGAAGAAGCATAATACCTCCGGCTTCCTTAGATTCATTTTCAGCTTCCTATTTTGCACCAAACTTTCAACCCAAATTTTCATAACCTTCTGGTCTTCTCTCTTCCAGCTGCACAACCTCTAGGACTTAAAAGCTTCATCCAGGCATCACTTACTTATTCAGCATTATCAGGATAATCCGGAATAAAGCATGGATAATCCAGAGTAAAATGTGTCTGGATATGCTTTATTCCAGAATAAGACGCAGAATAAGTAAGTGCAGTCTGGATGAAGCTTAAGGCTCCACTCATCCTTCTATGTGTGAAACCTTTTGTGCATATGATGCCAAGACAACTTTCTAATATTTTAAAGTCATCAAGTGACTAAAACTAGATGAATAGATGAATATTCTAATTTTGCCATGTTTTAATTTTCTTTTTCAAAGTGCTAGATATGCCTGTTTTCCTAAGACCCATGGAACTTATGTAACAGCATTTGCCCATATACCCTTTCTACCATTCTATCTACCTCTGTTTTCCTACTATTATTTAGAGTATAAACTAGGATCAAATGTCTTCTTAACTCTTAAGGCACCATATATGCTGCTGACAGCACAAAAACGAGGTCCCAACCTCCACAGCCAGCGGCCAGAGACAATGGGAATTTAATTCAGCACTAACTGGAAGGAAAAAAATTAGTCACTCCCACTCCATATGCAATAATTATGCCATACTGTTCAATAGTTTTCAGACCAGATTATGATAAATAAATTTGCCTAACAGCACATATAGACATTCATTGTATAAAAATACAGTTTGGTTTCTAGACACTACCATACAGTGCAAAAACTAGAGATTACGTTATCCGTGGAGACCATAGCTACTAACAAATATAAGCCACTGGCTAGCCAAAGACTGTCAATATATCAGTGAAGAAGACGCAGTCTATCAATATTTAAGCTGTGCAGCAGAAGGGAGACCCTGGGTGTTTTTCCACCGTGCTCCTTTATTCTGGATCTAAGAAGATCCGGATCTAAGGAAGGGGTACTTCCCTTAATCCGGAACTAGTAGATCCAGTTTAAGGGAAGTACCCAATGTGTTTCCATGGGTGGTCAAGCACCCAATAGCAATGGGTGCTAACCTCCCTGCTCTGGAAGCACCAGAGCACCCATTTGCAAATCTGGATTGACCCACAAGGGGTCTGCCTGTCACTCCAGGTGTTTGGGGGGACAAGGGGTGCAATCTCTGAAGTTGCCTTCGGAGAATAGCAAAGACTCCGGAGCCCCTCCAAAGTTGCCTTCGGAGGTTACCAAAGGCTCCAAAGTCCCTCGGAAGGCAACTTCAGAGATTAGCAAAGGCTCCAAAGACAAACCCCTTTCAAGAGCAATGCAAGAGAGGTGCATATTAATTAGCTCCTTGTGAGTCAGCCTCATTAATATGCACCTCTTTCCATGCCCAAAGGTAACAGGCAGCTCCCAGCCCCATTGCTCTCACAACGGGTTTCTCTGCAGAGCCTTTGCTAATCTCCAAAGTTGTCTTGGGAGGAACTTCGGAACCTTTGCTAAACTCTGAAGGAAACTTCGGAGGGATTTCGGAGCTGGCTCCCCCCTGAGCCTCCTCTAGACCCCATTGCCAAACTGTAGTGGAAACAGGCTCCATACAATCCGGATTTTCAGGCTGAAGACCCCATTGTAGACCCCTTTAATGGGGTCTACACGAAATCCAGATTATAGATCCTGAAGGACCCATTATGATCCAGATTTCCCTAGCTGTGGTGGAAACAAGTGTGTCCTTAATGGGGTCTGTGGTGGAAATGGGGTCATTCAGCTTTCAGCCAAATGGGTCCTTAATGGGTGCTAAAATGGGTACTCAGTGACAGTGGAAACCCCCCCCCTTGTTTACCAATGTTAAGACCAGTGCTCTCCAGTTTCCAGGGCTGCATTAAATAAGTAAAACCACACTTTACCAATCACCTAAAACTAACTGCACACCGTAAAAAGATCATGTTACCCAAAGAAAACCAAATGTTACTAACGTGCAATAGACAAACTATAGCTTACATAACCATGTTATACTATAGCTCTAGTACTATTGAATCTCATGCAAAATCAAGAAGCAACCCAGACACAGATAAAATGTCCATAATACATATATGTACTTTCAAAAGCCTTGGAACTATGTATCATGATAAACAACAAATGAAAACAAAAACCCATCTAAAGTAACCAGAAAGATTTCAATTAAAAGTGAAAGGTGCAGGAAAGATTTAAAAGGGCATTGTAGAAAGATCTTCAGCTGAGCAGACAGTTGGGAAAGGATGCGGATCCGCTCCCACCGGAAGCAGCATCCTGTGGAAAGATCACAGCAGAAAGCACAAGGCCTTAATCTGCAACACTTTGAAATGTGTTTTTTTTCCTGATTCAAAAAATCTACACTGATTACAACATCACAGTAGATTTCTCTGCATTAACAGAGCTCCAAAAAGATCAAAGTGAGAAACCACAGATGACCTTTCTTTACCAAGAAAAACATGAAATGTACATGAAGCTTGGAAAAGGATCAGAAAGAAACTTGATGCCTGGTTTCTATCAATGACTCTTTCTGCACTGTACAAATTATTGCCCTCCCTATCTACACGTTAAAGCGGATCAAGGAGGCCCAGGCGGGCCAGCTTCATCTGCATCAGGCAGAGCCTTAATCCCGATCTCTGGTGGTACTGATCCATCGGCCATAGTGTACCCCTGAGAAGCATCGCCCTACAGACCCCAAAGCTAGGAACCTTTGTTCCTAGATTTCAGAGTCATGGGGTGTGGCTACAAACAAGCTTTACCATCATGGGTTATGTTAATCTGGAGCAGTGCCATCACTTCAGAAGGTACTGATTCTACCCACTCATCCCTGCCATTTGGATCAGTGGGCTGGGCTATTCCAGACCCACTGATCCAGGATTAATAACCAGTAAATGCAGAAAAGGCCTACAATTGTAAGCTATGACTGACATTTAATAACAAATTTGTAACTAATTTATTGATTAGTCCAGAGACCATTTCATGGAGACATTTAATAGGGAACGTAAGGTGTACAAATACATGTTTCACAGACATTTAAGAAGAACTTAAAGCCAAATAGCTATGGATGGGACTCCAAAGGACAGTATCAGGAACTGTCCGTTTTCCATTAGCTCTCCAGGCCATAGTCACATCTGAATACGGAAGGAAGTAAATATATAAGAAACAAGGATTTAATGTACTGTTGTTATACAGTTCAGCACCAGACAAAGGAGACTCTAAGGATAGAAAAATGTATATTGGGCACCTCTGCAGTAATTGACAGATGACATCAACAGGAAGGGGGGGAAGATATACCAAATGTATGAACTGATCACAGTGGGGAGCTACAACAAGGTCACTGTGATCTAAAACATGAGCATGAACAACACTCAGTAAAGGGAATTAATGAGGATGACACTGATCCTTGAAAAGAAACAGAAACAGGTTTAGCAATCGAATGATAGTGCCAGAGAACACAAAGAACTCAGTTCCCATTTTTCTGTATTCAGATGACAGACCAGCATTAGTAGTGAAGAGAATCTGGGCTGAACGCTTAATACGTTAAAATAAGGCAAAATAGTTGAAGACATGGTTTTGTGAATCAAAGGATGGAACAGAAAGGAACTTCTGTGGGGCAGGAACCTATGAGTATTGGTGAAACTACCCGTACTAGTACAAAGGAAAAATACTGGGAGGGAGATGAAAGAATTGTCCTTCTGATACCTTCTGACAGTAGGAAAGCGGAAAGAATACAAAAAAGATATAGAGGAAGTATCTGCATTACTGAAGACTCTATAATATCCAGTCTTGAAAGACTAGGTTTAAGAGAGGCCCTGACTAAAATTTACAAAATCGTGCATCATGTGAAAAAATGTGGAGAAGAGAAAAATTATTTCCTCTTCTGTGCAACACTAGAAGCAGGGCTGATTCTATGAAACTGATAGGCAGGAAAATTAGGACTGACAAGGGAAGCATTTCACCCATCAGGCCATTAGTCTCGAATTTATTACCAGAGGGAGTGGTGGCAGCAAGTAGTCTGGATGGCTTTAAGAAGAAGCTGGACAAATTAATGAAGGATAGATGTACCATTGCTACAAGAATGAACGCCCAGATACTACCTCTGGGTTGGAGAAACAGGCAAAATGTCTCTAAAGGCCATGTGCAAGGAGTCAAGGACGGGTGGGGAATTCACACCTTCATCTCCTACTTTTTAATAGACTTATTAATGAAATAAAATTCACACAATGAACAACAAAAGTCTAATAGATACAAAGAGAAAAGGATTAAAATTTACAATACAAACATAAAAGTCAGCACAGCCTCCCTCCACCTACATCTTTTACATGTAGAATACAATCTTGCCAGACCAGTGTAGAATTATGCTTTCTTTGTCTGAACTCATCTTCTTCTCAAGAATGCCCTGAAGCAATTGGTAGGCCACTGTGTGAAATAGGATGCTGGACTAGATGGGCTGTGGGCCTGATCCAGCAGGGCAACTCTTACACGTCTATGATCAGCCAGCTGAAACCTACTAGTGAAAATATGTGCCTGCTTAGCTCTAAAGAGCAAGTTTTGGGAATTAATTAGCTGAAAGACAGCACATAAATTAGTAAATACTGGCTTTACCTACCTCTTTGTGTCTCAATATGAAACAAATTTAATGATAATAGGAGATAATACATTCATATCTTTTAATTCCATTGCAAATCTTTTAAAGAGCCCTAGTATCAAAATACACAATGTTCATTAACTAGCTTAAGCAAGTTTCATCTATTATAGTACATCTGGCATCAGCTATCACATTCACACATTCATAACCTTTCTAGCTCTTTAGCAGTTTTGTACCTAACTGCTGTGTGAACTCAGAAAAACAGACAGCACTACTAAGAGCCCATTATCAGTTTTCAAAAACAACATGTATAACTAATAGCCATGAAGTTAAAACCTAGCCAAGTAATGGAAAAATTCTTAACAGTAACGCCTTTCTTAACTGGATGCAAGACCTAACTGCATGTGTTTGGTAGTGCTGCACAAACAATAACTTGCTACACAAAATACAAGAAGCATGACTAAACACACTAATATTTTCAGTTTGAAGCACCAGATATGCCTAAACTGATAAAGTTTAAAGCCTTCAAAAACATGTATCAAGGTAAGATCAAATCAAGCGAAGCATGCAGGCTTTCATCTTCTTTTCAAATCCTTTTCTATTTACAGCAGGAACAATAGAAGCCTTTCAGCCAGAAAGGCCATTCTTCTTTCCCATGCCTCCTCATCCGGGATGAGGAAACTGCTTCCTATAGTCCACTTCCTCTTCCATGCCTCAGACCTGAAGCCCCGCAGTCTTTCGCAATATCCTGCAGCCACCTCCCTGCATTTCAGGCAATCCTTTCTTTGACACTTGCATCATAATGCTGAGCCTCCGAGCCATCAACTCAGTTGATCCTCAGCAGAAGCTTGTCCTCCTAAAGCCAGATATGAACTTAAGCAGCACAATAATTGCTAGCAGAGTAGCCCAAATGCCCCCCTTCTTGCAAAATGCTACCTGTTTTAAATGCATACAACACTGCTTAAATTGTTAATCTTCATTAACAAGAAACGAATAGTGACATGCTTTCCTTGTGGGAAGAGCTGCAGTGAGAATGTGGATAAATATGGTTATAGGGCATATCTCCACACACAAAGATAAGCCTACAATAAACGGCTCTAAGCACTGTGAAAGTGTGAGAAAAACCAGGATTCATAACCAGGTTATGAATGAGAAAGGGAAGAAAAAGCCTGTGACTGCACGCAAGCTGCCCAAGGAAAGCAAGAAGATATTTTCTTGCAGAGAGCTAAAACAGAAACAGGGGGAAAGAAAGTGTGCTCAAGTACAGTAGTCGTGAGAAAAAGATGGCACTGTATTGTACAGATATGCTCACTGGCACTATACCTGTGGTATGAATACAACAGAACTGAGGATGGAGATGGAAAAAAGAGAAAAGCGATGAGAAGAAAGCCCCCCTTGTGCTCAGCCCTTACTGGCCTGACTTTTTAAGCCGCAGAGGTGCCGAAGCAGCTCACATTTTGTATGTGTGGACCACAGAATGGTAAGCATAATAGCAATATCTTGCTTGCAACAGACACTACCATGGAATCCTCCACCACCCCCACGACCCACCCTGCACACACCCACAAAAAGGCAAAGGGAAACATTCCTGCCACAAGCCTCTGAGGGAAGAAAGGGGAAAGGATGCAGCTTCTTCTAGTGGTTAAGGAGCCAGACTCTTATCTGGGAATACCGGGTTTGCTTCCGCCCTCCCCCACGAAGCCAGCTGGGTGACCTTGGGCGAGTCACAGCTCTCTTCTAAGCTCTCACAGCCCCACCTACTTCCCAGGGTGTCTGGTGTGGGGAAAAGAACAGAAAGCTTTGTCAGCCGCTCTGAGTCCCCTTAAACGGGTGAGAAAAGCAGGGTAGAAAAGCCAACTCCTCCTCTTTCCTCCACGAAGCCAGCTGGGCGACCTTGGGCGAGTAACAGCTCTTTCTGAGCTCTCACAGGGTGTCTGTTGTGGGGAGGAGAACAGGAAGCTTTGTCAGCCGCTTTGAGTCCCCTTAAAAAGGTGAGAAAAGCAGGGTAGAAAAGCCAACTGTTCTCCTTTCTTCCTCCCAGCCCCCCCCCCCGCCCCTCCCGGCTTCCTCCCTATAGTTCTGCTAGGGAAAGCGACGCGAGGAGGGCAGGATTCGACCCACGCTGGACCTCATGGCGCTTTTTCTCTCTTCCCCCGCTTAGCAGCCCCTTCTCCTCCCCCTCGTAGCCCCGGGTCCAGAGCAAAATCTCCCTCAGGCGGCTGCCCAGCGAGCGGGGGAGCGAAGGCGAGGCTGTACCATGAAGTCTGTGGCGAAGTTGTCCTCCCCGTTGTGGTCGGTGTCCTTCATGGCCTGGACGCGCTGGATGAATTTCCTCAGGATCTCCTCCTGCTCCATCCTCCTCCTCCTCCTCCGCCGCCGCCGCCCCTCGCCCGTGGAGCGAGAGAGACCCAGCCTGAGGAGCCGCCCCGCACACCGGCTTCCTCGCAGCTGCCGCCGCCGCCGCCGCCGCCGGCCTGGCCCTTCGGCTCCCAACGCCTGCCTCCCTCGCCAGCCGCCCGAGCACAACCCCTGCCCGGCTGCAGCCCAGCTCAACGCCGCCCGGCCGCCCGCCGCTCCATTCCCTCCTCGTACCCGCCCAGCCGCCCCTCCCTCCGCCCTCACGAAGGCAGCGCGGCCGCCAACGCCAAAACCCTGGGCGACGACGACAACGCCGCCGCCGCCGCCGCCGCCTCGGCGCAGACGCAGTACGCCGGTGACCGCCCTCCTCCATTTCAACGTGTTGATCGGCCACACCCGAGCCTGCCGCTTTGCTATTGGGGTCTCAAGGCTGAATGCCACTCTTATTGGTCGAAAGGCCCGTCAGTCTTTCCCCGCCTCTGGAGAAACTTCCTTTTTCCACCACCACCCTTAGTATTCCCTAGAGGGTAAGATAAGATTCCCTCTTCCCCCCCCCCCCGTTGGGATTCGGGATAAATAGAACCCTGGGATGTACCAATAGATGCGTTTTAAAAGGGGGGGGGAGAAAGCGGACGGGAACGTTCCATCTACAAAGCTTGCTGGGGGAAAATGGAACGTCCCATTGACTTAAACTGTCAAAATCTAGAATTTCCCATCTGGAGGCATTTTATTTTATTTTAATTAATTAATTAATTAATTAATTAATTTACATTTTTATTCTGCTCTATACACAGGAGTCTCTGGGCATGTAATAACATTTTAAATCAAACATTAAAACAATAACAGTATGTATTAAAACAATAGCATCTGCAAGTGGGAAGGGAAAAGCATATCCCCATTTAACCAAAGAGGTGCATCTTCACTGCCTTCCAAAATGTGTATAATGAAGGTGATTATTTTATAGCCTAGGGGCCATCCCTAAGAAGGCCCTCTCCTGGGTGGGGTGGGGTGGTGGGCCCACCCCTCCTTTTGCTGCAGAGAGTGGTGGGACAACCAGGAGGATCTAGTGGTTAAGGAGCCAGACTGTTATCTGGGAATACCGGGTTTGATTCCTGCACTCCTCCACAAAGCCAGCTGGGTGACCTTGGGGTAGTCACAGCTCTCTCTCTGAGCTCTCACAGCCCCACCTACCTCACAGGCTGTTCTGTTGTGGGGAGAAGAACAGAAAAGCTTTGTCAACCGCTTTGAGTCCTCTTAAATGGGTGAGAAAAGCTGGATAGAAAAGCCAACTCTTCTTCTTCTCTAGATCGTAAGGCACGGGCAGGTCATTATGGAAGAAAACGTTCCTTTAAGTACTTGGGGCCCACGTCATTGAATTGGGCTCGGTAGCAGACTGGCAGCCAGTGCAACTTTTTTAAGACTGGCATGATGTGCGTCCGGCCAGCTGTCTTGGGCTGCTTCCGCACTTGGCCTTATTCTGGGATATATCTCAGGATAGGGGTCTCTTGTCCACATGCTAATACAGGCTATGGCAAGTCTCACTAGGACCTGCTGTAGTCTGCAATAACATGCAGATAAGAGACCCTGATCCTGAGATATATCCCAGAATAAGGCCAAGTGCGGAAAGGGCCCTATTCAGCAATCTAGCAGCATCATTCTGCACTAGTTGCAGCTTCCGAACAGTCTTGAAGGGCAGCCCCGTTTACAGCATGTTACAATAGTCTAGTCTGGAGGTTACCAGAGCATGGATAACTGTGGCCAAGTCATCTCAGTCCAGAAAAGGCTTCAACTGGCACATGAGCTGTAGCTGGGAACAGGCACTTTTGCTACTGGAAGCTGAAGAAGGTGAAACACTCTGGCGTGTCTTGCTTTGCAGCCCACCCAAACAACCTTCACTCAAAGCTAAGGCCAATTGACTTGCATGCCATTTAATTCCATGAAGGCATGCCCATGGTGCTCCTCAAATCCTATCACTATATGCTTGGTATTTTAGGCCCTTTCTGAATCCACCCTCATTGGTCTGGAATGGGCAGGAAGCCCTGCCTAGCACAGGTTTCCATGCTGGGATTGTTTGCTGCTGGAGTGGAGCAGGACCATAGCATTTGAACAGCCCATTTTGTCCTAGGTCTGTTCATTCTGTTCATTCCCTCTGAAGAGCCCTTGGAGGCAATCCAGTACATATGTGCATAGAATCTGGGCATGTCCTCACTTATCCTTTTTAGTCCTGTTTGGACTATTTTTTTTTGTCCCATTTGTGCTACTTTAATTCGAATAGAATGCCTGGCAATCCGAATATAGCTGTCCTCACTAAGAACAGGACTTTTAAATTCCCCCCCCCCCATTACAAACCCCTGCCTCCGATCAAAGCAGCCATACTTTTCCTTTCACTCACTCTGAAGCCAGAGAGCTTAAGTTAAAAGCTGGTTCTTTAAAAAAAAATTAAATCAAAAGTCAAATTTTCCCGATCAAAGCAGCCATCGACATTACCAGGAAATGTGCGCTCAAACAGATCAGTGCAGGAGAAGAGTGCAATCAGTAAATGGGGATGAGATGCTCATGCTTTCACTTTAAAGCTTTTTTGCTGATTTGCATCTTTCTGATGATTGTTATCAGCTATTGGAATGTAGCTACATTTCTAGTACCTGGTAACAGTAATGAGAAAAGATACATATGTATCTGGCAAAAAGGTTTTAAAAGAGAAATGGAGCTCTCCCCTCTTTTTGCCTTTTTCGACTAGGGCTCTAGATCAGTGTGAAATCCCACCCACAGCTGGCTGACATTGGCCAAAAGGCTAGATCTCCACCCCAAATAGCCCTATACTATTTCCTTTTTTGGGGGGGGGGGGAGAGAAAGCAGACTCAGCTCCAAAAAGGGAGGAAATTCCTGTTTTCATCAGTGCCTTTTTTTCCTCCAGTTTTTTCCTGGATAGTCCTCATAAAATCCAGGAATAAGAAATTGAATGGGGACTCTGGATACCGAATTTGGATTCAGTTCAGATTTAAATGCCTATGGGGATGCACCCTCTGTATCATATCCTCATACTCACAAAATTTTTATAGCACTTCTACTTTTGTGCAACCAGGAAAATATCCTTTCCTTATATTACACAGTACTGCCTTTAGCAATGCTGTTATGGAAGCCATTACTGACACCTAGCAAGACTTAAGTTCATTCATCCTGACACGTTTGCAGAAGGTATTTTTATTGGAGTTATCTAGAATGGAACTACCAGGGGCCTTTCTGCACTTAGGCTGCTTTGAACTAACCCCTTTTTCCATGCACAGTCAAAGATCTGGATATTCAAGATCCAGATCTTTGAGATGGGGTCCTCCTGGAGATCCGGATCTTGAAGATGCCTGAAGACCCCATTGTGGACGCCTTTAATCAGATCCACATGAAATCCAGATTTAAGGGCCTGAAGGACCTATTAAATCCTGCCCTCATGGGGACAGGGCCTTGCAGATGGGGCCTTCAGTGTGGTCCAAGTGAGGACAGGGCCTTCCTGATTGGTACCAATCAGGTTCTAATCAGTTTCCTAATGAGGTCTTAGAAGGGCTCTAAGCCCTAGAGGGGAAAGCCCCTAAGGCTGCCAAACCTCTGGTAAAGGTAGACCATTTTCACTTGTCATGAGGAAAGCTTCCCCAAAGTGTCCATTACCGGTCAGAAGTACGAATGGTCCTCCCGTTTACCAGCCCATGCCACTGTGTTCAAAGCCATAAGTTCCACCTCCTCACTGCCACGATTCACTGCTGTTTCAGAGGAGTGTGTTTGAGCAGTGGCATATTGCATTCAGTCACATCAACACCCTTGATTGAACACCCCTCTCAGAATTCTGTGACCGGATGCCACTCGCAGGTCACAGCACAGGTAAGCAATTGATCATGGCCACAACCACATCTGTGCGGATGCTGCCCCCACCCCCACCCACTGACCACAGTGACCCGGAAGAAGAGCCAATGTTTGCACTGCTGAAAACTTCAGTAAACGTTGGTAGTGATTTCGTGTTCCATACCTAATCAACAACTAGTGAACTTCTGGGGAGGGAGGCCACACTTGCAAGCTGTAACAGCCTATTCCACCTGCATAAGCTCTTTACCAGACATTCACTAGTTGTTGACTACTGACCTAAGTGCAAATAGGCCTTAGGATAGAGAAGAAAGAACTATACTCATAACACAACTGTCATTTATTGTTGGAATATAAGCGCAAAAATATTACACTTGTCCATGAGTTTTTATTTATGAGGCTGTAACTCTCTATTTGTATATGTTTCAAATTAACCAGCCCTGTGCTAGTGCATCTCTGGAGCACATTTTAGTGCTCCTTGCTTGCACTGTGCATGGTAAAATGGTCCCCTGCACATATGCATAGCTGAATCTGAGATGAAAATGATCACTGTGCATGCACAAGTCTAGGTATTTTGTGCTGTTGAAATATCCAGATGTGTGCATGAACACCAGTGCAAAAGAAAGTGTTTTCCCTGCACTACTGCCCAACTGTCTGAACAACAAGCAATCATTTTGGAGGATCTTTATTTTGGAATACTGCTAAAAAGCTCCATTTTCCAGAGGTGTTCTAGAAGCGGCTTATCTAAATTTTGATTGTCATAGCTGGAGTAAAAAACCTTACCTACTGACTGTATGAATAAATGAACGAAGAAATAAAATGTTTGGAAAGAAAACTCTTTGAGATTGTCTACTGTAGCGTTGTCATATGTAACAATAATGCATTGCATTAATCTAAGTAAATAAATAACCAGGTTCTTTGTCTGAAAACACAATAGCTCGGCTGTGTCATAATTTCTATTTTTGTTTAGGACTGGAAGGAAGTACACCCTCTCTTTCAAGCAAGCTAGGTGATATGATGGTAGTGATGCAAACCATTTTAATGTAAACAGGAAGTAGAACCAGGATGTAAACTGGACAGCCGCCCTATTCAGAAATTTCAATTATCTGGGCTAAAAATCTGCATGAAATTGATTCTACAAAAAAAGAAAAATAAAATTCCTTTATTTTTGAAAAAGAAAAGAAATCAAAAGGAATATATTTATTGGGCCAAATGAATAAAGTTCACTTGGATCAAAATTCTGTTAGCAAAATCTAATGTAATGCTGTGGGGGAGTAACAGTCCAGGAATACCTATGCAATTTCAATCGTTTTTGCATCTTTGAATTCCAAAACTATGCCATCAGCACAATACATTCTGTTGCTTCTTTCTTTTAGCAAGGAATTATGGTCTTAGAAGCTTTGTGGGTACCACTGGTATTACTTCAGCAATTCTTCCCATATCTTATGCTCATTAATTCTTCTGTTACCACTATAACATTGGCGGTTTGGAACTGTGGTTAGAGTGTCGACTTCTTATCTGGAGGTCTCCTGGTTCAATTCTGCACTCCTACATGAAGCCAGCTGGATGTCCTTGGGCTAGTCACAGCTCTCTGTTGTGTGGAGAAGGGCAAAAGGTTTGTCAGTTGCTTTGAGTCCCCTTAAAAAGGCGAGAAAAGAGGGGTATAAAAGCCAACTCTTCTTCTCCTTCTAAACCTAAGGGATGCAAAATCTCCATCTATTTTTGTCAGTGAGAAGAGAGGCAAAATGGCATTTAAAATTAATAAACGTCGTTTATATCAACATCCATACTCATGTCACAGAATAAGTGTGGGGTTTAGCTTCCCAACAATATGGCCTCCCCAAGATGTTATAATGTATCGTTCAGTAGAATTTATGTCTGAGACCCTGGGATTCAAGCAGATTTACAAAGGAAAAGTAAGACTTATTAAACTGTACTTGTGATAAAATCAGCTAAGCTCTTCAAGCAGTCTCTAGGCTCCGTTACCTATCAGGAACTACTTATTCTAACAGAGAAATCGTAATTCAGATGATGTGGCAAGAGCAGTAAGTCATAGAGCTTTATTTTCTGGCTTCACATCAGGCACACTTAACAGATTAAGACTTGCCTTTTGGTAAAAAGATTACAGAAACACCCCACAAAATTCTCCTTGGTGCAAGTCCTGAGATAAGGGGCTTTTACAGTCCATTTCCAGAATATAAGGGATGTCCATGAATACTCTTAACATTTGAAATTCGGCCGGATTTGGACATTCAAACTCAAATTGAGTGTTACGATATCCGTATGCCAACATTCAAATAAATGCGAATGTCTCCAGACATTCGTATGAACAGTTCGGACATTCGTTACATTGGGGGTGTGGAAAAACGGAGCACCAGTCACATCTGCAATGGATCCAGATTGCATTTGATATGGATCAACAGCGTATTCAAAGTGGATTCAGGTCTGATTTGATGTTTTCCGAGTGCGGATATGTTATAGATACATATGAGATACATATCCGTTCGTATCAGATATGTATTGGATACGTATGCATTCATATCCGATACATATCAAATGTTCGTATCAAATAGAATTTTAACACATTCAAATGTGATCTATTTCTATGAATGCAGATTTTCAAACATTTCATTCATTTCAAATTAAATGCCAAAAATAATTTGTGCACATTCCTACTGTTTAGGACTTATTTTTTCTATCTTGGATTAAAGCACTCATAATGGACAATTATGCAGCCACTTTGAGTCCCCTTAAATGGGTGAGAAAAGTGGGGTAGAAAAGCCAACTCTTCCTCCTCCTCCTCCTCCTCCTCCTCCTCCTGCACAGTAGCTGAATTTGGGTCTCAAATGAGTCAACACGCCGCCTCATAATCACTGACAGGAAGTGTTTTCCATGCACAGGCCAATTACCCACAGTGTGGTCTCTGCAGGAAGAGCCAGTTCCCCAGAAAGTCCTCAATGTTTATGCTATTGTGGGCAGAGAGGGCGTGTGAATGGCATGCTTCACACTTGTAGGACTGGCGTAAGCTGTCTGGCCCTATAAGTGGCACAGATCACTTCCTTTTTTGAACCCAATGTGGCTTTGTAGGATTTTGACTCCTCCCCTACCCCTGCCTCCTGTAAGTGCAGATTCACCTGTCCAGATCAGAACTGTAATTGTAATTGTAATTGATGACTAATTGTAAACTGTGGGCCGAAGTGCGAATTGGTCCTTGGTCAGTGTTGCCAGGAAGGCCTAACAGATTCAAGATCTGTTAGGGCCTGAATATTTGGATAGAGGGTCAACACAGGTGGTGATCGTGTTCAGCTCCACCATAATCTCAACCAAGACCAGGCACCAGGGACCTGATGGAGTCTTATGACCAAAGAAATGCTGAAAGGTTTATTTCCGGCATAGCTGGTTTGAGATTTTCAAGAAGAGCACAACATCAAAAACATGGGTGAACTTGTACTGGCATATAAAAAGCTATGTGAACTATGGGCAAAGAAAAAGAACCACCTTCCTGTGTTCTGGGAGGTCAGCCAGAAGGCTTGGATGACTGTCTTGGTCTTCCTCTATGGCTGGTGGAACTACTTTGCCCAAGAAGCCATGGATTATTTCATGGCTAAGAACTTGGCCTTTTGAGTCTTCCTTTGCTTCATAATATATTTGTCCACCTCATTGATAATTTATTATTTATTTACATTTATATCCCGCCCCATACCCGAAGGTCTCTGGGCGGGTTACAACGTTAAAACAACAAATTAAAACAGAATACACATTAAAAAGACGTTAAAAATTTCCGTACATATAAAACAATATACAACATGTTTAAAATAATAATGTCTGTACTGAGGGAGGGAACAATAACAACTTAGCCAAAGGCCAGGGCAAAGAGGTGCGTCTTTACTGCCCTCCTAAATATATATAAGGAAGGGGCCTGACGCACCTCAAGGGGGAGGCTATTCCACAGTCTGGGGGCCATCACAGAAAAGGCTCTCTCCCGGGTGCCCACCAACCTCACTGTTGAAGGTGGTGGGACAACCAGGAGGGCCTCGCCACTTGATCTTAAGGCACGGGCAGGTCGATATGGGAGAAGGCGTTCCTTTAGATATTTGGGGCCCAAGTCATTTAAGGCCTTATAAGTCAAAGTCAAAACCTTGAATTGGGCTCGGTAGTGAATTGGCAGCCAGTGCAATTCTTTTAAGACCGGCGTGATGTGCATCCGGCTAGATGTTCCGGTCAGCACTCTCGCGGCTGCGTTTTGCACTAGCTGCAACTTCCGAACCGTCTTCAAGGGCAGCCCCATGTAGAGCGCATTACAGTAGTCCAATCTAGAGGTTACCAGAGCATGGATAACTGTGGCCAAGTCGTCTCTATCCAGAAGTGGCTTCAGTTGATGGACTAGCCGTAGTTGGGAGTAGGCACTCCTGGCCACGGCCTCCACCTGAGCTTCAAGTGTTAGCGCAGAGTCCAGGAGTACCCCCAAGTTACGCACCTGTCCCTTCCAGGGCATTGCAGCCCCATCAAGGACAGGGTATCTCCCAACTACCCGGACCCGAGACCCTGTGACACACAGCACCTCTGTCTTGTCTGGATTCAGTTTCAATTTATTCACCCTCATCCAGCCCATTACTGCCTCCAGACACCTGTCAAGCACTTCAACTGCCTCTCCCGATTCAGATGGTACAGAGAGATAGAGCTGGGTATCATCTGCATACTGATGACACCTCACTCCAAATCTCCGGATGACCTCTCCCAACGGCTTCATATAGATGTTAAATAGCATGGGAGATAAGATCGACCCCTGAGGAACCCCACAAGTGAGTTCCCAGGGTGTCGAAACTGTATCTCCCACAGTCACTATCTGAGATCTATCCCGGAGATAGGAGCAGAACCAGTGCCACGCATTGCCTCTCACTCCTAAACTCCGTAGTCTCTCCAATAGGATACCATGGTCAATGGTATCAAAAGCCGCTGAGAGGTCCAGGAGAACCAACAGGGTAGCGTTCCCCCTGTCTCTCTCCCGGATAAGGTCATCAACCAGGGCGACCAAGGCGGTTTCCGTGCCATAACCGGGCCTGAAGCCAGATTGAAATGGGTCTAGATAATCAGCTTCTTCCAAGCATGCTTGCAGTTGAACAGCGACAGCCCTCTCCAGAACCTTGCCTAAGAAAGGTATGTTAGCTACCGGGCGATAGTTGTTTAGATCTTCTGGATCCAGGGAGGCTCTCTTCAGGAGGGGGCGCACCACAGCCTGTTTCAGGGCCAGTGGAACCACCCCATCCCTCAGAGAGGCGTTCACTACCTCCTGGATCCACCCGGTCATACCTTGTCGGCTAGTCTTTATCAGCCATGAGGGGCAGGGATCTAGAGAGCACGTCGTCGGCCGTACCCCCGCAAGTAGCTTGTCCACGTCCTCAGGCTGCAACAATTTAAACTGATCCAACCAAACAGGACCAGACAGTTCTCTGGACGCCTCATCTGGACTCTGTCCAATTGTGACATCCAATCCCCTACGAATCTGGGCGACTTTGTCCTCGAAGTGCTTTGCAAATTTGTCACAGCAGATATTGCTTGGCCCTGGCTCATACTTCTTTGAGCTTGGTTTTATGAGGCCATTCACTACTCTGAAAAGCTCTGCTGGACGGCTACTCGAGGACGCAATGGTGGCGGAGAAAAAATTCTTTTTCGCCGCCGTCACCGCCACATGGTAGGCACAATAGTGTGCTCTAACCTGTGTTCGGTCAGATTCACAGCCGGATTTACGCCACCTGCGCTCTAGCCGTCGACCTTCCTGTTTCATAGCCCGCAGCTCCATGGAGTACCAAGGAGCTTTTCGGGCTCCACAAGCATGCCGAGGGCACTTGGGAGCGATCGTGTCAATAGCCCTGCTCATCTCCTGATTCCAGAGAGAAACCAGGGCTTCGACAGGAGCGCCAGTCATGCCAACCGGAAAATCCCCCAGAGCATTCAGGAATCGCTCGGATTCCATAAGTCTCCGGGGACGGACCATTTCAATAGGTCCCACCCCACAGATGGGAGCTGCCATTTTAAGTCCAAAACTCACCAGCGAGTGATCCGTCCATGACAACGGGTTGACAGTCAGCCCTCCTATCAACGGATACTCACCAGTCCGCTCCGAGGCAAAAACCAAATCAAGGGTGTGACCTGCTATATGAGTCGGACCAGAAACAAGTTGAGACAGCCCCATGGTTGTCATGGAGGACATGAAGAGCTGAGCTGGTCCACTGAGCGTAGCCTCGGCGTGGATGTTGAAATCCCCCAACACCACCGTGGCAGAGGCTTCCAACACCACATCCGAGACCACCTCAGCCAGCTCAGATAGGGAGGATGCTGGGCAGTGGGGTGAACGGTACACCAGCAGCATCCCTATCCTGTCTCTCTGGCCCAACAGCATAAACAGGCCTTCAACCCCTGTTACAGTGCGAATTGGTCGTCTGGTGAGGGGAATGGACGTCCGGTGGACTACAGCAACACCCCCTCCCCTACCCTCTGGTCTGGAACAGTGCTGCACTGAGTATCCTGGGGGACAAAGCTGGGCAAGACTAGGCCCACCCAATTCATCCACCCAGGTCTCAGTAATGCATGCCAGATCGGCCCCTTGATCCAAAATCAAGTCATGTATGACAGATGTTTTATTCCGGACCGACCTGGCATTCAAGAGCAGCACAGCCAGAGCAGCAGGGTGGTTGGTAGACTTCCCCAAACTCTGTTGGCTGGGAAACAGAACAGAAGGAGTGATGGCTTCAATGCATCTATCACCCCTTCTCCTAATCTGTCTCTTCTGCTTCCCAACGCCATATCTCCCTCTGCCCATTACCACTGTGATACCACTGGCCCCCTGACCCACTCCTCCCCCTCCTGCCCGGCCTTGGCACATGTCTCCCTACCCAAAGCACAACACACACACACACACACACACACACACACACACACACAGCTAAGAAAGTATTAAACACTAAACGATTAAAACAATTCTAAAAACAGCCGCCCCACAATTTAAAAACTCGCCCTGCAAAGGTGGGGTCAAGAGAAAATGCCTGAAAACCACAGCCTATCAGTTGCAGCTCCAGGAGGAAATAGAGTCCACCCAAGGAGACTTATTCAGCTTATTCTGTATAGCTTGAAGAATAAGTGGGGTGGGGCAAGGTAGGTACTCAGCCCAGCAGCTGCAGCTCTTCCTCCTTCTCCTTCCAGCTTGTTCTTTATAGCTTATGGAGTGGATGGGGTGGGGCAAGGTAGGTACTCAGCCCGGCAGCTGCAGCTCTTCCTCCTTCTCCTTCCAGCTTGTTCTTTATGGCTTATGGAGTGGATGGGGTGGGGCAAGGTAGGTACTCAGCCCAGCAGCTGAGTACATGTGGAACACCATTTTCCTCCTCCACCCTATAGGCCAAGGGTTCTCTGCTGCTTTCAGGTACTACTATATACACTGCCATTTTGAGTATGAGTGTTTTTTCACCGCACTTGTTTAATCTGAATCTAAGAAGATCTGGATCTAAGGAACGAGTACATTCCTTAATATGGATCTAGTAGATCTGGATTAAGGGAAGTACCCAATGTGTTTCCATGGGTGGTCTAGCACCAATAGCAATGGGTGCTAGCCTCCCTGCCGTGGACACACCGGAGCACCCATTTGGAAATCCAGATCTACCCATGAGGGGTCTGCTTGTCACCCCAGGTGTTTGGGGGGGACAGGGGGTGCAATCTCCAAAGTGGCTTCGAAGTAATTTCAAAGTCACTTCGAAGTCATTTCGAAGTCTGTGCAAAACAGCTCCATTGAAGTCTGTGCTGATCTTCGGAGTGAACTTCGAAGTGACTTCAGAGTGACTTCAAAGTGACTTTGGAGTCACTTTGTAGTCACTTTGAAGTTCGCTTTGAAGATCAGCACACACTTCAAAGATGCTCCGGAGCTATTTTGCACAGACTTCGAAGTGACTTTGAAATGACTTTGAAGCTTAGGTTTTAGGGCTCCCCCCCACTTGGGTGCCCCCTCCCCCTAGCCTCCTCTAGACCCCATTGTCACACAAGCATGGAAACAGTCTCCCTTTAATCCGGATTTTCTGCCTGAAACCCCATTGTAGACCCCATTAATGGGGTCTACAGAAAATCTGGATTAAAGGCCAGAAAGTACCCATTTGATCCGGATTTCCCCAGAGGGAGTCGAAACAATCAGGTCCCAAATGGGTGCCATGGTGGAAATGAGATCATCCGGCTCACACCTAAATGGGTCCTTAATGGGTGCAAAAATGGGTATTTTCTGACAGTGGAAAAACACCCTAAGCCTCCAAAAGACTGATAGTGCTATGTCTGTTGCCATCATCCAGAAGATGGTCAGAAGTAGAAACTGCAACACTGCAGGAGGCTCTGGCTACAGGCTGTGATAGCTTAAAGCAACCTGAACACAGTGACTGAAGAAATACAAGCCATCTTCTGGTACCTTAGTGACTGAGGATAGAGGGAGGTCTGGCCACCATTAATGAGAAAAGTATTGCTGAGCTCCTGGAATCAAATACCAGCATAGAAGGCCTGTCTGAGCTGGCAGCCAATAACCCCAAGTTAAGAAAAAGAAGAGGAAGACTCATATGTGAAGCCCAAGGCCATTTTAAGGAAGCTAAATGCCCTCTTTCAGACTGTTTCCTCTCTGACTGATCCCTGGAGATAAACTTATTTATGGAGCAGAGTCTGAAATTCAAGAGTGAGTTGGCTGGATGAGTCGTTGATGCACTCGTGAGGAAATTTCGTTAAGCCAGCCACCACTGTTCCATGTTTTTTCCATTTGAAGATAATGGTTCACTAGAGTTTTTAAAATCACTTCCAGAATTTCTTTTGATTGTGGCATAGGCTGCATTCCCATACAAGTTTAAATCCGAATCGAATCTGTTTTTGGGATCAGGAGATCCCATTTATTTTTTTATTCCTGGACTTTATGAGGACTATCCTGCAAAACTCCACAAAAACTGTTTTCATTCCCCTTTTGGAACCCAGCCTGCATTATTTTTTTCACCTTTGGGAATGCTACTGGACTATTCAGGGCAGAGATCTATCCTTCTGGCCAATGCCACCCAGATGTGGGTGGGATTTCACAGCTGTGAAGGTCTCCCCCCTCCCCTCACCATGCCTGCTCTGAACACACTGCAATTAGGAGAGATACGGCCACAGGAAACCTTTTTAAAAACACAAGCCTCAAGAGGTACATTGTAGTAAGGCTGGCATAGCAGGGGAAAACTAAGCCACAAGACCCAGTTTTACAGAGGGGAGGGGAGGGAAACTGAAAGGGAGAGTAATAGCCTCCCCACCCCGTGCAACTTCTGCCTTCCTGGCAATATGAATCAAGGGAGGGAGCTTCTGATTTGAAAGGGAGAGTGTGAAAAGGATGATTTGCTTCTGTTGCAGCCGATTCTGTGGGGCATGCTTAATGGGTTGGACAGGGGTGGAGATTAAAAGGTCCTATTCCTCCATTCTGTGAGGTTTTGTGGCTTGAATGAAACACCAATATTCAGATTCAGCCGGTGTTATCCTCAAGGAAATGGGGACAGCCAGATAGTGCACTTGGTCCTGAATGGGGATTTTAAAAGTTCAACCCGGATTTATAAAGTCAAGTCTGAATGCAGCCATAGTATGCTGCTTTTTGGTATCTTTTATCCTACTTCATAATGCTGCAAATGTTCTGTTTAAATGATTATGGGATTCAGAAGGTCTAGCAGTAATCAAGCCTGGGTGTGTCGAGTGTGATTGAACCAAATTATCAATTGAATTTTGTTCGTTGGTTAACTGCATAACAAAAGGGCAATTACTTTTCCACATGGGTGATGTAGTTGCTGAATAGCTTTTTTCTTTAAATAAAATTATTTTTTGAAAGTTCAGATTGTCTGTCTCAGAATAAATTTTGTTCGAGGATCTGAAATAATTATATGTGACAAATATGCAAAAATTGAAGAAATTGAAAAAGAGGCAAATACTTTTTAATGGCACTGTATGTCATTAAATGTGGCATGTGGAACAGGATACAGTTCTCCAGATGAACCCTACTTACAGCCTTAGCTACAACTGAGTAAAGTAGAACTGTAATTCTTGATTAAAAACTATGATTTATCGCTCTGCAGCATAATTATTGTCAAGATAGGCTTTAAATGATGGGCAGTAAGTGGGTAAGGCATTGACTGAGGCTGGCATTGTCCTTCCTTCCCCCTTGGCATTTCCCTGATGTGTTTCATCATACTATACCTTATTTTAGGTCTCTTGTGTTCTAGATTGCTAACCCTCATCAGCGCCAGTGTGCTAATGTTGCACCCCACCAAGTGGAAATCTAGATGCCCATTTTTGTACGCAGATATATGATAATGTAGGACAATTTTAGGACAATTTCCCAGGGGAAAATCCCTGCGGAAATCAGGCTTATACCATATATAGCTTGGTGTCCGGGAAAGCTGCCAGCACCCACACAAACACACAGCTGATAAGAAACAGCTCGCTTGCCTAGGCAGCTCCTTCAGAAACACAGTGAAACGATGTCCACAGAGAAGTAGTCAGGATACAGTCCAAAGTCCAGGGTTTACGAGAGCAATCCAACAGTCTGGTCTGAGGTCAAGGTAGCCAAGTATTCACGGTCAAGGGGTCAGATACAGCAGCCTTCTCTAAAGGAAAACCAATAGTTTCTGACAAAGGGCTTGGGCATCTGCCTGGTGTTTTATCTTTACAGATTCAGTTCACAGCTGTAAGTGATCTGCGTGTCTCTCTGCAAGTCTCTTTGATTGTCTTAACCCTTCCTTCTCTGCTCTCCTTTGCTTAAAGCTAGGGATCTCTGGGCTCTGCTGTTCCATGTCTCCCACATCCTGCACTTCTGCTGTGGTAAGGCTGGGCTGCTGAAGCCCAGGCTCCAATGGGGCTGGGGGGTCAGAACTGGGTCCTGGCACCACCTCAGGTTCCTCCTGTACCTGAGGACGTGAGTCCTCCTCATATTTTGAGTCCTCCTCCTGGCTGACCATGACATTTGGCTATAGAGTTACTAATAGAATACAAAATAAGTCCATCATCAGCATATCGTGTAAATTTTCAGCTATATTGATGAAGATTAATTAACTGAGCATTGCTGATACCTTCTAGCAAAAGCTCACAGGGGGTCCATTTAGTTTAGGTGGAAAATCTCAGTGCACTAAAGAACAGAACCAAGGGAAGCTTTTCTGGTCCGTATCCAGCCTTAACTTGTACAACATTGAGGTATGAGAATAGTAGGGAGGTAATGATCTTCATAATGAGCTCAGCCCAGTTGTTGTACATTCATGATAAAATTAATTGGTAAGATAGCATTTGATTAATATAAATACTTGTTGGTACTTCACAGCTCTTATAATGTTATACTATCAGTAACTGTGCACGCACATGCACTTACATACACAGCAGTAGGAGCTCAATATTGAACAACTGTTTTCCTTGGTAGGCGCACGCTTAAACAGGTCTTTAAAATACAGCAAGTAATTCAAACTCAGGTCTCCAATGAAACCTCTGGTCCCAAAATAATTGCAGAATAATTACTATTATGATAAGAATGCAACGAACAAATTAATAAAAAGGCCATACTTCTGACTCACTAACAGCTGTATGTATATTTACTCATTAGTAACTCTCTTGAGATTCAAGAATGCCAAAGATTGTGCATATTTTAAAAGCGATTAAAGTATCAAACCCAAATGACTCACTTTTAGGGATGTTTGCAACACTCATTACTCCAACAACCATAGTTGATACATGATGAACCATCATTCTTTCCGTAACTAAGAATGCTAAGTTCCATAATTTCATACAGAGAATGAAGAATGTCTTAGACTAGCATGCTCCTCACTTTGTAGCATTCTGACCACCTATTCATCTTAGCAGGGAATGTTCTCAGGGAATTTCCATAGGCCCAGAGCTGTGTAATGACCTTTAGGAACATAAGAGGAGCCCTGCTGGATCAGGCCACAGCTCATCTAGTCCAGTGTCCCACCTTGTACAGTGGCCCACCGATTGCTTTTGGGCTATCTCAAGCAGAAGATGAAGGCAAACCTCTACCTGCTCTCAACTACTTACAAAGGCCTTTAGAGGCATCCTGCCTGTCTCTCCAACCTGGAGATGGTACCTAGGCATCCATTGTAGCATCCATTGATACACCTGTCCTCCATGAATTTGTCTCTTTCTTAAAGCTATTTATACTAGTTGATGTTACCACCTCTGGCAACAAATTCCATACACCAGTGACCCTCTGGGTGAAAAAAATACTTCCCCTTTTCAGTTGTAATTCGTCTGCCCATCATCAGCTTTATAGAGTGCCCCCTGGTTCTGGTACTGTGTGACAGGGAAAAGTTTTCTCTAACCACCTTTCTTTGGAAGCGTGGCAAGCAGCATAATTCAGCTAGTTGATGACAATGCATCTCTTTACCCTTGGCTTTTGATTGATTAGACAGTTTTGGAAACTATGCCGTTTTAAACTGTTTTTAATCTTTTTAAAAGGTTTTTCAATTGTTGCAACCCACCCAGAAATTTTGGAGTGTTGAGTATATAATAAGTATATAAAAAGAACCAGAAGCCTTTGAATAGCTTCATTCCTGAAGATGCAATTCCTGCCCCCCCCCCCAAAAAAAAGTTCATACAAGCTCAATGTCATCTATGCTGCATTCATATCCAGATTTTAATCCGGCTTTAGTTAACTTTTGGAGTGAAAGAACACAGCAGAAAAGTGACTAGTCATTTTCTTTATACTTTCTATAACTTAGAGGTGGATTTTCTGAGTTAGATGATGCTTTTCTCATTCTAAAAGTAGACTGAAACCACATTAAAACTTAGGTGTGAATGTCGCACTAAAATGACTTCTTTTAACGAAACAGCTTTCTTCGAGGCCAGTCTTTATACATCCTATAATGGTGTACCCCTGTGAATATGCAAGGTATAAGCAGATTTTAAAATTATATGTATAATTATATGCCTAATTGCCGACCTACATGCTTAACTTTTTGAGGCCATTTGGCCAACATGGGTTCAGGGCTGTCCTGCTGGTCTTGTCATAATGCTGCCAGGTTGCCTAAATTTTTAGCACATCTGGATTTTAGCACACCTAAAATTTCTTCAACACAGCTCAGAAATACTTACGGAACTGAAAGACAGTGTTGGGAATATCCAGCCCCCTTTTTCCACACACACTCAAAGATTTGAGTCTTCAAGATCCAACTCTTTGAGATGGGGTCCTTCTGGAGATCCGGATCTTGAAGATGCCTGAAGACCCCACTGTGGACGCCCTTAATCAGGTCCACACGAAATCCAGATTTAAGGGCCTGAAGGATCCATTAAATCTGGATTTCCCCTGCCCTCGTGGGAATAGGGCCTTGCAGATGGGGCCTTCAATGGGGT
Organism: Aspidoscelis tigris stejnegeri; assembly: GCA_023333525.1. NCBI lineage: Eukaryota > Metazoa > Chordata > Lepidosauria > Squamata > Teiidae > Aspidoscelis > Aspidoscelis tigris. The sequence goes on along the minus strand of JALMGA010000005.1, from coordinate 79,189,552 downwards.
CCAGGTGGGCAGGGCCTTTCCAACTGGTCCCAATCAAGTACCAATTGTGTTCCTAATAGGGTCTTAGAAGGATTGAAACCCTAGTGGAAAAAGGCACCAGGAAATAACTTCAAAAGGTTCTAGCTCTCAAACAGTATAACCTGTCAATTTACAGCCTGTATTCGTCTCCTGACTTCTCAGGTTACCTAACCTGTTACCTCAGTTAAAGAAACATCCAGTAGGTTTTTCCACTAGCACTAGAGTACCCATTAAGGACCCTTAAAAGGTACTCTAGTGCTAAGTGGAAAAACACCCCTCCTTGCCTTCCTAGGAGCCCATTGTATACAGGTTGGTCCACAGAAACAGCAAGCTTCTAAATGGTGGTGTGAGGTTGTTTCTAATCCGTCAGAATACCTATTGTACATGGTGCTCTATGTGTCTTTTTTTAAAATTAATTTTTATTAATTTTAAAAAACAACATAACATAAAAACAAATGAACAGTATCTGTCATACAATTCCTTGTATAAATCTTCATTCTTCTTGTTGTTCTTTATTTTTCTTTGACTTCCTCTGCTTGACCAACATTTGTCCATTTTGTTTCTCCCCCTGCTCCCTGAACACTCCTCGACAATTACCAGCTGACTCCCCCTTTACTACAATACCTAACCTATCTATACCATAATTAATTTTATTTTTTAATGAAGCTTCTAATCTTACAAACACTTATCCATTTTAGTCTTTTATAATCACATAAGCAGAAAAAGAAAAGAAGAAGAAAAAAAGACATTCTAGCCTAAACCAAATTACTATAATATTGTGATCTATGACTTATGATTGACCTATCCTTATTTGATTTATCCCTATATTTAGCTCTGTTTCTCTTAATATAAATCCAACATGTCTCTCATTTATATATTCCCCCACTTATCTCAAAAATACATTGTATAGAGAGCTATTTTTATCTAAACTAACATATTTGTCCTTCAATATAGATTTCACAGTTATACAGTTTCCCACTTTTAATACTGAATTTAACAACTCTTCCTATTCCCCACCTACTATCTTCTAATACCATTTCAATATTTTACCATATTAATCTATAAAATATCTTTCAAAATTGTCTAACCCATTTTCCCAAATCTTAAACTAATATTTTCTAAAATTTCTCATTCCCTTTCTCCCTTTTATATTCTTCTAATATATATACCCTTCAAAATTAAATTCTATGTGTCAAGAATGTGTAGAACGTTAGGAAAGAGCTAGTGAGCTACAAGACGTCCAATCTCCTCTGAGGCTGAATTTCCACTTATAGGCAGAGGTATCTGTTCTCCAGACCCGTGAGAGGAGCGTCACATTCCACTTTTCAAAAAGATGCCTCTGTGACTCCATCTATGAATGCAGAGGTATCATTTTCAGGGGCAGAGAGAAGCACCACTGGCTGTGGTCACATCTAAGGTTTAATCCAGTTTTAGTCCACCTTTAGAACAGGAGAACACATCTGCAAAGTGACCAGAAATTTTCTTTCCACATTATCTATCCCAAATGTGAATTTTCTGAGTTATTTTACACTGAAAGAAAGCAACTTGTCACTTTCCCGATGTATTCTCTCACTCTGAAAGCAGACTGAAGCTGGATTAAACCGTGAGTGTGACCAGAGCCTCTGTTTAGGGTGGAAAAAACCACATCCTGACACCATGATACCTTGGTTGTTGATTGCACACAAATGCCATAATGTGTCTGCTGCTATCTCAGATGGGGACACAGCAGCCGTAAGCACTTAATGTAGTTAATGATTTGTTTGTATATATTTTTTTACTGTGAGCCGTCCAGAGATCTTAGCATATGGGGCGAGATAGAAATATTTTAAATAAATAAATAAATAAATAATAAGAGATCTCCAACAGTAAGTGGAAACACAGCCTAAGTCAGTGATGGCGAACCTTTTGAGCTCGGTGTGTCAAAATTCGCAAGAAAACCTAGCTTAACTCGGGTGCTGTGTCACACCTAGAAATATCCATAATTCTGTGATATTTGTAGCTCTAGTAAAAAAGTTATATTTTTGATATACGTATTCTATTAAAAGCAAAAACAAATAATTCTTTACATTAGTGACTTTTGTTGCTAAATTTTCAATTGAAAGTTGGTTTTTCATACACTTCAAGAACAAGCAAGCACTACACGTCCAGGTGCCAGGGTGATCATGTGTGTCACCCAAAAGGGCTTGGCGTGTCACCTGTGACACGCGTGTCATAGGTTGGCCATCACCAGCCTAAGTCGTTGCTATGAGCTCAAGATAGGATGGAGAGAGAACAAACATGGTTTATTGCATGAGACACAACTGCTTCTACCTCAGGACCACCTGATGAGGCTGAGAGCACATTGCTACCTGACAATTCCAGCACCTGCACCTAGCATACATGCTCACAACTAAGGGAGCCTCAAGACATGCTCAAAACACTGTCATCTTGTTGTACAGGACAGCCGAAACTGTCAGACTTTTGCTCTTCTTTGTCGATAGAAAACACAAGAGTTGCCCCACTTTCTTTAAAAGGCTAAGGTTTTTCATACTGTGCCAGCACAAATCCTTCTGCCATGGTCTGGGCTAACACAGTCCCACATTGATCAATCTGGAAAATGCGTCATGGGACTGAGGTCCCATTCCCACTGGGGTTTTATTGAGCTTTGAAAATGATTTGAAAATTCTTTGGCTCTATTACAGATTGGCTCCCTGCACTTTCTGAGGAGTAAATTGCTCAAAAACACATTTAAACCCCCCCCCCCAAAAAGAGTGTTTTCATATCCAAGCCAGGCATTCTGGCAGGAAAGGCTAGAAAGCCCTACCCATTCTGACAGTCTCTTTTGAGCCACACTTGAGGCATACCAGCATATTTGAAAAAGCTTGCAGTTTGTTAGCATCACAGCAGCGGAAGAATTTTATTCGTGTAGTTACAGTCCAAAAAGACCTGCGCAATGTGTGTGATATAACATATACTGCAAAATAGTTCTGCAATGCAAGCTAGCCAGTATATATATATATGCCAAAGTTCCCAAACTTGCAATGTTTAAATATCATGGTGGCAAATGCCTCTTGGCTTTGGTTAACAAATCAGATGATTGAAGCAATTGTAAGCATGAAGGCAAGATCTACACACTCAATGTGACACACACCAAGGACACCATTCTTGGGCCAGAGCACTTGTTTTGATCCAAGAGTAGATAGAGGGGCATCAACATGGGCTGAGGGGGAGACAAAGGTTCCCCAGCATTGAGGTTTCTGTCCAGATCTATAATGTGAAGCATTGAAAATGGCCCTAGGAGTGAACTACTTTTGGCAATTTAATGGCACTTTAATGACATCTTAGTGAACCAGATCAGTGCTGCAGGATGCTTTTTACCATAATGCATTTTTCAGGGTGCTTTTTACCATAATGCAGACAAAGTGCTTCCTGGAGGTCATTAACTTCAACCACGTGATGGTTTTATGTGCTTTCAGACCACACTGTGTGATGAATATAAAGTAAAACAGTCTGCCATCTACTTTGCTACTCCTGTGTGTCAAATCTTTATTATTTGCAAACACTTGGAAGGCAAAATGTGCACTGTTCTTCAGGCTGGGACTAAAGCAACATCTAAATTGAGGCCTGAAATCTACCTCTCCCTTGACACGTAGTAAAATAACAGCATATCTCCAAGAAAAATAATAATAAATCATCAGTGGAGATTAAGGTTACGAATCACCACTAAATAAGATCACTACAGCTTTGGAATGTTAAACAAGTTAAAAATAAAAATAATTTTTAAGAAAGTCTAGCATTTCACAATCTTAAATTTCACTGAAGTTTAGACTGTCCTACTTTCCAAAGTAACCACTTGATTTCTCACAGGCAGTGGTATTTGAAACTACCTCTAATGGCTGCCTCCTACTTCCACATCGTTTGTTGGAATATATTTGCATGGCGCCCTGTCAGATGCATGATCAATAAAGATCTCTCTCTCTTTTTTCCCTCCCCCATGTGACTTTTTACACATCTGCCATCTAATTCAAGGACTCAAATGGAAACTCCATCAGTTGATGCCATCTGGATACTTGATATTCTCCAGAGAGGCTTTTGCCTATAGATCAATGCACTAATTATTCTCATCTATAAATGAGGCTCATCATCCATGGCAGAGAACACAGACCGTATTTCATCTTATAAATAAGCACAGCACATGTAAACAGAGAGAAGACACAGTGGCATATTCACTTTCTTTAACTGTTTCAGTAGGCTGTTCTGGAGTTGACCCAGATGAAAGGAAATTATTCATGCAAAAGGGGACAGAGAGAGAGATAGCCTGCAGCACATTGGTATAAGTTATGCTTCTCAAGGGGTTTGGAAAGCGTACAGCATTCTGTTCAGGGTCCTTGGGAAAAAAGAGAGAGAGAGGCACATGACATAAGATGAGCTATGCATTTTTCTACCCTTGAAATGGCACACAAAATATTGCTTGCTCTGGAAAGGAATATTTGCATTTATGAACTGCACAGGCAGATTGAATTCCTCGTTATGTCCATGTTGGAACTGCAAACCTTCCTGTCCACCATATTGAAGGACTACTAGCTCCTATCTCAAATTGTAGCCATGAGGGCTTTTTCTGGAACATGCAAGGATTCATCTACCCATTCAATGAATGTAGGAAAGAGGCAACCAAAGGGGTTGCCCACTGTTTGCCCTTACAAAATCATACAGGTGACAAAATTTTGCAGCCTTTGTGTTCCACTGTAGATAAAGGAGAATATGGGGCTGCAGGAAGGCAGATGGGCCATTGGCTTGTGATGGAGAGGAGAAACTTTTTGATCCTTCCGTGGTTGAATTCCTTCTGTTCAAGCAGGTAACTACATGAAATTTGCAACCAAGAAAAGGTGGCTAAGAGAGGAGGTGAGAACACAAGGGCCACACATTATCAGCTCTAAGGTGCTTTGGAGCCACTCTTTCTTTTTCTTTTTTTCCTGCTCATAAAGCCAGTCTCAGTTGGCTAAACTGGCAAGCTTGCAGGAATCTTGTTGAAACTTCACCTCGAACTCCTCAAAGGGCCAAAACAGATAGATGAAGCCACTAAGGGCACGTCCCCATGCATGTTTGGTCCGGTACCAAATATGGGCTCAGCAAGGGGCGTCCCCATGCGTTTTGGATTTGGTCCGGTTTCCGTGGACCAAATCCCCCCAAACCATACCAGACCAGGACCAAATTTGGTACCTGTAAAAGCAAGTCTGAGCATGGTTTGGGGTCCTGGCATGCATTGTTTCATGAGCTGAGACTGCGCATGGGGACAATCATGGGCTTTTTTGGGAGGAGATTGGTGCTCACGTTATTGGGAGGTGGGGTGTGCTTGCTGTTCCTGCCCTTTGCATTGGAGATCACAGCAGCCGACAGTTTTGGGGAATGGAAAAATCCTGATCGCCAAGGCAGACAGGATAATGGCTTGATTTTTGTTCCACTTCCAAAAATTTTCAGACCCCGTTTTCCAATCAGCAAGGCTTGATTTTCTCCCTTTTAAACTTGGCAGGCATTCTCATGGTTCCTGGTGGAGCGGAGGTGTGCAAAACTGCGCAAGCCGCTGAACCTCATAGCGGCTTTCAATCTTTTAAAATTATTTATAAATTTATTATGATTGTTAAGCTTTTTAAAAACTTTTTTTTCTGTGCCTTCCAGCCCAGTCCTGGCTTTCTGTGCTACTAAGGAAGGAAGGTTATGCAGCATTTGCAGTTAGTGGCACAGGGGCATTTGCAGCTGATGGTACAGATGCGCTGACATCAATCCAGCTTCCAATGAGGAGAGGGGGGGTGGAGAGGAGGGGGTGCTGCTCCCCTGTGCCAGGCTTTGGCGCGGCTTGCATGGGACGAGTGCATCCACACCCAACCTGCACCCAACCTGCGTCACCTGGAATGGCATGGGGACAGGCTGGGAGTGATTTCAGACCTGCTCCAGGTCCCATACGTTCCGATCCTGCTCCAAATGGTTTGCATGGGGACGTGGCCTAAGTTGCTACTCATCTAGGGTTGTACTAAACTATATTTATTTTATAAAAAACAGGCAGTTATTCTTTCTTTTACAATGTTTTTACAGTGTCCAGAAAAGTCCTGTCAATTCCTTGTGCAATTTAAGATTTTAGTTTAAGTTACATGCAGAGTCTCCCTGGTAAAAACCACAATATTGTTCCTACTAGTGTGTTCTGTATAGTGACCTATGAGTGACCTTAGTTGTCATTCTCAAGGACCACGCTTTGCAGGCCGAAAAGTAAATCCTTGTCTCTGTTAGCCTTTTCTAAGCCTCTCCTGAGTACAAACCATCAATCACAGCAAATTATGCTAGCCCTAAATTGCTTGTTGAGTCGCTGGATCTATGTTTCTGGCCATTATGAGGCAGTCTATGCTATTCTCTTCTGACTTAACCATTGAATAAGAAATAAGCCTGACAGCAGCCTTGAAAGGTCAGAGTGTCTGTAGGGCTCTCTGTGGTTTCTATCCCCCATACCTAAAGGGCAACTAATAAAGAATAACAAAGGTATTAAATCCAGCTCTTCAAATGCTGTTACACCAGGATCTCCAAACTGTAAAGGCCAAAGCCAGTGGCTTTTTATACCGCTTTCTTTTTTAAAATTTCAAAGCAGTTTACAGACCCCAGGTTACCCCAAATGGTAGGTATACTTAATTTATTTGATTTCCTTGTGATTTAGTTGCTTGCATTATTCCTAACTGTTGTGGGTGTCCTTTATTATGAGTGGCTAATCCACACCCTTCTTTTTTAAATATACTTCCCCACTTATTTAAATGCCCATATCCTCCAGTCAATTTTCCTTTCTTCCTTGCCTGATCTGCCACAGCCGGACCCCAGAAGACAGCCACCCCATCACACTAAATCTTATACCACAAGTATTCTGTTCACCTTATGTGGAATGTGGAACTGGAAATGTGGAACTATGGTGAGGCCACATTTGGAATATTGTGTACAATTCTGGTCACCACACCTCAAAAAGGATATTGTGGAACTAGAGAAGGTGCAGAGAAGGGCAACCAGAATGATTAAGGGTCTGGAACACCTCCCTTATGAAACCAGGCTGCAACATCTAGGCCTTTTCAGTCTGGAGAGACTGAAAATTATGCATGGTATAGAAAAGGTGGATAGAGGAAATTTCTTTTCTCTATCACACAATACTAGAACCAGGGGGCACTCTATGAAGCTGATGGCTAGGAGAGTCAGGTCTGACAGGGGGAAGTATTTCTTCACCCAGAGGGTCATCGGCTCATGGAATGTGCTGCCAGAAGAGGTGGTGACAGCTACCATTCTAGATGGCTTTAAGGTAGGGTTAGACAAATTTATGGATGACAGATGTATCAATGGCTACTAGAACGAATGCCTAGGTGCATCCTTCAGGCTGAGGGGGGGAGGAACTGGGGCGCTTCTAAGGCCATCTGCTGGGACTCGAGAGCAGGAGAAGGTTTGTCCTTGTCTCTGCTTGAGATGCCCATGAGCATTTGGTGGGCCACTGTGTGCGACAGGATGCTGTACTAGATGGGCTGTGGCCTGATCCAGCAGGGCTTCTCTTATGGGAATGTTCCTGCCTGCTTCTATGTTTCTCTGACCCCAGGGCAAATGGGGTCAGCATGCAATGAAGCACATTAAGGCCTCTGGCAGTGGCAGTCATCCATATATTAGTGCCATCCATGTATTAGTGCAGACTATACCAGGCCTCAGGCAGGATCTGACATAGTCTGCACCAGCATGAGATATAAACCAGAATAAGGGCCAGCGCAGAAAGGGCCAGAGACTTCTGTTTTCTAGAAATACCTTCTGTTTCTTAGTCTGCATCCAGAAGTCTTGATGCTGAGCATCGGAATGCACAGCCAAGATTGAGCCATCATGCATGATGGCTGATACTTTGCAGTGGCGTTGCTTTATAGCGACGCTACTATGAATTTACTTAATGCTGATATAACAGCACTCTCCGCACAGGATTAAGTAAATTAGAAGCTTCCTGCCAGTCCGGACAGGACAGTGAGAAGAGCCAACAAGAGCTGACACTGCAGCTCAGCTCCCATTGGCTGCCCCATCTCATGTGACATGTACCTCACTCCATGTGACTGAGCGTGCCGCATGGAAGCCTCACAGCTCCTGGAGCAGGAACCAATGGCGGGGGGGGGCTGCTGCAGTCTGGATGTCAGAATGCTGCTTTACAGCAGATAAGCTGCAGATTATTTTTTTAGTACTGTGGATTTAATCCACTAATCTGGAAGCGCCCTTGGTTGACCTTAACTGGAGCATCTTAACTCACCTGTGAGATATCAGAGATGCTATGAAGTTTGAAGTTACTTTTATTAATGAGCCACCCATGCCTCTGTTTCTATCTAGCCTATACCTTTTCCCTTCTTTCCTGCTAGGACTTACCAAGGGCACTTTTGTTCCCAGGACCAAAATGCAAAATGATACTCATATAGCATGCAAATGCAAAAGACTTGCACTAATGGTTCAACAGCTTGTACTATAAGAAAGTGATAAACGAGGCTGAAAATACCAAATGATACGAACTATGTTTTACATTACTTGTTGCTCATTAGCAGAGGTGGAGAGAGCAGATCTCTTTCCCCTTCTCTGGTTCACCATCTGGCTTTCAGGCATATAAGAATCCTGCCAGCATGCATCATGGCCCAGACTCCTATGCCAGCTGCCACAAAGAAGCCACTGAGGTCTTCAAACAGGCTTGCCTACTGATTCACTGGCTTCAGAACCACAGAGGTGGCATCTAATTAGCTCAGCGTTCCTTTGTGCTGGGAAAAGGCTTTATACTACAATGGCACACAGCTTGGCAGAGTGTAACTTCCTGGTACAGTGCTCCATTTTCTAACTCATGCTACCAAGGCTAGGGGCCTTCTCACACTTACCTGATTAGGCTGCCGTGAACTAGGGCTGGTAAACTTCTGGTAAGGGAGGACCATTCACCCTTGTCATGAGGAAAGCCTCCCCGAAGTGTCCCTTACCAGCCAGAAATGTGAATAGTCCTCCCATTTAACAGCCCACGCAACTGTGTCCAAAGCCAGAAGTTCTACCTCCTCACTGCCGCGATTGGCCGTTACGTGACATGCTCAGATGCTGTTGCAAGAGGGTCACATTCAAGCACAGGGATGTACTGCGGCCAGTCACATCACTCCCACCGTGGCTGGGACTGGTCCTGGGAATCAGAGGTCTGGTCATGTCAGAGGGTAGCCTTCGATCATGGCCGCCACCACCACCATGCCTGTGCAGACAAGGCTTCCCACACCCTATGACTGGAAGAAGAGCAAATGGTCATGCCGCTGGAAGTTCCAGGTAAGCTTTTTGGTCAATGTTGGTAAAGGTGTGAGCACAATTTAGTGCTCCACACCTAACCAACAATTAGTGAACTGCCAGGAAGGCAGGGCACGCTTGGAGGCTGTAACAACCTACTCAGAGTGCATAAGCTCTTCACTAGAAGCTTACTACTTGTTGACTACTGGCTGAAGTCTGAATAGGCCTCTCCTCTCTGGCATCACTGGGGCCCTATGCCTGCCCCCCTTCCCCAAGGCCAACCCCAACAGCACCAGTGGCAGAAAAACCAGTAGAAAAGTTTATAGCTCAGTCTTGTGCACATTTGCTTGGTTGTGGGATTCACTGTGTTCGAAAGGGCTTTCTTTCAGGTAAAACAAGCATAGCTTTGCAGTGTGAACATCTTGTACATTACTTGACTTTAGATTTACTACTACTCACCTGCCCTTTTGCTTCTTACAATATTTATTGCATGTATCTCTCTTACTTCTATAGAAATACAACGATTTTTAAATATTTTTTTTAAGTTACATTCCAGGACTTTTCAGAACTCCTTTCTCATAGCTTTCATTCCAGTACCTCCTTGCTAACTTTTAACACACATCCTTCCTTGTCTCTTCTTTTTATTTGCTGGGGTTTTATGTGTGGGTGTGGAATGCAAAGAGCTATCTTTAAGTCCTGATTACAGTGTTCAAAATGAACACCGCAAAATATAAGTCACAGCAGCTTTGACCATGTCCTTATGGCGCAGCAGGGTTTTAAATATATCCCTAGCATCTGCTACAACAGAAAAGCTCTAAACTAACAATGTTACTTCAATGTTAATTTTTACTGTGTACGTGCAAAACAAGGAACTGCCATCTTCGAGTAATCTCTAGGGCCTCCTGCCTTGCCCTTTCTCTTTCTTGTATTTAAAGCAATCTTAAGTGGGAGAAATAATATACGTATACCTCTGCCTATGTCCAGTTATTCAAACCTCCAAAAGTTCAATTGAAGCGAACAAAGCTCCTTTTACAAAATGAACATTTTGCTTGAATATTTGATTTTGCTGCCCTTTTGGTGATGAAACAGACTTTTTAAATGGGGGAAAGGTTGTGAAAAGTTTGCAAAAATGGTCAAATGTGAATGCAAAAATCTTGTTTTTTGATTTCATGATTCAACAATGAACCAAATTTTCAGATATTCAACTCGATAGCGAAATGTAGGAAAACCCAGATTTGGAGTTATATTTTCTGACACAGTGATATCTCAGAATTTTGCCTTTATATCCCAGGACAGTATTGGGATTACCATGGATACACGTGGCAGTCCCAATATGGTGCCAGGATATTTCTGGGTTTGAGCGGCTGTCTGAATGCACCCTTAGAGACCAAACTTAAAAATCTTCTACTTCATGAATATGCTGTTAACTATGCTGTTGTGTAAAATGATAGCGGCTCACTGACAGTGGGAGCACCAGCCCTACATGGGTCTGGGTGAACTGCAAATAGTCCCATCCATGACCATTCACTTTTCTGTAGCAGCGGCCATGCATGCCAAGATATCGCTACAGCAATGAGTGATGCAGTGCCCAAATGCACAGCCACCCCACCCTCATGCAGACTTTACATGGAAGTAATCCAAAGGCTGCATGTAGGACTTTACAGGTGCTCCTAGTACGGCTAGTGAGCAGGTTTTACTGCTTCACAGCTAAAGAAGATGGCGACGGTCATGCTCATTGGGAGGACCTCTGGGACAGGAGTGTTCCCAGCCATCCCCATCTCCCAAGTGTGAAAAGGCCCTTAGTGTTTACCATATTTGTTAAATTATTAAATTGTTTTGTCTTTTTCCTTTTTAATAGAGAGCATAAACAAATCAGGGGCATTTTTGCACTTCCCTTCCCATCCACTAGATGGGAAAGGAGTGCGATTAACCAACACTGACTAGCTCTCGCACTCGGAGCACTAGTCAACTTTGGCTGTCCCCCCCCCCCCCTTCCAGTTTGGAAATCAGTTTGGAAATGGTTGCGCCGGTGCACTGGTGTCAGCACATGCACTGGTATTGGCACCAGGGCTTAAAAATGGCAGTGCCCAGACAACCGTCCACACTTACAGTAAGTGTGGATGCTTGGTCCATGTGTGGGCAAGTTCACCATTTGCTTCTCAGGGTTGAGAAGCAAAGGGCACATTTCCCCAAGGTAATGGAGGTGAAATCAGTTTCCAGAGAGAAATTGCAGAGATGGATTCCTGAGCTGAAGGGAAGGTGAAATCAATTTCCAAGGGAGAAGTCCAAAACCTCAGAATACAAAGGTGTCAGTTTCTGCACTGTTGAGACTTCCAGACAATCAATGAATCAAGCAGGGAGGGATGCTGTGAAAGTTGGAAAGGAGACAGAGGCAAATGGCACAGATGAGAGCTAGAGAAAATGGAAAAACTGGGTAGCGGGGGAAATAAAGATGAAAAGCAGGACAGCAATGGCACTAGAAGGAATTTGGCTGAGCAGAGAACAGGCAGAACGAAGGGGATAGAACCCGTGCAGTATAGAGACAAAAGTGTTATTGATCACGACCTAAGAGTCCTTGGGTCATAATCCTCCCTCAGCCATGGAGCCACTCTGGAGCCATGATCACGCCTCCCCTTTAAAGCTTCTTCAGTCCATCTTCTGATCACAACGCTCTCACCTTTTCGTTTCTACCCATTTTTGTGTGTGGACTTTCTACCCCCACATGAAAAGTCCACAAATAAAATGGATGGAAATGAAAAGATGTGACTGTTGTGTCCAGAGGATCAACTGAAGAAGGTTTAAAGGGAAGGTGTGACCGCAGGCTGGGTGACATGGGGCAGCCCCAGCTTCTTAGGGTGCGTTCCCATGGTACTAATTTGTATCTCTATTGCCCCTTCAATGAAGTGGATTAAAGAAAAGCGGGTTCAATCCGGATTTAAGCGTTCCCAAGGGGGTAAGCAAAACACGCATTTAAAATGAACGGACCGTCCCCAAAGAAGCGTGTTTTGTTTACCCGCATCTTTTTCTCCCCGCCCCTCGCTGTTTCATTGGGTGATCGGGCGGAAGAGATTTCCAGCTGCCGAAACGCCTCCCCCCCAGCCAGCGATCCTGCAATCTTTTCCTTCAAAAAGACCAAAAGAAAAATTTAAAACTTCTCTGTTCGTCTCCCCTGCTTGTGAAGACTGCAGCCGGTGCTCTTTACAAGATCTCCACCCAGCCAGCTCTTTTACGCTTTCACTTTCGCGGAAGCAATTCATCACAATGTATCTTTGCTGTTTCTCTTTGGGATTGGAAAGAGAAACAGCAAAGAGAAAATGCCTGCCTAGATCGCTGTTTGCATAGATTGCTGGCTGGATGACAGGCAAAAGAGAGACAGAGAGAGAGAGATGATCTCTCCAGCCGGCAATTCCCACCTGGGAGAGAATCCCCGCCCCTTTTGCCACGGAGCGATCCCATGGAAAATGTTGCGCTGAAAACCCACGTCTTCCAGAAAGTACTGCTTTAAACAGTACTTTAAACTGCTTTTTTTAAGCGGGTTTTCCCCATTAGCGGTGCTGGAAACCCGGATTAAAGCCGTGCATGGGACCGCTCCGTGGCAAAAGAAGATTTTCAGCAGACTTATTATTGCATGGGAACGCAGTGTTAGACTAACCTCACAAGGCTTTTATCAGGATATAGTGGAGGAAATAACAGATGCTGTTTTGAGTTCCTCAGAAGGACATAAATAAATAAATGTCTCTGAAGGGGCTTATGTTCTAGTCACAGAACCTGGCAAAACTGGGGTTCTTAAGTCAGAAGTTTTGGTAAGTTTCTAAAGTACAAAATGCAGTCATTAAGCTTTTTCACCTTTGAATTCCTTAGGTATGCACTTAGTTGTAACCAAATACTTTCCAACTAAACTGTAGCTAAATGCCTAATTGCCCAACTGAACAATACAGAATACTAAGACCTGTTCTTTAATAAACTATCGAAGGTAAGGAGTATCCAAATGGCAGGTGCTCCGTGCCTGCTGGATTGATGTTTAGTTTGGGTTGTGGCAACAGAACCCTTGGTGTGCAGCAGGTATGAATATATTAAGATGTATCTCACATCATTATGGCTAAAGTAGAAATTATTGAACTAGTGAGCTACTGTAGTGAAGGCTAAAGTATCATAAAGGGAGGAGCAGTGGTGAAATAATAAGAAGAGTTGAAGAAGAGTTGGCTTTTCTATCTTGCTTTTCTCACCCATTTAAGGGGACTCAAAGTGGCTGACAGAGCTTTTCTATTCTTCTCCCCACAACAGAACACCCTGAGAGGTAAGTGGGGCTGTGAGAACTCCGAAGAGAGCTGTGATTAGCCCAAGGTCATGGGGGAGGGCAGAATCGAACCCGGTATTCCCAGATAAGAGTCCTGCTCCCTAACCACTAGACCAAACTGGCTCACCACTGTTGCGCAAGTCAGGTGGGCAACAGCTCAGAGTAGTGAGATACCACCACAGGTTTGTGGTAGCAGTGAAAAACTGTCATAAGAGACTATCACAGGGACAGGCAAATATTTCATGTACTGAGATGCTATTTGCTCTAATAAGCCATAAAAGCTGCTGAGAGGATCTGTCGTCATATCAGTGGTGCAGGAAGTCAATGTAAATGGTTTCAAAGAGTATGTGGCAACCACAGTTCCACATCCTCCACCCAAACTTACAAGCATCATCTCACATTCATATTTTGTCAGGTGTTGTGAGTTGAACATGAGGCTCTGATCCCATGACTCGGGACTCATTTGTGTAAGATTTCCTATTGCAAGTTTTGCAGTAAGAGACTCATGCATTTTGAACACAAGCTTCTCACCAAGATATGAAGAATGCCTTAAGAAGAGGTCAGGACCTTGCAGTAGTGCACTTTGACGCTCACAGATCTGGTTTGAACCAGCACTGTATTGAATGCATTTTTGTAACATGTGCTTTGCATGACTGTGTGTGGAAAAGGGAGGCATGAAAGAGTCTTCTTCCTGAAGTGTGTCAGGCACCTTCACTTTACATGTTTAGAAAAGCAGTGAAGATGTACCTCTTTGCCCTGGGCTTTGGCTAAATAAGGAAACAGCTTTCCCCCCCCCCCCCCCTCTGCTTTCAGGCATTATTATCGTTTTAGTGTGTTCATTTTTATATTTGGTTTTTAGTGTTGTAACCTTCCCTGAGACATTCAGGAATAGAGTGAAATAAAATACAATCAGTCAGTCAGTCAGTGAGCCATCATAACTGACATTTTCTGCAATTAGAAAATTTAGAAAAGAACACATGAAGACCTCCTGTGCTTCACTAGGCAAAACTTCCCGGGATAACCTCTAGGACAGTGATGGCCAACCTATGACACGCGTGTCACAGGTGACACACCAAGCCCTTTTGGGTGACACACATGGTCACCCTGGCACCTGGGCCCATAGTGCTTGCTTGTTATTGAAGTGTATGAAATACCAGCTTTCAGTTGAAGATTTAGCAAATGTAAAGAATTATTTGTTTTTGCTTTTAATAATATAGATATATGAAAAATATAACTTTTTTACTAGAGCTACAAATATCACAAAATTATGGATATTTCTAGATGTGACACCGCACCCGAGTTAAGCTGGGTTTTCTTGCGAATTTTGACACACCGAGCTCAAAAGGTTCGCCATCATTGCTCTAGGAAGAGGTAATTTTATTTCTAAAAGAAACTGGCCTGTCTTCATATTGCTCAAGGCAGGTACCCTTCAATATTTTACTTCCAATCCAAACATGAAGTATTATCCGAAGACACCATTTGAATAGATATTCTTAACTAACAGATTGGCAGACTTGCTTTATATCTCTTTCTCCCCAAAACAGCCTTGATGGTCTGAAGACAGTAATCATTTCAGACAAGAATAGCAAGAATTGTGTTCAAACATTAAAAGAAAACACAGTACCCATTATCTGAGAAAATGCCTAGCTAATAGTTAAAAAGTTTCTTGGCTTCCTGCACGTGATACTGTTTATCACTTCCTTTTGACATTATAGCCTATTGAGTCCAGTGGTAACATACAGAGACACATTTCCTAGTTTTTGAATGTCTGAACAGCCTTTATGGGGCAAACCATCTCGGGCCAAGAACACATGGTCGCTTTATTATGAATCTTCACTGCTTGGTTAAAACTTGAGAATTAACTCTGGAGAATGATCATGTAGCTTTCCACTTGCAAGGTGTTATGAAGGTGTTTGTGAGTCCCTTTATTCATTTATATGTAAACAATATTGTTATCAGTTTGTCTCCTGTTTTATATAACCCAGTGCAATTTAGGAAAATGAACCACATTTCATGTATCAATGATGCCCTTGCAAAGATTTGAAGCTAGTGATGCAAAGATTTGAAGCTAGTGAATTAAGTACAGCAAAACATGGTTGTTATTGGCAAAGATCAAGGAGAATTTCAGACCATAAATAGATATTAGACTAACTAAATTAAGCAGTATGGATGTCTAAGCATTACTCAGTTGCTTTTGAAGTTCCCATGGAATCAACTAGGAAAAAATGGGCTGGACATCTTAAAGGAGTTTCAAATTTCACTTTGATGAAGGAAGTCAATTATCTCCCTTTCTTTACCATAGTTACACCTATTTTACACAAAGGTTTTAAGGGAGCAGCTTTGGAGTAAAAAATGATTTATAGATCATAGCAAGTAGACAGCAGAGAGTAATGGAGGCACAGCAGAAACGAAGGTGGAAGTGGTTGCATGAATGGATGACTTAAGAAGAAACCACTTGCTCTGAAATAAAGAAGATTACAGTAAAGATGCCACAGCTGCAGTGGGTAGGCAGAGGAAAGCAGACACAGGGCATGGTGAGGACCACAATGACATTACAGCAGCAAAAAGGCAGTGGAAGGGAATCGAAACGCACAGCAACCAATGCAAATAGTGCTGATGCATTCTTACAGGACATGCTGCTTAGAAATCTGGATGTTGGACAGAACCAAGAATAGAGGAAAATTGCTTTTGTTCTGATAAAGCTTGCTTACCAGTTTAAAGACTCCTCCTGTGATCCTAACCAAGTCGCTACAGAAATAAACGTAACTGTATGCCCAGGAAAGGGCAATTTTCTGTCTTGCTTCCTCCCACCTCAGAAAACCTTGATGTGTTGCTTCATCATGCAGAAGTCTAGGAATGAGTGGGAAGCAAACCCTTCTGCACTGGTAAGTGGATAAAGCACCCTGTCCCCTTGCTGAAGACTGTTATGAGATGTCCTTTTAAAATAGTAATTTATAAACACTTAGGTACATAAAGCATAGGCCACCTTGTCTCAGGGTGGGCACACAAAGCATTGGCATAATATGAGATATTGACAGTACAGGGAATGGACTAGAAATGGCCTGGAACTCCTGTGCCAGACAGAATATGTTTTGGCACACGGTCAGAAGAAATTCCATTAAAAAAACACACACAAGCTATTGCAAATCTTTCTTCGGTTCCCTCTTCTGTCTAAAAGGAAGCACATCTGCATATCAATATTAAAAGGTCTTGCTTTCTGCAGAAAACCTCTTTAGTGCTGGTACAAAACTGGTGCACTCTGACTAAAATACCAAAAGACATCTAAAAAGTTATATTTTTTCACTGTAAAATATTGGCACACTGCAATGTTTAATGGAAAATAGTAGGTAAAAAACATCTTGCTTACCTCTTTCTGAAATTTTGATTACATCTGTCACAAAACCTTTTTGCCTCTTATGCCTAGTCATTGTGTATATGTTAATGAGCTATCTGCTGGGTTATTAGGTGATCTGCAGTAACCTAAGCATGTGACGTTCACTGCCAGCAGTGGCCCCTTCCAGCCTCTTCCTCCATAGCAGGGATGAAAGCCATGTGACACCATAATACCTCATTCCCTTCCATTCCCAAAATCCTTTTCACCAAGCCTAGTAGCCAATCCTGGATGTTTCTCCCTCACAGTCCAGCCCCGATCCAGCTAAGGGGAAGGGCTATAAATCCATCATCTTCAAGGAACTCTTTCTCTTCCTCCTTGCTTCCTGGATCTGCTGCATGTTCCTTTCTTCCATTTCTGTATTTGCCTCCCTCTTTTCTCTTTTTGCTTTCTCTGCTCTTCAGAACAGGTAAATACATATGTATCTTTGGAAAACACCTTAGCTATGTACTTTAAAGATTGTGCTATGTTGTGCTTTCTGTGCTTTTTGATTTTCTTACTTTCAGAGGGGTTGTGATGAGTCTCCCATTTTCCCATCCCATCCTCACCCGAGCTGCCCTGCCCCTGTGGTTGGGGGTCTCCATAATATGAGGAACTGCATTAAGGGGTCGTGGCATTAGGAAGGTTGAGAACCGCTGGTATACAATAAAGGACTTGCTTGCTTAAACCTAAATATTTATATCAGACAGAATATGAAGATTTTCAATTTTAGACTCATGCTTTCCATCTCAGAGAGCAGCTCGTTCATCACTCGTGCTCTTTTCCCCTTAAATCTTACCAGTGATTCAGAAGCAAATAAAGCCAAACTCTTCCTCTTCCTGTTCTTTAGGACCCTGACTCCAGACAGCCTTTCAAATGACTAATCATGACATGTTAGTTCTATCCTTGGCATACGCTTTAATTTAAACTTAAATTTGAGAAAAATGCTTGAAAAGTTGTGGATGTTGTTCCACTAGCTGCTTGAAAATTTATTTCCTGGTAATTCTAAGATCCAACACATATTTTCCTTATATATACCTTTGTTAGATGTATGAAGATCCATCTGTTGAGTCATCTCTCTAGTTCACAAGCGTCAGGCTTTGCAAGATCTCTGGGAAAACTAAACATTTTCTATCCCACTAGAAGTTCCAGGTTTGACTCTAGAATTTCTCACATGGGAAAACCACGTGTTCTAACACTATTCGTTTTCTGCACTGTGTCAGAGATGACACATACTAGAAATGGCTCTGCACGTGTCAAGAGTTCCCCCTGCATGTATAGACAGTTAAAACTGCTCCACACCTATACTAGTGACAGGGCTACTATAGCCTTGCACACTGAATCTGCGCTTATTCTGGGTGGAAAAGGTGCAGGTGGAACATGTGACTGGTGGCATAGGTGTGATTGGATGCTGCATTGCCTGGTTGCTCCATGGACAGTGTCATGCAGGCATGCTGGAGCTATTGCCAGGCTCCACAATTTTATACTCATTATTTCAATGCTCAGTTAAGCATTGGCTAACCTTCAAAAGCTTTGGGGTGTCTGCAAGCGCAGATTCCTAAAGCATTCTACGACTTCACATCCCTAGGGCAGGAGGCGAAGTGTGAAAACACTTTAAGAAGGACATCTGCCTGGACTAACACAGTGGTTGAGATTAGAGGTGTGCACGAATGTTTTTTGACATTCTGTTAGAATCAAATAAATATCCAAAAACCCAATTCAATTTGAATTGAATCTTTTAAATTCAAATGTAACAAGATTCAGTTCAAATATACCAAATTTGAATCTATTTGTTTGAATTTTTTATTTGAATTTGAACATACGAATCTTCCCCACATCTGTACACATCTGTACACAACCAGGCACATCCGTATGCATCCCGTAGTTATCCCATATGCAACCTGGTTTTGTCCTGTACGGATCCATACAAATGCGTACGGATGCGAGAAAGATGTGGATCTTCATGTGCGCATTGTGTACGAACCTGTACACATGCAAGTGTACAGGTAATTCAAATGAATAGATTCGAAATTCAATTTGAATGTTTACATTCAAATTTAACGACATTCTATTCGAGTTCAAATGTCGAAATTCAGCTCATTCAATTGGGTTTCGAACGCCCACAAATATTTGTGCACATCCCTAGTTGAGATATAAAATGGTACACCCACAGAACTGAGCTGGGCTTTCACGCAGCCTCTTTCAAATTGCTGGATAACTGTTAAATAAATTATTAAAGGAAAAACAAAACAATATGAAGGGTAAGGATTAACGTTCCCAGGTTCAGGCTACAGGAGTTACATCCCACAATACTACCCTTAAAGAATGGGAAATGACAAGACCAATGTAGTTTCCACTCTTTGGCAGTTCCAGTACTTTGGCATATAAGTACTTAAGGGCTTAATGCTGAAGGTATAGCACAGGGTCTCTGTCCATGAAGAAAAACTTCTACTGTCCTTTCTGACCACAGTGATCCAATGAACATTCCAAATCTAGCAGAGCCAGTCTACAGGCTTAAATCATCACAACACTAGAACCAGGGGGCACTCTCTGAAGCTGATGGGTAGGAGAATCAGGTCTGACAGGGGGAAGTATTTCTTCACCCAGAGGGTCATCAGCTTATGGAATGTGCTGCCGGAGGGGGTGGTGACAGCTACCAGTCTGGATGGCTTTAAGGTAGGGTTAGACAAATTTATGGATGACAGATGTATCAATGGCTACTAGAACAAATGCCTAGGTGCATCTTTCAGGCTGAGGGGGGGGGGAGGAACTGGGGCGCTTCTAAGGCCATCTGCTGGGACTCGAGAGCAGGAGGTTTGTCCTTGTCTCTGCTCGAGATGCCCATGAGCATTTGGTGGGCCACTGTGTGCGACAGGATGCTGGACTAGATGGGCTGTGGCCTGATCCAGCAAGGCTTCTCTGATGTTCTTATGTTCTTATGTTCAAGGTTAGAATCCTGCAGCCACATGTAGTAGAGGCACACTGAAGTGAAGGACCTTGATTGCAGGCATAGCAATTACTGGTGTTAAGAGCTACACAAAATCTTGGGCAAATCCACACTTTACTTCTCATTTGGGGGACAGGAAAGGCAAAGTTGCTCACATGTGTACTGAGCATTCACACTGGCAAATGCTTGTACCTGCAATCCCTCCCCCACCCCATATCCAGAAACTTACCTGTGGTGTGTATTGTGTCTGGGCACTGCCATCTTGGAGCTCTGGTGCCAGTGCCAGAGCATGTGCACCGGTGCTTTCACCAGGGCAACCATGATGCACCATGCACACGTGTTTGCGTGCCATATCACATGACATGCCCACGTGCTTGAGTGGGCATAGAGGTGCAAATGGGCCTATCCAGAGCCTTACTGGCTCCAGTGCCGGTCAAGTTAAGTGCATGCATGGTGCAGTCACTGTGGTGGGAGCTTCTGGATGGAGGGGGCCATTTCTGGTAAGGAAACAACTCCTTCAAGTTCAGACGCTCCATCCCAATACTCTCCCTATGGCGCGCTAGTGGGCCTAGTGCAAAAAGGCCCCTTGTGTTATCAACTACCATAAGTTAACTACTTACTGTACAAAGAATTTCATCTTGTCCTTTCTAAAAGAACTACTGTTGCCCCTCCCATGACGGAGTTTTCCTTTGACTGGAAGGTCATTTGGATAAGATTTCCCTCATTTAGTGTGATCAAAATAAAATTATTTCTCTCCCATGTCTACCCATGGAGTGGTTGATGAAGCCTGTATTCTGTGAGGCTACTGACCTCTCTTGATAGACTTGATCTCCCTCTGTAACTCTTTCATATTAAATTGGTAAACTGGGCCTCCCACAGGTGACAATTGTTCACATGATGGAGTTTAGCAGTACTATGCTAACAGGACCCAAACTACTTGGACCACAGGAACCAAACCAAAGCATTATACAAGTGATGACCCTTTAGCTCTGTTGGTAACCAAACCGTTTAGTATTTTGTCTGCAGGCAGGCAGGCAGGCTGGCTGGCTGAATTTTATTTTATTTTATTTTTGTCTGTACCATTAATGATTTCATAAATCTGTTTTATGTTTCTTCCATCCATCCAAATGCTAACTGGCCTAAATGCTAAGGGATATCTGTTCATAACTATGTATTGAGAACACTTGTAAATCTAGTGCAAGAGAAACCATAGATCAGCAGTAGAAGTAGAATAATTGTCTGGAGAGTAGATGATTATGAGTTTGCTCCCTGTATGGGGACATTTCCCCAGAAGGAAGACGCAAACCATCTGCATATCTGCCAAGAAAGCTGCATGGAGAAGCCCATGTGGTCACCAGGGATGGGCTCTGGTTTGATGATACCTGGCAACCACAAAATCTATTGCAAAAGGTTTTATGACTAGATGTTTAGTGCATTCCATTTGTGGTTGCTCTCCTTATACTTGTGAATCTGGAAAAAAAAAATCCCCAGCAGCTTTTTATCCAGCACAGGGAATCTGAGTCACTCCTTTGACGTTTTTAATTTTTTAATTTTTTTGCCATCGGTGATGGGAATCCCTTTTTTTTACACACACTACTATATGATGTTGCAAACCAAATTTAAGATTGCAAAATTCCAGTGACAGTTTTGGAAGTTCCTGAGTCATCCCATAGCTATGCCTAAATCTAAATTCCAGTGCTTGTTTAGCAGTACACCCTCCGGACTCTTTAGAAAGCATTTTCATATATGTATGTACAAGACTGTGTTGTACTGAAACACAAGGAGAACGTAAAAAGACATTGTGCTGTTAGGCTCTTTTCCTGGCTACTTTTACAAAAAAACAAACAGGTAAAGCATTACCAGACTGTTAAACTGGAAACTGTAACTCAAATACCATTGTGCCAAATTGTAACAAGCAAAATGAATCAGTGCAGTGTTGCAGTAAGCAAAAGTGTAGTTTGTATCCCTGTTTAAGGAAACCACAAACTTTTGCTGGGTTAATGAAGAGTAAAGGGTTTACCTGGGCCATGGTCACACTTACTCTTTCATCCTTCTTCGGTCCATCTTTGAACCTCACTGCTCATATCTTTTTAGTCCCACCTGTTTTATTTGTGGATTTTCCTGCCTTCAATTGTACTTTGCTGAGTCCTGATTTTTACATGTCTCAAGCTATTATAGAGGGTTAATACGTTTTCGTTTTTTGGGTGTGATTGAGGAAGAGAACTAAAGGGCAGGGGGCTGAACCGTAGTATAGTGGGTGGATCTTGCATGAATTTGCCTTCCTTTTCACCCAATGTGTGATTACATGCTGTTGACTCACATAACCTTCATCCTATCAGAGCTCAGAGGGTGTTGTAATGGTGGGTGTTCACCACCCTCCTGAACATATACAGCGAGGGAGCCTCACGCACCTCAAGGGGGAAGACTATTTCATATCCTGGGGGCCATCACTGAGAAGGCCCTCTCCCGGATGCCCACCTGTTTCGTTGCTGAGGGTGGTGGGACAACCAGAGGGCCTCCCCTCCAAATCTTAAGGCATGGGCAGGTCGATATGGGAGGAGGCATTCCTTTAGATACAATATTTGGGGACCAAGATATTTGGCCACTTTTGGAAGAGCAGTGATTCCATAATGAAGCGATAGCCATGGTATACAATCCAACATGATGGGAAACTCAGCATCAAAGCTAGATTTTCTGTAATGCCTATATTGCACATTTCTTAATACTGCACATCAGAATGCAGTTAAGATCAAGTCATCACACACAATGGCCGATACTTTGTAGTGGCACTGCATTATAGTGATGCTACTGCGAATTTACTCAAGGCCGATATAACAGCACTCCCTGTGCAGTATTAATAAAATTCGAATGTTCCCGCCAGTCTGGACAGGATGGTGAGAACAGCCAATGAGAGCTGGAAGGGCAGCTCAGATCCAATTGGCTGCCTCATCCCATGCTCACACTAATGCAAACTCTCGCAGCTTCCGATGAGGAAGCTACTGGGAAGCTGCTTTAGTGAAGACGGTGGGACGTCTCTTCGTAGCAGGGAAGCTGTGGATCTTCCCTACAATTGTAGATTTATTCTGCTAGCCTGGAGGGACCCTGATGCACTATCCTGGGATTGCCATGGGTATATATGACAATCCCAACACAGCCCCAGAAAAATCATGGTTTGGAGGCACCCTATAGTTGCTGTCATACACAGGGGGTCCCTCTTTTGACCATGATGCAGAAGTGGTAGGATTATACCCTTCCACCACCACCACCTCCTTATGTCACAAGTGTTGGTCTTTGGCCTGCTCTGGGGCCTTCTAGAGCCTCTGTTGTTGGTGCTTGGAAAACTTCTGTAATCCTTAAATCACTATAAGGCTATTCACTACATGTGGGCAGCTAGTGGCTATGGCACCAGGATACCCATATAATGCCAATGTCTAGACCAAGCCAAAGAGGCAGGTTTGTTTGGTGTTGTAGCACACAAGGAGGAATGGAGACTGGCCCCTTTTCTGCACTTACCTTGATGAGATCCGGATCAGTGGATCCAGACTAACCACGGATTTCGATGGTGCTGATTCAGCCAATACTTGCCCATGGCTGCAAAGTTAAGAGCATAAAGATTTCTTAGTGGGAAATGTCAATTTCTTTAGTCAGTTCTGCAGTTGTTGCATGCTTATTTCTGTTCTAGACACGCTTCTGATATGGCTTTATATCATTTCATTTCAACTTCTCTTCTGTATTTCTAATAAATTCTTTGCTCTGGTTTAACAAGAAAACTGGTTTTGAGTCTGAAATTGGTCTTGTCTCTGTTTTCTGGTTATTCCTCGTTATTAAAACCTGTAGATCTAGCTACTGATTCCCCTATTACTGGAGCAGATCTGGTAACAGCAAAGCTCACATAAGCTGCTTCCCTATGCCTCTAAAAGCTAGGAGTGATAGATCCTAGCCTTGGAGCCTGAGGGTGGTGGGTTTTGGCAGCATGCTATGGTGCGCCACTGAATAACAACCCTCCCAATCCACAATGGCTAGTAATTTTCACTCCTAGCTGTTGTGAATGGGGGGTGCTTTTCAGTACGGACGTGCACAAATTTATTTTGTATTTGATTTATACTGAATTGAATGCAAGAGCATTTGTATTCATCCGAATAGAACCCTTTTGAATGTGGTAGGATTTGTATTTATACCAATGTTCAATCCCATATGAATCCCATACAAATGCATTTTCTTTTCAGTGGTATGCTGAAAAGCAGCCTACTATAGTTCTGGGCCATAGAGGTGTGCAATCTGCACTCATCCCATGATGTAGACTTGATTAATCAGGCCTCCAACAGACCTGGATTAAGGGTCTCCTTAATCCGGATCCATCTCTGTCTTGTGCAAACAGACCAGACCAGCAGAAGGTGTGGCCTCATAGATCCACATTAATACGTGGATCTATGTGGCCTAGAAGTGTTCTACACAGGCCCTTAATCTGGATTAAGGGTCCATGCAAAAAGGCCACAGTGTAAAAATATAGTACTGAAAACCGATCTGGTACCCATAGTCATTTAGATAGAAAAGAAACAAGAAGCATGCAATGATGTGGAAGAGGATTGTGCCTGCTCAGCAGGGAATTTTTTGTGACAAAGCAAAAAGAACCCTCCTGCTGTGTTTCACCCCTCTCCCCATGTGAAATTGCTCAGAGGAGGTGTTTTCCTGATTTCTCAGTCTAACTGACTGGCAACATGAGGTAAATTTGGGCCTTGATGCGTCCTCCAATCTATGGTATTCCAATCTAGAGCTCAAACTCATTTAAAGAGCAGAAGGTGAGGAAAATAAGTGTGATTACTATGAAGGAACACACCATAAGACAGAAGAAGAGACGGCAGCTTCTGCAAGGAATTGGTATTTACCCTGAACTTATCTGCCTTACACTCCATGTGACCTGCCCCTCCTCTTGTCTGGACCAATATTTTTTTCCCCTTTGTGACCTTTCTTGATTTCTCAGACAGCAATTCACTTGTCTGTCTGCCAGTTCAGGCTTGTCATTGTTTAGCAAGAATCTTAACCTATCTATGCATAAACTACCAGGCACAATTGCACTTTGTTATTGAATGGTAACATTCTTTTCTCTCAGGTGAGTTTCACCAGCAAATAGCTCAGAGGGCTTCTCGTCTGTGCACAGGAACGAACTCAGAGGCTTTCTCACGTGGCCTGGTGTACTCTGATGATGTGCAGGGAGCAAAAGTCAAGAAGAGTTGGCTTTTACACCCTCATAGGAAGCCATTTTATTCATGGTGCCATCATACCATTCAAAATTGGCCTGAACCTAACATAGTTTACATGCCTGGTCCTGTTTTGTCATGTCTGTTAAACTTTTCGGCTGCATCCTGACTTTGGTTACTTATTCTGCCATATTGGAACATTCTGGAATAAAGTCTGGGTGCTCATATAATTTCATCCAGACAACATGCACTTAATCCACACTATTTGGATAACCCAGAGTAATGTACATCCAGAAACATTTTATTCTGGATTATCCAAGGAATATGGAATAAGTGAGGCTGCGTTCCCATGCAATAATAAGTCTGCTGAAAATCTTCCTTTGCCACGGAGCGGTCCCATGCACGGCTTTAATTTGGGTTTCCAGCGCCGCTAATGGGGAAAACCCGCTTTAAAAAAATACCTGTTTAAAGCAGTACTTTCTGGAAGACGCGGGTTTTCAGTGCAACATTTTCCATGGGATCACTCCGTGGCAAAAGGGGCGGGGATTCTCTCCCAGGTGGGAATTGCCGGCTGGAGAGATCATCTCTGTCTCTCTTTTGCCTGTCATCCTGCCAGCGATCTATGCAAACAGCGATCTAGACAGGCATTTTCTCTTTGCTGTTTCTCTTTCCAATCCCAAAGAGAAACAGCAAAGATACATTGTGATGAATTGCTTCCGCGAAAGTGAAAGCGTAAAAGAGCTGGCTGGGTGGAGATCTTGTAAAGAGTGCCGGCTGCAGTCTTCGCAAGCAGGGGAGACGAACAGAGAAGTTTTAAATTTTTCTTTTGGTCTTTTTGAAGGAAAGGATTGCAGGATCGCTGGCTGCAGGGGAGGCTTTTCGGCAGCTGGAAATCCCTTCCGCCCGATCACCCAATGAAACAGTGAGGGGCGGGGAGAAAAAGATGCGGGTAAACAAAACACGCTTCCTTGGGACGGTCCATTCATTTTAAATGCATGTTTTGCTTACCCCCTTGGGAACGCTTAAATCCGGATTGAACCCGCTTTTCTTTAATCCACTTCAGTAGAGGGGAAATAGAGATACAAATTAGTACCATGGGAACGCACCCTAAGTGATGTCTGGATGAAACTTTAGAGATGGATAACAGGTGAAATTTTTCACTTACCAGTCTACCCCCCTCTCATGAATATTTTAAGCTAGAAAAGGTGGAATGGAGGTGGAATGAGAACACAAGGGCCATAGAATCCTGCTTTTGATTTTACATCTTTGTGCCGTCTTTAGATAGGTTGAAGACTGTAACAAAATTTCATTCAAAATTTGTGGAGCCACAAATTCGGTCAAGATAGGGTTGCCATTTGGAAGCACCCAGTACTTCTGCACCTTTAAAGTTTTGCCAGCTGCTACCTGTATGGCAACCAACACCTGATGAGAATCTGAACTCTGCTACATCTAAGCATTGCTTACTTATACTTCTATACAGTTGGACCCCTGTATCCATAGGGAATATGTTCCAGGCCCCACCGTGGATAATTGCAAATGCTGGGAAATGCACTTCATTCCCCATGGGATTTCACAGGCATTATGGGAAATTGCATGCCATTTAAGGCCATTTTCTGCCTGTCCCAGGCCTCAGAAGACCTTAACGTAGGCTTAATGGCACCTGGAGGGAATGAGGGTGGGCTGATCCAGTCACTGTGGGAAACTGAAACCACGGTTACTGGATCAATGGATGCGGGGATCCGACTGGATGTGGACATTCTAGAATAAAGCATGGATGTTCTGGCATATTTACATACAGTTGAGTAAGTAAGCAATGTCTAGATGCAGCCTCACCAGTCTTCTGCAGAGCTGCTACAGATATGGGAGCCCTAAGGGCTTGTCCCAATGGCAACTCAAGCCAAGGACAGTGTGGAGGTATCAGAATGCACATGGAAGCAGGACAGATGTGCACAGGTCAGAGGGAGAGATAGAAACATTAATAAAGAACTAAAACTGAATTGTACCTGTTCACTCCAGAACACTCAGCTAAACGCTTCCACACCCTGACCCACATCCAACCCCCCGCTCTGAAAGTAGATCACCGCCTCACTCCAGCATCACCGCGGTACACAAAGGAATGGCACACAAAATGTGCACGTCAGAACACCTCAAAACGATACGCTCTCGTTGCAGTAGCAACCAAATTGCAGGGTGTTTCCATACTGCAACTCCAATATACACAGAAAATTAACCCCTTTTACGCTGAGGTGATGCACACTTGCAATAATAAGAACATAAAAACGTAACGGGAGCCCTGCTGGATCAGGCCACAGCCCACCTAGTGCAGCATCCTGTCTCACACAGGCCCTGTCCCCATGCAATTGAAAGTCTGCTGGAACTCTTCTTTTGCCTCTGAGCGGCCCCATTCAAGGCTTTACAAGGCGCTTAGGGAGCTTAGGAAAGTGAGACACCCGCGATAAAATACGTGCACTTTAAAGAAGAGTTCCAGCGCTCTTTCGGCGATTCGTGGGTTTTGCTCGCTATATCTGCCTTGAGGACGCTCCGTGGCAAAAGGGGCGGGGATTGCTTGCCTGCACACACAGCCAAAAAGCATTCACACACCTGAGAAATGCAGCAGGTTCGCTTCCTTTCCTTTGTAAAAAGAGCCAGAATTGCTCAGAATTGCAACATTGTTATCAAGTGATCTGTGAAAGCCTTAAAAGAGAATGAGCGAAGGATCGCGCTGCCGATGCCTGCAGCCGCTGACTTTGCCAGGGCAGAAAGCCTTTTCTAACAGAGAACTGAGTGAAAGTAACTGCTGAAAGTGAATGAATGAGCAATCATCTGCCTTTGCTAGGGGCGGGAAGCCGTTTCAGGAGACGGAGATCTGGCTATTTTTCCTTTTAACAAGAGAGGGGGCGGGGGGGGGAAGATGCGGGGAAAGGGATCAGGCTTCCTTGGGGACGGAAAGTCCATTTAGATCGCGGCTACCATGGGGACGCTTATTCCGAAAGTGGAGGGGACTTTTAAAGTCAGCTATAACAGAGTGACGGCAGAGGAAGCCGAGAGGGGCTAATAAGTCTTTTGGGGATTGGGCCACAGTGGCCTGCCGGTTGCCCATGGGCATCTCAAGCAGAGGCAAGGGCAAACCTTCTCCCGCTCTCGAATCCCAGCAAATGGCCCTGGATGCACCCTGCCCATCCCCACAGCCTGAAAGATTTACGTAGGCATCCATTCTAGTAGCCGTTGACACATCCGTCATTGGTACATTTGTCTAACCTTTTCTTAAAGCCATCTAGCCTGGTTGCTGTTACCACCTCTCTTGGTGGAGACTATTCCATAGCCTAGGGGCCATCACTGAGAAGGCCCTCTCACGGGTGCCCATCCCTTTTGCTATAGGACAATCCGGAGTGGCTCCCCTGTAGATTTTATATGCACCAAACCAAATATCCAACTGTTCAAATATCCCTCCCTCCCCCCAAAAATATTGAACTAAACCAGATCCCTATTTGCCAACGTGGACTATTCGGCTGAACTGTTCACGGGTGCTGCATTTTTTATTTTCCCAAGACAGGGGCGGTTCGGTCACGCACTGCAACTAACGCACAACGCCACACCTTAAACGCGTATCAGAAAACAACGAAACAGGACAAGCTCGGGCTCATATCCATGATCATTCCGAGAGGCTTTTGACCCTTCCTTACAGACTTGCTTTGAGCAAGGAAACAACAACAACAACACCAGGGTTGCGTTCACACCTGAGTTTTAATCCAGTTTGAGACCACTTTCCAAGTGAGAGGATATATCAGCAAAGTGAATAATCATTTTCTGCCCTCTTTATCCAATCCAAAGATGGCTTTTCCAAGTGATATGATGCAGAAAGAAAAAAAGCCTGAGGCTTTGCTGATGCATTATCTCCACTCCGGAAGCGCACTGAAGCTGGATTAAAACTTAAGTGTAAACGCAGCCCAGGAGTCTCTGCTCCTCCTTGCCAACGGTTCCAACAGCTGCCATTCGGGTGTGAACGCACCTTGCTCAACCTGGGACGGTCGCGGGGAAATTCCCTTTCACCCCCATCCCCCCACCCCCCAAAATAAAGCAGTACAAAGTTTTCCAGGCAGAAGTTCAGCCCCTTTGGCGCTGTCTCTTCCAGGCAGTCCGGCCATTGCCTCGTTGCGCCCACTGAATGACGGTCCTTACACCCAATAAGAGGCAACTACTACGCCCTGGGAGGGTGAATCCGACTGCGGGAGAGGGGGAGGAACGTGGCTGTGTTTGGAGTGTGCACTGAAGCGAAGCAGAAGCGAAAGTAGCTCGGGAAGGAAGGAGTGGGGGGGGGGTACCAGAAGCAGCCGGCGCGGAGAGGTTGGGCAGGCACTGGAGACACTCAACCGTCAGCAGCAGCAGCAGCAGCAGCGGCAGGTGCTTCTGCCTTCGCCTTTCCCCGTCCGGAGGGGGCCGATGATTGGCGGGGGCGAAGGGGCGATGCTGCTGCAGCTGGACGTCCAGTTTGATCCTCAGAGGGATGTGGTCCCCTGGCTGTCGGAGCAGAGGGCGCCGCCGGGCGCCGCCGAGGCTGGTGAGGGCACTTTTCGAATGTATGCTTTCAGGTGTTCAGAGGGAATGTGGCGCGTGGTTACTCTTAGGTCTTCTGCTGCCTCCCAGGTAGACGACTGGGCTGTCCAAGTTCAGATATTCATTGAAGAAGAAGAAGAAGAAGAAGAGTTGGCTTTTCTACCCCGCTTTTCTCACCCATTTAAGGGGGCTCAAAGCAGCTGGCAAACCTTCTGTTCTTCTCCCCACACCAGACACCCTGTGAGGTAGGTGGGGCTGTGAGAACTCAGAAGGGGGCTGTGACTAGCTCAAGGTCACCCAGCTGGCTTCATGGAGGAAGGAGAACAGTTGGCTTTTCTACCCCGTTTTTCTCACCCATTTAAGGGGACTCAAAGTGGCTGGCAAAGCTTTCTATTCTTCTCCCCACAACAGAACACCCTGTGACGTAGGTGGGGCTGTGAGAGCTCAGATGAGAGCTGTGACTCGCCCAAGGTCACCCAGCTGGCTTCATGGGGGAGGGCAGAATCGAACCCAGTATTCCCAGATAAGAGTCCAGCTCCCTAACCACTAGACCAAACTGCCTCCATTACACTATCTGTCTACTTCATCTTTTGCCCTCTCTTTCTCTTTTTGCATCCAGTTCTATTATTTCAGTTTAGGGAAACTGGATTAAGCTTATAATGGGGATGTGGCCTATCTGTCCCCAAAATGAATGTTTTGACCCTGAAAGAAAACAGCTTGTCACTTTGCTGGTGTATTCTCTCACTCTGAAAGTGGACTGAAGCTGGATTAAACCTTAAGTATGACCACAGCCCTGGAAGGTGTGGCACAAACATCAACTTGGGAGAGGAAAAACCCTGGCTAGGGTTGTGAGTTTTTCAGGGTGATAATCTATTTGTATTGAGGTTCTTACAAAGGGGACGTGGCCAGGTAAGGAGGGGAGTTAAGTAACTTGAGTGGAGAAACATGGCACCTGTTATTTATTAACCACGGTGGAGTTGCCACATGTATCTGTGAGCCCCAACATAAAACTCCCCTATATCCCTCCTAAAACTTATTGCTAGAAAACCCAGCACTGGGGTGTTTTTCCACTGTCACTAAAAGTACCCATTAAGTACCCATTAATTGGTACATAATGGCATTTTTGTACCCATTAATGGATACTTAATGAGTACTTCTAGTGACAGTGGAAATTGACCCCTGGTGGTGAGTTTCCCAGCAAGAACATACTTACTCACCCTTTGGATGGAGCGGGCATTGTTGCACTGCCCATTGCACATGTGTGCGTGCCAAAATAGACAACTGTGCATATGTGGTTGTAGTAATGCTCATGTACGGATATTTCACACCAATGCTCCGAATTATTGCTTGCTAGTAGGATATCTGACCCCTGTCTGGAGTTGCCCTTGTCTTGTCAATGCAACAATTAAAGATGTAGTGCTCCTGTCCCTTTTCCTCTTGTGGTTGCCCTAATTATGTGCAGCTACATGAAGAGCTGATCAAGTGCTTTAGAATCCATTGCTAGGGAAGTCCCCTTGTAGGTTGGGTTAGTAGGGGCCACACAGGCAGTATCTACTGCATAGTCAGTATGTGAGTCATGCAGGAAGTGAATTAATGCTGAACGTGCTGGGGGTTTGTTCCTCTCCCCGCTTTTTGTCACTGTTAATTGTTTTCAATAGGTACTTGTAATTTATTTTTTTCTGTTCCAGCCCACCCTAAGTCCTTTGGCATAGGGCGGGATAAAAATATTCTGTCCATTGGAGTCTGCTTTCCCAGAAAGCGCAGTGATTGGTGCAAGCAAGCTGTCAATCAAGTGCTGTCTTTTCAGCTTTTTTTTTGTTTAAGAAATCTAATTTGCTTTAGTGCATACATGCATTAAAGGAATGTACCGTGGAGGGGTAGATATATTATGCTCTAAATTGGTTGTCAGCAAAGTGTAGAGAGTATGTACTGCTGTTAGTCAATTGGTAGATATTACCCTTTGCATTAATCAGCTTGATATGCACGCTTGATCTTCATGTTTAAAGCCACAGTGAAGAAGAGGTGACCATTGTGCTGGAGGCCAGAACAACTGTGCATAGGTTGAGGACTGCGTTTTGGTAGACTGGTTGACGACTCCTGTTAGAAGCGCACAAAAATGCAGAAGTAAATAATAAAAGAAAAATGACCCGACAGAAGCAGGATGCAACAGCCTGCTAGCATTATGACAGATCCACTGACACAGAATCATGGGCTGCCACCAGACGTGCGGAATAAATCTGCAGTTAAAGGTAAAAGCACAGCTTACCTACTGCACAGCGACAACCAGCTGTCTCGACCTCAGGCTGAGGTCCTAGGGCTGTTCCACAGTCTGGGTCTCCCTCCCTCACCTGCTGAAAGGAGCAGCACAGCCAAAAGGGCCTCAGCAGCAGATCTTAGGTGACAGGCAGGTCTTTATGGGTCCCAGGTAGGGATGTGCACAGATATTCATAACATTTGAAATTCGACTGAATTCAGACATTCAAACTCAAATCGAGTGTTACGATATTTGTATGCTAACATTCAAACAAATACAAATGTTTCCAGACATTTGTATGAATAGTTTGGACATTCATTAAGCTTGAGAAACATATCAGATACATATCTGTTCGTATCAGATATGTATCTATGGGTGTTTTTCCACTGTCACTAAAAGTACCCATTAAGTACCCATTAATGGGTATGTAATGACATTTTTGTACCCATTAATGGGTACTTAATGGGTACTTCTAGTGACAGTGGAAAAACACCCTATATCAGATATGTATTTATTTGCATCAGATATGTATCTGTTTGTATCAGATATGTATCTATTTATATCAGATATGCATCTATTTATATCAGATATGTATCTATTTGTATCAGATACATATCTATTTATATCAGATATGTATCTATATCAGATACGCATCTGTTCATAACAGATACGTATCTATTTATATCAGATATGTATCTATTTATATCAGATATGCATCTGTTCATATCAGATACGTATCTGTTCGTATCAGATATGTATCTATTTGTATCAGATATGTATCGAATGCTCCTACCAATACATATCAATAGATTCGCGCTGAATAGAATTTTACCACATTTGAATGCAATCTATTTGTGCCAATACAGATTTTCAAATATTTGATTTGCTTCGAACTGAGTGCCAAGAAAACATTCGTGGGGATCCCTAGTCACAGGTCTTTTAGAGCCTTATTTCTGCAAAGTGTATGAGGGTAGCTGCACCATCAAACTGGACAGTAAAAGTATTATTCCAGAAGCCTATTAATAGTTTTTAATACACAGAACACACTTTTGCCCTTACACCGTGAAGTGTGACTCCCCTCACTTAATGTCATACTGGAAAATTAAAAGAACATGATTTGATGTTGATTTAGAACCATTGAACTACATTGTAAACTGGGCCTCTTGTGTTCATTTATTTTTTAAATTTGCATTTTTATCCCATCAAAGGTCTTACCTCCTGCTTTTCCTAGGCAGCGGTTATGTATGCAATATGGTTTTGCTTGAGGCTCTGGTGTATAGGAATCGAACTTTAGTTATAAGAAGAATGAGTGCTTGTTCTTCCTTCTGAATTTCTGCAGTACTTCCTTGAAAGTGAAGTTGTGAGATAAAACTTTGCCAGTCCCACTGGCAACATTTCAGTATTGCCACATACTTGAATACACATATTTATTGATTGCTAAAACGTTTCCTGGAGGGAGGGTTATCTTTTAAATATAGCTCGGATTATTGTATATCTTTAATCTTTCTATTGTTGCGACCCATCCTGGGACCTTCGGGTGAAGGGCAAGATATAAATTATTAAATGAATAAACATAAATAAATGAAACCAGCTGATAGCATTTATATGTAGCTCTCCCTCCCTCCCTCACTAGGGTAAATTTTGCAGCTTTTAAGAATGTACCACAATGAAGGGTGAAAGATCTTGGCAACAGGAAGGGTTTAGGGAACCAGAGATGGACAAGAAGGAAGAGATTAAAATAACATTGTCCATCTCTCTTCCTTGTTCAGCTTTGTTCTATTTCCCCTATACCAGTGGTTCTCAACCTTCCTAATGCTGTTCCTAATACAGTTCCTCATGTTGTAGTGACCTCCCAACCTAACCCTAACCCCCAACCATAAAATTATTTTCGTTGCCACTTCATAACGACCCCTGTGAAAGAGTAGACCGACCCCCAAAGGGGTCACGACCCGCAGGTTGAAAACCACTGCCCTGTACTGTAATATTTTCTGCTCCATCTGCCAATTTGAAGGTGGTCTTGTGGGTTGAGTTAACAGGAAAACCATGCTCTGTTCAAGACAGGACTGGAACTGCAGTCATCATTGTAGAGCACCGTTCTTAAATTTGAATGCTTGACACGCCTGCAAAATGTCCTTTTGGTAAGGAGTGTTCTCCAAACATACATGAAGAATTGCATAATAGGTTTGAATGCCAAGTCTGATAGTTATTCAAATCTTGTACTGTGTCCGCAAAGTCCCCCTAGCCTAACTGGACTTCTGAATAGTGTATGACAGTAAACATAAAGAGTTAATTAATTTTTTCACTTCAAACTTCCTTGAAATGTGACCTTAGCTTACCTTCAGTGAATGTCAGTTATTTAAACAAATGGCTCTGGAATACAAGAAATGAAACACAAGAGAAGGAAAGTAGAAACTCCTGTGAGTTCAGCTTCCTATTGATGGTGTATCATGTAAACCGGTCTTCTCTGTGTGTGTGTGTGTGACAACTTTCCTCTTCTTATTATTTTTAGTTTTATCAGAAATGTGGCAAGAATATTTATAGCACACCACTGTCGTATCTTTATTTTTAAAATGTGTGCCAAGCAAATGCTGATAAAGCTTAATGCTGCAAATTATTAGTAGTATTTTTGCAAGAATTACTTTAATGGCTGAAGCAAAATAATAAATTAAAGTTGCTCTCCGATTAAGGAAGCTTTTGGCTACTGTCCTGTACAAATTTATTTGGGAGAAGACCTACTGAGCTAAGTGAAACTTAGGCTGTGATCAGATCTAGCCCCCTGTCCCTCCAAGCATCTCTGAGGAGGCTTAGAGAGGGCTTTGAGGTGGGATTGTCCACACACCAGTCTGCCCTTCACCCTCACGTGAACCTTCTGTGCTAGAAAAGGTGGATTAGAGAAGAGTTAGGAACATAGCTCAGGGTGACAGGGTGTGGCCCTCATGTTCTGAATCCTTCTTCAAGCACAGAAGGTCCATGAGAGGGGAGGGGGCAGAATGGCATGTGAACAATTCCACCTCGAAGCTGTCCTGAATCTGGTTTTTATTGCTGTGTGATTACAGCCTAAAACTAGCTTAAACAGGGCTTGATGAGTGAATCCAGTAAGCGCAAGATTTCATAAGTTGTGTGCTTTGTACCTCGGGAAGTGCCTGTGTACAAAATACATAAAAACAAAGCAATAACATTAAAAGGATGGGTTAAAACATATTAAAACTGATGAAAGATTATGTAGTTTGTGACTATAAAGGCTGGCCTGATTTATGCAGGAATTTTTACTTGGTGTCTTCAAACTGTAAAACTGTACTACATAATTGTATTTTTCAAACACTTGGCTATTGTAGAAACTTAGAACCAGATGTAGCACTGCAGTGCTGGTTGATCTGTTACAGATGTTGACAAGTTACGGTGCAGTACTAATATGTTTGGCTCCAAGTACTGATTTGATCATACATTTCACTCTGAATGTAGAGGTGCAGTGTACTTCTTGAAAACCATGTACGCCATAGTGCACTGTTGTATACAGATTGAAACTATTTGGGAATGTATAACGTGCCATGTTTGCAGGGATGTCATGGTGTGTTCTTTGGAGACCATGATGCCCCACTGCTGTCTGCACACCTCTCATGATCTGGAACAAGCCTTGGGTTCAGTTGTAGACCTGAGTAAACACATCTAGCACAGATCCGATTAAGTGCCTCCTTAACTTTGGTCTCCATTCAGTGCAGATGGAGCCAGACCCTCAGGGGTAGAACTCCTTGATCCACATGGGGATCAGGAAGCCCATGATCAGGATTAATCCAGATCACGTTGAGTACAGAAAGGACCCAGTCTTGTCGAGTGTGATTTCCTTCTAATTGATGTAATGTTCTCCTGTGTTTTGCTGTCCCAGAAGTTAACGATGACCATGTGATGTGGTTTATCATATTCTAAGCCTGAACATTTAAACAATTTCCTCATCCGTGCCTAGTTAGCTGCATTCCTGAGAAAATTACTGAAGAGTAGCTGAAAATACCCATTATTGTTTACACGTTATTTACTGTCATGTTGATACAGTTTTTCAGAGATTCTTTTAAAGCAACGGTGTGTGCTTAAATTAGCCTTAAGTGGTTTCTGATATATGAATGCTTATTATTTCAGATTTCCTGGGGAATGATTTGCATTCATTGCATACAGTAAATGTTGAAAGAAATGGAAACATTGTTTACACTTGGAAGGTAAGTTTTTTCTTTTTATTTTAGAGTTGCTCTACAACAGTGGCTCTCAACCTTTTGAGAGCCACGACCCCAAAATGAGATTCCCCAAGCCTCCGTGACCCCAGGGGCGGGGCCAGGGGCGGGGCCAGGGGCGGGGCTGGGGTGGAGCCGGGGCGGAGCCGGGGCCGCTGGCGTCGTTTTCGCTCCCCCCCGACCCGGAAGTCCTCCTGCAACGCCGGATTTTAGCGGGCGAAGGGCACTGGCGGCGAGGCACCAGTCCGGCGCCCTTCACCGCCATCGCTGCCTGCCGCCGCCAATCTCTCCTTAAAGCAGCGGTGGCGCGACAGCGGTGCGGCGGGGGGGACACGGGGGGGGGGCCTGCGGAGCCCACAGGTTGAGAACCACTGCTCTACAAGATCTCTATGTACATGTTTTTCTTAAAGTTGGAGGTCTCTGTGAGTTTGCAACGGCTATCTTTTAAACTGACATCTTTTAGAAATTAAAAGCAGGGGATCTTTATTAGTTGAATTCATGAATTATGTCTGCAGCCACATCTGAGGTGGTAGTGACAACAGTAGCAAGCCCAAACTAGCAGCACTGGTACTGGTGGGGCTCTGAGGTTGCCTGGGCATGTTGTGGGCTGTAGAGGAGATAAAGCCAAGTCTGATGGTAGTGGCAAATGATCTACTGGGGGATAAGCAAGGTGTTGGCCTGAAAGGACATGCTGTGCAGCAGAGATGAAGGAGGTGACCTTTGGGATAATGGAGCATGCTTTGGCTCCATTTACCTTGGGTATCCATTGCTCAGGATGCAGGGTAGGGCATGTGTGTATGAATATTCAAAGGTATTCGAAATTCAATTGAATTCGTCCGAATTTCGACATTTGAATTTGAATCAAATGTTCATAAATTCGAATTCAAAAATTTGAATGAATTTCAAATTTCAGATCTATTTGTTCGAATTATCTGGACATTTGCTTGTGTACGGGTTTGTACATGATGCGTACTTGCAGATCGGCATCTTTCCCGCATCCGTACGGATTTATATGGATCTGTATGGGCTGCATACTGGATACCTACAGGATGCATATGGGCGTGCACGGGTGCATATGAATTTGTAAGTGCAAATTCGAATACAAAATTTGAATGAATAGATTCAAACTTGCCTAATTTGAATAAAATTTGGTTTAATTTGAATTTTAAAGATTTGAATTGAATCAAATTTTTCGTATTTGGTTTGAATGGAATCGTATCCCAAAAATTGCATTCGTGCACACCCCTAATGCAGGGTGATTCGCTCTGAGTTC
Organism: Aspidoscelis tigris stejnegeri; assembly: GCA_023333525.1. Taxonomy (NCBI): domain Eukaryota; kingdom Metazoa; phylum Chordata; class Lepidosauria; order Squamata; family Teiidae; genus Aspidoscelis; species Aspidoscelis tigris. The sequence goes on along the minus strand of JALMGA010000005.1, from coordinate 79,152,157 downwards.
TGAGTGCCCCCCACATGTTGTGCTTCTTAGATGCCTGTCTACTAGCACTAAGTACCCATTGAGTACCCATTAGGGACACATTGGGTGTTTTTCCACTGTCACTAGAAGTACCTATTAAGTACCCATTAATGGGTACAAAAATGCCATTACGTACCTATTAATGGGTACTTAATGGGTACTTTTAGTGACAGTGGAAAAACATCCATTAAGGACCCATTAGGCTCACAGTAGGAAGACCCCATTTCCACTGCAGATCCCATTAGAGCCACCTTTGTTTCCACCAGTTCTAGGGAAATCCAGATTGAATGGGTCCTTGAACTCTCTGGTAGAAAGGGCTGACCTGGATGCAATTGATAGTTTAACATAAATTATAAAATGTAAAATAATTTTACATTTCTTTGGAGAAACGGAAAATCAGTTAAGGAATAATTAGCAGTGATAAACTTCTTCACATGGTATTAGATGCAAAGTACTCCTTTCAAAGATGTTTACTTTTCTTTTGTTCTGTTGTCAAAGGCAAATACAGCGGGATATCTAACCCTCCATAGATCCCATGAAAAGTTAGTTATTGGGCTTATTGGAGTGTAAAACCAGGAAGCCTGAGCTAATGCCATAATAAAACTCACAATGTCATAAAAAGGGTGAGTGTTTTTAACAAAAGGAAGAAAAAATTGCTTGTAAAACAAAGATCCTGATCACAGGAAGATTGTATAGGATTCCTAGCTTTTTAGTTTTCAACCTCAGCATACCCAAAGCTTATCATTTTGCCTCAGTGGTGGATTCCTAACTTTGCTTGTCAACCTTATGTTAGAAGGTCACAGCAAGGGCTCAGTTTAGGACTGTTTTGTAGCGGGGGGGGGGGGCATAGGGCAGTATTTTTCTGCTTGATAGTCTGCTGCTGTGATATATTCTGGTTTCTCTTCAGATCGTATAAATCTTTTGCCTTTGCTGTGATAGGAAGGGAGAATAAGGCTGTGATCAAACATTAGCAAACGAAAGCATTTCTGAGGTGCCTCAGAGAAGACTTCAAGGTGAGACTGTTCAACACCAGTTTTCTGGACCTTCTGTGCCAGAAAAGGTGGATTAGAGAAAGGATGAGGAGATAAGTGCCGTACACTGTCTCTCTGAGGTGTCCCTGAGGCGCCCCATTTTGTTATGTCTGAATACAGCCTGAGGGTGATGAGGTAAACCATTCTGCGTGCTTCTTAATGCCCGCAGTCTACAAATGTCTTGTTGTCTGACGGCCAGTGGTGAATGTGATCAGTATCAGAAAAAGATCTCCTATCTCTATTAGGGATGTGCACAGATTATCTGTCAGTTTCGCAATTTAAATGAATTCATACACATTTGAACGTTCACATTCAGATTAAGTATTGGCTATATTCAAAGTTTGATATTTGAATGCGAAGCAAATGCTTTTGTGCATTTGTTCAATGCTTAGTTATATTTGTGAAGTTGGGGTGGTGGTGGTGGCAGATTGCCTGCCCAGTCACCTCTGCAGCAGATTCAGAGCGGATTCAGAGCACATTTGTAGGGATTCAGAAGTGTGTCTGGCAGCAGAGATTCGAAGCGGATTTGAATAGCATTTGAAGAACATTTGCAGAAGATTCGAATCCTCCCAGTTTGGTCTAGTGGTTAGGGAGCTGGACTCTTATCTGGGAATACTGGGTTCGATTCTGCCCTCCCCCATGAAGCCAGCTGAGTGACCTTGGGCGAGTCACAGCTCTCTTCTGAGCTCTCACAGCCCTACCTACCTCACAGGGTGTCTGTTGGGGGGAGAAGAAGAGAAAGCTTTGACAGCTGCTTTGAGTCTCCTTAAATGGGTGAGAAAAGCGGGGTAGAAAAGCCAGCTCTTCTTCTGCTTCTTCCCCCCATAGTCAAAGTGGCTCTCTTCACACAAATGCAAATTTCCTTCACATTCACTTTGATGTGAAGTAGGCATGTGCACAAATTTTTTTTGGCATTCGATTCAAACAAATTTAATGTTCGAAAATCAATATTCACGTGTGGTAAAATTCTATTCAGTACGCATCTATTCGTACGTATTCGTACAAACATTCAATACGTATCTGATAGGAACAGATATGTATCTGATATGAATAGATACGTATCTGATATGTTTCCCCAGCTTAACGAATGTCCGAACTATTCATATGAATGTCTGAAAACATTTGTATTCATTCAAATGTTAGCATACAAATATTGTAACATTCGATTCGAGCTTGAATGTTTGAATTCAGGCGAATTTTGAATTTTATGAATATTCGTGCACATCCCTATTGTGAACAGAACACACACACAAAAATCACACACATCCCTAATCTCTGTTTTACCCTTATCACTATGGGTAAAAAAAAATGCACAATTTTTCTGGAGCTGTTTTCTGTCCCACTTGTTTTAATTCCTGTGGCCAAACCGTATTGGTTTTGGCTTGATTTCTGTTTTGAACTGTATCCATATAATACACCTTCATTTCCACTTTGCTTAGGTACAGAGTTACCCAAGTTAATCCCTATAATAGGGCAAAAATATGTTCTATTATGTTTCTGCACACCAAACCTTTTAATTATAGAACCAATAAATTGTGACATTGGTGAATTAAGGTTATATAATGGTAGTGACAGGAGGATCAATACTGCATGACTAATTTGTCTTCCTTGCAGGAGAATCAGGGACACACCTATTTTGGATTGTACAATTTCAGTAGCAAAAGCAACCAGGTAAGCCTGATTCACCATGTAAATACTGAGTAGGAAATGAAAATTCTTTGGTTGTCTTTGGAAGAAAAATGTATTTTAAAAAAAGTCTTGATTTTGCACAAGGAAACCCTGTTCTTTAGCAGATTTCAACTACTTAGGCTCAATGGGCATGACAGTCTTTTGTGTAGAGTCCTAGAGGGAATGCAATTGCATTGGTTGGAGTCACAGTGGCATGTATCATTAGCTCCACCCTAGCTGCCATTTGTTGTGGAAAGGCTGCTGTGAGGAAACTCTCCTCATAGTAGTGAAGTTTGTGCCTGGGCTGATTTCCAAAGCTTTGGAAGTGTTGTGTCTGGAATAGTGAAGAACATAAACACACACATGCATGTCTAGTGGTAGCAAGGAGCCAAGTCAGTTCCAACAGTTCAACAGGATATAGAGTTACATGTAATCAGACAAGCCAGGGGTCAGGTTACCAGAGATTCGTCATTAGCCAGGAGTCTAGAGGTTGGGTTGCCAGGAAAATCCTTTGTTTGGAATGGAGGCTACTGGGTGTGACTACCTTATGAAGGGCTGTGACTGTCTATCCCCCTCCGGCACAGCTGTTTGGCATGGAGGTGTGCTGAGTACTGTAGATATTCTCTCTCTCTCTTCGGAGAGAACTCGGCTCTGGGCATAGTTCAGCATCAGAGTCTGACCCATCCACTTCTGGGGGGACAGAATCCATTTCCAAGGTGGGCTTCTGAGGCCCGGGTCCCCCCGTCCTGCCTGGCATGGGTGGGGACCTCACCATCTGAGGAGTCAGAAGGGATGAGTCATGACAGGAAGTACAACTGGAAGCTGCTTATTTCTGATGCACTGAAAATTGAATTCTGTGGTCCTTCAGTTCCTGTGGTCCAACTCCCATTAATCCAGACCAGCACAGCCAAAGTTTAGAGATGACTGGAGTTGTCATGGAACAACCTCTAGAGGGCTTTAACTCACTCTTTCTCTGATGTAAATGGATGACTATCACTATCATTATTAAACTCATGTCACTGCTATTTCAATATTGTGAGAATTTGGTCAACCTGTTATCGTATTCAAACCACAAGTATATACAGGTGAAGGCAGGGGAGATCTGGTATAATCAACACAAAATATAATTTTGCAAGCTTCAGGATGAATGCAGGTTGATAAAGTATAAACTACAGATGATCTGTACAGGTATTAGCAGGCAAGGGAGTTCTCTTCTAATGCTATGACAGTATGAAACTGTTTTGGTATGGGAGTATAGAAAGATAATTTAGAAGTACAGGAAGCTTTTATTTTAATCAGTTGTTTGGTAATTAAATTTCTTAACTAAGTAATATGGAAGAATGAGAGCAAATTGTAGAGTTTGGTTCAGTTGTCGGTTGTTTACAAAATGTGTTCAATATACTTAGAGATTGAAAGAAACAATTACATAAATTTATGTGTACACCAAATATATATTTTTCAATAGCACTTATATACTTTTGAAAAAGATCTGGATGTGATCAGCTGTTCAATCAATGCTGAAAAGACATTGCTGGGTAAGATCTTCTCTATCTCCATTAAATTCTGTAATGATGAACGCTGGCTATATCCCAGTTAAATTGTTTCCTTTTTCTAAGTAGTAGGCAGCAAAGAGGACATCTGTGGGCTTTTGGTGTCTAAATTTTTTAAAATATATATTTTTACAATTTATATCCTCTCCGGTTCTGGTCACGGAACCCAAGCTGGTCTAAATGTGTTTCTTCAGTGATAGCAAATAGGTTACAAGAATGAACAGAAAAGAGCCACAATAAATCTTATTATGGTTCCCTTATTGTTGGAAGAGCTAATGGTGGTAAGCATCGTTAATTGTTAGTTTCAACAAGGCAACTTCACACCAATCATAAACATTTTCTTGTATAAGCTACTACACATAGTAAAAATTCATAACTTCTGGGCCTGGATCTTCCAGCAGCCATCATGAAGAGAGAACTTTGAAGATTCTAGATTTTCTTCCAACTCCATAAGTGGAAGAAGAGGGTTTGCTGTATCTTCTTCTTTCTTGTATCAATTACATTAGGTCAATATGATCAAGAGTTTTAAAACATAAATTACTCACATATCCATAAATATAGTACTTCAGTTTGTTAGTTTTTCCTGAAGCAAGGCTTGATTCAGTATATAACACTGTTCCAATATGCAATATTTATATTTCAATGTTTTTTTCTCTTAACCCTTTTATTAGCAGTGAGTTTTCTGCAGTCAACAACAAAAGTGAAAGTAAATCAACTATTTCAACCAGGTACTTAAAAAGTGATATATGCTGCTGTAGATAAGCAATATAATTGACCAACAGTGTCTGATCTTGTCACAATTGTGTTTTTATCCTAGTATCTAAATGTCTGGTGTTGCTATTGGAAATTCACCCAGTTAATAATGTGAAAGTGTTAAAGGCAGTGGACAGCTGTGTCAGAGTGCAAGTACGTTATCCTGGTTAACCTGTGCTGCTTGAAACCTGTATTCTATTATAAATAATGTAATAATATTAAATGATATGCAATCATAATTTTTTTCGTAAGCAAGACCATACAGTTTATTTATATGTAATATTTATATACCGCTTCCTATTAGGATATAATCTTGAAGCGGTTTACAAAGGATAAAAACAGCCAAAATCATAATAATTATATCAAAACATGATTAAAATCAAGGATTGGGGGGGGGAGTTAGAAATGCAACATGCACTTCAGAAAGGCCTAGGTCAGCAGCTCTCAACCTTCCTAATGCTGTGACCCCTTAATGCAGTTCCTCATGTTGTGCAGACCCCCAGTCATGGGGCAGGGGCAGGTGGGAGGGGGAGGAAGGGGCAGTGGGAGGGGCAGCGGAAGACTCATTGCAACCCCTCTGAAAGGGTAGTTCGACCCCCAAAGGGGTTGCAACCCACAGGTTGAGAACCACTGGCGTAGGTTAAAAAAGCAAACTTTTAAATTGGCAGCTAAAACACAGAAGTGTATTTGCCCTCCAAATATCAGCTCACTATCAGACAGCTGTGTAGATTCAGTAGTAAAGCTTTGGTTCACCTGTTACCTTGGTTAATTCCCTTTATAGTTCCTGTATCCAGTTGTAGAAGCAAATGCTTTTCCGGAAAGCTCTCTCTTGCTACTTTCAGAAGATAAATGTAAGTATTCTTTTTAAAAATTATCTTGCAAGATGTTGTTCTGTAGTGTTGTTTTGCTGTCTGAAGATAGTTTATTTATCAATATGCTTTTGCATTTTTCTCCTATTCTTATACCAAAGATTCAGAGTCGATTACAAGTCAGCACCATGCATGAAAAACAACAGTAAAAATGGAAAAAAACTCAAAGTGACTAAAAATGTACAGAACACTTCATGACTAAGAATGAAGGCAAATGTTTTGCCCAAACCTCTGGTTAAAGATATCCACATTTACTACTTGTCAGAGATGCTGGGTGCTGAGTTCGGATTTTATTCAGATTATCACAGAAGTCATGGGGATGCTCCTTCCCGAATTCAAATTCAATTCTGATTAAAATGCCCTAAAAGACAATAAAAAGGGTTTGATTAAAGATTAAGCGTTTAATTAAAGACAAATCCATATTGATTGAACCAGATGTTCCACACATTTTGTTATCTAGCCCCAATTTTCAACAATTTTCTACTGGATCACAGACCTTATAAAGGAAATTTTGGATTGTATAATGAAATGAAGTAAGGATAGACACAGACCTTGTACGTGAAAAGCCAGATAAGGAGGATATGGATAATGGGAAATATAGTGTAGGAGTGTGATCAGACATGGAGTTTTTCATGTGCCCATTTTAGAAAATAAATCCTTCTGAAGATGAATAAAAAAACAGGCATTCAAATTCCTTTCACATTCTTTCACCTCAAAGCCTAGCCACCATCTCCCTAGCAACAAATGTACACCTGATTTTTTGAGGCCCTGATTAGTCACTGGCCCGGCAGCATCTGTTCCTAAGGGATTGTCCAGACTGGGGGATACTGCACATTCCAATGCGCTGTAGGTGTGTAGGCATCACATTTGACGCCTCATACATCATAGCTGCGGTGCATTATGCCGTCGCTACTACAGATTTACCTGCTGTGGAACAATCAACACTTGCTCTGCAGTATCAGGCAAATTTGAAGTTTCTCACCTGCAGCTCAGCTCCTGTTGGCTGCCCCATTCCACATGATGGACGCCTCATCTTCCAATACTTAGAATCATAGAGTTGGAAGGGATCTCCAGGGTCATCAAGTCCAACCCCCTGCTCAATGCAGGATTTCCTAAACCATCCCAGACAGATGTAGGCCCAACCTCTGCTTGAAGATCTCCAATTAAGGAGAGCTAACCTGGTTCAAGGCGAGGTGAGGCACATGTACAAATATTTGACACTCTTGCCTCAGATTTGCTCAGAAGGCATCCCTTTCAGTGTGCGTGATCGCTACCTAGATTTCTGCATATACGTAATAGTAGCAACATAATTTAAATTCACGTCAAGATGTCTTGGAAATTTTGATTTGATTGTGGTTGCTGCTAGTGGGGAAAAGTGAAGGCATGCGAGTCCAGACATATCAATTTATTCTTATACTGACTTCTGAACAGCATGTGATTCCTATCTTGTGCTTATGTGTGTGGTCCAAAGGCATTTTTTTCCCCAAACCAAGAGTTCTATTTTTATTTGGCGTTTCAAAAATAGCCCTTGGGCATGTTGAACTTTTTACTCCAGTACACAAATACTTAAGAGACAGCATTAAGACTGCGATCCTATATGTATTTTTTTTTGGGAGTAATTTAATTATAGCCTTCCAACTGTGACCCACAAATTATGCTGACATAAAACTGTGGAATTTATGTGCTAATAGTTTGGAAGCCAAACACCGCTTTGAACTGGTTGCTCACGTGTCTTGTTCGTGTGTGTACGTACTGTATTAAAAAAGTTGTAAAGTGACTATTGTTTCCATTCTTAAGATATTGAGAAGATTGACATCATAGTTTTCAGAGAAGGACACAAAGTGGTAAGAAATTTAGTTCTTTTCCTAGATATTTTTTGGTTTGAGCGGGAGTTCTAAAACAGTATGGCCAAAACAGTTGGTTTCATCCCAGATAGTTCATTGATGTTGAATGGCTGAAGAAAGGTTCTTTAGGTCAGGAGGAGAAGGCTGTTGGAATCCTCCCTCCAAGCTAGGCATTCCGTGTGAACGATATTCCAAGCTGTAGGGAAGATTTAAAGTGCATTTATCTCTTTGTAAGATGAGAGAATTAGGCTGCATGTGAACGAAGTGGGGAGAGGGGAAACCACTCTGAGGTAGCATAGACATGGTTCCCAGCATTGGGATTATTCACAAGCCAATCTGCCCCTCCTCCTCTCATGAATGGTCTAGAGGAGGAAAAATGGATTAAAGGCTTCCTTCTCTGAGACGCCTTTAAAACACTATTTATTTATTTATTTCTGTTTCTATTTCTAGCCTGCCCCATACCCGAAGGTCTCTGGGTGGGTAACAACGGATTAAACAGATTAAAAACAGGATACAAATTAAAACAAGATACTGTACAAATTAAAACATGTGCTTTGTGTGAATGCAGCCTTAGCACAACAGCTGAAGATACAGGACCTTTGGGCCCAGGCCTGGTGCATAAACTTCTTCAGAACATATTCTATCACATATTCTTTGATTACTTGCCTAGAGATAACTTAATAGATACCTGATTGGTAGGAGAGTCAGATCAGACAAGGGGAAGTATTCCATCACCCAGAGGGTCATCAGTCTGTGGAATGTGCTGCCAGAAGACGTGATAACAGCAACCAGCCTAATTTATGACAAATTTATGGATGACAGATCTAGGCATCCAATCTAGTAGCCATTGAGACATTTTTCAGGCTGTGGAAATAGGCAGAGTACCTCTAGGGCCATTTCCTGGGATTTGATAGCAGGAGAAGATTTGCCTTTGTCTTCTGCTGGAGATGTCCATGACCAATTGGTGGGCTACTGAGTGGGACAGGATGCTGGAATAGATGGGCTGTGGCCTGATCCAGCAGAGCTCCTCTTACATTCTTATGTTCTAGTTTTGTGAAATGTTAAAGAAAATAGATTTAATCAGCTGAGGTTGTGTTCAGAAATAACAAAGGGTGTGCCTCAGGAGCTCCCTCAAAGGGACAATGCAGAGGGTGGCCCTCATGTTCCCAACCCTTCCCTAATCCATCTTTTCTAGCACAGAATGTTCAGGAGAGGGGGCAGGGGTAGACTGGTGTGTGGACAGTCCTGCCTTGGAGCCTTCTCTTAGCTGCCTCAGAGGCATCTCAGAGGTGTCCCCCCACCATGTTTCTTCACAGCCTGAGTGTTGGGTGGCAATATACTGAGAGGTACTTGGAAATACTGGTGAGAAAGTTGTTGACAGTCTGTTTTGGGAGGTGAATAGCATTGCTACCCTAGGAACAAATTTCAAGCTTCTCTGGTTCAAGTTGCTTTTGTCACAATATGATTGGGGTACAAGCATGTGAATCTGACCTTACTGAGTAGATCCAAGTTGTGGCAGTGTTTGCAAGTTTCCATTTATGGAAACCTGTTGGTTCCCTTCTTTCCCCCCGTAACACCTAATGTTCTGTTTTTCTGTCACTTGTAGATGATTGACAATTCGAGTCAGCTTTCAAGAGAGATAATTGTTGATGACCTCATTTGGGCTCAGTGGGACATGTTGGAACAAAGATTATTCTACATTGTCTTAAAGGTTGAAAGTATAGAATATTTTGTTTAACCACATGCTTGCATGCCATTTCAGGAGAAAAAACATGGATCTTCGATAATTGGAGTATTTCTCAAAATAAGAAACAGATTATCCATCCATCCATCCATCCATCCATCCATCCATCCATCCATCCATCCATCCATCCATCCATCCATCCATCCATCCATCCATCCATCCATCCATCCATCTATCCTATACATGAAGGGCAGGTAACAACATCTAAAATCAAACATTAAAACAATAACACTATGTATTAAAACAATAGCATCTGCAAGTGGGAAGAGAAACGTGTACCCCATTTAACTGAGGGATGCGTCTTCACTGCCTTCCTCAACGTGTACAGTGAAGGTGATAGACCCACCTGAAGGGGGAGACTATTCCATAGCCTAGAGGCCATCACTGAGAAGGCTTCCTCCCAGGTGTCTTCCCCTTTCGCTCCTGAGGGTGGTGGGACAACTAGGAGGGCCTCCCCTCCAGATCTTAGGGCATGGACAGGTAGATATGGGAGTAGGCATTCCTTCTATATATGTTGTATTCAACAGCAAGAAATATTTACCTACCTTTATTGCTTTGCTAATAGGGATATGCACAATATTTTTGTTTTGGCATTTGATTTGAATCAATTTTGAAAATCTGTATTCATACGAATAGATTGCATTCGAATGTGGTAAAATTCTATTCGATACAAATCTATTTGTGAGTATTTGTATGAACATTTGATATGCATCTGATAGGAACAGATATGTATCTGATACAAATAGATACATATCTGATATATTTCCCCAGCTTAATGAATGTCTGAACTATTCATACGAGTGTCCGGAAACATTTGTATTAGTTTGAACGCCAGCATACGAATATTGTAACATTTGATTTGAGTTTGAATGTCCAAATTTGGCCGAATTCCACCAAATTTGACCAAATTTTGAGTGTTACAAATATTTGTGCACATCCCTATGTGGTAATTATTGTTAATCCCATTGAAATCTCTATGAGAAATTTTGAAAAATTGCCCCAACACACGGATGACTGCTTTTCTTCATGAATCTTGTGGTAGGTAGAAGGCATTCTGCCCTGCTACTCAGGATCGTAGGATTCCTCATGTGCAGCAAGGAACTCAAAACATTTGCTTCTCCATTGTTTCCTGTGTCTGGAATATTTCACAAATTTTGAGTGTTCTAATACAACGCCTAGGTGTTTTCATATACCTCTTGCAGCTTTTCAGTGGGTTTTGAATTTTCTTCCAAGTTAGCACCATCCTTTTCATGCACGTTAGGACAGTTTTCTTACACAGAGTGAAAATTTGAGGGTTTTTTGTGGGGATTCCACTAAGGGGAAGGAAGAAGAAAAATGTTGAAACCTTAAAATTCTTGCTGCTGGCAATAAATGCAAAGATGTACAATGCTCACAGATCCTTTTGGGGATTGTCACACTTAGTTATACTAATGGGCCTGCTTCTGGTGGCTGTGCCTAAGGCATGGAGATTTTTAGAAAAAAATATAATGACCTTGGGATATGTTTGCATGTTCTGAATGTGTCAGATTGTTTATATTAGTAGGAGATTCTCTCTGGTTACAGATACCAAAGGTCAACAAATATAAGCTTCAGCTTTATACCTGAATGCCTAAGGCTTCTACTTCTGTTAGATAACGTGGAAATAGGTGGAGTCAGTGCACCAAATAGGCACTTAAAGTAATTCGTTGTGAACTTCTTCATAAGTTTCTGTAAAAACGGAATCCCTACAAAAGAAAATGCTGTGATGTGGTGAGTTAACACTCGAAGCTTAGGTGGAGGCTGTGGCCAGGAAGGCCTACTCCCAACTACGGCTGGTGCATCAACTGAAGCCTTTTCTGGATAGAGATGACTTGGCCACAGTTATCCATGCTCTTGTAACCTCTAGATTGGACTACTGTAATGCACTCTACTGTACATGGGGCTGCCCTTGAAGACAGGTCGGAAGTTGCAGCTAGTGAAAAACACAGCCACTAGAGTGCTGACTGGAACATCTAGCCGTATGAACATCTTGCCAGTTTTAAAAGGGTTGCATTGGCTGCTCATTTTTTACTGAGCCCAATTCAGAGTAAATGACTTGGGCCCCAAATATCTAAAGGAACACCTTCTCCAATACTGACCTGCCTGTGCCTCAAGATTTAGCGATGAGGCCCTCCTGGTTGTTCCACCACCTTCAATAGTGAGGCTGGTGGGCACTTCAGAGAGAGCCTTTTCTGTGATGGCCCCCAGACTATGGAATAGCCTCCTCCTTGAGGTGTCATGCCCTTTCCTTATATATATTTATGAAGGCGGTGAAGACGCACCTCTTTGCCCTGGCCTTTGGCTGAGCTGATTATGTTTCTCCCCCAGTACAGACACTATCATTTTAAACATGTTGTGTATTGTTTTAGATTTGTTGAATTTTTAAAGTTTTTAAATGTATATTCTGTTTTAAATCTGTTTTAAGGTTGTTACCTGCCCAGAGACCTTTGGGTATGGGGCAGGATAGAAGTGTAAATAATAAATAAATAAACAATAAATATATTAGCATTTTTCCTGATATTGCTACTACAGTACTGCAATAGTTGCATGTTGATAAGGTTAAGATGCCTGATTGTCTAAATTAAGTGGATATGAATCGCCACTGTACTGTAGGAGGTAGCAAGGGTTGTATTTAAGGAGTGTGAGGAAGAGACTCTCAACCTCTCTACACTCACTTGCTGTAAGTTGGGAAGACATGGGTGGAGTCAGCTTATTCTAGCCATGGCGTCTTGGGAGAGGTGCTTTTTGGCAATCTGCTGTAGCGCACTGCTGAAAAGCAGTCCTGGTAGTTCTGAACCTGGGAGGTGTGTTGTCTGCATGCCTCATGTGTTTGGGATCAGGGCCACATTGAGTCTACCATTGATCCAGATGAAAGGCCTCCCTAATGTGGAACACACTCTCTTAATGAAGTTGAGGTGGACCAGCGGTGGGCATGGCCTCATTGGCCTGGATTAACGTGCAGATCTGTAAAGCCTAACTGTGTGCTAAATGGACCCTTAATCTGCATTAAGAGTCCATGACGGAAGGGGCCTGAGATTCTTTTGTCCTGCTTTGCCAATATGTTATCTGATTATAGCTGTTTAAAACAGCGTGTGTGGAAAACCTCTTAACACATCTGCCACAGAACAAAGTATTTAATATACAACTGAGCGCACACAATACCTCTGAACTTGCAGTGGTTTCTCTGAATTAAAACCCTGTTCACAATTAGCTACACTGTCTGTGAAGCAGCTTTGTCAACCTCAAAAAGTTTCCTATTATGAAGCTGGAAATAATGTCTTACTTATGGTAAGCAAAACCGTAACCATTAACAGGCAGAACCTATATGGGGTAAAGGAGGAAGGAAAGAGGTGTCAGAGCTGTGATGTGGTGAGTTTTGTTTTTCCTTCAGGGTAGGTGTGTATAAAAAAGAGGGGTTCCTTAACAGTGAAGAATTAAATGTTCTGAGGAAGAACATGGGCATTTCAGCCTTATATTCTCTGGATGATCCTAGTCAGAGACAGGGGAATTTGGCAGCTGAGAACTCCATAAAGTGTGTCATGAAGATGGGCTCAGTTGCTGATCACTGCCTTTTTCTGGTGTACTTTTTTAACTTCCCATGTTAGTTGAAAGCACTCAGTAGTCCTAGGTGGTCTTTCATCCCAGAACTCTTTAGCTTCCAAGCTCAGACAGGATTAGCAAGGTGCAGTGTCTCTAAATGTTGAGGTTTTAGAAGGAAAGTTAACTTGCATTAACTGTTATTTGATGAAAATAAAGGGATTCCCAAGCTACATATCTTAACCACTGGATTCTGGAACCAGAAACGGTTTATAAGGAAATAGGTATTGAAAAGTGTGGACTCATAAGAAAAGGAGTAGATGAGTTGTCTTCACTCCACTTCTTCTTCTGAACATAATTACAACCCACCCACCCACCCAAAAAAGAATACATAAATCAATGGAGCTAAAAAGGACCAGAGAACTTTGGTTCTAAATACATACTACCATTTGCTGCCAAACTTTACGTCTCTTTTAAAAATATTTCTTTATATAAACTTAAGCCAGTTATTCCACTGCTATATATATATATATATATTTTATAACACTCCGTCGTCCAGTAATCTTTACTAAAATCTTACCTTCGCCAACACAGATTTCACATTTGATAAATCTATATTGACCCTATTCAGTCTATACTGAATAAGGCTATATTCATCTCCCCCACCCCACCCCACCCCACCCCACCCCACCACACCCCTGAATTTGCTTAATCAAATCGAATTTGGTTGAATCACATTTTCGGATATTCTATTCAAATTGAATTGAGCCCCCAAAATTGCATTCATGCGTACCCCTAGCAGACAGCACGGATTCTTTTGACACCTTTCCATTATCCAGAGCAGAGTGCCACTATTAGTGCAAGTAAGTCCAGAAAAGGCCAAAAAGAGAGAAACAGTCTTGCTTTGCTGTTAATGAATGACTGAACTATGGATTAATGAAGGAACTGTCTGAGCATCCATGGGTGTTTAAATCCTCTTCTGAGCATCATTTACTAAAGAGGTCCCAGTGTTTGCCTGAAGGGTTGCTTGATGGGGCTGGAGAAAGATTATGTTCCTCGTGTATGATAATAAAACCTCTCTTTGTTATAGGAATCAAGAGATACATTATATTGCATCCAGTTTTACCCGGATAAAAATTTTAAGCTAATAGTAAGTTAACTTAATTTATTACTCCAGAATACAAATGTTTTACAGCAGATTTTTTTGGACTTAGTACAAGACTGAAGGGTGTATTTAAATGGTAAGGGTCATAGGGATCTGTATGATTTGTATAATACTTGATTTGGCAGGTTTGGAAGGTTTGGCCTGAACTAGTTCAGTGGCTCAGGTCTCAGTGGCAGGAGATCACTCAACCATCTCCTCCTCAACCAGGGAAGAACTAGACCCACACTCAGCTGTTTCTCCCCCTAATCTCATAGGCCATCCTTCTGGTACAGTGAAGGAGAAGGGAGGCAAGGAGATGCATCTTGCCATGAAAGGCTTGTTGGTGCCACCATACAGGGTGTGCTGTGTACATCTCCTAACACTTCAGTGCCTTTCCTACTGTGCCTTGCTTAGTCTCATGGATTCATGGGTCTAGAGGCTCAGTAGTTCTAGAGTTGCCTCAAATTGAGGTTGTGATCAGACACAGCAAAAGAAAAAAACATCTCTGAGGCAACTTAAAGAAGATGCTGAGGTGGGATTGTTCACACACCAGTCTGGCCCTTCCCCCTCTTCTGAACAATCTAGGCTAGAAAAGGTGGATTTGAGACTGTTGAGAACACAAGGGCCAAATAGGCACCCCATGTTACGTCTGATCATAGGCTAAGATGTCAGAGATGCTCTGGGCAACCTCAGAGGAGGCTCAACTAGATCCTGGCTGACTCCCTTCCTCCAGCATTTTCTCCTTGCAGGGATTCTCCTAAAAATGCAAGGTCCCAGATGGGAATGTCAGCCAGAGGTCTAGTCTTGGAGTCCTTTGGTGAACCAAGCCAGCACTCACCCACTCTAGGGCCGCGTCTTCACGGCAACGTTATTTCGAATTCAAAATGTTTTGAGTCCTCCGAGTCCAGACGGCAGTTTGGCTTAACACGCTTTTTCGGTGTTAAACCACGCCAAACCGTTCTGAATCTCAATCCTGATTTCAACAGGTCTCACTCCGGATCGTGCACTTGAAACATTTTTAAGTTTTTACTGTGTGGACAGTACCGTTTTCAGGGATGAGATTCCGTGTTCAGGGTGCCCCTCCCCCAATCGCACTGTATCCAATGGCTGTCCGTATTCTGGGCACGTCATTGGTGGGTGGGTTTCCAAACCGGGGCGAGCTAAGCCAGGCATGGAGGAAATGATGACCCTCCAGCGCCCCGGCTTTTTCCTCCTCCTCCTCCTCTTCTCCCCAGCAGGGCCCTTTCCAAGCAGCCGGGGGCAGCGGCAGCAGCGGCTGCGGCGGCAAGAACAGCCTGGTGAAGCCGCCCTACGTCTGGCCCCTCCGTTCCTTTTTCTCCCCTTTCCGTTTGCCCCGCGGATCCTCCATGCACCTTTTCTTTCCCTTTGGCGCATTCAGTGGCTATTAAAAAAAATAAAATAAATTCAAGACACGTGGAGAAAAGCTTCCCGAGGGATCCCTCCTCCCTGATCGATGCCTTAAAGGGTCCCCTTTTAATTAAAAAGGGGTGATTGAAGGTCCCTTTGAGAATAAAGAGAAGCCCCTTTAGAGAGAGCATGGGTAAGATTAAATAGAAACCTCTTCTCCCCTTTTGCCTCTCCGCACCCAGAGAATAGGTGCCTCTGCACCCAAGGATCGGGCACCTTTCTTGCCCCCTCACACACACCGAGTTTCCACCTTGTAAGCCTGAACTTCTTGGACCAGCCTTCACACAGCAGCGCTACAGTGTAGCAAGGGAACAACTTCACTCCCGATTAACAATGTTGCAAATTTGTGCAATTTCAGAATTTCAGACCTTTAGAAAGTGAAAGGAAGGGAAGCAGCTGACATTCTGTATTAATGTTTAAAGGAATGGGGCTTTACTTGCTGCTGCTGCTGCTGTGTGCTCTGAGCAATGAAAAAGCCCCTCGGTCCCCTCCAGCCCAGCCTCTTGGGGCGAGGGAAGCACGGGTGGGAAAGGGGGATCCAGACTTCTTCGATGGGGGTGATGAGGGAAGAGCACAAAGCTGGAAGAAAAGGGGGAGGGAAAGGTGGTGCAGAGGAAAGGAGGCGGAGAGCTGCACAGCCATGAGGGAAAGGTCTGATCTCTGTTACTTTGAACTAAGTGAGAGGGGCTGATCCTAGGAGGGAACAGCAATAAGAGAGAGGGGGTGGGCACCATGACTGGCAATGGGCAGGGAGGACAGGATTGCCGTGGGGACTCCAAGGATTGAATCCGAGATAAGGGTGCCATTGGGATGCCCTCGGGATGCGGATGAATCGGATCAAGTTGAAAGCTGTGGAGACAGTTTCGACCCGGTTCAATTATTTCGGTTTCGGGGAAACGATATAAGGCATCCTGTGAAGACGTGCTCTAGGTGGCTTACGCACATCCTAGAGGATCATGGTAGCACAGAAAATTAAATTAAAAGAACTAAGTTAAGTAAATGCTGGTGAGTCAAATGTGGAACTTGAAGTTGATTATTTCAAATATAGAAAATATATACAGTTTCTAACAAAAGGGCCTGTTCAGTATTTGATACATGATATATCCTCGTTACGTGAAAACAATCTGATATGCGGGTTGTTATTATAGTACCATTAGCTTTGAAATACTGTGAGGTGAAGGGAAGCCACAGATAATAAGCTAGGAGGGAACAGGAGCAAGAATATAGGAAGACCTTTCTGAGATTTTAAAAGTTATAATTAATTGATGTTAATTGATTATATGCTTTTATTAGGATCACTGATAAAATGAAATGCAATACATTTAATGCTAACGTCATCTAATTATGAATCTTTGAAGTAAATTTACTACCTGAATCCTGTATCCTGTGGCTGTTTTGTTTAATTTTTGCTTTTCAACAGCTTGAAGCTCCTTTAGATACCTGTCTGGATGATGTAGTTCAAAGGTGAGTTTCTTTCTTTCTTTCTTTCTTTCTTTCTTTCTTTCTTTCTTTCTTTCTTTCTTTCTTTCTTTCTTTCTTTCTTTCTTTCTTTCTTCCTTTCTTCCTTTCTTCCTTTCTTCCTTCCTTCCTTCCTTCCTTCCTTTCTTTCTTTCTTTCTTCCATGCATCCATGCATCCATGCATCCATCTCTTTCTTGTTATATATCTGCTTCTTACAATGAGGCCTTTTCCTGGCAGTCTGTCATTAAGAACCGCTTTCAGCTGAAAATTACCTTAGGTGTAATGTGAAACGTACCAGAGGAAGGTAGTCACAGAGCTGCGTTTTGAACAAGCTGAGACATTGGTCAAATAAGTTTTCACTGAGGATTGCCTGTACTACTTCCCCAAAATTCTTAATCCTCGGGTATTGCCACCACATGGGTAGGTAGGTGCCTCTAACTCTACATCCATTCCAGCAAAGAGGTGAAAGTCTATTGTTGATTCTGTGAAGATCAATGGGAGTATAGTCCTGCCTAAACAATATCTTAGTGGATAAATCTCTTTTGGCTTGAGATTTAAATGAAAAAAAAATCCTGCTGGGTATCCTAAGCCAGTCCTCCCTATCTGTAATAATGGCGCAGTCAGTTTCTCACAAGCCTTTATACCCCTCAGCTGCCTGCTATTACAGTCCAACAACTATTTATATATAATGGGTGCTCTACCCTTTTTCCTAGAAGAAGAAGAGTTGGCTTTTCTACCCCACTTTTCTCACCCATTTAAGGGGACTCAAAGCGGCTGACAAAGCTTTTCTATTCTTCTCCTCACAACAGAACACCCCATGAGGCAGTGGGGGCTGTGAGAGCTCAGAAGAGAGCTGTGACTAGCCCAAGGTCACCCAGCTGGCTTCATGGGGGAGGGCAGAATTGAACCTGGTATCCCCAGATAAGAGTCCAGCTCCCTAAACACTACATCAAACTGGCTCACAGTTTCCCTAGATTTATCTTCAGAGATTAAATATTCAAATTTAAGTCTACTCAAAGACTGAATGGTTGAAGATAATTTTACATCCCTCTAGGCCGGTGATGGCCAACCTATGACACATGTGTCACAGGTGACACACCAAGCCCTTTTGGGTGACACACATGGCCACCCTGGCACCTGGTTGTGTAGTGCTTGCTTGTTCTTGAAGTGTATGAAATACCAACTTTCAATTGAAGATTTAGCAACAAAAGTCACTAATGTAAGGAATTATTTGTTTTTGCTTTTAATAAAATACATATATCAAAAATATAACTTTTTTACTAGAGCTACAAATATCACAAAATTATGGACATTTCTAGATGTGACACAGCACCTGAGTTAAGCTAGGTTTTCTTGCGAATATTGACACACCGAACTCAAAAGGTTCGCCATCACTGCTCTAGGCGCAATTCAGACATAACAACAATTATTTTTTGGTTTTATAGCAACTGTAGTGGTATCTAAAAGCACAAGAGACAGCATTGTGTTTATGTGTCCCCTCATGCATGTATACATTTCTAATCAGGGGCAAACTCAAGATTTTATCTGGATTGTGGTTTGAAGATGAACTATGAGTCCTCCCATTCCTATAATTATTTGTATCATCCCAGCGAGACTTCTAATTATAAGCAAAAGAGTTTACGTGGTCTAACTGTGCTAAGGAAAAGCTTTTCTTGTGGTTTATCTCATAATTACAAATAAGACACTGATGTCTAACATGGTTTGCAGATTGATAAAGCTGAAACAATTTCAGGATCATTTCAGTAAGGAAGTAACTCTTACTTTCTGTTCTAGGCCTGTAAATTTGGATTATACTTTTCAAGATCAAGAAATTATACCCAAACCTCTCAACATTCAGGTTTTTACTAATGAAACAGGTAATGTATATATTAGAAACCATAAACTCAGTTTAACAGAACCTCATATCTGAGGCAACCCCAACATAACCCCACTCCCCCCCCCACCAAAGACATGCTAAAAATTATTGCTAGGAAACCCAGTGCTGGTAATGGGTTTTCTGGAAATAGCACATTATTTACCTTCTGAGGGGAGCCCCCATGATTGCTCCATTCCGCATTCCTGCATGGAGACCAAAATGGGTGTCCACACATGCGCGGAGGTGACAGCAACCACATCAGTGTGTCTGGATGATCAGGTGTGCGCATAAATTAAAGTGTGTATAGATAGTGTTCCTATACGCACACTGTGGAAATTGGTTTTATTTTAAATTTCTAGAGGAATTAATTAGTGCTGGATTTCTATGTATACCACTTCAGGCTAATTCCTTGGACCTATAGTTGGGTACGTAGAGGGGAACATGACAGTTTCCTTGGGCTTTGGGCATTTATGTTTTAGAAAATTAAATTGATATTATTGGGTTGAAATGTTTGCATAAAAGATTTTTGTTGTTCTTCTAGGCTGCCTCTGTGTATGTTATAATATGATCCCTGATAATCCTGAAGAAGTGACATACTCCGTGTCCTTCCTACATAAAGGTAGGAATTATAGGCTGTTTGTTATCTGGTAGTCTCCTGGTTTAGTTCCTTGCTCCTGCACAAGCCAGCTGGGGGACCTTGGGCTAGTCACAGTTCTCTTTCCTACTACACAGGGTGTCTGCTGTGAGGAGAAGAACAGAAGGTTTGTCAGCTCCTTTGAGTCCCCTTAAGAAGAAGAAGAAGAAGAAGGAATAGGAGTAGGAGTTGGCTATTCTACCCCGCTTTTTTCAACCATTAAGGGGACTCAAAGCTGCTGTTAAGGATGAGAGAAGTGGGGTGTAATAATCATAATAATCATAATAATAGGAGACTTCTGCGCTACTCAGTGACTTCCGGACTGGTTATATGAATCTTTGGGAATTTATCTTGCTGTTACGGTTTCTTCTTTCTGGGAAGTAAATTACTTTGACTAGGATTTAGGAACACAAGGTTTCTATTCTGTGTAAACTCTACTTTGCCTTAATAATTGGTTGGAGCTTATGCTGGATCCCTATGTCATTCAGAGGTTTTGGGTTTTTGAATTGTTCTAATGCCATTCTTAATAAATGAAACATGGTTTAAGAACCTGGATGGTTCCCGTCCCTCATTTATGGATCAACTCCCAGTTGCTTGTCTGCTAAACCAAGCCAATTGCCTTAAAAGATCCCATGTGCCAGAGGATGACTGGTAACAAATGTGCAGTCCCAACCATATAATGCGGCGCCCCGGTGATCGATCAATCAACGTGTGTGACTGTCAGGGGGTATTGGAGTGTCAGGTTCCCCCGTTGGTAATAAATCTTCGCAGAGTTGCACGTCCGTGCTGGAAAGACAAGTCTCTCCCTCTTAGCTTGCTGGCTGTCAGCTCTTCGTCGCTGTCCAATATTTCAGCAGGTTCGCCCCCCTTGCTGTGCCCACAGTGTAAGCAAACAGACTGAGGCAAATGTCTCCGTAGAGTTGTTTATTCGTAGCGGTTACATCTTAGCAGTTGCATCTCTCTCTCTCTCTCCAGCAATCAATCAACTAAGCAACACACAGCCGTGTGTGATCACTTTTATACAATTCCTTTATCACAAGAAGGTGACTCACATCCTTTGTATTACACAAGGTGTAGCAATCCTTACTTCATTCAGCCTTCAACAGTCTGGTGATAGTCTGGTGATTCTTGTGACACTTAGTTACCTTTCTGCACACATCTCTACATTTTCTTTATATGGGCTTTCCAGCCTAACAGTGACAGCTCAATCGGGGCTGTGCCTTTCATGTCTGGATGCAGCCATCCAGTGCTCCCAGCCACTTCCCTTTTTTTCCTAGGGCTGTGGCTGTGGTACAGCAGATAAGCACAGGAGCACCAACCAATTATTTTAGAAGCTTTCCCTGAACAGGAAGCAGCACCAGGACTGTGTGACCATGTGCAGCAGTGGCCACATGCTTGGCCTGACCTGTTGCCTTAAGGCAGTGGTTCTCAACCTGCAGGTCGCAACCCCTTTGGGGGTCGAACTACCCTTTCAGAGGGGTCTTGACGAGTCTCCCACCTTCCCTCCCCATCTTCACCCGAGCTGCCCAACCCCTGTGGTTGGGGGTCTCCACAACATGAGGAACTGCATTAAGGGGCCGTGGCGTTAGGAAGGTTGAGAACCGCTGGTATACAATAAAGGACTTGCTTGCTTAAACCTAAATATTTATATCAGACAGAATATGAAGATCTTCAATTTTATACTCATGCTTTCTATCTCAGAGAGCAGCTCATTTATCACTCATGCTCTTTTCCCCTTAAATCTTATCTTGGGGGTCGTGGCGTTAGGAAGGTTGAGAACTGCTGCCTTAAGGTCCTTCCTGAAACGAGCTGCAGTGATTGGATCAGTGCAGTCCTACTGGTCACACGCTTGACGTGACCAATCGACTTAGAGGCCTTCCTAGATGGGAAGTGGCACCAATCAGTGTCCACTCAGACCAGTGGTTCCAGAAGGAGAAGGCAAGTGGTTGAGAGCAGTGGCCAAAAGCCAGCAATGCAGAGCACTCTACAAGAAAAAAACATAAGAGAAACACGGAGTTAAAATAGGATGAAGAGCCCAAGTGATTTATTTTATTTTATTTTATTTTTGAATTTCATCCTTCTTTCTTCAGGCAATTGCTAAATAATGAGAACGAGAGGGATGGTAATGAAAACAAATTCTAAATTTAAAACCAAAGCCTAACCTTTTAATCTCCAGTTTTTATGTTGTGTTATCCGGAGTTATTGCTTTCTAGTGTCTTTGTATTTGTTAGTAACAAACACTTACCTCTTAACTCTCCTCAGGTTACAGTAAAACATATACTATTGCTCTGGAAAAAATAGAATCTTTGGAAGAAAAGGACCTAGCTTTTTTGAACCTGGGTAAGTTACTAATTAAAACTTTCTCCTTTTGCCTTTTTTTGCAATTACAATTTGGGCCTCCTAAGGAGTAGTGAAAAAGCATACATATATATATATTATTTTCCTTTTTTTTTGTCACAAAAACCTGATATTTTACAAACCAGAGAACTAAATAAGTAATTCTTGTGATTTCCATTGCATTTGATAAATCGAGTAGCTACAGACGCCTGTCATGGCTGTATTACTGAAGTGCGCTGTGTGACATTTTACAGCACTTTGGGACTGCAACGCATGATTTATGGCTGTATTGTTCTGGCACAGTGCTAGAGGTGTGCACGAATATTTGAAAGTATTCAAAATTTGATCGAATTCATCTGAATTTTGACATTCAAATTTGAATCAAATGTCCATAAATTCAAATTTAAAGATTCGAACAAATGTTGGATCTATTCATTCAAATTATCTGGACGGTCATGCTTGTACAGGTTTGTACACGATGCATACTTGAATATACGCATCTTTCTTGCATCCGAACGCATTTGTACAGATCCATACGGGATGAAAACGGGTTGCATATGGGATAAATACAGGATGCATACA
The DNA here is from genome assembly GCA_023333525.1 of Aspidoscelis tigris stejnegeri. Lineage (NCBI taxonomy): Eukaryota > Metazoa > Chordata > Lepidosauria > Squamata > Teiidae > Aspidoscelis > Aspidoscelis tigris. The sequence continues at coordinate 79,129,664 of JALMGA010000005.1, read as the reverse complement.
GATGTGTACTGATGTGTACGGGAAGGGTAACAATGCGTACAGGCACATACAAATGTTGCCAACATTCGTAAGTGCAAATTCGAATTGAATTTGATTAAATTTGAATTTTAAAGATATGAATCGGATTGAATTTTCAGATATTCCATTCGAATCGAATCCTGAAAATTGCATTTGTGCACACCCCTACATAGTGCTGATGGTGGATATCAGACGCCTGAACCAGCACAGGAGGGAAAGAGCTTGTCCAAAGCACTAAGCGAGTGTGAAATTCCACACTTTCCCCTTTCAGCATCTCTAGAGATGTGTCAGCCTGGCTCAGGCTCAGACGGGCTCTAACTGAAAAGAACTGTTTGGAAAGCTTGAATTCAAAATGTACACCTTGCCTGTTTAAAAACAGGGTTCAAATAGAAACCAAACAAAGGAGTGTTCTAACACATGGGTCCCCAACCACCAGTCCGCAGACTGGCATCAGGCCGTAGGGGTTTTTTGCTGGTCCTCACCACCGCGACAATCTGCCGTGCCATACCACACCATGCCCCCATCATGCCCCCATCACGCACCACCTCACCACGCCCCCACCACGCAATGGAAAAGAAAGTTGGTCCCTGCTGCTGTTTGATTGAGGTTTGTAGGTGTTCAAATTGAACCAAAGACCCTGCTCTTTGAAGAAAAAAGTGCAAATTCAAACCAAAGCAGCTCCTGTTGAACCAGCTCCTGTCGAACTGAATTCGCTTCTGTAGAACCAAACACAAACACGTTTGTGCACATCTGTATGTATCTCCAAGACAAAGCATAGATGACAAGCTATCATGTGACCGGGTGCCATAAGTGTGTACACCTTAAATCATGGAAATATTGTGTACTTCATGGGAACATCTTGTTCCATGTTTTGTGCAAAATAATCTGCATACTTTCTAGTTTTTGTTATTCTTCCAAGGTATATAAGATGTAGGTTCTCGCTAAGTGAAGTGAGTTTGGAATCACCAAAACTACCACATATGCTAAGCAAACCTTTATTCTTAATCAGATGATCCTTACAGATGATCCTTAAAACAATGCACCCATATATAGTTTCTTTGTCTGATAAAGTTGGGCTTTCTTGGTGTTCAAGACTGACAGTTTCTTTTATTTTTATTTACTTCAACCCTCTCTTAGACTGCTATGTGGCTGTTTATTTGCCTGGACATTTCCTGCATCTTCTCAACACTTGGCATCCTGATCTTAGCTGCCATAACTTGTTTTTAAAAGGTATTGGGCAGTTCTTAGCAATCAGTAGATAATCAGCTATTCTTAAAAAGGATTTGTTAACTTATTGTTCAGATGCAAAAGAAGAAACGTTGATCTTCAATGCAACCAGTGTGTCAAGTTAGATTTTAATTCTGAAAGTTGTGGTAAGTTGGCGAAGACGCTGTCTCCAGAAATGATCTTCTCCATCATAAATTGAGGAATGTGAGGTTGCACTGTTCTAATACAGTTGGACCCCCATATGGGGATGCGTTCCAGGCCCCACAGCGGATAACGTAAACCGCAGATAATAGCAAATGCTGGGAAATGCACTCCATTTCCCATAATTCCAGTGAAATCCCATGGGATTCCACAGGAATTGTGGGAAATCTTGCTCAAGATGCACTTCATTTCCCATCATTCCTGTGAAATCCCAAGGGATTTCTAAGGCATTATGAGAAATCACATGCCATTTTTGGCCATTTCCTGCCTATCCCAGGCCTTGGAAAAGCTTAAGGTAGGCCGAATGGCACCTGCAGGGGGTGGGTGGGGGATGATCGATCGTTGTGGGAAATGGAAACCACAGTTAACGGATCAGTGGACACGGGGATCTGACTCTATACATGTGTGGGTGTTGTGTTATTGCATGGATAAGGGTCACAGAAATAAATGGGAGATGAGCAAAACCACACGTTCATTCGAAGATTGCTTATTCAGGTAATAGATTGGTGCTGGATTCAAATTGCCCATTGTTGTTAGGTACCACTGAGTTGTTTCTGAGTCCTGGTGACTACCTGGAAAGGTCTATGTAGTTTTCTTGGCAGCATGGAAGTTCTTTGCCATGACCTTCTTCTGGAGAGATACCAAGGATAGACCTTGCAGTGTGATGCTCTCCAGGTAGTTGCTGGACTATGATGATGACTCCTGCTGGTATATTAGAGTGTTCAGGCCTTTGGAGTACTGGATACAACACACTATACTGGAAAGTAGGGATATGCACAAATGTTTTTTTGGCATTCAATTTGAAACGAATAAAATGTTGGAAGATCCATATTCGTACAAATAGATTTCTATTTGAATGTGGTAAAATTGTATTCGATATGAATCTATCGTGCGTATTCATACAAACATTCTATATTGTTGATTAAAATAAACAAACAAACCAGTCTGGGTCTGGCAAGTATACCTCAGTGGCTCCTTTATTTTACCATGGAAAACCCCAACACTCTTGTGAAAGTAACAATGGTTTCAGAACAGTTTGTGCATGAGGTCTACCTTGGCCTTCCAAACCATTCCAGTTTATATCTTGAATCGCAATCCTAGGTTTGCCTGTTCAGAAGTTAAGTTGAGTGGGGGATTCTTCCAGGTACATAAGTCAGATAGCACCTCTGCAGTTCCAGGCCTCATTTTTACCTCATATTCGCATGGTGTCAATTTCCTTCTTGCTCCCTCCACCCCCTGGTACCACCTTGAAATGTACATTTAGTGGTAGTAACTCTTTCTTTCTCCAGATGGTGCCAAATAAGCAGGACATTCACTTCCTAAATGAACTTAAATTTGGATTAATTTTCTGAGAGACAAAGGTTTTAATCATTTGTGATCCATTGCCTATCATTTATTGGCATATGTATGCAGCCCTTCCCTTAACTTTTCTGACCTGGAAACCATTTATTCATCATCAGGCAGCCAAAAGAGCTAATTCAGTGCTGGGAGTAATTAGGAAGGGAATAGAAAACAAGTCAACAAGTGTCATTTTGACTCTTTATAAATCTATGGTGAGGCCACGTTTGGAATATTGTGTACAATTCTGGTCACCACACCTCAAAAAGGATATTGTGGAACTAGAAAAGGTGCAGAAATGGTCAACCAGAATGATTAAGGGGCTGAAACACCTCCCTTATGAGACCAGACTGCAATATCTAGGTGTCTTCATTTAAGAGGAGACCTAATTGAACTATATAAAATAATGCACAACACTAGAACCAGGGGGCATTCTATGAAGCTGATGAGTAGGAGAGTCAAATCAGACAAGGGGAAGAATTTCTTCACCCAGAGGGTCACCGGTTTATGGAATTTGCTGCCGGAAGAGGTGGTAACAGCTACCAGCCTAGATGGCATTGAGGAAGGGTTAGACCAATTTATGGATGACAGATGTGTCAATGGCTACTAGAATGGATGCCTGAATACATCTTTCAGGGTGGGGGGATTGGCAGGGTGCCTCTAAGGCCATTTTCTGGGATTCTAGAGTGGGAGGTTAGCCCTTGTCTCTGCTTGAGATGCCCATAGACAATAGGTGGGCCACTGTGTGCAACAGGATGCTGGTCTAGATGGGCTGTGGCCTGCTCCAACAGATCTCCTCTTATATTCTTATGTAATGCTTTGAACAGAATAAGGATTGAAACATCAGCAATTGTCCATTATTGCAATTTCATTCACATTTCAAGGGGATTCATTGATTGCACACACAATTTCTCTTCAACCCTCTGCTTCCAGGTGAGGACGCAAAAATCCACAGACTGCACACTACTTCTGCCCTTTCCCCTTGCAAGTCAATGGTCATGGATCACAACACAGGAAGAATGTTTACAGTCGCGATAGACAAGACAGCCTTGTTGCGATTTCTGTGGAACAGCAAGTTGGATCATGATAGGCTGGCACTGTTACACTGTTTAGTTCTACATGTGAAAAGCACCGGCGAGTTGGAAAACCAGGTGGGGAGGATCATTCCTTTCTCTATGCTGCTGCAAAAGTGGGTGCTTGTTTGTCCACAGGTAAAATACAGAACAATAGTTGCCAACTTGGTCTAGTGGTTAGGGAGCCGGACTCTTATCTGGGAATACTGGGTTTGATTCCGCGCTCCTCCATGAAGCCAGCTGGGTAACCATAGGCTAGTCACAGCTCTCTTCTGAGCTCTCACAGCCCCACCTGCCTCACAGAGTGTTCTGCTGTGGGGAGAAGAACTGAAGGTTTGTTAGCCACTTTGATTCCCCTTAAATGGATGAGAAAAGTGGGGTAGAAAAGCCAACTCTTCTTTTTTAGTGCTCAAATATACTAATGGGTAGAGCAACGCATCTCAAGTTTTTCCAGCAATCAGAAGGATATGCTTCCATCTCAAAATTAATTTCTTGTTCTTGTTGGGTACCACTGAGTCATGGTTGGCTCCTGGTTGACTACAGGGTAGAAAAGCCAACTCTCCTCCTCCTCCTCCTCCTCCATGGCCATCTCTATGCAGGTTTCTTGGCAGAAATACTTAAATGGTTTGCCATTGCTTACTAGCTCCATTTCAGATGCTTGTAGACATTTTTCCTTTAGTTTTGCTTTAGTTTAACTGACTTGTTGATGGTGCATTTTTGGTGCCCTGTTAGAAAACAGCAAAACGAAACACAGTTCTGGCTCTTTCTGCACTGACCCATAATCCTAGAATCCTAGAATCATAGAATGGTAGAGTTGGAGGGGACCTCCTGGGTCATCGAGTCCAACCCCCTGCTCAAGGCAGGGTCCATGTAGAACACCTTGTGGGCCTCCTTATCTGCACATTCATGTAGATCACTGGAGCCCTGTCCACAGCTGGTCCAGCTCTGTCTGCATTTGATGAAGACTGATCCAGATTAAAGGGGCTGTTAATCCAGGTCTTTGGTAGTGCTAAGTAATTGAGACAGTCACATCAACATGCAGGGCCCATTCAGAATTGCACACAGCAGCATGGCTATTCACATAATGCTACATGACATTTGCTGAAACCTAACACAAAACATTATCTGCTACTCACATTGGGTTGGGCACTGACTGCATAGAGATTGCACATAAAGCTTGCGTGAAGTCCAAGAGGTTTTGTCATCTGGTGCTGCCTTGAGCGCAAACGGCACAAGATCTCCTGTTGCGGATTTTGTAATAGGAAAAGAATGACTTGAGTAGGAGACTCTTATCCCATGAAGCTTTAGTGAACCCTAACCCTTAGACTTAAGCTGAGAAAACAAAGAATTTAAATGTATTCCACAGGCTGCAGTGTTGGTACCTTCACTTGTATGATTGTTTACAATACAACTGGAGGGGAGGCCCTCCTGGTTGTCCCACCACCCTCTGCAGCAAAAGGGGTGGGCACCTGGGAGAGGGCCTTCTCAGTGATGGCCCCTAGGCTAGGGAATAGTCTTCCTCTTGAGGTGTGTCTATCACTTTCATTGTACACATTTAGGAAGGCAGTGAAGATGCACCTCTTTGCCCTGGCCTTCAGTTAAATGGGGATGCACTTTCCCTTCCCACTTGCAGATGCTCCTGTTTTAATGCATATTGTTGTCGTTTTAATGATGTTTGATTTTAGATGTTGTTACCTGCCTGGAGAACGTATAGGGTGGGATAAATATGTAAACAAACAAGCAAACAGTGGTGATCATGTCCTTTCCCCTCCACTTTAACAGATTATCCACTGGATTACTGAGAACACATCGATTTGTTTTACATTTGACCCTATTCAGGAATTTATCATGGGTAGGTCTTCTATTGGTATTAACCTGAGTTCAAGAAGGGTGAACCTACTGCAGAGGCAAAACTTTCATCAGGCATTTTATATTCCTATGTCTTTAGCTTCTTTGTACTCAAGAATGTGTCTGGAGAACTCTGAACTAGATAAACTCTTGCCATACACATCACTCCTATATTGGAATGAGGTAAGATGCCTTCAAAATGGAAGCAAGTGTTTCTGTTTTCTATACCACAGAGATAAATGCTCCACAGGTCTTTTAACACGGCCTGCTGGATTGACACTGGAAAGTAAAACGTAGTGAAGATTAAGGGTCATTTTGTGTATCTGCCACTGAGGAAATAAATGGTGTCCTATTTGTAGATAAAGATCTTGGTCTTATATTTGTAGGATATTCCTGGAATTACATGCAGAAGGCACATCATCTTATTACCAGTCTTAAAGGTAAGTCTAATAGAAATATATTGCTAACTAAGGACAGTGAGTTCTGTATTTCTGTTTTGTTTTATAAGCACAGAATTAAATCTTACTTTCAGCTGAATATAAATTTACACAGTGAGTGGAAGTTTATAGAGTTGCTTTAAGAACCAAGAAATTTATTTATGGTCACAGACCAGAATACAAATAACATTAGTGGTTATTAAAATTATGTATTTCATGTTCTTTACACTACAGCTCTGAGAGCTGTTTTTCTGTTACAACCACATTATATGGTATTGGATGATGATGATTAGGAATGTGCATGGATATTCATAACATTAGTTATTCATATGAATTCGGACATTTGTACACAAAGAGTGTTTTTCCACAGTCACTTAGTACCCATTTTAGCACCCATTAAGGACCCATTTGGGTGCGAGCCAGATGACCCCATTTCCACCACGGCACCCATTGGGACACATATTTTTCCACCGCACCTCAGGAAATCCAAATCATATGGGTACCTTTTGGCCTTTAATCCTGGTTTTCTGTAGACCCCATTAATGGGGTCTACAATGGGGTCTTCAGCCAGAAAATCCAGATTAAAGGGAGCCTGTTTCAATGTTACTTTGGCAATGGGGTCTAGAGGACGCTAGGGGGAGGGGGCACCCTTGGGGGGAGAGCCCCAAAACCTAAGCTTCAAAGTCATGGGTGGTCTAGCATCCAGTAGCAATCGGTGCTAGCCTCGCTGCCATGGAAACACCGGAGCACCCATTGGAAATCCGGATCTACCCATGAGGGGTCTGCCTGTCACCCCAGGTGTATGGGGGGACAGGGGGTGCAATTTCCAAAGCGGCTCCGAAGTCATTTCGAACTCTGTGCAAAATAGCTCCGGAGCGTCTTTGAAGTCTGTGCTGATCTTCAGAGTGAACTCTGAAGTCACTTCGAAGTCACTCCGAAGTCACTTCGAAGTTTACTCCGAAGATCAGCACAGACTTCAAAGACACTCCAGAGCTATTTTACACAGACTTCGAAGTGACTTTGGAGCCGCTTTGGAAATTGCACCCCCTGTCCCCCCAAGCACCTGGGGTGACAGGCAGACCCCTCATGGGTAGATCTGGATTTCCAATGGGTGCTCCGGTGTTTCCATGGCAGCGAGGCTAGCACCGATTGCTATTGGGTGCTAGACCACCCATGGAAACACATTGGGTACTTCCCTTAATCTGGATCTACTAGATCCGGATTAAGAGAGGTACCCATTCTCCAGATCCGGATCTTCTTAGATCCAGATTAAAGGAGCGCGGTGGAAAAACACCCAAATAGTAGGTTACGATATTTGTAAATTGACATTCGTACAAATAAGAATGTTTCGGCCATTTATATGAATAGTTCGGCCATTCGTACAAATAGTTCGGACGTTGTTTAAACTGGGGAAGCAGTGAAAGTGGCTGTGCCAGACATCTGCAACAGTGCATTCAACATGGATTGAGAGCGTATTAAAAGTGGATTCGGGTGGGATTTGATGCTGTCAGGGTGGATTTGTTACGGGATAGGTATTGGATACATAACTCGGATCCGTACTGAATCCATATTCATTTGTATCTGATTCATATTAGTTTGTATTGGATATTCGTACAAATTTGTACGAATACATTTGTATTGAATAGAATTTTACCACATTCGAAAGCATCTAATCACATGAATATGAATTTTCAAACATTCGATTTGCTACAAATCGAATGTCAAAAAACAAATAGCGCACATCACTAATAATGATTGTTTTAAGACTTGAAATGGTTCTATTAAAAAAAGTGCAATAATCCTCTTCCCTTGTGCATTATGAGTTTGGCAAGCCATAATATAATCTGAAATCAAAACTGAAAGCCCAGTTCAAACTGTAGATATGACCCAAGCCACATTCTCAATAGTGCCTACTTGGGTTTACCTAAATGATGCCATAGGCTACTGAAAATAAAAGCACTAACATCTGTCATGGAAGGATTGTATCAGTGCCATTTTGTTCCAAATTTAAATTTTTAATATTCTGCAAAGTCTCCACTAGAGGTCACTATTATACCTTGTTCTTTCTCAACAAGGATGCTGTATTACAGTGTTTCCCAATCTTTTGACAAATGTGTACCCTTTTTATAATTTTCGTAATGCTGAGTACCCCTCATAAAAAACATTAGGGATAAAAATTGTATTTTATAAAAATAATCAAAATCAGTGGAACTTACTAAAGCACGATAACAGGCGCCCGGAACTAACTATTAAAGAAATAAGTTGTCTCTGTAACGAAGTGCAGTATATTCACGTCGTGTCACGTGTCACCATTAGATAACACTGCAGTTCTCCGGCGTTTAAACAGCTCCGTGGCTCAACGTCAACTGTTAATGTTCCCGCAGTTTAAAAATGGCTGAACCCGAGCTGTGCGAAGGATGCGCAGAAGTTCCCGCCATAATGAGTTGCGATACGATGTACGATGGCGCCAGTTCCCGTGTAAAAACTGCGATACGCACCTATTTCTTTCCTTGTTCTGTGGGTGCAGCTAAGCACGTTGCAGTGGATATTCCCACGTGATCCCCACCAAACTCTGGTGCAATGCGTACCCCCACCAAACTCTTCCCGTACCCCTGGGGGTACGCGTACCAGACTTTGGGAAACACTGCTGTATTACTTACTGAAAGACTTGTGCCCTTTTACTTCCTGAAACTCCCATTTGTGCATCTTTCCACAAAACACAGGTGATTTTTTTAGTATATCTTTATTAACACACTGCGTAGAATGATTGTTCATGGGAGACATCCATATTCCAAGCTGAAGCAACAATTAACCCTAAAACAAACAATCAAAAACAAAACTTCTTTTAACACAAGTTAATAACAAAGTTTTGCAGTATTATCTTTCTCATTGATGGATAACAATGCCACGTCATATAAAAATACTAAGAGCATTACAATATTAACCTGTAATCATTAGAAGCAATGGAGAGGCTGTTAAGAATTACAATTGATAGGCTGTTGATTCAACAAAACATGATTTCTTTTAAGGCAGTGTTTTTGTTTCTGGTTACCAAACTGTAGAGATGTACGCAAAATCTAAAATTATGGCTCAGTTTGAATTCAGACTGGGTTAAACAGGCTCAACATGGCTTGAGTTCTAACCTGTTTTTTTAAAAAAACTTTGGAGGTCAGTGGGAAAAGACCCTTTTTAAGGGCAATTGCGGCCAAGCTTGAACCAGCTGCAATTGGTTGGATCAGCCTCTTTGAATGAATATTCCCTGGTTCAGTTTGGTTTGAAACAACCTCTTTCAAATGGGTGTGCAGTTTGGTTCATTTCAGATTGGGTTGAACCTGAAATGATTCAAAACAACTCTGCTAGAATAGACTTAAGCTTGTGTTGGGAAATGCTTTGTGTGCATGCTGTACTCCATTTTGTGTGGACTTGTGAGCACATGCAGTAGCTATGGCTAATGAAGAACTGAAATGGTTTGCATGAAACATGTGAAAATTTAAAATCCCCAGGAATATTTGGATTAGAGCTTGAGTATCCTGGTTTATTCTTGAAGGTATTCAGTCCTGAAAAGTTTGGGGTCTCTGCCAGAATATGTTAGGTATCATAATTATTGTAGTTATCTTAACAGATTTTTAAATACCTTTCTTACCATAGTCTTCTCCTCTCCCTCAGAAAAAATGGCATTTGTGTGATTTTGTATTATAGTTTATAGATATTTAAACTTCTCACTTTTGAGGCAGTGAGGAAAGTTAATGCCTGTGTGTTCCAAACTTTGCCGCTTTAAACTCCCTTGTGTGCTTATCTCTATGCAAAACAGGAATATGAATGTGTAATTTTGGGGTTTTTTAGAAGGAAGCAACTTGCAGAAGCATATCTTCTCTCTCTTATTTGTTCAAGGTGCAAAATTGCAAAGGTTTTTGGGAAAAGTTAAGTCTGAGCTTGGACAGTGTGAATGCTGAGTCACACTTGCATTTCAGCAGCAAGGTGTTGAGGAAAGAATGGGTTGAGCTTCTTTCAGATGAGGTAAGCAAATTTTGTCAGTGCTCAATGGACGGACTACAACTCCCACAATTCTTTTGGGTGTGTCCAGACTTAACAGATGCTGTGCATTTCAATGTGCGGTCGAGGCCTGGGTGTCACATCTGATGACCGGTTATGCCGCCGCTACTTTGAACTTACCTACTGTGGAACCATGAGCACTCGCTCTGCAGTTTCAGGTAAATTCGAATGTTCGCACTAGTCTGGACAGGATGGCGAGAACGGCAAACGAGAGCTGAGCCTGCAGCTCAGCTCCCTTTGGCTGACCCATCCCACGTGACGCGCACCTCACCATGCACGCCACAGAAGTGTCGCAGCTTTCTCCGAGAAAACTGCAGGGAGGCCGCTTGAATCCAGACAGCGTGTCATGGCTTTACAGCAGGTAAATTGCCTACTTTGTTATAACTGCGGATTTAATCCGCTAATCTGATACTACCTCTGTCAGTCCAGAATAGGGTTGTGCATGAATGCAATTTTTGGGATTCGATTCTTTTAAATCCGAGTTTAACCAAATTCAGTTTGAATTAAGCAAATGCAAATCTATTCGTTTGAATTTTTCATTATAATTTGTGCTCACGAATGTCGACAACATTTGTAGATGCCCATATGCATCTTCCCCAGGTCCATACACATCCATCTGCATCCCATAGTTATCCCATATGCAGCCTGTTTTCATTCTATACGGATGCGGGAAAGATGTGAATTTTCAAGTACGCATCATGTACATTTGCACACATATGAATGTCTGAATAATTCGAATGAGTAGATCCAAAATTTGACATTTGAATCAAATCTTTAAATTATAATTTAAGGACATTCGATTCGAATTTGAATTTCAAAATTCGATTGAATTTCGAATGCATTCAAATATTTGTGCACGCCCCTAGTCCAGAACCCCTGTGGGCTGGGGTCTAGTTGAAACACTCTGCTTCATGGTCTTTCTATTAGGTTCTTCGTTTTTTTATTTGTTTCTTTTCCACAATGTGAATTTTTCCGCAATGTTTACTATTTCAAAGGAGTTCAGAGGTTAGGAAAGTTAAATAGAGCAGCCAAAATTGACTTATGAAACAACGTTGTTTGCCTAAAAATTACAGATTAACACATATTGAAAGGCGGTTGAGCATAAAAATGAAGAAGAATTGGCTTTTCTACTTGTTTTTCCCGCCCGTTTCAAGGAATCAAAGCATTAGGGGTTAAAGCATTCTCGCAGGGTCGGATGTAGGTGAGCCCTTCATTAGAGCAAAGGACTAGCTCAGTACCATAAGGGAAAGATGTTTAGTATGAAGCAACCTACACAAGTATCAGAAACAAGATTTTCTTTCTTCTGCCTTGTATCACTGCTATGGGGAAGCAATCAGAATTTTTTTTTAATTAGCCTTTTCTGCACTGGGGCTTATTCTGGGTTATATTGTGGAATAGGGGTGTGTTGTCCAAATGCTACTGCAGACTCTAGTGGGTTCCGGGTTGCCTTTCTAAGCTGGTTACAGATCAGCACTTTCTGTGCAGTTTGTTGTGCCATGCAAACCAAGTCCTAGCAGTGATAAGAAGAAGAAGAAGAAGAAGAAGAAGAAGAAGAAGAAGAAGAAGAAGAAGAAGAAGAAGAAGAAGAAGAAGAAGAAGAAGAAGAAGAAGAAGAGCTGGCTTTTCTATCCCACTTTTCTCACCCACTTAAGGGGACTCAAAGCGGCTGACAAAGCTTTTCTATTCTCCGCACAACAGAAGACCCTGTGAGGTAGGTGGGGTTGTGAGAGCTCAGAAGAGAGCTGTGACTAGCCCAAGGTCACCCAGCTGGCTTTATGGGGAAGTGTGGATTCAAACCCTGTGTTCCCGGGTATGAGTCCGGCTCCTTAACCAGTAGACCAAACTGGCCAGCTTCAATTTGGGTTACTTCCTCTGCTTCCTCTGATGCTGTTCTAACATATGGATTTCTGAATGGTTTTTTTTCTTTCTTATTAAATAAGTTTGACGGCTTCTTTCTAGTGTGTTCATTTTATATTTTGTTTTTATAATTGTGACCTGCCTTGAGACCTTCAGGTATAGGGTGGGATAAAAATGCAAGCAAATAAATAAATGCGTATTTTAAATTCAGTTTTACTCTTTGTTTTAGAGAACTGAACGGAATGATACAGCGTATACAAAAGTCATACTTGAAAACGCAAAAAGGCAAGTTTGTTCCCCGATTGAGATGCGGTTCCCAGTTTTCATTAACTAGAAGGCCGAATTTTAAACAACTCTTGTTATGGTATTGTATCTTTAAATGCCTATAGAGCTGATAACTTTCAGGAATCACTTTGGGATTATGTCACCTGTCAGATGTTCTTGACTGGTCACACTCTATCCTGTTTCCCTTGCTTTTTGCAAGCTTGTGCCCATTGTCCTATTATACAATAGAAACTTATCCACATCCTGAAAAATGTGCTTTGTTGTTTATTATTTTGCAATTTTATCTTTGCTTGATAATGTATTTTGGATTCAGATTATAATAGCAAGTTGTTTTAAAATATAGTTTTAAGGCTGTTACTCACCCTGAGACCTTCAGGTATAGGGCGGGATAGAAATACAAATAATAAATAAATAAATAAATATTGAGTTGTTATTCCATTCTTTGGGTATTATACTTAGTGATTAAATTTTTTTGGCTTTTGAAGAATCTCCAAATCTTGCTTGGAAAATAGATTGTTAATTCTTATGACCCTGTATCCATTTCCATATAACATTCTTTTCTAAAGAACATTCACCAGATTAGTGATGTAGCATTCTCCTATTAAAAGAAACCCAATCTTGACCACCATACCCTGAAATTTCTTCAGGGTAATTAATCCCTGATTAATCCACTCCTTGGGGGTTTTTTTCAAGGGATTCAGCACCAAAAAAGAAACCAAAACCCCTCATTTCATTTCTATTCCCTATGGTCTCTCACAATTTTTCCCGGGTTCTGGAAATGTCCAATATTTCCTTTTGGTTCCTGCTGAAAAGAGTTTTCAGTTCCCATTTTTTACTGCAGAAATTAATGGAATGAGCTAGGTAGCTATTGTAGAATTGTTTTTGTTTCATGTGTTTCAAAAACGTTTGTCTTTTCACCTAGGGTGCTTTCCAGCTTGAACATGAAGAATACCACACGTAAGTTGAACATTCCAAACTGAGCTGTTTCGCTATCATGGTACCTTGGTATTTCTGATACCAAGCAGAGTTACTGAAGAACAAGAACCGAATGTGTGTGACCTAGCTTTTAAATTGCAAGAGAGCTTTTTAAATAACTGTGCAAGTGGAACTTGGAACATAGAGAAGATTGATGTGGGGTATAGATCTGAGGCGACCTAGTTTCAGTTGTATCTGCTTGAAATGCCTTTAAGCAGATACAACTGAAAATGCATGCGTTCTGTGTCTGCATTAGCGTTTGCATTAAAGTGGAAGGATTCCCAGAACTTTTCAAATATAATGGGACAGGTATGGATGAATGGATTTTTTTCACTATCACAGACCCAAATCAGAAAATTTATTTATTTATTTATTGTTTACATTTCTATCCCGCCCCATATCCGAAGGTCTCTGGGCAGGTAACAACGGATTAACGAACAGATTAAAAACAAGATATACACTAAAACAAGATACAGATTAAAAACACTTTAAAAATTCAACAAATTTAAAACAGTACACTCCATATTAGATTAATAGTGACTGTAACTAGCTGGCCGGGGGGAGGGGGGGGGGGAGAATATAATCACCTCAGCCAAAGACCAGGGCAAAGAGGTGCATGACGCACCTCGAGGGAGAGACTATTCCATTAATATTTGTTCGTTTATTCAAGATATGTGCCTTTTGCATCTGCATTAGCTTTTGAATTCCCAGCACTTTTCAAATATAATTGTTGCCCAGTTCCCATCGGCCTTAGCTACCATAGCCATTGGACAGGTATTATAAAAAGAGTAGCTAAGAATAATGTGGAGATCAGTGTCTCTCCATTCCTAGGCTGAGTTCAGATATACTGTAATAAAAGAGATACCTCAGAGGCACCTCAGAGAGTCAGCGTGTGGCCCTCGCGTTCCCAAGTCTTCTCTAATCCACTTTTTCCAGCACAGAATGTTCAGGAGGGGGGAGCGGCAAACTGGTATGTGAAGAATCCTATCGCTAAGCTTTCTCTAATTCATGTTGGAGGTGCTCTTTTTTGCTGTGTCTGATCACAGCCCTGGTCTACACCCTCCTTTCAGTGACCTGAAACATGGGCTACATAGTTTCTGGTACTTAATTAAGTTAGGTTGACCAGTAAGGAGGGCGGGAGTCTTCTAGGATGCCATCTTGTAGCACAATAATGTGTGTCTATTTCAGGAGATTAGAACTATACAAGCTGTGTGTAATAAATGTCAAGTTCAGAACAAAAGAGCATTTTGCAGTATTTCAATGTCTTCTGTGGACCTGCTGGCTCTAAAGGGCTTGTGGTGCGGAGAAGCAGGATTCGTGGACCCAGAAGGCTATTTTTGTGTCAGACCTTGTGACTTTTGTAGGAAAGGAAAGTCTCAGCCAAGCTTGTCTTACACAATGTTGTAGCTTACAACAGGAGACTTTACATGAAGGTATTTCTGATATATCAGCCCAGCTGATAAAGACAGAGGTAATAGGGATTAATATCCAATAGATTTTGGGGGGTTGCATTAAACTTAGCTCAGTCCGTTCTGAGGAGTTATGTAAGACTGTAAGCTGTGAGAATGAGCCCTGTTTGGCATAGAGTCATTATGGCAGCAATATCTGCTTCAAGTAATTAAAATAGCTATTGATTTAAGGGCATTAGGTCTTGCTCATTTGAGGCACATTGGGCAAAGTTTATTTATTTATTTTTTACATTTCTATCCCACTGCATACCCAAAGGTCTCTAGACTGGAAACAACAGTTAAAACAGAATATACATTAAAAGCACTTTTAAAAAATCAACAAATCTAAAGCAATACACAGCATGTTTAAAATGATGGTATCTGTGTTGGGATGGGAAATATAATCATCTCAGCCAAAGGCCAGGGCAAAGAGGTCCGTCTTCACCGCCTTCATAAATATATGTAAGGAAGGGGCATGACGCACCTCAAGGGGGAGACTATTCCATAGTCCAGGGGTCATCACCAAAAAGGCTCTCTCCTGGGTGCCCACCAACCTCATTACTGAAGGTGGTTGGACAACCAGGAGGGCCTTACTGCTTGATCTTAAGGCATGGGCAGGTCAATATGGGAGGTGTTCCTTTAGATATTTGGGGCCCAAGTCATTTAGGCCCTTATAAGTCAGAGTCAAAACCTTGAATTGGGCTTGGTAGTAAATTGGCAGCCAATGCAACCCTTTTAAAACTGGTGTGATGTGCATCTGGCTAGCTGTTCCGGTCAGCATTCTAGTGGCTGCATTTTGCACTAGCTGCAACCTCTGGACCGACTTCAAGCACAGCCCCGTATAGAGTGCATTGCAGTAGTCCAATCTAAAGGTTACCAGAGCATGGATGACTGTGGCCAAGTTGTCTCTGTCCAGAAAAAACTTCAGTTGATGCACCAGCCATAGTTGGGAATAGGGGCTCCTGGCCATAGCCTCCACCTGAGCTTCAAGTGTCAGCGTGGAGTCCAGGAGTAACCCCAAATTACACATCTGTCCCTTCCAGGGCATTGCAACCCCATCAAGGACAGGGTGTCTCCCAACCTGAGACCCTGTGCCACACAGCACCTCTGTCTTGTCTGGATTCAACTTCAATTTATTGGCCTTCATCCAGCCCATTACTGCCTCCTGTCAAGCACTTCAACCACCTTTCCTGATTCAGATGGTACAGAAAAATAGAGCTGGGTATTGATACCAGTTCCAATATCGCTCCAGTCTAGACTGTAAGCGAATATGGAGGGAGTAAGATTTGGATACTTTGGGTTATTTTTGAAGCCCGAAGAACACCGAATTTAACTCCTTTTTAGGGGGAATAGGTAGCGCTATAGATCGTTTACATAGTATTTAATAACGAGGAATAACCAGAAAACAGAGACAAGACCCATTTCAGACTCAAAAGTCAATGTTTCTTGTTAAACCAATGCAAAGAATTTATTAGAAATACAGAAAAGAAGTTGAAGTGAGATGGAACCATATTAGACATTAGAAGAGTTGAGATAGACATTCCCAAAAATCCAAACATGACTAAATCCCCTTAACACCTCTCTATGCATTAAACTACCCCATTTTCCTGAGACCCAAAAATGAACTTATGCAGCAAAGAAAAATCCCCAAAACATAATAAAATTGCCTTTTGTGATTAAGAGCCCTAAAAATGAGGATAAGGCTCCCATAAGACCAATTCCAAACCTTACAGAAACATACAAAAGCCCAAAAAGAAAAAGAATAAAATTAGTCCTAATTCTAGAAAAAGTTCTCTGGCCCTGAACCTTTAATAAAAATATGGGAGAAAAGTGAATAGAAAGCGATCTTCCATTGTTCTCACCAACACTCTTCTTCACACCCAGAAGTTCAGAACTGAAGATGCGTAGGATTTCAGCAGACTGCATCATTTTCAGGAACCCAAAAATGACTAAAAATTGGGAAGGCCTTCAGTCTTAGTCGGACTGATCCCCAAAATGAATAAAAATTAAAAGAAATAATTTAAAAATAGTCTCTGTAACTGCTTTTACCAAAGACCAAATGCAAAATGCAAAAGTTTTAAAACGCAGCTCCTGCAGAAAAACTCCGCCCACTTTCTGTGTAGCAGAAAGAAGAAGGGAGGGGGAATTCCTCCAGGTCTCTTTAGCCTCCCATGATGACAAGAAGACGAAGAAGATGATGTAGACCTCCCTCCTCTGATGACAAGAAGAAGAAGACCCCCCAAACCCATCTCTTTTCTGCCATTTTTTTATAGCAAAAATTGGAACCTTAAACTGCTGATTTGGTCTTCCCTTGTTAATGAATAAAAATATGTACGTGACTCCAGTCTTCTCATAGCTTCTCCCAAAAAGAATACAAATTAACCCAAACTTAACATTTCCTAATGAAGCAAACAATACTGGTAAACAAGAAAGATATCTGAAACTCAAATGTCTTATTTCCTAGTCCTGAGTTTACAAGGATTAGTTCTGTTCCCCTTGGCTAACAGAGATTCTCTTAGGTGACATTGATTACTCATTGCCCGTTCCCACAATGGAAATGCCCCTCAGTGAAGCTCCACAGAAAAAGAAATGAATAGGATATTTAAAAACCCTCTTATTTCAAAATAAGGCTAAATAATTTCCTACTGAAAAGAAACCCCATTAAACCTCTGTTTCTCCTTCAGAAACTAAGGAAGAACTCAACTTTTCTTAATGTAAGGATCATGCTTATGCTATCGTGTCTCTGCCTAATTGCAAAAGTTATTTATCTTGTATACCTTAAATTAAGGTTTCCAATTAGCACCTCTCCTGGCTAACCTAACTCCTAGCAAACTCTGTTGAAATGTAAACCCAGCCACATTCAATATGAAACCTTACATCCTAGCACTGGTGACCTTCCATTTAGGTAGTAATTCCAATTCCTGTATATATATTATTTTACCAAATCTTTTCCAAAAATCCATTCCATTTTATTCTTTATTATTTTTATTAAAATGAGACAAACCCATCTCTGTTCCAGATTTCATGGTTTTATTTCCCCTTCATTATTCTAAAAAAATTGTTACCCCCAAAAAAGAGAGAAAACAAAGGTCATCCAGATGTCAGCATTCCTTCCTGACTTCATCAGATTAAAGCCCAAGCATTGTCTCTTGCATGTAGACTTTTAATCTTTTGCAAACAGCCAGCTTGTAACTTAAGAGAGAAACTGTGTCCTTTTAAACTCCAGGCTTGTCTTTTCCCCAATATGGCTTCAGTCTTGCTATTTTAAGGCCTTTCCATGTTTCATGGTCTGCCTTTAGCTTTTTAATTATGCCAATCATAAAGCCAAATTCATATGTCAAAACCCTGTTCCGGTTTTGCAGTTAACATTTCTTATGATACTTGGACATCCAAAGTTGATCTGGTAACAGTATCATCTGCATACTGATGACACCTCACTCCAATTCTCCTGATAACCTCTCCCAACGGCTTCATATTGATGTTAAATAGCATGGGAGATAATATCAACCCCTGAGGGATCCCACAAGTGAGTTCCCAGGGTGTCGAATCAGTGCCTCCTACAGCCACCATCTGGGTTCAGCTGTAGAGATTAGGAGCAGAACCAGTGCCAAGAATTGCTTGCCACTCCTAAACTCCATAGTGTCTCCAAAAGGATTCCCTTTCTGTTTCTCCTGTCCATAGCTTTGGGGTACATAATGTTTGGAATCTATATGAAACTACTGATTTCAGGTATTCTATTTAAGGGAGGGGGCCACAGTCCTGAAATAGAGGGCCAGTATATGATACACAGCAGCTGCCCTTCAATCCCATAATCTCCCATGTAGGACTGGCAATGGCTTTTTTTCTAAGACATTGGAGAGCTGGTTCCTGTTAGCATAGACAAGTGAGGCAGACCATTTGGGTTAACTTTGCATAGGATGGTTCCAGTGTTCCTTGTTATCAAACTGTGAGCAGTGCATTCCAGGCACTGACCTTTTCTATGCTTGGCCTTATTTTGGATTATATCTTGGAATAGGAGCCTGCTGTCCATATGCTGATGCAGACTATGACAGGCAAATTCTACCTTTGTCGACACCAGAATGAATATGGCAGGTCCCTATTCCAGGATATAATTCAGAATAAGGTCCAGTGCAGAAAGCTCTGTATGCAAAAGCCAGATGTCAATTGAACATGAGTGCTGTTCCCAAAGGGGTTCCAGAATTATCTCTTTCTCTTGTATTATTTCAGAAGAAAGGACAGCTCCTCTTTTCCAAGAAGAAGATTACCAGCAGCAACTACTAATAGGGCTGGTAGGTCTGGGCAGTGCTTATGTCTTCAGTAAGTGGCATAAGAACCTTTAAGGAATGTTTCTTGATCAAGTTCCATTTGCATTTGCTACCAAAAACAACTTTATGGCACTAAAATCCTCTCACATTAACGTGAGGTCATTCAATCGTATTTAGATATTTAGATCACTGCGAAAATGCCTCTGAATTTCTTCCACGTTTATTTATTTGATTTGTATACTGCAGATTTCATGAAGACTCTGGCAAGTTTTCAAGTAAAACATAAATGCGAAATAAATACAGCAATTAAACATTGCAATTAATTGCTTAATTAATTAATTGGAATTAATGGTGCTTGTGGCTGCATTCAGGAAGGGCCTAAAACCCAGCCGTCCCAGTATAGCACTGGGGTATAAGGGTGAAATCCTGACATACTGGCATTCCAGAAAAAAGAATTCGCAGCCTGCATTTGCCCAAAATAGTGCTATGGCTTACTGGTTTATTTTTTTACAGATGGTTACACAGTTGAAGGATCATCTTGCAAGGTACCCACAGTATATTGACAAAAAGAAGATTGGCCGATTAGCTGTGGACTACGTTTCAGAACTGGTGTGTTTCTTAATATTTGTTTATTTATTTACATTTTTATCCCACCCTATACCCAAAGGTCTCCAGGCAGATAACAACATCTAAAATCAAACATGATTAAAACAATAATAGAATGAATGAATGAATGAATTTTAATAGGTTATCACTTACAGAGGAAGGAATGTTTATCCATTATTTGGATTTAAAGAGAATATGTCTCTTTCAACTGAGGCTTAAATGTTTGGGGCTTAAATTTGTGGGAGACCATTTATCTTTTTTTTTCCCCATTGGCTTGTATTCTGTTTGTCTAAGTTTGCCCATGGAAGAGAGGGCTTTTGTTCTGCAATCACTGAACAGAACTACAAGGGACAATTGTAGGCCACAACTGGGAAGAAATCAGAAGCATTATGTTGCATGAACCTGATATAGTAACTCCTTCATAAAACAGTCCTTTGGGTCCCGCTGGTTCGATCTTGACTACTCTGAGAGTGTTTATACTTAAAGAAACAGATTAAGAGTTTTATTAGTTAATGTTAGAAGTGATCTCCCCCTCTTTCAGCCTGTTGCATGATTTTTTATGGTCTCCTCTCTTCTCCTTCCTTTTGGCAAAGTTAAGTGACTGGTCCAGGGGGTTTGCGATATGACTTCACCCAGAAAATTGTTGTGTTTGGAACAGGTAATTAGGAACACAGCAGTATAGTTAGCCATGTGGCAATGTAGGCCTGAGAATATTTACTTGGAGGCTAAAATTAAGTTATTTTGATTGCCTTCAAAGCAAGTACTCATAGACCTAGTTTCCTGAACATTTCAAAGGATGTTTACTTAGAAATAATTTCTGTTGCATTGAAAGTTGTTTATCCAGTAAGTCTGTTTAGCCTTGGCACCTGCTTAATTAGGGCCGATCAATTCAATATCATTCTTATGATATGCTTCGAAAAATAAAAATGCCAGCATAACTTCTTTTGTATGCTTCTAGCTGGATCTAATATGTCGGATGCTGGAAAATGTTTGGAAGAAACATAGTCCTGAATCCTCAATATTCTCCTTGTGAGTACTTATTTTGTATCACATCACAAGTCATCTAGTTAGTTAGAACAAACAATAATGGATGGTAAGAAAAAACGATGCTTCGTTGCATTGGAGCAGCATGTGGAAGCTATGTATCATAGGCCTGCTCAAGATTTCCATGTTACCTACGACTGAGCCAAGTTGTTCAGCATCCATAGTAGTACATGGTGTTCTTCTTCTGCAACTTACTTGGACATGTGGTCAAGACTAGGGATGTGCAATAATATTCGAAACATTTGAAATTGGATCGAATTTGTACAATTCAGACATTTGAATTCGAATAAAATGTCTATAGATCTGTTTTTTAACATTTGAATGAATTTGAATGTTTTGAATCATTTGTATGAATTATTCGTATTTGTACTCATTGTGTACGCAACCATACACATCTTATTTGTATCTGTACACATTTGTACTGATACATATGGGATGAAAACTGGATGCATATGGGATAAAAATGGGATGTGTATGGGTACATACAAACGTTGTCAACATTCTTATCATCAAATACGAATAAAATATTCGTACGAATGGATACAAATATATTTGAATTGGTTCGAATTTGAATACATTTGTTTTTTCTCTGTATGAATTTGAACATTCAGATATTTGATTTGAATGGAATTGAATGTCAAAAATTGCATTTGTGCACACCCCTAGCTGACGTTTTGGCCTTGTCCAAAATTTGCAAAATGTTACTGTGCTCCACAACTTGTGTCATATAACTTGGAGTCAACTGCTTAAAATTACATTCAAAACATTATTCAAACTTTCTGAGACTCCGCAGTCTTTGCTAATCTCCGAAGACAACTTTGGAGATTGCATCCCTTGTCCCCCAAAACACTTGGAGTGACAGGCAGACCCCTTGTGAGTCAATCCGGATTTGCAAATGGGTGCTCCGGTGTTTCCACAGGAGAGAAGCTAGCCCCCATTGCTATTGGGTGCTAGACCACCCATGGAAACATATTAGGTACTTCCCTTAATCCGGATCTACTAAGGGAAGTACCTATTTCTTAGATCTGGATCTTCTTAGATCTGGATTAAAGGAGCACGGTGGAAAAACACCCATAGTCTGTGTTGAGAAATGCTTCTGGGGATTATTGGAAAGAACAGTAGTTAACATTGCTCTAATAACTACACCGTGTTAACTCTTATGGAAAGGAAGAATTTTGTTTTGAGTACCCAAGGTAAAATTGACTTCAGCCCTCAAAACAGAATATTCTGCTTAAGTAGCTTCCTTGTGTTTTGTTCACTACATTTAGGCTGAGGAGCAAGAAGGGATTTTGGGGATCCTGATACTAATTCATTACTCTATAAACACCCAGTTTACATAAAGTTGCGATATGAATCATAGATCAAAGGAATCGGGTTGATTTCCTTCCTGGGGCCACTTGGTGGATGGTCAAGGTGCTAAATAAATAAATTAGGAACTTGTCCTGTTCTTGTCTTTCACACAGAAGACAACAGAGGAGATCTGAGGAGATAATTGTCTTCTACATCATGTGTCAGATTCTAAAGGCCACAAATGAACTTTGTGTACCTTTGCCTCCTGGTAAGCCTTAAGAGAGCAAAGCTGTAGATTTCATTTTATTAAGGAAAAGAGTGGGTTTTAGATAATGGACTGGAAGTTTGGAAGGTCAGGTCTAGGCTTCTGCTCAGCTTTCGGGCCAGTATGCAAATTAAACTATTTTATAGGGTTGATGTGAAAATGTAATAACAGAGAAGAATGTGTGTGTGTGAATTTGTTTGTGCACATGTGTGTAAAAGCTTAAAGGTTTTGATGGAATGAGTGGACTATAAATGTAACATAGTGCTTGCTTGAACAAGTAAAGGTGTGAGTTCCAAGTGAGTAGTAGTAGTAGAAGAAGAGGAGGAGGAGAAGTTGGCTTTTCTACCCCGCTTTTCTCACCCGTTTAAGGAGGCTCAAAGTGGCTGACAAAGCTTTCTATTCTACGCCCCACAACAGGCACCCTGTGAGGTAGGTGGTGCCGTGAGAGCTCAGAAGACAGCTGTGACTAGCCCAAGGTCACCCAGCTGGCTTCTAGGGAAAGGGTGGAATCAAACCTGGTATTTCCAGATAAGAGTCCAGCTCCTTAACCACTAGATCAAACTGCCTAAGAAACCCAAATTAGGTTGGATAAGGGCTAGTAAAGAAAACTTACTCTACCTCCCACTGAATTGAAAAGCCAAATGGACATCTACACAAATCTGCTTAAATTGTGAGCTCTTTCTGTCTGAGTTGACAGCTTAATCCCAAGTATCAGTTTTCTTAATGCTTGCCTTTATTCTGGCAAAACAGGAAAAAAAATCAATAGTTGATATCTCTTTCAAGGAAGTATTTATCTTTATGCATTTTAGCACACTGATCATTTTAATGATGTATTCACTACTGCAGGTGTATAGTGTATTTAGTATTTCTCATGTCTGCTCTGTTTTATGGTACTGATATTCCTTTGTTCTTCTTGAATATTGCCTTGTTTTTAAAGAAAGTGAATTAATAAATAAACAATAAGCAACATTCAGGGAATAAAAATTCTTCTGATTTGCAAGTAATGCTAATGAAAATACACTAATAAAAACATGATAAAGATATCAGGTTATTTCCCAAAGGGCCAGCTGTTACCCTATAGGTTAGGAAACTGTACTGCAGGCATACTTACAACATCAGTAATGATAATTAAAAAATGAATGAATAAAAAAGTTAATAGTTGATCGGTCTTGGCTGCAAAATAGAGAAGTAATGTTGATTGGGCTTGTGCACGAATATTCAAATGCTTTCAAAATTTGATCAAATCGACTGAGTTTTGACATTTGAATCTGAATAGAATACCCCAAAATTCAAATTTAAACATTCTATTCGAATTTTGAAATTCGGATCTATTCATTTGAGTTATTCGGACATTCTTACGTGCATGCGTTTGTACACATTGCATGATTGAACATCAGCAACTTTCCTGCATCCGTATGCATTTGTACGGATCCGTACAGGATGAAAACAGGTTGTATATGGGCTAACTATGGGGTGCGTACAGATGTGTAGAGATGTGTACTGACCCAGGGAAGATGCATATGGGTATCTACGAATGTTGTTGACATCTGTAAGTGCAAATTAGAATGAAAAATTCAAATGAATAGATTTGAATTTGCTTAATTCAAATAGAATTTGGTTAAGCATTCGAATTGAATTAAATTTTTCAGGTATTCGATGTGAATTGAAGCAAATCCTGAAAATTGCATTCGTGCCCACCCCTAATATTGACTGTAATGTTATGGCAATGTTGACTGTAATGCTAACTTCTGAAGATATCTTAACACTGAGTTGAATCCCATGTTGCTGGATAATCTGCCAAAGCAGCAAGGGGTTTATAATCAGACTCAACAGACTTGGAGTGGGTTTTAATCCAATTAAAAATGTTCTTGCCAGAAACCTTGATTAATTATCTTTTCAGTTACACACCTAGGAAATAAGCTCATTTTTTGCCTGACAAAAAGTATTAATTTCGGAGCTACTTCATTGGGGTTTCAAATGAAAGTAATTAAAATTAGAATAATTTCAGGGTTCCGCTATATAAGACAGGTTCTGTAAGTCTATATTGCTTTGTTTATTTATTTAAATGAGATGCTGCTGCTCAGTTTTGTTGTTTTCTCTCTGATTGGATAAAAATGCAGCTTTAAAGCTGGTTTCCAGTATTAGTTCAAATGGAGAAATGAGCAGCATTAATCATGTCTATGGTTTATGCTGGCATAACTTGAATGCAGTAAGACTTGAGACAGGAACTCATGGAATTCAGTCTTTGTTCTCTGGCCTGTTATGAATTCTTGATCATTTTTATGTGCAAAATTGAACCAATTCCAACACATCTATTATAATGGTGTATTTTTCCCCATGGGGAGAAGTTCCACTCTGCATATACTCAAGATACCAAATACTTTGTGGTGATGTTACGAAGTGCAAATTAGTTCTTCAAAACATTGAAAACAGCCTCTCACTCTCAAAGGAAGGTCTGGTTTTTCGGATAGAAGGGAGCCCTTTAAATGCCCTCACCTATGCTGTATTTGCTTTCCCCCACGTCTGTGGGGGGGGGGAAACCAGGCTCCATGGTTCTTTGGGTGCTGATGTCACCATGACAGGGCCCTTGGGCCTTCCCTAGGGATGTTCTAGCTCTCCAAAGTGCAATGTGGAAGTGAAACATTATTTGTAGGGATGTGCACAAATGTTTCTTTGGCATTCGATTCAAAATGAACTGAATGTTTGAAAATCCGTATTCATCCAAATAGATCACATTCAAATGAGGTAAAATTCTATTGGATACGAATCTATCCATACCTATGTATCTGATATGAACAGATGTGTATCTGATACAAATAGATACATATCTGATACGTTTCCCCAGCTTAACAAATGTCCCAACTATTTGTACAAATGTCCGGAAACATTTGTATTAGTTTGAGTGTTAGCACACGAATATCGTAACATTTGATTAGAGTTCAAATGTCTGCATTTGGCTGAATTTCAAATGTTACTTTTTGAAGCAGGCCTGGAGAATCTTTTGAGAGGCACAGAAGTGATGTCACATGATGATGTCACCATGCAGAGTGATGTCACAGGTTCTTTCCCTAGAGTTCTGGAAGGCATTGATGGGGAAAGAGAGTCCTGTGCAGGTGCCACAGGGCAGAGCTCCTCCATGTCTGAATACTGGGCGTACACCTAACATCGATGGGAAGTCCTGATGAAGAAAATTGCCCAACTTGTAAATTCTACAGAAGAAGAAGAAGAAGAGTTGGCTTTTCTACCCCGCTTTTCTCACCCATTTAAGGGGATTCAAACTGGCTGACAAAGCTTCCATTCTTCTCCCCACAACAGAACACCCTGTGAGGTTAAGGATTTTGAGACAGGCCTGTAGGCATTATGCAGACTTCATGCAGGCATTCCAAGATAAGACGCCCATGTCACAGTAATCCATCTGAAGGACACCAGAGATTTTCTCTTAATGGTTGAAAGCGAGCACCATAGTTTTTGAACAATTGTCAAGCAAAAGGAATGTTTTGCCATCTGTATCTTCTCTTGAATGCTAAATCTGGTTTCTCTGGGGTATGAAGTTAGATTTCATGAATGGTTGAGCATATCAGACAAGCACTATAGCCCTCGTTCCCAGCTTCCTTCTTCTCTCACAAACAGCCCACCAACCCCCCGCTACACCAGAAACATGCTTTAGATCTATCTCCCTTTCCAGGTGAGATTTTAATTCAACAATTCTGCCTCCCCTTTCCCTCCTGTGGATATGCAAAGAAGCAAAATCTCTAACTACTTTTATAATTTTTTTAGCATGAACAGCCAGACCTCCTGGTTGTCCCACCACCCTCAGCAGCAAAAGGGGTGGGTACCCAGGAGAGGGACTTCTGAGTGATGGACCCTAGGCTGTGGAAAAGCCCCCCCTTGAGGTGTGTCTTTCACCTTCATTGTACACATTCAGGAAGGCAGTGAAGACACACCTTTTTACCCTTGTCTTGGGTAAATAGGGATACACTTTCCTTTCCCACTTGTAGATGCTGTTATTGTTTTAATGATGTTTGATTTTGGCTGTTGTTACCCACCCTGAGACCTTCAGGTACCTACCTATTCTTTGGTCACTGCTGGGATTCCCTTCTTCCCCTATCAGCCTATCTAGGATTAACCCCTTCTGCTCAGTCTTCTTATAGCAATGTAACCATATGCAGACAGTCTCTAGAACTTCTACTTATCATGTAACTCTATTTAGGAATTATTTTACAAAATTTCTCCTCAGAATAAACCATTTACCTCTGTCATTAGCTATCAATAAGGGGGTGGGGAGGCTGTTGCTAAAGAATACAGCTTTTCCATTCAGATTCTAAGTAATTTCTCTCTCTCTGATGCACAATGCAGGTTTTCACACTCTGCATTTAGGTCTGGGAGTCCAATGTCTCCCACTACACACATTGTTGCATTACATTGACCAGGGTGTGCTGTACCTGACAGAAACATGTGCCACAAAACTTTTGCAAGGTAAGAATAATTATCTGGAAACACCTCTGATTGAACTTCACCCATGTGGCAGCCTTAACTTTATGTTTCCCTTAGCTGTTGCTGTTGCCTTGCAACTCTCTGATGAATACCTGTCATTTCAACTTGAAAAATATATTTTAATATGCCCTATCATTTAAAGAATTTTTTTCTGTATTCTTGATCTGACTAAATTGATTCCACAGTAAAACACAGGAGATTCCATCACATGCTCTTCTAGTTGCCATCAATAAACCTGCACTCCATAGATTTATCTAATCCTTTCTTAAAGTTATCCAGGCTGGTTGCTGTCACCACCTCTTCTGGTAGTAAAGTCTAAAGACTGATGATCCTTTGGGTGAAAGAAACACAGCTTACATTAAGAAGAAGAGTTGGCTTTTCTGCCCCACTTTTTCCACCCACCCACCCATCCATCCATCCATCCATCCATCCATCCATCCATCCATCCATCCATCCATCCATCCATCACAACACTAAAAAAATCCATATTTTAAAAATACCATAGCACAAACATTTATTTATTTAATAAATTTATACCCCGCCCTTCACCAAATGGTCCCAGGGCAGCTTAGAATAAGAATAAAACATATCAAAAGGAAAAAAACAACCATAATTAAAAATATCACCCTCTCCCTCCCACATCCGCCCCTCCCTAACAGGACAGCACCCTGTGGAGGCTATTTAGATGGCAAAAGCCTGGTTGAAGATACGTTTTTACCAGGCACCGAAAAGTATACAATGTAGGCGTATGGCAAAGCTCGAGAGGGAGGCTGTTCCAAAGTCTAGGGGCTACCACAGAGAAGGCCCTCCTGTATGTCCCTGTGTCCCGTACCTCTGCAAAAGAAGGAACTGCAAGAAGGCCCTCTCCTTAAGATCTTTGTACAGGCAGGTCTGTAAGGGATAACGTGCTCCTTAAGGGGACTCAAAGCAGCTGATGAAGCTTTCTATTTTTCTCCCTACAGCAGAACACCCTGTGAGGTAGGTGAGGCTGTGAGAGCTCAGAAGAGAGCTTTGACTAGCCCAGTGATGGCCAACCTATGACACGCGTGTCACCAAGCCCTTTTGGGTGACACACATGGTCACCCTGGCACCTGGGCATGTAGTGCTTGCTTGTTCTTGAAGTGTACGAAATACCAACTTTCAATTGAAGATTTAGCAAATGAAATTCAGCCACAAAAGTCACTAAATAATTATTTGTTTTTGCTTTTAATAAAATACATATATCAAGAATATAACTTTTTTTACTAGAGCTACAAATATCACAAAATTATGGATATTTCTAGATGTGACACAGCACCCGACTTAAGCTAGGTTTTCTTGTGAATTTTGACACACCGAGCTCAAAAGGTTCGCCATCACTGGACTAGCCCAAGGTCACTCAGCTGGCTTCATGGGGGAGGGCAGAATCAAACCTGGTATTCCTGGATAAGAGTCCAGCTCCTTAACCACTAGACGAAAAAGAAAGCAGATGTTTCCCCAGCTGCCATTCGTTTACCAAAGCCAAGAGTTTCAGCAGCCACTTGCTAATTATGCCCTCCTATCCAGCTTATTTAAATACACCTGAGGCTGTTTTTGATATGAGGGAAACATTAGCAGCACTTGGAATAGATGTTTATGATCTGAAGTACTGTCTGTGAAATCAGTGCCTTTTTATTTCACCTTTTCCAGGGTTGGATGACAGTGAACAGAATGAAAAGCTCAAACTGAGTATCCTTACAAGGCTCCCAGAGGCAAGTATTTGTCTTCAATCTCTTTGCTGCTAGAACTTCCGTATCTGTTGTTGATGCATTGGAACATAAGAACATAAGAGGAGCCCTGCTGGATCAGGCCACAGCTCATCTAGTCCAGCATGCTGTTGTACACAGTGGCCAAACAATTGCCCATGGGCACCTCAAGCAGAGACAAGGGCAAACCTTCTCCTGCTCTCGAATCCCAGCTAATGGCCTTGGAAGCATCCTGCCTGTCCCCCCAGCCTGAAAGATGTACTTAGGCATCCACTTTAGTAGCTATTGATACATCTGTCCCCTAGTTCTACTGTTGTATGATAGAAAAAAGAAATTTTCTGTAATCATCTTTTCTGAACCATGCGTGATTTTATATACGTCAATCAGGCCCCCTCATAAATGCTGTCTTTCCAGGCTGAAGAGGCCTAGATGTTGCAGTCTGATTTCATAAGGGAGGTGTTCCAGCCAAAGACAATTTGTTCCCTCGACTGGAGATAAAATTATGCCCTGTCCTCAACCTGATTTGCCAATAAATCCCATGTCAGTATTAGGCAGGGACAGCACCTTTCATAGCTCTGAAACAGAGGGCTAGTTTAGAGGAACCCATCATCAGGGGATGGGCGGGGAAGGTAGGAAGAGCAACCAAGAGGCTGTTGTTCATCCACGAATGTCTTCCATCTTCCTCACTTTGCCTAATGGTGGTGCAAGATGGTTCCTGTCATTTGAGGGGATGCATAGATGTGCTGAGCTGATGGAAACTTGTTGAAACAATTTTGATGCAAATGATACACCCTTGAGTATTTCCTCACCAGCTAAAACAGCCTGAAAATCATGCGCTTGTAATTTGGTCACTAGCTGTAGCTCATACATGTAGTAGACGTTTTTAGAAACACCCTTGGCTAAAATTCAAACCAAATTACTGTAAATTTATGAAGGAACGTTTAAGAATTTTCTTGAGAACTGATCTACATAATATAGGTACATTTGCCTCCATAGGAGATCTTTCCTTCAGCAGTGCTGTAAAAGCGATAGACAGATGAAAGGGTCTGTCTTGCTAAAATTGGCTTGTATCTTTATTCCTCCCCTGAAATCTGCCTTGTTCATTTCATGAAACAGTTGAACTTTGGACTGCAGGGTAACACAAAGCCGAGTCTGTCTCTGATACATTTAAGGAAAGGGTGAGTCTGGAATGGCATTTCCCCGCAGCCTGCAGGGTGACATCTTAGAACATCTTTGGTTACATTTCAATCTAGATTATTAAATCATTATTTTGTTCTTTCATGTCAGTCTTTGATCACACTGGACACTTATTTCTTCGCTGCAATCAAGCATAGATTGCCCATGAAAAGTAGGATTTTCATGATGGAATTTGCGAGTGTAGCTCCTTCTCCCAGTGGTGACATACCCATCCAAACTCATAGCAAAGTTTAAACCATTATTGACCACTGTTAACAAGGAAATTGAATCAACACCCTCAGAGGAACAGACACAGTATTGAGGCTCTACCTTCTACAGACAGATTTATTTCATTTTTGTTCTGTAGGCAATCGGTTGCAAGGTCATTCAGCTGTGGAACCCGTCCATGAGATCCAGCATTCTTGCAAGGAACTATGTTAAACGTTTGCTTGGGAAACAAGGGAGTAAACAGGTAGGAATTTGATTTTTGACACTTCTCGATCATGAACATTATAGGTCACGGGCATGTGGCCCCTGCAAATCTCCGTTTAGTCAGATGTCATTGGAGCATCTAGGTCAAAGGTCTAGAAAATAAGAATGCAGTTTTAAAAATCAGATGGACATAGCCGAAAAAAAGGAATGCACAATGAAAAGGCAAAATATGTTGTTGTTCAAAATATACTGCTGTTCATAGCAGCACATTTTAAAATCCTAATATGCATTTTCCCTTCATAGCACAGTATTCTGGCAGAGGACAGATTCTCAGCACAAATTCGGTTTCTTCCACTTAAATGTTTGGTTAATTTGCTGGCAGAAATGGAGTCTCAAGGTAACTGTATTCCTGTATTTTACCACCTTGGTCTTTGTTGATTTAAAAGTATGTATGATCTTGATACTGTCCTGTCCATTTGAAGTTCACGAGACCTCACTTGGAGCAACAGACAATTGTGATTATATTGATAAACCTAAATATTAGAGATGGGCTGAACTTGCATTCATTGAACATGAACAGGGGTTAGAGGCCCTCGCTCTAACACTTTCCCCTGTGTTATTCACAAGAAGAACCATTAAGTGAGAAACTTACCCACTTTCTCTAAAGGATCAGAGCCTGCTGCAGGTATCAGTGCACATGGGTGATGGCAAGAAGGAGTGGAGGTACATTCCCACTTTGTGGTTTTATTTGTGAGTAAGGTAGGAAAGCAGAGCAGAGTTATGGCTGTTAGGAGTTTCCCCTAACAATCTTAGTCCTCTAACCCGTTTGTATTCAACGCACACTCACTAAAGTTCTTTTAAAGTGCTTACTAATATATTGTAAGATCACTTCCAACTATTTCTCATATGTCAGATGAGGCACAGCATTTCCACGAAAGCTATTTCCTCATCAGTCTGGGTACAACTGGAAAATCTCCCCAACGTGCATCTCTTTTATGCCTGCTTCGTACGCATATCACTGCGGCAATCTGCTCTGTGGAATTCTGGGAGATTCCACATGCTTTCAGTACAGTGAGAGTTACCGTACTGTTGTGATCCTCTTATCATTTTCTAATTAGCTTTGATAACTATGAGTGGTTCATAAATGCCTCTCACTCATCTCTCCCTCACCCGGAAGCCAAGATGCGAAGTTTCTGCAGTAGTTTTGTTGACTGTTTTCTGTGTCTTACTATTCTTAGGACAAATTTATTGTCAATTTTCTAATCAAAGTACAGTGCTGTATTGTTTGGTGCCAAGTAGCATCATACCTACCTTGACTGTACCCTGTTGACTACAATGTCTCTGGTTCTTTAGAGCAAAATAGAAAAAAGTGCTAGGCCCCCTTCAGACTTGCAGAGTAAATCAACAGTTATGGGAAAAAACACAGTTTACCTGCTGTGAAGTGACAACCAGCTGTCCAGACCCAAAACGCAGCTCCGGAGCTTCCCATAGGAAGCTGTGAGAGCTGAGTTGGCACGCATGGTCACATGGGATGAGGCAGCCAATTGGATCTGGGATGCTTTCCCTGTTATTGTTGTCCATTTGTTACTGACACTGCTTCAGTATTAAACTGTAAGCGAATGTGGATAATCTGGATTATTTTGAAACCCAGAAGCACCAAATTTAAACTTCTGCAGGGGAATAGGTAGCTTGACCGTTTACATAGGCTTTAATAACAAGGATTACCATAAAACAGAGACAAAACCCATTTCAGACTCAAAAGCCAGTGTTTCCTGTTAAACCAGTGCAAAGAATTTATTAGAAATACAGAAGAGAAGCTGAAATGAAATATAAAGCCATATCAGAAACATTTTTAGAACACAGATAAGCATGCAACAACTGCAAAATGACTAAAGAAATGAACATTTCCCACTAAGAAATCTTTGTGCATTTAACTGAATTTATCCCTCTTTTATTAAAACAATTAATTTATGGTTATGCAGCAAAAGCTCCCCCAAAACCACAAAACAAATTGCTTCACATGAGTAAGGCATTTAAGAAATGAGAATAAAATTTTTCATAAAAAAAACCCAATTGCAAATTCTAAAATATATACCTATGACAGCCAGTAAGGGAATGGAAAACTCCTAATACTAGAAAGATCCCCTAACCCCTCAATTCTAAAGAAAAATAGGGGAAAGTGAATGGAGGAAACAAATCTTCTGTTGTTCTCACCAACGATGCACGGTTGAGATGTTGTCTCCATGCCAGGAACCCAAGATTACAGAGGTATGATGTCAGCAAGCTGCATCACCTTCAGGAACCCAAAAATGACTTAAAAATTGGAAAGGCCTTCAGTCTCAGTCAGACTGATCCCCGAAATGAATAACAATTAAAAGAAATACTTTTAAAAATGATCCTTTTAAATTGCTTTGTCCAAGCAAAACAAAACTCGGACTGCAAAAGTTTAAAATGTAGCTCCTGCAGTAAAACTCCACCCAATTTCTGTGTAGCAGAAAGAAGGAAAAAGGGGGGGGGAGTAAAGCTCCTTCAGCTCTTTCTCTTATCCTTCCATGGCAGATATGAGGAGAGGAAGACTCCTAAAAACCATCTCTTCTCTGCCTTTTTTATAGCCAGAAAATGGAACCTAAAAACCCCAGCTAATTATTGGTTCTTCCTTTGTTAATAAATGAAACTGTAGTGTCTTGTAACTTTTCCCCCAAAAGATGCAAATCAGCCTAACATCATCTCTAAAAGTCCTTCCTGAAAGGCAATCTAGTTCCCAGGTTGTCTCAAAAGAAGTTAATTTTATGTTAACATGTTTCCTTGGGCAATCTTGTCTCTTTTTAATGGAATAGCTCATCTGTACTTACCAGATTTTTGCACCCATAAGACTCAAGACATCCTAGTGAGATCCACTTCCCCCAGGAGCATTCTGAATTATTGTCTTAAAACAAAGGATATTCTTCTGTTCCTGGGAACTCAACGATCAATCGTTAACGTCAATAGAGCCAATATTTTATCATTCTTTGTCCTCTCTGGTAGTCTTGCTTTACCAACTTAAGTGGCCCATTAAGGTTCCAACGCTACTGAGAGGTCAACAGGAATTGTTGCATCATCAGCTCTTGAATGGAGAGACAAACCTGTTTTGTTTTGTAAAAAGCTACAGAGCGTTCCTTTGTTTTTGGAAACATTTTAAAAGTCCAAGGCTTTTATTCCAAGTTAATGGTCCAACCTCTTATTATTGCTCCAATTGAAGCCAAATCCCAGACCTCTGATGGAATCACACTCCATCTTAGGACTCATGGCTCAAGACACTGCTTTACACCAGAACTTTTCCAATTGTATTTAGCCAATTCTTTTTATTAATAATCATAACTGGTATCACATTCTGGCCCTCCTGTCCGGACCGGTGGGAAGATTTGAATTTAGTTAATACTGTGCAGCGAGTGTTTTCTTACCAGCATTAAGGTAAGCGTGAAGTAGCAATGGGATGTGTTGCTACTCCGATCCATCAGTCGTGGCGTGCGGTGCCCCCACTACAACTGCACATATGACTGTGTAGTATTAACAAGTCTGGATGATTCCCGATGCACACTCCTAATAGCAATAGATAGTTACTTTCGTATCCATCTGTATTTAGGCTGAGAAGTTTGTTACTGATATTCTCCATGTTTTTTCCTCTAGAATTGATTGCTTCTCTGGATCAAGTAAATATGAATGCAAGATCTATTGAAGAGTTGGCACTGAAACACACTACAATGATTTTAGGTCTTTAGTATTGTGGCCTCTGCAACATCTCAGGTCTCCTATTACTGTTAGTACTTATCTAAGGAAACATCAGAGAAATTTTGTAATGCTAGTTACCAGGAGACTGAACTTTTATACTGTATATAGAGTTCTGTACTGTATATTGATTCACTTCTTCTTAATTCTTTATTAAGTTTTAGCTTAAGTTACCAGACCATCAAAAGCTCTATTGGTAGCTTCTGGATAGCTACCAATAAATTATCAAATTGTTTAAAATTCTCACGAGAACTGCATAGATGGGATAACTTTACAGATGTGTATAGTGAGAATCTTGGCAAAGTAAAATACCTTTTGTAAATAGTGACAATTTGTATAGCTTTGAAATCTAGCTTACTTTTAATTTACCATTTTTGTAAAACATTACTGACTGTATATTTTGAAATTACTTGTAAGTACCGGATCCAAGAATTCAAGAGGGACATATTTATTTTGATATCCTGCTCTGTTCATGTCCAGAAGGCATGATCCAATCTCAAGCACTGTGAAGGTACTTAATTTGTTGTTTTAAAGTTGTAACCCGCCCAGAGACCTTCGGGTATGGGGCGGGATGGAAATGTAAATAATAAATAAATAATTTCTTCTGCTGAATACAGTAAAATGTGCACACTGAAATGTCAATGTTCAAAGAAGGTACTATTTTTAAAAATAAAATCAGCTGTGTGCCTTGTTTTTTTTTAATATAATAAAGGCTTCCCTGTTTGATTCCTAGCTGCAAATGTTTTCAGTCTCCTATGTGCTAGCATGCCATTAAAATGATGTAATTTTATTTGCAACTACAACAACTATTATGTAAGTGCCTGGCTCATAGTAAACAAATAGATTAAATATACTTCAAGATACTCAGAGTGGCTAGAATAAAAACCTATTGCTTCAGAGCTTTGTGTCTGAAGATCTTTTTAACCAGGACATCATTTTAAATTACTAACGTGAGCACAGTTCATATCTAGAAATGCGACTGTTTTTGCACAGCAACTTTGTGCTTTGCTGTTTCTGTAGCAAGGATTTCTGCTTCTGCGATGTAGATAAGAGATTATATTCTCCACCTTATAAGAGAAAAGAATGTTACAACTTATTTACAGTTAAATATAAATTAATGAGAAAAAAAGCATAGTATTTTACACACAGGTTCCTTTTATTTGTACAGTAAAAATGTCCTTTCGGAATCTGCTTACAGCTTTCATAGTTATACCGTTACTAGATGATTTGATGACTAGGTAAGAAAGAACATCAATAAGCTACTATGTTATTGTATAAGAGACTCCAGTAATTTCAATGTAGTGCCTTAGATATTTTATTATTAGATGCACAAGAAAATATAATATTGATATGAGAAATAATGTGGATTGTTCCCTTTAGGTTTAAATATTTAACAACAACAAATTATTCACTTTTAACCTCTACCATTTAAGGAATATAATTCACTAATTCCTATTCTATTCGTTCAGGGGATTCTTTGAAGTACAACCATATCTAGGCTGGCAATAGCGCTGTTGGTCTGTTACACTGAAATTACAGTCCAGCTTCATTTAAAACCCAGTAGATTCCCACAATTGACACCGAATGCAGGAAAGGCCACCAGCTGCTGGCGTGTGTGGTCCGTGACATCCGTCACCACATTGGCGAGTTTAGATTTCAATCGGCTTTGTAACCGGTTTCCTTATGTGCCTCAAATGTGAACTGGGATCGCCCGGCTTAAAGGGAGCCAACGCTCCATAAGGCCGCGGGAGAGGCAGAACGCTTTCATCATCTGGCACATAAGCATTGGGGCGCTGCTCAGCTGTGGTAAATACATTAGTTGGTGCGGAATATTGCTCCTCTTCTGCCGCACGCTAAAAACAAAACAAAGTAAGTGGTCAAAACTTGCCTGCTGGATACTTACTATGAGCATTCTTTCTGGGTGTTAACTGGTAAGTTGATGATGTAATCTCGTGGCACTGTTACTTTAACAATACATTCCTTGGAGGGGCTGAGGAAAAAGCATGGCCCCCCAAAGCAGACACTGTTGTTGTTTTATCTAACTTGTTTTATCTGACTTTATACTGATTTTATTGTAACCTGACTAGAGAACTTTTGGTATGGGGCAGGATAAAAATACAATCAATCATTCAATCCATTTAATAATTACCTCAGAATTCACAGCAGAAGCCTTAACATCAGCCCCCTATTGGCCACAGTAGCAATGCAATCCCAGATTTGCAGGCAGGTTACAGGCTATTATGGAAAAACAAGTAATGTGCAAAGGCCTATTGCCCGAAGAGGAACCCACACAGAAGGAAGAAACACAATAGCTAGGATCTGGCTGCTGCTACTAACAATTTTGAACCAAGAGTATGGTCTTTTCTTCTCCATCGCTTTTATTTTCCATTGTCATGAATTCACCTGCAAAGCTCACCTTACTCTTTCATCAGGGTGCTTTTTCAGATGCCTTCCAACTTGATATGGGTCATCACCTTGTTGTGGCCTATTGTTTGAGGTTGTGGTGACTCAAGGGGCCGCTGTTCATGTGCATGGAGTTGTGGTTGTCTTCCATGCACCCTTCTAAATAAGGCCTGGTCCAGCTGCAGTGGAGGGAGCGGGCGGGTTGTCTGCTCACAGGGGAGAGAATTCCCTCCAGGCACCTCCATTAAATTAAGCAGAGCTGCAGCCTAGATTAATAACCCTCCCTAGAGCATTGTTTGTGGGTATATACTGGTATGTACAGTATGGTTTGTAGGTATGTAGAATATGGGCCTGAAATAACTGACTCCTTGGATTCAACAGGAATATGACCCAACTGACTTGTTTTTAAACAGGCATATGTCCTTGAAGAGCTTTTTGATCCGATTAACAAAGAACATGAACCAAATCTCTATACTTCAACTATACAGGTTTGGAGGAGGCAATAGAATATGCAATAGTGCTAGCTGATAGCTAAATGGATCCTACAGACGCATCAGCTCTTAAGTTTCATGCTTCAGCCAACTTTAAGGTCTTTTTCTTCAGTTTCAAAGAGAGGGATGTCTCCTGGAGAAACTCCGGTGACTACAAAATGGCCACCTTAATTAACAACAGTGGTGCTGTCTTGAGTACCACAATATATGCTTCAAGGACTTTCTTAGGGGAAGACTCCACCTCTCCTTCATAATGCCATCATAGGGAATTTTCTAAATACCCCAACACCAAAGTCTGGAAATCAGAGAAGCTACAGGTGCACCCAGTTGTACCACTATTATCTGGTCCTCAGCTGCCTTATCAAAACAGTACTTTCCTGCTAGGTTTTGATAATAAAAACCTTTGCGGAGAAAACCTTTCAGTGACAGACAACGAATCAGAGCTAGTAAGAGGCTGATGCAGTTTAAGGTTTTGCTCTCCTGCAGTGAATTCTGGGATAAACATTAGTTACTGGACCCATCTACCAGGAGGCGACCTGCTACAGAAAATAAAGTAGTTCTCAAGAAAACTATGTTTCAACAAAAGTAGGACTTGGGTTGCAGTGGGCATCAGAATACATTGTACAAATGACTCAATACTGTACTAACTCAGTGCATAGATATGAAGTAGATGTAAAGCTCCAGAAGCAAATTTCAAGTGTCCAGTTTACTAGTAACTTTTTACTCCATCTGTAAGTATGGGGTGTTTTTCCACTGTCACTAAAAGTACCCATTAAGTAACCATTAGTGGGTACATAATGACATTTTTGTACCCGTTAATGGGCACTTAATGGGTACTTCTAGTGACAGTGGAAAAACACCCATGCTCACACTTAAGATAAGCCTATTTAATAATAATTTCAAATGTGAAATACAAATAGGGTGAAGTACAAATAAATGAATACATTAAAATGTGGTGCTGTGAAGTTACAGGAATTTTCAATTCTATCCTTGAAAAGATAGAATTGAAAAGTTGTTCCCTGAAGTAGAGATGAGCATGAATGAATTCGCCTTTGAAAATGTCTAATTTCAAACATTTGAAACAACTATTAAACATCAAAATGAATTTTCAGACATTCGAACATGAATTTTTCACAAGTGCACATCCCTACCTGAAGTGAATACTGAAAGCCAACTGTGTATATCTCTGAACTTAACAGCTGCCACCATGGATTATAAAGTG
This sequence comes from Aspidoscelis tigris stejnegeri, assembly GCA_023333525.1. Taxonomy (NCBI): domain Eukaryota; kingdom Metazoa; phylum Chordata; class Lepidosauria; order Squamata; family Teiidae; genus Aspidoscelis; species Aspidoscelis tigris. The sequence goes on along the minus strand of JALMGA010000005.1, from coordinate 79,091,727 downwards.
TGCAACTGACTCTTACCATTCTATGGCCCAAGCTGTAACAAAGTAAATGAGCTTGCCAAACATTTCTTGTTGCAGCTCTATGGCATGAACTTTATTCATAAATAACTCACTCTGGCTTTGGCTTCCGTTGCGGCTTTATGCATTTCTTCATCACGTAGCACTTTTAGCCACTCTTCTTCTACTTCCTTTGGAGGTGGAAGACCTTTCTCCAGTCTGGAGGTGATGCACATTAAAAACTGTTCTTTAGCTCTCATTTCTTGTTGCAGTTTGATGGCATGGGCTTGGTTCATAGACAATTCTGCAATCAGAGCCATCATTTTTTGGGTTGTACTTTTTATTTTCTCTTGTAGAACATTCATCTGGAAGAAGCAGTAATAACAAAATGATTCATAATTCTACCTCTCCCTTCCACAAATTAACCAAAAATACCATATGGAACCTGAAGTAGAATTTTATGTTATTAAAGGGTTTTTTTTGCAACAGACCTTTATAAACTAGAAGTTCCTTCTGTTAATTGTTTGACCAATAACAAATATTCCTGGCACTTTCCTGCACTGAATGTTGTGGTTTTCTCTCATAATCTATCCTCCCTCTGTTTAATGTCAACTTTACTAATACTGGGTCCCAATGGTAACATTCATTCACAGAATCACTAGGTGTCAAATCCAAATCTGTAGCACTTAGCAGAAAATATACTGGATAACAGAATACAGCAAAGCAATTGGACAAGACAATCTTGATCCCCATGAGACACAGTTGTGTTGTCAGTAAGTCTCCCTATATTTTGTGTTGTCTATATTTTGGCACTACTTTTCAACTATAGCTATTGATGTAAAACAAATGATATCACTTGATGGGCCAGGGGTCTGCTCACACTTGGCTTTATTTTGGAATAAATTCTGGAATAGGGGTCTCCTGTCCACATGCTAGTGCAGGCTACAGCAGGCCCCTGGTGAGGCCTATTCACACTTGGGTGTATTTTGGAATATATCTCAGGAAAGGGGTCTGTTGTCCAAGTGCTAATGCAGACTCTTCCAGGCCTCACCTGTAGCCTTCCGGAGTCTTCACTAGCATGTGGACAGCAGACCGCTATACCAGAATATATTCCAGAATAAAGCCAAGTGTGAACAGGCCCCTTATTTCTATTGGTGCTCAGGCCTTTGGCTAAATGTCAGCCATGTTTCCTGCACTGTAAACACCACTGTTTTAATTGATATTGTTTTGTTTTTAACATGTTGGATTATAGACATTGTGATGGTTTTTATTGTTTTATTATATATTGTTTTGTTTGATATTGTGGATTTTAACGTCGTTACCCGCCCAGAGACCTTCAGGTATAGGGTGGGATAGAAATATAAATAAATAGTGGAAAAACTCACAACAGATCATAGTGCTTTGAATGAAGTGTGAACAGCTGGTGTATGGGATCTAAACCAAAGTCTCACCTTTTTTGCCAACATTAATGTGTCCTGCTTGCCATTCTCAGTCTTTAAGTTCATTTTATCCGTCATCCGAGAAACTTGCTCATAAATAAAATCTTTCTCGAGCAGTTTTTCTTCCTTCAGTGTCAGCTGTATTTCTAACTACAGTAAAAGCAGATTAATAAGCATAGACAACTAACGAAAGTCAGCAAATGTTGTGAATTAATTCAGTTCATGCTAAAAAGGACCCCATGTTACTCAAGGAGTTTAAACCACATTAAATTTGGTGGCAACAGAAAAAAACCCAACATGTCTGGGGAAAAAAGAAAGAAAGAAAGTTCAGATGACTGCATGTTATTAGTAATATTTATTAACACTATTGGCTTTATGGTATAACGTGGCACCACTTTAAATATTTATTTTATTGAAACAAGAACAATTTTGGGTTCAGCTATGGAACATTAACTGCCCAAGACAAACCAAACCTGTTGACTAAACCTGCAGGCAGAATTCATGACAGCTTCTATTTTTAAAAAATACCCTTAACTTTTCCACTCTGGGTTCTTGTCAATTGTTTCCAAGTGCCCTGCTTGAATCAGAAATCCTGCCACTATTGTGGATGCATTTGGGCAGGAAAAAAAACTTGCGCTGCCTGAAGTTCATGAGAGTTCACCAATGTGAAGGTCTTCCTTGATGTAGGCAACAATGAAACAGGAAGAGTTAAGTGTACACTATTAGTAAGACCTCAAAAATAGTATCCTTGTGGCAGTTTTTCCTGTCTTCATTAGGGATGTGCACGAATATTCGAAATATTTGATATTTGATTGAATTTGTTCGAATTTGGGCATTCGAGCTGGAATTGAATGTCTGTACATTCAAATGTAACATTCAAACAAACAGTTGAATCTTTTGACTTATTCATGCAAATTATTTGGACATTTTTATGTGTACGGATACCTATGCGACAAAAACGGGACATATACGGGATAAAAATAGGATGCATACAAATGTGTACGGACACATACAAATGTTGACATTTGTATCTTCAAATATGAATCGAATATTCGTACAAATAGATAAGAATGTATTCAATTTGAATCAAATGTGAATAGACATTTGAATTTTAAACATCCAAATTGTTTTGAATCTTCGGATATTCAATTCAAATCAAATCCTGAAAATTTTATTCATGCGCATCCCTAGTCTTCATCTCTAATGTCTTGGACACATTGCTCTGCTCTGTCTTGGAATTATTGCCAGGTGAGGTCAGGGCAACGGACATGTAATGATGCCGAACACTGTCATTTTATAAGAGGTATTGCCATGGGTGGGTATGAATGCAATGACAAAACAATGTGTTCAGCCACAGTCTCATGGGTTTTGTATTACTGAGTTCTGCCCAGAGAAGCCTGAACTGAATAGCGAGGAACAGCAAAGAACTAACGTATTACCTCTTCTATCTTTTTGTAGAGGTCAGCTTGAGAGAGGTCCTTTCCTGGTAGGGCTCTTGTTCTGTTTTTTCGACTAGGGTCTGTGAATGCCTTCTCTAAGCTCTTACTCCTGTCCTTACATTGTGAAAACTGTTAAACAAAAGTGATAAAATAAATCACAACTGATGTGCCAAGTCACTGTGGGAATTGTATAATTAGGTAATTGCTTTCTATAAAAAACCACATATAAAATTTCTGGTGTAAAATTCAAATGGATCAGTGGGAGAAACTTTGGATAAAAGATAGAAAATTTACTGCTTGTATGTCACTGAAAGAATATTTACAAGATGCTGTACAGATGGTAATTAATACCACATAAGCTAGGGAAAATGTATCAAAATAATGTATATTCTGGCATATAAGACTACTTTTTAACCCAGGAAAATCTTCTCAAAACTTGGGAGTCGTCTTATACGCCGGGTGTCTTCTTATATGGTGAGTATATCCCAAACTCTATATTTTAACTGGAAAGTCGGGGGTCATCTTATACGCCCAGTTGTCTTATACACCGGAATATATGGTATGTCAACGAGGTGTTGTAAAAAAGTGGAGGGCACATTTTACCACATGTGGTGGACATGTGAGAAAGCAGTAAAGTACTGGATCACAATAGGTCATTGGATGAGACAAATTTTGAACAGTAATTTTGAGTTTAAACCAGAAATGTTTTCTGTTGGGAATTGTTGACAAAGGTCTAAATCAGCGGTTCTCAGCCTTCCTAATTCCGCGACCCCTTAATGGAGTTCCTCATGTTGTGGAGACCCCCAACCACGGGGGTACAGCAGCTGGGAAGTGGGAGGGAAGGGCAGCAGGAGACTTGTCATGACCCCTCTGAAAGGGTAGTTCGACACCCAAAGGGGTCTCGACCCCCAGGTTGAGAACCACTGGTCTAAATGATGCAAAGACTTTGATACTATATATGGTGACAGCTGCCAGATTGTTATATGCACAGAAATGGAAGCAAGAAGAGTTACCTACAGAGGAGGAATGGATAATCAAATTAATGATGGCAGAAATGGACAAATTGACAAATCTATTAAAAGATAAACAGGGAATAAGTTTATGGAAGATTGGGGCCCTTTTATAGAATTTCTTCAGGAACTGGGCGTACTGACAGAAGGTTTTGGCCCTTAAAAGAAAGAGTAAAAGGTATATGAGGGTATCAAAGTGCAAAAAGACTACAAGAAGAAGAGTCGGAAGAATGGAGGAAGTCACACGGAAAATCTTAAAGCACTGTAATGGAATTTATCATAGTTATATATTGAAATGCGTAATAAATGCTTAGTGAAAATAAATAAAAAATTGATACAAAAAACAACCACATATAAAACAACCCAGCAGAACCAAAGGTCAGTGTTCCACATCTGCATAGAGAGCATCCTTTGAGATAGAATTTGAAGAGAAATCACTGGGAACTTTGAAGATAAAGGCAGACAAGTTAATTTTGCATTTCTGAGGAACAATAAACCTTGAGGCATGTGCTACTAAAAAAAACAACCACCAACAAAAGAAGCCTACGTCCTACTTAAATGAACAATCAGCAGGTGATTCACACTATGAACTTCATTTTTCTTGTGAATTTGCATCACCCGGCATCTGCCCTTCTCAGAAGTTAAACTCTGACACCGGAAAAAGGAAGTTTTTAAATCTGCAGAATTGCTTTTAAATTGTGTGTGTGTGTGTGTGCAAGTTATCTACCCACTTACATTTTAAGTTATGCAGAGAAGTTTCAGGAAACTGAGCATGTTTATTGTGAAACATTGGAGAATTAACAACTCAGCCCGTGCTCAAAAATTAAAGGAGGTTTCAGTAACAGGATGTGGCTACAGTCCAAGTCAGTACTCATACATACAAGTGCAATTTAGTGCTACTGGGATTCACTACCACACAAGTGCAATTTAAATGACTAGACCAGTTCATGCTAAAGGTTACTGGTACTAAGGCTGTGGCCACACCTAAGGTTTAATCCACCTTCAGTCTACCTTCAGAGCAAGAGAACACATCAGCAAAATGACCAGAAATTTGATTTTTACATTATCTATCCCAAAGTTAAATTTTCTGAGTTATTCAATACTAAGGCCACGTCCCCACTCTACAAAAAAATCGGGGTTTAAATCCAGATTTATTTAACCAGCATTCACCTCTGACGGACGGACGGATGGATCACCAGAAGTCAAATCACATTAATGCCATCTCAGAAAATTTCAGTAAACAAGTAAAACCACATTTTAACAATTTTGTAAAAGTAAAACCATGATGTAACAAATGTGTTATACATGGGAAGCTACGTTTTACTATCTGTGTAAAAGCAAAACGATGTTGTATAAGACCATGTTATACGGTACAAGCAACTACTGTACTAGTCTTACAGAGTTGCATAAGTAGAACTGCTGTCATATACTGTACTTCCAGGTCTGGCAGACACTATTGCCGGCTATCTCATTCTATCGTTGGACACATTGATGTAGTTGCTGAAGATATTTGATGGCCCCAGGACACTAGCTCAATCCACAAGGACTGAAATATGAATGGCTCTCACTTTTTGACAGCGGTAGGTTTAATTTGGTCTAATCTTTTGAAAATCAAAAAGTCAACCAGGCAAGAAAAACGACTGCACCTACCTGAATCTGAAGAACTACTAAATCAGCATCTAATGTTCTCTTCAAAGGCAGCATTCTCAGCGATAGCTCAATCTGCCTCTTTTTTTCATTTAGCTTCAGCTGTAAAAAGCGGATCTTTTCATCCATTACACTGATCTCCATATCACCATTTCGAGTCATTATCTCCTGGATATTGATTTTTTCATTAAAGATGCAAGCTTCTTCTTCACGCTCTGTGAGCAGAACTCCACTACAATGAAACCCAGAATTAAGGCTCCCAAGGCAGATCGTGAAAGACTTCTATCATTCATTTATTTCATGCAGCATAATATTAAGAACTTAAGAATATAAGAAATGCTTCACAGATAGGACCAGTAACCCATCTAGTCCACTAGGGCAACCAGTTGCACATGGAAGCCGACAAACAGGGCATGAGCACAGTATTTCCTACTGCCCATAGTCTTTCAGCAGTTGTGCTTAGAGCAGTGATGGCCAACCTATGACACGCGTGTCACAGGTGACACGCCAAGCCCTTTTGGGTGACACACATGGTCACCCTAGCACCTGGGCATGTAGTGCTTGCTTGTTCATGAAGTGTACGAAATACCAACTTTCAACTGAAGATTTGGCAAATGAAATTCAGCAACAAAAGTCACTAATGTAAATAAATAATAAAATACATATATCAAAAATATAACTTATTTACTAGAGCTACAAATATCACAAAATTACAGATATTTCTAGATGTGACACAGCACCCGAGTTAAGCTATGTTTTCTTGTGAATTTTGACACACCGAGCTCAAAAGGTTTGCCATCACTGGCTTAGAGGTTCATTGCCTTCTTCTTTAGAAAAAGCCACACAGCCATCAAAGCTGGTAGGCATTGGTAAGCCATGTCTACCAGGAACTGGGGAAAACTCCTTTTGGGAGCTAATACCGTAAATCAGGGTAGTGAACTCCAAAGTTTAATGGCAAGTTGTGTTTTAAATTTGGAATTCGCTAGCACAAGAGGTAGTGTTGCCATTACTTTGGAAAGCTTCAAAAAATGGGTCCCACCAATTCCTAATAGTTTTCATATTTTACTTATTAACTACTGGGACAAGATGCATTTCAAAATGGCATACTTCTGAATGTTGTCTTTGTCTTCCTTTTTCAAAATCTTTTCGACTAGGAAACCCACTAGAGTTGGTGCTCTCAGCTTTTCATGCAAGTCCAAAGGCATGCATGGACCCCCCAAAATAATTGGTACTCCCTGCTCTGCAATGCATCTGTGGCTGGTGACTCCAACTTCTTCTTTCATGGTTTCTTGGAAATAGCCCCTTCTATATTCAAAGGGGATACTAACTTGTGAATTAGGATTGTAGTTCAGTGACAGTGTGAAAGGAAACGATGATACCTATTTCACTTAATTTTATTACTGTTATTTTTGGCTGTCTTGTATAAGAAGCTTTGTGATAAGATGATTATGCTGCATGAGTTTGCAGCCAGCACTGAAATAAACAAAAAAAAAATATTTCCGCAGACAATCCATTCATATGGATGGGGACAAAGATTTTTAACTACTTGCACCACTAAAAATTTTCTCAAAGCGACTTGCATTAATATATTAATGCATTAATATATATACTGAAGCAACATTACGAGTTTCAGCAGGGAGCTACCTCTCATTTCGGCGTTGAACAGCCCTTTCATATTTTTTACGCAACTGCACTATTTCCGCTTCAATACGAGTGAGCATATTGGTGAGTCTTTCGACATCCATTAGCTGCTGTTCTCTCTTTTCTTTCATGTCCTGAAGTGCCTGAGAAACTTTGCACACGTCACTTTGAATGCTATCTTTGATTGCAAGGTTATTTGCCAGCTTCAACAGGTGTCTCTGCAATTTTCTGAGAAAAGGGCATCATCATAATTATTAATACTTCAGTTAAGGTATTCTCAGATTTCAGTTTCAGGATGTCAAGAAGACCAAAGCTAGGAGCAGACCGAGACGGTGAAACCCAACAAACTAAATAGCCTGGCAATCCCTTTGCTTTGAGCTTCAGGAACAGACGTGCAAACAATGAGAGGAAGATGGCCAGTTTGGTCTACTGGTTAAGGAGCAGAATTCTTATCTGGGAATACCAGGGTTGATTCTGCCCTCTTCCATGAAGCCAGCTGGGTGACTCTGGGCTAGTCACAGCTCTCTTCTGAGTTCTCACAGCCCCACCTACCTCACAGGGTGTCTGTTGTGGGGAGAAGAATAGAAAGCTTTGTCAGCCGCTTTGAGTCCCCTTAAATGGATGAGAAAAGCGGGGTAGAAAAGCCAAGTCTTCTTCTACCTGAGGCTGACTTTACATTAAAAAATCTATTTCGTCTCTTTCAAAGGACTTTGATTTATGGCAACCTATGGAAAGCCAGACACTTCTGTTTGTTTAGCGCAAAGAAGCAAAAGGGAAAAGAGAAACATAAGATTTGTCACATCATTTCGGAGCGCGAGGACTGATCTTTATAGGAATGTTTAATCGAAATCCTTACCTCTCTTTAATGACAGCATTTGTTCTTAAAATCTCCATTTCATTATCTAGCATTTTGACTCGTTCTTTAATTTCATTTGTTCTTTGACGGGCACAATGCACAAGGTTTACCAGTTTGTTTCTCTCGTGACGGATGACGTCATACATTTTGGCAAACTCTCTCATTCTGCAAACCGAAAAATATTATAAGAAATAATTTTTGCTTGTTGTGGTTGAGGAGCAACTTCACCAAGTCCAAGTGTCAAAATGTTCAATTCAGTTTAAGTCAATGTTCTTACTGTCTCTGAATTTCTCTCTGCTTCTTCTTATGTTCTCTTATTTCAAAGTCTTTCGTTTTGATATCTGTTTTAATGCTATTAAGCCGGACCTGCAACAGAAATATGGTAGCAAATATGCTGATGACTGGAAAAGCTTCTAGGACGTTTGTGAAAAATAAGTAGTCAAAGATTATACAAACCATAGCTATAACAATTTATCAAATTATAGACATAATGCAGGGAAAACACACACACACACAAACACACAAACAAACACTACACCGTAGGCCCCAAGCTATGGAATGGCTTTTAAGAACATAAAAGGAGCCATGCTGGATCAGGCCACAGCCCATCTAATCCACCATCCAGTTGGACATAGTGGCCCACCAATTGCTTTTGGGCATATCAAGCAGAAGACAAAAGTCTTCACCTGCTCTTGAATCCCTGCAAATGGCCTTTAGAGAACTTTAAGAACTTCCGGCACCTTCCCCTCCTGCAAAGAGGCATTTATCCCTTCCTGAATCTACCCAGCCATACCCACTTGGCCAGCTTTTATTATCCAAGGACTGAGGAAACAGGTAGCTGGCTGGACACCTGCAAGCAGTTTGTCCACTTCCTGAGACTGCAACAACTGAAACTGATCCAAGATAATTGGACCAGATGGAGCTCTGGACACCTCTGTCAAACTACTTCCAACTGTGGAATCCAATTCCATGCAAATCTGAGCAATTTTATGTTCAAATCTGAGGAACTTTCATTCTCCAGCTTCAAAAAGGGTGATGTGATGAGGTGCAGAGTGTAAAGACAATGCATGTTGCACCTTTGAGCATGAGATATCACTCCTGTTGGCCAGTCACTACAATTTACTTTTGTGTGGATGCATCTAGCAACTCTCTGTATACAGCCCTTACTGATCTCTATCCTTCCAATGTACACTTCTATTATAATCAGTCAAAAAAATTATATAGTCTATGTTGATCTCCAAGAACAATTGCCATGCACTTGAGCAAACTCAAATATACTAGAAGAACCGGGCCCTTGAAATAAGAATGAACTTACCCAGTTTAACAGTGTAGTTGTAACTCTTGCGCCCTTCCTTTGGGTGTGGGTGCAGTGGTGGAAGAAGAACAATGACATAACAGTAAGTATACACTTGCAAGAGGTTTGGATATGAATATGGGGTTTGTGCCATTTGTCTAATTATACACAACATTTGGCAAATACAACTTCTTACCTGGGCTTTTAAAAAATCCTTTGATTTTTGTTCCCTCTCATCGGCCTTGACCTGAGTCATATGTATCAGGTTGGCTAATTCTTCTCTGAAATGTTCATGTGCTCCAAAAAGTTGATCTTCTTCAGCAATACACTGCTCAAGGATCTGTGCTTCAACATCTGTAGATGATTTCTAGATTAAAAACACCATAGCCCACTTTAAAACTGAGGGATGAAGGGTACGTAGCTCTGAGCAGTGTTTACATGTGCTACTTTGTCCAACCTACAACATGACCAGACCAAGCCCTTTGCATTAAAGAGTTCGTTTTGCTACACTCAGTTTCAAGTTGCAGAGATACAAAGTACTCGCTGTAGGTGCCCTCTTGTATAGTGAGGTGTCTGGGCTGCAACCGGTAGTATTCTGATTCTGCTTGTCCATACAGATCACCATGATAACTCCCATCTATTCAACGTTTCTCACTGTCACACAAGGTTTAAAATGTAAGCGATGAATCTTGAGGAAATTCACTAACTCCTTCTCTCATGGCACTGTTGTCCTGCTTCAACATATGTCCATCCGCTAACCTGCCATACTACCTCCTGCTGCATAGTTCCTAAGTGCCACTTGCCTTTTGACCTGGTCTTCTGGGAATGGCTCCTCCCAGCAGACTTCACTGCTGAGATACATGGCCTGCCTCTCTACTCCATGAAGGCCTTGAATGCAATTGGTCATGTTCAAAGCCTTCCTGGAAGTAGAACCTCATATCTCAGCAGCATGGCCTGCTGGGAGGACAGGTAGTTCAGTCCCTAAAGTGAAACAAAGGTGAACTGGAGACGAATAAAATCCTGAACTGAACATAGTTCATGATGGCTCATGAGCTGGTTTTAACAATGGCAAGGCTTGGTTCTGTAGGGACTGAACCAATTATAACCCACACATGAACATTTGTATTAAATGTGCTGAAAACATTTCCAATAGCTTCATTTTCAGTTAAAATATTCCCACTTTACTTTTATTTAACAACCAATTAGAAACTAGATCGTTTCAGGGAAGGAGAAATTATAGGGATTGGTGCTGAAATGAAGCAACGAATGACACGGACACGGAAGTGGAGAAGAGTTGCTTGATTTTACTAGGCAGTGCGGTTGCTTATATCTCTTTGCACAGGATACATTGTTATTGGTAAAAACCGGTCAGAATTGGTTAGAGAGGAAACATTCAGATGCTGGCTCAGCTGGCGCATGGCATCCTCGTGAACTACTTGTGTAAACCCTGTCCTTCAGCATGGTGCATGTTTATGCCCAAGAAAGATTACAAGAGTTGACATGCTCTGAGCACTTCCTGATGCTGAGGTTTGCCATCCAAGCCCGGAAGTCGCCCCCAAAGATTGGCAAATTAATAAGAGATAGGAGCTTAAAATATGAAGAGAACAGGAGAGTGGCTTACTATTTATTAAGGGAAGATCTCCAGGCATAGAAAGTAATATGTCAAGAAAGAAGAATATGACTTTATGGAGAATCATGGAACCTACGCTGCCATTTTTGCCCAGAAGCTCTTCCAATATCTCATTCCATGCAGGCCGTGTCTTCACGGCAACCTTATGTCGGATTCAAAACGTTTTGAATTCTCAGAGTCCGCACGGCAGTTTGGCTTAGCACGCTTTCCCCGCGTTAAACCACCCCAAAGCGTGGTGAATCTCAATCCTGATTTCAACAGGTCTCACTCTGGATCGTGCGCTTGAAACGTTTTACATTTTTTAATGTGGGGATGAGAATCTGTGTTTAGGGTTTCCCTGCCCCAATAGCAGTCTACCCAATGGCTACTAGAATGAATGCCTAGGTTTTAAACATGTTCTAGGTGCCCCCCCACCCCCGCCAGCAGTGCCTCACTCACTCCCTCAGTCAACCACCACCACCAACACAACGGCAACAGCGGCGACACCTGCAGCTCCTCCGGCTGCTCTGAAGGGATCGAAACCCACCCGCAGCCCTGGTCGTTTCCCCAACAGATGGAGCGGTGTACACGAGAGGCGGCGGCAGTGGCGGTGGCGGCAGCGCCTTTCAGGAATCCTCCCCGCCGACAGCTGAGACCGTTTCCCCACACACGGCCACCCCGTCTCCCCCCCCCCCCCCGGTTCCAGGAGCAGCGCCAAAAGCGACAGCAGACAGAGGAAGCACATTAGTTCCGTTATAGTCCTTTTGTTACTGTGAGCACCCATGTCAGTCCCTTTTTCTCCTCCCAGGCAGTAGCTTTGGTGACTTAGACATCTTTCTCCTTTATTTGGTAAAAACTGTGTGTTCTCACTTCAACACTTTTTCCTAAAGCTAAGCAAACTATGACAGTCCTGCATTTTCTTTTCTGTCTCTCTAGAGACAGGAAAAATGTGGTAGTCACAATACTGATGAATGGCCATTCCACAAAACTAGAGAAAAGACACAGTCCAGCTCGACTTCTGGTGATTACACGGACACATCCATGTTATTTTCTTGACAAGAATGCAAAGTGTTTTTCATTTCCTTCTTCTATTATACTTTTTGTATTCCCAGTTTAGCTTAAAGCCCTACATGTTTTCAGATGGTCTCCCACCCAAGTACTACTCAGATTAGTCTTTACTTACTTTTCATGATCAGTCAAGACTGGCTTTGTACAGCTTCCTGCTGAAGCTAGACAGAGAATATTGAAACCTACCGGAAGGCTTAACAATAGCTGGAAAATATCTTTCTATTTGCATCCAACTCAATATGACATAGATTTGAAGCTATTCAACCTTCAACACTGTGGCAGTTGGACACTGAGTGCTTAGGGACTTCAAATCATACTTAATTGGCATCCTTCAGTTACTACATGGAAGATTTACTGAAGAAAATAAAACTTGTTATTTTCAGACTTTCCCTCTATTTCTAGCATACTTTAAATGTAACAAAAAAGATCCTTGGAAATTTTCATGTAGAAGTGCTGAATTAAGAAAAAAGAGCCTAATATCTTACCCATTCTACAACTGCATATGTGATATTCAGTAAAGAACACAAGATTTCTTCACTGTACACTTGGTATAATGAGGACACCAAGGGTGTTTTTCCACTGTCAGAAAGTATCCATTTTTGCACCCATTAAGGACCCATTTGGGTGTGAGCCGGATGACCCCATTTCCACCATGGCACCCATTTGGGACCCGATTGTTTCCACTGCTGCTGGGGAAATCCGGATCAAATGGGTACTTTCTGGCCTTTAATCCAGATTTTCTGTAGATCCCATTAATGAGGTCTACAATAGGATCTTCTGCCAGAAAATCTGGATTAAAGGCAGCCTGTTTCCACTAGAAACAGGCAATGGGGTCTAGAGGAGGCTAGGGGGAGGGGCACCCATGGGGGGGGGAGCCCCAAAATCTAGGCTTCGAAGTCATTTCGAAGTCAATTTGAAGCCATTTCGAAGTTACTTCAAAGTTGCCTTCAGAGATTAGCAAAGGCTCTGAAGACAAACCTCCAAGAACAAAGGGAGAACAAAGCTGACTGTTACCTTCAGGCATGGAAAGAGGTGCATATTAATGAGGCTGACTCATCCCTGCTCACAAGGAGCTAATTAATATGCAGGCTCTCACAAGGAGCCTTTGCTATTCTCTGAAGTTGCTTTCGGAGGGACCTTGGAGCCTTTGCTAACTTCCGAAGGCAATTTCGGAGGGACTTTGGAGACTGCACCCCATCCCCCCAAACACCTGGGGTGACAGGCAGACCCCTTGTGGGTCAATCCAGATTTGCAAATGGGTTCTCCGGTGTTTCCACAGCAGGGAGGCTAGCACCCATTGCTATTGGGTGCTAGACCACCCATGGAAACACACTGGGTACTTCCTTTAATCCGGATCTACTAGATCTTAATTAAGGGAAGTACCCATTCCTTAGATCCGGATCTTCTTAGATCTGGATTAAAGGAGGGCGGTAGAAAAGCACCCTAGAACTACCAACACCAGCATACCTGTATCATGGGTAACCACTATGTGGTGTACATATGTATATGGATACTAAGATACACACAGATAGATTCATATATGACATTTCCAGAATTTTTTTTTAAAAATCTATTCTGTTTCTTGAACATTCTTGTAAAAGCATGAAAAATGAAGAACCGTCATTACTCACCTCTTGGACTAGATTTTTCTTATACATTTCAACTTCTCTCTGGAGCTCCCTTCTCCTCTCTAACAGTGTTCCATCATCTTTAGGAACAGCATCTATCTATAAAAGGGAGACACAGCTAGTGGAAATGGTTGAAGGCCAAACTCTTTCCCCACCTTGTACCAGTTATTATTAAAGTTTTTATTAAAGTATTATTTCTTAAGCGCTATAAATATACATAGCCCTGAACAAATTACAAGATTGAAAAACAATACAATAAAAGGAAACAAAGAAAAGTTAAAATTACTAGAATAGTAAAATTAAACTAATACACAGTATAATCATAAACACATTACAATAAAACAAGTAAAAAAGATCAATCATCGGGGCCAAAGGCCATAGAGAATAAAAAAGTTTTTAATTGGGATTTAAAAACTGACAAGGAGGTTAGGGTGTGAAGATGGCTGGGAAGACGGTTCCATGAATAAGGAGCAATAAGAGGAAAAGGACGGAGACGAGACCAGGCAATGGGGACCAGGGGTAAGGAGAGACAGGAGTGGGAGGGTTGTAGTACATGGGAGGAAGTGTGGATGGAAATTAGAGAGGAAAGGTAAGAGGGACCCAAAGAATGAAGGGCTTTGAAGGTTAAGGTTAAGAGTTTAAATTGAACACGGTAGGAGGGGGGAAGCCAGTGCAAGGATTTTAGGGTAATGTGAGAGAAGTGACTAGATTGAAAGATGAGTCTAGCCACAGTGTATTGAATGGAGATTAAAGGTTGAAGAAGGGAATGAGGGAGGGCGACTAGAAGGTGATTACAGTAGTCAAGCCTGGAAATAACTAGGGCAGGAGTGAGAATCTTAGCAGAAGAAGAGGAAAGAAAAGGACGAATCTTGGAAATATTGAACAGCAAGATTTTGGTAGAGAATCAATCTGTGGCTGGAAGGATAAAGAGGAGTCAAACAAAAACCCAAGACTGCGTGCTAAGGGAATGGGAGAAATGGAAAGATTGTTGACTTTGATGGAGAAATCTGAGGGTGGGATAGAGGAAGAGGAAGAGGATGGAGGGAAGATCAGAAGTTGAGTTTTGGACATATTCAATTTCAGACGATGATCACACATCCAATTAGAGACAGCTTCAAGAAATACGGAAGAAATATGGAAGAAGGAAGAAATATGGTTGGCTACACTAGCCAAGAGATCAGGAACAGAGAGATAGATCTGCGTGTCGTTAGCGTAAAGATGGTATTGAAAGCCGAGTGAGCTAAGGAGCTGACCGAGGGAAGACGTATAAAGCGAAAAAAGCAAAGGACCAAGAACAGAACCCTGGGGAACACCAGTTGCAAGAGGAAAAGAAGAGAACTGACCACCAACAGAAACCTTAAAGGAGCGATTGGAAAGATAAGAGGAGAACCAGGATAGAACGACGTCCTGAAAGCCAAAGCCACGAAGAGAATCTAATAGTAAGGTGTGATCAACAGTGTCAAAAGCAGCAGAGAGGTTAAGGAGAATGAGAATGAAAAAGAGCTACAACAAGTGTATTCAAACAGACCTCTAACTGGATTCTCTGGTGATGTGCTCTAATTAGTTCCAAGCCTTCCTGGTTTATTTTCAATTGCATCTCCATTTTCTTAAAATTTCGGAAGTCTTTTTCTTTTTCTCTTTGCATTCGACTCAAAGTATCTTGCATTTTTTGCTTTGCCACCATACAGTTACGCAAACCAATTTCTAAAGAACCCCTATATAAATTTGGGGTTTTTAAAAGAAAAAGAAAAAGAAACATGTGAAGCATAGATTTAAATGAGGATCACTTCATTCTTGACACAAATTTGTTATAATTTAGTACAAAATATATTTAAGAGCTTCCCTTGAGTAGATCTTACCTAGATAAGGGTTGTGGTTGATTTGTGGTTCACAGCAAACCTAGCTAGTTTGTGAATGTTCACATCAAACCTAACATTTGGTTGTCTGAATATCCAAAAATTCAGTTGAACCCAACCAGCTCCTCACTTTCAAAAGCGAACTATTCTATTGAACCATTCACGTTCTCTGTGTTTTTGTATTTTTTGTTTTCAAACTAATTCACAATTGAAGACAAAGAACCTACCTTGTAGGGTAAGATTGTTTTAATTTTTTATTTTATCAGTCTTTTATGATATTTTGTAGAATGTTGTAAGCCATCCTAAGACCAGCTGGTGAAGGGCAGGATACAAATGTTTAGAATATAAGGAAATTATTAATAGTAAATGCCACCTACTAAGCCCTTATCTCAGTTTCCAGTGGTGCAGCTAAAGGACTGAAGGCAGTCATCAAGAAAGGCATAAAAGAAAAAGGAGGCAAGACATGGTACTACTCTAGAGAAATCCATGGCTAGCTTTCTTGTAGGGTTCAGAGGTCTCCAATATGAGCCTACCAAGAAGCATCATTCATAGTGAGTAGTCAACTGCTCTTCCTTGTGGACTAAGTACTAGAGGTGTCATGGGCAAATCTCTTAGGGAGGAATGCTGAATGGGACACTGGCATTGCTGAATTCCTAGTAGAAACAATTATTTTCCTATCAAGGGAGAATCAGACTCCAGAAGCTGCGTTAAGTAAAGGAGCCAAGTGGGCTTGAGAACATGTGTGGCACCTTGTATGTCATGACATACACATTCTAATCTTATGTATGGTAATAAGGGACCTCCCTTAGATCTGAGTCTCTGTCCCTGTAATATCAGGGATACTGGCTCAGGTGAGCATGTGCTAATTTGTAATTTTTATGCTGAGGTCCATAAGGAGCTCCTCCATCCCATATTAAATCAATGCTCCAGCCATTCTAATATCACTTTTGCTGGCTTCTATTGCAAGACACATCTGGCAGCATCACTCCTGCAACAGCTGTTTTTGGCCTTGACCTTCAAAACAGATCCTAATTTTAGCTCTGAATTATTTTTAAACTTCTGCCTTTCCCTCCAAGTCTCTATTTCTGTATAGCATTTGTATGCCTTGTTCTGTACTTTTATATCAAAACTGCTGTTAGGGTATTATTTTACCTGTTTATGTTCTCTACTTTTTGGGGGGGATCTATGACTGAAGGCAATATTTTGATTTGATATTCAGACTTCATTACAAAGAGCTCAAGGCAGATTCATTATTCTCCTCCTTTACTGCTATCCTTGCAGCATTCTGAGATATACTGTATGCTAGGTTGGGAGGCACTCACCATCACCAGGTGATGAAAGGTAATACCTGTGGTGCTAGCAAAGAGGAGGAAGAGCGGATTCAGGTTAAGCCCATCCTGCTGGTGATTACTTGAAAACACCAACAAAAGAATATGCCGGGGTGGATCCTGGACCTTCTATGCATAGAGCAGATATTGTACCAAGGAACCATGATCCTGGCCAACAGTGAAGGAGTAAACAGAAGGAATGCAGAAAGCGCCCGTTTACTCCATGTCCATTAAAGAGAGAATCACAGGCAGGCCTGAAAAAATGGGCCCTATTACTATATGTTAAGTCTTCCGGAAGACTAGCAAGGTAGCAACAGCCTGATCAGTATGATCAACATGCTGTTGCTGCCTTGTTGGTCTTCCCAGAAACCTAACATATTTTGCTTGCTCTCCTAAGTAAAGGTTTCAGCATCAATTAATTTTATAAGATACCCACTGTAAATTTTCTTTTGGCTGTCTGAAAAGTTCTCCTCTAATTAATCTATAAGCCAGTTTGGTCTTGTGAGTAGAGTGTCAGACTAGTATCTTGTAGTCACTGGGTTTAATTTCACACTCCATGAAGCCAGCTGGGTGACCTTGTGCTAGTCACAGCTCTCTTTCTGAGCTCACACAGCCCTACCTACTTCACTGGGTGTCTGTTGTGGGAAGAAGAACAGAAGGTTTGTAAGATGCTTTGAGTTCCCTTAAATGGATGAGAAAAGCGGGGTATTAAAAGCCAGCTCCTCCTCCTCTTCTTCATTGCTACCACTTTAAACACTTACCAGTGGAAAAATTGGAAATGAAAGCTTTAATAATATAAGTAGAGCCCAGTAATTCAAAGCATTGCTTGCTTGCTGCCCTTTAGTTACAGCCAACTCTTGGTGACCATATGGATTGAGTTCCTCCAGACCCATAGGTCTTCAGTGATCTTTCCTAGGTCTTCAGGTGAGGTTTTCATTGCTTTTGTAATCCCATCTATTTGCTTACTAGTTGTCTGTCTTCATCTCCTTCTCCTTTCCTAAGCATCACCATGTCTTCCAGGAGTTTGGTATCACAGTCTAAGCCAGTGGTTCTCAACCCTCCTAATGCCGCGACCCCTTAATGGAGTTCCTCTGTTGTGGAGACCCCCAACCACGGGGGTAGAACAGCTGGGAAGTGGGAGGGAAGGGCAGCGGAAGACTTGTCGCGACCCCTCTGAAAGTGTAGTTCGACCCCCAAAGGGGTCCCGGCCCCCAGGTTGAGAACCACCGGTCTAAGCCTTCTCATTTGTACTTCTAACGAATGTTTAGATTTTAAAGCATACCTTTCTGCAATGGCTGTTCCTTCATTCTCTTTGTTGATTTCATGCACTTTCGTAATATGCATCAATTCACGCTCTTTGCTTTCTAGTAAGGCTTTTTTCCCATCAACCTCTTTCATGACATCTTCTTTCTCCTCCATTGCCTCTACATGTTTAGCTTCTATTTTCTTAAGTGTATAAAGTGCTGTTTTCATTTCTTCTTCCAGGAATACTTTTTTTTTCTCCATTTCTCTGTGGACAACCAATTTTTGGTAAGTACAAAAAAATGTTCTCTGTTATATTCTATTTATTTATTTATGTTAAATATATATAAATAAATAGAATATATATATGCTCTGAATTTTGGTACTCAAATAAATAAATGAAATTCTGAGAGGAGAACCAGAACCAAGTGCTCTGTTTAATACCCTGGAATCCATATGAAGCATTTAAGATCCCATAGGAAACTTTCTGTCCCTGCAGTGATTCCTAGAAGCTTCCATTAGAAACTGGGAATTAATGATCTCTGGAACAAAACTGAAGTCATTCTCTGGTGATTATATTTTCTTACACTTTTATCCTAATTTCCCAGATAATCTGTATTTTCACTCAACTAACTGCTAGGAAAATGTGTATGTGAAGAATAGCGAGAAGCCTGTACCACATGATTTAGGACATGTATGCTCACTAAAATGTGACCCTTCTCTCTCTCCACTTGCTGGTGTTCTTTACTGGTGTGCACTAAGAGCATCCTTTCTACACGTTAAATGTGGAATATGGGAGGCCTCACCCGTCACTTGTACACTCTGATATCCAGGTATAACAGTTTACTAGGAGGCCCAAATCTGGAACTCAGAGGTGTGCAGAAAGTGCACACTGCCCCTGTGTACTGGTTGCAAGGGGACCTATTTCATTTGTACACCTCATTGTGCTACTGAAGTGAGTCTCCCAAGGGTTCTGAGATCAGGAACTTTCATTCCTGGATGGTCAGGTTAGTTCTACAGCTCACAGGGGCTGGGGTGGAACACCCATCAATGTACATACAGCATTATTCCAGACCAGAGCAATCCATTCCAGCCTTGGAACATACTGATCTGTTCCTGACCTACTGTTACAGATCTGCATAGGTAAGTGCTAAGAGGTCTGTTGGGAACTACTGGAAGTTAGCAATCAGGAAAAGCAAGGATCATCCCACTCTCCCTTAATGCAGACTAGTACTGTCACTAAGTACCTATTTGAAGCACCCATTAAGGACCCATTTGGCTGAGAGCCGGATGACCCCATTTCCACCACAGACCCCATTAGGGACACATTTGTTTCAACCACAGCTAGGGAAATCCGGATCATTATGGGTCCTTCAGGACCTACAATCTGGATTTTGTGTAGTCCCCATTAAAGGGGTCTACAATGGGGTCTTCAGTTTTAAAATCCAGATTGTAGGGAGCCTGTTTCCACAACAATCTGGCAATGGGGTCTAGAGGAGGCTCTGGGGGATGGGGGGGCACCCCATGGAGGGGTGCCACAAAGTCAAGACTTTGGACTCCGTCCGAAGTCAGCTCCAAAATCCCTCTGAAGGCAACTTTGAAGAAAAAACCCTTGCTAGAGCAATGCAGCTGTCAAAGGCTGCAAAAGGCTCTGAAGGGTCTTTGAAGTTAGGGGCAGGAAAGGCTGGGCAGCAGAAGATGTGTGGCCAGGGGTTTCTTGCAAGCATGTGGATTCCCACAGGGATTGTGATTTTGCTCCCTTTCCCAGGCAAGCTGCTTGCTTGCCTCAAAGGGAAGTAAAAGAAAGGGAGTAGGGGGGTGCAGAGGCTTGAGTTTTCTCTCTTTCTCAGGGAGGTAACCTTACTGCCCCCCTGGAAGACAGAAATTTCAAGCCCCTGCAACCACTTGGGGCTGCCTGTGAATTAGCTCCTTGCCAGAGGCTGACTCATTCATGAGGAAAGAGGTGCATAATTAATTGGCTCCTTGCTTGAGTCATTGGGACTCTGTTTAAAAAAATCTTCACTGCTCTTTACAGCCCCTATAGCCATCTGACAGTTGCCCAGCTGGGTGCCCTATACCCACCTGAGAGTCCAGCTGTCAGGTGGGTATAGGGCACCCAGCTGGGCCACTGTCAGGTGCTGTAAAGAGCAGGGAAGATTTTTAAAAATAGTCATGACAGCCCGTTAAAACAGACAGGCTCTCCCCTTTGCTGCGTTATCAGCAGCAGACTCTTTGCTCAGCTCCATTCTGGGTGCTTCTGGGGTGCTAACTTCAAAGACCCTTCGGACCCTTTGCAGCCTTTGACAGCTGCATTGCTCTGGGAAGGGGTTTTTCTTCAGAGCCTGCACTAATCTCCGAAGTTGCCTTCGGAGGGACTTTGGAGCCTTTGCTAATCTCCAAAGGCAACTTCGGAGATTGCACCCCCTGTCCCCAAAACACCTGGGGTGACAGGCAGATCCCTTGTGGGTTAATCCGGATTTGCCACATGGATGCTTTGGTGTTTCCACAGCAGGCAGGCTCGCACCCATTGCTATTGGGTGCTAGACCACCTGTGGAAACACATTGGGTACTTCCATTAATTCAGATCTACTAGATCCAGATTAAGGGAAGTACCCATTCCTTACATCCAGATTAAAGGAGCGCTGTGGAAAAATACACTATATTTATTTTGGGCAAATTAAAAAGGACTTGACTCCTCCATCTCTCTCCCAGAACACAGAGGCCAGTACTATACCATGAAGCAAAGTTATAAATTCAATTTTAGAGCCTGAGCCATGGACTACATAAAATTTTTATAGCCCTCACAGTGACTGGGAGAGTTATTCTGAACAGGGACCAGAATTTGATCTTTCCAAAGTGATAATTTGGGAGAAAAGTTGCAAAGAAAAAGTAGGCTGCCTTGGCTTGATCTTTGAAAATAAATGGCTGTGGAGGTTTTCATAGGGAATTCAAGGGTGGGGCACACCCCATTATTTGGCAGAGAAGTATGCTGGAACTAACAGTTTGCCATGAAGAGCGAAAGAAGTGGGGCGTGAACAAAGAACAGTTCTAAATACACTGTGAATCTAGAATAATATTTCCATGGAAGTAGATTTGCTTCTCTCCGCAAAATACTTCTTTTGGTCTAGAGAGCCAGTTTGGTCTAGTGGTTAAGGAGCCAGAATCTTATCTGGGAATGCCAGGTTTGATTCCGCACTCCTACATGAAGCCAGCTGGGTGACCTTGGGCTAGTCACAGCTCTCTTCTGAGCTCACACAGCCCCACCTATCTCACAGGTTGTTCTGTTGTGGGGAGAAGAATAGAAAGCTTTGTCAACCACTCTGAGTCCCCTTAGCCGGGTGAGAAAAGTGGGGTAAAAAAGCGTACTCTTCTTCTTTGAGAATGCTCACATAGGGCAAAAACATAACAATAACCAAAAGATGAAGAGAATTTAGTTGATCCACTGAATCACTGTTTTATGGTCTACTCTTCCTGAATCTCCAGTTGTAACATTTTGTATTTTATTTATAGGTTACTGTATTATATATAGTGGTTTACATCAATACCCTACTTTCAATTGGGTCTGTAATTCCAATAAAATATGTCTAGCTGACTGACTGACTAGCAAAGAGGAGGACTTAGCATGAATGGCCCTTCTAGAATGTGGCATGCAGAACTCTGAATCTATTCTGATAATTCCACAGAACAAGGACAGAGAGCGCCTTCAGTGATGATAAAAAGCCCATCATACCATCTGAACTCTGAAATTCACTCTGACCAGCAGTTCTTAGAAGAGAACTGGGTATCATATGGCTTGTATCCCAATTGTTACTATTTCAACATTTGCCAACAATATCACAGCTGTACCATTTCAACAACTGGCTGAAATAGTGGTGCCAACATTCTGTACACAATTTCTGAGAATTAAGCTGGAATACCTGAGAGATCACTGGTCTGCAAAGGCATTGAGGCAAAATTAAGTTCTGCATGCTTCCTACTAGACTCCAGAAACGTGTGGACTACAAGTCCTGTCATTCCAAACCGCTAGCCACAATGGTTGAAGTTGACAAAGGTGAAGTCCCAATGACTGGAGAATCCAGGTTTCTTATCTCTTATTCGGGTATCTTATCTCTCAACAACCACAGAATAAATAGCCCAGGCCATCCCCCACCCCAGTAGGTAGATGAGTGCTGAGAATAGGGAGGTCCTACCACTGTCTATCAGTATCACAAATCATAATGTTATCCTAATCACACCAGGGTAGTTCCACTCACAGGTAAGATCAGAATCCAAAATTTCAACTGGCTTAAGGCAAACTTTCAATTTCTATGAGTCTGCAGCATAAGATAGAACTATTAGATTGCAAAGTCTTCCATATGCCATGAAAAATTATAAGCGCTATAAGGCTCCTCTCTTTAGGAATGAAGAAGATGAAATGCCATGGGTTCTTATCTGAAAGCAGCTTATGGGTCACATTAATGCCATTAAGTACCCATTAATGGGTACTTAATGGGTACTTCTAGTGACAGTAGAAAAACACCCTTTGACTCATTATCAAAATCTTACAGAATTCTTGTTAGCACTAGAATCTGTACTAGAATTTGTTTCCCCAACTTTTTCTCAACTCCTTTTCATTTTTGTCATGTCTTTTCATTTATGAGTTGAGGAAAAGGGTGAGACAAATAATAATAATAATAATAATAATAATAATAATAATAATAATAATAATAATGATAATAATGATAATGATGATGATGATGATGATGATGATGATGATGATGATAGTGATAATAATGATGATGATGATGATGATAAATAATAAATTATTTGACAACTCAAGAGCATTTTTAAAAAACTTACTGCATTCTGCGATTTATTTTTTCCATATCCTTTCCGAGCTGAATGGGAATGGCTTGGAGTCGGACCAGCTCATCCTTGAAGTAAAAATACACAAACATTAGACTATATAGATTTTAGTTTTATTAAATACTTCATAACAGAACATTCAGTTTATAACACTGTAATTTCAGAAAAAGGCATGAGGGAATATTTTGCAAAAACTGTTTTCCAGGAACAGAAAAAGATCAGAAACTTAAGCAAGTATATCAATGGTTCCCAACCAATTTTAAACTTATATACCCCAGCCGATTTCCGTAAATTGTACCCTTCATATTAGCAAAACATTCATAATTAATATAGTTGCTGTTATTTCTAATATTCTGCCATTATTCAGTTTTTTTCCACATACTCCTAAATATCTTGGTTCATACCCATGAGGGTACTCTGTGTATCTCAGGTTGGGAATCACTAAAGTATATCATAAGAGGAAAGGGCTTTTTAAATAGTCAGTTGCAACTTTATTCTTTTATTACTTTGAGTTCTTCTTGCTTCCGAAATAGTTCATCAAGTTCCTTCTTATCTTTAGCAAGATGTTTTTGTCTTGAAGATAGATCTTCCTTCATTGATTTGATTTCCTGCCTCCTGCGTGTTGTTTCTTTACGGAGCTCTTCACAGCTTTCTTTCAGGGCTTTAATTCTCTTTTCAGCATCCTTTAAAAACAAAGTTCTATTACATCATGTTTCATGTTGACTTGAAAGCAAAGACAGTAAAATTTTAATTTTAAGGAATATTTTAAAGAAAACACACAGTTCATTCTGCTCCATAAAGTGGAAAGAATGAAGGTCAAAGTGAAGCTTCATTAGCTGGAATACTCTTTTTTCCCCTTATGTACCGGATTTTTAAAACAATAGTCAAGCTTTTCTTGAAAGCGTTCGTGCTCTCCACCTTCCCTTTTGAGTTTTCTTTTCACCAGGGATTCCCCCCCCCCAATTTTGAGAAGTTTCCCCTTTTGAAATCAAAAGTATCCATGTTGTACTTTCTAATGGAAGTTTTTTCTTCTATAAATGCTGGATATTATTGCATTTAGATCACCATCTCCAATCAGTTCTACTACATTTTCTTCATTACACCAAGAGTAAGTCCAGTATCACCTCACCTCTTGTTGGTCCCTCAATAAAGGGCTCCGGTGCACTGTGTTTAAGGCTCTATTCATTTACAGTAAAGAAAAGCACCTTGAAAGCAGCATAGAGATGCTTGGCTCATTCCACCTGTAATGCACATTAAAGACCAGAAAACTCACTTCCAAAGCCCATCAAAAGTGGATCAGAGGGGGGCTGGAAGTGAGATTAGTAGTGCCACGTGCTACTTTTTTTTTAAGGCCCTTTCTGCACTGGCCCTTATTCTGAATTAGACCTTGGAATAGAAGCCTGCCATCTGGTGGTGCAGGCCCCCGGCCTAGTGTAGAAAGGGCCTAAGACAGTGATGGCCAACCTATAACATGCGTGTCACAGGTGACACGCCAAGCCCTTTTGGGTGACACACATGGTCACCCTGGCACCTGGGCGTGTAGTGCTTGCTTGTTCTTGAAGTGTGCGAAATTCCAACTTTCAATTGAAGATTTAGCAAACGAAATTCAGCCACAAAAGTCACTGATGTAAAGAATTATTTGTTTTTGCTTTTAATAAAATACATATATCAAAAATATAACTTTTTTACTAGAGCTACAAATATCACAAAATTATGGATATTT
The DNA here is from genome assembly GCA_023333525.1 of Aspidoscelis tigris stejnegeri. NCBI lineage: Eukaryota > Metazoa > Chordata > Lepidosauria > Squamata > Teiidae > Aspidoscelis > Aspidoscelis tigris. Next base: position 79,067,108 of record JALMGA010000005.1, on the reverse strand, counting down.
CTAGAAGTGACACAGCACCCGAGTTAAGCTAGGTTTTCTTGCGAGTTTTGACACACCGAGCTCAAAAGGTTAGCCATCACTGGCCTAAGACACTCTCCAGGTGGGGTTTTTTTTTTTTGTGTGTGTGTGTGTGTGTGTTTTGCTGCAAGTGAACCCAGCCTCTGCCATGGTTTGAGCACACATTTGCCAAATCCATCTGTGGGTAACTGAAATCTATCCTTATTATAAGACTTTGGGATGTCTAATTTCCTTCTCCAGCTCTACATCTTCTTGAGAGCCTTGGTTATAAGAATGATAGTACACTCTCAATATTAACCTTTTTTAAAAAATGACCTGGCCTATTTTTATGAATCTCATGAGTTAAAGCCCAAACCAATACATTCTATGATGATGTATAGGTTTCTTTCACAATTTATTTTGGAGCATAAATAAAATGACAGAAACAAAATGGATTGGTACACCTCCATTTATATGCTTCAAAGGAAAAAAATTAGGGCAAGATCTAGGGCAGGATTCTTGAGGACCAAAGGTCACAAAATGCAGTACGTGGAACATATATAATCACCAATCCCTATTCACTGCACTACCTATCTTGCAAGTTGCAGAGTACAGTTTAAAATATTGCCTTAACGGCTTAAAAGACAGTCAGTGACTCAAAGTTTAAAGACAGCGAGTCTCTTACGATAGCAGCGGACAGTCATAATTCATGACTCTCCCAGTGAGGGTAGTTAAACAGGTCAAGACTTCCTTGTAATGGCACATCTATTTTGGAATTTCTTTGTCTCTTTGCATTGGGTCTGTCACCGTAACAAAATGTAACTGACTTGCAGAGGTTTAAATATATTGTACATCAAAGCTTTTGAGAAATAAACACTTTTAGGATCTAATGGGTACAATATGACACCACTGTGTTAATTTTTTAAAGAAGCTTTCATGGCTTTCTTGATAACTATGTTTTTACGATTGTTGAACACAGCTCTGGGCTTCCATTAGGCAGAAATACAATATGAAAATTTCAATGAACTAATAAGTAATACATTATTCCTTCATTCATGCTTGACTAGTTTCCTTGGATATCAAAAGCATTTTACTTACAGAAGCCTTAGGAATTCTGTGGTATTCTTTTTCTATGATGTTCTTGTCTTCTTGTAAACTAGAAAAATGGGTTAAATTATAGACACTATCACAGGAAGCCCATCAAGTGAACAAGCATCATATACTTAAACACATGTATACTTTTAATACTTAAATAAGAAATAAAGAATAGAAATGGATTCCTGTGGTATCCAGCAGTGCCAGGTACACTGAAAATACTTTGAACCAGCATGTACCAGTTCTAAGTGTTTTTGAATATGCACAAATTAATTCAGTTGTAAGGGTAATTATTTATTGTATTGAAAATTTAAAAATACTGAAATCTTGGGTTTTAGAATCACACATTTACAATATCTATAGATTACAGAAACAAGCCACATTCTAATGCTTCTCACAAATAAATATTAATAAACAGGTTAAATATTCACTTATACAAAACAGAATTAAGTCTTACCGAATATTTTTTGGGATATTAAATATGAAGAAAAAAATAAAAAGTTTATCAATAACATTAGATCTGCCATTTCTGAGGACAAACTGTGCGCTTTGATATTTGATGTGTATGCTCTTAAATGCTGCCAGGCCTTAATAAAGAACGAATTGTTGTTCCCCCTCTAAGTACCATTAAGTATTATAAATCACATGTATTGACGTTAAAACTTTTGTTATTGACCATTGGCTCCGAAGCCCATGAGAAAAATAAACAGTTTGAGATTCATCTAAATCAGTGCAGAACCTCTATATTTTTTTCAAAAAGTTCTAATTCTTGCTGTAATGCTGATATAGCCTTAATTGGATCCTGCTACATCAGTAGCATATCACTGAAATGATTCAAAAACACACTCTTATTCCCAATTGTGTAAGCCTCTACAAAGGGTTCTGCAGCTACAAATAATAAAAGTGGCAATCTCTGTTTGGGACTTAAAAATATTAAAACACAAGAAAGGCCTCATTGGATCAGACTTACAGGGTGTTTCTGCACTTACCTCCTGAAAGCCGGATTGAAATCCGTTTTTCTGAAATCCTTCCCCGGGAAGATCCGTCTGAAATAGGAACGGATCCAAACGAGGCCCCATGCTTCCACACTCGCATGGGAAGCACGGATACTGAGGCACACATCATGTGTTCGCTGTGCGGACGCAGCAGCACCGATTTCCAGAAGCATCTGGCCTCCCTGAGGCCCCACCGCCCCAGGAGACGTGTGATTGGAGCATTCAGCCGTCAGTCACTGCTCGATTCCCCCCCCCATGCGTGGGTGTGTCAGGGACAGACTGCCCACCAATCAGCGGCATGCCTGAGATCCCATGGCTGCCATGGTGCTGCTGCCTCACTCAATATGGTGACTTCCTGTCCCACCCACATCTGTTCCCTTTCCTGTCTGTGTGCGGAAGTGTCCTCCTCTGATGCGGAATTTCCACACAGGAAAGGATTGAAGACCTAATTTTTCAGATCTTCCTGGAAACTGGATTTAGCGTTGCCTAGACCCCATTAGCGACAGATCTCGCGCAAGTCTGTGCAGAAGTGGGGTCCTCGAAGGGTCCAGGGGTGGGCTTAGAGGCTGCCATTTGCAGTGGGGTAGCTCTGGTTCTGCCCTTTAACACACACTCTACATAGGCCCACACATCCTTTATAGCTATCTATAAAACTGAACAGAAGTTTCACAGTGGCCACAAAGCCGTGTCTTTCCACCAGAGCCAGCGTAACTAGAAGTGACCCCTGACTGACAGCTACATGGGCCAACTGCACTGCACTACCAGCCAACCTTCCTACTTAAGCCTAATTGGAGCCTCAGATGAGTGCTATGGTATCCGTACAGCAGCCCTGTGTAACACCCATTGCCATTGGTTGCTGGATGGCCCGCGCAGATATATGGGGCCCTCACCATGATGTGGATCTTCTAAGACCGTATTCAACGAGGACTGGAATTTAAAGATCTGGATCTTCTAAATCCAGACTAATGGAGGTAAGTGCAAAAACAGCCATGGACATCTAATGCAATCAGCCTAGGCATATGGTGGTCAACTTGCTGAACATTGAAGCCCACTAACAAGATATAGGCACACAGGTTGCCCTGCTCACAGTCTCCCAATAGCTGGGCTTCAGAGGCACAAGGGCAAATAGTATCAAGGTTAATAGGCACTGATAGTCTTGACTTCCATTTGTCCAAGTTCTTTTTCGAAACCACCCATGCTGATGACCGACACACTTATTTTCACTGCCCTGATTCTTGTAGGACTCAGCTCCAGAAAGAAAGGAACCAAGTTGGTTACTCACTGTGAATGGCGTTTCTTGGCAGATGGCCATTGGAGCACGCCAATCACTAAAACTCAAAATTTTAACTAAAGCCCACTGCTGAGGTCCCGTGTGGCTGCAGTGGCCTGTCTTGAGAAACACTCTAACTTTCTTGAGAAGTAAAGTTTGTCCAGGGTAAAGCCCAAGGTCTTTCCTTGGCAACTGTATATACCACAAAAGTGAAATGGTTAGGGCATCCAATACCCACAATTTTTGCTCTATATCACTCATGTCTTATACTTTGAACTATTATAAATTTCTTAAGAGGTCTCTTAACTAGCATGAATTCAGTTTGATCAGGATCCAGGGATTTTTAAAATAATATGCAAGCATTCCTCTCACAGATATTCCCTTAACCTAAGGCAGTTTGTTAGTAGTGAAAATCACCGCACAAATTCATGATCATTTCTACTATTTCTCAGTTGACTCTTTACATTTTAAAATTCATATTCTCAATATGGGAAGTAAACTAGGAAAACTGCTAACATGCTTCAACATTGTATTACTTTGAACATCCGATACATCAAGGGCTGATCGGTGAGAACTATTATTTAAAAGCATATAGTTTGTAAAGTAAACAATAAATCCAATATTGACTACCTGTTTAGTCTGTACTGAATCTCAAACTCTCTGTCTTGAATTGCTTTATATTCATTAATGTATCTCAGGTACTGCTGTCTTAGCTTTGACACCTCTGAAGTAGAGGACTCTGGAAAATTTTCGGCTTTTTCCAATTCTTGCTGTTGTGATTCTAGTACGTCCGTGAAATGTTTGGCGTTTTGCAACAGTTTAATCTCTGATCCCTGTAAACTGAAGTAGCATCATATATTTCTTAAAACAAATGAACCCCGATACTTGAAAAGTGATGACTGCAAAATACAAATATTAAGAGATTATTTTGTTGATGCGTTCCGTCATTCTGAAGTTGGATTAAACCTTATGTGCAGTTGGACCATTCTTCGTTGCAGCTCACATTGTTTCGCCTCTGTGCCAGTCAACAAAAGGAAGTAAAAATTTAGCCACACCGGGAAATAATTGAATATTAAGCACACACTTTGGTTGTGTTTTTTGGCACAGAAAAGCTCCCCTTATGCCACACGGTAATGTTCATTCAGTAGGTGGGAAAATGGTTTGGACACATGAAAATGAAGCTTTTCATCATTACACTGCACACCGTGCCACCATATTTCTACCAAAGCAATGAAAACAAATGCACTTCTCTAATAAACACATATAGTATAGAGTCTATTTTGCAAGAATTACAATCACGTAGAATGATTTAATAGCTGGGTACAATCAACTTGCATATCTTCTTCTCTTCCCAGGACCGTAAGTTGTTCAGTTTTATATAAATCAATACAGTATGATGCCATCCAACTTAATTTTCCACATTGTAGTCCTGGTTTTCAGTGTGGAAAAAAAAATACAGGTAAGTTTCAAACCCTATTTTTCACCAACAACCATGAAATCTGCATATGTAATTACTGAAAATCATAATTCATATTACCTTACTAAAGCATCATGCAGAGTGGAATACTTTGCCTTCAGTTCGGCCACTCTAGTTCCTGGGATGTTGCCAGCACTGAACAACTGCAAAACAGCAATAGAAAGACATAGATTTGTTGTAGCGAACGGAGCAAACTGTTGCGCAACAGTTCTGGCTATGCCAAAAATAGCGGCAGCATTGTATATACATTGTGGTACTGTACCTGAGGCCTATTCGCACTTGGCCTTTTTCTGGAATATATCTCAGGATAGGGGTCTGTGGTCCACATGCTAATGCAGACTCTGGCAGATCTCACTTTAGGCCTGCTGAAGCCTGCACTAGCATATGGAAAGCAAGTCCCTATTACAGGATATATTCCAGAATAAAGCCAAGTGCGAATAGGTCCCTGGTCTGTGCAGCCCATCTTGATGTTGACAGGTCATAGAAAGAGGGACAGGGTTTCTGCTAGTCCACCCTAGTGGACACATAATAGCTTTCCAGTGCAGAAACTGACCGAGCGGCCACAGAGCAACTCACATGAATGTTACCAGAATCATCTTGCTTAAGGAGAGCAGAGGAGAAAGAGCAGGCTTTTATGCACAGTAGCAAATGCAAAAATAATAAATAGTCCTGGAACTTTTGAAATCTTTTACTATGCTCCTTGCTTTATTCTTGGTCTTATTTTATCATTTTGGTTGGTAAAAAAACATTAACTGAGTGTGCGTACCCATGCTGAACACAGTCCAAGGAGATCGTGAGGTCGCCTCAGGAGTGTCTCCATGCAAAGCCCTAATACGGGCTACATGTATGACAATACGTGTCAACCCCCCCCCCTTAGCAAGTGTTCTCACTCCAAAAAAGGAGGCTAGCACGTACAGTCCTGTGGTCATGGGGACGCTTCCTCCTGGGTTATTTGGGGCAGAGCTTGGCAGCCCCAGTGTTACTGGGCAGGGTTTCGCCTCTGCTCCCTGTTCCCGCTCTGCATGCTGTGATCAGCAGCCGCTTGGGGATTTCTTTAAATACAGTGTCTTTCTGGCTACATTTATTACACCCCCCTTCCCTGATAGCAAGCTATGTGTGAGTAATTTTGAGCCGGTTGCGAGTAGGGGTGCCCACTGTCATGCGGATGTGCGCACCTCCGCTAACCTGTGGTGGCCAACGAAAGGAATGATCTGCTTTTAGTTATGCTTTTAACTACTGTATATGTTATAACTTTTGGTTATGCTTTTAACTGTGGCAGCCAAGGAAAGGAATGAAGTGTGTTGTGTTCGTGAGGTGCAACTGAGGTGTTTGCCTGTCATCGCTCAACAGACTCCTATTAGATTATGTTATAGGCATGCATCTGTTGTATAGCTTTCTCTATCATGTGCTATGTTGCCCTTTCTAGGAAGGAAGGAAGGAAGGAAGGAAGGAAGGAAGGAAGGAAGGAAGGAAGGAAGGAAGGAAGGAAGGAAGGAAGGAAGGAAGGAAGGAAGGAAGGAAGGAAGGAAGGAGAGAGAGAGGTTACTTCCTCAGCTAGATAACTGAACACTTGCTTTATCAGTTCTGAATTCCTCCTTGAGCAGAGTTGTGGCATATAAAAGAAGAAGGAAGAGGAGGAGGAGGAGGAGAAGAAGAAGAATTGGCTTTTCTACCCCGCTTTTCTCACCCATTTAAGGGGACTCAAAGTGGCCAACAAAGCTTTCTATTCTTCTCCCCTCAACAGAACATCCCATGAGGTAGGTGAGGCTATGAGAGCTCAGAAGAGAGCTGTGACTCGCCCAAGGTTATCTAGATGGCTTTGTGGAGGAGTGCGGAATCAAACCCGGTATTCCCAGATAAGAGTCCGGCTCCTTAACCACTAGACCAAACTGGCTCAGTTACTATGCATTCCCTTCTTACGCCAACAGGAACAAAGGTAAAAATCATTTTTTTAAAAATGTTTTTTCTCCTACCCCACAGCAATATTGTATGTATGAGGCTTGGAGATCTCACCAATATACAGCTTCAGTGTTGAGTGCTGTTATACAGCAAAAGAAAACAGGAAACCACAATAGTTACATTCAATGTAGTTATTCAGCCTCTTGGTTTATTTAACTGTTAAGGGAGTGAAAGACCTGTCTAGGAAATTTTTTTAAAAAATGTTTAGAGTTTTTTTTCCACAAAAATGTAACCTAATTACACATAACATCCACCATCATAATGTGACCTGTACAGTTTCACATATTCTACACCTTTTTTTACAACTCAAAAATAATTATTCCAGGTTAGAGCTGAAAAACCCAGGATGATTATCAGTTATGCTAACCAGAACTACCTCAGTGCTACTCAGCTGTGCCTTTAAAACTCAACAGTAATGTACCAAGCATCAGGTCAGAAATACAGGCAAAGTAAGTTTGTCTGTGTTATCAAGCCTTTACTCATAAAAGATCACAGCTGTGTTCTGTGTATTTCCCACCTGAGTCCCACAGCCTGGATCATGTTCAGACCGCAAGACCTTGAGTTCTCGTAGCATGCTGGTCGTTGCCACCACACTGTTATCAGCACACATAGAATTCAGGAGCAACAATAAGGGACAGGCAGCATCTATAACAAAAGCTAAGAAAGTTGCTGGGTATGTGAGAGTGATAAAGATGGCAGGGCAGTGGACTCTCCCTTTGAAGAAGAGTTGGCTGTTCTACCCCACTTCTCTCGCCCATTTAAGGGGACTCAAAGCAGCTGACAAAGCTTTCTGTTTTTCTCCTCACAACTAAACACCCTGTGAGGCAGGTGGGGCTGTGAAAACTGTGACTAGCTCAAGGTCACCCAGACAGCTTCATGGATGAGTGTGGTATCAAACCCAGGATTCCCAGATAAGAGTCCGGCTCCTTAACCACTAGACCAAACCAGCTCACTTTTAAGATAAAAAATACCTGATAGAGGGTGGGAAAATGTCTGCACTATTATTTGTGGGGCATGGATTTCGTACTAAGAGGCCAGGACAGGCTCACCTCTGTTCATAATGTGCAATTTACACCTGGAGAAAGCATGCACGTATGATAGCAATTTAGTTCATCATGCTTATAGAGCAGTTGCAAAGCACGCAGGACCTGAACACCCAGGCCTCAAAGCATTCTGGCTAGTGTATCAGGACTGTCCAGTCATCCTAGTGTCCAGCCAGGATAGATGGCCAGGTACCTCCCATCACAGTGGAAAACTGCTGGTTAGAAGCAATGAATAACCAGCCCACACCCTCTTCATACTATACAGGCAAAAGCATAGGAACTTGCCTCCAGGATGAAAAGGCTGGCTTCACTCTCACCACCATAGTTAGGTACAGAAACAACCTACAGTGTATCTTTCTAGTTAAAAAAATACTGACAGGCATGCCACTTTCAAACAGAAGTGGATTTATGTAGCAATCTGCATAAGATTCAAATTTGGTGCCTAGAATCCGGAAATCGTATTTTCAACACGACTGGTAGATTCACAGTTGCATCAAACAGCTTCAGGAATAAAAGGTAACACACACTTAAAACATTCTTAGCAAGTTATTGACTTTGGGGAATTGGCACAGGGAAAAAAGAAAACCTCAGTTCCCACATCAAAACTCTGATCTATATCATACATAGCAAAATGTTATGAGTTCTAGGCCCTTTCTGCACTGCGCCTTTTCCTGCATTATATCCTGGAACAAGAACCTGATATCTTTATGCTGGTGCAAACTATAGAAGGCCATGCCCAGACCCTACCATAGGGTGTTTTTCCACTTTCACTAAAAGTACCCATTAAGTACCCATTAATGGGTACATAATGGCATTTTTGTACCCATTAATGGGTACTTAATGGGTACTTCTAGTGACAGTGGAAAAACACCCATAGTCAACACCAGCATATGGATAGCAGGTCTCTATTCTGGATATAGTGCAAAATAAGGCTTAGTGCAGAAAGGGCCCTAGTCACAGATTTGGTTCTTAGGCCATTTCTGCATTTATCTGTCCATGTATGATATTAGCAAGTCTGGAACTGCCAGGCTCGCTAGTTCTGACTATAGAAAGGCATGGTCTCAAATAGTGTCATCTCCATGATGGTGTTGGTCCAGACCAGCCCTCTTTGTGGTCTCAAAGCACATGTAAGCTTCGAGGGCAGACTCAGAGGCCCCCGAATTCTAGGAACAAAAGTTCCTGGCCTCTAGGGGATGCAACTGCATCCCTCAGTACTCTTGTGTTCTAAACAAGGTCCTGCTCTGGTGTGCCAGTAGACCTGCTTAACTGAGATACGTTCTGGCTAATGCTCATGGAGCGTATCTGTGGGGGACTATGGACCCCTTAATTCCAGATTAAGGATCCATGCAGAAAAAGGCCCATCAACTGCTGATGGGTAAAAATATTCACCCACCTGGCAATCCCTCTGACCTAGCACTGGAACAATTCTTAAAACTGATCAGCTGGGAAGATGTCTTGATTTAATTATTGTAAGTCATAAACTATCAGAGTTACTGTTTATAGAAAGCCAGGCAAAACTAAAATAGGCATAAGACTATTAGTCAAAAGTTTTAATGTAAATAGTAAGAATTATTAATCTGATTTTAATATTCTTGAGAATTCCAACCTAAGTCCAAAACAGATACAATGTGTACTATTTTTATGTAGATTTGGAGCAACGCTTGGGCACATTATTCCACATAAATGTACGGGGTAACAGAAGCTAATATGACCATCAGCACTGGCCTTTTGTCAGGAATGTACAATTCTGTTGCAGAGAGTTTCAACAATGCACATTGCAACACTTTATGCCAGGGACATAAACCACCAGCACAAGATGAGACCAAGCCAATGATGTGCCATTCCCTGGCATATGCACCATTTGACCAACAGCACTGCGGCTTTTATTGTGAGTCAGTCACTTAAAATTTTTATTATTGTAGCAACAAGTCATAATAAAGCATACATGTTTAAAACAAAATGAAAGTCCGTTAACAATTTATACAATCTTGTTTCGTTATGACAGTTCAATGGTATCAAATGAGCTAAGATAAATTAAGATGTTTCAGATTTTAAAATGATTATCGAGGCTCAAGGTCTTTTTGTGTCTTATTACTGCAAGGACAGTCTGACTCACTATGTTTTTCTTTAAAAATACTGGGTCAAAGTACAATTTTCTTCATGAGGATTTAATTTTATAATCAGTCCACTCGAATGGAGTAGGAATTAATGCTTATTTTCTCCTAGTCTTGAACACGCAGTAGAAGAGTAAGAAGAGTTGGCTTTTCTACCCCACTTTTCTCACCCATTTAAGGGGACTCAAAGTGGCTGACAAAGCTTTCTATTCTTTTCCCCACAAGAGACACTCTGTTAGGTGGGGCTGTGAGAGCTCAGAAGAGAGCTGTGACTAGCCCAAGGCCACCCAGCTGACTTCAAGGAGGAGTGCGGAATCAAACCTAGTGACTACAAGATATGGGTCTGGCTCACAAGCCAAAATGGCTCGTGAAACTAGCTTGGTTTAGAGAGCTAAACCTAGCTAAGCTGGGGTGGGGGTGGGGTGTTGGAAAAAGAAATGGAAGATACCTGTCACTTCATATAAACTCTAACTGCACACAACTACTAACACTGACTAACAATCTGTATATATCATACCTGTTCAAGAGCTACGATGCCACAATCTTCCTTCCTTCCTTCCTTCCTTCCTTCCTTCCTTCCTTCCTTCCTTCCTTCCTATCTACTTACTTACTTACTTATTCTAAAAGCAGATCTTCAGATTCCCCAACGAAAGCCACCACTGTATCATACATTCTCCCTGGCCACTTTATCCAAACTCTGCTGCTCTGAGGAAATATTCTCTTCCTTGGTGAGAGCAAGAAAAGAATACATCCTATAGAATCCACAGGAGCACTGTTTAGTAGCACCAGCAAGATATATGAACAGAGGTCTGAGAAGTGTTAAAGCTCATAATTACTTCAGGAATGGTGCCTCCAGTTGGCAAGAGGAAACACTGTGAAAAGGAAATTGAAAGGGAAAGTCAAAAGAGTTAAATCGCTTCAAAATGCATGGAGACTACTTAAAAACACAATAATGGAAGTGCAACTAGAATGCATTCCTAAAAGAAGAAAGGGGACTTCTAGGTCCAAGAAGAAACCAATGTGGCTCACAAATGCAGTAGATGAAGTCATTAAAAACAAGAAGAGTTCATTTAGGAAATGGAAGGCTTGTCCAAATGAGGAGAACAGGAGGGAACATAGACACTGGCAACACAAATGCAAGATGGCCATTAGGAAAGCTAAGAAAGATTTTGAGGAGCACATTGCTAAAAACATCAAAAGAAATAACAAGAACTTCTATAAGTATATCAGAAGTAGGAATCCAACCAGGAGAGCAGTTGGACCACTAGATGGTAAAGGACAGAAAGGGGTAATTAAAGAAGACACGGAGATTGCAGAGAGACTAAATGAATTTTTTGCTTCCGTATTCACGGAGGAAGACAGAAGACACATGCCAGTAGCTGAGCCTGTATTTTCTGAAGAGTTAAACTATACAGAAATAAGCAAGGAAGAGGTCCTTGCATGTCTTAATAAACTAAATGTTAACAAGTCACCGGGACCAGATGGTATTCATCCAAGAGTCCTTAAGGAACTCAAATGCGAAATTGCCGACCTTCCAGCAAAAATATATAATCTTTCCCTAACATCAGGCTCCGTACCTGAGGAATGGAGGGTAGCAAATGTAACACCAATCTTCAAAAAAGGATCCAGGGGTGATCCAGGCAATTACAGACCAGTTAGCTTAACGTCAGTTCCAAGTAAGGTGATGGAAACCATTATTAAAGACAAAATTAGTGTGCATATGGAGGAGCAAGCATTGCTGAACAAAGGCCAGCATAGCTTCTGCAAAGGTAAATCATGCCTCACAAATTTGTTGGAATTCTTTGAGAGTGTCAATAAATACGTGGATAAAGGTGAATCAGTAGACATTGTCTGTCTGGACTTTCAGAAGGCTTTTGACAAAGTCCCACATCAAAGGCTACTGAGTAAACTCATCAGCCATGGAATAAAAGGACAAGTTCTGTCCTGGATTTGTGACTGGCTTAAGGGAAGAAAGCAGAGAGTAGTAATGAATGGCAAATTCTCAGAGTGGAAAGAAGTAAAAAGTGTTTGTATGTAAAAAGTTACTCAAGGCTCAGTACTGGGACCAATGCTTTTCAATTTATTCATCAATGATCTAGAAGAAGGGGTACATAGTAAAATAGCAAAGTTTGCTGATGATACTAAATTATTTAGGGTGATAAAATCTGAAAGAGATTGCCAAGAGCTCCAGAGGGATCTCTTAGCATTGGGTGAGTGGGCAACCAGTGGCAAATGTGCTTTAATCTTAACAAGTGCAAAGTAATGCACATAGGGGCCAAGAATCCAAATTACGTTTATAAACTGATGGGGTCTGAGCTTTCTGCAACAAACCAGGAAAGGGATGTCGGGGTTTTGGTGGACAGTTCAATGAAGGTGTCAACCCAGTGCGCGGCAGCAGCGAAAAAAGCAAATTCAATGCTGGGAATAATTAGGAAGGGGATAGAAAATAAGACAGCAAGTGTCATTTTGCCCCTTTATAAATCTATAGTGAGGCCACATTTGGAATATTGTGTACAATTCTGGTTACCACACCTCAAAAAGGATATTGTGGAACTAGAGAAGGTGCAGAGAAGGGCAACCAGAATGATTAAGGGTCTGGAACACCTCCCTTAGGAAACCAGGCTGCAACGTCTAGGCCTCTTCAGTCTGGAGAGACGGCGTTTAAGAGGGGACCTGATTGAAGTATATAAAATTATGCACGGTATAGAAAAGGTGGATAGAGAAAATTTCTTTTCTCTATCGCACAACACTAGAACTAGGGGGCACTCTATGAAGCTGATGGGTAGGAGAATAAGGTCTGACAGGGGAAAGTATTTCTTCACCCAGAGGGTCATTGGCTTATGGAATGTGCTGCCGGAGGGGGTGGTAACAGCTACCAGTCTGGATGGCTTTAAGGTAGCGTTAGACAAATTTATGGATGTCAGATGTATCAATGGCTACTAGAACGAATGCTTAGGTGCATCTTTCAGGTTGAGGGGGGGGGAGGAACTGGGGTGCGTCTAAGGCCATCTGCTGGGACTCGAGAGCAGGAGGTTTGTCCTTGTCTCTGCTTGAGATGCCCATGACCATTTGGTGGGCCACTGTGTGCGACAGGATGCTGGACTAGATGGGCTGTGGCCTGATCCAGCAAGGCTTCTCTTATGTTCTTATGTACTGCATGATCTTCTTATGGTCCCATGGTCCCCTCTCACTGCCCCTGCCAGACAAGAGCAGACAATCCTGGAAAGGTACTGGCTCTTACTTATTTCAGCTGCCACCTATGTCTGTAGTTGTTCCTCTTGTAAAATACCCATGCATTAGTAAGTGCCCACCTCTTCCCTTTTTTCCCCACTGAACTTGTTAACGTATGGGTATTTTGCAAGAGGAATTATTATGCATACAACAGATGAGGTAAGAGAAGCTACATGCAAGAAATCCACATCATCACTAGTTTGGGGCATCATCTCGATATCTTCTGTTGTACCAGCTCTGAATCAAGAGCTTATAGACAGTACTTCCAGTGAACAGCAATTAGTGGTTTAGCTGTCATGTTTAGAAATGTAAAGAAAGTTTGATGCTTAATTGTGCTGTTCTCTTTCCTAACTAAGCAAAATATTGTTCAGAGGATAATTCAATAGGTTGTTATAGTATGTTTGCAACTGCGGTACTGCAGAAGCTTTTTGCATGCCCCGTAGGGACGGAAGTGGTTGTGCTTTTCTGTTCCACATTGCCAACACATTGGCAACGTGTCGAAGTAAGTAAGTTGCGTGGGGTTCCTGTGCCATTTTTGGAAGATATTTAAAGATCTGCATTAGCCCTACTAACACCCATCTCACACCACTGGCTCACATTCAGATTACTGTCAATGACCACACCTACAGTAAGTCCTTTTCTAAGGTTTATTTATATACTGCTTCTTATTAAAAACCCTCAAAGGTTTTTATATACGGCTTCTTATTAAAAACCCTCAAAACCACACACAGAGGAAAATAAACCCTAACAAATAAAACCTGGCTGGGTCAGGGAAGAAATAAGCATTCACGCAAGAAATATCTATATAAAGAGATATTTAAAAGGTGCCTAAAAGCTGTAATTGTAGGACCTTTATGAACAGCGTGGGGAGAGCATTCTGTAAGTTAGGTGCTACCACAGGAAATGTCTGATTGGGGGCCGTCATAAGATGGCATTCTGCAATAAGACCTCTTCAGATGGTCTCAGGACTCTTCCAGGGTAGTAGTGAGACATTTGTTCTTTAAGATATCATGGTCCCAAATTGTTTAAGACATTATATACCAAGAATAAAACTTGGTAGCTAACTGGCAACCAGTGCAATTGGTTAATACAGGTATGATGTGCACCCTAGTCGGATGCACATCACGCTGGTCTTAAAAGAACTGCACTGGCTGCCAATTCGCTACCAAGCCCAATTCAAGGTTTTGACTCTGACTTGTAAGGGCCTAAATTACTTGGGCCCCAAATATCTAAAGGAACGCCTTCTCCCATATCGACCTACCTGTGCCTTAAGATCAAGTGGTGAGGCCCTCCTGGTTGTCCTACCACCTTCAACAGTGAGGTTGGTGGGAACCCGGGAGAAAGCCTTTTCTGTGATGGCCCCCAGACTATGGAATAGCCTCCCCCTCAAGGTGCGTCAGGCCCCTTCCTTATATACATTTAGGAGGGCAGTGAAGACGCACCTCTTTGCCCTGGCCTTTGGCTGAGCTGTTAATGTTCCCTCGCCCAATAAAGACACTATCATTTTAAACATATTGTATATTGTTTTATATGTGCTGAATTTTTAATGTCTTTCAATGTATATTCTATTTTAATCTGCTGTTACCCGCCCAGAGACCTTCGGGTATGGGGCAGGATAGAAATGTAAATAAATAAATAGGCTCTCCACACAACATCTTGGCTGCTCAATATGGTACTATTTGTAACTTCTGGAACAGATACAAAGATTGCCATACAAAGAGATCATTACAGTAGTCCAAACTTTTAGCAGGGCATGAACAAGAGTGGCTAGGTTCTCTCTATACATGTAAGGATAGCTGGCAATAGACATTCCTGGTCACAGAGGTCACAGACAGCGATTATTACTCCAAGAGCACCCCTAAAGTACAGTATTTGTTCTCACTGAAGGAGTGCAACCACATCTAGGACAAACAAAATATCCAATTCCTAGACCTTGGAGCTTCCTACCCAAAGACTCTCCATCTTCAACTTCAGTTTATTGGCCCTCATCCAGACCATCACTGCACTGAGGCACGGGTTCAGGACATTCACAACCTCTCCTGATTGAGATGCTGTGGAAAAACAGTGCTCCAAAACTCCTGATGGGCATTCCTAATGGCTTCATATAGATATGAAGCAGCTTTGGTGACAGAACTGTACATTGTTGCTATAAGCCATAACTCCCCCTTTTTTGTGGATGTGCTCTATATTTATCCTCCCTAAATGTAACACCTCACATTTCTTCTTTCTGAGACACATCTCATTTCTTTCACTTGAGTCTTCCAATCTGTACAAACTAGACTGTAGTCTCATTCTGTCATCTTGAGTTTGGCCATACCTCCTAGCATCATCTCCAAACCTGATAAGCAGTCCATCGGCTCCATGTCATTAATAAAAATGCAGAAAAAAACAAAACACTGAAGGAAGGAATTCCGTCTCGCAATTCGGAGGTGATGGCGAGGCTTTTGTAAGAAATCAACAAGCTGACCCAAAGCGATTTAAAATTGAATGAACACAAACATTTTGTGCATTTAGGGCATTTCTCCCCTTTTCTTTTAGTAGAAAATACTTAGTTGCTCTCTAAAATCCAGGGTGGTGCTATTCCCCACATTCTATGAACAGCGGATGTTACTTCTACATTACTTGGTTTGCTATCAACATCTGCATGTTTTTCAGAAAATTCCTGTTCATTAGGGGGAAAAAATCTGTAGCATGTCCTAGACTGCATTCTTGATTCATGTGGAGTCTTTGGCCAGGCTTCATAAGCTTGTCTATAGGCTCACATGAACTGGGATCACCTCCTAGAATATACTGCGTACTCCTGACGGTGTGTTGTTAGAGACAAGTGGCAGGGAACTTTATCTGATGAACTGCCAAGAAACCCCGGGGGTCTACTGACCACAGCATGAAACCACTGACTCAGATCTATCTTATTTACTGCTTTCGTAGTAACATCAAGCAACGGGATTCTCAGTGACAATTCTCGAGTGCAAAGCAACTAAAACAAACTCCAGATTTTTTTAAAAAAACAATTGCATTGTCCTTTAAATGCCGTACGTGTATCTTGTAATTTTGCTGACAAAGACAAGTGCTGGAAATGATGTGTAAATCTGTGTTGTTCTCCCTTGTGCTACCTACTTCTCTCTGCTGTTAATACCACATCAGCTTGTTGTGATGCAACACACCCTCCCACCCTTTTCTGAGAACAGTGAAGGCAGTCTGATAAGTCACAGGCAGGAGCAGCTAGCTAGCTGCCCTTTATAAAAGTTGCTGAAGTTCTGCATACTTCCTCACTGGGTTAGCTTCTCAGAAAAGATGGGTCTCACTTACAAGATTTTGGTCACGGCAGCTGTACTGCTTTCTACAAACAGCTCTGAACTGACAGACGATGGCACAGAAAGCGCTGGGGAAGAAAGACTGATGGACGTTTGTCCTATAAAACTCAAAACTGCCGGGAAATGTGATGGAGAGGACTGTCCCTACCAGATAACTTTGCCTCCAATGACTATTCAGCTGCCCAGGCAGTTTAGGCTGCTTGAAAAGACTCTGAAAGAAGTACAGAACCTCAGAGAAGTTGTAAACAAAATGAAGAAGTCTTGCCAAGACTGCAAGCTGCAGGCAGATGACAACCAAGGAGGAGACAGCAATGAATTCCTGACACCTGGCCCAGACGGTTCCATAGATAACAGCAAAGTACAAGATAACAGGATCAAAGAACTGCAAAATAAGGTGTCCAGGCTGTCAGCCAGTCTGAAGAATGCAAAGAGTCAGATACATTCTTTACAGGGTCAGATGGAACAAATGAACCTCCTAAACACAAACAACGTGGAAAGCTATGTTGACAACAAGGTGGCCAATCTGACTTTTGCCATGAGCCTCTTGGATAATAAATGCTCTTCACAATGTCCAGCCATACAACCAAATCCAGGTAGGTCAGCTTTTCCCATTTTATACCTGCTGCACATACTAAAAATATTAAAATGCTAACTTTTAAAGTCAGCTACAAGCATGATCTAATGTGTTTTTACAGAAAAGAAATGGACACACAAAATACATTGTCACCATTTTTCTTTATGGCTAAGGAGGCTTGCTTATCTTAGCTGAGAGGTGAGAATGAATGAGAAACAGGTCTCTTCAACTTTTGAGTTACCCAAATTTTTAATGGAAAACGAATTCTGAACACCCCCAATCTTATTTCTGTAACAATATGAAGATAAAATTTAACATTGTTATCCTTTCCTAAATAACCTTTGAGATACATTCTTGGTTTAAATGTGTCACAACTTTTATTGTTTTCCTGTTAAATTCATATATATATATGGAGATGTACTCTGGGGCTACTATTTTAGCATACTCTAGAACTGAATTGGACCTAAAAATAATCAGGTAATTAAAAGTACAGAAAATACAAAATATATAAACAGTAAATTTCATATTTACATATGGACAGCTTTCGCATTCATAATTGCAAACTAATATAGCAACTGATTCAGTTTCAGGGGAAAGAATTAAGGAAATCAATGGGTATTTTTCCACCGTACTCCTTTAATCTGGATCTAGTAGATCCGGATTAAGGGAAGTACCCAATGTGTTTCCATGGGTAGTCTAGCACCCAATAGCAATGGGTGCTAGCCTCCCTGCCGTGGTAACACCGGAGCACCCATTTGGAAATCCGGATCTACCCATCAGGGGTCTTCCTGTCACCCCAGGTGTTTGGGGGGACAGGGGGTGCAATCTCCAAAGTCACTTCGAAGTCACTTCAAAGTCTGTGCAAAACAGCTCCATTGAAGTCTGTGCTGATCTTCGGAGTGAACTTCTGAGTTCTTCACTCTGAAGATCAGCACAGGCTTCAAAGACACTTCGGAGCTATTTTGCACAGACTTCGAAGTGACTTTGAAATGACTTAAGCTTAGGTTTTAGGGCTCCCCCCCCATGGGTGTCCCCTCCCCCTAGCCTCCTCTAGACCCCATTGCCACACAAGCGTGGAAACAGGCTCCCTTTAATCTGGATTTTCTGCCTGAAGACCCCATTGTAGACCCCATTAATGGGGTCTACAGAAAATCCAGATTAAAGGCCAGAAAGTACCCATTTGATCCGGATTTCCCCAGTGGCAGTCAAAACAATCGGGTCCCAAATGGGTGCCGTGGTGGAAATGGAATTGTCCATCTCACACCCAAATGGGTCCTTAATGGGTGCAAAAATGGGTACTTTTGACAGTGGAAAAACACCCAGTATCATGCACAGGAGTAAGAGAATGACTGTTAAACATGCTTTGGTAGTTTCCTCCTACTATCTACTGTGCTGTTTGAATAACTGAAGAATGTTTTGTCTACTATTTGTCATTGCTGAGTTTTACTTTCCTCCCAAGCCACTGATTTCAAAGTGGCATTATTTACTACCTTTATTTTTATATTGGCATAACTTAAAGCTCATGTCTACATAGACTTCAATAATAAAGAACGTTTAACTCAGAATAATTTTTTTAAAAAAATACTTTCTTGAAATATTAATTTGAATTAACCTAGAAGTGCTAATAATCTGTCAAAATTACATACTGTTGGGAATAGATAGGAAGGTTTAGACTTACAGATGGATGACATAAATGGTTATGTTTTATAGTGGCAGCTGTATGAATCCAAGCAGTATTAATACATCCCAAATGCTCAGTACAGGATATACTGAATGGAATCTTGGCTAGATTTCATATATAAACAGTGAAAAATGAAACTTCACTTGGCTCCTCAAATATATATTTTAGGGGCGGCATTTAAATATATTCTCATGCCATAGCAATAACACATATAAACACTGTAAAAGAAATTTGACTTGCTTTTAGGCTCCTCAGATGCATTTAAAATTATCATGTCATAGTATTTTTTATAGATATATCTCTTGATAGCAAAAAGCTATCAGTACTGACTGTAATACAATCTTCTCTCTCTCTCTCTCTCTCTCTCACACACACACACACACACGTACATAACCCAAAGGAAGGGGTATCACTGGAGTTTCCCCTATCAAAAATTGTTCATTATGTTAAGAAAATAAAGGTAGGTTATCATGTGAAGAAATTGCTAAATTAATCTGGACTTCCATTTGGTTATCTGTGAGCAAACAGGTAAACACTCTAATGAGTCATTATGTTCTTGCAATGGTAGGTCAACAATTAAAAAACCCTGCCTTTTTAAAAAGAATTGTTTTATAAAACATAGCCGTGAAATATTTTACAAAAAGCAGTAAGTTTGCTGTAGCAGACAGAGCTTGTTACGCTAAGGCGAATGTGGTGCCAAAGTAAATATTGTAGCTACTAAAGGTTTCCCTTGGCACCTTCAAAACATCTAAGTTCTCCAATTATTGCCTGGGGGAAGGAAACAATAACAAGGAGCTATGCCCTTAGCAAACTCTCAGGATTCCATATGTGCCCACAGGTTTGGAAGTCTGTATGCAAGATATTTCAACAATTGAAACCTATGGATCAATAGGGTATTAGGACCATGTTGAATTGCAATAATGAGGAGCCCTGCTGGATTGGTCCACAGACCATTTAGTCCATCATTCTGTCTGATACATTGGCCCACCAATTGCTTCTGGGCATCTCAAGCAGAAAACAAAAGGCAAAATCTTCACCTGCTTTTGAATGGCCTTTAGAGGCATCTCGTCTATCTCTCCAACATGGAGGAAGTACCTGGGCATCCATTCTAATAGCCATTGGTACACCTGTCCTCCATGGATGTATTTAATCCTTCCTTAAAGCTATCCAGGCTGGTTGTTGTCACCACCTCTTCTGGTAGTAAATTCCGAAGATTGATTAACCTATTAGTGAAAAAATATTTTCCCTTGTCAGTCCTAACTCTCCTGCCCATCAGCTTCATAGAGTGCCCCCTGGTTCTAGTGTTTTCTGACAGAGAAAAGAAATTTTCTCTATCCAGCTTTTCTACATTCAGGATGATTTTATATTCTTCAATAATGGCTTTCAAGGCTGAAGAAGCCTAGACTTTGTTGCCTGATTTCATAAGGAAGGTGTTTCAGCCCCTTGATCAATCTGGTTGGCCTTTTCTAGTTCTACAGTATGCTTTCTGAGGTGTGGTAACCAAAGGTTTACACAATATTCCATATGTACCTCTTTATAAATCTGTGGTGAGGCCACAATATTCCATATGTGGCCACACCATAGATTTATAAAGAGGTACAATGACATTTGCTGATTTGTTTTCTAATCCCTTCCTGATTACTCCAAGCAATAAATTTGCTTTTGTCAATGCTGCTGCTCACTGGGTCAACACTTTCACTGAGCTGTCCTTCAGAACCCCAAGATCCTTTTCCTGTTCAGTCAAGGAAAGCTCAGCCTCCTTTATGGCTGTAGTTGCAATTCTTTGTCCCAATGCGCATCACTTTGCACTTACTAAGACTGAAGTTAATTTGCCACTTCATTTCCCACTCAAGAGTTTGCTTTGGAGCTTTGTATAATTACTTTCAGTTTTTACTACCCTGGACAATTTAGTGGCATCAGAAAACTTTGTTATCTCACTACTGTCTTCTACTTTTAGATCATTTATGAATAAATTAAAAAGCAAGGGTCCTAGTCTTGAAGACTGGGGAGACCCAGGTTCTCACTCTGAGAACTCGATATTACTACCTTCTGTTACCTGTCCTTTAGCCAGTTACCAATCCAGGACAGAACCTGTCTTCTTATTCCATGATTGATGAGGGATTGATGAGGATTGATGAGGATTGATCAAAATTCTACAGAAAGTCCAGACAACGACAACTGGATCACCTACATCCACATGCTCTCAAAGAATTCTAACAAGTTTGTAAGGCATGATTTACCTTTGCAGAAGCCATGCTGATTTCCATTGAGCAATGCTTGCTCCTCTATGTGCACAGTAATCTTATTCTTAATGATGGTTTCCATCATTTTACTTAGAACGAATATTAAGCTGACTGCTCCATAATTTCCTGGATCACAGCTAGATCCTTTTTTTTTTTTGGAAGACTGATGCTACATTCCAATCTTTAGACAGAGAGCCTGATCTTAGGGAAGGATGATATATATTGGCTAGAAGCTCAGCAATTTCACATTCGAAATATTTAAGAACTCTTGGATGAATGCCATCTGGCCCTAGTGATTTGTTAGCTCTTTTAAACTTCATGTTGAATATATTGTGACCCTTCCTAATAACTAGCAGCACCCATATTACATATATCTGCATCGTAAACCCCTAAAAAACACAACATTTTACAATTTCATTATAAGCATATTCACTATGCTTAAAATTCCCTAGTTTAATTTCCCAAAAATAGCAACAAAGCCAATATGTACTGCTGAGTTTGTTATAATTAAATTATCTATTTTGATGCAAATCTAATTAGAAATTAATATCTAGAAATTAGACATACTTAACATTAACTGAATACCCCTCAAAATTAGTTGAGCATGTCTAAAACTCAAAACAAATGTCAGATTAGAATTCAGACCCTCAAACTGCATTAAAACGTCTTATTTCACTCCTTATTTCAAAATAATTTTGTTTATAAGCAAAGGTAAGGGGAAAAGTTTAGTTTACACAATTTTCTAACATACAAACTAAATTCTTGTACACTTGTCTCTTCCCACCATAATGACATAATGACATTTAATTGTAACAACTGCCTAAGGAAATAAACCGGATTCCAATCATCAGGAAACACCTGGAAGAAATGTATGGTATTCTGTCCAAATGCATTTCCACCGTAAAAAAACCAGATATTATGCAATACCACTTTTACAGGAAACAACTATCATGTTCTTAAACATCTTTCATAGTATCAGTTTTAAAAACATGTAAGCATCGGGGGGAAAATCTGAATATCTACAAAAACAATACATAACAATAGCCAACTTCAGGCCAACTGTAGAAAACTGGCCACTTTTCTGCAATTAATGTTGAATATAACAATGCTTGTAGCTAACATGAAAATCTGCTCATGCTATCTGTGACGCAAAAACTGCGTCAACTGAAAATGCAACTTCACATAAGAATTTAGTGCAAATAACTGATGCAAAACTAGAGTTCTTACCTGTAATGAAGAAATACTATGTTGTTATTTTTGTCAATCAAATGGCTTGATAACAGTGGTTCTCAACCGTCCTAATGCTGCGACCATTTAATACAGTTCCTCATGTTGTGCTGACCCCCAACCTAACCCTAACCCCAAACCATAAAATTATTTTTGTTGCTACTTCATAACGACCCCTGTGAAAGAGTAGATCGACGCCCAAAGGGGTCACAACCCATAGGTTGAGAACCACTGTTCTATAAACTTGGAATCCAAACTCCAGATCCACAATAATGAGACAAGTTTCAACTATGTGCAAGTTCTGAATAGAGAGAGCTATATCAAATGACGCCAGGACCACCATGACAGATCCTCCAGTTCCTGATAGCTCTCACCTTATAGCAGCAATGATAGGTGCTACCGGTGACCCCAAGAATGGAGGTGCACTAAAATCAGGGATGGGGAGAATCCCTTGCTCAAAATTGATTCAGTCTGGACTTGCAAAATACCCAAGAAGAAGCCAATTTGTTTTTGTTTTCTGGTAGCAAGGGCCCCTTTCCCAACTCATTGATTTAGGAATACAGCAGGATCTGTGGTTATTTGCACCTTCACTTCTCCAGGGAAGTGTACCAGGGAAAGGAAGATGGGGGAATGGATCTTGCATCTACCCTTTCTGATGCCGGATCCATTCTAACTGTACCTGGCTGTTCTGCAAGTGCGGGGTAAGTGTGAATCACCCCTATATCAGAGGCAATCTTGGTGCTGCAGCAACAATGCCAATGGGCATGTGCAGCGCCACTGCTGTGGTGACTAGGTGACACAGGGTGCAACTGCACGTGTGCTGCCCCACAGCATGCTCTGCTTGCCCAGAACAGGCTTTACTAGCCTGCGGCTTGTACAGTTGTGAAGCACAAAAGTGTGTTCCATAGCTATCTGGGCTGAGGGATGGTCCCGCACACACAGAGATGTTTCTGGGGTGGAAGAGTCTCCACGTAGTGTAAATGCTCCATCCTGGACTTCTTCTTTTCACATAGTGTGAAAAGGCCTTGGGTCAGGCTGCCACTGCAAATACAAGGCTTGTGCTTAATTACGTTTTATGAAATCAGCCATTTTTTTTCCTTAAAAGGAATCTTTCTGTTGGTCCCGCTCTTTGACTTAAGACCCATCTATACCTAAGTTTTAATCCAGCTTCTATCTACTTTAAAAATGAGAGAATACATCAGCAATGACACTACTCATTTTCTTCCCACATTATCTAACCCCAAAGGAAACTTTCTAAGTTACATAATGCTGAAAGGAAACTGTTGACACTTTGCTGATGTGTTCTCCCAATCTGAAAGTGGACAGAAACTGGGCCCTTTCCACATAGGTCACCTCCCTGGAACACTTCATCCTCATACTGTATTCTGTTCCAAAGGTTGATCCCATCAAGTAGTCCACAAGTGGGCCATTATCAGGTGACTGGACTAGCAGTCTGACATACAGGCCAGTGGCATTTAACTTGACATTCAGATGGGTTCAAAATTGAAAAGACCCTGGATTAAAACTTAGGTGTGGATGGGCGTTTAGACAAGGCGTAGTAACACATAATGATCAGCAGAATATGTGCCTAGAGATAGTAGCTCTTGTAGGAGCAACAATGGAAACAAAATGTAGGGACGTTTAGAAGACAGCAAAAGATGCTACATTACTTTGTGAAGAAACTAGTTGCTGATCTCACAATTGCAAAATACAGCAATAAAAAAAATAAAAGGGAGGATAAAGCAATTTATAGCCTGTAGAAAGTAAATCTGGAGTTGCTGACGATCCCAAAAGTTATGAGACCTACAACCCAGGACTATATATAATATCAAATCAACCTCAGAAGATTTTCCTCTAGTTATCTATTTCTCACATTATTTTTCTCTGCAATATGTCAGATAACAATAAGTCTTCAACTGGAGCATCTATCATGTTATTGGACACTATAGAAAACATCAAACACGTACTCATAGATTTCATTTCATAACGCTTTATGTCTTAAATATCTAATTGTTGTGCTTCATAGTAAATCTGGCAGGACTGGCTAGTTTTATAGCCAACTCCTCATAGCTGATTAGAAAAAGGATATCACGACTGTAGTTAAACGTTGTCCTGGGCTCAGGAGCAGTAGGGAAAAGTTGTCAAAAAAAATCAATCTATTTTCTCCTGCAAAGATTAAAATACTCTTTATGTTTAAAACACATACTGTATCAAAAAGCAAACTTTTTATACTGGATTCAAAATTAAATATTAACTATAAATTGAGTTAATCTTAATCTTTATCATATTTGTCCAGTCATACAGCTTCTACAAGGAGATTGTTCTGATTATTTTGCATCGGGAAAGCGGCAAAATGGAATCTACAGAATCACTCCTGATTTTAAAAATGATAGCTTTGCTGTTTACTGTGATATGGAATCTATGGGAGGCGGCTGGACAGTGTTCCAGATGCGTCAGGATGGCAGCACTGATTTTGACAGAACATGGAATGAATACAAGAATGGTTTTGGAAACCTCAGTGGAGATTTCTGGCTTGGGAATGACAAAATTCACCTTCTTACCAAAAGCAAAGGGATGCAATTGAGGATTGAACTTGAAGATTACAATGGATTAAGAGAATATGCAGAATATGACCAATTCTATGTGGCCAATGAATTTCTCAAATATCGCTTAAGTATCGGCACCTATAGTGGCACAGCCGGGGATGCTCTGCACTTCAGGAAGCCATACCATCATGATCAAAGATTTTTTTCCACCCCAGATAAAGACAATGACAGGTCTCTAGACAGAAATTGTGCAGCATACTATAGCTCTGGATGGTGGTTTGATGCATGTTTCGCTGCTAACCTAAATGGCAAGTATTATAAAAAACTGTACAAAGGTATTCGTGATGGGATTTTTTGGGGAACGTGGCCTGGGGTTTCCGATGCTATTCTAAATGGTTACAAGAAACCTTTCCAAAAGGTCAGAATGATGCTCAGACCCAAACATTTTGTGCCATGAATTGGGGGGGGGGGGAATAATACTTCCTAAGTGTTGGCACTTTTCTTCCAGTTTTTAAGTGCAATTAGAAAAAACAACACCTGTTATATCTTATTTTTAAAATATTCTTAATGCCTAATGCTTATTCTAAAAGCATACTTTTAAAAACATGCTGAACATGTTTTTAAATAAGTTACATTTTTGTAGCAAAGAATGTTTTAGCTTAATCCATGACTGCTCAGAATTTGGGTTCAGCTTTATCCTGCCATGTTGACTTCACAGGAGCTTAATCACAATGTAAATACTATATAAATGACAAAAACAGATTTGTAGAATAGAAGAGCAAGTGGAGTTTCAAAGTTGTTTATTTCTATTACTCCCGTTATCAGTAATATCCATCAAGAAACTGTCACTCTCCTTTGAAGTCAAAGAGACCAACAGTCATTAAATCCAAATTATTCCAGAGTGATCAGCATCTACGTATTATTTTCATTGGAGAAACAAATAGAGATAACTTTTTTAATGCTCTCACATATCAGGTTTCTTTACTATGAACTACAACAAACCTCTATATTGTAATCTAATGCCTACTGAATGCTGTTACGGAGTAACCCAGAGGAGTTATTATAATGGCAGTCCTTGAATTGACAGCTTTTGGCCAAAAATGGTCAACCATGCTTGGGCAAGAACCACAAAGGCACCTAATCAACTTAAGTGATAACTGTATAACCTTAAATTAGTCATTCCTTGTTTACAGTTTCTACCCTATGGTTTAGCATTTCTTTCCTTTCTCTTATGAGGATGAAAATTCAGCAACGGCAGATATACTTTTTCCTCCACACTTTCAGTCACTGCTATGGTTTTAATATGTTCATTTTATATTTGGCTCTTAATGTTGTAATCCTGAGACGTTTAGATATAAGGATACAAAAAAATCAATCAATCAATCCATCAATCAACTCATCAATCAATCAATCAAACACAGTTGTCCACTTATTTGCAGTTTCATTAACCATAGGTTTTGTGCATTCGTGAGGGCGGGTTACTATGTGTAACCTCAAATGGCAGCTAAAGTCATTTATTTATAGTCTTGGCAATGGAAAACAGTGGTTTTCAAGGGAAGTTGTGCAAGAGCCCAGAAAGTACTGCTTTCGGTCTCTCTTATTACTCATGAGACTTACAATTGGTCTCTTGGGGAACCATGAAAACAGATAACTTAGCAGTTTTGGATGCAGGTTGCTTGTCTCCAAACTATCCCTTTCTCTTTCTACAGCGGTATCCCGTTCTGCAGCACATGTAGCTAATATTGCAAAATTAGGCTTTTTCGAGGGATGGAGAAAAAGAAATGTGGCAGGTGGCATTTCTATCTAATAAATTTCTAATATAATCCTGGAATTCCTCCAATTTTTAAATAATTTTACTCTGACATTTTCAGTAGAGGTTTTCAAAGACAGAGGCCACAATGTGTATTTGTATCTATCTGCTTATGCACTTTGATTTTCTGAATAGAAAAGTCAGTAGAAACAATGTCAAAAAACTGTGAATGGTACAGAGGAAAATGGTTGCAAAGAATATTTTAATTATTTAAAGTACAAAAAGCTTTAAATGTAAAAATGCATTTAAGATTTTTAAATGCAGATTTTTGCCAATGACCAAAATGATATTGATGTGTATCTATATGTATATGTGTTTTATTAAAAGGCCTTCCGACATAGAATTGTGCTTAATTTTACACCATGTATTTTTTTAATTGTCAAAGTTCATTTATTGTAACCATATGTTGTATCAATAATAACAAAATAAAAATGAATCCATAAAGCCATATTATAGAATTTTCTTTTACTGAATGACCTTTATAATTCCTAAAGTTTATTTAGTTTCAAACTGTACAGCTAATTATACAGAGAATTATAATACTAAATACTCATTTGTAGCAGTTTTGGGGCTGTTATGTCATGTTCCAGGTTATTCAGTTTCAAGGGTGACTAGTATCTTCCTAGACTCATTAGCAACTCAAGCAAAGGAAGAGCTGACAAACAAACAGCAGACATCTATAAGAAGAGAAACAAGATATAGTAAGACACCAGTCACCCTTGACTCAGCCATGAGTAAAGACCTCTGAAGATGGATATTGCAGCTATATCTGAAAGCTTATGTTCTCAGAAGAAGAAACCTGGAACACGGCATAACAGCCCCAAAACTGCTACAAATAAGATTGAATCTGGCTATGAAAGCCTACATATGTCCAATAATAAATAAGTTACCATACTATTCAAGATTAAGAACTTATTCTCACAATGAGTTTGAAGTACAATTTTGCACAATCCTGTTCATCAGTCCATAAACGAAGGGCAGTTGCTATGGAAGTGGGACATAAGCAGGCAGCAAAATGCAGAAAGTTCAGGTTTCAGTTTCAGGAGAGCAGCATTAGTGGAGGGCTTCAAAATCACTTCTGCTAGGTTTCCAGCTTTTTCACCCTCAAGGGATAATATCATCTGAACTTCAAATGAGGATTGCAAAATCAGTATCCAATCCCTAATTTGAAAATCAGCAGTCTCTTCTTAGAGCACTAGTTAAAATTACCCATTGAAAAAAACCATCTAAACTAAATACAGTTGCCTCACCGCCACCAACATCCAATGATCTGGTAACCAGTTTCAGTTTCCTGTGGCGACTGGATCAGCCCCCCCCCACCCCCACCCCAAGTGGGTGCCATTAGGCCTAATGGCTTGAAATGTTCTAAACAGCATTTTTAAAAAATCATTCACTGAATTCGGTGTCCCACAGGGAGCTTAAATTCCTTCTAGAGAAGTATCAGCAACTGGAGCCTCTGTGACCTTGAGGACTGCAGAGGAGCAGCTTATTCTTGGGTAACCAAATACTTCAGTGCAAAAGAACTCAATATGCTGCTCTTGGATGATTTGTGAAGGAGGACAAGGTGTGGGATCAGTGTGGGATTCAATAGAGGGACTGTGCAAGAAGGGCCCCTAAGGAGGGTCCATGACACCCATTGTGACCTTCAGGACTCTGACAGTCCATAGCTTAACCTGTCATGGACAGCTGGTACTGATACTGACTGGGTAGAGTGAGCTCACTATTTCAGCTAAGCATTCTTCCCCTGGCCATTGCTAGCTAGTCCCAAGGACACAAAGGGTGGTCCAAAATCACTGAGAAGCATCATAGTCATGGGAACCACCTCCAAAAACCACCCTTGGCTCTCTCCAATCCCCTTCTTTCCTTTTAAGAAACTAAAAAGTCACTGAAGGTGCGTCAGTCCTGATATCCATCTGTCTCCAGAAAAGGCGAAAGAGCCCTCCCTATCCCTGAACCCTCACTTTCCTCCCTAAGTCCCTTTCCTCCCCCATTCCAAGGAGATAAGCCACTATTTTTTCTTTCCCTTGCATCATGCTTCCTCTTCTTTTTGATTCTCTCACCATTATTTTTGGTTAGCTTCCATCAGCCAGGGCAACCAGGGCCTTCCTGCCCTTGTGAAAGCAGCATCTTTAGAGAGAAGGCCTGTTCCTCTTTGTTGATAAAGTAGGCACAAAGACAGATACCAATCAGTACAACAATAGCACAGGTGACATTTCTATCATCATCTAGAATACCCAGTTTTGAGAGTACTGTATTGTAGCACCAAAGGCAAAGTGATGCCAAGGTACAGACACCTCCAATATATTATATGGGACTTCATAGATTGCCAATACAGAGGAATGATCAGGAAACCTGGAATCTCTGTATTATTCTGGAAATAAAGTAAACAAAAAACAAAAAACCATTTTAAGACACAAGCCTCCATTCAAACAAACTAATATTGTGAAATTATCTACTATGGTCCAAAACAGGGGGCTTAGAAATCTGCATAAGAGCAGTGAGAGCTCAGACAGATAATCTCTTCAAGTCTGGATTGATAATGCCAATAATACTAATATATCTGGTCATCACCAGAATGATATAATCATAGACAGTTATTTGGCAACCTCAACCAACTTTTACTACAAAGTAAACATCAGGAAAGGTTCTTATTAAAGAATACCTGGTAGAAAAAATGGAATTCAAATTAAGGTACCAATTGGCTTAATCTGAAGTGGGTGACACCCACTATGCCAACATAACATCTTTGTGCTATCAGGGTCCTGCAGACATAACCCCATCAACAACATCCTAGGAGTGCAGACTTCAGGTCATGTCTGCCCAAGAGGAAGGAAAAAAACATATTTGAAAACAGGTTACTAGGAATGATATCACCTGTCCTTCACCTCTCTCTGAGGAAAGCCAATCAATTTAAAATCCAGTGTTCAGATGGATGGACCAATAAAAAAGTGAGGATTTCAATCCCATCTTTTCTCCACTAAGATAGTTTGCCCCTTTCCCTCCCATTCTGTATGAAGGTCTTCCTCCACCTCATCACAGTTGAAACTGCAGCTTACTGAAAGAAGAAGAAGAAAACATCATAAGCTCATCCATTCCCACCCCATTTTTCTTGCTGGAAGTTGCTTCCTGTTCTTGAATTGCAGAGATGAATTGCATTTTAAGCTGCTTTCTAGTTTCCTTTGGAGCTGATTTCACTGGGGAAGATAAGCCTACTTCTCTTTCTCCTTCCCCATTTTTTGTTGTTGCTTTTTGTTGTTGTTGTTGTTGCCTTGGATCCAAGGTTAGCCTGAAGAGCTTTTTTCATGAAGGGAGTGTGGAGCATTCCACTCTCCCATTACTTTTGGTTTCTGAGGATCCTCTCCTCTCTTTTCCCCCACATTTTCCCTTTTCAGGATAGTGAATATCGGCCTGAAGAAGATTCCTGTTGTGAGATTAACAATTCTTTTTTAAAAACAAACAAACCTTAAACTTTAGTGTTAGGATTTAGTTTACAGAGAGAGCTTTGCCTGAGACGTTTATCCACATGCTAGCCAAGTTTCTTTATTGTTGACATGAAGCCCTTTGGCTTATTTATTTCTTTTCCTCTACTCTTGTCCATTATTGGCAATTGCCGGTTAAATCTGATTGGTTTCTGTCTTGCTTTTATACCATTGCTATTTGAAGCTCCCTGCTGTGTATCAATCAAGTTTTACGTTTGTCTTTCAAAGAAACTTGATCTTGTTACTTTCTTATTAGCTTGTCCCTCTGTTTCTCCATTCTTAAATCTTAAATTGGCTATATGATTCCATTGGAGTTTCTTGTGTTTGAGGGTGAGCTGTTCCCCCCCACAAACTAATTACCTCATAGCGTAGCTCTTACAATTTTCCCTGGCAAGTAACCATTGCAGGTTCAGATAAATGCCTGCAATGCCTTTGGTAGTTTTTTCCTCTGGGCAAAGTGACATGTATGATCAGATGGACCCTGTAGCCATGTCAAGGCCTCAAGGGCAAGGCATAATGACCTGCACTTTTCTCCATTTGTGCTCCTTTCATGAAGCCCAAAATACTGATATTCCCTACCCTCAGGCTTCAACACACTTCTAGTTTCTTTTCATGTAAAAGATCCACTTCTCCTTTTCTGCCTGAACTCTTCAACTCTGTAATGGTCTTGGTTCTAAATTCTCTCATTTCTCCGGAATGGTTAACTAGGCCTTTATAGCCCTAAAATTCTAGCTAAGCATTTCTTTGAAATGAGATTGATACAATTACACAAGGACCACTTTTATTAAGATAATCTGTAATGCATTGCAAAATTGTGATAATTGGTAAGACTGAGATGATTTCCTCTTACCTTCTTTATAATACTTCCTTCTATGACAAACGAGCTTTTACTTTCCTAGTTTTAGCGATAAGGTTTATTGAAGTTTAAAACACATCCTAGGAAAACACATATTTATCTTACGGACTGCTTTTCGCCCTTGCATTCACTTAGTATTTTCTCTATTTTGATACCCTTCCTAATCCTTCAGTTGTGCATGTGTGTTAGCTCCTTTAAATGCACTCAGATATGTTAACTTAAATACCCCTACATTTAAAGATTTATTTCCCAATGAATTCCCTGGAATGGTCCATATGTAACATGCTCATGTTCAACATCCTTCTAAAAATACAGAGTGAATAATACTTGACTGAATAATGCATCAATAATGAATATACACTATCTTTAGAATAGAGTTGTTCAGAAAGAAGAGAAGAGTTGGCTTTTCTACCCAGCTTTTCTCACCCATTTAAAGGGACTCAAAGTGGCCGACAAACCTTCTGTTCTTCCCCCCACAACAGTACACCCTGTGAGGCAGGTGGGGCTGTGAGAGCTCAGAAGAGAGGTGTGACTAGCCCAAGGTCACCCAGCTGGCTTCATGGAGGAATGAGGAATCACACCTGGTATTCCCAGATAAGAGTCCAGCTTCCTAACTACTAGACAAACGGTAGGAGGAGGAGAAGTAATAGGTGAGAGTAATGGAAAATCACTTCTGTTTCTCTGCCAAGAAAACTGTACAGAGGCATCCATGGAAGAAGAAGAACTGGCTTTTCTACCCCACTTTTCTCACCCATTTTAAGGGGACTCAAAGCAGCTGGCCAAGCTTTATGTTCTTCTCCCCACAACAAAACATCCTGTGAGGTAGGTGAGGCTGTGAAAGCTCAGAAGAGAGCTGTGACTAGCCCAAGTTCACCCAGCTGGCTTTGTGGGAGACGGCGGAATCAAATCCAGTATTCCCAGATAAGAGTCTGGCTTCTTAACCACTAGACCAAACTGGCTCACACGGTACCCATGCATATAACAAGGAGTTGGGCAGAACTTGGTGGTACCCAACAATGACAACTTACAAATATACATTCTGTTGAGGTTGCCCTTTATCACAAATCCTTTAGATAAATATTATCATACATGTGGTAATAGGCTTGTAAACAATTATCTTTAGTAGTAAGGGCTAATGAGGAAGTAAACATTATGCTTGCTTATCCTCCCACAGAGATCGGAAAGGCATTTTCAGTTTCACATGCATTTCTCATCTTTTGAATCAAAAGACGTTGATTTCCAGTTTTAAAATAAGAAGAATTACATCAGGCCTTCCTGAAAATTCCCAAGTGGCTCCCACACAGTACAGAATACAAGCTTTCCAGTTCAAAGTCCTCATCCAGGCACACCCTCATCTCTTGGCTTTAATTTAACAAGAAATACAGAAGATTACAAGGAAGGAAAAAAGAGGAGACTTGACAGTCAGCAAAGGAGCCAGTGCACAGCTGCTTATAAAGAAACATTTTGGGAGAAGATCAAAGTTGAACATTTCCAACAAGAACGGAAGAGGACTACCCTTCAGATCTTGGTAAAGTCACAGTGGACAAGATAGACAAGTGACAATCAGCAGGAAGTAGTACTGGGACAGACGGGGAAGGTGTCTGATGAGGGTCTTGTACTTCTCCTAGTACATACAGAAGTTCCTTCCACTCTTGTGGTATCGTGAACACAGGGGAATGGCTTTCCACTTGCACAGTTGTATAGAGAGGGCCTCTATTTATATGGTTAATAATATAAGAAAAAAGCCTTTGGGATATTTTTGAAAAGGTCTGCAGACAGTAAGTAGCAAATCCACAGTTACTAAGGATCATGAATTTTTAAGGAACAGTAACGGATCAAGGACCTGTTTGCACTTGGCCATATTTTTGAATATATCTCAGGATAGGGGTCTGTTGTCCACATGCTACTGCAGACCCTGGCAGGCCTCACTTGGGGCCTGCTGTAGCCTGCATTAGCATGTGGACAGCAGGCCTCTATTCCAGGATATATTCCAGAATAAAGCCAAATGCTAACAGGTCCTTGATCTGTTACTGTTCCTTAAAAATTCATACTGGTAGCTTGTTGTACCTCATCTTATTAAGATGCAGAACATTTCCTTCTATTGGAAAGAATTTACTGTCACAATGTATTTATCTATCTGTCACAATGCAAAGGAGGTTAAGATGAGCTAAAATTATTTGTACTAAGTAAAGCCACACCTAAAACAATGTGTTTCGGATTAATATCTGTAAATCATTTTGCTTCTAAAAATGTTTTGGGTCAAGTCTAAGAAGCATTTCAATAGTGAAAAGTCTGAGTAGGTAAGAAAGAACAAGCTGTCTTTATCTACCCAAACGATTTGTTACTTGCTAATACTAAAGCATAATCATGGTTGTAATGAAGAATTAAAAAAAGAAAATCAAAAGATTTTAGGAGTCCCCCAAATCCACATTAAAACATTATTTATCAAGTATGAAGACAGGTCTATACTAGGGATGTGCACGAATAATTGTAGGCATTCGAAATCCGGTCGAATGTGCCAAATTTAGACATCTGAACTCAAACAGAATGTCCTGAAATTCGAATTGTAAACATTCAAATCGGATTTTGAATTTTGGATCTATTCATTCGAATTATCTGGACATTCGTATGTGTAAGGGTTCTAATACGATGTGTACTTGAAGATCTGCACCTTTCCTGTATCTGTACGCATTTGTACGGATCTGTACGGGATGAAAATGGGTTGCATACAGGATAACTATGGGATGCATACAGACGTGTAGGGATGCGTACAGATGTGAGGAAGATGTGTATGGGCACCTACGAACGTTGTCGACATTCATATGTGCAGATTCGAATCAAAAATTAAAAAAAATATTCAAATTTGGTAAAAACGAATCAAATCTTGTCAAATTTGATTTTAGCAGATTAGAACCAAATGGGTTTTTCTGGAATTCGATTTGATTTTAGTAGTATGTAAAAAAAAACAAAAACATTTGTGCACATGCCTAGTCTACACTTGCCTTGACTACAGCAGTTCTTCAGAGGTATAAATGTAACTGTAATATTCCAAACTCATACACAGATATGCTTAATAACAGCTACTCTAATAGCACTGGCCATGAAAAAATGGAAGGCCCTATATGCCCCCTCCCACTGTGAAGGAAGTGTGAGGTCACGAGAGAGGTCAGCTAGCAAGAATCCATCAATGAAAGGATCCCTAGTCATGCCATTTCAAGCAAGATCAAGACAAGCATGGTGCACAGTGGTAAGGGCTACAATGCCAAGAAATCTTGAGGGAGCCTGGAGAAGAGCAGAGTGGAGATGAATGTTAAAATACACCTTGCCAGCAGCAAGGGTAAACTGAGCAGATAGGACCAAAGCTATTCCAGTGTACAAGCCTGGCCCAGTCATTGTTGCTTATGTGCCCTATTTCAACCCCTGGGAACTGGCTCCTATAACCAGTCCAGGAGCACCATAAATCTAATAAATCTTCTAGAAGGGGTAAATACTTCCCCTGAGGGATCAGGTTTGCAGTTGGGCAGTGTTCATTGATTTAGATTTTTCACCAGAGGCTCAGGTTTTAATGACTGCTCTAGAAGAAGCTCAAAGAACTTTTACAACCCCAAAGGAAGACACAATTCCTCCAGTTGCTTAGAAGTCATAACAGAAGCCTGTAGTTATAATCACTAATTTATACACGTATTAATCATGCCAACATTTTAATAGTCATTTTTTTCTCCATCTACTCTTTTAGAAATCATGGAAGACATATTAGTATATTTTAATTACTTAAGTAATCACTTATAGGGAGCATACACATGCTAGTTTTCATAACTTTTAATTTTATAAACCTCTGCTACTAATTCTAGTTAGAATTTATTTGTATCATGGAATTGGTGCTCAGTCCCATGACTTATAAGTCTATAAACCTTTGTCACTAATTCCTCCCTGAATGTGTTTATATCATAGAATTGGTATTGTCCTTAATGCAAGGCATAGTTTTGTTCCTGTTCTTTTTTTCCACACTTTGTTTTGCAGGAATTGCACAGCTGACAGCTTTACAGCGGTTAGGAAACCAACATCTTGCAAAATTGCCACTGTCAAAATTCCAAATTGTCTATGACACTAACAGCAGCAGCAAAAACAAAATAGAGGTTCTGAATAACAAATGAGCCTTGCAATATCATTTTCAATGAGAAGTATTGAATTATTGAAAACATTTTAAATACAGCACCCGTTAAGTGGTACTTTGTTTGATTATTTAAATCTCTTTTAATATTTTACTTTCTTTAAAATTAGTAATTGGTGATATTAAACCATTTTTTTTAACTGTCCAAAAATATTCTAAATTATCATTGTTTAGGTAAAGCCTTTGATGAGCAGATTCTTTCCAGAAAAGGAAATCCTTGGTCATCTCGCTGATCAGAGATGGGGCACATGTATAGAAGAAAAAACAATAATTTTAGCATGAAGATTAGGGGTGTGTACAAATGCAATTTTTGACATTCGATTAGTAATTAATTGAATATTTCAAGATCTGAATCGTACAAATAAGGAAAAACAAATGTCAGGACATTTGAATCAAGATGAAAACATTCATATGTATTTGTAGGAATAATTCAGATGTTTGTATCTCTGTTGGTACATAGGCATCTTATACACACCTATATGCATCCCCTATGCGTACCATATACATCCCGTTTTCATCCCGTACAGATGTGTACAGATGCGTACGAGATGTGTATGTACCCGTACAGATAGATGTCCAAATTATTTACACAAATAACTCGTGATATTTATATTCGTTCGAATTCGGTAATCTGAATGTCCGGACATTTGATTTGTAAATGAATGGCTGAATTCGAATTCATATAAAAATTAATATTTTGAATATTCATGCACATCCCTAACGAAGATGCATGAGAAACAACTCGTACGTATCTCTCAAAAATGAGAAGCCTTCAGGGACAGAAGACGTAGCAATTGCAATTCTTCCATGGTGCACATTTCAACTTCATGTCGGAAACTGAGCCTTAAGGGAGCATTTGGCACACTAGCCAAGCGTAGTGTCTGTTCAGACCCACATGCAACTAGCTGCCATCCTGCCATAAGAGCTCATAATGTCACTTATTCTGCCTTTCCATCACCACCACATGTGCAGACCTACCTTGTCTGCTGCTTGAAATTGCTGCAGGCAGCTCTGTTTTGGCTGAACCCAAAAAATGACCCATGTTTGGAGCCGTTTCCCATGTTCAGAGAAGCACTTCTGAACACAAACATCAACGTTGGCACAGTCAGGGCAGCAACAGAAATGCAAACAAGGATGTCACCACTTTGAAGTGCTTGTGGTGCTTCTCTTTATTGTGGGAACCTTCTGTGCAGATCCTGCCTCAGTGTCTAAAAAGGATTTTGACTTCAGCAAATTAGCAAACACAATCAGTACTAGAAGAGCAGCCCTGTTTTCTCTAGTATAACAAAGATCTTGTGACTTGCCCCGTCACCTGTAGGTACAAATAGATACCTCCAAATCACTGAAACGTAGCTGTTACTTTAAGTGAAAGATCAGCCTTCATTTCTCTGCCTGCCATGGTGTCTTCTGTAGTCAACTGATTGCTTTGGGGAGGGTCCCACGTTCATGCTGCCAGTGTTCACCTAGGGCATTTCTGTATTTGCTTTCCCATCCATTGGACAGGAAAGGTGCATTAGAGACTAACGGGTACTAGCGTTCACAGCTGAAAACACTAGTATATGTTGCCTAGCCCTAACGCAATAGGAGACGCCCTAACGTGTCCAGTCGTGTGTCTGATCCTCCATAGGGTGCTGCCATTTTGTTCACGGTGCCCTGCAAGACTGTGCGTGCACCAGTGTCATGGGGACGATGATGCTCTGTGCATGCACGGCGGTGCTATGGGTCAACTGAGGTATCAGTGCGCTTGTGCAGTACTTCAGATGACCTGTTGCACCAGATAGTCACCTCCTGGACTGCAAGGTAAGCCTGTAGTTGGGATTCGGGAGGGTTGGGTTGCTTCTGGTGCACAATTTTGTGCACTACAGCTAATATGTGATTAGTCAACCTATGGGCAGGCAGGGAGCATTTTTAGGCTGTAAAGGCGCCCTGCAAGTGCAGATGCACCTGCCCAGAGGTTGACTAGTTGCAAACTACGGGACCAAGTGCAGAAACACCTGTGGTCTCAAATGAACTTTGAAGCTTGTGATACCAGGCATCCATCTCTGCTTTCTGTTCTGTTCTGTTTTTTTGTTTTTTTTTTCAACAGTCCCAAAGTAATATTCATATGCAATGGCTAGTAAGGCAGCAGCAGAACTAACTGGGCTGCTGTTGGAATGGCTGGCAGTACTGTTACTGTATATCAGAATATGTTTTTATGAACTCCTTCAGCATTTTCATAGCACTAAGACCCAGCTATTATTCGTTCCCTCTCCTCATGTAAAAATTAAGCAAGGATATAACTCCTTCCTGAATTTTTCAATATATTTGCTGCTGGGGAGAAGTTAATATTC
The DNA here is from genome assembly GCA_023333525.1 of Aspidoscelis tigris stejnegeri. Taxonomy (NCBI): domain Eukaryota; kingdom Metazoa; phylum Chordata; class Lepidosauria; order Squamata; family Teiidae; genus Aspidoscelis; species Aspidoscelis tigris. Next base: position 79,029,696 of record JALMGA010000005.1, on the reverse strand, counting down.
ATTCCGCTGAGTTGAATGGAGAAAGGTCACCTTTACCTGAATTAATGGTTTTTCCCCCTGCAAAAATCCTATCTCCACTAATTTTGGATTTATTCAGAAACTCCCTTTAATTAATTATATGCAGTTCTTTCAGCAAAATCCATACAAAGGTTCTAAAAGTCACAGTGACTTAACTGCAAGCAGCTATTATTTCTATGATTTGGGTCTCTTATTGCAAATCTAATGAAACCCAATAGATTTAAAAGGACCATTATTAAGAAGGCCATTTTATTCACAGCAACTAACAAAACTCATGAAATGAATCTGTTATATATTGTTACAAGTTACATGGAAATGTTTAGCCAGACTGAAGTCATCTTGGAAATAATGACATTCTGAAAAGAACAGTACGAAGTTCATTCCTTCTACCCTCTTCCTAAATAACGCTACATTGTATTACAGAAATAAGACACTTTATTTAGAGATTAGCTATAAAACTCCAGATCAAAATGTTAAAGAACAACACAAATTCCTACCAGTGTTGGATTATTTGCTCGTATTACACGATAAATGTCTAATTTAACAAGGTTCTAATTCAAAACATGTACACCATCAAAAGAAATGGATCATTCATTCCAGTTTAAATCACCAGTTTTCAATGGCATATTTTAAGTTCTATTCAGTGAACCACAGTGGCCCATCGAGGGGAAAGGCCATGTACAAATACAGTAAGTTGTTCCATTCAACTGACATAAAAGTTGTATTCACCTCAGACAGCTGGAAAATAACATTTATTTCTATTAACAGGAAGAAAGGACATAAAATCTGTGCAAATGCCACTACATGCTATCATTATCTAGCCCGGTGATGGCCAACCTATGACACGCGTGTCACAGGTGACACGCCAAGCCCTTTTGGATGACACACATGGTCACCCTGGCACCTGGGTGTGTAGTGCTTGCTTGTTCTTGAAGTGTACGAAATACCAACTTTCAATTGAAGATTTAGCAAATGTAAAGAATTATTTGCTTTTGCTTTTAATAAAATAAACATATCAAAAATGTAACTTTTTTACTAGAGCTACAAATATCAGAAAATTATGGATATTTCTAGATGTGACACAGCATCTGAGTTAAGCTAGGTTTTCTTGCGAATTTTGACACACCGAGCTCAAAAGGTTCACCATCACTGATCTAGCCAAACTGAGAAGGCAGCAATGATGATAATGGGTCTGATCCAGCTGAACTTCTCTTCTTGCCCCTTAGAATTGCCTAAAGCCCAATATGCTTGTTGATATACAATATGGGTGTTTTTCCACTTGGCACTAGACTACCCATTAAGGACCCATTAAGGACCCTTAATGGGTCCTTTAGTGCTAAGTGGAAACACTCTATATGTGTGTGAGTGTACTCACCAACCCTATCAAGGGAAAACCTATTTGCAGCATTTTTTCTGGTGCTAATCTTTTATACCCAATATATATAAAAAATAGAGTGTGATCTTGAATCCGCATTAGATTTTTATTCTGACACTTTGCCCAGCATGCCAGCAGATATAATACATGGCGACAAGTATAGTTTGCAAGATTTCTTGACTCTTTGGCAATACTTAATTATTCATTTCCAACAATGATAAACTACTTTTAGTTCCAAAAGTAGCTGTAGGTCAACCTGCAGGTTAAAACAAATTTTAAACAATAAAATATAAAACAAGCAGAAGGCATTGTTTGGCACTTTTGCCACATGTAGGTACAGAGAACATACAAGTTGGTAGAAGCTAACCAAGGAAAGCCATTTTATAGGCAAGATGCATTTACTAAGAAATGGCTGCAGCAAGTCCTCCCATGAAAAGCTACTATTTGTTTGTTTGTTTATGAGTTTATATCCCACCCTTCACCAAAAGGCCCCAGGGAAGGTCACATCAACAATAATACATAATATTTGCTCATCAGTCCACAAGGAGTGTTGAAACAGACTGATATAGATGCTTAGGTAGATATCAAAGCCACAAGTTGTTTGATGCTTAAATTGAGCCCTGTTGGCCACTGTTGGTCCCCCAAGATAAGTTATTACTAAGGGTATTATATCTTGGTGTCATCAAGATTATTTTGGACAAGCTGCAGGTTCTGACAAGTCTTCAGTGGGGCTATGGTATCAGCGAACCACACTCAGCAAGCCAGCTGTGGCTGCCCTTGGGCATTCCATGCCAGCACACCTACAGTCATGTAACATGAATATCACAGCCACTTTGTCCAAAGACTAGTTTGCATTACGTGATTGTCAATGATGCTTTGAAAACTGCAAGTTTCATAAGGACACTCATTACATTCTTGATCTCTGCCTCCTAGCTACCCAAGCAGCACTGAAAAGCATGGGGCTGGAGGACATGGAAAAAGGAAGAAGTCCTACGCCAGTACGGTGACCCCCTTCTTAATTATACTGCTTATTCAAGGGTAGTGTGAAGGGGGACCTGAGCAGCCATTTTCTGTGTAGAGATTTGTCTATAAGTAATTATCAAGATGAAGCTTTCATATTGACCTTAGTCAACTCACTATTGGATTTCTCCTCCAAGGGTATACCAAAAGCAGCATCTTCATTAGAATGAAGATTGGTTCGCCACAGGGCGGTATACAAATAAATATTATTATTATTATTATTATTATTATTATTATTATTATTATTATTATTATTATTATTATTATTATTATTATTATTATTATTATTATTATCATCCTTCACATACCCTGCAGACTGTCACAGGAAACTCCAGAAAATTATAGACTCTGATCTGGAGTCCACAACAGTCTCAGCCTTTTTGGGAAGATCTATTAGATAGCTACATGAAGATGCAACAGTGTCAGCATCTTCTTTCTGACCACTGCTTTGTCATGTGATAGACATAATCTAATGTGAACTTTTCCCCAGTTTTGTTATGAGATTTATACCACCTCGGTGCTGTTATCTGACTCAGATCACTGTTTGGACATCCTCAAGATGCACTCCAGACTCCATCTTACTACGGAAAGCTTTTGTGGATGGTTTTATCAGCTAGCCATTCTGCCTCACTGTTCTATTGCAAGAGAAAGACAGCAGTAGAAACATATAAACGCATTGAACTTCAGAACTGTCTACATAAAGGGTAATGAATGGATGCTGTGTAAAGAAAAGGAGCTTTGAAATGCCTGAGTGTTCTATCATCAAAACATGATAACAAGCTTAAACATTTCAACATGAGAGTTTTTTTCCCATGGAAGTATGCATGCAAGCATACTATAGCTAATGGCAGCTTTCTTCTGCTTTCATCCTTTGCCCTTTCTGCACTGGGATTTCTTCTGGATTGTATCCCAGAACGGTGCCTGCTATCCACATGCAAATGTAGACTATAGCAGGCTCTGCCCAGGGACTGGCATAATCTGCACTAGCAGAAAGACTGTGTGCAATGGTTGAAGATTTTTCAATATCTTGTTTACCTGTTCCTTGTATTCTTCAATAAGAACAACTTATTTGGGCCCCCTTTTACAAAACATGTCCCACTGGAATGCAAGGAGAAAACATCCAGGTGACATATAAGGTAGCTTTTTTTTGTAACTCGATTTAGGAAATTATTCATTGAGCTAAATGGGGTGTCTTGTAAGGGTGATGGAGACAAATAATGATGTTATTTCTATTTTATTTTTGTTTTTATCCTTGTATGTTTTATATGAGTAATCAATAAAGTTCATTCATTCAACATTCATTCATTCATTCATTCATTCATTCATTCATTCACTGGCTGACTCACTCACTCACTCACTCACTCGCAGGTGGATGACATGCTCCTATTCTGGAAAATAATTCAGAATATGGCCCAGTGCAGAAAGGGCTCTTTACTCTTTAACTGTTGTGTTTTCATTCCTATGCATTAAGAGCATTTCATATTACATCCTTTTAAAAATATATATTCTCAATTTACAATAGCACTCAATATCTAGTTTATATATAAAAATAAATTCTAGCTAAAGCAAAGGAATGCTCCCTGACTGAAGTCTGAATTCAACAGAAGTGTCTGAGAATGTGAATTTACCAAAAGTGTCTGAAAACATTGGCAAAGCTGAACCTTCCCACTGTGTCTTCTCTGCATAGGTCTCCTGGCTTTCCATTCCAACCTAACATTTGTTCTTAAACACCTGGGGATTTATTTCAGTGCCAGTACTTTTTAGGTTTTGATGTTCACTAGCTCTTTTAATTAGAAATATAAAAGCAAAACAGTCCATAAATTCTTGAGTTCAGAAATACCAAAACAAAATGAAAATCACAAATGAAACAATATAATAAGAACTGAATACAGCTGTAAACAATAATTTCTAATAAATATTAAAAATAAATATATACCAAGCTCATAGTTAATGTATACTATCCTTCCATAATTCTCAAAATTCCCAGACTGGAATGGAATGTCAAGTGATTCTTATTCTCAGAAAATGGCTCCTTATCTTCAAGGCACTGAAGAAGAGACGATGTCGAAATGGAACCAGGGTGAGAGAAACGTTTTAGCATTCTGTGCTATTAATTTCAGTGTATTTTACCATTGTGCTGGTGTGCGAGAGGCATTGTGGCATGTTACACTGTTGACAGAGTTAGATTGAATCTACACAAAGAAAAAAAAATCAGCTGACAAAGGCTGGGTCTGCACAGGACAGAATGAGTGACATGGGGTCACTTGGGGCAGGATGGCCATACATCTCCACTCCAGCTGCGGCTGCTTCCTGCTCCATCATCAAAAAGAGAGCCCTAAATGCAGAGCAGGATTTCTCACTCTAAATTTACCCTTTTCCAGTAGAGCTGGCATGGGGGTGACACACATCTGTGGCATTGCTCTGATGCTGACTCACAGGCCTCAATCTCAGGTCATGTACACTGCACATGGCCCAATTACCAGGACAATATCCAATCCCCAGCTGGTTCCCTTGCCAAGGAATTAGATTCCTGTGGGTTGAATTCTGCTTGCAGAAAGGTTCTGGTGGCTGCAGAGAGCTGTTTTGGAACCTTGTCATTTGACCTTGGCCCTCTCATTCACAACTGCCCCCCTCAATTTATCTGGATGAAACCTAAGATCCACAGCATAAACCTACTTACCTTCCCGTTCCATCCTGGACAATTATTCATCTTAGTTGACCATGACTACCACATGAGCTTTAAGCATTAGCGCAGAGCCCAAGAGCACCTTAATATACCATAATTTGTGGTCTATCTATTTTCTTTTCTCTTTTTCTTCTATTTTCCTTCTCTTTGACAAGACCACTACAAATATCACTCATACAAAACTGTACATCTGTCACCGGAATACATTTTCAGCCCTGCTGTTTTTGGTTTCTGGCTGTTTACAGAAACACTCTTGTCTTTCCAAGAGTCTTAGCAATTCTGTTTTAAATACTTGTGGGAGTCTTAGGAATTCTGTTTGAAATGCTTCTGGGAGTCTTAGCAATTCTATTTAAAATTCTCGTGGGAATTAGATAATAGAAATCATAAATAGAAAACTGAGTGGAAACATCACTCTTCACCTTACGTCCCAGAGTGGTTTACACAACAAAGATGTATTTCTTAAATATTCTAGGATTAGGAAGGGTCCTACATATGTATTGCCTATGTTCCTGAAACACCTGTGCTTCAAGCTGGCTTCAGGAGGATGGCAAATCCACTGTTTTGGACTCCTCTGGTGGCTCAGCTAGAGTTCTGCTTTTCTTCTGACTCTTCTGGCTGTATGTCATCCCACTCAAGCATGGCTGACGATACATTTGTGTCTGTTGCCAGAGTCACTGCCACTGTTCAAGATGCAACCCAGTGGTGCTGCCATGTCTACAGTCAGCCATATATTTGATTGCCTGGAAGGAGAGGTCAAACAGCAGCTCACAGCCACCTGCCCCTCACCCATAAAAGAGCCAAAGGAAGACAGGCTTCCTTTTGGAATGTTTTGTTATGGGATGCTGAGCCTTCAGCAGTTCTTAACCTTCCTAATGCCGTGACCCCTTAATGCAGTTCCTCGTGTTATGGAGAAACCCCATCCATGGGGGCGGGACAGCTCAGGTGAGGATGGGGCAGGAAGACAGGAGACCCGTCGCAACCCTTCTGAAACGGTAGTTCCACCCCCAAAGGGGTCGCAACCCACAGGTTGAGAACCGCTAACCTAGAAGGTATCCTGCATCCTAAAGCAACTACTGAGCATTAAGATGGTAAGTCCCACATCTGTGATGAGATAACTTTAATTAGCTGGCCACCTGGGTGTATTATGGTGCTGGCTGGTTGCTAAGCAACAGGATGGAATATAGAATAACCAATCCCAGCATAGAGAAGTGTTGGGAGGGCTCTTTCAGAAGGCTTTTTAAAAAAAAACAGTTTTGTCAAAAGAAAAAATAGAAGAAGAAGGAGGAGGAGAAGAAGAAGGAGAAGAGGGAGAAGAAGGAGAAGAAGGACAATGATGACCCATTTAAGGGGACTCAAAGCCGTTAACAAAGCTCCCTGTTCTTCTCCCCACAACAGAAACACCCTGTGAGTTTGTGGGGCTGTGAAAGCTCAGAAGAGAGCTATGACTAGCCCAGGGGGCTTCATGTAGGAGTTTGGAGGTTGAAATCAAACCCAGTATTCCCAGTTAAGAGTCCTTAACCACTAGACCAAACTGTCTCACAAGACAAACATGCTACCAAACATATAATATTTGACTTTGGAGGAACTCCTGTCACCTAAATCATTACACAGGTTAGTTAATACGGTAGTGAAGCAATAATTGAACATTAGATTTTTCCCTTATGCCTCTCCTATTTTATACTAAACCTATCATAAAACTTGCCAAATTGAAAATAAAGTATTTTCTGTTTTACAATAATGTCTGTGCTGTTGAAATAGCATAACATATGAGTACTTTACCTCATCAAGACACTGAAATGCAGGACATGTATGTACATCAATGGAGCCTTCATCCTGAATGTTAACTGTTGGAGCTAAAGCGTAAATTACATCCTCAGAACTCTCTGATTCAGGACTTTCTTCTTCTTCTGTTTCTTCTCCTTCCTCTTCCTCTTCCTCTTCTTCGATCTCATCAGATACAGCACTTATATCATCAGATTCATTCATTTTGCCTTTCTACAACCCTGTAAAACAAAAAATATCCACCGATCAAATGGACTGAAAAATAAAAATAAATTATGGCTAAATTACTAGATGAGAACAAGTATAGTAATACTGGGATCATCAAAAATAAAGAAATAGTACAAAATTAATGGATAGGACAAAATAAGTGTTATTGAGGTTTATACTGAATAGGTGTGGATAATTGAAAAAATAATTATGAACAACTTAAATGCCTTAATCAAGGAGAACAGAAGAGAAGGGAATATTTTCAGGTATTTCAATAATGAAAAAAATGTAATTAGTATTGAGGGCCAAGGCAATTAAGTCATGAATTGTCTATTTTTGCAACTTTTGAGCAATATTAATAATGGTAGGGACTATCCCAGGACATTCCATGTAGTACCAGAACTAATTTCACCTCCACAATCAACTGAGATTTCCATTTGTTAGATGTGAAGGGAAAAAAATTAAGCTCTGAGGAACATAAAATCTGTCCCATGTTGAATATAAGAATTACTAATTTTGCTTGCCTAGAAAATAATAATCATGTGGCATCTGAAATTAATTTACGATCGAATCAAATAAAGTTATCACCAAATGTTTCCAAGCACATTTAAGTGTAGGCGACAGATCAACTGCAGCAACACTGATTAGTTTATTTACCATAGAAATTGAAAATATCGGAAATGCTGCACAGCTACATCTGTACATGTTTTTCTTCTCAGAAAGATGTCATTATCTGTAGGTCAGTAAAATCTTTGAAGAGAATAAGCGAAGTCTGGAATTTCTTCAAGGACATTGCACTTTGCCATAATTTCAGCAGCTGCATTTGTTTAGGAATTCAGAAAATAAAGCAAAAGCAAAACAAGACGTCTGATGATGCGTCCTACAAAAATCCAAGCATTAGGTAATAACTGCAAGTAGCATAAAGTTTATGTAGGATTTGTGACCAAAGTATTTGTTTCAGCTTCATTATTTCTTTTTCCAATGAACAGTCATGGTTGATCTCCTTGCAGTCCTAGGGAATCTCAAAAGTCTTCTCCAGCACAATTCAAAAGTGGTTATTCTTCAGTGCTCAGCCTTTCTTATGATTCACCTCTCATAGACATACATTACTACTGAAAATCCATAGTTTTGACTATATGGGCCTTTTCCAGCAAGGTGATGTCTCTACTTTTATATGCTGCTCAGGTTTCCCATGCTCTTTCTCCTAAGGAGCAAGCTTCTTTTAATTTCATGGCTGAAGTCACCACCTGCAGTTATCATTGAATCCAAGGAAATTAAATCTGTCACTGCTTCCATTTCTTCCCCCTCTATTTCCCAGGAAGTGACAGGGCTCCAGATGTCATGATCTTTGTTTAACGTTAAGCTTTTGTCCTCTTTCATCTTCAACACGAGGTTCCTTAATTCTTCTTCACTTACTTCCATTAGAGTGGCATCCTCTGCATATTTGAGGTTGCTGGTATTTTTCCCAGCAATCTTAATTCCAACTCTTGATTCTTCCAGTCTGGCATTTTGCATGACGTTCTCTGCATATAAATTACATAAATAATGTGACAGTGTACAGCTGTGTCGTACTGCTGAACCAATCAACTGTTCCATGTTTGGTTTTAACTGTTGCTTCCTGACCTGCATACAGGTAAGGTGGTCTGGTACTCCCATCTCTTTAAGAACTTTCCATAATTTGCTGATCCACCCAGTCAAAGACTTTAGCACTTTAGGTTGTTGTTTTTTTTTTTTTAGCTTTCTTATTTTCTCCATAATCAATACAATACTGGTGGTTTGGTCTCTAGTTCCCTTGCCCCTTCAAAAACCAGCTTGCACTTCTGGTAGCTCTTCGTTCACATACTGCTGAAGGCTAGCTTACAGAATCTTGAACATAACCTTACTAATGTCTGAAATGAACACAACTGTTCAGTAGTTAGAACATTATTTGGCATTGCTCTTCTTTGGGATTAGAATATAAACTGACTATTTCAAATTTTCTGGCTACTGCTGAATTTTCCAAATTTGCTAGCATAAGGAGTGTAGCACTTTATCATCTTCTATCATATAATTTAACTGTTCTTGTATTTTATATTTTACCTCTTTTAGCTTACAAAACTATTTTTTATCTAAACTTTTATAGAAAAGATGTGTGCAGAAGATCTTGCATAATAATATGGACATTTTGGTATTATTTTGTATCACAAAGCACACAGCTTCTGGGGCTTTTTTGTTCAGCAAGGTTGATTTAAAAACAAAACATACTCTTTCTTCTCCCATGTATTAACAACCTATTAGTGAACTGTTCCTTGGGCAAGAGGAATGAGTGTTATGAATTTGGTGAAAGATGGAGATAATTTTATTTTCTTGCATTGGCTTTCTGCATTCAGTCTTTTATAAATTTCCTTGGAAAAAGACATTATCCTGTGAAGGTCATGGTGAAAGACAGTATGTTGTGAAGGTCCAGCCAAACTTTCTAGATCACCTGGTTGCCTCCAGTGATCTGTTTTCGTCTGTCCAAAAGGCAATCTTGGAAGATGACAACTAAAAAGTGATGGACAGACAACAAACTGAAGCTACATTCCTGGGGTCTATGTCATTTATTACTCCCTTATGCAGTTGTGGAAGAATGTTTGCCTTTTCATCCCTTTTTCTCATGAGGCAAAAGCTCAGTAGTCCACCTACTCATCCTTGCTTTGGTCTCCACGGCTGCTTGGTTTGAACTGGTCTTCTTCAGATCTCACAGGACAGCCAGACTGCACATTTTATTCTCTTCGTAGTGAAGTTTTAAGACAAAAACAGAACACAAAATTCATAACAACATATTTGCCTTCGCTTCACTCCATCTGTTCGCATACACACAGGCACCACACTGGGAATCAATTTCACAACTGGCTCTGACAGCAAATTATAAACATGGCACCAACTGATGCCATTTGGCTCCGTAAAGAATAGAGCAAGAAACATGGCCTGTGGTCACACCTTCTCTTTAATCTTCCTCACACATTTTTAGTCCAAATTTTTTTATCTGTGGATTTTCCTCCCTTCAATCCTACTTTTCTGAGTCCTGATTTTTACATGTCTCAAGCCCTTATAGAGAGTTAACCCTTTTTCATTTTTTGAGTGTGATTGGGGAAGAAAACTAAAGGGGTCTGAACCATACTATAGTGCATGGATTTGTCTTCCCTTGCGCCCAATGTATGATTACATGCTGTTGAACCATAGAACTTCTATCCTATCAGAGCGCAAAGGGTATTGTGATGGTGGAGAAGAATGGAGACCTAAAAAGGTGTCATAAAGGAGTCTCAGGGCAGGAACAGAAAGGTGTGAGTACAGTGACCCAAACTGAGTATGAACTGAGTGTGTATTAAGCATTGGGTGTGGTTGGAGTTAGGGCATTTTTTAATAAGACAGACTACTTCAGCAAGGTGTGACCACAGCCACAAGGAAGAAGGTTAAGGGCAGCAGAAAAAGGGCATTGCAAGTAATTATGAAGTAAGGAAGTAAGGCTTGGGAAAGAAAAATGAATCTGTGTTACCCTGGAGAAGAGAAAGCAGGAAGCAAATAGTAATGGTAGGAGCCAGTTGGGAAAATTCAGAGCTCAAGAGAAGACTGTAGCAGTAATAAGCTGAACAACTGGGTCTGTTTGGAGGGAAATATTTTATCTTTTATTGCATTTAAAACTTGCCTTTCACAGAAGCAGGAAGCAAATTAAAAAAAAACATTAAAAGTTAAGATAATAAGACTGATCTTGCAAATTTTTGCCCCTAGGGAAAAAAATTCTGGATATTTATCACAGGTAAAGGGTTATATCTTCAATGATAGCTGATACTGGCAGTAATTTAAGCTGGTGCTGCTCATGGTGCCACTGATGGGCATTTTGAGCACATAATCACTTTCACTTTTGCACCATCTTGCTTCATGTGAAGGTTCTGTTTCTTTCAGCCGCATGCCAAAGGCACACTGTCTTGCGGATCATCATTAATTCTATGTAAAATACTATGTAAAGTTTTACATAGTAGCAACTCCATGATATTTGTGTCACACAATATCTAATGTGTCTCAGTGAACTTTAATTGCCTGAGGAACCATGGCACACTATTAAATTATTATATAGTATTTGGTTTTGTTTCTTCTTCCTAGTTCTCCTATTCATCTAGAAGATTCTCAAGACAGTTTACTAAATGTTAATAATATAATATAAATAATATTAATATATAATATTAATAACGGAAAACAGGACCTGAGGCTTATAGTCTAATAGACATGACACACAAGGAGGAGGGAATAGGGGATTCCTTTGTAGGACAGATGTTATTGTACCCAAAATTCCACCAAGTAATGATGGAGTGCACCAGTCTGATTGTTTATACCTCCATGCATGGTCAAGTTATTTATTTTGAACACAGATGGCAGTCCCATAGCTAAATCCTCTGGAAATCCAGAAGGAACAGCAAGGCTCATCTTGTCACACCATGCATGCTTAATCAGTGAATTCAGTGAGGCACTCACTCTAGTATATTAGAATGCAAACGTATCTCAGCAGCAATAGTGTTCTCCAACTACATAAAGCGCTGAATTGTCCGATTATTGGTTCAGGTCACTGCTGCTCTGCCACTGAGAGCTGTGTTCTATGTTCATGCCACCTAATTTGCTGGTGCAGATCTACAAACAGTTCTGCCATGCTGGAAGACTGCAAATCACAACTATACCCTCTCTGCTGGCATGATCTGATGGCTGGCCAAAGAGCTTAATCTAATGCCACTAACAATCAGGAGAATCATACCTGTACCACAGTTTTTGGAAGCCCAGTAAGCAAACATCAACACCAGTGTAAGGAATATGCACAGACAGAAGCTACTGAACCTGATAGTTATGACTATGGTCTAATAGGAGTAAATAATGCTTAGAATCAATAAATACCCGTATTTTCCGGCGTACAAGACAACTGGGTGTATAAGACGACCCCCAACTTTCCAGATAAAATATAGAGTTTGGGATATACTCACCGTATACGAAGACGACTCCTGGCGTATAAGACGACCCCTGACTTTTGGGAAGATTTTCCTGGGTTAAAAAGCAGTCTTATACGCCAGAAAATACTGTAACTACTGTATTTATTTAATTTTATTTGCAAAATTTCTGATATGTGGGCTTAATGGAATGATTTAGTAGAGAGGCTTTGTGGGTTCTAGAAGCATTATTTCTTTTAATTTGGATTCCAAGCAATAAAAAAAAACCCAGATTTTTTTAGAAATGAGAAAGTTCTGCCAAGATATTAGACTTTCAGATGTTACTTCAGGAGATACCACACATATGCATTATAGCACCTGGACAAACATCTTGCACCCAGGGCCACAAAACAGCATGGGACTGTTTTGATCACACTATATTTTTTAAATTAAAAATAATACAGTATTTCCCACACAGAAATATGAAAATAGCAGGAGAAAAAGAGATGGAAATTTGACTGCCCCACTGCATGAAGCCTCCTCAGTCGCTTTCCAAAACCTTATGTTTAGAATCTCAGCTACAGAAGAATGCAAATGGAGCATAACATTTTTTCCATGCTATTAATGGAAAGCACTTATGCCTTTTTATCAACCTGAGCACTGGGCATTATCTTTTTTTTTTTAAGCATCATAAGACTCCTTATGAAATGGCCATTTACAGACTGGTTGTCAAAGAAAGTGAAAACATTTCTGGTTTCTCTAAATATTTAATGCAGAATAACACTTACACTAAAAGCCAAAGAAGTTCAGTTGCCAAGCAAGGTATTATGAAATCAAAAGAGTAGATGCTTAATTTTGAATCTGAGGGCTGAAAAAGAAAGACTGGAGGATGCTGGTAAATGGCTATTTATGCTACTTATGGATGCAATTCTAATTTGAATGTTAATCAGTTGTGCAAGGTATACATGACTACCAACAAGAGAATCACAAGAATGTAAGAAGATCTTGAGCAATGCTCTTCAACCTGTTGGTGCCTTTATGATGTTCTGGACTACATCAAACAGGGATAATGAGAACTGTGAGCAGTAATGGATAGATGGCAACTAATAAATTGAAGTTGAATTCAGAGGATCCCAGTCTAAGAAGTTAAAGGTCATTCAATTCTGGGTGGGGTTGTTTTGACCCAGGAAGAACAAGTGTTGGATTGACTGCTGTCATTTGAGAACCATGTGGCATTGGTTGCCAAGACTGCTTACCTCCATCTCTGACTGGCTCTCCAGCTTTGGCCTTACCTGGACAGGAGTAACTTGGCCATGATGATCTATGCTCTGGTGACCTCCAGATTAGACTACTGTAATGTGAAGTACATGGGGCTGCCCTCGAAAGCAGTCCAGAAGCTGCAGCTAGAGCAGAATGCAGCATCTCTACTGCTTGCGCAAGTTTCTGGACAGACACACGTTATACTGGTCTTGAATGATCTGCACTGGCTGCCTATTTGCTACCAAGCCCAACTCAAGCTGCTGATGTTACACTATGAAGTCCTAAATGGCTTGGGTCCCAGTTCCCACACAGAGCTACCCAAGTACTGAGGTATTAAGGAGAGGGCCTTCTTGTAGTTCTATCCCCCTTTTTTCACGCACAAAGATTCAGATCTTCAAGATCCAGATCTTTGAGATGGGGTCCTCCTGGAGATAGAGATCTTGAAGATGCCTGAAGACCCCATTGGGCCATCAGGTCCACACAAAATCTAGATTTAAGGGCCTGAGGGACCCATTAAATCTGGATTTCCTCTGCCCTCATGGGGACAGGGCCTTGCAGACGGGGCCTTCAGTGGGGTCTAGATGGGGACAAGGCCTTCCCAATTGGTACCAATCAGGTACCAATCTGGTTCCTAATGGCGTCTTAGAAGGATTCTAAGCCCTAATGGAAAAAGGCCCAATGTCTCTCAAAGGGGCAAGGGGCAATGACACACAAGAGGACCGTTTCTGTGGTCGCCCTCTGTTTTCGAACAGACTCCTTCTGGAAGTTTACCAGGCACCTAGGATTTTGATGTTTAACTTCCTCTGAGTGCTCTTCTACCAGGGAGGAAGGATTATATTTTAAGCATATTTTAGTTATTATATTTATTTCATCTTTTTACTGTTGTGACCCACTCTGAGGCCATTGGATAAAGGGGGAGATATAGATACTTAAATAAAATAGAATGCAGTTCTTAAAGGAGCTGCACTGGCTGCCAATTCACTACTGAACCCAATTCAAGGAGGTAACTTTAACTTATAAGATGCTAAAGAGCTTGCGCTCCAAATACGTAAGGAATTCCCTCTCCCATATCAACCTGCTCATGTCTTATGATGTTCAATTGAAGGTACTACAATGGTTAAAGAGGTGGGGACCCAGAACAGAGCCTGCTTAGTGGTAGCCCTGAGGTGGGCTGATTTTAAATTGTAACATGTATGGAGGTCTCTCGGTGGGTAGATGGGTGGGTAGGTAGGTAGGTAGGTAGGAGACAGTCAGACAGATTTGGGGTGTTTTTCCACTGTCACTAGTAGTACCCATTAAGTACCCATTAATGGGTACAAAAATGACATTACGTACCCATTAATGGGTACAAAAATGACATTACGTACCCATTAATGGGTACTTAATGGGTACTCTTAGTGACAGTGGAAAAACACCCATAGATAGACATAGACAGACAGAACAGTATTTGGCAATATTTCATTCATGGAGAGATTCAGAATTTTATGGTGTGAACTCTGAAGTTAGTTTAAACAAGGTATTGCAGCAATATATGATAGGTCTGTCTTCAGTAAGTGAACAATGGGGCCTGCTTTATTAGCTCAATTCAGCTTCCTTTAGAACAGGATAAGCTGTGTCCCTTGTTTGTTCTATATAACTCAAAATACAGGTTCACAGTGCATCAAGCTCCCAAAAAGATGTCTATGGATGACTGTAACATTCACCCCATCCTCTGCTCAGAACTGGAACTACAACAAGGACTCAACACGTCATATCAAATTCACATCTGGCCCTCTAACCTTCTACAGAAAGGTTGTAGCAAAAGAACTCACATCAGCTTCATTTATCACAGTAGCTAATTAGCTTCCGCACCAGTTGGGAAAGGTGACCTGCAGGAAAAAGTATATGTATATACATACATTTGTGTGTGTGCATGTATGTATGTGTGCGTGTGTGTGTATGTATGTACACACATGCATACACACACACGCGCACACACATACATACATACATATATATATTCCACTCTACACTCAAAGGTCTCAGGGTGGGTAAGAACATTTGCAATCAAATATATTAAAACAGACAAAAGCATATATTAAACAACACTGAACCAGTGCTTTGAGAACACAGCTTAGAAAAAAAACAAACCTCTTTGAGTCTGCTTTCTACACCCCCCGGCCGCCGCCCTCCCGTTCGCTTCGCTGCCTGCCAGCAGACTAAACGCGCGCTGAACTCCCCTCCCCGCAGCGTCCCGCGTTTCCATAGAAACCAACCCTTCTTTCAGAATCCGCCCTTTCCTACTCTCCTCTTTTTTCATTGGACGAAGCACAATCCTATTTCTTCCCGTACAGCAGGGCAACATCCGCCGTTCGTAGCTGCTCATTGGTCAAGCCTGACGTTGCGCTCAGCCTTCCGGGACTTGTAGTTTAAACTTGTGCTTTCACCTATGAACGCGCCCCGCTATTCCTCCCATCCCAGGCAGCAGCGAGAGCCCCTGGCAGACCAGTGCCGGTACCGCTCTCAGGCAGCCCCCGGGCTCGATTCTTTTTCTTTCAAGAGGCACACGTGAGTGTGCATGTGCGGTTAGAAACGAACTCCAGCTGCACAACGTGAGAGGAGGGTCCCTTGCCTGACCAATACTGACCCTTACTGTCTTTTTGCAATCATTTTCTGTATTAGGGCATCTTCCAACAGAATATTTGCATTATTATACGCTCTGGTCTCCAAGTAAGATGCTGCTTCTTTTGCTGAGACGGTGGCATGCGCCAGCAAAAGCATCAGCAGGCAACTGGTGTGACTTGTTAAGCTGTGGGGGTCGCCCTGGGCCAGAGTCTTGGGCCAGTAAGGGCCAGCAAGTTAGTTCCTTCAAGACCAGTCCTTGTGGCCACAGCAGGAGCCACGGCGAGCCTGAAGAAAGCAAGCCAAAGGACAGTAAACTTCTCAAGGAGTGGACCCTCTTTGCCAGCCCCTTTGGTCTGCTGAGGGCAAAACTCCCTTGCCATATTACTGTGCGCCCCTTAGACCTGCACCAGTACCCCAATGCTGACAGGGTACTTGTTTCTGTGCGTGGGATGGACACCAGCCCCTTGGATGGTTTGCGGGTGGAATATGATGCAGAGCTAAAGGCTGTGACGGTTGTCTCAGAGGACATGGACAGAGAAGCCTCTGTGGATGTGAGAACTCCCATAAAATATGGTACGTGCTTTGCTTTCACTGTGGCATTAACCAAACAAGTGTGGCCAAGTTGCTGCTTTTCAGCTCTTCTATTATTATTATTATTATATTTATTTATTTAGAACATTTATATCCCATCCTTCACCAAATGGTCCCAGGGTGGGTTACAGTGAAATTAGAATTGAATAGTAAAACGTAATTGAAAATATAACCATTTCTAATACAGTTTCCGTAAGAAAGTGTCCCTACAAAAAATGTGCAATTGCTCACTGAGGGACGGGGCCATTTTGCTACTCTCCAACATGCCCACCCTGCAGAGGGGGCTCCGTGGGGGATCTGGTGGCACCTTCTCCACCTTGGGGGAACCACCAACCCCTTCCTTCACCTACCCCTTCGCCTGCCCCAGCTGTGAGGTTCCCCGGTCCTCCTCCTGCCATGTGAAGCAACCATTAAGTACCAGAGGACCCAGTCCACTGAGCTGATAATATTGATATAAGGTAGCAATGATTGTCACTGTAAAAGGAAGAGTGTTTGCTTCTGTACTGTCTTTAGCCTCCCTTTCTTAGCTAAGGTTCAGTAAGATGCCTTGGTAAAATTATCAATACTTCTGTGAAATCTAGCATTTAAGCACTGAGCTTTATGTATGCATGAGGGACAATCTAGCAGTCTGACCATCACAAAGAAAATGGATACTTCCCTTGTAGGCTGTACTGACATCCTTAAAGGAAGGATGGCATACAAATCTGTAACAATTGTCCTGCTAATAATTTGGCTCACTAGCATTCAAATGTGCATTTTTATTCTTACCTACAGCTGTGACAGGTTCATATGCACTGTAATTCTTTTGTTACTGATGTGGGGCACTGAATGTTGTATGAGGGGATGAAATGGTGGCTGTGTTCAGACATAACAAAAGGGTTACTTTAGAGGCACCTCAGAGATAAGGTATTAGGCACTCATATTCCCACCTGTTCTCTAATCCATCTTTTCTAGCCCAGAATGATCCTTGGAGGTGGGGGTAGGGAGAGACTGGTGTGTAACAAGCTGACCTTGAAGCCTTCTTGAAGACTGCAGTCTATGTTTTGAATGTCAGATGTAGGGCCTGTTCACATTTGTGTGATGGAGGCCGTTTCCCCATGCAAGCCGTTTGGCTCTGACTGGGGATGCATGTGACCAGGTGCGGGTCAGAGAATGGATGTACCCGTCCCTATGCCATTCCTGGCAACAAGGGCTGGGTGCGGGCTGGGTGCAGATTCAGCCGTTCCCATGCAAATGGCACCAAAACCCAACATGGGGGAGCAGCGCCACCTCCTTGTCGCCCCTCACCCCTCACTGGAAGCCGGATTCACGTCACCCCACCCCTGTGCCACTCGCTGCAAATGCTGCATCTCCCCCCCTTTAACAGGACCAAACAGAAAAATAATAATTTTTAAAAACCAAAGCCGCTATGAGGTGTGGCGGCAGTTGAACGGTTGAGCAGTTTTGCGCACTCCACCTGGGAACTGCAAGAACATCTGGCAAGCAGAAAATGAAACCATTATTATGCCTGCCTTGGCGATCGGGAAACTAAGGTGGAATATTTTCTGTGTAAAAGGGAGAAAAATCAAGCCATTATCCTGCGATTGGGAAATAAGGGGTGGAATACTTGTATAAAAGAGTCTTGTGGTGAAGCGAAGGCCATTCGACTCCTTCATTGTTTCGGTTTTAACACTGTTTACTCCCCAAAAATCTCAGCGGTTGCCATCTCCAATGCACAGGGCAGGAATGGCAAGCACAGAACATGAAACTCCATCTCCCACTGATGCGAGCGCCAATCTACTCCCCGATAGCCCGGGACTGTTCCCATGCACAGGCTTGGCTTGCAAAGCAGTGTGTGCTGGGGCACCAAACCATGATGAGACCTTTTTTCCCGGTACCAAATCTGGTACGGGTTTGGTCCTGGTTTGGGTGATTTGGACCACAGCAATCGGACCAAATCAAAAGTGCATGGGGACAACCCTTGCCAAATCCAATTTTGATTTGGACCAAAACATGCATGGGGATGAGCCCAGAGTGATCCAGCTGCTCGCTGGATTGCTCCATGTGCACTGGGGAGCCATGGCAACTCTCCAGAAGTTGCTGCGGGTTCTTCTGGAGCCATCCAGATGTGGACTGTTAAAAAGCAGTCCACGTGTTTACCAGGAGTTGCTAGATTACTCCTGCATGCTGCATTCACATGGCTGCACAGTTACATGCAGTATTCAGATCGCCGTGGCAACATCTGAGTATGCATCAAACATTGCCTCGGACTTTGCCTTGGTGATCTGGCCAGCCCCGGACTGGCAACCGTTGCTAGCCAGGTACAGGGCTAGTTCATTGCTTGTGCAAATAGCTGCTACCATGCTGTGTCCTTACGGACCTAGTATGTTATTGTGATACCAAACCAGATCAGCAAGTGCAAACAGGCCCATAATTTATCATTTTGTCACATTGTTGGGTGAATGAATTCACATCGTTATGATTTGCACTGTATAAAATTGCTTTTTAGACTTGGATATCAAGACATCGGGAAATGGCTGTGTGAAGGTTGAAAAAATTGAATGTGATACCTGCAGAATAAAAACAGAGAAGGGAAATAGCATCTTGCAGTCCATAAAGGTACAGCTATAGAACCATTCTCACTTGGTTGTTTTGAAGCCACTGCGTGGTAGAATCTACAATATTAAGAATAAACCTTATGACTCTAAGCACATACTTACAGATATAGTAGTATTCTTTTATAATAATGCATGCAACTCAGTAGGCTTGTTTTTGCTCTATATTAGAGTGGGAAAAGAGTTTTGTGAGGGAAAGAATTTTTCATACAGTTGGAAAAAGATTGCTCTTAAGTACTTGGATACATATAGAGAAATTTTAAAATTATATATGGATGTTCCTGGGCTTTAATGTTGGGAGAGGTTTTTTGTTTTTGTAGCTTTAACTGCAAATACCAGGTTTTTCTGGTGGCTAGCATAGAAGCCAGTACTTGAGATTCCTTCACTTTCAATATATTTATTATGTGCCAGCCTTGTTTCAAGAAGACTTGTGCAGCTGCATAATATGTATGGCTTCAGTGTTTGCACACTTTCAGGTAGGCAAATACAAAAGTAGGAAAGCTTTACCTGCTGGATTTCTTTCTGCTATGCAGAAATTTACTGTTATTTCGGTTTCCAAAAATGTAACAGAGATGTAATTGAAATTGAATTCAGAAGTTGGGATTCATGGCCTTTGAAAAATAAGAGAGTGAAACTCTTTTGACATGCATACAATTTTGTTCCAGAGTAAAAAAACCGACATTCAGGCAAAAGGAGGGAAAGTTACCTGCCTGGGAACAATTCAGGGCAATACTGATATTCATGTATCGAAAGAAAGTGTAAGTTATTTTTGTCTTTGTTTTCTAAAAACGTATAAGCTATAATTGACTATTCTGTGACATAGGCTGTGTTTGATTATGTTATGGCTGCCCTGAGATTGCCACACAATCTATCCCTCTTTTCTCACCCATTTAAGGGAACTCAAAATGGCTGACAAATCTTTCTGTTCTTCTCCCCACAACAGACACCCTGTGAGGTAGGTGGGGCTGTGAGAGCTCAGAAGAGAGCTGTGACTAGCCCAAGGACACCCAGTTGGCTTCATGAGAGAGTGCGGAATCAAACCTGATAAGACTTTGGCTCCCTAACCACTAGACCAAACTGTCTCACTACGACCTTCCAGTCTTGGCACATGGGTTTCTTGCTGAAGAAAATGGCCCTGTACATACACAGGCTTAAAGCTGGGCTGAAAATATCCAGCTTTGCCATTGTGTGTATAAATGTGGAGGCAAATAAGTTATGGGGCTTCCTGTACGATGTTCCCCCACTGTGTGGCAGAAATGGCAGAAAGAAATACCAAGATGCAAATAAGCTCTTGCATTTTCCTCTCACTGTCTGGAGCAGTGGTTCTCAACCTGGGGGTTGGGACCCCTTTGGGGGTCGAATTACCCTTTCAGAGGGGTCGCGACGAATCTCCCACTGCCCTTCCCTCCCACTTCCCAGCAGCTCCACCCCTGTGGTTGGGGGTCTCCACAACATGAGGAACTCCATTAAGGGGTCATGGCACTAGGGAAGTTAAGAACCGCTGGTCTGGAGGCTGCTAAGATGGTATCCATTTGCGCTCAAAGTAAACAGGAATTCAATGAACATACTAGCACTGAAGAGTACTATCATTCTGTACTATTTCTCTTATTATACAATGGTTATCTTGTAGTTGAAGGAATGCGCAAAGTGGGAGTAACTAATGAAAATCATGGCCTCTGCCTAAGGAAAGTGCCCCACCCTCCTCTATATCTAAAAGAGAACGTTATGATATTTTTTACAAGATCTGTTTTTCCCCTTCACTTCCATGTGCTGAACAGTGCAACCGTGAAATTTAAACTTCTTCTAATTTGTATTTTAATAATACTTGGTCTTGCGGTTAGAGGCCTTAACTCTTTTCTCATAGTCACCGGGTTTGATTCTGCACTCCTCCATGAAGCCAGCTGGGTGCCCTTGGGCTAGTCACAGCTCTCTTCTGAGCTCTCACAGCCCCACCTACCTCACAGGGTGTTTGTTGTGGGGAGAAGAACAGAAAGCTTTGTCAGCTGCTTTGAGTCCCCTTAAGAAAAGAAAAAAAGCCAGCTTTTTTTATTATAATTTTTGACCAAGTATAAAGACAAGATAGCACAGAGTTAATATTACTATTGCTCAGTCTTTTTCTTGCTTAGTTACTGTTTTTAATTACATTTTTATAAACACTGTCAATATTTAACTGATAAAAAGAAAATCTCAGTGACACTTACATATTATGTGGGAAGCTGCATACAAATACTTTCAATAATAAATGTTGTAAATGACACTTTGTTTGTTCCCTGGAAATAGCTTATCGGTGAATATGTTAACATTTTGAAGCTGAACTATTCTTTATCTGCCAGAAGGTGGCAGCCTTGAGTCACTACTTTCTTTTTGCAGGGCGTGTACAGAAAAAGACCATCAAAAGCTTGTGGGATGAACCTGGCTTTAGCTACATTTTAGCAACTGTATAATAGTTCAGTAGCTCTGAATTTTTACAGCACAACACAATTTCATCACTGTCTTATTTCACTTTCTCCAAATAATTTTTAGAAATAAACCTGGATTGCACAGCGATTATCTGCTATACCTCAGTTGGTGCTTTGTTTAGTGTAAGTCATTTTCAGTCTTTCAAGTCCAGTGGTCATTCATAGCTTGAAGGCTGGGTAATTCCAGGCTACAAAAACTCAAACTGCCTCCTGGGCATGTCATGCATCAGCGAGCCAAGGACAAGCATACGCTCCCATGGCTAGTGCTTTCCTAGCCATCACCTCAGGGCATCCACCCTTAAAGTGAGCCAGTTTGATCTAGTGGTTAAGGAGCCGGACGCTTATCTGGGAATACCGGGTTTGATTCTGCCCTCCTCCATGAAGCCAGCTGGGTGACCTTGGACTAGTCACACCTCTTTTCTGATCTCTTACAGGCCTACCTACCTCACAGGGTGTTCTGTTGTGGGGAGAAGAATAGAACGATTCTTCCTCTTCCACCTGCCTCTGTGCAAGACTAACCAATCTGGGGGTGGATCAGGATAGAGATGAAGGTCTCCTGCGCACTCCTAATATCCATGCCATTTGCTGCTGCTTACAGTCTTCCAGCAGATGACCTTCAGGGGCATTCTACCTCCAGGGCCATCAGGGCTAGTAGCCATGGTTATCTTTGGCTTCCATGGACTGTTGCTTCCAAGTTGGTAGCCAACACCTACATTCATGATAACAAATTCCAAACTTTAACTATGCTTTGTGAGGAAGGACGGAAGGAAGGAAGGAAGGAAGGAAGGAAGGAAGGAAGGATAGGGCTCCCCCCCTAATTTGAGTATGCCCAGAGCACAGCTCATAACATTGTATAGGGCACTTAACCCCAGCTTATATGAAGACTGGATATGGCCTCAGCCAATATAGAAGCAAGCAACAGGTAATGCAGAACACTTTTCATCTGAGGCATTTTAATACAAGGTTTAGTGAACCCTGTTTCACATTCTTTTCATGCAAACTCTTCTACTCTTTGCAATGGGTGATTATGGTGTATGTGGTCTAATGAACAAGACTAGCCAGCAAAAAGCAAAAATGTAAACATGCAGGAAAATTACAGGGAAGGGATGAATTTACAGCATAACTCCAAACTAACTGTTTATGGTACCTCCCTGGCTGCAAGGGCCTTTTATCCCTCCTTCCATCAGTTTTAAAGCCCAGAAGCAAAGGAAAATTCCACCTATTTAAAAATCCACTATCAATGAAATTTTAGTCGTACCTACAGTAACTCCATCTTTTACGCTGGGTGAGCAAGCACGAAGCTTCGAAGGCCATTTGCTGGGATTCAAGAGCAGGAGAAGGCTTGCCTTTCTCTCTGAGCATTTCCAGAATGCCTTGATATATGTACTACCCCAGACAAAATATCAAATCTTGCCATTTCTTTTATGAGCTACTTACTAAAATGATGTCATTGGCATATCTTAGATCTGATGCTTGGCTTCCTCTAATTTGAATTCCTCCTTAAGTACATTGAGAGCCCCAAATGCTGACAATAAATATGTTGGCGCATGTTTCAGAAATTCATTTTACCATATGATGTAGTTTTAGAAAAGTTTATGTACCTTCCAAGATGTTGGCAGTCTATCCCAGGTCTTGGATCCAACATGTTGGAACACTCTGTGCACTTTTTGTGTGTCTCTAGTATTCAGATCTGTTGCTGCTTGTGATGACTGTGGGTGTGGCTAGTTGTGGCTCAGAGGGAGGGGGAGTTTGCTCCTTGCTAGAGCCAATCAGTGCAAGCCAGCAGCCTGAGCAGAGGCTATATAAGGCCCTGCAGCGAGAGCTTGAGGTTCTTTTCCTGGGGTAACTCACTGAGGGTGGGCAGGGAGAGTCGGGCTCTTGAAAACACTTTACCTGAGGGGAGTTAGATAGGTAGCCCTGAGAATTAGTAACATTAAGTACCATTAATATTTAACAAGATTATTCAAAACACTCAAGGAAGTTATAACGAAACCGTGATTCTGAGAAGCTATAGACTTGTTACTTATTTCAGATTAACCTACTTTGAAGAGCTATACTGTTGCCAATTTCAATGAGTTCTGTAACAATAAATCTATTATTTTGTCCATCTTGAAGAGCATATGAGTGTTTGCTTTGCCTCTGAGCTTTTACAGAGTATCAACACAGAAGGGCACTGTGCTTTTAAGAGAGAAAGTTGCATACGAGTACGTGCCAGTGGAGTGCTGGAAGTAAAGTTTCTTGTTTACATATGGAGAACAAAGATGAAGAAGAAGAGTTGGCTTTTCTACCCCGCTTTTCTCACACATTTAATGGAGGAGGGCAGAATCAAACCCGGTACTCACAGATAAGAGTCCGACTCCCTAACCACTAGATGTGGGTGGACTCTGCCAACTCTGGGCCTAGGTATCTAGAATCGGATGTATTCTGGGAGAGATACCAAGGGGCAGGATAGAGCTGGGCTATTTTTCTTTCAACAGTCATGATTGTACACCAGTATTCTGTTTAATATTATGGTCCACATAAGTGAAAAATAGATATCAGAGGTATTAAAACCATAGAACTATGAGGATAACTGCCCGTGAGCAATTTGTTTTGATTGTGGTTTGGTGTTTAAGTACCAAAAACAAATGCAAATTTTGGAAGCTTATTGATTAATTTTAGTCTATTAGATTCCAGGCAGTTGTGCATATTATTTTTATGTTCAGTTGCTTTAATTGCTTTTAATTTTGTTTTGAAACTTTTAGTGGGGAAAAATGGCTTAAAATTAATTTAATAATAATGATAAAAATAAGATACCGCATTTGACACATGTGTTGCTAACATGGATCTTATTAGTGAGTGCTTTAATCATTTGTCCTACAATAACCCTGCAATGTTCTGTGGTGAGGTGTGTGTGTAAACCCTAATCAGTGAAATTATAACTACGGACAGCTGTAGAATTAGGCATCAAACCTTACATATGTAAGACTTATCTTCCAAGGATAACAGCTGGGTAGCCAACATTTTGAAAGAAGACATTTGGCTAGATTGAGAGCAATTTCTGTTAGCAATCACTCTGCCTTATATCTGCCATGTGGGCTTTTATGACAATTTTGTTCCATCAGCTACGGTCATCATTATGTAGTTAGGGCTCTGTCAGCATTTCCAGTGTAAACCAAGAATGTCAGAGGTTTGTAGCTGTGCCTAATAATTCCCATGACACTGAAACTGGACACCTTAGACTTCAGTCACTAGGGCAAATTTCTCAAAACTGAAAGAGAGAATGCAGTGATTATACTAAAAAAAATGTGATTCATACTTTAAAGAGTGCTTCAGATTTAAATCTAACAAGTAAAATGGATGGATCCAAACAGCAGGCAGATGCTTGCAGTAGCTGTTTCATGGGGCTGCCATTTCTTGGATGAAGAGGCCAGCATGAAGAGGGATTAGTGACAAGTGATGTAGTCCTTTGCTGAATTTCTCTGATCCCATTGTCTCTCTGGCTGTGCAACCAGCTATGTAATGAAGATACTGCTGAAATTGCCTTTTAGGCATGCAGTAGTTTTGTATTCTTTGTTTAGGCCCTAAACCAGTTTGGTCTTCTGTTTAGGCTCTTAGTCTCTAGGCTCAATTCCACATTCCTACACAAAACCAGCTGGGTGACCCTGGGCTAGGAACAAGCTCTCTTTCCTAGTGTGGTCTAGTGGTTAAGGAGACAGACTCTTATCGGGGAATATCAGATTTGATTCTGCACTCCTACGTGAAGCCAGCTGGGTGACCTTGGGCTAGTCACAGCTTTCTTCTGAGCTCTCACAGCCCCATCTAACTCACAGGAGGCGAATCCCCACGGCAAGCTTATTTTGAATTCAATACGGGTTCAATCCTCGCAGACCCCACGTCAGTTTGGCTTAACACGTTTTCCATGTGTTAAATCGCCCCAAAGCGTTGTAAATGTTAACCCTCCTTTCAACAGGTCGCACTCCGGATCATGCGCTTGATATGTGTTACATTTTTTACTGTGGGGACATTTCCGTTTTAAGGGATGAGAATCCATGTTTAGGGTTTCCCTCCCCCAATAGCTTGCTTCCAAAGACAGTGATTTCAGTGTAAAAATCCAACCTTCACAGCAGCCCCTATACTGTAGCAATCCAACCACTTCACACCTGATAACAATGTTGCAATTTTGCACAATTCTAGCTCTTTGGAGTTCTGACCTTTAAAGGGGAAAGGAAAGCAGGGGCAAGTTCTGGGAGATGTGTGAATGTTTAAAGCAAGGGGGCTTGCGTTGCCGCTGCTGCTGTGTGCCTTGGGCAATGGGAAGAATCGCTGGCTGCCTGCTGCCATTTTTCATCCATCCAGGGAAGTGGCAGCCACCCAGCCAGGCTCCGTGAAGCAGTCCGTTATGGGTGGCGCACTCACGCCAGGAGGAAGAGGGCAGGGCAGCCCCGAAAAGTGGCTTTTAGAATGTAGCCACTTGAGTCCCCCCTTATCATCCTCAGAATCTGGATGGAACGCGATTAAGCTGAAAGTAATGGGAACAGGCAAATTCGTGTTTGCATCCGGTTCTATTTCAGTTTAGGAAAACTGGATTAAGCTTATAATGGGGATGCGCCTAGGGTGTTCTGTTGTGGGGGGAAAACAGAGAGCTTTGTCAGCCGCTTTGAGTCCTTTAAATGGGTGAGAAACGTGGGTAGAAAAGCCAACTCTTCTTCCTCCACAAAGCCAGCTGGGTGACCTTGGGTTAGTTACAGCTCTCTTCTGAGCTCTCAAAGCCTCACTTACCTCACAGGATGTTCTGTTGTGGGGAGAAGAGTGGAAAGCTTTGTCAGCCACTTTGAGTTCCCTTAAATGGGTGAGAAAGATGGGGTAGAAAAGCCAACTCTTCTTCATCATCATAGGGCTTTAGTTGTGGGAAGAACAGATGGTTGTGAACTGTTTAAAGGGTGAGAAAAGCGGGGTATAAAAGCCAACTCTTCTTCTTCTACTTTGTATTCTATGCACGTTCTTCATAAGATCACACACACCTGTGTGTGGAAGACATCTCTGAGGTGGCTTGGAGAAGGTTCACAGGTCCAATTGTTCACACATGCCAGTCTGCCCCTTCCCCAACTAATGGACAATCAAAGCTAGAAAAGGTAGATTAAAAATGGGAAGAGGGCAAAACTACCACACATTACTGCCTCAAAGGCATTTTTGCTACTTGTGCATGCAGCTGAACAACAAAGGAAGGGAAGTAGGATATTCTAACAAACATCTAGAAGACCCTTATATCTGTGAGACAATTTCTGTATCTTTTCTTTTTGTGGTATCAGCAGCAGCTTGATCATACCTCCCCGCCCCCTTTCTTTTAAAGCAAATAACAGAGTGGTGATAAATAGTACAGATATGCCAGAATAGATTTTAAACCAAATTAATGCAAGGCTGTAGCTCAGTGAGGCATGCTGGGTCATAACCTTGCACATGAAAAAATACTGAGCTGGAAAATTAAAAGCATATTTAACGTTTTATTGCAGCATAAATCAGTCTAGACCAAGGAGAACACGGTTCAGTTTGATTATGGATATGAGTACCTCTTGAAATACTTCCAGCGTGATTGCAGAAAATGGTCATTTGGAAAAAATAGGCTTAGACTTTTATTGTCCTGGTTCTTGCTGTGTCTGCCAGATATATCCTTCTAATTGAAAAATATTTTTTTCGGCTGATTTCATTCACATTTTTTTTTTCCCAGCCACCATTTAACGATGTTGGGAGACTGGTTTTAATCTTTCAGTCACCGGCTTCATTACTGGCAACCTGCCACACAGGACTGGTTATAGGAAGCCTTGAACATCATATATATGTTAATTCATGATATTCTGTAGATATGATACTCTTGTTTCTTTGCTTTTCCAGCCTTTATGAGGCTTCTGGAACAATTCCCTCCTCTCTTTATCTCTCTTTTTCTTGCTGTCTTATAGTATTGGGCACAGTTCTAGAATTCAACCTAAAGAGAGAGACAACCATAATCAAATCCATATGGCACTTCCAAGTACATCCAACAAGCTTGCAAAAGGACGTTTTGCTAGAGGTTACCTGGACAAGCCAGTATCCAAATGCCAGAAATTTTATGAATACCCTTCTTATTCCCAGGAATGAGCAAACAAACTGGGAAGCCTGGCAGGAAAAGAGGCCAGGCTTCAGGTACAGGCATGAGCAAAATATGAGGCACCGAGTCCAGAAACATTTGAGGCTGCTTTGATTTCCCTGATGTAAATTTTCTGGCCTAGATTTTCTAACAGTTTGTTTAACACTCATAACACCAGTCAGCCAAGCTGCGAGTAACCAGAACTTAGTAAACGTAAAGGTGCCACTAGCTTGAGCTTGTGAAGACTGCACAGACAAATCCTTGTACTTTAAAAAACCAAAACAAATGCAGATGGTTGCCATAACCCATTGTTACCTTCTGGGATTTTCTTTCTTTCTTTCTTTCTTTCTTTCTTTCTTTCTTTCTTTCTTTCTTTCTTTCTTTCTTTCTTTCTAAGTCTAACCTGTAGTACCTGGTCGTCCCAAGCAGTCCCACCTAAACTTAATCAGGCCTGACCCTGCATAGCCTTGCAAGTTAAACAAGATTGTTGAAAAGCATTTTAGGGGCTAGAAAAATCCTGTTCAGAAGATCTTAAAGAATCAATCCAATTGCTGAATCTCATCATTCCCAAACATTTCTAAGTACTAAGTTTTTTACGTCTTGACGGTTTAAGCTTCTTAGTGATTGTGATTTGGCAGTTAACGATCTTTAACTAAGTTACAGTCTTCATACCTGATTGTCCCTCAATCCTTAAATTTTTAGCCACATTGCAGTATCTCACTCTGAGTACTAATTTCTTCTCTGAGCTGCTGTCATTGGCACCCTCCTAAAAGTGGTTACAACTAACGTAGTGATGTATTAGTATATTTGACGTTAATTGATCCCAACTTTTTATAGTGTACTTTTATGATGGAAAAAATATATCAAAAATAACATATTTGCCCATGCACCATCTTTCCTGCTTTGGTAGTGTTTTCAGAGCTGGTGGCTATTGGGAGACAGGAGGCAGAGGGCAAGGCAACTGAAAAGATATTAGATTAGGTGCACTCTTAGGTGTACTGCAGTTCTATTTCACCTCACTTCAAAATACGCCATTCATGGGGACAATCCTACATATTACTCTTTATTAAACCTGGAAGACCAAAAGATTTAACATACTCCTACCAATCGATAGCACTCCTCAATCAAGATTACAAAATATTAAGAACTGTACTAGCTAATAGTACTAAACCAATGTTCAGCACAATAGCAAATGAAGAACAATATGGGTTTACGCCTAACAAGTTAGCATCCGGTCCTATTAGAATAACAATTTGATTCAACAAAGCGAAAAACACAATAAACCTCTAGGACTCTTTTTCCTTGAACTTTATAAGGCATTTGACAGTTTAGACCAGTAATGGTGAATGTTTTGAGTTTGGTGTGTCAAAATTCACGCAAAAAAACCCTAGCTTAACTTGAGTGTTATGTCATATCTACAAATATCCATAATTTTCTGATATTTGTAGCTCTAGTAAAAAAAAAGTCATATTTTAGATATATCTATTTATTGAAAGCAAAATCAAATAATTCTTTACATTAGTGACTTTTTTGTTGCTGAATTTCATTTGTTAAATCTTCAATTTGTTAAATTGATGGTTGGTGTTTCATACACTTCAAGCCTAAGCAAGCCTAACTAACTTTACCTGTCAGTCAGTTCCTTTTATTGGTTTTAATATTATTTAACACTGAGAATAAGATCTTACAAAAGTATGTAGGGGGGGAAATTGTGAGTAAAGCCATCGTTGCCACACACAGGTCTTCAGTCTTCTAGCTGCCGGGAGAACAGACACATGCACTGTGCGTGACCTGGCGGCAAGATGGCGGGACTCCATCTTGCCTCCTATGCCGGGCACAGACAGTGCCTCAGTGCTCCCGGTACCTTGTAGACCACAAGCCAGAAGTGGCCTGTGGCCTACAAGATACTGAACAGCAACAACATGCCCAGGTGCTGTAGGTTCACCATCACTGCTTTAGACCATAAATTTTTATGCTCTGTTCTACATAAAATGTTCCCATTCTCTTACTACTATCTAAAATCTACAGTACCACCCAAGCATCAGTGTTATTAAACAGAGCTTTCTCTCAGCGTTTCCTAACAAGGCTACCATCTATCACCTTTTCTTTTCACTTTAGCAGTGGTCCCACTAGCAAACAAAATAAACTGGGCTAAGCATAATCAGAGATTAGACAACCTTAAATTGATTTATATAAAGCAGAAAAGAAGCACAGACTCAAAGTTTAGACTAACAGATACAGTGAGCATCGTCCACCTACGGACCAGCTATTCGTGATTTTCAGCCTTTTATAAATAATACATACCTTTTGTGTATGAATCTGCAAGTATTTTACTGGGTTTTATTTAACACTCAGTGCATTTAGAGTTTCTGAAAGTAGTAAGTTAATGTCCAGTTAGGATGTAAGGATGACTCTATTGCCCAACTGTAACAATATAATTATTTATTTTCATTTCCCACCTCTCCATTTTTTTTAACAGATTGTGAATATAGAAAAGCTACAAGGGTCCTGTGTTAACATTTCTACTGAAAGTGGTTTATTAACAACTGAGTATCTTTATGCAGAGTCTTCAGTTCTATCGTCAACAGCTGGTGACATTTCATTGGGGAATGTTCATGGTAAGATACAACCAGAAAAATGTAAATTTTGCAAATGCCTTTTTATGGAAAAATAATTCTGTCTATGTGCAGTGTTTATCTGTACTTTAAAAGCTAAAACAAGAGCAACTTAAAAAAGAATCCATTGGGAAATTTGCAAATTAAATTCATTTTTTAAAAGAATGCTATTATGCTGTTTAATAAAGCTGGCTTTTTCTTGCCACAGAGGCTACATCTTTGCAGAAAACGTTAGTGAATAATTGAATAAAGGTGGTTTTCCTGACTCATCAACAACTTCTAAGGGGCATAATTGCCAATATCTGCTGATAATTTATTTATTTGTTTATTTATTTATTTGTATTTCTATCCTGCCCTGTACCCGGAGGTCTCAGGGCGGATTATAATATTATAAAAATCATAGGCAGGTCCCTGCTCTCAGGCTTACAATCTAAAGAGACAAGAGACAAAAGGAAAATGGTGTGGGAGGGAACAGGGACACTCTTAATTAGTTAATTTATATTTATATTTATATCCCGCCCTATACCCGAAGGTCTCAGGGTGGGTATCATTTTAAACCAGCATATCAAAAGAAACAATATTAAAATTTAAAACCAACACGTTAAAAACAGCACAATATCAATTAAAATAGTAGCATCTGCAGTGGGGGGCAAACATAACCAACATTTAGCCAAAAGCCTCAGCAGAGAGGTGCGTCTTCACGGCCTTTTCTGAGCTGACACCTCACCCTGCCGGCTCATCCTCCTGCCAGCTCTTTCTTCCTGCTCCTTTCTCGTCCGTCTGCTTGCTCATCTGCGTTACTGCTCATCGCTCCCTTTCTTGTTTGCTTGCTTTGGGAAGTTTTTGACAGCAAGTGGGCAAACAACCAAGACGACAAAGAAGCACTCACGTGGACCAAGGAGTGAGAAAAAACACTTGATACCCTCCCATAGCTGGTACCAGTGACAACTTGAAATTGTGTTGTGCACATGACTCTTTTTACTTATTTTTTTTCTGAGGTACGGGAAAATACATTCAAAATTGCAAAACATTCATGATTAGATGACAGCTGGGCTGTCACTGGTACCAGTTGTGGCTTAGAAGATTTCTACCCTTATTTCAGATTAATTCCAGGGTAGTAAATAAGAACATAAGAACATAAGAGAAGCCCTGCTGGATCAGGCCACAGCCCATCTAGTCCAGCAATAGTAACAGTTGTGCTTGTTGCTGCAATGCAACTAATCAGGTTAAATGGAAATTTAACCCAGGCTGAACCAGGAAGTGGCATTTTATTTTATTTATTTATTTGTATTTCTATCCCGCCCTATACCCGAAGGTCTCAGGGCGGGTTACAATATTATATTAATCTTAGACAGGTCCCTGCCCTCAGGCTTACAATCTATAGAAAAAACAAGATGGTGTCATGTGACCATCCATCTCTTCCTGTACTTAGAATTTAGTTGCAGCCTGAGGGCCTTCCTGCCCTGGGCCTTATTCTGGAGTATATTCCAGAATAAGGGGCCTGCCATTCAGATGCTAGTGCAGACTACTGCAGTTGCCTCTTCTGGGATAGAATCTGGAATAAAGCCCAGTGCAGAAAGCACCTATAATTAGCAGTAGCAGAAGAGTACTAGGAAGTCACAGCATCCACAACAGCCAAGTCTTTTCCAGTCCATTGTGAGTGTAGGGAAAATGGCAACTAGCGCTATGAAAATTTCTTTTAAAAATAAATAAATTGGGAACATCCAGAGGGCATTCTGCAAAGTAGTTTTCTGTTTCTGGGAGCAAAAAAAAATTACAAACATTATAGGGAAAAGAGTTTTAGGAAATTCATCTTGAAGTTTTGGCTGAAATGTAAGTTAGAGCATGATTGAGAGTTAGTGGGGATGTAAGATCAATTTGTTTCACAACAGAAATTAAAGTAAAATTAAGACATGGATAAGGCTCTGCATCTGTCAGGTTTACCAGTGGGTGTAGCTAATAAGGACAGTCTGACATGTGGTCCTTTATTTTACCCCAAATCCTTTAAAACAATTTTGTCTTGGACAGTAAATTGCTCATCTGCATTCCTATAAATCTTCTTTGCCCTCTTTTTGGATTTCAGAAAGGTAGAACTTTAGTGCTGTCCATTCCAAGCATAACCTTTATTATTTATTTAAAACATTAAATAAACTGTGCTCAGAGTTTCGCATTTCTAAATCTGACAATCATTGTAGCAGGCTCCCCTTGTCCTTCAGAAGACAAGTAAATTATATGGTCCATAGCAAGCAAGCAAACCCAACCTACTTGTATATGCTGATATGACAAGAGAGCTTTGTGGCAACAGTGTGGTTATAAACCAACAATAAATGGAAAAACTCAGCCTTCAGGAAAAAATTAATGACATGATCATCTTTCTTCTTGGTAAACAAGGCCTACGCTTGTGTTACCACAGCAGTGGCTGTAGCTGAGTGATAGAGGTTTGAGGACAAGTTTGATCTTCATCATCTAACTGGAAGAAGATTTGGCAAACTGTTTCCATATCCTTGCCAAGGAAATTGCATGGATGTGTCTAGGGAGCCATTCCTCAGTTCTGAGGAGAGTCACAATTTCCTTTCCTTTCCATGCAAATGCTGTTTCAGTTGGCTGCCTAGGGAATTCAGTAAATGAAGGCATTGAGCAAGGTAACCGACGTGGTTTTTATCTCTTCCAGTATCACTCTTCCTAAAGGAAACAGGAAGTTGGAAATGTGTCATATGTAGGAATTGTTATTTGTACATCTTTTCAAAAATCAGGTGGTTCTTGCTATAAATGGGCATACTGATGAGTTGTGGTTGCATAGATTTCACGGAAATATTTATTTAGTTGCTTGGGCTAGCATGGTGCCCTTCAACAAATCTGTTGAAGGTTTAAACCAGGCATCCTAAATTTTGGCCCAGTGGTTCTCATCTGATCTTGGGTAAATGACTAATGTGAGTGTCCTGGATGTTAGTTCTGTTAGTGGTCAGGGTGTGGGCGGGTAGTCTATGCACATAATTCACCAGATTCCTGGTGTTGGAATTTACTTGTGTTTGAGGTATTTAGTCACAGTGATTCAAAGCATAGGTTTTAATTTAATGTAAACTCACAGCATTTTGGAAGTTTAGTGTAGTAGTATATTTCCCCAACAAGTTTGTCTCTTCCTTCAGGGGTTCTGTTTCTCCTTCCCACTTCTGCTACCTAGATTCATCAATACATATTCACCTTTTCTGTTTTGTTCTTCTTAAAGAAACCAGGCTGCTAACTGCTGGCCATCTTCCAAACATTTTATAACAGAGCCAGACTGGCTGGGCACATGTAGTCTTGAATAAATAAGCAGAGTTTTATTTTTTTAATAATTATCGGCATGCATGCCATATTTAGAATCTATTTATTCAGTTGTAGATCTGACTAGCTGGTAGATTTTGTGTGTATAGATAATCGTGTTTAGGTTGGTTGCTTTAAAATAAAGCTAAAATACATTAAGACCATATGTGAATAATTTTCATACCCTGTTAAAGACACGTTTGCCTGTATTTTTTTAATCAGGATATAACAAAGAAGCAAATAGAGCACTACTCAGTTTAAATGAGATAATTTGAACATTACTTCATCTTTATTTTCAGGATACCATTAAAACATTGCTATTTTTAACAAGTGTTCTGTGAAATATTTGAGAAACATTGCAGATTAAAAATTCCTCTGGTAGTGCAGATGTGAGCTAAGTGGGACTTGTACTTAAACAAGTGTTTGCAGAATAGCATCCTGAGAATATAATCCTTTACAAAAATAGAATTGATCTCAAGGTGAAAACAAGTCCTGGTGACTATATGGACAGGGAATTCTCTTGTCAATACAGGGAATGATCTTCTTCCAGAATGTTTTCAACCTTCTCAGATTAGTTTTGGTGGTCTTCCATCCAAATACTGCCAAGTTCCAACTCCATTTGTCTTTTCAAGATTATCTGGAATGGCTAGGTACACCTCGAATAGTCTCCTTTGAGACAAAGAATGGCATGTCCTCCAAATCTGCTGCAGATTTGTAGATTCTAGCTCACAATAATTTCTGACCATTCCCCATGCTGGATGGGGCAAATGAGATATTTAAATGAAGGAAGAGTTGTCTTTTCAACCCCACTTTTCTCACCCATTTACTGTCAGGGGACTCAAAGTGGCTGACAAAGCTTTCTGTTCTTCTCCCCACACCAGACACTCTGTGAGGTAGCTGTGAGAGCTCAGAAGAGAGCTGTGACTAGCCCAAGGTGGCTTTGTGGAGGAGAGCAAAATCAAACCCAGTATTCCTAGATAAGAGTCCAGCTCCCTAATCAATAGACCAAACTGGCTCACAAACATTTAGTCCAAAACAATGTGTGTACCACATTAACCCTACTGTGGGATCTTTATTGACTTCTGGTATGTATGTAATGCCTATGCATAGATGTCACCAGCATTATTTGATCATCTGTATAGTGAAGGCATATATGCACTAATAGTAGCATCACCACTGCCCTTATGGTGCTCCATCAGTTGGATTGACTTCAGAACACCCTCTATATTAAGTAATTCGATGTTTCTCTTTTTAGAACTTTTTAACACTCATTCACATTACACTCACTGGGAGAATCTCTCTGCTCAGTTTAGAGGGAAACTAGCTGTTCTGCTATATTGTAGCTGTGTCTTGTCAATCTTACAGTAACTAGAGTACTTGAGGTACACTCTGGCTCTTTGACCTAATTAACACCTTTGCTTGCTACATTTTTTCCTTCCTGGAAACTTAACTGACAATTTATGCTGCTTTTTGGCTGCCTGTACAACTATATTGATTCAAGCCCCATGGCTGGCAGTTAAACTTCAGAACAGGAATGTGCATGAATTTTTTTTGGCATTCGATTTGTAAAAAATTGAATGTTCAAAAATCCGTATTTGTATGAATAGATCACAATCGAATGTGATAATATTCTATTCAATACAAAACTATTTGTACGTATTCATACAAACATTCGATAGTATCTGATACGAATGAGTATGTATCCAATATGTATCTGATATGAACAAATATGTATCTGATATGAACAAATATGTATCTGAGACAAATATGTATCCAATATGTATCCAATATATATCCATAACATATCCACGCTCTGAAGACATCAAATTTGACCTGAATCCACTTTTAATATGTTGTCAATCCATGTAAAATGTAATCTGGATCCATTGTGGATGTGACTGGTGCTCTGTTTTCCCACACCCCCAATGTAACGAATGTCCGAACTGTTCATATGAATGTCCGGAAACATTCGTATTCATTCAAATGTTGGCATACAAATATAACATTCTATTTGAGTTCAAATGTCCAAATTCGGCCAAATTTCAAATGTTACGAATACTCGTGCACATCCCTACTTCAGAATAAAAGTATCTTTTTAGCGCTTTATTTGTCCAATAAAGATTGTCAAATTTGTGTTATTTCTGTTTCTGGACTCCTTGCTTTCCCCTTATCTCCAACCCAGCCAATAGCACTCTGTCTTTGACATCCATAAAGCCTACCTATTAGTCTTTGGTTCCTTGGAATAAGTGGAAGGATAATTCCTCCATTAAAACCAGTTTATTCCTTTTACATAGATACTTTTCATGAGGCAATCCAGGGCTGATCCAAGAAATGGAAAATTCAGATGAGAAGGAGTATTGAGAGATTCCAAAACCAACATGGTCCCAATTTAACCTTAAGGCTTAGATTTATACTTTGTAATGTACAGTTAAAGAAAATGTAAATATCTAGAAAAATTGCTTACAATTACTGCTTAGGAAAAAAAAATAAGGGAAGATTAAATTCCTTATATCAGTGATGTATTATCATTCCTTTACCCTCTAATTGCTGGATGCTGTCCCCTTCCTCTCCCCAGAGGGCTTAGACTGAAGAGTTGCTTAGCATAACAAATTACAGGCTTCATTAAAAACTAGAATTGGTGGAACAGTGAAGTTACCACATAGTTTTTGGAGAAGTACAGTTTGCCAAGCTACAGACTGAACTTGCTTCAGTTAATTTGGTTTTTGGAAACGTTGTTGATATTCAAATTTTTAGAATATCCTGAAGGAAAAGTACATGTGATGGTTTCTGGGTACAGGCTGCAAACTGTTTTGCTTCCTGGCTTTGCAGGCTTCTTGCAAGCTGCAATAGCCAACCTTGGTGCAAACAGCTTGTTGCAAACCCTGGGATTTGGGCTGCAAAAAGAGCGGAAAATCCTGTGCGGGCCCTGTTGCAGTGATTGGCTGGAGTAAAGTTTTGGAGGGAAAAGCTGTCCGGGGATCTGAGTGCTGGAGGGTCTAGAGAAGGAGTTCCCACCAATCAGGCTGGAGAGACAGCAACCTTTGTTAGGAATCTCCAGCAGCATTTTATTGTGGTTACAGCCAATCAGGGTCAGGGATGTGTGTATAAATGAACACAGAGTACAGCAGAAGGAGTCTTCATGCTGGGACAAGAGCTGAAAGGAAAAGAGCTGAATCCTGAGGGAGCTGGAACCAGTAGCTGACCATTGGGCTGTTGGCTGAGCGATTTCTGAAGGGGACAATCAAGGAAGATTGGGGCTCCGAGGGAGACTTCGCTAGCAACCTACCAGGCTGGATGATTGGAGAAGCAAGGACGGACTGGGCCTTGTGATCATCTAGGGCCACGTTCTGGTACACTGGCTGGGCTTGAGCTGTGGCCAAGCAAGTCAGAGGGGGAGGAACGTGGAGAGGTTTGTCTTTTAAAAGGGGAACTATTTTCCTTTAGAGAAAAGGGTAGCTCCTAGCCTTAAGAGACTTGCAAATTTAAACCAACAACTACCTGAACCTTATTATCTTTTTAGTATTGCTTGTGTATAATAATAAACTTGTTTTAGTTTACTGTTGAACGCTTGCTACCAGTGTTTTGTGTCCACACTGTAGTATTCACTTGGCCGTTGCACGAACCCGGCATCCTAACAGGGCCAAGCTACTCCCAGAGAGGGCAGGCACTTAAACTGGATTGCTGGGCATCGTGACAGTACATGTCAGATGTAATTATGAATCTTACTTGAGAATCCGCGTGGGTGTGGGTTTTGGATCAGCCATTTTGAATCAGCATCTGCAGATAATCCAGCCCTGGGCCAGTAAGGGCCAAACAGTGGGCAGCTGTCTGAGGTAAGCTGGGATTTGAGCTGGAGAACTTTCCAGAAATCAAAGCCTAAGGATAATTGAGAACTAGAATCCAGTAGTAACCAGGAAGTAGAGCTATGGGATGAAACTATAATTTATGACCAAACCTTAGAGACAATCTAGAAAATAGACCCAAGCAGCAAACACAGAGCCAGTGCCAAAAGAGAATAAAAGGATGTGGAACGATGTATCAGCCCTTGAAAAAAAACACCTTATTTTGAGGGGCTGCAAAGGCCCCCCCAACATACTTTCATATGATTTGACAGTGAGAGCTGTTGAACTGATACAGAGGGGAAAAAATACAACATGAAATTTCAAATATAATTGGTTCATGGATACCTCTAATTCCACATATATTCTTGCTGCACAATTTAGCTAATGTAAACATTCCAAGAGAATCGAAACCCTTACTTTATTTCACGAGGAGTAACAGAAATGTAAGCATCCCAAATGAAGTATATTTTTTAAGGATTGTAAACCGATTCCAGAGACATACCCTGCACGTAATTTGTATCACTGCAAGCTGAGCTTCGGGGTGGGGGGTGGGGATTATAAATAGGAATAAATAAAAACCAGACAAGGAATTTAGTTGCCTGGTGGATGAATGCACTCAGAAAATACGATAACGAATTACACCATGCATCAATTTGTATGTTTATGATTTAGTGCTATGCTGTCTGACTTGTAAAATGTTGTTTACTAACAAAAAAGAAAAGAAAGAAGAAAGAAAAGAAGAAAAGAAAAGGCCTTGTTATTATCAAGGCTTAACGAAAGCAAGAAGTTTCTCTTGCCCGAGAAAATCCAGTGTCTAGATTGGCTGAGTAATAAGAGAAGATTAGCATAATAGTGCTACTAGTAGCTTGTGATGCTCCATTCCATAGTCACATGGCTGGCTATTAAGGGTGTGCATGAATGCAATTTTCAACATTTGATTCAATTCAAATTGAATATTCAAATAAGTGAACGTCTGGACATTTGAACCGATACAAATACATTTGTATCTATTTATTCAAATATTTGATACATATCCAATGATATGAATCTTGGACGCATTCATACGCATATGTACGCATATGTAAGCATCTGTACACATCCTGTTTTTATCCCGTACGCATCGTTTTCATCCCACACATATCCATACAGATACATATGAATGTCCGAATTATTCACACGGATAAAGCAAAATATTTGTGTTTGTACATATACTAAAAAAGGAATATTTGGACATTCAATTTGTAAATGAATGTCTGAATAACGAATATTTGAATCAAGTCAAATCTAATCCCAAAAATTGCATTCTTGCACACCCCTAGTTGTTTGTATACAGTGGGCCCATCACCACCACACAAGCATAGGGTGGTTGTAACACTTGTAAATAAATCAAGGGAGCTGGAGCATAGCTGGAAGTCAAGACAGTTCTTTGTGAATAGGGCTCATTATTCCAGTCCAGAATGCAGTAGAAATAAGATACTTTGATTTTTTGGCTATCTCTGGTGGAGTTTTAGGAAGAGCATCCCCCTCATTCTCCAATGCTGTCTGTAATTCACAAGAAATCTCTACATGCAAGGGCCAATATCTGTGAACTACACTCTTAGGGTGAAAACATTCAGTGAGATATTTGTCTTGTACTTCCTAAGAATCTGTTATATGTCCCAGAGCAGCTGTCAAGCAACACTTCGTACCATTAAACTGGAACAAAGATTTGGCCAGCTTAATGTTACAAATGATTAGGTCAATAGCAAGACAAGATTTTGGGCAGAATTGCAGATGAGCTAACTCCAAGGAATAGCAGTTCTTAGTTCTTCTTGTCTTCATGCTTGCTGTTGTGATGTGTAAAATATGCTGGGATAAAGAAAATTGATTATTTGTAGTCATGGTGCCAGGTTTTAGATTCACTAATTTGAAAGATTTAGTATTTATTTTGATACAAAAAAGCTGCCCTGAATTAAATGCATGGATCAATACCCTACTGAAAGAGCTAGCTCATTTGCCGTTAAAGCAGAGAAAACTTGAGCAATCTATATGAATTAAATAGGACTGAAATGTGTAAGGGATTAATCCTTGTAGATCAGCACTGATTTTGACTTGGACAACAATATTCTGGATCACTTGTGTATCCTAATTATTTTATCTATACATTATTTTATTCCAGTTTTTATTTTAATTTGTTTTGATAGTGATATGATCTATGATTCACCAATAAAAGTTTTCATAATGAATTAATGGGCACCATTCTCAGTCCAAACAAAACTTAGACCCTTTCAGCACTGGTATTATTCCGCATTATATCCTGAAATATGGACCTGCCGTCCGCAAGCTGAGGTGCATCCAGACGCATTCATATTGTGCAGTGGAATGCACAGTCGCAGTGGGGGTGTTACACACCATGATCAATAGATCGTAGTGGTGACGCATTATCCCGTCACTACTGTGAATTTACTGTAGTGCGGAATGAAGAACACTCGCTGTGCAGTATTAACTAAATTCAAATCTTCCCGCCAGTCCAGACAGGATGGTGAGAAGAGACAATGAGAGCAGGGAGGGCAGCTCAAATCTGATTGGCTGTCTCATCCCATGTGACGGCATGCACCGACTCAGCTCTTGCAGCTTCCTATGGGAAGCTATGGAGCTGTGTTTCGAGTCAGGGCGGCATGTCAGTGCTTCGCAGCAAGTAAGCTGCAATTTTCCCCTTAACTGAGGATTTATTCTGCAAGTCTGGTGAAGACTGTGACAGATCCTAGGTGGATCCTTCTATAGTCTGCACCAGTATTGTGGACAGTAGGTCTATGTTCTGGGATATAATCAGCAGTAAGGACCAGTTCAGAAAGGGCCCTTGAAGTATTCAGCAGCACAGCTGAGGGTAAACTTCAGATCTGTCAATGGCCTAGGAGAAACTTCTGCTGCTTTGGTTCTATATGTTCTTCCACTTACTAGCCAAATCCTACTCAGGATCTGCCATGAAAATAGCAGAATTTCCTTTCAGGCAAGCAGTTTTTCAGGAAGCAGTGTCATAGAATAAAAGAAAAGATGAGAAAATATACCATGTGCAAGAGTTGAAATATGTAGTATTTGTCAGTTGATTGCAGTATGTTATTTTTATACATTATTCTGCATGTTACTTATTGAAAAGAAAAGGTGGTCGTTAAATCTGTGATCATGATAATTTTGTCTCTGTAATTCCAGAGAAAAATATGATTACTGCAGTAATTCTTTCCCACAAAAATGCCTTCATTTATTTCATTTTAATGTATGACTACATAATTTTTTATATAGTTGGCTTTCTGTGTTTGTGTTTTGCAAAACATTTTTATTTGTTTTTGTCTTGTTTACAGTCTATAAGTACTGACTGATATATAACATGAATGAAAATTAATTCTTTCTCTAAGATCCCACCCAGATGGGGGAAATATAGTCCAATTACATGCACCTATGGTGGGGTTGGCACATGTATCTGTGCCAACCCCACCATATCCCCTCTATTGCTGAAAGCTATTGCTAGGAAAGACAGCATGTTTTCCAGCAATAGTGCATATACTTACCTTATCTATGGAGCCTGCATCATTGCTCCATCCATTGTGGAGGCTGAAATTGATGGCTGTACATGCATAGTGCTATCCACACTAGGGGTGTGCACGAATGCAATTTTTGACATTCGGTTCAATTCAAATCAAATATTTGAATGTCCAAATTCGTATGAATAAAGAAAAAACAAATATATTAAAATTCGAACCAATTCGAATACATTTGTATCTGATGATACAAATTTGATGATACGAATGTCAGCAACATTCATACACATCCGTTCACATCCGGTTCTTATCCTGTATGCATCCCATATGTGTCCGTACAGATGCGTAAAGATACAAATAAGATGCGTACAGATACACATACAAATGTCTGAATTATTCAAACGAATGATTCAAAATATTCTAATTCGAATGTCCAGATTTGGCCAGATTCAATTGAGTGGCCAGATTCCACATCCCTAGTTCACACACACTTCCAGGTACACAGCGGTGGCAGAATACTCAGATTTCCATGTCACTAAAACTAGCAAGTGATAATGGCAGAGGAACAATATTCTCACTTCCTACCATTCTAGCCGACTATCATCTAGAGGAGGAACATATTGCAAATTAGAACTTCTACATCAGTTTTACAGCTAGTTTCAGATCGTTATTTCACCAGGTCTTTCTTGAGCTATATAAACTATTATACGGTTAAGTTATGAGGTTATTTTTAATTTCCTTGCAGGTGACACAACTCTTCATACAGAAACAGGAAACATCACAGTAGGTAAGGTGCATTTTCTTTCCTATGCAGATGTCTCTGGGATACCAGACAAATTTTAATAACGTAGAACTGCAACAGTGGCCTTTGGCTGCTGTGGTTTTATTTGCAAGGTCTGCTTGTTTCACTATGACAACAGGATTTATTGCTGTAAATTCACCATCACATTACTTATTCCAGTTTTGCAGTTAAGCCAGATGTCCAGAGCATGGTGTCCATTCCAGATAGGCCAATATCTTGCCAGACTTACTACTCAAGTTCTTCAGTGATTACACAGCCCTTGCTTCATTCCAGTTGGTTGAATTTTGTAAGCAGTTCAGGTGGTAGGGTTGCTATTTGATAGTTACATCAGTATGCTTGAAATTAGAGCATGACATAGGCCCAAACATCACATAAATGTTCCAAAGTCTTATATGTAATGCTTTACAGATGTACAGCTTGAATTTTGGAGGATTTTATTAAAGCAAGTCACAACCACAGCACAATTCCTAGCTTGGTTGGGTTATTCATTCTTCTATTTTTGCTTATTACTGCAATGGACTATAAGTAAGCAAGCCAACAAATCTGTACTTAAAATGGCACGCAAGATAAAATGACTTGCAAAATTTTGGTGCAAAAATTATGTTATCACAAATTAAGCAATGAAAGATGAAGAATGAGACATATCTTTCAAAGCCTCTTGAACCTTGTTCAGCCATAGGTGACATGTGGCCAATTGCTGCTTCTCAGCATAAACTAGCACACAGGATTATTGTGAGCATGGATGGATGGATGGATGGATGAGATTATATCCCATGGATTGCAGATTATATCCCAGAACATAGACCTACTGTCCACAATGCTGGTGCAGACTACAGAAGGCTCCACCTAGGATCTGTCACAGTCTTCACCAGGGCCCCCTCCAGACTCGCAGAATAAATCCTCAGTTAAGGGGGAAATTGCAACTTACTTGCTGCGAAGCACTGGCATGCCGTCCTGACTCGAAACACAGCTCCATAGCTTCCCATAGGAAGCTGCGAGAGCTGAGTCGGTGCATCCCAACTCTATCTTTCAGGGATGTGCAAAAGAAGGAGCTCTCAGTTTACCCTGCTTGCTGGGAAGAGCAGCACTGTTTCGTGGGTTGCCTCCAGACTTGTGGAATAAATCTGCAGTTAAGAGTAAAAGCACAGCTTAATTACTGCGCAGCAACAACTGGCCATCCCAACCCGTAACGCAGCTCTATAGCTTCTTGTCGGAAGCTGCGAGAGCTGAGTTGGTGCTTGCTGTCACGCGGGTTGTGGCAGCCAATCAGATCTGAGCTGATCTTCCTGCTCTTGTCCGGCTAATCTCGTCGTTCTGCCCAGACTGGAGGGAGTATTCAAATGTCTTTTATACCGTGCAGCAAGTGTCCTTACTGCACAGTATAAACAAGTCTGGACTCAGCCCTGGTGCTTTTATAAGTCTTAACTCTCAGGCTCTCTGCCCTTCCCCCAGTCTCTTTAGCAGTAACTAAAAACCTCAAGTCAGTTTTGTACAGTCCTACTGTGTGAATAGTTCCCCCCCTCATTCCGCCCAACTTTTAATATGTGTTTATTTGATTATATCATTCTATGTGTATTTATACTTGTTTTTAAAGTTTCTTTTTGTAAAATGCTTCAAGATCTTTAAGGGAAGATGTCTACGAACGTTTTAAATGCAGGAAATAAATTACATCAATAAAAATAGCATTTTGATTATCCCTAAAGTTGGAATTAGTTCTAAGAGGAAACACAAATGCTTAAAGTTAATTGTTGGGTCAGCTGTATTTTTAACAGCCCTTTCTGAATATTTTGAAATAGTAGTGAGTTGATAGTTAATGGAGAATTGAGATACAGCCTGAAAGAAACAGCTGCTAAAATACAGGAAGTTCACTAAATACACCTCACAAAATGAGATGTCCTTGAAACCTAGGAAAACAACATTTGTCTGAGGATTTAACAACCTAAATAGATACATATTTTCCATTGTATAAGACGACTGGGTGCATAAGACGACCACCAACTTTTCTAGTTAAAATATAGAGTTGGTATATACTCGCCGTATAAGATGACCGCCGACTTCTGAGAAGATTTTCCTGGGTTAAAAAGTAGCCTTATACACCAGAAAATACGGTATCAGGATTGTAATTAACAGTTGCTGTCCTGTGAATTGAGGGGGGGGGGGTCTGTACTTTTTGTAGAACACAAGCATTGAGATGCAGAGATTTTCTTTGTGTAAGACACATTCCAAACAGCTGAGGTATAGCAAAATACACAATGATAATTGCGTGCAGATTATCTAACCTCATACAGCTATCAAGTCATACAGGCAATTAATAAAAATTAATTTATTATGCTTTTTTTCCTGTCTCATTGGTATGTATCTCACTTGGCAACAGCGTATACTATTTTTGCCCGAGGCATGTAATGAACTAGGAAGCCTGTAAGGTATTTCCACTTTTCATATGCACAAGCTAGCTGTTCTACCAGCAAAGCAAGGAATTAAGTGATTTTGCCTTTACTTGAGAACTTTACCAGGAGCCCTGTTTCTTCATACACCATCCCAAGCCAGTGATAAGGCAGGAAAACCTATATCCTTTGGGAAATGCAAGCTGGGAAGATACAGGCACTATCTACATGGGCACTTGGGTTGCTTTCTGTGGAACTTGTGGTAGGAGTGCATTATGGAAAGGTGTTATAAAGTACTCACACACTGCTCCTGACTGCAGAATCACGTCTTCCTCCTTTGTAAATGCAAAGGACAAGAAACAACATGAAGACACCCATACAAATGGGAAATGGCTGACATCCAGACATGTTTCCAGTCCATTTCAATGGTAAAGAAACCTCATTGGGAAAGAAACTGCACCACCAGTAGCATTCTAGGCTCCACTGTGAGACCTTGCTTCTCTTCCTGCTACACAAAGTTTTGCATACAAGTAACATGTCAGATTCTTGTTCCATGTTTGCTTCCATTCTACTGCTTTGCAGATTCTGCTGGGCCAGTTGCCACTAAATCCAGCAGTTTGCTTGCCCGAGCTTTGTAAAAACAGATAGAAGCTGTCCTTGCCCAGGAGATGAAAAAAACGAAGCAAAATCTGTTTGCATTGATTGCATGTGGTTTTGCTTTTGTTTTCTGACACTGAATTTGTATACACTGTGTGCATGCGTTTAACTATTGCAATTCATGTTGTTTGTTCTACTTTGAGCCAGTTTAGGCTAGTGGTTAGGGAGCTGGACTCATATGGGAATACTGGGTTTGA
Organism: Aspidoscelis tigris stejnegeri; assembly: GCA_023333525.1. Classification (NCBI taxonomy): domain Eukaryota; kingdom Metazoa; phylum Chordata; class Lepidosauria; order Squamata; family Teiidae; genus Aspidoscelis; species Aspidoscelis tigris. The sequence continues at coordinate 78,984,754 of JALMGA010000005.1, read as the reverse complement.
TTCGGCCCTCCTCCATGAAGCCAGCTGGGTGACCTTGGGCTAGTCACAGCTCTCTTCGGAGCTCTCACAGCCCCACCTACTTCACAGGGTGTTCTGTTGTGGGGAGAAGAATGGAAAGCTTTGTCCACCGCTTTGAGTCTCCTTAGCTGCTACACAGATAGATTCATCTACGTAGACAGCTACATCGCAACTATGTAGCCTGTGCTCGACTTTGTAGGCAGCTACGAAGGACGTACACAGCTACATAGATGTGAGGGGCGAGGTGGGCCAGAACTGGCTCGCTGCAAATGGCGACTGCTAAGCCCACCCCTGGACCTCATTGCCCTGATTGCAGTGCAAACAGGCACCCTCAGATCTGGTCTTCAAGGCTGAAGACTGGATTGAAGACACCTTTAAAGGAGTCCATGAGAAGTCTGGTTTTAAGGGCCTGAGGATCCCATTCAATCTGGACTTCCCTTATGCTGGTATGAACTGATGGGGTCCTAATGGGGTCTTATGTGGGAACAAGGTCTTACTGATAGGTACCAATCAGGTACTGATCGGGTACCTAATGGGTGCTAAATAGGTGCTTCTGCCTAGTGGAAGAAACCTCTGAGTTTGTTTCCCTCTGCTGCATCCTTCACTGGGCACATATAAGTGAAGGCCATCTCTGGTGCTATTTTTGTTTTATTTTATAAAGACTGTACTATATTGCTAACATTTTGTATTTCATGTTTCCTTGTTAGCCTGTTAACTGCCTTGAGCAATATTTGATATATAAATATACTGACTGATTGGCAAACACTTAGAAAAGCTAAAGATTTGTTATTGTTGGAAATATTCTCTTATAAAGGCTAAGTGTAGTTCCTTGTATTACTTTCATGGCAGAAATAGTTAAATGGAACTCAAGTCCTAATTGACACATCTTGGCTGTCTCTTAAGATGCTAAGTGTTAGCAGTGTGTGTTTCTGTTTGTGATGACTTCATTGCTGAGGTTTATATTCTGTATCGTATCTGTTCTCCAGAATGACTGATATTCATATGGCTTTTTGTTCTATAGAAGACTTGGCAAGTTAGAAATAATGTGATCCAGAAGTGTTCTTGGGCTAGATTTGCGTTTCTCCCTTTCAGGAACTTTCCTTCCCCTGCATGAGCTCCAGAGACTGCTTTTGAAAGTCCTTGGAGTACAAAGACAGATGAGGAGATTGTCAATCCAAAGGCTAAAAGAGAAATGAAACTTTGGTACAAAGAGAATGTCAAGAGAAAATTCATAGTGCTTAAAAGGCAGGGTATAAATGTGTTTGCAACAGGACATAAATATGTTTGAACACTAACGTGATTGGGACACAAACGTGTGATCTTACTTGATAATATAGGCTGCATTCATGCCTACATTTTAATCCAGCTTCAGTCCACTTTCAGAGTGAGAGAATACATCAGCAAAGTGTCAACCTGTTGTCCTTCAGCACTATCTCACTCAGAAAATCTACTTTTGGGTTAGGCAGTGTGGAGCTAAAATGAATGTTCACTTTGTTGATGTGTTCTCTCACACTGAAAGTGGACTGAAGTTGGATTAACACTTAAGTGTGAACACAGGCATTGTAACTTAAACAGATGCCACCTTGCTCTCCAGGTGGTGGTTTATTACAATTCCTATCATCCCAGATTAATTATCATACTTGCTAGGGTGGATGAGAGCTGTAGTGCAGTGTCTTGAAGATATAACAGTTGCTTCTAGAATGCTACAGCACTGAGATCCTGAGATCTCATTTTGCACTGCTGGTCAAAGATCTGGATCTTTGAGATGGGGTCCTCCCTGGGATCCAGATCTCCAGGAGGACCCCAAACGTCTGTATGGACCTGTTGTCACCTCATTGCAATGGATGCTAAGCAAGGTGCCATGTGGATACAGTCACCACCTCCCATACAAAGCTTCGTATGAATGTATTGAAACATTCAATTCAAATCTGAACATCAGTCTTCGAATGCACCAGCTTTCGATTCAGATTCAAATATCCAAATTTAGCTGTGTTTATACAAATTTTGAGTGTCACGAATATGCATGCAAATCTCTAACTAACAGCTCTTCTGATCCTAGAACATGGATGGAATATCATGATGATATCAAATATGATTCTGTAAGTTGCAGCGCAGTTTCTGAATACCACTAAACCCAACTGCCAGCTTTCTTCCTCCCCTCTTTTTTAAAAACTCTGGGTTTTTTCCCCCAAAGGTTGACTTGATTGAACCATGAAATTCTGGTGTTGCTAAACTAATTTAGTTAATACTCTATTAATTTGATGGCTTTCAGTGCTGTGCTTTTCTTGCATGTCTGCTGGGCACAGAAGAGAAAGGAGAAAGAGACTGAATAATTCCAGTTGGAGTTGGAGAGGACGACTGTTTCCCATTATTATTAGAATGCTATAGTCATTTTTCTCTATATTTCTGAACACTTTTAAAGATAAGCACTGTACATTCAGCAATAATTAAGCCTTGGCACGTGATTATAAGCTTACTGTTACCACGGCATTGTGTTTTAAGGCTGCTGCAATGCAAATAGTTAAAAAACAATTACTGCAAGAGACCTGAGAATTGTGGTGTCTTTATCTGCATTTCCTTTGTATGACGGATGAAGCTGAACAGAAATGGGCTTCTCATCAGTTGCCTTTAGCCCCAGAAATCTGTATTTCATAAACTGAAACAAACCTATTAAAACTCTTTCTTCCACTTCATCTTTTGTGCTAGTCAAAACCAAGTTTGTTGAAATCTCTCAAGAGCACCACATGATTTATCATAGCCATCTGGGTCTTTTGTTTAAACGAGATTTCCATCTCTGCATTCTGCTTACATTGTAAACCTACGGACTCATATAAAAACTGGTGAAGTTCAGCTGGTTTGTTTTTTATTTCACAAGGGACCCAGTCCAATAAGACATTGGTTTGAAAGAAAGAAATGAAATATGAAATGTAATTAGCTGAAATCCTGTCAGATCCTATTGGTCTCTATGACTGTTCCCACAGTTATCCATGCTCCGGTAACCTCTGCATTGGACTATTGTAATGCGCTCTACATGGGGCTGCCCTTGAAGACAGTTCGAAAACTGCAGCTAGTGCAGAATGCAGCTGCTAGGTTGCTGACGGGGACAGCTAGCCGGATACACATCATGCCAGTCTTAAAAGAGTTGTACTGGCTGCCAATTTGCTACTGAGCCAATTCAAGGTGTTAACTTTAACTTATAAGGCTCTAAACTTATAAGATTCTAAATATCTCAACCACATCGACCTGCCTGTGCCTTAAAATATGGAGGGGAGGCCCTCCTGGTTGTACCACCACCCTCAGCAGCAAGGGGGGATGGGCACCCAGGAGAAAGCCTTCTCAGTGGTTGCCCCTAGGTTGTGGAATAGTCTCCCCCTTGAGGTGTGTCTATCACTTTCATTGTACACATTTAGGAAGGCAGTGAAGACACACCTCTTTGCCTTGCCCTTCAGTTAAACGGGGATATACTTTCCCTTCCCACTTGCAGGTACTGCTTTTTAATATATACTGTTATTGTTTTAGTATGCTTGATTTTAAATGTTGTTACCCACTCTGAGACCTATAGGTATAGGGTGGGATAGAAATACAAATAATAAATAAATAAAATATTGATACTAGCATCACTGGCATGGTCTGGGAAGCAGGATTTAGTAGGAGCATGTGAAAACAGCTTCCAAACATTGCTTTAAAATGTAAGAACATAAGAAGAGCCATGACGGATCCAGCCACAGCCCATCTAATTCAATATCCTGTCTCACACAGGCCCTGCACACACTTATCATCTGTTGAGCAGTAGTTTGCTCACTGAGTAAGAGCATCCGCATACCATGGCTGCCACCATCCTAGCACTCACTTCACCTCTCCTTGGTCCTAGGTGGCTCCCAGGCACCAGCGTTCACATCCTCTTCTGGGTGCAAGTAGGTGTGGTGGTGCGGTGGTGCTGTCACAAGCCACATCTCATTGCCGTGGCAATGTCTGGCCATGCGCCAGACATTGCCATTGCCATGGCGGTTGAGTCTGATCTAGTGGTTTGGTTCAGGGCTGGTGGTCTGGTTGAGAAGAAGAAGAGTTGGCTTTTCTACCCCGCTTTTCTCACCCATTTAAGGGGACTCAAAGCGTCTGACAAAGATTTCTATTCTTCTCCCCACAACAGAACACCCTGTTGAGGTCGGTGGGGCTGTGAGAGCTCAGAAGAAAGCTGTGACTAGCCCAAGGTCACCTAGCTGGCTTCGCGGGTGAGGGCGGAATCGAACCTGATGTTCCTAGATAAGAGTCTGGCTCCCTAACCACTAGATCAAACTGGCTCACGTTTTAGTGCAGAGGGCTCCTCCCATGCTTGAGTGTCACTTCATCTGGGAGTATTGTATAATACTGTATCAGTAAGTTCGAACAGGCCCATAACGGCCCACCAGTTGCTTCTGGGCATTCTCAAAAGCAAAATCTTCACTGGCTTTCAGTTCCCGACAAATGGCCTTTAGGGACATCCTACCTGTCTCTCCAGTCTGGAGGTAGTACCTAGACCATCGATCCTAGTTGGCATTGATATACCTGCCCTTCATGAATTTGTCTTATTAGCAAGGTAGAAGGAAGTAGAAGATGCGGAAGACAGGAGATATGCTGGATGGAAGGATCAAAAAGCCATCCTTGAGTGTCCCTGGAAGAGCAGCAATTATTTACTAACGAGAGGTTGGCATGGGAAGGTCTGTACAGTCTACCACTTGATGGCACCAAGCAACTACAGCTACTGCCACAAGAGGAATTAACACATGCCGTTCAGTGCTGCTATTCAGCCCAACATGGAGAATATGTAATACCATTTAAAGAAGAAGAAGAAGAGTTGGCTTTCCTCACCCACTTAAGGAGACTCAGGTATTCAGGTATTTGGGTATCTAAAGAAACGCCTTCGCTCATATACACCTGCCCATGCACTGAGATCTCAAGGAGAGGGACTTCTTGTAGTTCCATCTCTTTCAGAAATACAAGAGGGCCTTCTTCATAGTGACCCCTAGACTTTGGAACAGCCTCCCTCTTGAGATTTGCCGGGCGCCTACATCGTACACTTTTTGGCACCCGGTGAAGATGCCTTTTCAACTAGGCTTTTGCCATTTAAATATCTGTTTTATTATTTATTTATTATTTACTCTTCTATCCCACCCAATTCCCGAACGGAATGATCTCTGGGTGGGTAACAACAGTTAAAACAACATGGAGCAATCCAGGGTGCTGTCCTATTAGGGTGGGAGGGTGGGAGGGAGGAGGTGATACTTTTAATTATGTTTTATGACTTGATATGTTTTATTCTTATTGTAACCTGCCCTGGGACCATTTGGTCAAGGGCGGGATATAACTATATTAAATAAATAAATAATATCTTTTTTAAAAAAATCTAGTCAGTTTTTAGGAAAGGGGGGGTGGCATGCAGTGGGAAACTGCTGTTTTAAAATAGGACACAATGTTAATTCCATTAAATATTATCTGGAGTAGGATAAGAAAAAATACACAAGAAAGTGTGAGGCCTGCCTGTGTGTACCATTAGATGAAGCAAAGGTCATTTCTGTGAACCATTTCTTTCAGCTGGTTTGTCATGACTGAAATTTCAATGTCTTCCACAGACATTGACAAATCAAACCCCTTTTTTCCATTATATGAATCAGAATGGTTATGACTCAGTTTCCCTCTTCCTGACTTAGACAGATGTTTCAGAATCCCTTTTGGATTGATTGGTAATTTACCATATTTGAAAGCCAAAAAGCCGTTGTCACATTCCCAAATGCCATAATCTGGCAGCTATGTTTTGCTTTTCTGATGTATATTACTTTCAAGTTGCTGTATGTTTGGTTGTGTCGTATGGAGTGCAGGATAAAATGTCTTGGATCTGAGTTAAGTATGAAGGAAATTGTCACATCTGTGGCCTAAGAGCTTTGTGAAATGGAAAGCTGCAGATGAGATCTGTAGCTTTAGTATCAATTGGTGCACAAATTGTGCAAGCTTGGAAATCCCAAATCCAGATTTCTTTTAATAACTTGTACTCATTAAGAACAATCTCCTACAAATAATCATTTTGTGTTCAGTTGCCTGGATTTATCCGATAAGCAGCTTTCAAAGTTTCATTTATGTTTCATTTTCTGTACTAGTAATTCCTTTAGACCAGGGGTAGGCAAAGCCCGGCTTGAGAGCCACATGTGGCTCTTTGGCCCCTTGAGTGTGGCTCTTCCAGCTTAGGAGTATTCTAACTAAGTTAATAATAGGGTACCTACCTATATAGTTTAAGTTTTTAAAATTTGGCTCTCAAAGAAACTACAATTGTTATACTGTTGATATTTGGCTCTTTTGACTAATGAGTTTGCCGACCACTGCTTTAGACGAAATAAAAAATCTTTTTCAAGAACACTACCAAGTTAGCCAACATCTGCATGGATTTTTTTAAAATCTGGGTCTGATGGCCACTGAAGTCCCATAGGGTTTAGGCCTGTGTTTTATTACTTGAGGGGACATTGAGGCTTATCCTAAAGAAACTCCCAAATAAATGCTCTGGGTCTTTATTCAAACAGGAATTAACAGGATTTATTTTAAAGCAACCAAAACACATAAATAATTTCAGTCTCTCAGTTGAAACAATATGGACACTGACTGAAACTCTGAAGGTTAAGCTCTTTTCTTTCTCTTGCTTAAAAGAATTCAACTTTCTTTGTGCCTCTTTGTGTTCAACTTGATGGTTCTTGCTGTTGCTTTGATACTGCTTTCCTATTGCTTTGTTACTGCCTTATCAAGGAAAAGGTAACAGGTAATAGGTAAAGGGTAATGGTTATTAATAAGGATGGCCTAATGCTGGCTTTAACTCTGAGAACACAGGCCTTGCCTTCTTTCCCTCTCAGTAAACTTTCTCTCAGTAGAGATTTGGAATGTACCAAAACGTATCCAGCTATGGAGGTGTTCTCACAGCTCCACCCAGCCAGGGCTAATACATTTGAAACTACATGGAGGGGTTTCCTTTTAGAACTAATGACTTCAAACAGCAAATTGGGGCAGGGCAGCAGAACCATAACACTGGGGTTCCTTTTAGTTTTTTTCAATTAACTTGCACATGGTACAAATATTTTTGGGTGTTTTTCCACTGTCACTAGAAATACCCATTAAGTACCCATTAATGGGTATGTAATGGCATTTTTGTACCCATTAATGGGTACTTCTAGTGACAGTGGAAAAACACCCTTCAGTTACTTAAGTTTTAGAAAATTATTAAGAAAACACAAATTTCACTTGTTCTCTTGAGAATGGACAAAGTTTTCATAAATTAATTGAAGGCAAGCTTGTTGTTTATATGAATCCAGATCATCAGAGAAAGACACAGAGGAATCTTGTATCTTAAGAAATGCTCTTTTTAGAACCAATCCTTTTGAGCTTGACAGACACTTCTTCCTGTTTTCCTCACAGGAGAAAAATGTTCAAACAGAAATGTATACATGGTTATCACAAATCAGTTTTAAAAGAACTAAGCTATGTTGCCATCTTTGAACAACTGCAGATGTTCACTCTGTTTAGATATTCCGTGAGTCTCAAACTATCCATTAAAGTTTAAATATAGAGAGAACACTGTGTCCCTCCCTTTGCCTTTTTCAGAACAAAAAACTCATGACACTTTTTCTCCTCAAGAGCAAACACTCCGAAAGAATCTTTTCATATGATCCCCACAGAATATATCTGCAACCCACAAAGATGTAAATGCTTTTCAATTTTCTGTTTTCCAGATTCCTCACAAGGATTCCTTAAAGTTTCTACACATCAAGGCAAGATAGATGTTTATATTATTAATCAAGCAGAGGGAGTAGATTTGAAATCTCAAAAAGGTTAGTAAATAAGAGTAGGGAAAGTTTTGAGGAACGTGGGGACATTTTCTGTGCAGCATTTATTTTCCACATCCAGCGGGATTTAGTAGTGTTAACTTTGTGTGCTGTCCCATATGGGTCTACTACATGTGGTATTAATTTTATGTACTGTAATCACCCAAAATGTAGACTGTGCAGAAAGGAGCACGCAGGATCAAGGTGCTTCCTGTGCTGTGATCTCCCTGAAAACTACTTTCCCAAGCTTCTGTTAGTCTAAAAGAAAGGATTCTACTGATGTCCTATGAATGTCGCTCCTGAAGCTAACAGGAGTCAGGTGTGCTTTTTAGCTTGACCCTGCTTGTCTGTCTGCCACTAACTAGAAAACTTATTTTAAAACATCATATTGTTTACCAGATCACTGACAACAATCCTGTCCACGCTTTCTGTGACAAGTCTATAGTCAAACTTCCTTCATGACTAGAGTGTGACTATCTCCCTGGTTCCCACAGCATGGAAGACAGAGCAGAATATGGGCCTGAATGCCCATCTGTTACAGTGGATTATACATATAGTCAGGGAAAGTGAAGTCAAGCTCTCAGCCGTTGGGTGTCTGATGTTTGCAGAGGATGAGGGCTCTTCAAGAGATGCCACTCTGGGCTTGGGAATGGCTGTGTTTGTTGTCCACTCTCACTATAGCAACACTGCAATGTGACACTTGATTCTGTTTGCCGATTCTTCTTGTTCTACTAACATCCTCTCCTAGGTTGAAATGAAAGAAAACACCCATGAGGAATAAAGACTACTGAAACCATACATTTGACTTTGGAAACAAAGCATTTGGTGTGCAATTTGTATACTAGGAGATGACTTGAACCTGCTCCTTTTAGGCTTCATGGTTTTATTGGTTCATATTTTACTTATATAGTCCTTATAGACTTTGACCCTTGTGTTTAGTGTGTTTCTGTGGGTACTCCATAGTAAGGGAAGGAAGCACCATTGAATTGATTTTTGTATCTGCTGCATCAGACTTAGAGAAATTTTAAATTAAAAGCAGAGAGCTATTTTTTATGTTTGTGTTGATCGAATCCCTCGGTTTATTTGGATTGGCCATGTGTGACAAAATGAAAATGAAGGTTTCCTGATAAAGGATCAAGATAGAAACCCTGTGTCACAAGGGAAATCCAAGTAGCATTCAAGTAACACTTCAGGCAAGTGATCAGTACACTATGCAGACACTATATACTTAGACAATTTTGTCCTTCTTAATGTCAGGAAGGTTGTTACAGCTGTGTAAATAGAGGGCCTTTTCTCATGGAACAATCCAGGCAGCTCACTGGATCACTCTGTCCAGACTCTGCTGCTGCAGCTCACCTGAAGTTGCCTCCATCTTCCCATGGATGATCCAGCTGTGGACCACTGAAAAACAGTCCACAGGCTGAATAGCAGCTGCTGGATCACACCTGTAAGAGCAGATCTGCGCTCTCTTCTGGGTGGTGCACAGTGAGGGAGCATAGGCTACATGACTGTGGCTGTGCAGTTGCTATGGCAACATCCTCTTTGCCATGGCAACATCCAACCATCCACCAAATGCTGGTTTGGACTTTGCCGTGGTGATCTTGTCAATCATTTGCACCACATGTGCTGCTGGCCATGTACTAGGATAGTCCAGTATGTGCACTGCAAATGACTGTCAAGTAAGTGCAAAAAAGCCCAGAGTTCCTGTGATTGTTGAATATTGGATGTTCTGCCTAGAGTTGTTGGTAGTTGCATTCTAACATAATCTGGAAGTAATCATACTGTCTACGTTCAACTTAGAAGCCTTTGGTTGAAAACAGAAGCACTTCATTCACACTAGGGGTGTGTATGAATATTCAAAGGTATTCGAAATTCAATCAAATCTTGAATGGAATGTCTATATAAATTCAAAATTAAAGATTCAAACAAATTTTGCATTTTGGATCTATTCATTCGAATTAGCCAGACATTCGCATGCGTACGGATTCATACATGACACATACTTGCAGATTTGCATTTTCCCCACATCTTTATGCATTTGTACAGATCCGTACAGGACGAAAATGAGTTGCATACAGAATAACTACAGGATGCATACGAACAAATAGAAACGAATTTCTCAATTCGAATTGAATTTGGTTTAATTCGAATTTTAAAGATTTGAATTGAATCAAATTATTGGGTATTTGATTCTGATCAAATCCAGAAAATTGCATTCATGCACACCACTAATTCACATTTATAATCTGTAGTAACAGAGTTTAATTTGGAATAGGGGTGCTTCTCTGAAAAGTAAGACTTTATTTATTGTTTTGTTTTGGTTTATGTGAAATAGGATCTATTACTATCAAGGTCCCTCCTACTCTTAAAGCTTATTTGGAGTTATATGGAAGGAATGTTGAAGTGAGCCCAGAGATTCAGTTGCTGGATACTCAGAATGTTTCTAGAGAAGATCAGGTAACAGTTTTTGGTAAGGATGGATTTTCTCTTGCTCTCTACCGCTTTCATATTATAAACAAGGTAATAAAACCCTGCTTCATTAATTTAATTTATTAGTAAGTTTTATAGTGATCATGCCCAGTGGTCACCAATCTTTTGAGGTTCAAGGGATGATTTGGAACTTTGAGGACTTCATCCTCCCTCTGTTGGACTTGATACTCTTTCTAGGATTCTTTCTCACAAGTGAATCTGCTATCATCAAAACAAGGGAAATGTCTACACAGTAGTAGCACAGCAGCTACACTGTAGGTAGAAGGTAGTAGGTTTGACTACAACTCACCCTGATCTTGGTTATTCATTTTATAGGTAGCAAACAGTTTGTGGTAGGTTTTCAGTGAAGCTGCAAGCAACAGCGCTTGAAGTTCACACCAGCTCTGATAATGCCTAATGGATCTAAAGAATGGAAACTAGATATTATAGTCCCAGTGTTCAAAAAAGAGTGATAAATCCAGTCCAAGAAATTATTAGCCTATCATCTTAATAGACAGCCTTTTTTCTTTTTTATTGCTATCTATATGCAAGCATTGCACAGCTCTACATATCCTCTTTAGTTAAGAAACCTAATTTTTGGATGTCAAAGTCCTCATGTGCTGGGGATGAATTTTTGTAGAATCTTGCTTATTTTTAATATCACTTGCCATATTATGCACCATTTATATTTTTACTGTTTCTTTCCTCTTAACATTTATCCTTCAGGATTTTGATTTCCATATGGTCTTCTGAGTAATAGAGCATAAAGTAAGCTTGCATGTGATTAAGACAACAAGAGGAAATTAAAGTAGGAAGGCATGAACTTGACATCTGTTCTTTTTTAAAAAAATGTTTTTATTTGAAAATACTTATACTTATTTATTTTTATTTATTTATTTATATTTAAATTTATATGCCGCCCCATACCCGAGGGTCTCTGGGCGGCTCACAACATTTAAAAACAGATATATATGAACAATATCAAAAACAAAACAAATTTTAAAAATGCAATTTTAAAAATACAAGAAAAATTAAAAACATCAGTGGTTTTCAGTGAGGGGAAGTGTGGGGGACATTTAACCAAAGGCCTGTGTAAAGAGGAACGTTTTCACCGCCTTCCTAAAAATGAACAAAGAAGGGGCCTGACGCACCTCGAGGGGGAGACCATTCCACAGCCTGGGGGCCACCACCGAGAAGGCCCTCTCCCGGGTACCCACCCGCCTAACTAATGAAGGCGGAGGGATCACCAGAAGGGCCTCCCCTCCAGATCTTAAAACACGGGCAGGTCGATACGGGAGAAGGCGCTCCTTTAGGTATCTGGGGCCCAAGTCATTTAGGGCTTTATAAGTTAAAGTTAGCACCTTGAATTGGGTTCGGTAGTGAATTGGCAGCCAGTGCAGTTCTTTTAAAACCGGCGTAATATGCATCCGGTTAGATGTTCCTGTCAGCACTCTGGCCGCTGCATTTTGCACCAGCTGCAACTTCCGAACCGTCTTCAAGGGAAGCCCCATGTAGAGCGCATTACAGTAGTCCAATCTGGAGGTTACCAGAGCGTGGATAACTGTGGCCAGGTCCTCTCTGCCCAAAAAAGGTTTCAATTGGCGCACTAGCCGTAGTTGGGAGTAGGCACTCCTGGCCACTGCTTCCACCTGAGCTTCAAGTGTTAGCGCAGAGTCCAGGAGTACCCCCAAATTTCGCACCTGTCCCTTCCTGGATATTGTAACCCCATCAAGGACAGGGTATCTCCCAACTACTTGGACCCGAGAGCCTGTGACACACAGCACCTCTGTCTTGTCTGGATTCAGTTTCAATTTATTGGCCCTCATCCAGCCCATTACCGCCTCCAAGCACCTGTCAAGCACTTCAACCACCTCTCCTGATTCAGATGGCACAGAGAGATAGAGCTGGGTATCATCTGCATATTGATGACACCTCACTCCAAAACTCCTGATGATCTCTCCCAGTGGCTTCATATAGATATTAAATAACATGGGAGATAAGATAGACCCCTGGGGAACCCCACAAATGAGTTCCCAGGGTGTCGACTCCGTCTCTCCCATCACCACTATCTGAGATCGGCTCTGGAGATAGGAGCGGAACCAATGCCAAGCACTGCCTCCAACTCCCAAACTCCGTAGCCTCTCCAGAAGGATACCGTGGTCAATGGTATCAAAAGCCGCTGAGAGGTCCAGAAGAACCAGCAGGGTAGCATTCCCTCTGTCTTTCTCCCGGAGAAGATCATCAACCAGGGCGACCAAGGTGGTTTCCGTGCCATGACCGGGCCTGAAGCCAGATTGAAATGGGTCTAGATAATCAGCTTCTTCCAAGCATGCCTGCAGCTGAACAGCGACAACCCTCTCCAGAACCTTGCCTAGGAAAGGTATGTTAGCCACCGGGCGATAGTTGTTTAAGTCTTCTGGATCCAGGGAGGCCTTCTTCAGGAGGGGGCGTACCACAGCCTGTTTAAGGGCCAATGGAACTGCCCCCTCCCTCAGAGAGGCATTTATCACTTCCTGGATCCACCCGGTCATACCTTGCCGGCTAGCTTTAATAAGCCAAGAAGGACAGGGGTCTAGGGAGCATGTTGTCGGCCGTACCCCTGCAAGCAGCTTGTCCACGTCCTCAGGCCGCAATAATTGGAACTGATCCAAAATAATTGGACCAGACAGTTCTCTGGACACCTCCCCCAGACTACGTCCAAATGTGACATCTAACCCTCTGCGAATCTGAGCAACTTTGTCCTCAAAGTGCTTTGCAAAACTGTCACAGCAGATATTAGATGGCTGAGGCTCACGCCTCAACGGGCCAGTTTTAGTGAGGCCATTCACTACTCTAAAGAGCTCTGCTGGACGGCTCCTCGAGGACGCAATGGCAGTGGAGAAAAAACTACTTTTCGCCGCTGTCACCGCCACGTGGTAGGCACGATAATGTGCTCTAACTCGTGTTCGGTCAGATTCACAGCCAGATTTACGCCACTTGCGCTCTAGCCATCGACCTTCCTGTTTCATGGCCCGGAGCTCCATGGAATACCAAGGAGCTTTCTGGGCTCTACAGGCAGGCCGAGGACACTTGGGAGCAATCGTGTCAATAGCCCTGGCCATCTCCTGATTCCAAAGAGAGGCCAGAGCTTCGACAGGAGCACCAGACATGCCAACTGGAAAATCCCCCAGGGCATTCAGGAATCGTTGAGATTCCATAAGTCTCCGGGGGCGGACCATCTCAATAGGTCCTCTGTCCCCACAGAGGGGGACTGCCATTGTGAGTCCAAACCTCACCAGTGAGTGATCGTCCATGACAAAGGGCTGATAGTCAGCCCTCCTATCAACGGATAATTATCAATTCGCTCTGAGGCAAAAACCAAGTCCAGGGTGTGGCCTGCCACATGCGTCGGACCAGATACAAACTGAGACAGTCCCATGGTTTTCATGGAGGCCATAAAGAACTGAGCTGGTCCATTGAGCGTGGCCTCAGCGTGGATGTTGAAATCCCCCAACACCACTGTGGTGGGAGCTTCCAACACCACCTCCGAGACCACCTCAGCCAGCTCAGATAGGGAGGATACTGGGCAGTGGGGTGCGCGGTACACCAGTAGCATCCCTATTCTGTCTCTCTGGCCCAGCAACAAAAACAGGCCCTCAACCCCGCTAACAGAGCGAATTGGCCGCCTGGTGAGGGAGATGGAAGTCCGATGGACCACAGCGACACCCCCTCCCCTCCCCCCTACTCTAGAACAGTGTTGCACTGAGTACCCTGGAGGACACAACTGGGTGAGACCAGGCCCGCCCAGTTCATCCATCCAGGTCTCAGTTATGCATGCCAGGTCGGCCCTTTCCTCAATAATTAAATCATGGATAACTGATGTTTTATTCCGGACCGACCTGGCATTTAGAAGCAACACTGCCAGAGTAGTGGGTTTTTGGTTGGCAGGTCTTCCCAGATGCCTTTGGCTGGAAGGCGGAACAGAAGGGGTGACAGCTTCAAGGTATCTAACACCCCTACTTAACAATATACATCGAATATCCATCAAATAACATCTCAGCATTTATACTGTACATAAACAACAATAACAAAACAAAATAATATTTAAACTTACAGCCTATGCCTCAGGCATAATGCAACTGAAACAGTTTCTAAATCAAAATAACAGGAATCCTTAAATGTTCCATCACCAGGTTATTTCAGGGAATAGAACTTGTATTTTGTTCTGTGTGAATTGAAAAGAATATGAGTCCGCAATCCTATAGTTTATGTTAGATTGTGCCTTTTTGATAAATGGCAACCATTTCCCAATAAACTTGCTCTGTACCTCCATTGCTTGCATTTTTTTTCCTTTTGTGCAATTATTAGTTTGTTGGTGATTTGGGACCATATCCATGAGATCCAATTATTGAGAGATAAACGTCCTGGGAATTTCCAGAATAAAGCCACTTCTGCTTTCGCTGTTGTAATTAAAGTTTTAAATAAATCTCTATGACAGGAGGGAGCACCCGTTTCTTTAAAATGCAAAAGAAAAACCATGACTGGGGTTAAAGTAAAAGTTTGAGAGCTTTCATCTCTCTGGGACTTTTCAACTAAACACCAAACTTTTGAATTACTGGGCAATTCCACCATAAATGAAAATAAGATCCGCATTCATCACATCCATTCCAACACTGTGGCGAAAACTTGGTATCAGTTCTATGCATAACTAATGGTGTTCTATATCATCTTTATGTCACTTTGAGCGATAGTTCTCGTTCAAGTTGAGATTTGAACGAGAACAGTTTACTTAATATTTTCAGCCATGCAACATTGTCCAATATCACATTGCATTCTGGTTCCCACATTGATTTCAATCCCTGTAAATTATTTAGGTTATATTTGAGAAGAAGTTTATACAAAACAGAGGATATACCTTTCTCTTTATGTTTAGTCCCATTTATAATATGTTCAAAGGATGTCATATCCTTTGTGCCTATTCTTTCTCTATGCAACCGTAGGAAAATGTTACGAACAGCAAGACGGATCATCCCCTTTTTGGATTCTTTTCCAATCATACCCCTGGAAATCTTTAAGCTGGAAATCTCTCAGCGTGGACAATCTTTGCCTCTTCAAAGTTGTCCATACCTCTCTGCAGATACGTTCAGGGAACTCTACCAGTGAAAGAGGGAGGAAAAGAGGGGAGGGGGAGGGGCCAGTCATTTCTGCCATGCCTTCCAACATAACAAAGTGCTTAACGTAATGGGGTTTTTAATATCCAGGAGTTTGGGATCTATGGGCTTTCTTCCATTTACTCATCTGCTTGGTTAACTTTGAAATCACTGGAAAATAATTAAATTGAATAATTTTGTTAAGAAATTTTGAAAGCCAGATTCCAAGGTATTTGAGCTTTCTGGCAATTGTCAAACCATAAGAATCATGTATCCCTTGATGTATCTTGGGAGATACATTTAAAAACAGTGCTTCTGACTTATCATAATTCACTCACAAGCCTGAGTGGTCATGGAAGTGTCCTAATTCTTGAGGCAGGTTATAGTGAGAGATTCTTCCCATGTATCAGGAATTATTCCTGACTCATATACCTGGTTAAATAAAAGAGTCATATGGGGGGTTAAGATGGAAGAGAAAGATTTATAAAATAGGGCAGAAAACCCATCAGCGCCTGGGGCTTTGTTGCTCTTAAGTGATTTGATGGCCTCAGACACTTCCTCTGTTCTAATTTCCTTATCTTGACATCTGTTCTTGAACCTTAATCTGTTTTGGGTGAGTGAAGGCGGCCACGTAGGAGAATGCACCATAGCTCAATAATGGAAGCTATGTACTTAGTAAAGGTACCAGTACTTTAAGTGAGACCAGTTTCCATTACAGCCAGTGGGAAATAATTGCCCCAGGGGCCTGATTAAGGTCTGTTTGCTGAGTGATGAGCCCTTCCTGCATTGGGTCTTATTTTGGGTTATATCTTGCCTGGTCAAACGTGAGTTTTAGGATGACCTGAGTTGTCCTGCAGGATGTGTTAGTCAAATTAATATAAACGAATCCAAATTCCAAGCCGGACTACAGCCCTTAGTCTGTCTTAAAATGCAGTCCTCTTTAAACAGGACTGACAGGGACTGAGGCCAGCCTGGAATTCCAGCCCAGCTTCCACTTCCTCATATGTTGGTGGTGGAACAGCCTAAAGGAGGCAGAATATACTGTTGTGGATGGCGCCCAGTATTTTCTCTGGACAATCGTCACATGCAGAGTTTGTGAGGAACCCCCCCTTCGGCCAATCAGCACACATGGAGGCACCTACCCCTCTCCTCGTGCGTTTTAACACAAATTTATTTTTATTATTTTTAAAAAATTAATTGCAAGGAGAAGAGAAGCACATAAAAAAGGAAAGGTGTCTGTGGAAGTGGGGGAGCAGGCTTTAAAAAGAACTCCAAACACATACCCTTGCCTCCGTTGAGTGACATGAATGGCATCCAATTGGAAACAAGATAGATGTGATGTAGCAAAAAGGGTGAGGAGCCAAGGGCTCCGTGGAGGAACGCCTGGCTGAACTCTGTAGAAATGTGTGACCAACACAGCAGAAGGAGGGGTCAGCTTCTATCGATCCACGTCTGACCAGCACTGGTACGAATTAAATTTGAATTCATTAACAGGCTGACCTGATTGGGTCTTGTGTGACCAGGGCCTTGGAGTAGGGATCTGCCTTCTACATGTTGGACATGCTATAGGCCCCTATTCTGAGATATAACCTGGAATAAGGCCCAGTTCAGAAAGGTCCATGTAGATGCAGCTTGAGTTTCAGCTTTGCTTTCAGAAGTTCCACATTTAATTTCTTGTAAGGCTGAGAAAACCCTCTGCCTGAAAGTCTGGAGGGCCACTGCTGATCTCTGCAGGAACTATAGAAAGTGGGTCAGGGCCTTTTTTGTACTTCCCTTCCCGTCCATTGGACGGGAATATTTATTTATTTATTTACATTTCTATCCCGCCCCATACCCGAAGGTCTCTGGGCGGGTAACAATAGGTTAAAATAGATTAAAACAAGATACAAATTAAGAACAGATACAGATTAAAATGAAATACAGATAAAACAAGATGTACTGAACCAACAGTGACTAGCACGTGCACTTGGAGCGCTAGTCAACTTTAGCCATTCCCCTCTCCGCCCCGCCCCGCCCCCCCGAGATTGAATACTTACCTTGATTCAATTGCAGGGCACCACTATTTTGGCTGTGGCGCCCTGTGCATGCATCAATACCATCGCCATGACAGCACTGACACTCTGCACATGTGCAATCGTGTCTATGGTCATTTGAGGAGCCAACAGGCTTGTGCAGCACCTCAGACAACCCCGGAGCATCAGAAAAGGTGCAAATGGCTGATGCCTGCATGTGCCAGGTAAGCTTTGGGTTAACACTGGTAAAGGTGTGGAGCACGAATTCATGCTCCACACCTGGTGCATGATTAGGGAACTTCTGGGAAGGCAGGGGACACCTGGAGCCTGTAAAAGCCTCCTGAAAGTGTGGATGTTCTTCCCCAGAAGTTCCCTAATCATGCACTACGGGCTGTAGTGCAAATAGGCCTCAAGCCTCTCACTTAGTAGAAGGCAGGTTCTGATCTTTGACATCCATGGCTCAAGTACAAATAACCAGTACCAGCTTTCTGTGAGAACAAGATAACCTCCGTTCTTAATGGGAACATTTTCACTCCATCGAGTTCTGCCAATTTTAGCTATTTTAGGCTTCTAATCTAAGAGGGCAGTTCACAAGCATTTTAGAGTGGCTAAAATGATGCTTCTCTTGAGAGTGATTAGCTTTCTCTGATGAGAAGAGAGAAATCAATTGTTTAAGAACTAAGTTAAACTTGCCAAATGTTTCATACTCTGCTCATTTATAGCATTCAGTTCTACAAGTTTTAGTTTCCCCAAAAGCGCAGCACAGTAAAACATTAGAAATTATGTTCAGATTTAAAAAAAACACCCAGTTGTAAATGACACCAGAGTCGAATGTTTCTTCCCTGCTCTGAGTTTCTTCAAAGAGCTGGTCTAAGCTGTTTCCTTTCCTTAACAGTCCATTAACAAGTTCTCTGCTAAACAGAAGGATAAAGCAATTTTTAGCACTCGGTTAAGAATGTTGCTTTATATTTACAGTACTTTGCCAGACCTATAGTTGGACTCTCATGGTGATTCTGAACTGGCCAGAATAACAGACCAGCAAGTGTACAAGAAGCTTCCCTTTTGCACACTGATGCAGAAAGAGGGCGCTAGTATGCTTGTTGGTCCGGTATACTAGCCAGTGTATCTATCCAGTTACCGTTTTTCCTATTTATGTAGGAGACAACACAAATATATATGGTCCTAAGGTTGATGATCCTTATGGGCAAAGCATATATATAATATATATAATATTATCATAATATATAGTAAGTTTCAGGGAATATAACGTGTTAAATATATCAATATAATGGTAACAAAAACTATTTCGGAATCCCATATCAAATATTTCAATCACTCAGTCCATGTTGCTTGGTGTACAGCTTTCTCAGTGGCAAAAAGTAATGGTGATGCAATGCTGCCACCACATTCTTTAACAATGCCTTTGAACATAAAAATAAATTGTGTTATGAGTGGTTGTAGGGTGTTTTTCCACTGTCACTAGAAGTACCCATTAAGTACCCATTAATGGGTACAAAAATGCCATTACGTACCCATTAATGGGCACTTAATGGGTACTTTTAGTGACAGTGGAAAAACACCTGTAGACTCTTTGTTGTGTTTGGCAAAGTAGGCAGTTCCTCAGAATACCCAACAGCTGAGAGCCTGACTTCACTTACCTTTATTATGTGTATAATCCACATTGCGTTCAACGGAGTCAGTTTTCATGTGAATGTGCATAGAATGGCATATCTGAATTATGCAGATTTGGAAGTAATTGTTGTTACCTCAGCTCAGACTAGCAGAGAATTCTGCTTAATTCAAAATCAAAAGTGGCATTTCCATTCTTTCCCTTTGGCAAATGAACAGGGCATAATATGGGAGCTTTGCACAGCACCTGAACTCATTGCTAGATGGAAAATTCTATTTGGTCTGGCGGATTGAACGAGTTGTATTTTAAAAGTAACCTTGCGTAACAGAAGAGAAAGCAAGAACAACATTGCCAAGTAATTTTAGACATGATTTAATTATTTTCTGCCGTCCTTTAACTTCCAGAGAATCCTGTTATCCTTTCCCACCAGATAATTTTGTTTCCTTATTAACAGAAGGTTCCAATAGGATTTTCTCTCCAGCTTTATTTAAAGAATCATGAATTGAGTTCATCACCTCTGATGTTTCCAGTGTAGCCAAATACTCTGCTCAGCTTGACTCTTTGGTCACTAAGAGAAAACATTCCTCTTATGCACAAGGGGTTTTTCAAGAAGATGGCCCTGAAATGCCGCTAACATGTTACAGAGAACCATTTTAGAAAACAAGGTGGCAGATATCAAAACAAATGGACAGCACCAGAACCCCTCTATGATGATTTAGCAAAAAAGCTCTCCAGATACCAGTATATTGAATTCACTGGGCATGTTATAATCTTACTTTCATAAGACTGAGGACAAATTATAGCTTATTATCACAGATTTGGATGCAAATATAGAGTAGGGTTGTATAAATTATCATTGATTCTGTTGTATAAGAGATGCTGGCATTTAAGGCTTACTTATAATTTGGCAGGAAATATTTGGGGGAAATGAATGAAAAAATATAGTCTATGGAGCAGGGTGGTTTAAAGATAAATGGGGAGGGGGCAAAGGGAGTCTTGTGTGGTGGGAAATACACATCCTTAGCAAGCTGTGATTTGGAACAGGCAGCAAAAGGAAAGGAACAAAGCACTGCTTTTTAAAAAAATGGCCTTATACAACCTTATTACTGTAGTAATTGCAAATTTAAAAAGAGATTTTCCCATTTATCTTTAGTTTGCTGTTCTCATATATCCCAGAGAAAATAAAAATGTTAGTCAAGACACTTCCTAGGATGAATCCAATCAATCCATCATTGAAACCCATCAAAAAAGGTCTGCTTTAGTGTCGTTTCTAAAGCTTATCTTGCAAAATGTTTCACATTTTTGCTGTAATGGAAGTGCTGTGATGGGCCATGACTATTAGACTTTCTTTGAATAGAACTTCTTTGTAAAGCAGGAAAAAATGTTGTGGAATCAAACAGAGCTGTAAAGAAGAAAATGCTGATCACAGGGCAAAACCGGAAAGCACATTCCATGTAACCATTCCGTTTCCAAAGACCTATTTTCTTCCTTTTCACCAGTGGACTAGGCCAGGGAGAGCAATGACCAGCTGTTGCTCTTAGAGGCTTCTCCGTCCCATCCCCCTCCTTCTCTCCCTCTCCTTTACCTGCTTCTCAAGCACCGGAGTGCCCTCTGCCCTCCCCACTACACGCCACAGTTTATTATTGCTTTTCCCTGGACCTGGTCACACGTGAGTTTTAGGACAACCTGAGTCGTCCTGCAGGACGTGATGGTCGGGGCTGGACTACAGCCCTTAGTTGGTAATCTACTATATTTCCTAAGAGTTTAGGTGTTCAGATCCCTAGACATTTTAATGTTCTGCAGCGTATCTTTACACCAGTTTCTTTACTAACTACTACTTGCATACTGGATAGCACATTTTTATATAATGCTCTGATCTATATAATTTATTTTTAAACTAAACATTTTCTGAAATGGATACATTTTCAGACATCAAATTTCCAGATATTACTGTCATACCAGCATGCAAGTTAATCAGTTTTGAATACCCACCTGAACTTCTCTTATCTTTTGGTTATCCTCTGTCCAAATAGCTATTGACTCAATAGCTGTTGAAAGATATAATAGAGATGGGAGCAACTTTATTTAGTGTCTGTCGCTATATTAAATAGCTTTGAATGAATTTTATTAATTTATTTGTGCTTCATTGTTAGCTTAGAACTAAGGCAACGTCTAAACAAATCCCTTCTTATCTGCGTCTTATCTATTCTACTAAGTTGATACAGATGTTTATTCCCAATTCAAACACTGCTTTATGGGGCTCATATGCCCCAAGAACTACAGTATTTTAGTTACAGATCTCCTTTGTGCATTTCATTTTATAGATTTGCATTCTAGAGATTCCTACAGCTGTAGGTTTCCTACCAAATAGAGGGCATTCCAGCAATTTTAGTTCTAATGCTATTATGGTGTGTTTCCTGTAAACAAATCTTTAGACTTTGTGTCTGGAGGCCTACCTAAGGGAAAGTGTCGATATCTTTGACTAGGTGGTACCTTGATAGTTCATAAGTGACTTAATCTGCCACTTCATAATATGACGCTTATAATAGTTTTGCACGTTACTGTTATCCCTGAGTTAATGCTAACCCAAAGATGAAACTGCCAGAACTCATTCACAGGAGTTACCGAGAATATATTACCAGTTTAGTTAGGGAAGAGAAAGGTAGTAAAAGAAAATGAAAAAGTGTTTTCTCAGACCTACATTTGGTACCTATGTGAGCCAGTTTGGTCCAGTGCGGCGGTTCTCAACCTGTGGGTCATGTCCCCTTTGGGGGTCAAACTCCCCTTTCAGAAGGGCCATGACGAGTCTACCGCCTTCCCGCTCCATCCTCACCCGAGCTGTCCCACCCCCGTGGTTGGGGGTCTCCCCAACATGAGGAACTGCATTAAGGGGTCGTGGCATTAGGAAGGTTGAGAACTACTGGTCTAGTGGTTAGAGAGCGAGACTCTTATCTGGGAATACTGGGTTCGATTCTGCCCTTCCCCATGAAGCCAGCTGGGTAACCTTGGGCTAGTCACAGCTCTCTTCTGAGCTCTCACAGTCCCACCTACCTCACAGGGTGTCCGTTGTGGAAAGAAGAACAGAAAAGCTTTGTCAGCCTCTTTGAGTCTCTTTAAATGGGTGAGAAAAGTGGGGTAGAAAAGCCAACTCTTCTTCTACCTAGCTGCTTTAAGATGTGTAAATCTCTGATGTACTCCAAATAAGCAAAGTATTGGTTCTCTGTTACGTTTCCACAGCACTGAAGAGCATTCACCTTGGCTAGGTTTGGTGCCTTCCCCACTCCAGTCCTCGAATTCAGTTTTGTACAACAATCATCTGTTCTTCTGCCTGACTACATGCTTAGCAGCAAAACCCATGAAACTGTAAGACTGTATTTTTTTTTTTGTCCAGTTGTTTAGCAAAGTAGGAGATAAGAGCTATGGCTTTGGGGCTTTGGATTATACTGTTTTGAGGACTGGAGTCTTTAAATACAAGGGTGTTGGGTAAGGACAGGTAAAATTTTGGGGTACCCATCATAACAATATCCACATCCTCATTTTTGGCTAGACATTTGTAGCAAGAGAGTGAAAGGTGGCCATGTGGGCCTTGGAGTTAAAATGTTGAGATGCTCCAGCACTAAATTTACTGCCCTGAAAACCTTCAGGCTAAAGGCAGGACATAAATTGAAGGGAATTTTGGAAAGACTCCCATGACACTGGGATCTTTCCCAACCTGCTCTACGTAACATTGAATCGTGTGCCAAAGATCTGTTGCGAAATTGGAGAAATACGAGCTTGTAACAACTCTTGTATTTCCTTAAAAGTTCCCTTAGAGATGCTTAAGAAACACAGGAGGGGGGATGTTTTTTATTTTAGCATTTTTCAAAGGGTTTATTTGGAGAAAATAAAATAGGGGGTTACATGAAAGAGCAGTCTGCAGATAAACTTCAAACATGTGAGTCAAAAATTAGGAAGAAGAAACTAATTTAATCCGCAGAAGGAGGTAGAGAATTCTGATTTGCTATGAATGAGAAAACCTGAGACGTTTTCGCACGGGGGAAAACGGAACGCGAAAAAGGCAGCTGCGGACACGTCATCCGCATTGGCCGCGCGCGGCTTGCGTCCCGACGTGTCCGCAGCTGCCTTTTCCGCGTTCGAAATGTAGAGCACTTCGAAGTGCTCTACACGCGTTCCAACGCGGACGAGCCGTCCGCAGCCGTTCGGGAGAAGAAGCGTTCGCGCCGCTTCTGTCTCCCAGTCGCCTGCCGGCTCGCCTCCGACGCCGCGCGGCTTTGACAATCAGCTGTTTTTCAAACAGCTGATTGTCGATCTGCCTCCGCGGCTGCCGGCGCGCCCCTGGCCGGCGTTTGCCGGCTAAGCCAGCTTCGGGCGCTTTGACCATTCGCACCCAGACGCTCCGGAACGCGTTTACACGCGTTCTGGCGCGTCTGTGTGTGAACGGGGAAAGCGCCCGAAGCTGGCTTAAGCTTTCCGCCTGAACGCGTTCGGTTTCGAACGCGATCCAGTGCGGAAATGCCTCTGGATATCTCTTCTGTATTAGTCATACAGCTAGTACTTTCCCATATTCATCCAGGTATCCTCTCAGAGTGCAAATAAAATAGTGACAATGATGTAAGAAAAAATAAGCAACCACATGCTACCACTTTTGAAAGGTTTCAGCCATCACCTTTTTCCTGTGAACTGAATTAAATAAATTGGAAAACATGCCAACTTAATTTTTTTAAAATGTATCAGTGTACTGTCTAGTAAATGTAGACAATAGGATAAACAGCTGCAGCTGAATTGTGATTTGCCAGCCAAGAATGGTAGATAGCAGTCCATCTTTCATTCACTATGTGCTCCATACATGACTATGTAGAAATTAGACTTTCAGATGGAAAAATGAAACGAGCGTGTTTGAGTTTGAGTATTAACTCTGTGCACCTTGAGACTTATTCATTTTCACTTTTTTAAAAAATCTAAATCTAAAAGCCATAATGAAAGAGATTACTGTGTACTTTAATTTTAAGTACACACTGTTCCTAGTTTTGCAACAGTTTTACTTTCTCCGGAGGCAATTGATAATTTAACAGTTTACACTTGTGGGATGTAAATAGTATCAGAAAATTCCTAGATGTGAATACATAAAGAAAATGTTTTGTTCTCATAAATCACATCAGTTTAAGCAAAAATTCTCTTATGTGTACATGTCATCATTCCAACTTAGCTCTACTCATTTTTATAAATCTTGCAGGATCCCTCTTGAATAAGGTCCTGCTTTGCTTTAAAGTCATGTTCTAAATTTGGCAGTGAAAACAGATTTGGGTAACTAAGATTAAAATATAAAAGTCCATGGATTCTACATAGTACAGAATACTTTCATCTTTTATTTAAGGAAACAGATGCTAAAGTTATAGTTTGCAAAAAGAAAAATATGCAAGAAAAAAACGAGTCAGTGCTCAAGACCATCAGGATGAAATGTTAACCAAAAAAATGCTTTAACAGTTCTACTGTCAGGTCTTGTGTAACACTGTTTTCTATGGTGTGATTTTGCACATCCATAGTGCGTAAAATATGAGTTTCATCCCTTAATAAGACCACAGAACCTCCAAGTATGCACTGGCTTCACAAAGCAGTTCTCAGCAGCTCCTCTTAACTTTGGAGGTGCCCATTGGATAGTCCTGTAACCATCCTCAGCCCCCCAAGAAAGAGCCTGAATCTAGAGGAGCAGGAAAGAGGAAGCAACTGATTGTAATAGTGGCCATGGTCAGACCTTCATTTTAATCCTTCTTTAGTCCGTCTTTGAGTCCCACCATTCATACCTTTTTAGTCCAAATAATTTTATTTGTGGACTTTTCTCCATTCTCAAGTCCTGATTTTTACAGGTCTCAAGGCATTATAGAGTGTTAATCTGTTTTCAATTTTTGGGTGTGATTGAGAAGAGGACCCAAGGGGACTGAACTGTACTATAGTGGGTGGATACTGCCTTTTGACATGCTGTTGGCTCACAGAACTTTTATCCTTTCAGAGGGCAGGGGACATTGTGATGATGGAGAGGGGTAGAGATCTAAAAAAAACTCTCATAAAGGAATCTCAGGACAGGAACAGAAAGGTGTGAGGATAACAAGACAAACTGAGGATGAACTGAGGAAGGATTGTCAGGTATTAGGTGTAGTCAGAATTAGTGTGTCTGTGCCCGGCTTCTGTATAAGATGGACTATTTCAGCAAGGTGTGACTATGGCCAGAGAGTCAGTGCTCCTTTGGCAGGAAGCTGTGAGAAATCTCACAGAGTGGTGTCTTTGCCAGTAGAATGGTGGGTAATTGATCTCCCATGGCTTCCCTAATTTGTCTTTCTTCATACAGGAAACCTATTTGCATAACGTGTTTTTGCACTACATAATGGTTTGTAGGACCACTACTATAGTTGCTGTTCTGAGGCATGACTGATTTGTGTTTGACTGCTGGTGGACATCAGGTACAGAGAAATGCGTACCATCTTAGCCCATCATTTGTAAGCTCTTTCAAGGCTATTTGAGTAGTCACTATGATTCTGTAAACCTACCTTATGGGCACGTCTCCATGCAGTTTTTATTCCAAATTTAACCCTCCTTTGCCTCAGGAGTGTCCCCATGCAAAGTCCTAATACGGGCTACATGCGAGACAATACATGTTAAGAAAACCCCAGTTTGCAAGTGTACTACATTTTTATTTTTTATTTATTTATTAGTTGTTTGCATTTCTATCCCGCCCCATACATGCAAAATAAGGGGCTAGCACGTATTGTCCTGTGGTCATGCGGACAGTCCCCGGTTATTTGGTTGCAGAGCAGCTGTCAGGCGAGTATAGAGGCTGTAAAGAGCAGCGAAGATTTCAAAAAACAGATGCGAGACCCAAGTCTGTTTTAAAGGGCTCTCACATCTATTTTTTAAAATCTTCCCTGCTCTTTACAGCCCCTATAGCCACCTGATATTTGCCCAGCTGGGTTCTCTATACCCACCTGACAGCTTAATTGCCCAGTTAAGCCTGACAGCTGCCCTGCAATCAGCTGAGCAACTGCCAGGGGGTTATTGTAGCTCTCAAGAGCAGGAAACACAAACAAGGAGCTAATTAATTATGCACCTCTTTCCCCAAGGAGCTAATTAACAGGCAGCTCCAAGGGGTGAAATTTCTCTCTCTCCTTCTCTCTCTCTCTGTCACACATTTTATCAGGGATCTGACAGCCCATCTCCCCGCCTGAAAGCTGATAGTTGCCCTGCATCCAGCTGAGCGGTTTTCAGGCGGGGAGAGGGGCTACTGTGCGCATATACAGAGCGCCGCTAAAATGAGAGCAGTGGCTTTCGCAGCTCTTTTAATCATGTTATCCAGGCTCTGACAAGGATTCCACCCTCTCTCTCTGTCTCTCTGTGTGTATGTGTGTAGGAGGGAGAGAGAGAAAGAAGAAAGGGGAGGAGGAAGACGTTCCTCCAGGAGGGATTCCACCTTGTCTGTGCGTGTGTGTGTCTGTTCACATGCTCAGGCAAGGTGGTGGTGGAGAAAACCGCGGTATCCCAATGCAGAGATTTACCGTGGTTTTCATGGGGATGGGCAAGTTCGCCTGGAACCCGTGTTGTCCTCCATTACCATGAGGACAGCTTAATGCGAATTAAGATTCACATTAAGCTGTCTCGCTTCCACCCCACTTTTTTTTTTAACTCCCTGGGGACGCGCTCTATCTCCTGTTCTTTCTTCTTCTTGTTTCAAAACATAAAAATTTATCTCTGAGCATAGTAATTTATTCTAGGCCATCATGCACTTCCATCACACACTCAAAGTGTTTAATGTTTCATTACAGCTATCAAAACTTCTGGAGTACTTTCCCAATAAATAATGCAACAGTGGACTTTTATGTTTTGTGTTTTTTCCAAGATCTTAGATAGGAAACAGCAAAAAAATTACTATAAATAGATGAAACAACCTGTTTCAGAACTGAAATGGTTTCTCTGAAAGCACAAAATAAGAATAATGAAGAAATAGATGGTCCCCCTTGTCAACCATAGAACCAACCTGACACCAGGTTCCCTGTTGTAATAACTCCAAGGATGTGAAAGTAAACAAACTCTCTCCATCTGGCGGGCTGTTTGGTTTGTTTTTGAAGTATGGCTTTGTTTAAAGTATTTGGAGCCACTTGGAGGCATCTAGTCAAAATACAGGGTATTAATTTACTAAACAACAAATAGTGGAAATATATTAACCAAAAATAGCGAAGAAGGACATTGGGCTTGATAAATGGTTTCTTTTGATCCATGGCATGCAGAAAGAGGAGTCAGTCATGCAAATAAATTTTGTTGTGTAAGCTTTCATTGTGTGCCCAGCTTTTTAATGAATTAGCAGTATTCCAGTTCTGCAAGTTCCATCCGTATGTGGTAGCAAGTTCCCAATAAGTAGCTTCCAATGGAGCAGGTGTCCTTTGGGTATATGTCTGAATTTCATTGAACTCTGTGATATAGTTGTATATATCGCTTTGTATATACCTTGCAAGACTAGTGAGCGAGCCCTTCCTTGCAATACAACCATGAAAACAGTTGTCCCTCATTATCTTCTAGGATTTGTGTAGTTCCTTTCATAAATGTCAAATTTGTGAATATTAAGTCTCTGGGCCCATGGAAAAATAGAGGGTAGTCAGAAATGCCAGTGCAGCTTATTTCTAATACCTTGAAAAGGAATCCGAAAACTAAAGGATTCTGGGAAAAGTCAGTACTTTTCTATCTTATATTAGTTGCATAAAAACTGCTTCTGGCCTTTCCATTCTTGATCTTTGTTGCTTATATATTCCAGTGAATTAGAACATATTCTCATGAAATTGCTGACAATGCAAGGCCAAGTAGAGTACACTTGATATGGATATACCCCACATTTTAGGCTTGTACAAACATTCTACCGAAATCAGATTTAAGAAATATATGTTGAATTTGGAAGTTTCTGTGCTCTTCTTGCGATTTGTGGTTAGCTAGCTTCTTCCTGTCCTGCCAAGTTCTACGACCTGCTCATTATTTGTCACTTTCTATATAAACTGTCATTTTCATGGTACCTGTTAAGAGACAGAGTTACCTGCCTCTCTGTTCTTCCTTTGCATGCAAAGAATAAATCTGATCTCTGATTGTCCTGATGACCTGGTTGTCCAGAATTTTGCTTTTACAATCTCTAGAAAACCTGGACTCATTTGTAATGGTCTCAGACAATCTTAGACAATCGCTGCTAGCTCCAAAGTGCCAAGTTTCCAGAGTGTCCAAGCAGGGCAGATGCAGGAAAATTGAAAATATTGGCTTCTTTTTAATGCATGGGACTGGTGAAGATGATGAATGCAACAATGGTGAAGGGGTGGAGAAGGTGGGATAGGGCAAGATTGGGGCTAAGGGAGCAGAGGAAGCAGAGGGGGAAAAAACAGAGGGATCTCTGAAGTCAGCAAGAAATGCTGGGATGAACAAAACAAAGGTTTTGGAGTTGGTTGCCAGGAGCAGAAAAGAGACTGCTAGGATGAACTGAAAGGGTCAATCTGTAGAGACTGGGAGGAAGCTAAAACAGTAAGATTTTCTGGTTACCTCTCACAGCTGTGAAGGAGAAAGCACAAAGGATGACGTTATTTTCTTTTTAAAGGCATATAAAAAAGTAAAAGACTGACATAATTGTTTGTTTGTTTGTTTATATTCCTATCCCTCCCTATACCCGTAGGTCTCAGGGCGGGTAACAAAATTCAGTACATAAAACAGTACATATATCTTAAAACGGTAATGTCTACAACATTTAAAAACCAATATGTTAAAACAAAACAAATATCTATTAAAAAAAGTACTACCTAAAAGTGGGGGGAAAGTGTAACCATATTCAAAATATTTCTGCGTTTAGTTAGGATTTTTCTATTCAGATGACTAGAATAGCACAATTATTTGTGTATGTACAAGATACTAATTGATCAAAGCTGGAGTTCTTGATCTCTTCTGCTTTGGAAGGGAAAGGCTTTGGCATTTCCAGAAAAATGTTTGCCAACAGTCCTTTTAAAGCTTTATCTTATTTACTTCATTGGTTTATTATTAAGTCTTGCAGTTTATTCTGCATGATAAAATTCCATGGCCTGACAACAACAGGCCTTCTTTTGTAGAGGTCAAAGTAAAGACACAGCACAAATCTGTAAGCTAACAGAATTATAGTCGAAATGAAGAAATGGTGGCAGAGTTTGCTATGTTACTTGGTTTCAGTGCAAAGTGCTTTTCTTGATCTAATACTACACTTTGGTCTGTCCAGTTGGAAAGATCCACACCCCAAATGACTGCCAGGAGCAGTTTTATCGGATGTAAGATTAGTGGCATTTAGGTCATATTATAAGCCTATTCAGCTTAGGAGGGAGCAGGGCTGCTATCAGGGAAAGCAAGAAACAATAAATGTCCAATCTTTCCTTATTGAAGTTTATTTTATTAGCCTTTAGGCTTGTGTACACTTTTGCCGTTGTGTATGCTGTTGAATACCTTGGAATGTCCTTTTGGGATGTTGTATCTCAACAGGGTAGGTGAGCATCAGTGTTCTTTTGGCACTCCCCCAGGAAGCCAGCTGGGTGACCCTGGGCTAGTCACAGCCCTCTTCTGAGCTCTCACAGCCCCACCTACCTCACAGGGTGTTCTGTTGTGGGGAGAAGAACAGAAGGTTTGTCAGCTGCTTTGAATCCCCTCAAATGGGTGAGAAAAGCGGGATAGAAAAGCCAACTCTTCTTCTGTAAGTGTAGTTAGCAATGTATATAAGAATGCACCAGTTCAGTCCTAAGTAGCCATTGAAAACCTTAGCATTTAATTCAGTGATCTCTCTGGTTCTGTGTTTTCATCTATGCTAAGTAAATATATGCTAGTGATATGATAGCCACAGCTATTTTATTTCTGTAATTATCCTAATTTTGGAAATATGTAACATGAATAAAACATTGCATCAAACATGGAATATTGACCAACCTTTATTTTTTGTGAAACCATTCCTAAAAAAAAATTAATAGTGTAATAATAAAACAATTAAACTGCTTCAGATCTTATAAAGGTGTCTTTAAAACAGATTAAATAGTACTACAAAAACTTTGCAAAACGCTTATTATACTAGCTTTTGCTAATGTTCATTAAGCAAATTCATGTCTTCTTTTCCAAGACAAGGCTCAGTATGGCTTACAGATGCCAGTGTAATTTAGTTTTTTACCAAGATGTGGATAGAATGCTGAGACGACTAAAGTAGATCCTCCATCTTCTGAAATATTTTTCAATTTAAATATGCTGGAAAGTACAAATAATAGGGTTTTTTTATTGACCCAGTGCCCTCTGTCCCTCTTTAAGGCTCTATCACAGTGGTTCCCAAAGTTGTCTGGGCTACGACCCATCTAATATAAGTTTACCAACTCGGGACCCACCTCTAGGAAATGTAACCGTTACCAATATGGATAAAGGACTTTTCAAATAACAAACAAAGTTTTAATACAATTTTTTAATTACTTAATTAAATAATTACATCAAAAAAGTTATTTCAAATACGGTTAAATTTCCTAGAGGTGGGTCCCGACCCACAGTTTGGGAAACCCTGCTCTATCAGGTATACAAGAACCTCACAGGAAGAAAAACCACAATTTGGAGTTGAAAAAATTATTGAGGTGGACATGTTTGTGGATCCTATGCCTAGTATCACTATTTGCTGCTTTCTCCTGGTGCAAAATTATGAGTACATATTGTCTAATTCAACTCTTATCTAGATATTACCAAGGAAATTATGTGTCCATCTACGGCTATTTCCTGCCCCTGTCATTGACTGACACTAATACTGATGGTCACCTGAGTTTAGAATCTAGCTTTGTTCTGTCACTGAAGTTTACATAAGGAAAGTTCTTGTTTCTGTGATCACAGAATTTCCTTAGATTTTTTAAAAATACTATCATTAAAAATCAACTTGTTTTTTAGCCAAATTATTCTTCCAAAAATCTGTTTTGCTGGAACTTTCTTCATATGAGTCATAAGATGATGTCAAGGAAGAAACCACAAAGCAGGACATATCTTTTCTTCCAATAAAACCCTCATGTGGAATATTCTGATGAAAGTCAGAATAAATCTGTGCATTAAGAACTATATTGGTGTATGGCATTAAATAACTCTTCTGGTTTTGTTTTTCAGGCTACATGAATGAAAAGGTTGAAAAGGAAAAACGTATTAAGGCAGAGGCACAATGTGGCAAGATTATTCTAAAAAGTCAAACTTGGTTCCAGTCTGTGCAACTTAAAAGATCCAAAATGAAGTAATTATTGTGTGCTGAAGAAACAAGGAAAGATGATTGATACAACTTGCAGTGGTTGATACAACTTGAGAATTAATAAGTCTTTCCCATTATGTAAAAAGAATTAATGTCATATTTTAATCCTTTGGATGTCTCTTTTCTATGCTTTAATACTACTATATGCTCAGGAATCATGAAAAACGATGGTTTCCTAATTTTGTTCTTAGGAGTTCTGAGCGGATGAACTTTCAGCTAACTGAAGATTAAAAGGTCTGTGGAACCAAAATGTGCATGTTTTCATTTTAATTTGTGAAATTGAGCACATTTTTTAAAAGTTATCAAAACTATTCATTTTTAAAATTTAATTTTTCATTTAATTTTTTTATTTAATAAGTTTTCCCTAGTGGGGAAAACAGCACTTCATCCCATTTCTTTAGTACAGTATGTGATGTAGGGATGAATCCAGAGTACAGGCCTCAGTTCTCTTTAGTTTTCCCCCCAAATTTGTCTTGTTTTTCCAGTGTTTGAGTCACAACTAAGCAATCATACTTCACGTGATTGAAATCCACACATCTATTTGTATTAGTAAGTTCAGCAGCCTTCAGGAGAAGGGCACATTCATCATGAAGAGTGCACATATCCATTCATGGACAATTCTCGGGCACTGTTAGGCTGTGGTTACACCTTAACCTTTTAATGCAAATTATTGGCAATGCAGACTGAAAACACATTAACACGCTTTACACCCAAAACGTGATAATCCTGCTCTGGTCTGCCTTGTTTGGGACACTTTTCTCACACTCAGTTTCCTACACTAGTCTCTCTTTCTCTTGTCCACCTTCAGCATGGTCACCACACCTCCTGCGTTCTGATTGGATCTAGCCCTGTCACTCACAATGTCAGATCCATGCGCATCTTGTGCATATCCGTACAGATGTGTATGGATGCGTACAGCATGTTGCATGGTAATGTATCTGGGCTTGTTTGCACTCACCTGACAAGAGCTGGTGCAGTGGTGACCATCCGCAGTTTTAAGTTCTGGATAAGCCTTGTACCATTGCCATGTGCAACTGCACAGCTGGAGACATGCATGCCCGCTCGCAGTGCCACCCCCAGGAGAGGTTGTGGATGCTGCTCTCTAGGAGTGATCGAGTTGCTCTTGGTCTAATGTGGACTGCTTTTTAGCAGGTCATCACTGGAGGGCTTCGGGGGAGTTGCCACAGCTCCCCGGTAGGAAAGCTTTTGCCTAGTGTGTGGACTGTCACTCACTAAGAGTTAAGTGTGGAAGAGTCCTCTGTGTTTTTGCAAATTTATATAACTTTAGCAAGGGAAAGTGTGGTGCTATTTCTGTCCAGTTATGGAATTAGCAAGAGACTGGCCTCTGGAAGCAGCCCCAAACCCAGAACTGGTGGCGAACTTTTGATGGCAGGAGACCTTCCCCGCTTGGCCCCACTGGTCACCTGCCCGCTGAGACGGAGCATCTGGACTTGAAGGGAGCCATTTCTGAATCAGAAATGGCTCCTTCCACGTAGAAGCACACTACAAGGCAATATGTATGAAGCACAATTGAGTGCTCCACAAATGCACTTACTTTCCTCAGTGCCAGAGCCAATAGCTCTGGATGCTCTATTTGTACCCCAGGCACATGAGGAGCAGGTGACCATCTGCAAAATGGCACCACAACCACATGATTGACTCACGTTGAGAAACAGAGGTTTAAAAATCTAAATCTCTCTCCCCACAATTTGAAGTATTTTTATTCAAAATGTGACTCCGTGTATGTCCTTACTGTTCGTGTCCACATTTACAGTGCAGACATTTTCATATACGGGTGTTACTACTGTCAACATTGAGAGTGGATGTGGCCAAATACTGTTTTCTCTGCATGCACTTTATTGCTAGTATTTCCTTCTTTTCCCATCTTTTTCTAAATATCTAACTGCAGGCCTCCTCGTTCTTTACAAGGGAATATCCAGCTATTCCCAAACAGTGTTATCCCTTTTGGCCTTTCAGAGGAACCTGAAATCTTATCTCTGCTGGAAGTCTTTTCCATCTCTGGAGTGTGGTTGCTTTTAATTTGAGCTTAATTTTTAATATTTGTTTTAATTGCCTGAGTTTTTTTTATCATTTGTTTTTAGGAAAGCTTTCATTGCCACATTATAGGTTGTCTTTGGTACTTGTATTTTGCTGTGAGGCCTACGGACAATAGGGTGGAAGGTAAATCAAGCAAAAAATAAATATATTTCTTGCCTCTCTTTTGCTCAGAGTTTGTCCATCACCAAACAGGGAAGACAATCAATGATAACTACATATTCCAAGTAATTGTTTCACTCCTTACTATAATTCAAATCCCATCTTATTGGGAAGGAAGCTGAGATGCTGCTTTGACAGCCACAAACCCTTGAATTGCAGAAGATAAATATTAAAAGAAAAGAAAGATGGATGGCAATGGATTTCTATTAATTATCAAGAAATAGCAATAGGATGCCATTTATGTATGCTGTGACGGTTTCAGGGGTCAGGCTGCTATGGGCAGTACTATTTTTGCCCCTTGCAAGCCTCTTTGCAGGATGCATGGCTTGCTGCCTATGCAAAGCCCTTGCAAACTGTGTTTGCAAGCCTTTTTGCAAGCCCTGGTTAGAGGCTGCAAAAAGAGCGGGAAATCCTGTTCAGGTCCGGGTGCAATGATTGGCTGCAGGTGTGATTTGGAGGGAAAAACTGTCCGGGGATCTGGGAGCTTGAGAAGGAGTTTCCAGCAGGAGTTTCCCTCAGGAGTTTCCTTCAGGAGATGGAGCTTTTCAGCCAATCAGGGCCCCGGGAGAAAAAGGTTAAATAGCAGCGGGAGCAAGAGACTGTGTCTTTTGTCTGGGTGATTTCTGAAGGAGACAATCGTGGAGGGTTGTGGCTCTGAGGGAGACTTCGCAAGCAACTGATCAAGACTGGGTGGTCAGACAAGCAAGGACGGACTGGGCCTTGTGATCATCCAGGACTATGTTCTAGCACACTGGCTAGGCTTGGGCTGAGGCAGAGCTAGTCTGAGGCAGAGCTAGTCAGGGGGGAGGAACGTGGAGAGGTTTGACTTTTTAAAAGGTGAACTATTTTCCTTTGGACAAAGTAAGCTGATAGGCTGGGAAGCTTGTAACTTTAAGAGACTAGTAGACTTAGACTGACAAATACCTGAACCTTATATTCCTTTCTAGTATTGCTTGTGTGTAATAATAAACCTGTTTTAGTTTACTGTTTAAAACACTTACTACCAGTGTTTTGTCCTTAAACTGTAGTACTCACTCGGCCGTTGCACAAACCCAGCATCCTAAAAGGGCCCAGCTACTCTTAGGAGGGCAGGCACTTACTGGACCACTGGGGATCGTGACATATGCCATCTTGAGTTTCCGTTTGAAAGAAAAGCAGAATGTATGAAGCATTTGTGAACAGATAATTTATAGTGAAAAGTGCATGGAAACAACTCAATTTATACATCTATAGCATGTCCCCTCAGTATATCCTGAACAAACTGAGGCCTATTTTTTTTTAAGCAAAACACCTTGCATTTAAACAGAGACATACATAGCATTGTCATATACATAAATAAATATTATATATTGGTAGGATGCAGTAAGGCATTAACTTTTATTACACTGCAATTAGGAGAAAGGTAATAGTTCCAAGAGACCTTAATATCAGCTAACAAAACTTTCAAAGGAAAGCTTCCTAAAAAAATGTTATCACTATCTTCTAAACATTTTTTAAAAATCCATTTTTTCATCTCCATACTTAAGCATTTTACACATGTCCTTAAATTCTAGTTTTCTGGTAAAGGATCCATAAGAGACGACTGAGATTCCAAGCTTTTTGATGATGGAGACCTTTTTACGGAGAGCCTACGGGGCTCCAAGCTTTTTGATGATGGAGACCCTTTTACAGAGAGCTTACGACGTTCCAAACTTTTTGATGATGGAGATCCTTTTATAGAAAGCCTACGGGTTTCCAAACTTTTTCCCGAAGGAGAATCTACTGGGGATATCCCAGTAGAATCAGCCGTGCCATGGTGTGCTTTTTTACGTTTCCTTGGAGCGAGTGTTTCACCACTGTTTTTATATCCAAACCACATAGGAGGCTCATCATCATTGTATTCAAATTTCTGGAGCCTTGTTGCAAATTTTAGAACCGTGTCTCTGGAATAAAGAGATATAAAATATCATCTATTGTATAAATTAATAGAATGTCCTAGAGTGACGGTAAGTTCGGGGAAGTTTCGACTTCATGACACTCTAGTTAGTACTGTTTTATTATCACTGGTGAAAATGTATTAATAGTGTCTGATATGTATTACAAGTTCAACTTATCTTCTTTTATAGGCTTTGAATCATCACTATTACCCAAAACTTAGAGTTTTCTGTTGAGTAGTTGTGTTACTCTTCAGTTGCCTTATATATAGCTACAAGCTGACCTACAGATCTCTTTGGTGGGGAAAAGGAAATCTTGGTATTCTACAAAAAACTATTTTGCAGCTGTGGTGAGGAACCCTCCCATACACACACTTATGCTTGTCTACTTGAAATAGCAGTCTCCAAGATCCTAGACTACGTCATGAAGTAAGGACTGCTTGCACATCAAACTAGGGGTGTGCATGAATACAGTTTTGTAAATTCCATTCGATTTGAATTGAATATTCAAATATCCAAATTCATAAGAATAAAGAAAAATGAGTGTCTGTACATTTGAACTGATTCAAATGCGTACGAATCTTGTACGCATCCATTCACATCTGTACACATTCTATCTTCATCCCGTACATATCCTTACGGATATGCACAAGATGCATACAGATACATATGTGATGCGTACATATCCGTACACATTCGAATGTCTGAACTATTCGTACAAATATCTCAAAATATTTGTATTCATACTAAAAAATGAATGTCTTGAATACAAATATCTGAATTCATCCAAATAACAAATATTTTTAATATTCGTTCATATCCCTACATCAGACCCCAAAAAGAGTTTGTTTATGTTGTTGGATCCACTACTATAGCTCCAGAATGGATTCAGATATTTGCCATGGAATACTTTGACTTCTCGGCACTATTTGTCCATTACATTTGACTATAATGACTGCTATCTTGGTGGTTGTTTTGTCATATGATTCATGTACCTCATTTGTAGCAGTTTTGGAGCTGTTACACCGTGTTCCAGGTTTCTTCTTCTGAGAACCTAAGCTTTTGGATATAGCTGTGATATCCATCTTCAGAGGTCTTTGCTCTTGGCCAAGTCAAGGGTGACTGGTGTTTTACTAGATCTTGTTTCTCTTCTTATAGACGTCTGCTGGTTGTTTCTCAGCTCTTCCTTTGTTTGAGTTGCTAATGAGTCATTGGTCTTTCCCTGGCTGCACCCTGTTGGCATTGTTTCCTTGAGTGGAAGTGTTAATAGCGGGTCATTGAGGCTAACTTGTTTACTGCGTATAGGTGTAATCCCTGGGTGTGAGTATTAGCAGAACTCAGATATGAATCTCTGAGAAACAGGCCTTGGTACCTATTGAAGTTGTGGGGGTGTTGTTGCATTTCAATGGCCTCCCTGGTAGCCAGTTCCTGTAAGCTTTCCTATATCTGAAAGCTTAGGTTCTCAGAAGAAGAAACCTGGAACATGGCATAACAGCCCCAAAACTCCTACAAATGAGAGTGAATCCAGCCGTGGAAGCCTACATACGACCATGATTCATGTAGTTTTCAGTAAATCAATAATTGGCTTAGAGAAGATATATTACCTAGCAATATTTG
This sequence comes from Aspidoscelis tigris stejnegeri, assembly GCA_023333525.1. Lineage (NCBI taxonomy): Eukaryota > Metazoa > Chordata > Lepidosauria > Squamata > Teiidae > Aspidoscelis > Aspidoscelis tigris. Next base: position 78,947,628 of record JALMGA010000005.1, on the reverse strand, counting down.
TGCAGTACAGCATCTTAACAATCCGGAGTTGCAGACAACCTTTCCAAAGACATTTAAGTGCTTTATCTGTAACATATATGCAACCTGATATATCCAGATAGTGCAGGTAGGAACAGCCTGCAGCCACAAACTGAATGCCTGAGTCAGTTATCTGTAAATTAGACACAAGATTAATTCAAGTAATTATTAGTGTTAAAGAGAACAGGCTTCTAAAATTTCAGAATTACATTTCAAAAGAGAACTTTGGAAATGCTTTGAAGGAATGTTATTCTAGGAGACTTACCACATGCCTTTAAAATGTAGGAAATCATGGCAGGCTGCATATCCAGCTGAAAGGCCAAATACAAAAAAGTGCAGGAGTTCCCACACTTTGAGTGCATTCACACCTAGGTTTTATTCCACTTTCAGTCCACTTTTGGAGTAAGACAACATATCAGAGAAGTGAGCAGTCTTTTTCTCTCCACATTATCTAACACAAAGGCCAGTTTGGTCCAGTGGTTAAGGAGCTGGAATCTTTTCTGGGAGTACTGGGTTTGATTCCACACTCCTACATGAAGCCAGCTGGATGAACTTGAGTCGGTTAGAGCTCTCTTCTGAGTGACGTGTGGTCTCTGTGTAAGCCAGCTTGGTTTAGTGGTTAGATAAGTTGGACTCTGATCTGGGAATACAGGTTTGATTTCACACTCCTCCATGAAGCCAACTGGGGGACCTTGGGCTAGTCACAGCTCTCTTCTGAGCTCTCACAGCCCCACCCACCTCACAGGGTGTTCTGTTGTGGGGAGAAGAACAGAAAGCTTTGTTGGCTGCTTTGAGTCCCCTTAAATGGGTGAGAAAATGGGGGTAGAAAAGCCAACTCTTCTTCTTCTAGATATTTTTGAGTTAGATAATGCCCAAAGCAAACAGCTTGCCACTTTGCCGATGCGTTATCTCACTTGAAAGTGGGCTGAAGCTGAATTAAAACTTAAGTGTGAATGCAGGTTTTTATACAAGCTTTGGCCTCTGTGCCAGATGCAACCAGTCTCAGGACAGTGTTGTATTGTTCATTCAGGAACTTCCTGTTCATGTGCAAATAAGAATAAAAAATGGAGACAAGAGCAGCGAGTTCCCAGATGAATTATCTGCTCTTCTGCTGATGCAGGTCATGCTTATCTGGCGGCCTTTCTTTGGCTGCTGAGGGAAAATGCTGACAATTTTTTAAAAAGAACTGGCATTTCTCCTCACATGTGGAGACTCTCTTATTCATGCTATGGTAAATGCTGTTCTCCGTTTTTCATAACAGCACCTCTGTAAGCCCCTCATGCAGAAATATATATATATAAGTTGCTAAGAAATGCCCTGCTGAATTGGGCCCATTTGAGCAGTTGCCTCAGCTTATAGGTCCCCCAACAGCCAGCCTTTGTGTACTTCCCTGCTGTCTGTGGACTCATCCAAACCTCTTGGAATCATTCAAGCTGGAGGCCAATGGCACATTTTACAGTGGTGAATTCCAAAGTTTATCCATGTTAATTCATGTGCTGTGGAAAGAAAATCATTTTTTCTGTCCTGACTTTTCTGAGACAGAAAAAAAAAGCCTACTGTTGTGTCTGAGAGCTTCCTCACACCTCTTGGTGAGCTGTGGCCCACTCACCAGTCAGAAGCGTCCACACTCGCCTGTTACCTCAGCTCACCAGGTGTGGCCACAGGGTCCCAAGGAGACATTCAGTAGTAAACTGCTACAAAGCAGTCCACACACTTACTAGTTGTAAGCAGTATCTAGATCACCTTGGCAACATCTGAGCATGCGGTGGATGTACCCTTGAGTGTTGCCCTGGCAATCCAGTGTGCCCTGGCATGGCCATCCACACACCAAGCGCTGCTGTTCTAGTCTGAGGCCTTTCCAGCACGGAAAAATGTGGATGCCTGCTGCTATGCTACTACTTTATTATTATTTATATTTCTATCTCGCCCTGTACCCGAAGGTCCCAGGGTGGGTAACAACCTTTAAAACAACAAATTACAAACAGTACATATTAAAACAATAATATACATAAAGATGCTTTTAAAAACCAGCGTATTTAAAGCAATATCCTACATACTGTATTAAAATAATAGTATCTGCAGTGAGGGGGGGGGGTATAATCACATCAGCTGCTGGCCAGGACAAAGAGGTGCATCTTCACCGCCTTTCTGAATATATACAGAGAAAGGGTGTGACGCACCTTGAGGGGGAGACTATTCCATTACCGAAAAGGCCCTTTCCTGGATGCCCACCTGTCTCACTACTGAGGGGGGTGGGACAACCAGGAGGATCTCCCCACCAGATCTTAAGGCATGGGCAGGTTGGTATGGGAGAAGGCATTCCAATTTTGGGCCCAAGTCATTTAGGGCCTTGTAAGTCAGAGTTAACACCTTAAATTGGGCTCGGTAGTGAATTTTTATACCATACTAGTCAGGTAAGTGCAAAAAGGCACAGAGAAAAGGTTTCAGCCAAAAGGCACCCCCAGTACCATTTACTTTATAATGAATTCATTATTTTGCAATCAAATCTTTATCACATTAAAGAAAGTAGCATTCATAAATTCTGAAACAGGATGACGCTAGAGATGTGTATGAATATTCGTATTATTCGTTATTCGTATGAATTCAACCGAATTCGGACATTCAGATTCAAATTGAATGTTGGCACATTTGAATATTGACATTTGGATTTGAATCAAATGTTTTGATACATTTGTATGAAGCTTCGTTACATTCATGAACCTGGGAGGTGGAAAAACAAATGCCCCAGTCACATCTGCAACGGGCAGATTCAAAGTGGATTCAGGATGGATTTGACACGTTCTGAGTTGATACATAGTGGATACATATGGGATAGGTATGGGATTTGTGTTGGACATTTGTATGGAACATTCATATCAAATTCAAATCCTGCCACATTCAAAGGGGATCAATTCAAAGAATACAATTTTTCTTTCATTCAATTCGATACAAACTGAATCCCTATAAAGTTTCTGTTACTTTCTGTTTCTGCTTTCATACATACCTTTGGGCAGCCAGCCATACAGAGAGTTGTTAATCTATGACAATTGAATGCCAGATGTTTTAATGAATTGTTTGATAATTGTGGGCAGTGAGAAAAATCAACAAATTCAAGTTTTTTTAAATCGAAGCAGAATCTCTGGAACACAAATCAACACAAGTCTTAAGTAAATCCCAAATTATTTCTCAAGTGGGGATAGAATTAAAGGTCTTCAGCATGTTTATCCTGAGAATTTAAATTAAAATGGCAAAATCCAAGCTGAATAGAAACAAAAACTCAGGATGCTCACCTTAGAATTTCAAGAAAAGTTTTTTTTTCAGTCCAGAAATATGCAGCATTGTATCATGAGACCCTCTGAATGCATGATGTATAATATATTTGTTAAAAGAACTATGATTTATCCCTAGACAGTGAATTTTACAGCTCCAATCTAAAGAAACATATTAGTGAAAATTGTGCCTGCCTTTATTCCCCTCTGAAGATGGCCTTTAAAACTTTTTTTACAGCAATCAAATTTGATTACTTTATATCACTTCCACAAAAATGTCAGAGTTAAATTTATAATATACTAAAGTGATACAATAGTAAAAAAAAATCTCATCTCAAAAGTTATTTCAATATCCCTCCGGAATACTTTCCCTGGCAATACTGGAAAAGACTATAATGTACAATTTCTACCTGAAAATCAAGTTCAGCAAAAACAATTATTCTATGACTTTATAATAACTGTAAAGCTATGGAAGTATTAACCAGTTTCTAACTCTCTGACTTAGTGTTTTCTGCAAAGCTTAAAAAGTGAAGGGAAGAAGGGGAAAGGAAGTGAAATTGTGGAATAGATCCGCTGTCTGCACTTTGGGACACCGAATCTATCCAAACCTCTCCAGTGCTAACCTAAGCACCGGTGAGGGGTGAACAGCAGCAATTACCTCTATGCTAGAGGTGATCGTGTCACTGCAGCAATGGTCTTCTCTATTGCTGTCGCTCACCCTGAAACCTTCTGGTATAGGGTGGGATAAAAATGCAAATAAATAAACAAATTCCAGACACTGCAAGCGGCCTCAGCAACCTTCAAATGTAGCACTCAGACAAAGTGCTATTTGCACACTGCAAGAAAAGGCCCTTCCAGACAAGCGGATAAAAATCTGCAATTATATATAAATTCGCAGCTTACCTGGCCATGAAGTGATGACTCGTTTTCCCCACTCCAAACGGAGGTCTGCAGCTGCCTCATTAGCAGCTGTGAGACTTCCGTGGCACAGGCATGCATCACGTGGGATAGGGCAGCCAATGGAAGCTGAGCTGTTCTGCGCTGTCCTGTCAGGGCAGCGGGAAAATTCGAATTTACCTGATACTGCAGAATGAGTGTTGAGCGTTCCCCAGCAGGCAAATCTGGAGTAGCAGCAGCATAATGCACCACCACTACGAAGTATCGGGTGTCAGGTGTGACACCCATGCACCAACTGCAACATCGGAATGTGCAGTATCCCCCAGTCTGGACACACCCAACCACTTGCCAGAGTTTTACATAATGAAGGCACTACAATTTTTATTTTTATGATGATAATGATAATGATATTATGATTATGATTGAAGAGCAAGCTGAGCACCATTTTGTTCATGGAGGGAGACTGGGCCCAATGGCAATATCCCTTGGCACCATGGTCATCTAGTTACCAGGCATCAAATTTGACTGAAGGCATGTTTACCATTAGGCCCACCAGGGAGAGGATATTTCTTACACACTCTGATTAGCTTTTGGCATTTTACCATGTGGAAAGTAAATCATTAACCCTATACACCAGAATAAAATTTCAGCTGCACACATCTTCTCTAAGTGTTTTGCCTGCAGTCTGTTTGAAAGCCCAGATGGCTGAATAATGACATTCCATATATTCAACAGGATATCTGTAATCCAACAGTGTTGCTGTTTTAACTTACATCTAGCTAAACATGATGGCGCACTGGAAAATCCATTTACAACCAACCACAGGGGAATAAATTATTCTGTCAGATGCCTGCCTGGGTGTTGCTATATGTCCATAGTACAGCAAAATTCAATCCAGCTCCAGAAAGCCTATAGGCAATTATTCTGCCATGTTAAATATGACTGGAGAGTGATAAATGTTAAATCGTTATCATAGAAAGAAACCTTAAAACACAATTTCTTGTCATATCTTCCTTTTGAGAATTCTCCCGCTTCATAAATGTACTGTAATATCCACTGGATAGCAAACAATCGTATGAAATTATGGCACGAAGCCATGCTATTTCTTAAGACATCACTAATCTTCTGCTGTCAATATTACAAGGGCCTTTTAAGTTTTCCTCCTGTTTTGTAATGGCTACATTATTCAGGATTTCAACATACAGCTTTCACTTCATTCTATCTATCGAATTTTCTCCAGGAATCCATTTTCAATCCTGGGGCATCTCCTACAGAAATTAAGTCCAGGAATGGTGGTTGGCATTAACATTGTGAACGTGGGCCCCATCCCAGACTTAACCCAGAGTTATGTGGGGCCCGTTGAAGTGTGGACAGTCCCATCTGGAACTGTGTGCACTGCCACAGCAACCGGTACGCGCACTGGGCTGATGCTATGGCGATTGGTGATGTGGCACGCAACTACAGAGCTACAACCATGCCATGGTGCCCTCATATAGCATTTGCACATGGAAGTAATGTGAACACTGCATCCAGGAATTGATCGAGAATGCCGTAGGCGTTCTCAGCTAAGCTGTGGAGCAGTAAACACTAAAAATGATCAGGACGGCTCTGGGCTGTTCTGAAATGGAAGCAGCACTATGGTGTAAGCCAGTCTGGGCTTGTGGTTAGGGTGCCAGACTCTTATTGGGGAATCACCGGGTTTGATTCCGCCCTTCTCCAAGGGTGACCTTGGACTAGTCACAGCTCTCTTCGGAGCTCTCACAGGCCCACCAACCTCACAGGGTGTTCTGTTGTAGAAAGCTTTGTCAGCCGCTTTGAGGCCCTTTGAACAGGTGAGAAAAGCAGGGTAGAAAAGCCAACTCTTCTTCATCATCATCTTAGAGCACGCCAGGCAGGCCTGATCACTGAAGTGCAAACAGGCCTGTGTTCTTTTTTAATCATTGCCAAACTCAAATTGCAGGGCAATAAACACCATTTCTGCTTCACAGCCAAAGTTTTCTTCTCTAATCTGTGTACTAAACATTTTACCAGAAACCCATTGGGATTGTTATGTAACCTCTGCCCTGAATAGTTTAGTAGCTATAGCAGAGAACAGACACTTTTTTTTTACAATGTTCTTGTTAAACTTTTTGTTTTCATTTTTAATTTATTTTATACCACCTTCCTGAGGCAAAAGAATGCTCAATGTGGTTTATAGCCAGGGACTACAATACAATTAGAATATGTATTATAAATTAAGCTATCAATAAACATAAAATATAAAAAGTTTTAAATATGAAGAGGCAGAAATAGCTGTTCCTTCTCTGCAAAATATCCAGCAGGATCAGAGTCCTTGGGTCCAAAGCCTTAGATTAAGAGGCATTAGACTAGGTCCCTTCCAGACTAGTGGATAAAAATCTGTAGTTATATAAAAATTCACAGCTTAGGTGGCTGCAACGTCACAATGTGCTGTCCCTATTTGAAACGGAGGTCTGCAAGTAGCGCGCATGGTGGCACGCATGGTGAGGTGTGTGTCACATGGGATTGAGCAGCCAATGGGATCTGAGCTGCAAGCCCAGCTCTCATTGGCTGTTTCTCACTGTCCTGTCAGGATGGCTGGAAACTCTGAAATTACCTGATAGCGCGGAGTGAGTGTTGATCATTCTGCAGCTGGTAAATCCTCAATAGCGACAGCATAATGCACCATAGCTATGGAGTATCGGGCATCAGGTGTGATGCCCATGTACCTACTATGCATCAGAATGTGCAGTATCCCCCAGTCCGGACAGACCCTAGCACAGTGGTTCTCAACCTGGGGGTCGGGACCCCTTTGGGGGTCGAATTATCCTTTCAGAGGGGTCGCGATGAGTCTCGCACCACCCTTCCCTCCCACCTCCCAGCTGCTCTGCCCCGTGGTTAGGGGTCTCGACAAAATGAGGAACTCCATTAAGGGGTCATGGCATTAGGAAGGTTGAGAACCACTGCCCTAGCAGTTGTTGCTATGAGCAGCAGCAGGTTACACGAAAAAGCAGGATCCAGACAGAGCAGGAACTGAAAAAGCTAGGATGAAAAACCAAGCTGATAGTCTCTCTAGCGATCTACCCTGGAAAGCCTAGAGCTGCATTTGGATTTTATTAGCAAGAAATTACCACAAAGCAGATGGGCAGAAAACAATAGGAGGCCAAATGTGTTAGGAGATTGGAATGTAACTACATTGCAATCTCTGTTGAAAAAAAGAAAGATATATGTCATATGAATAAAGGATAGGAATTCTGGAAAACAAGCACCGAAGTGCGGCCCTTAATGAGTTAACTGGTGAAAAAAAAAAGAGACCACATTACTGAGGTTTTCTAAATATATGGAATACTGGGTTCACCTGCACTTTAAACTAAACTTGCTAGTCAAGTTATCCGAAAGCGGTGTGCCATGAGCCCCAAATAACACTTCAACACATAAGTCATTTTAGAATCAGAAGGATGGAGAATAGGAAGTTGTAATGTTTTAAAACACATATAATAAGTATTTTACCTTTATTCCTGAGTCAGAAATCAGCCTACATTCTGAGATAGTAATTTCCTTTATTTTCCATAGTCTGCCAAGTGTTTCCAAAGCCTGTAAGCATTTCAGTCAAAATATTAGTTTCTCCCTATTGTTATGAATGTAAAAAAAACCTAAGAAGTGAAAATTCCGTACTTGCTCATGTTCCTGACCAGCAGGTGCACAATGGGTCTCAGTGATTGTATGCACTACCCATACAGGACAAAACATGATTCAGATCAAAAAAGTCCTTGATCTGTTTCCACACAGGCCCCAAGGATCCCTTTGAGAACACAATAGTGACTGATGTAGAACAGATTCGCTACCCACCTTCCACACCGACGACTCCATTCAGAACCCATTAGGGCTGTGTTGTCCACATGAGCGCCATCTGGTTCCAGATTTAATGGGGCCTTTGTGCCCTTAAATCCAGATTAGTGGTGCACCCCTTACATTGTGTCTTCAATCTAGTCTTCTGCTTGTTGGCTCGATGGGTTCCAAAGGCAGGCCTAGCAGCCACCATTTACAACCCATTACCATTGGACGCTAAACACCCTGTGCAGATGCATGGAGTCTCCATTTTGATCCAGAATTCTGTGGACCCGATTAGGCTAGGACCGGATTCCGAAGTTCCGGATCACCTTAATCTTGATTAACAGCGGTAAGTGTGGAAATGGGGGTAGACTTCAATTTTGAAGTCTACTGGCATACCAGCTTGGCCTAGTCTGGAACATGGAGGTATGCAGAAGACTTCACTCTGTTTACTGGACTACTGGGGGATCCATTTCGGCAGTGCACCAAAGCATCCTGCCAAAGTTAGTTTCCTGGGGGTTCTGAGGTTAGGAACTTTCATTCCTAGCCCTTCAGAGTCTTTGGAGTTGGAACTCAAAGGCTGTATGAGCTTCAGGGCCAATGCAGCGGCTAGTTTGGACCACTGCTGTCATGCAGACTTTGCTGTTCCAGACCACACCATGCCATCTGGACTAGAGGGCCAAAAGCATTCTGGGCTGTGCCTATCAAGTCAGTGGGAAGAAGGAGGAGTTACCCCAAAATAAAGGAATCCCCCTCCCCCTCATTGGAATCAGTAGAAAATACTGGTGTGGGGAAAGTGCCATTATATTCAGTGGTGGTTCTGTGAGCTTGGGTTGGGGAAGGAGACGAGGCTTCAACTGAAATCCTTTCTTCGATTTTCTGGAACTGATGCAGACACAAAAATGATCTAGGAAATGAAGTTGTTCAAATGAAAGCACACTCCTTCTCCTCTACCCTGCTAGACCCAGCTTGGGAATTGCTACTTGTCACGCTGTCAGAATTCATCAGTAGCAAGAACCATGGCAGAATCTGATAAAAAGGAAGAGCAAATGGAATGTGGAAATGCTTGAGCCAATGGCATTTTTCTAATATGCAAAACCATGTCAGTAAGACTGGGAACAGGATTTTGGATTGAACCATGTAGAACATTGCATGTACGCTGCTATGATGAAAATCCTAAAGCTGTGATAGGAAATTCATTTCAATGGGAGAAGTTTCTAATTCCACTGCCTGTAAGCAATTCCTTGGCCATCGCTGTAGCCTCCAGAATCACTTAAGGTATTAATCTAGAGTGAGTTGTTACCTCAAGTGGCTCTCCAATAACTGAATTGGAAACATTGCAATACTGCATATCTGCTATATTACAAGCTCCACATGTCATGTAATACACCCACTCACATCTGTAAGCAAGCAAACATATTGCTTGAGTTCTAATTCCTTAAATGAAGCCAAGAGAGAAAAATCGCTGTAGGCCTCCTATCAAAACATTTGATGAAAAAGGCCATGTGTTAACTGCAAAGTGCAGGAAGCAAGAAATCTAAGTACACATTCAAGATGAGCAGAGCACTGACTATACAATATAGACAAACCTTTTCACAGCTTAAATAGCTTTTCATGCTGAAAGAAAATAAAAGAGAAGGAAAAGGAAAAGCAGAAAGGAAAAAATGCCGATTTTCCTTTTTCAGTCATCAACCTACATCTATTTAGACAATATTAATAAGCAAGTTGATATCTAAAGAACACCTGGTGTGGCCATCTGCCTTTAAGAATTTGAAGAATGTATATGTTCTTCATTTAAAAAGATGGTATAAATTCAGAATGATTGGTGGTAAGTTTGTAATAAGCATATCTTCCATCCTGTCATAAATGAAATCAGAACAAACTTGGAAGGCTTGTATTCTTATCCTTTCTTGTGTCAGGTTTCCCCACAAGACTTTGAGAAGGTCCTGCCTATTTGTGTATGTTGTTCATTGACAGCACAATATATCCTCTTTTCCTTTGATTTAAAGGCCAAGTCAGTTTATGACAGGCGTCATATGGCACAGGGGACAAATGTTACTACTGTAGCACCCTTCTACCTGTGAGCCAGTTTGGTCTAGTGGTCAAGGTTTGATTCCGCCCTCCCCCATAAAGCCATCTGGGTGGCCTTGGGTTAGTCACAGCTCTCTCTCGGAGCCCCACCCACCTCACAGGGTGTCTGTTATGGGGAGAATAGAAAGCTTTGTCAACCTCTTTGAGTCCCCTTAAATGGGTGAGAAAAGCGGGGTAGAAAAGCCAACTCTTCTTCTTCTATCTATCTATGGTGGTAGTAGTTGCTCTTCTTGTACACCATTTGTTGGCCTCACCTGCAATGTTTATTTGTTTGTATTTTTATCCCACCTTATACCTGAAGGTCTCAGGACAGGTTACAAGATTAAAAGCCAAATGTAAAATGAAAATTCTAAAACAACACTGCCTGAATGTAAGGTGAAGAGGCTGTTTCCTTAGCCAAAGGCTGTGGCAAAAAGGTGTTTCATCATTGCTCTTCTGAACCTTTGGACTGAAGATGTTGTTGATAGCTGAGGGGTCACTGAACACAAAAAATGGTTCCATGGGTCATTTCTTGTCTTCAGTGTATTAAGGTAAGTCATGAGGTAAGGAGACATGAGTTAAGTCATTTTGCCTGTGAACATAAGAAGAGCCCTGCTGGATCAGGTCACAGCGCATCTAATCCAGCATCCTCTCTCACACAATGGCCCACCAACTGCTTATAAGCATCTCAAGCAGAGACAAGGGCAAACCTTCTCCAGCTCTCAAATGGCCTTAAAGATATCCTGCTTGGCCCCACAGCCTGGAAGAAGTACCTAGGCATTCATTCTGGCAGCCATTGATACATACATCTGCCATCTATAAATTTGTCTTAACTCTTTCTTGAAGCCATCTAGGCTAGTTGCTGTAACCACCTCTTCTGGCAAAAAATCCATAGATCGATGGCAGTGGCTGGGTTGCCAAAGACTAGCAGTAGGAAGAGTGGTATCATCCAAGTATCTGAGGTTATTGATATTTCTCCTGGCAATCTTAACTCTGGATTTTCATTCATTCAGCCTGGCACTTCACAGGATATACTGGGCATCAGGTTAAATAAATAGGATGACAATATATAGCCTTGTTATACTTCTTTCCTGATCTTATCTTGAACTAATCAGCTGTTCCATATTTGGTTCTAACTGTTGCTTCTTGATCCACATGCAAGTTCCTTAGGAGACAGGTAAGGTGGTCTGGTACTTCATTCTCTTTAAAAATTTGCTACAAGTTGCTGTGATCCACACTGTCAAAGGCTTTAGGGTAGTCAATGAAGCAGATGTAGATATTTTTTTCTGGAACTCTCTTGTTTTCTCTATAATCCAGTCAACACTGGCAATTTGATCTTTAGTTCCTCAACTTCTTCAAAAGTGAGATTATATTTCTGCTAGTTCTCAGTTCACATGTTGCTGAAGCCTACCCTTCACAATCTTTATCATAACCTTGCTAGTGTGTTAAATGAGTGCAAATGTTCAGTAGTTTGAATATTCCTCAGCACCGCCTTCCTTTGGGCTTGGAATGTAATCTGAGATTTTCAAATCTAGTAGCCACTGTTGAGCTTTCCAAATTTGTTGGCAAATTTGGTGCTGCACTTTAACGTTATCTTTTAGGATTACAAATAGTTCAACTAGAATTCCATAACTCCGCTAGCCTTCTTGTTAGTAATAGTTCCTAAGGCCCATTTCACTTCACTCTCCAGAATAGCTTTAAGAAAGGTTTAGACAAATTCATGGAGGACAGGGATTTCAATGGCTATTTGAATGGACACTGAGGTACTATCTCCAGGCTGGACAAGCAGGCAGGATGCCTCTAAAGGCCATTCAAAGGAAGTAGAGCAGGTGAAAGTTTTGTCTTTGTCTTCTGCTTGAAAATGCCCAGAAGCATCACAGGTCACTGTGTGAAACAGGATACTGGACTAGATGGGCTGTGGCACACTCCAGTTGGGTTTCGCTTATATTCTTATGTTTAAATCTCTTTTACTTCTGTTAAGTCCGTACCATTTTTATCTTCTATGATGCTGTTTTGCATAAAACATTCCCTTGGTAACTCCTTGTCTTTCCCATTCTATTGTTTTCCTGTATTTCTTTGCATTGCTCAGTAATCATTTAGTGTTCTTCAAATAGTTTGATATTGGCAAAGGATGAATTAGCTGTTCCAGCTGTCCCATTTCTTGAACAAATATTCTGCCTAGAAACTATTACTAGTTTTACTTTAGATTTTAACTGCATAACCTTAGAGAAAGAAACCGGTATCTGCACTAACGTAAATCTATTGAGACTGTATTTCATTGTATCAGAGCTTGTTCATGTGCAACACATCCCATTCCACATGTTTTGTGATTTGAGAAAAGGTTGTGGGAAAGCGTCAAAAAACAGCAAGTTTTAGGAATACTGCGCAACAGGCCAAGAAACACTGCACAATGGTGTGCAATACGAAGCTTGGCACTGCAAATAAGTTTTGCAGAATGCTGCCAAGAAATGCAGGTGCCCTGAAAGAGCAGTTAGGACAAATATAGCACTTTAGAAGGAAGAAGCCCTTGGACGGATTCTCTGCTCCTGCTGATTTCTGCATCCCACCGGAATATCGCTCTGATAAATCATGGAGGGAGTACTTAAAATCATGCAAGGGCTTACCAAGGTTCTGAAACTCTGGAGAGACTATGGCTTCTTCTGCATGGCTGTAGGATGGCTGTGGGCTACAGAAAACGCAACCAGGGTGCTAGTTAATGTTCTTATCTCCTTGTTCAATTGCCTGCACTACTTCTTACAAAGTGTGGCTGCTGCACGGATCAGAAAGAGAAAAGACAGCCTACAAGGAGCACAGCGTCAGCAGTCTTCCCCCTTCTGATGTGTTTTTGGAAAATTAATTGAGTGGGGAGAAATGATAGAGGAGAAGGCCATAACATTCCTCCTGGTCTACACAGGAATATGGGTATTCTGAAGCCTGGGATTCCCTGTTCAAAGGACAGCCCTGGCATGCAGCAAGCATGCACCCAGGTACCTAAGTGACTCCCAGAGTTCCACTTTTCCATTTTTACCCTATAGTCTTTTCAGTTCAGAGTGCCCATGCACAGGTTCTTCCTTCATCCTTTTGTGAACCTGCAAAACGGCAGGGCTATACTTCACTACTGGGCCCATGCGGAAGGAGCCTTTGGCTATTTTGCAACTTCTTAAAATACCCTTCCTGTCAACTGTAATACACCCTAATTATTATTTATTATTATTAAAAAAAACAAATCAAAATTCCTGGCTCTTAGAGCCCTCACAGCAGACACAGCTGTGTGGGGTAGCACAGGACCTGTTCCAGAACAAGCCTCCAAGGCCGTGGTTACACCTTCACTTCAGACCTTCTTCAGTCCATCTTCAGATCTTAGTGCTCACACCTTTTCATTTCTATCCATTTTATTTGTAGACTTTCAACCTCCCATTTGGACTTTCCTGAGTGGAAAGTCCACAAGTGAATCGGAGAGAAATGAAAAGATGTGAACACTCAAACCTGAAGGTGGAGTAAAGAAGGTTTCAAATGACCAAGGCCTACCAAGGGTGAACAGCTTTGTTCCAGAACAGCCATATTGCTCCAGCAGGGACCCGTTCCACTCAGAGCAAGCCCAGCTGCAATAATCCAGCCCTGCAGCGGGAATGCGATAGCATTAAAAGATTTTGGAGAAGTATTCAGAATTATATTAACAATATTTTAAATGTAAATGTGGAATTAACACCTGAAATAGCTTTGTTTCATGTGGCAACAGGAAGAATAAGTGCAGAAAAACAATATTTATTTGAGCAAATGATACACGCTGCACAATCTACAATTGTTATTAGGATGAAAAGAGAGTATTAAATGATCATTAGATAATAGGTACAAGTACCTAATGGAACAATATAGATTGAGAAAACGTGGAAAATAAGATTTAAAAGCCAAGGACTGAAACTACACTCCAAGACAGAGGATAGCTGGAAAGAATTATTGAACGAGACGTCAAGCTCCAAAAACTTTCAGAGATGAAATATTAAGACTATTTCTTTGGTCCAGCTAAAAGTATATCAAGAGATAAAGGAGAGAAAAACTTCATGATGTTGTTAACTGAGTGAACTCACGGAAGGTGGAGGGATACACTTTCACTGTCACAATGTCACTGTTCTTTTCATGTTAGTTGATGTTCATGTTATTATAAAAATAAAACTTATTAATAGCCCAGCCCTGCAAGTGCAGAAGCAAAGGGACCAAACCTAAGGTCTTATGAAATTAAGAGAAGAAAATGTCACCCATGGGAAGGAGCCTACTGAAGCCAATTAGGGAAAGGCCCTTGAATATGATTCAATAATCTGAATTTCCAAAAGACTCTTTTGTCATATGGTTCTGCTGAAGATTTCCACTGCAACTGCTACAGATGGATGATAACCCTCTCTACTTTTATGCCCTGATTATAATAACAAGTAATTTTTACTAGTGTATATTTAATAATTAACCCAAAACAGAACTCCAGGAACTGTTGAATGAAGCTGTTGCAATTATTATTATCAGACATAAAGGCTATTTTTTACCTTTAATATATGACATGTTATGCATTATTCAAACCATACAGTATCTGAATGTTTAATATATTAGAAAAATACCAGCTATGTTAGCTATATTAGGATGCATTTTTTTTTCAAATTATTGTTAGCAGACTGCTCTCCCACTGCCCTTAGGTTGATCTGTCTGAACTGAAGCAAAGAAAGATCAAACAATCTTACATCCCTTTTAATGAAAAACACGGACACAGCTTACATGACCGCTGCATTAAAAGATGGCTAAGCAAGGAAAATAAATTATAGTAATACATTATTTTACATCTTTAATCTAAAACGGATTTGTTTTAAAAGTGCTGTAGATAGAAGCAATATTTTTCTTATGCCTGGGAAAGTGCAGCCTTGCATACTCAATTACCCAATTAAGTCCTGCTGCCTAAAAAAAGAATGAAAAAACATTCTGCCATTTTTTCTTCTTGGGTTGTTAATTCACAGCTCATGGATTTAGCAGGTTTGGTCTTGTGGGTTAGAGTGCCAGACTCTTACCTGCTAGTCTCCTCGTTCGATTCCACGCTCCTACATGAAGCCATCTGGGTGACCTTGGACTGGTCACAGCAATCTTTCTGAGCTCTCACAGCCCCACCTACTTCACAGGGTGTCTCTTGTGAGGAGAAGAACAGGTTTGTCAGCTGCTTTGAGCCTCCTTAAGGGTGAGAAAGGCAGAGTATGGGTGTTTTTCCACTGTCACTAGAAGTACCCATTAAGTACCCATCAATGGGTACAAAAATGCCATTATGTACCCATTAATGGGTACTTAATGGGTACTTTTAGTGACAGTGGAAAAACACCTTATAAAAGCCAACTCCTCCTCCTCTTCTTCTTCCTCTTCTTCCTCTTCTTCTTCACATGTCCCAGTACAGAATCCAAAGATTTCCTGCTCTTCTTTCATCTATGCACTTTTTTTTGTCTCTAGTATTGATCAAAGGCTTGACATACATTACTACATATAGCCCAAATGCCTTTGGCACTCTGGGGTTTCCCATTTTCCAACATACTAATCATCAAGGGGGAAAATACTGAAACAATAGAGGACCGAGTTGATGATATTCTGAGAAATACACCAAACATTCAATGTCCAGGAACAATCATAGTTATGGTACCTTACAAATTTAGAAAGCATGCATACAAACCTATTCCTATGCCCTTGCGTTTTTACCTGGTCTGTAATATCAAGCCCAGAAATATTAATATATGCCAAGGAAGACATTTGTGTTAACGACTCAATCCCAATATCAGACACGGCTTGACAGTAACGCAAATTCAGGTAAGTCAGATTTGAACACCTGGAGAAAAACACAAGAAGTTGTCTTCCTATTTTACATCTTATGCCATACTTATAAGGGGCATTTACATTTTCCATTTAAAAACTAGTGGTCTAGTGGTTCGGGATGGCTTCTGGAGCTGAGCAAAGATATCTGCATTAGGATGGCCATGACCTCTCCTGTGCTAGCCCCTGTGCCAAGCATGAAGCCCACAGCAGCTTCAGACCTGGCACTAGGGTTTCCAAATACTCTGAAGGCCTAGCAAGAAAATTCTTGACCTTTGCAGTGCCTGGGGACTCATTTGGGCAATGCCCCCCTATCGTGCCACCAAAACAGGTCCCCTGTGCATGCCTCTGCGGTCTGCTACACTACTCCTAACATGCTGACAGCCCTTTGGGTGCCCTAACCTGGGATTATAATGGAATCCCATTTGTTGGGATTCGAGAGCAGGAGAAGGTTTGCCCTTGTCTTTGCTTGAGATGCCCATGGGCAATTGGTGGGCCACTGTGTGAGACACAATGCTGGACTACATGGAAACCTTAGATTTCATCTTTCTCAGTGGGCTGTGGCTTGATCTAGCAGCTGTCCTAACTGCATACCAGAGGCCTAAGTGTGAACAGGCCTCAGGTTTATGCTCTATCTTTGTGGACTAAGTATGCCTAGAGTTGGCAGCCCTCCCCCCATAATCCACACTAACTTGTGGAAGGAAGGCCACTAGACACCTTCTCATCATGAGAAAATGTTCTGTGAGGAAAAGCCCTTTGTTATTTTAAAATGTTTTTTTGAAAGTAAGCTTTTTCAAATATTATGAAAATTAAGTTTTTCTGTTTAAAAGTATTCCCGAACCTAACTTAAAATATAACAGAACTGTAGGCTAAAGTTTTAATTCTAAGCGTTATTAGAAAGTATGTACCATTTAGAAGCCCTACTTCTAATAAAGCATGTTACCATTGAGACACAGGCGCCATTGATTTCAACAGGACTTAGCTGCAGCTAATATTTCACTATTAAATCTAAACAGATATTTTCCCCTTGACAGGGACAATAAGAGCTTATTTGAAAGGGCATTTCCAAACCAAGGGTGCCTCCAAACATCACACTAAAAATGCACAGTTTACCTATAGTCCAAAATAAAGTGCTTCCAGAGAGAAAATGGTTTGCCCCCCCCCCAACTATAGCTAATATTCCACATTTTAGCAGTAATGATTCTTCTGTTCATGTGCTCAGCCTTCCTCTGTGAGCTCAGCTCTCATAGGTCCATATGTTCTCAGTTCTTGAGAGTTCTCTCGCAGTTCATAAAAACACATTGAAAAATGAATAGCAATTGAATATTCCACAGCGAAGGTCCTTTAAAGTACTATTTTTCTAAATCTAGAGTATTGACTTATAATGCACAGCTACTGTTGGAGAATATTTAAACCTGTCTGTCAAATTGAAAGCTGCTGCACATTTCATATGCATTTTTTACCTTGTTTGGAGGCACCCAAGGTTATTTAAGGTAGGGTACCTTTGGGCTATTTTGATGACAGCACTGTCAGAGATATAGGAACAATTGGCCAATACGAGCTCTCTTATCTTCGTAGCTGAAGACCCTTCAACAAATGATTTTATTCCTGCATCGCTGATTCTAAAACATAATTTTAAAAAAATCATCGTAATGTTCTATGAACTAGTATTTGAAGTTCATTGACAACAAAAATCAGTAGGTGTAAAATATGGTTGCTGTAAAGTAAATCCAAATTGTTCAAATTTTCATCTGTCTTTCCATTGTAATATTTCGTATTTCACCACATGCAGAATTCACAACCTCTGTGCAAGCAGAACATGGCACTTATATCCAGATCTACTTTACATTTATACAAAACACTGTTGAAAAGTCTTCTTTGCACAATTCATTCCACTGTCAATTTTCCAGGATTCTCAACTGAATTATAATGATGGAACGGTTACTCCTGCACTTCCAGTGACAACAGAAGCACCATCACCACTGCAGAATGGGTAGCTGCGTGCCTCTGAAACCAGGAAACGGCCCAAATACAGCAACCATGGAATAGCTGGGGATATCAGCAGTGTGGGGAGTGCACTGCTACAGCGGGATAAGTGCAATAAGCACAGCAGGACTTTCGTGCTGCCATGCAACTCTTGCAAAAGAGCATCAAGAATGAGAAGACAAATCAAAACTGGTTGGAGGCACTCTAAATAACTGAAGCTGCACACCAAACTGCATGGAATGGTACAACAATATCATTCCACCACCGTTAAGTTCAGGTGGCTCAGCGACATTCATACCACAAGAACTGGTGCAGTCCCCAACTGGACCGCCAGTGTCTGCAGTGTAGATAGTCTGTCCCAAACTATCCGAACAGCCATGACAATGGTTGCAAAAACTTCCACTGTGCAATCGTGATGCAGTGAACAATTGTGCAGCCATGGCCAGGCTGTGCTGCCACATCTCCTCATAGTTTTAAAGCTGGAAGCAGGTGTGAATGCTGCCAACTGGGAGCATCCTAGCCTTTCTTGATCAAGCTCTGGAGACATTTTCCACTACTCCACAGCTACAGAAGACTGGGGCAGCTCCAGGATGCTCCAGTCACTCTGGGATAGCAGCAGTGGCAGGGCATATGGATGCACAACTTCAAGAGTGGCTGGAGCTGCTCCTTCAAGGTAAGTGCAAACAGATCCTAAAATAAATTAAATGCTGTCCACAATTTGCTGTCCAGATCGTATTTCAGAATCTGTTCACTTTGGCCCCCTACCAGATTAAATCTGCAGTACAAAAATAAAATTTGCAGCTTATCTACTGCAATGCTGCAGTCAGCATCCAGGCTGCACCAGCCCCTGTAGCTTCCTACACTGGGGGCTGCGAGACTTCCATGTGGCATGTGCGGTCACATGGGGTAAGGCATGCATCACGTGGGATGGGGTAGCCAATGGGAGCTGAGCTGCAGTCTCAACTCTCATTGGCTCTTCTCGACGTCCTGTCCGGACTGGCGGGAAGCTTCAAATTTACTTCATGCTGCACAGGGAGTGCTGCTATATCAGCATTAAGTAAATTCACAGTAGCGTTGCTATAAAGCGACGCCACTGCAAAGTATTGGCTGTCATGTGTGACGGCTCGATCTTGGCTGTGCATTCCAGTGCACAACATCAAGAAGTCTGGACACAGCCTGCCTACCTCTCTCCTGATTCAAGTGCTATGGAATATACATAAACACATACACGCACAACTGTATTAAGATAAATGCTCTACAGTTACTTCACAGTACCTTATACAGTCTGACAAATTCAGTACAATAATTTTACTCAGTGGAGTAATCATCTTGAGCCCAGCATCTATTATCTTCTGGCAGTCAGCCACACAAATGCGTTTCATGTCAGGCCAGAATTTACTCATCAGTCTGAAACTTCGTTCAGTAATCCTATTACTTCCTTTTGAAACAAAAAGATAACACCCAGATTAACACAGAACGTGTGATCTATATTAGCTACTGAATGTTATTAACTGGACACTTCTGACTTAAAAATTTAACAGCATCACACTAACCTTCTATCTTCATCCTAACAAGTTTGCACGCAGCAAGAGCTTTAAAAGCTGTATCAGAGACATGTGGAGATTCATTAAATTCAACAGAAATAATCTTTTGGCATTTTTCAGCCAAAGCCTTAAAGAGAAAAAAAAAATTAAAAAAATCTTTCAAATGTATTTCATATGAAAAAAATATACTTTTGTAACACTTAAAATACTGTATTTTCTGGCGTATAAGACTACTTTTTAACCCAGGAAAATCTTCTCAAAAGTCGGGGGTCGTCTTATACGCCGGGTGTCGTCTTCTTATACGGCGAGTATATCCCAAACTCTATATTTTAACTGGAAAGTTGGGGGTCGTCTTATACGCCCAGTCGTCTTATACACCAGAAAATACAGGTATCTAAATTTCTGTCTTATCCAAAAATCAGAACAAAGGTTGCCTCCAGACAGCAAGAGGAAAATGTAGATCTTGTCTAGGAGGCATCTTCACTTGGAGGAGTCTGCTACAACCTCCGAGCACCCCCTGGCTTTTCAGAAGTTCACTAATTGTTGATCAGGTGTGGAGCACAAAATTGTGCACAAAATTGTGCTCCACACCGTAACCAACATTGACCAAAAACTTACCTGGAGTGTCCAGGGAGTGGCCATTCACACCTCTTCTGGTGCTTTGGGGTCAACCAAATGTCCAGACATTTCCTGACTAGGGATGTGCACAAATATTCAAAATATTTGTTATTCGTACAAATTTGTATGAATTTGGACGTTCATATATGAATCAAATGTCCAGACATTCAATTCATATATGAACGTCCAAATTCATACAAATTTGTACAAATAACAAATATTTTGAATATTCGTGCACATCCCTAGTCAGGAAATGTTCAGGAATGTGCAGACCCTGACCACTCATGGCACATGCATGATGTCAGGACAATGCTGTGCAAACATTGCTCTGATTAGCTCAAAAGTTGTATTTACCACTAACTTCAGAGCTGCCAGGACCCTTCCTTAAGTGCTCTCCATTACTGTAGCCTGTGCCTCAGCTTTAGATAACACCCTCCAAACCAGCAAACAGCTTGAGGAATAAAAAGGAAATTTTTGCTACATTTGCAGAGAGCAGGGTGAAGAGTCATCTTCATCTTCTGCTGCATTGACAGTATCAAATGAGTGATCCTATCAAACCAGCACCAAAGCCAATCCTTCACTATCACTGGTTTTAATGGACATTACAGGAACACAATGAGCAAAACCAACAGATCGAAACAGAATTTAGGGCTTTGCTCCCCTAGAATCTCAAAATAAGTTTGACAAGCATGGGCAGTAGAAGAATGTAGGTTTCCATGTTGGTTTCCATCTCACTTGTCACAATTCTGGGGTTGTTATGCTACATTCAATAGTTCTGCTTTGAACCTAAGCTTTGGGATATGGCTACAATATCCATATCCAGTGAATCAGAGTGATGGAAGAGTCAAAGGCAACTGATGGCCTATTTTGAAGCTAACCTTTTGGATATAGCTATGATGTCCATCTTCAGAAGATCTGACTACAATTGATAGTCTTATGATTCTTGTTACCCTACTTTAGATGTTGGTAAATGATTGTTAGGATGGCCAAGAACAACACAACTGCATACCACCAACATAACTGCCATTCACTAGCAGCTGTAAGAAGAGTGACAAGAAGGACCATGAGACTATCGATTTTAGCCAGATCATCTGAAGATGGACACCAAACCCATATCCGAAAGCCTAGTTTCAAAACAGAACAATGGAACATGGCATACCAACTCCAAAAGCACAGGCCATTATTTTGTATTATGCTTTTCTGGGTGCAAAACTCTTTCATTCCAAATTCATTCTCAGAGACCGCTAACGCAGTATTGGCAGTATTACCAGTACAACTCCTCTGGTAACTTCTGTTGGTACATTACCATGACCACATCATTCATTAACATCTGCTAACAGTCACTGCAAGAATCCCAGAAACAAGTGCGACATATTGTTAGAATTGGTTTCTTACTTGAATGCATCTGTCAGTCAAAGTAGGCATTTCATTAATAATTAGATACTGGATACGGCTGCAACTCTTAGCAATATTCCTGAAGCCTTCCACTGAGATCTGTTTTTAACAGAAAAATGTTTTTATAAAAAAGAAGAGTTGTATGTAGTCATTATAAACAGCTTTCACATTTCCATAAATAAGACAGACATATCCTACAAAATATATCATTTGCCACCCTGGAACTATGGAGAAGTATAAAAATAAGTGTGATACAATAAATAAATCTGTGACAGAATTCTTTCTCTAACACCTCCCCCTCAAAAAAAACCTCCAACCTCCTTCCAAATCTAGAAAATCTTGTGTATTTATTTTGGCAAGTGGAGCCTGTATGCAGTGACGTCTTTATAAATGCATACTGTTTCTAGTTGAGGTTACAAAGAAAATTATTAAGTTGTAGTTTAGTGAGCCAGTTTGGTCTAGTGGTTAGGGAGCCGGACTCTTATCTGGGAACACTGGGTTCAATTCCGCCCTCCCCCATGAAGCCAGCTGGGTGACCTTGGGCTAGTCACAGTTCTCTTCTGAGCTCTCACAGCCCCACATACCTCACAGGCTGTTCTGTTGTGGGGAGAAGAATAGAAAAGCTTTGTCAGCCGCTTTGAG
The DNA here is from genome assembly GCA_023333525.1 of Aspidoscelis tigris stejnegeri. NCBI lineage: Eukaryota > Metazoa > Chordata > Lepidosauria > Squamata > Teiidae > Aspidoscelis > Aspidoscelis tigris. Next base: position 78,925,532 of record JALMGA010000005.1, on the reverse strand, counting down.
TCCACTTAAATGGGTGAGAAAAGTGGGGTAGAAAAGCCAACTCTTCTTCTTGTTTAGTATGTTTTCCTAGGCTTTACACTGGCAGATGGTTCAAATACAACACTGTGATGGATTCTGAGCTTAAATAATCATTGTTCCTTTGACTCTCAAGTAGAGATGTGCATGAATGGTGTTTTGTTTTGTTTTTCTGCATTCAGTTCATACCAAATAGAATGTTAGAAAATTCATATTTGTTCAAATAGGTAGGATTCCTACCACCTTCAAATGTGCTAGGATTCTACTGAATAAAATGTATTTGTACGAATTTGTACGAATATCCGATATGAACGCATACACATCTGATACATATCCATATGTATTCAATACGTATCTGATACATATCCTGTAACATATGTGCTCTGAAAGTGTCAAATCTGCCCTGAATCTACTTTGAATCCACTCTCAAACCATATCAAATGCATTCTGGATCCATTGCAGATGTGACTGGCACAGCCAGTATCCCACCTCCCCGTTTCACGAATGTTCCAAAATGTTCATACAAATACGAATGTCAGTGTATGAATGTTGTAACATTCTATTTGTATGCAAATGTCTTAATTCATGCAAATATCAAATGTCATGAATATTCATGCACATCCCTACTCTCAAGTTCTCCCCACCTTCCAGCGCTGTGAAAAGCCACAGCCTCCATCAGAACGTAGAAGAGAGATTCCCAGTACCACCTCTCAAAGCAGCTGGGACTACCACATCCCACAATGGCATCTTTGTCACTCCATGGACCCACCCAGTCAATCTCGTGTGGCTAATTCTAAGAAGCCATGATAGCTCAAAATCCAGATAAGTATTAAGCTTCCACAACAAATCAAATCACCATTTGCTGCCACCAAAGCCAAGGTATAAATTGCTACTCAGTTCCATCTCACTGCCAAGGTGAATACCTACAGTATAGCATCTGTGCCTGTAGATATGGTCAACATTCTGACTTCAGCATCTGGCTAATACACTATTTCCGTTTTTAATCATCTTGTATCAGAAAAAACTGTCATATCATTTTGCTTTATTCTGCTGAATTTTAACTTAAACACAATTTCTTAGCTATTAATATTGCTATTTGCAATTTATACACTGTTAACAGCAAGCTGGTCTGCTAAAGAACTTGCTTTGGGTAACCCATCCCTTAGATGTGTTCTCTCTGGACTGCCTGAGTGATGTCAAGTTACTGGAATTTAAGAACCACAGCCAAATTGAGAGTGTATTAAACAAAGATAACAGGTAAACATTCAGATGGTATAAGAATCAGAAGTCCATTTTTATGTCATTTTCTTTCTTGGCATAGGATGCAGCCCATAAGACATTAGAAGGTAAAGCATGCAAAAGGTAATTTCACTCCCTCAGAGACACCACACAGATGGTATTAATTTAAGCATCCCCTGGACATAATTGACTAATCTCTACTGGGGCAAAGGTAACCAGTTTGCACACACACACACAGATCTTGAGCATTACCACAAGCTCCTCAACAGAAAAAGTACTGTTCTTTTCTTGCAGTAGAAATCCTTTGAAGAAATGAGATTTCAGAACATAGTTCCTATGCTATTTTGACTTCACTTCTAAACCGAGAACCTTCTACACCATGGGTGTGTTCTCACATCATGCAAAGTCTGTATTATGAGGGAACATGGATTGAATACATGTTCCTATTGTTCCCATACCTGTATTGTTACACGGATTCAAAATGAACTTGTTCCCACTCATCATTCTTCCCATGCTTAGCATGGAGAAACGATCTTTTTCTGCCCTCCACTCACCAAATATCCCCCTTATGCAGTCAGCGATTGGCTGCTGTTCCATCCATCAAATTATGACTTCACAGGGGTGGAAAAGTCAAACTCCGCCCTCCATATTTCCCTGCCCCTGTATTAGAACATGGATTCCCTCGGCATCCTTACTAGTCATTCAACATTTGTTCCTTCTCCCGCTCCAGCCTGTATCCACCCAAGCACAATTTCAATTCCACATCTATTGCACTGTAAAAGTTATTTAAAACCTTGTTTTAGGGTGTTTTTCCACTGCAGCCCTTAGGTCCGGATCTAAGGAATGGGTACATTCCTTAATCCGAATCTAGTAGATCCGGATTAAGGGAAGCACCCAATGTGTTTCCATGGGAGGTGTAGCACCCATTAGCAATGGGTGCTAACACCCCTGCTGTGGAAACAGCTTTGCACCCATGTGAGGAATCCGGATCGACCCACAAGGGGTCGGTCCATTACCCCAGGTGCTTTGGGGGGCAGGGGTCTTCGAATTCACTTTGAAGTCACTTTGAAGTCTGTGCAAAATAGCTCCGGAGTGCCTTTGAAGTCTGTGCTGATCTTCAGAGTGAACTTCGAAATGACTTCAGAGTCACTTCGGAGTCACTTCGAAGTTCACTCCGAAGATCAGCACAGCCTTCAGAGGCACTCTGGAGCTATTTTGCACAGACTTCGAAATGACTTCGAAGTGACTTCAAAGTCAATTCGAAGTGACTTCGGAGCCTAGGTTTAGGGGGGGTAATCGATGCATCCCCTCCCCCTAGCCTTCTTTGGACCCCATTGCCTGTTTCCAGTGGAAACAGGCTCCCTTCAATCCGGATTTTCTGCCAGAAGACCCCACTGGAGACCCCATTAATGGGGTCTACAGAAAATCCAGATTAAAGGCCAAAATGTACCCATTAGATCTGGATTTCCCCCATGGCAGTGGAAACAATCGGGTCCCAAATGGGTGCTGTGGTGGAAATGGGATCATCCGGCTCACACCCAAATGGGTCCTAAATGGGTGCAAAAGTGGGTACTTTTTAACAGTGGAAAAACACCCTTAATTTGTTTTCCTTTGTAATTGAGCTTTTGTGTAACTTGGCAATTTCAAAGCAGGGTGCAATGGGGGACAGCTGAGTGAAAATGGGGAACATGGTGAATAGTGAATCTTCTCCACCTGTTGTGTCCCAGGTGGGCAAGGGCAGCGAGGCAAACACACACACAGGCTTACAGTAGTCCTTTGGGGGTTCAGAAGTAATCAGTGTCAGTTCAGCCCAAGGTCAGGATTCCAGAGGTATGGCAAAAGTCACAGCAAGAATCAGTCAGTCCAAGGTTAAGGTTCCAGGAGTTCGGCAAGTCACAAGGGTCCCAAGAGTCAGAATTCAGGGACACCGGAAGTTGCATCAGAGTTATCTGCAACATCGGCTCAGCATGTGCTGCTCAATTAAGTAGGGAAGTCATCACCATGCCCTTGCCAGTGCAGCTGAGCCAAACACTGCGACCTGTGTCTCACCTGTTTCTGCTGCCGAAGGAGCAGAGGGAAGGGGCGCTCTTGGGGTTGATTGTCCGAGCTCTCATCTCCAGAGCTGTCTGTGTGCTCCCCCAAAATTGGCCTCAGACCCTCAACATCTGCAGCGCTGTGCCCCGGTTGCTGCCCAGGCTGTTGCACTGTTGCAACTGCACCCTCCTTCTCCAAGGAGACTGGAGAGACAGTACAGGGCAGGACACCACCTTGCCTGCACCTGCCAAGAAATGCACAATAGCAAACTTGGTGATGTGGGGCAAACAGACTGAGGTTTACAGTGCCTGGATCAATGCCTCCTTGGGGACCACTAAGGCCAGGAGCACAGGAAGGAGTTCCTGCTGCAAAGCATTCAGGTTGGAGGGAAGGAGGAAGGAGAGGGAGAGACAAAGGGGAGAGGGCAGGGGGAAAGGAATAAGACAAAAAACATAAACCCTTCTGAAATCCAATTTCTCCCCCTCTCCTTTGCCATGGTTATTTGTAAGCCCCGCACTGGATGATGGGCTTGGGAGAAACACCTGGGCAAAAAGCCCCCAGCTCTAAGGGTGAAGCTGCCGCAACATGTGTGCCTCCACTTCCATTTCAAAGCAGAGTGCAGTGTGTCAGGGCTAGGAATGTGCACGAATATTCGCAACATTCAAAATCTATAGGAATTTGGCCAAATTTGGACATTTGAATTTGAATCAAATTTCAGCACATTCAAAAACTGACATTCAAATTTAAATCAAATGTTTTGATACATTTGTATGAAGCTTCGTATGGGATTTGTATGCTATTCGTACAGGATTCATATTGGATTGAACATTCGTACCAAATACAAATCCTACCACATTTGAATGAATACAGATTTTCTTACATTCAATTTGATACAAATCAAATTTAAAAAAAAACATTCATGCACATTCCTAGTCAGGGCCACTGCCTGTCCATCTTGTCTCTGTTGAAATCAGGCCAAGCCTGTGACAGGAAGTCTACTATGCCTTTACTGTGGGATTGTTTTCTCTTTCAGAAGCCTTGAATGAGGAATGGGGCTGTGGAAAAGTGTTGCCTAGAACCTCAGTTTGGTCTAGTGGTTAGGGAGCTGGACTCGTATCTGGGAATACTGAGTTTGATTCCGCTCTCTTTCATGAAGCCAGCTGGGTGACCCTGGACTAGTCACAGCTCTCTTCTGAGCTCTCACAGCCCCTCCTACCTCACAGGGTGCCTGTTGTGGGGAGAAGAATAGAAAGCTTTGTCAGCAGCTTTGAGTCCCCTTAAATGGGTGAGAAAAGCAGAGTAGAAAAGCCAACTCCTCTTCTTCAGTGAACCCTAGAACCCTAGCCTCTGCTTAATTCTATGCTTTCTGCCACCTTTCATAATTATTTCTGTTGCAAATGCCCACAACAGAGCGTGTGGGGGTGGGGGGAGGAAAGGAAGTGGCGGCTTGGCAGGCTTTGGGGTATTTGCAGGAGGAATTATAACAAAAGGAGGCAACAGAAAGACGTAAAAGCCTACAATTGCCTCCTACACCTGGCAGGAATTGCGAGGGGCAATTGCAAGATCTTCTTTAGATGCCACAATTGCCTCTTGCGATCTGAAGGCATCTCTTTCGCTTTAGGCTTAAACACACTAATGGTTTTCAAATGATACTCTATAACTTACAAGTTAAACAATATCAGAAACAAACCAAAGACACACACACAGAGAATACAAAGAACAAAACTGATCACGGTCTGCCCTACTAAACAATTTCCAAGGGCACATGGGTGAATAAATATACCTTTTAAAGAGATTTTTACAGCATGACATCATCAAGGGAGCTGCCCAGATCTCAGCTCAAAGAGAGTTCCAAAGGGTGAGGGCTGCAACCAAAAAGGTTCTGTCCCTGGCCCTGGTTCCTAACACTTCACACGGGCCAGGAATTTTTAGTGTGAGTCAAGTGCACAGTTTGGGAACTAGCTAGGCAGGAGAGACGTGTCAGTGTTGGTAATCTTGAGGAAATTTGAAAGAGTACTGAAATCATTGTTTTCAACAAAATATTCCATCGTTCTTTAAAAAATCACTAGATTTGCTAGCTCTTTGGGTTGTTTGGTAGATAGGAGACATCCTGCCTTATCAACCACCCCTGTTTGTCAGTTCAAGGAAGCACCGCTGATTTATAAGAATTAAGAAGCCCAACAAAATTTACAAACAGCTATAAAGTACAGGTGCATCCCTCATAGGGCAGGATACCATCTACCTGCAACCAACTGACAAGTGCCACAGTGTTTCTGTGTCAGAGTGCAGTGTTCAGAGTAGAGATGTGGACAGATATTTGAAACATTCCAAATTTAATCAAATTCGTTCGAATTTTGAATTTTCAAATCTATTCATTCAAATTATTCAGACACTTGTATGTGTACAGGTACGTAGACGATATGTACTTGCATTTCCCACATCCATACGCAGATCTCTGTGGGACAAAAATGGGTTATAAAGGGGATAAATATGGGATACATACAGACATGTATGGATCCGTCCGGGATGCGTAATGATGCATACAGGCACATACGAATGCTGTCGTCATTCGTAAGTGCAAATCTGAATTGAAAATTTGAACGAATACATTCAAATTTGCTTAATCGAATATGGATAAATTTGAATTTTAAAGGTTCGAATCGAGGCAAATTTTTGGATATTCGATTTGAATTGAATTGAATCCCCAAAATTGCATTCATTCACACCCCTAGGTCAGAGTCAAGTTTTTCCAAAATAAGCTATAGCCGGCTTTCACTCCCAATATACAGGGATTATGTTGGGGTTGCCAAACTACAGTAGAGCTATTTATTCCCTGTCAAGATGGGACCTTAGCCTGGTGCAAGGGATTGTGAAAAGGAATCTGCTACTTTTTCTAGTTAGAATACCCCATATATATGCATGGCTTTCCCCTGCTTTTCAGTCTTTTTGCTTTGTTCTATCGCTATATATTTAAAATGATGTGCTTCAAGTATGATTAAGCATTTATTTTCCTGGAACTTAAAAGCTACCATGCTTTTTATTGGACAGTTTTATATTATTGCATAACTGCCAGGGGTCTGATGATCTTCATCATTGCATTCAGTGAATATTTGGAATTTCAGCTTCCATAAGAGTCCAAAAGCTTTATTTTCATTGTGGCAAGTTCTGTCTTAATTGCACCTTTGCTGAACTGCAGTACAGCAGATAAAGATTTTCTCTTAGTTTATCAGTGCACATATTGAATTTTGGGAGCCAGACTTCTAAATGTTTGCATTTAGTGGGCAACTCTTAATTGTGTTTTCCCATTTCTTGGGTGTCTGGTGTTATATTGTCATGGACAATAATATAACACGGCAAGAATAGCACTTAATGTGCAAGCAAATTCTTCAGTCGTAGCTATTAATTAATACAAGGAAGCAGCATATTATGCCGAATAGCCTCCCATGCTGCAAAATAAGAGGCAGTTGCTCTGGTTACATCATGAATCTGTTTGCATTTGATTGTGCTGTGTCAAAACTATGGGCAAAAAAAGGGACATCCATGCGGTTTCTTGGCAACAATAAAATTAGAAATATTACAGAAATGGATTGTCATGGCCTCCTTCAGGAATATGCTTCCACTTCTCAATCTAGGCTAGAACATCTAGTATTTCAAATGGTCTCGCTTCCAAATATTAATCAGTAACTGATAACTGCTTTCAGTTTTTTTCAGTTCTCTTGTTTTATACACTGGGCCTACAGACGTGCTGAATTTGAATCTGGCAAACATGAATGGGAGTTGTGTGTAAGTGACTGGACCCAAAAAGAGCCAGGAATGTTAGGGAAAGCACCTAGTAGTCCTTGGCCTCTAAATCTCCATTTGTGCTCTCCAAATGCAAATCCCATAAAGCCCAAATTGAAGCTATTAAAAACCTCTCTTAAACAAAATAATTGTTTACTGAAACTCTGTAGAAAATGAACTTGCAAGTTGACATACATTCTGGGAACTAAAAAAGCCCATAATTTTCTGTAAGATGTGTTCTTTTTCAGTGTACAAATAGGGAATTGGTGTTTTAGGGCCTTTTGCTCATACTGGTGAGGACTAGACTCCTTTGTGCCTCTCTCTTCCACACTCTGGAGCTGAACAGAGAAGCCACCACCACCACCACCCCGGTAAACCACTACATCACACTGGATGTAGTGTACCCTGGGGTGTTTCTGCACTTAGCTTTCTAACCACTGGATGGGAAATGTGCATTCCCCACTCGTGTGCACTAGCATTCACACTTGCAAAAGTTAGTGCACACCATACTAAGCCCCACACACCTGAAGACTTACCTGGGTCCAGGTGCGTATCCAGGAACTGCCAGCAGCATGTGTCTGGTCACCGCCATCTTCCATGTGGGACCTGATAGGGCTGTGCATGCACTGTGAAATTCTGTGCATGCACAGATGCATTTGGGGTCATCTGAGGTGCCAGTGCACTTGCTGACCTCAGATGACCCTGATTCCAGCAGAGGTGCAAATGGTCGTTCCTCTGGACAAGAAAGGTAGGGATTAGGATGTGATTTCATGCACCATCACTAGTAGATGCTGGAGCAGCTTCTGGTAAGGCAGGAGGCATTTCTGGCTTGAAAACGCCTCCTACAAATGCAAATGCTCCTTATCAGAAGCTACCCCAAGGTGTACCAAGAGACCAAGTGCAAATTAGCCTCTGGTCTAGGCAGACCCAAATGGCCATCTAGACCAGGATAGTAGATCTTTTAAAAACATCTACTGTGGTCTACTCAAGAGAAACCAGCCCAGAGAGACATGTGGAAGGTACACGCCTCCATGGGCCAGTTCGGCAGGAAACCCTATTTTGGTGGTGCACAGAACTGTGTTGCTGAAATGTCCATCCCCCCTGGGTTATGAAGTCATTCCTGGCCATCAGAGCCTTAATAAGAACTTCAGAGTGGCACGGGATGGCACTGGGGCTGTCACAGAACACGGAAGTGCAGATGGCCTTGTTTGAGGCAGCTGGCCTGTTCCAACTTGGAACAGTTCCAACTGGAGTGGTCCAGCTCCCACAAACGTGAAAAATGGCCATAGTATCCTCTTTGTGACTTACTCACCAGGAATAAGAAATGGGTAAAAAAAATAATAATAATTCAAGGGAAGCCAAGATGTCTGGGTTCATCTAGATCTTAACTGATGTAGACTTCTGATTGTCTTTCCAAATAACACATTAATCTAATATCTACCATGTCCATCTTATGGCGCACACTTTTCAGTTCAATGTTTATGTTTGTCTCAGAAGAAAAATCAAATCATAATTTACATCACTTGGTTCTGCCATTGTGGCCCTGATGGCCCCATCTCTGGTTGGAGTTGACCTGCACCTACTAAACTCCGCAGCACACCAGCCATCATTGTTACAGGGCATATGTGATCAGTGTATCATAGTCTAAATAAAGTCTAGAAATCTAAAGCAACTTTGGTCAGAAGACTAATCAGCTGGCCATACCCCTTCCATAACGCTTTTGTGCTCACCATCATACGCACAACTGTAATCCAAGTATTTCTAAAGGTATTTTCTAGTGTATTTTCTTTTGTGCCCATACAAAAGTATTCCCATGAAATTTTTTGTTTGTTTGTTTTGATTGAACATTGCAAATAAAACTGGACAGAATGCTTCTTAATAATACTCCAGCTCACTCGCACAGATTTTTCTAACTTTTGGACTTGCCTTCCTGGAAGTGCCTGAGTGGCAGAAATCCAAATTAATCACATAAACAGGCACACAGAGGCACCATTGTTGCTGTAGCACATGTGGGATTGCTTCTGTTCTACTGAGCTTTTTATAGGATTGGCCTGATGACTCAGTAGTTCCCCTGACTCAATAACCCTCTTTCAGTATATATTTTGCAGAATGCTGGCTGAGTCTTGAGATTGCCAGAAGGAGAGACCACCACCACTCCAGATAGCCTGCAGTGAGACCTTTAACATACGTGTCCTTCATTTTATGTGTTCCTATGAAATCTCTGGGACTACTTCTCTGATAAGGACCTTTTTACACAAGAGGGCCACAATACTTACCCTGACCTACCTGCTCCAAACAGCATCCCTCACTCAGGTTAAGCACTGAGTTATTGTGGCCCTATCCTGCAAAGGTATCTTTAGAAGACAAGCATTCACAGGAACTTCACAGTGATAACTCAAACATTGATTTTCTGGAGTAGATAATGTGAAAGAAAACTGCTCTTCACTTTGATGATATGTTATCTCATTTTGAAGGTGGATCAAAGAAGGATTAAAACTTGTGTGTAACTGGGCTTGTACCACTTCACAAGTAAGACAAACACACAGGTATACAAACAGGTGAGGGAATCAGAACTGCTGGTGTGCTGAAAAAGCTGAGGAAAAAAAGGTGGGAAACTGCTACCATGAGGTAAAAAATAGTTAGGAGGGAGGTGTATGTCACCCGTGCCTAAAGATGAACCCAAAGTACCAGGAAACATTAATATATTGTACCCTCAATCCTTCTGTTGTGGGGAGGAGAACAGAAAGCTTTGTCAGCTACTTTAAGTCCTCTTAAATTGGTTGGAAAAGCGGGGTAGAAAAGCCAACTCAGCTTCTCTAAATTCCCTTTCAAATTGAAGCTTTTCCCTTTTTCTTTCCCCCTTTTTCCACACACAGTCAAATATCCAGATCTTCAAGATCAGATCTTTCAGATAGGGTCCTCCTGGAGATGAGGATCTTGAAGATTCCTGAAGACCACACTGTGGACACCTTTAATGAGGTCCACATGAAATCCAGATATAAGGGCCTGAAGGACCCATTCAATCTGGATTTCCCCTGCCCTTGTGGGGAAAGGGCATTGCAGATGGGGCCTTCAATGGGTCCAGGTAGGGGCAGGGCCTTTTTGATTGGTACCAATCAAATACCAATCAGGTTCCTAATGGGGTCTTAGAAGGATTCCAAGCCCTGGTGGGAAAAGGCCCTTTGAAGATAGCTACTGAAGAATAAATTAATAAAAACTGCCACTAAGCTCCCTCCAATGTGATTCCTACTAGTAACCCTTGCCCCAGACCTCTTGAACCTACATTTATTGTACAGGAGGCAGGGTGATTTTAGTGGATGCTTTTTTCTGGAAAAATATGTGCTATTTATGATGGAAAATATAGGTAATACAAAATATAGACATACTACGGCTGTGGTCAGACCTTCACTTTAATCCTTCTTCAGTCCATCTCTGGGCCCCATCATTCACACCTTTTTAATCCAACCTGCTTTATTTGTGGACTTCCTTCCCTTCAAGTGTACTTTCTTGAGTCCTGATTTTTACACATCTCAAGCTGTTAGAGAGCGGTTGGTATGTCTGGCGCTCCTGTCGAAGCCCTGGTTTCTCTCTGGAACCGAGAGATGAGCAGGGCTATTGATACGATTGCTCCCAAGTGCCTTCGGCATGCTTGTGGAGCCCGAAAAGCTCCTTGGTATTCCATGGAACTACGGGCCATGAAACAGGAAGGTCGACGGCTAGAGCGCAGGTGGCGTAAATCCGGCTGTGAATCTGACCGAACACGGGTTAGAGCAAACTATTGTGCCTACCATGTGGCAGTGACGGCGGCGAAAAAGAACTTTCTCCGCCACCATTGCGTCCTCAAGTAGCCGTCCAGCAGAGCTTTTCAGAATAATAAATGGCCTCAGAAAACCAAGCTCAAAGAAGCATGAGCCAGGGCCAAGCAATATCTGCTGTGACAATTTTGCAAAGGACTTTGAGGACAAAGTCACCCAGATTCGTAGGGGATTGGATGTCACAATTGGACAGAGTCCAGACGAGGCATCCAGAGAACTGTCTGGTCCTGTTTGGTTGGATCAGTTTCAATTATTGCAGCCTGAGGATGTGGACAAGCTGCTTGCAGGGGTGTGGCCGACAACGTGCTCTCTGGATCCCTGCCCTTCATGGCTGATAAAGACTAGCCGACAAGGTATGACCGGGTGGATCCAGGAGGTAGTGAATGTATCTCTGAGAGAGGGGGTGGTCCCATTGGCCCTGAAACAGGCTGTGGTACGCCCCCTCCTGAAGAGGGCCTCCCTGGATCCGGAAGACCTAAACAACTATCGCCCGGTGGCCAACATACCTTTTCTAGGCAAGGTTCTGGAGAGGGCTGTCGCTGTTCAACTGCAAGCATGCTTGGAAGAAGCTGATTATCTAGACCCATTTCAATCTGGCTTCAGACCCGGTCATGGCACAGAAACTGCCTTGGTCAACCTGGTTGATGACCTTCTCCGGGAGAGAGACAGGGGGAATGCTACCCTGTTGGTTCTCCTGAACCTCTCAGCGGCTTTTGATACCATTGACCATGGTATCCTTTTGGAGAGACTACGGAGTTTAGGAGTGAGAGGCAATGCATGGCACTGGTTCTACTCCTATCTCCAGTATAGATCCCAGATAGTGGCTGTGGGAGATACTGTTTCGACTCCCTGGGAACTCACCTGTGGGGTTCCTCAGGGATCGATCTTATCTCCCATGCTATTTAACATCTATATGAAGCCGTTGGGAGAGGTTATCAGGAGATTTGGAGTAAGATGTCATCAGTATGCAGATGATACCCAGCTCTATCTCTCTGTACCATCTGAATCAGGAGAGGTGGTTGAAGTGCTTGACAGGTGTCTGGAGGCAGTAATGGGCTGGATGAGGACCAATAAATTGAAGCTGAATCCAGACAAGACAGAGGTGCTGTGTGTCACAGGGTCTCGGGTCCAGGTAGTTGGGAGATACCCTGTCCTTGATGGGGTTGCAATACCCTGGAAGGGACAGGTGCGTAACTTGAGGGTACTCCTGGACTCTGCGCTAACACTTGAAGCTCAGGTGGAGGCTGTGGCCAAGAGCGCCTACTCCCAACTACGGCTAGTCCGGCAACTAAAGCCTCTTCTGGACAGAGATGACTTGGCCACAGTTATCCATACTCTGGTAACCTCTAGATTGGACTACTGTATTGCACTCTACATGGGGCTACCCTTGAAGACGGTTCGGAAGTTGCACCTAGTGCAAAATGCAGCCGCTAGAATCCTGACCAGGACACCTAGCCGGATGCACATCACGCCGGTCTTAAAAGAATTGCACTGGCTGCCAATTCGCTACCAAGCCCAATTCAAGGTTTTGACTCTGACTTATAAGGCCCTAAATGACTTGGGCCCCAAATATCTAAAGGAATGCCTTCTCCCATATCGACCTGCCTGTGCCTTAAGATCAAGTGGTGAGGCCCTCCTGGTTGTCCCACCACCTTCAGTAGTGAGGTTGGTGGGCACCCGGGAGAGAGCCTTTTCTGTGATGGCCCCCAGACTATGGAATAGCCTCCCCCTCGAGGTGCGTCATGCCCCTTCCTTATATATATTTAGGAGGGTGGTGAAGACGCACCTCTTTGCCCTGGCCTTTGGCTGAGCTGCTTATGCTCCCCCCCCCCGCCCAGTACAGACACTGTCATTTTAAACATATTGTATATTGTTTTACACGTGTGTGAATTTTTAATGTCTTTTAATGTATATTCTATTTTAATATGTTGTTACCCACCCAGAGACCTTCGGGTATGGGGCGGGATAGAAATGTAAATAAATAAATAAATAAATAAATAAATAAATAAATAAATAAATAAATAAATAAATAAATAAATAAATAAATAAATAAATCCATTTTCATTTTTTGGGTGCGATCAGGGAAACGGACTAAAGGGGCTGAACCGTATTATAGTGGGTGGATATTGCATAAATGTGCCTTACCTTTTGCCCAATGTTTGTCTGTTTGTTTATTCTGCCCTATACCCAGAGGTCTCCAGGTGGGTAACAACATCTAAAATCAATCATCATTAAAACAATCACAGCATCTGCCAGTGGGAAAAGTGTATCCCCAATGAACCAAAGGCTAGGGCAAAGAGGTGTGTCTCCACTGCCTTCCGAAACATGTACAATGCACCTGAAGGGGGACACTATTCCATAGCCTAGGGCTCATCAATGAGAAGGCCCTCTCCCGGGTGCCCTTTTGCTGTGGAGTGTGGTGGGACAACAGGGAGGGCCTCCCCTCCAGATCTTAAGGCACGGGCGGGTTGATATGGGAGTAGATGTTCCTTCAGACATTTGGGTCCCAAGTCATTTATGATTACAGGTCTTTGAGTCACAGAACCTTTATCCTGTTAGAGCATAGGGGGTGTCATGATGGTGGAGAGGGGTGGACATCTAAAAAAGTCTCATAAAGAGTCTCAAGACGGGAATGGAAAGATGTGAGCAGAGAAGCCCAAACTAAGGACAAACTGAGGCAGGATTATCAGGTATTGGGTATGATCAAAGTTAGTGCATTTTGAGTCCTGTTTCTTAACAAGATGGGAGTATTTCAGCAAGGTGTAGCCATGGCCTAAGAACAGACAGTTCAGATCTAAAATCACTATGAATGTTTTCTCTTAGCCAGTGGGAACCATATTTTAGTTACATTTATGTAATGGCACTTTAATTTAAAAATTACTCTTCTGGCTATTTTTCCCAGTGCTGTTGCATCTGGACTTCTCACCTCTTCTTGGGATTTTTCCCCACTATCCTCCCTTAATCCGGATTTAAGATGATCTGGATCTAAGGAATAGGTCTTTCAACTAATCTGGATCTAGTAGATCCAAATTAAGGGAGGCACCCAATGCGTCCCCACGGTCGGTGCAGCACTCAATAGCAATGGATGCTAACCTGCCTACAGTGGAAATGCCAAAGCACCCATGTGGCAAATGTGGATCGACCCACATAGGGCCCGCCCGTCACCCCAGGTTTTTGGGGGGAGAGGGGATGCAATCTCTGTAGACGCTCTGGAGATTCTTCAAAGATTCTCTGGAGCTTTTGACAAAGGTCCGTAGGAATGGCATCACTCCCATGTGGCATCCTCTTCAGAGCCTGTGCTATTCTTCGAAGCTGGCTTTGGAGAGTGTGCACAGGCTTCAGAGCTTTGGAGTTGGGGGCACACACACCCAGAGCCCCCCCTAGACCCCACTGCCTGATCATGGTGGAAACGTGCTCCATATAATCCAGATTTGATGCCTGAAGACCCCATTGTAGATCCCTTTAATGGGATCTACAGGAAATCCAGATTATAGCTCCTGAAGGACCCATTCAATCCCGATTTCCACAGAACTGGTTGGAAAAAATGTGGCTCTAATGGGGTCTGCAGTGGAAATGGGGTCTTCCTGTTCTGAGGCTAATGGGTCCCTAATAGGTACTTAATAGGTACTTAGTGCTAATGGAAAAAGCCCTTGATCTCCATTTCCAAACATCATATTATGGCTTCCCATCACATCCAGACCACTTTAGTCATTCAATGAATTTCGTGGATACACAACCAGACTTCTAAAGGGGCTGCCTGTGCCTGAAGACTTTCTGATGTGCAAGGTGTCATCAATCATCAGTGCACCCTTGTTAGTAGCAACAAAAGGTCGTGCCACATCGGTCAGGATCTGTGGACAAAATGTTTGCTCTCCCCAGTTGGCTTACCACAGTAAGAGGAGTCACAGCTTAAGTCACCCTGACATGTGGAGGTATACATACTGTACCATCCCTTAGCCAACCCTAGGTTGGCCAGAAACTACAGTCTAATAATTCTTTCTCCCTGCAACTTAAGAGAGAAGAGTTTGATGAGATGAAATGTAGTGGTATTCTTCCAATTTTTGGCCTCAAGGTGTTCAAAGTCTTATCTTTTTTGGTTATGAAAGGTGGGACTTGAGTGAGTTGAAGTAAAAAACAAAAAGAAGTGAGGAGAGGAAGTGTCTAAGTCAGTGATGGTGAACCTTTTGAGCTTGGTGTGTCAACATTTGCAAGAAAACCTAGCTTAACTTGGGTGCTGTGTCACATCTAGAGATATCCATAATTTTGTGATATTTGTAGCTCTAGTAAAAAGTTATATTTTTGATGATGTATTTTATTAAAAGCAAAAACAAATAATTCTTTACATTAGTGACTTTTGCTGCTAAATCTTCAATTGAAAGTTGGTATTTCATACACTTCAAGAACAAGCAAGCACTACATGTCCAGGTGCAAGGGTGACCATGTGTGTCACCCAAAAGGGCTTGGCGTGTCACCTGTGACACGCATGTCATAGGTTGGCCATCACCGGTCTAAGTCCTAAACAGGATGGTTGCCATTTAGAACTGAAAAGAAGCAGATAATAAGGGCCATGAATAAGAGCGTGTTCACTCTCAGCAATGCTTGTGTATTCTGCCTCTATAATTTGCTGTTCTAGGGGGAATGTAACAAGCCATTTTCTTTACTTACTTCTCTTTAATCCAGATCAATGGTTCCAGAATAATTGAGCCCACTGATCCAGATCGTGTGGAGGCGTGGGCCTGATCAGCACAGTCTGCACTGATGGCGCTGATCTGGCCCAGGCGTCTCTGTGGCTGTGACGCTTTGCATCTACCTCCCTCACCCCCAAGGTTAGGAATTGTGATGGTTTCAGGGTACAGGCTGCAAACTGCTTTGCTTTCTGGCCTTGCAGGCTTCTTGCAAGCTGCAATAGCCAGCCTTGTTGCAAACAGTTTGTTGCAAACCCTGGGATTTGGGCTGCAAAAAGAGCGGGAAATACTGTGCGGGTCCTGTTGCAGTGATTGGCTGGAGTAAGGTTTTGGAGGGAAAAGCTGTCCGGGGATCTGAGTGCTGGAGGGGCTAGAGAAGGAGTTCCCACCAATCAGGCTGGAGGGACAGCAACCTTTGTTAGGAATCTCCAGCAGCATTTTATTGCGGCTAGAGCCAATCAGGATCAGGGGTGTGTGTATAAATGAACACAGAGTACAGCAGAAGGAGTCTTCATGCTGGGACAAGAGCTGAAAGGAGAAGAAGAGCTGAATCCTGAGGGAGCTGGAACCAGTAGCTGACCAGTGGTCTTTTGGGCTGAGTGATTTCTGAAGGAGGCAATCGAGGAAGATTGGGGCTCTGAGGGAGACTTCACTAGCAACTGACCAGGCTGGATGATTGGACAAGCAAGGACAGACTGGGCCTTGTGATCATCTAGGGCAGTGATGGTGAACCTTTTGAGCTCGGTGTGTCAAAATTTGCAAGAAAACCTAGCTTAACTCGGGTGCTGTGTCACATCTAGAAATATCCATAATTTTGTGATATTTGTGGCTCTAGTAAAAAAGTTATCTTTTTGATATATGTATTTTATCAGAAGCAAAAACAAATAATTCTTTACATGAGTGACTTTTGTTGCTAAATCTTCAATTGAAAGTTGGTATTTTGTACACTTCAAGAACAAGCAAGCACTACACACCCAGGTGCCAGGGTGGCCATGTGTGTCACCCAAAAGGGCTTGGCGTGTCACTTGTGACACGCGTGTCATAGGTTGGCCATCACCGATCTAGGGCCACGTTCTGGTACACTGGCTTGGCTTGAGCTGTGGCAGAAGCAAGCCAGAGGGAGAGGAACGTGGAGAGGTTTGTCTTTTAAAAGGGGAACTATTTTCCTTTAGAGAAAGGGGTAGCTCCTAGCTTTAAGAGACTTGCAGATTTAAACCAGCAAATACCTGAACCTTATTATCTTTCTAGTATTGCTTGTGTATAATAATAAACTTGTTTTAGTTTACTGTTGAAACACTTGCTACCAGTGTTTTGTGTCCACACTGTAGTATTCACTTGGCTGTTGCACGAACCCAGCATCCTAACAGGGCCAAGCTACTCCTCAGAGAGGGCAGGCACTTACTGGAACGCTGGGCATCGTGACAGGAATGAAAATCCCTAGCCTCAGAGCTTGAGGCAGACCGAGACTAAGGGACTCCTTCTTGGTAGGCAGAGTAGGAATTACCAGGGCCAGGGCTTCCTTGATCTGCATTAATGTGCAGATGAGGAGGCCAGGCTGGTGTAGATCAAAAGGGCAGGGCCAAGTCTCCATGTGTGCAGTAGTATTTCTTCATAGTTTCCAGGAATGATGCTACACGATATGCCCAAATCTATAGTTGGCCGCATATATACAACCTTATTCAAGAGTATTGACCCAAGCCAGTCAAAAAACATGGCAGATGGATGGTGCTTCAGTGAAGTTCAGAGTTGAAATATTAGAATAAGTCTAGAAGGAGCATCACATTCAAAAGTTTGAAAAAACACTAGTTTGTAAAAGAAAGGGATATGCACCCATATAAACATTCACATATGGAGAGTCCTAGTGATGGGTGGTAAGTGACCATGCCTACTGCATTCTAAAAAGTTATGAAACAAACAAAAGAGAGTATTAGCAAGCTAATTGTCAAGCTGATTTCTTTCCAGAAAGTCCTACTATCTTGCATGTTCATCAGGTCTACAAATCTGGGACTGAATACTGAAAGAATTACAGCACACTGCAACCACGGTTAAAGTCCACTCCCAAAAAGTAATGCATGTTTTAATTATGCAACAAGGGCTGGTTGTTTATAGTTAAGACACCCACTGGAAAAAAGCCAGAAGCCTATAGTGCAATTCCTCAGAAAAAAAAAACCCCAAAACCTTAAGCAGCTGTGGCAATGTAATTTAAAACCTCTCAAACGTTTGCTGCAGCAGTGCTTGCCTCGTACAACTTTGTTATATCATGAGCATTGGGTGCCGCCAGCCAGTCCTCCAAAGGATTTCCTTTACTATAGTATGGAATTGAATAATGAAAACTAAAATGCAAACCTGGAGGCAGCCTGAAATATCCAGATAGATGAGCTTGTGACATCCTCTTCCACAACCAAGGTACTGTAAGCCTTTGTCTGTGAATTTTCTGCAGTAAGCTAAACTTAAAAACTGTAGGTTGGGGAAACCCCTTCACAAGATTTAAAAAAAGAAGGAAAAATCAGTTACTATGTGAGCACATTTTCTGATGCAATTTGATACTGTGGCTAAAAATGCTTTCCCAGAACATGGCTGGATGCAGCAGGCATTAATAGCAGTTTTCATTTTGTATGAGCAGAAAGGACACTTTTTAAAAAGTACTTTACACTGTTGAATAGAATTACTCGGATACAAATATATATTACCCGATCTAAAAACAGTTGGCTTTGTTTTGGATTTAAATACTTGCACTCTAAATTAGAAATACAGTGTGTGAATGTTTAACAGTAATACTATAAGCTGTATGTTTTGAACATAAAAAACTAGAGGTCTTTACCAGCTGCTATAAAGATAAAGAGATTTAAATATGATGTTAAAGCTTTCCTGCATATGGCATTTTTAAAATTAAAGCTTGAAAGAGCTTCCAAGGAAACAATACAAAGTAACAATGCACATACACCTAAACCTCTAATATTATGCTTCGTATTGGAGTAAATTCAGTTGAAATGCATGGTACTTGAAAGTGATTAAAGATGCCACCACGTTGCATTCATGAATGTTTTGGTTGGGAAAGCTTCCTTATAATCTTTTGGATGACTGATAAAGTGAACTGGAGAATGAAGTAATCAAATGTATATTGTAATATAATACTGCTTATCTTCGCTTGAGTTTGATTTTTAATAAATATTTATGCATTATCATGATGAAATCTATTTATTTTAAGTGACTGCATCTGAAACAAAATAAGTAATGCAATCCTACAGTTGCAGAAATGAAAGTCTGGCAGAACTGAAAGTTAACGAGGAGTAAAGACTTTATGCTCTGCAGGCAGAAGTTTAGGAAAACATTTTAAGGCAGTTTCAATAGTCAGCAAAAATTAATAATTTTAAGACCTGGAAATAAAGTATGACATCATAGCAACTGCTTCTCAGGCTTTTCCTGTGTTAGTGAGTAAGATAAAAGAATATAGATAAAAGGGATTAACTAAGGAACAGTGTGCAAATTTATAAAAACAAATAAGTATTTTTCTCTCTTGAGAAAATAACAGCTAAAATTTTCTACCGTTTCTCCATCACCATTGTAAGTTTTTAATGCTGTAAGGCTATGATTTATATTGTCTCTGTGTAGCTGACTACTATTAAACTGCACTGATATTCAGTAAGAATTGTAGAGTGCTCCTGGACAAATTTCCAGTTAAAGTTGCAATTTTAAGAACAATTAAAAACAGATACTAACTATTGGTAAATATACACAGGATGAAATTTGTTCTCTGTCGCCCCCAAGTGCAGAACTAGGAGGACTGGGGAGAACTAGTGGGATGAAACTTAAAATAATTGATTCAGATTAGATGTTAGGAGGAATAATATTATGTTATAAAGAACTGTTGACCAGTGTATCTCACATGGTACGGATTCGGTCACATTGGGAAATCTCCACCCCTTGTGAATGGTTTAGTACACATCTTAACTGAGAAGGGCTGTTGTGTCCAGACATTGCTTACTTATTCTGCCATATTTATATATCTATGTTTGATTTATTCCAGAATATTAAAAAATAGCGGAATAAGTACGCAACGTCGGGAGGGCAACTCAGGTTGTTGGAAGAGGGAGTCTCCATGCCCCTCCCAGCTGATGCATACAAAGATCTTATATGATCAACGTGGTTCATTGATAATGTCCATAAGTACATCCAAAGAAACAAATTTTACTGCCACTGTGGGAAAGTAGTGCTTTCTCATAGTAGCTCAACTACTTTAGCTTTTCTAAGTCAATAGCTAACATTTTTTCCTCATAAAGGGTGAATGACATACTCTTAAGATACTATTCTTCAGACCTTCTCTTTCTGTTAATCTCTAGGTGCTACTACTTGCTTACTACTCTTCAGATGTTCTGAATGGCAACCTGCTCCATCAGGTCCAGCCAGCATGACCATTAGCTAGAGATCACTGTAGGGCACACATTCAATCCATGGAGAATACTTGTATTTGGTATTTCTATTTGGCTGTGTTTCACTGGAAGCCTCTTTATATTCATGATTGGCTACAGATAGACAGACAGACTGGGCATACAAAGGACACATGCAAAACAAAAAAAACAGCCCTACTATATTCTCAAGGAACTAAAGGTTATGCTATGCTGTCAGTTTTTTTCAGGCAACTGACTTTTGCAGTGTTGATAGACCGGTCTTTAATAGGGGTATGCATGAATGCAATTTTCGGGATTCAATTAGATTCAAATCGAATATCTGAAATTTCAAATCGATTTGAATGTATTCACATTCAATTTGATTCAAGTGCAGCCTATCTGTGCACTTAGCAGAGTAGTGTAGAATGCTGAATAAAAATTACGGCATTTGGGAGTGTGTTAGTGTCGTTTATAGCAATGTACATGAATGCAATTTTTGGGATTCGAATCAAATATCTGAAAATTCAATTTGAATCTTTAAAATCCAAATTTAACCAAATTCCATTCGAATTAAGCAAATTTGAATCTATTCATTTGAATTTTTTATTCAAATTTGCACTTAGGAATGTTGAAAACATTCCTATATGCCCATATGCGTCTGTACACGTCCATATGCATCCTGTAGTTATCCTGTATGCAACCTGTTTTCATCCTGTATGGATCCATACAAATGTGTACGGATGCGGGAAAGATGCGTACACATACAAATGTCCGGATCATTTGAACGAATAGATCCATAATTTGAAATTTGTTCGAATCTTTAAATTTGAATTTATGGACATTCGATTAGAATTCGAATGTCGAAATTTGGATGAATTCGATTGAATTTCAAATACCTTCAAATATTTATGCATACCCCATGTCATTTGGGGCCACCTCTAACCACTCTCCAGTGAAGGATCTGAAGGCCCCCAGTGGTTAAAAGGAGGATGTAGATGTGTCCCTATTATAATTTTATTTTTAACGGCTGCTATTAAATATTGCTATAGTAAACATCAGTTATGGTGTTTGTGTTTCAGCATCTTTTATTTCAGTTCAAATCCTTCTTATTGATAGATTACATGGATCTAATTGGGGAACAAAGCCGCTTTACATGCGATGTTCAGCCATCGCTCCGAACGAATTTAGACTCTTTCCACGTGCATTCTTAGCACAGTATAGGAAAGGGTCTAGGGGCCTCTCTTCTCCATGCTGGTGTGCAGTGAGGGAGACCCCATCCTCTCTTAGTATGCTCCATCCACACAAGACTGAGTATAGACCAAATCTGGGCACTGTGGTGTTGTGTTCCCAGGTGCTTTTGAAAGAAGAGATGTGGAGACCGGATTTGCAACAGGAAGAAAAAAGAGCAAGTTTAATTTTCCCGGGCTTAAATACAGCAGTCAGTGGAGGCATGGAGGAAATGATGTAAAGGTACAGTCCAGGGAGGTGATAGGTGGAGCTAGGTCAGGTGGCCAGTCCAGAGGTCCTTCTGATGTCACATCCTGTGGCGGGAGGCGGAGAGAATCCTCAAACAGGAAAAGGGTTGTTGTCCTTTGGGGCCATGTGGTTGCAGACGCCATTATGCCCCAAGGCTAAGAGTCCAGCACCATGGTGGTGCTGAATGTGTACTACACGCTTATGGAGACAGAAAAATAGTTGCTCTTTTTACTCTTGAGGATTGGTAATTGGAAGCCTGAAGAAAAGGAAGCCAGGGGAAACGCTGTGCAGCTTTGTGGTTACTACACTGTGGTCCAGTTTACTGATAGACCTAGATGCCAAGGTCTACCAACAGACATGTGCACAATTTTTGTGTGTGTGCATTTCTTTTGCATCAAAGCTAATGCAAAGGACATTCACATTTGTGCAAATGTAACCACTTCGAATGTGGTGATATTTGCATTCAGTTTGTACCTTCTGCGAATGTTCGGCAAATGTTTGCAGTGGATGCAGAGCATTTGAATCTGTATATTTGGATCTTATCTGGAACCGCTGGCACCCGGTCACACGATTTGAATGGTCCCTGGCAGCTGGCCGCCTTTGTAACACCCAGCTGGGTCTGAATCTGCTGTGGCAGCAACTGAGCAGACACTTGCTAGCGGCACTGCTGAAGTGGCGCTGCCATGCCACCAGGACAACAGCAGGTCTTCACATTTGCAAATAAAACGAAGCTTAGAATGAATGCACAAAAGCATTCGCTTTGCATTCGAATGTCAGTTTTCAAATGTTGCCAATGTTCAGCTGTAGTTGAATATTATTGTAAGAATGTATCTTAAAATCTTCAAGAAAGCATTGTAATTTATCGTTCAAATCTGTCAGGGTTTTACTTGTATAAATCTGTACAAATTGCAAATGTTACAAATATTTGTGCACATCCCTATCGTCCGGTAAAGTCCAGGTAGTACACTGGATCACACCAGGAGCTTAGGATGGATTGTGTATCCTGGTATGGGCTTGCCTGCCCTCCCCTCAGATATGGAACAGGGTTAGTATGGAACAGGGTTAGTCTGGTTTCAGCAACATAGTAATGTACTCTAGGGGTATGGAAAATGCCATTTTGAATGTTTGTGGAGCATTTGAAGTGGCCACGTCCTTCTATAAGAGGACCACACTCCTCTAACAGACTCTGCTTTAGAGCAAGATAGTTTCTTCACCTTGGTTCTAGCTACCATTGCTTATCTTTCCAGAGTTCAAGGGTGCAGGGCCAGCTATCATCATGTTGTATTCCACATCAATGTCATTATGCACGCAAGCATGATTTGGGACCCACTGGGCTTCCCCCTCCTTCTGCCAGGTCTCTAAGCAATAAATAATGTTTTTAAAAGCTGTTTAGAGATCTGTGCCAAGGACTGGGAGAAACCCTGAAATTGCTGGCCATGTGTCATTATGCAGCAAACATGATAATGGGAAGCTGTGTCCCCCACAGACTTCAAAAATGAAAGAGGGCAGCCAGGGGAAAGATGAGATGACATGGGGACTCCCTTAGAACACACCAGGGTGTGAAATGGAGTCTCCTAGCACATTTGCTGGTCAAATGTGCCCATCAGTGCAAGAACACCCCCAAAAATGCTGGTGTTACTTATTTTTGCAAAGATTGGAACGTGGATTGGACCAACCAGGATGTTGGAAGAGGTTTAGGGTTCCATTAGAAGCCTCCCTTTCATCTTTCTGAATCGTGTTTTCATGCAAAAGGATCAAAATATAATTCAGGCAGATTAAAGAGGCTTTCAACTGGAGCCTGACCCTCTCTGTTCTTGTGGAAGTGCTTCATGTGCCATCACTGTGTGGAGGTACATATCAACAGCTGAAAATAAACTGGTGATGGCCGCATAAAAATCATTTTATGAACTTCAAAGGCTCTTTGAAGGCAGCACAGAAACAACTCATTTGGCATTAGAAAGTGGCATAGTGATCAGTCAAGTCTTACAAACTATTTCAGAAATTCTTCTTGCAGTCCTGATCAGTCACTGCCTCTTAAGTAAACTGCTAATAATAATAATAATAATAAGGGAACATTTAAGCATCATGGTATAACTCTCACGTCATTTAAATTCAGGGATATCGGTCTGTCCAGTAAGGAAACATAAGTGATTGAACCAATTTCACTTGCTTTGGTGGAAATGAAAGTGACAACAGGTGCCCTGGAGGTGGTGACAGCAAGACAAGCGCCAAATAGGGAAAGGTGTTGCACATGATGGCCACAGACAATACTCTCTCGTTGTCAGTCCTGACTTATTCTTCTCTAGTTCTGCATTTTGCTCCTGTCTTGTCAGCATCTGGCAGTAAACTGCAGCCCATTCAGGTTGCACAGGAAATCCAGCTCCTCCATGATGGTACATCCATCGGTGATGTCACAAGGTGTCCCTCAGCGCAGTCTCAAGAGCATGGAGCAGCTTCCGGGACATGGGCCATTGCACAAGGAGGCCTGAACAGAGGGCATCAGCTGAACATCAAGACTGATCTCTGCTTCTTTGTGTGAGGAGGAGCAGGAAGAACACTGTCAGAGCCCTACAAAATGGCTTCCAGTGGGCTAGCAGTGTGCATGTTTCTGACCAAACTGTCAGAAGCAGACTTCATGTGGGTGGTCTGAGGGCCCAACATGTTGTAGTAGGTCCTGTGCTCATAGCCCAGCACCATGCAGCTCGATTGACATTCACCAGAGAACGTCCACCACTGTTGCATGTTCTGATCACAGATGATAGCAAGTTCATTCTGAGGACAAATGACAGATAGCCAATGGTATCCTGACTGCTGTTAAGAACCAGGATGAATTCCTCAGAGCCACTGTCAGACCATATGCTGGTAAAGTGGGCACTTGGTTCTCCTGGGTGCAGGACAATGCCTGGCCTCATGTGGCCAGAGTAGGTGAAGGCATCATTGTCTCTGACTGGTCTTCGCATTTCCCAAACCTGAATCTAATTAGGAACCTTTGGGACATCATGTATCAGTGCATCTGACTTCACCAAATAGTGCCACAGACTGTCTAGGAGTTCACTGATGATGTACGTCTGGGAGGAGATTCCCCAGACACCATCCATCATCTCATCAGGAGCATACCCCAGACACTGTCGGGAGCATGTACAGAAATGTAGGGGCATACACATTACTGAGTCACATTATGAGTTGCTAGGATGAAATTCATGCAAATTGGATCCACCTGTGTTTTCAATTTTTGTTATTTTGATTGTCGAAATGATCTGGAATCCAGTCCTCAGGTGGTTGATTATTTTGGTTTCCATTGACTGCTGATACATCGTTTTCTTAATGAATTACACAGTTTATATCAGTAAAGGTTTTTAACTTGAGTTTTTAATTCATCTCAATTCAATGTGTGATTTAAGGGTTCCATTAATTTTTTTGGGCAGCTGTAGTTGAATATTATTGTAAGAACGTATCTGAAAATCTTCCAGAAAGCATTATAATCTATTATTCAAATCTGTCAGGGTTTTACTTGTTAATATCTACAATGAAACTGTGCAAGATAAAACATTAAATAAATTAATCCAGTATCATGGCAGACAAGTTTTACTGGTGTTCTAATCTTTTAAGCCATACTCTTCAATGAGCTTATCTAGAACAAAGCTCCTTGGATTTTACTAGTACTTAACTTTTGGCTAGGATAAAAATGGAAGTGCTAAGAGAGAAGAATCAACACACTTTTTAAAAAAAGTTTGTGTTAACTGATGCATGTTATTGCCATAAATTACACTTTCCACTCTTACTAGGTCTATAAATAGATTTAGAACTTTATGAACATGCCAAGGATCTAACTTATTCTTCTTACACTGCCTCAGCTATCCCATGCACCTCCCTTTTGTTTTCATAGGATCCTTACAAAAGCCAGTATAATTAAAAATGAATCTTTTTAAAATGATTTTTCATCAGAGCTACACAAAACCACCATTAAAGTCTACCTACAAATCTCACCCCCCCAAAAAAAACTGCAACACAAGAATGTATATTCAAGAGGTGGATCCTATAAGTTCTTGTTTCTTAAACCCTCCTGTCTTCAATTATTAAAGAACCAGATACAGAAGATGGCACCAAATGTACATAGTGGCTACCTCCAGATGACAAAAAGAAATGAGGCTTATGAAAGGGATTCCATTGTTTCTTGCTATGTGTCATGTCTCCTTACTAAAAGGAGGAAGGGGTGCTGACAACAGGGGGCATGACAGCATGCCCCACTGGCCTCCATCAGCTACAGATTCAGTTATTGGCATGTCTTGTGAGGTTCATGCACCATTAACTCACTGGGAACTTCCAGGAAGTTGCCACAAGACCACATACTTTTTTTATGCATAGTGAACTCTGGTAAGTAGTTAATGGACCACAGCCAGTCAGGGGATATGTAGCACAATAATGTGTAGGCTATGGTAGAATTGCCACATGTTTCTGGCAATCCCAACACAGCCCTGCTATATCAAGGTGAAAAACCGCTATAGCCTATTGCAGGAAAACCCATAGCTGATTACAAGTTTTCTTGAAATACTGCTATAACTTACCTTCTATACAGAGCTGCCATCCTGGCCATGACTGCCATGTATGTGTGGGGGCTGAAAAAGACAGCTGCAATTGTGCACTTCTGGATATTTCATGCTGTTAAAATACCTAGATGTGTGCATTACTATATCATGCACAGACAGCTCCAGTCCTACTCTGTCTAGCCAACAAGTGAGTATTCCAGAGGGGTTTTTGTCCAGGATATTGCTTAGTAACATGATATTCCAGCAATGTCTAGAGCTAGCCATGAACTTCATCAGATGTGCTGGTAAGTGAAACTGTTCTGGGAAACTTGGCACTACTGCTGGTTTTCCTGTAATAGCATTGCATGGTCGTTGTCTTGGAACTGGCATCATCGATGCTGTGTTAGGAAGGTCATTCAGATGTCTGGCAATCTCAGCACGATGCCAACAGGCTTCTACTTGCGGTAGTCCTAGTCATCCTTTGTGTAACATTGCTTTTTTTATAACACAGTTTTGCCTCTGAGGCATCACTGATTTAAACAGGTTATATAGACTGGATAATCCCTCCACAGCAATAAGGACACATGTGTAAATGGGTTCTGCCCTCTGCCATGCTGTAGACTTATACTGGTTGAATGGGTCTCCTCTCTATAGTGCCACTGACTTGTAATGGTGACCTTGGCCTCCATAGGCCTTTTCACACTACAGCCTCTAGTCAATAATTAGTGCACCCCTGGGAAAGAGCATACCCACATCAAGTAGGCTGTTACAGCTTCCAAGAGCCCCCTTTCCCAGAAGTGCACTAATCGCCGATTAGGTGTGGGGTATGAAATTGTGCTCCACACCGTAACCAACGTTTACCTAACATTTACCTGAAGTGTCCAGTGGCGCAACCGTTTGCTTTTGCCGGTGCTCTGGGGTTGTTTGAGGTGCCACATAAGCCCGCTGGCACCTTGGACAACAACAGATGCAACTGTGCATGTGCAGAGCATCCATATCATCAAGGTGACGCCACTGCCAAAATGGCGATGCCCAGAGGAGGACCGGGCCCCGGGATTGAATAAGGTGAGTATCCAATCCTGGGGGGAGGGAGCAGGTAAAGTTGACTAGCACTCAAGTGCGGGTGCTAATCAACACTGGGTCTTTGCACTCCTCTCCTATCCAGAGGACAGGAAGTGTACTGCGAAAACGCCCCATGATTCCTCTGACCTCCCATTTCCCATAGGTGCCAATGACTTTTCTTTAGACAGCGGTTTGTGGGAACCCAACTACAGCACTTTAGAAAAGTTGCCTGTATTTGCATGTTTAGCTCTGGAAAATAATAGATTTCTGGGTATTTTCAGGCTAAAAGGAGAGTTGAAAGTGCTGGAAATAGGAGAAAGTTCCAGCATCTTTACTATTCATGAATTTTATCCGCTGTGCTATTCTGGCACAACCATATTCTAGCAAACAGCAAGGAATTGCTGTACTAAGAGTGGGCCAAAACCAAAAGACTTTAAAACATGAATTTTACAAATCTCAGTCAAATATAAACTTTTATTGAGCCTTTTATTGTGTTTATTGAACTTTTGTTGCGTTCAGTTGCTTTAATTATATTTTAATATAGTTATGTGTTCTCTGCATGCCTGAGGGCATCTCCCTTTCTCTCTTTTTTGAGAAAAAATAAAATAATCCAAATCTTTGCTACATTGGAGTACACAGTACACTGAAGCTACAAATTATGCAATTATTTAGAAAAGTTTCACTGAACTTAGAACATATCTGTGGATAAGCATACAAAGGAAGTCTATATATGGACAGCTAAATTGTGTTGCGCATAAGACAATAGCAGTGGAAGATTTTTCACAAGGATTGTGTCCTCACTGATTACGAATTTCCTGCCAATAACATTTAAAAAGTAAATCTCAAGAGAACACCCTTGAGTTTTTTTCACTTATCTCCATTCCATGCTTACCAGAACATTCTCCCTGAACCTTTGTACAATGCAAGGATACTCTGTCCCATTTCCTTTGCTTCCTGAGATATAAGGCTCAGTTTTTTTCCTAACAATTTTGTAAAGAGCTGAAGTGAAACATAAATGTACAGTCACAGAGTGAAACTAGGGCAGGATGCTTTATATGCCGCAGTGAGTGGCGTTCGTTGAGGTCTCTACTACAGAGGAAAGCAGAGCAATCAACAGGAAATGGAGCAATGATAAATACAGGTGAAACTAATGGTACATGGAAAATGAAAAAGAGCACTGACTTGAGAGGGAGACCTACTGGATCCAGTGGAATGGACCTCTTCCTAAAATGCCTAAGATTATACATATGATGGCCAACAACTTCTCCTTCCAGATACACCAAAATTCAACAAACAAATGAATACAGCATGTTTTTACCTGGAGAGAAGTCTTAGAGTTCCATTTGTAATGTCTGTGTGAGATAAATTTAAGTAAAGAAGAGCTGGGCAGCCTTCTGATACCAGCCTCATTAATTCATCCTATTCAGCAAGGAAAATGAATTGAATTGATTTCATTTCTTCAAAAAGCATGATTGTGTCTTTATTTCCCCCCCCACCCCCGAGATCTGTCCTGTACATCAGTGTTTGGAAATCTAGCAAACTGAATTATTACCCAGTGCAGTTGATTATTATAACTAAATTCTGAATTCATAAGTAAATTCTATATATAATAAAATTCATAATAACAAAAATAATATTTAAAAAAAAATTGGGGGAGGGGATTTGAAAACTGGTCTTTGTCATCTTACAGCTACATTACTTTTTGCAATGAACAAAAAAACCTGAAGACTGTAATCACTCCTGTCTTAATACAGAGCAGTGAACTAGACTATAGCAGATGGAACAGAGTGACTTCCAGTTTTCTAAACAACACATTAGGGGTGTTAAGTTGACCTAGGGTTACCATATGGACAAGAGGACAGGAGAGCTACTCCTTTAATGGCTGCATAGAAGAGGTAGTTGCATTAAACCATTAGGTACACTACAACAGGTAAAGATATAGCACTCCTGTCTTCCTTCTTTTCTGTTCAATGTGATCCAATATAGTTTATCATACAAGCATTCCCAGGTGTTTTTATCCTATGCAATAACCGTTTGTGCTTCTTTAACCATTCCAGCAAGCCACCTGTCACTAAGGCAGCAGATAAACAGGTATAGGAGTGTGGTATTACATGAGCAAGCTACTGCAAAGCAAAACTTGGTTGTTTAAGAGATAATGTATGCTTTAAATGGCAAGCTGGGCAGCCTGTGCCATGGTCTAAGGGTTGTCCTCATTGGGGATGGCTAAACCCAGCCCATCTTATAAGTGCCAGGGATGTTTTGACTGCGCACTCAAAAGTAGCTCACTTCCAAGGCTACATCTAGGTCCCCCATTAAAATGGCACCGGACATGGTATACCAGACCATGGCATGCATGCTGTCAGCATGTGGGCTGTGGACTAGTATACGAGCTAGAACACTTTGTTAAATGCATACAAGTGGCCCACTCTACCACACAACTGTTGTACTGTAGCCTGTACCAAAGTTCTCCATCTTATGCAAAGTGGTCTAGTGGAATCCATGCCCTCCTGGTAGACTGCTCCATAACACAGAGTGACCAGAACCCTGTTGAAATGCTGTGGTGGAACCCTAAATGAGCAGTTCCTGCTCAAGCTCCCCACAGTGTGATTGAATTAAAGCAATTCTGCAACGAAGAATGAGCCAAAATTCCTCCACATAAATGACTGATCTCCAGTAATTGGAAGTGTTTGGTTGCACTTGTTGCTGATAAAGATGACAGTACAGGATTCCCTTCCTCCTCAGTAAATTAAAATATCAGTTGAAAGCTGTATTTTGTATTTATTCAGGTTGTCTTTGTTTCATACTGAATTTTGTTTGAAACTCTGAAACAAGTAAGTGTAATAAATATGCAAAAATAGAAGAAATCAGGATGGGGCAAATACTTTTTCAAGCACCACACATGGTGAAGTTTTAGCAGCTTCCCTCATATAACATGACACAATACTAGGTAAAACTGTGCTATACGATCATTATAAGTAATGGTGAACTAGCAATTAGAAGGACTGCAGATATCTGCAGTTCCTTTAAAGCCATTCACATAACATTGCAGTTTCCAGAAACACAACCACCATGTTATACAATAAATGACTTTGTTTAGGCAGCAATTTTTTCCTTATTCTGCTATCAACAGTGTTTAGTATTAAGAGTATGTTCAGTATTAACAGGGATACTGAAAGAATTTAACTACCACTCATATTAGAGCTGTAATCAGAGGCCTATTCATATTTAGGCCTGCAGATGGAATTAGGCATCCTGTCCCATTCCAGGGCTGGCCTAATTGCGGCCAGAGTGTGGAGCATGAAATCATGGCCCAAGCTGTCCCAGGCTGCCCCAGAGTTGTCCAGCAGGGAAAGCATTTGCACTCTCCCTGCCAGACAGCTCTGGAGCCCTGCCCCGGGCTGCTGCCATTGGGCCTTATCAGCCCTGCCAGCTGGCAGCCCTTTTGGGGGGGACGGCTAGACTGGGCCAGGGCTGTCCTGGGATCCTGCAGAATTCCACCATCCCAATCAGGCCAGCGGGAGCCCGTGGGGGCCTCCAGTGTGCCCAGGCCCACCCAGGGGTACGTGTCGCCCCCAGTTCCATGCACATGACCTATGTCTTCAGCCAGCTGGTTTGAACTGGGTAGACCCCCAGGGCAGGGCTTGTTGGGATCGAACCAGGCGTTCTTCACAGGCGTGCGCCACAGCCCAATTGCAGGCCACCATGTGTGTCTGCACAGAACACCGCAGTTCGATCCTGGCAAGCCCCACCCCAAGGGCCTACCCAGTTCAAACCAGGCTTCCAAAGACATAGGTTGTGCACAGGGAGCTGGGGGCGGAGAGCACCCCTGGGTGGGGGTAGGTTCCCACCGGCATGATTAGGATGGTGGGAGCCTGCAGGACCCCAAGACAGGCTGCCAACCAGTAAGCCAAGACAGCCCAATGGCAGTAGCCCAGGGCGTGATGTCACACCCCCATGGCAGCCTTTTCAGGCTGGGGCACATGGGGATGGAATGACTGCCAACACCTCAGCCAGTAAGGGACACGTTGGGAACACATTCCTTACTGGCCAAAGTGAATGGTTGTATTGTCCCCACGAGTCCCAGCCTTCATGCACTACAGCCATCCGGATGTAGTGTGAAAAGGCCTCAGGTAACCATACATTAAAATTGTATTAAGTCTTTTGCAGAATACAATAAAAACAATATTTCTGAATTCTACTAAAGTCGTTTCACTTTTGTTATATCAATACTTACATTTAATGTTTGGCATTCAGAAACATTTAACTCTTGCAAGTTCTTGCACTGACCTAGTAAGTGGAAAGAAAGACATTTTATCCTTTGGAAGGTACCTATTACTTGCACCTACATGGGGCTACCCTTGCACCTGTGTAAAAAAGAATAAACTGGTTTTAATGAGGAAATTACTGTTCCAGTTATCCCAGGAATCCAAGGCAAAATAGTAGGTTTAACTAACTGCCCAAGGCGGAATGCACTTGGTTGAGGCAAAGAAGGCAAGAAAAATACACATCCAACATTTTTTGTTGTTGTTCTGAGGTTACAGCGCAAAGCAATGGCTGGCAACAATCTTTTTCAATGGACAGCAGAAATGAAACCCTATTAGCTTGACAACAAAGCTTAGCAAAACATAGGGAGAGAACAAAGTGAAACTCGGCTTTCCATTGCTAAATTTACTTTGAGAGTTCTAAATGGACTCAGTTACAACGTGATGGGCCCTGTGCTAACAGCTTAACAAGGCACACCAAGCATAATAAAGGCTATAGCAAGATTTTTCCTCTGGATTGGCTTGTTTTAAGCGTCTAATAGCAATATCTAGCTAACTGGCAGTGAAGTGCAACTGCTTTAGCAAAGGTTTAACGTGTACAGTGAGGTGACCCATTCAACAATCTGATATCCACTTTTTCTAGTAGATGCAGTTTCTGGGTGAAGGTATAAAGGTAGCTCCAAACAGAACACATTACAGTAACCTAAAAAGTGAAGTTATCGGCACCTGAACAACAGTGGCTAAGCCACTCCATGGAGGGAATAATTGGGACACCAGGTAGAGCTGATAATAACCGCTCCTTGCCACGGCAATTGTTTGGGCCCACCCTCCAGAGATAGGAAACAACATAGTCTGAGGGTATTCCTAGATTATCTGTTTTTTACCTGTGGATCAGCAGTTGAGCTGGAAACAGCAGTTGGTTTGGCTGCACACTGAGATAGAGGACTTGTTACACTCTATCCCTTTCTCATGCCAGATCAATCTTTTTACCGACTTCAACGTTTTAGGCAATACAGTCTGGCAAACGTACAGAAGTCAGTTCTGATGGTTGTATTGGGCAAGGGGAAGAGCAAACTGGCATGAAGAACAGTTTCTCTCTGCACTCCCTAACCCTGTTCTGACCTAAAAGAAGATGGCTCACCTTGAGTTGAACCAAACCAACATATATAGCTAACATTTTATGATACTGTAACATTTAGTACAACATAATGCTGATTTCCTACCGAACCCAATTCAAAGTGTTAACCTTAACCTGTAAAGCCCTAAATGACTTGGGCCCCCAAATATCTAAAGGAATGCTTTCTTCCATATAGACCTGGCCATGCCTTAAGATCTGTAGGGGTGACCCTCATGTTTGTACCATGGTCCTCAGCAGCAAAAGGGGAAGACATCCAGGGTAGAGCCTTCTCAGTGTTGGCTCCTTGTCTACAGAATAGTCTCCCCTTGATATCGGGCACCTTCACTTTACATTTTTAAGAAGACAGTGATGCCCTCTGCCCTGAGCTTTTCTAAATGGGGATACAGCTTTTCCTTCACACTTTCAGGCACTGTTCTTGTCTTAATAAGCCATTTTTTATATTTTGTTTTAATGTTGCTACCCACCCTGAGAACTTCAGGTATAGTGTGGAATAAAAATGCAAATATTAAATAAATAAATAAATAAAGACACCAATCTTTAGAAAGAAATGGTTCATGATACTTGAGGAAGCTGAATTGTTTTATTATTTTGGGACTCTGCAGCATATCACGTGTTGCTGAGCAAATAAATGTTGCACAAATTCAGCCACTAAGATCTGCTTTATCAAGTCATTGTGGAGACAGTTTAATGATGTCAAGGAAGTACATCTGTGAACCAAGAATTTTGCAAATGTATTACTTCCTAAGCCAAATAGCAGTAGGGGGAAAAAAACCCTGCTGGAGCAAACTAAAAGCATATCTGGTTCAACAACCCACTAACACAAGGGGTCATTTAGATATCTGTCAGAAGGCCAAAAACAGGAGAGAAGCATGACTCTTTGTGGATGTCTCTGGCAAATGATGTTCAAAGGCACAGCATTTTAAACAGTAGTAAAAGTAAACAGCAACCATGTTAAGAAATCATACCATATAAATTGAATTGTTTCTAGGCAAATTATTTTCCTAGTATTTGGGATAGTGACTGAACTGCAATGAAATCTACTTTGAAATACCATCACTTTTAATTATATAATCATCTCTAGTAACGTCTTCTTATCACTCTGCTTTCCTTCCAATATGCAGATCTATTCCCCAGCTGCGCCTCCTTGATTCAGAACCACGCTAGTTTTAAGACTTCCAAACTCAGATTTCAAAGGAATACTCTGTCTGTTCCAGCTGTTGTGCAAAGAAATTGGGACCAGCTGGAAGTCAGGATGCAAGTGGTTACGATTATAATACTACTTTTCTTTTGTAAAGCGGCGGACTTTAGGAGGACAAGAAATGGCAGCTCAAGAAGCAAAGCAAACAATGGCTTAAGAAAAGCAAGTACTGTCAAGCGGTATACGCCAGGCCTCCCGTGTGATATATACACTTATCTTCACGAGAAGTATTTAGATTGCCAAGAAAGAAAACTGACATTTCTGTTGTCTGATTGGCCTGAAGATTTAAAACATATGCTGCTAGCAAGAAACAGGATACGCAAGTTGAAGAACAACATGTTTTCCAAGTATTCAAAACTAAAAAGCCTCGATCTGCAACAAAACGAGATAACAAAAGTCGAAGATCAAGCTTTTTTTGGTCTGAGGAAACTGACTACACTGTTACTGCAGCACAATCAGCTGAAGGTCTTGTCTGAGGAGGTGTTTATTTCTATGCCTCTTCTAAATTATCTGCGCTTATATGATAATCCGTGGCATTGCAACTGTCAGCTGGAAACTCTTATAACCATGTTGCAGCTTCCAAGAAACCGGAACTTGGGAAATTATGCTAAATGCGTCCATCCACCAGAAATAAAGGGTCAAAAGCTCAAACAGTTAAAAGTGGAGCCGCTGTGCAGTGAAGGAGAAAGACGAGACCCTCTTAGTTTAGCAGTACCCAAACCTGAATCCGCCAGACCTGAATTTGATTCTTCTCTTTGCCACATTTATGTGTTTCCTGTGCAGACAATGGACTGTAGACGGAAAGGTTTGTATAATCCAATTATGTGCTTTCAGTTTTACATTGCACATTAATTGCAACATCGATTGTACATTAATTGCTACATCCTTTGTCCCCATACTTGAATGAAGATACAAGGCGGTGTATAGTTATAACAGGATTTTGCTTGCACTCAGTCAGCAAAATGTGACTTCCCTAACAGGCAAATGAAGCTGGTTTGCTCTGTCCATTAACTTGAACCGAATAGCCAGCATCACCTGGACCTTTCTGCACTTAGCCTTAATCTGGAACATCTCTCAGAAGAGGGGCCTGCTATCCACATGCTAGTGCAGACTATGGCAGACTCCAGATGAGGCCTACCGTAGTCTGTATTAGCATATGTATTAGATATATTCCGGAATAAGGCCACGTGCAAAAAGGGCCAAGGTATGTGGTTGATTCCAATGCCTCTACCAAACATTGAGCATAGGTAGCCAGAACATGCTAGGTGTTGAAGTCCTTTAGGCAACTTCTGCCAATGTGCCTTAGATATGCACTGTGAAGAACAGTTCTGTCCCAGAAAAAGTGTTCTAGGCTAGAAAGGGCAGTGGCTATATGCTTGACAGGTGGCCTGGCTTGGCTTGCCTTCAAAGCCAGGGAACAAAAGTTGCTTGGCTTCAGACTGGGAGGCTGGGGGCATTTCCTTACACCCTTGGAAACAGCACTGGGAGTTGGACTATTTCTGGAGATCAGCGAAATGTTACTGGGCCTCCCGAGTGTGGCCTAAGCTCTTCCTGCCACAATCACCTGTTTGCAATGAGCCAGCAGGAATGAGAGATTACCCTTAAGGAGCCTTCACCTAGAGGATTCCGCACCCAGATGTGGGCCAAGCCTGTGGGTCAGGTGACCACCAAGTGTATTGGGAGGTCACCTCCTCTTGTGGTACATATATTTTTTTTAATTTTTAATTTAATAGGATTAAAACCATACAGATCAGATAATACAAATATCATAAAAACAAAAGCATATATAGATATAATTCAATCATTAACCCTATTCCATAAAGGGTAAGGGAATCACCGAAGTCGGACGAGTAGAGGCATTAACAAAAAAAGGTTGCCAGACTGTGAGATAACTTAAGTCCTGTGAGTAACCTTGCATTTCTTTATACATAGTAGCTACATAATCCAGTTTGGCGATTTGCCAAAGTTTGATGTACCATTTTTGAACAGATATTGTACTTAAGTTCTTCCAACCTTGGGCTATTGTTTGTCTAGCTGCTGTTAAAAGAAAGTCAAGCAATAACCTTTTTGGTTTACTCAGTTCAAGATTCAAATCCAATTGTAGCAAGCACAGTTCTGGGGTCAATTCTACATTGGAATTAAGAATAATATTTATTTCTACATTAATCAAGGCCCAGAATTCCTGAATTTTTTCACAGCTCCAATACATATGGAAATAATAACCTTTGACTTTTTTGCAATGCCAACAAAGGGAGGAAGACTTACATGTTATTTGGCAGATTTGGGCCGGTGTACGGTACCATTTATGTTTGAGTTTCAGGTTAGTTTCTACTATATTAGGGACCTCTTGTGGTACATACTGAGGTGTAGAACCTACATTTTCAGTACACAACGATTATTTATTTAGAAAACTTATATCCCACCCTTCACCGAATGGTCCCAGGGCAGGTTACAATGAGATTAAAATGTATCAAATGGTAAAACATAATTAAAAATATAACCCCCTTCCTCCCACCCCACCCACCTTCCTTCCCACCCCCACTCCCACTAGTATGTTCCTATAGGACTGTATGAAGGTTGTTCTAGTTGCCTGGTGTTTGCCAGGAGTTTTCTTCCCAAATATTGCCCACTCTACCTCCCAAGTTGTCATTTCACTTAAACTATGGCTGCAAATACCTTGGGAGCATAGAATAAGGAAAAAAGAAACCCTCTGGGAAGCCTTGAGGATACACAAAATACCCTTTTGGCTCCCATAAAAAACATCCCCTTGATTTCACGCCACTCAAGATCAGTGTAAGGAAGAAAGAAAGTGTCTTCACTCTCTTTAAATTGTGCAAAGCAGGCTGATATTGAAAAGTCTAAATGCTGAGCCTGCTATTGTATAGTACAATTAACTATTTTCATTACACGAAAACTACAATGAAAGCACGAGGGTGAAAGACAGTGTTTTATCTTCAGAATTCAAGTGCAGATGACTTTTCTCTATTTAGGAATATTTATATGCTGCTTTCCCTGAAACTGTTATCAAAGGTGTTCCTACTAAATACAAGTTCAAAAACAACAACAAAAATGACATAATAAAACTCCAGTGACAAGTGGTATTAGTTACAATCTTAGGCTGCATCCTCACAGGTGTTGGAATGCACCTTATGGAAATCTGAGGGGCATGGAGTTGGAATGCCACTGGCACTCCCAGACATTCAGTAGTCTAGTGCTCTTGAAGACCTCCTTTGTGTGGACCAGGGAAAGAGAAACACGGAACCCTTCAGGCACTTGTGTTATCACTATGGCTGTGATCACACCTAAGGTTTAATCCAGTTTTAGTCCACCTTTAGAATGAGAGAACACATCAGCAAAGTGACCAGTAATTTTCTTTCCACATGATCTATCCCAAAGGTGAATTTTCTGAGTTATTTAACACTGAAAGAAAACAGCTTGTCACTTTGTTAGTGTATTCTCTCACTCTGAAAGTGGGCTGAAGCTGGATTAAACAAGTGTGACCAGAGCCCTTGTAGATATATGCTGAGCATGCAGGTGACTAACCTGTCCCAACTGCACCTGGACATCTTCTCTGTCACACCAAAACGGCTGACATCTGGGGTCATTTCTACCATGACACAAATGCTCCCAACAAGAGTGAATAAAGCGGGTGGCTTGAGGACACCACGTGTGTCATTTTCAGGGTGGAAACAAACTCTCCTGCAAGATGCAATCACAGGAGAAAATCTTGCAATTACCTCTAGCAACCTCCACCGGATGTGAAGCAATTTCAGGCTATTGTTATCATTGCTTTTGCAGCATGCCAAGTGCCCACCCGCTTCCCTTTGTATTTTTCATATTCTTTGCAGACTTCTGGATAGCTGATGAAAGGAGCTGGCAGACATGAAAGCAGCATTGCTATTATGGGAAACCCAGTATCACTGCTGGATTTTCTGTAATAATGATATTATGGGATATCGCCTGGATATATTGAGAATGTTACAAGTATGCATGGCATTTCCACCGTAGTCCTGGGGAAATAGTGTGTCTGGAAGTAGTTAACAGATAATGGGAGTAAAGGACTGAATAATTCTATCATTCATAATTCAATTTTAGGATTAACACTAGAAGCCAGAAAAAATGCCCAAGGCACCTTATGCCACTGTGGTTCTGAAAGTTTCCATCATTTAAAAAATCATTCCAAGCAACGTGACAGCTAAAAATCCACACTTTGAACAATGTCCTCTGAGCTTCGAATGGAAAAACCTTGTTCCTTTAAACATTAAAAATAGAAGTCTGAACAAAAAAGAAAAAAAAATTGCCATTTCTAAGACAAAGTGTGGAGGACAATTATGATGTGAATGTCCTCAAAGATACCTTGGTCCCCAGAACTGGCAGTGCAATTATTCACTTTTTTTTTCAAAGGAAAATAGATATATGGATGTAAGTTTAGTGGGAACATGCTTCATATGTAAGATCCCCACAGCACGATTTATGGTGCCATGAATGTGACACAGAGCAGTGGGTGTGCTGGCCAAATAAGACAGCCACATGGATTCACACTCAGTCAGCTGCCATCCCACCATAAGCACTAGTTACAGCACTGTAAATGTAGAGCAAGAGTAAAGGTTGCAATGCACTGCTCTACAGCCATTGCTTTTGCAACACACCATGTCACACTTGTCAGTTTGGTAGTAGTGAACCTGCTTCTTTGGTCATGGCAAATGGACCACTTCAGAGGTCATTTCTTGTGTTTGAAGAAATGTCCCAGGCCAGGAACACCACAGCCATGGAATGAAATTTCCTGAGCTGCAATGTTTGTGATCAGATACCATTGCTTTAAGAAGACTGCTTAAAAGCGTCCTGTCATAGGCCCTGGTCAGACGATTCCAACACAGGATGGTCTATTCATGAGTTTGAATTCAGATTGTACCAGTGCTGGTCAGACGTGGTCGTCCTTAAGCTGTCCCCGCCCTGGGCCGTGTTGGTCACAAATTTCTGCAGAGATAGGCCTGGGTTTCCTCCATGGAGCTCTTGGCTCTCCACCCCTTTTGCTACACCAAATCTTATCTTGTTTTTTATTGGATTCCATTCATGTCACTCTAGGGAAGTGAGGGTGTGTGTTTGAAGTTGTTTTTAAAGCCTGCTCCCCACATCCATGCCCCTCTTCCTTTTTATGTACTTTTCTTCTTCTTGCAATTATTTTTTTAAAAAATATTAAAAAATAAATTTGTGTAAAAATGCTAGAGAGAGGAATCATACACATAAACAGAGGAGAGGAGGTGCTTCACAAACTCCGTGCATGCCAGTTGGCCGAAGAGAAGGTGCTCCACAAACTCCGCAAGTGCCAATTGGCCGAAAGGAAATACTGGGCACCACCCACCACAGCACAGTTCTGCCTCCTTTAAGGCATCCCCCGGCTCACAACTGAGGAAGACGGACTGGAATTTCAGGCCAGTCTGAGTCCCTGTCAGTCCAGAAAGAAAAGGACTACATTTTAGGATGGTCTAACAGGTGTAGGCCAGCTTGGAAAGCAACTTAACTAAAATTAATGTGAGTAACGCGTCCTGTGGACCAACACAGGTTGACCTAAAACATTCATATGACAAGGCCTATAGTCACAGAAGGGAGAAAGTATTTGCTGCTATTTTACATCACACTCAAACATTTAAAGAAATATTTTGGCACAAATCTGTATCTCTCTTATATTTTTAAGTGATTTATGTTTACTTTGTTTCATACTCTTTGCTTATACACTGGATATTGTTTTGGGTATCTGGATCCCAGGACACTATTTGAAGGCATTTGAAGCAATCCATTTCAGGAGCTCGATGGGACCTTGAGGCTGAGATTCTCACTTAGCAGCCCTGGAAACTTAATCAAATTATTTTTAAAATATTTATTTATTATTTAAAATATTTATATCCTGCCCCATATCCTAAGATCTCTGGGTGACTTACAGTAAAAAACCAATATACAAACAAAACATTAAATACATATACATATATTTTCCCTTGGTATTGTCTGTAGCTATTAATTTTTTGCCACATTTCCAGTTAACTTTTTTTTTTGCGCCTGCTAAAAACATTATTAGTGTTTTCACAGATGATTTAGAAATGTGAGAGTGTATAACCCTCGTACGCCTAGGGCTGAAGCGGTTGGAACATTTTTTACTAATGCTATACCAGATGCACTGAGATAAATTATTATATGAATACAAGTAAACCATAAAACGTGTCCCAGAATCTCTGCTTCAGGGCTTACTAAAAGATCAATTAGAACAATGAGTTCTAGAAACAGGAAATTCTGCAAGAGGGCTCCATATCTATGAAGCTTCTTTATTTAGGAAAACATGTAAAGTTCTGTCGGTCCTGGATTTCAAATGGGCCTCAAAATGCTCATCAATTGGCTTTCAATAGAGATATAGAATGATTAATTGATTCCTGCCTTCGTCATTGCTACTTTTAAATGTTACTCAAACTACTTAACAAATCTTGCAGGATGACTGCACCATATTATGAGATATTTTATTTTGTTGTATTACATCACTCCCTCAGGTCCGATTGCTCACGCCTTTTCATTCCTATCCATTTTATTTGTGAACTTTCCACCCTCCATTTGGACTCTCCTGAACGAAAAGAAAAGGAGTGGACAGTCAGGTCTGAAGATAGACTCAGGAAGGTTTAAAGCAGCAGTTCTCAACCTGGGGGTCGCGACCCTTTGGAGGTCGAACTACCCTTTCAGAGGAATCGCGATGAGTCTCCCGCCTTCCCGCCCCATCCTCACCCGAGTTCCCCCGCCCCTGTGGTTGGGGGCCTCCACAACATCAGGAACTGCATTAAGGGGTCACGGCATTAGGAAGGTTAAGAACCGCTGGTTTAAAGTGAAGGTGTGACTATGGCCTGACAGTTGGTAAATGGGTAGGCAAATTCGTGCAGATTAACAGGAACTTTATTGTTTTTACTTCAAAAATATATTTCCTCTTTAAGAACAACATTATGTTTATAACTGAATGCTGAAAAACAGTTCAGCAGAAAGGCTACATTACTCCTGTAGTTCAGTTGTGTTATGATTTACATGAATGTAGAGTAAGAAACTGCATATCTTTGTTTTCATTAAAGCTATAAAGTGGTAGAAACACTTTTAAACCATGCAATATCAGCAGATGCGGGGGGGGGGGGGGGAAGTGCTTCGTAACTGATGTCACAAATGTGCATTTCTAATTTGTATCTAATTAGTATCTGCATTTCTAATTTGTACCACTGAACGTTGTTCAATCTGATCTGCCTGAATGAGATCCTTCCTAGAATCACATTGTATCACCATTATTTCATGATGCAAGAAATGAAAGCAAAAACTAAAGCTAACTCAGTAATGCACATAAATAAAGTACTTTGGCTTGGATGTTAGGAAGTATATCTACAATGCAGAAAACACAGCTTTCCAAAAAACATTTTTAATGTAAGCATCTGTTTTATTTTCTTCTTCAAGAGTTAAAGAAAGTACCTGGTAATATTCCTCCAGATATAGTGAAACTTGATGTATCTAACAACAAAATTCAGCAGCTCCGCCCTAAGGAGTTTGAAGACATAACCGAGCTGAAGGTGTTAAACCTCAGCAGTAATGGACTGTCTCACATTGATCCAGGTAAGCAAACTTGACTAGGACATAACAAATGACTAGGAGATCACTAAACATGATAGGTCCTAATTAAACCCTTCCATAAAGCAAAAGATGCTTAGTTTCTCAAACTGTCCATGCATATATTTAAATAATACAATAATAAAAACAGTTTATCTACTTACACTATTCTAGGGTGTTTTTCCACTGTCAAAAAGTACCCATTTTTGCACCCATTTAGGACCCATTTGGGTGTGAGCGGGATGATCCCATTTCCACCACACACCCATTTGGGACCTGATTCTTTCGACTGCCGTGGGGGAAATCCGGATCTAATGGGTACTTTTTGGACTTCAGATTTTCTGTAGACCCCATTAATGGGATCTACAATGGGGTCTTCTCCCAGAAAAGCCAGATTAAAGGGAGCCTGTTTCCACTGGAAACAGGCAATGGGGTCTAGAGGTGGCTAGGGGGAGGAGATGCACCCATGGGGGGGGGGAGCCCCGAAGTCCCAGCTTTGGAGTGATTTTGGAGTCATTTTGGAATGATTCCGAAATCACTCCGAAATCACTCTGAAGCTGGGGCTTCGGAGATCGCACCCCCCTGTCCCCAGAGACCCCTGGGGTTATGGACCGACCCCTTGGGAGTTGATCCGGATTCCCCAGATGGGTGCAAAGCTGTTTCACCATCACCATCATTACCATCATCATTATCTTAATGATTAGGCCTCTGACCATATCATAGAATAAAATACATTAAGAAAAATGAAACAAAATACTGTACATTAAAATGCAGTACAATAAACATGTAATAAGATACAATATAGTTATGTGCAGTCGATCTCGTTATTAAAATTATGACTCTGGGACAAAGCAGCCCATATTCTAGCAGCCTTAGTAATAAACAGGGCCACTCATCTGATGGTAAATTTATCTGTTCCTCTGAGGGGCCTGTACACCTTATCTCTATTACCTAAAGATTTAGCATCAACAGCTTTCTCTAAGTTAGTATTGCTGTATTCTAATAATGAATCTGCAAGCAATGCCAGTTATTCTATAGGCCAAAATCTGCAGAATTGTGATTAGCTATAGTAACTAACAAGGGGTGATTTCGCACTTCCTTCCTGCCCTGTGTCCTTGCCTCACATCAACTATTCTTTGTTGGCATTTTGGTGGTCCATTACAGAGCAAAGTATCAATTGGGGCAGGGCTGTGCCTCTTCTACACTATCTCTTCTAGCTCACTATGGTCACGTCCCCATGCACTCCATCTGAATTCAACACGGAGCGTCCCCATGCATAGCCCCCAAACCAGGCTTCATGCGAAACAAATCGTCCAAATCCGCGGGAAATTTACTCCTGAAGAAAACTGTTCTCGCTATGGTTTGGGAGGCAAGCCTGCATTATTTTGGAGGCTTGGGGATGCTCCTGGGTTATTAGGGGAGGAGACTGATGCTCATGTCATTAGTAGGCGGGTTTTAAGTCCTGTGCTCGCCCTTCCTGTCCTGTGCATTGGGGATCGCAACTGCTGGCCATTTTTAAAGATCAAACAGTGTAAAAGAACTGATTGCCCCAGTTTGACAGGTAAAGATGCAACGATGTGGGGAGTCATCTGGCCCTTGTTGTCCCAAGAGCCTCTTCCTGCAACCCTTATTCCACCCCCGCTCTCTGATTGCCGGCAAGCAGCTTCTGAAATTAGAGGCAGTTTAGCAGAGAAGAGCTTCTCTGCTAAACTGCCTCTAAACACTGTAGCAGCTTTGGTTAGCTTTTTAGCTGGCAAACTTCAGAAGCTGCTAGTTGCAGAGCAGGGGTAGAATAAGCTAACCAAAGCTGCTACAATGTTTAGAGGCAGTTTAGCAGAGAAATGCTTCTAAACTGCCTCTAACTTCAGGAGCGGGGGTGGAATAAGGGTTGCAGGAAGAGGCTTGTGGGACAGCAAGGGCCAGATGACCCCCCCCAATCACCGCATCTCACTGGGCGATCAGTTCTTTTACGTTTGCCTGGCGATCAGATCGCAGAGAGAAGAGGCTCATTTCTGTCTGATCACTGTTTAATGCCCAGCAGTTGCGATTGGGTGGGATTTCCCTTTCTTCGCTCCTATCAGGAGAGAGGGGGTGGAGTGAAAAAGATGCCGTTTCCCCATACAGGGGTCTAGCGTGGTTTGCTTGGGGACAGGTGTAATTGAATTGAGCCCACACTTTCCGCAATCGCACGGGGATGGGTCAATTCGAATTCGCCTCCGTATTCGGACTAATCCAAATCTAATCCAAACTAAATGGAGTGCATGGGGACATGGCCTATGCGGAACTTCCTGAACCAAATTTCTCCAGCATGCAGAGGAGTTTAACCATACACATTCCTACTTCCTAGGCAATCTTTCATACCAGTTTTTACTTGACGAGTTCAGCAAGGGGTAGCCTAAATGCTTAGAAATTATAGGGGTGGGAACATTAAATACTGTAGATTTCTATTAAAAAGAAACTGAAGATATTGGTCTTCTATCTGTGGTTTAGAAGCAAGATTACAGCATCTAAACCACATTTCAAATTCAAAAGGGCTTCCGTGACTTCTCTGAGCTGTACATTTAAATTATTTATTTTTATTTTTGAATAGCTGCTTTTGCAGGGCTCATCAACCTGGAGGAACTAGATTTATCAAATAACTCTCTGCAAAATTTCGAATATGGAGTATTGGAAGACTTGTACTTTTTGAAAATACTGTGGCTTAGAGAAAACCCCTGGCGGTGTGACTACAACATTCATTATCTTTTCTATTGGTTGAAACACCACTACAGTGTTCACTACAATGGTTTAGAATGCAGAACACCCGAAGAATACAAGGGTTGGCTTGTTGGGAAATACATCAGAAGTTATTATGAAGAGTGTCCCAAAGACAAGCTCTCTGTTTATCCAGAAACTTTTGAACAGGACATAGAAGATGGAGATTGGGAAAGGCGCAAAGAGCACCCAGTGTCAACAGCAAAGAAACATGGTGTAGTAATCACTGTGATAAGTTAATTTGTATGGTACTCATTCAAGTCTTTTTGTTATGTTTTTGTAAAAAAAAGGGGGGATGTGGTTTATATTTTTGTTAACAGTTCTGTTTGTTAATGAGGAACTATTGGGGTAAAATATTTTGGAGTATTAATTGTAGGAAAGCAATAATTCTTTATAAACTTTCTATTTTTAACTGTTTTGGTCTTTTCCTTGCCCTGTTTGGCAATCATATCTACAGTTTAATTGCAAAAGGATATATATCGTGTTAAATTGAACTCCCTTGTGGAACTGAGCTCAGCCTTGAAACTCAGGGAGCATCCACACCCAAAGAGGAGGGGGTGTCCAGAAGAGACTCCTGGA
Source organism: Aspidoscelis tigris stejnegeri (assembly GCA_023333525.1). Lineage (NCBI taxonomy): Eukaryota > Metazoa > Chordata > Lepidosauria > Squamata > Teiidae > Aspidoscelis > Aspidoscelis tigris. Next base: position 78,880,961 of record JALMGA010000005.1, on the reverse strand, counting down.
TCATTGCATCTGCATGCCCAAGGCACCCATGAGGGTACAAGCACTCACGTCAAGGGTGTTGGATAGATGGCAAACACACTCTGCAGCATCCTTTCCACAAAGCTGGGAAAATCTCTGAGGGCATTCACAGCCCTTAACCACTCTTGCTGCCTTGTGTAGTCACACAGCAGCAGTGAAACCGACTTACTGGTAATTTGTCTGCTCTGTCCAGGAGTCACACTGAAAAAGGCCCATTTCCAGGCCCACTTATGGCAAGAGAGACACTTTCCCTGTGAAGCTGGGGACTACCGGCTCTCGGCTCTGAAGAGGGTGAGGCAACAAGACACATAGCTTGTGGATGTTGCTTTTCTTGCCCTTTGGGTGGGAGCAAGCACCTCTGTTCTGAAGTACAAGCTGCCACCATGGTTCTAATGCAGTCTAAAATCCACATTTATTCAGTAGAATGACTTACTGTGTTCACTGACGTGTTCCTAAGCATGACTGGTTTGCATATACGCAATATGGTTCTTTGCATATTGTAAATAGAGAGCTCTCATCTTCCCAGACAGGTTGAAGACAAGACTACGTTGAATGTTTTGGGGAAATTACTCAGAGATTGTACAACGGCTATGGAATTTACTACCAGAAGAGCTGATGGCAGCAACAAGCCTGAACAGCTTTAAGGAAGGAGTAGACAAATTCATGGAGGAAGGGTGTATCAATGGCTACTAGAATGGATGGCTAGGTACTGCTCTCCAGATTGAGAAGACAGACAGGATGTCTTCAAGGCCATTTGCAGGGATTCAAGAGCAGGTAAAGGTTTTGCCTTTGTCTTCTGCTTGAGAATGCCCAGAAGAAATTAGCCAGGATGCTGGACTAGATGGGCTGTGGCCTAACCCAGCAGGGCTTCTCTTATGTTCTTGTATTCATTTTAAACCAGTTTAGGAATTAGGAAGTGTTACTCCTTTTGAGAAAAGAAGCAGTATTAACAAACGCTTCACTGACTATATGGAACCAATTTTTTTTATCTATAATCCTCAGCTTGTTCCTCTAGCATAAGACAGAAGCAGGTAAGTGAAGCCTAATCTTTTAAGCAGAGTACCATACTTGCTGACATCAGGCCTTTTAGGAGTATTTCTTTAATAAAGTAATTGTTTCAGTGGATCAAAACATGATTCAGAAAGAACAAAGATGAAGTCCAGATCGGAACTGCATTAGAGCCCTTGCTGCTCTGACTATTCCACTCTGATGGATGCTGCAAAGTAGAATAGCAGCCACAACGCTAACTTTCTAAATTGCCATTGTTTAAAATAGTATAATTTAAGCTTCAGTGACAAATCCAGTATTTTTACTTGGTATGTTCCGAACACAGGACCTGTCTTGGTTGAAAACAGCAGCACTTAGCCAAATAAATATAAAACAACAACAAAATCACTGTAGGGTATCAGACATGTAAGGACTGAAAAGGAGAAGTAAATATCCAGTGCAACGGCAGTAGGGTTGGTTGTGCACATTTTTTTCTTGTTTGCTTCACACTGAAGAGAATGTGAAGGAAATTTGAATTTGTGTGAACAGAGCTACTCTGAGGCCGCATTCCCATTACAAGCTTGATACAGTTTCCCTAAACCGAAATAACAGAACGGGATGCAAACGCAAATTTGCCTGATCCCATTACTTTCAACTTAATCGCGTTCGATCAGGATTCTGAGGATTGTACATGGCATACGTGACTCAAGGGGGGACTCTAGTGGCTACTTTCTAAAAGCCGCTTTTCGGGGCTGCCCTGCCCTCTTCCTCCTGGCATGAACGCGCCACCCATAACAGACCCCTTCAGGGAGCCTAGCTGGGTGGCTGTCGCTTGCCTGGCTGGAGGAAAAACGGCACTGGGCAGCCAGCGATTCTTTCCCTTCCTCTTCCCATTGCCCAGGGCACAAAGCTGCAGCGGCAACTCAAGACCCCTTCGCCTGCTCACCACCACAGCCTTAAAAACACTCACACATCTCCCAGAACCCGCAGCTGCTTTCCTTCTTTTCCCTTTCTAAAGGTCAGAACTTTCAGAATTGCACAAAATTGCAACATTGTTATCAGGTGTGAAGTGGGTAGATTGCTACAGTGTAGCAGCTGCTGTAAGGGGTGGATTTTTACAATGAAATCACTATCTTTGGAAGCAAGCTATTGGGAGAGGGTAACCCTAAACATGCATTCTCATCCCACTAAAACTGTACTGTCCCCACAGTAAGAAATGTAAAATGTTTCAAATGCACGTACCGGAGCGAGACCTGTTGAAATGAGTGTTAACATTTACAATGCTTTGGGGCGATTTAACATGCAGAAAGTGTGCTAAGCCAACCTGACGTGGGGACTGCGAGCATCGAAACCATTTCAAAACCATTTTAAGCTTGTAATGGGAATTCACCCTGAATAAGGTAGGATTCAAATCTGCTGCAAATGTTATTTGAATCCACTCCAAATCTGTTCCAAATCCACTTTGAATTTGCTCTGAATCTGCTGATGTGACTTTGCCACCTCCCAACTTTGTGAATATAACAAAGCATAGAACGAACGCACAAAAGCGTTTTGCATTTAAATGCTGATCTTCAAATGTAGCCAATATTTGTTTCAAATGCAAATGTTCAAATTTGTATCAATTTGTACGAATGAGAAACTGACAAATAATTTGTGCACATCTCTAAAGGGCAGTATAAAAGTCTGTGGACTCCTGCATAGTTAGTGCATAATAGGGGATATAAATGTAAGGCTTGCTATCCATGAGAATTAATGGAGAAATCTCAGTGTGGAAAACCTACATTTTAATACCCTGGTGAAATGAGAAGAAAACATCTTTTATTTATTTAAATGTAATTCTATGGCTACATTTAGAGCTTTCTTCAACAATGACAGCTGAGATATTGCCGATTCTACACTGCTCAGTATATCAGACCATCAAGTTTACTAGGGGCCTCACTGGCATATGGAAAACAGGCTCTTGATATGCATGCTGATCTAGTATACTAGCCACTGTGGAAGCACCCATTCAGGGCACCAAGAAAAATTTCACAGGGAAATGTAATTATAGTCTAAGTACAACAAGGTTTATGTATGTCTAACCAATAGTATAGAAAGCTGAACTCAATGGGACTTACTTTCTTATAAGTAGAGTCAGACCCCTGTATCCACTGATTTGGTAACCATGGTTTCAGTTAACCACGGCTACGGGATCAGCATCCCCAGCCCTCCACAGGGACCATAAGGGGAAAGAACCAAGAACCAGAAGGCTTATTTGGGCCTCCAGAAGGCCCATTTCAGCCTCCATAGAGTGCTGGAATAGGTGTACAATGCCACCGGAGCCAGTCCCAAAATGTAAGGCAGGTGGGAGGCATCTGGTGGCATTGCCCGCTTATTCCAGCACTCTCCAGTGGCTAAAATAGGCCTTCCGGAGGCCAGAAAAGCATTTCCAGTTCTGGGGTTGCACAACCACAGAACCGGAAGGCCTGTTTGCGATTATCCACGGTTTCAGGCAACCATGGTAGGAACTGGAACATATTCCCAGCGGATACAGGGGTCCGACTGTATATGAAATATTGAAGTTCTCATAACTAACTTGGGGTGTGTGTACATGCAAAGAAAAGTCCATTAAAAAGCTTACTTTGCCTCAGAGCGCCTCCATGTAGAGCTTTACTCTGGGCTTCCAGAGCCACAAAGGAGGAAAATCTGCAGCAGAAAACCCCCCTTTAAACAAGACTACCTCCGCACTTTTTGGAAGCCGCGGGTTTTCCTGGGAGCATGGAGATGTTTTCTCCACATCTTCCTCCATAGTCCAATGAATTTTTAGGCATTTTTGATCCCTGCAGAAGAACTGGCTGTCAGAATCAGCTGCCTGCATTCAGCTCTTTCAGCATGCAAGCAGAGCTGCGAACTGTCACATTGTTTCACTTCGGAGGGGGAGAGAGATTTTGTGCTTGCTAACAGGGAAAGGTGATACTAATTATCATTACCACAGAGATTGTTTCTCAGCAAGCAAATCTCTCTCCCCCCTCCTAATAATGCAGCCTCCGAAGTGAAACAAAGGTTCACTTCGCAGGTCTGGTTCTGCGCTAATCAGGGGCCATTGCGTGAAGGCAGGCAGCTGAATTTGACAGATGAAGGGAGCCTGCTTTCAGTTCTGCTTGTAACTATGTTGCAAGCATTAGTTATGGAGAGAGTGAGCTGCTTTCAGTTATGCTTCTAACTGCTTTTAACTCTTGGCAGCCAAGTAAAGGGATGGTCTCTGTTGTGTTCTGGAGGTTCAATTGAGGTTTTTGCCTGTCATTGCTGCAGTGGGTAGGGGGTGAGGAGAAAAAGATGCAGGCTCACAAAAAGCGGTTTGCATGGAGACAGGAAAGTACGTTTTAAATCCGTGTTGTCCCAAACCACATGGGGATGCTTTATTTCAAATTAGAACCCACATTTTTAAAATCCGACACAAGGGAGAAGCAAAAAGAGACCATGGAGACGCACCCTTGGGTACTGAGAACAATTTTGCATTTTGTATACTAGTTCAATATTTGAAGGATTTTTTCCCTATCTGTGTTCCTCAAACTGAATGCTGCAATTAGAATTGATTTATATTTCCTATTTTATTCTTGTAGGAATATTCACTGGAATTACAGCATCTTTCTCTCCATTTAAAAAAATAAATAACCCCACCAGCAAAACTGGTTCTTTTTGATAGCTATATGCAATTCTATTAATAACAGTAGAATCTTGGGATGCACACTTTGTACTATTGAACAAATGAGAATATAGTAATAGTAAATGACCATATTAATATAGTAATAGTAAATGACCATTACACCATATTAAAGCCCTCTGGTGCCACAATGGATGAGAGCACTAGGAACCATTCAATTCAAATCCCCATTCTGCCACGGAAGCTCTTTGGGTACTCACAGTTATGGGTCAAATAACCCACTGTCTTGTGACAGCCTTGGGAAAGGCAATGGTTAGGGAGTAAGCCTTGGGAGAAAACTGAACTGGACTCTCTAATATGGTCAGATGTTCCCTCTGGCAGCTTCTCTAGCCAACCGAGTAGGAAATGTATTGTTTACACTCCTTTGGATCACACTGGCAAGGGCAAAAGGGACTCTAGTAGCTGGGCAACTCAGAATTTTTGTACCTTCATGACCAAGCCATCATCTTTCAAGGCAGAAGAATGCCAAGAATACCGTGGCAAGTAGGAGGAAGGCATTAATGACCACCACCACCACCATCAAAATTTAATTTATGGTAAGGGCACCTTTCCCATCCACTAGTTCTTCTTGTTCTGAAAAACAGTAGCATAACAAATGAATAAAATTTAACATTTGCTGCAGAACAGCTGTAGTTTAAGTAGAGGATGCACTAGAATTGTAATTGTTCTAGTCCTTTAAAAACAAAACACAAAAATTAGTTCAAGCACTTATTGGGTGTTTTTCCACTGTCACTAAAAGTACCCATTAAGTACCCATTAATGGGTACGTAATGGCATTTTTGTACCCATTAATGGGTACTTAATGGGTACTTCTAGTGACAGTGGAAAAACACCCATTGTGTTTTTCATATCTTTTCATTTTTAATACATTTCCCTCATTCTAATAGATGGTTACTTGGAATTGAACTGTGAATTGCTTAGAAAGCATTTCTGAAACCAAAGTATTGTATTTATTCCATACCTCTAATTTGATAGAAAATCATCCTGTTATTCAACTTTGGCAGTAATTTTTGGAAAACCCACAAAGTACATGCTGCGTTACTGTACCAGGAATAAAGCTGATACTTTAAAAGTGATGAGTACAATACAGTCATTCCATGCTTTTGCATAATGTGATTTTGTTTTTACTTTGTAGCTAAAAATATATATAACACAGTTTTGCTTTTTCACAGTTTATAATGTGTGCAATTTTCAACATTTGATTTGAATTGAATATTCAAATGTCCAAAGTAGTACTAATAGAGAAAAAAGACAAATGCATTCAAATTCAAACCAATTTGAATACATTCATATCTATTTGTATGAATATTCCATTCATATTTGATAATATGAATGTTGACAACATTCATATGTGTCCGTATGCATCCATACGTATCCTGTTTTTATCCCATATGCATCCCATTTTTGTTCCATACGTATCTGTAAAATGTGTACAGATACGAATAAGATGCATACAAATATGTATGTAATGCGTATGTATCCATACACATATGAATGTTGCATGTGTTTTAAAAATCTTCCCTGCTCTTGACAGCCCCTATACCCACCTGACAGATGCCTAGCTGATTGCAGGGCAGCTGTCAGGTGGTTGTTTGGGGCAAATCAAGCGCCTTACCTGGGTGATTAAGCACTCAGGCAAGGGGGTAGTGGAGAAAACTACAGCATCCCAATGGAGGGATTTGCCGCAGTTTTCATGGGGATGGGCGGGTTCGCCTTGAACCCACCCTGTTCTCCATTGCCACGGCGACTCCTTAATGCGGATTAAGATTTGCATTAAGGCTCCCTCGAATCCACCGCGGGGCATTGGCAGCCCCATGGAGATTCGCTCTTAGAGGCATCCTGCCTGTCTTTCCAACTTGCATTTATATTTAATGAGCCACAGACTTACAAGTAATTAAGCTCATTAAATTGCCTCTAATATATAACATATAACAACTAGGAATGAGTAAGCCTTAATTCCTGAGTGCTAACAAACGTGCTGGAACTAAGAAATTCTACAAGAAATCATGTGCTTCTCATTTTCCCAGTTAACCAGCCCAGTCTAGCCTCTTAACTCTGCAGAATGGTGAATATGTTACTCCATTAGGGGTAAAAGCTTCTGAGATGTTAAAATGTATCTGCTGGAGATAGACTCCGGCTCCTACCGTGGTTACCTGAAACCGTGGATAATCGCGAACAGACCTTCTGGTCTAGGGTTGTGCAACCCCAGAACCAGCAATGCTCTACAGAGGCTGAAATAGGCCCTATGGTTCTGGGTGCTTTCCCATTATGGTGACTGTGGGGGATGGGGGGGATGATCCAGTAACCATGGTTAACTGAAACCATGGTTACCGAATCAGTGGATATGGGGGTCTGACTGTATTTTATATGCTTCTAGCATATGCTAAACAAGCACATCAAACTGCAGTTGGTTTGCCATGGGCTTTTTCTTTAACACAGATCTTAAATTATGTCCCACTCAATAAAAATATAGAGCAATCCCTGGATAAGTGCTGTGTCTCACTAAATTTATGTCAAATGAATATGCTGCAAAGTCAAGACTGGTTGTGCAAATAAATTGCATTAGGTGGTGTTTTGCCCAATTCATAGTACCTCTAATTTAATTTATACACTCATAAAGTCGAACATAAAAATACTGTATACATTTCCAGGTGACAAATTTCCTTCCTTGACTTTGACATCCATGAAATAATTTTAGCACAGGTGTTCATTGGCAAAGTTTAACAGTAACATCATGACACAAACATCTTAGGGCAGTTCTATATTAATAGTTCAAATGAGCCTTGAGTTTTTTTCTCAGATTTTTTTCCCACTGGATATTAATTTGATTTGGTTGAATCTGATTGAAATTCAGAAGCTCAGTTTGGTGCTCTACCAAATTATTCCCCCTGCTATACTGGAACAAAGAGGTATACGCCCTTCCACACACCTCCCTGTTCCATTCAAGTAGCCCTTGGACTGCCAGTAGAGCAGTTTGGCCACCTGAGACGTTTTCGCACAGGGCTGAACGGGACGCGTGGGAGACAGCTGCGGACACGGCATCCGCATTGCCCGAGCGCGGCTTGCGCTCCGACGTGTCCGCAGCTGTCTTTCTCGCGTTCGAAATGTAGAGCACTTTAAAGTGCTCTACATGCGTTCGAACGCGGACGAGCCGCCCGCAGGCGTTCGGGAGGAGAAGCGTTCGCGCCTGCTTCTGTCTCCCGAACAGCTGCGGGCTCGCCTCCGACGCCGGCGCGGCTTCGACAATCAGCTGTTTGACAATCAGCTGATTGTCGATCTGCCTCCGCGGCTGTCTCCGCGTCCCTGGCCGGCCTTTGCCGGCTAAGACAGCTCCCGGCGCTTTGAGCATTCGCACACAGACGCTCCGGAACGCATTTACACGCGTTCTGGCGCGTCTGTGTGTGAAAGGGGAAAGCGCCGGGAGCTGTCTTAAGCTTCCCGTCCTACTCCCGTTCCAAATGGAACGGGAGTAATGCGAAAACGTCTCTGGACTGGGCTACAATCTATCCAATGCAGATAGAAGGGCTTAGCAGGGAGTGGAAACTCATCTGTTCAGCTCCAGAATGTGTTTTAAAGGTAAGTGCAGAAAGGCCCTAGAAGTCTAGCTTCTCTACTGGGCAAGGTTCTGGGACAGATTATCAAGCAGCATGCTTATGAAGAGATTCCGTGAGGTCAAAAAACTGAAGAATGCACCAACCGCTGTCTGCAAGATGGTTGCTTGCCTGGTCTATGAAGATGAAGACTGGAGAGGCACCCAGAGTAGAATAAAAGCCAGGAACAGGAGTGTTCCAACAAACAGAGTCATGTGGACAGTGTATTTCCATTCACTCTAGAAATCCTGGGGAACCCTCTAGTGTGCAGAAACTGAGGTCCAAGGCAAAAGCTTGCATTATCCCAAGGGGCCATGTGGAAGCTGCCATAGAGTCCAAGTGGATGTGATGCAGCAGCTGAAAAGGCCATGCAGTTTTGAGCTACATGAACAGAAGCACTCCATCTAGCATGTGTGCCATGGCAGGTACTACTTTTACTGTAATTAGCACTGATTGTGTCACTTCTGAGCAGGTGCCAGGGTGACATGTGTGTCACCCAAAAGGGCTTGGTGTGTCACCTGTGAGACGCATGTCATAGGTTGGCCATCACTGGGTTAGACAAATGTATGAATGACAATGGCTACTAGAGTGAATGCCTAAGTACATCTTTCAGGCTGGTGGGTCAAGCAGGATGCCTCTAAAGCCATTTCCTGGAATCTGAGAGGAGAAGATCTGCTCTTAGTCTTTGCTTGAGATGCCCATGGGCAATTGGTAGACCGGTGTGTGAGACAGGATGCTGGACTATATGGGCTGTGGCCTGATCCAGCAGGGCTTCTTTTATATTTTTATGTTCTTATGACTAATACAGAGTGGGGCCTCCTTGATCCGCATCAATGTGTGGATAAGATGGCCTAGAATCCAGACTAAAGGCTCTTAAATCTGGATCACAAGTATCGAGGTGGTACATGGAGTTAAAAATATTAACTGGTTGAGATATTTTTTAGAAGAATTAATTTTAACTGAACTCAAGATTTTGCTTCCTTAGATTTTCTTAGTTAAAGCAGAAAAGACTGGATGGCAAGGCAAATAATTAGCTCAGAGGAGCACAGCTGCTACTGGAATGAAAAACATAAGAAAATAAGATCAGTGGATTTGCAGGACACCTGGAAGCAAGGATTGCAGGCAGAGTCAGCAGTATCACAGAGCTTTAAAAAGGAAAGAAAAACCTAAAGCCTGAAACTGAAGTTGCAGTCTGCAATTCAAATTAAAGGCAAGGGAATGAAGTGTTACAATAAAGGGTAATAAAGACTTAAACTGCCGAAACAGAGTATATATGTATTTTAAGTGACCTAAAGTTGATAATCTGAGTGGCTTCATAGAAGGAGAAGGAGATTTGGCTTTTCTACCCCACTTTTTTCACCCATTTGGGGACTAAGGCTGCATCCCCAAAAGACTTATTTGCTTCTCTACTGTCCCTCTACTGTCACTCTATTGAAGTGGACTTTAAAAGTGCCATGCAAATCAGGAATAAGTGTCCGCATGAGGCTCAGCAAAATGCGCATTTTTAACGCACCTTCCGTCCCCATGGGAGCCGTGTTTTCTTTGCGCTCATCCTTTTCTCCCTGCCCCTGCTCTTGTTGATAAGGGTGCCAGTGGGAATGGGGAGGGACTGCCCTCAGTGTGGCCACAACCAGGAAGGCAACCCCTGACAAGTCCAAAGGAAAAATAGCCATCAGTTCTCTGTTAGTCTCCCAGATCTTCCACCCCCCGAAATGGCTTGTTGTGCCAGCAAACATTCACTCTCTCCACTTTCCCCTGTCATCGCTGTGAAAATCCACCCTGTCCAGCGCACGATCGCTCATTCACTCACCACTTTCCCTGTTATTGCTGTCAAAATCCACCCCTAGCAATAACCCACCCATTCCACACCTCATAGCGATTGCAACAATGTTACAATTCTGCGTGATTCTGGCTCTTTAGTTCTGAGCTTTAGAAAGGGAAGCTGCTTGTGTTACTGCTGTGTGTGCAGGCGGCAATCCCCGCCCCTTTTGCCACTGAACGTCCCCAAGGTAAATGTTGCAAGGAAAACCCGCAACTTCCAAAAAGAGCTCTGAAAGTCTTATTTAAAGGACACTTTTTTTGTTGCGCGTTTTCCTCGTTTTGTAGCTCTGGAAGTTCGTTAAAAACCCTGGCATGGGGGCGCTCAGAGGCAAAAGAAGAGTTTTAGCAGACTTTAAATTGCTTGGGGACAGGGCCTAAAAGTGTCTGACAAAGCTTTTCTGTTCTTCTCCCCACAACAGAACACTCTGTTTGGTGAGCCAGTTCGGTTGAGTGGTTAAGGAGCTGAACTCTTATCTGGGAGTACTGGGTTCAATTCCACCCTCCTCCGTGAAGCCAGCTGAGTGACCCTGGGCTAGTCACAGCTCTCCTCTGAGCCCTCACAGCCCCACCCACCTCACAGGGTGTTCTGTTGTGGGGAGAAGAATAGAAGCGTCAGCTGCTTTGAGTCCCCTTAAATGGGTAAGAAAAGCGGGGTAGAAAAGGCAACTCTTCTTCTTTTTCTTCTTCTTCTGTGAGGTAGGTGGGGCTGTGAGAGCTCAGAAGAGAGCTGTGACTAGCCCAAGGTCACCCAGCTAGCTTCATGGGGGAGGGCAGAATCGAACCCAGTATTCCCAGATAAGAGTCCAGCTCCCTAACCACTAGACCAAACTGGACCAGAACAACAGTACAATCCCAGGCCTGCATGTTATGATACATTTGTGGTACTGTTGATATGTTAAAAGAGTGCAAACCCTGCAGTTACTAAATTAGGATCCTGGCAAAATGTAGAGCACGAGAGTGTGTTGTGACATTTTCCTCTTCTTCTGGCCCACCACTGCCACCACAGAATATGTGGAGTTACCTGTTCCACATTCTCAGGGCTGACAGACTGGTGCTGTTTCCATGAACACAAGAAATGGCTGACTTCTGGGGCCATTTTGTTGTGTTCAGAAAAACTCGTGCAGCCAAAGCTGGGGAATACAACTTTACCAGCTGCAATGTGTGTGCAGTTGGAATGACAGAACATAAGCCACCAGCATGTCACCATTTTACAGAAAGTGTTATTAGTGCAGCAGTCTTGTTAGTGTACCTCATAGGATCAAGCAGATCCTAACTTTGCCTCACCATCATTGTTGGCCCCTGGGTTCCATGCTCTGTTTAGACTGGTACTGCCACTACAAATAAAATAAAAAATTACTTCACTTACTGGTACCAGCTACTTATCTGGATGCCGTTTTGGCAGCACCATGGCACCATGGCCCCTGCTCAGATAGAATTTGGACAGAATGTATCTCCAAACAACTCACTTTGGTACCTATTGTTACTGTATCAGATCCACAGGAGATCCAGAGTTGGTTTGCCTCTCACCATGTTCTCCCAATGTTGAAAAGGTTTGGTAGAATCTCAGGCCTATTTGCACTTAGGCCTCTGGTATGCTATTAGGACAGCTCTGGTACAGTTATCCATTCTCTGGTAACCTCCAGACTAGACTATTGTAATATGTACTACAGGGGCTGCCCTTGAAGACGGTTTAGAAGCTGCAGCTAGTGCAGAATGCAGCAGCTAGACTGCTGACCAGGACATCTGGCTGCTGATTTGCTACCGAGACCAATTCAAAGTGTTGAATTTAACCTATAAGGCCCTAAATGACTTGGGCCCCAAGTATCCGAAGGAATGTCTACTCCCATGTCAACCTGCCTTCAGCAGCAAAAGGAATGGGCACCTGGGGAGGGCCTTCTCAGTGATGGCCCCTAGGCTATGGAATAGTCTCCCCCTCGAGGTGCATCTATCACCATCATTGTATACGTTTAGTAAGGCAATGAAGATGCACCTCTTTGCCTTGGCCTTCAGTTAAATGGGGATATACTTTTCTCTTCCCACTGGCAGATGCTGTTATTGTTTTGATGTTTTAATGATGTTAAGTGATGTTTGATTTTAGATGCTCTTACGCGCCAGAAGACCTCTGGGCATAGGGTGGAATAAATAAATAAATAAATAAATAAATAAATAAATAAATAAATAAATAAATAAATAAATAAATAAATAAATAAATAAATAAATAAATAAATAAATATCAGAGGCCTAGGTGCAAATAGGTCCCTCCTCTCCCCCTTTCTCTTTTTGCCCTGATTATTGTTACGGCCTAATAAGAAACTAAGAGCAAGGCTGTCAGTATGGGATTGTCTCTTTTTGCTTTTCTTTATCTTTATTTTGTTTGTCTCTAACAAGGCTCTCTCTTCACTTTCTTATGCTCCAACCAGATGGCCACCGGCTGTTGCAGCAGCTGGAGATAAGAGATGTGCCGTTTACATGATGGCACTTCCAGGCCTCCTAAAACCATCCAGCTGCAGGGCAAAAATTCTGCAGCTGTGAGGTTTCCAACTGTACTGTCTGCCTATCAGACTGGAAATGGCCCCAGAAGTTTGAAATAGTCAGTCCAAAGGATAACTGACCTGGGCGGAAATTGCTCCTGATAATTCACCTCCGTTGCTGCCAATACTCTACGGCGGAGGAAACGACCAACGAGAGTGCAATCTATAGTCCGTCATTTATCACCTCCCATGCTTAGAGCAACTCCGAGAGCAGACATAGAAATCTCACAATGCTTCTGAAATTTCCACAAGGTTAGAGAAACCCCGGAATGACCTTGAGGCTGGCCACAAGGCTGGGAGGGAATATTTCAAAAGCCCACAGCCCAACTGATAAAATGCAGGAAGGACTGATGGAAGGAAATCAAGAAATGAGACTGAAGTCTCTTATTATTCTTTTAAGTCTTTGGAAAGCCAAAGCTTTCTGAGAAGAGAAAGATTAGGAAACCCAATTAAATAAGTATGGTCTAGTTAGTAAAAATCAGATGTGTCAGAACTTCCTGTTTATTTTCTGGAGGCAAAATCTTGGCTGAGGACCGTCACTCCCCCTCATCAGCTGTTGTGGACCAGAAAAACAGAAAAATACCATTAGTTATTTGCACTCTTGATCTATACATGCAGTGTAAAAAGTTTACCACAAATATGGATTTTGGCCAAAATAATATAAAGTGAAATCTTGTGAACATCAAAAGCCACAATATGAGTTAATGTTAAACTCAAATGTCTAAATATTGACTGAGGTACATAACAGGATCACTTCCTATCCTTTTCATAAAGGAACCTCTGGTGCATATGAGACAAAATATAAACATCTCTGCTATGATAGACGCTGTCTCAATGCAAATCATAGTATTTTGAATCAAGCAGAAGAATTTGAAACTTAATGCCAACAGTTTTTCACAGTGACAAGATAGCAGACAAATTACCTATAATAGAGTTGTTATGGATTGCCTTACAACTAAATGAGCCCCTTTATATGATAACTAATGCATGATAACATATACACCATTCAAAGGTTTAGGAGTCCTAATCTCAAAGAAACTCGGTGATTCTTTTCATGTTCAACTACAAAGCTACTTGGAGATCCAATAAGCAATGGAAATTACAATAGAAGAAAAACTGGAAGTCACAACAATTATCTTAAAATAGGTACCATCAAAATCCAAAACTACACCATCTAAATGCCGATTCAAACTCTTCATGATTCACTCTCTAAAAATTCCTTGATAAATTGGCACAAATATTTGTCTTCAGTGGGATGAAAAGCCAAAATCAAAATTCTCCAAATTGGGAAGAAGTGAATTCTAAACTTAGGCTTGTACTATGACGCATTCCAACTTTCCCATATGGTTCAGTTCATAAACCATGGAACATAAATCACTCTTGAACACAAAATAGTCTGTGCTTAAAATAGTTTAACACAGCTTCACTGAATTAGAAAAAACTACTCACACCACCCTATGCATCACACAATCCTAACGCATGCATAACATAAATCTCTCGTAATACCAAAAAGATATCAGCCTCAGTTTCCATATTTGTCAGGATCTTGCAGAGAAGCTGAGGGCTCCAGTTTGTGACTTTAACTGAAGGTGACACCTGATCTGTTGTTGACCCTTTAGCAAACACGGAGAAATCCTGCTTGCTGGGAGGGAGGGAGAGACCACCAGGGACAGACAGGGAGAGACCACCAGCTTGCTTTTTAGCCTCGACTTCCTCTGTTGCCGCTCCATCTGGATCCTTCTTCCATTCTAGATGAGGAAACTTTTTCCTCTGTGAGTGCTGACAAAATTGAGACTTGGCAGAGAGAGAGAGAGAGATCATTTTGCATCACCTACCTCTGGGATGCGGGAATGCATAAAAACCTGCCATGCCTTCAGTCCTGAAACAAACACCTTTAGCACACAGGGGGGATATCTGCCAGATTTACTCAGGAAAGTCCACCTACTTCCTTCTTTAACATTGGCCTACTCCAGGCTTTCCCCTATAATCAGCAAATCATAGTAAATCTTAGTAAAAACTGCCAGCCTGAGGCCCCTTGATGTGAGGCTTCTAACCCAAGGCCACAGGTCCTCTCAGATGCTTTGCACAGAAGTAACTATTTCTGTCCTCCCCTCTTCCTTATACACCCTACATAAGCTCATATATACAAAGCCTGTTAAAAGAAGTCCTATGGAATTCTGTTAAAGACTTAGACCCGCAAATTACCGATTATACTCCCATTAGAATAATCATTCCATATTAAATAAAATAATAAGAAGGAGGAAGATGACATCTCCAAAATAGGCTAGATAGGTAGATAAGTCCAGGCAGATAGGAAAGAAGGTATACAGTGGGCCCTCAATTGGAATAGCATATTTATGCTTCATGTGCAGACAAAAGAAATTTCCACATTGTTCCACCTTTCCAGTCCACTGTCTCTAGTGAGCAGCATGTCTGGCTCATAAGTCTGCATCTGAGTCGTTATCACCTATGTTGATCTCTTTCTGGCCATCCTAGGGCCTTTTTCCACTAGGGCTTTGGACCCTTCTAAGACCCCATTAGGAAGCCGATTAGTACCCGATTAGTATTGGGAAGGTCTTGTCCCTACCTGGACCCATTGAAGGCCCCACCTGCAAGGCCCTGTTCCCATGAGGGCAGGGGAAATCCAGATTTAACAGGTCGTTCAGGCCCTTAAATCTGGATTACGTGTGGACCTGATTAAAGGTGTCCACAATGGGGTCCTCAGGCATCTTCAAGATCTGGATCTCCAGGAGGACCCCATCTCAAAGAGCCGGATCTTGAAGATCCAGTTCTTTGACTCTGCATGGAAAAAGGGGGCTATACTGGCTTCCAAGATCCTGCAAACTACTCTGTATCTTTCCAGAGAGCTGTACATAAATATGTTAAGAAAAACAAGAAAGCAGATGTCAGTAAAAATACTCACCAATACTTTTGAAAGTAAACCAGGTGAGAGTAGAACAGCCACGAAGATTCAAATGTACAACATTGGTATGCCATTTCAGCAGCATATGTCCTGCTATATTATCACTGATCTTTTCTTTTACAGCAGAAAAATTAATCTAAAAAGGAAAATATATTCCCCTGGTTAATACAGTGCATCTTCTTACAAGGCCAAGATTCTCTTTTGACAAAATGCGGTATTATGGGAGAAATAGACTTCACCAGGGATTGGGGAAGTGTAGCAAAAGCTTCCATTGTAGTGACCACCAGTTCTGTTCAAAATTACACTGACTTGGGGAATAGCTTCCAATGCAAGTCAATGGAGGAAATTAACCAAGATGCATTTACCAGGAAGACAGTGCCAGAGCATTTAAATACCATGTCCGAAACTACCACCCCACAGATGCCAGACAAGAAATCACTGAAGTCTCCTACTCACACCATTTTCCATAGACTACAATGCAAAAAATACATATGAATCACAGGATCCACCTCTCTACTCAGACAAGGTTTTTTCACAAACTGCAATGCTGAAATTCTTATTCCACATGGGATGCCGGACAAGGGTTTTACATGTTCTGCAGTGCTGAACACATAGATGCCTTTGTCTTCGAACTTTGATTTTGTACTCAAGAGATAGGGTATCCTATCTCCTCTTCACCTTTGCCTCTGTTGCCTTGCTACCAGTCTGCTTTGGAGCCATCTTTTCCAGCCAAAAAAAAAGCTGTTTTGGAGAGAGAAAAATTCTGCACACTGCAAAAATAGTGCACTATTTTTTCTTGCACTCAGCAAAAAACTGCTCACAAACAGACAGACATATGCACACACACAAGCATACACCAAAGGGCATGCTGCGAAATAACCCAATTACTCAGTCACCCATCACAGATGTAACTACTGTTATTAATTATAATTATTGGCTTGTTCTGTGGAAAAAACAGTAAAATCAACTTCAGTACATATAAAAGCAAATTATCTTTCTTCCCTTGGATTCAGAAATACTAGCAAGTGGCGTTAATGGAGAGATTAACAAACAAATGACAATATAAGAGCACATCAGCCAGTTCAGTCATATAAGTAGCAGTTCGCTGCTCATCCTCAGAGAAGTCCAGGATGGTCAGTCAGGTGCTTCATCCATAAGAACATAAGAACATAAGAGAAGCCCTGCTGGATCAGGCCACAGCCCATCCAGTCCAGCATCCTGTTGCACACAGTAGCCCACCAAATGCTCATGGGCATCTCAAGCAGAGACAAGGAAAAACCTATTCCTGCTCCTGAATCCCAGCAAATGGCCTTAGAAGCACCCCGGTCCACCACCACCCAGCTTGAAAGATGCACTCAGGCATTCGTTCTAGTAGCCATTGATACATCTGTCATCCATAAATTTGTCTAACCCTACCTTAAAGCCATCTAAACTGGTAGCTGTCACCACCTCTTCCGGCAGCACATTCCATAAACCGATGACCCTCTGGGTGAAGAAGTACTTTCCCCTGTCAGTCCTGACTCTCCTACCCATCAGCTTCCTAGAGTGCCCCCTGGTTCTAGTACTGTGTGATAGAGAAAAGAAATTTCCTCTATCCACCTTTTCCATACCATGCATAATTTTATATACTTCAATCAGGTCCCCTCTTAAATGGCGTCTCTCCAGACTGAAGAGGCCTAGACGTTGCAGCCTGGTTTCATAAGGGAGGTGTTCCAGACCCTTAATCATTCTGGTTGCCCTTCTCTGCACCTTCTCTAGTTCCTTCTCTAGAGGTGTGGTGACCAGAATTGTACACAATATTCCAAATGTGGCCTCACCATAGATTTATAAAGGGGCAAAATGACACTTGCTGACTTATTTTCTATTCCCTTCCTAATTATTCCCAACATTGATTTTGCTTTTTTCACTGCTGCCACACACTGGGTTGACACCTTCATTAAACTGTCCACCAAAACCCCGAGATCCCTTTCCTGGTGTGTTGCCGAAAGCTCAGACCCCATCAGTTTATCCATCAATCCCAAGCTCTTCATGAAATCCACAGCGTTTTAGGAGTAGGTGAGGCCCACTGAAAAGTGTGGGGAACTCTCCTGCAGTCATCGCCATTTTCTCCCCAGGGCATTTACTGTTGGATTTTTTTACTGTATTCTTTTTTGCATTTACTTCTTTTTTTCTGTATATCGTTTCTCTCTTTTGATGTATTTTCTTTGTAAAATTAGCAATAACAACAGTATTGCACCAATTTTTTTTAAAAAAATATTACAGATAGATTTTTAGATTTCAGATTACTTTTTTCTACTATCTTTTATCAAAACCTCCCATCACTGAATGAAATACAACAAAGAAAATAAAGGACATAGCACAATTGAAACATTTGAGATTAAGGGAATTAATGAGGAAATTAATATCAAAGTGGCATAAAACCCCAGCACAATTAACCTACATGTTTCCTAATTTTTCATCAAGATGCTGGAGAGGATGTGGAATAAAAGGAACGACCTTTCATATTTGGTGGCTATGTCCAAAAATCTTACCCTTCTGGAATATGATATTTAAAGAAATAAAGAAAATAATGGGTATAGAGGTAAAAAAGTATCCAGAGATTGCATTATTAAAGCTGTATAAGGGCCAAAGAGGTATATGTTAGATCAACTGTTTATGGCGGCATTATCAACTATAGCTGCATCTTGGAAAAATATTGGTAAGTGTATAATCAATACATGGTATTATTACATATCTGAGCAGTTTAAATATGATATAATCAGGCAAAGAAGAATGAGGATTTGGGGAGGGAATGTTCAAACCTTAGTTGAAGATAGTTGGGAATACTTATATAGCTATACTGCAAAACCAGAAGTAAATAACAATTTGAAGGAAATAATAAATACCGTAAGTTTTTTCTAAGTCTGAGGTAAATGATATTTGATGTATATAGTAAATGTAAGGGTTTTTTTTTAGTATTGGTTGTTGTATTTTGTTTGCATCTTGTATTGTTTTTTGAATGTTTGTATTTGTATATGTATATGTGGAAATAAAAAAGATAAAAAAGTGAATGAAATACAACAGAAGAAACCTTAAAAATCATAAAATACACAAATCTATAACTATCATTCTTCAAAAGCCCGATCGAGTAAATGTTTTTCGCAAACAACAAACCGTAACTAAAGTTTGTGCCTGGTATGTGATGTTGTGCTCTAGTAACAGTATTACATTTTAAAGATGGCAGACGAACAACAACAACAAAAATAGTCTAATTGGCCTTCCCAAAAAATGGAAGTCTAATTTCTGACATATACTTACATAATTCCATAATGAACTCATCTGTGTCATTGCTCTCCAAGTGTGACTTACTTGCGCACACCTTGCCAAGTCAATCAAAGTTAAAAAACGGAAGACCTGGATTCAAATCACAAGAATATATTGATGACCATTAAGATTTGTTCCTTTGTCTTTTATCACTTTACCTCTTTACTTGTGCCTTTGGCCTTAGAGGCAATTCTACCCCAAACACAGCCCTGCTTTTAATTTTTATTCACCGGTAATTACTATAACCCAGACTGAGACCTCAGTATAGGGCATATGATAGTTGGAATATTGAGCACAACTCATCTGGCCCTAGGTGGAATATTGGTTACACTTGGAATATTATGACTGGAGTGTTGAGTGCAATTCACTCCTTGATCTTGATCTCTCAGTAACATTTTATACCATTGATCATGGTATCATCCTGGAAAGTCTACAGCCTCCTAGGCATGGTCAATGCCAAGAGTAGTTGTGGGAGATTCTTGCTTGGTGCTCTGAGAACTCCTCTGTGAGTTTCTTCAGGGGTTAGTCCTGCCTACCATGCTCTTCAACTTCTATATAAAGCCACTGAGAGAAATCATCAGGATATTTGGGATGAGGTGTCATCAACATGCAGATGACAAACAGCTCTACCTCTCCATTCCATTTGAATCAGAAAAGAGGGACTGAGGTGTTCGACGTGTATGCAAAGGCAGCAACGGGTCGGCCAGAGGGCAAAAAATTAAAGCAGAAGCTAAACACAACAAAGGCACTGTCTGTGATAGGGTCTTGCGTCCACAAAAAAGGTAAGTGTTCTCAATGTGGTTGTTTTGAGTGTACTCCTGGATTCTTGTTTTGAAGCTTATGGATTTGAAGCTCCCAGTGCTAGTGGTAACCAGGAATGCACACTTCTAGGTTCAGCCCTTTCTGGACACAGTAATCCATGGCAATGGTTACTAAAATGAATGCCTAGGTATTACCTCCAGGCTGGAGAGTCAGGCAGGATGCCTGTAAAGGCCATTTGTAGGAAGTCTAGTTTGCTTTTGTCTGCTGCTTAAGAATGCCCAGAAGCAATTGGTGGGTCACTGTGTGAAACAGGATGCCCCAATCCATCAGGGTTTCATGTTTTTGTCTTCTCCTTATGTGGGTGCATGAAGGTGGGGGACAGGTAAATTCTATGCCAATTTCTATGAATTTGCATCTAGGCTGTATCCAGCCCCCCCAAAACAGTCTTGGCTTCCCTGGCAGACATGCCCATGGAGAAAGCCATGACTACCCACTGGTTTTTCAGAACAATTTCTTCAGCTGTTGACATCACTTCCGGTTTTCCTGCCTATATTGGGGCTCAGTGGTTCCAGTCCTAGCTGGTTGGGTAGTTGCTGAGGGTGATGATTGAGAATGATAGTTCTATACTGTTAGTCAACAGCTGCAAGAATAACAGAGAAATATCACCATAGTCGCTCCTCTTTGGCAGATCAGTGCTCCCAAAAAGTGGCAAGTATGTGGACTGGATATATTCCTGGGACCTTTTCCCACTTACCTGATAAGGCTACGTGCACTAGGGCTGGTAAATTTCTGGTAAAGGTGGACCATTCACACTTGTCATGAGGAAAGCTTCCCCAAAGCATCCGTGACTGGCCACAATTGTGAACTGTCCTCCCATTTGCCAGCCCACAATGCTGTGATCGAAGCTGGAAGTTCTGCTTCCTCGCTCCTGCAATTGGCCTCGGTTGCAAAGGAGCATGTTTGAGCAGGGGCATATTGTGGCCAATCATGTCAGCAACTGGGGGCGTGACCTAACATGGCTATGAGTGAACATCCCTCTCATGGTCCTGGGGATCGGAGGTCCGGTGGCATCAGAGGTCAGCAACTGCACCTGTGTGGACACCGCCTCCCCTGCCCACCGCCTGCAGGGAACCGGACATAGAGCAAATGGTTGCACCGCTGGACGCTTCAGGTAAGCTTTTGGTCAGTGTTGGTAAAGGTGGGGAGCACCATTTAGTGCTCCACACCTAATTAGCAATTAGTGAACTTCTGGCAAGCCAGGGTACACTTGAAGGCTATAAAAGCCTACTTCACGTCCTGATGCTCTTCACCAGAAGTTTACTAACTGTTAACTCCAGCCGAAGTGCGAATAGGCCTTTGGTCACAGCACTGACAAGGGCAAGCCAAGTGCCAACTGTTTCTAGAAGAGCTTTTCTGCATCTGTGGTGAATTTAGCAGTTTGTAATCCTATTTGGTGTGGGTTAGCCTAATGACACAAACGTATTATTTAGCTACACTTAGACCAGAGGCATTTCCGCACTGCATCGCGTTCGAAACGGAACGCGTTCAGGCGGAAAGCTTAAGGCAGCTCCGGGCGCTTTCCCCTTTCACACACAGACGCGCCAGAACGCGTGTAAACGCGTTCCGGAGCGTCTGGGTGCGAATGCTCAAAGCGCCCGAAGCTGCCTTAGCCGGCAAACGCCGGCCAGGGGCGCGCAGACAGCCGCGGAGGCAGATCGACAATCAGCTGTTTGACAAACAGCTGATTGTCAAAGCCGCGCGGCGTCGGAGGCGCGCCCGCAGCCGTTCGGGAGACAGAAGCAGGCGCGAATGCTTCTCCTCCCGAACGGCTGCGGGCGGCTCGTCCGCGTTGGAACGCGTGTAGAGCACTTTAAAGTGCTCTACATTTCGAACGCGGAAAAGACAGCTGCGGACACGTCGGAACGCAAGCCGCGCGCGGGCAATGCGGATGACGTGTCCACAGCTGTCTTTTCCGTGTTCCGATCAGCCCCGTGCGAAAACGTCTCAGATTACACTAAGATCAACATCTTGAGCTCCTCTGGCTGTTCATAATTAAAACAAATAAAGTTGGTTACCATTACATGGCATTTTCAGCAGCAACACTATAAAATCAGAATTCTCTGCCAATCAGCTCGACCGATGCCAATGTTTTGTAAAATTTAAAAAACATTTCCCTTCCAACAGATTTACTCTTAATTTTAATTACTGGATATGGTTATGCTTTTTTCCAGTTCTGTGTTCATGGTATCACAAAATTCAGCATTGTTCTTTCAAGTGGTTTTGTTTTAAATATAATTGGGAAATTTAATATAGAGTCAAATTAAGCAGCTGAGCAGATACTACAAAACCAACACCAAACAACAAGAAAAAGAAATTAAAAGTACAGGAAACAGAAGCCAGTCCTAATTGTAGGATAAAGTGCTCTTTAACCACATGTAAACAAGAAAAATGTCCCTGTTAAATTCAATTGCACCACCATTAACAACAGAGTGTGAAGGAAAACCCCCTGAACAATGGCTGGAAGTGTGATATGAAAGATAACCCCTAAAACATCCTGACACCATTATCTTTATGAAAATGACTTTGCAAAAGCTAACTAGAAACGTAGATTTTAGGGGAAATGAGTGGCAGGTTCTAGTGACATACAATTGAAACTCATGAGGGGGAAATACTAAAGCAATGTGGAGACAGTAAAGTGTGCCATCTGCAATTAATTACAAGGACAAAAATATTTTAGACTATTTTGTAACTATCAAAACACCATTTAACCAAAATATGGCTGGAACATATGGAATGTTCAAGAATGGACATGCTTAAGACAACCACTAGACGGTCTTGTTCCTAAGCCACTGAGGACTAGAGATCCTACTCCCCTCAAGTAATCTTCCATGAGCCCTCTTCATCTTGTATATGTTTGCCCCTTGCGAGATCTTCATGGAGATCTGTGTAAAGGAAAAGTAACCAGTGTAGGACAGAGCAAGGGAAAAATAAAGAGTACTGCCTGGATTAGTATTTTGGATCAGTTTCAATTGATGGAGCCTGAGGAGATGGGACAAGCTGCTTGCTGGGATTCAGCCAACAACATGTCCTCTGGATCCTTGTCCTTCTTAGCTGATAAAAGCTAGCTGGCAAGGTATGAATAGGTGGGTCCAGGGAGTAATGAATGAGAGACAGGTGGTCCTGTTGGCTCTTAAAGAGGCAGTAGTACACCCCCTCCTCAAGAGGGACTCCCTGGATCCAGAAGATTTAAACAACTATCATTCAGTGCCCAACATAATTTTGGGGAGGAACAAGGTACCAGAGAAGAGATGTGGCTGTTCAACTGCAGGCATGCCTGGAAGATGATTATCTAGACCGATTTCAATATGGCTTCAGGCCTGGTTATGGCATGGAAATTACCTTTGTTGATGGCTTTCTCCAGGACACAGACAGGGAGAGTGCAACTCTGTTGGCTCTTCTGGATCTCTCAGTAGCTTTGATACCATTGACCATGGTATCCTTCTAAGAAAGGCTACAGAGTTTGGGAGCTGGAAGCAGTGTGTTGCATTGGTTCCACTCCTATCTCTGTATGGAAGACCTCCCTAGTTGTGTCACTGCCCTCAGGAGCAAAAGGGAGGGGTACCCAGGAGAGAGCCTTCTCTGTGATGGCCCCCAGTCTATGGAATATTGTCAGGCACCTTCATTATCCATGTTTAGGAAGGCAATAAAGATGCACCTCTTTGCTATGGCCTTTGGCTAAATGAGTTTTAGCTTTTTCTCCCCACTTTCAGACACTGTTATTGTTTTAATATTTGGTTTATATGTTATCTGCCATGAGACCCTCAGGTACAAGGGGGGATGATGATGATGATGATGATGATTTGCAGTGACTCTGGCATAAACTGCCAAAAGATCTTAGTGGGCACTTGAAAAGCATTGGCATCAACAAAATATCCATCTGCCAGCTACAGAAAGCCACTTTGCTGGGATCTGCTCATATCATTCGCCGATACATCACTCAGTCCTAGGCACTTGGGAAGGGCCCGACTAGTGATAACAACGACCAAAACCAGCATAAATATCTTGTTTGCTGTGTTTTACTGTTGTTTTATGTCAATTATAATAATAATAATAGTAAATAGTAATGGTAATAATAGTAGTAAAATAAAAACTAACTCAAGGCATGGAACAATACTTTTTAAAAGAAAGAATTCTAACCACGGCTAATGGTTTTTCTGGTAGCTTTGTGAAAAGATCTCTGCCTGTTCTTATGGGTAAGGTTGGAAACTCAAAATCAGATCGTTTGACGGAGCGACGTCTGTCAGACTGGCGTCTTTCACGTGCTGCAGGATGAGGCACCTCGACAACTAATTCCTCGGGCTCTTTTTCTGCATGCTGCAATATATAATAACAAATAATTCTTGTTATTCAATTAAACTTGGTTCCGACCAGCAAATCTCATAAATTAAAGAACAAAATGGCATGCGATTTTGATCGATCTAATGCTAAACATGTTATTTCATTAGCCATCGCTTCTAATGCACTGGGAAATTGTTTAAGGCAAGGGGCAGATAATTAATTAGATCAAAGGAGGCATGACATGGGAATTCTATCTTTTGTTCCTTGCTACATTACTATCCTTCATCTACAGGAACCAGCTTCTATTAAGAACTGAGGATCAGTCAGTGTCCACATACCGCTGCATTATTGGACTCATAGCCCAGTCCTGCAAGCACTCTCAGACATGATTTTTTCATGGAATGGGCAAATTCACTCTGAAGGCACTGCCCATCTTCATTCATTTATGCTGCCACCATGCAGAGAGACAGAAGAGGGTGGAGCAACTTATTTGCTCTGACAAGCCCCACTACAGGCCACAGCTGAGACGACTTTGTGTGTGCCCCTTAATGTGGCCAGCCAGGAGCTTTCATTCCCAACCTCAAAATTTGCTAGTCCAGAAGATGGGGAACGTGTGAACAATGTGCTGGACCAAGGGCTCTGGCCCAGAAGAAGCCTTTTCCCATTCATCTCACCTAAGGAGTCTGTGGTCAATGCTGCTGCTGTTGACCCTTCAGAGGACCTTTGGAATACTCTGGATGAGTGGCCAGAGTGGTGAAGCAGTGGTGCATGGCCCCATCTCCTGCCAGATCTCAAAGCCTGGCCAGCCCTCTAGGAGTCCAGAAGGCCAGTGGCGCTACAGTGGCTGGAGTGGCAGCATCCTAAATGCCTGGTTGTGCTCCACCCACACTTGAAGTGGTGGCACACTGCTACCAGCCAAAGCACTCAAGGACTGGTTGAAGCAGCTGAAGGAAGAGAGGCTTTGAAGGTGAAGTGAGTGGGGCCACAGGCACATGGGGGCATGGGGTGGGGTGGTGGATGGGATTTCCCTCACATCCAGAGGCTGGGCAGGAGGCAAGGCATGCTGAGACATGAGGGGTTTGGTATTCCTCTCGCACAGAATGGGTGGCAAGGGGGGAATGGACTTCCCTCTGCCCCAAACCTTTGAAGAAGGTTCCGGGTGGGCAAAGGCTTCCTATTTTCATTCCTCCCTTTCACACACCGGTGAAGGGTTTTCCCCTTCACAACCCTATAAAGCACAGAAAACACTTGCCTGAGGCAGGATGCTTAGGGAAACTTCACTAGGCCCAAAAATGTGTCTCATGACAACCCCACTGTATGATAGAAAGCACAAGACTAAGCAGAAAGGCTTTGTCCTGCTCCTGCAGACTGTACAACATTCACACCAAAACAAATAGCTCGACCTACTAGAAAGAAATAGACTACAACTCTGCAAAAAATGTGGACTTCACTAGTAAGATAACAGGACATGGGCAGATCAAATTTTAATGGGATCTTCACAGACCATAGTTGGCTTGAATGTACAACAAATGATTTGCGTAGTTGTTGTCACATGTAGCACAGTGAGGGCTTTTGATCTTCCAGGAGGCCTAGTAAATATCAGGCTATGTTTCAAGAGAGTGTGGCTCATTTGAGTAAACTGAAACAGAATTTTGCACACTTCTATTCTTTGCTTTCTGCAAGTCTGTTAACAGGACATCCTTCATTTGCTTCTTATTTCTATACAACAGTGAGAACCAAGGGGCTCCATTTTTTGAAGCAGTTCTTCCCCATGTCATTCTATTTATGTTGAGACCATTGTACAAAACAATTTATTTGAGGTCCTGATGAGAGGAACACAAATTTCTGAATGTCATCCTATCACTACTCACTGCTGGGTCCTTGGAACAGTCTCCCCTCTGATATCCATAAAGTGCCGACATTACAGTGGTACCTTGACATACGAGTTAAATTCGTTCCGTAACCTTGCTCTTATGTCAAATCGCTCGTATCTCAAAGCAATTTTCCCATTAATCCATTCCAGCTCCCAAAACACCACCTCAGTTGTTTTTGTTATGTACTGTACTGTATTTACATACTCGTATCTCAAATCTTGCTCTCATCTCAAAGCAAAATATCACTCGCTCGGCGGCTTGTATCTCAAAACACTTGTATGTCAGGGCGCTTGTATGTCGAGGTACCACTGTACTGATTTTTAGGTGACGATTGAAAACATGTCTTTTTACCCTTGCTTTTCGAGAGTGAATGAATGTTTATCTCCCCCAGCTTTAATTTTAATCATGTTTTTATACAATTATTACAGTTTTAACTGTTTTTATTATTTGCAAATTGGTTCAAGATTAAGCGTGTGCATGAATGCAATTTTCGGGATTCAATTCAAATCGAATATCTGAAAATTTTATTTGAATCTGTAAAATTCAAATTTACCCAAATTCGATTCGAATTCAGCAAATTTGAATCTATTCGTTTGAATTTTCAATTTGAATTTGCACTTACAAATGTCGACAACATTTGTATGTGCCTGTACGCATCATTACCAATCCCATACGCATCTGTACAAGTCTGTATGCATCCCGTATTTATTCCATATCCATTCCGTTTTCATCCTGTACGGATCCGTACAAATGTACACAAATGTGGTAAAGATGTGTACGTGCAAGTAAGCATAGCGTACAGATCTGTATACATATGAATGTCTGAATAATTTGAATGAATAAATTCAAAAATCTGAAATTCATTCGAATGTTTAAATTTGAATGTATGGACATTCGATTGGAATTCTATCAAAATTTGGACAAATTCAATCAGATTTCAAATGTCTTTGAACATTTGTGCACATCCCTATTCAAGATTACATTTTAATGGGAAGCAGCGTGTAAATATTTTAAATATATAAATCTTACAGATGACAAAATTGGACATTTCCAGTCAAATGAAGAAATTTATAATAAAGCATATATTCTAAGAGTACATTTTTTAAAAAAAAAATGAATATGTTCCTGAGCCATACCTCCATATATTTTTTGGCTTTTTTGGTAAAACGAGTTTGTTTCTGCCAAGTTTTTAAGATAAACTTCTGTAAAGCACAATCAAAGGCTCTTCCTATCCTGTTTGCTGCTTCTGAGGAAGAAAGGAAACTACTTAAGACCTGAATTATTTCAGCCACTGTTCTTCATGTCATTAAAATTATTATTATTATTATTCTAATTTTTCCTATTATGCAAATTGGAGCATGTTTATTTTATAGCATTTATTCTCAAATTGTCTTACTTAGCGGTATCATTTCAAGAAAGAAAATAAAAGGGCTATAGATATAAATCTAACAACTACAGCTTAATGTTACATCCAGACTTAGCTACTGGTTTGCAGTAGTTAATTTAGGGCTTTTTCACACATATCGTAAGTCTGAAACAAGGTCTATGGGCCTCCCTTTCACATTCAGGTATAGCATAAGGGAGGCCTCACCCTCTTTATCCTAGTTTACTAGCAGGTAGGGATGTGCATGAATATTCGTAATATATGAAATTTGTACAAATTTGGCTGAATTCGGACATTCAAATATGAATCTAATTTTGGCACATTCAAAGATTGACATTCAAATTCAAATGGAATGTTTTGATACATTCGTATGAAGCTTTGTATAAAGCTTTGTATGGGATTCGTATGGGCTGTGATTTGTATGCATTCATATGGAATTTGCATGGGATTGAACGTTTGTATTGAATACTAATCCTACCACATTTGAAGGGGATCTCTTTGAATTAATACAAATTTTCTTGCATTAGATTCAGTGCGAATCGAATACAAAAAATAAATAAATTCATGCACATCTCTACCAGTAGACCTTGAGGTCTACCAACATACTTGGAGGTGATATGCTGGAGCATATCAGATGCCATGTCTCCATGAGCCAGTATTTTATGGGGGACATGTTTCAGTGCTATAACAAGGCATGCTGCTGAAATGTCCCCCAATTCTTGGCCTTCATTCTTGGCCTTCAGAGTATTCAAAGGGTCCAGTTAGGTAAATGTGGAAAGGGGGCATGCTCCAAATCCATAAGCTAAATTAAGCTCCAAATCCATTTTCATTCAAATGTAAAAAAAATCAGATAATACTTCACAGACTTACTTTTGTGCTGCTCTTTGCGGTAATGCACCCATTTGTTCCATTTGTTTAGTATTGATTTCTGTAGTTTGTGCTCATAAAAGCGTTTCGCAAAAGCTATCTTCCTCTGCAGAATTTCCCTGCCCATTTTCCTCATTTCACAATACTTCAACCAAGCACTGTAATTAATAATGCACACAAAATAATGTATTAAGTAAGCATAGACATGAATGCGGGGGGGGGGGACCTATGCTGGAGTGGAGTTTGTATGTATGAAACATACGGAAAATACAGTAATCAAAATTTAAAAATAAAGACTGAGAAAGTAAGCTAAAACACCTACTTGTTAGATTGACAAGAAGCTTGATTATTTTATTATTTTTATCCTTTAGCCTCTAAAATAGCAAGCATGTGATTATTTTTAATCAAATCAAAAAATAATCTATAGATGGTTTTATTCTTCACTAAGAAGATCTTCCCAAGACTCCAGGAAATATCTAAGTCCATCAATCATGGATGGATTTCTCCTCACTTCAGTTTCTTTTCAATTTGCATTAAGCAAACCCTCCTTTCCCTGCATATTAACTCAGGTCTTTTTTTGTCTTTTCTCCTTTTAGTCCATGTAATTTAATTAAAGAAACTACTTTCCTGACAAAAAGGGGAGACTGTGGTTTGGTGAAGTTGCCTCAGTTCATTGCAGGGGCACAACTGGCGATTGTGTGGAGAGCAGCAGCTGATGTTTTGAATTGGGAAATCACAAGGGAAGAGTTTATTACATTGAACAGCTCTGAGTTGTGGTGCCACCTCTTCATAGCTGAAAAAGCTTTTATAAATAAGCCTTATCTCCTCACGTAATTCTGATGGCTCTTGCCTGGTAATGAGTTTTTGATTGGCTAAGGCTGCCTCCAGACAGGGTGTAAAACTTGGGATTATTCTCAGGCTATGTCGGAATTGCCACATGTGTCTGTGGCCATTCCAAACATAGCCCCAGGACATGGGAGTGATATCCCACAGTAATGTTACTGTGGGATACTCAACTCCCAACCTGGGTTTAACATAAAAAGCAAAAGCACTTACCTGTTCAATCACATGATCTACCATGTTAAAAATGGCCACCACACATGTGTAGGGGCAAACCCACCTGAAAATAGCAGCCATGCATACATGTGAGTCAGCAACTGTGCACTTCTGGATATTTTGCATCATGAAATATCTGGATGTATGTGTTGCACCACTAGGGAACAATAAATGTCTCCACTTTCCCAGAGCTGTTGTCCTGCTGTCTGGGCAACAAGTCGTACTTCCTGAAGCAGGATACTCCAGAATATTACTAAACAGTGCGACGAAGTGGATAAGTCTGAAAGCAACCTGAGAAAAATCCCAAACTGACATGGAACTCTCCCTCTTCTTTCCTTAGTCATTCAATCGTGTGCTCAACTGTTTGGCTTAAGGACCAGGAGGGGACAAAAACCTTTGTCTGTACTTTATGTCATTTTATTTCAATTGCAGTGCAACTTTCCCCATCCTGCTACAAGTTAGAAACACCATTTGACTCATTCACCCAACATTAATGTGTTTCTGCTACAGCTACAAAAAGGGTGTTGTTGTTGACACTTGCTTATATTATTGCTGCATGCTTCATAAAAATAAAAGCTTTTAATAAAAAATATTAAAACTTTAATAAAAAATATTTGTATTAAGATCAGGTAAGTGTTTTCCCACTCACTTGTGACTGGCTCCAGATATGTGACCTAACAAATGCTCTGGGAAGTCGAGGTGCAACAGCTGGGCAGCTGCTGTAATACACCAGGTGTTACAATAGATTTACCCAGGTTCCGACTGGCTCAGTCCTGGAGACTAACCAATAATGGCTGACCTGAATTAGGATAGAAAATGGGGGAAGGGAATGGAGAGTCTGGAGGCAGCAGTCAGCAGGAAAGGGGAGAGTTTTTAATGTAGCTAGGGGTTTAAATACAGCCAAAGAAGGGGTGTGGGGGAGATTACATCGATGCAACATCTGGAGAGGAGATTGGATAAAGGCTGGGGTCTGACGGGTCAGAGGTCCTTGTGATGTCACATCCTGTGGCGGGGAAAAATCCTCAACAGGAAGAGAAGGGCAGCTGTAGTTTTTCTTCTCCACACGGCCAAGAATCGCCATTATTACCTGCAGGCATTTCCATGGAGTCAAAAGGGAGGTTCAGCACTTGGACAGTGACCAGCGTATAATGCAAGTCTATGGAGAAAAATTCCTTGTGCTTTTTATTCCGAGGCTTGAAAAATGGAGGGCTGAAGAAAAGGAAGCCAGGGGAAAAGCTGTGCATCCTAGAGGTTACTACAATCCATTATCAGCTAAACCAAACCAGCAGTCCTAAACATCCTGTGTATGGGAACACTGTTAAAATGTGTCTAAAGCAGTTCCCATAACAGTGTGCTCAGAGCAGTGGTGCTGCCTGTACCATCCACAAAAATAACTGTTACAGGAAAATGGGGTGTGTATGTCTGTTTTAGGTTGAGTGTAGTTTGGATGCCACAGCTTCTTTGCCAGATCTTACTCCGGAGCTCAGATTTCATAATAAATCCCCCTACATGCTGCAATTTATTACTTTGTCTCCTCCTGCCCTTTCTTCAAGGAATTTGCAATCATGTTGTACGCTCAGAGCATGACAGATTAACATCTTCTGTGATATATATTTCCAAGACAACCTTTTGAACTTAATGCTCAAACTCACGCTTTCCTTTCCTGTCCCCAATATTTAATCTAATACATCGTACATGGTTTGCTGTGGGATCAACAATGAAACTATATTGAACTGAACCAATATAATTAATGCCTCTAACAATCTAACCCTTAAAGAATATTAGGCCAGTAACTGGACATCGTATCAACGTGAGAAGTGGGATGGACCTCAATGCACATATACTTGCCTTGGAAAAATATGTTTTTATTCATTCTTGTGAACGCTTCATAGCACATGAGAAGCAATGGCTGCATATTTCCGAGCTGGTGCAATCCCTGAGTAGTACAGGTTCTGTAGGGCACTCTCTTTGCCACCATTTATACAAACAGAGGGTAGAGGGCATGCTGACCAGTGAGGGCACCTTCAGAGCGCTTTCTTAGCACTCCAATGAAGACTTACATAGGTGGGCACCTTTGGCATTTGACTGTTGCATCCCTGGGGCTTCCTGAAACCACCACCACTGTAGGTGTAGATGAACCCTAAGTTTAATGTGCTTATCTAAGTAACTGTATAGTTTGCCAGGGCTGTGGCTCAGTGGTAGAGCAACTGGCTGAAAAGAATAATGATCACAGGTTCAATCTCTAGCATCTCCCTGGAAGAAGGTAGTAGCAAACTTCTTAGTATCTACAAGAAATGTTGCATGGATCTGTCCATGTAATTACTAGGAGTCAGCCCTGACTCTACAGTACCTAACAATAACAAGTAAATACTTACTCAAAGCACATCCTCTTTAGGTTACAGCTATAAAAGTTCCATGCTCTCTGACATAACTCTGGAGTCATCTGAAATGTAGTTGCACAAATTAAACAAAGTCAAAATGGTTAGGGCGTACATAGTATACTACAAACAAAGTTTCCTATGAGGCTATGTTTTCGAATGATAATTAATCGTAAAATTTGATTACACCTTATTGGAGAGCTTAATTAAAAGATTTAACATGAGATTCTCTTCCTTAGTCAATCAGTCAAGCAATTTATAATGAAATTGACATATCTGAAATTGTTCAGATTACATGATGATTTTAAAATGAAATGTTGTACTTATTAATGCCGTCAGGAAAAAAAATACAGTCACTTTAACTATAGAAAGAAATATGCTTTGGAATATATGTAAAACAGTGATAATTCGATGCATCTATACTGCAAGAGAAAAGTAAGACTTGCTGCAGTTAGCACTTGACATTTTACATGACAACAAAAGCCCCCCAAAATCTTTAACTAGCCTGCTCCCCACAAAATTGGCACATCTAGGTGAACATACCGTAGGTTGACACATACCGATAAGGGAAGAGGTGAGACAGAAAGGTAATTTCACTTGCATTGAATCGGGGAGAAGGCAGGTTAGTTAAAAATCTGAGTGATTTTTTTAAATCCCAAATTTTTGAATATGAGTGCCAGGTAAAAACAGTATAATAAGCAATAATACCAATAAAATGATACATGTATTGAATACCAGTCATTTGGATGATTTTTTGTGGGCTCTAAGGAGAGATCCGAGTAGGAGAACATGGTGTGGAAGGAGTAGCTTGGAATCAAAGATTTCAGCATTATTAGGGTGTCAGGGATAAGTCAGGGGGAAGCTGGAAAAAGGATAATTGGATTTTTAAAACCAGTGTTTTGCTAGCTTTAAAAAATGATGCATCTTGTTCTTCACACTCTGTATATAATGCCTCACATCATCTTTTCCTACAGCAACAGTGATTACACGTTCAATCATAGATTCAACAGAACCTATTGCACAGTAATTGTGTTTAGGATTAGGAGTAAGAAAACTTTGTTTATTTACTGCTATCAGCCAGGCTATTAATGCAAACAAAGTACATTTATTTCCACAATGCACTTAAGGACATAATTTTTCTTATTGCACAGAAAAAAAAATCAATAAATTATTACCAGCTGATCATCATCAAGTCCCAAGAGTGTGTGTAAATAAGTTTCTGAAATAACTTTTAACTTTAGGCGTAATTCTGGATCAATACACATGTTCCTAGGGAAAATATAAAAGAGTGACATTTTAAAAAATAATAATTTCAAAACAAACATTTGTATTGCTTACTTCTGGATCAATACACATATTCGAAGCAAAAATACAAAAAAAATATACTTTAAAATTTTTTTAAAAAAAAGAATAAAAATCATATGCTGTCTATGAAAATATTCTTCCAAACCTAAATTAGATATTTATAGATCAACCAGTCTTAAGATAGTAAATAAAGGGATAAAATATTTGGGGGGAATGATCTAATTTCTAAACCCTTTCTCAGACAAATTATGGCAGGAAATTCAAGACTGGAAACATTAACAATTGTCTTTCTTAGACAAATAGCCATTCTGAAAAGGGTGACTATTCCAAAAATATTACATTCCAAATCACCAAATCTATAAACCCACCAGTTTGGGGTTCCTGGTGAAATGGCGCCAGGCATGGTGTACTATTTAAAAGTTTCATCCGGTGCAGACAAACTGGTATATTGGTTGGTGTGGCCTTTCAGTAGACCAATCCATAGTGCAAATGATACATTCTATGGATTTTACTGGATTAGTCTTTGTTGGGTAGAAACATCCCACATCTCCAGAAACTGCACCATTTCCATCTAGAGCTGTATGACAGGTTGACTTTGTTGGTTTGGACTACTTGGACTACTGAGTTTCAGGTCTTTCTCTTCTGTTATGACAAAGTTCTAGATAAGAACAGTAGTATAGAATTAATCTCAAGTAATTTGTTAACAGACATGGTATTTTGGGAGTAATTTTATTTATCAAAGCCTCTTCTATTCTGTTCCCTCTTCTAGACCAGCAAAAACAAGTCTATATAAAATGAATCAGAGGCTGTGGTCACATCTAAGGTTTAAACCTTAAGTGTGACCACAGCCTTAATAGTGTATGGTAGTCAAATAAGAAGATCCACTACTAACAAGAACAACAGCAAGTGGTAACAATACAAAATAAATATAGTAAATATATCTGTATAAACATTAGACATCAAACATAGAAACTATCAACATACCCTAACTCCAAATGTTGGTGCCTTACAATAATAACATAACAACATCTCATAGGTGCTGCTAAATATCAAATCTTGACTTAGGACAGTGGTTCTCTACCTTCCTAATGCCGCAGCCCTTTAATACAGTTCCTCATCTTGTGGTGACCCCCAACCTAACCCCCAACCATAAAATTATTTTCATTGCTACTTCATAATGACCCCTGTGAAAGAGTAAATTGACTGACCCACAGGTTGAGAACCGCTGACTTAAGAGATGTCAAGAATATTATGAAGTCCAAAAGTGTGTTTCACCAGCTTTCCTGTCAGTATCTGGCACAAATATGCTTTTAAATTGGTTGGACGATAACTTTGGAGTGTTTGAGAGATGTGATTTGCTAGGGGCTGCATGAAAATTTTTATCTTAGTAGTTTTAACAATTTATAGTACAGTCCTAACCTCCAGATTCATTGAACGGGACAGATATACTATAGTGCTAATGATGTTCCACACCTCCTCAAGGTAGCCACAGAAGAAAAATGTTGTAGGGCACAATGATATTATGGATCTGCTCAGCAACTGCTCCTTTCAGACTTCTGATCAGGAATATTCCTGATAATGAGTCTTGGAAAGATCAACGTTTGGAAATGATGCCTTCCAAACCCAATCCAGGCTCAATATATTGTACAAGACCAGAACAGATGTAAATGTTCCAAACTGTAGGTAACAATAATTAAATTTTATTTATTTATTTATTTATTCTTCTTCAGCTTGAGCAGTACAGGCTTGAACTAGATTTAGAAAAAAGATAGTAGTTACACAACGAAGTGCTACCATCGCCCACAGAATTAGTGTTGTATAAACATTTCCTTACATTTCAATATTTTCTACCCAATTACAATATTTATTGACCACATGAAGCATCTCATACATACCATAAAATACTGTATATGCCTTTTTCCATCATTTCTTTAATCTTTTCCGCTAAGAACTCTAATGGGTCATCAGGACGCATAGTTAATAAACCACTTATGAGGGCCTGTGGAGAAAAGAAAATAGATCTGTAATTCTGATGAACAGGTGTACTTTTGTGAAAGAACACATCTGTACTTTATAAAGTATGAAACTTATTTTAAAACATGTTCCTAATGAAACCTTTATTTGGATTGGAACTGGCCATGGGACATTCCTGTCACTGCTGCCCCTCTGTGAGGCATTGGTAAGAACCAGGAGCAAACCTGGAGCACTGATTTTCAATGGTGTCCTGATAGGGTGCTGTTGAGCATAGAATGCCAAGTGGACACCATGCACTAAAGGAAGACCTCTTCCCTACTGGTGCACCCAGCATACCAGTGGCACATTCCAAAACGACTGTGTGGGCATTGTCTTACTCTCAGAAGCACCTTGGTCAATTTGCACTATATATTTGCAGTCCATATCAAATTTACGTATATCGATTTGGGCACAGACTAGAGCTCGCATCTTCTTTTAAGTGCTGGACAACCTGTGGCAACAACTTTGAACGAAAAGATGACCTGATTGTATCAGGCTTTTGTTGTAAATTACATATCAGATCCTTTTCTCCAGCATCCAAACATCAAGCCCTAAACTTCAATCCTAGGCTGATCACAAATTTCAGAATTCTCCAACTATTTGTTTAAAATTCCCTTTACACCAGGCATTTCAAAGGCGAAAACATTGAGAATCTGCAAGCGCCACCTACTGTCTAGGGCACCTCATTACACTCATTTTTCTCCATTATACTTGTTACATACCGTTGAGTGGAAAACCCAGCACTGGTCGTGGGATTTCCAGCAACAGTATATTTACTGACCTTATGGATGGAGCCTTCATAATTGCTCCACCTACTACGCATGCATGGAGACTGAAACTGTGCATGCATTGTGGCGGTGGTGTGCACCTCCAGGTGTTTGGCATTAGCCAAATACCCAGATGTGTGCACCACTAAATGAGCAAAGACAGCACTGTGGCTGTCTTATCTGACTAACAGGTGATAATGGCAGAGGGATGATATTCCACAGTATCGCTTCCTATGATCTGGAGGTGGTCAGAGGCTGAAGAAGAACACTTTGACCCCGTTTATTCTGCTATATTCATTCATTCAGTTTATTTGTATACCGCTTTTCTAATAAATTACTCAAAGTGGTTTACAGCAACCATGAAAAATACAACCTTTAAAACTCTGAACAGCTTGGAACCTGGTTAGCTGAAGATCTTTCATAAGAATCTTCCTGAACGTGCTAGTTCAAAATGACAAACAACTGGACGCCACGAGAGTAAGGTTTTCCTTTGTGGCGCACTCCAGACTTGAAACAGGCTCTTTATGGAGCTAATGTAGCTGCTGAAACATCGGTGCCATGTCCAGGGCTTAAGCCCAACTGAAGAAGATCTAGAGAATTTGGTTGCATCTAGGGGTTGTTTTTCCACTGTCTGAGGGTGTTTTTCCACTGTCACTAAAAGTACCCATTAAGTACCCATAAATGGGTACATAATGGCATTTTTGTACCCATTAATGGGTACTTAATGGGTACTTCTAGTGACAGTAGAAAAACACCCAAAAAGTACCCATTTTTGAACCCATTTAGGACCCATTTGGGTGTGAGCGGGATGATCCCATGTCCACCACGGCACCCATTTGGGACCCAATTGTTTCCACTGCTGTGGGGGAAATCCAGATCTAATGGGTACATTTTGGCCTTTAATCCAGATTTTCTGTAGACCCCATTAATGGGGTCTACAAAGGGGTCTTCTGCCAGAAATCCAGATTAAAGGGTCCAAAGGAGGCTATGGGGTCCAAAGGAGGCTAGGGGGAGGGGATGCACCCATTGTGAACCCCCTAAACCTAGGCACCGAAGTAACTTTGAAGCCACTTCGAATTGACTTTGAAGCCACTTTGAAGTCATTTCGAAGTCTGTGCAAAACAGCTCCGGAGTGCCTTTGAAGTCTGTGCTGATCTTTGGAGTGAACTTCGAAATGACTTCGAAATGACTTCGAAGTGGCTTCAAAGTCAGTTCGAAGTGGCTTCGAAGACTGCCCCCTCCCGCCCCCCAAAACACCTGGGGTAACGGACCGACCCCTTGGGGGTCGATCCGGATTCTCCACATGGGTGCAAAGCTGTTTCCACAGCAGGGGTGTTAGCACCCATTGCTAATGGGTGCTACACCTCCCGTGGAAACACATTGGGTGCTTCCCTTAATCCGGATCTACTAGATCCGGATTAAGGAATGTACCCATTCTTTAGATCTGGATCTTCTTAGATCTGGATCTAAGGGCTGCAGTGGAAAAACACCCTAGATGTCAGTTACTTGTTCCTCTATATTTGGATATTCAGGAATAAAGCATGAATATTCTGGAATATCCATGCCTTATTCTGGAATATCCAAATAAAGCAGAATAAGTAATTGATGTTTGGATGCAGCCTTAGAGCTTCATCTAGACAACAGTTATTTAATCTGCATTATTTGGATAATCCAGAATAAAACACGGATAATCTGGAATAAAGTGTGTCTGGATGTGCTATACTCCAATGATGTCTGGGGAAGGCAAGAATCAGAGCAGAGGCTTGCATAATAGGTATCATTTTGGTGGCAACTGGGGAGCTGGAATGGTGGCCTCCTGGAAAAGAATTAAAACTTTAATGCTGTGTTGGCCTGAATGAAAGAAAACCCAAATAGAGGGAGGAAAATCCAGTAAAAAAACAGCTTGGCATTTAAAGAGGTAACCACATGGGCTGGAATTCGGGCTGGAAAAGGACTAAAGTAGAGGTGTAACCATGGCCTGAAAGTAATTCAACAAAACTAGATGATCCTCTGAATACTTCTCTTAGGTAGGTTTCAGAGATCTACAGAAAAATCACAAAGATCAATGCCAATTTTTGCCTTGAAACCTTAATTTTATAGCACTAGTAAGTATCTTAGTATTTCCACAGAATACTCCAGTATTTCCTCCCCTGTGGAAGCTACAACTTACATTATGAAAATATAAGAATTTTAAGTTTGTATCGCACCTGGTCCAACTTGTAATAGAAGTTGCCATTGAAAAGGGAAACATTTGTATACTGGTGTGGATTAGTTCAGTATAAGCACAGAAGCAGAGGATGGGTGTTGACGGGCGATGAAGTGAACCCTGGTAGCCAGTTCATTCTCTGAAAATAAACTATCTTAAAAATTCAATTCCAGTTTGGTCTAGCAGTTAAAAAGCCGGACTCTTATCTGGGAATACCGGGTTCGATTCCGCCCTCCCCCATGAAGCCAGCTGGGTGATCTTGGGCTAGTCACAGCAATCTTCTGTGCTATCACAGCCCCACCCACCTCACAGGGTGTCTGGTGTGGGGGGAAGAATAGAAAGCTTTGTCAGCCGCTTTGAGTCCCCTTAAATGGGTGAGAAAAGTGGGGTAGAAAAACCAACTATTCTTCTCCCTCCATGAAGCCAGTTGGGTGACCTTGGGCTAGTCACAGCTCTCTTCTGAGCTCTCACAGCCCCACCACCTCACGGGGTGTTTGTTGTGTGAAGAAGAACAGAAAGCTTTGTCAGCCACTTTGAGTCCCCTTAAAAGGGTGGGGAAAGCGGAGTATAAAGGCCAACTATTCTTCTTCTTGTCCTTTTAAACACCTACATCTGTGTGCATTTTTTAAAAAAAAGTTGACAGTTTAGATTTCTATTTGTTCCACGTGGCTCAGTGCAGCATTAGCCCACCCTAAAGAATAACACCATCCAAACCATCGCGTTGCGCAACGTGTAGAGAATGAGAACTTCAAAAGAGGGACCACAAAGTGGGGTGTCCTTCGCTCCCCCTAGAAATCCCTCCTGTGGGTGAACGTCCCTACTCTCTCCAGCCGCCTTCCCTACTCCAGCCCACCGTAGGCAAGGGCTTTACCTCGTAGATGTCCGGGATGGAGTGTTTCTTGAAGTAGACCCTAACAGAGGGGTCCATATTCTGAAATGTGGCCATGGCTGTGCTTATCCCTCTCCCTCTCCCTCGCCGCCGTTTGCAGACCCTTTGCAACGTCCTGGTTGCCTAGCAACTATGCTACAACTGCCCTCAGGCCAGGCCTGGCGCGATGACCGCCCGCCCTCTCCGGCCAGTCCCTCCCCTCCCTGTCCACCCGGCGCCTGTACACTGGGGAAGCGGCCACAGCTGGTGGTGACGCTTTGCCTCGCCACATGCCTGCGCATCAGGCAGCCATGCCAAGCCAAATGCCCCCTGGCGCCACCTCATGCCTGTCCTTTTTTGTGTGCAACATCTGTCCCTTCTCTCTCTCTTAACAGCTGGATGGTGGCAAGCTTTTTTCCCCCTCCTCCTGCGCTGTGTACACACTTAAGTTTTTAAATTCAGTTTCAGTCTACTTTTAGAACTTACGAACACATCAGAGAAGTGAACAGGCATTTCCTTTCCGCATCATCTAACTCAAAGGGTGGATCTTCTGAGTTAGATAATGCTGAAAGAAATCAGCTTGTCGCTTTGCTGATGTGTCCCCCCTCATTCTGAAAGTGGATTGAAGCTGGATTAAAACTTAGGTGTGAAGACAACCCTGCTGAACTTCTTTCTGCCTGCCACACGGACTAGGGGTGTTTTTCCACTTAGCGCTAGAGTACCTTTAAGGACCCATGAAGGTTCCTTAATGGGTCCTTAATGGGTACTCTAGTGCTAGGGTTTTTCCCCACTAGTACTAGTGTACCCATTAAGGACCCATTAAGGACCCATTAAGGAACTTCAAAAGAGGGACCACAAAGTGGGGTGTCCTTCGCTCCCCCTAAAAGTTCCTTAAGGACCCTTAATGGGTCCTTTAGTGCTAAGTGGAAAAACACCCTCGACCAGAAAGCTAAACGAAAAGGACCAGTCTGACAAAGATACAGCCCTCTGCTTTGGCCGGGCTTCACGTTTTATTGTGTAGATGCTTCCAGTGTATCCCCTCTTTCTAATTTCTATCTGTCCACAGGAAACCCCCACTCACCCACGACTTAAAAAAGTTTTTATAAAAAAAAGGACTTATCTATATTGGGGAGACAGGGAGGTTGTGCTCTCTCAAAACCCTTTCCCCCTCAAAATTAGGGCAGTCCAATATTATTTATTTGTTTGCTTGCTTGCTTGTTTACATTTCTGTCCTGCCCCATACTCAAAGGTCTCTGGGCTGGTCACAAAAGATTAACCAAGATACACACTAAAAGAAGACACAGATTAAAAACACTTTAAAAATTCAACACATTTAAAACAGTACAATAACCAAGGATCTGCATTTTGCTGTGCATTATTGCACGATGGGTATCTTGTCCCCACCGTTTCTAGAAGTCGGGAGCAGGCCCATAGCTGGGGGGGGGGGCAGAGGAGGGCCGCCACCAAATTTGTTTGCCCTGCTCAAAAATTTTAATCCACCAATGTGACATATTACTCATTCACCCTCAACTTTGTGATGCCCTCCAAATACATGGAGCTGGCTACGGGCTTGGCAGGGAGGACTCTGGGATTGGGAGACTGAGGAGTAATTGCCCTAAAAATGGAGACTCAGGGTGTTTTTGCACATAGCACTAGAAAAATCGAGAAAATCGATTTTTAGAGGAGAAAAATCGAAATTGGGAGGCAGCACTGTGCAATATCAAAAAGCACTACCGAACTGTATATCCAGCCCAGAGTATCATCTACCTGCAGGGTCTGGGTCCCACTTCTTGTCTTGCAGTTGTCACTTAGTCAGAAAGCTAACAAACCTCTCTTAATTGTTCAAATGGCAACAAGAAAATTCAAGTTATTTGGGCATGGGCCATCCCAGGACACGGTTGTCTAAAGAATTGCACACAGATGCATACAAATCTATACAAACTATATTGCAACCACATGACTACATATGCTGTTGGCATTAACAGGGCAGTAAATCTGAGGGAATCTGTTCTGTTTGCTGTGACAGAAGAAATTGGTATGACATGACCATTTGCTAGTTTTCCTTTTTTTTAAAAAAAAATTATTTACCCTTTTTTCACCATCTGTCACATTTATATATTTATTTGTATTAAAATGTTCATTATAAGCCAGTTTTCCTACGGACTGTTGAACTCAGCACATTGATACTGACAAATCCAAGAAAATATGTCAGGTGCTATAACTTAGAATTTGTAGCTTTGGTTGTGGTCACACCTTCGATTTAAACTTTCTTCAGTCCACCTTCAACGTCTGGCTGCTCACATCTTTTCATTTGTATCCATTTTATCTGTGGATTTGCAGCTCACAAATAAAATGGCTAGAAATGAAGAGGTGTGAGCAGTCGGACCTGAAGATGGACTGAATGTTTAAAGCGAAGGTGTGACCACAGCCTTCGTGAGCATCCCCAGTCAAATCTGACAGGTGTTGCAATGAGGGGCACCCAAGCCACCCATAATTTTACAGCTACCAAGGTAACGGGGATGGGCACCCAACCCTCCGATCCAACAGGTATAGCAAGAACAACGGGATTAAAGCCCAAAGGCCCTTTCTGCTCTGGGACTTATTCCTGATTATATTCCAGAACAGAGACCAGCGTGCTGTAGTCAGCACCAGCATGTGGATGGCAGGGCCCTATTCTGGAATATAATCAGGAATAAGACACAGTACAGAAACACACACACCCATATTTAACCAGCTGTATTCTTTTCACCACAACTGTGGCAATAGTAGTTAGAATTAGAAAGGTTTAACAAGGCTGCCTCCAGTGAGCACCTGAATATCCCACTAGCAAAGGGAAATGCAGGGTATTGATCGCCCATGATTATCCCTTGTTAGTTAGATAGTGTCAGTGTGTTTTAAATTATGTAAATTTCCAGGCATGAGTGGCCATATGTGTTTGCCTTTACTTCTGCAGATGCCTGAATTCCTGTTTCAGTTTCCACACATGCAAGCTAGGCAGAGCTACAATGGCAGTTCCATCCAGAAGGTAAATGCCCTGCCTAAAAAAGCACTGGCTTTTCCAGCAATAGTTTTTTTGCGAGCTTTGGAAGGGAGGTTAAGTGGGTTGCTTAAAATACTTGAGAAACCCACACCATAGCGGCACCATAATAGCGCTATATTCCTCCTGGACAGGCCATAGAAAGGTATAGGATAGGGCTGGCTTCTGTCTGGCTTCTGTCTATATGAACATAAAGAGTGTGTGTTTTGCACACATGATTGATGACATTTTATCCATGGAGAATTCAGCTTGTATCTGCAGTTGATGAGCCCTTGCTTCTTATTGAAACAACGGGTGTTTTCCCACTGTCACTAGAAGTACCCATTAATGGGTACAAAAATGCCATTATGTACCCATTTATGGATACTTAATGGGTACTTTTAGTGACAGTGGAAAAACACCCAATAAGATGTTTCCCTCTGCAAAGAAATCTGTCCATGTCTCAGGACATCTGTTCTAATTTGTACATCTAGTGAAAATACAGACAGGTTGCGTTCACACACACATTTTAATCCAGCTTCAGTCCACTTTCAGAATGGAAGAACACAGCAGCAAAGCAGCTTGTCATTTTCCTTCCGTGTTATCTAACTCAAAGGTGGATTTTCTGAGTTAGATAAAACCAAAAACAAATGGCTTGTCGCTTTGGCAATGTGTTCTCTTACTCTGAAAGTGGACTGAAGCTGGATTAAAATGTAGGTGTGAACACAGCCACAGTATCTGCACACAGAAAAAAATGTGCCAACTTGAGGTGGTAGCATCTGCACACTAGTGTTTGTCATTTATATTAAAGGTTAGAAAATGCACTTTAAAGGTCTGTAGATCAGAGGTGGAATGGGAATACCTCTCAATACCTCCCAAGCTAATTTTTCCATGCATGCAAATACAGCCATAAGCTTTTTTTCTTTCAGGCCTGAAAACTCAACAATTCCAGTCAGCACAACTCAAAAAGGATATTGTAGAACTGTAAAAGGTGCAGAAAAGGGCAACCAGAATGATTTAAGGGGCTGGAACCCTTACGAAATCAGACTGCAACGTCTAGGCCTCTTCAGCCTGGAAAGATGGCATTTAAGAGGGGAGCTGATTGATGTATATAAAATCATGCACGGTATAGAAAAGGTGGACAGAGAAAATTTCTCTATCACACAACATTAGAACCAGGGGGCATCCTATGAAGCTGGTGGGTGGGAGAGTCGGATCTGACAAGTGGAAGTATTTCTTTACCCAGAGGGTCATCAGTCTATGGAATTTGCTGCCGGAAGAGATGGTAACAGCCACCAGCCTAGATGGCTTTAAGGCAGGGTTAGACGAATTTATGGATGGCAGATGTATCAGTGGCTACTAGAATGCCTAAGTGCATCTTTCAGGCTGATGGGGTAGGCAGGATGCTTCTAAGGCCATTTGCTGGGATTCGAGAGCAGGAAAAGCTTTGCTTGAGGTTCCCATGAGCATTTGGTGGGCCACCATGTGCGGCAGGATGCTGGACTAGATGGGCTGTGGCTTGATCCAGCGGGGCTTCTCTTACGTCCTAACAATGCCACAAGTAAAAATGCCCCTCCCCTCCCCGTCTGCTCTCAGAAGCCTTGACTTTTTGAAGCAGAGCGAGTGCTTTATTATTATATTTTCTTAAGCAAAAACGTGTTGACATATAAGCTCTGGCCGTCTTTTCGCCTAGGCGGCGTTGCAAAAATAAACAGGGGCTTTTTTAAATCACATCAATGCAACACTGTGGTCTTCCGCATGGAGACGCGCTCTCTCTTCCATGAGCAGCACCTTTTTATCATAGGAAACCGAAAAGCTGCTTGGTCGAAGGAGCCGGGGGGGGGGGGGATCCCTGCATCTGCTTTCCAAAAACTGTGGGGGGGGGGCGGGCTGGATTGCACCCAACCGCACCCCCACCACCGACAGGAAGGAAATATCAGGTCAATGGA
Organism: Aspidoscelis tigris stejnegeri; assembly: GCA_023333525.1. Lineage (NCBI taxonomy): Eukaryota > Metazoa > Chordata > Lepidosauria > Squamata > Teiidae > Aspidoscelis > Aspidoscelis tigris. The sequence continues at coordinate 78,837,302 of JALMGA010000005.1, read as the reverse complement.
GCCCTGTCTCTTTCAGGCGAGTGTTGCTCTTCCAGGGCAAGTCAGAAAAGAGGAGGAGTCTGTGAGCAGTTTTGCTGCACCATAAAGCCTTTGCAGTTGCCGTGCAGGCACCGAGGGGAGCTGCGTGCACGCACCGAGGGCACCTCCCTCCATTCCCAGTGCAACACAATCCGATTCACTCCCAATGTCATGAAGGATCCTAGGGCTTTGCAAGCGGCCACAGGGTTGCTGGGGCTGGTGGCTGGCGCTGGCGTCTGTTACTGTCTTTACCGAGTGGCCTCCGGGAGGCGAAAGGAGGAGGATGGAGGAGGAGCAGCATCAGTAGTGCGGACTAACGGGGGGGAACCGGTTCAGAACGAGCACCAAGCAAGCCCTGCGGCAGCCGCACCTGGCAGCAGGCTGTTGCAACAGGTATCCAGGATTCCTGTGGTTTCCAGCACTGCCCAGGGAGGATCGAAAAACCCTGCTGAAGGTGAGACCGTGGGCGACCGAAAAGGACGACCCACTGGTGCTTGTAACAAGCGAGATCTTGCACAAAACACCTAAGTTTTAATCCACCTTCAGTCTCCTTCAGGGGGAGGGGCACGTCAGCAAAGTGACTTGCTGATTCCTCCCCCCCCCCCCGTCCCCCGGAAATATCTCAGTCTTTCTGGTTAAAGCAGAAAGAAAATGACTGGTCATTTTGCAGATATATTCTCTCCCTCTGAAAGTGGAGTGAGACTGGAGTAAAACTTGGGTGTGAACACAACCTTGCTGTTTGCATCATTTTTATATGTGAGGCTTCCTTTGTTGCTGAGCGGCGTTGAGATGGTCTGTTTATTAATACAATAGTATTTCACCCTAGTATTTTCATCGTGTTTATTTATTCATTTGCATTTTTATCCCACCCTATACCCAAGGGTCTCAGGGTGGGTTACAACATGTAAAATGAACACTGTGAACTCTGTAAACATAAAGGAATCAGCATACATAGTGGCCTGTAAACATTTAGGAATCAGGAACGAAATGTTACTGGGCCTTGTAGACATTTAGGAATCCACAGCATAATGTAAGTTAAAAAATACATTGCAAGAACTGATTGCCTGATGAGCAAAACATATGCAAGAGCAAAGTACTAAAGAAGCTTTCTGTAAGATCAGGCAACACCATCTAGAATCAGAGAGAAAATAATTGGCCTATATTTGAGTAGAAAAAATGCATTTTTTTTCCTACTCAAAAATTGTGAGCAATCTTCTTGGGATCTGTATCTTAGTAAGAAGTAAAAGGACAAATAGCACATATTTTACCTGATTATTCGACAAAAGGCCACCAAAATAAATGGTGTTTGTTTATCTTTTCATTTCTTGTCATAATTAAGCTGTACTATTCAGAGAAACAACATGTTCAAAGCTTGCATTTTGCTGTATTTGATACTAGTTGCTAATTTTTAAAAAATGTTTTGCAGCCACTTTGGTTGTTTATTAAATATTGTGAACATTATACACTTATACATTATACAATGTATCCATCAACAACACAGTGTACTAAAGCAACTTTTTTGGTTAGGAAAGACTGATCCTCTTTCCCTTCTTCCATTTTGGCTTTATGTTGTTAATGTAACAGTTTTTAATTCTTCTAAAGCTAATATAAGCAATTGTACACAGGCATGGATTTTCCAGAATCAACCCACGATTTAGAGGCATGCCATATACAAGAACTTATTCATTTACTTCAGTTCTCAGAGGATCCTTCAGTTCAGGAGCAAGTTTTGGTTACACTCGGCAACAGTGCGGCATTCTCTGTAAACCAGGTATGTACAGTATTATTCTTTGTCAGTTTTAAGCAATACACAGATAAAAAAGGGAAAGCGAAAAATAAAAGCAAAGTTAAGATTGGGTTCGTTTATTCCAAAGCTGAAATAAACAATTTTCAGAATTTGGCTCTTGCATTTCTGCATTTTTTTTTCTGTAAAAGCAACACACAGCTTCTGCAGATTTAGTGATATAGGTGACAAAAACCTAGATACTTTGCAAGCTGCTGCATTTCAAGCTATATTTCGTAAAGGAGGTGGATTTGAGAGAATGGTTTCCTTTTAATAGTATTTTTCTGAGCGAAAGAAAGAGAACTGGTCCTCTTTTGTCAATAACAAAAGGAGATATTATATCCTTCATAACATCAGCAAGAAAGGATGTGTCCAGACTGGGGGATGCACAGTCAGTGTGTACGTGTCACACCTGACACCTGATGCTTTGTAGTGGCGACGCATTATGCCGCCGCTACTATAGATTTACATGCTGCAGAACAATCAACACTCGCTCCACAGTATCAGGTAAATTTGGAGTTCCCTGCCGTCTTGACAAGACGGCGAGAAACAGCCAACAAGAGCTGAGACTGCAGTTCAGCTTCCATTGGCTGTCTGATCCCACGTGACGCGCACCTCATCGCGCGTGCCACGGAAGTCTCGCAGCTGCCGAGGAGGAAGCTGCGGACCTCAGTTTCGAGTGGGGACAACACGTCATGACTCCGCAGTCAGGTAAGCTGCGAATCTTTATGTAACTGCGGATTTTTATCCTCTAGTCTGGAAACTGCCAGTGATTTCAATTTGAGTGACTAATGTTGGTTGGTCTAAGAGCCATACTTGTCCTTTACTGCAGCCGGCACTTGATGTCACTCCAACCAGAAAAAGTAATACAATCCCCATTTCAGTCCTATGCTTACATTAAATGTTACTTTTTAAAAAAAGTTTTCACTACTGTTGCCAAAATCAGGCAGACCTTTGGAGACTAGTGTTCTTTTCTTGGGCTGTGATTGGACATAAGAAAAGGGATGCCTCAGAGGTCCCTCAGAGAGACATTGAGTGGCCCTCATGTTCTCAGTCCTTCTCTAATCCACCTTTTTTGGCACATAATGTTAACGAGAGTGGGGAGGGGTAGACTGATGTGTGGACAATCCCACCTTGAAGTCTTCTCTGAGCCTCCTCAGAGATGCTTCATTTTGCTGTGTCTGATCATAGCCTTGCAAGACTACTGCATTGCCTGTGGAATAACAGACCCATGCTTCAGGATATCCAAATATTGCCCAAGCAAACGTGGAAAAGCCCCAGGGTCATCCCTTAAAGATGGGCTACTGCTCTATTTTCTCACTCCTCTCATGTGGGTGGTTCTCAACCTTCCTAATGCCATGACCCTTTAATACAATTCCTCATATTGTGGTGACCCCCAGCCTAACTCTAACTCTAACCCCCAACCATAAAATTATTTTCATTGCTACTTCATAACGACCCCTGTGAAAGAGTAGATTGACCCCCCAAAGGGGTCGCGGCCCACAGGTTGAGAATCACTGGATTAGGCAGACATTAGGGACTTGACCTCATTTTTTGTTGCTCCACATGGAGGCAGGTGAATGTCTGGAGCTTTCTCCTTCCCTGCACATGGGGTAGCCCTGCAACAGCAATGGGCTTGGTGCTGTGGGAGGCAAATCTAAGTCATGTGTCTTTTCCCATTCATTAATGGGTACTTAATGGGTACTTCTAGTGACAGTGGAAAAACACCCAATGATACCTACAGTACTTGCATCCTTGCATTCACACACACACGTTTGGATATCACCAAGTTTGATACAAATGGTTCAGAAATGCAAAAATGAGATACAAGCCACCTTGAGCCATTATGAAGTAAGAATACACCTAATAAATAAATAAATAAGTTGTGTGCTGTTTTGGAAGTGAGGTGTTCTGTTCGTTATATGTAGAAGATCTGTACTCTTGTCATGCACCTTTATCAATAAAGATAACTTAGAAGTAAGATACGTGGTTGTAATTTCTGCAGTTTTAGGTTGGATTCTCATTCCAATTGAGAAGAAATTAATTTTGTGCTTTTTTTGTATTAATTTATAGGATATCATTCGACATTTGGGTGGTCTTAGTGTTGTTGGAAAAATGCTTTCAGTGCCTGACACTAAAATTAAAGAAAAAGCTCTGAATGCTCTTAACAACTTAAGTATGAATATTACAAATCAAGAGGAGCTAAAGGTAAGTTTAGCCAATTTTTAAATAAAGTTAGAGTTTTTCCTTTGTTATGTATTTTCCTAACTACTCTTAATTTAATGTTGATGAAGTAAACACTGTAAGACTAATAAAACTATTATTTTTAACTTCTATCCTGCCCTTCCGCCAAAGAGAGTTCATAATTCTGTCTCAAAAAATAATAATAAAAGATTTAAATTAAAAAAATAAAATATTAAACAGCAAATTTAAGCAAAAGGAATCAGAAGTTAGGACAGTGAATGGTTCAAGTATTTAGAGAAGCGTTGAAAGCAAATGTATCCAGCATCTAAATAAAGCTGTTACAATGCCTGGGCACACTATTTCTGGGGGATGGGCATTCTACAGCAGTTATTTAAGTTATTTGTATTTTTATCCTGCCTGTATCCAATCAGTAAAACAATTTTTTAAAAAGCCACTAAAAACAATAGCAACACCTCAGGGGCTGAGTGGGGAAAAGCAATTTCCTTAATCAAAGGCCAGGGTTAGTAAGTGCGCCTTTACCAGTTTTCTGAGCTTATATTGTGAGGACATCTGGTACATCTCAAGGAGAAGGATATTCTATAGTATGGGAGCTACCACTGAGAAGGCCTTATCGCAAGTACTCACCCTTTAATTAATGATGCAGCCAGGACAGCCTCATATGCAGATCTTAAGGTAAGGGCCAGTTGATATGGGAGAAGACGTTTCTTAGTAGCCATTTAGGGCCTTCTAGGTGAAAGGTAACACCTTGAATCGTGTTCGCTAGCAAATTGGTAGTCAATGCAGTTCTTTTAAGACCAGCATGATACGCATCTGTCCAGCAGTGACACTGTGTCATTCTACACCAGCTGTAGCCTCTGAACAATCTTCAAGGGCAGCCCCACATAGAGCCTCTTACAGTAGTCCAGTCTGGAAGTTATCAGAGCATGGATTACTGTGGTCACATCATCTCAGTCCAGAAAGGGCCCTGTGGAATTAGGCGCTTTTGGCCGCCACCTTCACCTGAGCTTCACGTGTCATAGTATTGTATGCAGCTCCACATTTCCTCTGAGCAAACTGTCTCCTGCAAATCTCAGAGCACCATCTGGCAAGTATTGGGAACGGCAATCCTTCCCGCCTTATGCACAGAGGTCTCAGAGTGGATCACAATAAAACTAGTTAAAATACAGTTAAAATTGAACCGATTAAGGCAGTAAACAATAGTGCTTGAAAAGGCAGGGGAAGCTAATTCTTCAGCCGAAGACTAGAATAAAGAGATACATCTTCACCATATGTCAGAATGCATATAGCCTGAGTAAATTTTGCCTTTTGTCTTCTACTTGAGATCACCTAGAAGCAATTGGTTGGCCACTATGTGAGATAGGATACTGGACTAGATGAATTGTGGCCTAATCCAGCAGGGCTCTTCTTATGTTCTTATGAATGTGTTTCCCAGTCTGGGAGTTATTTATTCTTTAGATTTATATACTGTGGAGACTCGGTGTTTTTGTTTTATTGTTTGTAAACCACATAATTACAGATAAAAATAAATCTCTGAGAAGGTCCTCCCCAACTTCTGAGGGTGGTGCCATGGCCAATTGAGGGCCCCGCTAGCAAATCTGAAAGCACAAACAAGTTTATATGGGAGGATATGTTCACATACATGGTAATATGCCCTTGTTTTCTCTTGCTTCCTTAGATGTATATTAACAAAGTCTGTGAGGAAATGGATTTCTCAGATTTGAACTCTGAGCTTCAGTTGGCCGGCCTTCGATTTTTAACCAATATGTCCGTTACCAATAACTACCATTACATGATGACTAGTTCCATACCGTGTTTTCTGCGTTTGCTTTTGGAAGGGAATGAAAGAACACAGGTATTATCTTGTCTTAGCTGGGCAAGAACATGTTTAATATTTGAGGGTTTTTTGGGGTCTGACTAAGTAATTTATTTCTTGTGTCTAAATTTTGAGAATAAAACAACACAAAGAGAAGAAAATGTGTTATTTTACCAGAAATATGTCATAAATGGGTAGAAATTTCCAGTGCTGCTGTTTACCAGTGTCATTTTGCATCTTTATAAATCTATGGTGAGGCCACATTTGGAATACTGTGTACAATTCTGGTCACGACACCTCAAAAAGGATACTGTGGAACTGGAAAAGGTGCAGAAAAAGGTAACCAGAATGATTAAAGGGCTGGAACACCTCCCTTACGGAACCAGGCTGCAACATTTAGGCCTCTTCAGTCTGGAGAGACGGCGTTTAAGAGGGGACCTGATTGAAGTATATAAAATTATGCATGGTATAGAAAAGGTGGATAGAGAAAACGTCTTTTCTTGATCACACAACACTAGTGCCAGGGGGCACTTTATGAAGCCGATGGGTAGAAGAGTCAGATCCGACAAGGCGAAGTATTTCTTCACCCAAAGGGTCATCGGTTTATGGAATTTGCTGCCGGAAGAGGTGGTAACAGCTACCAGTCTGGATGGCTTTAAGGTAGGGTTGGACAAATTTATGGATGACAGATGTATCAATGGCTACTAGAATGAATGCTGAGGTGCATCTTTCAGGCTTGGGCAGGGGAGAACAGGGGGCTTCTAAAGCCATTTGCTGGGATTCTAGAGCAGGAATAGGTTTGTCCTTGTCTCTGCTTGAGATGCCCATGAGCATTTGGTGGGCCATTGTGTGTGACAGGATGCTGGACTAGATGGGCTGTGGCCTGATCCAGCAGGGCTTCTCGTATGTTCTTATGACTACTGACTAAATGAGTTGTATAGACATCCCTTGTATTTGTGATTCACAGATGGTGAGGGAGAAGGTAAAACAGCAATTCACAAAAGCCTTAAACTCAGAAGGTTTAAACTCGCACGTCAAAATAAGGAATGTAGTGTAAAATTAGTAATAGCACATCAGCACCACAAGATGGCATTTTGTGATTCATAGCTATTAGGAAGCATTACTAGCCGGGTGAAATAAAAGCAGTTATGAATTGAAAATTATAGACAAGAGGATGCATGAGAAGAAAGCAGGATTTCTTGAAATATCAAGGTTGTATTCCTGAAAAGATTTCTCTCTTTTTGCTAAGAATGAATTTATAGTATCAGAAGACAAAAAATACTGGTATGAATTCTGCTGCATTGCAGCCTTGGAGTCAGTTAATAAAATTACAGCTGAGATTAAGTCGGTGTTCAGATATAAAAAGGGGGTTCTCAGAAGTACTTCAGAAAGACTGTGTGGCCCTCATATTCCGAACCCCTTTTCTAATCCACCTTTTCTAGCACATGAGAGGGTATAGGAAAAATCCCCCCTCACAAGCTGTCTCTAAGGTGCCTCAGAGATGTTTTTATTTTAGCTGTGTCGGATCACAGCCAAAGAATGCAAAAGTACCTGATAGTCCATCCTGTGTATGTATACTCAGAGCTGCATCTTGCTGAGGTAAGACTTCAGGGGCCCTTTACTTCATACAAAGCGAGTCTACAAAGCAAAAATAAAGATTTTTTAAAAAAAGGTTTCAGCCCTTTTTTCTCACTGTAATTTTCTTGTCTTCATATCTTTTTACTAATGGGGAGAAAAATTTATGTCAAATTTTGTTATTTTAATTTGGTTGTCCTAAGATGTTGCTGTCAGTCAAAAATGATATTACCATAGCATATGCCTGCTGTTTCTGTATGGTTTCTAATTCTGATGACTAATATAAGACTTTTAATATTATAGGTTCAGGTTCTAAAAGTGCTTGTGAATTTATCGGTGAACCCATTCATGGCAGACCACCTTCTTAATGCTCAGGTAAAGGTCTTATGCTTCCTCCAACAATTCTTGTTTTAATCTTTTTGAAATATCAGAAATTATAATTTTTTTAAAAAAAATCAAAAGTAACAACTACCGTATTTTCCGGCGTATAAGACGACTGGGCGTATAAGACAACCCCCAACTTTCCAGTTAAAATTTAGAATTTGAGATATACTTTCCGTATAAGAAGACAACACCTGGTGTATAAGACGACCCCCGACTTTTGAGAAGATTTTCCTGGGTTAAAAAGTAGTCTTATACGCCAGAAAATACAGTACTTCAATCCAGGGATGCACTCCTCTTTAAAACTATAGTACCACAAATTTGCGAATATTTTTTTTTCCACACACACATCCCTAGTGGAGAACCTTCTTCATTGTGTCAAAAGGCCCAATGCTTCAGAGGGTCTTTTCACACTGCCTTTTCTATGTTATATCTGCACACACAGGCTGCATCCCCATTACAAGCTTAATTCAGTTTCCCTAAACCGAAATAATAGAACCGGATGCAAACACAAATTTGCCTGTTCCCATTACTTTCAGCTTAATCGCGTTTGATCCGGATTCTGAGGATCCTACGTGGCCTACGTGACTCGTGGGGGGGCTCAAGTGGCTACTTTCTAAAAGCTGCCTTTCGGGGCTGCCCTGCCCTCTTCCTCCTGGCGTAAACGCGCCACCCATAACAGACCCCTTCACCGAGCCTGGCTGGGTGGCTGCCACTTGCCTGGATGGAGGAAAACCGGCAGCGGGCAGCCAGCGATTCTCCCCATTGCCCAGGGACTCAGCAGCAGCAGCAGCAACTCAAGCAAGGGGGCTTTAAACATTCACACTTCTCTCAGAACCTGCCCTGCTTGCCTTTCCCCTTTAATGTCAGAACTCCAAAGAGCTAGAATTGTGCAAAATTGCAACATTGTTATCAGGTGTGAAGTACGTGGATTGCTACAGTGTAGCGGCTGCTGTGAAGGTTGGATTTTTAAACTGAAATCACCGTCTTTGGAAGCAAGCTATTGGGGGAGGGAAACCCTAAACATGGATTCTCATCCCTTAAAATGGAAATGTCCCCACAGTAAAAAATGTAACACGTATCAAGCGCACGATCCGGAGTGAGACCTGTTGAAATGAGGGTTAACATTTACAACACTTTGGGGCAATTTAACACGCTGAAAGTGTGTTAAGCCAAACTGGTGTGGGGTCTGCGAGGATTGAAAACGGTTTGAAACCGAAATAAGCTTGTAATGGGGATGTGGCCTGTGTGAGGTAGGTGGGGCTGTGAGAAGAGCTCAGGTCACCCAGCTGGTTTTGTGGAGGAGTGCAGACTCAAACCTATAATTCCCAGATAAGAGTCCATCTCCCTAACCACCAGACCAACTGTCTCACATATTTTTTTAGCATACTTGCCTGTTTTGTAGGCGTGCCCAAAGCCTATTCAGACACACAGTTAGCACAGTGCAGGGAGTGGCAAAGCTCAGTTTGTTCTGCACTTTTGAAGTTTGACCCTTGAGTCACACCCACAGTATTTCTGTGTTAAAACCATCCCCTTCTCAGAAGAAGCAATAGCAGCCGGTCTCCTCAGCAGCTATTCAAAATGTGTGTTAGTCTAGTGATTAGGGAGCCCGACTCTTATCTGGGAATACTGGGTTTGATTCTGTGCTCCTCCATGTAGCCAGCGGGGTTGCCTTGGGCTAGTCACAGCTCTCTCCGGAGCTCTCACAGCCCCACCTACCTCACAGGGTGTTCTGTTGTAGGGAGAAGAATAGAAAAGCTTTGTCAGCCGCTTTGAGTTGCCTTAAATGGGTGAAAAAGTGAGGTAGAAAAGCCAACTATTTATACCAGTGGAGTTCTCACAAGTCTTGTTTGGTTGGCACTGCAGACAAACAGTCACTGATGTTTCCAACCCGCACAAAATAGCAAAGTGCACAAGTAGCAAGATATTTTGAAATTTATATATAGGCATCAGGTGGATGAAAGTATTAGAACACTGCTAGCAATGCAGCTTTGACAGGAAATGGAAACATTCCAGACAGTTTCTTAACATTCAGAGTTCAAAGTATTTCTCAAGTTGGAATTATGAGCCAGAGTGATTAAGAGGAAGTTGAAATTGGCTGGCACGTTCTTGACATAATAGTTCAAGACTCTTAAAGGCTTCAGGACTACTACATGGAATCAAGTGAAAAATGGCTTTATTATTGTTTTTTTTAAATTACTTCCTTATAAACCATTTTAATGATAATTTTCTTACATGTACATTTTATCCCTGTAGGCACCTTTCCTTTTATCACTGCTTGATGGGTCCCTAAACAAAGACGTTTTGCTCAGAGTTCTGGTGTTTGCTACCAACCTGACTCAACGTGCCCCAAAGAGTGCAGCTAAGCACCATCAGTACACAGAGGATTCACTTTTTTCTGCCCTCTGTGAAAATTCTACACCGCGTGCTCAGAAGCTGGCATCCTTATTACACCATTATGACCCAGAAGTCAAAGAACAAGTTACAAAACTGTTAATGGAACAGCCCTGTAATCAAGCACTAAGTTATTAAATCACAGAATGAGAATCAAACTGTATGAAGAAACTGTATGAAGAAAGTAGGTGTTCCAGAGGTGGGAAAGAGGGTGCGGTAGCTAGAAAGTGATATGAAGCAGAGCCGTGGAGCTGAAATATGAAATGGTTATGGGATCATTGGACTTTGGAGTTGGTAAAAATGTATCAGCTATAATGAAAATTGTAATATAGTGTATCAACGGCTACTAGGATGGATGCCTAGGTACTGCTTCCAGAATGTCTCTAAAGCAATGGTTCTTAACCTGTGGGTCGTGACTCCTTTGGGGGTCGATCTGCTCTTTCACAGAGGTTGTTATGAAGTAGCAACGAAAATAATTTTATGGTTGGAGGTCAGGGTTAGGTTGGGGGTCACCACAGCATGAGGAACTGTATTAAAGGGTTGCAGCATTAGGAAGGTTGAGAACCACTGATCTTAAGGGATGGGCAGAATCCCTCTCAAGGCCATTTGCAGGGAGTCAAGAGCAGGTGAAGGTTTTGCCTTTCTCTTCTGCTTGGGATACCCAGAAACAATTGGCGAAGCATCGTGTGAGACAGGATTCTGGATTAAATGAATTGCGGGCTGACCCAGCACGGCTCCTTATGTTTTTATGTTAGGTTGTAATTTTCCCTTAGGAAAATGCTATTATCAGTGGAGGGAACTCACTTGTACCATCATCCACACTAGCTGCCATTGCTGCTGCCTTTATGCATGGAGCTGTATCTCACTTGTGTACAATGTCATATTGAGACTCTCTGTCCATGCGGACGGTGTCTCCCTGGACAGTGGTGTAGATGAGTCCCCTGCTCAGTTTCTTCTGTGCATTATTGGGTCCTAGGCACCATAGTGATACCGGTTTTGTTTCAAGAAACGCATAACAATCCTTAGCTCAGTTTGATCCTGTTCAACAAGAGGTTTGGCCCAAGTCTAATATACAGTAATTATTGAAAACAAAGCATTGCCTTGTGATAGGTCCCAACATAGATACCAGAATACAGAGGCATAGTTGCTAGTAGGAGAACCACTGTAACGTAGGGTGTTTTCACACGTTCACTTACAAGAGCAAACCTGGCGAAGTGAAGATGGATAGATCCAATGTATGCACTTTGAGACGTGGGATGTATCCCTAAAGGCGATTATGGCAACAGTGCCAACATGCTTGCATGGCGCCATTGATGTAGTGATGGGCCATGTGGTGCTAAGCATGCCTACGCCACCCTTCCCCAGCCTCCATTTGAACCTCCTCCATTAGGAATGGAGGCAGGATAGATTTAGAGCAGTTTTAACTGCTCTGTGCCTACACATGTGGGGGGAGGGACTTCTGCACCCACGGAGTCACGTTTGGTTAAGATGAGGCTCTCTGCAATGCGGATGGACCGTGCAGGAGTTCTCCCCCATCTTCACCTTTTCACCAAGTGTGAAAAGGCTCACGGTATCTCCCATCCAGTGGAAGCAGTGCAGGATGCAGCTGTTCATAGCACCAAAAATTGATGGAACAAAATGAACAGTCAGTTTCTACCTATGTCCCCTGCAGGAGGTATTTCATTAAAGCAATGCAGAAAGCAACTTAAAAAGAACCAAGCTAATTAGTTCCATCCAACAATGCTTACAACTGGCATTGCCATCCCCCAAACTACACCCCCCAAACGGAATATCTGTGGCGCTGTGGTAGTTGTATTAAACCTCTAGGAGCAAGGACAGCTTGCTCTTTTTTAAAAAAAGAACAGACAATCCCCCCCCCCCTTTCAGGGCAGGTGATCCCATTCTCCCATGTTGAGTTATTTCACCATTTAGTGGCTCAACCCAGTAATTTGTCATGTCTGAATCAAGATTCAACAGATCAAGGAACTCCCAAGGCCAGGCCTGGCCTGGCTCCTACATTAAAGCGAAAGAGAAATAACTTGCGCTTGGTAAGTAGTTAAGGTGCAGAAACTAGCGCTAAACCTTGCAGTGGATTAGATCTTGCTTTGTATAGTCAAATTGCAAGGGTTTCATTTCTATTGCTGTTATAAACATGTCTTATAAAATATTATACCAATTTCCTGTGCTTACAGCGAGCAGTAACAGATGTTCAAGTTTAAGACTGATTTTAAGAGCAGGTGTTGCTTTGTCAACTCCCAGGGAAGCCGTGGGTGGATATGGCCACTTTGTGATTTTGTAAGTACTTGTAACATACAAGTGCAGGGATGGGTACTGCCTCTTTGGCCCCATTCCCAAAGGCACTAAAATTGACTGGATTCAGACTCTGCATCCAGCATTTCCATTAGATTTGCCAGTAGTCTGAATCTAGGAAGGGCCGTCCCCATGCCAGTTCTTTTCCCCTGGATTTTCTGCAGAAACCCCTGCAGAAATCCCGGGGGGGGGGGGGATCCATATTTTAGTGTTCTTGGTGGCAGCCCCTGGGGCGAGTGAGTGAGCAGCGAGCAAGCGGGAATGGGGATGCGGGGAGGGGAGGCTGCCCCTTGAGTGCCCGCTTCCCCTTCAAGGTGGTGAAAGCGCTTTGATTCAGGGAGGTGGTGGCAAAGGGGCAGCAGAAGCAGGCATGGGAAAGGAGCAGGATCCGCCGCCGCTGCCACCATGTCGCAGCCACTATCGCTGCTGGGCACTTGGCTTGCCTTTGGGGGAGGAGGAGGAGGAGGAGGAGGAGGCCGGCAGCGGCGGCGACTCCTGTCCCAAAACCACCGTGTCGTGCAATTTGTGGGTGAGGTTTGGGAACAGCCCCGTGTGTATTGTTCCAAAACCCGCAGCAGAACCTGGATTACTCTGGACCACAGGAATCCAGTGTGGTACCACCCGTCCCCTAGCTTGAGCTGTTTTACACTTTTTACCCCTGTCTTCCATTCCTGTAAGGGGCTTTTATAATTTTAAAATCCTGGTAGCATGTTTTATATTTCTGTTAGCGTGTTTTATATTTCTGGTAGCATATAGTGGTTTGTTCAAGCCTCACGCCTGCAGGCGAACACCAGCAATACTTATTTCGTTCACCCCACCTGCCTGACATTCAAAACTTGTTTCCAGCCTCCTGGCTGCTTATTTACTTTAGCCTCTGCTTCCTTGGTTTATTATGAAGATAGAGGACTTTGTAACTGTAACACCTGCTAGGTTAGACTATAGAGAAGCTTGCAAAGTCTCTTCAGAGAAACAAAATAAAAAGCTTTATTCGTTACAACTGTGTTTTGAAGAAGAATACAAGTATTTCAGTTCACAGGCACACAAATTAACTCCCTAACTTCACAATTCCCTGGCCTAGAAGGTCTGGACCTATGCTGGGATTTTTCCGCTGAGAGAACAAGACAGTTTACCCCGTCTTCTCCCCAGAACCCCAAAGCATGGACAATTCTGTCTTCTGGCAGGCGGGTTTTATACCCCCTCACCAGATGTAACTCGACGCCTGATTGGTTGAATGCTCTCTTCCCCATCCCGTTATGCTAATAAGGGAGGTTTCGCCCCCTCCTTACCTGCTCAGGCAGTCTGATTGAACTTCCTTGCTTATTCCGCATTGAATGCGCCTTCACTACAGTTTTTAAATTACATCACCCAGCACTGAAATTTAGTGTGGGCACATCCAGTAGGAGGGAACACACTCTCCTTGTTCATCAGGAATTCCCATGCTGTCCAAGAAGGGTGAAACTTGTGCCCCTCTATTTAAACCTTCCTAATTCAACACATTCCCCCTGCCTTGATGTATGTGGAACAGCTGGGGGGGGTGGCTAGTTAGGTAGGATCTCATCATGGGTCACCAAAACATGTTCTTATTCAGCAGGTTAGAGATGAGTATTAAAACCTCCCATAAAAGTGGTGTTGCCAGGACTTCAGCTCATTGTGCTGCACATAAAACTCCTACAGCAACACAATCTTAAATGTTGAGCAATATTTTCAGAATACAAACTAACACAGCCTGAAATTACACATTCAAGCTATTGCACTAGTTTAAAAAAAAGGCCAAATGCAGATGTTCTGAAGTTGCAGACAATTTCAAAAAGTAACGCAGCAATCATTTACTTAGAAAAATGCTGCAAGCTACAAGCATTACTTAAGTCATTTGGAATAAATGGTGTAATTAAAAGGGGATCGGATTACAAGCTGGCAAAGTTATTCTGACGATCGAGCAATAAAATGAGAAACAATATGTCTGAGCAAGAGAATTCTTTATTTTGTAAGATCAACATTTTTAGATAGATACATTTGGGCATGTTTTTATTATGCTAGACAAATTCAGTATTGGTTTCATGATGTCTGTAAGCAAAGTGCTTTATCTTTTCTAAATCATCCTGCAAAAACAATTCATGTACAACCTCACAGTTCATAGATGGGCGGGACCACAAACAAAATTAGCTACATAAAGGTTTCTGAGAACAAAAAACTATTTGTCATTCCCAAAACAGAAGTGGCATTCAGGCATATGATAATAAGCATTATTTCACAGTGATAATGTAATGCAAGTATAAAGGCCTTCTGGCCAGGAGTAAAATAAATAGACAATTTTTAGTCATTAGAACTCTTTTAAGAAGGCACATTTCATTAGTTTATTTAAAAGTTGGCTAATATTTTAAAATGTACAAGAATCCAGTAAAATCAGCATTTTCTTTAAAATGTGCTTTAGCAACAACTGTGTTGGAAGACTCCATCTCAAAAACTCTTAAAATTTAACAGCTGTAAAGGCACAGAGTATATACCCTCTGTGTCACTGATCTGTTTAAGAGCTATTATGGGCTGAAGACTACGTAAAAGAATGCAGTGCTCGAAGTAGTTTAAATTTACTTTCAGGGTAATATCCATGGCTTAACTAGTTCATATCAAATTGCTCTTAGCCAGTACAGCTTTTTAAAAAAGAGCATTGAGTGCTGGCAATCATTTTTTAAAAACAACCATAAGTGTGCAGTTCTGAGCACATTTACCAGTTATTTTTATTAATGTGCCCATAATATCTAAATAAAAACAAGCAAGATGTGGATGTACTTCATAGGACAGCAGAGTAAAAATGAAGGCTGTGATCCAAATGTGAAGGTTATCAAAAGTTCAAACGACTACAGCAAAACCTTCCAAGGGTACGTTTGATTCATGTACAAAATTACTCGCCTGGTACCCAACGCTTAACCCACGTGCCATCATTTTAAGTACAAAGGCTTGTTACTCAACGTTCAGTTCTCCATTCACCCACGGAGATTGATGATTGATAGGGGAAAGGATTTCCTCAACTCGTCAGGGGGGGAAGCATCTCCCAAATGCTTCAGTGTGCATATTAGTCTCTAGAATGAAGTCTACCTCCATATGCACATCAAAGCTGCTGTTGTGAAAGATTCCACCTGTCAGGTGGAAAATGCATGCAGGAGCCATTTTTTAAAATCCCCTCTTAGGAGGCTATGGTTTACAGGCATCCATTCTACTTATGTATGCAGGGCTCTTACCTTCCTTATCAACCCCAACCATTGAAGGAGGTTGCCACCATTTAAGTACAGGAAGGGAAAAGGCACCTAGCAGTTTAATGATGGCAATTATTTTGCAAAAAAAGGACCAAGTGCGTAGATCCTGCTAGGACTTCTAGAGTAGGCCTAAGTAGTTAATTACTAGCCAGTGAACTGCATCCCTGTTCCTATGTAATAAGTTAATATTTTAAAAGAGTATTATTTCACAGGCAATGCAATTAATTGGCTAGTTTATAAGAAGCCATTTTTAATGCCATTCAGTAGTGTTTCACTTATTAAAAACGTACAATTTAATAAGGCTGGTATGCAAATATTGAGAGAACTGTCAGACATCTAGAACTTTTAAAATTCTGTTCAAAATACAATGCCACCAGCACCTCAAAGAGAATTTTTTAAAAAGATGTAGCTCATAAGGAACAGGATTTTCTATTTTTATTCAAACCCATCGTTGTTAATGTTCACATCTTGCGATTCTCCGTGGTTTAGAACAAAGAAATCTTCAGATTTCAAGCCGTATCTTTCTAGAGCTTCCTTCAGTTTAGCTGGAGGATCCAAATAATACTGCAGGAAAAAACAAGAGTCCAGTTAAAAGCTTAATCGGAGAAATTCTTGCTTTGGAGAAATCAAATAAGCTCTACCAAAGTTTTTGTGTAAGCCAAGTCTTTGACATGTTGAGGCCCAATCCTCTGATAATTTGCAGCAACTAGGGCCTTTTTGCACTTGACCTGTGGTTTGTGTGCACTATGCTCTCAGATGGAGCGTCCGCACTTGAAAGGGCCATTTCCAGCTCAGAGAGAGTCCTGCATGCACAATTTCGTGCTCGACACATGCACCTACCTCCATATATGACTTCTATACCACTGTGCAGCCATTTTGGGCCCTGCAGCCAAAACAACTTCAAAGAATTTTACATGTGCAATTTCGCACTTCCCTTCCTGTCTGCTGGACAGGAAAGGAGTGTGATTAGCCAACGTTAACGAGCACTCCCCCACTCCCTGCCATCGAATAATTATCAGATTAGTTTGCAGGGCCGGTCCTCCTCTGGGCACAGCTATTTTGGCTGTGTGCATCAGCGCGTGCTGTGGCACGCACAGTTGCATCTATGGTTGTTCGAGATGCCAGCACGCTTGCGTGGCACTTCAGACAACCCTGGAGCACCGGAGGAGATGCAGATGGTCGCGCTGCTGCATGCTCCTCATACGTTTCATGCTCCACACCTAATCAACAATTAGTGAACTTCTGGGGAGACCGGGCATGCTTGGAGGCTGTAGCAGCCTCCTCCAAGTGCAAATGCCCTTCCTCAGAAGCTCACTAATTGTTCACTAGAGGCCATAGTGAGAACAGGTCCAAGGTCACGAAAGGTGGGGATCAGTGTCATGATTACGTTGTGTTATTGCGCGGTTTCCTGTCATTATTGATGTCGACAAGAGGATCTGATAGCTTGTTTGTTCAAAACTGTTTTAGTATATAGAAGTACATATGTTTAAGTTAAATAATTAATAATCCTATTGATAATATAAATTCTATTGACTTACAAGTAAACCAATAGAATTATGAACTATTTGCACAGAAGAATGTAAAGCATCCTAATACTTGCCATAGCTTATAAAGCACTCGGGGCAGCATATAGCATTCTGCAGATCCTAAATGATGGTGCAGCACTTTTGCCTCGCTCTTAGGTCTCTGCTGCAGTGGGAAAGGCTGGAAATGATGTTTAGAAATGTGGAGCCTCTCTAGCTGAGAAAGCATGCCGCTCGGAATGGCTTTCTGTTAACCTTGCTAAAATGTACAGCTGATACGGGTATTACTTTACATTCAGGCCCTTAGTCAGGACTCAATTGCGTTTATATTCTAAAATATCTAGCCAACTGCAGTAGTATGCAAGGACATGCCAAGATCCTGAATTCTATTTTCTCAATCTGCACTTTCTTTACAGCGCCAAGACAAAGCCCTGAACTGCCTTATAAATACAGTTTAAATGTCTGTTCTTGTAATAGGATACTTCTGTTTATAGGGTGATGGAAAGCAGATGGTTGCCAGTTTGATCCCCAGCCACTCCTCAGGAGTAGGCAACGGCAAACTACTTCTGTATCTTTGCCAAGAACCCTGCGTGGAGGTGGCCATGCAGCCAATCAGGAGTAGGCATCAACAGCATCATTGTCTGTTATTTTATATAAAGAAAGTCTTGCTTGTTCAAGAGATTCTCGTTGAGCCCTTTGCAGAAATCACCCAAAGATGAAGAGGACAACAATTTTTGCGTTGAGTGTCTCTTAAAATCACACCCTCATTCACTTTTCCTGATAGTTCTAACTGTAACCATCCTTTGAAATGGAGGGGAATAAAGAGATGCCCCTTGGGGAAGAGCTGGCAGCTAAATATCAGCTATTAAGAACCAAGCATCAATATTTTACATTTAGCTACTCCAGCCCATCCTGTGGTTGGATCAGGTCAGGCTGAGACAGAATAGTAGGGAACTAGTATATCCAAACACGGAAAGCAATGCAACCAGATATTCACTTGCTTAGGAACTACTTTCAAGCTAGGAAAGCTGTCTTGAACTAATTCACCTTCAATATAATATTAAGTAACTAAAATCATAATCCTAGTTACTGCTTATTTAACAGACAAAACTGGCAACCAGGTAATGAATGGCATTTTCCTCAAGCACACAAGCATACAAGATTTGGGGGCAAAAGAGCTCCTAGAAAACTGCTGAGACTATGAATAACCTTTGCTCTCCATAAAAGACTTTTATTTGGTTTAAGCAAGCATTACTGCAAACAACCATTTTGATTTTTCCATGGATTTAACTGATAAGAGGTCACAAGAATGTGAGAAATGCCCTACTAGATTAGCCCAGTGATTCATCCGTATGGTCTGTTGTACTGAGAATTCACTGGATTAATTCAGAGCTGCTAAACAACACAAAATACGATTTGGTATTGTTTCTTCAACAGCTTTTCAAGAACGTCTACAAGAAATTCATCTAAAAGTAGCAAAACTTTATGACAAGCTAACATTGCTTAGAAAAGACACTAGTTCAAAGCAAGTACAGTGTATATTGATCTTTCTAGAATTGATGAGACATAAGTTATCAGTGTACACAAAGGGTGTTTTTCCACTGTCACTAAAGGTACCCATTAAGTACCCATTAATGGGTACTTCTATTGACAGTGGAAAAACACCCAAAGACACACACAGTCTTTAATTGCATCATCATCATCACCACCAGAACTACTATCATCACAGCACCTTAAAATGTGCCCAGAAAAAAGGGTTGCCAATTCCATTCCCAGGTTTTCCCAGGAAGTAGGCATGGCAAACCCACTTCTGTATCTCTGCCAAGAAAACTGCACAGAGGAGATGCCCATGCAGTCAACCAGAGGTTGCCCATGACTTGATAACCACTACCATCTTAAAAGCTGAACTTGTCAGCCTATCATATCCTCCTCAAACAATTTTAGGGCCTTTTAAAAAGGTTCTCAGTCTGCTGTAGGTTAGGCTTCTGTCTTTTGAAACCTCATTTTGTCTTATCGTTGCTTTTTTGAGTTAGTTACAATCCTAGATAGGTAAGTCACAGAAATGAATGCTGGGATGAGTAGTATACACTAAGAAATCCATCTGAGAGCCTTTTCACAGTTGGGCCAAAAGGCTGACCCTGGGATGCACTAAGGTGTTCCACAGTTGTAGCCACATTTAGGATGCGGCTAGTATATGCTGGCATGGACTCTTCACACCTCTTTTGGGCTAACGTTGCGTGGGGCAGGCCGGTGCAGCTGCAGGTACACACCAGGCATGGCTGGCACGCATGGCTGTTGCCATGATGTGCCAACTGTCATTAGAACAGTGGCAGTCACGCTTACTCAGCACTTAGTGAAGTGCCGGGTAAGTTTGGGATGGGTCAGGCATTCAGAATACAAATGCCTGGTCCACTCCAGATCTTCACATTGCAGTGTCCCAGTTAAGTGAAGGTGCAAAAATACCCTCAATTCAAATTTGACAACCGCAGAGAAGAAAGCCCACCGTTTGTCTCTCCCTTTGTTTCAGTTAGTTTCCACCGAGGTTGCCGATTCTTACTCCTTTCTGAAGCATACATGAGAAAGTAAACTAGCTGCAGCTGAAACTGGTTTAAGATTTGCTGGAGGGGGGATTCCTCCTCCCTGTCCCACCAATCAGAGAAATCCGACATGGGGGAGGGCCTTCTCAGCTGTGGCACCTCACTTACGGAACACCCTTCCTTTGGAGGCCCAGTTAGTGCCAACCCTTCTAGCTTTTAGGCACCAAGTGAAGACCTGGCTTTTTATTCAGTTCTTTTGGCACTAATTCACTCTGGTACTATTTTAATTTTTTAACTATCTATGCTGTTTAATACTGTTTTAATGGGGTCTGTATTTAATATTTATTTGTATGTGGGTTTTTTTTATTGTAAGCAACCCAGAGATGTTGGAATATGGTGTGGGATATAAGGTGTTTTTCCACTGTCACTAGAAGTACCCATTAAGTACCCATTAATGGGTACTTAATGGCATTAATGTACCCATTAATGGGTACTTAATGGGTACTTCTAGTGACAGTGGGAAACACCCATAGATAGACAGACAGGCAGAGAGACAGATAGATAGGATAGACAGACAGACAGACAGACAGACAGACAGATCATTCAAATCTTCCATCCTTAGAGGAGACTGCTCTCTAGATCTCTGCTTGAGTATTGCTTTGAACTGGCTTTCCCTTGTGGTCAAGAGATTCGGAGCAGAAGGCATATGACTAAACAGTGGACAACCGCCAAGCCTGGGTAATCTTTACACGATAGAATTGTTCAAGATGTAAGTGAAGAATGCCTCTTAATTGTAATTCCAATAAAAAGATGTTCCTGTGATCATAGTCTGGCAACAACCAGTGAGGGTCAGCAGTGCCCTGGAAGCACCATATGAAGATTAACTGCCCTTGGTCCACCACATGCAGCAGATCTCTCTTTTAATCCATTCTGAGTGATATGATAAGTGTGATTTAGCACATATAGGCCCTGTCCCCATGCAATTGAAAGTCTGCTGGAACGCTTCTTTTGCCTCTGAGCTGCCCCATTCCAGGCTTTACAAGGCGCTTAGGGAGCTTAGGAAAGGGAGACACCCGCGATAAAATACGTGCACTTTAAAGAAGAGTTCCAGCGCTCTTTCGGCGATTCGCGGGTTTTGCTCGCTATATCTGCCTTGAGGACGCTCCGTGGCAAAAGGGGCGGGGATTGCTTGCCTGCACACACAGCCAAAAAGCATTCACACATCTGAGAAATGCAGCAGGTTCGCTTCCTTTCCTTTGTAAAAAGAGCCAGAATTGCTCAGAATTGCAACATTGTTATCAGTGATCTGTGAAAGCCTTAAAAGAGAATGAGCGAAGGATCGCGCTGCCGATGCCTGCAGCCGCTGACTTTACCGGGGCAGAAAGCCTTTTCTAACAGAGAACTGAGTGAAAGTAAGTGCTGAAAGTGAATGAATAAGCGATCATCTGCCTTTGCTAGGGGCGGGAAGCCGTTTCAGGAGATGGAGATCTGGCTATTTTTCCTTTTAACAAGAGAGGGGGCGGGGGGGAAGATGCGGGGAAAGGAAACAGGCTTCCTTGGGGACGGAAAGTCCGTTTAGATCGCGGCTACCATGGGGGCGCTTATTCCGGAAGTGGAGGGGACTTTTAAAGTCAGCTATAACAGAGTGACAGCAGAGGAAGCCGAGAGGGGCTAATAAGTCTTTTGGGGACAGGGCCATAGTGAACTTGCAGCAAGCCCACCAAAGCTGTACACAATGGTCCCACGTGCATAAATTACCCCTCTAGGTCCTTGGAGATGCCAATACCGCAGGGACGAACTACTTTAATCACTTTCATTTTCAATGGGATGGAATGGGATGATCCAGTTTTCTCAAATGCACAGCTTATACCTACCTCATTTGCCAAGGCAAATGTCCCCCAGTGAATGCCAATGGACTTCTTTGTTTGTACGTCAATATGAATCCTTACTGCTTCTTCAGGATCCACGTGCTGGTATTTCATAAACCACCTACCATAAAAGGGATGAAACAACTTTCTTATCATTAAAAGGAATCACAATGCCACACTTAATTTCCCCCCACTGAGCTCCTCATTGTCTCACTTCTATAATAAGCCTTCTCTCGCGCTGTTAAGAGCACATTTCTGCTGTGTTGTATCTCACTCCTGAATATTCCTTTTCTTAAGCACAGCTTCCCATTCTATCATACTATTAACTATCTCTCTCACTTGCCTCTTGCCCTCTGTGGAGCTTGCCTGTCTTTATATTGCAAGCACTCGTCAACTCTGGGTGACGTGGGAAGCCGAGAATTGTGATTGGCTGCTTTGATTTATTCTCAATAAGGGCTGCAATATGAACATAAGAGAAGCCCAGATGGATCAGGCCACAGCCCACATAGTCCAGCATCCTGTCTAACACAGTGACCCACCAATTGCTTATGGGCGTCTTGGGCATAAGACAAAGGCAAAACCTTCACCTGCCCTTTGCTATCTGCAAATGCATCTTGGCACTCCCTCCAACCTGAAGGCAGTACCTATATATCCGTTTTAGGGGCTATTGATCTACCTGGCCTCTATGAATTTATCTAATCCTTTCTTAAAGCTATCTAGGCTGGTAGCCCATGAGTTCTGCCTTGCAATGTTGTCTAAATGTGACTAGGGCAAGGGCTATATAATTTCCTGTGTTCATCTAGTACGTATATAAAAAGGCCCTGTCCCCATTTTAGGTCAAAGACTTGAGTTTATCAGTCCACGTACCTTGGTTCATAGGCTCCAATTGGAATAGCAGCAAGATCAAAAGGTCCAAATCGCTTTCCTATCTCCTCAAATGCAACACAGTAGCCAGTATCTCCTGCAAAAAAAAATCTATTCCACGGCCCTAAGACAGACCAGCTACCCCAAAGAACTCGGTTGTCATCTGCTGCAGTCCTCTTAGACCAGTGCTGGGCGGGAGTAAAAACAAATGTAACTGCATCATGACCAGGAACACAGTTTTCTCCCCACCAGTCCAGTTCAATTACATTTTCACAGTTACACTTCTGCATCCAGTCTAAGAGACCCAAGGGTACAAACCATCTCAGGTCACTACCAAAACGTCTGTTTAAATTTATTACAGTGTGGTAGTCCAAATGGTCATAGTGTGTGTGGCTGATCAGAACTGCATCTATTTTGGGGAGTTGATCTACTGTACACGGAGGTCCTCGGAAACGCTTAGGGCCACAAAACTGTACCGGAGAGGCCCGCTGGCTGAAGATAGGGTCTGTAAGAAATGTAACTTCATCCATTTCTACCATTACTGACGCATGGCCAAGCCATGTTACCCGCATACCAGCTCCAGTTTTTCCAACTAATTCAGGATTCTGGACAAAGTATGGTTTTAACACAGGAAGCTCTCTGTCAAGTTCCTAGCGAAATAAAAACAGGAAGACACGAATCAGAAAGCATAGCTACTTATAGTAGATCGTCCATGTAATTTTTACCAACCACAAGGTGAAATATTAAGGTCTGAAGGAAAGGAAAAGTATGTTCACATTCTATTCAAGGTTGACCAGAGTTGTTCATGGATCTCAGTAGCAAAGGCACCTGAACTCAGCTGTGATGGTCCTGAACTTTGTTTTGGTACATTACCTTTGATGGCTCAATTGATCAAAGGTCAATTGTTAATAACAAAGCAAAGGAGTATAAGACTTTTCCAGATCTTTGCTCTTTTAATAACTTTCCCAAAACTCCACAACAGAATAATCACAAACCTTCTTCTAACTTAGCATGCAACAAGTGTTGTGGTTTAGATTAACAGCTAACCAGCTTAGCTGTTTATTCTCTCACTGTCCTCTGATACTGCTGGTTTAGATTTTTTCTTCTAATATAAAAAGCAGTATTATCACACATACATGTTCATTAAAATGAAACAAATAGAAAACCAAAATAAAGTACAGAACCATAAACTACAAACTTATTGCATTTTCACAAGTCTATACGAGTTTCTTTCCGTTATTACATATTTTAAAGTTCTGGACCTGGTTTGCCTTAAGATTCTTCCATTTAGCCAAGCGACACCAAAATTATATGTCTAGTGTAACTGCATGTTCCACCCACATAACGAATTGTAATTAAGGAAGACCAAATGTCCTAAAAAGTTGGTGTTTTGCCATCACCAGCCATTGTTTGGAGCTGAAACATAATTAGTTCATTTACTACTACATTCCAAAATTGTATGTACTAATCCTTTGCAGTAGTGGCAGAGTTGTCTTTCCATCTGTGAGCAGCTGTTAATCTGGCCACTACAAGCATCAAGTTTAACAGAGATTTTTCATTTTGAATTAAACTACAGTCATCAATTTTGCTCAATAAGCACAACACATAGATAAGTGTAATGCTCAGCCCCAGTTACTCCTTTTCTGCACTTAAATGGGTTAGATCTGGATTAGTGGTTCTGGATTACCCAGACCCACTGATCCAGGTCTTGTGGAAACATGGGCCAGAACAATGCTGCCTGCTTCCACCAATGCTTTACACTGGTTATATTGGCTTGGGGCAATGGAATCTGGGAAAAGAAAAGAAAGAAAGAAAGAAAGAAAGAAAGAAAGAAAGAAAGAAAGAAAGAAAGAAAGAAAGAAAGAAAGAAAGAAAGAAAGAAAGAAAGAAAAAGAAAGTTTATACAAAATAATCAAGAACTACAAAATCATGCTTATGTGAGAGTCTCTAAAGTTGCCTCTAACTTCAACTCAACTTAAAAATGATCTGCAGACACATCAATTCTCATAGCAAACGTTTATGGGCAGTTCACAGCTGGTGCTGATTACAGTTGACACAGATATGCATTTTAAACATATTATGCTTACATTAAAAAAATTCATTAGTGTGAAATTGTTCTGAAAGTACTTCAGATAGGTTAATACAATCATTAGATAAATACCTGCTTTGAACATGGGACTTTACTGTTGTCCTTCTCTGTAAGAGCCCATTTCAAGATATTCGGAAAAGATGGCGCTTTCCACGTTGGCCAAGGGTTGACAAACCTGCCATCTTTACCTTTCTTTGATTTTGTGACATCTTCCTCCAACCTGTAATCCAATCTGAAGCTTTTTCTTGATGTCCTGGAGGAGTCACTGCCTCGGGAACCCTGACTAGAGTTCTGCCGTTTCCTGACTTCCTTAGGATCCTCACTGCAAAGAGACAAAGGGCTCTCTTTATCCATATCTTTTGCTGAAGAACTAGAGAGGAAAATATCCTCCTTCCTAAATTAAATATATAAATTAAAATGGTGGAAGGAGAATTCAAAATTACAGTATGCCCCCCCCCCCAAAGAATCAATGAACTCAATTTTTTTTGTACCAAGAATATCTGAAGAACCTGTTTTAGCAAGCAGGTGTGATATGTCTCTGAAATTCACGTAGAAACATGTTCTTTGTTATGCATAGCATCAGGCTCCTGGGTAACAGCATACCAGTAATGTCAACCAGGTCTCTGAAAGAACAGTAATCTACCATTCCTCAGAGTTACAACCTGCACAATTTAATTTTGAAGGTACATCCTTGAGGCAGCGCAGTTAAGCACTCAATAACTTGGGCTGTGGTCACACTTAAGGTTTAATCCAGCTTCAGCCCACTTTCAGACTGAGGGAATGCATCAGCAAAGTGACAAGCTGTTGTCTTTCAGTCTTAAATAATTTTCTAATTCACCTTGGAAAGAAAATTACTGGTCACTTTGCTGATGTGTCCTCTCACCCTGAAGAAGAAGAGTTGGCTTTTCTACCCCGCTTTTCTCACCCATTTAAGGGGACTCAAAGCGGCTGACAAACCTTCTGTTTTTCTCCCTACAACAGAACACCCTGTGAGGTAGGTGGGGCTGTGAGAGCTCAGAAGAGAGCTGTGACTAGCCCAAGGACACCCAGCTGGCTTCGTGGGGGAGGGCGGTGGTCCTAGATAAGAGTCCGGCTCCCTATCCACTGGTCCACTGAAGGTGGACAGAAGCTGGACTAAACCTTAGGTGTGACCACAGCCTTTGTATCCAACAACATATCCAACAGGTGAAGCAAGGAGGGGTTAGAAATTATCTCTTCCCTCAAATAAATGCAGTTCTTACAATTATGATTAGAACCTTCTCTCATGTTTTGACACATGTACCAAGTAAACGGCAATGTTATTTAACAATGTAATGTTACTGCTGGTCCAATGTATTAGATGTTGCCCTCTAAATGATCAGTACTGTTTATCATTTGCAAAAGTATAGTATAGTTTATTTATACGGTCACAGACCAGAGATATCAAGTATTAAAAATACAGGTATTTACAAAAGATTGTTTAAAATCACAATATGCACGTTAGGTCGCTTTAAAAGAGAAAAAAAGAAGACATAGTAAATTTTTAAAAAGTGTGATCAAGAAAAAATAATTCTAAATAATTCATTTGCAAAAGGAATACAAAACTATCACGCTGGATACATTTCACGCTTTAAACTGTAAAACCTGGTGTTAAAGATCCCAGCTTAGACTTTGTACGCTGGAGATTAGCAAGTAGTTTCCTGATGCATTCTGAATTTCTGACAGAATTTCTGAACTCTGGTTGCCTGTTAAAATCACAACAAACACTGGCTTGGTTGCTAATCCATGTAGTTAGCACTGAAAGGGCACCCAAGGTCCCAGAAGATTTGTATAGCTGAAACAATTAATGACCAGGGGTGTATATATAGACAACAGACAGGTGAATACTAAGTACCAAAGTGTAATTAGATCAGAAATATTAGATTCAAAAAGTCACCGGACACAGAAGTACTATACATATTTTGTTGGAGCAGTGATAGTAGGACTACAAAGGCTTAGAAATGAGGGGGACTAGCCGGAAGGATTAGGAACAAGGGATAAAAAACAGAATGGCTAACTAGAGAATAACAATGGGTTGAGACAAACTTGTCTTGTAGGACGCAGGGGAAAGTAAAGTCTGCAATAGCACAGAATTGAGGGAAATGGGATTTATTTATTTATTATTTATATTTCTATCCCGTCCTATACTCGAAGGTCTATACCTGAAGGGATGGCACAGAAGTGAGGAAATTACTAAAAGAGAAAACCTTGCACAGTACCAGATGGAAACACAAGGAAGCAAAAACTGAATTAATCACAGGGAAGTTGCCAATGCAGCGTATTTCCAAGGTCCTGTCAACAATTTCAGGCTTGCTATTTTACCCGATCATTTTGTTAATCATATCTAAATATGACCTAGCAAACTATTTTGCAGAGAAACAAAATCTTAATTTAGTATTTGCGGGAGAGCTTTTAATACTGGGGAATTTTAAACGGAATCACGCCCAAGGTTGTCTGTAATAGAATCCACTGAAGCAGGGACAATTCCCTTCAAGGGTACAATAAATGAATGGTCAGCATTTGATGTGAATAACAGCAAGCCTGGATTGCCAGAATCCGATCACAACCAGGCAAGTTTACAGCTGCCCTGCTAATTTCTTTAAGAAATGCAACTATCACCACTGAAATTCAACTCCATTAACGAAATACACTTTCACACAATACCCCCCAGCTTGTATGAACTAAAATAGCCAGAACTTATTATTTTGCTTTACGTTTATGAAAAAGATCTCATTTTTTGAGACCTTGTTTGATGGAAGTTTCCAACCCCCACCTCTTAAGATTTCTTGGTGCCATATGGCTGCCTTTTGCTGAGGAGTCAAATTATGATGTCATGAGTGAGAGAAGAAGGGGACATATGTCTCCTGTTTCTACATTGACTCTGTTGCTTTGCACTGGCATTTAAAATGTTCAAGACAAAACAATCCAGACATTTTAAAAGTGGTCCAGTTCATGCAGCTGTAGAAAGCTAGATGTACAGTACTAAATTCTTCTTATGCAACTCTTAAATTCAAATAATATGGGGCTCTTTACAGCACAATTGTTTAGCCTGCATTATCCCTCGTGAAGGCAAAGACCGCAACTTGGGAATTCACACAGAAGCGAAAGGAAGAAAGAAAACAATGTGTGGCTGCATTCCACATTGAAGCTTTTAAGCGAACTGAATCCATTTTCAGAGCTGAAGGTTCCCAAAGGGTTAGAGCAGTGGTTCACAACCTGTGGGTCGCAACCCCTTTGGGGGTCAATCTACTCTTTCACAGGGGTCGTTACGAAGTAGCAATGAAAATAATTTGATGGTTAGAGGTTAGGCTTAAGGTTAGGTTGGGGGTCACCACACCATGAGGAACTTTATTAAAGGGGCGTGGCAATTGGAAGGTTGAGAACCACTGGGTTAGAGGAATCCGCAATTTCTGAGTAAAGGTCCCGAATTGAAATGCGAACTATCTATATTTGGATAGAAAGTAGTCTCGCAACAGGATTCAGAAATTAGCCTCACTTTTTGTGAATGGGGACACACCCTTTTTGGGTGGTGGGTAGGGGTGTTCTCTTTAGTTTCCCTCCTTTTTCTCCAAGCCCTAGCAGCTGTTGCAATGTTTTGAGATACATTACATTGTAACAGCAGGGAGATTCTGACAGTTGCAGAGAAGAGGGACTCTTTTTTATCTCTCCCCTCCCCTCCCCTTGCTGCTTTATGTGGGGAGAGTCTGATTTTAAAGAGACAGCGATTGGAAAGCCTTTGCCCTTCTGCATTGAGCTGATTCCGTGCAAAGCTGGTGCCTACTTCATCCCTTCTTCCTCATAACATTTTTTACGAGGCTATACTTTGTCCCTGGCCTTCCTCGCTCCCTTTCCCATAGCTTACATGGGGCTGGGCGCTGGATCTCTGCCCCATAAAGTCAGGGTATGACACAAAAGCGAGGGGGAGGGGTTTCCCCCATAAATCTGCATAAAAAGCTATAAATGGGGACATGAAAAAAGGGAGCTCAGTGCAGATTAAATTAATCTGGATTTGAAGCCTGACTAAATTGTGCATTGAGAATGCAGCCTGTGTGTCTGTGTCCACACTGTTCATGGTCACTGTCCTTAATTTGTACAGGGTGGGGGAAGCTCCCTCTCTCTGACCATCCTTCCCAAATCACATGGCTGGGCATTTCCTTGCCACTCAATTTAAATTTCTCTTGAGGATGGGCATGATGGGGCTTCCCTCCTTTTCCCCTTCAGTTTAGCTCATCTCTTCCTCTGGGGAGAGGGCTTCGAAGGAGGATGGGAAAGCATTTGTTTATTTTGCTTTGGGGCTTACTGCTGAGTATGCTGGCAAAGAAAAAGTAGGTTTGAGAAGGCAACAGAGAGAGAAACTCAAAAGAATCTTTATGAAGATTGGACTTTATCCCAATATAGAGACGAGGATGCAAAGCTCTCCCCCTCGATATTACTGCTCCCTCAAACCTCCTCTAAACTGCAGTAATGGTCAAATAGGAAGAAGTAATGCTTTCCTCTGAGCCCACAGGAAAGTTTGGTCATCGCCCCCAAAAATCTTATGATATTTTCCACACTGAAGAACAGAACAGGACTTTTGCTCAAAGGCAAACTGAGGCTGTTTTCACATGTACCTCAGTTAATACAGATTTAGAAGTTCCAGATGTTTTGAGATGCGGTCCTTGTTGAATCCGGTCCCTGAAGTTCCACATCAAGGTGAGGGCACCATGCAACTACATGGGCCGTCTAGCACCCGATGGCAATGGGTGCTACACAGGGCTGCCATGCAGATACTGTAACACCCATCCGGAGGTTCTGATTAGGCCCAAGCAGGAAGATCTCCCAGTGGCACAGTGTGATTGGCCGGTGTAGCAATTAATCAGGGGTCACTTCCTGTTACAGTGCATGTGGAAGAGAGACACTGCTTCGTGGCTGCCTGTGTAGCCACTACAAAGCTTGTGCTCAGCTTCATAGACAGCTATGAAGGACATGAGGGCCTTCATACCTGTGAGTGGTGCGGTGGAGCTGAAGCTCCCCCACTACAAATGGCGGCCTCTAAGCCCACCCCTGTACCCCATTGCTCCAGTAGATGGACAGACTCTGATCTGGTGTTCACACCAGAAGACTGGATTCCAGACACCATTAAAGGGGTCTACCATTAATCTGGATTTAAGGGCCTGAAGAACCCATTAAATCTGGATTGTGCCGGCACTCGTGGGTATAGCATGTTCAGAATGGGGCCCTAATGGGGTCTTGTGTGCGGACAGTATGTAACGGATCAGTACCAATCGAGTTCCTAATGTGGTCTTCATTGCTAGTGCAAAAACAGAGCCCCCCCAAAAAATCAGAATACTAGATAAAATGAAAATGGGGTTAAATGAAGCTGGTTGAAGGCAAATGAAGATTCAAAGGTGTGATTCCTAAGAACTAGGGACTGCCCGACTGCGTTCACACCTAAGCTTTAATCCAGCTTCATTTCACTACAGATTGAAAGAACCCATCAGCAAAGTGACAAGCTGTATTCTTTCAGCATTACCGGGGGGGGGGGAAAAAAATCTACCTTTGGGTTAGATAATATGGGGTGGTGGTTGAAATGTCTCATCCTCTGTTGACATCTGCTGAAGATGAGCTGAAGTTGGCTTAAAACTTAGGTGTGAACACAGCCCTGAAACTGCAGAAAATTAAAGGTGAGAAAGCAGCCTAATTTTGCCTCTCTCTTCCAAAGTATCTACTACAAGGTGGTGATTTCTGCGACAACAATATCTGATGTGTCCTCGCAAACACACCCAAAACAAGCCAAAAGGTAATAGCTCACAGTCCTTTTTATTCAGATACTCGTGCGACATATACAACTCCCACAGACATTATTTCCCCAATTAAGTATGGATATTCCATTGGCTCAATACACAACAATATCCCTGCCACATCCTGCTTCCTCTCACACACTGGGTTTGTACAGGCTGATGGTAAACATGACTGAGAATTTAACACAGTACTTGTATGAAAAGTATGCGGTTATCTTTGGACTGCTATCAGTTTCACAAGGGAAAACTCCCTTTCCAGTGGAACAGCAAGAAGTGAAGAGTACCAAGGTAAAAATATAACAGCATGAGCCACAAAATCTTGCCAAAGCTAAAAGGAATTCCTTATCCATTTAGGTTTTTTACTTTAAAATACTAAGGTTATACAGAACTCTACCAAAGGCTGCCCTCATTGTATTAGTAATAGGGTGTGTGTGTGTTTCTAATTATTCTTTTTTGAATAACTGATTTACACACACCTAATATTCAAATGTTGAAAAATAAATCAAGAATTTACAGACATACTGATGTTATTCTAAAAATAACACTCCTATAATTGAAATTCTTCCAGGCAACTGTACAAACTGAAATCCCACTGAAATGCTAAAATGTCAAGCTTTACAGTCTTAAGGCTTTTGTGGATACTAATTTTGGCTTTCCGAGTTTCAATTACATTTAAGTTGGAATAGCAGAAGATCACAGCGGTAGTGCCTTTCACTTAAAATAACTGCATCTTGTCTTTAACAACAGAAGCCTCCTTGTGATTATCTCTGATGACATTGTTTGTGAAAGATGACCACTCTTGTAGAAAAATGTTCAAAGCGATCTCCATGGTTTGGTTTTCGTCCAAACTGGGAAAGACGCCAGTGAGTTGCCCAAACTGGGATAAGGAGGGAGAAGCATCACCTTGGCTTTGCATCCAAACCAAGAGGCAGGTAGCTCAGCCCGGTTTGCCAAACCAGCTCTGACCTGGATCTCTAGTTAGGTTCTCATTCATACAGAGCTAAATAATCTTAGAATCGTACCTACAGAAGCTCTTGGCCTGTCTGCACTCGATCAACGCTTGCTAGATCATTCCATCTGCACCAGAGAGCCATGACATCTTATCAGAAGTTGCCACCGGCTCTCCTGGAGGGCTCCAGCTATGGACTGTTACCAGCAATGGCTGGATTTCTCCTGGATGCTGTGCCCACACCCTCTTCCGAGTGCTGCAGGTCAAATGGGTCTGGCTGTGTGACTGTGCAGTCACTCGCAACATCCAGATTGCCATGGCAACATCCGAGTGTACACTGAGTGTTGCCTCAAACATACCCTTTTTTAAAATTTTTTTTATTGATTTTAAAAGCAATATGACATTAAAAAACAATTAAACAATATCTATCATACAATTTCTTGTATCTTCTCTTAGTATATATTGCTTTATTATTCTGTATGACTTCCCCCGTTTCTCCGACTTCCCTTCTTAATATCGCTTGTTCCTTTGCTTCTTTTGTCGTTCTTGTCATTTTCTGACTGCCTTCTTCATTTTTAGTCAAAACGTTCTGTCGACACTTGTAGTTTGTGTAGATAGTTAGCAAAATCTTCTAAGAATCTTCTAAGAATTTATCAGTTGTTCTATCATTTAACAAGTTCGTCAATTTGTCCATTTCTGCCAAATCGACCAGTTTAATTAACCATTCATACTCCGTAGGAATCTCCTTCTCCTTCCATTTTTGTGCGTATAGTAATCTTGCTGCCGTCACCATATACGATACCAATACATTAATATCATCCAATGAGTTATCTATTATACCCAACAAAAACAATTCTGGTTTGAATAAAAAATGCTTCTTTAATATTAATTTCATACTCTTATAGATTTGAGCCCAGTATTTCTTTGCTTTTTTACATGTCCACCACATATGGTAGAACGTTCCTTCTTCTTTCTTACATTTTCAACATTTGGTTGATATATTTTGGTAAACCTTTCCTAATTTGTGTGGTGTTAAATACCATCTATACATCATTTTATAAATGTTTTCTTTTAATAATGTACAATTTGTAAATTTCATATTTTTTGTCCACAATTTTCCCATTGTTCCATCTGTATATTATACCCAAAATTTCTAGCCCATGTAATCATACATTCTTTGACCTGTTCGTGTTCCATATCAATCTGCAAAAGTACTTTATAAACAAACCCAATAGTGCCCCTTTCCGCCTTGTTCAATTTTGTCTCCCAATCTTCAATTTCTTCCTGAAAATTAAAATTCTGCTTATCTTCTCTAAATATATCAGCTATTTGTGCATACGTAAACCATTGTATATTTTTTCCCTCTTGGATCAGTTGTTCCCTTGATTTAATACCAAATTCATTATTGTCTTTTTTGTATAGTATATCCTCATATTTATACCAATGTCCACCATCCCCAAATTCCTTTAACAGACCTTCATGGGGTGATACCCAGAGTGGAATCTTTCTATAGAGTTTGTTTTTATACATCGACCAAGTTTTAAATAAGGCATTTCTTACAAAATGATTTTTAAAATCTTAAAGCCTCAAACATACCCTTGACAACCCAGCCCACCCTGGGCTGATCGTTCCTACCTCAAACACTGCTGGCCAGGTACGAGGCTAGTTTAGCACTCGTAGTGCTAATGCCCATCATTGCTCTAGATCCTTACTGGCCTGTCACAGTACCGTTATATCGTACCAGGCTGGCAAGTGCAAACAGGCCCTTAAACCATTCCCTTACTTCCTGTGAGTAGGCAATGCCAAGCTGCACTGAGTGGTAGGGCATACTGGAGAACACACACAGAAAGGGGAGAAAACATCTGATTTTTAAAGAATTTAATTTTGAAAAAATCTATTTAAAAACTTGGCAAGTTTTGCAGCTCCACCATCATTCACATCTCAGGGTGCATCTTCATGGCATAGTTATCTCGAATTCAAAACGTTTTGAGTTTGTGCAGTTCAGACGGCACTTCGGATTAACACGGTATTTCCGTGTTAAAGGACGTTATCCCGATTAGAAATAAATCCTGATCTCAACAGGTCTCACTCCGGATCGTACGTCGATACGTGTTTCCTTTTTAACTGTGTGGACAGTATCGTTCCGGGATGAGATTCAGTGTTAAGGCTGTCCCGCCCTCCCAATCGCACTGTAACCAATGGCTGAACGTATTAGAAGCACGTCATGTTTAGGGTTTCCTTCATTGAAAAAATCCACCCTCAAACACCCACTATAAACCTCCAGTCCTTAAAGCTGAAACACTGTATCAATCTAAGCACTTCACACCTTAAAAACAATGTTGCAATTTTGCGCAATTTCAGACCTTTGAAGGTTCGGAACAGTCGCTTTCAGCCCCCTTAAGGGTGAGAAGGCTTGTCAGCCACTTAGTCCCTTGAAGGGTGAAAACAGAATGTCAACCGCTTTGAGCCCCCTCTAGGCTACTTTGCCTCTGCCTGTGGTCACACCTAAGGTTTAATCCAGTTTCAGTTCACTTTCAGAGTGAGAGAATACACCAGCAAACTGACAAGCTGGTTTTCTTTCAGGGTTAATAACTCAGAAAATCCACCTTTAGACTAGATAATGTGGAAAGAAAACTACTGGTCACTTTGCTGATGTGTTCTCTCACTCTGAAGGTGGAGTGAAGCTAGATTAAACCTTAGGTGTGACCACAAGCCAAGGTTTTAATCCAGCTTCGGTCCCTGTGAGGTGGGGGGGCAGAGTTCCCTCCCGGCCACGGGGGGAAGAGCAAGCGAGGAGCCCCCTTCGCCCTCTTGTCCACCCCTTGGCTCTCCTCCTCTGCGGGGCAAAGTGGCGGCAAAGCGGGGGAAAAGGGCCGGGGAACCCCAGGGAGAAGCCACTAGCGCCGCAGCGCCGCAGCGCCGCAGCGCCTGGATGGATGGATGGATGGATGGATGGATGGATGGATGGATGGATGGATGGATGGATGGATGGATGGGTGGATGCTGCTGCTGCTGCTGCTGCTGGTGGTGGTGGTGGGAAGGGGGAGGGTGGATTGGGCAGGGAATTCCCGGCGGAGCATGACGCAAAGAGAAGGGAGGGTGGGATCCTGGCAGGGAAAACCAATCACAGGAGAGAGTGTGGGCAATGGGCAGGAGGACAATGCTGCCATGTGGACTCCGAGTATTGATCCCGCGTTAAGGCTGCCATCGGAACCGGATCAACTTGCAAGTCGTCTGGACAGCTTTGTTCCGTTTCTTTTATTTCGAATTCTTTAAACTGAAATAACACATGCCATGAAGACGCGCCCTCAGTCTCTCTTGTTTATCCATAGGAGATAAATAATGGAGAAGTTTCCTGGTACCAGAGGGGGAAATTCCCTAGCTCCACCTTCCTTCCTCTAGTCCAATAGGCCAGTCAGCTGAATGGTTGCCTCAGTAAAACAAGGAGTAACAGACTAATTAGATGGCTGGACTTTAGCCCTTTCAAACAAACAGAGAAGGAAATCTTTACTTTCATCATGCAGTTTCACAGGCAAACCACCAAATGAGTTTAGGCTTGGATCAGTTTAACCTTGCTATTTATTGTCTACATCCTGTTTCAATCACATCTGAACTTCCTGAACCAGTCCAGAATGGTTTTGCAGCCAAATCAAATTGCTATTACAGGAGGAGGAGGAGAAGGAGAGTTGGCTTTTATACCCTGCTTTTTTCATTCTTGTCCCCACAACAGACATCCTCGGAGGTAGGTGGGGCTGTGAGAGCCCAGAATGAGAGCTGTGACTAGGCCAAGGTCACCCACCAGGCTAAGTGGAGGAGTGTAGAATCAAACCCCGTGACTGCGCGAGATGAGCCTGGTACTTTTAACCACAAGACCAAACTGACTCACATAAAATTAAACTTGCTATCTAATGGTTTTTACTCAGTGTCTGCACAGCTAACAGCAAACCAAAGCAAAAAAAAATCTATTCCTGCTTTATCAATAGCAGATCTGTCTTCACTGGATTCATTGACAATTGATACAATTAACTTTCATTGGGCGAATCCCCATGGAGTTAAAGAAAAAGCGGGGTAGAAGCGAGCAGTTAACGCGAATCTTAATTCGTATTAAGCTGTCCCCATTGCAATGGAGGATAGGGCAGGTTCAACCTGAATCCACTTATCCCCATGAAAACCGTGGTAAATACCTGTATTGGGATACCGCGGTTTTCTCCACCCATCCCCCCTTGCCTGAGTGTGTGAACACACACACAGACAGGGGGAATCCCTCCTGTCTTCCTTCCCCCCCCCTCCTTCCTCCAGCCCGTGGTGAAAGCTCGCTGCCTCTCCCCTTTTCCTCTGTCATTTGCTCGGCATTCTTGGAGGCTGCAAAAGGAAGGATTTTAGCATGGTGAAAGCTCTGTGTCTGTCCTTTCCCACACACCCCCATTCCCACTGGGCAATACATGGCAGAACCTTATTTCGCACGCAGTACACTTGCGAAGGGTGTTTTTTTTTTTGCCACATATTGACTTCCATGTAGCCCGTATTAGGGCTCTGCATGGGGCCGCTCCTGAGGCGACCTCGCAATCACCTCACACTTTTTTCAGCATGCCGACATGGCCATTGAGTTGTCTGAGATAAATGTAGGAAATGGGTGGGGTACTGGAGTAGAACAGAACATTTTAGAAATGGTGCAGTAATCTCCAGCATATCAGAACGAAGAACATCAGAACAGTTCAATCCAATACTCGAACCTGCTTTAAATGCAGAAGTGCTCAGGCTCAACTCCTATAGAGAATTCTGCTGCCCAAAAGGAAGTGTCCTTGCATTTACCAAGACTGGAATGAATGGCTCTCTTTAGCCGCATCCCCATTACAAGCTTATTTCAGTTTCCCTAAACCGAAATAACTGAACCGGATGTAAACGCGAATTTGCCTGTTCCCATTACTTTTAACTTAATCGCGTTCGATTCAGATTCTGAGGATCGTACGTGGCGTACATGACTCAAGGAGGGACTCAAGTGGCTACTTTTTAAAAGCCGCTTTTCGGGGCTGCCCTGCCCTCTTCTCCTGGCGTGAACGTGCCACCCATAAGGGACCCCTTCATGGAGCCTAGCTGGGTGGCTGGATAGCTGCCGCTTGCCTGGATGGAAGAAAAACAGCAGCGGACAGCCAGCAATTCTTTCCCCTCCTCTCCTCATTGCTCAGGGCACACAGCAGCAGCGGCAACTCAAGCCCCCTTGCTTTAAACATTCACACAGAACCTCAGCTGCTTTCCTCCCTCCCTTTCCCTTTCTAAAGGTCAGAACTCCAAAGAGCTAGAATTGCACAAAATTGCAACATTGTTATCAGGTGTGAAGTGGGTAGCTTGTTACAGTGTAGCAGCTGCTGTGAAGGGTGGATTTTTACAATGAAATCACTATCTTTGAAAGCAAGCTATTGGGGAAGGGAATATGGATTGTCATCCCTTAAAACCCTTTGGTCCCCACAGTAAAAAATGTAACACGTATCAAGCACACGAACCGGAGTGAGACCTGTTGAAATGAGGATTAACATTTACAACGCTTTGAGGCAATTTAACACGCGGAAAGCGTGTTAAGCCAACCTGACATGGGGTCTGCGAGGATTGAAACCGTATTGAATTCGAAATAAGCTTGCAATGGGGATGCGGCCTTTGTTTTTGAATCTTGTTGTGTAGGCTACATTTCCAAGGTTGAACCTGGATTTTTTTGATGGGCACCGAGGGTTCCCTGTAGCCATCCCAACTCCACTGGGGTGCCATTCCTCCCCCCCCAGCCCATTCTCCCATCTTTCATCGTCATCCCGCTGCTTGCCTCTCCCACCGTTCTGCAACAGATGGAGGAAAGGGACGGAGCGAAAGGCAAGCGCTGGGGGAGACAAGGAAAGACTGATAAAAGGCGCAGGGAGAAAGTAAATGGCAGGTGGAAGTGGAGGAGATCACCACGGGCAGTGTTCCTATTAATAAATATTCAGATTTTAACAGGATTCCACAGTGAGTCCTGTTAAAATCCGAACAGGGATCCCCCAGATTATCGGATATATAGTCCACAGAAACAGGGAATTGCATCAAAGTGTTGGGATGCTGGGCCCTCGAGCCAGACCAAAGGGTCAATGGAAACACACCCATACAGTATTTCTTAATCTCAGGATGACCTGTATGTACTGAACTGAACATGAAGGCATCCTTATTGCTACCTGTCTTGAATTTTCTCATAATGCATTAAATTGCAGCAACTTCAACCCTCTTATCCTTACGAAAGACATTTAAAAAAAAAAGAAACTGAGAAAGAGACCTAAACCAATAACCTTGTGACTTTTAAGAGAGCTCTCAGCAAAAAAAAAAAAAAGGTTTAAAATACTGGGATAGTATTTTGTTGTATTTCAGTGAGGGCAACAAAAGTTGTTGCTTTTTCTAGGAAGTTCCAATCTCCTTTAAAGGATCCAAAATGGTTGAGTGTGGACCAATAGTAAAAGGACTGCAAAGATGGAAAGGCTCCATTTTTAATTTTTAAATATTTCCACTGTCTGTTTGGTAGGCCAAAATCAAAATAGCTCTGCCAGCCAGTAATGCCCTTAAAGCCACAACTCAGCATTCTGCTTTCTTTGGGGGGGGGGGGGGGGAACACAGACAAGTCACCTTGAGTTTAGCAAACATAACATGCTTCAAAATCAGAGTTGTTTATTTATTCATTTATTAACACTTACATCTTGTCCAAGAGATAAAATAAAGACAAACAGGTTCCAAACACGACATAAAGTGGTTAAAATCATATATACAGGAAACAGCAATTAGAATATATATATAAATATATATATTTATTATAAATTTATTTATATTATAAATATATATATTTAGCATGAGCTCAAGAGGAAAGATAGACAAGCCTTGTATAAAGCTGTTTGTCTTCACCAACTATCTAAACCAGTGGTTCTCAACCTGGGGGTTGGGACCCCTTTGGGGGTCGAATTACCCTTTCAGAGGGGTTGCGACGAGTCTCCCGCTGCCCTTCCCTCCCACCTCCCAGCTGCTCCGCCCCGTGGTTGGGGGTCTCCACAACATGAGGACCTCCATTAAGGGGTTGCAGCATTAGGAAGATTGAGAACCACCGATCTAAACACACAAAATGGAAGCACAGGAAGTAAGATATCTTGCTTACTTCGTTTTAGAACCTGAGGCAGAAAATTTCAGGTGTCTTGGGCAATTCTAACCATAGTCATTTCTAAAACAAAAGAGTGGCAACAGAAATAAGGAGACATTGGGCTCGTCCCCATGGGGCTGCCACTGCCCCGCGGGGAATTTGGGGCAGCCCTAATGCGAATTAAGATTCACATTAAGGAGTCCACAAGGCAATGGAGGACAGGGCAGATTCAAGGCAAAGTCGCCCGACCCCATGAAAACCATGGGAAATCCCTGCATTGGGATGCCACGGTTTTCTCCACCACGACCATTGCCTGCACACTTAATCGCCCAGGTAAGGGGCTTGAATTACCCCAAACCATCGCCTGACAGCTGCCCTGCAGTCAGCTGAGCAACTGTCAGGCGGTGATAGGGGCTGTCAAGAGCAGGGCAGAGCTCCAATATGATTAAAACAGTATGATTAAAATGTTTTAATCATTTTAGCGGAGCTCTGCTTGTGCGCATGACAGCTGTGATCGTAACCCAAAGGAAATAATCCACTTTTTTCTCTCTCTAAATACCTCTTGTGCTGCTGGCTGGCACACCACCACCTGGTCACAAAAATGTGCAAGAAGCATTCAGGTATGGGATCAGACCCAAAGCATGAAAGTGCATTCAAGGAAAGGTATGCACAGAAATGCACAAGACTTTCTGGGCTAGCATAATTGCAGAATGGCCGCCGTTCGCTGTCGGCTACAGACACAGTTAACCTATTCTGAAGCAAACTGTCACCCAGGAAAATAATATATAAATGTACGAGATAGGACAGAACAAGCAAATAAAGATGAGAAGTTCAGCAAGGTGCCTGGTAGCACTAGGAGACTAACAGGAGAAGGGTTGGTGGCATGAGCTTTCGAAAGCTCATGCCACCAACCCTTCTCCTGTTAGTCTCCTAGTGCTACCAGACACCTTGCTGAAGTTTTCGAATTAGACTAACATAGCTATTTCTCTGATATTGACTAAATAAGACGAGCCAAGCAAGATTACTCAGTAGGAATGAGCAGGAGGAACCATTATGGGTGAAGAGAGGCCAAGGGAGTGTGGTTTCATTCAGTTCCAAAAACAGTACTCTAATGAGGGGAGAAAGCAACAATAACAACAACAAAAACCATGAATTTAAATATAATATTTTGTTCCAGGAACCTTTTCTTTTTGTACCTTGTTTCCAAACATCTCAAGAACACAAATTAATCAAACTCACATTTAAGAATACACTTTTTACGTAAGCATTTCTAGAAACCATGTCAGGCCAGTTTGGCTCGCAATCTCTCCAGTACCAGGGTGCACTGAATCATTTGTTGGCCACAGCTGATGATCATCATTTCCTTAAATGTCCAGCTCTATTACAAACGGTTACCTACAAGCCTTTGTTTTTAAGGGGGAAACTTAAATAAGACATCATCAGCGCTGCAAGGCATACAAATTTGGGGGGAGGGGGATTATATAACATGGTTTTTTGAGGTCTGCTGCAGCAGGAGCACATTTCCATGTCAATAAAAGGGAAAGCAAGCCAGAACTATAGCAACTGAATTGATTTGGCTGGCTTTCATTTTCTAGTCCACTCTGATGCAGGGGCTAAACATGAGACAGATTTCCCATGGGGAAAACTAGAAAGGAAGTAAAGAGCTGGAAGCAACATATGTTGATAGCTCAATTGAATAAGATCCACAGTATTTTCTTTGCAGCTCCTTGAAAATTCCTTTCCAGATCTGGTGGTTCAGGTAAACCTAGGGTGTTTTTCCACTGTCACTAGAAGTATCCATTAAGTGCCCATTAATGGGTACAAAAATGCCATTAATGGGTACTTAATGGGTACTTCTAGTGACAGTGGGAAAACATCCCTAGATAAACATTTTTTGCAATCAGACAGTTCATTTTTAGTCCCTTGTTAAGCGTTTTGCTTTAAAAAGAAAAAGGCAAAGTTCTTGCCCAGGATGCAAATGGAAGGATCTCCGTAACTCATTTTCAATTTTAAAAGGCACTAGTGAATTGCTCTAAGAGCTTGACACTGCTTCATTTTCATACCATGCAATGATACTACTTTATACATGTCACTAAATTCAATTATTAGAGACTTCCAACACAGATTTCACTGGAGACTAATATTCATTCCGGCGATTTCCCCCCCAGATACAAAGATTGCTGTACCTGTCTTGCAATTTTCAAACTTTGCAGGCCATAAAGCACAGGCTGAATTGCCATGGAAACAACTGTACATGATTAACATTTACAGAAGATGAGAGATTCTCACTCAAGACAATGTTCTTAGTCATTTGATTCTATTGCCATAGAACTTTGGCCATAGAGCACAACACACAAAAATTGCAGGCAGAATCCTAATTCAAAACTCAATAAAGGCAAGAATATCTGGTTAGTTCATATACATGAATGCCTAAATCAACATTTTTGCTATAGCTTAGTGTGTTTACTTCTTATGTAAAAATCACATTTACATTTTAAAAACTGACCTTCAAATTTAAAACCTGCATTTTTCATACCTTATGTTTAAATGTATTTCCGGTGCAATAAAACCCTAAACACCTTCATCTGTCTCATCTACTATACTATGTTCAAAGTCACACGAGGCAGCTGCAATTAATTTTTCAGAACATTAATTCAAAATTGGCTCTCTTCCATATTTTACTTCCCATTTTCTACATCCACTGGTGACGCATTTCAGATCAAAAAGCTTTTGTGCAGAGGGTTCCAAAAACACATTATCCAGAAACTGCTACTAAAAACTGAGCGGGTAACTTTAGGAAATAGTAGCTAGGACCATGACTGGATTCTATGAATGCTTACTCAGAAGCAGGGGACAAAAGAGTGTTCATAACTCTTCTGCTCAAAATCGGAGCCTGCGTTCACACTTAAGTTTTAATCCAGCTTCAGTCCACTTTCAGAGAGACGGAATGCATCAGCAATGTGACAAGCTGATTTCTTTCAGCATTACCTAACTCAGAAAATCTATCTTTCGGTTAAATAATGTGGAAAGAAAATGACTGTTCAGTTTGCTGATGTGCTCTGCTGCTCTGAAAGCGGACTGAAGCTGGATTAAAAATTAGGTGTGAACACTGTCACCCTAAAAATTCCATTTCACAAGTCCCACGGTGTTGAATACAACTCTAAACCCTACACTGCATGCTCTCCATGGGGCAC
The DNA here is from genome assembly GCA_023333525.1 of Aspidoscelis tigris stejnegeri. Classification (NCBI taxonomy): domain Eukaryota; kingdom Metazoa; phylum Chordata; class Lepidosauria; order Squamata; family Teiidae; genus Aspidoscelis; species Aspidoscelis tigris. The sequence goes on along the minus strand of JALMGA010000005.1, from coordinate 78,795,612 downwards.
AATTCCCACCAATACGACAGGAATCTTGAGTTGTGCCAATCTAACAGCATCTATCCAGCCCTGTGTGGGATTCCGGAGGTGACAAAGGTCTTTGGTCCATAAATCCAAGCCGGTTCACCAAGGAGCAAAGGAGGAGTAAGAAGAGCAAGAAGGAAAAGGAAGTGATAGATGGCTGGGTGCCGCATGAAAAGGGAATCTATTTTTATGTAATGCAAGTATCTGCGCTACCCCCCTGTCTAAGTATTGGAGCCAGTCTGGTCTAGTGTTTAGGGAGCCAGACTCTTATCTGGGAATACCAGGTTTGATTCCACACCCCTCCATGAAGCCAGCTGGGTGACCCTGGGCTGGTCACAGCTCTCTTCTGAGTGATGTGTGGTCTCTGTGTACGCCACTTTGGTCTAGTGGTTAGGGAGTCGGACTCTTATCTGGGAATACCAGGTCTGATTCCGCCGTCCCCCACGAAGCCAGCTGGGTGACCCTGGGCTAGTCACAGCTCTCTTCTGAGCTCTCACAGCCCCACCTGCCTCACGGGGTGTTTGTTGTGGGGAGAAGAACAGAAGCTTTGTCAGCCGCCTTGAGTCCCCTGAAATGGGTGAGAAAAGCGGGGTAGAAAAGCCAACTCTCCTCCTCCTCCTTCTTGATGTGCAGCCCTAACCACTTCTACCGCGAAGTCCCATTCAACTACACCGTTACACTGCCCATACAACCGTTTTACGCGCGCACACCAGCAGAGCGAGGGGGAGAAACGCTGCTCTGCGCCCACAGCCTCAGACCTGGCGTTGGCCACCCACGTCCCGCAGAGTGGGCTTCCCAATCCTCACCTTTCCTGCAAGAGCTCCCGGGTCGTCTCCTCCTCGTCGTCGTCCATGGCGGGACTCCTGCTCCTTCCCGGGCGCCTCCGCTGCGCCCTCCACTTCCACCCGGCGGCGGCCAACTGCGGCGGCGGCGGTGTGTTCTCAACTGCCCACCTGCAAGGCGCCGGCGGCGGCGAGAAGGGATCCGGCAGGCAGAAGCGCCACTGCGCCCTGCGCCTCGTCGCCACCGACCTCGGGGCGCCTGATCTGTAGGATCTGGACGGGATCCACCGCCAGGGCTGCTGCTGCTGCTGCTGCTGCGTAAAGCGCTATGCCTGCGCGGCTCCCTGCCTGCCTGCCTGCCTGCCTTCCCTTCCCCTCGCCCCGCCTCTGGCGCTGTTTTTTTCAGCACCCGAAGCTCGCTACCGCCCTCTCCCTGGATCAGAGGCGATGGCCGCCTTGCCTTGCCCTGCCTTGCCTCGCCTCGCTTCCCCTTCCCTCGCAATCCGTGTGCAACACCGTCTGCACCACCGCTGCAAAAGCTGGTAAGGAGCAGCCATTTCTCGGCCACTGGTAGCCTGGGCCACTAGCAGGGATCACCGTGGCCGAGGGAAGGGGAATACAAAAAGAAAGCAAGCTGGCGCTGGTCAGCTCCTTCGGAGGCTGCGGTCACACCTGAGCTTCAAGCCGGCTTCGGTCCGCCTTCAGAGCGAGGGGACGCCTCCGGCACTTTTCTTGCCTCAATATCTTATCCCGAAGGTGAATTTTCTGAGTTATTTGACCCGGAAAGAAATCAGCTGGTCGCTTTGCCCATGCGTTTTGTTCTCTCGCTCTGAAAGTGGACCGAAGCTGGATTAAACCGAAGGCCCTTTCTGCGCTTGGCCTTATTCTGGAATATATCTCAGGATATTTATTATTTATATTTCTATCCCGCCCTCTACCCGAAGGTCTCTGGGCGGGTAACAACCTTAAAATCCATCATATCAAATAACAGTATATAATAGAAGAGTAAAAACCATCACGACGTCTAAAATCCAACATGTTACATATATATGTAACTGATATATATATATCAGTTAAAACAGTGGTGTTTACAGCTGGGGGAAACATGGCTGACATTCATCCAAAAGCCTGAGTAAAGAGGTGCGTCTTCACTTTCTTCTGAACGTGAACAGAGAAGGAGCCTAATGCAGCAGGATAGCAGTCTGCTGACCACAAGCTAATAGAGAATAGGACAGACCTCACATGGGGCCTTCCGTAGTCTGCACTAGCACGCAGATAGCCTGTCCCTGTTCTGGGATATATCCCAGAATAAGACCAAGTGCAGAAAGGTGCTAAGACCCCATCAAGGACACCTTTAAACAGGTCGGCAGGAAATCCAGATTTAGGGACCCGAAGGACCCATTTAATCTGGATTTCTCCTGCCCTCCTGGGCTCAGGGCCTGCTTGATGAGGCCTTAAATGGGGTCCATGTGGGGAGAGGGTCTTCCCAATTGCTACCAATCAGGTTCCTAATGGGGTCTTAGATGGGTTTCTACTCCTCGTGCAAAAAGACCCTAGGTGTGACTACAGCCACAGTGTAGAGCAAAGGGGTCTACATTTCAATGGGTTTATAGTGATGCCACCAGCAGCATTTTGCTCTGACAGAACTCCCAATGTTGGGGCTGCTGTGTACTTACGTACTTTTTCAAGAGTTTAAAGCATTTTGGAAATGTTCCTGGAAGCTTGCAGACTTCAACAATCCAGGTGCTTTTAAGTGGAAATGTTGCTAAAAGGTTTTTGTAACAACTGATTCTCCACACTTTTCCCATTCAAAACCAGCCAGAATCTGTCTTCCTTCCTTCCACCATTTCCTAAGTTTTTTGCTCATTATAAAGAAACATTGTTTTTCTTTGGGCATCACTACATGGCCAAGTAGAACTGCAATAACCATTTTTAAAGTAAGATATTCCAGAAAGAAAGAAAGAAAGAAAAAGAAAGAAAGAAAGAAAGAAAGAAAGAAAGAAAGAAAGAAAGAAAGAAAGAAAGAAAGAAAGAAAGAGAAAACGTACCTCCAGGCATCAGCTAAAGCTCACAGTTCTCCTAGGATTATACTGGGAATATCACATGTAATTGTGGCATTCCCAATATAGTCCTGGGATATGGTAGTGATGGCCTGTAATATTGGGGGGGGGGGGGGCAACTGACAAGACTCTTTTCCTTGTCCTGCCTTCTTTATGGACCTTAATGTGGAATGAGGCCTAGGGAAATCAAGGCCTTTTCTGCATTCACCTGTGTTAGATCTGGATCAGTGAATCCAGAATAACGAGAGTACCAGCCTCCACCATCACCACCCATGCCTCTAAAGGCTAGGAATTGGGTGTTCACTGATGGTTCCAGCAGAATACATACCTGGGTTATCCTCTGCTGCATTTATTACAAGGGCCAATAGGGGGCGAAGCTGGAAACGATAAATAGGATGACAGCTAGCTCCACCCCTCACTCGTCCTTGGTCGATCAACGTGTCACGACGTCTTGCCTTCATAATAACAACAATAACTATGGTCGGGCAGGAAAGTTAACTGTTAGCAATAAGAAACTATGGGCCCAAGACTACAGAGCACAGAGGTGACAAGTTAAGACACAGGATCAGACTTTCAAGTACCAGGGGTGTACAACATGATCAATGTGTTCCTATAAGCCAAATATGGAATGTGTTAGCCCAGCAGTGCTTCCCCCTCAGGTAAATCCCATATTCAAATATTAGCAGTTAAAACATATCAATATTATTCTCAGGAGAAAGACTGGAAGGCTACTGAGTTTGACCCTGTTGTCTAAAGAATAAAATATGCGTAACAACAACAGCATTTACTTATAAAATCCTTTGGACTAAAGGACAATATAAAATACAAAGCTTATGGCAACGTCATACAATCATAAAACAATTAAAGCGCATACAAACACAAGCAAAACTGAGATTTAATAAGAGTATATAACTTAATAAAAGCTCATGTTTAATAGTCATTCTGAGGAGTTAAAAAGGGTTTTAAGCCCTTCCGAAAAAGGAGTAAATATGAAGATTCTTCATGTATTTCTCTTCCCTCATGTCCCAGCAGACGCCAATGTTCGTCACAGGCTATGAAGAACCACAGCTTTTTACATTGGTTGAATGAAGTCACTTCCAGCTTGCTAGATGGAACCCAACTGTTTTATAAGTTGAAACCCAAGGAGTCAGAAACATCCATTGAGATTTGGGGTGTGAAAGCCTGGAGAGAGGAAACCATGCCGTTTGACACATCTGTAATTGGGAGTGGCCATACTCCACGTTTTAGTTACTGGGATGGCTAGCAGAACGTGCTGGTATCTAAGGATTTATGTAAGAGGCTATAGGGCTGACTCCAGACAGGGTATAAAATCTAGTATTACTGCAAGGCTATGTTGAGATTGCTGCAGTGTTTGTGGCAATCCCAACAAAGCTTTGGGATATTGAGGTGATATTGTGCAATAATATTACATTTTACCTAAAAAGCAAGAGCAATTACTTGTCAAAGAGCAGAGTCACAGACTGAAAATTTCACTAGGAAACTATGGGCCTATTCACACTTGGCTGTATTCTGGAATATATCCTGGAATAGGGGCCGGTGGTCCACATGCTAGTGCAGGCTACAGCAGGCCCCAGGCGAGGCCTACCAGAGTCTGCATTAGCTTGTGGGCCACACACCCCTATCCTGAGATATACTCCAGAAAAAGGCCAAGCGCGAACAGGCCCATTGCGTGCAACCTTTTCCCCCAATGCTCCTCCACCTTCTACCTTCTGGTCTTATTCAGGAGCTGTAATTTTCAAGAAGGCTGTCAACCAACTCAGGGAGCAGTCTCTTTGGTCACTCAACAAGGGTAAACAGTAGAAGGGTATCACGCCCAAATTTGAGGCAAGTCAAGAGCAGAACAGAGATGCTGGATTCCTGCAGAACCTTCTTGACCATCCATTACAAGCTCTTCTTCATGACCACCAGTTGTCAAGGCAGCAGAGATTTATCATGTGTCACTTTCAACCAGACTGTTCTCTCAAGAACAACAAACTACCTGAAGTCATGGACCTATTGTGATGAAATTAAGTCCATTTTTATTATTTTTTTTAAAAAAACTTGCTCATGCAATCCAACATTTTGGGAATGTTCACCACACATGTGCAGGGCCAAACCCAGCTGAAAATAGTGGCCAGGCATGTGTGTGGGGTAGTAATGGTGCACTTTTGGGTATGAAATACCTGGACATTAATGTTGTGCCATCATGGGAGCAACCATCCACACTGGTAAGCGCTTCCGTTTGCCCCTGCTGTTAACCTGCTGTCTGGATAATTCCAGAGATGCTTTACTCCAGAATATTATAAACACAGAATGTCTGTTGGCAAGCTATGCCCTATGTCTCAAGTGACATACCTTGAAGGCTAGTCTTCCAATCACTTGCCTTGCTACTTCCCTGCCAGAATGAAAGAGGACATGTGCAGCTGGATGGCTGCCTGTGACCCTCCTGATGTCTCATGTTCCTGTACTATTTAGACACACTGCAGCCTATAGATAGCTAGTCCAAGGTTGGAGGAAAACGTGGAGTGGGATGAGTCTTCCCATAGCCATATGCTTTTTGAGCAACGTTAAAAAGATCTGACACTCTGAGCAAAAACTACAGCCTTTGGAGCACATTATTACACACCCATCCAAAGGAGAAGCCACTCGGAAAGGTATACATTCACTTCTTTATGGCATACACCCATAAATGATCCAAAAGCAGAAAACTGCAGGAAGTAAAACACGTGTAGCAGAAGAATAGCTCTGGGCCCAGCTCACACACCCTTGGCCATGTATTTCCACAAAGATCAGAGGAGAGTCATTTCAATGCTATATGGGAGAGTCCAGAGAGGGAGTACCAGGGATGTTCACAAATGGTGTGTTTTTGTTTTTGTTTTTTTGTATTCAATCCGTATCAAACCGAATGTAAGAAAATTTGTATTTGTCCGAATAGATCCCACCTTCAAATGTGGTAGGATTCTATTCAATACAAATATATTAGTACAAATTCATATGAATATCCAATACAAACGCATATGGATCTGATACATATCCTGTAACATATCCACTCTGAAAGCGCCAAATCTGTCCTGAATCCACTTTGAATCCGCTCTCAAACCATGTGGAGTACACTCTGGATCTGTTGCAGATGTGACTGGCACCGTCCCTTTCCCAACTCCTTGTTTCACGAACGTTCCAAAGCATTTGTAGGAATACGAATGTCAGCGTACGGCTGTTGTAACATTCGGCGTGTATACAAACATCAGAATTTGTATGGATATCGAATGTTATTGAAACACTCAGGTGCACACGGTGTACCATTGCAGAAGCAAGCATATTCCAGATGAATTGAGTGCACATCTGTAAGAGCAATCACTCATGGAAGTAGCCTTCTCACAGAGCTTACTCCGAGGGGCCGTTTCCTGGGCACAGCTTAATGGAGCTGGCTGGAAACTTCAAAACCAGGGAAGCTTTGTTCCCTTGCATTGATGCTTGTGAGGCGGGGAGGCATGCGGGCACCAGGCACATGGCGCCTCCCAGCTGTGGGGACCAGAGCAACTGTTCTAAACCCAGAAGAGGCCTTCTTCTGCCACCATGTGGAAGTAGCCTGAGCTCAGGCACTTAAGGATGAGGCTTTTAATTGGGTTTCTGCCCACTTTCCCTGAACTTTGGCCTTTTTTTTTTTAGCTTTTAAAATGACAGAATATGAAAAATGCTCATTTTGGTTCTTTTCAAGGGACTCTTCAGTTAAGCAAACTGCGGTTGTTTATGGTACTTTACATGTTTTATTGGATTTTTTTTTAAAAAAACCTTAAAATATAAAGTATTGTGGAGCATAGAAACAAAAATAGAAGCTGATTAGCCACAAATAAGGTGATAGATAAAGAAATAGATATTAAAAATACCAATTTGAGAACAGTGTGTTCCAATTGAGTGCATGCAGGAGAAAGGAAAACTTTAGTTTGGTTTTATCCGATTGTTTATCCAGAAGGAAGCTCATGCTAGTTTTTAACAGAAGCACAACACACGCACCCATTAGGAGAGTGGAGACCTGTGTTCTGTAGTGTGAAGAGCTCCTTTCCTTTTTGAAGTCAAACAGAAGGTGCTGAAAGCCAAATGCGCTGTCTACCAGGAACTTGGGATGTCGCTTTCAAGATACATAACTTTCTGAAGCTTTAAGGTCAGTGAGTTTTATCACTGCAGAAACAAAGCCAGGGGTTATTTTTACATCCTGCTTCATTTCTGTATTACCTGTTTTGTTTCTGTCTCTCTGATTTGCTTCAACGTAGCATCACCGTGAAGCATATTGTATTCCAATGGGAACTAGCTTCGGGTAAATTTTGCTATCCTCCTCCTCTATGTCATCTGCAAGAAGGCCCTCGAAAGTATCCAGTTCCATTTGAAATGACTTGTTCCTTTCTGCTGGAAAACAGTCCTACAACTACGTCTTCTAAATTAGTCTACCACTTCCAGGCGCTCACTGTGATATATTTCCTAGATAAAGCTAATTGCATCCTCCAAGATTTCAGAGGCAGCTCTAGAGCTAGGGAGACCCTAGGGCAGTGATGGCGAACCTTTTGAGCTCGGTGTGTCAAAATTCACAAGAAAACCTAGCTTAACTCGGGTGCTGGGTCACATCTAGAAATATCCATAATTCTGTGATATTTGTAGCTCTAGTAAAATGTTATATTTTTTAAAAGCAAAAACAAATAATTCTTTACATTAGTGACTTTTGTTGCTGAATTTCATTTGCTAAATCTTCAGTTGAAAGTTGGTATTTCGTACACTTCAAGAACAAGCAAGCACTACATGCCCAGGTGCCAGGGTGACCAGGTGTGTCACCCAAAAGGGCTTGGCACGTCACCTGTGACACACGTGTCATAGGTTGGCCATCACTGCCCTAGGTGAAAGCTATACATGGTGCCTATTTCCCCTCTATGGGTCCCAAATATCTAAGGGAATGCCTAGTCCCATATCAACCTGCCTATGCCTTAAGATCTGGTGGGGAGGCCCTCCTGGTTGTTCCACCACCCTCAGCAGGAAAAAGAGTGGGCACCTGAGAGAGGGCCTTCTCAGTGATGGCCCCTAGGCTGTAGAATGCTCTCCCCCTTGAGATGCATCTATTAGGGATGTGCAAGAATATTCAGAACATTCAAAATTCGATCGAATTCAAATTCGGACGTTCAAATTTGAACTGAACGTCTATACAATCATTTTTAAATATTCAAATGAATTCCAGATCTTTCAAATTATTCGTATGAATTATTTGGAAATCCCTATGTGTACGTATGGATAGGCATTACATACGTATCTGTACGCATCTTAGCAGTATCCGTACGCATTTGTATGGATATGTATGGGACAAAAATGGGATACATACGGAATAAATACGGGATGCATATAAATGCTTATGGGTGTGTACGGAAACATATGAATGTTGCTCACATTTGTATCTTCAAATACGAATCAAATATTCATACGAATAGATACAAATGTATTTCAATCAGATTCAAATTTGGATACCTTCATTTTTTTCTCTCTATTTGTTCGTATTTGAAACGTTCGATTATTCGATTCAAATTGAACTGATTCCGAAAATTGCATTTGTGCATTCACTGTACACATTTTGGAGGGCAGTGAAGGCACACCTCTTTGCTCTGGCCTTTGGTTAAATGGGGATACACTTTCCCTTCCCACTTGCCCACACTGTTGTTTTAATATATACTGTGATTGTTTTCATATGTCTGATTTTAAATGTTGTTACCTGCCCTGAGACCTTTAGGTTTGCACAAGGAGATCAGGATCCCCAACTGCAGGCATGGACGTTCCATGGTGAGGAAATGGTCCAGACATATCCATGGCATATACATCCATAGCAATCCCAACATTGCCCCGGGATAAAGGAGTAAAATCCTGTGCTATTGCTTTTCTGGAAAGATCAACTCCCATGTTTTTCCAGAGTAGTGTTATGAACTTACCTGTCCGGATGCCTTCTCCTGGGACCCATCAGAGAAAATGGCCACTGATCAACTGCGGGGACAGAACGAACCTAAAAATGTCCCCTTCACATTTGCAAGGGGTGGCAGTTGCACACTTCTGGGTATTTTGTGCTATTGAAACACCCAGGTGGACACAGTGTGACATTGTAGGAGCAAGCATAGTCCAGACAGGTAAGGGCTGTGCTTGCCCTGCTGTTTGACAGGGCAAGAGGAAGGCAGTTGTGGGATCTACGCAAGATCCTGCATCTCCCCCTCGCCATCTGGAGGCAGCCTGAATTTATTCAGTGTTTCCCCCTGTTCTTACTGTTTTCCATTATCTGCCCTGAAATCTTGATCTGAAAAGTGCAATATAAGTACAAACAATGACTTGTCTGACTTGTATTGCACTTAGTTACATAGCATTCACCTTAGCTGAAGTAAGCATAAACTGGGGATCCTGCGAGAGAGCGCAGATTTGTTAGGTCAATTTTAGGCGAGCAGTCACATACATTTTATGGTATTCCATGAGACCTAGGGGTTTTTTCCACTAGCAGGAAGCACCCATTTAGAACCCATTGGTACCGATCAGTAAGACCCTGTACCCACACAATACCCCATTAGGACCCCATCCATTCTCACCAGCATAAAGGAAATCCAGACTTCCTGTGGACCCCTTTAAAGGTGTCTTCAGTCTGGTCCTCAGCCTTAAAGACCAGATCTGATGGCACTCATTCACACTGTGATAGGGGCAATGGGATCCAGGAGCGGGCTTAGCAGCCGCCATTTACCTCACCATTCACATCTACGTAGCCATGCGCGTCCTTCATAGCTGCCTACAAAGTTGAGCACAGGCTGTGTAGCTGCGATGTAGCTGCCTACGTAGATGGATATATCTGTGTAAGCTTCTAAATGGTCAGCCCTATGTGTCCAACGGCATCTTGTTAGATGAACTACGCAATCCTGCTATGGACTGTGTGCCGGACTTCATAGCTGCTACGTAACAGGCTACGAAACTTTACTTCTCTGCCATGCCCACTGTCAACGGAAATGGGCCTTGAGTGACGTCCACGCCAGCCAATCGTGCTGCTCCACAACCCCGCCTTCCCCTTATGGCAGAACGGACTTACCTGATGGGTACTTCGGCATTCACATAGCCACCCTGTCTAGCATCGGGTGCTAGACTGCCAGTGGAGAAGCATTGGATCCTTGCAAAGATCCGGATCTTCAAAGACTGGATTCGCTGAGGACCCCATTTCAAAAGATCTGGATCTTCTAAGATCTGGATTAAGGGAGATAAGTGTGTGTGTGTGTGGGAACTCTATTCTAGTATAGTATAGTAATCTTCATGATGCTTATCATCCCCACATACTTTTCATGGCATTGCAACTCAGTAAAATGCTCTAGCTGTAGTGTTCTACTTTATAATGCATCTTGGCAGCTGTCTAGGTGGAACATTGCTGGCAACCCCCGTGTGGATTTTGCTTAAGAAAGTGGAAATGCGAAAGAAGTTAAGAAGCTCTGTGATAAAACAACAAAATTAGGGTGGTAAAACTGAGACAAGAGATTACAGTAGCCACAAGATCTTATTTCAATATCAACAGCAAAGCAGCAGAACTCTGGCAGGAAAATTATCAAGTGTGCTATGAAGATGCAAGAGAATGGAGCACCCCTTCCAAGATTTGCTGTTTTACCACCTGGAAGCATAACACAATATTCCCATAAGACCAGCCTCTTAAGAGCCAGAATTGTTTATATTTTCCACAGTTTGTTAGAGCACGCTCTCTTTCCACTCTGGAAATCAATTTAATTCAGCCATGCAGCTGGATCTCGGGGATAAGGCAAAAAGATAAGAGCACTATAAAAAAGAATAACTGAGGCACTTAAAAAGAGCGATAGGAGCCTTAATGAAAAACCCATGGGACGGCGTAAAGTTGTACAGCGGAAATTACAGTGAGCTGCAGTTACATCTATCAGACCGCAGATTACAACTGCAAGGCTCAATAGTTTCAAGAAACTGAAGACATTATTTCAGAGGCATTTCTTATGGCATTTGCGCTTATGCCCTTTGTCTGATTCTTGCCACTCCTGCCTCAAGCAGATTTTGCAAATTCCTGAAATGATACGGGCATTAGAGATTGCATTGGGTCTCTGATTTTGGAAAGCTACACACAGCAGACACACATTTAGTAATGGGATTTTACCAAAGCTTTTACAAAGCCAAGTAACCAACATGCTAAATACTCAGTCAGTGACATTTGTAATTAAATGGAGCTCATGAGCTCCATAATTACCAGAGCCATTGCATGGCAGGTGAAAAGTATAGTAGCAAACCAAACTATTACTGTGAATGATGCTTTAAATTATAGCATGTATATAAGCATTTATGAGAAAAACATTATGGTGTTAGTGAAAAGAAGTTCACAGTGGTCTTCAGAAGAAGGACTTGGTAACAAAAACGAGAACAGTGCCAGATAGTGGGGAGAGGGTGCTTTTTCCTTAGCCTGAAAGCAGAGTGAATAGGTGTGTCTTGGCATTGTACTTGTAAATGGCTCTTTAGGTTTATCTATCTCACATCCTACTGCTGTTTACCACTCCTCTCTATTGTGATAGTCAAGGCTGTGAAAATTTCTGACTTCTGACATACCAATCAAAAGTGCAGCTTTTTATCTGTTTTTTCACTAATCTTGTTCCTTTTTACCTTAGCTAAAAATGGTATGTTCTTGCCTGTCGTGTGTTTGGTTCCTTTCCCCCAACTGCTCAACACTCTGCTGAAACTTGCTGAAAATCACTCAGCCTCGATAAAGAGCATGCTGTGAGGCCATCCATCCTACCTTGCTGAGAATGGAGACTACTGGCTGGGAACTGGAGTTCAGCACTATCTGCATTGACAATGTTGATCTAGGGGCCTATTCACACTTCAGCCCACAGCCAACAGTTAGGAGCACTTGGAGGAGGCTACTACAGACTTCAAGCTCCCCCTGCCTGCCCAGAAGTTCCCTAAGTGTTGATTAGGTGTGGAGCACTCTACACCTTTACCAGTGTTGACCAAAAGCTTCCAGGCAGCAGCCATTCACATCTCTTCCGGTGTTCCAGGGTCGTCTGAGGTGCTGTGCAAGTGCACTGGCACTTCGGACAACCACAGACACGACTGCATGTGCACAGAGCATCAACGTCGTCATGGTGATGACACTGACATGCACACAGTCACAAAGGGCACTGCAACCAAAATGGCGGTGCCCAGAATGGGACTGGCCCCCAGGTCTATCACAGGTGAGTGGCCAATTGCATGGGGCTTAGTCTGTTAGTGACTAGTGTTTATAAGTGTGAATGCTAGTTAACCTGGGGTCATCACGCTCCTTTCCCATCCAGTGGATGTGAAGGGAAGTGTGAAAACATCCTAGGTTAGCCTATGCCGTGGTTGCAAAAGTTCCTATCACTGGGGTCTTGGTGTATATGTGTGCTTGAATAGACCCCCTGCTAATCACAAACAAAGGAGGTGCCTGTCTGTATACATCCTATACTCTGGATCAGAGTACTACCAGAGATCCAGACTAAGGGTCTCCGTAATCTGGATCAGGACCAGCCGGGGGGTGGGGCTTTGCGATCTGCATTAACATGTGGCTGTTGATGGCTATGTCTGAACTACACAGGCCCTTAATCTGGTTTCAGGACCCATGAAGAAAGGACCTAACTCTATGAGGTAGAACAGCATGGATACTTAGTGCTTATGTGCAGGGTATTGCTGGCACATACAGAACAGCTGTTTCCCACATATGCACATTGCTCATGGAGACTCTGCTGCTGACCAGTCTTCCCAGGGTAAAAGCATTTGGTCTTGCTGAAACTCACAAGTATAACAGTTGCGAAGTGCCATGTGGTATATAACTATCTTTGCCTCTTGCCTCTTCAGTCCCTCTGCCCTATTGTTCAGGAGAGGTAAATACTGGTGGAAAAGTTCAAAATAAAGGCCTTGTTATAACATCACAATGTGTTAATGAGATGGGTGTGACATTATGGTGTCATTGAGTCAGTCTTGACTATGTCCCAACAGTAGGCATATGCACTATGTGAGGACACTTCCATCTCAGAAACAATTCTGAGTATGTCAGACTGTCCCTTGGTCTAGATGGTGGTGGAGCATGAAGTCATGCTCGATAGCTATACTACTCAGTGGCTAGCACAGCCCCACATGCAGTTTCCACACCTCTTCTGGGCAAACAGTGCATAGGGCGGGGCAACACAGCTACAGTTGCATGCTGTGCACTGCACAGGTCCATTGCTGCTTCTGCCAGGGTTATCACCTCTTGGTGAAATGCTGGGTAACTTTGGAATAGATAAGGTATTGCAAAGTGCAGATACCCCGATCTATCCCCCATCTTCCCTTCCCTGGGACAAGATCCTGGGGAAGTGAAGGTGCAAATCCTGTGTAACTGCTAGCTACCTTGGTCTGTCTTTAGCAAGACTCATACCAGAACTTAAAACAAATGTTCTCTGCACTTAAGATTGTATAGCTGTATGCTTGTCATGAGTCTAACACACCAGGCATCCCTGATACAACAATTCCCCAACACACTTTTCAGAAGGACACAATGCCAAGCCTAAGAAGAGATCACATTGGCTGCCGATTCACTACCGAGCCCAATTCAAGGTGTTAACTTTGACTTATAAGGCCCTAAATGTCTTGGGCCCCAAATATCTGAAGGAACATCTCCCATATCAACTTGCCTGTGCCTTAAGATCTGGAGGGGAGGCCCTCCTGGTTGTTCTACCACCTTCAGTGGTAAAGGAGTAGGCACCCAGAAGAGGGCCTTCTCAGTGATGGCCCCCAGGCTATGGAATAGTCTTCTCCTTGAAGTGCATCAGGCCCCTTCATTGTATATGTTTCGGAGGGCAGTGAAGACATACCTTTTTGCCCTGGCCTTTGGGTAAATGGGAATATACTGTCTGTTCCCACTTTACAGACACTGTTATTATTTTAATATTTATTTATTGTTATTTAAATTTTTATCCCGCCCTATGCCCAAAGGTCACTGGGCAGGTAACAACAGATTAAGAACAAGAATATACATTCAAAACCCTTTGAAAATTCAATACATCTAAAACAATACACAATGTGTTTAAAATGATGGTATCTGTGCTGGGAGGGGAAATATATACACTGTTGTTTTAATATATGTTTGATTTTAAATGTTATTACCTGCCCTGCGACTATCGGGTACAGGGCGGGATAGAAATACAAACAAACAAATAAATAAAATAACCATGTGGTTGTTTGAATGTTATACATTGTATCGTTAATTTTTGTATGCTGCTTTGAGTCCCTTCGGGATAAAGGCGGGATATAAATGAAGTGACAAGTAAAAATCAAGGGGCAAACGCCATTTGTCACCTGCTCTGATGCAACTTAAGAAGAGTTGGATTTTCTGCCCTGCTTTTTCATTCATTTATGGGGACTCAAAGCGGCTGACAAAGCTTCTGTTCTTCTCCCCACAACAGACACCCTGTGAGGCAGGTGGGGCTGTGAGAGCTCAGGAGAGAGCTGTGGCTAGCCCAAGGTCTCCAGGCTGGCTTCATGGAGAAACAAGGAAAACAGTTGGCTTTTCTACCCTGCTTTTCCCACCCATTTAAGGGGACTCAAAGCAGCTGACAAACCTTCTGTTCTTCTCCCCACACCAGACACCCTGTGAGGCAGGTGGGGCTGTGAGAGCTCAGGAGAGAGCTGTGGCTAGCCCAAGGTCTCCAGGCTGGCTTCATGGAGAAACAAGGAAAACAGTTGGCTTTTCTACCCTGCTTTTCCCACCCATTTAAGGGGACTCAAAGCAGCTGACAAACCTTCTGTTCTTCTCCCCACACCAGACACCCTGTGAAGTAAGTGGGGCTGTGAGAGCTCAGAAGAGAGCTGTGACTCGCCCAAGGCCACCCAGCTGGCTTCGTCGGGGAGGGCGGAATCGAACCCAGTATTCCCAGATAAGAGCCCAGCTCCTTAAGCGCTACACCAAAGTGGCTCATACGAGGGACGAGGGGCCAGACTGAGCATTTGTTTATATCAGAAAAGCGCTGCTTTTGTGGCTGTTGATGTTTTGTATCACTGCACTCAGTGCTCCTTCCAAGTGGTTTTATACCGCGGCTGGCCAGGCGGCGCCGCCCGCGAGCCCCCAGCCTTCTTCGCTCCGTCTCCCCCTCTGACTGACGCTGACTTCCGGAAACCTTCTTGGAGGAGAGAACCACTCGTTGTTCTTCTCAGCAAAATGGCGGCGGCGAGGGTAGGCTGCCGAGTGGGCAGTCGGCTCCTGTGGGCTTGGCGGGGTCGCTCCGTCACACAGAACTTCGCCTCAGGGAAGCGGGTGAGTAGGTCACGGTGCCGCCCGCGCCGCCGCTGAGTGGCGGCGAATCTAAACAGGCACCGCGTCGCTGCCCCGTCGTAGCTGCCGTTATAGAGGCCTCGGGTTGTTTCGAAAGAACGGCTTCTATACCGGCTTTTCGTCTGCGTGGTGCATGGTGGGAGTTGTAGTCTGGGGGGAAGTGGTGGCTTCAAAGGTAGGGTCGTCGCTGGCACCTCTGCTGCTGGGGTTGCAGCTTCTTTTGAGGATGGAAACGTTGCCTAGGAAGAAGAAGAGGAGAAGGAAGAAGAAGAAGAGTTGGCTTTTCTTTCCCACTTTTCTCACCCATTTAAGGGGACTCAAAGCGGCTGACAACCCTTCTGTTCTTCTCACAACAGAACATCCTGGGAGGTGGGTGTGGCTGTGAGAGCTCAGAAGAGCTGTGACTAGCCCAAGGCCACCCAGCTGGCTTCATGGAGGAGGGCGGAATCGAACCTGGTATTCCCAGATAAGAATCCGGCCCCTAACCACTGGACCAAACTGAATTACACAGAGACCACACATCTCTCAGAAGAGAGCTGTGACTAGCCCAAGGTCACCCAGCTGGTTTCATGGAGGAGTGTGGAATCAAACCCGGTATTCCCAGTTAAGAGTCTGGCTCCCTAACCACTAGACCAAACTGGCTTACACAGAGATCACATGTCACTCAGAAGAGAGCTGTGACCAGCCCAAAGTCACCCAGCTGGCTTCATCGAGGGGTGCGGAATCAAACCCGGTATTCCCAGATAAGAGTCTGGCTCCCTAACCGCTAGACCAAACTGGCTTACACAGAGACCACATATCTCTCAGAAGAGATAGCCCACAAATGAGACACTGCTCAAGATACCGGCATTTGTGTGGCAGGATTGCTTTTTTTAACCAGCTAGGCTACTTCAACAGAACGAAATTGATCACTTTGCTTAGTCTACCCATGTCATTCTTGGTTGCCTTGGAGTGTGAAATGGACCTTCTGGTTGTGGGTGCTTTTTCCTTATGGCTTCTGTGGGGGGTGGGGAGGCTGATCCAGTAACCATGGTTAACTGAAACCGTGGTTACCGAATAAGTGGATATGGGGGTCCAACTTTATGTAAAGGAGAAGCACACGATCCTGGTAGATAGTTGCTTTCTTACAGTCGGATGTCCCTGTAATTGGAACTGTAATTTCTTGCACCATTTGAGAAATTATTGCATAGAACTACAGCTATGAATATACAGCATAAAGTCATGGTGAGAATGTCAGGTTCAGTCCCTCAATTGACTATGAAAGCTCTCAGGAGGATCTTGACCCAGTGTCTGTCTCTCAGCCTACAATGTCAGAATACAGGGGAGATAAATAACGTGTGTCCGCTTCAGCTGGTGAGATCTGAAAGCTTTCACTAAAGTACTGACTGTGAGCTGTTTTTCCTAACAGTCTGTACATCTTGGGAGAAGCAAATTCAGGGCTGTTCAGGCAGCCTCTCAAGTTGTCCTGAATGTTCCAGAAACAAAAGTTTCTTCCCTTGAGAATGGCCTCCGAGTAGCTTCTGAAGATTCTGGATTGTCAACATGCACAGTAAGTAACAGTGCAGAACTTTTCATTTTGGGTTCCAGAATATTGCTCTGAAAATAAATTCTGCTCTCTGGCATCCTTCCTGGGAAATAAATTCATTCTAATGAGTGAAAACTGTATATAAGCTTATGACAGACAGAAGAGGCAGGTAGTGAAAATGTGTATCTGAAGGTTGTGTATAGATCGTCATGTAGCAGGGAAGCCTTTGCTGTCAATGATGCTGTATCAACTCTTCAGTATGATCCAACTGTCACCAGAAGAGGAAACTAGGAAGATCCCCCATCAACAGCTGGCAGTAGCCTCTTTCTCCCTTCCTTAACTCTCACCAGAAGAGCCACCTTGCCTGAGGGTATAGCGGGGGGAAAGAGCAAGCTGGGAAGATTCTCCATCACCCAGTGATAGTTCTATATGATGTGTAGATATATATTTACACCCGCACACAAAATGAAAATGCAAGTAACTAGTGGCTGAAGTTGAAAGGCCAGTGCTGTTCATAATGGAAGATGACAAATGCAGTGGCAATTACCAGAAGATCAAGCTGTGGAACTGTGTAGTGCGACTGTGCCCTACTTGGAACACTACTGAAGCCTGTCTGCCTCTGCGTTATTCCAGGGGTGGTCAAACTGCAGCCCTGCAGGGCTTCTTGAACTACAGTTCCGTCTTCTCAGCCAGTATCCTTAACAGCAATGAATGATGGGAGTTGTAGTTCAGGAATACTGTACTTTGCACAATCTTGCATTAGCTAAAGCAATTTCAGTCCTCCTGAAATTGCAGATAGCTATTAGTTTTTGATAGATGAAAGCTACTGTTGAGCTTGCGTGGATGAGAGTATACAAACTATAGATAATCCTGTAGTTCTGCATTCTTTACAGAAATGAAAGTAAGCTTTCCAAAATTGGGATTGGATTAGGACAGGGTGTCTTAACTGTGTCCTCCCAGGTACTCCTCCTCTGGTGATTTCTTGTCATGCATGTCTTGAACTCTGGCACGTGTGTTTTTTAAACTTCAGTAATTTACGCCTTTGTGAATTTTAATCTGTGTTTTATTGGTTGGTAAGACTAATCATTTGTTTTGAACAAGGTTGGCCTTTGGATTGATGCTGGAAGCAGATATGAAAATGAGAAGAACAACGGAACAGCACACTTCCTTGAGCATATGGCATTTAAGGCAAGTCCTCAAAGTAGCTTTTCCACACTGCTTTTCAAATTAAATATTAATTTGCATTCATCTTTAATGAAGATTTACACTTGTCTTGAAGTTAAGGAACCCAAAGACATATAGATGCTCATTAGCCATACCGATTTTGTTCCCAATATGAGCTCTATTTTCATATCTAAGGAAATAACCTGGTCTCAAGTATGTCATAGAAGGGAAGGTGAGGCTAAAGAAAGTTGGCCATTTTACAGGTTGCAATCCTGGTGTTACTTCCTTTGCAGTGAGCACCACTGAGCATAAAGTGGGATTTCTGCCTGAATGATCATCCTTACTCTTGCCGTGGAAATCCTTTTTATTCCGCTTCTGAGAGTTAACAGGATTCTCCAAAGTTAAAAACGTCACCAGCTCGTTAACAAGTGATTATGTAACAGGGAATACACAATATGTGTTTGATTTTTATTGTTTTCATTAAAAAACTTGCAATCCAATATCCACTTACCCAATAGCTCCCCCCCCCCTCAAAGCCACTGAGGCCAGCTACCACACTGGTTGTTCACAATACTGTAGAGAGTTGTAGCTCTTGGGCATTCACTCTGTTTGTGCCGAATCAGACTTTGGGAATTGTGCCCCGTCCAAATTATAAGTTAATAACACTTCTGCCCTCAGGTTTGTCTGGGGAATTAATTAGACTTGTAATAATTTTTAAAATCAATAACAGGTTAGGCAAAGCACTGACTGAAAATGCTAATCAATGTAAGAACCGTCTTATGTGCTGCTTCCAAAATCACTTTTCAGATTTTGGTCCCAGATGAAAGGGAATCTGTGGCTGAAAACCATTCGAAAACTTAGAAGTAACTTTTAAACTCGTTTCCTTCGAATGCTGTTTGTAATTGCCCATAAAACTAGAGTAACTTCAGTGAAAACATCCTGAGTATCCATTTAACCGTATAATATGTTGCAAATAAACATGGCAACTTTGCCTGACTGTACGTTAAGCCAGCAAACATCCCTTTAGTGTGTGGGCCTGCTAGGGAAACCATGTACTGTTTATTTCTGTGAAGCATATCTGAGATAATTATATTTACTTAAATTTCAGGGAACAAAAAAGAGGTCTCAATTGGACTTGGAACTAGAGATTGAAAATATGGGAGCTCATCTTAATGCTTACACATCCAGAGAACAAACCGTATATTATGCAAAGGCTTTCTCAAAAGACTTGCCGAGAGGTAACAGTGACTTTTCAGAAAAATCTAGGATGTTTTTCATTCTCTCTCATCCTGTCATCTGTAACGTGAAATTATTATGAGGAGAGAAGAGAAGGAGTGAAAATTGCTTATTGGTGGTGGCACCTCCTGTAAAACATTCAAGGGATGCTTTATAGAAGGGCTTTGCCAGGCACTGATGCGGCCCATCATATGTTTTTGTAAGTGTGCTCGTAGCTGACACCATTAACAATTCCCCATGGTAGATTTTAATCATTTGTTAAAGACAATAATTAACTCCTTCTGAAACCAGCCCTCTCATTCCCAGCGTATTTATGGGAAATGTGTTGCACAAAGTTTCCTTCTGATAAAACAGGTTTAGAAAGTGTAGGAAAAGATTATTCTTTGTATGGGATTTTTGTGCATGTGTAGTTCAGTAAGGAAGGTTGTTTGTTAAGAGAAACAACCTTCCTGATTGAACAACACGGTTTGTAAGAAACCACATCGACCGACCTGTGCCTTATGATCCGGAGGAGAAGCCCTGCTGGTTGTCCCACCGCCTTCAGCAGTGAGGTGGGTGGGGAGCTCGGAGAGGGCCTTCTCAGTAATGGCCCCCAGGCTATGGAATAGTCTCCCCCTGGAGGTGCTTCAGGCTCTGTTTATGTTCTCTGTTTATGTCCAGGAAGGCGGTGAAGACACACCTCTTTGCTCAGGCCTTTGGCTAAATGTCAGTTTTTCCCCCTCTGTAAACACCACTTTTTAAATTGATATTGTTTTTGTTTTGAACATGTTGGATTTGAAGTGCTGTGATGTTTTTTATTGTTTTAATATATATTATTTTGTTTGATATGGTGGATTTTAAGGTTGTTACCTGCCCTGAGACCTATAGGTATAGGGTGGGGTGGATGGATGGATGGATGGATGGATGGATGGATGGATGGATTCAGATTAAGGGAGGTCTGTGAGAGAAAAAAACCCCCTATGTTTTCTACATTGTACCAGCTGTTTCTTTACTGTTTTGATTCCAGCTGTTGAGATCCTTGCTGATATCATACAGAACAGCACATTAGGAGAGGCAGAGATTGAGCGAGAAAGAGGTGTTATTCTTCGAGAAATGCAGGAAGTTGAGACCAATTTGCAGGAAGTTGTCTTTGACTATCTCCATGCCACCGCGTATCAAAACACAGCGCTGGGAAGGACCATCTTAGGACCCACGGAAAACATCAAGTATGCTACTGTTTTGTTGCACTTGACTCTTCAGTGATGACAGATTTAAGTTCCCTAGCTCTGTGATTTTGGGTAACCACCTTGGGCCTGAGAGACAATTTCAACTTAAGGCAAATCAAATTATTTCATCGCAATGCAATCTATGAGACATAGCATCGTTCTCCTTCTTCCCTAGTATAACTTTTTCTTCTCTCTCTTTGTTGATCTGGTTACAGGTCCATTAATCGTAATGACTTGGTGGAGTATATTACAACACATTATAAAGGACCCAGAATGGTTCTGGCAGCTGCTGGAGGTTGGTATGAGATGGATAATGTAGGTGGCATTTGAAATACATATGGAGGTAATAGAATTACCTGCTAGGGTTGTTTACTATTCCAACCTTGTTTGGGACTATCTGGTTCTCTGGTAGAAACTGTCTCTAAGCAGAAAACAAAACGTAGGTGCTTCAACATATGATGGTAGGTGTTTAAGATCATAAGAGGAGTTCTGCTGGATTGAGCCACAGCCCATCTAGTCCAGCATCCTGTCTTGCAGTGGCCCAGCAATTGCTTCTGGGTGTCTCAAGGAGAAGACAAAAGAGAAAACCTTCACCTGATCTCCACTACTTGCAAATACTCTCTATTTCTTTCCCACTTGGAGGTGGTACCTAGGCATCCATTCTAGTGGCCATTGAGACACCTGCCCTCCATGAATTTGTCTAATCCTTTTTTAAATCCAGGCTGCCCCTTTTCCAAGTGCCCCAGATGTATGCTGTGCTTGAAAATGTATAAGGGGAGGTTATTGTGATCTTAGCAGTAGGGTATTGGTTTCTCCAGATGCAGTAATGAGATCTAAGAGATAGAATACTTCTTATTGGGCACTTCTTAGACCAGTTTGGTCTAGTGGTTAGGGAACCGGACTGGGTTTGATTCTGTCCTCCCCCATGAAGCCAGCTGGGTGACCTTGGGCTAGCCACAGCTCTCTTCTGAGCTCCCACAGCCCCACCTACCTCTCAGGGTGTTCTGTTGTGAGGAGAAGAATAGAAAAGCTTTGTCAGGCAGTTTGAGTCCCCTTAAATGGGCCAGAACAGTGGGGTAGGAAATCCAGCTCTTCTTCTTCTTGTTGACAAAGTGTAGCTTTTAACTCTAAATGAGAATATTTCATTGCTTTTATGTACAGTTCTTGTATATCTCATATCCGGAATGTCAATTATTTAGGAGTCGCTCATGACGAGTTGCTTCAGCTGGCAAAATATCATTTTGGTAACCTTCCGTCTATCGTGAAAGGAGCACCGCCAGCCTTGCCACCGTGCCAATTCACAGGCAGTGAAGTAAGTGGAGGACTCCCCCTGCCATTCCTCATAGCCATAAGAGCAGCAGTTGAAATAATAGCTGATAATGCACTTGTAATTGCAGTGCAAAATATCTGATTTGACGCAAGGAACAGACAAGCTAATGTGAGATTTGATGAAGATCTAGACTGTCAGCATCTTATGAAATGACTAATTTAGACGTGCATTACATTACAGTGCGTAATGGCAATTTGTGTTTGTTTGTTTTTTAATTTAACCTCTGGGTTGCAGCTGTCCAATAATTCAGCTAAAGCTGCTGATGGGGAAGTACAAGTTATTGTTGATTTACTCAGCAGTTCAAATCTTGTTCTGCTAAGATGAATAAGGCATGGATGGGTCTCTGCTGCAACATCCATAAAGTGGCAGAAACAAGAATCCTTGGTGGTTTCTTTGTGACGCCCTCGTTAGCCCCTGCTGGGAATGCCTTTAGTTCAGAGGTGTCAAACTCAATTTTGCCGAGGGCCAGATTAAAAAAAAACTGTCAGGGCCAGGGAGCGTGACCGGGGGCGTGACCGGGGGGCGTGACCAGGGCACAGAGGAGGGGCTGGGGCATGGCCAGGGGCGTGGCCATGGTACAGAGGATGGGCTCGGGGCATGGCTGGGGCGTGGCTAAGGCTCTGAGGAGGGGCTGGCTGTCCATGGCGGCGCCCGCGCACTCGGGCACTGGAGGGTCCCGCCGCGCTCTCGCTCGCCCTCGCCTCCTTCGCGCCCAAGGAGGACAGCGGCGGCCGGTGGCAGCCGGCGGCAGCAGGCCGTATTCATACAGCCCGCGGGCCGCATCCGGCCCACAGGCCATATCTTTGACATCCCTGCTTTAGTTCCCCTGTAAGGGACAAAAGGAAGGCGTTTCTGATGGGGTTTGCGATGCGAGATCTACGTAGCAGTTTGGGGGCCCAGCGACCAAGATCTGTCAGAAGCTGAAGTTGTTGTCTTGGAGGAGGTTCCAGTGATGCCTTATAGCCAACACAACGTCTCGTGGGGTGGGCCATTGTGCTAACGGCATTACTTCTAATGTTGTGTAATTGTGTTGTTCAGATTCGCGTGCGAGATGATAAGATGCCTCTAGCCCATATTGCAATAGCTGTGGAAGCTGCTGGCTGGTGTCACCCAGACACGATTCCTCTCATGGTGGCCAATACTCTAATAGGCAACTGGGACCGCTCATTCGGAGGGGGTGTGGTGAGTGAGCCTCAGTGTTGCTTTCTGGTATTGCTGTGTTGGTTATTTCTGTGACTGCCTTCACAAATTAGCCCCGTTCCAGGAGTAGCTTTTGTATGTTCTGAAAGCAGCGTTTTTTTGAATTTCTAGATATTTAAAATCAGTTTTGACCCATTTTGTTGCCATATATGGGCAGAGGTATATGTTTGGGGATTGTGTTTTCGTTAAACACAGCCATGAAACAAGGGGATTTAATTCTTTTCCTTTCTTCCTTTCTCCTGGTGACTTCTCTGAATTTGTTTATGGAGTGTTTCTGGAACTCCGGGGTCACATGGTAGAACTGGAAGATTCAAGCTGTTGGGTTGTTGTAGTTTGGCTGAGCTGAATTTTCCACATTTTAACTGCAGGAGCTCAGGTGTATAGCTTCAGTAGAGCTATGCCATGTAGCCCATCACTAACCAGAAGTAAGACTTTGGATTGAAGATGTTACCTTGGTGGTTATATATATGTAAGTGAAAGAAGAAGAGTTGGCCTTTCCACCCCGCTTTTCTCACCCATTTAAGGGGACTCAAAGCTGCTGACAAAGCTTTACTATTCTTCTTCCCACACCAAACACCCTTTGAGGTAGGTGGGCTGTGAGACCTCAGATGAGGGCTGTGACTAGCCCAACACCACCCAGCTGGCTTCATGGAAGAGTGTGGAATCAAACCTGGTCTTCCCAGATAAGAGTCTGGCTCCCTAACCAATAGACCAAATGGGCTATAAAATCAAATCACTTTTGAATCGGGATTTCTTTTGTGATGGGCACTGTATCTCTTCTAAGAGTCATATACAATATTTATTATTCTAAATAAGCCTTTATTTATCTTAACAGAATTTGTCCAGCAAGCTTGCTCAAGTTGCATGTCACGGCAACCTCTGTCACAGTTTCCAGTCCTTCAACACATGTTACACAGATACTGGATTGTGGGGCGTCTATATGGTTTGCGAAGCAAGTACGATAGAAGAGATGATGCACTTTGTTCAGAGAGAATGGTAAGGAAATTTCTAAGGTAGAGAATTTGTAACGGAAGCACCACACGCTCCGAAGAATGGCCTTCCGAGACACCTCTGTGTGAAAGTTATTCCCCAGATTGGTAGCACACATTAAAACACAGTCCCAAATAACATCGTGCTCCAGGAATGACCAAGGAACAAGGCACTTCCCTGGGGAGCAGGGATTCCTAAGGCGGAGGTGGGGGAAGGGGCAGGATCTGCAAAAAGGCCATTTTAATATTAAATACAACAGAAAAACGAGCAATTAGTGTAGTCACAGCAGATAATGCAGAATGTGTTAAGAAACATACATTAGAACTTGGAAGAGCAATGAATATATCAATTAGTGCAAAGTGTTTATTTCACTCAATGTTGGGAAGGTATGAAGGCTTAGTGAAAATCAATGTGGGGGGCCATCATGCCAAAGGGCTGGGAACCAGCCCAAAACTGATGCAGGGATCACATTTATAGGAACCTAATAGAAATAATCATTTTGCGCCTGAAAAACAGGAAGGCTTGAACTGCCGCTAACGCTTGTACTTGATGATAATGACATTAGAGCAGTGGTTCTCAACCTTCCTAATGCCGTGACCCCTTAATGGAGTTCCTCATGTTCTGGAGACCCCCAACCACGGGGGCGGAGCAGCTGGGAGGTGGGAGGGAAGGGCTGTGGGAGACTTGTCGCGACCCCTCTGAAAGGGTCATTCGACCCCCAAAGGGGTCCCGACCCCCAGGTTGAGAAACACTGCGTTAGAGTTTGTCCAGTCTTCTGAGCAGTTGTGCTTCAGTTGCAGAAATTTTCTCGAGGACGTTATGGGCAGGCTGCTGCCTCTTCTATTGGGGGGGCAGACAAGGCTTCAAATGGAAGTCTTGCTTTTGTATTCCTTGAACTCTTATCCATTGGGACTACTGGGCTGAAATCCTGTAGCTCACCTTCTTCATCTTTGTATGTCTCTTGGATAATAGTGGCTAAGATTGCGTGAAGCTTCGTGTAGCAGAAACCTCCTTTCTGATTGCCTTTTGTCCTTTGCACCTTCATTTGGGCTACCAGAATGGAATACCGTTTTTGCACTAAATTTAAGTACACCATGCAGCAGCAGAGCCATATAGAAAACCGGTGATACCATTTAATTAGAATATGGTCATTTTTACATGTGTATATTTTGTGTGGAGAGGAGACCAAGTCATGTTTTCATATTACCGTTTATTCCGGCGTATAAGGCGATTGGATGTATAAGACGACCCCCAACTTTCCAGTTAAAATATGGAGTTTGGGATATACTCGCCGTATAAGAAGACAACCCCTGACTTTTGAGAAGATTTTCCTGGGTTAAAAAGTAGTCTTATATGCCAGAATATACAGTACTTCCTATGGGACTGTAGCATTTCAAACAGTGCCATTTTCCAGGATCCTTGCAACAGTGTTAAATGAAGATTATAATGAAATGCATTGACAGAAGTACCAGCCTTTTGTCTAACGTTGTTCCACTTCTCTCCACTGTGTTTCAGGATACGACTCTGCACAAGCGTGACTGAAAATGAGGTCGCACGTGCAAAGAACCTTCTAAAAACCAACATGCTGTTACAGCTAGATGGTAAGAGATGCTTTTGGAAAAAATCTCAGTTAGCGTCAAAGCAAACATTGGGTGTTTTTCCACTGTCGCTAGAAATACCCATTAAGTACCCATTAATGGGTACATAATGGCATTTTTGTACCCATTAATGGGTACTTCTAGTGACAGTGGAAAAACACCCGTTCTAACCCAAGAATATCTTATTTCAGGTTCCACGCCCATCTGCGAAGACATTGGTAGACAAATGTTATGTTATAATCGGCGAATCCCGATTCCTGAACTTGAAGCAAGAATTGAAGTAAGAACCGTTGTGGTTTAGCTGATTATTTTTCCAAAAAATCCCAAATGGAACAGAGAGAGAAATCAAGGCTGTTTAGTTCTGTGTGCAGAATTTGCTTTCCCATAGAAACTCCCTGTTAATACTTTTATATGTAATGTCCACTACAATCGTGTGCAAAGGAGAGGTAATGGAATGAAGGCTTCCATTTTTGCGGGTCCAGTTTCAGCGCCCTGCCCAAATTTTTGCTTGCTTGAGGGACCCATTCTCACTTGTTATTATTCAAACTGTTGCTTTTCTTGGTGCATAAGTGAAAAGAAACCCCTTTGTTAATATTTCATGGTGGGGGCCATTAGCTCTATCGTCTGCTGTTAAAAATGAATTAGTTTCCTGAGAGGTTTACTTGTTTGCACTTCAATATTCCAGGCGGTTAATGCTCAGACTATCAAAGACGTCTGCACGAAGTATATTTATGATAAGTGTCCTGCAGTTGCTGCTGTTGGTAAGGATTTCGGTACGAACATTGTTATTATTATTATTATTTTTAACTATCTGTTTTCAAGCAATGTTTTATTTTACATTTTCAGGGCCACTTGAGCAACTTCCTGATTACAACAAACTCCGTAGCGGCATGTACTGGCTCCGGGTTTGACGTTTATGAGACCGGCTTCCTGAGAACTCAGAAGCTGTTCAGGGGATACGAGGGATGAGTTTTCTGCACTTTCAGGAAGAGTCCACTTATTTTCTTCCCTGCCACACTGGAATAAATGAAAAATCTGGTATTCTACAAAAGATGCGTGTATACTGTTAGAAAAAGAGATAAAGCTCTAAAATATGCAACAGGAAGCTCATCTTTCAGTGTCTGTTCTCCTAAGTTGAATGTAACCACCTTATGTAAAGAATAGAAACTGTGCTCTGTATTTGCGTTTTATTATAAAACAAAACATACTAAGATTGTCGTTATGAATCTCATTTCTTTGTTTTAGCAGCATTTACTACTTGCTCTTGTGCAGCTTTCTTTGCTTTAACCATTTCAACAAGTTCCTAGAAGATAAGGGAGAAAAAGTGTGTTAAATTTTTATCTACTACAGTGACAAAAAGTAGGTACTAGCAAGAAACCATGCTCAGATATAGGGATGTGCACAAATCTTCAAAAATCTGTTTCGAATCCAACGAATATCAACATATTTGAGCGGATTTCGGTTTTCTGAAAATCCAATACGAATATTCAACTGATTCAAGTGGACAGATTCATCTGTATTGTGTGAAAATTATATGTATTTGTGCTTCTAATGCGGGATGAAAATGGGATAAAACAGGATGCATATGGAATGAGCACAGATTTGTATAACATACAAATTTACAAATCTAACATTTGAATGTATGGATTTGAATAATGTGGAATCAAACTGAATTTTTGGATATTTGACTGGAATTTGAAAGCAGAAAATAATTTGTGCGTAACCCCTACTCAGATATGGGTGAAATCATTTAAAATGAATATAAACAGATAATTACTTTAGACAGGCATACTCATCTAAATGGATGCAAGCTCATCTTTCCACTATTTATTTCTGTTCCTCACTCCTGCTAACAAAAATGTTTGTATAATGGAATATGACCGTTGACTGTGTGTGCTGGAGCGTATAACCTCCATGCTTGCCACCTCTTTCCTTCCTTATGGTGAACTGTTTCCTTCTGAAGTAGAACAATGTAAGAAAAGGGCAGTAGTCCACAAAAGAAGATATCTCTTGTGGATTGATAGGTTGCTGTCCTTTCATACTGTTTGTTTTTATTTTCAGTGACAGACGTTGTATGTGTCTTACTCTATTACTTCTTCAGAGAGATTTCTCAGGCTCGACTAGTGTAAGAGCAAAGCCCCACCCATGGTGGGACTCCTGTACAAGTCATAAGTTAATGGTTATTCTAATCATCACTCTGATTTTCCCTCACACAATAGTTAAAATCTATTGAGCCTGTTCACATCTACTTGTCAGGGATGCTCTACTTGCTGCCTCTGTCCCAGAGTGTGCAGTCATGTTCCCAATCCTCCACAGTTACAAGGAGCAGCTGCACAAATGAGTGCCATGCCATGCGCACCATGGCAACAGCTTGGCATGCGCTGGCAGTTCCGGCTGCCATGGCTGTTTGAGCCAAAACTGACCATTCACACTTCAATTGCTGGTGGTCAGTTTGGGGATTACCACAGCTGCTGAAGTATGAAAGCATCCCAGTTTGCCTCCATCTTACCTCGAGTGGGAAGGTATTATTACACTATGTTAAGTGCAAACTGCTCAATTTCAACTCCAGCATGTGGTGCTAAAGTACATTTATGTAATGTTATATCTACTTACCTGTTCTATTTTAATCTCATGAATTGAAGCTGCACAACTCGTATCCCACCCTGCCTGAACCCTCGCCTGGGGAATAATCTAAACTCCCAAATCAGTATTACTCTGAAGAACATTCAATAATCTAACTACATATTTGCCTTCCTTGAGTATTTACTTAATAGATTTATATCCCGCCCTTCACCAAATGGTCCCAGGGCGGGTTACAATAAAACATATAAAATAATAAAACAATTAAAAATATCACCCCACCCTCCCTCCCTAATAGGACAAAACCTTGAGGAAGCTATTTAAATGGCAAAAGCCTGGTTGAAAAGATACATTTTCACCAGATGCTGAAAAATGTATAATGTAGGTTCCTGGTGACCCTCAAGGCGGAGGCTGTTCCAAAGTCTAGGGGCCACCACAGAGAAGGCCCTCTTGTATGTTCCTACGCCTCGCACCTCTGCAGGAGGAGGATCTACAAGAAAAAAACCCATTTTCCTACCTTATACCGCTTCATGCAGTCTTTTTTAGTCCGGCCTGGAACAGAAGCAGCTATTTTTTCCCACCTTTCTGGAGTATTCACTGGATACGTCTTCAAAGCTTGTTCTAGAAGTTTTTGTTCTTCTGTCGTCCAAGGAGATGAATCTGTAAATGGCACTATTGAAAACACACAGACAAAACAGGTTTTAAGTTAAATCCAAATGGAGATTTTCTTAAGGATGCATTCAGTCACAGAAAGTCCACCTAAGGAGCTTTTTCTACCATCTCAGAACTTTTCCAGCACCGCTATGGAAACCTTTACTGTAGCCTGCGCCATGTAAAATGCTCCCATAATTTGCCAAGGAATACTTGGGAAATATAAGTAACAGGATGCAGAGTGATTTTCGGACAAATTATTTTTTGAGGAAAAATGTGATATAACAAAAAATACTCTGGATCACTGGTCACAATCACGGGGAATGGCCATGCTCATAACAGGCAAATGGGAAACATCAAAAATTAGTCCTTAAAGTTCTAGAAAATTTTCAGCAAAGTTTTATGATTTCACAGAAATCTCAAGTCATCCTCCAAGAGCTGTTTTATCAACACTTTTAAAGCATCTGACCCTAAGCCCCAATCTTATGATAGCACCAGATTTCATTCATTCAGTTCCTTAGAAAAACAGAGGAACCTCCATTATGTAGGACTTTGTGGGGTTCCAACCTTCCTCCTTAAATACCATTTATTAACTAGGATTATTTTTTCATGGAAGCCAAATAACATGAACGTTATGATGAGAGAGGTAAACCACAGTAAGCGTTCCCTCCTGGCACAATACAGGCATCACAGAAGTCAAACTCCAGAACGATCTAGATGACTCAACTGGTTTGGGCAGCCTCAGTATTTTATTTCATTAATTTAGCCATCGGCCTTTACACAAAACTAAGTTGATCACTGGGAATTGTGAAGCAGAGGGCAGACCCCCAGCACTTGTGATTGACTGGATGCATGGCTGTCAATATCCCACCGAGTTCCCATAGTCTACTAAATAGTGAGAAAAATGAAGAATTCCTCATTTACCTTCAAAACGTTCTGATGGCGTAGCACTATCTGCCTGTGGAACGACGCCGTGTTCTTTCTTAAATTTATCAAAAGCTTTCTTGTTTATATCATCTTTTTGATGGGGATCTAATGAGAAAGCAGAAATTTAACTTGCAAGCAAGTTTTATGGGGTCACCCTTCAAACCAACGTTTTAAAATAGTGCACCAGGTTTAAAGTCAGAAGATGGTTAGCGGCCTAAAAATTCAAGCGATATGTAAATATTCTGAATATTTAAAAATATTTAAAAATCTAAAAAAATTTAGGCTGCTTTTTTACTTTTAGCAGTATTATTCTATCAATACTGACAATGGCAGAACTGTTAATACTTTGCAAGCGGCATAACCATAAGACTTTATGATAAATTGACTTTATTACTGTGGCAATAGCAGTGATTCAATAAATTATTGTACCTGAATTACAGAAAACTCACTCTACTGGTGAACAAAGGAACGTCAAACTAGGCATTATGCATAAAGTCTAATTTATTACATCTTTACTGCTTATTTCAGCTTCTTCTCAGATAGCCAAGCTCATACTGCTAAGTGCGGGCCATGCCATCACAACTTCTCAAAAGAAGCAGCAAAATTAAGGCTTAGAACTTAATGAACAGAGACAGCTATAATGGGTTAAGAATCATTTCCACTAGAAAGCTGAAAAGATCACATTTTAAGAAGCCTGCATCAAGAGGCAGCAGAAATAAAGCAGTCAGGGTTGTCAGCGGCAACATGCTGAACCATGTTCACAACAAATTGGTTTATTAGAAATATTTCAAGTTCGGGAGACTCGCTATTAAACAAAATTCTGCTTGATTCTCTCCTTCTCCCTCACACTTCTCCCTATTTGCCAGGCCAGTGCCACTAGCCACACACATCTGCTCAATGCTGGTCAGCACACTTCATCTCATCTTAAGGTCTTTCGGAGTGGAGGACCATGGGTTCTACCAGCAGGCCACGCAAAACCCCATTTCCTGGAATGCTTGCTGAGTGAAACCATGGTCATCCATTCCAGAAGGCCTAGATCAAGGTGAAAAACACCAACTACTGTTTGGAACAACCAGTCCGGCAGGTAAGCTGCAGACATGAAGAAGCAGGAGAGGCTATGGGTGTGAAGGAATGAAGAAGGTCACAGATACAAGGTAAAGGGGGGGGGGGAAGGTGTCAACAAACCTGACCAAAGTTTGGTCACATCAAACCAAACTGGGCAGAACTAGTTTGTGCATATTCCTAATGGTTGAGCTTCATCAGACACATCAATTCTGTTAGCAAGTCCTTTCACAATGACAGAAAACTCAAATTTACCACAGACATACAAATATCTCAGCTGCTGATAATGGGTAATTTTTCATGTTAAGTCTTGAGAAACAGTTTTTCTAATAAAACACCAGCCACCAGTTTGGTCAAGAAACGTGCAGAGGATTGGTGGAGGTAAAAGATCATCTGTTAGACCCATAACTCAGCCTCCCACAAGGAAAAGAATAGAAAGTAGAAGTATATTTTTTACTGAGGAATGTAAACTACTAGAAAGTAAAATGGAAGCACGCAGACCATCTTACAAAGATAAAGATACCAAGTTTCTGGAGGCTCTTTGCTTTGCTGATGACATCTTTCGCTGTTCTCTTTATTTCTGAAGTAGAGTGCAAATTCATGTAATTGGCAATAACTTCCCATCTATGTAACAAAAGGAAAAACAATATTAGAAACTGATTGTGTGATGAGTTCCAGCTACCCAGTAAACGTATTGCTGGCAATATTTGTCAATAGTGCAATCGCTTGTTGGGCTGGCTCTGTGATTCTCATATACCAAAAGAACTAAAAAGGACTTTTCAGAGAAATGGCTGCTAATTGGAAGGCCTTCCTTGACAAATAGAATTACTTCTAGTTTATATGTAGATGTGCAATCATTTAAACACCCAAGTTCCAAACTAACTGAAATTATGAGGTACCAAAAATGGCATTATGTATCTCTCAGCAGAAAATTGATTCTAAAGATACAGTTGGACCCTTGCCTTCCAGTTTTGGGTGCTTTTCCCTTACGGCAGTGGTTCTCAATCTTCCTAATGCTGTGGCTCCTCAATGCAGTTCCTCATGTTGTGGAGACCCCCAAGCATGGGGGCAGGGAGCTCGGGTGAGGATGGGGTGGGAAGGCAGGAGACTCATCGCGACCCCCTTGAAAGGGCAATTTGACGCCCAAAGGGGTCACGACCCAAAAGTTGGGAACCGCTGCCTTATGGCGTCTGCGGGGGATGGGAGCTGGTCCGGTACCCGTTGTTAACTGAAACCGTGTTTACCGAATCAGTGGATACAGGGGTCATACTGTATTTGCAAATTAGCAGATCAGAATAGATTACATGTCTTGTCTTCTTTTCACCCTTTTAAGTACAATACTGCCTCCGTTTGCTGTTCAGGAAGATATCATAGGCGAACATACAAACCTTGAGTTAGTTCCAGCGGGAAAGAGGTTCACTGCTTTAATGAGTAACTGTAAATCATCCTCAGACCAGTTCTTACTTCCACCGCCACTTCCACCTGATGACTTTTCAGAGCTCTTTGTGGCTTGCCGCATACGGGCCTCGGCTTCCTCCTTCTCTTTCCTAATCTGTTCATTCACTTCATTGATCTATGTGAATATAAGAACAAAGAGACTTTTGTACTGGCAGGCTGCAAAGAGGAAGGATTTATCCCAAGAATAAGGCAACTGCCACAAGCGTGTCAGTTCACTTTGTTCCAACTGCAGGGTAATAACTCCACATTTCCAGCACAAAAGAAGTGCTGAGAACAAGTTAAAAAGAAAAAGAAACAGAAACAGCACAAATAAGAATACTGTATATTCTGGCGTATAAGACTACTTTTTAATCTGGGAAAATCTTCTCAAAAGGCAGGGGTCGTCTTATACGCCGGGGTTGTCTTCTTATACGGCGAGTATATCCCAAACTCTATATTTTAACTGGAAAGTTGGGGGTCGTCTTATGCGTGCAGTCGTCTTATACGCCGGAATATACGGTACTTACAACCCTAGCATTTTACATAGAACTGACTAACCAAGTTTTCAAAAATGTGTGTAAATGAAATGAATAAAATGAGTAGTTTTTAGACTGATCCTGACAAAACTCTAGCCCAATGCATAAGGAATTAAATCTGTGACATTAACCACATGCCCCCAATTATACATGATGCCATAACAGTAGTGTATTAGAACCGTGAAAGAATTAAAAGCTCAATTGTTCAGTTCAGT
Organism: Aspidoscelis tigris stejnegeri; assembly: GCA_023333525.1. NCBI lineage: Eukaryota > Metazoa > Chordata > Lepidosauria > Squamata > Teiidae > Aspidoscelis > Aspidoscelis tigris. The sequence goes on along the minus strand of JALMGA010000005.1, from coordinate 78,762,777 downwards.
AATTGAAATGAACAGCTTCTTTGTCTTTTGCTGAAGGAATATAACTCACATGCATTCTGTTCTTAGCCTTTGAAAGAGTGGGGTATTGTACATTAGGAAAAAGCAGATACAGTCTCCCATTTTCCTCTTAATTCTGCAGAGCGGAGGCATGTAAAATACCTGTTAACTTTTATATAAGATACCGCTCTAGATTTTTCATGTACTTCTGCAACGCAGTAAGCATTGCCGAAGGTGTACACATGTGCAAACCTCTTTCAGAGGCCAAGTTATTAAATACAACACATCTATCCATAGCACGTTTCACTGTTACATGACAAAGATGAATAATTACCTGTTTTTCTACCGCAGCCCTTCCTTCTTCCCTTGTTGTAGATGTAAGTGCTTCATTCAAGCACTGCAGACTAAAAATAAATTATTGAACGATATTTCAGATCTAGTAGAAAGCTGAAGGTCAAAATATGAATAGAGTTTGGATCAAGAATGCATACCTTGCTAACTCCAGGCGATCACAAAGTTTTTCTACTTCTTCCATCATCTTAACACTTTCTGCCTCATTGTCAGAAAAGTAATTCCAGTTCTGAAAGCAGACCACCATATCCTTTACCATCAGATTAGAGAAAAACCTAAACGCGGAATCTACAGCCGGCTGTTTTGTAACTGGTTTGATGGCCATAAGTAATCCCTGAAGAAAACAGCTTGCAGGAACAGCAGTGTAAGCAAAAGCTATATGTAATATCTCTGCAGGGTAACAAATAAAGACTATTAAGCCGTTAGAAAAAATGCTCTGAAAAAAATGTTTTCGACATCCATGGGTGTTTTTCCACTTAGCACTTAATGGGTCCTTAATGGGTCCTTAAAGGGCACTCTCGCGCTAAGGGGAAAATCACCCCATATGTTTCGTTTTTATTCTTGCCTATACTTGTTTTATTAGAGTGAATGATTGTTTCTCACCCATCTTTGATTTTATTTATTTATTTGTCTGTTTGTTTACATTTCTATCCTGCCCCATACCCGAAGGTCTCTGAGTGGGTAACAACAGATTAACCAACAGATGAAAAACAAGATACGCATTAAAACAAGATACAGATTAAACCAAAACAATCTGAAACTGATCCAAATAATCTGGACCAGACAGTTCTCTGGACACCACGTTGGACTGTGTCCAATTGTGACACCTAATCCCCCATGAATCTGAGCGACATTGTCCTCAAAGTACTTCGCAGATTTGTCACAGCAGATATTACTTTGGCCCTGGCTCAAACTTCGAGCTCGGTTTTATAAGGCCATTAACTACTCTAAAAAGCTCTGCTGGACGGCTACTCTAGAACGCAATGGAGGTGGAGAAAAAAATTATTTTTTGCTGCCATCATTGCCACATGGTAGGCACAATCGTGTGCTCTTACACGCATTCGGTCAGACTAGCAGCCGGATTTACACCACCTGCGCTCAACCTTCCTGTTACATAGCCCAGAGCTCTATGGCAGTGTTTCCCAAAGTGTGGTACACATACCCCCCAGGGGTACAGGAAGAGTTTGGTGAGGGTACGCATTGCACCGGAGTTTGGTGGGGATCACGTGGGAATATCCACTGCACCATGCTCAGCTGCGCCCACAGAACAAGGAAAGAAATAGATGTGTATCACAGTTTTTACACGGGAAATGGGGCCATTGTACATCATATCTCAGCTCATTATGGCGGGAATGTCTGTGCATCCTTCACGCAGCTCGGGTTCGGCCATTTTTAAACTGCGGGAACATTAACAGTTGACGTTGAGCCGCGGAGCTGTTTAAATGCCGGAGAATTGCAGTGTTATCTAATGGTCTTGTGAGGCGTGACATGGCATGAATATACTGCACTTTGTTGTGTATCAAAAAAATAAATATATTTTGATTTTTATTAAAGCATATGTTTTTTATGAGGGGTACTCAGCGTTATGAAAATTATAGAAGGGGTACACAGATGTCAAAAGTTTGGGAAACACTGCTCTATGGAATACATTTTAATTATGTTTTTATATAACTTATGATTTTAGCTGTTTTTACTCTACGTATATCGCTTTGACATATATTTTAATGGGAAGTTACTTAAACCTTTTAAGTAAAATAAACATGTGTTTGCACATCCCCATTGAATAGCTATGGGAATGGCCAAAGTTAAATGGCACTGCAACTGTTTGGCAGATAGAAGGGCCAAGAAGGCAAAACTCTGGTTCTGTTGCAAACAAAGTTGCACAAATATGTACATGGAGTCACCATGTTTGATTCAAGGGTGCCACTGCCTACAAGATTCCTTTAAAATGGGATTATAGACGAGTTTCCTAGCAATATATATAAGAAAAACAGTTTAGGAGTACGACTAGGGATACTGAATGGAATAAATGACACCGACAGTGCTGTCTTGGAAACTTATCCACAGAAACAAGCAGAGAAGTAGCCATTTTCATCTGATTGCCTTAATCACCAAAATTCTCTGTCCATCAACGCCCATCCATAATCCATTCTGCTGTCTTTCTTATCCAAACACACAACTCTCTATAAATAAACTGAAAACTAAATCCAAAACAAATGACTGATTCTCTCCAAGATGCCAAAACACGCTTGTTAATGCAATGTAATTTAGAAATCTTGATATTTTTAGCAACCTCCTTCGAAATTATATCTAATTAGGACAGTTAATGGTGCGAGTCTAGCTTCAAATTTGCTGAGCTTACACCTTAGAGAGTGTTGGATAAAGCAGATCTTCCCCTCCCTCTGCTGACTTTGACTTTTACCAAGGCGACTCATTTCCCCCAGGCCAGTCACACCAGGGTAATACAAGGCCGCAAGCCTTCCCTGAAAGGGTGTTCCCAGGGATAAGAGATGGATAGATAAATAAAGGAAGGAGATCAGTGGTATCAAATCTCCCAGGATTCTCCAGCCTAAATGAAATCCCTTTTGGGAATAATGGGAAGAGAAAGTTTTAAAACTGAATCCATTATCTCTGCTTCTCCCTCGTCTGTTTTGGCCTGAAAGGAACTTGGCTATAACTTAAGTTAAAGCAGTGGATCACACTCTTGAGCGGATCTCTGAAGCTAGCACAGCAGTTCAGATAGCAGTTGACTCTGAACTTTCAAAAATGAATAAGAAAGGAAAGTAAGGCCGTACAGTTTTAATCACTAGCTATAAAATGATCTAGTGTGGACTGGGTACTTACACACTTCTAACCTGCCCTGAGACCATTTGCTGAAAGGCGGGCAGCGATATAGACAAACATTTGTATCCTATCCTTAGACAGAGGCCCAGGGCAAGTCGCAACATATGATACAGTAGTAAAACATTTTTTAAAAGACGACCTATTCCGTTTCGGTAACATTCACATACCTTGCAGGTTGTTCGCAGTTTTTGCCTTTCTTTTTTAATTGCTTTCTTCTGTATATCCTTTTCTTTTTTCATCTGCAGGGCCTGCTGTCTAATTTCTTCCTCTTCTTTCTCTTTTGCCAATCGTGCTGCTTCTAATTCTGCTTGTCTTTGCTGACAACGAACAATTCAAACTAATCAGGCCCAATATTATACTTATTGTCATGTTCAAGTTAGTCTTTAGGATTGGGTGATTGGAATACCAACAATGGAGATATCAGTTCTTACAGTTCTAAGAATCTCTTGAATCTTAATCAAAGTCACACAGCTGCACACAGAAACCAGCTTTGTCTTGCAGGCATTTCGAATGCTGATAGTATGAAAAGAATCAACATGGGCTGGTAAGCCCATCAGAGCCACCCAATACATAAAAACTGCTTTAGGTGGCTAGATATTCTTCACCAAAAGGGTTTGAAGATTTTACCGTTAAAAGTGAGACCCTCCACTTCTCCCAGAACAGCCTAAGTTCACTGGGTTTTTAACCAAAACCTCAAAGAAATCCACATTTCTGAGCAAAGTGCCGAGTTTCAGGTGTTTATGGCCTGCTTTCTTCTCTCTTACAAAAAAGTTGAATTTGTTGAATCTGCAACACCAGGCTGAGTTCTTTAGATTTTCCTCAGGAAGAGGCTGAGATCGTTATGTGATCAGGTGAAAACCTAGTGAACTCAGACTGTCTCAGAGAGAAGGGAAAGAGGGAAGCCACTAACCTAAGAGCTTCTGAGGTGCCTCTCTTTTTAATCTATCTGGTCAGCAGACAGAAGAAGAAAAATCACTCTCTACACCTCCCTTCCCCTCAGCAAGTAATTCATTTTGTAATGCAAGCCTATGATAGCAGGATTTTTTTCTGATATTCCCTATCGTCTTTTTTCCCTATAAGCTTCCCCTTCAAGAAACTATTGCTAATTTTAAGTGATTCCTGTAGGCACAATTTTAAACATACTTTCTCTCTTTCCTCTTGTTCTTTTCGTTTTGCTTCGACTTTTGCTTTCTTTTCTGCTTCTTTCTTTGCTTTTTCCTCCTCCTTGAACTTCTTTATCCTGGGATCACAGCTGTATGCCGTATCTAAGAAAAGAAGTTGCATCTAATGAAGTAAATATAGCAGGACTGAAATTCAACAAATCAGTTTTCTCGAAAACGTTCACACTTGCCAACTAGTGTCCTTATTCTGTTCATTTCTTCTTTTTTCCTTAGGGCTCTTGCTGCTCTGTTTTGCTTTTCAATCCACCTTCTCTCATCTCGACTGTAAAGGAAAAAGGAAATTGCATTGAGGAAAAAACACTTCCCAATATGACTGTACTCTGAAAATGATGTAAAATGCAGTAGGAATATCAAAACTTTTGCATACTATAGAACACTCTGAACACCATCAAAGCAAAATTTTGGGCAGTCAAAACCATTTCAATTCTGAAGAAGAATCATACTTGATATATGCTAACATACGATTGCTGACTGCCATTAAAATGCAGCACCTGAATATATATATTTATTTCTGTGAATACTGTGTATAGAAGAGTTCTTTGGAATGATCCTCTCTGAGTACTATGTGGAAGAAACCTATTGATGCCAAGGGGATGTTCATGAGTGAGATTAAGCAAACAAGCCAAAGTTATGTAGTAAATAACCGCAATCATATAGTTAATGTAAACAAGGCATATGAATTTGTACATTTACTTACATACCATTCTGCCTTTTCTTTTTCTTCTTCGTCTAAATAAGAAAACTCACGCCAAGAATCAAAATTATACCTAACAGATAATGGTAACAAGAGAGAGAGAGATACAGAGAAAGTCAAGGCAAAAGTTGTACATAATTGCTAAGAATTTTTAAGATGCTTTAACGCTGTTTGTACTGTTAATATGAGGGTGTAAACAGGCATGCTACCATATACCTGTTATCATGGACAACTATCTCAATAAGTTCCAAATAGGATGAAAGCTTTCCTAGTAGTGCTGGATGTAACAGTAGCTCCACAGAATCAGTGGCTGTTGTCTTCACCACATTCTTCCTCACAACTGCTACTATCCACTTCCAAAGCACCTAAGAACTGCTTGCAAACCAACAAACCAGGTCTTAGAAGCACATCTAGCAAGCCTGGGAAAGTCCTCATGCATCTCTGTGCCTTGTCTATCTTTGTTTTTGCACGGACCATCAAAGATCCGTATCTAGAAGATCCGTATCTTTGAGATGGGTCCTCCCCGGGATCCAGTCCTTGAAGATCTGGCTCTCTGGGAGGACCCCTTATGTTCGAACGGACCCGCTAGCACTCGATTGCAATGGGTGCATAGCATGGCACCGTGTGGATGCTGCAAGATGCCTCCTGAGGTCCCGATCAGGCCCCAGCAGGGAGTACCTGGTGAGCACAGGTGTCACCTCCCCGAGGTGCTCACTGTATCCTCTTCCCACTGCTGACGCCCCACCGCCGAAGGAGCCTCATCGGGAGGGGGGGGCACAGTGGTGGCATGGCCAAGTTTTTACTGAGGAACGTGACCAAAACGGTCACTTGAGCCAAGAAAGTATGATGGTTAGGGATGTGCATGGATCCCCCACCCTGCTGCTTGCTTAGCATCAAAGCAAATGGGACAGAAATTCACATTTGTGCAAATAGAGCCACTCTGAATGCGTTGTAAGTTCCAAATTCACTTCGAATTTTCTTCAAATCCCTGCCACCAGGCTTGGCTAAGGAACTTGGTTACATGTAACAGTGACAACCTATGTTTGGGAAAATCTGGACTGATTGGAGGACCTCAAAATAACCTAAGAAGCCTTATACAGCCTGGGCCTCAGAATCAACAAAATCTTTTTTCACGTACCAAAACGAGTAAAACGCATCCACCTCTTCAAAAGATGAGTTCACATCTCCAAGCTTAGGTACATTTTTCTTGTTTGACCACCTATAGCAAATAAAAGATATTAGCACATCATTTTGCTGAGATAAAAAAAAATCTGGGTAAGATTTGATATGAACTTTATCTTTCATGGTCATCTGCAAGCACATTTTATAAACACAGTCAGGTAAAAATTTCAAGTTAGAAAAGAGAGAACAGCATCACCTTGTCCTACAACTTCACAGCAGCCACTACAAATGTGGTGGGTATCCCTGTCATCAGACTGTCTTGAACCACGGGAGAGAAGACACAAAATAAAATGGAGGCGCTGGCTACAAGCGTCAAGCAACTGACCACTTCTGCAGTTTTCTTTTTCATAAGACAGTAGTAGTACAGGAACAAATGTATTGCTCTTTCTCTCTACTGGCACATGATTTAAGGACACATTTCTCTAAAAGTCATGCTCAAGCACCCTTCAAACAGCACATTAAATTGTGTACTTCGGAAATATATTAGATTTCATAGATACGCCACTGTAACAGGGGAACTAAGTGTCATATTAAATATGACTGAAATTGTCATATTAAGTAAGTTTCTTACATGCAGTTTAGTATTGATTTACAAAACCAATACTACACAAATATAAAAATATGGGCACTTTTGGACTGCACCCAGGCATTATTTATACGGTAATCATCTAAGCTTCTACCCTGAACAGGACAGAATAGTTTTGGAACCATCCGCCAGATGCAGTGGCGTCATAATGACACTCTAACGCAGGGCTTTCTAGCATGTGGTCTTCCAGATCCTGCAGTGCTTTAGCCTTCATGTCAGACACACATGGAGCCCTTCCTCATTTCCAGGAAGATCTGTCAGCTCTTCACTGTTGGGGTTCCTGAAGAAGCCACAAAAGCAAGTGGCTATTAGCTGATCACACTTGTCTTGTTAGGAAAGCGGTGAACTGAGCTTTGATCTGATGCACAGACATCATAGCAAAGCTTGATTTGCCGCTTTTTTAAACCGGCAGAGGTGACCAACTAATATTTATATTTACTGAATTTCTATAGCTGTCCAATAACCACAGGCTTATCCAAACGGCTCACAATAAGAACACATTAAGAGGCACTAAACTTCTCATATAATAGCCACTCACCCTCACCACTCCCTTAGCTATCAGAGCTGCCTTGTGAGGTGTGGCAACAAATCCTGCTGAAAGTGAGGAGGTTCTTCATAAATCCCTGCCATGGCCACATAAGAGGGAAGCCCTTCTCCAACGACATCAGAGTATACGGCAATGAAATAGATACAACTGTCCCCTTTTTTCCTCTTGAACATCCAAGTGTGAGCTCATTTCTGTGGCTGTTAACAATATTTACCGTATTTTCCGGCGTATAAGACGACTGGGCGTATAAGACGACCCCCAACTTTCCAGTTAAAATATAGAGTTTGGGATATACTTGCCATATAAGAAGACAACACCCGGCGTATAAGACGACCCCCGACCTTTGAGAAGATTTTCCTGGGTTAAAAAGTAGTCTTATACGCCAGAAAATACAGTACTAAATTTAAAGGACACTTGTTATCTCCCAAGAGTCTAAACAGCTTGCAAGTATCAAACAAAGTACAATCCAATGAGCGACTTAAAAATATAACACCAGTGTATTTTCTCTACATTTAGTCATACAAAACCCTGCTATTCATAACCAGCAAACTGCAGATGTTGACTGCCAGAGTCATCCATACCGCTTACGTACGTGAACCTATGCCGTACAGCAACACGATTATTTAACAGTAAACTCTTGCTGTGCTGTTTCCTCTTATCAAGCAGAAAATCCTCCCAGTTGCCCGTAACTTACGCTTACCTGGCATTCCGTTCAAAAACGGGCGCAAAGACTTCGAAGAAGTTTTCTTTTGCTTCACTTTTTGAAGGAACTGCATTGTCAAAAGTAGGATCTACACTGTTAAATGCTCGCCGCTTCACTGGATCTGACAAAATTTCATAGGCTGAAAAACGGAAGCACACAGCCGCCGTTACTAGTTAAGAGAGAAAGGCCACAGCCAAGACTTTACATTACCGTATTTTCCGGCGTATAAGACGACTGGGCGTATAAGACGACCCCCAACTTTCCAGTTAAAATATAGAGTTTGGGATATACTCGCCGTATAAGAAGACAACAACCGGCGTATAAGACGACCTCTGACTTTTGAGAAGATTTTCCTGGGTTAAAAAGTAGTCTTATACGCCAGAAAATACAGTAAGTATTCATTTTTAGGATGAAAAAAGAAATCAGAATATTTCTGTTTTAACTGAGAGTTAAAGAACACCGTTAAGGCAGCAAGGCAGGCCTGCTTACATAACTGATATGACAGTGATTCTCTGACATGCTTAAAATAAATTATTAGGCCTTCTAAACAGGCATTTCAGTGTTAAATGTAAAATAACCACTGCAACAATTCAGACCCAATAGTGACGTGAAAAGTAATGAGAGCAGTGTTTGCTAAGTGGAAATAGTATAAAATCTTATTCCCCACCCTTGCCCACGTAATTGCAGGATCGAACCCAATCAGGAGAGAGGGGCGTGCACCCCGGCTGACAAAGGGTGGGGAGGAAAAGATTCACTTTCCCCGACGCATTTTTGAAGAGTTTTCTGTGGGGACAGCAAAACCGGGGTTGACCTGGATTTAAAATCAAAGAACTGGGATCTCCAGAATGCGCATTTGCATCGGGTTTTGTTGTTTCGTTTTTAAAAGCGCTTTTAAAAGCTCAGGTAGGAACACACCCAGTGGTCATTGTTCTGTTGAACTTCCTACCAGCAGATGTGATAAAAACTTTTTAAAAGCATTAGACAAATTCATGGAGGACAGGTACATCAGTGATTACCAAAACAGATGGCTAGTGCCAACTCGAAGTTGGAGAGGCAGGCAGATGCCTCTAAAGGCCATCTGCAGGGAATGGAGAGCAGGTGAATGTTTTGTCTTTGTCTTCTGCTTGAGAATGCCCCAGGAGCAACTGTGGGCCACCTCGTGAGACTAGATCCAGTAGACTAGATCTTCTTGCGTTTTCATGGTCTTATCTGAGCAGAATCCCAGCTTCCCCTCCACTCCTGCTTTTGCTGCTGCGTTTGCTTCCCCACAGGAAAGCCAAACCTTCCAGAGAGCACAACCCTGTGGGCCAAGCATGACCATGGGGATCACTCCCAGGCTTACAGCACAAGAAACTGCCTTGGAGTTTTCAGAAGAAATATGGACCGGAGGGTGGGGGTGGAGAAAAACCTTCTATAGTCCCTTCACAGAACCTCAGGATTTGGCAGGGTAGGAGGTGGGCTTGTTAGCTAATTAGCTCTCACTTCCTTGACATGGGAAGAATTGGGTCTCAACAACAGACTGAAGTTTTCTCCTTTGGGGATGCGGGTCCACCCAGGAGCCAGACAGTTGCTCACTAAATGCCTGTCCCCTGTGAGCTCAGAGCCTCCCTGCCCCTCCTCCAATGCTGCGCTCCTTCAATGCCCCATGCCTTTCCCTCACTTTCTCCTTTATCAGACCTTTCTCCCATCCACCCATGCAGGAAGGAGCCACCAGCCAAAAAAGGAGAAAGTGAGGGGATGCATGGCAGGAAATGAAACTTTATTAACAGGGTGGAGTGGGTGAATTGTTACTTGTTATCAGTGTGAAGTGGGTGAAAATGAAACTGTGAAGTGGCCTGCTGAGGGAAACTTTAAACTCCTTTGCAAAGGAGGGGTGGCAAGGGGCTGTCCTACAGGGTGAAACCCCACCCGTTTCATGACACATCTCCCCTCAATACTGTGATACCATTCCCAAAGAAATAAAAATAAAGTGTTTTAGTAGCAAATATGGGAGTGAGAGCTTTTTTTCCAGGTGTTTTTTTATTGCGGTTTTTAGCTATTTACTCTTCGTAAAGTGAGGGAAGCCAATCTGTAAGGAGGACAAACAATTTTCAAATCGTTTTAAAATGTGAGTGGAAACAAAGCCACTGTGTAAAAAAACCAAAAACGCTTCCCCTTATTGGTTCTAACTCTCCTGCCCATCAGCTTCATGCAGAGGTAAGTACTATTTGAGAACTAGAGCCTCAGTGTAATGATATATCACTGAACAGATAATATATAGTTACACCCAGCAGGACACAGTAGCTTTGTAACGGCAAATCAATAATTCACTTGAGAGACTGCTGTGGTGTTATTTCCTAACTGGTTTGATTAGGTATCAATATAGGTTATCATAACTAATATATCCCCACAAATTGTTAGTCAAGTTACATAATTCTTTCAAGCTACTTTTTGCATATTCTTATAACGCACAGTTTCAATTCAGAACAGTTCTTACCTTTCGTTATACAGGTAAAGTAATCGTTGTCACCTTCACCTATCTGTTCTCCTGCTGCTTTTCGCTTGTCAGGATGGTGTTTTAAAACCATAGCTTTATCTGTAGGATGCAAATAAGGCCACTTTCAAGTTCTGAATCACCTTTTTTTAGAGTTGACTTATTGCCCATTGACCTCTATATATATTGCAAGAAACTGTGGTATCTTGTATTGATGTCTTATATCATTATGTACACTGCAGAAATTCATGCATTCTATATATATTTGTGATCATAAAAGGGTTTTTTTTTCCCTCTCCCTAAGTGCCATCTGCCATACTAAATATTCTCTTCTGGTAAAGCACAAGAGAAGTGAAGGTTTACAAGTGCAAATTATCAACATGCATTTCATGGAATTCCCAATACTTTTTTTAAAAAATCTTGCAGCTCTTAAGTATGTAACATCTTAAGGCACAGGGGTGGGTGAGATCCTAACCATGCATACAAGGAAGGAAGTCCATTAAGTAAAATTTACTTCTAAGTAAGTACACCTGATTTCAGGGTGCGATAAATCCCAAAACCTCATACATAACAGCGCCACAACTGAATGACCCAGCAGCTACATTACACTTTTAAGTACATTAAAATCTACTTGTGTTCTCTTTCTCTGCTTTGGAAATCAACTGCATTAGAATGGGAGCAGGTACCTGAGGCATTTCATGAAGAAGGTACACCTTCAGTTTTTATAGACCAAAGGTTAACATATTTTTTCCACCAACAAAACACAAAAATATTTAAGATACCTTATTGCAACTGGAAGCCAGAATAATTTACAACAGTGTTGCAATTTAATTTTGTGAGTCAACTATTTATTCACCTCACCCTTCTAATGAACAACTGCTTTCTAAGGAGCTTTTCACTAAACATTAGAAACTTTGAATCAAATCTGATGCCTCAAGCTGAATAATTCTACTCTTCCAACAAAAACACAACTTTATTTTTAAGAATCAAGAAAAATATCAGCTAAAACAAAATGGACTTTTCTGTTGCTGAAATAAATTATCTGGGTGACATGGAGCCCCTCACACCTAAAACACTTTAAATAAAAAAACTCCTAAAAGGAACAGAAAGATACTTACGAGCTGCTTTGATTTGTTTCTGAGATGCCTTGTATCTTAAATGTCCCAGACCAAGTACTGAATAATGATCTTGATTCTGAAAAAAATGGTATTAGAAAGTTACTTACACTGAATAACAAATGTCTGTTCACCTCAACCCGCTCTCTTGCTACCATCTTGCTAACTCAGGGTGTTTTTCCACGGCCACTTAGTACCCATTTTACCACCCATTAAGGACCTATCTGGATGAGAACTGGATGACCCAATTTCTACCACGGCAACCATTAGGGACACATTTGTTTCCACCGCGCCTCGGGAAACCCGGATCATATGGGTACTTTTTGGCCTTTAATCCAGATTTTCTGTAGACCTCATTAATGGTGTCTACAATGGGGTCTTCAGCCAGAAAATCCGGATTAAAGGGAGCCTGTTTCCACATTAGTTTGGTATGGGGTCTAGAGGAGGTTAGGGGGAGGGGGGAGCCTTGGGGGGGGGGGAGCCGCAAAACCTAAGCTTCGAAGTCTTTTCGAAGTCACTTTGAAGTCTGTGCAAAATAGCTCCGGAGAGTCTTTGGAGTCTGTGCTGATCTTCAGAGTAAACTTCGAAGTGACTCCGAAGTCACTTCGAAGTGACTCTGAAGTCACTTCGAAGTTTACTCCAAAGATCAGCACAGACTTCAAAGATGCTCCAGAGCTATTTTGCAAAGACTTCAAAGTGACTTTGAAGTGACTTTGAAATGACTTTGAAGTGACTTTGGAGCCACTTCGGAGATTGCACCCCTGTCCCCCAGAACACTTGAGGTGACAGGCAGACCCCTCGTGGGTAGATCCGGATTTCCAAATGGGTGCTCCGGTGTTTCCATGGCAGGGAGGCTAGCACTCATTGCTATAGGGTGCTAAACCACCCATGGAAACACACTGGGTACTACTAGATCCGGATTAAGGGAAGTACCCATTCCCTAGATCCGGATCTTCATAGATCCGGATTAAAGGAGCGTGGTGGAAAAACACCCTCACTTTCATCACCAGAAAAGGTTTAACTCCACACTATTTGCTTGTCTTTCAAATCACTTGGATTTTAGCACGATAAGTACATGAAAAAAGTCAAAGCACAAATGGAGCCTCTTTCGGGCTGTTTTCTATATTAAGGTAACAGTAAGCAACAAGTACAGCATAGAAGAACTAAAGAGTGAATAAATTTATGTTAGGAAATTCAGTTCCTAACATAAGAAAAAAAATGAAACCATATCTTCAGTTCAATGGAATTTACCTTTAGTTCCCTAACAGAACAAGCAATGTTATCCTTTGATCAAAGACTAAAATGTATTGTTAATTGAAGATTTATATGATACGGGACATAATCCCAAAAATTTAAGGGAATTAGAACAATTATTGGGAGGAAGCTGGTTGCAAGCGAGGGGAATAAAGACTTATATAGATCAAGTAAGAATTAGAGAGATAGTGAATAAGGAAGATGAAATATTTGATAAAATAATAAGAAAAGTGAGGAAGAGTGAAAAAGGTATTGCAGGAATTATATATAAGGGGTTAATGACAGTGGGAGAGGAAATATATGAAGAAATAAGAGGAATATGGAGTGATGATATAAGAATAAACAGAGAAGAAGTTAAAAAGGAAATACAGAGAATGGAAAAAATAAAATATGGACGAATATGGGAAACAAGAATGAAAATAATACATAAATGGTATAGAACACCAATACAATTGTCACACTTCTTTCCAAATGTAACCGAAGAATGCTGGCACGGATGTCAAGAAAGAGGAATATTTTTACATATGATTTGGCAGTGTCAGAGAGTGCAGGTGTTTTGGAAGGAGGTAGAAAATATGATCAATAATATATATGCACTTAATATTAATTTAAATGAAAGGATAGTAATATTTCAATTGGATCTGGAGAATATAAGGCCAAAAACGACTAGGGAAGTAGTCTGTTCCATACTTAGGTCGGCTCAATTGGTAGTAGTAAATGGATGGAAGGATGCAACTAAATGGGAAATACAGAAACTGTATGAATATATAATAGCCTCGATTGCAGTAGAGGTTCGAGAATGTCGGGAAAATTTTGAAAATGATTTAGCAAAAATAAGAAGGTGTAAAAATAAATGGAGGGAGGTTAAAAATTACCTGGAAGCGAGTGTCAGAAGTGAATTAGTAAAATTACAGCTAAGAATTGTATTCCAAATGTAACCCTTAGCTCATAAATGTTATTGAATATTTACTATTTAGGGGAGGGAGGGGGTGGGGAGGGGGGGGAAAAAAAAAGGGAAGAATGTATAAGTGCATAACTATGTAAAAATTTTATAAAATAAAAAATATATAAATAATAAAAAAAAAGACTAAAATGTATTGTTATTGTTTTAATCAATGTATTCTGATCTCAACAAATCCAACAAGCTATACAAAGACCCCTTTGAAAATTTACGGAATATTTCAACAACAAATGTGAAAGGTCCCACTGCAAAAAATACAAACATCCACAAGCACCATAAAAATGTTGTGGAAAGTTGACATACAAGAACCTATAGATGATAACACTTGGTGAAAGACAGGAAATCTAAAACAACACTGGCAAACATCTACAAAAATCAAAGAAACAAAAGTGCTCTATAAATGGTATAGGATACTCTCTCAAAAATTCTCAGATCAGCAAGTACACAGTGTTGGAGAGGCTGTAATTTCATCTTATCTTTCTACCACATGATCTGGGAACATCCCCAAGTATTTTTGGAAAAAAAATACTTTGCAATCAATATATATTTCCAACAAATACATCATTCACACCAGATTGGGGATGTACACGAATTTTTTTTTCATTAGAATTCGAGTTGAATTGAATGTCAAACATTTGCTTCGAATGTTTAGAATCTAAATGCAACAAAATCCGGTTTGAATAGAATACATTCAAAACTATTTGTTCAAATGTTAGATTTGACACATCTGTATCTGAAAGTAAGAATGTTGACAACATTCATAGGTGTTATACGTATCTGTACGCATTTCGTATGCACCCTGTTTTATCCTGTATGCATCCCATTTTCGTCCCGTACTATAAGCGCAAATGCGTACGGATACATATGCTATTTGTACAGATATGTGTGTAAAGTAGAAGTAGAATGTGAAGTAGAATGTTTTGAATAATTTGAACAAATGTTTTGGAACATTCAAAATTCATTCAGATGTTTAAATTTGAATGTGAAGACATTCTGTTCAAATTGGTGCCAAGGTCAGAGTAAGAGTGGAACAGGTAATGGGTTCCCATCTCCGGCAGTGGTTCTCCCATTCCCTGGCTGGATGAGGCTTGAAACATGCTGTACTAGTGCCGGTCAGGTTTGGATTGCAATCTCATTGTACAAAACAGCTTCAACCAATATGTTATTCAGAAGCCATCTATTCACTAAAGCTCAGTTTCCTGATACAAACAAGAACAACAGCAACAACAGAATTGGAACACAAAGCATACCTTCCAATCCTTTGGGTCAAGTGTTTTTAACATAGAAAATTCTTCCAGCTGTAATTCTTCATCTCCTGATTCTTCAGAGAGTTCTTTCTCATCTTCTAGCTCCTGGAAGGAGGCAGAAACATGTATGCTTCTCCTCTTAATAAATGCTTCAAACCATCTTCCCACAGGCTCAACTTGGCATGGCACAGAAGCTGTAAAGAGAAGCAAACAAGTAGCCTAAATGTCAGCTTTACCATCTTCACATTCATCTGGATACAATCTTGACTATTTCACGCACTATATGTATAAATATTTCACCCTAAATGATTTTCATGATTCATTTTTACTTAAAATCTGATCTGTACTATTGCAATCTGAAAAACAACAACAAGGAAAACAGCTAACTGACAATCAAAAGAGTATCCCTGTTCCCTTCCACAGCATTTTCCTTTTGTATCTTGTCTCTTTAGATTGTAAGCCTGACGGCAGGGACCTGTCTAAAATTAATATAATATTGTAACCCACCCTGATACCTTCGGGAATAGGGTGGGATAGAAATACAAATAAATAATAAATAAATAAAAGAGCCAGATGTCACTCTGAACCACATGCAGCTTCTGTTACCTTTATAGATTTAACTTGCTAATATATCATTTATGGATGCAGCTATCAAATATACTTCCTATTTTAAATGTGTCCTATAAGTTCACATTTATTCTGTAAAGTCAACTGGAACAGTAGGCACAAACAGTGTTATATGGTTTCTCCAGGAGCAGTTCAACTTGGACGGATGTTTTCTGTTTAGAAAACTATTGTCTAAATAGTTAGATTCATCAGTACTAGTGCATAACTTTTATAAATTATGACACTGCCATGGTTTTAATATGTCATTGGTTTTAATGTGTTCATTTTATATGTTGTAACCTGCCCGGAGACCCTTGGGTTTATGGATGGATGGATGGATGGATGGATGGATGGATGGATGGATGGGTGAATGGTAGATAGATAGATAGATAGATAGATAGATAGATAGATAGATAGATAGATAGATAGATAGATAGATAGATAGATGAATCACTCATTCTATATAATTGCTGGTCGCTATCTAGGTATCTTTTGCTTCACAACATTGGCAACAATTACTGTTCTTTCAAAGAGGCAATAAGATTCACATCCAACAAGAACACTTATCACTCATCCTAAGCCATTGACAATGAAGTCAGAATTAGATATTTATTTATTTTATTTATTTACATTTTTATCCTGCTCTGTATCTGGAGGTCTCCAGATGGGTAACAACATTTAAAATCAAACATTTTTAAAACAATAGCAGAATTAGAGATGCAACTGAATGATTTCTCCTGACAAGACACAGCAATGGGCCAAACTGTGTTTGATGAATTTCTTCTCCACATAAACAAGGAGATCAAGGCCTCATTCCACAGGGGAAACAAGGAAACAGTAGGAACACCACAAACACAACAAAAGTGTCCCTTTCAGTACCGCACCTTATTCCAGTGGGGACTCCAGGCCTACTGTAGTCTACACTAACATGTGAGCACCAGAACCCTATTCTGGGATATACTCCAGAATAAGGCCCAGTGCAGAAAGGGCCAAAGACTGCGTGGTGAAAGCAGCAGGTGGTTTGAAACCCGAAAAAACTACCCTGAAAAGACCACAGGACGCTGCCCTTACAAGGAGCCAATTCGTCCCACCCATGGGCTAAGAAGCAGCCACCCCCACACTGGAACCACAAGGCCCAAACACGCCATTCTAGGAGAGCAAAGAAGAGCAGGAACGGGGGGGGGGAGGAGAGGAGAGGAGGGAAGGAAGGAAGAAGGGAGGGAGGGAGGGAAGGAAGAAGGGAGGGAGGGAGGGAAGGAAGGAGGGAGGGAGGGAGGGAGGGAAGGAAGAAGCGGGAAGGAAAAGAGGAAGGAGGGGAGGGAGGGAAGGAAGGAAGAAGGGGGAAGGGAAAGAGGAAGAAGGGACGGAGGGAGGGAAGGAGGGAGGGAGGAAGGAAGAAGGGAAGGAAGGAGGAAGGAAGAGAGGGAGGGAAGGAAGGAAGGAAGGAAGGAAGGAAGAAGGGGGAAGGGAAAGAGGAAGAAGGGAAGGACGGAGGGAAGGAGAGAGGAAGGAAGAAGGGAGGGAAGGAAGGAAGGAAGGAAGAAGGGAGGGAAGGAAGGAAGGAAGGAAGAGAGGGAGGGAAGGAAGGAAGGAAGGAAGAAGGGAGAAGGGAAAGAGGAAGGAGGGAAGGGAGGGAGGGAAGGAAGAAGCGGGGGAAGGAGGGGGGAAGGAAGGAGGGAGGTGCCGGCCCGGCGAGGCCGAGGCGGCCAGGGAAGACTTTACGTACCGCTGGACAAGGGTCTGGCGACCTCGGTGACCTGCCCCTCAGGAGCCCCCCGCAGCAACATCATGGCGCCGGGCCGACCGACTGTCAGCTCCTCCTCCCTCCGGGACTGTCGCCCCTCCAGCGCTCGTTCTACCGCCCCGCCTCCTCCAGCCCGTCTCCCCGTCGGCCCTGCTGCTGCTGCTACCGGCCGCGCGAGTTTCCAGGAGCCGGCGGCGGCACATGCAAGGGCCCGGCAACCACTTCCGGGTCTTCGAGGATACCGATGACGTCACTTCCCCTCAGCCTCAGAGGCTGTGAGGAACTAACTTCCGCCTACAGGCAGGGAACGTCGTAGTTCGCGTGGGGAAGAAGGAGCTTTCGTGTGAAGCGCTTTCGAAGCTAATGCCTACAACTCCCGTCACCCTTTGCTGTTGGGTGTCCTTGTGGGGACGAAGGGCATTAAGAGTGTAGCAACATGGTTCCTCTTCCCTATGGAGAATTCAGAGACTTTCCGAGATTGCCTCGTATTGACAGGCAAGACGGAAAACTACGACTGCGCCACACACACTAACTTGTCTTCACGGACGACGACAACTAGTCCTTTTTGATCTTAACGTCACTTCCGGTAGGAATCAAATCCCGCCTCCGGAAGGAAGTCCCCTCGAGGTGCTGCGTAATGTACCGAGTGGTTCGCGCATGCGTAGTAGTGCGGGTTGAGGAAGGGTTGGCGTTGGTTTTCAATCTCCAGTCTAGCCGGCCGGGCGTCCACACCAGCGGGCGGAACGATGCCGGATTACTTGGGCTCCGATCAGCGCAAGACGAAGGAGGAGGAGAAGGAGGACAAGCCGATCCGCGGTGAGAATCCTCCCTGAAGGGCCGTTATAGGGTCGGGATAGGCGGGGAAGGGGAGCCGTTCGCCCGTGCAGCCCTTGGGAGGGGATGCCCGGGGGGCGCCTGCCTTGTCCCTTCGGCCGGGCCGGATGCCTCCCTTCTCCTGAGCTCCACCCTGCCCACCCTCTGGGAGACTGTGCCTGGCCAAACAGTACGGGCAGGACACTTGCACTGCTAAGAAGCCAGTAAAGTCAAAATGGCTCCTCAAGGCTGGGATTTAAAGAGGGATGCGCGCGAATATTCGAATGCATTCGAAATTGGGTAGGAATTGACTGGGTTTAGACATTCGAATTCGAACCGAACGCCCTTAAATTTGAATTTTAAAGACTCGATTTGGATTTCGGATCCGTTCGTTTGAACTATCCAGACATTCGTATGAGTACGGGTTCGTACGTGATGCGTACTTGGAGGTCCGCATCTTTCCCGCATCCGTGCAGGATGAAAGCGGGTTGCGTACGGGATAACTACGGGATGCGTGCTGACGTGCACGGGTGCGTATGGACGCGCGTGGACCCGGGGAAGATGCGTACAGGCATTTGCGAATGTTGTCGGCATCCGTAAGTGCAAATTCGGATCAGAAATTTGAATGAATAGATTCGAACTTGCTTAATTCCAATCGAATTTGGTTAAATTCAGACTTTAAACATTCAAATTGAATAGATTTTTTGGGTATTCGAATCGAATTGAATTTGTGCACACCCCTGGTTCATGAAGCTGAGGAATTTTCGAACCGTCATTTTAACCATTCCATACCATCTGCTCCAGGGTCACTCTTGGGCAGAAAGAGGAAGATCGGCCTTGCATCCTCCTCTACTATTTGGCAGGATTCCTGCTTCAGCTTCCTTTTGGGCAAAAGAGCTGGGGCAATGTGTTGGATCATACCTAAAGTCATAAAAATGCCTTTGTTAGATTTAATTTATGTGGGCTGCTGAGGAAGGATTGTTCGGTTCAGGATGTTAAGACGAATGTTCCTTCCTATGCTTTCAGAAGTATTTGTGATGTCAGTAATAGGCCATTCAGTGTGATCTAAGTTTCATGGGCTTCAGGATTTTCTGAGAAACTCTGCTTCATTATACCTCCTTGAGGTTTTGATGTAATAGAGGAGACGATGGGACCTTGGCGGGGGGGATGTAATCTAGTCATTGCAGCAGTATTTCATAGGAGTGGAGGCACCTAACTTCTTCTAGAAAATTCATAGCATTGATTCCACAAGAAGATACTCTGAGAAGGAAGTGAAGTTAGGGTGTTTTTCCACCGTGCTCCTTTAATCCGGATCTAAAAAGATCCGGATTAAGGGAAGTACCCAATGTGTTTCCATGGGTGGTCTAGCACCCAATAGCAATGGATGCTAGCCTTCCCGCCGTGGAAACACCGGAGCACCCATTTGGAAATCCAGATCTACCTATGAAGGGTCTGCTTGTCACCCCAGGTGTTTGGGGGGACAGGCGGTGCAATCTCCGAAGTGGTTTCGAAGTCACTTCGAAGTCTGTGCAAAACAGCTCCATTGAAGTCTGTGCTGATCTTCAGAGTGAACTTCGAAGTGACTTTGGAGTCACTTCGAAGTTCACTCTGAAGATCAGCACAGACTTCAAAGATGCTCCAGAGCTATTTTGCACAGAATTTGAAGTGACTTCGAAATGACTTTGAAGCTTAGGTTTTGGGGCTCCCGCCCCATGGGTGCCCCTTCCCCCTAGCCTCCTCTAGATCCCATTGCCACACAAGCATGGAAACAGGCTCCCTTTAATCTGGATTTTCTGCCTGAAGACCCCATTGTAGACCCCATTAATGGGGTCTACAGAAAATCCGGATTAAAGGCCAGAAAGTACCCATTTGATCCAGATTTGCCCAGCGGCAGTCGAAACAATCGGGTCCCAGATGGGTGCCATGGTGGAAATGGGATCATCTGGCTCACACCCAAATGGGTGCAAAAATGGGTACTTTCTGACAGTGGAAAAACACCCTTAGAATGGTCAGTGCTTAAGATCTGCCAAATGCTGCAGAAGCCAAAGGGCTTTTATAGTTCCATTCCTTATGTGTCTGACAGCATCTCACAGTCAATGGGAATTTGTATTTAGATGGAATTTGGGTTCAACCCAAAGCCCCTCTAACAATATATGTGATAAAATTGATGCCGCTGTTGCTCTGGCAACGAAGAGATGCTGTTTAAGTATGTTAGTTGTATGTGATAACAATAGCATGGCAATGACTTATAGCATTAGCTTCATGGAATTCTCTTTGGAAATTAGTGTGAAATCAGAACATAAAAAATGCCTTGCTGAGTTGTATCTGTGGCACATCTAGTCCAGGAGCTTGTTCTCACAGTGATGGTAAATTGCACATGGAGGCCAACAAGCAGGACCTGAGAACACAACTTGCCTTGCTCACACAGCTCCTTGCAGCTGCTCATCAGAGGCATACTGTGTCTTATGTTTCCTTTGTTTTCCTCTGCTACAAGGATCTCTGTGTTCTGTTTCTTTCAGCTTTGGATGAAGGTGACATTGCCTTGTTGAAAACCTATGTAAGTACTTGGTACAGTTACAGGCATGTGATATAATTTGCTCAACAGTTACACTGAAATGGACATATGTAGGCTTTCACGGCTGGATTCAATCGCATTTGTAGCAGTTTTGGGGCTGTTATGCCATGTTCCATGTTTCTTCTTCTGAGGTAAGAGCAAAGACCTCTGAAGACGGATATTGCAGCTGTATCTGAAAGCTTAGGTTCTCAGAAGAAGAAACCTGGAACACAACATAACAGCCCCCAAACTGCTGCAAATGAGTTACACTGAAAGATTGGGAAGCATTAGATAAAGATGCAGTTGTGATAAAAAATATGTTATGAGCTTTGTTCTTCTCATTTAGTGACCTTCGTATTTCTTAACGCAATTCCGTCTTCCTGATCTTCATCAAATCCTCATGCCCTTCTTTTTTCAGTGAGGTATCATGCTATAGCCCATTTGAACTTTGTTATGGGACCCAACCAACCAGTGCAAAGCAAAGGCCAAGACCACTTGTTAGTCAGTAGTGATGTAGAGGGGAGGCACAGCCTAAGGTAGTGTCAGTCATATGGTAAAGGGGAGACCCAGTCTACCAAAGAAAGCCAGACTGCATTAATGGAACTTTCTGAGATTATGACAAATAGGGGAAGTCATATTTTACCATCTAAATCTTATCTAGGGAAATCACATTTTATCAATTTTGTAAAAGTAAACTACTGTACAATACTTGAGGGAACATCTCCTCTTGTACTGACCTGCCCGAGGTTTAAGATCTGTTGGAGGGGGGCTCCTCCATGTCCCAGTAGTTAGAGAAATCTGCTGTGTTGGGACATGGGTGAGGGCCTTCTCAACTGTGGCACCTCACTTATGAAATGCCCTTCCCTTGGAGGCCCATTGAGTGCTAGCTCTCCTAACCTTTAGGTGCCATTACAGCCTTTAGGCACTAATTCACTCAAGCACTTTTTAAATCTTAATTTTAACTTTTTAACTAGCAGTGCTGTTTAATACTGTTTAATAGGGTATGCATTTAATGTTTTACTGTATATGGGTTTTTGTTGTAAGGCACTCAGAGATCTTAAGATATGAGGCGGGATGTAAATAATCTAAATAAATAAATACCTTCAAGTTTCTCTTGTGTTCCCTAACTATTTCATCTTTTGCCTGTCCAGGGCCAGAGCACATACTCCAGGCAGATCAAGCAAGTAGAAGATGATATCCAGCAGCTTCTCAAGAAAATCAATGAACTCACAGGTATACTTGTTTTGTGTTTGTCAGAAGTGCTAATCTTTCCTTCATGTTGTTCGTGACTTACGCACTGTCTTATTGCGTCATGGAGCCTATTTGTAAAATACTATCCATTGCAGCTTGCTCTCAAGAACAACTTCAGAGGACAAGGATTTGAAGGGCACAGCAAGGAAACGCCAAGTATTGCTTTTGGGATGCTGAGGTTGACATGGATAAAGAGAGCAAGTGTATACTTGAGTGGTAGATAGGGCATAATAATAAAAAACAGAAACTAAGAGTTAGAGGTTAGAAGATAAGAACATAAGAGGAGCCCTGCTGGATCACGCCACAACACATCTAGTCCAGCATCCTGTCTCACATAGTGGCCCACCAATTGCCCATGGGCATCTCAAGCAGAGACAAGGACAAACCTTCTCCTGCTCTCAGATCCCAGCAAATGACCTTAAAAGCATCCTGCTTGTCCCCCCAGCCTGAAAGATATACTTAGACATCCATTCTAGTAGCCATTGACACATCTGCCATCCATAAATTTGTCTAACTCTTCCTTAAAGCCATCTAGCCACCTCTTCTGGCAGCAAATTCCATACCCAGTTTGTCTGCTGTATTGTGTCCTTGTTAGATGACATTGAGGAAGACATTCTCCGCCTCATAATTGATGCTGAAACTTGTTCGTTCTTACAGTGAGCAGCTCTATAAAAGTGTTTTTAAACTAGAAGATTGGAGGTGGTGGGGAAATGCACATGAACAGCCAGCAGATGGCTGTATAAAGCATTTGTTTTTCTGCGGATGGTTTGGAAGGCCCAGATAATATAGAAACAAAACAACCCAGATCCTTTGTTAACAGATTTAGGTCCACCTGAATCAAGAAGCTTAAAAAAAATTGCAGGGAGATGTTCTAAAACAGCTGTTCTCAACCTTCCTAATGCCGCGACCCCTTAATGCAGTTCCTCATGGTGTGGAGAGCCCAAACCACAGGGGTGGGGCAGTTGGGAGGGGGGGCGGCGGGAGATGTCGCGACCCCTCTGAAAGGGGTTGTGACCCACAGGTTGAGAACTCTAGTTGACGTACTGTGAACTGAGCTAAAACAAAGCATGGCGTATGACGCTAGTATGATACACTGAATTTTCTCTTAACTCCTGTGGAGGTGGAACAATGCATAAATTATTTGAAGAGAAATAAATCCCCAGGACTCGATGCGTTTCCTATAGCTTTTTATATACGTAGTTTAAAATGGCACTTATTCCATATCTTATTAAGTTATACAAGTTATACAACTGTGCATTTACAGTGCGACAAATACTGAAGTTGTAGAGAGATTCCAAAATTATAACCATATTAAAGCAAAATAAAAGGCCTGAATTGTTGGGAGTCTTTTCCTAACCAAGAGACTGTAAAAACTTTGGTGCCGTCCAAGTGAAGAAACCAGCACGTATGGTTCTAAAGGATTAATATAGATTTATCAAAAAAAGATGTGCACGAATATTCGTGCAATTCAAAATTTGTACAAATTAACACTACTACTAATAACATTTATTTCTAATGCCCTTTCCACCAAAGGGCGGAACAACAAGCCTGTAATCAACTACTTAAATCAAAGAAATTGTTTTGCCCAAGGCAGTTTACATAATACAGAAAAAATACAGCATCAAATAATACATTGCATGTTGTAATAAGTAATACATTATAGCGTCACAAATAATAGATTACATAATAATAAACTTATAAAGCAGGTGGGACAGCTGACCCCTGAGCGTCCCTCCCTCATCCATGCCAGTGTTGGGGCCGGGTGCCACTGGGGTTTTATACTCCTTGCAGCAGGAGGGGCAGCTGACCCCCCAGCTTCCCTCCCCCATCCATGCCGGTGTTGGGGCCGGGTGCCATTGGGATTTTGTACTCCTGCAGCAGGTGGGATGGCCAGATGCTGAGCTCCCCCTGCCCCTTGTCCATACCGGTCCATGAGTTCCTACGGATTTCAGCATTGATGGGCAAAGTGAAAGAATCAAATGGATCTGGCCTTCGTTGAAGCTTTGCCCACCCCTGACCTCCCGTTCCCCTCCCTGGGCATGCCTCCTTATCTCCAAATGCGACCACGGCCATATCCTCTGCATCTTCTGCCACCATCCTCAAGTAGGCCTTCCAGAGGTGTGCGCACGCTTCCCCCATTTGGGAATCAATACACAAGACTTTTTTTCATTTAAAGAAGCCAATTTCTTAATTGAAGCTAGGAAACTCATCTTTTGTATGCTAGTTGCCTCAGTGCCAACCATTAGGCAGAACTGGAAGAAATTACTTTAAACATTGGTATTTGATTTTTAAGAATATGGGTTTTAGTAATGAATAGTTTTATTAAGTGGAGATTGGCTACTCTGATGGCATATAAGAATAATGAATTTTTTGGAGAAATCTGGAACCATATCCTCCAGCCACTAGAGTAGTACGCTTCCCCTTTGAAGCATCTATTGAGTCGTGAACGCTGAAATTTCACTTTTTTATTGTTTAGGTATTAAAGAATCAGACACTGGCTTGGCACCTCCTGCCCTCTGGGATTTGGCTGCAGATAAACAAACCCTTCAAAGTGAGCAGCCACTGCAAGTTGCAAGGTAGCTGTTTATTTAATCTGATCAGCCATAAGATCAAAGAGCTATAAAAACAAACAGCATTTCCGCATAATTGTCAAAGTAACCTTTGATAAACCTGAAATGTGCTATGTTAAATTACATCATGACTATAAAGACTTTGGCTCTCACTTTTGCTCCAGTTTAGTTGCATCCACTGGGAAACGATGGAGAGGCCTTGGCTGGGCATCAGGCTGCGTGATTGGCTACCAGTGGGCTTCAGAGGTGGAATAGGTTGTCCTTTGCGAGCGAATGTGAATTTGTGATGGGCTTCGAAGGTGGACTGTGTGGGGCTTTCTGAGTGGATATGCCTTGGGGATCGATCCCATCAAGTGATGTAGCTGTAGGTATTGAGCTACAGCTGCTGTTTTAGGCATAATTTCCCCTCATTTTCAGTTATTTGGGAAACTATTTTGTATTTACCCAGGCTACTCCTTCTGGATGCTGCCTTGTGCCTGTCAGTATTTGTGGAGTTTATGATCATACTGTAGAGGAGGGTTTTGAGTTCCATTTAACTGCCTAGGAAGAATACAAATGTCATCTGAGCTGAAGCTTTAAAGAACCTCGACTACGAATGGCAGTTAAATACAAGAACAAGTTCAATTTTCATACAGGTTCTTGTTTCATTGTTTTTTCTTCCGGGTAGATGTACCAAGATCATCAATGCAGATTCTGAAGATCCAAAATACATTATCAATGTGAAGCAGTTTGCCAAATTTGTGGTGGATCTGAGTGACCAGGTGGCACCTACAGACATTGAAGAAGGGATGAGAGTTGGGTACGTAGCTGCTTATACTTTATTAATCTTAGACTCTTAACTAACACAAAAGTTAATGAAAAAATTAGTTTGGCGCTGGATATGCAAGGTAACTGTATTCCATGAGTGCTCTTGCATGGTGTGATGGTCTTCAGGTAGGCTTATATCCCAGTTTCTAAAATTGACTCTTACTGTATTATTGTATTAGAAAAATCCCTAATTTTAATCCTTTCTTAAATTCCAGTCTTTGATTTTCAGGTGAACACTTTTCTTTTTTTGGAAAAAGGTTAAATGCCAAGAAAGGGCTGAAATGTCTCTATATGGGCGGCTGTTCTTCCATATAATGTGATCCTCTCTGGGATTCATGATACATTTAAATCTTTTCACTGCCTATGGAAGATATTTTTTGTTATCCAAGGCCTTCCCTCTGTGGCTGTTTTCTCCTCCCCACCCCCCTGTTTTAAAGCATGCTTTTAATTGTTTTAGAGGAACTAATGTTAAGATTCATTTTATGTCTCTGTGAGCTGCTTTGATATAAAGAGGCCTAAAAAAATTGTCAAGAAACAAAGAATTAAAGTTGCTAAGAGACAGTTATGTCGGTTTGAAGACCTCAGAGAAAGGGGAAAAACTTGCTTGAGAAAGTTAATTGCTGATGTTTATTGTTCTGGAGCCAGGCTTTCTGGAAATAAATAAACTTTCTGCCCATTTTACATTCTGAGAACTGCCAATCAAGCTGGTTCTGCAAAAACTGAACTTCACTATCTTGCAAATAACAAACAAATATATAAATAAAAAGAGAAGAGAGTTGAGTGTAGTAAATACTAATGTAAAATGCCATTACTACTTAGTTACTCTGTTCTTTCAACTGCTTTCTGCAGTGTTGACAGGAACAAGTATCAGATCCATATTCCGCTACCTCCGAAGATTGACCCAACTGTGACTATGATGCAGGTAAAGCCTTCTTTCCTTGCTTTGACTTTTATAGACTTTTCTGATGGTATTGTGACAAACCCATTTGAAAATAACAGGTTTCTGTGCTTCTGTTTGGAACTGCAGGTAGAAGAAAAACCTGATGTCACTTATAGTGATGTTGGAGGTTGCAAAGAACAGATTGAGAAGTTAAGGGAAGTGGTGGAAACTCCCTTGCTGCATGTAAGTGTCATACGGAGAATAGCTTAAAGTTTGTTTGTTTGCATCTGCAAGTGGGAAGGGAAAAGTGTATCCCCCACTTTAAAGTGATTGTTTCTACTGCTTGGCTTCTCAAAGAACTTTAAAGAATATTCTGCCAGGCTTTGAGGCTGTTGGGTACTTTATATTTAACTGCTCACCCTGGGAAGCCTAAACGTTGGTTTGTTTGTTTGATCTGATTAAAGTCTACCTAATCCAACATTTTGCTTCTAGAAGCTATTCATCAGATGCCTTTTCTAGGTTTTGCAAAAGGAAGGGTAATGGTGTTTTTCTTCAAGTTTGTTTCTTTAGCATTTTATACTCATTCTAACCCATTTAGGGTGATGGTGAGGATGAACCTCTTTACCCCTGACTTGGGCTGAAGAAGTAGCTTCCTGTCACCTTGTTGTCACAACTGTGGGATGGTTGGATAGGTGGGTGGGTGGGTCGATGGATGGATGGATGGATGGATGGATGGATGGATGGATGGATGGATGGATGGATGGATGGATGGATATTTAGTCATCTTGTGAGCAGACTGAAAAACTCTGCAGGGCTACTGAGAATGTTGCTTTTCAGTAGACAGGTGCTGGAGTATTCCAGATATAAAAGGGTTAATCCTTGGATGACAAATGTATCAGTGGCTCATGGCTACTAGAATGGCTGCCTAAATACATCATTTAGGCTTGGGGAGACAAGCAGCATGCCTTTAAGGCCATTTGCTGGGACTTGAGAGCAGGAGAAGGTTTGCCCTTGTCTCTGCTTGAGATGCCCATGGGCAATTGGTGGGCCACTGTGTGAGACAGGATGCTGGACTAGATGGGCTGTGGCCTGATCCAGCAGGGCTCCTCCTAGGTTCTTACGTGCTTACCTGTGAATATCCTGATAGGAGGCTTTGTTTCTTTGGTGTGGTTTGCCTAAGTCTTCAGTGATGGGGAGCAAGCAGAGCCAGTGTGGGCTACTGCGGTCCATCCGGCAGGAAATCTTTCCATCTAACACCTCTCCCCTCGGTTTGGATTGGCATGCAGGGAGCTGTGGCCCATTCCCAAGGTGTACTGAGCAGCATCTCCACAGTGGCGACTTGGCTCCCATTGTCTCACTCCCTCCTCAAGTTTGGAGTGGCAAAACAGTTGGAGGCCTGGAAGATGGAGATGGTGGAAGAAAACAAATTATTGCCCAACTTGTGATCATGGTACTTCAGTAGGTACCAGTTGGTCTTTGGCCCAGCTTGCGCTTTCGCTGTGCCTTACAACATTGTTGTTTATCCCGTTGGGGTACATACTTGGTTGGTTGCTGCTGTTTCAAAAGTGGCACCATTGATAATATTCCAGTTTTGAAGCCTTGGTGGTCTTGGGCTTTGGTAAGAACTTTGCTGGCAAGAGGGCTTGTTGAACCCATTCTTGAAACCACTGTTGGGTAGTATGTTTCATCCCACGTGAATGGTTTTGTGTGTTTCTTCCATCACAGCCAGAACGATTTGTCAATCTTGGGATTGAACCCCCGAAGGGAGTGCTCCTTTTTGGCCCACCTGGCACAGGGAAAACTCTTTGTGCTCGTGCTGTTGCGAATAGGACGGATGCCTGCTTTATCCGGGTCATTGGATCAGAACTGGTGCAGAAATACGTCGGAGAGGTAATGAAAGAAGTGGCGTGCCTCAGTTGACCTATCTGGAGGAAGTCCAGATGTTTCCACTCACTCACTCACTCACTCACTCACTCACTCACTCACTCACTCACTCACTCACTCACTCACTCACTCACTCACTCACTCACTCACTCACTCACTCACTCACTCACTCACTCACTCACTCACTCACTCACTCACTCACTCAATGTTTCCACAGGTTCTCCAGGCAATAGTTGTTAACACCCCAAGCTTGTAAATGCTCTTTTGACCTAGCTGGCATTTTCATACTGCTTTCTGTGTGGAAAATGTATACTGTGCATCAGAAACCTGTGATATTAAGGATGTGCTGATCTGCTTCTGTTCAGACCCAGTTTGAAACAAACTAAGGGGTTTCAAGGGGTCTGGTACTGAACTTGTTTGTTCATTCGATGCCCACTCCCTCTTCCCTGTGCATGGCCTTCTTCCAGTTGTGCTCTGGCACTGTGTTTGAGCTTTACCTGGTCCACTGCATGTCCCTTTCCTGTGCCAGACCTCAGCTGCTAGCCATGTGGCTATTTGCCTGTTGGCCAGAGCACATCCTGAAGCCTACTAGACCTTCTGAAAGTGGGACACTGTGGGTCCTCCCAGGAGGCTGGTAGACTTCTGGGAATTAGATAAATGGTGGACCAGGTAAGGCTACAGATGTCAGGGCACATCTGGGGAGAGGTTGTAGGGTTGATGGGGAAGAATGGGAAGCTGAGATGCAATGGGGCCAGGCTGGGGTGTAGTGGGGGAAAGGGTAGTGGTCCTCTACTTTTTGACTAACTGGCCAACCAGTACAAGGTTGAACAGTTGACCCTATGGCCTGTTCAGGTCTGTTACAAACCAAACCAGACACTTTACATTCATGTATTTTACTAGATCTAATAGATGACTAATATGAACTATTAGCAGCTGCGTGCAGACACTCTAGAGGAAAGTAATGAAACTAAAGCAACCTCGTGTAAATGCCTGTGTCTGAACCATTCCTTGCTGAGTTGCCTGAACATTGAACAGTTTTGAAAATTAATATTGGTTTTAATCGGTATGTTTGCTTTTTAATTTATTTTTAAATCTTTTTTTAAGGGTGCAAGAATGGTTCGCGAACTCTTTGAAATGGCCAGAACCAAAAAAGCTTGCCTTATTTTCTTTGACGAAATTGATGCCATTGGAGGTTGGTGAACATATCAGTACTTCCTCAGTTAATGTGTTTTAACTGTTCTGCAGAGCTCTCTGTTTTATATGTAAAACATATAAAATCATCTCAGCTCCCAAACACAAGATCACAGCATTGTTACTGTGTGCAGTTAACATCTGAAATATTGGATTAAAACTTTCCAGGGATTTCATTAGGGCTTCTTAATATACAGAAACTGCATTTGTGTCTAGCATACACTTGAAAATACAGGGAGAAGTTGTTTGAATGCAGCTTTGCATTAAACTTTCTGATTTTGTATCTGGTTAATGTTTTGGGCAACGCATGGGAACAGTAACTTGTTCCTCAGCGCCTGTGGTCTACAATTCTAGACTGTCCTTGAGTCTCACTCTTCAGTTTGGGCCCTTTCTGCTCTTGCCAGTGAAGCAGAATAACAAGTTGTCTTGTTTTTCCTTCCACACATCGGTGCAATTTAAGGGGAACCCCCACTTGATACATTTCATCTGCACAGGACTGAGCATAGACCAGTGGTTCTCAACCTTTCTAATGCCGCAACCTTTTAATATAGTTCCTCATGTTGTGGTGACCCCCAACCTAACCTTAACCCCTAATCCTCAACCATAAAATTATCTTTGTTGCTACCTCATAACTGTAATTTTGCTACTGTTATGAGTTGTAATGTAAATGTCTGATATGCAAGAAGTGTTTTTATTATTACAAATTGAGCATAATTAAAGCATAGTATTCACATCAACCACAGCTGAATATAAAAGTTACCTCCAATCCTGCTGCTTTCTACACAGTAGCTGCCCTCTACTGTATTTGTATGGGGTGTATGTGATGGGGTTGGCGTGATGATATCATCATGCCAGGTACTCATGTGGCCGTATCTGCATGTGGGTGGACCTGCCTGCAGATGGATAGAGGAGCGGTGTCTCAGTTCCTATGTGTTTTCCGATGGCCTTAGAAGACCCCTTTGAAAGAGTAGATTGACCCCTCCCAAAGGGGTCGCGACCCACAGGTTGAGAACCACTGGCATAGACCTTCGGGGGTATACTGGACCACAGAGATGTGTGGTATGCCACTGGAGACACATTTCATTCCTGACTTTCAGAGCGCTTGAAGACTCTTCTGTGGGCTTCAGAGCCAGCACAGAACAGATAATCTCAATGTGTACAGCCTTGTTTCAGACCAGAACAACCCATCCCAGCTTGGGACAGATGGCCCGAGCCAGAGGTGGAGGTTTGGGAGACAGTATAGTTCAAACTTCCCAAATTAGCCAAGGTTTGGCTAATGCTGATCCTTCCAGTCAGGAAATCCACACTGATTTCACTGAGGTGGGTTTCCCAGTGGCTTTACACTCCTGTAAGCCCAGTGGGAGGAGGCAGGTCATTGGCAAACTGGTATCTGCTAAAATAATTTGTTTTTTTAATGTTCTTAGTGGCTATTTTCCTTGGCTTGATAGGATTTGGAAAAGATGCTTAAGGTCTTCATAAGCGCTACTACCATTTCACTTGCATTTTTTATCAATAATTACTTCTGTGGAGCAGAATAATAATTTTTTTTCTGACTTAGCAAGTAGATGAAGAACTTCTAGGAGGCATGCAAAATGTGCAGTCAGTAAGTCTTTTGTGCTTCAGCTGCAAATGTGTGTCATTCTAGGTGCTCGCTTTGATGATGGAGCAGGAGGAGACAATGAAGTCCAGCGCACAATGCTAGAATTGATCAACCAACTTGATGGTTTTGATCCAAGAGGCAATATTAAAGTGCTGATGGCAACTAACAGACCTGATACCTTGGATCCAGCACTGATGAGGCCTGGAAGACTGGACAGGAAGATTGAATTTAGCCTACCAGACCTAGAGGTTAAAACTGTTTTTAAACTAAACTGCTGTAGATTTTGCTTAGTGTTTATTAACACTGGGACGACTGAAGTTGGAAACGATCTTTTAGAATAGTTGTCTGGTAGTAGTAAAATGTTCCCGATGACTTAATTTTAAAAATCTATGCAGTGTCCAGAATAAATATAACTCGCATCAAAGCTGTAAAGGATCAGCAGGTTACAGCAGCTCTGTGTAGCTTGAGAATTTAAGAGTTAAGGAAAGCCTCTGTTAAACTGTTCTGGGAATGTAGTAAAACAAGCCATTATCAAGACGATTCATTGCCTTGATCCTGCTGGATGGCAAAGCATTAAGCCACCTGATGCCTCACAAAAGGCCTTTTCGCACTACAGCCGGATGTCTGTAGTGAACAAAGGCTAGGAGACGCGGGGACGGGTTCCCCTTTTGCATCCAGGCAGGTAAGGTTCCTTCCCAGGTGCGAAAGGGGAATCTGTCCCCGCGTGGCCTAGCTTGAAAAGGCCAGTGCGGGGGCGGGACGCTCCTCCCAGGCCTGCTGCCATTGGGTCAAATTCAACCTGGGTTGGGCTGGCTGGTCCCATTCCTTCCTCCGGGTCCTTCCCCGAGTGGAACCGCTGGCCCAGTGGAGCGAATGCTCTGTCCCAGGGTGTCCTACCCACGTTCCGGAGGCCCTCGTGCGAGTAGGCCTAAAACCTACTAAGTTCATGGGTTTATACAAGAAAAAGTGATTTACCAGGACCTCTGGTTCTGTTAGGGCTCTGTGTAAGAGCTAAAGCTTTGTCCCTAAATTGCTAGCTAATAGTCAATGCTTTGTTTACTGCAACTTTAATAAGTATGTAACTACGTGTCTTAGCAAGCATTCAAGCTGTTGCATTTTGAACAGGCTGCAGTCTCGGGTCCAAGCCATATTCTCCTTGTGTGATTTTCTTAGTGCTTAGTCTTATCTATTCAATGCATAAACATAACTTAATATACTAACTGGAACATTTATTTAGTGTTGCTGTCCATAGAGGCCACTTAGGCTTCCAGTGGCAAAGATGGATTCATAAACACATCCTTCCACACATGAAGTACAGGGTAGCACTCCACATCTTGGCCTCTGGAACCCTTAAATCATAGGTTCTGCATTTTGTCAGGTTAAGCCTTATTAAGAAAGCTTACAAGCAGTGTTTTTTGCTGGTAGATGCATCTCCGGATGACATATGGTCTGATACCTTTTTTTTTTCCATTATAGGGCCGAACTCACATATTCAAGATCCATGCCCGTTCAATGAGTGTGGAAAGAGATATAAGATTTGAGTTGCTGGCTCGATTGTGCCCAAACAGCACCGGTAAATACTTGCTTTTGCTAGTTCACCTTTGTTTTTGATGTTGGTAGTTTCAGGTTATTTTACATCCGCTGTTTTTGTTTACAAGGTGCTGAAATTCGGAGCGTCTGCACAGAAGCAGGTATGTTTGCCATCAGAGCGAGGAGGAAAATCGCCACTGAAAAAGACTTCTTGGAAGCAGTTAACAAAGTCATCAAGTCATATGCCAAGTTTAGCGCTACCCCCCGCTACATGACTTACAACTGATCTTGGAGATCTCAGAAAAACCTCTCTATATTCATAGCAGTATGTGGAGTAAGATTTCATGTGTGGTGTGTAATCTAGTTAACCAGTGGGAGAAATAAATTGATCATTCCAAGCTACATGAGGTTACAGAAAGTTTGTGTTAAGAATGACGCTTGTTTAAGTGTATATTGTGCTTCAGGAAATAACTTTTGGGTGGACACAACTTTTGGGTGGCTGGTACCCAAAGGTTTATACGAAAAACAGTGGCGATGTGCAGAAATGTTCTAAACATCTGAAATTCGATTGAGTTTGGACATTTGAATTCGAACAGCATGTCTTCACATTCAAATTTAAACATTTGAATGAATGTTGAATGTTCTGGGGAAAAAAATAAGGGAAGAATGTATAAGGGTATAATTATGTAAAAATTTTATTGTAAAAAAAAAAAAAAGAATGAATGTTGAATGTTCCAAAACTTTCATTCGAATGATTCGAAGCATTCAAAAGTACAGATATCCAAATACAAATGTTATCGATATTTATATTTCCAGATTCGAATGAATAGTTTCGAATTATTCGATTCGAATTGGATTTTGTTGCATTCAGATTCTAAGCGTTCGAAACCAATAGAATGTTTTGACATTCGATTCGACTTGAATTTGAACGCAAAATTTTTTTTGCACATCTCTAAAAAACAGATGAAAAGAAAAATGGAAGGAGTAATATATTTTGGAGACAATACAAAGAAGGGAAATAACAAGTGGTTGTTTTAGTTGGGAAAGTTCAGGAACAGTGGTCAGCATTCGTGCACTGTTCCCAGCACACCTGGGGCAGAAGGTCCATGTGGGACTGTCTGCATTGCCATAGCAATGGCCACAGCAGCTTCCCCTGCATGCCAGGCTGTTGCTATGGCGATAGTGACATGGCACACGCCTTCACAGCCACATCACCCCACCCACCCGCAGCGTCGACATTAAGAAGTTGTGTGAAACCTGGATCCGGGAATTTACCAAGAGCATCACGGGCAGGTTGGGACAGCTGTGCGCACTTTAAGCCATTCCAGGATGGAGACAGCACAGCAGTGTGTGAATCCATCCCAGAGGGTGCTGAGCCAACCTGATCACTTCAGAGTGAAAAGGCCCTAAGTTAGAACAGTGTATCTTAAGTGTCCCATTTTTTTTAATAGCTCTTAATGGCATAAATGAATTCCTTTGAGATTCCTGCTTAGAAATCATTGCTAGCAGTTGTGAGTTAAAAAAATGATTATCTGAGGGTGTTTTCCAATGAAGTGGTAACAGGAGTATTAAGAAACTTTGTAAGAAAAGGAAGAGTTGGCTTTTCTACCCCGCTTTTCTCACCCACTTAAGGGGACTCAAAGTGGCTGACAAAGCTTCTGTTCTTCTCCCCACAACAGAACACCCTGTGAGGTAGGTGGGGCAGTGACAGCTCAGAAGAAAGCTGTGACTTGCCCAAGGTCACCCAGCTGGCTTCGTGGGGGAGTGTGGAAACAAACCCGGTACTCCCAGATAAGACTCCGGCTCCCTAACCACTAGACCAACTTCTTTCAGGCTCTATTGAGGCACAGGCATGTGCCATATAGTGAAACCCCCAGCAGCTTTGACAACTCTATGTTAAAGTTGGCATGAAACACTGACTTAATATATATAAAGGAAGAAAATAAGCATCAAGATGAAATTGCTCTTTATTTTTTATTTTTACACTTAATACTATTTGAAAAGAAATGCCTGATATAAAAAGCAACAGAAGTTATAAGCAGGTAGTAGGCAAAATATATTGTACATGTACATAAAAGGTCAGTCAAAACTCATCATACAAAATGTATCAAATAATCACTTGAGTCCAAGTGTGGGTAATACATTCTGGATAGATCCAGAAACTCCTATCTGTTGCAGACATTTAGTCTTCTCACATACAAAATGAGAATTCAAGACCAGAATCCCTCCTGCTTTTTTACTTCTATGCATCAGGTAAGCAGCATCTATACAAACGAAAAACCGAATGAGAAACAACTCTTTTCAGGAATTAATACAGTAATACAGACCGTCTTGTTGAAAATGCAGCTTTTTAAAGGATGGTGCTAATTGAGTTGTTCAACAGCAAATCATCTTGACTACTAGAGGTGCTGGGCATGTTTGGGGGGGCAGGTATATGGGGGAACCCCTCAAAGCAGGCTCTTTTCAAAATGATACTGCCTGCAAAAGATACTTAGCAAGATGCTTTTTAAGAGAAATGTGAACTAGTACACATTTATTTCACTGGACTTGGTGGTACTACCGCAGCTCCTAACAGTCATTCTTCATGAGTTTTCAAATAGGATAACATTCATAATTAATTGAATTTTTTTTAAAAAATTATCTGTACAGTATCGCTGACAAGTAGCTGCTATAGGAACAGATAATATAAATACCTACCATATCCAGGCTGGAAGCCATTTGGAAATTCATTGGACAGCAGGGATCAGTTTGACTTAAATGCCCATTCAATTACCTGTAGTCTCAGTAACACAGTGCTAAACTCAAGCAGTGCAATATTACCTGCTGGTACATTTCTAACCAAAATATTTTAAGTTGCTTGCAGGAAAATACACAGATCTCTATTTTTTACACAAACGGTTTCACTCTGTCTCAGGCCACGCATTAATTTCATCAAAAGCACACATTCTGAAAATATTAAGGCTTCAGATTCCTCTGACTATATTCTGACATACAGCAGGTTGACGCTACCACGTCACATACCCGTAAGCAGTGCTAGCTTTATGCTCTGTAATCCGTGCAAGTGTTAAGAGGAGCCCTTGAAAGTCGGTGCCTCCCACACAGTTCATGATGTCGAAGAACAAATGGCAGCATCTAAAGGCCCCTGTGAAACCACACGGCTTTTCAGTTGGCTGGTAAGTACAGCATCATGAATGCTAGGAAACAGCAAGTCTTTAAAGGTCGCGTTTTCAAAGAAGTTCAGTCTCGTAAGACTGTCCACAATGGATCCTAAAGACAAAAGTAAAAAAGGAAACGGCTTTACAGGAATATAGAGGAAACAGCATTAAATTTTATGGTGGGTCTCCACTGCCCTAGACCCAAAGCTAGATCAGGGTGCCCTTGTGGTCTCGGGCAGCCTTGGAGAGGAGTATGACATATCCGCTGCCATCCACAAGTAGGGCTGTCCATGAATACAGTTTTTGGGATTAGAATTGGATATTTGAAAATTTGACTCAATTCAAATCTTTATAAAGTGAATTTAACCAGATTCTATTTGAATTAAGCAAATTGGAATGTATTCATTTGAATTTGCACTTACAAATGTCGACAGCATTCACATGTGCCAATATGCATTGTTACGCATCTTGTAAACATCCATACGCACCCCATAGTTATCCTATATGCAACCCGTTTTCGTCCCATACGGATCTGTACAAATACGTACAGATGCAGGAAAGATGTGTATCTGCAAGTATGCATTGTGTACCAACCCCTACACATACAAATGTCCGGATAATTTGAATGAATAAGTCCAAAATTTGAAATTGATGTCGAAATTTGAATTTGATCAAATTTTGAATACCTTTGAATATTCATGTACACCCTTTCCACAAGGGCTACTGAAGCCCCTCCAAGCCGTTTTAGGGGGTGGCTGGCTGTGGAAACAAGCAAATCCCAATGCCCCATCAGTGTGAGCTGAAGAGCTTGCAGAGACACAGCCTCCCTGCCACAATGTGGTTAAAGAAAACAAAAGCAGAGCCATGATTTGCTTCTGTACTCCAAGCTGAAGCAGGGACAATGCATGCAAAAACATGCAAGGCACAAGTCCCGGTGTGCAGTGGCCAGATAACTAAGTTTGACTGCCATAATGGGACCCACCAAGACTGGGCTTGGGTTTGACTCTTCCCCATCAGTAACTGAAGCTGTGATCAGACAGAGCAGAAGTAGCACCCAAGGCATCTTATAGGAGGCTTCAAGGTGGGATTGTTCACACATCAGCCTGCCCCTCCCCGTCTCATGGACATTCTGTGCTAGAAAAGGTGGATCAGAGAAGGGTTGGGAACATAAGGGCGGCGCACAGTCTCTCTGTGATGCCCCTTTTGTATGAATACAACCCAAGGCCCTGTGTAAGGTACAAACTGAAGAACCAAAAGGCTGTCAAGGAAAAAGCCACAGTTAGTGACAAAGGATTTTATTTCATTTCGCATACAGGTCTCTGAAGTGTTAAGGGAAAATATTAGTTTTGCTTTTTAGAGAGCTCCTTGTGTGATTAGATATACCATGCACACACACATGTGGAAGAGACAACTAATATGTGAAAAAAAATCATACTTAAAGGCATTTTTGCATCTTTCTCTTCCCCAAATTGGGTGTAGCATGTCAATCCCCATTCCATAAACTTACCATTGCAGCCCGCTACATACACCGAAATACCAATTTCTCCATATTCTTTTATGATCTACAACAATAAAGAAACCAGAGTCGGTACTCTTGCATACTCAGTGTCACAATGAGAAATGGTATGAAGACTTACATCAGAGTAAGGGGTTAAGCAACAAGAGTAAGCAGCTACGTACTGATTTGAGGGCTTTCACTCCTACTGAATCCACAAAGTTCACAGGCGAAAAGTCCAAAACAATTGTGTGAATATTGGTGATTGGTGTCACAAAGCGTTCAAGTTCTTCAGGAGAAGAGTCTTGCATGGCAGTACGGGCTGCTGAGAATTTTCCATTAATGGGCAGATCATCAGCCATCACTTCATGTTTCACACTGTTTTCTGCCTCATTTGTCTATGACAGAAGATGAGCGTATATCAGACTAAACAATGAACATTTCCCCCCATTTCTACATGTTGTAACCAGAAAGATACATACACCCTCACAGAGCTATGGCCCATTTATTGTCACCCTCCCACAACTCTACATGATACAGTATCTCTGGGAGCTGGATGAATGGTTAGCTGGTTGACAGTGAAAAGATGACTGGTCCTAAGCTCCAGAGAAAAAACACAGAAGATGATGAGGGGAGATTAGGCTAAGCAGAGTGGGACCTTAGCCATCTTGGTTCCTTCTCTTGTTATTGCCTCAGTCTTAAGAAATAAGTTTACACTAGAGATCTGCACGAATGGGTTTTTTTGTATTTGATTACTATCAAATCAAATGCAAGAAAATCCACAATTGTTTGAATAGATCCCCTTCAAATGTGGTAGGATTCATATCTGATATGAACGTTCAATCTCATACGAATCCCATACTAAGCTTCATATGAACATATATATATACATTCCATTCGAATGTCCGAATTCAGCTGAATCCGTATGAATTTTGAATGTTATGAATTTTTGTGCACATCCCTAGTTCACACCTGAGAAAGGAAGTCTGCTTCCTTTTTATAATGAGAAATTAACCCAGCTAATGTTGTCCTATGAGTAGCAATCCAATCATTTACAGAAAAAGGAATACCAACTCTTTGATATTGATTTCCTGAAGGATGCCCTAGGCCAGTGATGGCTAACCTTTTGAGCTTGGTGTGTCAAAATTCACAAGAAAACCTAGCTTAACTCGGGTGCTGTGTCACTTCCAGAAATATCCATAATTTTGTGATATTTGTAGCTCTAGTAAGAAAGTTATATTTTTGATATATGTATTTTATTAAAAGCAAAAATGAATAATTCTTTACATTTGCTAAATCTTCAATTGAAAGTTTGTATTTTGTACACTTCAAGAATAAGCAAGCACTACATGCCCAGGTGCCAGGGTGACCAGGTGTGTCACCTAAAAGGGCTTGGCGTGTCACCTGTGACACGCGTGTCATAGGTTGGCCATCACCGCCCTAGGCTAAAGCCAACATCCATCCAACAGAGACTCTCCTGTTCAGGAGTATGTCATCCATCTGCGTCTTCACACACTCTCCCCCAAATCCTAAAAGAGCTGTAAGGAGACTCTCACCCATCTTCCATTCACTATTCTATTTCAGAAAACCTCTACAAGAAAAAATACAACTTTCACTCTTTTCTGCCCTCTTCTGAGGTGTCCTACACATGAGGAACCCCTCAGCAAAAATTTATAACACAACCTTAAAACTTCAAACTCTCAATATGAAATCTCACATATATTATATTATATCATTCGGTTGTTAACAAATGAAGAGGTAGAAGATAAGGGCAATTTCATAGGATTATATCATCTACTGATTGCCTCAACAACAGGTAAATAAAAGTGCCACAGATGGCCTTCAGGACTGAAGAAACGACAAAAGAACTGGAACAGCAGACTCCAAGAGGAAAATAACAATTCATATATACCACCCTATCCCTTTCAATGCGATAATTCCATTTTAAACCGCTAGAGGGAAGCAAACAGGCACGGATGGATTACATAATTGCTGAGAATGTGAGAAGCTAATGACAGCGGATAAGGGGCCTTATCAGAGAATACTGATCAGAAAATGTGGTAAAGATGCATCAAAACGTCACTGATGCGAACAAGATTGTTCTAACAGGTGCCGTTAGCTCTGGTGTCTGCCATTAAGATTGCTCTAATTCCAACTGGCTTGCAAATATCTATATTTTTCTTGGGTTTCCCTTGTAAACCCAGCATTATAGCCACGATTTCCTTTTTTTTTTAAAAAAATCCAATCCAACAAGGGAATGAGAGAAATAAAGGTAGAAAAGCTAAACCATCTGCCCATTTGCTGTGAAACAGGGCACATGTAACAAGCTTCCTTGCAAAATGATCCCACAACAAAAGCCTTGCATTGTAGAGCTAGAACATGGTAAGAGCCTAAAAGCATAAGAGGAGCTCTGCTAATCCAGCATCTGTCTCACACCAGTGGCTCACCAGTGGTTTCCAAGAATTCTGAAGCAGAAGACAAAGGCAAAACCTTCACCTGCTCTCAACTCCCTGCAAATGGCCTTCAGGGGCATCCTGCCTGTCTCTCCAACCTAGAGGAAGGGCATCCACTGCAGTAGCCACTGAATGAATTCAGAATGAACTTTATGACCGCAGCAAGTTTACAAAAGATAAAATAAAATAAAAATAACGTCATTATTTGGTCCCATCACCCTTACAAGACACCCCATTCAACTCAATGAATAACTTCCTAAATTGGCCAGCCTTAACAAAAAAACAAAGCTACCCTATATGTCACCTGGAAGTTTTTTCCCTGCAGAAGGTAAGGCAACTTATGTTCTGCATTCCAGTGGGACACATTTTGAAAAAGGGGGCCCAAACAAGTTCTTATTAAACAGTAGTAATTGATATACCTGCCCTCCTTGTATTTGTCTAATCTATCCAGGCTGGTTCCTGTTACCACCTCTTCTGGTAGTAAGTTCCATAGAACAACAACCTCCTGAGTGAAAAAGTATTCCTAATCCTCCTGCCCGTAGAGTGCCCACTGGTTCTAGAGTTGTGCTATAGATAAAAGAATGTTTCCTTATCCATCATTTCCACACCATGCATGATTTTATATACGTCTTTCAAGGCTAACAAGTTCTAGACACTGCAGCTCGATTTCATATTAAAAGTAAAGCTGGCATTAAAAAAAGCTTTCCTTTTTAAAAAATCAACCATCTTACCATTTGAAGTAAATGGGAAGCCCCCCTATCATTAAGGACTGAGAATTGATATTTCACTCACAGTTGGGAAGTTAATGCCAGAATTTCTCACCTTTCAGTCTTAAACTACAGTAGTTAACTTTTAAACCACATTTAATGAGGACTTGTTTTTGGGTACTATCAAGTCATGATCAACTCCTGTGGACAGTTTACGTGGCAGGGAGAGGCTGAGATTGAACCGGCAACTCAATGCTTTCCATGAAGTTTGCTCTACTACAGTCACTGCCATTTAACTTGTAAGATTCTGAATTTTATCACACACACAAAACTCACCATTCTTAAGATGGCCTTCTTTTTGCGCCCATGTTTTAGTTCCTTGGCATGTCTCTTCTGGGCTTTTTTCCTCGCCAACAAGATCGCACAGGGATCGACACCAGTCTACCATTGAAAGATAGAGAAACTCCAATCAGCCTAATATGACAAAGAACTAACTGAAATGCTAATAAATTCCTTATCGTGGTCTTTAAAATACTGCAACACTTTAGACGCGCCAGCTACTATGGAAGTAATTCATCTGCTACACTGAAGAATTAACTAACACTGGAGACAATAACTGCAGTATAACTTACGGAAAAGGAAAGGAGGTAAAGGGCTTAACAGAAATCAAGAAATTTGTTTAGTTTTAAAAGGAACAAAAAACTACGCCAAATTATATCTGAAAAAACAGAACTACGGAAGCAGCAATAATGTTAATTAATGTGAAGTTGATTTTAGGTCTCTCAAACATTCAAGTCTAATACTGGAATAAGGGATTGGGGGAATAACCCCAAGGATATGTTCAGACATGATAAAAAGAATCCCTCTGAGACACCTCAAAGAGACAGCATGTGGACCTCATGTTCCCAGCCCTTCTCTAATCTACCTTTTCTATCACAGAACCTAAGAGGAGACCTGCTGGATCAGGCCTCAGCCCATCTAGTCCAGTATCCTGTCCCACACAGTGGCCCACCAATTGCCCATGGACATCTCAAGCAGAAATAAGGGCAAACTTTCTCCTGCTCTTGAACCCCAGCAAATGGTCTTAGAGGCATCCTGCCTGTCCCCCCAGCTTGGAATATGTACTTAGGCATCCATTCCAGGAGCCATTGATACATCTGTCATCCATAAATTTGTCTAACCCTTCCTTAAAGTCATCTAGGCTGGTAGCTGTTACCACCTCTTCTGGCATCAAATTCCACAGACCAATGACCCTCTGGGTGAAGAAATACTTCCCCTTGTCGGATCCAACTATCCTACCCATCAGCTTCATAGAATGCCCCCTGGTTCTAGTGTTGTGTGATAGAGAAAATACATTTTTCTATCCACCTTTTCTATACCATGCATGAAATTTTATATACTTCAATCAGGTCCCCTCTTACACACCATCTTTCAAGGCCAAAGAGACCCAGGCGTTGCAGTCCAATTTTGTAAGGAAGGTGTAAATGAATGTTTATGAAAGGGAAGGTGCAGACTAGTGTGTGAACAATCCCACCTCTGAGTCATCTCTGAGCTGCCTCAGAAGACACTGTTTTTTGCTTTGTCTGATCACGGCTCAAGTGTATCAAGAAATAGGTCTTTGGCATCTGACAAGAAAGGTAATTTTTTAATAGTGTTGAATTAGATTCTGGCTTTGGTGAAACACAATATAGGCCATCTGATATATCGTCCCAAGATTCACAAGTTGTATTCACAGCCTGGCAGCAGCTGTGGTAATTCCATCACCTAACATCCCTGTATATACAGACATGACATGTTGAGAAGACAATCTGGATATGGCATGTTAAGTGCCTTCCCCAGGACGCTGAAGTGATGTTGTTCAGCAAAGATAATAGGGAGAGGACTACTGTTTATATCATTTAACTCTTCATTATCAGTAAGATATTTCTGAGAGAGAGAGCTGAAAAGAATTAATGTTCATTACCTTTTTCTTCAGTGCATTGGTGTACAATTCACTATTGGCAAAATAAAGTGAGGCATTTGCCTGGAATATTTTGATTCCAGGGCATTCTTTCATCTGAAAAACAGAGATTAAAAACCAAAGTAGGTACACCTTAACATTTTATACTGCAGCCAAATACACGTTCAATAGAATTTGCATAATTACCCCATTTCTTGATATGAGGCGACAAGAAGCAAGATTAGTAGCGAGCAGTCTTTTTTAAAACTGAGCTGTTACCCTTTTCACATTTGGAGGCCATATTTCGATTTTGCTATTTTCCAGGAGTGGGTACTGCATCTGTCCCTGTTCCTAAATCCCAGTGATCAGCAGTGTTTCCCCAGTAATAGAAACTTGGATAAAGGAAATGATGGGGGTTCATATCAAAGGGAAGAGGCTGAAGGATGCCAATCCCAAATATTCCCCCACATTTTCAAATGATGGAAACAGCAGTCTACACAGTGTTCTAGCTGGTATAATGTCATGTAAGTGGACAGCACTCAGGCTGTTGTCTAGTAGACCACCCTGGATACCTGGAAGCAGTGGCAGAAGTGCACCACTGCCAGGGCCCCGCTAAAACACTCCCTTGTTGACAACTTCGGAGGTCGGCAACTTCCACAGCAGCATACAGAAAAATATCCAAAGCAATAACCTGTGAAAGGCATGTACTATATGGACTCCACCCTGCTCACCAAAGGCTGAAATCACCAAATAGCTTCCTCAGGGCAATGGAAATTTTGAAGAACAAGATCTAGTTTACATCTGTGGACAACCATGAAAGACTCCCACTGGATAGAACCATCAGAAGTCTTGGCAGCAGGCCCTAATTTGCATAATTACTCCATTTCCCAATTACCTGGAAGTTTGAAAATCTATGAATAAGTTAAGATTAGGTATAGCCCAACCCAAAGAAGGTTTAAATAAATGTTGCTACCCAGTCACCAATAAATTATGTGGCTGTGGTGAACTACAAACCACCACATATTTGTACAATAGCCTAAAATGCCTAAAGTAAAATAGTCTAAAGATCTGGTGCTATTGATGTTTCTCACTTCTAGGGGAAAGAAAAATTAACTTTTATTTCTTTTATATAGGTACTAATCTCTATTTTAATTGCAAATCTGTGATTTATATAATTCTTAAATTTGTCCGTGTTGCATTTTTAGTAACCACTTCTGACACAAGTAAACGTCAGAAGTGTACATCAGCAGAAATGGACACAGGCTTCTGGTTCTCCTGATAGATTTTCTGTTTCCAGGGAATGCTGAAGACCATTAAAAAAATCTGATCTCCCTCATTATCATTCTGAAGTGATACGGTCCTTGCCAATGCCTCAGCATTTTGCCTTCTTTTTGTTTGGCAGCATTTGTAATGGGGGAGGAACTAAAACTTCCTACATTCTTAGGAGGTACTAGCTTAACAGCCCTAACACTGTGTGTGTTGCTTATAAGAACATAAGAGGAGCCCTGCTGGATCAGGCCACAGACCACCTAGTCCAGCATTTTGTCCAACACTGGCCCACCAATTGTTTCTGGCCATTCAAACTTCTGCCCTATCAAACAGAAGATAAAGGTAAAACCTTCACCTGCTCACCAATCCTCAAATGGCCTTTAGGGGATCTTGTCTATCTCTCTAACCTAGAGGGAGTACCTAGATATCCATTCCAGTATCTGTCCTCCATGAATTTATCTAAGCCTTTCTTTAAGTT
Source organism: Aspidoscelis tigris stejnegeri (assembly GCA_023333525.1). Lineage (NCBI taxonomy): Eukaryota > Metazoa > Chordata > Lepidosauria > Squamata > Teiidae > Aspidoscelis > Aspidoscelis tigris. The sequence continues at coordinate 78,718,716 of JALMGA010000005.1, read as the reverse complement.
ATCCAGGCTGGTTCCTGTCATCACATCTTCCACAGACTGGTGACCCTCTGGGTGAAAAAATACTTCCCTTTTCTTAATTACTGCCCATGTTCACTTAATACATGCTTTATGGTTCCAGCTATGCTCACTCCAGAAATGCCCTAGCTGTTGATTCAACCCAAACTAACCATTCCTGCCCTTGCTTGCTTATGTGGAGAGACTGGATTAGCTAGAATCAGAAGTTTCTGAGATCCTAGAGAATTCAGCTCCCCTCCCCTTTATTCACACAGACAATAAAGGCAGTTAGCTTACCTCTTCATATTCTTCCACATCACAGTAGATATCTGTGCCAGGAATCTGACCAAGGATTCTGTATTGCGGACTGTGAAGAAAACAGTCACAGTATTAGTGGTACAAAAGCCATCTGTGTAAGAAATACCCCACATATCTTTACCCTCTTTGTAGGTCCCTGAAAACTGTACAGTATTCTTCGCATGGGAGTAGAAACCTTGAAAAAACCCCTCACAGCCAGACAATAATCAATCAATCTGGGTATATTTTAGAGATATTATTTCAAAATATCTGTAGGCATGTACAGGCTTCCCACACAATCTGTCTGAAAATCAGATTTGGACAATCCTAAAGTTACAGCTTCAACGTGGTATTGCTGCTCTCTAACTCCTTTTTCTATCTCCTGTGTGAGCAGCTTGATTTCACTTGTGGATTCCTTACTATCCACCACTGAAAGAAAACTGTGAGACCAACTTGCTGTTTATGGACAGCTCAATAGATAAGGGCCAAGGTATAATTTCAAAAGCAAAAAAGCTGTAGTGACTTGATCAAAAATATAATCAAAAGTAGTACCAGTAGAAATGTCAAGTTTTGCAGCAGATTAATGTTGGATGATATCTGTCAAAAATAGTATGAAAACTGACTACTCTATGCTGATTTCAAAATGACAGCACAAGAAAATATATGTAATGATGATGTCTTCTTCAACCTTTACACCGCTGCTCCAGTAGTATAGTTATTTAGGGCTGTGATCAGACACAGAGAAAAAATAAGCATCTCTGAGGCTTTGACAAGGCTTTGAGGTAGGATTGTTCCCACACCAGTCTGACCCTTGGGAACACGAGGCCCACTGTCTCTCTAAGGCACCTCTGAGTCACCCTACTTCTTATGCCTGAATACAGCCTAAGTCAGCTTTTAGCAGAATGCAATGACTGTGTACCCATGACGGGGATTTCAGTGCCTTATATGCCAAAGCATTTGCTTCAGGATCAGAGAGGTGTTGTGTGGTGTCCTTACACCATATGCCTTGTCTCTGCCCCAGGGCTGAGAAATCCTGCCTATCACTGAGAAGATCTTTTTGAGGTTTCAAGATCCAAGAAGTCACACGCTGAGTACTGAAGTCTGCTGAGTAAGAATCAATGTTGACCAGATAGTGACTCTTTAACAGTCTCTGACTGCACCATAAATTCACTGAACATGGCATGTGTGGTGCGTGCGTGCTTTTTATTCCTACTGCCAAAGAACTTTTGTCTGAGAGAGTAAAGCTAAGACTTACCTTTGGGTTCTGTACACAATGGTAATCACTGCAAAAGCTATAGAAGTGAGCAGACCATAATCCAGTCCTAGAAGAACTGAGGCCAGAAAAGCTACGATCCAAATTGCCTAATGTGAAAAGACACAGACAATAACCCGTTATTGCTTAGGGAGAGTCACAACATCAAACTCAAGATTAACAAGGCAGTATGTTCAAATTTTAATGGTGGGGCCAGGGAGAAAGAAACTGTGGGAGAAGTGGTAGTCTGAATAGTAACTAATATGCTTATAACTAGTGAGAGGCCTGAGTTGTGATCCTGGCCAAATGGGCATATTTGCACAGCTCTGAGAAGAAATAAAACTTTGTTTTAAAGTTCATGTCACAGGGTAAATATTTGTTCTTATAAACAAGTACACAGTGTAATGAGGAAATCCTTCACAGAAGTTTTTTGACTCATGTGTCATGAGTAAAAAGAATTATCTGTATACCCCTACATGACTGAGAAATTGGAACAGAACTCCAAACATTCTCAGGAAGAGAATCACCGGTCCGTCAGAAGTTAAGGGAAATACACTGCAACAGTCAAAGTTTATCTCTGTAAGGGAAGGCCACTGCCAGCACTACATAGTAAATAAAGTTCACCCATATCAAAAGATCCCTCCCATCATCCTTTTAAAATCACATGTCGCCTGCACTCCCACAGTGTAGCAAACATCAGTGTATCTTGTACAAGGGAAGGGTAGGCATTTCTGTTACAAGGGACTCCACCTGCCAGCCCATCCCTCTTTAACAACTTAAAAGAACTGGGGAAGAAGAGAAGGATGCCGAACTCCATCTGGGCTCCTGCCTGCCAGCACTTCCTCCCCCCCCCCCCCGCTTGCAGCCCATTTAGGAGTAACAGAGGACAAGAAGCATGCTCTGCCTGATGGGGTATTCTCCCTTATGGAACTAAATATTAGTGTGGAAAGGCATTGTGTATGGGTGTGTGTGTGTAATTTTAGATAGTACTGCTCTAATATTCCTCTCATTGTTTAATATTGTTTTAAATTTTGGGTGCGTCTGTGTGTGGGTGTGTGTGTGACTAGCCAGTCTCCAGACAATACTTTTTTTTAACTATTATATAATGTTTTATTTGTTATAGTTATGCTATATATTGTTTGCTTATGTAAATTGCCGTTGGGAACAATTGTCTTGACTTAAGTTGTTGATTATATTTGCTTTTTTAAAAATGTAATGGCTGTATTTTGCTTTGTATTTTGATATACTGGCTGTATTTTGCTTTGTATTTGGTTTCCATTTGTTGTGAACCGCCTTGGGCAAGAGTTTGTTTTGGAAAGGCGGTATATAAATAAAAATGGAATGGAATGGAATGGAATGGAATGGATCTTGAAGTCTGAGTAAGCCGAGGAACTGATATTGGGGCCTGCAGAAGAAAAGCAATAGGCAGGAAAAGGGTCCCCATGTGTTCCAGCAAATCATCTTTTCCTGACACAGCTATCCAGAGGTGATGTGGAGTCAGGCAATCAGGAAACAAGGTCTTCACCTCAGTCTTTGCCTAAAGCATGCTAGCATGTTCAGGATAGCAGCTCCCATAACGAATAGCAAGAGAACAGTTTTAGGCATTTGAAATCAGAAGAGAAATTAAAGAGGGGGAGAAACCATGAGAACAGCAAGATACAAAAAGGACAGAAACCTACAATGGTCAGAGATTTCCAGTCAGCAGAACCTAGGATGCTGGACATATTGACAAACTGTCATAATATAAGGACATAATGCTGCTGACCAAGAGAAGCAACAAAATAATTCAACAACTGGTAGAAAGTTCAGCAAGAGGAAGCTGATTATAGAACAACTGGGAAAGTATAAAAAGACAGACTGGCCACTTAGGTTACTTGGATCTCTTCCCATCGATCAAGAGGCACCTCCAAACTCCTCAAAACCCACTGCTGAACTGATCATTTGGAAGTTGAATTAGCAAATGTGTGTGACTGTTTTAGATATTAAGAACTGTAGTGCTACTAAAAGATTTTTTAAAGTTTTTTTCCCTCTGTCATTCTTATAAAATGGTACTGCTAGGTTCCTAGGTTTGTGAGCCAGTTTGGTCTTGCGATTAGAATGCTGGACTCATATCACTTAGTCACTGGGCTTAACTCAGCACTCCTCCATGAAGCCAGCTGGGTAAACTTGGGCTAGTCACAGCTCTCTTTCTGAGCATTCACAGTTCCCCCTACCTCACAGGGTGTTTGTTGTGGGGAGAGGAACAGAAAGCTTTGTCAACCGCTTTGAGTCCCCTTAAAACTTCTTCACATCAGCAGTCAGTCAGAAGGCAGGAACTTATCTTTGAACTATTCCTTATTTCTTTTCAATGCTAGGTTTACGGGATTAAGCTCTGCCCTTTTTGCATGGTTTGTTGACTTCTCATAAAGCAACTTTCTCTGGAGGATACAGGTGAAAAGCTAGCCTAGCATTTAGAATACATACTAAGTGAATGAAAAATTAAGCATGCACTTTGTTCTGCCTCTACATCTCACTCACCAGTTCAATCTTGCTGATCTTCCAGAAGTGAGCAATATCTCCAAACTGCTTGAACATGCCTTTCAAATTGACCATCACAATTGCTGCAAGCACGGCCTAGGAACACATTTTGAGACCACTCAGTTTTCTTTAAAAATGAGTTGTTCAATCAAACAAATGTGGCAGAAAGAAATGGAAGAAGTAGTCCTTGCTTAATATTTATATCCCAACCTTCCTCCTAAGGTGCCATTTTGATTTCTCCTTTTAGGGCCAACACCAGTCTCAAGGGGGCGGCGGATGACAACCATGAAAATAAACACTAGTTTTCAGTAAAAGTTGTTACAATTCCCTAAGCACCAGCAGTTTCAAAGAGAACACACCCAAACAGCCAGTGTAATGACAAGCTTTAGACCTCTGAAACCAGCTATATTAAAAATAGTGCTCAAAGCAGTCATTTGGGAGCCTTGGTTTTATGTTACATTCACTTTCTTGAAGGTTCTCTTAAAATGTTATCTCCCTGGAATCAGGTTATTTTCTGGAGCTTTTGAACTTTCACAAGTTTCATCAGTACACCTAACACCCAAGACAGATGTTCTGTCAATACAGCAACATCTGTCACTCTGGGATGGAGATCTACTCCAATAATGTAAAGTGTTGCTTTTTCCACTTATGTAAATAAGGGTTAAAATGAGCACTTTGTCTGTAAAGTCAGAGCTCTGAAATGGCTATGTATTTTGCACAAACTTTCTTGCGCTACTAAATGTTATCGATTGTACCCTCATTTAACCCAAGATTGATTTCTGTGGATGGACTAGTTTTGATACAAATGAAAAAAGACAGAAAATTTATCTCACCTGTGGCAGTGGTTCAAAAAGGTAACCAATAGCAACAAGGACCAGGAAAACCATCAATGAGGAAAGAATCCCAGCCACCTAAACAAAATGTATACACAATGACAGTTGTGCAGCAAGCTAGTAGGTTTCTAAAATTCATGGCTCCTACTAATTCAAAAAAAATCAAAGTGTCTGGCACATATTATCTATTTTCCTTGTGAAATCTGTTTGGTAGTTAGTAACTGGAGCTCACTATTTTCACTACTTAAGTTGAAACTGCTTGAAATTTCAGGAAACTAAAGATACATACCTGCGTCTTTCCTCCAGTGCCCTCTTGGACTAGGCTCCGGGACATAGAACATGTAATTGCAAAGGTCTGGAAAAAAGATCCTACGGAATTACATATTCCCAGTGCAACAAGTTCCTGTGAATACAGAAAATAATCAAAATCATCCCACTGAATAATATTGCCACGAGGATTATTAACTCTTAAAAAAAGGTGCAGTCATACCTTTATGTATGCAAAAGTCAAACTCTGGAGAAACTGCATGCAAATTCAGTATAAAACTGGACATTAGGTCGAAAAGTTCAATTGACTTACCGATCCACAGGAAAATTACACAGACTTCAATAGCCAACTAACTGCTCTCTCAATGGAAACAAGGAACTTGCACTGAAAGGGGCACAGCATGGACACTTTGGGATAATCTGCCATGGGAACAACGCCATAAACCACCCAAATTCAGTATCTGAACCCTGCACTACACAGATGCAAAGGAAGACGCCTACTGCAATGTTCACCCACAACCACGAAGGTCTTTTTCATACTGCTGAAACAGAGGTGCCAGGCATGATGCCTGCAGAACTGCACACTCACACAAAGAGAAGGAAGATTTCAACAGCAAAACTCAGAATGGTCAGAAGAAGACAGTCACCTATCTTGGATGAATCTAAGAAGGATGAAGATAAAGAAGATGGTGTGTGGATAGGTGGGATAGTGTAGAATCCTAGCATCTTAGAACACGGAGCCAGAAAATTATGTATCCAGCAACAAAAAGCATACGCATGAAAAAAAGCACACTTAAACATCTTCCTCCAAAAGCATTCTCCATTCACACAGGAACATAGTTACTCAGTCACCAATTACAGCAAACACTAACAAATAGACTAAATGAACGAACATATATATCAATAATCTACTCCACACTTTACTCATAAGCAGTCCAACACACCAAATCCACACGAATCCACATTCACAACCTGTTTTCACTCAAAGTCTGTCTCCTAAACAAACACCTTCCCTCTCTGTAGCAACACAAGTAGAAAACCAACAAGGCTGTGTAAATCAAGGCAGGTCACAATTCAACAACGGTGTAATAGTGGAACTGTTCTGCTGGAAACTGTGTATGTTGAGGTATGATTATATTGTTTGACAAAACAGGGTTTTGGAACAGACAACCACCGAATTCTGCAAAAGGAGGAAGCAGAAACTGGGATTATTCAATTTTTAGGATATTCTATGAAGGTAGGAGAGTCGGATCAGACATGGGGAAGTATTTCTTTACTCAGAGAGTCATTGGTCTATGGAATTTGTTGCCAGAAGAGTTGGCGCTAGCAACCAGCCTAGATGGCTTTCAGGAGGGGTTAGGCCAGTGATGGCCAACCTATGACACGCGTGTCACAGGTGACACGCCAAGCCCTTTTGGGTGACACACATGGTCACCCTGGCATCTGGGCGTGTAGTTCTTGCTTGTTCTTGAAGTGTATGAAATACCAACTTTCAATTTAATATTAGCAAATGAAATTCAGCAACAAAAGTCACTAATGTAAAGAATTATTTGGTTTTGCTTTTAATAAAATACATATATCAAAAATATAACGTTTTTACTAGAGCTACAGATATCACAAAATTATGGATATTTCTAGATGTGACACAGCACCCGAGTTAAGCTAGGTTTTCTTGCGAATTTTGAAACACCGAGCTCAAAAGGTTGGCCATCACTGGGTTAGGCAAATTTATGGATGACAGATATATCAGTGGCTACTAGAACGGATGCCTAAGTACATCATTCAGGCTGGGTGGACAAGCTGGATGCTTCTGAGGCCATTTGCTGGGACTAGAGAGCAGGAGGTTTGCCCTTGTCTCTGCTTGAGATGCCCATGGGCAATTGGTGGGCCACTGTGTGCAGCAGGATGCTGGTCTAGATGGGCTGTGGCTTGATCCAGCAGGGCTTGTCTCATGTTCTTATATTCATATAGGTGATTAGATCTGCGTTGGGTACAGGCTTGTAAATTAAGATCTCATGTTCCTATCTTGTTATCTTTACTAAATAATATATGCAGCATATGCAGATTTATCTCATGCTCATTTATAGGACTTCATGGAATGGAATCCTGTAAAGAGTTTTCCCAATCTAGCTTTGATGCTATATCTATATTGCGACACATGGCACATAAACAGGCAGTTCTTTAGATAAATGACAAACTGAAATTGAAGCCACTACTGAATTCAACAGAAGTGCTGTTCAAATACCAAGATGCATTAAGAATAAGTTGTACTACCTGATTCCCATCAACTTTATAACCATGCTTAAGAGCAAAGATTTTGGCCATTGAAACTGTCATGGAAAATCCCACAAGTGCAATTGCGATGGCATCCATAAAGACATCTGGAATAAGGCTGATATCAGGAACCTTTGGAGGACGCAAGCTGTAAGTGAATAGAGAAAAGATTAAAATGTACAGGCTGTAGTAAGCCATATAGTTGTAAATGGATACATTTAATTCATTGTCCCTACCCAGTGGGGATATCGCCAACAATATTTACTCCATAGGTTTTTGATAGATTCATTCCAGCTGAAACTCCAGTACCAATTACCACCTTAAGTAAAACAAAACAAAAGGCAACTTCATTAAAAGCCTACTCTGAAAGGCGTCTCCGTAACTCTGCGCTGTAAAAGATATTTCAGCCAATGTTTGAGACGATCTCTGAAATGCAAGTTTACTCATTCATAGCTTACCACAATAATCTCCATTGGAATAGGAACTGGTAGCTTCTTCTTAAACCGGTCATTGATTTCCTTACCAGCCAGTAGCAAAACCATACAAATTAGTCCAACCACTAAAGCTGCTATGTTGGTTTTAGTGATGTTTGAAAACACAGCAATTAAACTCTGAAATACAACAAAATATAGAATATTATCTATAAGATGTGACTCAAGTCTCAGAAATGAATAATTACAGGGAATGTGATGTTAGAGACTGAGTGCAGTGGCCAAAGAATCTCATTTTTGTTTTGTTTTGTTTTTTCAAAAAACAGGTTTTCTAGTGCCGATGTATAGTACTGTGCAAAGCTTTTAGACAGGTGTGGAAAAAATGCAGCAAAGGAAGTCCAGGAAGTGATGATCTGACGCTCACCGAGCCCCGAGGCATTTCCGCACTGAATCGCGTTCGAAACCGAACGCGTTCAGGCGGAAAGCTTAAGCCAGCTTCGGGCGCTTTCCCCGTTCACACACAGACGCGCCAGAACGCGTGTAAACGCGTTCCGGAGCGTCTGGGTGCGAATGGTCAAAGCGCCCGAAGCTGGCTTAGCCGGCAAACGCCGGCCAGGGGCGCGCCGGCAGCCGCGGAGGCAGATCGACAATCAGCTGTTTGAAAAACAGCTGATTGTCAAAGCCGCGCGGCGTCGGAGGCGAGCCGGCAGGCGATCGGGAGACAGAAGCGGCGCGAACGCTTCTTCTCCCGAACGCCTGCGGGCGGCTCGTCCGCGTTGGAACGCGTGTAGAGCACTTCGAAGTGCTCTACATTTCGAACGCGGAAAAGGCAGCTGCGGACACGTCGGGACGCAAGCCGCGCGCGGCCAATGCGGATGACGTGTCCGCAGCTGCCTTTTTCGCGTTCCGTTTTCCCCCGTGCGAAAACGTCTCCGATCTCATCATCAAATCTGTCTGAAATTCCATGAGGAGACAGAAGTATTTGAGCAACCCTACATCCACAGAAGATCTCCAAGATGTCTGGAACAACCTTCCTGCTGAGTTCCTTCAAAACTGTGTTCAAGTGTACCTACAAGAATCAATATTGTTTTGAAGGCAAAGGGTGGTCACAGCAAATATTGATTTGATTTAGAATTCTCTTTGGTCATTCACTTTGCATTTTATCAACTGATAAAAATAAACATTTAGTACTTCTGTTTTTGAAAGTCTTCTTACTTTGTAGCATTTTTCACAACTTGCCTAAAACCTTCAAAGCAAGCTAGTTTTATGGAATCTAGATAGGATTTATGGTAGTCCAGGAGGGTGGCTTTCCTGTGATAAACATATCTAGAGTAAACTAGGTGGAAAGAGGAAACGTAATTTCTTGATTTGCTTACTTTTTTCAACTTGCACAACTCATTGGCAATGATGAGCTTTTTTTCAATGGACATTGGAAATGGCTTATAACTTAAATTAAAGGATCCAAACAGATAGTAATTTTTAACAGAAAATGTACCTCGGTTGCTGTAATGACAAACACACACTAATCATTGAGTTAGAAGATTGCTATTGGCAGCTCTAACAACTGATCTGTTTATCGAGAAGTACTGAACTGGAACTGAACAGATGGACATTCTTACAGCCAATAAACCCTTTATATGATAAATAAAATTAACCACTAAAACTCATTTAAAAATTGTATTTTAAAACCCCAGTGAAGCATGAAGGAAGTCTTAATAAAAGTACAGTAACAGCTTCTAAAATACACCTCACAAAAGGAAGCCCTTAAGGCCTGTTCCAAGAGGCAAAGAACTATCACTGGACCTTCTGGGTTACTATAGCAATGAATTCATTTTTTTTTTAAATTAATAACAACAGTTATCTTTCCCGGCAGCTGGACAAGGGTTAGCTCGAGAAACGTATGTAAGGCATGATATATGAAAAGTGACAGCTTAATAAATTAATTTAAAAAGAAAAGTGACAGCTCACAAACAAGATGGCTGACATGATTTATCATGGGATGTTTTTACACTGTCACTAGAAGTACCCATTAATGGGTACTTAATGGCATTTTTGTACCCATTAGTGGGTACTTAATGGGTACTTCTAGTGACAGTGGAAAAACACCCATGGTTAAATACCAATGCAGTTTTCTTAAAAAAGGATAGAGAACACTTTTAAAAAAGCCCTATCTTGGTTACAACTCCCAAGGAAATTCTAAGACCATCTTGCCACAAAAAGGAAGATAGTTTCTTGCATTTCCCCCCAAAACTCTGGTGTTCTCGGATGGATGCCAGCAGATTATGGTAGGGTTTGTCCTTAGGCATCTTGCTGGCAATGGCCACTAGAGGGCACTCACTCAGACTATAAAAGCAAAAGGTCACGCGAGTTAGCCCAGTCTCCCTTCGGTCATTTTTCGCTGGCACCACCTTGTGCTGAAGGGAGTCCGAGGAGAACTATTTTTCCTCAAAATGTCTTCTGCTAGTTCTGCAGGAGAATCTGTTTTGGACAAGGGTGGGCATGACAACTAAAACATAGGCCACCATTTTACAGGATAATGTATTCTGATCAACCAGATAGTTTGCGAAGTCTTATTAACCCCAATTATTGCATTGCAAGGAGATGCCCTTCATTCAAGGGAACAATCTTTGATAAGATCACATTCAGTTTAAAAATCCTATTCTGAAATGGATAACTTTTAATGGAAAAAGTAATTTCAAGAGAAGTCATAAAGCTGTGTCACCTGGATAGTTTTTCATTTATTCCATTTCCAGGAACAGAAACGGAATATGTTGTGAAATGTTAGCTTTTATTTGCTTCCTTTGAAAGTTCTCAATGGACCTTAATCTGACAACAGTCACAAATAGGCTGTCATTTAGAAACACCAAAATATGTTCCTGTGATAATCTATAGTGTTTTGCACAAACTGCAACCTCCCCATTCTCTGTGTTTTTAAGAATGGATGATTTAATGCTGAGGATATTCTGGGTATCAATGAGTAATCGCTGCCTTAAAGTGAAGATACTTTCACATATCCCTGGGCAAATTTGCCTCCTGTGGGGTCTCCTTGGGCACACTTGATATTGGAGTGGGTTTCAAAAGTCCAAGATAATTCAGTGTGTAGCAGATATTTAACGTCCAAACGATACTTGTAGGATGGTAAGTTCGTGCAACGCTGGAAGACTTAACAATAGCCTTAAGCTGACAACCTATCTTTTTAGCTTGCACAGGCCAATTTATGGAAGGTCATTCAGACTAGCCTTCTGCAGAGCTTTGTTATCTGCTGATTTATTTGGGAAGTACAACAAAACCCTGTGTGAGCAATGTACTTGCGGCTGCAATCTAATCAACAGAATACACATTACTTAACTCTACTCAGAACTACATGACAAATGGATAACAGATGTGATTTTGAGAAAGCAAGCAAAATTAAAAACCATAAGATTCTCCGTGAAAGACAAGCAACAAGATCTCCAATGAAAGCCATGAGCGGTCATTTTTAGAATTGGTCTAAAATTATCAGTGGGAGGGACTATCAGAGATACTCCCTAAGTCCAGCTACTTACTTACATAAACAACAGACAGTGGTCCACCGAACCTTTTAGTTTCAATTCCAAACAGATACTTTAACTGGGATGTAAAGACATGAACAGCAGCAGCCGTGGTGAATCCCCGCACCAGGGGCTCCGTAAGATAAATAGCCACAAATCCAAATCGAAGGAGTCCTAAGCACAACTAATAGAGAACAGTTATATTTGAGGAATTGCCCAATTTAATTTAAAACATACCAAGTCAGAACCAAGAAACTATGTTAGCGTAACATATAAAACACAAATATATAAAGCTAACAAAATAACACCTTGTAAACATTTGGATAAACACTCAAATATCACAATCAAGACTGCCAGATATAGTAGGTGATTTGTATGATGTGGACAGGTAATGATTTATAATAATCCATGTTCAAACTAGCATTTGAACCTGTTTGGAGACATGTAAAGAGGTCTGGGACTGCTACATAGGGCCTTCTTAGTGATGGCTCCCAGATTATGGAACAGTCCATCTCCTGAGGTGCATCAGGTACCTACACTTTATATGTGCAGGAGAGTAGTGAAGATTCACCTCTTTGCCCTGGTCTTTGGCTAAATAAGGAAGAAGCTTTTGCTCCCCACTTTCAGGCACTGCATTGTTTTAGCATGTCCATTTTACATTCGGTTTTGAATCTTATAACCTGCCCTGAGCCTTTTGTGTATAAGGAGGGAGAAAAATGAAAATAAGCAAATAAGTAAATACATGAGTTATGTAGCAATCCCAGGCCATCCTCAGCAAAATTTCATACTGAGCAAAAACACATGCATACACACAAAGGCTAAAGCTGTTTTACTATGCAGTATTGGGAAAGTTCACAAAGTGAGATCAAAATAGAAAAATGACTTACGCTGTATTCTATTCTTTTCCCCACAACAGAACACCCTGTGAGGTAGGTGGGGCTGTGAGAGCTCAGAAGAGAGCTCAGAAGAGAGCTTACCCAGCTGGCTTCATGGCGGAGGGCAGAATCGAACCCAGTATTCCCAGATAAGAGTCTGGCTCCCTAACCACTAGACCAAACTAGAGCTCAGAGGCTCCTCAGAGAGAGTGTGCGGCCATCGTGTCCCCAAACCTCTTATAACCCACCTTTTCTAGCACAGATTGTTCAGGAGAATGAGGAGGGGCAGACTGATTTGTGAACCACCCCCACCCCCAAACCTTCTCTAAGCCACCTCAGAAGTGCCATTTTTGCTGTTTCTGATCACAGCTTTGTTGAGACCAAGGTCTTACAGTCTTCCACTTGATTCCAATATTCACAGGTATCTTCTGTACAAATACTGAAATTACCTGGATGATCCCAGACAGCAAGGTAACCGCAACGGCTACTTGTACCCTCTTGTCGTCCCTCGCCTTAATATTCTCGAGATTTGTACTGTTAGTAGAGTTACTGCTTGTAATGTAAAACTTTTCATCAGGTGCTTCTCTGACAGCAACGCTGCCAATCATGAGGCTGATGACAGCAAAAGTTCCTAAAACAGCAGGAGTTTAGGAGAACACATACTTATCAACACTGAATTCCAGAAAAGCCCACATAGTTTTTTAAAAAATAATTTTTATCAGGAAACAATAGATCAATATAGATCAGTGCAGGTAAGTTTTCCTCAGGATGTGGTACAGTATCGCCCAAAATCTCCCAGCAAAGAAGAACCTCTTCTTCTCTAGGCAGGTGGTTTATATACCTCCCGCCTGGCAAGAGCCTTCACTCTCATTGGCTGCGCCTGGAGTACACACTCCCCCTCCTTTATGCTAATTAGGGTATCAGTGCCCTGCTGCTTACCTGTTTCACTAACTAAGCATGTTACAAAGGCAATTCTTACAATAAATACATTTACATATTTGAAACAACAATAATAAATACATTAAATGCATTGACCTTTTGTTCTGCTCTGGTATTTCAATAGACCATTGCAATGCTTGTAAAGCTTTGCATTTGCCATTTTTCTTGGTGGGCAACTGTAATAAATATATTTGTCCTTCTAGTAAAGAGATGCAACAGCACGCTGTTCATCTCCTAAACTCCACCCAGCCATATTTTTCATACAGAAGTGCATTAACTGACATAACCCTTAAGCAATGCTTACATACTGAAAGGCATACCTATTGATATGTGTCTAGAAGTTCCAAAAAAGGTGTACAGAAAGACTGGATAGAACGAAGAATACAGACCAAATACTGGAGGCACAGCTGCCAGTAATGCATACGCTAACCCTGGGAGAAAAATGAGAGACAAGGAGTGGGAGGGAAACCATGAGAAGACCAACAAATCAAAACATTGTTTAGGTTTACAGAATGCTTTTCTACACCATCCTTAGCAAGGAAGTGCAAAATGAAAAGAGAGGCAGCTAATTGCATCCTTTCAAAAGTGAACATGATATGGCTACAGCTACCCTATTCCTCCCACGCACCCCACTTGCCCTTTGGGTTTTTTTGGGGGGGAGGGGAAACAAGTCATCTCAAGGAAAAAATCTGGTGCATGAATCCTCAGCTGCTCATTCTTTATAGCTTTTGATGTAGAAGAGGAACGCACAATGGTAGGCCTAGAGATGTTCCTGGTTTCCAACTCCCATCTTTCTGTGTCAGTCCAAGACAGAATAGTCCTGGGGTGGAATGATGGGAGTTGAGTCCCTGAACATCTAGAAGGCTGCAGTTGAGTTTAGCATCATGGTTTACAAGTCTGTCCTGCAAATATCAAATTTCAAACAAGGGGACTTTGGGAATACAGGAGTAAATGAAGGCACAAGGGTGCTTGCTGGACCTTCAGGAGCTTTTATTGCCACTGTGTGGTTACATGGTGATGGCAAGTCTTGCCTGCCCTGTGTAGGTGGATTCAAATGGAAGAATGCTTTCACTCCTGAGACCAAACCATAGGAAAAGTAACAGGAGTTGGGTGGAATAACTGCTGGTGATCTGGGAAGTTTCTGTGTGGGATCTTCTGGGATTTAGGGAATCTGTTTGGCACTTGGTGTGTGGCTGCTAATGAAAGGCTGGTTTCTAAGCTGGCTTGAGAGCATGGTGAGAAGAAGGAACGTGCAGTTTCTGTTGAGTCAGAAGAGCCTCATTACTCAGTAGACGTATTCCGTTACATTTCTATTTTGCCTTTCCACCAAGAAGTTTGATTGGTATAAGAACATAAGAGGAGCCCTGCTGGACCAGGTCACAGTCCATCTAGTCCAGCATTCTGGCTAGCATCAATTGGTTATGGGCCTCTCAAGCAGAAAACAAAGGCAAAACTTCCACTTGCTCTCAGTTCCCTGAAAATGGCCTTGAGGGGCATCCTGCCTGCCTCTCCAACCCAGAGGCAGTGCCAGGGATCCCTTCTAGTAGCCAGTGGTAAACCTGTCCTTCATGAATTTATCTAATCTTTTCTTTAGGCAATTCAGAATCTGATAATAAATTCTATAGAACAATGACTCCAAATGAAAAAATACTTCCCCTTTTCAGTCCTAACTCTCTTGCCCATAAGCTTCATACAGTGCTCTCTGGTTCTAGTTTTGTGTGGCAGAATAAAGAATTCTTCTCTATCCACACTTTTCATACCATGCATGATTTTATATAATTCAATAAGGTCAACTCTTGAACACCACTTTTCAAGGCTGAAAAGACCTAGATGTTGCAACGTGATTTTGTAAGGAAGGTATTCCACCCCCTTGATCATTTTGGTTGGCCTTTTCTGCACTCTTTCCAGTTCCACAATATTCTGAGGTGTGGTGAACAGAATTGTACAGAGTATTCCAAATGTGGCCTCACCATAGATTTATAAAGAGGAAAAATGACACTTGCTGGCTTGTACTCTATTTCCTTCCTAATTACCCCTAGCACTGAATTATATCTGTTAACTTCAAGCTTTCTGTGGTCAAACTTATTATTCTAGCTACTACGTACAGAGATTGTGGTCAACTTATTAAACCATGCATTAACCTGCTGGTGCCCTTCTTCATACAAGACTGGTTCTTTTCAATTTTCACACAGGAGCTTGTTTATTATAAGACTGCCATATATGAAAACAATTAAAGTGCTTGTTAAATGGTTGTCTGGGAGAAAAATTAGCATATGTTAGATTGAAGGCTTTCACAGTTGGTTGTCATCTCATTCACAGGGACTTCTGGGATGTTCTGTCCTGTTCTAGGGCTGAATTTGGAACCTGAGATTTTGGATAAAACTGTAACATCCATCTTCAGAGGACTTAACTTACAATTGATTTCCCACAAATCCCAAGTGAATGAAAAGTTACCATACTTTTTGATGTGGAAAACTTCAATATAAGGCACAAGCAGAAATGTATCAGCTCAACTACAAGTTTTTGTGATCAACCTAGAAATACCCTCACACATGACATGACGTTTCTCATGAAAAGGCAGCATGCCTTCAGGCAAAAGCTCACTGCTACATCTCAAAAAGATCTCTCAAGGATGACTGAAAGTTTTCAAAATGGGTGGCAGAGGTGTTAAAAATTAAATTTCACTGACCTTGAGGAAGCTGCATGACCCCAGTGCTTAGACCTGAAATAATGTCTCCTGCTAAATACTCTTTCACTGGATAGCGGGGGAGCCATGTAAAAATTGGGAAAAAACTACAAAGTACTTTTTTGGCTTTTTTGGAAGAACATCTGAAAATATGGAGAGAAAAGTGATATTAGCTGGAAGAAACTATTAAAGGGTACAATTCCTGCACAGAAGCAGATAAAACCTTATCAGATATTTGCATTAACCCTTCTTGCGTAACAGGGCGTGAAGACCACGTTACAACCAAAGAGGAATATATGAAGGTGACTGAGGTTGCGATCAGATAGTCTTATTAAGGAGGTAGGTTGTACGCACCCATGACTGATGGCTCACATGTGCATGTAAGCCTGTTGTCTGTACTCTGTTCTAAAGGCACGGGAAGAGAAAGTGTGAGATTCCATACTCTCTGAGCACTTCAGCAGTGCCCTTGCCTTCCCACAGCAGATCCAGGGTCCATCCGAGGCCTCACACCAACGCAACATCATGCTGTACTCATGGCCGGAATTCACACTGCATGGCCACACAGGATGCTCTGACAATGCAGCCACAATGGGGCACTGTGATGCCCCCCAGGAGGGTCATTTGGTCCAGTGGTGGGTCACTGCTACTTTCACTGCCCACCTGATCAAAGTTCTCACAGCTTAATGCAAATAAACAAAACCAATCTAGAGGTCAACATTACCTCTATGCTATTTTTCTAAATTTAAGAAAGATGGATGAGTTTAGAAATACAGTACAAGGGAGACTGTTACGCAGTTTTCTAAGAGCATTCTGAAAATTTACCCCTTGCAGGACTGAATCACATAGCAAAGACCAGATTGATTCTTACATTTTCAGTGAGAATTTATCAATGCTGCTATATTTTTATTAGGTGTGTCAAACTTGCCTCCATTTCCTTTTGACAGAATGTATCTCCCTTGGCAAAATGGGGAGGTGATTTTTACAAGTTTTCTCTTCGCATTCCTCCAGTTCCCTGAACCATATGTACTAGAGAACTACCACTCCAGGTCTTTTGTTTCCACTGCACTACTCAACACCCAAGACCCTTAATTTATTTAATGACATTTGCCACAAAAAGAAAACCAGCAAAATGTCCTACCTACAAGAACGTGCTATCCTTTCTCGAAGAGGTAAATATGTCTTCTTCTTCTTGTGTAGTTTGTCTTGTAGCGTTCCTTGATTATACAGTTGTCTTTCCACACAATATACTGGGTCTGACATGTGACATATTTCATTTTCTCCAGCATGTTCCATAGTACATTTCAGTGAAAGAGAACAGAAGAGCTGCTCCCCTGAAGTTGCTGTCAATATATATTGTACATATATGAAAAGGAAAAGTTCAGCTAGTGCTTTTCCTATTTTTTAGGGGAAGATAGATAGAAATAACACCAAGCCTGAAAAGGAAGGAGCCACTGCACACTAGGGATGATGCAATTTTTGGGATTCGATTCAAATACCTGAAAATTTGAATCGATTTGGATCTTTAAAATTAAAAATGTATTCACATATGATTTAAATTGAACACATTCAAATCTACCGTATTTTCCGGCGTATAAGACGACTGGGTGTATAAGACGACCCCCAACTTTCCAGTTAAAATATAGAGTTTGGGATATACTCGCTGTATAAGAAGACAACACCCGGAGTATCAGACGACCCCCGACTTTTGAGAAGATTTTCCTGGGTTAAAAAGTAGTCTTATACGCCAGAAAATACAGTATTTGTGCAAATTTTCGTGCAAATGTTGACAACATTCATATGTGCTTGTACGCATCCATACACATCCGATATTTATCCTGTAAGCATCCCATTTTCATCCTGTACAGATCCGTACAAATATGCATGGATGTGGGAAAGACGTGTACGGGCAAGGACGCATCATGTACATAACCGTACCATACAAATGTCCGAATAAGTCGCACAAATAGATGAAAAAATTCAAAGTTTGTTCAAATGTTTAAATTCAAATTTATAGACATTCGATTCGAATCTGAATGTCCAAATTCAAACGAACTCAATCAAATTTCTAGTGTTTTGAATATTCACGCACATCTCTACTGCACACCTGTTCAACTATTCTCTATCACAAACAACAATTATGGAGCTAGGGAAGGAGAAGAAAATATC
The DNA here is from genome assembly GCA_023333525.1 of Aspidoscelis tigris stejnegeri. Taxonomy (NCBI): domain Eukaryota; kingdom Metazoa; phylum Chordata; class Lepidosauria; order Squamata; family Teiidae; genus Aspidoscelis; species Aspidoscelis tigris. The sequence continues at coordinate 78,700,655 of JALMGA010000005.1, read as the reverse complement.
ACCTGTATCTATCCATTCCTTCTATGGTGGGTTCATAAGACAGACTCTTCTGTGAGAAAGCACAAAAGGCAAAAGAAATTGATCAGCACATACCTGCTTCTAGTTAGCCAGACTATCCGGCTCCTTACACCAGTTGAGGCAACTATCCTGTAGGAGAGAATGAAGAGACAAGGACAATCAGATCATTATACAGCTGTTCCTTGACCAAACTAAGGGTGTTTTTCCACCAGGCTCCTTTAATCTGGATCTAAGAAGTTCTGGATCTAGGGAATGGGTATTTCCCTTAATCCGGATCTAGTAGATCCGGATTAAGGGAAGTACCCAATGTGTTTCCATGGGTGGTCTAGCATCCAGTAGCAATGGGTGCTAGCCTCCCTGCCGTGGAAACACCAGAGCACCCATTTGGAAATCCGGATCTACCCACGAGGGGTCTGCCTGTCACCCCAGGTGTTTGGGGGGACAGGGGGTGCAATCTCCGAAGTGGCTCCGAAGTCATTTCGAAGTCACTTCAAAGTTCACTCCAAAGATCAGCACAGACATCAAAGATGCTCCAGAGCTATTTTGCACAGACGTCGAAGTGACTTCAAAATGACTTTGAAGCTTAGGCTTTGGGGTCCCCCCCCAGGGTGCCCCCTCTCCCTAGCCTCCTCTAGACCCCATTGTCACACAAGTGTGGAAACAGGCTCCCTTTAATCCAGATTTTCTGCCTGAAGACCCCATTGTAGACCCCATTAATGGGGTCTACAGAAAATCCGGATTAAAGGCAATAAAGCACCCATTTGATCCAGATTTCCTGACCAGAAGTGGAAACAATTGGGTCCCAGATGGGTGCCGTGGTGGAAATGGGGTCATCCGGCTCACACCCAAATGGGTCCTTAATGGGTGCAAAAATGGGTACTTTCTGCCAGTGGAAAAACACCCTAAAAGGATATAACAATGTGGAGGAGAAGCACAATATACTTTGTAGATTACTGATCCATACTTAAAGCAAATGAACAAAACTCAGACTAACAGCAATTAAACCACCCTAGACTTTGTTGTTTTCATTAACCACCAAGTCTAGAACTGTAGAACTGCAGCTTAGCACATTAATAGCAGCAAACTAGAACATTCCTAAGTATGGACTTTATATTCATAATGATAGCTAAACTAGCTGACCAGTCTTCATGGCTGATCCACTCCAGTTCCTTGTTTCTCTGGAATGGGTCTTCCAGAAGAAAAAAACATCAAGCAAAGCCACCATTCTTTGCACACATAGAGCCCAGGTGCTACTCTAACCTGACATATTCAAAGGTCAGCCTACAAACTGTTAGCTGTAACCTACCCATAGGTTGGTCCTGAGTATTGCAATGCCAGGGGGTGATATATCCAACCCTTGTTCGCCATGTTTCTAAATATTCATTTGAATGTTATGTGTACAGCTATAGGTTTAAAAAGTACCACATATGCATTCAAAATGTATTGCCTAACATGACTCTAGAACCTTTTCTGCATAGACTGTTCATGGGACATAGTAGGCTGCTCCATCTGTGTGCTGGGGCAGCCTAGCAGAGGCTCTTCCCCTGGTAGTACCCTCTGTCCACACACGACAGAGCTATGGCACCACATCCTGCTCCCTTGGAAGACCTGAACAAAGTATTCTACATGTGGACTACACTGGTATACTGGACCACTGACAATGTGTGGACAGTATATCTTATAGTCTGGTATACCATGCCCAGCTCCTCTTCAGATGGGTACCTGGAAGAGGAGACAGAATGTGGCCAATAAGGTCTTGGATGACAATGCTGAAGGCTAGGAACCTTCTCAGATTTTGAATTTGGGCAAGGCTGGGCCATCCACCTATTCTGAACCAAGCTAACCTGGTAGCACAGGATATTCAGGGGTGTTTTCCCACTGTCACTAGAAGTACCCATTAAGTATCCATTAATGGGTACAAAAATGCCATTACATACTGGTTAATGGGTACTTAATGGGTACTTTTAGTGAGAGTGGAAAAACACCCGAGATCTGATGCAGAAAGGACCTAAGATACAGCAATCACCTACATAATAGATGTGCACATATGTCATTTACTCCAAGTTTACAATACGATAGAGTTCTAGTTTACACTTGTGGTACTTTCCTTTAAAAAGCCTTGAGCCTTATGGAACCTGAAATGAAGTTTCACAGTCCTACCCCAGAGTATAAGCAATACAAATGATAAATCAGATTTATAGCAACAGACATTTATGCCCAAACATTTCTCTTTCTGCTCTTCTGTTTATGTCAAATCCACTTGAGTCTACAATGCACAGTCTGTTCAAGAAAACAGTCATAATAAAAGGCTTAAAGATATGGATATTTACAGTCCCCTGGTTCCTAGTCTTTTTTTTAAAAAATTGTGGGTTTACTTCTGTTTTTATTTTTGCTGTTTGCATTAACCGTGTTGACTGATGTTGTAACCAAATGGGTAAATTTGGCTTCAATGGACTTGTTAGTCACTGATCAGAATGCTAACACATGGATCCCCACGGAGTGCTCCAAAACAAAACGCAGAAACCAGCATTGTGCAGTATTTATGTGATCTCTGAGGCAGAATTCTTTCATAAAACAAATATGTCAAAAGATTCCCTAGACATATAAACATGTACATATAGACCTGATTTTTTTTAAAAAAATTGTTTTATTCAATGTAGTTACAAAACTTACTAATGCAACAAACATTTCCAAAATACAGCTAAGAACAAAAATCTCTTTTGACGAATGACAAAAAACCCCACCAAAGTCAACTCCTGCACCTTAAACTCCCCCTCCCGCAGAATATCCTCAAAAGTAGCATTTCTTCTCAATTTGTCTAGTTATTAATCATGTTGTTATGCTATTAAGCCATTATAATAAACACATCTTTTCTGGAAAATTGTTTATATTTAAGTCAGAGAGTCAATAAATGGTTTCCTGATTTTTTTTCTATCACAAGTTTATAGTTTATTTCTGAACTTTTGAACAAGAAAACTGGTGAAGGGACCATTTCCTTTGACCTATCTAAATCCCTGAACGGGTCCTTTTCTGTTTTTAAAACCTCCCGCTCTGCCCCCCAAAAAAGGTTGAAGGGGAAAAAAAAAATAAAATGGAGAAGTGGAAACTGCCAAAACAGAAAACAAAATTCCAGGATAGGGATGTGTACGAATATTCGAATGGATTCAAAATTTGATCGAATCAACCAAATTTCAACATTCAAATTGGAATAGAATGTCCTTAAATTCGTATTTAAAGATTCAATTTGAATGTCAAATTTTGGATCTATTTGTTCAAATTATTCGGACATTTGTATGTGTACAGGTTAGTACACAATGCATACTTAAAGATTCACAGCTTTCCCACATCCATACACATTTGTATGGATATGTACGAGATAAAATGGGTTGCATATGGGATAACTACGGGATGCATACGGACGTGTATGGATGCATACAGACCCAGGGAAGATGCTTATGGGCATCTACAAATATTGTCGATACTCATAAGTGCAAATTTGAATGAGAAATTTGAGCAAATATATTCAAATTTGCTTAATTCGAAATGAATTTGATTAAATTCAAACTGTAAACATTTGAATCACATTTTGAAACAAAAGCATCTGAAAGCCTCCATCAATGAAAGGAAGGTACTGAAAACAGGTTTTATTTAAAAGATTCCTATTCCAGAATAATTATCTATGCTAATCAATGGATTCCAAAATTAAGGGGAAAAACTCTAAATATAAACAATGGTGCATAGAAAGGACAGATGAAATCAATCAGAAAATTGTGGCCCTTGTGTACACTCCTTGGAGAATAGTCTTAAGAGCTGTGGAATATTTGCTCTCCAGTATGCCTTACTGAAGAGCCATTATCTTCCGTCATACAAGACTAAATTGGTGTCATTGATTTCTACCAAGTTTAGTTGGCTAAAACTGAGGGCATTATTGAGGTGGAAAACAAATCAACCTCTATCCTCAGTTGGAAAATACATCCCTCTCCCCAGATATGAGTAATTATCCCAGGTAGGACCAATAAACATTTTCTGCTGAACAGAAAAGATCAAGGAAAAACCTCAGTGAAGGAAGAAAGTCATTTCTGGATATGTGTGTCACAGGGGAAAGTCAACTGTGACACAATAAACTGGAATTTATTGCTGATACAGCTCATGATGATACCAATGCCACAACACATGCCAACATAGATCTATGAGAGTAAATTGGGGTTACTAGGTACTCCAAAGTGAAACAATCTTATTCCACGAATTTTCATCATTGACTGGGGCTGCAAATCAAGGGAAACAGCTTAGAATGAGTTGGAATGTTAAGAACATAACAACATCAGAGAAGCCCCGCTGGATCAGGCCACAGCCCATTGGGGGTGTTTTTCCACTGTCAAAAAGTACCCATTTTTTCACCCATTTAGGACCCATTTGGGTGTGAGCCGGATGATCCCATTTCCACCACGGCACCCATTTGGGACCCGATTCTTTCCACTGCCGTGGGGGAAATCCAAATCTAATGGATACATTTTGGCCTTTAATCCGGATTTTCTGTAGACCCCATTAATGGGGTCTACAATAGGATCTTCTGCCAGAAAATCTGGATTAAAGGGAGCCTGTTTCAATGGGGTCCAAAGGAGGCTAGGAGGAGGGGATGCACCCATTGGGCCCCCCCTAAACCTAGGTTCCGAAGTCACTTCGAAGCCACTTCGAAGTCACTTTGAAGTCTGTGCAAAATAGCTCTGGAGTGCCTTCGAAGTCTGTGCTGATCTTCGGATTGAACTTTGAAGTGACTTCAAAGTGACTCCGAAGAGACTCTGAAGTGACTTCAAAGTGACTCTGAAGTGACTCCGAAGTCATTTCGAAGTTCACTCCGAAGATCAGCACAGACTTCAAAGGCGCTCCAGAGCTATTTTGCACAGACTTCGAAGTGACTTTGAAGTGACTCTGAAGTGACTTCAACGTGACTCCGAAGTGACTTCAAAGTGACTCTGAAGTGACTCCGGAGTCATTTCGAAGTTCACTCTGAAGATTAGCACAGACTTCAAAGGTGCTCCAGAGCTATTTTGCACAGACTTCGAAGTGACTTCGAAGTGACTCTGAAGTGACTTCGAAGACTGCCCCCCCTGCCCCCCCCTAATCACCTGGGGTAATGGACCGAACCCTTGTGGGTCGATCCGGATTCCCCACATGGGTGCAAAGCTGTTTCCACAGCACGGGTGTTAGCACCCATTGCTAATGGGTGCTACACCTCCCGTGGAAACACACTGGATGCTTCCCTTAATCTGGATCTACTAGATCCGCATTAAGGAATGTACCCATTCCTTAGATCCGGATCTTCTTAGATCCGGATCTAAGGGCTGCAGCGGAAAAACACCCCTAGTCCAGCATCCTGTTGCACATGGTGGCCCACCAAATGCTCATGGGAACCTCAAGCAAGGCTTTTCCTGCTCTCGAATCCCAGCAAATGGCCGTAGAAGCATCCTGCCTACCCCATCAGCCTGAAAGATGTACTTAGGCATTCTAGTAGCCATTGATACATCTGTTGTCCATAAATTTGTCTAATCCTACCTTAAAGCCATCTAGGCTGGTAGCTGTTACCACCTCTTCTGGCAGCAAATTCCATAAACCAATGACCTCTCCTACCCATCAGTTTCATAGAGTGCCCCCATGGTTCTATACCATGCATAATTTTATATACTTCAATCAGATCCCTGTAGCAATTCTGAGTTCTGTTTACTGCTACATCAATGCAAACTGTGCCTATCCTATGAAAATGTTCATAGCTAAGTGGACTTAAGCATAAGACTATACCTAATCAATAATCACCACATAAGCAAATAAGCAGCAGGCCAGCAAGCAAGCAGCAAGTGGAGATATTAAACAGCCAAGAAACAGCATGTAGTGATCATATCATATGATGATTTATTGAGAGATTTCTAGCCTCTCTTATACATAATAATTTGCTGATTCTATGTGAACACAAACATCCAAGCGGCCTTTCTCATACGCTTACATGTAACATTATTTTAGTTGCAAGCTAGGAAGGACAACAGAAACAATAGGTCTCTGAATTAGGCTTTTGGCAAGAACTGTGAACAGAGATAAAACCAACTCTTGGTAGGCATAGATACTTTTTCAAGATCAGCTTGTTGCTAGCATTTATGCAATTCAGTTATGAAGCAAAATATGAGAGACCTTCTTTTCAGCAATTCAATAAGCAATTGATTGCTTATAGCAGTGGCTCTCAACCTTTTGAGAGCCACGACCCCAAAATGAGATCCCCCAGGCCTCCGCGACCCCAGGGGCGGGGCCAGGGGTGGGGTGGGGTGGGGCGGAGCGGAGTGGGGGCGGAGCGGGGCAGGGCGGGGCGGGAGCGGGGCGGGGCCAGGGCCGCTGGTGCCGTTTTTGCTCCCCCCCCCCGACCCGGAAGTCCTCCCGCAACGCCAGATTTTAGCGGGCGAAGGGCGCTGGCGGCGAGGCACCAGTCCGGCGCCCTTCACCGCCATCACCGCCTGCCGCCGCCGATTTCTCCTTAAAGCAGCGGCGGCGCGGTGGGGGGGGCCGAAATGGGTGCGCAACCCCAAATGGGGTCGCGACCCACAGGTTGAGAACCACTGGCTTATAGGAATATCTCTATAGATCCCCTCTTAAACGCTGTCCCCCCAGACTGGAGAGGCTTAGACATTGCAGCTTGGTTTCGTAAAGGAAGTGTTCCAGCCCTTTAATCATTCTGGTTGCCCTTTTCTGCACCTTCTCTAGTTCCACAATATCCTTTTTGAAGTGTAGTGACCAGAATTGTACACAGTATTCCAAATGTGGCCTCACAATTGATTTATAAAGAGGCAAAACGACACTTGCTGACTTGTTTTCTATTCCCTTCCTAATTATTCCTAGCACTGAATTTGCTTTTTTAGCTGCTGCTGCTGCACACTGGACTGACACCTTCATTGAACTGTCCACCAGAACCCTGAGATCCCTTTCCTGGTGTGTTGCAGAAAGCTCAGACCCCATCAGTTGATAGACATAAATTGGATTTATGGCCCCGATGACTTGTTAAGATTAAAGCACATTTGCCACTTGGTTGCCCACTCACCCAATGCTAAGAGATCCCTCTGGAGCTCTTGGCAATCTCTTTTGGTTTTTACTACCCTAAATAATTTAGTATTATCAGCAAACTTTGCTATTTTACTATGTACCCCTTCTTCTAGATCACTGATGAATAAATTAAAAAGGATTGGTCCCAACACTGAACCTTGGGGGACCCTACTTTTTACCTCTTTCCACCCTGAGGATTGGCTGTTTATTAATTTGATTGTACATTTGTGGGGTCCATTTTGTGTTTGTGGTTTTTCCTGTTAATTACTATGAGTTTTATTTTAAAGGCGATCACTGACTTTAAATAATAACTAGGGGTGTGCATGAATGCAATTTTTGAAATTCGATTCAATTCAAATTGAATATTTGAATATCCCAATTCATATGAATAGAGAAAAAACAAATGTACTGCAATCAAACTGATTCAAATACATTTGTATCTATTCATACAAATATCAGATACAAATTTGAAGACATCCCATTTTTATCCCGTACGCATCCTGTTTTCATCCCACACATATCTGTATGGATGCATACAGATATGAATAAGATGCGTATAGATACATATGTAGTGTGTACATACCTCTACACATAAGGAAGTCTGAATTATTCAAAAGAATGATTCAAAATATTCATATTCATTTGAGTATTAAAAAAACGAATGCCTGGACATTCGATTCAAATTCGAATGTCTGAATTCAGCTGAGCTCAATTGAATAACGGATATTTCGGATATTCTTACACATCCCTAATAGTAACATCACTGACAACAAAAAAGTTCTTCTCTTAGCTTGTACGGTTGAGAAAAAAAATGCAACTCGCACTCTCAGGTTCTGCCTCTATCATTCTCCTATCTGTAAATAAACTCCTGTAAAAGGACATTTTTCAGATCTAGCCTTCAAGATCAACAAGTACTGTACACTATCAACAACCCAATGTTTTCTATTTAAAGCCAATGTTGGTTCACTGTCTTCCACTAAATATTTTTGGCTCTGTGCCTCTTGCAGTAGATATGTTTATTCTAGGTAAAGAAACAATTTTAAGAGGTCGTTTATGCATGTCTCTGGATCACATGATCCTTATTTAAAAGTTGATTAAACAGTTCAATAATCTGTGAACCACAGCAGGGTAACAAACTTCTGCACAGGTCACTTAGATAAGCGAGGCTGCATTTCTCAGCAAAATGCTTGCGGGTTCCTTCTATAAGAGGCCTGGTGCTCTAAACACCCAGTTACTGTATTTTTCCTTTCTGGAACACACGATTGCTCTGTGAAGATATTTGCACTGTGCAGGGCAAGCAGGGACGGGTCACCCCCTTTCTCCGACGTGTGGTGAGGAAAGTCCTCAGGAAAAATGGATGCCCACTTTGGTGTCTGGTCTCCAAGTACTTAAGATGACTTCAGTCCTCCCTAAAAGTGAAGTGTGACCATGGCTTCTGAATGCTTCTGAGCAAGCCTGGTGGAAGAAAGTTTGTCTGAATGCCAAATGAGGGGAATAATGAGAATGTTCCATGTGATTCAGTGTGTCTCAAGGCATCTAGATGCATTTGTGTCCAGTCTACAGGTCTTGCACTATCTGAGGACCGGGATAGCCCAGGTTTCCATTGACAGGAAGAAGACCCGGTGTTTGCTGCTTCTGCTCTGCCCTCCCACAAGGTATAAGAAGTGTGGCTGTGTATGGCTGGGAGAAGGATGGAAACCTGGCATTTGTTGCTTCTGCTCTGCCCTCACCCAAGGTTCTGTGTCATTTTATGACATATTATATGTAATTTTATAATCTATTATGTATTATAAAGCATAATGTATTATTTTATATTGCATGGTTTTTCTGTTTGTTAACTGCCTTGAGCAATTGGTTTGGAAAATGGAAAAATGGAACACAAATTCAAGACTGACCTGGCCAACCCATTTTGCTTGGCAGGATCAAAAAGCTTTTCAGTTAATTTAATATCTCAGAGTAAATATTTAGGATCTTCATCAAAGGGCGCACATGGAGCTTATCTAGGCAAATAAGATGGAAAGAATATATAAAACTTTGCACAAAGTTTCCAAAGCATTTTATGTCGAGTTAGATTATCCCTGTATCACACAATGTGGCTGACCTCCAGGGTCAGTAGGGAGCAAAGATGGTGAAAACTGTCATCTAGCAATACCTGGAGGGCACTATATTGGCCATTACAGTTCTGGATTGAAAATGGAGAAACACTTTTTTTCCTCGATCAGTTCTCAGGAAAACCAGTGGGGGAAACCAACAAACTTATTTTTTGTACCACCTGAAGGTTGTGCAGTTAAGAGTATTTAGGAAAGCTGCACATCAGAATGCTCAGTGTCACACTTGATGCGCGGGTGTCACACTCGATGCCCGATCCTGTGTAGCGGTGGCGCATTATGCCACCACTACTACAAATTTACCAACTGCGGAGCGATCAACCCTCGCTCCGCAGTTTCAGGTAAATTCAAATGTTCCCACCAGTCTGGACAGGATGGCAAGAACAGCAGCAGGTAAGCTGCGTATTTTCTTACAACAGCGGATTTTATTCCGCTAATCTGGGAGCTGCCTGCAAGTTTAACTTTGCACTTTCTCTCACATGGAGGGAGGAAAGTGTGGGATGCGTCTCCACAGGAGTTCCAGCCTCCCTGTGGAACTTCTCCTCATTCGACCTGGACCAATGGGAAGCAGCTGTACAGGGAATGTGGAGTTTTACTTGTGTCTGTCTGGAGGCACTCACAATGTTCGCAGAGGAAGAAGCTGCAAACAGAGTGAGAGAATACATCAGCAAAGTGACAAGCTGTTTTCTTTCAGAAAATTCACCTTTGGGTTAAGCTGGAAGGAAAATTACTGGTCAATTTGCTAATGTGTTCTCTTGCTCTGAAGGTAGACTGAAGCTGGATTAAGCCTTAGATGTGTGACTACAACCTAAGAGAAAAGAAGTTGTGAAAGTAATTCACACCTGAAGGAGGTAGGGCTTTGAGGATGGGGAAGCCAAGAAAGATTTCAAACATGGATTGTTCAGCGGTGATTTAGATTCTCCATGAATTTTGCCTGTGGGTGCAGAACATGCAGTAATACTGTAAACATTAGGATTGACTCATCACTGACTTTATGCAAGTCAGGGCAGCTGAGTATTTTATTTTTCACCAACATTTTGGTGATGACTGCAGATACAGTGTGATAGAACAAGAAGCAGAAGTATTAAAAGAGGAAGGAACATAAGGGGACTTACAAGAATGAAAAGGAGTAAAGGGAAGGAGGAAAATGAAAGAAAAGGGGAGCATATATGAGAGAACTGCAGCAATTGAAAGAAGCAGGAAAGCATCCAAAGTTGGGTTGAGAGGTGTTCATGGGTAATGAAAAAGTTCTATAGGTATACCAAGAGGCACAAGACATAGCTTGAGTTTGGGGAATTTCTTTCAAAGTTTGATCTCATCCATGGACAGTGTGAAGAAAATCCCTTTGAGCACGTGCAGAGTTTATTTCCTGACACCTTATCCCACTTCTACTTCAAGAAAGCAAAGCCATCCAGAAAAGAGGTCACGACTTCCAAGAACCATTCTTTCTGGTAAACAAGTCTGGTTTGCCCTCCAAAGACTACCATGTAGGGACTGAACATTTTTAACAGACGAGAGGGAGGAAAAAGCCAGCTCCATCCCAATCCTTCTTCCAAAGTAGGCTTGTTTCAATTTCTCTCTCTGGCTATGGTCACACTTAAAGTTTAATCTAGCTTCAATGTACTTTCAGAGTGAGAGAATACATCAGCAAAGTGACAAGCTGCTTTCTTTCAGTGTTAAATAACTCAGAAAATTCACCTTTGGGATAGATAATTTGAAAATTACTGGTCACTTTGTTGATGTTCTCTCACTCTGAAGGTGGACTGAAACCGGATTCCACCTTAGGTGCAATCACAGCCTCTCTCTTTGAAACTGGCCCACCTTCTATGCATTTAATATCAGCCTTGCATGGAGAAATTAAGCTTCTGAAGCCTTCATCTCCCCATCATTTTCTCTCTGTGCCAGGAGAAATTTCACCTTACTCCATTCCTGCGGTCAAAACTCCCTGAAAGGCAAAGTCAATGCACCAATAAAGTTTAAATCCTCTCCCACAATTTCTTAAGAAAAAGATTTGGCTTTTCTACCCCACTTTTCTCACCCATTTAAGGGGACTCAAAGCAGCCAACAAAGCTTTCCATTCTTCTCCCCGCACCAGACACACGTGTGGTAGGTGGGGCTGTGAGAGCTCAGAAGACAACTGTGACCAGCCCAAGGTCACTCGGCTGGCTTCATGGAAGAGGAAGAGTTGGCTTTTCTACCCCGCTTTTCTCACCCATTTAAGGGGACTCAATGCGACTGACAAAGCTTTCTGTTCTTCTCATAACAACAGAACACCCTGTGGGGTAGATGGGGTTGTGAGAGCTCAGAAAGAGACCTGTGACTCGCCCAAGGCCACCCAGCTGGCTTCGTGGAGGAAGAAGGAGGAGTTGGCTTTTCTACCCCGCTTTTCTCACCCATTTAAAGGGACTCAATGTGACTGTTTTCCCCACAACAGATCACCCTGTGAGGTAGGTGGGGCTGTGAGAGCTCAGAGGAGAGCTGTGACCAGCCCAAGGCTTCGAGGTGGAGGAGGGTGGAACCAACCCCAGTATTCCCAGATAAGAGTCCTTCCTTAACCACTATGCCAAACTGGCTCACTTAAGTGTTGTGTGGGGGGAAGCCCTGCTCTAAAGCCTAGTTCGCCTCTGGAGGGGCGGCGGAGGGAGAAGGAACCGTCCCCGTCAGCGAACAGGCAGCTTCTGTCAGGACGAAGTGGGAGAAGCCTCGTCCTCGCCTGCCCCTGCCTCTGCCCCCGCGTCCCCCCATTGGCTGGGGTCTCGCTCGCGCTTATTTAAATTAGGGGGGGGAGGGGAGTTGAAGGAAAAGCGGCGGTTAGATTAAAACTGCCGGCCGGCCGGCGCGGGCGCAGGCAAGCGCGCGCGCGCACGTGCCGCGACGCACGCCACGCTTACCTCTTGAGTCTTCCCCCCCTCGGGTCTCTTTCTTTCCCGGCTTCTTCGGAGCAGCAGTTCCGCCTGAGCGGAGTCACTCGCGAACGAAGCGCGCCAGCCGGCCGGGCTCCCCGGCTATTAATCAGTAACCACGAGTCCAGAAGGATTCTCCGCCCTCCTCAAGACGAAGCCCTCCCCCTCCTCCTCCTCCTCCTCCTCCCGGAACTCCCCAGCAACTAACTGGAGGCATTATGAAACGGGAGGTGGGTGGGAGGGAAGGTGGATGATTTAGGTTCCCCTATAACATACGCCTACGTTGCGGGCGCTGTCGGGATTGGTAGTTTCTTTCGCCATCAGAAGCGTGGCTAGAGGGAAGCCGCGGCACTACAAGCCCCAGCATGCAGCGAGGCACCGTCTGCTCGCCTAGGTGGGGGCACTTCGATTCCCCGTGGGTGGGTTTTAGTGTCGCCAGCTTGGTCTAGTGGTTAGGGAGCCGGACTCTTATCTGGGAACGCCGGGTCTGATTCTGCGCTCCCCCACGAAGCCAGTTGGTGTGGGGAGAAGAGAAAGCTTGTCAGCCGCCTTGAGTCACCTTAAATGGGTGAGAAAAGCTGGGTAGAAAAGTCAACTCTTCTTCCTTGTCCACAAAGTCAGCTGGGTGACCTTGGGCTGGTCACAGCTCTCTTCTGAGCTCTCACAGCCCCACTTACTTCATAGGGTGTTCTTTTGTGGGGAGAAGAATAGAAGGTTGTCAGCTGCCTTGAGTCCCCTTAAATTGGTGAGAAAAGTGGGGTAGAAAAGTCAACTCTTCTTCCTTGTCCACAAAGTCAGCTGGTGACCTTGGGCTAGCCACAGCTCTCTTCTGAGCTCTGCTTGTGTCCAGTCCAGCAGCCTAGCTCCCTTCTGGCTTCTGTGGTTCCTTCAACCTTTCTCATCACCTCCTTTTCCCCACATCCACACTAGTCACTTTCCCTGCAACAGTAGGGCTGGGAAGGGGGCTCACGTGTGGGCAGAGTGCTTCCAGCAGCCTACATGTGCCCAGTAATCGTGCCTGTGCTCATGCACGGCTGGTGCCCAAAATTCCACCCATTGAGTTGGCATTGGGCATCACACATTGCTCTTACTGCTGGAAAGGGGCCAGTTCAGAGCTGGCTGTCCCACTCTTGAAGGGGCCAAGACCTTCTGGTATTTGGGGAGGAATGTGGCACATGCTGCGATAGGGACACGCGGCCACCCCACTGTCAGCTGATGACAGGTTGCCCAAATTTGGACCTTAAATCCAAAAATCCTGACCTAGCTCAGGCCACCATTACAGTTCAGGGTGGGGGGACACTTCATGGAGAGGGGGATGGTGTGAGAGCAGAGTTTCCTCTCACATTCTTGCCAGACCCTGTGTTCCCCTGGAACCTCAGATAGTTGTTTAGTCTTTCTCAGGCCTGGTCTTGAGGACTGGGTGATAAGGCTCTTTTTAGAGTGCTGTAATCCACAAGTTGCTGTCTTTCACTATTACCTCAATAAAGCGAAGCTCTTTACTTCTGTTGCTGTGTGAATTCTTTGGTGGGCTATTCTGACAATCCAGACATAATTGACTAATTCTGCATTACAGTGGTACCTCGACATACAAGTGCCCTGACATACAAGTGTTTTGAGATACAAGCCGCCGAGCGAGTGATATTTTGCTTTGAGATGAGAGCAAGATTTGAGATATGAGTATGTAAATACAGTACAGTACATAACAAAAACAACTGAGGTGGTGTTTTGGGAGCTGGAATGGATTAATAGGAAAATTGCTTTGAGATACGAGCGATTTGACATAAGAGCAAGGTTACGGAACGAATTAAACTCGTATGTCAAGGTACCACTGTATTAGGATAACCCAGAATAAAACATGGATAATCCGGAATAAAACGTGGCTGGATGTGCTTTATTCCCGTGCTTGTATATGTGTCAATACCAGCTTATCTTGGGTTTATAAGTGTTTAATGCTTCACTAATGACAAATCCAGTTACTGCGTTAAAAAACACACCCCATAGCAAATGCATTTTCCTATTAATATGACAATAAAAGAGTACCTGTTTCCACAGTTTGAGTAGGGTAAAAATCCAAGAACTGTTGTAAGTTAAGGTACTTTCAGACCTGTTTTTATGCCAAATCCCTGCAAATCTATGGGTGTTTTTCCACTGTCACTAGAAGTACCCATTAAGTGCCCATTAATGGGTACAAAAATGCCATTAAGTACCCATTAATGGGTACTTAATGGGTACTTCTAGTGACAGTGGAAAAAACCCTGTGTATGATTACGTGTATGGCTTGGATTCATGATTTCTGACATGTTTCTTCATCCAGGGTCTTATTGCATCTTACTACACAAGTATTCCAAGTTTTTTAATGAGAAAAAGAGGCCCAGTGCGCCTTAAATATCCTGTTATATGAGCCCCCAGCCCTGAAAGGCAGAAGGGCCTTAAGCTGTGAGAGCAAAAAAGCTGTAGGATTGTTTTACTCCTCTCTTTCACTAGTATAGCTTGGCAAATAGCTTTTGGAATTGAATTCTGTTAAGCTTTGATTTATCACAAAATTGCCCAGCTTAATAGGGAGGAAGTTATTTCAGTGGCTGCCCAAAATTCATTGACTGTAGCCGAAGTAAGCTTATTTATTCCAGCCATAATATTTATAACAACAATATATACAGGAGGGCTGGGTGATTGCCATTTTTTTTTATTGTTTGTTGTCGTACTTTTGCCCATCAGACCAGCGCAGAGATGCCGTTGCGAATTCCCACTGCACGCGTCGTCTGGAGGTCAGGTTTCTGAGCAGCCTATGTCCTGATTTAGAATGGCTGCTGTCTGAAATGCATCAGCTCCCAGCAGGGTCGTATATACTGTACCGTATCTCTAAGATTTAATAGAATCAAATGCCATTTTGTCTTTTATTGGGTTTGGCACAGTAATGAAAATAATGAGGAGTTCAAGGTGAGCAGCATTTATACTGCACACACAGGCTGTTTCAAACAGAGGTCGTATTTTGTGGGTGTTATCCTGGGATTGTATTTTGTAAAACCATATTAAATAGTCTGAGGACCGACTTAGCAGCCGTGTAAGTCAATCCTTTTGTTGGCCTGCCAGTGCAAAGAAAGAGTAGTATATTGCCCTTCTGAAATGAGGAAAACATCTTCCCTATATCCAAGGAGAAAGCTGTGGAATGCATATTATTGAATCTTGGTTTGTTTGTTTTAATAGCTTTGTGAGTTCTGGAATATCAAAGACCTAATCTTAGGCTCACAGCAGAAAACTGTGGTGTTACTCAACTTTCCAACTTTGTTCTGTGGAGATAGGCAAATCTCTAGATTTTGGGGCTTCTGTGGTCACAAGGCTGTTGTGTTTGCAATAGACGAAGAGGAGCTCTACCATAAACACAACTTTGCCCAAAGAGATCATCAAACAGTGTTTGTCAGCCTCTTGTCTACACTTATATTCTGAAATAGAGCTGATTAGAGATGTGCACGAATGTTTTTTTTAAAATACGATTTGTATCAAATTGATGCAAGAAAATTTGTATTCATTTGAATAGATCTCCTTTGAATGCAGTAGGATTCGTATTCAATACAAATTTTCAATCCCATACAGATCCCATATGAATGCATACAAAGAGCATACGTATCCCATATGAAGCTTCATACGAATGAACATTCAATTCAAATTTGAATGCCAATCTTCCAATATCCAAACATTCGATTCGAATTCAAATGTCCGAATTTGGCCAAATCTGTACAGATTTTTAATGTTACAAATATTCATTCACATCCCTAGTCCTGATTGGTCCCTGTTGTTGTAGTGTAGGAGTGGAGGTAGGAGTGGAGGTAGTGGAGTGGAGGTAGTGGAGTGTAGGAGTGCAGGTAGTGGTGGGTGGGACTCTTTGTTTCTATTTCTATTATTCCACCTTAAACCAAGAATCTTGCTCAGGGCAGTTTATAAGAAAAGGGCAACCAGAATGATTAAGGGGCTGGAACACCTCCCTTATGAAACCAGGCTGCAATGTCTAGGCCTCTTCAGTCTGGAGAGACGGCATTTAAGAGGGGACCTGATTGAAGAATATAAAATTATGCACGGTGTAGAAAAGGTGGATAGAGAAACTTTCTTTTCTCTATCACACATCACTAGAACCAGGGGGCCCTCTATGAAGCTGATGGGTAGGAGAGTCAGATCTGACAAAGAGAAGTATTTCTTCACCCAGAGGGTCATTGGTTTATGGAATTTGCTACTGGAAAAGGTGGTGACAGCTACCAGTAGAGATGGCTTTAAGGCAGGGTTAGACAAATTTATGGATGACAGATGTATCAATGGCTACTAGAATGCCTAAGTACATCTTTCAGGCTGATGGGGAAGGCAGGATGCTTCTAAGGCCATTTGCTGGTATTCGAGAACACGAAAAGATTTGTCCTTGTCTCTGCTTGAGATGCCCCATGAGCATTTGGTGGGCCACCATGTGCAATGGGATGCTGGACTAGATAGGCTGTGGCTTGATCCAGCGGGGCTTCTCTTATGTTATTAAATAAAACAGGTTAAAAACTAGATTATGCTGATTATTTATTGGATATAAACCATTGGTTTCATAAAAACTCTATGTGCAAATGCATGAAAAGCCTACAGTCATAATAGATTCTACACACGCTAGCTGAACCTGGATTGAAACATGGTTGAAGGAGAAAGGGCGAATGAAGTGAAGCTTTGTGCTGTTGTACAAATTGCCCTCACAGGCTAGTCCTAACTCACAGTGAATGTAGGGATTTTTGTACTTAACTTCTGTGGGACAAAACTTAACTTCTGTGTTTCCATATCAGCTTAAATGCAGCATGGCCAAAATCGGCTAAGGAACCTCCTCAACTTTATTGTCACTTACCACATTATTTACCTTCCAAGGATCATCTGAAACCTGTGTAGAGTCTCCCTGTATACATTCTCCTTGTGCAAGAAGAGCAGTCCCTTGAGTCCGACGGAGCCTTGCTTCACCATGATGATAGAGTGAGGTAGAGGCTTCGCTTGGGTACTGCTTCTTGTGCATGGACCTTAGGCTCATTTGGTAGCCACCCAGGGGAGGCTCCCCAAAGAGTCAATTCTGTTTGTCCTCTAGGCCTGTCAAAGGGATCTTGGCTGTGAAATGCAGATGTAGCCTCGTTGGGTGCGTCTTCATGGCATAGTTATCTCAAATTCAAAACGTTTTGAGTTCGCGCAGTTCAGACGGCACTTCGGATTAACACGGTATTTCCGTGTTAAAGGACGTTATCCCGATTAGAAATAAATCCTGATCTCAACAGGTCTCAGTCCGTAACATGCCCTTGACACGTGTTTCCTTTTTAACTGTGTGGACAGTATCGTTCCGGGATGAGATTCAGTGTTAAGGCTGTCCCGCCCCCCCAATCGCACTGTAACCAATGGCTGAACGTATTAGAAGCACGTCATGTTTAGGGTTTCCTTCATTGAAAAAATCCACCCTCAAACACCCACTATAAACCTCCAGTCCTTAAAGCTGAAACACTATCAATCTAAGCACTTCACACCTTAAAAACAATGTTGCAATTTTGCGCAATTTCAGACCTTTGAAGGTTCGGAACAGTCGCTTTCAGCCCCCCTTAAGGGTGAGAAGGCTTGTCAGCCACTTAGTCCCTTGAAGGGTGAAAACAGAATGTCAACCGCTTTGAGCCCCCTCTAGGCTACTTTGCCTCTGCCTGTGGTCACACCTAAGGTTTAATCCAGTTTCAGTTCACTTTCAGAGTGAGAGAATACACCAGCAAACTGACAAGCTGGTTTTCTTTCAGGGTTAATAACTCAGAAAATCCACCTTTAGACTAGATAATGTGGAAAGAAAACTACTGGTCACTTTGCTGATGTGTTCTCTCACTCTGAAGGTGGAGTGAAGCTAGATTAAACCTTAGGTGTGACCACAAGCCAAGGTTTTAATCCAGCTTCGGTCCCTGTGAGGTGGGGGGGCGGAGTTCCTTCCCGGCCACGGGGGGAAGAGCAAGCGAGGAGCCCCCTTTGCCCTCTTATCCACCCCTTGGCTCTCCTCCTCTGCGGGGCAAAGTGGCGGCAAAGCGGGGGAAAAGCTGCGGCGGAGCCCCAGGGAGAAGCCGCTAGCGCCGCAGCGCCGCAGCGCCTGGATGAATGGATGGATGGATGGATGGATGGATGGATGGATGGCGCGGTGGGCGCCGGAGCCGCCGGGGGGGGAGGCAGGGGTGGCCCGGGCTGCTAGCGCGCTCTGGCAGGCCGGGCAAAAGGCGTCGAGAACGCGGCAGCGGCGGCGGAGCGGCTCTGCCACTGGGCAACGAGGAGCCCCAGGGCGAAGCCGCCCGCGCCGCAGCGCCAGGATGGATGGATGGATGGGTGGATGGATGGATGGATGCTGCTGCTGCTGCTGCTGGGAAGGGTGAGGGTGGAATCCCCGGCGAGCATGACGCAAAGAGAAGGGAGGGTGGGATCCTGACAGGGAAAACCAATCACAGGAGAGAGTGTGGGCAATGGGCAGGAGGACAATGCTGCCGTGTGGACTCCGAGTATTGATCCCGCGTTAAGGCTGCCTTCGGAACCGGATCAACTTGCAAGTCGTCTGGACAGCTTTGTTCCGTTTCTTTTATTTCGAATTCTTTAAACTGAAATAACACATGCCATGAAGACGCGCCCTATGTCCCATTGAATAAGCTCACATAAGTCAAGTCTGTGGAGCCAAAATTAGCTTAGAGTCTCCTTTCCTCATTCACACAGCCTTTTGTGTCATATCTTTTAAGACACTAAATCTGTAGGCGAGGTTTGTGGTGTATTCAAGGTTCACTGAACTGAATGGGACAAAATCAGGTGGGACTCATGTTTTTCTATTAAAAATGAAGTTGTTCATTAGCACAGGCATTTTTTAAAACAAATCGCCTTACCTTGGTTTCAAGTATAACATTTTAATAGATAAAACTAATGAATTGGGACCTTTTGAATTGGGAAAGACTGAAAAATTACTACTCAAAAGAGGATCCTTCCATTAATCATCTGATAATTCAAGTGATTTTGGGTACAAGGTGATAAACAGAGCATTCCTGAAACACTAGAATATTGTTTGAACTTTTGAATACTAAAACAACTTGAAATGGGCATTTCTTTCCCCTCCCCAGCTGCCCCAAAACCTTGAAAAGTACCAGTGGCTGGTAATTTTTCTTAATAACCAAATTGCAAAGACAGCTCACAAATAATGAAGTAAAAGATGTCTGGCAAGTTCTGGAAGATGACCCATGACTCATATGAAAATCTTGATTTCAAGAAATCACTTTGGTAATGTTTTCATAGAAGATACAGTTCCTATATTTTCTGGAAACGTAGCATTCTGGAATATTCAGGATCTCTGAAACAAAGATCTCTGGCCACATTTGGGCTCTGGCTGTTTGAAATTTTCACTGTTAACTGCATATCAAGGCTGAATGTATTGTTATAGTTGGTGTTCCTGTTAGATGTACCCAAACCATAATAGTTCTAGAAGAACAAGGCCAAAAAGCCAATTTATAAATACAATTATACATGCATGTTTTAAATTTTAGTAGAATTAAATTGATTTTTTTTAAAAAAGTCTTTAACTTTTAAATTAATGGCAGGCACTTTTTTATATGTTGAAGGAAATTTATTTATGCACTGTACGCAGTCATACCAGTGACTGTGTACAGCCAAAACCAGTGTAATTTTTGCATACACCCATGTGCCATATTTCCACAATAAACCCACTCAGATCAGCCAAAGAAAATCTTATTCTTCTTCTGTGCTCATTGATTTAACGGGCAGGAACATGAATCAGTTTGTGTTCCTCTTGGGATAGCAGGTCATACCAGCAGTGTAGACATTTCCCCTCCTTTTTATTGTTCACCCTGCCAAAATCAGTAGGGTCTTTGGCTTAGATGGCTGAGCTAGGCCACAAACAGAGCACCACAGGTCTCTAATTTAACAATATATTGGAGAAAAATATCTGTTCATGAGGGGTATACAGTTTTACGTACCCTCACAAAAAAGCTACTGAGATCTGGAGAGTCCTCACTTGGATCTAGTTGCATACTGGTGCAGTATTTTACCGAGAAGTTTTGACTTGGATCCTTTTGGCTGCCTTGGACAAAATTTCTAAAAACCCTGCCTTCTTATGAATATAACTATTAACATTCATACTATGATTGGCATTTGAAAAGGACCTCTTTTTCCTAGGTCCATGGGGAGACACCATCATCATTGCTGAAAATGATGCCTCCTTGTCTCTGTTTTTGAGCATGGAGGCATTATCTCCAGTGGTGATTGAAAGCACCTCTTCTGAGGGCAGAAAATCACCCTTTCCAAACATAACACTTCTGTTGGAAATCATGCACAGTAATGGTACGGCATGGTCATCATGAGATATGATAGCAGAAGATATGTTATCAGGAGTATCTTCCAGTAATTATAGGCACAACCTTTGATTGCATGACTGCAAATATATTTTGCTTTAGTTATTTATAATATTTTGTCCCTGAATCATGAGATAATCCTTGCAGATTATAAGTATATGCATTTGTTCTTTTTAAAGAAATTGTGCTAATTGTTGTTCCCTTGTAGCTTTGTAGCAGGAGAATCCTACAAGAGGTGATTGGACCATAAGCTCAGCCAATTTCCTGGTTTCCTGTGTCAGCAGATAAAAATTATCATGGTTTATAATGCCCTTGTTTTTACAGAACTGCAAATATGGATAATATTATATTCAGGAGTATCACCTGATATCATTGTCCATTGTAATCAAGCTTTTATTACAGTCGCCATTCTACACTAGACACAGTATTGGAGAAAACACTCCAGGAACTGTAGCACAATTAAAAGGGAATATAAAAAGAAAGAAAAAGAAAGGCAAATTCATGCTAAAATAGTAATGTACCTAAAACAAGCAGAGTACAAAGAATATCTGGGGCCAGGGTTATAAGAAATATGTCATCCTTTATTATGATCCAGGTGAATATTATTAATAGAATTAGTAACTTTGGCCACGGTTACACCTTAATTTAGAACATAAGAACATAAGAGAGGCCCTGCTGGATCAGGCACACAGTGGCCCACCAAATGCTCATGGGCATCTCAAACAGAGACAAGGACAAAAGCATCCTGCTTCTGCCCCCCACCCCCAGCTTGAAAGATGTACCTGTCCTAGACATTCATTCTAGTTGATACATCTATCATCCATAAATTTGTCTAACCCTACCTTGAAGCGATCTAGACTGGTAGCTGTCACCACCTCTTCCGGCAAAACATTCCATAACCCGATGACCCTTTGGGTGAAGAAATACTTCCCCTTGTTGGATCTGACTCTCCTACCCATCAGTTTCATAGAGTGCCCCCTGGTTCTAGTGTTGTGCGATAGAGAAAAGAAATTTTCTCTATCCACCTTTTCTATACCATGAATAATTTTATATACTTCAATCAGGTCCCCTCTTAAACACCATCTCTCCAGACTGAAGAGGCCTAGACGTTGCAGCCTGGTTTCGTAAGGGAGGTGTTCCAGACCCTTAATCATTCTGGTTGCCCTTTTCTGCACCTTCTCTAGTTCCACAATATCCTTTTAAAGGTGTGGTGACCAGAATTGTACACAATATTCTAAATGTGGCCTCACCATAGATTTATAAAGAGGCAAAATGACACTTGCTGACTTATTTTCTATTGCCTTCCTAATTATTCCGAGCATTGAATTTGCTTTTTTCACTGCTGCACACTGGGTTGACACTTTCATTGAACTGTCCACCAGAACCCCGAGATCCCTTTCCTGGTGTGTTGAAGAAAGCTGAGACCCCATCAGTTTATAGACATAATTTGGATTCTTGGTCCCGATGTGTATTACTTTGAACTTGTTAAGATTAAAGCACATTTGCCACTTGGTTGCCCATTCACCCAATGCTAAGAGATCCCTCTGGAGCTCTTGGCAATCTCTTTCGTTTTTTACTACCCTAAATAATTTAGTATTATCAGCAAACTTTGCTATTTTACTATGTACCCCTTCTTCTAGATCACTGATGAATAAATTAAAAAGGATTGGTCCCAACACTGAACCTTGAGGGACCCCACTTTTTACCTCTTTCCGCCCTGAGAATTTGCTGTTTATTACTACTCTCTGTCTCCTGCCCTTAAACCAGTCACAAATCTTTAGTCCTTCTTCAGCCCAAATTCCAGCCCGACTGGTTATAGCTTTAAAAGCTAAGCCCTTTCCCCCCTGGATTTGGTTTTTCCTTAATTTGGGCTAACAGAGGATGCCACTGCGCCCCCCCTCGCCCCTCTGTCTTGCCACTGTAGGAAGGTGTAACCAAACCATTCCTAGCAAAAAATGGACTGGATACTGTTCCCTTCCTGAAGTGGATTTAAATGAGAAGATGTAACCGTGACCTTTGTTGGTTAAAATCTTTCCTACAAGCTTTAGGATAGCTTTAGGAAAGGATTAGAATCTAGATAAATTCATGGAGTACAGGTGTATCAGTGACTACTAGAATGGATGCCTAGGTACTGACTCCAAGTGGGAAAGAAATAGAGAGTATTTGCAAGTAGTATTTGCAAGGTGAAGGTTTTCTCTTTTGTCTTCTCCTTGAGACACCCACAAGCAATTGATCGGCCACTGTGGGAGATGGGATGCTGGACTAGATGGGCTGTAGGGTTTTCCTTAGCTTCTTATATAATTTTCTGCTGCTGCAAGGCTTGTGTTACATATTCAACACTTCCCAACAGAAACTCCTAGGTTGCTCGCTCATCAGTGCATAAATAAATTTCCTTCAACAGTTTGATATAAAGTCCATTTAAAGAAAACTTGAGATGACGGCCCAGGTTTGCCCACTGTGGCCCAGGAGCCAGGTATTATGCAACCCATCCCATCCATCTTTGGCTCCTATATCTGAGCAAAGTTAAAACTGACAGATAATTTGAGACAAAATGTGGGGTGATAAATGACGTATAAGGGCCACTGGAAATGACTGATATCTTGTTTTGAAGGTCTAAGGCTTTCATACATTGAAAAAAGGATAAATTCCTCTTTGTTGGATGTTGCTATCAGAAGGTGTTAGCTGTCATATTTATCTACCTGGAAGTGACTTAATTCTCAGGCAGTAAAGTAAGGTATTTAACCATACTGCATTTCCTAGAGATTTTTAAAAACCTGTTTTTAAGTTTTGGGAAAACTGGATGGAAAGTCATAAATAAAACAGATAGAAATGAAACGGATAGACCTGAAGATGGACTAAAGAAGGTTTAAAGTGAAGGCGTGACCAAGCCCTGGAGTGCCTTGGCAAAAAATGGAGTGTTTTGGGATCCTTTGTATTTTAAAGAGTTTTGTCTTAATATACATAAGAGTTGGAAGGGACCTCCAGGGATATCGCGTCCAACCCCCTGCTCAATACAGGATTTCCTAAATCATCCCAGACAGATGTACCCGTATTTTCCGGTGTATAAGACGACTGGGCATATAAGACGACCCCCCAACTTTCCAGGTAAAATAGAGTTTGGGATATACTCGTCGTATAAGAAGACTACATCCGGCGTATAAGACAACCCCTGACTTTTGAGAAGGTTTTCCTGGGTTAAAAAGTAGTCTTATATGCCAGAAAATACAGTAGGTCCAACCTGTTTGAAGACCTCCAGTGAAGAAGAACTCACTACTTCCTGTGGCAACCTATTCCATTGACTGATTTATTATCTAGCCTCCACAATACCCTTTACATACTGTGACGGTTTCAGGGGTCAGGCTGCAATGGGCAGTAAGGTTCCCATGTCCCTTGCAAGTCTTTTTGCTGAAGGCAGGGCTTTCTGCCTAGGCAAAGCCCTTGCAAGCTGAATTTGCAAGCCTTGTTGCAAGACCTGGGCAGAGGCTGCAAAAAGGGCGGAAATCCCGTGCGGGTCCAGGTGCAATGATTGGCTGCAGGTGTTATTTGTAGGGAAAAGCTGTCTGGGGATCTTAGAGCTGGAGGGGCTAGAGGAGGAGTTCCCACCAATCAGGCATGCAGGACAGGAACTTCTATCAGGAGTCTCCAGCAGCATTTTATTCCAGTAGCTTACCCCAGGAGGTGACAGACAATCAGCACCAGAGGGAAAAGAGGATAAATGGACTCAGAAAGCAGCAGACTGTGTCTTCGTGCTGGGACTGAAGCTGAAGGGAACAGAAGAGAGCTGAACCAGAGAGAGCTGGACCAGTAGCTGACCATTGGTCTTTTGGCTGAGCGATTTCTGAAGGAGACAATCGTGGAGGATTGTGGCTCTGAGGGAGACTTCGCTAGCAACTGACCAAGGCTGGATGATTGGTCAAGCAAGGGCGGACTGGGCCTTGTGATCATCTGGAGCCACGTTCTGGTACACCGGCTAGGCTTGGGCTGAGGCAGAGCTAGCCAGAGGGGGAGGAACGCGGAGAGGTTTGTCTTTAAAAGGGGAACTATTTTCCTTTAGGGAAAGGGGTAGCTCCTAACCTTAAGAGACTTACTGATTTAAGCCAACAACTACCTGAATGTTATTATCTTTCTAGTATTGCTTGTGTGTTATAATAAACTTGTTTTAGTTTACTGTTCAAACCGCTTGCTACCCGTGTTTTGTGTCCACACTATTATTCACTCGGCCGTTGCACGAACTCAGCATCCTAACACGGCCCAGCTACACATACCATCTGCTGAACACTTTTGAGTGTATCTTTGCCTCTTCGAGGATCCGTAAACAGTGATACTTGGGAATTGTTTTCCCGTCCTCTTTCGCTTGGGCAATCCATAAGAACTTTGCAAGGAAGATAACTGAACACCACCATCAAAACCAACTCCCGTTTTTATTATGCAAAAGCTGATTAATCTCTCCCAGCAATATCACAATTATATAAGGCAAAGGTTCTACCTCAAATATGATAGGGCTTGTTAGTCTGGTTCCACCAGAGTTGAGCAATTATGATTGGACCGCTGCCATTTATCTTCACACGTGTGATTTGATTTCTAATGTTAAATCCCAGGACTGTATTCTTTATTGGAGGCAAGAAGTGCATTTCAAGCAGAGACTTTTCCACGCCTGGAAGAGAGGATCCATGTTCTTCCCCCAAATTCTACACATTGGCTGTTACATCTTTCACTGAAAACCTCTTGTACTGAAACCTCTTGATAGAGCATACTGGCATCCCACTGTTGACAGAGAAGAGAAGTGTTCTGTTTGGGTCACATGGTATTTTCTGAGGCCTGTTTTCCACAGAATCACCTCAAATATGTACGGAAAGATTCTTCTTTGGAGGCAAATCTTCTCAGAAAGATGAGAGATCATATATTTTGGTCTGCTTAAGGCTAGCAGCTATCCAAAATCTAGGGCAAAACAAAGCTTTCTTGTACTAGAGACTCTCAGTTTCCCTACGCTGTTTTTGCACTTACCTCTGTTAATGTCGATTTAGAAGATCCAGATCTTTGCGGCCTACGGTGAAAACCCCATACATCCGCAAGGAAGACACCATTAAATGGGTCTAGCATCAATATGGATTTAAAGGCCCAAAGACCCCATTAAATCCGGATTTCGTTGGCCCTCGTGGGTACAGCACATTCAGATTGAGTCCTAATGGGGTCCTTAAAGGGGTCTTGTGTGTGGACTGTATGGAAGAGATCAATACCAATAGAGTACCTATTGGGTTCCTAAGGGGATCTTCATTGCTAGTGCAAAAGCAGCCCTAAAGTGAGGTGAAGGAGCAGCAGCTACAACTGTAAGTCCACTTCCAGGACTTACAATGTATCTAAAAGGCTTCCTTTTTGTGTCGTTGGGCTATTCCACACTGGCTGGTAAAATGGTAGGAGCCTTCCTTTTGCACACTAGTGTGATCTAAGGGAAGTGCCAGGTGAAAAGAGGGTCAAAGCATACTTGGGCCATGTCCCCATGCAAGCCGTTCATCTCTGATTGGGCATGCATGCGACTGGGTGCAGATTCAGCCATCCCCATGCAAACTGCATCAAACCTCGGCATGGGGGAGCAGCACCACCCCCTCTCCGCCCCTCACCCCCCATTGGAAGCTGGATTGACATCACCCCACCCCTCTGCCGCCCACAGCAAGTGCCACCCCCCCTTTAGTGGGACCAAATGGAAGAAATAATAATTTTTTAAACCCAAAGCTGCTATGAGGTGTGGCGGCAGTTGAGTGGTTCAGCAGTTTTGCACACCTCTGCTCTACCCGGAAACCGTGAGAACATCTGGCAAGTGGAAAACCAAGCCATTATCATGCCTGCCTTGGGGATCAGGAAATGGTGGTAGAATATTTTCCATGTAAAAGGGAGGAAAATCAAGCCATTATCCTGCGATTGGGAAACGGGTGGTGGTGATGATGATTTGGCTTGAACTTGAATCGAACCAAACCAAACACAGTACTGGAACCTGCACACCCTTGGTTGTCCAGATTTGGGGGAACAGCATACAATGCTTGATCTCTAATATTTTTTAGGTATGAAGACCTGTAGATATAGCTTCCCAAGCTGGTGTCCAACTGCTCACGGCTAGCACAGGTTGGAGAAACTTGCTATAAATCATAAACAACTGCATAGTTTGACTCACTGCTTCCACTCAAGAAGCTGTGGAAAAAATGGCCACGTTTAAAAAAAATTGTTGATATTATCTTTATTGAAGCATGGAATTTAAGCTCAGTTCACTGTAGATCAAAACGTTTTCTTGAAAATCCATGATAATAGACAGTTTAGGGCTGTGGGGTCATCATTATGTTGCTGGTGTAGGTACAACATTAGTAGAAGATACAAACATGACCCGCAATAGAAACAAACCACAAATAAACACGAAGAAACGTTCACTGTTTACAAATCACTCCATTACTACAGAGACCAAATGGCAGATACTGTAAGTAAATAATCCACAAAGTAAGTTTTACTCTTGGACAGGGGAAAAGGAGTTTCTGTTTTTTTGAAGGAGAGGCAGTTTATTCATAGCTGCTTAGTTAGTAGAAAAGGTTGAAATGTCAAGTTTTTTTTTTTGCCTACAAAACAACTATAACAACAGATATATCAAAGTAGTAAGAATGAAAGACAACAATTCTGCTCTTAACTTTATGATTAGGCATTTGTTTGTGTTAGGCATATCATCAGACAGTAAGTCACCCCAAATTCAGCAGCAAATTGTCATAATAATACAGTGCCAATATATCAAATCGTGAAAGAGAATGTAAATAGAACAAACAATGATAACTTAATCATCATATAAAATATGGTACAGAGCTGAAATACAGTGCATTTAAATACCTATGTGACAAAGAATGTTAAATACAGTATTGTACTTAATCTTGTCGTTTTCCAACATAAAAATATGAAAAGTCTCTTGGGTTTGTTCTTCTTGTTGAAAACAGAACTAGGTGCTTACTTCCAATACTGCCACTGAAACTGGTATTACAACAGATCACAATTTTTCACAGACACATCAACATTTAAAAACATTTACCTATGAGAAAATAAGTCACTTCTCATTAGATCACAGTGCGAAAAAAGTGGTGTAATGCTCTGTTTCGATGGAAGCTTTCGAAATATTCATCAAGGAAAAAAAGTCCTGATAAACCAGACTGCAGTGCTCGATTGAAAGAATGGAAAGCAACACATCACAGGTTGGGAGGGGAGGGGAAATTGTCTTGCTCTTCATGGGTATCGCCTAAGTGACCTTCGTCTTCTGTTGTAGAAATGCCTGAGACCATGTTGTCGTGAAAAATTCATCATGTAATTTTGTTTGCGAGTGCTGTTCAGTGGAAAGAAAATAGGAGAGAAGAACTGAAGGTGTTTTGGAGATAGGTTGGAAAGTTATTCTCAAGACTGTAGACAGCAATTTTCTTCCGATATCTTACATTTAAGTCACACACAGTTGTTGTTTAAGAAAAGCATTTCAGAGTGAGTTAGATCTGATTTTTAGGGGGTGCTGCTGCACATAGGTCTGCTCATCCCACTTCTAATGCACATTAAAGGCCAGAAAATACTCTTCCAAAGCACATTAGAGGTGGTTTGATACAGGCTGTGAATGGTAGTGCCACATTGCCTCCACTAAGATGCTCTTGAGATGCTTTTGAGAGCCATGGACACAGTCGTTAACATTCAGTCTTTACAATCATACAAAATGATGTAGAACTTCCTTAATCAGATTTGTAACCTTTTGCATCATTGGAGTCAGTTCAGTTCATGTTTATGACAAGCCAGAAGCTAACTTTAAAACAAGTACAATAAAAAAAATGACAAAATAAAGGACAGAGAGGAGAAACATTAATTCAAGAATGTTAAATATCCCAAAGTTAAAACTAAGGCTGCGTTCAGACATAACAAAAGAAGTTTCATAAAAGACATTGTGTGACCCTTGTATTCCCAACCCTTATCTAATCCATCTTTTCTAGCACAAGAAACTTCAGGAAGGGGGCAGGGGGAGGCTAATGTGTGAACAATTCCATCTTGAAGATTTCTGCAAGTTGGGTTTTTTCCCCTTTTGGTGTATCTTATTACAACCTAAGGAATATTAACTAAGAAACCAGTTATTCTGTGTTACTTTGATACCTAGAAATTTGACTACAATTAGGCTTTCTTGCATTTTCTTTTTTTAAAAATTATTTGAAAACAAATTATGATTTAGACCAGTCAATCAACAGCCAGCCAGGTCTGCCCTAACTTTGTTGACATCCAATGAATTTAAGTACTTTGGAATGTTTTAATCCTATCGATTTCAGTGACAATACAAGCTACGATTTAATATGTTGGGATTAATTCTAATGTACTAAGTGCAATTTACTTCTGAGTAGATGTGGGTCAGATGTATTAAAGGCACTGCTGAAAATACCAGCTCTGCCATAATATAACTGCTTGGTCCATGACAGGGGCGGAAGTGAGCGTGTCTGTGTTCTGTGTTGGCTTTTCTGACATGTTTTATGAACACTAGAAATTTCAGCTTTCACAGTGTGCTGTCCAGTTTCTCTTGGCAACCCTTAGATGACCAGCACTTGCAGCAAATGCTGGTAGGTCTTAATCCTCTCTCTGTTTTTGCCCCTCTTCCACACTCATTCATCTGGACAAACAGTGCAAGGCTTGCATTAAGCTCATAATTACCATTCCGCTTCAAAAGAACCAACAGGAAGAGCATGATAGTCATACTATGGTTTAGAGAGCATTCCTTTTTTATCATTTAGTGATGGTATTTATGCATTTACACCTAGGCTAAACTATACTAAGACAGAAATCGAGAGAGAAATAATGAGAAATGAAAATATATTCTGCTGGAATAGTACTACATTATGGAGGAACGTAGTATACTTTGTACTTGAACTATCCTTTTTGAACTCCTGAAAAACACAACTAGGTTTATATAGTTTAGTTTTCCAGCTGTTTGGTCTAACTGACTTTTACATTTATTGTATCAAGAACATATTTTAAAATGTATTTTGCACCACTACCTTTCTACAGGCCTATCAAATGCTACCCATCAAATTCTATTTATTTAGTAGATAAATTATAACATCAGAGTTGGTTGTGGCCAAAAAGCTACAAGTGCTTTATCACTGATGTTTTTCAATCTTGACTGAATAATTTCTGGGTTTTTAAAATATAAACAGAAGTCTCATTATAAGAAAGATATAAAATTCCTTACAGAGGTAAACATTCTCTGGCCTGTCATATTCCCTGTTGTCCTCTAGATGGTATACAAAGGCTACTGCATTATTTCTTTCTATATCAGTTAACTCACTTGCATCCAGTTTTTGCAAAGTCTCTGGGAAGATCCAGATGAGTGCCTGCAAAAGTAGGGCATCCACATACCTGGACAACTTGGGGTGGTACATTTACATGCTTGCACCCCCAACAATCTCTTGGGCTATTCCACCTGTACCAGACATCAACTTACCTGCAGAGCTGGTGTCCAGCTCTTGAGGCAGATGGCTGTCCCTCAGGTCTTTCCCTCTTCTCCATGTAGAGGGACAGAGAAGAAGAAGAAGAATTGGCTTTTCTACCCCACTTTCCTCCCGCACCTTTCTTTTCTTCTCCCCACCACAGAACACCCGGTGGGGCTGTGAGAGCTCAAGAAGAGAGCTGTGACTAGCCCAAGGTCACCCAGCTGTCTTTGTGGAGGACTGCGGAATCAAACCTGGTATTCCATAAGAGGCTGACTCCCTAACCACTAGACCAACTTGGTGGAAGGGGACATGTATTCACACAGGGCAAGAATGACCATTTCTTGGATCATTTCCAGTGTGAAAATGGTCCAACCAGGAAACTCACAGAACTTTGTTTCTTTAATTGCAAGGCTTTAAGGTGGCAAGTTGCTCACAATGCCTCTCGCTTCAGCTTGTAGGCCCTTCAAGACAGTTACCCCCACCCAACTGCATCCAATTCCTATAGGGACACTGCCTTTGCTTGTTCAATGTGGGCAAAGCCTGTCTCTCTACCAATGATGGAGAGCTGCATTTCACTCTGTCCCAAATTGCATCTCTGACGACACCATAATATGCCATAAAAGGAACTGATGGCTGTAGCAGGGAACAAATTGTTGCTCTCAGTTATAATGACTCAGATCCCATGCGGCAAGATGGGTTCTCAGCTGATGTCCCCAGAGGATCCTTGTGATCCACTGGTCTTCCAATGTTCTAGTTTCAGTAGCTTTAATAATAGGCAGTAGTGCAGGTTGGAACCATTAAAAACTAGTGTCTTAGTGCCACCAAGGCCGCATCCCCATTATAAGCTTAATCCAGTTTCCCTAAACCGAAATAATAGAATTGGACGCAAAGGCGAATTTGCCTGATCCCATTACTTTCAACTCATTCGCATTGGATCTGGATTCTGAGGATCGTACGTGGCATACATGACTCAAGGGGGGACTCAAGTGGCTACTTTCTAAAAGCCGCTTTTCGGGGCTGCCCTGCCCTCTTCTTCCTGGCGTGAATGCGCCACCCATAAGGGACCCCTTCATGGAGCCTAGCTGGGTGGCTGCCGCTTGCCTGGATGGAGAAAAAATGGCAGCGGGCAGCCAGCGATTCTTTCCCCTCCTCTCCCCATTGCCTGGGGCACACAGCAGCAGCAGCAACTCAGGCCCCTTGCTTTAAACATTCATACATCTCCCAGAACCTGCAGCTGCTTTCCTTTCCCTTTCTAAAGGTCAGAACTCCAAAGAGCTAGAATTGCACAAAATTGCAACATTGTTATCAGGTGTGAAGTGGTTGGATTGCTACAGTGTAGCGGCTGCTGTAAAGGGTGGATTTTTACACTGAAATCACTATCTTTGGAAGCAAGCAATTGTGGGAGGGAAACCCTAAACATGGATTCTCATCCCTTAAAACGGTACGGTCCCCACAGTAAAAAATGTAACACGTATCAAGCGCACGAACCGAGGGTTAACATTTACAACGCTTTGGGGCGATTTAACATGTGGAAAGCATGTTAAGCCAAACTGATGTGGGGTCTGTGAGGATTGAAACCGTATCGAAACCGAATTAAGCTTGTAATGGGGATGCAGCCCAATAGTTCAAACTGCTTACTGGAGAAACAGAACACTGAAGCCAGGTTATCAAAGATACCTCCATTAGGTTTTCCCTGGCAGAAACAATGATCACCATAATCAAAGAAAACGTCCCTGGCTGAATCAAATAGGCTAGTC
Organism: Aspidoscelis tigris stejnegeri; assembly: GCA_023333525.1. Taxonomy (NCBI): domain Eukaryota; kingdom Metazoa; phylum Chordata; class Lepidosauria; order Squamata; family Teiidae; genus Aspidoscelis; species Aspidoscelis tigris. The sequence continues at coordinate 78,668,953 of JALMGA010000005.1, read as the reverse complement.
TCATGTTGCAATTGCCCACTTGACAGTCTGGGTAAGAATGGATGCATTATGTCTACAGAATATGCCTGAATTGGCTTTATTTCAAAAGAGATTTTTTTTCAAAATTCTTGAAATAACTTGAAATACAAATATTCCAGCCTAAGGTTGCACCTGAGTTAGGACACTGGGAATCTGGAATTTGGCACTGGCTCAGAATTTGTGACTCCTCTTTATGCCAGAGTAAGATCAGACAATCCTTCAGCAGAAACCTATCTTAGTTTATCCATATTAGAGAACTGTTCCTTCCCACAATCCCACAACTTGGGTGAAGGAGACCAGTCCTATTTCCATAGACATTGGTGGAAAACCAGAATAGAAGGCCACACTAATCTATTTCTCGGTCTGCGTACCAAAACTGCTTGCTATTTCAATGAATGAAATCATTAGCCCACTTCTTAATTATGTGGTAAACTTTAATGTGACTTAACACCACTTCAAACTGGAGGTAGGGGCTTATATAACTAAATGATCTTCCAAGCAACATTTCCTGCCGCTACAGCTATCAGAAAAAAGCCCTACTTCAGTCTTCTCCCAATCATGATGGTTTTCTGAGACCTTTTGTTAAGGTTTGCTAAGTACTTCGCTCTCTTTTTCCCATTATTGGAAGGAATAAATGTCTGCTCAACTCAAAATATGGGGTTCTATCTGACATCAGTTCCACCAACTTTTCTTTCCTAAGAAATGTGTAGAACGAACAGAGTCAATTCCAGAGCCAAATCAGTTGAAATGGGGTCCAAGTTGCAATTGATTGGTCTGATGGATTTCAGTGAAACCTAAGTGCAGCCAATTTTCTAAGGAGTGAAGACTCAAAATAATTGCAGTTGCTTCTTCTGTAGAAACATTGATATGTGAATGTAAGCAGAGATTAGAAGCTTTAGTGTGTGGGGAAAACCCCCTTCCACATCCATTGGCAGTTGAAAACTCCAACCATATGCAGGAAGTCTGCAACTGGAGAACACTTATTAGACCGTGGTCACACTTTCACTTTAAATCTTCACCAATCCTCCTTCAGGTTTGACTGCTCACCTTTTCATTTCTATCCTTTTTTTTAAAATTAATTTAAACTTCCTACGAGATACATTACAACCCATTACAATACGTTCCATCTCTTCTATCCATTTTATTTGTGGGCTTTCCACTCTCCATTTGGACTTTCCTGAATGGAAGGTCCACAAATAAAATGGGTAGAAATGAAAAAGTTTGAGCAGTCAGATCTGAAGATGGACTGAAGCAGCTTTCTGTGGAAAGCTACCCAGTTTATACCAGCTTATTGCCGCTTTGTCACCTTTTCCCATTTAAACCAGAGGTAGTTTCATGTAGCTCAGACCACCTGAAACGTATTTAAATTTTTTAAATGTATGCTTTTATGAACATAAAAATGAGCAGTTTTAATTTAGAGCTAGAGAGTATGCCAACCAACTTACCAGACAATGTGGGAAAACATTGGCTCTTTTAAGAAACTGGTGTTGCCCCACCAAAGAGGGCATCAGATAATAGCTACCTGTGTTGGCATAGGATCTCCCTGAAATTTCCAGAACCCACTGTGCTGGCCCTTTTCTGTTGTTATTTTCATGTGTCTGTGGAAACTATATTAAATCTAGGCTTTCACAGTGTTATGCCAGCAGCCAATCTCCTGGTAGTGCTAGCACCCTAACAGGATGCCAGCATTTAAACCATGGCAGGAAACAGCCAAAGTTACAACCAACCTCACCATAAACCCAGGGTCCTCAGATGCATGCAACCTGCACACACATCCAATCTTTTTTTCCCCTGCAGAAAACTTTGTAGTAAGAAAAGCACACTGCAGAAGAGTGTCCTTAAAAATAATTATGAAATATTTTATGGATAAACTTGGACATTTTTGATTAAGATTCAGGGTTGTATCCACATTGTTGTAATGATTATTTTATTTATTTATTTATTATTTACATTTCTATTCCCGCCCCATACCCGAAGGTCTCTGGGCAGGTAACAACAGATTAAAATAGAATATAACAGTAAAAAAGACATTAAAAATCCAACAAGTATAAAACAATATACAATATGTTTAAAATGACAGTGTCTGTACTGTGGGGAGTGGAGGGAACATAAGCAGCTCAGCCAAAGGCCAGGGCAAAGAGGTGAGTCTTCACCGCCTTCCTAAATATATATAAGGAAGGGGCATGATGCACCTCAAGGGGGAGGCTATTCCATAGTCTGGAAGCCATCACAGAGAAGGCTCTCTCCCGGGTGCCCACCAACCTCACTGTTGAAGGTGGTGGGACCAACCAGGAGGGCCTCACCGCTTGATCTTAAGGCACGGGCAGGTCGATATGGGAGAAGGCATTCCTTTAGATATTTGAGGCCCAAGTCATTTAGGGCCTTGATTAGTAGTGATACAACCTCAACTAGTAAACCAACCTTTTTAAAAAGGGAAAGCTGAGTATATTTTTAGGCTTGGAAATTTCTATCCATAATGTTGCAAATTTGGAAACTCATAAATACAAACAGAACCGGAAACCAGTGGGACAAGAACCAGTGAGAAAGTGCAGTTCCCGGCAACAACTTGTAGATATATACAAGACCCAAAAGGCAACTTTTTTTTCTGTATGAAGAATGAGGAGCCCTTGCAAATATCCTAAACTTGCATACAAATTAATCCGTGAGTGAGTGGGGCAATTGTGTTTTCTTCCTGTGGATTAAGCACTCTTTGTGGAATGGCTGGTTGAATTTTTAAAAACAAAATCATCATTGAAAATAAATACAGTTTTATGTTTTTTCTTTAAGCAGGTAGTATTCTCTACCTGATTTGATTCAACAGTAAAGAGACAGAGATGGAAATGGGTGTTTGCCGATCAAATGTCATGTGGTAAGGAAATTTAGATAGTCCTGGATAGTCACAAGTGTACTGAGCATGCAACAGATGGGGTGACTACTGTTTAGGAACTTGGCTGTATATCTCACTATAGGACCTTGACCAACCTACATGCAGCGAAGCAGTAACCCCGTTTCTACATCGATTGAGGTGACAACCCTAATTTCTAGATATTAGTAAAATTGAAACCTTTTTTGGGCAGAGAGGACCTGGCCACAGTTATCCATGCTCTGGTAACCTCATAAGAACATAAGCCTTGCTGGATCAGGCCACAGCCCATCTAGTCCAGCATCCTGTCGCACACAGTGGCCCACCAAATGCTCACGGGCATCTCAAGCAGAGACAAGGACAAACCTTCTCCTGCTCTCGAGTCCCAGCAGATGGCCTTAGAAGCGCCCCAGTTCCTCCCCCCCCCCCAGCCTGAAGGATGCACCTAGGCATTCGTTCTAGTAGCCATTGATACACCTCCAGGTTGGACTACTGTAACGCACTCTACATGGGGCTTCCCTTGAAGACGGTTCGGAAGTTGCAGCTGGTGCAAAATACAGCGGCCAGAGTGCTGACAGGAACATCTAGCCGGACGCATATTACGCCGGTTCTAAGAGAACTGCATTGGCTGCCAATTCACTACCGAGCCCAATTCAAGGTGCTAACTTTAACTTATAAAGCCCTAAATGACTTGGGTCCCAGATATCTAAAGGAGCGCCTTCTCCCGTATCGACCTGCCCGTGTTTTAAGATCTGGAGGGGAGGCCCTTCTGGTGATCCCTCCACCTTCATTAGTTAGGCGGGTGGGTACCCGGGAGAGGGCCTTCTCGGTGGTGGCCCCCAGGCTGTGGAATGGTCTCCCCCTTGAGGTGCATCAGGCCCCTTCTTTGTTCCTATTTAGGAAGGCGGTGAAAACATTCCTATTCACGCAGGCCTTTGGTTAAATGTTCCCCACACTTCCCCTCACTGAAAATCACTGATGTTTTTAACTTTTTTGTATTTTTAAAACTGTATTTTTAAATTTGTTTTATTTTTTATACTGTTTTTATACATCTGTTTTAAATGCTGTGAGCCGCCCAGAGACCCTCGGGTATGGGGCGGCATATAAATTTAAATATAAATAAATATAAATAAATAAAATTAAAAAATCAGGTAAACGATACATCTGCAGAGAAATGGATGCCTTTTTGGGGGTCACAGTGTCCCATGCACTCATAGACACCTTATTTATTATTTGCATTACTATCTCGCCCTATACCCAAGGGTCTCAGGATGGGCAGCAACATTTAAAATAAAACATATTAAAACAATAACAATATATATTAAAACAACAGTGTCTGCAAGTGGGAAGGGAAAGTGTTTCCCCATTTAACCGCAGGCCAGGGCAAACAGGTGCATCTTCACCGCTTTCCTAAATGTGTACAGGGAAGGTGATAGACGCGTATTCCACAGCCTAGGGGCCATCACTGAGAAGGCCCAACCCTTCTGCTGCTGAGGGTGGTGGTACAACCAGGAGGGCCTCTCCACAAACCCACATGAGGAGGGCTTGGTTTGCTCACCATAAGACAGTGCAGCTGCAAGGAGGAAGGCTACACATGAATAGGCCTCCTTTCTGAAAAGAAACCCATCAAGTTGTGGAGGCAAGGGTGGAAAGTAGGGCTACTATCAGGTGCCTGCTTCTCAGTATTTATGTGCATAACAGAGGAGGAGGCCTTTTTGTCTTTTGGACACATGTATACCAAACAATGCAACATACACAAGCATATGCAAATTACATGCCTTCACATTATTTCATTGATGTGAATAAAGGAAATAAGAAATTAATCATGTATTGGGTGCTTCCAGGCAAGGAGGGCTTTGAGCAACCCTCAGAAGGAAAGCACCAAGCCTCCTTGGGAATGCATTGGAGTTGGCTTGGTGTTTTGTGGATGGTAATCAAACTGAAGGTGTTCAGGAGGGAGAAGAAAGAGGACAACTGAAATTACATTCCTCTCTTCTCTCTGCTGCTCTGCACTCCTTCAGCAGAACCTCTTTTTTCTCCCTGCTGTTCTATCTATCTATCTATCTATCTATCTATCTATCTATCTATCTATCTATCTATCTATCTATCTATCTATCTATCTATCTATCTATCTATCTATCTATCTATCTATCTATCTATCTATCTATCTATCCATCCATCCATCCATCCATCCATCCATCCATCCATCCATCCATCCATCCATCCATCCATCCATCCATCCATCCATCCATCCATCCCACCCTATACCCGTAGGTCTCCGGGCAGATAACAGCATCTAAAATCAAACATCATTAGAACAGCAGCAGTATGTATTAAAACAGTAGCATCTGCAAGTGGGAAGGGGAAGGGAAAGCGTATCCCCATTTAACCAGAGGCCAGGCTGAAGACCAAACCTACCATCAACGGGATCAATAATGGTGCTTATTCTATTCTCTACAAGTCCAGTAAGAATCCACTCACCTCCATTTGCACACAAAAAGGCAAAAAATAAAAAAGCTTTTTTGAGGAGTGGAATAAGAGATTAATTTTTCTTGCTGATGAGAGATTAGCTACCTTTAACTTAAAAAAAAATGTTGGTGAATTTTCCAGATTTTCCAGCAGTTCATGCCCAGCCACAACTTGACTACTCCTCCACAACATCAGAGAAGAGTAGAAGTTCTCACCTCTTCCCTTAAATACCTGTTGAATGCTCCTTATCTAACATTCCCTCTCAAGCAGGTAGTCCTCAGAAATCAAACTGAGACAAGCTCATATATTGAAACACCTTCTCAAAACTGAATTTAAATTAACTTTAACATCTAGAAATACCCATTTTAAAGTGTTATTGAGTAGGGGTTGATCCCTGGTGACTGCATAAATGAACACTTGCCACCTGTAATCCTCTAACTAAACATAAATGACTGTAGACTAATTTAAGCTTGAAATCAAATGCTGTAATACCCAAACTTGAATCAATTCTAACTTCGATCATAATAACTGAATGAATGTAAATATATGACAGCTATACTGGTATTACAGTAGTGAAGTACTTACCTTACTCTAGTGTAAAACCATTGACAGCAAATAATGAAATACAACACAAATTAGAAAATGTATTTCAATGCATGCAGCACTGTGATTAGTCATAAAAGCTTGATGAGGTTTAGAGGCAATATAGGATTTTTCATCACTTTTGAAAATAAAAATTGAAGAAATTACTTTCTGATTTTTTCCATAACTCACATATTTTACAATCAAAAGTACAACCTACTAAATAATCTCAGTATTATATAATAATGCAATATTGCAACAATCTTCTATTTGGAGTAAGTGTATTCATTGCTATACATGTGAAAATAGTTTTGGCTAAAGAGCGAAAGCAGAAGAAAATAGCTGTTGAAATAAGTGCACTACTAGAAAACAAAATTCATAAGAAAAAAGTTGAACAAAAAAAGCACTAAGATTCCTGGCAACAAAAATCCCTTAAATTCATTTCTGTTTGTATCAAAATATAATATTATGTCAATAATGAAATGCGTGATGATGATGATGATGATGATGATAGTTATGAAAAGATCAACAACATGCCTGTGATTCCAAATCATAATGTCATGATTCAGTGTTCAGTTGCATGATTTAGTCAATACCAATTGTAAAAAGAATTGTGAAACTCCTTCCAAGCCATACATGCCAGTACAATTTTTATGGAAGTTCTAAATGCACAAGGAATGATAAACAAAGTCCTGTCTTTCAGCAAAACAATTGACCAGAATTATCTTTTTCTTAACATGTTCTTAACGCACTTATTAGGACTTATCTTTTGGACAAAAAAGAGGGTTCTTCAAGTATATTTGTGGGGGAAAAGTGTGTAGGTTCATTGTACAACGCATATGACATACAGTCGAACCCCCATATCCACTGATTCGGTAACCACGGTTTCCGTTAACCAAGGTTAGTGGATCAGCCCACCACCACCACCCGTGGGCGCCATGACGGAAAAGCACCCAGAACTGGAAGGCCTATTTCAGCTTCTGTAGAGCATTGGAATAGCCACGTGATGCTACTGGAGCCCATCACAAAATGTAAGGAGGCATACGGGAGGCAGGCAGGAGGCATCTGGTGGCATCATACGCCTATTCCAATGCTCCCCAGAGGCCGAAATAGGCCTTCTGGAGGCCAGAAAAGCACTTCCGATTCTGGGATTCCCTGACCTCAGAACCGGAAGGCCTGTTCTTGATTATCCATGGTTGCAGGTAACCACGGTAAGAGCTGGAACATATCCCCAGCAGATACAGGGGTCTGACTGTACTTTGATTAGAAAGGAATTGGCGTGTACATGGGAGTCAAAGATGGGTAGATTCCTCCTAAGAGTGCCTCCAGGCAACAAGAGGGAATGGTGGGATCTTCTTTAAATCCCACTATTGACTCTTCTTGCCCCTGCCAAACGGCAGGAATCAATCCTAACTTCTAACCTCCATACGCTCACTCCTAGCATTCCTGTTCAAAATACTTGGATACTAGCAAAGCACCCACCCACATCCCTTTGTTTTTTCTCTGTGTTTTCTTAGCATCCAGGTATTTCAAACAAGAACAATAACACAAGGAGACAGCAGATGGAGATAAGCAATCACTATTACAGGAAATTCAGTACCATTGCTGGATTTCCCATAATAATGATATATCAGATGTGGCATTTCCAGTGGAGTCTTGAGAGAATTGTGGGTTTCAACCTAATCTGGAGGCAAATGGGCAAATGGAACAACAGAGAGAAACAAATTGTACTGAAAGGAAACAATTATTTAAAAACAAACCACTATCCTATATGAAGTGAATGACTTGCCTAAAAATTGTATTTTCAGCTAAATATTCTGCAATCCAATATTCAAACACATATACAATAAAGGACTGAAAAACATTCTGCTATGATTATAGGCTCTGATTTACTTAATAATATGCAAGCATGGAATTAATTATATTCTTTCCATGACTACTTTCTAGTTCTTTATTGTATGAGTTGTTGGTTATAATCATGGTATCACTACAGTTGCATATTATTAACAAAGCTTAGTGCTTCTCTTTTCCAATTGTGTTTGTCAGCCAAAGGGTTGAAGCTAAGTCTTTACTCTGTATTCTGTTATTGTACTTTGTTTCAACCTTACTTTGGTCTTGATTTCAGCAACCACCAGGTGACATTTTGTGTGGATGGTAACTAGTAGAGGTTCCCAAGCTTCATAAAAAGAGTTGTTTACTATGATGTCTATCATCTGACATAGCTGGTAGCTGTGGTGTCTGTCATCTGATGAAGCTGGTAAGTTATGAGTACCCACAAATACCCATACCCACAAATATTGTTATAGAGGTTTTCAAATGTTGACAATTATCAGTGTCATTGCATTGACTACAAAATTTATTAAAGATTTATGCTTTAGCTCAGTATTACTTCCTCTAAAGAGTAATAAAGAATAATCCAGAGTAAATGTTCATTTTTTTTTCATAATCGTTTCTTTTTCTACAGCTTTCTAGAAATTCCTGAATTCTGTAGCAGGACCATCACATATGAAGATATGTTTCATGGGAACACAACCAGACCAGCATGTTAGGGGTGAACACTTTAAATCACTGACATGAGGATAACTGGGGTTCAATACCACTGATAGACTTTTTCATTGTGATCCCTTTGATTTTTGAAGAGGAATTCTGATCATAGAAGAAGAAGCAGTGTTGGCTTTTCTACCCCACTTTTCTCACCCATTTAAGGGGACTCAAAGCAGCTGACTAATCTTTCTATTCTTTCCCCCACAACAGAACACCCTGTGAGGTGGGGCTGTGAGAGCCCAGTAGAGAACTGTCACTCAGCCGACTCCCTAACCACTAGATCAAACTGGCTCACAATCCAACCTGAAGATTTGTGTTTTAGGCAGCCTTAGTACAACAACATGTATTGCTGTTGGACTTGAATAAAATGCAAAGAGTTATCTGTAGGCCACCTCCAGATGGTAGTCAAATAACCCACTAGCAAGGGATGATGCAGGATATTGAACCCTCACCATTATCCCTTGTTAGTGAGACAGTGTCAGCTGTTGTGCTGTCTTTGTGCATGTTGAAGGTATGAGTGCATCCAGGCATCCAGAATGCCCAGATGTGCTCACTATCATTTCAACACATGCATTAAGGCCTGTTTTTCCGCCAAGCATGTGCACTGTATGGACTAATATGGTGGCTGCATCCAGAAGTAGGTGGCTTAAAGACACTGCTATTGCTGGAAAACCTGGAACTAGCACAGGTGATAGTTTTTAGCGGGGCTTTTTTTGGAGGGGAGGGAAACAGAGCAATGGTGGGGTTATCTCAGATACATGAAGCAATCCCACCATAGAGGGGCTGTATGGTGCTATATTCCCCCTGTCTGGATTCAGCATATGGTTAGAAATAAAAACATACACACATGGAAACCATTAATCACTCAAGAAGGGAGGTGATTTTACCCCCCCCCTTCCGGTTTAGATCCAGTTTCAAAAATATACTTAAAAACAGGGGAAGGGGAATGTAATTGATTTTCAGTTAATTGCAGGCAATTTTCTTGGCAAGGATACAGAAATGATGCTGAACCTATGATTCCCTGCTTTCCAACTGGTTGCTTCATTGCTGAGCCAAGACCACCTCCCTATTTAAAAGAGGGACCTTTGAGATTAATATATTGGTTATTAAGTCTACTGATTTCAATGATTCTGTTCTGAGTGCAACAGCTGGATGCAATTTTATGTGCCTTTAGAAGTCCCTAGCATCCATTAATCTATCACTTAAATATCCTTTTTGTTCATTCTTTGTACTTCTTTGTTTGCTCTTCTTCATAAACACCTGCTCCACCAAACAGGAAGAATGAAGCTTAGTAAATCAGGCTGCAAAGTGTTAGGTGGGAAAAAACAATAAGCCCACTGGATAGGTTATATGATTTGCAGGGAGAGGCTTTGAGAGGATGAGGGAGAAAGGCAGGAAAGGCCAAGTGAAAGGAGAAGTTGCCAATTTTTATGTTCTGGATCTGCCTTTGTGGTGGCCCAAGCACTCAAAGTACAATTCTCCTGCTTATTGTCTGTGGTTCCGGTTTGCAGGTTCCTGCTGGTCTGGCTTCTGGCAGCCACCAAGTTACCTATAAATAATCCTTTAGACCAGCATAGCTGAGGTAGTCATGCCAGCCTATGGGTCATCCGGCTGATATATTTGGATAACCTCCCATAGCTTTAGTTTATTGATCCCTTTAAATATATGTTCAGATGATGAAATGGCTATTAATTCAATGGTTGGCTGCTTTGAAATGTAGTTTGCTTCTGATGAAATGTCCTTGCCCGTACATACCTCGGCCTCTATAAATTAAGATTTACGAAAACTGTGATATTGCTTCAGACACTATTATTACTTTACATAAGTATGACCTCTACTAGGAGTAGATTTTCTTTAGCATGCTTTCTGAAGGGAATTGATAGGGCCATGACTTTCAGACGGTGTGTTATGATAAGATACTATACTAGCTGATCTTATTTTATTTTTTCTGACTAGAATCTTGGTTTGTACATGTGCCAAGCTGGGCTTGCAGCGAGCCACATTCACAGCTAGAGGGAAGGCACAGTGGCATTTTACAACCACTTTGTGCCATGTTCAAAGCCACAGGGAGGGTGCAGTTTCACAGCTACAGTGGCCACTGTGTTCATAAAAGTGGCGTGAATTGGCCATTGCATACAACCACCCTCCAGCTAAGAGATTATTGGGCTTGTGGACATCCCTAAATATTATGCAAAATTTTGATTATTTAACTATATGGATTCTAATATCCAACATGATTCTCCCATGTTTTTAACTAGTCTTTGTAAAACACTTTCATAGCCTCGTAATATAAGAAACAGCATATAAATGGAAACTCATGAATATTGGGGTAGTAAATGTTTCTGCTGTATTGATATGAAATCACAAGCCCCCCTTTTCCATCCTTCCTGCTGTCTGTTATCTATCCAAAAGATAGTTCTGAACAGACATCAGAATTAACCATAGTTTTTGTTGGGGCTGTCCTTACTGTACAGATTCTCAGTGCCCCTGTGCTATCAACACTTTCCCAGGAAGGCACAAGGATGGTCTGAGTGAGAAAAGTCCCAGAAGGTAATGAAGGTTATGGAAACCTGGATAAGGAATCCAGGGGCGATTCCAGGGGGACAAGCAGGATGCTTTTAAGGCCATTTGCTGGGATTCGAAAGCAGAAGAAAGTTTGCCCTTGATTCTGCTTGAGATCCCTATGGGCAACTGGTGGGCCACTGTGTGCGACAGAATGCTGGACTAGATGGGCTGTGGCCTGATCCAGCAGGGCTCCACTTAGGTTCTTAGGTTCCTAATGTTACAGGAAGTTTGGAATGTGTTGCCACATAATTTTGTGGTTCGGTAGATCAAAGGAGGTATTATTTTTCAGTATGGAGAGGAATACTTTGTGTGTAGTACTTTTTAGATTGGCAAGTAGTTTCCAACCCTCATATTAGGTCTATTTAACATTTGCTGCTTTGATTTCAGTTTGCGCTAACCTCCTATTCTGCTTAATCAAGAAATCTCTCTGCTTTTTACACCTTCTTTTTACTGTCAGTCCCCTTTAAAGATTAGTCTTGATGGAGAAAGTTAGAATTTATTTAGACTTAATTAGCCTGAAATCCAAGCAATTCTTAAAATGTAGTATTTGGGGATGTGAGCAATCTACATCTGGGTAATCTACTTCAAATGTGCCAGGCAGGTCAAGAAAAAAAAAAAAGAATACTTCAAACTTTGAATTCAATGTTATGGAGCCAAAGTGTGCTTAAAATAACAAGCAAACAAGCAAAAGGCAGCCAAGCTGTGTGTTGAATAAAAGTGGCATTTGGGGACAGTCACAGGTACTACACAAACAGGTGCACTTCAGTGCAAAACAGAACAGAACCAATTCGAGATGGTTGCTATTGCCATATGTGGGTCTTTAAATTAGGGCTGCTAGTAGACTAAAATTTGGGTTTTGACAGTGAATTTAATGTCTTGCTGCCTGAAGACACAATAAGCTTTGAATCTTACTGCCTGAAGACACAATAAGCATTTGGAGGCTGCTGGGTTACCACTGAATTCTTCTCAGCAAATTTGCAAACATTTTGAAGATAATTACACAGTGGCTTGGATCTAGACAAATGGGAGGTGACCGAGGTCACAAGATACTACTAGCAACAAGCACTGTAGCTATGACTCTGTTATACAGTAATGCACCTTTGTCAGGAGCTCAGGACAGCTATTCTTCATTGGGAAAAACAGAGGTACTTTTGCTGTGTAATGGAGACACAGCCTAAATCTTCCCCCATAGGGGCACGTAAATCTCAAGCAGTCCTCCCGATTAGAGATAGTTTGCAGTGGCAGAGGGGAATTGGCAACAATCAGCAGAGACATCTTTTGCAGAACTTCTACAAGGTACTGACTAGGGATGTGCACAAATATTTGAAATATTCATTATTCGTATGAATTTGGACAAATTTGGACATTCGTACACCAGTGATGGCGAACCTTTTGAGCTCGGTGTGTCAAAATTCGCAAGAAAACCTAGCTTAACTCGGGTGCTGTGTCACATCTAGAAATATCCATAATTTTGTGATATTTGTAGCTCTAGTAAAAAAGTTATATTTTTGATATATGTATATTATTAAAAGCAAAAACAAATAATTCTTTACATTAATGACTTTTGTTGCTGAATTTTGTTTGCTAATATTCAATTGAAAGTTGGTATTTCGTACACTTCAAGAACAAGCAAGCACTACACGCCCAGGTGCCAGGGTGACCATGTGTGTCACCCAAAAGGGCTTGGCGTGTCACCTGTGACACGCATGTCATAGGTTGGCCATCACTGTTCGTACATGAATCGAATGTCCAGACATTCATATTTTAGTATTTGCATGAATACAAATATTTTGAGTTATTCATATTAATAATTCGGACATTTGTATGTGTACGAATACGGATGCATTGAGCACGTATCCGTACACATCTTGTTCATATCTGTACGGATATGTACTGGATGAAAACGGGATGCATATGGATGCATACAAGATTTGTATTATTGGATATTATTGAGTATTTGAACAAGTAGATACAATGTATTTGTATCGGTTGATTGTCCAGACATTCCTTTTTCTTTATTCGTACGAATTCAGATTTTTGAATATTTGATTCGTTACAAATCAAATGTTGAAACTTGTATTCATGCACACCTCTAGTACTGACACCCAGTTTTCTCTAATTCTCTTCACTTTAGTGCTGCGTGTCCTGTCTGTTGAGCTCTCAGGGCCTTTCTGCACAGGCTCTAAAAACGGTTTTAGAGCCAGATGCGGGAAGGTTTTGGACACGGTATCCGCACAGGGAACCCTATTAGGGTCCCTTTGAGGACACCACGTCTGCACTTCGGCGCACAAAACCGGTTGCTTAAACCGGTTTTGCCGCCGAATCCTACCCAGATGTAAGACCTGACAAAATCAGTTCTTACATCTGGCTTTTCCCCTTAAATCGGTTTGGAAGCGAACGCTTCCACACCGGGGGAGGGGGGGGAGCCGGATTGTGACGACGAGGTAAGTTGGAGGGCACAGGCTTGGGACTCTCGGCGGGGTGGAGGTGGGAGTAGGAGTCGCCTTCCCCTGGCCAGAGAACGGCCAATCCCCGGTTCTCTTGCCAGGGGGAAGGCTGGGAAGCCGGCCGCTGGACTCGCCCACCTGTCAGAGTCGCAGAGCATGCACTCTGCCTCTCTGACAGCTGGGCATGCGCCAGCAGGGCCAGTTTGGGATGGGTGCTGGTGCTTTCGCACAACACCCACCCCAATCCGTTTCTTCATCTGGCCTTGCACCACCGCTGCCCCGCAGGTATGCGTATGTGCAGGGCCTCCAAGAAGCTGTCTCTGTTTGCGACAGATTCTTTTTTAAAACCGTGCAGAAAGGCCCTGAGTCCTCAGAAGCAGATTTTCAGGACAGCTGAAACAGAGGGATGATTGGATAGGAAGCCCAGATCCAAGCCACCTGTCCTGGCCTACTTGAAGTTAGTTGTGATTGCATTCTATTTTCCTCAGTGGAGCCTATCTGCAACTAACTTGAGACTTAGTTACAACTAACAGTTCAATTTCATCAATAGCCGTAGTGCTATATTAGGACTTCTCACAAGACAAGTGCATGTGAAAAGCTGATAATTCCTGAAGAAACCACTGTACCAATTGCTCCAATGAATGCTTCCAGCCCTAATTTAAATGCAAATCAAGAAATAAATCATTTAACAGCTAATCAAAAACAGCTTGAGAAGATAATCTAAGCTTCAGTTGCCATCAAGGCTGACTTCTGTTTAAAATTTCAATAAAATAACGTAAAACCTATCTATAGGGAAGGCACACCTCTCTCAGCCAACCACTGTAGCGATGAATCCCAGCCCGTCAAGACACTAGAATGTCAGGAACTAAATTGTTAGAGGAAAAAGTCAATCATCTTTCTGAGATGCAGTAAGCATAAGTTCTCCATTTGAGCTTTGAGAAGAATCAACACTTTTATTTGGTAAAATTGTGGCGAGGGGATGAGGATAGGTCTCTCTGCTCATGCAGGAGGCCTTGTTCAGTCACAGTATCAGTCTATGTCATAGCAACATCTTCTGTTTTGTAGTGTGTTGCAAAGGATGAAAGTCAGTTTCACATGCCAGCTTAATCCCTGAACGCAAACATCCTTTTACGTGGACACTAGCAAGCAGAAGCAGTTTCATGCCCGTATATTTCACCTTCTTGCATTTCACAACAGGGCACAGGGAATTCCTGTGTCTTGCAACTGACCTCAAAACATGCTCCTCCACCCCCCAACGCCCCAACCCCAAATAGGAAACTAGACTGAAACTTCATGCCATGCTAGAGGACAATCAGCACTTTCCATGACTGGGAGCAGGTGGGGGAAAGTAGTAATATGAAGTTATGTTTTATACTCACTGAACAACTTCTACATGGTCCAGAGCCCATTGATCGTGACCTGTGCCATTGTGGCGGGGCTGCCACCAACGAAGTAATACGCCCTTCATTCGTGCCTCCCTAAAGCGACAGATGGAGAAGACAGTTCAGAAAGCCAGAAGAGCAACATCCTGCACATTTGTGGGTTACTCTTGAGTAAGTCCTTATTGTGATGCTCAGGAATAGAAATACAGTCCGGATTTAATTAGATTTATAATTATTTTGAGAGAAATGCAAAGTGACAGGTCTGAAATATGTTTGGAGAGAGAAGAAAGAAAAAGGAGAAGAAAAGTTGGCTTTTATGCCCCACTTTTGTCACCCTTTAAGGGGACTCAAAGCGACTGACAAAGCTTCCTGTTCTTCTCCCCACAACAAACACCCTGTGAGGTTGGTGGGATTTTGAGAGCTCAGAAAGGGAGCTGTGACTTGCCCAAGGTCACCCAGCTGGCTTTCTGCAGGAGTGCAGAATTGAACCAGGAGACCTTCAGCAAATAGCCTGGGGGTGTTTCCACACTAGCTGCGGAAACTGGATTAACTCCCCCGTAAGTAAGATTAAAGACACTTACCTTAAACGGCTTCTGCATTGTAGTCCTCCTCTGTGACCCTTTGCGGAGGTTGCTTCCGCAATTCAGCATGCAAGACCAGTTTTTTAAACCGGTTTTGCCACCGTAATCTGGATTAAATTGAAGACCTGAAAAATCAGGTCTTCAGTCCATCATTTTGCCTGGGTTTGTGCAGAAGCAGGACGCTGCCGCACATGGCCAGGTGAAGGAACGGATTCCCTCCAGCCGCCATGTTGGGAAGGGCGAAAGCAGGACTGCCTGCTTCTGAAGCCCTTCCCTCACGCGCTGGGCGCTGCTGGAAACACGCAGTGCTACTCCTCCCATGGAAACACATTGGGTGCTTCCCTTAATCCGGATCTACTAGATCTGGATTAAGGAATGTACCCATTCCTTAGATCCGGATCTTCTTAGATCCGGATCTAAGGAGTGCGGTGGAAAAACACCCCTGGTCTTCCCCAGTGTTTTTCCATTGTCCTTAGCCAGCATGCCCAGCAGTCGGAAACAATGACAAATAAAGTCCAACCGCATTGATTTATCCTGTTCCCTCTTGTGATGATATAGTCTGGCTCCTTTTTCCTTCCTACTTGCAAGAGAATGCAATATTGTACGCTACTCACAGTGGTACATTGTACGACACTCTTTGGGCTTGGATAAAATCCTTTGGTTGATGCTGTGCAATGACTTGCCATGTAATCCCATAATTTACACTGTACTGAAGCAAGACTGCCTTGTCTACAGTGTTAGGGTCACTCAGATTTGTGTTGCAACTGTCTGTTTGTGAAAGGCTTCCAATTTGCAAAACGAACATTATTTTGCTGAAAAAAAAGGTAAAGAAACAAAAAGAGAGAAAATTACCAGAATGCATGTATCTCAACAAATTGGGAAGGAAACCCTACCAAACAATAAAAATATTATAAACACACACACACAAAACCCCACACAAATTTCTTTATTATTCAATGCAATAAGCGTATCTGAAAAATGTCTACTGCAGTGATGGAAAACCTTCTTTGGTCAATTAAATTAAGCACCAACCATTTGATTTTTGAGGTCACCTGCTTGACATGAGTTTGGAACGCCCTTTTCTGGCGTGCAACACAGACGACCAGTTTATTTCTATTCTTGTACCTATTTGCGGATCATGACTAGATGAAAGAAAACAGTGGAGAAGCAGGGGACCTTTCCTTCCATTGGAACATTTACTCATAACTGTAGTTGCTCCTTCAAACAGTGCCATAAAATGCAATACTGCACACGACCTTCATTTAGCTTACATAACAGGAATGTGCAAAGCACTGTCTCAAATTCTTTATAAAACATTTGAAACAACTGCACTGTACACCCCTTACAAAGAGTTTTTGGGGGCTTTTGATTGGTGTACTCCCCAACCAGGCCACCAGCACTTGAAGTGTGAATGGATCAGCCCAGCCAGATCACCACAGCAATGGCTATGGCAACATCCAGCTTGCACTGGGATGTTGGCATGGTGATTGGCCCATGGTGTGCAACTGTCCAGTGGCAGCCACAACCACACCATCTTGCCAACTTGCAGTGTTCACACCCAGAAGAGAGTGTGAACACTGTATCTGGGAGCTCACCAACTGCTCCAGGTGAAGCTATGGATAGGTTTTGTTGCTTCTCCACAGCTGTAGCCTTCTGACATTGTAAATGGTTAAAAATAATTTGTTTAGATCTCATATAGGGGGTTGGCCTGACCAAAATCACATTGGGTGGCCTGATGTGATGGACACACTCATTTACCTGTTCTGTGCTCCAAAAAGGCCAGGAGGGCTAGAGAGGAGCAAGGCTAACTGAGGTAAGTACTCACTCTGCTCTAACACTGCATAGTCTAAGCAGCCTACCTAGCAAATGAAACCAACGTATAAGAGGGCTGTGGACATTTCAAATGTTTCATTAAAAACTAGGAATGGCAACTTGCGCACATGTCTGCTGTATAATACCGTAAAGAAACCTGTGCTTTAGGAAGCCTACCAAATATCTGTTGTCAAAACAGTAGCAGCTTGCTACTGAAAAGACATCTTTTTCATGTGACCCTAACCTAGCTGGGTTAAGAAGCCTGAGAAGTTTGTCTCTGCCATCCTTGTGAATATGAAGAAAACACCTGAGATCTGGCCTACAGCTGCTGCGTTGGATTATTCTCAGCAGAGATGTCTGGAAGACTTTATACCTTGTTCTGCTGCTAAAATGATTGCTTCTGGAATCCATTTTTCTGTCACTGAACTCAGGGCTCCAATGAAAACATGGACTAGATATCCAGTGGCTGAAATCTTCCTGGGCTAGCAGGATAAAGAAGTTAGGCTGCATCCTGAGCCAGCTGGAGCACAGGGCTTCCCAACATCTGGATACCTCTGGAACAGTGTGTTTACATGCACCTAATCTCACCCAGCTCCAGGGCCCCATCAACTTTCACTCTGCTTTAGGGGCTGTGGAGTGTGTGGAGTTTGGTCATTTGTAGGGATGTGCACAAATGTGGTTGTTGTTTTTTTTGTATTCGATTCATATCAAATCGAATGTAAGAAAATTAATATTTGTTCAAATAGATCCCCTTTGAATGTGGTAGGATTCTATTCAATACAAATGTATTAGTACGAACTTGTAGGAGTATCCAATACAAATGCATATGTATCTGACACGTATCTGATATGTATCCCGTAACATATCTGTACTGAAAGCATCAAATCCACCCTGAATCTACTTTGAATCTGCTCTCAAACCATGTTGAATTCACTCTGAATCCCTTGCAGATGTGGCTGGCACAGTCACTTTCCCACCTCCCTGTTTCATGAATGTTCCAAAGCATCTGTATGAATACAAATGTCAGTGTACGGATGTTGTAATAGTCAATTTGTATATGAATGTCCAAATTCGTCCAAATTCATCTAAATATTGAATGTTACAAATATTTGTGCACATTCCTAGTCAATGGACCACTCGGCCCAAAAGAGGCTCATGTGTAGTCATGTGGGTTGCCTCCTCTCCAGGCTGCATCCCTCCTCCATGAGGAAGAAGACTTACTCTCTAGCCTAAGTGCCAGTTTCCCTGCCTCGATGGACATCAGCTGCCCTCGACTGCTGTGCAGAAAGATAAGCCAGCTACTCTCCCTTGTAAGGAATCCAGCAGAGAAATATTATAGACAGGAATCCCTAGTGAAGGAATTTGTGGCTACAGAATATGTTGTGACCTCCAAGAGGAGGCCATTTTGTTTTCTTCACCAGGAGGCCATATCATCCTAGCCATGCCCCCGTACAGCCCTGCTCAGTCCCACACTGGTGCCCCCTTTCAGAAGTTTCATTCCATACTAGGGTGTTAGCCTAACTGCAGCAGGACCTGGAGGTCTAGGACAAAAGTGTGAAAGAAACACATGAACCCAAAAACGTTGCGAAACAACCCCTGGATAATTTTCTTCTGAAGTACTTTTTATTCATTCCTTTCATTACGCATTAAACACCACTGCATTCAACAAAGGACTCATTTTCTCCAACGATTCTCAAAGGCAGCAATTTAGATTCCCGGCACCGTAAAATTACCTTGCTCGGGTCAAATCCAGGGGCTTTGTTACAGCTTGCCTTATCTGACATCCATTGAAATATAGAGAATCTCCATGTGCATACGGGGCCAGCTGTCCACATCCATTCCCTATAACTCCACCCTGAATGGTTTCCCAATTTATTTCAGTCACTCTTGCCGATTCGAAATTATCCTTAATGTAACTGGGAAGGTCATGGCTGAAAACAGAGCAGTCATCACCTAAAAAGAATAGATAAAAATTATAACGGTGACAAGCAGCAAGATGCCATAACAGAGGATTTATGTTCGTATTTCAAGAATAGCTTGTGCTTCAGTTGAAGCCCTTGAACTTGGGTGGAAACAATATGAAAGCCCTGGATCCTTCGCATGAAATATTACATAAAAAGGGCAGTAAACTCTTTCTCTCTTGCCACATCCAGCACAATGAAAGGCTTTTAAAGCCTCAGATATACAGCCTTTTATATATGTACCATGTTTACTGATTTTCAAATATTACATATTAAAAGCACCATATATTTTCACAACCCCAGCTTTATTCCATACACATGACTTAGAAAGATTGTAGGATCAAGCACTTTACTGTACATGGCCAAATCATATTTATTATGAAGTTTTCATTGTGTGATTTTCGCCTTTGCTGGATAAAACTAATAATTCCAAAGAACACAATTCAACATCAAAAGCACATCCAGTATGTTATTAGTTACATTAACTCCTGCTGGAAATATTGATAAAACCGATTACTGAAGTCAGTCATATAACTATTAATAATAAATGACAAATATATATGCAGAATCAAGAGGGTTTATTATTTCCATAGTTCATCTGAATGTGTAACTAAGGCTGCTGCTTCTAGATGGGGAGAAATGGAGTACCATTAGGGCTGCATCATTGTGAGGTTGCTGTACATATCTGTGGCAACCCTACCACAGATCTGCTATTGCATTGCCTCCCTAAAATGCACAATAGCTTATTGCTGAAAAGCCTAGTGTAGCTTGTGGGTTTCCCAGCAATAGCAAATATTCTGTCCATTTTGCATGTGCAGGTGTGAAACAGATGGCCATGCAAGTGTGGTAGTGGGAATGCATACTTTCTGGAATTTCGCAACGGCTGAATATCCAGATGCATGCATCACTAAAACATGCAAAGATAGAGCTGTTTCCCTCCTCCCCTCCCCCCCACTATATAGCTAGCAAGTGATAATGCCAGAGATATTCAGCTGGCATCTGGAGCTGGTCAAATACTACTGTATTTGAGGGACCAGAAATTAATTGCTTTATTTGTGATGCTTCAATGAATAATACAAGGAAAGGCCATAATTGGGGGTAGGATTAATCTGGAGAAAACTTTTGAACTGCAAGAAGACCAGATCAGTCAATACTATAGGAAATCAACTCTGACTGTTCATTGAAAGGACAAATACTAAAGCTGAAAGCTCAGATCCTTTGACCACATAATGAGAAGCCTGGATTCAGACCCTGATGTTGGGGAAGAAGAGGAAGAGGACAGCAGAAAATGATACAGGTAGTGTAGATAGTGTCATGGAAGCAATGAATGTGAGGTTGGACAAACTCTGGGAGGCAGCAGAGAACCGCCTGCTGTGCTGTTTGGCCTATGGGGCTACAGAGGCCTTGGTAACACCTATTCATAATTCTAACTGAGGTCGGACCAGTTCTGTTCACACCTAGATCGTTATAGGTCGTCCTCAGGCTGTCCTCTGTCTGGACTGCATCGCTTACACCTTTCTCCATGATCGACCTGAGTTTCCTCCATAGAACTCTTGGCTCTCCACCCCTTTTGCTTCGTCAAATCTATGCCCTTTCTTATGGGATGCCATTGTGTCACTTAAAGGAGGCGAAGACGTGTGTCTGCGGTTCTTTTTTAAGCCTGCTTCCCTACCTCCACACTTCCCTTTCCTTTTTTATGTGCTCTTCTTCTCCATGCAATTATTTTTTTAAAAATTTGTGGAAAAACGCTAGATAGGGGAATCATACATGTAAACTGAGGAGAGGGGGAGGTGCCTCATGAACTTTGTGCGTACCGCCCTCCCCTAGACATTGGATGAAAGGAAAGACTGGCCCCCACCCACCACAGCACTGTTCAGCCTCCTTTAGCCCTTCCCCCCACTCACACTAAGGAAGAGAAGATGGCCTGGGACGCCAGGATGGGCTGAGTCCTCTGGCAAAGAAGACTTCGGTTAAAATGATGTAATGAGGGATAGGCCGCCTTGGAAAATGAATTGAATAAAATTAATGTGAGTAACGCTACCTGAAGTTGTCCTAAACTTTGACCAGGGCCAAAGAGTCAGACACGACTAAACAACTAAAGGATTAAATAATAAATGAGCCCAATAATTCAAACACCACAAAAAATTAAAGAGAGGTTTTTTTGGTAATGTCAGCAGCACTTCCAAGATGGGTATTTTGATGCCTAATTGAATTGCCAGTGAATGCAGCATTCTTGCTGAACTAAATCTTTCAGTTCAAAACAGACAACAGGAATTGCTTATATAAGCTACAAACATCTTTGATTTGTTAGTTTACTCTGTGAAAGCAAAAAACCAGCCATTTTCCAAATCAGCTGAAGTTGTTCACACAGGGATGTGCAAAAATGAATTCACATTTGGAAACTTGATTAAATGTTTGAATTCACAAATTTTCACATTGAAGCAAAAGTATGGATGTTCAAATATTCGGACTTCTGAATGAACCGAACAAGGCTCTCGGCACGGGAATATGAAAATTAGATGACATTTTTGCAATTTTGTAGTACTTTACTTGTGAAAATAGGCTTTTTTAATGTTAAAAATGCTGCAAAAAATGTTAGGCTACAAACGTGAATGTTCAAATGAACGATCTGACAAACAAACAAATGTTTGCGAATGTGAATTTTTCGTTCATGCACATCTCTATTCTCATGTAAAGTTCAGGTAAGTGAACCTTACTCTGCAATCCTAACCTTTATGTGCTCTGAAACTTAAACCCTTTCTAACTTTGTATCCACTACTCAATATCAATTGCTTTGCAAGGCAAATAAAATAACACTTTAACATGGCAGAGCTCTAGGCTCTGAGACGCTATTTTGGCCTGTGGAACTCTGGATGTGTCCAGACTTTGGAAAACTGCACATCAGAATGCGCAGCCAAGGCATGGGTGTCACACTTGACACCTGATACTCTGTAGCAGTAGCACATTATGCTGCCGCTACTTCAAATTTACCTACTGCAGAACGATCAACACTCACTCCAAAGTATCAGGTAAATTTGAATGTTCCCACCAGTCCGGGCAGGATGGTGAGAATAGCAAATGAGAGCTGAGCCTGCAGCTCAGCTCCCACTGGCTGCCCCTTCCCATGTGACCTGCACCTCACTGTGCGCACCACGGAAGTATCACAGCTTCCTGAGAAGGAAGCTACAGGGGGCTGCAGAAGTCTGGATGCTGGACCATCCCTTTGCAGCCAGTACGCTGCGAATTTTTATATAACTGCAGATTTAATCCACTAATATAAATATCAAATAATCTGGAAGCTGCCTATGTTGGCCTCAGGGATTATGCTAATACATAACAAATGGGAAAGCCTCAACAACCAACAGTTAACACCTACCCTTAAGGAAACAGCATGAACAAATTATAGCTAGCTAATGACCAATCCCTCATTAATGACTTGCACAAGAACTGCCGAACAAGCAACAGACATCTATCAAAAAGGGAAACAAGAGCTAGGAAGACACCAGTTGCTTTTGACTCTTCCAAAAGCCAAACCTTCTGAAGATGGATATTGCAGCAATATCCGAAAGCAAAGGTTCTCAGAAGAAACCTGGAACAAAATACTACAAATGAGAACAGCCACTGCCATCTGTAGCCAGGAAGGCAGAGCACTATGTTTTATAGACCTACTTGAGGGTCTTTTATGCATCTTCAATCGAAGAAGGCTGCAAAACCTGTATTATCCTTATCCTTCCAAACCTGTCTGATCAGAAGTCAGGAAGTGTGAAGTGGACCACTGACCTTTTTCTTTGCTAAAATTTGGATTAGTTTACATGGAAGATGCTGAAATAAGAAATGGAATACAAGACCTTGATATCCTTCGTCGCAAATGCAAATGGCCCCAGTAGTACAATATCCACGGCCATTGCAGAGCTTAGGACAAGCTTCACCAATGTACACATGATCTATGGCCCAGCTTTGCTTTTCGGGTTCTTCTCCCTTCTGAATCCAACGGAACTGAGTGGCACTGCGAATAAAACAGTTTCCCAATTCAAAAAGTCAGTTTCTTGTAAAATACTGACAAGACATTATAATCATACTTAATATTGCACAACAGGTGGAAAGTGTAGGCAAATTGTAACTGTGGGTCATATTCTGTTGTCTCTTGATGATACAGATATCACTCTTCCATGAAGCTGGAGAAAAGAGATAGTACATCAAAGTAATGGTAGATGCCTCTAATGGCAATTTGTAGGTAGTCAAGAGCAGGTGAATGTTTTGCCTTTTTGTTCTGCTTGAGATGCCCATAAGCAATAGGTGGACCACTGTGTGAGACAGGATGCTGGACTAGATGGGCTGTGGCCTTATCCAGCAGGGCTCTTCTTATGTTCTTATAAAGATCCACTTTGGGAGGCAATATTTATTTATTTTTTAAAGGGACACAGTTTCCAAAATATCTACTTATGTTTAAAATACCCTCTTTAGTGCCATAACTTGTACCAACTAAATTTTGTTCCAATAGCTTACCTGGATGAGACATGATCTGGCAGTTGGATGGTGATTCTCTTCCAAGTGGAACTGTTGACAGAATTATAGATGGTAGCTTCATGGAACTGAAATGGAGAACAGCCAACACTGTTTGAAGAGGATGGGAGACACTGTGTCTGGACAAGCTGCCATGAATCAGCCCTGAAGAAAGCAAAGAAAAAAAATATTATTAGGGCGGTTGTAGAACACTCCACGATCTATGGAAAATATTTTCCTTAACAATATTTCCCCAAATTATTGTTCCAGAAACAAAGACAAGCCTCCATTCTTTGCTCAAATATTTCTTTTCACATTCTAATACAGGACATGTTACTTGCACATTCCTTTGCACCATTGATACAAGTGGGGTATTGTGTTTCCCAGTGTTCAGAGGGCTCTGCATGGAGCACATCAACAACTCCTGTCGAGTGATAAGCAAAGGCCTGGCACATGGTTGAAATTGCTGTAGCCACTGCTATGGCAATGTGAACAGTCCCAGATGGACCATCTGCTCTTTGGGAGACTTAACATAAGTTTGGGATGGTGCCAGGGCTTGCTGTGTGAATGGTGGCCACCATTCCTGAACCTCCATGCAATAGTGTCCCATGGAAGTACCATGCAATAGTGTCCCATGGAGCCCTGCTGGATCAGGCCTCAGCCCATCTAGTCCAGTATCCTGTCTAACACAATGACCCGGCAATTGTTTATGGGCATCTCAAGCAGCCTGTCTTCGCAGTGCCACTCAGTTCCGTTGGATTCAGAAGGGAGAAGAACCCGAAAAGCAAAGCTGGGCCATAGATCATGTGTACATTGGTGAAGCTTGTCCTAAGCTCTGCAGTGGCCGTGGATATTGTACTACTGGGGCCATTTGCATTTGCGACGAAGGATATCAAGGTCTTGTATTCCATTTCTTATTTCAGCATCTTCCATGTAAACTAATCCAAATTTTAGCAAAGAAAAAGGTCAGCGGTCCACTTCACACTTCCTGACTTCTGATCAGACAGGTTTGGAAGGATAAGGATAATACAGGTTTTGCAGCCTTCTTCGATTGAAGATGCATAAAAGACCCTCAAGTAGGTCTATAAAACATAGTGCTCTGCCTTCCTGGCTACAGATCTGCAAAAATGGCAGTGGCTGTTCTCATTTGTAGTATTTTGTTCCAGGTTTCTTCCAGGCTGGAGGTTATAACTAGGCATCCATTCTACTTTATCTCTAAGAAGTTGAAATTTGCTCCTCTCTAATATTGGTTTTAATTTGTTATGTTAACGGTTGTTAACCCTGAGACGTTAGAAACAAACAAACAAACAAACAAATTTTGCTCTGGGGGTTGTAGTCCTGGCTGGTTGTTTGTATATGCCCATATGTATGTGTATATGCTTAAACATAAATAAACACATTTTAAAAATGCGATTTACCTAGCGTCCTTGGTATATTCCAACATTACAGAATGGAGATCTCCACAAGATGTTGCTTCACAGCCAACCACAATCTGAAAGAATCAAGATATGTTTACTCTTCTTCTCTGGCTTTAATTTTTGCTTTTTCTCCTGTTTATTTTCTTATTAGCTGTGTGATCATTTTCACAAGCTGTTGTACATGTGGACTGATAATTCTAACCAAACAGACACCCCTAATCAGAATGTCAATTAATCAACACCTTAGCAGTCAGCATGCTTCAAAAATCAGCTATGAATGGTACTGGTAGTAATGCAGAATGCTCCAGTTGCTAGAATAAAAAGTGTTTTTAGAATAATACAGCAAAGAAAAAAACCATTTCTGTCTGAATGTCAATTTGCTACTATAGGGTGTTTTTCCACTGTCACTAGAAGTACCCATTAAGTACTCATTAATGGGTACAAAAATGTCATTACGTACCCATTAATGGGTACTTAATGGGTACTTTTAGTGACAGTAGAAAAACACCCATAGTTAGAGGAACTAAATACAACTTCTCATAATTCTCACAAGTAGTTCAGCACAAATATTTGATGCAAATTTACAGCAGTTGTCCCATCCAGGCAAATCTGTCTACTGAGAGACAACATTTTATTTAGGATAAAAATCAGCTTCCCTTACTTTAAACTGTATCATATATCCCGGTTGTATAATAAGTTCTCTAGAAGACAGAATATTATGGGTCTTGTCCTTTTTCTTATTTGGCCAGTAGAGATGAAATGATGGGTTGCCACAAAATCCCGCAGTCCTTACTGCATTAGGATAGAAACTCCAATTTTCTTCATGGGAGATGCCTTCTATGGAGACGAATGAGATAAAATGAGTGCTGATCCTCATAGCGTTTTGGTACCTACTGAACTGACAACCCCATGAAGTAATATACACTTTACAAATTACTAGAAAGAAGAATATGCACATAAGACTTTGGTGGTGCAGTCACAACTGGGATATAAAATGAGAACTCCTCCTCCTTCATCAGAATTCCCTCAGAAAAAGAATACAAGGATGGAGTCTCTCACGTCAAGGCTGCCATTCCAGAAAGTCAACAACTGCCTGAGAGGAACGTATAGTGTCTCTAACGCCATTACAGAAGATTTGAAGAAAGTAAATTGTTGAAACACATAACATATTGAACCCTCTAAGAATACCTACATTTTGGGATTTACACCATGTAGTTGATTTTTGGCATTTAAAAATGCGCCTTCTCTGGTATGTTTTGTGTTGCGACTTTTGTATTCCATTTCAAAATACGTTGGCAAGATTTATCATCTGAAAAATGTCCTTAGAATTCTTTTATGGAAACCTGAAATGCTTAAAAGCCCTTTATAATTTATTTAAAAACTATTTGTTGGAAGACCATATTGGATGAATAGAATGTGTATTTTATGTTGAATTCCAAAATCAAAACTCTACCATATATATGACAAAAAAGAACAAACTGCACCATCTGAAGGTAAAATAATAATGTAATAAAAATGTCATTAAAAAAAAAAAGAATTATCAGCTTGGCCCTTACCATCATCAAAGGTATCCACCAGCTGACTTGGATTGATTTCTGCTCCTCCAACTAGAATATTATCCAGTGCCCACTGAGCACGATCAAAGCCAGATACCACAATTCCATTGTGAACTACAAATGGTTGCCACCAACGCAGGCGGGTAGTATTTGTCAGAGCTTCTTCTGGAAGCAGTATATAATCATGCCGGATGGAAATGTATTTCTGATAATCCATCTCGTGGAGTAAGGTCCAGGATATTCCTGCATCACAAAGAATCAAGTTAAGAGAAGAATTAATATCTGAGAACATTGAGGTTCAGCCTAAAACAAATGAGCCCTAGACGCATCATGATCCTCCAAGTGACTTGGATGTGGCGGCACTGTACCTGCTGCTTGAGAAAATGAATTCAATCGAATTTAGACATTTGAATTTGAATTGAATGTCTATACATTAAAATTTAACATTCGAATGAATTTTTGAATCTTTTGAATCATTTGTGCGAATTATTTGGACATTCATATGTGTATGGATACATGCGGATGAAAACGGGATGCATACAGGATAAAAACGGGATGCGTACGGACACATATGAATGTTGTTGACATTCGTATCTTCAAATATGTATTGAATATTCATACAAATAGATATTTGTTTGTTTGTTTGTTTGTTTGTATTTCTACCCCGCCCTATACCCGAAGGTCTCAGGGCGGGTTACAATATTATATTAATCTTAGACAGGTCCCTGCCGTCAGGCTTACAATCTAAAGAGACAAGATACAAAAGGAAAATGGTGTGGGAGGGAACAGGGGTGCTCTGGTGGCAGCAGAGTTCTTGCAAAGGTAAAAACTTTTATTTTATTTTCCTCCTCCATTCCCCAGAGGAAAGATTGTTCCTTCATGGCCGGTCTGGAGGCAGTTGGGAGGGAGGGGCCAATGCTGGGAGCTTGATGGAAGGTGCTCACCCAGCTTCCTTCTCTCTTCCTCTCCCATATGAATGTATTCAATTCAAATCAAAGGTAAATGCTTTCATTTTAAACATTCAAATCTATTTGAATCTTCGGATATTCAGTTTGAACTGAATCGAATCCCGAAAATTGCATTTGTGCACATCTCTAGTTTTCACAGTCTACTTGTCCAGAGTTATTTGCAAAATGAGCAGAATATTACCTACTAATATTTATTTTTATTTATACCCTACCCGTTACCACAAAGTCTCAGGATGAGTTATAAAAAATTAAAAAAACAATGCATGAAAAACAACAGTTAAAACAGGTTAAAATAATGAAAATAATTAAATTTAAAATTGCAGCAACCAGGATGGGAGAACAGACTGCTCAATGTAACTAAAGGCATGGATAAAGAGGTGCATTTTCATCACCCTAATTAATGAGGACTTTTTCCGATCCAGTCTGGATTTTAGTCCGAGCGAAAGCCAGCAGCAGGGGTGAGTGAGTGACGGGGTGGGGGAGTGGGGTGTGGGAAGAGAATGCGGTAGCATCTAACAGTTTTTGCAGGATTGTAGGAGGAGGCCAGGGCTCAAAAGAGAGCTGTGACTAGCCCAAGGGGAGGGTGGAATCAAACCCAGTATTCCCAGATAAGAATCTGGCTTCCTAACCACTAGACCTAGGAAGCCCTGGGCAGCATCCCTGCCCCCTTCCTCACTGGGCCCTATTCTGGAATATATATTGGAATAGGAACCTGCCATCCACATGCTGATGGAGACTATGGCAGGCCCTGGATGTGGCCTGCTGTAGCATGTGAATAGCAGGTCCCTATTATGACATATAATCTGGAATACGGCCTGGTGCAGGAAGGGCTCCTGATTTGTAAGACATTTTAAATGCATTGTAAACTTTCGGTCTTAAAATTTAGTGAAGCCTTCCAGAATCCTCCAACTGGAGTGACATAGTGACTGGTGACTGGTACCACACAACCCTTGTAACAATTGACTAAGCTGTGATTTTAAAATCATTTCCAACTTTTCCTTGAAAACTCCCATTGGTTCTTGTGGACGTGCCGTGGTAAAATTTAAATGAGTCAGAAAAAAAATTAAATTCCATTTCATGAACATCTCTAATCGTTTCCCACCATCATAATCAATTCTTCTTGCTAGCAGTAAGTGCTGACAAAACAAAAATACGTCACCCTTGGTGGAGTGTGTGCTGAGGAATGTTATTTTATAACAACACAGTATGAAATAATAACAGACGTAAAGGATCGTCTAAATAATTTACCAGTGCTAATAGCCTTAGGAGTTTATCATCATAACAGTATATTAATCATCCAAAGGTGACCATAAAAACAAAGATAGTTTAACTTTCCAAGAAAATGTCCTTACCAAAAAGAAATAGAGCTACATACTATTGGTTTTAAGCAGTTTTGTTATCTTTAATAAGAAGTATAAGGCTAAGTAAGGGAAGTTCATCCAAGTTCTTTTATAAAACCAGAAAATACCGTTTAAAGACAAGAATAATGAGGGTATGAAAACATATTTCTGAAATTCACACCATTTTATTTATTCAAATAGGATGGAAAGCATCCAAAATATCTGGTTAACCACATAGTAGGTTGCTGTCTGTGTACAGTGGCCTATGCTTACTCTCAGACATATATTAAAAGGTTTACTCTATATTAGTAGTGGGTTAGTGATCTTTAATATCCATGCTTTATTCTGGAATATCCAGAATAAGTTTGCAATGTCTGGATGTAGGCTTATTTGTGTATGTTTCTATAGCTAAAGGCAAAAACAAAGAGAGATAATGTAGGCACAGTGCATATCTTTAAAAAAACTTTCAGAAGTCATAAATATTTATTAGATATCATTAAAATAGACACTTACCTCCATTTGTTGAATAATCTAGCAAAACTCCTTCTTTCCGACATGTTGGTCTATGACACGTTGTCATGTTATTTTCGCTCCCAATTCTCCCCCAATATTGTAAAAATCTAAGTGTAAACACATTTAAGGAAATAATAGTTTTCTCTACAATAAAATGTGCAGTGAAGCTCATATAAGCACAGCGATCATTATAAAAAACAAAAAACAAAGAATGTGCTGAAAAGAAATGTAGAGATGAAAGTAAATCTATGATGAAACTTTATCGATGTGTGGAATCTGTGATTTATTTGAGACCTCCATTAAGAGTGATGTCCACAAAACATTTTGGTCCAAGACCATCTTCAGTTTTAAGTGGATCTGTAAATGCAACTTGCCTTCATCTTTGGGTAATCTTGGGCCTGTGTTGAGTGTACCCCACAAGGTTTTTAAAAGGAAAAAATATGACATGGATGTGCATTACAAAAATCATGTGTGTGTATATATATATATATATGTATGTATTTCCTTAGCCTTTTTCTTTAAAATTTCAAGCCTTTCTTGTATTTTTTAGTTTGACTTTTAGAATCTACTTACAGTATCCAAAGAGAACACTTTGAGCACATCTTGTACAGCTATGGAATTGTAGGCGATAATATGAGAAGCTTTATCTCAATAGAAAATGTCTTCTCTTCAGCAGAGAGAGTAACTTCTGACTTCCTTCTTGAGCTGTCTTTGAATGGGTGCTTTAAGGCTCATGTTTTTATCTATTTCCAAAACTATTTTCTGCATTATTTAACCATCAGTTACATTCCTGGGGGGATATTCTTATCCAATCCCTTCTGGAAAGCTGATTCTGTGCTATTTAATCCTACAGAAACATCACCTGAGAGCAAACCCTGCAAAAATGAAGGTGCTAATTTCATTTCAGACTTTCTAGCTCTGTCGAGAAATTATCACAGCAAAACCACCTTTCTGAATCCTCCTGCGATCAAGTATTTTTTGTAAAAAAAGAACCCCAAACACTATTCATTATTAACTTTTTCAGTGCACTAATTAACTCTTTCCTGGCATTTTTACATTTTATCCAAAGAACTAAATGCACATATTTGTAGACTGAATATCTGAGGTTAACGAAGGATTATTAGATTTTGCCTGGACTAGTTGCAGAATGCTTTCTTGACCTACCAACCTTTTAACAACCAAAAAGGAAAGGAATAATTAAAAAAGTACACATCTCTCTCCTAAGACAGATTTTCTGTTAATTTACATTTGTAATTTGAGTGGATGCAAAATTGTGATTTCTATCGACTTAAAAAAGGGTTACCCGTATTTTCCGGCATATACGACGACTGGGCGTATAAGACCACCCCCAACTTTCCAGTTAACATATAGAGTTTGGGATATACTCACCATATAAGAAGATGACACCCGGCGTATAAGACGACCCTCGACTTTTGAGAAGGTTTTCCTGGGTTAAAAAGTAGTCTTATACGCCAGAAAATACAGTAATTTGGGGGTGCCTGACTGCTTGTCTCCTGCTGTTTGTGGACTACAGTCTTTTCTGATCATGGACTACACATGCTACAACTGATAGGCATGGTTTGCCACTAAATTTTGAAAGGTGACATTCACGATTAACATGTCCACTATGACTGGTAAGTAATTTGACATACTTTGCACCTCGCAAGTCCAAGTCCTGAGTGACCGCCTGCCTCAGGGTAGCACCTCCAAAGTACAGAGCTGTATCTTCTGCTAGTATTCCACACTCCATGCAAGCAGTGCCTCCTTCCAAGGACATCCATAAATCCTGTCTAATTTCTTCATTGTCAAAGCGTTCCTTCAAGAAGGTCTGTGAAATGTGTACAGTATTTGAGAATGTGGTCCATAATTCAGGGCTTTCTTCCTTTTAAAAACAACTACAATAGTCTGAAAAAATATTTTTCACTACAGGAAATCTAGAGTCATCATACTTGTCCATTTTGTTGGAGTAACAGAATCATGTTAGGCTTTATTGAAGATGAAAGCAAAGACAACTGAAATAACAAGTTTCAGTTCTATAGGCTGAAAACACTAAGAATCTAAACCGTCTATTGGCAACCTAGAGTCATCCAAGCTTCTCATCCTGAAGCCCTGGATCCAACCCCAAGGTGGCAGATGGATCATGTTGATAGGAAAGTAAGACTTCCCACTCTCAAAGTACCTTGTCCCATTGATTCACCTGTGGGTCATCATTGGGCCGGTCATGCAAATCAAATGCTGCTTTCAATGGCTAGTTTTGGCTGTGTGACATTGCCTGTGGCTGTAGAACAGCTACCAAGTGGTGCCATAGGCTACCCTGATGCTAACCTTGGAGCGCCCATGTGATAGGGCTTGAGGAGGCTGAGATATATCAAGTGAAGCTTCTCTGATGACAGGGTACCCCACTACTCTCTGTTTAAAGGAGCTTTCAGTGTACTTAGTATTAAATGCTTTTTTAAAAAGAAAAATTTCATGAGTTGTTGTTACATGCTGAATGGCGCAACCTGAAATCTTTTAGACAGGCTTCAGCTGTAGAGCTCATACAGAAACCAAAGAGTCCTGAAGCCAGAAGATTTATTGTCCCTTACTCCTACTGGAAGCCACTGGTGCTCATAGTAACCATGAACATTGGGAAAGCATCACAATATGCATGATTGTGCATATGTATGTATGTGTTTGGAGGCATGGTTGTTTTCCATGGTTACCAAGAAAGGGTTATGAAACATTTTTAGACCCTACCCAAGTCAATCTGGGGTGTTGGTGCCACCAAAGGGCATTTCTCAGCAAAAATGCATCTGCAAGTAGTATAAGGTAATTATTTACCTTCGTTTTCTGGGAGTCTGAATGGGGTTAGAATTAAGTTCCAGTTGCAAATGTCACCATTGCCAAAACTTGATGTGAATTTGGTTTTGAAACACTTGTAAAACATTTTTTCCATTCTATTTTAATAACCATGCACAAAAATACATTTAGATTACCTTCAAAGGCTGAGTCAAGTAGCAGTTTGGGCCAGAGAAACCAGGATCACAAATACATTGTTCTTTTAGGCAATCTCCGTGGCCTCTGCAGTTGTCTATGCAACCAGGTCCAAGGTAGAAATTATCGATGGCCCATTGCACATCAGAATACTTCTGATAAAATCTAAAGCGTACTGGACTAAGTTGACAAATGCAGAGAAACAGAGAAGTTTAAGCTGGAATCATAACACTAATGATACCTAAGGTTTATGATAATGGGACATATCTGTCAATAGAACATTCATACATTAACATATAGGTAACAATAATGCTTTGCATTCATTTTATTGGTGGAA
The DNA here is from genome assembly GCA_023333525.1 of Aspidoscelis tigris stejnegeri. Classification (NCBI taxonomy): domain Eukaryota; kingdom Metazoa; phylum Chordata; class Lepidosauria; order Squamata; family Teiidae; genus Aspidoscelis; species Aspidoscelis tigris. The sequence goes on along the minus strand of JALMGA010000005.1, from coordinate 78,636,121 downwards.
TGGTTAGCTTTCTGCTCACAATCGTTCATGAGAAGAACTAATTCATCTGAGTTAGTTTTCAACTCACATGCATATTAAATGTTAAAACAGCAATCCACTTACACACATTTGGAAATACAAAAGGTAAATGACCCACAAACTTTGCATCACTGATATTTTGCATGCAGGTCTTCAGTAATATTAACACAATTATTTTTAAAAAATTTGGAGGTGCATCTCTTCTACTCTAACACAGTTATGTAAACCAGGGACTTGAAAGAGGCATATAAATGTGATAATCTGCTTCCTAGTTGAGGTTTCAAACAATAACACAACCAACTTGCCTAATAAAGCCACTGTTGATAAAGTTCAAGTTATCTTCTAAGGTCATATCTGTATTTTAAGCAGGGTTCACAACAGGATTTTCCTATTTATAAGTGCAATGAATCAGAATCTATGGGTGATTTTGCACTGTCTAGGATATTGAACCAACAAGCGAACCAGGAGCTTCCCTTGCCTTTACATGGACTACCAGCATGAATGTGTTCCACCACAACAGGCGAGAAATCCTAAGCCTGATTAGTACCTCTACAATGGGATAGTTCAATATTTTTTTTAAATAACATTTTTACTAAAGTTCATAGTACAAAAATAACAATAACAATACGAACAAAACTGTGACTATATAAACACCCATACACCCCTTCACCAGTTGACCACCTCTTTTAAATCTTCTTATTTTCTTCTACATTAGTTGGACCAAAGAAACAGTCTTGTTATTTCCTCTCTCAAGAATTCTGGTGCTTGGGGTCTCGTTGAGTAATACAATAAGTCTTTCCAACTGTCCTCCGCCCTAGAGTGCAGTTCCAAGCCTTGGCTTTTAAATCTTATTTCCCGTACTTTTTCAAATCTATAGTGTTCCAGTAAGTATTTATATCAGTTTTCTAGTGAGCATTTTGTACTATTCTTCCACCCCAATACAACTGTAGGTTGTGCAGCATAAATAAATATTGTACCTGCTCCTAATCTCTCTGTTAACACATTAAACAATGCTATTTCAGGTGCTAAATCCATATTTAGATTTAAAATATTATTAAAATCAAATCAACGAAATGAAATCAAAACCAAAATCAGATAGTTCAATATTCATAGATAACTTATATGTAGTACAATAACTCCTAGGTTACTTACGACAATTTTCTCAGTATTTCATTTGGACTGCCAGACATACCCATGCTGCAATGCTGTTACAGAAAATCCAATGGCACTGAATTACAGAGCTGCTGTGGTGAGGTCACCTCATGTATTGTAGGCGACCCCAGCATAGCCTCACTTTTTCATTCATAAAATGAGCTTTTAGCTGTTGATGGAAATCCTAGCACTGGTTTTGGGTTTTCCAGCTTCAGCATTTTTTTAGGAACGGACTTACCTTTCTGGATGGAGCAAAAATTGAAGCTGCCTCCAGCACACATGTGTGGAGGCTGAAACATCCAACATTGCATGTGTGGAGTGATCATGTTCACATTTGGGAATTAATTGGTAGCCAAATTGCCTGGATTGTACATCACTAGAATGCTGTTTAGCTAGGAAGCAATAATAGTAGAGGAATAATACCTTCCATTGTTGCTATTGCTATATTGGGATGCCGTCTAGAGGATTTTCCGTAAGAGTCCTGCTCACCAGCACATACGGCAAGGTACATATAAGGGGACTTTCAGGAGCCAGACAAGTGCACAAAAATGATGAAAGAATAACACTGGGCACTTGGCTGACTCCTGTATGAACAATTTTGTATGAACCTCGCCAGATGTACAGATAACTTGGGTTTTTCAGCAAGCTTCTGGTGGAAGACAGCAAGAGGCAACTGTGGAACCTTATTATATTCTGTGTTGCCCTTGGCATCTGGAGAAAGCCTCGTATTTGAAAGGATGCATCTAGGAGTCCCGTAGGCACAGCAGGCTGAAAGTAACATCGCTTGCTCAACGGTTTCATACTTACTTTCCTACTAGGCTTTCAGGTAGCGGATACGTTATTCTTTTCCATCCTTTTGTCGGGAAGAAGACTGATGGTTGTGAAACGCTTCCTGAGCACTTGGGGTCAGCAGGTAAGCACTGTGGTACCAAGTAGCGCCAACTTACTCCAAAATCAGTGGAGTACTGGATGTGAACTTGGTTCTGGGCAATTTTTTCTGAGGTTTTACAGCCGACAGAAATCTAGCGCAAATAAAAAAAAAGACATCATTTTTCTCCAACAAGATAAAAGAATGTCAAAGACTCAATGCAAATTTGTAAGACAGAATTCCGTATTGCACTAAAGGAGGCAAATATGGGGCAGAACTGAAGCAGGTCTGGGAACAAGGGGGCAAGAAAAGACACCTTGGTCTTCTGATGTAGAAAATGGGCCTCTTGAGTAGTGATTCGACTTCCCTACACCTCAGGTTCATTAATTATACAACCATCTCATGCCGCACTGCTTAAGATACAGTGTTCTTCACACATCCTGGATTGCTATCAGTGCGTCTTCAAGTGAGATTTTTCCACTTACAAGATCAGTTCCTTGTGAGGGTGGGTGTGGAGGAAACAACAGGATTTTTTTTTTTAACATAGCAAACAGTTTGACTCTCAACCTCCCCATCTGCACATTTCATACCTCACTATTCCTTAAGAAGTCTGGGTGGGCTTTACAGTTTTATTACTATTAATGCTTTCAAATGTTAGCCACTTTGAAGATAAAGCACTCTCTTTGCAGTGCTGTGGAGTTATCTTCCCAGTTTTGGCTCAGGTTTTGCATCCATTTCTTTTTGCAAAGCACACCCAGGGTCTGCCGTTGTTTTTCATTTGCTACTGGGAAGCCGTGTGCTTATTTCACTCTGCCTGTGGCTGTGTTTCAACTCTGCATATCTAAAATATTCCATATTTTAAAAACACCTCAATTTTAAACAGGTTGCTGTTGTTTCAGAAATACTCCAAAGCAGGCTTCACAGTCAAAGGGCCTTTTCACACTTACCAGCAGCCTTATATGGTAAGGTAAGGTCGTTCACACTTCAAGTGCCAGTAAAGCCCTGTACCAGGCCAACAGCACTTGAAGTGTGAATGGCAGGCCAGATCACCATGGCAATGACCGAAGCAACATCTGACATGTGCTCAGATGTTGCCATGATGATCTGGACACTGCACACAACTGCACAGCTGCAGTTACACCATCATGCACCCAGAAGAAGGTGCTGATGCTGCCATCTGGGAGATGCCTACAGTAGCGTCTCTCAGGGAAGCTGTGGACTGCTTTGTAGCAGTCCACAGCTGGGTTGTTCTGGTAAGTGGTTAGCCAACTCTAGAACTGCAGTGGTGGCATGTGGATGGGCCTTACCAGTGAGCAGACCCCATACTTACCACAAGCTAAGTATGACAGGCCCAAAGTATCCAAATAGGGCTGATTATGGCCACAGGGTAAGAACCAATGTTGATGATCTCCAAATTCCAGGAAAACCTGGAGATTTGGCACAATGGCACCTATACCTTTGGGTACAGGGTGGGGCAGAAAAACAATAAATGGATGGATGGATGGATGGATAGGCTGTATCTGAAATACTATACTGAAAAGCCTGATGAAGATATTTTTTAAATAATAGTCAGGAATCATTAATGCAATCCCACATTCAAAGTTAGTATATTTCACCCATCCTTCCCCTCTCAGTAACCTGTTATTCATTCTGATGAGTCCAAGCAGCTAAAGCATCTCAGTGGTTTTAACCGTCTTGCTCACCTTGAACTGCATAATCCAGTTCTCTGTAGGAGTTAAATCGTGGGTCACAGCATAAACCTCTCTGCCATCATGGCTGCCACACATCATCACACCATCGGGAGAATCACAGAATCTTTCGATCGAACAATCATCATGGAACAGCCACTGCTCATTTACTGAAGGAAGTTATATTGAAATTAATAATTTACAATTAAAATATGTGGCCACTAGAATGAATGGTAGTGCTGAAAATACTTACTGAATTTTTTTATTGGATTATAATAAAGCAGTGACTACATTCTAATCCCTTTGGCTGCTGTCTCACCTATCTCTGATGTGTCTCTACGCAACAGCCCACCCCACGGTATTCTTAAAAGCTTTTCCTTATCAAACTAGCAGTATGAGCCGACCTGCTTTCACATTTCCCCCCTCTTTTGCTGCATTCTATTCTTCTTCCTCCTCTGGATCTTCTTTGGCTTGTGGTCGGATGCAGACTTGAAAGTTCTATTCCCCAGAGTTCCTCTAGCAAAACCACTACCTCCTTTTTTATTTTAACCCTTTTTTGCCAGAACAAAATGTCATTTGTCCTAGACCTTGGGCCTATTCACACTTAGGCCTCTGGTATGCAGTTAGGTGTGCTTCCGCATTGGCTGCTGAAAAATGGATCTAAAAAGATTGGTTTTTCAGCAATCCATCCTCCCCCTGATCTGTCACAAATAGTGATGGATCCAAAGGGCCCTCGCGTGTCTGCACACAAGCAGGCAGGCCAGATTCCGGAGAACAGATGGAATGGGTGCTGTGTAGACACATCAGCACCCATTCCAAAAGTCCTCTGGCTCGCGTGCCAGTGACGCTGCCTCCAGAGCATGCAACTGCCAGTCACAGTATGTTTCTGGCGGCACCCGATGCGTGGGGGAAGGGCTTTGAAAGCAGGCAGTCCTGCTTCTGCCCTTCCCAACATAGCGGGCGGAGGGAATCCGTCCCTTCGCCTGGCCATGTGTGGAAGCGTCCTGCTTCTGCACACATCCAGACGAAGAGATGGATGTAAGACCTGATTTTTCAGGTCTTACATTTAATCTGGATTTCGGCAGCAAATCTGGTCTTGCATGTCGAAATGCGGAAGTGGCCTCTGTAAAGGGTCACAGAAGAGGACTCCAATGTGGAAGCCGCATAAGGTAAGTGTTCTTAATCTGGCCTTGGGGGAGGGCGGTGTTAAAACAGTTTCTGCAGCTAGTGCAGAAACACCCTAAGCTGTCCTAATTGCATACCAGAGGCCTAAGTGCGAATAGGCCCCTTGTTCTCTCAAGTTGCTTTTTTTTAAAAAAAATCCAAGGCTGTGTTCAGGCATAACAAAAAGGGTGACTCAGAGGCCCCTCAGAGGCAGTGGTGTGCGGCCCTCATGTTCCCAAGCCTTCTCTAATCCACCTTTTCTAGCACCAGGAGATTTAGGATTGGGGAAGGTGCAGACTGGTGTGAGAACAATCTCACCTTGGATACTTCACTAAGCTGCCTCAGAGATGCTTTTTTATGTGTCTGATAATGGGTGCTTTTCCTCTAGCACTAAGTACCCATTAAGGACCCATTAGGCTCACAGTAGGAAGACCCCATTTCCACTGCAGACCCCATTAGAGCCACATTTGTTTCCACTTGTTCTAGGGAAATCCAGATCATATGGGTCCTTCAGGACCCATAATCCAGATTTCCTGTAGACTCCATTAAAGGGGTTTACAATGGGGTAATAGCCCAAATATGCTGTTTGCCGTCTTGCTTTTCTACCCCTACCCCATGTTCACAAGGTAAGCATCACTACTTTCAGAGAGGACAGCCTATGCACATTTTGCTTAGTGCTGTAGTGGCAACTTAATCTTCAATTATCACTGCAGAAAAGAGATTCCTGCAATGTGTGTGCAACTGTGTGTGACAGAACCATCCTGATTTTGCTCTACTGTCTTTCCTATATGCGACTGTAGCCTTTGCGATATATTTCGAGTAAATTAAACAGGTAAAAATCTTCCTATGATTATTCACATCTGGAAAAGCAACATCATCTCTCAAATGCCTGCTTATCTCAAAGAGCAAAGGGCATTCCTCTAGAAGAGAAACATACCAAATGCCCACTGTTGTTGTTGGGTGTCGCCAAAACATGGCTGACTTCTGATTGGCTGCATGGGCACCTCCATTGGCACACCTATGCAGTTTTCTTGGCACAGACCCACAGAAGTTGTTTGCCATTGCCTACTGCCAGGGGGAAGCCAGGGACTGAACCAGCAACCCTCTGCTTTACCATAAGATACTTGCCCCTTAACTGCACAAACCCTTACCTGTTGTTCTATCTTCCATGAACATATCAAAAGCAATCCTGCCCGTGGGCCCTGCATCTGCAGGAGCACGTTCATGCTGTGGCAGTGGCGCACTGCTGAATGTGTCCAACATCACTGTCCTCTGATCAGCCGAGCCTGATATCAGCACATTGTCAATGGCCCAGTCACTCTGATCCAGACCATCATGTTTGGGCTGCCACCAGCGGAAACGGGTGCCTACTTCTTTTGCACCGGCGGGGAGGAGAATGTTCACAAAGCTGAAAAGCAGTAATAATAATCAAAAGGATTACATGAAGTAGTAATTCCCTACACCAGGCTTCAGTCTCTTCTGCTCCCTTTGCCACAGATCATATTGAGGTATTATTCATTCATAGAAAATGCTGTATAGTTGAAAGAACCCATACTGTAGGACCAACAGGTATATGACTCTTGCGAGGAACATAAAGTGGTGAATTATAATACCTGACAGCTCTAGTCAAGCCTTGCTTTTTGTTGCTGACTTTGAACAATTATCCTTTCAGGAGTAGTATCAATAGTTTATATGGGTCTATGACCATTTCTGCACTTACCTACTGGAGTGACCTACCAGCTGGAATGGTCCCCGTGTCCTGAAATGATGCCATCCACATTTGGACAGCTGTTCTGGGACACCCCCCCCCCACACACACACAGATGTATATTTTAAAACAGTAAAGAAAAAAACATAAAATATTTAAAAAGCAAATTCAGTAATTTAAAATACTGAGAAAGTATCTTAATGACAACTGAACAAAATTTGGCAACCTAACAAGACATATCATTATTTTACCAATCAGTGAGGAGATAGGTAAGGTAAAAGTCATCACTATTTTTGGGAAGGGACTTATTGATACTAAGATCTTCTCTAGGCCAATCCAACTCTGGTTGTAGGTTTTCCTTGAATAGTGCTATAACTTATTTGTGGATGGATCTGTCAACCTTGCCATAGCCTCGATTGCACACTTCTAGGTACTCCATGCTGACAAAATCCCTGGATGTGTGCATTGTGTATTGCTCATAAACAGCACTTCACCTGCATTGTCTATTCAACAAGCAACAACTTATAGGGGGCCTTTGCTCTGGAAATTGCTTGTCACCACAATATTTAGCCGTTGTCTGGAGCTGGTCTTACTAAACTTAAATCCGTCTGCTACTGTGTATCATAAATATGTTGTTTGGTTATAGCTAAAGCTTTGTCATAACTAAGAGAATATAAATATTCAGAAGTAAGGCTGTAGAATGTGACCTTTTTGACAATGGATTTACTTCACCAAGAGAACCTCTGAGGAATGTAGCTCTCAGGCACTTAGATTAAACTCAGATCTGAACTCCATAATGGCGTTGGAATAAAAGCTTGGAAAAAAATCTTTTGTAGCAGCTGGGATAAATTTTCCTTGGTAGTAGAAAAGAATCTTAAAATAGCTTTGACAGACCTCAGAGCATTTGTTTTCTTTCCAATTGCCCCTTGCCTGAAAAACACACACCCAGATACTTAGATTGCATTGCTTCTTCAATAGGAGCCCCAATTAGCAAACCTGTTATACAAAAATGGCACCAACTAACATCACACATTTTGTTTCCTGTTAGTTTATGGTAAGGAGATTCTCATGACCACATTGAGCTAAAGCTCTCGGCATTCTCCTGATGCCTAATTGGGCAGAGACAACAGCACAATATTATCTGCATATGAAAGCAAGTGTTGGGCAGAGGGAGAGGGGAAGGGAGGAGGGACGAAAATCAGTGTTGTACAGGGCATTCAGTATTCTGTTGATGTAAAAATTAGAGGACAATGTGGATAAAATACAACCTTATTTCACATTGCTTGCCACGCTGATGGAATTAGTCATATGCCCTCGTGGGTTACAATGGATTATCATATAGGTAACACTATAAAGATTTTTGATGGGAAAAAAAGCCTTTGATCGACTGAAAAACTTGTTCCAAGCCCTCCTTCTAGGTATGCCATCAAAAACTGACTGAAAATCAACCAAGGAATATCAAAAGCTGATTACCTAAAAAATAGGATCCCGGATTCTGGGCGATAAAAGAAAAGAACCTAAATTCATCTTAGGACAAATCCTGCCTTGTACCTGTGCCATCTTCTTTACAGCCATCTCTCCCTTGCCCTATTTTCAAAGACATAGAAAATGGCTGACTTATGGGCTGAGTCCAGACTTGGGAATTCTGCACTTTCCAATGCACAGGATGCCCAATACATCTGATGCCCAATACTTTGTAGCAGCAGCACATTATGCTGCCACTGTGAATTTACCTACTGTGGAACAATGAGCACTCACTCTGCAGTATCAGGTAAATTCAAAGTTTCCTGCCAGTCCAGACAGGACTGCGAGAACAGCCAACAAGAGCTGAGACTGCAGTTCTGCTCCCATTGGCTGCCCCATGCCATGTGATCACGCACGCCACACGGAAGTCTCACCGGGAAGCTAGAGGGGCCTGCTGCAGTCTGGACGGTGGACACCTGGGTTGCAACAGGTAAGCTGCAATGTTTTTTTAATACAGCGGATTTAATCTGCTGATCTGGAAGGGACCCATAGTCTACTTCCTGTGCCTTTCAAAACAGACTCAGGCAGAATAGTTGGTGCCAGGACAAGAGTGGAGGAAGCCCATGAACCATGCCTCAAACCATCTGATGTGGGGCAGATCTTACTCTTGGGTTTTTCCACAGTAAATCATCTGTTTCACTATCATAAAATCAAATTGCTTCAAACTAGATAATTGCATCTGACATGGCATCCAGATATGAAGGTGACTGCTGTAATAGTCCTTACTATGTGAAAATGTTTATAAGTGCAATGTATCCCAAAATGATATCTTTGGCGAAGATGTAACGAGCAAAATAGTTAGTGTCTCCTCCTATGATGAACTTTTAACTTCCATACACACCTCGCCAAGAGCTATATACAGACAACTGTTATTTTATCCAAAGTAGATTAGAACAATATTTTAAAAACAACAATCTTCTAGCAAGAAGAAAAATGGAAGAAATGTGTGAGAGGCAGTTGCCACACATGTTCGCTGGTTAAATCTGATGTCTGTATGAAAGTACTATATGAAGCTTTTCATATATGTTTAATTTTCACTGCCACATGACTTTTATGAATTTAAACTCTTTCGGAAGTGTCAAGATGCAGAGCTGGGGAATTAAAAAACAAAAAAAGCACCATAGAATTTGTTTAAACAATAATAGCCTTATTACCCAGGCTTGCTGAACTGGTCATAAAAAATTTCCATTAAGAGAGTCCAGGTAATACCACCATTCACAGAATATTCAAGAAGAACTCCTTGGTTACGACTGTTGGGAGTTATCAGGCATCCGTACATGAAATAGAACTGGATGAATTCTGCGTTCGTTAGATTCAGATCCACTGTAACCAGCAAACGGCTGCAACCCTTGAGAAAGAAAGAAAAGTCTGCTATGAGAAAATACATTTTTAAATCTGAAATAATTTTATTTTTTTTAATGATGAAACCAAAAAGTGTTTTCATACGGCAAGGCTATGATCCCCTAACATTAAAAATCTAAAACTGGCTAAACACACACCAAACTATTATCACAAACAAAAACCATTATTCATTTAGTGTCCTGATTCTGGTTTAGAATTGGGGCTTGCAGCATTCCAGACAGAAGATTAACTACAGGGCTTTTTGCACTCACCCCTCCAAGGTCTGAACCATCAGGTCTGGGCCAGTCAGATCCAGTGGTTCAGACCATGGAAAGGTGTGATTTGGAAAAGCACCATCTGCACAATGGCACATTTCCAGGCCAGTCCCTAGGCCAGCCATGAAGTTTGTGCTCTGAGGCCCAGCTGTCAAGCACAGATTAAAGGTAAGTGCAGAAAGGCTCTACTTTCTCATTTGAGGATTGCCTGGGGTCATTGCAGGTATTTCAAAGCTAATCTCTGGCCCTGGTCACACGAATGTTTTAGGCTAACCTGAGTCAGCCCCCTGGTCCTGTAACTCACATTAATTTTATCTAAGCCATATTCCAAGCCAGCCTACACCTGTTAGACCGTCCTAAAATGTACACGGACTCAGACCGGCCTGATATCAGTCCATGTCTGACCAGCACTGGTACGATCTCAATTCGAACTCATGAATAGGCCAGCCTGTTTTGGACTTGTCACACCAGGAGCCTCCATGATTGGCTCCTCCTGGCCTCTATGATTGGCAGTGCACCTCCCCATTGGCCAGTTATGCACGCCTGCGCAGAGGGCCTGCTGAAGCAGGGCGCGTGGCTGGCCAATGGGGAGGCGTGCTGTGCGCATGCGCAAAGCACGCCAAGCCCCGGCAGCCAGAATTGGCCTGGCTGCCTGCAGGTAAGGAAGGGATTGCGCACGCTCGCCCCAGGGTGAGTAGGGGGGGTGTAGGTGAAGGCCCCCTGGCCTGAGCAGCTGCGATCCATGGCTTCTGGGGCAAGGAGGAGCCATGAGATAGGAGGCCCCCAGCTCGCCATGCTTGGCTCCAGAGGAGGCCGGGGGGAGGGCTTACTTAAGCGCACTTGTGCATGTGTGGATGCCTTCTAAGAGGATGTGTCTTCACTGCACCAGTGCCCATTAAGTACCCATTAAGTACCCATTAAGACTACCTCCAAGGTAGTCTTCTCTTAATCCAGATTAAGGGCCTCTTAACACCCATTAGAGACACATCTCACATGAGCCAATGTGGATGCATGTGTCTCTAATGGGTGTTGTAGTGCGGACGAGGTTTTTCAAATCCGTCCTTAATGGGTATTTAGTGACCAATGTGGAAAGGCACATGGATTCCCCAAATTACTCACCATTTCTCAACAATGTTCAATGAAGCAGTTAGAAATTTTATGTTTTAAAAAAAGGACTAGGGAAAAAACACATAGACATCCACCACAGAATTAATTGATATAGTGCATATAATGGTTTTTCAGACTTCTCCATAAGCATATACTTAATGGCTTTGTAAATATGTACCAGATTAACGATGCATGAAAGCATTACAAAGCTTATAAGTCCTTTCTGTAGCTAAGGTCTCGTATAATTGTGAGGGCTTGGACAAACTTACTGTCACGCCTTGCAGTTTTCAGGGTCACGGGATAAGAAGCTGTGCTTCCTACTGCCAAACTGGTAATAAGAAATTCTGCACAGTTTCTGCTTGGAAGAAAAAACACACCTAAGGGGAAATCTTGAGGCGAATGTGGATTATAGCCCTAGTAATAGATGCTTTTGTGTAGAGTGCTTTTATAGAGAAAAGACATTTTGCTTTCCAGTGCAAAACACAATGGATAAGGTTCTAGACAGCTACGTATCTGAAGTTTTGTTGCGGGGAGGGATTACCTTTTTCTGTGCAGAAGCAAAGCTGGGAGATTGACAGACTGTGTGGTCCAGGCATTCACAGTGTTGAGGAACTTAGCGTGTGGAGAATTGGGTGTACAGCAATATGGTCTGGGTTGAATGTATGTCAGAAGAAGAAGAGGAGGAGAGTCTTTTTTTATACTCCACTTTTCTCACTCCTAAAGGGACTTGAAGTGGCTGACAAGCCTTCTTTTGGTCTAGTGGTTAGGGAGCTGGACTCTTATCTGGGAATATTGGGTTCGATTCCACCCTCCCCCATGAAGCCAGCTGGGTGACCTTGGGCTAGTCACAGCTCTCTTCTGAGCTCTCATGACCCCACCTACCTCACAGGATGTTCTGTTGTGGGGAGAAGATCAGAAAGCTTTTGCCACCTGCTTGGAGTCCCCTTAAATGGGTGAGAAAAGTGGGGTAGAAAAGACAATTCTTCTTCTTCTTCTTGAGGTAGGTGGGTAGAAGGAGAACTGTGACTAGCTCAAGGCCACCCAGCTGGCTTTATGGAGGTGTGCAGAATTGAACCAGGAGATCTCCAGATAAGAGTCCATCACCCTAACCACATAACCAAACAGGTTCAGGAGAACAAACATGTTAGAAGTATGTTATATCTTTTACTTGTTCCCACTCACCCCGCTGAAACGAAACTCAACTGTTATTACTGCAGATTCTATTTTGAAGAGCAACATATAGCTTCAGTCCAGGGTGTCACACAACAGGCTGTGCAAAATTTACCCAAGTAGTGCTTAATGAGATGAGTCCTCCATGTTGGTTGTGCCAATGGAAAGAAATGTACATTGTTTGCTCCCTGAGGCTACAGAGTGCATGACAAGAGTAAATACAATTAGACTTCGTGATTCTATTTTCTATTTACTGCCATTTGCCTTGTTTTATATTTATAAAACAAACATCAAGGACCTGAATTACCAACCCCACTAAAATGAAGAGCCATTCCGGAAGCTACAGCTCCACAGACGGTGCTAAGCTTCCCACCATTGACGGTTAACCAGTTCTGATTGGAAGGTGCGCGATTAAAGTTGTCTTTAAGTTGGGTGGGAAGAGAGATTTCCGGCTCATCGCAGTACAGCCCACCCCAGTTTTCATCACACCTGTAAGTGACAGCAAACAGAAGTCATAAGTATGGTTCACAATGATTTCATTCACATGTTTTCGGGCCATCTGCAGAATTAGGAAGTTCTACGTCTTATTTATTTATTATTTATATTTATATCCCGCTCTATACCCATAGGTCTTGGGGCGGGTTACAAGTTTTAAAACAACAGATCAAAACAATGATATCCATAAAAACACTTTAAAAATACAGCATATTTAAAAACATATACTAAATATTAGAATACTAATATCTGCAGTACGGTGGGGGGGGGGGGAAATGGTCACATTAGCCAAAGGCCAGGGCAAAGAGGTGCATCTTCACTGCCTTCCTAAATGTATAAAGGGAAGGGGCATGATGTACCTCGAGGGAGAGACTATTCCGTAACCTAAGGGCCATTACCGAAAAGGCCCTTTCCCAGGTGCCCACCCACCTCACTTCCTGGATAACTCACAAAGTTTTCTCTGTACATTAAATAAGAAACATTAAGGGAAGTCTCCATGGAGTGATTCACTCCTTGTCATTCAATTTAATATCAGAAGAATTTCCAGCAATAATAAAGGTTGTTGTTTTCAAGGCCCTGCCCTGAGACCTTTGAGTATAGGGTGGGATAGAAATATAAATAATAAATAAATAAACCCTTAAAGTGGCCTGTTGGTAGCACAGAATACACCATGCGATGTGGAAATGGTCTTAAGTCTCTGAGAACTATGAGGCCTCAGGAACTGACCTGAGATATCAAGACCTGGAGGGAGAGGGCAGGGTCTATGATGGGATGAAGGTGACTTAATTTTTTAAAATATTTGTTCAGTTCCCTTGTCCAGCAGACTACTCATGAGGAAGAACTTCCATCCAGATCACATTCTATCTTCCTGCCCCATCTTTTGCCCTTAGTCCATACTTATTGGCTCTTTCCCATCCTAGCAGGCTCCCCTAATTGTATTACATTTCTAACCACCTCATTATGCCAGTTCTTGGGCATCAACTTCTTCTTTCTTAGATTCTGGCAAAAGTCTCTCCTGGAAAAAGCAGTACTTACATGCAGTTCCCCTGAATGCATTTTCCGTGGCCACTGCACATATCTATGCAGCCATCACCAATGTAGACGTTGTCTATGGCCCATGTTTGCTGCTTGTCAAATGGAGCCGGCTGATGCCAACGGAAGCGAGTTGCTTGGGACCTTTTGATTGAATGAATGAATGAATAAATAAAATAAATAGAATGAATGCTCCCACGTAGGGATGTGCACAATTTTTTTGTTGTTGGGGTTGATTCGTATCAAATCAGATACAAGAAAATTCAATACAAATTTGATATGTTTGATACACATTGCATATGAATCCCCTACGTATCTGATACGTATCCCCTACATATCTGCTCTGAACCCACTTTGGATCCGCTCTCAATCCGCTTTGAACCCACTCTGATGTGTTTTCTACTTTTGAAGCAGACTGAAGTTGGATTAAAACTTAGGTGTGGACAGTTTTAACTGAAAACTCAATTTCCCGGCTCATTATATTCACATTTTATAAAAAGTTGGAACAGTAGATGGCAGCATTAAACTTCTGATTTTACCCTCAACTTCTAGTTTGTATTCTCAATTGAAAAGTTTTTGGCTAAAATCAGTATATGCTGAAGTTTTTCTGAACTGAAAAGGACCAATTTTCTTATGAGTTGGCCTTTAATTGAAATAAACATCTTCCCTTCCTCACACCAGTTTTTATTTTAGCATCTTATTTTTAAATTCATTCTATATTTTTTTTCCATTGCTGCCACCTGCCCTGAGACCTTCAGGTACAAATAACGCAAATAAATAAATACATAAAATATCAGTAGTTTCCTGTCTGCAGCTTGAATTGTTCAGCTACATAACACATGGAGACACATGTAAAAGCCATAAAAAGAGGTAGACCCATGCCAAACTGTGCTTTGTTGTCTAGAGGTGTTAACAAATATTAGAAGGTATTCAAAATTTGATCAAATTCACCCAAATTTTGACATTTGAATTCAAATCAAATGTCCATAAATTCAAAGATTCGAACGAATTTCAAATTTTGGATCTATTTGTTTGAATTATCCGTACATTCGTATGTGTACGGGCTCGTACATGATGCGTACTTGCAGACACACATCTTTCCTGCATCCATACGCGTTTGTACGGATACGTGCGGGATGAAAACACGTTGCATACGGGATAATTACGGAATGCATACGGATGTGTGCAGATGTGTAAGGATGCGTACGGGATGCGTAATGATACGTATGGGCACATAAAAAATGTCAACATTCATAAGTGCAAATTCAGATCTATTTGTTCAAACTGAAATTGAATTTAGTTAAATTCAAATTTTAAAGATTTGATTTGAATTGAATTTTCAGATATTCTATTCAAATTGAACTGAATCCCGAAAATTGCATTCCATGCACACCCTATTATGTGTGTCATTGTGGAAGCCCGATGTCATGCCCTGTTCAGCCTCTTTGGAGGAGGGAAGCCTGCCTGCAATACCACCACAGGCTGAGGAGCAGCCACAGCATGGCATTGGAGGCATGGAAGGGTTAAAGCCAGTTCCAGGTGAGCAGCCAGACAGCTCTGATGATGAATCCACCAGCAGTGAGCCTAATCAAAGGCTCTCTCATCACCTGCTTCGGCAGCAGAAGCAGGTGAGAAGGAGATCAGAGTGATTAGCCCAGCTGCACGTTGGCGTGGCACTGACTCCTCTATTTAAGAACAAGCTCACCTTGCCTCAACGTCTTTGCAGTCTCGTGTTACCTGAGCTTGAAATCCTGGACTCCTTGTGACTTGCTGACCCTTTGGACTGCCTGACCCTTGCTGACTTTCTGGACTCCTAGACCCCGGACCGGAACTGACCTTGAGAACTCCTGGAACCCTTGGGACTGAGTAGCTGTGCAAGTGTTTCCCTACTGTCTGACCGGCCTGCGACACCCAACCTTCTTTGACATCAATGGCAAGGTAAGGGCCAGGTAAATCAAATGGTGAATGTACTTGCTCCGTTCTCCATTGCTGCCCTCGATTTCCCACCCTGCTATGTGGCATAGAATGTGTGGTGGCACCCTGGGCTTCTGACATCACATGGGTGCATTTCCCAGGATTCCCCAGAAATCTGCCCAATGTTGAGCCACCACACTAACATTGGATGTGACCCATTCTGGGCTGAACAGAAACCAGTGAAATAAGATGACCTGACAGGAACAGAGCTGGAACACTTATCGTTTCATTTACCTGGCTCTCATTCTCCTTCACCTGCCCCTTACATTGCTGTTAGATTCTGCATGATATGGCACCTAACATGACTAGCCTTCTTTGGTTCATTAAGACCAAGCACAATTTGGCCCAACCTTCAGAAGAAACATTCAATATCACTTACAGAAAACAAAACTGAAAAACATTTATATGAGATACTCCAAGGGTATGACAAATAGAATTTACCTGGTGTAAGGTGGAAGTGGCAAAATTATCCTGGTCCATTTATTGAAGGTGTCAGATACTAAAACCCTTTGGAGATGGTATTTGCTGCACTCCACATTAGTAGGAAGACAGTCTCTCATGACTGGGTGCCAGGTCAGGCCAAGATCAACCGAATACTCTAGTTCAATAGCTGAAAAAGATTAATAAATGTGTCAGTATGATATATGATCAAGCCCATTTATAATTGTGTAGTATTCGAATGCTACATCACATCTTTTCCCAAAAAATTCAATATGCACCAAAGAGCCCAAGACATTTTAGCAGTTAAAAGTAAAATGGCATATTAAGTGTAATGACATCTTGCAGCGGGGCTTTATCAGTGGTGGCACCTTTCCTTTAGAATGTCCTCCTGTCTGCTGATTCATGTGGTTGCTACACTTAAAACTTAATAGATACTTGTTGTAGAATGATATTTTTACTAAGGTGTACCCTAATTGAAAGTTTGTTTCTCCCCTGGCCCACTAAGTTTTTAATGAGTTTTAACTGCTGTTTTTGCTCTGTTTTTACCCTTGGTTTTTAATGTTTTGTAAGCTGCTTTGAGATTTTTTTTACAGTAAAGCTGTATAATTGTAATTGACTGTGAAGCTAGGAAAAGAACTTTCAACATTCCAGAAAATGCGAAATCACATACCTATAGGTGGCTTTTGTTCCTTCTGCTTATCCCACTAATACATTTATCTTAAAATACTTACATAAGAATGACACTTCACTTGTGCACAATTACTTTCATCTATATTTATTATTTATTAGCTGTATTGCTGTCCCACCCTATACCCGAAGGTCTCAGGGCAGGTAACAACATTTAAAATCAGACACATGTTTAAACAACAACAGTATATATTAAAACAATAACAGTGTCTGTAAAGTTGGAGACCATTCCATGGCCTGGGGCCATCACTGAGAAGACCCTGTCCCAGATGCCCACCCCTTTTACCACTGAAGGTGGTGGGACAACCAAGAGGGACCCTTCTCCAGATCTTAAGGCATGGGCAAGTCGATATTCATGATGAAAAACTATATGTTCTGATACTAGATCGATGACAGAAGTCTTTACCATAACAGGAGTCTGTGACAGAGCAAGAAGCTGCAAAGTCTAGTTGAAGAAAGGAATCTTCATTGATAGCTATGTCAGTAGTCACAACATAGCGGGTGCTTGCTTTCTCAATGAAGACGAGGGCATCCCCAGTAGAACCACATACTGGCATCTTTGTTCCTCCAGGGTGAAGAAGCCACTTTTTGCTGTCCAGGGTACTGAAATCATCTTCCAGAACTGTGTTGCCGGAGATATTTCCACCAATAAGGATCTGGAATATGAAGGTAAAATATTGCATATTTTAACCTGAAGAAGCTTGAACTGCATGGTTAAAATCATAGAAGAAGGAGAAGAAGAGTTGGCTTTTCTACCTTGCTTTTCTTACGCACTTAAGGGGACTCAGAGCGGCTGATAAAAGCTTCTTATTCTTCACCCCACAACAGACATCCTGTGAGGTAGATGGGGCTGTGAGAGCTCAGAAAGAGAGCTGTGACTAGCCCAAGGTCACCCTGATGGTTTCACGAAGGAGTGCAGAATCAAATCCAGTGACTACAAGTTAAGAGTCCGGCACACTAATCACAAGACCAAAACAATTCATAGGACTTTTTTGTTTTTACAAACATGTCCCTAGTGCTTGGATCAGTACTGGGGTACTGTAGGAATGCAAACTGATTTACAGCAGGGAAGATGGTTCCAAGGACAAATGAAGAAGGCGGTAAGAAAGGAAATGCAGAGAACCAAAGGGGAAATGGTCAATATTTTGACACTAAGATTCAAGTTCAGTGCAGGAATGAGGAGTATAAAACAAGATGGGGTGGTTATTTTGTTCATGATCCTTTACAAAAATTGGGATCTCTACTGATATGCTCAGAAATCTTGGGATTACAACTGTATTTGGGCAGTTGCTGATTAAGACTTGAATTATATTTTATAAAAGTCAATGGAACAATTCATTATAATCTTTTGATGTGGCCACCCATACACATATACAAGTAGATGATGACTGATAATATAGTATTAATACAGATCAGCCCGCTATCTGAAATTAGGAGAATCTTGACTAGTCATACCATTCTTTGATGAATGTTTGGAGATGGCTTGCTAGGAATAGGGCCTTCACTGCATTAGCCCCTACTTCTATAGAATATTATCCTATAGAATTTTAGTGAGCCAGTTTGGTCTAGTGGTTTGGGAGCCAGACTTTTATCTGGGAATACCGGGTTTGATTCCACCCTCCCCCGTGAAGCCAACTGGGTGACCTTAGGCTAGTCACAGCTCTCTTTTGAGCTTTCACGGCCCCACCCACCTCCCAGGGTGTTCTGTTGTGGGGAGAAGAACAGGAGGTTTGTCAGCTGCTTTGAGTCCCCTTAAATGGGTGAGAAAAGTGGGGTAGAAAAGCCAACTCTTCTTCTACTATCCCACAAGAGTTTTGCCAAATGAAGTTACTTCTTTTCCCCTCAATCATTCAGCAATTAGGTCACCTAGCATTTTACTATGTTACAATAATAATCAATTTTAGAATTTTATTTTAAGTTAGATTTTATATAGCTTATTTTTCTTTTATCATTATATTTTGTTGTCTTTATGCTTTTACTTTTTTACTTTTAGTAGTTTTATTTTAGTTTTTTAGTATTTACTGTTTTTATTGTCTTTGTTGCTTACCTTGTGCATCATCCAGAAATTACAGTGAAGATATAAATTTTCGTATTTAGCTTTTATCACTTTTACTCCATACAATGAAACCATACAGACAAAATATTATTCAAATTAAAAAAAAAATTAGTTTTACAGGGAAAGACTAGGAGCAACATAAAGGCACTGTTCATATGTCTATGTTACTGCTATATAAATGGCAAGATTTTCCTGATAATTGAACAGAATTTAATTTTGATTATTACTATACACTCAAGGTATAAAAATGTACCTGGATAATTTTCAAGTGCAGTAGTAGGTACCTTACAATGTAAAGCACTACTTTAAATGAGGATTAGTTAAAATATGTGATATATGGAATAGTGTTACAATATTGTCTTGGTCCATGGAATTGTTATCTCTGTCTTTTTAAAGGTAAACCTTTGAAAACTTTGAAAAATGGTTGAAATCTTCTTTTGAATAAACTGCTAGTCCATCCTCTCCTGAATGTTCTTCAATAATGCATAAATATTTTTTGTATTGATTTTTTAGAATATCAGAATGCCATAAAAATGCTTCTAGGATCAAATGATTCTCCACTATTGTTGTTAAGCTCAAAAACCCCTAACTTGATGTCTTTCAACGCTATGGGCAAACTCAGAATTATTTATTTTGATTAAAAGGAAGAAATCATGCACTTCTGAACAACATTCCTTTGCCTCCAAGCAAAAGAAGCAGAATTATATTTTCTGTTTCTGGCATTTGCTTCTATTTTCAAATGTGATATCCAAATATTTTTCAGAAGCTTAACCAAAGGCAGATGGCTGAAAGTTAAGAAAATCTACAAAATAGTGATGATTCCAAGCCTTGCATGAGATCCAATCTCTTTTCACTTTTATTTCTTTTGGAGCAAAATCTTCCAATAAAACAAATCAACTAAACAAAAAACTGTTGCTTTACGGGCATGTTACCTGGCTTCAGATTCTCCTTTCTCCCATGTTTTTCAGAACTCACCTGCAGCTACTTCAGAGCATCCCCACCCATTTCATCCTCTCATGCAGCCTTGTGATTTCATTGGCTATCCCTCTTTGTCAGTCATCAGCTTTATTCCAATAACCTTTTGTTTTTACTTATCTCTGCACCTACACACCTAAATATGATCAACTCTTTAATGCCATTCAATCTCTCCACCTGCCAGCTGCAGAACTGATAGTATCCTGGTACCCTGCTTCTCCTAGAGACATCTGTCACTAAATTTTTATATGGATTTGGTAAAAGGAGAAGATTGGGTTGTTTAAAGACAGGCAAAGAGGGAAGAGAACTGCCAGGACCAGAAATCAATCAATCAATCAATCGATGGATCGATCGATGGATCGATCGATCCTTCCTTCCTTCCTTCCTTCCTTCCTTCCTTCCTTCCTTTTTTCTCTCCAGATGAGCTCCCTTCTGTCTGGTTTGGGTGGCAGCTTGATGTCCTCTTAATGTGCAATTCCAAGTTACTAAGAGGAACTAGGAAAAGCCAAAGAAGATACAGTATTCTCTCAAGCGTACTTAGATTTCATGGCAGAACCACAACTCACCTGATCAATTACCCACGGGCTGTAGAAATGTCCATTCTCAGATGGCTGCCACCAGCGCAAACGGGTAGAGGCAGAACGAGCTTTTAAGGGGATCTCTAAGGCAATGTAGCGTCCTATGTTGCTTGAATTACTGAAGAGAAATTCCTGAAGAAGGCTCCATGTGACGCCCCCATTGAGAGAATATTGGAGCAATACAGGTTGGCTTCTGGGATCCGGTACTGCCTTACCACATCCCAACCTCATGAAGAACTGCACAAACCTAAAACATTAGTACAGGTATAATAAAACACTGATGGCCGAGAGATAATAAATAAAAAACCAGAAACATGACATCAAATTTCTTCTTCCACGATCCTCATGATAAAGAAGCGAGAGCAACAAGCTTGACAGCATTTTGAGGAAATATGAACTTTCTGCACTGTGGAGCAGTAGATCTGGATCAGTAAGTCCAGATTGACCAGATCTAGTGATCTGGATCATGGAGAGGCAGATAACCACTGTCTTCACTGATGGCACTAATCCAGTTCAAGACTCCCTGAGGCTGTGAAGCTCAGGTGAGCTTTGCAAGTCATCACCCTTACCTCAACAGTTAGGAGTGAATGTTCCTAGGCATGTGGAAGGATGATTTTTGGCAGCACACTACTCCACTTCACCGAATTCCAGCTTCTGGTAATTCTGGTTCATGAAGGTGTGCCATCTGCACACCGCCATGATCCAGAATACAGCCCTTGGTCCAGTTGGTAGAGCCTTTATATTGGGTCTATAATAGATCTGGAACAAGGGTCTTTTGATCTGGATTTGGCTCTGTCTTGTGCAGATGGAGTCCACCTAACGAGGATGGGAGACCCTTGATCCCATGTGCACATTAATGTGCAGATCAGGAGGCCCAGGATCTGGATCAAAGGCTCTTTGATCCAGATCTAGAGGCTAGTGCAGAAAGACTAGTGCTCTCTTTGGATGTATTGTTTAACTTCCTTAAAAATAATAATAAATGATCCTGGCTTGCTTGTGTATTTGTTTTATCCACTGGAAGAGCTCCACAGGCTGAGCAAATCTATTTATTTATCCTCCAGGCATTAACATGCAATCAATGAATAGATGGATTTATTTATACAATGTGAAGTTAACAAAAATTGATCCTGCCTTGAAATTTTGCAATTTTGAGCTCTGAAGCTCAGATTAAACAACAAGAACAAAAGTCAAAAAGTAAAATAATTAGCCTTAGGCTATAATCATTTTTTTACTAATAAATTCCAGAATAATCTCTTTCCAGGATTTGTGATGATACATTTGTTTCTCTAAACCAAGATTTATACAATTATTTGACACTGAAAGAGAGTAGCTTACATACTGTTTCATTCAATGTCAAGGCCAAAATAACTTGTTATTTATCATTTAGATTATGTGCAGGTATTAGCATTTCTCCCGTAAGGCTAAAGGACTGCGTTCATTCTTATGGCACCTTTTTCCTTTCCAACTTCCGTCTTAATCCCAACATGATCAACAAACCATCCTCAGATCTTAACCTCAGATGCTGCTTGAAGAGTTCCCTTGATTGGTCTTAATGCCAATAATAATGTACCCTTTAACTTAATTTACTGTGGGAAGCACACAATTCTAAACTCCAGGTGCATCTTTCTAGGAACAGTAAAGAGGCCAAACCAAACCTGTTATGCATAAATTACACCTGTAATTTGGCAAGGAATATTTAAGACAAAAAGAAGGATGTAGGGTTTTAGGAAAATTTAAAACATGTATGAAGCATTATTTGAATCCTGATGGAACAGGACCTCTTCAAATGGAATTACGAAAGACTAAAGATGGTGTGAAATCAAAAGCCCATTGCTTTTAATTCATTCATATGGGGTGCATGAATATTTGAAGGTATTCAAAATTCGATCAAATCCGTCTGAATTTCAACATTCAAATTTGAATCGAATGCCCATAAATTCAAATTTAAAAATCTGAATGAATTTTGAATTTTGGATCAATTCGTTCCAATTATCTGGACATTTGCATGTGTACGGGATTGTACATAATGTACATTGTACATACGCATCTTTCCCGCATCCGTACACATTTGTACAGATCCGTATGGGACAAAAATGTGTTGCATACGGAATAACTACAGGATGCATACGGACATGTACAGATGTGTACAGGATGCACAAGGATGCGTATGGATACATAGTTCAAATTCGAATAGAAAATTCAAACAGATTCGAATTTGCTTAATTAGAATTGCATTTGGTTAAATGTGAATTTTAAAGATTTGAATCGAATTCAGTTTCTGATATTTGATTTGAATCAAATTGAATCCCCAAAAATTGCATTCGGGCACATCCCAAGTAGGCATGTGTGTGCCAGTGTGAATGTTTAAATGTGTTTCTCTTCAACCAACATGAGGAATAGTAATCTTCTGAATCTCACCATTTCAAAGATTCTGCTACCCACTGAATGCCTATACACAGTCCCCTGAGAGACAGATTGAGCTTATATGTGTATCACACCACATATTTCAAATATACAAGTATTCAAAGGGGAATACTTGCTCCTTTGCTGGTGCGATGTAATGGTACAACTGCTTCGATTAAGCCAAGGTTCTGTCTCCTCCAAAAATACCAGAAACAATGCTAGTCATCTTTGTCACGTTTATAGACATTTTGTGTGCAAAACTGCCTAATAGGATTCCAAAGGGAAAAGGTAAAGCTGGGAAATGATCTGATCCTCCCGAATGAAATCAATGAATTCAAGTGATGAAGAATAATACTTATCGCTATACTCCCTTTCTGAAGATGGGTCAGATGAAGCATCGTGCTCCAAGGAAACCTATTATAACCACAGTATAACAGCACCAGGGAGCTATATGTAGAGGTCTATCGGCTGGACTGGACTAGATTTATCGCTGCTGAGCTTAGAAAATGTATCCTGATATTTACAAGTTATCTCAGAGAAGAAAAGTCGAGTGACTATGTTTTTTAACAAGCTTTATTTGTGGTGTATTAACTTCTTTCCGTGTTTGTTACTGAAGTTAAAGTAAAAATGTTTCCCAATAAATATTTGCTTATTTAACAAATAATTTCTATAGTCCTTTGCTGTGGAAGATACTTACTGCCACTGGAAATAAGGAATGATGTGTGTGGTGACAGTATGTTTAATTGGGCTTCTATCCCGCTTTTTATCCTGAAGAGTCACGTCGTCATCCTATGCTACTAAGATTATGAATGGCATGATGCCTGTTCCAGGCATTAAATCTCAGTATAATATGGAGGGAACTGCTACAGCTCAGTAGTATAATGCAGGCATTGCATTTAGGCTCGGCTCTTTGTTTTTCTCAGGTATTTACACTGGAAAAGACCATTGTCTGGGGCTTAAGAGAGTAAAGCCAAGTCTCCATTTACCCTCCGGGATGCCCTCATTGTCCCAAGAAAGGACCTGCTGCTGCCCCATATCCATTTTCAGCAGCATCAGGTACCTTGCAGTGATTGTGTATTTTGTGCCCTGCCTCGAGGTACCCTTGAAAATGGTGCCCTCATGATCTGAATTGGAGACGTGGAAGGTTCCACAGACGGAGGCGCTTCCCTCATCTGGCTGAAAGGAAGGTACCTCCATTGGAAGTTGAAATGTGCTCTAAGTCAGAGTGAATTGGAGGAGGAGGAGGAGAAGAAGACGACGACCGGATTCGATTCCACCCTCCCCCATGGAGCCAGCTGGGTGACCTTGGGCTAGTCACAGCTCTCTTCTAAGCTCTCATAGCCCCACCTACCTCACAGGGTGTTCTGTTGTGGGGAGAAGAACAGAGAGCTTTGTCAACTATTTTGAGTCCCCTTAAATGGGTGAGAAAAGCCAATTTTCTTCTTCTTCTTCTTCTTCTTCTTCTCACAAAGTCGAGATGGAGGATGACACAGTGGTGGTGCATAAACAGCTTTCTCTCTTCCCCCGTTAGGAGGGAAAGAAGAGTTAGTTTTTCTATCCTGCTTTTCTCACCCTTAAGGGGACTCAAATTGGCTGACAAACGTTCCGTTCTTCTCCCCACAACAGACACCTTATGAGGTAGGTGAGGCTGTGAGAGCTTAGAGAGAGCGAGCTGTGACTAGCCCAAGGTCACTCAGCGGACTTTGTGTAGAAGTATGGAACTGAACTAGGAGAATACCAGAAAAGAGCCCAAAATTCTAACCTTAAGACCAAACTGGCTCACAAGCTTAGCTCACAAGAAAACACGTTTGCTACATTTGATATTTACTAAATCTGGAGAGTTCATTAAAAAGAATCCTCTTCTTTCTTCTCAGCATGCGTCCCTGACACATCCATTCAGAATCTATGAAATTCAATCTATGAAGATATTATTTTCAGTTAACAGTAAGTCCCCAGTAATTTGAGAATCATAAGAGACTAATAGCATACAACTTAATGGAATATTCCATAAAAAAGTCTTTCTCTGATTTGCGTACTATAATTTAAATCCCATTGCTAATGTTAGAAATATCTTGAATATCTAATTACTGAATAAGTAATAATAATTCAGTGATATGTAATAAGCAATAAGTAATTCAGTAGTAAGTACTAATGTCTGTTTTGTACATGCTTTAACAAAGCGCATTTTGATATAAAATACTTTAAAAAGGCAACATAATTTCTGTGTTATTACATTCATCTTATAGGCATGCTGTTTTTCTTGAAAAAACATAATGCATATAAATTAAGCCCTATACCAGAAGCTGGGGGTATTCAGTAAAAAGCATAATTTTAAGCCTTTATGCTAATAATCAAAGTCCAGAAGAGGTAAACAGCACATTCAAATGCAATTTTCACAGAGTGTTTAATCAGCTTTTTCACTGCAAGATACTCATTAGGGGTCAGTGAACAAATCTGAATGAAAATGGAAATATTAAAGAAAAAAAGGTAAATGATGGCAAGATAATAAGCTATCCACCAATTTGTAAACAAAAGTTTAATTTTAAACTAGCTCAGGAGGTTCTTCTGGTTCAGTGTCTTTGACAATAGTGTCGTTCATCAAATAAGTCCCAAACAGGGCTAAAATGACAAGATGTAATCCTTAACTTAAAAACTGCAGCTTTTAAAACAGCTTTGCTTCAATTAGCCGGTGACAGCTTGATTAGAATCTGTCAGTGAAAGACGGTAGGCAAATTCCTGCATTTCAGGGCAAGCTTCAGATATTACGGGATTCAGAATGATGCTTTCAAAGATCCTCTGGCAATAAACCATGGAACTTCAACCCAGATTTATCAGAGTAATGGTTTCCCAGCGCAATGGGATTAATATGTTATTTATCAAGGAAAATATTCCAGACTAGGATACCATACATATATCAAGGATTTGCCTTAAATGGCAATAATTGAGGTTACTTCAGCATTCAAATCGTTTGAAGGGCAGAGACGGCACAAAGACGCGTTAGTGCTTGAGGCGGAAAAACCAAATGAAATTCCACCCATCTAACAGTCCATGACGAAGATAAAAGCATAGTAATAAAAATAGCTACAATTTTAAGCCTCTTAATGTGTGTTTTCTTTTATGTTCCTTTGGACAGACTGCTTTGTTCCACCTTGATGTTTGGACCTGCCTATGAAAATAATGTAAACCACCTCTTCTCAGACCATGAGTACAGATTGGAAGGAGTCATCATGATGTAATTTGGGGTCTGGCATGTTACTTTTTATAGGGTAGGATGATAGGATCACAGTGCCTGGAATGCATAAAGGCCTCTGTGGACTTGTTTTCAGAACACAATCTGTGTAAAGATCTATATCGCACACTTGAGAATATAGAAGGGAATCTGCTACGAGAGTTCGCAAAGAGCTAAAACAAGATGGCCAAATAACAAGGGTTTTTTTTAAAAAAAAATTGTGGTTTTCTTTCATTTGATGCTCACAAGTGCCTGTGACCTCAAAGAGGTGAATCATCTTGAACTACAGTAGGGTGTAGCTGCCTTGCCCCATCTGTATATCCTATCCAAAGACAATGATTAGATTGGAAATTAAAATATCCTCAGGGAAATCTATGCTGGATATGTTCACAAGACACTTCTGCTCAAATTAGTCACTCCGGTGCTCTTGAGGGACTCAGAGGCACCCAATTATGACAGTTGAGATCTCTTTGTGCCATCCAATCACAGGAACCTGAGGCAACTCAGGGAAGGCAAACTTTCTTCTCAGCATGTGTCCCTGACACTTCCATTCAGAATTTCTTCACCCAAGTTCTATTTATTTTTTTTAAATCCAAAAAACAAGCTTTCTATTATACTGGTAAGGAGTGTGACCATGTTCTACTGTTCAGACTCATCAATTAACGAAAGAAACGAGGTCCCATATCAACCTGCCCATGCCTTAAGATCTGGAGGGAAGGCCCTCCTGGTTGTCCCACCACCCTCAGCAGTGAAATGGGTGGGCACCCAGAAGAGGGCTTTCTCAGTTATGGCCCCCAGGCTATGGAACAGTCTCCCCCTTGAGCTGTGTCAGGCTCCCTCACTGTATATATTCAGGAGGGCAGTGAATGCATCTCTTTACTCTGGCCTTTGGTTAAATGAGGACACACTCTCCCTTCCCACTTGCAGACACTGTTTTTTTTAAATATATTTGATTTTAAATATTGTTAACTGCCCTGAGACCTTGGTGTATAGGGCAGGATAGAAATATAAATAAATAAATAAATAAATAAATAAATAAATAAATAAATAAATAAATAAATAAATAAATAAATAAATAAATAAAGCAGAACTCTTTAGCTAGGACATTGTGAGCTAAGAATTTCATTTTTTTTAGCAACCCCAGAGGAACCTTGATTTCATAATTCTTTATCCAACAAGTGAAGCCAGTGGCACTTAACACTGGTGTGACATGCGCTAGCTTTTTTTGAGAAAATTTTTGGATGCATGATTTTTCTGCCCAGCTAGTGAAAACAGAAGTGCCCTTACTTGCAGTACAGCTATTCACAAAGGCTTCTGATGGACGGATGGATGAAGCTGCTCAGTAACAACACACTTACACCTCTAGAGAAGTGTGTGGTTAAAGCCTTTGAACTGGTACCATCAGTAGCTCTGGAAAATGAGGCCGCTAATTATCACTAACCCACCCTAGGTGCAAGGTAGTCCAGCTATAGCGATTGGCTGAATTGGAGTTTGTAAGAAGTTTGTTTCTTATATACTGCTCTGGTAGGCCAGGCCCATCAGATGCCAAAGCCCCAGTTCTCTATAACACCTGGAGACTCCTCAGTTCTTGGAAAAAGGTTCAGGGAATTCAACTCTGCCTGCACCATGATGTCACGCTTATGCACAATATATCTGTCCATAGATGGATCCAGGAGGTAGAGAATGCCTCTCTGAGGGATGGGGTGGTCCCATCGGCCCATTGGGAGTGGGTGCTTCTTGGCTGTATGATGTTTGCCAAGCCAAAGTTAATAATTGGCCTTGCAACATGAGTGGCGTCTTCAGAGACTTTGATATCCTTCCTCTCCTGAAATCCACAAAGTTTAGAAGTGGTAATTTCTCTCTCCCTTTCTTCCACTGAGTTACTCTATCATTTGAATGAGAAAATTGGGGCCTTAAACCCCCTCACTATCACTGCAGAACAGCAGGAACTGTCAGGACATTTCCTTATATGAAATCGCTAGGCCTCGAGGCCATCATGAGCTGAACAACAGCAAGTGTAATACAATCTTGTATCCTGTTTTCCAGTAGTATGCAGACATAAGTGTTGTAATGTTGTGAGAAAAGATTATTGTTATGAGAAGCAGGTCGACGTGACACTCTGCTGGGATTGGCTTAAAGTGTCCACGTGGAACAGAATGTCTCCTATAACCATTTGCAGAATCATCATATTGGATCTCAGTAATAACGTAGTGTTCTAGTATGCATTTATATGCTAGTGGTTAAGTTGTATACCTGTGTTATTATTTTCACATATTCATGCATCTAATTCACCATCTATATTCTTACAAGCATATATTCTGTAACCATCAAGCAATAATGTAACAGAGACTTTAATTTTGCTGTGAACCCCACACGCATGCTATCTGCTGCGTACTAAGAGCAAGCTCTGCTAAGCTGACATACTTCAACAGGAACATGCTGTCAGTGAACTGCTCACTGTTCCTAGAGGGCTGACAATCTTCAAAAATCTCTCTCCTAATTTCTTCAGCCATAGTGAGTACCCCACTAATACTGACACAATGCAACGTTAAAGTACCTGGTATTACTATTTATTCCCCTGTATCTATGCAGTGCTGTTCGTCTATCCACTAAAGATTCCATTTTCATCAAAAGAAATTTATTATTCTTTCCTTCTTTATCTTTTCTAGCATAAAGTTTTAAATACCAATAACAAAATTTATTTGCACAGTATGTTAAAAATGAATGCGTGCAGTATTCAGTTGGTCCTGACATCAGTTACAGGAATTTCTCAGGGCTAGAGCTCAATATAGGGGAAGTATTTTTCACTCTATGATTTAGTGTTGCTTGGCAAACCAGACCTGATGGTTCTGCACTCTAAAGGCAAAGCCACATTTCTTCACTCTGAGCCCACCTGTGATCCGTACAGGATCAAAGCTGATTTTGATGAGACGGAAGAAGTTCAAAACGTGGCATTCCCATCACATAATGCTACTCCACCAGCATGGTTTCATGAGCTACCTGTTGCACCAGGCAGCAAATTTACTAAAAGAAAATAGCATCAGAGGTCAGAAAAAGCACTAAGATACTAGAAGACTGAAATTCTAGCCATACAAAAAAGTTGACCCCACTGAACATAGTGGATTATACATATATTAGCCAACCTTGAGCTGAAATATGCACACAGGAAAAATAGAGAGTGGACTCAAGTTCTGTGCTGTGGGTGTTTGCTGGTACATTTCTGAACTTTGCTTTGATGGGGCAGCGATTCATGGATCTGCCCGATATATTATACAGTAGAAAATGGCTACATATAAATGCACCTGTACTGACATTTTCCATCAACAAACAGCCAACTCACGCGAGGGGACATTTTAATTATATAACAATTACCTGGCTTGTGACAAATCCAGGTCTCGTGTCATTAGCATACGCAAGCCTTCCTCATTAAAGAAGAGGTTGTTTCCTCCAGACAAGATTCCACATTTTCTGGATGGCTTTCCACCACTCACCAGCAAAAATCGATCAGACTCTAGCTGACCTAAGCATAAAGCACATAGTTACTTAGGTTATAGCCTGTGATATTTCTGCCAGAAGTGTAATTTTGCTTCTTTATAAATCTATAGTGAAGCCACATTTGGAATACTGTGTACAATTCTGGTCACCACACCTCAAAAGGATATTGTGGAAGTGGAAAAGGTGCAGAAAAGGGCAACCAGAATGATTAAGGGACTGGAACACTTCCCTTACAAAATCAGACTGCAATGTCTGGGACGCTTCAGTCTGGAAAATCAGTGTTTAAGGGGAGACCTGATTGAAGTATAAAAAATCATGCACAGTATAGAAAAGGTGGATAGAGAGAATTTATTTTCTCTGTCATACAACACTAGAACTAGTGAAGCTGATGGGTAGGAGAGTCAGATCAGACAAGAGGAAGTATTTGTTCACCCAGAGGGTCATCGGTCTATGGAATTTGTTGCCAGAAGAGGTGGTAACAGCTACCAGCCTAGATGGCTTTAAGGTAGGGTTAGACAAATGTATAAATGGCTACTAGAGTGGATGCCTAAGTACATCTTTCAGGCCATGGGGACAGGATACTTCTAAGGCCATTTGCTGGGATTTGAGAGCAGGAGGTTTGCCCTTGTCTCTGCTTGAGATGCTCATGAGCAATTGGTGGGCCACTGTGTGCGACAGGATGCTGGACTAGATGGGCTGTGGCCTGATCCAACATCGTTCCTTTTATGTTCTTATGTTTGCAGAGTGGACATATATTTGATATGTACTTTTAAGTCTTGGCCTGTAACTTCCAAATAATATGTTCTATGGCCTCAAAGGTAAACATGAGCAGCTATCATGTGGAGGGCCACCAGTGTACTTTGGACTGTCTGCTACATTCCTTGCCTAGAACCCCTTTTCTTGGGCCAGGAGTAATTTTTACCCTGCATCGCAGCCCCAACACAATAATAATTAAAACACTAAATCAAGCAGTGATACCTTCAAAATCATCCTTAAGAAAGTCAGGATTCTTGGTGCTTATTCTACAGGTTGGTCCAGAATAGCCAGGATCACAGATACATTTGGTCCCATTGACACAACTGCCATGACCATTGCACATTTCTTCACATTGTGGCCCAATATATACATTGTCAATGGCCCAGGTCACAGGCTGAGATCCGGAAGGGTAAAATCCCTGATACCACCGGAATCTCACTAACCTAAAAGAAAACAGAGTTTTATATTACCTTCAGTTTTATTTATTTATTTATTTTATGGAGAGAGCCTTGAGAACAAGTTGATGCTCTCCAAATCAAAATAAGCAATGAAACAATATGAGAAACTGAAGACATTTTTTCAAAAATTATGCATAAAGAACCAAATAAGACCTCATAGATCCCTTCTTTCCCATATGAAAGGTACTGCATGCAAGGTATACTAAAGCTTCTGAAGAAAGTGCGCTCAGTTATGGCCCTCCAGATGTTTCTGAACTTCAACCTCTATCATTCCACAGCAGGCCCTATGGGTTGCAGTTTAAGAACATCTGGAGTGCTGCAGTTGGGTTAGGGTTGTCAGGGGGTATTGGGGTATCAGGTACCCCCGTTGGTAATAAATCTTCGCAGAGTTGCACGTCCGTGCTGGAAAATACAAGTCTCTGTCTCTCGGCTTGCTGGCTGTCAGCTCTTCGTCGCTGTCCAAGATTTCAGGAGGTTCGCCCCCCTTGCTGTGCCCACAGCCGAAGCAAACAAACTGAGACAGATTCTCCGTAGAGGCTTTGTTTATTCGTAGCGGTTACATCTTAGCAGTTGAATCTCTCTCCCTCTCCAGCAATCAACCAACAACACACAGCCGTGTGTGATCACCTTTATACAGTTCCTTATCACAAGAAGGTGACTCACTTCCCTTGTATTACACAAGCCTGTGTTGCAAGTGTTACACAATCTTACACAAGCCTTGCACAATCCCTGCGTTGTAATCCTTACTTCATTCAGCCTTCAACAGTCTGGTGATGGTCTGGTGATTCTTGTGACACTTAGTTACCTCTCTGCACACATCTGTACATTTTCTTTATATGGGCTTTCCAGCCTAACAAGGGTACCTCTGGTCTATGGAACGACTAGGTATCAACAGTAGCCTGTGGATCTGGACAGTGTGCATTGGGAAACAATGGCCCCGGTCACACTTATGTGAGACAGTATGTCCTGGTTCATAATTCAAACTGTAGTTGCACTAGCTCTGTTCACACCTAGGTCGTCTTCAGGTCACTTTGCTATGGGTTACATCGCTCACACCTTTCTCTGCGATTGACCTGAGCCTCCTCCATGGAACTCTTCACTCTCCACCCCTTTTGCTGCGTCAAATCTACCTCCTTTCTTATTAAATGCCATTTTGTCACTCAAGGGAGAGTGTGTGTGTGTTTGTGGTTCCTTTTTAAGCCTGCACTCCCCCTTCCACCCCACTTCCTTTCTGATGTGTGTTTTTTCTCCGTGAGATAAATAATAATAAATGTGTGGGAAAACTCTAGATAAGAGGAACCATACAGATAAGCTGAAGAGAGAAGGGGAGGTGCCTCACAAACTCCTCATGTGATACCTTCCCCTAGACTTTGGCCGAAAGGAAAGACTGGACCTCACCCATCTCAGCACAGTTCAACCTCCTTTAGCCCTTCCCACCCACTTAAACTGAGGAAGGGAAGATGGCCTGGAGTGCCAGGATGGGCTGAGTCCTCTGGAAAAAGGGTCTCCGGTTAGAACTGTCTAATGGGGATAGGCTGGCTTAGAAAATGAACTGAATAAAAATAATGTAATGTGACCTGAGGACGACCTGAGGTGTGACCAGGGCCAATAAGTCTTCACTTGGAGGCTTCTTCCCAAGCCAAGCTTTGATCCCTTTGGACCTTTACTGTTCCTAGGATATTACTAGTCAAAGTCAGGCCTGTGAACCAGATCCAGTCTATGGCCTTCCTAGATACTTTTACCTCATAATGTTAATAATGTAACCCTCTTCAACCAAGGGGAATGGGTAAAAGTGTTGTAAAAGAAGGGGGAGACAATTATTTCTACCTGTACAGCTTCTAGGCTTCAGCCAGGCTTAGTTTATGATCCCTTTCTCTCTCTCTTTTTTAAAGTATAAACTATATTTAAGCAAAAAAAAAAATGAATCCTAGGTATTTTTTTAAAAACACAAAATTACAAATAGAATTAAAAAAAACATTACGATTACAAACCAATTAGCTCAAACAAATCACACACTAAAGATAGCATTGGCTACTCATTGGGATGGTGATTTCCAGAAGGGTTGTAAGACTCCAGGTTGCAGTAGATTAAGGGGGCGTTTGATGGGCCTAGCATCCACCATCTTCAATTTGGCAGAATTCAGTGCTGAATAGGATATTGCAAAAGTCAAAAGACCAGCTCACAAGTTCTTGGCAGCACTTTTTCAGGGAAACAGTTGATGTGCTCCAGTTGCCAATCCGGTTCACATCGGTTTAACAAACACTGAAGCAAGTGCAGACAAGAAACACTTTAGTGCTAAGCACTTTGAAGTCATGTGGTGCTGCTTTCACAGAACTTTGCTTGTTACTGAACCCAGCAGATTTGAATGGTTAGCCAACAAGCTGAACCCCCTTTGAGGTTTGCTCTATAGACTCACAAACCTACACATTCTAGATAATAGAACATATAAATACTCTGGATTGAACAATCTGTTATTAAACATCCCAGCTGTTTCTGCAGATTTTTCTACATAAGGTTCACAAAGCTTGTTTGGTGTAGTCCGTTTCATTATACAAAGAACAGAACCATCTTAGACTGACTAGCTCTTCATAGGTCTTGGAAGAGCTAACCAAGGGCAGTGTGGTCCTTAGTCTGCACCTTTAGAAGCTTTTCATTAGTTCACTCTCCTTCTGCATAGTTCTAGGGGACTCGGTTAGCATCTACACACTAGAGTACTGCTCTGTTTTCATGGTGCTGGAAAAAATGGCACCAGGGAGAGCGTTATTGGGAGACTGTTATAAAGTGATCCCTTTAGCATTCCCTGTGGTAAGTCCAAGTTGCGTGCAGAGTCTGGCACCATTTTGGCTCCCCAGACAGGCCATTTTCAGTGTGCTGCAGCAGAATGGATGGTCCTGGTGCATGCTGCTATCCAGTGCTCTGGTCTAGAACAGCCTCTAGGTTGTGTCAAGGTGCATGGTGTGGAAGAAGTCATTGAAACAAGGTTGAAAAATGTGTAGGTATGCCATGCCTATTTGAGGAGAGTGGACCTATCTTTCAAGAATGCTTGGGCCAAATACATGTTCTGTCTTATGCTGGATCCAAATGTCTGTCCTTTTTAGGAGGTATCGGAGAAGAAGGACTAGGATTAGCGCTTTGCCTCTTTCTCATAGTTAATGTGGAAGGTATATGAGCAGATTCTGCAGCTGTGCCCCCAACAGCCTACTTGATTTGAAGAGCCAAAGATTTCCCCCCTTGACAGAGAACTTATCTACATCTCTTCTACTGTAAATGAACCATGTGTGTTTTCTGTGGGCTGTTGCTCTTGCTAATATACAAGTTCAAGGGAAGAACCAGGACAGTTTGGTGGAAACTTTCCAAAATGATGGCTGGCCAGTGAAATTAAACCTTTGAGAATAAATAAGTAACATTAAAAATGGTACAATGGTCGGAACAATTTCCAGGTAAAACAGTCATGTTAAAAATACTTTAAAAACTACAAAAGGATAAAACTATGGCCCTGTCCCCATGCAATTGAAAGTCTGCTGGAACTCTTCTTTTGCCTCTGAGCGGCCCCATTCTAGGCTTTACAAGGCGCTTAGGGAGCTTAGGAAAGTGAGACACCCGCGATAAAATACGTGCACTTTAAAGAAGAGTTCCTGCGCTCTTTCGGCAATTTGCGGGTTTTGCTCGCTATATCTGCCTTGAGGACGCTCCGTGGCAAAAGGGGCGGGGATTGCTTGCCTGCACACACAGCCAAAAAGCATTCACACATCTGAGAAATGCAGCAGGTTCGCTTCCTTTCCTTTGTAAAAAGAGCCAGAATTGCTCAGAATTGCAACATTGTTATCAGTGATCTGTGAAAGCCTTAAAAGAGAATGAGCGAAGGATCGCGCTGCCGATGCCTGCAGCCGCTGACTTTGCTGGGGCAGAAAGCCTTTTCTAACAGAGAACTGAGTGAAAGTAAGTGCTGAAAGTGAATGAATGAGCGATCATCTGCCTTTGCTAGGGGCGGGAAGCCGTTTCAGGAGACGGAGATCTGGCTATTTTTCCTTTTAACAAGAGAGGGGGCGGGGGGGGGGGGAAGATGCGGGGAAAGGAAACAGGCTTCCTTGGGGATGGAAAGTCCGTTTAGATCACGGCTACCATGGGGATGCTTATTCCGGAAGTGGAGGGGACTTTTAAAGTCAGCTATAACAGAGTGACGGCAGAGGAAGCCTAGAGGGGCTAATAAGTCTTTTGGGGACAGGGTGTAAGAAGAGGGGGAGCTAAAATGACACTAAAAACAGTCAATAAAAGTCCCAATCTTTAAAAATCCCAATCTTGACACGTGTTTCGCCTCAGAAGAAACAAGAAACACAAGGTAAAACAGACAATTGGAGGTGAACTAGAGAGAATCAGTCGGCTGCTACTATAAGGCATATAGGGCTCATGAGATCAGGAACAGGTGCCAGGTCCTGCAGTTTCTTCCTTCTTATTTAAGACAACAGTGGCATTTTGACCAGGATTGTCTGTCAAGGCCTTTCTACATGTTTTTAAAACTGGTAACCAGGCATCCGGTACTCCCTTGACCTCCTCCTTTCTATTAAAATGAAACGGGTGCTTATACATCTCAACGGCTTCTCTAAAAATCTTTATAGTTTTATCCTTTTGTAGTTTTTAAAGTATTTTTAACATGACTGTTTTACCCGGAAATTGCTCCAACCATCGTACTGTATCCAGTCATGGAAGCCTTAATTTACGTATTAAAAATGGTGTTCAGACTGTTGGCAGCAGGCTCCAAAGAAACTGGATGAAGATTTCTACTGAAATGACACGCAAAGCACTGTTCACCTTGAAGCTGTGTAGAAATTTGTTCCCTTGTGCAATATGTGGCCAAGCTAATTGGCTGAACAACCTGAAGTTAAACATGGCAGAATAAAATTCCCAACAAAGCCACATCCTGGACATATGCCGGCTTTCATAGATGGGTTCAATCTCGTACGTAGCAGTTTTGGGGTTGTTATGCCTTGTTCCAGGTTTCTTCTTCTGAGAATCTAAGCTTTCAGAGGTCTTTGCTCTTGGCAAAATCAAGGGTGACTGTTGTCTTACTTGATCTATTCTATTGGTGGTGGTATAGAACACAGCAATCCTGTGGCTAATGTACTCTGCGAATAATTAAGGAAAGCCTTTCCCTTGTGAATTACAATGATAAGTTTGTTTCTGCCAGCGTCCATGGTTAGAAAGTGACTGTTTTACCAGTAATACCTCCAGGTGAAAATCTCTGAACATCCCATCTACCTTCAGAGATGAAAGCGTTCATGCCATGTTACAAGTCCTTTTTGTGTGGCAGCCTCAGGCTCTGGAACAACCTTTCAGTGAAGGTAGGCCAGGTGCCTATGTTATATGCTTTCTGGTGCCTGGTTAAAATATACTTCCTCACTCAGGCCTTTGACGGTTAGCATCCTCTGAGTGTTGTCCTGCCAGGTGGGTGGATAATATTATAAATATGTTTTAGATTATTTTAATGTTTTAATATTTTTATTGTTGTGATCTGTTGTGGGAGCTTCCGGTGAAGGCTGGGATATAAATACTCAAAGAGACAAACAAACAAATATTAGTTAAGAGCTGTCTCTTAATGGAGACACAGTCAAAATTCCCTCTGTTGCCAAGGAAGGATTAGAGGTTATTCAATGGTGAGCTGGAGGCAATCAGTTTTCTTCTGGGAATTACTGATGCCTACAAGAATAGCGCATTGATAATAGATATATCTCCTTGGAAAGACCATTTATTTATCTAATAATAACACCAGTAACAGTTAATTCACTCTTAGGACACCAGAAGTTTCTACTTTCTATTCAGATATAACATACTCCACTTTAAGGTGGAAAATGATCTGATAGTCTTGCTGCACAGGCAGGTGAACATAGGAGCCAAGATTTAATTTTAAACATGAATTTCTGAGAACTATGTTTCCAACGAATGGAGTATCTGTTGTAGACTATATTCACAGCAAATATCAGGCAAATAAAAATCAGAAACTGCAACAATCTGGAATATATTTATGGTCAGTTAAATGTCAGAATCTGACATATTTCTGAATCTGCATTCTAAGCATTTTGCACAAAGTTTGGGAAAACTCCATGAATTTGAGTTGGGAAAGTAACAAAGCAGTTAAGAGCTTGCCAAATACTCATGGTTTAACAATAATCAAAGATGCATGCTCATGTTTAAAAATTAAATATTTTGTTTAATTATTCAACATAAAGGGTTTTTTTTTAAAAAAAAGAACTGATTTTGTTCCATTTTCTTTTTTCTTTTTTTAACCTAGGATCAAACTAGCTGCTGTATTTCACTACCAAATATGAGGTCACATGCCCAGTGGGAATGTTTTCTTCTGTAAAACCTCAAAGCTGCTTATCACGGTATGTTTTAAAGACACAGGATCTCTCTGACAGGTTTCTCCACTTGTCTAAAATAATCCCCAGTGCTGTGCCTGAGCGACAGATGAACATATAATTTTATCATATTGAGTTTCATCATCAGTTGTTAAATAATTTATCCAAGATACAAGTTAA
The DNA here is from genome assembly GCA_023333525.1 of Aspidoscelis tigris stejnegeri. Lineage (NCBI taxonomy): Eukaryota > Metazoa > Chordata > Lepidosauria > Squamata > Teiidae > Aspidoscelis > Aspidoscelis tigris. Next base: position 78,598,994 of record JALMGA010000005.1, on the reverse strand, counting down.
GAAACAAATGTATGGAGTTAGATTTTAAGAATTTGGTTCCCCTCCCCGCCTCAATTTTATAATGCATACTGTACTTTTGGCCATATGTCCACTCACCTTATCTGGGCAAAAGAGAGAAGTCTTGTGTCTCACTCTCCTAATATTATGGTAGTATTGTCTAAATAATATAGTCTACCACAGATTTATAGACAAAAAACCAATTTGTTTTCTGCTAGCATCAGATTGTTCTTACATGTATAGACCATTCCTGTTATGCATCTTTGACCATTTAGATGTATTGGTTATGTTCTTGTTCTATTTTTTAGTAAACATGATAACTATAGATAATGTTTAATAATGAATTACAATTATTATTTTTTAAAAAATATCAAAGTATATGGTCTAGTCACATGACTTCTGAAGATCAAAAATAATCAGTTCCTTGGTTAAGAACAGATCAATCTGTTAAATTTCAGACTAAGGGTGCTTCTGCACTTACCGCTTGAAATCCGGTTTAAGGTAGATCTGTATCTAGTAGATATGGATCTACTGCCACACCTTCCATCTGCACACGGGATGGAAGGACGGATTTAGATCAGGATTTGAGGTGGGTGCTGTGAGGAGGTACAGTACCCACCTCAATCTGGATTCTGGAGGCCCTCCCCCAGCCCGCCATGATTGGCTCCTCGAAGCTGGGCATGGCGAGCCGGGGGACTCCGATTTCGCGGCTCCCCCTCACCCCAGAAGCGGCGGATTGCTGCTTGTGGAGCCAGAGGGAGCTTCATCTAACTGCCTCCTAACCCACCCTAGGGCGACCGAATGAAAACCCCTCCTTACCTGCACGCAGCCACCCCGATTCTGGCTGCGAGGTTCCAGTAGCCTCCGCACCTGCATCCTGTGCGCCTCCCGATTGGCCAGGGCCAGCACCTGCACAGAGAGCCTCCTGAAGCCAGGCGCTGCCCTGGCCATTCAGGAGGTGCGCAGGACGCAGGCGCGGAGGCTACTGCAAGAGACAACCTTTTAGCTTCAGGTCCATCTCTGTCTTTATGGTGGTGAGTTGGCAATTGTAAAGAGTAACATATCACTGTCACCCTAATGTGAAACAGGTACATTAAACTCGCTTCCAGATAATTTGTCATGTGCAATCACATTTCTTTGAAGTATGATCTCCTGAAATTTGTGGAACTAGTTGAATCAGGAAAAATAAATCATTTCTCTTTTGCAATAGGTATGCAGTTCGCTAAAATGGAAATGAAGATAAAGGGTAGGTAAGTGCCAACAACCATTACTTACCCACAGAGGTGCAGCTTTCCGAAGTGGATGACCTCTCTTCTCCAGCCCTGGGTTGTTCCAGCGTAATAAGTGCTGCTTGGATGATGTTCAGTAGAGCATAGGGAGCTAAGGTAGCTGCTACTACTATAACATAAAGGAAGAAGCAGGTGCCAGGTTGCCCCCAAATCTCGTGAGAATTCAAGTTTCACCGGGTCAGCGGATGAGCTATCAGTGGTGCATCCAATATTAATCTGAAGTAAAATGAAACAGAGTCTAGAAAACTGTTATGGCCAGAATACACAGGCGTCTTGCTATTAGCTAGCTCCACAAAAGCTTCACTTTTTTAGGAAGTTGTCTCCTAGGAACATAAGGTCTTTTCACACTGAACTTCAGTGACTTACCATCCCACTGAAGTTCACTTCCAGGACAGTGGCTGGCATTGACACTGCAGTCACTGGCTCTATCCCCAGCTGCCCTACTCGCCTTTGAAGTGTGGAGAGTCTGTCCTGCCCCCGTGCAGCATTTGCACAAGGAAGTAGAGTGAACACTGCAACTGGGATTGGGTTGGCTGTGCACATGTTGGGCTGCTCTGGGATGGAGGTGGTGCTGTGGCATGCGAATTGAGCAAACCAGAGCGCGTGCTGCCGTCCTGACTGTCTAAGTGCAAAAAGACCCATAGTCTTTCTCCGAGTCATTTTATGTGCTAGGAGCATATTATAAATCCTTGGGAGGAGGGGAACCCCCCTTTTTCTCAAGATAGTAAAAAAGAAAAATTGCAGGGAGAATAAGTGTGCAGGATCCTTTGGATGATGTTACTTCACGGGAGGCCCAGTACATGAGGCTTATGCTTATGTAAGCAGTGTACTTAAGCTTTAAGAATCCCATCAGTTGCAGAACGGTGTGTATTTTGAGGCTCACATTTTTGTTACTGAAATATGGTGGTGGAGAGCAAAGTAGGGCAGGGTGTCATGGGGCCCCAGGTTCAGGACATTAAGGGGCATCCTATTCTGTGCAGGGTTGCTTTGTCCAAGAAAGAGAAAGTGCATGATCTGGAAGTGCTTCTGGATTCCTCACTCTCACTGAGGCTCAGACAACAGGGACAGCCAGGGAAGCTTATCACCATCTCCAACTGGTCCACCAGCTTCAGCCCTTCTCAGACAGAAACAATACAATCACAGTTATCTATGTTCTGGAAGATTAGACTACTGTAATGCACCCTACATGGTACTACTCTTGAAGAAGGTCCAGAAGCTGAAACTAGTGCAGAATTCAGCAACATGGCTTGGTCCTTCTCTGTGGTGGCCCCCAGGCTCTGAATAACCTCCCCACAGAGATTGGCTAGGTGCCAAAACTGTATGGGTTTTGGAACCTAGTTCTAAAACTGATCCCTTCAGGCAGGACTTTAAGCTTCTTCCTATTGTCGCCCTGCTGAGATGGAAGGGTGGTATTTTAACTATGGTTTTAAATTTAAGAATGTTAAATTTATTCTAATGATGCTTTAATGAGTGTTGTGACTTGCTCTGGGAGCATTTGGTGAAGGATGGAATATGAATGAATGAAAGAATGAAATATCATTATAATGCATGTTTCCTACAATTAACTTGCACATTTACAGTTACGGAATCTAATGGAATATGACAGGGAAGATCTACTCCTTAGAATCCAACTGTGTGGAAATTTTTTTTGCATTACACTTCTTGTTTAATAACCTCAGTGAAAGCCATTACATTTTTTTAAAAAAATCAAAATGCTTTTGCCAGACGCTGAAACGTAGGTGCAGATCTTATGGGTTAAACACAGCGAAGCCTCATTCATGTCTGAATGTGACCTCAAAAGCATTTGTTCAACAAGCTTTTAATCTATATTTAAAAACAAAACAGTTTGCATTCTATCTATTATTAATCAGTTGTCATGCCAAATTCAAATGTGCATGAATACACAGCCAAAGCAAATTTTCTAGGAACAAACAACGCGTATGTTCAGCTCTTTATAATTGCGTAAGATGGTGCTACAACTACAGATGTGTTCTGTTAGACTTCTGCACAGAAATATATGCAGCAAGCTTCTATGGCAATTTTAAATCTAGACTCTCTAAGCCTCTGAGGTAGAACTATACATTAACATCAACATGGAGATAATGTTGCCTACAAAGCAGACAAATGGAAGCCCTGCCTGAGGAGAAGGAGAACCTTGCCATCTCTCCCAGGGGTGGTCTAGTGGTGGCAGCCTAGATGATGCCTTCTGGAAGAATCTCCAGCCTGTATGGGCCCTGATAATTTGGAGCTGCTTCCTTCAGGACTGGGTCCCTCTTGTCAGTTGCTCTGGACTCCATCTGGTCTCAGCTACACCAGACACCATAAAGGATAGCTGCTTATGCCATCTCTCCCGCCTTCTGGGTGACTCTCCAGCCTGGCTGGACATTGACATCTTGAAGGAGGTGATTCTTTGCGAGATTGTGGCCTTTGGTCAGTTACTCTGGACTCCACTTGGCCTCAGATGCCTCAATCATTTTGTGTGTGTTTGTTTGTGTGGCTTATTTTCCAATGTTTTGTGTGATGTGAGATTTTTATAATGTATTTTTACTATACTGTTTTGATTATTATTTTTCATTGCCTGTTTTCTGTTCATTGTAAACCTCCTTGGGCAAATTTTCTTTTGGAAAGGCTGTATTCTAATAAAATGGAAATGAAAATGAAATGAAATGCTTACTAATACCTCAACATTGGCTTTTTCTCCACAGGGCCTTATTCCAGGATACATCTCAGAATAAGTAATCAGTAATTAACCACACTAGCAATGTGATAAATAATCAGTAATTAACCATACTAGCAATGTGAAGTTAGGAATGCAAAATACAGAACACGTGTTTTTAAAGCAAGGTAAAGCTAGGTATACACTGGAAGATTTCTACATATGTATTGCATTTTTGCATGTGATTTGAAGAGCTTGGATCCAAAGGGTGGCCTCTTCCTTATGGAAGGAGGTCTATCCTCTTTTCCTTGTTCTACATCTCAGCCCTCCCCCTCAGGAAGGCCCCTTAACCCACTGGAAAGGTACATGTAGGGGTGGAAGTAAAAAGGTGCTGCCAGAGGAGAAAAGGGCATGCATTGCTTTCCATCCACCCATCTCTGTCCATCTAGATTTTTCATGATCCAATGAAATGCTTTTCAAAAACTGTCTTCTGTGTGCATATATACAGAAAGGGAAATGCACTGTAGGATGACATCATAGAACTGGTATGTACTCTTCTATGTTGAAGACCAGGAGGAAAGAACAAACACAACACGAGGATACCAATTTTGCTCGAACCCCTTCAGAAGCTCTAGTAACTTCCGACCAGGAGGCACTGTAACTAAGTCTTGTGACATGTTGTACAGAGAAAGAAATAGGTCAAAATTCAGCACGCTTCCTGCACATGCAAGCTAAGAATTTAATAGTATTCTTATTTCCTAATTAATTGAACTAATTCTAGATGTATACTAATCTACTGTAACTGGATTTCCTGCTTGATAAAAAGGAGGAGAGAAGACAAGCAGAAAAGTGCAGGGAGAAGGCTAAGAAAAACTAACATGAAATAAGCAGGAAGAAAAGAATGTAGTGATAAGTACCTCAAATTGGATTATGGTGTTCTCATTCACGCTCAAATCCCTAGTTGTAATTGAATGTTCCCCAACTTCATTTGAAACAAACACCATAGCAGAATCCTCCTCCCTAGCAGGAAAAAAAGTATGACATGTCTTTTCACAATTAAATCATTTGTGCCTCGATGTAATTCTTCCAATGTAATTAAACAGTATAAATGGACTTTTGTACAATGTAAAAATGAAAGTTTTAGTACATACGGGGCTCCTTTGGAAGAGTATGGACAATAAAGCCCAATGTTGCCACCAGGGTAGAAAAACCAATTGTCTTCTTTTGGACCAAAATCAAAAGTATCCAGAAGGCTAATTGGATTCTTAAGATTGTTTCCACCAATGATAAAATCATCTAGAATCCAGATTTCTTCTTTCTTTCCTAGGTTAAGAAAAATATTAATTAATGCCCAATTGGTTTTTAAAGAAAAGACCAGCGAGTGATACTAATTGTACATTACAGTTGGGTATAATCAAAAACACTTCCTCCTGAGTCACATTTTCTAATGTAGTATTTTTATTTTATTTTTTTGTGTTGATCTTTCTTTTCTTCTAAACAGTTCCACATAACTGATTTAGGTTAGGTAATGGGAGAGTAATTGGCTCCAAATCATGTAAATAAACCCTCTGTTGGACACTGGCATTGCATTCTAATGATTCTGTACACCAATAAACACTTTCAGGAAGGGATGTGGTTTGAAGCATGCTTTCTGGTCTGGTTGGCCCAAATGACGTAACTAACCATCTTGATTCACTGGACCATTCCCTGGTCCTTTGGTTAGGTTGAGGAGGTTTTCTGTGGGTCTGGGAAAAGAAGAAGAGTTGGCTTTTCCATCCCGCTTTTCTCACCCATTTAAGGGGACTCAAAGCAGCTGACAAGCTTTCTATTCTTCTCCCCACAACAGATCACCCTGTGAGCTGCATGGGTTATGGGAGTTCAGAAGAGAGCTGTGACTAGCCCAAGGTCACCCAGCTGGCTTCATGGAGGAGGGCCGAATCAAACCCAGTATTCCTGGATAAGAGTCTGGCTCCCTAACCACTAGACCAGTGGTTCCCAAAGTTGTCTGGGCTACGACCCATCTAATATAAGTTTACCAACTCGGGACCCACCTCTAGGAAATTTAACCGTTACCAATATGAATAAAGGACTTTTCAAATAACAAACAAAGTTTTAATACATTTTTTTAATTACTTAATTAAATAATTACATCAAAAAAGTTATTTCAAATACGGTTAAATTTCCTAGAGGTGGGTCCCGACCCACAGTTTGGGAAACCCTGCACTAGACCAAACTGGATCACCAAAGAACCTCTTCACATGGCTGGATTTCAAGTGGGGCAGAGGAATGCTACTTGGGCCCCTGCGGGGCAACCATCTATAGATCTTGTGCTCCCAACATCTTTCTCCAAAGAGGCTGTTGAGGAACTGTCCAGGGGTGAACTGTCCTCTTCATGATCTGACTTGTCATCTACAATGTTGGCTCTGAAACTTCACTTCCTGGAGCTTGGATTCGTCGCCTGTCTCTTCCCTGACTGATGAGAAGGCAGACAGCTAAGCAGTGGACCTGAGATGTGAAGCCAGCTGGTTTGACTTAACAAGATTCGGATTGGCTCAGATCTGATTCTTCCCCTGGTCAATTCTATTTGCACCTGAATCAGGTTAGCTAGGGGCCTAACTGAACTGCTTCAAGAATACTTCTAGTTTCAGGCTAGTAGCAGTATCTTTCCTGAAATAACGTAACTTTTCTGTTTCTGATTGCCCCTAGCTTTGAGGATTATCTCCCCAAATATGTGAAAGTGCATGGACCTTTAATTGCTTATCAAGATAAAGATTGAACATGTTTACTCATTATACTCATTGAAGTTATACTGTATCCTGTCTTTCATCTGAAGGACCAAGATTCTCAGGACACTCACTCACTCACTCACTCACTCACTCACTCACTCACTCACTCACTCACTCACTCACTCACTCACTCACTCACTCAAATCCTGTCCCATATCCCAAGATCTCTGGGCGGCTTACATTAAAAACCTGTATACAAACAATATTAAATACATACCCCATTAAAACAGTATTATAAATAAGGAAAGTTCAATAAAAATGTAAGGCAATAAAACAAACAGAAGCAGACAAAATGATAGGACAAAAGGATTAAAGGTGTAGCTGAAAAAGGTCTTAAGTGGCTGTCCACAAGTTTGCCTCTTATACTGTAAACCTTGTAGCAGTGATGCCAGTTTCCTCATGGGTAAACCGAACAAAATTTGTTCTCTTCTAAAGTCTGCTTGGCCAGGGCTGCTGACATAGTCAAAGAAACTTTTTAATTCCCTGTGCCAGCCACATACCTGACACCTCTAAGCAGCCCAAAAAGTGTCTAGGTGTCTTCCATCCCACGCATCCAGACATACAAAAATGTTCTGTTGCTGAGCCTATCAGCAGCGACACTGATTATGAACCAGACTCAATGGCTGGTGGTACGTGCCCTTACTGGGCCAGAATCCCATTAGTCAACCCATCAAGAGGTTGACTAGAAAACAGAAAAATCCATGCATGTGAAAAGAGATAGAAAACAGTGAAAAACGTGAAACTGACACAGCAACAATTAATTTTTAAAACATCACAGTGGTACATGGATTTGGGTGATTCCTCAGTACCATTGTTATAAGGCTGCCAGAGTCTGAACCGTGTAGCGTTGGTCCGCACCGAGTATGGCAGAGGGATATTAACAAACAGGACATCTGTTGTCTGGGTGAAGTAAAACTCATCTATCAAGTGCCACATTATGCCTCCATTGATGGAATACTGAAGAAGGATAGAATGAGACCTCTCTGGGGTACCTGAAACAAATGGAAAGAAATCATAAAGGACTTTTGTGTTCATTTCTGTGGCTGTGCTTTTTATGTTTACTTTCCTGATCTTTGTTAGAATAAACATTTGTTACATACTCACTTATTTCAGGATGCTTTATGCAAATAGCTATATTATTTCCTATTAGTTTACTGTAATTGTGTTCAGTAGAAGCTTCTAAGGATAATGGATTACCCTGGGGCCTCCCCCACCTAGGCTGGCCTCCCCCAAACCTCTCCCCCAGGGCCCATTTGCCTGCTTTGGTGGTGCTCTGGGCTTCTTCCCCAACCCACTGGAACCACGAGAAAGCTTCCTTGTTCCTATATTTACCTCTGGGGAAGCCTGCTTGCGGTTCCAGTGGACCCTGGAAGAGGCCCACGCTGCCACCGGAGCTCCCCCCAACCTCCCTGGGGCCCACTTACCTGGGGTGCAAGCTCCAGTGGTGGTGCCGGCCTCTTCTGGGGCCTGCTGGCCCAAAAAAAGGTTCCTCGGGGTGAATACAGGCCTGGCCATTTTATCCACCCTTAATTTGGACTTTTCTGAACAGAAAGTCCACAAATAAAATGAAAAGGAATCCAAAGGTGTGAGCACTCAGACCTGAAGATGGACTGAAGGATTAAAGTGAAGGTGTGACCATAGCCAAAGAGACAAGAAGCCTTTTTATTTTCTTGAAATAGGCAACTACCCATAGCTGTGACTGTTAGGATGGTGACCAAGTCAACTGAAGACCCAGTTTTCTGTTGCTTCTCGTATAATTCATTTGCTTGTGGCCAAGAAATCAGCCTGTTGTCAACTATGAACAAGGCTGCTTCTGGCAGTAAGCCTTATTACGTATCAACAGAACAAGGAATGTACAACAAGCAGGAATGGAGATAAATGTTTCTCATGGTTCATTAAATTTCCATTTTCTTTGCTAATACCCAATGACCACAAATTGTTCGTGGCTCAACTAAAATACGGAATTACAGTTATTAGTTATTCCACTATACAAAAGCAGAATATACTAAGGAAATATGGTGCTTTTTCTGGTCATTCTCAAATACATTGTTACCTTGGTTCTGCCATTTCTGAACTAATGACAATCTATGGACTTTCGATATTTTGCTCAACTAGCACCTGTTATTTTGTTATAACTACTCTGGACAAATAGACCCGTAGAAGCAAACAAAAATAAACACTTCTTACCTTTAGCTAAAAATTTGAATGAAAACTGGATGTACATTGTATTTGTACAATCTAGATCTCTTGAAACGAGCATTCTCAGACCCTCCTATAAATCAAGAATAGATACTGAGAGTTACAGTTAATAAAACAAATATTTTTATAATTTGGTTGCCCTTGGATGGTATTAGGTGGCTATTATGAAGGCAAAACATACAGAAATATAAATAAGAAACACAGATATTGGTTTTGGCAAATATGTTATCGTTGAGCTCTTGGACTCTGTGCTGATGGTTGAAGTTCAGGTGGAGGCCATGGCAAAGAGTGTCTATTTCCAACTACTGCTGGTTCGACAGCTAAGACCCCTTCTGGACAGAGATGATTTGACCACAGTTATCCATGCCCTGGTAACTTCCAGACTGGACTATTGTAATGCAGCTTCTAGATTGCTTATTGGAACAGCTGGCTAGACCCATTTCACACCAGTCTTAAAAGAGCTGCACTGGCTGCCAATTCGCTACTGAGCCCAATTCAGGGTGTGGAAAATCTCCCTCCTGAGGTGTGTCAGGCATCTTCACTTTATGCATTCAGGAAAACGCTGAAGATGAACCACTTTGCCCTGGCCTTCGGCTAAACAAGGAAATGGCTTTCCTCTCCACATTCAGAGCAGATTGATGTAGTTTTAATGTTCATTTTATATGTCCACTGATTTTTAATGTTGCAATCTGCTCTGAGACCTTTGGGTATAGGGCAGGATAAAAATTTAAACAAACAAACGAACAGGCCAACAACTTCTGTGATCTACCAAGCTGAGTGCATTTCACAACACAAAAATGTTACCCTATTGTAGTGCCAGATACGCAGAAAATACAGTTTGTTTTTCCTGTCATCAGTCTAGCACCATACTTACATGTTGGTAAACATTGGGGCTGGTAGGAGACCTGTTCTAGGGCAATAAAACTCTGCTTTATGATCTGTATGCTGAGAATAAAGTAGGAAAATGAATGCTTAAATTTTATTCATATGTTTATAACTATAGAATTTCTATTTTCATCCTGTACGGATACATACAAATGTGTAAAGATATGAGAAAGATGCAGATCTTCAAGTACACATCGTGTACGAACCCTTACATATATGAATGTCTGGATAATTAGAAAGAATAGATCCAAAACTGGATTTTTGAATGTTTACATTTGAATTTTGGGACATTTGATTCAAGTTCAAATGTCAAAATTCAGCACATTCGATCGGATTCCAAATGCCTACGAATATTCGCGCTCATCCCTAGTTTCTATATAGGGCAGTGATGGTGAACCTTTTGAGCTCGGTGTGTCAAACTTCGCAAGAAAACCTAGCTTAACTCGGGCGCTGTGTCACATCTAGAAATATCCATAATTTTGTGATATTTGTAGCTCTAGTAAAAAAGTTATATTTATTTATATTTATAGTTATATTTACTTTTTATTAAAAGCAAAAACAGTGTTTTTTGCATTGGTGACTTTTGCTGCTGAATTTCATTTGCTAAATCTTCAATTGAAAGTTGGTATTTCGTACACTTCAAGAACAAGCAAGCACTACACGCCCAGGTGCCATGGTGACCAGGTGTGTCACCCAAAAGGGCTTGGCGTGTCACCTGTCACATAGGTTGGCCATCACCGATATAGGGATTGTTTTAAGCACTTCTCTGTATTAAAAACTAGTAGAATTCTCTTACTCAAAGACAGTTTTACACACAGTGTTATAAGAAATGATGGCGACAGCCTCATGTGGGAACTGAGATACTGCAATCTAACATGAGAACCTGACCACCTCAATTCAGTGATTTTAAAAAGTTGGCTAGAATGAAGTTAGATGAGAGAAAAATAGCTAGAAAAGTAGACAGAAGAAATTTAAAAATATCCTGGGAAGAGCATTTATGTTAACATATAAACAACAACCCACTGTTTAATAACATTTGAACATAAATGAATTCTAACCCCTTTAAAGATGAGAGCTGTTCCAGACTTGATAGTGTCACCGTTCAGGTTTCCTCGCTCAGCTCCATAGACTTCAGGCCAAAGGTCGGGATGTAGATTTCCATTGAAATCATCTTTCAGAACAGAAGGAAGAGGAGCAGTAGGAACACAGTAAGGACCTCCAAAACCTCTGTCACATCTGAGAACAGATTATATGGGATAACTGGAAATGCTTTTCCACTGACAAATTGCAATAAGTGCATTACTATCAAAAAAATTATCATGAAATATTAGTTTCCTTACACACAGCGGCCACCATCACAGATTCCATGTCCTGAGCACATCCAAGGACATCCAGTGGCCAGGATGACATTATCAATCGCCCATGTATCCCCACCGGGAGTGTACTCATGTTGAATCCATCTAAAGCGTGTTCTGGGAGATCTGATAAGCATAAAGATATTAATTCAGGACAATCACACTTTCTAGTTATTTAAGGGGTGGAGGAAAAGAGGCCTACAGATGAAAGGAACCAGCAAGACCATCAGTGGTCCCGAGCAACCAAAAAATCTAAGGCCCACATCTAGCCCACCACTTAGTTCAGGACAGCTCTCTCCAACCATAAAGACAGAGAAAAAGCAGGTGTTTGGAGGCTTGGTTATGCAAATGCATTTGTGATTGAAAGAACATTTAGATGAATGAAAATAATGAGATGAAAAGCTAAATATAGAGAGATCACATACTTGTGATCTGGTCTCACCCAGCACAATTAGTCTACCTACTCTAACCATGTTCTTCTAAAAGAATGTAGTAGGGGTGTGCACAAATGTATTCTTTCATTCAAGTTTGAGTTGAATCAAATATCTGAAAATTCATTCGATTTGAATTTTAAAAATCTGGAGTTTTGAAAATCTGATTCGGAATTGGATTATCTGGATCCGTACCTTTGATAATCTGATTCATATCTGGATATACAAATGTCGCTAAGCTTTGTATCTGATATATGAATTTGCGCAAATACACATTTATCCCGTATGCATTCTGTATATGTATAATTTTGTGCACATTCATATATGATAGATAAAGATCTACTCATTTGAATTATTCAAAAATTCAAAATTCATCCAAATGTATACATTTGGATTTTCGAAAATCCAATTCAAATTCAAATGCTGTCATTCGACGGACTCGAATCGGATTTTCAAATTTTCGAATATAGTAGGTATATGTGCCCAAATGTGTTTTTTGACATTCGACCTGTAACATATTGAATATTTGAAAATTCATATTTGTATGAATAGACGGTTTCAAATGTGGTAAAATTCTACCTGATACAAATTTACTTGTACAAATTTGTATGAATATTCAATACAAACTAATAAGCATCGGATAGGAATCAATACATATACGATATGTATCTGAGATATGTATCCAATACATATCCTGTAACAAATTTTATTTATTTATTTATATTTACATTTATATCCCGCCCCATAAACGAGGGTCTCTGGGTGGCTCACAACATTTAAAAACAAACATATTAAAACTGTATCAGACTATACTAAAACCAGTGCAAGGTTTAAAATCCAGCATAATAATAATAAGAAGAATAAAAATGATACAAAAACAGTTTAAAAAACAGTGGTGTTTGCAAGGGGGGAAGTGTAGAGAGCATTTAGCCAAATGCCTCAGTGAAGAGGTGCATCTTCACCGCCTTCCTGAATATAAACAGAGAAGGGGCTTGACACACCTCCAAGAGGAGACCGTTCCACGGCCTGGGGGCCACTACAGAGAAGGCCCTCTCCCAGGTGCCCACCCGCCTAGCTGCTGAAGGCGGTGGATAACCAGGAGAGCCTCTCCTGCAGATCTTAAGACACGGGCAGGACAATATGAGAGAAGGTGCTCCTTTAGATATCTGGGGCCCAAGTCATTTAGGGCCTTATAAGTCAGAGTCAAAACCTTGAATTGGGCTCGGTAGTGAATTGGCAGCCAGTGCAGTTCTTTTAGAACCGGCGTGATATGCGTCCAGCTAGCTGTTCCGGTCAGCTCTCTGGTGGCTGCATTTTGCACTAACTGCAACTTCCGAACAGTCTTCAAGGGAAGCCCCATGTAGAGTGCTCTGAAAGTGTTAAATTCACTCTGAAAGTGTTAAATCCAACCTGAGTCTACTTTTAAAACATTCTCAATCCATGTCAAAATGCACTCCAGATCCATTACAGATGTCTGGTGCAGCCACTTTCTCACTTCCCCAGTTTAATGAATGTCTGAACTATTCAAATGTATGCTCAAACTATTTGTATGAATGTCAATTTACAAATTTAACATTCAATTTGTGTACAAATGTCTGAATTTGTCCGGATCCATATAATGAATGTTGTGAATATCCATGCCCATCCCTAGAATGTAGTGATCAACCTCCAAAAAGTTGCTTATCATCTGACTATATAGCACAGGAAGGATAATTCCTTCTGCATGCAGAAACTTACATGGATAATTTAAAAACTTTATTTTCAAAGAAGCCCCTTATTACTCAGCCAAAATTCAAGCTGCACTTCCTTTCCTATATTCTGGCAGCCTTAATGTTTGGTCCTTCTACAAGAGGACCACCTCAAAGTAGATTGTGAAATCACATTCATTATCACATCTAGTTCTGTTCTAAAGTCATGGGAGAATAACCTTGCTTTGAGGAGCATGATAGATGTGGCATTTTGATTTTGCCTGGTGCCAGCGAAAGATGTTTTCTTTTCCAGGCTGCCCCATATTATAGGCATTCCATCCCATTAAAACAAAACATTTTGTTTTAAATAGAGCTTTACAAACGTTTCACTTACACAGGCAATGAAATCAGTTAATTTGGAACTCCTTCTTAGGGCAAAAAAGGGAGGAAGATGAAAGAGGGAAGAAGAAGAGCAAAACAGGATGGATAACAGGGTTCTCACATTGTTGCAGGTGGGAGGTAGACAGTAATTCGTTTCCAGTTCTGGAATTTCTCTGAAGTGTAAACTGAACTCCCGGTGTAATATTGACAACCAATCCTGGGTGGAACACACTCTTCGGTTACCAGATGCCAGTCTCTGCCATTGTTTATGGAGTACTGGAAGTAAATTCCACGGGGATCACTGAAAGGCTTGCTGCAGCCCATATTCAGTTCAAACTGCATGAAGGTGGAGTCAGATACATGGAAATCCCATGTTTCAGCATAACGAGGTTTTCCTAAAGAGCAGAAGAGAGAAAACATTTAAACATTTCACTTTGACTTCCAAAGAGGCATTTCAAGGTATTATAAAATATTGTAATTTTAATAAGAACTTTTGTATCTTAGCATACCTGTATTTTCACTGAATGTGAGTGCTGTGTCCATGGACAGGCAATCAATATCTACTTGACCTCCTTGGATCCTGTACCAACTAGCTTGCAAATCTACAGAACCATCAAACTTATCTTGAAATCCAGTCTGGGAGCTGTCATTCATTCCTATAAGGACATCATCCAATGCCCATTGTGCTGAATGTTTCCCTATAAAGAAACAGGAGTAATTATTTCTATTATTTTGTCTACTAGCAGTTTAAAAAACAGGTGATGGAAATCTAGATTATTATTATTTGTTTTAATTGTTAACTTACTGAGGATGCAAAATGGAAGCAGGCAGATCTTTCTGGGGTAGACAGATTGTTTTTGAAAAATGCCATTTGCTCACAGCAGTCCTTTGGTTTCTACAACTAAGGCTGCTTCCGCACAGGGGCTAATTAATCCGGGTCTACCGCACCCGGATTTAGTAAAACCAGCTTCCAGGGGAACCGGTTTCACCAAATCCGGATCCCCGGTAGATCTGGATCCACGCCCCGTGCCTCTGCACACGTGGCCTCCCATCTGTGACCCATGGCCCTCCCCCGGCCCGCCATGATTGGCTCCCCGGCACACCTGTGCAGAATGCCTCCTGAGGGCAAGGGCTCAGAATCGCTCAGAATCGGGGCGACGCTGACCAGATAAGGAGGGGATCTGCCGTGCTCCCCCCAGGGCAGGCTAGGGTGGGCTTTAGGGAAACTCGCCCTGGCTCCAGAAGTGGCGATCCGCCACTTCTGGGGTGAGGGCGAGCCACGGCAGCGAGGTCCCCTGGCTCGCCAGACTTGGCTCCGGGGAGCCAATCATGGCGAGCCGGGGGAGGACTCTGGGCTAGCACACTTGCGCCGTGCGGACACATCCTAAATTGGATGTGTTTTCATGGTGCAAGACCACTTAGAATGTGGTGTGTAATTAACACCCATTAGGCACACTTTAGGCATGGATAGGTGCGGACGCACCTACCGGAAGTGTGCCCAATAGACACCGCAAATGTGGACGCGCTGCCGAAAACCGGATTGAAAACAGTGTTGCTGTGCGGACACACCTCATCGGAAGTGTGCCAAACAGCAACGCGTGTGTGGCCACGCATTTCCAAAAGTGTGCCTAATGGGTGTTAAAGGGCCTGTGCGGAAGCAGCCTAAGGGTGGTTCTGAACTGGCTGGTATCTTGGAATAGCAAGAGTTCTAGGAGTTTCCCTTCTGAATAACAGTGTGGTCTAAGGAGGTCTCACCTAGTTAGGTATACTGGCCAGTGCAGAATTGCCCTAAATCCAACACCATGTATGGTAACAACATACCAGCTGGGGATTGCTATTAAGTGTTCAATAAGTGATGCCCAAAATCCAGCCAGGTAATCATCTCAGAGTCTGTTTTGGGGCCGTTATGCCGTGTTCCAGGTTTCTTCTTCTGAGAACCTAAACTTTCGGATATAGCTGCAATATCGATCTTCAGAGGATTTTGCTCTTGGTCAAGTCCCCATTCGCCCTTGACTCATCCAAGAGCAAAATCCTCTGAAGATGGATATTGGAGCTATATCCGAAAGCTTAGGCTCTCTGAAGAAGAAACCTGGAACATGGCATAATAGCCCCAAAACTGCTACAAATGAGATTGAATCCGGCCATGAAAGCCTACATATGACTAAGGCAATCAAATACACAGCTTTCATGGGCACAGCTGTAGAACAAAGGTTTCAAACACTCCTTGAAGGAAGAAACTGATGGGGGCAGATTGTGGATCATGTGCTCTAACCCTTTCTAAGAGCATACCCACTGGGCTATGGAAGGCCAGTTACTGCCTCTTTGTTTAATCTAAGGAAGGATCTCCACAGTGGTGGGAAATGCTGTGTTTGTAGCACTATTCTTTAATGCAAAGGCATGTCATTTTTCTCCTCCACTGCCAGATCAAAGATGGCCTTCAACGTGACAGTGGGAAAGAATCCTTAAACCCAGAACAAGGTCATTCTCTTGTTCAAAGATTAAGAAGACCACTTCTCCCTTTCCTGGAGTCAAGAGAAGGTTTGACTCAGGGAGATGGACTCTCCTTTCCCCCTTTGAGGCAAGATTGGGACCTCTCTTGACTCACAGAGGGATGGGCAGGCAGCTTTCCCCTATCCATAGCAACTGTGTGTGTGTGTGTGTGTGTGGTTACAAATGTGTAATGTGCTTTCATTACACATTCAAGGTCTAATTAAGTGGGGGTTGTCGGTATGGAATGTCGTAAACTGTATGGGAAAGTCGAGGATATAATTACATGATAAAATACAATGTATTGCACAGGTAAGGTTTTGAACTATAACTTAGGATCTATTTGCACTTACCTGTCTGGAGCAGTTCTAGTGGTTCCATGGGAGGTCTCTTTCCATGCCATGCCACATCCACTGATCCAGAGTGTCTGTCAGCTGTCCTGATTGTTGTGAGCTGTGGAAAAGTGAAAACTCTCCACAACTTCACTGGGAGCAGCTGGCAAACTCCAGGATGTTTCCGGTGGAGCATTTGCACTCTCTTCTGAGTGTGAATGCTATGAGGGGAGAGGGTGGCTGTGACTGTGCATTCCCATGATGCATTGTGATTACCATGACAACAGCTGGGCAAACAGGAAATGCTGCCACTTCCATTGCCATGCTGATCCAGACAGCTGAGGCTGGACTGGTACTTCAAATGTGGATGGCTCCTTCTTCACCTGATCTTTGCTTCATTAAAATGTTATAATACCATACCAGTGAGCAAAGTGTGAACAGGCTTTTAATTAGGCAATTCATTCTGCAATTAAGCAAACTTCAGTCCATGGAGAATAAAATCAGTGGGACTTATCACTTCTCTTTGCTCTGTTACCTCAGTTTAGAACTGATTAAGGGTATCTTAATTAATGTTTGTTTTATAGGCACATTAATTTTCATTCACCAAAAGAATAACTTCTGTAGCCCTTACCAAGGGTGAATAGTGGAATATTAACCTAGGAATATCTGCAGCATTCGAAATCAGACTCACATACCATGTTGAGGTTGCCACCATCGGAAAGCAGTGGCTGAAGTTTTGGCCTCCCGAGGAAGCTCTATTGATACAATCTGTGGCTCCAAAAAAGACATAAAATCCAGTTCCCTCAGTAGATACCAGCTTATCCCATTGTCATTTGAGTACTGAACTATGAGCCCTGTAGGGTGAAATCAAATCAAGTAATTTAGTTAAGACTGCAGAAAAAAACGGAACAAATTTTACACGTAGGTGACTCAAGTTTCTGTAGAACTAGGCGAGAAATAACCAAGATACAAGAAGGCAGTTCTGTCTTGGAGAAGGCAAGGCTAAAAAATGGGAAATAGGGATGAATGGGGTGAATCTGAACAACTCCCTTGTCAGATATTTCCTGTCTTTTCTGGAGAGGATAGGTATTGCAATGGATGGGTTTTTTTCCTGAACAGAAAACAGTAGCAGTTCCCTATTATTTCAAAACATCTTCTTCTGGCTTATCTATTTTCATTTGAGGAATTTGTCCATAAGCAAAGAAACAATCTTTCTTCTTCCACTTTCAACAGTACTGTACTGAACAAGTGAGAAAAGGACTGCCACACTACCATTTTTCATTGAAAACAAGTATGACTAACAAAATATGGCTATGAGAGGAGGAGAAGTCTGCTGTGCGTGGGCTTTCTTATGATCTGCTACCAGACACCTATTCCTCTTCTATGGGTGCAGACAAGAGTGCTAGTGTGGAGTTGGAGTCCACCTATGCACCTTTTTAATGCCTGCTTGGCAATGCTACATTATTTAATTCATTACTTTACAGTAATTTGTGCTTTTGAGGATGTCTTTGACTTACTTCTGATTTTTGGTTCAAGAAATTGTGGTTGGCACTTTTTCATTATTTGCCAACTGTTTGGCTCAAGGCTACTTGGCTGGTCCAGCCTAGTCCCTACTGGTAGAGAACCATCCATGTTTAGATTTTGTATCAGAGTACAGAAAGTACTTGCAGTGTACAGGTCCAAGTTCCATATAAATTGTTTTAAACAATTAAGAAAAAATAAGTAATATTATTTGTAATATTGTTGTTACTCTTTTAATTAGCATATAGAAAATATGTAAACAAGACATTTTAGGTGTGTTAAAGCGACCAATTAAATAAAGCATATTCACCTTCATTCCTGGCTCTAGGTTTGTTGCAGCCTGTACCAATGGTTTTGCTTCCAATTTGTACATAAAACTGGACAAGTCTGATAACAAAAATGTTTTGAAATAATATTTTAGAAAAGAAAAAGAACACAGTGTAGCTCTAAAAGACACTATTAACATCACATTTTATAGAATATATTATCTTTAGATTTTACATCATCTTTTTTCAGCAAGCCTGATACAGAACTGCTTTCAATTGTTAATAGATATTAATTAACTCTACTAAGCACCTCTGAGGTGATTTAGAAATGGATTACAGATGGTTTTCAGGTGGGATCACCTCCCCCCCTGAACATTCTAACCTAGAGGTGGATTAGAGATGGAATGAGAACACTTGAGTCACATGCCTCTAAGGTACTTTTGCAATGCTTTTTTTGCTATGTGTGAATGCAGTTGAAGTCTGAAGACCTCTGTTCTCATGGTCTACCACAGCTGTGTCTGCACTGTGCTGGCACTGTAGCACATTATCTACATCGTGGAATTGTCAACAGGAAGGGCATTCTCCTGGTAGAAAGCTGCATCTGTATGGGATGGGGTATTGGACTGGGCTATGGTGCATAAACGGTGGATTGCTGATAATGAACCATGCAGTGTCCAAGGGTGGTATATTGGACCAGCTGCCAATGTGTGGAAGGCACATGAGTGACTGATTTGGTCACTGGGACAGAGGAACCCAGGATCATTTCTACAGGCACCCAGAAGCAGTTCTGGAAGTGGCTTTCTATGGAGTGCCCAGCTAAAGCAACCCTGGCTGGCAAATTTGGAGGCATCTGAACTGGGATGGCCCATCCACAATGCTGACAATTGTTGGTGCAGGCTCCAACTTTCTACCCAGTCTTGGGGTAAATCACTTGATTTAGCCCAGGATCAGCCCCAGAAGGTGCATGATAATGCGTGCCATGCGAAAACTGTCTAGATGTTCAAAGTGTGTTTGAACAGTCGTTCGAGATTTCAATTAATAGGAAATTAAATTCTTATGAGCCCAGGAAAGTAGAAATTTAAGTAAATCATTATTAGCTAATTATACACTGGGTTGAGCTACATTTAAACCTACCTGAAAGAAACATGCACACAAGAAACTTTATTTTTTGGGTGTGTGTGTGGGTGCGGAAGACAGCAGCAGGTAAACTCATCCCTTCTAAAGTTACATCTTTGTTTGCCACTTTCCCCTCTTGATTCGATTAAATATTGTAAAACAATATCAGCAAATATTGAAATAACTTGGCAGAAATCTAGATAGAAGGCTTCCTTGTTTCCCATTTATTAAACGTGCAAGAACGTCTTCAGCAAAGCACTGGAAAATGCTGAAGGTTTGGACTTTAAATATTGGTAATCTAAGGTTTGGTCTAGTGCTATAGTATGAATTGATGAACATTATGAGAATTTTTCTATTCAGTGAGTTGTGATTATGTGGATAAAAATAAGACAAAGATGCTAATCACTTCTGCCTAAAAGTTTACGGTTATATATATGTGCGTGTGTGTTTATGTTCTATGTGGCAGATAAGTAAACATACATCTATGCAAATTGATGTAATTGTTTTGGACCTCTTCAGTTCCTTTGAGACATTTGCTTCACTCCTTTTTATTGATGTGTTTTAATGATACATGTGAAGAACACAACAGATTTTGCAGGCTTCTTCTGGATGGAAGGGCCTAGAAATTATTGTCACAGTAGATGTATTGCTTGGCAATGTGATTCATAGGTGTGTGTAAAATACAGAAAGAGAGCAAGGAAAGGTAAAGAATCATGATCAAGTGGCTATGGTAGCCTCTGGTTGGTTATACTTGGTTAAAAGAATATCCACAGAAGCACTTTAGAAATGTAACACCAAACTGGAAAAAAACTTAACACTGAATTTGGGTTCCTGGTATCAAAAATTAAGGGGCAATTATAAAAACTATATTGCTAATCAATTATGGAATATGAAATAAAAAATAAAGATATGTTTTGAGGAAGTTTGACAACCATTGCTGGATGTATAAAATCAACTTGATATATTTGCATTATTGTCAAAATATATACCAACTCTTTAGCAAGATATTTAAAAGGTGTAGTAAAAAAGCCAGTTTTTGTAAAAAGATGCAGTAAAAAGGAGCAAATATCAAGTTTATGCCTACTGTGGGAAATGTGATGTTGTACAGTTTTTATTATGTTTGTTATATCAGTGGCATATTAATGTGTGTAATTTTTTCATTTAAAAAATGAAAATGTTTAACCATTTTTTAATTTGCCGTTATCCATGACACTATAGCAATTTCCTCAATTTGTTGTAAACTTATGTTCAATAAACCCTCCGGTACAATTTCTTGCTAACTTGGAAAGCACTTGAATCCTTTCCTTTACTTCCAAAATCTAATGGCAAATAAGAAGCCAAGGCATGAAGTCTGGTTTAAAAGCATACGATTGAATTCACCTGATGGTTGTGGTATCCAGTGGGACCGTTCTTGCTTCCCTTTTGCCGGGTCCATTGAAGTAAAGGGATTTTCCATCACTGAGAATTCCACAGCCGTTTCCAACCTGACCTCCAGTTATCTTGTACCAGAGAGGGCTCAGCTTCCTCTCAAACCTGTCGAACATCTCACTGTGATTAGGCACATTAGACACACAGGTCCCATGTGACGCTTCATAAGGGGAAGAAAAAAATGTATGGGAGATTCTTTGTTGAAACTGTGCTGGGCAATATTTATCTATCTATCTTCCTATCCCATCCTATACCCAGAGGTCTCAGGGCAGGTTACAATAAAACTGATATTAAACAATATTAAAAAAATAAGCTGACTAAGGGTGTTTTTCCACTGTCACTAAAAGTACCCATTAAGTACCCATTAATGGGTACGTAATGGCATTTTTGTACCCATTAATGGGTACTTAATGGGTACTTCTAGTGACAGTGGAAAAACACCCTAAAACAACCACCATATATGCCTGAAAGAAGGAGGGCATTGTTTCTTCAGTCAAAGGCCAAGGTAAAAGAAGTGTATCCTCACCACACATCCAAATATATACAGTGAAGAAGTTAGACACTCCTCAGAGGGGAGGTTGTTATACACCCTGGGGGCTACCACAGAGAAGGTCTTGCACCTTTAACAATTGATAAAGGTGGGCTACAAAGAGAGCCTCTCCTGCTGATCTTAATGGACAGGCAGGTCTATATGGGAGGGTATCCTTTGGATATTTGAGGCCTGGCTTTATAAGGTGAATAAAGGTCAATACACTGAGGAGCAGTATTATATAATACATTTTATCTTTATGTATCTGATTTTCCCTTCTTAGAGAGGCCATTATCCTAATACCCAAGCCTTTAACTTTAGCACCTGGCTGTACCTGTTCATCCAAGATGAGTAAAGGCTAAACTGTTGAAATCGGACACAATGATGTAGGCAAGCAGGGGGAAATATATATTAAAGCATCTTTAAAATGTAAATTGTGTTTTCCTGTTGAAGATGTACAGGACTTAGCAATTCTCTCGTATTCTTCGTTTTAAGAAGAAAGGAAAAGAGGGATAATCATAAGCACAGAGAGCAAAATTTCTCACAAATGGTGTTAAGATCACACATGTGGTGCTTTTGCTCAGGAGGCTGCTGTTCAAACAGCTTTGAGGATGACAATGAAACAGCAGCAGGACGCAGGAAATCTCTAACTTGATAAAACGACTGGGCCTGTGCGTGTAAAGTTCTTGTCAAAAAATGGTGCCAGTGTTAATTGCTTGGCAGAAGGGGATGGAGAAGGTAGGCTTTTGGTTCCCACTCCCTGCTAAATGGTCAGTCCTATGGCTTAGTACCTTACCTGTATAGCCCAAGTCACAAAAACAGACTCCAGAAATGCAATCTCCATGGCCATTGCAATAGCTGGAACATGGCTCTGAGATATAAACCCCATCTAATCCAAAAGGGGGGACACTTTTTTGTGAGCTGCTCTCTTGGATCCAACGGAATCGCGTCTTACTGTATAGACGGAAATAATGAAGGGACAAAATTGTTGCTGATTGCTTGAAAAATATCCTGCACATTCTGTTAGAACAAAGCTTGAAACAAAATAGCATTTTCAAGGCAGGATGTAAATACAGTATAAAGAGACAGTCGTAAACTCTTACAGGACAACTCTTACTTAACAGAAAGACTTTGAAGTCACTGTGTTTACATTAAGGTCAAAGCGACACATAATGGTTATAATGTGGATGCTTTCAGAGACATAAACAGACTCCCATCTGCACTGGCAACTGATATATTTAATTATGTCGATCACCATTCTTCTGGGGATGGTCAATATCGCTTCGATTTTGCTTCCTACTCCTGATTGTATCCCTGAACATAATGCTAAACAAACGGCTTCTAGTGATTTAGTTCTGCTCACGTTGGGCAAAGCAAACTCGTTAGTGTCAGATTTGTGTGATTTGGCACTCACATTTGTTGGTTAATTAAGGGGAAAATACTTAAACTACACACTGATTATTTGATTCATTCTCACCATGCAGACACCAGCTCCCTCTGTTAACACAGCTTGCCATGCACTGTAAATGTTTGTTAATGGAGTAACAAAAAAGAGCCAGTTTGAAAACACACACAGGATAACACAGGCTGTCTCCAGACATGCTAAAAATGCCAGCAACCTGCCGGCATTGTGGCGAGACGAGCAGACAGCCCTGACTCCATGTTGGGGTGCTGCTAATGTATTGCCTAAAATTTCAATTTCTCAGGAAGGCAGGATAACCTGTGCTTTTTTTCTCATGCCTGCATGGTGCTATATCTGCACACATCTGGCAGGGTTCCTTTGACACTCTGCTGAAACCAACTTTTGCCAGCTCACCATATGCAGAAGGAGGAGGAGGAGGTGGAGGAGAGTTGGCAATATATGAATGACCTGTGAAGGATATGTATATCCTTATGATGTATGACTGTTACGTATTTGGATGTTGTTGTTTGTTAATGTTAGATGTTATAATGAGGAAGAAGAAGAGGAAGAAGAAGAGGAAGAAGAAGAGGAAGAAGAAGAGGAAGAAGAAGAGATGTTGAGTTGTGTCAAGCTCTCAGAACTTTTTGGCTAAATAGGGCAAGGGCATGTCTAGTGATCTGTGATTTGAAGACATGCCAGCAGCTCTAAATATATGGCATTTTCCCAATCTCAAAAGGCCTTGCTGCCCTGAGTGGTAGAGTGGACCGTGATCTATTCTAGGACTTTGCCAGCTGCCACCAATGATAGTTTGGGCAGCAAAGACTACTGCAAGGAAAGGGTAGAGGCTAGGTTTTTTGGGGGGGTCTCTGGGATAGGGAACTGCCATCTGGAATAGGGAACTCAAAATAAGCCTCCCATTTTTCTCTATGCCCAGAATGTTTTGAGATTTTTTGAGATTTGTTCTGAGTTGTTCTCAAAAAGTATTCTATGAACACTGCTAGAGTTGAAAGTCTAGTGTTGAAAATGCATTGTTTTCTCAAAAGTATTTTCTTCTCCAGAGGAAACACAGTCATTTCTCTCAGTTTCTTTTAACGGGATTACCACTGCAATTTCCCAGTCATCCTTCTTGCTCTCCTTTGAACTTGTTCCAAACTCTCTTAAAATACGAGGCTGGACACAACATTCAAGGCAGTTCTAGCCAGATCAGAGTAGAGTCAAGGTCTTACTTTACTGTTGATGAATGTCAGAATACCTTGTTCACAATTACTCTGTACTACCAAATCAAATATAGCTTGTAATCAACTTCAGTTCTTAGAATAAGCCAGAAGTCTGTCAGGCTTAGAGGTGGACCAGTTCATGGAATTCATGATGAAGTTTAGGCACTCACTGAATGATAGCTTGGCTCCATATAATAGAGAATCATTCAACCAGTAACGCATGCCTTATCAGACACAGAGGCAGTGGAAGAAGAACTAGGCAGCGCTGGGTGGCAGAAACCAGATTTTCCACCTGTCATAATCTCAATGCCATCATCCAAAGAGGAGATGAAAATGGAGGACAATGCAGGTCAGCAAGACCCATCCATTTCTTTTTGCCATGCCTCCCAAGCCTATATCTCCATTATCACTTCAGAAGGAAGTCAAAATAATAATTGGTAAGTCTGTCCTGCTCCTCCAAGACCACTCTTGAGACATGTGGCTCTTATCTCCATTATGAGCTCCGTCACTGAACACATGTGATGCTTATCAAAGTTCACAGTGTCTCCATAGACATAACCTTGGGAATTTTAAAGACTGCTGATCATATCAGTTTAGCATGCTCTTCTCTCCCCTATGTAACCATGGGGGATGCTCTATATACCCTAGGGAATTTTTTGCTATGTTAGAGAAGTCAACCTTCTTTCACTTAGCAACCCATCAATGATCATCTTTTACTTGCAACATGGAACTTTTTGGACTCACATCCCACTTGAATTATTGTTTTCTAAGTACTGAGCCCCCGCCCCCCCATGTTTAAGTTTATTGCATGCTAGGAGGAAGTAAACTTCACTGAAACTCATTTGGACTTCACAGATGGTACCAAAAGATGCATGTTTCTTCTTTGTTCCTCTCCTGTGTGGCTACAAAGAAAAGAATGAAAACACTTCTTCCAGTCCTAAAGTAACCGAATTTTATTGTCGGCAAAATGTGTACAAATTCTGAATGTTATGAATATTCGTACATATCCCAAGTTGCACATATTGAGAGATGATTGAAAACTATTCTTATACTAGCTTAGCTTTACTGTGGGCATACTTTGTGATGGCATTTCCCCCTTGAAAAATGGCGTACGGCAGCTTAAATAAATGTCAGTTGTGTGTCTCTGCTGAAATGAAGCCATTAAATTTGGGGAACAGAATTTGTTGTGGAACATTTGAACTCTTTCTGCAGCTGTCCAGTTCTCTTCTCACCGAGGAGCACTGTTTATGAAATTAATCATACAGAATAGACTTATTTTACTCACAGGGCTTATTACTCTCCTACCATCCTTTCAGACCTAATTGATAAAGAAAATGAGTGCACCAGGCACGGAATATTATTTGCCAGAAGATGCCTTTTCTTTTACTGAAGTTTTTCAGCTATACACTTATTAGTTGAAATTCATCAAAAGAAAGAAAAATCTGTTGATGTTGTAAGATGTCTCTACAATAAGGTAACTGAGAGTCAGAACACTATATATAAATATATAAGCCCGAATGAAAGAATGCAAAAAAGAAAAAAGTGTGTCACCCCAGTACCTGGATGCAAGAGCTCTTGGAATAACAATAGTGACTCTAGTCCATTCTTCAAAGTCTCCTGTGTAATACACAGTCGGTTCTGTTAGTTCTCGGGAGCTTCCTTCACATCCTTTGACCCCAGGGGATGCTGGGTAACAGCCTTCCTTCACTAATGACCAGAACAATCCAGCATCATGGGAATATTGAAGAAGTACAGGAGCAGAACTACTGAACTGGTCTGTACAACCAATGTTTAGCTGAAATATAAATTAAATCAAAAGGAAAAATGGTGGAAAAATACAAAAGAAGGAGTAAACATCAGTTATATTTATAGATATTTCTTAAAAGTCCTGTCTAAGGCATAACCCAAAACTTAAGAGTCCCCCCCTTGAATAGCTTCTAGATAGCTGCACAGATAAGGAGCCATGTTGGATCAGGCTTCAGCCCGTCTAGTCCAGCATCTGTCCCACACTATAGTCCACCAATTTCTTATGGACATCTCAAACAGAAGACAATGGCAAAACCTTCACCTACTCTTAAATCCCTGCAAATAGAGGCATCCTGCCTGTTTCCCCAGCCTGGAGGATGTACCTAGGCATCCATTCTAGTAGCCATTGATACACATAGGGGTGGTAGCTGTGTTATGTTTTGCAAATGTCGTTCATTTAGCTTGATATGTGCTAAAACAGGGGATTTTTCTTTCACATTTCTAGCTTTTCAGATAAAATTACTTTGGTGTTATATGACTGCTGTACTAATTTAGAAGTCCAGTGATTATCTTCAGTGGTTTGCAAGGCAATACATTTACAGGCTTATTTTTTTTCCTGAAAATGTTAGAAACAAATTAAAGCTGTCTGATGTTTACAGCATTTTTCTAAGACTGTCTTCCCAGAAGGAAATCCCATTGTCGTATAGTGGCATTGCTCCCAGGTAACTATGAATAGTCCAGTAGCCCTAAATATTTTAACATATATGCAGACAGAAGAAAGTGACCTGGAAATTAGAGTTGGGATGGTGGGCAGAAGAACTTGAGATACAGAACACGTAAAATGGCTTAGAGGGTTGTGGAGAATATAGGGCCAAGAGACCTTGGTTGGCTTTTATTCCATAAAATATTACCATTGTGAAGTCTGCTGTGCTATACTGCCTCAGAAAAAAGCAAATTAAATGACAGCTTTGCCCCCAAGACATTGCATTTTAAAAATAGCATTATGAAAACACACACACAGTAAATATGACCGTGTGTGATATGCAGCAGCTCTCAGTTTGTATAGCATTTCATCACTGTAATGTCAAAACAGAATGAGATTATATTACAAATCTCCATACTTCTTGCCAACTTCCCTATTTATAGAACAGTGGGAGAAGATTATATTCAAAAAGCTGCCTGTAAACATATGATGTCTTTAATAATTCTGTTTGTAAATTATTCAGTGGCTTTATCCACCAATTATGTAAGGATCATGTATTTGTGGCTGGCTTATTAAAATTCTACGGCAGTCAAACCCTAGAATTCACAATGGGATTTCATTATAAACGCAATAAAAATTTGATTAGGATTCAGGTAGAAAAGCTTGTCAAAGCAAATAAACTTTCTCTTGAGCCTAAGGGTCAGTTTTTACATCACAGAACTTGATGGTTATTGCATCACTAACATTTCAACCTTGGAGATGACATAAAGAAACGAGAGTCACAGTAGTTATATTTTGCACCAACCCTGATGCCTCTCTGATCTTCATACTGATTTCATTCCTAGTTCTCCAAGGACCTGACAATATTTTCACAACACCTTGCAGCAGGTAAGCTCACCCCTCTTCAATGTTAGGTCTATTTTTTTTTTAAAACCAACTCACACTTTTATAGTGCTGATATATTTTTCTGAAAGTCCTTTGTTGGATTTTATGTAATGTCTTTTGTTTACTATATTTGTTTATTATAATCCCCTCCTTCATCCAAAGGTCCCAATGCTAACATTTAATTTAATTTTTTTATTTATATTTACATTTCTATCCTGCCCTATACCATAAAGACTCATGGCAAGTAACAGTATTTAAAAACAAACATGTTAAAATAGAGCCATATATATAAAACAATAATGTCTGTGGTGGTGGGGAACTGTACCACCTTTAGCCAAAGGCCAGAGCCTGAATGTATACAGTGAAGGAGACTAATGCACCTTGAGGGGGAGACTATTCCACAGCCTGGGGGCCATTACTAAGATGGCCCTCTCTCGAATGCCCACCCGTCTTACTATTGAGGGTCGTGGGAAAACAAGGAGGGCCTCCCCTCCAGATCTTAAGGGGATCTGGTGACACTTAGCGTCTAGAGTCACTTAGGCCATTGTCACACCTTCACTTTGAACCTTCTTCACTCCACCTTAAGGTCTGACTGCTCACACCTTTTCATTTCTTTTCATTTTATTTACTGATTTTCCATTCAGGAAAGTGTAAATGGAAGGTGGGAAGTCCACAAATAGATGAATAGAAATGAAAAGGTGTGAGCAGTCAGATCTGAAGATGAAGAAGGTTTAAAGTGAAGGTGTGACCACGGCCATAGATAAAATCTGTATGGCCAAACCACCTTCTGGCACCTAGCCCACTCCTGAGGGCAGAATCTGTTCCCAAAGTAAACATTCTACAAATGGGAGTAGAGGGCTGATGCACTCATGTGGTCACTGTGTGAAGGGGTGGTGGCTCTGGACTGACCAATCTTGTTCTTGTAACAGAAGGATTGTGACAACAACAAACAAATGGAATAATGGATCTTATCCAATGGAGGCAGAGACCTTACCAACAAAAAGTACATCTTACGGTATAGGGGAATAGAGAGGCTAAATAAAGTTCTCCA
The DNA here is from genome assembly GCA_023333525.1 of Aspidoscelis tigris stejnegeri. NCBI lineage: Eukaryota > Metazoa > Chordata > Lepidosauria > Squamata > Teiidae > Aspidoscelis > Aspidoscelis tigris. The sequence continues at coordinate 78,570,644 of JALMGA010000005.1, read as the reverse complement.
AACAAAACAAAGACCCTGGAAGTCTTTATTTTTTGGGAATTTCTGTTAAACATTTTAAAATCACAACATTCATAGTCCCAGATGCTTGCACAATTATGGTAAGAATAATTAGTTTCCTCAATTGTATAACTGTAATAAGTTATACCTTGAACTGAAGCACGTATCCTGGTTTCAGTGTTAAATCCCGTGTAACTGCAAAGCGATCACCATCAGATTTCCCAAATATCATTGCTGATGGGGTTGCAGAACAAAAAGTTTCGTTCTTGGGCATTCCTTCATTTGCTAACATCAACCATACGCTAAGCTGGTTCATAGGATAATCAAATGCTGGTTTCTCATAAAAGTTCTGTTGAATATAGAAAAAACAAACAGAATAAATCCTTTAATAAGACTAATATAAGGGATTTTTTTAAACAGGGTGACTACCACTTTGATCTAAGAAGATTTATACTGTAATGCTGTGCACTTTTATGAAGAAATATATTGTAACATGTATATTAGACTGGAGGCTGGATCGTTCCAACCTGAACTTGGGTTGATCTGAGGGGCTTGGCTATTAAATAACATTGAGATAACTGGAGATTTTCAAAAAGAAATACAAGAAATAGTTAGAGAATGGACCAGTACGGAGGGGGGGGGGGGGGAGAGAAAAAATACAATATGTATTGCATTGAATCGACTTCTGTATATCCAGCAATAAAAATAAAATTAAATACATCATTGCATACCTGATGACTGTTAGCTGAAGTGAAATGACTCCATGGGAAAACACTGCATTTAAGATCATGCTTTTTCTAGAATTAGGCATTCATTTCCTGATTTAAATTAACATACATGCTTTCAACAATCAAAGTGCATAAGAAACACACCATCTCCCCAGAATTTACATCATCTAAAGGATTTTAATTTTAATCCATTAAAATGTGGGGGATGATCAGTGTCGTTCATCGCTATTAAAGACCTCAATCACCACCAAAAAACAAACAAACTTATAGAAACTAGGAGCCCATTAATACTAACATCTTTGTATGCAAAGATTGCACAAACTTTGGTGATAATTCTCCAGTGCCTACAGTCTTCTGGTGGCAATTTGCACACACATGGCCACACATTTATTTGTCTATTTATTTATTTGCATTTTTATCCTACTCTATACTAGAACTTCTCAGGGTGGGTAAATGCAATAGGAAACAAAATATAAAATGAGCAACAGTTTGTTTGATTAACTGGTTATCTGTCAAAATGGACACAGGGTGTTCAGTTCAATTATAAACTGAATATTGTTTGTGTTTGTGTTCATCCCTACTCTGGAAGCTTTCACAGGAACAATTTAGGCCAGGATCACACCTTCACTTTAAACCTTCTTCAGTACCTCTTCAGACCCCATTGCTCCTATACCTTTTTGTTTCTATCCATGTTCATTTCTGGACTTTCCACCCTCCATTTATTTATTTATTTGCTTGTTTGTTTTACATTTTTATCCTGCCCTATACCTGAAGGTATCTGGGCCGATAACAACATCTAAAATCAAACATCATTAAAACAACAGTATGTATTAAAAGAGTAGCATCTGCAAGTGGGAAGGGAAAGTGTATCCCCATTTAACCAAAGGCCAGGGCAAAGAGGTGTGTCTTCACTGCCTTCCTAAATGTGTACAGTAAAGGAGATAGATGCATCTCAAGGGGGAGACTATTCCATAGACTAGGAGCCATCACTGAAAAGGCTTTCCCCCAGGTGCTCACCCCTTTTGTTGGTGAGTATGGTGGGACAACCAGGAGGGCTTCCCCTCCAGATCTTAAGGTATGGGCAGGTTGATAGGAGAGTAGAGAACACCTTGATATAAGTTAGAGAACACCTTGAATTGGGCTCGGTAGTGATTTGGAAGCCAGTGCAACTCTTTTAAGACTGGTGTGATGTGCATCCAGCCAGCTGTCCCAGTCGGCAATCTAGCTACTGCATTTTGCACTAGCTGCAGCTTCTGAACCGTCTTCAAGGACAGCCCCACGTAGAGCGCATTACAGTAGTCTAGTCTGGAGGTTACCGGAGCATGGATAACTGTGGCTAAGTCATCTCTGTCCAGAAAAGGCTTCAACTGGTGTACCAGCTGTATTTGGGAATAGGTACTCTTGGCCACAGGCTAAAGCTCCACAGATAAAATGGATAGATATGAAAAGTTGTGAGCAATCAGGCCTGAAGATGGGCTGAAGAAGGTTAAAAGTGTAGGTGTGACCACAGCCTAAGTCTGAATAAGTCTCAGGGAACTAGAGACTACAGCTCAAGTAGAGGGGCAGATACAGCAATAGGGAGTCTCCCAATGATGTGAAATTTGTCAATCACTATTAAAGACCTCAAGCAACAATAATATGAATTGTATTAATCTATTCTGACCTTCAAACTCAGGAGGCTTTATTTGCTCCTCTGTGGCCTGTGACGGTGCCTATGCAGTTACTTACATTTAAGGTCCTACACTCAGTTCTTCAGGGTTTTTTTTTTTAAATTTACTGTCACATCCATGAAATAGGTTGTGATTTTCACCCCACCATACTACCCATAAACAGTGACCTAGAATTTGAAGCCGAGGAAACATCTGAACTCATCTGGAGATCTGGAGATCCAGAACATATTTAGTCAGACAAGCTTTCCATAGAAGTACATAATTTCCTGTCATGACGAAGTAGCTTTCAAAACCAGCATCACTTGTCTTTCTGACGCTCGAGATTGCAGTTAACGTACAGCTCAATTTGCATTCAGTCATATGTCAACAGTGGCCTTCTGCATTCTGTGTAAGATAAATAGGCCTGTCTCTATACAAACACTGGAAACAGCAACATTCATAAGCTGACACTGCCCCATCAACCTTCTATGTCACCTTTGTGGGTTAATGTGAAGTTATCTGTCTGTATCCGTGAAGGTTAGGTTCCTGAATACTCATTCAGTTTTGAGGAGACTGCTTGCCACTGTTTGCCATTGTGCACAGACAGGAGCTTATAGGCTTCCCAGATGAACTATGTCACTGAAATACTGTGAGAGGTAAGTGGCAGGAGCAAACTCCTTTGATCTGAGTCCATGTAGCACTTCTAGCCCTTGGCTCACTTGTTTTGAACACATGTCCAGGCTGGGCAGGAACTTATTGTCTCTGTTATCTCATCTTCAACCAGGAAAAGAGAAACTATGACCCTGCCCAGCAGGTAATTCTCTCATTACTCACCTACATTTGTCCCTCTTGACAAGATAGACAATCTGAGCCAGCCAAAACACAACTGCTCATGGTACAATGACTAAGCTGTTCCATGACGCACTGTGTCTTATTCCTGAGGCCTGATGTAGTCTGCCCTAGCTTTGGATGGCAGGCCCCTATTCCAGGACTGATATTCCTGACACCGATATATCAGAATGGGCCAGAAATTCAATATCAATTCAAATTTAGTAGAATTTTGTGAAATGTGAATTTTCTGAATTTCTGAGCTTTTGGGTCTGCTGTAAAACAAAATTCCAGTGACTACGTGGTTGTAGCCAGGCAGTTTTCTTGACGAGAGTACAGAAGTGGTTTGTCAGAGTCATCTTCTGGGGGGCACCTCATGGAAAAGAGATACTTTTTCACTGAACTATAACCACTTATGAAAAAAAATGTGTGAGATTTCAGAAATCATTATCCAGATGTGTTCCAACCCTCTCCTGTGTGAAGTATGTGCTCATGTGCTATACATCATTCCATAATATGATTCTATAATTAATCGAATAAATATTAAAACCTGACACATAGGGTTTTCAGTATCAGGAAACTTAAAGGGAAAATGTCCTCATTAACTGTGTTGGGCTTTTAAAATATAACTTTAAAATCTGGCTCAGCTGGGTTACATATTAATCCTATTGTCAACTTCTGTTTTATACTCTTCATAGAAAGCATTATTAATTCCACGCCTGGAGCTCTTAATCATGAGGGAAAAAGTATTTATTATTTCCCTACCGACCCTTGTTCAGTTAAAATAAGTAAAGAAATGAAATGTAATATTGCTTATTTTTCTTCAGTTTTTACCTCCTCAGATAACTTGACCACTTTGTTTTCAGTTTAATCAAAACATCAAAACTGTAATCACAGACCATTTCCATCCTTGCCATGGAGTGGTCCATGGAGGGGGGTCAAGGGTCCTACATTCCACAGGCTACAGCAGGAGAGAGCAGGGCCTTCCCTCCCCTAGTGGATTTTGTCCTCACTGGGTGAAGCTATGACTGAAACAGAGCACCAAAATGGTGTCCAGTCCCGTGAAGGAATGCAGATAGCACAATGGCAGCACCGAAGGCATTGAACACTGGTGCCCCCTGGAAGCCACAAAACCTGGGAATGCAAGTTTCTAGTCCGAAAGGTGAAGGAGCAGAAGGGAAAATGAAAGCAGGAACTTTGTGGGAAAAATTAATAACTTGGGCCAATGATGGGAGATATAGTTTAGCAGCACCTAGGCTGTGGTCACACTTTGACTTTAAGCCTTCTTCAGTCCTCATTCCTTTCTGACCACTCACACCTTTTTCATTTCTATCTGTTTTCTTGGTGGACTTTCCACCCTTCATTTGGACAGTGGGAAGTCCACAAATAAGACGGATAGAAATGAAAAGGTGTGAGCAGTGAGATCTACTGTAAAGATGGACTGAAGAAGGCATGACCATGGCCCTAGAGGCTCACAACTGGACTATTTGGATTTAAACAAATAAAATGGTGTAACCTCAGCTTGAAGAGAGAGAAGAAAAAGAATGAACAGCCTACTTGCTTTTGGCTGCTCAGGGACCATACTAAACAAGGCACTGATTTAAACAAGAGTTCTTTAATTTCCATGTGGAATTATAAGCTGCCCAGGCTTGCCAACTGTTCTGTCTTGGGCGAAACATGGTCAAAAGACTGCTCCCCCCTGTCCTAGTTCCATTGCAGGGACTGCTGCTAAAGCTAATGGATTGGGATGATTTGAGATTGCTGCTTATCGCATCAGAGAACAGCTTGCCTTTTGAACATTTGCACAATTAGCAAACATTTATATATTTATTTCCAGGCTGATAGTGCTTGGGAAGAACTGAATAATATAATATTCACAGAGCTGTGGATTTCGGCAAAAAATGGGGCATATTCATGAAACCATTCAGACTGTGGAAACATGTGGGTGGCTGCTCGATCACGCCTGAAAGTGAACTAATCCCTGAACTCACTCAGTGTTTGTGATCATTGTGTTAACTTAAGGTGGCTCATCAAGCTTAATAATAAAAATACTTCACATACTTTTTCACTGAATTACGTATTTGTGCTGGTTTTGTATGACATTTCTTAACTTTGCAGAGAACTATTCAGAAAAAGAAGAGTTGGCTTCTCTACCCTGCTTTTCTCACCCATTTAAAGGGACTCAAAGTGACAGACAAAGCTTCTATTCTTCCTACAACAGTACACCCTGTGAGGTAGGTGGGGCAGCAAGAGCTCAGAAGAGAGCTGTGACTAGCCCAAGGTCATGGCTTCATGGAGGAAGAAGAACAGTTGGCGTTTCTACCCCACTTTTCTCACCCATTTAAGGGGACTCAAAGTGCCTGATAAACCTTTTGTTCTCCCCACAACAGAACACCCTGTGAGGTAGGTGGGGCTATGACTAGCCTAAGGTCACCCAGCTGGCTTCGTGGAGTAGTACTAAACTGTTCCTTTCTTGGGCTGTTGAAGTGCTCCAAGCTTGACCTGTACCCAGCATCCTTGGTACGACCTTATAAGAAGAACTTTTATTGGAATAAGAAACTTATTCTTCCCCTTTATATTTTACCTGAGGTAATGTTGGATTAACAACTGGGATGATTTGCTTTAGTTTCTCTGACAGAATAATAATGTCATCAATAGCCCACTGGTCATATCCTTCCCCTGAAAACACTGGTTGCCACCAGCGGAATCTGGTGCAGGAAGTCTTTGCAGCATCAGGAAGTTCAAGATAGACAAACCTAGAAGCAAAAGTTTTGAACGACATGTTATGGACCTTTACACTTCTACATATATATAGATGTACAACAATGTGGAGAATATTCTTTTGGTTTGTATTATTTCTACAGGATGTACATGTACTGACAACCATCATTCACTGGCATGGTGTTGCTTGCTACTAAAAGTAAGATGAAATGTTATGGTGAAAGTCAAACCCTTGGATAGGCCTTCTCAAATCTGTTGTACTCCATCTCTCTTAATCTAATACAACAGTTTTTCTCAAACCTTTAAAGCTTCCAAAGCAACTGGATAATATGAAAGTCTTTGCAAAGCAATATGAAGAACTGAACTTTTCTATGCTATCATACACACACAGACACAAATGTTATGGAGCTGCCCATTAACCAAAGTAATCCAGCCTGCTTACAGATAACTAGGGATGTGCATGAATATTTGTTATTTGTACACATTTGGATGAATTTGGACGTTCATACAGAAATTGAATGTTATGACATTTGTACATTAACATATGTACAATATGAATGTTTCGAACATTTGTATGAATAGTTCAGACATTCATCAAACTTGGGGAGGTGGGAAAGTGGGGGGCCAGTCACATCTGCAACAGATCCAGATTGCATTTGACATGGATCGAGAGTGGATTAAAAGTGGATTCAGGTCAGATTTGATGCTTTCAGAGCGTGGATATGTTACAGATATGTATCTGATACGTATGCATTCGTGTTGGATACTTATCAGATACGTATGGGTTCGTATCAGATACATTTTCGTATCAGATACATATAGGATATTTGTATGAACTTGTACCAATATGTTTGTATCGAATAGAATCCTAACATTTGAAGGGGATCTATTTGAATGCATATGGATTTTCTAACATTCAATTCATTACAAATCAAATGTCAACATCCCTACCGATAACTCATTAAAATAATAAAAATCTCTCCCCACCTGGCCCCTCTGTAGCATCTAACACCCTTCCAAGGCAGCTGGACGCAGTTATGTGGAAGAAGAGATGGAGGGTTTGCACCACAGGGTGAACATCTTCAGATGCTTTCGTATACTGCAACATAAAGATGAGAAACTGCCCGGGGGACCATGCGGAAGGAGAATGGAGCCACCTAACCCAAAGAACATCCTCTTGTGGCCACTTTGCAATAATCTATTTCTGTATTGGATAGTCATCTGTTTTTCTAAAAGTATTCATTGGTGGTGGTGGAAGCATAGCTGCATCTGTTTTTATACTGAACTGCACACTACAATACGCATAAGAACAATGTACCATCATGAATTAGTACCTGGACTTGCTGAAATCAGAGAAATACATTTCTGCTAGTAGATGCCAGTTGATACCACCATTGTTGCTGTATTGTAACAGGACACCTTCCTCTCTGCTGTCTGGTTTATTGCAGGAAGGACTCTCACCACCTATCTGAATATAAAACTGGACAAAGTCTACCCATGTGGTATCCAAATCCAAGCTCACCAATTGTCTCTTTCCAGCCTATAAGATATACAGAATGAGGAAGGAAACGCAAACAGTAAAACAATAACTCATAGACAGTATTTGTACTTAAATAATACACATTTTATATTAACCATGAAATATAGCACAAATAGAAAAATCATGGCCAGAAGAAGTTCAGAGATAGTGTCATCTGGCCATTGAAGTGGTTACCAAATGGAAATGCACTGGGTTCAATTGCAGAACTATATTTTTTAATGATGTACAGAATCTGAGAATGCCAACACTTTGAATGGCATAAACTGTCTATAAATATTCAACAGTTATTTGGGGGCATGTGTCTTGAGTATGATACACAAAGAAGGATCACAGCTCAGTGGGGTTACAATGTGTATTTATTTCATAAGAACATACGAGGAACCCTGCTGGATCAGGCCACAGCCCACCTAGTCCAGCATCCTGTTGCAATACAGTGGCCCACAAACTGCCCATGGGCATCTCAAGCAGGGACAAGGGCAAACCTTTGCCTGCTCTTGAATCCCAGCAAATGGCCTGCCTGACATTTTTACTATTTTTAGGAGTACATAAAACTTTTCCGTGTGAGCACATTTACACAAATAACCACTGATTCTATAAGCTATTGACTTCCTGCCTTCTTCCCAAGCTTCTCTTGTATTTATTTATTGGCCCTCTTGCTTTCTCTGTTCTCTTCTTCTTCCTGCATCTAGTGGTCTTCAAACCCAGCAGTTATGAGTTCATTTTCTAGTTCTAGGATAAAATCAACAAAGGGTTAACAAAGTGTTCCCAGTTAATAGAATCAAGGAAGAGGCAATGAGGGCTTGTTCATACTTATGCCTTGATGTTTACAACTGTGAACTCCAGTCACATACTGAGCCATGATGTATAGAAAAATCACATAACTGCCTTCTAAGGAGATAGGTTCTATAAATATTGAGCATAAAGCAGCAGTGGTTCTTGTGCTTCATATATATGTAGCCCTGTTTGGGATTGGATGAAGCAGCAAACAGATGGAGCTGACAAACATCCATCCTCCATCTCGTCCCTCCGTGACAGCCAGAATGCTTTTGTAGGTGACCACCCATCTGTGAAGCTGGTGAGGGACCAGAAACAGAACTGGAAGTTCAGCCATGTATGCTGTAAATGGCCCCAAATGCTGGGTCTTCAATCAGCAACAGGGCAAGGTGACCCACTGATGGCTGTTCCCTCCATTCTGATTTAGCTGTCTAAAGTAGGGGTGTGCACGAATATTTGAAGGTATTTGAAATTCAATTGAATCTGTCCAAATTCGACATTCAAATTTGAATTGAATGTCCATAAATTCAAATTTAAAGATTCAAACGAATTTTGAATTTTGGATCTATTCATTTGAATTATCTGGACATTCGTATCTGTACGGGTTCGTACATGATGCATACTTGCAGATAAGCATCTTTCCCACATCCGTACGCATTTGCACGGATCTGTATGTGACAAAAACGGGTTGCATACGGGATAACTACCGGATGCACATGGCAGTGTATAGGATGCGTAACGATGTGTATGGGCACATACGAATGCTGTCGACACTCGTAAGTGCAAATTCAAATAGAAAATTTGAATGAATAGATTCAAATTTGCTTAATTCGAATGAAATTTGTTTAAATTCAAATTTTAAAGATTCAAATTGAATCTAATTTTTGGATATTCGATTCGAGTTGAACTGAATCCCAAAAATTGCATTTGTGCACACCCCTAGTCCAAAGGATAAGTAATCACTGATACTTAAGCAACATGCTGGCAGAAAAACAGTATGTAGATCCAGCCCTACGTATGATAAAATAAATATGATCTCATGTAGTTTGTTTAAAAAAGGATCCAAGGGATGAGGATGGCCCAGGCATTTTGCATGAAATGTTCACACTGCCTGCAACCTGAGCAAGTCTATTGAGTTAATGTAGTTGCCACAAAACAGAATTTAAAAAAGAAAAACTGATCTAGATGATGAACAGGCTGGTTCAACATATGGCAACTATATGTTTCATGACTAGATTAGGAATTTGACTAAGCTCTAGATAAATCCAGGTGTTGTAACCCGCCCAGAGACCTTTGGTATGGGGCGGGATATAAATGTAAATAATAAATAAATAAATAAATAAATCCAGGTGTAAGCAGACAGAGATATTTCCACAACCTTGTTCAAAAGGATAATTTAAAAAACAAAAATCCTGGGCTCTGATACAAAAACTATTTTATTATTTCAAACATGAGTATCATTTATATATCATTCTGATTATAGCCTTCCTGCTGCTGATTTCGTATCTTCAAAACCTTCTGAGGCTAACAGATACGCATTTGACAAGATCTATGTGGGCATAAATGCCAGAGAAATATATCATTTAGTTTTAGCATACCAGATGCAGTTTGCAAAATGTTCTACCCTGCTTTCCTATCTGTAATCTACTCCCTTACATTTCTAATCAAATTCTAAGAGCAAAACTATATATTATGTTGCAAAACTGTCTTATTCCATCCTGTGATACAGTCCAGTTCCCAAATTGCTCAATATAGTAAAAAAATATGGCCAAATAAGTTGGAAATAAATGTATTCAGGGATAAAGAAACTGCATTTGACTCTACACATGGGCATCACCAGATGGTCAATACTGAAGTCAGATTGATTATACTTTATACTTGGCAACCAAAGGTGAATAAGCTCCATAGAGCTAGTAAAAACATGGAGATGATTGTGGTTCAGATCATGAGCTTCATATTGTAAAATTCACCCTGAAATTGAAGAAAGTAGGGAAAACTAGACCATATAGGTATGACCTAAATAATATCCTTATGAATATATACTGGAGGTGAAGGGCAGATTTAAGGGATTAGATTTGGTAGTGCCTGAAGAACTATTAACAAAGGTTTGTAGCATTATACAGGAGGGAGGAGCAAAAACCATCCCAAAGAAGTGCAGGAAAGCAAAATGTCCGATTTATGAGGCTGTACAAATAGCTGAGGAAAGAAAGAACAAAAGGCAGAAAGGGAAAGATATGCGCAACTGAATGCATACTTCCAGAGAACAGCCTTCTTAAATAAGATTGCAAAGAAATAGAAGAAAACAAGAGAATGGGAAATACAAGAGAATTCTTCGAGAAAATTGAAGATATCTAGGGAATGTTTCATGCAAAAATGGGCATAATCATCCCAAAAGAAGCAGAAAAGATAAAGAAGAGGTTTCAAAAATGCAGCAGACTTAATATCACTGGTAAATGTTGCAGTGCAGTCACTAACCTAGAGCCAAACACCCTAGAGAATGAAGTCAAGTGGGCCTCAGTATGTGAGGTAATGGAATTCCATCAGTATTGTTTAAAATACTAAAAAATGCTGCTGCTAAAGTGACCTACTCAGCATGCCTGCAAATTTGTAAAGCTCAATAGCTGGAGAAAATATCTGAGAGTGGACTGTAAAAAAAAAATCAAAGGAAGTCAATACTAAAGGAAACCAACCCTGCCTGCACTCTAGATAGACTAATATTGAAACATAAACTTATATGCTTTGGACACATAATAAGAAAACAGAATTCACTAGGAAAGATCTGGACAATGGGAAAGACTGAAGGCAACAGGAGAAGGGGTAAAAAAGTTTGAGATTGGTCAATAGTACCATGGAAACAGCGAACTTGCTGATTTTTTTAAAGTGCTTTTAATATATATTCTGTTTTTAATCTGTTGTTTTAATGGTTGTTACCCACCCAGAGACCTTCGGGTATGGACGGGATAGAAATGTAAATAATAAACAAACAAACTTGAACTTGGGCAGACTCTGGGAGCCAGCGGAGACCTGGTGTGCTGTGGTCCATGGGTTCATGAAGAGTCAGACACAAATGAAAACTAAATAACAAATTCTGAGCATTCTGTTGTGAAAACATCTTTTTTAGAAGCCCATGCCTAGAATCTATACTTCGGTTCATAGAAGACCCACCCATTCCATTATGTTTGAATTATCAGCTTTCTTCATCTCTTATGATGCAGATTATTACAAAAAGACTCCATCAAGGAAAGACTCTGTTTGAGCAACTGTTTCCTATTTTCCTTTTGTTCCCATGGAGGTGAGTCACACATCAGAACATAAGGGTACAGTCTCTGCATACCCAGTGCCATCCATCTGCATTTCCTACAGTAGCACAAATGACTCAGTTCCCCTGTGAAGAACTGAGACACAGTTCCAGACAGGATCCCCCCTGTTATATTTGCAACATGAAATTCATTTCACTGGTGGGATGATTTAGTACATAATTAAAGTTAATTAAAAAAAGGCCCTGAGTTAAAAGAAATCACAAAAGAATTAGGGAAGATGACTAATTAAAAGAGTTACACTTTTCACATATGCCTACAGTCAATTAAGATAAGCCACAGGGTGAAATCTAATGCTGTCATTCAACCTGAAGAATGGCTTTTGCTCCAGCAGAGGCTTCTCTTAATATAAGAGATGAGGTGGCAATTCTTTTCTTGTTTTTGCCCCCACTGCAGCCTCCTAGACCTCTGAAACCAGTTCCATTAGTTTTGGGAAACTTCCGGAACACTGTTTGTTTACATTTTTATTCCACCCTATAGCTGGAGGTCTCCGGGTGGGTAACAACATCTAAAATCAAACATAACTTAACATCATTAGAACATTAAAACAATAACAGCATCTGCCAGTGGGAAGAGAAAAGTATCTCCCCGTTTAACTGAAGGCCAGGCCAAAGAGGTGTGTCTTCACTGCCTTCCCAAATGTGCACCAGACGGCAAACCAGCAGAACAAGCTGGTGGCTCAAAATCGACATCTTTGAATTTAGCAGTAGTCCAATTGTAGGTGCCACTAATAGATGCTGCCAGCTAGGTGTCAGATTGGGATCAACTGTCATTGTATAAAAATAAGGGCACTGGAGAAGGTTGACTCAGGTTCTCCATTCATTCATACTATAATCTCAAAAGTGACTGCAGCAGGCAACCTTCCAGCAGGAGAATGGGGAACGTATATTACTATTTCTAATCTGGATGGATGGAAATATCCCCATGACCTTCTCCTTCTGGATGCATTACCAGGAGATGTAAGATGCTATTATTTCTATTGGACTAATTAGTTCCAGTACTTCTTTACTGGAGAAAAAAATCATGGATATATTCTCTGTTTAAAGCAAGAGTATAGTGCAGAAAAATGGGGGAATAAAAGAGAAAAATCTTGCCTGTAGAATAATAGATTCCCTGTAGCAGCCCTGAATATTTGTAATATTCAATATTTGTATGAATTGCGACATTTGTACATTAACATTCATATTCATACGACTGCTCTGGAACATTTGTGAACTGGGGAGGTGGGAAAGCGGCTGCGCCAGTCACATCTGCAACAAATCCAGAGTGCATTCAACATGGAGTGAGAGAGGATTCAAAGTCAATTCAGGGCAGATTCTTCAGGTATTCAATCCAAATCGAACTGAACTCCAAAAATTACATTTGAGCACATCTCTACTTCTGAGCTATTATCAAATAAAACTTGCCTGTCTGGAAGTGGGGAACTGGAACTTAACTCGTGGAAAATCTCTTTATACAAATAATCTGTGCTCAATAACACTTAAAAGAAGTACAAGATGAAGACTATTTAGTGGGGGGAGGGGAGTCTCCACCAGGGTCAATCAACTTCTCCTTTTGGAGAAAGCCAAATATGCAATTGCAATATCTAGTTAAGTATGAGCTGCTTAATAGAGGGAGAAATTTGTAAAGAGCAATTTTCTCCCTATAAGAAATAATACTATAAGCCTCTGCAAGCACTATGTGCTGCCACAGTCCTTATCTCTCAAGCATGAAGGAAACCACAAACCCCAATTAGCTGGCTTTTATAACTTCTACTTCAATTTTGCAAGCATACAAGTCTCATTCAGCAAAAGAGAGTAGAATCATAAAATCAAAGAAGTGAGTGTGATCTTGCAGATAATCAAGTCTAATCTTAGGAATACAACATTCAGAGAACACACAGAAAGTAAAGCACTTTCACTCATGAGTCTCGACCTACTAAGGAAAGAAAGAAAGCTGAAGAGACAGATGCATGGGGACAGCAACTGTATGTATGGCCAGAAGACAAAACTTCATAGGATGGGCAAATCCCAAAAAGTCCTCATTTTGCAACCCTAAGATATAATAAAGCTGTTGGGGAAGATTTCTTACCACCTGGACTTTGATTGATAGTCCCCTTACTTGCTGAGCTGTTTAATCACATCAGCCAAACTTGCTACTTGTCTCAATTTATGAGAAAGGAAATAGAAGGGACCCAAACATAATATAGCTCTATTAGTCTTATTAACAGCGTAGTGAACATGTACACTAGATACTCAACAGGGGACAACATGGAGCTCAATGGGAAAAAGATTTCTAAGTGGGAAACAATCTGGGTTTTGTATGGCCCACTCCACCATGGACAATGGCTCCATGCTACAGCATTTGGTAGTGGAGCAATTGTTCACAACTTTCATAGACTTAAGCACTGCTCCTTTGATGGAACTAAGAGAGGCATTTTAATTAGTCAACATGAGCATGGATCCCAGACTATTACATTTAATTAAGACTCTCAACTATGACTGAGTGTTCTCATTGAGACTGAGCGGTCCTTGACTGGAAAAATCCCCACATTCAAGGATGTTTGACGGATTATATGCTGGCTCTTATCCACTTGTGAGTAAATGACATTCCCATGTATATTAATTTCATGAAGGTAGACAAGTCAAAGATTCTCAACAAGTATCTTAATGTCCCACTTTATGCTGGTGACTTTATATTATATTTTACCAGCAGTTAGAAAATGCAAGTCAATGTCTCACCTCTATACCACTGACCAGTATCTGGCAGATTATCCCTTGTAGGCATTCTTGAAAAGGATGCTGGAATACAGAGATGCTGAACTCCTTTGCAAAGGTGCTTATAGTTTTTAGCCAAGAGTCCACCCTCTGGACAACTTGATAAGAGATTACAACATCTACTCCCATATCTATCTGGAGGGGAGGCTCTCCTGGTGGGCACCTGGGAGAGGGTCTTCTCAGTGATGGCCCCTATGCTTTGGAATAGTCTCTCCCTTGAGGTGTGTCTTTCACCTTCATTGCACATGTTTAGGAAGGCAGTGAAGACGCACCTTTTTGCCCTGGCCTTCAGTTAAATGAGGCCACACTTTTCCCTTCCCACTGGCAGATGCTGTTATTGTTTTAATGATGTTTGATTTTAGATGTTGTTATCCACCCAGAGACATCCAAGCATAGGGCGGGATAAAAATGTAAAAATAAATAAATAAATATCTTAATTGATAAGGGTTTCTAATTATGCAGTCTTGCTTTTTAAAGTTAAAACACACTGTGGTTTCTAGCTTTTTTTTAAGAAACCCACAGCATTGGTTGGTTTTATATTACACTGATAATAAACACACATGCACTACCCACAAGTAGCATTATGAAATACCTGGTTGAAATAGAGAGAGGATCCAGATGAGATGACTCCACAGCCTTGCTCTGATTTTACAATTTCTCCACCAATTACTTCCTGCCAATCTGTTTCCATACTGTTTGGGTTCTCAAAATCAGACATTATTGTAGAAGGAAGGTTATTTTCAGGGTGACATTCAGTGCCTCGATATCCAGAATCACATCTGCAAACAACAAATCTGGAGTTCAAACACATAGTCTACTGCTTGAAGAAATAAACAGGCAAGCAGCTCTGGTCCATGAATGTGAAGGCATAGCATAACATTATCCAAAGTTAGATAAATCTGTTTCTGCTTTATGAAGAAAGTAGTGCCAGCTATGTTGAAATGACATTGCACATTCTTCTCATGCTTCACCTGAAGGATGCCTAGTTTGTATACAGTTTTTTAGAAACTGGTGTTAATAGATTGATGTCTACCTGGTTACCCCCCTATAGTGTTAGGTAGGATAAGTTTTTGGCCCCAAGAACTCTGAAACACTGGATCCTAAAGGGTCTGTTTTTTAACATCTATAGGAAACTACTTGGAGAGTTCATCAAGCAATATGGCATGTTTATCTCCAATATGCAGGTGTAACACAGGTGTTACACAGGTATTTCCCCATTATATTAGGAATAGGATCATGGTGTGCTGAACTGCACTCTGACACCAATGCAGGGCTGGATAAGAATGCATAAAATTGAATCTCAGGACAGATCTCCACTAATCAGATGGGGGTGAATTTAACAGAGTTGTGGAGGAAGCTTTGTCATCGCCCCTGAAAAAGATACTTCTATGTCTCCATTTTAGAGGGTGTAAAATCATTTTCTGCAGCAGCTGGCATTAACTCTTTTTCAGGGCAGAAACTGTGCATTGCAAAAGAGGTGTCTCCAATGTCAATTGCACTTGAGGCTCTTTCTGATACAGTGTGTGGAGTTGCCGTAGCAGAAATAACTTTTCCAGGCACCTCCATGGGTAAACGGAAATGCAAGTTCAGTCATTTCTCATGTGAAGTCCTGTAATTCAGAAGAATGTCCTTATTTTAGATGGGTTTGCAGTCTTGTTTGGTAATATTGTCCTATCTAGTATCGTCACTAGTAGCTTCAAAGTACATTCAGTGGCACAAAGTGTCTCTATCTAGATGGGAGCAGCTTGGCTTCACCAATCTATAACTTACACCATCTCTTACTGTAATGCTCTCTATGTGGTGTTGTCCTTGAAGTTAGATGAGAAGCTGAAGCTGAAGAAAGAGAAGAAGAAGAGTTGGCTTTTCTACCCCGCTTTTCTCACCCATTTAAGTGGCTGACAAAGCTTTTCTATTCTTCTCCCCACAACAGAACACCCTGTCAGATAGGTGGGACTGTGCGAGCTCAGAAGAGAGCTGTGACTAGCCCAAGGTCACCCAGCTGGCATCATGGGGGAGGGCAGAATCAAACCCGGTATTCTCAGGTAAGAGTCCAGCTTCCTAAGCACTAGACCACAGAATATATTGGCTCTAACATTTAAACAGTAAACAACTTGGAACAGAGAGCATTTGATGAAATGTTAGCTTCTGTATAATTTGCCTGGAAACATTTGTCACAAAAGTTAACCTAAGGGGAGAAAGTAATGTACAAGTTTTTATCTGTCCACATGTCTCTCCCTTCCACCTCATGTCGAAACAAAACAAAACTGTTCAAGGAAAATAATATGACAGTTAAAAATAACAACAAAATTAAATTACTCTTTGAAGACACTGAATTGAGATTGAGGCACTTATAGGTAAAATCTCTGGGTGAACAGGAAAGTTTTCAATTACTTCTTAAGAGTACATAGCTATGGGTCTTGGCTGCCTCAAATCAAGGTTGGGTTCTGGATGAGGAGGTCTTTCAGATAGTCAGGTCCAGAGATATCTGGGATTTTACACATATGAACCATCACCTTGTATTGAACTCAGTATACTGTAACCAGCCAGCAAACAGGGCTATTATGGTCTTATAGCTGCAGCTTTTGAAGGGTCTTCAAGGGCAGCCCCGTGTAGAGCACATTGCAGTATTCTAATCAAAACCAGTCAAGGCCAATACAGTACAGAGGTTAGGCCATCTCTATCTAAGAGTGGCAGGATGTGGCGTATCAGATGAAACTGAGGCAGCCCTAATCACTGTGCCCAAGCGCATTTCTAGGGACAATCTTGAACCTAGGAGTGCATCAAGTTTCATAACTGGTCCTGGTTACACACGCAAGCACACACACACCCCTATTGGTTTTGGAATAAACAACACATCTACTGCAATAGTAAACAAGTACCTGCAAACACCATGGTCACACCAGCCGTGCCCATTACACATGTCTGGGCATTGTTGCCCAATGTAGATGTTATCTAAAGCCCACTCATCTTGAACTGTGTAGTAGCACTGGCTCCAACGGAAACGTGTAGCACTTGACCTTTGACAATAATAACAGATTTTTTCATTAACGTGTAACATTAAATATAACTTCATTTAACAGAACCCACATAACAACACAGACAAAAGGCAATTCAAGAGGTTGAAGTATACTGAGAATGGCCGCATCCCCATTATAAGCTTAATTCGGTTTCCCTAAACTGAAATAATTGAACCGGATGCATATGCGAATTTGCCTGTTCCCATTACTTTAAACTTAATTGTGTTAGATCCGGATTCTGAGGATCTTTCGATCCAGATTCTGAGGATCGTACGTGGCGTACATGACTCAAGGGGGGACTCAAGTGGCTACTTTTTAAATTCCGCTTTTCTGCCCTGCCCTCTTCCTCCTAGCATGAATGCACCACCCATAACGGACCCCTTCACTGGGTGGCTGCCGCTTGCCTGGATGGAGGAAAAACGGCACCGGGCAGCCAGCAATTCTCCCCATTGCCCAGGGCACACAGCAGCAGCAGCAACTCAAGCAAGGGGGCTTTAAACATTCACACATCTCCCAAAACCTGCCCTGCTTTACTTTCCCCTTTAAAGGTCAGACTCCAAAGACCTAGAATTGCGCAAAATTGCAACATTGTTATCAGGTGTGAAGTGCCTGGATTGCTACAGTGTAGTGGCTGCTGTGAAGGTTGGATTTTTACACTGACATCACTGTCTTTGGAAGCAAGCTATTGAGAGAGGGAAACCCTAAACATGGATTCCCATCCCTTAAAACGGTAGGGTCCCCACAGTAAAAAATGTAACACTTATCAAGCGCAAGATCCGGAGTGAGACCTGTTGAAATGAGGATTAACATTTACAACACTTTGGGGTGATTTAACACGTGGAAAGCGTGTTAAGCCAAACTGATGTGGGGTCTGCGAGGATTGAAAACAGTCTGAAACCGAGTAAGCTTGTAATGGGGATGCGGCCCTACTGTTTTAAAAAGAGCAATACAAGGCTGTTCATACTGTTTGCTCACAAGTAATATTAATGCTTTCAGTTTCCCAACATTTTAAAAGTCAAAATAAAACTTTAACCTTACAGTAAATAATGTTTTTAAAGTCCTTAACTGCTTCTTTTCAAGGGAGAGAAATTAATACACCGTAATATATGCAGAACTAATGTGTGGACAACTATCTAACTGTAATGGCCCCTGAGCACAGGATGCATTTACAGAATAGGTCATAATGACTGTGAATTGCTCATTATAGCCCCTTGCATCCGCTATTCATACAGTTTATGTTAAACAATCCCTAGCTACACATAGAGACAAGAGACCATAACTGTCTTGTGACCTTTTAATCTTTATCTTGTCAATGATGTGAAGATAATGGATCATTGATTCCTGTCCTAAAAGTCCTTTACTGTCTTCTAATGATGCTTGTAGATGACACTGTAATGCAACAACCATCATATATATCACTGAGCTTGGAATAGACTAACTACCTAATAGATTATCACAAACACACACACAAATATGAAAGAATGTTCCCACTCAGTTTAAAAGGGAAGCACGATAACCCGTTTGATTATTCTGTGTCCTCATATGACCTTGCTCAGATTTTAGTATTTTCTACATGCATATGTTTTAAGTGCTTTCAGTTCAATGTCATCCTTTTTTCTCCCTATTTCTTTACTACAAAACAATCAATTTCTTGTCTACAGTGAATTATTTGTTTGCCTTCATTTCAACAAACCTTCTTCAGACCAACTTAAATCTGATTGCTCACATCTTTTCATTTCTCTCCATTTTATTTGTGGACTTTCCACTTTCGGGAAAGCCCAAATGGAGGGTGGAAGGTCCAAAGATAAAACAGATAGAATTGAAAAGATGTGAGCAGTCAGACCTGAAGATGGACTGAAGAAGGTTCAAAGTGAAGGTGTGACCACAGCCTTAGTGTTCCACATATGGCATTGCCTTGTTGTTTTTTCTAATGTCACTGATTTATTTTTGTACCTGTATTCCACTTACTTCATAATAATAATGATCAGATCTTTTAAGAACTGTATCTTAGACAATAACTCCCTGCTAAAAATATATATATGGGCAAGTTTTCAACAAAACCAACAGGTAAAAGATATATAATGTATAGGATAAGAAGTCAATCTCTAAGAGAACCTCTGCACTGTATGGTACCCTGGACCAGCAAGATACTAGAAGTGTCTTTCTGCATGCTGATGCAGTCCAAGGGAGGTTCCATGCAAGGCCTCCTTTAGACTGTACTACACTATGGAATCAATACAGAACCATCTAGGACAGTGGTTCTCAATCGGGGGGTTGGGACCCCTTTGGGGGTCGAATTACCCTTTCAGAGAGGTTGTGACGAGTCTCCCGCTGCCCTTCCCTCTAACCTCCCAGCTGCTCTGCCCCTGTGGTTGGGGGTCTCCACAACATGAGGAACCCCATTAAGGGGTTGTGGCATTAGGAAGATTGGGAACCCCTGATCTAGGACTTTGTAGCATTCCTGGCTGAAGGACAAGGCCTTGGTTAGCAGAAAGGAATGTCTGTATTTTCCATTACAGTTTGTTGCATCCCCATCTAGTTCTATTGCCAACAAGACCACATAAACACAACTGAGTTGAATTGTGACATACTTCCAAATGAAGCCAGTAACCATTTCAAGCAGATTAGTTCTTGATTAGTGCTCGAAACAGGAAATATTGCTTAGTAAGTAATGTATCTCCAGTTCAGGAAGATCTGATTAAAATGGAGCATATAGTGTCCTCTCACCAAGTTCTCTCATTTAATGTCAAATTGAAGCTTTTACAGCTACCAAATTTTGGAGGAAACTGCCACAAACAGCTTTTATTTCTATGTTTTACTGATAACTTTTCTGTAAATACTGGATTTAACATAAGATAATGCTAGTTTTTTTCAAGTTATCAGGGGAGCCTTAAAGACCCAAAGCTGATGAAAGTATATTTGCTACCTTCACATTTACTGTTAATTACATTTACCCAATTATCCTGAAACTCAGTCATTAGGTGTTGATTTGTTTATGAAGGCAGCAACTGGCAGCTGTTTGTGTCTCATTAAGCCTGTTCTTATGTAAATGCCTTGTATAAAACTGAAATTAATTTTCATCAGTGTTAGAAACCTATAATTCATGCACAATGCAGCCCACAGAGCAGGTGCATAGAGTTGATATTTCCAACAGAAGTAAGTCATGCCACATTATTTTCCAACATAGCAGATTGTGAATAACACTAGAGCCCTGTAAAATCTTGTGGGTTTAGATAATTCCACATTTACAGGTGCATGCAGTGCGGGGTGAGGTGGTGGGGAAGGCAGATAATTTAAGATAGTTTATCTGAAGGAAAGATGATCTCATTTAACTTATTTGGCTAAGGGGTGCAGAAGACAAGCGTTCAGATACAAACGTAAGCGTATTTGAATACACAATCTCCTTAAAAGGTTTTCAGTAAAACAAAAGGAAGATCTCTCAGATCCATTTGTTCAGCAATCTGTTCGGCTAAGAAAACATAAAAGGGATTTAGCTTGATTGTGCAAATCTCAGGACCACGACCAGTTTTTAGGCTCTTGAGGTCCTTCTGGATGACACAGGATATCACACACTGCGCTGGCCTGAGACAGCTAATTCAGCCCATGAAGGGCTGAGTTACGAGTAGTGTGTCCCAATGGCCCTCTGCTTTGCCTCTAAAGTTGCTGTCCAAGGCTGAATCCCCATGGGACTGCTAATGCCCCACGGTGGATTCGGGGAGACTTAATGCAAATCTTAATTTGCATTAGGGAGTCCCCATGGCAATGGAGGACAGGGCAGGTTCAAGGCAAACCTGCCAGTCCCCATGAAAACCACAGTAAATCCCTGCAGCGGGATGCCGCGGTTTTCTCCACCACCAACCCCTTGTCTGAGTGCTTAATTGCCCAGGTAAGGGCTTGATTTACCCCAAACCCTTGCCTGACAGCTGCCCGGCAAAGCTCCGGTAAGATGATTAAAACAGATGCGAAAGCAGTAATACAGGTTAACCATATGGTCCCCATTTTCTCTTGAAAACACACACACACACACACAGAACTATATAAAAAATAATTTTTACAGTACCATGTTTTCTGAGGCAAAAGGACTGTGATTCTCCTCCACTTTGTGTATTCACTGGAATGGTAGATACTCGCTGGTGTAAATTCCTGACAGCTAGGCATGCTGGGAAGGCATTCCTTAAGGGAAAGCACAGGGAAATATATGGATTTTTAATGTTGTCTGAAAGTGCTCTGAACAATAAATTCAATAAAAATATTTCTTCTGTGAATGACCTGAGAAATCAGAATAATATGCTTTCACTTAAAATGAAGGGTGATCACTTAGTTGTATCATTCTGTGCTTTAAGCTAAAGACGGACAAATTTGTTAAATCTGGTTTCTCACAGATTTCCTAATCTAACATTTGATTTATATCTATATTTTAGAATATTGTCAGTTACCTATTTTATGTACAGTTCTGTCCAACTTATATATTCGTACTTCTAATAAATGTATTTATTACATACATTTTTAACACAACTGTCACTAATATATACTTTGTGTTTTTCTAATATACACAAAATGATTCTGTTTGGTTTTCACATGCACACGTGCACACAGATTAGGAGAAGAGATTTTAAAAAATATCTTGTACATTTAAACTTACAGAAAATTAGACAATCCTGTCTACTTTGGATCACAGCTAAATTGAATACCTATAATCTGGCTGTATAATAAACCCTGGTTTCTTTAACATGCCATGTCAACAAATCACTATTCTAAGATGGCTTTTTGTAGAACTTGTCATACTTTGGTAATTTCTCCACTTACTGTGGATCCAGATCAAGGAGATCCGGAGTCCACATTTTGAGCTTTTCCATCTTCACAGTAGTAACATGGAGGCCCCATCTCCTGTTGTTCTGGCTCTGTGTGCACTAGATGAATTAACATGCCCTTAATCTAGACCTCTGGTGGACCCATTTAATTGTTCCTAGTCTTTGGTGGCAGTGGGACAGCTGTGATGGTGTTCTAAATGGTGCCTCGACGAGATCTGAATCAGACTGCCCAGTTATTCCAGATCCACTGATCCAGAATTACTGCAGGTAAGCACAAAAAGGCCTTCATTTCAACCCACATTCCTTGATTTAGGTAAGTTTTGTTCAGGCTTGCTAAACCCAACAGTTCACTTTGGTCAAACTCACCTCTTGAACCAGATGCCAAGTAAGTCCGTGATTAGTGGAATATTCCAGTTTGACTTGGTTATCCATGTGAGGTGTGTACTGCCGTCCACAGCCCATCACCAGGTTGAACTGTATCATGTACGATGCCCCAATTTGCATAGACTGTGTTTCTACATACCGCATGCTGGAAGCTAGTTTAGAATCTCCTGTAAAACTAAAGGAGCAGGGGGGAAAGTGTGGGTTTGCTTTAGAAACAGCCCTGGCGAAATATTCACTTATGATCATCGCAGTTTCAGATATCAGTATTACTTATATTTTATGCAAAGGTATAAGGATTGTAATACATTTTTTCACATCATAAAATGCATGCTTTGGCAAATGAAAGTGAATGCACTTATTGCAAGCCATGAATATAATAAGCCAGATTCTGTATCAAGTGGTACTTTGAGGACTGGGGAAGGCACTGTTGCTACAATCCCTCCCTCCCTCCCTCCCATGTTCATCTTCCCAGTGCAATGCAACCTGCACCTTCCCAACCTTGTCTTTTGTGTAGTTTTGTCCAAAAGAACAAGGGAAGGGGAAAGAAGAGACCAAAACATCAATTCTGCCTTTCTCTTTCTTCCTCTCCCAGGATGTCTAAATGCAGCCCCAGGAGTGTGTGCATGTATGATGCTTTGATATGCCTTGACAAGGTGGCCATGTGTCTTCTTTCCTAGAAGTCCCTTAAGACTCAAAACACACTCTAGGAAAAAGAAGTGGATAAGCACTAAGGAAACATTTGTGCACCTTTGTTTTCGGCTCCTTGCTCTGTGATTTAACTTTTTTTTTTCCCCCGGAGGAGGGAAAGGAAGAAAAGAGGAGAAAAATCTTCACACTCTGCAGCAAACTTAGTCAGGGGAATTCTTTTTCTCTGTATTATTTGTCACCTGCCTCTACACCCTCTTTTGCTTTGCAGTGTCTCACCTTGTGCTTGCCAGGTGCTGATCCCAAACTGAAAGTGTTGTTGAGGCCCAAGGGGTAGCAGCATTGTACTCAGGGCACCCATTCTGTTCTTCCAACACTACATAGTACATATGTCTCTTTTTACACAAAGGGCAAGGCCACAGCGAAAATGAACAGCTAATTAGCACAAAGGGCTTTTACGTTCTAGAATTCAACTCAGATAACACAGTTTTTGCTGGAAATCTTTGTGTCACAAATATCAGCAAGTACATTAGCCTATTAGAAGATGATGCTGAAAACTAACATTATTTTTTTTTAATATCAAATTGTTATCTATTTGGAGTTTTGTTTTGTCTTCCTCTTAAAGGAACTGTCTTCAGGTTTTATACATCAGTGTCCAAAAACTGGCATAGAGCTGAGTACTCTTATCTGATTTAGTGTTCAACAACTATTATTTTTCTTAAAAACAGATTTTGGTTCTGAGAATTAAAGTGTACAAAGATGTCCTTGTGTCTTTAAGAAAGCCAGAACTGTGAGTCTAAAAGATCTTGGAAAGTATAGTTTACACTTCCTTTTCTATGTCCCACTTTCCCTCTTCAAAGGAAGGAGAAGAAGAAGAAGAAGAAGAAGAAGAAAAAGAAAAAGAAAAAGAAAAAGAAAAAGAAAAAGAAAAAGAAAAAGAAAAAGAAAAAGAAAAAGAAAAAGAAAAAGAAAAAGAAAAAGAAAAAGAAAAAGAAAAAGAAAAAGAAAAAGAAAAAGAAAAAGAAAAAGAAAAAGAAGAATTGGCTTTTATACTTGCCCTTTCTCATCTATTCAAAGTGGCAGACAAAGCTTTCTGTACTTCTTCCCACAAAAGACATCCTGTGAGGTAGGTGGGGCTGTGAGAGTTCAGAAAGGGGGCTGTAACTAGCCCAAGGTCATCCTGCTGGCTTCATGGAGGAGTGTGGAATCAAACCCAGTGCCTATGAGATATGTGTTTGGCACTCTAACCACAAGACTAAAGTGGCTCACAGCTTAGATGAAAACTGACCAAGCTTAGATGAAACTAAAGGCACCAGAAACGCAGACTGTATTCACACAATTGAGGCTCAAGCCTGAAGGGTCTACTTGACCCTGCTTCCTTGAGGTTCAGTTGTTGTGCTGACAAGAGTGCAGTGTCAGCATGGACCTGCAGCCAGCCTCCATCCGATACTAAGTATTTGTCAGAACACTCCCTTGGCTGCCACTCATTTGATTCACGTTGAAATGGTGTGGTGTGGCTAGTCCTGTTGCTTTGGAGACAAGGAATAAGTCTCCAGATAGGAACACTGCAGCTGGGGAACAAAAGTTTCCCAGCTGTAATATTCACATGGCTGGCGAAAGCTGCAGGCATGATGTTATTGGCTATGAAGGAGCCATCTTGCCCGTGGGGAGAGGAAGAGAGAAGGAAACGTGGTGAGCACCTTCCAACAAGCTCCCAGCATTGACCCCTCCCTCCCAACCGTCACCACACAGGCTATGAAGGAGCCATCTTGCTTGTGGGGAATGGAGGAGAAAAAGAAAATAAAAGTATTTTACCATTGCAAGGACACTGCTGCTGCCAGAGTGTCCCTGTTCCCTCCCACACCATTTTCCTTTTGTATCTTGTCTCTCAAGATCGTATGCCTGAGGGCAGAGACCTGTCTAAGATTCACATAATACTGTAACCCGCCCTGAGACCTTTGGGTACAGGGCAGGATAGAAATACAAATAGATAGATAGATAGATAGATAGATAGATAGATAGATAGATAGATAGATAGATAGATAGATAGATAGATAGATAGATAGATAGATAGATAGATAGATAGATAGATAGATAGATAGATAGATAGATAGATAGATAGATAGATAGATAGATAGATAAAAACACTACTGAGAAGAGTGTTAAAAATGTAGCACTCTTCATAGCATGATTTCTAAAAGCACACTAGATTAGGGTTTTGTCATGCGGCCTCCTTCGAGATTATGCACCAAGCTCCACTTTTTCTTCTTCTTAGTATGCAGCACCTATTTTCATGTGGTCTCCTACAACTTTTGCTTAATTTTCTATGAACTTTCAAGACTGGTGAATATTACATTTGAGTACCGTATTTTCCTGCATATAAGACGACTGGCCGTATAAGATGACCCCCAACTTTCCTGTTAAAATATAGAGTTTGGGATATACTCGCTGTATAAGAAGATGACACCCAGTGTACAAGACAACCCCCGACTTTTGAGGAGATTTTCCTGGGTTAAAAAGTAGTCTTATACGCCAGAAAATACAGTAAATCTGTCTTTGATTTTGGAAATTCTGAATTTTCCTTTACCTATGGAAATCTTATGAAGTCTGATCCTGGAAACTAAGGATTCAATGAACATTTTTCTCTTATACAGAATTTTGACTACCAGTATAGTTCATAGGATTTTACTTCCACTAGTTCTAAATCATCATCATCATCGAAAATATTTAAATGGACAGCTAATTAAAAAAAATCATTCATGCAAGTAGTGAAGGGTTTAAAACACATCTGATTTTTCAACGATCCAGAACTCTCTGATCTCTGTTAGCTTATCTATCCCACTAGTTGTCTGCAAGCTGATGTTCTGTTTTTTAAAAAGTGTTTCCCCTTATTTTAGTAGGAAATACTATGTGCTTTTATGTATTCATTACCCTGAGTGTGCATCTGAGGGCGACATCTATTTGACAACAAATAAATTTGATGTATCTTAACTGTCGGGATTATTTCTTTTTCCCCAGGAAATAAAATTGATACACAACCTATTGTGCTCCTATGTGCTTGTTAAGGGGAAAACAAATAAGGTGGAGTAAGTGTAAAATGCCAAGGGATGCTTTTAAGATACAATTTTTTTTTGTGTCTACATACTGCCCGTAGCTATAACTTACAAGCATTAAAGACATTATTTCTTCCCCATTCAACTTCTTTGTCCTCCAGATCTCTAGAATACCCGTTTTACTACTGCTGGAATTCCAACCCCCTTTTTTGTGAAAAGAAACATATGTTTGAAATCAATCTGAACACAGTCAGAAGGTAATCTAATTATATTGGCTGCTTTACTAAGGAAGAATGGTCGACTACTATGAATCAGGAGAAGGTGTCTTGCAAGTATTCTTCCGGGAACTGATTTCTACTTGTACATTTAATTAAATTATATATATGCTTTATCATAGTCAACTGCCATGGATATGCCCTGAGCAATCAGCCCAAGTTGCAAACATAGTAAACTAATTGGTACAAGGGGGACTAGTAGCTTCACCAATATACCAGGACCTTCACAATAGCTACACGTTCAGATCCACTAAATAATTGAAGCCTGTGTGGGTAGAGATTACAGTAATTACACTGAACAATTCTAGAATGTTAACATAAAAAATTTCAGATTCTCAGAGAGAGGCAAGCAAATTCTCATTGTCATTTTCCTGTCTTGTATTGTTTTCTATATAAAGTAATATTTATATGGAATTCCACATGAACAATGGATGCTTCATTTCTGTATTCTGTAGAGTTAAGGTTCTGGATCAGGCTCAGTTTACCAGGCATGAACCATTGGATAAGAAATTTTCTTCAATTAGCATATTGGCCATTAAAGTGGGGATGTCAATAAAGAAATCAGTATGACAATTGTTTAGAATTACTACCAACACATTTTTTTTCACATATACACACACTTTAAATTATGATTGATAGAAAATAACTGAAGAAAACATCATACAGAAACTCTGCTAGCTGTTTTGATAGTCTTTTCTCCAGTTCAGTGCTGGGAGTAATCAGAACAGAAAACAAGTTGGTAAGTGTCATTGTGCCTCTTTATAAATCTATGGTGAGGTTGCATTTGGAATACTGTATACAGTTCTGGTCACCACATCTCAGAAACGATATTGTAGAACAGAAAGCTTTTTCAGCTGCTTTGAGTTCCCTTAAATGGGTGAGAAAATCAGGGTAGAAAAGCCAACTCTTCTTCCTTGCAGTATGGGTACAGTTGTTACTGGATATATAGTTACTGGCACAATCATTGTCAAAATATCATGATATAATGTTGCCAACTCTTCTTCTTCTTCTTCTTCTTCATCATCATCATCATATTCAAGGTGTTGAAACTCATATTTGCTGGTAGTTGTGATTAGCAACCCTCATCCTGCATGAAATTCTGCAATATTTTGAGTCCTTGTATATTTCAAACTAATAAAATAAAACTGTGCATTTTTGGAATGGATTTTCCCTTTATCGTATTGGAAACTAGGACCAGAACCACAGTGAACATAAGAGAAGCCCTGCTAGATAGGATTACAGCTCACCTACTCCAACATCCTGTCTCACACAGTGGCCCACCAATTGTTTCTGGGCATTTTCAGGCAGATTTCACTTGCTCTCAAATTCCTGCAAGTGGCCTTTTGAGGCATCCTACCTGTCTCTACAACTTGTAGATAGTGCCTAGGCATCCATTCTAGTAGCCATAGATACACCTGTCCTCCAAAAATTTGTCCAATACCTTCTTAAGGGCAACTGTGCTGGTTTATGTCACCACTTCTTCTGGTATTAAGCGCCATAGACTGATGAGAAATTACTTCCCTTTGTTGGTCCTAACTCTTCTGCCTGTCAGCTTCACAGAATATTGATTTAAATCTTATTTGTAAACAACTAAACATTTGTAAGATAAAGCAGCACCCACCCACTTCAAAAAGGATTTGGAAAAACCTCACTTGGGGCTTTTCTAAAAACTACTGCCACAACTTTCTTTCCTCCCCACACAGCAAAATCTTTACTTCTTTTGTATAATTCAATTTAAAAGGTGATTTGGTCTGTTCAATACCTTATGAAATGCTACAAGCAAATACTGTATGAAAATTAAGGCAACGAATTATGATTTTACAATGTTTTAACTATCAAGTAGCTTTTGCCTTCATCTTGAAGCAGAAGAGGATTCTGTTTCAACAAATTCATAAATACAAAGGAAGACTCACCATGTAATTAGAAGGACCCCACAGCCCCCCCCCCCAAATTGTGCTTTAAGATGACACGCTGTAAAATGATTTATAGCATATTGACTACAGTTCTAGTAATGAAAAAGAAATTGTCAGGGTTTTCCCAGGAGAACATTCTCTACGCCATGCCAATCCATGCTCGGTGAAAATCATGAGATAGAAAATGAGAAGCAAATGGACTCACAGCTGGGAGAAGCCAACAATAATTAATTTAACTACCAGCCATTTGTGCAGACCTGATATAAGTTAAAAATTTCCCTTGAGAGATGCAAGGTCAGCGAAGAGAATAGTTCACATCACAGAAAGCACCCAAAGAAAGCTTATATGGACCAATAATTTGAGGGTTTGTTATGCATCCCTGTCAAATAAATTATAGAAAAGGTGCTTCCGTTAGAGAGGGATGGAGATAATTAGCAATATAGTTCCTGGTTTAAACCCACAGAGAAAGAGGCCAGAATAAGTGGACTATTGAAAACAAGACCCTGTATGTTGCTAACAAATCTAAAAAGAAAAAAAAATCCTCAAAAATGGATCAAAAAAGAAATCCCTTCCTTAACATGAGACCTTAATGAGACCTGAGGGAAGAAAATGGTATTATTTGCATCCCTGTTGTACTTTTAAAGAGCTTTGAATTTGTTTTCAAAGCTGGCAATTCCCACAGGATCAGACGAATTGGCAATTTCTGGGGATTAAATGTTCCCAAATTCGGATTATCTGTATTCAAATCAAAACAACTCTCGCCGTGGGATTTAGGAATAATCTTCTTTTTGCAAATGGAAACACACACGTTTTTTTAGGGTCTTCTCAGTTTCCCTGTCGAATACACCCTGGATCTGTTGCAGATGTGACTGGTGCAGCCACTTTCCCACCTCCCCTGGATCACAAATGTTCCGAAGCTTCGTATGGATACAAATGTCAGTGTATGAATGTCGTACACATACAAATTCACATACAAATGTCCTAATTCAAATTTGTACAAATATCGAATGTTACGACTATTTGTGCACATCCCAATCTGGGAGCAGTCCAGATGCGGACAGCCAAAAAACAGTCTACAGGCTGACCAGCAGTGGCTGGATTGCTCCTGGGACAGCAGATCTGCACCCCCTTTTTGATACTGCATGGTGTGGGAGCCCGGGCTGCATGACTAGGCTGTGCAGTTGTTTACAGCTGCTGGATCATCATGGCAATGCCCAATGGATGCTGACTTGGACTTTGCCATGGCGGTCCAGCTGGCTTTTCATACTGCATGTGCTGCTGGCCAGGTATGGAGCTAGTTCAGTCTGCGCAGTGCAAATGGCTGCCACTGCTCTTCACCTTTTCAAGCCTGGTATGATATTACTATACCAACCAGGTAAGTGTGAAAAGGCCCATTATGTTTAGGGCAAACAAGGAGCATAAATTCAACTCATCTGGTGCGTCTTTCTGTTCTGATGCTGTCTGGTTCCTTGCCTCTCTTCTTGTTTGTTTGTTTGTTTGTTTGTTTGTTTGTTTGCCTCGTGTTCAACTCTTAACTTACAGAGAGGCCCTTTGGTGCTGATGACATGGTATCTACCCTGTGTTTTCCAACAGCTCCGTGCTTGGCTGTCTACATTTAATGCCTGGTTAAAAACATAACAGCAATTCCACTGTACCTGCAAAATCATCACTGGTGTTTCCTGCAGAGACTCCATGATACCTGGTGATTTACAACCAGTGTTGCTTTGTTACAACAAATATCTGCAAGATCAAGTCAGCATAAAGGCATCTGTAGCTGCTTCACCTCTATCTGTCCACAAGCAACTCATTATTTACTCTTGCGAAGTTTCCATCCAGTGCACTCTGCCTACCACTGTCTATCACCATCCAAGAGAGCCAGAAGTGGCCTGCCTTTTTGGGTTACCGCCACGACCACGACCACGACCACCACGACCACCACCACCACCACCATGACCACCACGACCAACACGACCACCACGACCACCACCACGACCACCACCATGACCACCACCACCACCACTTTAACTGTCTACTGGATTTCCAAAATAAAATGTCCAAGGCAGTTTATAACAAAACCCAGAAAACACTATAGTATAGGCAGTACAAAATCACAACATTGCATATAATAATGCTAATGCTAATAATAATAATTTAACAGTACATTGTTGATTGCAACAGGTAAAAAAACAAAAACAAATTAACTGTAGGAAAAAAAGATGCTACAAGCTGTCTGCGCACCAGATGGCCTGTGCTGCCTCACCCTTGGCAGCTGAAGTTTGAGTCATTCCTCAGAGTTGCTGCTGGAGTCTCTGAAATCTGGGAGCTTTCACTCCTGGCCTTCAAAGTTTCCAGGAGGACCTTTTTCGGTGCATGTCACTCCCAGTTGTGCTTCCTGAAAGGGTCCTCCATTGTATTCCGGTCCACAGAGTATGCCATCCATATGCCTCAGTAGTCCGTAATACATCTATGTAGCTAGAACATACTAAGAGGAAGTGGGAGCTCTGTTATCCTGCATTAGCATATGGAAGGGAGGCCTCTTTCCTGGCATGGGAGAACAGTCTGTGTGGAAAGAGCAATTGCCTTGAGTTCCCAGATTCTGTCTCTGTTTCTTGACCAGCTTTTTCCTTCTCTGGGAACTGCCCAGCTGAAATCTGTACTCTTGGAAATGTCAAGTGGTTCTGCTCTATTTGCCCTCAGAATCCATTCTCTGATCCTCTAAGGTGACACAGGACTGGACAGGCTCCAAATTCTTGCTGGATGTCATGTGGAAGGGTATACTACTAATACTTCTAGAATTAGTACTTTGATTCTCATAGTGTAAGCAAAATATGGTGGAGTAGAGAAGTGTGGAAGAGTGTCTTGAACTTCAGACAAGACTGAGGGTGTGTTCACACTTACCTGACTGGTAAAGTATAACAGCAAACCCTTGAGGTGAAGACCCAGCACGGTAGTGGCCATCCATAGCTCGAGTACCAAATAAACTCCGTACAGGGTCACAGGGCCAGCAGCACTCAAAATGTGGATGGCTGGGTCCGACCCGGCCAGATTGTGGCAATGTCCAGTGCATGCTTGGATGTTGCCATGGCAATCTGGACACTGCACAGAATTGTACAGCCGTAGTCATGCTGTCACACCCACTCACAGTGCTGCACCCAGAAGATGGTACAGACACTGCTATCTGGGAGAAAACTAGAATCCCCCGATCAAGCTATGGACTGCTTTTTAGTAGTCCATAGCTAAATTACTCTATGGAGGGGTTAGTCAACTATGGGGCAGTGGTGACAGTGGTGGCAGCATGTGAAAACACTTCATGGATTGTTCCCAATGGCAGCGTGTTGGAGAAGATTCAGCCTCATGGACTTGTGGCCTTTGCATACAATCTACAGGTCAAAAAAGTCCATGGGACTGAATCTGAATCTTTTCCAACCCAATGATCCATCTTCAGCAGGAGAGATGTCTCAGGTGGGTGTCAGAGAATAACACAAGTTTGCAGACTATGAATTTAGGATTGGGTTGGGTTAGTATGTGAGGAAGAGAGATGATAGTTTTGTCAGGTATCTTCTAGGAAGCTTAGGAATACCTTCAGAAGTTAAGATCTTCAGCTTCAGGGATGATCACGCTGGGCCCTCTCGTTTCCTTCCCTCAAGATGAATGAATTTGCTGTACGGCAGGGTTTTATTCTTAATAAGATACTTTCCAGTCTTGTGAGTGAAATTCTTCTTCCCCCACCCTACTTTCTGTAAGGGTGAGAACAAGACTGACAATTTCTATGGTGGTTGACTACTCAGGTGGTCTTTGGACCAGAAAAGGAGGAACCAGTCTCAAAGGGGCAAGGACTGTGGGAGATACAGCACGAAAGAGGCAGGTTCCTAAAAGCAGGTGGCATTGGTGAGAGCATCAGGGTGCAGAAGGGGGAGTCTATGGAAGAAGCAAACTTGAAACAGTGCTTGAGGAGAAGATCATCAGGGAAGCAAAAGAAGAAGCCATGGTGAAATAAATTTTTGAAAGCTTGAACGTGTCTTGATTTTCAAAGAATAAACAAAAAACACAAATAGGAGAAAGAGATTTAGGACAAAAATGGAGGCATCTGCAAATATTTTAAAAACCAGCTCAAAAGCGGCCTAGAGGTGGTATCTTCTAGATGCTAGTGTTTCCATCCCACCTCTAAAACACATTAACAATTATGTTATAATTAAAAGTCAGAGAATGAATTAATGTGGATTAAGGCACGAGCATGCAGAGGCTACCACCTCTAAACCATATCTGAACTACTTATTTTTCTTTTTACTGTATGTGGATACAGCCTAAGGAAAGAAAAACAGACTTTGAACAGAGTCTTGCTTGCTTTTGTCCTAGGCAAAAGCAAGCAAGGGGCAAAGTGAGCAGAGAAGGTAAAAAGAAAAGCCCTTGTTTCAAATCTTTACCCTTAGCTTAAGGGTGCCTCCCTCCCTCCCTCCCAGCCACAGGAAGATTTCCTCAGGAAGATTCTGAGGCAGTAAACTAGTTACCTGCTTTTACATTTTGGTCCTCTTTTCTTTAGTAGGCTTTAATGTATTTATACTTTGTGAGAGTTGTAATTCCAGTGAGATGCAAAGGACATTGAAAAGGCAATAAAGAACAGAGCTGTTGTGTTTTGTCATTTTCACCATACAATGATTGGATACAGAGACTGAAGCACATCCAGACACATTTTATTCAGGATTATCCAAGGTTTATTTCTGACTATCCAAATAATTGAAATTAAGAAAGTGCTGTCTGGATGAAGCCTGAGAGAAGCAACCACTACCATATTGAAATATATCATGCGGCATGGAATTATGAACCACCTTAGGTAAAAGAGTGGAGTGATATTATAATCATAATGGAAATATTGCTAGAAACTAACAACAACAACAACAACAAAAACCATTTCTGTTCTTTAAGCACCACCACATAGGTATTTTGATCAACACAGAGGAAGCTTGGAAAATCCTTCAAATTCAGGACCTCAGTTTTATAATCAACAACTAAGCATCAGGTTAGAAATCTGTCTCTCTTCCATGTTATACAGTAAAGTAATGATGGCACACAAAAAACAATAAAGATAAAAACAGATAAAACAAACAACCAAAAAGGTGCTGTATTGGTAGGACCAGATATTGAGAATTAGATGGTATTTTATGTACCAAATGGGAACTTTATGATCCAACCAAACCATATCCATTTCAACAGAATAGTGTTTAATTGTTCATCACTCAATTCTATAATTGCTTATATTTGGCTGAACTGTTGATATCACTTGATCTCTTGTTAAATACAAGAGACCAAGTAGATAGAGAAAACTGAGAACTCCTTAATTGCTGTAATGTGTCCTCTAGTTTTATTATGTCCCATCTCTTTGTCTTTAATCTGCATGTATTATTGTAACTGAAGGAAATCAGTGCAGCTGATTATTCCATAATTTACATCTATGATGAGTTCAGGATAAATTTCCAACATGTTGCAGGCAAGGCACCACGCAAACTCAGCCTCATCAACAAGCACAAATCACACCGTGCTGCAGTGTAAAATTTACCCCTCATTACATGTAGGTCAATGAACCCATTGTCGTTCACGTTGCTAGCCCAGGGGAAAATTCTAATGAACAACTAGGAGGAAAGTGATCTGCAGAAATCAATTAGCCCTTTTCGGCATTCATTAGGATAGAAAGAAACATCACTTAGTTATGCTCTTTTAAAAATTTGCAGTCTTGACTAAGCATATTTTGTAGAAACTTCACACTTGACAGCAAGCTTTTATTGGAGCCTATGCCCAGGTAAATGAATGCAAAAGTGAAATATCAATAATAATAATGACAACGACGACGACGATGATGATGATAAAACAACCAGAAAAAAATGGTCAAAACCAAACAAGCCAAACTACCATGGGACTTCTGACTTCCGACTGATTGAGCGCTGGAAGATAACATGGCAGACATCACAATCATAGAGAAAAAGAAAGTGTTTACCGTCGACATTGCTATTCCAGGCGGTAGCAGAACTGATGAAAAACAGTCGGAAAAACCTACCAAATATGAAGACCTGAAAATTGAACTACAGTGACTCTGGCATAAACCAGCAAACGTGGTCCCAGTGGTTCACGGTGGGCACTTGAAAAGCATTGGCACTGACAAAATATCCATCTGCCAGCTACAGAAAGCCATTCTGCTGGGATCTGCTTGTACCATTTGCCGATACATCACTCAGTCCTAGGTGCTTGGGAAGGGCCCGACTAGTGATAACAATTACCCAAACCAGCATAAATATCTTTCTGTGTGTTACTGTTGTTTTATGTCAATAACAACAACAACAACAACAACAATAATCTCAGCGACTCTGGCGAAAGCCAGTGAAAGTGGTCCCAGTCATCCTTGGCACACTGGGCGCGGTGCCAAAAGATCTCAGTGGGCACCTAAAAACCATTGGCATTGACAAAATATCCATCTGCCAACTACAAAAAGCCACTTAGCTGGGTCTGCTCGCATAATTCGCCAATACATCACGTAGTCCTAGGTGCTTGGGAAGTGCCCGACTAGTGATATAATACGAAATCCAGCATAGTCATCTCGTTTGCTGTGTGTAACTGTTGTTTTACATAATAATAATAATAATAATAATAATAATAATAATAATAATAATAATAATAATAATAATAATAATAATAATAATAATAATAATAATAATAATAATAATAATAATAATAATAATAATAATAATATGTTACTTACCAAAGTGTCCAGTCATGGCCACAGTAAGGTTGAACATTTCCCAGGTAGAACCCAAGAGACTGAGTAACTTCCACAAGATTAGTGAAGTCCAGGCTTATACTATTGAAAAGTACGGAGGTCATGAGGATTTCATCCACAGCCCACACATCTTCGCCTTGAGAAGAATGATATGGCTGCCACCAGCGGAACTGAATACCAAATTGCCTTGCATCTTCCGGCAGTTCCACTGAAATTATTCTTTTAAGTTTTAAAAAAAGTACAGAAATAATGACTTAGTACTCTTGTAGTATAGAAATATCTTAAATTACAGTACTATACTATATTCTTTGCATTGTTTCTTGCTGCCCCTTCTGACTAGAACAGTGGTTCTCAACCTTCCTAATGGCGCGACCCTTTAATACAGTTCCTCATGTTGTGGTGACCCTCAACCTAACCCGAACCCAAACCCGCAACCATAAAATTATTTTCATTGCTACTTCATAACAACCCCTGTGAAAGAGCAAATCAACCCCCAAAGGGGTCCGGACCCACAGGTTAAGAACCACTGGTCTAGAATGCCTTGAACTTCCATTAGACCTTATTAGAACTGCGCTAAATGGCATATAAGCGATGAAGGAATGCAAAGGGGTTAGGTTCTCTCTTGTAGAACATGAAAACTAGCTGAAATTCATGAGGTACGTGGAAAATACTAAATCATAACAATAAGTCAACCAGAAAGGTGGCTGGTCTGATCCAGTTCAAATGGTTCAGAATTGATCATATCAGGCTCTTTGAATAGGGCTTTAAAAGGGTATTTTAACCTTGGCTTTAACAAACTGACCAGTTCATGAACTGTTCAAGGTCTGATTTGAACCAGGTTGATCCTGTTTGACCCCTTTATAGATCAAACTGAAATCACTGTGGTTTGGTTCAACTCAACTCAAATCACAGTTAGTTTGTGCACATCTAAGGCAAAATATTGTCTGTTCATCACTATGAGTTGTCTTTTTGTGCGTATCAAAGCATCATGCCAGTGCAGCTTTCATTTTAGCCTGATTAATTTTAGAGAAATACTTAGCCATAACAACAACAAAAACCCTATTATAGAAACTATGATAGGAAGTACAGCATTTTAAGCCCCTAAATAGAATAGATGAAGTCCTCTAGAGTCCTGAAATAGGTCTGCAATCTATGCCTCAAATCAACCAATTCATCTTAAGCTCACAGTTTCCACCACTTCCACCCACTCTCCACTATGTAAATGGTAAATGTTACGTGTAAATTTGACTTTTATTATAAGAATGCAAGCGGGAAGCACAGCACAAAAGTGCCGTAATACGCTTTGGTTTCAGCAATGGAATGTTGACTACTGCGGTGTTGCAGCTGGTGGTGATGATAATCTGAAAATTGTCACCTTACATTGTGCTGAATTGAAACAATAATTAGTACTATGTTTGGAATGGAACACCAGCTACAGAATATATCAGGCATTACACAAAGTTCCCATGCCATTAAAAAACAAGAACTGTAGTACTTCCCAAAAACAATAGTAATACTAAAAATTTAATTGAAAATAAGATCTTTTTGTGGTTATGGAGTAGACGTTTAACACTTTGCCTGGCAATAATGTAGTTCCACTCCAGCCATTTAGTCACAGATATGGCAAAGCTGCAGAATCCAGGCATAGAGTAGGAAAGAAGAAAGGCTTAAACAGATGTTGATTAGGGATTCCTCATTGAATTCCCAATGCTAAAACTGTGTTTTGTTTTAAATAGGGATGTGGATGATGAATGTTCTAAACATTCAAAATTCGATCGAATTAGATTGAATGTGGACGTTTGGATTTGAATAGAACGTCTTCACATTCAAACTTAAACTTTCAAACAAATTTTGAATGTTCCAAAACATTTCTTCAAATGATTCAAAACATTTGAATCTCACACATATCTGTACACATTCACGCTTATAATATGGGACAAAAACGGGATGCATACAGAAGAAGAAAAGAAGAAGAGCTGGCTTTTCTACCCTGCCTTTCTCACCCATTTAAGGGGACTCAAAGTGGCTGACAAAGCTTCTGTTCTTCTTCCCACAACAGAGCACCCTGTGAGGTGGGTGGGACTGTGAGAGCTCAGAAAGGAACTGTGACTAGCCCAAGATCACCTAGCTGGCTTCAGGGGGGAGGGTGGAATTGAACCCGGTATTCCCAGATAAGAGTCCGGCTCCCTAACCACTAGACCATACTGGCTCACAAACAGTATGCGTATGGGATGCGTATGAAATGCATACAGATATGTATAAATGTAGACATTCATATCTTCAAATACTAATATTGTTGACATTCGTATCTTCAGATTCGAATCTAACATTTGAGCAAATGGTTTTGAATGCATTCTATTCAAATTGGATTTTGTTGCATTCAGATTCTAAACGTTTGAATTGAATAGAACATTTTGACATTCAACTTGACTCGAATTTGAATGCAAAAAATACATTCAGGCACATCCCTAATTTTAAATAACTACATACCAGTTCAAGAAAGGCTATTAAAAATGTTCTGTTGGTCACAGCACACTCAGTTGCATACAGCACATCTTTCCCAATCTGATCACACCACAACATTTATTTATTTTTGCTCTTGTTTTCACTGTTAGATGTAATGAATCATACACTCAACCTCAGTCTTTTTGGAAGAGGAGTCTCTACAAACTATTAATATCTAAGAATGAACATTATTCCAACTATGTGCGGTCCTAGATTGCCTGTAGATTTCTTTTGCAAACCAGTCCCACGAGAGTACCACAATCTTCAAGGCTACTTGATTTCTCACGGCAGCTGTGACAACAAAACCTGTACTTGACAAACTGTGAAGAAAATTAAGAATAATATCGAATTTCCAGGAGCAATTACAGTACACAGCCACGGGGAGCATACATTAATTGCCATGGCAATGACATCTTCGTGAACATTCCATCGATCAATAACACCAGATGCCCACATGCAACACTCAAGGTGAGGTGTGAAAGCAGGACGACATAAAGAGCATTTGTCTCCGTCAACATACAATTAAATACTAGGAAAGTTGCTTTTGTTGTATTCCTACAGAGCCTGTGTGGATTTTTTTTTCTTTTTTCTTCAAAGAAAATCTGTAAAATAAGTTGGCAGGCCAATTCATACATTTAACATCATGCCCCTTTCTTCTCTGCTGATTGAGCTTTATGATGTTGGTTTTTGATTCAACTGCTTTGTATCTTCAGTCACAGAAGAAATCTGCACATTAAAAAAAGTGCTTGCTAAACTGCATAAACTTTAATACATGAATTCAAAGCATCTTGTGATAACACATTTATTCTCGCAGAAACGATGCCGCTAACTGATTAACAACGAGAATGTGATGTTCAAGTAACTTTTGAAGTGGTGGAAAATTCATCTGCAATGAAGATTGACTCTAAGGAGTGGGAAGTAGGCCTGGCCTAGGATTTTGCTCTAGAGAAGAATGTTACATCAAAAGTCACTCCAGAAGATTAATTCATAATTTAAACACGGTAACTACAGTTGTCCTGAGACCTTCAGGTATAGGGCAGAATAAAAATGCAGATAAGTAAAAGATTACAGAGTTGCTATTGAAATGGCTCCCTTTGCATTTACAAAAGAGATTTGTAAAGCAGGATCTGTGTATCTCCTCCACCATCTTTTCTCTGAAAGGTCTACACTAGGCATCCTCTCCCAGTAGGGTGCCATGGCATGCCAAGAGTGGAATGCTGGGAGCTGCTGTTCAGACACATCTGGGGGACCAAATTTTGAGAATCAGTAGTCTACACACAATAGCTGAGGCTACATAACTCGCAGATATGTTCCTGTAACCCTGCCCTACAATTCACATGTTAGGACCCAGTCCTATGAAGATACTTTATGGAATTTTTCTCACAGGTTTATAAGACCTAGGCTTCAATTCCAGACTTTCCAGGAAAGAAAAATATATATTCAGTTCAAAATATTCTCTGTAACTTTTAGTAAGACTAAACAGTATTTGCTCTGGATGGGCCAAAAAACGACTGATTAAATATCCTGTGAAAAGCAGCTAAACTCAAAGCCAGATCAATATAGTTTCCCAATGGAGACAAAGGAACGAGCCATGCACATTTGGGCGGCTGTTCTGGGACAGCTGCCATGCTGGCCTGAAGATCACATGATTTTCAAAACCACCCTTTGTGTTCTCCAGTGACTAGGAACTAAAGTTCTTAGTCTTTGAGCTCCCAGGAGACCCATTTCAGCAGTGTAGTTTTGTGCACAACTTAAAAGGTCCCCCCTGCTAAACTCACCAATTAAGGTATGAATCCTTCTGTATGCTTTCCTGGGCTGCGTGAGTAGAGACTATGGTAGACCTTTTTAAAAAGAACTACCGCTATGCTGGGACAGGTAGACATTTTGGGGTGTCTGGTCTGCTATATGCTCCATGCAACATAGACAGTTTTTGGCCTAGCAGCTGGCAGGGCCATGCTGTTCAACTTCAAAGTGAAGAGGAGAGAGGCCCAGAAGGGGTCTAGGCCTCACACAGGACTAGGATACTGATACATAACGAAAGGCCCAAGGCCAAGGGGAGGAATTCTTTCTTACCTAACTTTTATGAGGAAAAAGAGAACTATGTTATTCTTTTTACTACTGTTCCTGCATGGTTTCACTCACAAAGAACACACATGAAATTGACACTTTAAGAGCAGCTTGCATTCTGCATGGGAAAAGATAGTGCTGCTGACAAGTGCGTCTTATCATCAAAACTTTAAAAAAGCTGGTTCAGTTTCAATGTGGACAAGGCAAATTTGCATGATCTCCAGTTGAAGCACACCATAAAATCTTGGCAAATATATTACAGGGGGAGCTCTCCTGTGGCTAGCTGCTGCCCAGGATAGACAGGACTTTGATAACATTAAAATATATACACAAACATTTGAGAGACTGTCACATATCCATATAATTTTAATTTCAAAAACTGAGAGGGGTAGAACATAAAATTTGAAGAAGTAAATGCTATCAGAACCTATACGCATAACAATCCCTATATTAAATGTAATTAAAAACCAAGCAAACACAAATAATTCATGATCAATGCATTGTATGGAAGATTTTCTTATTAATAACCATATCACAGCGAGGATATGTCTGTGTCATTAATGGAAACAATGCAATTACCTTGGTTCATGGTAACTGAGATAGGAATAATGTTCCAGAAGCTTCCATGTTATACCATTATCATATGAATAGTGCAGTAAGACCCCTTCGCCAGGCTGGTCAGGTGCTTTGCAGGTACTCAAAACTGATTTACTTCCAATACGTAAAGTGAACTGCAAGAATCTTTTAAAAAAAAAAGTGACACGAAGTGAACTGCAAGAATCTTTTAAAAATTTTTTTTAAAGGTGCAAGCTATCAATTACAATTTAAATTTTATTCACTCCAAAATTCCAGTTTCCTTTTTAATCTTAAAAATATGGACAAACTTAAGTAAACAACATTAATGGGTTCTTTGTGCAGCTGAAACTGTTTATTCAGTCCAGCAGTGCAATGTGGCATATATTGTTTTAAAATGCCAATCATTATTGCATTCAATTATTTATTAGGATCCAGAGGGGCGGAGGAGGTATCGAATGGATCTAATCAGCTACCACAAGCTGTCAAAATAAATACAAGATCATAAATAATGAATTAGCACTTGGCTCCGACACTCACTTTTCATATTAATGCTGCAATGTTTGCAAACTCAGGCATACGATGGTTACCTCCCAATTTATTAAGTACTTTACTTGGCAGATACAACAAGGATTCTTTTAAGAAAATAATTTCACATAACCAAAATTAAATAAGGTAAATAACAATGAGCTAATATTTCGAGTATTTCCCCCTCTAACCTAGACTGCATGCATTAACCCATATAGGAGTTCTGTGTACTAAAAGCATATTTAGATCTTGTTACAGCATTTATGCATTCTTTTCCGGTCATACAGATTTACCTGGATTGGGAGCTGTCAAGAAAAGAACTGATAAGCTGACGCCTGCCATCTTTATTAAAAACCAAGGCTTTCCCACTTGCGAGAACTCCACAGCCGAAACTGACTTCAGCACCACGGATAGAGTAAAAATTGTGGTAAGAAGAAAGCCTAGAATTGCCAAAACTCTCAGAGATGAACATAGGGAAAGTTTGGGAGGCCATTTCACATGCGGGTCCTGAAAAACCAGGGTCACACCTGTAAAAAAAGGGTTTTTGTTTTTGTTTTTAAAAGCGCATGTTACGGACAGCTCAAGAGTATGAACATTTCATAAAATTGTGTGTTTATTTAACTTTGCCTTTAGACATAACCAGGGTAATGCCGCATAAATATGCTTATGTAATTCTCAAATATAAAATCTCTACAATGTTTTATTATTATTTACTTATTTATTTACACTTTTATCCTGCCCTATACCCAGAAGTCTCTGGGCAGGTAGCAACATCTAAAATCAAACATCATTAAACATCATTAAAACATTAAAACAATAAGAACATCTGCCAGTGGGAAGAGAAAAGTATATCCCCATTTAACTGAAGGCCAGAGTAAAGAGATGTGTCTTCACTGCCTTCCTAAACATATACAATGAAGGTGACAGACACACCTCAAGGGGGAGGCTATTCCATAGCCCAGGGGCCATCACTGAGAAGGCCCTTTCCCAGGTGCCCACCCCTTTTGCTGGAACAGCCAGGAGGGCCTCCCCTCCAGATCTTAAGGCAGGGGCAGGTTGATATGGGAGTAGATGGTAGAGTCTCTTTATTTTACTATTTTGTGATCTCAAATATGACTCTATCCTTCTGTGAAACCAGTTATAAGGCACAGGCACACACTCAGGATTGGTACAGCTCTCCTCAAAACACAGCAAACCACTGTCTCCCTGGCTTGGCAGTTTGGCTACCTGAACTAGTCAAATGCTGAGTTAAAGAGACAGCACCATGGAATGAGACAGAAGCTTGCCATGATGCTAAGGTAGAATACATAAACCTTTGTCTTTGCTTCTCAGTACAGTCTCCCTCGAGAGAGGCAGAGGAACAGGGCAGCTTGGAGATGAGGTGATTTGCAGTAGGACAGATTTGTCTTTGGCTTAGTTAGGCCCTGGTCACACCTTTAGTTGAAGACAACTTCAGGTCATCTTCAAATCGTGTTACTCTCATTTGAACAGGATATCCGAAGATTCGAATCAATTTGATCTCTATGGGTTGCATACGTGATAACTATGGGATACATACAGATGTGTACAGATGTGTACGGATGTGGGGAAGATGCGTATGTGCACATACGAATGTTGACAACATTCGTATATGCAGATTCCAATAAAAAATTTGGTAAATTCAAATCAACTCATGTTAAATTCAAATTTAAAATATTTGAATCAAATTGGATTTTGGGGTATTGG
Source organism: Aspidoscelis tigris stejnegeri (assembly GCA_023333525.1). NCBI lineage: Eukaryota > Metazoa > Chordata > Lepidosauria > Squamata > Teiidae > Aspidoscelis > Aspidoscelis tigris. Next base: position 78,528,072 of record JALMGA010000005.1, on the reverse strand, counting down.
ATTTGATTCTAATAGAATGTCAAAAAAAAACACATTTGTGCACATCTCTAGTTCTAACTATTGTCAAGTTGCAAATACAGTGGTACCTCGACATACAAGTGCCCTGACATACAAGTGTTTTGAGATACAAGCCGCCGAGCGAGTGATATTTTGCTTTGAGATGAGAGCAAGATTTGAGATATGAGTATGTAAATACAGTACAGTACATAACAAAAACAACTGAGGTGGTGTTTTGGGAGCTGGAATGGATTAATGGGAAAATTGCTTTGAGATACGAGCGATTTGACATAAGAGCAAGGTTACGGAACGAATTAAACTTGTATGTCAAGGTACCACTGTACCCCTTTTTTGAAAACATTGTTGGAGAGGGTGGTTGCCAAGCTAAAAAAAAAAAGCCAAAATGGCTCCACTGAGTAATGTAAGGGAAACCGTGGAAAACCTTGGTGCTTTCCTGTTGAGGCAGCTTTTGTGTGACCAGATTGGGATCTTTACCTAATAGTAACTTGTCAAAAGATAACAAGTTCCAGGGACAGACTGTCCTGTGTTCATAGAATCAAATAACTATATAACTACCCGGGTCAATAGAAACAGTGGACTTACTTGCAGCCACTTCTAGTACACTGTCCCCGTCCTGAGCAGAATTTGAGACATGATGGTCCAATATAAACTGCAGGGAAAAATAGTTTCATAGATATTAAATTCAGAAACAAAGGTAAAACAAAATAAACAAGGCATAGATATTGTTATGTGAAGAAAAATTGGAATATTTACTTTTAATATACACAATGTAAGAAAAGAATTTTTTAGTAGATTACATATATTGTTTTGAATAATGTTGCAATAAAGTTTATTCTTTAAACATTTTTCTTAGTATTAGTGTTTTGTGTGATAATGTAATACAAAACAGATGAGCAATGCTAAAAGAAATAATAAAAAGATCCTTACAGTATGAGCCATAAAATGTTCATGAATTCAGTAATATCTAAAATAAATACAAGAAAATCAGCAATGGATTTGGATAGCACAGAATGAGTTGAATGCCCAAGAACTGAATGATGTGTTTGGCAAAACGGAGGATATATATATATATTTCTCTTTTGAAATACAATTCATAAGCAACGATCTTTGCTACTGATAGTATAAATTTAAAAATAAGCATCACAGAAATGCATCTGTGAATCAAGGCAACATCATTAGAACAAATCATAGGATGTTTCATGTATTTCTATTTACGTAAATATATTTTGCCTGATTTTTATTCATCATTACATGTTATGAGATGCTGCAGCGTACTGAGCTTGTGGAAATGATATTTAGATTCCTCTAAGCAGTGAGGAAAAAAAGAGATTAAGAAATTTATTCCAAGCAGATATATGCATCAACACAAATTTGCTTGTTTGGTTCAAACTGAACAAAGCCTTACTGAGATTGGTTTGATCCAGGGTCAGGTCAAACAAACTTCACAAGTTCTACATTAAACCTTGAAACATTTGTAAACAGTTTACAAGTGTTAAAAAACATACAATAATGAAAGCTCTATTTAAAAGATCAGATAGGGTTAATTTTGAATGGGTCAAATAAAACAATTTAGTTCAACCTGGTTCAACCAAACATCCCTGGTTTGGTTTGGTTTGAATTACCTTCTTTTGAACAGGGACTGGTTAAGTTCAATTTGAACAGGTTCAAACCATGAGTCTCATTCTGAACTGGTCAAATTTCTCCCAGCCTTGAAAACAAAAGAGCTTTACCTACAAAGAGATCACAGTACTAAGTACTACTAAGTACTAGAAGTACTACTAAGAACAGCTATGATGGTAATGAAGAGTACTAACTGTTGTCAATTGCCCACATGTTTCCCAAGACTGGTCCTGTTTGTCTCCACCGAATCCTGGTATTTCTGGTTAATGCTGCATTTGGGAGGGGAATAGTTACTCGATTCCATCTGAAAGAAACAATGGGTACTCATGCATTTAATATTTAAAAAAACCCGCTTCAAGTCACAAAGACGTTGAGATTAAGTCTTTTTTAGATCATTTATTTGCTTATGGTCATTCCATCCCACTTTGCTCTGGTCAGTCTAGCACAGATTATTTTATTGGATTCATCTTCACAACAACTCTGGGAGGTACATTAGTCAGAGAAGCAGTAACTGGTCCTAGGCACCCAGTGACCTATTGCTGAATGTGGATGCAACACTGGGAATCCCAGGTTTTTCTTCCACACCTACCACTGGGGAGCAAGAAAGAACATTTGTATTGAAGATGGTACCTAGCCTGATGGTAAAACATCCACAGAAAAACATTAAATCAGCTCAGAGAACTCTTACACAGCAGCACTCTACTTGCAGCTGAAGACCTCTTGTCCCTTCAGAAACAATTCTGAGAAGAATATGCAATGCTAAAGGGACATAAAGGTTGTGATGATAAAATTCACAGAAGCATTTACTTCACAATTTCTGTGAAGGAAATCATAAAGGTCTTAATGGTTGAACAGGTGTCGTGTCCTGTGCCCTGTTGAGTCCTTGGATGAGGAATTTCAGGCAGATGCGCCTCCAGAAACTGACCCCCTCACTGTGGGAGAAGAAACAGGATCCCCAGTTGGAGCCTCCCACTCTAGCAAGGTTGAGGTAGACACTGGGCCTGCTCCAGAACAAAAGGACTTGGTTGCCAGTAGACCAGGGGTGAGTCAGCTCTGTAGGGAGAAGACACAGCTGTGCCAGATGTTGGACCAGTAAGCGTACTAGGAACCTTCATTCCACACACTAGTGTGGTCTCAGGACACTAGTATGCTTGCTGGTTCAGTATACCAGCCAGTGGAGAATCTCCTATAAACAAATATTCAAAACATATCAAATTGTTTTTTTCATGCAGATTCTAAAAAGCGAAGATTGTCCTATTTCTTAACACAGTTTCAGCCATCTTTATTTATTATATTATACTGCTATTATAGCCACTGCTTTTCAAAGTGATGAGCAGGGGTGTGAATGAATGTAATTTTCAGGATTCGATTCGAATAAAATATCCAAAGATTCAAATCTATTCAAATGTTAAAAATTTGAATATATTTACATTCTATTAGAATACATTTGAATGAGTTTTCGATTCGTATTTGAAGATATGAATGTCAACATTTGAATGTGTCTGTACGCCTCCATACACCTCCTGTTTTTATCCCGTATGCATCCCGTTTTTGTCTCGTACATATGTATACAAGCACATACAGATACAAATAAGATGTGTATGAATACATATGTAATACACATATGACTGTCCAAATAATTCTCATGAATGATTCAAAAATTCATTTGAATGTTAAATTCGAATGTATAGACATTTGATTAGAATTCAAATGTCTGAATTCAATCAAATTCAATTGAATTTTGAATGTTTTGAATCTTTGTGCACATCCCTAGTTATGAGCACTTTACTCACATATGATTCATTTGGGGAGAGAAGAGAACCCTCTTACCCGCTGTAGTTTTCAGAAGCATAGACTGTACTATGGGGAAGATGAGACCCAGCACATGTTTCCGGCAAGCATTCTGAATGTATTAAGGACCAGGAACGGCCATGATTGGTGGAAAATTCCAGGCTCACGCTGGTTACACAAAGAAAGTCGAAAGAGTCATGGTTGAAGTGTATATTGTATAAAGAAGGAATTGTTCTTGTGTATATTGTTGATTATTAGAATATGTACAAAAATTCAATAAAGATATTTAAAAAAAACAAAGTCGACATAGTGTGTTTTCCCACTAGCACTAGAAGTACCCATTAAATACCCATTAAGTACCCATTGAGGGTCCTTAATGGGTATTTAATGGGTCCTTAATGGGTATTCTAGTGCTAGTGGAAAAACACCCACAAACTTGAGACAAAATGAACCTTATCCTTCCGCATTTCTACATATTCAGCTAAATTATTTTCATATTTAACTCTGAAATGATGCTTTATTGCATTTTATTTTGTTGTCATTTCGGTTTCTATTGTCTATTTGTTATCTCACGTTACTGACATTTTTCCTTCGTATTGTTAATTGTGAAGAAAAAGAAGAAAACCACATAGCAATACCCAAGAAAACAACAATGGCAACAAAGAAACAGGAAAGCAACACTCAAACACAAATGCAAGAGAATGCAACTGATGGCAGGAATACATATTAGAAACTCGGAAACTGTAACTTATTAAATAATTGATTCTAGACATGCTGAAGGAAGAAATGCTTGTGAGTGCCGAATGTCATAGTGAGGCAGGCAGGATGCCTAGTGCATTAAAAGACAAGATGGTTACCCTTGTCAAAAAGTGTTTAGGTGATGAGTATGAGAACAACCTGAGTTACCCAGAAGGTGGTTATTTTTACATTGGATTTAAAGAGGATTAATTCTGGACTCATGCATCAGGCAAGAGCCGGACGAAAGGGAAGTGTGAGGAAAAGCCTGTGTACTCCTACTGCTAATAGATTTCTCAAACCATTTTGTGAAGGGGTCAGTAGGCTGAGGCTGAGGATTGAGTTCGGTTATTTATATTTCATAAGTTCAGAACCATCTACTATACCGTAAAAGGCCAAGCTATGCACGCAGGTTATATTCCACAGAAGTGCAGAGATACAATACAGGCACAAGAACCACTACGTTCTTGATGAAGAAATCGTTCAGCTAATAAATCTAGCTTCCGTCCTTAACCACTAAACCAGTTTGGTCTGGTGGATAGGGAGCCGGACTCTTATCTGGGAATACCGGGTCTGATTCCGCCCTCCCTCATGAAGCCAGCTGGGTGTCCTTGAGCTAGTCACAGCTCTCTTCTGAGGTCTCACAGCCCCACCTACCTCACAGGGTGTCTGGTGTGGGGAGAAGAATAGAAAAGCTTTGTCAGCTACTTTGAGTCCCCTTAAATGGGTGAGAAAAGTGGGGTAAAAAAGCCAACTCTTCTTCTTCTTCTATGTAAGAGGATTGGAGGCAGGGAATATAAAAAGAACATACTAAGTTCAGGTACTGGTGCTAAAGCAAACTTCTCTGACCATTGCTTTAAAGGGGAGCTTTAAAATGAAGGAGAAACATATGTGTGGTTTTATCTAAGGGCTCGATTCCTAATTCAGCCCAAGGTCTTTCTGCCCTTACCTGATGCAGATCTGGAATAGTGGGTCTGGAACAAGCAATCTGGGATGCATCACTCTGGGCCAGATCAATGCTGTTTGTTTTCCAGCCCGGCCTTGGTGCTCTTGAGGGACCCATTTGGCTGGTGCAATTAGATTTGTCACTGCAGTGGGTCCCCCTGTAATCAGAACATAGAGGCAAGCACCTTCTACATGTATCCATGTTCCAGATTAGGCTGTGGTGATAGACCAGGAGACCTTGATATCAAGGTCTGCTGGTGATCCAGATCAAGGGCCCTTTAAATGCAAAAAGGGCCCCAGCCTGCAAGATCACATTCTGTTCTTAAAATGTTCTGTAATAAGCTAAGAGGTCATCCGTTAGTTTTTCATTCTTTTTCTCATTTCATCCAAACATGGAAACTACAGCCACTCTATTAAAAAGCAAAAGGCAGAATCTTCAAATAATCTCATTTTATGGTTACTACAATTCTGTCTTATAATTCAGAAAAGATGGTCCTTTTTGTCCTATGAGAGGGAAGAGTACAGAGGCTTCCCTTCCACATGCTGGTGTGGTTTTAGAGAGGCTGTGCCCCTCCTAGCTGGCTCTGTCTACACGTGAAGGTGCATAGACCAGGCTAAGGTGGCCAAAATTGCACCCCAGTTTTGTCTACCAGAGTACTGAGGGTTGTATAGCAGACAACAGAGGAATGCTGTCCAGATGCCTTTGTGATCTGCTGTACCATGGAGGATCCATTTCAGTGGTTGCACCACAAAAATGTCTCTCAAACTCTGAAGGCCAGGCTCCCAAAGCTGGTGTGAGTCTTGGAGCCAGTGTGGGGGCTGGTGCTTGACAAGACATCCAATGCCAATAGATTAATCCTGCACAAGAAGAAGAAGAAGAAGAAGAAGAAGAAGAAGAAGAAGAAGAAGAAGAAGAAGAAGAAGAAGAAGAAGAAGAAGAAGAAGAAGAAGAGTTGGCTTTTCTACCCTGCTTTTCTCAAAGTGACTGACAAAGGGACTCAAAGTGACTGACAAAGCTTTCTATTCTTCTCCCCACAACAGAATACCCAGTGAAGTAGGTGGGCCTGTGAGAGCTCAGGCGAGAACTGTGACTAGCCCAGGGTCACCCAGCTGGCTTTGTGAGGAAGTGCGAAATCAAACCCGGTATTCCCAGATAAGAGTCTGGCTCCTTAACCCCTAGACAAACTGGCTCACTAGAAGCAACCTGTCCTAACTTGAGATGGGATGCCTAACCTGAGATGGGCTGGCCTGATCTGTCCTGAGATGTAGCACCTAACTGTGAATCCGGAGGATAATTATTTAAGCACTTTCAGGGTTAAATACACTGTACTAAAAAGAATGAAAAAGGGGGTTATAAGCACAGTAATCATCAATAACATGTATTATTGTGCTAACATGAGCACTTGAATGTTATTACAACGTCACAGAAGTGTGAAATGTGAAAGCAAGATTATATCTACAAATATTGGCTAATATACATTTAAAGATCTGAAGTTTAACTTAATTAGGGCTATACAAACAAAGGCCTCGCTTTCCTTTTGCTCTTCCATTCATCACAAGCACCCATAACTAACTTTGTTTTTAACTAAGACTGGGTAAAGTTTGCGTTATAGATAACACATCTGTTTGGTTCATAGTGTTGGTCATGTTACAGTATGAGCTTGCAATTATGGACTTTTAAAAAACTGTAAAAGTATTTTACAAACTCTCTGCTTGAGCCACTTTTCAGAGCCTAAGAAATCACTTAGGGATCAAGAATAGGATTTTCCAGGTCACAAAGAGCCCACTAGTTATTAGAAAAAAATTCCTGCATCACTGCAAACTGCTGTCTTGCTACATGGTCCACAACAACAAAGGGAATTATTAAAATGCCCTTTCCTTCTACCCTCTTATTGATCCATCTACCCTTCTTATTTTACGCAGATGTTCATCAAGATAATATCTTATTATTTCCACACTGTCGTTCTCCAAAATAGTACTGGTCAATAAAAAAGGAGGATCTTTAATTGTGTGAGAGAGGATGCTGGACTAGATGGGCTGTGGCCTGATCCAGCAGGGCTCCTCATATGTTCTTATAAGACACGTAGGCCTGATGATAGCTTTCAGGTTGTTATATGGACTATTCCATACATAAAATATAACAAGTATTAGAAAGGCTGAGGATTTTCAAAGCAGCACAAAGCAATGGAGATTTGGTATTTCCCTTGAATCTGTTTCTTTTAGGTAGATTTTGTCTACTCTTTTGGCCTCACTCTGAACTCTTGAAAATATTTTACTCCACTAATTACAGAATTAAACATACATTTATGCAGCATAAAACTTTGTGGATACTGTGAGTTAAACAGTAGTAACAGAAATTTACACTTCTGAAATATGTACATACAGAATTACCTTAAGCAGCGCAGTTTAATTCTAATAGCCTCATTTTAAGTTCAGCAAATGAAACGCTAAAACAAATTAATAATTCATCACCCCACCATCAAATAACCAGAATATAGCTCATGCAATTCAGAATAATTTATTTGGGATATGACTTTACTTGAATGCCTTTCCCGGCAACTATTGTGTGCGCGATATTTTAAATTTAAATTAAAATAGCTTATGAAGCTTCACTGATTTTATTTGAGATGAAATTTTATAGGCACATCGGAGGCTGACATTCGACATTAATTTCACATATTCCTCTACATTCCCAGTCACAAAATGAGAATGCTCTCATAAATAATGCCTTGGTGGACAAGGGAGTATATGCTGCCAGATTATTTTTGAAGTGCAGATGAGGTGTGTGGAAAGTTTGCGGTTCCTTTTTAAAAGGCACAAAGCAAAACAGTCACTCTGTATCTGAGGCACTATGTGAGTTGAAAGAAAAAGAAAACATTTCAAAAGAGATCAAATGCTGCCTGGAAGCTCAATGAGAAAGCCAAAGTTCCTTTTAAAAGAACTCCTCTAATTGCAGGTCTCTACTGAGGCAAAATCTACTAAAAATGCATACAATTAAGGCCTTGGAATGGTCTGTACATACAGAACACACAGTGTGTCTACATCAAGCAAGAGAAAAGACACAAGACTGCCTGGGTGAACTTTTAAAAGCTTTTAACATTTGTGTCAGCTTTCATTCTTTTTAGCAGAAGGAAGGAGTTTCAAAGGACGGAATCATCGGTAATAAGCTAAGCTTACAATATTGTACCTAAAACATTTATTTACAGTATATTATGGCGTATAAGATAACTTTTTAACCCAAGAAAATCTCAAAAGTCGGGGGTCGTCTTATATGCCGGTTGTTGTCGTCTTATATGGCAAGTACATCCCAAACTCTATATTTTAACTGGAAAAGTTGGGGGGGGGGCGTCTTATACACCCAGTCATCTTATACGCCGGAATATATGGGTATTTATTTATTGTTTACATTTCTATCCCACCCCATACCCGAAGGTCTCTAGGTGGGTAACCACAGATTAACCAACAGATTAAAAAACAAGATACACATTAAAACAAGATACAGATTAAAAACACTTTAAAAATTCAACAAATGTAAAACAGTACACTCCATGTGTGTTTTTCCATTGTCACTAGAAGTACCCATTAAGTACCCATTAATGGGTCCTTAATGGCATTAAGCACCCATTAATGGGTCCTTAATGGGTACTTCTAGTGACAGTGGAAAAACACCCCATATTACATTAATAGTGACTGTAACTGGGCGGGGGGAGGGGGGAATATAATCAACTCAGCCAAAGGCCAGGGCAAAGAGGTGCGTCTTTACTGTCTTCCTAAATATATACAAAGAAGGGGCATGATGCACCTCGAGGAGGAGACTATTCCATAGTCTGGGGGCCATTGCCGAAAAGGCTATCTCCTGGGTGCTCACCAGCCTCACTACTGAAGGTGGTGGGACAACCAGGAGGGCCTCACTGCTAGATCTTAAGGCACGGGCAGGTCAGTATGGGAGAAGGCATTCCTTTAGACACACTTTAAATAATTTCTGCACTGTGTGGGTTATCCCATGCCGTTCTATCATTGTAAGGTTGGATCATATTGGGTGGACTAGTCCTAGCTTGGGCTGAAGGCCCTTGGCACTCTGGGAGGCCTAGGTTGGCTTAGTCTCAGAGGCCAGCTTCAAGCCCTGGACCCAACACTCAAAATGGGTTCTAAGACCCTGAATGCTGGAAATTTCTGGCACAACTTCTGCCATCAACCATTGCATTCTAGCATACAAGACGTATTGTCTACATGCCTCCATGGTCTGGTTTCCTGGTAGACCTCATTGTTGAGGACTGCAACATGGAACCAATGTAATATGACACTTAGGCTGTTACTGCATTGGTAGAGGCTATCACATACTAAGATGTAATGCTTTGGCTCAGGATATGCAACTTGTACCAAAGCGGATTGTTGGTATCCTGTTTCAGGGCTCCCCAGAGAGTCCATTCTGATCCAGTCTTTGGAGTTCCCAGCCAAGCCCTTTTCCACAATGTGCTCAGGAAGGGTGCCCTTCAAGCACTGCTTCCTGGTGGGCCACCAAAAAAGATATGAGTCCAGCATATCAGACCACAGGGTGTGTTACCTCCATGCCCTTCATAGTCTAGAACACCAGCAGTAGTCCTTTGTGGACTACTTTTAAAATGATTACCAGTGGAGCAGGATATAGTTATGCTGGGCGGGGGACAGAGCATGTGGACTAATATGTGAATAGAAAGAAGAAGGAGGAGGAGAAGGAGAAGGAGAAGGAGGAGAAGAAGGAGAAGAAAGAGAAGGAGAAGAGTTGGCTTTTCTACCCCACTCTTCTCACCCGTTTAAGGGGACTCAAAGTGGATGACAAAGCTTTTCTATTCTTCTCCCCACAACAGAACACCCTGTGAAGTAGGTGGGGCTGTGAGAGCTCAGAAAGAGAGCTGTGACTAGCCCAAGGTCATCCTGCTCGCTTCATGGAAGAGTGCAGAATCAAAAGCCAGTGACTACAAGTTAATCACAAGACCAAACTGGTTCACCTAGACTGCTCACTGGATTGTGCCTACAGACAAGTGCAGAAATGGTCTGTCTGTAGTTCTAAGTAGCATCAGGTGGCGTTAACATTTTCTACAGTACCTTAAAAGTCTGGAGAGTTATAGAAGCTTAGCCAGATATAATCTCAAATGGGATCTTCCAATGATCTGGGATTCACTTGAAACTGGCCTAAGTTTTTCTACAGAACCTTATAAGGCACTGATGGCTACTAGCCTTACTAGAGATCTACTGAAAGGAATTTGGAAGTAGTTCCATGAGACAGAAATCCAGGAACATGATTAAGATTTCTAGCTATATCCAAGGCACATAAATACTGTAAGTGGATTACGCGTTATGCACAAAGTCTGATGAATTTTGTAAAACATTTGATCCTGCCTGAAAATGGCTCCAATGATCGCCCACACCTGCCAACACCAACAGGTCAAAAAGAAGCACTCTGTTTCAATTTGGTAGTTACTTCTTTACAGATTTCCCTGTGATTCATCAAGCGCAAGTAACATATTTATACAACCATCTCTTTTCAAGACACACTGTTTCTCCTTTTGTTTCAGAAAATAAAACAAACACAGCACAGGTTTACAAAATAAAGGAATGCAGAGGCATGTTACTTTAAAAAGATGGACATTTTAGCTTCTATTTATTGTTTTATTTTCTTTAGAAAACTATTCTGGTAGCAGATTACAGCTGAAGGAACAGACTGGATGCATATGTTTTCTTGTTTTCTTAACATAACTTAACTAACTTATGAAGATTACAGCTTGATTAGAATTAGTATACATGCCTAGAAGAATTTAGAGCCCATCTTTTTCCTGAAAAACAAGATGGCAGAGCGAGCGAGCAAACCATTAGTTCAGAATCAACCAGTCAGTAATTCCCACACTGCAACATTAACATACAGAAGAAAATTAACTCTTTTAGACTGAAGTGTTATATACTTTCAATGTACCAGCACTATTACCTGTTGCCTGGTTGATGCGTTCCACAACCCAGGTTAATAGAAAACTGAATCATGTGTGTTTCAGGGGAGGGAAGCACTGGTAGGACATGGAAGTAATCCACTGCCCAGACGTTTCTGTTACGCCCTTGATGGTTTTTTTGCTTGAGACAGAATTTGGTAGATTGAGTCTGGAGCTCAGGACTGATGACAACTGAGACCAAAGACGGAACCTTTGGCAGAAATAAAATAAATTGTATTTTCATATGGAGGGAGGCACTGTTACAAAAACCACAGCTTTGGTTAATGTGCATGAATAATAAATAGATGCATAAACAAGCAAGTAAAAGAAAACAACAATAATTGTATATCATTCATGAGGATACTACTACTACTACTGCTACTACTACTAAAGGAGTAAAGGACCATTTCTACTCTTGCAAAAAAAAAAAAAAATCTTTAGAACAGTACTGCTGTTAGCTGGACCAGAATCGTTATTATATTATAATCCCAAACTACATTTTTTCAGGTGAAAAAAAGTGAAGGAATAAGGAATAATAGTGATCTGTACTAACAGTTAGGCTTTTCCTTAGGAACTCATGATTTTGTTAGTATCTGAAATTCCTTCTGAGGACATTCCAATGTGACAAAACACTGTCATAGAAAATCTGCAGAATTAATTTCCACAAGATGGTTAGCAGTCATTCACAGCTATTAAAACATTTCCCCAAATGGGTAGCTCTCCTTTAAAAATTTACCTCAAATTTCATCTTAGAAGTTGGACAGAAAATCTATCAGTAGCAGAAAGTATGGAAGGCATTTCTATAAGCAATTCCACAGTTATTCTGGATTGACGATTCCTTGTATTCTGTTTTCATCTTTACTTTTCAGTGACTTTAACTGGCCGTTCACAATCAACAGTGAATATCTGCACTCAAAGGGCACGGTTACACTTTATCTTTTATCTGCATAGGGTCTGGAGAGATTACACTTGAAGGTTTGCATCCAGGAAGACAGGAAGATTGGCAGAAATCAATCTTCCTCTTTTACACAAATGGAGAGCCAATTAGGATCCAGGCCTTTGACTGTGTTTTAATATATAAATGGTCCACCATCATGCACTGCTCAAGAGGACCTCTCTAGGCCATTGTCTTCTCACTAACAGTGGTCCTATGTCTTCAAACATAGGAAGTGGCCCATGAGGCTATTTTATTTGTCTGATAACTCCTGGCTGGCAACACTACAGCCCCTGCCACCCCACAACTGAGATGTTTGCATTGATGGGAACTCCAGGCATTGAATGTTCAGCATACTGTCACTTTGAACAGCAGAATGTTTTGGGGGCACCCACTCCCAATGTGGATTTTGCCTGAGTTATCAGTGCTACTGTTAGGCTGGAAGAGCCCATATATGGAAAATGTAGAGATGTGTGCAGAGAGGTAACTAAGTGTTACAACTATCACCAGACTGACTCAAGGTTGGATTAAGCAAGAATGGATTGTGCAAGAATGAAGTAAGGATTACAACACAGGGATTGTGCAAGAATTGAGTAAGATTGGGTAACACTTGTGTAATACAAGGGAAATGAGTCACCAACTCTGATAATGGAATTGTATAAAGGTAGTCACACACGGCTGTGTGTTACCCTTGCTTAGCTGATCGAGACTGGAGAGGGAGAGAGAAGCTGACATGTAACCGATACGAATAAACAAACCTCTACGGAGAATTTACGGCTCTCTGTCTGTTTGCTGGAACTGTGGGTAGAGAAAGGAGGGGACAAACAGCAGCAGAAGCCTGCAAGCTTTCCCGGGAGGGGGAGAAGTTTATGCTTTCAGCACCTGGACAGCTCCGCTGAAGAATGCTGAAATGGACAGCGACGAACTGCTGACAGCCAGAAGCAGAGAGACACAGAGGCTTGCATTTTCCCCAGCACGGAGACGCAACTCTGCTATGAAGATTTATTACCAACGGGGGGGGGGGGGTACCTGACACCCCACTACCCCCTAACAGCTACATCTAGTGTTCATTCAAAATGCTCACCCTGTAAGAAGCATAGGTCATTGTATCCAAAATTAGGTGATCCTTCCTTCCTTCAATTTTTGCATACAATATGACATCATTTTCATGAGCTTGCCCAGCATCACAGTTTCCACCTGTAACAATCGGGGGAAAATAACTAATTATTGATTTTTTAAAATGAAAATCATAATTGTAAAAATGATAGTTACAAGATAAATTAAACCCGCCAACACTCAGAACAAACTTAATGCTTCAATGTATTAATGCAATATATTATATTGTAAAGCACTTCAAGATATATCATAAGAAATAGTACATAAATTTTTTAAACAAATAAAAAAGTTTTGTTTAATCTCAGGCTACAGTCCTAACTATAATTCAGTAGTAGAATGGAAACAAATTTTCATTTAAATAAATTAAACCCAGATTGACAAATTCCTTATTTGTAATCAAGTTTATATATATTTTTAAAGAAACTTCCTATTAAAATTAACTTTTTTTGAACAAGAATATGGGCTATACAAGAAGCAAATAATGGTCTACATATTTGGAATAATCAAAGTATCACTGGGCTTTATGTTAAAAAAGCCCAGAAAGCAGTAAATATTATCATAATATCCTGGTTTTCTGTACCTAGAACATATTGGCTCTTCTTTATCTATGCATTCAGTGTTGACTGTCTCCTTACCTCATGCATTTTAGGAGACAGTAGAGAGGGTACAGACAAGTAAAGTTCACCAACATTTATATTCAAATGCCAGAAAGCTGTGGACAAAAATGGTGAACTAGAGAAGACTAGTGAAAAGAAAATTTGAAGGAAATGTCAAGGAGGCAAGCTATTTCCAGAAGACTTGTGTTGTGTAAAGCCACAATAGTAGAGACTCATGTATTTCTAAAAACAATAGAAGACCTCTAAGGCAGTGGTTCTCAACCTGGGGGTCAGGACCCCTTTGGGGGTCGAACTACCCTTTCAGAGGGGTCGCGATGAGTCTCCCACCACCCTTCCCTCCCACCTCCCAGCTGCTCCACCCCCATGGTTGGGGGTCTCCACAACATGAGGGACTCCATTAAGGGGTTGCAGCATTAGGAAGGTTGAGAACCACTGCTCTAAGGCAAAGAACAGACCTAGAGCCAGTTTGGTCTAGTGGTTAGGGAGTTGGACTCTTATCTAGGAATACTGGGTTCGATTCCGCCCTCCCTCATGAAGCCAGCTGGGTGACCCTGAGCTAGCCACAGCTCTCTTCTGAGCTCTCACAGACCCACCTACCACACAAGGTGTCTGTTGTGGGGAGAAGAACAGAAAGCTTTGTCAGCCGCTTTGAGTCCCCTTAAATGGGTGAGAAAAGTGAGGTAGAAAAGCCAACTCTTCTTCTTCTTCTTCTTCTCCTTCTTCTGTGTGGTTAACTAATATGCTCAAGAAAGCTATTATAGGTAAGAAAGCATCTATTATAGGTAAGAAAGAGGAAAGATTTTCCTAATTAAAAAGAAAAAAATTGGCAAAAGAAATACAAAGAAACTGTGAGAGAAGAAAAAGAACATTTGAGGAGCATACTGCCAAAACTGTAAAGGCTGATAATAAAATCCATTAGAACCAGGATGTCAGCCAAACAAGACTACTGGTCACTTGAATAATGAGGAAGCCAAGGAAATAGCAGGCAACCTGAAATATTACTTTACAACTGCCTTCAGAGAAGGGAATTTGGAGCAAATCCCTGAGCCTGAACTCCTATTCTCAGAAAGGACGTCTGAAGAACTGAGGTATATATTAGTGACAAGAAATATCAAGAAATCACCATCCCTGATGGCATTCATCCATGAGTTATTAAAGAGCTTAAAACTTGAGATTGAACAAAAATATGTTCATTATTTTCAGCTTCTGTAGTAGAGAGTGGGAAAGCGACTAATGTACAGTAATTCCAATTTTTAAAAAGGCAACATAACATCCATCAAGATAGCTGAACACCATTCCATGGAAGATAATGGATAATGATAAAAAATTTGGAGGCACAGGTCTTTCCCAAAGATAGCCAACATGGCTTCTGTAAGGGAAAATCCTGCCAAGCTAATCTTTTAGAGCATTAACAAATATGTGGATAAGGATGAACCCTCAGATATCATTACTGAGATTTTCAAAAAGCTTTCAATAAAGCCTCTCGCAAAAACTTTTCCATAAGTTTAATACTCATGGAATAAAAGGACAGGTCCTATGATGGATAAGCAACTGGGTAAGGAATAGAAAACAAAACAACAGGAGAAAGGCAGATGGAACAAATGAGGTTCCACAAGGTTCTGTCCAGGGACCAGTGCTTTTTAACATATTTATAAATGACCTGGAGTTAGCTGCGACCAGCAAAATAGCAAAGTTTGACAATGACAACAAATTGTTCAGAGAAGTAAAACAAGAAGAAGAAGAAGAAGAAGAAGAAGAAGAAGAAGAAGAAGAAGAAGAAGAAGAAGAAGAAGAAGAAGAAGAAAGAAGAGTTGGCTTTTCTACCCCACTTTCCTCACCCATTTAAGGGGACTCAAAGCAGCTGACAAAGTTTTCCATTCTTCTCTCCACAACAGAACACCCTGTGAGGTAGGTGGGGCTGTGAGAGCTCAGAAGGAGAGCTGGGACTATCCCAAGGTCACCCAGCTGGCTTCAAGGAACAGACGGGAATCAAACCCAGTCTTCCCAGGTAAGATTTCAGGCTCCCTAGACCAAACTGGGAGGGAGTGATCCGGTACGTGCTTATGTACCAAAGCAGGGAACAAGATGAGATGTTGGTCTGACCAGAGCTATTGGGACAGTTTATGATTGTCAATATCTGGTCACTCCCTAGAAGGGGCTGAGCATCATGGGAGCTCCCTACCCTTTGATTCAAACTCAAAGGCCCACAGGGAACAGAGCCCTTGATTTAATATGCAGTTTACTATTGATGAAGGCAAGTCTACAGTGCAACCAGTTGTGGCAAGGCTATAGCATGAGATTATTTGGGATGTGATCCACTGCCTCTGGATGGAGTATGCCTCTTCTTTTTAGAAGGATGTACTTTCAAAGAAATCATTTTCAAACAATCTGTTTACAGCATTTCTTGCTGAGCCGACAACTTTTCCCACGAATTCAGAAGGCTGGTGAAAGCATCCTTCCTGTTTTTCATGAAAGTGTGGCTTTCCTGGAAGACCTGGAAATACAAGTAATCTCTCCTTCCTGTGCTTTTTCAGTACATTTTATGGCATAAAGGAGACGTGAAAATTCACAGCTGCCATCTCCTACAGGAACAAAGACTTTTCTCCTGTTGACATAAAAGGATGCTTTTGGAGGGAAAGCAAATTCATTCCCTGTTTCCTTTACCGTCTTTTCATTTCACATTAATGAACGCTGTGTTGAAAGGATTTGCTTCATATAGGGTTCACCTGATCTATGAAGCCTGCAAAACAACACCCCTGGGGGAAAATGTTGCAATGGAAAAATGCAGTTTTGTTGTTGAAATACTCTTTTCTCTCTCTCTCTGTGTAATATAAATATACTGGCTACCATTCCTGGAAAGAGTTACAAAGCTCCAGGGACTACGGTTCTATTATTAAGGGAAAGGGACAGATAGTTTCATTTTTTTTCATTTACCTGCAACCTCTTACCTAAGAAACATGTATGTACAAGGATGGACACAAACCAAATTCTCAAACCTTTTCATTACAAAGCGGTATTGAATAGTTTTATGGCAATTTAGGCTGGTATTTAAACCCAGTGTGGGGAGCAACACACACACACACACACACACACACACACACACACACGTAGGCAGGTCTCCAGCAGTCTGAGATATACTTACTGGGTTAAACACTTTTTTGAATTTAAGACCTTTGTTTGGGACATTTAAGTATTCCAAATCTCCAGGTTTTGTCAAATTACTTTTCCAATTTCCACCTTTTTTTTTCCCATTATCTTTTCCTTTCAGGTAGCATCTGGGACCATATTTGTGAATGCCTATGAGTATCCTGGGAGTGAGCCACCTGGTCTTGGGTTAGCAACCCATCCCAGACTGCACCAGCTCACACTGGACAAGGCTGGTCTCACTGGACTGCCCCATCCCAATTGCTAAAAAAGGATGTACTAGGAAATGAAAGGTCCCAGCTTTCAGAGTTGCCATGGCTCTGAGTTCATCAGAGCAACCTGTTGCCATGTGCCAAATGTGACAAAGAAATGTGACAAAGAAATGCAACCAAACTAAATCAATACAGCTGGGGTATTGAAAATAAAAATAAAAATCTTCAGACTCTTAAAAATAATTACTTTTCATATAGAAGTACCTGACCATGTAATGAGATTTCAGGGAGGGGACCTTCTTGTAGCCCCTACTCTTTCAGAGGTACGGGGGATAAGGACACACAGGAGAGCCTTTTCTGTAGTGACCTGCACTTTGGGATTTGAGGTTTGTCAGGCACCAACACTGGATGGTTTTCAGTGCCCAGTTAAAACACCCCTCTTCACCTAGGCCTAGCTCCCTCTGGACAGAAAGGAGGGATGGGTGGGTGGGAGGGAGGGAGTGAAGGTTATATTTTAAATATGTTTCAATGTTTTATATATTTTATTTTTCTTGTTGTGACCACCCTGAGACCTTTCAGTGAAGGAAGGGATATAAAGTCTTAAATAAGTAAAATAATAATAAAAACAATTCCAGAGAATCTATTTTCCAATAACAAAAGTTTTAATGGCGCCTACTCACCCATACTGAAATAAAACCTCAGATTTCCATAACCAGTTGTGTCCATATAGGGAGTACATATTTTTCTTTCTCCTTCTCTGAGAAACACAGCTGATGCACCTGTTTCAAGAGTCCCACATTCACTGCCAATGACTGCTCCAGACATATCCCACCTACAAAATACAATCCAATGTTACCCAGGCTAACAGTCCATACAACATTTAGATGCACATTGGGGATAGACAGAGTGAAACCATTGCCAGTGCTATTGAGTGGCACCTGTGGTCATCATTTTTACATTTCAGACAGGTAAGGTGGTATTTGGAAAGCCAGCTGGTTTAGAAACTCCTGAAGTTTGATGTTTAGTTGAACACTTTGCTTTGCTTTTATAACACTAACAATGGCTCACTTAATGGGTTAACCTGATTTAAGTCTATAAAATAATGCATGGTGTGGAACCAGGAGGCACTCTATGAAGCTGATCAGCAGCAAAGTTGGGACTAACAAGGGGAAGGTGGTTTTTTTTTTTTTTACCCAGAGGGCAACCATTCAATGGAGTTACTACCAGAAGAGGTGGTAACAGCAACCATCCTGGATAGCTTCAAGAAAGGCTTAGACCGGTGATGGCCAACCTATGACACGCGTGTCACAGGTGACACGCCAAGCCCTTTTGGGTGACACACCTGATCACCCTGGCACCTGGGCATGTAGTTATTTCTTGTTCTTGAAGTGTACAAAATACCAACTTTCAACTGAAGATTTAGCAAATGTATGAATTATTTGTTTTTGCTTTTAATAAAATACATATATCAAAAATATAACTTTTTACTAGAGCTACAAATATCACAAAATTATGGATATTTCTAGATGTGACACAGCACCCGAGTTAAGCTAGGTTTTCTTGTGAATTTTGACACACTGAGCTCAAAAGGTTCACCATCACTGGCTTAGACTATCTTATGGAGGTCATGTATGTTGATGGCTACTAGAATGGATGCCTAGGTCAACCTCAAACCTTCTTTCTGCATTGAAACTGGTTCTATTAAGGCTCACTTCCAACATTTTCCTGGGGATATGAAAACTTGCAAAAATCAAAGGAGTCAAAATCAGCCGGGGTTTTTTTACCTTTTCCAATCTGGCTCACCTACTTAAGTGTATAAATTTCTTTTCCTCTCTTTACTCAGTAGTTTTAAGCTATGTCACGTGAAACATTAAAATATACAGGTTAAAGACAAAGGCTGCATCCCCAAGCAATAAAAAGCCCGTTAAAAAGCTTCTTTTGCCACGGAGCGTCTCCATGCACAGCTTTTCTCTGAGCTTCCAGCAGCACAAAAGGAGGAAAATGTGCGGGGAAAAAACTGCCCTTTAAACAAGACTACCGGCACACTTTTTGGAAGCCGTGAGTATTCCTAGCAACACTGTGCATGGAGACGCTCCGTGGCAAAAGGGGCAGGGATTGGTGGCCAAGATCTCTGAAAAAAGCACCCTGGCTCTGCTGCCTCTGCCGCCTGCATACACAGCCTTAAACATTCACACATCTCCCAGAACTGCAGCAGCTTTCCTTCCTTTTCCCTTTCTAAAGGTCAGAACTTTTAAAGAGCCAGAATTGCAACATAGTTATCAGGTGTGAAGTGGGTGGATTGCTACAGTGTAACCGCTGCTGTATGGGGTGGATTTTTACAGTGAAATCAGTATCTTTGGAAGCAAGCTCTGGATCCCAAAGTGATAAATGTTTCTGGTGGGTTTTGCAGGCAGGGAAGACGAACAGAGAACTTGTAAATATGGCTATTTTTCTTTTGGACTTGTCAGGGGTTGTCTCCCTGGTTGTGGCCGCGCAGATCGCAATCCCTCCCCGTTCCCACCAGCACCCTATCAAGCAGAGAGGGGGTGGGGAGAAAAAGATGCAGGCAAACAAAACATGCTTCCTTGGGGACGGTAGGTGCGTTTAAAATGTGTGTTTTACCGAACCTCATGGGGACACTTATTCCGGAATTGAACGGCACTTTTAAAGTCCGTTGGAATAAAGGGACAATAGAGGCACAATAGAGAGGCAAATAAGTTAATGGGTACTTAATGGGTACTTCTAGTGACAGTGGAAAAACACCCAAAGTTAAAAATAATTAAAACAATGCACATGTTTTGGCAATGTTTTTACTTGCAAATAACAAGAAACTACTGGGATAGTGGAAGGATTCAGCTAAAAGCAGGGAAGTTTGAAGAAGCTTACTAGTCACTGGGGACAGAAAGCTGGACTGATGAAAAGAGCAGCTTTCAGTCTGGCTTGTGTATTCAGGAATGGCCTACAAACTGCCCATGAACAGGTCTCTGGAGATTATCCTGAGAATTCCTAATGTTCTAGTCATTAGGGATGTGCACGAATGCAATTTTTGCTATTTGATTCGAATCTTTAAAATTTGAATTTAACTCAATTCAATTTGAATTTAGCAAATTTGGATCTATTCATTTGAATTTTCAATTCAAATTTGCACTGACGAAAGTCAACAACATTTGTATGTGCCCGTATGCATCGTTACGCATCCTGTACTCATCCGTACGTGTGCATAGGTATCCCGTATGCAACCCAGTTTCATCCCATACGGATCCATACAAATGCATACGGATGCAGCAACGATGTGTATGTGCAAGTATGCATCATGTACGAACCTGCACACATGTGAATGTCTGGATAATTCGAACGAATAGATCCAAAATGTGAAATTCATTCAAATCTTTAAATTTAAATTTATGGACATTCAGTTTAACCCAAATGCCAAAATTTGCACAGATTCGATCAAATTTCGAATACCTTCAAGTATCTGTACACACCCCTCCTAGTCATACAAACATATTTCATTAAAAATTAACTATCAACACAGGGTTTCTTTAATGTCAGATTCGCTAACCAGTCACCACTGATAATGATTCATTTTCTTAGAAAAAAATACGTTGACTTGGAAAAGTAATTTGAACACAGGCGAAAGTGGTAGTTCAACATAGAATTTAAAATGTCTACTTGTGGGTTTTTCCCAAAGGCAAAGTGCCCAAGATGGGTTGAAGTGAGTTTACTTAATCATTGATCATTACTTCACTGGGATTCTCCCAGGAAACCAATTTAGCCTAATGATAATGAGTTGTAGTGTATGCTATTTAATTGGAAAAGCATTCACAAAAGGCTTGCTTATTAGAGACCTACTCTGCAATTAAAAGGGGGTTAATTGGTACTGGCATTTACCTGAATATTCAATAACTGATTAATTTCAGTTACTTCATTCTATCTAAAGCTTGGGAATGTTAGAACAGGTTTACAAGTTCACCAAGCATAGCAAGATCTCTTTCCTGATGGAGTTCGCAATATTTCTCAGCCACACTGCAAATAAAACTTAATGTAAGGGGAAAAGTAGGAACATTCTGGTTCCCCTGGCAATAGAAGCACTGCTGTATATCTCCCTGCACATGCTCTAAACTCATCATAGATCTGCTCAGAGATCTAAAGATCCAAGGGAAGGCGATTTAAAGCTTGAGGATTCTAACATATACCTCCATCAAGTCTATAAATTACAAAATAGCTACATATTTTACTAGAGATACGTACTGGGATAGGAGCGGAGAACTATTATTTCTAAGAATAACTGATACATTTTTCCCATTCAGTTTGCTGTGAATTAAATAAAGCAGCTGGAACTTTGTGTCATTCAGCTGCATTCATATCTTTATTTATTTATTTATTTATTTATTTATTTATTTATTTATTTATTTATTTATTTATTTATTTATTTATTTATTTATTTATTTATTTATTTATTTATTTATTTATTTACATTTCTATCTCGCCCCATACCCAAAGGTCTCTGGGTAGGTAACAGATTAAACAACAGATTAAAAACATGATACACATTAAAACAAGATATAGATTAAAAATAAGATGCACATTAAAAACACTTTAAAATTCCAACACATTTTAAACAGCTGATTTTAATCCAGCTTCACTCCACTTTCAGAATAAGATAATGCACCAGCAAAGCGACAAGTTGTTTGCTTTTGTTTTTATCTAACTGAGAAGATCCACCTTTTGGTCAGATAAAGACAAAGAAAATCATGAGTGACTTTGTTGATGTGTTCTTCCAATATGAAGGTGGTCTGAAGTTGGATTAAAACTTAGGTGTGAATACAGCACCAGGCAAACAGTTTAATAAAGACTCAGAAAGCCTTCCTTCCTTCCTTCCTTCCTTCCTTCCTTCCTTCCTTCCTTCCTTCCTTCCTTCCTTCCTTCCTTCCTTCCTTCCTTCCTTCCTTCCTTCCTTCCTTCCTTCCTTCCTTCCTTCCTTCCTTCCTTCCTTCCTTCCTTCCTTCCTTCCTTCCTTCCTTCCTTCCTTCCTTCCTGGAACTTTTAACAGGATAAAGTGTATAAAACTGAAATCCAAACCAATTTTTTTTACCAAGACAACTTCAAATTTCTTTTGAGAAGACTCCCAGAAAATGTTTTTAAATCAAAACCATTTAAATGCATGTAACCATTGAGTTGATCCTTAGAGATACGAAAGCAATGGAATTTCTGGGCTAGTTTTTGTAGGAGGTCGTGATACTATAAATGGCTGTCAAAGACATTTAAGACTTTTATGATTGTTAATGGGCTTATGAGAGCAGAAGGAATTAAATCACAGTAAAACAGAAGATACGAGACAAAAATTAAAACTGCAAGTCACCAAGAGTTAAAAAATGAAAATGTAATTTCACTTACCCTTAAAAGAAAAATTTCAGAGATAAAACAAAGATTGAAAGAATTAAAGGAGATACTGGGTGTTTTCCCACTGTCACTAGAAGTACCCATTAATGGGTACTTAATGGGTACTTAATGGGTACTTCTAGTGACAGTAGAAAAACACCCATTAGCTTAGGTCCTGAAAAAAAGATTTTGATGACTCAAACAGTACGGAATATTGAAACAGGAGGATAGTCTTCAAGTAGCAGTACAAATCAGGACATCTAGTGAAAGACGTCAAAGTGAAAGTTAGGGTGAAAAAATCTTATAAAATGGAAAAATACATATCTTAAAAGAAGATCTGCAACTATAGTTATTGTATGATTTATTTAAAATTGGGCCCAGGGGACAGGGCTATGGTCAAGAATGTAAAATAACAGAATTAAGTTAAGAGCAATTTCAGTTAAGGCTTTGATGAAGTTTTCAAAATTCCCTACCCTTGTTTAAAAAAATATATACAATTTTATGGGAGTAAGTTATACATTTACTTAGCCGCTTCATCCATACACAGGAAGAAAGAGAGCTCCACCAGCTAGGCTAATTGAGTCTTTTCTCTGCCCTAGCAGCCATTCTATTTTTCAGCTTTCTTTAAAAACTTCTCCCTTCTGTTACTGAAGACAACCTGCTGCAACTCACCCACTCCTATGTTCGGTCTAGTGGTTAGGAAATTGGACTCTTATCTGGGAATACTGGGATTGATTCCGCCCTCCCCCATGAAGCCAGCTGGGTGACCTTGGGCTAGTCACAGCTCTCTTCTGAACTCTCACAGCCCCACCTACCTCACAGGGTGTTCTGCTGTTGGGAAAATAACAGAAAGCTTTTTCAGCTGCTTTGAGTCCCCTTAAATGGGTGAGAAAAGCGGAGTAGAAAAACCAACTCTTCTTCTTCTTCTTCTTCCTCTTCTTCTTCTTCTTAGAACTATCTTTTTCAAAGGCTTAAGAAACAAGACATGTCCATATCTAGGGCTATGTCCCCACTGGCAGATGCTGTTATTGTTTTAATGATTTAATGACATTAAATGATTTTTGATTTTTGATGTTGTTACCCTCTGAGAGACCTCCAGATACAGGGAGGGATAAAAATGTAAATAAATAAATATTTTGAAAAGTCTAAAACAAGCAGAACTAAATTCTCAAATTCTGACTTTGTTTAGCAATAGTTGTAGCATTCTGCCTGTATGATCACATCTAATTATATATTGAGCAGGATCTCTGCCTCATGACATGAGGCCTGGAAATGCCAGAGAAAGAATGAAGAGGATAGAGAGAAACGCTGAATAGCTACCCATTCTCTGAACATCGTCCATCCTGAACTTTGAATGAGGCAGGGATCCTATGGGAAAAGATACCATGTGATCACAGAATTAAATTATTACTCACAGTATGTGCAAACAGGCATTCAGTGAAAATCACAGTTACTGACAAAGTCTAATATTAATGGAACTGGGATTCAATTAGGCATCTTACCTAGAAATTGTTTACAGTTTACTGTTTATGCTGATGGCACAGACATAGAGGAGACCTGGACTAATAATAACTAGCAGGGGGATTGTATAAGAAAAGGAAATGGAAAATGAAGTATGAATTACAGGGAAATACGCTTCTAGAAACCCAGGTAATTTGTACCTCAATTTAACCATTCAATTTTATCTATCTATCTATCTATCTATCTATCTATCTATCTATCTATCTATCTATCTATCTATCTATCTATCTATCTATCTATCTATCTATCTATCTATCTATCTATCTATCTATCTATCTATCTATCTCACCTTAAACCCTGAGGACCCAGGGCAGGTTACAAGACAAATACAAGAAAGTGAAAAAAAGAAAAGCTGTTAAAAAGAAAAGACCTCCTCCTGCAGCTAGATAAAAAAAAAAAAACGTTCAGAGCATCTGATGGTAATGGCATTGCCATGAGCAGCCGACACATTTTGTTTTCCTAATGAAATACTGTATTCAAAATGCACTAAAACTGAGAACATCGTGACATTTTCATAATTTGAAACCTGGCAGGCAGTTGAAATGCTGTCAGCTGTGGTTAAAAGCTACAACTTCTGAGGTGGGGGGGGGGGATAACTTGACCACCCCTGGTATTAACAATAGGTAGAAAGTGGTGAAAAGGTCATGTTGCATATCACCTTCAGTACTTTATAGGGTATTGTGTCAGGAATAAGGGTGTTCTGGAACATCTCAGAATTTTTGCTCACTAACATTATCACTTTGTTCAAATAAGATACCACTTGTCTTCCTTGACAACTTTAAAACTTGGAAGAAATAGCCATTCTCAACCAAGTTGTATCAACTGATATAATGCGTGCATTATTGTAAAATAATTAAAAATACACATTTCAAACCAAAGTCTGCTGTGGTCAACCCCTTTGAAAATGAAGGTCAGTCAGATTGTAAAGTGTTTTGATCTCAGTTCAATCACACTGATAAGGAGACCAAAAGTGAAATATTACAAGGTTAATATCCTTTTCAAAGTAGTTCATTTTGGGTGTTTTTCCACTGTCACTAGAAGTACCCATTAAGTACCCATAAATGGGTACAAAAATGCCATTACGTACCCATTAATGGGTACTTAATGGGTACTTTTAGTGACAGTGGAAAAACACCCTTTAACTAATACTTGGACTGTCCTATTCACATCTCTTACACAACCTAACTGGCTCTCATTTTCCAAGGGGGTGACTACAGTAGATTTTATTCTGAAATATGTATTAATTATTTTACAATAGTACATGAATTTTTATAGAAGTTCATGCTTTAATATATATATATATTAAAGATCTATATATATAATATAGATCTTGACATAATTTGTATACCTAGTTGGATTTAGGTTGCACTCCAAAAATAATGGCATAGATGTATTTTGATCCCCCATTGGCTAATGAACACTTACCCTTTGGGCTGGCTCTCAAACTCTTCTGCCCATTGTTCTTGGGCGTCTTCAGTAGAAAGATCTACATCTCTTGTTGTTGCAAAATTCAACTCACTGCCTTCAGTCCCATGGAAATAAATTGTGTTGCCATCTGACTGACAGCTATGCTACAAACAAAAGAAACACACAGGAGGCACTTATTATATTGGTTTTGGAACCTCAGCATCCTAGGATTCCAAGAAAACATTAAATTATTTAGCATTTGGCTGATTATAGAAGCTAAACCCAAAAAATGAAAGAAAAAGGTTTCCTTTGTTATCTGTCTAGAATAATGCATAAATTATTCAAGTTTGCAGTTGGCTGGGACTTTTCCAAGCATTTGGAATGATAGCTTTCATTATAAAAATATCTTGCTCAAAAATAAATGGTTGTGTAGTACAGGAAATAATTTTAGGCATAAAGTTAAATGCACTCAAGAAACCACACCTAATGCGAGCACAAAGTATTTTGGGGTTCCTCTGCAGTCTAGTGCTCCTCACAATTACTGCTATACTTGTGAATTGTATACTCTGTGCAACTTCAACCCTAAATCGTAACTTGGAGCTGACCATGGTCCTTAGTTTTCAACCCACTAATTCTACACTAATTCGCAAACCATGTGTTATTTTGTTATTTTGTTCCTAATCCTGTCTCATCTCAGAAGTTATGGAAAAAAGCAGAGCACACAATAGTTTTTCAATCAATTAGCAGCTCACAAAAGGAATCACAATTGAAGAATACAGCTGACTTCTATATAGCACAAAGGGCACAAGTAGAAAGTTATTGGGGAAGCAATCTATAAAATATTTTGCATATTCTTGAACAAGATATTCACCTGTTTTGACAGTTACTTCTGCAAATCACATATATGGCTCCACTGACTTTTTTTTGAATGCCTTCAAGGAAACAGACTTAGACTAGTTACTCTATGGATAAAACTACTACATACAAAATAGTTGTAGCAATATAATTTGCCAAATGAATCACCTAATCATGGCAGCCAACTCAGCTACAGGATGACTGAAAAATTAAGCTGCAACACCATTTTTAGGTGATTTCCTTCTGCGTACTACTGTGTTTCAAGAAGGCTGGTGTTTTAATTTTCTCATTTACATGCAATTCATTTCCCTGGCAGTACTTTTAAATATCTCTCAGAAATTGATTTAATCTCAGTTTGAATTGTCAAATTAATATAGGATTTTACCGATTTCTATGATATGTATGATATTAGTAGAAATAGTCTCTTATCAGCTGGTGTGATAGTTTGATTACTGTTTCATTGGCAGTAAACTCACTATAAAATATCTTAGCTGCAGGAGAATACAATATAAGACAAAGAAATAACTATCAATGGTAATTATAGCAAAAGAGGCTGTAAAATTAACAATAATACAAGAAGCCTTTCATAGACTGTTGCATACGGAAGTCATATGCAGTTGGTTGCATATGGAAGCCATGAGAAGAAGAAAGTGTCGTGTCTCAGGCAGGCTAGGTCGGAAATGCAAATACACACACATGCTCACAGCAGTCCATAGGGGCTCAAGAGAAGGCAACGTCAAACAGTCCAAGGTCAGAAGGAATCCAGAAGTTCAGCAGGGTCGAATAAGAAAGTCACAGGCAAAACATAGATGGGGGATGGAGAGGTAGATGGCTGTTGTTTGCAACACTGAGACCAGCGAGGGCGGAACTTAAGTAGGCGACTCAGCTCCATGCCCTTTTCAGCTCAGGTGTGTGAGATGCCAAAATCTCCTCACCTGCTGCCTCTGTTGCCTGAGCAGATGGAGGGAAGGGCATGCCTCTGGCTGAATGTCTGAGCTCTCCTCCCCAGAGCTTCCTGACTGTGCCCCCAGATCTGGCCCATGGCCAATCTTAAAAAAAAATTCAAGCTTGTGTTCAACTCTGTATTTTGTAGCAAAAGACTCCATATGTTATATGGTCTACCTTCATCATTTCAAGACTCAGCTTCTTTGGTTGAACACCCCGTTCTAGTACTTTGGGACAGGTGGAAAACATCTTTTATTCACTTTTCTCACCTTATTCAATTTACTGTTTCTTTTAAATGTCAACTGATGGCCTACTTCTTTCTGTGGGTTGGATGAGGAACAAAGCAGTGTTCAAAATACTGAGAACCCAAATTGTGTTGTTTTGTTCAAAGAAGAGCCTTTAAAAAAAAGACTGCTCTGTTTTGAGGTAGAAATACTCAGATCAACATATTTCAAGAGCTCAGAAAGTTTTGCCCATCCCCACACTGAAATAAAGCAGAAATGTAATTTTACAGCAAATCCAAAGGGCACATTAAAATTTCATCAAAATAAAAGAAGGTAACAAAACCTGTCAGAATGCATGGTTGTTCCCTTTTCAAGGGGAAGACGAAATCACCACGTATGGATAAAGCATATTATATTTAAGCTTTGAAATCTCAGTTGGTTTTCTGGGCTTTTATGGTAGATAAATAAACTCCCCCTCATGACTTCCCATTATTATAGGGCCTCTCTCTCCCTGACAAGTAGAATACAGTGCAAGTAACTGGGGCAGGTTTCTCATTCAGAGATTCATCAACAGGAAACATCCATGCTAAATTCCCCAGCCCAATAGATTTTGAGTTTCAGTGGTAGGCCATATCTTTCTCAGTACAATCCCCAGTAAGTGACTTCACCTCTGGGCTTCCAAAACATTTGCTGTCTCTTCTAAAAACATTTAATTAGGCTTAAAAAAAAAAGACCACCAGCCATAAATGAACATGGCTGTACCTTTTCCTAATAACTCTCAGTGGCTTAAATGGACATGATGATTCTTTTGGACAGCTGTAGCTTCACAATTTATTTTTTGGCGGCTCTGGCTGCCCTGGAATGAGCATCTCCGAGGCATTTGGATGATGCCAGCTTGCAAAAGGCTGGTACCAGATGGAGAGGAGCCTGCTGAATGTGAGTTCACCTTTACAGGAGCAGAGAGTCATCTATTTCCTCCATTAAGGGGTTGTCATTCAGCCCACCCAGCTGGAAAGAGGATTTTTTTAAAAAAAGAAAAAAGAAGCCCAGCATTGGTTGCACAAATCTAAACGCAAGGAGTACTTTAAAATGGTAGCTAAGCTATCACTTGTAGGCAGACACAGCCCTGTTCTGACAGCAGCCAATTTTTAAATGACTGTAATATTTTGACTGATGATTTTTGCCACCACGAATAGTTCCTTAGAGAGGTGAAGTTCTCCCCCTCCCGAATTAAAGCTTAGGTAGATATGAGAAGGAGAGGGGAGAAAAATTAAATCAGATAACTATGTCTTGCTGGGAATAAGTTACGCCTATCATAACTGGCATTTTTAGACTTTATAGTCACACCTTCACTTTAAACCTTCTTCAGTCTAGCTTTAAACCTGACTGTTCATACCTTTTCATTTCTATCTGTTTTACTGGTGGACTTTTGATTCAGGAAAGTCCAAATTGAGGGTGGAAAGTCCATGAATAAAATAGATGCAAATGAAAAGGTGTGAGCAGTCAGATGTGAAGATGGACTGAATAAAATTTGAAGGGTGATTCTGAACTTGTTAGTATACTTGACCAGGAAGTATACTAGGTGTCTCCCTTCTACGTACTAGTGCAGTCTAAGGGAAGTCCCAGATGGATACAGAAGAAAGCCCTCCCCCCCCCCCCAGTATGTTTGCTGGTCTGGTATACCAGCCAGTGACGAATAGTCACTCTTAGGGTGGTTTTCCACTGTCAAAAAGTACCCATTTTTGCACCCATTTAGGACCCATTTGGGTATGAGCCAGATGATCCCATTTCCACCACGGCACCCATTTGGGACCCGATTGTTTCCACTGCCGTGGGGGAAATCCAGATCTAATGGGTACATTTTGGCCATTAATCCGGATTTTCTGTAGACCCCATTAATGGGGTCTTCTGCCAGAAAATCCAGATTAATCCACTGGAAACAGGCAATGGGGCCCACAGGAGGCTAGGGGGAGGGGATGCACCCACTGCCCCCCCCCCTAAACCTAGGCTCCGAAGTCACTTCGAAGCCACTTTGAAGTTATTTCGAAGTCTGTGCAAAATAGCTCTGGAATGCCTTTGAAGTCTGTGCTGATCTTCGGAGTGAACTTCGGAGTGACTCCGAAGTGACTCCAAAGTCCTTTTGAAGTTCACTCTGAAGAT
This sequence comes from Aspidoscelis tigris stejnegeri, assembly GCA_023333525.1. NCBI lineage: Eukaryota > Metazoa > Chordata > Lepidosauria > Squamata > Teiidae > Aspidoscelis > Aspidoscelis tigris. Next base: position 78,498,486 of record JALMGA010000005.1, on the reverse strand, counting down.
CAGCACAGACTTCAAAGGCACTCCAGAGCTATTTTGCACAGACTTCGAAATGACTTCGAAGTCAATTTGAAATGGCTTCGAAGACTGCACCCCCCTGCCCCCTGAAACACCTGGGGTAATGGATCGACCCCTTGGGGGCTGATCCGGATTCCCCACATGGGTGCAAAGCTGTTTCCACAGCAGGGTGGAAACACCTTGGGTGCTTCCCTTAATCTGGATCTACTAGATCCGGATTAAGGAATGTACCCATTCCTTAGATCCGGATCTTCTTAGATGCGGATCTAAGGACTGCAGTGGAAAAACACCCTATGTCTGGTAACAGATTGATGGAAGGATAAACTCAAATCTATGTGCAGTACTTAATGTAATTGGCATAATACAGAATTGGGAGGTTGCATGGATTTGAGAATAAGGAGATTCAGACTGAATCCTTTTCTGTAATCAGGAGAAACACTTAGCTAGGCCAAGAAACTACTCTGCATAGAAGAAACCAAGATTTTAATTTTTGTTTGTGTGGTTGATTTGTCTTAACTCTTAAGATAAAGCTCAAACATTGACTGCGAAGTTTTCCTACATGTAAGACACACAAATGATGCTTTTTATACCTGCATAGTTGAAGGGCCACGTGGCTTGTCACACTGAATCAGAATAATATATAATTTTAATTCCAGTAGAGTACATGTCAGGTGGAGCTGCTTCAAGTACTTTTCATGTAACAGTTAAAAATAGGCTGGCTGTAAATATGCAAGGTAGATCATGAAAAATCCTTAGCTATGGCTTTGCATTACACCAATGAGACCAAGGGCCTGTTTGCACTTGTTGGCCTGGTATGGGATGGCAATACCATACCAGGATGGGAATGATCCAGTGTGCTGCTGACCATCCACTGGACAACAGTGTTTGCTAGTCTGGGGCTGACCAGATCTGCAAAGCACTGTTCAAGGCAGCATCCAGTGCATGCTCAGACTTTGCTGGAATCTGATTGCCCAGACACAATCATGCAGTAGAGACATGCAAGAATGTTTTTTTCACATTCTAGTCAAGCTGTTTTGGATAATTGAAAATTCCAATTCGATTTTAATTACTTAAATTCGAATTTATTATTTATTTATTTATTTGTATTTCTATCCCGCCCTATACCCGAAGGTCTCAGGGCGGGTTACAATATTATATTAATCTTAGACAGGTCCCTGCCGTCAGGCTTACAATCTAAAGAGACAAGATACAAAAGGAAAATGGTGTGGGAGGGAACAGGGGTGCTCTGGTGGCAGCAGAGTCCTTGCAAAGGTAAAAACTTTTATTTTATTTTCCTCCTCCATTCCCCACAGGCAAGATTGTTCCTTCATGGCCCGTCTGGAGGCAGTTGGGAGGGAGGGGCCAATGCTGGGAGCTTGATGGAAGGTGCTCACCCAGCTTCCTTCTCTCTTCCTCTCCCAAGGCAAGATGGTTCCTTCATGGCCCGTCTGGTGGCAGTTGGGGGGGGGGCAATGCAGGGAGCTTGATGGAAGGTGCTCACCCAGCTTCCTTCTCTCTTCCTCACCCAAGGCAAGATGGTTCCTTCATGGCCCGTCTGGTGGCAGTTGGGAGGGAGGGGCCAATGCTGGGAGCTTGATGGAAGGTGCTCACCCAGCTTCCTTCTCTCTTCCTCTCCCAAGGCAAGATGGTTCCTTCATGGCCCGTCTGGTGGCAGTTGGGAGGGAGGGGCCAATGCTGGGAGCTTGATGGAAGGTGCTCACCCAGCTTCCTTTTCTCTTCCTCTCCCAAGGCAAGATGGTTCCTTCATGGCCCGTCTGGTGGCAGTTGGGAGGGAGGGGCCAATGCTGGGAGCTTGATGGAAGGTGCTCACCCAGCTTCCTTCTCTCTTCCTCTCCCAAGGCAAGATGGTTCCTTCATGGCCCGTCTGGTGGCAGTTGGGGGGGGGGCAATGCAGGGAGCTTGATGGAAGGTGCTCACCCAGCTTCCTTCTCTCTTCCTCACCCAAGGCAAGATGGTTCCTTCATGGCCCGTCTGGTGGCAGTTGGGAGGGAGGGGCCAATGCTGGGAGCTTGATGGAAGGTGCTCACCCAGCTTCCTTCTCTCTTCCTCTCCCAAGGCAAGATGGTTCCTTCATGGCCCGTCTGGTGGCAGTTGGGGGGGGGCAATGCAGGGAGCTTGATGGAAGGTGTTCACCCAGCTTCCTTCTCTCTTCCTCACCCAAGGCAAGATGGTTCCTTCATGGCCCGTCTGGTGGCAGTTGGGAGGGAGGGGCCAATGCTGGGAGCTTGATGGAAGGTGCTCACCCAGCTTCCTTCTCTCTTCCTCACCCAATTGAATTTAACAAAATTCAATTCAGATTAAGCAAATTCAAATCTATTCGTTCAAATATTTTATTCGAATTGCACTTACGGATGTCGACAAGATGTGTAGATGCCCGTACATATCTTTCCCACATCCATACACGTCCATACACGTGCGTATGCATCCCGTAGTTATTCCATACACAAGCCGTTTTTGTCCCGTACGGATCCATATAAATGCATATGGATGCAGGAAAGGTGTGGATCTTCAAGTATGAATTGTGCTCTAACTGATACACATACGAATGTCTGGATAATTTGAACAAATAGTCCCAAAATTCAAAATGTGATTCAAATGTTTAAATTCAAATATCTGGGCATTCTATTCGAATTCGAATGTCAAAATTCAACACATTCAATCAAATTTTGAATACCTACAAATATTTGTTCACATTCCTAGTCCCAAGTACTTAGTAATTATGTCACTGGGATTTGTGGGACCTTTCTAGGTGGTCTATTTTGGAGCATTTGTAGGATGTGCACTCACAGCAACCTGGAAGCTGTGACTCACTGTTTCCAGCATTTTTTTTTTAAAAAAATATTTCAGCAACATGATGTAACATTTGCACAAGCTTTATATAAAATTAGGTAACTGTGGACAGAATCTTTATCAGAAATATACATCGATGAAGTCCTGCAGCTCCTGAACCTCATGGGTTCTTTGCAAGTCTTTTCATGGCCTAACGCTAGCTTAGTTTTCTCTGTCTTTCATGTTTGCAAATTGCAAATGAAGGACCAACAGCCTCCCTTCCTCATGGCCAATGTGAGATATAAAGTGCAGCAGCTATTCGCACCTCCATCCTGTTTGATCCAGCTGCCTCCTAGAATTCCTGCCGTAAAAGGCCAGTTTAGCTAACTTATGTTGCAGATTTTCCCATCTCTGATTTAAAAGGAAGGGAAAGTATCAAGGGGAATACAGCCTCAGTACTGGGACAAAACATCTATATGGAATTCTGCTAAATGAAAACATCCCCTCCCCCCAACATACTGTGGCAGGTGTAATGTAGACAAATGTCAGATGGGGATTAGATTGACAAATTCATTCAATTTATCATCTAAAACAGTATGCAGGCTTAGAGAGATGAAAGGTTAGTATACTAATCCACTATCCTATTTGGCATCCTTTTCCCAACTCTCTTTTGAAAGGGAATTCCAACAGGCATTTTATGATACACATTTAATCTCTAATTCACCCATTTTTGCTGTTAAGCTTCACCCAGAATCGCATGCAACTGCAAAACAAGAGCAATTCAGCTCGATAAAACTGAGCTGTACTTGTTACACATGTATTGCCGTTTATACATCTGTAAAGATGGTGGGAGGGTCTGAGATAAAAGCATGTTGCAATAAAAGCTATTAGAGAGGGATTTAACAAAGAATTTATAGAAACAGAGAAGACTGGAAAATCAGATTTCAAAACTGTATGTGCTAAAATTTCCATCAATTTCCATGGCTTTAAATGATTGCTAGCATAGCTGGTAAAGTGCAGCGTAGCTGCATACATTACCCTGAATTCAGAGATTATAACATGAGGAATTTCATAGGAGCTGAGGAGGGAAAGAGAGAAGAAACCTGCTACATTCTGCTACAGGTCACATCTGTTTCCTTCAAACTTGCCAAAACATTACAAATATGGATCTTAACAAAACCCTCCCTCCCTGCTTTTCTGGAGAAGAATGTATACCAAATAAAAAGTATTTTACAATATTAAAGGCCATAGGTGTGCTCTGTTAATCATCTTTCAAGATTTATACATTCTGATATGAACAAACTTTTTCTCTGGACAAGCAGTCCCCTTGGGTGGATGAGGGACTCAGGGCCATTACAGAAAGGAAGAAATCAGAGTTCTGATAGGTTTAGAGCAGGCATAAACATATATGCTTATTTACACTTCTGAAAAGTAATTTCCTAAAGGACTGTGAGCTTAATTACTGTGAGCATCATAATACCTGGGCTGCATCCAGAAGTTGGTTACTTATTCTACTATATCTAGATATTCTGGAATAAAGCATGGATATTCCAGAATAGTCAAGCTTTATTCCGGAATATCCAAATAGAATAAGTAACTGATGTCTGGATGCAGCCATATGCAACTGTCCTGTTTGTGAATGAAGTTCTGTAATATTACATGCAGTTTGATAGTGGTTGCTAGGAAGAAAACAACACACATAATTAGTGTTTAGGCCAGCGGTTCTCAACCTTCCTAATGCCGCGACCCCTTAATGGAGTTCCTCATGTTGTGGAGACCCCCAACCATGGGGGTGGAGCAGCTGAGAGGTGGGAGGGAAGGGGGGTAGGAGACTCATCGCGACCCCTCTGAAAGGGTAATTTGACCCCCAAAGGGGTCCCGACCCCCAGGTTGAGAACCACTGGTTTAGGCAGAGCTTCAGCTAAGAGTACATCTAGGCTGAAATACTATGCCAGACTTTGATTTCTAGGATACCAAAACAGGTAACAGACAAAATTCACCACAGATTACAAAGATACAGACAACAGCTTTAAACTACCAGTCCTTCCAAAGTCAGGTGAATATGATATTTATCTATTTTATTGGCTACAGGTTTGTTTGTTGAATCAGTTTACATTGCTTTAAACATAAATATCCCTTATATCTTTAGTACCTGCTTTGTGGGCCCCGTTCTCAGTCCTTACTTCCTGCAAAATAAGAGACAGATCCTTTTTGTCTTAATTCCCTTTGCCTTCCCTACTGCGGTCCTTTCCAGACTGCCCCATATTCTGGAAATTATAACAAATTATAACAAAAATTAAGCAAACCTTAACAGTGGCTCCAGGGAAAAACAGCCAGTTGCCTGTGTCCACAGGATCCAGATTATCTTCCAAAACAATTTGACGGTGAGCTGCATTGATTATGAGGATATTGTCCAGTGCCCAACAGGCTTCATAGACATCACCAGCATGTACATATTCCTGTTTCCATTGGAACTGAATATTTTCTCCTTTGGCTTCTTGAGGAAGGTACAGTATATGGATAACAGTGCTGACGTTGGAAGGAGCCCTGTGAAGTAATAAGATACATAATAGGTGTTATTACTATTAGTATTATTTCTATCATAGGGCCTTTCTTAATGTGTTTACTGGTTTGTTCCGTCTGCCCAGAGCAAGATCCAGATTAAGGAGGCCTGAATCTACAGGTGTTTTCCCCCTGCAGCCCTTAGATCTGGATCTAAGAAGATCCGGATCTAAGGAATGGGTACATTTCTTAATCTGGATCTAGTAGATCTGGTTTAAAGGAAGCACCCAATGTGTTTCCACAGGAGGTGTAGCACCCATTAGAAATGGGTGCTAACACCCCTGCTGTGAAAACAGCTTTGCACCCATCTGGGGAATCCGGATCAACCCCCAAGAGGTCGGTCCATTACCACAGGTGTTTTGGGGGGCGGGGGGTGGGCAGTCTTCGAAGCAACTTCGAAGTGATTTCGAAGCAACTTCGAAGCTGACTTCAAAGTGACTTCGAAGCCAATGTTGGGGGGGGGGTCAAAGGTGCATCCCCTCCCCCTAGCCTCCTTTGGACCCCATTGCCTGTTTCCAGTTGAAACAGGCTCCCTTTAATCCAGATTTTCTGGCAGAAGACCCCATTGTAGACCCCATTAATGGGGTCTACAGAAAATCCGGATTAAAGGCCCAAAAGATCCAGATTTCCCCCATGGTAGTGGAAACAATCGGGTTCAAAATGGGTGCCGTAGTGGAAATGGGATAATCCGCCTCACAGCCAAAAGGTACAAAAATGGGTGCAAAAATGGGTACAATTGACAGCGGAAAAACACCCTAAATCTCTAATAGACTCAATTAGCTCTAATGAAGGGACTAGTGGCCCTGATCCAGAATATGTGAGTAATCCAGAAGGCATGCTTCCATGTTTGAAGACTACTGGTGCTTTTTGTCAGTGACAGTGGAACACTGGAAGTTAAGTGTGCATTAAAAGATGCTGGTGTAAAATACTATGGGCAATGGAAGCAGTGAAGGAACTTCTCTCCTTCTGCCCCTGTCTGGCTTTACCCTGATAGTCATCTTGAAAGGCAAACTTTCTTTCCTATGTATTATTCTTTTAAATATTTTTAACTTGATGTGCCAGTTTTATATTCTGAAAATAAAAAAAATATTAATAATAATAATAATCTATGCTAAAGGTCATCATTTTTTTAAAAAAAATAGTGAATGTCTCAGCTCTATTTCAAGGAATTAGCAGACATACTGTGGGCGTGGCCCTAATATAATAATTGCTACTTTTGTTTCTGTATTCATGCTTGCTTTTAGGGAAAGGCTCAGTTATTTAGCTTGACATAAGGGAAGCCATTTTAGAAAGCAAAAAGCCTTTCTGTTGCTTAGCCTCTCAAGAGATGCAGTCTCAAAAGATCCCCTTAGCTAAAAGAACCAAGCCCACCAGCTATGCATAAGGAGGGAAGAAGAAACACAGAAGGGTGTGAAGGTGAAAATAAGTTAATTGCATTGGGAAGGTTCCTAGGACATGCACACTGAGGGGGAAAAGTGTACCTTAGTTTCCCTTACGATGACAGAGAGGTAAAAACACACCTCCAACAGGCTTCCTTTTGGGGATAATTGTATACACGCAAACTCAGAAGCGAGAAGTGACGAAAGCAGGGAGGGAAATCCCTAAAATCATTTTATCAACCACCAGAAGGAGTAAAGACAAGCGTAAATGTTGGGGTAAAAAACCTGATATTAATAATAAATTGAAAGAAGGTATTAACAAAATTCTTATGTCTCAATTAAGGATTAGTTTATTCTATTTTGGGGACAGTTCTATGTTCGTATTTTTATTTAAAGTTGTAAGGATGAGATGAAATCATTATGTTGTATATATTAAAACATTATTTAAGATACTATTTAAGTAAGTATACTATATGAGTATGAAAACATTTTTAAATAAAAATTAAAAATCTGGATCTATCAGGCCCAGATCCTTACTACATGGGCCCTCAATCTGAATTAAGGGTCTGTGGAGAAAGAACCCATGTCTACTCAAAATTAACTTCAATGAAGATAATGGTGCTTAATCCCTGTCAGCCAGTTTGATCTAGTGCGGTGATGGCCAACCTATGACACGCGTGTCACAAGTGACACACCAAGCCCTTTTGGGTGACACACATGGCCACCCTGGCACCTGGACATGTAGTGCTTGCTTGTTCTTGAAGTGTACGAAATACCAACTTTCAACTGAAGATTTAGCAACAAAAGTCACTAATGTAAAGAATTATTTGTTTTTGCTTTTAATAAAATACATATATCAAACATATAACTTTTTTACTAGAGCCACAAATATCACAGCACCCGAGTTAAGCTAGGTTTTCTTGCGAATCTTGACACACCGAGCTCAAAAGGTTTGCCATCACTGATCTAGTGGTTAGTGAGCCGGACTCTTATCTGGGAATACCAGGTTGGATTCCGCACTCCCCCATCAAGCCAGCTGGGTGACCTTGGGCTAGTCACAGCTCTCTTCTGAGGTCTCACAGCCCCACCTACCTCACAGGGTGTCTGGTGTGGGGAGAAGTATAGAAAACTTTGTCAGCTGCTTTGAGTCCCCTTAAATGGGTGAGAAAAGCAGGGTAGAAAAGCCAAGTCTTCTTCTTCTTCTTCTTCTTCTTCTTCTTCTTCTTCTTCTTCTTCTTCTTCTTCTTCTTCTTCTTCTTCTTCTTCCCAGGAAAGATCAGGAGAGACACTTTACAGTCCAAAACACTTCTCTCTAATCCTTTCCCTACCTTTCCATCAGAACTATATATGCTTTTTCTAAATTATTTTAGAGCAAAAAACAAAGACCATCTCCTTTAAAACACGTGCAGTTCAAGTAGGGTAAGAAAAATACTTAACACACCTAATTTTCTGGAGCTGAATCCAATCTGTGGAATTATTCTTAGAGTAGGAAACAATAATGCTAGGATCTGAATAACTGAAGCGGCATGAACCAGACCCTGGGAACAGAAAAAAAAAAGTTATAACACATTCAAACAATAAATTATCCTTCAAAGGCATTTATATTTACTTCTGACTGAGTCCTTGCCACCATTATCCATTTTCTACATTTTAAAATTCTTTGATTGATGATGAAATTTGCTATGATCTGTTGCTGAAGGAAAACACATAATAATGCATGCTCTCTGAGTCAGAAATAATGTGGAAATGATAAATCACAGCACAGCAGTATAATCTGTTGTTGATTTCCCAAGGGAAGCCATAATAAATTACTGAACACCCCTGCTCAAAAAGCACACACAAATCACGTTAAAGCAAAACTGAGGTTCCAATGTCCTACCCATTCCAAGGTAAACATTCAAAGGCATTAAGAAGTTTCTTAGGAATGAATGAAGGTCCTTGATCTGAATTAATACACTTAAGTGCTCTTAATTCTCTGCTGAATGTGGAGCCTTTTCCTAAATTTAAGGCCATCTCGGTAGCTACACATATGAATACAACGCTATTCTGGGCTGTGTGATGTCATGGGTCACTCAGCATTTTTTTTAATCGGAGTCACTCATTCATAAGAAACGAAGTGGGGCCCCATTACAGCCAGTAGTTCAGAGTTTTTCTTTTCTTCTCCAAGCACACTTTAATTCAGGGTCACCTGACGCATGGATCATCCATTATATTCAGTGCATTTACTTGTCATGTGGATCTGCACAGAATTACATCATCATAGTGCCTTACCTCCCATGAGCTCTGTTCTGATCCTCAATACCACTTCCTCTTGGCTGCTTTGTCCTTTCTCCCAACAGCCATGATATGCACTATTCGTCACTACTTTTAATGCATGAGTAATCAGTAAGTGTGATTGTGACTGGAGAACACAATGGTGATTTCATGTGGAAGCATGCTATTGTGTTAGCTTTCCCACTGTGGGAATGTTCAGGTTATTGGAACAGATACTATTTGCCTGTTAACTCTGCTGCTGAGAATACACAATAATTAACATTTTGTGCTAGCAGTGAACATTGGGGAACATTATCAAAGACCACTGGGCATCTTTATCTACCTAGACTGTTTCTACATAACACGCACACTGGGCTGAATCAAGGTATTTAGCTTAGGGTGAGCTGATGACTGACAGCCCACACCAAGGGCTGTTTGCATTGCATTCTGGGCAACCAGCCCAACTATGGAGGCTGTTCTGGCTGCACATAAGCAGCCGGTCCGGTATTCTAGTGTGGCTACAGTGCCATTTTAATGCCACAGCACAGTCTAACTTCTTATCCCATGCAGATGCAGCATTCTACCTGGAGGCATGGCTTCCTGGTAGACCAGTCTGCAGTGTGGATTAGATGTTCAAAGCAGGTGTTCAAGGTGTTTGCCATGAAAAGATCCTTTGCCTTCAGTTTCTTAGCTTGGTAGAACTTAAACCAAGAGGTTTGCCTTTAACCTGGTCTTAAGAGACAGGAGTTGTAATGATTGCAACATTATGGGTGGTGTGCAAGGGGTGTTCTGTTGTGCAAGAGGTTACAGTTGACCTTCACTGTAAGTGTACAGATTGGTTTTCAGTCTCAGTGAGACTCACAAATGTTCAGTTAGGGTTGCTGTGAAACAGCAGTATAAGCGAAGAAGAAGGAGGAGAAGGAGAAGGAGAAGAAGAACAATTTATTTATTTTATTTTATTATTTTAATAATAATTATTATTTTATTCAAAGGCAAAGTGGACAAGGAGAAGACTTGGTCTTGACTTATGAATGGAACATTGAAAAAGGAAACAGAAAGACTGATTCTTGCTGCACAAGAACAAGCAATAAGAACAAATGCCATCAAAGCCAGAATTGAAAAATCAATAGAAGATCCAAAGTGCCGACTCTGCAAAGAAGTGGATGAAACAATTGACCATATATTCAGCTGCTGCAAGAAGATCGCACAAACTGATTACAAGCAGATGCTGTAGCACAAATGATCCACTGGAACTTGTGCCAAAAGTATCATCTGCCAGTGGCAAAGAACTGGTGGGATCACAAGCCAGAAAAGGTTGTTGAAAATGAACAAGCAAAACTACTTTGGGACTTCAGGCTTCAGGCTGACCAAAAGCTGGAGCATAACACCCCTGATATTACAATTGTTGAGAAAGAGAAGGTGTGGATCATCAACATTGTTATTCCAGGTGACAACAGAATCGAGGAGAAATGGAGAAGCTCACTAGATATGAAAACCTGAAAACTGAACTTCAGCGACTCTGGTGAAAACCAGTGAAAGTGGCCCCAGTCATCATTGGCACACTGCGCGCAGTGCCGAAAGATCTCAGCAGGCACCTAAAAACCATTGGCGTTGACAAGATATCCATGTGCCAACTACAAAAAGCCACTTTACTGGGGTCTGCTTGCATAATTCACCAATACATCATGCAGTCCTAGGTGCTTGGGAAGTGCCCGACTAGTGATATAATACGAAATCCAGCACAGAGATCTCATTTGCTTTGTGTAACTGCTGTTTTTAGATCATCATCATCATCAAATAAATCCAGTATATTTGTGCATCAGAAAAGGAACCAGAATCTGTAATAGCATGCTTCTGTTTCTTCCCATACTTACATAATCCTTTTCCTTTAAAAACGTTAGTGATATTAAAAATAAACTTTTGAACTTTGAAAAAAATATACAATATGTTCCAACATTTTATGTGTGAATACAGAAGCAAGAGGGCTGTGGTTAATTAATGAAACACAAGTCAGTGTTATGCTGCTTTCCCTAATTACGATTTTGAAAATAAGTGACTAACAACTGCCATTAGTTTATTTTTAATTTTAATTCTTCTCTTTATGCTACTAATAAGCAAATGAAGTAGAAAAAAATTATGTGAAATGTTTAGCCATCTGCTGGGAACAAACTTCCACTAAATGGCATCTGTTTCCTTTGTGTAGATTTCTAAGGCTGTTTCTGCACTTTCCACAGTAGCTTGGACCAGAATGAGATGCTCAACTCCGAAATATGCAATCTGTCCCAAGCTGGGATGCATTGCTCTGGGCGCAGAATCAGGCCTGTTCCATGCAAGCACCTGCACTGGCTTAGTACATGGTAGATGTGCAGTAATGGTTGTTTACGGTGGCACGACAATGGAAGTATATAAAATTATGCATGGTATAGAAAAGGTGGTTAGAGAAAATTTATTTTCTCTATCACACAATACTAGAACCAGGGGGCACTCTATGAAGCTGATGGGTAGGAGAGTCAGGTCTGACAGGGGGAAGTATTTCTTCACCCAGAAGGTCACTGATGGGGTCTGAGCTTTCTGCAACACACCAGGAAAGGGATCTCGGGGTTTTGGTGGACAGTTCAATTAAGGTGTCAACCCAGTGTGCGGCAGCAGCGAAAAAAGCAAATTCAATGCTCGGAATAATTAGGACAGGAATAGAAAATAAGTCAGCAAGTGTCATTTTGCCCCTTTATAAATCTATAGTGAGGCCACATTTGGAATATTGTGTACAATTCTGGTCACCACACCTCAAAAAGGATATTGTGGAACTAGAGAAGGTGCAGAGAAGGGCAACCAGAATGATTAAGGGTCTGGAACACCTCCCTTACGAAACCAGGCTGCAACGTCTAGGCCTCTTCAGTCTGGAGAGATGGCGTTTAAGAGAGGACCTGATTGAAGTATATAAAATTATGCACAGTAAAGAAAAGGTGGATAGAGAAAATTTCTTTTCTCTATCGCACAACACTAGAACCAGGGGGCACTCTATGAAGCTGATGGGTAGGAGAATAAGGTCTGACAGGGGGAGGTATTTCTTCACCCAGAGGGTCATTGGCTTATGGAATGTGCTGCCGGAAGAGGTGGTAACAGCTACCAGTCTAGATGGCTTTAAGGTAGGGTTAGACAAATTTATGGATGACAGATGTATCAATGGCTACTAGAACGAATGCCTAGGTGCATCTTTCAGGTGGGGGGGGGGAGGAACCGGGCCGCTTCTAAGGCCATCTGCTGGGACTCGAGAGCAGGAGGTTTGTCGTTGTCTCTGCTTGAGATGCCCATGAGCATTTGGTGGGCCACTGTTTGCGACAGGATGCTAGACTAGATGGGCTGTGGCCTGATCCAGCAAGGCTTCTCTTATGTTCTTATGTTCTTATGAAGGTCAGTTGTCCTGTCTGATGGTACAATTGGGACTTCGCCTTCCCTCTGTAGTATAGAATGTGTCTGGAAACACCCAATATGGAGCACTTCTGAATGTGGGACCCATTTCCCCCTTGGTATATCAGGCCACAGAAAAAGGGGTATACCAGAGCATGGAGGCTAAATAACTCTGAGGGTGGAATGCACCAGTTAATTGGGCTTCCCTTCCCTGTTTGGATGGACAGGGGAGGGAAGAGGTGACTTACCAACATGGTTTCTGCTCAGGGTGCTTTTGCACCACACCAAAAATGGGTGACTTCTGGAGCCACTTCTAATCTGGCAGAACCTCACTCCTGTGTGAGGGTATCTGTGAAGCACCATGATTTTGGGGTCTGTAAGCTACCGTGAGGTACAAAGCATTTCTATTCTGAGACTTATGCCCCAGCAGAGGCTCATATATGCTACATGCTGGTTACCCTAGATTGTGGTCATGTTCTGCCCCATGGCTGTGCAGCCTAGACTGGCCTAAAGAACTCAGTGCTAAAATACACACAAGTCAATGATTAGAAAGTCAATGAAGAATTTAATTTTTCTTGTGATTGGCCAAGAACCTGTAATCACAAGTAGCTCTAAGAAGAAGGAAAGTTATTGAAGAAAGATCTTTTTGGGCCTCTGAAGCCCTTCCTATTCTGAGAAATGTCTTTTCTTTATCACACAACAATAGAACCAGGGGGTACTCTATGAAGGTCATGGGTAGGAGAGTCGGGTGAGACAAGGGGAAATATTTCTTCATCCAGAGGGTCATCAGTTTATGAATTTTGCTGCCGGAAGAGGTGGTAACAGCTACCAGCCTAGATGACTTTAAAGAAGGGTTAGACAAGTTTATGGATGACAGCTGTATCAGTGGCTACTAGAATGGATGCCTAAGTACATCTTTCAGGCTGGGGGGACAAGCAGGATGCTTCTAAGGCCATTTGCTGGGATTCAAGAGCAGGAGAGGGTTTGCCCTTGCCTCTGCTTGAGATGCCCATGAGCATTTTATGGGCCACTGTGTGTGATAGAATGCTGGACTAGATGGGCTGTGGCCTGATCCAGCAGGGATCCTCTTATGTTCGTATGTTCTTATGAGACAGTGGCCTGTGTGGAAAAGACCTTACACTGATCAACTGGATCATCATTGGCTTGCCTATCTACCTTTCAGTTCTCCATCAATTGTATAACATGGTTGTTTACAGGAAGCACATCATGCTGCCATAGGAGGGATAACTGTATAAGAAATTGGCCAGATTTATGCATACATTCTAGATTTAAGAGTGCTATTTCAGAAGAAGCTGGAAAATAAAGCAACTTGAAAGGAGAGGTGAGGATGATTGAAGGATATGTGGGTTCTCTCGTTTACTTCTCTTTCATCCTTTTTACAGTCATTTAGCAACCCTTTAAACCAGGGGTTCTCAATCTTCCTAATGCTGCGACCCTTTAATACAGTTCCTCATATTGTGGTGACCCCCAACCTAACCGTAACCCTAACCCTAACCCCCAACTATAAAACGATTTTCATTGCTGCTTCATAACAACCCCTGTGAAAGAGTAGATTGACCCCCAAAGGGGTCCCGACCCACAGGTTGAGAACCACTGCTTTAAACCTCAATTTAGGAGTCTTTAAACTGGATTTCTTAAAACCTACGCTTTGACAAAAAGAACGACCTGTGGGCCAACCAACTATTCTGTTCTGAAATTTAGGTGAGTTTAACCTAGGAACTGCTTCAATGATATAAAACAGGTTTTCTCTCAAAATAGCTTCTCGAATTTTTAAAGTAGTACAGCTTGAATGTACTACAGTAGTGTGCGGAACAGAAAGAAGTCTTTGCAGGGTATCATAGCCAAAATCTTATTTTTACTGCATGGTCCTAATTAGTACATTGCTAGCAAAGTGGTCCTGTTTGCTTTAAAAACTTCTAGGTTGATAGAATTACATCTAGACAGCTTTGGGGTTAAATGTATAGACGACACTGAAAGGTAATTTAATAACAAGTCATGTAAATTTACAAATAGTGCTTATATTTTATAGTGCCATAGATGTGTGAATTTTATTTTATATTCTTGATATGGTCTATAGCCTGATCAATAAACTATGCTACTTGATACTGAATGCCAATTATTAAAAAAAAAAACCCTCTAGAAATAAAGGTTTTACTTAGGGACTAGCCCATTGACTAGAATGATCAGTCCCAAAGGCATAGAATTGAACAATGTCCACTTAAAGAGAAAACACAAGAAAGAACCATGTGGAGTTTCTTATTTACATAACTATGCTGTTTCAGTCTTCCAGTTGCTTTAACGCTGTTGGAATGATAGGCAGGAGCACTTAATTAGAGTCACTGGTAGGTGCCTGAGGAAATGGCCTTTCACTATGCCAAATTTATGGAAAACAGATACACTACCAGCAGTCCAGAGTATCAAATGGAGGCTTGTGTTTTACTCAGATAAGCAGAATGTTTGCTGTGGTGAGAACAATGTTATGGTTTTTTTAAAACCAAAAGCTGTCATGCCCTGAACTCTCTTGAGAATCCCTCAAGAGCCACCGCAAGTGACTCAATGGAATGAACAAATAAAAGAGCTGGCTTTGTACTTCCCTTCAAGACCATCAAATATTGGAGGAGAAAGTGGATGAACTGAAGACGGAGCAGGCGTTGTAAAATTGCAGACATTTTAACACCAGGCTATTTGAATAGTGAACTGAAAATAGAATATGCTAAACCTCTACTGTTTCTAAGATCATCTGTCTGCAGATACACGTTTGTTTAAATGCTTCAGTAACTATTTTTAATTAATATACAGTAATGGCTTTTGGTAGTTACACCTCTTTTGTGAATGAACAAGTGAATGATACTATTTGTTTGTTTACATTTTAAAAGAGAAATGCACAGGTTAATCGAACAATATCAGTACTATGATTTAAACTACTGAGACTTTTAGGCAGATTCTGTCCCACAATGCAGAGGTTGGTTCCTGACCTGAAATAGTCAATATGGGCCAGGACTGGAGTGTGGCATGCCAGCTTGCTCTTCCATAACCTTATCCTCACCTTCTTCGAAGTTCTTCAAACCAGGAGATTTTCATGACACACCACACATGGCCCATTTCCAGAACTGCTTCTAGAACCCAGCAAAATGGTATTGAGCTCTGTGAGCTGGCGTAGTCTACAATTAAGGAATGCTCAGAGGACAACTTTTACATTGAGGAGTGGTCCGAGTTAAAGGCCCATGTGGTTCGAACGTTCCTTGGGTGCCACAGTCACCCTATTGAACAGGTAGTGTATACCCTGGTAACACACATATGTCCAAATCAAATATCTGAATGTTCAAATTCGAATGAATAGAGAAAAGAATGAATGTATTCAAATTCGAATCTGATACAAATAGACTTGTATCTATTCATATGAATTTTCTATTCGTATTTGAAGAAACAAATGTCAACAACATTCTTATGTGTCCATACGCATCCATACGCACCCATATGCATTTGTATGCATCCCATTTTTATCCTGTATAAAAAGTGTATGGTTACGTATGTAATACATACGTATCTGTACACATACGGCTGTCTGAATAATTTGTACAAATTATTCGAAACATTCAAATTCATTCAAATGTTAAAAAATGAAGTGGGGAGGAGCAGGCACAAGTTAGCAAAGATATTCCTTGTGCCAAAAGAGGTCCAAAAACAACCCCCCTGTTATTCCCAGGACAACTGAAGCAGTGTTTTTCTACAGATTTGAATTTGAATCTCTGCATTGGAACAAATTCGATCGAATTTTGAATGTTTCGAATATTCCTGCCCATCCCCAGCCACAATCTTTAGTTGAGTCCTATGCTGATCTCCCAAGGAGTACCGAGCTTATGCTGGGATTGCAATAAACTGACACCATGATTTCTTTGACACTGAATTAAAATTCTGTAAAACTCTGTACAGGACCTTTAATTAGCATAGCCGCGATACACCAACAGAACGTTAGATCTGATTTTTAGTCTTAGGATTGCAACCTGTTCCTTAGTTATTTCATTTTAAACTTTTAATCCCATAAAAAGATATGCACAAAACATCTCAAATTGGTTTACAATAGGAGGCATAAGGGAAAAAAGGGAAGGAGTCCAATAATCACACCAGTAAAGCTTGTGTAAAAAGACACCAAATGAGTGAAATAATAGGTATATCCTGCTCCGAGACCTTGAGGTATAGTGCGGGATATAAATCTAAATGAATGAATGAATGAATGAATGAATGAATGAATGAATGAATGAATGAATATGCATCTTTCCCTACTATTTCAAACTCATTTTGCTGAAAAACTAAAATTAAATTGTAATGGCAAACTAGAGATCATTCCTTGGAAAATAACAGAGCAAACTTATTTTTTAATGCACCTCATATATTTTACATATTTCTAAAATCATTCAGCCACATGATAAACCAAGTATCAGTGTGTTTCATCTGAGCCAAGCTGTAAATGTGTGACCAGCCTTTTTCTGTGTGAAAATGGTCGACGTGGAATGGAAAGTATCTGCAGTCTGCTCTCCAATTGGCGTGGTCCTGCTCTACCAGCTTAGTGGCAAAAGGATACAGCTGTGCTAGGTCTCATGCCAGCCTTGGATCATCCATGGATATCAGTTCTACTTCCAGATACAGAGGAGGCGTCAGGTTGCTCCATGGAATACATGCACTAACCCTACAGCAAGCAAGACCATGTATGCCTAGAACAGGCAGTTATTCCTGCAGTTATCCTTAGAGCTTGCTGTATGGAGAGACGTAGGACCAGAATTATTCCCGTCTTTGGCTCAACTACCAATAGTGCCATCCTTTTGTAAACACTTTGGCTGCACCCAGGCCCCTTGATGCTGTGCATTCAAATGCACAAGAAATATTGAGCTGTCACACATGACGGCCGATACTTTGCAGTGGAGTCGCTTTATAGTGACGCTCCTGCAAATTTAGTTAATGCTGATATAGCAGCAGTCACTGCACAGCATTAAGTAAATTTAAAACTTCCCACCAATCCAGACAGGATGAGGAGAATAACCAACAAGCGCTGGGACGGCAGCTCAGCTCCGATTGGCTGCCCCATCCCACATGATGCACGCCTCACACCATGTGACCGCATGTGCCAGTCTCACTTCCTGCAGCCTCCAAGCAGGAAGCTGCAGAGACTGCTTTTAGTGTGGACAGTGAGCCATCAATTCGCAGCAGGTAAGCTGTGGATTTTTATTCTAACTGTGGAATTAATCCGCTAGTCTGGAAGGGACCCGTGTCATTGTTACTATGCAGGAGATATGCTGATCCTTCTCTGCATGGGCAAAGGCCTTTGTGGAGGAAGAGTGGAGCTACCTGAAATAATATGGGTCTGAATTGGGTCTGGGTGCTGTTTGCAAAGCAGATGCAATGAGGGAGCAGTTCATTGCACTCTCCTCCATCCAGCCATATCAGACGTTTCAGTGAGCTGCGATGAAAACCAATTTGGGCAGTGCGATGCCTCACACTTGTCTGGTGTATTTATTGTGTAATGTATTGAGTATGTTATAGTAAAAAGCTTGTATTGTATTTAAAAGTATTTAATGTATTGTATTTGAAGAGTTAAAGGTAATGTATTTATTGCAGTTTCATTGTAAATAAAGTGACAGCAGGGAGGCAGTGGGCAAAGCGCCCCTAATTAGCATAGGAGAGGGGGGAGAGATTGCCCACAGGCACAACCAATCAGAGGCAGGCTGCAGGAATATAAAAGGCTCAAACACCAGAGAAAGTTGTTCCATGCTTGGGTTTTTACAACGTGGGAGGTTCTGAAGAGACCCTTCTGCATCCTGAGGGGAAGATACCCACATAGATCCAGGGTTCTCAGGCCTGGGGAATGAGACAAGAAAAATCCTTAGCATAGCTTAAGGCTGAATATGTTGTTGGAGTGCTGTGTGTTATCTGAGAAACTACTTATTTATATGTTTATTTATTTATTCTGCAACTATTGTAAACAATAAAGACCACATCTTCTTGTTATTTAAAGAAGACCCCGACAGGAGTATTTATTCTACAAGCTACGGGGATTGCTGGAAAAAGGGATCCTGTACCTTTAAATAAGGGAAAGCAAGCAGGAGGCAGCAGTGCTGTGGGTGGTGGTTAGAGATGCAGCTCCGCTTGGGCTTTATTTATGGAAGCAAGAGAAAGTGGCGAGCTCTTTAGTGCAGGGTGGAGTAAATCACGGCCATTGCTTAATATTTATTCAGCAAATTTATATTTTCTGAATGAAGATAGGCAGTCAGAAGGGGAGTAAAATCTGCCCTGCCTGAAGGGGTGCCACAGGAAGATAAAGCTGAAGTTTCCTGTCCATACCAGCCACACACTGCTGCCCCACTGCAGTAACTGACTAGCTTCTCCTGCTTCAGCCATGCCCGTTGACGTAAATAAAACTTCCTTTCTAGCAAGTATTAAAACAGCACTTACAAATATGCAAGCACTTAGGTTTTTTGTTACGGCTTTTCCGAACTTGCACATATTTCTCATCATCAGGGCATCCCTCCTGCATATTAGTGTGGAATTATAGGAAGCTCCTGCCAAACAAGACAGAGCAGGGTAATCTAACTCAGGGGTACCTGGAATTTCTAACTGCTTTAGGGCCTTTGTCACCTCCTTTCCTTCCTGCAGTGAGGAAGTTTTGTCTAGTGGTTAGGGAGCTGGACTCTTATCTGGGAATATTGGGTTTGATTCCACACTCCCCCATCAAGCCAGCTGGATGGCCTTGGGCTAGTCACAGCTCTCTTCTGAGTTCTCATAGCCCCACCTACCTCACAGGATGTTCTGTTGTGGGGAGAAGAATAAAAAGCTTTGTCAGCTGCTTTGAGTCCCCTTAAATGGGTGAAAAAAGTAGGGTAGAAAGGCCAACTCTTCTTCTTCTTCTCACCAGGGTATTTTCTTCTATGAACTTCAATATGGACAGACCTCTTAGGGTCTAGTAGACAAAGTTTACTCTTAAAGAAGAAATATTTGTACAAGAATGAAAAATGGACTATGTCTTACTTTAGACATGCTAATCGGTGGCTCTCAAAGACAACAGTGGGACTATATTGACTGCCAAAAGCCAACTAATCTGCTTGCCAAGTTATTAGGAAACCCTGTGTTGGCACTGACAGATAACAGGTTCTAAATTATTTGGGATTTGTAGGATCTGCTGCAGTGGCTGCTTTAGTATTGCTGTCATTCCTATACCCATGAGACTGTTGGTGTGTGAAAGCACCTTCCTTCTGATATCCTCAGACTGAGGAATGATCTCTTCTTAGGTACCATCACAATATGTTTTTCATTATACACAACTCTGCACTGCTTTTAATAATGCTTTCCTGATTAGTTTTCGGATTGTTTATGCTACAATTTTATTTTGCTCTGATTGCAACGTTTCTTAGTGGGCCCTGGAGATATTTGGTGAAGGGTGGTCTACAAATAGAGCTTTAAATAAACTCATGAAGGATCAAACAAAGAGTTATTTTGCTTTAACCACTTGAAGTGGTTAAGTCTACAAAGTCAAATGTGCGATTAATGCAGTTCATTTTTACCAGAACAAATAAGAAATAGGACTCTATCAATAACGTATATGTGCCTCACAAGCAAGCAAATACCAGCCTGTTTTTGAAGTCAAGAGTGTACTAAAATTTCATTCAGTCCTGGAATGCTCAAGTATCAAAAGGCAGCTTTTCTGAGAAAATAAACACCTATTTATTTTAAAAATGCAGGGAGGTTTTGAATAATTGGGGATGGCTTCATTAGTTTTTGGTGTGGGGAGGGAAAGAAACATAAACCTCATCAATAGCAAAGCAGAAAAGGACATACACATGAAAGCAGAGCCAGGAGACCAATTTCATAGCCCTAGCGTCTATTCTGGCTTGCCGGCCTCTGAAAGTGGGCATGTGAATTAGAAAGCATTGAGCCAGCTCTTTAATATACTTATCCTATATCTTTGCTGCCCAAGACGGCAATTGTGCTCCTGCATCCTTGAGATTAAGGCAATTGATCTCACTGGATCACATCTGCATAATCATTATTAGGCTGCATAATTATTCCATGTAAAGTGCTCTATTTAACCAGCGAGGAAGGCTTCCAGATAACAGTAATTAATTACTGCTATAATGTGATTATTAAGTATAACCAAAATTATCTGAATCACACTCTGTGGCTTGGAAAACAAAAAGAAAATTCAGCCCCCTTGAATCTGCTAATGGAACAGTGTTTGTTTTGTTATTTCAAACAAGAGTCCCACTTTGAACTAAAAATTAAGAATCGTGTATTGCAGCTGAATGCAGGCAACAGTATACTGAGGAACGGATGTGAACAAAAGTTTTTTTGCATTTGAATTTGAGTCAAATCGAATATCCAAACATTTGATTTGATTCAAATATTTAGAATCCAAATGCAACAAAATCTGAGTCAACTCAAATACATTCAAATCTATTTGTCTGAATGTTAGATTCCATCTGAAGATACGAATGTTGAGAACATTAGTCTGTATGTATTTTGTATCCACCCCATTTTCATCCCACAAATGCGTACAGATATGTATGAGAAATGTTTCGAATCATTCAAAGAAACGCTCGTTTGAATGTTTAAATTTGAATGTGTAGACATTCTACACATCAAATTTGGTATGTTTAGAACATTCATACACACCCCTATACTGAGGTAACCTAACACAGTGAGCTTGCAACCATCTGGGGAACTACAGGCTCTGTTTGTGAGTACCTCATACCTACACCCAATCCAAAATCAGTTTTTCATTAACCCAGGAACTATGGTTTATCTTTACCTATTTGAAAGCCATGCTCCCTCTCTTTTTCTCCCTTCTCACCTATCCTCATGTCACTCTTTCACTCGTTTCTTTCTAAGGCAAATTTACAAACTGCTTGCTCCACCATCACAGGTGATGAGGTAGGAAATGGAACAGAGCCTGAATGTGGAGATCTTTCGCTACATTGTTAACATTAAAGAAGCAGCTGAGTTCTTGAATTACAGGCTTTCATGCGATTCTATGGCCGTTTCTGCTACTTTGTTTATTCCAAATTATATCCCACAATGGAGGCCTGCTTTCCTTATGCTGGTGCAGGCAGCCGGCCCCTATTCCAGGATATAATTGGGAATAAGGTCCAGTGCAGAAACGACCTATGCTTGTACACAGCAATTAACAATTAATAACAGTTTCTCCATTCATTTACATGCTGGAATGCTCAGCTTTCATATCCATTCCATAAAGGAATTTTTACATCTATCAAGGTTATGAATCAGACAAAAATCAGTGCTACCAGAAGCATGGGTCCTTTTGACTCAAGGCCAAACTTATCCAATATCTTAAGAGTCCTGGATCTAGACTTGTGTAGCAGCACCTGAAATCAGGCTTCTGCCATTGATGTGCTTTTTACTGTTTCTATGAGCCCACAGGGCTTTGCTTGGCTGGCAACAGCTAGCACAGATGGCTCAGAAGTGCTGTTATGTACACAACTCAATATGAGTCCTTTCTGTGTATCATCTGATAGTAAGATAATGGATACAAAAGTAAGGGCACAATCCAAGTTGGAAGGTTAAGATGAGTCACATGGGAGAAAAGAAAGACTCAGAAAAAGACAGTCTTCTAGGTTGCATATACACATTTTTAAAAACGTGGTTTAAAAGAGATGGGCTGTATTCACACCTAAGTTTTAATCCAGCTTCAGTCCACTTTCAGGATGTGAGAACACATCAGCAAAGGGACGAGCTGATTTCTTTCAGAAATATATAACTCTGAAAATCTGCCTTTGGGTTAGTGGAAGACCAATCACTTTGCTGATGCATTAAGGAGTTGCAGAATTCCTGGGCTAAATCAAGAGAAGGCAGGGGTTGCAGGGATTACAACAACAAAAGTCCAGTAAGCTGCTCCCGGTCTAACTCCAGAGGCCAGTGAGAAGTTGCACGATGAGGTTTTCTTTGCAACACGTAACAAACAGCCATTTCCAGGATTATTTCTGGGAACCTGGCAAAGTGGTGCCAGACTCCACATATTTCTTAGCCCAGGCCAGCCGTCTTCTCCTGGCACTTTTGTGCTGGGGAGCAGGCCAGACACTGGTATCACATGGACAGAGCATTCCCTGGGACAATTTCCCAGTGGGCACTCTAGTGTGCAGACGCCATGTTCTGCAATGGTACCTAATATGGTCACCAGGGACCATGAGGAAGCTGTCACTGTATCCTTAAAATAGAGTTCAACTACTGAAAGAGGCAAACACTTCTGCAATGCTACATGTGCTTGTTTCTCATAATACATATTTATTACTAAATTTCTTACTACAACTTGTTTTTGTTTCAGGAGACACTGGGACAGTCAGCAAGCTGGTATCATATCTATATAAGTATGTGTAAGTGTGGAGGAGAAGGAGTGTGGAGAATGGGGGTTGTATTGCTGATACCTCAAGGCTTTGAACAATATCTATTGCTACCTTTTGACTCTCTTATCCAAGTTTACAAAACAAAAGTTCATACAGGAAGCACACGCATAGCTTCCTGATAATTTTCAACCTCCTGTTCCTAAAGAAAACGTCCTTTCACTTTCTCTCTGTCTCCTGTATACTAAGGAGAGCCACTAATACATCATTATTGTGAGTCATTTTCCTCAGAAGAGCTATGAAGGATCATATTGAGGCGAAGTTCAGGGACATTGCCATGGGGAGAATGCTGGCTTTGTAAGTGAGATGTGGAGAATATTTTGACTAATGAACCGTGCTAATTTCTCATGGCAGCTGAGCTTTAAAACTCTCGTGTGATCCTCCTCAGCCCTAAACTCTGCAATTAAAAATTCTTGCTGAAAAGATCCCTAAGGTATTGCCTTTAAATATCCTAATTAGGAGTAATCCCACTACACATTATACTAACTCAGAGCATTTAAGTCCAGCTGAATGTAGCAAGGTACAGAGAAGGAAATGTGAAATAGCTGGAAATCATCTAGCACTAAAGCAGATAGTATGTGAAAACTTAAGGCCACTTCAGTTTGGAATTAAGAAAAAAACAGCAATAATTTATGGTAATTCAGAGTGAATATACACATCAAACATCCTTGTTTTAATCTGCAAAGACTGTTGTTCAGCATAGAGGCTACTTCTACTCTTTAAAGACAAAAATGATTCCAGTTCATGCTTAAGTCAGCTGATAAAAATAATTGCTTGTCACCTCTGTAAAATAATAACTACAGCCCAATGTTTTGGATACTTGTCTTTAGCAGAATTTACTAGCCACTGAACATGTGGCACTACTTGAAACTAATAAAATTGTCTCAGGGAAATTATCCTTTGATAGAAATGATCTAAGAAGCTTTGGGATTTAGTTTGAAATCTGGGCCATTTTTGCTTAAATCCTTAGTCATTATCCATTCCTCTAACACAAATTACTTGATTCACGCCTGGTGATTTAGCAGTGGAAGGGATTTGGAAGAAGCGTGTGCATTTAGTTGGTGCCTAGTATCTGAGAACATTGCACTGTTGTTTTCGTAGAGATCTCCACTGAAAACTCTGGAGCAGTAAAATGGACGACAGTTTTCCTGCTCTGGGTGTTTAGTCTCAAACCACCACGGCCAACAGTCATGATGGAAATAGTAGTAGAGAAATATTATATCTGGAGGGCACTAAACTGAAGGTGTTTGATATAAGGAATAGTAAGATCTTGACAAAGGGTGTTTTTCCACCGCGCTCCTTTAATCTGGATCTAAGAAGATCCAGATCTAGGGAATGAGTACTTCCCTTAATCCGGATCTAGTAGATCTGGATTAAAGGAAGTACCCAATGTGTTTCCATGGGTGGTCTAGCACCCAGTAGCAATGGGTGCTAGCCTCCCTGCCATGGAAACACCAGAGCACCCATTTGGAAATCCGGATCTACCCACGAGGGGTCTGCCTGTCACCCCAGGTGTTTGGGGGGACAAGGGGTGCAATCTCCGATGTGGCTTCGGAGTCACGTCGAAGTCACTTCGAAGTCTGTGCAAAATAGCTCCGGAGCGTCTTTGAAGTCTGTGCTGATCTTCGGAGTAAACTTCAAAGTGACTTTGGAGTGACTTCGAAGTGACTTCGGAGTCACTTTAGAGTCACTTCAAAGTTCACTCCAAAGATCAGCACAGACTTCAAAGACACTCCAGAGCTATTTTGCACAGGCTTTGAAATGACTTTGAAGCTTAGGTTTGGGGGCTTCCCCCCCAAGGGTGCCCCCTTCCCCTAGCCTCCTCTAGACCCCATTGCCAAACTAACGTGGAAACAGGCTCCCTTTAATCTGGATTTTCTGGCTGAAGACCCCATAGTAGACCCCGTTAATGGGGTCTACAGAAAATCCAGATTAAAGTCCAAAAAGTACCCAGATGATCCGGATTTCCTGAGGTGCAGTGGAAACAAATGTGACCCTAATGTGGTGGAAATGGGATCATCCGGCTCTCACCCAAATGGGTCCTTAATGGGTGCTAAAATGCATACTAAGTGACGGTGGAAACACCCAAAACCTTTGTAGCAAATAGAAATGCATGAAGACCATCAGCCTTTCACTCAGTGCCTATAGCCAGACAATCTGTATTTGAACTGGTGGTGCCTTCTACTTGAATACTAGCCATTCCATAATTCGCTCTCTTTCTCATTATATACAGTATATATACATATATATATGTACACACACAGTAAATATAATGTATATATTACAAATATGCAAATCAAGCGACAAATACAATCATAACTAGGAATGTGAACAGATACTTGAAATATTGTTTTTTCACACAAATTTGGACAAATTTGGACATTTGTATATGAATCAAATGTCCATACATTTGCACTTTAGTATTCATACAAATACAAATATTTTGAGTTATTAGTACAAATAATTAGGACATTTGTATTTGTATGAATATGTACTCATCTTGTATACATATGGGATGAAAACAGGATGCATACAGGATGCGTATGAGATTTACATCATTGGATACATATTGAATATTTGAATGAATAGACACTAACATATTCGTATCAGAATGTCCAGATATTTGTTTTTCTTTATTTGCATGAATTTGGATTATTGAATATTCCATTTGTTATGAATAGAATGTCATAAATTGCATTCACACAAACCCCTAACCGCAACTCAACATAAAAAATAAATTTACAAATAAATAAATAATATGTATGGGGGAAATGTAACTATAATGCAATGATTCTCAGATGTACTATACGTGCTCCATTAATCCTGCCTGTATTTTGTGCTTTGCCCCTAAATGAAAGAACTAACTAGTCTAGCATAATTATTGCATTTGCAAAAGTAAAATATCACATGTTAACCATTTAGCTCCTAGTAAGGGTTGCTGAGACTGAAATCTTGTGGTTTGGGTGTGATTCTCTAACAAGGGTAGCCAAATACCACATGTTCTTTTCTTACAGCTTAATCTTCCCTTTTGATGGCTAGTATTTCAGTAATAGTACTTATTCCTATCTTCCATATATTCCATATATACTATGGGTACCCTGACCAGCCCTTTATGAGAAGCTGATGGACAAAATTTCCCTGAGATTAGTCTATCCCAAGGTGTTCTTGGGAGGATAAAATGGGGAAAGAGAGGTCTGTATACCATGAGATATAAGGGAAATAAATGTAATAAATTTAATTAAACTATGCATGTATTATTTACATGACTTCTTTTGACTGTGTCTTGGGGATAATCCTTACTAGATTCAGTTGAAGATTCAGTCCAATGTTTATTCAGGTGGATCGCTAGCACATGGAGTCTATTTTTTGTTACATTGTAAATTTTGTTACTGATGCACATGAGATAATAAAAGCAGTGAGTGCTCAGAAGTTATGTTTAGTGGATAAAAACAGAGCATGCATTGAGTGTCCAGTACTATCTCTGATTTTTTTTAAATAAAGGTATTAGTACATAGCTTGCTTCAAATATATTGCTAAGCAAAACCTAAGCAGTCAAGAAGCCAGGGCTGAATTCACATTTAGGCCTCTGGCCAGAGCTGTACCAGAGCTGTCCTAATTGAAAACCAGAGGCCTAAGTGCAAATTCAGCCCTGGTTTATAGCTCACCAGTGGCTTTCAGTATTACCTATGTGATATTATGCAATCTGAGATAGAAGGCAAAATAAAATGTAAACATATAACATGTCTGTAAAATACGTTACATAAAATTTGTAAAATCTTTCAGCATTAAATTTAATTCAGAGCAGAGAGAAGACTACATCAGTGTCAATCTCATGCGCAATTTTCATTTACAGTAAAGATCTTCACAGTTTAGTCACATATATGATTACCGATTTATATTCTGAGCACAATAATTACACCGAAAAAATGAAAATTTGGAAATATGTTTCTGTGATTCCATAGGGAAAACTAACAATGATACCTCCCTGTCCTTACTGAATTATCCATAATGTCAAATGGCTTCCTTCAATTACACATTTTTAAAATCTTCAAAAACTAGTATCATTCAACATCTCTCAACCCCTGCCCCCAAGCTTTCTGTACTTTCCATATCTGTGCTTTCTTCTTTTCTTTAACATAGTAATGATTTGCAGCAATGTTCAACTGGCTGTCTATTTGGTCAAAGGGCAATAAGATCTCAGCTTTTTTACTTTTATTGTATATCACAAGCATGAGAAGTCTGCAATGTGTGCAAAGAAAATATACGAGCTAAGTAATTTTAGAGTAATTGAATACGTTTTTAAAATGCTAAAAAAACACCAGTGATGGTTTAAAACAAATGCAGAAAGAAATAATTTCTATCTAAATAGAAAATGAAACATGTATATGTAGCTTCATATCTAAAGACACAATTTAAAAGATTTATTGCTATCTATAAACTCACCAATTGAAAACTGGAGTACAGAAGCTGTGGTTGTGTTAAGTCCATTCGTGGTCTATGGAAAAAAGAAGAAATGTTGGACTGAATCATCAGACTAATTGTTAATTGGACTTTTCTTGAAACCTGAAACAAGAATCACTGGATTGTTTAAGCTCAATCTTTCTCTAAACTGTATTTTTTAAAAGTTAACCCCTTTATTAAAACTTTTTTTATATATAGTATGAAGAACATTGATTCACTGCCATAATAAATCTTCTGGTGTTTATTGGGATGTCAAAAACAGACTCTTTATGACAAGCTATTTCTGGTGACCCACCTGCAATAGGATGTAGGCTGTTCCACAAGCAGGAATTTGAAGAGGGGAAGTCTTGCTGGGGGTACCAAGAATTACTGAATGCCATCTTATGACCACCCATAGTTGAGCTTTCCCTGAGGTGGTACCCACCTTCTGGAATCATCCCTGTCATGCCTCATGTCCTCTTCAACTCTTTGGAGGGAGATCCCACTCCTGCCAGCCAAAGCAAAGGAGGCGCGCCTCAGGGGCCAAATTTGGAAACTGATTCTGTCCCCCACAAATGGGGATAGTTTGGACTCAGACA
Source organism: Aspidoscelis tigris stejnegeri (assembly GCA_023333525.1). Lineage (NCBI taxonomy): Eukaryota > Metazoa > Chordata > Lepidosauria > Squamata > Teiidae > Aspidoscelis > Aspidoscelis tigris. The sequence goes on along the minus strand of JALMGA010000005.1, from coordinate 78,470,616 downwards.
ATATACAACGCCTAGAGCAGAGTTCTCTCTGGAGAGAACAGCAACAGCTGTGCCACTTGGCTCATCTCCATGAGAAACAGCTGTGCTGACAGGGGTGTGACTCTCTGAGTCCTACTTAAAACACACAACTCTGCACCCGCCGTTGCAAACAAAGAATCTCCTTGGCAACCTTTGACTCGTGTGAACCCTGATTCTTGACTCCTGACTGACTTCCCAAACTTACAATGACTCTCTGGAACACCGACTCTTGGCCTGTTTGATCCACTTACTCTATATCCTCAAGAACTCTCAGAACTGACTTGGTGTCTTGCTATCACTAGCTGGGTGCATATGTTTGTGAGTGCTCTGCTGTTACCACCTGTTCTGGACAAGACAATACCCTTCACTGATATTTATAGAGCACTTACAGGCCTAGTCTTTAGGCACCAATGGCCTTTCCAGAGAGAATATTTGTTTGCTTGTTAACCGAGTTTCTGATTTTCATTATGTTTTTATATAAATATTATGATTTTACCTGTTTTTATCCTTGTATACTGGTTTAAAATTATATTTTAATAGCAAGCAGCATGTAAATATTTTAAATATATAAATAAATGAAATGAACATGGTGCTATAAGCACCATGAGTACTTCTGAGTATGATGGCTATGATGTGATGTGTTCATGTGCCACAGGAAAAGTCATTTTTAGCAGGATTTTGACCATGTCCAAAGTCTATTTTAAAAAAGTAGTATCATGCTTAAAAAGCAACAATGCAAGGTAATCTCTAGACCAGGATACTAGTAGGCCTGTTAAAACAGGTCTACCACCAGTCCAGGGGCAACTAGACTGGACCAGAGAGATATGTGGAAGGACGTACATCTCCATAGACCAGTTCAGCAGGGAGATCCATTTTGGCAGTGCACCAAATTGCAGTGCCAAAATGGGTCCCCTGGGGTTCCAGTTCTAGCCTTTGGAGAATCTGGAAGCTGGCTCCGAAGATTTAATGATCTTTGGCTCCAGTGATGGGGACAGCCTCCCAAGTGTGGAAGGCTTGTTCCAGGAAAGGAGGAATGGTTTAGTGGCTGGAAATTCTCCAGCCTGGCCCAGTCCTGCAAGGTAAGTGTGGTAATGGCCTATGGTGGTTGCTGTAGCATGTGTTAGAAGAGAGTTTATATGTGTACATCTATGGAGTTCTATTATCGCTCAGTGCTTGGCCACCAGGGGAAGAAGCAGGAGCAGCAGGCATTTTATCACTAAATGCAAAGTTGGTTTATATAGCACATTGTGTATAAAAATGTTTTATTAACACAATACTTTTAAAAACTGCAAATTAAAAAAGGGAAATTACTGAAATAAGCATTTAATTCTTTTTTTTAATATTTTATTTTTTAAAAAAAAATTCAACATACTAAAAGAAATTCACACAATCTAAACAGGAAACAATGGAGAGATAAAAATGCGGGGCAACAAATAATGGATACATAATATAGAAGTCGGAAGAACAGAGGAAGTCAAGAAAATTTTAAGCAATGTAATGATTGGATAAGATAAAAGATTGTGTAATTCTTTAATTTATTTGCTGATCTGTGATAATGACATCACTACTTTGCTATGTAATCAGAACCTTAATTCGCTTCATTAATTTGGCTTGAATATAGAAGGAAAACAGTATATTTGTTTGTTTGTTTGTTTGTTTGTTTGTTTGTTTATTGTATTTCTACCCTGTCCTATACTCAAAGGTCTCAGGGCGAGTAACAACATTTTAAATCAGACATATATTAAAACAACAGGAGTAAATATTAGAACAGTAACACTGTAAAGTAGGAACAGAAAGTATATTCCCATTTAACCAAAGTCCAGGGCAAAGAGGTGCGTCTTCACAGCCTTTCTAAACACATACTGTACAGTGAAGGAGCCTGATGCACCTCAAGGAGGAGACTATTCCATAGACTATTCAGATCAAGAATCTGAAGAGAGTGATCTCTAAAGATGATAACATCTTTACTTGTAAAGGCTTGAAGAAATAAAGGAAGCAGAATCCAGATACTGCTAGGTTTAAGGCAACACATAAAATGAACTAGCAGGCACCAGGTTCAAAATGTGGAAGCCCTCCAAACAGTCCCATTTGCAAACAGCCACTTACCAATTCTCTTGGCCCATATGGCTCACAGAAGGTGACAGCATTACTGTGCATAATCACACCACATTGGTCTCCAACCTCACAATTACTACATTCAAACCTGGCAGAAAACAGAATACAGAGTTCAACTTAAATGGTTGAATAACAAATCAGAAGGCGTAAAAAAATCTGACTTTAAGAAAGATCTGTTCAGAAACCCTTAATCAGGCATTGATGAACAAATTACTATTTTTAGCAGAAATCTTATTTAGATTCTCTGTTACGAGGGCCCGTTAATCTCTATGATTTTTCCTGCGACAAAGTATGCACAAATTCCAAAAGTATCCGACAAAAGGAGACAGGACTTTTTACCTATGCCAATATGAATTTTTTCTGATCAAACTACTGCAGATTAAATGGAAGAATGAATAAATCCTGCTATATCAGATCTTGGTATCCTGAGGAACTGCACTAATTTCCAGTTCACTACAAAGGCCAAGTTTAAATTTCCGCTACTAACAAAAGGCCCTAAATAATTTGGAATCAGGATGGTTTCTCCCACATCAACCTCCGTTCTCCATGAGATCTGAAAATGGGACTTTCCTGGTTGTATCACAGAGATTCATCTAGTGTTGTTGACCAAGTATAAGAACATCTTGCTGTAGCTCCCAGTTTGTATGACATTCCAGTAGCACATCTCACAGAGCTGTGGATTCATCAGTCTTCTCAATAAGTCTAAGATATGATACAAATCACTCTTTTATCCTGTTTGGAAATATATTGGGCCAAAGAGTGATTTGTGGCATGTTTTGGAAAATCAGTGAGTCAATGTGTTGCCCTTCTAGTGAACCCTTGATAGCTGGCCACTGCTGGAATACTTCCAACTGTCAAATAAAAAAGGGCTGGGCTCTTGTTCTTAAAACAAACATATATATCCAGATATTTTTAAAAAAATAACTCTCAAGATTACTTTGCTGACTAAATAATTTTAGGCTGAGTCCCCAAAAGACTTATTTGCCTCTCTAATCTCCCTCTACTGTCACTCTATTCAAGCGGACTTTAAAAGTGCCCTGCACTTCCGGAATAAGCGTCCGCATGAGGCTCAGAAAACGCTTGTTTAAAATGCACCTTCCGTCCCCAAGGAAGCGTGTTTTCTTTCCTTGCATCTTTTTCCCCCTGCCTCCTCTCTTGTTCAAAGGGAAAACAGCCATCGGTTCTGTTTGTCTCCCAGATCTCCATCCCCCGAAAAGGTTTCCTGCACGGGCTGCAGCCATCCACCAGGCAATGGTTTGCTCATTCCCTCTTAGGACTTTCAGTCACTGTCTAAATCTACCCTGTAGAGCAGCGGTGACTTTAAGTACACCCACTTTATAACAATGTTGCAATCCATCTACTTCACACCTGATAACACTTCATGCCTGATAACAATGTTGCAATTCTTTGCAATTCTGGCTCTTTGAAAGTTCTGTGCTTAGGGAAGGAGGGAAACTAATGCTTTCTGGCTTTCTGGCTGGCTTTCAGGCAGGCAGCAATCCCTGCCCCTTTTGCCACGGAGCGTCCCCAAGGTAAATGCTGCGGGGAAAACCCACGACTTCCAAAAAGAGCAATGAAACTCTTCTTTAAAGGGCACGTATTTTGTCGCTGGTTTTCCTGCTTTTGTGGCGCTGGAAGCTCGTTAAAAACTCTGGCATGGGGGTGCTCAGAGGCAAAAAAAAGAGTTTTAGCACACTTTAAATTGCTTGGGGATGCACCCTTTTTTATTTATTTAACAATAGGTTTCACTTTAAGATTTACAATTTACTTATGACACTGAACAGAAATTATTTAACATTTAACACTAACTGGTCAAAACCTAATACTTCAATTGTCCTTTAACTGGATAACTTGAGACAGTGAAAATGGCAAATGCGTCCTTTCCAGCAGAAGGCACCTGAAATTTGGTGGCCCATGATTGTGTTTGCATACTTGCATCTTCTCTGTGCTGACAACAGGTCTTTATGTACTGACCTTTGGTGTCTATGGAAAGGGTGGGATGGAAATTGCTGCTTTCCAAAGCCAACATGACTGAATCAGTATATACTTCCCTCACAGACATTTGCAGAGAACACACCCACCAGGAGAATGGGTGAGTTAGAACACATTTAACAACAAATCAAATCAAACTTTACTGATTGGTCATTTGACCATATCAAATACATTTAACAACAATACTCCACAATTTGTGGTACACCTAATTTATTAGACATTTTTTTAAAGAAACCCTAAAAACAAAAATAGGAGAATAAGATATTCATAGGTTTCATTAAAAGAATCATAAACATACTTCGCATTGGACATATGCAAAATGCAACAATCTCCTGCTGAAGTAATTGTTCAACAGTTGCTAGGCTTCTAGATCCCTGTAAAAAGGCTTGCTTAGTCCAGGCATAATGCCATTGTAACAGAAGGCCTTAATAACAAGGGTAAGCTGCCAAAAGACTACCCATAAACAAAAAGTTGTGAATGTGCCGTTATTGAAATGAGTGTCTGTAAATAAAATGTGTTTATCTCCAGAAAACAGTTCTAGATTCTAGGAACTGGTTTCTGACTTTAGGCTTGTTATTCTGTATGAATATTCTTCAGTGAAAGTCATTCATTGTCCTGTTAGTATAATGGTCAGCTTTCCCTGTTTCTCAATCCCTGAAGAACGCTGATGGACAGCATATTTGGTGCATGAGTCTTCAGGATGTTTTCTTTGAAAACAGTTAATTATTGATGGAACACAGTACTCTGGATCCATTTGGGCTTGGGCCTATGAGGATGAAGGACGTCTTCATGCATGCAGTAAACTAAGCCTTATTCTCACAAATGAAATTGTCTTTAAAGAAAAGGCATCAGACTTCGCATTACCTGATTGCTTCTGTTGTTGCCAATAGGCTAATATCAAGGACCTTTCCATATTGGGACTTAATCTGGAACAAATTGTGCCATCAGCCTCCCAGTCACTCTTTGTCCACACTGAACACAGTGTGGACTGATATAGGCTGCCCAAAATGGCTCATAGTCCAGTATAACTGTAGTTCTCAGCATCAAGAACTACAGCTTGCCCGGAGTCTGTATACCACACCATAGAGGTGCATGCATGGCACATTTCTGTGATCTGCTATACCAATGAGGATCTCTCTCAATAGTGCTCCAGGAAGCACCACTGGAAATGACTCCAGGATCAAAAGAGGGCAATCAAGGAAGCTGGAGGGGATTCCCTTATGAGAAAAGGACACAACACACTTGCTTACTTGCAAGCAAGATCTCAGTGCACATAGCCGCAGTTGGCTTGCGGTACAGTGTAATCTCAGATGATAACCTTCATTCCCTATGTTGCAAATACCTAAGATTACACTCACATCATGGCAGCGGTAAGTGCTATAAACAGTAAGTGATCCCAGCTTAGGGGAAGGGTGCCTGATTTTCCCATACCCCATGTCTCACCTCACTCTTTTTGTAAGAGTGAGAACTAAGGTTTCCAGAGAAGTCATCCGTCACACCAGGAATGACCACAGTAGTGGGGTTTTTTTGGTGCAATGCTGCATGGACCAGGCAAGGTAAGTTGCTCACATGTCTACATGACGGCTGCCCTCAGAGTTTTTTATCCTCACCCACCCACTCTCACTCACTGTTTATATTTCTATCCTGCCCTATACCCAAAGATCTCAGGGCAGGTAACATTTAAAATAAAATATATTAAAAAAATAAGAGCATATATTAAGCAACAATGTCTGCAAGTGGGAAGGGAGAGTGTGCCCCATTTAACTGAAGGCCAGAGAAAATAGGTACATCTTCACCGCCCTCCTGAACATATACAGTGAGGGAGCCTGATGCACCTCAAGGGGGAAACTACATGAGAAGGGCAGTGTGGGGCACTATATTTAATAATCCCTTTGAGCATTTGGACACTGCATTCCAGGGGCCTTTGGTGGGTGCCTGCTGCTGGATATCTGGATGATTCCATTGTCTTCCATTTGGCCTAACAGAAAAGCAGGTAGAGATACAAGGAGGGAACTATTAACAGCAGCAAGGGCCAGATTTCTGTTGTCTGAGAACCCCACTTGATAAATCATAATCAAATCTAAGAAAACTATAAATATTTTATATTGATTCTTGCTAATCTGATAAAGGTAGCTGTACTTTTTGTTACTTGTTCAGTTGGCAGCCACAGTCTAATACACCCTTTTCAGCTTGACTGCCAACACCAGTTTAATTTTCTTTTCCTTAACTCTTCCTTTCCCCAAATCTCAGCTTAAAATACAGTAGAAGCTCCTGCTATAAGTATAAAAATGCACACTTAGAAGCATTCTCTGTAAATATAGCACAGGGGGTGCATTCACTGCTTGTAGGTTAATCTGGGTGACCTTATCAGGCCTCTCCTCTCTTTTTAATTTCTCAAATTCTACGCATATAAAGTGGCTTTGCTCCTTCAACTACTTCAACTCTATAATCTGGTTTAGGCAATACTGTGTGAAGAGCTCTGGGTAGCTGGAACATCTCTTTTTATCATCTTTCATCTCCTTTAGGATTATTTCCTTTATAAAATCATGAACAGCTTTGAGTAAATCCAGATTCTAAGCCTTCATGTTGCCTTTGAACTGTCTTACTATAAATCTATGTGCCTCACGTTGGAGCTTCAAAAAAAAAAAAAAGTGAAAAAATTAGGAGAAATGTATGCTAGCATTACAGGAAATGCTATTAAGGCATCAAATGAAAAGGAAGAAAGACTTCCCAACTGTACTGTTCCTATTATTCTGACACCATTTACAGTTTGTTCAGGAACTTTGTCTGTTAGCAAGTCTCTTAATTTGCCTTTGCTCCATACCTTCATCATATTTGAGATGAAGGAAGTTTAATGTGACTGCATACATATGTTAAATGAATTGACATTGTGATCCTTAGATATTCTTCTTCCAGACAACGATGAGCCTAAGAAGTAGCTTACTGAAAGCCTGAAATCAAGCTGGATGCTACCACCACCTCCAAATAGGAAAGTTTAAATTCTGTATTTAAAATAACTTCTCACGTCTAATAGATTAAGTGGTGGTGGTGGGGAGTTAAGTGTGTAAGAAGATTCACAAATGCAAATTTGGTGGTACCTAAAAAGAAAGAAAGATTGTCCTTAAAAACCTTTTGAGTCTACACTCCATGGCTGATTTTTTCTGATTCACCACACGGGGGGCGGGGGGAGAAAAATCTAATTGCAAATGGAAGGTACAGAAGAAGCTAAGCTGTGATGGGATGTTTTGTACAGCATGGGAATTTTCTTATAGACAACCTCTTGTAACTGCTTTGGGATTCTTTCAAAGGAAGCAATATAGAAAAGTATATAACATAGGAAACTAAGATATTGCTCAAACGTTTCACACTGGATCTATGTTTGTGCATTTATAGCATATTGCATTTACTGTCTTGACAAGGGACAACAATTTTAGCATTGGTCAGAAAGGATTTACCCAGCTTTGAGATGCAAACCAATCAGTACCTTAAGCAAATGATTGCAAAAAGCCAATAAACCTCATTGAAACTAGTGTCATGGAAACGAACCAAGTTAATCTAATTCTTCCTGGTAACAAACTGATTAACATTTTAGTTAGAATTCCATGAAAGACAATATGTAGATGATATTTCAACCAGTCAGCAAGAGAAGGCTGTTATAGTGCTAGGAAGCAATATGAATAGTTAAAAACAATTAGCAAGAACTGCAAAACAGCAACAAAACTTGCTGAATATCAGAACCCTGGACAGTTCCTGACTGGTAATAAATAAGATGAGTCTAGCTCTAGCTGAATGTTTATACTCCCTTCTGCCTACTCAAGTTATAGAGTCCGAATGAAATGAGATGTTCAATTAAACAATTACATTTTCCAGCAAAATGGAAGAAAAAGTGATATACAATATATGTATTTAATGCACTAAGTGCCCGGAAAATGGGTCAAATTAGATTCATTTTACAATGATTTTCAATCAATGTGTATATAGCTGGAGATGCTGGACTAAAAACCACACTGAAACCCATAGTGTAGGTTAGATCTCAGGAACATCTTGGGATTGAGATAGGAGAATAATTTGTTATTTCAGCCTATAAATGTTAAATGAACAAAAATCATGCCCCCCCCCAAAAAAACCCCACAGAAATGAGGAAAGGAAAGGGAATTTCTTTATAAATTGTAGTTCAACCTTCACAAAAAACAATTCTGTGGAAAGTCATGTTTGGGGAAAGATGTAGACTGATCGTGCACACACCCATCTATGGACCTTTCTGAACTTATCTATAATCCTGATTAGGAGGCCCCAAAGTGGATTGCTGGGCTCGGGATTTCTGAGCCCCTGCTCCTCTGTTTGCATTAGATGGAGCATAATACCTATCAGGGAGGCGCTGATTGACAATGCCAGTAGACCAGTTTAAATGAGTCTATTGGTGGACAAGTAGACCCTTGTCCAGAACACAGAGGAGTGTAGAAGACACACTTCCCATGTTCAAGACTGGGATGCATTTTGGCAGTGAGGTTGGGAGCTTTTATTCCTAGTCCTCAGAGCACTTGAAGCCTGGCTCAAAGCTCATGCAAGCTTTGTGGTTCAGGAAAAGATTAGTGTTGGCCAATGCCTCCTGTAGGCCTGGGTGGTTAAGACCATGGACAAGTAAGTGCAGAAAGGGCCCATGTTTCTTGATACCTGTTACCAAAACTATTTAAGATTATTTGCAAATGGTGGAATAGCAATAAAAGAAGTTAACTAGTGAATATTGTAATATGGTTCAATTCTTCTTTCAACCAGATTATAAAAGAGACAAATGAATCTTAATTTTTTTTTTGAAAAAGCTTTAAATTAAGAAGAAAATATGGAAAAACGGGGTATTTCATTAAAAGTGAAAAATAAGTATTTTTTTTCAGGAACATTAATATGAAGGCCAAATCTGGTAATAAAAAAGCCTAATTAAAAAGAATAACTGTGTAGCTAAAATGCTCAATTTGAACTAGATGCAGGAAACCTTACATTTGTTAAGGGACACCAAGAAAAACATATTAACTTCCAAGAAAGCAAATCTAGTGTAACATAAGCAGAAATCCATCATTAGAATTACTGCATAAATTTTCCTTCCTGTTTTGTCTGTCATCAGTACTGTAATTTGATAGCCATGAATACAAAATACCATTTTACCATAGGATACTTTACATTTTATTTCAGTCTTTGATACTGTAAATCTTAATTTATTACATGAAATAATTTAGGATAATATATTTATGCCTTTATGTTATACATAATAGCTTCATGTAGATTTTATGGATAGAACGCACTTCTCTGATTCAATATTACTATTGCTATTTTATACCATAGCAATGCTAGCTAACCAATCACCGTTGTTTTAAAAATTGTATAATGACAACTAAATTACTTTTCCTAGAAAGCTTCAATGTAAAAACAACAAACAACACATGTTTTGATTATTGCCTTAACAAAATAAAAACCATGAAAATATTAGGTGACTTCCCTCTCCAGCTATAAAATGCTATTGTGAAAGTGAAGCAAACAGAGAAGTAAGTACTTTGAAATATTCATATCATTTTTCCCCCAATATGGCTTCATTTGAAGATGGTAGATTGTGGAGCTGCCATGCAGACACAGGACAGTAAATTATAATTGTTGGGTACAGCAGTTTAAATGAACTTGGGAAATGACTCCAGATATGGGTAATTTTCTGAGTTGGATTAAAATAGGGCTGTATAAATTGTGTAAATATGTAGTGACCTGATTTTGTTGGATCCTTACTTCTTACTGTGAAATGTGTCTGTACGACTGCGTGTATGTGTAAAAATATTAGTCTGCCTACTTTTAATTTTTTTAATGAAAAACAACTTACCACATGGTAGGATTCAGTCCTGGAAGCTGATAAGAATCAAAATCATCTCGTAATATAACACTGTCAGTATGCATTTCCGCTGCAAATGAAACCAACAAAATAATATATTTACATATGAAACTTATGCAACCTTATATGACAGACAGCGGAATATCTAATATCTTAAATATCCTGCATTTTTAAAATTATTTATTAAAGCATACTGTTAATCCTACTTTACAGGTCTTACAACACAGTGGAAGAGCAAGGCTGCATCTGGATAGTGCAGAAAACTCAAAATTATGTCAGAATAGTATTTGACTTGCCACACGTTATCAGGAATAATCCTGGGGTGTTTTTCCACTGTCACTAAAAGTACCCATTAAGTACCCATTAATGGGTACAAAATGGCATTTTTGTACCCATTAATGGGTATATAATGGGTACTTCAAGTGACAGTGGAAGAACACCCCTGGAGTAATGACTTGATTTCCCAAGTTTTAGATATTGTGGTAGAAAGAGCTCTCATTCCAAAATATCATTTTATTCCAAAATTGCAGAGCTGTTTGGATTCCTCCTGCAAGAACAATGTGAGGCCCTCTCTGCACTCATTATAGATCTGGATTAAGGAGCCTATTAATCTGGATCACAAGCCTCCTATCTGCATGTTGATGTGAATCAAGGCAGCTCTGCTCCCTGTTAAACCTGCTCCATCTGCACAACATGAAACTAGATCTGGATTAAGAGGCCCTTAATCCAGATTTCTTCTGGACCCATTTAATTTGGTGCACAGGAGGACCAAGGGCCCTTGTTCTAGATTGCAGACGGTGTGCAGATTGCATGCCTCTGTTATCTGGAAGTACAGGAGCACTTTCAGAGGCATGATGAAAACCACCTACCAAGCCCTGAGACTAAGAACTTCCATTCCTAACCTTTGGGGGTGTGAGGGGAAATCATTTTGGCTTTTAAAAGCCAGTACTAGGACCTTAAACTGACACCAGGTGTAAATCAGCAACCAGGTCTTTAAAGAGTGGTGGAATATAAGCCCAACCAGAAATCCCTGTCAACAATTTGGGTGCAGCATTTTGCACAAGTCCAATGACATTCTACATATAGCACTTTGCAGGAATCTAACCTCTAATATGAGGTTTACAAGACCCATACAGTTCAGCTCCAGAAACTGCCCCAAAAACCTTTTCCAGGGAAAGGTGTTTTTCCACTGTCACTAAGTACCCATTTTAGTACCCATTAAGGACCCATTTGGCTGAGAGCCAGATGACCCCATTTCCACCACAGACCCCATTAGGGACACATTTGTTTCCACCACAGCTAGGAAAACCCGGATCATAATGGGTCCTTCAGGACCTATAATCCGGATTTCGTGTAGACCCCATTAAAGGGGTCTGCAATGGGGTCTTCAGCCTGAAAATCCAGATTGTATGAAGCCTGTTTCCACTACGATCTGGCAATGGGGTTTAGAGGAGGGTCGGGGGGGGGGGAGGCATGACTTCAGAGTCAAGACTTCGGAGTCCCTATGAAGGCAGCTCCAAAATCCTTCCAAAGTTGCCTTCGGAGATCAGCAAAGGCTCTGCAGAGAACCCTCTTGAGAGAACAATGGGGCTGGGAGCTGCCTATTACCTTCAGGCATGGAAAGAGGTGTGCATTAATGAGGTTGACTCATCCTGTTACCTTCAGGCATGAAATGATGTGCATATTAATGAGGCTGACTCATCAGTGCTCACAAGGAACTAATTAATATGCACCTATCTTGCATTGCTCTTGCAAGGGGTTTGTCTTCGGCTCCGAAGGCAACTTCGGAGGGACTCTGGAGTCTTTGCTAATCTCCGAAGGCAACTTCAGAGATTGCACCCCCTGCCCCCAAAACACCTGGGGTGACAGGCAGACCCCTTGTGGGTCAATCCAGATTTGCAAATGGGTACTCCAGTGTTTCCACAGCAGGGAGGCTAGCACTCATTGCTACTGGGTGCTAGACTACCCATGGAAACACACTAGATCCGGATTAAAGGAAGTACCCATTCCTTTGATCTGGATCTTCTTAGATCTGGATTAAAGGAGCGTGGTGGAAACACACCCAAAGTCAGCGTAGCCACAGATCTATGTTGTGGAACTCTTGAATTATGTCTTATTTGATTTGGTTGATCTGATGCTTTCAATATGAAACTTTCTGCTTTCTTTTTAACTGATCTTAGAACTGAAGTAAACTCAACAGATTCTCAGACTTCACAGAGATAAGAAATCCATAAAATCTATAGTCCTGGAGTCAGGCATGGTGTTTTGTATATATTTATAGGAACAGTTTCAAGACTGTGCCTGCTGTTTTACCATACTGACAATCATTGCATTCAGAACACCACAGTATTAATGCCCTGCAAAACTGAGTGATATAGGTCAACATGACCAGATCTCTATGCAAATTTTACATCAAACATACTGATGTCAGGCACACCATGGGATTGGAGGAAAAACATATTCACACTTCTCTCTATCACTACAGACAGATTATAACTGTGTCCATAGGGCTCATGTAATAAACAGATGAATCCAGACATAGTCATGATAGACAGAGAAAGACATCTGCCAGCTACATCTGTCAGTTATTTTATTAAGCATTGAGGATATATAAAATGAGGATGGAAAAGATTCAGTTATGATTTTCAGTCCAATCTGGGATTAATCTAGAAATACAGTAACATCTCCCTTGCTGTTTTGTCAGAGCTTGTTTTGTGCACCTGAGGACAAGCCGTTTGACATGTTATTCACACACGGAGGGAATTTAATAAGCAAAAGACAATGGGATGGTAATGGTAGAACATGGATATTCAATTATTGTATCTTTCAAGCCTGATTTGTATCTTAATTCCTTCAGACCTATAGGTTTATGACTGCTTTACATTTCAGATAAAAAACATAAAATATCAAAGGGAGACCGTAGCTTGACCAACATACCTAGAAGAGGGTGCAGGGGGGCTTCAGTTGGAGCTATAAAGGAAAAAGAGAAAGGAAACCATTACACTTTGATAAAGCAGGAGATGACATATGATGTCATTGCTGTTGTTAAAAAATCTATCTTGCTCTTCTATCTCATTAAACAAGTGCTTCATCATCCTGGTTGTGGTTCTAACAGAACAGTTTTATTTTAGAATAGCAGTTTCCAAGTGCTAATGGAGATGAGATGGTTTCACAAAAGAAGGAAGTTGATCTTGTGTGTCAGCAAACCTTGGCATTAATATATAGGTGCAATACCAACATCTGACCCTGGTGATGCAACCTAAAAGATAAGAAAGTACAAGGTGTGTGTGACCCCAGGAACATTTCGGTAAAACTATGTAGGACCACGCATGGAGATCACTGTCTTTTTATAGAACTGAATGTTCTGCAATGTCTTTTCTCTAATTTTTAAATTTCAAATATTTATTAGACAGTAACATACTTAGCTTACATACATATGTACATGTCTCAAGTAACAACAACAGTAAATAAAAACAAAATATACCAATACATCCCTTGTGTGATAGACCAATTCAGTTGACTTAATTGTGGCTACTATCTGGCATACAGCCACTTTAAATAGAAAATTCTTTTCTGGGATACACATATTTGTTTGTGCTTACAATCCTTCTATACATGATTCTCATTTTGGCGAAAATGCTCATTAGTATTCTTATCTTTCATTTGACGCTGTTTACATGTGATTGACCCCAGGAACATTTTGGTGAAACTCTGCAGGACCACACTTGGAGATCACTGTCTTTTTATAGAACTGAATGTTCTGGAATGTCTTTTCTCTATTTTTTAAAAACTGAAGTAAAACTCTTTTGTAACAGAAATTAGTCCAATATTGGACATGTTACTAGGAGAGTTTACATTAGGGATGGGGAACCAATGGGTGTTTTTCCACTAGGGGTAAGAACCCTTTTAAGAGTCTATTAGGAACCCAATTGGTAGCTGATTGGTACCAATTGGAAAGGCCCTGTCCCCACTTGGACCCAACTGAAGACTCCATCTGCAAGGCCCTATGCCCACAAGGGCAGGGCGAATCCAGATGTAATGGGTCCTTCAGGCCCTTATATCTGGAATTTGTGTGGACCTGATTAAAGGTGTCCTCAATGAGGTCTTCATCCATCTTCACGATCTGGATCTCCAGGAGGGCCTCATCTCAAAGATCTGGATCTTGAAGATCCGGATCTTTGACTGTGCATGGAAAAAGGGGGTATAACAGTATTAGAGAGTAGATTTTTAGATTTTATAAATTTAGACTGAATCGTTTCCAGAAGTCCTAAGGAAAGCAGTTTTTCATGTTATGTAGGAATTTCACATCACTTTAAGCTGAAATATATTAAATACAGTAAGCATATACCTAGCTCCTTTGGAGAATAAAAACTTACGTTGGACTTTGTTTTGACTTTTCTTTGCTGTATCTTTTGCACGAACCCTTGAAGCATCAGAAAATTGGAAGACAACCCATAGATATTTTTACCAAAACCAAAACCAAACCAAACCAAACAAAACAAAACAAAAAACAAAAAACTACCAACCACGCTCCAAGATCTATCTACTTATTATCCATTTATGGGACATCCTAATCTTATTGCATTTCATTAGTTTGGCTTCGGAATAGTTTATTATCAGCTTTTTGGCTGAACAAAAGTCTCAGACATACATCTTTGTTGTGAATAACTATAACCTGTATACAGAAATTCAGAAATTGATCTGTTAACCAATAAGCTTTAGTAAGGGCTTGTACCACTGCATAAATATATGGTATAAAAAAGGGCTAAAGTACATCCTTGCCTCCCCACAGTTGCACAAGAAACCCCTGGTACCACAGTGCTCTGGGTCTTCAGCTTCATTTGAAGACCTCCTTATGACAGCAAATCTCATTTAGATCTGACCTGTTTTGATTTGATAAAAGTCATATATATCAGGGTGTGGCAGACTTCAAAGGAAGACAGTGAACCAGAGAGTTTCCAGACATGTCCCACACCACTAGATGCTGCTGCACTTTTACCAAATTAAAGAGAAGAAAATTAAAACAATTATTAGCAGTGGGCCTTAAGATATAGAACAGGTTGAGAATAAAATTAATGCCAACCCGAACAATTGTGGCCAATATTCAAATAATAGATTCTGGTGGGTTCTTTTTTTTTTTTAATAAAAAGTGATCCATTTACAAAATTGGAAGAGCTCCTAAAGGGAGAAAATCTTAAGATTTTACAACAGGACAGTGTACAGTTTTCCCATACTAAGAATCAAGAAATGGGGACAAGTCATAAATCAAGAACTGGAAAGTGATAGTTGAGATAAAATGGTTTAAAAAGTCTATTAATTGTCTATAGTATTTCATCATATAAATGTGAACATACAAAATTAGAGTGCTTGACACTTCTACAGAAGGAGACATTCCACAGCCTGGAGAATGCCACAGAGAAGGTCCTCTCACGGATCCAATCTCTTTAGCTTCTGGTGGTCGCTTTCTTAAGAGGACCAGCAGATTTTATTTTTTTGCACAAATGTGTCTCTACAGGAAAGAAGTGCTCCCTTAGATATTTGATCCCAAATTGCTTGCTTGGTTGTTTGATGCCATCTAGGGTGTTTTTCCACTGCGTTCTTTTAATCCGGATCTAAGGAATGGGTACTTCCCATAATCCAGATCTAGTAGATCTGGATTAAGGGAAGTACCCAATGTGTTTCCATGAGTGGTCTAGCACCCATTTGCAAATCCAGATCTACCCACAAGGGGTCTGCCTGTCAACCCAGGTGTTTTGGGGGACAGGGGGTATGATCTCCGAAGTTGTGTTTGGAGATTAATGCAGGTTCCAAAGGCAACTTCAGAGGGACTTCAGAGCCAGCTTTGGAGAGACTTCAAAGTCTTGAGTTTGGGGCACCCCCCATGGGTGCCTCCCCTGTGAGCCTCCTCTAGACCCCATTGCCCAATTCCAGGGTGTTTTTCCACTAGCACCAAGTAGCCATTAAGGACTCATCTGGCTGAGAGCCAGATGACTCCATTTCCACTACAGACCCCATTAGAGACACATCTGTTTCCACCACAGCTAGGGAAATCTGAATCATATGAGTCCTTCAGGACCTATAATCCAGATCTCCTGTAGACCCCATTAAAGGGGTCTACAATGGGGTCTTCAGCCATAAAATCTGGATTATAGGGAGCCTGTTTCCACTAGAATTGGGTAGATCCAGATTTGCAAATGGGTGCTCCAGTGTTTCCACAACAGGCAGGCTAGGACCCATTGCTATTGGGTGGTAGACCACCCGTGGAAACACATTGGGTATTTCTACTAGATCTTGATTAAGGGAAGTACCAATTCCTTAGATCTGGATCTTCTTAGATCCAGATTAGAGGAGCTCAGCAGAAAAACACCCCTAGTGGAAACAGGCTCCCTACAATCCGGATTTTAAAGCTGAAGACCCCATTGTAGACCCCTTTAGTGGGGTCTACAGGAAATCCACATTATAGGTCCTGAAGGACCCATATGATCTGCATTTCCCTAGCTGTGGTAGAAACAGATATGTCTCTAATGGGGTCTGTAGTGGAAATGGGGTCATCCAGCTCTCAGACAGATGGGTCCTTAATGGGTGCTAAAATGGGTACTTATTGCCAGTGGAAAAACACCCCTAGTTGTAGTTGACTCTTGGTGACCATATGGACTGACTTCCTCCAGACTGACCAGTTTTCTAAGATCTTAGGTCTACCACTGACATTTTCATATAAAATATTCAAATAAAATAGAAATATTCTATATTCAAAGAAAAAGAAGTCTCACTGCTGGATTTAGAAATAATCATCGCTATTTAGCAATGGGAACACAAGCAGTTTTATGGGGGAGAGGGAACCATGCTTTGGGGCATTCTCCTCAGTTTCCCCTGATCCAATAATAAGCTGTCACTTCCTTCCTTCTCCTGGCTGTCACTATTACGTGCTAAGGCAAGAATGAGCAGAGTTTACAATGTAACAAGAGATCAGACATTACAATGTAACGAGATATCAGACCATAGTGGGAAGAGTCTGATTTTACTTAAAGAGACAGGGATTTTTAAGGCTTTGCCCTTGATGTCTGCCATTTTGCGCTGTCCCGATGCTGCACAAAGCGGGTGCCTACTTTGTCCCTCCTCCTTCTTTCCCTTCCTTCCCCACCTGGTTTTTCCCTCCACCCTGCCATTTTGCTGCTTTGTATCAATCTAACACAAAAAAAGGGGAAATGATTAATCTTCCTGCTGTGCTATGGTGTGGGGAAAACTGCTGCCATTATATAAATCAGGGGAAGGCTTATATAGGGGGTGGGAGTTGGATCGCCTGCCCCAATGAATTCAGGGTATGATGAAAAAGAGAGGAGGGAAGGGGTTTCTCAACTGCAAGTCCGCATAATAAGCTACCAATGAGAATGCAAAAAAAAAAAAAAAAAAGAGCTCACTGCTGATTTTAAAAAAAATGGATTAAAAGCCAGACTAAATTGTGCAGCGGGAACCGGGCCTTGATCGTAAACTGTATTTGCTATGAAGAAGTAATTGGATTTGCAGAAATTGATCTGTTCTCCAGCTACATTCCTATTGCCAAGGCCATGTGATCTCTGCGTTCCCCTCTCCTAACTATTTTCCACTTTGGCATTCCAATCTCCAATCAGTAACAGCAAATCTTGCCTAAGTGGTCACTGTAAATTTAAGGCAGGGGTTCAAGCACCATCAGTACTCTGCCTCTGGGTGACAGCATAGGCCTCCAGTCACATCAGTGTGGGCAACTGTGGAAATATGATGCCTTCATTAGATGGCTCTTCCATGGTGCCATGGAGACATAGCCTCAGCTTTGTTTGGAAAAAAAACCCTTTATATGGGCTACCTGGCACTAAAATAAAAGTATATGGGGCAAGGCATACCGATAGTTCTGCTGAAAGTATTTGACATAGAGATGTGATAATTGATCTGCAGCACTGTTTTGTAACATTTTTACTATTTTTATAATCACCACACATAAAATATCTTTTGGCTTTTAAATAAATTATTTGTAAGGTTAAGGAAGTATTAAATGCCTAAGAAATGCCTTTGTGCCCATAAATAATTGATATTAAGGGCACTTCATTTCCCAAATTTCAGAAGTGTCTAAAAAAGTGGAGAGCTCTTTGCCTGAAGTACCTTTCAGTTAATTTTAAATTCGAAAGCTTCATCTGAAAAATTAAAGAACTACGGTGCTCCCATTAAATGAATGATGAACATATTTCATATCCTCTAGAATAATTTCCTTATTAGAATTTATACTGTATTGCACTAGGGTGCAGTTTTGACCTTCACATATTATAACTTAGATCCAAAAAAGTCACACAGCTAGAGAATTTTATAAATCACAGTACTTTTCAAAGTATTTTCAAGTTCAGAATTTTAAAGAACTGGAAAAAATGATGCAGCACAGCCAAGGACTTGGTCTTTTAAATTCACTTGATTTCAGCATAAGAGGCCTCTCCTTAGCCCTGATCACACCTTTATTTTAAGACGACTTCAGGCTGTCTTCTGGTTGCATTACTCGCAATATTTCCATTCAATTCATTTTCCAAGCTGGCTTATCCCTGTCAGATCGTTCTAAGTGGAGTCCTCTTTTCCAGAGGACTCAACCTGTCCTGGCATGCCAGGCCATCTTCTCTTCCTCAGTGTGAGGGGGGGGGGGATAAAGGAGGCTGAACCAAGCTGTGGTGGGTTGGTCTAGTCTTTCCTTTTGTCCAATATCTAGGGGAGGGTGGCACACGTGGAGTTCAAGAGGTACCTCCCCTTCTCTCCTCAGTTTATGTGTATGATTATCTAGCATTTTTCTGCAAATTTATTATTATTATTTTGAAAATTAATCACACGGAGAAGAAAAGCACATAAAAAAGGAAGGGGCATGGAGGTGGGAGAGCAACACACAGTGGTTATGTACTGCTGTATAGTGAATGTGGATGTAGAGGGTGGTGTCTGCACAGACATTGTGCTCTACCACCACATCACAACAAGCACCATGCAGAATGCTCTTCAAACAACTGTTGCAGTGGCCGCTCAAGGGGACTTGTTGGTCTCTTCCATGGTGTTTGCATATTCACATACAAAGAGTGACTCATGTTTGAAGACCTGTCCCATCTTCCAATTCAGAACCAGAAATTCCCCCGCTTCAGTTCTGATGGTGGGGATGCCTTCCCAACCATCTAAATCATCATGCAGAAATTTCCAGACATGATTTGGATGAACGTGAAGGTTTTATCGCATCCATGACAGGATTGGCTGTACCTTTTACATGGGAAAAGGAGGCTGCACTCTCCTCCCAGTGTTTCAGACATCCATCCTCCAGTATCAAAATCACAGCCAACCCTGATGTGGTGGAGAGGAAAACTGCAGATTCCTTAGGTGTGATTTCGACAAGTGGGGGCATCCAGCATGTGCAGACAGACTGAATGCTGCCACGTTAAGAGAAGCATTAATGCAGGAGGTGGGAGGGCACCTGGGCAGAAAGTGCTTACAGATGCATAACTTTACAAGGGGACAGGTTCCAAAGAAGGAGTTAACCCCTGTCTTTGCACTTATTTTTGGAGATCCAGATTAAGAAGATCTGGATCGTGGAGATGGGGTCTTCCCTTGAATCGGGTCCTTGAAGACACGGATCTTGGCAACAACCCCATGAGTCCACATGGGCCCTCTAGCACCTGATGGCAATGGTTGCTAAACAGGGCAGCCATGCAGCAGCTGTAGCACTCATCCTGAGACTCTGATTAGGCTCGAGCAGAAAGGACCACCCTTGGTGCAATGCAATTGGCTGGCATAACCGTTAATCAGCAGTAACTTCCTTTTACAGAGAGACATGGCTTTCTTGCTGCCTCCATAGCCACTATAAAGCCTGTGCTTCACTCCATAGACAGCTATGAAGTCCGTGTAGGCCTCCGTAGTTGTGAGTGGTGGGGTGGAGCCAGTGCCTCCCTGCTGCAAATGACAACCTCTGAGTCCACCTCTGGTGCCCATCAGCCCGGTGCAGATGTGTGTCCTCAAGTCTGGTCTTCATGGCTGAAGACCAGATTGTGGACACCATTAAAGGGGTCTGCAGAAAACGACGGATTAAATCTGGATTTCCGCAGCACTTGTGAGGGCAGGGCCTTCAGGATGGGGCCCTAATGGGGCCCTAGAGGGGTCTCGCTTGAGGACAGGGCATGCTTGATTGGTACCAACTGAGTACCAGTTAGGTTACAAAGGATTCTTAATGGGGTCTTTGGGGCCAGTACAAAAACAGCCATTTTATCCATGAGATACAGAGGAGTAAGAATTAGCTGAACACAGCATTACATTTATAGAATACCTTTCAGACATCCCTCTCAGAAAAAGACAGACACAGGGGATGCATTGAGCATCATCTCATTATACATTCTGATAGGTGGTAAGGATGCAAGCCTCTACCGGCACTTTTAGTTGAACGCCTCAGGATATAGTGTAGGATATAAATGTAGACAAAAATATTTAACAAGTTTATCTTGTGGACCAGGAACCCCATCAGATGAGTGACCTCTAAGCTCCTGAACTATCCATGCCCTATTGTAGAACCTTGTTTTAGTTTCTTCCTGTGAGATACATTTGTCACTTCCAGCTAGAGAGAAAAGCTGCCAAAGAAAGACTGTCCTTTCTCAGTCAGAGAACAAGCAACATGCCAGAAGAATTAAGAAGGAGGCAGCTTGATCCTCAAGGGAAGGACAAATAGTTAGACTCACCTCCCTCTTATCCGCCTCTTATCACCACTTTTCCCTTTCCTTCTCCATTTAGCAACCTGTTGAAATAATGGACAGTTCATCTTCTCCAGTTGTAGCCTTTTTTTTTTCTGGAGAAAGATTTGCCTACTGCCTTCTTGATCTGTGACTTGGTTCTGGTTCCCATCTTCTGAATCAAGGTTAAGCAACCAAACATTAAAGGAGAACCTGGCAGCTTAGGCTGTGATCACGCCTCCACTTTAAACCTTCTTTAGTCCTTCTTCAAGTCTGAATGCTCACACCTTTTCATTTCTATCTCTGTTATTCGTGGGTTTTCCACTAAGGAAAGTCAAAATGGAGGGTGGAAAGTCCACGAATAAAATGGATTGAAATGAAAAGGTGTGAGCAGTCAGATCTGAAGATGGACTGACAAAGGTTTAAAGTGGAGGTGTGATCATGGCCTTAGAGTTGAGTCAAGGATCTAAAATAAAATTTATTTAATGGTCATATATCATGGAAATGCAAAAAAAAAAAAAAATTGCCTGAGATTACAACATCCAGAAACAAAAGCTTCCAGCCTAAGCAAACGGTCCCCATAGCATTATGCAAAATGCATTAGGGAACGAATGAACTTTATTGATTAGTCATATGACCATATCAAGTTTACAAAAAATAAATTCATATGAGACATATAAGAATAAAATAAGAATAACATCATTATTTGTCCCCATCACCCTTCCAAGACACCCTATTCAACTCAATGAATAATCTCCTATATCAGGCAGCCTTAACAACAACAAAAGCTATCCTATATGCCACCCGGATGTTTTCTCCCTGCAGAAGGGAAGTCAACTTATGTTCTGCATTCCAATGGGATACATTTTGTTAAAAAGGGGCATTAGGGCAAATGGAACAATTTCCAGTTTGCCTAATCGCTGACTTCTAACAAATGGCAGCCATCTGTATTGCTCAGTACAGTTCTCCATTATGCAAGAGATGTTTCATGCATAACTCAAAATATGTAATAGAAAACCATGCAGTAGGAGGGGCAACTGTCAATGAAAAGCCCTGCATCCATCTGGCATCAGGCCTTGACTACAAACTATTGCCCCCATCAGCCAGGCAGGAAATCGCCCTCTGGGGCAACCCACTACTAAATCCTAGAAATTGACCTCAAAGTTGGATTTGGCCTTCCTGCACTGTTAATGCATTCCAGACAGGTGGCAATGGCGGAGTTCCTTTTCAAGGCCAATTTAAAAGCCTGCAAGACTTGCTGCTGGACAGAAAATGACCAGCATCCAGGGGAATTTCCTGACGTCTGGCATTAAACTGTGGCAGCCAGCTTAAAAGGCTGGGTGTAAAGACAATCCTTTTCCTGGCTGGTAAGATAGTATAGCAAGCATGTTCGATTGTAAACATTGGGTTTTATTTCGGGGTTACTATTAATAAAGATTAGGCAATGTTGTGGTTGCTGTTAATGTGCACCCTTATACCCACAATGCTGTGCTCATTAAAGCTTGTCAAGAAGAGAGTGCTGGAATAAAATAAGGAAGAAGAGCTGGCAGAGCACACTGGTGCATTAGTCTGGAACAACAATCAAGGCGACTTTTCTGGCAGTAAGAATTCATAACTCGAGATGCCAGTCTCTTTTCTTAAACCCTGAAACAAAGGAGTCAATAAGTGACTGGGAATGGTTGCCCGCGGGGGACTCTGTTTCTCGCCTGTGAAAAAAGTACTCTTCATGCACATGGAGTATTTCCCATATCACGCAGAGCATGTGAGCCATTTTCTTTCATAGCCAAGAATGGGAAGTCCCTACGCATGGGGCTCTGGAACTCATCACATACATATCTTTATGCTTTGGGTCAGTGATTACCTTTTAACTTCACCACTTCCTTTTTTCAAATGTAAAAAGACCGAGAAAAAAAAAGCCCACCAACAGAGTCATGTTTGCACAGTGTTCAAAGCTAAATCTATACAGAACCAATCAATGCTCATTAAAGTGGAACAGATGTAATTTTTCTCGGCAGTGCTTCTGTCTATTCATGTTTCTGTGTGCATGTGTTTCTATTAGCTAAATGTTATTGAAACTTTACCTCTTACAAGGCACTGGAAACACTTCTATTGATCATTGTTGAGAACTTGCTTGAATTTACTTCTAATCAGAGTTTTGAAAACCATAGAAATCATGATTCTAAAAACACAACTATTATTGTGTGTGATTATTGGCCATTCCTCTTTGTTCTTTTTGGGCAAGTTTTTTTTAAAACATTAATTACTATGGTTTATTTATTAATAGAAAACAGAAAGAGAATTATTTAAATTAGAGAAAAGAGATTTTAATAGTATATAAAGAGAAGGAACTTTCTTCCATGAAAGTATATATGATACTGTTTAACTGTACTCACTGTCAGACAGTTATATCTAAGGATACTTCCACACTAGCTGCGGAAACTGTTTTAACTCCCCCCCCCCAACCCAGATTAAGAACACTTACCTTAAGTGGCTTCCGCACTGGAGTCCTCTTTTGTGACGCTTTGTGGAGGCTGCTTCCACATTTTGGTGTGCAAGACCAGTTTTTAAAACCGGTTTTGCTGCCAAAATCCGGATTAAATGTAAGACCTGAAAAATCAGGTCTTACACCCGTCTCTTTGCCTGGATGTGTGCAGAAGCAGGATTTCCTCCGCCCACCATGTTGGGAAGGGTGGAAGCAGGACTGCCTGCGTCTGAAGCCCTTTCCCTGCGCACCGGGCGCCACTGGAAACATGCAGTGACTAGCAGCTGCATGCTCCAGTCCCGCAGCTCTGAGAGCTGCGTCACTGGTGGACTTTTGGAATGGGTCCTGTCCTCCAGAACCCATCCTTCCCACACGTGTGTGGACGCGTGAGGGCCCTTCAGATCCGTCACTATGTGGAAGCACCCTAAATGTGCATGAACAGGCAAACGTGTTTGGTAACATAATCCTATACATATTCCCAAACAAACATCACTACCCTGTTTCCCCGAAAATACGACCTACCCTGAAAATAAGCCCCAGCGTGATTCTTCAGGATGCTCGAAATAAAAGCTCTATATAAGAGTTATATAAAACATCCCCTGAAAATAAGCCCTAGTGTGTCTTTAGGAGCAAAAATTAATATAAGACCCTGTCTTATTTTCAGGGAAACATGGTAGATAAATAAGAGTAAGGAATACAGCAGCCTGAATTCATATAATGAGTCAAACTGCACATCATGGATACATAGGATGAATGAAACAAGGAATGTTTGAATAAATGTGAGTGATGTACTCAAAACAACAATAATATATATATAAGAATAAAAACTGTTTCAGAATAGTAAAGATAACACGCCATTCAAAGAATGCTATGATTAGGCCTGGGTGATTTGCAAAATGTTATTTGTGCAACTCTAATAATTATGTAGAAAACAAGGGGTGTTTGTTGCCCAGATGAGTGAAAAGCTTTATCAGTTGAAATTAATCAGCCCTAGCTAATTCTTAAAGACACGGCCCTTTACCATCTGATCATCCCTTAGGCTGGTGGACATAAAAAAGTTCTTTCAAATCTCTGTGTTAAACAACAATCCAAAAGCCTGTATGCTCCAAACGTGCTGATGCAGTTTGTCATCAAAATACATTGAATTCTGTAAGGTACACCGACAATTTTTACAGTGATCTCAGGTTGGATATCTCAAGAGCTGCATTCCCATACAGGTTTAAATGCAAATTCAGTCCATTTTCAGGATTGGATGATCCCACATTTTTTTTATTACTGGATTTAAGGAGGACTATCCTGCTAAAATCCACAGGAAAAAAGTCCTCAGAAAAACTGTTCTTGGTCCTGTATCAGAGCCCAGCCTGCTTTTTTTTTCTCCTCCTTTGAGAATGCTACCTGACTATCCAAGGAGCAGATCAGCTTTTTGGACTACCCCCCATAAACTTCTGGCCAATGGGATTTCACATCTGGGAAGGTCTTCCCCTTCCCCTTGCCATCCCTGCAATGCTAGAGCCTGGGAGATGAAAACAAAAAAGGCTTAGATTTTCCCCTGAATGCCACTGTAACCATGAGAGATACATTTAATTGTAGCAGCTAGCAATCACTGAGGGAAATCACTTCCACTAAAAAGCAACAACCACGTAGCTAGGTATAGATCACAGCATCCCCTTCCTCGGGAGAAAGTTCCATTGTCAGGTTACTGCCTCCCCTCCTACCCTCTTCCTCCATTTTAAAAGCTAACTTGAACCCTTTTCCTTTAAGGGGGCTGGTGTGAGCTGCTGCAAGGAAAGGGACTTGAAAGGCAAAGATTGCTTTGTTATTCCACTTTCCTGCTTGTGCACAACGTGAATGCAGGAAGCGTCCGATTTGAAAGGGTAAGTGAACCCCTGGGCAGGCTTACAGGGGTTGGACAAGGAGCAGAGATTAAAAAGGCCCTCTTTCTCCAGTACCTGAATTCAGCCCGTGTTATCCTCAAGCAAATGGGGACAGCCAGAATGCGCACTCAGTCCTGAATCCAGATTTAAAAAGTCCAACCCGGATGAAAAATTCAAGTGGGAACCTAGCTACAGAGTATTTATACTGTTAGTAAAATGCAAGTGATACTGGAAATAAGGCTGCCCATATGAGCAGGGATATTATGCTATTACTGTGCAGGGTAGGAAGTTTGATGCTCCTAACCATATTTTAGTATTAATGTATTATTTTAAAAATATAAACAGTACCACAAACATGCATAAAAGTAGTATTTTAAAAGGAATCCATAAGCCTTACCTCCCTGTTCACATAACTGTTGAGCTAAGGCATCCTTGAATATAACTTGTCCCCTGTGAGTAGCTGTAGCCCTGGATAAGAAAGAGACAGTGAAAAAATAAACAACAATAAAAAAGTCAATAAAGTAAAATAATAAAAATAAAACCACAAAACAGTCAAATCAAATAAAACACTGATTTTCCTTTTGTACGCGAGGGATGGAATCTGCTATACAGAGGAAACATGATTATTGCAAAAATGCAAGTTGAGTGGTCAAAACTAGGGATGTGCACATATAATTTTTTTGCATTTGCATTTGAGTCGATTCGAATATCCAAACATTTGATTCGATTTGAATGTTCCAAATCCAAATGCAACAAAATCCGATTCGAAAAGAATACATTCAAAACTATTCGTTCGAATGTTAGATTCGAATCTGAAGATATGAATGTTGACAACACTCATATTTGAAGATACAAATGTCGACAACATTTGTATGTGTTATATATATATCTGCCCACATTTCGTACACATCCTGTTTTATCCTGTATGAATCCCGTTTTCCTGTACTATCTGAACAAATGTGTACAGATACGTATGAGATTCGTACAGATACGTATGCAATACATACGTATCTGTACTTTTGAATGATTCGAATCATTCAAACAAATGTTTTGGAACATTTGGAATGTGCAGACATTCTATTCGAATTTGAATGTCCACATTTGATCAAATTTGATTGAATTTCGAATGTTTAGAACATTTGTGCACATCCTTTGGTAAGGCCAATCTTATGTTATCTCTGTAGTTAGCTGAAAATACACTTTTGTCAAAGCCATGTAAGAGATTTGCTATCACATAGCCAGATGCTACTCAAGTAAATTCTTCATGCTCCTATGCATCTGCAATCACTTCTCAATGGGGTTTTAACCAGACACTTCAACACAAATAAACATCAGTGTTGTTTTTGGTGACCAAAATGCTAGTTAATTCAAAACTGAACTTAAAATCTACAAGGATCAAATGAATAAATAAAGTATTTAGTTGATATTAATACCTAAAACGTGACCTGGAATTGACTGAGCATGTGCCACTGAGTATAAAAGTAAGATAATTGGTGCATTAAAATGTTTTTGAGTTGGGAAGCAGAATTTTTATTTGGAATGGTCGAAGGGCTGAAAATTAACAGAATGATGTTTTTAAATGACTCAAGTTATCATGGGATTTAAAATTCCATTCTACATTCACTTATTCATAGCAAAATTTACATTACTACAACATGCACAACAGCCAGTGAAAAGCAGAAGAACAGAAAGATTTAAAAGCCACATAAAAATTGGTTGAAAAAAATACCATCTTCCTTACAGGGGACAAATCAATGATGGTGTCAGCCTTAGCACATTTAAAAGCAAACCTATGACAGATGAATAGGTAAAGGCAGCAGATGCTGTGAGATGCACATCCTACCTGCTACCACCTAGCTCTGTGGAACAGATAATTCCTATAGAAACTGTATAAAACTTGAGTTTGTACACAATATCTGTGATGTCTCTTACTCTCAAGCGATGGTTGATTCTTACATAATCTCTGGTGCAAAGCCTAATACAATAAAACCCTCATAAGAACTATAAACATGTCATAATGAACAGCTTACCTCTACATTTTAACTGCTTTAAGTGAATACATCTGGAACTATATTGTACCTGCCAACCTTTTATTAATGTAGCCAATATTGTACATATCCCTGAATTGGAAAAGAGAGCTGTTGATGTTTCTCAGAATCTATAAGTAGTTGCCATATTTTTATATTTCCACTTGGAAACTTTTCTTTGATTTCCAAAAGCCGTAACTTATAGAATCACAGAGTTGGAAGGGACCTCTAGGGTCATCAAGTCTAACCCCCTGCTTAATGCAGGATTTCCTAAACCAAATCCCAGAGAGATGTCTGTCCAGCCTCCGCTTCAAGTCCTCCAGTGAAGGAGAGCTCACTACCTCCAGTGGCAACCTATTCCGTTGACTGATTACCCTCACTGTCAGGAAGTTTTTCCTAATATCTAATCTGTACTGACTCCCTTGAAGTTTTATCCCATTGCTTCTAGTCCTCCCATCTTGTGCAAGTGAGAATAGGGACAATCCCTCTGCACTGTGACAGTCCTTCAGATGCTTGGAGACTGTGATCATGTCTCCTCTCAGTCTTTTCTTCTGTAGGCTAAACATTCCTAGATCCTTCAACTGTTCCTCATAGGACATGCTTCCCACTCCCCCTCAAACTTGGCACACTTTATCCATGGGTCACCGTTGGTCCAAGAGCCTGAGAAATTAGGGGGGGGGTGTGCTCAAAAGACAGGAATCTTTATATCAAAATTAACTGGGAAGAAAAAAGTACAGATTTAGATGCCATGAAGTTGCCACAACTAAAACCTTGCAACTAACTTCTATGACACACAAAGCACAGAGTTGTTTTGCATCTATGTCCAAAGGAACAAAGCATCACCTGTCATTCAGCTGAAAAATGTAGGAGCAAAATCCTGATAAACAGATATATGGT
The DNA here is from genome assembly GCA_023333525.1 of Aspidoscelis tigris stejnegeri. Lineage (NCBI taxonomy): Eukaryota > Metazoa > Chordata > Lepidosauria > Squamata > Teiidae > Aspidoscelis > Aspidoscelis tigris. The sequence continues at coordinate 78,442,636 of JALMGA010000005.1, read as the reverse complement.
CTTTTTTTTTATTTTTTTAGTTCTAGTTAAAATTGGACGCCTTATTTGTGATTCCTAATTTAGACCTAGTTGAGGAAAGGCAGAAACATAGAATATGCACATAAATACTTCAGAAACTATTTTAACTGAAAAACTGATGAAAGGTATATTGCAGAGTTATTGTCTGGGGGTCTTTCAGTGAAGGTACAGTATTTAAAACTGTACATTGGAACGAAAGGAAAAAGAGAAGTTTGAGCTGCATCCAGACGTCACTTCCTTATTCCACTATATTTGGACATTCCAGTAAAAAGCATGGAGAGTTCAGAATATCCATGCTACATTCCAGAATATCCAAATATAGCAAGATAAGAAAGGGCGTTTTTCCACTGTCAGAAAGTACCCATTTTTGCACCCATTTAGGACCCATTTGGGTGTGAGCTGGATCATCCCATTTCCACCACGGCACCCATTTGGGACCTGATTGTTTCGACTGCCACTGGGGAAATCCAGACCAAATGGGTACTTTCTGGCCTTTAATCCGGATTTTCTGTAGACCCCATTAATGGGGTCTAAAATGTCGTCTTCAGGCAGAAAATCCGGAATAAAGGGAGCCTGTTTCCATGCTTGTGTGGCAATGGGGTCTAGAGGAGGCTAGGGGGAGGGGCACCCATGGGGGGGAGCCCCGAAACGTAAGCTTCGAAGTCATTTCGAAGTCATTTCGAAGTCACTTCGAAGTCTGTGCAAAATAGCTCCGGAGCGTCTTTCAAGTCTGTGCTGATCTTCAGACTGAACTTCAAAGTGACTCCGAAGTCACTCCGAAGTCACTTTGAAGTTCACTCCAAAGATCAGCACAGACTTCAATGGAGCTGTTTTGCACAGACTTCGAAGTGACTTTGAAATGACTTCGAAGCCACTTCGGAGAGTGTACCCCCTGTCCCCCCAAACACCTGGGGTGACAAGCAGACCCCTCATGGGTAGATCTGGATTTCCAAATGGGTGCTCCGGTGTTTCCACAGCAGGGAGGCTAGCACCCATTGCTATTGGGTGCTAGACCACCCATGGAAACACATTGGGTACTTCCCTTAATCTGGATCTACTAGATCCGGATTAAGGAATGTACCCATTCCTTAGATCTGGATCTTCTTAGATCTGGATTAAAGGAGAACGGTGGAAAAAACACCCAAAGTGACATCTGGATGCAGCCTGTAACTGGTAGCAGAAAAATGCTGAATACTTGCACACACTCATCCAAACTAGGGATGTGCACAAATGTTCTAAACCAGTGATGGCGAACCTTTTGAGCTCGGTGTGTCAAAATTCGCAAGAAAACCTAGCTTAACTCAGGTGCTGTGTCACATCTAGAAATATCCATAATTTTGTGATATTTGTAGCTCTAGTAAAAAAGTTAAATTTTTGATGTATGTATTTTTTTAAAAGCAAAAACAAACCATTCTTCACATTAGTGACTTTTGTTGCTGAATTTTGTTTGCTAAATCTTCAATTGAAAGTTGGTATTTCGCACACTTCAAGAATAAGCAAGCACTACATGCCCAGGTGCCAGGGTAACCAGGTATGTCACCCAAAAGGGCTTGGCGTATCACCTGTGACACGCGTGTCATAGGTTGGCCATCACCGTTCTAAACATTTGAAATCAAACTGAATTTGACTGAATGTGGACATTCAAATTTGAATAGAATTTGAATTGAATAGAATGTCGACATTTGAATAGAATAGAATAGAGTACATTCAAACTTAAACATTCAAACAAATTTCAAATGTTCCAAAATATTCATTCAAATATTCAAAACATTCTAATGTCCAGATATGTATTGCATACGTATCTGTATGAATCTCATACGTATCTGTACCCATTTGCGCTGATGGTACGAGATGAAAATGGGATGCATACGGGATAAAATAGGAAATGTCCAAAATGTGTACAGATACGTATAACACATATGAATGTTCGTATCTTCAGATTTGAATCTAACACTTGAACAAATAGATTTGAATGTATTGGATTCAAATCGGATTTTGTTGCATTCGGATTCTAAACATTCAAATCAAATCGAATGTTTGGGTATTTGATTCGACTCGAATTCAAATGCAAAACAACAACAACAACATTTGTGCACATCCCTAATCCAAACATTAACCTGAAACGTACCGTGGGAGGTGAAGAGAAAGTGAATGTAGAAGTTCTAGACTTGGCAGTTTAAGAAAAGGACAGAAATGCGACTCTTTGGGGAAACCTCTTAGAAAGAGACAACAAAAATGGGGTCTGAAAAGATGAAAGGGGGGCAGGAAGGGTATGTTTCTCATCTCCAAAGTGATCCTGATCTTGGAACCTGGTCACTGGAGCTCAAGGAAATGGCAATACCCAAGAGAGAGTCACAATGAAGTTGCTAGAGATGCCTGATCATATTAAAAAGGCAGATGATTCACTTTCTGCTTGAAGAAAGGATTGTAAACAAAGACAATCCCTTCAGCCCTGGCAGACAGCCAGTCCAGCACAGAAGCTTGAGAAGAACAGAGCTACAGTAAGCAGGCTGATGCTGAATCTCCCTGAAGTGGACACTAGTTTTCTTCTGCAGCCAGATTCCTCCCAGCTACATGCTCTTGCCATCTCTATTTGTCTAACTAGTATCCTCACTCAGTTCAACTGAGGGAAGGCTTCGTGCCAAACACTTCCGCAACCCCTTCTCCATTGCCCTGCCACAATTTAACGCTACAGTGATCTAGAAGACAGGCTAGTGTTAGCATCAGGCCTCTCCTTTCTCATTGTGAGAATGCAAGGGGGCTTGCCCAGTCAACATGACATCCAGGCCAAGTAGAATCACAAAGAGAGGTTAGAGCAGACACTCAGATGCGCACAATCAGATCCTTCACGACAGGAAGATTACTGGCTTCCGTTCCAGTGGACTAACGTGCCACACAGCTAAGTTTTCATACAGAAAGCTAGTACACAGAGAATGACCAGTCAGGTATAGCCTGTCAACAGCTTCACACCAAATTAGCAGAACATCCACTTTTATAGTTTCTGAGGAACTGAAGTTCAAAAGAGTTCACAGTGTATGAACGTAAATTGGCTGTTCACTTTGAATCAAACCAAACACACTTTTTGGTTAGAACGTGAACCGTTTTCATTAAATAGGCAATTTGCATGGTCTCCAATTTGAGGATTAATCTCCAGTATAACAAGATTAATGCTCCACTGATTCGGTAATATCCACTGATTCGGTAACCACAGTTTCAGTTAACTACAGTTACCGGATCAGCCCCCTCCCCACAGGTGCCATAAGGGTAAAGTGCCCAGAACCAGAAGGCCTATTTCAACCTCTGTAGAGAATTGGAACAGGTGTGTGATGCCACCGGAGCCCATACCAAAATGGGAGGCGGTGTGTGGGAGCTATGCGGGAGGCATCCGGTGGCGAGCATTGAACACCTATTCCAACACTCTCTGGAGGCCAAAATAGACCTTCCGGAGGCCAGAAAACCACTTCCGAGTTCTGGGGTTGCATGACCCCAGAACCAGAAAGCCTCTTCACAGTTATCCATGGTTTCAGGTAAACACGGTAGGAGCCAGAACGTATCCCCAGCGGATACAGGGGTATGACTGTACAGCAGTCTGTTCTTACAGTAGCCAACAAGCTACACACAGAAGTCCCCACAGCAGGACCTCCACACACAGCTTGTTCGGCTTGCAGTCTCCAAACACCTGGTCTTTAGGAACAAACCACCTCCTCCAGCAGAAGAAAGGACCAAAGTGTAGAAACAGAAAGGACGTGTCTTTGAATCACATGCTCTTTGCTTGGCCTTCACTTATGCCTTCCCTTTGCACTTCAGACTGCTTGCTGATCACTTCATCCACAATGGGAGGCCATGGCAACTCACCACAAGATCCCCTGGAATAATCCAGCTGAGGACTGCTAAAAAAAAGCAGTCCATAAGCTTACATGCACTGGCTGGATCACTTCTGGATGCTGTATCCATACCCTTTCATGTACACATACCATACCAGCCCAGCAAATGCGAACAGACCCAAAGGCCGCATCCCCATTAGAAGCTTAATCCAGTTTCCCTAAACCGGAATAACAGAACTAGATGCAAACTCGAATTTGCCTGATCCCATTACTTTCAGCCAGAATCGCGTTCAATCTGGATTCTGAGGATGTACGTGACTCAAGGGGGGACTCCAGTGGCTACTTTTAAAAAAACACTTTTTGGGGCTGCCCTGTCCTCTTCCTCCTGGCGTGAACACACCACCCATAAGGGACCCCTTCACGGAGCCTAGCTGGGTGGCTTGGTGGCTGCTTCTTGCCTGGATGGAAGAAAAACGGCAGTGGACAGCCAGCAATTCTTTCCCCTCCTCTCCTCATTGCTCAGGGCACGCAGCAGCAGCCGCAACTCAATCCCCCTTCGCCTTAAACATACACACATCTCCCCAAACCGGTAGCTGCTTTTCTTTCTTTTCCCTTTTTTGAAGGTCAGCACTTTCAATGGCAAGATTGTTATCAGGTGTGAAGTGTTGGATTGCTACAGTGGATTGCTTGGATTGCTACTAGGGCTGCTGCTTTTACAGCTTGCTTTGGAAGCAAGCTATTGGGGGAGGAAAACTCTCATCCCTTAACACGGAAGGGTTCCCACAGTAAAAAATGTAAAACGTTTCAAGCGCATGAACCGGAGTGAGACCTGTTGAAATGAGGATTAACATTTAGAACGCTTTGGGGCGATTTAACACACGGAAAGCGTGTTAAGCCAAACTGACGTGGGGTCTCCGAGGATTGAAAACGGTTTGAAACCGAAAGAAGGTTGCAATGGGGATGCGGCCTAAGAGTCATAGCCACACCTTACTGAAATAATCCATCTTATTAAGAAGCTGGACTCAAAATGCACTAACTCCAATCACACCCAATACCTGAAAGACCTTTCTCTGTTTAGGTCGCTACGCTCACACCTTTCTGTTCCTGTCCTGAGATTCCTTTATGGGACTTTTTTTATATCTCCACTCCTCTCCACTCTCTGTTCTGATAGGATAAAAGTTATGTGACTCAATAGCGTGTAATCACACATGGGGTGAAAGGGAAGGCAAATCATGTAATACGTCCACACCCACTATAGTACAATTCCCCCACCTTTAGTCCTCCTCCACAGTCACACCCAAAAAATGAAAATGGAGTTATACTCTATAATTGCCTGTAAAAATTAGGACTCAGGAAAGTACTATTGAAGGGATGAAAGTCCACAAATAAAATGGTTAGGGCCAAAAAGATGAGAGTCGTGGCGTCCAAAGACAGACTGGAGAAGGATTAAAGTGAAGATGTGACCATGGCCCATGTCGGTTATAAACTTTTTGTGTGTGCTGAGATCACTTGAACAAACAGATCTTGGAGAAATTACTTTCCTTTGTTTTCTCAAATACATGAAATACGGAACTGAAGATGACTATATGAATTACTTTTCTACAGTCTTCAACAGAAATTGACAGGAAGAAAGAATTAAGAGTTAAGAACAAACATAACATGGTTTCACACAGTTCTGTGAGGAGTTAAATATGAATTGTTTATTTGTATCCTAACAACAGAGTTAAAATACCAAACTCTTGTCTTAAAATACCATGAACATGAGTTCCCAAGGCCAGCATACAAATATACAAACAAATGGCATTTTGAAGAACAAAGAACTTTTACGTAGTAAATCTAATTTAACCATCTGCACTAGGAACTGAAGAATAAGCTCACAGTTAAGAATACATACTTTTAAGACTAGTAATGGATTTTCCAATTTATATAGAATTATCCGTGACTTGTCACAGCTGAAAATATGGAGAGCTGCCCAGGTACGTGTAGGAGCAACAAGAGTACACATGCTCAGCATGTCATGATTATTATCGTTTTGCTAGGCTGGAAAGTATCATGGATTTTGTGGTATTTCACTTTTATCAGAGTCAAAAGACAAGTGGTGTACAGACCTAGCAAAACAATTAACTGGAAAAGGACAACAGTTTTAATTAGGAAGCGATGGTCTTCCTCTGCTAATAACCCTATTTGCTAATTAGGTAGCAGGACTTACTTTTTAGAAAGTATACAGAGAGAGAATTTTAAAATGCTTATACCATTTTCTCTTATGGCTCTTCATAATCTACCCTGAAAAGCCAACTTCTACTCTTTCTATCTGAAACAGGCAGTAAGCTAGACTGCACTATATTAGCGTGGGAATTTGGCTACAGGCACTACACGTTCTAATACTTATTTGTTGCTTAGCCAGAAACTGAAACAAAAGAACTGTGGATGGAATTAAAGTGACTCTTTGTGCCAGTGATATTAGGGATGTTCCGTAAAACAAAAGAATCACAACACTATTTTTAAATCAAGCTCTGTGAAAGATAGATAAATATTTTTTCCCCATTTTCGCTTCTGAATTTAGGACTTAAATCCAGTCTCACTTTAGATTATAATTGAAAACTCAAGATTTAAGAGGCAGTATATCCATCAAAAGTTTGGGATAGAAGAAAAATCTCTTATTAGGATTCAAGATAGATGCATTTCGTATAACCCTGCAGTGCAATTGCTCTCAGTGCAATTTGGAAATGTGTTTAGAATTGTTGCCATTAAAAAATGCTATTTTTTCTTTTAAAAAATGCACAATGTCCCCTCCCATTTGCTCTTTTCACACACAGAATTCTGTTTGTGGCTTCTCTAAACTTCGAGATACTATAGTTTTAAAATTGTTAGTGTTTTCCATGAGATGACCTGCTTTTCAGGTTATAGATGGATTACCGAAATCAAAATTAGCATGACGGATCTGATAGAGGAAGTGGCCCACTCCTATTAATTTTACTGTTGCCTTTGAGTAACCAGAGGCCATCACAGCTAATGAACATGAGTAGAACTATTTGGGGGTCTTGCCTCCATATCTCAGCATTATATTGGGACTGCCACATATATATAAGTCCCAATATAATGCCAGGAGAATCATGGGGTTTTATCCACATCTGCAGGCATCCCTGGAAAGGGCTTAGTGATTGTTCACACACCAGTCTATCGCTCTCCTTATCATGAATATTCTAGGCCAGAAAAGGTGGATTAGGGCTGAGATGAGTTGGCTTTTCTGCCCTGCTTTTCTCATCCATTTAAGGGGACTCAAAGCGGCAGACAAAATTTTCTATTCTTCTCCCAACAACAGACTGTGGGGCTGTGGGGGCTCAGAAAGAGAGCTGTGACTAGCCCAAGGTCATCCAGCTGGCTTCATGGAGGAGTGTGGAATCAAACCTGGTGACTGTGAGATATAAGTCCAGCATGCTAACCACAACTGGCTCACAAAGGCCACAAGCTGCTGTCTCTGAGATGCTTCTTGAGATGCTGGTTCTGCTGTGTGTGAATGCAGCCTAAGATACTCAAAACACATTCATTCTGAACTTGGGCAAAAATGTCAACCCAGTGCGTGGCAGCAGCGAAAAAAAAAAATTCAATACTGGGAATAATTAGGAAGGGAATAGAAAATAAGACAGCAAGTGTCATTTTGCCCCTTTATAAATCTATGGTGAGGCCACATTTGGAGTATTGTGTACAATTCTGGTCACCACACCTCAAAAAGGATATTGTGGAACTAGAGAAGGTGCAGAGAAGGGCAACCAGAATGATTAAGGGTCTGGAACACCTCCCTTACGAAACCAGGCTGCAACGTCTAGGCCTCTTCAGTCTGGAGAGACGGCGTTTGAGAGGGGACCTGATTGAAGTATATAAAATTATGCACGGTATAGAAAGGTTGGATAGAGAAAATATCTTTTCTCTATCGCACAACACTAGAACCAGGGGGCACTCTATGAAGCTGATAGGTAGGAGAATAAGGTCTGACAGGGGGAAGTATTTCTTCACCCAGAGGGTCATCGGCTTAGGGAATTTGCTGCCGGATGAGGTGGTGACAGCTACCAGTCTGGATGGCTTTAAGGTAGGGTTAGACAAATTTATGGATGACAGATGTATCAATGGCTACTAGAACGAATGCCTAGGTGCATCCTTCAGGCTGAGGGGGGGGGAGGAACTGGGGCGCTTCTAAGGCCATCTGCTGGGACTCGAGGGCAGGAGAAGGTTTGTCCTTGTCTCTGCTTGAGATGCCCGTGAGCATTTGGTGGGCCACTGTGTGCGACAGGATGCTGGACTAGATGGGCTATGGCCTGATCCAGCAAGGCTTCTCTTATGTTCTTATGTTCTTATGATGGCAAATGGGCATAACTGAGTTTTGTCAAATAATGATGGTGAGTGTTAACTTTGTGTCAATTTTTATAATGGAGGGAGGCAATTTCTTCTTCCCCTTTTCACTCTGTGATATCAAGAGACACCTATCACAGTGGGATCTGCCCAATCAGTCAATTCACATAAATAATAGAACAAGCCTGTGTTGTTTCTATATTAAAGCAGTACCGGCAGTTAGTTACTTTCCAGCAGAGAAACCATGTTCTTAGTTTCAAGAATTTACTTTCTTTTATTGCTGTTATGGCTACCTGTGGAATATTGATTATATGAATACCTAGCAACAATATGCATTTTTAATCTACTGTGTTGAGTTTTAAAAAACAGATTTCATCAACTGACATTTTTGTTAAATGGCTTCTATAAAATAAAATCTACAAATGATTGCTTGGAAGATTAATGGGGCTTAGAGACAAGCCAGTGAATTCAAAGCAAGCCCTGCTAAACAGGGATTCCATTCCCAGAGGTTATTAAATTTCTTTCTACATAAACTAAAATTTAGAAAATACAGCTGTAACTGGAACACCCCCCCCCCACACACACACTCTACTAGGGATGTTCACAAATATTCATAACATTTGTTATTTGTACACACTCATCCGAATTCGGACATTCAGAGAAGAATCAAATGTTATGACATTTGAACATTTACATTCATACAAATACGAATGTTTTGGACATTCACATGAATAATTAGGACATTTGTTAAGCAGGAGGTGAGAAAGCAGCTGCAGCAGTCACATCTGCAATGTATTCAGACTGCATTCGATATGGACTGAGAGCAGATTAAAAGTGGATTCAGGTCAGATTTGACACTTTTCAGAGTGTGGATATGTTACAGGATATGTATTGGATACGTATGTCTTTGTGCTGGATACGTATTCGTTGGTACTGGATACATATCATATATTCATACAAATTTGTATGAATACATTCATATCAAATAGAATCCTACCACATTCAAAGAGCATCTGTTTGAACAGATAGGGTGCTTCCGCACATGCCCTTAAACTCCCATTAAGGACACATGTGGAAGCACGCATCTGCACAGCGGCAGCTTTTTAAGCCGCTTTTAGCACAGAACATCCGCACAGTAACACCCATTAAGCACACATGTGGGAAACCACGTCCGCACAGCAGCACCCATTAAAGACAGAATGGGTAGACCACGTCCGCACAGCGGTACCCATTAGAGACAGATAGGGGCGGCCCCCAGAGCACGGATGTGAGGCAGGTGCTGTGTACAGCACCCACCTCAAATCCATATCTAAGTCATCCTTCCGCCGCTGTAAATCCGGATCTACCCTGGATCTGGATTTAGTAAATCAAAACCGGGTAGATCCGGATTTATTTAGGTAAGTGTGGAAGCACACATATGGATTGTCTAACATTTGATTTGTTACGAAACAAATGTCAAAAACCCCATTCATGCACATCCCTACACTATACCCATTTTTTTTTTATGTAATAGCAATAAGCAACTGAATAATAAAAGTTTCCTAAAAGTAGCATGAAAGAGGGATGTGATGAGCTGGTGTGGAATGAGCCAGCTAACCATAACCCCTATCTGCTTGGTTCACTGAGTTAAGATAGGTTCAACATTTATGATTCTCCATTCATATGAGCTGAAGCCGTAGGGGGACCAGTGATACAGCTTACCAGAGCTTCCCAAGTTTCCCCTCTTTGGGCCATGCTATCTTCATCCGGTGCATACCTGCTGGCCTGCACTATTGCCTCCTCCTTTGGCCCATACTTACCTATCAGTCTGCACTGCTGTGGCATTATTCTGATGTGTCATTGCTAGGGTCTTGTCTGTTTGTGCTGAGACTGTACTGAGACCCCATCATATAGCACTGTTCATGTGCACAATGAATAACCAGATGGGTACCGGGTAGGGAGATATGGATTGAAGAGTCTAATAGTTTGAGTCTAGTGCAGCATGGGCTGAAGGGAAAGACACTGGCACAGGCCCAAGGATATGGACCAAAGTGTGCCTTCATGGCTCCATAAAGTGTCTCCTGACACCCACAAACTTGTCATGAAAGGTCACTGCACCTACCCCCTACCAAGGCACCCAGAGCCTGTTCAGAGTTCTTTTGGGACCTGAGTAGGTTTCTAAAGATGATGGTGATGATTTTTTTCATTCACAAAAGAGGTGTGGTCAACAATCTAACATATCCACTCAGGCTATATGGATTTCAGAATGAATGCCATGCTAAGAATTAGTATGACACACTGGATTGTACCAAAATGACCAGTACTCATATACTTGCTCCTCAAACGCAACTACAACAAACATAAAAGTCTCTCACTGCTGCACACTTAGGGAGAACATGTTCTCAGATAGGCTGCAAGCGTGCATGAAAACAGCCCTCACTCTCAGCAAATTATCTATTCATCTCGGTACTGAACTCCATCATGCTCCCACTGCTATGACTTGCCATTAGCAAGGGTGGCAACCTTTCCAAATCCTCATCAAGCTTTTTGTGCCTGCAGGTGGGTCTGCTCAAAATCCAGTACTCTGAGCCAGCCAAGTAAAAGGATTGGATGGAGCCACAAATAGAATAAAATGTTTCATCGCCTGGCATGCTGCAGTCTGTTTGCATTGGAGAGGAATGGAGAAACAAAATGGTTGCATGGTCCCTTGGAAGGAATTATACCTTTAGAGCAAAACCTGCCAATATCTTTACCACATGCGATAGCAAGACTCCACCTTGTTGATTCTTTCGCCAAGCTTTTTCATAGCTCCCCACTCAACACTAATACAGGCACTTTCCAACACAGAGATTTTTATTTCCATAATGATACATTATGCACTCCTTGATCACAGAGAAACAAAGGAATTCCTAGGATGGCAGAATGGGTCAGGGGATCAGCCCTTTCCTGAACTTCTTACAGGAAAAGAAAATCATTGCTGCTATGTGTACAAAGTAGCAACCATCCTTTTCCTGCAGATAGTTCAAGAGGTGACCTGATTGAAGTATATAAAACTATGCATGGTATAGAAAAGGTGGATAGAGAAAATTTCTTTCCTCTATCACACAATACTAGAACCAGGGGGCATCTATGAAGCTGATGGGTAGGAGAGTCAGGTCTGACAGGGGGAAGGATTTCTTCACCCAGAGGGTCATCGGCTTATGGAATGTGCTGCCGGAAGAGTTGGTGACAGCTACCAGTCTAGATGGCTTTAAGGTAGGGTTAGACAAATTTATGGACGACAGATGTATCAATGGCTACTAGAACAAATGCCTAGGTGCATCTTTCAGGCTGGGGTGGGGGGGAGGAACTGGGGTGCTTCTAAGGCCATTTGCTGGGACTTGAGAGCAGGAGAAGGTTCATCCTTGTCTCTGCTTGAGATGCCCATGAGCATTTGGTGGGCCGCTATGTGCAACGGGATGCTGGACAAGATGGGCTGTGGCCTGATCCAGCAGGGCTTCTCTTATGTTCTCATGTTCTTAGGTGGGTGGCATATTTTTATATCTTAGCTTCAATATAATAATATATTGAAGCTAAGATACCTTTATGGGCTTTACTTTTCCAGGAGCATTTGTATACTCATTTTTAAGATGTGGTAGATTTGCAAGTTGTGTAGTAGTTCTCCTGATTTTGAATAACTCCAAGAAGCTAGAAATTTGGTGGTGGGGGGGGGGGGGACAAAACAAAAGTTTGAAAGGCAGTTTCTGGGCAACCACAGGGTTTTTATTCAATATTACCATTTTATTTACTGCAGGTTTTGTTTATTCACATCGTTTTAGTACACAGACTTTTAACTTAACTCGCATATGTGCAATATGGGACTGGAGATACTTTCTAATTTGTTTTTTCACTTCTGAATCGTGGCACTGCTTATCTTGGACACTTGTGAGTACCGGATTGAGATTCTTACATATGGCACCAAACTTTTCAGTTAGCAGAGCAAATACCTATTTAGAAATTAGTTTTGCTGATTTATGTGGAATAATAGCAGCCAACTCTGTTCAGGGATAAGTGCTATTCATTTCAATTTGAGCATAAGGCAACTTCATAAACCAAGATCACAAGTCCACATAATGGATAACCAACAAAGAAATGGTGCTATCACGATGCAAGATCCTTTCTTTCTAAATATTTGCCTTCTGAAAATCTTGCAAAATTGCAAAGACAAGAATCTTAACTAAGTGTAACATAGGGTGTTTTTCCACTGTCACTAGAAGTACCCATTAAGTACCCATTAATGGGTACATTAATGCCATTAAGTACCCATTAATGGGTACTTAATGGGTACTTCTAGTGACAGTGGAAAAACACCCATAAAATGAACTGCAGAAAAGCATTGGTGAAGATTACTTTGTAGCTTGGAAAACATAACAGGACATTATGAGACTTGAAAGAAAAATGTGCAAAAGCCATATAAGCTAATGGACAAGATGGCATCCGGCTAAAGAGACCAGGCATCACAATTCAACCACTTTTTTTAAAGCAAAAAGTTACATTTAGTAGGAATTTAAAGACTGAGAGATAGACATAAAAATTGCTTATCTGCTATCCTGACATATTTAGCAGAACACCAAAACAAAACAAGGCTCTTACTGGTGAAGACCAGATATCCTTATAGTCACAAATAATTTCCTTCCTTCCTTCCCTTCCTCCCTTCCTCTACACAGGAGTCTCAGGGCATGTTTCAATAAAAATGATACAAAAAATTTTTGTCAGTTACATAATTTAATTATCCAAATCAACATTTTTCAGTTATAAGGTATGTAATCTAAGAAAAGAGTTCCTCTTCTCCCTCTTCCTGAATTACAAACAATATATAGTACTGTAACTGGAAGTTTTGGTTTGGATAATGAAATGTGGAAGCACTCGGTTCAGTCCATATGTGCTTAAATCTTTAATTAAATCTTTAATTATGTATTCCTATTTTATTTTAGTACAATCTGATTCATTCTATTTTATTGCATTACACAACTTCACGTTATTAGGTACTTAGTGTCATAGGTAGGTGAACTTGAAATAGGGTTGGAATGAGCTAAAATTGTTCCCATTTAATGGAATAACTGTTTTGTCATCTACAGTTTCACTATAAGGGCCATTTTCAGGAACTAGATACTGATGAGTGTACAGATAAGTGAGGTATGGTACTGGATGTCAAGATTCAATAACTGAATTTCCAACAGCCATTACAGCCTATGAAGCATTCTGCATAAATTAAATTAAATTAGAAAGGTGTTCCAAGTGGGAAGAGGAGCAAATGAATCAGATTTGATGTTTTCCCCACTTATCACGTCTCCTCTCTAAACCACTTTTTCAAGCTGCTTCTTACCACAGATCTAGACAGTGCTTCAACAGATGCTTTTTAACAAAGAAGTATGTTTTTTCCCCTTCAAACCACCTTTTTTCAAAATGTCCACATTAGTTCCATTAAAAGGTACAGAATCTGGCTGTAGGAAGCATCATTACTGAGACCTTTTTGTACTTCATCCAGACGGCTGAAGTGCACTAAGGCTGGTACATGCAGGGGACAGATCCACCATTCACACTGGATGGTAAGGGATGTGTTTTCAATGTGCAAATGGCTGAACCGTCCCTCACGTGTACCAGCCCAAAATGGCTGCCGCAAGGGCCGGAATGCCTGCCCTGGTCTGCCGCCATTGGCCGCTATCAGCCTGCTGGCTGGCAACCTGGTTCGAGGGCTGTCTTGGGGTCCTGCTGGTTGCCACACCCCCAAGTTTAATAGGGCAGATGACAGCAGCCCCTTCACCACTCTAGAAATAATTTTTAGACAGTTACTTGAAGATGCAATGGAGGCCGCAAAGTAGAACTTCTTTTCAGCCTTCACAAATCATGTGCCCTTAATCATGTTGGATCCACTTCATGATGAGTGGTATGTCACCTGTGATCCAGATATCTCCCAATCTGTTTCATTGCATGGAATTCCTCAGAAAACCAAAGATCAGGTCTAATTCTGCATAATCAGAGAGTGCACTCAGAAGTCATCCTGTCAACAGCCTTTTGTGTGTTCCTATTGCATAGGTCTTCAAAAGCTTCAATATGATCATTGACGCTGGCTTCGGGAAATTCCCCCAAAGTGTTCAGAAATCCTTCATGTTCTATAATGGGGGGGGGGGGGGCACAGACCATTTTAACATATCCTCTATCCTTGAGGTAGGGGAGTACTATAACAATATCAAAGTACAACAAATGGTCTGTCCATTGGTGTTTTTCCATTGCAGCCCTTAAATCTGGATCTAAGAAGATCCGGATTAAGGGAAACACCCAATGTGTTTCCACGGGAGGTGTGGCACCCATTAGCAATGGGTGCTAACACCCCTGCTGTGGAAACAGCTTTGCACCCGTTACCCCAGGTGTTTCGGGGGGCAGGGGCATGCAGTCTTCAAAGCCACTTCGAATTGACTTTGAAGTCATTTCGAAGTCTGTGCAAAATAGCTCCAGAGTGCCTTTGAAGTCTGTGCTGATCTTCAGAGTGAACTTCTAAATTACTTTGGAGTCACTTCGGAGCCACTTCGGAGCCACTCCGAAGTTCACTCCGAAGATCAGCACAGATTTCAAAGGCACTCTGGAGCTATTTTGCACAGATTTCGAAATGACTTCGAAGTCAATTCGAAGTGGCTTTGAAGTGGCTTCAAAGTGACTTCAGAGCCTAGGTTTAGGGGGACCCTAATGGGTGCATCCCCTCCCCCTAGCCTCCTTTGGACCCCATTTGGACCACCTTTGGACTCCCTTTAATCCAGATTTTCTAGCAGAAGACCGCATTGTAGAAAATCCGGATTAAAGGCCAAAATGTACGCATTAAATCCGGATTTCCCCCACGGCAGTGGAAATAATTGGGTCCCAAATGGGTGCCATGGTGGAAATGGGATCATCCGGCTCACACCCAAATGTGTCCTAAATGGGTGCAAAAATGGGTACTTTTTGACAGTGGAAAAACACCCCATGTCAGCAAAGATCAGGATGACCTTCCCTATATGTTGGGCCAGCCACAAGTTGAAACAGCCCCATGCCTGTCATGGAGGATGTGACCTCATGAGGCAACCTTACAAAGGTAGTGTCCAGCAACACTGGGGAGAGCACAGGGATGCTGTTGGGCAGCAGGGTAGCCCATCTGTCCATCACTACATACAAGACTTCAAAAAACCCTTCAGTCTGCAGGATTGGGCATTTGGTGAGAAGAATGACATTGCAGTAAACCATGCCAAATTCCTCCCCAAACCTCCTGCCTGGAATAAAGCTACACACAAAAAACTAGCAGGCACAGCTTGGTCAAATCTGTTCTATTCAGCTCCCCAGCCCAGAATTCAGTGATACACATTAGGTCAACTCCCTCATAATCAAGTCAGGGACAAGCAATCCTTCATGAATTAACCTGGCATTCAACAGTGCTATCACTGGGCCCCACCCACCACAGCATGGTTCAGTCTCCTTTAGCCCATACCCACGCTCACACTGAGGAAGAGAAGATGGCCTGGCATGCCAGGACGGCCTGAGTCCTCTGGAAAAGAGGACTCCGATTAAAATGAGGATAAGCCGGCTTGGAAAATGAATTAATCAAAAATAACGTGAGTAACGTGACCAGAAGATGACCTGAAGTCGTCTTAAAATGCTGTGCACCCCATTACCGATTTAAGAAGAAACAATAAGGAGGAGAGGTATTGTGTTCTAACTGGAACAGAATGGTATGGCCTTTGGCCTGAAAATCCATCTATCTTGAGCGCTGATCAAAATATTAAAAAATTAACAAAAATGATGGTTGTTTACAGTACTGGAACTAAGAAGACATATAAAAAGAAAAAGTCTTTTTCTTTGACCTTTAGCTGAAATTGAGGGAAATGGAAACTCTGGTTGTTAATACCTGCTAGGTAGCTGTAGAACATGTCTCTTTTTCAGCTACCACTCAAGATTCTTTCCGTAAGATGACTAGTCTAGCAAAATAGCCGTTTTCCCTCTGCCGGCTTTTGTAGATGTCAGCTAAAGCACTGAGAGAGGCTATTCAGGAAGAGAGACATGGGTGGCCATTGTTCAGAACCAGTATAAATCTCTCTAAAAAAAAGAATTTAGTTCACTTAATGCCTGAAATTACCAAGATTGCTTCTCATTTTCCATGGTAGTCCTCGCATCACATTAGCACAACAGAAACACATTAAATTACAGAGAAAAACGTGGCTTTCAAGCAACAGGAAGCATTCTCCTGCAGATGCAGATGGCACTGACTGCTGATTTTCATTTTACAGAGTCACCTGCATTAAATATCACATTCAGAAAAATATTTAGCACTGACATATTTCACTAGTAGCGCATTCAGAACAGAGAGAAAAGAGAAATAATCAACTCTTGCTCGGATAAGGACAAGCATTTAAATAAGTTATCAGAACAATGTACACAACACTAGTCTTTGGGGGTGTAATAAGTAGCTTTTTGTGGTAACAACTGAAGAGCTGGAAAACAGATTATTTAGAAATTGCTGCCCAAAATCATTGGCCCTCTTCCTCTCCTCTTCTGCAATATAGTAAACATTTATTTATCACCTGGATATAATTCACCCATTCCCTACATGACATCCATATCTATCTAGTTGTATTTTTATTCCATCTCTTCTTCCTTCATCTTCATTTTATCCTCAGAGCAACTCTGTGAGACCAATTAGGACTGGGGATAGTAACTGGCTCAAGCTTCTTTGGTCAAGCAGGGATGTGGATCCTGGCCTCTCAGATTCTAGTTCCATGTTCTGGTCTTTATTTGGGTGGCCCTGCACATACCTGTACAGATCAGGTCCTGTACAGCTGGCAGGAACCCACCTGGGCAACCACCCACCCCGGAGCCCGGGGACGGGTGTCTATGGGCCGGGGGATGTGGGACCCCTTGGTAGACTGGACCCATGTGGGTCCAGTTTGCTGGGGTCCCGCATCCCACGGCCCACTGTGGCACACTGCAAGCCTCTGTAGGATCGAGCTGCCTTGATCGAGGCGGCTAAGCCCCACAGAGGCGACCCGGCACCCCCACCCAGGGCAGCCAGGAACGTGCACCACGTGCACGGGGCGTGGCTTCTGATTGGGCAGATCGCCCATGTGGGCAGTCTGCCCAATCAGAAGCCGTGCTGCTTGCATGTGGTGTGCGTTCCTGGCTGCCCCGGGTCATAGAGACCCAGGACAACGAGGAGGTAAGAGCTACGTGCGCATGGGCGCATCCCCGGGCCCCGGGGTGGGGGTGCCAGGGCGCCTCTGTGAAGCTTAGCCGCCTCAATCGAGGTGGTTCAACCCCGCAGAGGCTTGCAAATTGCCACGGTGGGCCAGGGAATGTGGGACTCCAGTAAACCAGACCCACGGTGGTCTGGTCTACCAAGGGGTCCCACATCCTCTGGCCCATAGACAGCCTCAGATTGGCCTCCCTCCCTGCCCCAGAAAGGGGTGAGGAGAAACCGATCTGGGTGTCTCCCCAACTCACCTCTGCCCCCCAAGAGGCCTTCACTCACCTTGCCCAGCCGAGGTTGCCATCACGCGCTCCTGTTAGACTGGGCCCTGTGGGTCCCGTCTACCATACTCAGCACGCCTGCATGATGGCAACCCCAGCCGGGCAAGGTGAGTGATTAGTGCGACCCCTCATCACCTGTTCAGCTGATTTTAGGCCAATCGTGGCGGGGGAGCATGCCCATGGCTGTCAGGGAGGGAAGTGTGTACGAATGCTTCCCATCCTGGACGGCCAGGCCACTTGGAACGCGCAAAGACAGATGTAGAGCAGTTTTAACTGCTGTACATCTCAAACGTGCGGCGAACACACCGGGACAGGCTAGGACGGATCCGCCGCCCCAGCAGTGCATATGCTGCGTCCCCGCGTATTCTCCCCGCGCTCAAAAAACCCTTGTGCGAAAAGGCCTCAGGACTCCTATCTGGGAATACCGGGTTTGATTCTACCCTCCTCCACGAAGCCAGCTGGGTGACCTTGGGGGAGTCACAGTTCTCTTTCTGAGCTCTCCCAGCCCCACCCACCTTGCAGGTTATTTTTGTGGGGAGGAGAATAGAAAGCTTTGTCAACCACTTTGCGTCCCCTTAAATGGGTGAGAAAAGTGGGGTAGAAAGGCAACTCTTCTTCTTCTTCAGTCAACAGAAGGTCAAGATTTCTGGAATTAGCCTTAAATTTCTGAGGTCATGTACTTCTATGCAGTATGCTATGGATTCCATCATCTCATTCCTTCCTATAGACATTTTTTAATCTTATGATAGTATTTTACACATTCTAAATCCCAGATGCATATTTTTATCCAGCACAACAGTATGCCAGCTGCAGGTTAATATGGCAGCAAACTATCTGAATGAAGCACTGTCTCATGCCTGGAGTAAATAGATGTCCAGATGTGCCCGTCTAAATGCCATAAAAATAAAAAAGCACAAAATACACATTGAAACCCACATATATTATATCTCACTCTGAAGGAGAGACTAAGCTTGAATAAATATGTTAAAAGTTTGTGTGTGTGTGAATCTTTCTTTAATTTGATCTTAACAACACCTAATACCCTCTAAGTAGTGTGCAAGTCCCACGGAACCAGAATTTGGTGAGTATGGGCCCTAAGACACCTAAAAATGTGCCAGTATTTTTCATTATTTCTTCTGCTTTTTTATTCTTGTTCCTCTTTTGTAGGTCCTAAAAGTTTCATAAGTCCTATATATTACACAGGAGGAGCTATTTCTGAGTGGACTTGTTTCCAATCATGCTGTATATTAATCCAAATATTTTAATCCTTTCTTCAGATGCACAGCAACAGCTTTTTGAATGAATCTGAATTTGAAATTTTCTCTGCCAAATTGAGACTCTCTTGTTACATGAATCCAAATTTCCTTATCTCAAGTAATTGATGTAGTTAACATTAAGTGGATATTGTAAAATAATTTCAATTTTTTCCTCTGTAGTTATTTATATCTGGTTTTCCTCTCTGCATTGTCTTTTTTTCCCCTTTTGTCCCCGCATATAGATTGATGAGCACATGTACAATACAGCCTATTCCTTAGCCAGACCAACATCTAAAGCCGGAGGTGATTCAGGATTTAGATATGTGAACTCTGGAGTATTGATGTAAGGCTCTCCTAGAGATAGTTGCATGCAACATCAGGAAGCAGGCCACTGAGTTCTAAAGAAATTATAGCCTGTGGAAAGCTTCAAGGGCATCCCAACACAGATCACATTACATTCATCAAATCTCAAGGCTACATACACATTAGTGACAGATACAGGGACAGGATCAGATCTCTTGCTTGTTTTGGCTGCCAGAAACACGCAAATAGCTTGCTGTGTCTTCCCATCAACCAAAGAGCTACTCAGTGTCACTTCCCATGGCCAAGGACAAGCAACAGGAATTGAAGACAACAGCTCCCTTAGTGCCCTGGAAGCCATCCCTTGATGTTTTTGCTGAAAGGTAGTCTAGTTGCCATTGGTCTCTTCAGATCACAGTAACATCTGTGCTGCTTTGTAGCCCAGAAGCAGCAGTACATGGATCTATCATGTCTAAATTTATATCCTACCTTAAAAACTATCTTATACCAGCTCAGTCAAGCATCTGTTCAGTTCCATAAAGACTCCAGAGGCCACCATTCTTAAAAACACAGTTCCTGGGCCTGTCATTGTAGATCCCAGTGGACAAATCCCAGATTGAGTTCTGTATTAAGGAACAACAGTTGACGTTTTCATATACTTGGCAGTGGTAATTTAAAATTTCTTGCTACTTTTTTGTTTGTTTGTTTGTTTTGTTAAGGACTTGCTCGGCACAATGTGACCTTTCATGCATCACATTTGTCCTCCATTAATTTTGATATGTTTTGTTTTCCAGAAAATGATGGAAGAACCCTGAGGACATTTGGATAAGCAATCATTGCATGCCAACTTCTTTTCATTTTACAGCTTTAACTTCCAGCAGTTACACCTATCCAGCATAATTTACTGCATACTCATCTGGTATGGTCCTTAAATTAGAAATAAGTCACGATATTAGGAACCAGGCTCATTCACTATATGGTCTCAATAGCTTCAATACAATCTGTGGAACCCACTGTAGAGGTGATATAATAGTTCAGAAGAGGATTAATATATATATATAGGTTAGCAACACTTGAACCCCAGTTTTTTTACAGAATATTGGAACAATTTGACTATAGATATTTACAACAGATCTGACAAACAACCTTTCTTAATTATTATTATAGGATAGCTGAAGAGCTCCTAAGACTCATCCCTGTTGTTCATCACTGGCGTTATGTATGTGAGCCATGTTCAGACTAACAGGAAGTGCTCAGAAGGAATGAAGGCAGACATTTTGCGACCCCATTCCACAATGGACAGCAGAGTGGTGTAGGGGGTCAGCTTCAGGGGCCAGCAGGTAATCCTATCATATTCTGGATAGTGAGGAAGGAACCACATAAGAAGGTCCACCTTTCATCTGCTGAAGTAAGGGAGCATTACAATGAAAGGAGTTACAATAAATAATCACCGGTGTGCAAGTAATTTTGTTCTGAGAGGGAAGGGCAGAGCGGATTTGCCCCACAAAGCTTTTGGCTAATATTAATATGGTGACGCCTCATGGATATGAAGCACGTGCTGTAGCAGCTAAACTTGTTTTCTTCCTTCCAATCTGTCTTTCTTGTATATTCATTCCTAGGGATGAGAGAGAGAGAAGCTATGGCAAACTATAACCCATAGTGCTTTCAGCTACAACATACAATGGCATCTTCCCGCTTCTAGGTCTCCTGAAATGCATCATTATTCTGCACAAATCCTGTTTGCATAACAATAGACATCATGTTTGAACACTTTATTTAACATGAAATGCATTGATAGGCACTGGCTTTAAATACCACCTAGTGCAGATTAAATGAACTAACCAGATGAAAACCATATGGCATTGTATTGTTCTATACTAATTTTGCTGCATATGTAAATAGATGCAGAGTACTGTGAAACACAATTGTGACATTTCTTAATATAACTTTCATTTAAAGTGAAGATTGGAACATCATATGAATTAAACATCATTTCTGATTTATGTTCAGGTACCTTTATATAAGAAGCAACAGTTGCAAATCATTGTCAGTGTGAAACCATTTCATGACGCGAGTGACACTTAAAACACACAGAATGCAAAATCTAAGGCAATTAGTATTACAGTTTTTAACTATTTCTCCAGAGTAGTTAGACGATAAATAAATCATTAATTCCATCTAAACTATCCAAAATGCTTAAATGAAATATACAACAGATTGCACCTAGCTGTCATTCCAAAGACTGCTGTGGAGATATATCTGCTATAAACTGAGTTACCAGATTTATTATTTTGAAACCTCACAGATCAGGGAATAGCCATAGATCAGTGACAAAATCCATGATTTTCATGCAGAGCCTGTTGGTTCAAATCCTGATATCTTCAGGCAGGCTCCCAAAAAGACTCTTGGTTAAAGCCCATGAGGGCTGCTGTTGCTCATCAACATTGGAAATCCTGGATTTGATGGACAAACAACCTATGTTTCCACTATATGGCTTAAATGCCCTTCCTGGACCTCTATTTTTCCATTCGCCACCACCTCCAATGTGTCTGGTTGGGTCCAGGTATCAGGAAGGATGATGGCAATGAAGACGAAGGAGAAGGAGAAGAGTTGGTTTTTCTACTCCACTTTTCTCAGCCATTTAAGGGGACTCAAAGCTTTATATTCTTCTCCCCACGCCAGACACCCTGTGAGGTAAGTGGGGCTGTGAGAGCTCAGAAGAGAGCTGTGACTAGCCCAAGGTCACCAGCTGGCTTCGTGGGGGAGAGTGGAATCAAACCTAGTATTCCCAGATAAGAGTCTGGTTCCCTAACCACTAGACCAGACTGGCTACCACTAGACCAAACAGGAGCCATGGCTTTCTAGTGAACAGGTCTGCAATGTGGATGAGATGTTCCAGAGGGGTTCCCTGGGCATGCATATTTCTAGCAGCAATAGTAGTATTTTTTTTTTCAAAATTTACACTATTAATTTTTTATTAATATTATTCCAAGATAAAAATATTAAGGATTTAATTTTCTGTGCTGAGGAATCTTGGTGAACTTACATTTGGATTATACCATAGCTCCCTGGTACAGATAATAATTTCCATTAACGAGGTACTAGATTCAAATTATCATGGAGCCTTTCTGTACATACCTGCCTTTTATCAGGATCAGTGGGTCTAGAACAGGCAGGACCAATTCCACCTGCAGTGAGAAAAGTTCCTAGCCTCCAGGCCTCTGAAATGTGCCACCCAATAGTCTTCAACATGGAAGGTATGTCTTCTGCCTGCCTCCTGTGTTCTATCAGACTCAATCTAAAGCAGATGGAGCCATATCAGTTGTAGGTAGGGCCTCCTAGATTACAGTAATGTGCAGATCTGGAGGTCTAGATGGGTACTTCATGGGTTCTTAATTTGGATGTCACAATTGGACATAGTCTGAGGGAGGTGTCCAGAGAACTGTCTGGTCCAATTATTTTGGATCAGTTTCAATTATTGCGTCCTGAGGATGTGGACAAGCTGCTTGCAGGGGTGCGGCCGACAACATGCTCTCTAGATCCCTGTCCTTCTTGGCTGATTAAAGCTAGCTGGCAAGGTATGACCGGGTGGATCCAGGAAGTGGTAAATGCCTCTCTGAGGGAGGGGGTGGTTCCATTGGCCCTTAAACAGGCCGTGGTGCGTCCCCTCCTGAAGAAGGCCTCCCTGGATCCAGAAGACTTAAACAACTATCGCCTGGTAGCTAACATACCTTTCCTAGGCAAGGTCCTGGAGAGGGTTGTCGCTGTTCAGCTGCAGGCATGCTTGGAAGAAGCTGATTATCTAGACCCATTTCAATCCGGCTTCAGGCCCGGTCATGGCACGGAAACCACCTTGGTCGCCCTGGTTGATGATCTCCTCCGGGAGAAAGACAGGGGGAATGCTACCCTGCTGGTTCTCCTGGACCTCTCAGCGGCTTTCGATACCATTGACCACGGTATCCTTCTGGAGAGGCTACGGAGTTTAGGAGTTGGAGGCAGTGCTTGGCACTGGTTCCGCTCCTATCTCCAGAGCCAATCTCAGATAGTGGTGATGGGAGAGACGGAGTCGACGCCCTGGGAACTCACTTGTGGGGTTCCCCAGGGGTCAATCTTATCTCCCATGTAATTTAATATCTACATGAAGCCACTGGGAGAGATCATCAGGAGATTTGGAGTGAGGTGTCATCAATATGCAGATGATACCCAGCTCTATCTCTCTGTGCCATCTGAATCAGGAGAGGTGGTTGAAGTGCTTGACAGGTGCTTGGAGGCGGTAATGGGCTGGATGAGGGCCAATAAATTGAAACTGAATCCAGACAAGACAGAGGTGCTGTGTGTTACAGGCTCTCGGGTCCAAGTAGTTGCGAGATACCCTGTCCTTGATGGGATTACAATATCCGGGAAGGGACAGGTGCGAAATTTGGGGGTACTCCTGGACTCTGCGCTAACACTTGAAGCTCAGGTGGAGGCCGTGGCCAGGAGTGCCTACTCCCAACTACGGCTGGTGCGCCAATTGAAACCTTTTTTGGGCAGAGAGGACCTGGCCACAGTTATCCATGCTCTGGTAACCTCCAGGTTGGACTACTGTAACGCACTCTACATGGGGCTTCCCTTGAAGACGGTTCGGAAGTTGCAGCTGGTGCAAAATTCAGCGGCCAGAGTGCTGACAGGAACATCTAGCCGGACGCATATTACGCCGGTTCTAAGAGAACTGCATTGGCTGCCAATTCACTACCGAGCCCAATTCAAGGTGCTAATTTTAACTTATAAAGCCCTAAATGGCTTGGGTCCCAGATATCTAAAGGAGCGCCTTCTCCCGTATCGACCTGCCCGTGTTTTAAGATCTGGAGGGGAGGCCCTTCTGGTGATCCCTCCACCTTCATAAGTTAGGAGGGTGGGTACCCGGCAGAGGGCCTTCTCGGTGGTGGCCCCCAGGATGTGGAATGGTCTCCCCCTTGAGGTGCGTCAGGCCCCTTCCTTGTTCCTATTCAGGAAGGCGGTGAAAACGTTCCTATTCACGCAGGCCTTTGGTTAAATGTTCCCCACACTTCCCCTCACTGAAAATCGCTGATGTTTTTAACTGTTTTGTATTTTTAAAACTGTATTTTTAAATTTGTTTTATTTTTGATACTCTTTTTATATATCTGTTTTAAATGCTGTGAGCCGCCCAGAGACCCTCGGGTATGGGGCGGCATATAAATTTAAATATAAATAAATATAAATATAAAAAATTAAGGACCCATAGAGAAAGAGCCACAGACAGCAACCCTGGGGAGACTTCTCTGTGTAACCAATGACAGTCCCTGACAGCAAACATAGACCTTACTGGCTTGGAACAAGACATCATCAACACACTTATCATTTTGCTAGCATACATTCAATATAATTTGAACCTAAACCAGTCCTAAAAGAGGATTAAAAACTAAACTCAGAAACTAACTCAGATTTTCCAAATGATGTAAATCAGCTCTGGTTGCCAAACTGGTAGAAAATTATATTACTGTATAAGAAAACAGGCCAGCTGCTTCCCAAGATCTATCATCAATGAGAAATGAACTATTACTTTAAAAAAAAGAAGAAAAAGAAAGAAATGAACTCATTTTTGTCTCAATGATCACAAGCATCAAAATATATGTCTTGACTGTGCTTGTAGTTCAGTGGTAAAAGTCAAGATGCGGCATTACAAACCCATAAAAAGGCAAGGCTATCGTTCTATAGCTTTTCAGTGTATCTGTTAACATTATTAATGCTCCCAAACAAGCTAGTAATTGAAGTCAGCTACTGTTCATTAGACAATGCTGCCAGGAATATAGTCTATCATTCTGAATATGCAACTTCAAACTTTTCAGCAGGAAGCCAACTTTCAGCTGGTATTTTGTCTAACACACTGCACAACTGTGGTTAAAGCTTTCAGTCTTTGGCAAGACTTCTCTTGGTGAGAGTTAATCTGCAGGAATGCAGAAGCATAAAAGGTATTATTATATGGCCATTTGTTATGCTAATTTAGTTAAAAGCTTGTTAGAATGTCATTACAAACTTTATTTTTTAGGAGCACTATAAATCAGCCATGAAATATATTCTGAAACCAAACTCTTCATCAGAAGAAGAAATCCTAGCAGTATGTTCCGCCAAATTGAAACCACTCTCTAGGTTTTGAGATAGCCAAATTTAGGATATATTTCCAAGACACATATTGCAGAGTCCAACAGAACTCCAAAACTGGCAAATTAACCCTGTTAGCGATGCTTTACTTCAGTGTTTTGCAGGGATTCTCCTTGATGGGCCTTTTAATTTGCAGTAGTATGAGCCTGTATCTTCCTAAAAATCCAACTCTTCAAAAATTGCACACTGCTTGTTCTCAGTTTGAAAAGCAAATGCTAACATAGCCAAATAGGACAGACATGCAATTTGTTTCAGCTAGTATCTTTGATTATCCTTTGTGAGCTACACTTAACTATGCAACAAAATGATGGGAGTACAATTAGAAGGGGAAAGCTGAAACCTAATTTTGGAACAGTAGTCTAGTGGAGAGATATGCAGGCAACAAATATCTTGAGCAGGAAGTCAGGGTTGTTGGCTTTTTCCAGTGTAGTTCACAAAGCATTTGGAAACACTTGCCTGACGGGTACATAATTATCAGATGCCCCAGGTGAAATATTTTGTCAGTGAGTGCCTAAAATCTGCCATCACATAATAGCTGGATTTGGATTTGGATGTAAACTAGAGTTTAGTATTAAAAGAATGAGCGATAGGCTGGGGTATTTTTCATTCTTTCTCTTCCTACAGGAGAAGACTGGAGTTATTTCTTTTTAAAAATCTATCTATCTATCTATCTATCTATCTATCTATCTATCTATCTATCTATCTATCTATCTATCTATCTATCTATCTATCTATCTATCTATCTATCTATCTATCTATCCCACCCTATACCTAAAGGTCTCAGGGCTGGTAACAACATTTAAAATAAAACATGCTAAAACAATAACAGTATATATTAAAACATCAGTGTCTGCAAGTGGGAAGGGAAAGTGTATCCCCATTTAACCAAAGGCCAGGGCAAAGAGGTGCATCTTCACTGCCTCCCTAAACATGTACAGTGAAGGTGATAGACACACCTCAAGACGGAGACCATTCCACAGCCTGGGTGCCCTCACTGAGAAGGCTCTCTCCCAGATGCCCACCCCCTTTGCTGCTGAGGGTGGTGGTACAACCAGGAGGGCTTCCCCTCCAGATCTTAAGAGCAGGTCAATACAGGAGTAGACATTCCTTCAGATATTTGGGGCCCATGTCATTTAGGGCCTTATAAATCAAAGTTTTAGAACAACTCCTGTCACCACGTGCACCAGAAAAGGCTTACCTATGGTTGCACAGAAAGAATGACTCTTGAGATGTTATGGGATATCAGCTCTTATAAACCCCAGCCATGCTGGCTAATGGTTGGAGAAGACTGGAACGGCGCTGGTCCTCCAGCACCAGCTTTTGGAAGTAAGGAAGTTTTAAGCCACCATTTCTAATGCTGGTATGTTCTTCTAAACTTCAGTAAGGTGGTATCCATAGAGGCAAAGAGGCCACTCTCCAGGGAGCTGAGGTGGAGCTTCCAAATACACACACCCTTAGGAAGTGTCCATGGCAACTGAACAACCTCAGTACTTCCCTTCCCATAAGCCTAGAGCAGATGGGAGAATTCACTTCTGTTCTGCACTGATGTATGGAGGGGAATGGTTGTTGGGGGAGGGCATCAGCCCTCGTTCGTATTAAATCAGCAGACACGTGGCCATGTTGAAAAGACAAGCTCTGCTGTCCCGGAAAACTTTCTGGCATCTCCGGAGCTGTCCATCCTTTTCAGGAACTCCCTCCTTCTTCTGCCCGCAGTTTAAGAAACAGACTGAAACAGGAGTTCTCTCTCTTCGCAGAGGTTTATTCTTAAAGGTTGCTGCATGTACAAGTATACATTTCTCCATCCAAGCTCTCTTCCAGCAATCAACAACAATAACACTTAACCAGCAGTGTATAGGCACTTTTATACCTTTTTCTTATCAGAGATGGTGACTCACTTCCTGAGTGTTGCACAAGCCTGTGTTGCAAGTGTTGCACAGACTTGCGCAACTCTTGCTCAATCCAACCTTGCTCAATCCAACCTTGAGCACTTTGTTGATAGTCACGCCTGTGACTCTTAGTTACCTTTGCCAGCACATCCGTGCATTTTCCTTATACGGGCTTCCCTGCCTAACAATGGTATGACTCACTGTCTGTTGTTTTCACCCAGGATCATTTTGGAGGACCTAAACAATGGCTGACTTCTAGCCATTGCTTGGTTCTCTGGAACAGTTTCCTCCAGACCCTTCCCTGCAATGACAAACTATCGTTCTAATTTTACGCATTTTCTCTGAACTATCATCTAATCTGGGTGTGTGCAAAACACTGCTTCAAATGCTTCAAAAGCATTTAAACTAGCCACACCCTTATATGGGGGATGAATTCGTCCTACAGCAAAGTTCTGGAGGTGTGGCAGAGGCTGGGAGAAGTTCTAGTGTGCCTGAAATGGCATGATCACACAGCCTAACACCACAAATGCAGACTCTGCCCCATCCCAGCTCTAAAGAAGGCCAGGAAGGCAATCAGGAGCAAAGAAAGTTGGGATAAGTGATTTATTTATTTATTTTATTATTTGTATTTCTATCCTGCCCTGTACCCGGTGGTCTCAGATCCAGCACATTAAAACAAAACAATACATATTAAAACAGTAATATCTGCAACAACATTGTATCAGTTCACTTTGCTCTAGAGATAAGTTGGCTAGGTGTTCCTACATGGCGTCCCCATGTAGGTGTGTGACTAATTCCAGTGCTTTATAATACACTCAGTGCAGTAGTTTGTATATCTCTAGGCTGTAACTCAATGGTAGATTAAATTGCTTGGAAAACAGAGGATCTCTGTTTCGATGCCCAGAATCTCCCTGGAAAACCACTCCTGTATCTCTGCCAAGAAAACTGTATGGAGGTCCCCATGAAGGTGCCCATGGAGTCAACCAGGAGTTGGTGGTACCCACCAACAATCAAAACGACAATTCCACTGAGTTGCTGCAGAAGAAAGGAGCAAGATGAGACTATAGAAGCTCTCTATCTATCCTGTCACTGACAAGCACCATCTGGCTCTTCCTTCCATACAAATGCCAAGGAGGCAGCCATTCTAATGGGGCATGAGGGAAGGAGAAAAGATGCTCCAACTGCAAGGAACAGTACTGTATGTAAAAATCCAGCTCATGGTTTTGTACAGTCAGAAATCTGACAGATTTTACACTGCGCTTGTGGAAATTTAAGAAAATGAAACTGTAGTAGTTACATCACACATTTGGAAAAAATAAGATGACAGATGAAAAAACTAGATTTTTATACAAGGATTCTCAAACCATACTGCCAAAGTCTATCTTCCTTGTTTTTCCTTCCAATCCTCTGCTGTTTGGTACTGCATTTAGTAAGATGGTCTGGCAGCCTTCTACAAGATAGGATAAAATTTCAACAACTCCATTTCTTGAAGATGAAATGGGCTGCACCTGATGTACAAAAATATATTCACAGTTATGGTCTCAGGAAACATCAGAGCCATCTGTTTATTCCAGCGTCATCTGAATACCGAAACAAGACTGCTTAAATTGCATTGGGTCTATTAAAACAGCAGAGCAACAAAGGAAGATTATTTACGCTGTTGTTTCTGCTATTTAGAGCACAATGGAAGCTTGAGCTAAAAATACCTTTGGCATTTGAACAGTGCCAGCCCTAGGGGGCTCTGGGCACTAACTCCAAGAGAAAGGTCAATCTTCTAGAGTCTCAGAAGGAAGAACCAAGTGTCTGGGGTGGCAGAAATCTCTAAGTGCAGGAGAAGAGAGACAGACAGAGACATTCTGCATTCAGGCATCAGTTATTTATTCTGCTATATTTGGATAGTCTAGAATAAAGCATGGATATTCTGGAATATATAAATATAATGGAATAAGTAGCCGATGCCTGGATGCAGCCAGAGACAGGGAGAGACAGAGAGAACATATTCCCTCTCCAAACCTAACAGTACACAGAACATCACAAGATTACCAAAAGCTTTTCAGATGCACCTGGTGCGTCCATACCAGGGGATACTGTGCGTTCAGAAGCGCAGTCGGTGCATGGGCATTACACCTGGTACAAAACACTTCATAGTGGTGGCGCATTATGCTGCCTCTACTATGGATTTATCTGCTCCAGAATGATCAACACTCACTCCACAGTATCAGGTACATTCAAAGTTTCCCGCCATCCTGACAGGATGGTGAGAAACAGCCAATGAGAGCTAAGCATGCAGCTCAGCTCCCGTTGGTTGCCCGATCCCACGTGACACGCACCTCACCGTGTGAGCCACGGAAGTCTCTCAGCTGCTGAGGAGGAAGCTGCGGACCTCCGTTTCAAGAGAAGACAACATGTTGTGACTTTGCACCCAGGTTAGCTGCAATTTTTCTACTAACTGCAGATTTTTATCTTCTTGTCTGGAAGGGACCATAATCAACAAGATTACATTTGGTCCTTCTCTGTACTGGGCCTCATTCTGGGTTATATCTGGGAATAGGGACCTGCTATCCACATGCTGGTGAAGGCTATGCTGTAGCAGGTCCTGGGGAGACCCTGCTGTTGTCTGCACCAGCATGCAGAGGGCAGGTCCCTATTCAAGGATATAATTGAGAATAAAGCCCAGTGCAGAAAGATCCTTGTTCTACTTTTAACTAAATGCATTACTGAAAGGGAATTTATAAGCATCTACAAGATGAAGGAGGATGCTTTAGGCTGTGGAATTTTAGAAAGGGGCAGCTGAAAGCATCAAGAGATTTCTGACTGATAGACTAGAAGGAGGAGGAGGAGGAGGAGGAGGACTTGGCTTTTCTATCCTGCTTTTCTCACCCATTTAAGGGGACTCAAAGCAGCTGACAAACCTTCTGTTCTTCTCCCCACACCAGACACCCTGTGAGGTAGGTGGGGCTGTGAGAGCTCAGAAAAGAGCTGTGACTGGCCCAAGGTCACCCAGCAGGCTTAATGGAGGAGGGTGAAATCAAACCCAGTACTCCCAGATAAGAGCTCAGCTCCTTAACCCTAGACCAAACTGGAAGGTTATTATCTATGTAACAAAATATCTTGAGAAGACATCAGTACATCAGGATCTTTTAATATCATTTTAGGAGGTGATAAAATATAAGTGTATGCCTATGACATATCCTATAAAGGCTTCCAGGAATTTATTTACTGCATTTAACAAGTAGAAACTTTATCAAATTTTCATCCCAGTGTGCTTCATAGATCATCTGCAATCACTTGCATGATGTCAATGCTATTACTTACCTTGCAGGCAGAAGTGCCTATTACAATACATACACCTCTGCTACAGCTTGTGGAATCATTCTGTTACTAGGACCAGCTTAGGTATTTTTCCTCTGCTTAGGATCCAGGTGAGGATTAATCTGTAAACAGCTGGTGTGGAGATTAGGTTAAGACTTTTTCTAAGTACAGCAATGCTTTTGCATCCATGAATACGAATTGCAAAAGGAAGACTAGCATAAAGCACTATCTGAAGACTGTAAAATCAGTCTGGCATATTTAGCCTCCCCTTGAGTGCATAGGAAGGGGATGCCTATTGTAAGGGAATACTCCTAAATTACAAACTGTCACTTACAAGTGCCTTCCGTTTTGGAGATTAAAATACCCTGGTGCCTACAGAAGTATTATACACTGCAGGGAAACGCACACAAGGCTCCAGCAATTTGGAATTACCAGCAATAGGGAATTCTCATTTATTAGCTTTCCAGGACAAAGCAGTGTTGACCACAATGGGATCTGCATGTGAATAAATATGGGACATTTTTGCATGGCGTCACTTATCCCATTCCACGCTGGGCTGAATCATCTGAAGTTTCAGATTCTGTAGCTGCTGGTGATGGCTGTTTTAGCCATTGCCAGTAATAGGCAACTTCTGTAGCCACCTCTGGGTGCCCAATGAAATGGTGCTGGACGTCTTGGCCCTCATATACTGGACCAGCTGTTGTGTGCTTTCTGCACGTCTGGTATACTAGTCTAGAATGCTGTGTGGACCATTTACAAGGGATGTACATGAATGTGCTTTTTGACATTCAATTCGCAATGAATTGAATGCTAGAAAATCCATATTCCTTCAGATGGATCCCCTTTGAAAGTGGTAGGATTCTATTTGATACAAATGTATTCGTACAAATTTATACAAATATCTGATACATATCAAATATGAGCAAATATGTATCCAACACGAATACATATGCATCTGATATGTATTCATATCCGTGCTCTGAAAGTGTCAAATCCGACCTGAATCCACTTTTAATCTGCTCTCGATCCTACATCCCCAGTTTAATGAATGTCCAAATTATTTGTACAAAGGTCATAACATTTGCTTCGTGTATGAATGTCCAAATTCGTACTAATAACAAATTTTATGAATATTCATGCAGTCTTCAACTGGAAGCAGTCTTCAACTGGAATAGGCTACAACATCACTTTCACACCAGAGCCTGGTTCAATGCCTCATCTGCTGTGGTCTCCCTGTTGACTAGTGTGAACTCAAGACAAAGAAATCCAAGGTGTATGTTGGGCTGGTCTATCCACACAGCAAAGACACACCCTACCTGACTTCCCTTTTCAATTTCACAAGTTAAGAAGTTGGTGTTGATTGCAATGGTAGAGACAGGGATTCCACACATGTGGTACACCATGAAGATTTTTTTTTAAGCCTTACATCTTTGTATCTAGCTAGCACCCAATTTATTGACACCACAGATGCACTGAAATTTTTATAGCGTTTTGAAAACCAGACATGTGTAGCAAGGTTGGAAGAGGCAAGTGACCATTAAAAAGTGGGACTTTTTCCTAGACTAGACTCCATCTTCACAAGGACATGGGGTGATAAATCACCTCCCGCCACCTTGATCTTTAGTGACTTTAATCTTTGAGGCCTTTTCTGCCCTGGGTCTTATTCTGGATCCTGCTGCAGTTTGCCCCACCATGTGGACGGCAGGTCCCTATTCCAGGATATAAAACAGAATATGACCAGTGCAGAAAGGGCCTAACTTTGGTTCCCACCATAAACAATCCCTTTGTTTAGTTGTTTTTGCCGCAAAGCAGCTGAATCCCATCAGCTTGCAGCAGAAACGCGCTACTTCAGCTAGAAATGCCTATGCCCCAGGCAAGAAAGGGGCAACTAGTTGATTTAATTACTGCACTTTGTTAACCTGTGCTGGGAGGCCCAAGAGTTTATAAATCCATTGTTTACCCCTGTTTCCTAACTTGATGGTCGCTCCCTTTGCTTGCCTCTCACATGCCAGGTGAGCGTTTGCATAATCCTAGTAACAATTCATCACTAGGGCAAGCTACCTATATAGCACTGGGCCTGGTCAGACACAAGTTTTAGGATGACCTAGGTAGACCTTCAGGACATGTTGGTCAGATGATTTTAAGATAATCTGAATTCCAAGCCAGACTACAGCCCTTAATCCATTCTAAAATGCAGTCCCCTTTAAACAGCACTGACATGGACTGAGGCCGACCCGGAATTCCAGTCCGCCTTCCACTTTCTCATGTGTGGGTGGTGGGTGTGATGTCCCAGGGTAAAGGTAGGTAAAGTTAAGGAGTTTATATGATAGTAGGGTGCTGAAAGGGGGCATGGCCTGCAGAATCCCAGGAAGGAGAGGTTAACTAGCCCAGGAGATGGCCAATCAGCACAAGTTGGGAGAAAAAGAAGTTTTTAAAACGTTTGGGCTGTTAGAAATAATGGTTCTTAATCTGATGGCAACTCGGAGGGAGGTTCTGGGTTGGATTTTAAGCTGGGTCCATTAAGAGAATAGGCAGGGATCCTGAATAGTTCTGCTAACTGAAATGCTCTAAGTGCCGAGACTATTAAGTTACACAAATGGTTACAATAAAGCGAAGTTCATAGTTGAGGCGTGTCTGCCTGTATATGTGTTGCGGAGGGGGGCGGATTGGTGGCTCAGGGAAAAGGCCACTGAGTCAATTTTAAAAAGTCAGAGCCCAGAGATAAAAGGATCTGAGGAGCCAGGCAAGGCATGAGGCTAGCCCCAGCCATGATGCTCTCACTGTGGGATGGCTTAAGGAGGCAAAAATGTGTTGTGGTGGGTGGTGCCCAGTATTTCCTTCGGCCAATTGGCAGGTGAAGAGTTCATGAGGCATCTCCCCTTTGGCCAATCAACACATGTGGAGTTTGTGAGGCATCCCCCCCTCCTTAGTTTATGTGCATAATATATATATATATATATTTTTTAAAAAATTAATTGCAAGAAGAAGAATATCACATTTAAAAGGAAGGGGGTGGAGGTGGGGGAGCAGGCTTTAAAAAGAACTGCAAACATACGCCCTCACCTCCCTTGAGTGACATGAATGGCATCCAATAGGAAATGAGATAGATGTGATGTAGCAAAAAGGGTGGAGAGTCAAAGGTTCTGTGGAGGAACGCCAGGGTGAACTCTGTGGAAATATGTGACCAAGTGGCCGAAGGAGGGGTCAGCCTGTATCGATCCACACGTAACCAGCACTGATACGAATTCAATTCGAACTCATTAACAGGCCGACCTGATTAGGACTCGTGTGACCAGGGCCACTGTGAATCCTGTTTTGGCTAGCATCATTCAGCTACATCTGCTTGCCTGCCTACTTTGCACTCTGCAAAGGTAGAAGCCAACCTAGAGAAGGAATATACATTCAAAATTAGGATTTTAAGGGATCTGGGGTAACATAGAGTATTGTTAGAGTCATCTCCAGTTCCTAGTTAAATGCATGGGTACCTCTAGGCAGAAGTACTTTGCCATTCCCTACTCCTGGGGTGAGGTTGGGGATTGAACCAGTAACCCTCCATTTTCCAGGCCATTTGCTCTACCACTAAGTCACAGCCATGCCCATTGCCTGTAGTAGTCCCTTATATAACACGGTATTGCTTTTACACAGTATTTTTTTACAACACAACATTCCTTTTATGAGGTTGTGGAAAGATATAATATTGCTTATTCCAGACATTTTCAAAATGTGATTTGACTCCTGAAGCACTGTTACAGACTACATCTCCTCACTACAGAACCACCGCCTTAAACAGGAGGACAGGGCAACCCATTGGCCTGCATTTGTAGATTGGAGAGTCTATGGTTCCTCTGACCCTTGAAAATGCTGAGTGGAAGAGGTGACTCCACCAACTATACATCATATAAGTGTATTAGAAACAAGACTGAACTTGGAAAGGGGAAAGGAGGAGGAACCAGTATTGTTGTCTCTTTTTCCCCTCCCCCAATGTTTTATGCAATTTTCATAGTATATTTTTCCATTTATATGTAATTTTATAATATACTATTTATTTAATGTATTAGTGTACTCATTGAATGTATGATGTATTATTTTGTATTTACTGAGATAGGTTTGTTTGTTTTGCTTGTATTGATTTGTTGTATCTTTTGATGCAATGATTATTTATTGTGATTTATTTTTTACTTGTTGTATTGGTTTGTCATATACTTTGTATTTTTTTCTGTTTGTTGTAAACCACCTTGGGCAAAAAAATTTTTTGGAAAGGCGATATACAAATAAAAATGGAAATGACCTCAGTATTTCCTAGGCAGTTTTGTCTTGTGGTTAGAGTAACTCTTATCTAGTAGTCTCCTAGTATGATTTCACACTCCTACACAACGTCATCTGGATGACAGTGGGTGTTTTCCCACTGTCACTAAAAGTACCCATTAAGTACCCACTAATGGGTACAAAATGGCATTTTTGTACCCATTAATGGGTACTTAATGGGTACTTCTAGTGACAGTGGAAAAACACCCAGTTACAAGATAACATCCTGAGCTAGTCACAGCTCTTCTGAGCTCTCACAGACCACCTACCTCACAGGGTGACAGTTGTGGGGCGAAGAATACAAAACTTTGTGAGCCACTTTTAGTCCCCTTAAATGGGTGAGAAAAGCGGGATAGAAAAGCCAACCCTACTACTTCTACTACTTGCATTTGGCACTACATGGTATTTTGTGAAAACTAATCCACAACATTATACATGACATGACTGTACTAAACTTAATAGCTCTGCCATAATATTGTATTAAACTCTGTCAATAAACCATTACATTTAATAAAAACTCTTAGAGGGCTATATTCAGCATAGGAATCAATAGACAATAAATCTGATTTGTATGATTCCCAGATTAAGATCAACACCATTTCCCAGTACTTGCTACTACTGTACTGTGAACAGGTTCTCTGTTTTTGTATTAAACCTAAGTACCAGGTTTTGTTCACCTGTTAAATTCATTTGATTCTCAGCAAACCAAACTTTGTTTGAACAGGTGCACAGCTATTGCTTTTCCTGAATCCTGAATCTGGGGGTAGTGGTACCTCTCATCTTGCAATAAAGCTATTCTCTAAGGATCATTTGCAGAAAAACAAGATGCTGAGTACATAATTAAAGTAATCTCCTTCCAGGCAGATGCTTTGGTCGGCTGTGCTATCATGTACTACAAACGGTGTCTTGGGGCTCATAAAACAGGCAACAAATGTTTTTGGCAATGAGTAATGACAATTTTTCATCTAATTTTGATCCACATACTATATTGCCAGGCTTGGTAGGAAACCAATGTGGTTATTGTGGTTACTGGGCATTTTCAGCCAAACCCAAAAGTGAACAGGACTCCTGATATTGGCCAAACTTCACATACATACACATACATACACATAATATACATATACGTACATACGTACATATATTTCTCATATTATTAGAAAGAAGTTAACCCTCTTCAATTTCCATCTTCATGGTCCATGACACTGATGTAATGTGCCAAGATGTGATGTGTATTGCAATCAGCAAATAAGGCACATATAGGATCTTGTTGTGGACACTCAATCTTCATCTGTTGTTTTTAGAATTAACGTTGAATGGACAGCTGTTTGGAAAACCCAGTCAATCATTTTTATGGTATCACAAAGATGTTTTAGTTCCTGTGTAATGTTTGGTGACTTATGGACATTGTTCTTTGGAAGTTCTGGTGAGTAATAGGATCAGAACATACCATAATCCTTTTCATAAACACTACTGCTGATAAGGCCAGGAGAAATTTAGAAAGCACATTTTAAATACGTGGGCTATATGTACTAAAACCAGACCTTGAGCTCATAAACTAGTGAAATAATAATAAACTTTCAGAAATAATTTGTTAGTTTGTTGTGTTTGCAGCATAAGCAAGGTCTCCGCAATGGTTGCTGAAGGACCAGCAAATACTACTGGCTTTGACAGTAATGGCCTCCTCATACATAAGCACCACTAGTCCCTAGATCAGTGGTTTTCAACCTTCCTAATGCCGCAACCCCTTAATGGAGTTCCTCATCTTGTGGAGACCCCCAACCACGGGGGCGGAGCAGCTGAGAGATGGGAGGGAAGGGCGGTGGGAGACTCATCGCGACCCCTCTGAAAGGGTAGTTCAACCCCCAAAGGGGTCCCGACCCCCAGGTTGAGAACCACTGCCCTAGATGTTTGGCTGTTCCATTGCTAAAGTCTATATCAAATTACCCACCACCTTTGCACACCAGTCCAAACCCAAAAAAAGAATTAGACCTTAAACATCAATGGTTCAATTATTACTACCTTCTGAGTTTATATTCATAAAAATTTTAACATTTGGCTTCATCTACATGACACTCCTTAACCAACTTCTGGTAAACTGGGGGTTGGACAGGCAAATGGTTGCACAGCAGATGTGCTGGTCTCCCATCAAAACTCCCACAACTAGCAGACACTAAAGTTACAACTGCACTGTCACTTTTGATAGCCAGTGATTATTAAGGGCAAATCTGCTCTGTTATCAAAACAATTAAACTTAAGTGCTAAATGTTGCAGACCTGGAAAAGCATTTAAATGTGTGGGTGGGTGTACGTGCCCACAAGCGTTCATGTATGCTCGCTCACACAAATTATGTAAAGTATCAATTTAATGAAAGGTGATGTCTTGCTAAAATTATGAAACATTGCTTTTAATAATACAGAATGACGATATCGCAGGAATGTCAAAAGGCCTCTCATTCGCATGACATATCATGACAGGTAGTTTTTAGGCAACTAATGTTGGCTCTTTCTTGTGAAACATTAGCTTCCAGGTACTTTGTTACTTGCCAAGGAAACATAACAAAGAATATAAAGACATTCAGCCTGAGCATCTGGTAAAAACTAAAAGTTGGCCACGATCACTCCATCTAATAGCAAACTCAGGTGCTGAATGCCAAGATTATTGTGGCTAAAGTATAGAGCCATTGTGAAATAAGAAAAAGCCATCAGCATGTGCCGAGGAATCCTGGAGCTGGAGAAGAACAGATCATCTTTCTTAGAACAGGAAAACAGAAGAAAAATCAAGTGACAATAACAACCACAAAGAAGATAATGAAGAGTGAGATGCAGAGCAAGCATAATGGATGGTAGGGAAAGACCAGTTTGGTCATGTGGTTAGAGTGCTGGACTCATATCTCATAGTCACTAGGCTTGATTCCGGAATCTTCCATGAAGCCAGCTGGGTGACCTTGGGCTAGTCACAGCTCCTTTTCTTAGCTCTTACAGCCCTACTACCTCACGGGGTGTCCCTTGTGCAGAGAACAGAAGGCTTGTCAACCACTTTGAGTCCCCTTAAACAAGTGTGAAAAGCAGAGTATAAATGCCAACTCTTCTTCTTTTAAACAGAAGTGGTCCTGCTGGATGTGGAGAAGGGCTCTGGCAAGACTTGAAAGACTGTTTGGACTCATGACCAGGGATCATGAACATCTTAGGGAATGGGGATGCATTTTTCTTGCAGTGAGCCAGTTTGGTCTAGTGGTTAAGGAGCTGGACTCATATCTGAGAATACTGGGTTTGATTCCACACTCCTCCACAAAGCCACCTGGGTGACCTTGGGCTAGTCACAGTTCTCTTCTGAGCTCTCACGGCCCCACCTACCCCACAGGGTGTTCTGTTGTAGGGAGAAGAATAGAAAGCTTTGTCAGCCGCTTTGAGTCCCCATAAATGGGTAAGAAAAACAGGGTAGAAAAGCCAATTCCCTTTTCTTCTTCTTACTCGCTGTGTCGTTCTCTACAGGTGCAAAATGCTAAATGTTGGGTGTGGTTTATAGCAGAGAGATCTAGTCCTGGCAGAAGTGCCCAGCACTGGAGAATAATTTTCTCTTAAAGACCAAAGGAAGGCAGAGATAGATATTAAACATTCTCCACAGGAGCAACTTTATTTAAAAAGAAAAAAACACACCCAAAAACGTAGAGAAGAGAGATACCAGAGTATGTGGCTTCTTCTAATAACAGCAGAGCAGGAGAGAAAGGGAAGAGGCCAGAACAACAGCAGGCATTTACCCAACAGTTATAACTCAAGGCTTTGGCAGCATAGTATGAGAATCTTCTATTTTGCAAAGGATATTTGAGAGAAAGACAAATATAAATATATCTGTTATTGTGGAAAACATTTGTAGCCCAAGGTTGTAGCATGCCATCATGCAAAGCTTTCCAAGCTTGATCTTTTTATCTGAATATGTTTTGCCACCAGGCTGGTTAGCACCCTCACTATAAGGTTTCTTCTTTGGTTGATGGTGGCATAAAAAGTATCCAGTCTACTACGATTATAGGTTGTGATTGTTGAGTAAATGTTCTTCGTCTTTGCCAGCGGTATCCCTTGGTTGGTTCTGTTCTATACTAAATAACTGCAATGGAATGTACCTTTATATTCAAATTTATGTCTGAAACCAGAAGCGTGGACTTCATCCCCATGAGGGTAGGATCCTGGACAGGCACTGGAGATGCCACAATCTACACCACAAGCCACTCTGGATTCTTTAGAAACCACTATGCAGTAGGCTTCCTGCAGCCAGACCTGCCCTGGAGAACCATACACAGAGGTGGCATATTGGTCCTCTGCAACTACTGCAACTGTGTTGGCAACTATAGATTTACCCCCTGGTTGCTGCAATCATTTACACAGCCTTGGAGTATGTGAAAAACATTTCCCAAAGCAGCACTCTGGGAGTCCCATGTGAACATAAGAAGAGCCCTGATGGTTTGGGCCATAAAACATCTAGTACAGCATTATTTCTCATGCAGCAGTCCACCAATTGCTTCTGCTGGGCTTCAAGCAGAAGATATATGCAGAAGGTTCACCTGCTCTTGAATCCTTCCAAATGGTCAACATGGAGGCAGTTTAAGCAACCATTCTAGAAGCCCCTGATACACCTATTCTCCATGGATTTATCTCATCCTTTCTTAATGCTATCCGGGCTGGCTGACGTTTTGCCACCTCTTCTGATAGTAAATTCCATAGACCTATGACGCTATGGGTGAAAAAAAACCCTTCCCCCTGTTGGTCCTAACTCTCTTGCCCAGCAGCTTCATAGAGTGCCCCCTGGTTCTGGTGTTGTTGAGTAGTGACAAGAACATGCTGAAAAGAGGAGGAAACATTTGTCTGTCTAATCTCCTGAACACCTTGAGGTCCTTTAAAAGCACCCCTGTAGATGCAGCCAGTCAGAAATAAAATAATTCTCAGAGAGGAAAAGCTTGCACTAACTCATTTGATAATTTTTAAAGCACAAGGATTCTACAGTAACTCGTACATCTTATATAGAACTGAAAACTTCAGTACCTTCATTCTTTTCATTACCATTGTCTCCAATTATTTATTTGTTTGTTTATTATTCATTTATTTATTTATTCTCTCGCTACATTTGTATCCCATCCTTAAGCCTCTAAAAGGCTCCCAGAGCAGCCTAAAAATGTTAACAGCAGGTCTTTGCCCTCAGTCTTACAGAGAATAAGTGTTACAAGAGAAAGGGGAGTCAAACAGGAAGTCTCCTGTAGGACAGATGGCGTTCTCCCTAAAGTCCTATGCACTGCTGGAGAAGTGATGTCA
Organism: Aspidoscelis tigris stejnegeri; assembly: GCA_023333525.1. Classification (NCBI taxonomy): domain Eukaryota; kingdom Metazoa; phylum Chordata; class Lepidosauria; order Squamata; family Teiidae; genus Aspidoscelis; species Aspidoscelis tigris. The sequence continues at coordinate 78,402,419 of JALMGA010000005.1, read as the reverse complement.
GAGCTCACCAGCCTGCTGTGTTTTCTTCACTTTTCTCAGGCAAGATGGTTTTTTTCAAAGCCTATGGTTATAAAGCTCTTCAGTAATGTCATCTGAAATAGCAGCCTACATGCAAGTTTTGTTTCATAAATATCTTCCCTTTCTTTAACTATACAGAATATACAAGCTTTTTTTTAAAGAAAAAATTAACTTATATGCTAATCTTCTATAGACTGCCATAGTCTGCCCTAATATGTGGGTAGCAGGTCCCTATTCTGAGATAAAATCCAGAAGAAGGCCTGTGCAGAGAGAGCTAAAGTTTGTAATAGCAGTAAGTCCCAAAGCTAATCAGACAAGAAAAATACTGCAGTTTAGGGGTGTGCAGAAATGCAATTTTTGGGATTTGATTTGAACTGAATATCCAAAAATTTGATTCAATTCCAATCTTTAAAATACAAATTTAATGAAATTTGATTGGAATTAAGCAAATTCAAATCTATTCGTTCGAATTTGCAATTTGCAATCTGAATTTGCACTTGCATTTGTATTTGCCCGTATGCATTGTTACACATCCTGTACGCACCCATAGATGTCTATATGCATCCCGAAGTTATCTCGTATGCAACTCGTTTTTGCCCCATACGGATCTGTACAAATGCGTACAGATCTGGGAAACATGTGTAACTGCAAGTACACATGTACGAAACCTGTACACATACGAATGTCTGGATAATTTGAACAAATAGATCTGAAATTCAAAATTCAAAATTTCAAATTTGAATTTATAGATATTCAATTCGAATTTGAATTTCAAAATTCGGATGAATTCGATCGAATTTTGAATATGTTCTAATATTTGTGCACGCCCCCTATTGCAGTTTGCTTCATCTTTTGAAAACCACCATGCTTCACCAAATTAGTGTAAATTATTTTATCTCACCTTAGATTGTACGCCACTGGCAGGTTTTATACTTTTTTATTAATGTTATTTCATGTACAGCGCTGAGTACACGAACAGCGCTTTATAAATAAACTATAATAATAATAAATACCTGCCAACCCCATTCACTGCCCTGAAAGAGCTTTCTATTATTCTTCCTGCTAGGTTTCCATGTTCAGTCTGTTCCTTCTACACAGTTAACTCTACACTGTAAAGCAATTAGAAATACAGATGTGCATTAATGAAATTTTTGGGATTCAATTTGATTCGAATGTTTAAGCAAATTCAAATTTGAATTTTCATTCAAATTCACTCTTACAAATGTCGACACCATTTGTAGATGCCTGAACGCATCTTCCCCGGGTCCCTACACATATGTACCCATCCGTACCCATCCCATAGTTATCCCGTATGCAACCCGTTTTCATCCTGTATGGATCCGTACAAATGCCTATGGATGTGGGGAAGATGCGGATCTTCAAATACTCATCATGTATGAACCCGTAGACATGCGAATGTCTGAATAATTCAAGCGAATAGATCTGAAATTCGAAATTTGGATCAAAACCTTAAATTTGAATTTATGGACATTCGATTCAAATTAAGATGTCAAAATTCGGTCGATTCTATTGAATTTCAAATGCATTTGAATATTAGTTCACATCCCTAGTTAGAAACAAATCATTGTCCATTCAAAGGGGCTTTTTGCTTTTATGCATTTTTAGATGTGAACAAGTGCTTCATAGAAGGGCACCAAAGTTTATGTTTTTGGTAAATATGGCTTATATTCTTTAAAATAAGAAACTCTAATACATAGTAGAAAGTAGTTGGACCCTTGTGAGAAAGAGCACAGAGCCCATCTAATCCCAATCTCATGAAAAACATCCTAGCTAGAGAAACATTCTCAACAATTTCCAGCTACACAAAAGCTACTAATAAAGCCAATTTCCAACCACTCTGCATGAGAAATGATGAAGAAAGGGAGCTGGGTGAAGGAAATAAGCTTCACTATGATGATTTTCCGGCATCGTGTGATACCCAGGAAGAAAATGGCATTGGCCCATTATAATGATTGGCTACATGCAGAGACCATGTTCTCAGCACAAATGACACTTTGGCAGAAGTTGCATGTACTGAAACGAAATAGTTCAAAATTGCTCATACAGTCACTATTCCTGGCTTCAGTCAATATGTGCTTGTTGTCTGGAATGTCTTGAGGCAGATCAATATTATGGAGATTAGAACACTAAATAACTTTTACCCTTTGAGGCGTCTCCTTAAATCAGCTGCCAATGCTGTTCTGAATGACTAAAAAGATGCCAAGACAAGATATGAGCTCTTCTGTTTCTGTACAGCAAGGGTGACTAACCATTGGCCTTTCTGATGTTGCTGGATTAGCACTCGGTTGGCATTCAAAGATGCTAGGAATTATGGTTTCCTCCTTCCCATGTAGCCTTGACTCCTAGTATGATTATTGACTTCAGCAGAGAAATCCAATTCTATTATCATGCTTTATCCACAGTAGAATTCCACTTGAGTGACACCAAAAGACTTCAGTAAAATTATTACTACATTTGTTTGCAAATAAGCTGGCTGTAGGATATTCTTTTTCTCCTCCACAGGTAAAATTCTGTGAAAAGGAATGGCTGTATCTCAGGGCTCGTCCCCATGCTGAATATACCCTGCAGCAAACCTGAGTTCGCCTCAGAGAGTCCCCAAGCAAAGCCGCTAATCCGGACTACATGTGGGACAGATCGCACAAATCCGTGGCAAAACCCCTCCTTTCCAACTGTTCTCGCCATGAATTAGGAGGTAATTCCACATTATCTTGGGGGCATGGGGACATTTCCGGGTTATTGGGGGCGGAAATTGGCGATCGCAGCATTAGCGGCCAGGGTTTCACCTGTGCTCGCTGTCCCTGCCGTGTGCACTGCAATCACAACTGCTTTGGGGATTTCTTCAAAGAAATTTGGCTGAAAGAGAAGGGATGAGGGTGTCAAATGGCTCTCTGAGTGTCTCTCTGGCTACAAGCATGACACTCCCTTCCCTGATCGCCCAATGGGCAAGGCACGCATGAGTAAAGGGCTTGATTTAATGCATAAGCGCTGCTTTGCCTTAATGGGCAAAGTGCCCATGGCTTCCCTGCACTCAGCTGAAAAGATCAGAAGAAGCTGCTGTCAGGAGGAGGAACACCTGCAGTCAAACAGAGGTGTGCACCTCTGCTAAAGTAATTGAAGCACTGAGCCATGGGTTCAAGCAATGAGCTGTTTGCCTTTCCTATTATGCCCCCCTTTTATCATTTTCTATCTTATCTAAGCTGTGTGTGGTGTGTTTGGGGGTGCAACCAGGAGGAGTTTCCCCTGTCATCGCTGCAGCAGCCAGGACTGACGTCAGCCAGGCTTCCTATCAGGGCAGAGGAGGTGGAGAGAAAAGGATGCAGTTCCCAGATGCAGGGGTTTACCGCAGTTTTCATGGGGACAGGTGGATTTGCATTGAACCTGCACTGTCCTCAATCGCATGGGGACGTGGTAATTTGAACTACAATTCAGCACTGCAATAAATGGAGGACGAGCCCTCAGTGGTAGAGCAAACTGTCTGGAAAACAGAACGTTGCTAGTTTGATACCCAGCCTTTCCCCAAAAAACCCTATTTCTGTATCTCTGCCAAGAAAACTGCATCAAAGTACCCATGAAGGCCCTCATGTGATCAAGCAGGAATCATAAATGACTTAATGGTACTCAACAACAACAAATCCTGTGAAATGTCTCAGTGATATTCATGTTTAGTAATTTCAGCATGTCTGTTTGAACAAATACTTCCTGTCATTCACATTACTCAGAAAAGCTACAAACAGCTTCCCTCAATTAAGGATGTGCACGAATATTCAAAAATTCAAAAATCCAATTCAAACCCGACAAATATCGACATTCTAATTCGAATCGGATTCTAATAAATTTGAATTTTTGCATTTGGACAGATTTCAGATTTTCAAAAATCCAATACAGATATTCAGATAATTTGAATTAACAGATTTGTATATATCGTATACAAATTTGCGCAAAAATCATGCAAATTTGTGCTTATAATACAGGATGAAAACAGGATGCATACAGGGTAAAAATGGGATTAATATGGAATCATGAAATACGGATAACAGATAAGAATGTTGTAGACATTTGTATTTTTGAATTCGAATCGGATTTTTGAATGTGCAGATTTGAATCGCATTTTTAGAAATTTGGATTTTTAAAATTTGAATTGAATTGGATTTTTGGATATTCGCTTCGACTTGAATTCAAATTCAAAAAATACATCTGTGCAAAACCCACCCTCAATTTACTTCTTCATATTGCAGAATTTCACACTAGAAAATCACAAAGAGGATCCTTTTTCAACTATTGTCCGGTAATCGAAAATAAGCCCTTAAGATATTAAATTCATACTGGCTGTTGCATATAGGTGAACAGCAAAGACATAGGCTTTGGAAGAGGGACCATCCTGGGACAGAGGGCAATGCACTGCTGACTTACGGTTCAAAACAGCCAGACGATTTTTAAAGTCAGATCTAAGGAGAGGGACAAACCAAGCCATTTGCATTTTCAGGCTGGCAACTTCAGAGTGACTAAAACAGCACCCTCCTATGCCCCCATTACATCCTTGCTTGGCTTACCCACAGTCCACCTTCAGTTGTCTGTAACTCTCTTTCCAGATCTTGAGCTACATTCTTCTAATTCAGCTGAAGCAGATCAGAAACTTATTAGGCTGTGTTTCCACTGCTCATTTGGTCTGGCCTGAATTTGTCTCAAGGGCCCCACGTCTTGACACTTTGGACAGGATTCCCCATTTCTGCGGACAAAATGTCAAAAAATCTGGGAAATCCCAGTTTGGATTTTAACAGGACTCACTGCAGAATCCTGTGAAAATCCAAATATTTATTCATGGGAAGGCCCCCATGCCAGTCTCCACCACCACCCACCATTTACCTTCCCCCCCACCCCATTCTGTCACCATCTCCTGCCGTTTGCCTACCCCACCCCACCCATTCCACTGTCTGCCACTGTATCCTGCCATTCCCCCCATCCCGCTGCCCTTTTCCTCTGTCTGTTGGAGAATGGTGGGGGAGGCAAACAGTGGGATGACGATGAAAAATGAATGGGGGGGGTACATGGCACCCCAATGCAGTTGGGATGGCTGCAAGGAGCCCTTGGCGCTGGTAAAAAAAAATCCAGGTTAAAACCCAGACTTTTTTTGACCAGTCAAAACGTACCCTTATTTTCTTAAAGCTCCTTTCCTACAGTTCTACAAGTCGATACTCCGCAATGTTGTCCATAACTGAAATTCTACAATCGAGGAAGGAGCATCAGGCAGTTTCCCTCCTGTTCAGAAAGCATTCTGAAGTGCAGATCCTTCCATGTTGCCTCTAGTGAGAAATTGCTAAGAAATGCAGATGTGGAACAAGCTTGCTGCCACGTGGACCACAAAACTGCAGAGCAAATACAGTATATCTTTGGTGTAAACATCTTACTAAACAGCTGAGAACCCTAGGTCAAGAGCTTTCTCATCTTATGAAAGCAGCCACAAAAGCATTGCAATGAAACAAAAGAATAGTAGAATGCACTAAATCTCCCACAAGAGAATGGCAAAATGATTGCTAAATATGAAATACAATAAAAAACAACTGCTGATCATGTTTACTCATTTAAAATGAATTTATTCCTGGAATCCACGCGGACTGTTCCTAATTCAGTATAGAGGAACGTGAAGTTAGCATACAAGACCTCAAAGACAGGTCAGTTGTATATAAACCACAGGTGAGCTAAGCGGCAACTACAAGGCGTATTCTGCCACCACCGTTCCCTGACATTTCAATCATTGTTAGTTTGTGAGTATGGTGTGGAGTTTAGAGGATGAAAAATCAGGGAGATACGAGCTACAATAAAGCAGCTGTCTGCAGCAAGACACAGTCCCAAATGGAATCATGAATGCACATACTGTACAAGGAATGCCATATATAGCATGTTACATGCAAAATCTTTTAAAGGGGTATCTGCATTTAAGTTTTAATCCACTTTCAAAGTGAAAAAACACATCAAAATGGCAAGTTATTTTCCTTCTACATTTTGTGGGTTAGGTAACACTTAAAGAAAACATCTGGCTACTTTGCTGATGCGTTCCCTCACTCTGAAAGTTGATTGGAGCTTGAGTAATACTTGGGTACTGATAGGCTAGGACTTAAAGGCCGCAACCCCATTACCAGCTTAATTCGATTTCGATAAGGTTTCAGTCCTCGCAGACTCCACGTCAGTTTGGCTTAACACGCTTTCCATGTGTTAAATCACCCCAAAGCGCTGTAAATGTTAACCCTCGGTTCGTGCGCTTGATACGTGTTACATTTTTTACTGTGGGGACCGTGCCGTTTTAAGGGATGAGAATCCATGTTTAGGGTTTCCCTCCCCCAATAGCTTGCTTCCAAAGATAGTGATTTCAGTGTAAAAATCCACCCTTTGCAGCAGCCGCTACACTGTAGCAATCTACACACTTCACACCTGATAACAATGTTGCAATTTTGCGCAATTCTAGCTCTTTGGAGTTCTGACCTTTAGAAAGGGAAAGGAAAGCAGCTGCAGGTTCTGGGAGATGTGTGAATGTTTAAAGCAAGGGCGCTTGAGTTGCCACTGCTGCTGTGTGTGCCCTGGGCAATGGGGAGAGGAGGGGAAAGAATTGCTGGCTGCCCGGTGCTGTTTTTCATCCATCCAGGCAAGCAGCAGCCACCCAGCCACCCAGCTAGGCTCCCTGAAGGGGTCCCTCATGGGTGGCGTGTTCACGCCAGGAGGAAGAGGACAGGGCAGCCTCGAAAAGCAGCTTTTAGAAAGTAGCCACTTGAGTCCCCCCCTTGAGTCACGTAGGCCATGTACGATCCTCAGAATCCGGATCGAACGCAACTGAGTTGAAAGTAATGGGATCAGGCAAATTCGCGTTTGCATCCAGTTCTTTTGGTTTAGGGGAACTGGATTAAGCTTATAATGGGGATGCGGCTAAAGTAACTCCCAAATGGAATATCCACTCTATTATTTTTAAACAACAACAAAAATCTAGCTCTATCATGTCCTTTTCTCAGCAAAGTTAAAAGTATTTGAACTGAGCATGTAATCTTGCTAGACCTTCCTATAAATGTTTTAAACCTCTTCATTCACATTATGCCTTGGTGGCACAAATACATTTTTACTACAGGAACAATCCTAGGCAAAGCCATGCAAATTACATATGAGAGAATGGGAAACTGGGAGTTAGTACAATCTCAAATGCTGTAAAACATGTTGGAAACACATATTTTATTGTTACGATGATCTAATGGCATTATTAAACTGGAAAGGATCTTAATCCCTTCCTCCTTTCCACTCCAAGATCTGAACAGCCGATGGCTCTTGCGGGTTCAGCACATTTTTTATTCATACTGATTCATAAAATATTTTTTACAATTCCTTCCCATAGATCTGGATTAACCGCTCCGGCAGAAGTTTAATTTAGCTTAGCACTGCTAAATTCATTTAATTTCAAGAGGAAAATTGGTGTTTAATTCTCTTGCACTTGAAATAAGTAGTAGACTGCAACATATGCATTTAAAAAAAAAAAGCATCTCAAATGTGGCTCACCAATGGTTCATAGCTGGCACTGACACATAACTACATGGCCATCCCACCTCCAGGTGGTGACAGCTACCACTCTAGACGGCTCTAAGGTAGGGATAGACAAATTTATGGACAACAGCTGTATCAATGGCTACCTAGAATGAATGCCTAGGTGCATCTTTCAGGCTGGGGGGGGGAGGAACTGGGGCACTTCTAAGGCCATCTGCTGGGACTCAAGAGCCGGAGAAGGTTTGTCCTTGTCTCTGCTTGAAATGCCCATGAGCATTTGGTGGGCCACTGTGTGCGACAGGATGCTGGACTAGATGGCCTGTGGCCTGATCCAGCAAGGCTTCTCTTATGTTCTTATGTTCTTAATGCACATGTATAGCCCAAAATGTCCTTTCAAAGCACGCTGGAGATGAATGGAATATGGTTTGAGAATGGCATGAGAACACTAGTGCCATGTGCTTTTAAGCTGCTTTTTTCTTTTTAATTCCCTGTGAACACAGCCTTAGATGTTTAGTACTACCCCTTCAAATGCATTTTTACTTGGAAGTAAAAGCTAACCAAGTGGTAGGGGGCCCCAATTTAGGACCAGTAGGGCGTGGATGAAAAGGTAAGTCTCCGTCTAGTAGCCTCTTTGCATTTTTCCCCAATCATATTTTGACCCACTTTGCATTCCCATCTGCCCTCATAAACAGCACTTCTCCTAGCCCCTCTGATACCATGGGCATCTTCTTGCAAGCAAGTGGGCACAAAGGTTTATCTTATACGTTTTAAAATTACCCGATAATTTAAATTTAGCAAAATGGAGGGAGGTGGGAACACCCTTCACAGAGCTGCGATCCGCAAAAATCTTTCAAGTTGAAAAGGCACATAGTTAATTTTTATGCTTCTTGGCTTAAGATGATCATGAAAAGCATGGCTCTCAGCTAATGAAGCATTTGAGAGTCTTAAAGAATAAATGTCACCAATTCCATTTATCTGCATCTTGCCCCACTCACCATTAGTTTGCTAACTGCTCTTGAAAACACCACCCAGAGCTTGTGATGAAATCCAGGGTAGGACTATGGTGTTTAAAAGTTGTTATCCCTGTTGGTCTCAGGGTCAGTTCAGTAACTTCTGTTCTATAACAGGAACTAATTAGCAAGGATGTCATATCTAAGAGTAGAAAGGTCAGAAATGAATTAACATGGAGACTGTCTCTCCATTCCTATGCCTAAGCTATGTTAAACTCTTCCCAGCTTCGGGGGGGGGGGGGGAGCTTATTTTCCAGACACATTGATAAACCCGACCATAATTTCCCAGAATGTTAATCCACTCTGCATTGCATATATTTGGCTTGCGATGCTAATCACAACTATTTCCTGTGTGGAAGCTTTAATTAAACATACCAGCAGAGTTCCTTCAAAATATAGTAAAACAGCATTGCCAATGCTTTAAACTCAAGAACCTGCTTAACAACAAGCTTATGACCTAAGGTGAGATTTGATGAGAAGTAACTGAGCTGCATCTGTTGCAGACGGGCAAAAACCAGAAAATGGAGAAAAGTTAACCTTACTTTTTCCACTTTCTGACTCTGAAATATTCCTTCCAGTCATTTCCCCTTAACTGATGCAGGCAGGGAATTTGCTCAACGCACACTCTTATTAGGGCCCAGCTACCCTTAAGTTTTAATCCAAAGTCAATGTACCTTCAGAGTGATAGAACACATTAGCAGCACAATTAGCCATTTTCTCTCCACATTATCAAACCCAAACGTGTGTTTTCTGAATTAGATGATGTAGAAGGAGTTTGTTACTTTACAGATTTGTTTTCCACTCTTGAAGTGGATCGAACGTGAATTAAATTTAAGTGTAGATGGGCCCTTAGAGCCTTTCAGCACATTCTAGGGTTGTAAACCATCAACTGTACTAAGCCCCCCTTCTCCTGATCTGGATTGCCTTTGGGCCTGATCAAACATGTCTGCGGGCATATTAGAAGAGACAATCCAGATCTTGAAGGCATGCAGAAGGGGCACACCTCCATGTTCTAGATTACTGGGGGATCCATTTGGCAGCACACCAAATGGATCCCCTGGAAGCTCTGAGGCCAGGAACTTTTGTTTCTGGCCACTGGAGCCTTTGGAGGCTAGTGTGGAGGCCAGACAGGAACAGCTATCACTGTGCAGACCACATTGTTACTGTCTAAAGCAATCTGTCCCACTTTCAGCTAAGTGCAGAAAGACACTACAAGTAGTCAAATATGTATAAGAGAGGACCATATTAACAAGAAAGCAAAGAAATGAAGGAATGTTTACAACTTTTCTTACATATCTTTCTCCTATGTAGGATTATTGTTATTTCATCAAACTGGCTAGCAGCCACATGTTCATGGAAGAAGAGTTGGCTTTTCTACCCGACTTTTCTCACCGATTTAAGGGGATTCAAAGCGGCTGACAGAGCTTTCTATTCTTCTCCCCACAACAGACAGCCTGTGAGGTATGTGGGGCTGTGAGAGCTCAGAAGAGAACTGTGACTAGCCCAAGGTCACTCGGCTGGCTTCATGGAGGAGGGCAGAATCAAACCTAGTATTTCCAGATAAGAGACCGGCTCCCTAACCACTGGGCCAAACTGAGGCAATAAATATTGCTGGCTGGCTGACTCTCAATTATCAGCTTTCACCAAAGGTGTGCTTTCAGGAACTCTCTATGAAATTTAGGATATTAGACCTATCAGAAACCATCTCAGATTTGTCAGCCAGTATTTGTTTGTAGGAGAAGATGAACATGAAATCCATATTCCAATCGACTTCAAAAAATCGCTCCTCATGCTCACACTAACCCACAGGTGCTTATCTTGCCAAAATCTAAGCAGATTCAATTCTAATGAGAGAGACTGTTTCAAGAAAAACTTGCAGCTTACAAAGCATCAAAATGAAGTATTCACATAGTAAATATACTGAAGGAAGCACAGGTGGGGGAAAAATAGTATATAAAGACCAAATTTTGTCATTCCTAAGAAAAAGAATATCACTTACATTTGTATGACCAACAGCAAAGTCTTAACTTTATGCCATATAGTTAAGCCATAAGGTTAGGGCATGATTTTAAAATCTATTATAATTTAACTTTTTTATTTTATTGTATTATTTTATATTGTATTTTAACTTATTTTAATTTCTTGTTTCATCCTAGGAACATTTTCTTTTATTACCTGCCTTCAGGTAAAGAACAGGTTAGAAATCTAGGCAAATAAATAGATTAAAGACTCAATTTAAAGCTGTAAAACAGTCATCACTTAATACATTCTCTGTGAATACATCCCTGAAAAGTGAAGACCTTCATACTAAAGACTGCACGGTCCCAATGATGAGTTACTATATCAGGGGGTTGCAGTACTGACTCTAACAATCTCTTTTTAAATATTTCCTTTTCACGATTAGAATCAAACAAGTGTTTCATCACTATCTGCCAAAATACATTTCAAGAACAGACTTGTAAAAGTAGATAAGAGACTATTGATTATAGACGTGTATGGTTGTCAGTGTGCCAGGCCACCTCAGTTCAGAACGGCTTGGCAGTGTGCTAAGCCAGTGGAAACAGAGAAGAACTTGGCACAATCATTTTCAGCTGCATCTCAAACCATCCCATGCTGGTTCCGGTAATTCAACAGCTGCACCAAGGTACAATTCAGCAGCTCTGCAAGCCCCAAACCAGCCAAGCTACTGATTGCTGGCATGGAATGGCTTGACACAAAGCTGCCAGAAACTGTGCCAAGATTTTTTCCACTTCTACGGGTTCAACATACTACCGACCCTTCCTAATCTAGAGGGATCTGATACAAGGCTGAGCCAAGGCTGTTTCCACACTGACCATTAGTGTGGTACAGGAAAGGATTTAAGGGGGGAGATGTCTGCAAGCTATCACATACTATGCATAACTCTCCCCCACCCCCCAGGAATGTTCTGTCCACACAAGATGGAGCATGGAGTACCCATAAAGTATCCAAAATGGTGCCAAGTCCCACATCACCAGTAGACCTTGACATCAAGGTCAGTTCAATGGACTAATGGACCTATGGGGGGACTCTTTTTGGTGGTGCTCCAGGGGGCATCACTGGAGGTAGCATTCTGCTACAATGCCCCTCTTGGAAAGTTAGAAGGCCAGGGAAGAAAAATTCAGATAATATGAAGTGAAACAATAGATAAGTACATATTTACAACAGAGAATGTTATAATGCAAATACATGCATTCAAGGTATACGTTCCCAATTGTGTTCATGAATTTAGATCAATGTAGATCAATGATGACCTGGACCTTGGATCAATGTTTTTGTGTCCACACTGATGCCAAATGCACTGAATCACAGAGGCAGGTAAGACACCTGATTTCATGCTACTTTCTTTAAAAAAACTCAACATAATCAAATACATTGTTTAATTATAGGAACCTGGCTTTTAGCTAGATGATGACCTTTCAGCTCTAGAACTTGTCCAAGCATTTATCTAGGCTATAAGAAACAACCCTGATAACGTCTGATGAGATGCAGAGTATATTTCATCTCTGAGTTACCACAGTCTCATTCATACTAAACACAACTGTTTGGGAGTTCTGTTGGGAAAGGACTAAAGATAAGATGCTCCTATCTCACAGTTTAGCCTTAGAAAGTGCAGTCAAAAGGGCAGAGTTCATCTTTGGCAATGCACCAAGCAAATACATAATGAGAAACATGCTCTTCTACCATCAGCCACCCAGAGTACAGCCAGAAACACTTACTTTCAGTTCTGACACTATTACACATTCCCTGAGAAGAAAGAGAGCTTGAAGGGTTGAGTTTGGGGGATAGGGAAATACAACAGAGAACAGGATTATGGGCCATGCTGATGGGTAATATGAAGGAGGATCAAAAATGAAGGTGGCAAGGAGGTGGCAAAAGCTCAGGCAGGTGCACTCAGCTTTCAATGTCCAGCTTGACCTACTCTGTTCCCAGGTGGCTCCAGCAGAATACGATGGGTAGTCACCTTTGCAGCTAGCTACAACAACTGACAGATGGCGCAAATCAGAATTCTATAAATACTCACACAATGCACCCTGTCAACCGACCATTCCTCAGTTGCAGTACCAGCTACTAGCTTTAGAGAGAGCTAGTCATTGTGGCACTGAAAGCAAACAAAACAGCATAAAGAAATCATCTTTCTTGCTCACAGTAAGAAAGAGTGCAGAATGGTGGGACTGTTTGTAAGCTGATCAGCTGAAGTAAGTCTGGTATCTCTGAAGTTCCCAAGTGATGGTTGAGGGCTTCAACTAAGGAATGAGCAAAGGACTGCATAGCTGACGGTGCTTCTGATTGGGTTTCTAGCAGCAGATGTAAAGATGAGCTTCCTACGGCCACAAAATCCTGACAATTTGCATTTCCTTGACTGGCAATTTTATTAAAAGCCCAGTATCCCTCTATTGTCCCAGAACCCAAGCCAGTGGTATAGAGGTCTGCTAAGTGTAGGGAAGTATGTGCTTGAAGACAATGCACTGTGAAACCGAGAAGAATATTTCAGAGGAGTATCAGATGCTCAGCCTCCCAATGATCAGAATGCAGTAATGCCTATCAACCTATCTATTGACTTGGCAATGGTGGTGATATTAAATGCCAAGCATCTGTCATTCATCCACAATTGACATCTAGTTGCTAATGTCCCTTTTTGGGGCAAGGAGCTTGAGAAAGTGGTGCCAATCCAGAAGCAAGGTATACTTGGTGTAAGTGATCCACTACAGCTTGCCTTTAAGTGTGGGTATGATGTTGAGTCTGCCTTGGTTTGCCTGATGGATGACATATCCAGAGAGGGACAGGGGCAATACAGCCAAATTGATTCTCCACAGTATGTTAGAGGTTTTTGATATCACTGATCACTGGAGCCATCTTGGGTACTGGGAATGGAGGAACTGATTTACAGTGCTTCTGTCCCTATGTCTGAGGTAGAATCCAGAAAATAACAATGGGAAACTTCTATGTGACACTTTTTGTGAAGCTCTCCAGGGATCAGTTCTGCTGTCATGCTGTTCCACATACAGGTGAAACCAATGGAAATGGTCATAAAAAGATTCAGAGGAAATTGTCATCAGTACACTGATGGCATCCAAATCAAAATGTAAGACAGTTCAGGTGTTTGATTGTTGCCTGAAGGCAGTAATAGAATGGTGGTAGACCAATAAACTGAAACTGAATTAAGACAAGGTCAATGTGCTGTGTTTCATGGGGTTTCAAATCCAGGAAATCAGAAACCACACAATTTTGGGAGGGGTTCATAAAAAGAACAAGTGCACAATTACTTTACGCTCAGGTGGTATGGATTGTACAGCGGCGCATCCTTAAAAATGGTACAGAAGTTGGAAATGGTGCAGAATACAATACCCCAAATGCTGCTAAGACTCTCTGGCCAGACACACATCAAGTTGGTCATGAAAGATCTTTAGGTCTATCTTCTTCCAATTCAAGGAGTTGTCTCTTAAATGGCTTGGGCCCTTGAAGGAATGCCTTCTTCCATGTAGATTTGTCTGGGTATTAAATTCAGAGAGGGTGACCATTCTGGTAGTTCAACACCTCAGCTGTTCAAGAGGTTCACATGCAAGACAGTCTTTTCTGTGCTGGCCCCTAGACTTTGAAATAGCCTCACAGAGGAGGTATGCCAGGCACTAATATTATATGGCTTTCAGCACCCTATTAAAGGGTAGTCAGCAATTGCAATTTTTCTTTTTGCACTTTTCAAACATGATTCTTTTGACAAGACTGTGGAAGAAGGAAATAAAGATGATATGCATGTACATATCTTGTGTCAAAAATGCTTTTAACCACATTTCAGAAGGTTGATTTTTCTCTCTTCATAATAAAGCAGTGACTTTTCCAGAAAATCTATGCAATATAAATGGGCGATCTTTTCAGCATCGTTCTGTACAGCTATATCGAGTTTTAATTGGATACTGTATTATAGTTGAAAATGTATATTAATTTATGTGTCTTACAGCATATTCAAAACTACATACCATGTAGTTCTTACATACCTAATCAGATTCACTATTCCAAACATTTAAAACCAGTTATTTATTTCAATGATATAAATGGGAATAAAAAGTTTTATTTTGCATTAGAGACTTTTCTGATTCTTAAAGCAGCATGAAGTTTCAAGCTGAAGACAACTATGTGATGGATACAAGTTGCAGTTTTATTCTACAAGGACTGAATGAAATCAGCTCCGTGCAGACAGCAGCGTATACTTTATAAATCCTGGAAGAAATTTATCTGAGTGCAGTTGGAAATTTCTTTAGCTAACATGTTCCAACAAATTACCACTTGGCACTGTTTACCACATTCCCTCCCTCCAACGAAGGTCAGACAACACTCCTCTCACATTGTTTTCATAAGATCTGAAAAACAACACTTGATGTTGTTGTCAACAAGTCAACAATTAAAGTCTCTCAAGTGTAACTGAATGGCAACAGCTACAACTGTTAGACATGAGGATGAGTAAAACCGTCAAAGTTAATAAGAAATGTAAGCGATTTAGAATATCCCATCTCAGTAACCTTTCTCCAAACCGAGCATCCACAGCTACTTTATAGTATTGCAATATGTAGTTTAGTCCTATGAAATATCTAACTCTGCCAAATGCTTGTGAGCAGCAAAAAGTATACAAGGGTAAAATTTTAAAAGCACACAAATATAATGCTTTGTCACAAACCTTTGATTAATTGCAATACCATTTATGAAACATGAACAAAACTGTTAGGCAGACAACTTCTAGTTGTTCATGCAAGGAAAGAAATGAAACATAACATAAGATAACATGTTTGACCATTTTAGCCATATAAATGGAATTTTATACCATGCCTTCTCTTTAAAAATGCCAAAGCCTGTGCATTAAACACAGGTAAAGATTCTTCGGTGTTCTGGAAAATCGAAAATGAAGCAATACGTGGCTGGGCCACACCTAAAACACTCACTCAGTGACTCAAATTGCTTACAGAGTACCACGGAATAGAGTAGATTAAGGCATCATCCACACCGCCCGCCCCCCCTGCCTTGGGGCAGGAAACACATGACCAAACACTACAGGTGTGCATGAAGTGACCCCCCCATTCCTACCTTCCTGCCACCCCCACTTACCTTTCATTGTGCTGCCACTACCGTTGCACATTTTAAAAGCACTTTCGGCTCTGCATGCACAGCGCCTACCGCCTTGCATGATCCCAGGATGGGGAGCTGTGGATGCAGACCTGGAAGTGCTAATTTGGCTTCCAAAGAGCATCAAAATAGGCCCAGGGATGTCATTGCGGCCTCCCCAAAGGTAAAGGGGGGGGCTGGAGGGGAACAGGAGGCCACAGTGGCATTCCTGGCCCTATTTTGTTGCTCTATGAAGGCCAGAAAAGTACTTCTGGGTTTGCATGGGCAGCTCCCCATGCAGGGATTACGTGAGACAAAATGGGAAGGCCTGCTTTGGCCTCCCAAGACTGCCAAAATGGGCCCGGGAACACTACTGCAGCCTCCCCAAAGCTAAGGGGACATGCTGAAGGGGAACAAGAAGCCACAGTGGCATCTCTGGGCCCATTTCAGTGCTCTTCAGAGGCTGAAACAGGCCTTCTGCTTTGTGTCACACAATCCCTGGAAAAGGAGCTACACACACGAACCTGGAAGTGCTTTTTCAGTCTCCAAAGGGCGCCAAAATAGGCCCGGGAACACCATTGTTGCCTCCCATTCCCCTCCAAATTCTGAGCAGCACGAATACTCATGCCCATCCATACCAAGCAACAGCAACACTGCCAAAGCTCCACAGGGCAAGCAGAACCCTGCTCACAGCAGTGGCCAAATATGTGCAACAGTTCCTGCTCCCCTGGCAGTAGATTTGGCACTCAAATAAACTCTTTCCTTTCCCTGCATTTCCACATGAGGGCAAAGAGTTGAGTCCACACATGGGAAGGGCCTGGGAGTAGGGATGTGCACAAGTATTCAAAAATTCAAAAATCTGATTTGAATCCGACGAATGTGGACATTCGAAATCGAATGTCTTCACGTTCAAATTTAGACATTTAAAAAGATTTTGGATGTTCGAAGTTTTGACTCGAATCTGCACACAGAAATGTTGCCAACATTAATATGTGCGCGTATGCATCTTCCTCACATCCGTACGCATCCCGTAGTTATCCTGTATGCAACCTGTTTTGTCTCATATGGATCCATACAAATGTGTACAGAAGCAGGAAAGATGTGGATCTCCAAGTGCTCATCGTGTATAAACCTGTACACATACGAATGTCCAGATAATTTGAACGAATAGATCCAAAATTCAAAATTTGAATTTCGGGACATTCTATTTGAGTTTGAATGTCGAAATTCAGCACCTTTGATCGGATTTCTAATGCCTACGAATATTTGTGCACTTCCCTAATACATGGATATTTATTAAGCCATTCTTTAATCGCCATTTTTTCTAAACTAAAAATCTCAAATGTTGGAAGTAACCTGGAACTCCTGAACATTTTAAAAGCATTTACACTTGTTGCTTGTTGCAGTCTCTGTAACCATCAAAGAACATATAGTGTTAGAAATGACAATTCCAGACACTTACATAAAATTCACACAGCCTGTTCCTGCAGGTGGGGCAATCCAAACAAAACTGAGATTTGTTGTTGGTAGATGGCTTACATGTGATGCGACCACACTGCACATGAACTGATTTCCAAACTGGTGATCAGACATTATTCCTGCAAGAAATATGTAGAGTAAAGATGAAATACAAGCACAATTAAACATATGATTTCATTGTCTGATTCAGAGATCCTAAATATATAAATTCTAAATATTGAAAGGGTATATTTGTGTGCCCATCACAAATGCAACATTTAACTTTTTTTAACACAGAAGTGAAGAACATGCAGGGCTCTAGATATTCTTCCCTTAGAGCTGTTTGGAACTGAGGTCAATAAAAATACGGACAGCTGCTGGTTGTCCATCCTTCTCTCATATTTTGTAAGTAAATATTATAGTTAAAGAAACTCCCTTTCAATAAGTATCACTATATTTTCGTGTATGTAGAATATAACATCTTTTTCATCATAAAGCTTAAGTAAATGTGCATTCTGTAATTAATTAAAATAAATATTAAGCCTCCAGCTTACATTGTTTTAAATAAAAACAGGGAAGCAAACAGCTATTGGTGAACTTTTCAAATGTTGTAATTTGTAATAATGAAGAAAAATGCAGAAAAGGATCCATAGGCATGTACGCACAACATTTTTGCTATGCATCTATAAACTGAAATCCAATTTATACATGGAAAATAAAAAAATTATTGTGGGTCGCCAGTCCATATTGTACACATTTTTCCCTACAATGTAATCACTAAGAACTTTGTTACAGTGCATCTTGTATGGAGAAATATCATGTGTTAGCTTATGGATCACAGACTGAGTCAGCAGAAATCTCCAAGATTCCCTCTTTGTGATCACACACTGCTACTGTGATGCATTTAGTTCATTCTCAGAGTCAGCACAGCTTATCAGAGATGTCTTCACCATTCACAGATGACATTCTGCAGATCCCAAGGAAGAACGCAGTCCGTGTGGGACAGTTCATACATGCATTTAATCTCTTCATTCCCCATCAGTGGATTGTTCAGCTATTGATCACTTGCAGCTTAATGGATGAACTGACTAACCTGGCACTTCAGATCCTGTGGGGAAATCTGAAGGGACTGTCTGTGGTGCTATTTATGACTGTCCACTCTCACACATGCACTATCGATACAGACTATGGAGGTCAAAGGAAGTAATAATAACAAATCATGTCAAAAGAGAATCTGCACCCTTCAATGATTTTAAACTACGTTTATTGCTTCTGTACAATAAACAAACAAAAATATGTAGTGATTAATTACCTACTTAATTGTTGCTGCTGACATCAGGTATCATTACTACAATTCTAATTTTTAATTTAATTTTTTAAAAAATATGCAACCAGCCCTCAGACCACTGGCATGGTTCCAGAATGAAATAAAATATACTATCCTTATTTTACCACTTCTCATTCTCTTGTCCTTTCCCCATCTCCTGGATCTTAGATCCATTTGGTGCCTATCCTAACTCCCTCAATTGCTAACCAGTCCAGTCTCTCACCTGATACTTGCTGCTTACTGCCAACTGATATTTCTGAAATGCATTTTGCCTCGTTTGCTTCCGTGGAATGTTCTGACCTTGAACCTGAACTGTGATTTGTCCTGACTGAAACCCTAGGAAGACTCACTTCTTCGCACTCTCTATAACTGGTGATGTCTCAATCCTATTTCTCTTGAGAAGACTCCAGTCTTGTTGTCTTGAGTCCTGATTCTTTGGTCATCTCCAGCTATCTCTGTCTGTCAACTCTATGAGAAGTTTCTGTCAACCTTACTCTACGGAGAGCTCCCTTTGATTCTACCCCAAAGCTACTCCTGTACCATATGTTGCTGCCCAGTGCATTTCCAACCTTTGGTCCTGTGCCACCCAACCTTCATTCCAGTTTTTCTTCAGTTTCCACTCTTTGCTCCTGGCTTGCATGTTGCTTCTGTTACTGGCTCAGTTTCCAATCTCCAGCTTCAAGTTTCAAAGTCAAGGTCCTAGACCTGCCCCTCCTGCCCCCAGTTCCAGGCTGTCAATCATGATCTATTCTCAGAATAGGGACCTGCCATCTGCATCCTGTTGCAGATGATAGGAGGTCTTGAGTAGGGTCTGCTGTAGTCCACATCAGCATATAGTTGGCAGGCACCAATTCTAAGATATATCCCAGAATAAGGCCCAGTATAGAAAGAAGCTCTGTAACTAGCTGGGTAGTAGAAGAAGAGAGTTGGCTTTTCTACCCCACTTTTCTCATCCATTTAAGGGGACTCCAAGTGGCTGACAAAGCTTCCTATTCTTCTACCTACAAAGACACCCTCTGCCTAAGTATATATTTCAGGCTGGAGGGACAAGCAGGATGCTTCTAAGGCCATTGCTGGGATTCAAGAGCAGGAGAAGGTTTGCCCTTGTCTCTGCTTGAGATGCCCATGGGCAATTGGTGGGCTACTGTGTGCTACAGAATGCTGGACTAGATGAGGTGTGGCCTGATCCAGCAGGGTTCCTCTTATGTTCTTATGAAGAAAGGGCCTCAGATCCAGTCAAACAGCCAATGATCAGAAATTATTCAAAGAAAAGGTACAAAATATCAGAGAATCACTAGGCTGGAAAATCTTGAGCAATACTACATTTTATTATATTACTAGGTGCTCAGCCTGCTTGTGAAACCAAGCATAATTTATTTCCAAATCTTCAGTGTTTTCCCTTTCTCACCTCCAAATCTTGCAACTTCCAAACCTCTGACTCCATTCTTCATCTCCTCCAATTTCTAAACCTTTCTTTACTTTAAGGTGCATTGCATGCAGTTTTTTTAAAAAATACTTCACCGATAACTTTGAGACTGTTTGGAAATGGTAATTCTGGAGAAGCCTGAAGAAGATACTAGAGAAAGGATAATTGAGCTTAAAGTCAACTTTCCTATCAGAACACTGCACAAGAGGAAGGAGTTGTTTGTTTTGACAGAGAGACTTAAATTGAGAAAGATCCTATTTAGATGGAACAGAACTGAAAGGGGTGACTTTTAATTTCAAGCAACAAACATTTTGACTACATTTCATTCAAAGAAGAGAGATGGAAGAAACTCGAATGGAAGGAAACATAACACATGAAACTGACTCCAAACTGTAACAGAACAAATCAGACCTGAACCAGGTCCGAGTCTGATCTGGAGGTGACTGGGCATTTGCTTTGAATGTAGCAAAGCTTCACATGAAGGCACAAACTCTTTTGCTTCACATGTGAATGTCAGTCTTTGAATATAACCAATATTAGAGTCAAATGCAAAGTTCTGAATATTTGCAATTTGAATAAATTGTCAAGTCAATGAACATTTTTTGCCCATTGCTAAATGGGTTCCCTGGAGCTCCAAAGCTTTGGGGCTGGCACAAGTGCTGGTCCAGAAGAGATCAGGACCTGGACCAGTCCCTGCTCCAGATCTATAGATCCAGAATTGCACTGGTAGGGAGTCTTGTTCTTTAGCTTTGTATAAATGTTTCCATAAACCTCTTAGACTTTTCTTCAGCCTCTGGTGCTTAAGAGCACCAAATTTAAATGCATCCATCACATAATCTGGCCATTTTTCCAGTGTCCACTGTGATTTATCCCTCCAACCCCCTGCAATAACCATCAGAGCAGCCCATAAAAACCTATCCAACATATACTCATCCTAACCATGTCCCACGGTATACTTGTAACAAACATATTTATGGATGCAGTCCCACATCAAATTGTTCCACTACTGCAGCTTTATGATTCACACCGTGTGCTTAAATTAGGCAATATATTAAGTATCCAAAAGGTACATTAGCAGTTTTATCCTGGGTGAGCACTGGAAACAGGCAATGGGGTCCAAAGGAGGCTAGGGGGAGGGGATGCACCTTTGGAACCCCCCCCCCCAACATTGGTTTGGAAGTCACTTCGAAGTCACTTTGAAGTTGACTTCACATTCACTTCGAAGTGTCTTCGAAGCTGACTTCGAAGTGACTTCGAAATCACTTCGAAGTTGCTTCGAAGACTGCCCCCCCCTGCCCCCCAAAACACTTGGGGTAATGGACCGACCCCTTGTGGGTTGATCTGGATTCCTAATGGGTGCTACACCTCCTGTGGAAACACATTGGGTGCTTCTTAGATCCAGATCTAAAGGCGGCAGTGGAAAAACACCCCTTGGCTCGCTCATCGCCCAGGATAAAAAGGACTGTGGCTACAGGAACAAAATTCACAAACAAGGAAGCTGTACTGAACATGTGTCAGATTATTATTATTATTATTATTATTATTATTATTATTATTATTATTATTATTATTATTATTATTATTATTATTATTATTATTATTATCATCATCATCATCATCATCATCATCATCATCATCATTATTATTATTATTATTATTATTATTATTATTAATGCTTTCATCAAATATTGTTCTTTCAGGTTAATGTGAGTTTTTTTATAAAGCCAATAAAGCTTGTTTTAAAAAAATCTGTATTTCATTGCTGTGACTATTATATCTTTTTACCTGTTTAAAGATGAAATAATGCTCGGAATGATTCTGAAACCAACTCTCCTATGATAATCCCATTAAAGTCAGTGGAGCTACTCAATTAACAACCACCCACTGGCATTTAGAATGGAGGCCTAAGTGAACTATACTCGTATCTAACATACAGCTGCTGATTGATTTTTTTCTGGGCGATTACATTCTGCTTCACAGGGAAAAACATCCATCTAGTTTGATAGAATGGAAGAGACTTCTAAAACACTTGCCGGCTTTCGCAATCAATTAGAGGTCAGCAAGTCTTGATAAATTATTAAATACCGCAAAGGGAGAGAATACTGACAATTCTGGAAAACCCTTTTTTCCTACTCGGTGGGTTATGTCAGTTTTAGCTTACTTCAAACACAGAAATTATTTGTAGTTGGACATTCTTCTATCCTCAACTTTTATAACATTGAGAAAATACTCACTCTGGATCTCAAAGCAGTTTGCAAAGAGATAATTTCATAACTTACAGATTCTGGAAAAACTCATTAATGTTAAAATACAGTTTAGATTGTGGATGTAGGAAAATCATTCTATTGTTCAGCATATAGGAACCAGCAGGGACTGTGTGCAGATGTGAATGAAGCCCCTTCACTCATTCAAGACAAGATCATTCTGACAGTTGATTCAGACATACTGGAAACTACAATTGCCTGCTTCCAAGACTCACCCCTATGAACGGCAGCTATTGTTACATAAAATATTTTCTAAAGTTTGCACCTGATCGTGGATGTACCTGACGGCATCAGGAAAAGGATGCCTTTTTAACGCTACCTCTCACTTCAGGTGAGGCCTCTACAGCTGTGTGCACACCTCCTGAAAGCCTAGCTGAACCAGAGGAAAGTGTGATGGCGGCAGCTAAAGGTAAGGGAGGGAGAGGCTGATGGGAAAGAAGAGATGGCAGCCCATGGGGAGAGATAAGGCAGGGGAGCTACTGTTCTGTAGGGAAGTGCATGAATTTGTATCTAATTGAATATAAGAAAATTTGTATTCATTCAAATAGATCCCCTTTCAATGTGGTAGGATTCTGTTTGATATGAATGCATTCATACAAATTCCTTTGAATATCCGATACGAACACATAAATATCCAATATGTGTCCGATACGCATCTGATACGTATCCATACATATCTGATAGGTATCCAATATGTTTTCGACAATCCATGTCGAATACACTCTGGAGCCGCTTTCGTACAGATGTTCCAAAACATTAGTACGAATACGGAGGTCAATGTACAAATGTTGTAACATTCCCGGGGGACAGCATAATTCTGGCTGTCAGGCTCTCTGCGCAGGCGCGCTGCCCTGGCCAGTCAGGAGGCATGCAGCACACAGATGTGGAGCCTCCTGGGGCCTCGCAGCCAGAATTGGGGTGACAGTGAAGAGGTAAGGAGGGGATTGCTTGTGCTCTCCCCTGGGTGGGCTAGGGAGGGGTTGGGGGAAGCTCCCCCTGGCTCCAGAAGTAGCAATCCACCGCTTCTGGGGTGAGGGCGAGCTGCGAAATCGGAGTCCCCCGGCTCGCCATGTTCAGCTCCAGCAGAGCCAATCATGGCGGGCCGGGGGAGGGCCCCAGGTAGGCACCTTTCCACTGTCCGGACGCATCCTAAATGGATGCGTTTTCACAGCGGAAATACCCATTAAGACTACATTGTATGTAGTCTTCCGGTAAACCCCATTAAGCACACATTAGAGACAGATAGGTGCAGAAGCAGCTTCCCCTATCTGTCTCTAATGGGTACCGCTGTGCGGACGTGGTCTACCCATTCCGTTCTTAATGGGTGCCGCTGTACGGATGTGGTTTCCCACATGTGTGCTTAATGGGTGTTGCTGTGCGGACGCGGATCAACTAAAGCGTTCTTAATGGGTGTTGCTGTGTGGATGCGGGTTTCCACATGTGTGCTTAATGGGTGTTTAAGGGCATGTGCGGAAGCACCCTTAGTGACAGTGGAAAAACACCCCATGAAGGGCTAACTATGGCATACTTGGTGGGAAAAGATAGTTACACAACGTGTATGTGCACACATAGTATTCCACACTGGTTTTAAGCATGCCAAGTGTTCACTAGCCATTAACTATCCATTTTCACCCATGCTGACTGCACCACTGGACACCTTGAACTGTGACTCATATAAAAACTTTCTAGAGAACAGCAGGTTTGATGTCAGATCACATCACTGTTTTGCTTATTGAGTTTAGACTCTATAACAACAACCTTTGTTAATAACACCCCTTCTACCAAATGCAGAAAAAGAAGCATATACGGTCAACAGACAAACAACCAAATATATATATATACATATGAAATTAAATTCTAGCTATATAAAATCAACACTCAAGTTCCTCCCCAGCTGTTTCCTATGTCCACAGTCCCATGCCTAAATGACTCACTCTGGTGAATCTGGAATGTGGTTTCTTAACATCCACATTTGATCTTCTTCTCATGCTCCCGTAAGAAGACGAGAGGGATGCTGACTTTCCAGAGATTCCTTCACATGATATCAAATCAAGGCTCATATTTGGATTCCAATGCACTCACTATACATTTAAAACTATGGAGTGGAGGGGAATTTTACCACGCAACCAAGAACCCTAAACATGTAGGGTACACTAATCTTTAGAATGAATATGCATAGGTCAGAGTCTACCATGTTTAATGAAATGTATATTTCTCTAAGTGAGCCAGGACATATGAAGTTCAAACCAGCTTTATTGCTCACATTTAATTCAAGGTTGTTAAAATTTTGCTCTGATGTAATACTTGTGGGCTACTTTTTATTTAAGAGTTGTACCTGGCCCAAAATTTATGGATTTAATGTTTTTCCTTAATCTTTTTAAATTACCTGAATTTGATGGGTAGTTAATTAACATTTTTGAAGAAAGTCCTTTGTCAGAATCCACTAGAGATATATCTCTATCTCAGGGATTTATGAGTTCAAGCTGACATGAGTTATGCATATGCATATTAGAGTCCACTGGGACAAGAACATTGCTGCTCATTTGCATAATTCTCCAAGATGCTTGAATATGATTCTTTGCACAATTTATTAAGAATACATATTTGCAAAAAGGGAGGTCAGAAACGGATAACATTGCTGATGCACAGGCTGTTTAAGATGTTCATTGACAAAAGGAGAGTTGTGAAAGAGCAAAATTGTAGTTCTGTATCTAGAGGGAATTTAATAAATAGGATAAGAAGCAAAAACATACTAATATGGTGGTATTGGACATTTACTGAAAAATTCATAAAAAGTACAATGAAATAAATTTCCAGATAATCTACTTCTGACAAAGCATTGGTTGAGATTCAGCCATCAATCCAAATTCAAATGCCTGTAAATGCTACAGTTTATATTTCTTCGACTAGAAAATACTGCTACTGGAACAACTTTTTATATACAATTAGACAACACAGAAATGTAGTGAGTTTGCTTCATTTGGAAAATCAGTCCATATTTTGTTGTTGTTGAATTTCCCCCTTTGGAGTGGATCTAAACTTGACTTCCAGTTTCAACAATGGTTTCCACAAAATTCCCCAATAATTTTAAAACCCAAGAGAAATGTGAACCAGGGAGGTCCTTCCTTTTTCATGGTTTCAGTCCCTATATAATACTGGTATCACTTCAGTTTTAGATACACTATTTCAGGCACAACCCTAGCTACTTCCTAACATACATCAATTTCTTCCCATGAGTGCTTTCTATTTTCTAATGGCAAATTAGTTCACTAGTTAGGCATGGGCTCTGGAAAGGGACTCTCTTTAGCACTGTCTGAGTTAGTGTGGAAAGACAGGGTTACTTGGCCGTTAATGGACAGATAAATGGTGCAATTTCATGGTCTCTTCATGCTGGATTACTCTGAACAAAGCACCAGTTTGGAGGCTGAATTGAACAGGAGCTGCTTCATATAGCCAGTGCTACTTTTTTATAACACATAGAACAATGGGTTAGAGGGAAGTGCTGTACTGTAGCCACTGACAAGCTAAAGGATGTTATTTTATTTTCTGTTTCCAGGGGCAGGAAAATTACTTGATAAATAACCTATAAAAATAGAACACTGCTGCCCTATAGAAGAGCTGAGGATAACCTTTTTTGGTCTAAGAACCACATTGACCCTTCATAATCCTCTACCACTGGTAATGGGTCAGAAATATCTACTGGTCACCCAACACTTTCAAACACACATTATCAGTCCTCCTTCCCTTTCATGACATTTTCCTGCCTGAAAGAGCCCCAGTTTCACAAGCAGCAACCAACTGGGCCGGCAGTAGATTCCTGTTTCAATATCTGCAAAGGGATGGCTCTTCCTTGCTTTTTAGGACAACAGGAAGACAGTCCACGTATCTCTCATGAAGATATCTGCTACTTGAGGCAACTGCTTCTCTCCTTTAATGACAACACTGGCTGGCTAAAGGTCCCTTGTGAAGGTCCAAGGGAGAACAAAATGGGCATCTCTGTTGTTACTGAGCTATACTGTGAGGGTTAAACCTGCTTTCTCACATCAGCGCCATCCATTATTGTTCCTTCACATGGCTAAACAAATGTCAGGGACTTTAGGGACCATGGGACTGAAAACATCCCGGGAGCGCTGCAACAAACCACCAAACAGCTGCAGAATAGCTATGCTTTCTTTCTGAAAAATTATTCTCTGCACATTTATAGACTGAAATTGAAAGCTGATTCTTAGGTACAAAATAACACCTAAAGCAATCATTTCTGAATTATCTCAGTTTGGAAAACAGGAAGGAAAGTACTGTAAATAGATCACAAGCACACACACACACACACACATTAAAAAGGCCCAGGGATATTATTAGCTAATTGGAACAAAAATATATTGAGGGAATCTTTCCACCTCTGGCAACCCGCTTCTTGCATCCAGTTTCTCCATCACATGCCTCTACTAACTGAATGCTTAAATTTAAGACTTTTTATCCCTCAAAATTAAACCAATGATGGGCCCTAGCAGAGACAGCATCTTCAGCTCTTCTGGCCTATTGAGCTGGACGTATGCTAAGAGATATTTTAAGTACGTGAATATAAATACGGAGGAAAAGATGAAATAGGCATACATAACTGGGACCAAGACAGGTTTCTAGTCCATGGCTTGCTGATGTTTCCACAGGAATAATAATGATTGTATCTGTGGTATTGAGGAAACTTTCATAATCAACATGACAGTAATGGGTAGCCGGCTGCTGAACCTAGAGTCTCGCCTTCTGACAGAATTCATGGCTGACTTTTCTGAAGCTGACTCATCTCTGGGCTCAGCTGCTGGGTGATTTGGAAGTCAGTGTCTTTGCAGGATCCAAGCTATCCTCACCTGCTTCCCTGGCTGAAGAAATCACACAGCACTTGCACTATTTGTCAGTCAATGATTTTACAATGATTTTAGAAATTCTTGTCTCCTTGCTTAAAACAGTCTTAAAGTCCGCAAGTGCAGGTTTGTGCAGTACATATATTATTAATACCATCCTTTGACTCTTCTACAGTGTCTGTGTTGTTCTTTTTTATTTATTTTGCCCATAGTTATACAATCATAAAGAACTGGACCAATCAGATACAAAATATAATTTAATCGTGTAACAAGCCGCATATAAATAAGAAAAGAACTCAGAGCTGCTCTTTTATAAGCCCATGATTGTGGTTAACGGTAGAGATGTGTGTAAATGTTTTTTTGACATTCTGTTCGAATCAAATGAAATGCCAGAAAATCCAATTCAATTTGAATTTTTTAAATTCAAATTTAACAAGATTTGGTTAGAATTTACCAGATTCGAATCTATTTGTTTTTGATTCGAATCTGCACATATAAATGTCGACAACATTCATATGTGCATGTACTCATCTTCCCCACAACTGTATACATCCATATGCATCTGTAGTTATCCCGTATGCAACCCACTTTCGTCCCGTACAGATCCGTAAAATGCATACAGATGCAGGAAAGATGTGGATCTTCAAGTACGTTTATCGTGTACATACCTATATGCATACGAATGTCCAGATAATTCAGAGGAACAGATCCGAAACCCGAAATTTGATTTGAATGTTTACATTCAAATTTTGGGACATTTGATTCGAGTTTGAATGTTGAAATTTGGCACATTCGATCGGATTTTGAATGCCTATGAATATTTGTGCACATCCTTAGTTAATGGTGATTCTGCACTTACTAGCATACCAGACCAGCAAGTATACTAGGATCCAATCTATTTTTTGACTTAAATCAGGGGTGTTCAACTGCAGCCCTCCAGGTGATGTAGAACTGCATCCCCCATTGGGCATACTGGATTCAAAGGATGATGGAAACTGTAGTCCACAAAGATCTGGAGAAACAAAGTTTGAGACCCCTGATGGAGACACATTATTTGAAAGCAAAGCCAAAACTCTATCTTAAAAAGGGACAAAGATACTGAAGCCTTCTGGACAAAAAGTGGAGCTTTTGTTCAGCTACCAGCCAAGGATGCTTGAAAATGTGTCACATGTGCTTGCATTAAAATGACAATGCCTTCACATTCTCTTTTGTATTGTACTGCAGCTTGAAACAGCATGACCAGATGTGAAGCATAGCTGATACGTGATGACAGTGGTGCATGAAGCTGAAGTGACCATGGGCAGGCCCTGAGGCAACCTGACTGCTGTCAGGTGAGGAACAACTGTCATCGTATTAGCTGTTTGATGCTCTCATAGAACTGGTATAACTACCTCAGCTGGTGGGCCAGCTACTGAGCAAAAGAACGGGCAAGTTGTATGATGGTATTGTGACACTTGTGAGAATCTACTCCTTCTGCTAGTAAGAAGATCATAAAAGAAAACAGAATTATCTTACACACACACACACACACACACACCTGTATCACAGAATTAGAATCCCTCTCAAACAGAAAACAAAAGAGCAAAGGAAGTTCTATAACCTGTGCATAGGAAAACCTATGAGGTTATGGGTAGAGCAGGACTAATTGTGGAATAGTCTCCATCCTGAGGTGCGTCAGGCATCTTCACATTATGCGTCTAGGAGAGCTGGGAAGATGTACCTTCTTTGCCCTGGCCTTTGGCTAAACAAGGGATTTGCTTTCCTCCCCACATTCAGGCATTGTCATGGTTTTAATAATCATTTTATATGTTCACTGATTTCTGAGGTTGTAACCTGCCCTGTAGGGCGGAAGAAAGAAAGAAAGAAAGAAAGAAAGAAAGAAAGAAAGAAAGAAAGAAAGAAAGAAAGAAAGAAAGAAAGAAAGAAAGAAAGAAAGAAAGAAAGAAAGAAAGAAAGAAAGAAAGAAAGAAAGAAAGAAAGAGAAGGATCCTTGTGGGACTTTTCCTTCATTCATAGAAAGAAACCTAACATGCACGCCGACCAGTTGATTGTTTGAGCATTTTCACACAGCCCTTAACCTCTCCTTCCTAGGTTCTTTTGTTATCATTAATCGGTTTCATTTATATCCTCCTTTCCACCTGAAGCTCCCAGACCATAAAGCAGCAGCATTTCTGATGCTTTTGTGTGTTTGTTTTCTTTCTGATTTTGATAGAAAATCCCCTCCAGCAGTAACCTGCTAATCAGGTTTCATCCATCTAAAAATTATTCATTAAGGGCAATTTGGATTGTGCTGCTATCAGAAATAATGATTTGCCTTGTTCCTAAAGGAGCTACATTTTAGTCCTTTAATGAACAAATTGTTTAAAGTAGTGTGTATCATTTTTCTGGGAGGAATTTTATTTTCTTAGCATTACAAGGTGCATGGGAAGTTAAGATAAGTTGTTCTACCTAGAGCAAAGATGCTGTTTCCACTGTGCTCCTTTAATCCGGATCTAAGAAGATCCGGATCTAAGGAATGGGTGCATTCCTTAATCCGGATCTAGTAGACCTGGATTAAGGGAAGTACCCAATGTGTTTCCATGGGTGGTCTAGCACCCAATAGCAATGGGTGCTAGCTTCCCTGCCGTGGAAACACCAGAGCACCCATCTGGAAATCCAGATCTACCCACGAGGGGTCTGCTTGTCACCCCAGGTGTTTGGGGGGACAGGGGGTGCAATCTCTGAAGTGGCTTCAAAGTCATTTCGAAGTCACTTCGAAGTCTGTGCAAAACAGCTCCATTGAAGTCTGTGCTGATTATTGTTTTTACTTTTCTTTGTCTGCTGCTTTCCACCACCTCATATCTAAAACAAAACTTAAGAGTGCTGCTGCTGGAACTCCACCAACGTAATTGCTTTATTTAGGACAAAAACAATATGTTCACGCTAATGGCTCATTGATGAAATACAGTGCTAGGGTTTATTCCAAATGAATCTGGTTTCAGAATTTAAATAAATAACAGGAAGACGCAAGCAGGAGGCAGAAATTAATGGATAAAAATGACTGAGCTTCTGAACTGTCAATCTGCCTTTAATGAGAAAAAGTGCTCTCAAGAGGCATGAAGAATTACTGCCAAATTCCTTCCTCTAAGTTATATTTGTGCTACCCCATTGATTTCTGAAAAGAACATAGGTAAGTAACGAGAGCATGGTGAGTCTGATATGGCTTCTTAATTGTTTTTCTTGTAAGGCAGATTAGAAGATCAGAAGCTTAGTCATTTTTTTAACCTTCATTAATCTCAGCCCCCTAGTAGTATGCTAATAGGACTTCTTTCTCCCTAGAATTCCTATTCCCTTGTGCCATCACTTTATCAACTCCAGATGTTAGAAGTCGTAAGTCAAGTTGTTTAAACGTAACAGGATTGCTCTCAAAACTATGCAAACGGTAATTGTGACTTTAAGAGTGTGTGTGGAAGTTCCGATTTTAGGTACCTCTCCATTAGCAATAACTAGAGCACCGAAACAGGAATTTAAAGAAGAAAAGAAGATATAACTATGATTTCAACAGAGAAAATAGCAAGACTGACAAATAAACAGCATATTATTGATCACCTTTTCTTAAGGGAAAAGAGAGAGAACTCATAGCAATATAGTGCTAGATACATAAAATAGGAAGTTCATGGAGAAAGAAATGGCAGCAATACCCCTGCAAAACCAGGAAAAGAGGGAAAGTCTTCAGATGACATGTTCTCTTCCTAATATTATTTACAGGATCAAGCTTTTTCATTAACTTTCATTTAATAGTACAAATCCCCTCCTATCCTTTTCAGTGATTATTTTAGCACAGCTTGTAAAAAACATTAGTTGAATAATGAATTTTGCCCTTTGTAACTAGCTGTATAATATTGCACAGTTGTTATCCTCACAATATAATCATGGATTATTTAGCACAGAGTGTACAGACTAACTGAAAACTGGGGAAAGCAGCCACCAACAGGAAATCTATGGTCCCTTTCACGCAAAATGAAGAGATCGAGGTTTTTGTTTTCTTTTCTTTTTGATATGAGCAAGTGTAATGGATTCAGGGTATAGGCTGCAGTCAAAAAGTACCTATTTTTGCACCCATTAAGGACCCATTTGGGTATGAGCCAGATGACCCCATTTCCACCATGGCACCCATTTGGGACCCAATTGTTTCCACTGCCATGGGGGAAATCCGGATCAAATGGATACTTTCTGCCCTTTAATCCGGATATTCTGTAGACCCCATTAATGGGGTCTACAACGGGGTCTTCTGACAAATAATCCAGATTAAAGGAAGCCTGTTTCCACAGGAAACAGGCAATGGGGTCTAGAGGAGGCTAGAGGGAGGGGATGCACCCATGGGGGGGGGAGCCCCAAAGTCCCAGCTTCGGAGTGATTTCGGAGTCACTTCTAAATCATTCTGAAGTGACTCCAAAGTCCCTCCGAGAGATCAGCAGAGACTTCAAAGTTGCTCCAGAGTCCCTTTGGAGCACCTCCGAAGTCCACGCTGATCTCTTTGGAGAGATCAGCAATTGGCAGAGACTTTGGAGTCTTGCCGCCAATCTCTCCAAAGAGATCAGTGCAGACTTCGGAGGCACTCTGAAGGTACTCTGGAGCGGCTTCGAAGTCTCCACCGATCTCTTCAGAGGGACTTCGGAGGGGAGTCCATGCAGTCTGCGCTAATAGCGCACGGATCGTGCTGAAAGCTCCAGAGCCTCTCTGAAGTCCTTGGCAATCTTTTCGGAGCGGCTTTGGAGTCATTTCAAAATTATTTCAGAATGACTCCGAAATCACTCTGAAGATGGAACTTCGGAGATTGCCCCCGTCCCCCGTCCCCAGAGACACCTTGGGGGTCGATCCTGATTCTCCACATGGGTGCAAAGGTGTTTCCATGGCAGGGGGGTGAGCACCCGTTGCTAATGGGTGCTACACCTCCCGTGGAAACACATTGGGTGCTTCCCTTAATCCAGATCTACTAGATCCGGATTAAGAAATGTACCCATTCCTTAGATCTGGATCTTCTTAAACACCCATTATTTCTTAGGCCCTTTGCAAACCCCTTTGTAAACTGCTTATGCAGGCCCTTTGCATTGATTGGCTGCAGGCAAAATTGGAGGGAAAACTTTCTCAGGGCCTAGGAGGCTTGACTGGCAGGAAGGAGGAGTTTCCTTCAGTAACCAATAGCAACAGCCAATCAGAGTGCCTAGGACTGTTTGGTATAATAAGCAGGAATGAGAGCTCCCTTGGTCTTTTCTCTGAGGCATTATTGCAGGGGATTGATCACTGGGGTCTTTCTCTGGGCAAGATTTGAAGGAGATTGATCACTGGGGGTCTTTCTCTGAGGGAAATTTGTTAGGGACTGACCAGGGCTGGGGTACAGCCAAGCAAGGGAGGACTGGGCTGTGAAACACCCAGGGAAATGTTACATTTCTTTTGTAGGGCTTGAATTGAGGCAGAGCCTGCCAAAGGTGAAAAGTTGAGGGGCTTAACTTTTTAAAAGGAACATTATTTTCCTCTGAGGAAGGCAGGCAGTTATGATAGGAAGACTGAGTTATTGAGAGACTTAATGAACTTTAACTAACAACACTTGAACTTTATATTCATCTTCATTATTGCCTAATAGCTTGTAATCGTTAATAAACCTGTTTGGGGATGTTTTTCCACTGTCATTAAAAGTACCCATTAAGTATCCATTAATAGGTATGTAATGGCATTTTTGTACCCATTAATGGGTACTTAATGGGTACTTCTAGTGACAGTGGAAAAACACCCTTGGTTTACTGTTTAAGTGCTTGCTACCAGTTTATTGAACTTAGGCTGTAGTACTCACTAGGCCATTGCACGTTCCTAGCAACCTACTATTACCCGGCTACTCTTAGGAGGGCAGGCACTGGCTGGACTGTTGGGGATCGTAACAGCAAGCCATGAAGACACAGACAATATCCTTCAGTCTGTGAAACCTTTTCTTCTTCTACAATCATGACAAGATAAGAAGCTTCCACTTTTTAAACCACAGTTTCCCATAATTTCCAGTTCTGTGCTTAGTTAATCAATAAATCAGATATGAAATCTACATGTCATCCTGCCTTCTTTCCCATTAGCCTCAACTATTC
The DNA here is from genome assembly GCA_023333525.1 of Aspidoscelis tigris stejnegeri. Taxonomy (NCBI): domain Eukaryota; kingdom Metazoa; phylum Chordata; class Lepidosauria; order Squamata; family Teiidae; genus Aspidoscelis; species Aspidoscelis tigris. The sequence continues at coordinate 78,369,292 of JALMGA010000005.1, read as the reverse complement.
CACAAGCATTAAAATCTGGTGTGATGCAGAACCTCAGAAACCCCAAAGGTACTGGTCAAAGTGCACAAACATGAAACTGCCAGATTCCTATGCCAGAGGGGCTTGTAGAAATGACTATAAGCAGGGAACACAGAGTAAGGGCAGATGGCAAGAGAGTATTTTCCTTCCTTCCCTGACCTGCAAAAGGATATATGCTTTTGCAATAGCTCCAGTCATCATTACTGGTAGAGACCACAGGATTAGCACTGCCTGTTGGGGGGGGGGGGAGAGAGAAGAAGAAGAACTTGGCTTTTCCACCCCACTTTTCTCACCCATTTAAGGGGACTCGAAGCTTTCTATTCTTCTCCCCAGGACAGACACCCTGTGAGGTGGGTGAGGCTGTGAGAGCTCAGAAGAGAGCTGTGACTAGCCCAAGGTCATCCAGGTGGCTTTGTGGAGGAGGGCAGAATCAACCCCAGTATTCCCAGATAAGAGTCCGGCTCCCTAACCACTAGTCCAAATTAGCTCATGTTGGCTCAGATGTGTCTTATGTTGGCAAGAACACCTCTAAACCTGGACCAAATTTTCTGAACTGGGCTAGCACAGCCCAGAATAGTCCATGCTGTATGGAAATGACCAAACAGGACAAAAAATTACCATAATACACTCTGATCGCATTCCCATTTGACTTTTTAAATCTGGATTGGACTATTTTAATCCTGATTCAGGACTGAGTGTGCATTCTGGGTGTCCCCATTTGCTTGAGGTTAACACAGGCTGAATTTGAATACTGAAGTTCAACTCAAACCGTGCAAATCCCCAGGACGGAGAAACAGGATCTTTTCATCTCCACCCCTTGCTCTGTAAGCCTGCCCCACTCAGAAACAGCTAAGTGAATGAACAAACACAGGGCAAAGCAATCACTCTCCCTTTCAGTTTCCCTCCCTCTGTGATTGTTGCCACAAATGTATCTCTTGTAAATGGAGGTTTGTGTTTTTAAAAAGTTTTCCCCTCCTCTGCGATTGCTAAATGTATCTCTCGTAAACAGAGGGTTGACTGCTAAATGTATCTCTCATAAACAGGCTCGGGGTTTTTAAAAGTTTCCTCCTCCTCTGCAATTGCTAAATGTATCTCTCATAATTGCAGTGGCACTCAAGGGAAAATCTGTGTGTTTAAAGATGCAAGCTTTGTTTTGATCTTTGGCTAGCTAGCATTGCAGGCATGGCAAGGGGAAGGGGCAGACCTTCCCAGATGTAAAATCCCACCCATCCGTGGTAGGCATTGGCCAGAACCATAGGGAGACAGTCCGGAAGGCTGATCTCCTCCCTGGATAGTGTGATAGCATTCCCAAGGGGGGGGGGAGGAATCGGCTGGACACCAAAATGGGACCAAGAACAGTTTTTCTGTTATCTGATGAGATTCTGCTGCAAGTATTGCCAACCATTGAATGTTATTTTGTGGTGTCCTGCAACACAACCTTCTGTGTGGTGGTGTATGCATCCTGGAATCTTCTCCTGTCAGATGCTAGTGGGGCAACTATTATTATATAGTTATTCTAAGCACTCACTGAAAACCTATCTGGCATTTCCAGTGTTAATAAATGTCTGTTTTCTGAATGCAGCCAGTTTTTGCTACTATTATAATATCTTGTTGTTTTAACAGCTTTTAACTTTGCTTTTAATTATAATCTATCAGAAGAGAGCTGTGACTAGCCCAAGGTCACCCAGCTGGCCTTGTGGGGGAGGGCGGAATTGAACCTGGTATTCCCAAGTAAGAGTCCGCCTCCTTAACCCCTAGACAAGTGATGGCTAACCTTTTGAGCTTGGTGTGTCAAAATTCACAAGAAAACCTAGCTTAACTCGGGTGCTGTGTCACTTCCAGAAATATCCATAATTTTGTGATATTTGTAGCTCTAGTAAGAAAGTTATATTTTTGATATATGTATTTTATTAAAAGCAAAAATGAATAATTCTTTACATTTGCTAAATCTTCAATTGAAAGTTGGTATTTCGTACACTTCAAGAATAAGCAAGCACTACATGCCCAGGTGCCAGGGTGACCAGGTGTGTCACCTAAAAGGGCTTGGCGTGTCACCTGTGACACGCGTGTCATAGGTTGGCCATCACCGCCCTAGACTAAACTGGCTCATATGACTACCTTTTAATCTTTAAGCTGTATATTTCTTAAGGAATATTCTGAGCAGTCTAATCTCTCATCCTTGGTAGCTTCTTTGGAATTAGGTTAGTCTGAAGTTAGGGAAGATCCCAAGACCAGTCATTGCCACTGCTGCTGACATGGTAATTACCAGCTTTAGGTAGCAAAACAACTGTTCAGGTTTGACCTGGTTCAAATCAGACTGAACCACACTATCCAAAAGGGGCCAATTCAAGAGGTTTTCACTTGAAGTGGTCAAACCAACCAGTTTGATTCTGACTGGCAGTTAGCCCTTAGGGTTTTCCCCCATTAATTTTTAAGGTATTGAAAAATGAACAGGTTAAAACATGTCTGAGGTCCAAACTCAAACCAGAATGAGCCTGTTCATCCCAGACTGAATTCAGACTGAACACCATGTGGTTGGGTTCAAATTGAACCAAACCACAATTTTTGAGTTTGCGCATATATCAACTCCGTAGTGCAAGCAGGCTTACAGCAGGCCTGAGCTCTTAACTGCTGCTGACCGCCAAGGTTTGCTATTTAATGACGCTTCAATAGTAGGGATGTGCACGGATATTAGTAACATTCAAAATTTGTCCTAATTCAGTCGGATTCGGACATTTGAATTCAGATTGAAATTTGGCACATTCGGAGATTGGCACCCATATTTGAATGGAATGTTTTGATACATTCGTATGAAACTTTGCATGGCATTCATATGGTATTCGAATGGGATTCATATGCTCATATATAGGATCTGCATGTTATTCATACGCATTCATGTGGGATTTGTATAGGATTGAGTATTAGTATCGAATACAAATTCTACCACATTTGAATGGGATCTATTCTAACGAATACAAATTTTCTTGCATTTGATTCAATATGAATCAAATACAAAAAAACATTCATTTACATCCCTGTTCCATAGTACTTTCAAGCACCATTAGAACTGGCTCAGTTTGCCATCAATTATCATTATTATCACCTAGATTGTGATGTTCAAACTTGCTATAATATCTTTGAGGGCAAGAGTTCTCTGTGGCCAAATATCATTACCAACCCGCAAAAATCCTCCATAAGAAACCCTCAGCCTTTTAATATTACCCTTTACTTAATCTAAAACATTGATAATGGAAGGAATTTGAAAGATGCATTTAAGTTCATATATAGTTCATACAGTATATTAGTTGACAGATAGCAAACATGAAGATTATAAGAACATAAGAACATAAGAGAAGCCTTGCTGGATCAGGCCACAGCCCATCTAGTCCAGCATCCTGTTGCACACAGTGGCCCACCAAATGCTCATGGGCATCTCAAGCAGAGACAAGGACAAACCTTCTCCTGCTCTCGAGTCCCAGCAGATGGCCCTAGAAGCGCCCCATTTCCTCCCCCCCCCAGCCTGAAAGATGCACCTAGGCATTCGTTCTAGTAGCCATTGATACATCTGTCATCCATAAATTTGTCTAACCCTTCCTTAAAGCCATCCAGACTGGTAGCTGTCACCACCTCTTCTGGCAGCATATTCCATAAGCCGATGACCCTCTGTGTGAAGAAATACTTCCCCCTGTCAGACCTTACGCTCCTACCCATCAGCTTCATAGAGTGCCCCCTGGTTCTAGTGTTGTGCGATAGAGAAAAGAAATTTTCTCTATCCACCTTTTCTATACCATGCATAATTTTATATACTTCAATCAGGTCCCCTCTCAAACGCCGTCTCTCCAGACTGAAGAGGCCTAGACGTTGCAGCCTGGTTTCGTAAGGGAGGTGTTCCAGACCCTTAATCATTCTGGTTGCCCTTCTCTGCACCTTCTCTAGTTCCACAATATCCTTTTTGAGGTGTGGTGACCAGAATTGTACACAGTATTCCAAATGTGGCCTCACTATAGATTTATAAAGGGGCAAAATGACACTTGCTGACTTATTTTCTATTCCCTTCCTAATTATTCCCAGCATTGAATTTGCTTTTTTTGCTGCTGCCGCACACTGGGTTGACACCTTCATTGAACTGTCCACCAAAACCCCGAGATCCCTTTCCTGGCGTGTTGCAGAAAGCTCAGACCCCATCAGTTTATAGACGTAATTTGGATTCTTGGCCCCAATGTGCATTACTTTACACTTGTTAAGATTAAAGCACATTTGCCACTTGGTTTCCCACTCACCCAATGCTAAGAGATCCCTCTGGAGCTCTTGGCAATCTCTTTCAGATTTTACTACCCTAAATAATTTAGTATCATCAGCAAACTTTGCTATTTTACTATGTACCCCTTTTTCTAGATCATTGATGAATAAATTAAAAAGCATTGGTCCCAGTACTGAGCCTTGAGGGACCCCACTTTTTACTTCTTTCCACCCTGAGAAATTGCCGTTTACTACTACTCTCTGCTTTCTGCCCTTAAGCCAGTCACAAATCCAGGACAGAACCTGTCCTTTTATTCCATGGCTGGTGAGTTTACTCAGTAGCCTTTGATGTGGGACTTTGTCAAAAGCCTTCTGAAAGTCCAGATAGACAATGTCCACTGGTTCACCTTTATCCACGTGTTTATTGACACTCTCAAAGAATTCCAACAAATTTGTGAGGCATGATTTACCTTTGCAGAAGCCATGCTGGCTTTTGTTCAGCAATGCCTGCTGCTCCATATGCACACTAATTTTGTCTTTAATAATGGTTTCCATCACCTTACACGGAACTGACGTTAAGCTAACTGGTCTGTAGTTGCCTGGATCACCCCTGGATCCTTTTTTGAATATTGGTGTTACATTTGCTACCCTCCAGTCCTCAGGTACGGAGCCTGATGTTAGGGAAAGATTATATATTTTTGCTAGAAGGTCGGCAATTTCGCATTTGAGTTCCTTAAGGACTCTTGGATGAATACCATCTGGTCCCGGTGACTTGTTAACATTTAGTTTATTAAGACATGCCAGGACCTCTTCCTTGGTTATTTCTGTACAGTTTAACTCTTCAGAAAACACAGGCTCAGCTACTGGCATGTGTCTTCTGTCTTCCTCCGTGAATACGGAAGCAAAAAATTCGTTTAGTCTCTCTGCAATCTCCGTGTCTTCTTTAATTACCCCTTTCTCTCCTTTACTATCTAGTGGTCCAACTGCTCTCCTGGTTGGATTCCTACTTCTGATATACTTAAAGAAGTTCTTGTTATTTCTTTTGATGTTTTTAGCAATGTGCTCCTCAAAATCTTTCTTAGCTTTCCTAATGGCCGTCTTGCATTCGTGTTGCCAGTGTCTATGTTCCCTCCTGTTCTCCTCATTTGGACAAGCCTTCCAATCTTGGACAAGCCTTCCAATCTTGGACAAGATTGACAGTTGTCACCTAATAATCTGCATAAACTGACAATGCTCAGACTGTACTTTGGCTACAGCTCTAGTGTATAGGTTTAGCAACCAGAAACTCCTGTGTTTTGCTAGAGATACCAATATTACATTCATGTATTTAATTTATTTAATTAGCTAAGATCCCAAGAGAAAGTGGAGGACAAGGAGCGGGAGAACCCTAACATTTTGCTCTAAGATTTAATTATAACTTTGTCAGAAACTACTTCGTGATTACTATGTTTTAAAACTTAATGGTACAAAAGGACAGAGAAACTGATGTATTTGCTACACAATGCATAGATCTTAACTTTGGGATTTACTACCATGAGGATGTGGCATTGGTAATTAGATTTATTTTAAAAAGACTGAGATCAATTTATGGAAATTGGAGGTATCATTTGGGTAGAAAAGCCAAGTAGTCATCATCATCTTCTCCTTCTCCTTCTTCTCCTTCTCCTTCTTTTTCTGTTAGCGCTAATGGCAGTAGGAGACGATGCATCTCTGAAGGCTAGTTGCTAAGAGACTGCAAGAAGGACAAGTTGTGTGATTATGTCCTCCTGGTGGACTTCCTTGTGCAGCTAGATAGGCCATGGGTTTGTTCCAGTAGAGTATTTGCTATGTGCTTATGGCTCAACCCCTCGCCATTATTAAAATAAATATAGCTTTTGCTTAAACCAACAAAATGTGTGTGGCTGTCTTGTATAGCATAATATAAGAGATCTTCACTCTAAAAAACAAGTGAATCTTCCAAGTTAAATTTCCAAAGTTTATTAAATGTGGATGGGATACTATCAATTTTTACATTCCAATTATGGCTGTTTATTTACCTAGAGAAATGAAAAGACTTAAAGACTTTAAAAATGCCTTAACTATCATCCAAGGATAGTATTATTGACCCTTATTATTGCTTCACATTTTGCTGTTACAGAATCTGCATGTATTTATTTATTTAACATATTTATATTCCATGTTTCTATCATTTAGGGCTTCATTACGGCTTCCAAACACCTTTGAATAAAGTCATTTACAAACTGCAGCAGCACTTCTCTAAATTTTCATCTTTAAACAAGCTTCCATTCTAACGGCAGTCAAATTACTTATTTATTAGTAAATGTATAATCCACCTTCCACGTCTAAGCAATCATGAGGCAGGGATCATAACACTGGATAAAAGACAAGAAGCGTAATTACAAGAATACCAACTAAAAACACAGCTGACCATTGCTGGGTCAAACAGCCTTCTTGTACACACTGTATTATATGCCAATTCTGAACTGAGTGCAAATGGACCAGAGATGCAACAACTCCACAGATCAAACCCTGAACAAGTAAGTATGCCCTAGTGAGGAAATGAGGTCTATTTCAGTGCTTTACTTTTCTTTGCAGAGAAAATAGCCTCACGGAAGAGAGCTTGAGAACATGAAATATTAAACTGAATTTGCGAATGTGAATTTTGCAAGTTCCCTAATCTCTGACTTCTCCTGCTGCTGCTACCCACAGACAGGCACTGCAACATTAAAATTCTTTCTCTGATAGGGATCCTGTAGTTTTCCAGACATTGTTGTAGTTCAATGTGCAGCATTTGTGTCAGATGACCAAAGATTTACTCCAGCTACATGTGGGGCCTTTTGTAACAATGTAGCTTCTCTCAAGGTACCATAAAGGCATTATTGCTAAAAGGGACAATCACAGGAAAATGGGACTTTGCCCAATATTCAGTTTGCTCAATATTGTCCAATATACTACTTCCTAGTGGTACTCTAAGAATACCAGGATAAAGTCTCAAGTAACTTGCATGTTACAGTGCAGATTCATGCTCATATTTCACATTGGGAATTGCTGTTTAGAAAGGGCTAATGCCATTTGCCATTGTTCACATTAGGCTTTGTATTATGGAGGGGACAGAAAACATAAAAAACAAAGAAATTTACTCAGTGTTGACAGCTGTTGCAAGAGGCATGCAACACCTAAATTGTTTTCCAGTTTTAATCTTCCTTCATAACATTCACTTTCCCCCTTAAAACCATTCCTTAAATTAAAAGTACTTTGCACATACAAATACTATTACACTTAGGCATTTAAAAATAATTCTGAAGTCTAAATCTTGAATTGGTATGCAAATTCAATCATTAGCCACACTTCAGAACAGAGTGGGATTGCCTTTGAAGCTTCTGTACGAAAATGTCACTCAAAGCAGCTTCATTCCCCAAGCTGAGAATGTGAACGCAACAGCTTAAAGCAGAAGTTATTTGGAAGAGGTTGTTAACATCTATGCCCTTCTCGAGCCAAGGTTTATCCCAATCTTCTTATACAAATGAATTACAACTCCCACTTACTACTTTCTAATATGAGATTTGCAATTTATCAGCTGGCACAGTCTTAGTGTTTCTACAGTAATGGTCAGAGAGAATTTCCAGCCTAGTTAAATACAGAAGAAGAAGAAAGTCTGAGTTGTTGGGTAAAAAGTATGACTTCAGTGTAACTTTAAAGTACACTTTAGAAATATGTCTAACATTTTGAAATGTGTATGGTGTAGCAGATTCCAAATAAAACTTATTACACTGCCAGCACAGCTTTCTGGATATTTCTGGATATTTATGCTAAAGGATTAGTTCCACTAGCTGAAGGCCGAAGGGTCTGTTTTTAGCTAATGCAGACTTCATTAGAACTCATATTTTTTTTATCCAGCAGCTAATGTTGTCAGTACTTATTGATTCATTGTAAAGATAATTATGTTATTTTGATAGCAAGTCAAAAAACATCAGAGTGACCGTGATTCCATGTGACTGCAGTATGTCTTTAATGTCACAATTGATGTTTGCATTTTAGGTGGAGGAGTCATATGTATAGGTAAAGAATGGGAGAATATCCAAAGAAACGTGCTTTAAGGTTGAAACAATATGCTACAGAAAAATTGGTTTTGCTTCCAGCTTCGCAAATTCCCTCCCAAAAATTCAGTTTCTGTGTAAATATTAATACGGGTATATTTTTCACAGTAAAACTAAGAATTTAGACGTCTGTAGAAGCACGCTTTATTATACTATTTAATATGAAAAAACTCCACATAAGAAATGCCACATCCAGCCAAAATCTATTGAATGTGTCATTTCTAACAGCAAATACAGCACGGAGTTAAACACCTTTCTTAATGAATTGTAAATGAATGGAAAGAAAACATAAATGCATTTGAACACATCAAAATTTGATTAGAATTAAGTATCCTGGAAGGAACAGGTGCACAGTTAGAGGATACTCCTGAATTTGTTTCTGTCATTGAAGGTTCAGGGGTCAACAGTGACTAGGAGTGCCTCTTCCATCTCAGGTCCATCTAACAGCCCTTTCTGGAAAGAGGGAGCATGAGCTTCGTGGTCTGTACTCCAGTATCTGCTGAGCTGGACAACAGCAGCTCTGAAGACAGGTGAACAATTCTGGCCCAACACACATTGCCCAAGTCTTAGAGGAATGGCAGTGTTGTTTGTCTAGCTAGTGGGATTTTTCTTCCTAGAAACATTTGTACATCACTGGAGATAGTAATGCTGTTTAATTATCATTACTAAGATGTCCAACTTTGCAGAGGGACTCTTCTGTCAATGGTCGTGAGACTTTGGAGGTTTCTGACCTTCCTTCCTTCCTTCTTCCACCTATGCCGGTGATGGCCAACCTATGACACGCGTGTCACAGGTGACACGCCAAGCCCTTTTGGAAGACACACCTGGTCACCCTGGCACTTGGATGTGTATTGCTTGCTTGTTTTGAAGTGTGTGAAATACCAACTTTCAGTTGAAGATTTAGCAACAAAAGTCACTAATGTAAAGAATTATTTGTTTTTGCTTTTAATAAAATACATATATCAAAAATATAACTTTTTTACTAGAGCTACAAATATCACAAAATTATGGATATTTCTAGAAGTGACACAGCACCTGAGTTTAGCTAGGTTTTCTTGCGAATTTTGACACACCGAGCTCAAAAGTTTCACCATCACTGACCTATGCCTTCTGCCTCCCTGTTTGCTTCCCTATCACAATCTTGCCAAGAGATTGGGGGGGGGGGAGAGAAGTGAACAAAAGCTGCTGCCAAATATGATCTGAATCAGGCTTATATAGGGGGTGCAGTTTGGATCCCCGCCCTGATGACATTGGAGTATGATGGAAAAGAAAGGGGGGAGGATGTTTCTCCCCTGCAAGTCTGCATAATAATCTATAAGTGGGGACATGAAAAAACATAGCTCATAGCTGATTTTAAAAACCTGGATTAAAACCCAGACTAAATTGTGCAGTGGGAACCTGCCCCAGATACTGTAGTATCCTAAGTGTGGCTATTACAAAGTGTCTGCCAATGCAGGGGATGGCACTTCTGTTCACAACATTTTACTTTCCTGTAGAATAAGTGTAATTTTATAAAACATTTTATATTTTAGAAAACATTTAGGGTTGAATTTCTAATTTTACTGACTTCCTTTTTTGATGAACGTATTTTAAAAGACAAAGATTTTTGTTTTAAAAATTACCATCACCAATCATTTCTACATTTTTGGACTGAATACTTATCAAAAGCATTAAGTTTATGCTGAATGCATTACATAACAGAGTACTTAAGTTAAAACAAAAAAACCCCAAACCCTATTTCTGATCTTCTTCTCAATCAACTGAGTTCTGGTATAAACTTTGAGGTGAGAAAAGACCTACTGATAGCTAACATTACTGTATTTTCTGGCGTATAAAACTACTTTTTAACCCAGGAAAATCTTCTCAAAAGTCGGGGGTCGTCTTATACGCCGGGGGTCATCTTCTTATACAGCGAGTATATCCCAAACTCTATATTTTAACTGGAAAGTTGGGGGTCGTCTTATATGCCCAGTCGTCTTATACGCTGGAAAATACGGTACTTACCATATGAACTTGGACATATGAACTGTATGAAACAATACATGGAACAGATGCTCTCAAGGAACGTACTATTCCCAAAAGTATATTAAACAAGAGTCAACAATGTCACAAGCTTTTATCATTACAGAGTTCACTGTTGTCATGGCGTCTTCTCATTTGGAAATGCTGATTACAGTAGTGGAATTTACATAGTAGAAACTGAAACGTAAACTTTGCTGACCATTGTCTACTTGGCCTCTGTTCACAATTTAATTAACTGTTAACAGATTGTCCCAGATATGATGCTATACAGATATTTTATCTCCCTGTTAATTAGTAATTATGCACTGGCAAGTAATATAAGATTTCCTTCCAATTATTCCTGAACTTAGTGATTATTTAAAGTTAACTAATTAGCAGTTGAGGGCTGGTACATCTTCTGGGCAAATAAGTGTTCGATAATCCCTATTAAAATATACATTGTGGTTGTTGACTTGTAACAAAAAAGTGGCAGTTCAAAGGGTATTAAATACAGCACAAGGCGAATAGGAGCCTATTAAAAATTTCCCCAACTGTTCTAATGAGAATGCCGAGGGTCATTTTTCCTAGTTTGCCATCTGTTTAGTTTCTGGCATGTGTCTCTGGTATGATAGGACGGCACTGGAGTTCACTGGTTTGTCACAAAATAAACCAGAGAAATGAAGCAGTTTCAGCACTTTACAAAATATGTGCAATAGTTCCTAACTCTGGAAAATGCACATCCAGATAGCAGAAGTTATAGGTAGAATGCAAATTCAGATTCAAAAGTACTACAGTGTTTACTATATTTATATATAGATCAGAATTAAAATACTGAAAGAAAAACACTTCTATTGTTCCCAGTGCTTGTGGCTGGCAAATAATAGACAAAAAAAATTGGAAAGATGTTAAACATCTAAGTAATGATAATTCTGCACTGGCATGTACAGCAGATCAGCAAATGCACTATAAGCCTCTCTTCTGCATGTTGGGGCAGTTTAAGGGAGGTCCTGGGTGGCCCACTATACCAACCAGTGAGGAATCAACCTATAGATTAGGGGTGTGCACAAATGCAATTTTCGGGATACAATCTGATTTGAATAAAATATCCCAAAATTTGATTCGATTCTAATCTTTAAAATTCAAATTTACCCAAATTCAATTCGAATTAAGCAAATTTGAATCTATTTGTTTGGATTTTCGGTTCGAATTTGCACTTACAAATGTTGACAAATGTTTGAGGCTGAATTTGACTAATTTTATCCCTGATAGTGGGATCTTTAGTTTATTATTTATTTCTTGTTTATTCTGTGCTATGTTTTATGGAAAAAAACTATAAAACATAATTAGGCTTTATTAATGTTGATACTTTAATAACTAAGACCATTTCTACACTTTGCATTAATCCAACGCCTATTTGCACGAGGGCCTCAGCAACGGAGCATTTGTTCCACTAGGCTGGTGGTTCCATTCGGAACCGCCCTAGCCCACCCCAGGGTGCCCACACATGTTCCAAGTGTAGAGCATGAAATTGTGCTCTACACCTGGCCCAGGGTGTTTGTGGTCATCCCCAGCAATCCCGGAGCTGTTCAGGAGAGAGCGCATTCGCATGCTCTCTGCTTGACAGCTGACGGCCCCACCTCTGGCTGCCTCCACTGGGCAGGCCTGTACCATTCTTTCCCCGGGTTCCTGCGGGTTCTAGGGGACTGGATCAGGTCCCCTAGGGCCCACAGGAGCCCTCCCAATCAGAGTGGGTGGCACACACAGACACACAGCGCTGCCAGCGCACTCGCCATTTCAGAACCCGGTGAGCATGAGGTAAATGCCTCTCGCATGCATCCCCGCCCCATAGGCCCATACCTGGGGGTGCTTGGGGGGTGCTGTGGGCCCAAGGGGACCCAATCTGGTCCCCTAGAATCCATGGAAACTAGAGAAGGAATGTGACAAGTCTGCCTGCCCCTGGGTCGAATGTGACCCAATGGGGGGCAGGCCTGGGACAGATTCCCCTTTCACACGTAGGTAGGTAGGAACATGTGGCCATATGTCCCTTACCTGCCTAGGTGTGAACGGGGAAAGCATCCACGCGTGGCCTAGCCTTACTGCACTACAGCCATTTGGCTGTGGCAGGAAAAGGCCTCTGGTTTAGCAAGGGGACAATGGACCTCGTTTCTGCATTGCTGGTGCAGTATAAAGGGAGGCCCCGTTCCCTTTTAATATGCTCCATCTGCACAAGATGGAGAGTAGATCTCAGCAAAGTAGCCCCAAATGGCAGCAAACTGGACAACAGAGCTGTATGGCAGTGCAACAAGGTACATTACCAAAATGTATCCCATGGAGCTCCAAGGTCAGGAACATTAATTCCTGGCTGTTGGAACTTTTGGAGGCAGCTCCAAACAGGCACAAGCTTTAACATTGATCTAGACCGGTGATGGCCAACCTATGACACGCGTGTCACAGGTGACACACCAAGCCCTTTTGGGTGACACACCTGGTCACCCTGGCACCTGGGCATGTAGCGCTTGCTTGTTCTTGAAGTGTATGAAATACCAACTTTCAACTGAAGATTTAGCAAACGAAATTCAGCAATAAACGTCACTAATGTAAAGAATTATTTGTTTTTGCTTTTAATACATATATCAAAAATATAACTTTTTTACTAGAGCTAAAAACATCACAAAATCATTGATATTTCTAGATGTGACACAGCACCCGAGTTAAGCTAGGTTTTTTTGTGAATTTTGACAAACCGAGCTCAAAAGGTTCGCCATCACTGATCTAGACACTGGGCCAGAACAGCTATCACAACACAGACAGTCTTGTTCCAGTCCAAGGACAGATCCGTATGTAACTTGGACAGATTGCTCATTCCAGTAGGGATGTGCACAAATATTCATAACACTTGTAATTTGGTCGAATTTGGACATTTGTACACGAATCGAATGTTACGATATTCGTATACTAACGTTCTTACAAAAATGAATGTTTCTAGACATTTGTACAAATAGTTCGGACATTCGTTAGATTGGAGGTATGGAAAAATCCACAGTGGATCCAGATTGCATTTGGCATAGATCAACAGTGGATTAAAAGTGGATTCAGGTCGGATTCAGGTGGATTCAGGTCAGAGTGCGGATTTGTTATGGATATGTATCGGATACATATTCATTCATATCTGATACATATTCATTTGTGTCTGATATGTATCCATTCATATCAGACATGTATTCTTTCATATCTGATATGTATAGAATATTTATATGAATACATGCAAATAGATTCATATCGGATAGGATTTTACCACATTCTAATCTCATCTATTCATATGAATACAGATTTTCAAACATTCGATTTGTTCTGAATCAAATGTCTAAAATGCTTTCGCGCACACCTCAACATTTCAGTACAGGGCAGCCTGCCCTGTTCCAGAACAAGGAAGGTAAGTGTGGAAATGGCTTAAAATAGGTCTTGTTTATAGTTTAATTAATTTTGAACTGTGGTCCTCATATATTGAAGAACTCCCATTAGCTTGTGACTTGTCACCATAGCTTTGATTAAATCCTTAACATCTAATCTGCCTGGCTATTTACATCTTAGTGTCTGTTGGGTATCTTCTTCATTAGTGGCAGGTGGTAACAATGACCTCTGGTTCTACATGTGCTTTGAACACTTTCCTGAAATTGTACATGATTCACATATTAATATTTGCCACTACTACCTGCCTAATCTGTTAGCACAGAATCATTGGTTGGGTGACAAGCCCCGTCTCCCACAGCGCTCTCCTAATTTACCTTTTCTATGGTCCACATCAAATCACTCCTGCAATGTTGGGAAAGGGCCAAGCTCACAAAGGTTGCATGGTGCAAGATGCCAGCCCAAAGACAACTTACTGCCTTATTAAATGCTTCCCCCCCTTTTTTGATGCAGAAAAAAAGAACCAACTTTTTAAGCTTTAATATAACTACATTTATTATAAGTCAGCTTTTTTAATAAATTGGCCTTCCTTTCAAATAAATATGCAGGGAAAAGGCATTATGAACATTAGTGTCCTCATTAGGAGTGATGGATATCTATGCATAAGGCAATTAAAAGCAGATGTGAAATGCAACAGACACATGTGAAAAACTATTTCTTAACCTAATTCAGCATGTTCTCATTTGATATCAAAGCCTTAGAGAACAGATAATGCTGCAGTTTTTGTCCTGGAAGGGTAGATTTCCACATCACAATGCAGGGGAAACATTCCTGCATTCTGTCATCCTGGTTAGAGCTCTTTTTATTTTAAAAAAACTTATACAGAAATAAGTGTATTCATGCCTGGCTTCGACAGGCGATCTGCGCAGGCAAGGGTGCCTGGCAAATCAGAGGCCACGCCATGCCCATGCGCACAGTGCGACCAGCTTCCTCATCTCAGTTGCTGGCCGGCACTAAACAAGTAAGCCCCGTTCAAGTGTGCGTGCCCCTGGGATGGGATGAGGGGTGTTGGGTGGGGGTCCCGCCAGCCCCAGGAGGCTGATCTGGGCCCCTGGAGTGGGTGAGAGCCCAGGGAAGGGAGGCGCCAGGGCTTCCCACCCCTGGCTCCACAGAAGCCAATGGGAGCAGCCCAGGGGAGGGGCTGAGCTGTCACAGAGGGAGAGTGTGTGAACGCTTTCCCTCCGGTACAGCTGGGAACGACCCAGAAAGGGCCGAATGGGTGGAGAGTACTTTTTTGTGCTCTGAAACCCGAACGTGTCTATGACGCGTTGGAAGAGTGAATGCCCCGTTCCAGCATGTTGTAGATGCATTCGAAAAACCCTCATGCAAAAAGGCCTTAGGTTACCAGTAAGGGCAGAAAGGACCCAGCTTAAGCCTCTCCAATTATTCCTCCAAAGGACAAGAAACCTAGCTAGACGTTGGTTGGTTTTGGTTTCTCTGGGGACTAACTGACAGGGAAGCAATACACCTATGAGAAAACACAGCTGTATTTTTCATCAGAGTGTCAGTCATGGTAATGTGTCCCTTCTCCATTGCTCCATCTGTAGTACCTCCCAGGACACTTATTCTGAAGGACACATCAAAGGCCTACAATGTGGATATAGCCCTAAACAACATCAACTGCTGCAGAAAGAAGGGTAAAGCTACCTGTGTGAATAAAGAGCACCTCAAAAAACCAAAAGTTCTGTATGGCCTTAAAACAGGAAAATCAAATTTTATGAAGTACATAGAAGCAGAGCTATTCTGTAAAAAATGTTATTCAGAGGCAGGCATCATATTTTACCAATCCTGTAAAAGCAAAACAGTGTTCCGCAAACACCATATTCTGCAAGAATATATATGCATCCCATGGGACTACCAGTGGAAGGAAGATAGTCAAGATATATATATCTTCTAATCACACAGTTGATCAGAACAGAACAAACAATGGAAATGCATCATTTTGTACTTACCAAATCCAAAAGCACTGGACCCGCCAATACTCTGTGAAGCTTGAACACTTGTGGATGTATAGAGCCCTGTGACCAGTAAGCCATCAAAAAAGGTGCTTGTTGAAATGGTCACTGAAATTGAGAAAGAGAGAGAAAACAGAATTGATTTTTAAAAAGTTTCTTCCTCCATCGTCGTTTTCTCCCCAACCCTGCTAAAGTGGTTATGCTCTAGCTGGATGGCTAAGAAAAGGTCTTTTCTCTACGTGAGCAATCCATGTGCCAGGCAGTAATTTTTAAAATTTCTTCTATGTGACCCAATAAAAACGCAATGATAGGAACAGTAATACTGCATCACACTGTTGCACCTAGCAAGTTCATGCTTCATGTGCTTAGAATGGCATTCACAGTAGAGATGTGCATTAATTCTTTTTACATTCTATTCAAATCAAATACCCAAAAATCGAATTCAATACAAATCTTTGAAATTCAAATTTAACAAGATTTGATTCGAATTAACAAAATTCGAATCTATTCATTTGAATTTTTGATTCGAACCTGCACACATGAATGTCGACAACATCCATATGTGCATGTATGTATCTTCCCCACATCTGTACACATGTGTACGCATCCGTATGCATCCAGTAGTTATCCTGTATGGAACCCGTTTTGTTCCATACAGATCCGTACAAATGTGTACAGATGCAGAAAATATGCGGATCTTCAAGTAGGCATTGTGTACGAATCCATACACATACGAATGTCTGGATAATTCAAACAAATAGATCCAAAATCCAAAATTCTATTCAAATGTTTACATTCAAATTTCGGCACATTCTATTTGAGTTCGAATGTAAAAATTCAGCACATTTGATCAGATTTCGAATGCCTACGAATATTCATGCGCACCCCTAATTTACAGCGTTAGTTTGCATCCCATGGGACTACCAGTGGAAGGAAGATAGTCAAGGACAGGAAGTAACCTGTACAGTGTTCTTTGGGTTCCCTCATAATCTAAGACCATTTCCACACCACACCGTCACACTTCAGGCTAGTTCATCCACAACAGGCCAGGCTACCTCTAGCACGCAACAAGCCCAACTTCATAAGTTGGTACTGCTCTTGGATGTCCAGTGAAATGGCATCAGATGTGGTGTGCTGGACTAAGACCCAAGTGCTGTCCACACATGGGCTGCTGGTCCAGTATGCCAGCTAGAACATTGCATGGACTACTTGGAAGCAGTCTGCATTTCAAGTGGCCTATTGAGCCATCTTCATCCCATCTCCCACTTCAGTGCCTTTTCTGGTGCTCATGAACTAGGCCTCCCAGTAGATTGATCCATATTGCAGACAACGTATTCCAACGGGTCTTCTGGGTTATACCAAATCATTGTGGACATGGTCTAAGATTACATATTTTTAAATGAGGATATGTTGAGGAATTCACACTCACACCCATTTTATGAAACCAGCGGGCAGGTGTTTCTTGGAGAATGGAATGTCATATGACCAAAGAAGGAAAAAGAACAACAACTCATTCATGCTGATGGGACCCAAAAAGCAACTACATTCTTACTCCTGTCTCTCCCTATCTGAGCACCAGAGGCTTGACTTGGCCATTTAAAGCACCTCTCTAATCACCGCTTTGACGTCAGAGGAAAGGAAGGAAGCTACACATCTTTCCCCTCAGAGTGTGTGTACTATTCCACCCTTTACTTCCCCTCAGACACATGAGAGAATAGAATCAGAATAGGTTGAAGCACACATAAATACATGTTTAGAACAGGAAAACAAAACAATTGAAACAACTGGGTCACTAGGGGGTCACTAGGTGGAAGACCCTCGCCCAAGGTGTATTAATTCATAGTAAATGTACCGTTACTTTCTGAAGTTTCCACAACGCTATAGCTACTTCAAAAATAAGCTGTTTCGAGGTGTTATGGGTACAAATAGTTTTAAAAGGAGCCTATGAACCAACAAACAAGGTGTGTCATGCCCCTTCCTTGTATATATTTAAGAAGGTGGTGAAGACGCACCTTTTTGCCCTGGCCGTTAGCTGAGGTGATTATATCTTCCCCCCAGTACAGGCACGATTGTTTTAAATACGGAATGTACTGTTTTTAGATTTGTTGAATTTTTAAAGTGTTTTTAATGTTTATCTTGTTTTTAATCTGTTGTTTTAATGGTTGTTACCTGCCCAGAGCCCTTCAAGTATGGGGTGGGATAGAAAAGTAAACAAATAAACTGCAAGGAACAGGCTTGAATTTGCAAGGCCTTTTGCTGGCCACTGCTTGCTCTATATGCACCTACAGTAGTTTTGACTTGGCCAGAGTTTCAGGACATGCTTTTACAGTGTATGATATCCATTCTTCTCCAAAACAGATAGGTATAAATGTAGCAATATCATTGACACACAACAGGAACAGATGCAAAGAAATCTGAACATAGTCCTATTTGATTGTATGTAGACTTTGACAGCCAGATTCAATCTCATTAGTAGCAGGTTTTGGAAACAAGATCTAGGAAGACACCAGTCGCTTTTTTTTACTCTTCCAAGAGCAAAATCCTCTAAAGATGGATATCGCAGCTATATCTTAAAGCTCAGAGTCTCAGAAGAAACCTGGAACACAGCATAACAGCCCCAAAACTGTACAAATGAGATAGTGCTGTTTATCATAAAGTGAAGACTGCCAGCATATACGTAACGTACTGATGCATTCACAGAACTCTTTGTGAGTTAAAAAGGCAAATGTATCAGACTGCATCCAGTTAGTTATTCTTCTATATTTGGATATTTTGGAATATCTAAATATAATGGAATAAGTAACCAACATCTGGATACAGCCTCGGTTGGTGCTTCTCTTCTTTACTCACAGATTTTTCTGGAAACTTCCCAAACATTTTATAAATCACAGTAATTCCCCTTTCTCTCTTTATAAAGATCTTTATCCACAGATTTGTTGGAAACCTCCCAAACATTTATAAATCACTCCTCATTCTTTTTTTATCTCTTTCATTGTATATATCTTCTTATAGCAAACTGTGTTGTGAAAGACAACCATCTGCACTAATTGTTGTTTAAACTATTCATCATCTTTAATGAATCAGAAATAATTTTTTATGCTTAATGAGCTTTTTATCATGAAGTGCTCAGACCCACATTTACTTTTACAGAGGATAATTTAAAAACAGTAGTAAAAAGGTCACCACTGTCTTATTTCTGAAAGGCATTACTTACCAAGGAAAGTAAAACTCCTTAATGCTATACCCATGGGTGTTTTTCCACGGTCACTTAGTACCCATTTTAGCACCCATTAAGGAGCCATTTGGGTGGGAGCCGGATGACCCCATTTCCACCAAGGCACCCATTAGCGACACATTTGTTTCCACCACATCTCGGGAAATCCGGATCATATGGGTACATCTCAGCCTTTATTCTGGATTTTCTGTAGACCCATTAATGGGGTCTACAATGGGGTCTTCAGCCAGAAAATCCGGATTAAACGGATTAAAGGGAGCCCGTTTCCATGTTAGTTTGGCAATGGGGTCTAGAGGAGGCTAGGGGGAGGGGATGCACCCATGGGGGGGGGAGCAAAATCCAAGCTTCAAAGTGATTTTGGAGTTATTTCGAAATGACTCCAAAGTCACTTCAAAGAGACCAGCAGAGACATTGGAGACGCTCCAGAGCTGCTCTGCGCCGTCTGTTCGCTATTAGCACAGACAGCATGGATTTCCCTCTGAAATCCCTCCAAAGAGACCAGCAAAGCCTCCAGAGTCCCATCGCCGGTCTCTCTGAAGATTAGCGCAGACTTCGGAGGTGCTCTGAAGCTATTTCCCACTGACATTGCGGGCACTCCGGGGCTGTTTTGCGCTGACTTTGGAGACGTTCCGAAATTATTCCAGAGTAGCTTCAAAGTCTGTGCTGATCTCTTCAAAGTGACTTTGGAGACTGCACCCCCCCTGTCCCCCAAAACACCTGGGGTGATGGGCAGACCCCTTGGGGGACAATCCGGATTTCCCAGATGGGTGCAAAGGTGTTTCCATGGCAGGGAGGTTAGCACCCATTGCTATTGGGTGCTACACTTCCCATGGAAATACATTGGGTGCTTCCCTTAATCCGGATCTACTAGATCCGGATTAAGGAACGTACTCATTCCTTAGATCCGGATCTTCCTAGAGAAGCGTGGTGGAAAAACACCCCATGTTTCCCAGTTTGGAAACTAATTTTTTATATAGATGTAGATATATCACTTTCTATTCTAAATCAAATAGCAGACAATATATTCCCAGGCCCAAAGTGCTTGATGTTATTTATTCCCCAGCATAAAGACAAGATTCATAACTCTGAGTCAGATACGTGTGAGCACCATCATTTAATCACATCCGACTATTAAACAGTTAAAGTTTACAAATTTATAAGTCAGATAAAATGAAGACTGACATAATCCACTGGGTGGATTTTAACGCATTTAATGGGACAGAAACACCTGCTACTATTTTTCTGACACGTATTACAACTAAATGGAACTGGGCCTCTTGAGTTAGTTAAAACATATGGCACATAAGTTTTTGAAATGCCTCTTTTCAGGCTATTTGTTTAAAATATGGCCACTTGAAACTTTTATCAGATAATACCAGTTCAGAGAAATAGAAATATACAATACTAACTATAATCTGCTTAAACTGTTTCAGATGAGAAAGGCCATGATCTCCATGATCTAGTACTGTCCTCTAGAGATGTGTATGCATTTTGAATCGAATGTTGGAAAATCCGTATTCGTACAAATAGATCGCATTCGAATGTGGTAATATTCTGTTCGATACGAATTTATTCATATGTATTCATACAGACATTCGATACGTATCTGATACAGACAGATACATATCTGTTACGAATTGATACTTATATGATATGAACAGATACGTATCTTATGCGAAAGATAAGTACCTGATATGTTTCCCCAGCTTAACTAATGTCTGAACTATTTGTACGAATGTCCAGAAATATTCACTTTTGTTTGAATGTTAGCATATGAATATCGTAACATTCCATTCGGGTTCGAAATTCAGCCGAATTTCAAAAGTTGCAAACATTTGTCCATATCCCTACTGTCCTCTGCTTGCCTGCTATGTCCTTGAAATACCAGCATTGAAATTGTTGTTTCTTCACAAACCATAATCACAATAATTTTACAGCATAAATCTGTATCATAAGCAGTTGCTATGAGGATTGCGTTGACAGAAAGTGCAGTACAGCAACCTCAGCAGATATTTCTCCATAAGCAACATATTCCTAGCAGACAACACTTTATTTGTATATGGATATTATTTATATCGCATACTTCACCCGAGGGTCCCAGAGTGGGTTGCAATGGTAAAAAGATAGAATTTATAAAAGTTATAATTGAAATACCATACAGGATGCATCCCTCTATCCCATTGGCTGGGCTACAGAGAAACTAACCATCAAAGGTCTGCATAAGGAGAGATGTTTTAACCAGGCACTAAACAACATATAGGCCCTTTCTGCACAGGATGATGCCCCATGCTAGGAAAAGGTCTAGGAAGCTCTTTTTCACACACTGATGCTGGACAAGAGAGACCCTACCTTCCACTAGCAATCTCCAGTTTACAGGCAGAGCTCCACATTGAGGTCTACTAGCATGCTGTTTACATCATCCTGGGACAGCAGGCTATGTATGGAAGGAACATACTGCGCTCTTCCAGGATAGAGAGGTGCGCTGCCAACATGGGGCCCCTCGGAACTTCAAAGACCACAAACTTTCATTCCTGCCCTTCAGAAGCACCAGCGCCAGTTCTGAAATTGTGCAGTACTCAGAGCTGGTGTCTGGGGCTGGCACAGGGCAGGCTGTTCCAATGTGAATGGCCATGTTCTACACCAGTGGCAACTCCTCCTTTAATCCTCATGCCTTCTGAGGGTAACGGTCCAGAAGGTAGAAACAGTGCACAGTGCAGCGGCTCAGCTTCTGACAGGACTTTCTGGCAGGATGGTCATGCTGGTCTTGAAGGGACTGCATCAGCTACCAGTTTTCTACTGCTGACATTGACATATAAAGCCCTAAATGGCTTGAGCCCCAAAGATCTAAGGACCATCTTCCCCTATATAGACATGTTGTGTCTTAGGATCACAAAGTAAGGGCCTTTCCTCCTCAAGGTAGCCTGACGCTAGCATGCAATTTTGATGCATCCTGTGCTAACCTTGGGTTAATTCCAAGCAGATGTCGCTACTCCAGGAGCATATTTAGAACTTTGACCTTTTCTGCACTGGGCCTTATTCTGGATTATATCCTGGAACAGTGATACCACCACGTGTTAGACTGTGGCAGGCCTGGGGAGGGTGGAGAGAGACTGCCATAAGCTGCGTTGACATGTGGATGGCACAGGGCCAGACTAGAGTGGTTGTGTGTGGGTGCAATTTGCCCATCTCAGCTAAAGCAACAGTTGCTAAGCTAAAGCAACTAGGCCAAAGGATAGATTCCTAGGTCACAGTAACCTGCTATATCTCTCTTGAAGAAGGTCTCAGGAAGTCATAACATGGACACAGTACATGTAAACAATGTACAGCATCCAAGGATGTTGACATGAACTGTCCACACGCATAAGCAAGGCTCAGAGACAGGCTTCTATTGGTCCCTGAAGCTTCCTCACCATAACACCATATATGGTACTTCCTATCTAGCAACATCCTTGCATTAGGCTGGTTGTATCCAGATTTCCCCGCTCCCTTATAGTTATGAGCATCTTCTAGTGATTTTCCACTGTGTAACTGTCTGCTGTGTGAAAGGGTATAAAGAGCTCTGACTCTTAACAATAATGAACATGAACCTCCTTTGTAAATGAACCCTGCTTTGAACGTGAACTTGCTTTGTACTTGAACCTGCAATAAACTTGAACATGCTTGCTGACAGACCTCCCTGCTAGCTAGTTCATTACTACAGGTTGACACAATTTTCACTACAAGTATAGGAGGTTGGTGGAATCACCAAGGAATTTCCTTTGGCCACTCTTTCTTGAGGGTGTCCTACATTCAAGACCAATGCCATGCACGGAAGGCACTTGAATGATGATTGAAATATTATACCTGCAAATGGAATAAGTCATGTTGACTTTTTCTAGCTTTGTAACCTACAAGACTAGACCTGCGGAACTGTTGAAGTTCCTCTTTATTCTTGCTTTTAAAAAAATGGGGAGCCAAACATACCGTAGCATTAAAGGATAATCTCTATTCTAGCTTCAGACTAACTTTCCCCCTTCAATTAATGAAATGATCAGGAAGGGGGCAAATACCGTATCGTGGCACTGTATTTCTGTATGCACAAGAGTGACAAGAAATGGAACTGAATTTGCCCAAGATATGAACAGGAGTAAATACAATGCAATGGATCGATGAGGACTTTGGTACAGACAGATGCACAATACAACCATTGAATGCTTTCTGAATGCTGTATTGCTTCTCAGCTGATTGCTGGCAGGCTGCCTAGAACAGAAACAGCAGGAGCTCCTGCTCTGATTCCTTCCTCCAAAGCCCAGGGAGACCAATGTGAGAAAGTCACTGGGCCGGCAATCCCAATGGAAATAGTCTGCAATTGTTCACATGGCTGAGAATATTATCTGTGAAAATCTTGCAAGTGCAGACACCTGTAACATAAGGATGTACACAAATGGGTTTTTTGACATTTGATTCGAATGTAGTAGGATTCTATTCGATACAAATGTATTCATACGAATTCATACAAATATCTGATATGAACAAATACGTATCCAATACATATCCAATAAGTATCCGACATGAACGCATACGTATCCAATATGTATCCCACAACAAATCCGCTCTGATAGCAGCAATCCAGTTTTAATCCACTCTCAATCCATGTTGAATGCACTTTGGATCCATTGCAGATGTGACAGGTGCAGCCACTTTTCCACCTCCCCATTTAACGAATGTTCGAACTATTTGTATGAATATCCGAAACATGCATACGAATGTTAATGTACAAATATCGTAACATTCGATTAATGTCCAAATGTCCAAATCTGTCCATATTTGTACAAGTAATGAATGTTACAAACAGCTGTGCACAACCCTACTGTAACAGCATTCAAGTCACTAGGTGCTGAGGGCACGTGCTTTCACCAACTTTCCCTCCCATTTCTCTGCCACAGGTGGGATGGCACCGTCCTTCACTATCAAAGTTTATCACGCAGGTTACTTTTTTCCCTTCAGTTGATTTCTTTATATTTGTAAACAAGACATACAATTCAACTTGCAGCCCCTGTAATAAAATCAGACTTTATCTCAATTACATCTCACTGTAAGATATTGTTTCCCGTGCACTTTATATATAAATTGTAGAAACCCACACGTTGATTTCTTGATTTGGAACTAAAACCTCTTTCTTTAGACTGGATCAGAAGCAGGTTTAAAATCTATGAATGCTGCATGCAATGTAGTTTAATTTGGAGTATGGCTGTGTTTCTATCCCATCTTTCCTTTCCTTTCCAAGATAGTAAACATAATTTCCCCTTAATTTATTTTTACAACAACTCTGGGAGATCCTTGGAGAAATTTTAGAGCTGAACTGAATGAGGATGTCCACAAATGTTTTTCCTTTTTGCATTCCAATGCAAGTTGAATTGAATGTCCAAACATTCTATTCTATTTGAATGTTTAGAATCCAAATGCAACAAAATCTGATTTGAATTGAATACATTCAAAGCTGTTTGTTCGAATGTTAGATTCAAATCTGAAGATAGGAATGTCAGCAACATTCGTATGTGTTAATACGTATCTTTATGCATTTCATATGCATCCCGTTTTCATCCCGTACTATATGCGTACAGATACATATGAGATTCATACAGATACATATCTAATACATACATATCTGTACTTTCAAATGTTTTGAATCATTCAAACAAAGGTTTTGGAACATTTGAAATTTGTTTGAATGTTTACATTCGAATGTGAAGGCATTCTATTCGAATTCGAATGTCCACATTCGAGTGAATTAAATCGAATTTCTAATGTTTAGAACATTCTTGTGTATCCCTAATCTGAACACAGTGTCCTAACCCACTGCACCACGCTGTCTCGGTTGAGTTACTAATACTAATATAATTTCAGCCCATTTTGCCCCTCAATAGTGGTGATGATGATGATGATGATGAAGATGATGGTGATGGTTAACTGTGAGTCAGAGCCACTTCCTCCCCAGGAATCTCAGTTTTACGGGCACCGAGCAAGAAGATGAAAGGATGTGGAAGATATCAGAGTCTGGGGTGAAAAAATGTTGAAGCCAGTAATGTCAAGTGTATGAGGAATTTTCAAGAGACGTGACGCTTGAAAACAGGCAGAATCTTCCATAATGAAGCAGTGAGCCTCGTGGATAAATACGAACTGTCCTGGTGTCAGTGGTAAAATGTGAAATAATTCTTGATAGTAGTCAATCTGATTGCCTTATAATAAATGGGGGAAATATTAGCTTTGGATATTTTTAATTCTCTGTGCATTCTTATGAGTTAACAGTCAGAAACCATGCGAAATTTTCCGGAAGCACACAGAGATAATGAATCTATACGGTAGGCTGAATGCCAATTTCAGCTTTTCAATTCCCATGGAGATACCTAACACTTCAAAATCCATTCTCTCCTTACATTTCTGGCACAAGCTCTGTGCAGATGATGTACAACACTCAAAATTAGCGTGTGTTCACATTGTCATGGGAGGGGAAAAAATCCTGAAGTGTGTGTTGCTCACATTCACCATAAAGGCCTTCCAAAAATCCTCCTTCACACAATTCCTCTAATCTGAATAACATGGCAAAGGTATGAGGGCCTCACATGAAGTAACATTTCAGAAGCATTTGTTCTTGGTAACTGTGAAATGCCTTTAGTTAATCCAGCAAACCTAATTTAAAAGAAAAGGCTTTTTTTTTTTGCATGGCCAGATATGGGGTGTTTTTCCACTGTCAAAAGTACCCATTTTTGCACCCATTTAGGACCCATTTGGGTGTGAGCTGGATGACCCCATTTCACTATGGCACCCATTTGGGACCCGATTATTTCCACTGCCATTGGGGAAATCCAGATCTAATGGGTACATTTTGGCCTTTAATCCTGATTTTCTGTAGACCCCATTAAAGGGGTCTACAATGGGGTCTTCTCCCAGAAAATCCGGATTAAAGGGAGCCTGTTTCCACTGGAAACAGGCAATGGGGTCCAAAGGAGGCTAGGGGGAGGGAATGCACCTTTGGGACCCCCCCCCCCAACATTGGCTTCGAAGTCACTTCGGAGTCACTTCAAAGTTGACTTCACATTCACTTTGAAGTGACTTCGAAGTTGCTTCGGAGACTGCACCCCCCTGCCCCCCAAAACACCTGGGGTAATGGACCGACC
Organism: Aspidoscelis tigris stejnegeri; assembly: GCA_023333525.1. Taxonomy (NCBI): domain Eukaryota; kingdom Metazoa; phylum Chordata; class Lepidosauria; order Squamata; family Teiidae; genus Aspidoscelis; species Aspidoscelis tigris. The sequence continues at coordinate 78,343,122 of JALMGA010000005.1, read as the reverse complement.
CCTTGTGGGTCGATCCGGATTCCACAGATGGGTGCAAAGCTGTTTCCACAGCAGGGGTGTTAGCACCCCTCCTGTGGAAACACATTGGGTGCTTCCCTTAATCCGGATCTCTTAGATCCGGATTAAGAAATGTACCCATTCCTTACATCTGGATCTTCTTAGATCCAGATCTAAGGGCTGCAGTGGAAAAACACCCTTAAATACACCCTATACCAGTGGTCGGCAAACTCATTAGTCAAAAGAGCCAAATATCAAACAGTCCAATGATGAAAATTTCTTTTGAGAGCCAAATTTTTTAAACTTAAACTATATAGTAGATACATTGTTATTAACTTAATTAGGGTACTCCTAATCTGGAAAAGCCACACTCATGGGGCCAAAGAGCCGCATGTGGCTCCCGAGCCGTGGTTTGCCTACCCCTGCCCTATACCTCAAAGGATCTTCTGTGAGGAAGATGGGGCTTATTATCCTCAACTACCCTAGATACATGAACCGATATTTAAAAATCACAGTTCTTAAGATGTTTGTATAGAAAGACTCCCCCAACCCCCATAATTTCAACAAGACATCTTTCCCTGTAAACTCCATGGAATACAAAGCTTTATTTTCTAAAAACTGCAGGATATGTTTTCTATGAGAACATCTATAGGACTTTTTTGAAAAATGATGTTTCTGCTAAAAAGAGTCAAGTGTTTATTGTGGGTATACCACACAATGTTTTCAGTTATCACTGCATCCCACAACACAGACTTTAATGAAGTGATTATTTAAACTTAAGCCTTCTGTTATGGATATGCTGTCATCCTTTTGTTTTGTTTTTCTGTTGGTCTTGCTTCATGCTTTTAGGATGAAAACAAAAGCCGAGTATGACTAAATACTATCCTGTGTTGGTCATTTATGTTTTCCTGGACAGAACAGAAGACTAATTATAATCCCCTTCTAAGAAATGCAAGTAGAGCTCATATTTGAAATTGCTACATAATTATTGGCTCCTACTCTGAATTTTCTTGTTTTTCTTCCAGAAAGCACTAGCTATAGCCATATACAATACAGAGTAGTATTTTAAGTAAAAATGAGCATAACTGTACATTTTATTTATTATTGATCTTTCTATCCTACCCTATACCCGAATGTCGCGGGGCGGATAACAACCTTTAAAACAGCAAATTACAAGTCAGTATATATTAAAAACAATAAAATACATTTAAAATACTCTAAAAATTCAACACATTTAAAAGAATATCCCAATTATTAAAATAAAAGTTATCATCAGTGGGGGGGAAAAGTATAATCACCTTAGCCAAAGGCCAGGGCAAAGAGGCACGTCTTCACCGCCTTCCTGAATATGTACAGGGAAGGGGTGTGACTCACCTTGAGGGGGAGATTATTCCATAACCTGTGGGCCATTACAAAAAAGGCCTTTTCCCTGGTGCCCACCTGACTCACTGCTGAAGGTGGTGGGAAAACCAGGAGGGCCTAATGAAAGCCAACAGTCATTGCCTATTTCAAACACTGAACCAAAGTACTCTGACATCCCCAAGATGGTAGACTTGTGTATGGAATCCATCTGGATAGCAATATTGGGTCACAAAACCAATTTACCATGGCAGCATTATATCACACCCCAATCCAAGCTTCTCAGAGGGACCTTTAAATAAATAATAAAATCAGATACATTCCAAGGTGGAAGTCTTGAAAGAATGGACTTCTTCTGTTGCTCTCTGGAATGTGTGCTTAAAACTCGATAGGTAAAACTTTTGAATACAGTGAATGGCCGCACTAGAGCGGCTGGATAGAAAACATAGGACAAGAGTGATGATACTGTACTTAATATAATGTAGGGCTCAAGTAAATGTAACTACTTTGACTGGAGATAGTGACCATAGCTGCTATATAAAAGTGGAAAAACTTTAAACAATTCCAGAATGGTCACATTTGACTTCAAAACGGGGAACTTCTGGAAACTAGGAGGAAAGGTGAAGATGAAGATGAAAAGGTGGGTTGAGAGGGCAAATGCTCTGCAGAAACCTTGGGTGTTATTCAAAATTACTTTAACAGAAATACATTTTATCTGAGCATCCAAAATTAAGAACTACCAAGGCCACACAAGGCTACCGTGTCAGACCCCCAGTGTTGTTTAAAAAGTTATTCACAGTTACAAAGAAAAAAGCATTCAAGAAATGAAAGGCTTGTTCTAATGAAGGAAATAAAAGAGATCCCAAACTTTGGATGGGAAGCTGATAGTCTCGGGTCCCTCTGACAATAAGAAAACCAAAGATGTTTTGAAACAGGAAAGGGAAATTATAGAAAACTTGAATGAATTCTTTGCATGAGTCTTCAGAGCAGAAAATCTGAAGCAAGTCCTTAAGCAAAACCTTATTTTCGCATGATAGGAGACTGACAACTGAAACAGATAGTGGTGAGAAGATAATAGGTGATAGCCATTACTGGCAAATTTAACATCAAAGAATCACTAGGCCTGGGTAGCATCCATATAGGAGAAAGGCGAGATTGTATGTTGCTAAGTTTAGGTTCTGTAGCAGTGAACTAGGTGGCCAATGAAGATGGCCAGTGTCATTCTAATTTGTAAAAAATGCTCAATATACCCCCAAATTATTGCCCTGCTAGCTTAACATCTGTATGGGGGGAAAAGAGAGAAAACCATGATCATCGCATACCTTTTCCATCCATGTGCAAAATCACCCATAGTTTCTGCAAACGGATTTCATAACTAGTCTTTTAGAGATTTTATTTCATGGTGTCTATAAATAAATCTGTGCCTTGGATAATTCAGCAGGTATTGGTTGGGTCTGCATGGCCAAAAATGGCCACATACTCAGGGTGATTTTTTACCAACTATACCATCCATCCATCCATCCATCCATCCATCCATCCATCCATCCATCCATCCATCCATTTGCATTTTTATCCTGCCCTGTACCCAAGGTCTCAGGGCAGGTTAAACATATAAAATGAACACATTAAAACCAATAACATATTAAAACCATGGCAGTGCCTAAATGTGGGAAGGAAAAGGCTATTCCTTTACTTAGCCAAAGGCCAGGGTAAAGAGGTACGTCTTCACAGCTCATCTAAACATACAGAGTGAGAGTGCCTGATGCATCTCTGGGAGCCACCACTGAGAAGGCCCTATCCTGGGTGCCCACCCCTGTGCCTCCCCTCCAGAACTTAGGGCATGGGCAGGTTGATACAGAAGAAGGCATTCCTTGAGATATTTGGGCCTTATAAGTTAAAGTTAACACCTTGAATCGGATTTGGTAGTGAATTGGCAGCCAATGCAACTCTTTTAAGACTGGCATGATGTGCGTCCGGCCAGCTGTCCCTAGCAGCTGCATAGCAGAATGTATAAAGATATTTTCCATTTTGGATCTCTTCCTTACCATCTTGGCCCCCAAACACAATTTGGGAGATTACATAATTAATAAGCCTCTTCAGATGTATCAAAGCTCCTGGAATTGGTGGGCTCTGCACTGGCTTTATTCACCCATGTAACATATCAGAGAACTGGAGGATAGTGGTAATTGTAGCTCTGTATAAAAAAAAAGGACAACCTTATTATGGATCTGTATGTCTATGAAATATAACTAGCAAAGTTTATGTTATTTATTTAAACCAAAAACAAATCAATTGTTTGGAAGAGGATAAAAAAATGCAACTAGAACAGGAATAAATAAGGGTAAGGGTAATAACTGACCACTGCTTAGTTCTACCATACCTGGCAGAAAAATATACCCATGCTCCTAATTCTACATTGCATGCAGCATTCTTTAAACCTAGTTTTGATAAGAAATTAAATCTTACAGTGAAATGTAATTGGGGTGCAGTCCAATACTATTAAGACTACAAAAGGGACGAAGCAGGGTTGTATATGAGACCTTTCTTTTTTTAATATAAATATTAATTTCCTTAATGGGCCTTTTTTTCACGAGGCCTAAGAACCCTTCTAAGACCCAATTAGGAACCCGACTGGTACCAATTGGGAAGGCCCTGTCGCCACCTAGATCCTATCTAAGGGTCCATCAAGCAGGCCCTGTCCCTACAAGGGCAGGGGAAATCTGGATTTAATGGGTACTCTGGACCCTTAAATCCAGATTTTCTGCAGATGCGTGTAAAGGTGTCCACCTTGGGGTCTTCAGGTATGAAAACTCCATTTTTGAACACCCGTCCACATCACTTACCTGCTTGATGGGGTCCCAGATGTCCAGGGGCCTGGCACATGTTCTGCCCTCCCCCCACTCGTAGCTACAGAGCCTTGCATAGGCTCCATAGCTGCAGGTGGCATCCCTGCCTGGGGGCGGGGGGCTCTGATCATAGCTGTCTGTTTTGGCATGCAGCAATGATTGGGACCCCAATGCTTGAAGATCAAGATCTTTGAGGCCCTGTGCAAAAATGGGGAATGAACATTCCACAGACCATAAACACACATACTCCTAAGCTAGCAGAAAAGCCTCTCCTATATGTATACAGGTGACATGGTTATTTTATCTTTAACACAGACAGGCACCAGACATGCCCTGAGGGAACTAGCATTATACTGCAAACAAGAACAGTTAGTTATGCAAAACTAAAATATTGACCTTCCCCAACAACCATAAAAGACACAAATGGAATACTGATAGCCATGTAATTGAACAAGTAAAATGTTATAAATGCCTTAGCATGGTACTTCAAAGCTCTAGGAAGACACAGTTCAAGTTAAATACACAGCACTTATGGCTCACTGGAATGCCCTGGCAATTAAATTATTTCAATTTAAAACTGATGTACAGAAAACAGTTAGGCTCTTTTACCAATTTTAGAATACATCAGCATTTTAAACAAGATTTTTACAATCAATAACTGGGTTGCAAAAATGTGTTTCCGATTCAGTTTTGATATTGGAAACTGGTACTCTGTTGGTTGTACCTAAGTTTTAATCCAGCTTCAATCCAGCTTCAGAGTGAGAGAACACAACAGCAAAGTGGCCAGTAATGTTCTTTCCACATTATCTATCCCAAATGTGAATTTTCAGAGTTATTTAACACTGAAAGAAAACAGCTTGTCACTTTGCTGATGTGTTCTCTCACTCTGAAAGAGGGCTGAAACTGGATTAAACCTTAAGTGTGTGCACAACCATAAAGGCTCAAGCCTGGTTGACAATCTTGACATCTGGGATTAGGATTAACCTTAATCCCCTAGGACTGCCCTCTATGTTACTTGTGAGCAGGTATCAGTCTAGTTGGCAGCAAGGGTGGCCTGGGCATCTCCCCAGAGTATCTGAGTTATCTAGGTTATGAAAAAAAACAGGTTGTAATCCAAGAAAAAAAAATCACTGATTCTATTTATTATTATTTTAATGTATTTATTTTTCTCTCTTTTTCTACGGGCCTAAAACTGTAATAGAAAACACTGTTATTATTTCCTGGTCTGCATTCTGTCCAACTGTATTTCAGGACATGTGGAAAATGTCCTGCTTCCAGAACCATTTCCTGTACATCCCAGAACAGGGTCAAGTAGAACCTTCAAAGCTGAAGACTTCATTTCTGAGCTTTGATTTAATGAAGGTCGGGAGTATGTGCATGTGAATACTAAACCTTCCTTTTCCAGGGTCAGATCAAACACTGAGGTCTACAAAACAGACCCCTTGTGTGCCACTGCAAAAGTAATCTATGAAAAATACATAGTATTTTTCGAGAAGCATTTGACAAAGTCTCTCCTCGGAAAACATGGCAGTCATGGAATAAAATAGATCTTTTATTAATGAGCAACTAATTAATGACTAGAAAGCAGAAGTAGGAGTAAACAGTCATTTCTCACAACTAGTGGGAGTCTTCATGGTTATGTACGGGGGCCTGTGCTTCAAAACATGTCCATGGTCACGGGAACCGGCTTACCTGTCTGCACAGTGTATGGACGGTGCATTGTGTTCCCAAAAGTCTTTACAAACTACTTTGAAGAGGTCTCCCATAGGAGTGGTGCCATCTTCTTACCAAAGTCTACTCCAACACTTGGTCTAACACAGACTAGAGATGTGCATAGATTTTTTTTTTGACATGCTATTCGAGTCAAATCGAATACCCAAAAGTACAATTTCATCCAAATCTTTTAAATTTGAATTTAACAAGATTCTTTTTGAATTTACCAAATTCGAATCTATTTGTTTGAATTTTTCATTCAAATCTGCACATACGAATGTCAACAAAATTTGTATGTGCACATATGCATCTTCCCCACATCCGTACGCATCTGAACACTTCCCTATGCATCCCGTAGTTAGCAACCCATTTCTGTCCTGTACAGAACCATACAAATATGTAAGGAAGGAAAGATGCGGATCTTCAAGTATGCATCATGTGAACCCATACACATACAAATGTCAAGATAATTCAAACAAATAGATCTGAAATTTGAAATTCAATTTGAAGGTTTACATTCAAATTTTGGGACGAATTTGCATTCAGATGTCTAAATTCAGCACATTCAATCGGATTTTGAATGCCTACGAATATTCATGCACATCTCTAATGCAGACAGATCATTCCCTGCAAGGCACAGCTTTCCTGTAGACCAGCCTGCCATTACATAAGGAATGTAGCCCAGTAGCCCAGTGCAGATAAGCTTTAAAGTCTTTCTGCAGTCACTGGTATCTCAGTAGAGTGGAAGCTGAGACCCCTTTTGGGCCTATCTCTTCCATACTGCAGAGCAAAACAGAGGCTCTACTCCCTGCTATTCTGCCCTGTCCTCATTTGATGCAACACATATCAAACTAGGTGTCTCAAAATGGGTAAACCAGCCCAGGGAGCTATGTGGAATGGTGCATGTCTCCGTGAGCAGCTCTAACAGGGGGACCCAGCTGGGTCCCCCAGGTACTCCAAGGGTAGGAACTTGAATTACTAGCCATTGGAAAATACACAAGCTGGCTCCAAAGATTGTGTGATCTTCCTGGCTGGTGCAAATAGAAGCAATCAGCGTGGTTCAACTGCTGGAACCTCTCCAACCTGGCCCTGTCCTGCTGGACCCAACGAGGAAGGGAAATGCAAAAAGTTACAAGTGCCTGTTGCAAAGGATAGAGAAGAGGCTGGTTGAAACTCTGAAGAAAAGTACTGGTTTGGTCTAGTGGTTAGAGAGCCGGACTCTTATCTGGGAATACTGGGTTCGATTCTGCCCTCCCCCACAAAGCCAGCTGGGTGACCTTGGGCTAGTCACAGCTCTCCTTCTGAGCTCTCACAGCCCCACCTACCTCACAGGGTGTTCTGTTGTGGGGAGAAGAATAGAAAAGCTTTGTCAGCCACTTTGAATCCCCTTAAATGTGTGAGAAAAGTGGGGTAGAAAAGCCAACTCTTCTTCTTCTTCTTCTTCATATTGTCACGTTTTGTTAAATGACTCACACTGATATCTTAGCATATTTTTGACTCTCTCTCTCTGAATAATAACAGCTTCAAGCTACTTAATAATAAAACCAGTCCAAAACTGTTTTTCTTAATGCAATGGCACCGACAATATTGGCACAAATCTCCCAGCACTGAACCTATAAATCACTGTGCCATCCAAAGCCTATCCAGTTCTGACACAGCACCAAATACTGCAACTACCTATATCAGTGAAATGCCTGAGCAGGTTACTGTCATCAGTTCTTCATAGTAAACAAATATGCTTAAAATATTTTCAAGGATGCGAGTCTGTGTTTTTAGAATGCGTGGCAGAGTTGCGCATATGAATCCTAATAAACCCACTGAAATATTTAAATTTAAAAAGTCCAAATGTACTGAGTTGTGCTTTGAATCTAGTATTATTCCTCATGCCTTTCAGGTTTATGACTAGTTGGCTGCTTGATACCCACACATGAAATTTTCATACTGTTGGCACCGCTCTAAATAAATTATTAAAATGATATGAATATGAGTGTTCTCTAGATTTTCAGCATTGTTTTATAAATCCCTTTTATCCTTTTGCCCCCACAAGAAAAGAAACACATTTTAAACACAAACTTACCAAGGACACAGAAATTTTTGCTAGCACCTCTAAAAACACTTGCAAGAAATTTCTCTTATTTTTAGATTACAAAAGTGTACCAGCTAAACATAGGCTTTTGACATACGTACTGCGCCCAGTTTAGAAAGACATAAATCCGCTTACAGAATGAATTATGATTAGATTAAGCAAATAGAGATGAGAATTGTCCTGGTGACCTTAGAATTAAAGAAGCATCTACACATTAAAATATTGATGTACAAGTAGCCTTTTGTAAGTATTCAAATTAATTGAAAGCCAACTTACAGTGCTATTGTATTTTCATGTGCAAAGCAAGAGACATTTTCTTGATGTATTTTTAATACTAAAATAAAATAATACTTTATTCCAGTATGAGCCATCATATGAAAACAATACCTATTACTACTATATTATTATTAATAATATTATTCCAGTATGAATCCACCTTGTCACAGATGACTAACACTGAAAATTGAACTTTATAAGAATGCACTAAAACAATTCCTTTTTTTTTCATTTTAAGAGCATTCTTGAATTTAAGAGCATGTTATAGCGTTCATGTATTGATGAATGACGGTAACCAAGCAAATTCAGATGCTGTCCCAAATGTATGAAACAAAAGTTCACAAGGAAATGTGTGGTTGCATTCATCCTCATGCGCATTCAATGTGCACATAGGGATAAATACTATCATTCAGCCAACAGTCAACTGGAACATGTGCAGCCCTCTCAGTTTCAGAAAAATCAGACTAAAGTTACATGAAAACTTTGAGATAAGAGTTTATTAACCATATTTACATCCTACTGTATCAATTAGGAGAGCCCAGAATCTTATAAAAACACATATAGTGTGATTTTAAAAAACAAACAAAAAAACCACCCATTAATAATCGATCTTTGAAAGCTTTCTATTTGGCTTGGAAATTATTGTCAAGATGCTGAATTGCATCTGCCTGATTTATGCTAAGTGTTTGACATTGGTATCCCTAATTTATGTCTTAGGTCTTTGCAGAGTATCTGATCACCACCAGGGCCTGGTCACACCTAGATGAGACAGGAGGTCCTATTCATAATTCAAACTGAGGTTGTACCCGTTCTGTTCACATCTAGATCGTTCGTTATAGGTCATCCTCACTTTGGGCTGCTTCGCTCGCACCTTTCTCCATGATTGACCTGAGCATCCTTCATGGAACACTTGGCTCTTCACCCCTTTGACTGCATCAAACCTATCTCCTTTCTTATTGGAGGCCATTGTGTCACTCAAAGGAGGGGAGGGTGTGTGTTTGTGGTTCTTTTAAAAGCCTGCTCCACCACCTCCATGCAGAAAAACACTAGATAGAAAGAGGAATCATATACATAAACTGAGGAGAGAAGGGGAGGTGCCCCACAAACTCCACACATGCTGCCCTCCCAGGATATTGGCCAAAAGGAAAGACTGAACCCCACCCATCACAGCACAGTTCAGCCTCCTTTACCACCACCACCCCGCTCACACTGAGGAAGAGAAGACTGCCTGGCATGCCAGGAAGGGCTGAGTCCTCTGGGATAAGCTGGCTTGAAAAATGAATTGAATAAAAATAACGTGAGTAATGCAACCAGAAGACGACCTGAAGTTGTCTTCAACTAAAGGTGTAACCAGGGCCAGGAGATGTGTGGAGGTAAAGGAGGGTCAGAGGACTGTGATTAACTAAAGTTCATCATAAATGAGTATCTGGGTGTGTTCCCAAGGAATAAAAAGTCCGATGAAAATTTTCTTTTGCCTCGGAGTGGCCCCATGCACGGCTTTAATCCAGGCTTCCAGCGCCGCTAATGGGGAAAACGCGCTTTAAAAAAATAGTCATTTAAAGCAGACTACATCCGTACTCTCCGGGAAGATGCAGGTTTTCAGCGCAGCATTTTCTGTGGAGACGCTCTGTGGCAAAAGGGGCGGGGCTTCTCTCCCAGGCGGGAATTGCCATCCGGAGAGATCATCTCTCTCTCTGTCTCTCTCTCTTTATTGCCTCTCATCCACAGCCAGCCCAATCGCCTCTTTCTCGAACTGCACTTTATAGGCAGTCAAAGCAGAAGGATGGATTTGCTTGGGGGGTGAAGAGTGGGGGAGAGATTGGGGAAGGTGGGAGGGAGACGGATGAGGGCATCCTCTGTGCAACCCCCCCCCTCCGATTTTGCAATATTGCCTTTCAGTGCTTGGCACCGCGGGCACCAACTTTGCATGGTTTGTGGTGCCTCCTCGCCAGGACCTTCCTGGCGTGGAGGCACCCAATGAACAGAGAACTTGTAAATTATTTTTCTTTTGGACTTGTAAATGATCACATGATCGCACGACTGCTGGATGGGGGGAGGCGTTTCAGCAGCTGGAGATCTTTTAAATAGCGCTGGCTGCAGCCCGGCTGCTTTCGCAAGCAGGGGAGACGAACAGAGAACTTGCACGATCGCACAAGCACCCAATGAAACAGCGAGGGGTGGGGAGAAAAAGATGCGGGTAAACAAAACACGCTGCCTTGCGGACAGTCCGTGCATTTTAAATGCGTGTTTTGCTGAGCCCCATGGGGACACTTAATTCCGAACTGAACGCACATTTCTTCAATCCACTTCAGTAGAGGGGCAATAGAGAGGCAAATAAGTACCATGGGAATGCACCCTCTATGTGCTTGTGCAGCACACTAGACAATGTTGTTTCCTCACTTTCCCCATCATGGCTGGAATCGTTTATCACAAGAACTCATGTTTTTTAAGATATGGAATTGTTACAATGTATCTGTCATAGGCCCGATCGCATGTGTACTTTACGTTTGAAAGGGTTATGGTCCTATGTACCTATGTACTTTCTCCATGGGGTAGTTTGGGGGGGGCAATACAACTGTGGAGGCTTGCACAATAAGGGGAACTCTAAGAAGGTCTTTAGCTTCTTCTGCAAACTGACTTAGCAGTTCTTGCACAAGAAGACAAGCCAAAAACGGAATAGAATAAATAGAATCCTTGAATGAGTTCTTTATACGTCCTGCAGATCATGGTAGGATGATGAATGCGTGGAATTAATTTTTAATTGTTGCTTTAACTTACTGTTTTTATAATGTCTAATGCTTCTTTTAAGTCCCTCTGTGATGTCCTGCCTTGATCCCAGCAGAAGCGAACAACTTCGTAAGTGAACAAAAACAAGGTTTTACTCAGACTTCAGTGATCAACCCAGAACAACTAAATCTTGACAGGCATACAAAGGGTTGCTAACACAGTGCACATACTCAGTTCTCTTCTCTCCCATATGTCTGCACTCCTCTATGAGCCAGTTTGCTCTAGTGGTTAGGGAGACAGACTCTTACCTGGGAATACCAGGTTCAATTCCACTCTCCTTCATGAAGCCAGCTGGGTGACCTTGGGCAGGTCACAGCTCTCTACCTCAGTTGAAAATTGCTCTTGTATGAGAAACTTTTCACACACCGCATTTTAGTTATATTTTACCTAACAGGCCATTGAGGAAGACTTTTTAGTTGAAACGTGTATGGCCCTAAACTCTTTGGTTTTATTAGCTGTTTTATATTTTAAGCTTGATTTTTATTTTGGTGTGTGTTTTTAATTTGGTGCATTTACAATTCTTTATAATTTATTATGTTTGATGTTTTTGCGCCGTATTTCTTTTGAGTGGTGTTGTAATTTATCATTTATATTTTTCTATCAGTGGGGTTACCATACCCTTTTAGTAATTATTATATTTCTTTGTATTTCTCGAGACTGTTGTGCACGCGCTGGTAACCTCACGCCTTGACTTCTGTAATGCACTCTACATGGGGCTACCCCTGTGCTTGACTCGGAAATTACAGCTGGTTCAAAACATGGCAGCCAGGCTTGTCTCAGGAACATCTAGGAGGGACCACATCACTCCCGTTTTGAGGTCCCTCTACTGGCTGCCTATCAGCTTCCGGGCCCAGTACAAGGTGTTGGTTATACCTTTAAAGCCCTAAATGGCTTGGGTCCAAGCTATCTCAGGGACCGCCTCCTCCCGTACAATCCTCCCCGCACTCTCCGATCCTCTGGGAGGAACTTACTGCAGCCTCTAAAATCTAGGCTTGCGGCGACCTCCCAGAGGGCGTTCTCTGCTGTCGTCCCCAAACTCTGGAACGACCTGCCGGATGAGATCCGTCAGATAACATCATTAGACAGCTTTAAAAAGGCGGTCAAGACGGATCTCTTCCGGCAGGCCTTTCCAGATTAACCATCCCGGCCCAGATTCCCTGATTCCTCCCGTGGCCCCATCTTAGTGATGGTTGAGGATCAATAGAGGGACATCAGGGTTTTTAGTTTTTAAATTATTGTTTTACGCATTGATATTGTGTTTTAATATGTTATATTGTTTAATACTGTCTTAAGGGGGGGAGGGATAAGGTGTTTTTAATTGTTATATTTTACATTTTACTGTTGTTAACCGCCCAGATTGGTTTGCCATAGGGCGGTATACAAATAAATATTATTATTATTATTATTATTATTATTATTATTATTATTATTATTATTATTATTATTATTATTATTATTATTATTATTTTTGACATAGTACCCTAGTTTGGTTTTTTGCTTTTGGCATTTTTGGGTTCTATTAGGGATTTTCGGTTGCTTCACTGCATTCCTCTATGAGCCAATTTGCTCTAGTGGTTAGGGAGCCAGACTCTTATCTGGGAATACCAGGTTCAATTCCACTCTCCTTCATGAAGCCAGCTGGGTGACCCTGGGCAAGTCACAGCTCTCTACTTCAACCTCACCTACCTCACACAGTGTTCCCTCATGTTTCTCTTTTGCTTTGAAAAAGGAGCTTCAAAAGTGGGAACAGAGGAAGCAAAAACAAGCAGCAAATTAGTTCCAACCAGCTGCCTTTCCACCTCTTTCAAAGCAGCTCAAGTTTTGAGGACAAGTGGAGAAATCAGCGTATTTCCCTCCACGTACTTTGGCCTCATTCTGCTTCTCTAAAGTACACTATCCATACCAAAAATAACTAAGAAAGTATTTTACAACAGGGATGCTATATTATTGGCTTTGTCTGTCCTCAAATTTGTATACGGCGTTTACAATTAATGCAGAGTTTCTAATTTAGCTAAATAAGAATCCGCATCACATTTTATATAGCATAGCTCTGCAGAGTCTTTTAAAAACTAAGAACAAAAGCAAACAATTGTGTTCTAAGAAGTAGGCATGCTATCTTTTATCTTTTACCGTACTGCATACTATTTTGACAATGCTGATAACAACAACAACAAAAAGCCCTTTAGTTTCTAAATAACTCAAATACATATAGGCCCAACGTGATATCACTGTATGTGGCAGTGCACATGAATTACTTAATTAGGACAGAGCTCCTAGCCCTGACAGATAACAAGGCTTGAATTTGTGTGTCTTAGGTAGGACACCTGACACCTTTCCTAGGTAAAGCCCTCTAATTATGAAAATATTGTCACTATGCAGAAGTAAAACACAAGCAGTTGAACCTTAGGTGCATAAGTCTGCGGTGATTCATTTAAAAATGGGTAAGTTCCTAAAAAACATTATGTCCCTTAATGTGGCAATAAAGTTCTACTTTCTTGAGAAATGTGTTGTAGGAAGACCCTAGTGTAGAGACTATCACAGCAAATAACAAAATAAATCCACAGGAAAGCTGAAATAGTGGTTGACAGGCTCTGTGACCTGAAAGGATTAGGTTCACCAGCTACTGACAGGTTTACCCTCCCCTAGTTATAAAGCCTGCCATGCTAGAATGATTCCAGATTCAGTAAGGCACAAGCCCTCAGGTAATAGCACATACTTACCTACCTTGATCTGAGAGAAGGCTACCAGCTTCAGGATGATCATCATACCATTTAGAAGATGTTATTTTGGTTCTCAGATCTTCATCTAGCACAGAATAGAGGCCCTTTCACTTGGCAATGTGAATCAATGAGTGCAAGACATCTCCATGTATTTAGGAAATAATCACGGAGACTTTCAGCACTGTTTCCCAGGCAGTATTGGAAAGGGGACTATGGATCTCCCTTCTACCCCACATACCACTAATATGCTCTGTCCGCAAAGGATGGCACATGATCAAGACCAAGAGGCCCTTGGTCTGGATTACTGGTAGAGTATATTGGTGGACTAGATGGGCCTAGTCCAGAACACAAAGACATGCAGAAGATATGCCTCCATGTTTGGGACTACTAGAAGACTCATTTTGGTGGCACACCAAAGTGCCAAAACAGCTAGGGCAGCTCCAAAGTTCACATGGACCAGTCCAACATGTGTACTAGGAGTCTCCCTTCTGAACACTGGTGTGGTCTAAGTGAGGTCCTATTCCCTATTCCCTCCATCCACACAGGACAGAGCATAGGCCAGATCAGGAGGTGCAAAAGACTGGTCCGGTCTACATGGAGTTCTGTGAATAGCATACCTCTGTGGTCCAGTATATCATGGAACCCATCATGCCAATGCAACAAGGCAAACCACTGCAATGGATCCCCCAGGAAATTTTTAATACCCCCTGTGCCAGCACTGAAACAACTACAAGCTTTGGAGCTGGAAAAGAATATACTGTCCCAATGCAGACAGCTTTGTTCCATGCCAGAAACTTTGCATCCTAGCAGGGTCCCATCTACCTGGGGCCTGTTCACACTTGGCCTTTTTCTGGAGTATATCTCAGGATAGGGTTCGGTGGTCTGCATGCTAATGCAGACTCTGGGAGGCCTCACTTGGGACACCCTATAGCCTGCACTAGCATGTGAACAGCAGCGCCCTATTCCAGGATATATTCCAGAATAAAGCCAAGTGCGAATAGGCCCCTGGTCTGTTCTGCTGAAAGCAAGTGGAGAAAGGCCCTATGTTATTAAACAGACCTTAATTCCAGTTTCTTTTTAACAAACAGATGACAAATACATGGTTTGCTGCCACTCTGTTGTAAATTACTCCAAGGCTATCTTCTTTTCAAGCCGATTACCTTTTATTAAAATCAGAATATATAGTGAATCATTTTAAGACAGGATTCATACATGTAAATATCAAACCTGTAATAAACCCTTTTGAAGTGTGTCTTAAATTCTCCCAACCAGGGAAGCAGAGATAACTAGAAAAAAACTAAAGTGTTATTGGTAGAAAAGGAAGAATAAAGGTGCTAAGGCTTGGCTGGAATGCTGATATGATGGTTCACTGTTTTATGCATACAGCCTGGCTGACAGAAAGCTCTTCCAAACCCCAAAGGGCACAATTAGTATGAAGTACTATCTGGCATGACAGAAGGTGACATCCAACATGCCAACATGTATTACAAGATGGCAGTAATGTCCTTTACAAAAAAAAGATAGAACAAAGTTCTGCCCCTCCCCTTTGGTCAGAATATTTTTTTAAAAAGACAAATTTCCTGCATGCGCTGGTTTTAATCATTCCAACCACTGACTTGCAAATTATTCTTCACCTGAAAGGTGACCTATAAAACCCAAAACAGTTGCAGTAGGTATTTTTCTACCTAGACTTCCCTGCAGTTAGCATAATAACAAGTAACCAACCTTCAATAGATTTTTTTAAAAGCAAATGAAGTACTACAAGGTTTGAGTGGATCCTGAAACAACAACTTTGAAACAGATTTGAAATCTCACACATTTTTAAGGATGCACCATCAAACATCAAGAAGTTGTATTATGGAAAGCTTCCTTATTAGGGGAACACATAACCTTCTGCTGCCCACCATGAAGGCTACAGCTGTGGTCAGTTGTCTTTCATTGGTGAAAGGTCTTTCACCTATGGGAAGTCCTACACCTATGGGAATCAGGCCTTTTTGGAACTCATCCCTAATCCAGAATTAATGTCCACAAAGTTCTCTTCTCTGAGGCCTCATCCTGCCTGGTCCACTCCACCTAAATTAGATGGAGGGAGGACCCAGTTGGATCACCAATAGACCAATTTAAATGGGTCTACCAGCAGACCAGTGGGCCCTGGTCCAGAATACAGAGGTATGGCTCCCCCATTTGAGACAACTGGAGGACCCATTTCAGTAATACACTGAAGTTTATTGACAAAGGCCCTGTCCCCATGCAATTGAAAGTCTGCTGGAACTCTTCTTTTGCCTCTGAGCGGCCCCATTCCAGGCTTTACAAGGCGCTTAGGGAGCTTAGGAAAGTGAGACACCCGCAATAAAAAAAGGGCACTTTAAAGAAGAGTTCCAGCGCTCTTTCGGCGATTCGCGGGTTTTGCTCGCTATATCTGCCTTGAGGATGCTCCGTGGCAAAAGGGGCGGGGATTGCTTGCCTGCACACACAGCCAAAAAGCATTCACACATCTGAGAAATGCAGCAGGTTCGCTTCCTTTCCTTTGTAAAAAGAGCCAGAATTGCTCAGAATTGCAACATTGTTATCAAGTGATCTGTGAAAGCCTTAAAAGAGAATGAGCGAAGGATCGCGCTGCCGATGGCTGCAGCCGCTGACTTTGCAGGGACGGAAAGCCTTTTCTAACAGAGAACTGAGTGAAAGTAAGTGCTGAAAGTGAATGAATGAGCGATCATCTGCCTTTGCTAGGGGCGGGAAGCAGTTTCAGGAGACGGAGATCTGGCTATTTTTCCTTTTAACAAGAGAGGGGGCGGGGGGGGGGGGGGAAAGATGCCCGGAAAGAGAAGACGGCTACCATGGGGATGGAAAGTCCGTTTAGATCGCGGCTACCATGGGAACACTTATTCCGGAAGTGGAGGGGACTTTTAAAGTCAGCTATAACAGAGTGACAGCAGAGGAAGCCGAGAGGGGCTAATAAGTCTTTTGGGGACAGGGCCAAAATGGGTTTTTCAGAGGATCTGAGGCTGACCTTCAGAGCTCAACACTGAAGCTCATGGGGCCTCCGGGGCCAGGATAGAAGCTAGTGTGGGCGAGCACTGATGCTTCAGACCTCATATTTCCATGGTCTGAACCAGTGGGTTTGGCTGGTCCAGACCTACTGGTTCAGACTATGGAAAGGTAAGTGCAGAAAAGACTTCAGCCTCAAACAATCGAGACTGCCATCCACATAGGGATCTTGTGGACGCCCAAGGGGTCCAACATCTACATGCCAACAGTCCTCATGTGTACAGAGCACCCCTCTGAGGGTCTAGAATACCTGTCTGTGATCCTCCCCACTATGCACTCTCATTAATGTTTAGTCTCCTTCCTCTGACTGCTGGACTGTTTTTTAACTGCTCATTGTCTCTTATGTTGGTATTGATACTTTGGGGTTCATCTTCCTGGTGTTCTGAACTTCTGGTTCATTTATGGTTTATGGCTTTTATCCAACCCTATAAAGGCTGAACTACTCCTCATATGAACCTTCCCTTTCTAAATAACTTTTCTACTTTGTTCCTTCATATTTTCCCTATTCCTTTGCTTTCACTCTGTCATCTTCCAGCCTCAAAGTTCCTGTCCAATGCCTTGGCTTCTGAGGCTCCAGCCCTGTTGTCCATGCTAACTCTGACTTATAAGGCCCTAAATGACTTGGGCCCCAGATATCTAAAGGAGCGCCTTCTCCCATATCAACCTGCCCGTGTCTTAAGATCTGGTGGGGAGGCCCTCCTGGTTATCCCACCGCCATCAGCAGCTAGGCAGGTGGGCACCCGGGAGAGGGCCTTCTCGGTCGTGGCCCCCAGGCTGTGGAATGGTCTCCCTCTAGAGGTGCACCAGGCCCCTTCTCTGCTTAGGTTCAGGAAGGTGGTGAAGACATACCTCCTCACCCAGGCCTTCGGTTGAATGTTCCCTCCGCTTCTCCCCACTGCAGACTCTACTGTTTTCTAAACTGTTTTTGTATTTTTTAAAAAATTATTATTATTGTGTTGGACTTTTAAACTTTGTACTGGTTTTAGTATTTTATACAGTTTTGATATGTATGTTTTAAATGTTGTGAGCCGCCCAGAGACCCTTGGGTATGGGGCGGGATATAAGTAAGTAAGTAAGTAAGTAAGTAAGTAAGTAAGTAAGTAAGTAAGTAAGTAAGTAAGTAAGTAAGTAAGTAAGTAAGTAAGTAAATAAATAAATAAATAAATAAATGTTTCAGCACAATCTAAATGGTGTGTATTTTCCTTGTTTTCAGTCCTTTGCTTTTCAGTTCCTGGTTGCACCTACAATTTGGTGTTGACAGAACACAGATGTAGAAAGAGGGTTAAGGAAGTTCTTCCATTTTCCTGAGGACACTTTGCACTTCCTGCTTTCTGCTTGGATGGCAAAAAAAAAAAGAGGTTTTAGTTTACCTGTCAGGGAGAGGGAAGCCTCAGACTGCTGCCTTTATCAATGTAAATTTGTAGGGTGTTTTCTTTTATGTGGTTACATGCACAGAAGACTATGCCTTGTCCAAACATGTACATCCAAAATTAGGTGAAAGTTATTAAAAGTCAGTGTCAAATGGAAACTTGACAAGCAGAGTGGAAATGTCTCACCCTCTTCAGTGGTAAATAACACCGCAAAAGCCCTAATGAAACAGCTTCACATCCCTATAAAAGGGACAATGTGCTCTTGAGAGTGGCTTGAAGAGAAAAAAACACTTTAAATCGAATTCCTTATGCAAAGGTCTATGTTGCTTTACAACAAAATTAACTCTCAAGTAGCCATACAATATTGAAAAGTATTCGTTCATGATTACTATACACCTGCATTTCCAGTTGCAACTTTTCCATCCATGAACTCCAGTTCCTGGGTGTTTTCGCATCTCCCTTCTCATCTGCTGGACGGGAAAGGAGCACAATTAACCAATCCGCTGACCTCCCTTAATCCGGATCTAAGATGATCCGGATCTAGTAGATCTGGATTAAGGGAGGTACCCAATGCGTCCCCACAGGTGGTGCAGCATACAATAGCAATGGGTGCTAGCCTACTTGCAGTGGAAATGCTGGAGAACCCATGTGGCGAATCCGGATCAACTCACATGGGGCCTGCCTGTCACCCCAGGTTTTTGGGAGGATAGGGGATGCAATCTCCGTAGATGTTCTGAAGATTCTTCAAAGATTCTCCGGAGCAATCTGCCACCAACTTTGAAGATTCTCCAGAGCCTTTGATAAAGATCCATGGAATTGGCACTGCTCTCATGTGGGGTCCTCTTCAGACCCTGTGCTATTATACGGAGCCAGCTTCGGAGATTGTGCACAGGCTTCAGAGCTTTGGATTTCAGGGCACACCCCCCCATGGGTGCACCCCCTCCAGACCCCATTGCCCTATCACAGTGGAAACACTCTCTGTATAATCCGGATTTGATGCCTGAAGACCCCATTGTAGACCTCTTTAATGGGGTCTACAGGAAATCCAGATTATAGGTCCTGAAGGACCCATTCAATCTGGATTTCCCTAGAACTGGTGGAAACAGACGTGGCTGTAATGGGGTCTGCAGTGAAAATGGGGTCTTCCTGCTCTGAGCCTAATGGGTTCCTAATGGGTACTTAATGGGTACTTAGTGCTAGTGGGAAAAACCCCAGCACTCGCACTTGGAGCGCTAGTCAGCTTTGGCCATTCCCTCCCCCTAGGGTTGAATAATTACCTTATTCGATCCAGGGCCTTGCCCTCCTCTGGGCACCACCATTTTGGCTGTGGTGCCCTCCACAACTGCACATGCAGTTGCGTCTATGGTCGTCTGAGGTGCTAGCGTGCTTGCACAGCACCTTAAACAACCCTGGCCCAGTCGAAGAGCGAATGCTCCTGCCCCTGGACACTTGAGGTAAGTCTCTGGTTAACGTTGGTTAACATGTGGAGCATGATTTTGTGTGCCACACCTAATCAAGAATTTGTACACTTCTGATGAGGATGGGCATGCTTGGAGACTGAAACAGCCTACTCCGCGGGTGCATGCTCTTCACCAAAGGTCCACTAATCATGCACTAGAGGCCATAGTGCCAATAGGCCTCCTGTCCACACAGCTCAGCTTTATGCCTAACAAATAAGGAGACAACTGCAAGCTCCAATTGCTAGGGAGCAGACTGCATTTTTCCATTGTCTTTGTCAATCAAGGCTAAATAATCCTCCTGCTCTTGCCTGATGATCCCAGAGGACCAGCTGTAGTCTCTGCCTCTTTAAAGGGAATACATTTTTCTGAACCATGACAATGCAGTCAATGGACCTTTTCTCGGAATTGATTAGAAAAATAAACAAACTCCCAAAACAAATTGAGGCATATCTATTTATACATAACAATAGTGGGATAGGAAAAAAAAAAGAGTGCTTCAGATCACATCAGCCGTAGCATGTTTGCTGACCAGAAAAAATATAGATCGGTGATACATTTCATTTGTTATTGTTCCAAATATATTCACAAACAGCAATTCCTAAAATAATGTGCAGTCCAATTTGCACCATCACATCTGTATCTGAACCTGTTTTGTCTCTGTTTCCTCTCCAAGTGCCTCTGGCATCTTTCTCTTCTTCTGGTCATAGGTCCTTTCTGCACTGGGCCCATTCCAGATTTCATCCCAGACTAGGGACCTGCCATCTGCATGCTAATACAAGCTACAGCAGGCTCTGTAGTCTGCACTAGTATGTGGATGTAGATAGTAGTAGTTAAATGCTCATACCTGAATGGCCAGTTACTGAAAGTAGATTTGGAAGATAATAATTTGAGTTTGTATTCTTTGTTTCATCTGAAACATCTGGAAAGCTTAATCTGGAAATATACATTAAGGTGCCCTTTCACTTCCTCTTGGTGGCTGTCCTGAACAATTTCTTGATGTTCACTCTAGACAAATGCTAGATAATTTACTAAGTAGTTCTGAACTGTTTTACATCTAGCGGATACTAAACCCAAACTGACCCAAGACATATCCAGATTTTGTTCTGTTGACTGTATCAATAGAATGAAGTTTTGATTTTTCTTATTGTAGTTTGTATCTTTGAGAAATGGTCTTCCACTGTAGTAACCATTTTTATGTTTATATTTAGTAAAGCTGTGAGCAAACCACACTGAGGGTAAAGGTACTGAGGGGGTCTCTGCAGGCATGAGGGAAACCTAACCATGTAGAAGGAACTTCAACATGGACTGCAAGACTCAAAAGGCATTACAGAAGGTGCTAATGGCAACCCAGTTCCACACTGTAACCAAGAAAACTGGTAGTACTGAAACCTTGGAATGAACTGTTTATTGTGCCAGCTAGCAACTGGGGAAGGGCACGTAACATCTATGGCTGTGACAAAGCTGGGTTTATCTTAGCAGTGGCATTTTCTCACCAGAAAGGAAAGGCTTCCCAAAAGAGAAGAAAAGCCCTTTGTTTTCTCTTGCCTGGTTCTAGAGCTGGGCTTATCAGATGGAAACGCCTAGCAAACTTGGCCCTCAAGAAGGAAGAGCGTGACTACTTTGTGAAGCATTTGAGTCAAGAGTCCACAGAGAAATAATTAAAAATGCCTCAATCAACCAATGTTGCTAGTTCGAAGCATCTTTCATGCAGTGTGACTCAATCCACCTGAAGGACCCTCCAATTAGGGATGTGCACAAATATTTGTAACATTCAAAATTCTGCCGAATTCTGCTGAATTTGGACATTCAAACTCAAATCAAATGCTGTATTTGTATGCTAACATTAGAACAAATACGAATGTTTCTGAACATTCGTACGAATAGTTCGAACACTCATTAAGCTGGGGAAACATATCAGATATGTATCTATTCATATCAGATATGTTTCTGCTCATATCAGATACACATCTGTTCGTAACAGATACGTATCTGTTATCAGAGAGACACAAAACTTCTATAGTGAGCCAGTTTGGTCTAATGGTTAGGGAGCCAGACTCTTGATTCCACCCTCCTCCATGAAACCAACTGAGTGATCTTGGGCTAGTCACAGCTCTCTTCTGAGCTCTGTTGTGGGGAGAAGGATAAAAAGCTTTGTGAGCCGCTTTGAGTCCCCTTAAGATGGGCAACAGAAGTAGGATAGAAAAGCCAACTCTTCTTCTTCTAGTTGGTCAAATTAATACCCTTTTAATGTGAAAGCATTATTCACATTAGAATAGATTCAAAAGTAAAGAATAAGCAATTCCACACATACAACTGTAAATGCAAGCTCAGCAACTTTTAAGTAAGTTTGAGGAGCTACCTTTAATGCAAAGGAACAACTTGTATACTTGTATTTCTTGTATACTTCAGCCTTTGTTTGTACCTAAAATCTAGCAATTATGTCTCAAAATTGTCATTTTAAATATGCCATGAAAATATAATATTTTCAGCACATACTAGCAGCTGTAAAGGAAAGCAGAAAATGAACATAACTATCATTTTCGGCACATTTCCCCCTGTAATGTACAAGGTTATAGGAATAATACCAGATGAACAATTGCAGAGTTTATGGGAAAGGCAGGTGCTGCTCTTCATTGTTATGCAAAAAAGTCCTTCCTTACATTTTCTATAGCAACTGCAGCTGTCTTTTTTCAGTTGTATAACAATTATCTTTCTGATTAGCAAGTGTTTCTTTAAGATTTGAGAAGGGATATTTTTAGAACAAGAGTTTTGTGTGTTTTGATATGAATTTTAAAAACTGTATTTGATGATGCTGCACACTCAAATTTTGCTGGACCAACCTATGGTTCTGCTATTGCAGCAACGTTCATATCTTGACATAAGTCAGTATTCTAATTAAATGATATTAAAATTCTGTGTAAAAAAGAATTTCTCAGTTATATTCCATTGGTTCATATAAACATTACTCTTCCATTTGTCAAAGGCATTTGGCATTTCAGTAATGTATGACATCAACTGTTTTAATAAGTGTTTCATCAGTAATAACTTTCCATTTAAACACAGACTGAAGATACTTCATGAAAGCTGGTTTTGTAATTTCATGAGGCAATGATTACCCCATCAACTCATAGTCACTAATCAGTCACTTAATTCAAGTACATAAATTATCAAAATCAAAAAAATTAAAATCAAGGGTCCACCCATTTAGTCAAGATCAAGGGCCTGCCTATTTATGTATACTGAATTAAAATGCATTAAAATATGCTAAAGAAAATATATGTCTAAAAACATTTTCTTCAGATATAATCAGCTATGTGTTTATGGGAAATCTATGAGGAAAGCATGATGATAGCCAAGTCTCCACTTTCCAATCCCGGTGGCTTTCATAGAGGGAACAATCACCGTTGAGGAAGTTGCCTCTGAGAGTCTCCATTTGCAAGCACTTCGAGTGGCAGTCAACAAACGTTACTTCAAGGTGGAAAAACGCTCTGTGAAAATGACATCTCTGGGAGCAATCATACTTGGAAATGGGGCTGCCCAAACAACACGTGGCACTTTCTTTTGCCAAACCCTGGAAGTGGAGATATGGCCTCCCTGCCCAAATATCAGATCCTTCCTGGATACATGGGGAGTGACCATACAAATAAGAAAGACATCTGAAGAGCAGATGAAAGAGGAATGAAGTGGGTCTTCCTTGTTGCTGAGCCATCACTGGTCATTCATCCAAATCACTTCAGCAGCAGGCCAAGACAAGAGTCAAACAGGCTAAGCACAACTACTGTTGAGAAGGAAAACGTTTCCACAGAAACACACCGATAAAGAGTCTCCAAGCTGCTAAAATTGTAAAGATGAGTAAGATGGTAGGAGATGGGACTGTGATGGACATATAAAGAGGACAGAGGAGCTCCAGCATGGAACTTCAAAGACTCGAAATATTTCATTCATACCAAGAGAAAAAAGAAAACACATACAATAAGGTAAAAATAAGGTTAAAAATAATTGACACTAAACTCCTATTAAAATTACCTTTTCATGGAAAAACAGTTCTTTAGGTTCCAGAGGAGAGGAGAGACTCACAAAATTCACTCATGCTTAATCTTCAAATATGTGAGACTGGTAGCTTTATTTTTATAGTCAGTACTGTTGAAAGGTTATTTTTTGTAACTGGTTCTGCCGCAGGCCAAATTCACTTAGAAAATTCTGCTGCTTATAGCTGGATTTGCTCTATTTGTTTTTACCCAGGAGTAATCCGGTGCAGATCCACACAAAACATGGTGTTGGCGAACTCAAGGTTGGTGGTAGTGGTAAAATATTTTAAGACCATATTTGTACTGGAACAAGCAATCCGTCGGAAGATGTGAAGAATTGCCTCAGGCACAGAAAAAGACCATCCACATTGGGGCAGTCTGTTCTGCACCACCACCCATGCTCTGGTGCTCATGCCAGCTTCAGAGCCAGTGGGAGATGCCTCCAAGTACCTCCAAGGGGAACTATTGCCCTGAGACCTTTGGCTGTATGGCAGGATAAAAATGCAACTAAAATAAATACACTTTGGCAGCATAAGAGCATAAGAACATAAGAGGAACCCTTCTGGATCAGGCCACAGCCCATCTAGTTCAGTATCCTGTCCCAAACAGTGCCCCAAGCAGAATACAAAAGCAAATAAACATATTAAGTTGCTCTATCAGGCCACACAAATATAGATGCAACCAAATTCTTTTTATTGTGCCATGAGGTTTTGTAGCCTTATCCTATTAGCTGTTCTCATCAAAGTTATTAATAATGCCATCCTATATATGCCCCAATGATTCAATAGGCCATTACTTCCAGTAATAAAATTTGGACTCAGAACCCCTCTCTCTGTCCACATCTTTAAGTTATACATTCTGCCTTTCTATCACATTCTAAGTTTAAGAGACAAAGGCTAAATTTAAATTCAAACTAATGGGATTCTGGAACCTACTAGAAGGAAAAATCAGGGATTATTTAAACATGCCACTTGTACTTACATTAGAACTAGCTATTCTCCATATGCCTGACAATAATATGACCAAAAGCACTACATATTTATTACACTTCCCATTACTTGCTGCTAAATATGTGATAGCCAGAAACTGGCGACAAGACAATACACTAAATCTCACTATCTGGTACAACAAATTACTGGAATATGCAGTCACAGAGTTAATTAAATCCCAGTATAATCAATTTATGGGCAGAAAGGAATGTTATGATGTTTGGAACCCACTAATACCTGAATCAAATAAGGACAAAATATGCCTTGTCACGTGCAGCAATAGACTTCTTGTTAAAATAATCTGAGAAATTATTTACCATATATTCCGGCGTATAAGACGACTGGGCGTATAAGACGACCCCCAACTTTCCAGTTAAAATATAGAGTTTGGGATATACTTGCCATATAAGAAGACAACACCTGGCGTAGAAGACGACCCCCGACTTTTGAGAAGATTCTCCTGGGTTAAAAAGTAGTCTTATACACCAGAATATACAGTATCTTTTGTATCTATTGGAATCATAATTGTAAATGCCAGAGAATAACTACTTTTGGATATGTCTCTTTTCCTTTTGTTAATTATGAGTTATTTGTAAAGTTGAATATTATGCATCGTATGTGGAATAAAGTTGCTTAATAATAAAAACAAAAATTTAAATCCAGACTAGAGAAGATGTCCAATGTCAAGTCAAGCAACTGACCTTTGCCCACTCCAAGAACAAAGAAGACTTTAACAATGGGTCTATCAAAATGAAAGAAGGGTCAGATCCTGTAAATGCAACTGGATATCTATCAAAAGTCCTATTTTTATATTTTTCCAAAGAATCCACAAGCATAAAATTAGAGAAAGTAATCAAAAGTAAAGTTGAAGCCTTCAAGTTAGGAAGCCTCTCTTTATGCTCAGAAGTCATTTTAAATTCTGCCTTGTGGTTCAGATATTATTACTGTTTTGCCTTAAAAGTCCATAATGCTTTGGTAGATACATTTTTAATTACAAACCACAATGCTATGATAGTTCAATTAAAATCTACTATCAGTTTTTACAGTTATGAACAATCTCTATTTTCCCTCTTTTGTTGGTCTTAGAATGAAAATATATTCCAAAATTCCTGGAAATGCCTTTGAGTAGATGAAAATAGGTCTGTAGTGCTATTAATTGAATAATGCTGACCACATAATTTAATTAACTCCACAGTTCACTCTGGTGCTTCAAAATACGCTCTACACTGTTTTGGTCATCAGTCCTAAGTCAGGATGGTTAAGATAAGATAAATGTTAATTTCCCATGGCAACACCCCTGAAAAAGACCTCTCTTTTGACAACTGTTGCCTAGAAGTAGAAGACAATAAAATGCACATAAAACATACATAACCACTACAGTTTCTAATTCTGTTCATTTTCATGACAAATTTAATGTGTGGTCTGGCCCTAATCCTATGGGAAAGCTAGGAGAGCATGCAAACAGATGAAGTCTCTGTGGAAACAAAACACTGATTATGAATTTAAAAAGGCTGCATAGACAATTCTATTTAAAAAAACACCTCCTTTTAATACAGATGTATAAGTAACAGTCAAGGCACTGGCTTCATTACAAAGATAACACACCCTATATGAGGTAAATGCTCAAACAAATATGAAACTCTTCAAGGAAGCCCTAAAGTTTTATGACAAACATATAAAGAAACTACAGATGTATATAATCGACAGTTTACGTAAATTGCATATATGCTTTCATGTCCCAGCTAAGTGATCTCTTTATATAATGCTTAAGGCTGAATGAGTTTGTCAAATCCCTTGTGGCTGCCCGAACTATGCCTCTTTTGAAATCTTCCCTCAGCTTATCTTGCCCTCATTATTCCAATTTCTTTCTCTAAGGCATCATCAAGCCCTAGCACTCAATTTCATTGTCCGCAAAATGCTTGTCTCCCAAGATGAATTGGAGGACGGTCTGTTGAGAAAGCACCAAGTTCTTTGTTGAGAGCAGCAGCTTGAACACCACCCACAAAGAACTTTAGTGCCATTTAAGGAAAGCACTTGCAGGGAGAGAAAGAGAGGAAGAGGGCAAAGAAAAAAGGCCCACAACTTAAACATATAAGCAGCTGGACTTTGATTGCAGAGATGGAATTAAGCATGGGAACCGAATGACCATCTAACATGCACTTTTACTGCTATTCATCCACACTGGAAAAACCCAGCTTTCACTTTTGCCAAAAACCATCACACAAGATTGAACTAGACACTAACAAAAATCAGGAGACAAGATTTTCCTTCACTACCAATCAATCTACTTTAGCCAGAGAAAGCTCTGCGTTATTGCTGGCTTGTTTTAATTGAAAAGGAAACATGACCTCAACTACAAAAAAAATTATCAGGCATATACAATCAATGTAACATGGCAGTTTGATTCTTCAACAAATATCCTTGGGATAATTCACCAGCCATGACTGGAATCTAGCACCATAAAAACCTACTGATGTTCAATGTATATATGTGCTAATGGAAAATCCAATGTGTATATAAGACATTGCATATGTAGCATCTGCTTGATTCTTTCAGTCTTTCTTTCATGAGGTCAACTTGCACTAAGGCCCATAGTTCACAATTAGGCAACATCTGGGCAAGTGCATCTGCATGTGCAAGTGGCACCAAACAGATGTTGCCTAATCATGAACTAGCTGTGGTGCACCTTTACCATTACCGGACCCTTATTGCAAGCATCCAGCATGACCATTTGCACTTTTTCCAGTGCAACAGGGGATCATCTGAGGTGCCATGCAAGACAATGACATGACATGACTGCCAAAGAGTTGAGAAGATAAATACTGACCAATCCCTGAATTAGATGAGAGCCACTTGAGGGTTATTAACGAACTCAAAAAGAGTAAAATTGATAACCTCTTAACAACAAAGCGTGGCCTGTTTCTGTATCTGGTGACTGGAAAGAGGTCAGTATAACGCCAATATTTTAAAAGTGATCTGGACAAACAGGGAAATTAGAAATAAATTAAATGTTTCATAAGAAAACTTGTAGGAAGCATTGCTAAAGATGAATTAAGCATACAGAAGAATAGATTATTAACGAATAGTGAATACAGCTTCTAAAAGATAAAGTTCTTGTTTAACTAACCTGTTCATATTCTCTGAAAGTATCAATAACTATAACTATTAGTGTCATTTGGTCAACCTGGATTTTCCAAACATGTTTATGAAGGTGCTCCCAAAAGACTCTTGAGAAAACTTAGTAGTCAGGGTATAAAAGGATGAGTCTTCTTATGCATAACTGACTTTTTAAAGGATAGGAAACAATCGTTTTTATTATTACGAAATGGAAGAATATAATAAATGGGATTTCACAAAGATCCACTCTTATTACTTGCATTTATATGCTGCTTTTGCTTACCTGTCTGACTGAATACCGAACAGATTGGCTCATACTTAAATCCAGACAAGATGGTGGCCACATCTCCATTTACTGAGCAAAGTGACTTCGTCTGGCACTGTGATTGTTGCCTGACAGGACACTTCCTGTCAGAGCAAGAAGGTACCTTCCACTAAGGATGTGAAACAGAGTCTTCACAAAATGACACCTTCGGGGGGGGGGGAGTGCAATCTCTACAAGGCACTTTCCACCACCATGAGTGGAGACACAGTAGCAGAAGGAATGTCCCAGGGTGCCTTGCCCTATATGTGGAGACATAGCCAAATGGGATTCTGCCTGTTTTAGATGGGAATACTAGCACAGAAGGAACAGATAAGTAGTCTGGGGCTGCTCTTGAAGCCGTCTGTTCATGGAGGCACAGGTAACAATTGCAATCAAGAGTTAACTTTGGTGACAGTTGGCCATGGCCAGGCTATCCTTGTCCAGTTAAAGTCTTGGTCAGTATACTAGCCATGTTAACTAACATTTAGATTACTATAATGAATTATAGAGGGGATTACCCTTGCAGTCTACCAGAAGCTGCAGCTAATGCAAAATGCAGTTATTAGGCTGTTGAGTGAGATCCCCGTTTGTTTACACATCACCACCTTTTCTAAACAACTGCACTAGTTGCCAGTTACCTACCATGCATATAGGATATATGTTTGTCATATGAAGCCTTACACAGCTCGTGATCAAAGTTATCTTAGAAAATACCTCCATCATTACAGGCCTGGAAGAACCTTAGGATCTATGGAGAGGTCCAGCTATAGGTCCCATAAAATACATTGCAAATTTGTGTAAAGTGTATCCAAAGTTTTAGGATAAAGAAGGCCATCCCATTATGGCCCAAAGTAAGTCCTTTTCTGTCATAGCATCTGCCATGTGATTATCCTCCTTTTTGATATTCATGCATCATCTACAATTACTTGCAACTAAACACATACCTCTTCAAGGGGCTTTTTTTATATATAAATGGTTGCATTTCTTTCCTAACCCAAGCAATGTGTTTCTAATGTGTTTAATACCAATGTAACTGTTTATACCATTGTTGTTGTTGTTGTTGCCATTGGTAACTGCTCCAAAATTTCTATGAGAAGTATTACAGAAATGTTTTAAAGAAATATATAAATAAAACATTTAGGTTAAACAGTTGGGACAGATACAATTCTATATTCCTTTATGCAGTGGTTTCAAAATATTGGACAATTTTTTTAATGGTATACTTGCCTTAGAGAAGGATGAACTGTATCAAATTCCTACGGAGCTTCCCATGTTCTGTTAATGTCCATTATATAAAATACTTAGAGCATCTACCTAAACAAAGCTGACAATGTGTCAAAATAATTTAGGTCCTTTCTGTACTCGGCCTTCTTTTGGAATATATTTTGGGACAGAGGTATGTTGCCACATGATAATGCAGACTATGGCTGGCCTCATGTTGGGCCTGAACTAATCTGCACTAGCATGTAAACAGCAGGCTTCTATTCTAGGATATATTCCAGAATAAGGCCATGTGTGTAAAGGGCATTAATCTCCAAACAATTCAATTGGACTAGCATCCACTGAGATCCAAAATTTCACTTCTAAGAAGCAAAAAAACAAACCTCTGAAACATAAGCCACCTCAACAAAAGCAACTGACCACAGTAATAATCTTAGCAATGTTCAACAGATTTGTAGAAAGAGTTTCATTCTGTGAGCCATCAATTGTATTGAACCGTTTATCTCAAATGAATTTTAGGAAATTTCTTCCCCAGTCTTGTTATTTTGCTATGTTTCTAATGTGACACTTATTTTTATTTCAAAATGAATCTAGGAAATGGTGGACACCTTTTGAGAATAAAAATCTCCCAATTTAAACTTCAACCAGATTTTTGTCCCTCCAATGATTAAACTAGGTAAGATACACTCTACACATAAAATGCAGTACATGAGGGGGGAACTCTACTCCTTTCCTTTTCCCAGTAATGCACAGAGGGTACGTCCCCATGATCAAAATTCTATAAGGCAAACTGAGTTCACCTTGGACAATCCCAAGAACAGCCTCTACTGTAATCTGGGCTACATTTGGGGCAAACAGCCAAATCCGTGGCAAACCCTCGCTTTCCAATTGTTCTCGCTCTGAATTAGGAGGCAAGCACGTATTATCTTCAGTCATGGGGACACTCCCGGGTTATTGGGGGAGGAGTTTGGCGATCGGAGCATTAGCTGGCAGGGTTTTGCTGTCCCTGCCATGCGTGTTGTGCTCGCAACTGCTTGGGAAAAGAAATTAAGGAGCAAAGAAATTAAGCTGAAATGAGCTCTCATTTGCCCTCTCCGGCTAAAAGCATGCCCCCCCCTTGCCTGATCCCCCGATCGGCAAGGCACACGTGGGTACAGGAGTAACTTTTCTGCAAGAGCACTGGATCACTCATTCTCAGCCAAAAGCTATGGTTTTGGCAGAGAGCTATGGTTTTCAAAGCTAGGATTAATGGTAGTAGCTAGAGGCATGGGGGACCAAAAGGTCATTGTTGAACAGAAGATAAGAAAATGGATCCAAGCTGCAAAGGTTTAGAGGGAGGTTGATGTGAACATGAGGCTAGCTGTCGAGTGGAGTTGTGCTTGCTGTCAAGCGGACGTTCACACATCTGCTAAAGTCAAAGCCGCAGCTTCAAGCCATGAGCTCTTTTACCATCCTATTATGCCCCCCTTTTGTCTTTTTTTTTCTTATTTCTAGTGTGTGTTGTGTTTTTGGAGGTGCAACCTGGATGCGTTTCACAGGGATTTCCCCTGTCATCGCTTCACCGTTCAGGACAGGGCATCATGACATCAGCCAGGCTTCCAATTAGGACAGAGGAGGTGGGGGTGGTTTCCCTGATGCAGGGGTTTGCCGCGTTTGCTTGGGGACAGGTGGATTTCCCTTCAACCCGCACTCTCCTCAACCACATGGGGACATCTCAATTCGAACTACAATTCGGATTAAGGATGTCCCGATTCTGCAGCGCAATAACTGGAGACCATGGGGACGCAGCCTTACAGTATTATGGTGAACTAAAGAAAGTCATAACAAAACAAAAAAAGGAATGATTAAAGTTTGAGGTTTTACACCAAGAAACCAAAAATCTATGAAAGGTTTTAAAGCTGATGTTGAAGAAGTTGCTCAAGTTAAGATCACTGCATAGATCAATTGTTACAAAGCCCACCTTTATGATGCTAAAATACACCCAACTTAAAATCCACTGGCTTCAATATGATGCATCATCATCAATACTGTGTTTAAATACATGAATACATGGGGCTCTTAATAAACACCTGGAACACCCAGTTCCCACCCTTATATAATGTAAGGTTTCCAAGTTCTCCTTTTTCTAACTGACCAAAAGCTTTTAGCTCTTGTACATATATAGCTTCCAATTTTTTTCATCACATTATTTGTCTTTTTCTGGCTAATATACATATTTGGATATGGAACAACTGATCTGCTTCAGAATGTGCATTCCTTCATCCATATTTGATTTACTACACAGAAGTTCAAACTCAGCTGTTCTAAAAGCTGTACTTTGAACATTTTTGGAATAGGCTGTTCCAAATGCAGAACGGACAAGCAGCAATGATTTGTGGGATTTTAACAGGAACAAAAGATAAAGCTTCTAAGAGCTTAAGAGCTCTTTGGGAGAATGATTTAAATCTCACCCTCACAGATGATGAATTGACTTATTTTCCACATAAAAGTAAGAAAAATACACCCCAAAACCTTTCACCACTAACATTATGCTCTGGTCCTACTCTCTAAGATGTTGCATAATATTTCTCTGAAAGGTGTGATGCTAGGAGGTACACGTTGCACAATTTTCCAGTCCTTCAGAACTTTCGGCATGTATACAGTGTGAAACCAGATATGGAACTACAAAATAGTTATTTCCCCAGAAAGTAGTTTGTTGCGTATCTTTGAGGAACTACTTCATTTTATGTTACTGATATCCAAAGAAATAATGACAAAAAGTTGGGAAGACAGCACAAATTCACACACATAATTCAGCACAAAGAACCAGTATAATAATCTCTAGGAGATCATCTCAAATGAATGTATTTCTCATCAAAGGACCTTTCTGCATGGGCACTTAGCAGTACACTTAAAATAGTCCATGTAGTACACTTCCAGCTCTCATAGATCTACATATTAATATGGATCTACGAAGTCACATACCAGCTGATCTATTTTGTCTGCATAAAACAGAGTGTGATCCAGATTAAGGAAGGCCTTAATCTGGGTCACAGGTATATCCGCTTAATCAGGTCTCCCAAGAGAACATCATAGCTCTGATCCAGAACACAGGAGGCATGCAAAAAACATGCCTCCTGTGCTCAGGACTATGAGGGGAGCATGCCATAGCACACTGATAAAAAGCACCCCACTGATTCAGGGACCAGGATAGTCACTCAAGCTTCATGAGCTCATCAGGGTCAGCACTATTAGTCAAGACAGTGCTGATCTCGCCCAAGCATCCCATGGTCTGGAACAGCTGGCCTGGATATTCTGGACCCAATGATCCATAATTAAAGCATGTAAGTGCACAAAGGGCCAAAGTATGAACAATCACCAAAACTGTCCTTCTTGGAGATCTGGGGCCTTTTTGCACTTTGGCCTGTAGTTAATTAGGCAACATCAGGGAAAGAGCATCTGCATTTAAGCACCCTCCTCATTCCCAGAAGTCACCTAATTATCAACAAAATTCTGCTTCACAAGTTACCTAACCTTCCCCTGTCGCGTCCAGCCGGTGAGTATTCATGCCTCTGACTGGATGAGGAGGTCAACAGGGCTGCCTTGCAAGCGCGCTAGCAGCTCTGCTGAACTCCTGGCATGACTGACTGCGCAGAGCTTCAGCCACATCATGGTGACAGCGCTGAAGCAGGCGTGGAGGATGCCACACTCAAGATGGCGGCACCCTGAAGAGGACCAGCTAGCAATTGAACAGGAGGTAAGTGTTCCATCACAAAGTGGGTTAGGCTAATATTGACTAGCACTCCCAAGTGCGAGTGCTAGTCAGTGTTAGTTGATTGCATTCCTTTCCCATCCAGCAGACGGGAAGTGAAGTGAAGTGTGAAATCACCCCTAGTCACAGTTACTCAAAGCTCTTCCTGCTTTGAATAAGATGTTGATTCCAGCCTATTATACAATCTCTCAGCAAAATGAAGTTAAATGATTTCAATTTTAGACGCTGTTACCCGCCCAGAAACCTCCAGGTATAAGGATGGATGGATGGACGGACGGACAGACAGATACAGTGCCTGACAAAAGTTCTGTCGCTTATCCATGTTGTTGAAACCAAAGCCTATAACCTGACTTAAAATTCATCCATTGGTTTTAAGAATGACTCATATGAAAGCTGAAACCCTCCCAAATGAGGTTTTTAAAAAGAAAATAAATTTGCTTCACTGCTGAAATATTGATCATTTAATGAACACAGAAAGGTCAGATTTTGGCTAGACAAAAGTTTTGTCGCCCACAAAAAGTAATGTGAAAATCAAACAGATAATTCATTTCAAATACAAAGATATGTTTCATAACATTGGTGAATGAAGTTGTGGTGCTATTAGAGCCATATTTAATATTTTGTGTGACTTCCATGAGCCTGAAGGACTGCATCCATGCGTTTCGGCAATGATTCATACAATTTATTGATGAAGTCATCAGGAATAGTAAAGAATGCAGTTTTACATGCCTCCCAGATTCTTTGGTTTTGTGTTCCAAGCTTCCTCTTTCATCCTACCCCAAACATGCTCAATGATGTTCATATCTGGTGACTGGGCTGGCCAGTCCTGGAGCACCTTGATCTTCTTTGCCTTGAGAAACTTTGATGTAGAGATGGATGTATGAGATGAAGCGCCATCCTGCTGCAAAATTTGACCCCTTTTATGATTGGGAATGTAAGAGGTAGCTAATACGTCTTGATATTTTAGGCTATTGATATTGTCTTCCACCTTGCAAATGTTTCGCACACCCCTATACTGAATGTAACCCCAGACCATGATCTTTCCACCACCAAACGTAACTGTTTTCTGGGTATATCTTGGATCCATACGGGCTCCAGTAGGTCTCCTGCAGTATTTGCGGCAGCTGTGGTGTAATTCAACTGAAGATTCATCTGAGAAATCCACCTTCTGCCACTTTTCCAGCGTCCATCCGTTTAGTAGGCTGTGGGCCTTGGCAAATACCACACGGTTTTTTAATTGCCTTTTGTTTAGTGCTGGCTTCTGGGCACTGATTCGACCATGGAGGCCATTTCGAGACAGAATCCTACAAACTGTTCTAGTTGACACAGGGACTTGAGGTGACCAGGCCTGTTGGAGCTCTGCTGCAGTGGAAGAAGGGCTGGCTTTTGATTTTCGAACCAACAAACGTTCCTCCTGAACAGTCGTCTTGCGGGGTCTGCCAGACCTGGGCTTGTCAAAAACATCTTCAGTCTCTTCAAATCTTTTTGTAATTCTTTGTACTTGATGCTGAGACACATTAAAGGTGCCAGCCACCTCTGCAGAGGATCCGGTCTTCAGTCTCCTGATAATCAAGGCTTTGGTCGCAGGGTGGATTTTTGGCATGTTGTCAGAGGTCAAGTTGCAGTTCAAGTGAAGGTCTGGAGTGCTGGAGTTCTTTTTATACACACCCACTAATTATCTGATCAATTAGTGAGCACAGGTGAGGCTGTAAACTAGGATTAGGTGCATTATATGACAAGGCGACAAAACTTTTGTCTAGCCAAAATCTGACCTTTATGTGTTCATTAAATGATCAATATTTCAGCAGTGAAGCAAATTTATTTTCTTTTTAAAAACCTCATTTGGGAGGGTTTCAGCTTTCATATGAGTCATTTCTAAAACCAATGGATGAATTTTAAGTCAGGTTATAGGCTTTGGTTTCAACAACATGGATAAGCAACAGAACTTTTGTCAGGCAGTGTAGATAAAACCATCTAATATCTTGTTTTTATTAGTAAGGGTATACAATGTAAACAGAATCCCAGTTATAATTCCAAACAAGACTTGGAATTGTCCAACTATAGCACTATAATTAGTAGCTCTATGAACTTGTCTGATCAATAGTACGTGTTATGGTTACATGTAGTTTGTTATTCATGACTGTATTAAACCTACAAAATGGTCAAACATTCAGATTGTTTCCCATGCGGGAAGAGAAACAGACTGCTTAGAAGATTTAAGTCTGCTGAAACTGAAGAAAATCAAACCAACTAAAGGGAATTCTGACTCTAAACTTGTCTGAACCTAAGTAAATGAGAGAGTAAAATGAGTTGAGACAATGATAAAACTAAACTTTTGGTGAAGGGCATGCCAAACAGACGAACTAACATGAAGCACTGTATTACATGATCTACAAAAGAAAGAAACTACTATTTAGGAAACAGACGATAAAAGAAAGGAAATATGTACTGGTCAACAATATTCAATAGTAATATTTTCCTACTAAATGCACATGGTGAACTTTCTATCAAGGCCAATCTACATTTCCTCTTCCTTTACTTCCTTATTATCTGTCATGCTATCTATTGCATCTTTCATTTCATGAACACCATCACACCTCACCCTGTCAAGCTATTTAAAATTGTTTTTAAAATTCGTATGAGACAAGCACTCACTTTGGGTCACACCTCAGTTTCTGGAAGATATGAAAATGCCCTGATTACTTCTGCTAGGGATGGATAACATTTGCATTTTTAGCATGGCAACATTTAAAAGGTGAGAAATATTTTTCCCTTTTAACTCTATACTTACAAAAATAAAGTATCTAAATCCAGTTAGTATTCTTCCATCTTCAGCTCCATAGATAAACAAGATACCAGTGATGCAATCTGCTCCCATCTAGTTTTGATGATGCTCACCTTCACCATTTTGAAAAGCTATAGGTTTTCAAAGCTGAAGACATTTACGTGAAAACTAGAAGGAAAATTAAAGCTACATTTTTGTTTATTAGTATCCTCCTCTTCAAGTGGGAAACCTCCAATCAGGAGATCAGTGCAACTTAAAAAGAGACAACTACCGTGCTGAGAAATCTCACCCACTACTGAGCAAACTTTCCAAGACTCCAAGACCCAAGAAATCATATGCTGAGAATTGATGTCTTCTGGGTAAGAATGAAAGTCACCCAGAATATTACTCTTTAGAAGTGTATGATCATATCCAATATTAAAACTGAACAGGGGGGTTCTGCCAAAGAAAAGAAAGCACCCCAATCGGGTAAAATAAATGAAGACAATGTCTACCCCAAACCATCTATGTGAATAAGAAATGCACAATGTAACAATACCCCACTAGGTTTTAATGAAAAATATAAAAATAATAATAGAAAATATCTCAATAATAAAATGAAATATAAAAAATATAAAAGAGGCCAAACGCGTTTCGACACAAGTCTTCCTCAGTGGCCGATAATCAATAAAATTGTTAAAATAAACACAGCTCACAACTGTGACTCCGTGAAAGTTAGTTTTGTATTATTTCCCTTTTAGAAATTATAATTGCTTTTCTGTTCTACAGTTGTGCATTTCTTATTCACATAGGTTCAGTTTTGGTTTTACACTTTGGGTTTATTTGTTTCAGGGACTTGCGTAGATTGCAATATTAGACATATTTACTATGAAAATATCAAATGCCTACATGTACATAGAGCTCAGGGTTGGAAAGGAGCCATCTGTCCCTATGATCAGTGAATTCACCAAGAAAAGGTCCTAGCACCTACTGATTGAAATCCAATATGGTGATTATAAGATTGACTCCAGTTTAGTTCCTTCTAATTTGGTCTGGCCTTTAAGTAGTTATACCCTTGGAACTCCCATGTGCTGAATTGGAGGGGATTCAGCAGGATTTATCCTTTCAAGTTTGCAAAACAAAATATTTCCTTGTGATGTTTGCTCCTCAGCCATGTTACTAGTCCTTTAAAGGATGTTCCCTCACACACTTCCTGATGAAGATAGAAATGGGAGCAGAAGTTATCTTTCCACTCAGAAGCAAGCAATTATCTTACAGTGGATAATTTTTAATGATATTTTGAAAATTAAATACATGTAATGAGCAATACTTTTGAAATGAAGTACTTCATATTTCAAGAGGTTCCCTACTTCTCTATGGTTCTCCTCCAGAAGGTACAATAATGGCAATAGGTTGCTACTCTATAATGAAGTCTCATATTTCCAGAGTGAGTTGGGAACGACAGAGCCTTTTCACACTTAACCTCTTTGGGGCAGTGTTCCTTTTCACGGGCACTGTAGGGAGTACCACCAGAATAGCCTTCCTAGGAACTGGCCTTCAAAGTGCTTGGAGACCCCACCAAGCCAGTTCTGATGGTGACATGGGCTTTGAAGCCAGTATGAGGGCTGGCATGTGACAGGCCATCCCAATGTGGACAACCCTGTCCTGTGCCAAAAGCAACCTGTCCCAGTTTAGGAAGGGTTACTAATCCTGGGACAGGGCAACCCACCCCATACTGGGATAATGGCCATTAATGCCAGTATGACCAAAGATTAGACCGACAAAAATTCACTCTCAGCTTCTTAACTTTTGGCAAGGACATGATCACATAAAGTGATTTACTAGTATTTCATTACTGCATATTTCAGAAATCAAATATTTCATCTCTTAAAACTTAATCTGTTCAAACACTTTATAGTTCACTCTGTGCCCGGGGTGCAATGGAAGCACATGATTAATTCTCCTGTTTAAATTAAAGTGGATCAAAATGAATAACTTAATGTAGAATTCTTTTCTAATTCCATTATGTGACCAGAGCCAAGCTGGCCCTTTGCTTTCCCATGGTGCCATGCAAATTCTTCACCTGCCTTGCACCTGCCTGTGCTGTAGATCAGGGCTGTTCCTCCACACCAAAGTGCTTCATTCCACAAAGCTCTCCTTGGGGCTAAATAGACCTTATATCAATTTTACATTCATAAAATCCTTGACATCATTACAAAGCAACTGCTGCTTACAGATATTGATCGCATTTGATTGATATATTAAAAATCTAGCACCTATCTTTGAGAAACAAGAACAGTGGATTCATTACGCATTGGATGCAAAAGAAAATACTACTCAGCAGTTATCCTGGATAACAACCGTAGATTATTAAAATATGTTTCTTGTCAACATATGATTTTTTTTCCCTCCCAGGAAACAAAAATAGTGGTTCATGTTCTTTGATACAGTCTTAATTTAGCAGACTTTTTAATACTTTGATGTATAAATACAGTACGTTTCATATACAGTAATATGCAATTTCCTTTTCATGTTAAGTCCTTTCACTCTTTTTTTTATTGTACCAGCTTTGTGTACATCTTGTTTGTAATAATGATAAGCTCATTAAAAAATAAAATACTCAGAGTTTGTTACATTATGTTATGCCGTGGCAAGTGAAAGACAAAGCTGACTGGGCAACAAAGGAGTAGGAAACTTCCAGTTCAGGTCTCACTACTGATTCTGCTAAACGACATTTTGGCCCAAAAATGAGTTCATCAGAGTCAAAGCCCTGTTGCCTCACTAGTTCCATTTTGGTGGCCACCACTGGCCCTGATATCTAGGTTAAACAGGCTAAGTTTGATCTAGTCGTTAGAGGGCTGGACTCTTATCTGGGAATACTGGGTTCGATTCTGCCCTCCCCCATGAAGCTAGCTGGGTGACCTTGGGCTAGTCACAGCTCTCTTCTGAGCTCTCACAGCTCAGAAGAGGACACAACCCACCCCTCAACAAAAAACAGTTGTAGCCATGTGAATATGTGCAGCATATTTGGCCTTAATGAAGAAGAGAGAGTAATATTTTGAGAAATACTTTTATTTGCATTTCTTCATGTATCAATGACCAAAAATGCTGCACATGTTGACTTTCCATATCCACTTCTAAGAAAAAAGTTAATTCATTATTTATTAATTGCTGCAAAAGGAGTAAGTGGATCAAGTGGATGGAGAGATAAAAGTAAAAGTGAAAACCAAAGTAAGCCAAATGCTTCTACTTATGTCTGCAAGGTGATCCTTTTACAGTGTCAGCCTGGCCCTCCCAACTCTCATGAACATTCTAAGATAGAAAAGGATGGATTAGAAATGGGATGAAAGTACAAAGGTCAAGGGCTAACATCACTTAGGCACTTTTGAGCCACTTTTCTTTTGCTATATGTGAATGCAAAACAAATCCCAAGCATTCAGATGTAAACACACACCAACAAACCATCAAAGACCCCAAATATCTGTTAATTCAATTAGAACAACACCTTACAATGTAAAGCCATTGTTTTATCCAATTCTGTGCCAGAATAAAGATGCTTAAGAATATACTATTCCTCTTAAATTCAAGTAACAGGTGATACAGTTATACGTACAACTAGCTTTGCCATTCTATACTTAAAAGCAAAGAATGTGGCAATCAAAAACCTAGATATTTATTAAATTTATTATTACATCATTTTATTATTTTATTAACTAAATTACTCTACCCTCCAAATAACTAAAAGCTATTTTAAGTCCAGCATGTTTTCAACATTTGTGAGTGTGCCAAAGGAAATGCTTTCTAGTAGAAGATAAATTAGAAGTTTTAGAGAAGCACAGACTCATCCATAATGTACCAAGCACATTCCTTCAAAATTTGGCAAAACTAAAGGAAAGTGAGGTTTAAAAAACAAGTACAAACTAAACATTTTCCTTGAACAAGATGAGCAAGCAGGAAATGTTTACAGGAAGATAGGAAGCATGTCAATAAAGGGTTGCAGTCTTTATGAGGTGCTGTTGAAATTCTTATAATGGTTTGGGATCACTAAACAGAATTGCACATGACACCACTGGAGGTAAAACATTGTTCTCTTTCCTGATTGCATAACAGAGTGCTATGACACATCTGCTTTGGCCCGGAAGCCAGACTTAATAGAAGAGGTGAAAGATATTAACATCCATGTTTTAGAATCTTGTTGCTTACCTGATTTCAACAATCACTCCTAATATGCAAAATATAAAATATTTCACTTGCAGTGCCTTCCAAATTTAGAAGACAGTACTTTCTCAAGTTACAGCAGTTTTACTGAAACCTTCTGATGATTCTTCTACGAACATTTGGGTCATCACTTTTGAAATTCAGAGCCTTTTCTGGATTACAATAAAAATGTGAATTTTGTAAGATATATACCCATGCCAGGATTCATACTGTTTTGAAAACTGACTGAGCTTTAAAAGCTACATTCTTAATGCAACTAGGGCCCTTGTCAGGATTAGGAAGGAAACTATGATCCTCCTTTCTGCACATTAGTGTGGAATACAGGAGAAGAAGAAGAGTTGGGTTTTCTACCCCACCTTTCTCACCCAGGTGGGGTAGAAAAGCAGGGACTCAAAGCGGCTGACAAAGCCTTCTATTCTGCCCTCAACAGAACACACTCTGAGGTAGGTGGGGCTGTGAGAGCTCAGAAGATAGCTGTGGCTAGCCCAGTGATGGCCAACCTATAACACGTGTGTCACAGTTGACACGCCAAGCCCTTTTGTGTGACACACATGGGTGTGTAGTGCTTGCTTGTTCTTGAAGTGTGTGAAATACCAACTTTCAATTGAAGATTTAGCAAACGAAATTCAGCAACAAGTCACTAATGTAAATAATTATTTGTTTTTGCTTTTAATAAAATACATATATCAAAAATATAACTTTTTTACTAGAGCTACAAATATCACAACATTATGGATATTTTTAGAAGTGACACAGCACCCGAGTTAAGCTAGGTTTTCTCGCCAATTTTGACACACTGAGCTCAAAAGGTTAACCATCACTGGGCTAGCCGAAGGTCACCCAGCTGGCTTCTTGGAGGAGTGAGGAATCAAACCTGGAATTCCCAGATAAGAGTCCAGCTCCTTAATCACTAGACCAAACTGGCTCACTAGTTTGGAGGTCCCACCTGTATTAGTATGCTTCATTCACACAGGACGGATCATTACCAGATACAACGATCTACTAGTAAGCCATGTTCCTGACTACTAAGGGACCCACTTTAATGGTGAACCAAAGTACCCAGTTCTCCAAGGCTGGGAACTTTCATTCCTAGCCCTCTGGGGGTGGCCCACGCAGGTCATCCTGAAGATGATGCTGTTCCAAAACCTGTCTTGCCATACTCTGAACTGGGAGCGGGGGAGGCTCACTAATTCAGACCCACTAGTTCAGATCATGGTCTTTTCTTAACAGAGTTGAATAAAAGAAACATGAAGGCTATGTAGACATGTAATTGTTAAAGAAGACAATTATTATCAAGATAAAAGTAAAATTTACAGATTTAGTATTTTCTTAACCATTAAAAATAAATGAAGTTTCAAAAGAGTTCTAATTATACATCTTGGTGGTCAGAATAAGACATTTTGAAACAAAATCAAAATATTCCATAAACCAGATTTTCAAGGCTAATTCTACACAAAATGGTGAGATGGCCAAACCTTAACACACATTTTAATGTAAATTGATTTGAGTTGTGCCTCTGGGCAAATGGTTGGGCATTAATTTAAGAACCTAGTTTCTAAATGGTATCTGGCTGTCACTGTTTTTTATCTCACCCAGAAATACTGCCCAAATTAAATATGGGTACATTCGGGATATATTTCATACAGATCCAGTTCATTCAAGCATAACATTACTAGCTGTCACCCTGGCACAGCCCGCGATGACTACAGATGGACCACAGCTACCAAAACTGCTTTTAAAAGCAATATCGCTGAAATATTACGCTTGTGACATTTTTGTTGGCCCTGATAAAGACATTGCCAGATATTAGATAGTAGTGTTTTTCTCATGAACAGTTAGAGGTCCTTTTTGTTTTCTGGGTTTAAAAGATGAGTGTGCAAATACAAAATATGTAATAAACAATATCAATAGAGTACTTTAACATGATGGAATTTCTTGTTCTATTTAATCTGAAATGGTCTTTCCAGATTTCCCCATCTATCCCCTTCATACTCTCCAACATGTTGGGGTAAGAAAATCATTGCCTTTTGAAAGATTGCCTGTCTACCTGAGACAATGCAGATTAAAGTTAGTGGGAGCTCATGTGTGTGAAGAAGCAATCAGCAAAC
Source organism: Aspidoscelis tigris stejnegeri (assembly GCA_023333525.1). Classification (NCBI taxonomy): domain Eukaryota; kingdom Metazoa; phylum Chordata; class Lepidosauria; order Squamata; family Teiidae; genus Aspidoscelis; species Aspidoscelis tigris. The sequence goes on along the minus strand of JALMGA010000005.1, from coordinate 78,300,960 downwards.
TGCTCCTCTGTGCAGCAAACAGAGTTCAATTCTCTTCAGGTCAGTATATCAGAACAGCATACATGCTAGAAACCTCCCTTCTCCGTACAGGTGCAGTCTAAGACCTCCCTTAGACTACGCCAGTCAGCAGAAAGGAGCCTCCTAGTACACTTACTGGTCTAGTACATCGGCCAGTGTGGAATCATCCTTAGCAATTCTGCATGTGGACCATTGCACAAAATGGCAGCTTCCCCAATTGCTGCCTTGCTTCTTCCATAGTGTGACCACTGTAGGAGTTAACATCTTGTTTCAGTACAGACAATTCCTAGAATTAACAATGCAAATTTGCTTCAGATTAAAACATTTTATTTAGAATTATATGTGGAAAAATAAAACATGACAGAGAGGTGCTGCACCTTTTATCTGAAAACTTACCTAGCTTAATGACGGTAAAGATAATCAGACCAACGGCAAAATAAAAAGAACTATGTTGTACATGGCCAAGCATGGCTATAAATTAATACTTCAGCTTTCTAAAAAAAAGTTATATTTTGGATCAATAGTTGCTTCAGTATGTGATGACATTACATGCAGTACACACAGCTCCTCAAACAGCAGATTTAAGTGTCATACCCTGAGAAACAAAGTATGGGTCAGAAACATCAAACCAAACCTTCCCATTAGAACATTACCCTCTTCCTACATTTATAGGTTATATCAAGAGTGCATTCATTCCCTCTTCCCTTACCCACTGTTCCAGGGTCTCAGTATTTTCAACTTCTGGAAGGAAAGATGGAGCATACATCTGTAAGTAAGCCTTTGGCATAGGCATCCTTAACCACTTCCCTTTCCTAAGAAAGCTGTATAAATCTGAGAAACATAGCCATTAAATTTGTCATGCCACCAGGGCAAATGGCACACTGAATTAACACCATTTGCCACAGCATTGGACCCCAAACACAGCTGTGAGAAAAAAGCCCCCTGACAGACTGAAAACAGCTGACATTCAGCCATACTTCTCATCCACTGGCAGGTTCTCAGGAGTGAAAATGGGGGCTGTTAAGTCAAATCTTCCCCTTCCATGTTGGAAGCAAGAGTGAATTACAACTCCGGGGAGCTCTTGGGCTAGCTTAGGTGGTCCCCAAATGTGGGCATATCTCGACATCTCACCTGTTGGGAGTAAGCATTTCATGTCTATATGAACACAGCCATAGTCACAGCATCCTAAGTTTAGGCCATATGAGATTGATTGTGACAGGACATTTGGTGAGACTGACTGGCAATTTGAACTTGGCCTCCTCAATCCAAGATTCTTTACTCACTGTACCAACTGCCTCACACTGTAACCTGAAATTCTACCCAGAGGATATCGTAATATTAATTTGATTTTATGAATATAGAAGTATATCTTTATGGTGTATGATACAGTTGTAAGGGTGTTAGGCCTGCTTTAATAGAGCAATTTTGCTGTGTCGGAAGATAAGCAGTACCAGATACAGTTCACTCCTACCTTATTTTTCTTCAGTTTGCAAAACCTTATCAAGGATTGAAGAATGTAAACTATATAGTAGCATCTGTGCAAACAAACCTTGTGAAACTTGTGTTTGAATATACTATTTTTCTTGTTTGTTTGCATTTTTATCCTGCCGTATACCTGAAAGGCTCAGGGTAGGTTACAACATTCAAAACCAAATGTGAAATTAACATACTATATCAATAACACTGCCTGAAAATGGGAAGGAAAAGCTGTTTCCTTAGCCAAAGCACAGGGCAAATAGGGCTGTGTCCAGACTCAGTCTGGACAGTCGTGATTGAGGCGTCACACAAGATAATCGATGGATCGTCATGGTGTTGCATCAGGACTGCACACTTACCTTAATCCTCATTTAACGGCACAAAGGCTGCATCCCCATTACAAGCTTATTTCGGTTTCAAACCGTTTTCAATCCTCACAGACCCCATGTCAGTTTGGCTTAACATGCTTTCCGCGTGTTAAATCGCCCCAAAGCGTTGTAAATGTTAACCCTCATTTCAACAGGTCTCACTCCGGATCGTGCGCTTGATACGTGTTACATTTTTTACTGTGGGGACCCTACCATTTTAAGTGACGAGAATCCATGTTTAGGGTTTCCCTCTCCCAATAGCTTGCTTCCAAAGACAGTGATGTCAGTGTAAAAATCCAACCTTCACAGCAGCCGCTACACTGTAGCAATCCACGCACTTCACACCTGATAACAATGTTGCAATTTTGCACAATTCTAGCTCTTTGGAGTTCTGACCTTTAAAGGGGGAAAGTAAAGCAGGGCAGGTTTTGGGAGATGTGTGAATGTTTAAAGCCCCCTTACTTGTGTTGCTGCTGCTGCTGCTGTGTGCCCTGGGCAATGGGGAGAATTGCTGGCTGCCCACTGCCGGTTTTCCTCCATCCAGGCAAGCGGCAGCCACCCAGCCAGGCTCAGTGAAGGCGTCCGTTATGGGTGGCACATTCACACCAGGAGGAAGAGGGCAGGGCAGCCCTGAAAAGCAGCTTTTAGAAAGTAGCCACTTCAGTCCCCCCTTGAGTCACGTACGCCACCTACGATCCTCAGAATCCGGATCGAATGCGATTAAGCTGAAAGTAATGGGAATAGGCAAATTCGTGTTTGCATCCAGTTCTATTATTTCGGTTTAGGGAAACTGGATTAAGCTTGTAATGGGGATGCGCCTCATTGTGTAGTATAAATGAAATCCAGTTTCCCTCCAGTCTAGGCAGAATGGCGAGAACAGAACAATGAGAGCAGGAAGAGGAGCTCATATGTAATTGGCTGCCTCAACCCATGTGACAGTGCACACTGAATCAGCTCTTGCAGCTTCCAGTGGGGAAACTACAGAGCTGCTTTTTGAGCCAGGACAGCTGGTCATCACTGTGCAACAGATATGTTGCACTTTTACCTTTAACTGCAGATTTATTCCATTAGTCTGTAGGCAGCCTTAGGTATGTCTTCACTGTTTTTGGTATATAACATACACCTAATTACACAGGGGATCTTAAGACCTATTTGCATTTACCTTCCAGGAGTGATTTTAGCCACTCCTGGAGAGGTCTGTTTGCACTCTGCACTGTGACCATCATCCTGTGGTACACAGCTTGACTGGGAGCAGCTAGAGAGTTCCGAATTAGCAGCATGCACAGCCTCTTCCGTGTGCGAAGCTGAGAGTGGGTGGGACAGTGGGGTGGCCACCACAGCCATTGTTGTGATTTGGCCTGCCCAGGACAGGGCATCCACACTTCAGCTGCTGGTGGTCTGGCTGGGGACTGCACCAGCACTTGAAGTATGGATGGCTCCCTCCATACCTGATCTTCACCTCAGTGGAATGGTATTACTGTTTTGATTCACAAATAGGAAATGGATGCATAATACAGTATGTTCAGCAAGATTAATTTTTATGTAGATTAAAACAGAATTGCAGCCTTACAGAGTCTCACTTACTGTAAGGTTTACCTAATCTGGGCGAATCCCCACAGCAAGCTTATTTCGGATTCAATGCGGGTTCAATCCTCGCAGACCCCACATCAGTTTGGCTTAACATGCTTTCCGCGTGTTAAATCACCCCAAAGCGTTGTAAATGTTAACCCTCATTTCAACAGGTCTCACTCCGGATCATGCGCTTGATACGTGTTACATTTTTTACTGTGGTGACCCTACCATTTTAAGGGATGAGAATCCATGTTTAGGATTTCCCTCTCCCAATAGCTTGCTTCCAAAGACAGTGATGTCAGTGTAAGAATCCAACCTTCGCAGTAGCCGCTACACTGTAGCAATCCAGGCACTTCACACCTGATAACAATGTTGCAATTTTGTGCAATTCTAGCTCTTTGGAGTTCTGACCTTTAAAGGGGAAAGGAAAGCAGGGGCAGGTTCTGGGAGATGTGTGAATGTTTAAAGCAAGGGGGCTTGAGTTGCTGCTGCTGCTGTGTGCCCTGGGCAATGGGGAGAATCGCTGGCTGCCCGCTGCCATTTTTCCTCCATCCAGGCAAGTGGCAGCCACCCAGCCAGGCTCCATGAAGGGGTCCGTTATGGATGGCGCATTCACACCAGGAGGAAGAGGGCAGGGCAGCCCCGAAAAGCAGCTTTTAGAAAGTAGCCACTAGAGTCCCCCCTTGAGTCATGTACGCCATGTAGGATCCTCAAAATCTGGATCGAACACGATTAAGCTGAAAGTAATGGGAACAGGCAAATTCATGTTTGCATCTGGTTCTATTATTTCGGTTTAGGGAAACCGGATTAAGCTTGTAATGGGGATGCGGCCTCTGACTCCTGTTATCAGTACTTCTAACTGTCATGCCTTGCACCCTAACAACCACAAGTGGGAAGAGGTGTCCCTTAACTCTACACCCTTTTACATGTAGTACTCAAGGTCATAAATTATGCCAGTAATCTGTATCCTTTCTTTCCAAACAAAACTGTACTCAGAACCTATACTACACTATACAGGATAGGCTTTGTTCAGTCAGATGATTTTTTCTGGCTATGCATAGTTATAATATGCAAATGGAGAAGGAGGCGGGAGAATAATTCATATTTCAGGATCCAGGCTACTTTTTTTTTTTTACATTTGTGGATAACAGCTCAAGCAGTAGACCATACAATTCAATTGAATCCCTCATGCTTTTCAATAAGGCATTCTAGTTTTTAGCTCTTAGATCCCACTCCATCAAATATATGTGGTTTCATTGGAATTATGATGCCAAGAAGTGATGGGTTCACTTGCTTTTTGTGCATCATTTGAATGCTACTAGGATTCAAGAAAATTCAGAGGAAAAATCAAATTTAAAACCTAGACACTGCAGGTTTTAAGTTCATTACAGAGAATGGCTTCATTCTGAAGTATAATATGTAGCTGACGTTACTCCATCAGGGCCACTAGAAATTATCTTGATCAGGTCTATCAGCTTAGTAGTATAAACATTTGCTCTTGACTGATAAAGTCTCACTCAGAAGGTATTCTCTTTGAATCTCCATGATCATTATTCTTAAGGGAAAAAAGCAATAACAATGATGTGAATTCACTACAACAGGTTTACTAAAAACATTAGTGGATATTTTAATGCTATCTTCTGTATTCTTGTAATCAAAAAACTAACCTCTGAAAAAAATCTACTGTCACATAAATGGCATCCTGTAACTAAGAATTTGGATGAATAAATACATGGTTGCCTTATTTCTTACAGGACATTTTGTTCTGGATAAGCAGGACATCATCAAAGATTTGCACCCTTTTTCAGGGCTGCCTAAAGAGGATGGTTGTGAACACCTGAAGTTCTGCGTCACTATCCCATCCCAGCATAAAGATTTTTGCTGGTAGAACCTGCCTACAAAAGCCAAATTGCTTCACTGAACAAGCTAGTGAGGGACCAGAAGAAGATAGGTTGAGCAAAGCAGCCCATTACTCCAGGTCTTCAACCGGCATGGATTCAAGTTGACCAGAAAACCATCACCCTCATGCCAGTTAAGCTGTCAGGGCATTGCCATAGTGGTTTCTTCCTGCTCTGATGGTTACATCACCCTGGCAGCCTTTGGGGCATGAGAGCAGCACATCTGGCTGCCCCATCCCCTTGCAAAGCAGAGGTCAGCTATTTGGTGCCATGCCATGGAGATGGTAGCTAAGAGGGACAAGAGAAAAGGACAATCTACCAGGGTCCACCCTGTTTTTAAAAAATGTGTTAGTCAATACATTTGCTGGTTTAAATACAATAATGAATAACGTTATAGTCATCATCAGCTCATGTGAAGATGCAAAAGGCAACTAACCCAATAAAAACAATTAATGGGTGACGTTATGGTATTTTAACTTCCTCCAATCCATCCCCAGGCATTGCTACCATTTTCCTCAAACCTTCTGATTCAGGCTGCAGAAACAATCTTATGCACTCGGAAGTGAGACCAGGTGAATTCAAGTTGGAGTCATTTCCAGATGTTATGAGATCAGATGCAAAACGTTGCTCAGCTTGTGCATTATTGCAAAACACACAGAGAAAAATAGGGGTTGCAGATGTATGCATAAATGTGTTGTACAAATGAGTTTGGAAGAATGACAGCTAAATATGAAAAGAGCAAAAATATTCACCTAGATAACACTGATGATGAACATTAATATTAATAGTAGAATCTAAGAATTAATTCCAGTACCATATTGACAGACGCAGGGACTTGTTAGATGACAGCCTTAGGCAACATCCAAAAGGAAGAAAAGGTTCACATATATACACTCTGGTGAAGACCAGGAAGAAGTGATAGGCTAGAATCTGTATCAACATTCACACCAATAAGCTTAGCACCCGGCCCATCTTTCCTTTAGTTCTACCACATAATGGCTTTCACAAGCTCTTCTCCCTCCAGCTGCTACCCAGCAATATCATCCAAATAATTATCTTACCTTGGATGCCTCCAGACATGGGTAGAAACCCACAATTGTCCCAGAACTATATTTGGATTGCTACGCATATCTGTGGCAATCTGAACATAGTCCTGGGTTAATTAATTGAAAATTTGATAGATTGGTATTATGGAAAATCCAGCATCCATACCAGATTTTCTGTAATATCAGATTGCTTATCTTACCAGCCAGCTGTTTGCTTAATGTTGCAAAATATCTGTATGCTAGTAAGTGTGGCGAGAAAAAGTAAAGGAAATGGGGTAGTTTGCAACAGGAGCAGTAATGCAAAAAGTAGAAGACAAGATAACCCATTGAGATTGCTTCCTGTCACACAAACGTAAGAGGAACCCTATTGGATCAGGCCACAGCCCATCTAGCCTAGCATCCAGACTCACACAATGGCCCACCAATTGCTTATGGGCATCTCAAGCAGAAGATGAAGGGAGAACCTTCACCTGCTCCCTACTCCCTGCAAATGGCTGTCCCTCCAACCTGGAGGCAGTACCTAGGTATCCATTCTAGGAACCATTTATTACACCCAACCTCCATGAATTTATGTAACTATTTCTGAGTGCTCTTCTGGCTGTTTGTCGTCACCACTCTCCTGGTAGCCATCTGGGAGCAGCAACACAAGGCAACTGCAGGATCAAAAGAAGATTCCGCAATTTCCTCATGCCATCTGGAGGCATCCCAAGTCACTACCAGTGAATACCAAATAACTGGAATAGCAAGAGTAGAAGTAAAAGCAAATTAAAAATAACCAAAAGCATTCTGCTAAAATAAGAATCTATATTAGAAGAAATTAAATAACTGCAAGATGACAGAAAGAGTATTTCAGTGTCTCGGAAAATAAAACACTCTTATCATGAGAAATGTAGTTCACCTAAAGGAAAAGATTACAGAAGATGAGGATCATCCAATAAACCTTGATTGGTTCATTGAACTTAGCTTTGAGGGTCTGACCTAACAGTCTCACTTTCAGCGTTTGTCTTCAAAACAATTCACATCCTTGAGGTCACATGGAGTGGCAAAGCTCAATCACTTTAGGGGTCAGGCGTGTGTCACACTCATATTGGCTGATCATTCTTGTGGAAGTTAATAGGTGACCTTCAAATGGCGCTACTCAACTTTGTGTGCATCTACCAGGCAGCAGGACTTTCCTCTATTCAGCATAGGGGTCTGTGTGCCACAGGCAAGCGATAACTAGGGAAAGAGGTGCTGTATGAATTCTGAGATCTTTAGTCTGGCTCTTGCATGACTCTCCTGAAGTGAAATTTCCTTTAAAAAGTAGCTCTCCAGCTCAAGAGAAATGTGCCAACAAAAGCAGCAGGTTTTATCAAATCAATGCTGTGCAGTTTTTAAAAGTTTCTGGTGCTGATGGAAATGGTATCAAAATATAAAGAAGTCCTCAAGGATTCATTTGGTGTCATAATTTGCATCCTAAACTGCACACATGTTTTACAAGTAACTACTTATTTTCCTCCTAGGGCATCTATACAAACAGCAAAGTGTGAAAATACTAACAGGCACTACTGAGCACCAGCTTCTGTTTAAGCAGGTTCCTAAAAATTAAGTGTTCTTGAAATCCTGATTGAGACAATGAAATAACCTTGTTGCAAGAAACAGTTGTGTCTATTTTTAAATTTTACTTGTACTGATTAGGGTTTTTATCCCACACTATTTTGATGAGTATAGTAGAGTGAATGAATGAGTTTGTTACAATCACAGACCAGAGTACAAAATGTATTTAAAGAGCACAATGTCCAGTTATAAACAGTGAAAATCTTTGGAGAATATAGTAGATGACACCCCACCAAGAAAAAATATAAACACTAAGAAGTTTAAATTACAGTCTGCTCAGGGATGTGATTGCAGTCATGTTTGTAAAGAAGTAAATCCTACTAACCATCAGTGATTTACCCAAAAATAAGTCTGCAGAGGACTTAATGCTAAACTGTACTGAGGTTAGTGGAACTTGATGAAAGTTATGATAGGTTCAGCAATTTCTCCTTCCTGCAAAAAAAGTCTAACAAGCCAAAATTTTCATTCCCTAACCCATCACCCTACTACATGCTCCATACACAGAAGAATTATTAAATAGTATTTTATTTACATTTTCTTTTCCAGCCAAGTTCCCTGGAGATCAAGTCAGTACATGATTTTCTCCTTAGGCAGAGCATTTAACAGGTAGTCTTGGCCAACCTCTGCAACTTAACAAGGATTTGAACTTAGATTTCCCTAGTCCATATCTAACACTTCAGTAAACCATGACAGCTACATCATGCTAATATAGTTTTAAGAGAGAAATGGAATATATTTTAAAAATAAAAATTAAAAAAACCCATGATATCTGATGCCTGTTCTAACAAAAGCAGAGCATATCAAAGCCGTGTCTAAAAATACAGATGAACCTGGGAAAATGTGCTCTACACACAACTAGCAACACAAGATCCCCTCTTGTTATCCCATAAGGTTAGACTAGAATTGCTTAATCTCTCAACATTTATTTAGGAATGTTTTATACCACAACTGAAGAAATTCCTGGATTGCAAATTAGGGGGAAGGCAACAATGTTTCGATTTCATTTGAAGCCAGAAACAGAATGTCAGAAAAACTCCAAATCGGACAAAGTGGGAAGTGAAGATACAGTAGGGAATATAAAGAACAATTGTGAAGTGACAAATAATACAGGCTCTGTGTTTTGGATGCCAGGAGAGGACTTATTTTTAAGATGATAGGGGAACTAAAACCCAGACTTGTTAGCAAAAGAGACTGAAACTCTAGCTGTAGTTCAATCACACCAATGAAACCAACTTATAGGACTGATGTAGCAGAATATAAATGTTTCAGATCAAGAGTTGGGCTCAACATAGTCATGCTTAGACGAGGTCAAGCAAAATCAAAGAGAGTCCATGTTAGTAAAGATCGAGCCCCACTGATTTCAATGGGGGTAATCGAAGCATCACGAACCACAGATCCAACCCTGAGGGAGTCACTTCCTCTCCCTCCCTCAGACTCAGGCCAGTTCTGGAGACAACCAGAGTGAAAAGAGGCTCCCTCGGACTTCTAGTGGCGGGAAGTACCTGGCCACAGTGTGGAAAAACTGGACCGCGCATGGGCCATCTCTTTGGAGGAGAGGAAAAAGGGAACTTTGTCTGCTACTATTACGGACGTACACTACAGGGTCTTCAAAAGGGTATCTGCCATCAGGGCTAATGCAATAACCCCGGTGTATTCTGCATGCCGATATACAAAAGTTGACATGAAGGCTGCAGTTCACAGCTACATTTTAATCTAGCTTCGGTCCACTTTCACATGGTGACAAAGCTGTTTGCATTTCTGGCTCTTTCTAACTCAGAGAAATCCACCTTTGGGTTAGAGACCCTGAACAGAAAACCACCAGGGGAGTCTCACTTTCCTGATGCGTCCTTTCCTAGGGAGTGAAACTTAAGGGGGGGGGGAATCTAGAGCAGAAGGGAACCCCCACCGGACTGACCTCAGTGACTATATTTGGTCGAGTTTGATCAGTGAGCCAGATTGGTCTAGTAGCTAGGGAGCTGGACTCTTATCTGGGAATACCGGGTTCCCTTCCGCCCTCCCTCAGGAAGCCAGTTGGGTGACCTTGGGCTAGTCACAGCTCTCTTCTGAGCTCTCACAGCCCCACCTACCTCACAGGGTGTCTGTGGTGGGGAGAAGAATAGAAAAAGCTTTGTCAGCCGCTTTGAGTCCCCTTAAATGGGTGAGAAAAGCGGAGTAGAAAAGCCAACTCTCCCTCCACGAAGCCAGCTGGGTGGCCTTGGGCGAGTCACAGACTTCTTCTGGGCCCTCACAGCCCCACCTACCTCACAGGGTGTTTGTTGTGGGGAGAAGAACAGAAGGTTTGCCAGCCGCTTTTGAGTCCCCTGAAGTGGGTGAGAAAAGCGGGGTAGAAAAGGCAACTCTTCTTCTCTATCAGCCGCTAGGGATTTCGCCAAGCTGCGCATCCCTTTCCTCCCCTCCCGAGGCGCACCAGGCAGGTCTTCGCACCCAAACCCTCCCGGGGCGTCCACGCTTCATTCCGGGATATCCGAATATAGAGGGATAAAGTAAGCAGCCGGGAAGACGCGCCCGCCGGCGGCCCTTACCGTGATACTCTTGTCCCGGCACGTAGACGGAGGGGTTCCCGGCGATGTGGAGGGCGATCAGCACCTCCCCTTGCTCGCCGTCGCCTTCCAACTCCCCGTGGTGCGTGCAGAGGAAGAAGAAGGGCGAGAAGCGCGGGTAGTAGCCCGCGGCGCCCTGGCCCACGGGGGCCGCCGCCGACGCCGCCGACAGCATCACGCCCAGCAGCAGCCACGAGGGACAAGTCCGTCCTCGGGGGAAACTCCGCCACGACCACGGGGGGCTCCGCCGCTGCTGGCGCTCCATGCTCCGCTCGCTGCTGCTGCTGCTGCTGTTCCTGCCGCCGCCGCCGGCTCCTCGCGGGCATCCAGAGCGCGGGACGCCGACAGGGGCAGCAGGGGAAGGAGGCAGAGGAGGAGGGGGAGGAGGAAGTTTGACAGGGGCGGCGGCAGCCCAGAAGTTTGGCAGCCCTCTTCCCGCCTCACGCACGCCCGGTGGTGTGGAGAAGGAGGGAAAGAGAGAGAGAGAGAAAGCGCCCCGCAAGTGCCTCCTCTCCGCCACCACCGCCGCCCCTTCCACCACCACAACCACCGCTTGCCCCTCCCCTAACCTCGGCTCGGCTCGCGCCACACCGTCTGAACGCCGGTGGGTCGGTGAGTCGCCCTGACAGGAATAAGGGAGGAGGGGCTGCGGCGGCGACGGGCGAGGGGGGTGGGTCACCTTTCCCGCCCACCGACGCCCTCTTTCTTTCTCTTTCCCTGCCCTCTGTGGGGCAACTTCTTGGGGGTGGGGTGGGGGTGGGGAAGGGGCCGCGCAGGGCTGTCCTGTCACCCCTGACAGAGGGTGGGTGAGTGAGGGGAGAGGGGGCTGCCTCTTGAAGGAGCAGAAAGAGCGGCGGGGAGGAGGAGATGCCAGAGCTGGAAACAATTGACACCCCCCCCCCTTTGTTGGGTTCTCTGAAGAGAAGGGGGGACAAGGAAGGGGGGGTCCCCGTTTTGTTGTGGTGGCTGCTAGTGCTACAGCTGCTGTCAGTGAAGGAGGGGGGCGAGAAAGGGGATTATATGTGGCAGCTCTATGGGGTGGGGTGGGCGCATGGAGACAAAGCGACACCAAAGGTGTCGCTTTGTCTCCATGCGCCCACCCCACCCCATAGAGCTGCCACATATAATCCCCCTTGGAGCACCAGGAGCGCGTCGCGCTCTTTTGGGTGGACCTGGACGCCGGCGAGTCCCGCAGCAACTTCGGCCACACCTGTCCAAGGAGGAACGACCTCATTATGAACCCAGCCTGGGAGCCAAAAGAGTAGCTTACAGCCTTAGAAGGTTTGGCTCAGACATGTATTTATTTATTTATTTTTATTATTCGTATTTCTATCCCACCCTATACCCCAAAGGTTTCAGGGCAGGTAGCAACATTTAATTAGAGCAAGTCACCACAAGATTTCAAAAGGAGAAGGTGGTTTCCTCCACAACCACCACCCCCCACTTGTTTTAATAAAATATATATATTTCTAAATAGAAGGCTTGCCCTAACTCTCCTAAATGGCAATTTCCCATTGCGCTGGCCCTGCTTGCTATCCTCACTGCTTGCCCGGCTGAAAAGCTACGTTGTTACACTTAACTTTCGCTAATAAACATTCCAATTCTTGTTGCTATTTTTTAAATTTTCATTAATAACCGGTTTGGTCTAGTGGTTAGGGAGCCGGACCCTTATCAGGGAATACCGGGTTTGTTTCCTCACTCCTCCACAAAGCCAGCTGGGTGACCTTGGGCTAGTCACAGCTTCTTCTGAGCTCTCACAGCCCCACTTGTCTCACAGGGTGTCTGTTGTGGGGAGAACAGAAAGCTTTGTCAGTCACTTTGAGTCCCCCTAAATGGGTGAGAAAACTGGGTTTAGAAAAGCCAACTCTTCTTCTCCTTCTCCCTTCTTTCTTCTTCACTTTCATTAATAAGCATGCCCGTTCTGATTTTGACTTTCCATTTATAAATATTCCAGAAAGTTACACTGGAAAGGTGACCGTTTCTTTGGGCGCAGAATGTTTCAGTAACTAATGTTGACAATTTCTTGCTCCCCTGGTTTTTATCCTGTAATGGGTGAACATGTGGGTGCGTTATCAATCCTGCTCTGGTCTGGGTAGCTGAACAAATGTAATGAGAAATGCACTGAGATACTAAAGGAAGGAAAGCTTCATCTGTAGAATAATCCAGAGAAGAGGCAGCATTTTGTGCATCGGCCTATAGGACCTCAGCACTGAAGTCAATCTTCCAGGCATTAAAATAGCACTCCTTGAGCCCAGTTGTCATGAGGCACAACCAAGCAAGGATTCCAAAAAGAAAGTAATTGGAGAATATTTATATATACACATACATGCTTGCATGCACACACCCTTCTGCCAAGTTACCACCTTTATTGTTTTTGAAGTGCAAAACTGACGCAATCTAGGGACATTTTCCTCAATTATTTTCACTACCAAAGGAGACTCTCTCCCTGTCCCCCCATCTCAAGGAAGAACAAGTTGATCAAGTAGAACACATCTTGTGGCTGCCCTAAATCTTTCCGGCTCCTCACACTGGCAGTCTGATTCTCTGGCCCATCTCCCGTGCATCTGATGCCTATTCTATACACCAGGCCCAAGGGAGGTCATTGCCATCTGTTTTACCTGGATGTACTGCCAAATGTGAACCAAACCAAAGCTCACCTGCTACGACTTTGCTGCAAACAGTTCTTATTTTTTCCCAGCTGTGCCTATTTAAGTTTTTTTTTTGCATTTTGTTTTTAAGCACTGTTATTTTCAGCAGGACTGGGTGGGAATGGAAATCTGCCCAGCCCAGCATAGGTGTTCTCACAGTGCAGGTGAATAGGGCATCCTGTAATGAAGTCAAGGTTCATAAGTTCTTCCCAAAAGCCTTCAGAATGAAACCTTGTGAAACCTACAAATGAAAATCAACCTCTTTCTCTTTTTACCTTAACAAAATCAAATAAAAATAAAAATCCATCCCATGAACCTCAGCATGCACAAACACAGCAGGATAATTATGTTAAATTTCACTGCCAAACACAGACTTATTTATAACTGTGCCAGCACAAACTATTTTGGACAAATTCCCTAACATTTTCTGGATTGATATTTCAAAGTAGACTAAACTGTGCAAAGTAGCAAACATTCTCTCTTCCCATGCCAAGGCTAATGCCACTATGTAGAACTAGTAACAATCCAGGCACTTTGGGGAGGGTATATACAAATTTCCAGTGCATGATGCACTTTTTAACAAACATGAAGTTGAAGGAGCAGGAGGGAATTTTGGAACACCACCTGCTAACATTGCAGCAGGAGAAATGGACCCCAGCTGCTTCAGCTAGAATTTGTGCAACCTAGCCAATGTTATCTTTTTAAACAGATATCAACTTACAAATAAGCCAGAGGAGAGGTGACAAGAAGTCTGCTGATCCTTCAGAAATATTCTAATTTCTGCAGAAGTCAATGGAAGTACTCCAGAGTTTTCCCTGGGGCTATTTATTTCCACCTTCCACTTTTCTTTTATTCCAATCCCAACCATTTCCACCTCACACCAACTTTATCTTCCCCTCCCTGGCATCAACACTTTGTCTTCTGTATCTACTTTCTTTGCAGGAATCCCTCTCCCCCCCCCCACTGCCCCCAAGCACCGCATGGTTTTAAATCTGCAAGCTATGCTAAGTGAACCGCTGACAAAAAAGTAAGACACTGTAACCTAAAACCTGGCATATATGTACAATGAGAAATTTGGGAAGGAGGGGAAAATCCACATTGTTTTGGCCAAACCCATCATGGATGCTACTTTAACTGGTCAGGGTTCCATTGTCCCTCCATTAAGCTCTTTAATTAACAGTAACTTTCATATGGAAAAAATGTGGTACAATTACAGTATAATGTGCTACCCAACCATTTTCCCTGATCCTTTTTTTAACTATTATTATTCCAGTATATGCTTTTTGTTTGCATACATAGTTTGTGAATTTGTGCTTAAAGCACAGGGCACATACAAATGAGATTTGTATTTGTGCACGCATCCACATAGAGGGAAAGCAGGCAGACTGTCCACTTGCTCAGGAGCTGGTACAGGCAAGTGTTATCAACATAGTATCCAGATTAGTGGATTAAATCTGTAGGTATAACAAAATACGTGGCTTACCCGCTGCGAAGCCATGACGCACCATCCAGATTCAAGCAGTCTCCCCACAGCTTTCTCAGGGAAAGCTGTGATACTGCTGCGGTGTGTGCGGTGAGGTGCACGTCAAGTGGGGTAGGTCAGCCAATGGGAGTCAAGCTGCAGGCTCAGGTCTCGTTCACTGTTCTCGCCATCCTGTCCAGACTGGCGGGAACTTTTGAATTTACCTGAAACTGCAGAGTGAGTGCTCATTGTTCCGCAGTAGGTAAATTTTAAGTAGCGGCGGCATAATGCACCACTGATACACCGTATCAGGCATCAGGTGTGATGCCCGTGCCACAACTGCACATCAGAATGCATAGTATCTGTAAGTCTGGACAACTAATCTACTTTTCCTACTGTAGCTTCAGCATAAAGGAAAGCTACATGCTTCATTAATAAGAGGAGGCTGGTTTCTATTTACTTTTTTTTTTTAAGCAGTAAGGGCTTTTTTCAGGATGCCTTGTATTTTAAAGATGAAAAGAGCAGAGGCTGTAAGCAAGGTGATAGCCTATAGTCAAATCTACATGCTGGCAGGACTGCTGCATATCATGCTAATTCTGAGGTTCAATAGCTGTGAGTTAAATATAGGGTACATTTGCACTGGGTAGATGATCCCTAGTTCGCTGTCTTACCAATAGGTCATCCAGATATTCCAGCAAGGAGGTGGGCCCTTGCTCATAAGGTGATGTGAGCTCCCAGCAATGCAGGCAATTATTGCCACTTTTCTCTTCCCCTCCAGAACCATCTCTGAACTGTTTTAATATGCAGTTCCTTGGCCATGGTCACACAAGTGTTTTAGGTCAACCTCATGTCGCCCTCAGTTTGTGTTACTCACATTATTTTTATTTAATTTGTTTCCAAGCCAGTCTAACCCTGTTAGACCAACTTAACCTGGAGTTCTGTTTTTAGAGGACTGACAAGGATTCAGTCCGTCCTGGCATTCCAGGCCATCTTTGCTTCCTCAAAAGAAGGGGCTAAAGGAGGCTGACCCGTGCTGTGGGGGGTGGGGTCCAGTCTTTCTTTCAACCAATTGGTACACATGGAGTTTGTGAGGCACCTCCCCTTCTCTCCTAAGTTTATGTGTAGGATTCTTCTATCTAGTGTTTTAATGCAAATTAATTACTATTTTTATTTTTATTTTTATTATTTATCTATTTATTTATTATTAAAAATAATTGCATGGAGAAGAAAAGCATATAAAAAAGGAAGGAGGCATAGAGGTGGGGGACCAGGCTTAAAAAAGAACTGCAAACACATTCCCTCGCCTCCCTTGAGTGGCACAATGGCATTCAATCAGAAAGGAGATAGATTTGACGCAGCAAAAGGTATGGAGAGCCAAGAGTTCTATGGAGGAGGCTCAGGCCGATTGCACAGAAAGGTGTGAGCAATGCAGCCCAAGGCGGGGACGGCCTCAAGATGACCTATAATGGTCCAGGTATGACCAGCACTGGTACAGCCTCAGTAAATAGGCCATTGTCACGATCCCCAGCGTTCCAGTCAGTGCCTGCCCTCTCTAAGAGTAGCTAGGCCCTTTTAGGATGCTGGTTACGTGCAACGGCCGAGTGAATACTACAGTGTGGACACAAAACACGGGTAGCAAGCAGTTTGAACAGTAAACTAAAACAAGTTTATTATTACACACAAGCAATACTAGAAAGAAAATAAGGTTCAGGTAGTTGTTGGTTTAAATTTGCATGTCTCTTAAGGCTAGGAGCTACCCCTTTCTCTAAAGGAAAATAGTTCCTTTTTAAAAGACAAACGTCTCCACGTTCCTCCCCCCCTGGCTAGCTCTGCATCAGCCCAAGCCAAGCCAGTGTACCAGAACGTGGCTCTAGATGATCACAAGGCACGGCCCGTCCTTGCTTGACCGATCATCCAGTCTGGTCAGTTGCTAGTGAAGTCTCCCCCAGAGCCACAATCCTCCACGATTGTCTCCTTCTGAAATCACTCAGCCACAAGACCAATGATCAGCTACTGGTCCAGCTCTCTCAGGTTCAGCTCTCTTCTGTTCCCTTCAGCTCTTGTCCCAGCACAAAGACCTAGTCTGCAGTAATCTGTGTTCCTTTATACCTTTTTCCCTGTGGCCCTGATTGGCTGTCACCTCTTAGGGAAAACTGCTGCAATAAAATGCTGCTGGAGAGTCCTAAGAGAAACTCCTGTCCCTCACCCCTGATTGGTGGGAACTCCTCCTCTAGCCCCTCCAGCACTCAGATCCCCGGACAGCTTTTCCCTCCAAAAATCAGCTGTAGCCAATCCTTGCACTCAGGCCCGCACAGGATTTCCCGCCCTTTTTGCAGCCCAAAACCCAGGGCTTGCAAAAATATGTTTGCAAAGAGGCTGGCTATTGCAGCTTGCTAGAAGCCTGCAAGGCCAGAAAGCAAAATAGTTTGCACCCTGTACCCAGAAACCGTCACAACCGTCCTGTCTTAGACTTGTGTGACCAGAGCCCTAAAGACTCCAGCCCTGACTCTTCAGTCACAAAGGGGAACTTTCATAACTCGTGCAGTTTCCATCCACAGACTAAACTTATAAATTAAACTGTGGCAGAGTCCTGCTCCCATGGGTTGGCCAAAATGTTTACTGTAATAAAAAGACCTTGCCTGGATTAATCTCTCTTGTCTTTTACAGAGTGTCACTTTTTCATCCAGTTATCCAGCTAATTTGATTATTCCAAGTCTGCATTTCTCCTTTCAGTTAACCTCACACACAACACTGGCAGTAAGGTACAGGGACAAAGAGACAAAGGGCATGTCTCCATAATGTTGGCC
Organism: Aspidoscelis tigris stejnegeri; assembly: GCA_023333525.1. Classification (NCBI taxonomy): domain Eukaryota; kingdom Metazoa; phylum Chordata; class Lepidosauria; order Squamata; family Teiidae; genus Aspidoscelis; species Aspidoscelis tigris. Next base: position 78,283,508 of record JALMGA010000005.1, on the reverse strand, counting down.
TCATTGCCAGATCAGACTTCTCGCCAGGCCTCTGAAGGCTTCAGGCAGCCTTGGAAAGGGGTTTGGTGAGGTGGCCATTCTGAAGTCTTCATGTTTGGATAGCCCCCTCTGTGTGCAGGTGAAGAAGGCCTCATGGAAATGTGGGCCCCTTGATGGAACAAGCACCCATCTTTGTGTGTGAACAGTAATTTCAGGGGTGGTTTTCATGCACTAAATGTTTTGCAACTTGTCAGAGGACTATAATAGGTGCTCCACTGCTATACTAGCAGTGTCTGTAATACTACTAGCTCACTCTAGTATGCACCCTTTATACTGCTTCTGGCTGAAGGGTGTGTTGGGTACAGGGCAAAGCTGCCACAGTAGTGTGCTGCAGTGCCTACTCCCCACAGTAATGGCCAGTGTGCATGGCTGTTGCTGCAGTGAGTGGGATGCTCCAGGACATCAACATTTGCACTTTAGGTAACTCCTGGGGAACTTTGAGACAGGGCTGGCATTTGCAATGCAAATGGCTGCCCCCATCCCTGATCTTCCTTCCCCTGGGGGACCAGCATAGTAATCCAGGCTAGGGCTTGTTTAACAATGCACAAACTTACTTGTGCTGCAGTCCCACAACTGTAAGTGGATTTCACTGAAGCAAATTTAACCCACTGATCAGAAGAAGAAGAAGAAGAGGAGGAGGGGGGGAGGGGGAGGAGAAGAAGAGTTGGCTTTTCTGCCCTGCTTTCTATTCTTCTCCCCACAACAGAATACCCTGTGAGATGGATGGGACTGTGAGAGCTCAGAAGAGAGCTGTGACTAGCCCAAGGTCACCCAGCTGGCTTCACAGGGAAGGGCGGAATCAAAACTGGTATTCCCACATCAAAATCAGAATCCATTTATCAAAACACAGATAGACTGCTGGATATCATGGCAGAAGCATCTACTGCCCTCAATATCTTCTTTAATACCACTGCGGTACCATCCAGATTTGATTCATAAAATCCCTATAGTAATTTGGGAGAGATTAGAAAATATCGGTATAAAAACGCTGAGAGATTGCTATAACTCATTAGGCCAAGTTAAAATTGAGCAAATAACAGCTGTCTGTATTCCTCTCCAAAATAACTGGCTCTCACGCATTGCTATAGAAAGAGTATTAGGTTCTCAAGACTCAAGAGCCGCGGTGCAACGACCGTTAAATGAATACGAGAACACTATTAAAGAGGCTTCCGAATCTATCAAAGGGCTAGCCTCTAGGATCTACAAAACCCTGTTGAACTGTACCATAGACAGGAACTTAGAAACTATAAGAGGAAATTGGAACATGGATTTAGGAACTGATTTCCCACAAGAAAAGTGGGTTAACTTAATAAATAAAAAGCATAAATGGTGGTCTACCACTTTGATGAAAGAAATTACTCTAAAAGTTTGGTATAGATGGTACTATACGCCTTTAAGATTGGCTAGAATAATTGGGAGTGCCAGAATAAATTGTTGGAGGAACTGTGGGCAGAACCCTACCTACTTCCATCTAATTTGGGAATGTCCCCCAGACAGTTCTGGCTGGAGGTTAGTATGAAAATAAATACTATGTTTAAACTAGCAATCCCTCTTCAGCCAGAAATCTTCATTCTGCATTCATTTGAAGATTGCAATATACCAGATCATCTCCACCAGCTACTTCATTGGTTAATTTTTGCGGCCCACCATAGAATAGTCATCAGCTGGAAATATGCTGATAATTTAAACATAGGCAAATGGTGCCACGAACTTTGGTATATTATGCTCAATGAAATAATGAACGTACAAGGACGAAGCTATTCGAGAGATCTTGATGCCAATAAGATGTTACACGTTTGGACAATATGTATAGATGAAATGTTAGCAACAACTAATTCAACATTACCTGAAAGAGAATTTTTGATGAAATGGATTGGAAACATCTCATTTTAAAATCAAACTTTGGAGTTCACGATGGGATGGGGGTGGGGGGTGGGGGGGAGTAGAATCACGGGTGAAATGCACATTGTTTAAAGAAGGATTTGTTAATACTGCTGATTATTAATAGTATGCATTAAAATTCAATAAAGATATTTAAAAAAAAAACTGGTATTCCCAGATAGGAGTCCGGCTCCATAACCACTAGACCAAACTGGCTCAAATAGGGGATCCTGTATATTTCAGGGGTCAAAGACAGTCTTCCAACAGAGACCTCATGCCTCTACTACCATCACCCCTTATGATGCTGTTCTATGAAACCCTGCACTATCTTCAGTCTCTGAATGAGACCCTGATGGAGGTAAGCAAAGTGAATGAAGCCTGCAAGGTAAGACTATTTCTATGGTGGCACATTCTGTACTGAATGTTTTAGCCCCATTCCAGTGCCATTGACTTTCAGAAGAGCTTTAAGCTAGATTGATGGTGCTGAGCTTTTTGGTGTTAATTCTTATAAACTGCTTACGTCTCTTTGTCTTGGTTATTATTTAAATTGTTTTGGTTATAAGCTGCTTCAAACTCCTCCAGGGGAAAAATACATTTAGATTTACCATGTAGTCTGGTCAACTTAAATAAAATGTAACTTCTGTACCTACTGATTCTGTACGATATTTCTTCTTCCTTTTATATGTGAATTGACATTTATTTTTTTTCCTACATAATTTTAGAATATTTTTTTCCTTTTTAAAAATAAGTCTTCCATACTTTCTTGACAGTCACCAACTGATCGTATACTGCCCACTTTTGTCTCAGTCAATAAAGTCAGAAGCTTTCATTTTAGACAGTCTTAATTTGTTTCCTAAAATGACAGTAAAGATAACATGTCTGTTAAGCTGCTATACTTTGTAATAGGCCATCAAAATCAAGGCCTTTGAAATCTTCATCTGAGTTTGCAAAACCTAATAGCTTTAAAAGAGCTTAGGATAATGCTAATTTGCATACATCTTTAAGGATTTTTCACTTTTCCCCCACTCATTGAGAAAGTATCATGCCCTGTCCTGTCAGCCCAGCCTCCTCCTCTGAGGATGAAGGAGGAGCGCCAGTCACCCAGCAAACAGAGCAGCAAGCTGAGCACAGTGGCTTGGACATAGAGGGCCAGGGGCCATATCCGGGGGCACAGTCAGGAAGCTCTGAGGAGAGCTCGGATGCTGAGCCTCGGGCACGCCCTTCCTCCAGTCTGTTTAGGTAAGAGAAGCAGCAGCTGAGGAGATCTCAGCGTCTTGCACACCTGAGCTGAAAGTGTTGCAAACAACGACCGTTCACCCATGCAACCCCCATCTGTGTATTGCCTATGAACCCTGACTTTGTTATTCGACCCTGCTGAACTTCTGGATTCCTCTGACCTTGGACTGCTTGACGTTGCCTTCTCTTGAGCCCCTACGGACTGCTGTGAGTGAGCATATGCATTTGCATTGCAGACCCAGCTTGCCTGAGACACTACAGAAAGGTCCTTTTTACACTTACCTTTGATTCAGTCTAAGGAGCCTCTTAAACCAGATCCCTGGGCCTTCTCACTGAAACTTAAATACAGTAAACTGATTTTTAATAAGGGTAATATTTTTTCTTATCTACTTAGATGTCATTATATATAAAAAGTAATTAATAAAACCCCAGAACATTTAAACATATACTGTACATAGAAAAATATACATAAAGACAAATTTATACTGAGACCAAATCTTAGCAAAATTCAGGAATTTGAAAAGACCCAAGGAAGCAAGAAAATAAATAAGTTAAAGACCTTCAGAATTATAGCAAAATCTATATATAATGCAGCAAATGTGTCTTAAACGTGAGCAGTGATAAAAGGAACAGTAAAGAAGCACATGCTAATTTATTTACTGCTACTATAAGGACATAAACAACATTTACATTTAGAAATAAATACTTGTTTGTTATCCATATATACATAAAGACATTTCTTCATTCCTTCATCCACTCCCCCCTCCAAATTTGAGGGGTGGTGGTAAGCACCAGGAGTGCAGAGTACGAAAAGGCAAAAAAACTCAGGCAGAGTTGTACAGTGGTGATGTGCATTAATATTCGAAATATTCATTATTCGATTGAATTCGGATGAATTCAGACATTCGAACTCAGATCAAACGTCCAGACATTCATTTTTTAGTATTCAAACAAATATCAATATTTTGAATTATTCATACAAATAATTTGGACATTCATATGTGTACAGATATGTACACATCGCATACTGTACATATCCATATGCATCTTGTCCATACCTGCCCATCCGCATCCATCCACATCCATACGGGATGAAAACGGGATGCATACAGGATAAAAACCGGATGTGTACAGATGTGCACACTGATGCGTATCAGATTTGTATCATTGGATACAATTCATACAATTAGATACAAATGTATCTGAATTGGTTTGAATGTCCAGACATTAGTTTTATTCCATACATACAAATTTGGATATTTGAATATTCAACTTGAATTGAATTGAACGTCAAAAATTGCATTCGTGAACACCCCTATTGTAGAGGGAAAAGAGGACACTTGGTAGGAGCCCAAGGATGCATAGGCTGGTGTGCCCATAGAACTCATAACTCGCCTTGGAAGATAGACACTGATCTTGGAGGCAACTATTCTGTAGAGCGGGATAATCCAGCACAGTGTGGTTGCCTGGCATGTAGACCAAAAGAATCAACTCTCCCTCTCAGATGCTGGCATCCCCTAAGCCCATTCAAAGGGTACCTTGTTCAGATGCCCCACTGGGACAACAGAGACACACCTGTGATGACTTTGCCTCAAGACATCTTGAGGGAGGAGTACGTGTACATGCTGCCCCCATATTTGGTCTACCCTCCACAGGGCAGGGACAATCTTGTCTTCTTTGTGAGGGACCCATTATGGTCCACCATAGCTATATCCTAGATCATAGTGAGTATTGGACTAAATGGAGTAAGAAGAAACTCTCATATACAAGACGTATTAGTTGTAGAAAAGAGAGGCCTCTCATAGAGATGGGTGAAAAATGCTCATCAATTGAAACTTTGCATTTGAATTGAACATTCACTATAACTGAAGGCTGACTTTTGCACGTGAAGCAAAAGCATCAGTGCCTTTGTTCAAAGCTTCATTGCATTTAATCGCCTCTAGAGTAGATCAGATTTGGATTGGGATCTGGATCAGATTTGGAGCTGCGACTGACGATGGCAGGGATCGACAAACATTTGAAGCAGATTCGGAGCACTGCGCATTCAAAGTGTGGCTCCATTCACACCAAGGTGAATTTCCATCCCATTTGCTTTAATGCAAAGTGCGGGATGGGGGTGAGTGGGGGGGGGAGGAATTGTGCACATCCCTTTCTCTCTGGTGGCATTTCTATCAATAGTCTTAACTGGAATTTGGAATTTTGGCTGGATTAAATGATTAGCTTTCTATATATGACACCCAAAGTACATCATAAAGGAGGTAAAGTATATTAATTATGATGGCTCAGGTGTGCTCATCCAGTAGAAATGCAGGATGCAAATGCAACAAACCTATACATCTATCAACCCAGTGTGTAGAAGGGGCAATAATTTTTGAACATTTTAAACCTTCTCTAGTAAATAGATTAATGCGGCTTTTTAAAAGGGTGCTCTTTAACCCTAATTACTTCTGAGAACTCACAATGTGTATTTCATCAGCCATATAAACATCTTAGAATTACTAGTGCAAAACAAGTGTACACTATGTAAATGTACTAGAAAGCTTGCTGTGCTAATTCAACAGTTGCTTTTGGAAGCCCAGGGCTCCAATATGGTATCCTAATGGCAAAACATTAGCATTTTGCCACATGATTCAATTGCTATTACACATAAACAAGAGAAATGGGAGGTGCAGGATTCTCAGACTATCCCAGGCACTGCAAAGTGGAAAGCATTCTGAAGCAGGTATTTCTTATGCACGGAGCAGAAGTACTTTGCCTATGGCTTTGTTTTACAGAAACATAGGACAATGGAGCAGAGCAAAATGGGAAGTTTTCCCCTGGTTTTCTAGCACTGTCAGTAGCATATGATATTTGCTAAATCTTAGAGGAAAAGGCAAGTTTGTGAGAGAACTCTGCTGCCACACAACACACAACTGAACCCCTCTGCCTGTATTTATCGGAGGAACCACTATTGTTGCGTATATGTGAAGCCTTTTGGTAAAGAAATCAACCACTGTCTAAACATTTTTGGCAAATATCATTGGCCACCAAAAAAGCCCTCAATCTGTTTATTACCTTGTATGTTTCATGCTTTGCTAATGCCCACTCAGTCTTCCAAGGAATTTTAAGTTACCCTTAACAATCAGCCTATGACTGGCAGATGGCCTACAACAACTTCCATTGTTTATCTTCTTGAGGAAAACAGAATTCCAGTCTCTATTAATTTGATCGTCCTCATTTTCTGCCTTGTTTTCCTGGGAGGGAAGACTTTAAAAAGTGCCTGTGAGGCAGCCTGGCATTCCTGACTTCCACTTGCGACCACCACAACCCCTTGCCTGCCACTACTTGAGTTCAGGTTTCTGCTAAAATATAAGGCAATTTGCTCAGTAAACTGAGAGTATTTTATTCCACCATTTTATACAGCCCAGGATTTCCTCAGTTGTTGATAACCAGAGTCAAAATTTGCCATATTTTTTTGATGTAATGATTGTATTTTGCTTTGTATTTTGTTCTTCTCCATTTGTTGTAAACCTCCTTGGACAAAAGTTTCTTTTGGAAAGGCGGTATATAAATAAAAATGGAAATGGAAACTGCTATATTGCAGTCAGCAAAATTTTGCAGTAGCAAAATTACCCTGTGTCTATTCGCTCCCCTCAAATTCGAACCTTAATTTATTAGAATTGTCCCGTGTGTGATTCCTGTTGTTATTTTTGTCTTCACTGATCATTTATTAACAGACACCATTCATTGTTATACAATGTGGTCTAGTCTTTGTCTTCAGCAGGACGTGTGAAACAAGAATGTAGGTATGTGGCCTATACAGTGCTAATGGCCATTTTCAACTTGTAGCAAGGGCCCTGAATGCACGTTTAAGTTTAGGATGACTTCAGCTCGTCTTCAGGTTGCATTACTCACATTATTTTAATTCATTTTCCAAGCTTGCCTACCCCTGTTGGATCATTCTAACCGGAGTCCTTTCCCCTTCTCTCCTCAGTTTATGTGTATGATTCCTCTATCTAGCGTTTTTCCGCAAATTTTATATATATATATTTTAAATTAATTGCACGAAGAAGAAAAGCAGATTTAAAAAAAGGAAGAGGGAGCGTGGAGGTGGGAGAGCAGGCTTAAATAAGAACTGCAAACACACTCCCTTGCCTCCCTTGAGTTACACAGTGGCATCCAATAAGAAAAGAGATAGATTTGACTCAGCAAAAGGGGTGGAGAGACAAGAGTTCTGTGGAGGAAGCTCAGGTCAATTGCGGAGAAAGGTGTGAGCAATGCATTCCATAGCAAGGATGGCCTGGGGACGACCTATAACGATCTAGGTGTGAACAGAGCTGGTATGACCTCAATTCGAATTATGAATAGGATGTAGATCTGGGGGGGGGAGGCCCTTCTCGTTGTCCCACTACCCTCTATAGTAAGACGGGCGGGCACTCGAGAGAGGGCCTTCTCAGTAATGGCCCCCAGGCTGTGGACTAGCCTCCCTCCCCCCCCCCCGAGGTGTGTCAGGCCCCTTCACTGTATACATTCAGGTGAAGATGCCTCTCTTAGCTCTGGCCTTTGGCTAAATGTGGCAAAGTTTTCCCCCACTGCAGACATTAGTGTTTTATAATGTTTTTTATATATAGTTTTATCTTAATATGTTTGTTGTTGTTGTTTTTAAATATGCTGTTACCCACCCTGAGACCTTAGGGTATAGGGCGGGATATAAATGTAAGTATAAATAAATAAATAAAATTTAGGTGTGACCAGGGTGAAGGTCTGAGCCCCATTTTAGCTAAACGAAAACACAAGGTTTGCACACACCCCATCACGATGCAGTTCCTCCCCCTCCTAGGGCCTGCTGATTAAGGGTCTTTGAGAATGCCTGTTTTTAACTTAAACACTTTCACTGCAGGTTATGGATCTGTTTGGGTTCTGGGTGTGAAAACTAAGGAGAACTTACCTTCATCTGAGAATGCATGGGCCTATCAGGACTGAACATGCAGGGAGGAAGGAGCTGAGCACATGAACGGAAGAATCTACCTGCTATGATATCACAAAAATACCAAAAATGCAGAGTAGCACCTATATGTGGGGACAAATGGAGCCACTTTACTCCAGACTAGGGGTATGCATGAATGCAGTTTTCAGATTCGATTCAAATCGAATATCCAAAAATTCAATTCAATTTGAATCTTTAAAATTTGAATTTACCCAAATTTGATTTGACTTTGCACTTATGAATGCCGACAACATTCGTATGTGCCCGTACGCTTCGTTACACACCCCATACTCATCCATACACGCCCATATGCATCCCATATTTATCCTGTTTGCAACCTGTTTTCATCCCATATGGATCTGTACAAATGTGTACCGATGCGGGAAAGATGTCCAAAATGCAAATGTCCAAATAATTCAAACAGATTTGAAAAACCAGAATTCATTCAAATGTTTACATTTGAATTTATGGACATTCGATTCAGATTTGAATGTCAAAATTCAGATGAATTTGCTTCAATTTTGAATGTCTTCAAATATTTGTGGATATCCTTACTCCAGACTGTTGGTAAAGCACAGATTTTTAAAGCCATGTCTGGAGGCCTCTGAAGAGTGATCTTCATTAGCTGCCCTGTTGATTGAGGTGGCAGCTTCCTGTGAGCATGCCTGCCACTGCTGTAAGCAAGAGGAACACTGCAATGGGGCACTCTTTTCCTGGTTCAGTGTTCCCACGTGGGAGCTTCCTAGGTGAGAAGAGGAAGTGGCTGTGCAAGTTTTGCCATTTTCCTGTGCCCTAAGATGAACAATGCTTCCTATTGCAGATGGAGTGACCTCATGGATCCCCTGGGTTAGTCTACCAACTCCATGCAGACTCAGCCAATATCACTAAACGTTGGCCAGGCAGAAAGACAGACAGATTCTCCAATTAAAGAGAACAGTCAGATTCCTATAACAACATGGGGCTTCAGGAACAGTTTTGAAATCATGCAATCAATCATCACATCTCAGCTTTGGACTTCTTCACTGCTACTGGATGAAAGGTAACTGAGCCTGCCTTCATCCCATGTACCAGAGCATTTGCCCATTCCTAGAGAGTGGAAGTGTCTGACTTTCTAATTAATGACAGTAAAGAGAGCCTAATGACACTTAAGTGATGGAGTCTCTAGTATTACATTGCCTGTTCATTTCTCCCTCTAACCCCAGGTCATAGAGCATGGAAGACTCAGTTCTTGGCAGGAAGGTGACTTAAGGGAATGGAAGCAGCCTTGACCTTTCAAGACCTCTGTTCCCTGAGAGAAATGCTTCAGACTTGGCCTTGGAAAATTAAAGCTCTACAATGCTCTTACAGCCTCAAAAGATTGGCACAACCTAAATCCCTTTAGAAGAACCGGAATAGATTGTAATGGCCTGAACAGCTGGGAGAGGAGTAGCTCATGAAATCCACCAGCTTTTCTTGCAGCTTTCTATGTTTTTAAAAGCTTTTTGTGCCCCCAAATAAGTGCTTGCTTGCTTGCTTCTTCTTGTGACAAAGCAGATCTGAATTCTAAGCTGCTTGTGAGCCGTACAACAGCTTGACATAAAACAGTATGTTGGCATTGATGAGATACAAGGCACAGTTGGTCTCTTTGTGGGCAGAAGCACAACATTTTCAAGAAGATCAATAGTGAGAATTTGTGAGAAAGAGATTATCATTACTCTTCCAGGGCCATTAAGTCCAGAAGTAAAACAAAATAGCCTGCAATTTTATTATATTTTATTTAAGAATTTATATCCCACCCGTAACCAAAAGGTCTCATTAAAACATATTTAAAATATAAACTTTCCTCCTTCCCTACCACCCTCCCTCCCTGGGAAGAGAGTTATCGTGACTTAAAAGGTCCTTTCTGTACTTCCCTTATTCCAGATTATATCCTGGAACAGGGGCCTGCTGTAATCTGCACCAGCATGCAGATGGCAGGTCTCTATTCTAAAACATAATCTGGAACCGAGTGCAGAAAGGGCCAAGAGTTGGAGTAGAAAGGGCAAAAGAAGCAGAATTATAGATCCAGTGCAGCATGTGATCTCTGCTCATTAAATAGCAAAAGAAGAAACAAACACCATGCGCAACCATGATTTAGGAACCGTGAAGGCATTCTTAGTGCATTTCCAAGTTTTGCTACAGCTATGATATTGGGGAGCAGATGGCTTCTGGAGCTGCTCTGAGCTGAATGGAGAAACATTTGCAGATGTGGCACCCCTCACCCTGATCTGGCCAGTAGCCACACAGCTACACCTGAATCAATTCCCACTCCACCCAGCTTCCTTCTCCAATGGAAGAAGTAGCCTTCAACTCTGCATTTTGCCCAGTGATGCCAGTATTAGCTAATCAAAGCAGGTCATAAAAGCAATTAAAAAACAAAACCAGAAAACAACCACAGGAAACATGCTCTGTTCAGCATTCCCATTCCTGCAGTCCTTCTGCTGAGCATCCTAACCTTAAGCTTGCTAGAAAACAGGAGAGCAAATGAGGCACCTACCAATGGTTAGCGGGGGGGGGGGGGGGGAGGTCATTCATATGGCAGCCTGTCCCTTTCATGAGCACTCCATGTTAGAAAAGATGGGATGAGAATAAAAGTGCCACACACTAGTATAAGGCACTTTTGAGTTACTTTTTATGCTACATGTAAATGCAGCCTAATTTAAATGGCAGATTAGTTGAAACAGCAAAAACCTATTCCATTTAGTCAAGTCATAAAGGACTGAATACTACCAAGATACCACTCCCTCAGTGGTTTAATAGTCTAAGATCTACTAGACTAACCAAGATCTGAATACAATTAATCACCGGGTCAAGTCATGACAGTACTGCCAATCTTACCTGTGCAAATTTCCCATTTGTTGGCAGCCATTGCTGCCGGCAGACACCCTAGCAACTGGGGTATCATAGTACAAGCTCATCTCCTGGGACCAGTATCTCTGGGAACTCAAATTGCACCAATGGTACCCAACATTCCAGTTGCCCAACCTGTGTTTCCTACCCAGGTCTGATGCTCAACTACTTCTGAAGGGTTAAGTAGAGCCAGAATTGCCTGCAGAAACCAATAGTTATGGTAAACTCAATCAGTTACTGGCACCACAGCTGCCCCAGGGGAATCATCAGATAACCTTAAAGGTTATTCAGAAGGAAGATTAATATCAGAGGGCAAAGCTGAGGCCTTGGCTGATTCCAGAAGAGGCAAGGGGATTATCCAGAGGGCTTCCTAAATCAGTCTCAGGGCTTAGGTACAACTACATGGAGAAGGCATGCTTATAGGTAACTGGTCCTAAGCTGTTCAGAACTCGTTGCAACTGAACAGAACAAGTTTTAGAGCTAGACAGGCCCAGTAGGACCCAGCATTCTTCATTAATAGCATTCTTTCTTTCTTTCTTTCTTTCTTTCTTTCTTTCTTTCTTTCTTTCTTTCTTTCTTTCTTTCTTTCTTTCTTTCTTTCTTTCTTTCTTTCTTTCTTTCTTTCAGTTTAGGCACCCACACTGTCTTGCAGAAGCCTTCCTGCAACATGTTGACAGGATTAAGTATTTTTTGTGTGCAAAAACGGGTTTTTAATTGATACTATTTTTGAAACTTGGCGTATCAGATGTATAATGCACAACTACAGCAGAGAATTGTTAAACGTGTCTGACATTAACCGAGCCTTTTTTGCCCTGTCTGGACACAGCCTTAGAGTGATCATCATGTAGAATGCTGCCAGTGTCCTCATGTAGAAGCTGCCTTAGATAGGTAATACTCTGACCTAAAATTAACAAAGGCGGAACATGCCAAGTTTGAGTTGCAGCATGGTATTAGTTGATTATAGTGTATTCCCATACTGAAGAAAAACAACTCATTTACTAAACCATGAAGCATCGTTATTTCATCCTGTTTGCAGTATTTTCTAATATAACATAATACAAAGGCATAATACAAAGTTCTTGTTTAGTTTTAAAACATGTACAGTATTGCTCATTTTGTATATCTAAATGTAATATACAGCATTACAAGTAGCTCTTCTGTATAGCATGGAATTATTTGCAACTGTAATTCTAATCAAATGTAGATTCTAGTGGATTAACCATGCTGATCCACATTATGGATCTTTCTTTGGTCATCTGTGTGGTGAGATAAAGAGGCTGACTTAAGCAGATTTCCCTATCTCATCACTGATTCATTTCCCTGATTGGTTCTGCATGACCCTCATCACATGGCATTAGCATGGCTACGCTCACCGGCACTCTTGCCATGTTGTGGGAAGTTTGGTGCTTAATATTTATTTATTTATTGTTTATATTTCCATCCCACCCTACACCCAAAGGTCTCAGGGCAGTATATGTATATATATATAAAACCACAACAACATTTAAAATCCAACATGTTAAAAACAGAACCACGTCAATTAAAAGAATGACGTTCACGGTGGGGGAAACATGACCAACATTTAACCAAAGGCCCAGGCAAACAGGTCTGTCTTCACCTCCTTCCTGAACATAAACACAAAAGGAGCCCAACACACCTCAAAGGAGAGACTATTCCATAGCCTGGGGGCTATTACCAAGAAGGCCCTCTCCCAGGTGGCCACCTGCCTCACTGCTGAAAGTGGCAGGCCAACCAGGAGGGGCTCCCATTCATATCTTAATGCATGTCCAGGTCAGAAGCTGCAACTGATGGAAGCTGCAGCTAATTTTAAAGTTCACTTAGACATTTCTTGTGCTGGAATATTATGCTGTGTAAATAGCAAGCAGCACTTTTCACAAGTCCCATATAGCAACGTCATCATTACACTTGGGTGTCTTTGACCTGGATAGAAGACAAAAGTAACATATAGCTTTTCCAAGATCCAGTGCTCTGGATTATATTTGTCACATATGGCAGCCATTTCAGCTTCATCCTTTCCTGGAGCAATCAAGTTTTTAAGTTTAATTTATTTTTCTTTGTTGAGATTTTTCTATGCCCAAGGAGGAAACTATCTACCGGCAGTTGTTAAAACTTTTAATGCCAAGATAGTCACCCAATTACTATATGGATCAGCAGTATGGGTAAATAATAACATAAAGGATATGACAGGTTTTGAGGACTATTGTAAATGTGTCTAGATGCATATCACAAGCAGTGATACTGCTTGAAAGAGAACAATTGCCATTAGAATCAGATGTTTGGCTCTCAACTATTAAAGCATAGTTTAAAATAAATATTTTTCAACCAACAAACCAATTATTAATAGAACAAACAAATGACACATTTATCAGTACATGGCATAAAAAAGTAAGCTGGAAGATCTCCCAGCTAGGATTATCATCAGACTATCTTTTTCAGCTAGGAGCTAAAAATGGCTTCTTCCATGTTAAACAAAGAATCTGGAACACTGCTACCCAGAATTTAATTGCAAGAGCAAATGCTATCTGTTCCCCTTTATATATGGGTTTAAATTATGGCTACTGACTAAATATGTCATTATACCTTAAAAAAAAACCCTCAAATTTATTGAAGGGTAGATACCAACATATCCCTATTACCCTCAGAACTTGTCCATGCAAAAATGGTGACATAAAAACAGTAGAAGATGTTCTTATATTTTGTAATCTTTATAACACTGCCCATAAGAACTAATAAGTCCCAAGTTGAGCCCATATCCAGGGAGACCCAATTCAGAATACATCAAATTGTTGTTCATTGATACTAATCCTGACTAAGGGTGTGCACAAATGCAATTTCCAGGATTCAATTTGAATCGAGTATCCAAAAATTTGATTTGATTCAAATATTTAACATTTGAATTTACCCAAATTAGATTCAAATTAAGCAAATTCGAATCTATTTGTTTGAACTTTTGGTTTGAATTTGCACTTATGAATGTTGACAACATTTGTATGTGCCTGTACACATCCGTATGCATCCCATATTTATCCCATATGCAACCCGTTTTCGTCCTGTATGGATCCATTCAAATGTGTACAGATGCGGGAAAGATGCATATATGCAAGTACGCATTGTGTTCAAACCTGTACACATAGGAATATCCAAATAATTCAAACTCATAAATTCAAAAATTCAAAATTTGTTTGAATGTTTAAATTCAAATTTATGAACATTTGATTCAAATTTGAATGTCAAAATTCGGACAAATTCAATCAAATTTTGAATGCCTTTAAACATTTGTGCACATCTCTAATCCTGACATGACCCTAGTGGTTGCAAAATTTTGGCCATAGCTATAAAAATGAGGGAGAAGTTAAGAAATGAATCCCTGCAATTGAGTGACCTTTAGAGATATTCTGAATAAATGAAAACATATTTGAATTTGTTTTTTATTGTCTTTTATTGTAAATTGTTTATTTTTATGTATTATCTTTTGATTCTTTAGTCTGAAGTTTGATGGATTGATTGAATGAATGTATTTTTCTACCATTTCTACCTTTATGCTGTCCATTTTATCAATTTCAACTTGTTTTATCTATTTTCCATCTTTATTATATCCTTTTGGATCGATGCATATATTTTCTTCAAAGATGAATATTTCATCTTTGTCAGTGTGAGCAGGATCACAGAATGATGACTTACAAGGCCCTAAATGACTTGGGCCCGATATCTAAAGGAGCGCCTTCTCCCATATCGACCTGCCTGCGTCTTAAGATCTGGTGGGGAGACCCTCTTGGTTATCCCACCGCCATCAGCAGCTAGGTGGGTGAGCACCCGGGAGAGGGCCTTCTCGATAGTGGCCCCCAGGCTGTGGAATGGTCTCCCCCTGGAGGCGCATCAGGCTCCTTCTCTGTTTATGTTCAGGAAGGCGGTGAAGATGTACCTCTTCACCCAGGCCTTTGGTTAAATGCTCCCTCCGCTTTCCCCACTGCAGACTCTACTGTTTTTTAAACAGTTTTTGTATTTTTTTAAATTATTATTATTATGTTGGACTTTTAAACTTTGTATTGGTTTTAGTATTTTATACAGTTTTGATATGTTTGTTTTAAATGTTTGAGCCGCCCAGAGACCCTTGGGTATGGGGTGGGATATAAATATAAATAAATAAAAACGAGTCTCCCAGCAGTCCAGAAATTGAAGGCATGCCTTCTGTAATCTGGACTAATCCATGGTAGTATACCAGTGGACCTGTTTAATCAGGTCCACTAGTAATCAGGATTAGTGACAGTCTTCAATACAGGCAATTGTCGATAATGCTTCCTCTATTTCATGCGAATTATGATCTTGTGTTTTGGATGTTTGTTTTTCAAATCTGCTGGCATTGTAGCATTAATGATCTTGACAGCTATTGACCTTTGTTCTTGTAGTACTTGATCTGCTACTTCATCTTCTATTTCTTTAACTGCTAGCTGGTTATTTTTAATTGTTTTTCTTTTGATGGGATGTTTTGCTAAAGTTCCTCCAGTGAAATGTCTTTGCTTTGCTTTTTTAGGTTCAATAGTCTCGTTGATAAGTTTATGCTGAAGTGACAAATAATAATTTATCAATTTGCTGTGTTCATATGTTTCTCTTGTTGTATTTGCATCTCCAGTAGCCTTGTACTCTTCAGCCCTGAATGTCCAGCTTGTACCCCACCTATCAGTAGGCATCCAACACCTTATACTGTGCTTGTTGACCCCAGGTGGTAATCAGTCTGGTTTGAGCTCATTTTCCCCACCAGTATTTATGCTCTCACCACATTTAATAGTTTTGATACATATTTTGTCTGGATCCTCAGGGGAGGTCTGTCGGGTCTGGTAACTCTTCAGCACTGCCCTCTGTTTCACTGTAGCAAGTATACTTTTCACCACGTCAAGGTAGAGGCCATTGAGGGATATTCTTATTCAGGCACATTAGACAAACCTACCATCTATAAAAGACATGATACATGAGGAACATAGGACTGGAAGGCAAGTGGACGTACACCTGAATAGGAGAAAGTTGAGGAAGGAGTCTGATGGTGTTGTGGTCAATGAGACAAAAACAGAGAGCCTCTGGAGTGCCATCAATTGTCTGCTTTCTTTGTCTCTTGTGTATAAATTCTTGCTTCATAATCAAAGGCAAACTGGATTTTACCACAAGACAAAAGCAGTGGTGATTTCTGCTCAGCCTCCCAATGTGTGCTTAATCTGGATTTACATGCCTTCAAACAACTGAAGTCATTCATTACAAGGTAATTGAAAATATTAATTGAATCCCCAATCATCACATTTGTTTTCACAACTGTGTAAATGTTACCTGGATTCTGCTCCAGTTCTACACAAAGGACTTCGCTGTAAATATGAGCAAAGTTATTTTGCCAGGAGAAATGGAAAACCTTGATCATCTGCTTTCCTTGGGAGGCACACAGGACTGTTAGCAAGATGGGTCAGCTTTACTGAGGAAGTGAAATGATGTGTACTTCTTTAGAGCAATGCATGATTCTTTAGACTAAAGTAAAAACAAACAAACATTAGGGATGGGCACGAATATTCGTTGGCATTCCAACTCTGATCGAATGTGCCAAATTTCAACATTTGAACTCTAATACAATGTCTCAAAATCGAATGTAAACATTCGAATCAAATTTCAAATTTTGGATCTATTCATTTTATCTGGACGTTCATATGTGTACGGGTTCGTACGTGATGTGTACTTGAAGATCAGTGTCTTTCCCGCATCCGTACACACTTGTACGGATCCGTACGGGACAAAAACGGGTTGCATACAGGATAACTATGGAATGCATACAGACATGTATGGATGTGTACAGATGTGGAGAAGATGCGTATATGCACATATGAATATTGTTGACATTGGTATGTGGAGATTTGAATCAAAAATTCAAATGAATAGATTTGAATTTGATACCTACGAATCAAATCTTGTTAAATTTGAATTTAAAAGATTTTAATTGAATTGGATTTTTGGATATTTGATTCAGTTCGAATAGAATGTCAAAAAAAAATCATGAACATCCCTAACAAACATATATCCTAGGGTTGACCTTTCTTAAAGATACATCATTACTATTTCTCATGCCCACGACATTTAACCGATAAACAACATCCCCATATGATCCAAATGTGTCAGTCCATTGATTTCTGTTGACTGCTATTAGATTTTATGGTTAAAGACTTTCTCTGTTTGTGACCAGATTGTATTTTAAAATAACTATTTACTAAATTTATGAATTTGCTGGTAGACACCATACTGTCTGGCAAGTCCACAAACAGTGAGAAACACTTCCAAACAAACTGAAGAAGCAGATGATTAGCTGCTATCTTTCATCACTGGAACTAACAAATGTTATGCTGTTTAGTAAGTCATAAATTCAGTGTTTATAAATTTAGCTTTCTCCGATTTCAAGCTGATGTGGAAGCGTAGTCTATACTAATTCCATAGGTGCGAAATGACTCGATAATTTATGGATTGCAAATCCAAAGTTATGCCATTTTGGATTTTTTCTCCCTTTAGTGAATGAACAAATGTCTCAGCACTACATACTGAAGACAACATGCTCCTCTTTTAATGACTTCCTTTGATTTTTACTTTGAAATTGGTAGACACTTGCTGATTCAATTTTCATGGAAGTTTCATGCTATTCTGGCAGGTTTCACATTTCCCCTCAAGTTCTTAGGGATTCATTTAAATTGCAAAAGACGCTTGCTTGGTACAGTTCTTCTGAGACAAAATTTGGGCGTATTCGGATAAACAAAACATTATTAGGGAATAAGTGCCTGTTTCTAAAAGCAATAAAACTCTCTGAGATTCATATATTTGTTTCCATTCATAATAAAGTGTTATATAATATTGTAAGTGAAAGTAAACCAAAGCAGCCCACAACTCCTCCACCATTTAATCAGATGTAGCTGTTTCATTCTCCCCTCCCCAGTTTCATATCACTACGAACTTTCGGATTACTCATAATGTGTGAAATGTTCTTTATTAGAAGATAACCTTTGTGCCAAACATTTAGCACTGTTTAAATTTAATTTTATATTGCATCTCTGTATGTATGATTCAAAATTACAGATATTAAATCTTAAAGTAGTTCTCAGTAAATGGCTATGTGCTGAACAGTAGCACAGATATGAGATTACGGACTAGAATATATGTATGTAATTTGAGAAGCTTAGTGTCTGAGTCTCTTTAGATAATCATTCACATTGCCACCATAGTTAAAGGATACAAAAGATCAATTGATGGATGAGTTAAATAGAACCTTGCATTCACTTTATGCTACATACTTTGAAAAGGTTGTTACTCCTGAACTGATTAAAAAGTAGATCTTTCCCGTAAAGCTGAAGTTTAGATATTTTTCTCTCCCCCCACTTCAGTAAACTTTAGTCTTCCTGTAGATAAGGTTGGAGAAACGGGAGAGTGTAGGACTATCTAAATATTTTAAGCTTGATCTGCTTTGATTTGAAATGCCTCTTTGAACTAATATTTGCAAGTATTGACTGACATAAATAGCAGAGCATTAAGCATACAGTATGTCAAGCATGACAGAAACTATTTTGTTGGGTCAGCAGGGTCTGGGTCATAAGAATGAGATAAAAATTAACCTCCCAGTAAACAGGAACTTTGATCCTATGTTTACACATTGATGATTGACAGCTGTCTTTAAAAAATTACATGTCTGAGGCTTATACAAAAAAGTTGCATAGGACCTGGCACTGGACATTTCCCAAGATCCAGAAATTTGTTCTTTTCTGTATTGTATTAGGGGGACAACTATTTTTCGCCTCTTGAAGAATTAGCTTGAAAATAATTACCACGAACCAAAAAACATAGAGAGCCAGGCAACTAATGCATATTAGTTGTAGTACAGAAGGAGGCCCAGCCTACCAGGGGTGATGCATTCTTCTAACATAGCTCCTCAGAAGTCAATTCATATTACTGAAGGTTTCTAGGATTACAATAAACAAGGGAAGTTGCATTTTACTTAACTGTGTAAAAGAAAGCTGCATTAAGCACAACCGTGTTATACAAGGGATGAATGTACAGAATGTTTGTTTGTTTGTATTTTTATCCCACTCTATGCCCAAAGGACTCAGGGAGGGTTACAGCATTAAAAACCAGTGAACATATAAAATGAGCATTAAAACCATAACAATTCCTGAGCAGCATTAAACATCAAAACCATAACAATGTTGGCTGTAAAATGAGCTGGGGAGAACCAACCAAGTTGCAATGGGATAGAATAGAAGTTCCTAGGTCTGTGGTTCTCCAGAGGTTATGGAACAGCAGTGTCCAGCCAATGGGGCTGGTGCTGAATGCTGGGAATGGAAAGTTGGGAATTGATCAGGAACACCTGGAGGTGCAAAGTTTGAAACTATTAACTGAAAGGAGCATGGCTTATAGCAGCGGCCTGTATCTTTGTCCCATAAAACCAATTCAAATGAGCCTCTGACCTGTTGCATTGCACCTTGAGTAGAATTAAGGCCCAAGGAGTCACAACCTGTGATTCCTTCCTCCAGTAACTAAGTAGTTAAGTATAAGAAGTTATTAAATTGTACATTTCTCAGTGATAAAAGAAAGGAGATAACCCTGCTTCCCTTAGTAATTTGGGCACCAGAACAATTTCTGGGTGCCAATATTTGGATACACTTGAAGGAAGTCCAAAGCAATGTCATTTTCCAAAAAAGAATTCTGAGGGGAATCTAAAAAGTGGCTCCAAAGTAGCTTAATGTATCCTTAATTCACAGTAAGGGGTAGAAAATGCACCTTTTAAACTTATTCATAAATGATCTAAAGTCAAGGGTGATTAATAAAAAGGCAGAATTCCTAGTAATAGTTTTATCTAGCAAAATTCATGTGGTGTAGCAAAAACAAGAAGGATCACACCAGAGTGAATAAACATGTGTCAGAATGATCACCACAGTGCAAAGAAGTGGAAAATGATGGACGAAGGAGAGAAAAATCCAAATCATTGCATGTTCTGGTGGACTCGAAGCCAACAGACACTGACTTGATGATGTCTTAGGGCAGTGATGGCCAACCTATGACACGTGTGTCACAGGTGACACGCCAATCCCTTTTGGGTGACACACCTGGTCACCCTGGCACCTGGGCGTGTAGTGCTTGCTTATTCTTGAAGTGTACAAAATACCAACTTCCTACTGAAGATGTAGCAAACGAAATTCAGCAACAAAAGTCACTTATGCAAAGAATTGTTTTTGCTTTTAATAAAATACATATATCAAAAATATAACTTTTTTACTAGAGCTACAAATATCACAGAATTATGGATATTTCTAGATGTGACACAGCACCCAAGTTTAGCTAGGTTTTCTTGAGAATTTTGACACACCAAGCTCAAAAGGTTTGCCATCACTGTCTTAGGGCAACTGTCCTAATGCCGTGACTCCTTAATGCAGTTCCTCATGTTGTGGAGAACCCCAACCATGGGGGTAGGGCAGCTCAGGTAAGGATGGGGCGGGAAGGCAGGAGACTCATCACAACCCTTCTGAAAGGGTAGTTCGACCTCCAATGGGGTCATGACCCACAGGTTGAGAACCACTGTCTAAGGGACATAGTCAATAGCTCAATGTACAAGCTTAGTGGAACAAGCTAAGCCGTCAACAGTGGCCTGCTGAGCATTTCGCAGAAGACTGTGTGAGAAGATCAAAGCTCAGAGTAGGAACGTGCCTTTGATTAAAATGTAGTTCTGTAGTTCAAAGTCAGGCTTCTAATTAGAATCTCACAGCACCTCTGCCACCACTGTATGATGGATGCAAAACAGGCAAATCTTAAAGAACATATATTACAACATATTACAATGGAGTGATTTAGAATATTGTGTACAGTTTGGGTTGCCACACCTCAACAAGAAAGAGGCTAAAATGATCAAGAGGCTACCTTGAGCCAGTGAGCCAGTTTGGTCTAGTGGTTAGGGAGCCGGACTCTTATTTGGGAATAACAGGTTTGATTCCGCCCTCTTACATGAAGCCAGCTGGGTGACCTTGGGCTACTCACAGCTCTCTTCTGAGCCCTCACAGCCCCACCTATCTCACAGGGTGTCCTGTTGCAGGAAGAATAGAAAGCTTTGTCAGCCACTTTGAGTCCCCTCAAATGGGTGAGAAAAGCAGGGTAGAAAAGCCACTTCTTTTTCTATTTGCCCTGTCTTAAGGAAATGGCCTGGCTGTTCCAATACCATTTTGACTGACCTTCTCTTTCAAGATTCCTCCACAAGCATTACTCTTGCTATGGCCAAGTGTTTAGTTTCAACCACCAAAATAGGATCTAATTTTAACATTTGGTTTGTACTGTTTTTATGCTCAATATAAGTTTATATGCTCTTGTTGGTTTTCCCTGATAATCCCTATCTAAATGTGCTCAGTGTAGTGATTTTTAGCTGCTTATGTGATGTTTATTATTTGGGTCCACGACAGTGATGGCCAACCTATGACACACGTGTCACAGGTGACACGCCAAGCCCTTTTGGGTGACACACATGGTTACCCTGGCACCTGGGCGTGTAGTGCTTGCTTGTTCTTGAAGCGTATGAAATACCAACTTTCAATTGAGGATTTAGCAAACGAAATTCAGCAACAAAAGTCACTAATGTAAAGAATTATTTGTTTTTGCTTTTAATAAAATACATATATCAAAAATATAACTTCTTTACTAGAGCTATGAATATCACAAAATTATGGATATTTCTAGATGTGACACAGCACCTGAGTTAAGCTAGGTTTTCTTGCGAATTTTGACACACCGAGCTTAAAAGGTTCACCATCACTGGTCTACGACCATAAAAAGCATTTGATTTGATTTGAATTCTCCTAAGTCTAAAAGTTAGAATGTTCAGCGCTTTTTAGGTTAGAAAATATTAAGTTAGGTAAGGTTGGGAAATGATTAAAGTATACAAAAGGCATAGTGTAAGGATATTAGAGAAAGAGATGGTTTTCTCTCACACCCCAGATACTACAACCTGGGGTCACCCAATGAAACTGAACGCGGAAGATCAGGGCAGAATCTTTCACATTTGTATAATGCGTAGTTTCAGTTTTGGAATATGCTAAATGTTGCTGCAGAAGAAAGGGTACATTTTTGTGTTTTTTTCCTTTGAAGGCTTTAGTTGTTCGGGTTAAATTATTTTGCTCATGTTTCTGTAACAATATACTGCACCACACTGATTTTGAAAGGGAAAGGTGATATAAAACTTAAAAATAGGCACATTTTGATTTTTGTAGCAGGGGAGGGCTTTAAAACAAAGCAAGGTTATTAGAAAAACAGTTGCACTGGTGATTAGCAAGCAATGGGAGCTGTGGTCAATATGTTCACCATCACACAAACTTATCATTATTAGCTGTGGGTTTCTGTTGTCATTCTGTTTTGTCATTCTTTGTAGTAGGTTTAAAATGCTTCCATAATGCACAATATAGCAATTATTATTCTGCCAAGTTGAAGAAGAGTTGTTTTTTCTACCTTGCTTTTCTCACCCATTTAAGGGGACTCAAAAGTGGCTAAGCTTTCTGTTCTTGTCCTGACAACAGAACACATTGTGAGGTAGGTGGGGCTGTGAGAGCTCTGCTGTGATTAGCCCAAGGTCACCTTTCATGGAGGAGAGCAGAATCAAACCCAGTATTAAGAGTCAGTCTCCTTAACCACTAGACCAAACTTAAGATGAGCTTTCCTCTGTATTATGGCAAAGAGACTACGGCAGCCGATTCACCAGTAGAGAAATCATCTGGTCCTGAGGCCGAGCAGGGTGGGGCTGAGTGGATGCCAGCTGACCATCTCTACCATCATCCGGCTTGTCATCAATGAAGAGAAAATTCAAAGTAAAAAGAACAGGAAAATTCCAGCAATAAGAAATAAACAGAAGAATTGGAACCAAAGACCTCAAGTGCTTGCTTTTTGCTTTTTGCTTTTCCCTGCCCCCCCCCCACACCATTTCCCTTTTGTTTCTTGTCTCTTTAGATTGTAAGCTTGAGGGCAGGGACCTGTCTAAGATTCATATAATATTGTAACTCTCCCTGAGACCTTCGGGTATAGGGCGGGATAGAAATACAAATAAATAAATGATAACGATGATGATAGAAACAACACAAGTGCTTGTATCTGAGAACTGCATGGACTGTGTGATATCCAACAAAGTAGAATATATTTTAAAGGGTTAGTATATTCCTATGCACAAATCACAATTTTATTATATTTTATTTCCCTACCCATGGCACATACAGCAGGATCCTGAAAGATACACACGTGCCCACCCAGCCAATACATGCACCTCCTTTTCCTTGGAAGCCCTCCAACGGTGATATTCATAAATTGCTTGCTAAATCTTCTGGAGAGGGAATTGAAATGAAGTAGAGCGAAAAGCCATCTATCTGCCACTGCACTTTGGTACAGAGAGAGGCAGGCAATGTTAATCAAACATTATTGCTTGTGTGTCTAGTAATCATGGGTCGCGGGAAAGCTTTCTGTGAGGAAACTTCTATCAGCCTTACCCAGGTGTAATTTTGTTCATATGGGGAGTTTATTAGGGCGTCCATAAAACAACACCCATGCCTGAACACTTCAGAACACTGACAAGGGCGTACATGCTTTGCTCTGCATAATATTATTTGAAGCAGCCATATGCTTATAAAGCAATTCCATGTTTTGAGATTCTGGCTTATCTAGGGTTGACTGTCTGCCCCTTATGCAGCACTATGTCAATATAGTCCTACCCACAATAGCCCTGTTTATCTAAACGCCGGATAATCCAGATGCTGTTTAGCCTAGCCCCATGAACTATGCAGCACTGTACATGGTAATAGCTCCTGCATATCACGGCAAGCCATATGAAGGCCTGCTGTGGCATATTTATTGTTGATGACTGATAATAGGATTACTGTTTCTATATCACAGAGTCAGAAATCTCCTGCCCTTATTTGGTAATGAAAAAGGAATGATTCCTGTGTTCTGACTTATCAATCCCAGACATGGTGGTGCCTCTGTTTCTATAGGGCATGGCTTTGGGATATGAAAACATAATATCAAATGGGGCAACATTCATGGACTACTGCAGCCATAAGTCAAGAATGCTGGTGCTCCCAGGAGCAATATACTGAGAATCATTTTCCCTGTACTAGCATATACTGTATCTCTAGCAGATACTTCACAGATTATATTTCTTTTTGCACATATTAAACAGACGAACTCCATATTAGGAGGTTCACAACTACAGTTAAGGCAGGATCCACATGACACAGAAAATGACAGACATCAGCCTTCCAAAATGGTCCTGAGCAGAAATGACAAAGCTGGGGAACAAAAGTTTCCTGGCTGTGATGTGTGTGTTGTCTTGGACTGGGGGTGGTAGTGAAGCAATGGGGACCATCATGGTGCAGATCCTGCCTAAAATAGAGCTATTTGCTATTAAAATTAAGGTTCATGTTATAGTAAAGCATGGATCAGACTGCAGGCTATAGGACTCAAAGCTGCAGGTATAGGATGTTTTATTAATCACTCAAAGAAGTCTGAATGTAGGTAAGGTGATGTGGTACAACGTATAGAATTGCAGTGCTAACTTGGGATGAATTTCTTTGGTCTGGGTCCTCCAGACTACTGCAATAGTGCAAATGTATATCACACAAACAATTGCCAACAGGAAACTAAGTCAACAGCACCACAGAAGTGGGACCCAGCCTACCAGTTTAAGCCACTGTGCCACAAATCCCAGTTCACATTACTGCAAGTTTTGGGATCACAATAAATGAGGAAAATTCCACCCAACTGAACATGTAAATGTAAAACAGTTAAGTATGAGAACAAAATCATGCTGTAACAAACCTTATTGTAGGGTCTATCCACTAGAATAAAAAAGGGAGGGTTATAAATTCTGACAAAATTCACCTGAAGTAGAAAAGGCACATAACATTTTGTTCATACTCGTTTTTCTAAGTACATTAGGTAGGGTCAAGTTATGCTTAAATTTTAATCCACCTTCAGAATGAAAGAACACATCAACAAATTGGCAAACAGTTCCACATTATCTAGCCCAGGAAATACATTTCTAGGCTTTATAAAGTAGACAGAAAACAACTAGTCACATTATAGTTCTCTTATTATGAAGGTGGATCAGAAGTAATTAAAACAAGTGTACCTGGGCCTTTCATAAACAACTTCCTTGTTTCGTGCTATTTTAGCCTCCTTGAAGCATCCTGAAATACAGATATTTTACATCAGACCCTGAGCTGCTTCGGCAACCAATCTGTCTTTTATCCTAAACTCTAGCTTGGGACGTAGGCCCAATTCTGTTATCAGGAAGTTTCCTGTCAAATCTTTAGTAGCTCAGATTCAGGGAACAATGGTACCAAATGCTGACTATCTACATAGCCTTAAGAAGATATTTGCTCATCTTTGTGGACATTAATTGGAAAAGGCACATAAGAAGCAGCTCTGCAACATGCACCACAATTGAACAAGGGATGGCAAGAGGCATTTGGATGGAGAATACAACTTGAGTTTCCAAATCATTGCTGTCTGCACAATAATAATAATAATTGCCTTTTCTACCCCATTTTTCTCACCCATTTAAGGGGACTCAAAGGGTGTTTTTCCACTGTCACTAGAAGTACCATTAAGTACCCATTAATGGGTACAAAAATGCCATTACGTACCCATTAATAGGTACTTAATGGGTACTTTTAGTGACACCCAAAGTGGCTGACAAAGCTTTCTATTCTTCTCCCCACAACAGACACTCTGCGAGGTGGGTGGTGCTGTGAGAGCTCAGAAGAGAGCTGTGACTAGCCCAAGGTCACCCAGGTGGCTTCATGTAGGAGGGTGGAATCGAACCCGGTATTCCCAGATAAGAGTCTAGCTCCCTAACCACTAGACCAAACTGCCCGATGCTTCACGCTTGTGAGAAATTATTAAAATTCTCTGAGAATTCAGCCATAAAGATAAAAACTTCCTTGCTTCCCATCAAGATAAAAATATAGCAGACTATAAATATATAACAGACATTGTAAACAAAAGACCTGGCAATACAATAAACTTATTTGTATCCAGTACATTCTTTTTTTCAAGTCTCATGGCCACTACAGATCTCTTCATCTTTTGACTGCTAGACTCCTGATGTCATTGCTAATATACTCTGTTGTCTTAGTAGGTGAGTGTCAGTACATTACTGGCTCCCTGATGGCTCCTGGATTCACAGTGCAGAAATCCTTTCAAGATGCCATTTGAATGGCAATTGGAGCTCCTTAATTTTAAAAAGAATTGAAGAATTTCCTCATTTTAGGCACATTTTAGTCTGGCGTTTTGGTTATTTCTTCATTAACCCCTTCTTTAACCCTTTTGCTATTCTGGAACAAACTCCTACGTCAAAATAAAGGGTGCATAGTAGTTATCTAAAAGACATTAGGTCCAGATTACAATTCTGCTGCTGTTGTACGCTGCAAGTTAAAGAAACATTTGACTCAAATAGATTAGTTTTTGTTTGACAGAAAGGACATTCTTCAGCTGCTTATCTCAAACCTATGTCTCTGCAACCTCAAACATCCCATTTGGGCTCCAGCCTGTTGCAAAGTTGCCTTTGACTAGAGATAAAAACATAGATTTTTTTTTTGTTTTACTAAAGATAATGACTAATTCCAACTTGCATAATGAGCGGCCACCTAGTACACAGAGTACCATCATTTTTCTTTTTCCCAAAGAAAAGAAAAATTAATCCTTGAGTTCTTGACAATGTGTTCCATTTTGACCAGTTGACAGTGTTTAACATTATAAGGATTGAATGCCTAAGGATATTTAGTTTAATTTTAATAATTTAGGCTTACTGTTACAGAAGGGTTAGCATCTTCTGTTGAATAGACTTGGTATATTTGTGGCTGCTTAGAATACTTGATGGACTGTGATGTGATTAGCGAGGTATTAATGGAATACACCCTTGGATCAAAGACATTTGTGCATTGCAAAACTTTTATGCACCATTCTTAGGGTTAAGCATGAATATTCATAACATTCAAAATTCGTACAAATTTGGCCAAATTTGGACATTCGAATTTGAATCAGATTTTGGCACATTCAGAGATTGACATCTGAATTTGAATTGAATTTTTTTTACAGTTGTATGAAACTTCGTATGGGATTTGTATGGAATTCGTTTGGGACTGAACATTCGTATCAAATTTGAATCCCATTACATTTGAATGTGGTCTATTCAAACGAATGCAAATTTTCTTGCATTCGATTCAATATGAATCAAATAATAATAATAAAAAACTCCTGCACATCCCTAACCTTTCTTTTACCTCTTACATTCTTTTTAAATTTTTTATTGATTTTAAAAGCAATATGACATAAAAACAATTAAACAATATCTATCATACAATTTCTTATATCTTCTCATAATATGTATTGCCTTATTATAATGTATGACTTCCCCCATTTCTCCGACTTCCCTTCTTGATATTGCTTGTTCCTTTGCTTCTTTTGTCGTTCTTGTCATTTTCCGACTGTCTTCTTCGTTTTTAGTCAAAACCTTCTATCGGCACTTGTACTTCGCGTAGATAATTAATAAAAGGGTGCCAATCTTCTAAGAATTTATCAATTGTTCTGTCATTTAACAAGTTCGTCAATTTGTCCATTTCTGCCAGGTCGACAAATTTAATTAACCATTCATATTCCGTGGGGATCTCCTTCTCCTTCCGTTTTTGTGCACATAGTAATCTTGCTGCCGCCACCATATATGATAACAATACATTAATGTTATCCAAAGTGTTATCTATTATACCCAACAAAAACAATTCTGGTTTAAATAAAAAATGCTTCTTTAATATTAATTTCATACTATTATAAATTTGTACTCAGTATTTCTTTGCTTTTTTGCATGTCCACCACATATGGTAAAATGTTCCTTCTTCCTTCTTGCATTTCCAACATTTAGTTGATATATTTTGGTAAATTTTTCCTAATTTTACCTCTTACATTTCTTGATTCTGTTGCAAAGCCCAATCCATTCTCTTTTCCAGTCTTCCCAGCTTTGTCCTTGTGCAATCTCGGATTCTAACATAAACCTTTGAAAATCTTTGCTTTGGGGTAGAAGAGATTTCTTTAGGGATCTGCATGGATTCAAGATCTCAAAGAGTGGATCCTAGAGCAGGCTCCTTGTCATTTTTACATTATTCCAGGTGTCCAATGTCAGCCTTGTCTGAAAGCACAAATGACATCAGCACATGGTGCTCGCGCTACATTATTCCCTCTGCCAATGGGAATGTTACACTTTTGTTTCATTCAAGGGGTGAAACTGGGACAACTCTGTGGAACTACTTGATGAAGATACCAAAATAACAACTTCTTTCTAATATCTTAAGAGAATAAAATCTATTTTTTAAAAAAGTTTGATTTACAACTACCTTGGGGCCGAGATGAGCTTGCAAATCTGTCAATGGCATAAATTACCACGATAATAATACTCAGTATGCTAGTGCCTATCAAACACAACCTAAGATGAAAATTCAGATTTTTGCATAGCCAAACTTTTGATCAAAACATCAGTTTCCGGCTTGCAAAAATGAACAGTCATGGGGGTTTTCAAAGAGAAAAAAAAATTATTTGAGAAAAAAGTGCAAAACTGAATGTGAATGTGGCAGCCAATGCAACCCGTTTAAAACCGCTGTAATGTGCATCTGACTAGCTGTTCCCGTTTAAAAAGCCTATAGAGGGGGAAATAAGTTTATCTGAGTCCTTCCACTTTCTAGAGTCCAGTAAAGGGGCAGTAGCATGCCAAATTTGACGTGTGGCTCTTTAAAGGCTCCAGAATAACCTTTTGTACATCCCTGCTATGGTGCTAATATTTGATTTCAGCAACAACTGATGCTCAGCTTGCTCCTAGCTGTTGCACAGCAGCGTCTCCCCGAGAAATATCAACTACGAGAATGAACTTAATATTTTAAATTACTAAGATGAGCACATAACTGAGTATATAAATAAAAGACACATTATGAAAAACATTCATTCAAAATAACTACTAACGTTCTCTAGAATTTCCCTTTGGATATCCACTGTTTATAGTCTAATGGCTTACTTTTCCCCTTAGTACTCTATATAAGTTTTGTTACTTTCAACTGAAACTGGAATTAGTTTTGGTGGCTCTTACCTGGGTTCTCACCGTGGAGATTTTGTCCTTAATACGAAGGCATCTACTAGAGAAGATGACATCCAATGACTCATTTCCCAGATTTAATTAATACTGTGACAACCTGGCAATAAAGTCACAGTGTAGAAAAATCTCTATAGGGAACTGCAGATTTTAAGCTTCAAGGAAGCTGTCAAATTTTTATTATATATCTACAGCAACATATCAAACATCCAAAGATCTCTGCAAGGCTGCTGCAGTTATAAGAGGAATGGTTAGCATAAAATGTTTCCCCTGAAGATACTGAAAAAGAAAAGGTTTCTGCTGAACCCGAAAGAAGGATCTCAGAAGACGCAGTTTCCAACTTCAATTGCAGCTATACAGGGAGGTTCTATATAACAATAAAAAAGTTATTTCATACACAGCCGACATATTGCATATATACACACTTTGCTTTTTCATTTTTCCATTCTTACAATGAGTTTATTACATTCAATATCAATTTGTGGATTGTCTTAACTCTAAAAGCATCGCTTTATTAAGAAATTAGCAGAGTAGCAACTATTCTATCATCCAATAATTCATAAGTCCATTGCTTCTGTGGATATAATGGGGCTGTAGCTTGAAATATGAGGCACGTTATATGACTTTTTTGCCTATGGAAAAGCTCTAACGCATATTTGTTAAAGCATATCCTTCATGGAGATATATAGCTTGGATAGGTTTTCTGCTGTCATTATGCAAAAAGTCCACGTAAAGGTTCAAAGCATTTCCATATCTGCCTGCTGGTGCATCTTTCATAATATTTAGATGGATTAATGTTTGCATTACAATGCAATTCAAACAACCTCTCCTCAAATTTGGAAGCTCCAAACAGGGTGAACTGATTTTAATGGATCTGCCATACTACAAGTGATTCCTAGTCTATTCTCTTATATACCTTGCATGTTATGGACCTTCCAGGAGGAGAAAAATATATTACAGTATTAAGTCATTGCATTCCTGGAGCCTACAGACCACATAAAGAAATGCCTAATTTTCTCCAGGGCCATCTTTGTATTCTGCTTCCAGCATTCATTCTGCATATCACAATATACACTAGAAATATGAACAGCTGAATGAATCTGTTCTTAGACTCTGTCTGAGCCTAAAGTAAATGTTTCTCCATTAAAATGGAGGACTGTTTTTATAGCTTTCTGCATTTCTCACAGGGACCAGGGTTACACTTTGAGGGTGACTGGTGAGTACTTTAGCTGGATTTCTGTGTGTGTGAAGGTGGGTGAGTTGGGATACTTGGTTTTGGTAGGAATAGAAGGTTTTTCATGATCTGAGGCCAGTTATTAAAACTTCCACAATATTATCTGGATTTCTAGGATCCCCGAAATCACTTAATGGTTCAGTATTCTTGTACAGATATTTTTAGGAACAGCTTTAACACCAGCCATCTCTTTCCCAACTACTACTTCCTCCACCACAAAGCCTGCTTTGAAATGAGACCATCTTACTACCACAACACCTTTCTCCCGGCAAAGTCAGCATTTGCCCAACGTTTTTTCGGTAGATTAGACTGTACAACACACACGCTCACAGAAGATCTTCAAAACAAAGAACTCTGAAATTCTGCGAGGCCTGAAAAAACAACCATATTCCAAAGAAAGTGGTAAAAAAGATGCCAAAAGGACTGGTAATGTTCCTTGAGTGAGACCACAAGCACTAAAAAATCATCTGTTTAAGGAAGAAGCTACTTTGAGGTTTAAATGTTCCAGCAGAATCTACCAGTGGAGTCTCTACAGAAACCCTTATAGAAACTAGGAAAACAGAAGCTTTCTTTGCAAGACACTCGTTATTCGAAAATCTAAGAGTAACAATGTTGAGTTATATTTCAAGCTATGTAGAAGCTGCCACTTAGAGAAGAGCTATTTCTGACGAGGTCCTGGAAACTACAGCAAAGTTTCCGAAGTTGTCTCTTCCCGTTCAGTAAGTTTATTAGGGACACTCTTATCCTTGAACATAAACATCGCGATGACAAGCAGTAGTAAGGTTTGAGTGGTGAGTGGGACAAATACACAAACTAGTTTGAGCAGTTAGCATCTGCATAGGAGTTGTGGTAGTAAATCAACAAATAACAAGGCAGCTTTTAGGGATGAAAGATAAGCAACCAGCAGCTTGGTTTTAGTTTGTTGTATTTGCTATTCCAATCTCTTTTAAATGGTGGCCTTAAGACCAAGCTGCTTTGGCAGACAAATGTGAAAGATTCCTGTGGAGAGGAAGTGAAAAGACTGGGCATACAAACAAGGCTGCTGCCATGTTCAAAGCACAGAGGGAGACTTCATCAGAGCACAAAATGCAGCCCTGAGTAAAATGGGTTTCAGGCAATTTCAGTGCTAAGATAACATCATTAGGAGCAGAACAGATTGCGCGCAATCCCTGCTGTTTATAATTAACACATTCTTTCCAAATACTCCAGGGTCTTGGGTAAATAGTTCTCCGCTCAGATCCATCCAGACCAACTAGAGCGTTTTCATCAGATCTCATGCTGAGGCAGCACCTGTTTTGGACAAATCCTATAGAGTCCAAACTCTCCTCTCCATGGACGGCAAAGCAGATAGAAGAACGTGGCTCGCCGTCGTCGTCACCACAGCATCCAGACGGCCTTCACAAAAAGTCGTACAGATACTTTATAATGTCAAAGTGCACAGTCCTGTAAACGAGAACGCAATATTTCAGAACACTGATATCAATACACCTTCTAGATGCAGTGTGGCTAATGTGCTCTTGTGAACAATCATGCAGCTCAGTGGTAAGTAAGGTTGCACACACTGGTCCAAGAAGGCTGGTTTACATATGTTCGCTTTGGTGCTGCAGTATGGACAGCCAAACTCAGTGTTTTCTTTATTCCTCCCCTCAATACTCATATTAGACTGCTGTAACCTGAATGGTCTAGTAACAGGCTATGTGTGCCATAGCCATTGTGTCATTCTTTCCTCCTCCAACTTCCAAGAGGAACATGAAGTAAGAGAAGATTGCACAGATCTTGGTCTTGTGGTCAGAATGCTGGATTCTTATCTTGTAGTCTCCCAGTTCACTTCCGCCCTCATACACATAGACAGCTGGGTGACCTTGGGCTAGTCACAGGTCTCTTTCGGAGCTGTCACAGCCCTACCTACCTCACAGAAGGAACAATTGTGTGGAGAAGAACAGAAAGTTTGGTCATTTGCTTTCAGTCCCATTACAAACAGTTAGAAAAGTGGGATATAAAAGCCAACTCTTCTTCTTCTGTATGCACTGAGGCTCCATGTATCATGCACAGAACACGATACTGATAGATGCCCAGCAAAGAACTGGAACTCGCTTTCACTACTACACTGCTGATTATGTAGAATTTCAAAAAGTCTTCGGAGTTGCTCATTCTCAGCATTTAAGCTGTAAAACAGATTTAGCTTTAAAAAGTTTGGGATTTTTGTCTTGGTTTTTTTTTAAGCCAAGTAAACATCGCAGACTGTTTGGAAATGCAAAGCAGCAATTTTGTCTGCTATTCAACATTCTGTTCTTCTTCCAAACCACCTGTTCTAGCATTATGTACAGAATAAGTCCTTCATCTGTACTAATTTGCAGTCTGTGTTCTTCCATTCTTGACAGCAGTTGACCCATGCTTTTACTAAACTTGAACAATCCGAGAATATGCAATAGGACAAATGATCTGAATGTATTTTTGTGCTGCGTTAGAATAAAGAAAGTAACATCAAAGGAGAAATGCAACATTTTTTTCTTCCTCATTCCAAATACATTCTGATATTAATTTCCACACTGAAGTTTCCTTTTCTTAAACATTACTTCAATACCATATGCCGTACTTCAGAAGGAACACCTAAGTAAATTAAGTCACTGTTGTATTTACTAATTTGATCTTTTAATTTGCCAAAGGTTTTTGTTTTTCTGGTTCATTTCCTAATCTCTTTAAAACAGTATAATACAGAACACCTGGAAACATCAGATACGTGACATGATACTTATGAAGAATACTTAATTAGCATATTATCTGTTTCAAAGATAAACGCCCTGGTTAATATTGGGGTTTAGGGTTGTACACGATTCTTTCTGCCATTCGCTTTGCATCAAAGCGGAAAGGACAGAACTTTGCATTTGTGTGAATGGGCTAGGCTTCAAATTCACTTTGAATCCCTGCTTCCACCAGTTGTGCCTCTGAACCCATTCTGAACCTGTTCTGATCTACTCCAAAGCTTTGAATGCAGGCACAAAATATTTCAATTTGCACGAGAAGGTGAGTCTTTGAATACAGCCAATGTTCAGTTCAAATGTGAAGGTGACTAACACTTTTTGCCAACCTCTACTGGGGCCACTGGAGTGAGTGGATGAAGATGCCACCCCATGCTGCATGCCCGTTTTCAAGCATCATTTGAAGTTCATAGGGACTAGCAATTTGCTGGCACTGCACTAGACTTCAAATGAAGCCCACGGACCAGTATATGGCAGAGGAAAGACCTTTTGCCTCCAGCTGCTTGAGCAGGCTACTCCAGTTTAGAACACCAGAATACTGTACATGTCAGTAAATTTCCCAGTTAACCATCACAGCCAGGCTTTAATAAGTTTAATTCAGTTAACTGAGATCCCAAATCTTCACCAACTGCACTCACTGGAAAAGTCAAAATTTCTGAGGGGAAGGAGAATATCTACAAACCAATTCAATTGTTCTTAGATGAGCTTTACAAACGTCAATTTTCTATTAGTCAAAAATTACTTTTAAAGATGAAGAACCATGATGCTCCTTAACAAAGAATAAAAAGAATATTTCTTATTTCTGTAGCCATTTATCTCATATTTTCAGGCTCTGCAGAACCTAAGAGTGATTTCACATTTTCCCATCTATTCCCCTATGGGTGCACTTATTATATGCAAAATAATTGGTATACAGAGATCTTTCCTATAGAAGTGACAAGCAAGTCACTCCTGTTTTTCAATGGATTCCTAGATCGTAATGATTCTAGGGTGTTTTTCCACTGCAGCCCTTAGATCCGGATCTAAGAATTTGTGTGAATGTGCTAGGCTTCAAATTTTAGTGATCTAGTAGATCCGGATTAAGGGAAGCACCCAATGTGTTTCCACGGGAGGTGTAGCACCCATTAGCAATGGGTGCTAACACCCCTGCTGTGGAAACAGCTTTGCACCCATGTGAGGAATCCGGATCGACCCACAAGGGGTCGGTCCATTACCCCAGGTGTTTTGGGGGGCGGGGGGCAGTCTTCGGAGTCACTTCGGAGTCACTTCGAAGTCTGTGCAAAATAGCTCCAGAGTGCCTTTGAAGTCTGTGCTGATCTTCGGAGTGAACTTCAAAATGACTTCGGAGTCACTTCAAAGTCACTTTGGAGTCACTTTGAAGTTCACTCCGAAGATCAGCACAGACTTCAGAGGCACTCCAGAGCTATTTTGTAACTTTGGAGCCTAGGTTTACGTGGGGGCCAATAGGTGCATCCCCTCTCCCTGGGCAGAAGACCCCATTGTAGACCCCATTAGATCCGGATTTCCCCCTCGTCAGTGGAAACAATCGGGTCCCAAATGGGTGCCGTGGTGGAAATGGGATCATCTGGCTCACACCCAAATGGCTCCTAAATGGGTGCAAAAATTGGTACTTTTTGACAGTGGAAAAACACCCCTAGACTCAACTAATGAAACTGATTTTGAATTGGAAGGTAGGGTAAAGGTTCCAGTGCTGCTGATGTTTACTATTCTTGTTCATTTCTGAGTTTCTGTAAGAAAGTTGCAAAATCAAATATGTCCACGTCCTGATCAGCTGAACGAATAGTCTCTATTATCTTTTCGATGCCGATGCCAGGTATTTGTACACTGCCAAATTTTGTGCAAGGAGACCTTTCCGTACCTTAGTTTGTATAGTTTGAAAGAGGTAATTTGGCAAGTAATTTGGCAAGGTGATTTCCATAGTTCGAAAAAGGTAATTTGGAAGGGTAATTTTACCCTTTGTAATCTGCAGCACCCCTTATTTGGTATTTTGCCAAGAACAAATAGGCTTACAATGATAAACAAGGGTGAACAACTTAGATTTACAAGCTTCTGATGACTTTCACAAGTGAGCCAGCCCAGTACAGTATATGGGAAATTGAAAAACTCAAGCTATGCAAGATCTCTTTTTCTAAACAAAGTAGTACCAAGTTAATTTATGCTAGAAGAAGAGAAAACTGCCATGTGGTGATAAAGGCATGTACTTTGAATATAAGACAATATCATATGTTTTATCATTTCTAATTTTAGTGATTGACATTTTCTGCTCCTTGGTCCTCCATTGCTTAGGGATGTGCATGATTTTTTTTTTTTTTTGCATTCAAATTCAATTCGATTCAAATGTTTAAAATCTGAATGCAACAAAAACCGATCTGGATCTGATGCATTTGAATCTATTCATTTGAATGCTAGATATGAATTTGAAGATACAAATGTCGGCAACGTTCTTATGTGTTATACATATCTGTACGCATTTCATATGCATCCCATTTTATCCTGTATGCATACTGTTTTCCTTCCACATTATAAGTGCAAATGAGTATAGATACGTATGATATCCGTACAAATACATATGTAATACATACGTGTCTGTTCATTCGGATGATTCGAATGAATGTTTCGGAACATTCAAAATGAGTTCAAATGTCCGGATTTGAATGTGAAGACATTTGATCCGAATTTGATTGTCCACATTCAAATGAATTCAATTGGATTTTGAATGTTTGGAATATTTGTGCACATCCCTACCACTGCTATGTGGACAAAAGGAAGATGCCATCTCATATAGTCTGTTTTGACGTTGTGCCAATTCGTTACTGGATCAAATTTAAGGTTTTGTGTTTAACAAAGCCCTAAACCAGGATTATTCAGAGGAACCTCTATGCCAGCGGTTCTCAACCTTCCTAATGCCGTGACCCCTTAATGAAGTTCCTCATATGTTGTGGAGACCCCCAACCACAGGGGGGGAGCAGCTGGGAGGTGGGAGGGAAGGGTGGTGGGACCCCCATGTTGAGAACCACTGCTCTATGCAATCTCTGAGATCTATAGATGAAATTCTCCTAAATCTAGGCTCACCTCTATGGGAAAAGCCTATTTACTTTGGCACCCAGCTTATGGAGCGGTTGAATTCAGCAAGATCTGCCTCATGCTTTTGCTACCTTTTAATCTTGAATTTCTACATTTCTTTCATGTTTCTACATCCAGGTGCTTTCTCATGGATCAACTTCTTGGCTAATGGCACATCCTAGTTCATGTTGTGATTTACTATTTTATCATTTTATTATTTATATACCATCATGGGACTGGTTGAGAAGGGCAACAATTCAAGTTTTCATTTCATTCCAAAAGTAAGTCACTGCCAGCAACAGCACCATAGATCATTTATTATTTTAATCTTCTTGCAAAACGAAAGATAAATCTAAGTAAAGATTAAAGATGATGCGAGATCCCGGTTTAATTAAGTGTCTCTTGAAGCACTCAAAAGATACAGGGTAAACACAATTTGTGAGAAATTTAAACCTGAGAGAAGACATTTAAATATACCTTAGAACTCACTTGGGAGACTTCTTCTTTGAAACCAATTTTCAGAGTAATAAATGCATATTAGCAAACAGATATTTTGGCATTCTGATTAGACATTATACAAAACCTGTATTGCTGTTTTCCTCAGTGTCTAAATCTACATTTAAAAGGTAAACCTAA
The DNA here is from genome assembly GCA_023333525.1 of Aspidoscelis tigris stejnegeri. NCBI lineage: Eukaryota > Metazoa > Chordata > Lepidosauria > Squamata > Teiidae > Aspidoscelis > Aspidoscelis tigris. Next base: position 78,246,621 of record JALMGA010000005.1, on the reverse strand, counting down.
TATAAGCTTATTGACTTTTCTAAGTCTAATTTCTTAATTTCTGAGTTAATTTCAGAAGGCAGAAGACTAGACAAATGATTCTTTTGCCTAAAAAATTTATATGCCGTGAACAGCACCCTACCAAACAAAAAAATTACAGGCTGTCAGGAAAGAGGTTTGTACGCCTAGTGAAATAATACAGTCTCATAAATAGGAACTCAAAAATCATACTCAGGTAGAATTTCATTTCCTAGAAATGTCAAGTCAATGATAACTATCGTCACGGCAAAACATTCTCACCTATTACTAAACGACAAAAATGCTAAAAAAAAAGGAAGCACAGTTTCCCAGGCTGATTTATTAATTGTATTGCTTTACCTATTCTGAATTTTTCATCTCATTAACATGCTTCTGAATAGTAAACTTTTTAGAGAGTGCTATTCCAGACGATGTGAGAGCAATCATAATGACTTTTTCAAAGGCATTTGCTCAAAAACGAAACCATTAAGTGGAACATAATTTTTATGTTTATTTACAATCTGCCCTATGACTTCATGGTGTTCAGGGTAAAGTATATAGTTTTAAGAGACAATGAAATCATAGTGACTGCAGTAATTCCATAGATAAAATGCTGCTTATAAACGTGAGGTGCAAAAAACCTTAGGCGGATAAGCAAGTTTTCTTAAAAGTACACCAGCGGTGGATGGGTGTGCTCCATTAATCTGGGTGGAATTTATACTGCAGCTGGTATGGAAAGGTGACAGTTGTAGCTTCTCATTGGCTAAAGAGCCACAGATTTCCTTTCTCCTGATGCAGGGCTCCTCACCTTGAACCCCTAAAAATGTTCTTCAGTTCATCAAACAGATAGTTGAATTATCTTTGGCCCTGAATAACTACTTCGTTTACTGCCCATTTCTGGGTTTGTCATGCATCATACAGGCCACAATGGCCAGGCCATGTTTTGTTCAGAAAGTCAACAGTTTTTCAGGGATTGAAACACTATCTGAACATGGCTTCTGCTTCTTCTGTTTTTGGTCCTGCATCCACTTGTTTGGTTGCTTTCACCCACCTTTAGATGCATCTTTGGAAACCAGAAAGAAGCCAGTCTTTTGATGGTAGCCCTATCACTGGAGATGCTTGACTGATACCCTACCTCCTCCCTGTCATTGAGAACAGTTGCTTGGTAGCTATTTTGCTACAGGGACCAACCTGAATGTGTTTTGTATCACATGACCTGGCTTTTTGCTGGCCTTGCAGTCATTGGTATTGCTAGAATCAACAGTGCCTGTTGGCTTGGGTTAATTATGATTCCTGTGGCAAAGATCAATTCCTCCACACCAATCACTCTCCACTCTGCATATCTGGGCATCAAACCTTGGTTAGAAAAACAAAAACAGTTTTTCTCCCTGCTACAAAAATCTGACAACCATTAACAAGGCTTACCGTGAAACAGCTCTGATGAAATCTAGAGATACATTGCATTTGTATCTTGGTCCATTAAGCTGGTCATCATGGCCTACCGAAGTTAGCAGCTGCAGTGTCACAAGGGAACTGATCTAAAGTAAAGAAAAAGCAAAAGATCAGCTTTGGGCTTATCAAGACAGCTAGTGTTGTATGGTTAACACGCTGATATGGTTGGTCCAGATCCAATCTAAAGACAGGAAATAAAGGCAAGGAATGTGAAACACATTTAAACATACTAAAATAAATAGTGATGACAGAAACAGATACACCTATGAGAAAGAGAAATGTAGCGGTCCAGTGCCTCTGACACATTCCCTTTTTCAGAAAGTTTTTAATGTGGAATACTGAAATTCTGATTGAATTAAAAATCAGCACAGTTCACTCATGCAATGTGGTTTCTGCATAAGCTGGTTAAACCTCTGCAAATTCTACTGACATAGAGCTTAAAGATATATAACAGCAGTTCAAAGTTTTACTTTCAAGTGTAGACATTCTATCTCCTTTCTATGTATGATCTACGGGTGTTTTTCCACTATCAATGGTTCAATGCATTTTATTGATTAGTCCATATGACCATATCAAAACAGAAATATAATACAATAGATAAAAAACTTAAAATCTGATAAAATCTGCACGGATCTTCATTGCCCTCAGGGTGTTTTTCCACTATCAGAAAGTACCCATTTTTGCACCCATTAAGGACCCATGTGGGTGTGAGCCGGATGATCCCATTTCCACCACGGCACCCATATGGAACCCGATTGTTTTGACTGCCACTGGAGAAATCCAGATCAAATGGGTACTTTCTGCCCCTTAATCCAGATTTTCTGTAGACCCCATTAATGGGGTCTACAATGGGGTCTTCAGGTAGAAAATCCGGATTAAAGGGAGCCTGTTTCCACACTTGTGTGGCAATGGGGTCTAGAGGAGGCTAGGGGGAAGAGGCACCCATGGGGGGGGGGAACCCCAAAACCTAAGCTTCAAAGTCATTTAAAGTCATTTTGAAGTCTGTGCAAAATAGCTCCGGAGCATCTTTGAAGTCTGTGTTGATCTTCAGAGTGAACTTCAAAGTCACTTCGAAGTTCACTCCAAAGATCAGCACAGTCTTCAATGGAGCTGTTTTGCACAGACTTCGAAGTGACTTCCAAATGACTTTGAAGCCACTTCGGAGATTGCACCCCCTGCCCCCCCAAACACCTGGGGTGACAAGTAGACCCTTCATGGGTAGATCCGGATTTCCAAATGGTTGCTCCGGTGTTTCCGCAACAGGGAGGCTAGCACCCATTGCTATTGGGTGCTAGGCCACCCATGGAAACACACTGGGTACTTCCCTTAATCTGGATCTACTAGATCCGGATTAAAGAATGTACCCATTCCTTAGATCCGGATCTTCTTAGATCTGGATTAAAGGAGCGTGGTGGAAAAACACCCTATGTCTTTGTCAACAACCACACAGGTACCTAAACACCTCTTCCAAGAAAATATTCCAAGAGTGCACCATCACGTGAATTAGTCTTCTTTCTTCTCATATACAGTTTGATTAATGACAATGAAATTTAAGACATGGAAATACAATGCTTCAATTTTAAAAAAATCTCAAAATACAGTCATCCCTCAAACAACATGGTCTTTCACGCTATCTTTTGCTTTTATATAGTCAGTAAAATGCCACTTCTCTTTTATAATACAGTGCTATATTAAGCAAAGTCACATTATGTTATCATTGGCTGTCAAAAACTAGGAGTTAGGGAAGCTGTCTACTTGGCAGTTTTCTAATAGGATTTCTATGATTTCTTAATTTCTTAGAACTGCATGCAAGGAATAACTAGATTTCAGAGTGGTACAAGAGCCGTAGAAGTGTATTCTTAGTGTAGGAATATACTGATTAAATTTTGTTCAACTCTTCTTGTCCATAACTGACTCTATATGTTGTGCTTCAAAGTTTGACACCGAGAAACAAACAAAAGCAATTGACCCAAGCTGCCATTTTTTAAAAAAAATATGATAGTTTTCCCTCCAATACTTATAGACTGTATTTAAATGCAATTAAAATTATTTTAACACACAGTTGCAGAATGTATTGCATGATGGAGGACAAAGACTGAAAAGTGATCTAGATGGCAAATGCATGATGATGAGATCTTTTGCACTGTTATATGCAAACACCAACATATGCTAAAAATTACTATTTGTGCCTCTTACAAATGTCAGTTCAAGTCAATAAAGGTTAACTGTGAGTTTCAGTGAAGCTGAATAAGCTAGTTAGTCATGGCTAATCTGAATCCCATTAATATCAAAAGGATGCAAATTAGGGATGTGTGTAGAACAGCAGTTTGATCAACATGAATCACTCAAAGTAGATGAGGAATCAATGCAAACCTTCCTCTTAGGTCTGCAGCTGCAGGTGATCAAAAGGTACAAATTGGAATCTGCTGAGGACAATGCAGCACTCTATGGATTTTCCTACAGCTCTGTCCCAGCTGGCCTTGCAGTGAAGAGAAGATAGGATTGCACAGCATCGGTAAAGAACATCATTGCACAATCCACAATAATCCTCCATTGCCTGTACCTCTCCCAAGGTATAGCCCAAATGCTCAGAGGTCCAAAATAAAGAGTTGGCTAATATTGGCCTCCCATTAAATTTTCTGAATGACTTAGGACCTAGGGCAAAACAAGTTCTCAAACAACGCATCTTTGATATTTTTGCCCAACTGGACCTAGCAAGCATAGCTAGGTCCACCGCCACCAAATTTTTAGCCTCCCATAAATTGAATATTCATCTCGAAAAATATTTAACTATTTCTATTCCATTACCTCTAAGAAAAATGTTTACCAGGGCTAGATTCGAACAACTTGGTATCATGATGGAATCTGGACATTCTTGTAATATTCCAAGAAGTAAGAGACTCTGTGTCTCGGGCGATGAATCTGTCGAGGATGTGGAACATTTTCTGATGGAATGTTCAGCATAATCATAGAATCATAGAATGGTAGAGTTGGAGGGGACCTCCTGGGTCATCGAGTCCAACCCCCTGCTCAAGGCAGGATCTCCTAAACCATCTCAGACAGATGGCCGTCCAGTCTCTGCTTGAAGACCTCCATCGAAGGGGAACCAACCACCTCCCGTGGCAGCCTGTTCCACTGGTTGATCACTCTTACTGTTAGAAATTTTTTCCTAACATCTAAACTAAATCTTTTCCCCTGCAGTTTCACCCCATTGTTTCTAGTCCTTCCTTGAGAGAGTGAGAACAGGGCTGATCCCTCTGCCCTGTGACAACCCTTGAGGTATTTGTAGACAGCTATCATGTCTCCTCTCAGTCTTCTTTTTGATAGACTAAACATTCCTAGTTCCTTAAGCCGTTCCTCATAGGACATGGTTTGCAGACCGTTCACCATCTTGGGAGCTCTCCTTTGAACCTGCTCCAGCTTGTCAGTGTCTCTTTTAAACTGGGGTGACCAGAACTGGACACAGTACTCCAGATGAGGTCTGACCAAGGTAGAGTAGAGGGGGATAATAACTTCACGTGATCTGGACTCTATGCTTCTCCTAATACACCCCAGGATTGCATTTGCCTTTTTTGCAGCTGCCTCGCACTGTTGACTCATGTTCAGTTGATGATCTACGAGGACACCCAAGTCTTTTTCACATGTGCTGCTGCTCAGCCGAATTCCTCCCATTGTATATGTGCTTTTTTCATTTTTCTTGCCCAGGTGAACTTCGATCTAGATTCTTACATCCAATATTGTCCAAGATACAGTCCTCCAACAGAAGTGATCTTATGTCCCTACTCTTACAAAGTCAAGAAAGAGCTTCCATAATCGGAGTCAGTCTTTTTATCTTAAAAGCTATTAACAAAAGAGCATATTTTCTCTGTTCCTGTTTCATTTTTCCTTTTAATTGTATTGTATTGAAATGGCTACATGGCTGATCAAATAAAATCTATTTACTTGCTTCTCTTTCATTTGAGCTTGGCAGACCCCAGGGGGAAAGTGCAGAGTTTGGGATCGTTGCGGTCCATGTCGTGACATCATCATCCCTGGCACTGTGGAGCACCAGCCTTCCCTGCTGCAAGGGCAGCTGGGTCACAGAGCCCAGCCACATGGAAGGCCACGGAAAGGACAAAGTGAACGTTGTCCTGCGTTTAATATGTTCCTGCATGTACCTTTCACTCACTTGCCCCACCAGCCCCCAAGAGCCATGAACACGACAGGTGAAACTGCATCAATTTCTCACTTTATTTGCGTGGTTCAGGTTTTTCAAACCACTATTCGACAAACTCCAAGTGTCACACACTTCTTGATGGGTGTGCAATACTTTATAAAGATTAGAAACAGCCCTGCGACTGACAGGTAGTATAAGATCTCTTTATTACTTTCAAATTATGGGGTTCAGATCACCTTTAATAATATTCTCACAGAGTATTTGTATGTGCAATTTCCATTCAGCTAGTATTTATTATGCTGTGCCATTTTCCTTATTTAGGGCTATAAGACCCTCAGTACAACCCTAACTGTGTTTGCCCAGAAGTTCCATTGTGTTTAATGGGGTTTACTCCCAAGAATTTACACACTGTGAGGTCAGGAGTGCTGTTGATTTACAAAACACTTATCTTTAGAACACAGTTAATGCCTGATCCTTAGCTCTTTAGAAAAAGAAAATGGAAATCCAGACAATTAAGGTGCTTTTTTTTTGTAGGCTTCCCAAATTTTGTAGGATTTTTTTAAAATTATTTTTTATATGCTATAAACCACTCCAAGTTAAGAAAGAAAATTGCTCTTCATTCATTCAGCCCCTTATTCAGTCAACGATGAAGCATAATGGAGTAATCTGTTATTACAACTGCTCTTTTACACCTCAATGCACCATTATTGGCTAATCATTTTTGCAGGATACGCTTGCAGCTGGCCTTTTACACTTAGAGACTACCAATGAAAATAGGTCATATTCCACAGCAGGAATGGCATGAGGCTCATAAAAGCTCCCAGCAAACCTACTAGCTCTAGATGACTTGGAGTTGGACCCATCTAAATATTAGAGAGGATGCAGAGTCCAAAAATGTCCTTGCTGCGGCATTACAAAAGTGCCAACCATGGCGTTAACGGAAAATTGTGACCAATTTTCTCTTTTTCCAAAATGCTGTAAAATGGAACAGAAGGTCACTATTGTAAAATTGCTCCCTAAATCTTCGGGCTATAAATATAAAAGAGTGTCAAGCTTGATATGAAATTTCTGATTAATGTTTTATGCGTTAACATGCGAGATGAGATACAAAGGCTTCAGCTATCCCTTAAAAGACAAGACAAGGTTGCTTGTAATGGTAAAAAAAAAACAGCCTTAGTTACTGGGTTTGATTCACATAATCCTCCAGCAATGAAAATTCACACATGACAAATTAACTTGCTTCCTGCATTTGCCTTTCTCACCCTCCTCTGATATCAGAATGAGGCAAACCATTTTTTCTTTGGTTTTATAAAACCTGAGTATCCTTTACTGTAGCACATAGGGAAATCTTGACTCCCATGTGAATTTTATTCTTGGACATCTTTTTGAGTCTCATGGCTTTTCTGCACTGGGACTTATTCCACATGCTAACTCGGAATTGGGGCTCACCATCCACACGCTGGTGCAGACTACAGCAGGCCTCAGATATAACCCAGAATAAGGCCCAGTGAAGGAAGGGCGTCATATCCACAAAAAGGAGACTGGCTTTTTACACGCGCAACCATTACCTTTAAAAACAAAAACAAATCTATTTCCTGTCAGAGTTTATAGGAAAAATAAAGCAAACTCTCATTTCCTACACGAGATCCACATCTGAGGAAAAACCTGCAAGGGTGGTTGTTGCTGGGCACTCCTGGATGACCGCATGGGTGCCTCTATGCAGTTTTCTTGGCAGAGATACAGAAGTGGTTTGCCATTGCCTACTTCTTGGGAGAGCCTAGGGACTGAGTCGACCGCCCTTTGCTTTCCAGGCTGTGCTACCGCTTGGATATCGTATTTGTAAAATTATGATTTTTTACAATTTTTTAAATGAGGAGGAAGAAGAATGGTAAAGTGGCAACTGTGATCTACTGGAACCATAATTTATCAGCAGGCAAAAACTGGTGGAGCCCGAAGACTGAAGAAGAAACAGAAAACAACCACACCAAAATATTGAGGGATTTCCAACCACAAACTGATAAGTATCTTACATATAAAACTTTGGATATAATCAGGGTTGAAAAAAGCCATATATGTATGATTGATTTAGCAGTATCTAGCAATAGTAGGAATGAGGAAAAACAACTGAAAAAAGTCACCAGATGCAAATGGACCGCAAATTGAAATCTGTGTCTATGGCAAAGGAAGGCAGTGGTTGTGCCAATAGCTGTTGGTGCCCAGAACTGGATCAACATCATAATGCCTTGAACATTGCTATCCATTAGCTACAACTAAAGAACAGCGTGCATTCTGTAGCAATATGTATTTATTTATTTATTGCCTTGTACTTGACAAAGGTGAAAGTAGCACACCTTTATAGCCTAACCTGTCCCAGAACATGTTACAGTTAATTAGATCTTTAAAAAGAAGTCTCAACAATTTAAAATCTACAAAAAAGTAAAATTTGTGCACACTTTGAAATCCATAAATTAAAAGAAAATAATAAAAAATCCTCCCCACCCCTTTTTATAAAAAAATCTTACTATACTTTAAGCAAACCTATTCTGTTGAATAGTCTGGTAGGAGAGGGAATGTTAGCTGAGCTGGAAACTAATACTCCAATTAGATCTTTGGAGACCAGTAAAAGCAGGTGCTGTGTTTGGAAAGTGATAAATGCAATGCTAGACTAACAGCACCCCTTGGTAGGAAAAAATAAAGCCCCAAAGTCCCAACTGCTGCATGGTCATTCTTCAATTTTTCTGCACACTACATTTGCAGTATTTCATTTTTGCCTGAAAGCACATCTGACATAGATAAAGGATCTTTAAACAATGCAGCACAGCTACAAGATAAGCTTTTATATATGTATGCCTGAAATGCAAGTATCGGTAGTACAAAAGATGCTATTAATAATGAAGAAAAGGCAATGGCTTGCAGGATAATTGTTGAATATTCTTTTAGAACTAATCTGTACTCACTACGGTAGAAGAAAATTTAGATATTACATTACAGTGCAAAAATTCAGCATTGAATGGTAAATCCAAAAGGGTAAAGAGGAGATTTTGTGGTTTTTGAAGCACATTAGGAACCGAATCAGTTAAGGTGGTATGATTACAGCATGCTGAGAAAAAAAATTGTATACATCTTGATTTACTGAGCTGGCATATACAACCTATTTGATTACAGTGTCCAAATGAAGGTTTGAAATTGCTATTATTTGCTATTATGCTTGACTTCATATATCAATGGCAATGGCAAACTAGTTACTTTGTTTTGCTTGTTGCATGTCCAAAAGCTCTTTGTATGAGTTTGGAACTATGGTCACCAAAAACCATGGATATATATCCAGAGAAATCTGTGAGGTCATGCAAATAGTGATGGACTTGAAACTCATCTACATTGTCTATACATGAATTATAACTCTTTAATAATCAATTCCTTTATTTGCTTTGGCTCTGTGAATCTTCAGCAGCTCGGAATATTGCCTTAATAAAGACCTTGATGTTTGTTTTTAAAACAGAGTCAAAACACACACACACACAACTGTCTGATTTATAGAGAAGCTATATATAACTTAGGTGCAGAATGACTCAGATTGGAAAGGCCTATAAATATAAAAAGTATACAATTTTAAGTACACAGAAGCTAACAAACTAGAGCAAAAAAGAAACAAGATGTAAAGCATGACCATGCACTAGACTAGGCAAATGACTAGATCACGATCCCTCTTCCCTATCTATGGATTGAAGCCCCACACCAGACCAGACACAGTAGACAACTCAGGCAGAGAGCACGAAACAAGCAATGTTCACTGTGCCATAAGTTGCCTGCAGAGCACATAGCTTCAGAAAAAATCCGCAGTTAAAGGTTAGGGTTAAACGACCGGCTATCCTTACTTGAAAAGCAGCTCTGTAGCTCCCCATGAGAAGCTGCGAGAGCTGAGCCAGCGTGCACGGTCATGCACTTTGAGGCAGCCAATCACATTTGAGCTCCCCACCTGCTCTTGTCCTGCTTTTCTCAATGTTCTGCCTGGACCGGTGGGAAAATTCAAATTTTGCTTCTAGTGTGCACTGAGTGTCCTTAGTTCAGCATTAAGGTAAGTGTGTAGCAGCGATCGCATGAGACACCACGACAATGCGTTGATCATCCTGTGTGACGCCCCAACCGCAACCGCACATTCCACTGTGCAGTATTGAGCGCAGCCGTGAACGAAGACAATATGTCACGGGAAAGCAGAGACTGACTCCACTAGTAAAAATGGCACTGAGAATAATATTGGACAAGCACAAAAATTTAAGTGATTCAAACTAGAGTTTGCTTGTTTTTAAATCTCTGTGGCATATGTTTTCTCTCCCCATCGCCTTTCTAAAGCTTTCATTTTACTGTAAAGATGGCTGTTCCAAAAGGGCAGCAGTATATTTTTAGGCTGAATTAGTTATACTATGATTCCACACTGACCATCACTTATACAATCTTTTTGAGCCACAGGACACCATCTTAATTTTTTCAGTTAGCAATCTAGGTAATTTCTCCCCTATTCTTAAAAACACAGCTCACAAACTAAGGTTATTCTGGCTATGCTTGTTCAAAACCCACTGCTGCTGGTACTTAAGTTCATGCAGATGCCAAAACCACTAGTATGTAACAACAAGCACCTTGGAAACCAGATGTAATTTCAAAAACACATCTCAGACCAAATGTGCAACTCTAGCCTCATGGAATTAAATTCAGTGAAGCTGACAGAAATTATACTGGCCTAAAAAACATTTGCAACGTGAACAACAAACTAAGCAATACTGTGTTCTCTGCACTTGTATGATTAGTTCTATGTATTTTTAAATGCCTTTCTAAAAAGGCATTAGAATTTGTACATAAAGCTGCAAATATACGGTTCTTTTTTAATTTCTAAGACAGTAAGAAATTGGACAGTTAATGAGATCCATGTAGAAATCATGGTTCATCTGTTCAGCAGTGGCATAAAATAGAGTGGAATATCTCAACCTTGAGACATTTCGGCTCAAAATGGGCTGTTTCCAAGCTTAAAATGTGTCCAATAGAAGCCTGTTTGTAGCTTAAAACAAAACAACCCCTTTCCATAGAGTTTTATTCTAGGATTTTTGGAACTACCTTTTCCTTGGTGAGTGACAAGGGATTCCTTTGACTGGAGGGGAGGGGAGGAGGAGGAGCTGAAGAAGAAGAAGAAGAAGAAGAAGAAGAAGAAGAAGAAGAAGAAGAAGAAGAAGAAGAAGAAGAAGAAGAAGAAGAAGAAGAAGAAGAAGAAGAAGAAGAAGAAGAAGAAGAAGAAGAAGAAGAGAGTTGCCTTTCATATCCCACTTTTCTCACCCATTTAAGGGGACTCAAAGAGGTTGACAAAGCTTTCTACTTTTCTCCCCATAACTGACACCCTGTGAGGTAGGTGGGGCAGTGAGAGCTCAGAAAGAGAGCTGTGACTAGCCCAGAGCCACCCAGCTGGCTTCATGGAGGATCACAGAATGAAACTCAGTGACTATGAATGAGAGTTCAGCACTATGAATATGAGTCCAACCACAAGACCAAACTGGAAAATTGGTGATGGTGGGGAAATGTTAAATATCTCCCCATTATTCCACGCCGCCAGAACAGTATTTATTTGAAGTCCTGAACAATAACAACATGTTTTACACACATTCTTACTGTAAAACAACATCAAAGCTTGAAGAGGTAGAATTCAAAGGGTTCCACCCATTATTTACACAAGAGTTAGACCACTATCATATACTGGGGAGAAAAATAGTTGAACTGAGTATACATAGATTGCATTGCTAATTCTAACACTATAAATCCCTTTCACAAAAATCGAAAGGCATCTACTTTGTCATGCTATAATTGTGTCAAAGCGTAAGGATCAATTCTTCTCTTGGAGGTACTGTCATTTTCCAGTTAACAGCATATGCTTTTAAGAATTGTACAGGCAGGCGGAACAAATGACTGCAAAGAAAGAGGACATTTTATCTCAGTGCAATATAGATTCCTTCCTGCCTAGGGATACTTTGAAGGATGGAAACAGAGATGAGAGAATGTCATTTAACACATAATGCTGTCCCAAAGTGCATGTTCACACTTCTGCCAGCTTCTTAAAACTGAGCCATCTCCAATTAAAAATAAAATAGTATGCAGATCATCAATCTGCCATTACACTGGATATACTTTGGCCATAATTACATAGAAAAAACTGTGAAAACCCAACATGAAAAAGAAGAAATTATTCCTCTTCCAGGACTGGCCTTCAGAAAACAAGAGAAGGCATTTCTAATCTTCACATTAACTCCCATTATTGTCTCAGCAAAAGTCAACTGAGGTCCATACACTTCAGGAAGTTCAAGGTAGTATCCAGATTAGCGGAATAAATCTGCTGTTGAAGAAAAAAGTGCAGTTTACCTGAGCTGTCCGGATTCAAGTAGCCTCCTTGCAACTTTCTCCGAGAAAGCTGTGGTACTTCCATGGTGCCTGTGGTGAGGCTCAGCTTCCGTTTGCTGTTCTCGCCGTCCTGTCTGGACTGGTGGGAACATTCAAATTTACCTGAAACTGTGGAGTGAGTGCTCATTGTTCTGCAGTAAGTAAATTCAAAGGAGTGGCAGCATAATGTGCTGCTGTTACACAGTATCGGGTGTCAGGTGTGATGCCCACGACCCAACTTCATATCGGAATGTGCAGTATCTGTTAGTCTGGACGCTTCCCAGTTTGGAACTGAATGGACCTAATTTTGTAATCCTGCCCAAAGCAATAATTATGAATGTCTTCAAATGCGGTGGTTGACTTTTTGAAAAATGCATACAAAAATCATTTTCTTTAGGGGATTAAAACTTTCATAATTTGTTAGGGAGTTAAAAAAAAGAACTTTCCCAAAAAATATATAGCAACATGCACATTTGACAATAATTTTAGTTGTCTATTGTCTGCTTGGGACAGAATGATTGCTAAATACATGAAAAGCTGACCCAGAACAAAAATAGATGGTTCATTGACCAAATGGCTTTTCATTCAAGCTTTGACCAGACCTAGATCTGTTCAAGATCATGCCAGGACAAACAGTACTGCCTTAAAATTCAGGATTGCAGGCCTCTAATCTTTTGGTTTCTTCATGAAATGGAAACAAACTCTTGGGAACAGATTACAGAAGTGTTGTTCTTTTACTGACATTCCTAGTGATTGCATTGCACACTTCAAAATTTAATAAACAATACTTATTCCATTTCTAGGCAAGAGATGTAGTTTAAAAAATAGAATTTCAAGTATTATAGATTTTCTCAGTTTATGTGTAGACACACATGAAAATTGTTCCTTTATGAGAGACTGTATTTCAACTACACAGCTCAAACCAAACTTCACATATTGGTTCATAACCCTAACATCAAAATTAACTCAGTTTTCTATAGCGTACTCACATCCTGTACAACTTGGTTTTATCAGTTACCAAAATTCCAAGTTCTTCATTGCCTACTAGTTTTCCCTTCTGCTATTTTTCTTTTCTAATATAAAGTACTGTACTACTGTTCAAAGAATAGCACTAAACGTAGAGCCATGTATTTACTCTCTCTTTACTTATTAATGTAACTTATGCTTTTCATATTGTATTTTTACTTACTGAAAACTAAAAGCAAAACAACTGCCCACAAGGTTCCTGACTAGCATGAATCCATCGAGATTAATATTGTGTACCTGCTTATATATTCTCCCAGATTCAAATGAGACTTACATATTTGTCCCATAGTTGCAGCTTTATGTACAAATTCGGGGCTTCAATGGCTTTGGGAGAAAGATTGCTGACTAAGTCCACAACCATTAGCTTTAGTGATATTGTAGCATTTGATGTTGCTAGACCAGAGGCCTGTGATTCTCTGTGCTATCAACAGAAGCATATGTGATGCTTCAGTTGTTTCTGAACTTATAACTCCCATCATCTTCCACTACCAGATGGGACTAATGCAAGCTGGAGCACAACTATATTAAGGAACTATGTTCCCTGTTTGGCTCAGTCCTTAGCACAAAAAATTCCCACACTTGGAATTCTAAGTTTTACTATGTAGTTTTGTCCAAACACGTTATAAAAATATTCAGTGTCTAAAAGGAAGGGTACATAAGAACATAACAGGAGACCTCATGGATCAGGCCACAGCCAATTTAGTTCTGCCCCACACAGTGGCCCAACAATCGCCCATGGGCATCTCAAGCAGAGACAAGGGCAAACCCTCTCCTGCTCTCGAATCCCAGAAAATGGCTGTTGCACCTGGGCATTTGCTGCCTGTGCCACACCCTTCCTTGCTGCACTGCGGTGCCTGCTACCTTTCCCCCACAGTTTTGGGTGATTTTGCAATGTACCATTTTTTAATGTATGGAATGTTATTATGTATTTTTATATGTAATTTTATAATGAATCATATATATTGTATTTTTTCTTTGTTGTAACTGCCTTGAAGATTTTAATGTTTGGGGTTATTTTGCAGTGTTTTGTATGATGGACAATTTTTATAATGTATTTTTATAATGGTTTGATTATTACTTTGCATTATGTTTTCTGTTTGTTGTAAACCGCCTTGGGCAAAATTTTCTTTTGGAAAGGCAGTATACAAATAAAAAATGGAAAAATGGAAATGGAGAAGCATCCTGCTTGCCCCCTCCCCAGCCTGAAATATGTACTTAGGGTCTATTAAGAGAGGAAAGAAGGTATGTGTTTGTATTTCTACTGTCTTTTCTTTGTCTTTATAGTATGTATGTATGATGGACATATGTATGTTACGTTATGAAATAAACAAAAAATGTCCAGTGTTGGGATGTGGTAAATTTCAATAATTTACATCGCATGTGGAGGAAGGGGAGCTACTGAGGACCTGTCCTCCTCAATTTCAGCAAAAGAAGGTCCAATAATTCTCTCAACGCTCTTAACACATGAACTGGCAATGGGAAGAAAGGCATTTCAACAAATATAGAAGTACGTCATTTGCCATCCACCAAGCCATCTTGCTAATGACAAGTTAGTCCTGAAGTAACAAACACTGCTTCCTCAACACTGATAACACAGTTAAAGGATATGGTTTCAGACAGTATCTAAGAAACTGTATTGTACACTTGTGGAAATGTTTACACTACAGTATAATCACCATATAGTCTTTCCTGTAATAAACTGTGCATGCAATTAGCCGATCATGGCCAACTAAGGTCAAGGTATCCTGACTGGAAAGGCTACAGTTACTGTGCTAACTTAAGTTGGGAATGGACACTGCAGGGTACCACTCTGCTCAGGTAAAGTATCATACCCAAACATTCTTACCTGCTGACGGGAGCAGAAATTCTTCAGTGTTGCCTTCTGTTTTAACTTTACAGAATGGAATGGAGCCATCACAAAACAATCTACTGTAAGAGATTGTGGTCTTCAAAATCAATAGCTCCTGAGAGAGCAGGAAGATTTAAGAGGATGCCAGTCCCCCAACCTGCTTCCGATATAAGCAATCAGCCAGGGTGAAGGGCTGTTTCAGTGCAATATCTAGACATAAAAGCAAACTGCACAGAAATACATTAGGATATATGCTAAAACAACCTAAGAATGTCAATATTTATGGAACTTAGCAAACAGTGCAGGCGTAACAGGCCTCTTAAAATTTTACTTACTCTAAAAACGTTGGTAAATTCAGCGTGCTATGAAAAGCTGAAAAATCTACACATGCTGAAAGTATTAAACATGTTAAAACCCTGATCACTCCATTGTTCAAAGGTCACCATTTCACTTCAGACATCTCTTAACTATCATTTCCATCACTTGCATAACAGGCAAGGAGAAAATAGATATTTGGTGAGACAAAGCTGTATAAAAGGAACTGTTAAGACTCACAAATAATCGTAAGATTGCACGTCATTGACGTTGCAAGTCATTATTTATTTTATTTATTTTTAAATTGCACTTCACCTAAATCCCGGGGCAGTATACAGATAGGTTCAAGCAGGATAGCTCAAAAGATGGGGATTAATCCACAATAAAATGGTAAATATTTTAAAATAAAAACCTCTGTAGCAGGAGGAGAAGGCAAAATTAACCACCAAATGTCTGGGTGAATAAAAGAATTTTCAAGAAGTGCTGAAACATGCCTGGTGATCACTCAAGTGTTGGTGTTCTGAAAAAGAAGAAGAGTGGCTTTTCTTCTCTGCTTTTCTCACCCATTTAAGGGGACTCAAAGTGGCTGACAATTTTTTCTGTTCTTCTCCTGACAACAGAACACCGTGTGAGGTAGGTGGGGCTGTGAGAGCTCAGAAGAGAGCTGTGACTAGCCCAAGGTCACCCAGCTAGCTTCGTGGGGGAGGGCGGAATCAAACCCAGTATTCCCAGATAAGAGTCTGACTCCCTAATCACAAGACTAAACCATCCTCACTCTGGTTACCACCCTATGCTCTAGGAGTGCCCTCAGAATGAACTTACTTGACAAACAGGCATGTATGAGAGGAGGCATTTCTTTCAGGTATCTGGATCCCAGGTCATTTAGGACTTTAAAGTCTTCAGTCAATACCTTGAATTGGGCCCGAGAGCAAAGTGGTAACCTGTACAAGTCTTTAAGGTTTGGGGTAACATTTGTCCAGACTGCAAGGCTAGACAACAGCATGGCTGCTGAGTTTTGGACCAGTTCCAACTTCCAAATTTTCTTCCAGGGAAGACCTCATATAGAGCATTTTATGGTAGGCCATTTCTGCACTTACCGTGTTTAATCCTGATTAATGAGATCTGGATCTTTGGTATCTGGTCCTTGGGGAATCCAGTCCAAGTAGTTCTACATCTTAGCAAACACCCCATACGTCCGCACTGGGGATTTAGAACCCGATGGCAATGGGTGCTAAACAGGGATGCTGTGTAGACATCATAGACTGGCCCAAGCCGTGGCATGGCACAATTGGCCGGTGCAGACATCAGTCATAGGTCGCTTCCATTTCATAGTGGGCGTGACATAGAGACACAGCTGTGCAGTTGCCTGTGTAGCTGCTAGATAGCTAGGGGGGCAGAGCCAGCAGCAGCCCCTGGATCCCATTGGGCAAGAAGCACGCTCTGGAATCTGGTCTTCATGGCACCAGACTGGGTTGAAGGCCTGTTTAAAGAGGTCTACTGCTAATCCAGATTTAAAGGCCCACAGACCCCACTGAATCCACAACTCTGCAATGCTCGTGCCAACAACACATTCCTAATGGGGTCCTAGTGGAGTCGTCCATGAGGAAGGTACGTAGAGAATCCATACCAAATGCGTACCTATAGAGTGCTTAATGGGATTTTCAGAGCCTGTGCAGAAACAGCCATAGTCAGAGTAATTTAAGATGAAAGTAAGTAGTTCCAGCCATTGTGGCCACTTGAAGTTCAACTGACAAATGTGACAAGAGATAAACAGCCACTAATATCTATACTGGATACAGCCTTTACCAGTTCATCATGTATCAAATGAACTAGGAGGTGAAATTAGTATGCAAAGTGCCTCTTTTTAAATTTAAAATTCTTTCACTAGTAATCTAATTTTTCAACTTAAGTTAACAGTATAATCCATGGTTGTACCTGAATCAAATCAGTCCTAGAAATATTCCTGGATTCATGTTCTTGTCTGCATGCAGCTTCAATCTATTGGACTACAAACAGCTTATCACTGTCTCTAGGCATTGGCCCAGAACCTGAACTGGCCCACCTGAGTAAGATGGAAAAGAGATAAAGAGCTAGATGTCAACCCCCTATTGCTGACACCTTATTCCAAATCTCCTGATAGCCAATTCTAGCAACTTCATATATTTATTGAACAGCATTATGACATAACTCATCTCTGGGAATCCCCACAAGTAAACTCCCAGGTAGACAAATTAATAGTCTCTCATCACTACTTTTTGGAATCTGCCACTGTAAAACCAGCACCTCCCGTTATCAAATTCTGTAGTCATTCTAAGAGCCATCCTCTGGCTGGATTTCACATCACGCTGGTCTTAAAGGATCTGCACCGGTTACCTATTTGCTACCGAGCCCAATTCAATGTGTTGACACTAATGTTTAAAGCCCTGGGTATCTGAAGGAGCACCTTCTCCCATATAGACCTGCTCATGCACGGAGATCTCAAGGAGAGGACCTTCTTGTAGTTCCTTCTCTTGCACAGATACAAGGAATAGGGACATGCAAGAAGGCCTTTTCTGTGGTGGCCCCTAGACTCGGAAACAGCCTCCCTCTTAAGGTTCACCAGGCACCTACGCTGTATAGCTTCAGCACCCGGTGAAAACATGTCTTTTCACCTAGACTTTTGCCCTTTAAATAGCTTCCTCAGGGTGCTGTCCTGTTAGGGAGGGAGGGTGTGGGTGGAAGAGAGAGGGTTACATTTTTTTAAACTATATTTTATTATTTGATAGGTTTTATTCTTATTGTAATCTGCCCTGGGACCATTTGGTGAAGGGCGGAATATAGATTTCTTAAATAAATAAATAAATAAATATGTGGTCAACAGTTTTAAAAGCCACTGTGAGTCCCAGAAGCATCAACAGGGAGGCTGTATGCCCACTGTTGAGAGTTCAAAAATTCACTCATATACGGAATATTTCACAAAAGCTACCTCAGCCAGCTGGCCGTATAATCTGCTAAGGACCTGACATATCTCGCTGACAATTCTAAAGGTCTAAATTTATGTTTTATGGATAAACAAATGTGTCTGTCCTTCATAATGTTTCAGTACAGTCAGTCAAATAATGCAAAGGTAGATGGAACTTTTGGATATTAATTATCTCTAACATGCTGGCTCTGGATGGAGCTAATGTTTGCCAAAATGAACATAAACAGTCGATGCAAGAGTGGCTTCTAATCTTAAATAGGGCAGGATGTTTGCAAGTTCAAATCCCAGTCATGATTTCTTGAAGAGCTCCTTACTGAATGCAACGATGCATGTCTTAGTAATTACACCACAGACCTCTTTTACAGAATGGACATATTGATATAATTAGTAAACGATAGAAAATTGGACATGCTTCTTATCAACCACTCTTCTAAACAAAACTGCCACTGTGAAAAAATATACTTAATATATACAGCTTCCATTCCTTCCCCTCACCCCAGTGTGAAAAATATGTGTTAATTGCTGTCTATTTTAAAGGACCATAATTAGATGCTGAAAGGGTATTGATCCA
This sequence comes from Aspidoscelis tigris stejnegeri, assembly GCA_023333525.1. NCBI lineage: Eukaryota > Metazoa > Chordata > Lepidosauria > Squamata > Teiidae > Aspidoscelis > Aspidoscelis tigris. Next base: position 78,227,879 of record JALMGA010000005.1, on the reverse strand, counting down.
ATTTGGCAAGGAGAAACAGGCCAATAATAGACTGTAAATACAAAATGCCACCCACACATCAAGAATATTTGGCTTCTTGTGTGTTTTTAAATATGCACATATTTTTTAAAAGTGTTGTTGCAAACAAACTCTATGTGGGAGCCTGGTTTGCAATGTGACACTTAATAGCATTATCATGTACCATATTTAGCATACATCAATATTTCCAAAGCGCATGAAGATTAGGAAAATACTTTTGAACATAAGGCATCACTGAAAACAGTCTATGCTTCTTCTCATGGTTCAGCATCTACCACATGGAAACACATTAGAACATGGGGATTATGCAAAACAATGGGCTGTCTATTAAAAAAGAGAAGAATGAAAATAAATTAAAACTCACGGACACTCAGGCACAATCTAAAGATTTACTGAGTTCGAGAACCTGAGGACAACCTAAAATTACAATGCCTCCCCAAATCCTTCATTCTCCAGATCTTAAGACTATGAGTATAAGAAACTCAATAATTTCATTTAAATCATTACAGGATTAGCTACATTTTTGACGGGCACCCACTGCTCAATCTTGTGACTGTACACATCTGTACACATCCGTATGCATCCTGTAGTTATAACGTAGGCAACCCATTTTCATCCTGTATGGATCTGTACAAATGCGTACAGATGCAGGAAAGGTACAGATCTTCAAGTATGCCTTGAAGAATGTCTGGATAATTCAAACGAATAGATCCAAAATTCAAAACTCAAAATTTGATTCAAATGTTTAAATTCAAATTTCGGGGCACTCTATCTGAATTCGAATGTCGAAATTCGGCACATTCGATCGAATTCTGAACGCCTACGAATATTCGTGCACGTCCCTAAAGAGGCATGTTGACTTGGACCGACAGTCGTTAGGGATATGCCAAACTGCAGTTTGTTGAAACACAAACTGTGGTTTCAAATCTGGGACTATCCGGTGTGTTACCCAACAGTTCTGCCTCTCCTTAGCCCCTTCACACACCTCCCGAGGAGTTTCTCTAGTGTGGGGAACTCAGTGGTTTTAAAAATGTAACTGCTGTGATTATAGTCCCTCAGTGGGTGGGACTCTGGAACGCATGCACAGGGAACATCAACAAAGCATGTTGCAGAAAAGGAGAAGTATAATGAAATGCTCTAAGTGATCAAAAACAAGAATAATTAGGAAGGGAATAGAAAATAAGTCAGCAAGTGTCATTTTGCCTCTTCATAAATCCATGGTGAGGTCACTTTTGGAATATTGTGTACAATTCTGGTCACCACACCTCAAAAAGGATATTGTGGAACTAGAGAAGGTGCAGAGAAAGGCACCTCCCTTACGAAACCAGGCTGCAACGTCTAGGCCTCTTCAGTCTGGAGAGACGGCGTTTGAGAGGGGACCCGATTGAAGTATATAAAATTATGCATGGTATAGAAAAGGTGGATGGAGAACATTTCTTTTCTCTATCACACAATACTAGAACCAGGGGGCACTCTATGAAACTGATGGGTAAAGGAGTCAGATCCGACAATGGGAAGTATTTCTTCACCCAAAGGGTCATCGGTTTATGGAATTTGCTGCCGGAAGAGGTGGTGACAGCTACGAGTCTAGATGACTTTAAGGTAGTGTTAGACAAATTTATGGACAACAGATGTATCAATGGCTACTAGTATAAATGCCTAGGTGCATCTTTCAGGCTGGGGGGGGGGAGAGAACCAGGGCGCTTCTACGGCCATTTGCTGGGATTCTGGAGCAGGAATAGGTTTGTCCTTGTCTCTGCTTGAGATGCCCATGAGCATTTGGTGGGCCACTGTGTGCGACAGGATGCTGGACTAGATGGACTGTGGCCTGATCCAGCAGGGCTTTTCTTATGTTTTTATGTTCTTAAGAAGGGTCTGGATCTATTGGTATATGGAAATCGTTGCAATGGAAGTTTCTAGAGGTAAATACGCAGTTCTTTACCTTGGCCTTTAACAATGTCACTGTCACTGTTTTAACTTACACATTTTATCTATTTTTATGTTGTTGTTATCATGACCCATTCTGAAACCTTTGGGTTTATGGCAAGATAGAAATATAAACAAATAAACAATCACACAAAACATAGATTATTTACAGAAATCAGCAGGAATATTTATTAATATCCATTGACTATTGTTGTTATGATCACATCATCATTATTATTATGGCATTGCAACACTGAGTTCTAAACCTGAATTAATTACCTTTAACTTGTTGGGAGGAAATGTCTTTTTGGCATTCTGTTTAACCTATTTTCTGGCTGGGTCAGGGTTAAGCTAACTCTGTTACAACAGAAGGAGAAAGGGCAGACAGTATTGTTTCCTGCCTCTTTTAAAACTTAAATCAGGTCAATCTTAGAGCAAGACTTCCCAACTGCAAAATCTTGAGACAATCAGAAGCGAGGCAGTCATGCATTTAATTGTGAAGTGGAGCTAAGTAATCACACGTAACAAAACTGATTACTATTTAAAAGGAGAATCTCATTATAGTCAGGTAGACTGGGCAGAACATACAGACACTTTAGGGAGGGTCTGGTCAGAAAAACAGCATGGCAGACTGCTCAGCATGGGGCAGGTCAGATGAAGCACGGCACATGCAACATTTAGAAGGCTTTAATTTGTTCCGCAAGTGACAGACAAAACGACCTCTTGTGCGAACCAGAACCACCATGTAACATTTGTTTTGTAAGATCTTTACTAGGTGCCTCTTAACTTATGACAAACTAAATCCAAAATTTTAGTATTTTATCTTAAAAATTGCCTTAGTGTTTTGGTATGAGCCTACTACCAGCAACTCGTAAGTTTAACTTGATAATAGCATTCAGTCTTTCACACTCATACCCATCATTGGTGTATGAAATTTACTGCCTAGAAAAGGTGTGACGGCAACCAGTCTAGAGACTGTTAAGAAAGGGTAAGACAAATTCATGGAGAACAGGTGTATCAATGGCTACTAGAACTGATGCCTGACAGGCAGGCTACCTCTAAAGGTCATCTGCAGGAAGTCAAGAGCATGTGAAGGTTTCACCTTCATCTTGAAGGTGAGAATGCCCAGAAACTATCAGTGAGCCACAATCAGGATTCTTCTTATATACAACATCCAAGCTCTTGCAGTTAATTTAGACAGCAACCTGATGCTCTTTTAGGTTTTATTCTATGGTCAGTGCACAATTTTCACTACTTTCACACCAGACTGTTTTTAGTTACCTTGAGAATCATTCTGCTGAAATGTAGGTAATAGGCTTGCAAAACACACAAACACAGAAACACCGATTTTGCTCTGCTAGTTCCCAAAATGGACTCTGCATAAATTTCAGAGTTTACTGAAACACGTTATAATGGAAGTATTTAAATTTTTTGAGAGTTTGCAGGACATTATGTAATTTTCTCAGTAATATTTGTTACACCCTTGCAAAGCAGTTCAGTTTTACAAATTCCACATTGTGGGCTGAATAGGAACCACTAACTTAATATTGCGGTAATGTGGGATGAATTTAGAACACATCATCATTAGAAAGCACAACAAAAGGGAAAGAAAAAAAAAGAGGGATCTGTAAGAGTGCCTATTCCCAACTATGGCTGGTATACCAGCTGAAGCCTTTTTTGGGACAGAGATAACTTGGCCACCATTATCCATGCTCTGGTAACCTCTAGACTGGACTATTGTAATGTACTCTACATGCCCTTGAATACGGTTTGGAAGCTACAGCTAGTGCAGAATGCAGCTGCTAGGTTGTTGACCGGGCCAGCTGGCCAGATGCACATCACAAATCTTAAAAAGGATTTCAGTGGCTGCTGATATGCTACCGAGTCCAATTCAAGGTGTTAGCTTTGACTTATAAGCCTTAAATGACTTGGGGGGGGGGAGCAAGACACTTCTAATGCCATTTGCTGGGATTCAAGAGCAGGAAAAGGTTTGTCCTTGTCTCTGTTTGAGATCCCCATGAGCATTTGGCGGGCCTCTGTGTGCGACAGGATGCTGAACTAGATGGGCTGTGGCCTGATCCAGCAGGGCCTCTCTTATGTTCTTATCTGAAGGAACGCCTTCTTCCATATCGACCTGTCCGTGCCTTAAAATCTGGAGGGGAGGCCCTCTGGTTGTCCCACCACCCTCAGCAGCAAAAGGGATTGGGCACCCAGGAGAGGGCCTTATCAGTGGTGGCCCCTGGCCTATGGAATAATCTAACCCCTTGAAGTGTGTCAGGCTTCTTCACTGTAGAAGAGAAGGCAGTGAAGACGCACCTCTTTGCCTTGGCCTTCGGCTAAATGGGGACACCTTTCCCTTCCCACTTGTAACCACTGGTAGTTATTTGCAGATACTATCATTTTAATATAGATTGTTTACTGTTTCAATGTATTTGATTTTAAATGCTGTTACCCGACCTGAGACCTTCGGGTATAGGGTGGGATAGAAATATAAATAAATAAATAAATAAGAAGAGATCTGTAAGTAACAGAAATGGGTGCTTCAAAAGCAGTAGGGTTTCAAGGGAAGTGAAATTCACCTATCAGAACCTTGCTTCTGATTTCTCTCAACTGTGCTTTGATCAGCAGTAATTAGAACTGATGTGATATGAGATGAGCCTGTAAACCAGTGGTTCTCAACCTGGTTGTCGGGACCCCTTTGGGGGTTGAACTACCCTTTCAAAGGGGTCGCAACAAGTCTCCCCCCACCCTTCCCCCCCACCCTTCCCCCCCCACCTCCCAGCTGCTTCGCCCCTGTGGTTGGGGGTCTCCACAACATGAGGAACTCCATTAAGGGGTCGCGGCATTAGGAAGGTTGAGAACCACTGCTGTAAACAAAACATAACCTTCCCCTGTTCCGTTGTGTGAGATACATGAGAAAAAGGACAATAGAAACTTTAAAATGCTAGTAAGACCTTCCAAAGCAAAAGAAATACACATAACTATGTTTACTTAACTTGGAATTATTGATAGTGAAATCCATCGACACCAAGGATTCAGCAGTAATTTGGGTAACTGAAAAATCTTTGTCTCCGGGCTTTGCTGCTCAATTGTTATTTGGTTGTACTAATTCCTAACCTCTGTAGACAAAGAAATATTTTGCTATTCTTATAGGCCCTGGGGTTTGCCAATAATTTGCCCCTACATCTTAAATACAGAAAGATGACATTTGTGTGTATCACCCAACTAGTTTGACTTAAGATGAAATTTGACTCTAAATACGCTACATATCAGCTCTCTAATGGCACCCTGAGCCAAGATCCTAAAGGAGTTGGATAGTAGGATCAAAAGGCAAAGAAAATAACAGGTAAAACTGGTTGGGCACTTACAAACAAAACCAAGACCAGGCTACTTACTAATTGGCTCAAGAGAGAGAGGTAGTTTCCTGTGAGAGCAAAAGCATCAGATGTAGGGATGTTCGAATTTGATCAAATTTGTTTTAATTCAGACATTTGAATTCAAATCGAATGTCTATAAGTTTGAATTTAAACATCTGAACAGATTTTGAATTTTGAATCTATTCATTCGAATTATTCGGATATTTGTATGCGTACATATACTGTATTTTCTGGCGTATAAGACTACTTTTTAACCTAGGAAAATCTTCTCAAAAGTCGGGGGTCGTCTTATACGCCGGGTGTTGTCTTCTTATATGGCGAGTATATCCCAAAATCTATATTTTAACTGGAAAGTTGGGGGTCGTCTTATACGCCCAGTCGTCTTATACGCCGGAAAATACGGTACGTACGTGATATGTGTATTTGCCTGTATGCATCGTTCCCGCATGTGTATGCAGGTGTACGGATCTATGCAGGACGAAAATGGGATGTTGTCGACATTCGTATGTGCAAATTCAAATAAAAAATTCACAGGAATAGATCTGAATATATTTGATTTGAATTGAATGTTAATACATTTGAACTTTAAAGATTCACATCAATATGAATTTTTGGATATTTGATTTGAATCGAATCCTGAAAATTGCATTTGTGCACACCCATAGTCACAGCTATTCTTCTTGGCGTTAACCTTCAGTTCCTTTGGGTATCCACCTCTGTTGAAGGACAGTCCTATACAAGTGATATACAACCTGTTCTTTGCCTCCTAAACTAGCCCTTTATTCCGATATGCAGAAGATGTTGTCCCACTACCTGGATCTGCCAGTTTATTCAATCTCTATTTGTGAAATGGTAAAAGGAGGCACCATTTTGTTCTTTACCTCAGGTAGTGAAGTGTCTTAGGTTGTTCATAACCTAGGAACATAAGAGTCCTCTGGGGCTACCTATGGCAAAATTCAGCTGGAAAAGGAGTGAAGGAAATACACAAAAATAACGATCAATACTGCATTCTTCTGTGCTTTGCTACAGCTAAAATTCAGAGGAATACTGAAGTTCAGTTATAATACAAAGGGATTTGTGCATTGTCCACTCAGGTCAAGGGTGTATAATATCTCAAGGAGTACATCTTCCTCTACGGATCTGCCTCAGTGTCATAATTTGCAGGGAAAACACTGCAGTGCCATTATCCGCTGAGGTTTGACAACCCACATTACATGAGAGGATCTTACTGGTGGATACTGCATGCCCTCCCCTCAGACTTCTGCCAGAAACCAAAATGCCAGACATTGTTTGAATGTCTACTTAAGATGCTATTTTTAACTCAAGACTTCAGTCACTAAATGTTACCCTTGCTATTTTTTTTGCTCCTTAGGCCTCTATTAACGTTGTAGGTCTATTAACAACTAGTTTTAAATTCATCTTTAAATTGCAATGTAATTAAGTTCTAATCGTTTCAAATGGTTTTATTTTGTTACTTGTCCTGGGCCCTTAAAATGAAGAGTGGGATATAGGTAATATTCACCCATTTCTACTACAGACAATAAACAAACACATCTCATGGAACTGACCTTGCTACAATGCACATACAACATACAACAGGAATGAGATCTTTCTTAAAGGGCTCGTGTTAATAGCAGCTGCTTCTTTTTTTTTTAATTTTTAAAGTTTTATTTATATAATAACATCAACACACACACAAAACAATAACATTGTGAATATACATACACATAGGTCCTTTCACCTAATAGCAGCTGCTTCTAATGTAATAATCATTTTCCTTGGTCCCTCTTGTATTAATTACCCATGAAATATTAATAACAGTTTAACCTCCTCATCTCCTTAAACACACATGCAGAATGTAACTGCCAGACATTTGAGAGTAACCTCTCCAATCCAATTGCTATTGGCTGTCCAGCACTGCCCTTTTCCTTCCATTGAAAGCAAGCCACTGCTATCAGATAAAGAAGTATGAGCTTGGGCTACACTACATTTCAATGCACGCCATCTTTCAAATTCTACTTATGTAAAACAGTCTTCATTGCTTGCAAAAGCAAAGCAACTCACAATGCAACACAAATTGTGTTTTACGTAAATGTGTCTTACATAAATGAAGTTAAAGAACACAAAGTATGAAATATTCAGTCACTTCACGGAGGCTGAACTTGCCTATTTATTGCAGTGTTTCCCAAACTTTTGACATATGTGTACCCCTTCTATAATTTTCGTAACGCTGAGTACCCCTCATAAAAAAACATTAGGGATAAAAATTGTATTTTATAAAAATAATCAAAATCAGTGGAACTTACTAAAACACGGTAACAGGCGCCCAGAACTAACTATTAAAGAAGTAAGTTGTCTCTGTAACAAAGTGCAGTATATTCATGCTGTGCCATGCCTCACAAGACCATTAGATAACACTGCAATTCTCTGGTGTATAAACAGCTCCGCGGCTCAACGTCAACTGTTTAAAAATGGCCGAACCCGAGCTGTGCGAAGGATGCGCAGAAGTTCCTGCCATAATGAGTTGTGATACGATGTACGATCGCCCTAGTTCCTATGTAAAAACTGTGATATGCGCCTATTTCTTTCCTTGTTTGGGGGGTACAGCTAAGCACAGCGCAGTGGATATTCCCACGTGATCCCCACCAAACTCTGGTGCAATGCGTACCCCCACCAAACTCTTCCCATACCCCTGGGGGTACGTGTACCACACTTTGGGAAACACTTGATTTATTGAATCAATATGAATCAGCCTTGAGTATCTGCAAGCATTAAGAAGAAGAAGAGTTAGGTTTTCTACCCCACTTTTCTCACCCATTTAAGGGGACTCAAGGCAGCTGACAAAGTTTTTCAATTCTTCTCCCCACAACAGAACACCCCGTGAGGTAGGTGGGGCTGTGAGAGCTCAGAAGAGAGCTGTGACTCGCCCAAGGTCACCCAGCTGGGGGAGGGTGGAATTGAACCCGGTATTCCCAGATAAGAGTCCAGCTCCCTAACCACTAGACCAAACTGGCTCACAAGTAAGTAAATATGACTCTGGCAAAGGTGACTTCCTCTACACCAAGGAATGGAACATGTCATTACTACCAAGGGGAGAGGGATACAAACACTGAGAGTCTTACTATAAATTAGCAATGGACTAAAATGGGGGAGGCACCAAGTTATGACCCTGGAGTCCAATGGTGTCCAAGTCATAGGGCTGCTGGGTCACCAGGCAATGAGCCATGCCTTGATTCTGATCTGAAACATTAATTCCTTGCCCTCCTTCACTTCCAGTTGTGTGGAAAAAAGGAAGATCTGCATTTCAGCCAGTTCACAATGATTTAGGCTATTGTGTTATACAGGGGTGTGCACAAGTACTCATAACATTCAAAATTCATACCTGTTCATACAGATTTGGACATTTGAATTCAAATTTGAAGACTGGCATTCAAATGTGAATTGAACATTTCAATACATTCATATGAAGCTTTGTATGCGATTTCGCATGGGATCTGCATGGGATTTGTATGCATTTATATGGAATTCGTATGCAATTCGTATGGATTGAACATTCGTACCGAATTCGAATCCTACCGCATTTGAAGGGAATCTATTTGAAGAAATGTGAATTTTCTTGCATTCGATTCAATAAGAATTGAATAAAAAGAGAAAAAAATTGCACACACCCCTAGTGTTATATATTTAATTTCTTTCCCATCATTCACTCAAAAGTCTCTATACAGACTGCAACAAAAGCCAATAAACATATCCCCAATTACAGTAAAACCATAAAATAGCAAGCAGTTTAAAACATCATTTCCATATCTGTGATCCACAGCTCCAAGGAATGCTTAACTGACATGCTAATTCTCTCTGCCATTCCCAGCCCCAACAGCACAATGGTAACTTAAGAGCTTTGCACATGTCGCGCATAAATTGCCTGAGCTTTCTATACTTCCGTGGAATGTGAGTGGAGGTTCATAGCGGGTAGCGGATGAACAACTGCCTACAGTGAACTATGCCCTTGACAAAATGCATTTTTTCCTAGGATACAGACCTGAGATGCTTATCTTTGAACCTCTGACTGATGCTTGCTCAAGCACACAGCTTTCTGGTGCTTCTTTTAGTTCTGCCCTTCCAGATACTCTTACATGCAATATTTTTTCCCTCAGACAACCAAGGCAACGTTCATGCAAAGAATATAAAGTATATAACAATGAAGGAAAAATACATTTGAATACTCATTGAAACTTCAGACTAGCAGTTTATTATAGGCCTGAAATCCAGCTGTGCTTATATATTCTTATATACTTGCTGACTATAAAACAGTCAACGTGTGTGAACATCTGAAAGAATCGTGCTGCCGAGCTGCGAGTAATTCACATTTAAATCTTGAGTCTCATATATGATACACGCCCTGATGGCCATTCTTCAGACACCTGTAAATGCTTTGTTTGTGCACAAGATAAGAAAAAAAATACAATTATATTTAATTGGGGCACTTGAGTTCTGAAGAGACACTACCAGAAGCAAAGGGGTATGACAAAGGGGTATTTTATTCTAAAACCAACAAGATTTTAAAATCCAACCATGAGAATATGCTTGCTTTTCTTTATATAGTACTTCTAAACAGATTTCTGCTTTACTGAAGCTGGGTGAAGAGAACATATGGCATAAAATTAAAGGATTTATTACTATCATTTTGAAAGATGTGCTATGTGATATAATTTTTTTTTTAAAAAACCAAGATTGAGCATACAGGCTTTCCGTAAAGCAAGAATGCTCAGCTCTTGAGTTATTAATGCTGCCAGGTTTTAAGAAAAATGATTTGCTTCAGTTTTTTTATTGCATTAAACTGTTTTCTCCAAGAAACACTAATCTTATCCTGTTTTAGCTTCACTACATGCAGGCAGAACTACTTGATAAGAGATGTGGTTAAGCCGTCCCAGCAAATTCAGTGGCTAAGTACCGATCTGAACTAAGATCTCTTTAGTAGGAATATGCATGAAAAAAATCTACACTGTTTCATCACTGAATCAATAAATCTGAAAAACTGTTTCATTGTTGAATTGTTAAATTGAAAAATTGGATTTTCATATTTGGCTTTGCAAACCTTTTTCACAAACTTCTTCCCATTGGAAAAGTCCTTTTTCATGACAAAAACCACAGTGATTACTTCGCTTCAATTGTATTGGATATTAAAAAACACAGACTTTTGATTAGATGAGAATGTCTGTGAATTTGAAATATTTTACTAAATTTGCAAATACAAATCTCATTTTGCACATCTCTATTTTCAAGAACATCACTCTGTTTGGTATTCCATAACTGCTTTAGAAGCCAAACGTAATTTGATCCTTCTTGAGCAGTGATGGTGAACCTTTTGAGCTTGGTGTGTCAAAATTCGCAAGAAAACCTAGCTTAACTCGGGTGCTGTGCCACTTCTAGAAATATCCATAATTTTGTGATATTTGTAGCTCTAGTAAAAAAGTTATATTTTTGATATATGTATTTTATTAAAAGCAAAAACAAATAATTCTTTACATTAGTGACTTCTGCTGCTGAATTTTGTTTGCTAAATCTTCAATTGAAAGTTGGTGTTTCGTACCCTTCAAGAACAAACAAGCACTACGCGCCCAGGTGCCAGGGTGACCGGGTGTGTCACCCAAAAGGACTTGGCGTGTCACCTGTGACACACGTGTCATAGGTTGGCCATCACTGTTCTTGAGGATGCTCTCCTTATGAATCTTCATCAACCCTGTTAAAGGATCGGTTTTAACAGGTCACCCGTCAGCAACAGACATTCTGTTAAAATTTGTAGGAGACGAAGAGACGGGAAAGGCCTGCAGCTTTGGGCTGTTCCTGCCCTGGAGGGTTACATATGAGCTGCTGATTATATGAAAACTATAACTTAGAAACAGTAACAGAGCCTGAATCTACATAAACCATGATGCGTAAGTGTGGAATTGGGCACACTCCACATCTCCCGTTCACAGAGTAATGGGATCAATCGTACGTTGTGAGGTCTCCATAAGCCATGTTTATACATTGTTGCCAACTTTGCCATGGCATCGTGAAACCTCTTAAAACCGGTACAAAGATTGCCTGCCATGATGTCATGTGCGTTGCCACTGCCCACAGGCAATTCCATCATCATGACACCGTGGAACTACGACGGTACATAGAAATGGGAGAGAGACTTTACTTTTCGTCCTAGCTATTCAGGAACTCTTTTATAGTGAAAAGCAGGATAAAACTCAGGCAGATTTTAAAACATTTAAATAGAGAGTTTGGGGTTGTTGTTTTCTGGTAAATATTATAATCCTAGCATTTTTTTTTTATCATCTGGCAATAAAGTATAAATGCAACAACATGGATGTCAAACCCAAGACCATTTAGGTGTAAATAAATATTATTTTCAAAGTCAATTTTATATTTGTAGCATTTAAAGATACCTTGCTGAATTAACTATGTCACTAGGAGTACCTTGGAAAATACAATTCCATCAAAAACTGTACCCCCCAACAAAGTCACAGAAAAAACAGACATGACAGCTAAAACAATATGCCCCACAGGTCAATTTTTAACAATTGTCATGTATTTCATACTGAACATAGCACATGGTGATACTTATGCTAGGATATAGAGATGTCAGCACTATGGCAACTGTGCTGCCATCTTTGTTTTTCAGTCCCAGGCAAGTTGCTTAAATTTCTCACAGATCCACTGTTTCTACTTGCTGCTGAATAGATAAGAAGCCTAGGAAAGAGCCTGATGTACACTGGTTTGCTATGGACCTTGAGTTGGGCTATGGGGATCTGAGAAGTTTCATAAAGTAGATGCTTGCTTGCAACATCCTGTTTTCTGTAACCATAATAAATATAGCTGAAGCTATCTTCTGCCTTGTGGCTGATTCTGGTTTATTTCACCATTTTCTGAGTAAAAACTGATGCTTCTTCCGTAGGTCACACTTCTGTTTTGTCTGTCAAACAACCATGTGGATCCTGACATATGTTCAGTTATCACCCAGGAGAGTCCAGATGCTGCAAAATTATGACTCCCCTTCTTCTGCTTCCTTAACCAATGGTGGAAGTTTTAGCTCAGTAATACATGGAGACCCATGGGTCCAACCGAGCCAAAATTGTTTTGTCTGCATTTTTCTTTTAAGAAGACTCAGCCTGAATATAAGCGAAACTAAATCCACAGCAGAAAAGATTCAATGTGTCTCTGCAAACCAAGAGAATATGTATTGTGTATTGAGCCAATGGAGCATCCATACTTAATTGGGGAAATGACGTCTGTGGGAGTTCTATATATAGAGTGTTTGTACGAGTTTGCGCATTGTTGCTAGCGAAGTGGAGCTGTATACATTGCAAGAGTATCTGGACTGTGAGTTATTATCTTTCGGCTTGTTTTGACATTGAAAAAGCCGCCAGAGTGCTGACCAGAACAGCTAGCCGGACGCATATCATGCCGGTTCTAAAAGAACTGCACTGGCTGCCAATTCACTATCTAGCCCAATGCAAGGTGCTATCTCTGACTTATAAGGCTCTAAATGACTTGGGCCCCAGATATCTAAAGGAGGGCCTTCTCCCATATCGACCTGCCCGTGTCTTAAGATCTGCAGGATAGGCCCTTCTGGTTATCCTACCGCCTTCAGCGGCTAGGCGGGTGGGCACCTGGGAGAGGGCCTCCTCAGTAGTGGCCCCCAGGCTGTGGAATGGTCTCCCCTTGGAGGTGCATCAGGCCCCTTCTCTGTTTATATTCAGGAAGGCGGTGAAGGTGCACCTCTTCACTGAGGTATTTGGCTAAATGCTCTCTACGCTTCCCCCCTTGGAAACACCACTGTTTTTTAAACTGTTTTTGTATCATTTTATTTTTCTTCTTATTATTATTATGCTGGATTTTAAACCTTGCACTGGTTTTAGTATAGTCTGGTACAGTTTTAATATGTTCATTTTTAAATGTTGTAAGCTGCCCAGAGACCCTTGGGTATGGGGCAGGATATAAATATATAAAAATATAAAAATAAAAAAATAAATTCTCCTTCACTGTAGTTTCTATAAGGAGGTTTGCTTAGAATTGACTGATCCTGGTTTAATTTCATTACCATTGCCAGGTGACCCCATCATATATATGACCTCAGTAGCAGTCCCAATGTTTCTCTTGATCATTTAGTGTGTTATTTTGCTAGTGTCCTTGTCACTACTGGTATCATGAGGGAGTACCAGCAGCCCATTTAGGTTGCACAGACGGATCAGCTCATATTAACAGGGACGCTCTATGAAGCTAATGGGTTGGAAAGTCAGATCAGACAAGAGGAAGGATTTCTTCACCCAGAGGGTCATCAGTCTGTGGAATTTGTGGCCAGGAGAAGTGGTAACAGCAACCAGCCTAGATGGTTTTAAGAAAAGATTAGACAAATATATGGATGAATACATAGAATACATCTACAATAAGACACCTATTTATTCGTTTGTTTACATTTCTACTGTATGCCACCCCATACCCGAGGTCTCTGGGTGGGTAACACATTAACCAACAGATTAAAAACAAAATAGATTAAAAACAAAATACAGATTAAAAGCACTTTAAAAATTCAGCAAATTAAAAACAGTACGCTCCATATTACATTCATAGTGACTGTAACGGTGGCGGGGGGGGGGAATAATATAATCACCTCAGCCAAAGGCCAGGGCAAAGAGGTGTGTCTTTACTGCCTTCCTAAATACATATAAGGAAGGGGCATGACGTACCTCAAGGGGGAGACCATTCCATAATCTGGGGGCCATCACCAAAAAGGCCCTCTCCCGGGTGCCCACCCGCCTCACTACTGAAGGTGATGGGACAACCAGGAGGGCCTCACTGCAAGATCTTAAGACACGGGCAGGTCGGTATGGGAGACGGTGTTCCTTTAGATATTTGAGGCCCAAGTCATTTAGGGCCTTATAAATCAGAGTTAACACCTTGAACTGGGCTCGGTAGTGAATTGCCTAGCACATCTTTCAGTCTGGGGGAACAAGGAGGATGCCTCTAAAGTCATTTGCTGGGATTCGAGAGCAGGTGAAGGTTTGCCCTTGTCTCTGCTTGAGATGCCCATGGGCAACTGGTGGGCTACCGTGTGAGACAGGATGCTGGACTAGATGGGCTGTGGCCTGATCCAGAAGGACTCCTCTTATTTTTCTCCAGGATGGCACATCCATAGGTGCCACCAGAGAAAGATTCTCTAGTTGGACCTGTACTCACAGTCCAGCACCATGGATCTCAATTGGCACTTGCTAAAGAACACCAAAATTGGCAGGTCTGCCACTGACACCCCATTCTTTTCACAGATGAGACCAGGTTCAAACTGAGCAGATGTGGCAGATGTGAAAGAGTCTGGAGACTGTCCTGATGCATGTTATGCTGCCTGGAACATCATCCAGCATGACTGCTTTGGTGCTGGGTCAGTGATGGTCTGGGGACGCATATCCTTGGAGAGATGTACAAACCTCCACATGATAGTCAATAAGTATCCTGACTGCTGTTAGGCATCAATTAGAACTTATGCCGGTGCAGTGGGCCTTCGTTTCCTCCTGGTGCAGGACAATACCTGGCTTCTTATGGCTGAATTGTGTAGAGTTCCTGGATAGTGAAGACACTGATGCCACTGACTGGCTCTTGTGTTCTCCAGCCCTGAATCCAATTGAGAACCTCTAGGACATTATGTATCAAAAGCCTTTCCCCATTGCAGACAGGTTTCAGCCTAGCTACAATGTGATTGACCATATCAATAAAAGGGAAAGCCTTCTTCCCTACCTTTGGAACACCCCTTGACCCACAGAGAATCCAAAACTATATTCCCACCAAAAGAACAAGATGGACTTAACTGAGAAAAAAATGGACTACAAATGAATAAAACTCACTCTCAAAAAATCTAGACTATTATGAATACAACAGGATTCAAGCAGATGGAGTTTTTTAATGTGATCTATGCAGACCATAGCTGATCTGAGTGCACAACTAATTATAGGTGCAGTTGCCCTCCACCACCAAAGTATTTGTTTTTTATTTTATGGCAAAACACTATACTAATATTACAATTTTTCTTCTCTGAAGTTTTAGAGTTTGCCTTCAAATCAGTGATTACATCTAGGTTCTCCTCATAGAAATATTTAAGTTATCCATTAATTTCCCAGATGACAAATACCTTGTCTCTGAAAACAGTTCTGTTTCTCCTGTGAATTAAACGGATTTTGAACTTGTGTAAAGGTTAAATTTAATTACAAACCAACATATTTCATTGTTATAGTAACCAATACTATGGTACGTATAACTAATATAAGACATAACGAAAAGAATCAGTTGCCTCAGACACCACATTATGATCATGGGAAGCTCCAAAGAATGTGCACGCACGCACACACGCACACTGTATAATTCTCTGTGTAATAATTTTAAGTCATCTACCAGAAGATTATTTTATAACAATCAGATAAGATCTTTTGTCTTTACATCAGAATCTTTTTCTATCAAGAAATTATTTGAAAGTTAACATGATTTCCCAGATCATGTCTTAATATAAAAGATTTTATGTTATGAAATTTTATAGTTGTATAATTTCTGAGGTCTGAATTTAGTGTGGAATGATACCCATGCATTTTATCTATCTATCTATCTGTCTGTCTAATTTCATTCTTTTGTTCTATTTTTCTTAGGTGCACCAAGTTACATCTTAAGCTAAGAAGCCTTCAAGGAGTGGAAGGATGCATTTCCTTCAAATCTGCTACAAAAATAATTGTTACTAGTATTGCCTGATTGCCCAATGCATTAGCAGTGGCGGTGTCAATAATAAGTAGGTCAATATACTGGCAAGAGAAATGATCAGTTTAAGATGAAGCAGAAGGTGATTAATTATGACATATCCTGTTTAATTATGATTACTGTATCAAAGACAAGATTTAGTGCAGAACAGAGGAAGTAAGGATCGAGGTTAATGCCTCTTCCGAAGAGAATTTACATAAATTAAGGCTTGTTACTGAACTTAGAAACTCACTTTGCCAATTTATGCTACACGACATCACAGAAACCCAAAATAGAAAATTTATATTTATTACAGCTTCTTTCTTTGACCTCCTGATACAAGCATAGTATTCAAAAATACCCTCTCCACTCCATTATATTTATTTGCTTGTTCCAAGTGTTACTTCCCCTTATTTTCCCTGCATTTTGGGATTTCCCTCCCCATAGTGTGTAATTTTATTTTATTATTTGTATTTCTGTCCTGCCCTATACCCGAAGGTCTTAGGGCGGGAACCAATGCTTAAAATTCAGCACATTAAAACAAAACAATATATATTAAAACAATAATATATACAACAACATTTAAAATCCAGGATGTTAAAACAAACCAAATATACATTAAAAATAGTATAGACCAAATGACTTCATGGAAACAGCATAAGTGCCTTTTAGATGAACAAAAATGTCATTATGTTTTAGAGAGCTGACGAAGGCCATCTTCTTCCTTGCTTTTGTCCTGTCTTTTCAAAAGCCAGTCTTTCTATCAACTGGTAACACAAACACTGTGAGCCATATCAAACAGCTGACAAGTTTTTACTAAAGACACCTGCCTTATTTATTTTGCATTAGGTAGCAAGACAAAACCACCAGCAATGTAGTGGAACAACATCACCAGCAGCATAGACACCAAGGCCATCACAACAGATACTCAGTGGAAAGGACACATTGTTTAGATGAATGACATCAGAATGGAGCAGGTGTAAAACCAGCAGGTGGCAGAGACAAGAAAGCTGCATAATAGAAGCTCTTAAAAAAGGGCTTCAGAAGAGAGACTCCTGTAGCATGCAGTGCAGACATTTTATATCATGACACTCACGGTTATCAATTGAGAACTTTAAACAGTGATGTGAGAAACATCACCTCTTGCACCACCACTCCTTCTTGCCTATCTCCCTGCATCATCCTCATCCTCATCCTCATCAGGCAGTCAAGAACCAGGTGGACAATCGAAAACCGCTCAAAGTGCAGCAAACCAAGATTGAATATCTGAGAAATGTAGCGCAAGCCTGAACAGACAACTGGAACAATAAAGCATCGCATGGATAATTCTTGGAGAAAATCGAAGGGAAAGTAGACCAAGGAAAGACCTGGCTGTGGCTTACAAACAGAACGCTGAAGAAAGAAACAGAAGGCTTGATTTTAGCCACAGAAGAACAGGCTATCAGGACCAATGCAATAAAAGTCAAAAAGGGTTCCCCATTCTGTCGGAATTCCCAGCAAGGGCTTCAGTTGGATGCCAACAAATTATTTGTGTAGTACTGATACTTCATGTATCTGAGATACCTTCTACCTCCCAGGCAAACCAGCACTAAATGTCCAGCTTGAAACTCAAGACTCAAAAATTAAACTCTTGAGTTGTAAACTAGAGATAATATTTTTCCATTACTATAGTCAGTTACGGCCTCACATTGCTTCATCATTAAAACCTACAATATCTAACCTTTAATGTCTTGGTGTGAAAGGCAAATAAGCAAGTGATGCAGGACACAGAATTTATTCTTGAAATGAGAGGTAAGCTGTGAATACCTAAGAAAGATTTGCACATAAATGTTACTGCTGATTAAGATGCTAGATTGATAAATGTAAAGTTTGATTTTATTGCTTCCCATAATGGCTTAGAGTAGACCCATATTGAAATTAATAATAGAAGATGGCTTTTACAATATTTTACCAAGAAAAAAGTGAAATCTGTGAAATCTGAGCAGTAAATACAAAGTCTATAAAGAATTGCAGAGTAAAACAAGTTAAAGAGAGAATACAATATATTGAATCAGAAGGTGAAAAAGTTTGGTCTTTAAAATGCATTCATTATAGAAGCTACAGCATGTCTCATTTTTTTAAAGAACCGCAAAGATCAAACAAAAGTTGCATATTAATTAGCTAAGTGAAGGTTCAAACATAGTTCTCTAGTATGTGAGTACATCTACTCTTACTATAAATTAAAAGCTCTTTTCCCCATTAACCACAAAGATATAATATATGGGGGCCTAATTATCCAGATGAGATTTAAGTGGCCATAATACAGGTAATCATGTGGTTTCCAATTACCTTAAACCCATTAATTCCTTTATTTGGCTTCAAAATTTCTCTTTTGAAGGTCAGCCCTGTCTTATTCTAAATATCACATTTTAAACTTCCCATATCCTCAAAGGCTATGTTATACAGAAGTAGGAGAAAGAGCGTTCATCAAGTACTGTCTAAAAATACCACTAACACATCATTTTCCTAAGCAACCCATTTTAACTAATTCTTTGGAAATAGTCCTTCAAGTTGTAACTGTGATAAGTGCTAGGAGTTCATAATCATTCAACCATGTATAGACATAGACTGGGAAATCTGTATATTTAGGTTTAACCCTTAGTATTAGTTTTATCTGTAACCAGATGTCAGCTTTTTACTCCGTCGATTTTCGTTTGCTGCTGCAAAAGCTAAACACTAATTTACTTCCAATTTCTCTGAGAAACATAAGCTCTATTTACCGAGGATGAAACCAAGAATATCTAAGACTACAACAGTTCATATAAGATTGTTATTCAAAGTAGTGAAAAACCTTTTCATATTTTTAAAGTTATCTTTGTCAGATTGTAGAAACTAGCATCCCAACATTCCAATAAAACTGTGTATTCCCAAACTAGATATTCTACCCATCCTTATGGCATTACCTATGACAGTCACCTTCTGAATACTACAGCCAGTGATACTGAAAGAATCAAGAAGGAGAATTAAGATCCATCTCCTCATGCCCTTTTCTGTACAGACTAATGTTCTTCAACTAATGGGCTCCCCAAATGTTGTTAAAAAGCAACTGAATTGTGTCCAGTTACCACGATTAGATTTCTGGAGGAGAAGGACTGAGACCATCTTCAACAAATCTCCTCTACCTGTGAGTAATTGCAAGGGGAGGACATGATGTTAATGGAGGTCTCCAGTGGTCACGGTTGAGAAAAGAGTCAATCAGGGCAACCAAGGAGATCTTCAGTCCTAAACTCTGAGCAGAGCCCGAAGTGAAATCTAGAAGAGCCAGTAGCTATGCACTACTGATCAATTTAGGTAAATCTGGTTACTCGTCCTTCCAAATGAAACTATGATATTATTGAACGATAACATAAAATTTCTGGGCTGCAACAAGGAAAGAAGTAATATTTGTCTTTCAATCATTTTAATGAACTGGATTGGGGAACCACCGACTTTTCGCACTTCCTGCAATGGGGAACACTTGGGATGCCCCAGCAGGGGGAATCTACACCGTGCAGAAATGGCCCCTTGCATACAGGAGTTCCTCCACATCTGTCCTAATAGCCAGGCTGTCTCGTCCTTGCTTGGCTCCATTCACACTTCTTCCAGTGAGTGGAGCCTGAAGAGGATGCAATTGCACATCATGTCACCCCATTCCCATGACAGTGGTGCCACGCAGGCCTGTAGCGCTGTTGCCATGGTGATGCAATTGCCTCTAGCATAGAGGCGGTCATGGTGATTTGCATCTCATTAGCACTTAGGGAAGTGCTGGTGAGGTTTGGGATTGATCTGGTATCCCAAAGTGCAGGTGCCAGATCTATCCCCATCTTCCCTTCCCTGGGGCAAAGTTAGTGTTATGGTCAACACTTCAAGCACATCTAGAATTTTCCCATTACCACAATAGTTACGAAACCTGCCTCTGCTGAAATGCTCCTCTCTATGTACAATAACATAGAGTCCAGTTCCACAAGAAACATCAAGATCAATGGTTCTCAACCTGTGGGTTGCGACCCCTTTGGGGGTCAAACTACCCTTTTAGAGGGGTTGTGATGAGTCTCCCTTCGTCCCTTCCTCCCCCCTCCCAGCTGCCCCACCCCCATGGTTGGGGGTCTCCACAACATGAAGAACTGCATTAAGGGATCGCGGCATTAGGAAGGTTGAGAACCACTAATCAAGATGAATATAAATACACTTTAAGAGGTCTGATTAGCAGTAGTCTTCTGCTGCCCCTGATCCAGAAGCTCTGATTCCTTGCTACAGTGCTAGATTGGACAGTAATATACTGTACAACTCCCTTGTCACAGGAGAAAAATACCTCCTTTTCATTCCTCATTCTGGTGAAAATAGTCTTTGTACTGCTTTGAACAGCTGTCCATGCTGGAGAATGTAGCAGACCTGAAGACCAGGGCAGAGGAAAGGGGTTATTTTTTTATGCTCTGTACAACTCCATATGATATATATTGATTAATTGTACTGACTATTGCCATTTTATCAGATCAGCTTGTTTATATCATCGCAAAAAATATTATGATTATCCTCTAAAATACATCTGGTATTTAATTCCTGATACACTCCATGACCTTGTGTCAAAAAGTCTGAGATAACAGTGGATTCCCAAGCTGCCTTAAACAATGTCAGAATCAATGTAACCTTCTAAAAAATCACCAAAAACAATTGCAGGGTTTAGCTAATACTCATCCATATTAGCAAAATAATTTTTACTTTTACAGAATGTAATGAGATGCGAAAGAAAAACACAGAACAGGAGGTTTTTTGTAAGCTACTTGATTAATTTCCCTTCTTAGCTGACACTTTTTCCAGACACCTTTCAAGAAGAGAATCACTCATCATACTGAGCACTGTACTGAGTAAAATCACTATAAACACAGGGAAAGGTCCCCAACCTGCTGTCTCTTCTCCTATCCCTCAGGCAAGATGGTTCACAGCTTTCTGGTGGCAGTTGGAAGAGGAAGGGGTGACTGTTGGGAGCAAGATGGTGGAGCAACACAGCCTGTTGCCCTTTCTCCCCTCCTCTCAGGCAAGAAGTAAATTAATAAACTGAATAACCTCCATCTTCATTCAGTTTTGTATCAGCTCCGGGGGGGGGGGGGAGGTATAACACTAGAATAGTAATACACCAAGCACAATATCTTACATACTGTACTAGTCCTAAACACTGTTTGTGAGCACAGCAAATAGAAATAGCAGCTTCTGCTGAACACCCGTTGTCCGCTATATATTCTGATGAAGTATCATGTCTTACAGCATTTATCTGCAGTCATATAGCATGTATTGTTCACATTCAAAGCTCCACTGAAAAAGAACAAAAGCTGGTTTATGGAATGAAGACTATAATCTGAAGATTAAATTCAGAATTATTACTATTAATCTGTTATTAATGTTCCGTCTGTGGCTGGCAGCAGGGGGGACTGAGATTATCTTCCTTCATATACTTAAGGCTGCCCCATCAGCAGGATGCCGCATTTGCATTCTATCCATCCAATCAAGCAAGCACTGCCTTAAGAAACACATAAACTGTTAATTGTGTCAGAGACACTGTTATGAATCAGTTCTCAAGGTTATGTATTTATTGCTGCCTTTTGAATCTCAGGGAACTGACATGTCCTTGTTCCCTCTGTCTTTCTCTGTCACATAATTGGAAGCTTCTAAAGTAACTGAATGGGGCAGGAGGTCAAGGACAAAAGGGAGCAAGAAGCCATGTTCGAAGCCACAAAAAGTATGACAGAAGCAAGTGAGAGTATCACAGGAAGAAAAATGCCAATGGCACATTGGCAATATTTTATGGCAAAAATTCTTGCCATAGGAAGCAAACATCAAGTAAGAGCACAGACTGCCAGAGAGCCACAACCACAACATTCTTTTAGAGGAAGTTAGATCCTGTGTCAAGATACCACTCACTGATAAAACTCACTGATCTGCCAGGGGCCAACCATACTCTCATCCAACCATACTGCACAAAGTTATTGTTACAAGATTTTATCTATTGACCAAGATACAAACTCATACAGCTCTCTGACACCACCAAGAACACACATACCCGTATATTCCAGCGTATAAGACGACTGGGCGTATAAGACGACCCCCAATTTTTCCAGTTAAAATATAGAGTTTGGGATATACTCGCCATATAAGAAGACGACACCCGGCGTATAAGACGAACCCCAACTTTTGAGGTTTACCTGGGTTAAAAAGTAGTCTTACTGTATGTACTGTATATACAGAATATACTGTATATATGTAATGTTATATTCTAGTGAAACTAAGAGAGGGAAACTGAGTTCATTTTTACCAAAACATCAAACAGATAATGTATCTAGTAAGTCCAAGACCAATATTAATATTAGTTCTCAGGGTGGAAAGCGGGGAGATATGGGGTCCCCCAAAGTTTAGTTTTAGGACTCATGTTTTTTTATTTATTCACAAATCATGGGTAAGTTGTAATGAGATAGCAAAGTTTGTTGATGACACTAAATTGTGCAGGGTATTAAAGACTGATTGAAAATAACTCCAAAGGGATCTCTTGACATTGGGTGAGCAGGCAATGAAGTAGCAAATGCACTTCAATCTTAGCAAGTGCATACAGATGCACACTGAGGCAAAGGATCCCAAGTACAGGCCTGCCTTTATATCCACTGATCCAGAAACTGCAGATCCACTCATCCATGGCTGACTGGATCAGCCTCCCCACCCACCCACCCCCCGAACCGTAGCTTCAGGCCTCCTGGTGGCTGGCAAATCAAGTAAAATCTTGTGGCATTCCCACAATTCCTTGCAAATCCTGCAGGATTTCATAGTAATCATGGGAAGTCTCATGTGGTTTGCAAGGTATCATGGGAAATCCCATGTGATTTGTAAGGAATTATGGGAAATCCCACAAGATTTCCCAGAGTTTCAAAATCTGCAGTTTCCTTTAACTGTGGCAGGAACAAGCACATATCCCCCACAGATATGAGGGCATGCCTGTATACCTATAAACTGATCAGGCTAAGGCTTTCTTCATCAGATCAGGAAAGGGATCTTGGGGTTCTGATGAACACCTCAATGAATGTGCTGGCCCACTATGCAGTAGCAGTGAAAAAAATAAATTCAATGCTAGGGATAATCAGGAAGGGAACAGAAAACAAGTTGCCAAGTATCATTTTGCCTCTATATAAATCTATGGTAAGGCCACGTTTAGAATAAAGTATAATTCTGGTCAGCACACGTCAGAGAAAATGTTGTGAACTAGATAAGGTGCAGAAAAGGGTAACCAGAATGATCAAGAGCTTGAACACCTTCGTTACAAAACCAAGTTGCAATGTTTAGCCGTGAAAAGCAGCGTTCAAGAGGTTACCCAAATGGAGTATCTAAAATCATGCATGACACAGAAAAGGTTGATAGAGATAAATCTTTTCTCTGTTGTACAGCACTAGAACTAGAGGACATTCAATGAAGCTGATGAGCAGGAGAATTAGGACCAACAAGGTAAAGTATGTATTCACCCAGAGATCATCAGTCTACAGAATTTCCATCAAAAAAGGTGATGATAGCAATCAGCCTTTAAGAAAGGATTAGATAAATTCATGGGCAGGTATATCAAGGGCTACTAGAATGGATGCCTTGGTACCACCTCTGGGTTGGAGAGACAGGCACGATGCCTCTCAAGGCTATTTGCAGAGAATTGAGAGCATGTAAAGATTTTGCCTTTTTCTTCTGCTTGAGATGTCCAGAAACAATTGATGGGCCACTGTGTGAGATTAGATGGGCTGTGGCCTGATCCAGCAGGACTCCTCTTATGTTCAAATTTGATTAATCATTAAACATACTTATACTAAGAAGCCTGCCCTATGAAAATATTTTTACAGTAAATAGTTGGCTCTCATGTAATTTCAGGCAACAAGATTTAATTTTCTTTAAAAAAATCCTGAAGGAGGAAAACCTCCAGCCTGTACCCAAATCTGAAAGAAAAATACAGCAAAAACAAACTAAAATAACCATACCAATTAAAACCACAACAGACATTTAAGTGATAATTTTTAAAAACAAAATCTCATTTTTAAACTTGATGCATAGAGAGAAGTTCTTATGAGAAGTTGCACCATTACTATTTAATTAATCTCACAACAGATAAAGCAGATGTATTATTAGGGTCTTTGTTCTTGTCTACATGAGGATGAGCTGATTATTTATCTCCAAACAATAGGAGTTTGTATAGAACAGCACGAGTAAAGAAATAGGAGATAAGTAATAAGCTTCAGCTGGATTTGCCGGTGATAAAAAATATGGCATAACTCACACAAGTCCCACTGAACAGAACGAAAGGTCTCCAATTATAGCTTAATTTAAACTTTGAATCAGCCTACCAGTTTGTTCAGATTGTTCTGTTGTTTGGAGTCCAAACCAGTGTTTGAATTTCCAAAAATATTACAGGCAAAATACAGAACAGATTTGTTTCTTATACTCCATCCTGACAGCGCTCAGCTTCCTCCTTCTAACCTCATTATGCAGCAGACCACGGATGTAAAACAATATAGAAACTACGGTATTATTATTAATTCAGAGATTATAACCAACCACAATTAAGTCCCTTTTAATGCCAGCCAACATTGTGCAACTTACTTAAATGGTCCAAGGTAATCAACAAATTGGGGATTCTATTTCTAGAAAGCACCATCAGCAGATTTCTTTAAAATATATACAAACAAATGAAACATTGTGAACAAAAGTTTTCACTGAGGTTTCTTTTTATGCTCTGTACAGAAATACTCCCAGAAAGTAATCCCAGGCTTGAGTTGGTGAAGTGGAAAATCCAGATAAAGGGTAGAGATGGAGATGGAGGCTCCACCATCCCATCCTGGAACTGGTGACAAATGAAAGAACATTAAATCTAAACACTGAGGTGGGGGAGTTTGCTTCTTCGGACCAAAACAATGGTTAAATTTTAATTCTGGGATAATAAAACTGATTATATGCAGCCAAAAACTGCCACCACAAGGCACCTTGCCTGAAGGGAGTAGACCCCTCAGGCTGAGAAGCTCCGCCAACTTGGTCCCAGTAGGTGGCCTCTTCTTCCTTCATCTGCTACCACAGGGTTGCATTCCATCTTGCTTGTGGGGAGTAGGGAAGAAACAGACTTTTTTCTTTTTCCCTTCTTATTCTCTGAGCCTCATGTCTGGGGTCCATGCTTAGGTTATAAGTCTGAGGGCAGGGACCTGCCTTACTAACATCCTGTGTGTTGCTTTGAGAGCCTTTTCAGATACAAGACAACAAAAATATAATGCAAAAATAATAAGGCATCATCATTAGGTGAAAATAACCACATTGGTGCACTCTGTGCAAAGGAATATTCTGAAATTTCCCAAAACGTCAAGATTTTAGTTGATGTCAACTTCCTAAATTTACACAGAGCAACGTAAGAAAGTAACTAATAAATAAAATGTTAAAATCCCAAATTCTAAGCTGGAAAACGGACAGGACCCTGTAGCACCAACGAATCAATTAACAACGTGCTCCACAATATCATCGCACAACAGATTGAATAAAGTTCCTCTGTTTGTGAAATGTAACAGGGGAAAAACAGCTTTCATCTACAAGCAAAAGAAAATATGTTTTAAGTCAATCAAAATAAGGATAACTTGTTAGCGCGTCTGCATCTCATCACTTTTAATTTACAAGGAAGGAACATTTTAATGGGAAATATGGTGTTTTTCTCTGTACTTCTTTGTTCACACCAATGGCACACCCTGATGCTGTTCTAGCAGTAATTTGCTATAAAAAGTACAACCTGCTCATTTTCTTTAGTGCAACAGCACGTTCTCTCAAAGTGCCACATTTCATACAAAAGTGCTAACCAAAGCTATCATGCTGCGCTTTACGCTGTTCCCACTTCTAATTTGAATGTACTTGCCATATTTGTCACAACTGAAAGTTTAGCAAACAAGAAGATTAGGGCCTTTTAAAACTTGGGCACTTTTCTCCCTCCGCTCCTTGGGATATAGGGAATATTGAAACTAAAGGAGTTGCTGGCAACTTGTAACCTAGCCTAAGACACAAGACCTCTCAGGAATTCAATAATTTACATTGCAGTTAGCTGTATGATTTGCCGTTTCAGGTACCTGTAGCTGGAAAACTGTATGAGGTTTCAACACCTATGATCAGAATCATTTCTGGAGATTGGCAGTTTTCAAATGCTTTATGGTGGTGGGGCACAGGACTGAAACTGCAGACTTTGAACAGTTCTTTGTTACTTTTTACATTCTTGATTTCTGGCATTTCTAGGTTATGTCTGCTTTTGGTCAGTTCTACGTTCCAGCACTTCTGAAATGGTCTGAGATGCAATTCTGATTCTTTTGTTTGGACATCCATGATTTCCAATGATTCTCTGAGAATTAGGCTGCCCCCAGACTACCAGTATAAATGCAAGGTTTAATCAAAAAGTGCAGTAAACTCACTGAGCAGGGAAAACCAGATGTCCATACTGAAAGGCAGCTCTGTAGTTTCCTCTACTGGAGCTGCAAGAGTTGAGGTGGCACATGCTGCCACGTGGGCTGAGGCAGCCAATCGAATTTTGAGCTGCCCTTCCTGGTGAGGCGGCATCTTGTCACTGTTTCTCATCACCCTGCCTCATTGCTTTGAATCTTCAAATTTCCTATATATTGCACAGCGAGAGTTGTTCATCCCGTACTAAGGAAAATGTGCAGTCCCAATCGTATAATGTGGCAGCATGGCTATAGATCGATCATCGTGTTTGATGGCCTGATCAGGACTGCACAGTCAATGTGCAGTATTAAACATGTCTGGGCGCAGCCTTATTTACACAGTAATCTTCACTACAGGTTGATAAATGGCAACCAACCCATAGTGTCATGGATGACTATAATTACAAATCTGAAATTTGTGAGGCCTTCTAGGAACCTGGTTCTTACAAACAATGGGGATTGCTACACAGTACCTCACTGAAAATTCACAATTTGTGTTATTTCTTTGTCTTCCTTTTTTTTTTTCCTTGACAAGAATATTTACATTAATGAAGTAGGGAGAATCAATGAGTGAAAGAGTCAGAGAAGGTATGAGCTAGCCTAAGATATAGATTTCATGATCAACTATCAATGAAAAAGGAAGACCTCCATAACATATTCTTCTCTCAAAGAGAAGATCTTCAGGACTTGCTCATTTGCTTAAGAATGCCCACATTAATGAAGAAAAATGCATATTTTAAAAAGTTGTTAATGACCAGTTCTTTCTTGGGACAACTTTCTTTTGAAACATTCACCTGTTTTCGGAAATACTTCCTGCGCACATGTGGTCCTGAAGCAGGCAAACCGCCAGAGTACATCCAAGTCCTCCCTGTTTGGTCTAGTGGTTAGGAAGCCGGACTCTTATCTGGGAATACCGGGTTTGATTCCACCCTCTCCCATGAAGCCAGCTGGGTGACCATGGGCTAGTCACAGCTCTCTTCTGAGCTCTCACAGCCCCACCTACCTCATAGGGTGTTCTGTTGTGGGGAGAAGAATACAAAGCTTTGTCAGCTGTTTTGAGTCCCCTTATATGGGTGAGAAAAGTGGGGTAGAAAAGCCAACTCTTCTTCTTCTTCTTCCCAAGACCTCATAAATTTATACCAAGAAAATATATTAAGAGCCAAACTAGGATTACTAAGGACAAGGACTCAGAGAAGGCAAAATCTTCCAAACCACATCTCAGCTAATTTGTTTCTTCAAAAGATAAGCAGTAAGCCCATTTAGACGACACCAGACCATCGCCTCTGGAAAATAAAACAGAGTCCCTCAAAGCTTATTTTGGACACAACAGCATTTGTTTCAGTCCACCGAGCCCTTCAGTTTGCAAAAATTAAAATTAAAATTAAAAATCCTTTTTTCACCTCCGAGGGGTGAGACAAGTCTCTCACTGACTAGATTTAATCATCACATAAACTTTGGGCAATAATTAAGAACATCATAATTGGAGCTTGCCAGATTTAATCCATTTGAAACAGAGAAGAGAAATCATGACAGGGGAATAATCTGTCACTATACTCCTCCTTCAAAAGCCCAACATTTTTGGTTGTTATTCAGACTTGGTCCCTTTGGCTCTTTCCAGCTGGGAGTGTGGTGAAAGTAGTGCTCATTATTTTGACTGAGTCATATCCTATTAGCATTCAATGTATCAGTCTAAGTGATACACTCTTAGTAAGGGATGGATTCTTAATCAACTCAAAAGCTTAAGTTGTACCTCAGGCCAAGTTGCTGGAAAAAAGAGTTATGTCTATCACAAAGAAAGGTTAGATCTATGACTTTAATAGCTAAGTTCAAGTTCTGCCATTCTGACAACTAGAGGATGTGTTTAGCTTTGAGTTATAGGAACTCAGGTGTTCACTCCCAGTGCTTTAAAATACTTCAAACAGATATTAGTTTATACAAATCAATGCTGCAAATTTATCATGTTTCAGGCACCCCCAAAATGATACAGAAGTAACCAACAGGGAGATGCTACAAATTACTTGCTGTTAATTATAGGTTACCACCTATTTATGGGCGACTCCTGGTTAAATGCACAGAACAAGGTGCATAAATAGGAATTTCACCACTTTTTCTGAGGAACTTTCATTTACAGAGAAAAATACACAATTATGCTTGGGAAAGCAAACCTTAATCATACTAAAAATATGATGTTGCAGTGTATGCAAACTATTAAATGCATGTAAAACATTTCTACAAAACACATCACTTGGAACAAAAGTGAAAGAGATAAAGTCAATCCCTTTAAAATTTCTATGTTTTATTCATATTTTACCAGCTAAGGTTCTAATAAAAGGGCCTTCAAATTCATCTCATGGCCTGACTTTCTATGCAATAGATTATTTATACTTCTATCCATTAAATCTTCAATAAAGTCCGTTTACTAAAGCTCTTAGAAAATAAATGTTACCTCTTACACTGAAGGGTTAATAAAAATTTCAACGCATCTCAGAGTTAAACATCTGAGAGCAATTCTGATTACGGTTCAATGGGAAAACCCCATTTCAACAAGAAAAATAAAGGTTAATGAGCATAATTTTAACATGCAGCAAGATGCAAGAAAAGCAGAACATTTATCAATGGTATCTCCTTGCACTTACAGTCACCTTTTGCTAGTGATTAGAATTCTCAGCTGGAATTTAATATACTCTAACTTGAGAGTAAGCTCGTCGTTTTAGAGAATGCATTGTGAAAATAAATTCAGCTATAGTACTTATTAAAAAGCACCTTCAAAAGGGATTCTAAAATACTTGAAATGGTCTCCGAGACGCTCTGTATTGTTACTTGCAAGAAAATATTGCTTTAATCAAAATTGTTTCTAATGTAACAGAGAAGGAGAAGAAGAGTTGGCTTTTTTACACCACTTTTCTCACCCATTTAAGGGGATTCAAAGCGGCTGGCAAAGCTTTTCTATTCTTCTCCCCACAACAGAACACTCTATGAGGTAGGTGGGGCTGTGAGAGCTCAGAAGAGAGCTGTGACTAGCCCAAGGTCACCCAGCTGGCTTCATGGGGGAGGGCGGAATAGAACCCAGTATCCCCACAAAAGAGTCTGGCTCCCCAACCACTAGACCAAAGAGGCCATTGAAACAGTTCTTTAAAAACAACTGGTTTTTATGTGAAACACTCTTCCCTAAACAATTGTCTTCTAGATATTTTGGACTACCATTCAAAACACCTGAAGAATATTAAGTTGTGGCAAGCTATTACAGAGATCTGGGAATTTCTGGTAGCCTACTGGACACCAACTTTTCTCAGCCAGTGTGTCTAATGGTCAAATACTAGGGGAATTGTAGTCTGGTAAGCATAGGATCACAAGACATTCTCATTTACAGCTTCCCAACTGTTACCCCTTCTTTAGAGATTTCAATTCCCTACATGTGGAAAATGATTTTCCAAACAATCTCAGAAGGAATTGCAAATAGTAACAAGGAACAAAGGAAAATTTGTCTTTCCATTTCTTATCTGTGTACTCCACCTGACTGAGCGCAGGAAAAAAAAGTAGCAAGAACAATCCTCTTTATCTCGCCCTCTTTGTCTTGTTCTCCCCATTTCAGCTGGCAATGAGAACAGCTGATCCCCCAAGGAGTCCAGACTGAATGAGGACTTGGGGTCCTGTCACACATAACAACACATAAAAATAGTTCAAAAGTGCTTTGCAGAAGGCAGTGTGTGCCTCTCATCTTCTCATCCCATCTCTAATCCACCTTTTCTAACCTAGAACGTCCGTCTGAAGAGGGACGGAGATATTTATTTATTTATTTATTTATTTATTTATTTATTTATTTATTTATTTATTTATTTATTTATTTATTTATTTATTTATTTATTTATTTATTTATTTATTTATTTATTTATTTATTTATATCCCGCCCCATACCCTAGGGTCTCTGGACGGCTCACAACATTTAAAATACACATCTATCAAAACTTTATAAAACAATGTTAAAATCAATACAAAATATTGATGTGTGAACAATCCCATCCACCAATTGTCTCGAAGCTGCCTCAGGGATGTTTTTTTTAGCTGCTTGCAGACACAGACTCTTTTGCACATTCTTGACTTACCGTAACTGAGGATAAGAAATTTTGACTTCTTTTACACTACTACAAAACAGCCATTTCCCTGTTGTTATATATGGATGTGGTCTCCTTGAACTACATGGACAGGGTCCTTCATGGCAGTATTTGACATTCTCAGAGTTTTCATAACTGATAGAAAGACTCACATCCTTCCTTATGTTGATGTTTGTACTCTAGCCATAAGAGAAAGCAACATAAGGAAATCAACACAAGGCAATTTTGTTTATAGTGCAACGCCGTATATGCTTGTACAATGGACAGCATTTAAACAATGATTTAGATGCACTTCACTGCCTCGAGCAAGGTATTTACCTCTTAATGAATGAAGCAAAGTTTTAATCAGATTCAAATTGTTTACAGATCCAATAATAACATTCAACTCAAGGACATTCTTTGACAAAGCTGCCATCTGGTGTATATTCTGAAACAGAACGCTCAACTCCAAAAGTGCTGATAGTGGTTCATCAAAAGTGGTTCATCAGTTAGTCTACTGTAGCTTTTTGGTTTTTTTCTAATTCTTTAATTAGGGACAAGAGCTGAGGAAATCATTATCGGCAACTCTTAGCTTGGATAGCACAAGACTGAGGCTGTGATCATAAACAATTTTTTTTATAAAAACCACCTCTGAGGCATCTTGGAGACAGCTTAAAGAGGGTTTCTAGACGGTATCATTCATACACCAGTCTGCCTCCCTCTTGTGAACATTCTAGACCAGATAAGGTAGACTACAAACCAAATGAGAACAAAATAGCAACATACTACTGCCTCTGAAAAGAGATATGCCAAACTGGTACATGTTAAAACTGATTCAAATAAAAAAAGGGTATTTGAAAAGTTCGAATTCAAACCAAACCAGTGCAAAAACAGTGTGCATTAACAAAACAAAAGGTTGTTCTAATGAACCTAAACAAACCCACCCTAGTTGATCACAGTTCGAAGGGGTTCAAATTGAACCAAACACCCTGCTATTCAAAGAAAAGTTTGAAAATGAACCAAATTCAGTATGGTTCAATTCAAACCACACACACACACAAAAGTCCCTGCATATCTCTGTCTCTGAGGCCCTTTTAAGCACCTTTTTTTGTTATAGATCATTACAGCCAAAAACAAATTTGAAGCAATATGGAGTGATATTGGGGATGAAGATGAAGAGAAGAAGTTGTCCTTTCTGCTCTGCTTTTCCCACCCTTTTAAGGGGACTTAAAGCAGCTGACAAACTTTCTATTCTTCTCCTCACAGCAGACACCCTGTGAGGTAGGAGGGGCTGTGAGAACCCAGAAAGAGAGCTGTGACTAGCCCAAGGTCACCCAGGTGGCATCATGAAGGAGTGCAGAAGCAAACCTGATGATTTTACCTTCCAACCCCAATGCCTTCAGCAACAAACTACTGCTGTCAAACTGTACAGCCACTGAATCTACATAACTTGTACCAGAATTTTGTTCTGCCTTTTATGTGACCTCTATACTTTACTTAGTAGAGAAGGCAGTGCTATCCTTCATGTTTTCCATGAAGGAAGGACCAATGTTTCTTAAAATGTACTAAAAAATTGTCCTCTCTTTTTCTCTCAGATCCTTCGTGATTGAGTTCCTGGCAAAGCTGTTTTGTTCCTTAAGGTTATGCTGCCATCTGGTGGAAAGCTAACTTTGAAAAATGAAACTTTTTAAATCCAAAGCCCCTATCCCAACTTTCTTTTTAGGAGCTCGAGGTGGCATACATTTCCTCCCATTTTATCTTTACAACAATGCCATATGAAGTGGGTTCTGCTGATGGACAGCAAGAGCTCCAAAGCCAAAAAGGAGGAGGAGGAGGAGGAGGAGGAGGAAGAGCTGGCTTTTATGCCCCACTATTCTCACCCATTTAAGGGGACTCAAAGTGGCTAACCTGTTCTTACCTCCACAACAGACACCCTGTGAAGTAGGTGGGGCTATGAGAGCTCAGAAAGAAAGCTGGGACTAGCCTAAGGTCACCAAGTTGCCTTCATGTAAGCGAATGGACTCAGACCAGGAAACTATAAGATAGGAATCCAATACTCTAACCAGAAGACCTGGTTCATGGCATAGCAAGAATTTAAGGTCTGGCCATCCTAAAGGAAGCACCAAAAAACTTGGGGTAGAAGGTGGAGAAAGAAAAAAGATCAAGGAATAAACACTAACATTATCAACATGTTTTAAGGAATATATTTTTTAAATTTATTTAAGAAGATTTTAATACCACCCTCCCCTGTAGTCCTGGGGCAGTATACAAAATAAAAAGTGAAATATACAATGTAAACTAGAACTAAGAAAAAAATTCTATGCAAAATGTTTCTATGCAGTCAGTAAAATCCTAGATGAACAGATCATAGTTTAATCATAGTCTGATTTTGTACACGGCAAAGTTAAATCATATACTGTAGGAAAAACACACAACAATGTACAGTATTCTTCAGTGAACAAAACTATTTCATCTACTGATAATCAAAAGAAGAAGGTTTATATAGGTATTTCACTGGTGCAGTATTCCCTGAGCTTTCCCAGTGATTGGTTATGGCTGTTTGGAAAGCAAACAATTCAGGTTACAAAAGGTTCTCAAATTCCTTCTGTGATTGAATACGGTAATCTCTCATTATTTATGTTTTGTTCTGCAATATCTATGAGGGAGCATCTGTCAAACTCCCTTGCCGTAGGCAAACAATGAAAGAAAATTCAATCTTTGTGATTTGGGACATGGAAATACCTGTTTGCAAAGGGTGGGTCAGAAAACCCGAGAAATTTGAGTTTTGAATTAACAAGGTTTTGGCAGAACTTAACCTCTGCATATAAAGAGGTTACAGTATTCTAGAGCATCTAGAATCTGTATCTGTTTTAGAAGTACATTTGAAGACTTTAACACAAGTATCAGAAGTGAATTTACTAATGCTACTCTGTGAAACTGCCAGCAATTTCTTTTTTCTATCCCATTAAAATCAAAGTTATCCAACAATAAAATTAAAGTATGTACATAGACAACCACTTAAATGTCCTCTTCGTTGGTTTGCTACTTTATTCTACATTCAGTAGTTACTGTATATAGTTCTGATGGTCCTTTTGTAGAGAAGCGCACACAAGAGTTCTAATTTGCTGCGTGGATAATGTTCTCATTCAGAATATTCTGGAAGACTGTGGCAACACTGAATTCCAGGACTGGTTACCAATGGTGGAATAACAATGAGTGCAAATGTTGTCTGCCAACATACGTTCAGTTTGTCACTTAGCATTTTGAATGATGTGTGAAGGAGAGTCTGTGATTATTTTGTAGACAGAACTCAAGATTCTGTCTGATTTTTTAACACATAGCACATCCAGAGATTTTGTTTTCCTGACATGTAAGAGAACTCAGCTTACCTGGGAAAATATATTTGCTGCTGGAGCAACTCTGCTGTCAACAATGCTGTATAATATCGCTAACAATCTGTCCAGAGGAAATGGCTTTGGTCCAAGAAGGTGATTGCTGGTCTGCAAACAAAGAAGTGTTTATCAAGTAGTTTTCTTTAAATATTGCACAAGAGCATCATATTTAGTTTTCAATTGACATGCGGATTTATGGTGGTCACCTCTACTGCTAATGGCTTGAGAACTGGTTAACAGGCAATTCTCCACAGACGGCCTCAAAATACTGAATACCAATTTGGGGGCGAGTTCCCATTCAAGGAATAAATCTAGGCTATTTACAAGGCTATTTACATCAGGATTTATACTGATATGTAAAGCAAGTTAAAAGGAAGCAAAGGGGCACCTGGCAATCAGATTCAACCCCAATTTTGTGTCCCCACTCTTAAACACTTAAAACGCTTCCAAAAACGGATTGGGGAAAGCAATTCTTTCCCCTCCTCAGCCTTTCCCCACGCCTCTCTCCCCACTGCCCAGGGCGCACGGCAGCAGCGGCAACTCAAGCCCCGTTTGCCCGCTCCACCTCCACACCCACCATCCCCAGCAGGGGTTCCCTCCAAAAAAAAAGCACCCTGGCTGGCTGGCTGGCTCTGCTGCCACCACCGCCTGCACTCACACACTTAAACATGCACACATCTCCCAGTTCCTGCAGCAGCTTCACCCCGAAAAAAGCACCCTGACTGGCTCGCTCTGCTGCCGCCGCCACCTACACACTTAAACATACACACATCTCCCAGTTCCTGCAGCAGCTTCACTCCTTTCCCTTTTTAAAGATCAAGGAAGGAGGGAAACAGCCAGAATTGTGCAGGATTGCCTCTTTCATTGATCTTTAGGCTTGCGGGTATGGGAAAGGAAACATTGTTATCAGGTGTGAAGTAGCTGAATTGTTACAATGAAACTGTTGTATAGGGTAATACTCTAGTGTTCCCGAAGGAAGAAACGTTTTAAAAGCAAAAGTGGAAAGAAACACTGGAAAATTCTGGTGTTTATTTATTCCATTTTTAAGCCTCTTCAGTCTGGAGAGACGGCGTTTAAGAGGGGACCTGATTGAAGTATATAAAATTATACATGGTATAGAAAAGGTGGATAGAGAACATTTCTTTTCTCTATCACACAACACTAGAACCAGGGGGCACTCTATGAAGCTGATGGGTAGGAGAGTCAGATCCGACAAAGGGAAGTATTTCTTCACCCAGAGGGTCATTGGCTTATGGACTATGCTGCCGGAAGAGGTGGTGACAGCTACCGGTCTAGATGGCTTCAAGCTAGGGTTAGACAAATTTATGGATAACAGATGTATCAATGGCTACTAAAATGGATGCCTAGGTGCATGTTTCAGGCTGGGGGGTGGGGGAACCAGGGTGCTTGTAGCTGTCCAGCATCTGTCTGAGAGAAGGCCATGGCAAACTGATTCTTTACCAACCGAGAAAACTATATGGATGTCTCTGTATGATCGCCAGGAGTCAAATAGGTGATGAAAGCTGGGATTCTAGAGCAGGAATAGATTTGTCCTTGTCTCTGTTTGAGATGCCCATGAGAATTTGGTGGGCCACTGTGTGTGACAGGATGCTGGACTAGACGGGCTGTGGCCTGATCCAGCAGGGCTTCTCTTAGGCCAAATAATCCTCAAAATACCCCTGAAACTGATTGAGAATGGGGATGAAGAGGATCCAAACTGTTTTGAAACCATTTTAAAGTGGTAATGGGAACTCGGCTAAAGATTAACAATTAAAATACTTTAAAGAAGCTTCCGCCCCTCCTCAGTTCTAAGATGGTTAACTATTGAACTCATTGCACTTTTCAGAGTCTCAGGAAAAACCAAAACCAAAAAGAGAGGAAATGTCATTTCCATTATTCACTTTGCTTTTGATTTAGACTAATGAGAACAGAACAAAGTAAATGGGAGAGGGGATGGTTCAAAGATCTCTATCTACTGTGTTCTTGTCTGTGCCATGCCAGTGAAGTGGGATGGAGAGCTGCTGGGGTGCTTTCATCACCTATTTGACTCCTGGCAATCATACAGAGACATCCATATAGTTTTCTCGGTTGGTGAAGAATCAGTTTGCCATGGCCTTCTCCCAGACAAATGCTGGACAGCTACAGCTACTCACAAGAAGACTTAATCTGTTGCCATAAGCACTCTAACTCCCAGGCTATGATGGCTAAAAACATGTTTTCTTCATTCGCATTTATTTCTTTCCATTTATGCTGCTGTTCTTTTTCAATACTGTAGTGCTATTTTATATTTATATTTTGCCATTTCACTGTAGCTTGCAATGCCCTTTAGGTATCACTGATGTGATATTAAACACGCGTCATACAGAAAGATAGCTTTCAATTGTTAGGGAAGCAGTGGAATCAGTATACAAAACCTTCAATTCCAACTTGGCAATTTATGACGCATCTAACTCCAGCTCCTCCATTTGTAATTAGACTGTGGTTTGGTGCATCTTATATGGCGTGAAATACAGTAAGTTCTATTACTTGAGAAATTTAACCACTATAAGTTTTCAACTGCCACGTGGCAGGGCCGTTTAATGGAGGGCGGAATGCATATATTCCTAGGCAACTTAGGAAAGTTAGATCAGACAAGGGGAAGTATTTCTATCAGTTTATGGAATCTGCTGCCAGAAGAGATGGTAACAGCAACCAGCCTAGATAGTATTAAGAAAGGGTTAGGCAAATTCATGGTTAGACAGGGGTATCAATGGCAACTAGAATGAATGCCTAAGTGCTGCCTCCAGGTTGGAGAGACAGGCAGAATGCCTCTCAAAGCCTTTTGCTGGGATTCAAGAGAAGGAGAAGGTGTGCACTTGTCTATGCTTGAGATGCCTATGGGCAATTGGTGGGGCACTATGTGAGACAGGATGCTGGACTAGATGGGCCTTATCCAACAGGGCTTCTCTTATTAACTTGTAACTCAACCCCCAAGTTGCATTGTGTCCTCTAGATACTTCTACTGAAAATGGTATTTTCCTAGAGGAAATTTTTAAAGATATCACACTATGATTTCCATTTGGTCAGAGATGGTACTTTTTTACTGACTCCTACTCCAGTAACCCAATAAATTACTTCTGACTCCAACTCCACAGCCCTGTCTACCAACACATATTTCTTGCCTTTACGTAGTCCAGATTCAAAACACACCACCTCCAAATATTCTCTAGCAAATTGGACAAGATACTGAGGAAAGGCTAAAATCAGCATTTGGACAGCATTTTTAAAAACAAACATCGATGATTTTCTAATAATTTTATTCTCAAAAACTTTGCCACAGAAGTCCTGTTATTTTACTGCACTACATCTTATTTCTTTGCATTGCATGAATCTTGTTTAAATCAGAACTTTACTGACTTTGGGTGACAAAGAGTACGCATTTGTTTCCCAGTTCATAACAGCAACAGACACAGGAGTGTGTGAAGCTGAGTC
Organism: Aspidoscelis tigris stejnegeri; assembly: GCA_023333525.1. Taxonomy (NCBI): domain Eukaryota; kingdom Metazoa; phylum Chordata; class Lepidosauria; order Squamata; family Teiidae; genus Aspidoscelis; species Aspidoscelis tigris. The sequence goes on along the minus strand of JALMGA010000005.1, from coordinate 78,190,347 downwards.
TCCCACAGATTGGCATAAACATAGTTTAATATGATGTTTGAAAAGGAACAGCAAATGTAGAGCCTTCCATGCAATCGTTTGGGCACATTCAAATTATCAGCAAGCATATACAAAGGCATTAAAAGAACTGTCGGGGGGAAAAAAAGGAGGAGCAGGAATAGGCTTATAAATGGAGAGTACTGAGGTGGAAACAGGAGGTCAGCAACAGCCATGATTTGCACTGAATGGCCACAAAGACACATTTAATTTACAAGGCATTGAATTTGAGGCATAAGAACATTCGTTCCTCACAGAAGCCAGAATTCCATTTAAACTTCCCTTTCAAATGTGTATTTCTGCCAGCGCAGCTGGAATTAAAGGAGGATTTCAAGAGGAAAAGGAAGCTTCTCAATCCTTCTACCTCAGCAAGAGCATCGGTGAGCCTTCTCTGCTACTTATCAGCAAGATACAGCAGCTCCTCAATCTTAAAATACACAAAAACAATCCTATTGCTTTCTCTTTTTTTAATGCCTTCCTGTTTCAGGATACAACTTAAAAAAAAATTCCAGGCACAGTTTCTAACGTTATTGTTGCAAAAGACAAGCTGCAACCCGTACAAATGAAGCCACAATTTGAAAAGCTCAATATGGTTTTTAATCTGTATGCTTATTTTGCTACTCTACTGACAAGGGGAATGAAAAAGGTGGGGACTCAGTCTTTTCCCATTCATCCTCTAGAATTCTTGCAAGGATGAAATATTTATTTATTTATTTAGGGTGGATCACAATCATCATCATCATCATCATCATGATTATGTAAAACAGTAACAGAGCCTGAGTGGGGAAGGAACGCCTGGGGATTCTATATTCATGCCATGGAACTATCTTTGTGGTTGTTTTCCCATCATTCATCTTTTAAGAGCCAAGTTGTTGCCCAAATTAAAAAGAAGGCACGTGTCTTCGGCAGGGAAATCTTCTGTGAGTGAGGGGGAAAGATTCCATCCACGTATTTCCTTCAGCACAATGCTAATTATCAACAGTGACAGGAACACTTCTAAGTTCAATGCACGTTCATAGCTTTGTTCAGGGGAGGAGGAAGGAGCAACCAAGATACCCATGTTTGGTGAGGGCACTGCCAATCCCCTGTGGTCTGAATAGGGTCATAGCCAGCAGCCATGACATCAAACTAATGCAGATTCTGGCTAGGGACAGCAATGCTACCCAAATCTAGCAGGTCTGGATTACACTGATACTTTTGTTTAGAAGAAGGAGAGTTGGTTTTTCTACCCCACTTTTCTCACCCATTTAAGGGGACTCAAAGCTGCTGACAAAGCTTTCTGTTCTTCTCCCCAGAACAGATACCCTGGGGTGGGGGTGGAGGGTGAGAACTCAGAAGAGAGCTGTTACTAGCCCAAGGTCAACCACCTGAGTCTGCAGAGGTAGGCGGAATTAAACCCAATATTCCCAGATAAGGGTCCAGCTACTTAACTACAAGACCAAACTGGTTAGGCTGTGTTTTTTTTTTCAGGAAAACATCCTGAATTGCACCCTATAGTACCCCAGTGGAATAAAATACAACTATAATTGTGCAATTTACGTATTTATATTTCTACTCCACCCTATACGGGTTACAGTAAAAACAATATTAAAAAGAAGAGGACAAATGAACTAACTAAAGCAATGGCCAACAGTGCCTGAAAGAGAAACAGAAACAAATATCAAGAATGCATCTTGTTCCTAGTTTATGAATGTTAGTATTTTTAAGGGTACATCAGAGAGGATTAAGCCATTATACATTGGGAGTAGAAACTGAATACCTTTTCCTGTTTCTTCTGAAAGGTTTTCTTCGTTTTTCCATGATGCTGCAAAGCAAAGAAGCAAATGGTTGCGAAATATCAGGTCATGATACACAATGTTCAAGGTGAAAAGTAACCCGCCTCACATCTACAACTGAACTCGTATTTTCTGGAATTTATTCTTCACACTTTGTTTAGGTAAGAACAACATCCAATTCTGAACATGCTATTCTCATGGCATTACAGTACTTTGACACACAAAGCCAGCCTGTGTCCTTCCTCTTACTGTCCTAAGACAAAGTCTGCCTTAAATCTGGGTAAGCCTAAGCTCCGTAATAGTTGTGGCTTCCAAACCATCTTCAAGAAGATGGGAAGAAAGCTTCTAAGTTTCTAATCTCTGGAATATATTATCATCCTTTAATATGCCTTATTACTGAGAAAAACAGAGTAGTGAAAGAATATTTAAGGCAGCATTTCAGGAGTAGAGAAAATTTATTTTTTATTTGTTTATATTTCTATCCTGCCCTATACCCAAAGGTCTCAGGGCGGGTAACAACTATATCAAAACAATAATAACCATCACAACATTTAAAATAGCACAATGTCAGTTGAAACAGTAGTATTTGCAGTGGGTGGAACGTAACCAACATTTAGCCGAAGACCTGAGCAAAGAGGTGCGTCTTCACTGCCTTCCTAAACATAAACAGAGAAGGAGCCTTACACACCTCAAGGGGGAGACTATTCTGTAGCCTGGGGGCCACTACTAAGAAGACCTGCTCCCAGGTGCCCACCCGCCTAGCTGCTGAAGGCGGTGGGATAACCAGGAGGGCCTCCCCTCCAGATCTTAAGACATGGGCAGGTTGGTATAGGAATAATTCAAACAAAGAATTGTACATTTCTTCAAATTGATTATAGAAAAAAGAATCAACATAATTACCTTCACAAAGAACCTTTTATCTGTCCTGGCAGGATTATAAGAAGCAAGGTATGCAGCTATAAGTAGAAACTTAGAGTAATATGGGAGTTCTACATGAGCATGGGCTGAAAGTCCTAGAAGAAAAAGAAGATCAAAACCGTGTGATTCTGTAACAAAGGCGAATCGAAGTGACCCTAACATACCCAAGTCAGATGCAGAAAACACATACCTAATCATATGTAGGCTTTCACAGCCAGATTCAATCTCATTTGTAGCAGTTTTTGGGTTGTAATGCCGTGTTCCAGGTTTCCTTTTCTGAGAACCTAAGTTTTTGGATATAGCTGCAAGTTGCCTTTGACTCGTCCAAGGGTGTTTTTCCACTGTCACTAGAAGTACCCATTAAGTACCCATTAATGGGTACAAAAATGCCATTACGTACCCATTAATGAGCACTTAATGGGTACTTTTAGTGCCAGTAGAAAAACACCCCAAGTGCAAAATCCTCTGAAGATGGGTACCTCAGCTAAATCTGAAATCTTAGCTTCTCAGAAGAAGAAACCTGGAAAACTGCATAACAGCCCCCAAACTGCTACAAATGAGACATACCTAGCCCTCAGAAATTTAAAACTTTTCTATATCCATTAAGTGTTTACTATCTGATAATAGATTAGAGGATTAAACATTATAGAAACTCTCATCTCTGCACGTACCTTTTAGATGTCCAGATTCACCGTCATCCTGCTGCAGTTGTTCCCACTGGGAGCTGAAAGGAAGACCATCCATTTAAAGATAATATATTTGTCATGCCTATGGTAAGGCACTGATGAGTTTCAGTGACAAGATCACATCAGCTTACTGAGAGCCTAATATATGTAGTGATTTAACAGATACCCCAACACATGGTCTGTTGTGTGCATTAGTAAACTTGTATGTAAAGTTGGGCTGGTCAAGGCTTTGTGTGAATTGCACCCACATTTTCATCCGCAGATAACTAGCATCCCACCAGTTAGAAGAGTGTGCATTCAACTTGATTTGCAATTTGTCTGTAAAGAAAACTTGGGCAAATCTGATGTTACTAAATCCCATTTAAAAAGAAGTTAATCTCTATGCATTTGTGATTTGACATCCAGATGAAATGGAGGAAGGCAGATGAAACAAAAGGGCAGGAGGTCCAAATGGCCGGATGATATTTTGAACACTTAAATAGTTTATATGTTAGGAAAGCTGAAGGTCCCCGGATCAGCTTTAATATTTAAGGAATAGGTGAAGTGAAGAAAACAAGTTAGTTGTTAGGCAACAAGCTTTTATTTTCCCCATCACTTTCCCCATATAGTAACCTTTTGGTACAAAATTTCACTAGAGTGAGAAAAAGGAAGGAAATATAGGTCACAAGTCTAGAACAATACTGTTATGGGCTCTACACAAAAATAATTTAAGATTTTTTGCTCTAGTATGGGTTGGCTTAGTGGACTGAGGCTGACAGAGCCATGAGGGGAAGGAGATGGCAGTGATTTACAGTATGTTGGAAACAACGCCCTAAAGGGGTCTTGGAGGGAAATGGGCAGACGGAAAAGACTCGAAGGAAAAAGGGCTGGCGTCATTAAGGGTCCAAATTTTTAAAAACCCAGTGAGAATAAGGGCACAGGGATACATAAAGTAGGGCCGAAGCCATCCAGATAGTGCAAGGGAAAAGATCAGACTCCAAGAGCCATAGGCACAAGGCAGAGGAAGTCTGTCCTTGAGGCCTACCCAATGCTGAAGCCTGGAATCCTGCCTCATTGTCTGAAGACACGACGTTCGGTTGCCTGGCCAGTGCAACCGTGGTAGACTGGTTCTAAAGAGCAGCAACAAGAATTTATATCGGGAGGGGTCCCTCCCTCGGTCATCTGGCTTCAGGCAGGCTTGAGATACTCCACTAGTGACAACCTACTGCCATCCACAGAGAACAATACTGCTATGTGCTCCTAACAAAAATAATTTAAGATCTTTTGCTATAGTTCACTTGTTCAAGTAGAACTAAACCCTGTCTTTTTATGGCTATATATCTAGTCTAGATATATTACTTTTAAGCTTTTGAGGAACTGTTTTACCACCTTATCCAATAATTTCATTAGTGAATCTGGCAATTTCAGTCCTCACACTTGCTTTAGATCATTTGTGAACCAGTTCCAGACCAGTGGTCCCAGAAAAGATCTTTAAGGATCTCACATTGCATAGTGCAGAAAAATGTCCTCCTATTCTTACTGTCCAATTTTTTCAACAAGTTACTTATCTATCAAAGGATTTGCTTTATTTCATCCTTGCTAAGTTCAAAAGGACAGACAGCTCTTTGAAAGTCAAAGAAGATCACGGCCACTAGATCACCCTTATTCCCAAGCCAGATCCTTTCAAAGAACTCTTATTATGTGAACCAGGATGTCCTTCAGCAAATGTACTTGAAAGACTTATTTTCATCAAAGTTTTCCACTGGTCTCCTTGGAATGAATGTTAAGCGAAAGAGCCTTTAATTTCCCAAATCCCCCAAGATCCATTTATAAGAACTGGCGTAGTATGTTGGCCTAAGTCTAGTCCTCACCTGGATGAAGATTTCATATAGATGGTGATTAGTTACCAATGACAATGAATTAGACTGTGAGACTGGGGGTTTAAAACCACTTACCTCCACAGTAGAGTGAGCCCCAGATAAGGGATAATGAAGTTGGCATATGATTTTAAAATCAGCCAAAAGCCCCAGGGAATATTAGTGACAGCATCTTCCCTCAACTAATTGCAACTTTTAACCTTTACAGCAAAAATAATGAATTCCAGGAACTTATGTTAAGGCACTTATATTTAACTGATGTATAAATATCATCTTTATTTCCAATTCGGACTTAATTTTCATTTATTAGCTGTCATAAATTGTTACGAAGCTCAAGTTCCAGCAAACTAAAGTATTTTTTTTTGTAGGAAAAAATGCCATCAACCACTTGTGTGAGGCATATTAGATAAGCATCTGGAAAACATAACTTCTCAAAAAAGAGAGGGAAAGAATTTACCTTGATATTTCTCGCAGATAAACGGTCTGCATAGCTTTCTTCAAGTGGGACTCAATGTTTTTCCAAAGTTTGCGTGTGTCACGTTCACTGGCTACATCACACATACAATCAGTTTTAATTCAAGATGAATCTCAAAAAGACTTCATTAAAAAAATCACACTACTGATTAAAGAATGTACCAACATCTTGAAATCTAAAGAGGTTATTTATGTCCCACAATGCCCATGTGATATTCTTTGTTTAATTTTATGTGTTCCATGAAAGACTTTGGTTTTTGAATGGTACTGTCTTTTGGAATAGTTACACTGCAGTCCTGTTTAGCGGATATCATTTATTATTTTTGTAAGCAGTGTACATACTTATGATGTTTCTAAAGCAGTATTTACAGTATTTACAGCAGTTTGTTTTTTGTTAACTTAACCTCTGTATTTGAATTTACTTTTGTACTTGATTACTTCAACTTGCCATCAGCAGCTGGTTGATAACAGCAAAGTCAGCAGCCTCTTTCTTTCACCAGAGTCCATGCTTCTTTACTCCTCCATGTAAATTTCAGTTCAAGTTTGGCAAATGTGTGAATGATATTCAACAGGGTCCATTTTCATTTGCATTACACAGAACTCCAGCTTTAACAGTGTCTCACCTACTAGTAGTTCCACTTGTTCTGATCCCTAATACTCCTTTTGTTGTAGTTATCTGCATTCTCACCACCACCAAAGCTTATCAGATTGTGGCAAGACTCAGACCCTTTCTGCACTGCATCTTAGTCCAGATTCTTTTCTCAGAACAGATAATTGTTAGTGCAGAGTATGGCAGGCCCCGAACAAAGTCTGCTGTAGTCTGCACAAGCATGAGAATGGCAGTTCCCTAGCTCGAAATATAAGCCATAGTAAGACCCAGTGCAGAAAGGGGCTCAACCTCTTTTGCCACTACATCCAAATTGGTTGCACGGACAATCTATGGCAGCGGTTCTCAACCTGTGGGTCGCAACACATTTGGGGGTCGAACTACCCTTTCACAGGGGTCGCAACGAGTCTCCCGCCTTCCAGCCCCATCCTCACCTGAGCTGCCACACCCCCATGGTTGGGGGTCTCCACAACATGAGGAACTGCATTAGGGAGGTTGAGAACTGCTGATCTATGGAATCTAAAAGGAAACCTTCCCTTATACAAGTAAAAGGGGAGTATATAAGCCATGGGTCCACTTGGGCTCACCAAACTCATGCACAGCTCTATATGATGGTTTTGGATAAAATAATCAGTCTGTGATTAACTTTCAGTGTCATCGCCACTCTTTTAAGATGGTTAATGTTCCCAAATTTCTGTGATCAAAAGGTCCATATATAACAATTGCCTGATCCCACAACCAAAGTTTAAATATCCAGAGGGCATAGTGAACCTTTTAACTTTACCTCACTCTTGGTGGGTTTTGTTGTTGTTGTTGTTTTGTTTTTGAAATTTAAGCAGGCTACATTCTCGTTCACTTTTGGAGCTCATTACAGTAAATCTTCTAACTACACCAGTGAAGTTATTAATTGTTCCATCAACCTTCCAGGCACCATCCATCTCTTGATTACAGTTATGTATAATTAGCTCCTCATGAATTAAGAAACCAATGAAGTTCCAAAAAGCTATTCTGGGTCACAGGAACACCCAGAACAAATGCCCCTACATCACATAAACAGTGACTTTGTAGAGGTATAGAAGAGGGCAAAGGTTTGTGCTTTCCCTCTGGAATTTTTCATTTCATGGCTTTGTTACTTTTGCCAAAAATATCCTAGCCTGAAGTTCAGGCTGGTGCTTCCATTACACACCATTTAATCAAATGAATGCAAACTACTCACCTTCTCCTTGAACCACTGGCTCACAGTACTTAGAGAAATTAAGTGCAGCCTAGAAGATAAAGAGGCACATTTAGTGCTATTCCATATCTCTCACATCCTTGAATACATTTGTCATGGCTAAGAGGAAGAGGAAGCCCGTTTCCAAAGTCTGGTAGGCCCATAAGACCAAAGTAGGCAGCATGCCAAAATAGCCAGTAGTTCTATGGTTGCATCTGCCCCTCCTTCTTCTTCACACATGTTAGTTCACAGTGGGATAAAGTGCACATAATTTGTTGTATTCAATTGGGTTAATTTTTATGGGGATCTGAACAGAACAGTTGTCACTACTTCAGCAACTCTGGACATCAACCGCCTTTGTAATCTATGTTTGTTTCATGAACTCCAAAGAATGAATTATATCAGATACGGTTCAAGGAACATGTTAAAATTTTATGCTGTTTTAATTCCTGGATTGTCAGATTATGAATCTTACAGATTCAGGACACCATTTGCCCCAAATTATAGAGGATGCACAGGAATCTCTAGATGGAGTTCAAGACACAACTGTCTAGACTCAAAATCAAAAGCAGATAGTGTTAAAGCAGTTCAGTTGTCTGTGTAGAAAACGGTTATGAAACATTTACTAAGAATACACAATAGAAGAAAATTTCAAGGAAAGTATAGACATCTCCTGCTTAGCAAAGTTGTTTCCTTCCCAGAAGCTACTGTGACATCGAAGTAGTGTTGGGATGGCAACACAATCATGGCTTTCCGTAGCATCTGGAGATCCACTGCTGGAAATTCTTTTTACAGTACTAACCTGCCTAGTGGCTTATAAAAAGGAAAAACTGCATTTTACTTCCTATGTGTAATCAAAACCGCACCAAGAATGGTTTGTATTATAATAGGAGCAAATGTACTGCATATACTTTAACAAATGTGACATCCAACTCAGATTCCACTGTAGTGTGACCATGGGCTGGCTCTTCATTTCCTCCCAGGAGGTCACTCAACACGCCCCTAAGCCTCCTATCTCCAAAAAGGATATTTAAAGTAACAATCCCCTTAACCATCAGTTGAAGCCCCCATATTTGTTCGAGAAATGGCCAAAGCAATATACCGTATATTCCGGCGTAGAAGACGACTGGGCGTATAAGACGACCTCCAACTTTCCAGTTAAAATATAGAGTTTGGGGTATACTTGCTGTATAAGAAGATGACACCCGGCGTATAAGACGACCCCCAACTTTTGAGAAGATTTTCCTGGGTTAAAAAGTAGTCTTATACGCCAGAAAATACAGTATCTCCAATTACATTATTAGGGCATTAATCTGGTTGAAGGTGCAGAGTCTGAAGACAAAGCAATGTATGCCAAGAAATGCAAACAAGTGATGACCTCGTTCAGTTTTCCCAACTTGCCAAATAAGATTCAATCTGTATTTTCCTTGGCTTGGCAGCAGAGAACAACCTCCATGATAGTTGCAAGAGGTGCAGATGGAACCACATAAACGGCTAAGATCAAAATCCAAAGCAGAGCAGAACCATGACTGGAACTAAGATGTCAGAATATAGTTTGCAAACTTTCAAGTTCTCTGGAACTGCACATCACATTATACAAAGCATAGTAATAAGATACTGGAGTGACCTAAGATACTGGACTCATAGGGATAAAGTACTAGTACATACTATAGCTTTAAGAGTCCAACCATATGCAAATTACTAGGATAAACTATGCAAGTCGAGCTATGCAGACATTCTGTGTGAATTCCTAAACCGGTTCCTTGGTGTTTAAACTATTTATTAACTGTCTTTGTAAAAGAAACCAAACCAAAGCAACATACAAGAACAGGAACAGAAATTAAAAGAAAAAAGGTGAAGGAGGTGGGTGAGGAATAAAGTTGTTAAATATTCTTCTTACTAGATGTCGAAGCTCTTTCAGGTCCCTGCAAACCGGATAGAAGACACCCAGAAGAATATTTATATATGCAGCATAAAAATCAAAAGAGTAGTTTGGAGGATGGTCATGGGACAGAATCTTCTGCAGGTGTCCTGTTTAAAGAAAAGGCTGATGAACTTTATAGTAATGTTACTTTGTAGACTACAAATTAACCAAGTATTCATACTGATTCGCAGTCACATTAGCGCACCATTTGCCATAAGGTTTGAAATTCTCTACAGATAGTTCTGAAAAACAGTCACCAATATTTTCGACTGCAGCATACAAAAAAGCACACTGAAAATCAAGCAGGTAAATTAAATCTCTCTAGTGGCATCACTTCTTTTAATTTCCAAACCAAGTCTGAAGAGGCAACCAACACATTTCCTTTACATCTTTCTGCTAGGAAGCAAAAAGTTAGTTCTAGTAGTATGCACAGCAAGTAATGGGAAGAAGAAAAGAACTAAAAGTATCTTGGCTTTAAACTCTCCTCCAGACTTTGTTATTGTCAATGTTTTTACAAAGTCTGCTGTAGTCTGCACAAGCAACGAATGCTAACTGCATGGTGTGCAAAAACATTTTTGCTTTCTCTTGTTTTCATTTATTGGGCTACTATCCTATCCTTCAACCACAGCATTGCCAAGATGACAAGCAATCTGCTAAAAACCGCCAGGATTTTTCACATAAAATATTAAAAACAAACAGCCTTGCAAACAGTACAATTAAATCAGAACGCATGCCTGTTGCTTCTTGAAATTCTGCATAATAAATATTAAATATGGGCAAAAATTAAACTTTATTTTTTCTCTTTCATGTCATTTAACAGTGGCAATATCTGCAGGTATAATATGAATTTACTTTCTGTTGGATTTGGGTTTTAGATTGCTATCAATATCTACTAGAATGGATGCCTAAGAGCAGCTTTCAGGCTGGGGGGACAAGCAGGATGCCTATAAGACCATTTGCTGGGATCTGAGAACAGGAGGTTTGCCCTCGTCTCTGCATGAGATGCCCATGGACAATTGGTGGGCCACTGTGTGGGACGGGATGCTGAACTAGATGGGCTGTGGCCTGATCCAGCAGGGCTCCTCTTGTGTTCTTGTTTTTTGTGATTCAGTGAATCCCTCTCACCTGCTGAATATTCTGAATGCAGCCATTTATTACTTCGTTTTCACCTTATAAACTGTTCCTCACATAACTGAGCAACAACTAATAAAAGATTATTATCAAATTTATAACTGACTAATACACTTAAGGAAAAACTACAAAAATATTTGGTACTTATCTATTCATACCTTTAACTAAATGAATCCAACCTAATGCAGCTTAACAGCCTCAAGCAGAAATTGTGGTCTTTAAGTGGCAAATTGCAATTGTTACTTGTTTCCAGATTTAGGCCTGTGGTGAAAGATCGGCTATAAACACTTTGGGTATAACTTAACTATGAGTGTTTTTCCACTGTCACTAAAAGTATCCATTAAGTACCCATTAATGGGTACGTAATGGCATTTTTGTATCCATTAATGGGTACTTAATGAGTACTTCTAGTGACAGTGGAAAAACACCACCACAGATGCCCACTCATGAAGAGTTCAAGCAGCCAAGAGAGGGTATGACTAGAATTCAAAAGGAAAAAATGGTTCTTCTGGTCTGATGTGTTTGCACCAATGGAGTGAAAGGAAGAACAAACTCTACTAAGTACCATAGACAATTGCAAGAAAAGCTAATACCTTTGAACTCCAGCAGGATAGGATTTTCACTGTTATTGATATAAAAATGTGCACTTTCCATTTTCTTTTATAGCCAGTTTTTCACTGTTGCTGCTTTAAAAATGTGCATTTTGCTCACTCTTTTATATCCCTTTTTTTCCCTTTTCCTAATTGCTCCAAGAGTACATACAGCCATAAATTCAATTGTTATTATCTTCTAACGGACTGTGTTGCATTCATGTCCAGAACAATTAGCTGGCAAACAGCAACAATAATATAAAGATAAGGGCATTAAGCTCATCCTATACGTTACCTATGCTGTAGTCTGGAAAATACAAGGGCATCGGCTCAAAGCATCCTGTGTTTGGACGAAGCAGCTCCCACACAATTTCACTAAGGAGAATCACAGTCACGTTTCTTCCAGTCTTGAAGGGAAGAGTTGTTAAGAAAAGAACAAAGAGATCAGCTCGCAGTTGCATTTTTAGTTATAGAAGAGCTTAAGGGTTTTTTGAACACAAGGTTTATTTGACTCAGCATTTTATTGCAGATCTGCATAATCACTGGATCTTAAAAGCAGCCTAATCAAGCAGCCAACACAAGGGCAGATTAAGACAGACAGAGAGAGAGAGAGAAATAGGATTATTCTTTTTTCTGTCCTGTAATTTTCAAGCTACTGACTGAAGTTTACACAACTTAGTCATAAAGAAGATAACATGTTATTTTTTTAAAAAAATATATGCAATCTTTGGAAGTATTTAAGCTTCAGAAAAAATGGTTGAACTGATCAAAAATAATCTCTTATGTCTTATTTTACCATGCTTGAGCTCAATTCAGACATAAGATTCTTATGCTGCGTCCACACACACATTAAAAAGGCAGCTCAAAAGTATCTAGGAGGTAACAGCAGGTGGATGCCAGTGTTCCCATCTCACCTCTAATCCACATTAAAGGTCAGAGAAGGTGTACCTTGAGACTGTATTTTCCAGTCTTAATCCAAATTATCAGGCAGACACTGTTATCTCTTAGCTCCTTTTGAGCCACATTTTTTAAACCAGGTATGGGTATAGTCTTAAATCTCCATACAATATCCCTTCTCTTGCGTAATTTCCCGACTCATCCATTATTTGCTATAATCACAGTGCACAACAGATTAGGTCTAATCTAAGGAGCACATTTCCCAAATATTGCATGCTAGGCTGAATGGCAACTTCCCAGCCCTCTACTGACCTTCTGTAAATAAGGAAGACAAGTTCCTTCCTGCTTGCAAATAACTCTGACCTGTCTCCAGCCATACTGCACAAGAGCTATCACTGGATTTTGCCACAAGGCACAGGGTTTCAACACTTCCAATGTGTTAAGATGTATCAGCCCACTCTAAGCAACCTGGACCACAATCGGTCAGGCATGGCTAGCGTACTATGAGACATGTCTGCATTGCAGACAGCCCATCCTGTGCAATCTTTGGACAGTTTGGTCTACTGGTTAGGGAGCTGGACTCTTATCTGGGAATACCAGGTTTGATTCTACACTCCTCCACAAAACCAGCTGGGTTAGTCACAGTTCTCTTCTAAGGTCTCACAGCCCCACCACCTACCTCACCAGGTGTTCTGTTGTGGGGAGAAGAATAGAAAGCTTTGTCAGCCACTTTGAGTCCCCATAAATGGGTGAGAAAAGTGGGGTAGAAAAGCCAATTCTTCTCCTTCTCCTCCTCCAGAGGCCAGGAAGAAACGTTGCTGGGCAGGGCTTTTTTGTCCAGGTGCCCAGAAGTGGATCACTTGTGGTTTCACTTCTGGACACCTGACAAAATGGAGCTTTGTGTGGTGTACTGGACCACAGCCCACATGCAGCCTGTCTGCATTCTGCCAGCCCAATATAGCAGGTAGAACACTGTGCCACAGGCTGCTGACCACTCAATCGTGCAGACAAAGCAGTCTCGCAAGTCCCCTGGGTGAGTTTACCACCTAATGTGGCCATGGCTTTTCTTTTCTTTTTAATCATTTTTGCACTTCATCAGCTAATTTAACAAAGATAACCTACCCATTTATAATTATAATTAAGTCCCACATGGAATCAATGAAAACTGCTCTCAAGTATGTAGATAGATGGCTGCCATTTCAGTCTCTGAATTTCCTGCTCAAAAGCTAGCAAAGTACCTTTCTGGCGACAGTTAGTGCTAGGCCCACTGGCAAGGATAAACTGAACCACCACGAATCCTGTCTTATATGTTTAAGTTAAATGCACCTGGCTTCGGGAACTGTAGATTTAACTTATACTAGTCCAACCTACAGAATTTGTAGCTACAATTAAACTCTATCCTCTTTTCTGAATTATGGAGAAAAAAAATAAGTAAATTTACTTTGAAATGCTATTGGCTATTCAGAACTGATAAAAACAGGCTGTCCCAGTTTGCTTAATCCAATGGATTTTCCTTAAAAAACGATCACATCTTTTCATGACTATGCAAGCATAGCATTGGCAAAGATATGCAAGTGTTTGCTGGTTCATAATCAAAGACTACAGGCTGCAGTTTGCTTATCCAAACACTTAACCACTTAGGGTCACATTTTTCTGACGCATGCTTAATTTTAACCTCCAAGAGCCAGCAAAAATTAGCTTGTCAAAGAGCGCATCATGAAGTCTGCTGGATCAGACTTCTAGGCCAGCATCCTGTCGCACGCAGTGGCCCACCAATTGTCCATGGGCATCTCAAGCAAAGGGCAAACCTTTTCCTGCTCTAGAATCCCAGCAAATGGCCTCAGAGGCATCCTGCTTGTCCCCACAGCCTCAAAGGTGTACTTAGGTATCCATTCTAGTAGCCACTGATACATCCGTCATCCATAAATTTGTCTAGCCCTTCCTTAAAGCCATCTAGGTTGGTAGCTGTTACCACCTCTTCTGTCACCAGTGACCCACTGAGTGAAAAGATACTTGACCTTGTCTGATCCAACTCTCCTACCCATCAGCTTCATAGAATGCCCCCTGGTTCTAGTGTTATGTGATAAAGAAAAGAAATTATACAGGGGTAATAGAGAAACAGATGGGCATTTTAGGGATATAGCTACTTGACCTCCTTCCTTGTGAAAACCATCAACAATTTAGAGGAAATAAATACAAGGCTGTTACATATATAAGGCCTTCAAGCTACGCTGCTTACTGCCTCTGTGCTAATACACTGAGAGACACCAATTACCAGGCAAGAAAATCAAGACTCAAGTTGTGTATTTGAGTTGTGTATTTGGACACAAAAGCTACTGTGGTCTACAAATTGCTCAGTTTTACAGGGCCCTCTTCACATGCAACATGAAAAGGGGTGCTATTTTGACCCACAAAATAAATATCTCCATCAGATTGGTCAGAAATTTCCTAAGGGTTTTGAAGAGTTGGCTTTTCTACCCCGCTTTTCTCACCCATTTAAGGGGACTCAAAGCGGCTGACAAAGCTTCTGTTCTTCTCCCCACAACAGAATACCCTGTGGGGTAGGTGGGGCTGTGAGAGCTCAGAAGAGAGCTGTGACTAGCCCAAGGTCACCCAGCTGGCTTCATGGGGGAGGGTGGAATCGAACCCAGTATTCCCAGATTAGAGTCCATCTCCCTAACCACTAGACCAAACTGGCTCCCACGAGACCAAACTGGCTCCCACGAGACCAAACTGGCTCTGTCTTGCTTGAGCAACAGAATACTTCCCTCCCCTTCCTGCTGCAGCCTCAGCTTAAGCAATTAGATAATCAAACATTTAGTTGTAGATCCAAGAACATCTCAACAGGATCTGATCAGTTTTTGTATCACCCTCAAAGCATGGAATAAAGATCAGCTCTCACGCACTCAAGGGACTTTACAAGGATATATTCAGGAAGCTTGTTATCTTGCCCCGTGTGATCTGGACTGCGCGAGGTAATAGCAGAAAAGCCCTCAGTCTGTTCGTCTGAACTAATTTCATTGTTCATATGATGCAAGAAATGAAGCTTCACAAACATTCCTCCCCAAGGCACTCTGAAAAAAGTTCCAATTCCAATACAGCAGAATTAAGCATCTGGTTTAGTTTTTTTAATACCACAACCGAACTCACCAGGAAAATGGTAAGTATCATGCATTATAAAATTACAATCATATTGATACATTATATTTTTGTGATGATTGTAATTTTACACACACACCACACAGCATTTTGGACACACAGTCTATAAATACATCTGCTGTGCCTGTGTTGCGCTATGCTAGGTTTTCTAAAAACAAAAACTCATGGAAGGGGTGATTCTGTTAAGGTGAGCTAACACTACATAAGGTGTGCAGGGAAAGGCCAGCAGAATTATGCAGCTAGGTTGGCCTCTAGCTAGAAGCTGTAGACCAGTGGTTCTTAATCTATTCTTCACTGCAGACCTCCTTTACATTACCTGTCATGGACCCCAACCCCAACCTTGCACCCCCTAGCCTTGTGTCCCCCACCCCCCCACCACCATTGCTGGCCTACCACGGGGCCCCTGGGAAGCCTTCTCAGACTTCTGGGGGTCCCACTGTTGTAGACCATCATTACCTAGAGGGCACAACTCTGCTCGGCTCCTGAGCAATAATCCAGCTTTTTAAAAGAAGCCCAAATAGTGGGACTCCTTTTGTCCAAAACAAAAACAGAATCTTCAAGGTAATACCAAAGAGAAATAAAGAGAAATCAATCACAACCGACACATCAAGAGGGGAGGCGGGGAGGCTTTTGAAATTTTACATTTTTGGGAAAACCATTTGAAGTGGGAGGTTTTGCATTCATCTGGAGTACAACTTTCCCTGTAGAAGATGTTGAGTACGGTAACCAGAACTGTTCAGAAAGAAAAGTTATGCTTTTCAGCTGAGCTAAGTAGCATTCCCATTTGAAAGTGGGCCAACAACAGAGTTTGTCAGTAATTCCAGTAAACCTGCTCATAAGCCTGGGATAGATAAACTGTTGTTGCTAGAATAAGGTATTTCTAACCACAACCACCTTGGGCATAGCTTGGGAAGTAGCAGAGCATGAAAGCCCTGGCATGCTATGGTGCATGGGGTCAAAAAGACTCAAGCTTGACTGAACCTGAACCACCACTATCACCACAGCTAACAGAAAACCAAGGACAACTTAAGCTTGGAAATGCAGTCTGGGCAGGTAAAAGCAAAGCTTCCCCTGGAGCAAGACAATTTGGAACCACCAGCAGTTTAGCAGATTGCATCTGCCTCTTTGTTCCTTGCCCAATGCTCAACCCTCTCAGGTTCTTGCCTGCTGTAAAAAAGACATGAGATCAGAAGAATGAACCCACACAGTTCTTGCTCTGGGGTTTCTAGCCTGGAGCCTAGGAGAAATGCTGGTTCTAAAACTGTTGAATACTAACACCATAAATCAGATTTTCACGCCAAGCTTTTATCACGGTATTTTTTGTTTGACTGCATTCGTTACATTTTATCTCGCTCAGAGATTTCAGGGTATAATACAGTGAGATATAAACTTAAACAATACATTGAACATCCAGCCACCCAATGCTCTGTTCTTAAACTGAAGCTTGCCCAAATTTACTTTTCTAAAAAGTCACTGAGCAGTTTCCTTGATCGGCCATTTTCACTGCACAAAGCTGTGCCATTCAACCAATGGAGATTTGTTTCAAAAGTCTTGATGTACAGTAACGAAAAATGAGGTAAGAATCATTTGGCCAATTGACTTACCAATTCTTGTAATCTAAGAAAACCTGGCAAAATATTTGCTTCCATCTCCCTCAGCCTTTCTGCATTATCCAAAACCTTCAAATAAAGAAAAATGTTGTTACACAAAAGGGTTTCATAAGCAAATTGAAATATTCTCCATTGTCCTAGTCAGAATGATGTTTCATCAGCAGAAATAGGAAATCATTATTTCAAACCCTACTGCTACGTAAAATTACTTCAGGGTTCCTTTTTCCTCCACAATACAGCAAAACTGATTGGAAAGTGCAAATACTTTCCGCGTGAACAGCAATTTTCAAGCTTTCACATTATGCATTCCCAGAAAATCACGTTGATATGTGTGAACCTATACCAGAACCTTAGGAGCTGGACTGGATGGTGCCAGAGACCACTGTCAGCAAAACGAATAGGTCAAACTCCTATCCACAGAAGTCTGTATAAAGAAGCATTCTCCCAACCCTTTAACTCTTATTTTTCTGGTGAAAAGGTTGTTTTTATACCGCAGCCTAATCTTGTCAGCCAGGTACAGGAAACGGATACTTACATTGTTAAGGATTCATGCAGTAAGCAAGAGCAGCTACAGGATTTGCATAATGTGGGTACCCAAACTGAATACTTGATTGGATTAAAGCAGCCGGTTTACATGACCTGGACAGCTTGGATGTTGAGAAGCTTCCTTGTTTACCTAATTTTGTCCACTAAAACAGCCCAGTTTTCCGCCTATCCTACGGGTAGGATTTAGGGCATAAATGTAAGTCCCCCTATCTTTCACTAGTTGCATTGCTATGACTCCAAGACTTGATTATCTCAGAGTTTATCACTACATCCTTCCTTCAAGAGCTGAACTGTGGTCTGTCCTGGCAAAATGTGCAGTGCATGTTTATGTTCCAGAGAGATGCAGGCTTGACATCAGTCAGGAGGTGAGGCTTGAACTTGGGAAAGGTATATCTCCCTTGTTTCCAATGGTGAGGCTCCTTTCCTCCTTTTTTCACTGTTTTCCTTCACTCTATGTGTTTAGCTGAGCTGTGAAGGCGTACCTCTTTATCCTGGCCTTTGTCTAAGTAAAGGAACACCCTTTTCTCACATTCAGACACTGCCATGGTTTTAATATGTTTAATATGTCATTGGTTTTAATGTGTTCATTTTATATGTTGTAACCCACTCTGAGGCCCTTGGGTATAGGGCGGGATGGATGGATGGATGGATGGATGGATGGATGGATGGATGGATGGATGGATGGATACAGTATTTGTTTTAGATGTTACTGATTGAGGGAATACTGAAATAGCAAAACGCTTTTAAAATTGAACAGCTAATTAAATCAAATGCTCTATGTAAAACACTTAAGTAGTGACAAGGGGTAATTTTGAATATGCCTGAACCCAATGATTTACTATTAAGCAAATCAATTAATAACCTTTAGAGGATCAAGATCATACTAGTAATCCTGAGAAGTAATGCATTAAACATTTATGCAATGCTTTACGAAATAACTGAACATCAGTGTTATCACCTATGTCATCTTATCAATACCATTGTATAGACATGGTCCATAACACGGCAGTACAGTTACATGTGCATTCCAAAACACCAGCATGTCTAAGGCTCTGATCAGACACAGCAAAGGAAAACGTTTCTGAAGCACCTCTGAGGTAGGGATGTGCACAAATATTCGAATGCATTCTAGATTTGACCGAATCGACTCAATTTTGACATTTGAATTTGAATTGAATGCCTTTAAATTCGAATTTAAAGATTTGAGTTTCAAATTTTGGATCTATTCATTCAAATTATTCGGACATTCATATGTGTACAGGTTCTTACACGGTGCGTGCTTGAAGATTTGCATCTCTCCTGCATCTGTATGCGCTTGTATGGATCCGTTCAGGATGAAAATGGGTTGCATACAGGATAACTATGGGGTGCATACGGATGTGTACAGACCCAGCATCTACAAATGTTGTCAAGATTCATAAGTGCAAATTCGAATACAAAATTCAAACAAATACATTAGAATTTGCTTCATTCAAATCGAATTTGGTTAAATTTGAATTGTAAACACTCTATTCGAATTGAATTTTCGGGTATTCAGTTGGAATCAAATCCTGAAAACTGCGTCTGTGCACACCCTTACTCTGAGGAGCCTTTGAGAAGGCTTTGACGTGGGATTGTTCACACACAAACAAGTCTGGCCCTTCCCCTCTTTCATGAACATTCTGTGCTGGAAAAGGTGGATTAGAGAATGCTCGTGAACACAAGGGCCTGAGGTGTTTTCCCGAGCCTCCTCTAATCCTGAGGTGCCCCTAAAGTGCCCCTTTTGTTATGTCTGAAAATAGTCTAACTCAAGTTGGGGAAGGCTTTTCTGAAATTTTAGAGAGCAGCTACCAAGCAGTACCAACAATAGTGATCTATGTAAACCAAAGGCTGGAGTTGACGCCTCCTAGTTTCTGTCCCTATGAGAATACTATTACCCCATAGTAAGGACTGTGCAAGATGACTGAGGGGAAAAAATCTCCATAGTTTGGCTATAGTCCTCTAGTGGACTCAGTCAAAGAGAATTACTTTGTGATTTACAGCTGAAGGTCTTAAATATTATTCTCCATTAAAGTTATACTGTATATTTTAACACACAAGAGTTAAAGGGATTAATTGCAATTCTAAACACATTGGAGGACAAACATGAAGGACACATTGTTCTCAACAGAGGTATAAAAACAAAGCTCTACTGGCAGCATCTTTCACAGGGGTGAGTGAATCATTTTCAAGCTCCTGATTAATCACATTTGCTCAATACCTGTACTTGGATTAAGAGAAGCATTTAAAAGCCGCTACACAAGACTATCCATTTATCTTAATTTTCCCTGAATTAATTGAGGTTGAAATATCTTGGGTTATTTACCAATGAAATGAAATAGAATAAATTAGTTTTGCCAGGTTGGGCTACCAGAACACAATTTCTTCCATCAATCTCCATTTAAAGTGCCCTCTAATAAATCCATAAGACACAGGTTAATTCGCATAAATTGATTTCTTCCCAACTCTTGTCTGTTTTCATGCGGAGTAGATGGAAATGGTCTAATTTAACACTTAATTCCTCTGATTTAGCAACAATTTATCCAGTACAATTGATCATTATGTGGTCTTTAATGCCTTCCTTCATCTTTATATTATCTATTTTCACAGAATCAAACATTACGCTTTTAATACAAGTTGCCAAAACTGGCCCTCAAAAGCCTTATGCTAAGACATTTTTCTCACTGTAATATTTTTATGTGAGGATAATAGTAATCTGAATTCCATTCTCCTTCTTCAGCAGGGTCAATATTTCGACTGAAACTCTGCATGATAAAACAAAAGACCTTTTGGTGTCCAAGAGCATTAAGGAAGGACGTTTATTGCCAGAATTGGGAGTTACTTTACTACATCCAAGTCTTCTTCCCATTACGCTAGGTTCCTGTCTGTAACTGGCTTATTAGCAAGCGCTAATAAGCAAAGCCAATGGCCCCTGTTCACCTTTGGACTGTCTCCTATATGCTCTAGAAGGCTCTTTACTTAATTTAACCATCGACAAACTCAGAATAGTTTTAATCAGAGCAAGACTCCATGTCTTACTGAAGAGGATGCTGAAGGGAAAGTTTGAGGGACTCCCTTCAGATCAAAGACTGTGTCCTTGTAACAGCAAAGAGATGGGATCTGCAGAGCTCTGGTCTATCGTAAGCCAATGGCCTGGCCATTCCAGTTCTACTTTTGTGGATTCTTATTGCAAGATTCATCCACTGAGCATGACTCTAGCCACTGCCAAGATTTCGCCTTGATTTCTAAAGCAGATTTTAACAATTTTAACAGTACAGAGCTCCCTAATTTTCCACACTGTCAAAACATTTTCATGCCAAACACGAGAAAGCAATATTAATCTGGTAAGAACTTCTGACCTTCTTTTAAAAAACAAAACAGTAAACGTCTGTAGCACACCATGTGCAACTCTGAAGCATAGATTACGCTCCATAAGGATTCCTGGGCGCGTCTCAGTGATGCTGTTTCAGAAACTAGCAACAACTTGTCAGGATCTTGAGCAAAAGGCATTCCCATGTGCTCTACCATTTAGTTACGCAGTTCAATTTCATTTTCAATGTGAGCAAGAGGTCCCCTGCTGGATCGGGTCCAACCCATGTAGTCGAACATCCTATCACACACAGTGCCCCACCAATTGCTTATGGGCATCTCAAGCAGGGGAGGAAGACAAAACCTTCACCTGCTCTCAAATCCCAGCAAGTGATAATGCAAGCCATCTGAAAAGCAGAGGGTTGCTAGTTCAATCCCCAGCCTTTCCCCAGAAGTAGGTAATGGCAAACCACTTCTCTTGTCTCTGCCATGAAAGCTACAGTCAATCAGGAATTAGCCATGACTCAGTGGTACCCAACAGCTTAAGAAACAATTGCTAAGAAAATCTTTTGAGATCTTGGCGAAATACGCACATAATTCTCTGATCATATCAGTTTATGGGCCAGCTCATACTTAACGGTTACCACCATTACAACTATCTCACGACATACTCCACATTACGTAATGGCAATCCCATAACACTGCTTGTGAACTGCAAACTGCACCTGTATACACACAGCGTCCACAAGGTGGCACCATGTGAACGTTTGTCACTCACAATACATGAATCAGTCCTCATTTTAATGACTAAATGCCCTCATTCTTTTTCATTTTCACTTTCAGCCAGAAATCAATACAAGTAGTTACATCTTTCCAATCTTCTGAAAGGTGTTCAAGTGAAAGACATCAGCCAGTGTGAAATAGGAAAATGTAAGCTGTTTTTGAAGGTACGCTCCCAAGGATGCCCTTCTAACAACAGTTTGTTGGGCAAAAGTCTCTTTTGCTATCAGTTTTGGCCTAATGAGCTTAGGATGAGAACCCAAGGATGATCTCCGTTGTACAGTATGGTCTCTGTGGCCTTTTCCACACTCTGTGGGCTATCCCACACACAGCAATGGTTGAGAACAGGCAACCTGTTCCAAGGTGTGCCACTGGGCTGCATTAGGATTGTCCGGACTGTCCAGCCCAGCTTTGAAGGCCTAGGGTGTTTTTCCACCACGCTCCTTTAATCTGGATCTAAGAAGATCCGGATCTAAGGAATGGGTACTTCCCTTAATTAGGATCTAGTACGGTGATGGCCAACCTATGACACGTGTGTCACAGGTGACACACCAAGCCCTTTTAGGTGACACACATGGTCATCCTGGCCCCTGGACATGTAGTCCTTGCTTGTTCTTGAAGTGTATGAAATATCAACTTTAAATTGAAAATTTAGCAACAAAAGGCACTAATGTAAAGAATTATTTGTTTTTGCTTTTAATAAAATACATATGTCAAAAATATAACTTTTTACTAGAACTACAAATATCACAAAATTATGGATATTTCTAGATGTGACACAGCACCCGAGTTAAGCTACGTTTTTTTGTGTATTTTGACACACCGATCTCAAAAGGTTCACCATCACTGATCTAGTAGATCTGGATTAAGGGAAGTACCCAATGTGTTTCCATGGGTGGTCTAGCCTGCCTGCTGTGGAAACACCAGAACACACATGTGGCAAATCCAGACTGACCCACAAGGGGTCTGCCTGTCACACCAAGTGTTTTGGGGGACGGGGGGGTGCAATCTCTGAAGTTGCCTTCGGAGATTAGCACAGGCTCCAAAGACAAACCCCTTTCGAGAGAGGTGTATATTAAATAGCTCCTTGCTTGCATCTCTCCTGTGAGCACTGATGAGTCAGCCTCATTAATATGCACCTCTTTTCATGCCTGGAGGTAACAGGCAGCTCCCAGCTTCATTGCTCTTGAAAGGGTTTTTTCTGCTGAGTCTTTGCTAATCTCCGAAGGCAACTTCAGAGGGATTTCGGAGCTGCCTTCAAAGGGTCTCCGAAGTCTTGACTTTGGGGCACTCCCCCATAGGTGCCCCACCCCCCGAGCATCCTCTAGACCCCATTGTTGTATTGTAATGGAAACAGGCTCCCTACAGTCTGGATTTTCAGGCTGAAGACCCTATTGTAGACCCCTTTAATGGGGTCTACATGAAATCCGGATTATAGGTCCTGAAGGACCCATAATGATCTGGATTTCCCTAGCTGTGGTGGAAACAAATGTGTCCCTAATGGGGTCTGTGGTGGAAATGGGGTCATCCAGCTCTCCGCCAAATGGGTCCTTAATGGGTGCTTCAATGGGTACTTAGTGACAGTGGAAAAACAACCCTAGAATCCAGAAGTTGTGTGATTCCAGCTTTTTCAGCCAGGCAGCCACAAGTGGCACACTTCTGGTGCCACTTCTGGATGCCCAGCCAAAATGGCGGTAGCCTTGGTATATATTCTGTGTTTTTATTTTGGGTTACCTTACCTTACCGAGACCCTTGACTCAGCCAAGAGCAAAGACCTCTGAAGATGGATATCGCAGTTATATCTGAAAGCTTAGGTTCTCAAAAGAAGAAACCTGGAACACGGCATAACAGCCCAAAAACTGCTACAAATGAGAACCGTGACTGTAAAATGTATTGCAATGCAACATTCACCTAAGTTGCACTTTCAGGATAACAATCACTCACATCCTCATGGAATTAGACACCATAGTTAAGAATTGCCCAGTGGAAGTGTCCAGATAACTATTTGGCCCCACTATTATGGATCAACTTCCGTTTCTGAAGTCTGAAAACAAGCCGCTTGCTGGAACTTGACTAATTACACCCATCCCCAGAACCTTGTCCATCATGGCTGACAAGGGCAAATCAGAGCGATTTAAAATGATTAACAGCCCACTTAAAATAAATCAAAACAAAAAACAAAGAGAAGTAGATTTTATTTTGTTTTTAACGATTTTAATCTTCTTCTAGTGGGAAATGGTATATGCCAGGATTAAATAAACATTAGCTATCAATCCATGGACACAATGAGATGTTTTACTAATTATGCAGAATCACTGAGGCAAAATAAGTGTGTTTAGTTAATATTATTTATTTAGTTCTATCTTGCCCTATGCCCAGAGGCTTCAGGGAAGATTATAATAAAGCCAATATAAAATCAACTGGCGGAAACAGCATAAAAACTATTCTCAGCTCTAGCTGATGCTACCTCAAACTAAGTTAGGATGACCAACAACCTTAACTGCATCACCTGCCCTTTTTAATTGCATAAATGCAGTCTAACAATTCTGATTTGGTTGAGGAAGAACTAAAGCACATGAGAATTATTTGTCCCACAACTGCTGGAGGTCACCAGCAATCTGACCTCAAAGGGGTTACGATGTAGGTGTACTGCTGGCCTCTGGTGACCAGCCCCTTTCCTGACATCAGCGCAACTATGCCACTAGATCCAAATTGGCAACAATAGCAATACCAACAATAATAATAATAATAATAATAATATTTATTTGTATACCGCCCTGTGGCAACCCAATCCGGGCGGTTAACAACAATAAATATAATAAAAACATCATATAAAAATAAAACATTATAGTCCCTCCCCCCCTTAAAAGTATATTAAACAATATGACAAATTAAAATACAATATCAAAAACTATAAAACATAATTAAACAGACCAATAGCCCCAGTGTCCCTCTAAGATCCTCGACCATCACTAAAGATGAGGCTACGGGAGGAGTGAGGGGGTCAGAGAGCCCGAGCAGGAATGATTAATCTGGAAAAGTTAATCTGGAAAGGCCTGCCGGAAGAGATCCGTCTTGACAGCTTTTTTAAAGCTGTCTAATGATATCAACTGACGGATCTCATCCGGCAGGTCGTTCCAGAGTTTGGGGGCGACAACAGAGAACGCCCTCTGGGAGGTCGCCACAAGCCTGGATTTTAAAGGCTGAAGTAAGTTCCTCCCAGAGGAGCGGAGAGCGCGGGGAGGATTGTACGGGAGAAGGCGGTCCCTGAGATAGCTTGGACCCAAGCCATTTAGGGCTTTAAAGGTAATAACCAACACCTTGTACCGGGACCGGAAGCTAATAGGCAGCCAGTGTAAGGACCTCAGAACCGGAGTAATGTGGTCCCTCCTAGATGTACCAGAAACAAGCCTGGCTGCCATATTTTGTACCAGCTGAAGCTTCCGAACCAAGTACAGGGGTAGCCCCAAGTAGAGCGCGTTACAGAAGTCCAGGCGTGAGGTTACCAGTGCGTGCACAACAGTTTCGAGGCACAACTAAGACGGTGGTTCTCAATCTGGGGGTCATGACCCCTTTGGGGGTCGAACTACCCTTTCAGAGGGGTGCGATGAGTCTCCCGCTGCCCCTCCCCCCCAGCTGCCCTGCCCCTGTGTTTGTGGCATTAGGAAGGTTGAGAACTGCTGAACTAAGAGATCCACAATATCTAAATTAAACTGAAGCAGTTAATACACAAGAGGGTTGTATATACTTACCACATAAACAGTTTGATTCTGCAAATCAGGTGTCATAGTTATCTCTTTAAATAAGTGTACAAAATCATTAAATGTGCCACAGGATACATGAGGGAGACCTTCTTTAGAAGAAAGATTCTGTAACTGTCTCAAAACTTCTTCTAGAAGCTGTCTTGAAGTAAAGCACCCAATGCAATTCACCAATATATGAGGTAGCTGGAAAGAAAAGAAAATACAAGCTTTATATTTACTCTCTATCACAAAAATCAGCATACCGTATCACCAGTACAGATGATCATCACCCAACTGAGTTATTGTACATGTCATAAAAATATGGATCTTTGGTTAACCCAGACCACTTGCAAAACAACAGGAAGTACACCCTCACTATTGCTAGTTGGCAAAAATTATTAGTTTTATCGAGGATTGGAAGCCAACGGCTGTGACAGATTCAAGGTTTAGGCTGCAGAGGGCAGGAATATTTCTTAGGCCTTTTGCAAACCCCTTGCAAACAGCATAAGAAAGCCTTTGCTGCAAACAGCAAAAAGGGCGGGAAACATTGCCCGGGCCCTTTTGCACTGATTGGCTGCTGATACAATTGGAGGGAAAACCTGCCCAGGGCCTTGGAAGCTTGACTGACAGGAGGAGTTTCTCCCAGTAACCAATAGCAACAGCCAATCAGGAGGCTAGGATCTGCTGGATCTAATAAGCAGGGACCAGAGCTCTCTGGGTCTTTTCTCTGAGGGGAATTGATCAGAAGGGTCTTTTCTCTGGGCAAGAGTTGAAGGAGATTCATCGTGGGGGATTTTTCTCTGAGAGAACTTTGCTAGAAACTGACCAGGGCTGGGTTTACAGCCAGGCAAGAAAAGACTGGGTATTGTTAATTACTCAGGGTAGAGTTGCTATTCTTTGGTGGGGCTTGAGCTCAGGCAAAGCTAGCCAAAGGGGAAGGTGGATAGGACTGATCTACTGGAAAGCAACTATTTTCCTTTGAGCAAGAAAAGCTATTATTATAGAAAGCCTGTATCATCAAGAGACTTTCTGAACTTAAACTAACCATACCTGAACTTACTATTTTTCACTTCTACCTTATTGTTTGTTTTTCTCAATAAACCTATTTTGGTTTACTGTTTAAGCACTTGCTACCAGCTTATTTGAATCCTACCTGTACAGTAGTACTCACTCAGCCATTGCATGTTTCCAGCAACTGGCTGGAGCCCAGCTACTCTTAGGAGGGCAGGCACTGGCTGGGCAGTTGGAAATCATGACAACGGCTTTTATCCCATTACTAAATATTTGTCAATTGAGCTATATCAACTTGTTTTCATTTGGGAGCCGGGGACTATATGACTTTAGTTTGCTTACAATAATAAAAGCATAAAACAGTGTTAATTTGGTGGTTGTGCACAACATAAATACCTGTATATTCCGGCATATAAGATGGCTGGGCATATAAGACGACCCCCAACTTTTCCAGTTAAAATATAGAATTTGGGATATACTCGCCGTATAAGATGACACCCGGCGTATAAGACGATCCCTGACTTTTGAGAATATTTTCCTGGGTTAAAAAGTAGTCTTATATGCCAGAACATACTGTAACTTAGTCTGGGAATCCCAAAAATATTTGTACATGATTTAGGCAAAATTGGTAGTAGTAATTCTGGATGAAAAAGAAATATATAGAATGCCATAATATAGCCTATTTTAAATTTTGTTTTTCCAAGATTAATTGTGAGGCATAACCATACACACAGAAACAAACACTAAAATTGGGTGGGTCAGGAAAGAGAACAACATTCACACAGGTAAAATCTGAGTACAGAGTCACGTCTGTAACTGGCACCTAAAGCTTTTAGGAATAGTCCCTTAACAAATAGCAGAAGAGAGGACATTTCATAGGGAAGATGCTATCACAGAAAATGACCAACTGATGATGGCATTCTGTATTTTGTGGGACCCAGAGTTAGAAATCTCTCAACAAGGGTTCTCCAAGGGGTGTAATGAGGGAGACATACTTTAAGGTACCATGGCCTTATAGGCTCAACACAGAACCTTGAACTGGCCAGGTAGCTAACTGGCAACCTAGGGTGTGATGTATGCCCAAGAAGGTACCCACTCAACCACATGACTGCTGTGTTCTGAGCTAGTTGGAGCTTCCAGAGCAGATCCAAGGGTGGCCCCACATAGAGCACATTATAATCATCTAAACATTCATACCCTGGTAACCTTGTAACAGTGGCCCTTGTCTTAAAATTCATGTTGCAAACTTTGAACCCATGCTGAGCACCTGCAGAACCAGTTGATGATACTCTGATGATAAAGCTAAAGCAGCAAATATCTCTTTATCATGTTACACAGCACACAGTGCCATTTTACCCTTGCTTTTGATGGTTCTGTAAACTACTCTGAATTTTAAAAAAAACAGAGAAAAGCAGAATATAAACGTCTTAAAGAAATAAAATAAAATAAAATAAAATAATTAGTTTATTTTGGCATCCAAGAAAGAATATCCTACAAGTGGTTGGTTGGTTGTTCGGTTGGGAATCTGAGGTAGTTGCATAATACTTTTAAATAGTTCCCAACACCAATATACTCTTGCAAGAGCACTTCATGTAGAACTTGCTGAACTAACAGAAACTAAGAAACACCCTGGTATTTCCATTATTATTTGACTGTTCATAAATGCAATAGTAACAGCACTGTTCTCATGGACCTAGGTCCATAGTGTCATGATGCTTGGAAACTAGCGTGTTGGGTGAGCACTCAGGATTTATTCTCTTGAGGGAAGAAAATGATGAGGCTCTGTCAAAGATCATTTTTATTTATTGTTTGGAACAATATTTCAAAAGGTTTTCTAATATGCAGGATGATCTCTTTTTCTCACCTCTAAGGTTTTCAGGAGAGTCTGTGTCACATAAGTCTTCCCGCTAGATGTGTGTCCATAGATGAAAAGAGATGGAAAACTAAAATGTTGGCGCTGGGGAGGAAAGCAAATACATATACACACATATATACATACACATATATATATATTTAGTAGTTTTATTTTTTAAAAAAACCACCCTGACCTGTCTTCAATGGAAAGATTTACAAAACTCTGACTCATCAAGTTTACTTCAGATGAAAAGCTAAAGAATGAAAGGGCTTGCGAAAAATTTAACAGTGGGGTCTATTCTTTTTTTATTTTAAAATCCATCCAGTACTGGAAAATTCAATTCAAAAGAATGATGACCAAAATGTAACACTGAGGCAAGTCAAAGATCTGATATGATTAGACTACATGGAAACAGAATCTAAAGCAGAAAATAGGCCAACCTTCAGGCACAAGGCAGAAGAATCAGAAGAGCTACACTTTTAGTTCAATATGCTTTCACAGAGAGAATGTGCAAAATATTAAATATCCAAGATTGCAATGGATATAGATCTCCAAACAGATATCAGAAAAAGGAGACAATTTTAGAGTTTGAGCACATCTCTACTGCAGGGTGTATCTTGTTACTTAACCATTTTTAGATGTTACTTCCTAGAAACAGATCTGAATTGCTCCTTTTAGCCAATAATAACTTCTCCTCAATTATCAAAGGCTGAAGAAATCTTTAACCGTCTCAAGCACATCATACTGGAAAAATAATCATTAATAGATGTATAAACTCACAATGTATGCAATATCAAAGTACTTAATGAATCAGTTCTAAACTAAACCAGAATCTATTGTTGTATTGTTCTTTCAATCTTCCATTTGAAAACAAAACAAAACCCTGTAAATCAGGAATGTAATTTCCTACTGGCTCCTCAAGTTTAAACCAAGCAGGTAGCAGAGCAGAGAAGGTCCAATCTGACCCCAGCTTATTTATTTACTTATTTGTATTTATATCCCACCCAATGCCCAAAGGTCTCAGGGCAGGTAACAACATTTAAAATCCAATACACTAAAACATGAAACAAGCTATATTAAAACAACAGTATCTGCAAATGACTACCAGTAGCTACAAGTGGGAATGGAAAAAGTGTCCCCATTTAGCCAAAGGCCTTCCTGAAAATATACAGTGAAGGAGCTTGACACACCTCAAAGGGGAGATTATTTCATAGCCTAGGGGCCACCACTGAGAAGGCCCTCTTCTGGGCACCCACCCGTTTTACTGGAGGGCCTCCAGATCTTAAGGCACGGGCAGGTGACACTCAGCACAGCAGGCAAGAAAATCTTGTTCTGGCTGTTCAGCTGAGAGAGCAACTGCTTACTGTCCAACGGGCCTGGCAACTGATTAATGTGAGATAAACTATAAACATTTATACTTAAAACTATAGACTATATACTTCGCTTCCTATCTAAGCAATGCCAGCAGCGGCATTGCTATGGTGACCAGGCGACACAGTACATAATCGCAGCTACACCACTGGCCACATGCTCCTCCTGCACCTCTTCCACCTGGAAGAAGTGCAGATGCAGCATGCAGGGCTAGCTCTGCTGCTAGTATAGGTATGGAGCAATTTTACCCGTGCACAAAACCATTTGTAGTGAACAAATGCACAGAACTGTTTCTATTGAACAAATGTTGGTTAATCTGTTGTTACCTGCCCAGACACCTTCAGGTATGGGGCGGGATAGAAGAAGAAGAGTTGGCTTTTCTACCTCCCTTTTCTCACCAATTTAAGGGGATTCAAAGCAGCTGACAAACCTTTTCTATTGTTCTCCCCACAACAGAACACCCTGTGAGGTAGGTGGGTCTGTGAGAGCTCAGAGGAGAGCTGTGACTAGCCCAAGGTCACCCAGCTCGCTTCATTGAAAAGGAGGAAGAAGAGTAGGCTTTTCTACCTCCCTTTTCTCACCCATTGAAGGGGATTCAAAGCAGCTGACAAACCTTTTCTATTCTCCCCACAACAGAACACCCTGTGATGTAGGTGGGGCTGTGAGAGCTCAGCGGAGAGCTGTGACTAGCCCAGGGTCACCCAGCTGGCTTCATGGGGGAGGGCGGAATTGAACCTGGTATTCCCAGATAAGAGTCGGGCTCTTTAACCATTAGACCAAACTGGCTCACAAAAACAAATATTAATTAATTAATAGCATTGCGGACATAAAATTACAAAAGCAGATTTTGGTCTGAAAGGGACCTCAGACTGGAGACAAAGCTACCTCTCCAAAAATGGACAACAGAGTTGACACTTGAGATTCTCGACAAGGCACCAGGCCTTCCAAGCGAAGCAGCGCCTCTTCTGGATATCCCGGGTGCTTAAAGACAGGCATTTTGGATTTCTTTCCCACGACGATGCGCTTTCACGGGGCGATTTCCACTCTGCAATGAACAAAAACCTGGAAAATTAAGATGTGAGTCTTTTAAAAAGCCCGCCAAGAACCTCCACACTGGGAAGTACAAAATGAGATTCTAAAAGTCCGGTCCAACCATTACAGGTCCACAGGATGATGCCGAATTCGCTGCACAGAGTCCGGACTCTACACACACACACACACCACACACACTACTCACCTGTACTCAGGTAAGGTAGAAGAGACTGCGGAGCTGAGAGACATGCACTTGGGCGTGCCACTCTATGATCTGGAGGACTCCGGAAAAGTCCTCCCGAGCATAGAAGGGCCCAAGGGAAGCCTAGAGCGACAAGCGCGCGGGTTTCCGCTTCACCCCACCTCCCACCGCGCAAGCGTGAAAAGAGAACAACAGGGCACACAGCTCTCACATGAGAGGCGGTGAGCGCCCCTGGCTGGACGTGGGGCTCTCCGCTTCTGCTGCTGCTGCTGCCTGTAGTGGAGGGTGTGGGTGCTTTAGGGTGTGTTTTGCACAGCTTGTTGCAACGGGCTTAAGTGGGCGTACCACGGGCCCTTTCCTTTATTGCCCTCTGGTTTTCAAGTTTGGAGAGGCTGGACTTTTTAAAAATCGTTTTGGCTTGTTTTACGAGTTAGCTATGCTTTTGTTTTCTTTTGCCACCCAAACTAGAACTAGTCAACTAGTACCAGTCAAGTCGTTTTGGGCACCAGTAAAAGGGCAGCGAACAGCTTGCAGGCGCTGCCCTTTCGTTCCTTTTTTGCTGCCCAGACGTGAGATGTGTGGCCATTCCGTTATATCGTCTTAGACGCACCTAGTTGTGCCTAAGCAGCAGCAGCAACAGCAGCTGCCGAAACAAAAATTAATATAATATTGTAACCCGCCCTGAGACCTTAGGGTATAGGGCGGGATAGAAATATAAATAATTTAATAAAACAACGAGCACCTTTCAGTGCATTATATTCTGCAGGCTGTAACGTTGCTGGAAACCTGCCTGATCACCGCACTCTGAAAAACAAGATGAAGGCTGCATCTGCAACAAGAAAAGGGTTTACTGACAATGAGCTGAAGCGACTGAAAGCTATTTAGGCCTCTGTAATTTGACTAGCGCACAAGCAGCTTCTTTTATTCCAGTTTTTATTTATTATTTGCATTTCTATCCATTTCTATTGTATTTCTAGTTTACCTTACATTATATTCTCCCCCTTCTCCGGTTACAGTCACTATGAATGCAATATAGAGCGTACTGTTTTAAATTTGCTGAATTTTAAAAGTGTTTTGTTTTTAATGTGTATCTTGTTTAAATGTGTATCTTGTTTTTAATCTGCTGGTTAATCTGCTGTTACCTGCCCAGAGACCTTTGGATATGGGGCAGGATAGAAATTTAAACAAATAAATATCCCACCCCATACCTGAAGGTCTCTGGGTGGGTAACAACCTTAAAACAACAGATTAAAACAGAATATACATTAAAAGACTTTAAAAATTCAACAACTCTAAAACAATACACAATATGTTTAGTGTCTGTCCTGGGGTTTGTGTGGGGAGTATAATCAGCTCAGCCAAAGGCCAGGGCAAAGAGTTGTGTCTTCACCACCTTCCTAAATATATATAAGGAAGGGGCATGACACACCTTGAGGGAGAGGCTATTCCATAGTCTGGGGGCTATCACAGAAAAGGCTCTCTCCTGGGTGCCCACCAATCTCACTATTGAAGGTGGTGGGGCAACCAGGAGGGCCTCACCGCTGGATCTTAAGGCACGGGCAGGTTGATATGGGAGAAGGCGTTCCTTTAGATATTTGGGGCCCAAGTCATTTGGGGCCTTATAAGTCAGAGTCAAAACCTTGAATTGGGCTCGGTAGTAAATTGGCAGCCAGTGCAACCCTTTTAAAGTCGGTGTGATGTGCATCCGGCTAGATGTTCCAGTCAGCACTCTAGCGGCTGCATTTTGCACTAGCTGCAGCTTCTGAACCATCTTCAAGGGCAGCCCCATGTAGAGTGCATTATAGTAGTCCAATCTAGAGGTTACCAGAGTATGGATAACTGTGGCCAAGTCATCTCTATCCAGAAGAGGCTTTAGTTCACAGGCTAGCCATAGTTGGTAGTAGGCACCCCTGGCCACGGCCTCCACCTGAGCTTCAAGTGTTAGCGCGGGGTCCTGGAGTACCCCCTTAAGTTTGTGCTCCTTGCAGTGGTTGATAAGGTGATGTTCAACTTTCCCTCCCTGTTTCCTCACTTCATGTTTCTGAGTTTACGCGCGTACAATTATCCCCCAAAGGAGGCATGTTGGAGGTGCGTTTTTACCTCTGTTCTCATAAGGGTAACTAAGGTACACTTTACCCTCTTGGTGCCCATGTCAAGGGAATTTCCCCGCTTATCTTAACCTTCACACACCCTTCTTGCAGCTGGTTCTTTTACATCAATGAGAGGGGCTGTTGTACAGTCTCTCTCTTCTCCTTATGTGCCTTATAGCTAATCTCTTGTATATAGCTGGTGGGCTTGATCTTTTAGCTAAGATACCTCTTTTGAGAGTACATCTCATGAGACGCTAAGCAGCAGAAAGGCTTTTTGCTTTCTACAATGGTTCCTCTTATGTCCAGCTAAATAACGGAGTCTTTTAGTCTATTTCGTCAAAGCAAGCCTGAATACAGAAGCAAAAGGAGCAATTATTATATTAGGGCCACACCCACAGTAAGACCTCAAATGCCTCCCTCAGAAATGTTAGGCATGCTTGCATTAAACAGCACCTACAAACGGAATGTATCTTGTAATAGTGGCTTCAATGAGACTGAGGTGGACTTGAGGTTTGGCAAAGCATAGTGTAGGGCCTAGCAGGTAGAGAAAGCAGAAGCCAGAACTATTTTTCCACAAGATGGTAGTGCAGCACAGAATCTTGTCTAGAGTGTACATTTTTCACCTCATGATATACTTCATGTGTAGCAGTACAATGGAGAATCACATTTAGATAACTAAGCACCAGATTTATCTCTGTTTTGGCATTCTCTTATTTTCAACCCTTCCTTTTCTTAGTTTGCAGAGAAATGATAAAGCCAGCTAAGACAGATGGGAACAACAATTGTCCTTTATGCTTCATTTGTGCCCTTGGCTGGTTGCCTTTTTTTTTCACCCCTGCACAGCCTGCACCCTTCCAAAGTCCATCAGCTTCATAGAGTGCCCCCCTGGTTCTAGTCTTGTGTGATAGAGAAAAGAAATTTTCTCTATCTACCTTTCTATACAGTCATGAAGCCTACACATTCTCTCTCTCTCTCTCTCTCTCTGAGGTGACTTTGACGTTTATTCAGGGTGTCTTGTACAAACCAGATCCTTTGAACTGAGAAATGGATTATGATTTCAAATTTATCTTAAGCAACTTCCCCAGCCTTTCTTTCCCCATAAACAGAATAGTTTTATATTTGTGAATTTTCCAGGAACCTAGCCCTGGCAAAGGAATTTCCCCCTTATCTAATTCATTAGGTCTCTTTTCAACATATTTTTATTCAACAAGTTACCTGTTTTTATTTCTTAAAAAAAATATTCTTAATGCTGAGATAAATGCTGAAAACACATAACATTGTGGGGAGGGATCCATAAGAGCTTTGACAAGATAATCATGTAATTAATCTCTAGTTCATTCAAAAGAATTCATTAAAAAACATAGGACAGCAATCCTTACAGAAGTTGTGTTCTTCAGCCTCAGGTTGTCTTTCATGTGAACATCAATCCCTTTTCTGAAAGTTTCTCCTAAGGCATAATAAACAAGTCCCTCTGCATTTGTTGTCAATAAAACAATTTAAAATGATTTAGCTCATCTTGAGGCAGAAAAAAGAAACAAAAATTCCCAACTGTAAAGGGGAAAGATATCAGTGAGGATTTATACAAAGGTTGGATGGAGGCCAGAGTGTTTGAATCTATAATTTTTTATAAAAAAGCAACTAAATTTTAGATATTTTACACAGGATTTAAAGGGAGATGCTGCCTCCCATCTAGCATGGTCTGTCCACACAGGTGGAGCATAGACCGGGCAAGGGTACCCAAAATGCCATCCTAGTCTGCTTCACTGGTAGATCTCACCAAGAGCAAATCTTCTCAGCCTGGGACTGATTGCCCACTTTTACAATGGTAGCAGTACAAAGTGTGGAAAAATAATCTGCATACCTCCCCGTTCCATTTTAAGGGGCCTGTACAGCTAGTAGACTAGGCTAAGCTGTGTCCTGTGTCGACACAACATCATAACAGCTGATCCACCATGCAGAAGGGAGGTTTCTGGACTTAATGGCTAGTGTAGAAAGGCCCCACAAACCCCCAAATGGTGGTCTGGTCTGGTCTGCTGATAGCACTGTACAAGGGGGTTGAATACCAGACCATGGAGCTGTGCAGACTCCAAACCTCCATAGTCTGGTATACAGCAGCACCAATTGCACTGGTGCAACAAGGCTTGCCGTTGCAATGGGTACCCCAGGTCTTTGGAGTTTTAGGAGGTCCCCCATGTCCCCTCCAATGCTGGTGTGAGCTCTCGTGCTAGCTTGAGGCCTGGAACTGAACAGTCTGTCCCAATGCTATGGCCTTGTTCTAATCTACACCATGAGCTAGGGGTGTGCACGAATGCAATTTTTGGAATTCGATTTGAATCGAATATCTGAAGATTCGAATCGATTTGAATGTTTAAAATTTGAATGTATTCACATTCGACTCAAATATCTTCATATGAATTTTTGATTCATATCTGAACATACAAATGTCAACAGCATTCAAACGTGTTTGTATGCATTCGTACACATCCCATTTTGGTTCTATACGTATCCGTACAAATTTTGAATGTGTTGAATAATTGTGCACATCCCTATTATGAGCTATCTGTCCCAGATGTCTGGTCTACTTGGTCCAGTCTACTGAACGCAAGTGCAGAAAGTTTTTTGACTTCAAGGGACTATTTGCCATCAGACCAGAAGAAGAGGCTGCTGTGAATATGTACTGTGAATACACACATTCAGACACATTGTCCTGTGGCTGAACTAGGGTCACTATATGAAAAAAGGACAGGTAATTTTAAGAGCCTTATAAAAATTTAAGCAGAACAGGAACAGAAGGTACCCCTTTTTTTCCACTCCATGGCCAGGAGTGACTGTAACTCAGGTGGTAGAGCAAACTGCCTAGAAAACAGAAGGCTGCAGGTACAATGCCCTGCCTCTTAATGGAAACAGGCAATGGCAAACCACCTCTGTGTCTCTACCAACATAACTGTATAGATGTTCCCATACAGGTACTCATGCCAGGACTTGGATCTGAACTGAAGATACCCAACAAAAACAACAACCCTATCATCCATACTGAAGAAGATCAACAGTAATGGAAGCAAAGGCTTTGCCACTATTCTTAATCCTCTGTCCATGTTACAGCAAAAACCTAGGGTGCCCTAGAGAAAATAAACTTCTGGAACAAGGAAAATCCACTCTGCTAAACAGTGGAAGAAAAATGCCAAGCATTGCTAGCTGTTAAAAAGAGCCCTACTTTTGCCCTTTTTTCCCTTTGTGGTACATCTTTGATGGCTGTAAATGACTTCACAGTTACATAGAAAGCACTAGCCTTCCATTTCATCATTTTCTCAGCTGTTCTCCCTGTCTGTACTAGCAAGCACAGATTCTGTGAGCTGAACACCAACATACTGTTCATTGCCTGCTTTCATTAGCTTTTTATTGTAAGTTTAGACTGCCCTTGAGAATCCTGGCAATTGCTGAGACAATTTTCCTTCTTTGATATTCTCAGTGTACAAACTTACCCGTTTTTCCTGCCTCTCGTGCTGAAATCCATTATAGCATTCAAGAACCCAGAAGTTGAGTTTTCAACAAATTTACTTCTAGGCTGAATTTAGAAAGTTCTTTTAGACTATTGTCTGAACACTATTTGCCATACAAATAATGACTAGTGTTAATCAAAATTCCCAGTTTCCACTCTTCAGCCTACTAACTGCAGCGCGATTTAACTCACATCCTTTTAAAAAATACTTTATTAATTATAGCTGCAAACGCAACAAATAAACAAGAGAATACTAAACACTAACTACTAAGAAGTACATGAAAACTAAAACAGAAGTACTGTGATCCACAGCCTAAAAAGGTGTATCTATGTCTCCACTTGCATGTGAAAAGTCATCATTCCAATAGTGGCCAAGAGCACCTTTGCTTGTGGTGACACCTTCACCTTCACCCTTTTTCAGTCCATCTTCAGATCCGACTGCTCACATCTTTTCATTTCTAGATGTTTTATGTATGGGCTTTCCGTTCAAGAAAGTCCAAATGGAGGGTGGAAAATCCACAAATAAAACAACTAGAATGAAAAGGTGCAGGCAGTTAGCCCTGAAGATGGACTGAAGAAAGTTTAAAGTGAAGGTGTGACCATGGCCTGTGTGGCGTAGTGCTTTATCTGTACTTACTGTGTGTTCTGCTTGGTTCATTACTGCAGTTACACCAGACATATTGGGCTTTCTGCCTGTTTCTTCTCAGTCCTCCTTCATGTTTGACTTCCTACTCTGCTGCTGCTTGTCACCCTCCCATCCTCCTTCTTCCCATTCCATCATTTATCCATTTTGGGTGATTTTGTTGCTTTTAGAAAACATGACAGCAGTATGTAATGTGATGTGTTGTGTTATGTATTACTGGAATCAAAATGGGTCAGCTTGGATTCCAAACACAGATGGGCCAGGTTCCTACTGGGCAATTAAATCCAGATTTAAACCAGGGTTTTTAAAGAACAAAAATGAGGTCTGGATTTTTGACTTGCAGGGGAGAAATTCCCTCCCCTCTTTCCTCTGTCATACCCTAACTTCTTTGGAGTGGGCTATTGAAACAACACCCCCTATATAACCCTGTCACTGATTCAGATGGAGTCCTTTGGTAGCAATTCTTCAAGGCTACTTGATCAGTGATCTCTGTAAAATGCTGTAGGGCTGTGTTCCCATTCAAGATTTAAGGAGCTTTGAAATCATTTTGAAAGCTCACTGTTCCCAAAGGTTCAAAAGAATCTGCTGTTTCTGAGGATTAAAGGTCCCAAAACATAGATTATCTGTATTCGAATCAAAAGAAGTCTTGCTGCGCTGGATTTAGAAATAATCCTCACTATTCAGCAATGGGAACATAAGCTAGGTTTAAAACAAAGGACATGGAGACACTTGTCACTATTGGTTAGAACAGGAATAAGACTGATTACATGTTTCAGGTAGGGATGTGCACAAATGTTCTAAGCATGCAACATTTGAGCTCAAATAGAATGCCTACACATTCAAATTTAAACATTTGAACGAATTTTGAATGTTCCAAAACATTCATTTGAATGATTCAAAACATTTGAATGTACAGATATGAATGAACAGACACGAATGCACACGTACGTATCTGTGTGCATCTCAAATGTATGGAATGCGTAGAGATACATATGACACATACGAATGTTGTCAACATCGGTACAGTGGTACCTCGACATACAAGTGCCCTGACATACAAGTGTTTTGAGATACAAGCCGCCGAGTGAGTGATATTTTGCTTTGAGATGAGAGCAAGATTTGAGATACGAGTATGTAAATACAGTATAGTACATAACAAAAACAACTGAGGTGGTGTTTTGGGAGCTGGAATGGATTAATGGGAAAATTGCTTTGAGATACGAGCGATTTGACAGAAGAGCAAAGTTACGGAATGAATTAAACTCGTATGTCAAGGTACCACTGTATCTTCAAATACGAATGTCGATAGTCATATCTTCAGATTCAAATCTAACATTCAAATGAATAGATTCTCATGTATTCTATTTGAATTGGATTCTGTTGCATTCGGATTCTAAACATTCGAATCAAGGGACCAATGTGGGAACATTTTACCACATGTGGTGGACCTATGGAGTAGCAAGAAAATGTTGGACAAAAATCCATCTAGCAATGGGAAATATATTAAAAATTGTGATTCCATTTAAACCTGATTTTTTTCTATTAGGAATAATGGACAGCAATTTAGACCACTTGAATACGTTGATTGTGTATATGGTTACTGCTGCGAGAATGATTTATGTAAAAAAATGGAAAGCGCCAGAAATACCTTCAGTAGATAATTGGTTAGTTAAATTGTCCGAATTTGCTGAGATGGACAAATTGACAAATCTCTTAAAAGAAAGAACAACAGAAAAATATTTAAAAGTCTGGAGACCCTACATTGAATTTCTACAAGAAGAAGGATTAACAGCAGAGGGTTTTGATCGACTCTTCTTCTTTTCAAGGAACGGCCGAATTGGAAGACACTAGAACAACAGGATAAGATCCTGGAAAAATGGAGGAAGTCACCAGTTGTGAAAAATGGACGATTATACGTCAATTGGGAAAAAGGGGTGATAATCAACCCTGAAGTTTTAGTATATTGTAATATCAAAAATAAATAAAAATTAACTGAAAAAATGTTTTGACATTCAATTTGAATCAAATTCGAATTCAAAAAACCCCAATTGTGAAACCCCTAGTTTCAGGTGATCTTATGATAAACAGGACTAGATTGTAAGCCTGAGGGCAGGGACCTGTCTAAGATTAATATAATATTGTAACCTGCCCTGAGACCTTCGGGTATAGGGTGGGATAGAAATACAAACAAACAAACAAACACAAGAGAAAGCAGTGTAAGCATCGCCGTGTGTGTCAGTGGGTGAGGTACATAAATCCAAAAACCTCTTCATCTGCATTGTCTAAAATCCAAACAATTATAGCTCCATTTCCTCCATTCCAAGGAATCTTCTCTTCAAGGAACGCCTGGCTCTGAGGAAACTGAGCTGGCCCCAAAATGGCTGCTTGGGTATATGACCTCTAGAACTGCAGTCCCTAGCAAAGTCCCAAGGATCAAACCTTTGTTCTGATTCCTGCAATTGGCCAGCACTGCTTAGCACAGTAGAGCAAAGTCTGGCTGGCACTGACAGTCACTTTTTTAAATTAGCATAAAGATACTGCATTTATGCTAATACAGTCTATTTAAGTTCCAATGCAATGTTCAATTTAAAATAATTTTCTAATAGAACAGTCACAAACCAGTGGCTAAATAGTAAAACCTTTTAAGATAGAAACATGCGACAAACTGGAAAAGTCTAAGAAAAATCCAGAATATGGATATACTGTTGGCCTCTTGGCAAAGGGCACTCCATAGTCAATTCGCCACCGCTGCAAATCTCGCCTGTGTCCTTGTATATGTAAACTTTCACGTAAGAGACACCCAAAGGTGTCTCTGCCTCAGAAGGTATTGATCTATAGGCTACTTGATAACGCAGCAGATGCTCCTTTAAAGTTTGTGTTTTCCCAGCAGAAATCTTAGAGAAGAGTGAAGATGCCCAGTACAGTAAATCAATATACCAAGTGTTTTTTGAAATGAAAAACAGAAAATCAAATGAGCCTTTTAAGACGTAAAAAGTATATCACTTTAGAGCAGCTGTTAGCCATAAGCGCTATGTATGGGCTGTTTCATTAGGTCCCTTGCTTTTTATGGTGTTAAACCTGTCTTGCTTATGCAAATACAAGTCATTTTTACACAGATCTCTACAGGTGTTCATGTTTTTTTGAACTGATGGCAGGGCAAATGTGAACTGCTGGCAAGGTTGCCAACTCGTTGGTCTCCATTCACTGACCCAGCTAATAGAACTGTGCTCTGCCAGCTCATTAATATTTTGATGTGAAGCACCTTCCAGTTTTAATTAAGGCAAGGCTCCAGTTACAATTCCTGGCCTGGCTTCATCCTGACCCTTCATGTACTTTGTTTCCACTTCCTGTCTCTCCCTGCCTATGTATATATTCCTTGAGAAACAAAACAGAAACAAAAGCCATCCCTGGCTTTTAGCATTTTGGGGGGACAGATCACATTCCTCACGATGGCCAGATGTGTGATTCAAGTTAACTCTTAGAAAGGTTTCAGCTGGGTCTGCAATATAGCAGGTGCATTTGTAGGATGGCAGAAGGGCAAAAGTGCTGCCGAACTGTTTTATTTCTTTCACTCTACAGAGAAAGCACTTCTGATACCACTTGCTACCCCTATACAGTAGGATATGAGCTTGATGGGCATGCCTTCTGGCAATCCCCATGCCCCTTGAGCTCTCCCATGCCGCCATTATGATGTCTTGCATCCTACAAAGGACTCAGTTAATTGAATGCACCTAAAGGACAAAGTAACTCAGGAAAAAAATCAAGGAAAGAAAGAGAAATGGACATTACTTCAACTCCTTGGCTCTCTTATTCTCTGCAGACATCAGCCATTCTTCACAGACTCATACTTAGCATAGCCAAGATTCCAAAGTCAGTCAGCCAGTGGAGTCCATCTTAGTAATTTATAGCTAAGAGCAATCAGTGTTAGAGGCAACTCAGCAGACTTCCTGGAGTGCACGAGAGTGGGTAGTTATCACTTTAAGAAGGACTGACCCTTCTCTCACCAAAGGTTACGGAATGAAGAAGGGAGTTTGTCAAAGAAACTGTATTATTTGTTAATCTGCCTATGAAGTAGTCTGCCCTAGTCCCTCAGTCTAACAGTTGTGTCCGCCAATCAGTTCAAGGGTACATGATAACGATCATGTATATAAATTGTACATAACAGACAGATTTGTTTTCATACGATATGTGATGGTTCCATCTTTAACCATGAATCAGGAGGATTCATGGCCTGATTATGGAACTGCTGAGTTGCTGAATGTTGGGGAGGGGTAAAAGTGACCGTTGGAAGTGACTGTTGGAGTGGGGAGTTGGGAAGAGAAGAGAGGACAGTTGGGGAAAGGCTGCAAAAGTGGCGAAGGGACGTTGGGGCCCTCAGTACTGTAAATAGTTACCTTCCATTACATTCAGCAAGAAAAGCAACCCTCTGAGCATCCTGATTTTTATTTTTCTCTCTACCGGAAGAATTTCACCTCTGGGAAAAATCTAAAAGAACCTGCGGTGGCAGATATCCCAAAGCCATCACACTATATAAGGTCTTGTTCCCAAAGAGTACATAATGAGTTTAGGGGTGTTTTTCCACTGTCAATTGTACCCATTTTTGCACCCATTTTTGTAGCTTTTGGCTGTGAGCCGGATGATCCCATTTCCACTACGGCACCCATTTTGAACTCAATTGTTTCCACTGCCGTGAGGGAAATCCGGATCTTTTTGACCTTTAATCCGGATCTTCTGTAGACCCCATTAATGGGGTCTACAATGGGGTCTTCTGCCAGAAAATCTGGATTAAAGGGAGCCTGTTTCCACTGGAAACAGGCAATGGGGTCCAAAGGAGGCTAGGGGGAGGGGATGCACCTCTGACACCCCCCCCCAACATTGGCATCGAAGTCACTTCGAAGTGACTTTGAAGTTGACTTCACATTCACTTCGAAGTGACTTCGAAGTCAGCTTCGAAGTCACTTTGAACATGAGCTCAACTTTCAAAAGTTGAGCTCATGCTTCGAAGTCACTTCGAAATCACTTTGAAGTTACTTCGAAGACTGCACCCCCCACCCACCCCCCGCCTCCCAAAACACCTGGGGTAATGGACCGACTCCCTGTGGGTTGATTCGGATTCCCCAGATGGGTGCAAAGCTGTTTCCACAACAGGGGTGTTAGCACCCATTTCTAATGGGTGCTACACCTCCCGTGGAAACACATTGGGTGCTTCCCTTAATACGGATCTACTAGATCTGGATTAAGAAATTACCCATTCTTAGATCTGGATCTTCTTAGATCCAGATCTAAGGGCTGCAGTGGAAAAATATCCTAGATACCGTTTGGAGTCCTCAACATTCCCACAGTTTTTAAGAACTGGTACTTTTGTGAACAAAAGCTACCGAGAAGCAGATTGGGCCCCGTTCCCACAAGGCAAGGTTAATCCAAATTTGAGGACCGAGTATACATTCTGCCCATTACCCATATGTTACTGATAAAATGGACTGAATTTGAATTTCCTTGTTCCCACTGACAGTGGTTTCCATGCTCGGCATGGAGAAACAATATATTTTTCTCACCTCCACTCTTCAAGTACCTCTCCCACTCAGCTCATTGATTGGATTTGCCAGCAATAACATCAAAACTACCCACCTTGTGACTCTGAAACACAAGCCTCCACATGTTGCTAAACTATAACTCCCATTGTTCCTTGCCTTTGCTACAGGGAGCTATAGGCCAGCAACATCTGGAGGCTGGAGTCTGAGAACACTGCTCTAACTTGCTCTTCTGTTGGAAGTCCTCACAGTTGAGAATTTCAAATAAGGTTGTACTGCTGTAAATTGGTCTTTATCATTTTAGGTTCAAACAGGAGCTGAGTAAGTACAGGTATCAAACAGCTTTGACCGCCCCGATTACAAACCACCTCTGTTTTTTATTATGGTTTCAGCTGCTGTGATCCTATCAAGATGAGGAGTAATCTTGCTCATTTCAGCCTTTAGGTCTACTTTTGAGTAGAGTTTCACACCATCCCTGCACTTTCCTGTGGGGATTTTGTTGGTTTCTCTGGCTGGCAAAGATTCATACCACCAAAATTCTCTGGAGAAGTTAATACCACGCATAGGGCTGTGTTTTTAGTATGCTTTTAGTTTCATAGAATCCTAGAGTTGGAAGGGACCTCTATTGTCATCCAGTCCAACCCCCTGCTCAATGCAGGATTTCCTAAACTAGCCCAGACAGATGTAGGTCTAGCCTCTGCTTGAAGACCTCCAGTGAGGGAGAGCTCACCACCTCTTGTGGCAGCCTATTCCACCGACTGATTGCCCTCACTATCAGGAGGGCAATGTTTCATCAATTACCCAGATAATCTTACAGCCAAGATTGTTTTGGAGAAGCCCTGTATATATGTGTCGGGTACCCCATGTAGTACTGACTTCCTGCCATGCCAGTTAAGGAGCTGCTTTTAGTATATCTTGAGTGATTTGTTTTAACCATAATCAAAAGTAGTTAACTCCTTTCTATTTGCGGTTATGCTGAAGTCATAACAGAAGGAGGAGAGGCTGCAGTTTCTAGCTACTCTATATTTCTTCTGCTGTCCCCTTGGATGCTTCTGTCCTAGCTTTGAGGAAACACACAAAATATGCCTCGTCCCCATTACAATTCTAGTCTCCCTTACAAAAGAATATAGATTTATACAGGACATATGATATGTGCTATGACATAACAAGTTTTAAAATCTTTTGTTGTCTTTACTGAGATTTTGGTTTAGCTGTAGAAGTGCTGTGGAAGAGCATAATCCATGTATGATCCGTTAGTAGAAAGCACAATGAGAAACTAGTGCTCAATAATGCACAGCATTGTTCGCTAT
Source organism: Aspidoscelis tigris stejnegeri (assembly GCA_023333525.1). NCBI lineage: Eukaryota > Metazoa > Chordata > Lepidosauria > Squamata > Teiidae > Aspidoscelis > Aspidoscelis tigris. Next base: position 78,146,531 of record JALMGA010000005.1, on the reverse strand, counting down.
TGCTTAATATTTTTATCATTGCAAAACGGAATGGAAACTTAATCCACAGAAATGATTCCCTTTTTTTCTCTTTAGGAACTCAGCAAAACTACAATTTTGATTTACAATACACCATAAATTGCATTGCTCATACATGCCCCATCCCTTTCTAAGTGGCATTTCAGGGGCTAAGTAGAACAACTGAAAGAAGATGGAGGTGAAAAAGGCTTGAAAATGAATTGTGGAATGTATTATAGAAGAGCAACGATATTATTATCCCAGAAACATCTTGATGCTTTTTTCCTCGTGTTAAATAAACCTAGAAAATATCAGTGCTAACTTTTACTTTACTTTGATGTGAGCATTTCATATCCTTGTTATTATCCAAATCCAAATTTTGTCCTAGTTTGGTTTCTGCTGCTCAAGGTATGGTGAATCTCTTTCAAGTCGCTCTCCAGGATACTAAGGGGATTTTCTGAATGGTCCCTGAAGCTGGCTAGTGGCCTCCTTCCACATGTTGGTATGGTCCACCACAAGTATGCTCCATTCAATTTGGATGGATCATAGACTGGACCATACAACTCAAAATGGCCACTTTGTCAGGGACACCGGTAGACCACTTTAAAAAGATCCACTAGTAGACTAGCAAGCCCTCACCTGGACTTTCAGACACCCCCATGTTCTGGTTTAGTGGGGGATCCATTTCAGTGGCACATCAAAATCCACTTTGTCCACACCCAGTTCAATGGACTTGCATGTTGGCTCAATGGGCTAGTTCACTATAGGGGACAATGAGGAAGAGAGGAAGGACAGCTTCTTGCCTCTCTTGCCAAAATTAGAGCCGAGTCTGATTTAGAGGGTGGAAGCTTTCTTCACTCCTCAGAATCATACCTGGGGCGAGTTCCCATTCAAGGAATAAAGCACAATATACATCAAGATTTACATCAGGATTTACATCGATATGTAAAGTGTGTTACAAGGAAGCAAACAGCATCTGGCAATTGGATTCAACCCCAATTTTGTGTCCCCACTCTAAACACTTAAAACGTTTCAAAAAACGGATTGGGGAAGCAGCAATTCAAGTCCCGTTGGCCCACTCCACGTCCACAGCCACCCCCACCCCCAGCAGGGGTTCCCTTCAATAAAAGCACCCTGGTTGGCTGGCTTGCTCTGCTGCCACCGCTGCCTTTGCACACACACATTTCAACATGATCTCCCAGTTCCTGCAGCAGCTTCACCCCCAAAAAAGCACCCTGGCTGGCTGACTCTGCTGCTGCCGCCACCTGCACGCACACACAAACTTCAACATACACGTATCTCCCAGTTCCTGCAGCAGTTTTCCCTTTTTAAACAGCCAGAATTGCGCAGGATTGCTCTTTCCCTAATCTTTAGGCTTGCGTGGTAGTAAAGGAAACATTGTTATCAGGTGTGAAGTGGCTGAATTCTTACATTGAAACAGTAGTCTTTTGTATAGGGAAATACTCTAGCGTTCCCACAGCACTAAGGAAGAAATGTTTTAAAAGCAAAAGCGGCAAAAAACACTGGAAAATTCCAGTCTTTATTTATTCCGTTTTGAAGCCAAATAATCTTCAAAATACCCCTGAAACTTATTGGGAATGGGGACGAGGAGGATCCAAACTGTTTTTAAACAGTTTTAAGTGGTAATGGAAATTCGCCCCTGGAGATTCCTTCACTGTGCTTTTGAGAGATGGAGGGAGAACTGTCCCCACTGTCATGAGCAAAGTGGGGTAATTTGTGTGTTTTAATCTCAGGCAGGGGGAGTTCAAATACTGGGCATTTTTGCACTTCCCTTTCCACCACATGGATGGGAAAGGAGTGTAATCAACTAATGTTAGTCAATGCTAGTCAACGTTATCCTACCCCTACAAGTGATGAAACACTTACCTCTGTTTAGTCGCTTGCAGGTCCGCTTCTGGGTGCTACCATCTTGGATGCGGTGCCCTCTGCATTTGTTAGTGCCATTGCCGGCTCCAATGACCTACCCAGCCGGCAGAGATGCAAATGGTCTCCAGCTGGACCCCAACTATCAGGTAAGTTGGGGTAAGGGTTGGTAAAGTTGTGGAGCACAATTTTGTGCTCCACACCTAGTCAGCAATTAGGCAACTTCTGGGCAGGCAGGGGGCATTTCTAGCATGTAATTGCCTCCTGCAAGTGCAGATGCACCTGCCCAGATGTTACTGAATTGCTGACTTTGGGCTGAATTGCGAAATGGCCCACTGATCCTCTTGGCCATTACTGTGTAAGTTCCCTTGATTGGCTGCAAGATGTGATGTTGGCTAAGTTGCTAAAAGACCTAAGAAAAACCAAGGAAGACGGATCACTCAGGAGGAAGTCAATCCACATGGTTACCAACAGGTGGCCACAACTAGATGGAAGCAAGCAAACAATTTGACTGTTGCAGGTGTCATATTTTTATCTGCTAACAAACCAAGCACAAAAAACCTATTTTGTTCAAACAATAATAAATTTTTTTATAATTTTTTTAAAACTAAGGTCTGCATTGTAGATTATAAAAACTGTTGAATTATATATAGACATCATTAACATCTTCACATTCTGTAAACAAATCTGCTGTTATATTTATTTTAAAAGAACCAAAGTGCCACAGCTATCAATCATAGTTCTGCTGGGTCATGGTATCAAATCATCACAGAGGAAATCCCTAAACCTAATTAGTATGTGCTATGGCAACCTACTCAAGTGATTAAAAAGTTAAAAGGTTTATTAAGCAAACATCTCATTTATCTCTGTAATACATGAACACAAAGTAGAAAGGAGTGTTGCCAGACTTCATTAGTGATTTGCGATAAATTCAGGGACAAAGGAAATCAGGATGCAAAATGAAATTTTCTGTTGATAAACAGACTGCAGAGGCTTTCCCAAATTTTGGTGATTTGTGAAATGCAGATTTTCTACGTTTGCTTTGAATTATTATTTTTTACATTAAAATTTGGTGAGAAATTCTAAAAGTTTTCAATCTAAATTATTTATTTCTCAAAAATAATAATTGCAAATATGACATCCATCATTAAAAGCAATTGTCAAACATTTCTTTGCATAAGAAGCATTGAATTTTTTATCAACATTACTAAAAGAAATCAGTTTTTATCAAGATTTTAATGGCTGGTATAATGTTGTTTTTTGGAATTAGCCTTTTTTTTTTAATAACTGAGTTGACTGAAGTCAGTTTTAGTCTCAAATAATTCTCAGCACCAGCTCTATTCCTATATTTGTGTTTTTAAAACACTGAAAATGCCTGTTCACATAACAAGGTAGTGGGAAATGGTACTGAATATTTTATTGCCCTGTCAGATAGTTACGGTATTCTGATCTATTTTTTAACCAGAAATCTGTCTAACAGTGCTAAGTGATGATTTCAGAGCTGGGTCGTATGACAGCTCAATCAACATATCTTCTTCTCTTAAAGACAGGCTTGCCTTCTCAAGGTTTTCATCTGTGAATTGGCTTCTTATTTACTGCTTTTTCTCTTTTGCTTTCTTGGGGAAATTGTTCTCTTAACTTGCAAGCCAATGACAAGAGATGTTCTTGGGTGTCTGTGGATATTTATTGATTACTTCCCCAGTAGAAACATGAAAGTCAAAGTTATCCAGTTTCCTTTACTTGTTCCTTCTCACATGAACTCTCTCTCTCACACAGACACACAAAATAAACAGAAGAGGGAAGTATGTATTTCAAGTCTCAAACTTATTCACAAACCAGTCAAGCAAGCAGTTTCCCTCTCTCCTCCGCCCCACCAGAACTGCCCCACTTCTCTCTTCATAAGCGAGATCAAAGATTACAATAAGCATGAAAGTGCTTCCTTTTTAGTTCAACAACCCCCATATTAATTGTGTTTTCTCAGGTATAACGACATTTCCACATTTATGAACAGCATCAATATATGTCCACCATGTTTGTTTACTTTAATTGGTTCTCCCCGCCTTCCATTTTTCTTCTCTGATCCGTGGATTTGTTTACTCTCCTTTCCTTGTAGCCCTAAACCCAGCATATTTAGTGAACAAAAGTGTTAACCAGATTGGCAGCTTTAGACGATCAATCAAAATCAGAGAAAATCAGGGTGGAATTTCCCTATCAGTACAGATCCCATCTTTAATTAAGACATCTGCTCTGAGTTCATGACAAAGCTCAGACAGCCTATCTGGAATTCAGTGTGCAGCAAAAAATGTTATGTATCCTCTGCCCATGTCTTCATACAGCAGATAGAATATTTTTGCATTCACTACTTTTATGCCAATTCGAGTGTTCTTTTCAAAAGATTACTTATGCCTCTTATTCTAATACCTCTCTATGGATGCTGCTAAAGGAGCAACTACATTCACACTTGCCATTACTCCAGATTGTCTCCCTGGAATAAGCTGAGCTTCATTTAATGTAAGAGTGACACATCTTGCCCAGTCAGTATTTACCCAAAAGAAAATCTTCATTCATTCTTAACAAATGCAAGAAAATTGGGGGGGGGGGGAGGAATAATATCAGGGCTTTCACTGAGGTGTGAAAACATGTTTTCTTTCTGTGAGCTTTTACACACTTGCCATCATACCACAGAAAGGCTGAATTCCCATTGCCACTTTAAAACTGTTTCAAAACAGTTTGGATCCTCGTCGTTCCCACCCCCAATCAATTAAAGTGGTTTCAAAACAGTTTGGATCCTCGTTGTTCCCACCCCCAATCAGTTTCAGGGGTATTTTGAGAATTATTTGGCTTAAAAAAGGAATAAATAAAAACCAGATTTTTTAGGTGTTTTTTTCCAGTTTTGGCTTTTAAAATGCTTCTTCCTTATTGCTGTGGGAATGCTAGAGCAGTATTTGGGCAAATATGTCATGACGTGGGTGGGCTTTCAGCCTGCAGGACAGACTCTTGTCAGTTAAAATGCCAGGTTTTCCCTGTACAGCAGCCAGTTTCATTGTAACAATTCACCCACTTCACACCTTATAACAATGTTTCCTTTCCCACCTGCGCATTTTACAGAGTTAAAAGGTTGCACATGTGGAAAACTGGGTTACCATATATTCTGGTGTATAAGGCGACTGGGCATATAAGACGACCCCCAATTTTTCTATTTAAAATGGGGATTTTGCAAAACTGGGGTGCGCAGCCTAAACGGAGCCTTGGACTTGGGGAGAGACGGCAGCCTTACCTGCTAATCCCAAGAGTGTGGCTTGTGGCTTTGCTCCTGGCATTGACACAAGGGAAAAACCTTGCTCCAATAAAGGGCCAGCAAAGGATCTGGGCTGCAATCCAGCCTCGGAGCCTGCCGCTCTAGCTCGATTCGTCTATGACCCAGTAGGGGAGGGGGTGTACCACGGAGCGAAATATGAAGAATCCTGCCGTTGAAAGAAGGAAAAACCAGCCGTTTTCTCTTCAAAAGCCATTTTCTCTTCATTGTGCTCAGCTGCTAAATGCCTCCTTAGTTTTGAAGGTTAGTCAGAATTTCATTGCAAATCACACACATAAGAAAAGGATTACCATCACTGCCAGGAAAAATGTAAATGCACTGTCATATTTTTAAGATGGACTTTCCAATTTGGGCCCCATTTGTTGCTTGGATTTAGGTTCTGATGCTGATCTGAATTCTCCTATTGCACCCCCTTGATCACTAGAAGGTGGAACGGCTTCATTACAGATATGTTTGGATATATGACTGTTTTCACTGTCTGTTTGATTCAGAAACTTTTCTTTCCCCCACGCTTCCAGTTTTAAGCCATGAATCCACAGCACTGGCTCATTTTACACAAAATCATACCAAATCTGACTGCTTCCTCACTTGCTATTCATTTCACTTCTGAACACCAGTTAACACTCACTCAGTGCCCTAACTCAACTAGCAATCAAGCTAGCATGTAGGAAACTGATTGTTCTCATGGGGGGGGTTCCCACTTCCCTCCCTTAATCCAGATTTAGGATGATGTGGATCTAAAAAATGGGTCCTTCAACAAATCCAGATTTAGAAGATCCAGATCCTGGCAAGTACCCAATGCATCTCCATGGTCACTGTAGCACTTGATAACAATGGTTGCTAGGCAAGCTTGCAGTGGGAACGCCGGAGCGCCCATCTGTCCCCAAGCATAAGTCGCCCCCCCCCCCCAGGGCCCGTCCCTGGACCCCATTGACCCAATTGCGGTGCGAATGTGTGCTATCTAATCCGGTCTTTAAGGCTGAAGACCAGATTGAAGACAACTTTAATGGGGTCCGCGGGAAGACCAGATTTCAGGGCCTGAAGGACCCATTCAATCTAGATTTCCCTTGAACAGGCATTGGGTCCTAATGGGGTCTGAAGTGGGAATAGGGTCTTCCTGATCAGTACCAAACCAGTGCCTAATGGGTAATTAGTGCTAGTGGAAAAACACCCATGTTTTCCTGATCCTCTGAAGCAGTAGGAACTGCTCTTCCTGTCACATGGAAGTCCGTCCTCATGTCCTTAGGTGAGGATAAACTCTCACAATATCTTGTAGAGTTCATCCAAACACAAAGGAAAATGTGGAGGGAAAGAAAGGCCGCAGCTGATGCTCAAGTAAGTTGATTTTTTTTTTTACTTTGAAGCATCATGCTTTTCTTTGAAGGGACTGCAGAACATTGTAAAATCTCTGGCAGGTTGACACCTGTTCTGCAGTACCTGTGAAATATTCTTCCTATCTGGATATACGTTTACTATTTGCATTTGCAGACAATTGCCTTTTCAAATAAATGGACCTTTCCTGCTTTCAGTAGTAAATAGTTTTCAAACTGTGATGTGGTCCTCCTTACTGAAGTGTGAATCAAGGCCAGGGTGGTGTAAGCAAGCTTCTGTGAATCCAGAAATAACCCTTTAAATCTTAATTTAAATCGGCTGAGAAATTTTATTAACAGAATTTAAATACATCAAAGGCTGGAGACAGATCATAGCCTATAGGTACAGCAGAAGCAGCACAAATGAGATTTTACATCCATAATATATTGACATGCATTTCCTTTGTGCCTCCTATCTCATCAAACAGAATTAAGCTGTTAACCAAAAGCTGCAAGGGTTTCTCTCTGAACAAAAAGCAAAGAACTGACTACTCCATTTTTGCTGGTTTTAGGCTCTTCAATGACCAATGTGGCCTAGCACCAGGAAATCCAGAATTTTACTTCAAAGGATGTGTTTGCACCGAAGTGATCAGGACAACCCAGCCTGCTCTTGGATGGGGAATATTCACCTCCAATAACCATTCACATTTCACTGAGACCCAGGTAAATTTGGGTGAAGTTTGGGATGGAGCAGCATTCACAATGCAAATGCTGAGCACTGTCCCTGATCTTAACTTCCCACCATCCCTGTAGTTCAATTTTTCCCCAAAAATAATCCCGAATCCTCTGAGAAAAAAGACAGATATCTTCATTTGACCAAGGACCTATTTTGTACCTGCTGGTAGACCAGTCCAAGAATTGTCTGCAGGCCTCCCTTCTACACACTAATGCAGTCTTAGGGAGGCCATGTCTCTTCCTAGTATTCTCTGTCTGCACAATATAGACTGTTGACTGGACTACAATGTCCAGTCTACCAGCTTAGGATGGATTACATTGGACAGACTAGTAGAACCATTGAGGGGGAGTGATTTGTACTAGAAAACCTATGTCTGAACTGGAATTTGAAATTATGGAGGTTAAAACCAGCAATGTTCCAGCATTTGAAACTCAGACTACAACATGAAACCATTTTCTTCCCAAGATTAAATCTATTTTCTCTATCTAAATAACAAGCAATAAAGCTGCAGCTTAATGTACATGCCACTGGGATGCTTTACTGCCCCATACTTTATATAATCAAAGCTGTCTTTCCCATAAAAATGTTACATTAAATCATGTTTTCTTCATGACTTATTTTGTCTTTGAAAGGAGTCATTCTTCAGACATTTGGTGAATTAACTTGACAGTTTGATGTGGATAAACATTAACACATGGTAGGATTTATGAGAACCCCAACTCCAGAATCTAATACTGCTTCTTAACCCAATTGTCCTCACTTGTTGTTAGGATGGCAAGATCAATCACATGAATTTTTTAAAAAAATCAGCAATCTCTTTTTTAGCAGCATAGTGAGTATTGTGGCCTCAACATATTTGATTTCAAGTGTTGGATATATCTAAAAGCAGAGAATTTAAATCAATCTACATGAAGGTTATCAGATGATGTCTTTTTCTTCTTCATTTGACAAGTGTTAGGAAATAAATAAAAAATGGAAATCTCCACTATACTATGTCGGATTGGAATGACAATATTTAACAGAGTGATTTTTGTCTGGATTTACAACATCAAAAACACTCATTATGTTGTTCATTTATTTACAGTGCCAGTTGTTTTTAACTGTGGTAATAAAAGATTAACCATTTGAAGAAGGCTGAAACATCCAGAAAAAGCTTAGGTACAGGGACCATTCCCAAAAAATCATGACCACCAATGACCATAGATAAACAAATGAATCTGAATGAATGCATGAATAAAGTAAATTAAACTAAAATATATTTTTAAAATTAAATATTTAAATACACTCAAATAAAAAAGTTAACAAACATCCTAGAAATTCAAAAAATTAACATTAAAAATTCAAAAATTGATTTTTTAAAAAAACTTAAAATTAGAAATAAATATAAATAAAAACTAAATCAATTTAGAAGATTCAGAAAGTTGAATGACTAAAATAACTAAATAAATTAATGTTTTTAAAATTAACTATTAAGATAAATTTCAAAAAATAAATAGCTCCTGTAGAAGTGGTTGATGGGGGCGGTAGATGCCAGCTGCACCAGTTCCCAGAGGCAGCTGTTCCAGGGGGCAACAATACATGTAAAAATAAAAATTACCAATTTTTTTAAAAATCAAAATTAAATCGATTTAGGAAATAAATAATTTTTTAAAAGCTTGATTTTTAATAAATAAATAAATATCTAAATAGATTTTAAAACATGAATGGGAGCCACGGGGCAACATTACACATAAAAAGTAAAAATTTTAATTAAAAAAATAAAACATATTAAAAACAAAACATTTAAACATTCAAAATTTTGATAATAAAAATAGAAAATTAAATCAATTTTGGAAACCAAAAACCTGAATAACTAATGCAAATAGAAAAGTAAAAAATTAAAAATAAACAAAGAATTTTAATATTAAAAATAAACATTTAAATAGATTTCAAAACATGAACAGTTGCTGGAGTAATAGTTTTGTGGGCAATGGTTGTTGCAGGTAAGAATACACACAAAAATTTTTAAAAGATTTAAAACTGTAATACAAGTTTAAAATATAAATTGAGCATTTTTATATTTAAACAACTAGAAAATTAAATCAATTTTGGAAACTAAAACAATAAAATACAAATAATATAAAAATAGCAAATGAATAAAATAAATAATTTTTCAAACTGATTTTTTAGAAAATTAAACAAATCGACAATGAACATAAATTAAAAATAAAATTGGAAATAAACTTCAAAAATAAAATATTACAATTGTTTTAAAATTTAAAATTTATAGATATTAAAAATTAAGAATTACAGTATAGAAATAAAATTTTAAAAAGTATTTAAATATTTTAAAAAATTAAAAGTAGGATGAAATAAATATTTAAACATTAGGAGTTTGGATAATAAATGAAAAATGCTCATATAATACGTACATATCTGTACATTCAAATGTTTTGAATCATTCGAACGAATGTTTTGGAACATTCAAAATTCATTCAGATGTTTATATTCAAATGTGTAGATATTCTATTCTGATTTGGATGTCCACATTGGATCAAATTCTAATAAATTTCAAATGTTTAGAACATTCGTGCACATCCCTAAACTACATAAAGGGTGTTTTTCCACTGTCAGAAAGTACCCATTTTTGCACCCATTAAAGACCCATTTGGGTGCGAGCCGGATGATCCCATTTCCACCACGGCATCCATTTGGGACCCGATTGTTTCGACTGCCACTGCGGAAATCCGGATCAAATGGGTACTTTCTGGCCTTTAATCCTCATTTTCTGTAGACCCCATTAATGGGATCTACAATGGGGTCTTCAGGCAGAAAATCTGCATTAAAGGGAGCCTGTTTCCACGCTTGTGTGGCAATGGGGTCTAGAGGAGGCTAGGGGGAAGTTCACTCCGAAGATCAGCACAGACTTCAATGGAGCTGTTTTACACAGCCTTTGAAATGACTTTGAAATGACTTTGAAGCCACTTCGGAGATTGCACCCCTGTCCCCCCATACACCTGGGGTGACAAGCAAACCCCTCATGGGTAGATCCGGATTTCCAAATGGGTGCTCCGGTGTTTCCACAGCAGGGAGTCTAGCACCCATTGCTATTGGGTGCTAGACCACCCATGGAAACACATTGGGTACTTCCCTTAATCCAGATCTATTAGATCCAGATTAAGGAATGTACCGATTCCTTAGATCTGGGTCTTCTTGGATCCAGATTAAAGGAGTGTGGTGGAAAAACACCCATATATATCACTAGATGCCTTTTCTTTAACTAAACTACTATAGTGGAAGTCTGATCTGGATCAGGACTGGGAATGTGCACAAATATTCAGAGCATTCAAAATTTGTACGAATTTGGACATTTGTATTAAGATTGAATGTTGGCACATTCAAAGACTGACATTCCAATTCAAATCAAATGTTTCAATACATTTGTATGAAGCTTCGTATGGGATTCGTATGCATTTGTATGGGATTGGGCATCCCTAACCAAAACTAGTATAAGGCTAAGCTCATTTCTGGCAGAGACTTCGATTAAACTCAGTAGAAGCTTGCTGTCTCCTGTAATCTGGTATCAGGATTTCACTCTTCCTTAACTCAGCAGCAACCTTTTGTCAACCCTTCCCCGATCATAAGATTTCCTTGTTTGATTACATTTTAAAAAAAAATCTAGTCACTGAAATTGGCAGGCTAAGCCTTTTGTACAGAAATCCCAGATGTGGCAGCAAGATTGCAAAGTGTTCTGCCATGCAGGCTGATAAACAAACAATGGCACTTTGCATTATTTATAATTCTGGTTCGTTGGATGCATGCTAAGGGAAGAATAGAAATACACTCAGCCAATATCATGGGATCGAGATAAGACTTATTATTTTATGAACTCTTCCATTTAAAATGCATGAAGAGTTTTACACAAGGAGATAATGATGGGCTGGATTCTGATTATGTGTGTCTTAGGCTTGCATCAGTGAAACAACTCATATTACATCAAATTCACTCTTAACAAAAACAGAAATATCTAGAAATCTATAGCTCAAGTGAGTACATAAGATTTGGAACAAAAAAGGATTTTAAGAGTGAAAATTAGCCCGATGGCTCTGGACTAGGAAAACTGAATGCAGGATCAGCAGCCATCTTGAGTTCATGGGCATACTTGGAAGTTTGGGAGCATGCAATACGTTACTCAGCGATCATTTTCCCCAGCAGAAAGCAAGAAACATACGCACTCAGACAGAGTCTTTCCTTTCCGGGCTGAAATGCGGACACGGCTTCTTTAATCAGGTCCCCAATGTGGAAGCTGTTTAAGCTAAGCGTTCTTAATCTTAGCTTAGGGGCTGTTAAACCAGTTTCCGCAGTCAATGCGGAAACACCCTGTGTGAATTCCTTGCTTGTATTGGGGCCTGAGGGTGGCTGGTGGGCTATTCTGACAGAATAGAAGGAGACATCTCACCTCTACAAGCTACCTTTTGCTTCTCCAGGCGCTACCCCTTTCATCTGAAGGGGCTGGTTTCTGGCCAGATGGTCAAGTCCCCTGGAGAGGGCCTCAGTTACTTTCACCATGGTCTCCTCAAAGATCGTTGGTCATGTTTTTTGAGGGCTTTGAGTCATCTTCATCTCTATTCCATCAGAGATTTTCATCTATCCTCTTACCTTCTCAGCACGAGAAGGAGTTCTAGGAGATGCTATTCACTGTTTCACATGTTCTCCTGATGCCACTGGTAATTCAACAGCAAATACTCAGGACAGTGCTTTATTTCACCACCATGGTCTCTTAAATCACTACAGGCCTCAAGCTTTGCTTCTTCACTCATTTTTTCACAGAGATTATCCTCTGCATTACCATTAATGTTTCCCATCCTGCTTGAAATGATACCAATAGCAATTTCTAACTCTCTCTACATTTAAAGGCATCTGCAAAACACAAGCTTGGCATATCAGAAAGGTCAGAGTTGGATAGCTTAGATGTGTACGCTTTGTCCTAAAATGCCCAGAGGCTCCCATTAAATAGCTGGCTCTAATATAATATCAGGCTTGATTTATTTAAAGCCTTTTTATCCTGTTGTTTGTAATGATTTCTAGTTTGTTCCAAGATATCTCTACTCTCAAGCTTATAATGTAAAAGGTTGGCACAAAAGGAGAAGATGTTGGAGGGGGTGAGGAAAATAAAGCCAGGCATTATTTCTTTGGGAGTTTAGAATTTGAGAACTTTGCATCCACCTGTAGCAGTTCCTCTCAAATACTTAAGCTGATGATAGTGTGGACAGTGAAGAGGGAGGCTGTTCTCGACTGATCAAGAGTCTAAAAATGTTGGGGTCACCAAAAGCAAAATCATTTCACAACATATAAGACTCACTGGCCAGGGTCACCCCTTCGCTTTAAACCTTCTTCAGTCCATCACACCTTTTCATTTCTATTCATTTTATTTGTGGACTTTCCATTCAGGACAGTCCAAATGGAGTATGGAATGTCCACAAATAAACAGAAACGAAAAGGTGTGAGCAGTCAGACCTGAAGATGGAATGTAAAAGGTTTGAAGTGAAGGTATGACTAGGACTACTATTAACTTCTGTCCTGGAGCTAGGAGAAAATGCTCTTCTACCCAAACAGATGCCATTGTTTTGCTCGTTGTTTAATGTTTTTCTCATTGTTTAATGAGAAGCATTAATGCCAGCATACCTTTTCCTGGACTTTCCCTACTTCTGCTTATTATTAGGCTTAAGTGATTGTACCATTTTCATTTTATTTCCCTACTTTATCTACTAAATGTAGAGCTTGAACTGACATTGATACTATAATCTCCCACTAATGATGCTGAAAGGCAGAGCGTAATAAGAATCAATTCAAATTTTATTGCATAATATTATGTTTCATAGTTTTATTGTATAATTGAATTTGTCAGTTTCACAAATGAAGAATTCTTGGATCAATGGATTCATAGAAAGATCTGAGTGTGAGGGCTGTTTGTTTCTTAATGATTGAAAACCACAAAAACAACAAATAACTAAAGTCATTTTCATACTCATCTGATATGGAAATACTGTAATCAAAGGAAGAATGCTTATAGCTCAATGGTAGGTGTAATGTTTGCGTTTTAATAAACACACTGACACCTTTTAAGTCCAGTATCAAAATGCTTTATTCCACAAGACTCCACATCAGCTAAGTAGGAATCAGCCACTCATTCCAGATGTGGCTCATTAACATCAGAATCAACTTTATACCAAACCTTAAAGTAATCTATAAAGTAGGGAAACTGTCCACAGATCCAGTACCCAATACTTCCCTGGGGCATTAATAGCAAACCACTTCTGTATATGTACCAAGAACACTGCATAGATGTATCCTTTGGGTCACCACCATCACCCTACTCAATGATAACAAGCAACATCAATAAAGCAGATGATGCCCGCTAGGACCCCTCAATCCCAAAAGTATGTTTTTTAAGTTTAAAATGCAAAGTGTGGCGATCACGGTAAGTCCAGACGCTTAAAAGTGTCGCCAAAGTGTATTTTCACAAGGGTAAGTAGCCTAAGGGAGGGGCTAGTTGAGCACTCCAAGGGGAGGGGTTGAATTTGCATCCAGGCGGAGCTCAGCCAATAAGGGCGAAGCTAGCCAGCCAGGCCCATATTTAAGGGGGGGCCTGAGGGAACAATTTCGGTTCTCTGCCTTGGGTCGTTAATCCTGGAGGGAGGATAACGAAGGGGAGAAACGGGCTCTTAGCTGAGGAGGCTAAAGTTAGGGTCCTGAGTCTTTTAGTATATGAATGCTAAGCTTGTGAAGTTATTTAAAAGGAAAGCTAACAAATTCTGAACTGATTGAAGTTTTATTCTTGAACTTGTAGAGTCTTTTGACTTAGTGTAAAAGTGAAAGACTGAACTGCTTGACAGCAAAAGTAACCACGTGTAACTAACTGTGAGAAGAAGCTGACTTTAAACTTCATCTGTATTCAATAAACACATGTTCTTGTTGTTTCAAAGAAGCTTCGTCGAGTTCTGTTTATAAAGGGAGCCAAATAGGGCCAGAGTTCTAAACAGTAACTGTATCCAACCCACTGCTGGAGATTGGCAGAGTGGGGGCAGGGCGCTGTCTGCTGCAGCATCAGAAGGGAGGCAACATTATTATCAAGCCAAAGAGTAGAGAAAAGGAAATGGAAGGTGCGCCTCTTGGAAGGAAATAACAGAGTTTGATTCACAAGTAAACACAATGCTACCACACTACCAAATAAAGATAAATATATATAGGAAACAGGTAAGGGTGGAGAGGCGGCCTTTACAACTGGTGGCAAGCGCTGGGATCCGAGTAATCCAGTGTTTGTGCAGAAATTTCTGAAGTAAAAGTTGTTGAATTTTGACTTTTAAAGTCACTTAAAGTCAATATCCTGAGGTAAAACACCTAGGGTAAGGTAGGGATATTGACTTGAAAGCAGCAGGTGGTCGTTGCGAGGTATACGACTTTAGGTAACAGGTAGCAACACCACTGGAAGTTGCAGGCAGAGGCTACACTTGATTATATTATAAAAGAAAAGGCAGCAAAAAAAAAAAAGGTGTTTCGAGGTAACAGTTTAAAGGTATTGGTAGAAACACCTAATCTACACTGCGGTCCTGTGTGCAACTCAATACACAAATATAAAGGCAGATTTGTGAGGTAAACAAAGACGGTATAGTAGCAAATCTGCTGGAAGATTACAAGTGAACAAGTAAATATATTAAAGCAAAATGGAAACCAGAGCTAGAAGGGTAAACCCTGGATTGGGAGATGGGGAAGATGTTGAACACCCCGTGATAGCTGCTCACGAAAATCCAGAAATATTGAGGATTAGGCTTGCTCATGAGAAAGAGATGAAAGAGATGGAAATTAGACAAAAGGAGATTGAAATGCAGTTAGCAAGAGAGGAAAGAGAAATGAAACAAAGGGAGATTGAATTGCAGTTAGCAAGAGAGGAGAGAGAAAAAGCCAGAGAGGAAAGAGAAAAAGCTAGAGAAAGAGAAAGAGAAAAGGAGGAAAGAGAGGAAAGGATAAGAGAAAGAGAGAGGGAGCATGAATTGGCTATGGCTAGGTTAAAGAGCTCCCAAGGGGAACAGCAACAACCAAGAATTATAGGTAGCCAAGATAAAATTGATATGAAAAGATTTCAAAAGTTTTCGCAAGGGGACGATGTACAAGCTTTCCTCCATGCGTTCGAGAGAACTTGTACAGAGCTGGAATTACCAGCAGATAAACATATGGCTTGCCTGAGACCATGTTTATCGGGGCTGTTGTTACAAATCTATTCAGAATTGAGTGATGAAGATGCTTCATCTTACCCGAAATTTAAAGAGCTGGTCAAGCAGCGGTGCAAACTCACGGCAGAGTATTATAGAAAAGCTTTTAGATCGATTACAAAGAAAGGAGATGAAACTTATGCTCAGGTGGCATCTAATATTAAGCGACTCCTTCTGGAATGGCTTCGAGAAGAAAAAGTACAGAGTTTAGAACAGCTTCAAGAACTCATCGCTCTTGAGCGTTTTTATGAGCTTGTCCCAAGCCAAATAAAGTGGCTATTGCCTGATAAGCAGTTTAGAAAAGTGGACGAGGCTGCAGCATGGACTGATATGATGATGCAGTCCAGGGAGGATTGTTTCTTAAAATCGGGCTCACATAACACTATGAATAAACCGTATAAGAGGAGCAGTGATTGTATAAGGGAGACAAAGGGTCCATTACATAAAGAAAAAGTATCACGACAGGAGGGACACAATGAGTATGCTAAAGAGAAGAGTCAAACACTGAGCAGTAAAGATGTAACATGTTATAATTGTTTACAAAAAGGACATTTAAAGTACCAGTGCACTAAGCCCAAAGCTGATGGCAGAGATAAGAAAAGTGAGGTCCATACCAGTTATTACATACGAAGACACAAGGAAAGCCCTGTATTAAAAAATGTTAATGTAGCTGGGGGAAAAAAGGCGAATGAGAAACAAAATGGCCGCCCAACTGAGGCTGAGGTGATTGGAAAACAAAATGGCCACCAGGCGGAGGCAAATGAAGAACCAGATGGTTGTTGGGACTCGATATGCAGACCCGTTATGTGCATAAGTGTCCACAATGCCCCAGATCCTGAATATTTATGGGAAGTAGAGATAAGAGGGCAGAAGTTCCATTGTCTAAGAGATACTGGTTCCTCGGCTTCAATTATAAGAAGTAATCTTGTGAAGCCTCACGAAATTATAAAAGGAGCAGTGGTAAAACTTAGAGGGCTAGGCGGACCAATTATCGAAGCTCAAATAGCCAAAGTAAAAGTGACCATAAGGGAATGGACAGGGATACATGAATTTGCCGTAATGGATGATATACCGACTCCAATGCTGATTGGGAACAACTTAGCTAAAGAGATTGAATTAGAAAGGAAAGATGAAATACAAAAAGTTAGTGGAGAGCCTGTTTTTGAGAGCTTCCAAGAGCCTGATTGCCAGCAGGCAGCGGATGATGAAGGGTTACAAGATATCTTGCCTGTGGAGGCAATAGACGTCAGTGTATCCACTAGGCAGCACTTTAAACAGGAACAAGGAACAGATCCAACCCTACAAGGGTTTACAAAAGGGAGTGCGCAGGCGGAAACTAGAGATGAACAAAGCTGTATTAGTGATACAAGTAAACAGATTGAGGCTAGGAATGGACAGATGTCCAGTATTAATGGTATTACAGAAGAACAAGTGAAAGTTAGCATTAAACCGAAGGAGTTGAAAGATCAGCAGGTAGCTTATGCCTTTGAGCAAACTTGGGGACTTGGAGATGAAGTAGAATCCATATTCCAAGATAGTAATAAGAAAGTGGACTTAGTAACTTCTAAGGGTCTTCCACTTGATGTCAAGGTTACAAAATCAGAAGTAGTGCTTTCTGAAGGTGACCTTTGTGGAGTCAGTAGACCGGCAGACACTACTGTTGAAGTCTATGCAGATGTTGAAAAGGGAGATCCCCAGGGTGCCGAAAAACAGTCGCCATCTATAGAAGAAATAGTAGAGGAGCAGGAACAGCCTAAGAAAGCTACAGCAAATGACGTTGGGCTCATAAAAGAGATTAAGTTTATTGAATTTGAATTTACAGTTAACAAAGATAAAACTGAAGAAGCAGAACCTGCTCAGCTGTTGAAAGTAAAAGCAGACGATATAGAAGATAAGAAAATTGGAGCAAGAGATTTCAAAACAAGGACTGTTACAACAGTGGAAGAAGAAAAGATATTCCCAGAAAAAGTAACCAAAAGCCATGTTGATTCAGTAAGAAAAGGAGTGAAAGTGAAAATCGATGTTCACACGAGCCCAGAGCATTCAGTTAGACCGTTACCTACTGAAAAAATAGGCAAGGAATCTGAAATGGACATGAAAAGGCAACTTGATCAAAAGAGTGCAAGAAGTTTGGAGCAGTTTGAAATTAATGTGTTTGGAAAACAACCAAAGCCTAAACTGTCAACAGAGGTTGTCAATCAAAGATCTATAGTGACTAGCACTGAATCAGTTACCATAGGCAAGGAGAAGAAAACATTGGTGAAGAAATTAGAGCGTATGCCCGAGCGAACAGGGGCTGAAATTCTGGTTGAACCACTAAAAAGCGAAGAATTGCTAAGTGGAACATCAAAAGATCAACTAAAGCAAACCGAACTTAACTGTGAAAAGGCAACAATTGCTAAACCACTGGAAGGCAGCACTAGAGAAGCTGATACGCTTCCATATCTAACAAGAGTTGAAGTGCAAAGAGCAATCTTCAGTCGTAGGAGCAATGATCAGCTTTTGCACTGGACACTAATTTTACAGAAGAAGCTTGGTGAACTTGGAATTGCAAGAAGGTGTGCCATTCAAAGATCATCAGCTGATACCCCGAAGCAGCTGACACGCTGTCCAGAATCAGACAATGATCCAGCAGGTGAACACAGGCAGCAGACTCCAGAGGAGGCAACCCACATGGAGCCAAGGGTGATCGAGCACCGTCAAGAAGCAGCGCCGGACTGAGCTGAAAACGCTCACGCAGCAGGCTGACCAACAGACTAAGAGCAGCAGTAAAGGCTGAAAGAGACTTTGTGAATAACTGTGGGGGCACAAGGGGATTTGGTTGACTGAATTTGTTGATGTTGATGCATAGTAGTTTTAAAAAAATAAATAAATAAAAATAAATATTTATTTTTATTTATTTATTTCCTCCGCGGTGAAAGGAGTTGTGATGCCCGCTAGGACCCCTCAATCCCAAAAGTATGTTTTTTAAGTTTAAAATGCAAAGTGTGGCGATCACGGTAAGTCCAGATGCTTAAAAGTGTCACCAAAGTGTATTTTCACAAGGGTAAGTAGCCTAAGGGAGGGGCTAGTTGAGCACTCCAAGGGGAGGGGTTGAATTTGCATCCAGGCGGAGCTCAGCCAATAAGGGCGAAGCTAGCCAGCCAGGCCCATATTTAAGGGGGGGCCTGAGGGAACAATTTCGGTTCTCTGCCTTGGGTCGTTAATCCTGGAGGGAGGATAACGAAGGGGAGAAACGGGCTCTTAGCTGAGGAGGCTAAAGTTAGGGTCCTGAGTCTTTTAGTATATGAATGCTAAGCTTGTGAAGTTATTTAAAAGGAAAGCTAACAAATTCTGAACTGATTGAAGTTTTATTCTTGAACTTGTAGAGTCTTTTGACTTAGTGTAAAAGTGAAAGACTGAACTGCTTGACAGCAAAAGTAACCACGTGTAACTAACTGTGAGAAGAAGCTGACTTTAAACTTCATCTGTATTCAATAAACACATGTTCTTGTTGTTTCAAAGAAGCTTCGTCGAGTTCTGTTTATAAAGGGAGCCAAATAGGGCCAGAGTTCTAAACAGTAACTGTAACCAACCCACTGCTGGAGATTGGCAGAGTGGGGGCAGGGCGCTGTCTGCTGCAGCATCAGAAGGGAGGCAACATTATTATCAAGCCAAAGAGAAGAGAAAAGGAAATGGAAGGTGCGCCTCTTGGAAGGAAATAACAGAGTTTGATTCACAAGTAAACACAACGCTACCACACTACCAAATAAAGATAAATATATATAGGAAACAGGTAAGGGTGGAGAGGCGGCCTTTACATGGGTCACCACCATCACCCTACTCAATGATAACAAGCAACATCAATAAAGCAGATGGGGAAATAAAATGAGAAAGATCATACTCTGTTTCTCTTCAGATTGTATAAATTTTTGTATAATAAACGAGACAGATCTGTGAGAGCTGAGGCATAGAATATTGAGCAGTAAGAAAGCATGTGAGATATGCACATGTAAATCAAGGTTATAATAATACAAAAACTAAAAAACCTCGCACAACCAGTTAAGATCCTAGCTACACTAGTAGCTCACCTTGTGGCTTAGGTTTGTTTTATACTGCAATCTACTTGTAATGTGTTTTTTGGGAGACTACACATGAAATAGCAATAGCACAATCAGTCACACAAGAAGAGAATTAATGCTGGAAGTACTTTCCACCCACTGGCAACTGTTTTCCTTAAAAATGCAGAAATTAGCCCATGCAAACAGTCAATCAGATGGAGATACAAAGAATTCACTTAGGAGCAAAATTAAGTGATTATGGCTAGCTCCAGACATCACCTGAATATTGTGCTAACAAGTAATATTCTGAGGAAAGCCTTTCCGGAATAATCACTTGTTGGCTAAACAGCGTGGGGCTGGTTCTATCTGTGTGCAATATATTGAAGTCTACATTTGGGTATTTCATAATGCAAAATATCCAGAAGTGCACAACTGCCATGATCGTTGTGGCGTTCACGCTGGGCAGGCAGTGACAGGGCAGCCATTTCACAGGCTTTCTGAGCTCCAGGAGCGACAGCAGAGGTAGAGCACCAGAGAAAGCCACGCCAGCCCCCCAAAATCAGACCAATGGAAATTGCCGAATTGTGGACTGTAAAAAGCGGCGGCTCATCTTGTTTTTCATCTCTCGTCTTGGGCAGAAGGGGGATCAGGGAGCGCTGCTCCGAACCAGCGTGTGTTAAGCCTCTCCTCTCGGGTAGAGGGGAGAAGAGAGGAAGAAGGTCTCTCCTCTTGTGAAGAGGGAGATCGGGTGGTGCAGGTTAAGCGTCGTGTGTGTGTGCAGGTCTCTCCTCTTGGTGACAGAGTACAGTAGAGCCTGGGGAGGCAGGTTGAGACTGCTGCAAGCCTATCTTTATTATTTTGGGAACTCATCTTACTTCAGGTTAGAGAAAAGCCTGAGAGGGAAGGACTAAGATCTTTTTGTGCTTACTGTATAGCTTACCAGGGACTGTTGGCCTACAGTGGAGCTTAGTGAAGGGAGCAGTTTATTAATTACAATATCTTTCTTTTCAAGCAACTGAAGAACATTTAAGTCGAACTATAAACTTGCTTCTTTATTTTCCTTTTGTTTTACAACTGAGTCAGTTTGCTGCTTTAAGGGAGTCTGACACACAGACATTTAAAGCAGGACACCAGTGTGGGGGAAAACTGGTTGGCACACAGCCCCACCAGAACTGGTAGGAGACCTGGGTGCTCAGCAGCTCGCTCACTTCCTGCGTTGCTCTGTGGAGGACAAGAAGGGAGGGGCTGGGCTGAGTCACCACAACCGTGCATGAACAGCCGTCTTTTTCACACCCTTCACATGCATGGTGGCCACAGCCCGGATGGCAGCACATTCCAGAAGGTAAGTGATAGTGCTGTTTCATGAAAACCCATGAACAAGGTGGGATTTTTCCAAAATAGGCAATAGTGGTTTTTCACAGTGATATAGCAGGATTATGGTGGGGTTGCTACAGATACGTGTGGCAAACCCACCATGGCCTAGACATAATTGCACTATATACCCTCTATCTGTGTGGGACCTGTATCCACTTAAGCATAAAAGTATTGTACAGGCATGCCCATGTATCCACTCATCTGATAACTGCAGATCCACTAATGCAACTTGAAAGTTTAGCATAATAACTGCTGGAGAGAAAAAGGTGACCAAATAAACTGCAGTCCTCTTGGGGATATGATGTGCTCATTGCTAGTTTGCAGCCGCAGAGTATAAATAACAGATATTTTAAATAAAGTTGGACGTTGCTTGCAAATCCTTTCCCCCTAGGGGTTTTACCTCTCAGTTAGCGTTGTGTGCGGAAGCCTGTTTCCTTTGCTCACATCCCCTCAATATTCTGTGAAACACCCTACCTTCCCCTATCGGAAACATGGCTGGTCTTGGAATAGATTCTGTTTCTGAAATATGTGCACAAATGGCAAGAATAAAGACAGATTTGAGTACTGTAAGTGCTTTGAGTCCATTTTAGAGTGAGACACTAATAAGAGAATCTGTCTCAAAAGACCTGGGGGAATTTACTGACCTTTGAACACCACATTGAGCAAGGCCTTTGAGGGCATCCCTCCATCCATTCCTACCCACTCCCATTCCTGTCGATTGCTTCTAAATAAGACTTCAGTGTGATCCTTGGGAATTGATTCAGCAGGCAGCCTGTCGCCATTGCCTTTACAACTCACGCAATTGTCATCCCCTCAATTCCTGCTGCTGAAAAACAAATCCACAAAAAAGACTCAGCGCAGCGTTTCATTTTTGTCTCATTCACCTCACATCTGGCTGTCAGAATACAGCTTCTTTAAGTTTAATTTGAAAATGTGGAGAATCTCCAGATTTCCCCACGGTAGCACAAAACTCCAGAAGTACACACATACTTTAAGCCTTCCTCACTGGCAGCTTATGAGCACTTCTGAGTCAACAGTGATGGAGAGCCCATTATATTCCCAGCATTTCTGGGTAGGTATGAGGATTCTTGAAACAGCAAATGAATAATTGAAATGCATTTTGCTTTCTGATTTTACAGTATCATGAAAACACGGATTTATAAGTGGGTGGTGGCTGAAAGAAGCAGACGCTAAAGGAGTATGGATACAAAGAATGTTAGGTAGCTTAGGCTGTAATCAAACTGGGGTTCATTATTCTCATACAGGGGGCTACACCCTGTGGTAGAATAAGCAGCCTGGGCTGATCACTCCTGATTTGAAACATGGCCATCCACAGGGACAAATTGTTCCTTGCACCAGCTTTCAGAGTCAGGAGAGGGGGTCAACAAGAACAAATGTGATATACTAGACCACAGATGTATACCATGTATCCTATATAACACCCTTTATATTCTGACAGACCTTGAAAAAGAGATCTGCCTATAGACTGGACCAGGACTCCATTTTGGGAGTCCTAAGCCCTTTTCGCATGAGGCTGTCTCAAACGCGCGGAGAACAAGTGGACACAGAGCATTTGCTTTGCTGGGACAGCGGTTCTGTCCCAGCCTGTCTCCACGTGTTCTCTATGCGTTCAAGATGTAGTCCTGTACAACTGGCAGGAACTGGGTGAAGCCACCACCTGACAGGTCTGCCCACCCCTGGGTGCTCCCACCCAATGGCGGGCAGGCTTGGGAGAGGCGTCCCCGCCCCTGGCCGGCCTTTCTCGGCTAGGACAGTTTGGGACAGTTTCCCTGTTCACACGCAGGCAGGCAGGAATGCGTGTAAACACGATCCTGCCTGCCAACCGTTCCGGCTGTAATGTGAAAAGGCCTCTAGTCTGATGTACACTCTGACCTGTGTGGATGGTGTTTATGAGAAAGACTATGGGTGTTTTTCCACTGTCACTAAAAGTACCCATTAAGTACCCATTAATGGGTACGTAATGGCATTTTTGTACCCATTAATGGGTACTTAATGGGTACTTCTAGTGACAGTGGAAAAACACCCTGAGACCTCTCTGATCTGTTCTAAGCAGTGGACAAAGGAGGCCCAGAAGTGGATCACGGTCCAATCTACCTGCAAGTGTAGAAAGGCTCCTAATTTCCTTTCACAGAGAAGATCTATATTGCTTTTCCTCCTGAGTACTCAATGGCTATATGCAAACAGTGTTTGAAGCCAGAGTCGAAGTATGACTAGAGCAAGGAGTGTAAAGACAAACTTTAGGCAGGCAACACTGCAGCATTGTGAAAGTCAAGAATTTCTGTAAGCAGCCATATATCTGCAATACAGGTATGGATTCTGTTCAGGAGGATCAACAGAATGAAAACAAAAGATGGGCCTTTTATACCAATCAGACGAGGACCAAAGACATGCACAGCTAAAAGAAACAAGCCAACATTAGGGATGTACATGAATGTTCATAACATTTGAAATTCAGCCGAATTCAGACATTCGAACTCTAATGTTATGATATTCTTATGCTAACATTCTAACAAATACAAATGTTTCTGGACATTTGTATGAATAGTTCAGACATTCATTAAGCTGGGGAAACATATCAGATACGTATCTATTTGTATCAGATATGTATCTGCTCATATCAGATACAGATCTATTTGTATGAGATATGTATCTGTTTGTATCAGACATGTATCGAATGTTTGTACAAATAAATTTGAATCAAATAGAATTCTACCACTTTCGAATGCGATCTATTCATACAAATATGGCTTTTGAACATTTGATTTATTTTGAGTTGAATGCCAAAAAGACATTCATGAACATCCTTAGCCAACATAAATAAATACCAAAGGCCTTTTCGCACAGGCCTTTCCCGAACGCGTGGAGGACAGCTTCGGACGCAGCATACGCATTGCTGCGGCCGGGTTTCCGTCCCGGCGTGTCCGGAGCTGTCCTCCACGCGTTCCGGATGCAGAGCACTTTAAAGTGCTCTGCATCCGTTCCTACGCGTACGAGCCGCCCCGGCGCGTTCCGGGAGAGAAGCGTTCGCTCACGCTTCTCTCCCTGACAGCCGTCGGCATGCCCCCAGGGCCCGACTTGCCGGGCCGGCGATCGCGCCGGCGCGGCGAAGCTGGTAGACGGGACCCACCAAATCAGGGTTCCCCTTTCCCATCTGCCAGGGTCAGTGACCCTGGCAGATGGGACAGGGGAACCCCGATTCGGTGCGTCCCGTCTGTCGTCTCCGACGGCCGCCGGGACGTGGTTCCTTCCCGGGTCCGGCAGCCCCTATGGGGCTGCTGAAGCCGGGGAGCCACCAGCATCGGCGTCCTGTCGCCCCTTTCTCGGTCGATGTTGGGCTGGCTGGGGGCGAGGAACGCCTTGGGTGGCCGGAGCGCATCGCTCCGGTCCCCCAAGGGTCCCCCCGCCCCCATCGCGGCCATCTGCGGGGCGCGAGTGCCCCGCAGATTAGCCGCCCACCTCTCCAGTCCCCAAAACCCCCACCCCCAACCACCCTCCGACCCGGATCGGGCCCATCTTCGCTCTGTGGGTGCCTACATCGAGGCGCCCCAGAGCGAAGATGTTTCCCCCCCTCCCCCAGGGCCCTGGGAGGACGTGCGCGCGACGGATCACCTACCTCATGGCCGTCTGCTGTCCGACTGAGGGGGGCATGCCGGGATCGAGCAGGACGCAGCCCACCTAGGCCCCCTATTGGACAAGCAGTTGCAGTGCGAAAAAGCCTCAAGTTCAGTATCTAGCCAAACACTTCAAAAGAGACACCTTTTGCTTCCTGAGAAAAAAACTGAGCTAGGGTGCATCCCCAAGCAATTTAAAGTGTACTAAAAATCTTCTTTTGCCTCTGAATGCCCCCATGCCAGGGTTTTTAGCGAGCTTCCAGCGCTACAAAAGCAGGAAAACCTGCAACAAAATATGTGCCCTTTAAAGAAGACTTTCATTGCTCTTTTTGGAAGTTGCTGGTTTTCCTCACAGCATTTACCTTGGGGACGCTCCGTGGCAAAAGGGGCAGGGATTGCTGCCTGCACACACAGCCATAAAGCATTCACACATCTCCCAGAAATGCTGCAGTTTCCCTTTTTAAAACACAGAACTTTCAAAGAGCCAGAATTGCGGAGAATTGCAACATTGTTATCAGGCGTGAAGTGGGTGTATTTAAAGTCACCGCTGCTCTACCGGGTGGATTTTGACAGTGTTCTGTGAAAGTGCTAAGAGTGAATGAGCAAACGATCGCCTGGCCGATGGCTGCAGGTGGCACGGGAAGCCATTTCAGGGGACAGAGATCTGGGAGACGAACAGAGAATGGATGGCTATTTTTCCATTGAACAAGAGAGGGGGTGGGGAGAAAAAGATGCAGAGAAAGAAAACACACTTCTGTGGGGACGGAAGGTGCATTTTAAATGCGCGTTTTGCTGAACCTCATGAGGACGCTTATTCTGGAAGTGCATGGCACTATTAAAGTCCGCTTGAATAGAGTGACAGTAGAGGGAGACTAGAATGGCAAATAAGACTTTTGGGATGCAGCCCTAGTGAAATGGTAGTTATCAAGAGATGCAAAAAAGAGGTGTTAAGAGTCTAAAGACACACTCCAGCCAAGCAGGGGCAGGGACTAAATTTGAACTTGAGCTTCTGAAATTGAAAGGAATTGCCTAGTATAAAGCTCACACAAAAGTGTGATGTAATAAGTGCTACTTAAATCCTAGCTTAGTTATGGCGCTTAAAAAAAATGGAAAAAATTACTTTAGCTCACCCAAATGTACCTTGCAGGAAGTGCATTGAGCTAAAATACCATTTTTAGTTCTATGGAGATTATGCAACAAATATAAGAACAGGGTACCAGTACTGAAAAAGCAATACATACATCATCCTTTCCAACAAACCCTTCCTAGGAAAACGCTGTGCTTAATGATACTGCACAGATAGTAAAAAATGGGCCAGTGACTGAATAGAAACCTGTATCTATCTATCATACCAGTGACAACAGAACAGCCAAGCCCTTAAGTCTACAAGATGGATTTAATACTGGGTTTGATCATCAGGGTCAGATGTACTGTCAGCAGATCCTTCAGTTTTATAGGGAACTGATTTGCCTTCTAGGAGAAATGAAATTGGTTTGGGGCAGAGGAGTTGCTGTGCTTCTCTGCAGTGTTCCACGTAGGCAGTCATGTTCAGCTTTAAAATATTCTGCCCCATTCCTCTTCTGTCCAGTTTTCTCGAGGTTTTCCCCCCATGTGCATTCCATGTTGGCTACATGGAGTGTGTTCCCATAGGCGTTTAAACCTGAATCGAATCCAAATTCGGTTTCCAGAGTTCCCATTAACTTTTCTATAAATCCGAATAGAATCTGAATTCGGTATCCTGTGTTCCCATTCAATTTTCAGTGGCTATCATTCCTAGCCTTCGGAGGTGTGGTGTGGTATCTGCAAAGCTAACATGAGCTTTGCAACCATAGATCTCCCCCCCTCCCCGGCCTTCCACCCCTCCCTGGCTTTGCCCCTTTGCCCCCAAATGCAGCCACAAACATTTGTCAGATGTTGCCCCTGACGCTAAAGCCACCCCTATTCACGGTGGGTGATTTGTACAAAGCCCAATATTCTATTGGATTCTCATCAAATTGAATGGGGGAAATTAGCTTCATGTAGATTAGTTGGAACCTTTTCAGGATGGTAAGTGTGAAGAGGCCCTTGCATACTGCGGACAAGACTGTACTGTCCCATTTGTCAGCAATGTCTATTGTGTTCTCATGGAGAGATGTACACGAATGTTTTTTTTGACATTCTATGCGAATCGAATCGAATATCCAAAAATCCAATATGAATATTTTAAATTTGAATTTAACAAGATTTGATTAAAATTTACCGAATTCGAATCTATGCATGCACATTTTTTATTCACATCTGCACATACAAATGTCGACAACAGTCGTCTGTGCACGTAGGCATCTTCCCCACATCCATACATGTTCGGATGCATCCCGTAGTTATCCTGTATGCAACCCGTTGTCGTTGCTTATGGATCCGTACAAATGCGTATGGATGCGGGAAAGATGCAGATTTTCAAGTACGCATCCCGTACAAACTCGTACACTCATGTCCAGATAATTTGAAAAAATCTGAAATTCAAAATTTAATTACAATGTTTTCATTCAAATTTTGAGACATTCTATTCGAGTACGAATGCCTACGAAAATTCACGCACATCTCTATTCTCATGTTCCTTCACTTGTTTGTTTGTTGTATGAGACTCAGCTGGCCCCGAAGAAGCCACAGTGTTACTGATGCAAGAAGGAGAAATTCCTCTGTAAATCCAAGCTGGGATATAGAAACTGATTTGGTGTCGTCTTCATTAGCACAAGATTAGCCACAAACGCTCTGCAATCAGAACTCCGTTAAAATTCTATTGCTAGGTCAGCAAGAACAGACTGTGGAAAGTTCCTTCTACTTCGATTGCACTGTCTCTGCATTGCTAAGGAGGGCAAAGCAAGAGCAGAGGGAGGACAAAATGCTATGTCATCCAGAGGTGCCCCAGAGAGTAGATCAATTGAAGAAGCTCTGAGACCAAAGACCATCTCTTCTCTAAATCTTTTCGCACTCCTTAGAGGCGCGAGGGAAAGGATCCAACAAGTACTATTGTAATATTTGGTCTAGGATTCTCTGCAGGGAAAGTAGGTCAGGAGACATTTTTATTTTAGCCAACTTATTACTATTGTATGTGAGGGGCAGAAGGTCACTGGTGGCCTAATTTGGTGCAAATCTGCTATGATGCAGGGTCAAATCCCAATACTGGGATATGTCTTGAAATTAGAACACGGACAGGCAGAAATATGGGAAAGCATGAAAAATGAATTAATGAAAGGGTCGTAAGTTTGGCTCATACTTCAGGCCTTTGGATATGACCCTTTCTACACTGGGTCATATTCCAATTATATCCCAATTAGGGACCTGCCATCCACATGCTAGAGCAGACTACGGCAATCTCTTGTGTAGTCTGAGCCACTAGGCAGATGGCAGGCCTCTATTCCAGGATATAATCTAGAATAAGGTCTAGTGCAGAAAAGTCCTAATTCTGATCCAGAGGAAAAGCGGGAAAATACGACAACTTACAATACCTATTAAAACAAGAGGTAAAGATACCCTTGAATCAAATTCATTTTGATTAAATGCCCATGTCCATGCAATAATACAGAAGTGATTTGCCATTACCTTCTTCCCATGAGATGCCAGGGACTGCAGATGGATTTTACTAAGGAGGAGAGGAACTTCTGATATTCTGCACTGGTGTGAGGAGGGCCCTGGATTCCTCTGTAAGCCAGTTTGGTCTAGTGGTTAAGGAGCGGAACTCTTATCTGAGAATACTGGGTTTCATTTTACCCTCCTCCACAAAGCCAGCTGGGTGACCTTGGGCTAGTCACAGCTCTCTTCTGAGCTCTCACAGCCCCACCCACCTCACAGGGTGTTCTGTTGTGGGGAGAAGAATAGAAAGCTTTGTCAGCCGCTTTGAGTCCCCTTAAATGGGTGAGAAAAGCGATCTTCCTCCTGCAAAATCTGCCAGGCGATAGACAATCAGACCCCAGATCTCTGGCTTTTATACAGTGTGATTTGGCAGCCCTGACTGGTGTGATTTTGGTGCTTTTGGAGGCAACTCCTCCCCCTCCTGTCAATCAAGTCTGCAATATGCCCAGGAAATAAACCCGCGGCTGGAGATTGCTCCGTGAATCCGTCACACCAGTTATATGCCTGTGTGAGTTATCCCAGGTTGTCAGTACATATTCAAGGGCATCTTCCACCTTGATATCAGTTTTTAAAGTGTGTTCTAGCACAGATTTTTCAAGTAGCTTCTCTTTTCACTTGCAAATTATGGGTGTTTTTCCACTGTCACTAGAAGTACCCATTAAGTAGCCATTAATGGGTACAAAAATGCCATTACGTACCCATTAATGGGTACTTAATGGGTACTTTTAGTGACAGTGGAAAACACCCTATCTGTATCTCTGACTGATGTCCACTTACTGTTTGCCTAGAATGGAGAGAGCAGGGAAGAGCACATTTTGCTCCACTGGTAGTGCTTTTTAAGAATACCTTGTGACCCATTTTGTCTGTTGTGTGCTTGCTGTTTGATCAATACTTTTATTTTCCTTTTAAGCTCAATTGCTTTTGGATTTCTTTTGACAATGTATTTTCTAAATGGAGTCATCTCTTAATATTGCAACAATTTTTGGCTGGCTGACGCTCATCTCTCAACTTGTAAACTTCATTAAAGATTCAGAATCTTCTGAAGATGTTTCAAGCAGACCTTGGGTGTACCCATGGGTACTTAATGGGTACTTCTAGTGACAGTGAAAAACACCCCTTATGGAACTAAAGTGGACCCTTATTTTGCTCTATGAATCTGCCTAACCCTTTTTTGAAACTACCAGGCTTAGGGATGTGCACAAATGTGGTGTTTTTTTTGGCATTCTAATTCAAATTGAATCAAATATCCAAACATTTGATTCAATTCAAATGTTTAGAATCTGAATGCAACAAAATCAGTTTGAATAGAATACATTTGAATCTATTTGTTTGAATGTTAGATTGGTGTTTCCCTTGAGTTTGCTCACGCACTGAAACATTTCCTACAATGGGGAGATATTAATATGCATGAATAAGCACAAATACACATAAAAAGATAAGAGCTCTGCTGGATCGGGACACAACCCATTTAATCCAGCATCCCGTCTCACAGTGTACCATCAGTTGCTTTGGAGTATTCTTAAGCAAGTGACAAAGTCAAAATCATCCCTGCATGCAACTCCCTGCAAATGGCTTTTAGAAGTATCCTGCCTGTCTCTCCAACTGGATGCAGTACCTGAGAATCAGTTCTAGTAGCCATTGATACATCTGTACTCTATGAATCTGTCTAACCCTGGGCCTATTCATACTTGGCCTTTTTCTGGAGTATATCTCAGGATAGGGGTCTGTGGTCCACATGCTAATGCAGACTCTGGCAGACCTGATGTTGGGCCTGCTGAAGCCTGCACTAGCATATGGACAGCAAGTCCCTATTCCGGGATATATTCCAGAATAAAGCCAAGTGTGAATAGGCCCCCTTTCTTGAAACTACCCAGGCTTAGGGATGTGCATGAATGGGGTTTTTTTGGCATTCTAATTCAAATTGAATCAAATATCCAAACATGTGATTCAATTCGAAGTTTAGAATCTGAATACATTCGGATCTATTTGTTCGAATGTTAGATTCGAATTTAAAGATACGATGTCAATAACATTCGTATTTGAAGATACGAATGTTGTAGACATTTGTATCTGTTAGATGTATCTACGCATTTTGTACGCATTCTGTTTTATCCCGTATGCATCCCGTTTTTGTCCCGTACTATCAGCATGTGTACTATCGTTTGAATGTTTAAATTTGAATGTGTAGACATTCTGTTCTACAGATTGGTCTAGTGGTTAGGGAGCCGGACTTTTATCTGGGAATATCAGGTTCAATTCCACCCTCCCCCATTAAGCCACCTGGGTGACCTTGGGCTAGTCACAGCTCTCTCCTGAGCTCTCACAGCCCTACCTACCTCACAGGGTGTCTGTTGTGGGGAGAAGAATAGAAAAGCTTTGTCAGCCGCTTTGAGTCCCCTGAAATGGGTGAGAAAAGCAGGGTAGAAAAGCCAACTCTTCTTCTTCTTATATTTGAATTTGAATGCCCACACACAATTGAATTTGATTGAATTTTGAATGTTTAGAACATCCGTGCACACCCTTACCCAGGCTTGTTGTTTTCACCAGCCAGAATAATTTTAAGAAAGGGTTTGAAAATAACATGCGTCGTGACAGGTTCATGACAGACAGATGTGGTGAAATTTTACTGGGTCATAGGGTGTTTTTCCACTGTCACTAGAAGTACCCATTAAGTATCCATTAATGGGTACAAAAATGCCATTACGTACCCATTAATGGGTACTTAATGGGTACTTTTAGTGACAGTGGAAAAACACCCATAGTGTACCATGGGAAGACTACACTGTACAATAATATTGGAGAATTATTACTCAGAAAACAAGCATAATTGCAGAGAGTCTGATTAATATGCACATTACAAAACAAAACAGAACGAGTTAATCTAGCAGTATTCCTGTGAGACTTCTAGCTTAGCTACAGCTGAGGCTTTCTGAGGTAAAAACTAACAAATGAATATGGAGAAGACATGGGGGCGAGAAATAACAGGCAAGTGGGACTAAGTCAGTCTTTGCCAGTTTTAGGACCACTGCACTCTAATGAGGAAGCCTCTTGTTGAGTGGAGGGAGATTCCCATGCTCATTTCCCGTGCTATTCAGTGGCTCTGAGGAGGCCTCAGATGGAAAGGGTGCAAATGGTATAGCATTCTACTTCAACAAAACAAAAAAGGTTCTGAATAAAGTAACAACTGTAAGGGTAAAATTTTAACCCCCAATGAAAATGTATTATGTAATTCTGGTAGCCCAGAATCCAATGAAATCCAGACAAAGGATTTTAATTAGTGAAGACACCTCAGTTCAACATGAAATAAGAATAAGATAGTTAAAGATAAACTAAGTCAGACACGTTTCGATCCAGAGCCTTGGATCTTCCTCAGTGGCTTACATAAAATTTATAAAATACTATATAAGTAGAGAAGTCAGAGTCACATATATGTTTGTGAACTGAAATTGTCTGAGCATTTATATAGTATAGTATAGTATAGTATAGTATAGTATAGTATAGTATAGTATAGTATAGTATAGTATAGTATAGTATAGTATAGTATAGTATAGTATAGTATAGTATAGTACAGTACAGTACAGTACAGTACAGTACAGTACAGTACAGTACAGTACAGTACAGTACAGTATAGTATAGTATAAAGAAGCCACAATTAGCTCCTGTCATTTGGCAGGGGCAGCAAGAGGCAATTTGTGAGTTCTAAAAAAGATCTTGCAATTTTCCTCTTTCCGTCTGGAGGCACCTTTAGTTGTAGAGCACTTGTCTGGAAAGCAAAGTGTCACAGGTCTGATCCTAAGCATCACCTAGGGAAGAAGCATAGCAAACCACTTTCATATCCTTGCCGAGAAAACTGCACAGATCTAGCCACTTTTTGATTATGAGGAAGGTACATTCTGAATGCATGTGTGGCCACTATTTCAAGCCTGAATCTGATGAATCTCCAGATGGAAAACTACACCAAAGCACTTGGATTTTGCCTTAGGGTCCACCATATAAGAGAGATGGGCTGTAAATAGGATAATTCATTAAGGTATAATAACATGCAGTATGAAACAACTCTCTTTCCTCCATAAACAAGAAGACCTTATGCCAGCTTTGCCTTTTTTCTGTGGTTAATTAACAAAATCAACAGCACCCAACAGGCAAGTTGCTTCACTTCAGTGAAGATGTTGCTAATCTGAGATTTAAGCTTACAGCTGCTGGCTGCAGTTTCGTGAATAGAGGTCTTTCAGGCTGAGGAATCAAATTTCTATGTAAAATTAGTTTTGAGCGGTTTCTACTAGATAGGAATCAGCTACCTTACACTGATCATAATTGAGGTCATGCCATTCTTTTCAGTACCTCCTTGATTGTGGTGGTTGAGAATAACATTTCTGTCACTGGCAATGAAACATTTATCTTTTGAGGCAACCTAAAGTTTGCTCCTGAATTGCTCTGGTAGGAGCTGAAGGTATTTGCACTCCAAGATTCTGGGCATGTCACTTTTACCTGTCTAACAAAGAGCAGAACCATTTGAAAAACATTATGTCAGTATTAATTTCCTGTTTGTTACATGGCCAGGGCTGCAGGCACCTTTGAAAGTTTCAGTGAAAAGAAGAAAGAGTGTACAAATCATTCGCATGGGAATGCAGAGGACCAAGACCAAGCATTTACACTAGGGGTATTCAAAATATTCATTATTCGGAAGAATTTGAACTAATTCGAACATTCGTATATGAATCGAATGTCCAGACATTAAGATTTCCAAATTTAAACAAATATGAATATTTCAAGTTATTCATATGAATAATTTGGACATTCATATCTGTATGAGTACCCATATATTCCAGTGTATAAGATGACTGGGCGTATAAGACGACCCCCAACTTTTCCAGTTAAAATATAGAATTTGGGATATACTCACCGTAAAGAAGACAACACACAGGCTGCTTTCACACTTACCTATATAAATCCGTATCTACCTCATCTGGATTTAGTAAATCCTGCTTAGAATACATCCGGATTTACTAAATCTGGATGCAGGGTAGATCCAGATATACAAGGGTAGATCCCATATCTAATAGATACAGATCTACCCACCCCCGTCCTTCCACACACGTGGTGAAAGGACAACTTAGATCCGGATTTGAGGTGGGTGCTGGAGCCAAGCATGGCGAGCTGGGGGACTCATACTTCGCGGCTCGCCCTCGCCCCAGAAGCGGCGAATCGCCGCTTCTGGAGCCAGGGGGAGCTTCTCCAAAATCCTCCCTAGCCCCCCTAGGGGAGAGCCCGAGCAGAGAGCCTCCTGACAGCAGGAGCTGCCAGAAGCAGCCCTGACCAGTAAGGAGGCGCACAGCACGCAGGTGCACAGCCTCCTGGGATTCCCCGGGCAGAATCGGGGCGACGCCGAAGAGGTAAGGAGGGGATCGCTCGGGCCCTCCCCTGGGGGGGGGCTGAGGAGGGGCTTGGAGAAGCTCCCCCTGGCTCCAGAAGCGGCGATCCGCTGCTTCTGGGGCAAGGACGAGCCCCGAAAGCAGAGTCCCCAAGGAGCCAATCATGGCGGGCCAGGGGAGGGCCCCAGGTAGGCACAGGTTCACTGTGTGGACGCATCCTAAACGGATGTGTTTTCACAGTGAAACACCATTTAAGGGCACATTATATGTGTTTTTTAAACACCCATTAAGCACACATTAGAGACAGATAGGTGCGGACGCGGCTGCCCCTATCTGTCTCTTATGGGTACCGCTGTGCGGACACGATTTCCCACATGTGTGCTTAATGGGTATTACTGCGCGAATGCTCTGTACTAAAAGTGGCTTTAAAAGGTGCCGCTGTGCAGATGCGTGCTTCCACATGTGTCCTTAATGGGTGTTTAAGGGCATGTGCGGAAGCACCCACGGTGTATAAGATGACACCCGACTTTTCAGAAGATTTTCCTGGGTTAAAAAGTAGTTGTATATGTCAGAAAATACTGTATATACACATCTTGTACGTATCTGTACGCATCTCATACACATGTATGGTATAAAAACAGGATGTGTACTGATGCCTATGAGACACATATGTACCGGTAGAGATATAAATGTCTGAATTATTCAAACAAATGCAGACAAATGTATTTGTATAGATTTGAATGTCCAGACATTTGTTTTTCATTTGTACGAATTCGGATTTTTGAATGTCAAAAATTACATTCGTGCACACCCCTAATTTGCACAACTTGTCATGCTCTAAATTCTTGAAAAAAAATAAAAGGAGCAGAATATTCCCGCAGAATTTGAGAACTTGCTAATTTTTATATCCTCTTTAAATTATGAACCTGTATTGCATCTACTCTTGTAAAATCCTTCAGAATATTTTTTTTGAAAACATTCTTGAGAATATTCTCCAACCTCAGAATTTGAATATTGTACAATATACAGGTTAAACTTAATATTTTATTTAAAGAGGAAATGAAAAATTAGAAATTCTCAGAGACTGTCCTGAGAATATGACTAGACTTATTTATTTCATGTCAGAAGCATTGCATTCAGTCAAATTTAAAAACATTTAGATAAATAAATCATTAAAAATCTGATAAAATAGTACTGATAAAATAAGGAAAGATGAAAATTAATTTTTGACCAGAAATAAGCGATAGCAGCTGTATTATCTGTGGCATCGAACAGTTCTTCCATCATACACAAGACAGGACATTTTGGACAGGAATACAGATATTGGGTTGTTTGTTCGGCACCACATTTACATAAGATGGAAGAATCTTCTCAATAATTCCATTTAGGAAGGTTATCTTTTGTTCTACCAATACCACGTCTGAGCCTATTTAAGGATTTCCATATTACCCATTCTTGGTTTTCACCAACGGGAAGAGCCTCACAGAAAGTCAACCAGTTTGAGCTATTGGATTTTGCTTCCCACAAAGATCACTAGACTGTAAAGCAGAAAATATACAGTATTAAGTGAAATTTGTAAATAGAACTATATAGCATAAAGATATATGTTTATTAATTTTACTTATTTAATAATTTA
Source organism: Aspidoscelis tigris stejnegeri (assembly GCA_023333525.1). Taxonomy (NCBI): domain Eukaryota; kingdom Metazoa; phylum Chordata; class Lepidosauria; order Squamata; family Teiidae; genus Aspidoscelis; species Aspidoscelis tigris. The sequence goes on along the minus strand of JALMGA010000005.1, from coordinate 78,111,373 downwards.
TATGCCGCTCTTCATCAAAAGGTCTAAGGCCAGATATATATAATCTATCCTCCTTCCCTCCTTCCCTGACAGGACAGCACCCAGAGGAGGCTAAGAGTGTTTTTCCATAGTCACTAGAAGTACCCATTAAGTACCCATTAATGGGTACAAATTTGTACCCATTAATGGGTACTTAATGGGTACTTTTAGTGACAGTGGAAAAACACCCTAAATATCAAAGGCATGGGTGAACAGGTATGTTTTAATCAAGTGCCAAAACCCAGATAACGTGGGCTCCAGGTGAACCTCAAAAGGGAGGCTGTTCCAGATTCTGGGGCCACCACAGAAAAGGTTCTCTTGCATGTCCTGACCCCTTGGATCTCTTAGAGGAGGAACTATAAGAAAACCCTCTCCTTGAGATCTCACTACCCATGCAGGCCTCTATGGAAAGAATGACAGGAACATCTGGGGGGCATAGCTGAGCACCCTGATCTAGCATTATAACACACTTTTGAATAGAATGGAAGAATGTTAAAACTGAAAATGGTTTTGCCATCATTCAGCATTTCCATTCATCCATGTTCCTGGGAGCAAAAAATTATTATGAAACTGTATTTTTAAGAGGTCCTTGGCAAATGCTGGAAGTCCACTGTTTCAGAAGACGCATCATTCACTGTGAACGATATGGCCCAAAATGACAGGAAGGTAATCAAGCTTTAGGAAGCAGGGACAATCCCGCCCACCGCCCACTTCCCTACCTGTCTGCAGAACAATTTCAGCACAATGAAAGCAGCCGGCAGCTTTTTTGCTTAATGGGAGAACTTTATGGCATCGCAAAACATTTATTCTGGCATGGGCTAAGTGGTTGCTTTTGTTCAGAACTTTTCTCTGGCACTGTTAAACAATTTCCTCCTGATACTTTTATTCCTTACTTTGAATTCTCCAAGAACTGGAGGGGGAGAAACCCTCGCACAGCATTGTCCACTTGTCAAAAGATAATGCATTAGAATTCTTACTTAAGAAACAAGTGCATGATTTGAAACATAAATGTATTTTAGGTATAGAATAAAGTGCACAAGGAGTGGAGCTGCAGGAATCCATTTTTTAAAAATCGCTAACAGAATTGTTAATTTCTGAACCACTATGGCTACAACTCAGATGCTCCCCTCCAGCAACACACTGCCTCCAAGTGGTCTCCTGGCCACCCCAATGGGCAGACTGAAAATACACCATCAATAATTCTAGGAGATGGTTGGTGGCCGCTGTGTCACCTCCCTCTTCATGTTCAGTCTGGCCATTTTCACATCCTACTAAAAATAGCTGACTTCTAGGGGCATTTCTGGTATGGCCTAGGTCAGTGATGGCGAACCTTTTGAGCTCAGCGTGTCAAAATTCGCAAGAAAACCTAGCTTAACTCGGGTGCCGTGTCACATCTATAAATATCCATAATTTTGTGATATTTGTAGCTCTAGTAAAAAAGTTATATTTTTGATATATATATTTTATTAAAAGCAAAAACAATTTTTTACATTAGTGACTTTTGTTGTTGAATTTCATTTGCTAAACCTTCAATGGAAAGTTGTTATTTTGTACACTTCAAGAACAGGCAAGCACTACACGCCCAGGTGCCAGAGTGACCATGTGTGTTACCCAAAAGGGCTTGGCGTGTCACCTGTGACACACGTGTCATAGGTTGGCCATCACCGGCCTAGGTCTTATAAAAGTTGTGATTCTGTAACACCTGCAGACTCATTGTGTGACCAGCTCCAACTGCGAGAGTTGGAACAATTTAATTCCAGGAATTCGTGTGTATCTAATATGCCCCCAAGTTTGAGAACAGAAACTCCATCATTCCTCAAGACAAAACAGTGTTTTCTCAGCTAAAGAGTGCATAGCTAAACACCTCTAAGTCATGTGTTTACACAGCTCTTTTAATACTTCCATTCTTTCTGTCTGTTCTTTAAACAACTGCAGAGGTAATTTTGATTATTTGTCCCCTCTACTTTTCCTGCTTCTTGCCAGATAAATCAACATGATCAGCAACTGCTTTGTTTAGCTATCCCTTTAGGTTTAAAGTAATCTAAATTTAAAGTGCCTTATAGTAATCAGTATATACTAGGAATCTATTTAAATGTACCCTTGAATGGCCCAATCATACTTTCAAGCCACTTACTCATCAGCTGCAGAGGAGACTGGAAAGAAAAGCATCAGTGATGAGAAATAAGCAGAAGAGCAGAAACAACTTGGAACAAATGAACTCTCTGTTAAGTGGCCTTTGGTAGAATGGCCACATAGATAGATGGAGGAAGAGGCCAAGCCACACTGGGCTTTTTTAAAGCAATCAATCATGGAATAAGGCCCTGCTGTCAATTCATTACTGTGGACTATGGTAGACCATGCCTCTTGTCATGCTTCATATGGGGAAAGAGAAGACAAAGGGCATTTTCACACTTCCCTTCCTGTCTGGTGGACAGGAAAGGAGCACAGTTAACCAACTTGGAATGCTAGTCAACTTTAGCCATTCTACCCCCCCCCCCCATGATTGAATACATACCTGATTTGATTGTGGGGTCGGTTCTCTTTTGGCTACAGCACCCTCCTTGACTGTGCATGCATCAGTGCCGTCGCCACGTTGGCGCTGATGTTCTGCACATGTCCAGTCACGTCTGTAATTGTCCAAGATGCCAGTGCTCTTGTGTGGCACCTCAGACGATCCTGGAGCACTGGAAGAGGAGGGGATGGCTGCTGCCCAGACGCTCCACAAAAGCTTTTGGGTAACATTGGTTAATTAGTCAACTTCTGGGAAGGCAGGGCACACGTGGAGGCTGTAGCAGCCTCTTCCAAGTGCAGATGCTCTTCACCAGAGGTTCACTAATCATGCCCTACCAGCTGTAGTGCGAATAGGCCCCAGGATACAGCACCAAAGTGGCACCGTATTCTGTTCTTGCTGTGGACTTCTTTAAAAAGATCTACAATCAGACTATGGAGAGTGTACAGACAGAACACCCTATAGGCCAAATGCTGGGGTACCATTTTTAGTTGTGCTCCAGGAAGCGGCACTGAAAGGGACACGCCATCAAAAAGAGCCCTCTCGAAAGATACAAAGGCTGAGAACTTTTGTCCCCAGCCTTTGCAGTCTCTGTGCTGCTCCGAAAAGCTTTTTGAAGGGAGCAGGAGGGGCTGGAGCTTGGCCAGCACCAACAAATCCATGCTACATGGGCCAGAATAACCCACATAGTGCAAAAAGGGCCCAAGATTTCTTTCAGCCTCTTGAAGTCAATGTTAAAGTATTCTTTCTCTTCCTGTCTGTGAAAGCGAACTCAAAAAATTTAGACCGTGCCTGAAGGGTAAATCTTGGGTAACATATCCAAAAAGAAATGAAAGAGAATTGTACAAGGAAAAACATACCTCAGAAAAGGTGGTACAAGCAAAGATTTTTTATTTTTTTTTTAAAGAGCTTACTGCAATAACCACATTGTGGGAAAGCCATAGAAGCAGTCAACACAGTTAAAAGGGCACATAGGGCGATCAATAGCGTTTCTAAAAATAGCACAGTTGTAAAAGCAGAAGAAGCAAAGAGAGTAGTATCTCCATCAGTAAGAAACCATTCAGTTGAATAAATCCATAAAAAAAAGGAATTGGCCTTGGGCTTTTGAAATGTGTTACATTTAGACATACCACTATTACAAGGTGGACCAAATACCAAAAATCAAGATAATGGGGTTACCGTAATATGAAAAAGGAGCAGCAGCAGGTATAGCTTGTGGTATAAGCTGAAACTGTTGAATTCTGTACAACTAAAGGTACAAGATCCCTAGTTTGGCAGCTAGCAAAAGGAAAGGCCATAGGACAGAAATGATAGGCATTATTTTGCTCTTCTACCAGTGTGGAAGGGACAATTTCTTTCTACCAAAAAAGACATTCCCATAGTGGATTATTCTGAAGTTCATCCCAGCACTGTCTTTAGTGAAGCCTACCTGCAGATGTATATTACAAGCCTGCAGCCAAAGATAGTCATTCCACTGCTATATACCAATTTATGGGCCTTTTCCCACTAAGGCTTAGACCGCTTCTAAGACCCCATTAGGAACCCAATTAGTACCTGGTTGGTACCAATCAGGAAGGCCCTGTCCCCACCTGGGCCCCATTGAAGGCCCCATCTGCAAGGCCCTGTCCCCACGAAGGCAGGGGAAATCTGGATTTAAGGGGTCCTTCAGGTCCTTAAATCTGGATTTCATGTGGACTTGATTAAAGGTGTCCACAATGGAGTCTTCAAGATCTGGATCTCCAGGAGGATCCCATCTCATGGCCTGTGAGGCATCCTTGAAATATTTTTATAAAAACTATCAGAGCAGTGATAGTCAAATGCATTTGTTTCTTTCCCATTTCCCAAAAGTCTCCATAACCCAAAAATAACTCATGAAAGGAAGTATGGGAAAATCAGCTCTCCGTGCACTGGCAGAATACTTTGTTGTATTAGCCCTTCTGTTCTGTTCACCCTTTGATTCCTATTCAATAGAATGATTCATCAATCACCCAGCCAAGTAGTGCTATGGCACGGTACTTCCTTTCTTGAGCAACTTCTCTTTCTCCCTTTTTAAAAATCATTTTGGAGAACTGAAATGACCTGGATGATATTGAAGAACAAGAGGGGTGGGCTGACGTCCATCTTCCAATGAGGAGAGAGGGGCTGGAGAGAAGGTGGTGCTGCTTCCCCATGCCAGGGTTTGGTGCGGTTTGCATGGGGACACCTCCATCCGTGCCCAACCCGCACCTAGCCCACATTGATGGGAATGGCATGGGGACGGGCTGGGAGCAATCTTGGACCCACTCCCAGCCCCATGCGTTCCGATCCCACTCCAAATGGCTTGCATGGGGACACGGCCTAAGTTGCACTAAATGTGTAACAAAACAAGGGCCCAAGAGTGTTATCAGTGAGGGCTAGAGTTAAAAAGATTTCTGCCTTTAAGGAAAAGGGCTCAATCATCCAGATGTAAGCCAGATCCACTGGGCAGCTGGAGAGAGGAGAGGCCATTCCCTTTGATATGGGTGATTGTTAACATCTTACACCTATCTCTTAATGAAGGAATGGCCTGGGAACATTTGTAAGGGATACTCTCTTGATATGTAATTATTTATGAATATCAGCTGTGAAATGTGTGTGTTCTATATAAGAAAGAGTGTGCTATCAATAAAGCAGTCTCTAGCCTCAAAGCATTTTGGGGACTGAGAATCATATTGAATAAAACAATAAGAATAAAATATATCAAATATTAAAGCATAATTTAAAATATAACATTTGTATTATTATCATCATTATTATCATTATAACATTTGTAGTTTAAATGTTTGCTTCAGGTATCTTGCATTTCTTATTTATCTATAATACTTCATGTCTAACTGGACATCTAAACAATTGATCTGTTAGAATTCTGTCATTCTAATGGCCAATTAAGGTGGTGAAAATGCTGAAAGAAATGATACCAAATCAAGGTCCCTGAAAAACAACCAGAGGAATCAGCACGCTTGGATTCCCCCCTAGGGTTTACAGTAATACAAACACTTTAAATAAGAAACTGCATACAAAACAGCATGTTTAGTAGTTACAGAATGTTGAATTTTAGCTAGCAACGAAATGCTAAAGAACTAAACAGGAAGAGAAGTATTTAGTTGAGTATCATGGAGAACAGCTGATTTGGCTAGTAAGTTGAATAGAGTCCTTCATTTGACTGGCTGGCTAGTAACTATTAGGGAAGCACAGGGTGCTAGAGCTTTGCACGGATATTCAAAATTTGATTGAATTCGTCTGAATTTCAGCATCTGAATTTGAATCAAATGTCTACAAATTAAAATTTAAAAATTCAAACAAATTTTGAATTTTGGATCTATTCATTTGAGTTATCCGGACATTTGCATGTGTACAATGCGTACTTGCAGATCCGTATCTTTCCCACATATGCATGCATTTTTACAGATCCATACAGGAACAAAACTGGTTACATATGGGATAACCGTAGGAAGCGTACGGAGGTGTATGGATGAGTACGGATACATACAGGATGTGTAATGATGCATATAGGCACATTGTCATGTTGCAGGCCAGACAGGCAACAGGCAAACACTTGCACAGCTACTCGGTCCCAAGGGTTCCAGGCATTCTTGAGGTCAGTTCCGGTCCAGGGTCTAGGAGTCCAGAAAGTCAGCAAGGGTCAGGTAGTCCAAAGGGTCAGCAGGTCACAAGGAGTCCAGGATTTCAAGCTCAGGTAACACGAAGCTGCTAAGACGTTGTCTGCAACAACTTGAGGCAACGTGAGCTCGTTCTTGAACAGAGGAGTCAGAGCTGGGCTAATCGCTCTGATCTCCATCTCACCTGCTTCTGCTGCCTAAGCAGGCGATGAGAGAGCCTTTGATTAGGCTCACTGCTGGTGGATTCATCACCAGAGCTGTCTGGCTGCTCACCTGGACCCAGGCTTAGCTCTTCCATGCCTGCAATTCCCTGCTGTGGTTGCTGCTCAGCCTGTGGTCGCATTGCTGGCATATCCTCCTCTTCCGATGAGGCTCAACAGGGCATGACACACATACAAATGTCATTGACATTCATAAGTGCAAATTTGAAATAAAAAATTCAAACAAATAGATTCAAATTTGCTTAATTCTAATTGAATTTGGTTTAATTTGAATTTTAAAGATTCGAATTGAATTTCTGGATATTTTATTTGAATCAAATCAAATCCTGAAAATTGCATTTATGCACACACCTATAGGGTGCAGATGTGGAAAAAAATAAATAAACGCTGGATATAGTTCTGCGGGTATGAAGTGGTATTTATTAATTTTCTTATTTGCAATTTTATCTCCCCATGCTCTGAAGTCTCCAGCTGGGTTTCAATAAAACATTATTAAAATTCAGATCAGTATTCTTGTATCACTAAGGCCGCGTTCCTGTTATAAGTTTAATTCAGTTTCCCTAAACTGAAATAATAGAACTGGATGGAAGCGCGAATTTGCCTGATCCCATTACTTTTAACTTAATCGTGTTTGATCTGGATTCTGAGGATCATACACGACTCAAGGGGGGACTCAAGTGGCTACTTTTTTAAAGCCGCTTTTTGGGGCTGACCTGCCCTCTTCCTCCTGAGATGAACATGCCACCCATAAGGGACCCCTTCACGGAGCCTGGCTGGGTGGCTGCAGCTTGCCTGGATGGAGGAAAAACGGCAGCGGGCAGCCAGAGATTCTTTCCCCTCCTCTCCCCATTGCCCGGGGCACACAGCAGCAGCAGCAGCAGCAGCAACTCAAGCCCCCTTTGCCCACTCACGCCACAGCCACAGCCTTAAAAACAGAACCTGCAGCTGCTTTCCTTTCCTTTCCCTTTCTAAAGGTCAAAACTTTCACAAAATTGCAACATTGTTATCAGGTGTGAAGTGGGTATATTGCTACAGTGTAGCGGCTGCTTTAAGGGGTGGATTTTTACAGTAAAATCACTATCTTTGGAAGCAAGTTATTGGGGGAGGGAAACCCTAAACACGCATTCTCATCCCTTAACATGGTACCGTTCCCACAATAAAAAATGTAAAACGTTTCAAGTGCACGAACCGGAGTGAGACCTGTTGAAATGAGGATTAACATTTACAATGCTTTGGGGCGATTTAACACACGGAAAGCATGTTAAGCCAAACTGAGGATTGAAACCGTTTTGAAACTGAAATAAACTTATAATCAGAACGCAGCCTAAAGGTTTTTTAAAAAACAAAACAAAACAAAACAAGGAGGCCCTTGTCTGTGCCATTAACACAGTTTTTTAAAAAAAAAAATCAGATCATTAAAACCACAGATATTTATTTATTTATTTATTTATTTATTTATTTATTTATTTATTTATTTATTTATTTATTTACATTTCTATCCCACCCAATACCCGAAGGTCTCTGGGCGGGTAACAGTAGATTAAAATAGAATATACATTGAAAGGCATTAAAAAATCAGCACATATAAAATAATATACAATATGTTTAAAATTGCTTGCAAGTGGAGGACAAGCTACCTCTTCACCTCTGCATCTAAAAGTGATGATTCTAGATGCACCCCACAGGGGTGGTGACTGCTGCCACAGAGAAGGTCCTCTTCAGTGCCCCAATGTAGAGATGATTGGACATTTGTATACAAATTGAACTAGGCTGTGGGAAGCCACATGGTCATTTTTGGGGTTGGTTGGTTGGTCAGCAATGCTATTTAACAACTATATGAAGCTGCAGGTAATGGTCATCAAGAGTTTGAGGGTGGGATGTCATCAGGACACAGATGACACTCAGCTCAATTTCTTCAAAAGACTAGAAGTGGAAGTAGTTGTGAATGAACGGATCCCTAGATGCTGGAAGAGTTTCATATTTACTGACTGCATGGTGAAAGTACAGCAGATACCATCAGGTACCTTGAAGAACGACTTCATGTCTATGGTGCAGCAATGGTTGAAGATCTTAGTCGTATCTTGTTTATCTGTACCTTGTATTCTTTAATAAGAATCTCTTGTTTGGATTCCCTTTTACAAAATGTGTCCCATTGGAATGCAGATCATAAGGTGACACACCTTCTGCAGAGAGAGAATGTCCAGGTGACATATAGGGTAGCTTTGTGTTTTGTGAAGGCTGCCCAGCTTAGGAAATCATTCATTGGGTTGAATGGGGTGCCTTGCAAGGGTGATGGGGACAAATAATGATATATATAATTTTAATGTTATCCTTGTATATTTTATCCTTGTCTGTTTCACATGATTTTATCCTTTGTACACTTGAAACTTGATACAGTCAAATGACTAATCAACAAAGTTCATTTCATTTTGCAGGAATAGGTTGGATTAGGACCAATAAACCCACTGTGGTTGAATCCTGACCAGTCAAAGACCATGTGAATAGGCAGCTCCTTAGTTCAGAGAGAGCAGAGCCTGAAGATATTTCTGGAATCATCTCTCTTACTGGACCTTTGTGATTAGAAGTGCCTAAATTCCTAGGACCTCCTCCTTTTTCTTTTTGGTTTATGGAATCTGCATTCTTCTCCAGCCTTCCAGAGTAGTAACAGTTCTCCGTGAGTTCTCAGAGTTTTCAGAACCAGCTGCAGGATCACTTCTGCAAGCCCCTTCAGCATCCCGGAGTACAGCTTGTCTGACTCTGGAGAAATCACAACCCTCCAAGGTTCCAAGCAAAGATCTTTACTGGCTATCCTATCTGACATCTTCTTACTGCCAGAGAGAAAAAGGAACATGGCTCTTTCGCCATTAATATTGGGATTGAGAATGGAATTTCAGTAAGTGTAGCTTATATTACAAGGTTTAAACACTGAAATTATCTCTTCCATGAAACTATTAAAGGTACAAAAAATTGTTCTTTTTTCTGTTTGGCTACCTGTCTCATTTCTTCCTAAAAAAAAAGAAGAAGAAGAAGAATCCAACCAAAGTCTTTACCCTGATACATTTTCTCTTTAAATCTTCCTCATTCTACATAATTACCAGTACTTTGTCTGAAGGAGTTGTCTAGTTCTATACACCCAGGCTGTCAGACACAAGGATGAACTTTACTAGACTTACATTATGATTTCACTGGCTTTGAAAAGGCGAAAAGTGAGTCCTTTGATAAATAGATGGAAATGTCATCACTCTACCTTGCAGTAATGAATGGTTTCTACAGCTACCTCTTAAATGCCAGTTTTGTAACTTACTTCACTATGCAATTTTTCCTTAGCACATTTCAACATATTGTTTTATCCCCTTATTTTTTTTAAAGAGAGGATTGTTTCCTTCTCTCTCCCTTAGCACAGGATAGAACCAGTCTCAGCGTCTTTTTTTCTTGCAGAAACGCTAGACCTTTAAACGCCTTGTGTTAATATCATAAAGCTCTCAGAATGCAGATTGCAAAATGTGGTAAGAAAGTACTTCCAAGGGGGAAACTGTTGTAAGTGCAAGTTCATGTCAGGAGTGTTAATAATAAAAGGGACACCTTTTACTCTGGCTCATATAGCATTTTGCCTTTGGCAGAGTGAATTATTAAAATTCTTTCCCAAGTCTTCATACTTCTACCCTACCAGGCATTCATGGATTCCTGTCTTCTTTCCCAGTTTGCGCTATTTGAAGGAAGCATTTGAGCATTTGAGGTCAGGTTCTTGCACAAGTAGCAAGTCAGCTACATAGGCACAGTTTATTACAATTTAAGATTTCAGTCTTCTCTTATACCTAAAGAAACCTGATCCAGTAGCACCATCCTGAAAATTCACAGAACTGGGCAATGTTTAACAGCATGTAATAAAAGGCAGATCTGCACAGGTCATGGCAAAGGGATCCATAAATGTATTCCACACTTCAGTGAACTCTGACACAGAAAATGCCTAAGCATGAAGTAAATTTGGCAAATGGAAGGGAACGGAAAGTGAAGTTCAAGGAAAGGGGTGAGCAGATGGGATAAATGCAGAAAAGTAGTCAACCAGTGTTTGTTTTTTTTAATGGAAAGTTGAAGGCAAAATGGATGAATGTGACGGAGGATGGTTTGCCTTGTACCTTGGTGTGTATGTGAATTTAAACTTTCTCCCCACCCAAGATACAATCCAAGTAAAGTTAACTTACAGGAGAGAGAGCCCCTCTTCCCTTGCTCAGCCCATCCTTCCCTTTCTCTACCTTCTCCAGCCCTCTGTCTTCACTTTATTCCCCTTCTTTCTATCTATCTATCTATCTATCTATCTATCTATCTATCTATCTATCTATCTATCTATCTATCTATCTATCTATCTATCTATCTATCTATCTATCTATCTATCTATCTATCCTTCACCTCCTACTTGATTTCCTTGAGTCTCCCCCTTTACCTAGATGTTTCTCTCCCTCCCTGTTTATCTGTAAAAAATGACAGATGAAAAAACCACATTTGGGGAAACCAAAATAACTGAACAGCTTGAAGATTTCAGTGATGAGGCAAAATTATGAAATATCAGTATTTTGCTTGGAGTTTTGATTCAGCATTCCCATCAATGTTGAGGTGCTCTCCCCAGAGAATCCAAAATCTGATTGGTGGAATAGCATCCAATCACAGAGGGCACAGGGAGGAGATGGGTGGGATGGGTGGAGATGAAAATTGTGGACCAAGAAAGATGAGCTGAGTGAGCACTAAACTAGATGGGAGTGATCGAACCAAAAGCGTGCTATATCACCATTGTGGTGTGAGACAACTAATACTGTATGTTGTCAAGACTGGAGCATAGGAGTTATTATCCCTTGTTTGCTTTAACTCTGCATTTCCTCCTACAGTCATCTGTGCAAAGAAAAAGGACAACAAAATAATAGCATCACAAGACAAAAATATACATTAGGCTGCTAAAACCCATTATGCATGAACCTCTTTTGCTGCACTCATGTAGACTCCTGAGTTTCCTTTGGAGCAGTTGGCCCTACAATCTCCACGCAGACAAGCAAGGCAAGATTACTGGTTTTGAAGATGACACATTGTTGTTACTACAAAAAAATTACTGGCAATAGCTTTACCTGGACAATATTTGATCTAGAAAAAATGTTATTATTGCCTAACATACATTTTCTTAATTATTCCCATCATTCCACATGATTGTTATTTGATTTTTTTTTTAAAAAAAAAAGTTGTATTTTGCAGCTTTTTATATAATCCATCCTAGGCAATACGACAGAGTAGCTAGGTCTGTTGTTTGGTGGGGCACTATTGACAATAGTGAACTCTTAACTGGTTCACCAAGAGCCTGCAGTATTGTTAGAGACATTTTACCAGAAGCATTAATACTTTCATACATTTTATTGGATTTAGGGAACCTCCAGATATGTGCTGAAACCTGGGACTCTCCTGGGACTCTATTGGGAATGTCACACATAGTTGGAGCATTCCCAGTACAGTCCCAGGAGATAAGGCAATATCCTATAATATTGCTATCAAGGGAAATCCATCAGTGTTGTCAGGTTTTCTGTAGCAGAGATAGCTCATCTCATTCTCATTCTCCTTTTAGCTACCCAGAAGTCAGCCAAGTGCATGAAAAAAAGGGAACTGGGCAAGTGCTTGGCTTTCTTCTGGGTATCTAGAAGGGGAATAATAATAAGATGAACCAGCAGACATACAGGAAGACCCACAATTATCTCTTGTGACTGGTGAGGACTGCAAGAGGCAATTGTGGAATCTTCTTTAGATGCCACAATTGGCCATTGCTGTCTGGAGACACCAGTGGGGATGGAAAGGTCTTCATTTGAAAATATGAATGAATGAATGAATGAAACTACCTATATTTGGAAACTTTACTTTGAACTCACTGCCTCTATCCACTTTTTAATGAGCTTGTTCTGATCATAAAACAAATCCTTCTGAAAGGTCTGCTCTCAAGGATAGATCAAAATCTGTTTATTATTTTTTGCATGTTTAAGGACCTAATGTGATATTAGTACTGGCTTCATCAAATTCAATAACAATTATGCTTATGAAATTTACTGCTGAAGAAGAAACAACAGATATATACAAAATATTGGGCAATGAGATCAAAGAGTTTGTGTGTGGTGAGATCAGAAATATTTGTTTATTTAATGAACATTATATTGAAGAGGGCAGTTCCCTGAGTTTGATCCTGCCCACCTGTAGAAAGAGGCATTAGGAACCTAATATTAACCTCAAAAAGTAAATATTGTATTGATATCTTCATTTGAGCCTAGTTTTGCTTTCTCATATACAAATGTGTTAGAGAGTAGCACTATCATTCATTCGTTTTACATTAAAAAATAATGTAATTTGGCATTTTAAACACTAGTTTATTAGTCGTTGTGGAGTTTGCACTATCACCTAAACACAGAAGAAATTGAACTCCAGTTAACTTAGGCTTTTCTTATGATTGATTATCTAGAAGTTCTCGGTCAAAAGTCTGACCAAATTTCTTGAAGGTGTATCTTCCCTCTTCTAGATATAATGGAAGGAAAAAAATCTTCAATTAGTACAACATTATGGTTAATTTAACATTTTTTTGTGCTGCAAAAGGTGGTCTTAAAGGACCAGAAAAGGTGGAGGAGAAAACTGATGGATAGTATGGATAAGAAACCTTTATTGGCTAGGATGATGATGATGATGATGATGATGATTTACTGTGAGGTTCTATAACTACACACAAAAATACGGCACAAAAACTACATTTAATCCTAAAGCGGGCAGATCAAAAGTAAGGAAGAACAGAGGTTTTGTACATTTTAAAATATAAGCTTTCAGAAACAGGAATGTCCGCAGGTACCTGTCTTGACATTTTTTCTTCTACAGGGTCCATGATTTGTATATAAATTGCTGTTCTGTAGCCTGGAGATTTTAATATTATTTCTTGTAGTAGTATTCCCATTCAGTTAAAGCTTTCTTTCACTTGGTTGAATGAGCTCTAGCATCAAAAGTCAATTTTAGCTGCTTTAAACTTTCAGTAGTGTTACCAGAGGTGCTTTGGGTGTACAAGTATCATAAGACGTTTTGACTGCAAAATCTGAATTTGAATGATTTAACAAGAAATACTGGCTTTTTGAGTTTGAAATGAGTTTCTGTCTCTGTTTATGGTACTTTTCATTACGTAAAAACCTGTGTAAACAGTCCTGTTAAAAATTCCCTGGGAGTTTAAATTTGGTGTACTTTTGGGGTTCCAAATTATCCAAAATTTTACTCTACATTTGGTAACAGTATTTGTTACAGGTGAGCTGTTATTCCACTTCCTTTTGTTTCATTAAGTAAAAAAATAAGCCCTTTAAATAGTCTCATTGCTCCATGAGCACAGGTACGTAGACATAGTAGTAATCCATGGAATGAATACAATTGTTAACCAAGTCTTTCATCAGATCCTTTTGATAAATCTGGGCAGGAAATGATCTGGATCAGATCCATGGATGGCTCCCTCAAACACAGGTGATGTGGTCTGAGAGGGAAGAAAGGGGAGTATAGAGAGGGGGCTGTTCTCTGCATGTCCCACTATACCAACACAAATGCAAAGGGAGCGGAGATTGATTCAACTTCCTACGGTAGGTGAGGAGGTTAGTAATTGCAGGAAATAAGTCTTGGTACCATAAGCTGAGGGCCAGCAGGCCACCAAGTATGTGTGACAATGGACAAACAGATAACTCGGTAGCTTGGCTCGGTAGTCTGGGTCATCAAGTCTGCCCTGGAGTCACCCAAATCAAGCATAGGAGGAATCACCTTACATCACCTATCCATGTCCTCATTTGCTTAAACCAGTGGTTCTCAACCTGGGGGTTGGGACCCCTTTGGGGGTCGAATTACCCTTTCAGAGGGGTCGTGATGAGTCTCCCGCCGCCCTTCCCTCCCACCTCCCAGCTTCTCCACCTCTGTGGTTGGGGGTCTCCACAACATGAGGAACTCCATTAAGGAGTTGCAGCATTAGGAAGGTTGAGAACCGCTGGCTTAAACAAATGCATTTGTTCTCCAGGTAATAAATTTGCTAATGCTTTGACCTTACCTTACACACATTGCCTTATGTTTTCATTGAAGTGTGGCTAGTAACTGTCTCTTTGGATTTTGCTTGTTTGGTCATGCAGAAATCACTGTTATTCACGAGAGGTAAATGGGCAAATGGCTTTTCACAATCCTAATTTCAGCAGCCTATTTTCGTGTGTTTCCTTAACCTTGAAATAAAGGTGGGCAAATCAAGAGTAGACTAAGGGTGTTTTTCCACTAGCACTAAGTACCCATTGAAGCACCCATTAAGGACCCATTTGGCTGAGAGCTGGATGACGCCATTTCCACTACAGACCCCATGAGGGACACATCTGTTTCCTCCACAGCTAGGGAAATCCGGATCATATGGGTCCTTCAGCTATCAAATCCAGATTGTAGAGAGCCTGTTTCCACTACAATCTGGCAATGGGGTCTAGAGGAGGTTCGGGGGGAGGCACCCATGTGGAGGGGGCAAACTCAAGACTTTGGAGTCCCTCTGAAGCCAGCTCCAAAATCCCTCCGAAGTTGCCTTGGAGATTACTAAAGGCTCCACAGAGAAACCCCTTGCGAGGGCAATGCCGCTGTCAAGTGCTCCGGAGGATCTTTGAAGTTAACAGAGATCACTCCGAAGATTCTATGGAGTGATCTGCCACCAACTTCAAAGATCCTCCGGAGCTTTTGACAGCTGCATTGCTCTTGCAAGGGGTTTCTCTGCAGAGCCTGCACTTTAGCTCCAAAGTTGCCTTCAGAGGGACTTCGGAGCCGGTTCTTGCAAGGGGTTTTTCTGTGGATCCTTTGCTAATCTCCAAAGGCAACTTCAGAGATTGCACCCCCTGTCCCCTAAAACATCTGGGGTGACAGGAAGACCCCTTGTGGGTAAATCTGGATTTTCAAATGGGTGCTCCGGTGTTTCCACAGCAGGGAGGCTAGCACACATTGCTACTGGGTGCTAAACCACCCATGGAAACACATTGGGTACTGCCGTTAATCTGGATCTACTAGATCTAGATCAAGGGAAGTACCCATTCCTTAGATCTGGATCTTCTTAGATCCGGGTCAAAGGAGCTCAGTGGAAAAACACCCTAAGGTTGCATCTCCATTCAAGAAAATAATCTGGTTCAATTTAATCAGCATTGAGCTCCATTTTGTTCTGTTCCCATTTATAGGTTTTTTTGCAGATTTACAGGGGGAGAACCCTCCCTCCTCTTTTCCACATCATACCCTGACTTTATGGGGCTGGGATCCAAACCCTGTAAGCCTGCCCCTGATTAATAGCCATAGGTACAGCAAGGGGAGCAAATGGAAACGGGCATTTTTGCATCCTGCCAGCAAGGCAGCTTTTCCAAGGAGACAATGTTACTGGGAAGGCAGCAGCCTTGAGCAGAATCAGCTGAGCAAAAGAACAGACGTCCAGGGCAAACCAATCCCTCTCCCTTTCAAATCTCCCTTTCAGCTTTGAATGAACTGCTTAGGACTCAGCGGAGCTAAACAAATTCTCTCTGCCAATTGTCAGATTCTGCCTGATGTATCTCTTGTAATTACAGTAGCATTCACAAAAGGGGAAATCTATGTCCAAAGATCCAACATTTTTTTGATCTCCATACAGAAAAGATGAGGGGGACTCTAGCATGGCAGGGATGGCAAGGACAAGGGGCAGACCTTCCCAAGCATGAAACCCCACCCATTTAATGGCACCCCCACAACAATGGCAGGCATTGGCCAGATGGATATGGGGGGGACAGCCCAAAAGTCAGATCTCCCTGAATAGTCCTATACCATTCCCAAAGGAAAAAAAAAAGTGGGCTAGCCAGCAAAAGTGGATTGAGACCTGTTTTTCCAAGGTTTTCCTGCAGATTTTAGCGATTTAGTCCTCAAAGTCCAGGAATAAACATTTAAGTGGGGATGGGCAATTCCAGAAACGGACTGGATACAGATTTTTTTCTTGTATGGGAACACGGCCTAATACCCTGATTATTTGTATAGAAAATGAAATAGCATGACAAACTACATAGTGAGGTTCTCTGTGTGACACTACTTAAACTGCACAAGCTCTATATTTTTTGTTTTTTAAAAAAAATCTTGCCATTTTGGCTGAGGAGAATCATCGTAGTTCAACAGTTGTGTAAGTAAATATGTTGCTTTGAAATGTATTAATTTGTACTGCTGCTTCCTATCAGTTACTTATCTAACCCATATCCCTAATGAGCTTTTCACCAAGCAAGAGCCAATAAAGAAGGAACAAGGGTGATCTAGCCTGTGGAGACCATTTTCAGTACCATCCCCATGGCAACCCATCATATAAACCTCCTGAGCACTCAAGATACTTCAGCAAGAAAAGAGAACATCGCTATCATCCTGGTAAACAGATGAGGACCTATTGTAAAATTAATATATAGAGAAATGTGCTGCCAGAGGGAAAGTGGCAAAGTTTGATGAAAGCCATCTATTTTGATTATCTCTAAAATGGCAACCAGGAAAGGGGTATCTGGCCATTCTGATTATCTGTTTGAAAAGAATTTTTTTGCAGGCCCGGCCATTCTAATTAATATGAATTGGATCTGGTGGTCCTGTAATTCCAGTGCAATAAACAAATCATCTAGTCACACTATTTGCTTTGACCCTCTTACAAAGGGCATTATATATGCCGGTAAGAAAATAAACACAGCTGGCAGGTGTATTGCCTTTTGATTAGCTGATGGGAGAATGCAAGGAGCGTGCCAAGGTAAACGTGACTATATATATCAGAACAGAATTATGAGACCAAGAGTTTCATTTATTTCCATTTACACACCCATACGCTGGATGTGTGAGAGGCTGACCTTTGAAAATGTATCTTAATCCCACCTCAAGTAGGAAGACGCGCCAATTCTGCAGTAGATATAATTTCATTTTCTGTGATCAAATTACTGTCACACTTTTTTTCTTACTGAATATTAATTGTTTTTTTCTGAGGAACTTTGTGATAACAAATATGTCCCAAAAGTCAGTAGTACTTTCGTTGGAATGAGCCCTCAAGGACTGAGGGGAGCTGCAAAGCATTTGACAACTGACAACTATAAAGAGAACTAACACACACACACACGTCAACAAAAGTGAAAAGACTGGATAAAAGCTCAAGTAGACCTTGTAGGACAAGACTGTAAAATATAGTCCCGTCCTCAATCTTTCCTCACTGATCTTTAAAGCATAGGTCTCTTGGATTAGTTTGTATTCTAGGCAATAATTCATTTTTACAGAAGTCAACAACGAAAAAACCCTACTTGATTAAGTGCAGGAAAGATTTTCATCATTGTTCATGAAATATCCCCATATTAAACTGCTCCATTAACAGCTGTTGGTCCCCATGAATTTTGTGTTCGGCACACTGATTTCCCTGGCCACTGTCTATGCCCTGCAAAAGGCCCTGCTGGAAACAACAAAATGGGGAACAAAAGCTCCCCAGCAATGTTTTCACAGCCATGGGCTGCAGCAGGGATGTGGATGGTACACCACTGCTGGACCACTTAAGAGAATGGTGATTGGAGTTTGCCGAAGGCATAGCCTCTTATTACTGGACTCTCTCTCTACCATCATTTGGAAGTTGCCTTAGTTTTCTAAGGTGTCAGGTTGTTAAAATCACTGTTTAAAGCCCTATCCAGTGCTGGTTGCATCACCCACAGAGGCAATTTTTTTAAAAAAGAAAGACATTACAGTCCTTTTACATAAGAACAGAAGTGGAGCCCTGCTGGATCAGGCCACAGCCCATCTTTTCCAGCATCCTGTCCCACACAGTAGCCCACGAAATTGCCCATGGGCATCTCAAGCAGAGACAAGGGCAAACCTATTGCTTCCAAATCCTAGTAAATGGCCCTAGAGGCACCTTGCCCATCGCCCCCAGCCTGAAAGATGTACTTAACCATCACTCTAGTAGCCATTGATACATCTGCCATCCATAAATTTGTCTCACCCTACCTTAAAGCCATCCAGGCTGGTAGTTGTTACCACCTCTTCTGGCAGCAGATTCCATAGACTGATGACCCTCTGGGTGAAGAAATACTTCCCCTTGTCTTATCTGATAATGACTTGATATGGAAATCAAAAGTATCTATTCCAGGCCTAAATGGTATCATTTTTCTTTGCTTCACGATCAGTATTAACTATAATATTTTTATGGTTCTTGCTTCTGTCGTCACGCCTGGCATCACCTTCCCACCCTTTCCCATCTGCTTCTTGTTTCTTCCTTGCCTTGGCTGCACTGATCTTTTGCAGCACCCACAGTGCAGAAGCTCACAGAAGTATTTGCCTGATTTTGTGATTGTTCATTCAGCATTAAGGTTTCATTTCCCGAGATGCTTCCTTGATCCTAGAGTATTCATGCAATGTAACTTTGTATTGAAATGCATTTACCATCTGCTGGGCTAATCAGCATAATGAATCTCAACACCTTGGGCTGTATTATTACCATCTCTATCTCTCCATTCCTTCTGAGTTAGGAGAGGCAGTTCAAGTCCTTGATCGCTGCCTGGAAAGAGTGATGGGGTGGATGTGGACCGATAAATTGATACTGAATCCAGCCAAGATGGGAATATTGTGTGTCCAGGAAGTTAAGGGGCACCCAATTCTCATTGGGATTGTTTTGCCCCAGAGAGATTGGGTGTGTGATTTGGGAGTAAGGATGTGCACAAATATTCATAGGCATTCAAAATCCAATAGAATGTGCCAAATTTTGACATTTGAACTTGAATAGAATGTCCCGAAATTCAAATGTAAGCACTCAAATCAAAATTTGAATTTTGGATCTATTTGTTCAAATTATCCGGACATTCATATATGTATGGGTTCGTACATAAGGCATACTTGAAGATCCGCATCTTCACCACATATGTACGGATCTGTACGGGATGAAAATGGGTTGCATATCGGATAACTATGGGATGCATACGGATGTGTATGGATGTATATGGATGTGGGAAAGATGTGTATAGCTACTCCAACACATGTTGTAAATGGCCGTTTCTGCATGGGCCCTGAAAGCCCCATTAGGAATCTGATAGGGGCCCATGTGAAATGGATCCTCCAGCTACCTTCTGCATGAACGACGCACAAGGACCCCATTAGGACCTCATGAGGGACGGGTCATCCAAACGAGTGCCTCCCGATTCTGATCCCCATGGGGTCTTTGAGCCCATAGATCCAGATTCTCGGTGGATCCTTTAATGGTGTCTTCGATCCAGTTTCTGCCATGACCAGATTGCAGAGCGAGCTTCCACATGGAGTCCAGGAGCAGGCCTAGAGGAAGTGAACCCTGAGTGGTGTATACACGTGCTAATCATGTCTCACCACCGACAGAACTTCCTCCTCAAGCCTAACTGGGGCATAGGGAGGGGTTGTACGGTGGTCACATGGTAGCCCTGTTTGGCACCCATTGCCATCAGGCACTAAACTCCCCATGTGTCTCCAGAAAGATTCGGAGAATGACAGACTGGATTCCCCAAGGACCGGATCCCAAAGAAGGTCTATGGCCCTTTCTGCACTGGGCCTTATTCTGGATTGCGTTATAGAATAGGGACCTGATGTCTGCATGTTAGTGCATGCTATAGCAGGGCCTGCTCTAGTCTGCGTGAGCATGCAGGTGGCAGGTTGCTATTCCATGATTTAATCCAGGATAAGGCCCAGTGCCAAAAAAAAAACCACAGTATGGAGCCCATCAGAATTAACAGTATATAGGAGTGTGCATTTATTTCCTGTGACAGAGCTTAAAGTCGATGTAATAGTAATGATGTAGAGTGTTTTAACACCTGCTTCTCAATATTGGAAGGTCTGTGAAGCTTATTAATTGTTTGATGGAGAATGCATACAAAAGTGGTACTGAGTGCAATGTGATGGTAATATGAAATTTTCTTAATGGTTGTAAGTAAGATGTTTAACTAGGGAAAGAAAAAAATCTTACTTAGAGGCATTTTTTTGGTGAAACCTTCCAACGAAATGAATCTGTTTCTCAAAAAAAGCAGAGCGAAAATAACTACCTTTGTAGACTTATTTCTTACAAAATGCATAGCAATGAATTAGAGGCTGTTTCCACAACTGAATGGGGTTGGGCAGCAGTTCCTCTGGAACAACTCCAGCTAAAGCAATTCCATGCTGGAGCAGTCCTGCTGACCTGGAAAAAGACTTTCACACTTAGATGCCCTGTTCTGGGACAGGTTCCACATCACTCCAAAACTCTCAAGAGGTTTTGGTGCCTGGTGCAAAGGATCCTACATGCAGGAACTAAAATTCCTCACCTCAAGAGAGATCAATTTCAATGATGCAATTTTGTGTACCATCCAAACCAGAATAGGGAGGTGTGTGCCTCCCTCCCATGGGCCAGACTAACCAACCCTAAAGTGCAGGTAGACCTGTAGATCCAGGTCTACTGGTATCCCAAGCTAGGCAGCCATTTTGGTTGCCTTATATTGAGCTACACTGAGTCCAATGTGGACATAGTGTGCCAGCAGTGAGCAGGACTTCTCTAGTCCACAGCAGAGTGCAGAAGAGAGAGGCCCAGAAGAGGATTAGCCCTGTGATGGACTGTTCCACAGTTAAGTGTGGAAACAGCCATAGTAGCAATACTTGAAATGAAGAAGCGGAATTCAGGACTACCAGAGGATTCCAGTGTGGCTCTGAAAGCCCATATCATGATCCGTAGAGAAAATCTGACTTTGAAAGCTCTGGGATACATCAGTCACAGAATCATTAGACAAGGAATAAAATATGCTTTAATTTATTTAGTTAATCCTATTTATACTTTTCTTTGAAATGTAGCATCAGAATTCCCAAAGTAGAAGAACAAAAGTCAGAAAAAGGAATTGAGGAAGTTTCTTATATTTAAAGGCCTGAACAACATCGGAAAATACCTTTGTCTATTCACTTGAGTAGAAAAGAAATTGCCTCATTATATCTTTAATCAACCCCATCTAACACTTGCCTGACTTGAACTTTAGTACTTATTTGCAAAGAAGTGTAGAAGGGAATAAAATCCACACAGAAGTGAAATAAAATAGCATTAAAGCAGAATAACAATATTTTTTTTTTAATAAAACAGACTTTAGCAGGGCAAATTGTACAATGATATCAGGGTAAATTACATTCACCAGTCAACAGTATCCATGGCCCAGAAATATATGTACCTTTTACAGGTGACAGAAAACCTCCAAGGAAGTGATATTTCTCCCGCCCGCAGAAGGGCATTCTGTAAGCAGAGTTATTTCTCTAACATAATTGCCTCTTTCTAAAAGGCAATTTTTTCATTAAGTTATAACCTTTTGGCATCTTTATATAAAACATGAAGAAAGGAAAGGGGGGGGGGAAATCCTTCTCCCAAACTGAAAGACATCTTCTAGACTACACTCCAAGTTCAGCTTTGACGATGTCTCCACAGCTGTGGGCCCTTCTTGGGAAGGTCTCGGGCATCATGTTTCCACTTCCAGTAGCATGAAGTGGCTGCCACAGAATGTGCCACCCTTCCAAGTGTAAGGGTCACTGCCTGTCCGTCTTGCGTTCTTGCTAACACGAAACCATACCTACTCACTTTTCTCATAGATTTTGCTTTACTTTGGCTGCCACCAAAGGCACCACAACAGATAGTCCACTAGGCCTTTGCTGTGGGAACTCTTATCTTTGTCAGGCCTTGAACCAAAGTATTATACCCTAGCTTACACTCTATCATTTGTCTTCTGTCATCATCAATAAAAGGAGAATATATTTGTTCTAATAAATCCCTTCGAATGTGATAGCATTCAAATTTGATAAAAATGTTCCATACAAATTTGCTATGCATGTTAGATATGAATACCATACGAATCCATAACAGGGTTTCGTATGAATGTATCGAAACATTCAATTCAAATTTGAACGTTGGTCTTCAAATGTGCCAACATTTGATTCAAAATTGAATGTCCAAATTTGGCCAAATTCGTATGAATTTCGAATATTTGTTATGAATATTTGTGCATATCCCTACATTTTGGTTATAAAATACTGAGAAATTAAATCTGGCCAGTTAAATTAGGGAGTTTGCTCCAAAGAGAGGTCTTCAGATTGGCTATTGTCCATACATTGCAAACCTAAAATCAGATTGAACACCAGTAAGTTTGTCTATTTTCTTACTATGGTAGAAAAGCTGCCCTTCGCTTCTGCATTATAGTATATGCAGGATCCGCATAGTATGAAAATGATGCCCTAGGAAAGCTCAGAGGGCACAAGGATCATATACCCCTGTACCCCTTTAGCCAATATCCTACCATAAAAGAATGGAAGGCACTGCCAGGAGTCACTTTTAGGGCAGAACAGGAAAAATCTCTTGGACAGTGCTTTTCCTTCTCTCACCACCCCAATGCCGTTGTGGCTCTTATGAACTACCTATTGCCACATCTGCTGACCTTCTTTTGCAAGATGCATAAATGGCTGATTTCTGAGGTTATTCCCTGTGTTTTCCCAAAACAGGACTGAGCAGAAGCTTTGCAGCCAGGGAACAAAGGCCCCTGTGTTTGACATTAGCACAGCCAGGAGCCAGGAAGAGACATGTGGAGAGCACATTTTCTGCCTTCGTGGAGTAAACACTCTGGCTCTTCAAAGCGTCAGGATCTGCTGTTCTGCAGATCTTGCCACACAGGGTCGTAGCACCAGAATATCCAGTCACTACTCATTATTTTCACTGGCAGCTTTGAGTCAGGTCTGCCACAACTTTATTGCCTGATGGATTCTTTCATTTGATCTTCTGACTGCAGGATCAATAGCATTTAACCATTTTGCCAACTTGGTTAAACTCTCACTTCGCTTTGACTTCAGAGTCTACAGAAACGCAAAGCAAAGCTTACTTCAGGTGGGAACTGGCTTCTTTCTAACAAATCCCCTACTTGTGGAAAATTAACAGGATCTAGTGTCAGATTTGCTGCATAAATTTCAGCATATATATGAGGGAAAAGTACACAGTCTTTGAATTCTATGGTTTTACGTATAGGAAAAATTCAGTGATTGGTGGAGAGAAAGTTCTACTTATGGAATCATCAGAACTCAATAACCTCTGGCCTAGGCTGCAGCTACTCTGGGGTAGCTTGCAGATGCTACTGTTCCCATTCCATCTGTAATCCACATTAAAGAGTTTAAAATGTAATGTTTGCCTTTATGTGGGTTAAAGGCACTAGTGTGTGAGTGCTGCCATTTCTAAGTCATTCAATCTACTCTTTTCTTTTCTTTTTTCTTCTTTTCTTTTCTTTCTTTTATTGTGTGCAGATGCAACCCTAGACAATAAAGCAGAAGTAAGCTTGGCTTTGGGTGGAAGGACTCCAGAGCAAAAAGGAAGTGACAATTACAGAAAGAGTCAACAACTTCTTTTTGCAGCCTTCCCACTTTCCACTCAACACTGTCTACATTTAAGTTATTTGGTTTTGTTCTTAAAGTAATATTTAGTTTGCTCTTGAACTCAGAAGCTATCTGTATGACAACTTGAAGCGTGTGTGCAAATGCTCCAGGTTTGAGTTTATATCAAGGCTGTGCTTGCCCTAAATAAACTTTCCTTTTTTTAAAAAAAGTTTTTATTTAACCACACACAACAACTACATTTATCCCCACCATATTCTTCTTGCTCATATCTCCTTTGACAGTTTTGACAGCTTCAGGTTTTCCTCACTTCTCACATGCCACATTCCATCCTTGTGAAGTGAGGAGCTTGTTTTTCACTGCTGGCAGCATTAGTAACCAGACATCCTTGAACTTATGGTCTGCCCCCACTGACTTATCCAGATCTTCCTATGTAAGTTCAATGCTTTTACCCAATAACTAGGAGAGAATCTTCGGCTCTAGGACGTCTCATCATTTGACGGCAAAATATATTTGAATGGCATGGCTGTCATGTGCTTTTGCCTTCTTTCACGATCTCTTTAAAAACCTTTCTATGTTTGATTTTGAATTGCCTTTTACAGACGTGCTGAACTGGTTCAATTTGTTTGCAGTTTGCAGCAAACTGGGTGGTTTGTTTATTTTGCATTTGAACCAACCCAAGGGGTGTTCTAACAACCCAAGTGAACCATAGTGAACCAAGCATGGTTCAGCTTCAAACCAAACCAAAGTGGTTTGAATCAAATGTGAACAAAGGGTAGTTAGGTTTAAATCTCTAAATTTCAGTCTGTACACATCTCTACTGCCTTTTCCTGGATGGATGGATGGATGGATGGATGGATGGATGGATGGATGGATGGATGGATCTCTATCATGCCTGCAGAACCCCACTTGTGGATTTTTCTTAGCTTTCCACCTTATTAGGAAGAGTGGATGTCCTAGGAGTTCATGCTCTGCCAGTGTAGTTCTGAAAATCCTGTGAATGTCTTACCTTTCCCACCTTGGCAAGGTGAAAATCTCCAAGAAAACATATTTCAGGTGCAGTTTAATTTTTGCTTTTCTAATTTCTTCTATCCATTGTATTTTTCCTTCAAATTGTTATCCAGGCTTGGTTCCTCCCTTCTCCATCCCTCTACATGGAGAAAGAAGAAGAAGAAGAAGAAGAAGAAGAAGAAGAAGAAGAAGAAGAAGAAGAAGAAGTGGTAGTGGTAGTGGTAGTGGCTTTTCTACCCTGCTTTTCTCACCATTTAAGGGGACTCAAAGTAAATGACAAAGCTTTCTATTCTTCTCCCCACAACAGAACAACTTGTGAAATAGGTGGGGCTGAGAGAGCTCAGAAAGAGAGCTATGAGTAGCCCAAGGTCACCCAGATGACTTCATGAAGGAGGGCGGAATCAAACCCAGTATTTTCAGATAAGATGTCATCTCCTTATCCACTAGGGCAAACTGGGTAGACCATCATTGAGTCTGCCAAGAATTTGCATGGAAGCCACATAAAGTATATTTCAAATGATTTCATAACTTTATTGACCTTCTAGCAAGAAATACAGTTAGTTCAATATGCAGACATTGTAGCTGGTGCCCTCTAAGGTATTTTACTTTTATCACACTGAGGAATCCAAGGTAGTGTTCATGAGAGGAGAAAAGTGGAAGATCCAGTGGTACAAGGAACTATAAAAGCAATCTCCAATATGAAAATAAGTGGAATATAAGAAGGGTATCCTGGCCGGGGTGGGGAAAGAGAGGGGAGAGAGAAAAGTAAAATAGGTAGTGTTCACGGTACTCCTTAACCCTCATTTTATTTTGCATTACTTTTTTATGTTCAAAAGTTTAACAGTATAGATTGAACAGTCATTCACATACACAAAATTTACAGTTGAACCCAAAATAACACTAATGATGTAATTACAGTACTAAATGAAGTCCCAAACCAGACTCTAAATAGTGAATTTTAAATGAGGGCGAGGGGAGAAGTCAATGTACGGTTAAAGAAAGAAGATTCAAATGAGGGTTTTGGTCTAAGGGTGTTTCCGCACAGGGGCAAATAAAAACGGATATCTGGTGTGTTAGTTACACTTGTGCTATGTGGACGCATCCTAAATGGATGCGTTTTCACGGCACAAAACCGCTTGGGAAGTGATGTGTAACTAACACCCATTAAGCACACATTAAGCATGGGTAGGTGCCGACGCACCTACCGGAAGTGTGCTTAATAGCCCCCTCTAATGTGGATGCGGTGGCGCCAAAGCGGTTTTGCCACCGAAATCTGCATTAAAGAGAGACACTAAATGCGGACACGCGTGGCCGGAAGTGTGCTAAAAATGCACACGAATGCGGACACGCGTTCCCAATCTGTGCTTAATGGGTGTTAAAGTCCCTGTGCGGAAACACCCTAAGTGACATGTTTGATTTAGCCACATTGAGTAAAGGCACCCACGTTTTCTGGGACCAAACATACGTATTTATACCACGCCTCTTATTTTCTGAATTTTGCAAGACTTTTGAGGCTGGTTCTAGCCTTCTACCTGATAAAGCATTCTGTATAGAATGGCTTTCTAGAGCAGTGGTTCTCAACCTGGGGGTCGGGACCCCTTTGGGGGTCGAATGACCCTTTCAGAGGGGTCGCGACAAGTCTCCCACCACCCTTCCCTCCCACCTCCCAGCTGCTCTGCCCCCGTGGTTGGGGGTCTCCACAACATGAGGAACTCCATTAAGGGGTCACAGCATTAGGAAGGTTGAGAACCACTATTCTAGAGGGTACATTATTCAGGCAAGTAAACTTAACTCCCATCCACAACATAAAATGATATACACTGTACACTGGTCCAGCATGTTACAGAGGATGAGGATATGGCCAATAAAAGAAGTCCATTCATTTATAGGTCAGCACATTCATCTATAGCCAAATAAGCTGAATAAGTGCTTTGATATAGGCTGCAACTTTAAGGGAGCAAGAATGAGCAAATACCAAATTCACAAAAACCCTGAGAAATGCTTTGTGGAAAACTCTATGCTTGCAAGAGCCAATATTTGACAGTTTCTCTAGGGCAGTTGTCATCTCCAGTTGTCAACTCTGGGAGGCAATCCATAATTTCCAGGGGAAACAAATCAATCCAATATGCAAGAAAAAGGCTGAGAAATGTTTAGGCTGAGCACTGCAGAGACTTCTTAAGAGAATCAGCTTTTTCAGTATTTGAGGCAGTTCTAAGATGCCAAGCTGTGTTAAAGAAATATCCAATTCACTGCATTGAAGCAACACAGTTCCTGAATAAGAAAAAGAGACATACAGCCAGCTGTGTGAATTGGATTTATATCGGTTTCAAGCAAACATCTATGACTGTGTGTTTATTTATTGTATGTTATAAACTATTTAATGGCTAAACAGTGCATCCCAATATCATGTTTGCACAATGTTGATATATCTGCAATGCTTTCCCTGCAGAAATCAACTATAAATAAGTCATATAAGGAAGGTGTGAATCCATCCATTTTTTCATCTACCTTGTTCTGAAAAGAATTCATACCAGCCATCTTCACAGACTAGACATGACATATAGCTCACAAAAGATATTATATTCATTCTGACAGCCTTCTAATTATATCCCACCAAAGCCTTTTTCATTCCCGTACCTGTTTACTGCTGGACAACAAGATTTTTACTCGCCCCTTTTGGTTTGGGGCCAGTGGGATGGCATGGGACAGACACTTCTGCTATGGCTTCTTCACATTTTGAAATGGAAAGGGGCAACTAGTGTTTTTTTGGGGGGGGGAGGTGGAAGAACCATGGATTTGACTTGAACACTTTGTACACTGCAGTTTGGAAGAGAACTATTCCCTGGGTGACCCACCAAGATTTTCCTGTGATGCAGAGAACCCCTATCTATTCCTCTTCCTAGAAGAAGGGGCAGGAAGGGACCAGTGCTGAACCTCATACTCACTGTGAGTCCTCCCTTTCTGTTACATTTTGCTCTTTTTAAAGATATAGCTGAGAAATTATGGGGGAAACTGTCTTGTCACTTCCTGATTGTTGTTTTCCTTCCTTTTCACCATGCAGCAGCCACACTCTGCGAGTAGCTAAGTGAACAACTAAAACTGGGAAGAATGGCATGATTGATTTCTTTCTCCGAATGCTTCCCTTTGTAGTAGTGCAGAAAGAGCCACAAGTAATTTTTGTCAAAATCTGAATTCAGGACCTTGGAAAGCTCCCCAGCCTGTCTAGGTTGAACTGGGTTTTCAGAAAGTGATTTAGGGATCAGGTACACATAAGTTTTGATCCGCCTTTAAAATAGAAAATTATTATTTTATTTTTTTCATTACTCTCACCCCTAATTTTGGCTTAGATAATGTGAAAGGAGAACTGTTCATCACTTTGCAGATTTGTCTTCTCACTCTCAAGGTGGATCAAAGATGGATTAAAACTTAAATGCAGTTGGAGCCGTAGTCCTAGAACATTGCGTTAACTTGGGATGATGGCATTAATTACAAATTAATCTGCCTAATAGTAAATAATTCAAAACAGAAGAAATAGCAAGTGAAGGTTGTCATTACATGACAGCAGCTAAATAAACGTATATGGTGTTGAGTTTTAGGACTATTCTATAAGATGCCCCTAATTTTCTTCTGATTCCTTGTTTGTGCCTCAACTTCTCAGGTAGGTGAAGACTCCACTCTCTTGGGGATGAAGCAGGAAAGACAGCACCGCTGATTCTATGGCTACTGAAATGGATGCCTAAGTACTGCCTCCAGGTTGGAGAGACAGGCAGGATGCCTCTCAAGGCCATTTGCAGG
The DNA here is from genome assembly GCA_023333525.1 of Aspidoscelis tigris stejnegeri. NCBI lineage: Eukaryota > Metazoa > Chordata > Lepidosauria > Squamata > Teiidae > Aspidoscelis > Aspidoscelis tigris. Next base: position 78,082,787 of record JALMGA010000005.1, on the reverse strand, counting down.
GATTCAAGAGCAGGCTTGAGAATGCTCAGAAGCAATTGATGGGCCACTGTGTGAGAATGCCGAACTAGATGGGCTGTGGCCTGATCCAAAAGGACTCCCCCATTTTTCCGGCTTCTTATGTTGCCCTTCCATATCCTCCCACCTACTGATATAAAGTCAAAACATTGATCCAGAATCACAGTATCTTGCACAGCCGTCTAAGATCATACCAGAGTCCTTATTTCCACTGTGTCATCAAAATCAGTGCAGTTCCCACATTGTAATTCTGGGCATTGTCTTTCTTTTCACCGAGAAGGAGCTTCCCGGGTATAATATTAATGTAACAGTACATGTATTTTAATTAGTTAATTAATTAATCAAATGGATGCAATTTATCATGCACCTTAGTGAAAAAGTCCTCCATGGCCCAAGCACCAGCGCTTAGATCTTCCTTTGGGAAAAAGAGCAGTTCATTTCTGCCTCATTTTCACCTCTCTCTTGCTTTCTGTTCTAAAATTAGAAGCCAACAGAAGCCTAGTGGAGACTGTATGAAGCATCTTAATTGGACTGTCACTGGAGTTCTACTTCAGTTGGCAACCAGGTACCTTGTTAGCATCAGTAAACTTCCTTGTATTTAAAGGATTCAAATATTGGAAGCTGATTCTGAAACTAGAGTAACTCTGCCTGGGCAAAAGACTGAAATATCACATAACCCAAACTGCATGTAAAGACTGCCTATTTTTTCTTCAAACTCTATCAAAAGGAACATTTAAATTCATGTATGTCCACTCACCAAGGTTGTTTGCTAATGGTTTTTCTTTTGGAAGATTAATCCAGGGAAAGGATGTCATTATAGATTAATACAGATAACATTAAAACTATACAGTCATGAATTACCTTTAAATCACAGTCATAGCTGGTGAAGCATAATGGTGAGACAGAGATTAAATTAAAAGATGGAGTCTCTGGGTCAAATTTTAGTACAACCAACATATGCAAAAGCCAGTATATTTCAGTTTCCATCCTCCATCAACTAAAATGGGGATGATAATATCCACTTTCCTTGTTGTAGTGTCCTAACAGCTAATCAGTTGTTAACTGTTTTGAACATTTAAGTGGACATTGCTCCTTCTTGTATAATTAACCACTTTTTGTCGTTATTCCTTATTACATCATTGGTCCACATTCCCAACAACATTCCTTCTTTGTTTTAGATATTCACATTTTAATTGTTCTGCAAGATAATGAAACCAATTAATTAAAGTCCATTTTGATTGATCTTTCCATCCTAAGGTTATTGTTGCTTGTGCTGCCCCTATCATTTGTTTGATCAGGTATGCATCCATACATTGTCAATTTAAAATGACAATGTTTAAGTTGTTATGTTTTATTAATTTAAATATTATAATTTCCTTATCCAGTCTTATGTTTGTCTCCAGTATTTCATTTATTTTCCTTTCTATTAAATTCCAAAATATCTGTGCTTCATTACATTTCCACTCTAGAGGCAAATACACTTCCCTTGGATTACACCTGTGCCAACAATTGGTGTTTATAGATATTCTCATATTTGATAATTGGGGTGGGGTTCTATACCGCTTATGTATAATTTGAATTCTAATTCTTTCACTTTTCTCTTTTTATTTCTTTTATAATTTTGCTAATTCTATTCCTTGATATATCAAACTCTGTGTTCCACATTCTTATAGTTAATCTATAACTTGTTTTTATATATTTCATCCATTAACCACCAATATATATATCTCCCTATATCTTTCTTCCCAGTTAGTTTATCCTTCTTGTACTTTCTCATAACATATTATTATATTCCCTTGTTAATCTGTGTGACTTTCCCCATTTTTCCGGCTTCTCTTCTTAATGTCACTTGTTTCTTTGCTTCTTTTTCCAGTCTTATTGTTTCCCAGCTGCCCTCTTAGTTTTTAGTCAAAATCTTCCGTTGTTACCTGCAGTCCTTGTAGATAGTTAATAAAAAGGTACCAATCTTCTAAAAATTTACCTGTTCTGTCTTTTAATAAGTTCATTAGTTTGTCCATTTCTTCTAAGTCCATCAGTTTAATTAACCATTCATGTTCAGTAGGAATCTCCTTCTCCTTCCATTTTTGTGCATATAATAATCTAGCTGTAGTCACCATATATAACACCAATACATTTATATTATCCAAAGTATTATCTACCTGGGGAAAAAATCATCGAGGAAATGTCCACTTGTTGAGAATAGTTGCACCTTGGCAGCGAATGCTTTACTCTTTCAACATTTATGTCTTTTCTCTTCATCGATACACTTCATTAAAAATAAAATGAAAATCAAAGACAGGTTTTGGATTTCTTTCTTGGTTTTCCTGATCTTCGTTTCCTTTATTTACCTGCCCACGATCACCTCTCAGTCTATTGCTAGGAGTGATTCGAGCTAGTGAAACTGGCTTACTTTCAATCAAATTAGTTCAAGAAAGATGCAGGTACCAGACAACACTTTTTAAAAAATAAAAGGCGGAGCACTGAACTATTGTCTTTTTAATAGTGAAATCATGATGACAATGAAAGGACAACTATGCTGACCTTGTAAATAATATTTCCAGTTGTATTGTTAATACAGACAGGAGAAGGAACATACAAGAGCAGATATATATGCCAATTCTCCAAACTGAGAAAAAAAAAACCCTCATCAAATATGTTCCTACCATTGAAAGGAAATGGCCAAAGGGCCAGAAAAACAGATCTATAATAAAAAGACAAAATGAGAACACTAAGGCTTTTTGATAAACAGCAATAGCTCATCAGAGAAGAGTCCCTCTGTTACTATGGTGACAGTAATATTGTTCAGCGGGCCTGTTATATTTTTAACACTCTGTTGCTCTTTAATACTTTGTTAATACATAAGCCTGAATATTAATATTCCTCCAATCTTCTGTAAATTGCATACAGTACTGTTTATCATTTGGTCTCCAGAGCTGCAAGAACCAATTTGAACAGGTAAAAAGAACTGCCAATGTATGTTTTTAAATCAAAAGGCATAGGCAGGCAGCTATGCAAACACAGGAACATGTCAAAACTGATCGGGTTTTGATTGTGAGAGGACTTCTTAACATTTAGCTCTAAAACAGTACTGAGGAGCCTAAAAGCCTTCTCAGTGGTGTTAGACCCTTTCTGCACTGAGCCTTATTTTGGATTATATCTGGGAATAGGAGCCTGTCAGACACATGCTACCCTGGGCCTGCCGTAATCTACACTAGAATGTGGGTGCCAGACCCCTATTCCACGAAGGATATTAGATTCTAATCCAGTATGGTTGATGTCCAAGGACTGTAGGCTACACTTTCCCTACCCAAGCCCTGAATTCTGTTTGCATCATCAAGAGATTGTCCTAGGAACAGATATGAAATTACAACAGTAAACAAGTGCTTATTTATCATTTCATATCCTAGTCCATGTCATAGCAGAAGTCCTCTGGCCGTCTTAGAATGCAAAAATAGTTGCATTACAATTAAGTGCAAGGAATTGAAACATCCCATTAAAATGCAAAGATAAGATCAAAGCAATATATCCAAACAGCAATAAATGAAACCACAGCCAGAGCACTTTAAAACAGAAAGCAGACAAATGAGACTGAATCACAGATGTAAATGACAATTAAAAAACAGTGTCACTTGAAATGGCTTGGGAGAGCAAAAGAGTGTCCTCTGTACCTGAGAAGTTGTTAAAACAGGCATCCTGTGGAGGTATTTCGCAAAGTTCACTGCTTTCTTCAGTAGCCATTCCTTGCTTTGAAAAGGTCCTCATGTGATGATTGCAGGATCCAAAATGTTGAAAAAAAGGACATTTCTGCAGTAAAGTGGCCAGTAATTTTATTTCCACATTAATCTATCCCAAAGGTAGATTACAGCTTAAAGAAAACAGCTTATCACTTTGCTGATGTATTCTCTCACTCTGAAAGTGGACTGAAGGTGGGTTAAACCTTAGGTGTGACCACAGACCAAGGTGGTCAGCTCCAGTCTTGGCATAGATTGTTAAATCCAGATCACAGGATACGGTTCTACTTCAGGTACGTCCTAAAAAGCCCTAAGGCTAATGGGAAAAAACTCCTCTGATTTATCTTATCAGAATCATTCATGAGTCACAACACTTTCATCTCATGGACAGACCTTCCTTTTACCAATATAAATACATATTCACATTAAGCTACAGAGAGAAAAAATCATGACACATGTAGCACCCATGTGTCATGATTTTCTAAAAAAAGAATACTCATTTCTCACAAGAAAATATGTGGAATAAAGCTGGCCTATTTAATTTAATTAGAGGTCATGTAATTATCAGTTTAGTATAAACGGTTTATCTCACCTCTCACTCAAAGAGCCCAAGTTGATAACAGACAACCAGCAAATAAAAACAAGCTACCAGCAAAGTTCTAGACTCTATCAATTAAAAACACTTAAAGCTAGCAAGACGGAGCTAAAATAGCTTATTTTCACAAATATAAGCACCAAAAGCACATTAAACAGAGGATTACTTATTTTTTAATGCGGCTGAAATAAGAGATCTAGGGAAGTCACAAATGTGGCTTCAGATTTGTCTTTTTGCACAAAGCTTAATGAGCTGCGTTACTTCATCAAATGTGTTTGTAATATTGTGAACATTGGAAGCTGTTTTGGAATGGTTTTGTGAAGAGTGGCATGTAAAATTAATAAATGATTCTTATGTTGGCACCCAACAGCAGAATATGAACACAATCTCTTACGATTTAAACAGCAGAGGACTATATGCCGGAACAGCTGGAGAAATAAAGGTAACACCATCAGCAGTTCCATTTACCATATTTCACCATGGGCCAGTTTGCACTTCGGCCCGGAGTTCACAATTAGGCAACATCTGGGCAGGTACATCTGCACCTGCAGGAGGTGCTTATAGCCTACAAATGCCCCCTGCCTTTCCAGATGCTGTCTAATTGTGAACTAGCTGCACTGCATGAAATTGTGCACGACAAGCTACCTAACTTTTACCCCATGTTACTGGAACCTGCCTGGAAGTATCCAGCCGGCTACCATCTGCACTTCTACCTGCTGATGAAGTTATCCGCAGCCCCACACAAGTGTGCTGGGACCTCAGATGCCCCCCTGACACGACTGCAACTGTGTGAAGCATCAGCATTGCCATAGCAATGACACTAATGCATCCGCCGGTGCCACACTCAGGATGGGAGCGCCCTGTGGAGGATTGGCCCAGCAATTGAACACGGTTGAGTGATTGAAAGCGTGGGGGCTGGGCTGTCATTGACCAACAGACGCAAGTGCGAGCACCAGGGGATGAGAAGGGAAGAGCGAAATCACCCCATGTTGTCAAGAAGGACCTACAGTACTCTTTTCCCCATCAGAAGCTGCCTCCAGTTAGTGGTTAGAAGAGCAATAGCTAGTATATTTTAGGCTATGTTCAGATATAACAAAAGGAGTTCCTCAGAGGCACCTCAGAGTGAAATATGTGGCCCTTCTGCTCCCAAGCCTTCTCTAATCCACCTTTTCTAGCACAGAATGTTCAGAAGAGAGGAGATGGGCAGACTGGTGTGTGGACAGCCCCATGTTGAAGCTGTTTCTGAGGTAACTCGCGGATTTCCCCCCCCCCTTTGTCTGATCACTCCAGCCCTTTCCTCAGGTGGAGTCCTTTTTCCAGATTATTTTCCAGAATAAGACCCTATGCAGAAAAGGTCTAGAGCAAGATCTGCATGGCACTGAAGTTGAAGCATAGGAGTCTGTGGCGTAGGGCCCTGCCTAGGCCTGTCAGAACAAACCGCCCCTTTTGGGATACAATGGCTGCTGGTATTACTACCACCAACCCTTATATGGAGGACCTCCCTTCTACTTGGATCTGGAGAAAAGCCAAGAGCTAGAGCTAAGCAATTCTCTCCCTGCTCCTGATAGTTTATGGGAATTAACTTAGTTCCTGGTAGGCCCTTCCCATGGAGACGTATGACCAGGGTTGTCTTTTCTCCAAGGAATAAATGAAAATCCTTCCTTCCTTCCTTCCTTCCTTCCTTCCTTCCTTCCTTCCTTCCTTCCTTCCTTCCTTCCTTCCTTCCTAGTCATGCACCATGTCACCACCATACTGTGGATGCTTCTTTGAACTAGAAATGGCTGAAACCAAACCTGCATGAGAAGTAGGAGCTCTGCTAGTGACCTACTGCTGCTCCCCATTTTGCAGGCAGCAAAAGGAAGTTTCCATAAAGAAGAGCAATTATACTCTTCAGGTATGAGTGCAACTTACTGGCATCAGCAATCGAGCAGAAAGTGAAGTGTGAGAGTTGCCAGGGACACACATGATTAGGCAGTATCTTGCTAATATTCTGTACGTTTAGGTTTACGAGTGCTGCAACTGCACAGAAGTAATGATAAGTTTTCAGAGAGCCTGCCGAGCCAGAATTCTGCTAGACAGTGTCTTAATCAAAGAGAAATATGTGTGTCTCATGGAGGAAAACCAGAGTAAAAAATCCAGAGGTATAAGGGAACCACTTTAGGGGAGAGAAGCTACTGTTCTATTCCTTTTTAAGTCACCGAGGTGAGTGTAGCATATATTTTTTTCATGCGAATGCTGTTACTGCTTCGAGGCTGTAGAGATAAAAAATAAATAAGGCAGCGCATAGCTGATGACAAGAGATCAAATAGGGCAGCTTTTGGATAAACATGTGCTCTTCCAGAAGGCATGGTTCCAAAGAGACCAATTTGCATATTGTTTTAGAAAGGCAGTTGGGCCCCGTATTGTTCAATGCCTTGTGTATTCTTTATGCATTCCTAATAATAAATAAATAAATAAATAAATAAATAAATAAATAAATCATGTGACTACACAAAGATACTCCGCTTGAGACTTTGTAGTTGTGTGAAGGGTATTCCTTTAATCACTTCGACCCAGCACTCAGAATCTTTGCTTTTCCATTGATCTAAACCCACATTGAATAGCTCACACTGAATGATTACTCAGCAATAACAAGTCAGATGACTCACTCTAGCTTTTATATTGCTTTTGGATGGTATTGCTGTGAGCTACCCAGAGAACTTTGCTTGTCAGGTGGCCATATTAATCCAACAAATCTTAAAAAAATCCTAACCATCAAATACACAGAGGCAGTCAATGGGGTTACGACATTAGAAGTCCAGGGGTGTTTTTCCACTGTCACTAAAAGTACCCATTAAGTACCCATTAATGGGTACAAATTTGTACCCGTTAATGGGTACTTAATAGGTACTTCTAGTGACAGTGGAAAAACACCCTATAAATCTTACACGGTACATTCCTCATGCCAACTTTGCTCCAACAATAGCAGTGAACCAGTCTCTCTTCAGTTATGTGTCTTGAATGCTCACCAGATTTTGATGGATCCAAACTAGGAATGTGCACAACTATTCCTAAATTTTGTTATTCAGACGAATTGGGACATTTGTACACAAATTGAATGTTACGATATTCGTATACTAATGTTCGTATGAATACGAATATTTCCAGACCTTTGTACGAATAGTTTGGACAATTGTTAGATTGGGAGTGTGGAAAAATGGAGCACAGTCACATCCTCAATGGATCCAGATTGCATTCTATGTGGATCAACAGCGGATTAAAAGTGGATTCAGATTGGATTTAACATTTTTGGAATGTGGATATGTTACGGACACGTTTCGGATACGTATTCATTCATATCAGATACATATTCATTCATATCAGGTATATATTTCTTCGTACCGGATATGTTATCAGATATGTATTCATTCGTATCTGATACCTATAGAATATTCGTATGAACACTTGCAAATAGATTTGGTTTTGGTTTTGCCATTTTCTGACAAACTTTGCAGCCACGGGGAGGCATAGACTGGGTCAGTGCTGCCATTGGGTATTGATTGGGCCATGCCTCCACACAATCTGGATCAGTGGATCCAATTATTCCAGATCCACTGATATGGATTAAAGAGAGTTAAATGCAGAAAAGACCTGTGATGCCACTTGCATGTTTTTAAAGCATTATCTCCTTTCATTTTAGTCATGAGTGGAAGTCCATAGACAGGGACCACAGAAGAAGAAGAAGAAGAGTTGACTTTTCTACCCTACTTTTCTCACCCATTTAAGGGGACTCAAAGCAGCTGACAAAGCTTTTTCTATCCTTTTCCCCACAACAGAACACCCTGTGAGGTAGGTGTGGCTGTGAGAACTCAGAAGAGAGGTGTGACTAGCCCAAGGTCAGCCAGCTGGCTTCATGGGTGTTGTAATGAATGACGCGGAGGTGAGAATGGAGGTGAATTGCTCTTTTTTAACAAGGCTACACAGTTGCTTATATCTCTTTGCACAGGATACATTGTTATCAGTAAAAACCGTATAGATCTTTGGTTAGAAAGGGAAAGCATTCAGATGCCAGCTGAGCTGGCGCATGATGTCCTCATGAACCACTTGTGCAAACCCTGTCCTTCAGCAAGGGCAGCCCCATGTACATTGCATTACAATAGTCCAATCTAGAGGTTACCAGAGCATGGATAACTGTGAGCATGTATTTGACTAAGCCGCCCAACTTCAACATTGTGTAATAAAAATTATTTCCTGTGTGCCATTTACCTTTTAATAAAGAAATTAGCCAGGTGATCCCCCCTTCACTTGGATCAGCTCCAAGTTGGTCACCTGTCAAACCTAACCTTTAGTCCTTTAAGAATCCCGCTTGTGAGAACATTGCTAAATGCATGTACCCAGCTGTTCCTCTAACACTGCAACTCAGCACCTGGTTCATTTTTTGATGTATTATGCATTTTCCAAGTTTATAACAATAAATTACAATTTAGCATTCAATAGTGCACAGTTATGCATAAATGTAAATTCTCAACTATCGTGGCTTATTATCTCGAGTCTAAGATACATCTGCAGGGAATTCTGAAGGCAGAGACACTCCGATAATTAGATGTGATCTTATGCGCACATTATTTACCCATGAACCTTATGTGGATCCTTCACAGTTCACTCCACCAAGAAAGACTACCTCCAATGCTTCTCCATCTGTAGTCATATCACCCTCCATACAAGCTGAAGTGTAACGAAATGGTACTGATGCTATTATATTCCCCAATGCAATATCATCACTCAGTGACAGTTTTGACAGGCCACGAGAGCTGGCACTGTCACTTGCTATAGCGGGCTATATGCAAAAGGAGGAATACTCTTGGCAGCTGCAACTAATTATTCTGTGTCTCTGCATGATAGGGTAAAGTCTTTTTATTTAAGCAGGCTACTGCTTGGAGAATCTGGCGATTCAACTGAGACAAAAATAAAGTACTACCTTGCTTCAGAAACACAGTAATCCAGGCAGACTATATTATTTTATGGAAACTGAATTTCCTCCACCATAGTCTTCTTTTAGACATATTAGGAATCCCCTGACCAGATATGTGCCAAACTGGTTTGGTCAGTTCACAGTTTGCATTGAACGGGATGGTTTAGATTGTGAACAGAACCACCATGAAGTTCCGAGCAAACCATAGTGAACAACACTTGGTTCACAATGGTTTGCTTGGAACTTCAAGGTGTTTCTGTTTGCATGCTACCTAAACCTGTAGTTCCAAACAATGGCTTGAAACAAACCTAAACCAAGTTGGTTCAGTTTGAACTGAAACAATAAATTTTATTTTGGGTGCATGTCTCTAGCCTTGACCCAACTCAGGAGTGGGATACCCAAAAATATGGAAGCCCCTGGGCTGCTCCATGTGTCCAGGGCTGGTTCTCTGACTCTCAGGGAGATGTTCTAGTGGTTAGGGAACCAGACTCTTATCTGGGAATACCTGGTTTGATTCCACAGTTCCCCATGAAGCTCTCACAGCCCCACCTACCTCACAGGGTGTTCTGGTGTGGGGACAAGAATAGAAAGCTTTATCAGCCGCTTTGAGTCCCCTCAAGTGGGTGAGAAAAGCTGGGTAGAAAAGCCAAGTCTTCTTCTTCTCCTCCTTCTCCTCCTCCTCCTCTTCCTCTTTTCTCCATCTAGAGGGATGGAGAAGGGAGGAACCATCTTATCAGCCTGGTTTGGGGTAGGGGGCGTTCCTGTGCCAGACCCAAAATGGCTGACTTCCTTGGATGTGAGCACAAAAGCAGCCTATCTGGAAGCCTTGTAGGAGCAGAACTTTCATTATGCAGGTGTGATGCTTTGGAATGTCACCTCTTTTTAGAGATTCCAGCTCTTCGGATTTCACAAAACTCACAATCTGACTCAGATGCTCCCAGCTTTGCATTTTTTTTTTTTACTTCATGGATTTCAGATTAAATTCTTCACCTCTCCAGGTTTATAGAGTTAGAAGATTAGTCAAGGCCAACAAGCTTTTTTCTGAAACATAGCTTACCCAACCATAATGTGTTTAGCACTACCATATTCTGTCTACAGCGAGCAGCTGAAGAAGATTCTTCTAACACTGTTGCAAATATTTTCAGTACACAGAGAATAAAAGTGAGGCTAAAATGTCTGGTTATTGTCCCTGATAAACTGACTATGCCCCCTAGAACATAGATTTTCTTTTTAAAAAAATCATCAGACCCAATGACTGAGTTAGTTTTGCAATTTATTCAGTAGACAGTTACACAAAAAGAAAGGCAGGCCATGGGTGTGTTCCCATTCAAGATTTAAAGAGCTTTGAAATCATTTTGAGTGCTCACTGTTCCCATAGTTTTAAAAGAATCTGCAGTTTCTGAAGATTAAAGATCTCAAAATGCGGAATATCTATCTTTGGATCTAAAAAGGTCTTGCTTCTGGATTTAGAAATACTCCACACTATTTAGCAATGGGAACACAAGCATTTTGGGTGGGGGGAGGAAACCATGCTTTACGGGTGTTCTCCTCAGTTTTCCCTGTTTCAATGATAAGCTGTGATTTCCTAGTCTCCCCTTCCCTGGGCGCTCTGCCATTAAGTGCTAAGGAGATTGGGCTGCCTGAAAGGGGGGTGGGAGCGGGGTGGGGGTGAAGAATGAATGGAAACAAGAGATCAGACCAAACTTTTAGCAGGGAGTGAGTCTGATCTCTTGTTACAAAGTGTCTCTCTTATCATTATAAGAGAGACACTTTCTAACAAGAGATCACTTTGTAACAAGAGATCAGACTCACTCCTTGCTACAAGTTTGGTAAGAGAGGGAGTGAGGCAAAAGGCCTGTAAAGCAGGCCTCACAGCCAGGATAGAAGCCTCCAGAAGTATTCCCCCCTTCCTTCCATCCACACCTTTTGCTTTCATCCCTGCCATTTTGTGCTGATCTCCTGGGTATGGCTGCATCTTGTGGCTGTGAGTTCCACATCTTAAGTGGACTACATGAAAAATATTTCCATTTCTTCAATGGGTGACACTGGATTTAGTATCATTTTTGTACTGCAGAGAGGCATTTTAAAGCTCTACCATGTCATTTATTTATTTTCTTCACTTCTCCAACCTAAAAAGTGCCAAATGTGATAATCACTGGATTTTTTAGCAGCGCAATCCTGTTTCTATCCCTGCTACTTTTTTTTCATCCCCTATTGTCTACATTTCTTTTGCCAAATTTTGCATTTCCTATTGTCTTTATTTGGATAAGGCAACTTCTTCTTCTCTCTCTTTTTAAAGCAAGTCTTTCTGCTTCTGCAACTTCATTTATTCATGACATCCACCTTTCATCCTGAAGAGTAACCACTTGCCAAGAAAACAGCATGGATTTTCCCAGAAGTGAGCCTGACTCAGCAGCATCTTTATCATTCTCTTGAACTGAGGCAGCCCAAGCCAAGATAACCAGGAGCAAGGAATGATAGAGCTCCAAAACATCTCTAGTTCCCTAGACTAATCTGTTTTCTATGATGCAATAGGGTGGGTGTTGCCAATTTGTATACATAGCTGGTGAATTGCTCATGTCAGTGTTTCCTAAGTATTTCAACTCAATTGGATTTTGTTTTGTATTTGAAAATCACCTGAAGAGAAGCATCTCTCATACGAACAGCATTATCAGTATACTTTTCATTGCCACTGAGAGTTGAAACGAATGTGGGTGTGCCAAACACGTGAATTCCACTATGTAGTGGCAATGCATTATACCCTTGTAACTGCAAATTTACCTGAATGCGGATAAGAGAACACTCGCTCCTCAGTATAAGCAAAATTTGAATCTTCCTGCCAGTATGGATGGCAAGAAGAGCCAACAAGAGCAGGAAGAGCAGCTCAACTCCCATTGGCTGCCTCATCCCACGTGACTGCATGTGCTAGACTCAGCTCTCACAGCTTCCAAAGGGGCAGGCCAGGCATTGGTTTGCAGCAGGTAAGCTGCAATTTTTCTTATAACTGAGGATTTATTCTGCAAGTCTAGAAGATGTCTCCTATGCCTTTTTTTTTTGGTGCCATTATCCAACCAACCATTCCAAAGTAGGTCTAACACCCTTAAGCCATTGGCTTCCGGTGGCTTCGAAGGTGTTGTCGTTTGAGTACCACTGAGGCTTTGTGAGCAGCTCTAAGCGGTTTTCTTGACAGGAATGCTGAAAATGGTTTGCCGTTACCTACTTCCAGGAGAGCCTGGGGATTGAACCGGCAACCCTCTGCTTTCCAGGCAGTTTGCTTGATCGCTGAGCTACAGCTACTGACTTAACACAATATGGCCACAATTCGGAGAGTTGCACTCCTATGAAAGAACAAAGGCGTCCTGAGAGCCAATGCAGACACTTTCCAGCAGTTCCTCTGCTTTTTCTTCTCCAAGACTGGTGACAATGCCATAAGAGGACACTAATGGTCTCCAACACCTTTGGCTCCTCTAATAGTTGCTATGATGGGAAGGGCTGCAGTTCAGCGGAAAGGCAAGCAGCCCGGAAAGCAGATGGTTGCTGGTTTGATCCCCCTCTGCTCCCCAAAAGCAGGCAACGGCAAACCACTTGTTTATCACTACTAAAAAACTGCAGGGGGCACCCCAAAGAGATGGCGTTCCCAAAACTTCTCTAATCCACCTTTTCCAACACAGGATGTTTAGAAGAGGAGAAGGAGCAGATGGTGCATGAACTGCCTCATTTGGGGCTTCCTCAATGGTGCCTCAGAGCTGCTCCAGGGATACTTTATTATTATTATTATTATTATTATTATTATTATTATTATTATTATTATTATTATTATTATTATTATTATTATTATTATTATTATTATTTGCTGTGTCTCTCCACAGCCCAAGAGCCAGACCACGACTCACTGGTACCCCCAACACTGGTTCTGACAATCCCAGCTTAGCCTGCACTGCCCTCCGGCGTCAGAGCGCTTTTTTTCCCCCAGAAGCGCGTGTGCCTCGCCGCACCTGTTGCTCCGTCGCGCGCGAGCGAGGTGGGGGGGGGGCGAGGGAGAGAGAGAGAAAGGGGGGACACGAGGGGGGGACACGAGCGCCTTCCCACAATTCTTTGGTCTGGGGCTCCCGGCAGCTGCGGCGGCCGCCGCCTCCTCTGCCGCTGCTTTTGCCAGTCGGTCGCCCCAGCAGCGCGCGCGCGCGCGTCGGAGTGAGGGGCGCCCGCTTGTCCCCTTTCGCCTCACGGCGGCGGCGCGTGCGACCGCGCAGCCAACGGAGGAGCCAGCCAGACGGGCTGCTGTTGCTGCTGCTGTTGGATAGCTCAGGAGGAGCAGCAGGCGCCGCGCTGCGCCGCGCTAGGGGGAGTGCTCAGAGTCAGAGGCTAGTCAGTCAGTCAGTGCGCTCGCGAGTGGTGGCGGGCGCTGAGGCAGAGGCAGAGGCAGAGGCAGGAGCGGCTCGGCGGGTCCCTCCCTCCCTCCCTCCGTCTCTCTCCCTCCGTCGGTGCGTTCTTTCGTTCCTCCACCCGCTCCTGCCTGCCTGCCTCTCCGGGCTCTGGGGAGAAGCGCGCCCAGGCGTCGGCGCCCCGGCGCGCGGGGAAGGAGACGCAGATGCGGCCGCGGCCGCCGCTGCTCCTGCTGCCGCCGCGGCGCGTGTGAGGAGGCGGCGCGGGGCTGGCGTTTGCGGCGGCGGCGGCGGCGGCGAGGCGTCGGAAGGGGGCTCTGCTCGGCGAGGATGCCCGGCGCGGCGGCGGCGGTGGCGGCGGCGGTCCCAGCCCCGGCCCCGGCGGCCGCCTCCTCCTCCTCTTCCTCAGGCGTGGGGACGGCGCCGGGCGCCGGGGTGGCGTCGTCGGCAGCGGCGGCGGCGGCGGCGGCGGCGTCGAGCGGGGCCGCGGGGATGCTGCCCCCTCAGGAGGCGGCCAAGCTCTACCACACCAACTACGTGCGGAACTCGCGGGCCATCGGCGTGCTCTGGGCCATCTTCACCATCTGCTTCGCCATCGTCAACGTGGTGTGCTTCTTCCAGCCCTACTGGATCGGCGACGGCGTGGACACCCCGCAGGCGGGCTACTTCGGGCTCTTCCACTTCTGCACGGGCACCGGCTTCTCCCGGGAACTCACCTGCCAGGGCAGCTTCACGGACTTCTCCAGCCTGCCGTCGGGAGCCTTCAAAGCCGCCTCGTTCTTCATCGGCCTCTCCATGGTGCTCATCATCGCCTGCATCGTCTGCTTCATCCTCTTCTTCTTCTGCAACACGGCCACCGTCTACAAGATCTGCGCCTGGATGCAGCTGAGCTCGGGTGAGTCAAGGGTTAAAAGAGCAGCGCCCCCTCTTCCCCCTTCCCCCCCTCCCGTGACTGTGAAAAACTTCGGCCCCCTTCGAACCCGGCTAACACGCTTTGTAGACGGGTGGTATGCGATGCTCACCTTGGGTTTCCGCCTCTCTCACCGCCTTCTTCGTTTGGAAGGTCTGCCTCAAACTGCGGGATGCCCCATCGATTTTGCTACTGAATGGGGTCTCTCTTCCCCCCCCCAAGTTTCTGCCCCATAGGTCCAATGGGCACCATGCACCATCATCTTATAAGGTCCGTAAACCCAAGAGAAATGAGCATTTGCCTAGGGACAGGTGGAGGCGTATCTGCCTTAACACTCCATTTAAGCCTAGAGAAAAGAGCCAAGTTTTATCTTGAGAGGAAAAGCTCAGGATGGCTTGGTGAAAGGCTGGGACCTGGAGGGAAATCTGTGAGCGCAAAACATTAAGAAAGATCCAGCTGTTAGAATTGGGCAAGGAGACGTGTATATGTGCATGTCAACCTCGGACTAGGAAAGCATCTCCAGGTGGGAAGGTTGAAGCCGAGCTTAAGAGAGCAGGCTACCACCAATCTGGAGTAGCCCCTAGTCTGGAAAGCTTTGGCTGACCACTCATCGCTCCTCTTTGTGGTTGTCATGCCTCTGTGTAGCCCTGATGTGGGCAGGAAAGGGCAGGAGCGCCGCTCGGCATTCACCTGAGGAACAAAGCTCTACCCTCTGGAAGAAGTAAGGACAATGCTTTGGCGGCCCGTAGTGATATATCTGTCTCCCAGCAGAAGCTGGTAGTTAAGTAAAGGTCACAAGGAAATGGTAATGAGCACCTCAGGGAGCGCTTGAGAAAAATCTCACAAGACGGGCAAAGTTGTGTTGTGCCTGGATGCCTTTGGTATAGGTTTCGGTGACATTTGCGATGTCAAAGGAAGCCTGCCTCCCAGCATGAGTGATGCCTTTTGATTCCTGTCGGCTTGGGAGACGGCTGCGAGTGTGTAAAGCCTTCGCTTCCTTTTGCAAGGTCTGCTCGCTTCTCCTGTGTGGTAATGCAAGGGGAGATGGTCTCATTAATGGCGTCAGCCAACAGTGCGGTATAATCCTGTGCGTGTTTACCCCAGAGCAAATCCCACGGGGTTCAGGAGGGCTTAGATGCAGGTGAAGGTGCCTTGCACAGCTGCCTTGTCTCACTTTCAGAATGAGAGTACACAGTACACAGCAGCAAAGAGACAATTTCCCTTCCATGTTATGAATGAATGAATGAATGAACTTTATTAGTCATATGACCATATCAAGTTTACAAAAGATAAAATCATATAAAACATACAAGGATAAAAACAAAAATAAAATAGAGATAATATCATTATTTGTCTCTTCCACATTGTCTAATCCAGAAAGTCCACCTTTAGGTTAGATAACGTGGAAGGCAAAAAACTGGTTGAGCTGTTATCTGATGATGATGATGATGATGATGATGATGATGGGTTTTCCCAGTTGTAGTCCAGTTCTGTAACCTCTGTACTGCACTGAATTTTGTTTGTCCTTTCCAAGAAAGGTTTAATTACAGCTTGACAGAGCAGGAAAAAGTGAGAGCTTAATGTGACAGAAATTGGCAAAGAAACTGCAGAAACTCTTTACCATTTCAGCATCTAAAATAGAAGGAAGACTCTAAAGACATTACTTTATCACCTTCAAAACTATCAGGGAGTGCATTTATAAATAAAAATGGCAGATGAGTTTCCAATTCTAACTAGTAGTGAGCTGCATTCAGTAAGATTTAATTCAGTTTCAGTCCACTTTCAGAGTGAGAGAACATATAAGCAAAGCCGTTTTCTTTTGGCATCACCCAGTTCAGAAAATCCACCTTTGGGCTAGGTAGTGTGGGAAGGAAGTGACTGAAATTCACTGAAATTGGACTGAGGCTGGATTAACATTTAGCTGTGAACCCAGCCAAAATGTCATAAGTACCTAGTATTAGTATGGTCAGTTCAGACATGGCCCATATGTTATTTTCTTCACTTTGCATTATGCCGCTTCATTATTGAATGATCAAGCTAACAAAAAGGAACGTGTTTTTTTCTTTACATCTGGCTTCAAGACTGCTACTTCTAGGGGCACCTAAAATGTTTGTGTGTTTGTTTGTCATCTGTTTAAGAAAAGTATCCTATTAATGTGTGCAACTTGATTATACTCATGTGCCACTTATTTGGCTCTCAAGGGGAAGAAGTAAGCAAATGATAAAGCTTTTGTGTTTGTCGTGTAGTTTCAAAACTGATATTTTGGTAGGAGGTGATAGAAGGAAGGAAATTCAGGGCTAAAGTGACAACTGGTTTCTGTTGAAATAAAAGGTAATAAATTTAGGGGGAAATGCATATATGTGTATGTATACAATACTTTACCCAAAACTTTTCAGTAACTGAATCTTTGCTGTTGGAGTAATATGGCTAAAATCAAGGGGGCATATTTCCAAATTATATGCTCTTATGTTGCTTACTGGAAGTTTTAGTTAGCTGCTATATTTAGCTACATAGTAGTGACTTCTGTGGGACTTTGTGATCTGTTGCAATTGTTATTCTTGATCTGAAACTTGGTTACTACTGTAATGATTTTTGTGTAAACAGAGCAATTGTAGACTTCTGAAATCCTTGTAGAATGCTGAAATCCTTGTTTAGAATAATTATCAAGCTAATTTTCAATATATTTGGACTGAGATTAAATTGTGAGATTAAAATTATTTTATGTACATCTGTGATTTAAACTTTTTTTTTAAAAAAAATAATTTTTGCTTTTTAGAATTACATTTCTTTAAAAGACCCCCTCCAGCTCAGTTTTATTAACTGTATAAATTTAATTTAATAGTGTGTGATAAATCCTTTTTTTTTTTTTTTTGGTACTTGTAAAATGTACCCAAGCATATTATCTGATTACTCTTTATGTGTAGAAATGTGTACACTTTGGACCTTTCCCATCATTTTATACATAGTTATTCACAAAGTCGTGGATCAGTATATGAATGTCATTTGTCTATAAGAATCAGACTCAATAGAATATTGGTTTTCCAAGGGCCTCTATTCCAGATTATATCCTGTATTAAGAACCTGCCATACATGGTAGTGCGGATTGTGGCAGGTCCTGGGATGGCGGGTAACTATTCCAGGATATAATCCAGAATAAGGCCCAGTGCAGAAAGGACCCAAGTGTGGAATTCCAAATGGCTGCTCCTTTTACAAAGCACAGTGAGAGGGAAACTAATCCAGTTTTCCATGCTTCATCTTCCTACACGTCATGTTCCATATTTGAAGAGCGGGTCATAGTTTGCACAGATAAGGAACTTGTATCTTTAAAAATTGGAATTTAAGAGGTAGGCTCTCAAAATGGAAGTAGAGAAGGCTTCCCCATCTTTCCCACTGGGTGATATAGTAAGGATGAACAGAAAGTAAATCTACCCAGAGGCTAGAGGAGGCTTTTTCTGGAGTCTGACTTTGAAGGTTTTAAGGTGTAATTTGCTAGAACTGCATTATTTAGAGAAACTGTAGTGGTAGAATAAGAGCATAAGAACGTAAGAGAAGTCCTGCTGGATCAGGCCACAGCCTATCTAGTCCAGCGTCCTGTCGCGCACAGTGTCCTACCAATTGCCCATGGGCATCTCAAGCAGAGACAAGGGCAAACCACAGATAGGGGTCTGTGGTCCAGATGCTAATGCAAACTCGAGCAGACTTCCCTTTGGGCCTGCTGAAGCCAGCACTAGCCTATGGACAGCCAGTCCCTATTCCAGGATATAGTCCAGAATAAAGCCCAGTGCGAATAGGCCCCTAGACGTTGCAGCCTAGGAGATAAAGCCTTAGCTTTTCTGAAACCAAATTACTCTCTACCAACATAAACTGGAGTTCAAGACTGAACTTCTAGGGGAAGGTTATCAGTGAAGAAAAATTGTTGGGTTGTATGTGATCTCTTTGGGTTTTGAAAGTGTCCTGAAAAGCAGTTAACTCTCTTAGGGTGCGTCCCCATGCACATTTGGTCTGGTACCAAAATCGGGTTCAGCAAGGAGTGTCCCCATGCATTTTTGATTTGGTCTGGTTTCTGCAGACCAAATTGCCCCAAACAATGCCAGATGAAGACCAAATTTGGTCCCCGAAAAAACAAGTCTGGGCACAGTTTGGGGTCCCGGCAAGCATTGATTAGTGAGCCGAGACTGCGCATGGGGATGATCCTGGGCTATTTGAGGAGGAGATTGGAACTCACGTCATTGGGAGGTGGAGTGTGCTCACCATTCCAGCCCTGTGCATTGGAGATCACAACCGCAGACATTTTTTGGGAGTGAAAAAATCCTGATTGCCAAGGCAGGCAGGATAATGGCTTGATTTTTGTCCCTTTTCCACGGCAAATATTCCACCTCCGTTTCCCGATCACCAAGGCAGTCATGATAATGGCTTGCCAACTGCTGCTAAACCTCATAGCAGCTTCAGGTTTAAAAAAAACTATTTAAAAATTTATTAAATTTAATTTAAAACTTTTTCCGTGCCTCCCAGCCCAGTACATATGAAACAAAAAGATCAGTCCCACGGCTGGGACAGTTTGCTCTGGAGTGGAACAGTGCTGTCTGCACAGTAACGGCTGTTCCAAACGTGCCATCATGCTGGCCCCAAATAGGGCTCCTCCCCCCCAAAATGTCCCTCTTTAAACTGGAATACACAGGCATATACCTTCTGCAAGCCTCCTTAGTATACTGGTAAATCCTAATATCAAGGACTACTGGTGGTATAGAGCAGGAAGGAGCCTCCTGCTCTGAATCACACCCCATCCTGTGCAGATCGGAGCGTACTACTAGTGGGCAGGGCTTCCCATATTCTATACTAAATGGGAGGGCCAGCAAATTTGCTGGGGCAGAACCCCAGCAGATGCGGGAAGGCCTTGATATGCAAGTAGTTTCACCCAAACTGCTGGATTAATCATTAAACTATCAAAGTTGTGTAGCATCAGCTTGTGTGAGAGACAGTGGTGTGTATGTCTGTGCTAGTGGGAGTCCCTGGCTGCCACACCGATATTTGTCCAAACCTCCTATTGCTATTTGGTCTGACTGAACTGATAAAGGGTTAAATAGTCCTCGGGCCAAAGACACTGGTTAGTCGCTCTTGTCCTAAACGGTGTACTTCAGAACAGTATGTTCCTTTTCAAGAAGAAAGATTGAAATTGCTTTCCCCAGATATGAATGAGTATGCTCTTTTACTATAATTATTTTCTAGGAACTAGGCATATTTTCTAGCTGCCAGAAGCTTATTCTCAATGCCACTAACTTCTGTGCTGTGTTCTTTTGCTGTGGTGTTGGAAATTTGATTTTGCTCCTTGTAAATTAACTTTTTCAGATTTTTGATGCTTAAGGTTGAATAGCTGTAGAGTCCACATCTGTTACATTTTCCTGCAAAAATGAATTGATAAAGGTGCTAGAACATTTAGGTTGTGTGGCGGAGATTAGATTTGTCTTGGATGCCTTTCATTATCATGCCAAGGATATAGAAGATTCATACCCACTCTCATTTTCTTATCTTTCTCTCATTGACAGTTCTTTGAAGCATCAGTTCAAGTTGGATTTTTTGTTCATGTTATTGTCTGGATTTCCTAGCTTCTGTTTATTCTTCTCGCTAACTTCAGCACATAACCCTTCTTCCAGTCGTTTCATTGGATGGACTGAAATTTAAGCATAAATTCCTTTGAACCCATGATGTTTATTCCCAGGAAATGGTAGCTTTAAGCCATTTCTGCACTGGCCCTTCCTATTCCAGAATAGTTCCCTGCTGTCTGCACTCTAGGCCATGATCACACCTGGCTGATTTAGGTTGTTCCATTAAGAAACCGAATTGAAGCCGTCCTAATCCTGTTTACACCTAATCCCTGATAATCAGTCCTCAGATTGTCCTCAATTCAGGCTGCTATGCTCACACCTTTTATGTTATGTCCCCGAGTATCCTTTACATCAGCGGTTCTCAACCTTCGTAATGCCGCGACCTTTTAATGGAGTTCCTCATGTTGTGGAGACCCCCACCCACGGGGGTAGAGCAGCTGGGATGTGGGAGGGAAGGGCAGTGGGAGACTTGTCGTGACCCCTCTGAAAGGGTAGTTCAACCCCCAAAGGGGTCCCAACTCTCAGGTTGAGAACCACTGCTTTACATCAAGACCACCTGTATTCTGATAGGATAAAGTTCTGTCAATCAGTAGTGTCAATGGGGTGTGTTTAGAGTTGTGTGCTGCTGATGGCAAACTCGATGCTATGACGGGGTACTGTTGGGGTAGGGGGACTGTGCCCCCACACAGATGCAGCGAAGGCATATCCCAGCCAGCATGCACTTCCACCTCTGGAGTCATTCAGGTGGGGGAAGGAGAGGTTGTAAGCTGGCGTTTTTCCCTCAAGCTGCTGAAGAACTTTCACGTTCATTGCAAGGAGACCTTTGCAGATTGCTGAAGGAAAAAGGGAAGCTACATTGTCTTCAGTCGTTCTCTCACTCCCCCTCCCAAAAGTGCTTTTCTGGCCATTTAATTTTTAGGTTCCTTACAATTTATCACAAAAGTGACAGAAAGTAGAAATAGGATCTCCTGCGTTATCGCAGTAGCGTAAAGTAGACATATCGGAGGGCATTGGGCAAAGTATGAAATGACTGCCCTGTATGGGGAAGCCTGCCAGGTTGATCGCCATCTTCTTAAAAGGTTCAAGGAACAAGGCTCCCCTCCCTTTCCCGTCCCTACAAACATACATGTCAGCAGCCTGGGATAAATCACTCAGGCACAAACGTAGCGGGCCTGAACAGCTTGGCAGATCCAAAAAACACAGAGTCAGGATGCCTTTCCATAGGAAGATGCTTTATTGCTTGGTCTCTGTATATGGGCATATAATAAACAATATAAATGCTGAATGATTAAATGCATGGATATATGGATGACGTGTGAATTTCAGAAAAAGAATGAGAGAGAGAGAATGGATATGTATGCGTGAGTGAGTAGATATGTTTCTCATCACACAAGAACACATGACTTCTCACGTCCAATCAGGTTGCGAGATTTGCTTCTGAAGTCAGACTGACTCTTTCTCAGGAGCTAAAAAGATTCCCATAAGCAGACATGTTTAGACTACATCAATAGAATAACAACAAAACAGAATAAAAGCATCTTCTGATAGTGTTTCTCAGCAAATTCAGCCTTGAAGCCTAGCATGAGATTTCTGTTCCTGCACAACATTGCACACTGTGAATGCCTGGCAATACGCAGTCACACACACATACTCCCTTTTCCGATTCACCTATGCTGTGATCACCCTCAGATTAAACGGGCAAGGATCTTTTAATTAAGAGCACCTAATTAAGAGCATGTGTGGTCCTGAGAGTAGGAGACAGAGAAAGAGAAGGGGAGAGAGGAAGAACCCGAAGCTGTGCAAAAGGGCCATGTGTATGTTGTACAGGAAGAACGGGGAGGGGAGATTGTGGCAGGGAGGAGGAGAGATTCAGAGAAGGAAAGGGAGGGAAATTCAGGAGAGGAGGCTAGATCCACCCACCCCAGTTCAGCCCTTCTAGCCCAGTTCTCTGCTTACACAAGACGAGTGAAAATGGATTGCCCCCTCAAGACGGCCTCTGTTAAAGGGGGCTCCAAAGAAGCCGGCTTGGGGAACCACAACCCACCCCAAGAATGATCCCAGGGAAAAAGAATCTGAGTGAGGTGAGGTGTAGACAGCCTGAAGCTGTCTTGAACTACAGGTATGATCACAGCCCTAGTAGCGTGCAAATGGCAGGTCCCTATTATGGGATATATTCCAGAATAAGACCAATGCAGAAAGGGCCTTAAATCTGTAATGATGCAATATGTATTGTGTTTTGTAAAGACATTAGTGGGCTGACTAATATTAACAGACTTTTGACAGTCGAATGAAATTACTTTATGCCTGTTGGATGTTCCTTCCTTATTATATTCTTCTTTATTCCCAGATTCTCTTAATGCTCCTTTCCTAAGATTCATTATCCTTGAATTTAAATTGATGGTTGTGTTCAGCTAAGCGCGTCGATAGTGATTTTTATAGAAACTTGCTTCACTTACTGATACCCAAGGAGTAAGTGAAAGCAAATTGTTTGGGCAAATCAAAAACAATTTTTTAAGCTTAAAACAACATTTCATAAATTTCTGCAAGGAATTCCTCAACTCAAATTGAGCAGTGAAAAACAGTGAATTTAATACTTGCAGAGCACATTTGAGCAATGGCTAATCTCAACATTTCTATGATTACTTTCTAAATTCTTTTTTACCCCCAGGATGTTTAAATTAAATCGCAAAGAGGAAAATTCCAGGGACAGAAATGGTAAATTGTTGTCTCCTAGAAAAACACGAGTTTGTCATTTTTATTCCTGATTCTTTTTCCTGTACTAGTAAAACTATTTACTTTTTGACTGTGTCTTAAATGTGTTGCCCTGTAAAATGCATGAAGAGTTAGCAAAGGGAGATTATGGGTTGCTCAGAAATTCCTTTAATAGGCTAGCAGTTCAATATTGCCTCTCCTTATTAGGCAGAAACGAACAGTCAATCCATGCATTATATTTATTTATTATATAGGTGCAGACTTGGCAGTGATTAGGTAAGGGTAAGGATACCTCTGAGCTCAGCTCAGTTTCTGGTAGAGTAAGTTTTCCATGCATTTCCATGCAGTTTTATTGGCAGTGACATAGAAGTGGTTTGCCATTGCCATATTCAAGTGAGAAGCTGGAGATGTTTTATTTATTTATTATTTGTATTTCTATCCTGCCCTGTGTGGGTAGCACCATTTAAAATCAGACATACATTAAAACAACAACAGGGCAAAGAGGAGCGTCTTCACTGCACTCCTAAACATATACAGTGAAAGGACCTGGTGCACCTCAAGGGGGAGACTATTCCATAGCCTGGGGCCATCACTGAGAAGGGGTGCTCACTCCTTTTACTACTGATAGGACGAGTTGGGACATTCAATATGGAAAGTAGGTGCTCTGCTATTGAGCTATAGGCCCTCCCAGAAATAATTGATATAATACCAGTAGCAATGTAGACAATTCATCATACTGGAGAGGAACGTGATGGGGTGAGCCATCTGCTGCTTCCTGTGCTCTTTGGGTCTGAAATAGTGATAAACATCTATACTGTTTTCCTTTCTTGTGGGGTTTTTTTTTTTTTAGGATGGGGGCTTTCAGGTGTGGAAAAACTGGATCACTCATCAGGAAGTGAATTCTTCAGGCAAGGGACTTTGCAATGTCTTTTCAAAGATGTCTGCCTTCTTGTGAAACAGAATGACACACCCGATTTTGTAAGATTTTCAGGGTACCTTTTGAAACTAAATGATGTGTCTGATAGAAACCTTGGGGTGGGTTTCTTTTGGCAACTTTTGGCTACATGAGTAAAAGAAAGGGGGGGGGGAAATAGGACCGTTAGGTATATAGGCTTCTAAAACAGCAGCTTCACTCTTGGCCTCATCTCGCCATTTTGGTTGAGTCACAGCTGACGGCTTTTCTGGAACTCATCATAAAAGACGTGCTTTTAAAGAAATCCATAATAGGAATCAGCAGGGACCGCCTTATTGCCACTGATCACATTCTGCATCTTTTGGCTTCAGTGGTTTTTCTTCCGGTTCACAGGCTTAGAAAACCCTTTTCGTTCCATATGCTGTTGAACTTCATTCTTGGCCACTGGCCATGTTAGCTGTAGGTGATAGAGGTTTGCATCTAACCACATACCTCAACTTCCCTGCTGTTGTCCCATTGGTTCACTGAAACTGATAAGGTTCTAGGTAACCGAGGCCCTTTCCGCACTGGGGCTTATTCCAGATTATATCTCAGAATAGAGACCTGTTCAGTATTCAAACAGAGTCAGGAAGTAAAAGTTACAATGAGCAGAAACTTTTATTTTCTTTGGAATGTACCCATAAGATACTAACTTGCCTGATGCAATCTCAATATGAGTGTAAAGCTTCTTGCTGATGTAATTTGTATTCTGATTGGCTACATGTGTAGACCATTAGAACTGCACTCTGTAAATATCCCCCTCTACGTTTTATTCTTTCTGTCCTCTACAGTCCATGTAACTGATTAAAGAAAAAAACTTCGTTTGGATGCTTCTTTGCTGCCACCCGACAGAAGAGGTGAATTAGATGCCCTGTTCCAGTTATTTTCCTGCTATCTAACCCCTGGGGCAGATTATGGCAGGTCCCACATGGGACTAACATGTGGCGGGCAAGTCCCTATTTTGCAATTTAATCCCAGAATGAGGGCCAGTGGAGAAGGGGCCTGAGATGGATTCTTACAGCAGGAATGACAGAAGGGCTGCAACTCAGTTTTCGCCTTCTCCTTAAGCAGCTAGGTATGTTGAGCTTGGCTAAGGCTCTCCATTTGCCCACATAATGAAGATTGAGCCAGTTTGGCCTTGTGGTTAGAGTAGTTTCCCAGTTCGACCCCATTCTCCTATATAAAGCCAGCTGGGTGACCCTGGGTTAAACACAGACCTCTTCCTGATGTCTCACAGTCCAACCTACATCACAGGGTGTCTGTTGTGGGGAGAAGAATAGAGGCTTGTCAGTGGCTTTGAGTGAGGTATAAAAACTCTCTCCTCTTCCATGTGGCATAGCAGTGAATCAACAGACTTTAAGGGGGACATTTTTAAAAAGTAGGAATGGTAGTGACCCCATTCTGTTGGTTAAGCCATTTTCTGGTGGAGTTCAGTTTCCTGTCCACATTTCCCATCTGTGGCATCGAAGGGATTTGTTAAATTGGGCTTTGCCTTGCTGGAGATACTTCCTGGAATGCCCTGTGGAAGGTGATCCTATCAAAGCTTTAGTTTCTGCGGAATCCTGAATATTTGATGCATTTCCAAAGGAGAAGGCATGCTCCTTCTGCTCTTGAAGAGCACACTAGGGCACTTTGAGGACTTCAGGTACTGAAGCAGGCAAAATGGTGCCTGGAGCTTACATAGTGGAAGACTCACTGTAAAACTGACCAAGCGTGTATTAGAGCATGCATTAGTGTCTTTTGCCCAGAGTATTACAAAACAAACCACAGTTCATTCTGTAGGTGATCAGCCTGTCACTATCAATCTTTCAGTCTCCAGGTGGGGTTAGCATATAGGCACTGATGTGACCCACCGCATTTTGCTAATAGCTCACATGTCCTGTTTTATTATGCAAAGAACAAGAAGAAGAGTTGGTTTTTCTACCCCGCTTTTCTCACCCATTTAAGGGGTCTCAAAGTGGCTGACAAAGCTTCCTATTCTTCTCCCCACAACAGAACACCCTGAGAGGTGGGTGGGGCTGTGAGAGCTTAGAAGAGAGCTTTGACTTGCCCAAGGCCACCCAGCTGACTTCGTGGAGGAAGAAGAATTAGCTTTTCTACCCTGCTTTTCTCACCGATTTTAGGATGGGTTGACAAAGCTTTCTGTTCTTTCCCCCTCAACAATACCTGTGAGGTGAGCGGGGCTGTGAGAGCTCAGAATTGAGTTGTGACTAGCCCAAGGTCACCCGGCTGGCTTCATGGAGGAGTGCGGAATCAAACCCAGTATTCCCAGATGAGAGTCTGGCTCCTTAACCACTAGACCAAACTGGCGTGGAACACTGTGTAAGCCTATTGGTACCAAATATCTTGCTTCCAGGGCAGGGAGGCAATGGGCACAGGTGACAACAACAGACAAAGGGCAGTGATGAGCACTATAGATGCCAGGTTATCGGTGGCACTAAGCAGGTTTGCCTAGAAGCTTTTTGTCTTCTGAAAACATTCCATACTGAAAGGCTGAAAATGTACACTCACCTAGGTCATTCTGGTTCAGCAGTGCACACTGGCTTCAGATTAAGTAAAGTTAGGATCGTTTTACGTTTTATCTGTTCCGGTGAATTGTTGTTATTGTTGGGTACTGCCAAACTGTGGCTGGCTTCTGGTTGTCTGCACAGGCACCTCTGTGCAGTTTTCCTGGCAGAAATACAGAAATGGTTTGCCGTTGCCTGCTTCCAGGGAGATGTGGAGGATCGAACCAGCAACCCTTTGCTTTCCAGGTAGTTTGCTCCACCACTGAGCTACTGCTCTTCCTTAACGTGAAAGTTGACCAGTTACTGCAAAAAGAAAGAAAGAAAGAAAGCCTGCATTGCATTCTTGTGGCTGCGATATAACGATTGGTTTCTGTACAGCTAAACTTAAGGTTGATTTACAGATCACAGCTTTTACAGGACGGGGAGAGGGAACTGTGACATTGTGACACCTTTGCTCAAAATCTGCACTGTTTGGCTTGTAGTGGGCTTTAAGGTTTTCTATTAATTTTAAGAGGCTTTAAATAAGTTGAGGCTGAGCCGCCTGAAGGGATGCCTTCTTCCATAATATAGACTCCTCCAATCATTTTTGCATTTGATTGTTTATATTTCTATTCCACTGTGGACCCAGAGGTCTCAGGGATGGATCACCATAAAATCATTACAAATACGGGTAAAAGAAATTGGCTGAAACACTAACAGTGGCCCTTTCTGCACTTAACTTGTGAATCTGGATCAAGGAGTTGCTAAGAACACATTGTCTGCATGGGAGTGGAGTGGATCCAGATCAGAACTGTGCTAAGGCCTCACTCATCTGGATTAATGGCAGATGAGATAAATGTGGTCTACATCCATGCTAGCACTCTGTAGCCTACATTTGCTATTCCAAAGGCACTCAATGCAATGCCTCTGGATCTAGCTAATCTGGCGGAACGGGGCGCTCCTAAGGCACTCAATGCAATGCCTCTGGATCTAGCTAATCTGGGGGAACGGGGCGCTCCTAAGGCCATTTGCTGGGATTCTAGAGCAGGAATATGTTTGTCCTTGTCTCTGCTTGGGATGCCCGTGAGCAGTTGGCGGGCCACTGTGTGCGACAGGATGCTGGACTAGATGGGCTGTGGCCTGATCCAGCAGGGCTTCTCTTATGTTCTTAAGTGAGGTAAGTTTAGAAAGGGCCATTGTCTGCATAGGGATGGGGAGCTGTTCCCTCAGATAAAGATAGGCATCTTCACTAGACAACTAAATACATACAACAGGGATGCTTGACAGATCTTGTAGAGGAGGCTATTCCATCATCTGAAGACCATCACTGAGAAAGCGCTCCCAGCTAGAAATGCTAGAGGAGAAAATTGGGACCCCTGTGAGTTGCGGCTCTTCCCTTTCTGCCGGCTGCTGCTGCTTTTTCTTGTCTATATCCACTGCACACTCATAGCCAGATCTCCCCCATTGTCTGTATTCACAGCAAAAAATTAAAAGTCCCCTCAGTAAATGGCATATCAACAAGTCAGGCTGATTACAACTGCCTCTTAACTACTTTATTGGTGAAATAGTTTCCATAGCAGCCTTCCATGAGAAAAATTATGCTGATTTCAGAGAGAATGGGAAACATGCAAACTGTGCAATACTTTGCGCATTGTTTGTGTGTGTGTGTATGGGGGGGGGAATCTTATTTTCTTTGAAACATTTGCACCCCATCATTAATAAAAATCACAGGGTAGTTTACCATACTCGTGAAACAGGAATTTTAAAAAAAAGGAAAAGCCTAGAAGGGGATTCCAAAGATATCAAGGATCAGGAAATGCTTCAATGTATAAACGCACTCTGAGCAACCACCAAAAATTCCAGAGCTGATACTCTGCTTTTCTCAGGAAGGGCATTTCCAGAAAAGTGATTACAGTCAAGCTCTGCTTGAACTGATATAGTAAGAAAGATACCAATACGTTGTTAAGCAAGTGGTTACAGTGCTTTTCCCCACGACTTGGAGACTCTTCTTCTGTTGAAGGAGTCCAGAGGTAGACTTGTCTACTTTTGTGTCACTTCACCTGGGCCCTGGTCACACCTTCAGGTCGTCTTCTGGTTGCATTACTGACATTTTTATTCAGTTAGTTTTCCAAGCCGGCTTATCCCCATCAGTTTGTTTTAACCGGAGTCTTATTTTCCAGAGGACTCAGCCCATCCTGGCATGCCAGGCCATCTTCTCTTCCTCAGTGTGACCCGGGGATGGGGGGTTTGCTAAAGGAGGCTGAACCATGCTGTGGTGGGTGGGGTCCAGTCATAAATAAATATATTGAAGAGGGTAAACTTGAAACCTTCTAGTCTGATGGAAAGCCATTAATGAGGACCTTTGGAGTATTGCCTTCCTACCAGCTAGGGGTCCATCTAGAAGTACTAGCATGCAGGTCTACCTTAATCAGCTTGTTCAGCTGAATATCGTGAGGCAGTTTTTCAAGTGCTTAGTTAGGGTTCAGAGGAGTAGCATTCATCACTTTCCTACTATTATCTAAGGAAATTGTCTGATAAAAAAGAGATCAGATTAGTCTGGCAGAACTTGTTTTTTGACAAATCCAGCCTGGCATCTAGCAGTCATTTCATTGTTTGTGAGAAACAAAAAATCAGCTGGGTTATGATCTGTTTTAAAAATCCACCCAGATATCAGTGTTACATTGACTCGTCTGTACATTTTTTGTTTCACTTAAGAGCAAATAATAAGGAACTGATTGATTGGTATAGTTTCATTAGAGTGTACTGCAGCACTGCCACCAGGACTACAGAATAAAACATTGTAGAGTGAAAAATATAGCAATGCTAAGAGGATTCTGCCCTACATTAAGCTCAATGTATAATCAACAACTTGGGGATCCCACAAAAGTTACAGATGGCCCTTTTTCCATGCACAGCCAAAAATCCGGATCTTCAAGATCCAAATATTTGAGATGGGGTCCTCCTGGAGATCCGGATCTTGAAGATGCCTGAAGACCCCATTGTGGACACCTTTAATCAGGTCCAAACAAAATCTAGATTTAAGGGTGTGAAGGACTCATTAAATCCAGATTTCCCCTGCCCTCATGGGGACAGGGCCTTCCCAATTGGTATCAATCAGGTACTAATCGGGTTCCTAATGGGGCCTTAGACGGGTTCTAAGCCCTAGTGGGAAAAGGCCCCATAGTTAATAAGAAATAGCCACATCTTCACTGATCCTAAAATATTCTTTCTATGGCCAGACATGTATAGGGACACCCATAATACTTTGCATAGTGGATTATTTGGTTGAGGAAACAAATGAGAACAGTGTTGACTCATATCCAGTTCAGTATATTAGGTATTGAGAATGTGTGAAATTGCAAATGGTAATGTAAATGTCTCAGTTGCTCAATTATCTGCCTGACAAGAATAAATGTAGAAAGGGAGCAAAGAGAACTCGGCAGTAAGGTCTCCTTATTCATTTATGAATATTCTATAACAAGATATTCATTAATATTTTTATTTATGTTTTTAGCTGCTTGATTTTTGATTCTACGCTCTTGATAGATACTAAGATGAATTATTCACTTGTTTATGAATATGCATAACAGATCAGTGTCCAACAATATATTTGCAATGATAGGATTATTTCTTTTCTTGCACTGTTGGTTTTCCTGGGCTGGGACAATCATAACACATCTTTCATGACTGAGGAAGATGTGATTTCCATGCTATAATAGGAGACATGTGTTCCCTTCCACAGGTCATCTAATGAAGCTTCTAAGGTGGTGCCATATGGAGACAATCTTTAGAGGCCTGGCTCAGCTGCTCATGGCCTCCATGACAACCATGGGACTGTCGCACCCAGTATGTACCTCCCCAGTTCCTATAGTGGGGTATGCCCTTGATTTAATCTTTGGTGCAGGGCGGATTGGTGAGAATCTGTCACCATCACATCCTTGAGTAGTCTTCTGGCAGAGCTCTCTTGTGTGGTGAAAGATCTTGTAAGATCAAGTGTAAGGGAGCAAGGGCCGCAGCTGTATACCTACTGTTGTGACAAATTTGCCGGACCCTTTGAAGGCAAAGTTGCTTGAGTATAATTCAGAGGAAGTGTACAGATAACTCTGTGGTCCAGTTATTTTGGAGAAGTTTCAATTATTGTGGCCTGAGGATGTGGACAAGTCTGGATACTTGCCTCTCTGAGAGACAGGGTGGTTCCACTGGCTCTTAAAAATGCAATGGTGCATTCCTTCCACAAGAGGTCCTCCCTATATTTGGAAGATTTGAACACTATCTGGATAGCTAACATATCCTTTTTGGGCAAGATTTTAGAGAGGATTGTGGCTGTTCAACTGCAAGCATGCTAGACCCATTTCAATTTGGCTTCAGGAACAGTTATGGAAATCACCCTGGTTGTCTTCATTGCTGACCTCCTCTAGGAGAAGAACAAGGAGAGTGCAACCCTGTTGGTTCTTCTATGTGTCTTAGCACCTTCACCTTATATGTTCAAGAGATTAATGGAGAAGCATCTGTTTACCCTGGATCTTTGGCTAAGGAAATAACTTCCCCTCCCTGGTTTCAGGCACTGTTATTGTTTTAGTGTGTTCATTTTATATTTTGTTTTTATGGTTGTAAGCCATCCTACAACCTTCAGGTATAGGATAGGATAAAAATGCAGAACAAATGAACAGAAGAAATACTTAAGGGCCCCATCTACATGGAACTTTTTTTGTTTCTCTATTGTCCCTTTATTGTCCCTCTATGGCAGCAGACTTTAAAAATGCAGTTCAATTCCGGAATAAGCATCCACATGAGACTCAGCAAAACGCGTGTTTAAAACGCACCTAGGGTGCTGGCGGGAATGGGGAGGGACTGTGCTCTGCGCGGCCACAACCAGGAAGACAACCCCTGACATGTCCAAAAGAAAAATAGCCATGGGTATTCACAAGTTCTCTCCCCTGCCTGCAAAACCCACCAGAAACATTTATCACTTTGGGATCCAGAGCTTGCTTCCAAATGTAGTGATTTCACTGTAAAAATCCACCCTGTACAGCAGCAGTTACACTGTAGCAATCCACCCACTTCACACTTGATAACAATGTTGCAATTCTGCACAATTCTGGCTCTTTAAAAGTTCTGACCTTTAGAAAGGGAAGGAAGGAAAGGTGCTGCAGTTCTGGGAGATGTGTGAATGTTTAAGGCTGTGTGTGCAGGCAGCAGCGGCAGCAGAGCCAGGGTGCTTCCACAAGATCTCCGTCCGCCTACTGTTTTCTTGCATTCAGTATAGATCTTGAATACTGGCTGTGGATGAGAGGCAAAGAGAGAGAGAGATGATTTTATTTGAAGAGAAAACAAGGGAGAAGGCTAAAAAAAAGAGGAAAGATGGGACCGCGGCCAGCAATTCCCGCCCCCAAATACCTCTTTTGCCACGGAGCGTCTCCATGGAATATCCGCGGCTTCCAAAAAGTGTGTTGGTAGTCTTGTTTAAAGGGGAGGGGGTCTTTCTTCCGTGCATTTTCCTCCTTTGTGGCGCTGGAAGCCCGGAGAAAAGCCGTGCATGGAGATGCTCGGTGGCAAAAGAAGCTTTTTAACGGGCTTTTTATTGCATGAAGACGGGGCCAAGGTTTACAAACT
The DNA here is from genome assembly GCA_023333525.1 of Aspidoscelis tigris stejnegeri. NCBI lineage: Eukaryota > Metazoa > Chordata > Lepidosauria > Squamata > Teiidae > Aspidoscelis > Aspidoscelis tigris. Next base: position 78,050,837 of record JALMGA010000005.1, on the reverse strand, counting down.
ACAAGTTTAGGTAGGATCTGGGATGGCAGATCTGTGTGTAATCCAGCATGTTCAGCAAGCCTGGAACACTACTATGCTTCTTGACCCCTGACAAAGCCATCTCAAGCTTTGGCTTCCCTGGTGAAAATATTCATTGTTGGTATTAGCCAGCACCAATGCTAAATGTCGTTGAAGTAATCCATAGAAAATATTGGTGGGTCAGGACTTTGGGGAAAAGAAAGAATTACAGGTTCTTTACTTTCTAATTGTGGCTTCTCTGTGACAAAAACCTTCAAGAAAGGATGAGTTATGAGGTGGACAGAGATTCCTCAAACGTTATCCAGCAAGCTAACTTCTTGAGCAGAGTATTTAAAACCCAAACCACTGTTGAGCAATTTAAAACTAGCCTGATTTAGAAGTTCAACAGGTTGAGTTACTCCCGGCATGGAATTATAATGACATGGAGAGCTGCTGTGGAATTTTCCTGAATCATTTGAAAGTTCAAGGAGACTGCCAGCAGCCTGTGCAGCAGAGCACTTACATTTGAAATTTATTTTAGTGCATCAATTCAGCAATTTTGTTTTTCTTAAAAGTAGCCATAACATAATGTGGTAGCTCTGATTTGCATCCTGCATGTCTTGCTCCTTACAAACCTAACTACTCATTCTTTGCATAAGTGAGTTATTGTTATTCTAATGTACCAATATAGCAGAAACTTGTCTTTATGATAGCAGAATAAAGCTTCTGTTATGCACTAAGTTCTGTCTCCAAAACAGACCATTAATGAAGGGTTTTTGCATTCATTTGGACCATGACGTTTTGTGAATATATAGCCAAATGAGACTATAACTATGCATAATGTGGTAGGAAATAATAGTTGCTACTCAACTGTAGGCCACAATAAAATGCAGAGTCAGTAAAATGAGTTTGCTTGTTACAAGTACACCCACACCTTTTCACGCTGTGAAGAACTTAGGCAGCTTTAAAAATAACCACAAAAAATAACAACAAAAAAGCCACCGTTAATAACAGTTATCTGGAGCAAATTGAAGAGGGAGCACAAACTTTAAAAACTGATGCAGTATTCTTTCAGACATTACATTATATTGTAGGTCCATAACAATGCTTATACGGTACAGGATCGGTTCCAGGAACAAAGCCTATTGGAAATCAATTGTACAGTTTTTAATGTAAAACTATCTAGCAGTTATTTTACTTGGCTTGCATTTTCACCAGAAGGCTGAAATTCTGAGTATTCTTAATGCAAATGGTGCTTGCTTCTAGGGGGGGGGGGAAGAGTGGAAGACTTTTTAAAAACATAAATCAAAACTATCTAATGATTTCTGGTTTTAAGCTTAGTTATTAAGTAGGGATGTGCACAAATGTGGGTTTTTTTTGGGTTTTTTTGTATTCGATTCATATAGAATCAAATGCAAGAATATTACTGTATTTTCTGGCGTATAAGACTACTTTTTAACCTAGGAAAATCTTCTCAAAAGTCGGGGGTCGTCTTATACGCCGGGTGTTGTCTTCTTATATGGCGAGTATATCCCAAAATCTATATTTTAACTGGAAAGTTGGGGGTCGTCTTATACGCCCAGTCGTCTTATACGCCGGAAAATACGGTAGTATTCGTTCAAATTGATCCGCTTGGAATGTGGTAGGATTCGTATTTGATACAAATGATCAGTCCCATACGAATCCCACACGAAGCTTCAAATTGATTTGAATTTGAGCATCAGTCTCTGAATGTGCCAACATTCGATTCAAATTTGAATGTCCAAATTTAGCCGAATTGGTGTGAATTTAGAATGTTACAAACATTCATGCACATCCCTAGTATTAAGCGAAAGAAGAGAGAAAGAAGCCTATCCCTGCTTGTGTCTGTTCTAGTGATTTGCCTCCAATCTCTGTGGTTTTGCCACGTTTGCCAGTATGTCCTTTAAACATGAATTTCATTTTTCTCCTTCATGAACTTTTCTGTGTATTGCCTCTCACCTTTCTTTCCCCAAACATAAAAACAGAATAGTGGGCCTGGGTAAGACCTGTAGATGGGAAGCCCACTGACCACGGGTGTTCTTTTGCAAAGCTCTTTGCCTGCCTGTCATATGCTGGGGGTCACAAGGATCTAATCTCTCTCTCTCTCTGTCCTCTCTCTCTCTCTTCATTTTTATCCTGCCCTATACCTGGGGGTCTCTGGGCAGGTAACAACATTTGAAATCAAATGTTATTAAAACAATAACAGCATGTATTAAAACAATAGCATCTGCAGGTGGAAAGAGAAAAGTGTATCCCCATTTAACTGAAGGCCAGGGCAAAGAGATGTGTCTTCACTGCCTTCCTAAATGTGTACAATAAAGATGATGGACACAGCCCAAGGGGGAGACATTCCGTAGCCTAGGGGCCTTCACTGAGAAGGCCCTCTCCCGGGTGGCGGGGGTGATGGGACAACCAGGAGGGCCTCCCCTCCAGATTTTAAGGCACGGACAGGTTGTTATGGGACACCTTTACACACTTGGGGCCCAGGTCATTTTGGGCCTTATAAGTCAGAGTTAACACCTTGAATTGGGCTCGGTAGCAAACTGGCAGCCAGTGCAACTCTTTTAAGACCAGCATGATGGCCAGCTGTCCCAGTCAGCCATCTAGCAGCTGCATTCTGCACCAGCTGTAGCTTCTGAACCATCTTCAAGGGCAGCCCCACATTGAGTGCATTACGGATATTTACAGAGAGAGTCAAAAGTTGCATTCTAAGTCTTCTTTTTGGTCAGCTCTTCTCATTACTCTTCTTGATCTGTGTGTCAAAGCAGCATTTCAGGGCTGCAGAAGTAGGAAAATCAGCAGTTGGACAGAGCTCCCAAGTTATTTATTTCCTTCAGCAGGTATTTCATTTAGAAGGTTTTCTGTTCAAAGCATAGGAGTAGCAATTATAGACAGGAGAGGAAGGAGACCGCAGGGGTTTAATGCTCAAATTCTTGTAGGATCAGTTGAGAGAGAACCTTTAATGTGCTTAGATATCAGAAGGAACTGTTACAGCTTTGCTGTGCTGACTTGTTTCACAGTGTAGCTTGACAGGTGTGAGCATGATGCACCTGAACCTGGTAACATTTTCTATCCCAAAGAAATAATGTAGGCGGAGGAACCAGCATCCCTGCATTATTCTTGTACGGCCACAAAATCTGATTAATATGTGCCTCCAAGGTCTGAATAGTATGCACATTCAAGATCTGATTAATATGCACATGGCAAGAGCACTGTTGAATGAAGCAATTATGTACAGATTAAAAGACAAATACGCCAGTATCCTGGATCCATGCTGTATTTAGTCCAGTAATGGACAGGTTACTGTAGCAAAGTCTCCCTTGCCTGGGATCTCTTTTGCAGCTGGTGCGTCTGTAGGAGACATTCTCGAGTAATGAAGAATGAATATGATGCCCTGCTTTATGCTCTTTAATCTGGGTAATTTTGATTGACATACCGAAGGGCAGTCAAGCAGTGGGCAAGGGAATTTATGTGGTAAGATGGATGGTGAAGTGAGAGACAATTAGTCGTAGCAACAATCCGTAGGAGATGAAAAATGCAAAGAGATGCCTGGGGTTTTTCTTGCCAGACAATGGTTTGGAATCAAAGCGTATGTTCACTTTGTAGAAAACAGACTGAAGCATCGTAGGAGCTTATTTTTACAGATAATTTTGTGGAAGAGTGAAAGAACGAGTGAGGATTATGGGAAGCCCTGCCCCCCCCCCCCCCGCATCCCCACATTCTTTGTCTTCAGAGGACGAAGTGTAGACTGGGTTAGGTCATCCGAAATGGTGCTCTCTCCCAGTTTACCTGTAGATCTTGATGTTTCCTAAGGATTGTATACTGGACCATAAAGGAACATGGTTGGCACATCTCTTTATTCTTATATACCATAGGGAAACCCTTTCATTGGTGCGAGAGGGTCTACTCCTGAAATGGGTCCTGGTCTTCAAAGCCCCAGGGCCAGCTCTAAAGGAGTCACTGCAGGGGCTGGCACAGGACAGGACATTCCAGTGTGAACAGCTTTGTCCCATGCCAGAAGCAACTTGGAATGGGTTACCAATCCTTGGAAGGGGTGGCCCATACTGTCCAGGGATAAGGACCTCAGTGCCAAAGTCGTCGTAAGTCTATCGGACTCTGAATAGCACTCCTGAAATTTGAGGTATTCCTGTGGTTTTCCATGATGGTGTTGAGAGCATGCCATTGAGGTGTTGGCTTTAGTGAATAACCATTCTTTAAAAATAAAATGCCCTTGTCTATCCCCTCCTCCTTCCCCCCCCAATTGTATATTTCTCTTTGTTTAGTTTCTTTACCAAATCTGCAAATTGCTCCTGTAAAACTGATCTGTTCTTTCCTGCAACTGGGAGGCGGAACTTTTGCTGATATGCAAGAATTGGGAGAACAGAAAGCAGAGGGCAAGAGGAGGTGAATATTTCTTATAGTGGAGAAATGTAACAAGTGAAGTTGTAAGAATTACATGCTGGGATTGGTGTCTTTTAGCACGCTCATAAATGGCCTGTGGTCAGGTGTAAGCAGTAAAATACCTGAAGTTATTTATGATACCCTACTGTGCAGATGCAGTCAGACCCCCATATCCACTGATTCGGTAACCACAGGTTCAGTTAACCACAGTTACCGGATCAGCCCCCCCCCCCCCCGGCTGGTGCCATAAGGGAAAAGTACTCAGAACCGTCCCAAAATGTAAGGGGGCATGTGGGAGGTGGGTGGGAGACATCCGGTGGTGTTGCATGCCTATTCCAACACTTTCTGGAGGCCAAAATAGGCCTGGAGGCCAGAAAAGCACTTCCAGTTTTGGGGTTGCACGACCCCAGAACTGGAAGGCCTGTTCATGATTATCCATGGTTTCAGGTAACCATGGTAGGAGCTGGAACGTATCTCCAGCAGATACGGGGGTCCAACTGTATTTTAAAAAGAAAAAGAGGTGGGTGACTAGGCATCAGAGTGGAACCTGAATTCACATGCAGGTTTTTTTTTAAAGTCACATTTGAAGACTGCTTAGGGGTGCCCCATAGATTCATGCCCCAGTTTGCCCCTCCCTTCATTTATGAACATTCTAGGGTAGAAAAGGTGAATCAGAGATCAAACAAATGAAGGGTAGATGGGGGGGGGGATAGGATTTTTTTAAAAAGCATATTTTTCCAGCGTTCCAGAAACAGTGGGCTGCATTCACACTTAAGTTTTAATCCAGTTTCAGTCCGCTTTCAGAGCAAACCAACACATCAGCTAAGGCCATGGTCACACAAAAGTTTTAGGTCAACCTGAGTTGGCTACCTGGCCCTGTACCTCACATTAATTTTATCTAAGACATATTCCAAGCCAGCCTACACCCGCTAGACTGTCCTGAAATGTAGTCTTATTTTTATAGGACTGACACGGATTCAGACAGGCCTGAAATTCCAGTCTGCCTTCCACTTCCTCATGTGTGAACCGGGGGAAGGCCTAAAGGAGGCAGAACTGTGCTATGGTGGGTGGCACCCAGTATTTCTTCAGCCAATTGGCACATGTGGGGTTCGTTAGGCGCCTCCCCTTTGGCCAAGCAGCATGCCAGTATGCCATGGATGGCCAGTGGATAGGAAGGGAAGTGCAAAATCACTCTTTCCTCCAGAGAGCCCTTAAGCAGTATATACTAATTTTTACCAATTCATTTTATCTTAACAACAACCCTATAATGAACATCAGATTTAGAAATAGGCTTAGGCCACCCACTCCTAGGTTCAGGTCTGGTCCTTTGGTTCCTTGGCTATCCTGGTTTGTTTGTACATGTGAGATGGGAAACGATCCATGGCTATCTTTACTCAAACTTCCTTTCTTCCTTGATGGTGGTTGTCTGTGTCGTTCTCAGGCGGCGTTCTGCAAGCACACACGTGCAAGTGCTCACTGGGCTAGTGGCAGCAGCAGCCAGGTCAACTTCAAGAGTCAAAGCGTAGTCAGGAATGCCGAGTTCAGTTTGCCAGAGGGTCTTTGTAGTCATCAAACAGAGTGAGGAACACAAAGAATGCACAGGAAGCAAGGTTGTATGGATAACAAGCTGTTGTCCGCAGCAGCAGTTGCAGGAACTGAGTGTTCCTTAATAGGGCTGGGAGAGGCACGCCATCTTTGTTGCAGGTGCTTGGTCTGTAATCATGCTGAGTGTCTCAGGTGCTCTCGTTCTTCCCTGAGAACACTCTGAACTGGGTGTTGGCCAGCATCTGAATCTGAGCTGTCTCCATCTTGGGAGATGGACTCATTGTTCTTGTTTGCTTTCTGAGGCGTTTCTTCCTCACTTTGGCTGGCTGATAAGACTGCCTTGGCTTTGCTGGGGAGGGCGACTGCCCCTTAGTCCTTGGAGGAAGAGGCACTGACAACACAAGGTATGACAGTCTCTAATCCCCCCAAAACTTTCTGGAGACCTGACTTGCAAACAGTGTACTTATAATTTCAGGGCAGACGCTTTTGGTGAATGCTAGCCCTTTTTCTTTATTGGAAGCAATCCTTGCAATAGATAACACCTGACTTTATCCCCCTTTATAATCACAGTGAATGGAATTAAAAATGAAAATCAAACATATTTTATCCTTGTACAACATAATGTGCTGCCATCTGCAGCATGACAAGTAATGGCACAGATATATCAATATATTGGATTGTTATTCAAGGCAACATATTCTGTATGGTTTTGTCTCTGCATTAATGAGGGGACTCAGTTCTGTTGTGACATCTGTCACACTGATGTCGTGGAATCGTGGAATCACTGCTAATCCAAGAGCAAAAATGCCGTCTGTGTGGACGGGCTTTTTCTTTATTCCCTGGCATTTGCGCTGTGGCATAATATAAGCGCAATCCAACCCAGATCATTCTGTTTCTAAAAGGGGGAGGGAACCCCAGACAGCCTTGCAAAAATGTGAGCAAAAAAGAATACTGAAAGATCTGGGTTTGGAGACTCAGGCATAGAGGTTGTCATCTCCAGCATGACAGGTGCAAGAAGCATTAAGCACCAATTGACAAAAAATGAAGGCCAAATCTCTCCCATTTAGCTGGTCGCTAGGGCATTGTGATTAGTGTTTTAATTCCTGTTGTGCGTGTATTAAGTACCGAAAGCTGCCAAGGCTGTCGCTTCAGCTTTGTGGCACAAAGCTCATTTGCATGCGGGTCTGGTGGGTAGCCACACGTGTTGCCCAACCCCCACTGTGTTTCAGCTGCTCTGATGTAGCTTCCCCCAAAAAAAAAAAAATTAGGAAATGCTGCAGCCATTGGTGATGCAACTGTAGCTGGAAAAATGTGTGAAGAACCTAGAGTGACTCCATCTCTGGTAGTGAAGATCTCAGCCAGTTGATCTTTCCTTGCCTGTGGAGGCTTCCTTGTCAAGGGGAAAGCAGGGGGAAAAAATCCAGCAGTTGAACCTGCTACTACAAACCTCAAATTGGTGCACAGGAGGGAAATTGTGAGCTTAAGAGAGAAAAGAAGGCATGTTGCTACCATCCAAGTTCCTCTAGGTACAGACAGGTGATACAATACATTCAGTGTAATGAGGTAAATTCTTCAGATGAAATCTTTGTATTCCTGTGTGTGTCTTACCTTCATCTTTAGGCTTGCTGTCTTCTTTTGGACTGCGTCTCAATGCCTTTAGCTCTTGCATGATGGGAAATTCAGCAAGAGCATCTTCTCCATTGGTCAGTTTCTACCTAGTGTGCAACAGATCAAAGTGCTAGGCCTGCACACCAAAAGGATTTCTTACTTATCTTCAGTGAGGTCACTTCTTCCTGATGATAAATGTCCCATTCCTCAGCAAGGACCGAACTGCTGAAGAGAACCTTTAGATAGGACTCTACATATGGTTGTCAACTTAAGTTGCTCCGTTATAAACTATGGAGACTCCTCAGCCTACTTCCACACAGCGTCTTGACTGAGGCCAGATGGGGCAGCAGATGTGGTTGTCATAATAACCAGTATGGGAGTGGGAGGACCTGTCAGAGTGCGGCTTCTGGGCTGGAGATAGCACAGCCATTCCTTGGATATAGCCAGTAGAAGTACACCAGGTAAGGAGACCAGGTTGTCATCCAGCAGAGAAGGTTTTTGCTTTATTTAAAGACAGAGCTTATATAGCATAGCAGATTGTAATACCGAGAGATGAATATAGAAGCATGGAGTATAGGTAAGGAAAGAAGCAAAAAGCAAAGTTATACATTGGTTCAGCTTGTGGGTAACAGGTGTAGCAGATGATCCAACCTGGTAGCTAGTTGCCTTGGTGCTTAATACAATGTGATTTTTGTTTCTGACTTGCATTTTAACTCTTAAATGCCTGACAAGACCTGTGTCAAATGATTGAGGTCTGGGCTACCCTGGACCATGCAAAACTGCTTGGTGCACAGAACACTGTGATCAGAGCCAATTTTATCAGGCAGGACCAGGTGTTGTCCTAAAAGTTGGACCTCTTATGTGTATGTTCCCCAAAAGTCTGAGGTTTCATAGTTGTCATGGGGGCAAGGCTTCAGGCAGCACTCCCCTACTCCCCAAATTGGCAGTCTGGGATGACTTCAGAGTAGGTTTTTCCCTTCTTTTGGAAACCATCCCTTAGCAACCTTAGAGGCAGTGTGTGGCTGCATCAGGCATAGGGCCAATTTGTCCTGAGAGACTTGTCCTGATGGTGCCTCAATGTTAGGGCCAACTTGAAAGTTTGATTTCTCCTAGCCCTGGTAATGAAAAGAGCTCATGCCAAGTTAGATAACACACTTCCGTAATAACATATTTGGAAACCATACTTGGGTAGTATGAATATACCCATAACATTTTCCCTTGTTCCAAAAAATCAGAGCCAGCTGTCATCTGTCCATCTTATGTCATCTGTCTGAAAGTCCACCTGAAGAAACTCATAAACCTTTGGAGTAAGTTTGAGAACTGGTGCATTGACTAGAGTGTTACATTCCAATTTAGGCTTGAATCGCCATAATGCCATGACTTTGAATAGATGACTTTACCTCCCAACCTGTCTTCCTGTCACAGAAATACTATAAGGAAAAAAAATATGGAGAGGAGAGCAATATCCATGGGCTTGAACTCCATGGGGAGGATGCTTTTTTTTTTTAAAAGACAAACGATAAGGATGAAAAAATATTTTAGCTGTTCTGCTGTCTCATATCTATAAAAAGGCTGTTGGGAAAAGTAGTTTAGGTTAAAAATTTTGATCCTCTCAGTCTGCGCCTGTTCTATCTATCTCATTTTCGGAAAGCTGCTGTACCAAGTGACTGGATATGGCTGGATATTGATTAGATAAGAACCAATATTGAAGATTTTTGGGCATCCATTTTCAGGAAACACACCCTTTGTGGAAAAAACTTCATTATCACACAGTTTTAAAAATAAGGTGCATAAAACTCCTCCTATCTACCTGCTACTCTTCCTGATCGATCATGGAAACCTTCCCTCCTTGGCTCACTCATCTCCCATTTGCTGCTGCCAGCGCATATTTCCAGGCCCTTGATTGGATAGTGTCTTTAGGAGGCCGGGATTGGTCCAAGTGCTTCTATAGGTCCTGCCCCATCCAACTCAAACATGTGAATCTCACTTTTTGCACCAGCATTGTCCCAAAGATCTCAAATTCACTCCAGGGTTGTCACTAATCATGTATGTGAACATACCCTAAATCGAACCAAAATAAGATATTAATGATCACTAGTTGTGACTCAGGGAGTAACCAGATCTTTAACAAATATCCCATAAAAGGAGAACATGATGGGGTCACTGAATTAATTGCATTGGCTTCCACACCCTAAAATTTACATTACTGAGACCAGGGAAAAGGCCCTTCCCACCTTGTCCTTGGGAATGTTTTGTGATGAAAATTAATACCACCCTATATGTTGAACAGTGTTTTATCTATGGAAGACAGAGTCCAGATATGGAGAAGCCAAGGGTTTTTAAAACAGTGACCCTTGTATGTTTATGGTCCTCATTACTTTGAGTAAAAATTGCACAAAATGTAATATTAATGAATCAAAAATTGGAAGTTGCCATTTTCCAGAGTGTTTTGGATTGAAAGGGAGTCCAAAAAAATGTAACTTCTTTGGTATTTATGAGTTCTGAGTTTCATGAAGTTTTTGCAGAAACCTATTGCTCATCAATATAAGGCCATGATTTTCTTGGGCCCTTTTTGTCAACAGGATGTAAGTAATGTTGCACTGAGCCAGCAGAGGGAGCATAGACTTAGCTGATGTTTGCTGAGCTCTCAGAAGTTCAATTTGGGAATATGCAGAGAGAAAGAATTCTAATGGGGGAAGCTATAAGGTGCACATGAAGATGGAAAAATACTTTGACATACTTTGAAAAATGGTCTTTCTCCAGGATTGTTCAAATTGTAAGCCAAAGGACAAACTATTTCCATGTATGGAATGTTAGCTTTGAGGTTTGTAGCTTCAAACCATAATTTGTTAGAAGAATTTGAGGTGGTGAAAGTGTGTCAATCTGGGGTTCCTTGCAGGTCAGTCTTATGCTCCAGATCATACAAAGCTTATGGGAGCAGCCATTTTGCATAAGAGTGGACCTGTTTCCAGGTGTTTCTGCACTTAACCCTAATCCAGATCATGGTCCTTTTCTGGGTCTCTTTTGTCTACACCTTAGTGGAACTAGAGAAGCCCTGTTCTTGCTAGCCTAAATCAGGAGACCCAAAATAGCCTCCTGATCTGTTTTAGGTCCAGAATACCATACTCATTAAACATGTCTACCAGCACACTAGGCCATGGGAGACCCATTTCGGCAGTGTGACAAAATGTACCACCAAAATGGGTCTCCCAAGGGCTTTGAGGCCAGGAACCCTTGTTCCTGGTCATTGGAGCTTTCAGAAACTGGCTTGGGTGAGGAATGCCTGATCTGGATTATAGATAGTAAGGGCAAAAATGCTCTTCCTGTCTCATTTGAGTCAGCAGACAGAGTTCAAGTGCTTAATCTTCACCTTAGAGCAGTAACAGACTGAGGTACCTTCCAGACTAGCAGATACAAATCTGAAGTTATATAAAAATTTGCAGCTTACTTGGCTGCGAAGTAATGACTCATTGTCCCCACACCAAACAGAGGTCTGCAGCTTCCTCCTTGGCAGCTGTGAGACTTCTGTGGTATGCACAGTGAGGTGCGAGTCATGTGGGATGGAGCAGCCAAAGGGACCTGAGCTCAGCTCTTATTGGCCGGTTCTCACCATCCTGGCAGGATGGCAGGAAATTTCAAATTTACCTGATAATGTGGAGCAAGTGTTGATTGTTCTGCAGCAGGTAAATCCGCAATAGCGGCAGCATAATGTGCCACTGCTACAAAGTATTGGGCACCCGGTGTGATGTCCATGTACCGACTGCGCACCAGACTGTGCAGTATTCTTCAGTCTGGACACACCCTGAATGAATTGAAACAGAATACAGGTAAAAATAAGATATTGTGTGTCACAAAGTTTTCAATCCAGGAAGTATGGAGTCTAAGGCCATCTGCTGGGACTCGAGAGCAGGAGAAGGTTTGTCCTTGTCTCTGCTTGAGATGCCCGTGAGCATTTGGTGGGCCACTGTGTGCGACAGGATGCTGGACTAGATGGGCTGTGGCCTGATCCAGCAAGGCTTCTCTTATGAGTCATGCAGTTCTTAACAGGGCTGCATTACCCTAGGAAGAAACAGGTGCATACTTTGACACCATTTCTGGATCCATCCCAGTCATTTGAGGTTCAAAAAACAACAGTCAGTAATACCCACTTCCATCTCCATTTCATTCACCAATTTTGTTACTGTTTATCCCTTGACCATAATGATTTGTTGTCCAGTAACCTCAAGATTGGTTTACCACAATGCATTCTCTGTGGTTGCTCTAAAGATAGTCCAGAAGATGCAACAAGGGCAGACTTCAGCAGCTAGGCTGCTGTCTCTGGTCAGGTGCCTAGTACAGTGGTCTAAAAGATCTGAACTGTTTCCTTATTTGCTACCTAGCTGAAGTCAAGGTGTAAACATTAATGTACAGAGTCCTAAATGACTTAGGCTCTAAAAACCTGATGGAGCAGCTTCACTCATACTGACCTACCTGGTGGATAAGATCACATGAGAGAAGATTCTCTGTTGTGATCCACAGATTGTATAATGCGTTCCACTTGGAAGTATACCATGTATCAGCATTGTACTCTTTAGGTGCCTGTTAAGATACACATTAAGATATAAATATCATGTACTGTGGAGTTTTGAAAGAAGAGGTAAAATGACTATTTTAATTGTTGTTCTTAATACTTGCATTTTATCAGTAATGGTTTTGTTGGTTTAATTCTACCTTGTGACCTACCCTGACACCATTGGACTGTTGCCAGTATGAAACATGCCTTCTATATCAGCAGTTCTCAACCTTCCTAATGCCGCGACCCCTTAATGGAGTTCCTCATGTTGTTGAGACCCCCAACCATGGGGGTACAGCAGCTGGGAACTGGGAGGGAAGGGCAGCGGGAGACTTGTCGTGACCCCTCTGAAAGGGGTCCCATACCCCCAGGTTGAGAACCACTGTTCTATATGAACATGTGGTGACCTTATGTATGAATGGCCCTTTCTACACTTAACTCTCTTGATCCAGGATGAGTGGGTCCAGAATAGCCTGGTCCACTGATCTGGATTACAGGGAGGCATGGGCAGGTGAGGTTGGGAAATCTGGATTAGCCCATGCCATGGCCACAACTCCATGACTCCAAGTCTGGAGAGGGGAGGGGTGCACTATGGAAAAGCATCTCCTGGTAACCCGGAATACAAGAGGTGGCCACTTGCATGTCTCCTGGTTCCTTATCAGAGCCTGGGTCTCTTTGGTAATACCAATTAAACGGTAATGCCAGAGATCCAGGTTAAGGGCCTCCTTAATCCAGATCAGGCTCTCTCTAATTCAGCCAGAGACAGACCTGCAGGGGACAGTGCCTCCATGATCTCCATTAATATGTGGATACAGAGGCCTACATCTAAACTATACAGGTCTTTAATCCATATTAAGGGCCTGTGTAGAAAGGTCCTATGATAAATTATTGGAATGAAGCAAAAGCAAGTTGCTTGTAGCTGTATTCTCCAGCTTTGTTAGATGCAAGTGAAAAAGTCACATAATTAGAAAGGGTCTTATAGGGTCATGTGAGTTCCTTCCCCAAATGCAAGAAATCACCATATAATCACCCCCTCCCCAACCATGGCTATTGCAAGTCCTTTGAAGACCTTACAGCAAAAGAGATGCTGTCCTGAAAGAACTTCAGATTGGAACTGTATCCTTCTCTGACAGACTGCCAGAACATTTTGAGGCTGAGCGATGCTATTTACTACCTTTTACCTCTTAATTGAGTATCTTATGGGTATCCTTAAAACTATGTTGGCAGGCAGGCTTACAGCTCATTGGGAAATCACGAGGGAATGGATATCAACTTGTAGCTGAAATGGCAAGCTTCTACTGTTCCCATATGTTGAAAAAAAAATTAATCTCCTTGTATGCTCAGGCCTTGGTTTTTATTAAATAAGAACTCCAGAGAGTAGGGAAATGGTAAGGATTATATTATTTTAATTTTAAATAGTGTTCTGGAGTAGCTTAATATTTAACATTCGGGAAATGTGCAGGGCATGATGCAGGACAGTGACTTGATGAAGCTGATTGGAAGAGGAGTTAGGACTGACAAAGGGAAGTATTTTTCACCCAGCAGGTCATCAATCTATGGAAATTACTACCAGAAGAGGGTAACATCATTGAGCATACATAGATTTAAGAAAGGGTTAGACAAATTCATGGAGTAGAGGTGTATCAGTGGCTACTAGAATTGCTGCCTAGATATTGTCCCCAGGCTGGAGAGACAGGCACGGTGCCTCTGAAGGACGTAGAGAGCAGGTTGAAGATATTGCTTTTGACTTCTGCCTGGAGAAGAAGAAGAAAGAGAAGAAGAGTTGGCTTTTCTACTCTGCTTTTCTCACTCATTTAAGGGGACTCAGAGCAGCTGACAAAGCTTTATATTCTTCTCCCCACAACAGAACACCCTGAGGTGCATGGGGCTATGAGAGCTCAGAAGAGAGCTGTGACTATCCCAAGGTCACCCAGCTGGCTTCATGGAGAAGTATGGAATCAAACCTGGTATTCCCGCATAAGCATCCATAAGAATCCAGCTCCCTACCCAGTAGACCAAACTGAGACTTCCCAGAAGCATCATGTGGGCCACTATGTGAGATGAGATGCTGGGCCAGATGAGCTGTGACCTGATCCAGCAGAGGTCTTCTTATGTTCTTATAATAAAATTGTTGCTGTAGCCAAGTCCTGAGAATGCGTTACCTGTTGGCATGGGTTTTTCTGTGTGAATTCTTAACGTGTAAACTAGTATTTTGTTCAGATTTTGATTTAATCAAGCAGTGCATAGGCTTCAAGCTTTTAGAGCCAACTGTTAGATCTGGCACTGATGCAGCAATAACACACTGGTTAATTTAACACAGTTATCTGCTTAATCTCTGTTTACTTCGGCGTGCTGTTCTTGGTTGCACCAAGCCTGCAATATTTGATTAATTGAGGAAGCAAATAAGAATGGTGCCAGTGTTGACGTTCTTTTTCTCCTTTGATTTTCACTGTTGACATTCTTGATGATCTAGGTACACTGTACATCAATTTTGGAAGGCTTTGTAGGATTTCAGAATGAGGAAGGAAACAGATGAGAAAGTGGTGAGAGAGGAAACAGGGAAGGAGTAAGAAAGTTTTACATGGTACATAACATTTCTGGTTTCAATCAAATTCATCCAAATGTTGACATTTGAATTTGAATCAAATGTCCATAAATTTGAATTTAAATTTTCAAATGAATTTTGAATCTATTTGAATTATTTGGACATTCTTATGTGTACGGGTTCATACACAATGCGTACTTGCACGTATGCACCTTCCCCGGATCCGTATGGGACAAAAACAGGTTGCATACAGGATAATTATGGGATGCATATGGATGTGTATGGATGCATACAAGATGTGTAATGAGGGGTATGGGCATATACATACAATTTGTAAGTGCAAATTCAAACCAAAAATTCAAAAGAATGGATTCAAATTTGCTTAATTCAAATTGAATTTGTGTAAATTCGAATCGAATTTGGGTGAATTTGAATCAAATTTGGGTGAATTTGAATTTTAAAGATTTGAATTGAATTTTCAGACATTTGATTCAACTCAGATCCCAAAAATTGCATTCGTGCCGGCACATTCTACATCTTATTAAAACGATTGCTGACATTGCTTTAAAAAAAATATCCTGGTTATGGAAAACAAGTGCTGGATAAAATACTCTATCCACCTGTGCAAAAATGTCAAAAGCATTTTTGGAAGTTTTTGTCAAAATCAGTACACAAACGCCAGAGGCACTTTAGTATTTTGCTAGTGAAATTTGCTTAGTAGAATTACTTATAGTCCAAACCCTTGTACCTATAGGTACAAGAGAATGAGTTATAAAAACCCATCTTTCTAGTTTTCCAGCAGGAATAAGTATGCTCTTATAAAATATAGATATCACAAGGCAGGCAGGAGAGGACTGGATATTTTCTGGATATACATGGTGGACACAAAATCAGTAAAATTGGAAAATGTTGGTCCTTTCTACACTCACTGGTGAGCCGATTAAGGAGAATCTTAATTTGAACCACTGACCTCCTGATCCACATGTTAACACAGATCAAGGAGGCCCTGCCCCCACTGATCAGGATTAACACAAAGTAAGTGCAGAAAAAAACTTTGATTTTGCCTCCTCATTCTAGCCCATTGGCCTAGAAAAAACACCTACCTGGTAGAACAATGCTCCATGTTTGACTGCTCACTGTCCCAGGGAAACTACCTGGGAGTGAGATTTCTGGGTACAGCTTTGTAGCACCTCCCACACCATTTGAAAATCTATAGAACTGTAGTGTTGTAGTTCCTGCTCCCAGTAAATAAATTAAATAAAGATAGCACTGATGCCGTAAGAGCTACAGGCCATTTAGGCTTTTGGATAACTTAATGCATCTGTGTAGTATTGTGGGAGGAGGTTGTGATTCAGTGTACAACATAGTATTTGAGTGTACAGTGTCCTAGATTTAGGGTGTTTTTCAACTGTCACTAGAAGAACCCCTTAAGTACTCATTAATGGGTACTTAATGGCATTTTTGTACCCATTAATGGGTACTTAATGGGTACTTCTAGTGACAGTGGAAAAACACCCTTAGTTTTCAGATGGAGACAGTTGTTTGAAATATCACTGCCATTCACAGTTGACAATGTTTACCTACATAGATCAAAGGTTGGATCTCCATTTGAAGGTGGTTTCTTTTGTACTGAGAGAAGAGTTGACCACCGGTGGAGTCAGCTGTACTTGATGCTAGAAGCACCCTGCAGATCCGACCATGAAGGTGGTGGGGCATGGCTCCAACTGGATGCCTAGCTTTGATCTTCCTGCGTCATATTTTGATCTGTTGGAGATCAAAGGGAGGCCTCCTGTGGAAGACTTTCCCCTTTGCCATCAACCTTAAATTGGTGTTCTGAAAATCTACCACTGCTTGACTCTCCTGTTAGCCATTATATCAGTAAGGTGCAAAATCCATATGTATTGACAGAAGGGTACAAAAGTGTTTGCTGACTGGACAAGGTTGAAAATTGTTTGGAGTTGGTCCTTAAATGTTCATTGTTTCTGTGCTCTAACCTTGCACTTTGAGAAAGGGCCACAAAGGATTTTGAAGTGAGTAATAGGGATTTGCACAAAATACTTTTTGGCATTTGATTCAAAATGGATCAAATGTTCAAAAATCCATATTCATATGAATAGATTGCATTTGAATGTGATAAAATTCTATTTGATACAAATCTGTTCGTGCATATTCATACGAACATTTGATATGAACAGATACATATCTGATACGAATAGATATGTATCTGATATGACAGATATGTATCTGATACGTTTCCCCAGCTTAACAAATGCCCGAACTATGTGTACAAATATACATAAACATTTGTATTCGTTCAGATGTTAGCATACGAATATTGTAATATTTGATTTGAGTTCAAATGTCCAAATTTGGCCAAATTTCAAATGTTATGAATATTTGTGCACATCCCTAGTGAGTAATAAGCCATGTCTGTGGATTGTGAGCCATGGATTGGCAACAATAGGGTTCTCCCACTAGATGCCTCCATTTGATCAGGCTAAACTGTGAGCCTGTCTGCACTTACCTCCCAAGTCTGGTTCCAGTAGGCCTGGAACAATGTGATCCATTCCAAGGCTGGGACTGACCACTCTCAGCTGGAACTATGCCATCTGCATTATGATGCCTGTTCTAGCCCAGCCTCTTGCTGGCTCCAAAGCCAGGGGTGGTCTCTGAGGGCTCTGATGGATAGCTTTGGAGTCCCCAGGGGACCTATTTAAGTAACACATTTTGGTATGCCACCAAAATGGGTCCCCCAATAGTCCAGAAATGAAGACTATGGGCTTCATATTGCCTTTGGTGGTATGCCACAGACCTCCTGAGCTGAATTATGCTCCATCTAATGCAAGCAGAACATATTCCACACTGACATGCTGAACGGAGGCTCTTGGTGCATTTGCTAGTGTGGAACACCAGAAAGTGCAGAAAGGACCTATGTTTCCATCTGCAGCCTCAGTGACATCAGAAAAAGCCTTCAGATTGAAGCTGTGCCTTGCTTTATCAGTTCTTCTCCTTTTGGGGACAGTGCAAATCAGAATTCCATGCCTGGCCAAACAAAATGAGGTATGCTTTAGCTGGCTGCATATTTTCTCCTTTTTGGAAGCTAGGGTCAGCAGTGAGGTAAACACTTCCCTTGGCCATAGTAGGTAATTTGACATTTGTGGGCATGCCTAATTTTAAAAAGAAAAAGCAAAAAGCAAAATTGTTCTGCAGTTTTAGTGTTGATTTGTGCTCTCTCTAAGCCATTTAACAAAACATGATCGTTTAACTTTTAAAGTAATATCATTTCAGCTAAGCTACATGTCTTAATCCTTCCTAATCATAAATATCCTCTCAGCTTTTTTTAAAAAAGTGAAAGGAGATTTTCACTCTATGTAGACTGTAAAAAAAAAATCTTTGCAAAGGGTAGTTATTTCCTCTCCCTCCTTGGCCATGGTCACACCTTTAATTAAAGACACCTGCAGGCCGTTTTCTGGTCACATTACTCACATTTTTTTTCTTCATTTCCCAAGCCGGCTTATCCTTGTCAGATCAGTTTAACTGAAGTCCTCTCTTCCAGAGGACTTAGCCCATCCTGGCATCCCAGACCGTTTTCTCTCCGTTTGGTCTAGTGGTTAGGGAGCCAGACTCTTATCTGGGAATAGCGGGTTCGATTCCACCCTCCCCCATGAAGCCAGTTGGGTGACCTTGGGCTAGTCACAGCTCTCTTCTGAGCTCTCACAGCCCCACCTACCTCACAGGGTGTTCTGTTGTAGGGAGAAGAACAGAAGCTTTGTCAGCCACTTTGAATCCCCTTAAATGGGTGAGAAAAGCGGGGTAGAAAAGCCAACTCTTCTTCTTCTTCTTCTTCTTCTTCTCCTCCTCCTCCTCCTCCTCCTCCTCCTCCTCCTCCTCCCTCGGTGTGAGCAGGGAGTGAGCGGACTAAAGGAGGCTGAACCATGCTGTGGTGGGTGGAGTACAGTCTTTCCTTTCAGCCAATGTCTAGGGGAGGGTGGCACACACGGAGTTTTCAATGCACTTCTCTTTCTCTCCTCCTTCACCACATCCCTGCCCCTGCCAAAGGCACCTTCTGCACTTCTGCAAAGCTTCCATGAGCATGCTTGCTCTGAGGGAATGATTCCCTTTATTCCGTGAGCGATCAAGGACTCCACCCACTCCCACCACCTCTTTTTTTTATTTTTAAAGTCTGGTGGAATTGCACAATTCTGTATGTATAATCAGACATCGGGAGCCAACATTGCTCTCCTTGCCTATAGCTGAAGTCAGAGCTTCCTTTCCAACCTGTGAGCTGACTATCTGCCCCTCCATGCCAGGCATGCCTTTTGCCTTGTTCTCTCACAGCTAGAGCCACACCACCAATTAGGGACCCCCACCTCTGCCACAGTTTATGTGTATGATTCCTCTTTCCATGAAGTGGAATTGCACAGAGAAGAATAGCACATAAAAAAGGAAGGGTGTGTGTGGAGGTGGAGGAGCAGGCTTAAAAAAGAACCTCAAACACACACCCTTGCCTCCCTTGAGTGACACAATGGCATCCAGTAAGAAAGGAGATAGATTTGAAGCAGCAAAAAGGGTGGAGAGCCAAGGGTTCCGTGGAGGAGGCTCAGGTGGATAAAAAGTTTGAGCGATGTGGCCCAAAGTAAGGACAGCCTGGGGATGGAATAAGCAGGACCAAGAGCAAAAACAAACAAACAAGCAACCCCCAACCCACTCTTTTTCAACTTGGTTTTGTTTTGAAAAGAAACACCATTAGTGCCATAGGGAACAAGAATAAGATTGTAGCATAAATGCATAGAGATGTATTTGCGATGTATTCTCTAGAATTTGTCATGAACCTGAATAGTAAGTGGGTTGGGCCAAGGAAATACCTAGCTAACAGTAATGTGATGAGTATATGTGTGCTACACACTTTCATTCTGGTTGAAGGAGTTGTCTTTTTCATCTCTAGTAAATGGTTTGTTGGATGGAATTGAGTCTGACTTCAGCCTTTTGCTGACCTGGAGCAGAGAAGGTCCAAGTAGAACTGTATTGTAGATGTCGGCAACATCCAAGGCTGCATCCAGATGTCAATTACTTATTCCACTATATTTGAATATTCTGGAATAAGGAATGGATATTGCAGAATACCAGTGCTTTATCCACCTGTAGCTGAGTAAGCAACCAATGTTTGGATGCAGTCCAAATGGCAGTGGAGGTGCTTTAATCAAAAAAGTTCTTGCTTCTGCTACGGGGCAGGACTTACAGCATGCCTCACTCCCTCACCCTCTTTAGAGCTAGGGACCTTTCAGGCTTATAAGGTTTCTAGCTTTGAAGAGAGGACTTCCCAGTATGCCAGAAATGTTTTGGTGTGATGCCCAAGCAGAGCATGAAATGCAGTGTCCATGTGTCTATACAGTCACTGCTAGAGCACTTGAGGGTAGGAATGTGCATGAATATTCAAAATACAAATTGAATGTCCAGACATTCGGATTTCTGAATGTGAACAAATATGAATATTGTGAGTTATTTGTATGAATAATTTGGACATTCGTATCTGTATGGGTACATACACATTTCGTATGTACCTGTGCGCATCTCGTATGCATCTGTACTGGATGCATACAGGTGCGTTCAGATGAGTACGGATGTGTATGGGATGTGCACGGGTACCTACAAGATGCATATGTACCTGTAGAGATGCGAATACATGTGAATGTATTCATACTGAATTGACTGTCCAGACATTACTTTTCCTTATTCGTATGAATTCAGATTTTTGAATATTCAATTTGTTAAGCATCAAATGTCAAAAATTGCATTCATGCACACCCTTACTTGAGGGTAATGAGCACCCTTAGTGTTATCTCACACCATGGGAAAGACGTCTCTGGCCGTGTCCCCATGCAAGCAGTTTGGTGTGGGAGTGGCTCACTTTTGACCGAGTGCGAGACCAAAACCAAATCTTCCCTGTCCCTATGCCATTACCATTAATGCGGGCTATATACAAATACAGCTGTCCCCATGCAAACCACACTAAACCTCGGCATGGGGGAACAGTGCCACCTCCTCTCTACCCTCTCCTGATTGGAAGCTGGTTTGACATCACCCCCACCCCGTGCCGCCCACTCCAAATGCCGCATCCCCCCCCCCTTAGTGGCACAGAGAAGCCAGGACTGAACAGCAAAAATAATAATTAAAAAAACCCAGCTGTTTGAGCAAACCTGCTACGAGATTTGGTGGCACTTGAGCACTTGAGCAGTTTTGCACACCTCTGCTCCACTCAGGAACTGCAAGAACACCCGGAAAGCAAAAAGGAAGAAAAATCAAGCCTTTATCATGCCTGCCTTGGCAATCGGGAAATGGGGGTTGATACTTTTCGTGGAAAGGGGGGGAAATCAAGCCATTATCCTACCTGCCTTGGCTATCAGGAAATGGGGGTGGAATATTTGGCATGGAAAAGGGAGAAAAAATCAAACCATTATCCTGCCTGCCTTGGCGATCGGGGAAGGGGTGTGGAATACTCGAATAAAAGAGTCTCGTGGGGCAGCGAAGGCCATTCGACCCACTCATCATTTCGACTTTTAACACCATTTATTCCAAAAAAATCTCAGCAGTTTTGATCTCGAATGCACAGGGCAGGAACAGTGAGCACAGGATATGAAACCCCACCTCCCAATGACATGAGCACCAATCTCCTCCCCAGATAGCCTGGGAATGTCCCCATGTGCAGGCTCAGCTTGCAAAGCAGTGTGTTCTGAGCCATCAAAACATGGCAAGGACAGTTTTTTCCAGGACCAAATTTGGTCCTAGTTTGGGCGATTTGGTCCATGGAAATCGGACCAAATCTAAAATGCATGGGAACGCCCCTTCCCAAATCCAATTTCAATTCAGGCCAAAATGTGTATGGGAATGCACCCTCTGAGGATGCTGACTAGCAGAGTGCTGCCTTGTGGGTGCCTTGTGGGTCTTGCCTCCACGTCTATCTCAAACCTATGAAGCTTGGTTGTGTGTTGTCTGGAGAAGTTGCTAAGCCTAAGCAAACAGTGGTTAGTGCCAGACACGCCAAGTAGCAAGAAGGTTGCCAGCGTCATGGTTAGATGCATGGTTGAGTTTGTCACAGTCTATTAACTGCTTAATTGTCTCCCAGGCTGCACCATGGACAATGCCTATGTGCAGGCTATATGATCCTGGCTACAATTCAGGAGTTGCTCACATTTACTTCTATCTCTTGACCTATGAAAGTTATCTGTACATGTTTAAATTATATAGCAGGGCTTATTTGTATCGGATATAACTCAAAGCCCTCAAAGAGTAGATGTTGCTCAGTGGAATGAGTTTATTTCATGAAGTGGATTAATGTTAGTATCAGATCTGCTTCTCTTTTTGGTAAGTATGTTTAATCTTTCTGTGCATGGCTAGATAAGACATTTTGGAGAGAAACAAGAACGGGGTTTGGCTACTAAGAACATAGATTAATGGAATCTCATATCACCTATAAGTGAATAGGCTAATTAAAACCATAAGTTAGGGATGATTCCCCCCCCTCCCCGCTTTTGAAGGGGGTTAATACTCACTTGCTACACTGGCCTTTTAATTGTCTGTTATTTGCCACAAAAGGGAATTCAT
Organism: Aspidoscelis tigris stejnegeri; assembly: GCA_023333525.1. Classification (NCBI taxonomy): domain Eukaryota; kingdom Metazoa; phylum Chordata; class Lepidosauria; order Squamata; family Teiidae; genus Aspidoscelis; species Aspidoscelis tigris. Next base: position 78,028,566 of record JALMGA010000005.1, on the reverse strand, counting down.
TCAGGTTTGTTGAAGGCAGAAATAAATCTTGTCATCTCTGCTGAGTGGTGTAGTTAATAATGAGTAAGATTATGAATAATAGGCTTATTCCTTTTGAAAAATGTTCAGCATTTCTTTTGTAAAAGTGATCTGATGGGCATCAGCCTCAAGGAAGGGGCAGAAAGAAACTGACCTGCATTCATATTTTATTCATAGTGAGTTTATAAGCTTCAGTGAGCCTTTCAAGAATAATTCTGATATTAAAGCTTCTTAAATGCTACATGTTTTTCTGTCCTCAGTTTCCTGGGCATGGTGGATCTTAGCATGACTTTCTTAATGTTTAAAGTGTGTGTGTGTTTATACGCAAAACAAACAATTATTCCCCCCAAAAAATCTCTGGACTGCGTAACCGGCATATCTCTCCCAGGGATACTTTCATGAGATATTCAAAGATGACATCTGCTTTCTCCTACTCGCAAAGGAAGAGATAGACTCTTACCTTCCTATTACTTTGCATGCTTTCTCACTTGCTGCTCATCATCTCTTCCAGTCTGACTTCTGTCCTGTGCACAAACCCTTTTTTTACTAAGTGGAAGACTGGAATCCCATTTTTCTTGTTCTTTTTTCCCCCTTGCATTTAAGTTCTCACCATCTTGCTTTATGTTTTAGGTCCTGAATTTTGCATTCCACAGTTCTCTTTCCACTTTTCTGATGCTTTTCCTCTTTCTGTAGATCAAAACTCTTTCTCTGCACCTTGTGGTCCCTCAGGTTTTTGTTAGCTCTGCTGTTTTGTCTCTGCTCACTGTCCTCAGATAACCTTATCATATTCTATCAAACTCAATATATGCTAATAACTCCCAGCTCTACCTTTTTATCCTAGAATTTACTCCATCTAATCCCTCGTCTCTTCAACTCAATATATTCAAACTTAAATAGCTCTTCTTACCTTTTACTTTTACATTCTCATAACTTAACTCAGCTGAACGTGAGTAAGGCTTCAGCTTTCTTTGGTGGAGGTCTGTAGCTCAGTGCAGATGCTACCCTTGCTGGGCCCCACATTTGGCTCCCAGACTCTCTAGGAATAGGACTGTGACAGTTTCAGGGTACAGGCTGCAAACTGCTTTGCTTTCTGTCTTTGCAGGCTTCTAGCAAGCTGCATTAGACAGCCCCTTTTGCAAACAGCTTGTTGCAAGCCCTGGGTTTTGGGCTGCAAAAAGGGTGGGAAATCCTGTGCGGGCCTGAGTGCAAGGATTGGCTACAGCTGATTTTTGGAGGGAAAAGCTGTTCGGGGAACTGAGGGCTGGAGGGGGCTAGAGGAGGAGTTCCCACCAATCAGGCGTGTGGAACAGGCACCTCTATCAGGAGTTTCCAGCAGCATTTTATTGCAGCAGTTTTCCCTAGGAGGTGACAGACAATCAGGGCCACAGGGAAAAAGGTATAAAGGAACTCAGATTACAGCAGACTATGTCTTCGTGCTGGGACAAGAGCTGAAGGGAACAGAAGAGAGCTGAACCTGAGGGAGCTGGACCAGTAGCTGACCATTGGTCTTGTGGCTGAGAGATTTCAGAAGGAGACAGTCATGGAGGATTGTGGCTCTGAGGGAGACTTCACTAGCAACTGAACAGGCTGGATGATCGGTCAAGCAAGGACGGGCCGTGCCTTGTGATCATCTAGAGCCACGTTCTGGTACACTGGCTTGGCTTGGGCTGTGGCAGAGCAAGCCAGGTGGGTAAGAACATGGAGAGGTTTGTCTTTTAAAAAGGAACTATTTTCCTTTAGAGAAAGGGGTAGCTCCTAGCCTTAAGAGACTTGCAAATTTAAACCAACAACTACCTGAACCTTATTTTCCTTTCTAGTATTGCTTGTGTATAATAATAAACTTGTTCAAACCGCTTGCTACCTGTGTCTGTGTTTTACACTGTAGTACTCACTCGGCCATTGCACGAACTCAGCATCCTAACAGGGCCAAGCTACTCCTAGAGAGGGCAGGCACTTGCTGGAACGCTGGGGATCGTGACAAGGACTGAGATGCCACCTGCCTGAAGACCTGGATAGAACACTGGGTATTGCTGAACTCACCTCTCTGTGGTCCATCCCAGTGAATCTGGACCAGCCAGCTCCACTGATTCAAACCATGGAAAGGTGTAGTCTGGAAGCAGAAGTGGAGTTGCCTGATGTTTCCAAATTTTACAAGGCACTACATGCATACATAAGTGCAAAGGTACTCATTTTCTGATCCTCCATGGACATTGGTGGGCTTGTCAGCACTGAACTGACTTCCTCTTGCACATACCACACAAATGGATAAGGGAGTGTGTGAACAGGTTCTTCAGTCTTGGCATGCATCATGGAAGTACATTTATTCCCTTCGTTACCCTTTCGTCATGGTCTCCTCGCTATAATGCATGCATATTTTGGGCAAACTGCTGGAGAGAGTGGTGGCTATTCAGTTACACGTTCTTGGAGGATATGGATTATCTAGGCCCATTCTAGTGTGGTGCTTGTTTGCTTTGATCTTTCAGCATCTTTCGATATCATCAGCTATGGTATTTTGCTGGAGCGTCTTAATGGATTGGGACTCATTTTTACAGTTTTATAGTGGTTTGCTTCCTGTCTCAGAAAGTAGCAGTGGGGAATTGTGTTTGATTGACTGAGAACTCTAATATGGAGTTTCAGTATCTGTATGAAGCTGCTGGGAAAGGTCATCAGGAGTTTTGAAGTGAGGTGTCATCAATATGCTGTTGACATTAAACTCTATCTCTCTGTTCCTTCTGAGTCAGTGAAAGTACTGCCTAAAAGAAGTAATGGGCTGGATATGATCCAGCAAATTGAAACTGAATCAAGACAAGGCAGGGGTATTATGGTTATGGGTGCCTGCCTCTCCAACCTGGAGGAAGTACCAAGGCATCAATACAAGTAGCCATTGAGATATCTGTCCTCCATCTAATCTATCCAAACTGATTGCTATCACCACCTCTTCTGGTAATAAATTCCGTAGACCTCCTGGGTAAAAAAAAAACCAAAACTTCCCCTTGTCAGTTCTAACTCTCCTGTTCATTAGCTTCATAGAATGCCCTCTGGTTCTAGTGTTATGTGACAGAGAAATTTTTTTTTCTCTATCCACCTTTTCTACACCATGCATAATTTTATATATTTCAGTCAGGTCACCTCTTAAACACCACCCTTCAAAGCTGAAAAGGCCTAGGCATTGCAGCCTTGTTTCATAAGAACAGTGTTCCTACTCCTTGATCATTCTGGTTGCCCTTTTCTGCACCTTTTCCAGTTCCACAATTTCCTTTCTGAGGTGTGGTGACAAGCATTGTACACAATATTCCAAATTTTGGCCTTGCCGTAGATTTATAAAGAGGCAAAATGACACTTGTTGACTTGTTTTCTATTCCCTTCCTAATCACCTCTAGCCCCCCCCTCCCACTGCTGCTGCACACTGGGTCAACACCTTAAGTGAGCTATCCACCAGAACCCCAAGGTCCTTTTTCTGGTCTGTCACAGAAAGCTCAGCGCCCATTACTTTATAGGTATACTTAGGATTCTTTGTCCCAACGTGAAACATTTTCCACTTGCTAAGACTGAAGTGCATTTGCCACTTTGTTGCCCACTCACCCTTTGTCAAGAGATCCCTTTGGAGCTCTTTATAATTACTTTCAGTTTTTACTACCCTGAACAATTTAGTATAACCAACAAACTTTGCGATATCACTACTTGACCCTACTTCTAGATTATTTATGCATAAATTTAAAAAAAACACTGGTCCTAACACTGAAATTTGGGGAACCCACTTTGCACCTCTTTCCATTCTGAGAACTGTTTCATATTCTTTAGCCAATTACCAACCCAGGTCAGGACCTGTCCTCTTATTCCATTACTGAAGAGTTGTTTATTCAGGAGCCTTTGATAAGAGACTTTGTCAAAAGCTTTCTGAAAGTCCAGATAGATAATGTCAACTCAGTCACATTTATCCACATGTTCATTAACACTCTCAAATAATTCTAATAAGTTTGTAAGGCATGATTTACCTTTGCAGAAGCCATGCTGATGTTCCTTCAGCAATGCTTGCTCCTCTGCATGTGCAGTAATTTTATTGTTAATGATGGTTTCCTTCACTTTACCTGGAACTGCTGGTCTGTAATTTCCAAGATCACAGTTGGAGAATCCTGTTATTACATTTGCTACGCTCCAGTCTTCTGGTACAGAGGCTGATCTTAGGAAAAGATTATATATTTTGGTTAGAGCTCAGCAATTTTCACATTTGAGTTCTTTAAGAACTCTTGGATGAATGCCATTTGGTTCTAGTGGTTTGTTAGCATTTGGTTTATTAAAACATGCAAGGACTTCCTTCCTGGATACCTCTATCCAGTTTAATTCTTCTCACTCCTTCCCTGAAAAGATGGATTCAACTACAGGTATGTGCTCTTTGGGTGTTTTCCCACTGTCACTAGAAGTACCCATTAAGTACCTATTAATGGGTACATAATGGCATTTTTGTACCCATTAATGGGTATTTAATGGGTACTTCTAGTGACAGCGGAAAAACACCCAATGTCTTCCTCTGTGAAAACCAGAAGCAAAGAATTCATTTACCCTTTCTGCAAACTCCACATCATCTTTCTTTCTTTCTTTCTTTCTTTCTTTCTTTCTTTCTTTCTTTCTTTCTTTCTTTCTTTATATTTACATTTATATGCCGCCCCATACCCGAGGGTCTCTGGGCGGCTCACAACATTTAAAAACAGACATTTTTTTAAAAAATCAGCCCTAAAACCAGAAACAAGTTTAAAAATGCAGCTTTAAAGAATACAAAAATAGTTAAAAACAACAGTGATTTTCAATGGGAGATGTGTGGGGGATATTTAATGATCCCTTTCTGTGGATTATTAAATAGTTCAAGTGGTTTTCTGGTTGGATTCCTATTTCTGATGTACTTAAAGAAGTTCTTGTTATTTTTCTTGATGTTCTTAGCAACGTGTTCCTCAAAATTTCTCTTAGCATTCTTGATTGCTGCCTTTCTTTGTTCTGCCAGAGTTCTGCTAGAGTCCTGAAAGATCTATACTGGTTACCTATTCACTACCAAGCCCAATTCATATAATGTAATCCCTAAATGACTTGGGCCCTGAAGGAGAACCTTCTCTCATATGGACCTGCCAAGTATTAAGATCACAAGATTATGACTTTCTTGTAGTCCTGCCTCTTTCAGATATGCAAGACACAGTGATATCCAAGAGGACTATTTCTATGGTTGTCTTCAGATTTTGGAACAGCTCCTTCTGGTGGTATGTCAGGTGCCAACTTTGTATACCTTTTGCCACCTGGTTAAAACACCTTTTTACTCCAGCCTTTAATACTCGGCTTCCTCTAAGTATTGTCTTGCCAGCATATTTTACACTGTTTTATTGTTTTTATCTTTATATTGTTGTGACCTGGGACTTTTAGATGAATGGTAGGATATAAATACTCAGATAATAAATCTTTTGTTACCCTTTCTTCATTCTCTCTTCTGCTGAATTCATTGTGCTGAATTTTCTAAAGTGCTAAAATAATGCAATAAGATAATCAGATAGCTAAAAAATAATGTTCTGGTTTTGTGACCTCTTGTTTACCCTTTTTATCACTAGATGTTGTGCCAGTTATACAAGCAGCACTGACAGGATTACAGCAGCATCTAATGAGGTAGTAGAAGGTTATTCTGATAGCAAGAGTAGAGATATTAGCCAAGTAATGTACTCTTAAATAATATACTCCCTGTGGTAGAATGAAAGCTCTAAAGGATAAAGGTGCACAATTAATGCAGCTAAACAGTACTTGACCAAAGTGTGCAAAGAACATGACAGCTCTGCTGCAGTATTACAGTTAGCATGCTGGGTTTTGTGCATTTTAATTAATAATGTACTGTTAATTGTTATTATTAATATAATGTAATTACTTTGTGGTGTTGTATTGCTTTCTAGTTTTTCTTACGAAGTGCCTTGTGCATCTTATTTTGGAAAGGCAATATACAAACTGAATGAATGAATGAATGAATGAATGAATGAATGAATGAATAGATCCCAGTTTTTAAGATGGGCCCCAAAGTGCTCCATCTCCTCATGTAGATGTGGTCTCAGTTTAAGCTGTACTACTGAATTTGCTCCTGTTCTTAAGCAGCTTTTAAATTGGTATCCTTTGCCAACACGCCATGCTGAGATTTTCTACCTAGACTGGAGCAGACTTGTAGATGCTTGTCTAAGTAGTGTATTTGTAAACTGCATAGAGTCTTCATGAAACCTGAAGCATAAAAGACCAATAAATAAATGAATTTTCATTTTTTAAATTGTCAATCTGAACATTGATGCTACATGTTTGATTTGGCACACATTGCACTGTATTGTAGTTGAATTGAGACAATGTTGTCCAGAATTTTAATCTGTTTTTGGACCAGAAAGCAAAACCACAATTGATTCTTTTATGGCAGGTTACTGGAAACAAAGATCAATGAGACATATAGTTTTCTAAAACACTGTAGCTCAGAATCAAATAATAGAATTGCAGAAGGTCTGAGATTTCATTTAGACCATTACCTGCTCTGCAAGTAGTGTACCATAGCATCCTTGGTTTGAACCTCTGTTTTAAGAACACCAGTAAGGGAGAATTAAGACCACTGGGTAGTTTTGCCAGAGATTTAGTTTAAATCATTTTTCTTGTAACTTGAACCTATTTGTTGAAGTCCTACTCTGTGGAGCTGCAGAAGGCAAAACTGTTCCATCATTTATTTGTCAGCCTTTCAAATATTTGAAGAAGGCTAGCATATCATTTCTTAATCATCTCTGCTCCACTTTAAGCACACCCAGTTCCTTCAGCTTTTCCTCTTATATTTATATTCAGTGCACACAGACAGCACAGGAGTTTAAAGAGGTTAATGAAAAACATCTAAAATGTTCTTGCATCTCTGCACTTATGTCAGGTCCATGCCTGCAGCAAGACTTCTACAGATCCTTCACCATCACGTTTTCAATCAGGTGAACCCACTAAAGAGAATGAGGATCTACATTTTCCTTTTTCAAGGACAGAGCTGATATTGTTAGTCTAAAAAGCATGATGCATTACACAGTCAGGGAACCCTCAGTGCAACAAATGAATTTTTGACAAGGTGGGTGACTTTAGAATCTCCAGTGCTGACTGCGACAACTCGATCCCACTCCCCCCCCCCGCGAAGTCGTATTGACAGAGTAATGCAGGCGAGGAAGCGGTGGTTGAGCTGTGCAGTCCCACTGCCTGCCAATGGGCTTGTGTCTGTATATGAACTAGACCACCCCCTTGCCCAGGCGTCCCGCTTCAAAGGCTTACAGCCAAGCCTTCTCCCTGAAGCAGCAAAATAAACACTAGTGTAATATAACACCAACTGTTCATTATTTACAATCAGATAGGTAAATAAATAAGCTGTAGCGAAATATAAAGGTTGCTCAATATTGCTTAAGTAGTCCAAAAGAACAAGTAATTGCAAATAGGATTCAGCATAGCTCACCCCAAGCTAATCCCACAAAAATAAAATGAATAGCAAAAGCCTCCAGCTCCTGAAGGAAGCTGAAAGCTTGAAAGTTCTTCTTGAAATAAAGATCAAACCCTAGCAGAAAAGCTAACTGCTGACCAGGAATCTACTTGCTCTAGCAGAGCCAACAAGCTCCCTTTTAGGGTCTCTGTATCTACACAGTTATGCCCTGAGATCTACCCTTAAGATAGGCACGACCTCCCTTCTTTCCCCTGCTCCACTAGCAGCGAGCACAAAGGCCAAGAAGGCTGAAGAGTTCAGCAAACTCCCCTCAATGATCAATCCCCTGCAAAACCTGCCCAGAGAAAGACACAGAGAGTCCTGGATCTCTGCCTTAAATACAGCAAGATCCTGGTGCTCTGATTGGCTAGAATTTAGTCCTTACTGAGAGGACTCCTCCCTCCTGTCACTCAGTCTTGCGAAGTCCTGGGGAACTTTCCCGCTCTTATTAGCTAGCAGCCAATGCTTGCAAAGAGCCCGGGAAATATTTCCGGCTCTTTGTGCAACTTGCAAAAGATGTTTGTAAATGGCCTAAGAATCCTTCCTGCTCTTTGCAACCTGCAAAAATGAATTGGTCACACTGACCATATTCCCATAAACACTGAGTACATATGGTCAAAACCTTGTGAGTCAAAATAGCTCATATGAGATGTTTTAGTTCTTTTAATCTGGGCCTGATTTGCGCTCCAAATCAAATCCCGTTTGAATTCTGTTGCTCTGAACCCTATATTAGAGGCCTGATCTTTCCCTTGCTGGTCTATTTTCTGGGTTTTTGCTTTGATCAGCTTGCAGTTGCCTTGATTCTTGGGTGACTTTTTATATTAACCAATCATGCTCAGAGACATTTTCATTTCCATTCACTGGAGAGAAGCCTAAAGGAGGAGGTTTCCAAATGTATTTAAAGTCCTTGAGGGTTTGAGTTAAAATACTAATGATAAATCTCCTTTGGACAATAGCTGTGATCCATCATGCCCTACCATCCAACTCATTTTGGTATTCCCAGAAGCCAGTCAGAGACACAATGGAGTGTTTTGAGTTTCACCGTTGTTCTCTGTATCCTGAATCAAATATGTTTCAAGTATTGTTCTGTTGGAACAACTGGTGTTCTAACAGAGGCCTCTTTGATACAGGAATATCTTTGAGGAGGGATGCCCTCATGCTTCTTCCAAGATGATCTCCAAGACTGCATCCCTCAGGGAGAAAATGAGAAGTAGAAACAACTTATATCATTCGTGAGGATAAAAAGGGGAAGCAATAGATTAAGAGATCTTTTGAGTTGATTTTCTCCTGTTTAGTATTAGTTTATGAAAACCTATACAGTCTGTACAATGCACAGACTGTCATTTTGCAGGATGTATACTTTATATAATTTATCTAAAAGGGGGAGAGTGGAAGGATGGGACAGAGAGGAGAATGCAGGGTGAATCGTGTTCTCTGTCCGTAATCTTTCTTAAAGCAGATTTTGGGCAAAACTCTTCCAGACTTTCTGGCTGTTCCCCCAGGAAAGAGCATACATTGTGTGTAATAAGTTCTCTTGAAGAGGCATCTAGAAGTCTTTCTCATAAGAATGACCAGAAGCTCCCCAATGTGTGTGTGTGTGCAATGGAATTTGCATGTTGTTCAGAACCCAGAAGAAAATTGAAAAAAATGTTACATGGATATCCTTGGTACTGAATAATGCAAGGTTGCGAGCAGCTTCATCCTCATTCTCATTATCCTTGGAAAAGTAGAAATAATGTCTTTCTCTTCTTGTCCTCCACTTTTGAGAGTCTTTACAAGTTGTGTTTAGGATGAAAGCCAAGGGAGCTAGTGACCTTAGTCTTTCAGAGGTCATCTCTGTCCACTACCGAATCTGGAGTAGGAGTAAAGGTGTTGGAATGGATGATTGACAGAAGTGTTCTAGTGTTTGTTTTGCAGGACGGAAGGCAGAAAAAGGAATGAAATGACATATTAAATCCTCTTCTAGGGATGCGCGTGAATGTGTATTTTTTGCATTTGATTTGTTTCAAATTGAATGCAAGAAAATTAATATCATTCGAATAGATCCCCTTCAAATGTGGTAGGATTCATATTCGATACAAATGTTCGTTCCCATACGAATGCATACGAATAGCATACAGATCCTGTATACAAATGCATACAAATAGCATATGAATCCCATATATAAATCCCATACAAAGCTTCATACGAATGTATGTAAACATTCGATTTGAGTTCGAATGTCAATCCCCAAATGTGCCTACAGTCAATTCGTATTTGAATGTCTGAATTCAGGCGAATTTTGAATGTTATGAATATTTGTGCACATCTCTATCCTTTTCCATTCAAGAAATGCCTGGGATTAACAGATGCCTCTGTATGCCCATATCATCTGTTTATAGGAAGCATCATTTTCCACATAGTTTCACTGGATCATGGTCCTCTAGTCAGCATGTTCTAGTACATGAAATGTCCCATACATGTTGAATGTAGACGTTAGGGAAATATTCACTACTAGGGGTTCAGAAACCATATTTATGGGAAGAATGTATAACCAAGTAAACCACCAGCCACAATGTGAGGTCATGGCGCAAAGGCGGAGATGAGTCTCTTAATGAGAAATATTGCAGTGGGGTGAGCAGAAATCGCCTCCCCCCCCCCGTTTTCTGCTGTAGTCAACTTATGCTACAAAGAGAGGAATTCCTGCTGCTGCTCTTCCATTATCAAAAGCCTCTGAATTTGGAGTCAGCTTGCACCCTTGGGTCTCAGGACAGATCACAATTTAAAAAAAAAACAAGAAGAAAACATTGCAGTTGAATTAAGAAGCCTCTGTTACATACTCCTTACCAATAATGCATTCAAGATATTCTCCCTCTTGTTTTTGTGATGTTCTAAAGTATCAGTCTTTTGTCTTCTGCAAGCCCGGCAAGCGGTGCAGTCTTTCATTTCCAGCTGCACTTTGCTATTCCGTTAATGAGAAGAAAGCCCTTGTGGCTGTATGGAAGAATATATTCAGAAGCAACATCCTGCCGCCTTTCTAATTAGGGTGGCGTTAACCACCGTGATGCCATGCTGTAGACCTTTTTTGTGGTGCCAGTTGGCATATGTAAGCTCTCTCTACTTTCAGGCCTTCAAAGGCAAAAAAAAAAACCACCCACATACCACTCTAGCTCCTAAGCTGTGTGTGACCATACTTACTGGTACACTTTCAGGCAAAATCTACATTCCTGTCCAAGAAAGCTTACGATTTGTGAAAAAGCAGTTTTTCAACTTGAACAAAGCCCAGCTAGAAAATAGCATCCATTTGAATCATGAGGAAAGGAATCAGGTGGTTATATTTGACTGTTGCCTGCTTGAGAATCAGTGGAGACGTGTTGGCAGTATTAGTAGGCATCTGACTTTCACAGAATGTGCAAGAGTTAATATGTTATAAAGTTTAAACTGTGGAATAAAATAGCAAGTTCTCCCATTTTGTTTTGGTTTTTTTTGCTACATGGCTATCAGTTTTTCACTCCAGCATGGAGCACGCAAGGGAAAAGGTGAGGAAGTCGTGCTACAGTTCTGTACTGTAGTTTTCAGCAGAACTAAGTTCTTTTGCAGAGCTTAAAACAGATGGAGGAGAGAAAGAAAAAGGGAATAAGAGAAATTAGTTGTAGAAATGGTTGGTGAATGGTGTAGAAGGGATAAGAAGAACCTTGAAAGTAAGTGCTTTCACCTATGATTGTTTGTGGTGGCTTCTGGCTTCCAAATTATGACAGGTTCTTATCCAAGAAAAAATATCTGATGAACAGCAGAAAAGAGACAAAGAACAATACAACCTCAAGTGGGTAGGAATTCCCCACCCTCCTTTCCCGCCCTATGGATTTCTTAAATGTAATGGATAGGAACTCAAATACAACTTCAATCAGATTGGCTCCATTTAGTTGGTAATCTTTCCTGCTTAAGAAAGAGACAGGAAGAGAGAACCATATGAAAGTGAAAAAAGGAGAAAGAAGCTACAAAAAAGTTAGGAACAATATCTTTCTCTGTAGGGGTGTGCACGAACGTAGTTTTCGACATTTGATTTAATTTGAATTGAATATTCAAATGCTCAAATTCATACAAATAGAGAAAAAACTAATGTATTCAAATTTGAATCAATTTGAATACGTTTGTATCTATTTGTACAAATATTCTATTTGTATTTGATGATATGAATGTCAACAACATTAATATGTTTCTGTCCGCATCCATACACATCCTGTTTTTATTACGGATACGAATAAGATGCATACGGATACATATGTAACGTGTAAGTATCCGTACACATATGAATGTCTGAATAATTTGTATGAATGATTTGAAACATTCAAATTCATTTGAATGTTAAAAAACCCAAATGTATAGACATTCGGTTTGAATTGCGATGTCCGAATTTAAAAAGAATTCGATCGAATTTTGAATGTTCCGAATATTCTCGCCCATCCCTTTTTCTCTCTGGTTGTTGAAACTGACCAGGACACTGCTGCAGATGAGAAGTCCAGGGTTTTGCAACACAATCTCTCTGGGGCTGGAAGGATGACGAGATTTAGGCTGTCTCCAGACAATGAGAGGGAAATGGGTGAGATGGTTTGCTTCTCCCAATCGCCTCTTGACATCCCTGCCCAATGGAAAGGAACATCGCACGCCACTTTCCTATCTAGACACTTGCACCTGTGATGCCATCAGCTACTTCAGGTATTTCAGGTGTGCATGCATAGTGGCCATTTTCATCCTGGTTTCAGCCCTGTGCAAGTGCAGTAGCCATTTCCTTTAGGCAGGATCCCACAAGGAAGTTTCTAGGCAGGTATGCCATATAGCTATTCTGGAAAATCTGTGGTGAGAGTTGGATTTTCCTGTACTAGAGATACCACAGAATTTCAACCCATATGACAGGTCTGTGTTGGGAACGCCATGGGTGACAAACACCCATTCTGTACTGGACCTTATTTTGGATTATATTCCAGAACAGGGATCTTCCATCCACATGCTCAGGCAAGACTTGCCATAGTCCTTACCAGCATGTGGAAGGCAGGTCCCTATTCCAGGTTACAATCCAGAATAAGGCTCAGGACAGAAAGGGCAATGCATGTATCCAGAACCAGATGCTTTTGGATCTAGTGTTCTGTGTTGTTGATAGGCTTCTCCCACCATAATAGGTATTTGCTCTTTGATCTATTGTGCCTACCTGAGTAAAACTCCCCATTATAAATTCTCAAAAGCAAGAATAGCTGAACTGCAGCCTACATGCACACCATGTGGTATATCACATTTGCTTTGATGACCAAGAGTATTTCTGTACATTGCATTGCTATTTTATGCAGTAGTAATAAAGACCCTAGCTCTCGGCTTCTGTTTCCACATTTCCCCAGCCTTTCCCATTCTGCTTCAAATGTGCCACAACACATGGGGAACCAGCAGGAACACTACAAAAATTCTAAAATGAACAAATAAATAAATGAATTCTCATCATCAGCCTGTCAAGCCATTTAAAAACTTACCAGTCAGCTTCTCTGCTAATCTACTGTGGCTAAGCATATACAGTTTCCCCAAGATTTGGTACATTTTCTCTCGTACTGAATCATAAACGTCCATGTATCTCCATACACTGGTTAATAAAACGAACTAAAATTTAAGCTTGTTTTTGCAGCCCTTATGGAGGCCATGGTCACAGACGAGTTTTGGGTCAACCGGAGCTGGCCCCCTGATCCTGTAACTCACATTAATTTTATCTAAGCCATGTTACAATTTGGCCTACACCCGTTAGCCCATCCTAAAATGTAGTCCTTTTTGTACAGGACTGACATGGACTCAGACTGGCCTGAAATTCCAGTCGGTCTTCCACTTCCTCATGTGTGAGCTGGGGGATGGCCTAAAGGAGGCAGAACTGTGCTGTGATGGGTGGCACCTAGTATTTCCTTTAGGACATTCAGCAAGTGCGGAGTTCAGTTTGTGTATGATTCCTCTCTCTAGCATTTTTACACAAATTTATTTTTATTATTTTTTTAAAAAAATTAATTGCAAGTAGAAGATAAGTACATAAAAAGGAAGGGTGTGTGCGGAGGTGGGGGAGCAGGCTTTAAAAGGAGCTGCAAACACACACCCTCACCTCCCTTGAGTGGCATGAACAGCATCCAGTAGGAAATGAGATAGATGTGATGTAGCAAAAGGGGTGGAGAGAGGAGAGCCCCGGGCTGATCTCAGCAGAAATTTGTGACCAACGCGACCCAAGATGGGAACAGCCTCAGGATGGCCAATATCGATCTACATCTGACAAGCACTCAATTCGAACTCATGAACAGGCTGACCTGTTTCAGGCTCGTCTGATCAGGGCTGAGCTTAGGCATAGTGCAAAATGCAATAGCACATCTACTGAAAGAGGAAACTTGAATGTAGTATGTAATTGTATATTTGCAAGGCTGACAGCCTTTTAAAAATAAATTGCCAATTTGGAGAGACTGCATCAAATGATGCAGACCAACTACACTGTTAGAATTCGGTCTAATGGACAGATAAAAGAAAACACCTTTTCTAGCAAAGCTGTCCTCTTGAATTCTTATTCTAGCATTCTTGGGAAACTGAACAGTTTTGTTTTGTTTTTAAAGTAGTATCACCCAAGTTTGTCATTCTGGTTAGCAGACGGTTGTTTATCTCCAAGAGAGCTTAGGTTTTCCCAATAATTACTATTAAAATAAAATAAAAAAACACTTTCTGCATAAATCATTAATGAATGTTTTTCTAAATATATATATATGTGTGTAGCTTGCCAGGGAATTCTGACTCCCAATATCTGACTTTCCAAACACTATTTAAATTATTCACAGTACTTTCAAATCCATTTAAGATACTGACTCTCATATAATTGGCACATTTCTTTAGATAGAGCTAGAGGGGCACTTCTTTTAAAGTAATTTCTTTGTAAAGAAAGAGCTGCTATACTGTAACTGCAAACCTAAAAATTTGATTCCTTATCAATCTTTTTGCAGCTTTCATTTAACAGTCTGCTTGCTTAGGAATTATCTCTCTCTAATAATATAATGCTTTTCAGGCCCCCTTCATTATGTGTTTCTGAAACATTGTTTTACGTTTCTTTTCATGTTCTGTTCCTTTATTTGAAAGCATATTAACAGTCATTGTTGTACATGGCTTCATTCTGCTCTGTTTCTTGTTACTCTGAAAACTAATGTTTTCTAGATCAAGGATAGTCAATTTGGTATTGTTCAGAAGTTGGAACCCAGAGCCTTCCAGAATTGAGGAATATAGAATTGCCTGATTGCGAGTTTGGAGATGCACGCTCACTGCAGCCAAGTTAAATAATTTTCATCATTTTTAAAAACGTTTATTAAAAATGTTTATTAAATTGTTCTGACATGAAATGTTTTCTTTTATGTGTCTGTCTGAGCTCCCTCGAATGAGTCAAGCCAGGGGCGCAGCTGGAGGGCTATTTATAACTTATTGGCTGCACCTCCTAGTGGTTATTCTTGGTATAGCGTGAGAGGATAACCCATAGGTATTCTGTTTGGAGCCATCCAGAACAGAGGTTCACATGAGTATGTAAACCAACACTCCATTCTAGAAAATATTAGTTTTCTAAATTTGGTAATGGCTAACTAGCAGAAGGAGTGCTTCTTTACATTGTGTTATGCATTTGTATCCACCAAGAATTCTGATCTTTATTGCCGGATCTGATTGGCTTCAAGAGTTGATGAGAATCATAAAAGTATGTATCAAATTTGTTCTTTTATTTCTTGGTAATTTCCCAAGGCATGATATTCAACAAATATAGAAAATAGTTATTATAAACATGTTTGGTGGGCATAACTCTGCTTTTTAACCATCTTGCTACTTGGATGACACTGAGATATTAGGATAAAAATTTAAGGCAAGTTTGTAAATTAGGCAAGTTAGAGGGCACTTGAATCTTTGCTGATATGCAAAGAACGGTCTCAATATATAATATGAATCCAGGTCAACAGGACAGAGTCCTGAATGATCCAAACCCCTTCAGTTTAGATCAGTGATGGCCAACCTATGACACACGTGTCACAAGTGACACGCCAAGCCCTTTTGGGTGACACACCTGGTCACCCTGGTACCTGGGCGTGTAGTGCTTGCTTGTTCTTGAAGTGTATGAAATAACTTTCAATGGAAGATTTAGCAAATGTAAAGAATTATTTGTTTTTGCTTTTAATAAAATACATATATAAAAAATATAACTTTTTACTAAAGCTACAAATATCACAATTATGGATATTTCTAGATGTGACACAGCACCCGAGTTAAGCTAGGTTTTCTTGCGAATGTTGACACACTGAGCTCAAAAGGTTCGCCATCACTGGTTTAGATAAACTTTCCCACACAAAACTGTGGCCGGTGCCTAAAGGTGAATTCAAAAGCACCTAGAACAGTTGCATGTGGATTTGTCATCTTGTTAAATATCTTCCATCTGTGGCAATTCTCTCTTCGGGTGTTTTTCCACTGTCACTAAAAGTACCCATTAAGTACCCATTTATGGGTATGTAATGGCATTTTTGTACCCATTAATGGGTACTTAATGGGTACTTCTAGTGACAGTGGAAAAACACCCTTTGATCCAACCTGGAGTGGATGAACTTGCTACACTCTGGTGGACTTCAAAGAAGCCCAATGAACTTGCGCATGCCCATTCCAGGGGCTTCCAGTGCTTCTGTATTGCTAGTCACTACTGCCAGCCAGAATAAAAATTAAAGTCCTCTAGGCATAGTTAAAATGGCAGCAAAGCTGAGCTGTCTAGTAACACAGCACCAATTCAATAGCAGAAAGACTTTGTTTAGAGGAAGCTTTCAATGAAGTAAAATTCTGCCCACGTCATAACTACTTGGCCTCCAGTCTTCATTGTACCACATGGATACCTTACTGGAATTATGAGAGTTTCCCAGAGTAGACACCAGATCTGACTCCATCCAGTGCCAGACCATGTGATTACTGGGTAGATTAGGTTCCTCTATAGCTGCTAGACATTGTCTCTCCCCTCTGATTCACCTGCAAGAGGCCCCTTTTCTGTCTGACTTTGTTGAAGAAACTCTCATTATGCTTTGTCTTTGGCTGCCCGTTTGTGTTTTTGTGTCTCACTCTGGTTGGTTCTCCATTTTCAAAGCCAAAGCCTGGGAGAGCCTTTTCTCCTCAAACCAATGCATCCTAATACGAGGCACCAGCATGTAACACTTACCTGCATCGGATTCAAGGGCTAGAAAACCACAATGTGATCCTTTAGTTGTACAGATTGTGGTCTGAGCTGGGCGAGAACTGCTTGTGATGGTGAATATGTCATAGTGTTTCTCTTCAGGTTAGCGGCTTATTGAAGGTAATCAAAAGGCAGTCAAAACAAAGCCCCTGTGAATGATAAAGAGATAATTGGTGTTTGTTTTGAAAGGTCTAGAATTGGTAAAAAATGAAAATTGATGGGAGAGCCGTGGCACATTTCACGAGGACCTTAGCAAGCTGGAGATGAGTTAAATTGTTTTTGATCAACTCAGTAAAGGTAGAAATTACAAGGAAAATCAGTTATAAGAGCATAATGGGCAATTTTGAATAAATGTGTAGCAAACTTTAAAAAAAAATGGTTCCTACATAAAAGAAGCAGAGCACTGTTATAATAACGAGCTGTGAATTCTTTCTGGCCCACATTTGTGCACACCTATCCTGTTTTATATTGTGCTCTTATCCAGATATTTTCCCTACAGTTTATGCAGGATATAAATTAAAAAATATAAATAAATATAAGGCTGACTGTATATATTTCCCTTACATTTTATGCAGCATATAAATAAAAAAATGTAAATAATTATAAAGCTGACTGTATATATTTTCTTGTTGTTAAGTGCTGTCAAGTCAGGAGGATTTCACATGAACAACTCTGTGCACTTTTCTTGGCAGATAGAGAAATGCTTTCTTACAACCTCCTTCTGGAGAGATCCGAGGGATCAAACATGTGACCTTTTGATATAGTCAGATTTGTATCTGTGAGTAACTATAGGTACATATGGCTGTTTCTCCGTTTACTTGCCCTAAATCCAAATTAGTGTGTCCAAAATATCCAGACTCATTGATTTGAGCCTCACAGTTGCTGCTGCTGCTGGTGCTGCCCCCCCCACATCTGGAGGTTATGCCTTCCCACTGAAAAACACTCCCTCCAGTAGTTCTGGAACACAGAGGTCTGCTGTCTCCCATGTTCCAGAACAAGGCCCTTGGTCCTCTTGTGTATGGGATAAACAGGACCACAAGAGATCCAGATTAAGGGTTTCCTTAATCCAGATCTGACTCCATCCAGGGGACACGGCTGGACCAGCAGGGTGGGACCTCCTTGATTTGCATTAACATGTAGATGAGGAGGCCTATGATCTGGATTAAGAGACTCATTAATCCAGATCAACAGTAAGTGCAGAAAGGGCCTACATGTCCCATGGAGACCTAGCCACTCCTGGTATACAGAGTGCTCTGCCATCACAGCCCTACCTGAGCCCCTGTACCCACACCCCAAAATCTCCAAATTATCATGGTTAAGTTCAATATTTTCAATGCTTATGTTTCTTGGTGGTGCTGAAACTGCTGGCAGTCTTTGCAGAACAGTACTTTAAGGAGAAAATGACTTGAAGAAGTAGCAAAAAAAAAAAAGCTTGGAAGAGGGTGCAGTAAAGATCTAGTTAGTTTTATATTCCAAAAATTAATACATTCAAGCAAAGGAGCATCAAAGCATCCAAGCAGAACTTGGACTGAGTTATTAAACAGTAAATGGTCTGGAGGAAAGAGGCTGAAAAACGGACACAGGAAATAGGCAAGACTGACTGAGCAGCTCTCACCCTCCACGGTTGCTTGAATTAATTCTAAAATTCCCTGCACAATTTATGGCTGCTATTTATATCCTCTTTGAACTCTTTACATTGGTTGCAGGCACTTATTGATGTGAAATAGGTGCTTCTTTTTTTTAATTGCAGTCTCTTGGTAGAAAGGTACAAGGAATTGCTGCCTCTCTATGATGTGAATAGAGCTTCAGAAGTCGGTGGATTGTGTTCAGTTTGACATATATTGGTTTTGCCGTGTTTCTTAGATGTGTTTGTTGCTGATCTGTTACAGGCTATTTGTATATATCTGGCTTCATTTTCTGAGATATGCTGTATCACCTTATTCAGCTTTTTTCCCCTGTAAGCTTTAAGTGAATGTAATCTATTCCAAACTCTGTTATCTCCCCCCACAATATTTATTTGTTTGTTTCGTCCTTTATTCATTCATTCAAAATCACCCCTAGTTCCTCCATGTGATCCCTAGAATGTTTTCTAGTGCAGCAAAGATGCAGTGATTCTTTATGAGCACTGAACCTATAGGTTGGCTATAGGAATGGGCACACTTTTTTTTTTCATGTTTGCTTCGCTGTGAAACAAATGTGAACGAAATTTGCATCTGTGTGAATACAGCCACTTTGAATTTGGTAGGATTCTAAACTGCTGCAAATGTTCTTCAAATGCTATTCAAATGCTTGGCACCAGTTGTACCTCCAAGTGCCCTCCGCATCTCTTTCGAATCCACCATGAATCCAGTCTGAATGCTTCAAATCTGCTCTGAATTCACTCTGAATCTGCCACAGATGTGACTGGGAAGCTGCTTTGCTACCTCCCCATGTTTGTGAATATTACGGAGCATCAAACGAATTCACAAAAGCATTTGCTTCGCATTCAAATGTATCCAACATTCAGTTTGAATGCAAATGAATGAATTCATACAAATTTCAAACGTGATGAATATTTGTGCATATCTAGTGGCCACCTTTTCAGGTAAAGAAAACATCAGACTGCAACAAGAAATATCCTCGGTTTATCCACTTCTTCGTCTTTTTTTGCTATGGTCACATTCCTGCAAAAACAAGCAAAACAGTGCCATGAGCAATCCCAGAACTAAGGTGTCCTTGGAATGCCACTCTCTTGACCATCTCAGCTATACATTTCTCACAGCACATACATCTTGCTTCCTGGCATGCTGCCAAAATAATTGGAATGATGACTTTATAATTACACCATTTTGTAAACAGCCACTGCTTAGCTTCTAGCACCAAATGCTTGTGCTGTTACAGTTCATCAGCTGAATACTTATTTGAGCAGCTCGTCTTTTAGAGGAAAAATAGTATATGCAGCTAATGGTGCATGGTTGCTCATCAGCCTGTATGATGGAGCTAATTTGTTACTATTGGGAATGCTTGGAGCTAATTTGCTGCTTTGACTTCTGGCTTCTGTTTTGAATTTAAAAATCAGATTTACAATAATTTATTGGATTTCTGGATCTAAGGAAAACATAAACAGCCAAACCATCTGGTACATCCATTAATGGGAAGTAGTGTGCGTTCCAGCTATATACACGAACCCAAGTCTTGCATGGCAATGAGATGGCCAAGTTTTCAAATGCGAACAATTTTCAAATGGTTCAGTAGAATTAGGAAAGACAAGGCAAGCAAATAAGGACAAGTGAATTAAAGGGTCACAAAAGACGTTCTTAAGCAGATTCGGCTATTCTGATCAGAGCATATCAACAGGATGGATTATCACAGAATCATAGGGTTGGAAGGAACCTCCAGAGTCATCGAGTCCAACCCCCTGCTCAGTGCAGGATTTCCTAAACCATCCCGGACAAATGTAGGTTCGGCCTTTGCTTGAAGACCTCTAGTGAAGGAGAGCTCACTACCTCCCATGGCAACCTATTCCACTGACTGATTGCCCTCACTGTCAGGAAGTTTTTCCTAGTATCTAATCTGTATTTACTCCCTTGAAGCTTGTTGTTATAGGAAAGGTTGTCTGGGACTTTCACTTCACCTGCTAAATAAAAGGCAAAGTTGCATAAAATGTATGCATATTTTGTGACATAAGCAAATTGGTGTACTCTTTTGAGAGTGGTATGGAAAAGTCAAAATAAGCAATTGTGTTATTATGGGTGTTTTTTCACTGTCACTAAAAGTACCCATTAAGTATCCATTAATGGTCCACTTCTTGAATAGAAGATAAAATTAATCAACTGATTTCTTACAACAGACAAATTAATATCTCTGCCTATTCTTATCTCTTAAAAAAATGCTCAAAAAGAAACTGAATCAATGGACTACAGTCAGGGGTATCCAACACTTCCCTTTTATTCCTCATCCCTTGGACAGTATCCTAATCCAGTGTTATCTCTCAGTTGGTACTCTATGTTGCGTCCTGCTAACAGGTACTAACTATGCATTTAATATGGTTTGAATAAGCAAGGCAATTTTAAAACTTTGAATTTTTAGAAAATAGCATTCCTTGTAAAATTAACCCAGAATTTTAAAGGAATCAATTTCTGCCAACTCCGTAAACTGTGTATGCTACTCTTCATTGTTGGATATCTTAGTGATTTTCTTTAATTATTTCCCTACTGAGTAAGAGGATGACACATCTATAAAATAAAGGAATTTCTTACAAAATACAAATTAAAAAGGTCTGTCATTCAAGAGAGAAAAGCCAGTTAAGCGCAGAAAGCCCTCCCCCTGCAAAAAAACCCACACCTTCTTAATATAAACTATGTCATCTCTGTTAGGGGTGTGCACAAATGCATTTTTTGCATTCGAATTTGAGTCAATTCAAATTTTTAAAATCTGGATTTTTGAAAATCCAACTCGGATCTGGATCAACCAAATCCGTACATTC
This sequence comes from Aspidoscelis tigris stejnegeri, assembly GCA_023333525.1. Taxonomy (NCBI): domain Eukaryota; kingdom Metazoa; phylum Chordata; class Lepidosauria; order Squamata; family Teiidae; genus Aspidoscelis; species Aspidoscelis tigris. The sequence goes on along the minus strand of JALMGA010000005.1, from coordinate 78,007,365 downwards.
AAAAATCCGATTCGAATTTGAAAATACAAATGTTAACAACATTTGTACCCAATTTTTCAATTGGGTGCATCCTGTTTTCATCCCATTTTCATTCCGTGTTATAAGCACAGATAAACACGATATTTGGATGCGATATAAACGGATCTACTCAGTCGAATTATTTGAAAATTCGTATTGGATTTTCAAAAATCCAGAATTCGATTGAATGTGTAAATTCAGATTTTCGAAAATCCGATTTGAATTCAGATGTCAATATTCGTTGAATTTGAATTGGATTTTCAAATATGCATGCACATCCCTAATCTCTGTGCTGTTTCTTGTAGCTTTGATTGCAGTCATTTCTCTTTCTGCACTGAGCCTTATTTTGGATTATATCCTGGAATAGTTAGGAGGAGGAGGAGGAGTTGTCTTTTATATCCCACTTTTGTGATCCTTAAGGGAACTCAGACTGACTGACAAACCTTCTGTTCTTCTCCCTACAATAGTCATCCTGTGAGGTAGGAAAGAGAGCTGGAGCTAGCCCAGAGTCACCCAGCTGACTTCATGTAGGAGTGTGGAATCGAACTGGGAGACTACCAGATTAGAATCCAACACTGAGCAGAAACTATAAGAAGAGAAGAAGCTCTTTTCACATAATGTAATACAGCCCTGCCTGCATGCTTTACTTAATAATTTTCCTTCTATAGGAGTTAGATGCTAAATAAAAGAAAATGAAAGCTGATTATATCAGTATTCCCCATTTCCCCTACTGGTGATCTTGTTCCTGATACAATTCACTGCACAGTTGAAAAAAACAGTTTTATTTCCTGAACCTGGTACAGGAAAGAAAACACCCAATTTTTAATTCAGGCGCATTCAGCAGAAGAACAGCTGAAGATAGAGAGAGGGACCAATATAGGCTTTGTCCAGACTTATGAGCGCTATGCATTCTGATGCAGAGTCGGGGTGTGGGCATCACACTTGACACCCAATACTTTGTAGCAGTGGCACTTTATGGGTGTTTTTCCACTGCAGCCCTCAGATCCGGATCTAAGAAGATCTGGATCTAAGGAATGGGTACATTCCTTAATCCGGATCTAGTAGATCCGGATTAAGGGAAGTACCCAATGTATTTCCACAGGAGGGTAACACCCATGCTGTGGAAGAACCTTTGCACCCATCTGGGGAATCTGGATCTACTCCCAAGGGGTTGGTCCATTACCCCAGGTGTTTTGGGGAGCATGGGGAGTGCAGTCTTCGAATTCACTTCGAAGTGACTTTGAAGTGACTTAGAAGTCATTTCGAAGTCAACTTCAAAGTTACTTAGAAGTCACTTTGAAGTTAACTTCAAAATCACTTTGAATTGAATTTGAATTGAATTCAAAGCCAATGTTGGGGGGTCCTAAAGGTGCATCCCCTCCCCCTAGCCTCCTTTGGACTTCATTGCCTTTTTCCAGTGGAAACAGGCTCCCTTTAATCCGGATTTTCTGGCAGAAGACCCCATTGTAGACCCCATTAATGGGGTCTACAGAAAATCCAGATTAAAGGCCGAAATGTACCCATTAGATCCAGATTTCCCCAAAGGCAGTGGAAACAATCAGGTCCCAAATGGGTGCCGTGGTGGAAATGGAGTCATCCAGCTCACACCCAAATGGGTCCTAAATGGGTGCAAAAATGGGTACTTTTGACAGTGGAAAAACACCCTATGTCACCACTACTGTGAATTTACCTACTTCGGAACAATGAACACTCACTTAGCAGTATCATGTAAATTTGAAGTTTCCTGCCAGTCTGGACAGGATGGCGAGAACAGCAAATGAGAGCTGGGCCTGCAGTTCAGTTCCCATTGGCTGCTCCATCTCACGTGACGCTTTCCTCATCATGCATGCCACAGAAGTATCACAGCTTTCTGTGAGAAAGTTTCAGGGAGGCTGCTGGAGTCCGGACAGCGCATCTTGGCTTTGCAGTGAGTAAGCTACGCTTTTTTCTATAACAGTGGATTTTATTCCACTAATCTGGATACAGACATTGTTTGTATAAATGAAAATCATATGACACTTTTGTGTATAGATTAAGGAAAGGAAGAAAACAGTGAAAAGCACTTTCCAGTCTTCTAATATTTATATATCCACATTCTCAGCTGCAGCCCCCAAGTTATGGAATGATCTCACTCTACATGTTCAGAAGACAGGTGAAGATGTAACCTCTTTACTTTGGCCTTCAGTGGAGGGAACAACTTCTCCTCCCCATACAGGCAATGCCATTGTTTTAGTCAAGCTTTTTATCTGTTTTTATTGAGATATTATTGGAATCTGTCCCAAGACCTTCAGGAAATGAAATTGGGAAGGATTCGTATTAGCACACATTCACAATTTTTCTCTTTCTTGCTAGCCTTCAAACACTGTGATGGTGCTGATCCTGGCAATAGGTAAATCCACATGCAAAATAATACAAAGGAGTAGATGCATTACTGCCAGAGCTTTCATGTTACAATTTAAATTTTATGACACTGTGGAAAATAGACAAATAAACTTAGTGGATTTGCAGATACTATCTAAATGAATATTGAACTTTAATATTGACAGGCGTAATTAAAAATTGGCAGAAAGCAAATGTAAACAAGTGTAGAAGATCAGTTTAATTGGAGGCTGTGCAAGAAATAGCTGGTGAGGAGGTCTTTATTTTTAGGAGAGGTTTTTTAAAAGAAAGAATGGGATTTTGTAAATGTTTTTGGGTAGGTGCCATTTAATTGGGTTCTACCACTAGTGACTGTGTATACAAATGCCCGCCATCTTGGCCTTATTTGTAGTTGGGTGACATATTCTTCCAGGGACATTTCCTATAGCCGCTTTGATTTAATAAATCAATTTTGCCTTGATTGTTTTCTTCCTGTTGCTAAAGTTACAATGAAGCTGACATTAAACACATCTTTCTCTTTTTTAGATCATTTCACCTGTGATGTCCCATCACTAAAAAGGCTCATGTGTAGAGCCTCAGATACATTTCTTAGTGCTTGGGAAGTCTGATAAAAGTGAAGACAGTTGAATAAAGCCAGAATGTGAACAGTGAATCTATGAAGTGTTTTCAAGACATGTGGTGCAATCCAGCCTCCTAGCCCTTGTTAGCAGTCACTCTAACACATATATTCTGAGCTGCTTGAAGTTTCAAGGCTTCCTTCAGGGCTATTCTACACAAGAGTGCATTGCAGTTATTTCAGTCTTGGAAGTTACAATAGTATGAGTAATTAAGAATAGCTCAGGAGAGGCTGCAGGTGATCTGTCTGTTTTAATTGACTGAGAGGTACACAGCTCCATCAAGGCCAAGTTTGTAAGGTATGTTAAGACAAGGATTAGTAGCTAAGCTTCTATCTGTCCTAGCTTCAGCTGAGCTTTTACAAATCTGAATTTCTGCTGTGTTATTGAGAAGATAAGAAAAAGATTCATGGATAGGGCATGATAATTTAATCCAAGAAAGATGAAGTAAATTCACTTGTGGGATTTGTGCTGACTCCTTCATGATCTGGAACCTACACTTTTCAGATGTTAACAAGACCGAGCAACCTGTATGCTCAAAAGAGCTCTCTTCATGCATACGTGCATAGTTTGATGAATGGAGGACTTCAAGGGTAGTTTAGTGCAGACAGGGCCCTGGCAACACTTCTGTGCTCCCCACTCCATGTCTCATAGGGTGTTTTTCCACTGCAGCCCTTAGATCCGGATTAAGGGAAGCACCCAATGTGTTTCCATGGGAGGTGTACTAACACCCCTGCTGTGGAAACAGCTTTGCACCCATGTGGGGAATCCAGATCGACCCCCCAAGGGGTCGGTCCATTACCCCAGGTGTTTCGGGGGGCAGGGGGGGCAGTCTTCGAAGCCACTTCGAATTGACTTCGAAGTCATTTCAAAGTCATTTCGAAGTCTGTGCAAAATAGCTCCGGAGTGCCTTTGAAGTCTGCTGATCTTCAGAGTGAACTTTGAAATGACTTTGGAGTCACTTTGGAGTCACTCCGAAGTTCAATCCGAAGATCAGCACAGACTTCAAAGGCACTCGGGAGCTATTTTGCACAGACTTCGAAATGACTTTGAAATGACTTCGAAGTCAATTCGAAGTGGCTTCAAAGTGACTTTGGAGCCTAGGTTTGGGGGGGGGCAGTGGGTGCATCCCATCCCCCTAGCCACCTCTAGACCCCATTGCCTGTTTCCAGTGGAAACAGGCTCCCTTTATTCCGGATTTTCTGGGAGAAGACCCCATTGTAGACCCCATTAATGGGGTCTACAGAAAATCTGGATTAAAGGCCAAAATGTACCCATTAGATCTGGATTTCCCCCACGGCAGTGGAAACAATCAGGTCCCAAATGGGTGCCGTGGTGGAAATGGGATCATCCAGCTCACACCCAAATGGGTCCTAAATGGGTGCAAAAATGGGTACTTTTTGACAGTGGAAAAACACCTGTAGTCAGTAAAATAAAGGCAACATGTAGGCTTCTGGTGATACATGGAGACATCCATGCAAGTTTTTTTTTAAAAAAAACTGACACTGAAAAAAAAAAGGTTTATCAATATCATCTTCTGTGGAGATGCTGAAGGTTGACCTTTTCAGATAGATAGCACATCTATAGTAGCTGCTATATCATGTTGCCTCAGACCTCTTAGGTTGTGCTACTTTTGACCTATATTTCTCTGTGATATTCTTTGTGGAAGGATTTCCTTTTGTATAATAGAAAATCCTCTTCTGTATGGGTTTGGGTTTCATGAAGAAAAGGAAATGTATCCATTTTTCATTATATGTGAAAGGAATAAAGCATCACATCTAAAATCAACGTACGGTATGAGAAATTTGTTTATATATTTTATTTATTTATTTCAGTATTTGCATTCCAGCCTCCACCTGAATGTCCCAGGGCAGGTCACAACATTAATAAAGCAATAAAACCAATGTACTAAAAACAAAGGCAGGTAGCAACAGCAAAAATTTAAACAACTGCTTATTTGGTTGTGCAAAACTTTGAGATATCTCTAAACACAATGAGGCATTTCTGCATTATTATTTTTTTTGTAATTTATTTTAGCAACTTTTTTGTGTTGCTTGTTTAAGGGACACCCTGACCCTGCTAGTATGGTGTATCTGTACCAAACAGAGCATGATAATCCAGATCAGGAGGCTGAAAATGTCCTCCTGGTTCAGACTACTGGTGGATCTGTTTAAACAGGTTCACTGGCATACTAGGCAGTGGTAAACTGGACCAAGTAGGCATGCAGAGGGCAAAAGCCTCCGTGGTCCAGTATATTGGGGAGTCATTTTGGCTGTGAAGCAAGGAGTGATATTGAAATGGGTCCACCAGGGATCTAAGACCAGGAACTTTCAAAGGTGGCTGAGAAACCCACATGAGCTTCAGGGCTAGTTCAAGGTCTAAACTAGAACAACTATCATAGGGTGTTTTTCTATTGTCACTAGAAGTACCCATTAAGTACCCATTAATGGGTACAAAAATGCAATTATGTACCCATTAATGAGTACTCAATGGGTACTTCTAGTGACAGTGAAAAAACACCCATAATGTGGAATGCCTTGTTCCGGTTGAAGGGCAGTTAATCCCAATTTAGCAACTAATTGTTAGATCTTGACTGACTGATCTGGATCAGATAAGGTAATTGCAGAAATATCCTTATTTTAAAATGTTTCCGTTTAACGTTATTCTATATTTTTAATTTATAGATTGCTTCTCCAAACTTAGAATGGAAAAGGGAAATGGTCTACAGGGACAAACACACAAAGGATCAACCTTTGCCTTTTCCTAAAAAAAAGTGTGGAAAATAATGAGTGAGTGAGAGAGAGAAGAATGCAAAATGAGAAGCAATATATATGATCTGATTTTATTAAGATAACATCAAAAAGATCCTCTCAACCCTGATCCAGTATAGCTGTTGTCAAAGTTATATTAAGCAATTTGAATCCTGCAAAATTCTAGGATTTATTCCTCATAGTACACTGGTTCTCAACCTTCCTAATGCCATGACTGTTTAATACAGTTCCGCATGTTGTGGTGGCCCCCAACCTAACTCTAACGCTAACCCCCAACCATAAAATTATTTTCGTTGCTACTTCATAATGACCCCTGTGAAAGACTAGATTGACCCCCCCAATGGCATCTCTATGCTGTTTTCTTAACAGAAAGTAGTAGATACAGAAGTAGATACGGAAGTAGTTTGCCACATCTACTTCCAGGGGGACGCTGGCATTGAACCAGAAACCCTCAGCTTTCCAAACTGCTTGCATTACCACTAAGCTATGATCACTCCCAGAATTAGCAGGAGAATATATTTTGCTTGTTTGGTCTAGTGGATAGGGAGCCAGACTCTTATCTGGGAATACTGGGTTTGAGTCCGCCCTCCCACACAAAGCCAGCTGGGTGACCTTGGGTTAGTCACAGCTCCTGAGCTTTTACAGCCCCACCTACCTCGCAGGGTGTTCTGTTCTGGGGAGAAGGATAGAAAGCTTTGCCAGCTGCTTTGAGTCCCCTTAAATGGGGTAGAAAAGGTGACTCCTCTTCTTCTTGTTCATTTAAAAAACATGCACACTTGCACCATCAGATGCCATTCACTTTAATGTATAATTTCTTTATTTCTTAATCTCTTTACTATTTTTCACATTCTGCTTCTGAGCTAGTTTGAAAGTTTAAATAAATTTAAAGTACACATTTTGAGATGTTGGTATTTTCAGACCCAGAGTCAGTAGCTGAGATGCTCTGTGTTGGAACAGAATTTGTTCCTCATAAAATGATTAATTTCATATTAGCTTTACACCCCAGCCAAGTGAAAGTCTATGTGTTTTCTTTATAAGCATTTAGAAAAATATGATTGTGGGTGTAGTTTTGGAATAACTCTGTGGGAAATCCCTACAAATATAAGACTGTTGTGATATATGACTGCGGGGATCAAAAACTTCTTGCTTTTTAAGAAATCCAAATTGATGGTGGTTAAAGAAGATCATGTCTCTTTTTGGGGTTATTACCAGGAAGCCCAGAGGTTCTGATTCTCATAAAAAACATAAAACCAAAAGATGAGCCCTGCTGGATCAGGCCACAGCCCATCTAGTCCAGCATCCTGTCTCACACAGTGGCCCACCAAATGCTCATGGGCATCACAAGCAGAGACACGGGCAAACCTTCTCCTTCTCTCAATTTTATATACTTCAATCGGGTCCCCTTTTAAACTCTGTCTCTCCAGACTGAAGAGGCCTAGACATTGCAGTATGATTTCGTAAGGGAGATGTTCCAGCCTCTTAATCATTCTGGTTGCCCTTTTCTGCACCTTTTACAGTTCCACAATATCCTTTTTGAGGTGTGGTGACCAGTGAATGATCTCTCTGAAACCTTGTGCTCCCTTAACTGAGTCTCTGCCCACTATCACAAATTGGCTTTGCACTTTCACATCCATTTAGCATGTTAAGAATTCAAACTGCATCTTGCTAAATTCATTTGCTCTTTTGTGGCAACATTTAGCACGCTGCGGATATCAAGCTTGACTTAAAAGTGACATATTTTGCCATAAATAGTGTGCATTTTGTGACAAGTACATAATTAACTTTTGCTAATTAGAAACTGGCTACCAACACGGCTATGTACTGCATTATTTAGGATGATATGAATAAATGTGTGGCCCAATATTTTGCTGAAAATGTTGATATATATATAGATGTTGGTCATCAAATGTTTGGAATCCGCAGCTGAATATGCTTTACTTCTGTATGGGTGTTTTTCCACTGTCACTGAAAGTACCCATTAAGTACCCATTAATGGGTACATAATGTCATTTTTGTACCCATTAATGGGTACTTCTAGTGACAGTGGAAAAACACCCTATGTTAATGAGAAAATCATTCCTGAAAAAGAGATCAGAAGGTTTCAAGCAAGTAAGGAGCAATATCTCACCAAATGGGATAATTCTTATGGATGATATTTGAAACAACTAGTATGATTGAGGCCTCTGATACTTATCAGTCTCCTTTCTAGCCCCTTTCTGCACTGGGCTTTATCCTGGATTATATCCCAGAATGGAGAACTGCCATCCATATGCTGATACAGAGTAGGGCGGGCTCCACCTGAAGCATGCCATAGTCTGCCCTAGCAAGTGGATCGCAGGTTCCTATTCCGGAATATAATCTGCAATAAGGCCCAATGTAGAAAGGGCCCTAGTTTCCACTTTTGACTGTAAGCTTATTGGGAAGGGGATCTAAATTCTCATTACTGAAGACATTTGAATGTGTCACAAGTACTACTGTATATTCTGTTTTAATGTAATACTACGGGTGCATTCCCATGGTACTTATTTGCCTCTCTATTGCCCCTCTACTGAAGTGGATTTAAGAAAAGCCCGTTCAATTCGGAATTAAGTGTTCCCATGGGGCTCAGCAAAACACGCATTTAAAATGCACGGACCGTCCCCAAGGCAGCGTGTTTTGTTTACCCGCATATTTTTCTCCCTGCCCCTCGCTGTTTCATTGGGTGCTTGTGCGATCGTGCGCTCATTCACAAGTCCAAAAGAAAAATTTACAAGTTCTCTGTTCGTCTCCCCTGCTTGCGAAGGCAGCCGGGCTGCAGCCAGCGCTCTTTAAAAGATCTCCAGCTGCTGGAAAGTTGGGGGTCGTCTTATATGCCCAGTCGTCTTATACGCCGGAAAATACGGTATATGAATTGCAAACCAATACAAAATTAAAACAAGCGTTTATAGCTTTCACTGTATGTTTGACAATTAATTTATTGTTTAGTGTCATACTGCAAATGTTGCATTGATGAAATATTACAAAAATGTTGTTTCAAAAATGTAAGATTCCTTCAGTAATGACAATCCAACTCTATTAATCTTGGGCTAAATGTTCTTATTTCACAGATTTGGAATCTGTTGCAAATTTGGTAACTTCTGTGCTTTCCTTTTGATCGAATCACACAAATTCCATAAGGAGATTTCTTACAGATCCTATAACAACAAGAACTGCAGAGATGAGGAAGATCTTGTGGGTTGTAGATCCATGCACAGGGCTAAAGCAGGTCCCTTGCTTTAGGTCCAGGCTGCATTTGGCATTGTCTATGGCAGCTTCCAGACTAGCGGAATAAAATCTGCTGTTATAAGAAAATACGCTGCTTACCTGCTACAAAGCCACGGTGCACCAAGCGTATTCAAGCACCTCCCTGCAGCTTCCTCCTAGGCAGCTGTGATACTTCCATAGCATGTGTGGTGAGGCGCGCTATATGTGGGAGAGGCAGTCAATGGGAGCTGAGCTGCTGGATCAGCTCTTGTTCTCTGTTCTCACTGTCCTGTCCAGACTGACGGGAACATTCAAATTTACCTGAAACTGTGGAGCGAGTGTTCATCGTTCAGCAATAGGTAAATTCGCAGTAGTGGTGGCATATTGCACTGCCGCTATGCAGGATTGTGCGTCAGGCATGATGCCCGTGCCGGCAGTTTTCCTACGTCTGGACATATCCTATGCCTATGATTCTTGTGCTCCCCACATTCATACAGTGAGGAGGCACTTTAAGGTGAAAGGCTGCATTCAGACATGAGGTAGTTACCGGAGAGTAATTTCTCACACTTTGACTTAAGATGCTTTCACCACTCTCCCCCCAGTTTACTGATATCTCCTCCCCAGATGCCTTGGCAGAGGAAGCAACGTAGGCTAAATATTCTAGCAGCCCAGTGAAGGTATCCTTTGTGGCACATGAAGTTGTGACCATAATGGAAACCTTTTTTACTTGTTTATTGTATTTAAGAATTAGCAGCCACTCTGTATAAAATATTGATAGACCTCAATGTGGGAGAGCTTCAGGCAGTGAAAGGGCTCTGGGAAACAGATTGTGGAATAGAAATTGATGATGAAGAATGGTTAAAAATCCCCAGTAGGATGTTTTCATCATTTAGGTCTGAAGCAGAAAGGGAATTTTCTGTTAAAGCATTATTTCGATGGTACTACACCCTGGTTGCTTTGAATAGGATTAATAATACTTTTTCCCAACTGTGTTGAAACAAGTGTGGAGAAAAAGGAACATACATTCATCAGTGGTGGCAATGCCCTAAGGTTAAAGTGTTTTGGGAAGCTGTTCAGGCCATTGTTTCTCGAAATGTCCAGCTATCTCCAGCTATAGTGTTTCTACTTTCCTTTGAAGAACAAGGGGTGCCAAACCATAATAGGGATTTGATTTGTTCGCTGATCACCACTGCAAAAGCGGAGATTGCTCTCAACTGGAAATCTGCAGATCAGTTAAACATAGATAAATGGATCAGTCGTACATGGTCTTTATTGATTAATGAACTCATCACAGTGCAACAGTATAAGATGCAACTCCTGAAACAAGAAGCTCAGTTTATCGAGAAATGGGCACCTTTTATCATTCAGGCACAAATCGATCCCAGACTTCGACCATCTTCCTCTTTCTCAGTACCATTTTTGAAACAAAAAATATTCACACTTTTTCCAGATTTCCCATTCTAAACTGTACTGGATAAATCTTGATTGAACTGTATGGACTATGCGATCCTCAGATGTGTATATTTGGTTTATGTTATGGGTTTTTGATATTTGTTGTTATATATTAAAAATATATATATATTTTTTTTAAAGAATTAGCAGCCAGCTTGATATTGTAGTTAAGAGTGTCAGACACTTATCTGGCAGTCTTGTGGTTCAACTCTGCACTCCTCCACAAAGCCGGCTTCCTGACTGTGGGCTAGTTATAGATCTCTTTCTGAGCTTTCACAGCCCCACTACCTCACAAGGACCCTGTCCCCAAGCAATTTAAAGTCTGCTAAAAATCTTATTTTGCCACTGAGCACCCTCATGCCAGGGTTTTCAACTAGCTTCCAGTGCTACAAAAGCAGGAAAACTCATGACAAAAAAAGTGCCCTTTGAAGAAGAGTTTCAGCACTCTTTGTGGAAGTCATGGGTTTTCCTCGCAGCATTTACCTTGGGGACGCTCCGTGGCAAAAGGTGCGGGGATTGCCGCCTGCACACACAGCAGTATCACATTCACACATCTCCCAGAACTGCAGCAGCTTCCCTTCCCTTCCCTTTCTAAAGTTCAGAACTTTCAAAGAGCCAGAATAGCACCGAATTGCAACATTGTTGCAATTATCAGCTGTGAAGTGGGTGGATTATTGCTACAGTGTAACGGCTGCTGTACGGAGTGGATTTTGACAGTCAGAGGGAAAGTGTTGAGAGTGAAGTCTTGAGAGAGATCGTGTGGTCGGATGGCTGCAGCCGCTGCCTTTGCTGGGGTGGATTTTGAAGTGCTGAGAGTGAATGAGCGAGTGATCACTGCCTTTGCCGGGGTGGGAAGCCATTTTGGGGGGCGGAGATCTGGGAGACGAACAGAGAACTGATGGCTATTTTTCCTTTGGACTTGTCAGGGGTTGTCTTCTTGGTTGTGGCCATGCAGAACGCAGTCCCTCCCATTCCTGCTGGCACTCTATCAACCAGGGAGGGGGTAGGGAGAAAAAGATGCGTGCAAAGAAAACACGCTTCCGTGGGGATGGAAGTTGCATTTAAAATGCACATTTTGCTGAGCCTCTTGCAGACGCTTATTCCAGAAGTGCATGGCACTTTTAAAGTCTGCTTGAATAGAGTGACAGCAGAGGGAACCCAGAGAGGCAAATAAGTCTTTTGGGGATGCAGCCAAGGTTTCTGTTTTGGGGAGAAGAACAGAAGGTTTGCTAGTTCCTTTGAGTACCCTTAAATGGGTGAGAAAAGAGAGGGGATATAAAAGCCTACTCTCCTCCTCCTCTTCCTCCCTACTTTTTGCTGAAAGACCTCCAGGTGGGTCACAAGAGTAACAAAATACACAAAACATTTAAACATATTTAAAATATAATCTACTTCCTTCCTCCCTGTCCGCCCTCCCTAGGAAGACAGCACCCAGACGGAGATAAACATCAATTACCTGAATGAAGAGGTATGTTTTAACCAGGTACCAAAAAACATAACATAGGCTTTTCAAAAACCTGAAGTGGAAGGCAGGGGCCACCGTAGAGCAAGCCCTCTTGGGTGTCCCTACTCCTTGCACCTCTGAGAGAGGAGGAACTACAAGAAGGTCCTCTCCGTGAGACCTCAGTACAGAGGCAGGTCTTTATGGTGGCCATTTAGATATGTAAGGTTTTTTTTTTTTTTTAGAAAACACATGTTGTGGGGAGGATTTTTGCCCATTTCAGCTGAAGTAAGAAGCAAAAGTTACTAGGCTGAAGTTACTAGGCCAAAGGATAAATCCTGGATCACAGCAACTTTGTCACATCTTTCTCAAAGAAGATCTCTAGAAATCATAAACATGTACAAAGAACATGTAAACAATACAGTACCCAAGGATAGCTGTTCATGTGTATAACTTGCCCCTACAACAGGCTTCTGGTTGGTTCACTAATCTAAGACACCATATATGGCAATTCCTGTATTTTCTCCCTGTAAGCAGTATCCCTGCATTTAGGCTGTTCTATCTGGTTCTGTCCAGTTTCCCCCTCACCATTTATGGACATCCTGTAGTGTTTTTCCATTGTGTAACTGTCTTCTGTGTGAAAGGGTATAAAGGCCTGACTCTTAACATTAAAGGAGAAGATTGCTAGCTTGCTTGCTTCACTTCACAACCATCCAGCATCCATGCAGTTCATTTTTCCATCACAACATGTTGAGTTAATGTTGCACTTTTGTAGAGTAGAGCTGAAGAGCCAAATGGAGCCTTTGGTGGGCTACAGAAATGTAATTTATACATGTTCGAATATACATATACATATACTGCAGTAGTTTAGAAACCTGAGAGTGTGCAGTAAGCTTATTTTAAGGCTGTTTAACCCTGATATGAATTTGGCAAGGAATCATAGCTAACTAGAGAGGATCAGAACTGATTTCTGTATAGTAGGAAATGGAATAATCCAAGAATCCCTAGGTAATATTTGTCCTGAAGATGCAGTAAGAGTCCTTTGATACCATAAGGGCTAGCAACTGCATGTGACTTGGACTACAGTATTCTTCTTCTTCTTCTTCTTCTTCTTCTTCTTCTTCTTCTTCTTCTTCTTCTCTTCACTAATAAATATGATCATGAAATATCTGTGTGTTTGTGATTCAGTGCTGAGCTGTCTGAACTGTAAATTATTGTATGATGGTAAAATTCTGTAAAAGTTCACTTTGCCAATGTTAATCTGAGCGCAGTTGCACATATATGTGATATTAGATGAAGAAGTGACGATTCTAGCAGTGATGCGAGAAAGAAATGAAATGCAGAACACTCCAGATGGCGATGATTAAAAATAGTGGGCATTCAATTCACAGAAAACCAGATGTGTTGATAATACAGACATCGTGCTTGATAAATCAATTAACACATGTAGTGTAAATGAAGGACAAGAACCTACTTCACAGTTTCTCCGTGGCTGCAATATTTTCCACAGTTTCAGTAGAGAATTCTGGGTTTTAGATGATTCAGCTTCTCGGTTAGTTCATTTACCTAAGCATTTAATGAGCTTTGTGTTATCAAGCAAAACAATTTTGTTTACCGCTGTTGCCTACAATGTAATATTAATTTGTTGAAGGTGAGTAGCCAAAAGATCTCTCCAAGGCTGTGGTCAAACCTTTACTTTAAACCTTCTTCAGCCCATCCTCAGGTCTGACTGCTTACATCTTTTCATTTCTATCTGTTTTATTTGTGGACTTTCCACCCTTCATTTGGACATTCCTGAATAGAAGGTCCACAAATAAAATTGCTAGAAATGAACTTGTTTATTGAATTGTTTAACTGGTTTGAAAGTGTTAGATTCTTACCTGGTAGTCTTCCAGTTTGATTCGACACTCCGACATGAAGTCAGCTGGGTGACTCTGGGCTAGCTGCAGCTCTCTTTTGTACCTCACAGGATGACTGTTGTAGGAAGAAGAACAGAAGGTTTGTCAGGCAGTCTGAGTTCCCTTAAGGGTAACAAAAGTGGAGTACAAAAGACAACCTCTCCTCCTCCTAACTATTCCAGGATATAATCCAAAATAAGGCTCAGTGCAGAAAGTGTTAATGACTGTAATCAAAGCTACAACTGAAACTTAGTGCAAGAAACAGAACAGAGATTATGGAATGTGCACGGATATTTGAAAATTCCATTTGAATTCAAATATCAGCATTTGAATTTGAATTGGATTTTTGAAAATCCAAATTTACACGTTCAATTGAATTTTGGATTTTTAAAATCTGATACAGATTTTCAAATAATTCAACTGAGTAGATCTGTTTATATCACATCCAAATATCGTGTTTATTTGCGCTTAAAACACGGAAAGAATACAGGATGAAAATGGGATGCGCCCAAATTAGAAAATTGGACATGAATGTTGTTAACATTTGTATTTTTGAATTTGAATTTGTTTACTGTGTAAAGGTGTAATCCCTGGGGGGCGAGTGACTAGTGGCTTGTGTGTTTGCAGAATTCAGGTGTGAATCTCTGTTTTACTTGTTTCTATACAAAGGTTTCCAGATGCTGCTGAGAAATAGGCGTTGGTCGCTGTTAAAGTTGTGGAGATGTTGTTATATTTCATTGGCCTCTCTGGTAGCTAGTTCCTGCAATCCCTTTACTTCGGCTATGGTTTCTGTTTGTTCAAATAAGATCTTGTGGTTTTCTGACCATGCATGTTCCACTATTGTTGATTTTTCCATTTGCATGAGACGTACATTTCTTTCAAGTTCACATTTTCTTTTTTCTATTGTGCATGAGGTCATTCCTTCCTGCATTTGCATGGTATTTTGTAAATGCCTGGAGTGTGGTGAGGGTGCTACGAAGGAGATGGAATCCGTCCGTGAAAGCCTACATATGCCCAGGTGCGTTCTTTATTTCTGGCAGAGCAAAGTTTTAAATCCGTTATTGCTGCTGAATATGTAAATAAAATTAAGGACTTCATTTCACGTGAGCTGAATATAAAGCTGAACCTGAGTGTACGGAAAGTTGAGAGAAAGAGTGCGATAAAGGAAAATTCTGTGGTAAATCGGTGTGAAAGCAATATTGTAAACTTTAAAAGCTAAAAATACATGCTGTTAGCCAAGGTTGGCACAAGCTGTAATTGAATGTTTTATGGTCCTCAGGCTGAAGAAAAGGAAGTACATAAGGTGACTAAGGAAAGCAATTTGTAGAAGAAACTGAGACCTTTGTGTGAGAGTGTTAGAAATTCAAATCTTGTATCACCAGAAATGTTCGGGTTATTCATGGATGCCATTAAGGCTGAGTTCAAGCATAACAATAGGAGTGCCTCAGAAACAGTAATGTGTGGCCCTCGTGCTCTCAAGCCTTCTATATTCCACCTTTTCTAGCACAGAATGTTCATTGGAGAAGCGTGGGGCAGATTAGTGTGTGAACAGTCCCATCTTGAAGCCTTCTCAGGGGTACTCCAGATGTACTTTTTTTAATGTGTCAGATCAAAGCCTCAGTCAAAATTGATTCCTATTGCTTGTATGGGCGAAAGGTTGTCAAGATGACTGGCTTTAGAAAAATATCTTTCCAGTGAAATTCCAGTTGTCTCTTTAATAATGCTCATCTACCTTCTTTCCTTAATTCTTCTCTTTGTTAAATATACATTAGGGATGTGCACAAATGTTTTTTTGTTTTTTTACATTCAGTTCATATCAAATTGAATGTAAGAAAATTCATATTCATTTGAACAGATCCCCCTCAATTATGGTAGGATTGTATTTGATACGAATGTACTTGTACAAATACAAATTTGTATGAATATCCAATACAAATATGTATCTGATACATATCCCATAACATATCCTCTCTGAAAGCATCAAATCTGCCCTGAATCTGCTTTGAATCTGCTCTCAAACCATGTCGAATTCACTTTGGATCTATTGCAGATGTGACTGGTGCAGCCGCTTTCCCACCTCCCTGTTTCACGAATATTCTGAAGCTTCGTATGAATATTTCGAAACATTCGTATTCATATGAATGTCAATGCACAAATATTGCAACATTTGATTCATATACAAATGTCCAAATTAGGAATATTCATGCACGTCCCTAACATAACAGCCTTTAGGACAAAAAAAATATATCTTCCATATTAGTGATCACCTACTATGTGCCTGGCTGCACTGAAAGTAGGTAACTTGGAAAAAAAATGCTTTTACTGGGTCGATATAGTTTGAACAGAATAGATCTAGAAGATATTTCAAGGGAATTGAGCATTCTGAACTTGTATTTAGGAGGAAAAGAAGCCTTAATGCCGCTAGTCAAACCATTTCAAACTGTTATACTTTAAACACTAAAAGTAAAAAGCCACCCTCTAAGGATTTAGTAAGAGGCATACAGTAAAAGTTAAAATAGTGTCTCTTCCGAAACCTAGCCAAGATATTTGAAATGCTGTTAGAACAAGCATAGATCTGAGTGAGAACTTGTTCATTCTAGTTGGTGGTTTAGCTACAAAGAACCGTGTTTTGGGGCAATAACTAGTAAATATGCAGAAAGTTAACTCTGCTTCAACTTATTTAAAAGGAAGTATTCAGAAATATAGATTCATCGTATTCTAGCGGTAGACCCTGAAGTGGATAATGAAGGTGTTTGCAAGACATAATTCATCCTCTTCTCACAAAAGATGCTGTGAATGACAGGCTTAAGTACTCTTTAGAACGGTGGTAGTTGGCACAGGTGAACACAGCTAGAACTCGCTCCCCCTGCTTGAAAGCCGGTTCGTGAGTTTCAGATTAAAATTAAAATTCTCACTTGATATGATGGCAGAGTACATGAGAAGAAGAGGCACCGTTCTTCTGTAGACACATCCTAACCAATATAATGTTATAATGCTTGCAGCTTCCCAGACAATGAGAAGAATTTACAATTGAAGGGACATGGACTGTACACACACACAGTAGAAGGAAAAAAAAAACCTAGATCTGTGAGGTGACTTAGAAACAGCTTGGAGGTGGTTTACAAGTGAAACTCCAGTGGTCTGATGAACATTCTAGGCAATAAATGGTGTTCATACATAACAAAAGAGGTGCTTCAGGCCCCTCAGAAAGACAGAGTGTGGCCCTCATGTTCCCAACCCTTCTCTAATCCACCTTTTCTAACATAGAATGTTTATGACAGGGAGGAGGGACAAACTGGCGTATGAACAGTCCCACCTCAGAGTCTTCGCTGAGCCACCTCAGAGATCCTTTTTTGCTGCGTCTGATCACAGCTAATGTTTAAGAGGGAACCTGATTGAAACAGGATCCACATGAGTCAACAGCATGATACATCCTCTGATGGCATTTGCCTTTTTTGAAGCTACATCAAGAGGATCTTAGAGTCTAGATCATAAGAAGCAATTATTCCTCTTTACTCTACCTTGGTCAGACCTCATCTAGAGTACTGGTCCAGTTCTAAGCACCCCAATTTAAAAAAAGACATTGACAAATCAGAGCCAAGACCAAAGAAGAGCTACAAAATAGTTAGTAGTCTGGAAAGCATGTCCTTTGAGGAACGATTGAAGGATCTAGGAATGTTTAGCCTGCAGAAAAGAAGACTGAGAGGAGACATGATCACAGTCTTCAAGTATCTGAAGGGCTGTCACAGTGCAGAGGAATTGTTCCTGTTCTCACTTGCACAAGATGGGAGAACTAGAAACAATGAGATGAAACTTCAAGGAAGTCAGTACAGATTAGATATTAGGAAAAAGTTCCTGACGGTGAGGGCAATCAGTCAGTGGAATAGGTTGCCACAGGAGGTAGTGAGCTCTCCTTCACTGGAGGTCTTTAAGCAGAGACTGGACCTACATCTGTCTAGGATGGTTTAGGAAATCCTGTATTGAGCAGGGGGTTGGACTCATGACTCTAGATGTCCCTTCCAACTCTTATGATTCTATGATAAATATATAAAATCATGCATGTTGTGGAAAAGCTGCATAGAGTCACTCTGTGTAGCTAATAGGCAGGGGCTTTATGACTGACAAGGGGGAAGTATTTATTTACCAAGCAAGTCATTGTTCCTTGAACTAGTAGATGGGATGATAACGATTAGCCTTAGTAGCTTTAAGAAGAGGTTGGACAAATTCATGAAGGACAGGAGTATCTATGGCTGCTAAGTTCTTCCAGGTTGAAGAGACAGGTAAGATACCTCAAAGGGTAATTTGCAGAGAATGTACAGATTCGGTTAGTGGGCCTACTATATGAGACACAATGCTGGACTAGATGGACTATAGACTTACCCAGAAGGTCTTCTCTTATGTTCTTATGAGAACATGAAGGCCACACATGCTCAAGATGCTGTTGAACTGCTTTTTTTCCTCTTTGCTATGTGTGAACTCAGCCTAAGTGACTTGGCCTATACTATTAAAATGGAATCAAACCTAATGGAGAAGAATGGGGTTGACAAATTCTGTGTCATTTGTAAATTTGAGCTCCCCTGAAATGTCAAAGAAGATTTAGGCATTTGTATTTTTGGTCAGTTTGGCATAGATTGAAATCATGTTTTTTAAAAATATTGTAATGCACTGGAAAAAGAAGGAATACTGACGTTTGCAAGCCAGTTTGTTGGTGATAATTCCAAAGGACTCGTTAGATGTTGTTGTTAATGAATCCATTGGGGAAGGTGTTTTAATTGCTGCACTGTACAGCTTTTGAATTGCACAGAGCACATTAACCTGAATCTTGCTTTCTTGCTGGTCCAGCAGCCATTTGGGTATGTTATGACTCTTCATTCGATGCTAATTCCGTGAGTTGGTATACTAAAAAAATGAGGAGTTTTGCAAATGCTTTGATATCACTGGCTATATATACAAACTGATTACAATTCTATTACTTCCAGTCACAGATAAGCTTGGTGTGGTTTGTAATCACCGTTGTTGCTTTTATCCATTTACAGTTGCATGAAGTTGCAAATTCGTTGGAACTTCTAGGCTCAGCAGAGCTTGCTTCCAGAAAGTGCAAAGTGAACATCGTGTGTGCATGGAGTTCACATGCAAGAACAGAGTCTCTTTTGCATTCCAAGTGGAAGATTTATTGCTTAGTAGTTACAGAATATATGCTTGTATATGGTGAATAAATGCATGGATATATGAAAAGAATAAAAGATATACAACTTAACCACTATCATATGAATATAAGCTATAACACTACATCATTACTGAAAAACTGAGATACGTACAGATGAATCAGCATGTGGTTATAGGAAACGTCTGGTCCATGTGAGCACTCTGGACCAATCCTAGCAAGGGACTGTTCTTCGGTGTCAGATCGACCTGCTTCCCATAACAACTTTCATTTTTCATAGCATTACTATACTTGTTATGGCTACAGTGCTAAAACAGGATACAAGATTACAGAGCACCTGTTATTATTCAGCTCAGGATGGCCTTTTGGCCTAGCAATGTAAGCTCTGGTACTGTTGTCACATTTCACTGGTAGAAATGTCCTCACAAAATTTGGATATGTTGCTCTGTTTGGACAGAAATGCATGTTGGGGTTGGGGAACTGGCTGGAAATAAAAGTGGTACAAGTTAGTCTTGACTTTCAGATTTTTATAGGTGGACGCTTAAGAGATGTAACAGGTCGCATGTGAAGAATTACCTACCTATGTGAGACAGAGGATGAAGATTGTGCTAGTTTTGTTAAATCATTCGAGGATAAGAAAACTTATTTTAGAAGATAAGATAAAATTGGAACAGAGATTGATATTCTGTTCAGGCAGTGGAAGTCTGAAGACAGCAGGAGACATTTTTATCTCATTAATGAATGGATATTCTTTTCCTGTGTGTTTAATATCAACTTTGAAAGAATGTAATCAGTTCAATCAAATGATGTTAAAGAGAGAACAGAGAGATATTGTTGAAATATCAGCGGAAGATGCTGCAGGTGCGTCAAATATCCCACAGTATGTGTGTAGAAGTGAATTTCAAAATAAAGACTGAGCTGGAATGTCAGGTTTGAAAACTGTTCTCAGTGGTGATCAGGTAATGCTCTTAAGATACCACAGGAGTGGATGTAGCTGATTAGTAGAGTGACTGCCTATAAAACAGAAGGTCACAGATTTGAGGAATAGGTCTTGGAGGACTGATGGTTTTCTGTAAAGAAGCAAGTACCCTGGGAAATATTCACATCCACCTGGTCTTAATACCAAAATATGGGAAGAATCTGATTGTCTCCCAGTTCTGAAACAAGAGTCAGATGCCCTTTATGCGCTTACATTTAATCTTGAATAAGGGTTACTTTAATCTGGATTCTGAGTCTCCCATCCACACATTTATACAGATCAAGGACTCCCCACCCACTATCTGTACTAGATGGAGCAGGATCCAGGTAAAAAGTCCTTAATCCAGATCTCTGGTAGTACCATTTAATCTTGTTCCAGAATATAGGAGGAATATGGACAGCTTACCTCTGTGTTTCAGGACTTCCAGCGGGTACTTTTCAGCTTTCCCAAAAAAACACACACCCCTCCATCCTTTACAGGGAGGCATCAGTGGAGTAGATTGTGCTGATCTGGTCCCCAACTCCACCAACAGGTAAGTGCAGAAAAGGCCAAAGTTAAGGCAGATGAGGATAGTGTAGATGTGTAAACAAAGGACGGAATCGTATGATTAAACAAAGGATGAAACTAAAGTATTTTCTTTACCCTTAGCTCCAGCAGAGGTATAATTTGAGTCCTGGAAACTTGCTCATTTTGCAACTAACCATTGTGAATCCAAAGACAAGTGGTTCAGCGCAATCATTTGCCCTTCTCTATTTTTCAGCAATGAGCTTTAAAAGAAGGTCATGCTATTAAGCTTGCAGTTCAACAACTTTCATCTTTTGCTGTCCTCATTGCCCTTACTTCTATAATAGGGTTGTTTTGTGTCACTTGAGGGTCACCATGATAACTGAGATGATATTCTGTATCAGAAGGCTATTTTAGCAGGTATTTGATCTGGATGTAAGAAAACAACCCATTTCGAAATATAGCGGATGGAAGGAAGGAAGGAAGGAAGGAAGGAAGGAAGGAAGGAAGGAAGGAAGGAAGGAAGGAAGGAAGGAAGGAAGGAAGGAAGGAAGGAAGGAAGGAAGGAAGGAAGGAAAAATGGGAGAATTACCTACAGTAATAAAGCAGAGACTATTAAGGAGATACAAGCAAATGAGCAAATGAGTGAGATTGTGAGATTATACTTTCAGGATAATGTTACACTCCTTTAAATACAACACAAGAAAATAAAATTATAAACTAAGCCTCCACTGGATTGGACCCATGAATCCTCTAGTCCATCAGTCTATTCTCACAGTGGCCAACCAGTTTCTCAGGGGCCCACCAGCAGGACATGAGGCGATAACTTGTGCCATTGGAGAAATGGAGCCTCCTACTGCCATTTGGACTAATAGCTGTTGATAGCCCTAGCTTCCATGAGTTTGGTACAACCTCTTTTCGAAACCAACCAAGCTAGTAGCCAGTACCACATCTCGTGGTATCAGATTCCAAAATTCATGTATCTATGCAGATGCTTTTCTATCCCTGGTTTGTCCAGGATTTAGCTTCATTGGGTGACCTTTGGACCTAGTGTTTTGGAAAGGGAGAAAAATGTCCAGCTGTCCACTTCATTCACACAATAATTGTTTCCACCTCTATCATGTCTTCTCCACTTTATCTCCTTTCTAGACGAGAAAGCCATGGACATTGCAACATTTTCACATAGGGAATATCCTTAATCCTTGATTATCTTAGATGCTTCCTTGGAATATTCTCCACTTTTGCTATATTGTATTCTTTTTGAGAGGTAGTGACCAAAACTACACACAGTATTCCATATGTGATCACACCATCAGTTTGCATAAAGGCATTGTAATATCAGTATCTCCATTTTCAGTACTAATTTTTATTATCTCTAGCATACTGATGGCTTTTTTTATGACAGATGCACACTGAGTTGACACTTCCAAGATCTCTTTCCTGATCAGCCACAGTCAGCTCTGATCCCATTTAGTGTATGTGGGTAGTCAAGATTTTTGGTCCAATGTACATCACTTTACACTTGTTCACATGGAATAACATCTGCTGTTTTGATGTCCACTCGCCCAATGTGCAGATATGACTTTGGAGCTCTTCACAGTCTGAACACTTTTATTGTTCATTAGTAAACTTAGCTATTTCACTGGATGCACCTCATTCCAGATCATTTATAAAAATGTTGAAAAGGACCATTCCTGAGACAGAACCTTAATCAGTACTACCAGAACCTTGGTGCCTCACTTGTTACATCTCTTCATTGTGAGAATTGCCCATTTACACCTATTCTCTGGGTTTTTTTAATGCCTCAGTCTATTGCTATCTATAATAGGACCTGTCCTTTTATTCCAGAACTGTTCATCTTATCCCCATGTTTATTAACACTTTCAAAAAAGCTTTTTTTAAAAAAAAATATATAAGATTAATCAGGCAGGACTTTTCCTTACAGTATTAGCTATCTTTGCAAGACGTGTGCTTGCAAAATGTTTGATAATTTTATCTTTAATAAATGTTTCACTGTCTTCTTTAGTCATTTGAAAAATTGGAGTTACATTAGCCACCCTCCAGTCCTCAGCTACAGAGGCCAAATGTAGATTTGGACCAGCAAGCCCCACTAGTTCCAACCATGGGAAGGCATGGTCTGGAATAGCACCACCTGTGTGACAGTGCTGTTTCAGACCAGCCCCTGAACCATCCTTGAAGCACTTGTGAACATCATGGCTGGCTTCCAAGGGCCCCAAAGGGCTAAGAGTGAAATTTCCTAAGCTTAGAGCTTCTTGACTCATTTTTGGTGCACTGCCAAAATGGGCCCACCGGTGGTCATGTTCAAGATCAGTACCCACTAGTACACTGGTAGACCTCTTGATCAGGAGGTCCTGTGTGGATAGAGGTCCTGTGTGGATACAGTGTATTAGCAGTGGGCTGTATTTTACACTGAAGTGTGGAAAGGAGGCCCTTAGCACACTTGCTGATACCAGCCAGTGCTGAAAAACCTGCAAACACCCTTCCTGAGAACAGGAGCTCAGGTTCAAGGAAGTGCCCTAATTCCCTTCAGTGAAGATAAATGCAGAGATATGATTCAGCTTCTCTCCAGTTTTCTTTTCTCCTCTTAGCACTTCTTTGACTACTGCATCATCTAAGGGACTAACAGCTTCTCTGGCTGGCTCCCTACTTCTAATGCATTTAAATAATTATTTATTCCTCAATTTTCTTTTCTGCTCCCGTCACTGAATAGAAGGCTGAATCTGAATTTAAGATATGTTCTTCTGTTGAGTAGCTTGATGCAAGGTTGCGTTTCCCATGTCATCATCTGATCCTAGATGATTGGGGTGGGTGGGTCAGCCTTCTTTTTTTCCCCCTTTTATTTATGTGATATCAAGAAAGGGAGCCTCTTTCTACTTCAGATGAATTTTGCTTGGCATGTTAATCCTGCCACCTCTTACCAGTACTGAATGCATTCCTTTGTTGTGACCTTGGGAAAGAAGCACACCTTTATTATAGGCTATGGCTAAAACTTTGATGCCCCACCTACTTCATGCAAAGTGACTGTTGGTTATCAGTATACTTGATATGCAGGATAAATTCTGGTATCTTTTGTTATTAAAACTGAAGCCCTAAGTAGTTTTGATTTTGTCTGCCTTGTTCCTCTCATCTCAGGTTTTAAAATATTCAGGACCTCTACAATTTATGTTAGTATTTATATATTTTGCTATATATAATTTGAAAATATATTTTGTTAGTTCATCTGTTTCTTTCCTTTTCCAGTTTGCCAGTTTGCTGTAGGATTTAGTACTTTTAGAGCAAAATTGTGGCCACGATCCTAACATCAAATTTCTTGGAAGTGAGGAAGACAGAGCAGAGCAGAACATGCTTCTTCATAGTCATAGTTAAGACTTACTGTAATATAGTTTTGAAGCATTTTGTTCTGCTATTAGTGCTTGAAGTTTTCACTTCACTTTGTGCTATTCTTATTCTTACTATGAATTGCTCTAGGTTCAAGCTTTCCCAGCCCTCTGGACCTTCACAGGTCTTTCTGCTCTTTCCATGGTCCAGTCAAATGGGTCTGGGCCAGCAAGAACCAGACTACAGCAAGGTGCAATCTGGGACAGTGCTGTCTCCGTGACAATCCCAAAGTCCACATGAACTTCAAGTCTGGCCTTCAAGGGCTCCAATGGCTAGGAACAAAAGTTCCTAGCCTCATAGCTCCTAGGGAGCCCCTTTTGGTGGTGTGCTTTGCTGCACTAAAAAAAAGACCCCTGTTAGTCTGGAAGATGGAAGCATGCCTTACACATGCCTCCATGATCAAGACTGGCCTGAGGTTGTAAACTGGTAACCATTGGTGTTGAGGATTACTGGTAATCCAGGTCAGAAGCCTCCTGATCTGGATTGTGCTCTGTCTTGTGCAAACAGAACATGCCAAAAGTGGGCAGAGCTTCCTATATGCAACACTAATGTATGGAAGGAAGACCTTGAGTGTGCTTGCAGAAAGGCCACATTTTTGGACTACAGCTCTTTTTTTTTTTTTTTTTTTGCATTTAGCTAGAATTGATTGAAGCTGACATTCAGAACATCAAGAAATCACTAGGTTATTATAGTTCATTCAAATACCACATCTCTTTTCTGAAATGCTCCTGACTAAGGCTGCATTCATATATTTTAAAAGGCAGCTCAGACATTTTTTAGAGGTGGTGGCATGTTGACGCTGATGTTCCCATCCCAGTTCTAATCCACGTTAGAAATCAAAGAATGCACTTTGGACCAGTAATCCACTTTTGACTGTGTGTGGTTTCAGTATAGTCTTCAAGAGCATTGACAGGTTCAAGTTGATCCTGTCAATGCCAAGTGGGGATTTGAGCTTAGGCACTCCTAGATCCAAGTACAACATTCTAACCCATGTGGAGCCAGGCTGATTCCCTTGATGATAATGTCAGTTGTGTTACCACTCAGCTTCCCCCAGGCACTGTATGTATAACCGTCATGGAAATGAGGATCTTAAGGACTTGCACAGTTTGTAAAAGAACATCTTATGGGTCCAGTTTAAATTCAGGTCTTTCTGAATGCCCAGGCTAATCCTTCTGGGAAGACCTGACCTTTTGCAGACTTTCCAGCCTGTAGCAGAAGGAATATATTCTTTCAGAGCAACATGCATTCTGGGAAATTGCCTTTTTACTCATTTAGACCATTGATTCACTTAGCAGGGGAGAGTCTTTCAAGGGCTTTAGATGGGGGTGGGGTGGGGTGGGTAGTCCTTCTGATGGCCAGTCACCATTAGCATATTGGATAGATCTGCAACTGACTCCAAGCCAAAAGCTGTGAAGACACAAGAGGCTAAAATCACAGTATAATATGAAGGGCTGCGCATGGACATAAACTGAAATAAATCATGCTAATGAGAGAGTGGATTCTGCAACTGCACATCTGAGATAAAGAGCTTAGTAATCAAATATGCTTCACTTTGCAAGCCAGACTATTCCCAGCTTTCCTCCCTCGACAACCAGTTTTTTATTTTAAAAAGAAATTGGATTCCAGTGGACCTGCTTCGTGAGAAGTGCAACGGTAGAAACCCATAGTTACTACTAATGAAAGAAAGAATGAATGCTAGAGGAATTTGACTTCTTGTTATTGTTTCTGGAGAATTAGTTGTTCTCATAACACAACAACATCTCATGGTGAGAAAAACAAACTGTAAGCTCTTCCCTGGGCAAAGAGCTATTACTTTACTATGAAATAGTGGCCACTGTTAGCCACCTTAGTCTGTAGAAGAAGAAGAGTTGGCTTTCCACCTCGTTTTTCTCATCCATTTAAGGGGACTCAAAGCAGCTGACAAAGCTTTTCTATTCCTCTCCCCACAACAGACACCCTGTGAGGTCGGTAGGGCTGAGAGAGCTCAGAAGAGAGCTGTGACTAGCCTAAGGTCACCCGGCTGGCTTCATGGAGGAGGACAGAATCAAACTTGGTATTCTCAGATAAGAGTCCAGCTCCTTAACCGATATACCAAACTGAGTCAACAAACAATAGGCTATTGCCCTTTCTGCACAGACCCTTAATGTGGATTAAGGGTCCATGTAGTACACATCTGACCTTCGTAGATCTGCATGCTAATCCAGATCTGTGAGGCCATCCCACCCCTATTCCTTGCTGGTTTGATTTGCATTAGGCAGAGTGTGATCCTGATTAGGTAGGCCTTAGTTTGGAACACTGGTAGCCCATTTAATGAAGCGTACCAGCGAACCAGTAATCCTGATCCATAATACTGAAGGTGTGCAGAAGGCATGTCTCCTGTGTTCAGGACTACCAGGGAACATGTTCCAGTGGTGTTCCTGACCCTAGGAGGCACAGTGATGTATAGCCAGAAAGCCACATGAGATCTGAAGGACCACAGTATGAAGGAGGAAAACATCAAAGGCCTGGGTAAAGACATGAGCATTAAACTAGGTGCCAAAACCCATACAGTGTTGGCATCTGATGTAACACTGTTGGGAAGTTACTCACCACATAGAAGGCCTTTTCATGTGCCACCATCCGCCAAGATTCTGAAAGTGTCCGAACAATAGGAAGGCCTTTCCTGTGGATGTCTCAGTCTTCAAGAGGTAAGAGCACTTTGTAGAAAGGGATGGGTTCTTCTAAAATATCTTGTAAAGCAAATGTGGCTAATGTGTGGCTCTCCAAATTGTATCCCTGCCATTTCTTACCATTGAGCATTTTGTATGATTCTACCCAGGGCTGATGGAGGGTCACATTTTAATGAACTTTGCCTTTGGACCTGCAGAAGTTTGTTAATGTGTATGAATTTGTGGATAGGTGTCCATTTTCCATCTGCTTGTTTCTGAATAGTTTCTCAATAGCTGTAGTCTGCTTTTGCCACAACTCTTCTTAACTGAGGCAATAAACGTCTCTTCCCCAGCTTCGTTAGCCTCTATGGCCCTTTCCACACTGAGCCTTATTATGCGATATGTTGCAGAATAGGAGACTGCTGTCTATATGCCAGTGCTCACTATGACCCCACCCAGGGCCTACCACAGTTTTCATTAGGATGTAGACAGCAGGCCCCTATTCCAAGATATACCCTGGAATAAGGCCCAGTGCAGAAAGGGCCTATGGGTTTTATTTATTTATTGCCAACCCTCTAGCTAACAAAATAAGACTTCATCAATTGTCTTCAGTTGTTAACACAGACCACACTCTGTCCCTGTTGAACTCAGATACTTTATATCCAGCCCCGTTACCACGGCAACCATAGTCTGAGGCACACTGTTAAACTTGAACATAAGAATTGTTTTTATTGACACACTTTAAAACAGGTAACAAGTTTCAACGTATGAACTTTCCTCTTCAAGGCTAAAACCCTTCATTCAGTGTCTCTGTTTCCTTTCAGGATCCCACCCTTATTTCACTCTTTAAGGGCTTGTCTAGGGACCTGGCCGTTACCCATTCAGCCCCCTTTAGTCGATAACAAACAAAATTGTTACTCCTTCCCCCTCTATTTATGCTTTCTTTTCCACTGTTGTCAGTCTCTCATTGGTCCAGCTGCTGGAGCTCGCTCGCCCCCTCCTTTCTTAGGGCCTATAAGCTCTGCCCCCTTGCAGGCTTGCATTCTCAGCTAATTTGTTATACAATACCTACCTAACTTACCTACTGCTTTGGCTTAGCCATCACAGCTTTTGAACTTGCTGACATGAGCTAGTTTTAAGGATCCCCATTTCAGCCCATTTCAAACCTTGAGCAGTTCAGAAGCTGCTTGAATATCATTGAATAGCATTGGCCAAGCTGATATTAGTCCAGAAAGGAAAGCTTTTGTGGACCTAGACATACCTCTTTGGTGATAAAGCCAACGTGTGTGTGTGTGGATTTCAAATAGGCAAGCAAAAGATTTATCCTAACTATTCATGCAGGGTCATACCACTTTTGCTTCCCATTTGCATGACTGATTTTTAAAAAGAAAAGTGCTTCCTAAATACTTAACTGTACATACCCTAATATCACATGCACCTTGATTTTCTGCTAGCATTAACAAAAATTGCAGCGTTCTCTTGCCTTTTCATTTAATCTTCCTCTGTGAAGGTAAACCTTAAGTGATCATCAATATGTATTTTTGGATTGCCTTAATAAATCTATGAATCTGGGAGAATCGTGGGAGGGAGTCAACACTTCTTTCCCTTTAAAAATATATCTTAACATTTTAAAAAATTGAAGCTAGTTGCTTTTAATAATTAGTAAATGTTTTTAGCCTTATAAATTGCAAAAGCCCTTTTTAAGTTTGCATTAAAAATCAAAATGTTTTGGATGGAGCACGTCAGTCTGTCAACCAAATGCAGGTGCTGAACACTAGGTGCATTTAAGAGGCAGAAGGAAGAAAGCAGGATGCTCTGTTTTGGGAACGCAGCCTGACTTTCAATCAAATAACTGATCTGTGATGCTGAGCACAAACTGTATTTCATTTACAAATGCTGGTAGCATGTTCTTGATTGAACACTCTGAACCTGATCTGAATACGATATCCTTTTGTATTACGTGAATGTCTTTTATTAATGCCTTGAGGAGATCGATGGGAGATTTTAATGCATACTAATAAAAAAAATCAAACCAAATTTTATTTGTACGGTCTACAAACCCGATGTAACCAATGCTAAAAAGTACATGAATTTACAAAAAAGGTAAAAATGTTTAAGAACGCATAATATATATAGCATATATATACACACACACACACAAATTGATAGTTTAAAACTTGTGATCATAGCGTGGGTGATTTACTCTGTTACCAGTTTCATTTCCTGATTTTCCCTCTTTCTGACAATTATGGCCAAAAATTTAGCCACAGCTAGGGTCATATCAGCATTTGAATCGCTGAGGAGCAACTTAATGTATTCCAAAGCAGATCTTCCCGGAAATGCTCTCAGCATGGGATCGCAGTAACTCCTCTTAATTTCTACGAGAACTGCCTTGCTCCTTGCTTAACTTGATAATTGCCAGTGAGCTCTAAACTATTAAATAGAGGACAATTGTTGTTCCCTACGTACACAAATTTTGCTCTCAAAATTTCTGCAAATCCATGCTAATGTATTTTTCACAGTTGTGGGTGTAATTAACAAGAGCATGTTAGGCAAGAAGCTGGCTGGTGGTAGCACTCGCTCATCTCACAAAGTTGTTTTATTACTCTTCTGGGTTTTACAGCTCTGGGGCTTTTCCTCTGGAATGATGATAAAGATCACTTTTATAAATAAGATACCAAATAAGCTTGCCCAAGTCAGGCGCCTGCTTTGTGACTACACAATACACAAGATCTTCCTTTTCTCTGCTGTCATCGAAATGGATTTCTTTGGAAACCTTTTTTCAAAAGGAGGTTTGAAACAGAGGTGTCATTTATTTTCTGACCAGAGCAGTAGCTCACTGCCTTGAGAGCTGCAAAAACCCTGGGGCCATTTCTCTGCCTTCAGTACCAAGTTCATGGACATGTCCACTGCAGCCTAAATAGGAATCCACGTGGCTAAAGCATTTTCCTCTCTGACTGAAATTCTAGCAGGTGCTGTGAGGATCAGACTCAACCAAACATAGCTCTAGCTTACTCATTGTGGAGTACATTAGGTGGTATTCATTGTACTCTGAGGAGACCCAACCTCCACAAGATAATTGCATCAAGAATTTTAAATTGTTTTGCTTCATGATTAGCACCAGTTGGTCATTTCCATTTGCAAGGATTCCTCAAATCCACTCTATAACCGCAGCCTTAACTATTGAGTAGTGTTTCTCCAAAGTATTTACTGTATTTGCAGATGAAGTTATCCTATACTTAACTAGCCCATCCTTCCTGCTCCATAAATAAAATACATAATTAAGTGAATATGTAACACGGAAACATAATCCAGTTACCTAAAAATCAGATTTTTTGCCAGTTGAAACAAATAAGCTATGGCTGTATTATTTATTAAAGGCACATATAGCTAAGCAGAGTAGCATCGTAGGTTTTTAATTTGATCCTAAAGGGATCAAAGTGGAGACTGTGCCAGTTTAATGCTAATTAAAATGAGCTGAATTTGTTTTTCTTCATAAAACACTAAACCAATCTTGTCTTAGTTCTTATACCTTCCTAATGTTCGTGAGCCAGACGCTGCATTTCTAGTGAGCTAACCTTGTAATGCATACGTCATGATGAAATCTTATCATCTTTATTCCTTTGTTACTATGGTTACTATCCTAAAGAATCCCTCTATGCACCATCAGAAGAAGTGTGAAAGGAAATGTGCACATTAAACCAAAGCTGAATAAAAAAGAATGAGAGCAGTGTATGAATGAGTGACTTTAGGGAAGTTATGACATATGAATCTGTGGCAAATGAGTTAAAGCAGCCTAAAGCTGCATTTTTAATAACTGCTGGCTAGTTTTGTATGTTGTGTTGGAAATGCATGCATGCCACAAGCAGAAGAAATGTACCAAAATAATGTTTAAAAGACTCAAAATGAAAGTTCACATTTGTCTTCATAGTGCTTAATACCCCCTATTCTATTCTTGTCCATAAAACAGCATCTGGGCTGTGGAAGGCAGAGGTGAAGGTATCTGATCAAATTTATCTAAGTTGATCTACAGTGGCCTAGTTTAGGATGGTGAATTTGGTCATTGAATTGTTATAAAATAAAGTCCAGGCCCATAAAGAACGTGAACAATAAAAAGAGCAGCACAGGAGTTTGAACATTAGGTGTTTAAAAAAATGCCTGGTTCTAGATCAGGAGTGAAAAATCTTGAATGTATTCTAGAAGCATCCTTTAAGAGTTCATAAATGAGAAAGACATATCTAGTGACTGGGGGAAATTTCTGCAATTTTAAAATTTCATTCTATTTTCCCAGTTTTGTCTAGTGGCTAGGGAGCCAGACTCTTATCTGGGAATACTGGGTTTGATTCAGCATTCCTCCATGAAGCCAGGTGTGTGACCTTGGGCTAGTAACAGCTCTCTTCTGAGCTCTCACCAGTCCCACCCACCTCACAGGGTGTTCTGTTAGGGGGGAGAAAATCAGAAAGCTTTGTCAGCTGCTTTGAGTCCCCTTAAATGGACGTGAAAAGTGGGGTAGAAAAACCAATTCTTCTCCTTCTCCCCAAGACTTTCTACCTCTCTTAATAGGGCTTCATAATTTAACTGATCAATGCAGTTAATAAGAGCTTTAGCCACAAATAAAAAATTTCCCATCAGTTTTCAGGAGACACATACTCATGTTTTCTTACTTTCTTCTGAGCCTTCTATTGGGAAATCAACTTGAACAGCCTACCTAGTATCCCTGTTCCTTCTCTGATTTTCTCTGAAGGATTGCCACAAATGATGAGAACTGATACATTTTAGTGGCTAGTGTTGTATATAACAATGAAGAAATTTATACAATGGCAGTGACATAGTTTATTAAACTAGACCCTTAAACATATCCGTAAACATGTTTCATTTTCAAACAATTTCAACTGACTTTGGATATAATTAAGAAACCACACACAAGATAGTCTAAAGCTAAGTGCTGATTTTGTAAAATACAATACACTGTGGATATTATGTCCCAAGTAAGTAGATTAGATAGATCATATGGGATCCTTTATTGCAATCCAGAGATCCACACAGCATGTACCATGTAACAAAAGTTAAACAATTATAAGAGAGAAAGTAATCAGTAATCTGGGAAGCAGTTTTCTTAGTTTTTTACTTGTGGCTAGAAATTCAGGACTAGCTAGTGTTGGTTGGTATATGTGGATAAATACCATGCTGCAGGAGGTATATAGTGCTTAAAGGAAGATGTTCACCTATAATTCATAGCCTACGCGCAGAGGATGACATGTATAATGTTGTTCACAAGCCTGGCCAGTCAGAAAGGAAAATTTCAGGACCTTGGATAGGGTGCTAGGCTTTCTTGGCTTGTTCTGAAGGTGTCCAGAGCAGCTTGACTTTATTTTCTATTCCTTAGCTCTTCAGTTGAGACATAAAGAGTTTAAAAATGGGATATAGATTCCTAGATCTTCTGGTTGGCACATTTAGCTCCAGAGCACTGTCTTCTTGGTTGATACTTCTGTAACCAGGCAGGTGCTTTTCAGTTTGTGTTTGAGTCCTGGCTGGTCTGTGGGTGAGGGTGCGGGTGCAGGTGGAGATGATGGATGACAGGTGGATGACAGGTGGATGACAGGTGGATAGGTAACCCTGTCCTATCATCATCATTTAAGAACTTCATTAACCATACAGAAAAATATTTCAAAAATAAAATTAGAACATAAAAACATAAGAGGAGCCCTGCTGGATGAGGCCGAGCTCATTTAGTCCAGCATCATGTCTCACACAGTAGCCCACCAATTGCCCATGGGCATCTCTAGCAGAGTCAAAGGCAAATCTTCTCCTGCTCTCGTATCCCAGCAATGGCCTTAGAATCATCCTTCTTGTCCCCCCAGCAATTCTAGTAGCCATTGATATATCTGTCATCCATAAATTTGTCTAACCCTTCCTTAAAACCATATAGGCTGGTTGCTGTTATCACCTCTTCTGGCAGCAAATTCCATAGACCAATAACCCTCTGGGTGAGGAAATGCTTGCACTTGTCTGATCTCTCTCCTACCCATCAGCTTCATAGTGTGTCATAGAGAAAAGAAACTAAACACTAAAACTTAAAGAGGCATTCCAGAGCCGAGTGCAGCATTTTCACTTGCTTCCTAAAGATGCACAGAGTGGAGGCTTGCTCCAATCAGGTGCAAGTTTTTTCCACAGGACAGGTGCCTTTACAAAGTATTTTAAGCAGGTGGAACCATCTGATAGATAGCTCCAGATGACCTCAGCTTCGTGGGTGGTTACTGTGGACTGAGGCTGTCTTTCCAATGGTTGTTAGGGCTTTACAGGTGACAGCTTTGACTTAGGCCTGGTGTACTATTGGCAGCCACTGTAGCTCTTTCAGATTAAAAATAATCTGTAATAGAGATGTGCACAAGTGTTCTAAACATTTAAAATTCAATCGGATTCGATTGAATGTGGACATTTGAATTTGAATAGAATATCTTCACATTCAAATTTAAACATTCGAATGAATTCCTATCTGTATGACGCTCATACGTATCTGTATACATTTGCGCTTATAATGCAGGACAAAAATGGGATGCATACGGGATAAAACGGGATGTGTATGAAATGCATACAGATACGAGGAATAAATGCATAAATACATACAGATACATATTTACAGATTCATATCTTCAGATACAAATGCTGTCGACATTTGTACCTTCAGATTCAAATGTAACATTCGAACAAATAGATTCGAATGTATTCTATTCAAATTGGATTTTGTTGTACTCAGATTCTAAACCAGTGGTTCTCAACCTGGGGGTCAGGACCCCTTTGGGGGTCGAACTACCCTTTCAGAGGGGTCGCGACAGGTCTCCTGCCTCCCTTCCCTTCCACCTCCCAGTTGCTCCACACCCATGGTTGGGGGTCTCCACAACATGAGGAACTCCATTAAGGAGTCACAGCATTAGGAGGGTTGAGAACCACTGTTCTAAACATTCAAATCGAATCAAATGTTTGACATTCAATTTGACTCCAATTTGAATGCCCAAAAGACATTTGTGCACATCCCTAATCTGTAACCATCATCTGAACACTGTACACTCAGACTCTTATTTGGCTGCAGCATTTTGGACGGAGCTCCAGTGTGACCGCATGAAGAGGGCATTGCAATAACGCAATCACTAGGCTTTTAGTGCAAATACTGGAAATGGCGTCACCCATGCTTCCATTAACAGCTTGATCTCGAAGCTGACCAAATTCATGAACTTGGTCTGCAGGACTGACTATAAAGCATGTCACTTTTTAAAAATATATATATTTTGTAATACCAAAAGGTTCTCTACTTTAATTTGCTAGTCTTGTAAGTCACTCCCAAAATACAACCCAATCAAGATGACCCTTGCGTACACTTGAAGTGCCTGAAATGTATATTTCATGAGTATGGAACAACTTTTCAATCAATAGTCAGTCTCTTCCTAGTCATAAATTCCTACAACGTTGATCTCCCTTGATATGTGACTTAGTTTACAAATGATTTCCACCTCACTGTGCCTCCTTTGCGGTTTTACAGAATGTAAAACTACATATAGTTAACGCTTTAGTATAAAAGAAGCCTGTCAATAAATGCATAGTTTAATCAGAATGCTTTAATCTGGACACTTGTGCCAAGGGTATCCAGTCATTGCCTAACATTCCAATCATAGGGTGTTTTTCCACTGTCACTAGAAGTACCCATTAAGTACCCATTAATGGGTACAAAAATACCATTTCGTACTCATTAATGGGTACTTAATGGGTACTTGTAGTGACAGTGGAAAAACACCCATAGATAACAAATCATTCCAGACACTGGAAAATTAAATATATGAGAAAAATTGTGTAAATTGCTCCGTGTTTGGATTTTGGATCAGGATTCAGTGAACGACGTCTAGGCCTCTTCAGCCTGGAAAGATGGCATTTAAGAGGGTACCTGACTGAAGTATATAAAATCATGCCTGCTGTAGAAAAGGTGGATAGAGAAACATTCTTTAGAACACAACATTAGAACCGGGGGCATTTTATGAAGCTGATGGGTAAGAGGAGTTGGATCAGACAAGGGGAAGTATTTCTTCACCCAGAGAGTCATCGGTCTATGGAATTTGCTGCCAGAAGAGGTGGTAACAGCTACCAGTCTAGATGGCTTTAAGGAAGGGTTAGACAAATTTATGGATGCCTAAGTCCATCTTTCAGGCCATGGGGACAAGCAGGATGCTTCTAAGGCCATTTGCTGGGATTTGAGAGCAGGAGAAGGTTTGCCCTTGTCTCTGCTTGAGATGCCCATGGGCAATTGGTGGGCCACTGTGTGAGACAGGATGCTGGACTAGATGGGCTGTGGCCTGATCTGGCAGGGCTCCTCTTATGTTCTTATGTTCACTGTGACCAAAAATTAAAGAATAAGGGACCCTTGAGGGGAAGGTGGCTTCTAGCTATCCTCAGGAAGGAGTTACTGTTGTTGCTCAAACTTTCTGTATGCTAAATGTATGTAGAAAGCTTGGGGAGGGGGTGGAGAGAAAGAAGACCTAAGAAAGTATGTCCTCCACTAACACTTTCAGCCAAAAATCAGCTGAAAGAGGATGTGGGAGCAATGTTGCACTGTTTGACAGCAGTCCTGCCTATCCCCATGGCAATGTTGCAGGTTAATCCCCTGGGAGCTGAGAAGTCCATGCAAATTGCATTGCGTATACATCTGCCCTGGGAATTGTGGAGGAATGAATACAATTTACCTGCTGCCTGAGTCAGATGGAGCTTTCAGTGTGTTCATTACCAGGATGAACTGAGGATTCTTTGTTCCTTTCCTCCACTAAGGCTGTGTTCAGACATAATAAAATGAGTGCCTCAGAGCCATCTCAGAGAAGCATTTTGTGGCCCTTGTCTTCCCAAGCCTTCTCTTACCCACCTTTTTAGCATAGAATTTTCATGAGGGGTGGTAGACTGAAGCTTTGAAGCCTTTTCTGGGTTGTTTCATAGGTTCTTTCCTGTGTCTGAGCACAACCTAAGGTGACTTAAAATTCCAGAGGGTCATGTCCAGAGAGGGCAGGAGAAGCAAGCACGTGCAAACTCACGCATACAGCAAGACACCAAGTCTATTTCCGAAGTCCTTGGGATACAGAGGACATGTAGTCAAAGAGGCCAAAACTCAGGTTACCAGAGAGTCATCTTAATTTGGTGAGTCAGTCAGGAGTCAGGAATCAGAGTTCACACAAGTTGGGGGTCGCCAAGAAGATTCTTCATTTGCAACAGAGGTTGCTGGACTGGGCATTTCTTAAGTAGGACCTTGGAGGGTCACATCCCTCTGACACAACTGTTCGGCATGGGGGGGGGGTGCTGAGCACTGCAGGTGTTCTTGTTGTCTCTGGAGACAACTCTGGTCTGAGACCGAGCCTGAGCCCTCCACTTCTGGGGGGACAGAATCAGTTTCCAAGTTTGGCCCCTGGGGCACTGCTCCCTCGTTTTGGCTGGCATGGGTGGAGACCCCACCATCCAAGGAGTCAGAGAGGGCACGAGGCATGACACAGAGAAGCAATTTTGGGACGCCTTTCTGGGTGTGGCATGTGGGAGCCCCCTTCAAAGTGATCTTTAAGGCAACCTCGGTACTTGATCTGACAAGGGCTAAGTGTCAGCTAAAAGGAGGCTACCAATATTGTGTTTCTTTCATTACTGTGAATATCATATGAGTTATATGTTACTTAAACAAAGAAACCTGCGAATTGTCTCCTTGTACTGCAACTTGCTCAGTGACATGCTCTAAGGGTTGGATACAGAAACAAAAAGAAGTATTTTATTTTTTAAATAACTAAAAGACAGTTCCCCGATTGCCAACAATCTTTTATCTCTTGCTTTGCTCCATTAACTTGTAAAACCTCTGCTCAAGCAGTTTCAAACTATGCAATCTACCGGAAGGCACGTGGGCAGAGATTTTGCACATCGGTTTAGTGATCCAGAACCGACCGCATACAAAATGGTTTGCGATCCATTAAGGCTTTATTGTAAATCATCTGGATCCATTAGAAGCCTAGCTGATCAATGATTCCTGCAGATTTATTCCAGGTTATTTCAGAGCGCACTCTAATGGCACACACACATCAGGGAAGCCCTCTGACTATGTTCCTGTTGCTTTGAACTTTGCACTCCCTAAATGGCAGAATAAACACTAAATGGACGGTGTTTGTAAGGCCTGAAACTAATCAGGACCTGCTCGAAAGGAGAAATTATGCATAATGACTAAAAAGAGAAGACATGCAGAATGGAAAACAAACTATTAGGTAAGAATGTGTTTTTTGGTCCAAAAATAGTGTTCATATAGTATTATTTTGTGCAATTGTACTCTATAGTAGAAGCTATTATAAGCACTCATTTTGTGCCATTGTCCACCCACTTTGAGCACCTAAAACAGAGTAAAGAAGAGAGTGTTTCATGCCAGGAATGGAGAATTCAGATCTAAAAAACATACTTCAAAGCAGCAATTTAAAAAAAAAAAGTACTAAGAGCCTGTTTGACTATAAACACCTAAATGCAAGAGAATCTTCAAAGATATGTGTACAAATGAGCTGCCTTCCAATTCATTTCACAAGAATCCTTTTAAAAAAACAAGGAATTGTTAGCATTGGCTTGGGACTTTACAATGTAAAGTTGCTAACTTGCCATCTTCTGTGGGTTGCTGAAATAGGTTTCCTGGATTGCACCTCACATCGGACCCAGTTCCAGTGGCAAAAACTAATGGCAAAATGCTTAGCATGGAGGGCTGCACATGAGCCACTTGTTATGGACATGGCTGAACAGTGGATTGTGCAGTTGTTACAATGGGGCCACAGCAACAATATTATAGCAGCTCCTTCATTGCTTCAGATCCAGATGTTGGGGGAGAGATAGTGACAATCGGCAAACTGGGATAAGGTTGAACACGCACACGCGTACTCTTTTTTTCTTGTCTGTGCTTCAAACAGTCAGTTCCCTATGGAGGAAAAGCTTGGGGGTGGCATTCTGCACACTGGTAGTGACCCCTGGATGCTACAGTTGTACCCAAGGCATACACCCTTTTCTCACCCATTTAAGGTGAGAAAGCAGTAGGTGGGGCTGTGGGAGGTCAGAAGAGAGCTGTGACTAGCCCAAGGTCACCCAGCTGACCTTGCGGAGGAGTGCAGAATCAAACCTGGTATTCCCAGATAAGAGTCCAGTCTCTTGGGGACTTGGGACTGTCTCCATTTTGGGAGGGGGTAAGCAAAAATGCAGCTCTGTCCCAGGAGCATGGCAGGTGGGATGGGATGGGAGAGGGGGAAGAGGCAGAGGGAGATGATGCTTTCTTTGGGCTCTTCCAGATTGTTATGGACAGGGGGATAAAAAATATACATACAGTATACTTTAAGGAGAGGCAGTGAGAGGTTGAACGAGGGACCTATTGTTTCAGTGATTGGGGAAATGGCCAATGGCCGGGCAGAAGAAGGAGAAACTAAAAAGCCCTGCTGTGTGTGCCAAGTATGGGCCAATGTTTAGTGTGGGCAGGACACCATGCAGCATGCATTTCTTAAGGTGTGTACTAGAACAGGGCAGGCTGAAGGGTAAGCAATGTTCAGTTAGAACCAAAGTGCAGCCTGATTATTTGCTAATATGTCTCTTAAGGCCCTGATCAGATGGGACAGTGAAGATGGTGGTGACCTGATGCTAAAGTGATGGGCCACTTCCTGAGGCCTGTGACAGCTGTGT
This sequence comes from Aspidoscelis tigris stejnegeri, assembly GCA_023333525.1. Taxonomy (NCBI): domain Eukaryota; kingdom Metazoa; phylum Chordata; class Lepidosauria; order Squamata; family Teiidae; genus Aspidoscelis; species Aspidoscelis tigris. Next base: position 77,969,170 of record JALMGA010000005.1, on the reverse strand, counting down.
TGTTGGATTATGCTGCGCATCATTTTACAGCTGTGTGACTGAATGTACAGCTGTTGATATAGCAAATAACTTTGCTGCTGGACCTGTCCAGGGTATTAGACAGATGTCCAGTTTGGCACAGGAAAGAGAAAGAACAGTGCCAATGTGTTCAGAGAGTGCAGAAATCCCTCTTTCTCCACCTTTCCCTGCCTTCCAGTGGAGCACAGGCTACAAACATGTGTGCTCATGTAACCGATGGCTGATGAGGGCATATGCCTGTCTTGATCACGGCCTTTAGTGCCATCTCAAACAGCATGCTGGTGCAAGCGTGCAAAGACAATAAAACCATGCCAAAATGGGAAGGAACAATGCCAATTTAAGCTGTACTGTGCTGCTAAACAAAAAGGAATTAAAGCATTATTAAATTAGTGGAAAAGATAAACCCCAAAGTTCCACAAAGTGTTAGTATTTCTGTATTGTGCAATCTGTAGTTCAAGTGTCCTCCACAGACAGAAGAACTGACTATAAACTCACTCTGTAATGAGAGAGAAAAAATACCTGAAAGCCTACTTAAGGTCAAAAACCAAGGCTCCTTCCACAGATAACTAGTGGCTTGATGGACTGATGCACCAAATAATAACTCCGGGCATTGGCCCAGGAGTTCAGGTCTCCTTAAGGGATAAGAGCCCCTGCTACGGACACCTGATGAGTCGCAATAATGATGAAACCAGTCATGTCCTACCTTGGCCAGTGGTGGTTCTGTAATTTATAATACTGTACTGTGATACACACACTGACAATCTGAAACTGCCACCGATATAAACCTCATGGGTACTTAGGCATCCAGTCTAGTATCCATTGACACACCTGTACTCCATGGATTTAGCTAACCCTTCCTTAAAGCTATCTAGGCTGGCTGCTGTTACCACATCTTCTGGCATCACATTCTGTAGACTGATGACCCTCTGTGTGCAGTGCAAAGACGTGTGACCAGGAGAATGCGAACTATGCAGAAAAGTGACGGAAACATCAATTTGTGGCAAATGAGACAGGTGACAGAAACAAATGGTATTGATTAAGTATCAGTTGGCTGGTGTTCAGTGAGTCATGTTAGATGGAGAATGTTGCGCAAAGGAATAAATGAATGAAGGGTGGTAGAAAGTTCAGTGTAAGGGAAAATTCCATGCTGGAAAAAAAAATGGAACCGAATGCAAATAAGGTTTTAACACAGGTTGGAGGAAATAAAATTGAACCAGCTGCCACGTCAATCAATTCTGACTTTCGCAGGTGCACATTTTGTGGGGGGGGGGAATAACTAAAGTGTACACACTTTAAAAATCCTGACTTAGGAGCCAGGTGTATAATGAGTCAGTTGTAAAATGGTTGCCCGTGGGGGAACAACTCATGTAAAAGCTGCCTGCAATCCTAACAAGAAAAACACATAAGGAGCAAATAAAAGTGTAGCAATTGAAACGTTCCATTTCAGCAAAGTAACCAGTCATTGAAATTGTTCATAGAATCAGACGATAGGGACTGAAAAATGAATTATGAATTTAGAAGGAAATTACACATTTCAGAAAAACTCAGAATCAGACAGTTCAGCACTGCGTATTTAATTTTGGTTTAATTATCTCTTCCTCACTTGTTCTGCTTTAATCAACTGATTTTTAGTTAAAACAAAGGTCCCCTGTGTGCATTTCACTTTCATTTTAAAAGTGGCTTACATTTAACTTAAACCTACTCCCAATCAGAGAGAAATAAACAGCTGCAAATTAGCTCTCAGATTAATGAAGCAAGTTTGTTTGCCCCCTTATAGATGTTAACTGCCTTAACTTAAGCAGCTTGAATTTAGATCTCAGGCTAACAACTGTTTCAGTCTAGGTCTGCCTGAAAACTGCAGGTAAAACTGTTTCAACTTGAGGGTGTTCTCCATTTGCTGAAATTTTGAGACCAAAGTGTTATGGGAAACTATGTCTTTTATAAGAACATTAATGGTTGCCTAGATTGAGTAGCTAACCCTAGATCGGTGATGGCCAACCTATGACACGCGTGTCACAGGTGACACGCCAAGCCCTTTTAGGTGACACACCTGGTCACCCTGGCACCTGGGCATGTAGTGCTTGCTTGCTCTTGAAGTGTACAAAATACCAGTTGAAGATTTAGCAAATGTAAAGAATTATTCATTTTTGCTTTTAATAAAATACATGTATCAAAAATATAACTTTCTTACTAGAGCTAAAAATATCACAAAATTATGGATATTTCTGGAAGTGACACAGCACCTGAGTTAAACTAGGTTTTCTTGTGAATTTTGACACACCATGCTCAAAAGGTTAGCCATCACTGCCCTAGATCTAGGTTTAAGGACTTCTGGGTTTGGAGGCCATCCTGCACTGACCTTTGATATGAATTACAATCCCTCATAATCCTGTTTAGTGCTTCTTCTGTCCACCTGGATTTTCTCAAGATATTCACAAGGTAGTGGGACTGTCTTATCCATAGCTTGGAAAACTCAGTGGGCTTCTAAGACAGAGCAGAGATTTGATCTGAACCTAGTTCTAGCCTAGTGCCATTAGAGGGCCTTATATTTTTCATATATTATGTATTTATATACAGTATACTAAATAAATCCTGTGTGTTTGTGATGTGCATGAATATTTGTAACCTTCATTAGACGAATTTGGACAAATTCAGACATTTGTACACGAATATAAAATTACAACATTTGTATATTAACATTCCTATGAATAGTTAAGAAATTCATTAAACTGGGGAGGTGGGAAAGCGGCTGCACCAGTCACATCTACAACGGACCCAGAGGATCTGTCACAGGATCTGTATTAGATATGTATTTATTCATGTCGGATATCTATCAGATACATATAATTTTCATTTCATTTTCATTTCCATTTTATTTGTATACCGCCTTTCCAAAAGAAAATTTGCCCAAGGCGGTTTACAACAAACAGAAAACAGGCAATGCAAAATAATAATCAAAACATTATAGTAAAAATACATTATAAAAATTTCACAACATACGTATTCGTTCCTATTGGATATTTGTACAAATTCATATGAATCCATTCGTATCGAACAGAATCCTACCTACCACATTCGAAGGAAATATATTCAAACATTCTGAGTGACAAATTTACCCCTGAGCTGTTGTCTTTGTACATAACTAGAGTCGTTCCAGATCTTGGTGAAGAGCTGAGAAGTATTCTGTGTCTTCTTGAGGTGGATTAAAATATATGTTTGTGTACTTTCTCTGTAACTTATTCTCCTTCTCTGTACATACGTCTCAAGACCACCTTTCATGTCCAGAGCAGACAGCAGCAGCAAGTCCATGCGCACTCAAGCCCACAGCTAGCGAAGCCAAGTCAGTTTCAAGAGTCAGTCAGGATATAGAGTTACACGGAATCAAACAGGCCAGGGTCAGGTTACCAGAGATTTGACATCAGTCAGGAGTCCATCAGGAGTCCATCAGAGTCAGGAGTTCAGAGGTTGCATGAGCCGGGGGTTGTCAAGAAGATCCTCTGTTTCCAACAGAGGTGGCAGGGTGTGACTTCCTTATGTTGGGCTCAGAATGTCCCACCCCTACCAATGCAACTGTTTGGTGTGCTGAGTGTTTCAGGTGTTCCTGTTCTCTCCAGAGAGAACTTGGCTCTGGGCGTTGGTCAGCATCTAAGTCTGAACTGGCCCCCCTCTGGGGGCGACAGAATCAGTTTCCGAGTTTGGCCCCTGAGACACAGGTCCCCTGGCATGGGTGACAGCCTCACCATCTGAGGAGTCAGAGAGGACACGAGGCATGACACCACCTGTAATAGAAACCTAGACAAGATTGAATCTGGAGTGACTGCAAGGAGGGCTGATTAGAAATTAGCTTTTAAATAAAGATGTGTATGGTTTGAAAAAATTACAGAGGTACATGCTTTCCTTGGGAAAGCAAGGTGAGGCATTTCTCCTGTTTTGATTGAATAGATGTTCTTTAGCAGTTGTAAAGAGGCAAAACCAAATTTTTATGCAGTGCACCAGCCCTTGGGAATTGTGCTTCATGTTCATAAAGAAAAGAAAGCAAAGACTCTTTTAAATTAATACTGTTCTTGAGAGTGGTTGAGTAAGGATTAGTATCGAGCACTACTAATCGAGTTAAGTGTTTCCTTAATTTTTCTAATATATTCCTTGCACAGCAGCAGCTTGCCACAGTGAGAAACCCATGCCCCTTTGTTTTGCTTAAAGCCAAACAGAAATGTGCTGCCCTTCAGAAAATGTGTCATTTCACTACTTAACAGCATCAAGCTTGGCAGGAAGCCATTTTCATCACCTGGCTGTTTGTGGTAAAATGACAACATACAATGTATATTTTTAAATTGCATAAACATGATTTGCATCAGAAGTAAAGACTGCAAGTGATATCAGTATGGAACCTGGTACCTCCAGAAGAAGAAGAAAAGAGCTGAAGAGTTGGCTTTTCTACCCTGCTTTTCTCACCCTTTTAAGGGGACCCAAAGCACCTGACAAAGCTTTCGGTTCTGCTCCTCACAACAGAACATCCTGTGAGGTAGGTGGGGCTGTGAGGGCTCAGAAGAGAGCTGTGACTAGCCCAAGGTCACCCAGCTGGCTTCATGGGGGAGTGCAGAATCGAACCCAGTATTCCCAGATAAGAGTCTGGCTCCCTAACCACTAGACCAAACCGGCATACTCTAGAGTTATGCAGAACAAACTTGTGCTGTCTTCCCAGGTGCCAGGTGGGGTCATCCATCTAGACAACTAACTTTTTTTCTCTTTTGGGTAAGCTGCTTTATTTCTATTTGTTCTGCCTTTTATTTTTCATTCATTTATTCATTTACAACTATAGGTCAGGATCTTAAATGGCTGCTAGCATGGATGCCTCCAGGTTGGAGAGATATGCAGGATGCCTCTAAAGCCTTTGTCTTTTGCTTGAGATGCCCAGAAGCAACTGGTGGGCCACTGTGTGAGAGAGGATGCTGGATTCAATGGGCTGTAGCCTGATCCTGCAGGGCTTCTCTTTTTTCTCTTAAGCCTGTGAGCTAGTACATGAGGCTGTTGCTAATCGGAATAGCTTTCCTGCTTGATTCTGAAGCCAAGCCTTGGTGTGTCCTAATTCAGCAATTCATATCTTTATTGAACCTTTAGTGAGGGCTCAGTACCCCATTTTAATCTGAGAGTACAAATCTATGTGATGCAAGAGGATTAGATGTTTTCATTCATATGAACAGTTTGACAGATTGCAGAGATCGGTGCAGTTTAAAAGTTTTACTACCGGAGGGAAATCCAGATGTACTACTATATTTAATTACAGATCCTTAATTGGTATTATCAAACAGATGCCTTTTGAATAGCCACTATGCCTCTTCTTGCAGGAGGTAATAAATTGTATCCTGCTGGTTTTTACCTACTCTTCGTGCATATTTGTCTGGCATAATGTTGTCTGCTTAAAGAGGAAAGTGAACCTGGCAGAATGTTTGATAATTTGCAATTCTGAAATTTTCAGTGTTTGGATGGTGAAGTGGCAATATGCAAATGCTGAGCATCTACATGTGAAGATGTGACCTGCGAATTGTAAATGTGCTGAGCCTCGCTCTCTCTTTCCCGGTCTGCAAGTGATTTAGTGGTGCATGCTGCCAGAATTTATGGAAATAGTTGGCTTCATTACTACTGTGTTATGACATCTGTTTGTGTACTTGATAAATGAACATACCTGTTTTTTCATCATCAGATGTCTCAGGGCAGGCCTTGCTGCTTATACTTGCTGATACAGTAAAATGCGTTCTTTCTGGTCTCTCTTCATAAACACTGTGCAGTGAACTTTTCATGAACTATTTTAGCTATTGAAGTGTAGCTATTGTCATCTTTATATGAATTCTCTGTATCATTATGAATGCAAAACATGCACTTATTTGAATGTATCAAAATTTCACAGTTTATAAAGCTAAGCCTTAAGCGAAGACTTGAGACAGTTAGTGAATTCAATTTTTGTCCTAAGCAGAAATCCTATGCAAAAATACCAGAGAGTAGGGGTGTGCACAAATGCAATTTTTGGGATTCAGTTCAATTTGAATTGAATACCCAAAAATTCAATTCGATTTGAATGTTTAAAATTTGAATTCAACCAAATTAAGCACATTTGAATCTCTTCATTCAGATTTTTAATTTAAATTTGTACTTACAAATGTCAACAACATTCGTGGATGCCAGTACTCATCTTCCCCAGGCCCGTACACATCTGTATACATTCTGTAGTTATCCTGCATGCAACCCATTTTCATCCTGTATGGATTCGTACAAATAGCTATGGATGCGGGAAAGAGATGGATTTTCAAGTACAAATCGTGTATGAATCCATACACATACGAATGTCCAAATTATTCAAAACGAATAGATCCAAAATTTGAAATTTGCATCTAATCTTTAAATTTGAATTTAAGGACATTCGATTTGAATTTGAATGTTGAAATTTGGTCAATTTGATCAAATTTCAAATGCATTCAAATATTTGTGTACATCTCTAGCAGAGAGAAACACTGTAGGAACTGGTAGAACTTACTTCTGAGTGAATTCAGATGTACTTCAGATGTGCAAAGAATTCCATGTAGCCTGTATAGAGCGTCCCATAATGCATATGAAATCTGAGACAGCCTATCGTATGTCCATTATGGAACAGAAGAATTTTCTTTAGCCAGTATGATAAAAGAGTTTATCATGATTGTAATACATTTATTGATTAGTCCATTAGACCATATCAAAAATAAAAGTACACATCACAAGTACATAAAATCTAATACACAGCCGGACAGATCAGCAGACGCCACCCTGAATATGATTAAGTGCATAGATTTTCATGGCCTTCAAGATAAAAAGTGCAACTTCTAAAACAGACTGCCTATCAGAGCCCCTAAACAGTATATGAAGTTTCCCAGTATCTTGCAAAATCTTATAATTATCTAGAAGAGGGGCTATGTAAAGGCTCCTAATTTTTTCATATAGACAGCATTATATCTTCAACTGTATTTTCCCCACAAACACAGGTTCTCCTATCATAGGGTAACCTCTGATAATGGCCCATTTTAGTCATAATGTCCACTTGGTCAAATCTTGTTCTAGTAAACAGGCTATGAAAATGGCATTGGGAAAGTGTGGTATGTTTCTACATCATCATGACATTTATGTGTGGTCAGATAGGCTGTGGCTAGATCAATGTTGGCTGCAGTGTCCAAAGCCCGTTGATGAAGAGATGGGATGCCTTTGAGGCTGAAAGAACTAAAGGTGTGAAGAGAGAGGCCAACCGTTGTGGTAGAGTTTTCCAAACAATGAAAGCCAAGATGACTTATCCCTTAATTGTGCTTGCTCTACCAGACAGAGATGAAGGAATCTGCCTGGAGTCATTTGTGTTATCTTTACCCAAAGTTTATCATGAGATGCGGTCCCTTTTTGAATACGAGATTTTAAAAGAAACAACAGCGGTTATTTAGCAGGACTGCAGGCTTTTTAACAAAGCCAGAAGGTGAGCAAGATACAGCTGTCAAGAGGGCACTTTGAAAAACAGAATAAAGATTCAAAGTGACTTTCAGAACAATTGGAAAACTAAGCTGTTAACAAGAAATACTTCTGTGTCTCTTAAGGATATTCTTGATAGGAAAGGAGGAAGAAACCTTAAGTAATATTACCAAATAGAATAGCACCTAATCTATTATTCTGAGAAAAGGATTTGACAAAAGACAATCCCATCTCACTTTCACAGGGGAAGAACAAACTGTCAAAAGTATATCCTCTTCATCTTTTCAGAATCTAAACCAGGGGTGTCCAACTTTTTGGCGTCTCTGGGCCACACTGGGAGAAGAATTGGCTTGCGCCACACATTAAATACACAAACATTAACAAAAACTGATGAACCAAAGAAAAAGTCCATGCATAATTTCATAAGGTTTAAGTGAATTTACAATTTTGCATTGGGTCTCATTCATAGCCATCCTGGGCTACATGTGGCCAGGGTTGGACACCCAGATCTAAATTCTCTTAAAACGCTGAAAGAGCAGCAGTCATTTTTAACTAATGATAATTTTAAGCAGGACTAATCTGGCCATATGGTCAATCTAAGCAGTAAAACTTGTATTTTGTGATTGTACCTGATTCGGTGCTCCCAATGAAGTCCTGGAATATAGACCCAGTTTACCGAGTTTTCATTATTCTTTCAAAATTAACTATTGTAGCACAATATCTCGTTGTTTCCATAACTGCAGTTGTGTCTTGATTACAGCATGAGAAGTACAGTGAGAGTTCAGCAAGAGCTGTCACAACTCAGAAATCCCAGTACAGTGTGAAGTGAGAGTTAAGTCACATGGAAAGGAAAGTTGCATCTGTAACGACAGTCTACTGCTGTGGCAAATGCTAAAACACAGAGCATCGATCTAATGTCTAGGCAATGTTGTTAGGCAGGGAAGCCCGTATAAGGAAAATGCACGGATGTGCTGGCAAAGGTAACTAAGAGTCACAGGCGTGACTATCAACAAAGTGCTCAAGGTTGGATTGAGCAAGGTTGGATTGAGCAAGAATTGCGTAAGTCTGTGCAACACTTGCAACACAGGCTTGTGCAACACTCAGGAAGTGAGTCACCATCTATGATAAGAAAAAGGTATAAAAGTGCCTATACACTGCTGGTTAAGTGTTATTGTTGTTGATTGCTGGAAGAGAGCTTGGATGGAGAAATGTATACTTGTACATGCAGCAACCGTTAAGAATAAACCTCTGCGAAGAGAGAGAACTCCTGTTTCAGTCTGTTTCTTAAACTGCGGGCAGAAGAAGGAGGGAGTTCCTGAAAGGCTGGACAGCTCCGGAGATGCCAGAAAGTTTTCCGGGACAGCAGAGCTTGTCTTTCCAACACGGCCGCGCATCTGCTGATTTAATACCAACGGGGGCTGACACCCCCGCCCAACAAATGTGTGATAAATATGGGATATTGGAGTGGCCTATATCTGCTGCCTGAGTTTGTATCCAGGTTCAATGGATTTGCTTCGAGTATGATGGAGGCACAAAGGCTGAAATGTAGCAGTATTCTTGTAATTCTTTTTCCTGGCCTTGAAGCTTGAGGTCTAACAATCTCTTTTATAAATATTTATCCAGTTGCTTAGAACTGGCCAAGCCATCAAATCTGAATCTCTTGTTTCATGTATGAATCACAGCAAAGTAGGGATGTCCAAGAATATTAGAAATATTTGTTATTTTATCGAATTTGGCCAAATTTGGCCATTTGAATTCGAATCGCATGTTCAGATATTTATTTAATATTTGAACAAATATGAATATTTCAAATCATTCATATGAATAATTCTGACATTCATATGTGTACAGATTACATACGTATCCATATGCTTCTTATTTGTATCTGTATGCATTTGTACGGATCCATATAGGATAAAAATCGGATGTAAACGGGCAAATGGAACGACAGAATGAAGTCACAAAAAGTCTAAGCACAAATCTCATTGAATCTCACTCTATAGGACTGAATCTAATCTCACTGAAATAAGTGGGGACCATCAACCGTGGTTTATGTTCCATTGCTTGCAATGGGTTTTGAGTGTAACTGACTTCCTGTTTGACTATTAAAAAGCAAGTCATAATGTGCTGGTCTTATACAAAGGAGAGATTAAGGGTGTTTTTCCACTGTCAAAAGTACCCATTTTTGCATCCATTTAGGACCCATTTGGGTGTGAGCTGGATGACCCCATTTCCACGATGGCACCCATTTGGGACCCGATTGTTTCCACTGCCATTGGGGAAATCAGGATCTAATGGGTACATTTTGGCCTTTAATCCAGATTTTCTGTAGACCCCATTAAAGGGGTATACAATGGGGTCTTCCCCCAGAAAATCCAGATTAAAGGGAGCAGGCAATGGGGTCCAAAGGAGGCTAGGGGGAGGGGATGCACCTTTGGGACCCCCCCCCAACATTGGCTTTGAAGTCACTTCGAGGTCACTTCGAAGTTGACTTCACATTCACTTCGAAGTCACTTCAAAGTTGACTTCACATTCACTTCGAAGTCACTTTGAAATCACTTCGAAGACTGCCCCCCCCTGCCCCCCAAAACACCTGGGGTAATGGACCGACCCCTTGTGGGTCGATCTGGATTCCCCAGATGGGTGCAAAGCTGTTTCCACAGCAGGGATGTTAGCACCCATTCCTAATAGGTGCTACACTTCCTGTGGAAACACATTGGATGCTTCCCTTAATCCGGATCTACTAGATCTGGATTAAGAAATGTACCCATTCCTTAGATCCGGATCTTCTTAGATCCAGATCTAAGGGCTGCAGTGGAAAAACACCCTAAAACTCATCTGTAGGGTCCCAAGTCCAAGTGAATGTATTGATTATTTCTGCCACTTCTTTATTTATTTGAAAGGTTTCTATATCATCTTATACCAGGAAGTCCTAAGGCAGCGATTCAAAAGTAAATGATTAAAAGTAGAATGATTAGGAATAAAACAACTCTAATCGTGAGAGAACTTGTTAATTGCAAGCTCTGGTAAAAAGAAAAGTGGAGATACCTATCAAAACTTTGGAGGAAAGACTGTGCTAAAGTTTGGGACCACCACAGAGTAGGCTATGCTTCAAGTATCTGATGGAAATGGTACTACTAAGAAAGTTCAAACAAATTTCTCTGTACTATCATGTTCTTACTTTATTGATGCTGTTTTTGAGCTATAACAGAATGTACTCACTGGGAAAAATCTAACTATGCCAAAAAACTATAACTAAAAACTATCTATAGATGATATCACTCACCAGCCCAACTGTCAAAATTTATGAAAAATCAAAGGTCAGATTGTTAGCATGGATGGTTGGAATGTCCAATTCTACAAAAATTCTGAATACAAATAAAACAAACTGCAAAAATATTTAAAATTCCATTTATTATTGATAAATATTTAGCTCTCCTACAAAAAAAAGTGATCACTCAGCTTGGAAAGATAAATCTATATACAATACTAAATTATAATATCATAAATTATGAGAAATTGCTGTCAATGAATGTCTAACTTACAAGCATAGATTAATATGTGGAAACCTCCCTACACAGACACCTCCAGATAGATGCATACACTACAAACAGATTTTGCAAAGTATGCAAATTACTGGCAGATTAATATCATCCCAGACTGTACTTTATTTTAAAAAAATTAGTTTAACCTTTAACATTTTAACTTGTTATTATATCAGTGACTTTGGCGTATATCTTAAGGTCTTTTTTATTTGGCTGCAGTGAGTTTTCATTACAGAATATATAATAATGTTATATAATTGTTATTTCATTTGTTTGTTACTCTAAATAAGTAAATAGATAATACTGCTAAAATTCCTACAGAATGTACTCTTAGCAAGCTTAATGAAAAAGGCAGCTCTGGTTTTACAATATCATAAGCTGGTCTCTGAATACAGTCATAAAGTAAATGAAGCTAAAGCAAGCAACACCTGAAATCCAGCAAGTTTCTGACATTTTCAGGCTGCTCCTTGCTATAATTCTATACTTGGGGTAGCATTCAGAATTGCAGTAAGAATTACAGCCACATTTAGATTAGTTTGACAGATTTATGCTGACCTTCTCAGAACTGGAATGATTTTCTTCCTTTTATTAAGAAATTATGTTTTCAAATGCTAATTACTTTGATAATTATTCTCTGTGATTAAGAGGGTTAATAATTGGGGTGGTATGTGGATTAATTAGATGGTGCTGGTGAGAGGAACTGGAAGATAAATGCATCCTCTAAATAATGAGAAGTATTATTAATGGCTATTTCACTCTCAGGCTACACTGAATAGCCAGTGAATCACAGTTGCCATATTTCACACCTTGTAAGTCACACTGACATATTAGACATGACTGTAATTTGGCAAGGGATGTTTAGGAAGTATAAATAAGCAAATAAATAACTAGGATGCAGGGTAATTTTAGGAGAATTTAGGTGTGTGTGTTTTTAAATGGTTCTTACATGGCAAAAAAAGATAGTTCATTTGTCTAAATGGCGGTCTGCCATGCTGTTAAAAACATAGTCAATAAACCAAGTTCTTCAAGAATGTTGAAAAGTTATAGCGTGTAGTTCTTCTTTGCAAACTCCTTTAGCACCTCTTGAGATGTGATGTATCTAGCCACAGCGTGCCTGTTTGCACATCAAGCTGCCTCTACCGATCCAGAACATCCTGGAACGTCTACCAACTCCTCTGATAGTTGTGAGCTATGGAGTTTTTATTTCTCCACAGCTTCACCAGGAGCAGCTGGTGAGCTCCTGGACGTTCCCAGGTACAACACTCAGTGTGATCACTGTGACAGGGCAGGGCAGTTGCTGCTGCTCTGCCTAATCACACACTCCATTGCAATTGCCATGGCAACTGCTGGGTGTGCAGCAGATGTTGCCATGGTCGTTGCTATGGCAATCCAGATGGTCCAGGCTGGACCATCTATTCTTGAAATGCTGGTGGTCCAGTTGAGGAGTACAGCAGCACTTCAAGTGTGCCTGATGTTTACTTCACTGAAATACTATTCCAGTCAGGAAGGTTTGAACATGCCCATCTATTATTATAACTTTTTCTCAACCACAATAATATCTTGATTATTTTGGTCCTGTTTCTGGGATCCAGGCCCTCCTTTGTCCCCTTGCTGCTGCTGCTGCTGCTGTTACTCCTGCTGCTACCATTATTGCTGCTACTACTATTTTAATAAAGGCCGTATCAGAGCAGGAAATGCACTCTAAAACTCTAAAGATGGCTTCATTTGCTCAATCTTATTTGTTCATGAAAATAAAAAGGATGTCAGAGCTCAGTTGCACCCATTAGGGTGTAATGTGTAGTTTGCTTCACACAGCTTGTTTGGGCTGATAAATTATAGGCTATGTTAAATAATTGGGATGATTTAAGCAGCCTTAGTAAGAATACAGCTGAAGCATTACAATGTGTCTATTTTTAAAGGATTATTTTAAGGCCTTAGATTACTACCATAAACATCCCTTTAAACTTTAACTACCAAAGAAGGTCAAAGACAGTCATTTATTTGTCTAGCAATAAACAGTAATTTATGGATACTCACTATTGGGTCATATTTACTCCCTTCTATCTTTTTGGCATTGATATGAAGCTGTTGAATTGCTTTCACTGAAAAGGATGGATAATTATCATTCGTATTTGGAAAGCAAAATAACCCTGGTATTTAAGAGAACAACATTTTCGAAGCTGCAGCTAAGTCTAGAATTTCAGTTTGGAAAATGTCTGCTCCTTACACACAGTTTCTAACACCAACAGAATGAGGCTGTAGTACTGTACTTCAGATGTACCATTTCAGACCCCATTTAGACCCTGGTCACACTAGTAGTTTAGGATGAGCTTAGGTTGTCGTCAGGTCATGTTACATTATTTTTATTCAGTTCATTTTCCAAGCTGGCCTACCCCAGTTACTGTATTTTCTGTATAAGACTACTTTTTAACCCAGGAAAATCTTCTCTAAAAGTCAGTGGTTGTCTTATAAGCCAGGTGTTGTCTTCTTATACGGCGAGTATATCCCAAACTCTATATTTTAACTGGAAAATTTGGAGGTCGTCTTATACACCCAGTCGTCTTATACGCTGGAAAATATGGGTAGATCATTCTAACTGGAGTTCTGTTTTTCAGAGGACTTCCCATCCAGGCATTCCAGGTCATCTTGCTTTCTCAGTTGTGAAGCAGGGAGATGGGCTAAAGGAGTCTGAACCATGCTGTGGTGGTTGGGTCCAGTATTTCCTTTCAGCCAATGTGCATGCATGGAGTTTGTGAGGCACCTCCCCTTCTTTCTTCGGCTTATATGTATGATTCTTCTGTCTAGTGTTTTTCCACAAATGCATTATTATTATTTTTATAAAATGAATCACATGGAGAAGAAAGGCACATAAAAAAGGAAGGGTGTGTGTGTAGGTGGTGGAGCAGGCTTTAAAAAAGAACCACAAACACACACCCTCACCCCCCCTTGAGTGACAGAACGGCATCCAATAAGAAAGGAGGTAGATTTGACACAGCAAAAGGGATGGAGAGCCAAGAGTTCCATGGATCTGTAATGACCATTAGTGATAAACGTGAGACATCCAACTTATTTCTGAAGGATGTGGAAATTGTTTACTTTGAATTTTCTTTTTAATATAAAAGAGCATGGCTACCTGTTGAGAAGTACAAAAGTTTTATTTACAGCCGTCGCGAAAGCTGGGACCAACCTCAGACAACAAACATCAGAGGAAGTCGATGTCTGTGTACAAGCACTCAGGTTATATACTTTCCCTTTCTGTATATGTGGCATATGCTTGCATAACTTTCATATTCCTTTCTTACAAGTTTGTTTACATAAACAAAACCAACCAGTGCCATTTTAAAAAGAAATCCACTCTCCTTCAAGGGCATCATAGGAATGCCTTAAGTACAGTGAATAAAAATAGCTGTGGTACAAATATTCGGAAACAAAACAAGCCTTTCCCACTTGCTTACAGCTGAGAATAAAGACGTGATGAGTTAGAGAGGAAAAGAAAGGTCAACTGGGATAAGTAAGGATGAAGTAATTGATCAAACGGAAGAGCTCATAAAAGCAGTCACCTTTGTTTGATTATTCACAAGCTGGTGATTACATGCAGCTCTCTCTTTGCAGATGTCGTGAGTCCTGTTGGACATACTGTTTCCTTACCCCTCCTTCCTGGGCAAATGGGATTTAGAAAAAGAAAGCTGACTGTCAGAAACTGGTGTGGACCGTGTATACATTAATGTTGGGGTCTGTACCCCCGTCTTCTGCTTGGTGAAAAAGGACATTCAGCTGCAAAGCTGAAAAATTGGCTGTTTTGCTATTGCAGGTGAATCAGAACTTAAGGAAGGGTGGAGATCATAGATATAGTAGGTTCCTTTGAGATAAGCACAATGGTCCTTTGGTGTCCTTTGGAGATAAGTTAGGGGAAACACTTACTTTTTAAAAGCTAACGCTTAACAACTAATGCTGTCAAACATATGCCCAGTGAGAGTAAGAGAGAGTGAATGTTAATACTGGCTTTAAACAAAACTATTAATCACTATAAATATGAAGGCCTCCCAGTGCTTTGACGGATCTCCATATGGAGGAAGCTATTAAGTATTATAGACATAGGATAATCATGCCATTCTGGCATAATAAGCCATAACAGATTGTGACATATGTAGGACCTACGCATTTTTGTATTGCTACAAGTGAACGAACTTGCTCAACCAATTCATATTATAGCTGGCTACTTTGGCTGTTTTGACTGCTCCATTTTCCCTCAGATGTGACTTGACTCAATAAATCTCAGGGCTATTTAGCAAAAATAAATTTGCCTTAAGGTTATGAGCTGTCTTCTGACAAGATGAAAACTTGCTAGGTTCACTAAACTTTCCTTCCTTCCTCCCTCCCTCCCTCCCTTCCTTCCTATTTCTATCCCACCCTATACCTGAAGGTCTCTGGGCAGGTTAGATAAAATTAAAACAGATGAAAAGATGCCAATGACAGTGAGGGGATGTTGTTCCCTCAACTGAAAGCCAGGGTAAAGAGGTGCATATACATAAATTCTTCTCGTGTGCTAGTAGAAATGTTATCTATATCACCCAATGTCCCTGTGGTTTGTTTTACGTAGGAATGACCAGCAGACAAACTAGGACCCATGTAGTGGGACACAGAAGCTATATTAAAAATCAAAGGATAGAAGACCCTATGGTGAAACATTTTATGAACAAACATCACTCCTTTGATTCTTTCAAGTATTGGTGTGTAGATGGGATACCTATAACCAGTAACATCAAACAATTAGAATTATTAGAACTCAAATGGATCCGTAGATTGAAGTCTGAATCCCCGTTGGGTCTGAATGAAAACATAAATTGGTTGGTCTGAAATATCTTTTGTTTGTTTTTCCTAACCCTAGTCTTTCCCTGTATTTTTCTGCACTCTCATTCTTGAGTCTTTGCAGAATCCTTCCCCTCACCTGAGCAGCTGTATATAAGAGAGCTCTATAGTTTTGTATTTCTTATTCACATAGGTGTTTAGGGCAGACATTGTCTTTATTTATTTTACCCTATTGGGTTGCTTTCTTTTCTTTGGGAAACCCCCCCTGTTCATTTTTAAAGAGGTGCACCTTCACCTGTCTTCTGAATGTATATAATGAGGGTATCTGGCGCACCACAGAGAGGAATTTGTTCCATAACCTGGGGGCTACAACAGAGAGTGCCTTCCCTGATGTTCCCACTTCCCTGCAGGTGGTGGGACAACCAAGAGGGTCTGCAGGTGGTGGGACAACCAAGAGGGCAGAATTCAGAGCACAGGCAGGTCTATATGGGAGGAGGTGTTCCTACGTATATGCTGACAAGCATGCTGGATATGTGCTAGGAGCTGTAGGCTGCAGCTCTACTTCCTGTTTGTAGGCATCTGGGTGAAGGGCACCTTCAATGGCGAGCCTTGATTGATGCGTCAGACATGGCACCTCCATATCCTGGGGGCAGGAACTCCTGTTCCCAGATATTTCCTCATGACACATACTCAATATGCACCTCATCAAGAGTGTGGGAAAGTACAGTAGAGATGCAACTATAGTCCAAAGCGATTGAAAAGTCCCAAGTGAGCCACACCTTTGGAGTAGTTACATGTTTAAGTAACATTTATTTATTCTTTTATTATAAGTTATACAGTGAACAGAAGAAAAAGGAAGATAAGAGTTAACTGATTTATTTATTTGTCATCCTTCAAGGTGGGGAACAACAACAACAACAACAATAATGCATAAAAATATTCTTAAGCTATCTTTAAACTATAACCATCCATTCCTCTCTTCCACCCTCCCTCCCTGGCACGACTAAATCCAGAGAAAGCTACAAACCATTTGAGTTGCGCTACGTGTGATTAAATCATATTAATACAGCCATCTCACAAAATGAAACTTCTCCTGGTAGACTCATATCTTGAAAATGTGGTAGAAACCCCGAAAATGGGGAGCAAACTTTAAGGACAGTAGTATTCCCCTCCCATTTTTGTTTTCAAAGCACCTATACTGTCATTCAGCATATCTTCCCAAATTAGCTTGCATGAGGGTACGCTGTCCAAATATTTCCAAAAGTTACATATTTAAGTTGAAAGCCATTTTGATTGCAGGAAGTGAAGGGCCTAGAGGCTGAGTATGTCATGTGACCAGTATGTCTCAAGCAAAACAACATATTATTTAGACAATATGCGTGTGGAAAAATTTATTTTTTTACATTATCTATTTGAACCACAATTCTATCTCCTTATGATTTTTGGGCGGTACGGTAATATACTGTAACTGTATGTTTTACTGCATGAAATGAAGTTGTGGGTCTTAATATGCAAGATCATAAAGAGTGATTGTTTCTCTAATTGTTCTATATTGGTATGATTAAGGAATCATTTTAGATTCATTAGTTTGCGTGTATTAATGTAGGTTTGAATAATTAAAAGGCCTTTTTGATTTGTTATTTATGAAAGATGTACTCCGGAATATGAAAGAACGATTTAAAATGAGGGGAGCAACACTGAGTCTTCTTTTTCCAAATTTAATGATGGCAATGCAAATTTTTCATTTATTATATATTATCTTGCTTTCAACTGATTAAAAAAAAGAAAATAATTTACGTACATATTGTGAATACACTAAGTGTTGTTCCTCAATTCAATGTGGAGTTTGCTCCCAGGATGCTGTTATTAGGATTATATCTACCCATATTTTCTGGCATATAAGACGACTGGGCGTATAAGACGACCCCCAACTTTCCAGTTAAAATATAGAGTTTGGGATATACTCACCGTATAAGAAGATGACACCTGACGTATAAGACGACCCCCGACTTTTGAGAAGATTTTCCTGGGTTAAAAAGTAGTCTTACACGCCAGAAAATACAGTACCTATAGCTTTCGTAATAATGCCAAAAAATTCAAATAATGCAAATAATAAATAAGTAAATAAGTAAAAATCTAATAAGACTGAATGTATTAATTGTGAAGGTTCTCAGTAACCATGTACCTAACCAGACTGGAAGAAGTTATGTAAATTAATAACCTCTTCTGATTAATATTTTGGGGACCATATAGTTATACTGCTACTCCCATCTTAGATTTCTCTTAGGTCAAAATGCAGGACATTTTTCACATATGGCTTGGACTGGAGCAAAGATATGTGTGAAATAGCTAGCAGTGATTCTTGAAAAACAAACTTGCTGAAGGCTGCCTCCCTATAAAGCTGGCATCTTACAAAGTGAAACTTGAAGCATTTTATCGGCTTTGATGCTGGGTTGAGTTGGATTAGTTAAGGAGCAGTGGTGAAAGGCTTGCCGAGAGCAATACCTCACAACAGGAAATGCTTCGTTTGATGACTGCAATACCTGTGTGGTGAACCAGAAGCCTTTCCTAGGAGAAGCATGTGCCAGGTTTCTCCATAGCAGGCATGTTCCTCCAAGTAAGAATTTTGTGTAGCAGTCTAAGGGTATGATCACACAGGGCATTTGGGGGCATTTGTTTCAAAAGGGTCACCTCATTGGTGGATGTAAGGAACAAGACGCTGAGTCACAGTGTTGAGAAGAAATACCCCAAAGCCACCTAACTTCCTTCTGTTCCCCTTGTCGTCTTTGTCTTGAATCATAGGGTGTTTTTCCACTGCCACTAGAAGTACCCATTAATGGGTACTTAATGGATACTTCTAGTGACAGTGGAAAAACACCCATAGTAACCCCTCCATAGCATTGGACACCAGCGGCTGGATTTCTGGATCCTTGATTGGTTTACCCCAGCAACCATTTCCACTGGCCCTCTGTAGCTTCCCACCCCCATATCCCCCAAACTTTCACCCCCAAAGCTTTTCTTTTCCATCTCAAACTTACCCCAGGGAACGTTAAAGCTATACTCCAGGTGGCAGGATGAAAATGTGAGATCTTGTTTAGATCCCGTAATTGCTTCTTGCCAGCCCTGCTAGCAGGCGGCGCAAAACTGTAGGACAATCCTTAGCCCTCATAACAAAAATACTCTGAAGTTCAGGTTTAAAGATAACATTTAATTAAGAAATAGAATGAAATGCCATAATCAGCTCTCAGGACCGGAGCTAATCTGATTAAACAATTGGTTAGAACTGGCTAGTTCAATGCAAGTGAAAAATCTGGATGTGGGAGATGCTATAACATTTTTCAGCTGCAGGATAATTCATCCGATGAGGGCTCTTGCTTGTTAAGCTGCAGTAGCATCCCTAAAATCTGAGATCTGCTTTTGGGCAGGAGTAGCATCTTGTAGTGTTTGGAAACAGCATTTTACATATGCCTCCCATTGCTGTTGCTATTTTTCTGTGACGGACAATAGAAAAGGAAACTTTTTCAGGATGTGAGCATTCTAAGCATCGGTTCTCTCTGTCAGTCTTGGGAGAGGATTAATCTTATAGAGGAAACCCCTGGCTAGGGACGTGCGTGAATACTAGATATTCATATGAATTCAGACATTTTTATATGAATAAAAATTTACGACATTTGTACATTGACATTCGTACGGATATAAATGTTTCGGAACATTTGGGAAACGGGAAGGTGGGAAAGCAGCTGCCTCAGCCACATCTGCAACGGGTTCAGAGTAGATTCAACATGGTTTGAGAGTGCATTCAAAGTGATTCAGGGCAGATTTGACCCTTTCAGAGATGATGTTACGGGATACATATGTATGCATTTGTATCAGATATTCATATGAATTTATACGAATACATTTGTATCAAATAGAATCCTACCACATTTGAAGCGAATATATTCAAACAAATACGAATTTTCTTAAATTCAATTTGATATTAATCAAATGCAGAAAAACTCATTCATGCACATCTCTACCCCTGGCATTTAATAGGAGTTTACAGAGGTTCTGTACCTATTTATATATTCTTTCATACTCCAGTAGCATTCAGTTATAATAGTGGCATTACTCTCTCGGGGTAGGCTCCTAGAATCCCTCAAGAATGTCAGATTCATAAATATTCAGTGACTGTGCCAGTGGGGAAATAGTGAAAAGAAATGTGAAAAGTTCAGATGTAAAACAAGTGGGAAATACATGGCTTGTAGGACCAAAGGATGTAATAAATACAACTGAAACTGACCTCCAATAATCTCAGACTTTCTGCCCTTACCTCACCATGATCTGGATCAGTGGGTTTGGATCACACAAGAACCTCTGGTTTGAACCATGGTGAGGCTTGGACTGGAACAGCACCATCTCATAGAATCAAAGAGTCATCAAGTCCAACCCCCTGTTCAATTCAGGATTTCCTGAACCATTCCAGACAGATGTCAGTCCAACCATCTAGCCAAGGACATCTATTTCAACCCAGCCAAGCCCCTTCACTGGCCCTGAAGCTTGCAGAAGCTCTGTAGCCAGCTTCTGAGGACTCTAGTGCACCGCTGAAATGGAACCCCTAATAGCCCCGATCTGAACTGGTCTGTGATCTGAGCTGGTCCAAGCCAGTGTGCCGGTAGACCTGCTTCATCAGTAGTACAGAGGAGGAGCCTCTTGATCTGGATTACTTTCTGTCTGGTGCAGATGAAGCATACTAGCAATAGGCAGGGCCTTTCTAATCCATAATAGCATGTGGACAAATGATGTCTTGAAGAGGACTGCTAGGTGCTCAGATCTGGGCAACAGATAAATGCAAAAAGGCCCTCAGCTTCTCTCAAAAGAGACAGTCAAAATCAGCCGGCCAAAATGTACCACTAAGCAGAGCTGGAACGCCAAAGTTCCTGAACTTTGTGTTTCAAAATTCTCTTAACATGAGCTAGGTTAGAAATTCTGGCACCTCGTGTGAAAGAAGTGCTGGTTTGCAAAGTGAACTCTGTGCGTATTCAAACCACAGATTACAGAGCTGTATACAATTGTGCAGTCACAGATGACACAAAATTCACAGATACTGGAAGCTTAAAGAATGAGGGGGGGGGTTGTTCTCAGAAGGGAAAATAAAAGGTATTTGTCTTTGGCTAGCTAAAGTTCTGTGCTGTCATACTGAAGTGGGAGTTCAAACAGGAGAGAAATGCAATATTTTTCAATTGCCTATTGTTTTGAGTGTGTAAATGAACCTTATGATAGAAAGGAGCCATCAGACAAAGATGATGCTAGCAGGTTCCTATTACTGCTTGATAGATATATCCCTTATAGCAAATACAATACTGAAATCCCCCTTGAAATATTAGTTCAGCAGCCTTGCTTCCTTCTAGGCATGAGTACATAGCTCTAACAGTTGAACAAACAAGGTTAAATTGCTGCAGAGGGTTTGGGAGTTCTCTCCATTGCTGGGAACTCTCCGGTGTTTACAGAGAAATGATATGCAATCAGATGTAATGTAGTTGCTATTGTTTCTGATTTTTCTTATTTATTTTTTAGAAAATGCCAGGATCTGTTAAGACTAGGAATGTGCACAAATATTCAGAACATTCAAAATTCGATCAAATTCATTCGAATTTGGACATTCAAATGGTTTTGTTATTTGTACGGATAATTCTGACATTGGTATGTGTATGGATATATATGCATCTTGTGTGTATCTGTACGCATCCATATGGATCCATGTGGGATGAAAATGGAATGCATACGGATGCGTACAAGATTCGTATCATTGGATACGTATCGAGTATTCGAACGAATAGATACTAATGTATTCGTATCGGTTTTAATGTAGTTTTGAATATTCGATTCATTACAAATTGAACGTCTAAAATTGCATTTGTTCACATCCCTAGTTCACACTCCTCTACTCACTATTCCACCTGAAGGGTTTGCATGGCTTTCAGAGACATCCTTCCTGTCTCTCCAGCCTGGAGACAGTACTTAAGCATCTCTTCTAGTAGCTATTGATATAGCTTTCTTCAGCTCAATATAAAACCAAGTATACATTTGTGTTCAACTACAAAAGACTGGAAATATCCATGCATATACTTGCTGTGGAACGCCTGAGAGACATTTTGCCACTTCACTGAAGGAGGGGCTGATAGACACACTATTGGACTTCATAACTGCTTTGATTTACTTCTGCATACTGAGTCTGATAATATTCCTTGAGTTATTGGGTGTTTTTCCAATGGCATTTTTGTGCCCATTAATGGGTACTTAATGGGTACTTCTAGTGACAGTGGAAAAACACCCATTGTCATGTTGTTTGGAGTCAGGGCTTGTTAATAGTTTTTATTTTTGATACCTGATCTTTATACAAATATAATTACTATGTTTTATGTTGTATTGTTAGTACTTGGTATTATTTTGCTTGTTGTTTGTGTATCTTCTTGTTTTGTTGCCATTCACCATTACTATCCATGTTATATAGACTTGTTCTTACTTATGTATCCATCATGCCATGGGTGGCCTGGAGCTTGAAGGGTGGTGTGGTGGCAATGTAATGGGAAAAATCGAGAATAAGCCGGACAGGCCCTCTGGAATCAAAAGCTGTTTATTTTACATGCAAAATTGACACAGCCTGCATTGTTTCTCCAAAAACTGTGTGTCCAGAAAAGGAAAAGTCCCTATCTTATACATTTTCTCTTGAAGGCCATCTCAGTTGCGCAAGTGAACCTGTCGTTTTTCAGGTGGTTTTTAAGTTTCATTACAAATTAACATTCAGCATCTTTTAAGCAGTCTGCTAAATATAGAAAACTTACTGGAGAGACAGCTTATCTTAGCTAGCATGAAAGCAACATTTGTATATCATAACTACTATTGAGAAAAGAAAAACACACCAGGAAAGGGATCTCGGGGTTTTGGTGGACAGTTCAATGAAGGTGTCAACGCAGTGCGCGGCAGCAGCGAAAAAAGCCAGTTCAATGCTGGGAATAATTAGGAAGGGAATAGAAAATAAGACAGCAAGTGTCATTTTGCCCGTTTATAAATCTATGGTGAGGCCACATTTGGAGTATTGTGTACAATTCTGGTCACCACACGTTAAAAAGGATATTGTGGAACTAGAGAAGGTGCAGAAAAGGGCAACCAGAATGATTAAGGGGCTGGAACACTTCCCTTACGAAACCAGGCTGCAACGTCTAGGCCTCTTCAGTCTGGAGAGACGGCGTTTAAGAGGGGACCTGATTGAAATATATAAGATTATGCATGATATAGAAAAGGTGGATAGAGAACATTTCTTTTCTTTAATCTCTGTTTGTGGGAAGGAATAGAAAATAGAGAAAAGAAAATGTCTTTTCTCTATCACACAACACTAGAACCAGGGGGCAGTCTATGAAGCTGATGGGTATGAGAGTTGGATCCGACAAGGGGAAGTATTTCTTCACCCAAAGGGTCATCGGTTTATGGAATGTGCTGCTGGAAGAGGTGGTGACAGCTACCAGTCTAGATCGCTTCAGGGTAGGGTTAGACAAGTTTATGGATGACAGATGCATCAATGGCTACTAGAATGAACGCCTAGGTACATTTTTCAGGCTGGGGGGTGGGAGGCGGAAGCAGGACGTTTCTAATGCCATTTGCTGGGATTCAAGAGCAGGAAAAGGTTTATCCTTGTCTCTGTTTGAGGTGCCCATAAGCATTTGGCGGGCCACTGTGTGAGCCAGGATGCTGGACTAGATGGGCTGTGGCCTGATCCAGCAGGGCCTCTCTTATGTTCTTATGTTCTTAAAAAGGGGGAGGCTTATACCAAAATAGAAAAGAGATTTCTTATACAATAGGGAAATATATATATATTGACCATTTGCCATCTTCAGCAAGGCACAAGAGCAAGTGGAGATGTGATAGTGGCATCTGATGATACCAAGGTTGAATGGAAGGTTCTCTGCAGTGCGTTTTTGGATTTGTTAACATTTGAACTTATCCCAAGATGAATTTGCAGTAGATCAGGGAAACTGCTGATGTCTGGCAATACACACTGCGGTCCTGGAATGCATACTTGGAGGTACATGGTTTTTCATTAATAGAAAATAATGGGATATGACAGAAGAGAAATACGTATTACTTTGCTTCCAGGTTATTTTAGAACTATTACATATAACCTCTGCAGAGTTTGTTGTGAAAGCCCGCAAATGGTGACAAGTATATTAAAACTGTGTTAAATCACATAAACAGCTTAGGGCTGTCATATATGGTTGAAAAGAAATTAAAATTCCAAAGAAAATGATTTAACTGTAATTCCTTTCTCTCTAGGCATTGTTTGGTGCTTGGATTGTGCTCCGTTGCCGTAGATAGGTTGCAAAGAGTGAGAGCAAAGCAATTTTGTTGAAGACTGTCCTTTCCCCTACACAGCACAATGATTCTGTACAAGTACTGATAACCCTCTGCAGTTCATATGCTCTATGGAAACATATGCATCAGTCAGGTTCCTTATTAAGCTATGGAAACCGGAGATCAAATATTTTAATCTCTGTTTGTGGGAAGGAATAGAAAATGGTCTATATGACCCCCTTCTTTTACCACACTGAACATACGTTACTAATCACTAATCACAAGGGGTTTTTGGGGAGGAGGTAATAGGCTGAGTTGGCACCATGACGGGGAGCCTTAGCCCCACACACTTTCACTTCACTGATTGGGTAGATGAAACTGAGCCTTACTGTCCAGCCTCCTTGACACTAATCCATGTAATACAAGTACAAATTGAATTTATCCATAGATATGAAACAGTTGACTAAAGAGGAAGACATTCTTGTCCCTAATAACCTTTTATAATACACCTTTGGATATTTGTGTGGCAGTAGTTCAAAATGCCCCACTGGATCAGACCCATGTCCCATCTAACCCAGCAGTCTCTTCTTACAATGGCCAGCCAGCTGCACTGGGAAATCCACCAGCAGGACATGAGCCCACAAATTGTTCTGCATTTGGAGAAATACTGCTTACTCCCATCAGGGCTAATAGCCATTGATAATATTGACTTCCGTGAATTGGTCCATTCCCTCTTTAAAACCTCCCAAATTCCAAACTTTAACCATGCCTTATGAGGGGGACGATTCATCCAGGTTTCAGTTTTAATGGGTGGCCTTTGGGTCTATATAATATTCTGAGAAAAGGATAAAAACTTTTCCCTGACCATGCATACAGTAATTTTATACACCTTTGTCATGTTTCCTCTTACTCTAGTCTAGATCATCTCTGGCTGTGGTCACACCTAAGGTTTAATCCAGCTTCAGTCAGCAAAGTGACCAGTAATTTTCTTTCCACATTATCTGTCTCAGAGGTGAATTTTCTGAGTTATTGAACAGTGAAAGAAACCAGCTTGTTGCTTTGCCAATGTATTGTCTCACTCCCAAAGTGGACTGAAGCTGGATTAAACCTTAAGTATGACAACAGCCATTTCTGTCACCAACATCAGAATTTTCTCAAATTCTACTACATCCTTTTTAAGATGTGCAGATCCAAAATGCACACAGTATTCCAAATGTGGTCATACTATCATTTCGTAGAAGATCATTATAATATTAGCTTCTCTTATTTTCAGTACCATTTTTATTATCTGTTGACCAGTGATTCTGTGGAATGACCTGCTCCTTTGGGGATATCAAATAAACTTGATTGAGTGCTCTTTTTAACATACATATATTTTCTTCCAAAACCAGGCATTCCAGCTCACCCTTCTTCACTCATAGACTCCTGGTAGTTGCACATAAACATCTGTTTGGAGTGGCTCTCTTTGTACCTACTTGACTTCTGCCATTTTCCCCACTAAGTTTAGACGCCTTTGAATATTCATGACATCTAACTATGTTTTCATTGCCTATTTCTATCACTTCTTTTTAGGACACACATAAATCTTATTAATCTCTTCTCTAAACAGTGATTGATCGTGAACCAGATGGTCTACAGTCTTGCCAGCTTTTCTCCCACCATCCATTTAAAAGCTGCTGTTCCACTTTTTTTTATTTTAAGTGCCAGGAGATTTGGTCCCATTTTGGTTCAAATGGAGCCTGTCACTTCTGCACAAGTCAAGCGTTCCCCAGAATGTTTTCTAGTGCTTAACAATCAGGAGACTTCCTCCTTGCACAAAATTCTTATCAAGACATTGAGCTATTTGCAGAGAACAGGTAGAATTTATGAGAAAACTGTATGGAAGTCTTTGCTTTCAACTTTCTGCCTAGCAACCTAAAGTTAGCTTGTAGGACCTTCTGACTACACTTCAGGCAACGATTGGTACCCAGATGTACCATGACAGCTGACTCCTCCCTGGCACTATCCACCAGCCTATCTAGATGGCACATGACATCTGCAACTTTTGTACTAGGTGGGCAAGTCATCATGTGCTCAGCATGTCCACCACACTCACAGTTATCTACATTCCTAATGATTGAATCAGCTTCTGCCAGAAGTTCCACGTGCCAGAGAAGAGCCCTTGGCGTGTGAAGAATCCCTTTTGCTCCTGAGAATGGGTCCCTTGCCCAAGACCCTCCGGTTCTGTAACAGCCACATGGCTGTCATCATGTGCGTGGGACCCTGCTATCATGTCTCCAAGGACCCCATCTGCTGTTTCTCTGCTTCTCTCAGCTGTTCCAGTGAAGGGATCAGACTTGCACCAGGAGCACCAGGAGTTCCTTGTACAAAGCACACACCTGTGATATCTGCCCAAACGTCAGACAGTCGTACATGTGGCACTCAGTACATCACATATGTCCCACATCCCCATGGACTTCTACCATCATGGTTTGTTAGAAGAAGAAGAAAAAAACAAGGAAAACAAAACCCAAGAACAATTGCCTCCCCATAAAAAGTACAATGGGAATATTTTCCAGCCTTGTTGTGGCTTCAGCTGCTGACTGTCTTAAAATAATATCAAGATTTTATCATTATTATTTTTGATCAGCATATGAGCTGCATTTAGGAGCTTAGTGACTCACCCAGCAGGAAGCCGGATATCCAAATTCAAATGGGGCCCTGAAGCTTTAGATCTCAATTCTGTGTCTTCCTCTAAGAATTAGAACTCTTCCTTTCAATTTGTCAATCAGTTGATTTGTGAAGTTAACTGATGGATGGTGCTAAAATGAACCTGGCTGATTTTTCATTACTGCAGAACTATTCTCTGCTAGAAGCAGCTCTTTGACTTAGGGCCTCAGACTATGAATACTTTCAGACTGTGGGAGATTCTGCACTGCCCGGTATACCAAACCAGAAGGCATACGAGGTATCTCTGTTACACATAAGAACATAAGAGGAGCCCTCCTGGATCAGGCCACAGCCTATCTAGTCCAGTGTCCCGTCGCACATGGTAGCCCACCAAATGCTCATGGGCATCTCAAGCAGAGATAAGGGCAAAACCTTCTCCTGCTCTCAAATCCCAGCAAATGGTCTTAGAAGCATCCTGCTTTCCCCACCAGCCTGGAAGATGTACCTAGGCATTCATTCTAGTAGCCATTGATACATATGTCATCCTTTTGTCCAACCCTACCTTAAAGCCATCTAGGCTGTTAGCTGTTAGCACCTCTTCCAGCAGCAAATTCCATAAACCGATGGAGTGGTCTAAGGGGGTTCTACGCCTTAAACCTTGCCCTTTTTAAATCCCACCCTCTTAGGCTGCCTCTTGGAGGTGGGCCTTGCCTTAGGCCACCCCAGTGTGCAGGAGGGAGGTTCCTGGTATGCTTGCTGGTCCACTATACCACCAGTGCAGAATAACCCTATAGCTGTGTTCACACATGGAAGAACCTCCGAGGCAGCTTAGAGATGGTTCACTGGTAATATTGTTCAAACGCCAGTGTGTTTCTCCCCTCATGCGTGGACATTCTGGGCATAAAAAAGTGGATTAGAGATGGGATGAAAAAACAAGTACAACACACTGCTGGTTCTGAGTGGCTTTCAAGAAACTTCCCTATCTGTGAATGCATTTTTCTGTGTGTGATGATGACATTTTCATATTAATCAGTGGTCCTGAGACACCAAGTACCATTGTTGTACTCTAAATCTAAAACTTGTAAAGGAGTCCTTGCAAGGAACCGTGTAGTTCAAAGAGGAGAAACTGCCAGTGCCCTAATCCAGGCCCTTCCAAAACTCTAAATTATAGAACTTTTTTTATTCTGCCACTACAACCTAGCGGTGTGCAGGAATATTTGAAGGTATTCAAAATTTGATCGAATATGCCCAAATTTCAACATTCAAATTCAAATCGAATGTCCATAAATTTGAATGTAAAGATTTGACAATTTTGGCTTTTGGATCTGTTCATTCGAATTATCCGGACATTCGCATGCATACAGGTTCGTACACGTTGCGTACTTGCAGATCCACATCTTTCCCGCATCCGTACGCATTTGAACAGATCTGTATGGGAAGAAAATGGGTTGCATACGGGATAACTACGGGATGCATGAAGATGCGTACGGGCACGTATGGATGTTGTTGATATTCGTAAGTGCAAATTCGAATTGCAAATTCAAATGAATTGATTCAGATTTTCTTAATTCTGATCGAATTTGGTTAAATTTGAATTTTAAATATTTGAATTGAATTGAATTTTGGGGTATTCAAATCAAATCCCACAAATTGCATTTGTGCACACCCCTGCTATAGACAGTTGCAACTTGATTCCACCATGTAACAAAGGAAAGAACGGACCCAAGTGCTATGTACCTATGTATATCCAGGATATATTCATTCCAGAATTAATCATTATTTGTTCTCTGTAAAGATCATGCATGAATTCCAAATTAAATAGTCACTACTGCTTTTTCAAAGTTGCTTACATTCGTACAGCCTTAGAATAATGGACACTGTCATAACAGTTCTATCGCACGTTGATCATTAATCTCAGTACAGCTCGATAACTGAAGTACTAGTAAATTTCTTTCTCTGAGACAGGCATTCATAATTGTGATGCGTTGGCCCTAAAATGGCTATGATAATGTAACAACGACCAGCATGAAACTCTGGCTTAAATTCTTAAGTCCATTTTAATGATGTATTCTGCATCAAATATCTGCAGCACAGATCCATTTCAGCTCTACTCCCCTCTGTGGTTTCGTATTGTCTGCCTTTCTTTCTGCTTTCCCATTTTCTCCCATTTAAATGCCAGGGAAGCTTCTTAGAAAACAGAGCTAGAGTTGCCTAGCGCTGGTTGCATTGAATCACTCACGCCCTATCCAAGCCTGACTGGCTGTTCACCAGCCTTCCTCTGAACACTGAAAGGCCTGTGCCACCCGGGGACAGACACCCTTTTTGTGTGTGTTGACAGCTTTTCATTATTAAAGGGCATAACTCCGGTCCTTGGGAGATTCAGACTAAATGGCGTTCCTGCTGAAGCATGCGCCTATCAGATCGTTTCCTTCTCCCTGCTTTCTTTGCTCTCTTGAGCCCTAACAGAAGGCTGCTGAATAACCTGCTAGGGTTTGTGTCTAGCATTGAAAAACCAGACTTTTAAATATTAGAATCCTATGGGTACAAAAATGCGAGTCGTGTCTTTTCATGCCAGGATATGATTTGGACGAGTTCCATAAACAGAGAACTACATAGGTGAGTTGGGGTCCCAGGGGAGCATCAGTTCACTGCTTCCCATTTCCCAACATCTGAGGAATAAGAAGAAAAGACGTAAGATGCTGAATCAGAGCAGCAGTCAGTACAGGTGAGCACAGCTGGAAGGCTCTCCTGCTACAGAACAGCTCACAAGCTTCCTTTGAAGTCCGCTTGGCACCTGGAAGCAACTCTGGAAGTGGGCCACTTCTTGGTGCCCAGCTAAAAGCCTCAAGCTGGCAACTACAATGGCTGAGAACATGGGGCAGACTTCTGAGCACCCAGGCATACTGGCCCAGATCACACAAAGTGACCCAGGATTGTCCCTACATGCCATGGGATATCACATGCGCCATGGAAGATAGGACTATCACCAACTTCTTAGTCATCCTAGAATTTTTGCGGACACCTCCACTGTTCAAAATGATATGCTTCTGAAAACCAGATGTTGGGGAACAAGAGTGAAGAGGATGTTCATATTTTGGTTGAGATCCTCCCATAGGCATCTGTCTGGCCATCATGAGGAAGGCTGTTAGATCAGTTTGGCCTTTGGTCTGACACAACTGCCTGTTACCTTTTCTTTCTTTTGGTTCATAAATTCATGGAGTATGATGTATCACTGGCTACTAGAATGACCTTAGGTACCATCTCCAGGTTGGAGAGGTAGGGAGTTGAGAGCAGATGAAGGTTTTGCCTTTGTCTTCTGCTTGAGATGCCCATAAGCAATTGGTGGTCTACCGTGTGAGACAGAACGCTGAACTAGATGGGCTCTGGGTAATCCGGCAGGGTTCCTCTTATGTTCTTATGACAATGTCAGGAAAATATTTTGTGCATCATGTATAAGGCCACATCCACATGGCAAGGAGAATGCGAGGCAAAAGCTATTTCACCTCGCAATCGTCCACATGCAAAGCCCTAATTCGGGCATAATGCGGAATAAAACCCTCTAATTCAAAATCTTAAAAAACACTTTATAACAGCACTCACACCGAATTATGGTGGAAGAGCAGGTTATAAAGGGGGCATGGGGACACTCACAGTTACCATCGCAGCATTAACGGGCAGGGCTTTGCTGTCCCCGCCACTAATCCTGCGATGGCAACTGTCCCCCCTTTTGCTAAAATCCTGTAGCCAGCAAGTATGCAGAGCAAACAGGAGGATTTTAGCGTGGTGAAAGCTCCATGTCTGCCTTCTTTTGCACCCTCAAGTCTGCTGGGCAACTGATGGGAAAAGGAGGCAGACAGTGAGCTTCCACCAGGGGCTGGAGGGGGGGGGAGGTGAGGAGGAAGGAAGCAGTTCATCAGGAGGGATTCCCCTGTCTCTCCCTGTGTGCGTGTGTGCATGCGTGTGTGTCAAGTGTGTGAAGGAGGGCTCAGGGTCAGGAGGGGGAGGGGAGGAGGAGGACGTTCCTTAGGAGGGATTCCCCCCTGTCTGTGCATGTGTGTGTGTGTTTGCACACTCAGGCAAGGGGGGAAGGGGTAGAGAAAACCGCAGTATCCCGATGAAGGGATTTACTGCGGTTTTCATGGGGACAGGCAGGTTCACCTGGAACCCATGTTGTCCTCCATTAGCATGCGGACAGCTTAATGCGAATTAAGAGTCACATTAAGCTGTCTCGCTTCCACCCTGCTTTTTTTTTTTACTCCATGCGGACGCGGCCTAAATGAGGTTTTCTTCGCTAATCCCTTGTTACCCAAAGCAAATCCTGAAGAGTGGGGCTATTTCCATTCTTTAGTTATTCTTTAGCTAAACTTATGGACAAAATTTATAAATCAGGAGTGCTTTTTTAAAAAAAAAAATAGTCTGTGCTTTCAGTTAACTTCTATTTTTTTTAAAGTACCTTACATACAGATTTGATTTTTAATTCAACTAAAATTTGAATTATTTATTGTCTAGTACTAAACCCTTTGGTAGTGAATTGCTTTGAAATAACAGCGGCAGTGTTTCAGAGGTGTCAAAGGGAATTTCCTAGCCTTAAATATTTCAAAATGTTAGTAATAAAAACAAAACAATTACATGCAGGACTTTCAAGGATACCCGTAAAAGATGTAACAAACATGCAGCCATTAAAAAGGGCTTAGTTATCAGGAGACAGTATGAAGTCCCAGCATCTGTCCATTGGGGGTGTTTCACTGTTATCTGTTGCTGAATACTGATTTATCTCTATCAGATGCAATTAGAGGAAAATGAGTGCTGCAGCACTGGGAAAATATATTGTGTGACTTCTTTTTGCCTCACGTGTTGCATGTCACATTTTCCTCCTTAAGTGTTTGTTATGCAGGGACAGATTCTGCGCTCACTTTGATACCCTTCCTATGTGACAAGTTATCTGCAAACTGCTATTAAGAGGATAGGAACAGGACTGGGACTTCCTGTTTTTATCTCTGGAATGCATTTCCTGTTCTTTCCAATAAGTTTAGTTAAGAAACACATCAGTATTAGCTTTTACACGCTGTTATTTTGAGGTTAATAGTGCCTTCTCTTGCCCTGACTTGAGGCATTTCTGCACTGACTGTTGTATTGCCCAGCAAAGGGTCCGGAGACCTCCCTTCTACATGCTGATGTGGTATAAGGAAAGCCATGTCCCCTGCAGGTATGTTCTGTCCACTTTGGATGGAGCATAGAATGGACAAGGTGGCCCCAAATGACCACCTAGTCTGGGATACTGGTAGACATTTTTTAAAAGGTCTAACAATGAACTAGCAGACACTAACCCAAATCACAGAGGCATGCCTCCATGTTCTGCTTTAGCAGGGGACCCAAAGCTCACCAGTGAAATGGGCCAAAGTACCTTGGAACAGCCATCCAAAAGCAGGTGGCCTTGTTCCAGGGAACATGGATTGGTTTTGCAGGTGGACTGCTCTAGGGAAATAGACCAGCTGGAGCAGTATACCTAAGATAGGTGTGGAAACAGCCTTGGATACTGCACTAATATAATAATTGGTTGCTGCTTCTAAAGTTCTTTGTCAATTAGTTATTTAAATTTTCCCATGTGCAAGACATTTGGAGAAATGTGGCTTATCATAGGACTCTTAAGGATGTGTCTTCATGGAAGGGTGGGTCACAGTCTGGCATTAGTGGTAAATGACTTCACCTTCCAGTGAATAAATGTGCTTCACTTTCCAGCTCCCAGAACCTCACAGGTTGTATAAGCTATGAGCTTTCCAGTGGAGGACACTTTCACATCAGACCAGAAATGTCCCAGGAAACCAAACACTTTTAGTCCTTTTGCCCCAAAACTATGCCTGTAAGGTGTTCCCTGATCCCTCCATCCCTCTACACAAGGGAATAGGAAGTACCTGTAGTAGCCATTTACCCCAAGAGTTGTTAGAACCACCTTGTAGTTAGGGAGATGTCCAGGCTGGGTGGAATGGACTAGAAACCAGAAGGAGCAGAGGTGTGTAAATGGACCGTCCAGAGGCATCCAGATATTTGTACACCCCACCCCTGGGCTAAACTGTGCACCTTCTGACTCTTTAGAACAGTAGAATTACAGCTATAGGGACAAACATAACTACAGGAGTTTTTTTTTCTGAGCAGCTCATAGAAAATTCCTTGTTCAGCCCTTCTTAAATGAACCTTGACTGAACTATTTTTACCCTGTGTTAAATTTTTGTCACATGTAGACATGGGCAACTGTGTATGTGATGGAGAATGAACTCTTGGTATTCTCAGATAATCTTGGACCTCTTAGTAGCTGATACAACTGACCTTAGTATCTTCATGGAACATCTGGCTAGAATGAGATTAGAAGGCTTTCTTATATCCAGTCACTCTTGAGATATGAGACCACAGGGAAAATGGGCATGAGTAAACATCAAAGGTGGAAGTTTTGATGGGATTTACTACTGGAAGAGGTGTTGACAGCAACTCGCCTAGATAGATTTAAGAGAGGGCAGACAAATTAACGGAGGATAAGTAATTGGGTGGTTACTAGAACTGATGCTCTAGGTACCCTGTCCATGTTGTACAAGTAGGACGAGTTGCACAAATTGTGATGGCTGTTTGCAGGGAGTCGAGAGCAGGTAAAGGTTTTGCCTTCCTCTTCTGCTTCAGAATGTCCAAAAGCAATTTATTTGTTTATTTGTTTGTGTTTCTATCCCACCCTATACCCGAAGGTCTCAGGGCGGGTTACAATATTATATTAATCTTAGACAGGTCCCTGCCCTCAGGCTTACAATATAAAGAGACAAGATACAAAAGGAAAATGGTGTGGGAGGGACCAAGGAACCACAAAAAGCAAGCAATTGAAGTCTTCAGTTCCAATTCTTCTGCTCATTTCTTACTGCTGGAATTTCCCTATTCTCTTCACTTTGAATTTTCTCTTCATTGATGGCAAACCGGATGATGGCAGAGATGGTCAGCCGGCATCTACTCAGTCCCGCCCTGCTCGGCCTCAGGACCAGACGTTTCCTCAACTGGTGGATTGGCTGCCGTAGTCTCTTTGCCATCTTTTGATGGGAGCAGTTGGAGGAGGGAGGGACACTGCTGGGAGCAAGATGGCAGAGCCCAGCCTGCTGCCTCTTCTCCACTCCTCTCAGGCAAGATGGTTTCTAGCCTTGTGATGGCAGTTGGAGGAGGGAGGGGCACTGCTGGGAGCAAGATGGCAGAGCCCAGCCTGCTGCCTCTTCTCCACTCCTCCCAGGCAAGATGGTTCATCGCCTTGTGATGGCAGTTGGAGGAGGGAGGGGCACTGCTAGGAGCAAGATGTCAGAGCCCAGCCTGCTGCCTCTTCTCCACTCCTCTAAGACAGGATGCTGGATTAATTGGGTTATGGCCTGATCCCGCAGGGCTCCACTTGTGTGATTATCATATGCTTTAGAATGAATGGGAAAGAAGCAACGTGCAATGAGTGCAGTCCCCGTTTCCTCCTACCAACTTGGAAACCACAAATTACATTGCAGGAGGATAAGTCTGTTATTCTGCTCTACTTGGCCCTTTCTGCACTGGGCTTTATTCCAGATTACACCCCAGAATAGAGATCTGTTGTCCACATGCTAGTACATACTATGGAAGGCCCTGCCATAGTCTGCACCAGCATGTGGATAGCAAGTCTCTGTTCTGGGATATAACCCAGAATAAGGCCTGTTGCCGAAAGAGTCAGACTTCTTAACAGGGCTATCTGTTTCATGTTAATTATACTCACTTCCGCATGTACATGTATAATATCTTTAAGCATGGGATTTGAAAATGGTTGTTACCAGAATGGTAGGTTTTTAAATTTCATTTCAGTTCTGCTTTAACATACTTCCAATGTGATCATTTTGACTGATGGTTTAATCCACATACCTAAGTAACTTGCAGAATTTCAGGATAAAAATGTTGAAAAATATACTTTAAAAAAACTGAAAATCAGTAACTATTTCTACACTGATATTCATGTTAAAAATGTAATAGGCTACAGGAAAGATATAGCATTTCATATTCAGTCAAATACTGGTTTGCTCAGGTTTGTGCTTTAGGCCAGGGGTATACTTAGGTTCCTAATTTGCAGGGCATGAAATACCTTCCTTACAAAATCAGTCTTCAGTCTGGAAAGACGTTGTTTAAGAGGGGACCTAATTGAATTATATAAAATCATGCACAGTATAGAAAAGTATAAAACAGCACTGGAACCAGGGTGCACTCTATGAAGCTGATGGGTAGGAGAGTCCGATCAGACAAGGGGAAGTATTTCTTTACCCAGAGGGTCATCGGATTATGGAATTTGGTGCTGGAGAGGTGGTAACAGCTATCAGCCTAGATGGCTTTAAGGAAGGCTTAGACAAATTTATGGAGAACAGATGTATCAATGGCTATTAGAATGGATGCCTAAGTACGTCTTCCAGGCTGGGGGGACAAGCAGGAAGCTTCTAAGGCCATTTGCTGGGATTCGAGAGAAGGAGAAGGTTTGCCCTTGTCTCTGCTTGAAATGACCATGGGCAATTGGTGGGCCACTGTGTGAGACAGGATGCTGGACTAGATGGGCTGTGGCCTGATCCAGCAGGGCTCCTCTTATGTTCTTAATTTCCTTGTTGACATAAAGATCAAAATAAACTCAGTTTCAAAGCACCTGATCAGAGGGGATCCTCAGTATTGGCACTTTTCTCCTCTTATCTAGAATAAATAAAAATAATTTGTTATCAGTAATATGTTCAAGAAGTCCAGTAGGGTTATCTGGCACTGTGGTCTCATTGCTTCCTTATCTGGCTGTGATAATGCAGTATAGCTCTACAATAAAAAAAAACAAAATCCATATATTTACTTAAAAAGGCAATGCATTTCCAAACAAGTGAAAATTAGAGTTTGTATGCTTTCATCCTTTCCCCAAGAAAGCAGTTTTGACATTCACAATCAAGCTTGTGAACATTTGGCACACTGCTAAAAAAAAAAAGTGAGATTACTTTCAATTTTTTAGAAATTATGCCATTCAAAAAACCTTGGTTTCTCCCCCCCTCTTTTGACCAGCTGTCATGCATTATTAGAATACTTCTGTTCTTTGTTTCTTACTCCCCAACATATATATTTAAATTTTGTTCTTGTTCCCAAAGTAGTTTTACAAATTCTAATATACTTTCAATTGACAAATACTATATTCTAGTAAAATATATATTTAGGCATCTAGGTGCCACAAAGTGTACAATCAATTCATGATGTAGTAGCAGCGAAGCTGGAATGGAGAGAGAAAAGGCCACATATTTTTCTTTATGGCCCTGTCCCCATGCAATTGAAAGTCTGCTGGAACTCTTCTTTTGCCTCTGAGCGGCCCCATTCTAGGCTTTACAAGGCGCTTAGGGAGCTTAGGAAAGTGAGACACCTGCGATAAAATACGTGCACTTTAAAGAAGAGTTCCAGCGCTTTTTCGGCGATTCGCGGGTTTTGCTCGCTATATCTGCCTTGAGGACGCTCCGTGGCAAAAGGGGCGGGGATTGCTTGCCTGCACACACAGCCAAAAAGCATTCACACATCTGAGAAATGCAGCAGGTTTGCTTCCTTTCCTTTGTAAAAAGAGCCAGAATTGCTCAGAATTGCAACATTGTTATCAAGTGATCTGTGAAAGCCTTAAAAGAGAATGAGCGACGGATCGCGCTGCCGATGCCTGCAGCCGCTGACTTTGCCTGGGCAGAAAGCCTTTTCTAACAGAGAACTGAGTGAAAGTAAGTGCTGAAAGTGAATGAATGAGCAATCATCTGCCTTTGCTAGGGGCGGGAAGCCGTTTCAGGAGACGGAGATCTGGCTATTTTTCCTTTTAACAAGAGAGGGGGCGGGGGGGGGGAAGATGCCCGGAAAGAGAAGACGGCTACCATGAGGACGGAAAGTCCGTTTAGATCGCGGCTACCATGGGGACGCTTATTCCGGAAGTGGAGGGGACTTTTAAAGTCAGCTATAACAGAGTGACGGCAGAGGAAGCCGAGAGGGTCTAATAAGTCTTTTGGGGACAGGGCCTTTATGTTTACATTCAGCTCCAGTCAGGCTGTAGTTTAAATTGGTAGGTAGGGTGGGAATTCCTTAAGATTACAGTTGAGAGTTTATGGCTTTTCCAGTGCAGGGGTTACCCATCTACTGGGCATCTCTCTTCCACACTCTGGTGTGGAGTACAGAGGCCTTGACCCCTGCTACCATGTTGCCTCTGGATCAAAACATCAGGATGGGTGGAAGACTCCACTTATTTAACCGGGGGACCCATTTTGGAGGAACACCAAATTGTGCCACTGAAATGAGTCTCCCGAGGCCTCCATCTGAATGGGTTCCCCTGGGGTCTCCATCAAAGCTCTTGCAAGCTTCAGAACAGCATGGTGTGGTTCTGAACCTAGAATGGATTGCAATTAATCCAGAACAATGCTATCTGCCTGGTGATAGTCTGTTCCAACCCAGTCTCCACACTAGCCTTGAAACTGTACAAATAGATGATACCTACATTAAAAATTCCTGTCACTTGCATCCCTAAAAATCTGCTTGCTTTTAAGAAGGGCTCAGATTTCTCCATCATTCCCCTTTGTAAGAAATCCCTGCAATGTAACCCAGTATAGTAATTCTCATTTTCTGGAGAGAGGAAGAGTGTTAGGGTAATGTATGGAATGAATTGCAGAGGTGTTCCCTGTTACTATTTTTCTCTGATCCTGTTGTTTTAATGTTACCTTTTCTGAAAGGCAATTATGGAAGCCAGGAGTAAGAAGTCATTTTCTTCTTTCTTTTGTTTATATGTTGATCTTCTGTTAAGCAGGAAGAGGGGAGGCACAAGAGAGGGAGAAAGGAAAAATTCACAGGGGTGGAAAGAAAATCTTGCGAGAAGAACTACCTCTGACCTGTTGGCACCATTGAGTGCGGCAATGAAAGACGGATGGAAAAAGTATATAGGAAAATAATGAATAAATTCCACACTGGCCAGTATACCAGACCAGCAAGTGTACTAGAAACCATCTTTCTACCATACATTGGAGTGGTCCAAGGGAGGCCCACCAGCGTGTGGAAGAGAGTTTGCTAGGATGCTTGCTGGTCTGGTATACTGGCCGGTGTGGAAGTTACTCATTATTTTCTTATATACTTTTTATACTTTTTACTGACCAGTATACTTGTGGAATCACCCCAAATCATTTGCTTTTTTTTTTTTTTTTACCGGTGCGTAGGGCTCCTTGTAGCCATCCTGACTGCATTGGGGCGCCATCTCCTGCCATTTCCCCACCCCACCCCATTCCTCCATCTTTCGTCATTATCCTGCTGCTTGCCATCCCCACCATTCTCCAACAGATGGAGAAAAGAGTCAGGGGGTGAATGGTGGGAGACGATGACAGACAGAGGAAGGGGGCAGGGGGGAAGGCAAACACCAGGAGACGAAGAAAGATGGAGGAATAGGGTGGGGGGGAAGCGGTGGGAGACAGTGACCGACGATGGAATGGGCAGGGTGGGGTAGGCAAATGCTGGAAGGAGGACAGAACAGGGTGGAAGGGAAGGTAAATGGCGGGTGGCAGTGGAGGAGATTGGCATTCCCATTAATAAATATTCAGATTTTAACAGGATTCTGCAGTTAGTCCTGTTAAAATCCAAACAGGGATTCCTCGGATTTCTGGGTGTTTGATCCGCAGAAATGGGGAATCCCACCCAAAGTGTAAGGACGTTGGACCCTTTAGCCGGATTCAGGCCAGACCAGAGAGCTTGTGGAAACGCACCTTTAGAGTGTATCTCCTAAGAACATTTTCAGGCACAGGGACTAGTGGAGGGTTTCTGTGTTTTTGCCTTTTTTTTGCTGTATTTGTTCTGACAGCCCCATTCAGAAAAAAAAATCTGCTGCACCTGGTCAGACCTAAAAGAAACATGCACAAGGCTTGAGCACTTCAGAATCTCCCCCTATCCTAATATATCAATGATATCTTGTTAAAACAAAAAAGTATTTCTGTAGTTAATGAGGGTATAGAAATACGCAACAAGACAGTATAACTGGGTTAATTCTGAATCATTGTTGCCTAACTTCATGTGGTCATTATAAGAAAAGTAAAAATCTATCCAAAAGGGGATGCTAAATTCAGAGCACTTACGTAGCATCTCTTTAGATACCTAAAGCCCCAAATGCACATTGGAAAGCACACGTCATGTACAAAATTAGACTAGGCTCAACGTAAGCTGGAATATCATCTGCAAGAGCAAGTGTTGTTATAGGAGATACTCAGCCCAGAACTGAGGCCCTGTCCCCATGCAATTGAAAGTCTGCTGGAACGCTTCTTTTGCCTCTGAGCGGCCCCATTCCAGGCTTTACAAGGCGCTTAGGGAGCTTAGGAAAGTGAGACACCTGCGATAAAATACGTGCACTTTAAAGAAGAGTTCCAGCGCTCTTTCGGCGATTCACGGGTTTTGCTCGCTATATCTGCCTTGAGGACGCTCCGTGGCAAAAGGGGCGGGGATTGCTTGCCTGCACACACAGCCAAAAAGCATTCACACATCTGAGAAATGCAGCAGGTTCGCTTCCTTTCCTTTGTAAAAAGAGCCAGAATTGCTCAGAATTGCAACATTGTTATCAAGTGATCTGTGAAAGCCTTAAAAGAGAATGAGCGAAGGATCGCCCTGCGGATGGCTGCAGCCGCTGACTTTGCAGGGACGGAAAGCCTTTTCTAACAGAGAACTGAGTGAAAGTAAGTGCTGAAAGTGAATGAATGAGCGATCATCTGCCTTTGCTAGGGGCGGGAAGCCGTTTCAGGAGATGGAGATCTGGCTATTTTTCCTTTTAACAAGAGAGGGGGCGGGGGAAAAAGATGCCCGGAAAGAGAAGACGGCTACCATGGGGACGGAAAGTCCGTTTAGATCGCGGCTACCATGGGGGCACTTATTCCGGAAGAGGAGGGGACTTTTAAAGTCAGCTATAACAGAGTGACGGCAGAGGAAGCCGAGAGGGTCTAATAAGTCTTTTGGGGAGAGGGCCTGAGAAACAGAAGCAAGGGACCCCATACACAGAGTCAAACACTTCAAAGCTCTGTCAATTCTGTTCGTTTAAATATTTGGCAAGCTCTCTCGCTCCTAATAAAACGGAATCATCCAGACAGTTGCTTTTAGTTGGATCTACAGTCAATACGCAAGCAGAGAAACAACATCAACCACACTCATTTAAAAGAAAAAGCAAATTCAAGAGATTGTTTCCAGAGGACCTTGGATCACACCTACACAGAGAGTGTGCGTATCTTTATCTGTGGTCTCTCTCCTTTTTTTTTTTTTTTTAGTAACCCAGGCCCTTGTGTATTCTTTGTTGTGATCAGGTACCATTGATGATGCAAATGTATTAATGTAATTTTTTGATAGATACAGAAATAGTTTGCTGTTATCTTCTTCCAAAGAGATGCTGGGGATTGAACCTGTGATCCTCCACTTTCCAGTCAATTGCTGTACCACTGAACTACAACTATCGTCCTTGTACACAACAAAAATCTTTTGACTCTGATGGCTGCTGTTTTTGGGCAGACTTCCACAGTGAGGAAAAATCTTTCCCATCCAC
Source organism: Aspidoscelis tigris stejnegeri (assembly GCA_023333525.1). Classification (NCBI taxonomy): domain Eukaryota; kingdom Metazoa; phylum Chordata; class Lepidosauria; order Squamata; family Teiidae; genus Aspidoscelis; species Aspidoscelis tigris. The sequence continues at coordinate 77,928,772 of JALMGA010000005.1, read as the reverse complement.
CTTTGCTTCCCGACACTTTGGTTTTGTGCCTGACAGAAAGAAATTCAGCAAGATAAACTTTTCTTCTTGGCTCAAGGATAAGGCAGCAAAGATGCCTTTGATGCCTTTATGTCGGCCTGCTGTTCAAGGCAAAGGAGTAAAAACATCAAGGCAGGAGAAATCAGTTTCTGCCACTGTTCGCCAGGGTCTCAATTCACATGTCTCACAGGGGAGGGGATACACTGAGCCTTTGCTCCCTGTGAATGCAGAAAAGCACAGCCTTTCTTAGGACAGCAAAGACCTTAGAGAAACCAAATGACTCCCTCGGCATGATCTCATCCATGATGTTTAAGGACAGCGCCTTAAACACCATTCGACTTGTGACAAACTGCAAAACAGATGGTGAAAAGGAAATTAGTCTTTCTGGAAAAATAACAGACGATCCAACAAACATCAGTGTGTGCGGGTTTTAAAACCCCAAACAGACCTGACTCCCATAATGTAATTAGTAATTAGATATGAATTTATAGCTCCATATGGCAAAAAATGACTAACGCAGGTTCAGAGAATTTATGCAGAATTAATAAGCCCTATTTTTACAACAGAGATTGTTGTTTTACTGATAGATTTCCTTTTTTTTCTTTTCTTTTCTTTCCACGACACTTCTGTCTCTCACATACACACAATAAATCAGGATTATAAAGAACGCCTTCTGTTCACCTGTTTTCATAGCCATATTCTGAGTGGCTGTAGCTCAGTGGTAGAGCAAACTGCCTGGAAAGGAGAAGGTTATGGGTTCTCTCCCTAACGTCTCCCCAGAAGAAGGCAATGGCAAACTACTTCTGTATCTCTGCTAAGAAAACTGCATAGTGGTGTCCATGCAGTCAGCCAGAAGTCAGCCACCATTCAGTAGTACCCAGTAGCAATATTAACCATGTCTTCTTACAGGGGGTGCACTAATCCTGTACGCATCTTCCCCGGGCCCGTATGGATCCGTGCATGTCTGTATGCATCCCGTAGTTATCCCGTATGCAACCCATACGGATCTGTACAAATGCGTACGGATGTGGGAAAGATGCAGATCTTCAAGTATGCATCGTGTACGAACCCGTACACATACTAATGTCCAAATAATTTGAATGAATAGATCCGATATTCAAAATTCGAATTGGATCTTTATATTCAAATTTAAGGACACTCAGTTCAAATTCGAATGTCAAAATTTGGTTGATTTGATTGAATTTCAAATGCATTCAGATATTCGTGCCCATCCCTATCTTCTTAGGATCTCTACTTTCCTCCAAAATTATTATAATAGTAGGCATTCCCACCACATATGCCAACATTTGGGACTCTATTTATCATTTATGCAGGCCAGATGGCAAGGTGTTCTCATTCTTAATTCTCTCCCCCTGTTATGTTTAAGTTTGTTAATCCATGAAATAGTTTGTTGAAGTTCTTGCTTACTTATTTGAGCATACAAATTGAATATATTTAACCAACAATCTTCTATTTTTCCTTGGTATCCTGTGAAAAATCTAAAAACTTTACTGCTTGTTCACTTTCCATCGTGAAGCTTTCCCATAATAACTGTTTCTATCTTATTTCGTGGTCTCTTTATCATTCCCTTTATAATATCCCTATTCAAATAATTCATCAATCCCAATATTTGTAGCCAGTTCCTATTAACCAGTATTCTTTGTATCCTTTCTTGGCAATGGGACCAAAGGTGGAATATCCAGATGTTATTTTGCCAATGCAGGTGCCTTGAAATGCCCGTACCATTGTTCCTGCATTCTATTAAAGATCAGTGATGTAGTGTGCATTTCCTGTTCAGTCCTCACCCATTTTTATTTCCGTTATATTCAAGATCAAATTACTAATTAAAAATGAGTCATAATATACTTTCAGATTAGGCACTCTTTGTGCTCTTTCTTCATATGGAAACTTCAGAACTATCTGCCTATTCTTTGAGTCCTCCCCCCCCCCCCAGTTACCCATTTAGCAAACCTCTCCTCTCACCCACTCAAAATTTTTATAGATATTAATTCTGGAACTATTTGAAATAAGTTAAAATTCTTATTTTAGATCTTTTCAATATCACTAATTCCTTATTTACCTTTTCCCATGCTACATTATAGTTGGCCACTCCAATTTTCTCTTCATTTTTCATTATTCAAATTCCTAAATACTTGATTTTCTTTATGCCTAATTTGAATTCTGTTGATTTTCTTATATCTGTTCTGTAGGAGGTTATTAAGAAACATAGGATCTAGATTAAGGGTCCATGTACTACATAATCTGAGCCTCCCATCTACACATTAATTCAGATCAAGGAAGCTCCATCCCCTACTGATCAGCTCCATCTACATTAGACAGAGCCAGAGTCAGATTAAGAGGCCCTTAATCTAGATCTCTGATAATACTGTTTAATCAGTGCAGACACCACTATTCCTACCCACACCTTCCTGTGATCAGATCCAGATCCAAACCCACTGATTTGAATCAAGGCCCAATAAGTACCAAAAGACCTATGATTTCTGATTTTCTCAAATTTACCTCTAATCCTGATAGTTCTTTAAAATATGTCTAGTATTGCTTTTGTCACTTTTTCTGGTTACCCTGGTCTACCAATACATCATCTGAAAAATTTTTTTTTTCTTCTCAAGCAGGTGAAGGCTTTCCCTTTGTCTTCTTGAGAGTGCCCGGAAGCATTTGGTGGACCACTTTGTTAGATAGGATGCTGGACTAGATGGGTGGTGGCTTGATCCAGCAGGGCTCCTCTTATGCTCTGCATTCTTGTCAGGTTTGCTGCTTTGAATGAACATCCCTCATCTACCCATTCAGCATCAGGGACCATTACAGAAATGCAGTTCAGTACTGATATTAATCTTTCATAGAATACCCTGACCCAGGAAGATTGTCTAAAGGCCTAGGCTGAATTTGCACTTCAGCCCATAGTATGCAGTTAGGCAACATCCAGCCAGGTACATCTGGAGGTGTTTACAGCCTAGAAACGCCCCCTGCCTGCCCAGAGGTTGACTAATTGCATGCTAGCTGTGAAACACAAAATTGTGCTCCACAAGCAGGCTAACCTTCCCCAGACACTTACCTGAACTGTCCAGCCAGTGAGCATTCACACCTCTGCCAGCTGGGAAGGTGAACGGAAGTACCACGCAAGTGTACTGGCAGCTACGGCGACCCCCTGATGTGACTGCAACTGCATAGAGCATCAGCATTAGAAGAAGAAGAAGAAGAAGAAGAAGAAGAAGAAGAAGAAGAAGAAGAAGAAGAAGAAGAAGAAGAAGAAGAAGAAGAAGAAATAATTTGGCTTTTCTGCCCAGGTATTCTCACCCATTTAAAGGGACTCAAAGCAGCTGACAAAGCTTTCTATTCTTTTCCCCAAAACAGAACACCCTGTGAGGTGGGTGGGGCTGTGAGAGCTCAAAAGAGAGCTGTGACTAGCCTAAGGTCACCCAACCGGCTTTGTGGAGGAGGGCAAAATCAAACCTGGCATTCCCAGATAAGAGTCAAGCTCCTTAACCACGAGACCCAACTATGCTGAGAAGCTTTGGAGGGTGACAAACAAGACCATGTTTTCTTGCTTGTGTGCATTTCAGTCTTCCTAACTTTTCTTACCTGCTTTAACTTACGAGCAGGAGGAAGAGGAAAAGAGGAAAAGAATAAGAAGAAATTATATTTAATTAAATGGAAAATGCCAATATACTGAAAAACCAATACTTCTGGAATATATATGCCATTAAGAAATAGCAGCAGCAAATCTTGCTTCTGGTTACCGTTTCCATGTGGATATGCCATAAACAGCCACAGGAATTCATGATAAAGGATAAATCCCTCTTGTGTCTTGCTTAGCTGTATTTATATTTAGCATGTTTATCTTTCTACAGTGTTGGTCCAAAGACTGACTGTTAAACATCATTAAATTATTCTGAATAGTTAACAAAGCAATTAATTAAACTAATCTTCTGTCTAAGGGGAAGCAACAGCCACCTTGTGAAAAATCCCACAAATGTTATTGACCCATGAATATTTTTCCTAGTCTGCCTTCCCCTGCAGTTCACCATTATTAGGACACAATGCAGAACATGTTTGCAGTGATGAAATCTTAAGTATGCACTTGCTTAACCTCTTCCCTTTGACATCAGTGATAAGAACTGTCTGCACATTTGCAATGACATGGTGCTTGCACACAATTCAGAGGCCGCATCCCCATTAGAAGCTTAATCCAGTTTCCCTAAATCGAAATAACAGAACCGGATGCAAATGCGAATTTGCCTGATCCCATTACTTTCAGCCAGAATCGCATTCAATCCGGATTCTGTGGATGTACGTGACTCAAGGGGGGACTCCAGTGGCTACTTTTTAAAAACCGCTTTTCGGTGCTGTCCTGTCCTCTTCCTCCCGGCGTGAACACGCCACCCATAAAAGACCCCTTCACGGAGCCTAGCTGGGTGGCTGGGTGGCTGCTGCTTGCCTGGATGGAGGAAAAATGGCAGCGGGCAGCCAGCAATTCTTTCCCCTCCTCTCCTCATTGCTCAGGGCACACAGCAGCAGCAGCAACAAACATTCACACATCTCCCCAAACTGGCAGCTGCTTTCTTTTCTTTTGCCTTTTTTAAAGATCAGCACTTTCAATGGCAAGATCGTTATCAGGTGTGAAGTGGTTCGATCACTACAGTGTAGCTTTAAGCGGTGGATTTTACAGCTTGCTTTGGAAGCAAGCTATTGGGGAGGGAAACTCTCATCCCTTAACACGGAAGGGTTCCCACAGTAAAAAATGTAAAACGTTTCAAGCGCACGAACCGGAGTGAGACCTGTTGAAATGATGATTAACATTTACAACGCTTTGGGGCAATTTAACACGCGGAAAGCATGTTAAGCCAAACTGACGTGGGGTCTGCCAGGATTGAAAACATTTTGAATTCGAAATAAGCTTGCTGTGGGGATTCGCCCAGAGAGAGAAGGATTGTCATGGTAGCCACATTTCATGAAATGGTGAGTGCCCCACACATTTTACACAGGTTTTGCCTGTTCCCAGGGAGACTCTGAGTGTCATGGAGAGTTTTGGACTGTTTGGTAAGGCTTTTGGTGGTCCTAGGCCTCTCTGAGCAATTTGTAAGCATCGAGCACCTTGAGAACTGCAGTTCAGTGCATCTCTTTATAAACCAATAATTATTCTTCCTCTCTCCTCCTCCTCTTCTTCTTCCACTTTGGTCACTGATCATGCAGTGCTTAACAAGGATGGAAGAAGATGGTCACACTTGATCTAGAATGGTGGCATAACCATCCACCTCAGATAGTAGGCCTTGGAATGTAAATCCTTCGGTCTGCAGACTGTGATTCAGTGTAGTATCCTACAGATTTTGTTGGATTCTTTTTATCATCAGCTTCCAACCCAATGACCAGTAAAGACACTAACTTGGCTGCCTCTCGTATAAACTTCTCAAACTTAGTGTCCAAAGAGAATGCTAAAACAGTGGAGGGAGACGCCATGCAGATTTAGCTTTGTCCGTCAATAATGGAAAGAGATGGACAAAATCTGCATCCATCCATAGCGAATGTGTTCAGACACTCAGGTAGTACGGCAAATTACATTTATATTTAAATAAATAAATAAATAACCTGGAAGAACTTGAAGTCACATGACCTACCCCTTACTATAAGTTTTGCCAAATGTCAAACAGCCCCTGAGAAATCGGGCAAAAATCACGGGAATAGTGATGCTTGCAAGCAGGAGTGAACGAGATATTCTGGTGTGGATCACTTCAGGGTTCAGATGTTCCTAACTTGGGCAAAAGGACTGCTTGTTGTGATGACCATCATCATTATTATTACTATTTTAAAGGCCCGCCTTGGATCTGGGACAAAATCTTTACTCTGTTAGACTATAAATCAAGAATAATAAAATATTCTCTCAAATTGCAACATAGATAGCAACAATAGGCCACTTTGCTTTTCTGCTGCAGTGTTGTGCCACCATCATTCTGCTTTTGTGACTTTTAAATATTTTTTCCCCATCCCACTAATTCACTGTGGTGCTAATGCTATCACTGCTGCAAGAAGGTCCTGTTTTTTAGGTGCTTTTTTTCTCCATCTAGACACCTCTGTGCTGTTGAAGCCATGCTGCTGCTGATGAGGATGAGGATGATGCCGCCACCATGGGTCACTTGCCATTTTTGTGGTCTTTACCAAGGGATTGGTTGGTTGACCAAAGGGGAAGATTGTTTTGTAAAAGTATCAAAATCCCCTTAATTGACCAAAACATTAATAGTTCAGGCGGCTGATATCATCCTTTCCATGCTACTTTGCAGCATGTTTAAGGCTCCGTAGGACATCAGGGCCCTTTCCACATTTGGCTTTATTCTCAGGATAGGAGTCTGTTGTCTGGTAGTCCTCGCCTAGGGTCTGCCCTAGTCTGCACTAGCATGCAGACAGCAGACCTTTATTCCAGGATATATTCCAGAATAAGGCTAAGTGAAGAAGGGGCCCAGAATCAGGATATTCAGAACAAAGCTAAACTCGGAGCAAGTTTTATGCTCACCTCCATTTGCAGACTAATATAGACATTGTGGACAGTTTTTGCAAAGAACTTTCAAGAAAATAGGGTTGATCTTGTCAATTGGCTCAAAACATACCTAATGTGAACAAGACCCAAAGGCCTATCTAATAGAAAGTAATAGAAAGTGGCCAATTTTGGGACTCCTTCTAGTAAATCAAGGGTTGTAAATGTGATGTTCTTCTTGTTCTTAGATTCCAGCTGCTCTCAGCCCAGTGTTTATGGCCAAACAAATAGGTAGGATGAAAACTGTAATTCAGCACTGACTTGCAGCAACTGTACCACTATTCCTAAATATTTTCAAACACCCTTAGCAGGTGTTAACAGTTTATCAGACTGACACATGCATGCTTCTTTTTATTGTCTTAAGTATGCAAGTGAGGCACTCAAGATTAATCATTGCAAACAGAAGGTTCCCATAATCCTAAATCAAATCTCAGATGTTTTCAACAGAATCATTTCACACCTACACTTAATCTCAGGCCCTGTCCCCAAAAGACTTATTAGCCCCTCTCGGCTTCCTCTGCCGTCACTCTGTTATAGCTGACTTTAAAAGTCCCCTCCACTTCCGGAATAAGCGCCCCCATGGTAGCCGCGATCTAAACGGACTTTCCATCCCCATGGTAGCCGTCTTCTCTTTCCGGGCATCTTTTTCCCCCGCCCCCTCTCTTGTTAAAAGGAAAAATAGCCAGATCTCCGTCTCCTGAAACGGCTTCCCGCCCCTAGCAAAGGCAGATGATCGCTCATTCATTCACTTTCAGCACTTACTTTCACTCAGTTCTCTGTTAGAAAAGGCTTTCCGCCCCAGCAAAGTCAGTGGCTGCAGGCATCGGCAGCGCGATCCTTCGCTCATTCTCTTTTAAGGCTTTCACAGATCACTTGATAACAATGTTGCAATTCTGAGCAATTCTGGCTCTTTTTACAAAGGAAAGGAAGCGAACCTGCTGCATTTCTCAGATGTGTGAATGCTTTTTGGCTGTGTGTGCAGGCAAGCAATCCCCGCCCCTTTTGCCACGGAGCGTCCTCAAGGCAGATATAGCGAGCAAAACCCGCGAATCGCCGAAAGAGCGCTGGAACTCTTCTTTAAAGTGCACATATTTTATCGCGGGTGTCTCACTTTCCTAAGCTCCCTAAGCGCCTTGTAAAGCCTGGAATGGGGCCGCTCAGAGGCAAAAGAAGAGTTCCAGCAGACTTTCAATTGCATGGGGACAGGGCCTCACTCGTTTAATTGAGACACATGACTCACCCATAGGTAAGTTAATAATATTTCTGAGATAGCTGCGATTGGTTTCTGCATAACTTTTGTTTTTGAGTTTTCAGATGTCATCATCCACATATTGTATATGGCAGGTAACGTGCTAATATAGAGAGCAGCCACCTAAGGATGACTGAGATGAAATTATTTGATTTGGAGCCTTCCCAACTCACATGGCTTGTGTGTTTTCCACCTTTGCATTGTATGGGATTCATATGGGATTCGTATGGCACTGAACATTTGTATCAAATTCGAAACCCACTACATTCAAAAGGGATCTTTTCAAACGAATATGAATTTTCTTGCGTTCAATTCAGTACAAATTGAATGTTAAAAATTCATGCACATCCTTAGCACTGAGGGCCAATAAATCTGTCCAACTTTTCAAAAGTCTCTTTGCCTTGAAATGCACTTAATACAAGCTTAAGGAGCTGTTGGGTTTCTTCCTTCTGTTTAGTACACTACTGGGGGGGGGGAGCCAAAAGTTACTTGGAAAGTGCCATTTGTTTTTAGGAACATCTCAATATTCAGACATATTCAGAGAACTCCACATGCAACATCTAAGCATGCATCAAAATGTCAAGTGCAGTAGATCACTAAGGTGATGTATCCAGTGAATGTAGTGTAAGAACCTACATGTGAAATGATGAGCAGGTTTATATTTCTGGCTGAACTGAAGTTCATACTGTGAGCAAATTCATACTTTGCCTCCCATTACTAGGAGGTAAAGCACTACGTTGTTCTAGCCGTCCACACTTGCTGTTACCGCCATTGAGTCTCACTGATCTCAGGTCCTGACACTTGGGTGAAATTGGGTTATATTGAGAGGGCATGTGGACTTGTTTCTGCTGAGAGAGACTACTTAGAATCCTGATAATCTGATAAGCAGCATTTACACATAGTTTAAAAAAAACACTTCAGAAGCGGTACTCTCACATCCCACCTATAATGTACATTATAGGCCAGAAAATTGACTTCCAAAGTTCATTGGAGATGGAATGAGGACATCAGTGTCACATGCTGCCACCCCTAAAACACTTTTACACCGTTTTTTTCCTGAATGTGAATACAGCCTTCGTTGTATTAATCAGGCAAAAGGACCGCATAGCCAGAATTCTGTGGGAGAAAGCTTATATACATTACAAACCCAATGTGTGATGCGTCTCTTGTAATTTCACAGTTTGCTTGTCAAATATTTCCCCTTTCTCTGAAGATTATTATTTTTGTCTGTTTTGCTCTTTGATGTTTTAAAACAAGGGTGCATGGTTCTGGGAAAATAGTATTAAGGTAAGAGCTTTACTCCAAGGACAGGACAGGGCAGGAAGAGAGGACCAAAGTTGTTATCATGTTTTGCATAGGATAACCATGAATATGGCACATCCTGGATATTATGAAGAAAAAGGGATTGAGATCCCCCACCTTGAAATAATGCAGACACCATGAGTTTGCAACAGCAGAACATTTTAAGTAATATTTGGACCTGGCTGAAGTATATATAACCATGCATGGTATAGAAAAGGCAGATAGAGAAAAAATCTTTATCACACAACACTAGAACCAGGGAGCACTCGGTGAAACTGATGGATAGGAAAGTCTGATCAAACAAGGGGAAATATTTCTTCACCTAGAGGGTCATCAGTCTAAGGAATTTGATGCCAGAAGAGGTGGTAACAGCTACCAGCCTAGGTGGCTTTAAGAGAAGGTTAGACAAATTTATGGCTGACGGATGTATCAGCAGCTACTAGAATGGACACCTAAATGAAAATTACAAGTGACACATCACACATTGGGCTTGTAGTGTATATAATGGTACATCTTTCAGGCTGTGGGGACAAGCAGGATGCCTCTAAAGCCATTTGCTGAGGTTGAAGAGGAGGAGGAAGTTTGCCCTTGTCTCTGCTTGAGATGCCCATAAGTAATTGGTGGGCGCTATGTGAGGGCAGGATGCTGGACGAGATGAGCTGTGGCCAGATCCAGCAGGGCTCTTCTTAGGTTCTTGTGATTTGTTTTGCCATTTCTTCCAACTATCTCTGACCTGGTTTTAAGGGGGAAATTTACAATACAGAGTACCATGTCAAATCCTATCTACCATGATTGCTATGCTTATTGAAGAATAGCAGTTGCCTTTTACAGCATGAAATAACTGTTATTATAATTTTCAGTAGCTGGTTGCAGAGAAGGGAAAGGTGGGGATGGGAGAGTCACAGATCACAATGTATAGATAGAATTGAGAGAGCAGATAGAGATATGACAAACTGGTTCAAATTTATCATGATTTGCAGTAAACCGGCAAACAGAAAATTCAGCGCTTCAGTATCTGAAACTTCAGTTGAACCAAACAAGTGTCCCGCTTAAATTGGGGGGCCAATTTAGTTGTATCAAATTTTGGATACCCAAAGAGCCAAATGTTTGAGTATTTTCTTTCATTGTCCCTGCCAGAACAATTCATGTTTGCTGTGTTTCAGTCCCTGGAAAGGATTTTGTTCAACTGGAAAATAATATTTCTTATTTTTGAAATTGAACACGAATAACCATTTGTTCAGTTTGTTCACTGTTGAACTGAACGTACACTTCCCTATGAGAGGATGGCAGAGGAGGAAGATTCAATGCAGATGTTTCTGGAAAGTGCCACATTTTTCTTTTTAAGTGGAAAAACAAACGTGGCTGTTAACAAATGCTATACTCCCTGTGTTGTTCTATGGCACAGTGTATCTTTAGATCGAGACCCACATAGAGCAGGCTAATTAGCAAATATCCACCGTAACTCTTTGGGAGATCATATCTAATTAGCTTTCTGCTGTCATCTCTCACTTTTTGATGATGCTTGAAAGCGTAATTTCCCTGACTGAAGACCTGTACCTAGGAACATGTCTGTCTGCATGTACTTCCTTGCATATTCCTGGCTGGATTAGTAAGTACTACACTGTAGTAATCAAAGGATCTGTGTTCTGTACTTTCAGAGTAATCATCTTTCTCTGTTCCCTTGCTCTCTTTTTTAGCCATTTTCGCCACAATAATAAAAATCCATTTGTCTTTTAAAATTTGGAATGACCAGAAACAGCCAACGATTTCAATATTTTTTCCACTCAAATGCTCTCAGCGCAGAAGACTGTCACATAAGTATCACAAACGCAGCCTTTGCTAAACTGATGAAGGCTGCAGTCCAAAACCTCTGCAGGATGCCAGGATTGTAGAAGGTCTCCTCAAAAGGAACCAATTAATTGGTGCTTTGGTGTGGGCAAAAGTGCCTTTCGGACCAGCTATTTCGGAAATGGTCTGTGGCCTTGAAAATGCCTTCAGCTGGAATGTGATGGAAGAATGAATAATCCTAGAAGCTGATTGACGTGCTGAAGGTGATATTGAATGCCTGCCACCATGTCCTTCTGTTTTGTTTTTTTCACTCTTCCTGCAGAAAGCCGAGCATTCAGCTGTAATGGTTTTCTTTGATGGGGAATTGTGGAGAAAGGACAATACATACCTTCTGTAGCAGCTGCTTCCTATCTTTTTCATTTCTCCAAGACATGAATACCTAGTGAAGCTTAATCTGTTGTTCCCTGTTCTTGTAGCTTTTGCTGTGTACTGCTGACTGCGAGGCAAAATACTTGGTCTTAAATTGCATCTAGACAGTAAAAGGCAATCAAGGGATCTAAAAAAGGCCCACAGTTACCTTATGCTGCCCCCCCCCCCAGATGTGGGAGGCAGTTGGGGGTTACTACCTCTGTCTGCTGTTTCCTTTCATGATTGTTCTTCTTGCAAATCCCTGGAGGCCAGCCCGCTTCATTTTTGTGCACTTGGCTGACATGTGGTTATTCGCAAAAGTAACAAGCGCGAAAGCGGACAGAAGTAAGCTATCACTATTACGGGAAACGAGGCATTGTTGCTGGATTTCCCATAATAGCGATATTATGTGATATTGCCTCCATTTCTCAGGACTATATTAGGGAATGTCACAAGTATGCTGGCATTCTAATTATAATTCCGGGAGAATCAAAAGTTGAAGACTGCAATCTGGAGGCACCCTTAAAAGTATTCCCCAAAGACATGCTGAATAGCTCTCCTCCCCACAGTGGTGATGATAACTACCATACTGGTTAGGTTTAAACATTCAAATACTGGTTAGCTCCCATACTGATACAAGGTTTAAACTCATGATATGCCTTTCATGATATGAGAAGAGGTATAGAGTTCAGGACCAAGTAGCCAAAACATTCAAAGAAGCGGGAAGAAGAACGCTATAGGAGAAAGGGTAAAGAGCTGTACATATAGTGTCATAATTCTGTACCACTCGGAGGCCCTTTCTGCATGGAACCTTAATGCCAATTAAGGGTCTAGGCCTCCAGGTCTGCAATTAATATGAATCTAGGAGGCCCTGCCCCCCACTCACGTGGCTCCATCTGCTTTAGACGGAGCCCAATCCAGATTAGGAAGGCCTGTTATCTGGATCCCTGGGAGAACCGTTTAATCGGGTCTCCAAGCAGACCTGATCCCAAACATGAGAGGTGTGCAGGTGGCATGTTTTCCGTATTTGGGACTAACAGGAGGCATGTTTCAGTGTCTTTATTCCTTTGCCTCATGTTATTGCCCAGGCTTCACCTGTGTACTGTCCATCCTTGTTCCTAGGAGTCCCTAATCCGGTCTCCCTCTCCTACTCTGCTGTGTCTCCCACATTGTTCCTACTACAGGCCCCATTTCTAGTTTTATGGCCAAATCTCCTAGTTGTTCCAAACCTATTGGTCCTGGTCCTCTTGTAATTCCAGCTGCCAAGGCATCCTTCTTTCTAGGCATAATTTCACACGCACACCTTTTCCTGCTCCTTCCTGCGCTCGTGTTCAAAGATATTGCGTAACATTCGTTATTCATACAAATTCAGACATTTGTACACAAATCGAATGTTATGACATTTGTACAATTACATGTTTTGGAAGATTCATAGGATAGTTTGGACATTCATGAAATTGGGGATATGCATCGGATATGTATACAGATACGTATCCAATATGAACGGAAACATATCCAATATGAACAGATACATATCCAATACAAATGGACACATATCTGATATGAATGGATACGTATCTGATACGAACAGAGATGTATCTGATATGAATGGATACATATCCATTTGTATTGGATATTTGTACAAATTCATACAAATACATTTGTAGCGAATACATTCGAAGGGGATCTATTTTGATTACAAATCAAAAACACCATCCCTATCTTGCACTGTACTCAAAGGAAGTAGGTACACCTGAAATTACTGTCACATAGGAGAGCATATTACATCTTATTGGAACCTTTATTAACCATTATGAACTGTTAATAAATATTATCCTGCACATCAGTCTTATCACACTGGGAAATAGCTAGGTGATAATGTAATAGTAAAATATATAGTAAAAAATATCTAGTCAAATTGTCTGTAAGAGAATATTAGAGGTTTCTGGTACCAAGGACTGATTTCTAACAATGCCGTGTAGTTTAGGAATCTTTCTCTTATTACTTTCTTTTCTCAAGCGTCTTTTTTCATTAAAATGCTCTGCATAAAGAACTCAGGGATTTCTGCACTGCAACGCGTTCCAAACGGAACGCGTTCAGGCGGAAAGCTTAAGACAGCTCCCGGCGCTTTCACCTTTCACACACAGACGCGCCAGAACGCGTGTAAACGCGTTCCGGCGCGTCTGTGTGCGAATGCTCAAAGCGCCGGGAGCTGTCTTAGCCGGCAAAGGCCGGCCAGGGGCGCGGAGACAGCCGCGGAGGCAGATCGGCAATCAGCTGATTGTCAAACAGCTGATTGTCGAAGCCGCGCCGGCGTCGGAGGCGAGCCCGCAGCTGTTCGGAAGACAGAAGCAGGCGCGAATGCTTCTCCTCCCGAACGCCTGCGGGCGGCTCGTCCGCGTTCGAACGCATGTAGAGCACTTTAAAGTGCTCTACATTTCGAACGCGAGAAAGACAGCTGCGGACACGTCGGAGCGCAAGCCCCGCTCGGGCAATGCGGATGCCGTGTCCGCAGCTGTCTCCCACGCGTCCCGTTCAGCCCCGTGCGAAAACGTCTCTCATTTTTAAAGGCTATGTTAATATATATTTTTGTTATCTATGGCTGCATCCCCAAAAGAGTTATTTGCCTCTCTAGTCTCCCTCTACCGTCACTCTATTCAAGCGGACTTTAAAAGTGCCCTGCACTTCCAGAATAAGCGTTCGCATGAGGCTCAGAAAAACGCGTTTAAAATGCACCTTCCGTCCCCACGGAAGCATGTTTTCTTTGCCTGCATTTTTTTCTCCCCGCCCTCTCTCTTGTTCAAAGGAAAATTAGCCATTGGTTCTCTGTTCGTCTCCCAGATCTCCGGCCCCCAAAATGGTTTCCATGCGGGCTGCAGCCATCAGCCAGGTGATTGTTTGCTAATTCACTCTTAGCACTTTCACAGAACACTGTCTAAATCCACCCGGTAGAGCAGCGGTGACTTTAAATACACCCACTTCACACCTGATAACAATGTTGCAATCCATCCACTTCACGCCTGGTAACAATGTCGCAATTCTCCGCAATTCTGGCTCTTTGAAAGTTCTGTGCTTTAGAGAGGGAAGGAAGGGAAACTGCAGCAGATGTGTGAATGCTTTATGGCTTTATGGCTGTGTGTGCAGGCAGCAATCCCTGCCCCTTTTGCCACCGAGCATCCCCAAGGTAAATGCTGCGAGGAAAACCCGCAACTTCCAAAAAGCAATGAAAGTCTTCTTTAAAGGGCACGTATTTTGTCATGGGTTTTCCTGCTTTTGTAGCGCTGGAAGCTTGTTAAAAACCCTGGCATGGGGGCGCTCAGAGGCAAAAGAAGAGTTTTAGCACACTTTAAATTGCTTAGAGCATCTTTCAAGATAGGCTTTGTTCTATGCAAATATGGAGCATGTGAGCCTTGTTTACTTGCCAGAATTGGCAACTTAAATGGGATTTACTCTCAAGTAAATGTATGTGGCACTGTCACTTAGGAAACAAGAGTTTGCTTCTCAGTAAATTTGGTTAAGACCAGAATGAAAGTCAATACTCCTTTCCTGATTTTGGGCTATATAATAGTACGTAGTTGTCACTCTTTCCCTCAGATTCTGTTGCTTACGAGTGTAGAAAAACTTGGCTGGACTCTGAAAATATGTATGCATATTGTGAAAATTAAGTGAAAATTATGTAACCAGTTGCTTGTGGTAGTTGTATGGAGAGAAATGGTCTGTTTTATTATTCTAGGGAAAACAACTTTTGAGCACTGTTCTAAAAGCTTAGTTAAATAACTTGAAGTCTTTTTGAGGAACAACCAACCTTTTTCATCTGGTCTCTACGGACTGAGTGTATCTTTCAGATCTAGTTGCTGCAAAACACTGATAATGCACAAATTCCATGAGGCGTTAAATATCTATCTACCAGTGGCTTGCAGAATTAATCAAATTACCTTTTAAAGTTAATGCAGTCGGTGAGAAGAGTTTAATGATATTCAAACCCTTCATGGTAATAATTACAGATGAAGAGGGTCAGTCTGATGAGAATTAATGCAAAAAGTGCATGAAATTATAATCTGAATTAATAGATCAGGCTGCGTGTAAAGCATCGGGAAAGTTAGGCCAGAAAAAAAAAAGTTTACTTCTTTTTTTAAAAATTGGAAAAAAAACAAACTTTGTTAGAATTCAAACAGAAAAATCAGTTTAAGACCAACTGCTTTCTAAGCAGACAACCAAGAGTTGGGCAAATGAGCACACAAGTTTTGAAAAGAATCTGGTGTCACACGGACAGCAAACAGCACAGAAGGATTCACATTTGGAGTATACTACCTTATAAAACAATTCCCTGCGGTAGAATATATTTGATTAACTTCTGACAATCTCTCATACACATAACATCTCTACGTCTTGCTTTCAGTGCTGCAGTGAAGCGTTCAAGTCTGTATTTTAACCGCGCTCACAGTTTGATGTACAATAAAGTATGAAGCATAATCCAGCATTCCATCTCACACAGCCAGTTGCTTCTGGACAAAATCAAGACAAAATCAAAACCCTCACCTGCTCTCACCTCCTTGCAAATGGTCTTTAGAGACATCCTGCCTGTCCCTTCGACATGGAGGCGATACCTATGCATCCATTCTAGTAGCCATGGAGCACCTGTCCTGCATGAATTTGTCCAATCCCTTCTTAAAGCCATCACCACCTCCTCTGCTAATAAATTCCAGAGACCGATCACCCTCTGGGTGTGAAAATATTTCCCCTTTTAAGTCTTAACTTTCCTGTCTAGCAGATTCATAGAGTGATGGGGCTTCTGCCTGCCTCATACTGAACCAAAACTGTTTCATGTTTGTTTCTCTCAGTCTTGTAAAGCTTCTATTTTCTGTCATTTTCCCCCTCTGCTTTCATTGCAAACACATTCGTGAGGTTTCAATATGGTGCCTCCTAACATTATTTTCATCATTAGCTTCTTCCTGCTCCATTTGCCTGCTGTTGCCACTTTCTGTGCCAGCTGCAGACCTGATTCCCTCAGTATCAGAATGCGACATTTGATCTGACGGCCTCCATACCTTGAAGCCCAGATCTCAGACTCTCCAGAACTGATAGGATTAAACAGCACTGGGAGCAGAGCTGAAGAGAGGCAGTACTGAAATGCAGCAGTTATTCCCAGAGGAGAGAAAAAATGTGTCATTCGGTACTTGAGACTGCATGATATATATATTAAAAGAATGTTCAGTGTTCTCAAATATATGACTTCAGAAGTGAACATCCAAATTTTGAAAACGCTTCACGGAGCCACAGTTTTATTCTACTCTTGGATCGTTAAAACCAACTATTATGGAAGAATGTGAATATAGTTTATGTTCTGTATCTTAAAAAACAAAACATTTTAAAAAGCACAGAGGGAAATCAACCAGGAAAGAGATGAGCCAATTTGGCCTAGTGGTTAAGGTGCTGGATTCTTATCTGGGAATACCGAGTTTGATTCCACCCTCCTCCATGAAGCCAACCTGGTGACCTTGGTCTAGTCACAGCTTTCTTCTGAGCTTTCACAGACCCACCTACTTCACAGGGTGTTCTGCTGTGGGGAGAAGAACAGAAGATTTGTCGGCCGCTTTGGGTCCCCATAAATGGGTAAGAAAAGTGGGATGGAAAAGCCAACTCTTATTATTATTACCTCTATGGCCATAGCTCCAGTGAGAATATCAAAATGATGTTTGCCCAGGAGGGAAGCAACCAATCAGTACTTTTTTCCAAGCAGCAGTAAAGCAGAAAACTGTGAACATCAAAGAGAAGATTCCACTGAGAGGCTGCATCTGGACATGGTGTAAAAAAGGGGGCGGCTCAAAGTACTTTCAAGGTCATGACATCCATGTGCCTGAATATTACTATACTGTACGATTTTGTATGAAATCTGATAAAATATTTTTTTAAAATTGAAAAAAAAACCAGTTACAAAATACATTCTCTGACCTTTAACCGAGCCCAATTCAAGGGGTTAATTTTAACTTGTAAGGCCCTAAATGACTTGGGCCCCAAATACCTGAAAGAACTTTTGCTCCCATATTGACATGCCTGGGCCTTAAGATCTGGAGAGGAGGCCCTCCTCGTTGGCCCACTGGCCACAGCAGCAAAGGTGCTGTGCACCCAGGAGAGGGCCTTCTCAGTGATGGCCCCTAGGCTGTGGAATGATCTCCCCCTTGAGATGCATCTATTACCTTCACTGTACACATTTAGGAAGGCAGTGAAGATGCACCACTTTGCCCTGTGTTTCGGTTAAGGGGGGATACACTTTCCCTTCCCACTTACAGACACTGTTGTTTTAATATATACTGTTATTGTTGTAATATGTTGATTATAAATGCTGGCACCTGCCCTGAGACCTTTAGGTATAGGTCTGGATAGGAATTCCATCCATCCATCCATCAATATTATTCTGGATTATCCATGCTTTTTTCCAGATTATCCAAATAATGTGGAGAAAGCAAGCAATGTCTGGATGAAGTCTATGTATGCTGGCAGTTTCATTTTATGCCAATGTATTCATTCTATGAAAAGCATTTCTAAAGTAACGCACAGTTGTTAGCATGAAGAGAACAGGATATATGACAAAACAAAACTCTGCTCTATGGGTCCTTATCAAATAATGTGCAACCTCCAACAGCACAGAAACTTGGCCTCCCTGTTTTTTTCTTATTCAGACAATATTATTGACAAGATGTTTTTCTAGCTCAGGGAATTATTCTAAGAAAACAGCTGCCGCCTTTAAACTTCCGTAGCTATTAATAATGTTATTTTATGTTACCTGAAATACACTTGCCTCCTCATTCACACATTCACAGAGAGTGAAGGGGTGTTTTTCCAGTCACTTAGTACCCATTTTAGCACCCATTAAGGACCCATTTGGGTGAGAGCTGGATGACCCCATTTCCACCACCACACCCATTAGGGACACATTTGTTTCCACCGCGCCTCGGGAAATCCGGATCATATGGGTACTTTTTGGCCTTTAATCCGGATTTTCTGTAGACCCCATTAATGGGGACTACAATGGGGTCTTCAGCCAGAAAATCCAGATTAAAGGGAGCCTGTTTCCAAGTTAGTTTGGTAATGGAGTCTAAAGGAGGCTAGTGGGAGGGGCACCCTTGGGGGGGAGCCCCAAAACCTAAGCTTCGAAGTCATTTTGAAGTCACTTCGAAGTTCACTCCGAAGATCAGCACAGACTTCAAAGGAGCTATTTTGCAAAGACTTCGAAGTGACTTCGAAATGACTTCGAAGTCACTTTGAAGCCGCTTCGGAGATTGCACCCCCCGTCCCCCCAAACACCTGGGGTGACAGGCAGACCCCTTGTGGGTCGATCCAGATTTGCAAATGGGTGCTTCGGTGTTTCCACTGCAGGGAGGCTAACACCCATTGCTATTGGGTGCTGGACCACCCATGGAAACACATTGGGTGCTTCCCTTAATCCAGATCTACTAGATCCAGATTAAGAGAAGTACCCATTCCCTAGATCCGGATCTTCGTAGATCCGGATTAAAGGAGCATGGTGGAAAAACACGCAAGGAGAGAGTCAAGAAATTTGCTGAAGCTTTTGTACAGTGATTGGCTGTCATTTTCCTGGAATACTTAGTCTTTTTTGTTTTTTTTCATACCAGCAGTTTTGCGGAGTTTCACAGATGCTGCACAACCATGCATACTTTAGAACTGAAGACTTAGAAGCTTTTATCATGTTGGCAGTGTTGGTGAATTCCAAATTGAATTTGTCATTTGGAAGTAAGTTCGTTCTCTGTTTGCTCCTAGGTCATTACAGAGAAAATGATATACTCAACAATTAATTCATAAAACAGAAATTACAATAGTTTGAGCGACCATTTTACCCTCAAAAGAAAACTCACTCTTAAAAGAGCCGGTAGGAATATAGCAACTTTCATCATAGGGAGGGAAGGATAAACTGTTAAATTTAACTAAAGGCTTGAGTAAAGAGGTGCATGTTTACCAGTGGCCTAAAAGATATATCTCTGAGAGGAAGCTGTTCGATTATTTGGGGGCTACCACTGAAAAAGCCCTCTCATGATTCCTTACTCCTGAAGGTAGTGGCACCCATCAAGAGGCATCACTGTCAGACGTAAGACTCAGGCAGTTCTATATGGGAGGAGGTGTTCCTTCGGATATTTGGGGGTATTTAGGGCCTTGCGTGTAAATTTTAAGACCTTGAACTGGGCTTAGTACAAAATTGACCATCAATATAGTTCTTTTAGGACTGGTATAATATGAGACCAGCCACCAGTTCTGGTCAGCAGTTTTTCTGCACTAGCAGCAACTTCTGAACCACCAACAATGGCAGCCTTAATCACAATTGAACACCCATGGCTACTCATTCCCATCACCTTTTGCACCTGATGTAATAGAGAACTGGGGTTGTCTAGTATCTGTGTACAGTACTAGGGATGGAACATTCCAGATCCCCACCTGTTCCCTCCCAGTAGTTGCATGTAGATGTTGCATGGGCAATAAGAACATAAGAGAAACCTTGCTGGATCAGGCCACAGCCCATCTAGTCCAGCATCCTGTCACACACAGTGGCCCTCCAAATGCTCATGGGCATCTCAAGCAGAGACAAGGGCAAACCTATTCCTGCTCTAGAATTCCAGCAAATGGCCTTAAAAGCACCCCGGTCCCCCCCCCCCACAAGCCTGAAAGATGCACCTAGGCATTCGTTCTAGTAGCCATTGATACATCTATCATCCATAAATTTGTCTAACCCTACCTTAAAGCCATCTAGACTGGTAGCTGTCACCACCTCTTCCGGCAGCAAATTCCATAAACCGATGACCCTCTGGGTGAAGAAATACTTCCCTTTGTCTTTCCTTTCCTGACCCTTCCTCCCTGTGTGATCTGTATGCATCCTTTGGGAAATTAGTTTGGGGTTAAATCTACAATTTACTTGTTAGAACATCTTGCCTTGCCTTGCTTCTTTTATATTCCAGCATTCTTACTAGTGCCTGGAAACGTCCATCTGTTGCTTGTCCATGTTTCCACCCTTTACCCCCATGTAGGGATGTGCATGAATGTTTTGGGTTTTTTTGAATTTGATTTGAAATGAATCTATTCATCCAAATCTATTCTATTCTATACGAGTCTGTTTGTACATATTTGTAAGAACATTTGATACATGCTGATACAAATAGATATGTATCTGATATCTTTCCCCAGTTTAACGAATGTCCAAACTATGGACATTCTCAGTGATGGCCCTCAGTAGGGGCATCAGGCCACTGCACTGTATATGTTTAGGAAGATGCACCTCTTTGCCCTGGCCTTTGCTTAAATGGGAATATACTGTGTCTTCCCATTTTACAGACGCTGTTATGGTTTTAATATATACTGTTGTTTTAATTAATGTCTGATTTTAAACATTGTTACCCAACCTGAGACCTTCAGGTATAGGGTGGGAAATAAATAAATAAATAAATGTAGAGTATCATATGTGTATGTGTGTGAGAGAATGACAAAGGTTCTTTAAACCTCTAGATATCCTCGTGTTCAGTATTCAGCCTTGCTAATCCCGCTCCATAATGTTGTCACCAGATGTTTCCACAGATCCTATGTTGCTCTTATTTCACATGCCAGCTTTAATTTGAGTTCTGTGCATGCAACTAGAACATTTGTCCATGTCAAATCTTTGGCACACTCTGTGAAATCAGTGAATGTATCATATTCTAAATGCTCCTGAAAAATAAGGTTTTGTGGTCTTTATGGCTAATTGCAGGTTGAACTTTCGGTGAGCTCTTTTCACTTTTCAAGCTTCACTGCAATCCAATGATTCAGGATATTACTTTGTACGTGTGGAGGGATTATCAGATGTACCAGCTAAATTCCCCATAGAGAGCTTGTTTACTTAGCAGTGTTATTATGCAACTGGACCATGAGGGTGTGATTTTATCTTTGTGCATAAATATTAACTATTATGCTGCAAATGCCCCTCCAGAGTCTGTATTGAAAAACCTGGACTGAAAGAATGCTTGCAATGTTTGCTCTGTATTCATACTACTCAGATCAAAAGCAAAGTGATTTTCAAGTTAAGATACATTCTGTTATTTAAAAATAATGGAAAAATTAACTGAATAATCTCTCTCTCTCTCTCTCGCACACACACACACACACACACACACACACACACGGCAATTCACATATGTTTAAATATAAAATAAATATTAAACACAAGTGAGAAGCTTATGCCAATACATCTGTTCTCATCCTCACATCAAAAATGTAATGCTGTCATCAAGATTAGTGTGCTAAATCCATCAATAGAAAATCTCCCATTTTGGCAAAATAAATTAACAGGCAGCAGGATGGGTCTCTCAGCTAAAAACCAGAGGGCAAAACTGAAAGAAAGATGACAAAATTCGAGCTCTTAAAAGAGAACAAATTATGTGCAGCTTTAAATGTAAAGAAAGTAAAAGAAACACAACTTTTCCCCTATTGAGTTTCATGCTGTTGTCTATAGATCTTTGGCAAAGAGAGATTAAATCCCATATTTTGAAGAGAACTGGAAATTTGTGCAGCATCAGTCACAAAGCAGATCCTATTGCACTTCTGGCATTAAAAACTTTGCCATGAATGATGCATGCATCTGCCTAGGAGCAGAAGAAAAGAGGCAGATTTGGTTAGAAGCTGATCCAGCATTTATTTAAAAGTACATTCTGGTGAGCTCCAAGGGTGCTTCCGCACAGGGGCTAATAAAACCGGATCTCCGGCACCCGGATTTATTAAAACCGGATCCCGAGGGAACCGGTTTTAATAACTCCGGATCACTGGTAGATCCGGTTTAACGGGGTAGATCCGGATTCTGAGCAGAACACTCCTGAGGGCAAGGGCTGCCAGTAGCAGCCCCAGTCACTCAGGAGCCACGCAGGATGCAGGCGCGCTGCATCCTGGGCGAAGACCCTCAGAACGACAATGACGCTGACGAGGTAAGGAGGGGATCGGCCGCGCTCCCACCAGGGTGGGCTTTAGGCAAGCTCGCCCTGGCCCCAGAAGCGGTGATCCGCCGCTTCTGGGGCAAGGGCGAGCCGAAAGGTAGGAGCCCCCGGCTCGCCATGCTTGGCTCCAGCGAGCCAATCATGGTGGGCGGGGGGAGGGCCCTCGTTAGTTACACTTGCGCCGTGTGGACGCATCCTAAATGGATGTGTTTTCACGGCGCAAGACCACTTGAGATGTGGTGTGTAACTAACACCCTTTAGTCACACATTAAGTCCGGTTAGGTGCGGACGCACCCACCGGAAGTATGCAACTTTAGCCGCTCTAATGCAGACGTGGCGAAACCAAACCGGTTTTGCCGCCGAAATCCACATTAAAAAGGGACGTGAAATGCGGACACGTGTGGCCGGAAGTGTGCCAAATAGGCACATAAATGCGGACGCACGTTTCCCAATCCGTGCTTAATGTGTGTTAAAGGGCCTGTGCGGAAGCACCCCCAGTGTCATTCTGTAGAGTGTGGGCATGATTAAAGACTACATGGTTTGCTTCTGCTTCTGCCCTTCTGCTTCAGGTATACTCCACAACAATCTGTCTAATCCTAAACAACTGCAGGAGTTGATAAGTAGAACTGAGCATGGGCCTCAGTGTCTTTTCCTTTCCAGGCCAGATATTTTTTGGAAGAGAAGCAACCTGGGACACAGTCCTGGTATTAAGTTTCCTTGCACTCAATGAGATGGTCTTCTAAGAAGACTCATTGGTTGGAAAATTTCCTATGCCTGTCTGTGCTCTTAAAACTCTTAGGCTGCATTCACACCTAAGTTTTAATCCAGTTTCAGACCACTTTCAGAGTGTCTTATTTGTCTGAATTGTTGCATATAGTATGGCTATATCAGCTCAGGCTGATACTATGGACCTTTCTACGCTTTACAGTAATCTCCATAGAGATACTCCATAGTCCTCTTCAAAGTCCCTTTGGTTTACATGCAGTCTAGGGAGCCCCTGCCTGCCAGATGGAGTATAGTCCAGATCAGGGAGGTTCAAATCTGGAGCATCAGTACTCCTGAACATCAAGAACCACGGACATATTAGTGTGGGTGAGTTTACATCCCAGAGGCATGAAGAAGTGAATACCTTCATTTTTCAAGCTGAGAGGCTAGCTCCAAAGCTCATGTGAACTCCATTTGGGAGCTGGCCTTGAACAGTCCAAGGCCTTGACATGATCCAGACCCATGGATCAGGATCACAATAAATGCACCATTCCAGATATCTAGAACCAATATTATCTAATTTTAGGTCTCACAGTAGAGAGGACCTTCTATCCTGTCTCCTGCCAGGCCAGGAAAGAGCTACCCTAATCAGAGTAAGTCTTTTCAAGAAAAGAGCACACTGTTTGAAAGATAAAATGGGTAATAAGTCTTTGACCATAAACAGAAGGTTGCTTGCTCACCTTTGCCTTTTTTGTTCTATTTTATTTGTATTGTATTTTGAAATGGTCATATGACTAGTTAAATAAAATTATCAAGGACAATAAGTGCAGAAAGGTCCTGGGATAATATGTTTTGGATCTATGTGCACAGTCATGTACATAGTGTGCAGTCCTGCCACAAATGCAGCCTAAAGCCCATTCTGAGCCAGTTTGGTCTAGTGGTTAGGGAGCCAGACTCTTATATAGGAATACCGGGTTTGTTTCCGCCCTTCTCCATGAAATCAGCTGGGTGACCCGACCCTGGGCTAGTCACAGCTCTCGAGGTCTCACAGCCCCACTTACCTCACCGGTTGTTTGTTGTGGGGAGAACAGAAAGCTTTGTCAGGCATTTTGAGTCCACTTAAATGGGTAAGAAAAGCAGGGTAGAAAAGCCAACTCTTCTTTCTTTTCTTCTTCTTCTTCATCTTCATCAAGGCTGCCTTCTGGTTGTAGATAATATCCCTGTTGTATTTTATTTGAGGAAGGTATGTGAGACCTAACAAAGACAATCCATGAACCCCAAAAGTCATGCAGTGATCAGCTTTTCATGAGAACCATTCAGGCACATTTTTTCAAATCTTACATATTTTCAACATTTTCAATGATTTTTTGAAATTACATTAATTTTGAGAGATTTGGTAATAGGCATCATAAGATAACGATGTCCTGTGCTTTGATTCACCTGAATAAATGCCAGAGACTCATCCTTCCTTTGTATGATTATCTATTAATACATTTATTCTCTGGCCCAGTTCCTCCCCTAACAAAGGTCATTCTATTTCATTTGTAGCAGTTTTTGGGCTGTTATGTTTTTGGGCTGTTTCTCCCTCTGAGAACCTGTAATTAAGGTTCTCAGAAGAAGAAACCTGGAACACAGCATAACAGCCCAAAACTTCTACAAATGAGATTGAATCTGGCCATGAAAGTCTACACACAACTAAGGTCATTCTATTTACATTTGGTAGGAATGAATGTTGAATTGGATGGAAAGAGTTGCTTGACTTCCTCATTTGCCCTTTTTAAAAGAAAGTAGACTATGAAATGTTGAATATGTCATCTGATTCAGCTATCAGTTGGTATATTTCAACATGCTTTTGTCTCAGCCCGGCTCCCATTCATTAATAGTGTAGACAGGAATTCCAAATTTGAAGTATGCTTTTTAAAAAATGGGCCTTTATAATAATATCTCTGAATTTTTGTTGACAGTTGGTTGCTAGTGATTATTGTATTTTATTCATCTAGTTTTGTATATGAACAAGACATACTACTTAATCCTTTTCCCTCAAGAGTCTTATAAGACACTTCAGAAATATATCCTCTGAGTATGGCTATAAACTTTGCTGTAATTTGAAATGCTTCTGTGTGTTTTTTCAAGGATAGAAGCAGGAAACAGCTGTCAGAAAGTTTCTAATGCATTAGTCTTCATGATTGAAAATGAAGAAACAGCTTGTTATTTTAATCAGTATTTCCTCATATACGTAAGATCAGATCTCAGCTGACGGACGGACGCAAGATGCATTTCACTAGCATGCCCAGCATCATGTGATGATGGTGAAGTTATGCCTCACAGAAGTAGCAGATGAACCATTTACTACAGCTGCTGGGTCTTGTGAAAGAACTGAGTTAACATAAAGGCCCAGAATATAAAAAGGTCCAGAAGATAGCCTTTATTTAGCCAGAGGCACCACTTAAGTGTTAAACTTGTGTTTCCTTACAGATATTTGTCTACATTCAAGCCCTTATAGCTAATACTTCTTATCTAGAATATGAACTGCTGTTAAGTATCTTCAGGGCTTGCTTATGTAGCATTCTAAGTGAAGAGAGTAAGAGGTTGCTACTATGTGGAACCTCATGGAGACACACTCACACACTCTAAGATGTTCCATTCACACGCCACGATGGCATCTCATACTAGAATGTCACAGACTGTCACAGAACTTGTGAGAGCATCCCCAATCTTTCAAAGCTGTGGAGCAGTTTTTACTCTCCTCAGCTTCATCAGGAGCTGCTAGGTAGTTCCCCCGAAGCTCCTAGATGCAACATTTGCACCTACTGTGGGCACAGGTCAAGATGGGACAGCCATGGCTGCGCAAATACATGCCGCATTGGAATCACCATGGCAATGTCTCAGAGTGTGGTGGAAGTTGCCATGGTCACTGCCATGACTATTTGGACAATCTGGGATGAACCATCCACATTTTGTTTTGAAGAATAAAAGAGTTTAAATGTGTGAGAATTGAATATAATGGTAGATTGAGGAAAAATGGGAAGAAATCCGTAGTGCATCTGCTTGTTCTATGTGTGTACGTCAAAATCATGTAGCTGCGTGTTCGGTGTGTTGAAGGTCACATTCTTACCTCCTGGCGTCTCCTGTTGAATGTGTGCCAGATAAGAAGCACCAGATGGACGGCCCTCTTCCTGCTCCTCCTTCAAGAACTGTCCTGGCAGATGTAGCTGAGCAAGTGAGGAAACATTTAGTGATTTTAAATAATTTTTATGTAAATTTTATTTATTATTTGTTGATTCTGGTCTGTGATCGTATTAAATAAACAAATTTATTTATTTATTTTATATTTATATTTATATCCCGCCCTATTCCCTAGGGTCTCAGGGCAGGTAACAGCATATTTAAAAGACAAAAATACTTAAAATAAAAACATATATAAAAACAGTATAAGACAATAGTATGTGCAGTAGAGAAAAACTGTGCCACATTTAGCCAAAGGCCAGAGCAAAGAGGTGCGTCTTTACCCCCCTCCTGAACATATACAGTGAGGGGGCCTGACACACCTCAAGGGGGAGGCTATTCCACAGCCTGGGGACCATTACTGAGAAGGCCCTCTCTCAAGTGCCCACCCGTCTTGCTATAGAGGGGGGTGGAACAATGAGAAGGGCCTCCCCCCCCCCTCAGATCTTAGGGCACGGGCAGGTTGGTATGGGAGGAAGCATTCCTTCAGATATTTGGGGCCCAAGTTATTTAGGGCCTTGTATGTTAAAGTTAACACCTTGAATTGAGCTCGGTAATGAATCGGCAGCCAGTGCAGCTCTTTTAAGACCGGTGTGATGTGTGTCTGGCCTGATATCCCTGTAAGCAGTCTCGCAGCTGCATTCTGCACTAGCTGTAGTTTCCAAACCATCTTCAAGGGCAGCCCCATGTAGAGTGCATTGCAATAGTCCAATCTAGAGGTTACCAGGGCGTGGACGACTGTGGCCAAGTCGTCTCTGTCCAAAAAAGGCTTAAGCTGATGCACCAATCGTAGTTGGGAATAGGCACTCCTTGCCACAGCCTCCATCTGAGCTTCAAGCATCAATGCCGAGTCCAGGAGTACCCCCAAATTACGCACCTGTCCCTTCCAGGGCATTGCTACCCCATCCAGGACAGGATATTTCTCAACTACACGGACCCGAGACCCTGTGACACACAGCACCTCTATCTTGTCTGGATTCAACTTCAATTTATTGGCCCTCATCCAGCCCATTACTGCCTCCAGACACCTGTCAAGCACTTCAACCACCTCTCCTGATTCAGATGGCACAGAGAGATAGAGCTGGGTATCATCTGCATATTGATGACACCTCACCCCAAATCTCCTGATGACCTCTCCCAGTGGCTTCATATAGATATTAAATAACATGGGGGATAAGATTGACCCCTGTGGAACCCCACTAGTGAGTTCCCAGGGCGTTGAATCAGTATCTCCAATAACCACTCTCTGAGATCGGTTCTGGAGATTGGAGGAGAACCAATGCCAAGCACTGCCTCCCACTCCTAAGCTCCATAGCCTCTCCAAAAGGATACCGTGGTCAATGGTATCAAAAGTTGCTGAGAGGTCCAGGAGAACCAACAAGGTGGCATTCCCTCTGTCTCTCTCCCGGAGTAGGTCATCAACCAGGACGACCAAGGCGGTTTCAGTGCCATAACCAGGTCTGAACCAGGTCTATATAGATATAGATAGATAAGTGAGGAAACATTTAGTAGAAGTTCAAGCATTCTGTTTCTCCTTTTCTACTCCATCCCAGAAACCAAGTGGGTTACTAGCAGAGAGAAGTTCCCACTTTCTCGTCCAGCTTGAAAGTTGAGTTCTTCGTTCTTAGCTTTTTACTGAAGGCTTAAAAGGAAATATTTGTTAAGGGCTGTTAGAATCAAAGGCAGCATCCACACCTGAGTGGCCTCTATATACCCTTCCCCTGCTCCTATTTGAGGCTAACAACTCATTTTCGGTGCTCAGTTGTGAACTCTGAATAAGAAAGTCTCTGTTATACTGGGAAAGGAATACCTTCTTCCATATCGACCTGCCCGTGCCTTAAGATCTTCAGGGGAGGCCCTCCTGGTTGTTCCACTACCCTCAGTAGTAAAAGCAGTGGGCACCGAGAAGAGGGCCTTCTCAGTGATGGCCCCTAGGCTATGGAATAGTCTCCCCCTTGAGGGGTGTCAGGCTCCTTCACTGAATATATTTAGGAAGGTGCTGGAGACACACCTTTTTGCCCTGGCCTTTGGTTAAATGGAAATATACTGTCTCTTCCCACTTTAGAGACACGGTTACTGTTTTAATGCATGCCGTTGTTTTTATATATGTTTGATTTTGCATGTTGTTACCTGCCCTGAGACCTTCAGGCATCGGGCGGGATAGAAATACAATAAATAAAATAAAAATAAGATTCCAGAAGTGGTTGTTTTCTGGTGCAACCCATGTGCCAAACAGGCACGTAGGTGTTGTCACTTCCATGTGTCTACATAACAACAGCAAGAGGGTGTTTGTGGGCCCTCCCGTGGGCCCATTAGAATGCTGTAGAGTGGCAGGTACCCCAGGTATGCGACCACCATGCTCCTGGAGTTCCTTCAGGATGCCTACAACTGTACCATATGCAGGCACTCAAACATTCCTAAAGCACTGCTGTGAACTCTGGCAGTGGACTTGTACTTCCAATTAAACCATGTACATAATTTTATTGGCTAAAGGAGATGTGTTATCTTAATTATCCTCAAAGTGCTTTCTTGTGTTGAGATAAAGGATTGCTGTAATATAGTAAGATGTCTTTGGGAAGAAGAATTAAACTATTGGTAGCAGCAGTAGGGTTGATTATTTTTTTGATATTGCTATTCGGAAGCCAAATTTCTAGTGGCTTCCTCGGCTCATCCTGAGCAGCCTTTAATAAATAACACTCATTTTTTCAATTAGCAATAGCTCTGCAGAGACATTCACTCTGCATGTTGTTATGGCTCCCTGCCATGAATGGATGAACTGTTTGAATTAAAGTGCCAGGGATATTCTATGCTCAGATTTCCCTTGTTGGAATGCTTTGGAAATGTGTTATTTCACTTGCCTCTTAAGATTGCATTACCTGCTTTTAAAATTCATTCTAAACATTGTGGCTCATGGACCTGGAAAATAGAAGCAGGTACACATGAATCCTCAAGATGGTTGCATAAATATTAAACAGAAACAGAAACAGAAACAGAAAGAAAACGTTGAGGTTTGGAGGTGCTCTTTATTTTTCAAAGCTATATTCAAATGGAAATCCACTAACATGTTTTGCTTAGTTACTTTTTGATTTTAAAAAAAATGTACTGTGTAATCTGATGATGGACAGGTGTCTGTTTAAATGATAACCAAATAACTGTAGCCTACAGAATGCAATCTTACTAAACAGCTCTAAGTCAAGGCCTTTCTGCAGTTAGCTTTTGGCTACAGGCCTCATTTCTACGCCATGGACAGCTCCAAGGGAAACCCCGCCCACTGCTGGTATGCTCTGTCTGCAGAGGATGGAGCATAAGATTAAGGGACCTTTGATCTGGGTCACTGGTAGACCTGGGGTGGTTCTGCACTTGCTTTCTCATCCATTGGACGGGAAAAGTGCATTGTAGACCATTTACCAGCGCCCACACGACCAGAGACTTACCTGGGTCTGGTTGCATGCCTGATCCCCCGCAGGGTGCCACCGTTTCTGTTGTGGTGCCCTGTGCAACTGCACCTGTGTTGGAGCCGTCACTATGGTGATGCTCATGCTCTGGGCACATGCAGTTGCCTCAGGCAGCATGCTTGCACGAAGAGGCCAAGTGCAAATTGGCCTTAGATTAAACAGGACTACTGACAGACCAGTGGGGCCTGATTCAGAACACAGAAGCATGCAGAAGGCAAGCCTCTATTTCCTGGAGTTTCAGGGAACCAACTTCAGTGGCATACCAAGGTGTGCTAGCAAAATGGGTCCCCCAGGGGGTCTGAAACTAGGAAAATGTGTTCCTGTTTGGAGCCCTCAGAGGCTGATCTGAAAGCAGTGCAGGGCCAGGTCTGAGCCAGTACTGTCACGCAGACGCCAAACCAGTTTGTGTCATGATCTTAACCAACAGGCCTGGGTAGTTTGCATGGGCTGATGTAGAACAGGTCTTGGGTTTCTGCATTGCATTGCTGTTTAGCACACACATGCCATTCTAAAGCCCACCACCACCCCCCATGCATGTGCCTTTTCCTGTGGATGATCTGGATCTAGCTAATACAGATCTAGCTAATATGAATTAAGCAAGGTAAGTGCAGAAAGGGCCCATGCTGTGAAAGCACGGAAATGTGTTCCCATTTATAGTTGGCTTGGATTTATAGTTGGTCCCAGATTGTGGAAACCATTTCTTTTCCAGTGTGGACAATGGTAAATTAGAAGCGACTTGGTTTGTTTGCTCACTTCAAAAGGGAGAAGTAGAGGAATCTGTACTTGGACAAAAGTTGTCTCCATTTCTTGATTTGTTAAACTACAATATGGTAGACTGTATGGGCGCATCCCCATGGGGCTGCCCCTGATGCGCTGTCGCTTTTAAGTCCCCGAGGTTTGAAGAAACATGAAACTGCCAAAGGATTTGTCTTGTTTTTATTTTTCCAGTACTTGGTTTGCCTCGGGAGTATAAGTATATGAAATATAAGGTCCATAGCTCATCTGAAAGTGCCAATTTCAGTGCTATATAACAGTAATACTATGAGCTAAAGTGGCATCCTACTAGTTTAAACAAATTGGTTAGTAGAATAATTTGGTGCTGAGTAATGCTGTTAATGAGCTATTTTAATGAATGTCCTAGAACTATAAATCTTTGGCAGTTTTGCTTGCAAAAGCAGGTTGTTCTTTGATGGATTTACGTGACTTTGTCTCTCTATACGCTCAAGGTGGCTTGTTCACAGATGCTTAAATTGAAAAGCAGTTTTCTCTGTGATAATTCTTCTGAAACAGTGGAGAAAGCATTGCAATTAGAGGAAACTTTAGCTACAGTATAACACTAGGGCCGTGTCTTCACGGCAACCTTATTTCGCTTTCCCTAAACCGAGATAACAGAACCGGATGCAAACATGAATTTGCCTGTTCCCATTACTTTCAGCTTAATCGCATTCAATCTGGATTCTGAGGACATACGTGACTCAAGGGGGGACTCCAGTGGCTACCTTTTAAAAGCCGCTTTTCGGGGCTGCCCTTTCCTCTTCCTCCTGGCGTGAACGTACCACCCATAATAGACCCCTTCACGGAGCCTAGCTGGGTGGCTGCCTTGCCTGGATGGAGGAAAAACGGCACCAGCAGCCAGCAATTCTTTGCCCTCCTCTCCCCATTTCCCAGGGTACACAGCAGCAGCAGCAGCAACTCAAACCCCCTTCACAGCCTTTAAAACAGAAACTCCGGGGCTTTCCTTTCCTTTCCCTTTTTAAAGGTCAGAACTTTCAAAGAGCTAGAATTGTGCAAAACTGCAACATCGTTATTAAGGTGTGAAGAGGCTAGATCGCTACAGTGTAGCTTTAAGGACTGGATTTTTATAGTGGCTGTTTTGAGGGTGGATTTTTTCAATGAAATCACTATCTTTGGAAGCAAGCTATTGGGGGAGGGAAACCCTAAACATGGATTCTCATCCCTTAACAGGCTAGGGTCCCCACAGTAAAAAATGTAAAACATTTCAAGCACAGGATCCGGAGTGAGACCTGTTGAAATCAGGATTGAGATTCACCACACTTTGGGGTGGTTTAACACGGAGAAAGTGTGTTAAGCCAAACTGCCATGCGGACTCCGAGGATTGAAAACGTTTTGAATCCGAGATAAGGTTGCCGTGAAGACAAAGCCTAGGTTAACTACAGATTGTGTAGTTAACTAATGCCTTCTGAGAAGGTTGTCTTGGGACCATTGTGCTCCTTTGATGACCATTGAGTTCCTCCAGTTTATCTTGGGCCTTAGTAGAAGTTCTGTAGGCTTTACAGCCATAGTTCTATGGAATAAGAGCAGTAATTATTGTGAGCAGCAAATCTGAAGTTATTGGATCTCTAGACAGATGTTAAATTCTGTTTAAACATGTGAGATCCTATAGCCATTGTTCACCACATAACATATATAGATATAGATGTATAGATAAGAGAGAAAGAGACTTGGCAGATAATTCTACATAGGTGGAACAGATTTCAGAACCAATCCCACCAAAAAACTATTTTGAAGTATTCGGTGTCAGTATTAAGCACTGATATTCATTAGATTTGGTTGGTCTTCATAGATTTCTCTAGGATTATAGGCAACACTGAACCCTAACCCTGTGATCCTGTTCATTTGAATTTGAGGTACATCATTATCATAGTCTTATTATTTGAAAAATGTGAATGTGCAGATGAATACAAATATATGTATACCTTTAGAGCTTAGGTGCTGACTGGTTACAAAAGCAACATTTGGGGTTGATCAGATTTCCAGTAAAATACTTAAGCCGTGTTAATTTATTTTATAAGAATGCATAGGCTGCACCAATCTTCAAGGAATTTGTTTTTTCAAGAGCAAAAAAAAACCCTGATAATTTAAAAGGGGCAAATGGTTTTCAGAGAAACTGGGGATGGAAGACCTTCTTTTGAAAGGGACTGAAGCTAATAATAATGCACTGTAGTGTTTTGTGTTGTAATCTATGGTAAAAAGAAGGAATAATTCTTTTCAGAGTATGCTAAAGCTCTTTATTCTTGAAGCCTTAAATCAATTCCATATTTTAGATTTTGTTTCTGGCTACAGATTGTTATAGCAGTGTCCTAAAGCGTTAGCAATGCTCCAGAAGATATTGAAGAAATCTCAAGTTGAGGAAAACAACCACTTTGGCTGTTTTTTAAAAAAAATAGTTCTCCACGCTCATCAGGTTTGCCAGCCTAGGGCAAGATTAATTAAAATCAATGGAGCAAAGCAAATTAAGCACTTAAAAGAGTTTTGCGGGTGGGGAGAGATGCCTAAATGTGGATAAACCAAAATAAATATTCATATGTGTTGAGCTTGTTAACAGACTGCTTCTTGCTCTGCCCATTTATACACATTTTCAGTAAACCTATTAGGGATTGAGTGGAAATCAAACAAATGAGTGGGAGAAAAGTTTTGGTTTCCACAGTCTCTGTATACGTGCGCAATAGTTTTTGGCAGTAAAATTTTGTTTGTGTGCATACTAAGGAGAGGTTGTAAAGAAGATCCGTGGAGGTTTTCCAGATGAACAGAACAGATAGTAGCATTCAGTGTGATATAAATGTGATAAAATATGAGATCAATTTATTAATTAGGAAGAATTATTATCAGTTTCGTACATCCATCAGTGTGATTCATGCATGCTATGGCAGGTGGAGAAGAAGCTAAGGCAACTATGGTGTGGCTTACACCCTGGAAAGGTTTCTCATTTCCAAGGTGCCTAGTGTTGCATTTTTTAGGTGCCCGTTAACAACCAGTGGTTCTCAACCTTCCTAATGCCATGACCCTTTAATAGTGTTCCTCATGTTCTGGTGACCTCCAACCTAACCCTAACCCCCAACCATAAAATTATTTTCGGTGCTACTTCATAACGGCCCCCATGAAAGAGTAGATCGACCCCAAAGGGGTCCCAACCCACAGGTTGAGAAGCGCTGCTCTAGGTCAGTGGTTCTCAACCTGGGGGTTGGGACCCCTTTGGGGGTCGAACTACCCTTTCAGAGGGGTCACAACAAGTCTCCTGCCACCCTTCCCTCCCACTTCCCAGCTTCTCTACCCCCGTGGTTGGGGGTCTCCACAACATGAGGAACTCCATTAAGGGGTCGCGGTGTTAGGAAGGTTGAGAACCACTGCTCTGGATAGACTTGAGCACAGTTTTCCCACATTGCAGTCTCCCACCACCTGGCCTTCAGAGATATCCTGCCTCCAATTACCAGGGGCAATTGGGTTAGTGACTAGAGTGCAGAGAAAACAGTGCTACTGGAATGGATTAGTAATTTTCTTTCCCCACCCCCCTCCTTATTCTTGGTTCGAGCAGGCTTGATGGAGGAGTTCATGGTGAGCCAGGATGGGCTTGTGATTAGAGTGAGGACTCTTATCTGGTACTCTTATCTACTCTACTCCATGAATCCAGCTGGGTGGCCTTGGGCTAGTCACAGCTCTCTTTCTGAGCTCTCACAGCCCCACCTACCTCCTTCTTGTGGGGAGTAGAACAGAAGCGTTATCAGCAGCTTTTAATCCCCTCAGGGTGAGAAAGGTGGGGTGTAAAAGGCAACTCTTCTGCTAAATGTGAATGCATCAAAGGCACCTCTTGCAAAAATGTACTCTGTGTGTCTTTGTGCGAACAAGATTTCACCTGTCTTTTTCAAACCCTTCGGTCTGCCCTCTCTACACTTGTAACTTTAAAGTAGATCTTACTTGCACTTCTGATGCAAGTGGAGTAAATTCCCCACCCCCACATGCTACTCTGTTTGGAAATAATTGCCTCAACTGTGCCTTGGCTTTCCTTACAAATACACACCCTAAAAAACAGAATTATTTTGTTACTAGCAATAAGAGGAGTTGATCATGCCTGGCGTGTGTATGTGTGTGTGTGTGTGTTTACCTGCCATGTCACGTTGTATTGATGTTCTTGACACAATATATTGCAATAGTGCATTACTTCTTTTGCTTGATTCCCGTTTCAATGAAGTTCCTGCTACACCGCTGTTCCGTTTCCTTGGCAACCAAATGACTTTCCACTATTCATTTGCAGACCTCTGGCGTTAAAACAGAGTGTCTCCTCTTCTCTGATGCTGCAGTGCTAGAAGCTGGAGCCCACATCTGAAATCTTGCCCGAACGTAAGAGAGCTGTGCTTATTTCCCTCCATAAAACTTTAGCCTGACAAATGCTTAAAATGATTTAAAACAGGGCAGGTGAGACTGTTGAACTGGGTAGATTAAAATTAGAGGTAGCTAGAAGAGGAGACATCTTGCTTTATG
This sequence comes from Aspidoscelis tigris stejnegeri, assembly GCA_023333525.1. Classification (NCBI taxonomy): domain Eukaryota; kingdom Metazoa; phylum Chordata; class Lepidosauria; order Squamata; family Teiidae; genus Aspidoscelis; species Aspidoscelis tigris. The sequence goes on along the minus strand of JALMGA010000005.1, from coordinate 77,893,837 downwards.
GATACAGTTGGACCTCCTTATCCACAGGGGATGTGTTCCAGGTCCTTCCACAGTTAGCCAAAAACCACGGATATTTCAAACACAGGGAAATGCTTTCTATTTCCCATAATTCCTGTGAAATCCCATGAGATTTCACAGGAATGATAGGAAATCTCACATCATTTCCTGCAATTTCCTGAGCGCCTCAGGCCACTGAGAAGCTACAGGTAGTCCTAATGGCACCGGTGGAGGGCGGGAAAGCTAGTTTAGTCACCACAGAAAACCTTAGGTAAAACAGGCTATTGAAAAAATCCTGACTGACTTTGCAGTACTTTAGACATAAATTTCAGCCTTCCCAGAGGCCAAACATATTTTGTCCACTGGATATTAATTGATCATGAATGTCACCACCTTCACATGCAGATAAGCGATCTATCAAAGAGGAATGGACTAAGATTTGGACACACAGCTTTTCCTGCAACAACAATCCTACTGCTAGGGAACATTCTTTAAATCACTTAGTAGATGGTATACCACCCCAGTGTAGTTATCTCACAATATTGCACAGTCATCCTCAAAATACTGGTGTAGCTGCAATGAAGTAGGTATTTACATTCACATGTGGTGGACATGCCTTAACGTTCAGTCTTTTTGGAAATTAAATGAAGTGGAAGTAAACAAATCACACAAAAATTGTATATTGACAGTGGAGTTATGTTTTTTATACATCTTTTGAAACAACATATTACAAATACCCAACTACTTCTCCATTTTATGTTACTGGCTGCACAACTAACTACAGCTAGAAATTTGAAATCACAGAATTCTTTAGCAGCCTCTAATTGATACAAAAAAGTAGCAAAATGTGCAATTGTTGAATTAATAACATATCAAAATAACTGTCCAAAAGATCAGACGTCTAAAACATTTTGTGACATTTGGCAGCCTTTTACTAGTGCAACTGAAACTATGGACAATGATGTATTTGCACCTGCTCAAATGATTTCTTTTTTATTGCATTGAGATAGGAATTGGATCTAATGTGAATCTAATATATTGTTAATTTTGACAGATTTAGAAAGTTACAATTTACATTTATATTACCTTCCTTTTTTTTATTCTTTTTAACTGTTTGTTATTAAAATACAGACAGACAGACGGTGGAAGGTCATTCTGCACAATTCTTTTACAAATGAAGACCAAACCGTACATGCAATTTGTTACAGGATGACAAGGATGAGGATTTTCAGATTCAAATTAAACAAGTTTAAAGCGTCCATTGATCCTAGCAAGCAATTAGGGTTTAATTCTTTGTTCTTGGTGTGCTACCCATTGGAGTTGTATTTTCTGTGATCCCTGGTTTTTGAAGAGACAATCTTCCCCATTTGGCCTTCTTATGTTACTATGGAGGGACTAGAATAATTCCAGCACTGCCAACAGAGCTTTCAACCAGTACCTGACTTTGCATTGTCAACCCTTCCTTCAGGTAATTAACAAGATGTTTGTTGAAAAGGCTGTAATTCCAGAGTTTTAACATCCTATCAGATGTTTATGCTGAAGGCAGTAAAGAGGGAATATGAAGAATGTAGCAGTCCCTTCTGTTGCTCTTCAGTCTAGCACTAATGATCAGCAGCATCATTAAGAAGAGGGAATTATGATGGAGCTCTGAAATATGCAATGAATTGTTTCTTCTTTGTCACAACATGTTTTTCAGTGTCCAGAAGATTAACGAGAAAGCATAGCTAATTGTAGTTTCTTAGCAAAGTCTATCCCTTCCAAACTGCGTCCAGTTTCACGTTTGTTGCAGACTTACTTTTGAGTTTTAGATGAAAATCCTTGAAATCTCTGCTACTTCAAGACAAGAGGTGCTTTCACGTCACAGTATTTTTTTTCTTTTCTCAACACATTTTCTGCTATGGTTGTTTATCTGTAAACATGGCAGAACTCCAACTCCATGTCAGAGTGTCTGCTTTGCCTGTAGAAAATCCCAGGTTCAGCTCCCAGCACCATCCTTCACAATAAGGGATGGTGTCAAGACCACATACCTAAATCCCAGTGCAGATAGGACAAGGACACATGGATGGACACAAATCAGATCTTTGTGTGGGAGTAACATGTTGGTTTATTGGTAAGAAACCACACTGTAACATACAGTTGAAAAGTTATATACCCTAGTGGGTATCCCTCCTTCTCAGGCTCTGCTAATAAGCTAATTTCTAAACATTCCAGGATATTCCCTGTGTGGCCAGACCTCAGCCTTGGAGCAAAATTGCTGCCTCATACAGGCATCTGGCCACCAGTCCTTATCTCCTTGTAGCATGACAACCAGAATCAATGTAAGCTAACAGAAAGGGCTGTACTGTCTTCATGGTCAAAGATGGCAAGGCCAACGCCATCGTGACAAATGGCAAACCACTTTTCTACTGTTGCCAAGAAAGCTCCATGGATGCTACATAGATGTGTCTATGTGGTCACTGCTCATCCTGAAGACATCTTAAGCTAGTGGCAAGGGGTAAGAAGCATTACACCTAGCGAGAGTTTGGATAAACAGTAAATTTCCAAGGTAAGATATACTGGAAAGTCAAATAAAGTAAGGAAAAAGTTCTGTTGTTGCCAGGAAAAAGGTTTGGATTTTTCCATGTAGTCACCAGGGCTGTGTTCACACTTACCTTTTAATCCAGCTTCAGTCCACTTTCAGGATGGAAGAACACAGCAACAAAGTGACCTGTTCATTTCTTTCCATGTTAGATACAAAAGGTGGATTTTGTGAGATAGATAAAGTCAAAGACAAATGGCTTGCCATTTTGCCAGTGTGTTATCTCACTCTGAAAGTGGACGGAAGCTGGATTAAAAGGTAAGTGTGAACACAGCACAGAAGTTCAGTTGGACATAAAAGCATCTTTAATTATATCAATACATGAATATTCTCTCTCTCTCTCAATCTCTCTCTTTCTCACACACACACACACACACACACACACTTGTGCATAAACACGTTTGTAGCTGTCTTGGAACAAATTATCAGCACCATGACCATACACTGGCAGAACAGATAGGAAAGGAACCTTATTTCTCCTCCCCGTGACTATTTTCCACCCAGGAAATGGGGAACCTGCCATCTACTCTGAAAGCAATAAAATGTGACTAGGAGGCGCACATTTTCAAAAGTCTCTGACAAGAAAAAGGAATTGGCTATTCTACTGAGCCTTTTCAACAGCATTGTAGAATAGCTGTGAACCTCACAAAAGCATGCAGTTTGCACAAACAATGCCCAATAAAATGGCTTTGCAGAAATTTTGTATTGTCTACATATGAGGCCCAGATTGTGCAGTCTTTGTAGAAAAGCCACAGCATGCAAATGGGACCTAGCTAGTGTAGGCAAGTGAAGTCGCTAGCAAAAAGAACATCTGACAATAGACTGGTTACAAATGAAAAGGTTTAGTAGGAAAGATTAGAGGTTGGAAACCCATCCCAGTGAAATGCATGATAATCAGCTATTTATAGATGTACAAATATTTGAGTGACTACTATAAGACATAACAGATAGAGCTGGAGAGAAGCAACCAGTTTCAGTCATAGTACATGCCAAATGAGATAAATGTTTCTTTCTCTGGACAAGTCACTGCAGAAGCTCACATATGGGTATAGGGCATGTCAACCCATCTAGCCTTGCAAGTTCATTTGGAGAACATTCAGGGAAACCATACTATTACCTTTCTTCTTCCTTGGCAGTCACTTCCCCCATTCTGTAAACGTAAAGAAAATACACTTTGTGCACACTAATGATGTACACAATTTTATTTATTTATTTTTTTTTTGCATTTGATGTGAAACAGATCAAATGTTCAAAAATCCGTATTCGTACGAATAGATTGCATTTGAATTTGGTAAAATTATATTTGATACAAATCTATTTGTATGTATTTGTAAGAACATTTGATACGTATCTGATACAGATACAAATGATCAGCTTAACAAATGTCCGAACTATTCATACAAATGTCCAGAAACATTTGCATTTGTTCAAATGTTAACATATGAGTATTGTAACATTTGATTTGTGTTTGAATGTCCGAATTCAGCAGAATATGGCTGAATTTCGAATGTTGTGAATAATCCCTAGTGTGCATGGTTGTTTGGTTGTTTGGTTGGGTGATTGATTGATCGATTGATCGATTGATCGATTGATCGATTGATCGATTGATCGATTGATTGATTGGTTTGCTTGCCTAATTTCCCTGATGCCTGAGAGGTGAATTTGGCAATTTTGAGATTTCAGGAAGGCTGTGAGAAGGAATTTAGCAGTACAAGAGGCTTGAAAGGTCTTTCAGCTTTCTCATTTTAGCTCTTGGGTTAATGACTTTTATATTAAATAATACTCTGGTGCCACAGTCACACCTTAACCAGATAGTCCATCTGAGGGACAGAAGGGAACTCAGGCTGTTCTTGAACTTGTACAGATTGGTCACATGTACTGTGCTGCCACTCTGAGTGTTTGTGGACCCCCTCCACCTGGCAAAAGTACACTTCAGCAGGGAGTGAGGAGGGGCAAGGGGGGACCCAGCAGTAGGATCACCTAAATCAGGATAATCCCATTCCAGCCAGGAAAGCCTTTGGAAAAACTGGCAACACACTTTGGCATTTGGTCTCCAAGGACAGAAGATGGCCTCCACCCTTCTTAAATATAGGGTGTGACCAGGCGCAGGCAGTCCTTCCTGGTGTTGCATCAAGCGCCGTCTCGTCAGCTTACCCCAGTTTAGTTGTCTGAACCATAATGAGCCAGGGTGGTAATGGTAGATCACACCACTCCCTGTTGTTGTGTGAAGCAATTTTGGAATCTAGAATATGTTTCATGTAAAGAGCTCTGTTGATGGGCTGAGTTCCTCTTAGGAAACTTTATCTGTCATTCCAAACACCAAAGTTGCATCCACATGTTTATCTGTAGCTTTGAGGTAGTAGCTACATGCTAGTGTTCCCATCCCACCTCTAAGCCACATTAAGGCTCAAAAAACTGCATTTCTGAATTTCCAAAATGTGGAGCAGAGATGGGGTGGAAGCTGCCACATGCCACCTCTTCTAACAAGTATATTGTTTTATACTTGTTGGATTTTTAATGTCTTTTACTGTTATATTCTATTTTAATTTGTTACCTGCCCAGAGACCTTCGGGTAAGGGGCGGGATAGAAATGTAAATAATAAATAAATAAATAACCTGCTTTTTAAAATGTGTGTGAGGGGAGCCACTGAAATAGCTACAGATCTTCTGAGAACATAATCTTAAAATTTCTTACAAAGAATTTTCCTCCATTTAAAATTGACTCCATTATCTAATTAAATTAAATGAAAGCATAACCTGTTCAGCTGAAGGTGGAAAGCTCCAGTGTATAGTATTTTGGTTTTCCAAGGCTGCATCTTCACGGCATGTGTTATTTCGATTTAAATAATTCAAAATAACTGACCCGGAACAAAGCTGTCCACACGACTTGCAAATTGATCTGGTTCCGTGGCATTCCTTAACGCGGAATCAATCCTGGTAATCCCCACAATAGCCCTGTGCTCCCGCCCATTGCCAGACATGGTGCCCTGTGATTGGTCCTCCCTCCCAGGATCCCACCCTCCCTTCCCTTTGCGTCATCCATGCTCCACCGGGGATTCCCGTTCTCTCCCCTCCCCCTTCCCACCAGCAGCAGCAGCAGCAGCATCCATCCATCCATCCATCTATCCTGGGGCTCCTCGGTGCCTGCTCCGCTTTGCCCGACTCCACCGCTGCCGCCGCCGCATTCTCGGCGCCTTTCGCCCCACTGGCCGGAGCGCGCTCGCAGCCCGGGCCGCCCCTGCCTCCCCCGCTGGCGGCTCCGGCACTCGCCGTGCCATCCATCCATCCATCCATCCTGGCGCTGCGGCGCGGGTGGCTTCGCCCTGGGGCTCCGCCGCCGCTTTTCCCAGCTTTGCCGCCACTTTGCCCCGCAGAGCCGCGGCTGCCGCTGGCTGGAAGAGGAGGTGGAAGGGGTGGACAAGAGGGCGGGCGGGCTCAGCATGCCCACCGCGGGGAGGGCGAAGGGGGCTCCTCGCTCGCTCTTCCCCCCGTGGCGGGAGAGAGTGGGCTGGGAAAGTTCCCTGGGGACTCCCCTTTCCTTTCCTTTTGAAAGTTCAGAACTGCGCAAAAGTGAAACATTGTTATTAATCTACATTGCTACAGTGTATCTTTGGAGGTAGTGGGTGGATTCTTTCATTGAAATCATTTGAAAGCAAGCTATTGGGGAAGGGAATCCTAAACATGACGTGCCTACAATACGGAGAGCCCATTGGTTACAGTGCCATTGGGGGAGGGACAGCCTTAACACGGAATCTCATCACGGAAACGATACTGTCCACACAGTAAAAAATTAAACACGTATCAAGGGCATGTTCCGGAGTGAGACCTGTTGAGATCAGGATTTATTTCAAATCGGGATAACGTCGTTTAACACGGAAATACCGTATTAAGCCGAAGTGCCGTCTAAACTGCGCGAACTCAAAACGTTTTGAATTCGAGATAACGATGTCGTGGGGATGCGGCCCAAGACTACAGAGCTTAAGGGAAAAGAAAATGGATCTGGGTAGGAGTGATAGACCTATAGATGTGATTAGCTGAAAGAAAGAATTTGCAATTAGAAATAGGGGTGGGGTGGGTGAATTTTAGTGTGAGCTATTTATAGGTTCTGACGAGTCTTCATATTCCCTCAATAAATGAGCAACATTCATCTCAAAATGGTTATATTTCAATTACAATGACATGAAGGATCCTTTGGTTGAAAAAGATGAAAGTTGCTGTATTCTGTTTTTAAACAACACGTGTGTCTGCCTTTATTATTTCTTTTCCTGTTACCATTGTAAATCAAAAGTTCCTTCACTGAATAAAGTGAAAAGGGGGATTAGAGCTCAATATATCACAGGGGGAAAATGGAAATGTATAAAATCTAAGAGAAAAATACCTGCTTGTGAACACTTCAGAAAGAGGCAGTAAATCTGTGAAGACTTAAAACAGCTTTATCTTTTTTTTTTGTCATTCCTAAGCCTGCATTTGTACTTGAGCCTATGGGCACTAAATTGTGTCAATACAATGACACAGAAGAGGGAAATGAATCTTTGCAGGCAGCTTTCACAAACTTTTTGTAAACCACAGGGGATAGCATATGAACGATCAACAAGGTTTGTGAAAAGTGCACAAAGTTTGTACAAAATCAGCAAAGGTCATTGTAGCGTAAGACAACAGTATAGTAGTCTCTGAGGAACCAAGTACCTTCAGAGGACAAGATAGATCTTGAAATCCCAGCTCAATGAATGGAACAAGATCCAAGTCATCAGTATTCATTCTCTGCCAGTTGCCAAATACCCAGCTGGCATTTAAAAAAAAAACTGGCCAAAAGAAGACATAGAAGCTGCTGGTGTCAAGACTTTGACCCTCGTCACAAGGCAAGGAGGATCCTACCCCAGGTACAAGAGACTGTACCCAAGCCTAAAAGCAGGAGGTCAAGGGTTAAGAAATGTCAAAGCCGCTGTCCTAGGTGAAGAGAGGAACATCTGTGAACAGAACAGTAAAATGGCTCCTGCAGATGAATTGCTAAGAAAATGCCTCAGACAACTGCAGACGAAGAACATGAATGAAGAGCAAGCAGTGAAGGTCTGTTGGCATCACAAACCCCTTCATGGAATCCACCATCAGCAGGTCATTGGAAAATCCTATCAGTGGCTGCAAAAGGCAGAACTGAAAGACGACTATGAGGCACTAATCTTAGCAGCACAAGAAAGAGCACTGGGAACAAAATCAATAGAAGCATGGGTCTATTCTACCAGGCAGGACCCCAAATGCAGAATGGGCAGAGAGGCCCCCAAGACAGTCCAGCACATGGCAGCAACATGCAGGATGCTGGCAGAGAAGCCTAGAGAGAGTGGCAGAAACAAATTGCAGGAATCATGTACGGGAATGTCTGCAAGGAGTGTGGACTGGACATCCCAAAGTCTTAATGGGAAATCCCACATGAAAAAGTGGCTGAGGACAACAGCGCCACTATCTTATCAGGCTCCCATGTCCAGACCAAGAAATAAGTAGCAGCCAATCAGTTTGATATCATGGTAGGAGACAAAGACAAGAAAGATGCTGTGGAAACAGATGTAGATGTCCTAAGTGGTGGTAACATTAGGAAGGAAGAATTTGAGAAACTGGAGAAATATCAAAGGCAAAAGTAGTCTTTGTAGTGATAGGAGTACTTGGGGCAGTGGCCCTTAAGTTGGAAGAATGTCTTCTACAGACCCCAAGATGAACATTCAGAAGAACACAGTCCTAGACACACCTAAGGACCTGTTCATGCTTGCCAAACTGCTATGGTATAACAATATCTTACCAGACTGGTAAGGATCCAGCAAGGTGGCAGTCATTCACGATGATGAGCGCTAAAGCCAGTAGTGTAAATGGACAGGCCAAGGCTGTCCAGATCACCAAAGCAACATCCAAGGTAACATCCAATGTATGCTCGGGTGTTGCCATGACAGAGTAGACACTGCACACAACTACACAGATGCAGTCCCACAGCCACTCACCACACTGCATGCCTGAGAGGGTATGGATGCAGCGCCCAGGAGTGATCCAGCTACTCCTGGGAAGTGTGTGTACTGATTTTTAGCAATCCATAGCTGAATAGCTTGAGGGAGGTTTATCCCATTCTGGGGCAACGGCAGCGCAATTTGGACACACCTGTCCAGTGAACAGGCAGAATCTTCCATCAGGTAAGTGTGAGCAGGCCCTAATATACTGCACAGAACCCTCATATGGTAGAAGGCCTAAGATTGAGGTAGATAGATCAAACAACCCCTAATATGTATATATTTAGATGCCAAGTCTACTGTCTGATGTTCCAGCCAGACCTTTCGAAGCATGGAGATGCCGTGACCTGAGGTATTATATCTGGTAACCAAGTTTATGCAAGCACTCCAGGCCTACAGGATTCATTAATGATCCCTGTAGTCGCTTGGGCAGGTTGGAGAGAAGGCAGCCAAAGGGTCATTAATTTTTAGATGTGTACAGATTTAACTATACGGCCAATTAAATTGTAGTGGGGAATCTAAAGGCATTGCATGCAAGATTAGCTTCTCCACAGATTTTGGCACACTGGAGATCAGCTGCCAGACTAAAAAAGGTGCCCATTTTCAATGCTGTGCTGAAACCTAATGTGGACATATTTGTCTCGAAGGTGTCTTTCTAAACAGTGAACTTGTAACTTTTACTTTTCAGCTCCTCTCTGTCATTGAGTCTTTGGACCGTAATCAATCTGAACTTCAACAATTAATCCAGTTTCACTCAACAACCCAATTATGGGCTGTCACTGAGCTTTTTGCTCATCAAAGAGGGCAGGTTTCAACGATGAATTCTCTTTGTATTATGTAACTGAACCAGGGATTCTTTCTCCAGGATAATCAATGTTAGCCTAATGTGACGGCTGTATAAAAGAAGAGCCAGGTTACTATTATAGTCAGAATCTGCTTTCAAAGAGAAGTGGATAATGGAGTGGAATCACATCATGGAAGGATGGAATTTGCACCGTGGGTTGGAGGCTTTTTGTCTGAAAGTATCTCAGTCTTAAATACATTGTGGTCTTAGGTGAAGAAATTATTTTCAGTGTCAGAAGTGTGCAGAAAAAGTTAATCAGTAAAATACAATGGAAAGAGGCTTCTCACAGCTAGTTCAGTAGAAGACTAAAAGGTTTAACGGAATATAAAATACTGGGAGCTGCAGAAATTGGGAGCTGAAAGGCCAGGTTAACACGGGCTGATAGGAGCTATAGAATACAAAATAGATTGTTTCAGCTTGACAAATGCTGTAAACAAACAAAATGGATTGGCTTGCTCATGCAACTTCATAGTTCACTAAGGTGTTTTAAATGAATGATAAAAGGTTAAGCTCTCCATAAGAATGTAAGAGGAGCCCTGCTGGATAAGACCACAGCTGATCTAGTCTAGCATTCTGTCCCACACAGAGGCCCACCAATTGCTTATGAGCATCTCAAGCAGAAAACAAGAACAAAACCTTCACCTGCTCTCAAATCCCCACAAATGGCTTTTAGAGGCATCCTGCCTGTCTCCCCAGCCTGGAGGAAGGAAGAAAGAAGAGTTGGCTTTTCTATCCCACTTTTCTCACCTATCTAAGCAGACTCAAGGTGGCTGACGAGGCTTTCTATTCTTCACCCCACAACAGAACACCCTGTGAGGTATGTGGAGCTGTGAGAGCCCAGAAGACAGCTGTGACTAGCCTAGGGTCACCCAACTGGCTTCGTGGAGGATGGTGGAATCAACCCAGTATTCCCAGATAAGAGACTGACTCCCTAACTGATCACCAGACTGAAGAGGTGATCACTGGTGAAGCTGGTGTGCCTGATGACGAATGGCAGCCTGACCATCAGGCATGGCTCCAACTGGAAACCTATCTTTGATCTCGAACCATGTCTGCTGCTGATCCAAAAATAGTGAATCACAAGGAAGGAATACTATGGCTACATCCCCAAAAGACTTATTTGCCTCTCTAGTCTCCCTCTACTGTCACTATTCAAGCGGACTTTAAAAGTGCCATGCACTTCTGGAATAAGCATCCACATGAGGCTCAGCAAAACGCACGTTTAAAACGCACCTTCCATCCCCATGGAAGTGTGTTTTCTTTCCCTGCATCTTTTTCTCCCCGCGCCCTCTCTTGTTCAAAAGAAAAATAGCCATTGGTTCTCTGTTCGTCTCCCAGATCTCCGTCCCCCAAAATGGCTTCCCGTGCCAGCTGCAGCCATCAGTCAGGTGATCGTTTTCTCATTCACTCTTAGCACTTTCACAGATTACTGTCTAAATCCACCCACTAGAGCAGCGGTGACTAGCAATACACCCACTTCACGCCTGATAACTATGTTGCAATTCTCCGCAATTCTGGCTCTTTGAAAGTTCTGTGCTTTAGAAAGGGAAGGGAAGGGAATGCTTTATGGCTGTGTGTGCAGGCAGCAATCCCCGCCCCTTTTGCCACGGAGCGTCCCCAAGGTAAATGCTGCGAGGAAAACCTGTGACTTCCAAAAAGAGCGACGAAAGTCTTCTTTAAAGGGCACGTATTTTGTCGCAGGTTTTCCTGCTTTTGTAGCGCTGGAAGCTCGTTCAAAACCCTGGCATGGGGGTGCTCAGAGGCAAAAGAAGATTTTTAGCACACTTTAAATTGCTTGGGGACACATCCTATGTTACACAAAATAGACTCCTCCTAACCACTAGACATCCATTCTAGGGGCCATTGATACGCCTGCCATGGTGTACACAAACTCTGTTCCATGTTACTGGCCATCACATCATGAGTAATCAAGGGATGAGAAATTGAGCAGATCAGAGGCACCTACGGAGGGACTGCGCAGCTTTCATCCTGTCGGGAGGCACTCCCAATGATCCCATTGCTGTCTATGGAAATGGGCTACAGTGACTCTGAGACAACTGTGCCTGTGTGTTCAGTCTGACATTGGCATCCAAATGCAGGCACAAAGGTGGTCCAACATCGCCTCACGCAACAGAAATAAAGTGGGGAGGCACAGTATGTGACCCCCCCCCCCGTTGGGGCTGCGGAGAAGACACACCAGATAAAACAGAAGCACGTCCTAGATTTCTGCTGTATGCATCCTCTTTTTCAATCCCTTTGAGAATACAATAGAAAGATTGTGTAAAAATACATTACAGGGAGAGGCTATAGCTCCATGGTTGCCCATGCCTGGTTGTCCCACCACTCTTAGTAGTGAAACAGATGGGCACCTGGGGAAGGGCCTTCTCGGTAATAGCCCCCAGGTTATGGAATAACCTCCCCCTTGAGATGTGTCATGCCCCTTCTCTGTATATATTCAGGAAGGCGGTGAAGATGCACCTCTTTGCCCTGGCCTTTGGCTAATGTGATGATGTGATTATACTTCTCCCCCTACGGCAGATACTATTATTATGCTGAATCTTTTAAATGTTTTTATGTACAGTATATTATTGGTTTTAATATTGGTTTTAATTTGTTGTTTTAAAGGCTGTTACTCGCCCTGAGACCTTCGAGTATAGGGCGGGATAGAAATATAAATAATAAATACACTGCATAGAAAGCAGTTGCTAGTTTGATCATCAGCCTCTCTCTGGAAGTAGACGATGGCAAACCACTTCTATACCTTTGCCAAGAAAACTGCATAGAAGTGCCCATGGAAGTGTCCACGCAGTCAACCGGAAGTCAGCTGTGACAAGATGGTATCCAGCAACAATATTTTTAGTAGTGAAACAGATGGGCACCCCGGGAAGGGCCTTCTCGGTAATAGCCCCCAGGTTATGGAATAGCCTCCCCCTTGAGGTGCTGTCCCTCCCTATATCTGAAGGTCTCAGGGCAGGTAACAACCCTTAAAATTCAACACATTAAAACAAAACAATATATATTGAAGCAGTAATATCTGCAACAATATTTAAAATCCAACATGTTAAAACAAAACACTTTATATATTTAAAACAGTACTACCTAAAAGTGGTGGTGGTGGGGAATGTAACCACATTTAGCTGAAGGCCAAGAAAAAGGTGCATCTTTATTGCCTTCCAGAACATATACAGAGAAGAAGCCTGATTCATCTCAGGGTGGAGACTATTCCATAGCCTGGGGGCCATTACTGAGAAGGCCCTCTCCTGGGTGCCTACATGTTTCACTGCTGAGGGTGGTGGGACAACCAGGAGGGTCTCCCCACCAGATCTTAAAGCACGAGCAGTTGAGTATGGGAGAAGGGATTCCTTTAGATCTTAGCGTGTGTGTGTTGGGCAGTGTTTAAATTTAATATATTAACTAATTAATAAATATAATGTCCTATGTAAGGCTAGAATGAATGAATGTTTTAATTTTGGGCTCTGCCAGTTGTTTAGGTTCTGATCCTCTTTAGGGAACAATCCCAGTTCTAGAAATTAGCATTTTGATTCTCATTTTGGAAAGAAAGCCTGTTTCAGTCTGCTGAGGAAGTTTTTTTAAAAATGGTATGGATGTAATTCCAATTCATGCAAGTCTTCTATAAAAAAAAATTGTCTCCCATATGACCTTCCTTTTACAAGAATTTGTCTTTGATCATTCTAGTTCTGCTTCAGGGTTGATGTGGTGAAGGAAAACAGAAATCTAAATGAATTCTTTTCCTAATGCACTTATCAGAGCAATGACAGGTACAGCAATGTATTTCGGAGAGAATAAACGCAAATTTTCCAAAGAGCACTGCCACATTAGAATAGTTTAGCAAAAATTGGACCCCTTGCTAAGGACCTTATGAAAGATGGATTTTGTAGGCTTACTTAGCAGAGCTTTAGACCAGCAGGTGATGGAATAGATATCCAAGAACAAATCTAATGTGGAAAATAGAAAGTAGGGATGCCCATGAATGTATTTTTTTACATTTGAATCAAATTTCAAAAATCCAGATTTTTGAAAATCCAATTCAGATCCGGATATATGAATGTCGGTAAGATTCATATCCAAAATATGAATTTGTGAAAATGCATATTTATCCCATATGCATCCCGTATGCATTCCATTTTCATCCCGCATTATTTGCACAAATATGTTTTTTTTTTCACGGATTTGTATGTGATAGATACAAATCTACACGGTTGAATTATTTGACAATCTGTATCAGCTTTTCAAAAATCCAATTCGAGTTTGAATGTTCAAATCTGGATTTTTCAAAAATCCAATTCAAATGTGAATGTCGACATTCGACGGATTAGAATCGGATATTCAGAAATTCGAATATCAGTGCACATCTGTAAGTTATGAGAGAGTATAAAAAGCATCAAGATAAGAACAATAGAGGAGCCTTGCTGGATTGGGTAACAGACCATCTAGGTCAGCATCCTGTCCCACGCAGTGGTCCACCATTTGCTTCTGGGCAGAAGACAAGGGCAAAACATCACCTGCTCTTGAATACCTGCAAATGGTCTTTAGAGCCATCCTGTCTGTCTCTCCAACCTAGAAGCAGTACCTAGGCATCCATTCTAGTAGCCACTGAAACACCTGTCCTCCATGAATTTGTCCAACCTTTTCTTAAAGCTAGCCACCTCTTCCAATTTACTGTTTATGTGGTCTTAAATGATCAATAGCCTCCATTGCCAAACTAGGGGCCTTCTCACACTTAACTTCATGGGACACTGTCCCAATGAAAATTAAGGCCCTGACCCTAACCTACCTGGAACTTACCCTGCAGCAGGTGCCAACACTGAAAACTGGCAGCGTTGGCTCACTGCAACAATGAGCATGGACACTGGGCCACTGCTATGGTGATCAGGTGACCTGGTGCACAACTGCACAGCCACCCCACCCTGCCCACATGAAGCCTTTGTCTGGGCCTGTACTAGAATCACTTCCAGCACCAATTGCACCTCCCAGCCTCCAAAGTTACCCCACAAACATACCTGGATGCTTTCACTGAACTGCTTCTTACTGTGGGCTCCAGTTCCATGTGAATCTGAGTGACTTTGTCCTGAAAAATGTCTTGAAAAATCATCAGCTGAAGCGGGTGCATTCTTACTGCTAGATGACAGTAAGCCATTAACCGCCTAGAACAGATCTGTTGGCTGACCCCTTGAGGGTGCAGTGGTTGCAGGTAAGTAAGCCTCCTTTCCTGCCATCACTGGCACAAGATAGATACGGTGCACTACTTGCACTTTAGCCATTGTCCTGCCTACTTCATCACCCATTATAGCAGGGTACCTTAGGAGCGCGCTACAGAGTCTCTGAAAGCACTTGGGAATGAAACTATTCATCTCATGATTACAAATGCTCTATGTCTCCCTAAGTAGGCTGACTTCTGTATTCTGTTTCCTTCACCTTAGATCAGCTGGTAAAGCTGGTATTTGGTGTTCTGTTTGGTTGAAGCCACAGTGAAAATCCCTCCATGTGATGCAAGTTACCATTATTTGTTTTAATTGCTTCTCACTCTGAGTTCCTCCTTTCATTGAGTTAATTCTTCACCCCATTTTAACATGGGTTCCGTTTGTGCCTGTAATAAAGTTACTTTCTAACGTCTCTTTAATAAAAATACACTTTGTAATCAAAGTCTAGTCATTTCTACACACACACCTTGGAGGATCGGTTGCAATCTGTGAGGGTCCATCAGACCAAATCTTTAGTCTTATGAAAGTCTCAGACGTGAGAACACTGATAAAAGTAAAATAGCAGGAGGACTATATAGTCAATTAAGTTCTGTGAAAGATGAAGTGGTGGAGGAGTTATATAAAATATGGAGCACAGATATAAGGATTGGAAGAGAGGAAATTAAGAATGAAATAAAATGTATAAATATGGTGAAGTATAATAGTCTTAAAGAAGTAAGAAGGAAAATATTACATAAATGGAATAGAACCCCAGCAAAATTATCACACTTCTTTACAAACATGAGTAGTAATTGCTGGCATGGATGTAATCAAAGAGGTTTTTTTTTTCATATGATCTGAGAATGTCCTATAGTGTCTGAATTTTGGAAGAAGATAGAGAAAGAAATCAGTGATATGCTGAACATACAATGTATAATAACAGGGAGAATGGGAGTATTACATATGGAGTTAAACAATCTTCCGGCTATCCAATTGAAGGAAATAGTAGAACAATTGTTAACATGTGCTCAAATAGTCCTAGTGAGTGGATGGAAGGACAGAACGAAATGGTCCATTAGTAAATGGTATAATTATATAATTAATGTGATAGCAGTCGAAATATTGAATAGTCGTATGAATTATATAAGTAATTTGGATAGGGTTAGAATATGTAAACAAAAATGGATGATAGTTAAAATATATTTAGATAACAAGCTTAGGAGTGAAAGTGAAAAATTGAAGTTACATTTAATTTTCTCAATGTAGTATTATGAATTGTGTAGCCTTTTCATAGTATGGTATAAAAACTTGGAATTATGTATTACCCTTGGGGGAAGAGGGGGATTTAAAGCAATTGAAAAAAATTAATAAAAAGATTTTAAATAAAATAAAATAATATATAAAATATAAAAAAGGAACACTGATAGAGTTGTTAAACACTGATAAATGTCTAGAGTTGTTCACAGAACAAGTGGCCATTTTCCTGTGAATATGGAAAATACAGCCTAATTTCTGTATCCATGCTCAACATGCTGCACCATGGATCTAGGAGTTGCAGCTCTCTTTATTACTCGCAATAAGAGATACTGGGAGATATTTCTCAAAGCTGATTTGCTTTCATATATTTTGACATTTATACACCTGGTTATAGTTTATAGATCGCTGTCACCTCCTCATACCTGTACTATGCATATCTACTGCATTTAGTCATGATCCGTAACTAGGGTGCCCACGAATTGGTTTTTTGGCATTTGATTTGTAACAAATTGAACATTAAGAAAATTCATATTCGTTGGAATAGATCCCCTTTGAATGTGGTAGGATTCTATTCGATGCGAATGTATTCGTAAGAAGTTGTACAATATCCGATACAAATGAATATGTATCCAATACATATCTGATACATATGTACCTGATACATATCCGATACGTATCCCGTAACATATCCGCTTTGAAAGTGTCAAATCTGACTTGAATCCACTTTTAATCTGCTCTCGTTCCATGTCAAATGCACTCTGGATCCGTTGCAGAGTCGCTTTCCCACCTCCCCAGTTTCAAGAATTTCTGAACTATTCGTACAAATGTCCGGAAACATTCATATTTGTACAAATGTTAATATACGAATGTCGTAAGCTTCTATTTGTGTACAAACATCCACATTCAGCCAAATTTGTACCAGTAATGAATGTTACAATTGTCTGTAGACATCCCTATTTGTAACTCTCTTACTCCCTAATTAGCATGCTAGCTGCCCAACTGTGGGCAGGTTTCTTAATATGATGATAAGCTTCATCATGGCAGCTTGAAGATTAAGTTCCCTTCCTTGATCTGTATGCTTTTTGTGTGCTGTGTCCTTCCTCTTGGCTTTTCCCTTATCTTAGCAGAGGAATGTTTGCAGTACAGGATTACAGACTCTATGAAGAGTTCCCAACAGCAGGGCACAATGCATTATAGCAACCTTGTGGGGGCAGGGAACCCTCCTTTTGGGTAGGGGCGCCCATCAAATACGGAAGCAGAATCGCATTGGCTTTGTGAGCCAGTTTGGTCTAGTGGTTAGGGAGCCTGACTCTTATCTGGGAATACTGGGTTTAATTCCACCCTCCTCCATGAAGCCAGCGGGTCACCTTAGGCTAGTCACAGCTCTCTTCTGAGCTCTCACAGACCCACCTATTTCACAGGGTGTCTGTTGTGGGAAGGAGAACAGAAAGCTTTATCAGCCACTTTGGGTGAGAAAAGTGGGGTAGAAAAGCCAACTTTTCTTCCTTCTCCTTCTCCTTCTCCTTCTCCTTCTTCTTCTTCTTTGCCTTTGGGCCAAAACCCAGATGAAGCCCAGGTCTGCATATTTATTTACAGGTTTCCTTTTCACTCTGTCATTTTTGTCTTTTGGACTTTTCTCTCCCATCATTCATCATGTGTCTTTTCTGCTGTTGGTGCTGGAAATCCCTTGGGGCAGGTGACATGCAGGTGGGCTAGATTACCCTGATAACAAACCACACTCACAGCATGATAAAAACAAC
The DNA here is from genome assembly GCA_023333525.1 of Aspidoscelis tigris stejnegeri. Lineage (NCBI taxonomy): Eukaryota > Metazoa > Chordata > Lepidosauria > Squamata > Teiidae > Aspidoscelis > Aspidoscelis tigris. The sequence continues at coordinate 77,876,213 of JALMGA010000005.1, read as the reverse complement.
AACACCAACATAATCATTTGCAGGTCCCATAGCAGCGTGAGCAGCCTGGACTGAGCGGGAAAGGAATTCCAATTAAGACAACTCCACCTAGTGGTGACTGTCATGCCTGGTTATGCAAATCAGCCATCAACTGGCTTTCAGAGGGGCACGGAGAAGTAAAAATTTGGATTTGGCAGTTGGTCTCCTTGCTCTGTCTCTGTGCTGCTATTATTGTCATTATCCGTATCTCTGATCCTCAGCGAGGAGGTCATGACTGTCATTGGTCCTTTGGCGGCTGCTAGGTTCAGGAAGACATCTGCTCTTAAAAGGCAGCAAAATGTCACCGCTGAATGTCAGTGTGAATGAAGTGATACTGCTAAAACACCTCCGGGCCTATTGTCCATTTCTCTTCTTTTCCGCTTAATGGAACTGTTTAAAAGATCAGGGAAAGCTGCGGACGAGACAAGTAAAATAGCTGAAAGCACCTTGTGACCCTCCAATGCATCACAGGGTAGGATGCTAAAGCCTACTGCTTTGTTTTACAGACAGCATCTGTCCCCTGTCATCACAGTGCTCAGCTGAAAGTGGCGCAGTTTTTCTAGTGTTGCATCATCATTTTTCAAGCCCTTGGGGGAATCGATAGAAGAGGTGTTAAAGCTGTTCCCCCAGCCTCCGTTAAAGTGAACATTTCAAAATAGCAAGTCCGCAGTTGGCTTGTTATTAGACCCTTTTGTTTCCCAGAGTAACTAGCAATTGGGTCTTCCTTTCAAGAATGACCCTAGGCTTCGTTCTGGCCTTTCTTCATCCTGGCTGCCAAAATAATTGCTTGTTTGAAGGATACAAGGAGTTTGACACTGTCAAATTGTTTCATGTCGAAGTGTTCTCGTGCTGATCTTCACAAGCTTATGCCGGCATCCGGAGGGCTCTTCTTTGCTGTTTTTACAGTAAAAATGCAATACCTACTTGGTGAATGAGAGATCCTTGGTTAGACTGGAAGCTAAGGTGAAAATCAAACTGTCAATTCGCTACCAAGCCCAATTCAAAGTCTTAACCTTGACTTCTAAGGCCCTAAATGACTTGGGTCCCAAATATCTGAAAGAACGCCCTTTCCCGTATTGACCTGCCCGTGCCTTAAGATCTGGAGGGGGGGGCACAACCTTCAGCAGTAAAATGAGTGGGCACCCAGGAGAGGGCTTTCTCAGTGGTGGCCCCCAGGCTATGGAATAATCTCCCTCTTGAGGTGTATCAGGCTCCCTCACTGTAAACGTTCAGGAAGGCAAGGAAGACACACCTCTGCCCTGGCCTCAGTTGTACCTATGGAGTTACCTGCAGCCTTGAAGGTCAAGGTAATTTTCTCTATAGATAGAGACCCTTTCTATCTTAGGGACTTCCAACTTTAAGGTGGCTGGAGGGACTTTACTATAAGAGAGGAACTTAGAGAACAGATAGAATAATTGGCTCTTTCTGCACTTACCTTGTATAGATCCAGATCCATGTATCTGGACTAAGCAGGGCTCACTTATCTGGATCATGTTTGCATGCAGACATGAGGCCTGGAATCCAGCCTAACTGGACAGAAAGGACCCTTTTTAAGTCCTTGTCCCTGTTCACAGATGTAGATGTGAATTTTCTTCTCTGTGTAAAGAACATAGAATGGAGCTTTGCACAGTTTGCGGACAGCCAGTGCATTTATGTAATAAAAAACATTCTAATCCAGTTTGGTCTAGTGGTTAGGGAGCTGGACTCTCATCTGGGAACATGGGTTTGATTACACACTCCCCCATGAAACCGGCTGGGTGACCTTGGGCTAGTCGCAGCTCTCTTCTGACCTCTCACAGCCCCACCTACCTCACAGGGTGTTGTGTTGTGGGAAGAAGAGCAGAAGGTTTGTCAGCCGCTTTGAGTCCCCTTAAATGGGTGAGAAAAGCAGGGTAGAAAAGCCAACTCTTCTTCTTCTTCTTTATAGTTAACAGTGCTAGAGTGGGTATTCCCACGTCATGAACTTAGCCGAACAACAAAGCACAATAGAAACAATACATCAGTGCATTATGAAGATGCCTGTTAACAATCCATCCTAAAGTGTAGTGAGATGTGTGATTCCGTAGGCTGACGTTGCTTGAATGCATGGGCAAATAGGCTGTTTTAAGAACATTCCCATAACTATGGTGTCATCACCATGGAAGGCCACCTAAAGTTTCTCTTTTGGTATCCTTCTCCACAAGCCTTTCAAGGCAAAACTAAAGAATACTTTGAGTTCAGCTCGACTTCTGATGTCTACTGGGAAATATATTTACTGTTACCTTCTTCTGTGGAGATTCTGGGGACAAAATCTGCAACCGCAATGAGAGGGTCACATGGATGGCTTGCTTGGAGCAACAGGAGTTACTGTGGTCTCCACTACAGATTCTCTAAGCCTTTTTCTCCACAAACAGATCAGAACTGAGATCAAAGCCTTCAGGAAACTGTACATCCCTGAAGACATTTTTCAGATGAATCACACTTTGACTTTTATCACTGAAAATAGTTTTTCCTCCTTCCTTCCCCATCTCCAGTTGCCCTGTAAATCTCCTAGAAAAATCTACACCACTGTAGTGATGTTTAGAACAGTAAAGCTGAAAAACATCCTTGTTCTTTGAATGTGAATAGTCAAGTTGTTGCCTCTGACCTTTTCATTATCTGGAAATCTCTCTTGCTTTCCTGCTGCTGCCCGCCCGCCCGCTCACCCGCCTTCCTGCCTGTCTGTTTGCCTGCATTCACCAAATTGTTTTTCAGACTTCATCTGCTTTGAGACCAAGTTGGAGCAAATCCTTTCTTCTTTCCTTCCTCTCTCTTCCTCCCTCAAAAAAGTTGATTCAAAGTTGACAGCTGTCATTCTGCGTCTCAGATATTTTAGGGAGGGAAATGTTCTTCTCAAATACCAAGTCATGACTGCTTCTTGGCTGACTACATGTGCAGTTTTATTGGCAGAGTGGTTTGCCATTGCCTACTTCCGAGGAGAGGCTGGGAGTTGAACTGTTCACCCTCTGCTTTCTGAGCAGTGTGCTCTACCACTGAGCTACAGCAAAATATCACTGTCAGCGCAAAAAATGCAAATCTGGCTGTTTTTTACCTTCGTCCCACTTATCACCTTTGCCGTTTCCCCAATGTGGTGCCCACACTAAATTTTAGTGCTGGGAGAAGAAATTTTAAAAGTGTAATAAAAGTGTATTCAATGTGTTTTGAGGAAGAGTCTAAACTGACAGCTTAAACAGGTAAAGGAGGGGGCGAAGCCTCCCTAGTTAGCATAATGGGAGGGGGAGGAGCACACTCCACCAATCAGGCGTCGGGTTTAGGCTAGTGAGGAGTACAAAATCCGCCTGCTAGAGGAAAAGATTTTGTCCTTGCTTTTGGGTTTTGGGGGGGAGAAGACAGGTTAGACTGTCTCTTTACCTCAGGGAAGGAACCAAGCATTGGTCCCGAACTTCTGAGCTGGAGAATAGGCCAGAAGGGGTTGAAAGTAAAAGGAACTGTGAAGTTAAGACTTATGTGTGAAATCTAGGAACTAAAGGGTGTGGCTTTGAATTGACAGACGTGTATTCTTCCGTTCTTTTATTGTGTTACCTGTTACTAAGTATAAAACCCTGTTTATTTTTCCCTTTGAAAAGTCTAAGCATTGTTGGTGTCCGCTTGTGGGGTGCGAGGCTAAACCATTATAAAGACACGCTACCAGAACATATATATATACATAAACCCGAACACGCTACCAAGATTCTAAAATTATAAAAGCACCTTACTGTGTTTACAGACAGGGGTGAAGAGAGTTAGGCAGCTCGCACTGGGAGATAGGTGGCGCCACACCCCCATACATAAGACACAATGGCAAATTACCTTTCCATCCACCTATCACATCTTTCCAGACTTGGTGAACTACAACCAAGGTCCTTTGGCAATATTGTCTAGGGGTGTGCATGAATATTTGAAGATATTCAAAATTCGATCAAATTCGTCTGAATTTTGACATTCAGATTCAAACCAAACGTCCATAAATTCAAATTTAAAAATCTGAACGAATTTTGGATTTTGGATCTATTCATTTGAATTATCCGGACACTCGCATGCGTACAGATTCGTACAAGTACTTACAGATATGCATCTTTCCTGCATCCATACTCATTTCTACGGATCCGTATGGGACAAAAATGGGTTGCATGCAGGATAACTACAGGATGTGTACAGATGTGTACATGATGCATAGCGATGCATATAGGCACATACGAATGTTGTCGACATTCATAAGTAGAAATTTGAATCAAAAATTTGAGTGAATAGATTCAAATTTGCTTAATTCAAATCAAATTTGGCTTAATTAGGATTTTAAAGATTTGAATCAAATTGAATTTTCAGGTATTTGGTTTGAATCAAATCAAATCCTGAAAATTGCATTTGTACATATCCCTAATATTGTCTACTTCTGAGCTACAACAGTCATCTTATTCAACATATGCACACAGCAGAAGCATAAATGCATGAAGTTGTCAACAGCCAGGGCTGCAGGCTGCAAGCTTGGCTTCCTGCCCCCCACTATTGCCCCAACTGGCTTGGGTCTTTAAGCAATCTGCGAACTTGCATCAGGAAGTGATACCCCACACCATTCCCAAGCTAACTCTGCTCAGCTCCTATCCATAACACGAAACTGAATGTGCCTTCCCCCTCCTGCTCTCACAAGCCTGCAGGTTCTTTCCCATCCAGGCGGCACCATTCAGGAACAGATGTTGTGAAACTGCCTGGAAAGCAGAGGACCACAGGTTCAACCCCTGCCATCTCCTGCAGACAGAAATGGCAAACCATTTCTGCATTTGCCAAGAAGTCCGGATGAATGTTCCCACAATGTCAGCCCTGTCATCATGGTCCCTAACAACCCCACAGTGTGCGTGGCAGCTGTTGTCATGCTCACATTCTTTTTGTGGGCTTCGCATCTTTGCGTGATTGGTGATTGTGAGAACAGGATGGTGGGTCATGGCACAATCCATCTTCTATTTTCCATCTTCAAAGCTAATTTATGAATATATGGCAAGACTGAGGCCCTTTCTGCACTGGGCCTTATTCTGGAATATATCCCAGAATAGGGACCTGCTATCTGCATGCTAGTGCAGACTATAGAAGGCCCCAAGTGATGCCTGTCATAGTCTGTTTTAGCTTGTGGCCAGCAGACTGTCATCCAGAGATATATTGCAGAATAAGGCCAAATGCAGAAAGGGCTCGGGTCTTGGATGGGGCCTACATAGTTGGCAGTAATATGCAGATGGGAGCCCCCTGTTCTAGGATGTATTCCAGAATAAGACCCAGCACAAAGTCCTGAATTGCTTCCCCACTTCGCTACAAAGATAAAGTGTTCTTATCCAATAAGGAACACCTTCAAACTTAACACCTCCTCATCTGTTCCTGTCTTCACCACACTGGTACCACCCAAATGTCATCCAAACAGCTGGAGAGCACGAGGGTTGCCGATGATTGCTGTGTAGCTTAGCAGTATTATACTTTTTCGTGGACCTTGTTTTCCATTGATCTGTCCTAACTGAATTAGATTATTGCATTGCTTCATTGCTCTTGCTTTGATCCAAAGTGGGAATGTGGAAAGCTCACAAGAAAACCACAAAAAAAGTCTCTTTATGGGTTTCTAGACACACTTTAAAACCCTCTTTTTCACAGAAGAACTGCACCCTTAATATTGCAGAGAGGAAAGCTAAGTCAGAGGTCTGTCAGAAACACTTCAAGCGAAACTGTCAGCTAAATAGACAGGAGTTTAGCATCTGCTTGCTGAAATGTCCTTGCAGAGTGAAGCCTCGTGAGGCTGATTCTTGGCATACAAATGTCAGCAGAGACTGTGGTCCTATTTCTGATCTTCTGGTGATTGTTCTTCTTTTCTGCTCTGCTTCCCTTCTGCATTCTAGTTAAAGATGTTTCCACACATATTAGTTGAAAGCTGGCTAGACACCAAATGGAAGATCCAATGCCTGTCTGCCAGATGTCTCTTGCTGTGCTAGTCACTCCTGCGCCATCTGCATTGGAAATGCTCTGCTCTCGGTCACTTGGGATTCATGCTCATTGATAAGGGAATGAGTTTCAAGGAATACCTTCATTATAGCCACCCTACCTCACAAATATTCATAGGCATTCGAAATCTGATCACATGTGCCGAATTTTGACATTCGAACTAGGATACAATGTCCTGAAATTTGAATGCAAACACTCAAATTGATTTTTGAGTTTTGGATCTATTTGCTCAAATTATCCAGACATTCGTATGTGTACAGGTTCATACACGATGCGTACTTGAAGATCCACATCTTTCCCAAATCCCTACGGGATGAAAACAGGTTAAGTTACAGACGTGTGCTACTGGATGCATACAGATGTGTACAGGTGTGTCCAGATGTGTATGGGTGTGTCAACATTCATATGTGCATTCGAATCAAAAATTCAAATGAATACATTCGAATTTTATAAATATGAATCGAATCTTGTTAAATTCAAATTTGAAAGATTCAAATCGAATCGGATTTTTGGGTATTTGATTTTATTTGAATAGAATGTCAACAAAAAACATTCATGCACATCTCTACCCTTAATGTCTTCTTGATCTTGCTTAACTGGGGTTTCACTGTGGTCCTCTTCTTCAACACTGCCATCCTTTCCTAGTTTGTGTCTATGCCCAGATGGTGTTACTGGGCCCCATTGCATTTTCACTAATGTTACAAGGCGTTTTAGTTAGAAATGTATCAATTTTTTGAATTTAAGGTCCTCTCTGCATATGTTCCTAGGAAAGGGCCTAAGGGTCTAGGATAAGAGTGCTTACCTCCATCTCTGACTGGTTCACCAGCTTTGCCCTTTCTTGGATAGGGATAACTTGGCCACAGCCTCTCCCTGGAAGTATGCAATGGCAAACCACTTCTGTATCTCTGCCAAGAAAATTGCATAGCAGTGTCCTTGAGGTGTTCATGTAGTCAACCCATGAATTGGTGGGACCCAACAACAACATTGGTCTCTGTCTGGGGCTACCCTTGAAAATAGGCCAGAAGCTGAAACTATTTTAGAATGCAGAAGCTAAACTGCTGATGGAAGTCTCTGGCTGGATACACATCATCCTGAAAGATCTGCACTGGTTGCCTTTTTGCTACCAAGCCTAATGCAAAAGTTTTGATATTAACATGCAAAGCCCTAAATGCCTGCACATTGAGATCTCAGGGAGAGGGCCTTCTTGTAGTTTTTCCTCTCTCAGAGGTACAAGGGGCAGGGACAGCACACAGGAGGGCTTTTTCTGTAGTAGCCCCCGGACTCTGGAATAGCTAGGTCTGTAAGATGCCTGCGTAATATGGTTTCTAGCACTTTGACCTTGGTCACACTCTTACTTTAAGATGACTTCAGTTCATATTCAACTCATTCTTTTCCAGAGGACTCAGTCCACCCTAACATCCCAGCCCATCTTCTCTTCCTCAGTGTGAGTGGGGGCATGGGCTAAAGGAGGCTGAACCGTGCTGTTGTGGGTGGGTTCCAGTCTTTCCATTCCACCAATGTCCAGAGGAGGGTGGCACATGGGGAGTTCATGAGATACCTCCCCTTTTTCCTCAGTTGATGTGTAATATTCCTCTAGCATTTTTCAGGAAATTTATTTTTAAAAAAATTGCATGGAAAATAAAAACACATAGGGTGTGGAGGGGGGAGCAGGCTTTAAAAAGAACCACAAACACACATCCTTACCTCTCTTGAGTGACAGAACAGCATCCAAAATAGAGTTGGTGCAGAAAAGGGGTGGAGAACCAAGAGTTCAAATTATTAATAAGACCTCCTGTCTCAGATAGGTGTGACCAGGGCCTTTGTTAAGAAGAGTTGACTTTTCTACTGCACTTTTCTCACCCATTTAAAGGGACTCAAAGCAGCTGAAAAAGCTTTCTATTCTTCTCCCCACAACAGAACCATACGTGGGGCTGTGAGAGCTCAGAAGAGAGCTATGACTGGCCCAAGGTCACCCAACTGGCTTTGTGAAGGCGGGTGGAATCAAACCCAGTATTCCCAGATAAAAGTCCAGCTCCCTAACCACTAGACCAAAACATGCCTCTTCACTAGGCCTTTGATGTCTAGCTTTCTCTGAGTGTTGGCCTGCTCAGGAGGGTATATGGGAGGGAAGGTAATATTTTAAATATGTTTTAAGAGCACTTTGTATATTTTATCTTTTTCTTCTTGTGACCTGATAGATGCATGGATGCACAGATGCATGGACAGAACATAGACTGGGCTAGGACCTTGTTCTGCACAGAAGCAATCTGGCCCCGCTCAGGATGGATTGTATATACCTTAATGGGACACCCAAACCAGTGCCAGTATAGGTCAGACTAAGTGTGGAAACAGGGTAAGAAAGGTCACCCGGCAGTAACTGCAGGCTTAGACTGTCTCGTGTGGGCAGGTGAAGACCTTCAGGACCCTCTTTATACTGCCTCTGATGGAGGACTTTGTCCATCCTATTCCTTCCCAGGTTTAGTCACTTTTCGCTTTGACAAAGCAAAAGGAAAGTAATTCACCTTCTTTCCTTGCAGGAGCAAAAATTATACTGGGGCAGCTAGAAGAGATTATTCATAGGAATGTGATCACCTTCATTAATAATCACAACCTGTGCTTTTCAGCAAGACATAAAATAGATTGCACTTGGAAAGACAAAGCATTTAACATTGCTAGGAGCTTGTGAGATTGAGACTTAGGCCTGATGGGCAAAGCTGCATAATAATCAGAAATTACTTGCTGCTTCAGCAAGTGAGTGCTGCCTAAACAATTGCCCCAGCAACTGCATGCTTCCTGCACACCTGCCACTGATCCTGACATCGGGAACTTCAGAATTGTGGGATTTTCCTTCCACTGTTGGCTGTTTCCACCCGGGACGTTTTGCAGAGTGCAGAAAATGGCTGCAGAAGTCGCCTGTTCCCCAGTCCCCTGCAAAATGAGGAAGACTATAGGTGTTTTTCCACTGTCAGAAAGTACCCTTTTTTGCACCCATTAAGGACCCATTTGGGTGAGAGACGGATGACCCCATTTCCACCATGGCACCCATTTGGGACACATTTCTTTCCACCGCTGCTGAGGAAATCCGGATCATATGGGTACTTTTTGGCCTTTAATCCGGATTTTCTGTAGACCCCATTAATGGGGTCTTCAGCCAGAAAATCCAGATTAAAGAGAGCCTGTTTCCATGTTAGTTTGGCAATGGGGTCTAGAAGAGGCTAGGGTGAGGGGCAACCCTTGGGGGGGAGCCCCCAAACCTAAGCTTCAAAGTCATTTTGAAGTCACTTTGAAGTCTGTGCAAAACAGCTCCGGAGTGTCTTTTAAGTCTGTGCTGATCTTCGGAGTGAACTTCGAAGTGACTCCAAAGTGACTCCAAAGTCACTTCAAAGTCACTCCAAAGTCACTTCGAAGTTTACTCCGAAGATCAGCACAGACTTCAAAGATGCTCCAGAGCTATTTTGCACAGACTTCAAAATGACTTCGAAGCGACTTTGGAGCCACTTTGAAGATTGCACCCCCTGTCCCTCCAAACACCTGGGGTGACAGGCAGACCCCTCGTGGGTAGATTTGGATCTCCAAATGGGTGCTCTGGTGTTTCCACGGCCAGGAGGCTAGCACCCATTTCTATTGGGTGCTAGACCACCCATGGAAACACATTGGGTACTTAATCCGTATCTGCTTAATCCGGATCGGCTAGATCCGGATCTTCTTAGATCCGGATTAAAGGAGCGCGGTGAAAAAACACCCTTAAACCACTAAATCCAAACACTGCAGGGGAGAAAGTGAAGAGAAGCAGCGCTCTTCCCATCACTGTGCCTGTAGAGTGTTCTAACAAGCACTTGTGACTTGTGGACAAATATTCATATGAATTCAGACATTGGTACATATGAATATCAGTGTTTCAGACATTCATACGAATAGTTCAGACATTCACCTGCCTGGGGAGGTGGGAAAGGGCTGCACCACACATCTGCAACGGATCCAGATTGCATTCAGCATGGATCAAGAGTGGATTAAAAGTGGATTCAAGTCAGATTTGACACTTTCAGAACATGGATTCGTTACAGGATATGTATCAGATGCGTATTCGTTTGTATCAGATAATTATTTGTTCGTTTCAGATATTTGTACGAGTTCATACAGATACATTCATATTGAATAGAATCCTACCACGTTCGAAGGGGATCTATTCGAATGAATACAGATTTTCTGACATTCAATTTGTTACAAATCAAATGTCTAAAAAACCCCTAGTTACATTTACTGCAGTGAAAGACAGGTAGAACTTGTACAGATTTCTTTATTTCTTTAAGAATGTATATCCTGCCCTTCATCCGAAGGTCCCAGGGCAAAAAGATAAATTAAATACACTAATATACCATATATTTAAAATGTGACCCTCCCTCCCTGGCAGGGAAACACTCAGAGACAGCTAAATATCAAAGGTCTTGGTGAAGATGTAGGAGATAGGTACAGAATGGCCATTACAGTATAAAGGGCAGAAAGTACCTTTGCTCTCCTCTGAATTTTCCTTTTAATCACATGTGTAAGTAAGATGCCTACAAATAGGTTTAGTGATCATAATCCCAAAGGAGTACAGAAATCAGGCTTCTGTTCTCATTACCAGACAGCTTTTTTTGTTCTTCAGAGGCAAGGGCATATTTGCTTCCCTCCTCAAAGGAGGTGATTTAAGAAATTCCATGGTGGAAATTGTCCTTGCTCTTCTCTTCCTGCCTCTACTCACCTTTACTGTCTGCACTTGAAATGGCGCTCCAGAGGGTTGGGGCCTTTCCAAATGTTTTGAGAAAAGATCTACATCCGACTTGGATCCTGAAATAACTTCATGGAATAATGGTTCCTCATCAACTCTTCTCCCAATACCTGACCCCCAAAATTGCTTAGGAGCGCCTCCAGAAGTTCTCGAGAGACATGTCTGATTGTTCTGAGTGGTTTCCTGATTTGTTTGCAATAGTTTCTTTTAATATATAACAGCATGTAAAGATATGAAAATAAGTGAAGCACGTTTTGGGGGATGTGATCTTCCCACCACCCTCCCCAAATTCACGGGACTTTAAGCTGATGTGTGACATCTGAAACACACACTGAATATTTTGTGGCTGATTTTGAAATAAGCACTTATGAAGTCCTGGAGGGAAAAAAAATGTTAATAACTCCCATATGGGAATAGCTGTGAGATAGAAACATCAGCTAGCTATGGGATTGTTTTATCTCTCTGTCTCTCTCTTTCCTCAGCTGCCTGCCTTGTGCTGGGCTGTATGATTTATCCTGATGGCTGGGATGCAAAGGAAGTGAAGAGGATGTGTGGAGAAAAGACAGACAAGTACACACTGGGGGCTTGTTCAATCCGCTGGGCTTATATCCTGGCCATTATTGGAATTCTAGATGCCCTGATCCTATCGTTCCTGGCATTTGTACTTGGCAATAGACAAGATGGCTTACTAGCAGAAGAACTCAAACTGGAAAACAAAGGTAGGGCTACTTTTGAGATCTTAACCTTGAGGTCCCTCAAGGGCAAATGTTTCAAAACAAAGCAACCATCTCCTGTTTCCTTCGTTTGCTGAAAAAAACTGGTGCTTGCTCTGAAGTTTAAACTTGATCTCCCCTCTGAATGAAACCTCTGACTTAGGTTGCATTGACATGCAGTGAAGAGCTTCCACTAAGGCAGTGAGATACTTTTTTGGCTCAGTGTGAATGCAGCCTTCCTCTCTTATCACAGCATTAAAAAACACTGACCTTGACATTTTTCAATTTGTCAAAAGATACTTCTTGACTTCATCTCTCCAACCTAGGGATATGCACAAATGTTCTAAATATCCAAAATTCGACCGAATTCGATTGTATGTGGACATTCAATTCGAATAGAATGTCTACACATTCAAATTTAAACATTCGAACAAATTTCAAATGTTCCAAAACATTATTTTGAATGATTCTAAACATTTGAATGTACAGTTACCTATGTACCTGTATATTCCGGCGTATAAGACGACTGGGCGTATAGGACAACCCCAACTTTTCCAGTTAAAACATAGAGTTAGGGATATACTCACCGTATATGAAGACGACACCCGGCGTATAAGACGACCCTCGACTTTTGAGAAGATTTTCCTGGGTTAAAAAGTAGTCTTATACGTCAGAATATACTGTATTACATATGTACCTGTACGAATCTCATACGTAACTGAACACATCTGTACTGGTAGTACAGGACAAAAATGGGATGCATATGGGATAAAACAGGATGTGTACGAAATGCGTACAGATACGTATAACACATACAAATGTTGTCAATGGGTGTTTCTCCACTGTTACTAAAAGTACCCATTAAATACCCATTAATGGGTATGAAATGGCATTTTTGTACCCATTAATGGGTACTTAATGGGTACTTCTAGTGACAGTGGAAAAACACCCAATGTTTGTATCTTCAAATACAAGTGTTGCCGACATTTGTATCTTCAGATTCGTATCTAACATTTGAACAAATAGATTTGAATGTATTCAATTCGAATCTGAATTTATTTATTTATTTATTTATTTATTTATTTATTCATTCATTCATTCATTCATTTATTCACTTATTTATTTATTTATGCATTCATTCATTCATTCATTCATTCATTTATTTATTATTTACAGTTCTATCTCGCCCCATACCCGAAGGTCTCTGGGCGGGTAACAACCTTAAAACAGATTAAAACAAAGTTTACATTAAAAGACTTTAAAAAAGAATTCAACAAATATAAAATGATACATAATATGTTTAAAATAATAGTGTCAGTACTGGGGGGAAACAGTCGGATTCTAAACATTTGAGTTGAATGTTTGGATATTTGGTTCGATTTGAATTTGAATGCAAAAGAAAACATTTGTGCGCGTCCCTATTCCAACCCTTCCTGTTGGGATGTGGAAGTAGGCCTTGGACTGAAGCCTGTAAATCAACATTGGAGTAATGGATGGATGGATGTTTCCCTTATGCTGCCTCCAATAGAAGCGGATGACCTCAGAGTATTTTTTTTTTCTCATGCTAAGTCACCCCTTTTGGCAATTGGGGAAGGAGGCTTGGGCAGCTGACCTATTCACTGGGCAATCCAATATCATCCATTTTAGCCTTTATAAATGCATCCGTAGTGTTCCTGTGAGGATTACTGTGTAAGGTGGAGTCGTGTCTATTGCCTTTTGTCCTTGAGGAACACACAAGGACTGGGCTTCAGGTATTGTCTCATTTTTCCACTTTCATTCAGAGGATACAGAAGCCAAAGGATCTGCACAAATATTCATAGGCATTCAAAATCCAATCGAATGTGCTGAATTTTGACATTTGAACGCAAATCAAATGTCTGGAAATTCAAATGTAAACATTTCAATCGCATTTCAGATTTTGGCTCTATTTGTTCGAATTATCCAGACATTCGTATGTGTACGGGTTCATACACAATGCGTACTTGAAGATCATCATGTTTCCTGCATCTGTATGCATTTGTACAGATCCGTACAGGACGAAAACAGGTTGCATGTGGGATAACTATGGGATGCATACAGATGTGTACGGATGTGTACAGATGTGGGGAAGATGTGTACGTGTACATACGAATGTTGTTGACATTCGTATGTGCAGATTCGAATAAAAAATTTGAATGAATAGTTTCAAATTTGGTAAATTCAAATTGAATCTTGTTAAATTAGAATTTAAAAGATTTGAATCGAATCAGATTTTTGGTTATTCAATTCAAATAGGATGTGAAAAAAAATCTGTGCACATCTCTACAGAGCCCAGTTGAGAACGAGCCCTGGGTTGTAAATATCAGGCTGTAAATTTTAATTATTATTATTGGTCCTTTTTTTACGCTCATGCACAGTAAAAGAAAAAGTGGCTCAAAAGCAGCTTAGAGGATGTAGTGTACACATGCTAGTGCTTTAATCCACATTAAAGACACTTCCTGGATGCTTTTTTGACATATGCATATGTGTCCTATGGATCTGATTCTAAGACATTGTGGTAGCCGCTGATGGAGAATGGAGTGTCTGCCCACCTTAGTGGTCCCTGAGAACAAGAGTTGGCTTTTTCTACCCTGCTTTTCTCACCCATTTAAGGGGACTCAAAGGGGCTGACAAAGCTTTCTATTCTTCTCCCCACAACAGAACACCTGGTGAGGTAAGTGGGGCTGTGAGGGCTCAGAAGAGAGCTGTGACTAGCCCAAGGCCACCCAGGTGGCTTCATGGAGGAGTGCAGAATCAAACCTGGTATTCCCAGATAAGAATCCAGCTCCCAAACCACTAGAGAAATGCTCAATGCACACAAAATTGCAGATGTGCCCTATGCAGTCCCTGGAAGGCTATGCATCCCAGGGAACGTTTCATCTGCACAAAATTTGCAGAAGTCCCTGGCGCAAAAATGTTGTGAGGGAGCTTTAAAGTGCTTCCCAGACGACTCTGGACCACAACACCGAGGCTGTCGTGGAACTCTGAGCACTGTAGTCCAGGAAGATCTGAAGGACTGCAGTTTGGGACCTCTACAGAAGCAGGAGACATTCCAGTGCAGGAGAGAAAAGAGGGGCAGAATGGCTAAGAGATGCTCTTCCGAAGATGAACAGGAATCCTTCTGTGCCTTAATGCTGTGCTCTTCCGCCATTTCAGAGTCACCCTTTGGCCCTTCATTCCTGAATTCAGAGCAAATGTAAGAGAGCCTGCTGAGAATTAATTGGCACATGCCCTTTAGCTTTCCAGGAACATCACTGATGGGTAAAGAGCAACGCTTACTTCCTTGGTTCATTGGATTTTTGTTAAAAAAAAAAAGTTTCCCCCCTGCTGTTCAGCCTTGATGTGAACCGTCTTCGGTGCAAGGCACAGACAACCCATCCCTTCCCATCACGACAGCCTTGTTGTTTTCTTAAAGGAAACTAACAAGCACTACTGCCATCTCTTCTGGAATACATGCCTCTAAGGCCTGAATGGCATGATTAGCTGCTGTAACTTTGGAGGGTATTGTAGCCATAGCGGTTGTGATAGATTTAAGGACCTGTGCAACTCCCACGGCCACCAATTAGGCTCCAATTCAGAGAGGATTCAGCCAAAGCTGATCTCAGCTGGAAGGAGAAACATGGGCAGGAAGTGCACTTTGCCTGACCTCCTCGAGCTAAATTCTTCGAGGAAGAAGGAAGTGGATTCTTTATACATCCTTGTACCATCTTAGAAACTGCTAGTCATAAGCAGGAACTGCTTAGAAACTGCACAGATCTGCAAGGTGGTTTTCTTTTTAAGTCCTTCGGAAACTGGAATTCAGAAAAGTTTGAAATTAATTGGTTCTGTTACAAAATTTGAAGCCGATACAAATTCTTAAAGGGTGTTTTTCCACTGTCAAAAAGTACCCATTTTTGCACCCATTTAGGACCCATTTGGGTGTGAGCCGGATGATCCCATTTCCACCACGGCACCCATTTGGGACCCCCGATTGTTTCCACTGCCATGGGGGAAATCCAGATCTAATGGGTACATTTTGGCCTTTAATCTGGATTTTCTGTAGACCCCATTTATGGGGTCTACAATGGGGTCTTTTGCCAGAAGATCCGGATTAAAGGGAGCCTGTTTCCACTGGAAACAGGCAATGGGGGCCAAAGGAGGCTAGGGGGAGGGAATGCACCCATTGGGGTCCCCCTAAAGCTAGGCTCCGAAGCCACTTTGAAGCCACTTCGAATTGACTTCAAAGTCATTTCAAAGTCAATTTGAAGCCACTTCAAATTGACTTTGAAGTCATTTCGAAGTCATTTCGAAGTCTGTGCAAAATAGCTCCGGAGTGCCTTTGAA
Organism: Aspidoscelis tigris stejnegeri; assembly: GCA_023333525.1. Classification (NCBI taxonomy): domain Eukaryota; kingdom Metazoa; phylum Chordata; class Lepidosauria; order Squamata; family Teiidae; genus Aspidoscelis; species Aspidoscelis tigris. The sequence goes on along the minus strand of JALMGA010000005.1, from coordinate 77,860,379 downwards.
GTCTGTGCTGATCTTCGGAGTGAACTTCAAAATGACTTTGGAGTCACTTTGGAGTCACTTTGGAGCTACTTCGGAGTCACTTCGGAGTCACTTCGGAGTCACTCCAAAGTTCACTCTGAAGATCAGCACAGACTTCAAAGGCACTCCAGAGCTATTTTGCACAGACTTCAAAATGACTTCGAAATCAATTTGAAATGACTTCGAAATCAATTCGAAATGGCTTCGAAGACTGCACCCTCCTGCCCCCCGAAACACCTTGGGTAATGGACCGACCCCTTGGGGGTCGATCCGGATTCCCCACATGGGTGCAAAGCTGTTTCCACAGCAGGGGTTTTAGCACTCATTGCTAATGGGTGCTACACCTCCCATGGAAACACATTGGGTGCTTCCCTTAATCCGGATATACTAGATCCAGATTAAGGAATGTACCCATTCCTTAGATCCGGATCTTCTTGGATCCGGATCTAATGGCTGCAGTGGAAAAACACCCAAAATGTCAGAAGCACTTCTTTGTCAAATACAGGGCTGCTTTTTCATTCTTCCAGAGGGCAGAATTTGAACCCAATGAGAAGAAATTTCAAGGAAGCAGGTTTCAGTTCGCTGGGCCCTGCAAACAGCCTTTCTTACTTCTGCTGAGCTCATGCCCAAGATCAGTCCTTTCCATGTCCATCTAGAAGCGACCATAGATTCCTAAGGTCCTGCACTGAGAAGGGGTTGGCATAGATCACCTTTGTACCGTTTAACTAAAATCAATCTGCAAAAACGTTTCTAAATCTGAAATTCTTTTTTATTGAATGTTTTTGGACAACTTAAAACTTCATCTTTCTACATATTAACACCATACATTAATATTACATCCTTCAGTTGTTTTATTTCACTTAATTATCAGTCAAAACTATCCATAATTATGCCAATTTTTTATAGGTAATTGATGAAGGGTTTCCACACTTTTACATGCTTATCTGTTATTCTATCTTTTATAAGATTTGTTACTTTGTCCATCTCTGCTAATTCAATTAATTTGATTAACCATTCCTCCACCAAGGATATTTCAACATCTTTCCATTTCTGTGCATATCCTGTTTCCCTGAAAATAAGACCTACCCTGAAAATAATCCCTAGTATGATTTTTCAGGATCCTCAAAATCTAAGCCCTATATAAGTGTTATATAAACATCCCCTGAAAATAAGCCCTGGTGCATCTTTAGGAGCAAAAATTAATATTAAGACCCTGTCTTGTTTTGGGGGAAACACAGTATAATAATCCTTCTGCGGTTACCATATATAAAACCAAGGAATTCATATTATCTAAACTTTCATCTAAAATTCCTAGCAAAAACAACTCTGGTCTAAATAAGATACTTATCTTTAAGATATTTCTCATTATATTATATATTTGTACCCAATATATTTTTGCTTTTTCTCAAGTCCACCACATATGACCTTTTATCATACCTTTTATCCATATCTGAAATTCTGTAATTCTTGCAAGTGCCATTTCCCACACCTTAAATATTAAATGCAGGATTTTGTTTAAAGAAATAAAAGAGCCTTGCGGTATCTTAATGGCTTGAAAACACAGGTCATGTGCTGGCTTACAATGGACAGATATTAAGGGTGTTTTTCCACAGTGACTAGAAGTACCCATTAAGTATCCATTAATGGATACAAAAATGCCATTTTGTACCCATTAATGGGTACTTAATGGGTACTTTTAGTGACAGTGGAAAAACACCCTAAGTGTAGGTTAAGCAATCCTGTGATAGTGTTAATCCTGTTGCTTTAATGCATGATAAAACTAGTTCTCACAAATCCATCCAGGGTCCATTGTGCTAAAAATGAAACAGCAAATTAATAATATGAATCTATCTTCTCTAGGATGGTCAGAATTTTCAGAAGCGTTTGCCCTCCACTTAAGGAAATGAGAAGGCTGTGCCATTTGCAGCAGTTCTAAGAGGCTACATCATGCCAGAGATCCTATTTAATGAGTTTCTGCTGCCAGTTCAGTGTGGCCTAGGAGGTGCACTTATGTGGGAATCAGCCCCTCTTTTTTGGGGGGGGGATATCTTTATTTTTTGTGCAAATACAATTGTCTATAATGCACTATAGACAGTTCTTCTATATACATTATTCATGTCACCCATGACCCCTTGCCCACCCACCCACCCCCTAATCCTCTCGTGAGCTCCAAAGTCCAGTCATATAGTAGTATTGCCAATCCATCGCATTAGGAATTCTCTTTCTGGAAGTGTTGAGTCAGTTGTCATTAACATTTCATCGATACATATTGTCCATATGTGCAAGGTCTTGTTGGCATCCGGCTCCCTCCAATAGCGTTGCCCTTGATCGTTCATTATTTCGTTGTCCTACCACTGAGCTATGTGCAGTATTAAAAAAAAAAAAAGTAGATCCAGGGAAGATGAGCAAAATCTTTCAGTCTGCATTTGGTTAGTTAATTTTCATTGATTATATTGGCCTGAAATGGATGAAAGGTTTGTTTCTTCTTTTTTCGTACCCCTTCTCCTTTTCATTCCACAGCTGAAATGGAAATGAATTGTCTGAAGGGCAGATTGTTCTCCTCAAGATGACAGAGATCTTGTCATCCAGCCTTCTAAATATGAATACATATGGGTCCCATGGCATTCCAAATGAGCTGACAAGCCTTCAAGGCACATGATGAAGATTCAAGACATATGAAATTTTAAAAGAGAGAGGGGGATGTAACTGCCAGGCCTGCCAACTAGTCTAAAATTACAATGTTAGGGATGAATCATTTAAACAGGATTTGAGTTTGGCTTCGTTGGGACCAGCAAAATAATTTTCTTGCCCGTAGAGACCGCAATCCTGCTGCAGAACCCCACATTGTCTAGCAATTGCCAGGGCTATGGAATGCTAAAATGGCCCACTGGGCCTCCTGTTAATGGACAGCACTCCAAAGCATTATGGGGAATTCCAAAATGAAGGCCTGCAATTACTTTTATATGTGCCTGACAACAGAAGTTCTGTCTGTAAAGATGGGTCAATTACCCTCATATAGCTGAGCTGATCCTTGGACAGAAGCCACTGAAAATTGTACTTGAGATGGGAGCGACAGTAAACAAGAGTTTACACAGGCGTTGAGGTAACGGTTGGTCAAATGCTGACAATCCACTTCTAGGCACAGATAGCTTGTTTTTGTTTGTTTCTGAAGATTGTTATTTCCTCAAGAGGAAACTTTATTCTGCAAACTGTCATCATTCTGGCACAAAACTGTATAAAAATAACAATTGTAAGAAGCTCAGCTTTTTGGTTCTGCGGTGTCACTTGTATTATCATTGTTGGCGGGAAGAGAGTTAGGGTTGTGAGCACTTCGATACTGGCTGACAAAAACATCTGAATGTTCACTGTGTGTGTCCCTTTGGCTCTCTAAGCCTTTCCCAAGATGTTCAATCTTACTGAGTCTGAATCACTCGAGAACAATGAAAGCAAGTCCAGTTGAAACACTGTTTAGTAAGAATTGTATCTTAACCTTGACCCATAAGTTTGTTCTGTTTTATTTTAGATGGCATGTTAAATCCCCAATTTTCATGTGTCCAGTTATTTTCTAGCTTCTGACTCAGTGGACTAGCCTTATCTTTGAAAGTCTAGATGCGTAACACCTAAGATAAGTGTGTGTGTTTTTTAAGGATATATTTGTAGCATGTATCCAGTTTGGCAGGATGTTAAGGTCAGATTTCTCAGTAAAGCATTGCATGTTTGATTGCTCCCGTATATAAATTCCCTGTAAATGGAAGGTTGATAAGTTGAGGGGCGTATTATGGTTCAGCCCATTCTCTGATGTTCACCCTTTCTGCATGGACCCTTAATCCTGATAGGATGTAGGTCACATAGATCTGTACATTAGTGTGGCTCTGGGTGCCCACAACCACAGCTGGAACATAGCCTCCCCTTTATGTAAAGCATGATCCTGGTCCCATATGCCCTCATCCAGTTCAGATGAGCAGACCTCAGTCCCAAACATGGAGGCAGTCCATGCGGAGGCATGACACTGTGTTCAGGAATATCAGAGAGTGGCACACCAAAGAGCGCCCCAGAATGCCACCCACAGAGGCTTCCAAGTCTGTGAATATGTAGGTCCCTAGGCCTTGGAGACCTTTGTGTTCACTGTTGTTGCAACATAACATGGTCTGGTCTCAGTCAGCACCATCATACAGGCAGGACTGGTCCCTCCAATGCCTTCTCTTGCTCAGAAACAGGTCACTGGGTTATTTCAAATCCACTGATTCTGACCACGAGCAGGTAAGTGCAAAAAAGGGCAATACTTAGGCGGGGAGGTGGGGTTGATGCCACTTTGTGTTTATGTGTGTCTTGCCTCAACCCCTTCTAATTAGTTTCTGTGTTTTTATAAAGTCTGCAATTCTACCAAACTCATTTATTTATATATTCTATAATATTATTAAATTTACCATTTGATGTATATTCGTAACATTCAAAATTTGGGCGAATTCAGACATTCGGATTAGAATAAAATGTTGGCACATTCGAAGATTGGAATTGGAATTGGAATAGAATGTTTTAATACATTTGTACAAAGCTTTGTTATGGATTTGTATGCAATTCGTATGGGATTCATATCTAACATGCTTATCAAATTTGCATGAAACATATCAAATTCTAATCCTACCGCATTTGAAGGGATTTATTCAAATGAATATGAATTTTCTTGCATTTGATTCAATACAAATCAGATACAAAAAAAAACCATTTGTTTGCGTCCCTAATATACAGGTGGTCCTTACAAAATTTCAGAGCAGTTTACAATAAAAACAGATTTTAAAATTTACATCAAACATAACTGAAAACTGTGTCGGGGAGAAAGGATACTCCTTGGAAAAAATACTCCTTGGTGCCTTGGTAAAGTCTATGAAAGAGAAAGGCGTCGGCATCATGAATATCAGAGGAGAACTTTGTCAAGACGGAAGAGGTCAGAATCAGGAAAACTGCAGAGTGACATTAAGTAACTGGTTGGTGCACATACAGCAGGATCTCACCCTTAAAACGCCTTGTGATGTGATTTTAAAATAATATGATGCTGGCAATTAATACTAAAAAGCAAACTGCACAATGATAAGGGAATGCAATGTATGGTGCATTTAAACCAGCCATAAAATTCTGTTTGTTAATTGTTCTGAATGCCAGTAAATGCTTATAAGTGGTACGGTTTTTACATGGTGCTCAAAGGTTAACAGAGTGGGTGTCCACTGGGAATGGAATTAGAAGAAGAAGGTCCCTCTCAAGGGAAAGCTATATCTCTTTCAGCTCTAAACCTTGGTTCTAAAGATAGAGCAACCAGAAGTGGGTTTCTAATGAAGATTTTATTGATGGGCATCTCTAGATGAGAACAACCAATTCCTCACATCCTGACCACTTAGAAAGAAGAAACTTCAGCAGCAGCACTGGAGAGAGTGTCTAGGAATCTTGTAAAGCTAATCTAGAGCACTATCGCACCAAATTGGGGAGCTAAGAGGGTTTTATTTTCCCCATTGTCAGAACATTTCCCCCCAGTGAAATGTGGCAACAGTACCAGAGCTTACATCACTAGGCTGGAAGGCCATCCTGAGCTGAATAAGAACAGGTGCTCTGTAATCTTGTACCCTGTTTTAGCAGTGTAGCCATAACAAGTATAGTAATGCTGTGAGAAATGAAAGTTGTTATGGGAAGCAGGTTGATGTGACACCGAAGAATAGTCCCTTGCTAGGACTAATCCAGAGTGCTCACATGGAACAGATGTTTCCTATAACCACATGTTGATTCATCTGTATGTATCTCAGTTTTCAGTAATCATATTGGGCACGTCCCCGTGGGAGCCAGTTGCTTCGCTAGTGATGCGATTAATAAAAATCTGTGTTGTAACTCTCAATAAAGAGTCCCCATGTGGTTTGAAGCAATGCGGATTAAAATCATACTTTCCTGTCCCCATGGAAATCACTTTTTGTGAGCCAACATCTTTTCCTCCCTCCTCCCCCACCTGCTAGAGCGATGACAGGCTCCCTTCAGCTGTCAGATCCAGCTCCTTGCATTCACGTATTTAGCACACAAGCAAACCAGCAGAGGCTGCATTATTAGGAGGGGGAGAGAGATTCCTTCCCTTCCTTTCTCTTGATTTCTTCCTGGGTTTCCTCTTCTGTTTCTCCTCCCTCCCCCCCCCGTAAGCTTCACTCGTTTTCTCCACACAGTTTTCTCCCCTCCCCCATGCCTGAGCATACAGTTGCCCAGTTAAGGGCTTCCTTTAGCCCAAACAAATGCCTGACAGGTGCTCTGTAGTCAGCTGAGCAGCTGTCAGGCAGGGATAGGGGCTGTTGTGCGCATGTACAGAGCTTCACTAAAATGATTAAAAGCAGCTGCTTTCACGGCTCTTCTCACCATTTTAGTGGGGCAGCGTCCCCATGCTCCCAGGATAATCCGCGGTTGCCCCCTAAGTCAGATGTAGTAATGTTTGAAAGGGTTTTTTTCTGTCGTAGATTTTCCTCCTTTGCACCTGATGTAGCCCGGAGTAAAGCTGTGCATGGGGATGCTCTGAGGCAAAACAAGCTTAATTTCAGAGTATTTTCAGCATGGAGACACGCTGGTTGTGTTATAGCATATATTCATATGATAGTCATTAAGTTGTATATGTTTTATTCTTTTCATATATCCATGCATTTACTTATCGTATACAAGCATATATTCTGTAACTATTAAGCAATAAACCTTCCACTTGGAATGCAATAGAGATTCTGTTCTTGCATGTGAACTCCATCCACACATGCTGTTCGCTGTGCTAGAAGCAAACTCTGCTAAGCTAAGAAGTCCTAACACACATTTCATTGGAGAACTAAAATGCACCTCTCTGGGTTCATTGGCAAGTAACGCAGCACTGATTTGGAAGATTTTCTTTAAGTGAAATCAGTGCAATCAAGAAGTGAAGCTGGGAGGCAGAAATCCAGCTTAGGAGTCAAGATGAAATGGGTTCAAATTATCAGCTTCAGGCAACAACATCTGGAGCTAAGCGACAATTTACTTCCACAAAACTAAAACCTCACAAAAAAAAATGCTTGTGATGGGTAGCAGCTCCCAAAACCATGTGGCCCACAAAAGACTTTCTGGAGGAAGCTTATTATTGTTTTCTGGTTGCAGCAAGTAGCACACCATATACTCCAGAATGACAGGATAATAAGCCAGAATAGATGCATGTCAGACTTCCTTGTGGAAGATGCTATTTTACCTCAAAGCAACCAGTCAGTATCCTAAAGACTCGACCACAAACAAAACTGGCATCTAAAGCTGACAAGACGCTTTATCTGTGAAGTGCATTGTATCCAAAGATTCTGAAATGATGTCTTACGAGGTCAAGCATAGCAGATTTTCTGAGGAATACCATCTCTGCAAATTGTGTAAATGTGGCACTAATGAAGTGCATATCTTTCATCCCTGTAGAGATTTCTCTAAAATGTAGAATTATAAGCGTTTGTTTGGACTTTCCAAGCATACAGCAAGTCATTCCAGTGACTTGTCTTCTTCTAGTATCCCACAAAGCCAACCGGACTTAGGTCATTAGGACATTTGTCTAGGAATGATTGTTTGAGCCAGCTTGGCCTAGTGGGTGAACCAGTTTAGTCTGGTGGTTAAGGAGTCGGACTCTTACCTGGGAATACCGGGTTTGATTCCGCCCTCCTCCAGGAAGCCAACTGGGTGGCCTTGGGTTAGTCACAGCTCTCTTCTGAGCTCTCACAGCCCCACCCACCTCACAGGGTGTTGTGGAGAGAAGATCATAAAGCTTTGTCAGCCACTTTCAGTCCCCTTAAATGGGTGAGAAAAGCAGGGTAGAAAAGCCAAGTCTTCTTCTTCTTCTTCTTCTTCTTCTTCTTCTTCTTCTTCTTCTTCTTCTTCTTCTATGTCACTTGCAAATTCTAGAGATCGATTTGTGCTTTCATTGAAAATGGAAACTTCCAAAGAATCATCACAAGATGTTCTGCCTGTCTTAGACTCTGAAAATGGATCAGTCCTAAATTGTTTCCCAGCCTGGAAGTGACTTAGGAATCTATCATGGGTGTTACAATTGGTAACATTTGCTTGTCCAGAAGTCAACCATGCCTCACAGGTGGGACCACTTCTCAGCATGTTCTCAGAGCCAGGGCCCATAAAAGCCTTCATCTGGAAATGGTGAGGAAAGAACCATGGGAACACTTATGTTCTGTGTAGTCCTCAGAACATACACAGTGAGCGAGAAGCTTGCCCATGTGAAAAGGAAGAGGGATAGATAAAGGAGATGGTGGACGGATGGGCCAGAAAAACTTGATGTTAATCAACTAAGGCAACCAGGCTATCAGGCCATTTATGTTTGATGGAGGAGAGAAAATTCATATCTCTTTGGCCTGTTGCTGAAGCATTTCCTTTCCCTTCTTTGTTGTGTTGCATTCGGGGCAGGGCATTCGGCTCCTAGCAACAGTTGCTATGGAGTTGGACAGGAACATGAGCATCAGGAAAAAGAAGCAGGTACAGGCTGACTGATGCTTGCAACCACTCAAAGGCTTTGATTCTTTTGGTATCCTGACGGAAGCCCAAAAATGATGTCGATTGCAAAAAGGGGGGAGGGAGCCTGGCTCCATGGGAAGAATTGCCTGAAAGGAGCTGCATGCAATAAGAGCCTTAAATGCAGTAGCCATCTGTCACTAGTAATGGCAGATGCAGACCTACCTAGCAGGTAACATGCTAAAGGTTTGGGCTAAAGTATTTGCGGACTAAACTCACATTGTAAAAATAGCTTTAAAATCTATACTTAGATCAAAGCCTAGATAACTTCAACTTCTACTTCTACACCTGCTCCACTTGCTCAGGTTTATAAACTTTGAAGCTAGGTAGTGATGGTGATGGTGATGATGATGATGATGATGATGATGAACAACAACAATTACCAAAACCAGCATAAATATCTGATTTGCTGTGTGTTACTGTTGTTTTATGTCAATAATAACAATAAATACCTCCATGTTTGTGCCAGAGCCATGGATCAAGGTACTTGATGTTGTATGAAGATCTGAAGACTGAACCTCAATGGCTCTGGCACAAACTGGTAGAGGTGGTCCCAGTGGTGATTGGGACACTGGGAGCTATACCTAAAGACCTTGGCCAGCACTTGAAAACAATTGGTGTTGACAATATTACCATCTGTCAGTTGCAAAAGGCCACCCATCTCCGTTCTGCATTCATCATACAGTGATGCATTACACAGTCCTAGGTGCTTGGGAAGCACTTGACATGTGATTTAACATAAAAGCCAACATAGTGGTCTTGTTTGCTGTGAATTACTTGCATAAAAACAACAACAACAACAACAACAACAACAACAACAACAACAACAACAATAATAATAATAATAATAATAATAATAATAATAATAATAATAATAAAAATAAAAATAATAAAAATAAAAATAAAAATAAAAATAAAAATAAAAATAAAAATAAAAACAACACTTATTTATAGTGCCCTTTCCACCAAAGGGCAATACAAAATACAGAATGTATACATACAAAAGCAGCAGAAATACTGAGATTTAAAGTATTTATCTTCCTAATAGCTCAGTAGTAATTTGTCCCTTTTTGTTTGTTGAATAATAGTATTCTGGAATGTGTCAGTTTGCATGGCTGCACATTTGTCTAGACCCATCGGGTTAAAAAAAAGAAATCTTCTCTTTCTCTCTCTTGTATTTCATATGTTTTTCATCCATGCATGGATTAATTTGCAAGTTCAAGAATCTCACTGCATTGCCTGAAAATACCCAAATCCTGGAAATCTTGCTGAAATTAGCTTTTGAGAACTGCTTGGGGAAGAAATGCTGTTTTATGCAGTTACATGATGGGATTCGTGTTCCCATGTATAAACCACAGTTCCTCCCAAGACAAAAAGTGAACTCAGGGTAGCTGGTCACCTGCATGTCAACTTGATCCATGTCATTAATTCTAAAGCCCTGAGTCAGCCTGACATTTTCTATCAGCTGTGTGGAAGAGGACGAAGCATCAGTGCTCTGCAGTATCATTAACAGAGATGATGAAGGGAGATTCTTTGGTGTCCTGCAAGATTTAAGATGCTTTTGCTTAAGAATAGAGACACTGACAGTGTCCGACATTACTTGGCTCTACTGCTTCACCAACCAGGGATAATCTGTCTACTTATATTAGTGTCACTATCCAAGGCTCTAGAAACAAGACAAGCTGGTTCTATGCCCAGTGTAATTATCTTCTGTAAGGGCATCTTTTTGCCACCTACTCTCATAAGATGAAAATCAGAAATTTATGCCTGGCACTAGATAGCCAGCCTAATCAGCACTAGGGATGTTCACGAATGTTCAAAGGTATTCAAAATTCAATTGAATTTGCCCAAATTTTGACTTTTGAATTCGAATCGAATGTCCATAAATTCAAATTTCATTTGAACAAAATTTTGAATTTTGGATCTGTTCATTAAAATTATCCGGACATTCACATGCGTTCGGGTTCGTACACAATGCGTACTTGCAGATACACATGTTTTCCACATCCATATTCATTTGTACAGATCCGTACGGGACGAAAACGGGTTGCATACGGGATAACTACGGGATGCATACGGACACGTACAGATGCAGGAAAGATGTGTACAGGCGCATACGATTGTTGTCGACATTCATAAGTACAAATTCAAATCAAAAATTTGAACAAATAGATTCAAATTTGCTTAATGCGAATCGAATTTGGTTAAATTCAGATTTTAAGGATTTGAATCAAGTAAAATTTTTGGATATTGGAATCAAATTGAATCCCATTAATTGCATCCGTGCACACCCCAATCATCACCCTAAAGGAGGGAAATACCTTGATGAAGCCAATTTTCTGGTAAAAACCTTGAGCACTCTCCAACCTTGCCTTAATTTCTATTTATAATTCAGTTATAGCTTCTGCCTGAAATGTGAACTCGAGTCAACATGGTGAGTGAGTGCACCAGAAAGGAGAATGCTAAGGAAGTGGATTGCTTAATAAAAGTGGTTCCCCCAACTCCCGTATCATTTCTGTTCAGTGTCACTTACAAGAGTGCAAATCGCTCCTGATAAAAATGTACATTTCCTTGGAGGTATCAGAGGATGAGGTATATTAAAGGGATCAGAGCTCCTCACTTATGTGGTGTAGCTGTAAGGTAAAAATAGAGTGATCAGCTTTCATGTCCTACACAGGTGGCTAAGAGCCCCCTGGTATTAAGGATCCACAACATTAACATGGCAAAAGAAGAAGAATTGAGTTCAGAAACTCTCCCAAGAGAGAGCCATAAATATCACCACTTCTCTAGAGATTCACAGAGAGATGGAGCCCCAGGAAACAGCAATGACATCATCTACATAGTTTGGGAAACTGTTATTTTCTTATCCCAAGTTCAGTCAGGATGGAGAGCCCTTTCTACCAACACACCATAACCGAGTTTGTTCAGCTCTGTCAGAAATACTCCTTGAGAAACAGGCCATTCAATATGTGGGGAAGCCAAGCTTGATAAATGAATTCACCATCAAAGCCCTCAACTGGTTCTGCTGAAACTCAAGTCACTTCCACTGGCTTCTTCATATTAATTTTCTTTAAACCTGAACAAATTGTCCAGACCATTTTGGGCCATCCATGAAGTCCATAAAGTTATCTTGATTGTATCACTTTCAAGCTGAGTGAGCTTCATAAAACCTGCCTACATTAACGGCAGTGCTGTAGTATTTCCCCAGGTATGGATATGAAGTTGTGTAGCATAACATTACGAACATTAAAGTTGGCATGAAGAAGCCCAGAAGTTTCCAGTGTTCTTAGGCGGAGATGGAGATGGGGCTGACCATGGTCCTGATCTGAAAACAAGTCACTGAACAGTTTTGAAGTGCAACGTACGGATCGCCTCAAATTACAAGCTATAGTTAAGACAATATTTTGCTGATCATCTGAAGATATGGGTTGCAAGCATGTGATGAAATCTCAGTCTTTATGCTTCCTTTATCTCTAAAAATAAATAAGATGGGACCTAGATAGTACTTAGAAGAGAAAACCAGAGAGCTAGCCTAAGAAGTCCAAAGATAATCAGAAAAAAGGACCAGCAGTTGACTTCTGCATTGTTGCTTGGTGGCATTTTTATCTTTATCAGAAAAATGTAAATTTATTTATTCAGTTTTTACTTTTCTATCCCAAACTTCACACAAAGATCTCACTATAAAAAATATTTTTTTAAAAAATCACAATTAAAAGTACAACCACTAGCCTGCAGACGTAGTAAGAACAATGATGGGTTACTGGAAATTTCATTCAGCCAACTTTCTGGTTTCTGGAAGATTGGCAGTGATGGCCTTCAGATATTCAAGGAATGACACCAAAAAATATTGCTTCAGGAGGGCATGGTTTAAAGAGATTTGAGATTCCAGGAAGCTAAATGTTGTGCCCCCAACCCATATTAATTTTCTTCTTTGTCTAGAACCATAAAAGGAGATGTAAAGTTCTATTGTGAAAGGTAACTTCTAAGCAAGGTCCAAGGGACACCATCACAAACTCTGATATTCTTACTCTCCCCTGTAATTTGAGATGGTTGTGTATATGATTTGGTCCTTTCAGTTTATCTGTTTTCGGATCTAAATATCTGTAGAATAATTCATGGTTCCTGTATCACAACACACAAAGTACAAGAGCCATAGTTAATCTTTGACGTTAAAAGAAGCTTGATTAAAATAATTTTATAAAACAAAAATGTTTATAATTTTGCCGTATTTTTGCTCATTGAAGTTAAATTGAGAATTAATTTATCTAATACTGTATTTGGAATAAAAAAGAAATGAGAACATGACTTGACAAATTCTGAATTAGGCATAATTAACATGTCCACTTCCAAAGACATTTAAATGGTTGATATATTATTTCCTAATTATTGACAGTAATAAAACCAGGTACAGTTGAGGTGTGACACAAACATTTATTTATTTATTTATTTATTTATTTATTTATTTATTTATTTATTTATTTATTTATTTATTTATTTATTTATTTATTTATTTATATTTCTATCCCGCCCTATATCCAAAGGTCTTATAAAACATGATAAGCATGCAACCATGGACTATGACTAGTAGATTGGCCTTATTAGAATAATAGTGTTTATGTGCAGAATAATTTATTAGTGAATGGATCTTGTTGAATTAAAAAAAATGTTGGTATACATACATGAGATTGACTCTAATTCCAACTTGCTGAACATTCTGCTTTAGCAAAATTTATATATTGTATTAGAAAGAGAGTTACTCCCAAATGGGTGATGTTTTTACATTCAGGTAAATGCTGAAATTATGCAGTTCCATTGAAAGGAATGGATCACATTTCTATGGCAGCAAATATAAGCTTTATTATTTTGTAAGGATGTTAGAAATTGGAACAAAACAGACAATCAAACAAAGTTGAGACCTTTTTATACATAAGGATCTTATCTCTTGTTGTGTCCACATTTCCTCTGCTGGTTCTTCATTTGTCTGCAACTATGGGCAAATTCACACTGGCCAGAGTAGTTTGCTCTAACCATATCAGATAGGTCAGTCTGAAGTGCAAGTGGGGGCTGATTGCACTACAAGTGCTGGAACAGCCCTATACCTGCTCAACAGTACTCACAGTGTAAATGGCCAGCACGGATCACCGGGCAACATCTGAACCAGAGTTCAGCGCAAGGTTGAATGTTTCCATGGCAATCTTTTTTTTTTCTATTTAATTTTATTTAAAAATACACTTTCCATGGCAATCTGAATGGTGTAACTAAAGCACAGCTTTAGTCATGCAGGCCACATCTTCTTGACATGCAGCACCAAAAGAGATGCAGATCCATGTTTCTGGGAGCAATCCAGAGGCTACTGGACAGCCTGTGGACTGCTTTTTAGTTATCCACAGGTGGACCACTCCAGGAAGAGCTTAGGTAGCATTTGCACGTGGATAGTAAGCAAAGCAGTGAGCTCCAGATGGTAAGTGCAAAAAAGGCCCTCGATGTGTGCATGTATACCTGCCTTATGCTTTTTAGTCTTATTTGTAAGCCATTTTATACAGAGATACTGTCCTTTTTTCCAATTGTTACTAAAGTAACAGAAGCACCAAAGTAAGAACGTAAGAGGAGCACTGCTAGATCAGGCCACAACCCATCTAGTCCAGCATCCTGTCACACACAGTGGCCCACCAACTGTCCATGGGCATCTCAAGCAGAGACAAGGGCAAACCTTCTCCTGCACTCGAATTCCAGCAAATGGCCTTATAAGCACCCTGCTTGTCCCCCCAGCCTGAAAGGTGGACTTAGGCAACCATTCTAGTAGCCATTGATACATCTGTCAGCTATAAATTTGTCTAACCCTTAAAGCCATCTAGGCTGGTAGATGTTACCACCTCTTCTGGCAACAAATTCCATAGATCAATGACCCTCTGAGTGAAGAAATACTTCCCCTTGTCGGATCTGTCCTATGAGGAACGGCTTAAGGAACTAGGAATGTTTAGTCTAACAAAAAGAAGACTGAGAGGAGACATGATAGCTGTCTACAAATACCTCAAGGGTTGTCACAAGGCAGAGGGATCAGCCCTGTTCTCACTCTCTCAAGGAAGGACTAGAAACAATGGGGTGAAACTGCAGGGGAAAAGATTTAGTTTAGATGTTAGGGAAAAAATTCTAACAGTAAGAGTGATCAACCAGTGGAAAAGGCTGCCACGGGAGGTGGTTGGTTCCCCTTCGATGGAGGTCTTCAAGCAGAGACTGGACAACCATCTGTCTGAGATGGTTTAGGAGATCCTGCCTTGAGCAGGGGGTTGGACTCGATGACCCAGGAGGTCCCCTCCAACTCTACCATTCTATGATTCTATGATCAGCTTCATAGAGTGCCCCCTGGTTCTAGTACTGTGATAGAGAAAATAAATTATCTCTATCCACCTTTTCTATACTACAGTATAATCCAGGTGACGTTATAATACTACATTTAAAGTTTTTACGGGGGATGTGAGTCATTGAAACCTTGGGACTTGCTGCACAAAAGTAGAATGGAGCAAAGGAGAAGAAAAGGGTAATCGAACAATGAGGAAACCAGCAGAGCAGTTCTAACTGCACCAATTCCATATCAATGTGCTTAATGGTGCCTGCTTGCCATTAGGATTGCACTGTAACTTTCCCAATTAGGGATAAATTTTGTTCAAGTAACCAAAAGAGAAGAAAGTTAGTCATTTTTAAAAAAATGCACCTCACTCTCCTCTTCCTATGACAAAGACATCAGCTGGTGTTTTCGTTGTATATTTAGGTTAAAGGGAAAAGGCATCCATTAAAGTTGCTTTCTTAATAGGCTGAGGCATCTCTGTGCCTAAACGTGTTGGAAAGATGTAGCCCTGGAGCTCAGTGAGAATACCATACGCATCATACCTTACCTGAGAAGGATAAAATAATTACCTTGTTGAAACAGGGCATATCCAAAATGCTCCACTGTCAATCTCGTGCAGATTTAGACAAAACCAGGTATGCAAATGGATTGTGCTCCTCTGGATCCATTAGGCACCAATGTAGCTTTTCAGCTGGAGTAAGTAATTTCTTCCCATTAATCTGAACAAAATTGGCGTTCTTTTAATATCAATCCCCATTTTGCTGGTAACTACACTAATTATAGTTTCCTAAAGAAGCACTAGCACTGTTAAGTGTTATTAGCATTTCGTATACAAATTCTTCTTCCTGGTGACTTTTGACTTTGAGATATTTATACCCTCTTTCCCATTTCAAGAACATTGCTGCTTTTAATACCACATGCGTAACTCTTTTTGCTGTTCAAACTATGATTTGTACAACAGTCTAATATTATTACATATTGTAATTACGCACCCTAATTACATGATTGCATGTCTTTACACTAATTGCACCATTAAATGCTATTACAACAATTACACGAATACATTTGAATCAATTAGGCATTTCTTGAACATACAAGGGCAATTCACATATACCGTGACTGTATGGCCACCGCACAAGAATCAACATTTTGCTATTCTACCGTATCTGTCTTTGCAAATGTCCCATCTCTTCAGTTTCTTCTTTTCCTCACCATTTTAGGTTGGTTTTTGCTAACTTACAAAATCTTTGGATGGATGGATGGATGGATGGATGGATGGATGGATGGATGGATGGATGGATGGATGGATGGATGGATGGATGGATGGATGGGTGGGTGGGTGGGTGGGTGGGTGGGTGGGTGGACGGACGGACGGACGGACGGACGGACGGACGGACGGACGGATGGATGGATGGATGGACAGATGGACGGATGGATGGACGGATTGATCCCATACCTAAAGATCTTAGGGCAGGTTACAGAAAAAACAGTACAATGTAGAGTCAAAAAGAAACCACTGAAAACAGCAACTATGCTTAAAACAGCAACAGTGCCTGAAGGAAGAGAAAACTGTTTCCATTAACCAAAGGTCAGAGTAAAGAGGTACATCTTCACTCATCTGCTGAACATTTGTAGTAAAGGTGGCTGATGTGGAATCATTTCAGTCTGAGCAGGCAAAATTGAGGCTCTTAATCCCAGGGTTATCCTGTTCCTGTGACCCCACTCCGAGAGTACTGCGGTTGAACTCTGAGTGAACTCCTGCATTCAAAATGACATGTGAAAAGAAACAGAACAGGGATTATATTTAAACTGCCTGGTGGTTGCTCAGACCAGCTAGAAACAACACGGGTGTGAAACCAAATAGGGTCCATGACTAGGGATGTGGACAAATGCAACTTCTGGGATTCGATTCAAATCTAATATCCAAAGATTTAAATCAATTGGATTTTAAAATTCAAATGTATTCATATTTGCTTTGAATCGAATACATTCGAATCTATTTGTATGAATTTTTTATTCATATTTCAACATACGAATGTCGACAACATTTAAATGTGTTTGTACGCATCTGTACACATCCATACATATTCATACACATCCCATTTTTATCCTGTATGCAACCAGTTTTCATCCCATGCCTATCCGTACAACTGCGTACGGATACATATGTAATGTATACGTATCTGTACATGTACGAGTAATTTGTACGAATTACTCAAAAGATTCAAAAATTCATTAATATGTTAAATTCAAATTTAGAGACATTCAGTTCAAATTCAAACGTCCAAATTTGATCAAATTCAGTCGAACTTTGAATGTTTCAAATATTCATGAGGCATTTTGGAATTTCAGGAGCTCATCTAATGGTAAGGAGCAATTTGACATAATAACCCTTTAGAAACCCTTGGGAGAAACCACTGAATTCTCAAATACTGAGACTCAAGGTTCTTGTTGATGTGAGGTGACTGTCTTTGAATATATCTGTTCTTCCTGGGAGGGCTATAAGATGTTGCAGCTGAATGTGCTTTCCTTTCTGCATTTATGAGGCCTTTGTAATGGCATGTGGAGCAATGCTCATTTGATGTTGCTTTGATTTAGCTTTACCTCAACTTTTGTCAGAGTTGTGAAACTAAAATGGAGAATTGTGAAACAGAGGATTATGGGGAATATCACAGAGCATTCATACAATTGGGAGTATGCAGGTTTATGCTAAATGTGGGTGTGAAGCGGAGACAGGAAGTAGGTAAAGTAGGTTGCAAAGTTAGGAATTTGGCCTTCAGCTGATAAGCAGAGAGAGGCCATGTACTGCACAAAATTTAGAAATTAACATGTCCTAAGTGATGTCACATCTTCTTTATATCTTTGTTATGTAATTGGCTTATCATATATGAATATGGAAGGTTGCAACCAGAACTTCTTTGGATGCATGTTTCTCTTTTCTATATAAGCATGTCGAAGAAGAAGAGTTGGCTTTTCTACCCTGCTTTTCTCACCCATTTAAGGGGATTCAAAGTGGCTGACAAAGTTCTCTCCACAACAGACACCCTGCGAGGTGGGTGGGGCTGTGAGAGCTCAGAAGAGAGCTGTGACTCGCCTAGGGTCATTCAGCTGGCTTCGTGGGGGAGGGCGGAATCAAACCCTGTATTCCCGGATAAGAGTCCAGCTCCCTACCCACTAGACCAAACTCAGTTATCTCCTTATTGTCTTAGTCACTAAGTATTTGGTATTTGGAGTGGTCTTCTTCTACCACCCGCTACAGAACAGCATCCAGAGTGGTCACTCTCCAAAGAAGGATACAGTGAAATCTAAGCTTTCTTTGTTTTGTGAGTCTAGACTGAGACTTTGTATAATGTTTTTACATGTCATTAGAAAGAAGCCAGAACATGTTAAGCAGCTGGGAAAGTTCAGTCTTCACTACAGTGTAGAACATTTGAAATCAACAATGTTCATTTCACAATAACTAGATCACAGATAAGAAATTGAATCCATATTCTGTGTTGGGTGCCAGCTGGTCCCAGGCTCTTGAATAGTCTCCCCTGTGTAATTAGCTGTTGCTTCTGCTTCATTGAAAAGGAATATGGTGGGATGCAGCTCTGCTCTTATCCTAGCCTTCAGCAATACTCTTGATAAAACTCTGCACTGAGCCTTATTCCAGAATGTATCCTAGAACAGGAGCCTGCTGTTTGCCCCCGTTCCTATTCCAGGATATATTCCAGAATAAGTCCCAGTGCAGAAAGGTCGGCTTGCATTCCTTTTGTAGCCAGTGTTTCCTCTAGTTTCAGCAGAGTCTCAGAAATAGGCTGTGGGCTCACCTAAGGTTAATCCAGCTTTAGTCCACCTTCAGAGTGAAATCAGCAAAGTGACCAGTAATTTTCTTTCCCCATGATCTATCCCAAAGGTGAATTTTCTGAGTTATTTAACACTGAAAGAAAACAGCTTGTCACTTTTCTAATGTATTCTCTCCCTCTGAAAGTGGACTGAAACTGGATTAAACCTTAAATGTGACTACACCCTTTAATAATTGCTAATTTCAATAATTGTACAGCAGTAGAGACCTTGGAAGATGGCGGGCATCCCTGCAAAAGAGTTGGTAAGAACTTGAATGATATGCCCCTGACTTAGCCTGACTTCTGTTAATGGAGGATCTGGCTATAAGTTGTCCTTTGATTTCTGGGACCCAGGTGGCGATTTTGACAAGCCACCTCGTTCTCCCCTGTCATGGATGATGGGGGTTGTAGTCCGAAGTAGCTGGAAATTGGTAGACCTTTGCAGTTCAATAGCCGGCAAGTCAGTGATTAATGAAGATCTCCACTGAATAAAGTGCATAAATGTAATAGACAACAGACACAAACTCCATCTAATGATCAGCTGAAGATGAATAGTACTCTTAAAAGCCATAGAGACTCTTTCACTGGAAATGTTCTTAGGTGAACAATTGAATAACTATTCATAATGTCACTGTCTGTCACTGGTTCCTACCGAAAAGCTTTGCAAAGTGAGCAACGGTGCAAAGCAAAGTTAAACCTGTCTGCTTCTGTTTGCTACATTTCTGCCTCAATCCACATTTCCATACACAATGCATTGCATTAAAATGCTTGTTTTAAACACCACCCTCTCTCAGGAGAAAAACTTCCACATTATTTTCTAATTTTATGTGGGGGAACATGTTTACATAGTATACTTGATTTTTCTAGGTAAGAACTGGACTATTATTTGGACCAGTGAGAATTGAATAGTTAAGTTTTGACCTGCACATTTGTCTAAACTCTACACATCACGCTGGTGTTAGGCAGGGAAGCCCGTATAAGGAAAATGCACGGATGTGCTGGGAAAGGTAACTAAGAGTCACAGGCGTGACTATCAACAAAGTGCTCAAGGTTGGATTGAGCAAGGTTGGATTGAGCAAGAATTGCGTAAGTCTGTGCAACACTTGCAACACAGGCTTGTGCAACACTCAGGAAGTGAGTCACCATCTCTGATAAGAAAAAGGTATAAAGTGCCTATACACTGCTGGTTAAGTGTTATTGTTGTTGATTGCTGGAAGAGAGCTTGGATGGAGAAATGTATACTTGTACATGCAGCAACCTTTAAGAATAAACCTCTGCGAAGAGAGAGAACTCCTGTTTCAGTCTGTTTCTTAAACTGCAGGCAGAAGGAGGGAGTTCCTGAAAAGGCTGGACAGCTCCAGAGATGCCAGCAAGTTTTCCGGGACAGCAGAGCTTGTCTTTTTCAACACAGCCGCGCATCTGCTGATTTAATACCGACGGAGGCTGACACCCCCGCCCAACAGCTAGTTCATGTTTCAAGCATCCCTAATATAAAGCGCATTACTGTAATATCTGTCTCTGCATTGTATGTATCTGCATTTGCTGACTCTGTCTGCTTCTGTGCATGTACACACATGCTCATGTGTGCCTCTAAGGACATCCTTTGAGTCCCATTCTGTTGAGGATATCTGGTTGGAATCTGACAGATGTGAGATCTAGCAGAGACACAGATTCTGAGATGTTTCAGTGGGTGTCATGCACAAGAAAACAAAAATGTCCTTATAAGAAGTAGCTTATATTTTTCCTGGAGGCCAGTATGGTCTGGCAGCCAGATTTTTAGATTCAATGTTGGGCATGATCTAGCTAACACCTTTCCGATTATTGTTTCTCTGTCTAACCAGCCTCTGTAGATAGACTTGTAGCACAGATCTATGTAAATAGATGTGTAGTTCTGTTGTCCAAATTCAGCCCCTCTGTGTTTCTGTATGAACCACATCAGTATTAATGCCTGTAGGGATTTGGGGAGGGGGAGCAATTCCATGAGGAGTTAGTATTCCAGACCCCCTTCTACCCATGAATGGAAACATCAGAGATAAGGAGAGAAGAAAGGGCAGAAGAAGAAAATAATCATACCGTAGATTCATTTTTAATAGACAGCCTTGCATAAAAAATAAAGTTAAACAAACATAAAATTATCTGATCTCTTTTATTGCAGGGGTTGGAGTGAAGATGGAAGTCACTCTAAATTTAGTGTTTTAATTGAAATTCCTCCAAAAGGTTTTTGAAAGTTCTAGGTAAACATACTTCATACAGTCTGCCTATTGTATCAGTGAGGCAGAGAAGGATGTATTCCCTCCTTAAACATTTGTGCTTTGAAAACTAGAAGTTCTAATCTGTCAGATGATCAATATGAAGTTATTTTCACATTTGCAGCTCTGCGCAAATGGATTTGACAGGACGTGCTGTCACAATCAGCTGTTCTGAATCTGGGCTGTAGTCTTTGGCAATTGTGCCAAATGGACTGGTAAAGTTTCCATGCAAATGCATTTGCTTCCAATTGACATTGCAAACGTTCAAGCATTCTGGGTTTTGTAATGGACCTTGAATCTGAAATTTGTTTGTGTGCAAACCATGTGTACTGGAAAAGTTCACTGAAGACTTACAGCCTCTTGCTTTCTAGTATTTTGTCTTTATTTATTCCTTTCTCTTTCTCAAAGCTTACTTCTGTTGTGTCCTGATGTATTTGTATTGTACTATTTGGAACTCAGTTTGTGTAAAGCAGAGTGAAAGCTTCTAGCCCTCCTAAGACAAAATCTTATGAGGTATCACATAAAGACACCTGAGGCGTTTCCGCACTATCTTTCCCGTCCGTTGGACGGGAAAGGAGCGCGATGACTGAACGTTGACTAGCACTACCTCCCCCTAGGATTGGATACTCACTTTAATCGATCCCAAGGCCTTGTCCTTCTCTGGGCCCTGCCATTTTGGTAGCGACCCTTCTGCAGCTCTGTGTGTGTCAGTCACAGCTGTGTCTACAGTCGTCTGAGGTCCCCAGAGCACCAGCAAGAGCTGGATGCTTGAGGTGGGCGATTAGGTAACAATTTCGTGCTTCACACCTAATCAATGATTAGGGCACTTCTGGGTAGGGAGGGCGTGTTTGTAGGCTGTAAGAGCTTAGTCGACGTGTGTACGCTCTTCCCCAGAGATGCACTAATTTTGCACTAGAGGCCGTAGTGCAGAAAGACTTCTGGAGTGCTGAAACAGGCAGAAATTCAAAGAATTCAATTTTGTCCTTCGAAACCAGAGGTTGAATCGTGAAACTATTTGCTTTCACTGAAATTATCATGCTAAGAATTGCACCAGTATGTGGATGGCAAGTCCCTCTTCCGTATAGTCAGGATTAAGAAGCAGTGCAGAAAGAACCTTAGGTATCTAGCAGATTGATAAGGAGGACTGGAATTGTTTAACAGTAAGCTATCCAGAAGCAATTGACAGGCCACTCTGTGAGAGACAGAATGCTGAACTAGGGGTGTTTTTCCACTGTCACTAGAAGTACCCATTAAGTACCCATTAATGGGTACGTAATGGCATTTTTGTACCCATTAATGGGTACTTAATGGGTACTTCTAGTGACAGTGGAAAAACACCCTAGATGGGCTGTGGCTTGATCCAACAGGGGCCATGCTACAGCAGCAGCTGGTGAGGCCTACTAGAGCCTATATTAGCACGCACACTACACACCCCTATCCTAAGATGTAATTCCAGAAGATGGTGAAGTGCGAACAGTTCCCATGTCTAGTATATGCTGTGTCAAAGTCGGTGGTGTATTCTTGTATCCTAGCATCAGAAGAAGTTCTTGTGGGGAGCCATATTGATGCAGCTTTTGATTGAGGATTTCCATTTTGAGTCCCAAGCATCAATCAGAACAAATGAGGCTAGGCCTAGGGAAAGAAAGAATAGCTTTAACCAGTAGCCAAATATATGAGTCCAGGCTCTGGCTTCCTGTTTAAACATTCAGACCTCACTCACTCTGGAGGTTGGCATTGGAAACAGACCAGAGAACTTGTAAGATCGTTCTTAAAAATAGAGATTGAATAACTTTCAAGCAAGAGAAATGTTTGTACAGACCTAACTTAATGCCAGTTGAGTTGAGAGCTGACCTTTGGTGAAAATAATTTTATAGCTGCAAGCATGAATAAATCTCCCCTTGTAAAGAAAAAAGATTGAATAGCTGATGATGACTTTGAAGCATTTTGAATTACATTTTGTAGATTAGGATTTCAGATGTTTATGACATGGAATTCTATGACTGAATCCTTTAAAGTATTGACCTGTTATATTACGTGGCCATTGATTCTTCAGAGATGAGGCTTGGGGCATCTACCAAAACAGATTAGTTTTGTTTTAGCATAATTTATAGTCAGACTTTCCCCTATGCAGTAACTGGAAAAGCAGCATAAAACATGTTCTGGACCAACAGGGGTTTGCAATAAAATGGCAGCTTCATCTTCGTATAAAAAGATTGAAGTATGTTTGTTTGCTAGTTTAGGCAAATGGTGGTCTAACTTATTTATCCTAGCAATGAGGGAATTGATAAATATACTTCATAGTAGGGAAGTGAAAATATAGCCAAAACTTCTGTTTTGGTTATGATTTCTTTGGAAAGATGGCCTCACATCTCCACTTTTGGTAGCATGTCATGGTGGCCAAGAAGCACAATGCCTGCCTTGTGTACCTGGAAGTGAGGATGCAAAGTGAGCTCCACTGACCAGCACTTCATCCTCATCCCCATCATGTACATGTGTGTGGTGACCCACCACCCAATGCCTTCCCACCACTTGGTATTTGTCCCAGAATCTCCCCAATTCTAAATACCTAGACCCAGCATTGGCAGGGATCTCCTACATACACCCCCTTCTTGTTCTTTGAATACAGGAACAAGGAGCCTCTCATCCAGCTGTCTGCTAGATCTTCACTAATATGTTTCTTTCCCTCTTAAAGGCATAGTACTTCCCTACTGAATACTTTGTTAATGCTCTTCGGCAAGCAAGGACTCAGAGACCCTTTAAGGAGAAACAGAATACTAATTGCTTTATTGTTGCAATACTCTTGAATAATCAACAGTCTAGAACTTCAATATTGGTAAACAGAATAAAGTCTCCCAATAAGGCACTATCTCAGGACAACCTAAGTAAACTTCCCTTAGGAATGCAGTTGATAAAAGCCAGTTTCTCCCTGCCCACCCTCAGTGACTTAACCCAGGAAAGAACCACAAACCCCTGCTGGACAGCCTTATATAGTATCTCCTTGGGATGCTGGTGTGCCCTGATTGGCTTTGCCTAAGGGCAAACTTCCCCCCTCCCTCAGAGCTACAGCCAGCCACTCCCACTAACCACCTTCCAGTGTATTTACTGAGTCCAATCTGCTTATAAACTCAGTCATCACACTGTGCCTGTGTGCACTAGAATGGAGACCTGGAAGTGTGGTGCCCAGTGAGGCATTAGGGAACATACGCCTGTTAAGGCACCAAACCCCAGACACCTTCTTTGCTGTGTATGAAGACATGACCTGAGTGTCTTTAACATGAAATCACCTCAAGCCCCCCCCCCCAATGTGTGTGGGGGGAATACAAGAGGAAAGCAAGGTTCTTATGGAAACTGTCTGCAAAGTCTGAATCTGTAAAAGTCTGCCTACAAAGTCTGTAAAATAAGCACCTTCCTGCAAACACCTCACAGATTACGGACAACATGTTGAAGATGATCCTGTTAGATTTTGCAATGACTATGAAAACTGCTCAAGTGTGAATGATCTGTGAGAGCAAATGTTCCTGCTATCACCCATATAATAGATTTAATACACTCTCTCTGAGAATTAACAGAAATTAGTGTGGTAATGTGGCCATCCCAATAGATAGCATGCATAAACTAATAAAACTGAAAGGCCATGGGTTGATTTTCCATGCTTTTCCCTAAGGTGTTGGCTCTTCCCTCTCCAGTGCTGTTTAATGCTGCCGAGGCGTCTGCAATCAGCAAAGCATAATTATCACTTCATGTCATTTAATAAAGCACTGTGTCAATAAAGTCCTGTTCCCTTCATACAATTTTGCAGTATATTTCCCTGCCGTATATTTTTGGAGCTGCTATAACTTTCCATGCACACATTATGAGCTACACAGACTTGAACTTCATATTGTATAAACACTTTGCTTTTATTAAGTTCAGATCAAGTTGCTGTCACATAATTGGTGTCTGATCTACCCAGCACAGTCTTATAGTGGCTTTTTGGCTTTCTGAGGAAACTGAATGTTAGTTTTCTTGTTCATGTGCAGTGCTTAGTCCACTCATTCAGCTCCAACTCCCCCCACCCCAGTCTTCTCCTCTTTCTTTTTTATTTTATTTTATTAAATATATGAACAATTGCAAAACAATTGCAACTAGGGATGTGCATGAATATTTGTAACATTTGATATTTGTACAAATTTGTACAAATCCGGACATTCATATACAAATTAAGAACATAAGAACATAAGAGAGGCCCTGCTGGATCAGGCCACAGCCCATCTAGTCCAGCGTCCCGTTGCACACAGTGGCCCGCCAAATGCTCATGGGCATCTCAAGCAGAGACAAGGACAAACCTTTTCCTGCTCTTGAATCCCAGCAAATGGCCTTAGAAGCATCCTGCTTCCCGCCTCCCCCAGCCTGAAAGGTGTACCTAGGCATTCATTTTAGTAAATGAGTGTTATGACATTCGTACATCAACACTTGTTTCAGAACATCTGTGAACCTGGAGAGGTGGGAAAGCTGTGTCAGTCATATCTTCAACAGATCAAGAGTGCATTCGACATGGATTGAGAGAGAATTCAAAGTGGATTCAGGGAAGATTTGATGCTTTGAGAGCAGATATGTTACGGTACGTGTATCAGATATGTATCAGATAAGTATGCATACATATCCATTCGTACCGGATATGCATACAAATTTGTACAAATATATTCATATCAAATAGAATCCAACTGCATTTGAAGGGGATCTGTTCAAACAAATAATTTTCTTACAGACCAAGTATAGGCAAATTTTCCAGGTATTGTCTCCTTTCAATTATCCCTCTCTTGTAGAGAGTCATAGCTAGTTCCTCATCCATGGAGGCCACAATGGATGAGGAACTAGCTATGACTCTCTACAAGAGAGGGATAATTAAGAGACAATACCTGGAAAATTTGCCTATACTTGGTCTAAAGATATGTTCTCCTTGTAGCCACCTAGTGGCTCAACAGGCTGGTGCACGATGTAATAACATCTAATGTATGTGCCAGCCCATGAGTTCAAATCCGCAAAAACTCATTTGTGCACATCCCTAATCACAACTAATTATACTAAGTAATTTATGAGAATAGAGCAATATCATATGCACATCTTGCAATAACCCTTATAAGAAAGTGAAAACATTCATTTGCTATACCTTCTCTTTGTTAGTACAACTGTGACCTGTCTTAAAAACATTATAAACTATGTACAGAGTTTCAGAGTTTATGGAAATTATTTGGAAAATGTAATGTGATTTGGCTTCAATTTTCCTCAGTTTCAATGGGAATAATCTTTATTTTTAATCTAGAAATGTTTAAGGATGAAAAGTTTACTCAAGAAAGAACACTACTTTAAATAGTTCGGCTGATCTCAGGTTTGTGGGGAATAAAATTGAGAAGAAGAGCCTTTTTTGTTTTTGCCTTCCTGATCTCCACAGAGAAGTTGCAGGGTAAAAGTTTCTAAATGTTCCCTTTCATCCTCCTAAGATGACCTTGATACATGAACATCAGCCGGAAGGAAGAGGAGCAACCTCTGAGTTTCAGCTCTGGCTGATTCTTAAGGAAAATCTCTTTTTATATCCTAAAATTCAGCTTTAGGAATCCACTCAGCTCAAATCCATTTATTGCAATCAATGATCAAAAACAAGGCAAGGGCCAATTGTTAATATTAACTATCCCGACATAACTGAAAAAGCAGGTTTAGTGCCTCTTTTTGGTCATGCGCTTAGTGTGACCACTTCCATTAGAAGTCCTGAAAATGCATAGAAATGTTAAAAGATCTGATCCTACCTTTATAGCTTCCAACAATGGCCCTTTCTGCACTGGCCCTTATTCTGTGGGCCTGCTGTATTCTGTGCCAACATGTGGATGGCAGGTCCCTATTCCAGGTTACAATCTGGAGGGAGAGCCAGAGCAGGAAGGGTCAGTATGCCAAGTTGTGTTCTGCTAGCTGCACTGAGAACATTAACTTGTTCCACTGGTACCAGTTTCAGATTTTTCCAGTTACCTCTTCACCCATTCAATTCACAGGCTTTGAATATCGAAACCTGTCCTTTTAGCTTCATTTGCACAATAAGAAAACCCCTCCTTATTGGTTGGAAAGTTCTGGGGCGCAGCGATTGATTTCCTTGTGTTAGCCTTTTCTTTATTTTTCTCTCCAGTCTTCTATCATGTTTTATTGCTGTGGATGCTATTTGAAAAGCCTTTGTGGCCTAAAGCATCTCATTTTCTGTTCACTTTTACCTTGATTAATGGCCTTCATAAGTTCATTGTTGTTGTCAGTTTACTGAATAGATTCCTAGAAGATACCCTAGGCAATGGCAAGCTATGAACACCTCATTTAAAGGCCTGACTTCCGACTTTCCCAACCCCACCTCATTTTTACATTTAGGCCCCTACATGTTTTTATTTTGCTACTTAGGAAATAATATGGACATTTTAAGTGGCTCATCCAATTAACTTTTTCACATAGCCTCTGCTTGGATATGTTTTCTGAGGTTGCTTTAATTGCCTTTAAATC
Source organism: Aspidoscelis tigris stejnegeri (assembly GCA_023333525.1). Taxonomy (NCBI): domain Eukaryota; kingdom Metazoa; phylum Chordata; class Lepidosauria; order Squamata; family Teiidae; genus Aspidoscelis; species Aspidoscelis tigris. Next base: position 77,832,894 of record JALMGA010000005.1, on the reverse strand, counting down.
ACAATTCTGAGGGGTAAAATCACGTCACCAATGGCTTAATCACTGGAAGAAGATTGAGAGAGAGGGAATTTAAAATTGCCAACCCATGCAGCTGCATGCTGTATATTTAAAGGATGGATATTTGGGAGAATGGACAGTGTAAATCCTTCTCTGTGGACTAGTTTCTAATTAAACTTTGGGCCATTCTGGGTTGAAGTCCATTAAAATGCAAGGCACCATGTACTGGGAATTTCAGGCAGCACAATTCCATGGTGAAGAGCACGCTGTGCTTTATACTTCCCTAGCGTCAACCCTTTTTGTGCCATTTTCAGGCTAGGTGGTTTTCTCATTTGCCCATCAGAATCCTGAGTGGAAGATGAATGTTCTCCCTTTCCCACCCAAAGGCAAAGTTAAACATCTACAAATAAAGGCATCCATCAGAAAGAGTAGCCATTCCAGTGACAAAGAAGAGAAGCCCTGCTGGATCAGCCACAGCCCATCTAGTCCAGCGTCCCATCGCACACAGTGGCCCACCAAATGCTCATGGGCATCTCAAGCAGAGACAAGGACAAACCTTTTCCTTCTCTTGAATCCTAGCAAATGGCCTTAGAAGCATCTTGCTTCCCCGCCCCTAGCCTGAAAGATGTACCTAGGCAATCATTCTAGTAGCCATTGGTACATCTGTCATCCATAAATTTGTCTAACCCTACCTTAAAGCCATCTAGACTGGCCCCGGAACTTTCATGTTAAGAGGAGTCTGTAAGAAACAACTTAGGTAGGTGATATGATGGTCACCATCATCTCCATACTTGGAAGTACAAGTGTGACCCAGTAAGTATTGCTTACCTCACGCTTTCCACTTGCCACAAAGTGCCTAGAACTACGAAGCTGTTAATAGACTGGGTCCTTCTGTTTCAAGATTCAAGAAAGTAAAGATTGACTGAGGAAGATAAAGCCTGGGCAGGATTTAAAGGCTGGGGCTCTTTTCTGCAACTCCAAACTCCAGCCAGCAGTATCAAAAGCATGTGGTTGGCTTCTGTGGCACTGGCCCTTTCTGAACAGACTTTTGATCTGCATTAAGGGTCCATGTGGTGCACATTCTGGGCCTTCATATCTCCACATTAATGTGAATCACAGAGGCCTTCCCCCCACACACACACTGTCCAGCTCTGTCTGCATTTGACCGAGTGTGACCCAGATTAAGGAGCTCTTAATCCATATTTCTTTAGGGATGTGCACAAATATTCGAAGACATCGGAAATTTGATCGAATTTATCCAAATGTTGGCATTTGAATTCGAATCAAATGTCCATAAATTTGAATTTAAACATTCAAACGAATTTCAAATTTTTGAGTCTATTCATTCACATCTTTCCCATACCTGTACTACGCGTTTGTACAGATCTGTACAGGTCGAGAACTGGTTGCATACGGGATAAATACAGGATGCATACAGATACGTACAGATGCATACAGGATGCGTAATGATGCATACAGGCACATACAAATGTTGTCAACATTCGTAAGTGCAAATTCAAACCAAAAATTTGCTTAATTTGAATCAAATTTGGGTAAATTTGCATTTTAAAAATTGAATTGAATTTTTGAATTTTTTGATTTGAATTGAATTGTATCCCAAAAAATGCATTCCTTCCCCCCCCTCCCCCATTTCTGTTAGTACCATTTAATTGGTACTGCCTGAGGGACCAGGCCCCTAACCTGGAACACGGGAAGCATGAACAAGGCCACCTCCAAGGTTCAGAATTACAGAGGGGATGCTTTTCAGTGGTGGACCATAGTGCCCTGCTGAAAAGCACCCCTACAGGCCCCAAGACGAGGAACTTTAGTTCCTAATCTTAGTAGGTGTAGTAGTGTGACTGTGAAACTTGCATGAGCTTTGCTGCCACAGTGTAAATTAATCCAGATCAGTTCCATCAGTGCAGATGATACTAATCCTGCCCGTGTCTCCACACGATCTGGATCAGTGGGACAGGCTATCCCAGATACCCTGATCTAGGATTTAAGAGCCTTTTTCATCTCCAAGCCAAAGCATCAAAACAATGCAGGAAGAAAATAACCCATGAGAATAGGAGCCTTATTCATACTGCAGAGGGGGCATTATGTGAATAAGGAGGAGGCAGCAGTTTCTCAGTAATGCAAAACGTAGCAGTACGGACTGGTCTTTTCTTTCCCTTCACTGGAATCATTCCCATATTTCAGGTGCTATGAAATATTAAAGGATGCTCTTCTTGGAGACAACCTTAATGTGCCCCATTCTCACCCTACAAAACAGATGTTGCAAGATTTTGAAGCGCTACAGGCATCTGAAAAAACTGAAGTAGTAGTAAGACATCAGTTAATATCACAGATAATGTTTATGTTCCTCTGTTGTCTTAGAGTGGGAGGAATGGATCATTTGCCCTAAAGCATGAAACCTTTTTTAAAGCAAGTGATCAATTTGATACATTGAACTGGTCAGTGTTAAGTTGCTTTGTACAATCGCACCTAATTTTTTTGGGGGGGATCCCATATTCAGACCTGTCTTCTTGTTGGTGGGTACCATTGAGTCAGGGCTGACTCCTGGTTGCATGGGTATCTCTATGCAGTTTTCTTGGCAGAAACATAGAATTGGTTTGCCATTCCCTACTTCTCAGGAGAGGCTGGGATTTGAACCTGCAATCCTCTGGTTCTCCCGGCAGTTTGCTCTACCCCAGACCTATAACCACTTATCTGTTTCTGAATTAAACAGGAGGCATTCCATGATTATTCTTGGAAAGGATACAATTGGGATTAAGGCACAAGTTCATAGAGGTCTGAATTGTTATGAAAATAGGCCTTTTGTTATTCTTATTCTTGTTTACTCAAACATTCTGCTGTGTTTCTTGTATAAAAATAGGATGGCAAGTTGTTTTTCTGCTCGGGTTTTGGTTCTATTTTGTACAAATCGATTTTGTTTGCAATGTGTCCTGCAGTATCAACTAGGAGGACAAGTATTCATTATTTCTGTCCTCTTCCCTCATCCCAAGGCTAGAAAATAATGATTATTTTGGTTTTGGTGCTGTGTTTCTTTTCACAAGAAGCAATGGTATCTTGACATAAAAGGCAAGGGTTGACTCTCTAAGGGGCAGTCCTGACAGCCAGGAAGAATCAATGGAAGCGCATGAGTTGAATTTGTCCCTGCGCTAACCAGGAATGCATAGACTCTGAAAATAATCAGGCCACTTTTTCTTTGGAAGATGTGATCATAGCAGACTGGTTTCTTCCTTGTCTGATGCAGCTAGACTTTGTTTTCTTTTTTGGTCTTCAGTTTGCCAAATTTGCTTTGAAACCTTGTATGAAGGTATTGGCTTGAGCCACATGGTTGCATCATATGCTCAGTGCAAGTTGCCTCTAGATCACAGGACGTACACATCTCTAGGAGGAACATGGTCCCACTCCCAACTATCCCATGAATAATAACAGTCTCCATGTAGGTCTACTTACTGAAAAAAACAAAACCACAGACCTTTGGGCAGTTCTCAGGGCAGTCATGGAGGCCAGTTTCTTCCACTCCTTGCCGATGCATGGAGATGAAAAGGGGGCACCTAATGGTCCAACTTCTACCAGGACTGCTTTTGCGGAAGACTGAAAATGGCCAAGTCTAAAGCCATTTCCGGTACTTTACAAAAGTAGCCTGTGTGAAACTATTACTATTTCATAGGGCATTTCCCACAGCTGTCTTGTCTGGAGTGGGCAGCAGCTGTGAAGTACACATGCGCACACATGCACATGCATGGCTAGCGGTAGCAGTAGTGGTAGTGAGGATCCAAGTTGGTCCAAAAAGTTAGTCACAAGCCAAAGAGTCAAAATGCAGTCAGAGCAAGCTGTAGGGTCAGGTTACCAGAGATCTGTCATCAGTCAGCCAGTCAAGGGTCAAGACGAGCCAAGGGTTGCCAGAAAAGACCCTTGTTTGCAACGGAGGCTGCTGGGTGGGATGTTCTTATGAAGAGCTGGGGCTGTCCCTTCCCCTCCGATGCAGCTGTTTGGCATGGAGGCAGTCAGAGCACCAGAAGTTCAGAGCCTGAGTCCAAACCATCCATATCTGGGTGGATGGGAGCAGGTTCCAAGGTGGGTCCCCCATCTGGGCTTGCAGGATCGGTTCACTCCTCGTCTGAGGAGTCAGTCAGGGTACAAGGCATGACAACAGCACTGGTTTGTCAGAGGTCCAGAGCTGCCACAAGCTATATAGCATTTGACTGCCACACCTCCCATCCTAGGAACAGCTTATGGGAGGCCTGTGCCTCCTACCTCATATCATGGCGGCACCCAGCTCCATCGGGATGTGACTTTCATTTCCACAACAAAGAGCCACCCACTAGGGACATTTTTCCTCGGGAGTTTTTGAAGGGAGCATAGGTTGAGATTCCACCTGCACAATGGAAGCTCCCGTTGTGTTCAACCTCCCTTCTTTTAAGGGTCTTTACACTATGCTTCTACGTGTCCCTTTGACAGGAGGGTAGAGACCACCAAGCTAGGCTGAGAAAATAGACATGGAATGTGGTGGGAGGGCTAATTATCTCTACTAGAATGGATGCCTAGGTACATCTTCTAGGACAGGCAGGATGCCTCTGAGGCCATTTGCTGGGATTTGAGACCAGGTGAAGTTTTGTCCTTATCTTCTGCTTGAGATGCCCAGAAGCAATCAGTAGGCCACTGTGTGGGACAGGATCCTGGACTAGATGGGCCGTGGCCCAATCCAGCAGGGCTCCTCTTATGCTCTTATGTAAGAGCTCAGAAGTTCCCAGTTTAGTAGTGAATGAAAGAAAGCTCCAGTGTTTTGCCAAAAACAGCTCCCTTGCTGCTGAGATGGCACAGGAGATTTGGGGGAGCAGGCTAGCAGGAGTTCAGCTGTACACCAGCTGCCAGAAAAGAAAACAATCTGAAGTTCAGTTCCCAGCAACTTCCTGGAAGCAGGACAGTAAACTACTTCTGTCTGTGCCAAGAAAACGGCATGTATGTGCAGGTTTTCCAACAATATCTTCTTTGCTTGCTTTCTGGTTGGAGTCTCCATGTTTTCTTTGTCCAGTGCACATATGTGGAGGCTGAAGAAGGCATCCACATATGCATGGAGGTGACAATGAGGACACCTGAGCATTCCGGACACCCAGATTCCCAGATATGCACTTCAGTTAAAACATGCAAAGACAGAATGAACTGCAGAACTGTCTAGGATTCCCTGCATTGTTCACTCCTAGCAGGATATCTGGCCACCTTCTGGAGATGGTCTTTGATCGCTAGGAAGTGGCCCAGATTTGATGATACCTAGCAACCACAACTTCAATTTGCTTGATTGTATATATGTTTATTGGCTTGTTGGCTGGCTTAAGCAGCCCATACTTAAAAAGGCTGCTTTGTTTTGCTCCTTTTGGGTTTCCAGAATGTAGCATATTATGCAGTGTTTTCATTCACAGTTGGCTAATTAATCTGGAACTTTATGTTACAGGCAGCCACCTACCTACACTTGGATCTTACATAGGTATCCTACTGTGCAGAATGCTGATTTATTGGGTAGTCCTCCAGATATAGAACACATTGCTATCTTTTGCACATGATGGATGCTGACAATATGCTGTAGATTTTTTTCTAGGGCACCCATTATAATTGGGAGCTTGAAAGTAAATCTTGAAAGAGATTTTTTTTTTCCTTTCCCACGTTGAGAAATCAAGCAGTACTGAAGTACATTATATAGTTCTTATCAACTTTAAAATCCCAGTTGTACTTCTGCCCTTTCAATTAAAGTGTAAATGTATCGCTGTTCTTTCATCTTCATTACCATCTATTAATAAAATCTGCATAGACTGTTATGCCCACATTTGTGGAAAAACAGAATAACAAATGAGGTCTCAAGAATTATCATTAAGATTTACGTGGAGGAAATTTGTTGTTGTGCAATATTTCTCTTATGGGCTCTTGTGTCTTCCTTTCGCTATGTTTACATGATGATCAGGGAAGGAAAGTCCATGTTGTCTCAAAGGGACCCAGGAAACAGGTTATTCCGAAGCAGGGATAAACAAATCTAAGGTGGCAACTGTGTGGCTGGATTGTTTGTGCCAAGCCACTCTGTGGGCAGGTGATTTGAGCCGATAGGATGGCCATATCTCCTAGGAAAGTGGTAATGTTGATGCCCTTCCTCCCTCCAGAGATATGCTATGTTGTGTGTGGAGTGTGTGATGGTGTCTGTGAAGCAGGAAAAGGCAAAGTAGTGCAGTTGCCGGGAGGTATTTTCTGAGGTGAAATTAGAAGAGAAATTGGGGGGGGGGGGCAGGAAATGTGACGATACACCATTTCTTCACTTCCTCACTTCTCACTTACGTCTTCCCCTGTGGCTTCATCCTTGTGACATCCAGTGCAATGTGCTGGTGTAGTGAGCAGCTTTGAGGCCTTTTCTTCTCACCTTCACTTAGAATTGCCTTTGGAATATGCCACAGTAGAGCTTTTACACCGATGTTGCATCTAGGAAAAGTTCTACCATAGGCCAATTCGTGCTTTGGCCCATAGTTCATGATAGGTGAGCGTCTGGGCAAGTGCATCAATCATCTCTGCCTTCCAAGATGTTCACCTATGTTAGTGAGCCAGTTTGGTCTAGTGGTTAGGGAGCTGAACTCTTATCTGGGAATACCAGGTTCGATTCCGCCCGCCCCCATGAAGCCAGCTGGGTGACCTTGAGCTAGTCACAGCTCTCTTCTCGGCTCTCATAGTCCCACCGACCTCACAGGGTGTTCTGTTGTGGGGAGAAGAACAGAAAAGCTTTGTCAGCCATTTTGAGTCCCCTTAAATGGGTGAGAAAAGCGGGGTAGAAAAGCCAACTCTTCTTCCTCTTCTTCTACTTCTTCTATTGTGAAATAGCTGTGGTGCATGAAACTGTGCACCATATGCTTACCTACCCTCCTCAATCACTACCGGGAACTTACCTAACGCATCTAGTCAGAGATGATCTGCACTTCTGCTGGCTGGGGAGGTCATTGGAGCTGCCACGCAAGCATGCTGGCAGCCCCAGTGACCCCGTGACTGCAGAGAGCATCACTGTTATCATAACAACGGTGCTGACACACGCACAGGCACACAGGGTGCCACACTCAAGATGATTGAACCCTGTCAGGGTTTGGACATACAACCAGACACAGGTGTCTGATTGCGTTTGGGCTAGGCTGTCATCTACTAGCATTTGCAAGTGTGAACGCTAGTAAACGTTAGTCCCAAACACAGTCTTACCATCCAAAGGTCAGGAAGGCAAGTGCAAAGATGGCCGATGTCTCCTCTCAGGCCATTTGGCTACAGTCAATCTTAAATTTAATCTCTCTTATATTTTTGTAAAAATCTGGAATATAAGTATGGTCTGCTCACGTCTATTTCGCTTGGAAAACCTCTGGAGAACCATATCATGCTGTGTCCATGATGTGGCCAGGAGGACCACATGAACATAGATATGGATGTGTAAGTCCCAGGCATCAAGCTCAGCGCAGAAGAATCCTTATTTCATAGAGGAAGTGAGGAATGTTCGTGTTGGGCATCTCTCCTGCTCCTGGAAGCCTCTCTTGCCACTTGCTGTAATTTCCCTGAGCTCAGAACCCAAGCTAACCTGGCAACATATAATACTCTGTTTCCGCTCGGTTAGAAACCTTCCCATCACGCGTTCTGCACCAACTGTTTCCTAAAGCAGGTGTCTGCGCCATAAATTGTGTCATGGATTTGTAAAGCATGACTTAGATTTTGTGTCCCGTTAAGTGCTCTCAAAATTAATTTTGTCTTGAATGTGTCCACGTGCCAGTGCGTTTGACATAAGCCTTTCAATTTTATGCTCCACTAAAGAGAGTGTACGAAGGAAGAACAGTAAATCATCCTCCGAGTTTGCAGACATGGATGCTCAGCTGCAGAGAGGATGCTGTGTAGAAACAGAGAAAGCCCGTAGTAAATGTGTCCCTTTATAGATTTCTATTTAGAGTAGCCATATGAAATACAAGGGCCCTTTCCCCAAGGAATTTCTGGTGCAATCCAGGAAGGTGTCTATGGCAACTTTGGTACAGTTCTGAGCGCTGGATCGGCAGACTTTGTCCCCATGTGCTCTGGATTTGGTCTGCAAAAAGCGTGCCAACCCCTCCCCCAAGCCATGCCAGAAGGGTGCCAAATTTGATACCTGAAAAAACAAGTCTCGGCACACTTTGGGGGACCGGTACACAGTGCTCAGCAAGCCAGGAACACACATGGGGACGCTAGCGGGCTAACAGGGAGGAGATTTGCACTCAAGTCATTGGGAGGTGGGGAGTGCTTGCTGTCCCTGCCCTGTCCATTGAAGATCACAGCAGCTGAATTTTTAAAATGCCAGTCGCAAAGGCAGGCTGGAGAATGGCTTGGTTTTTAAATTTTCTGCCATTTCCATGGAGGTAATTCCAACCCCGTTTCAAGAATGCCAAGACAGGCTGCATAATGGCTTGATTTCTGTTTCATTTGCAACCCGTTTCTCCGATCTGCAAGCGGATCATAAATAAAGGCTTGATTTTAGTTTATGGCCATTCTCGTGGTCCCCAGTGAAGTGGAGGTACGCAAAACTGCTCAAGCGCCTACTGCCACTAAACCTCGTAGCGGTTTTCAGTGTTTTAAACTTTTTTAAAGTTATTTTTATGAATGAAGCTTTATTTTTACTTGTTTCCGTGCCTCCCACCCCAGTCCTGGTTATTAGTGATGCTAAGGGAGGGGGGAATGCGGCACAGGGGTGAGCTGACGTCAATCCAGCTGCCAATGAGGAGAGACGGTGGGAAGGAGGGGGCGCTGCTCCCCTGTGCCAGGGTTCGGCACGGTTCTATTGGGGATGGCACCATCCGTGCCCAACCTGTACCTGTCCCGTGTTGCCGGGAATGTCATGGGGATGCCCGAAATGTGTTCCTAGTCCCGTTCCTGGTCCATGCGTGCCCAACCAGTGCCCAAAGTGTGCCAGACGGCCAGCATGGGGACGCAGCCTAAGGGAGCCTGACTTTCACATGTTATCATGGGACGGTGTAGGCCCTGTTGCCCCAGAATGCTCTAGCCACCAAGCACAGACCATAGAATGGGATAAGGCACCCAAAATGGCATCCTAGATTACTCAACACAGACCTCAACATCAAGGTCTGCCAGCACTGATAGATTAGCAGGCCCATGGAAGATCCTTTTCAGTGGCATTCCAGATAGTATCACTGAAAGTGGCACTGTAAGGTGTGCATCAGCAAAAATGGCCCTTCTGGAAACTTCAAAGCCCAGACACAAAGATTTCCCGCCTTCAAAAGCTCCATCCGGTGCTGCCTCTGAGGGTTGACCATTCAGAATGAACCCAAAGGTGGACAGTCCTGACCCCTCCAGTGGCAGCCTAGGTCCCAGTGTGAGATGGGCTGTGTATCCCAGAATGGAGCATCCCATCCTGTTCCAGGATAGGGGGGGAGTACAAAAAATGGCCAAGTTAAAGTTCAAGGTATGTGTTACTTTTCTATGCACATCTACTGCCAAGTTTTGTTGGATTAACTGAAACTGATTTTAGAGTGGACGGATCAGACCGTGCTGTGCTCAAGTACCTGGTATAATGTCCTAAAGAATTTAGTTGCACATAAATGGACTAGATGGGACATTGGCTGCAGCAGATGCACCTTCAAGGGAAGAGGCAAAATATCCCCTAATAGGTCAAACTCTCCCCTGTTAGATTGTGTCTTAATGGTATGACTTGCATCAGCTTTTGAGGGTCAGTTTGTAGAGTTTAAGAGGTGGCACAGAAAGTGACAACCTACCCAGCTTTCCAGCACATATTCTTGTAGAAATGCCCTTTCTTGCGGTTGGCTTCCTGGATTTGGCAAATGCCCATCTTTATGTGATCTTTTGTCTTGGCACATTCATAGACTGGGGACTCTTTCTTTCCTCCATGTAATTTTGACTGTAGTTTAGCAGTCTACCTCTGCCCTCCCTGCTTTTTAAACTCCTTTCCTTGTATGTTTAAACACAGAAGTTCCTGGATCGCTCCGGAAGAATATATTGGGTTAAGGTTAGGTTAACCACAGTTTCAGTTACAGTTAGCCACACGACCGATAGAGGGTGCACTCAAAAATCTATAAGTACTTCTTCCATATGCTCTGCATACCAGTCTAGCCCTTGTGCATAAACCCCAATGGTAACGTCCCAGCCATTCTCCTTTTCACTTTTTTTCTCCATTTTTCTCTTCTTGGCAAGAGAGAACTTAAAGAAGAAAAGAAGAGAGAGAGAGATTAAATCCCAGAATGTGGACCTGCTGTCTGCACGCCAGTGCAGACTATGTCAGACCCCACCTGGGACCTTCCATAGTCTGCACTAGCATGTGGATGGCAGGTCCCTATTCCAGGATATAATCCAGAATAAGGCCCATTGCAGAAAGGGCCAGAGAGAGAATGCTTTGGAGGGAAAGCTTCAATCCCATCTCTCCCCACCACCACCACATCTGAGCTTTGATAACCACGTCTACACTGCTGAGGTTGGCAGAATGACCTGACACATTGTCGTGCCTATAAGAGCCATTCCCCAAAAGATGGAGATATGAGAAAATGTCCCCAGTGTTTCTTTAAAAGGCCAGCCTATTCTTCACTGCTCCAGCACTGTCTGTACAGAGACAGAGTGACCAAGCCAAAAATTGTTATGGCCTTGGGGAAAAGGCACCAGCCCAAACTGTTCCCCAGGCCAAGATGGTCTCTTTTATACCAGTTTGGGGAAATGCCAGTATTACTTCTACAAAACTGGGTGTCTCTACACTGTCTGGCGAGACCATTAAATAGGGTGAGAGAGGATATATGTCTTGTGTTTAAGCTGCCTTTGGAGGAAACAAGAGTGAATGGGGAGGAAAGATCTATTTATTTATCTATCCAGGCTCCATCTACCTACTTTCCTATCTGGTCACCCATCCATGCCATTTGTACCCCACAGAGTAGCTTGCAAGAACACGAAAGAATTACACTAATATTGAAAAATGAAAGCATAGAAACGTGAAAGTGTGAAATTGGAACCACTTCAAAGCAGCTGTCCAGAGAGGAATATATGGGTAAACAGAAATGGTTCCCCTCCGAAAGACCGTTGGAAGAGGAGCTAGTTCACATCGGCTGGAAGATTTTTCCAGATGTCTGGTGTGCACAACCTCTTGTCCAGTCAAGGAAAGACAGAGATTACGATAAAGGGATGATTTCTCACCGTAGATAATTAGCCAGGGAAGGTGTTTAAGCAGTTGGGGATGCACATCTTCACACAACCAGTTTGGTCCAGTGGTTAGGGAGCAGGACTCTTATCTGGGAATACTGGGTTTGATTCCATCCCCTTCCATGAAATCAGCTGGGTGACCCTGGGCTAGTCACAGCTGTCTTCTAAGCCCTCATTGCCCCACCTACCTCACAGGGTGTTCTGTTGTGGAGAGAAGAATAGAAAGCTTTATCAGCCACTTTGAGTCTCCTTAAATGGATGAGAAAAGTGGAGCATAAAAGACATCTCTTCTTCTTCCTCCTCCATGAAGCCAACTGGGTGACCTTGGGCTAGACGCAGCTCTCTTCTGAGCACTCACAGGCCCACCCACTTCACAGGGTGTCTGTTGTGGGGAGAACAGAAAGCTTTGTCAGCTGCTTCGAGTCCCCTCAAATGGGCAAAAATAGTGGGGTAGAAAAGCCAACTCTTATTCTTCTTTTACCATTGGTACATAAATTGTAAGTTTGGGGTTTTAAAAAAAGAGAGAGAGAGAGATGGTTCGATCCAGCTATACCAAAGCAGAGTCAGAGTGACCCAGAGCAACCCAGAATGCTCCTTTCAAAATTTCTTGAAATGGCATGAAAGAATCTGGGTCATTGCAGTGAATGAATTCATAACAGCTCAAAACAGTACGGAAGATGACATTCCCTTGGTTTATTAGTCTATTAGGAAGCTTCTGATTAGTCTTATTACATGAGCAGTCCTTCTTGAGATTAAAAACTGGTTTGACAATCCCTTCCTCCTTCCTTATTCTGTTTAAATAAACAGCCCCAGTAAGGCAATTATTAGGAATAAAACTAATTGGATTAATAATAGTTCCTGCCTTGAATTTGTGATGGGTTGTTTTTTGGTTTAGAAAGGTATTTATTGTTAAAGTGTTTTTCACATGTAAAGAAATAATGTTTGCTATTGTTCAGAGAAACAAAGACTTTCGTATGGGTCTGTGGCAATCTTAAGAATTTTCAGTCAAGAGGGGCATTTTCAGACAACTTTAAAGTTGTTTGAGAAGAGGCAGCCGAAATAGCAATGTTTAACCTTAGGAATTGCTTGCACTATACCTTGAAGCAAATCATGTACAGAAGAGGCTGCCTACTTCTATATTCAAATGACTTCTGGCTACCCATGCCATTTGGAACATAAGACACTGACTTGATGGCTGGAAGCCCTGCCCAAGGAGGAAGAGAACGTTGCCATCCCTCTGGGAGTGGTGGTCTAGTCGTGGCAGCCTAGGACACTCTGCCCTCTGGATGACTCTCCAGCCTGGATGGGCCCTGATAATTTGGAGCTGCTTCCTTGCAGGGCTGGATAGCTCTGGTCAGCTGCTCTGGACTCTGCCTGGTCTCAGCTACACCAGAGACCATAAAAGGACAGTCTGGAGAGACGGCGTTTAAGAAGGGACCTGATTGAAGTATATAAAATTATGCATGGTATAGAAAAGGTGGATAGAGAACATTTCTTTTCTCTATCACACAATACTAGAACCAGGGGGCACTCTATGAAGCTGATGGGTAGGAGAATAAGGCCTGACAGGGGGAAGTATTTCTTCACCCAGAGGGTCATTGGTTTATGGAATGTGCTGCCGGAAGAGGTGGTGACAGCTACCAGTCTAGATGACTTTAAGGTAGGGTTAGACAAATTTATGGATGACAGATGAATCAATGGCTACTAGAACGAATGCCTAGGTGTATTTTTCAGGCTGGGGGGGAGGTGCGGGGACAGGGTGCTTCTAAGGCCATTTGCTGGGATTCTAGAGTAGGAATATGCTTGTCCTTAGACGTTTTCGCACGGGGCTGAACGGAACGCGGAAAAGACAGCTGTGGACACGTCATCCGCATTGCCCGCGCGCGGCTTGCGTTCCGACGTGTCCGCAGCTGTCTTTTCCGCGTTCGAAATGTAGAGCACTTTAAAGTGCTCTACACGCGTTCCAACGCGGATGAGCCGCCCGCAGCCGTTCGGGAGGAGAAGCGTTCGCGCCTGCTTCTGTCTCCCGAACGGCTGCGGGCGCGCCTCCAACGCCGCGCGGCTTTGACAATCAGCTGTTTGTCAAACAGCTGATTGTCGATCTGCCTCCGCGGCTGTCTGCGCGCCCCTTGCCGGCGTTTGCCGGCTAAGACAGCTTCGGGCGCTTTCCCCTTTTGCACACAGACGCTCCGGAACGCGTTTACACGCGTTCTGGCGCATCTGTGTGTGAAAGGGGAAAGCGCCCGGAGCTGTCTTAAGCTTTCCGCCTGAACGCGTTCCGTTTCGAATGCGATGCAGTGCGGAAATGCCTCTTGTCTCTGCTTAGGATGCCCATGAGCAGTTGGCGGGCCACTGTGTGCAACAGGATGCTAGACTAGATGGGCTGTGGCCTGATCCAGCAGGGCTTCTCTTATGTTCTTATGACAACTGCTTAGACCATCCCTCCAGGGGGTGGTCTAGTGGTGGCAGCCTAGACCACTCTGCCCTCTGGATGACTCTCCAGCACGGCTGGGTGTAATGACCCAGGTCAGGCAAGTAGATTAGAAAGTTTGTAGCAAGCAGTTAGGGAAAGTTGCTAGGTAGGAAAGGGATGTGGCTTAGCTGCAGTGGGGGCAGTTGCTCCTGAGCTAAACCAATCAGGTTCCGCCAGCAGTCTGGCTAGAGGTCTATGTAAGCCCGCTGACAGTTCAATAAGGGTTCTCAATCTGTTTGCCACTCAAGACGGAGATGTAAGAAAGATTTTGAACTTGGCTCTGTTAAGGCCTAAGGGAAGGGAAGGGTCCTGAGAGTAAGGAAAGGAATACAGGATGGTAGGGGATTGAAGCAAATGTTCTGATACCCAAACTGTGTTTAACTTAATGTTGAAGTTCAATAAAGAGTTGTTAGAGCTTGTATGTTCTGCCTGGTGCTGGCCTGTGGGGGCTGCTGGCTGTGAAAGCTCAGACCATCATTTTAAAGGTCAAACCAAAGCAGCAGAGAGGTTACTTCGACAACAAGGTGGGTTGAGCCACTTGAGCTGAGAGGAAGAGAAGAGACGGGTGAGTTTTGCAGCTGGGGCCGGCTGGGGACGAAGTAACCTCGGTCCTAGAGCAATATTGAAGGGAGAGGGGGAGAAGGCGAGCCATGAAAGCCTATCCAGGGGCAGAAGACCCTAGCTGAATGTCACACTGGGCATAGACAACTTGGAGGTGTACTGTATGTGTTTGGCTTATTTTGCAGTGTTTTGTATGACATGCAATTTCTATAATGTACTTTTATTATAATGTTTTATTACTTTGCATTGTATATTTTCTGTTTGTTGTAAACCGCCTTGGGCAAATTTCCTTTTGGAAAGGCAGTATACAAATACAATGAAATGGAAAATGGTATATCAGAAAAGGTAGGGTACTTTGAGCCTCTTTTCCATCTAGGTCCACCTTAGACTACACCAGCTTCTGGGAAGGAGGCTTCTAGTACTCTTGATGGTCTGGTGTACTGGGCAGGGTGAAACCACCCTATGTTGTATGTTGGCCATGAATTTTTCTAGAAGTCACCTCTGTTTGTGGGTTTAGAATAAAATCAGAAATGCACTTATAATGCACTTATGAGGGAGAACATACAGTATTTCAGATTTGCTGTAAATCATGGGCTACATCTAGATACTCTAGATACAACTTATTCTGGAGGACTTTCTCACCAAGAAGCCTTCTGCAAAGCTTCTGTTCTTGATCTTGCATCAAAGGGGTGAGCCATCTCAGTCTCTGACAAAGCACCCAGGGACAACAATCTGAGTTGAAATTGTCCTCAGTGGCAGGGGAAATGCCTAATGTGGTTTCCTAGGAGATCAGGCTCCCATTGGAACCCTGAACTCAAGGTTAGAAACGTGTCCCTTGACCAGTTACCTGTCAAACAGGATCCCAGGCATAATGATTCAGCAGGACACGGAGTATACAGAGATCCCTATGGGTTCTTGGCGGGAAAACCTAACGCATAAGATAGTAATGCAGACTTCAAGTTCCAATCCTGTACAATGCAATGAGGGTATAACATAAGAACATAAGAGGAGCCCTGATGGATCCATCCACAGCCCATATATTCCAGCATCCCATTTCACACAGCAGCCCACCAATTGCTTGGGTACATTCTGAAGCAGAAGACGAAGACAATATCTTCACCTACTCTTGACTTCCTGCAAATGGCTTTTAGAGGCATGCTGCCTGGAGGCATCGATTATAGTAACACCGATACACCGATTAAGCAGAATGCAAGAGAGAATCTATCCCAGTTTTGGAATATGGTCGAATAATGAAAGGTATCCTTTTGGTCGCTGTCCTGCAAGCAAAATGGCTAGACTTTGGGAAAGAGGTGCCATGTATCCTTTCCTGGTGAGATTAAGCTTTTTGAACCAGGTATTGTTTATGCCTTGAACAGAAACACAATACTCCCAATTCTCCTAAAGTAGAGGTGCTCAAAGGATGCTGCAGAAACCTGTTACAATTCTGAATATCTTAGAGGGTAGATTTCTGGGCATTTTAGAGGGGAAAAGGGAGTTGGTTGTTGCAACAGGGTAGGCTATAACCATGCAGGGCAAGCTCAAATTCATTTGGACAGATGACTCCAAATGTACTATAAACCCAGAAGGCACTTATACTATCATCTGGAAGAAGAAGAGTTGGCTTTTCTACCCTGCTTTTCTCACCCATTTAAGGGGACTCAAAGCGGCTGACAAACATTCTGTTCTTCTCCCCACCACAGACACCCTGTGAAGTAGGTGGAACTGTGAGAGCTCAGAAGAGAGCTGTGACTAGCCCAAGGTCACCCAGCTGACTTAATAGGGGTGTGCGGAATCAAACCTGGTATTCCCAGATAAGAGTCCGGCTCCCTAACCACTAGACCAAACTGGAGCCAACATGGAGCTGATGCAAGCCATGAAAATTTACAGGTTTCCCGGCATTTGGGCCTTTTTGAGTCTCTGTTACCAAATCGGATCGCTTATTTTCAGCAAAGCCCAACTCTGTTACTGTCCGTGGTACCAAATCTATTTCTGCAATTCTTTGCTGTCATTTGTGAGCTGAACTGTTTTCCTGGTCAGGGCAATTCACATCTACTTTTTATTCCATGGATCTATTAAAAAGCTTCTGGTTTTCCCTTAAGGAGATTTGGTAGAGAAATCTGTACAAAGGCCTACAAACATTCTTCATCAGAGTATGAAATTGAAAGAGTCAACTAGCCCTTCATTTTAAACAAAGGATTTTTAATATATCTTTATTGCCTCCAAGTGGACTTGAAAAGTGGACAAAATTAAGAATCAATTTGTACTTTTTATTAAGAAGCAAAATGATTTTAGAACATTTCATTACGTATCGGTTACAGGGCAATTGGACCAGTCTGGTCTTAAAAGATAAGCGATGGATGTTCTGCTTCTTTTAATTAGAAAAATGTTTTAAAATGTGGTGGGAACATCAAAAATAAAGAGGAGTTCTTCACAGCTTATATAAATCCATACCTATTAAAGCCAGGTTGGTAGCTGCAACTGAAACAGTTGCAAAAATATGAGTTTTGAGGATCCACATTGAAGGAAAATTACTGTTAGCATGGAAAATGACATAACACATTGCTTTAGATGAACTCATCAAGGATTCTGATTCATTATCAGGTCATTGGTGTTGGAAAATTTATAAAGAAGATGTCACAGAGTTTCAGTCTGGAATAGAGCATCCAGCTGTAAGTGCAGCAGACTGAATATCAGGTTACTTCCAAGAATTGAGTTGGCATTTCATCCAAAAGGAGTTTTATTGCTTGGCTACAGCATAGGTATAAACAAAGTACATGGCAAAATACTGGTCGATTTAATTTATGGATATATGATTAAATGCATGAAAGACAGATGTCATGGGACATATAAGCAAATATATGCTTGTAGATGAAGGAGAAGAAGGCAGAATGAATACGTGTGTGTGGATTTGGAAATATGAACCCTATTAAACACTGTCAGGTGGCTTGTCACGTCCAACCACATTGCAGGATTGCTCCTGAAGTCATGTTGACCCTAATCTCAGAAGTTCCCAAAACAAGGCTGAATCTGAATAGCCAAGATAGAGAATTTCAAGAAGAAGAAGTAGTAGTAGTAGTAGTAGTAGTAGTAGAAGAAGAAGAAGAAGAAGAAGAAGAAGAAGAAGAAGAAGAAGAAGAAGAAGAGTTGGCTTTTCTACCCCACTTTTCTCACCCATTTCAGGGGACTCAAAGCAGCTAGCAAAGCTTTTCTATTCTCCCCACAACAGGTACCCTGTGAGGTGGGTGAGGCTGTGAGAGCTCAGAAGAGAGCTTTGACTAGCCCAAGGTCATCCAGCTGGCTTCATGGAGCAGTGTGGAATCAAACCCGGTATTCCCAGATAAGAGTCCGGCTCCTTAACCACTAGACCAAACTGGCTCACAGAGTTACAATCACAAAGTTACAATAACACAATCTGTTTTCAGCATTCGGCTTTGGGGCCCAAAGCATGAGACTTCTGTTCCCACACCACAAACTCAGCATGAGTGTGTGACATAAGATAGGTATAGTTTTCTTTTTAATATTTTTTTTTAATTAAAGTCTGTACGACAAAACCTCAAGTAAACAAAAAGATATGGGGCTTTACTTTCACATGTGGTGGGGATGTGAAATTAAGGAATTTCTTAATATTCTCAAATTTTTTCTTTTGCAACTATGGTTGGCTGCTCCTCTTAGCAAATATGTACATTGTTTAGTGGATCTTATTCTTTCGGCAGCCCTCGCAAGTAATTGCGCAAGCCTGGAAAGATCAAACAAAGATCTCAATTTCTTCCTGGTATAAATGTCTTTGGCAAACTCTTTAGTTGGAATATGTTGCTATTCTTTATTTAAAGATACAGGGTCAACATCCAGAATTCAACTTTTCTTCTATTATGCCCAGGTCTCTACTCATTCAAATTCAGTTATCCCTGCTGAGTTTATTATCAACATAAACTTGGATTAATATTCATTGCGTCCTGTTGAGAGTATTGGCACTTTTTATTATTCAATTTATTATCTGCTTTGTTTGTTTGTTTGTTTGTTTGTTTGTTTGTTTGTTTGTTTGTTTGTTTGATTGATTGATTGATTGATTGATTGATTGATTGATTGATTGATTGATTGATTGATTGATTGATTGATTGATTGATTGATTGATTGATTGATTGATATTTCTATCCCACCCTATACCCGAAGGTCTCAGGGCAGGTAACAACCTTTAAAATCCAATGTATCAAACAAAATGATATTTATTAAAACATCAGGAACTGCCACAACATCTAAAATCCAGCATGTTAAAAACAAAACAATATCAATTAAAGCAGTAGTGTTTACAGTGAGGGAAACATGACCAACATTTAGCCAAAGGCCTGAGCAATGAGGTGTGTCTTCACCGCCTTCCTGAACATAAACAGAGAAGGAGCCCAACGCACCTCAAGGGGAAGACTGTTCCATAGCCTGGGGGCCATTACTGAAAAGGCCCTCTCCCACTGCTTGCAATTGTGTCTGACTTCTTGTTAAGTTACCCCATTTGATTGTTGTTCCTTTATTATCCACCCTGTATTTTTTCTTCTGACCCTATGTATTGCTTTGCTTTAATAAATATTTATTTTAAAACACTAAACATAAAAACTATGAAGTCTATACAGCAAAAACAAACACTCAACTTGAATAAATAAAAAAACAATAAATAGAGAAAAACATAGCAAGAAATGTGATAGGTATAGTTCTTTCAAATGGAGTTGAAAGGAAAGTTCAGTTTAGGATATGAACATTTGCAGACTGTGCAAATAAGTATCAGCTCACGTGTAACTTGCATGCACTAAAGGTGACATTGAAGAAGAACCGCTTGCTGTCGGTTATGTATTAAAATAGATAAATTTATACAGTGTTGAAACTTTTACTAGGCCTAAGCAAATGACAACTTTTTAATTTAACAGCTTTCTGAACCAAAAGACGAAAATTCAGCAGAGGTGTATGTCAGGCCTGGGAACCGTTCCTAGTTGATGCCATTAGCGACTGCGTGCGAAAGGAAAACAAGATTTCGACAAAGATTATAAGCACCAAGCTGATATGGATGTAATTGAAATACATACTAATACCCAAGCATAGTGGCATCTGTACAGACATGTACATTTCCCATTTCACAAGCTGTGAAAGCTACACACATATATTCATGTTACACATCTGTCTTTCACACAGAAATTCACACATTTTTCTTTTTTCCTTAATATTTTTTATTAAAACATTTTCATGAACAACCTAAAAAAATCCAAACACAAGTCATTGACATCTAGTAATGTCCATCTTCTTAATATTTTGGTTGACTTCCTTGTTTTTCAAACATCTTCTCTTGTGTTTTCTTCTGCGTCCGCACTCTATATACTTTTTTCTGCTCTTCAGCTGACCTCATAGATTTCACAGAACCAGTCTGAATTAATCATCTTCTTCATACATGATTATTACAAAAACATAATTCTTTTAAACTCCTAATTTCCTAAACTATATCCTATACCAGTGATGGCCAACCTATGACATGTGTGTCACAGGTGACACGCCAAGCCCTTTTGGGTGACACACATGGTCACCCTGGCACCTGGACATGTAGTGCTTGCTTGTTCTTGAAGTGTGCGAAATTCCAACTTTCAATTGAAGATTTAGCAAACGAAATTCAGCAACAAAAGTCACTAATGTAAAGAATTATTCGTTTTTGCTTTTAATAAAATACATATATCAAAAATATAACTTTTTTACTAGAGCTACAAATATCACAAAATTATGGATATTTCTAGAAGTGACACAGCACCTGAGTTAAGCGAGGTTTTCTTGCAAATTTTGACACACCGAGCTCAAAAGGTTAACCATCACTGTCCTATACTATTCATGTACTTCTATTATTGCCTTATACTCCCCTCTTACTCCAAAAACAACCCCCCAAAAACAAAAACAAAAACATAAGGCTTGAAAGGAAACATCCTAGCAGTTGTGTGCTATTACTTGAACCCAGCAGTATCTCTGCTCTTGGATGGCTCCAACAGATTACCATTGGGTTATCCTCTTCCTGCAGTAACCACAATGACTGATAGGGGGCGCAGGCCCAAAGCTATAAATAGCCCTCCAGCTGTGCCCTCTGTCAATTCATCCTCACTCGCAGGTTCAACCAGACGCACCATTGAGACAGCTAATCTGGAGACGTGCCGTCAGGAAGCAAAGAGAGAGAGAGATTAAGGAGGATCAGTACTAGATCGGGTATGAAAAACAGAGGAGTTGTTGTTTTAAGGAAAAGAGAGGGGTACTGTAACAGATTGTGATCAGACAAGAATTGGGAAGTTTAAGGTTTGGCTTTTGAAATCGTGGCTTTTTGCCCAGGCGTATAGCAGAGGCACTGGACAAACCTGTATGCTACATTCAAAATTTGATTAAATTCAATTGAATTCGGACATTCAAATCAAATAGCATCGATTGACCATTAGCCATATTTCTTCAGGTTTCGATAGCAACAGAACAAAACTTTGCTCCTTAAAAAAGTAATATTATGATCTCAAGCTGAACACATTTTTCAGAAAGCTCATTCAGATGGTTTATAGCGTTCTTCTGCAATAGGCCTAATCAAACTTCCTAAGGAAGATGTGAGTTAAAGGGCTTTCCTGCTCTCACCTCTCCATTGTCAGTACTAGAGGTTTTGGGTGAGCTAGACCACGGAAAGGCATGATCTGGAACAGCATGATCAACCCCCGTCCTGACAGAGCCAGGCTCTAGGAACTCCAGAGAGCTAGGAACAAAAGTTCTTAACCTCAGAGCCACCAGGGAACTATATTTGGTGGTGGACTGTGGTGTGTCTTCCTCGTGCCTCCATGTTTTGGACTAGGCCACATTTGTTCACTGGTAGACCTCAGTGTTGAGGTCTAATTGTAAACCCACTCAGAGCCTCCCTGATTGATTCTGCTCTATTCAGCACAGACACAGTGTACCAGCAGTTGATGTGCCCTCATAGATCTTAGTCCAGATCTAAAATAAGGACAGAAAGACCCTTTCTCTCAGATTATAAAGGCATTGCCACAGATGGTATGGGATTTACTGGTATCTACCTTGAGATATGTTTTAAGTTTTACCTCACCAGAGTTAGATGAATATGTTAGATCATGGAGTTCTCTGCATTAAGTCTCCTTGACATAACATTTCTCACGGACTCAAAAGTGCTCAGCTTAATCTATTTATAGAGCCTTATTAGTTGTCATAATATGCAAGCCAGGAGATACAAGCATATATTAAGAGACTGGAGTGATAATCTAGTAATAAACTTTTAGAAGTCCCATTTTAGTTATTGACTTTCCTTGATTTTTCATCTCCTATTTTTGCAGGGTCTTTATTAAAGTGTCAATTTCCTTACTGCCAATGACATTCCAAGGTCTCCTTAAAAATAATGATATCCTAAAGACCATGGTGAGAGGAGCTTCAAGGGCAGAAGCTCTTGTTTCCCCTGCCCAGGGCAGGAACACACATCACATGCTTTGCCCTCTCACTTTCTTTGAAGACAGGAAGGACATTGGTCCTTTCTGCACTGGGCCTTATTTCAGGTTATATTCCGGAACAGGGATTTCCCGTCTTCATTCCGGTGCAGACTACAGCCTTGTGGGTCTGGATGAAGTGCAAACATTCCCTTGCAGGAGCACCCATCTTGCCATAGCAACAGCCATCCACACAAGTCTGTTGCTATGGCAATCAGGTGATGCACTGTACAGCTGCACAGGCGCAACCATGACACCTCATCCCCATACAGCCTTCACACAGAAGTAATGCAAAGGCTCTGTGCAGTACTGTACTAATGAAGTTTTGGAACAGTTTTTAACTGTTCCACAGTTTCTGAAGATTGAGACAGCCATGTGCACTTGGAGCTGCTGCAGGATGGAAGCGGTTCGGTGGTGTGTGAATGCACCGTGTCGGAGCATGTGCAACCATCCTGGAGAGCTGGCTGCAAGAAGGCCCAGCGTGTGGCCCTCATGTTCCTTAGTGTTCTCCCATCCACCTTTTCTAGTGTAGAATGTTTATGAGAGGGAGAGGGGCAGACTGGTATGTGAACAATCCCATCTCAAAACCTTCTTTGAGGCTCATTAGAGGTGCCTTTCATATATGTGTCTGATCACAGCCCCAGTTACATGTGCTGGGCTCCATCCGGCCATGTTTCTGGGTCCTATCCTGTGACTTCAGAGGCCAGGGAACTCTCATTCCACAGCCCCAAAGGTAGGCCAGCACAGGGCGATTGTCATCAGGGTGCCTCGCCCCATTCCTGACCCCATCAGCCAGTAGTGGTCTCTATGCCACAGTGCACAGTATGGAAGTTGCTGTTGTCATCCTCTTCACATGCTAATTGCAAGCCCACTATTTTATTTTATTTTATTTTTTTAGCTCTATGTGAAATTACCCATATCAAAGCACCATCCCACATTTTCACTTGACTTCATGGAGATTTTCCTGTCCTGAAAAAGTCCTGGAGCAAACATAAGACATGATTTTGGAATGGGAATCAGAAACTACCAATTTTTTCCCACACATATGTGCTTGAACTATTACCTTATTGATTTATTGTTTATCGCCTTTCCAAAAAATATGGGTTGAAGTAGTTTACAACAACAAAAAAAAATGAAAGAACACAATACAGTATAATTGATACAAAATAATATATTATTAAATTAAAGAGATAATGCAAAATATAGAAAAAGAAGAAAAATGCATTGCACAAGAACTCTGGCCTGTGGTTCACACTGTTATCCTGACAGCAGTTAATACAGACAGTGGCAGCAGGTAGATTTCCAGAGAAAAGGAAGCCACCAAGCATTTTGCCACTTTCGCAAAAAAAAAAAAAGGGGGAACAGAGGATTACCTGAAGAAAGGAAGACACAAGACAAGAAGAAAAAAACCCGTATGTATTTACTGAGCCAGGCCCAGCCCCCAGCCCTTAACCTGTGAGCAGTTAATACAGACAGCAGCAGATTACCTTTGGCATTCACACCTAACTTTTAATCCAGCTTCAGTCCACTTCCAGAGTGAGAGAACACCTCAGCAAAGGGAGACTTTGTATTCTTTTGACATTATCTAACTCAAAAAAATCACCCTTGAGACAGATACTGTGAAAAGAAAATGACTGGTCATTTTGCTGATGGGTTCTCTCGCTCTGAAGGTGGACTGAAGCTGGATTAAAACTTGGGTGTGAACGCAAGAGGCAAGACAAGAAGTGGACTCAGAAAGGCAGCAGAGGAGACCCCGGGTCTTCTTCCAGCTGATCATAAACCAGACCGAAACCTGGGTAAGTTCAGCAATATTGAGATTTGTGTGTGTGTGTGTGTGTGTGTTCTCAGCGTATGCCCTGTTGACATTCCTCTCTACTCATTAAATGATTAATGTCTGGAATAAGAGCGATCTGAATCCTTGCCACTGAGTCTGTTTTATTTCTCTTTTTGTTATTTTTGTCAATAGCAGTGGGATCTTGGGGGAGGAGGAAATGTTGCTTGGAAGACCATGCCAGTCCCACAGCTTCTTGACCTGTATGGCATAAATGGTGGAAGCTGTGTAGCCAGCTTGCCAAGTGTAGCCAGGAAGTTCAGCTCTTTGTAACACGATGGCCGCATCCCCATTACAACTTTATTCAATTTCAAACCATTTTCAATCCTCGCAGACCCCACATCATCTTCCAAAGTAAGCTGTAAAATCCACCCCTTAAAGCAGCAGCCGCTACACTGTAGCAATCCAAGCACTTCACACCTGATAACGATCTTGCCATTTTGAAAGTTCTGACCTTTAAAAAAGGGGAAAGAAAGAAAAGCAGCTGCAGATTTGGGGAGATGTGTGAATGTTTAAGGCGAAGGGGGCTTGAGTTGCTGCTGCTGCTGCGTGCCCTGAGCAATGAGGAGAGGAGGGGAAAGAATTGCCCCTTATCGTCCCTTATGGGTGGCGCGTTCACGCCAGGAGGAAGAGGGCACGGCAGCCCCGAAAAGCGGCTTTTAAAAAGTAGCCCCTTGAGTCCCCCCTTGAGTCACGTATGCCACGAACGATCCTCAGAATCAGGATCAAACGCGATTAAGTTTAAAGTAATGGGAAAAGGCAAATTTTGCATCCGGTTCTGTTATTTCAGTTTAGGAAAACTGGATTAAGCTTCTAATGGGGATGCGGCTGATGTATACTTATGTATTGGGCTACAGATGATGTCAGTGGTTGCATCCTGAGTGGTATCTGAAAAAGTTTCTTTTTTGTACTCCCAAAAAAGGGAATTCTTCCAAGCCCTGATCTATCCTTGAATATGTTTTATCAAGCAAGAACCTTAAAACCATGGCTGTGCTTTTCAGAAAGCCTATGGCATGAGTAAGCCTTTGAGATTGCAAATCATCCCCTCTAGTTACAGTGGTTCCATATAGAAAACTGTATCTAAATTAATGAGTCTTTGGGAATACCAGCTTTACTTAGATGGGGTGGAATCTTTTGATCAAAATAATTAGCTATGGCTTGTGGTAACGCTCTTCTACTACTTCTTCTTTTTCATGTGTCTTCAAATATTTCTTTAAGCCACTCTGCTGACATAGCATTCAAAACGCTAGAAGGGAAAGTGTTGGAACCTTGTTTCTTCTACATGTAGAATGTTATGTAACCATTTTCTTACTTTTGCGTCAGTGATCTTCTGTTGCACTCCAGCCCAGTCAGATGGCAGAAATCTGGCCAGAACTTAACACCCCTGTCCATCATTCTCCAAAGCAGCTCAGCCTAGGGAGCAATATCCCAGGAAAATAATTTCACTGGCCTTTCTCTATGCTCAGCACTGCATCTTCCTCCTCCTAGTAGTCCATGGTGCTCACCTTTAGCTCTCCAGATAATCCTGTACTACAACTCCCAGCATTCTACTATCTGCCTTCTGAAAAGGAATGCTGGGACTTGTAGTTCAGAAACCCCAGAGGACCACATTTGAGCACCCTGTTATAGCGAAAACTCCATTATTATCATAAATGGCAGTGTGTGTCCTGGCCCTTGCCTTTCAAGAAAGGTGGGTGGTTTGGGATTCCCCCATCCCTGTATTGTGGACTCCCAAGACCCATTGCATTACTCAAACCCCAGGAACAGGTTTTCTGTATATCTGTGTCTGGATTTTAATGGTTGGCCGATTGATTGTAATAAGGATAGTTTAGCCTCTGTGAGCATGTCCTTTTAAAACTTTACCTTCTGTTTTTCCTTCCTGTGCAGATGATGGAAATGCTTAAAACAAGCAGAGGTAGTATGAAACTGACTAAAGTAAGTTTAAGCATGGCACTTCCTGGGACATGCAGTGTGATGTTGTGTGTGCTTCTGCCAGCAGTGTGGTGCATGGCTTTTTGCTGTGATCGTGTGATTTGAACAGCATGTTTGGTAGCTTCCTCGGCAGCATACGCTCCGCGATTCCTCACCTTGCATTTGAAGAGCAACACAATCTCACCTTTTAAAAGAATAATAATAAAGCCCAACACAAGGCTGTTCTAGCTTTGTACTGGTGGCGGTAGGTTTGTTTTATCTGCAGGCTTGAGGGGGTGTTTTGTTTTAGCAAGTTTTTATTTATTTATATTTACATTTATATGCCGCCCCATACCCGAGGGTCTCTGGACGGCTCACAGCATTTAAAAACAAGATTAAAAACAATATCAAAACAAGTTTTAAAATGCAGTGTTAAAAGTACAAGAATTGTTAAAAAAAAACAGCAGTCATTTTCAGTGGGGGAAGTGTGAGGGACATTTAGCCAAGGGCCTGTGTGAAGAGGAACGTTTTCACCACCTTCCTGAATAAGAACAAAGAAGGGGCCTGACGCACCTCGAAGGGGAGACCATTCCACGGCCTAGGGGCCGCTACCGAGAAGGCCCTCTCCTGGGTACCCACCCGCCTAACTACTGAAGACGGAGGGATCACCAGAAGGGCCTCCCCTCCAGATCTTAAAACACGGGCAGGTCGATATGGGAGAAGGCGCTAGTTATATTTGTCCTTTCTGCACTGGGCTTCATTCTGGATTACATCACAGAATAGGAACTTGCCATCCACACGTTGGTACAAACTACAGTAGGGCCCTCTCAGGATTTCTGACTGTGAAATTGAGGTATGGTAGACCTTTGCCCTCTGGTCAACTGAGGCAGAATTCAGTGGTATCTACCAAGGGATCCAGGGTATTCTACATAAGTTATGGGCTTCCCATAGTAAGGTCAGTAATTTTTTTGTCCCATTGTCAACCTTCTTGCGTGATGTGTTAGAATATAACATGCATTCTAAGGGATCTAACATAAACTGACATCTGTTTCATGATGGTGTTCTTCAACCCTGATCATGATTGGTCTTGTTATCAAGGAGCCCAAAGCACAAGAACACAGCAGTTTTGGGTTCCATCAAGTCATGGCTGACATCTGGTTGACTGCACAAGGATCTCCATGGGTACCTTTGTGCGGATTTCTTGGCAGAGATACAAAAGTGGTCTGTCGTTGCCTCCTTCCAGGAAGAGGCTATGGATCAAACCTAGAACCACTGCTTTCCAGGCTGCTTATATTATCACTAAACTACAACCCCTCCCTAAAAGTACAGCAGATCAGATGACAGACTGGCCCATTTCCCTGGCATAGGTATTTGATATCAGGATTAGCGCCATTACTGGACATCTTTGGAAAATCACCAGGACCAAAGCAAGTTCCACTACAGTTGTCTGCTTTGATGCATCCCAACTCTTCCCCGCTTTTAAGAATTTGCTTGCTGTTACAGTTTCAGCAAACCTGGCCTAACTGCTATTTTGATTTCCACAGTAACTTGGACAGAAATGATACTGAGTGGATGATAGGAAATTGAAATGGCTGCCATGGCACCTTGAATAGCACACGCTAATGGGAGGCAAGCTCACCAGCACCTTCTAAAGGAGAAGGCCCAATAAAAGATTCTTCCCACCTCCAGACTCCTTTCTAACTTCCTTCCCATTTCATATTGCCTACTAGTTGATCATGTTGGCTGGAAATGGAAATGTCAGGGGTCAACTCTGGGCTTCATTTTATCCAAAGAGTGTGCTTTGATCCACAGCTCCTTCCGTGCTGGTTCTAAAATCATTGATTTATTGAAATCATATTTATTTGTGTCCCAGTTATACCGAGACAATTACAATTCAAGTGTGGTAGCTGCTTCTGTTTATAGATACACAGTCAACAAAAAGGTTTCTGTAAGCCAGCAAAATGCTTTTTTGAAACGCCCCAAAGAGAAACACCCTTTGATCGAGAAGTAAAGTGGCATTGTTCTTTGACTGCGTCTCTAGACTTCGTCATAAATTTCCTATATAATTTCCTATGCCCATCTTCCAATTTCCAACCTGGTTTTCTCTCAGGCAGGGACTCCTGCTTCCATTAAACCTTATCACAGCACTGTGAAATCTACAAATAGAAAATGGAATGAGGCTGCCAACTACGTTTTCATTGTGTCCTAAACTATAATTTGAGCTCAGATTGTTCGAGGTGACAGGTCAGTGTGCTTTGCTCGATCCAGTTTTTGCCCCTTGATGATGAACGAAATTAGGCTATAAGTAGTTTTAGCTCCTCATATGATCTTCTGCAGAAGTGTGCTGTTACATTATTATTTAACTGAATGTTCGTCTCCATATTCACGGCATGTAATGTCAGGAGATAGCACAACCATGAGTTAGCAGAATGCTTCTGAATTATTGTAGCTGGAAGAATTAGAGACATGACAGCCATTTATTTTTATTTATAAAATGATGGGACTTATTTAAAGCTGTTTTCAGGACATTCTGACATAGGAGACTGGGGGATTTTCTCTTTTCCTAGACCAGTGATGGTGACCCTTTTGAGCGTGGTGTGTCAAAATCCACAAAAAAAACCCTAGCTTAATTCGGGTGCCGTGTCACATCCAGAAACATTTAGAAGTTATATTTTTGATATATGTATTTATTGAAAGCAACAACAAATAATTCTTTATAGTAGTGACTTTTTTGTTGCTGAATTTCATTTGCTGAATCTTCAGTTGAAGGGTAATATTTCATACACTTCAAGCCCAAGCAAGTGCTACTAACTTCACCTGTCAGACGGGGTTTTTTTCTTGGTTTTAATATTTTTTAACACTGAGAATAAGGTCTCGAGAGGACAGACACACTGTTGGTGACCAAGGGACGCCATGACGTGACTCCATCATGCCTCCTATGCCGGGCACAGACAGTGCATCTGTGCTCCTGGTATCTTGTAGGCTGCAAGCCAGAAGTGGCCGGCGGCCTGCAAGATACTGAATGGCAACAACAGGCCCAGGGACTGGGGTGACACTGTGTGTCACCCAAAAGGGCTTAGCATGTCACCTGTGACACGCGTGTCATAGGTAACCATCACTGTCCTAGACTGTACCTTTCCATGTTCCAGGGGGAAGCTGGATGTTATGAAAAGGCAAAACTTCATGTGCAAAGGAAAGTTGGGTGTCAGAAAGAAGATGAGATTTAATTCTGAAAATCAGTGGTGACTTATTAAGGAAATGTTTCACTTTGGCTGCGTCCACATAGGCTCAGTTTACCTGGGAGTGGATTCGGGGCAGCCCCAATGCGAATTGTAGCTTGAATGAACACATCCCCATGAGATTGAGGACAGCACAGGTTCAAGCCAAATCTGCCTGTCCCCATGAAAACCGTGGTAAACACCCCTCCCCCCTGATAGGAATCAGGGTGGCATAATAGGAAGGGAAGGTGGTTCGTTGCTTGAAGCCGCGGTTGTGCTTCAAACATTTTAGTGGAGAGCACACCTCTGCTTGACAGCAAGCATACCTCCGCCTGACAGAAGCTTTTTCTAATCTTGCTCAGCTGAGTGCAGGGAAGCCCGTTAAGGCTGTCAAGCGCTCGTGCGCTAAATCAAGCCCTTTACCCATGTGTGCCTTGCCAATCGGGCGATCAGGCAAGGGGGGGGAATGTCGTGCTTGTAGCCAGAGAGACAGGGACGGCAGGGACGGTGAGCACAGGCGAAACCCTGCCCGCTAATGCTCTGATCGCCAAAATCCTCCCCTAATAGCCCAGGAGCATCTCTATGATTCAAGATAATACATGCTTGCCTTCCTAATTTGGAGCGAGAACAGCTGCAAAGGGGGGGGGTGTTGCAACGGATTTGTCCTGCATGTAGCCCATATTAGAGGACGCCTCGGGGTATTTTGATCATGGGGACGCACCCTGTCTGACTCCAAGACAGTTCCATATGAAACTTTAGCTGCATCCAGACAGCACTTACATAATCTGCGTTATTTGGATAATACAGAGTAGAGCACATCCAGATGCATTTTATACTGGATTACCCATGTATTCCAGATTATCCAAATACTTCAGATTAAGTAAATTATGTGTGGATGAAGCTTTTCTTGTGATAATGGCTACATCTTCATGTGGTATTTAACCTGGCTTGAGTTAGGCTGGCTGGTAGATGAGCAGCAGTCTAATGCACATGCCTGTCCCATCCAGAGTTAAAGGTCAATTTGAAATGCCTCTTCTTAAACTGGGGGCCCATCCACACCTAAGTTTTAATCCAGCTTCGGAGTGAAAGAACACATCAGCAACAAGACTAGTCATTTTCTTTCCGCAGTATCTAACCCAAAGGTGGATTTTCTGAGTTAGATAATGGTGAAAAGAAAAGAACATATCACTCTGCAAATGTATTCTCTCACTCTGAAAGTGGACAGAAGCTGGATTAAATCTTCAGTGTAAGTGGATTGTGAGCGCTCTCTGCGGCCCCACCCTCGTGCAAGTATATTTAAGAGACAGAATGGGAGAGGAAGACCAAGCCGCATCCAACCTGCCTTGAAGTCAGACTGTGAGCTTTCCCTGCGACCCCACCCTCGTGCAAGTATATTTAAGAGACGGAATGGGAGAGAAGGACCGGGCAGCCTCCAGCCAGCCTTTTTAAAAAAAAAATTATATAATGTTTTTATTTGTTATAATATGCAATGTAATTTTGACTCATGTAACTTGCCTAGGAGAAAAAATTGTTTTTGATTTAAGTTGTTGATTATATTTGCCATAGTTCTTTGACGTAATGATTGTATTTTGCTTTGTATTTTTTCTTCTCTATTTGTTGTAAACCGCCTTGGGCAAAAGTTCCTTTTGGAAAGGCGATATATAAATAAACATGGAAATGGAAATCTTCAGTGTAAGTGGGCTGTGGTTTTACCCATTCTAACAATGGTTTAGCACCCTCCGTAACTACATCTATTTTCTGTTAGTGCTCCTTTCAGAGGAATGGAAGACAATCTTTTCCTCCCATCATTCATCACAGGAAGACATCTTGAGTATTTAAGAGGAAGAAACCCACACACAATATTTAAAATACATAGGAATATTTCAAATAAATGCTGGAAGTGTGTGAAAAGGATGGAATGTATTGTCATATGTGGTGGACATGCCCAAAAATAAAAGTCTTTTCATTTATGTTATTTATTAATTATATTTCTATCCCGCCCTATACTCAATGGTCTCAGGCCGGGTAACAAACTTAAAATCCAGTATATCAAAAAACCAATATTAAAACAATAATAACCATCACAACATTTAAAATGACTACAGGCATTCTGAAATGTAAAAATGTGTTATACAGATACATTTTAAATAGAAATCTTTTTATTAGGATTAATATGGAAAAAATTAGAAAAATATAATGTTGTACTGCAGTACATGATTACTGCAGCCAGACTAACATATGCACAACAATGGAAAAAGCCAAAAATTTCATTATTGGAGGACTGGATTGTAAAACTGATGGATTTTGCAGAGATGGACAGATTGACAAATTTATTAAGAGAAAACTACATCAGTTTTTGTTAGGAACTGGGGACCCTTTATTGCCATCTACAGACATCAGGGGACATGACCAGTGGCAGGTTCTGAAGAACAAGAAGGGTCAAAGACATTGGGGTAGTTAAAGACTAAATAAGAGAAGAAGCTTGAAGACAACCTAACTGTTCAGAAGAGAATCAGAAGTCATGAGTAATCAGTAATTAAAGTATAAAAAGCTGTACCAATTGATGCTTTTGGATAGTCTCCATGTAATAAAAAGTTCTATAACAGCGGTTCTCAACCTGTGGGTCGCAACCCCATTGGGGGTTGCGCAGCCATTTCGGCGGGGTCCCGAAAGCTCCCGCAGGCCCCCCCGCATCCCCCCACCACGCCCCTGCCACGCCCCCCCGCCACGCCGCCGCACCACCGCTGCTGTGAGGAGAGATCGGCGGCGGGGGCAGGTGGCAGTTGCCTTCGAGGCGGCAGCGAGAGCGTCCCCGGCGGCGCTTGAGGCGAGGCGAGCGAGGTGAGGAGGATGGCAGCGGCGGCGACTGTGGGCAGCCCCGGGCGGCTGGGCTGGCCGCTGAGGGCGGGTGCCCGCCCGGTGCTATGCCTGCCTGCCTGCCTGCTGGGCGGCGATGGTGGTGAAGGGCGCCAGACCCGCACCGCCTGGTGCCTCGCCGCCCGCCCCCTTCGCCCACTGGAATCCGGCGTCGCCCCCCCCCAAGGAGGAGTTGTGGGTCGGGGAGGACCGAACGTGACGCCAGCAGCCCTGGCCCTGCCCCTGGCCCCGCCCCTGGGGTCACGGAGGCATTGGGAGCTGCATTGGGGGGTCGTGGCATTAGCCACGTTGAGAACCACTGTTCTATAAATAAAAATTATTTAAAGAAGGAGGAGGAGGAGAAAGAGAACACAACTTTAAACTCCGGCACTTGCAGTACGATCCCGCATACTGATAGGGATGTGCACAAATATTCGAAATATTCATTATTCGTAAGAATTTGTACAAATTTGGACATTCATATACAAATTGAATGTCCAGATATTCATATGAATATGAATATTTTGAGTTATTTGTATGAATAATTCAGACATTTGTATGTGCACATTTCTGTATCCTTACGCATCTTGTACGTATCCATATGCGTCCATATGGATACATACAGGATGAAAATGAGGATGCATATGTATTTGTAGAGATACGAATGTCTGACTTTTTGTTGTTTTTATTTGGATACATTCAAATTTTTGAAAAATTCGATTCATTACAAATTGAATTTGAAAATTGCATTCGTGCACATCCCTAATATTAACTTTTGTAGGATGCATTTTGGAAGACAGTATCTCATTTCTTCTCACCAGGAACCAACCAATGTCCCAACTGTAGGAAAAGAGGTACCCCATAGCTCCAGATCTCTAGCTGTCCACTGGAGATCTTAAGCAATAGGAGTTTTAGATCCCTGAATAGAAGCCGCAGAGTGATTCTCATTCTGACTTTGTGGATTATGCAGCTTGACAAGATTCGCACACCCATCACTGAGATGGGAAATGACATGCTGTCACATCCTGGTGGTGGCTTTGCAAGGCTCCAGAGAATGTGCGCAATGTAGACTGAGTGAAACCAGAGGCCACTTCGCACTTTGTCCCATAGTTTATAATTAGTCAACATCTGGGCAGGTACATCTGCAGTTACAGGAGGTGCTTACAGCCTACAAGCACCCTCTCCCTGCCCATATGTCGACAAATTGTAAACTAGCTGCGATGTACAAAATCATGCACCACAAGCTACCTAACGTTTACCCCACGGAACCAGGAACCTACCTGGAAGTGTTCGGCTGGTGAGCATCTGCCCTTCTTCCGGCTGGGGAGGTCATCTGAGCAAACACACTGGCAGCTCACATGACCCCCTGATGTGACTGCACTTGTGCAAAGCATCAGCGTTACCATAGTGGCAGTGCTGATGCATGCACAGTCACGCAGGGTGACACACTCAAGATGGCGGCACCCTGCAGAGTATCAGCTGTGCAATCAAAAACAGGTAAGTGATTGATCGCACAGGGGATAGACTGTCATTGACTAGTGCTCACAAATACAAGCACTAGTCAACACGAGTTTCAAACACACCTTTCCCATCCATGGAGTGGGAAAGGAAGTGCAAAATCATCCCAACTTGGGTGAATCAACCAACTTACTTTCCTCTACCCACATTGCACGTAGCTCCTGTAAAGCATCTCTGTGCAAGAGTCGGCTTGTTTCTGAAGGTGCCTTCAGAAACTTCATCCACATTACAATGGAAAGAACCACCACAACAGATACCAAGAAATGAGCTCATTTATAATATTTCTCAGATTGACCACCCCCTATCAAGGCATTACTCTGCATCAACACTCTGCATTAATGCATGACTCCTAGTTAATTACTCATTGAAGCATCCTATTATTTTTGACACAGTTTTTCTTTCTAGCCTTTCTCCAACCCCTGCCTCCCTCTCCCAAATGTAGAAAAAGGGTTGATTTTTATACCCTGCTTTTCTCATCAATTTAAGGGGACTTTAAAGTAGCTGACAAAGCTTTCTGTTCTTCTCCCCACAACAGACACCTTGTGAGGTAGGTGGGGCTGTGAGAGCTCAGAAAGGGAGCTGTGACTAGCCCAAGGTCACCCTGCTGAATCATGCTTATGCTTATGCTACATGCTTATAGCATTCAACTGACACTCCCCTGAGGCACTGCTTGAAATATAAACACAGAGCACTTACCTGCTTTTCCAGCAGAGGTACACAGATTTTCCATGGGCATGAAGGGTGTATCAAAGAAGAAGAAGAGTTGGCTTTTCTACTGTGCTTTCATCACCCATTTAAGGGGACTCAAAGCAGCTGACAAAGCTTTTCCGTTCTTCTCCCCACAACAGACACCTTGTGAGGTAGGTGGGGCTGTGAGAGCTCAGAAAGGGAGCTGTGACTAGCCCAAGGTCACCCTGCTGAATCAAACCCAGTGACTAGGAGTTATGAGTCCTGCATTCTAACCACAAGGCCAGACTGGCTCACTGGCTTCTTAGCCTTTGCATAACCCTCAAAAAGAGGCATTTAGCAGCCTTGTATTCAATGTTATAAAGGCGCCCTCAGAGCTTTTAATTCTGCCCTTTGGAAAAGACAAGATCAAGGAGGACAAGTGTATCAATGGCTACTAGAGTGGATGCCCAGGTTCTTCCTTCAGGTTAGAGAGACAGGCTGCATGCCTCTAAAGATCATTTGCAGGGAGTCAAGAGCAAGTGAAGGTTTTGCTTTTGTCCTCTGCTCGAGATGCACAGACGCAATTGGTGGCCCACTGCGTGAGACATGATGTTGGATTAGGTGGGCTGTTGCCTGATCCAGCAGACCTCCTCTTACGTTCATAGGTGTGTTGGAAACAACAGGCTCAGCAGTGTATGGTAGGAATTGTCATGTCTCAGGCCAGCCGAGTTGAAGATGCAACACACGCGCTCACACTCAGGGCTAGTCTCGGCAGAGACCGACAACAGCAATCAAGTCCTTTGGGATTCAAGAGTAAGTGAAGTCAAAAACAGTCCAAGAGTCAAGGTTTCCAGAGAGGCTGAGGTGTCGAATAACAGGTCCAGGAGTTAGATTACACAGGAGATACACATATGGGAGTTGTGAGGTTATATGTATGTTGTGTGCAACATTTGTGCAAACGTGGGATGGGCTTAAATAGGTGAAGAAGTCCCACACCCTTTTTGGCCCAGATTGTGTGTGCTGCAGATGCTTAGACCATTACAACTGTTCTTCCTCGTGTCTGAGAAGGCTGGGGGAAGGGTGTGCAATGGCATCTGTGCTGTCCCCATCTGTGTCTCTCAGCTGGGCCTGTACGTCTGGACCCTCTATAAGGGACCCTCACTCTGAATATCCAGACAGCTGGCTACCTGGCAACCCTCCTTCATTGTCAGAGGAGGAGGATAGGCAGATGGCACCAGGCGTGACAGCGATGCCCTCTGGTAATGTTTGTATCGCTCCATTTTCTGCATGTGGACGTTGCATAAAGCTACATCTGGTCACTTATGCCACTAGATTTGGATATTCCTGCATGAAGGGCTCTCACTTGCTGTCTCCCACACTGGCCTACCAAGAGGAGGTCCTACAGAAATATTCAGGCTCCCACCCGCATTAATCAGTCCTGAGGTCATCCTTCAAACATTCTCTAATGACAATGAAATGAGCAGACAATACACAATCCACCTTCCATCCCTGGTGCATAATAATCCTTAAAGAGGTATAATTTGCTGTCTCCTGTTGCTGGCAAGAAAAGGAGAGCTTAATAAAACGATCCCTTAGCATACACGTTGCAATATCACCTCTTCTTGATTTTAATCAATTTTTTTCCCCTTGTTCAGTCAGCATAACCTAATGAGAAGAGGAGGGAGGAAAATAATCTTAGAAAAGTCAGCATTTTTATTAACCTGGAAATAAATTATGCTACCAATTAATTGCACGTGGATGAACGTGACTGTCCAGTGATGCAGATATTGTAAAATTATCTTGTATCTGAGTGTTCCATTTTCCATTCGCTTATCATCTAAAGCAGTCTAATTTGGGAGTTGTTTCTTTCAGCTCTATAGGTTTTAGAAGATAAGGCTTGGAATCCTACCTTATAATGACATTTTGATTTAGAGGCGCCTGCATCCATTTTCCACAGCCTCAAGCAGTCATTTTATTTAAGTGAAGTTGGATTCCTGGGTGAAGGAAAATGAGGTACAATTCCGGCATACACAAGGCCTCCGTTACCAAAAACAAATTTGAAAAAAGCATCTGAGAAGCTTTATGGCCGCGTCCCTATGCAAGCTGTTTGGCTCTGATTGGGAAGGCATTAGACCGGGTTCGGGACCGAGATCAAATCTTGCATGTCCCCATGCCATTCTTGGTAACACGGGCTGGGTGTGCAGTCAGCCATCCCCATGCATACCGCACCAAACCTCGGAAAAGGGAGTAAACGCAAGCCTCTTTCCTGTCAGCCGAGATCATGAACGAGGGGTTCATCTCGGCTGACAAGGAAGAGGCTTGGCTTTAGTTCCTTTTCGAGGAAGCAACCTTATTGCCTCCGTGGAAAAGGGAGTAAACGCAAGCCTCTTTCCTGTCAGCCGAGATCATGAACGAGGGGTTCATCTCGGCTAACAAGGAAGAGGCTTGGCTTTAGTTTCTTTTCGAGGAAGCAACCCTATTGCCTCCCTGGAAAGGGGAGTAAACTCAAGCCTCTGCACCCCCTGTTCAAGATCTCGGCTAACAGGAAAGAGGGAGTAAAACCAAGTCCAGGACCATCCCCATGCACAGGCTTGGCTCCGACCAAATGGCCCAGTCCGTGCCCAGACTTGTTTTCTCCAGGACCAAATTTGGTCCTGGTTTGAGCGATTTGGTCTGAGAAAATCGGGCCAAGTAAAAAGTGCATGGGGATGGCCCCTCCCAAACCTGATTTCAGATGGGGACGTGGCCTGCATGTGTCTAAATGGGCCCATAAAATTACAGCCAATAATAGTTCATTAGGCATCTGGTATTCAGCAGTATAACAATAACAAATATGAGCCTTCCCACGCTTCCTCTTAGGGGGAACTCTGGGGATGCCCCAGCATGAGACATTTGCACTGCATAGAACTGCTTCTATCCTGGAAGTAGCTCCACACACGCAGGACACACACACCCTACACAAATAGATGTAGAGCAGTTCTGTAACTTTCCTCAGGCTGGGAATAGATGCAAGCCATTTCTGCACAAATGGGTAGTATGGTCCAGGAAGAGATCTAAAGGGCCTAGCTTCCTCACATTATCTTTGAGCAGTGCAGTCCCTCTTCTGCACAGGAGAGAGCACAGAACAGGATAGGGTGCCCAAAATAGTGCCCGATACCACTCTACTGGTGAAGCACAACCTCAAGGTCTACGAGGGCCCTGGTCACACCTGTATAAGACAGGACATCCTATTAATAATTGGAACTGAGGTTGTACAAGTTCTGTTTATACATAGATTATTGTAGGATGTCCTGAGTCCGTCCTCACTTTGGGCCACATCGCTCACTCCTTTCTCCCCAGTCAACCTGAGTGTCCTCCACAGAACTCTTGGCTCTCCACCCCTTTCACTGCATCAAATTTAACTCCTTGCTTATTGGATGTCGCCGTTATTTATTTGTTTGTTTGTTTGTATTTCTATCCCGCCCTATACCCGAAGGTCTCAGGGTGGGTTACAATATTATATTAATCTTAGACAGGTCCCCGCCCTCAGGCTTACAATCTAAAGAGACAAGATACAAAAGGAAAATGGTGTGGGAGGGAACAGGGGTGCTCTGGCGGCAGCAGAGTCCTTGCAAAGGTAAAAACTTTTATTTTATTTTCCTCCTCCATCCCCCACAGGCAAGATGGTTCCTTCATGGCCCGTCTGGAGGCAGTTGGGAGGGAGGGGCCAATGCTGGGAGCTTGATGGAAGGTGCTCACCCAGCTTCCTTCTCTCTTCCTCTCCCAAGGCAAGATGGTTCTTTTTTAAGCCTGCTCCCCCACTTCCCTGCTGCCCCTTCCTTTTTTATGTGTTTTCCTTCTCCATGCAATTAATTTTTAAAAATAAAAATAAAAAATGTGTGGGAAAATGCTAAATAGAGGAATCATACACATAAACTGAGGAGAGAAAGGAAAGACTGGACCAAGCCAGCACAGCCCAGTCCAGCCTCCTTTAGCCCTTCCCTCCACTCACACTGAGGAAGTGAAGACAGCTGGCATGCCAGGACTGGCTGAGTCCTCTATCAGAATGATTTAACGTGGGTAGGCCAGCTTCAAAAATGAATTGAATAAAAATAATGTGAATAATGCAACCTGAAGAAGACCCGAAGTCATCCTAAACTAAAGGTGTGACCAGGGCCCAGCATGCTAACAGGAGGTCATGTGTGGAAGGCTCATGCCCCCCCTTCTAAGGGATACTGGGGGCATTTTGTTGATGCAAAAGGTTGGCCTACTGAAACATGGGAGGTCTGGGAACTCCAAAGGCCAGGAACCTTCATTCCTGGCCTTGAGAGTCTCCAGCACCCACTGGCACAGGGTAGATGGACCTGTCCCATGTCAGCAGCAACCCATTCAAACCTGAGATGGGTTGTATAACCTGGGATGGGGCAACCCACCCTGTCCCAGGATACAAAGAAGTGGTGTAGAATTAGCCTCAGTATGTGTAACCCAGTTAACTGGGGAGTCCATGCTACCAAGCCCAATTCAAGGTGTTAATTTTAACTTTTAACCTTAGGACCCAAATGTCTGAAGGAACGTCTACGCCCCTATTAACCTGCCCATGCCTTAAGATCCCACCGCCCTCAGCAGCAAAAGGGATGGGCCCCCTGAAGAAGGCCTTCTCAGTGATGGCCCCTAGGCAATGGAATAGTCTCCCCCTGGAGGTGTGTCTATCACCTTCATTGTACACATTTAGGAAGGCAATGAAGACGCACCTCTTTGCCCTGGCCTTCAGTTAAATGGGGATACACTTTTCTCTTCCCACTGGCAGATGCTGTTATTGTTTTAATGATGTTTGATTTTAGATGTTGTTACCCACCCAGTGACCTCTGGGTAGATGGATGGATGGATGGATGGATGGATGGATGGATGGATGGATGGATGGATGGATGGATGGATGGATGGATGGATGGATGGATGGATGGATGGATGGATGGATGGATGCAGCAAGAAGACAGCAAACAGACCAACCAAATACCTATAGTCTTTAAACCACACACTGACATTTCTATGAGGGTAAACTATTATCATGAGATGCAAAAGAGTGGGCTGCAAAATGTTGAAACGGATCATCTTTAAAATGTTTGAAAGATATATTTGAAACAAAGTATGAATCATCTGTCCTGTGGGGACAGGCAATAGCTGGTAACCAAGAATAAATGCTTTAAGATTAGTCTTTGGCATAGATTTGGGGTAAAACGTCTTTGATGATCTGGTTCCAAGTGACCATTTGCCCTTCAGAGCGTGGATGCTGGAGGAAGCCCATGCTAGGGCCAAAAATCCTCATGCAGCCTGGCATAACAAGCATGCACCAACCTCTTCAGACTGAAAGCAGATTATGGTTCGGCCCTGCTGTCCGTATGCTGGTGTGGACTACGATAAGCCCCAAGCAGGGTCTGCCGTAGTCTGCACTAGTATGTGGACAGCAGGCTCCTATTCTGGGGAATATCTGAGAATAAGGTCCAGTGCAGGCAGGTTCAAAGAAGGGGCTGCACCTAACTCCTGGGGGGGAGGGGACAGTAAAGGTGAATTAGTGTGCCTGTATATAACCCCTTCCTTTGAGGAGATTCATAACTCTTCTAAATTACTCAAGATGGCATTTTGCACACCTTTGGTTCTAATCTGGCTGCCCCCGGAGAGCCAAATATTCCCCCTTCACTATACTGGAGATTGGCCCTGAACTGCATAATTGTCTGATGTGTTAAGCACTGAAGGCTTTATTTACCTGCACCTAGATTATTTATAGTTAGACCTGTGCTGTGGTTCAGTGACAAGCGTAAGTATAAATAATCCAGATGCAAGCAAATAAAAGCCTTTAATACACAAATATAATAATTCTTTTGTTTGTCTTTTTATCTCTGGATGTCACTTACGATGCAGTCGTCTTGGAATAATGAGCATATAAGCAGCTGCTTCAGTGAGAGTAAAGCAATGCTCTGTTAACAAAGGCTGTACATGAGCCAAAAACAAGCAAACATCTGGCTCGTGTCACCCACCCAAATCAGACCTAAGCCGGTTTGCCACCCTAGCAAATGCTCAAGGCAAATTTGCTCTCTTTACATAAGACAAGCCTTGCTGAATCAGGTCCACAGCCCATCTAGTCCATCATTCTCTCTCACACAGCATCCCACCAATTACATTTGGGCATCTCAAGCAGAAAACAAAAACAAAACCTTAACTTGCTCTTGAGAGGCCTCCTGCCTGTCTCTCCAACCTGGAGGCAGTACCTAGCCAT
Organism: Aspidoscelis tigris stejnegeri; assembly: GCA_023333525.1. Classification (NCBI taxonomy): domain Eukaryota; kingdom Metazoa; phylum Chordata; class Lepidosauria; order Squamata; family Teiidae; genus Aspidoscelis; species Aspidoscelis tigris. The sequence goes on along the minus strand of JALMGA010000005.1, from coordinate 77,792,930 downwards.
CCATTCTTGTGACAACTGGCACACCTATCTTTCATGATTTATACAATCCTTTCTTAAAGCTATCCAGGCTTTAGGATATGGGCAATCAGCCACTGGTGTGTACCTGGCAGGTCTGCACTGGCCGCCGCCTCAGTGGGAGGCCAGGACAGTGCCAATCCAGGAACGCCACCCAGGTTATGACACATACCGTGCAGGTCTCTGCTGGCCGATGCCACATCAGAAGGCCAGCACGGTACCAATTGAGGGGGTAGACAGGCACACCACCCTAACATGTCGACGGGTCGGATCCGTCCCACCACCTTGCCTTGGCCTGTCAGCCAGCGTGACACAGAACATGTATCACAGCCATTCGCAGCCAATCGCAGCAGCAAGGAGGTGGGACTCCCACAGTGAGCCGGACAAAGAGCGAACACTTGTGCCACTCCAGATAAACCTGGGGTAAAGATTGGGATAGGTGTGGAGCATGATTTATTCCCCCAACCTAATCAGCAGTTAGTACAGCTCTGGTGAGGGCGACCCTGCTCTCCAAGTGTGATCAGGCCTTTGGTTTTCTCTCAACCTGGCAATCTGTAGTTGAACCAGAACATTTATTAAATCAACTGTTTTGATACATACTTCAGTCTGTACATTGAGAACAGATTTGGTGCTACTCCCTCAGTTGCACAGGTAGCTCCCAAGAGAAAAAAGCACACCCATAGGTTAGACATCATCTTTTATTTCTGAGGGACTTGTCAGCAGAACTCGTCTTGTTGCATAAGGGAAAGAAATTAGCTAGATCATTGACTTAGCCAAGAGGGAAAATAAATTGAAGTGAATGTCAGAGCTGCAGAAGCTATGATCTGCTATTTAATTCAGCACATTTGGGGACTCTCCAGTAGACTTCCTGAATGCCTGAAGCCATCTCTAGAATAAGAACTCATATTCTCAAAGGAATTCTTGTTCTCTGTTCGTCTTGGCAGAGGATGGCTGCCACCTTATTTCTGCCCAAGGACATCTTGAGAAGTAAATCAGAAATGTCTAGGGACAAATAATTGAAAGAGCCGGAGAGGAATGTTGTCCAATCGACTTTACCTGCTGTTGCAAAACAAAACTCGGTGGAAATGATATCTATTACAAAACCTGCAAATGACTGAAAGGGAAATATTCCAAACAGAAGAGAATCCTTTGGGCTGCCTGGTTTTCATTCAAGGTTCTCCATGTTGCAGTTACTGATATTTCCCTAAACACTGTGCTATCTTCTGGCTACAGACTCCCATTAGGTTGCAGTCAAGTGCAGGCCATAAGAAGAAGGTCCTTTCTAGCCTCCTGGCTGCATTTCTTCACAAGGAAATGTCTGAAGTTTGCAGGCTAAGAGGTGGTTCTAGAACGGCAGCAACAGTGGAACCATTAACATTGCTTTTACCTTTATTTACCAGTAGGGGTCTGCATGAATGCAATTTTCAGGATTCAATTCGATTCAAATCGAATACCTGAAAATTCAATTCAGTCTGAATGTTTAAAATTTGAATTTAAGCAAATTTGATTCAAATTAAGTCAATTCAAATCTATTCGTTCAAATTTTTCATTCGAATTTGCACTTACAGATGTCGACAACATTCGTAGATGCCCATTCACATCTTCCCCGAGTCCGTACACATCCATACACGTCCATACACGTCCATATGGATCCCATAGGTATCCCCTATGCAACCCGTTTTCATCCCATACAGATCCGTACAAATGCGTACAGATGCGAGAAAGATGCAGATCTTCGAGTACCCATTATGTACGAATCCACACACATATGAATGTCCAGATCATTCAAACGAATAGATCTGAAATTTGAATCAAACCTTTAAATTTGAATTTAAGGACACGTGATTCGAATTCGAATGTCAAAATTCGGTCAATTGGATCAAATTTCAAATGCATTTGAATATTCGTGCACATCTAAAGATATCTAAAGGAACGCCCTCTCCCATACAGTCCTGCCCGTGCCTTAAGATCTGAAGAAGATGCCCTCCTGGTTGTTCCACCACCTTCGATAGTGAGGTTGGTGGGCACCCGGGGGAGAGCATTTTCAGTGGCGACCCCTAGATTGTGGAATGGTCTCCCCTCCAGGGTGCGCCATGCCCCTTCCCTGTTGTCATTTAGGAGGGCTGTAAAGGCATATCTTTTTGCCTTAGCCTTGGCCAAGGTTAACTCATTCCCCCCTTGGTCACAGTTTTAGTAACAGACCACTAGATGTAGGGCTTAAATCAGAACTTTTAATTATATGCCGTAGCTTAATCTGTGCCCTGTTTTTAATATCTTGTTTTTAATACCTTGATTTTAATTATTCAGTTTTAATATGTTTACCTGTGTCTTGTGTTTTGTTTTGTTTTTAATATGGTTTTAATTGCTATTGACTTGTTACCCGCCCAGAGACCTTCGGGTATGGGGTGAGATAGAAATGGAAATACATACATACATACATACATACATACATACATACATACATACATACATACATACATACATACATACATACATACATACATACATACATACATACATACATACATACATACATACATACATACATACATACATACATACATACATCCCTATTTGCCAAGTTCTGCTCTGTTACGTATCGCTACCTCCACCACCCTTAAATCCCAATCCAAGGGCCACAGCTACTTACTACTCATTGCAGCTTATGAATCACTATCTGGTTCTCACAACATGTTGCATATAACATTCTTCTTTGTGTGATGCTATCCTGTTTCCCCAATAAAAAGACAGGCTCCAAAAGATGTGCTATTTTCAGAGGATGTCTTATTTTCCCACGAACAACAATTTATATTTATTCTTGAACAAAAAATCAACATTTATTCAGATACTGTCATGTCTTCACATTCTAAAACATCATCATTACTCTCCAAACCCTGAATTCTATCATCAGTTTCTTCTGACTCTATTTCTTTTTTCCATGTACAACAATCTACATTTGCCGATATTCATGAACAAAAACCAACATTTATTCTTGTGGCATCTTTTGAGTGTGATTCTTTGGGGGGTGTTTGCTTTCCTTGGTGAGGGGTCTATCTACCAATTGATTTCACTTTTTTCCATGTACAGCTGGACACTATTGAAATTGACTTTTTTATGAACTGTAACTAGGGCTTATTTTTGGACTAGGGCATATATTCCAACCATCCTCAAGAAGCCTGAAAAAATCATGCTAGGGCTTATTTTGGGGTAGGTCTTATTTTCGGGAAAACAGAGTATTAGTGTTTGCATTTGACCCTGTCTTTTCTTTCAAGGATCTCATGACAATGTCTGTGGTTGGTTCCCCCCAGTTCTAATTCATCCTTGGAAGAGCATTATCCTGCCTATAGATTATCTTGTGAGCTTCCTAACTGTGATGGGATTCAAACTCAAGTGCCTTCAATCTTAGCCCAGGGCTATAATCGTTAACACTACCTTCCCTTGGAATGCTGGCTCATAAAAGCAAATATTTGTTTGTATATTTAGGAGATTTAAATTCCAATCTAGGCCCCAAGCCATTTAGAAGCATGTGATAATGAGAGGCCATCCTGCGTTTTTGTGCTTGTCACACAGGCTGCATTCAGACAGGATCAAAAACCCATAATTATTTTGTAATTGTACCTTGTTTTCCAAATGTGATCTCAGTGTCCCTGATGCAGTCTCAGAATATAGACTTGATTTACCAAGATATCATAATTGTGGAAAAATTAATTGACATAGCAGAATATCCCATTATACCATAGTTGCAGCTTTGTCTTTATTACTGTGCAAGATGTACAGCAAGATACTATTGCTCACCTGTACAGCATGAGAGAAGAAGAAGAAGAAGAAGAAGAAGAAGAAGAAGAAGAAGTGACCTTTCTATCCCACTTTTCTCACCCACTCAAGGGGACTCAAAGTGGCTGACAAACCTTCAGTTCTTCTCCCCACAACAGTTACCCTGTGTGGTAGGTGGGGCTATGAGAGTATGCTAAGGGGAGACAGCTTTACAGCCCTCTCCTGAGTACTCCCTGTCGAAGACTGAATAGTGAACAGCACCATTTCATTGCGCTCCTGGAAAAAGCCCCAGGCGAAAGCCAGCAAGTTTGCTGCCTGAAGCCTCCAGAGTTGGCTGTGCTGTACTGCACCATAAGAGACAGCCCTTTGCATGTGCCACCAGCCACCACTCCTATCTTGGGCCTTATTTCTTTGTAGACCAGATTAGTACTGTGTTGTCAATCTGACCAGTAGTTTAGTTATCCAAGTGCTGTTTCCCCTGAGTGGCTTCCTGATAATTAGCAAAGGACATGTGCAACATGGCAAGCTTCGCCATTTTAACGAATGCTATCAAGGAACCACGTATGAAGACCTCTCTCAGTGTTTGCCAGGATTCTGTTCTTTGAAAACACATCAGAAACTGTGGTTTCCAACTTCCCTCAGAAGGAAGGATGGGGGGGGGGGACTATTTCTAACACTAGGATTTTATTTTATTTTTCACTCACAATTAGTGAGCTACTCTGCAAAGGTTCCCTTGCAAATACACAAATCCCACAAGTAAAAAATTCATGATGAACATGATGAACTTTCCATGTAAAATACTGCTTCCTAAGAAAAGGTTGCCCATTTCTTTTCCCATAGTTGCTTGGGAAATGGATTCCCCCGTCTTTCTGGATATAAAAGTGTCACTAGAGCCTCCAGTCAAAGGCTGAGAACAGATATTCCATCTGCAGCGCACAGATGACTTGTTCGTGTTATTTTAAAAGCTCTTTGGGAGAATCAGTGTATAAAAATTATATGAGGCAGTATTTAAATGTTTAGACTTTCTTATTATGTCCCTGTATTTCAAAAGTGCTTCTGACTAGTGTTGTGCATTTGGGCATTTTGAATGTTCCAAAAGAGCTCCTCAGGGGAGTCTGGTCTTTAGGCAGACTGTTTGCACTTACCTGGCTGGTTTGGGATAATAAGACCATACCAGGCAGGTGAAGACCAAGCATGGCAGGAGCCATCCACAGTGAGAGCTGAGTCGGCCCACGCTGTCATGTGGGTTGAGGCAGCCAATCAGATTTGAGCTGCCCTTCCTGTTCTCATCTTGCTGTTCTCGCTGTTCTCTCTGCAACGGAGGGAAACTTCAGATTTTGTTTATACTGCGGAGTGTGTTTGGTCTAGTGGTTAAGGAGCCGGACTCTTGTCTGGGAATACCGGGTTCGATTCCGCCCTCCCCCACGAAGCCAGATGGGTGACACTGGGCTAGTCACAGCTCTCTTCTGAGCTCTCACAGCCCCACCTACCTCACAGGGTGTTGTGTTGTGGAGGGAAGAATAGAAAGTTTTGTCAGTCGCTTTGAGTCCCCTTAGATGGGTGAGAAAAATGGGGTAGAAAAGCCAACTCTTCTCCTTCTTCTTTTGAAGTATGTGAAGTGTGGTTTGGGGCTGCACTTTAGTGCATTGACTTCTTAAATGTGCATGTACAGTTAATGTTAGTGAGCTTGTTAAAAGTGAGGGCTTGCTTTGAATTTTGATTGTCAATGCGAGAGCATTTGTTAAAGCAGGGACAGCCCTACCATTGGACTGAGAGGATCAGCTGTTTCAGGAGATGTATTATTTGGGACTGTTCACACTTAAGGGATTGGGAAAACTCAGAGATCCTCCTTCGTGGAAGAACCACACAGCATGGAGCCGCTTTGAAGCGCATAGGGCCATCCCCGCGATTGCCAGTGGCTGTGGAGCACTCCCAGAGGCAAGGTCACCACAGCAGCAGTCAGCATGCATGGCCATTACCATGCTGAATGGGATGATCCAAGGGTATTTCCGCACTAGCTGTGGAAACCGTTTTAACGCCCCCCTAAGCCAGATTAAGAACACTTGCCTTAAGCGGCTTCCGCATTGGAGTCCTATTCTGTGACCCTTTGCGGAGGGCGCTTCCACATTTCGGCATGCAAGACTGGTTTTTAAAACCAGTTTTGCCGCCGAAATCCAGATTAAATGTAAGACCTGAAAAATCAGGTCTTACATCCGTCACTTCCTCCTGGATGTGTGGAGAAGCAGGACACTTCCGCGCACAGCCAGGGGAAGGGATGGATTCCCTCCGCCCACCATGTTGGGAAGGGCGGAAGCAAGACTGCCTGCTTCCAAAGTCCTTCCCCCAAATGCCAGTCACCACCAGAAACACGTGGTGACTGGCAGCTCCATGATCCAGTCCTGTGGCTCCAGGGGCGGCGTAGCCGGCGCACAAGCCAGAGGACAGATTGGAATGGGTGCTGGTGTGTCCACACAGCACCTACTCCAATCTGTCCTCCGGAATCCATCCTCCCCACGCTTGTGTGGACCTGCAGGGGTCCCTCTGATCCATCACAAATAGTGACAGATCTTCAGGAGAACGGATTGCCAAAAAGCAGATCTATCCGCTTTTCGGCGGCAAATGCGGAAGCACCGCAAAACACCAGCATTTGCATATTGGGTCAGTTCCAGGTAACTTTGTGATGGGGTCAACATTCAGATATGTGGACACTGGCTTCCATCCCAGATCCTCACTCTCCTGGCAAGTAAAGTGTGAAAAGACCCTAAGGCTTCCTCTCCACATGGCCTGCCAGTCAGACGCATATGGGGATTCCCCAATATGAATTGCTTATGGGGACAGCAGGCAAGATTCTGCAACATTAGCTCACTCACCATGCCCAGGATCTCATTATTATTATTTCGTATCAAATGCATTGCATTCAGCCAAACAAGCCATAAAAGGAACAAACATAACGTACAAACAAGTTTACAAAACAACATTCAGATCAATAAACATTACAAATTGGATAAAATAGCACCAATAAAGTAAGAACAAATAAAGATAAAAGTAAATAACTTTTGACGAGAAATGAGCACCAGCGACTGCATTATCTGTGACATTGAGCAGTTCCTCCATCATACATGAGACAGGAGATTTTGGACAGGAATACAGATGTTGAGTAGTTTGTTCAGCACCACATTTACATAAAATGGAAGAGCTCATGAGGCTTCCAGACTAGAGGTGTACACGAATGCAATTTTTGACTATTGGTTCATAATGAATCAAATATTCAAAAATCCGAATTCATACAAATAAGGAAAAATGAATGTCTGGACACTGGAATCAATATGAATACATTTGCATATATTTGTGCAAATAATTCAGACATTCATATCTCTTCGGGTCCATACACATCTCATACATACCAGTACGGATGAGTATAGATATGTACGAGATGCATGCAGGTACATATGAGATGTATATTTACCAGTAGAGATACGAATGTCCAAGTTATTCATACGAATAACTCACAATATTGGTATTCATTCAAATTTGGAAATCCGAATGTCCGGATATTCAATTCTCAGACGAATGTCCAAATTCGTCCAAATTCTTCCAAATAATGAATATTTGGAATATTTGTGCACAACCCTATTCCAGACCATTTCTTTACAGGAGAAACCAGACAGAATTTGAGATATTTGCCAATTCTGCATCACATTTGGCATCAAACAAACATTCACATAAGTTATTATTATTCCAGAATCTGAGATCAATCAGGGAGGCAATTGGATAGAGCTTGGCTATTGTCAGTAAGCTTTGGCACCATTGGTTCTTGTATAAGCTAAAACAAAGCGTTCTGAATTTAAATCTCTTTAAATATCTCAAGGGAGTAGGATGTTAGATCTACTTGGGGCTGTTTGCAGAAGCCATCCCCCCCACTGATTTGCATCTGAACTGAATTATAATTCAGTGCTTAACTAAACAGTAGGAATCATACTTACCAGAACCAGGATACCTGCTAGGACAGTGTTTCCCAAAGTGTGGTACGTGTACCCCCAGGGGTACGGGAAGAGTTTGGTGGGGGTACGCATTGCACCGGAGTTTGGTGGGGATCATGTTGGAATATCCACTGCACCGTGCTTAGCTGCGCCCACAGAACAAGGAAAGAAATAGGTGCGTATCGCAGTTTTTACATGGGAACTGGGGCCATCGTATATCGTACCACAGCTCATTATGGCGGGAACTTCTGTGCATCCTTCGCGCAACTCAGGTTCGGCCATTTTTAAACTGCGGGAACATTAACAGTTGACGTTGAGCCGCGGAGCTGTTTAAACACCGGAGAATTGCAGTGTTATCTAACAGTCTTGTGAGGCGTGACACGGCGTGAATATACTGCACTTCGTTACAGAGACAACTTACTTCTTTAATAGTTAGTTCTGGGCGCCTGTTATCGTGCTTTAGTAAGTTCCACTGATTTTGATTATTTTTATAAAATACAATTTTTATCCCTAATGTTTTTTATGAGGGGTACTCAGCGTTACAAAAATTATAGAAGGTGTACACATATGTCAAAAGTTTGGGAAACACTGTGCTAGGAGATGCTCCCCTTCTCTGTACAGCCCATTGGTAAGGAAGAGGTGACTCCTAACAACTACAAGAGCATTGGTGATGTGATTTCAACTCAATCCTGGTGGTGACATTGGGTGGCCTCCTCAGTGTGGGCAGACCTCTTCTCCCACTATGTTCTGACTCAGAGGGGAAAGGCCCTCCTAGAATAATATGGCTTCCCTTTCCTGGCCCTCCCAGCAAAAGAAGTACTGTATATCAAAAGTGCCTTGTGTTCTCACCCTGTCTGTAATCCACCTTTTCTGGACTCGAATGTGCATAGATGGGAATGCAGATTAGCATATTCCTATCTGTCAGCAGTGTAGGCTGGAGATAAATTACTGAGGCACAAACACAGCAGACTGGAACAGCTTGGTAGATCCAGAACTTGAGGTCAGAATACCTTTCCATCTGGAAGGTGCTTAATTGCTTAGTTACAGTATATAACATAACAAAATTAAGCAATCAGTATAAATGCTGAATGATTATATGCATGGATATATGGGATATTTTTCCACGGTCACTTAGTACCCATTTTAGCACCCATTAAGGACCCATTTGGGTGAGAGCTGGATGACCCCATTTCCACCACGGCACCCATTAGGGACACATTTCTTTCCACCGTGCCTCAGGAAATCCAGATCATATGGATACTTTTTGGGCTTTAATCCGGATTTTCTGTCGACCCCATTAATGGAGTCTACAATGGGGTCTTCAGCCAGAAAATCCAGATTAAAGGGAGTCTGTTTCCACGTTACTTTGGCAATGGGGTCAAGGGGAGGAGGCTAGGGGGAGGGGGCACCCTTGGGGGGGGAGCCCCAAAACCTAAGCTTCGAAGTCACTCCGAAGTCACTTCAAAGTTTACTCTGAAGATCAGCACAGACTTCAAAGACGCTCCAGAGCTATTTTACACAGACTTCGAAGTGACTTCGAAGTGACTTAGGAGCTGCTTCAGAGATTGCACCCCGTGTCCCCCCAAACACCTGGGGTGACAGGCAGACCCCTCATGAGTAGATCCGGATTTCCAAATGGGTGCTCCGGTGTTTCCACGGCAGGGAGGCTAGCACCCATTGCTATTGGGTGCTAGACCACCATGGAAACACATTGGGTACTTCCCTTAATCCGTATCTACTAGATCCGGATTAAGAGAAGCATCCATTCCCTAGATCCGGATCTTCTTAGATCGAGATTAAAGGAGCACGGTGGAAAAACACCCATGGATAGATGTATGACCTGTGAATGTCAGAAAAGAAACAAATGAAGGAAGGAATACGTGTATGTGAGTGAATAGATATGTTTCTCAAATCACATGGCTTCTCATGCCCAATTGAGTTGCGACATTTGCTTCTGAAGTCAGACTGAAGTCAGACTGACCCTTTCTCAGGAGCTAGACAGATTCCCATAACGTCAGTGGAAATAGTTGCCATGTTTAGACTACGTTAACAGGATAACAGCAGAATAGAGTATCAGCACCTGCTGATAATGGGTGTTTTTCCACTGTCACTAGAAGTACCCATTAAGTACCCATTAATGGGTACAAAAATGCCATTACGTACCCATTAATGGGTACTTAATGGGTACTTTTAGTGACAGTGGAAAAACACCCAATGTTTCTCAGCAAACATTTGTACACTGTCTCAAAGCTGCTTCAGAGGTGGTTGGGGAAAAAAACCTGTTTGTGAACACAGCCTTAGGACCTTTTTTTTGCACTTAGTTTTAATAGACCAAACTAAGTATATCTGGTGATCTGGTCCAAGTAAACTGAATCCAGCTGGGGTGGATGTTCGTGGATTGGAAGAAGGCTATCTGCATTGGGACAGCCTGTTTAGTTCCAGTCCCTGCACTGGCTCCAACGTTCATACCAGCTTTTGAGCCAGTCTGTATGCCTAGTAGGACCACCACAATGGGTTATCTGGTATACCAGATCATGGTCCAGTATACCTCCCTCTAGTATGCTGGCAAACCTTTAAAAAGAGGTCTAGAGGTAGACGGTACCAAGTCACCATTTTAGGCCATTCAGGAAGACAGAAGAAGATTTGGGGGGGGGATCATTTAGAAGGGCATGAAACTGGGCATGGTGGTTTTAAAAAAAGCCGGGGAGAACATGTCTCTTTGAAAAGCAATAGCAGTGTTCTGCCTTTTATTAAGAGCAACAAAAAAATGAACTTCTTTCCCTGCTGAATTTTGGTAAAGAAGATGCCTCTAGACCTCATTATTATGTGACTTACTTATTAGCTTGATGGCAAAGTGGAATAGCAGTCTTTTGAGTCCCTGATCAGAATTCTGATTGAAGAAAAGCATTGTCCTTCCTCTTAGTACAAAGAATATATTCTGATGCCACGCTTGGATTAAGGAGAACCATAGTTCAAGCAGGGCAGAGATGAGAATGAATCGCTTTTCAGAAGATTGTTAAAATAATTCCCCCGTGTATGCCAAGGAGAATGTTGCAAGAATTTTAATACAATTAATCAGAGGCCCTCCTTGAAGGCCAGGTACAATCCTGCTTCTGGGCTCGCTGCCCACTATAAATGAATTGGGATCTTGGCCTAAATTAAATCTTTGAAATGACTGGCCCTAGGGATTGATACATTTGTTTTCCATTAAACGAACACAGGATTCATACCTTAATAGCGAGAAAGCCAAATGATCAGGTCATTTCTGTCAAACTGTAGCTTGCTAAAGAATGTGTGAAATATTAACTTTAAAATACTCCATATCCCCCAATGCTGTTATTCTCCTCCTAGGATGCCAGTCTATATATATTTAAAAAAACTATTGATCCCCAACTGACTCCTTTCTGCACTTAGTTTAGATCCAGATTAATCCAGATCGTGGGCCTCCGGTCCACAGGTCGATGCGGATCAAGGATGCCCCGCTTCCCGTTAGTCCTGCTCTGTCTGCTCCAGATGGATGTCTTATGGGCCTGTTGAATTTGGCCTATAAGAGGCAATTGGATAGATCCCAGATCATGGGAGGTGTGTAGATGCTTCCATTATCTGGACATACCGGGGGGGGGAGGTAGTTTTTTACTGAAGAAGACCCCCCCCCCCAAAGCCACAAGCTCCTAGCCATCAGGGGTATAGGGAGGCTGCTGCAAATCTAATGTGAGCTTTGCCACTGCAGAGCAGCATGGGTGGATTAACACCATCTGTGCAGAAAGCACTGACCGCGTCCACACTTCCACACCATGCAGATAAGTAGGTTCAGTTATTCTGAATCCACTGGTCTGGATCAAAATAGGGAAAGTGCAGAAAAAGGTCTAACCTAACTAAAAATACAGAAGATTCAAACCCCACATCTAATCCACTAGCTGGTATACCAGGGGTGTTTTTCCACTGCGCTCCTTAGATCCGGATTGAAGAAGACCCGGATCTAAGGAATGGGTACATTCCTTAATCCGGATCTAGTAGATCCGGATCAAGGGAAGCACCCAATGTGTTTGCACGGGAGGTGTAACCTCCCTGCCATGGAAACACCTTTGCACCCATGTGGGGAATCCGGATGGACCCCCAAGGGGTCTGTCCGTTACCCCAGGTGTTTCGGGAGACAGGGGGGTGCACTCTTCGAAGTCCCTCTGAAGAGACCGGCACAGACTTCGAAGCCGCTCCGGCGTCCCTTTGGAACAGCCCCGGAGAGCCCGCGATGGCAGCGGGAAATCGCTTCGGAGTGCCTCCGAAGTCTGCGCTGATCTTCAGAGAGACTCCGAAGTCTTTGCCGATCACTTCAGAGGGATTTTGGAGGGAAGTCTGCGTGATCTGCACTGATAGCGAACAGACCGCGCTGACAGCTCCGGAGCCTCTCCGAAGTGTTTGCCGATCTCTTTGGAGTGACTTCGGAGTCATTTCAGAATGATTTCAAAATGACTCCGAAATCACTTCGAAGCTGGGATTTCGGGACTCCCTCCCATGGGTGCATCCCCTCCCCCTAGCCTCCCCTAGACCCCATTGCCTGTTTCTTGTGGAAACAGGCTCCCTTTAATCCTGATTTTCTGGCTGAAGACCCCATTGTAGACCCCATTAATGGGGTCTACAGAAAATCTGGATTAAAGGCTGAGATGTACCCATATGATCCGGATTTCCCCAGCAGCGGTGGAAACAAATGTGTCCCGAATGGGTGCCATGGTGGAAATGGGGTCATCCAGCTCACACCCAAATGGGTCCTTAATGGGTACAACAATGGGTACTTTCTGACAGTGGAAAAACACCCCAGATTACCAAAGAGTCCAGAAGCCTAGTTCCTTCATACTAGTGTGGAACAGAGTGGACTCCAGCCCCTCCTTGTATGCTTTGTCCACACTGGATGGAACAATATTCTGGCCCAGTATGGCCTGGACTCAGTGGGCCACACTCCATGGGCCAGAACAGCCTATGGAAATGGCCAATGTCCAAGGCCAGAAAATGCACTTCTCACTATGCATGTTCTGGCCTTTATTATGGATTACCGACGGGATGAAAACATTAGTGCATGACAGCTATTGTCTCTAAGCCACTTTTGGTCTGCTTTTTTGAACTATGTGTGGATGTAGCCTAGGTTAGTTTGAATAAAAACCTGCTGAAATTGATAGGGGGCATTTTACACATGAGTCATGTCATTCTATATCGTTTTTAAAACTTTCCTTCTTGGAAATATTTAAGTTTGACATCATCAGTGACTGTTTAGAAATATATTAACCACCATTATATACTGTAGTAGCTAAGAGGCTGGACTCTAAATCAGGCAATTTCTAGTTTCATGTTTCTCTCATCTATAAGAGCCTCTTCCTCCAGCCCCACCTGTAGTAGGGGGTGATCATGTTTAGGAAAACAAAATATACAAGGACCCAGTTACAAGACTGTCTGCTCCCTGGCTTCATGCTTTCTGTGTACTGCTCACTGGTTCTGTCTGTTGACGCGGAAGCCAGGGGTTTCCTTATCTGTGATCTGGCCATTCGGAGATCCACCTGTTGAGATCACAACTAATGAGTCCCTGGCTGAGATCTGGATGAATGGAGAAACCTCCTCCCCACCATCAAGATCACAACTGGGGAATCCCTGGCTGAGATCTCAACTGGCCAAGAGGTTTCCTCCACCTTAAGATCACACTGATAGGCAGGGAGCATCAAATGTGGCCCATGGACCATTTCCTGTACTCACTGAGGTGGCCAAGGAGACAGGTGAGTATCATTGAGTGGTGATTACAACACAGTGGTGGCAGGAGAAAAAGCTTTTTGCCCCACCTTGTGGTACACCCTCTATAAGAGGCTCATGCCTGCATGGTGATGGGGTGAGCATGGGTCCATGCAGATGGCAAAGTCATCCAGCCTACTGAATGTGCTGTGAGTGGGTGTACCTGCCATTCACTGGAGGAATCAGGTGCCAGGTAGATTCTGCCTTTGTCTGATTCTCCTTAATCGAATACTGTGATATTCCCCAATAAAATGCCTTTGAGTTCTTGCACTTAGTGTTCAAACTAAAAAGTTTAATAATAAAGTTGCTCACTTCCCCTAATGACGGTCATGTGCGTATCCAGCTTTGTATGAAGCACCACTCTGGGGATAGAAGGGAAATGTTGCAGAGGACTAAATGTTGCTTCTGTGTATCCAGCTTTGTAATAAGCACCACTATGCGGGAAGGAGTGTTGCAGAGGACTAAATTTTACCTCTACGGCAGTCATGCTGCTGAATGTCTTATCAGAAAGCACAGAGTGAAAAAGAAGAAAGAAAAAAGAAACCTAAGAGGCTTAGACCTATTATTGGTATCTAAAAAAGCGTTTGGAGAAGGGCAGTGAGAAAATTTTAAAAAGGTATTTCTAACTGGAAATGAGAGCATCTCAGGTCACTGGCTTCAGGGCTGGAGTGAGGTCCTGTATGCAGAAGTGGCAATGCCTTTGAGTCCCAACTCAAAGTGACCTGGAAGTGGTTTGTATAGAATGATGCAGCAGTGTGTCCGAAAGGAGGAACGGCAGTCCAACACGCAGACCTTCTGGTTTCAAAGTCTCCCATATGTGTTGACTGCCAGATGACTGGATCCCTTAGTTATGTGATAACACCATCATAGATCACATATCACAGATGGAGCTCTTAGCAAAAAGTTCATTAACGCAGTAGCATGCGTCAAAATGGCAGGTGCTGTTCAGTGTGAGCAAGGGCACAGTGCATGTGGACTGAGGGGTGGCGTGGGTACGCCTGGATCCACCAAGAGGTCTGGTTTGCATATATAGATATTTCAGCGCATCTGAGATGACCACCAACGTCTGTTTCAACTGCTGCTAAGTTGCAGTAAAAAGCTGCTTATTTGACCTTCAGCCTACTGAGTGATGGAGATTGTGGCAACTTCTTCACGAGTGCCAGATGGCCCATTTCTGGACCAGAATGCTTGGCTTCGGTCCAGGAGAGGGCAGGCAGCCTGGCTGTCTTCGTGGTCCATGCTTTTCTCTCCATGCTAACCTTGAGACTGGAGAATGGAAGTTACTTGGTATCAAACCTGGGGCAATTTTGCACTTCCCTCCCCATCTGCTGGACAGGAAAGGAGCATGATTAACCAACATTGACTAGTGCTCGCATTTGGAATGCTAGTCAACTTTGGTCATTCCCAAACCCCCACCCCAATCGAATATTTGTCTGATTTGATTGCGGGACCAGTCATCTTCGTGGGGCTGCCATTTTGGCTGCAGCGCCCTCTGTGACTGCCATGACAATGACGATGCTCTCTGCACACACACAGTTGAGACTATGTTCATCCAAGGTGTCAGACAACCCCGGAGCCCTGGAAAAGGTGTGAATGTCCACAGCCTGGATGCTCCGGGTATGCTTAGGGTTAAGGTTGGTTAAGGTGTGGAGCACGATTTCATGCTTCATGCCTAATCAAAAATTAGTGAACTTCTGGGAAGGGACACTTGAAGGCTGTAACAGCCTCCTCCGAGTGTGGATGCTCTGCCCCAGACATTCACTAATTGTTGAATACCAGCCATAGTGCGAAAAGGCCTCTGGTTTTTGTACTTAGTTTTATTATCCCAGGATAGTGTAAGGCACCCTGTCCTAAGATACTTAATTTATCCGAGGCTTGGATGGACTGCCACTGGAGTGGCACAGGGCCGTCCACATTGAGACACCTTAGGCCTTTTCGCACATGGGCTTTTGGAACGCGCGGAAGACAGCTCGGAACGCAGCATTCGCATTGCTGCGGCCGGGTTTGCACCCCAGCCCGTTCTGGGATGTCTTCTGCGCGTTCCAGATGCAGAGCACTTTAAAGTTCACGCATGCGTCGCATCCCCGGGCCCTGAAGGTGTGTGTGGGTCATCTGCAGGGTGTAGGCGCCTACATCCAGGCACCTACACCCCATAGATGGGCGCAATCGGGTTCAGGGGGTGGGTGGGGTGGGTAGGTTTGGGGGTGGGGGTGAGTTGCGGGGGGTGGGGGTGAGTTGCGGGGGGTGGGGGTGATCTGCGCGGCATAGGCGCCTAGATCCAGGCGCCTACACCCCGCATATGGGCGCGATCGGGGTCGGGGGGAAGCCTTTGGAGACCGGAGCCACGCGCTCTGATCTCTGAAGGGGTCCTGCCCCATAGGGAGCTTGCCCCGGGCCCCGCAATGGGTGCCCGGATGCCCGGGTACCTTTGTGCCAGCTGCACAGGGCTCGATCGAGCCCCGTACAGCCGGCACGAAGCAGGACAAGCAGCCTGACAGCGCTGCTCGCACCCAATGGGAGGCAGCCTTGCGGGCCGTATCCCCGCCCCTGGCCAGCCTTTCCCAGCTAAGTAACTTTGGAACGCTTTCAGCATTCGCACACAGGTGCGCAGGAACACGTTTACACACGTTCCTGCGTTCCTGTGTGTGAATGCTGAAAGCGTCCTGAAGTTACTTAGGCCTTGTGCACTACATCCGTTCCGGATGTAGTGCAAAAAGGCCTCTTGTGCTGTCCCCCCCCCCTCCTGGTCACCATCACTGAAGGCTGAGTACAGACTTCAAGGCCTCCACTCACCTTCCAAAGAGCTTCCATCTGAGCCCTTTTCAAAAGTATGCCCATTTCTGCTGTGACGCCAAAATGGGGTCCCTGTATACTCATGACCCACTGTTCTGTACCAGCCCCACTGATAGGCTCATAGACCATATCATTAAGGTCTACCTGTGCAGCTAGGATAGGTCATTTTGGATGAAGTATCTGCTCTAGTGCTTCCTCCATGTGGAAGAATGGGTGAGGGTTTCCCTACCCCTTACCAGCATACGCAAGGTGTCACCTAGACCCTTTCTTGTGTCATACTAAGAGCATGCAGATATGACCAAAGTTTCGTGCCACCAAGCTCTGGAATAAAGGAGAGAAGGAAAGGTGAGATCTCCTGCCACCATCCTGCTGAATAATAGCAGCAGGAGCAAACTTGCCACGAGCCAGATTCGCAGAATGTTTTTTCTAGTGGTTTGCTCTAGTGGTTAGGGAGCTGGAGTCTTATCTGGGAATACAGGGTTTGAGTCTGCTCTCCTCCATGAAGGCAGCTGAGTGACCTGGGGCTAGTCACAGCTCTCTTCTGAGTTCTCACAGCCCCACCCACCTCACAGGTTGCCTGTTGTGGGGAGAAGAACAGAAAGCTTTGTCCACTTTGAGTTTCCTTAAATGGGTAAGAAAAGTGAAGTATAAAAGCCAACTCTTCTTCCTCCTCCTCCAAAAAGTCAGCTGGGTGACCTTGGGCTAGACACAGCTCTGAGTCCCCTTAAATGGTTGAGAAAAGCTGGGTAGAAAAGACAACTTCTTCTTCTTTTTCTTCTTCTTCTTCTTCTTGGCAAATAGAGCAGATTCCACTTGGGTGCTGGAAATTTGTGGATTTCAAAGAGTTGACTTTTAAATCAACTGAGTCTCCATTGCTGCAGATGCGGGAAATTTAGCAGGCTGCTTGATTTCCAATAAATGAAGCTACGTCTCCTTTAACTATAGATTGGTAGTGAATGCTCAAGCTAGGCCAGCCCAAGGCAAAGGATATCTTTGCCAGCTACCTGGCAACTAAGCTGATTGAGAGGAATAGATTCTTGCTGTGCATTTCAATCATGTGGTCGGTGCCCCATTGTGGCTGATTTACCTTCAAAACTGGCTTTTGCAATGTGAGTTTCAAACGCCAGGAAGAAAAATATGTACGTTGATCTTTTTTTCTCTTTTCGGCTATAGCATTCGGCAGAGTTCGCCGCTTCTTTGTTATAGAGAGCTGGACTACAGAGAGAGTGTCTTCTGAGAGCTGGTCATAGAGAGCTGGTTTTCTGCCTGCTACGGCCCTTTCTGTACTGGATCTTATTCCAGAATATGTCCTGGAATAGGGAGCTGCCACTCAAGTACTGGTGCAGGCTATGGGAGGCCAACGCTTTGCCCTTGGAGGACATTTTGCGCCTGTGGAAATGTTCAAAATTAGTTGAGAGATTCTTTCTTTCTTTCTTCCTCTCTTCCTTCCTTTCTTTCAGGATTATCTGAGCACTAAACCTTGACACGAAAACTTAAGTTTAGTAAGAATACACTCTGACAACACCTTGGCCCTGGTCACACCTATATGAGACAGGACTTCCGATTCATAATTCGAACTGAGGTTGTACCAGTTCTGTTCACACTTAGATCATTATAGGTTGTCCTTAGGCCATCCTTGCTTTGGGCTGCATCAATCACACCTTTCTCCGCAATCAGCCTGAGCCTCCCCTTGGCTCTCCACCCCTTTTGCTTCATCAAATCTATCTCCTTTCTTATTGGATGCCATTGTGTCACTCAAGGGAGAGGTGTGTGTGTGTGTGTGTGTGTGTGTGTGTGTGTGTGTGTGTGTTTGCGGTTCTTTTTTAAGCCTGCTTCTCCACCTCCACACACACCCTTCCTTTTTTATGTGCCTTTCTTCTCCGTGCGATCAATTTAAATAATAATAATAATCCATTTGCAGAAAATGCTAAATAGAGGAATCATACACATAAACTGAGGAGAGGACAAGAAGCGTCTCATGAATTCCATGTGTGCTACCCTTCCCTGGACTTTGGCCGAAAAGAAAGACTGCACCCCATCCACCACAGCACAGTTCAGCCTCCTTTAGCTCATCCCCGTGCTCACACTGAGGAAGAGAAGATGGCCTGGGATGCCAGGACAGACTGAGTCCTCTGGAAAAGAGGACTCCAGTTAGAACAATCTACAGGGATAAGCTGGTTTGGAAAATGAATTGAATAAAAATAATGTGAGTAACGCAACCAGGAGACGACCTGAAGTCGTCTTAAACTAAAGGTATGACCAGGGGCCTTCAGTGCCCAATATACAGCCTTCCAGAACCTGCTGAACTACAGTTGCTATGACTTCTGGCCATCCTAGCTAGGGCTGATGGGAGTTTTAATCCATTGAGGGCTGCACGTTGCATGCCCCTGATTGGCAGTTGTCAGTACAACTACATTAGCCTACTTGCTGAAACAGCAACTGATAAAGAGGGGCATATCAGATCTGGCAGACAGTTGTAATACTTTGCATTGTAATCTCAAATAATATCTCTCCTGGCTTGTGAACCTGCTCTTTTTCTGGAAAGGGATGTTTCACAGCCAGACATGGCAATAGTATGTACATTCTATTGCAGTCCAGTGTCCAGAGACCATGGCAATTACTCTTTGAATCCTCCAGTTTCAAGAGAGAGCTAATTTTGTTGATCTCCAACTTCTCCCCCAGCGGTAGGCAGTGGCAAACCACTTCTGTATCTCAGCCAAGAAAATGGCATATCAGCACGCATGGAGGTGCCCACACAGGCTCAAGGACCAGCCTAGTGTCTACTAATCCCAATCCTGCTCTTCTCCCGTTTCTTCAGACGTATGAAATGGTCCACTTCCAAGATCATTTCCTGTGTTCAGAGAAATGACCCCAGCTGGCCAGAGAACAAAAGTCCCCTGGCTGCAATGTTTGTGTGGCTAGATACTGCAGGTCGTGTGTGATCAGCGCACCTCACTTTAAGAACAGCACTACTGCCTGTATGGAACCGTTGTATTAGGAAGCCTTTTAAAAGTTCTGTTCTCTCCTTTTCCTTGACTGATTTCCAAGGCTGTCTTCCACTCCCTTCCTAATTCTGGCTCTGCATCACTAATGGGTTCCACTTGTGCAGTGGTTGCTTTTGGAGAAGGCATGGATCTAAGGCACGCTTTGAACCTCCTATCAGAAGAACGTTGGTTCCACCCATGCTATTACAACCAGAGGTTGCCAAAGACAATCACTGCAGAGATGGGCCTAAGTCTGCGTGTTCCTGGTCTGAAGTAAGAGTCTCACGTAGTGGGAGACATTAAGAAGAGCTCTGTTGAAGTAGTATTTGTCCTAAGAGGCAGCATGCTGTTCACATCCCACCAACTGTTGTTGGCTGTCAACAACACAGCCAGAGAACTTTTGTTTCCTGGCCTTAATGGCCAAGGAAGTCACCAAGGCTTTGTGGGCCTGATTGACTGCTGAGCTTCTATGTTTCTTTATTACTGTACTGTGTTTTGTGTGCATCTGCATACATGCATGCGTAATTGCAAACATAAATGCAATATTAAGGACCCACTTTGCTTTCCTTCTCAGGACCTGTTCCACTCCGGACAGGAATCATCCTCTGTTGGGGGAAAAAACATGAGGCATTTCCGCACTGAATCGCGTTCGAAACCGAACGCGTTCAGGCGGAAAGCTTAAGCCAGCTTCGGGCGCTTTCCCCGTTCACACACAGATGCGCCAGAACGCGTGTAAACGCGTTCCGGAGCGTCTGGGTGCGAATGGTCAAAGCGCCCGAAGCTGGCTTAGCCGGCAAACGCCGGCCAGGGGCGCGCCGGCGGCCGCGGAGGCAGATCGACAATCAGCTGTTTGAAAAACAGCTGATTGTCAAAGCCGCGCGGCGTCGGAGGCGAGCCGGCAGGCGATCGGGAGACAGAAGCGGCGCGAACGCTTCTTCTCCCGAACGGCTGCGGGCGGCTCGTCCGCGTTGGAACGCGTGTAGAGCACTTCGAAGTGCTCTACATTTCGAACGCGGAAAAGACAGCTGCGGACACGTCGGAACGCAAGCCGCGCGCGGGCAATGCGGATGACGTGTCCGCAGCTGCCTTTTTCGCGTTCCGTTTTCCCCCGTGCGAAAACGTCTATGATCAGGCTCCCAATATAAATGTACAAATAATATCATGGATTGTTTAGCTTTGCAAATATTTCACCAGCTCTGTAAAGTGATCTTCTGCTGGTTTGGATGTTTGGTATGGGTGTCTTTTTGAATGTGCAGCACTCTTCGTGCCTTCTGCACAATATTTGTTGTGTTCCTTGGATTTATGTTGCATTCATATTTGGCATGTGTCTGCATGCGTATTTGGTAGTACAGCATCCACAGATTGCTTGCACATATTCTTTAGAGGTTTCTGGAGGCTTGACTTTATTCTGAAAGGTCAAATCCAACATTTCCGCAACATAATTGAAAGGAGTGTGTTAACACTTAAGGCTACTGATTCACAGTTGTAATTATGATTTATTTACGTTTTAAATCACCAGCGGACTGGCTAAGCTACATGAGCATGATTTCTCTAGAGTATCTTTCTGGGGGGGAATTTAAGAGAGAAAAAGGGGGACGGAAATTGCTTTTCCCTATTATTTAAAACATATTCAATCCTGTCAAAATAAACTCATTGTTATGCACAATGTTTCCTTCTGAAGTCAACTTCACTTTTCTCTGCAATTTGAGGTGCTTTACTGAACTGGTTTACAGAGCAGGTTTTATGGACATTCCACTCTATTTTAAGAAGATTAATGAGCCATATGCATTTCTGGATAGGGCAGCTAATTACTGGCCATATACTTTTGCAACTGTGCGTAAAAACGACTAATTGCTCATCTTGTTCCAAAAGAGTCTTAAGCTTTTCCGAACACCCGCCCACCCCACTCTCCCAGCCCCCCAAAATTCAAATGGTGAAAATGTCTTTTGAGAAGAAAAGGTAACTCCACTTATTCCTGGAGGACTTTGCATTTTGCTAGTTCAGTAGAACTCTCTGGATAAAAATAGCCACACGTTAAGTTAACGGAACTATCTTGGTTAGCAAGAGTTGCATTGCAGAAATAAAAGGAGGCAAGAGCAAAGGAAGCATCAAGGAACTCAAAAGAATTTAAAAAAATAAAACCCTGGAAGGGAAATACTTAAAGAGAAGCCAGAAAAATCTCTTTCACTTGAAAAGCCCAAGAAAATAGGAATGTATTTTCTTCAGAGTTTTGAATGGCAGCTCATAACCACTTAGCAATATATTTTCCCCCATAGAAGGACACCTTGTCCCTGGTCACACCCTTAGTTTAAGATGACTTAAGGTTGTCCTCAGATCATGTTACTCTGCTTTTATTCAATTTGTTTTCCAAGCCGGCCTACCCCTGTTAGATTGTTCTAACCAGACTCCCCTTTTCCACAGGACTCAGCCTGTCCTGGCATTCCAGGCTAAGCTCCCTTCCTCAGTGTGAGCAGGGTGGGGGGCTAAAGGAGGCTGAACCATGCTGTGGTGGGTGGGGTCTAGTCTTTCCTTTTGGCCAATGTCTAGGGGAGGGCAGCACAAGTGGAGTTTGTGAGGCACCTTCCCTTCTCTCCTCAGTCTAACATTTTTTCCACAAATTTATTATTTTTTTAAAAAAAAATTAATCACACAAAGAAGAAAAGCACATAAAAAAGGAAGGGGGCATGGAGGTGGGGCAGCAGGCTTTAAAAGAACCACAAACATACGCCCTCACCTCCCTTGAGTGACAAAACGGCATCGAATAAGAAAGGAGGTAAATTTGATGCAGCAAAAGGAGTGGAGAACCAAGAGTTCCACGGAGGAGGCTCAGGTCAATCATGAATGCAGCCCAGTTTGGTCTAGTGGTTAGGGAGCCAGAATCTTATCTGGGAATACTGGGTTTGATTCTGCACTCCCCCATGAAGCCAGATGGGTGACACTGGGCTAGTCACAGCTCTCTTCTGAGCTCTCACAGCCCCACCTACATCACAGGGTGTTCTGTTGTGGGGAGAAGAATAGAAAGTTTTGTCAGCTGCTTTGAGAACCCTTAAATAGGTGAGAAAAGTGGGGTAGAAAAGCCAACTCTTCTTCTTCATCATCATCTTCTTCAATTGGGCTGCCACAAAAGGTTTCAGAAATGTCGGTGAACTTAGATCATTCTGACGACAGACAAGGCTGGCTCCAAAGGAAGCTGGATTCCCCACCTTCACAGAATCCTTGGCACTGATTCCTTTTTCCTTGGTGGCTATTATGTTGTTAGCAGTGACTTGTCTTGTTGTTTCATCTACTACACTGCAAGAAGGAAGGAGAAGAACAGTAGGCTAAGATACTAATTTTCAAATAGTTTTTAAAGGAAAAGTCTGAAAGTTGAATCTCCTGCTTTAGATGACAATTTGCCAGTGTAACAGAGAGATTGGGCTGACCTTTTTAACCATATTTGGAATTTGATTACATTCAAATCGCTTGACTTCATTTGGTAGAGGAGAGAAGCTTTGGTTGCTTGGAGTCAGAACCATAAAAAACATGAATCTAGAACAAGATTTGTCAACATGGTGTCCAAGGGTACATTGGTACTCCTGAAGCCTTTCCCTGGCATTGTAAAGCCTCTGAACTTGGAGAATGCACACCACAGTTTGGTCTTATGGTTAAAGCTGCCAGAAGAGGTGGTGACAGCTACCAGTCTAGATGGCTTTAAGGTAGGGTTAGACAAATTTATGGGCGACAGATGTATCAATGGCTACTAGAACGAGTGCCTGGGTGCATCTTTCAGGATGGGCTGGGGAGGAACCGGGGCGCTTCTAAGGCCATCTGCTGGGACTCGAGAGCAGGAGAAGGTTTGTCCTTGCCTCTGCTTGAGATGCCCGTGAGCATTTGGTGGGCCACTGTGTGCGACAGGATGCTGGACTAGATGGGCTGTGGCCTGATCCAGCAAGGCTTCTCTTATGTTCTTATGTCAAGCCCTTATTTGGTAGCCTCCTAGTTCAATTCTGGACTCCTCCACCAAGTCAGATGGGTGACCTTGGGCTAGTCACAGCTCTCTTTCTGAGCTCTCACAGCCCTGCCAACCTCACAGGATGCCTGTTGTGGGAAGAAGAACAGAAGGTTTCTCAGTAAGTTTGAGTTTCCTTGTGGGTGAGAAAAGCAGGGTAGAAAATACTTTACGTCAACTTCCACTGCTCTGGCAAAATAAGGAACTGGAAGGGGTGGTTTCCTGCATCGTGCCCTCCGCTGTCCTAAAGGTTGGACTTTCATCAACAAGAAAAGTGGCTGACTCAGAGAGGCCGAGTCTATCTGATTTCAGTGGTGTATTGCTGATAAGTTACTTTGTGAAAGGGAAGCGCTATATTATGCACATGCCTGTGACTCATCAGGAGAATTTTCTATACAGTAGCCTGCATTAAATACTTTAGGGCTGAATTTTAAATGTTCTATCTACGTCACAGTTGAATTAAATTTAAAAGTGACAATCATCAGATTGGTGCATGTGATTTTGTGGAGAAATTTAAATAGACTTCACATAATTGCACGCTTCGCACAGCAGACAGTGTCTTTATCCGATACTGAACGCTTCACCTGAGAAACACAAGTGGAAATGTTAGAATATAAAACATAATTGCTTTACATAAAGTTGATTTCTTAGAACAACTTTCAAGATCTTGTACAATGGGGACATCTAAGCATCTCACTGCCCTCTAGTGAAGAGCGTTGCTGCTTTTCTTACTGTTTGCCATTAACTTAATGGAAGCTCATTAAAGACCGGAGCGAGGAACTCTGATGTTCCAAACATTTGGCATGGCTAAAAGGTGTAAAACTGCAACTATTCAAGGATCTTTGCATACTTTCAAGTACCATAAAAGAGGCTTTGGTTATTTATTTCATAAATACAAATTTGGGCTATTTTCAACCAGCAAGAGGCAGGACAGGATATTTTTTAAAATCCCATAAGGCTGTTTCCACACCTAAGCTTTAAGTCTACTTTCTAGGGTTGTGCAGGAATGCAATTTTTGGGATTCGATTCAAGTAGAATCTTTAAAATTCAAATTTATCCACATTTGATTCGAACTGAGTAAATTCGAATCTATTCATTTGAATTTTAGATCCGAATTTGCACATACGAACGTCAACAAAATTCATATGTGCCCATATGCATCGTTACACATCCCGTATGCCTCTGTACATGTCCATACACATCCCGTATTTATCCCATATGCATCCCATCTTTGTCCCATACAGGTTCGTACAAATGCGTACGGAAGCAGGAAAGATGCATATGGGCAAGTGCGCATCATGTACATATCCATAAACATACAAATGTCTGAATAATTCAAACAAATAGATTCAAAAATTGGAAATTCTTTTTGAATGTTTAAATTTGAATTTATAGACATTCAGTTCGAATTCGAATGTCCAAATTTGAACGAACTTTATGCATCGGAAGCTGCAAGACCTTGAGTCGGGGCGCGCAATCACATGGGATGAGGCAGCCAATCGGAGTTGAGCTGCCCTCCCTGTTCTCATTGGCTCTTCTCGCCATTCCATCCGGTCTGGTGAGAAGATTCAAAGTTTCTTAATACTGCACTGCGAGTGCTGTTAAACCACCATTAACATAAATGCGTAGTAGCTATGGGATAATGCGTTGCCACAACGATCCATCAGTTGTCGTATGTGACGCCCCCACAGTGCCTGAACATTCCGCTGTGCACTATTAACAAATCTGGGTGCACCCGGTAGCTAACCCAAAGGTAGATTTTCCAAGTTAAATAAAACCAAAATCAAATAGCTTATCACTTTGCTATTCAATTAAAATGTAGGTGTGAATGCAACCATCATTGGGCCTTTTCGCACTTGTCTTCCTGGTTGTGGGAAGCTTTGGGCAAAATGGCCCTGAATGCATTAAGCATCTGCACCTCCGCCAACTCATCTGCAACTTACCTGAGGTGCAGACAGGTGTCCGGATGCCGCCATCTTGGGATCCCTGGTGCCAGCATCCAGGTGCGGTTCCATCACCAGGGCAACTGTGCCAGCATGTTTGCATGTCATGTCACATGTCCAACCAGCACTAGTAGGGTTGAAATGGGCCTGCCGGAGCCTTACCAACTCCAACACTTAGTAAAGGTAAGTGCATACATGGTGCAGGTTGAACCTACACCGTGCATAGTTAACGTGGGGTGAGCTCCTGCATGGAAGAAGCCATTTCTGGTTAGGAAATGGCTTTCACATGCAGATGTGAGCTCTGTCTCAGAGCTCACCCTGCGTAGACTGTCAGGCCAAGTGGGAATTGGGCCACAGTCTTTTTCCTGTGGCCTACCAGGCACAAAAAGCAGACCCCAGCATGGGTTTACTTACCCCCACATCTGGCGACCTTCATGCAAAGTCACCTTGCTGGTAACTTCCAAGAGCCAGCCATGTTCCCACTCCTGTTCTTTTGCTGTTCTTTGCATGCTTGCACTTTTGCTTGCCTCCCTTACTTTTTATATTGAGCTCTCCTTGCTGAGAGAGACGGATGCTAGTAATGGTCAGCACTCCTATACAAGAGGCACATGACTCATTTTTGCAGTTAACTAACGTGTGAGTTGAATACCCAGGACAGGATTATACAACAAAAGTGTCTTTGTGTGTCTACAGACACCCAAAGAATCAAAACCTATTGTACCCTGCCTCTTAGTGGTCAATGAAAAGGTTTAAGCGTGCTGTGTTTTAATCTCATTGAAGGGTGAAAAGGATTTTGTTCTGTCTGGGTGGAAAGTAATGGAAGGTATTCTTAAACTGACCCTTGTCTGGGCTGTGAACCCAACAGCCCTCCAGCCTCATTCCCAAAAAGGAAAAGGAATAATTAGGAAGGGAATAGAAAATAAGTCAGCAAGTGTCATTTTGCCTCTTTATAAATCTATGGTGAGACCACATTTGGAATATTGCATACAATTCTGGTCACCACACCTCAAAAAGGATATTGTGGAACTAGAGAAGGTGCAGAAAAGGGCGACCAGAATGATTAAGGGGCTGGAACACCCCCCTTACGAAACCAGGCTGCAACGTCTAGGCCTCTTCAGTCTAGAGAGATGGTGTTTAAGAGGGGACCTGATTGAAGTATATAAAATTATGCATGGTATAGAAAAGGTGGATAGAGAACATTTCTTTATTGCACAACACTAGAACCAGGGGGCACTCTATGAAGCTGATGCGTAGGAGAGTCGGATCCAACAAGGGGAAGTATTTCTTCACCCAGAGGGTCATCGGTTTATGGAATGTGCTGCTGGAAGAGGTGGTAACAGCTACCAGCCTAGATGGCATTAAGATAGGGTTAGACAAATTTATGGACGACAGGTGTATCAATGACTACTAGAATGAATGCTTAGGTGCATCTTTCAGGCTGGGGGGGGAGCGCGCAGAAGCAGGACACTTCTAGGGCCATTTGCTGGGATTCTGGAGCAGGAAAAAGTTTGTCCTTGTCTCTGCTTGAGACGCCCGTGAGCATTTGGCGGGCCACT
This sequence comes from Aspidoscelis tigris stejnegeri, assembly GCA_023333525.1. NCBI lineage: Eukaryota > Metazoa > Chordata > Lepidosauria > Squamata > Teiidae > Aspidoscelis > Aspidoscelis tigris. Next base: position 77,766,125 of record JALMGA010000005.1, on the reverse strand, counting down.
GTGTGTGACAGGATGCTGGACTGGATGGGTTGTGGCCTGATCCAGCAGGGCCTCTCTTATGTTCTTATGTAATCTGATCCCAACATCATGACAGACTTCATTCCACTTCTTCAAGGCATCTTCTCATAACCCATGGATCTCTTTATTTACCAACTATTTCTCAAAAGAGTATGGGGCAGATGAAATGTTGAACAAGTTCGTCCCCCCAGTACAGAACATCTGGCAAAATGTCCTTCGATGTCAGTAAGGAAATGGAGATTGGGGAAACTGTTGAGCTCTGATCGCCATCCCAATCCTGCAAATTACTGTACAAAATTTCCTTTGCTTGAATAACCATATAAAGGTTCACTGGATTCAAAGCAACGGCACTTAACATCTGTGGCACGTTGACCCGGGATGGGCACCAATGTTTGAAACATTCAAATTTTGATCGAATTTATTTGAATTTGAACATTCAAATTCGTATCGAATGCCTCTACATTTGAATCTAAACATTCAAATGAATTTTGAATCTTTAGAATCATTTGTATGAATTATTTGGACATTCATACGTGTACCTTATTCATATCCGTATGCATTTCAAGGACACGTATGGGATGCATGCAGGATAAAAACAGGATGCGTATGGATGCATACAAATGTTGTCGAGATTCGTATCTTCAAATCCGAATTGAATATTTGTATGAATAGATACTAATACATTCAAATTTTAAACATTCGAATCGATTTGAATATTCAAATATTCAATTCAAAGCGCATTGAATGCCGAAAATTGAATTCGTCCACACCTCTAATGCTGACCAGTGGGAAGTGGGGAACCATTGTGATGCGTTGTTGTTGTTGTGTACCACCAAGTCATGGCCAATTCCTGGTTGACTGCCTGGGCACCTCCATGAGCACCTTTATGCAGCTTTCTTGGCAGAGATAGAAAAGTAGTTTGCCATTGCCTGATTTCAGGAAGAGGCTGGGAGTTGAACCACTAACCATTGAACTCTGCCGCTGAGGTATAGCCACTCACCACTCATAACATAAAGGAATGCTATTAACTGGACTCCCCGACATGACTTTGACACTTCCAAAACCCTGAGCCTGACACACAGAGTACCTCTCTTGCGTGAAACAATTTGCCTTTTAAAACAAATTCTTCTTGGCTGTGAGCTGTGAACTAAGTCTTTACTCTAATGCACTATATCATGAACTGCATTTGAAATATGTTTATTTTTAGCAAATAAATGCTAATGTAAGCCTTCTGTTGTAAAAATAGGAGGTAGTGTTGGTTGAGGAGCAAAACACCATGAGGATATTTTCCTTACTCATAATTAGAGACGGGGAGGAAAACGTTGTCCTTTAAACCTCCTTTCAGTACTACCTCCCACTCCTTATTTTCCTCTTTCCCACGCAGGCTAACAAAAAGAACAAATCCTGTTGTACCATAAAGATGAAGAAAAAAACGTTTTCCAAAAAGGCATAAGCTTATGAGAGCTAGATAAAAGGCCATGTTGCTAAGATAGGATGAAATCCCTAAAAGGCAAATAAAAGATATCACAACACAGGAAGTAGCTACTTGAATCCACAAGCTCGTGTAGCATAGCATCCTACTCCTATAGTAGCAAGTCAAATGCCAATAGCAAACAAAGAAGAAGGACACCGAGATGACCAGGACCTGAGTACCTGGAAGCACAGATGTGGAAATTTGGTTCAAACCAATTCAATTCGAATCAAATGGACCCCTGTTTGAAGAGACCTTCAGCCTGAATTCCACCCTGTTTGGTTACATCTTTAAATGCCAAGCTGGGTTTTTTTCTGGATTTTCCTCTCTTCATTCAGGTTTTTCTTCATTCGGGCAAACACAACATTAAAGTTTTAATCCCCTTCCAGGAGGCCACCATTGTGGCTCTCCTGCTCCCCAGCCTCTGCTTTGTCCCTCCCCCCTCCCACTTACTCTGACAGGCCCTCACCCCACCTTGCTGTGATTCCCTTTGCTCTGTCATCAGGTCTGCATCATCTCCTCCCTATTGCTTTGATTCCTCTGTCGTCGGATCTGCCTCCTCACCCCCTGCTGCGATTCCCTTTGCTCTGTCATTGGATCTTCCTCCTGCCCCCCCCTTACTGCGATTCCCTTTGCTCTATCATCCGATCTGCCTCCTTGCCTCTCTTTGCTGCAGTTCCCTTTGACAGCAGCAGGAAGGTGTGACCAAGCCATTCCAGGCTGAAAACAGCTTGGATTCGGCTGCCTTCCTGATGCAGATTAAAATGCTAAGGTGTAACCACGGCCCTGGTTTCATTTGAACTCGGGTTGCTTAGTCAGACAGGACAATTTGATTCAAACCATTCAAGCTTTGCCCTTAAAATAGGGCTTTTTAAATGGATTTCCTTTTTTAAAAAAAACCCAAACTATTTGAACCTAGGTCTAGATTGATTCAAACCCAAGGAGGTTCAATTTGATTTGAACCAAACTTTAAAACCTGATTCCATGCACGGTTGGAAGTACCATTCAGGGACCAGGAACAGGCATTAGGAAGAGAACTGTACTTACTCAGATTTTACTTCTATTGTCCTCTGTTGAAGAGAACCTCATCCGATAAGTAGTATGGTGATATAGATGAAAACCATTTTGCTTTCTCAAGGGGTTTTGAAAGTGTATTTTGCTCCTCAAAACAAATTGTTTTTGACTATATTTTAATGTTGTTGTACCTGTGTTGGCTTTATCCAGGTGCTTTTACTGAAATCAGTTATTTTAGCCTAGCCGGTGTTCTTTGTATTGCTTTACTGTATTTAGATGAGTGCTCAAGAACATGGTGAATTGACAGAAGTATGTGAATCCACAAAATAACACAGGCTTTCGTTAAATGTTTTCTGAAGGCCAATTGAAGCATATATATCTCAGTGCCATAACAACCAGTAGGCACTTAAGTGGCAATTAAGGAAGCATCTGCATAGTAAGAATGAGTGGTTTTCCTTAAAATGTGTTATGGGCTGCCTCCAGACTTGCAAAATAAATCCGCAGTTAAATATTAAAGTGCAGAATACTTACTGCGCAGCAACAACTGGCCGTCCTGACTTGAAAGGCAGCCCCATAGCTTCCCCTACGGAGCTGCGAGAGCTAAGGAGCCACACGCCATCACGTGGGTTGAGGCAGACAATCAGATCTGAGCTGCCGTTCCTGCTCTCGTCCCTCTGCTCTCGCTGTTCGGCCTGCGCTGAGGGAAACTTTGGATTTTAGATTCCACTGCGCAGTGAGTGTCCTTGATCCAGCATTAAGGTAAGCGCGCAGTCTGATTGGATAATGCAACACCACAACGATCCATCGATCGTTGTTTGTGACAACTCGATTGCGACTGCACATTCCACTGTGCAGTTTAAACGTGTCTGGACGTAGCCTGTCTGGGTTCCTCTGTGCCGTCATGACAGTTCAGGGGATATTTTTCAGTAGACACCATAATTTCAATTGGAAACTCAGTCACTCCATTTAGCCTTTATTCAAGGGGAAGGGGACAGTACATACTCAAAGGTAGTATGCCTTTATGGGAGAGGTATACTAATACTAAAAAGAAAGCTATTCCTCATGGAAGTGAAAAAAGTCTTAGTGGTTTCTGCACTGGGTTGTTAGACCACATTGGGCATGTCTCCACACCAAAAAATACTCCAGATTTAAGCTTGTTTTGCCTCAGAGCATCTCCATGCACAGCCTTACTCCAGGCTATATCAGGCGCAAAGGAGGAAAATCTGCAGCAGAAAAACACCCCTTTCAAACAGTACTACATCCGACGTTGGGGGAGACCATAGATTATCCTGGGAGCGTGGAGATGCACACAGATTTCTTTAAAGTGTCTTTCTGGCTACATTAATCTTTCTCATTTTTTACGTGTGTGTGTGTGAAAACATTCCTTTCCTTGGCTGCCAAGAGTTAAAAGTGTAACCAATGATTGGAACATAGTTCCAAGCATAACTAAAAGCAAATCGCTCCCTGCAGCCTGTCAGCCAGCCTGCCTGCCAAGAGTTAAAAGCATAACCAATGCTTGTAACAATGCTAGTCTCTGTTTTAGCGCACATACAGAGTTTCTGTGCTTGCTGTCAGGGAAAAGTGTGTGTGTGAAAATAGATGTTTCCCCCTCCATTGTTAAGATAATTAGCATCATTTTCCCCTGATAGCAAGCACAGAATTTCTCTCCCCCTCCCAATAATGTGAAAGGAAGAGAGAGTTCACTGGACAGCTTCTGCGCACAAACAGTTGCAGGGAGTGAGCTGCTTTCAGTTATGCTTTTAATTCTTTGCAGCCAAGAAAAGGGATGATCTGTGTTGTATTGTGGAGGTTCAATTGAGGTTTTTGCCTGTCATCGCTGCAGTGGGCAGGGGGGATGGGTAGGGAGAAAAAGATGCAGGCTCACAAAAAGTGGCTTGCATGGGGACAGGAAAGTACGTGTTAAATCCGTGTTGCCCCAAACCACATGGGGTCACTTTATTTCGAATTACAACACACATTTTTAAAATCCGATGCAAGAGAGAAGCAAAAAGAGACCAAGGAGAAGCGCCCATTGTCTGCACTACAGTGTGGAAATGGAATAGTCTAGAAGATGTCAAGTCTCCCTGGTAAAACACTCTGTCTCTACTGGATACACAAGACTAAAGTGGCTCTCTCAGGCACCTCAGACAGACAGTGTGGGGCCCTCATGTTCCCAACTCTTCTCTAATCCACCTTTTCTAGCACATAATGTTCAGGAGAGGAGAGAAGGCCAGGCTGGTGTGTGAACGATCCCATGTCAAAGTCTTCTCTAAGCTCCGTTTGATCCCATGCCTAGCATTCCCTAACAGGTTTGCTTGGTGCCCACCTGGATGTAGCCTGTGATGCTGCAGCATTTCTGCCTACATTCCTTGACAAGAGTTGAATCAGAGCAGGTTACCACACATAGCATTGTACCTTCCTGGTACAGAGTTGCTTAACCATGTTGTTTCCCTGCCTCACATATTTCCTGAGTATGTCTTGGGCTTTAAGCAAGCAAAACATTTTTCTAACTGCAGTGTGGATGTATAGATGTTATCTTTGTTTCTGAGCTTCTGATTTTCTAATATTAGATCCTACAAAACTTTCTGGTTCTGGTTCTTTTGAGTCTTGTAAATTGGAAGGATTAATCCTGTTCTGAAACGTTTGCTTTCTTCGCTCTCTCTTCAGTTCTAGATAGGATATATTCAATTCTCCCTCGTTCATATTATTATCTGACAATAGGCTTTACGTTATTAAACATTTCATCTTTGCCTTATCTCTTCTCATTACAGAATTATTGACGTGCCATTCAGCCACAAGAACTATTGACAAGGGCCTTGTTTCTGCTAAGCTGATACATCTAAATCCTATTTTTACCACTTCATATTTCCGGTGGAGCTTGGATGACTAGCTGTCCTTCTTCAAGGACTCTCAAAGGATGGTCCTTTTGCAGAAAGCAGCCACTGTTTGCAGAACTATCCAGGCCAAGTCCAGTTTAAAAATGTTGCTGGGAAGGCTTTGTCTATGTTCTGGTGTGGTCTACCGGAAGACTGTCCACATGGGATGCAGCATTGGAGCAGGTCGTGGAGAGAAAAAGCAGTGCCCGCTCCAGTGAATCAACCCAGCTGCTCATGTAATCAGTGAATGACTAGGCCACTGTGTTGAACCCAATGAGCCAGGCATTATATCCCCAGGCTACCAGAAATGGCCCCAGAAGTAGGGGTGTGCATAAATGCAGTTTTTGGGATTTGATTCGATTTGAATAGAAAATCCAAACATTTGATTCAGTTCGAATCTTTACAATTTGAACTTAGCCAAATTTGATTCAGACTAAGCAAATTCAAATATAGTCTTTCAAATTTTGCAGTTACAAATGTTAACAAGGTTCGTATGTGCCCGTACGCATAGTTATGCATTCCGTATGCATCCGTACACATCCGTACTCATCCTGTAGTTATTCCATATGCAACCCATTTTTATCCCATACGGATCCATACAAATGCATACAGATGTGGGAAAGATGCATACGTGCAACTACTCATCGTGTATGAACCCGTACGCATACCAATGGCCAAATAATTTGAACAAATAGATTCAAAAATCCAAAATTTGTTTGAATGTTTAAATTCAAACTTGATCACATTTCAAATGTTTTCGAATATTTGTGCACATTCCTACCCAGAAGTGTGCTGCTTCTGCGCATCCATCTTTTAAAATCCCAGCCAGCAACTTCAGAGGCTTTGAGCCTCTGATGGGGTCTGAGCTTTCTGCAACACGCCAGGAAAGGGATCTCGGGGTTTTGGTGGACAGTTCAATGAAGGTGTCAACCCAGTGTGCGGCAGCAGCGAAAAAAGCTAATTCAATGCTGGGAATAATTAGGAAGGGAATAGAAAATAAGTCAGCAAGTGTCATTTTGCGCCTTCATTAATCTATGGTGAGGTCATATTTGGAATATTGTGTACAATTCTGGTCACCACACCTCAAAAAGGATATTGTGGAACTAGAGAAGGTGCAGCGAAGGGCAACCAGAATGATTAAGGGTCTAGAACACCTCCCTTACGAAACCAGGCTGCAACATCTAGGCCTCTTCAGTCTGGAGAGATGGCGTTTTAAGAGGGGACCTGATTGAAGTATATAAAATTATGCATGGTACAGAAAAGGTGGATAGAGAAAATTTCTTTTCTCTATCACACAAAGGTAGAACCAGGGGACACTCTATGAAGCTGATGGTTAGGAGAGTCAGGACTGACAGGGGAAAGTATTTCTTCACCCAGGGGCTTATGGAATGTGCTGCCGGAAGAGGTGGTGACAGCTAACAGTCTAGATGGCTTTAAGGTAGGGTTAGACAAATTTATGGATGACAGATGTATCAATGGCTACTAGAACGAATGCCTAGATGCATCTTCCAGGCTGGGGGGGGGAGGAACCGGGGCGCTTCTAGGGCCATTTGCTGGGATTCTGGAGCAGGAATAGGTTTGTCCTTGTCTCTGCTTGGGATGCCCATCAGCATTTGGCGGGCCACTGTGTGCAACAGGATACTGGACTAGATGGGCTGTGGCCTGATCCAGCAGGGCTTCTCTTATGTTCTTATGTTCTTATGAGCTTCAGCCTATCAAGCTGAGCCAAGGTGGGCCTCTAGAGTGCAGTTGGCCCTTGCCTATGCTGCAGGCTACCCCCAATCTTAGGCCAGATCACTTGATCTACCCCAAGATCAGACTAGCATGGAGTTTAATAATGCTCACTGTACAGAAATCGCCTAAGACACCAAGAGATCAGATCCCCATTAGACTGTGTGCTTAGTTCATTAGTCAGTGCCTCTCAACCTCATCTGCCTCACAGGATTGCTTTGAAAGGGGGAAGTGACTCTTTTGAGTGCCTCCTTGAACTCACCTCATTGGGGGAACATTTGTGTATAACAGAGATGTGTGGGATTTTTTCCCATGTTTGCTCTACATTGGTAGCATCCAGATTAGCGGAATAAAATCTGTAAAATCCACTGTTAGAGAGAAAGCACAGCTTAGCTACTGTGAATCCATGATGCGCCATTCGGACTTAGCAACCTCCCCGCAGCTTCCTCCTCGGTAGCTGTGATACTTCCGTCGTGCCTGCAGTGAGGCGCGCATCATGTGGGATGGGGCAGCCAATGGGAGCTGAGCCTGCAGGCTCAGCTCTTGTTTGCTGTTTTCGCCGTCTTGTCCAGACTGGCAGGAACATTTGAATTTACCTGATACTGTGGAGCGAGTGTTGATGGTTCTGCAGTAGATAAATTCAAAGTAGCAGCAGCGGCATGTGCCACCACTACACAGTATTGGTCATCAGGTGCGACACCCACGCACTGACTGCGCACCAGAATGCACAGTATCTGTAAGTTTGGACACACCTCTTGAAGCAAGTGTGAAAAAAATTCACACTTGTGCAAATACAGTCTCTTCAAATGCAGTAGGATTTTCTTTGAATGTTCTTCAAATGCTATCCGAATCCCCTCGAAGTCTCTTCTGAACCCGCTTGGAATCTGCTCTGAGTCTGCTCTGAATCCACTTTAAATCTGCTGCAGATGTGACTGGGCAGCCACTTTACTGTTTCACAAATATAATGAATATTCGCAAATATAACGAAACATTGAATGAATGCCCCAAAGCATTCACTTCGCATTCAAATGTCACTCTTCCAATGTAGCCCACATTTGATTAGATTGTGAATATTCAAATTTGTACGAATTTGTACAAATGTTTGTAGCACAAACCCGTTGAATAATTTGTGCACATCCCTAGTGTATAAACCTAAAGTAAATAAAGGCTGTTTGAAAGGGAAATGAGTTATTCTTGAAGTTGCTCTTCCACCAATGAGCTCTCAGAGAGTAAGTGAGCAGCTGCCAATTACCATATATATGCACAACAGACTGTCTTCCACTGTATATTAGCTGTTGCTGTTTAAAATGATAGCAATTCTTCTGCAAATAGAATCAGCCATGTGAATTAGCAGCAGCTATTTTTAAGAGGAGCCCTGTCATCTTTTGTCCTTTTTCAGGGGTTGGGGGGGAGGGCAATGTGTTAAGTGGGTCTCACATGACCGAACGTTCTCCAGCACTTTGACATTCTGAGACAGTGGGCTGGGAAAAAAATGATTGCGCTTGGCAGAGGTGGAGGAAGCAGAAGAAAGGGGAAACGACAAAGTAGATGGATAATGTCAGGATTGGGTGGAATTGGGAATTGGCAACAGGTTGACATCGCCATCTAGTGGGCCTTGGGTGTATTTATTTACGATATTGAGCTTTGGATGGTATCCTGACCATCCTGACACCATTCCCCTCCCTTCCAGTGTACTCCCACAAAAACCATGTAAGGTAGGTTAGGCTGAAAGATTGTGACCGGCCCAAGGTCACCCGGTGAGCTTTCACAGCAGATTGAGGATTTAAATCCAGGAACTGGTTCTCTAGCCACTACAGTCGGACCCCCATATCCCTCGATCCAGTAACCGCAGTTTCAGGTTCCTGCGGTAACCGGATCAGCTCACTTCCACCCCCTGCGTGTGCCATTTGGCCTACTTTAAGGTCTTCTGAGGCCTGGGACAGGAAGAAAATGGCCCAAAATGGCACGCAATTTGATTTCTCTGGAATTATGGGGAATGGAGTGCATTTCCCAGCACTTGCTATTATCCGCTGTAAGGCATGGAATGTATCCCCTGCAGATACGGGGCTCTGACTGTATCAACACTCAGTTGCTTGCACCCTAGTTGCGCAGCTGTTACTATGTGCTGACACAAAAGATAAGGGTTTCCCAATGATCAGTCTTAGCGCTTCAGTCTTCTCTTGTTTCCATTCCTGTCTTGCCTTCAAGTCCTTATTCTTGCTTATCTCCAGCATAAGCATCCAGCCCATCCTCAATACCAAAATCATTTTCTGGTGAGCTACAAATCCTGGTTGTCTGCTCTTGCTACTGAGTATTGACCTCCTCACTTGACTTAGGACCTTCTTCTGGCCTGTCTTATTTCCTTGCTTGCTCTGTTTGCTATCTTGGGAGGTTTTCAGTACTGTGCCTTGTGACTGCCTACCTTGTAGGGTTTTTCACCGCCTTGCAGCCTGCTTTCTCCTGAGGCGTCTTCCATCAGGTCTTACTCCTGGGGAGCTTTCCTGTGCCAATCGCTGCTAGCCAAGACTGCTCCCCGTCTCAGCCAGAACTACAGTCTTGTCTCCAGTCCTGCCTCTGTCTCCAGCCAGATCCCAAGGATCTGCCTCCACCTCCAGCCTAATGCTCACATTTTATCACACGCTATTTGACCGGTGTTTGTATAAACCTTCACCTTCATTTCATGCATTGTTGTCCATGCAACAGTTGCATGGATGGAGTACTGGGCCCCTTGACTTGGTCTGTCCTTGTTCCAATCTACCATGCAATTCTCCCATATCACAAAACATACAGTTTGACAGCAGGTCTGGCTTCGTGTAGATTGCCCACTCCAAAAGGCTAAATTAACCAGCACTGTATCAGCAGTCAAAAGTGCCTTTTTTCCAGTTAAAAAGAAAATTAAAATAGATAATAAAGCCAAATACAGATAAAATGTAGAGAGCTCTAAAAAGCACATCTCCGTGCATTTCAGGCTCCACCCCAAATTCCCTCTCAAAGGCTAAATAGGAAAATTTATTTATTTATGTATTTATTTATCACATTTCCATATCACTTCATCATCTAATCACAAAGCAGTTAACAAGATAAGCCTGCCCACAGCCATAGGCTCCATCCACACGGCTAACAAAGGTCCCAGGAAAAGAGCCCATTTTCCTTCGCTTCACCCAAATGTTTCAATTTTTTATTTTCAAATTTTTATTGCAGTTTCTGTCATTTAAATGTCCTTCAGGAGACATTACTTGCCCTGTGCACCTTCTCTTAAACCCTTTCCTTCATATACCCTTCTCCTGCAGCTGATCTGTATAAAAATTATTCTTTTCTGGACAGAATTCCTTATACCTGTGTTTGGGGATGAGTCAGGACCACAGTAGACATTTCCACTCCTGCCTACAGAAGAAGAAGAAGAAGAAGAAGAAGAAGAAGAAGAAGAAGAAGAAGAAGAAGAAGAAGAAGAAGAAGAAGAAGAAGAAGAAGAAGAAGAAGAAGAAGAAGAAGAAGAAGAAGAAGAAGAAGAAGAAGAGTTGGCTTTTCCACCCCACTTTTCTCACCAATTGTAAGGGGACTCAAAGCGGCTGACAAAGCTTTCTATTCTTCTCCCCACAACAGAACATCCTGTGAGGTGATTGGGCCTGTGAGAGCTCAGAAGAGAGCTGTGACTAGCCCAAAGTCACCCAGCTGACATCATGTAGGAGTGCGGAACCAACCCAGTATTCCCAGATAAGAGTCTGGCTCCCTAAACCACTAGACCAAATTGGCAGCTTGATGTTCTGGTTCCAAACCCTCTAGCCCAAATGCCAGCTACTCCTGAGAAATCTCTTCTTTCTTCTCAGGCATATTATTCTTTCCTGTGCTCATCAGCTGCCATATGGCCAGTCTTTCTAAGAAACTGCTCTCCTTGTGTGCTGCGTCTAGCATGCCAGACAAAACCTGCCTGTGCCTGCTGCTGGCCGCCATCTTTGTTTCTCGCACTTTCCCAGTCTACCTCTGTGGCAGATGCCCTGCTATATCTAAGTTGTCATGTCTTCTTTTACCCACCTACAGTCTACCAACGTAGTTCTCTCATCCATGCCCAAGTCTAACAGACGAGAAGGTGGTTATCCTGCTATATCTGGCTTTCTGTCAACATTGCTGAAACCACCTGTTTTGTTCATGTTTTCCCCCCACTTTCTGCTGGCAGTTCCTTTAACACTTGCAGATCATACTGTGGTTGCGTAAGCTAGGCTCCTCTTTTGTGGACTGCCTTTCTCACAGACAGATGTGGAATGCCCCACTCAGGGACAGATGTGGAATGTCTTTCCCATAGACAGATGGCCGACCTCCTATGTTTGCTGTTTACTTTTCTCAGCTTGTGGGAAAACTGGAGACACGACAGGTTTGTGACTTTGCTGGTTTTTAAATCTGTTTTAATGTATTATTTTAAAACGATAAATATTAAAATGCATTAATTAATTTTGTTTCACAGTATTTTTGGAATATTGATATACTTCCCCAAGCTGCATAGCTGTGGATGCATGGAAGAGTTCCAGATTGGAAATGTTGGGCATCCTGTCTAACTAATGCTAATATTTAAAGATTGTGGGTTTCTTCAGGGTTTTTTTTTATTATTGTTGTTTTTCTTTCTGTGATTTTCACTAATCACTAAATCTCCAAGCTGAAGGGCAGGATATGAACCAAATAAATAAGGCTCCATCTACATATTAAACTTTAAAAGTGTCTCAATAGGAGCTTAGAGGTCATACTGTGCTCATGGTAGTGAGAACATCACCATCACCACCACCATCACCACCACCATCACCACCATCACCACCACCATCACCACCATCACCACCACCACCATCACCACCATCACCACCACCACCACCATCACCATCACCACCACCACCACCATCACCACCATCACCATCACCACCATCACCATCACCACCACCACCATCACCATCACCACCACCACCACCACCATCACCACCATCACCACCACCACCACCACCATCATCATCATCATCAATGTTTATTCATAACACTCTTTCCACCAAGGGAGTGTATAAGGTTAAAAATTACAGAAATAATAATAGCATAGCAATAAAACAATATAATAATAATAACATGGTCCCATCTCTAAGCCACTGCTGAGTTGCCAAGTTCAATGTGTGTGGATGTTATTAAATTTTGTAATTAAATGGCTCTCTCTTAGGTCACTTTTAACTAGAGATGTGCATGAATGAGTTTTGGGGATCTATTCGAATCTGTATTCATTCGAATAGATCCCCTTTGAATGTGGTAGGATTCTATTCAAGACGAATGTATTTGTATGGATTGACAGGAATATCCGAATGTATATGTATCCCGGATACATATCCTGGATACATATCCTATACAAATGCATACGTAACTGATGTGAATCCCCCTCCTGTCTTATAAACACACATACCTTGCCTCTCTGTTTCTCTGAACCTGCTTTCCCTGTCCTCCCATCCTAAAGACAAACCCCTTTTGTACATGGAATGATTTTTAGAAGGTGCGTGCCATTACAGCCCAAGGATAATGATTAATTCAGAGACAGAACTGGCATTACTAGTATTTTTGTAACTTCTTTTGGGAATTAGTTTGGCCTTCTCTGTCCCGTTTTATTTTTTGTGTGTGGGGATGCTGTTTTGCTATATTTCATTTTGTTTTTACTCTGCTTGTTACATGCTCTGGGACTTTTGTATAGAATGGTATAACAAGCAGATAACGAAATTGATAGAAGAGGCACAGTGTTGCAAAAAAGCAGGCCTGTTGTGGCAACACGGCCAGAGTGTTCAAGAAATATGGTAGACAACTGTTTAGACCAGTCATGTCAAACATACGGCCCGCGGGCCGCATCCAGCCCGCGGGCTGCATCAAAACGGCCCGCGATCGCCTCCACCACCGTCTCCTGGCACCCCCCGGTGCCATCCGCTGCTCCCTCGTGCCGTCGGCTGCGCCCCAGCCTCGCCGCCGCCGGCCGCCAGCCGGTGCAGGCCCGACCCTCGCCCTGGGTGCCGCTGCCTATCGGAGGGAGGGGGCGGAGCCAGCATGGGCGAGGGGCGTGTGTCTGCCGGCCATGTGAGTGCCGAGAAGAGAAGATGGCGCTGGGCGTGCCGGGCCTGGGGGGCACAACCGGCGCCTCCTCCTCCTCCTCAGCCTTGCTGCCTGTGGCCGCGACGCCCCCAGGCCCCGCTGCTCACTGCCCGGAGGAGGAGCAGCGGTGGCAGCACCCGGCAGGTACCAAGGGAGGGAGGAAGGCGCGCTTCTAAGGCCATTTGCTGGGATCCAAGAGCAGGAAGGAAGCAGAAGGGCTGAGACCTGATATGTAAAGTAAGATATGCTGACTGGCTGAAATGTTTTCCACACTCCTTGCATTCACATGGTTTCTCTCCAATGTGAGATCTGAAATGTGCAGTGAGATATGCTGACTAGCTGAAGGAACTAGTATTAAGATTTTAACAACCGTATATTATATACTATATAATTAAATAAATAAAATGTTATAATAATTCAGTACATTTTTTTTATTTGAATCCGGCCCACCTACACATTCTAAATTTAATATATGGCCCTCTGCAAAATTGAGTTTGACACCTCTGGTTTAGACAAAAGCTTCATTGTGTCTCTTTGACATCCAGACATAACTGCTGGTCCTTTTCTCCTCACTTTTTCTGCACCAGTATAGCCACAATTTAGCAAATCATCCCCATTTCACTGTGTGTATCATTGCGACACTTTCTTGTGCAGCACTGACTGAGACAAGGAAGGAATTTGCCATTTGAACATTGTTAAAGAGCCTCTTGACAGATAATTGGAAGCCGAGGAGGCACCGGGCTTGACCTCATCAAGAAAACCATTTGCTCTCCATCAGCACCTTGGTAAACCTTTATAATAATCTCAGCAGCAAAGGAGAGCAGCAAAAGATTAACTCTCTGAAAGCTGGATTCCTTCATCCCTCACCTGTTTCTTTCATTCTTCCTTGGCCAGACAGCTAAACAGTTTAGAACCTTAAGCAGTGGTTACCCTGAGGGCCAAATAGTCCCCAATGTAAATCATTTTCCTGTGCATGAAGGTGTTGCATCATTTTTTTGGAGGGTTTTATTCTCTTTTTTCCAAATCCCAGGTAATGAAAGTACTAACGAGGCAGTTCAAAAAGGAATCAACTTCACTTTATAATCACAATAGTTCCAGTAGTTTTTGCTGCATTGCTATGGAATGGATAGAATGCATATGGGCATGTTAATTCGCCTTTTGTGAATTCAGCAGAATCAAAAGGTTGAAAGCTGCAGGAGGAGGGTTTGAACAAGTGAGGAGATCTACTCAAGCAGAAATCTGCTCAGTAAATTCCTTTAAAAAATGAAATTCAGTACAAATTGAATGCACACGGACTGGGGTGTGCACAAATGCAATTTTTGACATTTGATTCAAATTGAATATTCGAATATCCAAATTCATACAAATAACAAAAAACAAATGTCTGGATCAGTGTTTCCCAAAGTGTGGTACAGGTACCCCCAGGGGTACGGGAAGAGTTTGGTGGGGGTACGCGTTGCACCGGAGTTTGGTGGGGATCATGTGGGAATATCCACTGCACCGTGCTTAGCTGCGCCCACAGAACAAGGAAAGAAATAGGCGCGTATCGCAGTTTTTACACGGGAACTGGGGCCATCGTACATCGTATCACAACTCATTATGTCGGGAACTTCTGCGCATCCTTCGCGCAGCTCAGGTTCGGCCATTTTTAAACTGCGGGAACATTAACAGTTTTCGTTGAGCCGCGGAGCTGTTTAAATGCCGGAGAATTGCAGTGTTATCTAACGGTCTTGTGAGGCGAGACACGGCGTGAATATACTGCACTTTGTTGTGTATGTACCAAAAAAAGAAAAAATATATTTTGATTTTTATTAAAGTATATGTTTTTTATGAGGGGTATTCAGCATTACGAAAATTATAGAAGGGGTACACTTATGTCAAAAGTTTGGGAAACACTGGTCTGGACATTCAAACCAATACGAATACATTTGTATCTATTCATTCAAATATTTGATACGTATCCAATGATGCGAATCATATACGCATCCCGTTTTTATCCCGTAGGCATCCCATTCTCATCTCGTACGTATCTGTACGGATGCATACAGATACCCACAAGGTGTGTATGGATACATATGTGATGTATACAAGCCCATACACATACGAATGCCTGAATTATTTCTACGAATAATTCAGAATATTTGTATTCGTACAAATACTAAAAATCTAATGCCTGGACATTCAGTTAGTAAACAAATGTCTGAATTTGTTCGAATTCATCCAAATTACAAATATTTCAAATATTTATGTGCATCTCTATCCTAAACCAAACAAAGCTGAATAGGCAAGACAGTTGGCTCATATGGGCAACACAGCCTATTTAGTGGGTTTCTTGTGGCAGTTTTAAAAAGAAAAGAGATGATGTTTAGGTGACCTGTGTGGAAATAAGCTTTCAACGATCCTAGAACAGATGGTGAGTTTCAAGGCCAGAAGAGTCTGGGCCACACAGATGGAGAGGAATTGACTTATTTGTGCAGAGATTGATCTCATGTAGTGTCAGCCACAGCTTATGACATTTATTAAATTCCTTCTTTCATCCACATAACCCTGCTATGTAAAACTTTGAAGGAGAACTAATAAAGCTTTTGGTATGTTGTGTCTCTGAGATGGCTTTTAAAAGGTCTCTGCATTTAATGACATATGGTGAAGGCTTTGAATAGGTTTTGAACAGAAAACGGACACTAAAGTGCATAGATTTTTTTTTAAAGCCTTTAAAGTGTAGGTTCAATCTTTAATCCACTTTGGTCTGGCCACAGACCAAAAACATTACAGAAAGACGGGCCATGTAAAGCTAGTTGAGCCATAAAATTGCTAACTGGGGTTTATGCCTTATAACTATACTCAGAAGTGGAGCATTGTCTGTCTGATATGCAGAGTGACCTGCTAGAAATCCAAGAGCAACGTCCATCACATTGGTTTCCCAACAAGGGAACCGCTTAACCCTGTCCCAGCTTTGGACTCTATGGCAAGTGTAACAGTAAAGCCAGTTTAGCTATAAAAAAACACCAACAACAGGAAACCTAACTAACTCCATCTTAGCCTTCAGAGACTTAACATTGGCTAAGAAATACCTTTCAGCTGGGAAAGCCTGTTTGTTAATTTAAACTTTGCAGTAGAGAGGCCTTGATGTCTTTGGGAGGCAAACTATGTTGAACTAATTGCATCTGTGAATTAGGTTCCTAAGGACTGGTCTCCGTGGTCCCTTTTTGTTTTGCTGTTGCATCGGATTTTAAAAATGGGTGTTGTAATTCGAAATAAAGCATCCTCCTGTGGTTTTAATTGGAACAGCGAAACAAAAAGACGGGTTTTAAATCAGAGTCACCCAGGGAATTAGGTAGGTGAGCAGGGTAGAAGGTGCCGCCACTGCTGCCACCACACCACCACCGCCACTGCTGAAACAGTGCAGTGTCCCACAAAAGAGCCAGCACCCACCGGTGGAAAAAGGGGGATGCAGTGCTCGTGCCACCTGCCGCTCACAGTGGCCACCAGCACTCTCCCTCTTGAGGACAGGGCACCTGGCGGCAGCGGCTGCTGCTGTCAAGGTAAGCAGGACAGAAGCCGCCACCTCATAAGCAAAGCAGCGATCTGCCCCTTTCTTTTACAGCTTCCCTTTCCTCTCTCACATGGGTGCACCTGGAGGCAAGGAGTAGGAGAGAGAGGGAAGGGAAGGGAGAGGAAGACACACACACTCTCTCCTTTCAGCTGTCATCCAGCTCCCTGCATTCACGTAAGGCAGTTGTTTGAGCGCATAAGCAAAGCAGTGATCTGCCCCTTTCTCCCTTTCCTCTCTCCCTGCTCCTTGCCTCCAGGTGCACCCATGTGTGTGTGCGTGTCTTCCTCTCCCTTCCCTTTCCTCTCTCCCCTGCTCCTTGCCTCCAAGTGCACCCATGTGTGTGTGTGTCTTCCTCTCCCTTCACTTTTGGTGTTTCCCTTTCCTCTCTCTCCCTTCAGTTGTCATCCAGCCAGCAAGCATGCAGGGCAAATGACAGCCTCCTAATGTTATGCTCCAAGGAAAATCCGTGGTTTCCCACTAAGTCGGATGTAGTACTGTTTAAAGAGGGGGTTTCTGCCGCGGATTGTCCTCCTTTATGCCAGATGTAGCCCAGCATATTTTTGGCATGTAGACGTGCCCTAAATTGAGATAATGCTAATTGGGGAAAGCGGACATGCAACCACATAAAGCTGCAATGGAATTTGCTGCCAGAAGAGGTGATAACAGCTACCAGGCTAGATGGCTTTAAGGAAGGGTTGGATAAATTTATTGATGACAGATGTATCAACAGCTACTAGAGTAGATGCCTGAGTACATCTTTCAGGCTGGGGGGACAGGAAGGATGCTTCTAAGGCCATTTGCTGGGATTTGAGAGCAGGAGGTTTGCCGTTGTCGCTTTCTGAGATGCCCATGGGCAATTGGTGGGCCATTGTGTGCAACAGGATGCTGGACTTGATGGGCTGTGGCCTGATCCAGCAGGGCTCCTCTTATGTTCTTATGTTCTTTTGTAATGGAGGCCTAGTCATAGCACCCTTAAGTTTGTTTGTATTTCATTGGTTGTTTTAAACACATGACACTTTGGGGGTTAGGATATAGTTTTCCTTGTATTGGTTTTGGTAGGTAAGTCAATCCAATTCGATTTAACTGAACTCAACAGGGACAACTACTATTTTCCGTTCATTCTGATGTATCCAGGGTTCATTCTGACTACGGCCAGAGTTGTGAAATTTTGTTTCTTGGAACCCGGAGCTTTGTACCTCATGTATTTACATGAAGATTTATTTATTTATTTTTTACTTGTTTGAACCTTCTTTCGAGATTTTATTCTTTTGCTGTTTAATGTCATTGCTCATTTTGCCTTTTTTAAAATTTTTAATAAACCAAATAATCTTTATTTTGCTCTGGTTCATTTTACTTGAAGCCAGAAAGGGAATTTTGTGAGTTGGACTCAGGTCATCTTGGCACACAACCGCTACGGCAAGACTCACACATGTGTTGCAATGCTCACTGTGAAGACTGCTCCTGACTTGGAATGAATCCTCTGGGTCAGGAGCAGGGTGAAAGAGGCTGGATGGCTGTCTGCTTGAACATGCAATCCAGCCCAACCTAACTTTGTTCCCCTGTGTCGGAGGAGGCCCATCACTATTATTTATCTAGACTCCAGAATGACCTCCATTTTCAGAACTTGGTGAAATGCAAAGCTGTGGGCCATTCCTGTTGCCTCTTGTCTGCAGGTGCCTGATCCTGACCCGTGCTCTGTTTGCAGCAGTTTGAAATGCTCTCAGAACTAATCAACCCAAGGTACAGGATCCATACCAAGGGACGGGGTAGGCATGAATACCAAGCAGGCACCAAATACCAAAGGGATGCCTGGGCTTATTGTGGTGCATGATGCTGAGGACACTACCAGTGCACCAGTGGGATGGTCCAAAATGCTTGTGGTGGAAGGTATCTCGATCAGTGGGGCAAACCTGGCAATTGGAAAGGTGACTGGAGTGAGCGGAGGTAGAAGGGAAAGGAGAATTCCTGGAGAGATGTGGGATGGATGGGAGGCCAAAGGGAACAGAAGAAGCAGAAACAACTGATTCCCACAGCAATGGAGAGTATAGTGGGGAGTGAGCAGACTTGAAGGGTGCATCCCCATTATAACCTTAATCCCGTTTCCTTAAACTGAAATAATAGAACCGGATGCAAACGTGAATTTACCTGTTCCCATTACTTTCAGCTTAATCGTGTTCGATCCGGATTCTGAAGATCGTACCTGACGTACATGACTCAAGGGGGTTTTTAAAAGCCACTTTTCGGGGCTGCCCTGCCCTCTTTCTCCTGGCATGAATGCACCACCCATAAGGGACCCCTTCAAGGAGCCTAGCTGGGTGGCTGGGTGGCTGCCGCTTGCCTGAAGGAAAAACGGCAGCAAGCAGCCAGCGATTCTTTCCCCTCCTCTCCCCATTTCCCAGGGCACACAGCAGCAGCAGCAACTCAAGCCCCCTTCACAGCCACAGCCTTTAAAACAGAACCTCCAGCTGCTTTACTTTCTTTTCCCTTTCTAAAGGTCAGAACTTTCAGAATTGCACAAATTTGCAACATTGTTATAAGGTGTGAAGTGGGTAGATCACTGCAGTGTAGCTTTAAGGAGTAGATTTTTATAGTGGCTGTTTTGAGGGGTGGATTTTTTCAATGAAACCACTATCTTTGGAAGCAAGCTATTGGGGGAGGGAAACCCTAAACACGGATTCTCATCCCTTAACACCCTACGGTCCCCACAGGAAAAAATGTAAAACGTTTCAAGTGCACGAACCGGAGTGAGATGTGTTGAAATGAGGATTAACATTTACAATGCTTTGGGGTGATTTAACACGCGGAAAGCGTGTTAAGCCAAACTGATGTGGGGTCTGCCAGGATTGAAAACGGTTTGAAATTGAAATAAGGTTGTAATGGGGATACGGCCGAAGATTGTTGTGCTTTTCCTTTTAGCCACCTCTTAAGCCTTACAGAACACCAACAACCACTCTAGGCATCGGAGACCAGGGCTGAATTTGCACTTAGGCCTCTGGTATGCAATTAAAACTGTCCCAATTGCACCAGATGCCTAAGGGCGAATTCAGCCAAGGAAAGGAGGAAGAACGTAAAACAAATTGTTGTGCCTTAGTGCTTTGCAATCTTCTGCAAAGTGCTTATTTTATATATTTTGCTTTTATTAACAGCCCAGTATTGGACAATCAGGCAGTATAGCAACATTTAATCAATGAAAATCTTCTGAAATATTAGAACGCACATATTTAGGTTAAACACGTCTTTGCTCACCCTTGCCTGAAATATATTTTCCCAGATAACAATAGTTGTAGGAACCAGGCTCATTTTCCGGTTGTCATGTTTGCCATGTGTTTACAGAGTCAGAAAATGGGAAAATAAGAAGAGTTTTAGAACACACCCTAATTTATAAATTTATTCCTAAAGCCTTTAGCCAATATAATCCAGAGATTTGTAGTTCTTTTCACACATAAGTATTACATACTTCAGAACAAGAATACTTTGAAGTTCAACGTGTCTACTACAGATCATGTTCAACATTTGTAATCTTCATCAAAAAGTCATTCATGTTCAGATAATAATATGAATCTATATTTTCATATTAAGTACTCAAAATATCTCTGATTTGCCTCAAGGTTAAGCAAGCTGCTACCCTCTAATGTGGAATAAATGATTGTGGCATGATTTATTTTTCCTCTCAAGCAAAAAAGGCCAGTTAAAGGGAACCTTTCTTCAGGCTTGCTCACAGTATGAAGGCAAATTAATTGTCTGAAATTATTCATATGTGCCGTTAAAAAGATCATACATAAGAAGGCAAAGCTTGGATGTCTACTATGCGCTTACACAAATTTGATACAGGTTTGACTATCACAACTCCTTGCAAAGAATTCTGGGAACTGACCTTTTTTACTGTGGAGATGCTCCCTTTTCCTGCTCAAAATACACTTGACATCATCTGCCATGATAAAAAGAGAATAGGTAGAATTAGGATAGGTGCGAGTTGGATATTAGATTATGCACCAATTTTAGTACAATTGGATTATGAAAAAGAAATGTAGAAATGATGTGGAGGTCTAATCCTTTGATAATAACCAATCAGGAAAATGCATAAAGGTTGGAGAATGAAAAGTGTGAGAAGCATTTTGCTTGACACTAATTATACCTATGCAGAGTATGAGACAGGTAAGTCATTTGTACATGGCTGCCATCCTCCTTCATGTTGCTGGTGTGAGTGTGGCCTGGGCCTTCAGGCATAGTCTTACAATTGTGTGGGAAGGACACCCCTGAGGACTCTTGCTACCCCCTTTGAAGTGTGCCACATGGCTGGAGGCACCACTGGTATGCAGTCAGTGTGCCCCTTTGTCCTTTACTGGGTTCTCTGCATCTAACCTAACATACCTGGGCCCTTTCTGCACTTGGCCTTATTCTGGACTAGATCTTGGAATAGGGGTGCGCTGTCCCCATGCTAGTGCAGACTATGGCAGGCCCCAGGTGAGATCTAGCAGAGCCTGCAGTAGCATGAATGCAACACACCCCTATCCCGAGATACAGTCCAGGATAAGGCCAAGTGCAGAAAGGGCCTTGGTTCTCTCAGCTTCCCCTCGTAGAGCATATTCACAAGTCTCTGTATCATCTGTGTTATTCTCCATTTGTCAGTATCATCACATAGGGCCCAGAGAGTCAATAACAAGGCAAAAGTTGATTCATAGCATATTTCTCTGTTTATTGTTAATAACAAGGGCAGGGAGTATGCAGATAGTATTTCAAACAAGCTGCTAGGAAAGGTTTCCCACATGCTCATTAGTGTTCAAGGTCCCCCAGCAGTACCATTACCAAGATAAGAGTTCTCACAGGCTAGCTCTCTGTGCTGAGACTAAAGGAAACACAGGGTCCATTAGAAATGCAAGCACACAAGGCA
This sequence comes from Aspidoscelis tigris stejnegeri, assembly GCA_023333525.1. Lineage (NCBI taxonomy): Eukaryota > Metazoa > Chordata > Lepidosauria > Squamata > Teiidae > Aspidoscelis > Aspidoscelis tigris. The sequence goes on along the minus strand of JALMGA010000005.1, from coordinate 77,744,475 downwards.
GAACTTTAGCAAGAGAAAAACAAGGTATGGTGGTCCTAGTCAGACCTCTTATACCTTCAAACCTATTCCAGGGTCCATCTGGAAGAGTGTTGTCCATGGGGAAGCTTGCACATCCCGTCCCATCCGTGGTGAATTTGCCCTGGTGTGTACTAAGCATTCACACTCACAAATGCTAGCACATGCCATCCATACCCTCACATGTCCACAGACTTACCTTAGGTGCAGACAGGTGGTCTGGGCGCCACCATGTTGGGTCCTGATGGTGGTGCCAGTGTGCGTGAACTCTCTTTCTGGTCCTCTGATTTCCCAGTGCACTTGTGCAGCCCATCAGATGACCTGCCCAGCACCATCAAGGAAACGGAGGCGGAAGAGGATATCTCTGGTAAAAGTAAAACTACGTGTGGAGCACAAAATCGTACTCCGCACATAGTCAACCAGCAGTGCACTCCCACATGGAAGGAGCCATTTCTGGGTTGGATATGTCTCCTCGCAGTGCAGACGCTCCATCTGGGAGCTCGCTGCTGGTTGACTACAGGGCAAAGTGCAGAAAGGCCCCAGATCTTCAAACAGTATTCTAGAAGACCTTTCATATTTCACCTAGTAGGCTCCTTCAGTATTCAAGTAAAATTTTAAAAAAAGTGTTTATGGAGTATTTTTTAAAAGGTGCCTCTCTTGAGCTTTCAAGGAAAAACTAGTGTATCATAAAACAAATGCACAGAATTTTATTTTATTTAGTATTTTGATCCAAGAATGCCAGCTGAAGCATGACTTAGAACCAACAACTTTCCCAGCGAACAAAAATGTGATGCTTCGAATATCGTGCTCTGTATTAATCAGCCTCTCTCTCTTTTTGCAGTTCTGCTAAGCCAATCCTCACTAGAATGAGCACAAAAACAAAACCGAGTAACAGCTTTTGTACATCAACATTAAACAAGAAGAAACTTCGGATGGAAGCCTGCGATGAAGAATGTCACGTGTAAAAATGTCTGATTACCAAGAGCTGCCTTCTAAACATAGATCCGCCAGACGCGCAAGTGGTTCTCCTCAGAGAGAGTCAATCATGGATTTACCCACCGGCTCATTAGGAACTGTCCCAGAATGCAACATTTGGAAGGCATTCATGAAAAGTCACATAAGGGCAATACATTTCCAAGGGTTGTAGTTGTCGCTAGATAAATGTATTAATATACATACGTCGGGACGGTTCATAAACTTTTTGTTATTCTTTAACTGAAAAGCGGAATACTTTAATACATTTCTCAGAGCAGAAGTAGTTGACTCAAAATAATTCCTGTTCCAGGCACTAGGAAGCAAATAAAGTATCCCTTTCTACTGAGCATCTTGCAAACAAAACTGCCTTGATCTATGTTGCGGAGGAAATGGTATAACTTCAATCCCACCATTTCTGCATCTGATTTGGCCACTGTGGTAGGGTCAGTCAGATGTTTAAGGCTTCCCTGTTCCTTTTGCCAAAGTGTTTTTGCCTCTTTGCTCAGTAGCCAATGTAGAACACGGTGGCTGTTTCTGGTTTGCTTTGTCTTTCTGCCTAGGGCCACATGCTGTATAATGATCTTCCCCATGTTATTTATCGGGATACTAGATTGCGTTAAGAAGACATGGGAGACTTTAGAAAGCCAATGGAATGATGGATGCCCTATCTCTCTCTGTAGTGTTTTCAACAGGCTGCTTTAGAGGAGGCGATATCCTTTGTTCAAAAGCTTTTATGTAGCATGTCTTCAAGCCCTTCTTTGCCTCCCAGTCCAAGTGTGTCAGGAGGGGTGAGAATCTAGAGACTGTAATAAGAACAGCAGCGCTAAGATATCTCAGTGCCTGAGTCAGAAAACCTAAATGTATGGCCATCCCTGTATTCATTTCTTTAACATTATATTTAAAATACAAGTTGCCATTCTTTAATAATATCAAATATCTGCCTTCTAACTTAGAGTTACCTCACCTGTCTCAGGTATTCCTGGTCATAAGGTGAGGGTGTTGTTATTCACCCATGAAGAATTAGAGAGGGGATACACGTCTGATTTAATCTTCTGTGAAAATGACATGATTGGGATCCACTCCTGTCAAAGGAAGAAACTAAAGGGAAAACTATGGCGCATTTGGTTCATAAACAATATGGAGTTTCTCTTGGTGGCTGCTCTGAAACTCTTTTGTGATTTTCCTCATCTGAGAGTAGTAAATGAGCGAATAACAGCAAAAGGTCTTCTCAGGCTTAGATTCAAATGAAGTAATGTTCAAGCTAGCACAAGAGATCAAACTGACCTAATGCTGGACAGCAACATCTTTGTTGTGATATGCTAACATGACTACAACCTTGCTGTTCTTTCGGCTTCAGACCACAACAGCTTATTCTGCAAAACATCTTGGAGAGAGACAAATATACATAAAGTGCAAAAAGTGAGGGGTTTCTGGCAAATGGCTATCATTTATGCTTGATATGTAGAATTAGTTTCAGTAGGTTTTAACGGTCCATCTTTTTGCTCATATGCTGCGTTTAGAGAACATAAATAATGGACTTTCAGTACAGGTTCCCAGTGACAATGCAGTATAACTTTGTAACGTCCCGCAGTGCTTACTAATTACTTACATACATACAGAGAGAAACAACAACTGGTACTTGTGTGCCGTGGAGGCAAAACAAGTGATCTTGTACAACTTGTTCTTTCCACTTCTTGTTTTCCACTGCATCTAGCATATACCAAGGATTTTCAGATAGACTTTGTTTTAAATCTTTGAGGAAATCTGTGGAAAGCCATGTGCATTTACACCTCCTCCTCTTTCTGCTTAAAATGCCTGGAGACGTCTACCGGTAGGATAATTTGTAAGTAAACCCACAGGCCATCTAGTCCAGCATCCTGTCTCACATGATGCCCCACCAATTGCTTCTGGGCAAGCTCACGCAGAAGACAAAGGCAAAACCTTCTCCTGCTCACTCTCTAAGTGCACACAGAGCCCTCTGTTGTTGTGATTTCCCACACTGTATGCTGAATGCTTGCCAAAGGAGTTCACTGATGGCTTTGTTATAAAGTACATCCTAGATATTTATGGTCTCTTGTCACAGTTGAGTTGTACAAAGTGATTCACTATGGAGGTTCCAAAGGGTTTCTCAAGCCTTGTTTATCTCAAGCAACCTGGGGGAAATGTCCAAACAATCCAAAGATTCATTAGGTGCAAAAAAGTATATTTACGTTTAGTCAGGTATACCCTTGAAACAAGACTACCCAGAGAATCCAGATAGCAGGATATTTCAAATAATGAAGATGAAGCCATTGTGGTTTGTCCCTACATTGTCAACAAAGGGCACTTGGCAAAATAAGAAATTCCCCTTCTTCAAGAATAGCACAGTAACCCTATATCCTGATGCCAGCATAGAATTTCTCCTTCATACTATCCAACTCTACAAATAAAAAGAGATTCAACATTAAGAAAAGAGTAAAAATTAGTGGAAATTAGCTATTTCAAAGAAGATGTTTTCTTCTTTAATTGGCAACTCAGGTTTCTTGAAAGCTATGATGCCATAAATTCTTACAGGAAAGTCTAGGACATGGTCCTATCCTAGCCTTTACATCAATATTTTTATATTATAGTCCTGTTTGTCTCAGATGTGGTGAATAAAATTCCTCTCTGAATGTTTCTGGGTACTGCACCAATTGTTTCTTCCATGAGTTTACATTAAGGTCATGACAGGTATCATTTGGATGGAAATGAGTCATTGGTTCAGATCAGTAAAAGTCAGCACATATCATTTCAAAGGAAGAGACGTTGACTTGATTTCAGCCCTAGAAAGCATTCTTTCTAGGAAAAAAAAAGACCTTTCAAAAAATAGACCTTTATGTATTCAAACAAAAGCTCAGTGATCCTTACTAGTATGTAAATGTGAAAAGGGACTTCAAAGGGATTTATTCCTCCAAGTTAGTAAGTTCAGGCCCAATCCCCAAAAGACTTATTAGCCCCTCTCGGCTTCCTCTGCTGTCACTCTGTTATAGCTGACTTTAAAAGTCCCCTCCACTTCCGGAATAAGCGTCCCCATGGTAGCCGCAATCTAAACGGACTTTCCGTCCCCAAGGAAGCCTGTTTCCTTTCCCCACATCTTCTCCCCCCGCCCCCTCTCTTGTTAAAAGGAAAAATAGCCAGATCTCCGTCTCCTGAAACGGCTTCCCACCCCTAGCAAAGGCAGATGATCGCTCATTCATTCACTTTCAGCACTTACTTTCACTCAGTTCTCTGTTAGAAAAGGCTTTCTGCCCCAGGAAAGTCAGCGGCTGCAGGCATCAGTAGCGCGATCGTTCGCTCATTCTCTTTTAAGGCTTTCACAGATCACTGATAACAATGTTGCAATTCTGAGCAATTCTGGCTCTTTTTACAAAGGAAAGGAAGTGAACCTGCTGCATTTCTCAGATGTGTGAATGCTTTTTGGCTGTGTGTGCAGGCAAGCAATCCCCGCCCCTTTTGCCACGGAGCGTCCTCAAGGCAGATATAGCGAGCAAAACCCGCGAATCGCCGAAAGAGCGCTCGAACTCTTCTTTAAAGTGCACGTATTTTATCGCGGGTGTCTCACTTTCCTAAGCTCCCTAAGCACCTTGTAAAGCCTGGAATGGGGCCGCTCAGAGGCAAAAGAAGAGTTCCAGCAGACTTTCAATTGCATGGGGACAGGGCTTCAGTGTTGTATCCTTCAGTTCTTCTCAAAAGCCCTCTTTAAATAAAATTTCAGACTGTAAATAAAGGTTCTTTTGGCACTGGACTTTATTCTGGATTATATCTCGGAACAGGGGTCTCCTATCCACATGCTAGTCTTCACTAGCATACCAACAGCAGGCCCCTATTTCAGGATATAATCCAGTGCAGAAAGGGCCAAAGTCAGCTCAAAGCCACGCCAATGTTACCAGAGATGTGGTAAATGTGTGGGCCTTCAGTTCACTTATCACTGTTCTCCTGAACACTCCGGTGTGTTTTGGCTTTCCTACCTAAAAGAAAATGTTTAAAATACGAGTAAAAGAGAAGTAAAGCGCTTACTTCGGCAAGGATTGTACCTACTGCCAAGAACAGACAATGCACCCAAGTTGTGTGTTGTCATGCTACTCCTTGTTTCTTCAGGCCTTTGGAGGAGCCTAACAAAATATGCCAAGGTCACACTTAGCTCAGGACTTTTGGCTGATGGAGACAGAGCAGCAAATATTATCCATGCATCCCCAAAGTAGTCTGAAGCAATCAAAAATGAGCAGGACTCTGGGCTTGGTTTTGCTTGGCTTTGCCCAAAAAATTCCAGAAGCACATCATGCAGTAATGAAGTGAATACATTTGTTGGCCTTTTAGGAACTCCTAAATCAATGGAATGAGTTGGGTGCCTTTAGTCTGCCTCTTTCTAGGCCACCCCCGTATGTGACAACGTTTGGATCATCCTCTGCTTATCTTAAGCAGCTTTGTAATCTTGTATTGCTATTTGCCTACCATTTTTCACCGTCCGCGGTTCCCACACTTACGTATGTTTTATCTCAATATGTTTCCTCTGCAACCTCTCTCCCTGTCCTTCTCTACTTGTTCTTTGCCTTCCATCAATGAATTTTCCAACAGTGGGCCATTCCCCGTCCATTCTGATCCCAGGTTTCAGACTGATTCCTCAAAAATACTTATCCTTCTGCCAAGACGCAACTTCTTGTTCACTCCACAAATCCTCATATTCCTCAAGCCCATCAGAACGTGCTCTGTTTCATTATGCAGCCATGGGGAATCCACTTAGGACAGTTTGTTGACAGCTGGATTCCTCTAAGGGAAGACATTTCCAATCAGACTAAAATGGTGGTGTGATTCCCTAAACCTCAGATCATGGTAACAAAAATTGTTTGGTCAACTAAGCCTAAGTCCACACTTCTTGGTATCCCGTTTCTCACTGTGGCCCAGTAGTGTTAATGCAAAAATGTCGCAAACTGATGTGAATGTTTCCATTACCATTTGTGTGTAGATATATCTATGTGTGTGTATATACTGTATATGTATATATATATAAGGGAAACAAAACAGTTTTAAGTACATACATCATTCAATGTAAAGTAGAAGTACGTTTTTAACTTCTTAAAATGTGAAAGCTTTCCCTATCCCATCCCCATTGTAACTGATAAAAAAAATGTGGGTTTCTTTGGTTTGTTTGTTGTTTTTTTAAGAAAAGAAAAAGGTCAATAAATTGTAAAGAAAAATATTGGAATACCTGAATTTCTGGCCAGGGGGAGGGGGGGAGAGAGAGAGAGAGACAAAGAAAATAATTTTTGTTACATTAAGGTCCACTTGTTATTAAAGTACCTAATAAAGGTCAATAATGATTTTTTGTAGCATACTAAAATAAAGTGTGCTCGTGCCTTTCTCCAGCTCATTCCAGAAATGACTGCTTTTTTCCCTCTCTCTTTCTCTCTTTCTTTCATTTCCCTGTTTTTATTCTCTCCTTTTTTAAAATTTTATCTTTTATACTTTTCTATCTCCTGCATTTTTTTATTTTTGCGGTATAGATAATGCTGCAGGGTTTGGGGTTTTATTTTTTTTTCAAGGTGCCAATGAATTTAAAGAGAAATGTTGCCTTGACAATGGAGTCGTTCAACACAATCATCACTTCGGATAATTAGGATGTCTCCGCAATTGCTGTATGTTCCTGAGTCATCGGAAGGACATCTTAGCTCATCCAAGGAAACGTGCCCAAAAATGCAGCCTTTCTCCAACTTCGGTGTCCCATGTCTGCCCCCTATACAAGGCAATCGATTTTACTGATTTTAATATTCTAATAATTCAGATCATATTTCAGGAGTTCAGGTCATAGTTCTCAAGGACGCAGGGGGAAAAAAAGCAAGCCTCCCATTGCTGTACTTTAAAGGTGAATAGGGTAAGCATTATTCTATGCTACCTTTACTCTGTGCTACATTTCTCCTAATAAGCCTCGTTCATGCAGTTTTGCAGTTAACGAACTAGCTTGCAATTAAGGAAAGCTCAAGATACGTAGACATTTTGGAGAGATAAGCCCTACTGAACCTGGTTAGGCAAAATCCACACAATCACAGGATGAACTCCTGGCCAGAGCACTTGCCTCTTACTTCAATCCAGGAGAGGGCTGCAGTTTCTTAGCATTGACAATTCCCTGCAGACCCATGCTACAAAGCATCAAAAATGACCATTTTCAGAACTTAAACCACAGTCACACTTTTAAAATTTGGCCCATCTGGACAGAAAGGGGACGGAGGGCATTTTCAGCCCCCTCTGGACTGGTCACACCTACCATATTGCCATCAGCTGCCACCTCAAGCTCTTGTGGATCCCTTAAGGAGCCCTGCTGGATCAGGCCACAGCCCATCTAGTCCAGCATTCTGTCACACACAGTGGCCCACCAATTGTCCATGGGCATCTCAAGGAGAGACAAGGACAAACCTTCTCCTGCTCTCAAATCTCAGCAAATGGCCTTAGAAGCATCCTGCTTGTTCCCCCGGCCTGAAAGATGTACTTAGGCATCCATTCTAGGAGCCATTGATACACCTGTCATCCATAAATTTGTCTAACCCTTCCTTGGTAAAATGTAAGCTTTTAACAATGCTGTCCAAGCTTTCCATAGCTTTCATCCAAACGTGCAAGCATCTTTTAGTTTCGTAGCCGCAACCACCGTCTGCAGCGATCCTTGAGACCAATAAAATAAAATCTACCCCTGCTTCCATTTCTTCCCTTTCTACTCAGAAGTGATGGGACCAAATGCCACAATCTTAGATGTTTTTTAATGTTGAGCTTGAAGCCAGCTTTTGCCCTCTCCTCTTTCACCTTCATCAAGAGGCTCCTTAATTCTTCTTCACGTTCTGTCATCAGACAGAGTGATATTGTTTGCATATTTGAGATTGTTGGTGTTTCTCCTGACAATCTTAAGTCCAGCTTTTGATTCATCCAACCTGGCATTTCCCATGGGGTACCCTGCATAGAAGTTCAACAGAATGACAATATACTTCCTCGCTGTACACCTTTCCCAGTCTTGAACCAATCAGTTGTTCCATGTTCGCTTCTAACTGGTGCTTCTCCACAGGTTGGGGACCCGAGCTGCTGCCACCTTTAGGCAGGAGACAAGGCACTTTGGCCACAAAGTGGGATTTCCTACCCTGACCCCTTAATTCATCTCACAGTAGGCTGTGGAAGTGCTATGAAATGAATGGGAGGTGCCGCTGGTGCCTGCAGAACACAGCCAGAATGCAAGGGGGCCAGATCCCCCCCTTTGGGCTGGCAGTGGCACTCCCCAAGTGACTGGAGGCCTTTCTGCACTTGTGTTGTGCTCTGTGGCTGGTACACTCCAAGGACAGGAGGACCATTCGCACTTCGCCACATGAAAGCTTACCCAAAAAGTCCCTTGTGGGCCTGAAATGTGTATGGTCCTTCCGTGTACCAGCCAGCGCCACCGTGTTGAAAGCCAGAAGTCCTGCCTCCTCTACTCGTGTTCAATCACAGGCTCCATCACCGATCAAATGGCTCTCTTGGGGTCCTATGATGTGCTATGATCGATCACAGCCCTATGCTTGATCACAGCCCTATGATCGATCATGGGATTGATCACAGCTGCCACTGACATCGTGCCTGCGCGGCCACTGCCTCCCTTCCACCACCACCACCACCATGCTCAGGCAACCAGAAGGGTGAATGGTCGCACCACCAGACACTTGTGGTAAGCCTTGGATAAAGGTTGGGATAGTACAATTTGGGTGAGGTTGCGCACACTTCTAGGCTGTAGCAGCCCAGTTGGCATCCATATGCTCTTCACCAGAGCTGTACTAATTGCTTGCCAGAGGCCTAAGTGCAAATTGGCCTCTGGCCAGCACACTCCTAAGGAAAGAAAATTAAAGGACTGATGTAAATATATAGCAGAACAAATGCTTTTTGATTTCCTAAGGGAAGGGTGATTAAAATATTTGGGGCACCAAACCACAATATCAGCAATAACTATTTGGAGGAAAGTAGTGACCTATCTAAGGAGAAAGGTGAGTGCCACGATGCCCAGCGTTCCAGAAAGTGCCTGCCCTCACTAGGAGTGGTTTGGCCCTGTTAGGATGCTGGGTTCGTGCAATGGCCAAGTGAATACTACAGTGTGGACACAAACACTGGTAGCAAGCGTTTCAACAGTAAACAAAAACAAGTTTATTATTATACACAAGCAATACTAAAAGGAAAATAAGGTTCAGGTAGTTGTTAGTTTAAATTTGCAAGTCTCTTAAAGCTAGGAGCTAACCCTTTCCTCTACAGGAAAATAGTTCACCTTTTAAAAGACAAGCCTCCACACGTTCCTCCTCCCTCCTGACTAACTCGGCCACAGCCCAAGCCCAGCCAGGGTACTAGAACGTGGCTCTAGATGATCACAAGGCCCGTCCCGTCCTTGCTTAACCGATCATCTAGCCTGGTCAGTTGCTAGTGAAGTCTCCCTCAGAGCCACAATCCACCCGATTGCCTCCTTCAGAAATCACTCAGCCCAAAAGACCAATGGTCAGCTACTGGTCCAGCTCCCTCAGGATTCAGCTCTTCTTCTGTTCCCTTCAGCTCTTCTCCCAGCATGAAGACCCCTGGTCAGCTACTGGTTCCAGCTCCCTCAGGTTCAGCTCTTTTCCTTTCAGCTCTTGTCCCAGCATGAAGACTCCTTCTGCTGTACTCTGTGTTCATTTATACACAGCCCCCTGATCCTGATTGGCTCTAGCCGCAATAAAATGCTGCTGGAGACTCCTAACAGAGGTTGCTGTCCCTCCAGCCTGATTGGTGGGAACTCCTTCTCTAGCCCCTCCAGCACTCAGATCCCGGACAGCTTTTCCCTCCAAAACCTTACTCCAGCCAATCACTGCAACAGGGCCCGCACAGGATTTCCCGCTCTTTTTGCAGCCCAAATCCCAGGGTTTGCAACAAGCTGTTTGCACCAAGGCTGGCTATTGCAGCTTGCAAGAAGCCTGCAAAGCCAGAAAGCAAAGCAGTTTGTAGCCTGTAGCCTGAAACCGTCACAGTGAGGAACCCAGTGGTTGAAGGAACCATAAAAGCAATCTCCAATATGGAAACAAGTGGAATCTGAGAATGGCATCCCGGCTGGAGTGGGAAGAGGGAGGGAGGGAGGAGCATATGATCAAGAAGCCTTGCTGGATCAGGCCACAGCCCATCTAGTCCAGCATCCTGTCGCACACAGTGGCCCACCAAATGCTCACGGGCATCTCAAGCAGAGACAAGGACAAACCTTCTCCTGCTCTCGAGTCCCAGCAGATGGCCTTAGAAGTGCCCCAGTTCCCCCCGCCCCCCACCCAGCGGGGAAATCAACTGTATCTCAAATGTGAAAGAAGTACAATATGTAAAAGATAGTACTGATGTAAATTTGGGAGATATGAAAACTATTTGAAATTATAAATTTTTAAAAAGTGACCTGCGCAGAAGCTGTGGAGCTAGTCTGCTGCAATGGAGGGGCTACTTCTCCTTCAACTGGATTCCTTCAACCAAGTGGAGATGAGACCTAAATGGCTTAAGAAGAAAGGCCTCACGCAAATAGTCATTTCATGCAGATAGAAGGCTCATTCGCGAGCCAGTTTGGTCTAGTGGTTAAGGAGCTGGTCTCTTATCTGGGAATACTGTGTTTGATTCCACACTCTTCCACAAAGCCATCTGGGTGACCTTGGGCTAGTCACAGCTCTCTTCTGAGCTCTTACAGCCCCACCTACCTCACAGGGTGTTCTGTTTGTCAGCCGCTTTGAGTCCCTTTAAATGGGTGAGAAAAGTGGGGTAGAAAAACCAACTACTACTACTACTACTCTTCTTCATTCCCTGTAGGCATCGAGTGGACATTTCACATTGTAGCATGATTCAAAACTGACCAATTTAACCAGGAAGATGGACTCCAAGTTGGTAGCACACCATCTGTTGCATATGTCCTCTTAGCAGATAAGAAATGTCTTTTAAGTGTTAACTTTGAGGAAATTTCCACTTGACATCTGTGGGACCAAAAGGTATCTGAAACTTACCCTGCAGCAGCATAAGTGGGAAAACTGCTCTCTGGTGTCATAGGTTTTACTGCTCCACAGTTTCTGAAGATCAGTGGAGCTGTGTACACTCAGTATTTTAGGCATTTCAAAAGTATTTTTCAGTCCCTCAGTAACTACTGGCAGAAACACCAAATCATCTCCACAAAACATGATCTGAATAGTCTTCCCAATGAATATATGTGAATGCTGCCATCTGGTGGTACATTGATAGACTTTCTTTCCTGAAGGGGAAAAAAATTCATTCTGATAGGGGTTTGCAATTTATCAGCTAAATTCAAGGCATGAGGGTCCCATTAACAGAATAGACCTAAAGTCTCTTCTTCTTTTCTTTTCTTTTTTATAGTGCTCATTTTTGCAACCTGAATTTTATGAGGGTCCACATCCTGTAAATGTATCGCTAAGTTTTTCCAAACTTTTGCTGTTTTAATACGGATAACAAGAGTGTGAGCCAGTTTGGTTTAGTGGTTGAGGACCCACATTCTTATCTGGGAATACCGGGTTTGATTCCGCCCTCCTCCATGAAGCCAGCTGGGTGACCTTGGGCTAGTCACAGCTCTCTTCTGAGCTCCCACAGCCCCACCTACCTCACAGGGTGTTCTGTTGTGGGGAGGAGAACAGAAAGCTTTGTCAGCTGCTTTGAGTCCCCTTAAATGGGTGAGAAAAGCAGGGTAGAAAAGACAAATCTTCTTCTTCAAAGTTCTGGCCCACTGCAATCTCCAGTTTTTCTCCTGGTCAACTGTTTCTGCCTGGAAGGCCCACAACAATTTCCCTTCTTCTGAATCCTCCAAACAAAATGTATCTATAAGCTAAAACCAACAATATTTCAAGGTCTGGTACGTACTCCAGTGATCATGGAGCAGCATAGACATACACTTTTTCTAATACCTTCTGTTAACATGGATCTTTTTTCCACTTTTTGTGTTATTTTTTATCAGCATAATCTTTCAATTTCTGAAAGAGAAATACAAACTTTTAAAAATCTTGATTAAAATTAAAATACAGTTTTATTGGCTGATAAGGGGAGGTGGGCTTCATCAGGGCAATATGCCTTTAATTCCACTTCATCCAAACCTTTGCTATTTTAATTTGGATAACACAGTATGCAATACATAAAGCCTGCTGTGAACGAGCTTCAATATTTTTTAATTAACTTTTATTTTTATTATTTTATTCTGTTTTATGGTGTTGGCTGATTTTTTTTTCCTTATGATATTAGGCATTTTGGGTGATTTCGAATGAGCTTGGAACAAGTTAGTGCTTTTCCTAGTTTAAATTAATGACAGGTGTGTATAAAAGGGAAAGAATGTACTGTATGAGACAACTAAATACTGTACAAACACAAGTTTCTGACTTTCTAGTAGCAGAAAGTTTGTGAATTTTGACAATTTTTTTTAAAAATATTTTTATTAAGTGTTTCTAATAATACCAAACAAGAAAATGGAAAAAGCGGGAAAATACAACCAAAAATCCCCCCAAACCCCCACCTGATTCCATCAAGCTATCTATACTTTCAGCTGATAGAGTTTCTGTACATTGCACAATCCGTCTTTTAATATCTGTGGGACTGAAGTATTCTCTTCATCAGGCAGTTTCTTCCATTCGTCTTCCACATGATGATCCAAAGTTTCTCCCATGTACATTTGGCGCCCCTGTTTCAAATTTACACAGTTCAACCATCTACCAAGTGACCACTTTCCATCCCAGTATAGTCACCACCTGTGCTGCCCACAGCAGCCAATAAATTATGTATCTCTCTGGTAACAAGGCATCCTGACCTTTACGTATTTGACAGACAGTTGTAGAGATATGGCATCACAAGTTTGAGGCAGATCCAGAGACAAGATGTGACTTCTTCCCAGTTGTGTTCCTCAGGTGTTTTTCCACTGAAGCCCTTAGATCCGGATCTAAGAAGATCCGGGTCTAAGGAATGGGTACATTTCTTAATCGGATCTACTAGATCCGGATTAAGGGAAGCACCCAATGCCTTTCCATGGGAGGTGTAGCACCCATTAACAATGGGTGCTAACACCCTTGCCAAGGAAACACCTTTGCACCCATCTGGGAAATCCGTATTGACACCCAAAGGGGTCGATCCTTTACCCCAGGTGTTTTGGGGTGCAGGGGGGTGCAGTCTTCAAATTGACTTCGAATTTGACTATTTGAATGTGGTAGGATTCTATCCTATATGAATGTAGTCATATGAATTTGTACGAATATCAAGATATGAATGCATACATATCAGATACGGATCCTAGATATGGATCCTATACAAATGCATACATAACAGATACTAATTCCTCCCCCCCCCCCGTCTTACAAACACACCCTTTGCCTCTCTCTCTCTCTCTGCTTCCCTGATCCTGTTTCCCCATCATGCCTTACACACAACCTTTGCCTCCCCCTTTCTGCTTCTCTGATCTGCCTTCCCCCTCAGTTTTTTCCCCCAGTTTAACAGACGTCCGAACTATTCATATGAATGTCCAGAAACGTTTGTATTCATATGAATGTCAGTGTATGAATACCATAACATTTGATTCATGTATGAATGTCTGAATTTGTCCGAATTAATACAAATAAGGAATGTTATAAATTTTCGTGTACATATCCCAGTCTCTTTGTCCCTGATCCTGGAACTCTCGGGAGAGACATCCACTGCTCAAACCCTCAAGTAGTAGCAGCAAGGTGACCGATCACCTACCTGGATCTTGCTGATGCTGTCAGCTAGCAAAGTGAGATCAGTGTTTCCACCTATCCCATTCCTTTGAAAACTGTTGCAACAATTGTAGGGCAGCTTGACATGCTTTGCCTATTCTCCATATTTTCAGTGCTGTCCAACTCTTGATATGTTTTGCTGCAACCTTATAATTGTCTACTTGCAGTGGAGTCCATGGGTGTTTTTCCACTGCAGCCCTTAGATCCGGATCTAAGAAGATCTGGATCTAAGGAATGGGTACATTCCTTAATCTGGATCTAGTAGATCCGGATTAAGGGAAGTACCCAATGTGTTTCCATGGGTGATCTAGCACCCAATAGCAATGGGTGCTAGCCTCCCTACTGTGGAAACACCAGAGGACCCATTTGGAAATCCGGATCTACCCATGAGGGGTTTGCTTGTCACCCCAGGTGTTTGGGGGACAGGGGGTGCAATCTCCAAAGTGGCTTCAAAGTCACTTCGAAGTCTGTGCAAAACAGCTCCATTGAAGTCTGCTGGTCTTCGGAGTGAACTTCAAAGTGACTTTGAAGTCACTTCAGAGTCACTTCAAAGTTCACTCTGAAGATCAGCACAGATTTCAAAGAAGCTTCGGAGCTATTGTGCACAGACTTCAAAATAACTTCGAAGTTTAGGTTTTGGGGCTCCCCCCCATGGGTTCCCCTTCCCCCTAGCCTCCTCTAGACTCCATTGCCACACAAGCGTGGAAACAGGCTCCCTTTAATCTGGATTTTCTGCCTGAAGACCCCATTCTAGACCCCATTATTGGGGTCTACAGAAAATCCAGATTGAAGGCCAGAAAGTACCCATTTGATCCGGATTTCCCCAGTGGCAGTCGAAACAATCGGGTCCCAAATGGGTGCCGTGGTGGAAATGGGATCATCCGGTTCACACCCAAATGGGTCCTTAATGGGTGCAAAAAATGGGTACTTTCTGACAGTGGAAAAACTCCCAATGTCTTGCTCAGGAAGGCATCTATAATTTTATACTTGGTGCTTTGGGGCAAATTCTCCCAACTCAACAGAAATTCTTCCAAGGTCATCCTTGCTTTCACTTCCTTCTCAGAAGATTCTTCTGGCTCTCTCATCGCAGCCACATGTTGATCAAAAGCACCGTGTTCTGGCGAGCCCCAGTGAATGGTTGGGATGTGCATGAATATCCATAGGCATTCGAAATCCGATTGAATGTGCCGAATTTCAACATTCAAACTCGAATTGAATGTCCTGAATTTCAAAAATAAACATTCAAATCAAATTTTGAATTTTGGATCTATTCGTTCGAATTATCCAGATGTTCATATGTGTACGTGTTCGTACACAATGTGTACTTGAAGATCCGCACCTGTATGCATTTGTTTGGATCCCTACGGGATGCATATGGGATAATTATGGGATGTGTACGGATGTGTACGGATGTGTACGGATGTGGGGAAGATGCATATGGGCACATAACGAATGTTGTCAACATTCATATGTGCAGATTTGAATCAAAACTTCAAAATACCAAATTCGAATCAAATCATGTTAAATTCGAATTGAAAAGATCTGAATCAAATCTGATTTTCAGGTATTTGATTCAATTTGAAGAGAATTAAAAAAAAATATTCATACACATCTCTAGTGAATTGGTAGACGGGATCATAATGCCCACTGCAGCAGCCACCTTTGGAAAGAGATATTTGGGAACAGCTGAGGCCTCAAAGCTCTTCATCCCACCCTCCTGAAAAGGATGCTTTCTTGGATCCTTGAGACAAATGCAAGGCATTTTTTTTTTACTTTAAAAAGCATGGAAGGAGGAAAGCAAAGAAATTTAAAAAATAACGTTATGGGGGATTTAGCATTTTTATCAATTGACTGGGGGTGTTTTTCCACTCCAGCCAGATCCGGATTAAGGGAAGCACCCAATGTGTTTCCACAGGAGGTGTAGCACCCATTAGCAATGGGTGCTAACACCCCTGCTGTGGAAACAGCTTTGCACCCATCTGGGAAATCTGGATCGAACCACAAGGGATCAGTCCATTACCCCACGTGTTTTGTGGGGCGGGGGGTGCAGTCTTCGAAGCAACTTCGAAGTGATTTCGAAGTGACTTCGAAGTGAATGTGAAGTCTTCAAAGTGACTTCAAAGTGACTTCGAAGCCAATGTTGGAGGGGGTCCCAAAGGGGCATCCCCTCCCCCAGCCTCTTTTGTACCCCATTGCCTGCTTCCAGTGGAAACAGGCTCCCTTTAATCCAGATTTTCTGGGAGAAGACCCCATTGTAGACCCCAGGGGTCTACAGAAAATCCGAATTAAAGGCCAAAATGTACCCATTAGATCCGGATTTCCCCAATGGCAGTGGAAACAATCGGGTCCCAAATGGGTGCCATAGTGGAAATGGGGTCATCCAGCTCACACCCAAATGGGTCCTAAATGGGTGCAGAAATGGGTACTTTTGACAGTGGAAAAACACCCTGGAACAGTTTGGATCATATATTCAAGGAAAGTAAATTAAGTACTGAAGAAACTGAAGAATAGAAATCCAGTTAGGCAATGGGAAGACACCTTGAGAATGAAAGGTATACAGGGGATGGATAAGATGGATTCCAGTGCATTAGCCACAAACAAGCTGCTATTCCTCCTCTATATATGAAAACCTGGGCCAGCTGCAGTCTGGGTCAGTTCTAGGCTGGCAAAATCCATAGCAGCTTGGTGGCTGTAGAGTCAGACAGCAGCCAAGCTGCTATGCTATTGGGTGACAAGGCATGAAATCTTAATCCAAAAAGCAGAAGACAGGCTTGGCAGGAAACAGTATGAAAGGGAAACCCAGCTTTGCCTATTTATTTTCCATCCCCTACGAAGTCACAAAAATGGCTACAAACCTAAAAGTGGTTCATATACTACTGTAATTTTTAAGCATGTCTTCACACTGTGCGTTGCTTTTGTGGAAAATTGTGTCTTGCCCTACAACGCATGGCAAAGCCAGTAGAGGGCAGCAAAACATTCTATAAAAATATTGGGAAATCTCTCTCTCCTTCCCCAGAGAAAACAGAGCAGGGAGAAAGGAAATTTCTGCAGAGTTGCAATTATATTGCATTTGACTTATATTGGTTTCCATTTAACAGTGTGTGTTGCCCTTAACAGCTTTTTAAAAGCCAATACATTGAAGAGCCTGCTCTCCATCCGCCTCCAGCACTGAATGCATGTTTCCCTTCATTCTTCAGCAGCCATCTGCTCTTCCAGTTGGGTCCAGTGGTTAGGGAGCCGGACTCTTATCTGGGAATACCGGGTTCAATTCCGCCCTCTTCCATGAAGCCAGCTGGGTGACCTTGCGCTAGTCACAGCTCAGTTCTGAGCTCTCACATCCCCACCCACCTCACAGGTTGTTCTGTTGTGGGGAGAAGAGCAGAAAGCTTTTGTCACCTGCTTGGAGTCCCCTTAAATGGGTGACGAAAGCACAGTAGAAAAGCCAACTCTTCTTCTTCTTTATAGTAAACCAGCTTTCCCCTTCTGTTTCAAAATGTTTTAGCTACAGTCAGTCATCTTTTCACAACTGGATTCACCGTGACAAGGAATTCCCGGGCAGAGGAAGGTGACACAGGTGTCTAGATTGAAAAGCAGATCGCCACACATTTGAACTGTGGCATCTCCTTGCAAGAATGGTTGGCAAGTCACTTCTTTATCCTTGGCAAGGAAAATGCATAGACTGCACATAGCCAATCCTCAATAATATGAATTGTTGTTTTAATATATGCTTGATTTTAAACGTCGTCATCCACGCTGAGGCCTTCAGGTAAAGGGCGGGATAGAAATACAAAGAATAATTTAATAAAATACACTTTAAAGAGGATGGAGATATCTCTTTCTCTTATATGGCTGTATTGGGCAGAAACCTATGGTTAATCAAGAAATTATTCCCTACATTTTGGGAATAGTAATGAAATCTGCCCATGGAAAACTAGGTTATCAGGCTAGGATGGAAGCTTAATTTCTGTCAGACATGCATTTCACCTACATTAGTTTTTGGAACAGAGTTTACAGACATTCCCACCGTGAATTTCTACTCCCATGAACTTCAGGGGCACCAATAGCACAAATATTTTCATTGGGGAAGAGGTATTTCTCTCTCTCTTTTTGCCTCCTTTTCAGTCAGAATTGCGACTGTGGAAGGAATCACAAAGACACATGTGCGCATATTCCTCTCTCTCTTTCTTTGTGTGCTCTGTGTGTCCCTCTTTCTCAGCTGTAACAAAAAAAGGGGGGAAGAGGCCACCATCCTCAGGGGGAAACATATTCTGCATTTTGATTATATACCACAGATAGCTCCCTCCCAAGGAGTCAAAATATTTGAGGGCACTAGGGGAGGTGACCCCCTTGTCCAATCAATTTTGATGGTCTTGGCTTGGGAGGTTGCCTCTCTTTCTGTTTTGCAGTCCTTGGGTGCTATTTCCACTGTTCTGTGTAGGACTCTGCAAAGTATTGCTTGTTCTTATGAAGCTCATCTTCCTTCTCTCTTACCCTGCAAAACCTTTTGCCTGCCTGCCTGCCTGCCTGAAATGTGTATCCAGACTCTGGACATGTGCTTGGGACTTGCTCTGTTCGGGCCCTTCCAAACTGCCTCGTTGTTCTTCTTCCCAGACATGGGCTGTGGTGAACAGCAAACGGAAGGCTTGGCACAATTTAGCTACAAGCACACTGGGGGGGGGGGGAATTCCACTAGCACTAAGTACCCATTAAGTACTCATTAGGGACCCATTAGGCTCAAAGCAGGAAGACCCCATTTCCACTGCAGACCCCATTAGAGCCACATTTGTTTCCACCAGTTCTAGGGAAATCTGGATTGAATGGGTCCTTCAGGACCTATAATCCGGATTTCCTGTAGACCCCATTAAAGGGGTCTACAATGGGGTCTTCAAGCATTGAATCCAGATTATACGGAGCGCATTTCCACCACAATCAGACAATGGGGTCTAGGGGGAGCATCCATGGGGGGGCGCACCCATGGGGGGGCGCACCCATGGGGGGGCGCACCCATGGGGGGGGCGCACCCATGGGGGGGCGCACCCATGGGGGGTGTCCTGAAACTCAAAGCTCCAAACCCTGTGCACAATCTCCAAAGCCGGCTCCGAAGAATAGCACAGGCTTCGAAGAGGACCCCATGCAAGAGCAATGCCAACCCTATGGATCTTCATCAAAGGCTCCAGAGAATCTTTGAAGTTTGCAGCAGATCACTCCAGAGAATCTTTGAAGAATCACTGGAGTGTCTACAGAGATTGCACTCCCTGTCCCCCCCCAAAAAAACCTGGGGTGATGGTTGGGCCCCATGTGGGTCGATCCGGATTCGCCACATGGGTGCTCTGGCGCTTCCACTGCGGGCAGGCTAGCACCCATTGCTATTAGGTGCTCCACCACCCATGGGGATGCATTGGATACCTCCCTTAATCCAGAAAAAAAAAAACCAGGTTACTTGCCTCCCTGGCTCTGTAGTTCAGCCAGTTCAGCTATCTGAACCCCATCAGGCTGGCTCATCTGGTCTCAACTGGCTCAGCTCAGCAAAAGGCTGGAAGTAAGTGGTTTGACAATGTCATGATAGGTTAGATCTCCCAAGCTTTGCCTTCATTTCCCTACACACCCTACACCTGGGGGGTGGGGGGTGGGTAGAATAACAGGACAGCTCGGAGGAGGGTCCCAAATAGAGATGAGCACAAATGTTCTTTTGACATTCTGTTCAGCTGAATACCTGAAAATCTGATTCAATTCAAATATTTTAAATTCAAATTCAACAAGATTTGATCTGAATTTACCAAATTCAAGTCTATTCATTTGAATTTTTCATTCGAATCTGAACGTCCAAATGTCAACAATGCATCTTCCCCACATCCGTACACACCTGTACGCATCCATACACATCCGTATGCATCCCATAGTTATCCTGTATGCAACCCGTTTTCATCTCATACGGATCCGTACAAGCGCGTATAGATGCGGGAAAGATGCAGATCTTCAAGTACGCATCATGTACGAACCCGTACGCATAGGAATGTCCAGATAATTTGAACGAATATATCCAGAATTTGAAATTCAATTCCATTTGAATTTTGAGACGTTCTATTTGAATTCGAATGTTGAAATTTTGGCACATTCGATCAGATTCCAAATGCCTACGAATATTCACAGACATCCCTAGTCTCAAAACATTGCACATCCATACTGGTCTCCTATTGGCCCCAATCAGCGGAGTCAGTAGCAAGGTGCGATCACAATTGTAATTTATTGGCACCCGGAATATTGTAGGTGCCCTAAGCCCTGCATGGAGATCTTCTCTTCTCTTTTTAATCTCACTCAGATCCTGCCAATCTTCCAAGGAAAGAATCAGCAAAGGCATATATAATGGGTGTCCTGCCTCTCTCTAATCTGCCTCTACCCTGTGAGGTAGATTAGACTGCCAAGCAGCGGCTTACCAATGGGCCACTTCTGAGTGACCTAATGGCACAGCCCTGGCTCTGCTGCATACTTTACAAGCTCACCCCTTTCTCCTATCCTCCTTTGTCCAGGCTGATGAGGAATTTCCACAGTCATCCAAACTGCAACAGTCTTTCCTTACGGCCTAGGAAGCAAGAGCCTTTTCCCCTAGCGGAGCCCCACCTTCGTTCCCCTTGGAAACTCCGGCCTATCCCAAGCGCCGCTGCGATTCGTGCCAGTGTAAACATTAGCTATCCAATTGAGGCCACCATTTCTAAGCTCTGCTGTATGAGTCAGCTACAGCTGGGACGGTTTAGAGAGCGTGTCAGAGCCAAGTTGGCCAGAGTTTCCCAGCAGTATTTGCTTAAAGCTCTCGGAGCATTTTTACAGTGAAGAATAAATTTTTCCTCCTTTAAAGAAACAGCCCTCAGTTAGTCAGCCCTCGAGGAAGTGATGCTTATTGTCATTTCCTTTTCCCCAGTTGCTTCTTCTGGTAAAAATATGTGTCATTCGTTTTGAACAGTCACGTAGAGGAGGCCTTTCCTCTTTTTCATCTGGCTACCTTTTCTTGGACACCATCATAGCCCTCATCTTTTTTTCAAAATTACATTTCTTTATAAAAAACAAGGAGAGCACAATCGTAAAATAACAACACATAGATTCACAATATGAAGTGAACATGACAGTTGAGTATGTGTTTGCATTTATTTTCCTCCTTAGAACTGCTGCACTGATTAACTGTTAGTATCTCCACTTCTGCTATACATCAAAAAAAAACTACTGAAAGTTGCTTTTCATGCATAAGCTGTTAGGTGATACACTAGAAATGAGATATATGAGTGCAACGTACCTACCAAGGCTACCATTCTGTCTCCACTCATGGTGAGCCAGTTTGGTCTAGTGGATAGGGAGCCAGACTCTTATCTGGAAATACTGGGCTTGATTCCACCCTTCTCCACAAAGCCAGCTGGGTGACCTTGGGCTAGCCACAGCTCTCTTCTGAGCTCTCACAGCCCAACCTACTTCATAGGGTGTTTGCTGTGGGGAGAAGAACAGAAAGCTTTGTCAGCCACTTTGAGTCCCCTTAAATGGGTGGAGAAAGTGGGGCAGAAAGCCAGCTGTTCTCCTTCTTCCTCCATGAAGCCAGCTGCTGGGCGACCTTGGGCTAGTCACAGCTCTCTTCTGAGCTACCACATTCCCACCCACCTCACTGAGTGTTCTGTTGTGGGGAGAACAGAAAAGCTTTGTCAGCCGCTTTGAGTCCCCTTAAATGGGTGAGAAAAGTGGGGTAGAAAAGCCAACTCTTCTTTTTGAGCTCTCACAGTCCCACCTACCTCACAGGATGTCTGTTGTGGGGAGAAGGAAAAGAAGGTTTGTCAGCCGCTTTGAGTCCCCTTAAATGGGTGAGAAAAGCAGGGCAGAAAAGCCAACTGTGACGGTCTCAGGGTACAGGCTGCAGACTGTTTTGCTTTCTGGCTTTGCAGGCTTCTTGCAAGCTGCAATAGCCAGCCTTGTTGCAAACAGCTTGTTGCAAACCCTGGGATTTGGGCTGCAAAAAGAGCGGGAAATCCTGTGCGGGCCCTGTTGCAGTGATTGGCTGGAGTAAGGTTTTGGAGGGAAAAGCTGTCCGGGGATCTGAGTGCTGGAGGGGCTAGAGAAGGAGTTCCCACCAATCAGGCTGGAGGGACAGCAACCTCTGTTAGGAGTCTCCAGCAGCATTTTATTGCGGCTAGAGCCAATCAGGATCAGGGGGGGGGGTATAAATGAACACAGAGTACAGCAGAAGGAGTCTTCATGCTGGGACAAGAGCTGAAAGGAAAAGAGCTGAATCCTGAGGGAGCTGGAACCAGTAGCTGACCATTGGGCTGTTGGCTGAGCGATTTCTGAAGGGGACAATCAAGGAAGATTGGGGCTCCGAGGGAGACTTCGCTAGCAACTGACCAGGCTGGATGATCGGTCAAGCAAGGACAGGCCGTGCCTTGTGATCATCTAGGGCCACGTTTGGGTACACTGGCTTGGCTTGAGCTGTGGCAGAAGCAAGCCAGAGGGAGAGGAACGTGGAGAGGTTTGTCTTAAAAGGGAAACTATTTTCCTTTAGAGAAAGGGTTAGCTCCTAGCTTTAAGAGACTTGCAAATTTAAACCAACAACTACCTGAACCTTATTATCTTTTTAGTATTGCTTGTGTATAATAAACTTGTTTTAGTTAACTGTTGAAACGCTTGCTACCAGTGTTTTGTGTCCACACTGTAGTATTCACTTGGCCGTTGCACGAACCCAGCATCCTAACAGGGCCAAACCACTCCTAGTGAGGGCAGGCACTTTCTGGAACGCTGGGCATCGTGGCACCAACTCTTCTTCTTCTTCCACTGATCTTCTTTCTGAGAAGGCAGCATAATTTGTCTCCTAGATGACTTCATTGGTCCTGAAATCTCTCATCTAGCACTCTGGTGATTTTGATAACAACACTGGAAAATTAAGAGGACGCCATTCACAGCATTTCTGTAGTCAGTGACCACAGTTCAGAATCTACTGGGCTTTGTTCCCCTAGATCACAAGCTTTCTGTCATTGCTATCGCCTGGAAACATTTGTGGAAAGTAGCTGTAAAAGTTGAGACAGAATGAAAAATAAGGACAGAAGTTTTGAGCACATCAATCTAGGACCTCATCTGTGTCATGGCACTTTGCAGCATAAACAAGCAAAGATGGCCATTTAAAACAATGGACAAAAGAGGGACACGGGACCAAAGGTAACCAAACGACAGCAAGGAGCAAAGACAGCCATATGTTCTGAAATGATGCATCTGAGGACAGAGTCTGCAGTGAAAAGGTTAAACTTGAACACGAGGAAGGATGTCAGAGTCACGTCATCACATGGATAATACCTTAGCCAATATTTACCTTCTTTTGTTCTCTTTAGCACCACTTTTACCAGCAGTGACCTTTCTCCTGCCTCAGCACGTTAGTTCCCCCTCAATGATCTTGTCCATTCTAGGAAACTAAGCAGTGTCTAGTACCAGTATTAGGACGGTAAACCACCTCACACTAGCAGATGCTTTCGACCAAATTGGGAAGCTGGAAAAAAAATATCCCAGAAGGTGGCAAGGACAGATCTCTTCTGTATTATTATCACATAGTCGCCAATAATTAAGTTCAAACTGCTTGGACTTTGTTTTAACCTGAATTGCAACGGCCATCACCACCCCGACCTCATCCGGTGTTCCTGCGTCCCGCACAGCTGTTTCAACTAGCACAATGCTGGAACTAACTAAACGTGAAGGTTCTGCCAACTCCTCATCGCCTGCTCAGAAGACTCTGCTGGCTTAAAATTGCAAAGTTGCTCCCACAGGCATACATCCAGATTCCACAACCACAGAGCAGTTGGTCTGAGCTTGTTGCCACATCAAATACAGGAAGTTTCACTACAGAGGACACATTCATACTGTGTTAACTGCCTGAGGAGTCCACCAATCAGCCAGCATGCAGAGAGACTCAGGCTACATGCTTATAGCATTCAACTGACACTCCCCTGAGGCACTGCTTGAAATATAAACACAGAGCACTTACCTGCTTTTCCAGCAGAGGTACACAGATTTTCCATGGGCATGAAGGGTGTATCAAAGAAGAAGAAGAGTTGGCTTTTCTACTGTGCTTTCGTCACCCATTTAAGGGGACTCAAAGCAGCTGACAAAGCTTTTCCGTTCTTCTCCCCACACCAGACTCCCTGTGAGGTAGGTGGGGCTGTGAGAGCTCAGAGGAGAGCTGTGACTAGCCCAAGGTCACCCAGCTGGCTTCACGGGGGAGGGCGGAATTGAACCCGGTATTCCCAGATAAGAGTCCAGCTCCTTAACCACTAGACCATTAAGATCCACCACCACCCCACCTCAAGTATGGCACTGGATAATGGATACCATTCCACAGGTTATCAGTACTTTCTTTAGAAGGCTGTATTAAAACCATTTAAAGTTGGCTGCACATGCTGTCAGATGTGATTGTTTAAGAATATAGGAAGAATACTTGTTGTAACATTCCATATGAAAGGTTCTTAATCAAATGCAGAAGGGGGGGTTGTTTCATTTTTTTTAAGGCAATCCTGAAGTTAAACATGACTGGTGCTCATTATGCCCTGCTGGTGTTTAAATGTTGGCTGCTACTGATATTTCCTGGCTACTAAAATAAGTGACAGTCAGTGTTAAGTTCAAGAGAACTTACATGTTGATACAGTCCTTACAATCTCAATGCCACCACGTACACGGCACCTTAATGTGTCATAAGAATATAATAGGAGCCCTGCTGGATCAGGCTA
Organism: Aspidoscelis tigris stejnegeri; assembly: GCA_023333525.1. Classification (NCBI taxonomy): domain Eukaryota; kingdom Metazoa; phylum Chordata; class Lepidosauria; order Squamata; family Teiidae; genus Aspidoscelis; species Aspidoscelis tigris. The sequence goes on along the minus strand of JALMGA010000005.1, from coordinate 77,720,003 downwards.
TAGTCCATTTAGTCCCGGCTCCCAGTGACCTATAAATGGCCTTTAGAAGCATCCTGACTCTCCAACCTGAAGACAGTAGTAAACATCAATATAGTAGTACTTGCTGCCATCTTCTCCTAGGGGTATTTCCATAGTCTTTGGCATCCACACATTGGGATGACCCAAAGGCTGCTTGTTTACCTATGCCCACAACCATATAGCTCTGGGTCTACCCCAGCCTCTTCTGGACATAACTCCCAGGAATTGCTTCCCCCTCCATGTGAATGGCTAAGGAGGGGGCATGTGGCAGGCCCATTCCTATCCAGGCTGCTGTTTGCCGTGCAATACTTCCCAAATCCAGCTCAAGGAGAATTCCCATGCATCAGGAGCTATAGGGAAGCAAATGCTGTGTGCCCAGTGTACCTCCCACTTCTGTACTAGTCCCGTAGCAACACATGTTGCTCGCCCCATGTTCCAGCTGCACCCAGCCCCTGTGGGGTGCAGCCTAAGTCTGTTGCTGGAAACAAAACAATTATTTTTACTTGGCCAGGCAATGCCAGAAAGCCAGGCTTTTAATATTTACACCAGGACTGCCCCATCCTCAGGTTACCTACTTCCATCTCTGGTATGAGTTGATGTTACAGGATTTCCAGGCCGGGAGTTTTTTTTTCATCTTGACACGATGTACCAGCTCCATGATATCACTGGTAACCCTGCACCATGAGGATGCTGTTCTTTTACTTACTGGAAGTCTTTTAATTGGACTCAGGAGACATCCAGCACAGCTGCAAGTGAGGAGACCAAATCTGGATACCTTTCCAAAAGGCAACGGGGCCTAATCAGGGTGCACTCCCTTCAGAGCTTTGAGCCACAGAAGCAAATTTGGAAGAAGGCTTTTCGTAGACCACCTAATGATCCCTTCAGGAGTTGGCGACAGGAGGTTTCTGGCCTCAGTGTTCCCATTTGGAGACACAAAAGTGCTAAGAAGACCCCGTTAGATTGGCGAGGAGCTGTCTGAACAATTCTCTAGGCCCAATAGTCCTCAAAGACTGCTGCTCCTGCTGCTTCAGCGACTGTTCTTCAACCATCTCTCAGTAGTCAGGGCAGGATGTGCCCTCCCCGGGAAGTGTGGTGCCTAGCAACCACAGCCAGAGAGTATGAGGTCTTTACATCTCTGTGGGTTAGCGCATCATGTCACCTCGGCAGTTGGACAGCCTGTAGTTTCTGTCTTTTCCTACAGCTGTGGCAGCCAAGAGAGGTGGAAGATATGGAAATTACCTGCACTCCAGCCCTCAGCCAGGATAGCTTTTGCTGCTGCAGCTACCATGCCTATGTTCAGAACAATGTCTCGAGAACCTCAGTTGTTGCTTAAATGAGCACCCAATTCCCCCTGTGCACGTTTATTGTCGGAGAACCTTAATAGCAGGTCCTAGTTTTGAATGCTTCTCTTAGATACGACTGGCACTTGGTCGGAGTCTCTGTGTTTTGAGTTCTGTTTCAAATTGCGTTGCCACAGGATAGCGCATTTGAATTGCTTTTAATCTCTTCTGAACCACTCAGAGAAATTCATGATCCAGACATAAACAACCAACGAATAGGTACTTTTCACAAGCAGGGCAGCAGAATGATTGGAGTCCCAGGAAACTGTCAGTGCATAGTACTACAGTAAATAAGGGCCCAGCTACACTTAAAGCTTTAATTCATTTTCAGAGTGAGAGGACAGATCAGGAAGGCAACCAGCCATTTTCTTTCCACAGTCTTACCCGAAAGTAATTTTGCGGGTTAGGTAATGTGGGAGGAAAACTGTTCCTCACTGTGCTGATGTGTTCTCTCACTCTGAAAGTGGGTTGAAGGTGGATTAAACCATCGTTGTAGCTGGACCCTAGTTAAGTCACAGAGCTGCCTCATTGCACCATTCCTCAGTTCCAGTTGGAACATCATTTGGGCATCTGAACATTCCACAGATACTGAGGGCAGTTTTTGTTATCGGTTGCAAAATGGCTGGATGATACCTCACCTCTCCTGTTCCTCCATTACCACTGAACAAGAAGTTCCGGGTTACTTGCATTTTGGGGGAGTGAATAACTGACACCAGCGGCAACATAAAGTTTTAAGAGCAGGCAATTTCAGGTGCAGCCTGGGGGATAGGGTGTGTGCTTTTCCTCAGACACCAGCAAGAGTCACCCAGGTGGTAGAGGTACCATTACCCCCCCCCCCGATCACATGTTCTTAAAGTTACAAACTAGGGATGTGCACAAATGTTTTTTTTTACATTCTATTTGTATTTGTTTGATTAGATCACCTTCGAATGTTGAAGGATTCAATTCAATACAAATTCGTACAACGTCCAATACTTATCCCATACATATCAATACGTATCCGACACATATCCCGTAACAAATCTGCCCTGAATCCACGTCGAATCCTCTCTCAATCCATGTCGAATGGATTCTGGATCCATTGCAGATGTGACTGGCATAGCTTCTTTCCCGCCTCCCGTTTCGCGAATTTCCAAAGCATTCGTACGAATACGAATGTCAGTGTACAAATGTAATGTTCAATTCGTATACGAATGTCTGAATTCGTAGAAATAACAAATGTTACAAATATTCATGCACATCCCTATTACAAGCCACCACTGTTTGACCCTCAAGGCAGGCAAGATGGAAGCGCACTTGGCAGCTCATCTGTCTGGGTGATTGACGTTTGGTTTGCCTAGATGCACTTCTCCTGGAGGGTCAGATGTGCATCTTGGGGGAGCTCAGTGCCTTGACATTGTTCCTAAAGTCCCAAGCAGCTTCTGTCAACTGTGATTGATATGCCAGCTGCATCCTTACCTGCAGGGGGACAACTTGGTCAGCTAGTTTTTGCTCTCGCTTAGTCTTCTGCAGTGTGTTTGGAAACCCTAGCTGGTCCAGAATAGGAACAGGAGGCTGCTAACAGGTCTGGGGGGCTTTGACTACACTGCTCCATTAACTGTATCCTCCCAGTCCATTTTTGGACACAATTTAAAATGCTGATCTTAATTTTTAAAGCCTATTTGCCTCAGGATTGCATTACTTGAAATAATACTGTATGTTGTACAACCCTACTTACAAGTGAGATCTGCAAAGAAGCCCGATTCTGCGTCCCTGCCAAATGAAACAAAGCCAAAAGCAATAATAAAATTGGCCTTCTCAGTGGTGGCACCCAAGCTTATGAGTCAGTTTGCTCTAGCGGTTAAGGAGCTGAACTCTTATCTGGGAATACTGGGCTTGATTCTGCCCTCCTCTATGAAGCCAGCTGGGTGACCTTGCACTAGTCACAGCTCTCTTCTGAGCTCTCACAGCCCCACCCATGTCTCTTGTGGGAAGAATAGAAAGCTTTGTCAGCTGCTTTGAGGCCCTTTAAATGGGTGAAAAAAGCGGGGTAGAAAAGCCATCTCTTCTTCTATGCAGCCTCCCCAGAAAGATGCAACTGGTGCCAAGTGTTCTATGGTTTTAGGAGCTAGATGAAGACTTTTTAATTCACACGATATTTTAAAATCAGTTTCTATTCCATTTTGTTTTTAATCATACTGCTCCATAATATATTTGTGCGTGTATCTAAAAATAGCCTTTAAGCTACCAAGAAAAGTTCACTTGATGGGCAGCTAGATGACTGCACTAAATAAAACAAATATAAATTTAGCTACCCAGGTCACTTTCTGTTTGCTTATAACAGAGAACACAAATGTTTGCTAGATTTTCTCTAGAGAGTTCTCTTTAGATTTCAGATTTCATTTTCTTAATGACCGTGTGTTACCAATCCTGTATGCCTCTTACTTCATTTCAGGACTATGCTCATACGACCAACACATGAAGTCTGATGTAGTTTTCAGGATCTTTATTTTTCTTCTTCTTTCATTCAGATTAGTGCACATGAACATTTAAGGGTAATATTGTAGAAATCTGAATTTTGATGTGAGCCAAGATTCCTTGCCCTATGAACTTCAATGGATTGGCTTTTACCAAGAGAGGGACCGGAACAATGGAAACGTCTTGGTACTCCTGGATTTCTCAGAGGCCTTTGATACGATCAACCATGACATTTTACCGGAGTGACTCCTGGGACCGGGAGGCACTGTTTTATGGTGGCTTCTCTTCCTACATCTGAAGCAGGCTCCAGAAAGTAGTAGTGAGGGGCTATTTATTATTCAACACCTTGGAGGCTCTCATGTGGAGTGCCTCAGGAATCAGCTTTCTCTCATAGGTTCTGTAATATTTATATGAAGCAGTTGAAGGTGGTCAATGGGGAACTTCAGACAGAGGTGCCATCAGGATGTTGATGTCACCAGCTCCCTGTTCTTTCTGAGTCAGGTGACTGATTGCTGTCTGGAAGCAGTAATGAATGAGATGTGGGCCAATAAACTGAAACTGAATCTAGAAAAGGAGGTCCTGTTTGTCATAGGTTCCAGGTTCAGAAGGTTAAGTGGCAACCAGTCCTGGATGGAGTTAGTTTGCCCCAGAAACAATTGGTATGCAATTTAGGGGTGCTCTTAAGATTTGTTGGTCACTTGAGGCTCATGTGGCGGCAACAGCCAGGTGAGCTGGTTTCCCAACTCCAGCCTTTCTTGGATGGGGCAAGTTGGCAGTAGTGATCAATCCTCCAACTACATTCAGGTTAGACTGCTGTAATGTACTGCTGGCCGTGAGGACAATCAAGGAACTGGAACTACTGCTGAATTTAACAGCTCAGCTGCTGACAGGAATTTCTGGCCAGATGAACATCACTGCAATCTTGAAGGAACTGCAATGGTTGTGTGTGCTAACCATTCCAACTGTAACATTGGTTATGTAAAGCATTATATTGCCTGGACCCCAAATATCTAAAAGAGCACTTTCTTCCATATAAACCTGCTTATGGTTTAAGACAGTGATGGCCAACCTATGACACGCGTGTCACAAGTGACACGCCAAGCCCTTTTGGGTGACACACACAGCCATCCTGGCACCTGGGCATGTAGTGCTTGCTTGTTCTTGAAGTGTACAAAATACCAACTTTCAATTGAAGATTTAGCAACAAAAGTCATTAATATAAAGAATTATTTGTTTTTGCTTTTAATAAAATACATATATCAAAAATATAACTTTTTTACTAGAGCCACAAATATCACAAAATTATGGATATTTCTAGATGTGACACAGCACCCAAGTTAAGCTAGGTTTTCTTGTGAATTTTGACACGCCAAGCTCAAAAGGTTCACCATCACTGGTTTAAGATCACACAATGAGGACCTTCTTATAGTTCCACTGCTCTTAAAAGGTGTGAAGGGTTGCAGCATGCAAGGGGGACTTTTCTGTGGTGGCCCCTAGACTTTGGAATAACTTCCCAGCTGAGGTTTGCCAGGTACCAACACAAGATAGTTTTCAAAGTCTGGGCTTTTTCTGCACTAGGCCTTACTCCGGACTATATCTCAGGATAGGGGTCCGTTGTCTACAGACTTAATACAGACTGGTAGGCCTCATCTAGGGCCTGCCATAGTCTGCACTAGATGCAGACAGCAGGTCCCTATTCTGGGATGTATTCCAGAATAAGGCCAAGTGCAGAAGGGGACCTGATTAAAACATACCCAGTTTGGTCTAGTGGTTAGGGAGCTGGACTCTTACCTGGGAATATCAGGTTTGATTCCTCTCTGCTCCATGAAGCCAGTTGGGTGACCCTTGGACTAGTCACAGCAATCTGCTGACCTCTCACAGCCCCACCTACCTCACAGGGTGTCTGTTGTGGGGAGAACAGAAAGCTTTGTCAGCCACTTTGAGTCCCCTTGAATGGGCGAGACAAGCGGGTTAGAAAAGCCAACTCCTCTAATTCTTTCACCGAGGCCTCCGGTGGTTACCTTCCCTGTCATCTTGTTGGAAGGGAAGGAAAGCTGTATTTTATAATGTGTTTTAATTATGTTTGTTACAAATTTTATCCTTTGACTGTCGCGACCTGCCCTGGGATCCTCAGACGAAGGGCAAGATATACATACTAAAATAAAATACATAAAAACCTAGACACATAAACCCCTTAATTAGCGTTCTTAGTTTCATGTTGCCAATTCCTATTTGCTGAGATCAAAGCCAAGCAGCCAGGTCAGCTCTTACCCGCTCTGGAACTATGCTAGCAGCTGCTCTATGAGTACAAGTATACTAGGTGGCTGGTTAATATATGGTGCAATGATATCAAATGCCCACTTTCAGATTAATGTTGCTCCCTTGGCACAAGTTGTAGATCAGCATCTACAATCTGAACAACTTTTTGCGGCTTGTCAGCTCCACACCATGCCATGCCGGAAAGTCCCCAACACCCTTGTCTCTCACCAAGCTATTTTCCTAACATAGTGCTTTGGTCAGTTCAGCTACCCAACCCGTCAGGTTGGTCCAGTTTAGTTTAAACTGGCCTTTGTCATGATTCAGACAGCTGAATTGGTTGAACTGTGATATGATAAAAGTGTAGATCAAGGGCATCAAACTCCAATCCACAGTTGGCCAAAATTAAAAACCTGGACAAAAGCTGTGTCCAGATGAGCTTTCAAACAGAATTCTTGGGCAAGGCTTTTGGCTCTGACCGCATGGTGAAGTTTGTCTCAACCATTTGAAGACCCAAATGGGAAGAGTAGAAATCTCTTCCTACCAAGGCCCAAACAAGGAATGTTATGTGCTAAACTGAATAATCGCCCCAACATGAGCCCTGCATTCCTCTTGCTGATCTACCAACCCATGTTTAAACAAAAATTACCTCTAGAGATGGTGAGATTCATTATTGATGATTTCACCCTGGATATACTGTATTTTTTGTAACAACTAATTTAAATAATATGTCATTTTACAATACAGTGGTACCTCGACATACAAGTGCCCTGACATACAAGTGTTTTGAGATACAAGCCGCTGAGCGAGTGATATTTTGCTTTGAGATGAGAGCAAGATTTGAGATACGAGTATGTAAATACAGTACAGTACATAACAAAAACAACTGAGGTGGTGTTTTGGGAGCTGGAATGGATTAATGGGAAAATTGCTTTGAGATACGAGCGATTTGACATAAGAACAAGGTTACGGAACGAATTAAACTCGTATGTCAAGGTACCACTGTATCCTCAGCCTGTGAGCCATTGCTTGCTGTCATCTCCCAGGGATGCATTTTGTCTCAAGGTTGACACTCAGATGGATAGCTAGAAGGCAGCATGTCTCTCTACAGGCTCAGCATTGAATACAAAAGATTGAATCTTCAGTTCTTCAGTGATGGTTCATCCACCATTCATCACACCTCTGTCCTCCAAAGACCTATTTCTGAAAAATGTTCTTGAGGAAGGAAGACAACTTGCTCTCGTTTTCCAAGGTGAGAAAATTATAGAATGCCGTGGACATGATGATACAGTCACAGGCAGCTAAAATACTAGCAGTCCAGCTTTATTTTGTCCACAAATCTTTCAAATCAATCCCCAAAGCCGAGAAATGGTTCAGCAGCATCAGTAACAGAAAATTAACAGAGCAACCCAAGTCCTTCTTTCCTGAAAAGAAGGATCTCTTAAGAACAGTGGAACTCGCTGCGGATTAGGCACTGTGACATGTTCACTGGCAGTCCTTTAAACCAGTGAACAACTGAGAAAAAAAATGAGTCTTTTCATTGTTCAAGTATTCAGTCTGTCCCTTGTCAGTCTCCTCTGTCCTTTTTCTCAATATGATTTGCTCTCACCCACTTCCAAGTCTCTTGTCACACTTGTTCCACGCTCAGGAAGTCCTGATGTACTTGTCTACTTGCTCCTAAAACTAGCCGGTGCCTACTTGTTGTCTCAAAAAACTAGTGGGGAGAATTCAAATTCAGACCTTTGCACAGGGCCAGATAATCTCCCTGTGATACCATTTGGACCAGTGAGATACAGCAACCTTACCTACACTTAACAGGTGATGTATTCAGCAGAACTCCTGTGATATTTCTTTCCAAGTACACATAGCAAGGTCTGTATAAAGTCATAAGAGTACTGTGGTGAGCTTTGGCATATTAGGTACTTCAACAAAATACCAGTCACTAAGTGAGAGTGAAAGACTGTCATCTGATCTTTTGTTGAAAATAAAATTCAGTCTTTGATGAAGCTTCAGTAAGAATGTAGCAAACAAAACCACTTGTCTCACATGCTGTGTGGGTGAGATTGAATACATAGGACAAGCACATCATTCTCAAATGCATTTATTACTTGACGTTACCCATAAATTCATGGTAGTCAGAAAGAAACACTAGAGGCTCCATTTTTTCTTGTTCTCATTTATTGGTAAAATTTTCCAAGACTTCACATTAACTACAGGATTCTTAAGTCTGTCTTAACTGAATTCTTCTATAGGAGTTATAGCCAGAGACCACACATATTGTTAACATCCTGCACACAGATACTTCAGATGTTGAAAGAATGTTGCTACTAAATGACTGCGGCAGCCATTCAGGGATATGAAACAGGGTATGCAAAAACGAATCGAGGAAAGGTACAAAAAGGCATTTACAACTACAACACAAATTTAAAATTAACAGCAACTATTATGAAGGTGCACAATTTGCAGAAATTGGCTGTCAAGGGGTACACAAGTGAAAACAGGTTGGGAACCACTGGACCGTGGTACAGCAGTGCAGCCAAACATGCTTAATTTGAAGTGATGAGAGTTCATGACCTATTACAACTACCTTTCACACATTAGCACTCCTGGCTCCACCTAGTGTTTAGTGCTCTAAACTCTCCCTTATCAGCTCCAGAAGTCAACCGGCCACTAATGGTTAAAGCGTAGGCTTGAGTGGAAAGATTGTAGATTTTGTGTCAGGTAGATGTGGGAAATTTCTTCCCAATGCTGATTGGTAGTTGTCAGTAGCTTTAGTCAATGCTGAACTGGATAAAAGAGTCTTAAGCAGCTTCTGACAATCAGGTTAGCTAACTGTTACTATTGTTTCAGGATAGGTGATATTAGCTGTGAGTGAGATAACAAAGGGTTTTTTTTTTTTTTTTTTTTTTGCTTCAGCAACTATTTTTGTAGTAAGCTTGTGTTAGCTCTGGAACACTGAAATACCATTACTCCAGTGTACACACAAATAAAACCCACTCTCAGATCTTTGAGTACAGGGCAGGATATAAATAGAAATAAATAAATTTGCCCTAGGTATCTGTCTCATAAGGGCTGGGATGTATTTCTCATTGACTTGGCCCAATCACTGTTAGTTCCAGTGTGCCTGTTGCCCTAATAAGAACAGCCTTTGATACAAAGCACATAACTACTGGATGACATTCAGCGGCCTTGTAAGCCTTCAGGAAGTAAGCACGAAGAGCCTTAACTGCCCAAAGGCTTTTGCAAGCTGAAAAGGGATACCACCACATCCCAGACATTTTATGCACACAAACTGCTTTGACTGGCAGCTGACACTCATCTGAAACCTTGGGGCACATGGCATGTGCTCAGCCTGTGGGTCTCTCCCTTCCAGCACCTTGCTGCATTGCCCTGTGTGCTTAGGCAGATGACTGAGCCTGTCTAATATTCAAAATAGTAGCCCTTCCAGTCCTGCCAGAAAAGTAGTGAACAGCATCTGGGTTTGTTTTTTTTCCCTAAACTGAGAAGCAACATTGGAAAAAGACCTTTATTGCTCTCACTATGAAAGCAAAACTGTCACTCAAAATGAAATGCTGTGTCTTTAACTTAAGAAAAATGCTGTGTTCATTCATAAGCTATTCTGGGGCTTCAGCATGTGTCTGGCAAGTCCAGCCTTTTCAAAAGGTGGACCTATTTTTATCACAACTCACTATACTTACAACTGTTTGTTGTATACATGTACCCTTTCTCCTCCCTTCCTCTTCCAGCTGAGGCACAACAAAGTCAAGAACACATTCAGGTCACTTTGTCCCAAAGACTGAGAGCAGGCTATTGTACTTTTAAGAAAAACAAGAGGAAAATTAATAACCTTTATGATTCTTTGGTTAGAACAATGCGGATCTACCCTTAAACCATACCAAAGAGATCCTATTTATTAAGAGGAGCACATAAAAGACGTTACGAATTCTAACTAAGCCGGGCTGAGAGAGATAATATCCTCCATCCACTGTAATAACATGAACAAGGTCGTGAGGACAGGCAGGCTATTTCTACTCAGCCTTGATCACATGCAGTAACCATATACCCTAATTTGCATTCAGCAGATATGTCATACTAAAAGTAAGGATTGCCACCAGCTGAAACTCATGAGCTACTTCCAACAGAACTGTGGAGCAGCAGAGCCAATGCAACTAAGTGAAAACACCCCACTTTGTAGACTCTTGTCTGGATCCCATGATCCAACCAATTTCTAGTCAAATCAAAGATGCACCTGGGTGACACAGGATTCAAGCAAAGCTTAGAAAACAGTGAATAACAGAGAGGAAGTTCTGCCTACACCCATCAGTCTCAACTACAACCACTGGAAAGTTTTCTGAAATGACTTAAAAAATCCAGAATGTTCACAAAATGCCTCTTGGTAGGAGCTGATTGTTAGACCACCTTTTTCTTAGTACAGAAACTTTAATCGTGAATGGAAACAGCTACTAGCCCAGGAAAAGAGGTCAACTCACTGAAGCGGAAAGGCGGCAGCATCCACTGGGTGTGGCAGCTATAAAAGCAATTATAGGAATAAAAGAAAACTAAAATATGGTTTCTTTTATTCGTTATGATGCATTTACAATGAGGAATGCACTTAACCCCCAAGAACGTATGTTTGCCATCTGAACTAAGTGTTGACTGGAAAATGCTAACAATTTGGTCAAAGACAAACAGGGCGATGCTTGCCTTAAGTAACAAACATCCAAGAAAAAGTTACAGCACGCATACTAGGATTACGGAGTTTTAGCAATGAATTGGAAAAATTACTTCCCATCTTGTAACATTTATGCCCTATTCAACCAATGATAAACATTTTTACATATATACCAGTATCATCAATATTTATTATATACATAGGAGACACTTGGAGCAAATGGACTGGACATGAATTACTGGTTTCTAACACTGGAAATCTAAGAATCCTCCCACAGCAGAAACTTGCCTGCTTAATTAGTTATTTCTTCCTGTGGCAGAGAAAGTGTTTAAAAATAGGGGAAACTTGGACAGATTTCAAGACATCTGGGAGAACGATTTAGAAATCTTTAAATAAGGAATGACTGAGGAGGGAGAAGAAAAGAGACTCGATCAGCCTGATGCTTCTGATCCAGATCAGCCTATGCAGTAGCCAGGAAGAACGTGTGAGCTTTGCAGCCATACCCCAACCTGCTTTCAATCCTAGCCCTGGGGTCTCCTGGGGGTGCTTTTTGTTGGTGGCTATGGTATGCCCTCGATAGTTCTGAACATGGGATGTGTGCCTTCTGTACAACTCCTGTGTTCCAGATCAGGGATGTACTGATCTACTGGTACACCCAATTAAATCGGTCTACTAGTGATCCAGATTAGGATCCCTTAATCTAGATTCTGCTTTCTCTAATGCAGAGTGGACCAGCATGGGGTTTGGCCACTGCATATGCTGTATCTCTCATCTGTTTCTGAGTTTTCAGACTGGATCTCCAAAGTTTTAAATTCTTATTTTATTAATACATTCAATTTAAATGTGTTGCATTTTTTTCCTAATAAGAAATTTCTTGACATTTCCCTTTTCTTTAGCAGCTTAGCTCAAAAAACCAATGAGACAGATCCTGATTTTGTTGTGTATATTGGCTTACCAATATAGTTATTATGTTGTTAGAAAGACAAATGCTTTATTTGTGGGGAAATAATGTTTCCTAAACGCTACAGCTTTTATTCTGTATTTTCACTTGAATTGGTGTGTGGAAATTAAGAGAATTGCAACTGTCAAGGCACTGAGTTCATATGATCAAACTACTGCTTAACTTGCATCAGATACAACTTTGTACCCAACCAAAAATAATAGGTATAATTTTTGAACGACAAATCAGGTTAGAACTATACAGGTGTGCCCCCCATATCCGCAGCAGATACCTTTCGGCTCCTACTGTGGATTACGAAAAACATAGATAATACTAACATGTTTACTGTACTGTATAAACTTTTATTTTCCATTGCAGTCTACAGTTGAGTAGATCTGCGGATAATGAATCAGTGGAAACAGGGGCACACCTGTATCTGTTCTGTCTGAAGGGATTCAAAGCAAGTGGGATATGAAACTGCATCATTCATAAACTGCACAATTTTTCAGTTGTACTGTTGTTGAGGGTTAGATGCATTTAAGTTTAAAAGTACTGCACACTATTATTTTTAGCAGCTTTGAGGTTATGGAAAAAATGGTTTGTGATCTAAGGAATATAATGAGCATTTCCCTACTCGCTGTCATTGAAATGAAATCCTGCAGGCACCTTGCAGCCATTTGCTCACTGCTAATCTTGCATGCTGCAGTTTCAGAAGTCAAATGAACAGGATGTAAAACCAAAGCGTAAAAGCAACTCTAAACCAGAACTACCCTGATTTCCATTACTAATTACAGTGGCTCCCAAACTTGCAGCTAAAATTAGTCAGCCTTCTTGATTGCCTCAAACTCCCATTCCACTGCATTTGTTGCTTCAAATTTACTTCTGCCTCTTTTAATACTCATATAAATAGAATAAAAAACTCCTTTTATCAATAAGCAACGCAAACAGGCACAATGAAATAGCATTTTATATGCAAGTCTTTTATTTGCAAAGGTGACATCAACTCACATAACACCGTAACAACAGCCACATTTTTTCAACGAGGTTCTAACATTTGAACAGAAAAGATCACTAGAGGGCCCTGGATAGCTTCTAGTTTAATTAATTTTTTACCTACATCATGCATTTTCCCTAACAGGGCATCTTTGTTCTAAAAGATGATTCCCTAAAGATCATAAACTTCAAGGGAATCACCAGTATAACCTGGAGCACTTGGCAAACTCTTGTATGTTCTTGACTAAACATCAGCTGCTCAGAAGACTTAATAATGACAGGACAGAAGCATTAAAACAAATATGAATGCTTCTCACTCTCTTCTTTCTACTTTCACCAAGGTATTAACTGTTCTATGCCTTTACCTCTGGAAAATCTGTAGCTCTCCATACTGTATCATTCCCAGTCTGCATAATCAGACTAAAAAATCAATGATTGGAGAGCTACAGGTATTCGACTGGAATAAGATTAGCAGAAACACTTTCTTCTAGCATGTTAAGTACAGAGCTCTTTTAATTGCTTGTATCAAGAATAGCAAGGGTCAAGTTCAGCCCATGTTTCATTAGAAGCATCTATTTTAAAACAAAAAGTTACTATTCAGTTAACTGAGAACCAAACACAATTTTATCTTTTCTTCTATATAGGTAAATGCATTGGGTGTTGTGCACCATTATACATTACATGGTGACAACCCTTTGGATCATGAGAGAAAGTCAAGAGAATTAACATTACAGGGCTGTTTGCAGAAAATAGTTGTTTTTTAAACAGTAAATTTTATTTATACCATATGTATAATATCGCAGCATTATATTACATTAATCTAGTAATACATAGCATTTAAATGTTTTTCATTATATTATACTGTTATTTTTATCAAATTTCTCCCCCACTTCCTTTCCCAAGCCCAGCAGGACACTGTATAGTATATACTTCCATAATCTTACCATAACCTTTTAAATTCCATCCTTTATCCATTCCACTATGTCAGACCTAGTACTATATTGGATCAGATCATTTGGGGGAAATATTACCACCAGATTATCATCTAAATCCCTTAAGATGTTTAAGAATCTTCAGGAGTGTACGTGAAGCAATATAAACCAGAAATATTTGCCAACCACAACTTCTATCATATGCATCTTTTACTACTACTAATAATAATAATCCTGCTATATGCCTCAGCTTTCATTTTTATTAGATGGCTTTGAACTTGACCTGTGACAAAAAGTCCTATTCCACATGAACAGAGTATGGTTTCCTAAGGTTAATAACAAGTAGTCTTGAAAGTACAAGTTGCACTCTCAGGTGTACATTTCCCATCTCTATTTCTCTTATTTAAGAAACATTGTTGAGATGGTGTTTCTTAACTGTTAAAAAACAATGATTTCCAACCTGGAGTATGGGTACCCTCAGGAATACAATCCAAGACACTGAGGGGTTTGAATTATGGTGGGAAAAGGCACAGGAATATAACTATATTAATTGAAAACATTTTGCTAATATGAAAGGGGTAACAAAGTATGAAAATGGCTTGCCAAGGGAACCGCTGTGTTAAAACAATCTACATGCCACTCAAAGAATTCAAGGAATGCTTAGAGCAGATTAAAGAAAAAAATGGGTCTCCTTCCTGACCACATTCTACTTCAGTGCCTTGGGATCTTTTTGTACTTACCTTAATGGAGCGATTCTTGTTCAGTGTTAGGCCAATCACCATGGCATGTGCGGGATGTTCCTGTGGCCAAAGCCATGGCAATCTTGTCTGACTGGACCGTCCACACTTCAAACACCGGTGGTCCAGTTGGAGAGTACACCAACACTTGAAGGGTGGATGGCTCCCTCTGCATCAGTTCTTAACCTCATTTGTTATACCATCCCATAGAAGTACAAACAGGTCCTAGTTTAAAGAAGACCTTAATCTTCTTAGCTATCACTGCCAAAATTATTTAAACTTCCATGTGCCTCCCCCAAAAAAACCCACCACCAGAAAAAGGGGGTGGAAAGCTAATGAACAGTGGTATCAGCCACATGATGTTTTTTGTCAATGGTATAGCACAAAGTTACTCCTATTTAATAGCTACTGAAAATGAACAGAGGACTGAGTTTTTAAAGCTCTTACATTCCAAGAGTTTTTGGTTTTGTTAAATGGTGAGACCTACCATACAATCAGAGTCAGATGAACTTAAATCCAATTTATGTTATTTGGCTTTAGGATATAACATTTTACATGGAAGTGTAAAATCCCTGCAAAAATCAGTAGAACCTATTTCAGTTACATATACAAAGATTTCACTGTGCTGTGTAGCTGATACTTGAGATGGTGAAGAAAGAGTGCAATACTTCAGCAATCTGCAAAATGTGCCACTTAATAGCATCACTTCAAGAGCCCTAAGGAAGATATGGGGGCTTTCAGAGACAGTCGGTTACTTGAATTTATACACTACTTCCCTGCATACTGCATCCACACATTCATTTCATCATTGCTGCTGAGATGTTTTCAGCTTCAGGATAGTTTCCACAGATGTAAACTTGGCAAGCTAACAAGAACTGGTTTAATCTTTGCCATATCTTATTGAACAATCTATACTAAGAACCTGACTTTTATTGCAATGTTCAGCAGAATTAGGGAGTGTCAAGACTGTGCTTTGATCACAATTAAAGCATCAAATCTGATCTATTAACACTATTAGTTCACAGGTTCTATTCTGACAGAACAGCAAAGGGCCATCTGCCCATATAAGAGCAATTTTCCTCAAGGAAATTCTAAAACGCCTTCCACTTGCTGCTTCTACACAGCGACTAGAAAGTCAGATTAGGAGCTGAAAAGCAAAGCAAAACCATAGGCATTTCTGTCAGCTGGTTCTGTTAACAGGATGTCTTTGGAGCCTGCACAATCTGCTTAAAGGCTCTTCTTAATTAACAGCACCCTACACAGTTTGTAAGTATATTGGTGACTACTCGCATATAAACAGGTAAACATTAGATTCTGTAACCTGATGTAGAAAAAAAAATCAGTTGTCTTCAATTCACTAAGTACTTCTGTTATCAAGTACTATCATTCTATAAAAGTTTGTGACTGCATATTTATAAAACATGAACGATATCCACATCTAGAGGACAAGGGCATGTTAGCAGTTGTGTAGAGGGCATTAGCTGTTTAACAGCCAAATTGTTCAAGCCTCATAAGGAACACTTACATAAGACCAAACAACACTGTGATCAAATGCAACTAACAATGGCATAAACACTTTCTATATCCTGCTTTAAAAGTTATCTAAGTCTTCTACTGATTTACTCCTGTATCCTACAGTACTGACAAATTTGTACCTAACTTGTTCCTGAAAACAGAACTTTAATAACATTTAAATAGTACTATACCTAAATTAAAATTAAAGGCTCAGAGAAAAAAGTGCAATAAAGACCAGACCAAATGCATTACACATTTCATTATCAAGAATTTTCTGTTTTAGTACTGCATAGCCTGATCTGGAAAAAAAAAGGGAAGGTGACCCCTTTTCTTGGATGCCAGACTCTCTAACTAAAAAATGTTGGGTTGTATAATAAAATTAAGTAACAGAAAAACAGACCTCCTAAGTGAAAACTCCACAGAGCAAATAAATGAGAAATGAGTATTTCTCTGCATAAATTAACAGTCACAAAATGCTTTGGGACCAAGTGTAATCTTGGCACAGCACGGGCTGTTGCTTTTCCTCTGCTTTCTCACACCCAAAGCAAGCATGGTACAGTGGTACCTCGACATACAAGTGCCCTGACATACAAGTGTTTTGAGATACAAGCCGCCGAGCGAGTGATATTTTGCTTTGAGATGAGAGCAAGATTTGAGATACGAGTATGTAAATACAGTACAGTACATAACAAAAACAACTGAGGTGGTGTTTTGGGAGCTGGAATGGATTAATGGGAAAATTGCTTTGAGATACGAGCGATCTGACATAAGAGCAAGGTTACAGAACGAATTAAACTCGTATGTCAAGGTACCACTGTATTTTGCTTTTCCCCTGGAGTCTGATGCAATACAATTAATAAGCATCTGACTTTTACAACTGAATGTACTCACAGGAAGCAGTGGTATTTCAAATTAGACAATTTCAAGAGGAGAGAAAGTTATTTTGATTCTGTGTATTTTGGGGGGGGGGGGGAGGGGATATAAAAAGGATCCATCTCTTCCAAAACCTGAAAAATGCAGCTATTAGGAGAGTTCAGAAGCTTTGTACCACTGCTGCACCTTTAGTCACAACATGGACAACCCCTATTATAAATGAACATATTAAAGCACCCCAGATTTGCCTTGAACAAAGGCAACAGCAGGGCAGTAATAGCTTTCCTTCCTATGCTTTAACATGGAGACTTTTGCCATGAGATAATTCAGCAAGGAAAATACACTTGATATTCTGTAGCAGGCAATTATTTTACACATGCAGCAGTTGCTGGTCACTGCTTGATGGTGCAACTACTGTGTTTGAGAGTTCAGGCTTACTTACTGAAAACTCATACACCCGTCTGAACAATATGGGACAAATCATTTGTGACTCTGTAGCACTTATACTTCCTCTACAATTCCCATCTTCCTCAAGGAAAGCCTCTGGTCTTCCCCCCCCACAACATCCGTATGTTAACTTGTAACAGAGTGAAGACCAGAAGGGCATAAACCCACAGCTTTATGTTCAATCTTTGATAAGACTCAGAAATGCTGCAAACAGAATAAAGGCGATATTCTCACATGCAGGACAATCAGGAAGTTCAATAAGGGAAGTTCAAACAAGGGAAAAGCATCTGGAACATGATCAAGCTGACAGATTTAATTTCCACCGTTGCAGCTTCTGTAGCAAAAGGATGCAGAAAACAATTAACAGAAGAAGGTGGATCAAGAAGGGAACTGCCTGTTGATGCCTTGTTAATAACTCATGAGAATTTAAATCTGATAAAACATGATTGTATCTCCAGTGTTAATAAGTCTAAGACAAGATGACACACGTGCATCGTTATCATTCAGTTAAAATAATAATAAAAAGGCATTTTTATCTTTTTAAACTTGCATTTCAGATTTGTGGAGCTTGCAATACTTTGGTGGATAAAGACTTAACTGTGCCCAACAGATCCAATGTATCTACACTGAAGAACTGGCCTGTTTTAGGTGCCCAACAGCTTTTTTCCCACTCCTTGTATTTCAAGTATTAAGAGCAGGAGTGTCTAAGATCTGTAACCATGGGTCTGCAACCTTTAAGGGGTCAGGAAATAACTGTACCTAGCACAGACTGTTTAAAGTTTTACTTAATCATCACATTCATTTAAACTCTCCCCATCCACATTTATGAACAGCTGCTCTTGTTTCATCCAGTTTGTCTGCTGACAGTTTGTCACTATGGAAACACATCCAGTATCAGCCATGTCAATCTTGTATTTTTGATGGTAGGCTTACAATTGCTGAGCTGTTAAGAAACAGTCACCCATGAAATACTTGAAATTAAGACAATAGTTTACAAGCGGCCTCTACCTACAGAAACTACTTTTTGTATTCAGTCCAATTCCAATCACGATGCAATTTGTCCACGATTTGGAGGTGTTCTACTACTTGAATGTGTTATTTAGATTTTTGAAGTTGAAAAGGGAAAGACCTGCCTACACCTGAGTTGCAAATCATTATTCAGGTGTCTGAACTAAGAATGGCAGAAGATCTTCTGGTCCCCTACTTAGAACAGATTATAACAAAAGGATGAGAAATTTATTCTGACTTTTGCAGCAGAAAGCCCTATATCTTCTGAAGTTTCTTGTAGATCAGAATACAACTTCTAATTACGATTCCCAGAATTTGTGCTACTATTTCACTGCATAAAAGGTAAAAGATGCACGTTCAACAAAACATTCTCTTAACACATGCCTCTTACATTATTAAGTGCATCCAAATAAAAATATGAGCTCCACTGATAACAAAGCATAATTCATTCATGCCACTCAGCCAACCTCGGATTATACAGCTGTAATCCAATCTACCTATATTCTTGGCATCAACTTGGCATATAACAGGGCAGTTCTGAATACCCTCAGTTACATCCAAAGCTATCGCTTAAAAAAATCCTCAAACTACTTGGATTAATTGCTCAAGTAATCCTTGGCCTTTTCTGCACTGGCCCTTATTGCAGATTATATCTCAGAATGGGGACCTGCCATCTGCAAGCTGTTGCGGAATAAGGCAGGCTATGTCCGGGGGCTTCCCATTGTCTGCACTAGCATACAGACAGCAGCTCCCTATTCTGAAATATAATCCACAATAAGGGCCAGTGCAGAAATGGTCTTTATCACAATCTAAATTGCTCAAATAAAGTGGTAACATACTGCACCACACACAGTAGGCCCTCTTTTAATTTTCCAACCTACTTGAACAGGTATCTGTTGGGTCCCTGCCTGTAGTTGGGGTAGGAATGTTTGCATAGCAAAAAACTCTACATTTGCAGGTATTACGTGAGAGAATGACAACAAGAAAAAGATAACTAATTAGAATATGTCCTTCTTTCAACATACAAAAAGTAAAGACTCCAGAATGGTAACAGGAAGAACAGCTATTTTGAAACTGGCAAATTTAGGCTGCTACATACTTGTTGTTTCCTGAAAAATTCCCCTCTTGAAAGGAAATTCCATCCTCAAACCCAACTTCCTAAAAATTCTCTTTACAAAATTACCCTCTCTAGCCCCACATTACATTGTGGAAGAGCAGCGAATAATATCAAAGTCTCACAGATACACGCCAATAAATTCATCTATCAATAATAAAAGTTGAGAAAACAAGAGTGTTCTGAATTACTCTTTAAATATGCTTCACAACACTAATTTCCATATCTGTAATTCCCTTTCTAAATCTGATGAAAATATTTCATAATCATGACCAAGGGAATTTCATCTGATTCTTATCTTTACCTTTCTTCCTTCCAAGCACTGGAATACATGCATATATATAGTTTGAGATAGAAATGCATTTTCTGAACATAAAAGGTGAAACTGGGGGAAAAAATAAGTATTTAGCAATGTACCTACTTATATCACTTATATGAAGTGAATGTCTCAAATGGAATAGTTTTATTTATTTAACCATTACTCAAACATTTTTAACCACCCTGCCATCTACTTCATAAAGATAAAATAGCACAAGTGGCAAAATGGTACCCTATGGTACCCCATACCCTAAGGTAGCAGGATAGAATGGTACACTTAGGGTGTTTTTCCACTGTCACTAGATGCCATTACGTACCCATTAATGGGTACTTAATGGGTACTTTTAGTGACAGTGGAAAAACACCCTTAGTCATCTGATGCTACAATGGCTTTGCTCCTACCTGCAGAAAGTAACACAATGGCCCCTACTCCTATTCCATGGACACAATCCAGGTTACCATGGTAGTCGCAGTAAAAACCACTAGGAAAGTGAGAATTGTACTCCCCACGTTTCTCCTATAGGAAGTCATCTGTCATAGTGACCAAAGCCAATTCTATCTCCAAAGTTTGAAATGAGTCTGAGTATTTGGTTTCTTCCATAAAGACTCCAGCACCGCTCTAATGTGTTGTTCTAGAACAGGATACATGCATCTGGGGAGTAATTAGAACACACCTCAAGATACATGGAGTATTTTCTAATGAGTGGACAAAACGCTATCTGCATTTACTACATCCATAGTCACACCTAGGCGGCATCTAGACGCTGGTTACGTATTCCACTATACTTAAGTATTATGGGATAAAGCATGGATATTCCAGAATATCCATGCTTTATTCCAGAAAATCCAAACAGAATAAGTAACCAATGTCTGGATGCAGCCATAGTCATAGCTTGATCGAATCAGCCAAGATGGACAAGAGCCAACATCTGGGGTTGACTTGACTTTTGTTAGAACTGAGCCCCACCAGTTTATAAATCTGAGTCCTAGTACTGCATATAAAATAGCAAGAAAGCTGACCAATTCCAGAATTAACACCTAGACACGGTGTCCTAGGAAAGCGTTAAAAGCATTTCCTGGGTATATGGCATTACACAACGAACACGGAGTTCCAAGCTCCTTTGCTGTGTCAGTCTAAATCACTAATTTAGGGACAGGAATTCAACCATGTAATTATGTTCTACATGGGGCACTTGTAATATTAGGCAAGTAGCAGACTTGTTTTCTTAAGCAGTAACAACCAGCTTGCCGTAATTGACAATACCTTTATAACACAGTTTCAGACTATATATGGGAGGATGCATTTGAATGACTATGCATAAGCAAAGCCACACTAAAAATACCATGAGGCAGAAGAGGCACCTTGTTCTGGACAGGGCTGTACTGCCCCCAAAGGGGGTGTTCTTGGACTCAGCTCTGGGACTTGAAGCTCAGGTGGAGGTGGTATCTAAGAGCACTTACTTCCAGTTCCAGCTGGTTAGCCAGCAGTGGCTGTTTCTGGACAGAGATAATCTGGACATAGTTATCCATGCTCTTGGAGACCTGTTATGATCTCCAAAGTGGGTTAGACATGAGGGCACAACAACAGCTATTTACTATCCAAGCCACCAAATATGCAGGCAATCACATAGTTTTGTAAAATGGTTAAAATCCTTCCCCCACATTGCTAACAAGATTTCTACAAGGGTTTGGGATGATTTTTTTTAAAAAAATCAACTGCATATTTCTTTTGAGAGATTGGTAGAATCTAGCATTTATGGTGTCCCTCTTCATCCATTCTGGTATGCTTAGGAACTATAGGGGATGGAAAGCTAATGTTTAACTTTTTCTATTTCTCCAAAGTTCCCGAGTTTCATTTCTAACAGCCAGTCCAACCAGCTGTTGTTCTTTTTTTTGGGACAGGAACAAAAAAGTTTCAAATGCATTCCTAGAACAGAAATCCTCAAGGATGCCACACTAATGAGCTACCATATATGCAAGTCCTTTAATTATGCAGCAGTATTAATCTAAATCAATCTACTGTTGCTAAAGACCAAGTTCCTACTGCTTTCTCATAAAAAATTAGCCAAGTTAAGAAATTGCCTATGTTAAGAAATCCAAATCAAAGCTAAGCCACTATGAAAACTGTATCTTCAAAATCAAAAAGCTCATTCACCCGCAGACTCTAAAGTAAGATGTCCAATGAATCAAAATGAGAAATATTCATCAATAAATTCAAGGCAAAGCCAAGGAGTCACCCACCATTTCTCAGTGGAGGCAACTGGCACAGTAAAGTAGTTACATAAAGTATATTGCTCCCTAGTAATAGCTCTGAGTAGTTACTATTTAAAGGAAAATTCATGAAAACCTCCTACCCACATTCTAGTTTAGAGGCCTAGCTCTTAGTTTAACTGCAAAGAGTGTTTAAGAATGAGATGGGAAAACTCTGGTCATCCAGAACAGCTTTTATTACTCCTGCCCACTGGGCATACATTTCAGCTTCAAAATATTCTTCTGACAACCAAACTCCTTCAATTTCATTCCAAGTCACTTGAAATTAAAGATTAATAAAGGTGATGCCACACCCCATCTCCATAGTTTTACCTAAAATTTCTGTCTTGTATCACTTTGATATGGTCTTAGGTAACAGCAGTTCCTAACCATATATAAAAGCAATTAACCTGAATTACAACTAAAACAACGCCCAAACAACTTTCTTTGATATTTAGTAGGCTTAATAAGAAGCAAAATCCATCTTCTGGAACAGATGGCAGAGCAGCTATTATGTTCAAATCCCCGTAAGAATAGATTGTGTAAGTTCAGAATCAGGCTAGATACCCAACTCTGTAGTTTACTTGGTACATGGTCACCTCTCAGTATAATCAGAGCCTGAGCCACATAGCACCTTGTTGAACGTCTCTACTACAACAACACATATTTAGTTTAATCATACCTATCACTAACTTTAAGTTTGAACAACCAACATGACTTATTAGAAATACATTAACAAATTTAACTTATTCAATTAGTAGCTTGCCAGTCCTGTCTTGGCATGAGAGACCAGGGGCTTTGGATTTGATTAATCTCCACACTTGGCCTTATTCTGGAACGTATCTCAGAACAGGATCCTGGTATCTGCACGCTAATGAAGACTATGGGTGTTTTTCCACTGTCACTAAAAGTACCCATTAAGTACCCATTAATGGGTACATAATGGCATTTTTATACCCATTAATGGATACTTAATGGGTACTTCTAGTGACAGCGGGAAAACACCCCATGACAGACCCCAGATGAGGCCTGCCATAGTCTATTACCATATGAAGAACATACCCGTTCTGAGATATGTTCCAGAGTGCAGAAGGCCAAGTGCAGAAAGGGCCATGGTCTAGACACTTCTGTGAAGAAGACTAACCAAGTCACATTACATTATTGAGAGCTTTTGGGATTGCACTGAACAAGCAACATCACATTTTATCAAACACATAATAGCAAAAAAATACTGCAAATATAGTTATATGGGGATGTCACATTTTGCAGACTATGTGAAAGTTAAACTGTTACAGAAGGAACTGCTGTGGTTTGAAATCTTGCCTTGTATGTAAGTGAACTACCTTTAGTACTTAGTACTAACCTCACAAGGAAGCATGCAAAACTGAGCACAAGTAGCTTTTTTCTGAATAGCCATATGGCTAAAATGGCACAGAAGTGTCCTACTTAGGATCAAAAACATAGCTTTATTCAGCTTTGTTTTGTGGAAGCAGGAACTCAAGCCTATGTTTAATTGGTGTCTAAGTGCTTCAGGTTCTGAGGCACAGCAAGTCCCAAGAACAGCTATAAAAACTTATTTCAGCTCCCACTTTGCTTCCTTGGCCCACAGCAAAATCCCACTTATGACCTTGTTTACCATTAGTTTCTAAAAAAACCTTCTGTCAAATATAACATTTTGCATTTTTCACAACTAGAAAGGTGTTCCTGTATTTACCCTATTAATCAAACCCTAAGAGCTAATGGTGATATTAACCCATATTTGTCTTTCACATGTTATTTCCAAACATTATTTATTGCAATTAGCAAAGTTTTAGACTCAAATTGAGACTTTTAAAATGTCAGAATACAACTCTAAAAAGCAAAAAATCTCTGAAAAAAATCCAACTAGGGAAAAATGTGGTGTTTCTTCATTAGGTAGCTCATCTCTCACAGATTAAATAGCTTCTTTAAAAAATGAAAAAGAAGCAGCCTTGAACAA
This sequence comes from Aspidoscelis tigris stejnegeri, assembly GCA_023333525.1. Lineage (NCBI taxonomy): Eukaryota > Metazoa > Chordata > Lepidosauria > Squamata > Teiidae > Aspidoscelis > Aspidoscelis tigris. Next base: position 77,696,155 of record JALMGA010000005.1, on the reverse strand, counting down.
TTCTGGACTATAGAAAGAAGTTTTTATATAAAATTTTAATAACTGAACCCATACTTTTTTTAAATATGTATCCTGTATTTGTCACATGGGATGCACAATACCAACGTCAAGTTTTAATTCTAAATATCTCATCCAGAATAAATTTCACTGGGCAATTCTATACTAAATATCTTCCCTTGAAAAACTGAACACATTACTAGTTTTTTTTTAATTTTAGAGAATATACTGCAATTCTATTTGTGTGCATTATGATGAACATTCCTAAGCTGATTAAAAAGATAAAACATGTCTTGCGTGGCACTTGGTGAGTATTTTCAAGATCAATCTAAGAATGTGTATTATGTTCATACTGAACACCACATCCACCTATGAAGTAAAAAAGTATATGAAATGTGTTAGCAAAATTATCACACACTGTAACACTTGCAGAAAGGAGACATCGCAGTATGGAACACCATTCACATAGTTATTATTAACAGAATCCTGTATTTTCCAAACTGCTGATGATTACAAACAAAAGAACCTATTTATTTCTCCAGATATTGCCACTGTTATAAGTTTTTATTAGATAAGGAATTTTCAGAATGTACTCTCGGTACCATTCCTTATTTTTCACAAACCAATGACTAAGGAATCACAACACAGAAAACCTTGGGGCACCACATTGGCAATCCCTGATCTGGCTTTAACAGTAATACCTATAAAGGCAATTACTTATTCCGAATTTCAAGACAGGAAAAAATGAATGAGCACATACAGTAGAACCTCACACAGTACAAGGGCAGATGCCAGCAAAATATAGGTTGCATGAAAATGTGCAACAGGAGAAATTGCAGCCAGACTACAAAGGAAACATTTAGTAGATTTCACTGGCTTTTTAGACATGTGCAACAGGAGAAATTGAAATGAATGGGAATCCAGGGGCTAGGAGAATATCCCAGTCAACTGACCTGGGGTGGGGGTGTAAACATGGATTTGCCACCCTCCAAGAGGAGAGAGGACTCTTGCTGAAGGGATCTCACCTTTGATAAAAATGCCAGGTGTAAGAAACTGACCCCACAGGATACTACCAACTGTAGAACTCACTTATTTGCTGAAGGCAAGGAGGAGCAGAGGAGGAAGCTTGCTAGAAGAGGAAGCTGCCTCAGGTATGAGCTTTCCTCGTAAAACAATCACCAGAGAGGCAGAAGCCACCACAGAGGCAGTGATTTGTGATGCCGAAAAGGCGGTACAGTCCACAACACAAACCTCACTTGCTGGAATGCCTGTCTCTGAGCTTCTGCAACATCTGTTCAAAGCATTAGGACTCTACATAGGTTGCTATTTTTGCAAGATAAACTGGGAGGTGCACTTGTATCAGTGCTTTTCCAATGGAGAGACTGCACCCCAGGCAGCTGCCCCTTTTGCTAAGCATGCTTCTCTGCTTCTTCTACATGGCAAATCACAGGCTGCTCTGGCTTATTTTTCTTTCCCCCAGCACTGTTTCAAAAGGTACAGCTGCCCTTTTCAAAAACAGTGAAAATGCATTCTGAATTCCCCTTCAGGCTTGGCAGAGCCTAGAGAAAGCAGCATCTCTCTGGGCTGTGTGATGACATCACTGTTGGCACGCATGGCCTGACTCCCTTCCTTCCAGATGCAATGCAGGCTGGGAAAGAGCCTAAACGAGCATTCCAAGTGCTGCTTTACATTTCTTAGATGCACCTTTTACTCACCTCTACCCTTCTCTGCCAGGAATGGAACTGTAAGAGAGAATTCAAAAGCACCCTCACCCTCCAGTTTGTGTGTTCATGTACTATAATTTGGCACATCCCTATTTAAGATCACTGCACACCAACTGAAACCCTACTTAACATTTCCCTAGTTTCAGCCAATGTTAACAAATGTTAACAACTTTCCAAAACATATCTACAACTACTGTTTTTGGAATCCCTTTCTGAATATGGAAACTATGTTTTGTTTTGTAGCAAAACAAACAAAAAACTTAAAACTGATTCAGAGATGATGGCCTGTGGCCCTTATGTTCTCAATCCCTCTCTAACGCACCTTTTCCAGCCTGTAACACTTATGGGAAGGGAATGTCATATAAACTATTCCATCTGCAAAACATCTTTAAGCAGCTACACGGGGTTTTTTCTAACTATCCAGTATATGTGAATGCAGCGCAAGGCACAAACTATTTCTGTATACAGGTTATTTGGAAACCGGAATTACTGGTACAAGTTACTTCCAAGGTTCTTTGAGAACTTATGGGAATTTGGAGGTGTAGACATAATTATCACAGTGCCTATAGTTACAGGCTTAGTGTTGTAAAATTGTCATTATAGTGACTTTCAAAAGCATACCACTGTTTTAGTTACTCTATACAGTATAGAGATATTCCAAGTAATATGGAATGTAACAGCAAGTCGTAGAAAGAATGTCTGAGTAAGTGTTAAGAAAAGGTTTTGTTGTTGTTAAAAAGTTTTTTTTACTTTGAACCTCTCTGATAACTTATCTGATCTAATCATTTATAAAGTTTTAAGTATATGTTGCTCCAGAGAAAATTCAGTATTTTCCTTCAAGATTGCTAAGGACCCAAGATTCTTGAAGGCTTATACAATCCATTTTCTCCGTCTGTTAATATTGTTAATTCATTGTTTTTCTTTCAGCACTTAACAAATCGTATCATTTGGTAGTTGACTATGCTTTTTCCTAACTTCAGTTCACAGAGTTCTATATACTTATTTTACTTTCTTGCATCCATTACAGAAGCTATTGTGTTTACTTAAAGTTTTGCCTTCAAAGAGAGTGAACTGCCAGCAGAGAAAGCAGTCATGCCTGTCCTATCTTGTTTATCTTGAATTATTATTTAACTTAAGAAATTTTTCCTACAGAAATATTTGGCCATTTTTTCCCTTCCTCTTCCAAGATGTGTCTATACCAGATTCTGAGTGGCATTGGTTGAATACCACAGCTGACGTGGGAAAGATATTAGCATCGGTTCGAGTACCACTGATAAAATGAAAATGAAGAGATAACGTCATCCTGCCCTGTTCCTATCCGAAAGTTTGAGCATTAAGGACTACAACTGGACTGTAACTCAAGAAAGTTACACCTGACACCTGTGACTACAAACAGTCACAAGAAAGCTAATTTGCACCTGTGACAAGATTTCATCACCTATACTTATAGCTACGTCACAAGAAAGAGTTAAGCATATGTGGCAGTCCACCTGGCCACAAGTTAAAAGAAAATGAACTTTTGAACATTTACTTGCAAATTAACATTCACTCACTTACGGTAATGGACATTGATTTACTAAAGATGGACAATCATGCCTACTAATTCTTAAGAAAGAACAAATTCATCTATATTTGATTGCAAATGCTTTCATTATGTGTATTGCTCAATTGCTGTTTCTTTGTATATCTTTTGCATAGATGGACTTAACATTTGCTATTATTTATGTGTTAATTTTGTTTTATATATTGGCCTTTGGTTGTAATTAATTCCTGTTTATTTGAGGTTTAATTCATATGCTCAGTTTAATGGTTGTTCATTGAGGTATAATTTCAAAAAGACAAACAATTGTCTCCTTCTGCATTCATTTCACACTCACTCCACATAAGACTGAAAAAGTTAGCTGTATGAAATGTAATAATCTTTGCTTTTTACCAACAAAGTCCCTAATACCTAATAGCAAGATATTTACCTTGTTCCACTGAATAAATGTACAAACACAATCTCCTATTCACTATTCCCATATTCTTGCAAACATGTTCAGCCTGTATATTGGCTATAACATTTGGGCCTATATAATATTAGCAGACCTGCATTCATCTTAGCAAAGAGAAAATTCTTTATTCACAACTAAGCATACATTTTAAATAAAACATCCTTTCATATATTTAACCCAAGGCCTAGTTTGCTAAGCATTAAGCATTCAGTTCCATTCCCTCAGCATAAGTTGGATTACTATTGCCCTGACTGTTTTAAAAATTATCTCTAAGTTTCTTTGTGAAATAGTTTTCTCTGCTAACAGCTTGTTTCTGGCAGATAGCCTAGCGGACAGCATTTTTGAAATAAGCAGGTCTATGTAAAGTTTTAATTCTTTGCTCTAAGACAGCTGGGCACACCCTTGTCTCAATCAAGTGGCAAAGAATTATCTTTCATAAATCTATTTTTTAAAACAAAACAAGAAAGAGTGAAATATAGAGACATTCCTATAAGCAATCAATTGATTATTGGATTGCTGAGAAGGTCTCTCATATTTTGCTTAAAAGCTGAATTGCAGCTAAATGCAAGCAACAAGCTGATCTTGAAAAAGTATCTATACCTGCCAAAAGTTGTCTTTATCTCAGTTCACAGTTCTTGCCAAAAGCCTTATTCAGAGAGCTATTGTTTGTTGTTGTCCTTCCTAGCTTGCTACTAAAGTAGTTACATGGAAGCGTATGAGAAATACTTTTTGGATGTTGTATTCACACAGATTCAGCAATTTATTCTGTATAAGAATGGCTTGATTTCTGCAATAAATCATCATATAGTTATGATCACTATACTTTGTCTTTTGTCTCTTTAATCTATGCTTGCATTGCTTTGCTGCTTGCTTAGCAGGCTCGCTGCCCATATTGCTTATATTGTGATTATCCATTGGTATTTGATCTCACATGTTTAAGGTTTATTGTCTGATGCTCAAGTGTATATCTATGGTTAGCAATGTACATATTCACAGCACCAGCGCAGTGTACATATCATGTAGCAATGAGCGTATATTATTGCAACAATACAGCTTGGCCAATCTCCAATTTCACTGGATAACACACACACCGATACCAGATTCACAACTGTGCTAACAGAGATAACATTTTATATGCAATCAGATTTCAAGCTTAAAATAAGTACAGTTGGACCCACATACCTGTGGTGGATAGGGTTTTTTGCACTCAATTTCCCATGATTCTTTGGAAATCCCACAAGATTTCATGGGAATCATCAGAAATCTTGAGTAATTCTGTACTATGTTTCTCATTGTCCCAAGCCCCCAGGAATGGCAGTGGATCAGTGGATACAGGGATCTGACTGGATGTGTCTTATACTCTGCCTACATATAACATACAGGCTTACATGCAACAAATAGTTTTGCAACATATAGGGTGTTTTTCCACTGTCACTAAAAGTACCCATTAATGGGTACGTAATGGCATTTTTTGTACCCATTAATGTGTACTTAATGGGTACTTCTAGTAACAGTGGAAAAACACCCATAAACAACACTCAAATGTTTAGACTAGAATCCTACAACTGCTGAAAGCTGCTAAGGACCAAATGAAACAAACATTTTTCTAAATCACATCCAATCTCTATCTTATGTTTTAAAGTGCAAACATATAAAGCAGCTGTAAAATGACATTCAAATTTGATCATTTTTTTAATTTGCAGGCATTTCCACTGAACTGAAAACCTGGTTGTTCAAACATCCAAAAATTCAACAGAAGAGAACATAGCTCCTGCTTGTGAACATGAATAATTCAATTTGAATATTCATATTTCGCCGTTTTTGGTGATAAAAATGACTTTCAATGAGGAATTGGTGAAAAGTTTGCAAAATTCAAACATGAATGCAAAAATGTGGTTTTCTGATTTAATGATTCTACAAACCAAATTGTTTGATTCGACAGCAAAACAAATTTGATTTTTTTCATGCAAATCCGGAATTGCAACCCACTACTTTCCTGGAAGAAAAAGGTAAGAGATTATAAACCAATAAAACTGCAAGGTCCCATAAGAAAATCATATAAATGTTCAATAAGAAGCTAGCTCTATTGCTCAGCATTTCTGGTACAGACCATTCAAGACAGTTTAGGTTCCTGACATAATAATTAAGGATTCCTTCTTGGAAAATACCATGTTAGAGAAATAGCTTCCTTGCTGGATACAAAGTGGATGTATTTGGGGAAAGGGGCTAGCACCACCAAAGAAAAAAGTCTGAAACTACTACTTCCTGATTAGCACCAAATAACTCAGTACGTGACCTACCATTTTCCTGCTTTACTAATGCTGTTCTATTGGCACAGCATTAGTTAAAATTGCTATATACTGATTTAACTATAAGCTCTGTGTTTACAAGAGTAAACATGCCAGGCAATCACATAATTTCTTCGTGTGCACCATGGAAAGCATCCTTTTCTTTTTTCTTTGGTTATTTATAATTTACTTTTATATTCTGCCCAATAGCTTGAGGTTTCAAGGCAGGGTGCAATAATTAAAATAGACTGTAGAACAGCAGATTTAACAAAAATGAAGCTGTGCAGGACACAGAGAAGAACTGGATCTCTTTAGTCAAATGCCTGAATAAAGAAATGTGTCTTCATCAACCTCCTGAATACACTTCAAAAGCACTTTTCCAACTTAAATCAGCTAGTGTATGACCCTTACATGATAACTGCGAACAACTACTTAAGTGATTAGGTCCTGCCTTTGCCCAGAAAATGTGGCCTGCCAGATGTTGTAGGCTCACAGCAGGGACACAAGGACCTCCTTGGGAGATCCACTAAGATTTGCTGTCTCTGATAACCAACTTAAGTGAAGTACCTGTAGAGATAAAAAGTAATTTGCCACTCATTCATATGTAAGAAGCACAGCAAATCAGGCTTTGAACTGATGCAGAAGTTCCACATCTGTTAGAAGTCTGATCTGCTATGTGTTCTCAAACTTCAGAAGAAGTAAGCAGTAAATCATTCACCCAACAAAATTATCATGGGCTTCCTTTATGCTCCCTTGGCACCTGTCATGACTGTCGCAGTCCTGCAACATCTGGCAGGCCAGTTTATATGTCCCTCCTGTTTTTAACCAACAATCTGAAAGACAGCAATGCCTTAACTCTCTTACAGGTGAGAAGGGTTAAGATGAATGCAGGTAAATAATATATAAAATATTCAGACAAGAATAAACAAGTCTATAATTATTTCTTAAAACACACAAGTGCCAAAGACACTCCACCCTTTCTAAGCATTAATTTCACACCTCTTTAAATTAGCCAAATTACTTCCAAATATAGTCAAGTTAGTCTAGTTTGTTCAGTTAGGAAGCTGTACGAGCCATTCCATCCAGCACAAAATGTTACTTTTTTAAAATCTGCAATTTACGAAGTTTCAGCTTGTCCTCTACTCCCTCATCCCGTTCCTTGGCTCGGGAATGGGGTAAAGTTTGCTGATGAAGAAATCAGTTTTTTTAAAAAATGCTACACATAGGACTACAACAGTAATATGGCAACAACTTCAATACTGCACACAAATTGGAAATGCTGCATTTACCCCCTGGCAGAGCATACACTACAAAAAATCATGAGGGCTGGGGGAAGGGGGGGAAAGATGGAGATTGCAAATTATCTGTGAAGAAAAGAAATAACATCCCCTTAAGTATTGAAGAGTTGGCTTTTCTACCCCGCTTTTCTTACCCATCTAAGAGGACTCAAAGCGGCTGACAAAGCTTTTCTATTCTTCCCACAACAGACACCCTGTGAGGTAGGTGGGGCTGTGGGAGCTCAGAACTGTGACTCACCCAAGGCCACCCTTCTGGCTTCGTGGAGGAAGAAGACCTGGCTTTTCTACTCCGCCTTTCTCACCCATTTAAGGGGACTCAAAGCGGCTGACAAAACTTTTATATTCTTCTCCCCACAACAGACACTCTGTGAGGTAAGTGGGGGTGCGAGAGCTCAGAACTGAGCTGTGACTAGCCCAAGGTCACCCAACTGGCTTCGTGGAGGAGGGCAGAATCAAACTCAGTATTCCCATATAAAAGCCTGGCTCCTTGACCTCTGAACCAAACTGGCCCAACCGCCCCTACATGCTAGACCGGGACCCCAAAAACCTCCCTCTACTGCAACTCTTTCCTCCTCTCAATCCAGGCGGACGCCATGAGCGACGTTTACGCGGAGTTGTTTTCTGAATCCTACTTAGCCTACGCAACCGTTGAGAAGACGACGGGAAATTCTGGCCAGCCCTTCCCCCGTCCCCCCCCCGGCTGTCACGAGATTCACGTTCCCTCCCCCCCTCCCTGAGGGGGAAGAGGACGAGAACTTTCCCTCAGAAGCTGCCTCAGATGTGGGGGGAGGGGAGACGCGGCAAAAAGTCTCGCCCTTCAACCTCCGCGGAAAGGCGGGTGCTGGGGGAGGGAGGCGGGAGCCTGAATGCCAAGAGGAAAGGAACCAGCGCAGCGACGGTGCCGAGCGAGGGGAGCGGGGCTTTCCCTCCCAGCCGAGCTCCGCAGCCACCAGCGCCGCCGCCGCCGCCTCCTGAGAGGAGCCAGCTTGGTCGACCGCCAAACCCCACGCAAGAATGCAACGCGGCCGGTCACATGACCTCCGGCGGACGTGCGGCTCCCTCCTCTCTCCAGGGACGCCCTGCGCCATCTTGAACTGACGCACTTACGACTCCCGACAAAAAAAAAAGCCGACCGGGCAGCGGGTCTTCCTCGGCGCGCCCCACCCTTCGCTTGGCGGGAGGCAGCCCTGGCCTTTTTTTTTGCCCCCCCCTACGCCATTTCTAAGCGCTTTTCCTGGAACGGGCTTCCTCCCCGCCGCCATCGCCGCCGCCATCTCCTCCTCCTCCTCCTCCTCCTCACCCAACTGCTGCCATCATGGCGCCCGTTTTCTCCCTTTGCACCAGCCACCCCCAGCAGCTCCCCGAGAGCCCTGCCCAGCAGCTGCGTCTGCTGCCCCACACTGCAGGATGATGTCAGCGCGGGCCAATCAGGACGCGCCTCCCTGGCTCACCCCGAGAGCCGATTGGCTCCCTCTCCGCCGTCTTCTTCCCCCCCTCCCGCCGCAATCCTTCGACCAGCGCCTTCTGACTCAGTGGGCGCTCTCGGCGCGGTTCGCTGCGGAGAAACGGCCGCGGCGGAAGGAGGGGGAGGAGGAGGGATGGGGGAAAGAAAGGCAGGAGAGAGAGGGGGAAGCCACCACCATACAACACGACAATCACCAACCACACCGAGACAGTAGGCGCCATTTCACACTACAACGGGCAAGAACCCCCAGCGAGCAGCCCCACCAAGCGTCCTATAAAAAGAGAGAAATGAGAGAACACACCAGGATTAGACGGGGGAAGAAAATAATAAAACATCCACACACTCCACCATGGTCACAAGACATTTAATCGCCCTCCCTTTCTCACCCCTCTGCATACTCAGTGCCCCATTACAGCCGCCTTCTCTGGGTCCGGTCGGGCAGGAGTAAGAGCCCTTTTCACCTCGGCTTCGTCCATCTGCGGCCGCACCGCGAACCCCTACAGCCTCCTTATGGCCGAGCCTAAGCAAGGCAGGGTCTGAGCGGGAGCTACTCTAGCCTGTGCTTAACTCCCTTCTCCTGCCACTCGGCTGTCTCGGCTCCATCAAGGCAGGGTGAGAGCTGCCAGCCCGGCTTTTATCTGGTGCCCCGAGTTTGCGCACTGAAAAAGGCTCACTCAGCCCCTGGTGGGCGTCGGAAGAAACCCCAGCCCGCCTCCCCTCCCTCACTCCGCTGCCGGAGGGGCTGGAGTCAGGCGACCGGGAAATCTAGGTCGCTGTGTAGACAATAGTGCCGGAGCGAGGGGATGGCGGGCTTGCGATGCCGTGCTTCCCCTACGGCGTCCCCGCCGCCGCTTCCAAACGGGCCAAGGAAAGAGGTCGCCGTTTCTGATGTCCCCTCGTGCGTCCCAAAAGGCCGTGCCCGACACGGGGGACTTCGCTAAGCGCCGTCCGTGGAGGATCGGGCGTCCTCCTGTTCATGGGTTGGGGAGTGGGGTGGCCCTTTTTTCCGAGGAGTTCTCTCACCGCCTGAGGAAGCGCCCTGGAAGGAATCTCCTGCCCTCGCCCTGGTCCAAGACATCCATCGCGGCGAGGAAGAGGAGGAGAAGTCCTCCGACACCAAACCGCGCGGTGGCAACGCAGCAGCACAAGCACCTTTGCCGGAGCCAGACCGCCCTCCCCGAGCCGCCTTTGGAGGCAGACATTGGGGGTGGGGTGGGGGGCCGCGGGAAATTCGGGAATTGGAAACGCACAAGCTACAGAAGTCGGCCCGGTCCGCTAGGCTCGCAGGTTTTATGGGGAGTTCCAAACCAATGCAGTTTCGCCTCTGAAGTCCAATGCACGGTCTTATGAGTGCACGAGCGGGTATCTATGCCAGCTGCCTGGCGAGGGCACCTTGGACACGGAACCAGTGACACAAAACCCACACCCACGGCGCTGTGGGTTCTGGCCCGCAAACACAACACGCGGCGAGAGGCGACGTCCTTTGGGCAGGAGGAGCCGCTTCGTCCAGTCTTTGCCGCGGGCGCGTTACCACCGTCCGTGCAGCGCGACCCGGCCTCGCCTGCCCCCCTCCCGCCGTCTGCGAAAACTCATCACACGGTCAGGCTGAGCACCAACCCAAACAACACCCCCCCCCTCCTGGTCCCTCCCTCGCCCGGCCAGCCCTCCCTGCCAATGGCTCCCCAGACAGCAGCCATCTCCACCGCTTCCAACGGAGGGGAGGGGATGGGGACCCTCCCTTTTTTCCTCCAGCTCGGGACGCCCTCCCCCCCAGTCGCGCCTCTCCTTCGGAGCCCCCGGCAGCGTTCGCAAAATGGACCCGAAGGAGGGCTCCTTTTTTTCTATTTTTTTTGCCGTCGCGCAGCCGCCGCAGCAGCCCACAAGCAAAATGGCGGCCGTTCGGCTTCGCCCTGGTAACCCTGCCCCTGCCAGGCGGGACGGGTGAACCCCGTGCAGTGGGAGGAAGGGAGGGGGAGAGCCGACGCCATTTTCCCTGAGAGAGAGAGAGCGCGCGAGAGAGAGGGGGAGAGAGAGAGAGAGAGAGAGAGGCAGTGACATAGGAGGGAGCGTAGGCGGCTGCAAGGAGGGAGACACGGGAGCAAGAGCAGCAGCAGCGGCGGCCGCGGTAGCAGCAGTGGCAGTTAGGGGGGTTGTGCAGCGACCCTGAGGCGAAAAAAGGCTCCTGGTGGCTCGTCCTCCGCAGGCTCTGTGCAGCGAGCAGCCCTCGGCTGTCTGCCGCCGACCCTCCCCCCTTTCACACAGGCTGCCGAGGGCTGCGTCCTGCCCAGACCAGGGACATCCGCAGTGGGACTGTTGCATTGTTTTGGTTGGTGTGAGAGAGGGGCGCAGTTCAGGGGCTGCTCTTGCCTGGCCTGTGATCATTACAGGTGAGTCCGCCGCCGCTGCCCATTATTCCTTACGCTTGTCATACCCTCGGATGGGTGCCTGAGCGCGGGGTGGGGGGCGGGGGGAGGAGAAAGGATCCCTTTCCCCTTTCCTTTCTTTAAAGAAGCTAAAGACGCACTGGAGCATCGCATTGCTTCGGGGGGTGGGGGGCAATAGGTGTGTGTATTGTGACTCTCGTTCTCTCCTCCCCCATACAGAACTGGGAATGTTCTTCATTTGCTGGGGGGGGGTTCTCCTTCCCCCTCCCCCCGTGCTGGGGAGTTGTGGGTGTGTGTGAGGGGGGGGCTGCCTTTAAAAAGGGAAAGGAGTCGCTATATTGCGAATATGGCGCGTCCTTGTAACTGGCGACAGGGCTGAGAAATTGGGCTTTTTGTGTGTGTGTGTTTGCTTGCTTGCTTTTTTGGCAAAGAAATTATGTCAGCTTTTTTAGTCTCTGGGAAAGGGAAGCCATTACTATTATTATTATAATACCAGAAGGGTCCGCGGTCCTTTTTCAGATTTCTCTTTAAAAAGAATAGGCTCGAGGTTTAAAACATTGCCAGGGTTAAAAATGAAGATGAACCAGGCTAGGTTCGGAGGAGTCTATTAATATTATTGTTATTATTGTTGTTGTTATTATTATTATGAGTACCTCCCTCTGAACCTTTCTGTTTTGTGCCACTGTGCTAATATGGCTCGTTAGGGGCCTAATCTTCCTTCCCACACACCCCCACCTCATTTTACCTTCCATCTTCTGGTCCCTCCAGCCTGTGTGTGTGTGTTGTGTTAACACACAAACGGCGAACAGTTGTGCAGACTTTTCCGTGGCAATTTAAACAGGGGGGGTGGGGTAGGGTGGGGGCAGGTGGAGATTATTCTAGATTCTCATCCTTAAAATCGCTAGGACTTTATAATATGTCCATAATTGTCTCCGGGCTGTGGTGGACCCTTCGGATCGGCGCTTCACATTCCTCGAGCGACAACATCCGAAAACCTCTTTACTTGAAAGGAGTTGATAGAAGAGAGAGACCCTATTACTGCAGACATGGGGGAGGAGAAACAAACGGTCCACTGTGTAGTATGGTGTGGAAGGAACATTATATAGTCCAATTAGGAAGGTCCCATACTTCTCTGTAGCCAGTCCTGGAGGAATGTGTGATGATTTAAGGAAAAACGCGCACACAAACAAAACCCTGTGGTTCCCAGTTAATACGAAACACTCTCGCATAAGCCGCGCATTTACAGTGGGGCTGTCTGAATTTAAGAATGCTTCCATCTCAGTTTAGTTCAGTTATCTTTCGGGAGATGAATAGTGGAGGGATTTTTTCTTTTTTAATTTGAAAGCTTATTTCAGAGAAATAAAAACAATGTTTGCAAAGGCGAGAGACCCGCGAAGACTGTTTCCTAGCCCGTGTTATACTTTTAAAGTTACTTCTGGTAAAAAGTGGAGTAAAAACTGTAATTTCCCTCTTTTGTCCTTTAGAGATTCTAAAAATGGCGGCCTCAGGCTGATGTTGTGGTAATCTAATCAGCCCGGGTCCTCCACACCCCATGCAGTGCATTTGTCTGCAGCATATTATAGGCTTAATATGCTTAAATGAAAAAAGATTGTCGTTTTCAAGTCATGCACGAAACATGTCTGGTCCTTACCATGATTAAAATGCTGTGTTCCAGCTGATTAATTTTATTGGTTATTTGTGTGAAAGGCAAATCAGGCAGACCAGTCTTTCTAGGGGAGGGGAAAGATGACGGACCTGTGTAGTGCTGTGGTTGTGAGTGTGTGTGTATGTTTGAAGTGAGTTCATACGTATGCCATGTTAATATTTTTTGTGTTTATCTTTAAAATGTTAGGCAAGTTTCTCTGGGTTTTTTTAAATTTACATTTGCCGCTCCTATGCCGGAAAGCATAATGCAAGTAGGACTAAAACAAGAACAAATTATGTGTAGCCTTTTATTATAATAGAACTCCCTACAAAATAATTTCTAAGCTATTTATAGTGTTGTTGCTTAAAGAATTCTGCTGAACGTTGTCCTTATTATATTAAAAGATATTTTGTATGCAGATTTTTACACATAATTCTCTGTAGCATTTTTTTGTGAAAAGTATCTTGATTGTCAGATAGTGGTATCTAAAAAGCAGTTACCAAGACTCCCCTCTCAATTTCTTGTATTCTTCGTTTGTTGAATACAGTTCAGAGCAAAATGCTTCCATGAAAGTTTCAGTTTTTAATATTTTTATTATTTTGTATTTCAGACATATTGAGCCCGTAGTTTCAACTGTAATGTCTCTGTGGAATAATCTTTTTTTAAAAAAAAAATCTGTTATTAGTAATATTTTTCTACAAATTGAAGTAATAATTTACATAAATCAGCTTTTACTGCCTTGCATAATTGATAACCTGCTTCTTTGGCATCTGAGAAAGAATGAGGTGTGCATTTCAAGACTCTTCATGCTTTGAATTTTTTTTTAAGCTTTGAACATAATAACTTAAACATGGGGTAACGTAAGAATAATCCAAGAATATTGGATTGTAACTCCTATCAACCCCATGGTCACTGGAGGAGAATGATGGGAGTACTAGTCCAACATGTGGAGTGCTACTGGTTTCCTACTCATAAGTAATGTAGTAAATTAACTCTTATTCCATTTATCTTATTTGAACTTTAATGAACAAGTATTAAATTATCCTGTTTGTTGTTCAAGAATTCCTTCCATTTTGATATTTTATCTGAAGTGCTAGTCCATAAATTCAGACCAACAAGATGGTAATTGATGAAAGCTTTATCCTTACAAATTAATGTCATTTTAGACATAGGTTTCTAATCATTTAATGTCATTTCATATACAGGATTTGTAATTCATGAATCTCTAAGAAGGGTTTATATTGTATAGTATTTATGAGAATAGATTCCAAGTGTTCAAAGCTCATCTTCCAGGCCAGCCTTTCCTTGGAAAACTGAAGTTATCCTAAGCCCTTTCTTTTTCATAAAGTCTAAATACTAATGCTGCCTTTCACTAATGGGCTGTTGGATTTCACAGTTTCATTTGAAATCTGTTGCTCTAGTAGCTGGGTGTGTTTACTCTGAGTACCATTTTATTCAATGAAGTTTAGTCCCCAGTATTCAGATAATGTTTGAATCTATGATAATGATTCAGATGGTTTCTTTTTCCATCAAGAAGGGTTTAGTGAGGAAGGTCACATTTTAATTGTTTTATTAATTAACTTTATGTGATCCTGTGATGGGGTAATAATTCTTTCTTTTGGTGTACATGTTTCTAATGCAAATCTTAACTTCATGATGCTGTGACCCATTTTATCATAGTACATAAACTTTAATAGACGTTTAAACAAAGAGTTAAAGAATTACTGTCTTCCAAATGTGTGTAAGTAGTGCCTAAGAAAGAGTATGGAAGTACTATAGCACAACACTTGGTTACACTTCCACACAATGAGTAGGACTCTTTATTTACTATTTATTTTATGGCATTTATATTACACCTTTCCTCCAAAGAATGTTTGCCAGTTCACCTCCTCCTCTCCATTTTGTCCTCGCATCAGTCTAGTGCGGTAGGTTAGGTTGAAATTCAGTAAGTAGGCCAGGGTCACTGAGTGAACTTGTACAAGCAGGTGGAGATTCAAACTCAAGAACTCCTGGGTTCAACTGACCTTCTACACTAGCTGGCTTTTACACTTTAGAGTGCCCAACGCTATGGGATGCAGATAGTGTACATTTTAATGAAATAGAGGTTATAGTAATAGCATTTGATGAAGTGCTATGAGGTTTATATTTCTTTCCATACATAAAAATGCATTCATTTGAATTCCAGTGCAATCCTATGCATATTTATTCACAACTAAATCTGAATGGGCCTTCTTCACAGGAAAGTATGTGGGATTAAGCCTAAGGCCTTTGAAATGAAACGTGTTCTCCATTTTTAGTACCGTGTAAAAGAGAAACATTCAAAATGTAGAATAAAAGAAACAAAATTTGATAATTTAATGCACAAGAACTGTGTTCTTATATTAAAAGTACAGAATATTATTTTGCTCTTAGTTAAAGCAAAGTTTGTTAAAGCAAAAGTTCTCCATTTTCATAATTAAATTAAATTTTAAAAGTTTCAGGGGGAGTGGAATCCATGCTATCAAATCCTCAGTTTTTAAATATGAGTTTTATCAAACAGAAGGACTTCTGTTCTTTTTTTATCAAACAGAAGGACTTCTTTTCTAAGAGATCCAACACATGGCTAACTGCAAAATAATACAGTATGCTGTCATTGGTCCTAAAGCTTTGGACTTATAGGGTGTTTTTCCACTGTCACTAAAAGTACCCATTAAGTACCCATTAATGGACATGTAATGGCATTTTTGTACCCATTAATGGGTACTTCTAGTGACAGTGGAAAAACACCCATAGAGTACTTTAAGTAGGTTTTCAGTGTACCTGATCTACAGTAAATTGGATTATTATTTGCTACATTTGTAGGCCAAATTTCTATTTTTGAGTCATCTACAATGTCCACTTAATCAGTTTGAAATTATGAGTAGTTATAGCTGCTCTGTTTTGAAAAAAATCTTTGCTATTGGCTTTGGGTGTGAGATATATCAGCTTTTAATATTTAATATGATTGAGAGCTTTGTAGAATAAAGACTTCATATTTTAAAAGTAGTATTTTAGGAGAGACATGGGACAACAATACTGCTTTTGTGCTCTCCCCCTTTTTTGCTTATTTAAGTTGCAAAGAAAAAAGACTGTCTAGCAGTAGTGATAAACTCCATATACCTACTGAAATCCCAGATATCATTTATTGCCTTTTGACTATGAAACACAAATATATTCTGATTCCTCAGTTCATACATGTTAAAAAAGCTCTGTCTGATTTCTCTATCTGTGGGTTTTTGTATAGCCAAACATTACTCTGTATGTCTGGAACTCTTAGAAGAAACTTTCTGGCTTTCTGTTTAATTGAATAAATACAAGAAGTTGGTTAAGTTTTGGAAGGACTTTTGTGTAATTTACCCAGTAAGACCTTGATTTGCATGGTTTATGTTAGTGTATTTTCACTATTCCGCATATAACAAATGGTGACCTGCCTAAGTTTACATGCCCCGTTGCTTCAGTATTGTGTGCTTTGACTGCCAGTTCTTTAGACAAACTGAGCTGGAAAGGTGAGTTGCTGACTGGGCCAGAATGAGGATGCTACACAAGATGTCTAACCCATTGCCTGTTACGAGAGGGGCAAAAAGATCAGGCACTGAGTGAGGCACTCTCTGCAGGGGCTTTGCATGATCTTTAAAACAGTTTAAGCTAGAGTTATATAACACAGCCTTTCCTGACCAGTAGTAACTCTGAAATTCTTGAATCAGTTGTGGATACAGGCCTGTAGTCTTTCAGATTCTTGGAATGTTGGATTTTTTTTTCTGTCTTTTTTCTTCTTTACCACATAGCTGTTAAGAAAGGAAAACCTAGAAGTGATCTTACCACCATGGTGCAGCTGCACTTTACAATAGCCTTTTACAAAGAAGACAGCAAATCTGATGACAGCAAAACCATTTCCCCCATCTTACTTATTAGCCATATACATATGGTTCTACCCACTACAGGAAGACAAGCCAGGAAGCCTTAAAGCTACAGTTCTAAATACAGCTGTATTTTAGGGCATAAACTCCATTGATTGCTGTGGGGACGATATCTAAGTAAAGATGGACAAACCTGTGCTACTAACACTGTACTAACACTGAGTACTAGTGTTGTACTCAGTCACTTTGTTGGCTGTGCTAGTGACAGATAACACCTCCCCCCTTCAAGAGTTATGTGTCAAGCTATTTTGGCACACGAGGCAGATAATCCTACAAGCGCCTCTCCTTCCCTGATAGAATAATAATAAATTAAGTTACTAATTATTTGTGACTGTTTTATAGTCACGAGAATCAGCTGTCCAAGGCAATTGTTAGCTCCTAAGAAAGCTGAGGAATATATATGTTTTTCAACTCCCCTTCCCCCCCCCCCAAATAATGTCAAGATGGTATATAAAATCCCTTGGCGTTGTGCATGGCAAACATTACAAAGGAGGATAAATAGAATTGGCAGTTGATTCTTGTAAGCTTTGTGCATGCAAATGTGTATGAATATCTGTGCTGACCCCAGTTGCTTTAAGTCATATGATGTTACAGCCTACTCAGATCACAAGAAAAATATTATATTGACTTCAGTAATGCTATGCAGTTCATCTGTCTGAGAGATGGTTGCAGGGGCATGATTACATTCACATAATGACTTTTGCTGGCTTATGATTTGTTTGAGATTCCTGTGTTCCTTGGGGATATTGGAGTGAGAAAGCATAGGTAAGCTATAATACCCCGCTGTTCCAAGGTGCTCCTACTCACTATGGTCAAGTGACTTTGATGCCAAGCAGTTCATTTCTGACCGTTCTCTTCCTCTCCCTCAGAAGACAAAACACCCCATCAAGGGAGGCTGAGTCCTGTGAATGTGACATGCCTGTGGGGAGTAACAGCCATTACTGCTTTTGATCTTAAGGTGTCAGTTTGCAGTTTGGGAGGCAGTGTGAAGGGGATGTAACTATGGTCCCTTTATGCCTAACAGTTTATAGGGACCTGGCAGTAAGAAGCAAAAACTTGCCCCTCCTTCCTTATGACTTTATTGGAGTTGTTGTTCTAACCTCTTCCCACCAAACTGCCCTCTCTCTCCAAGGAAACCCATAGAGGAAGAAAAAAATGTGCATGCTCAGTTTGGAGTAGAAGAATCAGGCTACATAGTGACATGCTAATGAACGAGGTGACTGTTTGAGGTATGTGGAATCCCATCCAGTTAGCCACTGTTAAAACTGTTCTTAAACCACCTTCCTTGCGGCTTTCTAAGTGCCCAGTTAAGGAGTTAGTTCTGGACATAATTGCATCACCATCACGATTTGGGAAGTCACCAAGTAAGAAGCAAAGGTCACATCAGAGCTTATAGTCCAAAATAAGAGTCACTGCTGTGGAATCCGAGATCTTCCTCTTGTGCGCACCTACCTTCTGAGTGCATCCTCTCCATTGCTTTTGATCGTAGGCCTGGGAGTGGTTGACTTTTTTCCCCTTGGAAAGTACACAGATCTGGAATATGGGTGGGATTTCAGACATTAAAAATTGTGCAATTGATTTGTGAAAGTCACACAGCTATTGTAATTGTAATGGATTCATCTTTTATGTAGCTGTGATGGAAATCCAAATAGGTTTATGTTTGTTGGAAGTGATTAAGAGAAGTACTACCTAAAAAGGCTTGTTTTCACAGTATAGTCTCATGTTTTCAAATTTGTGAGATAAAAAAAAAATTGCCACATATATGCTGGATTTTAAAAGTTGTAACCCACCCAGAGACCTTCGGGTATAGGGTAGGATAGAAATATAAATTTATTAATTATTCAGCTGGGATGACAGCCGATAGACTATAGCAAGGTAGGGAATGATAATTGTTTGCAGTAGTTTTGTTTGCATTTTGTCCCTTTGTATCAATATAGATTAGCTTATGTTTCTGACATCTGCTAATTTCAAGTCTTTGGGATGCTAGGAAGAGATTTGGGCAAAGCAATTTATTATTAGAAACCAGCATTATGTAAATTAAGTTTTTCTCTTTTTTTCTTATATGGAATTTAAAGTTCTGTTTTTGAAACATTCAAGGTGCGATCTTAACCTAGGCCCATGGAACTAGGGGAGTCACAGAAAATATGAATTTCACAGATTTACCATCAGAAGTCAGAAAATAACTGTGGATCTTCCACTGCCTGAATCCCTAAGTGAGTTGTGCCTGGCTACAGCTCTATTATATCCAGAACTCTCTTGTCCTTCAACTGCAAGTCTAAGCTTCTGCTTAATTCCCCAGGCAAAATAGCTGATGTAGGTAGTTGCAGATTCATTGTTCTCTAAGGGAAGTGGAAAGGAGACTATTCTGTTTTTTTAATTGGGTGATTATTTTCCATTTTCTGCTTAGGGCTCTACTCCATCCTATCTGAAAATAGATTGAATAACAGTTTGCAATATTTCTGTTGGCATTACTCTCAGGTAAGCAGCTGGTGATAATTCTAGGAGGTTGACGTTGAGCTGCCATTTGTGTGTGCCCGTGTGGAGAAAAGAAATGTATGTTAGGACTAGAAGGGAGACTACAAAGGAACGGGCTATTTCCTTTCCGAATAATCACATGCAAAGTTCCCGTAGACTGACTTTGTTGTGTGCAGCTTTCTGGTAACCAGTTTGTGTGGATGGATTTGAGATTTTCAGTTGCAACACTGCCCTCATCCTGGAGGCTGATAGCTCTCCAGAAAGACCAAACCTACTCATTTTTGTGTAGCCTCTGTACGAGATGATTATCCACTGCTTTCTTCTAGGACAGTGTTCCCCAAACTTCTTCCTTTGTGTCCTAACCATGTATTTTGTGTCATTTTTGTTAAAGTTTCACTGAAATTTTAAAGATGCTGTCTGTGTACATACCACATTTTAAGAACCTCTGTTCAAGGATCCCCCCCTCCCATTTTCCAGTCCAGCCTACAACATAATCTTCTATCCTGGTACTGAGAAAGACCAACATGGTTTTGTTGTTGTTGTTAGTTTTTGGATATTGGTCATTTTTGTTAGGGCTAGGTGCTACACACTGTTTAGTAGAATTTACTAGTAGTAATGATTTAGGTTCTTTTAGTTAATAAAAAACAACACATTAGCCTGTTTTTATTGCTTACTAGAATCCTCATCCTAAATGTATGTTGATTTTCTGAAAAGCTTTGATTTAATTGACATCCAAATCTATAGATGTGGTTAAAAAGCCCCATTATTCTCTAGCCAGTGTCATTAAATCTTTTTTAAAAGTTTGTTGATTTTATCAACAATACAGAGGTAATATAAATTGTAGCCTGATAATTTATTTTTAAAATATGGAAAATAGGCCTGTTTTTTTCTATCCTTCTGTTTTCTCTCTCCTAGTTTCTTTTGTCCTTTTGCGGGAAAGGAATGCACTCTGTGAAAAAGTAAAATTGATTCAGATAAGCGTTATAAGCAAAGTCACTGTGAATTAGGTAAATACAGGTACAGGTGTGGAAAAGCTGACTCAAGGGAGTTAACTGTCTTTCACAAAATAGTATATGGCAACTTTTTTTTTACTTTCTGTAACTTCTGTGGCCCATTTCAAGCTTTGTTTTGGGGTAAAAAAAATCCATTGCTACAATGAAGAAAGAAGTACTGTATTTTCTGGCGTATAAGACTACTTTTTAACCCAGGAAAATCTTCTCAAAAGTCAGGGGTCGTCTTATACTCCGGGTGTTGTCTTCTTATATGGCAAATATATCCCAGACTCTACATTTTAACTGGAAAGTTGGGGGTCGTCTTATACACCCAGTTGTCTTATACGCCGGAAAATACGGGTACCTTTATACTACTTCTTGTACCTGCAAGACCAATTTTTCTGATGGAAAAACAAATTTGTTTTGGAGTTGACAGGATACTCAAACTATTTCCATTTGTATGCTGCCCTGTATTGTAAGATCTAAATCCTCAAATTGGTTGCTGCTCCTGTTCAGTTAGGTGGACAAAACCATTGCAGCAACCAAAGTTGTATGTAAATGAAAAATATTGTGAGATTATAGTAAATAGTTGCAGTTGGTTTTCACAAGTTTGTCTTCAGACTTTGAGAAATTTCATAAAGAAAAGATCATTGATGGTGGTAAAGTTTTCTTGAAAGAGTTTGATCCAAGCCCATTATATTAATCACCTTCTATAATTCTTAATGACAGTAGAGTATTGTTCTTGCTGCCAGTGGGTTGGCTGTTATGCTATATAAATTGTTTATTGTAAAATATGCCAATAAATGATAAGCAGTGCACTTTTAAAGTAAAGATAGAAGAATTCTTTAGGAGCCAGATGGGGCTCCTGGGAGCAGAAAGTTTGAAGATCAATGATAGCAAGAAAAAATTGTACTAAATTAACATTCTGAATATAAAATATGTTAATACTGGCTACATATATTTAGCGATTTTGAGCAAAGGTTGGAATTATATGTAATGGAGTCTTTATTTTCAAAACAAATATGAAGGTAGGAGGAAGTTAAGATTGTCATGAAAATGCATTTGCCCCCTTCCTGATTTCTTCTCATTTTGCATATTTGTCACACTTGTTTCAGATCTTCACACAAAATTTAATAGGACAACTTGAGTAAACAGAAAATACAGATTTCAGATTATCCTTTCATTTATTAAAGGAAAAAGTAACTCAGCAAGTATATCACTCATGTGAAAGAGCAGTTGCCCCCTAAATGTAATATCTGGTTGTGGTACCTTTTAGCAGTAACAACCGCAACTGAATGCTTCCAGATTCTGGAAATCAGTGTTCCACATCACTTTGGAGGAATTTTGGGCCCTTCTTATTTGCAGAATTGCTTTTGTTCAGCTACATTGGAGGGTTTACAAGCATGAACTGTCCATTTAAGGTCCTATGAAAGCACCTCAGTGAAGTTCAGGTCTGGACTTTGACTTGGCCACTCCAAAATCTTGTTTCTTTTGAGCTGTTCAGAGGTAGAGCTTTGGATCATTGCTTTGCTGCATAAGCCAGTTGTGCTTGAGCTTCAGATGAAGTACTGATGACCAGACATTCTTCTTAGGATTTTCTGGTAGAGGACCAAATTCATAATGCCATCAATAACGGAATAGAATAATATGATCAGGGAACTTCTGTGCCACTATTTTCATATTGATTAGTTTCAGTGAGTCTTGCATACTTAACACAAAGAAAAAACTTTAAGCAAAGAACCTGTGTAATTTAGAGTAATCTGTTTTTGTGGTCATAGTTCTCATTTTATTTATATTTGTGTCCTGCCTGATACCTAAAAGTCTTGCATGTATGGCATTGTGTAAGTAAATGAGGTGCAGTTGAATGCATTAGAGTACTGAAAATACAGGAGTAATAAGGAAGTGCTTAGTTTTAGAAAGTCAGTAAGTTTTTTAAAAAAATGTTAAACAAAAACGAACAGTTACCTGGGAAATGACAATAGTTAAGTGAAGAAGAATAAGAAGAGACAGAAGCAAAAAATAAGTAGGAAAAATATATTTTTTCTTGTTGTGGCTATTGTTTAGTTGCAGTGCACAGAGCTTGAGAAGCCTCTGGCTCTTTACCTTCTCACTGACGCGTACTAAAGTTAGAAAAAATATATCTCTATTTTACAAAACACTAATTACAGTAAAGAAGAAATACGTTTTTATCAGCTTTGGTTGGTACAGGTAGTCACAGTGACTCGTTCTTTGTTAGCCATAAGGTTATGCATTCTGTCCGGGGTTTTACTTGAAAGACTAGCACTGGACTAAAAGCAGACCTGTCTTTTGGGTGCTAAGTAGGGATTGCTAATGGAAATGTGCAAGAGTCTGCTCCAAATTGTTTGAAGCAGTTATATGGGAATTGATCTTAGGCACACTAGCGTTAACCAAAGTATTATTTACCGTCTGTAGAGCTAGCAAAGGTCAGAGGAAACCCTGACAGTTTTGAAGGTGCACATCACTGCATCATGATATTGTGTGATGTGACAATGTTCAGCTCTGTCTTCTTAGATGAAAAGGGATAAGACACTAAAGAGAAGCAGGTGTGCTCAAGTTTTTTACCTGGCTTCTAGAGCCTGGAAAAAGCCTACTAGTAGGTTCACACATGAGACTGTTCTGGATAATTGAGAACAGTATTTTACATGCACCTAGTTGTTAACTCTTCTGGGATTGCTTCCCCCCTCGGTTGTTTCTTTGTCCTAGGTCACTTCTAGCTTCCCAAACACAGTTTTTGCTTTTTCTGTGGTCGCTGAATAAAGGAAGGCCCAGGACAATTGGAACGGACTTCTGCAGTTTGATGGTTTAATGGAGGTTGAGAATGGCCCACACAAAACCAACATAATTTAAAGATGAATGAAAAGCCTTCCACATTTGTCCTTCCAGTTCTTTTGCATTTTTCAAGGTGAAAAGGGAGTCACCTCTGTTGTGTGCTGAAAGGGGTAACTTTGCATTAGAAGCTTTGGGGGCATCAGCAGGAGACCTCAGGTGCCTTTATTATTCTCATAGGTTCCCCATTGGCAACCAGTACATTTTGCACTAGGTGCCACCTGGCTATTACAAGTTTGAAGTTTTGGAAGAAGAAGGGAATATTTCTCTCTGTTACTTCACTTCTGGGACAGAGGTTTCCCCCAGCCAAAATGCTTGGCTAAAAGGAAGCATTTTCTACTGCCTAGGTTACCAGAAAGGGTCACTTTTTTTCCTGCCCAAGATGAGCACATATATCTCACATTGCTTTCTTTGTACAGTTAAAATGAAGTATTTTACTTTATTTTGGGCAGCATAAGTTATAGAGTAAATCTTCCACATACACAAGGCAGGTCGATTATGAATAGATTTTCATGGAAAATAGATTTCCAAGTTCTGTCTAGTGCAGTCTGCAACAAAGCTATTAATACCTGAACTACTGCCTACCCTGGGTTTGACTTCCATTACTTAAAAGTTCTGTCTGGTCTGTGTTTTTGCCATCACCAAGTCATCTCTGATGTGAGAAGTAGTAGTCTTTTTAGATATCACCAATTTTGAGACACATGGCATTGATTCCCAACCTGACCTCAATGGTACAAAGTCAGAAGTAGAAGGAGAAAACTTTGTGCTTAGCGGCTTCAGTCAAACAGCACACCTAGCTGTAACGAGGAAAGGAATGCTAATTTGATGCCAGTTCTGCATCACTGACCAGTGCCGGCACTTCCAGCCTTTGCTTTGAGTTAGCTACGCTAACAGTCTTTCATTGGGGAGGAAGCTGAGTTTGAATTTCATTTAGGCATTCTTGGGTCACAAGGCAGCGTTTTACCACAGATAACCTTGCAACAAGACCCACTACACCTATGAGAGAAGGGTAAAAAGTAAAAATTCAGTGCCATCAGTGCACCGCTCAACCGCTCATTCTAAGCTGGCATTACTCGTTCCTGAGCAGCTGAAACAGCTTCTGCCCAACTAGGCTTAGATCAGTCTGGAACCAAACCTGATCTTTTTCCGTGGTTTGGTTTGCATATGTACCGACCAAGATTGCTTTAGGATAGGGCTGAGATGCTGCTGGTTATTTTTATACAGCTGTGCACCTGGATTGTCTACAGAAGCAGAAAGTGTATCTTTACTTTGCCAGGGTTTGTTTATTTAATTATATTTATATCCTGCCCTATACCCGAAGGTCTCAGGGCAGGTAGCAACCTTTAAAACAACAGATTTCGTTGTTTGGGGAGCTTCTGTGAGTGGTGAAAATGGCTCAACATAGGGTGTTTTTCCACCGCACTCTTTTAATCCGGATCTAAGGAATGAGTACATTCCTTAGTAGATCCGGATTAAGGGAAGTAACCAATGTGTTTCCATGGGTGGTCTAGCACCCAACAGCAATGGGTGCTAGCCTCCCTGCCATGGAAACACCAGAGCACCCATTTGGAAATCCGGATCTACCCATGAGGGGTTTGCCTGTCACCCCAGGTGTTTGGAGGGACAGGGGGTGCAATCTCCGAAGCAACTTCGAAGTCACTTCGAAGTCTGTGCAAAATAGCTCCTTTGAAGTCTGTGCTGATCTTCGAAGTGACTTCTGAGTCACTTTGAAGTTCACTCTGAAGATCAGCACAGACTTCAAAGACGCTCCGGAGCTATTTTGCACAGACTTCGAAGTGACTTCAAAATGACTTCGAAGCTTGGGTTTTGGGGCTCCCTCCCATGGGTGCCCCCTCCCCCTAGCCTCCTCTAGACCCCATTGCCACACAAGCGTGGAAACAGGCTGTCTTTAATCCAGATTTTCTGGCTGAAGACCCCATTGTAGACCCCATTAATGGGGTCTACAGAAAATCCGCATTAAAGGCCAAAAAATACCCATATGATCTGGATTTCCCAAGGCGTGGTGGAAACAAATGTGTCTCTAATGGGTGCCGTGGTAGAAATGGGGTCATCCGGCTCTCACCCAAATGGGCCCTTAATGGGTGCTAAAATGGGTACTAAGCGACCGTGGAAAAACACCCATAGGCTCTGTCTAGGAAACTGGAACTGATGGGGCAGTGGTAACACTATATGGGAACGGTTAATTTCTTTATAATTGCTTTACCGAACTAGCTCTCTCTCCGTGTTTTCTGAGCTTCATGGCAATTCCTGTTGTTTTGACTGACCTAAACCCTAAGCAGAGTTCAAAGTTGTTCATTTAAAACAAAAAAACACAAAGTTAGCCTTTCAAGAATTCTGAGTGCTTAAAAATAGGACTTTCAATCTATATTTTCAGGTTGCCCCTGTTTATCAGGTAATTGCATCTTTTGAGCCTTGGGGCTGTGGGTGCTTAAAAACCTGCATTTGGTTTTTCTGAGTGTTTAACCTAGATGTCCATCTAGAGGTAGTTTGGGACTCCTGCATTTCTCTTCTAGTTGGTGGAATCTTTTGCATCTCAGTGCCTGAATGATTCTGTATATGTCGCCTTAGGCATTCCCTGGTATTATTCTGCCCTACTTTAATGATTTGGGGTCGGTAAGTTGAATTGCACACCAGAACTAATAATGTAATAATTATAAGTACAATAGATTCATTTTTAATAAATTTTGATTATATACTTGTGTTTAAAATAATTCATAAATAATTCTTAACTGTGAACAGGTCAAAATATAAACCTGTTTTGAAAAGAAAAGGAAAACAATATGGTCATTGGAACAAACCAGAGTGCCCCGCATTAACATGTGAAGGAAACAACAATTTTTATAATACAATATCTTTTAGAAAACATTTGATCTCTTTCACTGCGTTAAACATCACATGTGTATAAATGGGCGAGCGTTCCATAGAAACTTATTACCATTGCTAATTTTTAAAACTCTTTAGTGCAACATTGTACTGATAGAAATGAAAAGGGGCATGTGTAAAGCTTCCCAGAATAGTCATATAATGATATCTTTCTGCATCTAGAGATGATACTGTTACCTCAGTGAATTGATCCTAAAAGCATTGTTTGCATGGAAATACTTTCTACTGCTGTTATTTCTAAACCGTGAACATATTTGGATTGATTAGGAGTCAAGAGCCAACATATTGGATCCTCTTTCCATCCCCCCATTTTCTCCACTAGTGGGACAAGTTTTAATCATTTTTTTCTCTTGCGCTTAACATTAGGTTTTGTTTGCTTAGTAAACAGTAGAAGCTTAATTTTTCAGGAACAATTTGGCTAGATTGGGATGATGTTGCAGACCCACATCTAGTTTTTCAGTATCTTTTTAATATCATACGGTATTCTGTACTAGATGACACAGTTCCACACAAGGAGGGACTGTCTATTGACATTTACACACTGTATCTATTCTTTTCTGTTGTAGATTTTTGTTTTGAACCTTTCCAGCTCTGTACTAGTAGGCTTTGGAGTAAGTGTTGTCTTAAAGGTCTTTTCTGGCAGAGGATGAGGGAACGATGGAAGGTGGAGGTGGATATGGATTTTGCCGAGCAGTGGTTCTGCATCCATTTATTGCTTCCAGATTTCATATCTATTTCTCACATGATCGCCTCTTTTGGAGTTCCTTCTATGGCCTCTGCTGCCTGATACAAAGAAGCCTGTGTCCAATGCCTTGGCTCAGTGCCTCATACTACCTCTACAGAGTATTTCATATATTTGCAGATTTGGTTCCAGACACACGTTTTAGAGTAGCATTATGTCCCGCATACCAGTATAAATTCACTGTGTTATTGCTTCAGATTTTTAAGATTGGTGGTGAGTGAATTTGATGATATAGTTATGTAGACTAATATTAAATTTTTATTAGAGTTAGATGACATGACAACATGATTATAAGATGCCTATTGTTTTCAGGTAATAAAGATGAGTTACTGCAGTTGGTTGAACAGCTTCATCCACACAGTAATAATGAACAGATCAGCATCAGACTGGAAAGAGGTATCAAGTGGGATTACACAAGGATCCATTCTGAATGCAGTTCAGGTTATCTACATTAATTATTAGATGAGTGAGTGGACTGTACCCTTAGTAAACAAATTGAAAATAGATTTAAAATTCTGCAATAATTACGACAAACAGAACAGCTCAGTAACATACATTTGTCATCTACACTTAAAGAAAGTTAGTATGTAGAATTTAATTATCAGGTCTGATGGACTTCATTTTGTTTTACCTTTAATTTGATTCAAGATTTGACATGTAAAAGATCTTGGAAAAAACCCTAGCTTACCAGTCTGTGAATTACTGTATCTAGGTGTATTGATACTGTATAGTACATCTAGTTTATTAACAGGGTTTCATTGTTTTGTGTTGAGTTCTGAAAGAATGCTTGATTAACTGTAAGAAAATTGTATGCTTCTTTCCACTGCCTTTCAGTTAGTCATTGGACATTTTAAACTGAAGATGTTTACTCTGTAAAAATACTGGTACATGAAGGAAAGTATATTTTTGTGGTCTGCAAGACTATGGTAATGTACTTTGTTGTATTTTATGTCCTAAGTTATTAGTACTATGTACGTACATATTAAACTGAACCATAGTTAGATAAAAGATTTCTGCTCTATATTTGCATTAGGTAACATCCCCCATTTTGTTTCTTCTCTTATCATATGTTGTAAATCTGTATTTTGTTAGCAATAGCCTTTTTGTAAAGATCTGAAGATCTTAAAATAATTAGAAATATATATTTCACTCCCACACCCAACATTTCAACTAACTTCATTGGCTGGCTGAGGATCATTGCAGCCATGTTTTTTATGAATGCCTCTTCATATTCATTATTAGACACCATAGTATATAGAAACAATCAAATACCTCTCTTGTTTGCAGGTTTAATAAAGTATTATAGCTTTTTAAATAGCAGAAAGCCATAATTGTTATAAGAGGACTATACCTCTGAAATAACTAGTGCCTGCTCTTCAGATTAAGATCTTCTTGCTAGAAAACCAACCTTTTCTTATTCTGCATTTTTCTGGCAGATGTGTCAGTTTCATTCCTGCTGAGGCAGTTCAGAACCAGACGGTAAGCGATAATATAAGTTAGATACATTAGAAGAGGCGTATTTGTTTATCCAATTCCATATTTATATATATCGGAATTAAGAAATATTTCTGAGCTGGGATAGTACCTACACATTCCACAAATTCTGTCTTAAAGCACCTTTGAGATACATTAGTACAGTTCAAATTCCAAGGAAAGAAAAGAAGTATTTTTATATTGGGAAAAAAAATAGTGTACTTTATTGCACTGCTAGTTGCCTTACTGAAGGTCTGGTTATTTTTCTAGTGGCCAAATTTGAAAAGAAAAAACCTGATTATATATACTTTAAGTTGCTGGCCTTATGGAGGCAGAAAAAACTTTTATTCATTTTGGAGGAAGTAGATGAATCACTTTGTTTAAAGGCTCCTCCTAAAATCTGCTGGTTTGTTTCACAAAGAAAGTGCCTTTGACATTAATCCATCAAAAACATAGTTAAACAAGAATGCATGTACATTGTACAGTGTTAAATCAAAATGTTGTTATGCAGCTGCAAAAATGAACACACACACACACACACACACACATATATATATATATATTCTAGTTTGTAGGAAAAAAGTATAGGATGTCTTCGAACATTTTCCCACTTATTAAGCCATTGATGTTAAGTAGTATCTTTAACTAGAAAGTAATCAGCTTCTGTTGATAGAAATTACGGTAATTTAGAGAGGCAAAAGAAACAGCATGCAGGAAAGTCGAGGTATATAAACTTCTCTTCAGGGCTCCTTTAGGTGGGTTATACGGTATATCGAATAGAGGTCCAGGGTTGGCCTGTACTTGGGAATGCTTGGCTTTGCTTGCCATTTTGACTGTGTTGATATAATCTTTGGATATCCTGGCACTTGTTGCCATTTAGTCTTTATGTTTGCACTTGACTGAAAACAGACTTTGTTGAACTTACTTTTGAGTAGACATGTACTTTCAGTTGACATTGTTAATTCAAGCTCGGTGGTATCGGCCTGCAGTCTTGCAGATTACCCAGGTTAAGCAGGTGGGCCCAGCCTTTTGTTTTGGGCTCAGAAAATGGGCCATTTTGGAAGGCTTGGCTAGTGTTTATTATTGTACTTATGTATATTGAACAATCAAAACTGGTTGAAGCACCTTTTAACTATATTATATCCTGATGCAAAAAAAAATCACTCTATTTCTGGCTAGGTATGTCTGGGTAACCTTGTCCTTAAGGTGAATTTCATGCTAGATTATTTTTAAAATGGGGACTGCAATAAGTAAACCCATTTTCTCTTCTGTTTAAACAGAGTTTGTGGATGCACTTAGATGTTTGCAATGAGCACTGTGGCTGGCATGCCCCAGTGTTTTGGATGCCAATGCATAGAACTCCGTAGTAATCGAATTTATCAGAAACGAACGTCATGAGCATAGTCGTCCCGTTGGGGGTTGACACAGCAGAAACTTCATATTTGGAAATGGCTGCAGGCTCAGAGTAAGTATTGTAACATAATTTTATATTTGGGGGGGGTAGGCTTTTTTCATATTGTATTTTATTATTATTTATAGTGCTTATTACCACGTTTCGGTTTATCTACAGGATAGGATTGGATTTGTTGAGCTCTGCCGAAAGCCAATCGATTTTATAATTCTTGGTTCACATTTTCTTTGATTTTTTAAAAAGATTTGAAATCCGTTACCTTATATTTCAAACCCACTTTGTTTTATTCTTAGAGAATTGCTGTTTTATTTTTCCATGTAGTAAATTTTAAAAAGGCTTTTAAATGTTTTCATTGCAACTTCAAGGGAGTCCTTAATAGTCTTTTTCTGGAATCAACTATTACTGTGGCGTACCATTTTTTCCTTTGCATTATAAAAGTCCCTGTATTCTGGTACTTTTTGGAGGGAAAAGTTTAGAGCAGAATCACAATTAGTAAGTAAAGCATGTTCATAGTAAGGAAAAAGAACATTATGAGGATCATCTTGTCAGTTTTTTTCATCCTGTCTCTTGTGTTGCTTGTTTTTGCTCAACAAGAAGCATGTAAAATGCAGCTTTTCTGGTTACTATCAATAATGTTGTGCTTATGTTGCCACTAGATGTCATCAGTAAAATTTATTGGGGTTTCAGATCCTACTAACAACATATGGGCAGACTCCTACGCTTCATATGTGTTCACAGAAACAATAAGCATTATCGCTACTAATGTACTCTTTGCCTTTTAGTAATTTTTGTGCTGCTGTGTTGTGTTGCAAAACATTATTGTCTGTGTTGTTCAAATTGATACCATGTTCACTTAGTAGAATATACTCCTACCATTGCGGCAGCATTTCATGGGTAGGACTGTACTGACATTTTGCCTGACATTTTCTTAAGTAATTTCCTTTCAAACCATTCTTCCTGTATACTGAAGCCTTTTTTCTTCTTGTAACAATTAGCCCTGTCAAAAGAAGATAAAATATGGAATCCTAATGTTCTGCCCTGTTCTTTTCCTTTCAGACCTGAATCTGTAGAAGCAAGCCCTGTGGTAGTTGAGAAGTCAAACAGTTACCCACACCAGCTATATAACAGCAGTTCTCATCATTCACACAGTTACATCGGTTTGCCTTATGCAGTAAGCTTTTTGACGTGCTTATTGAAAGCTTTTTCTTTATAAACCAAGATTTCAAATATTTTGGTTAGTTTTAGTCACCAGCTGATACGCTGAACATCTCTTCCCATAGAAGAGCCTGATTGTCATTTTTTACTGTCCTGTTAATAAGAACATTTAAATCAAAATGTCTGGGATCCAAGCTGCCCAGAGTGGGAGCAGGGTTTCTGCTGTTTACCTCTTTCCCCTGCAGCTACATGCCACTTCCCATTAAGTTTCAAAATACTCCCAACTCAGAAGAGAAGAAATGATTTGACAAATACACAGGAAAGTAAAAGTCTTCCTCTACCTCCAATTTTGTGTCTAGAAGCATCTGGTTAGTGCAGTTCCATTCTTGGCAAGTTGGATCCAACTAAGTGGATTATTTTCCAGTATTTTCTAGATGGAGTGTAATCAAACCTGGAGTGTTTTTCCACTGTCACTAAGTGCCCATTGAAGCACCCATTAAGGTCCCATTTGGCTGAGAGACGGATGACCCCAATTCTACCACAGACCCCATTAGGGACACATTTGTTTTCCCCACAGCTAGGTAAATCCGGATCATTATGGGTCCTTCAGGACCTATAATCTGGATTTCGTGTAGACCCCATTAAAGGCGTCTACAATGGGGACTTCAGCCTTAAAATCCAGATTGTAGGGAGCCAGTTTCCACTACAACCCAGCAATGGGGTCTAGAGGAGGCTCAAGGGGGGAGGCACCCATGGGGGGTGCCCCAAAGTCAAGACTTCGGAGTCCCTCCAAAGGCAGCTTCCTCCCGGGAGATTAGAAAGGCTCTTTTGTGCCTGGGAGCTGCCTGTTACCTCCAGGCATGGAAAGAGGTGCATATTAATGAGGCTGACTCCTCAGTGCTCACAGGAGAGATGCAAGCAAGGAGCTAATTAATATGCACCTCTCTTCTAAGGGGTTTGTCTTCCAAGCCTGTGCTAATCTCCGAAGGCAACTTCGGAGATTGCACCCCCTGTGTCACGATGCCCAGCGTTCCAGTAAGTGCCTGCCCTCTCTGAGGAGTAGCTTGGCCCTGTTAGGATGCTGAGTTCGTGCAACGGCCAAGTGAATACTACAGTGTGGACACAAAACACTGGTAGCAAGCGTTTCAACAGTAAACTAAAACAGGTTTATTATTATACACAAGCAATACTAGAAAGGAAAATAAGGTTCAGGTATTTGTTGGTTTAAGTCTATGAGTCTCTTAAGTTTACCAGCTTTCCAGCCTATCAGCTCCCCTTTCTCTAAAGGAAAATAGTTCCTTTTTTAAAAGACAAACCTCTCCACGTTCCTCCCCCCTCTGACTTGCTCTGCCACAGCTCAAGCCAAGCCAGAGTACCAGAATGTGGCTCCAGATGATCACAAGGCACGGCCCATCCTTGCTTGACCGATCATCCAGTCTGGTCCGTTGCTAGTGAAGTCTCCCTCAGAGCCACAATCCTCATGATTGTCTCCTTCAGAAACCACCTAGCCAAAAGACCATTGGTCAGCTACTGGTCCAGCTCCCTCAGGTTCAGCTCTCTTCTGTTCCCTTCAGCTCTTCTCCCAGCACAAAGACACCTGGTCAACTACTGGTCCAGCTCCTTCAGGATTCAGCTCTTCTGTTCCTTTCAGCTCTTCTCCCAGCATGAAGACATAGTCTGCTGTAATCTGAGTTCCTTTATACCTTTTTCCCCTTGGCCCTGATTGGCTGTCACCTCCTGGGGGAAGCTGCTGGCATAAAATGCTGCTGGAAACTCCTGGTAGAAACTCCTGTCCCTCACCCCTGATTGGTGGGAACTCCTGTTCTAGCCCCTCCAGCACTCAGATCCCCGGACAGCTTTTCCCTCCAAATAATAGCTGCAACCAATCATTGCACTCAGGCCCGCACAGGATTTCCCGCCCTTTTTGCAGCCTCTGCCCAGGTCTTGCAGCAAGCTGTTTGCACACAGGCTGACTATTGCAACTTGCTAGAAGCCTGCAAAGACAGTAAGCAAAGCAGTTTGCAGCCTGTATCCCTGAAACCGTCACACCCTGTCCCCCAACACACCTGAGGTGACAGGCAGACCCCTTGTAGTCCAATCCAGATTTGCCACATGGGTGCTCCTAGATCCGGATTAAGGGAAGTACCCATTCCTTAGATCCAGATCTTCTTAGATCTGGATTAAAGGAGTGCAGTGGAAAAACACCCCTGGTTTTACTGGGATTCTGTTTGACCAGAACTGAGCCAAACATAAAGAATAGCATGTGGCTTTGATTTCTTTCCATACCAAAGCTTGGGCTGGTAAGGCAAAGTGGTGCAGATTTTTACTGATATTGAAAGCTGTTGCCCCTTTAAGTATCCTGCATTTTGCCTCATAGTGGACAGTTGTCACCTTTAATTGGATTTCACTGTTTGCCTTTTGCATGCTTTCCTTAAACATTTTCATAATACTGAGTGGGTTTGTGTTCACATAAACTGCAGTGTAGATAAATGAGATTGAAGGCAGCAGTGTTATAAAATCACAATTTGTCTTTAATTAAAGAGGGCAAAGAATTAATGGTATTAAAAGAGCTTGCTCTTTGGATGATTCTGATATATTTTCTAGTTAGAGGCACTAATGTTGTGACCTGGGGCATGTTTGCACTTGACTTTATTCTGGAATAGGGACCTGTTGTCCACGTGCTAGTGCAGGTTACAGCAGGCCCCAGGCTAGGCTTACCAGAGTCTTCATTAGCATGTAGACCACAGACCCCTACCCTAAGATAAAGGCCAAGTGCAAACAGGGCCTTGAGCTATGTGGTCCTTCATTCACGTTGCTCTAAGGCTGCTCAGAGCAACACAGTTCTGGAGTGAGAGTGCAGACAGGGAAAGTCTTTGTATTTCCAAAAAGTTATTTTCCTCTTGCTAGATAGCCAATCCATTTTGTGAATGAGTTTGAAGGGTTGCTTGTAATGTTGGACCTGATGTGACAGAACAGAGCTGATTTCCCCTTAGTAATCTCTCTGGTTTTATAGGATTAGTTTTATCCTTGTGCCTGTCCACATTAGAATAGTTTGTCAATAGTTCTGCACAGTAAGTGGATAAAATCTGAATTTGTATCTTTGATAAATTCACTCCAAAAATAATATAAATTGTGAGTGAATGAATGATATTTACAGTCACAGACCAAAATCAGAAAATAAAAATACATTATCATTGTGACCTGGGGCATATAAAAATATCTTTTTAAAAAGTGAATTATTACAGATGTTATATAAATTTTCCAGGACCACAACTATGGCGCTCGCCCTCCTCCAACGCCTCCAGCATCACCTCCTCCGTCAGTTCTCATAAGCAAGAATGAAGTAGGAATATATACTGCTCCAAATTTTGATGAGACATCCAGCGCTACTACTATCAGCACATCTGAGGATGGAAGTTATGGAACTGATATAACCAGGTGTATTTGTGGATTTACACATGATGATGGATATATGATCTGTTGTGACAAATGCAGGTAAAGTAACCCCATGTGCAAAGACTCTTAATGTTTTTACCTTGTGCTACCAGTACAGCCATTTCCTTTCTTCACAGTAATGTCTAGGCCCCTCAGAGGCCCTGCAGGGTTTTCATGTGAAAGCAAAAGCATCAGAAAGAATCACCATTTTGTCATACATGTTAGTTGCTAACGAGGGTGATGACAGATTTACTGAGCCAGCAAGGACTCTGCAAGAGAAGATCAAGCTAAGAAAGCTCAGAGCTCAGAATTTGTTGTTAGCTCTGCATATGGTTCAGAGAGGTATTGAGTGGAAAGAGCTTCAGCAGTTGCCACGGGCCGATCCTCAGGCCTAGGCTATTAATAACATTGATGACACATTATGTGGAGGAGGTGTCATGTAACTAAAAAGGGTGTATGGCATTATTTTGAAGTGTAAAAGCAATTTAGTGGGAAATGCTGGGAATAATGACAGTGTGTATTTTGGTTGTGGTTGCCATGGAACTGTATTTGTTAAAGATTCATGAGTCTGAGGGGAATTTAGAAAGCAAGTTGGGCCAACTTCCATCCAGAGAAGCATGAATGCAGCATGTTTCATGTTTACACCTGGACTTTTTTCCTCTCAAAATAGACATTTTACTAGTAGCCAAAGAATAATAGATCATGGCGCTTAATTGGTGAAATGAAACTTTGAGGGGAAAAGAACTGGAGGTGATACATCCAGTACAAGAACTTGAAACTGTTGTGTAAATGTTTATTCCTTGTGACAGTAACTTTCATTTATTTCTTTAGCGTTTGGCAGCATATTGATTGCATGGGTATCGACAGACAGCATATTCCTGACATATACTTGTGTGAGCGTTGTCAACCTAGGTAAGAAGTACATGCATTAGTTAACCCCCACAAAATTATTTGACACTGGTGAAATGGTCATATTACAAAGCATCATATCACAATGCAGCTTATAGTCCATTTTTAGTATTCCTAAAGTTGCATTTTTATCTCATAACAAAATTAGGCTAGTTTAATATCTATTCAGCTAGGACAAAAGAACAGCATAAAGAGAATACTTTTTGTGGTATCCTCGTTGCGAGTAAGATGGGGGGTGGTATCTTTGTGTGTGTGGGGGGGGTTTTACAGCCAATTTGAGACAATATTTTTAGTTAATATTGACTTGCTTCTGTGTGAAAATGGTAGCAAGTACTATTTTGCAGGACCAAAAATGGACTTTTTTTTAGTGAATAGCTATTTTTAGCCTTAAAATTTACTCTTTATTTTGTTTAAAGATCGCAGTGGACTTAATAAAAGGAAAACAGTTATTTTAAGAGATACATGAAATAAAACCTCTGCATATGAATTAACAGCTATATGAACATAATTTTATTTCAGTTTGTTATTTATTTATTTATTTATTTTATTTATTTATTTTATTTATTTATATTTATATTTATATCCCGCCCCATACCCGAGGGTCTCTGGCGGCTTACAACAATTAAGAACAAGCACACTAAAAATTGTATCACACAATAATAAAACCAGCGTAAGATTCAGAAACCAACATGATAATAAGAATAAGAATAAAAACAATACAAAAACAGTTTAAAACAGTGGTGTTTGGAAGGAGGGAAGAATAAAGAGCATTTAGCCAAAGGCCTGAGTGAAGAGGTGCGTCTTTACCGCCTTTCTGAATGTAAACAAAGAAGGGGCCTGACGCACCTCCAAGGGGAGACCATTCCATAGCCTGGGGGCCACTATTGAGAAGGCCCTCTCCCGGGTGCCCACCCGCCTAACTGCTGAAGGCGGTGGGACAACCAGGAGGGCCTCTCCTGCAGATCTTAAGACATGGGCAGGTTTACATGGGAGAAGGTGCTCCTTTAGATATCTGGGGCCCAAGACATTTAGGGCCTTATAAGTCAGAGTTAGCACCTTGAATTGGGCTCGGAAATGAATTGGCAGCCAATTCAGTTGGTGGAATAAAGTTACAAGCCTATATTTGGTTACCTGGGAGGAGGCATGATTGAACTCTGTAGTTCTTACAATTCTGAATAGATCTAAGGAAGATTGCTGTATTAATTCCCCAGCTTTTCCTCTTGTAAGCCTAAATACTTGTCCACAACCAAATAAATTTACACAATGTGTTAACTCTTGCTTTTTGTTTAATTTGTTTCTGTTTTTTAAAAACAGGAGTTTGGATAAAGAAAGGGCAATGTTGCTGCAGCGTAGGAAAAGGGAAAATATGTCAGGTAGGTAACCAGTAAACAGATACCTCTTAAAGATTTGATGATTGATGCTCCTCAAATACACATGGCATGAAATAACCAGTTGCTTCTAATTTGCATTTGTATGTTAATATCTAATGTTTGGAAGTGAGTGAAATAATTTTTAAGAAATTCACAGCCCCTGTATAATCTACATACATCAAATCCAACAAAAAGGTTAGTTTTCTAGAAAAGTGCCAAACAGTTTTCTATGTAGCTGAAGCTGGAAAAATGTTTCCAAGTACTTTGGCTTGTTTAGGAAAAAAAAATTATACACTTGAGAAGGAGAAGTCAAGGTCTCTTCATCACTGTTTTTCACTAGGATAGAAAATAGGCTGTAATTCTTTTTCACAAAAGTAAGCAGAAAAGGCAGCATATTCAGTGTATACAATCAACCTGCTCTGTTGTGAGAAGTCCTAGAATTTCAAGGAACAAATAGGATCTGCCTTGCCACAGTACTTACAAGAATGTAGCTTATTTTCAGTGGTATTTACTCAGTAACGTAACAACAAAAAATCTTTTGAGCAGTCCACAGCTAGAAAGGAATATCTCTCTCCACCGTCTTGGCTTGTGTGGATGAACCAGGCTACAGTGGGGGTGAGGGGAAATGGCTTTCAGTAAATCAGTCCATAGGGTGGACAAAGTGTTCTATGGGCTTTCTGGCTGGTCTGTCAGTTCAGTGTGGCATGGACCTCTGACTCTTTCACCATTATATCTTTGAATGGTTGATGCTGTAGTGATGATTTTAGCTGCAGTTGTAGATACCTAAGCATTTCCCAGAAATTAACCATTATTCTTTTCCCAAGAAACATACAAATAAGTTGAAATCTCAGGATCACGTTAAAACATTTGCCTCAATGCCCTGTTGTATCTTTTTTGTATTTATTTTTAATTGGCTCTTAAGATTATATAAGGACGTTATGTAAGGTCACATCATCCTTTATGGATTTAATTTGTGTTGATGCTAGAACTGTACTATAGCACATTATTTTGATAAGAAGTTTGACTTCAGAGAATGGACAGTCTTTCCGCACTTGTATTTGGCTCACTGTGAAACCCAGTCACAAGGTCTTGAAAAGCACCACCACACTCTAAAATATTGAATATCTTTTGCCCAAACAGCAAAAATTTGTGGCATTCCATTGTTTCCACAAAACTGATAATAGGGAGAAATCATTCTACTGTCTTGTCACTAGTAGTTTGTATTTTATTAATGTTTCCATAAAATCATTTCCTGCATCCACAGTATTTTCTCTTTGTTATTTAAACTGAGACCAGTTGATGACCATCAAATTATACATTCATATGCTGTTTTAAAAAATGGATTATTTTGCCTAGTTAACATTACGCACTATCAGCGATATTTATTCAGGTGTTGACAAAGCATTTAAGATAAATTTTCTTGCTTTCTTTTGATTTTGTTTAAAGATGGTGATACAAGTGCAACAGAAAGTGGTGATGAAGTTCCTGTTGAATTATATACTGCTTTTCAACACACACCAACTACTATTACTCTGACTGCTACACGAGTTACCAAGGTCACTGATAAAAAACGGAAAAAAAGTGGGGAAAAAGAACAAAACATTGCAAAATGTAAAAAAGTAAGCCATTTTCACTGTTTACTTCTTTGTTATGCTCATGAATGCTTGTCATTGATATTTGTCATTTAATGAAAGATGTTATTTAGAATCACTGAAGGAACACAGGGTCATTCTGCAAGGTTTTGGAGAACTTAGAGGCATCTCGGTAGTGTGGCTACAAGATAGGACTTAAAATTACTTGATAGAAGATTGCTAAAGAGAGGATGCAGATTAACTGAAAAAACTGCATGGAAAAGCAATATGTTTAAATTGATCATATAAATTGATGTTTTAAATATTTCAGGCTTTTCGTGAAGGTTCTAGGAAGTCTTCAAGAGTTAAGGTAAATGCCACATTAAAGTCTGACTACTGTTAATTTTGTCATGGTCTATGATGATTGCAAATGATACAAAGAATGCAGGAGAATAAGGAGAATTTAAAATATTGATAATGTCTTTTCAAAAAGAATGTTCAGAGCTGCTGGTAGCATGAAAACAAGAAGCATAATAGAAAGTAAAGTAACATATATAACAAAGTTCTATAAATTATTGATTCAGTTTAATAATTTGCCTTAGTGAAAACTGGGTTGGCAACAACATTTAAAAAAATATGATGAAAACAATGGGTTTTTTTCCACTGGCCTCCCTTAATCCGGATCTAAGAAATGGGTCCTTAAGCTAATCCAGATCTAGTAGATGTATCCCCACAGGCAGTACAACACCC
Organism: Aspidoscelis tigris stejnegeri; assembly: GCA_023333525.1. Lineage (NCBI taxonomy): Eukaryota > Metazoa > Chordata > Lepidosauria > Squamata > Teiidae > Aspidoscelis > Aspidoscelis tigris. Next base: position 77,657,391 of record JALMGA010000005.1, on the reverse strand, counting down.
AATAGCAGTGGGTGCTAGCCTGCCCATGGTGGAAACAACGGAGCACCCATGTGGTGAATCCGGATCGACCCACGTGGGGCCCTCCCGTCACCCCAGGTTTTTGGGGGGACAGGTGGTGCAGTCTCTGTAGATGCTCCAGAGATTCTTCAAAGATTCTCTGGAGTGGCTCCGGAGCTTTGTCATAATCTCCAGAGATTCTTCTGAGCGATATGCCGTGAACTTCGAAGATTCTCCTGAGCTTTTGAGAAAGGTCTGTAGGATTCGCATTGCTCATGCTTGGGGTCCTCTTCAGAGCCTGTGCTATTCTTCGGAGCTGGCTTTGGAGCCGGCTTCGGAGATTGTGCACAGGCTTCGGAGCTTTGGGTTTCAGGGCACCCCCACAATGGGTGCGCCCCCCCCCCAAGATTCCATTGCCCGATTGCAGTGGAAACATGCTCCGTATAATCCAGACTTGATGCCTGAAGACCTCATTGTAGACCCCAAGGGGTCTGCAGGAAATCTGGATTATAGGTCTTGAAGGACCCATTCATTCCAGATTTCCCTAGAACTGGTGGAAACAAAGGTGGCTGTAATGGGGTCTGCAGTGGAAATAAGGTCTTCCTGCTCTGAGCCTAATGGGTACTGAATGGGTACTTAGTGCTAGTGGACCCCCCCCCCCCCAGTTTGCAGTGCCTCAGAGGTCAAACCATGTTATTGAAAGATTAATTGTGCTGAACAAGTAAAATAATTTTTACCCAATTTTCTAAAGGCTATATTCATCCAATAAATAGGAAGCAAGATTGATTTGTCAGGAATGAGTTTCAAAAAGTGAAAAGCAGCCATAGTAAAGGTGTTCAGCTTGGGTATCCCAGGAATATACAAGAAATGCTTTGTCAGTCCTTTTAATAAATTGGCAGATGGTACCATATGTGTCCTGAACCAAACAGTATGGGAGAAACAAATCAGAAGCCAGTGCAATTATTTCAACAACTTCAGTTGCATGCTTCTAATACATGGTACCAGTCAGGATTTTGAGTACACTGTGGTCCCTAAACTTTAATTTAACTTCATTAGTGAGGGAGAAAAATTACACAGTTTTGTGAACAATGAAGTTGTTTTGTTTCTCACTTGTTCTTAATCCCTGCAGCTGAACCATGTATGATACTGACCTAATTTCTGCATAAATTTGTCCTAAAATTGCAGAATTGAAAAATGTGATTATGTTGTACAAAATGAATATAAATAATACAGCTCTACTTTTACATGGAGTACACAAAGTTACTCAGCCCACATATAAAGTAATACTTAGTTATGTGGTATAATATTTTGTCCATTACATTAACCCAGATGTATGCAAGTAAAGAATATGTTACCAAGGCCAGATGTGTTCATTTAAAACATGGGTGCAGCTGCTGTAATCCTATAAGGATCAGTATTTGATCCAAAAATACTTGCATGTTATGGTCTGACTTTTCAAGGGAATGTTCACACTATTTAGGTTGGGTTGAACCTTTTTTCCCAGACCAGCATATTTATTTTATTGGAAGTCTAGGTTATGTTTTGGTATAAATGCCTTGATCTAATCCTTTAAACAGCACAGTTCTCTTGGAACAAGTCTGAATGAGTAAAGAAAGTTGAGCATCATAAAATACTGATGACATAGTGCTTCATTTCTCCAAACAACTCAGTGATTTCATATAGCTGTACCATTTAGATGTTTAACAGCTGTAACATAAACTGAAAATGAGAGGACAGGAAATCAACCAAGAGTCTCCTAGTATCACCTTCTTGTTCACCTTCTTGTATAAAACACTCAGACACTTTCTAGGAACAATGGGACCATTTTAAGTCATCTGCCCTGAATTCATCCTAGCCATGTAGTCTAAAAGATCATGGCGCATACTGGCATGATGAGGGTGCAAGTAGAATTTTAGAAATCTGCTTTGCCCTTAATGATCAGCATTTTTGATTAGGAAAGACGCTTTTCTTTCAAAAAGTCAAATATAGTGTATCACTGAAAGTTTATTTAATCTGTCTAAGTGAACACTTAAAAAATAACTTCATAAAGAGGCAGTGGATTTTCAGCCTTGCTTCCCACTAACTTTATTTCATTAAGTCTTTCGTTGGATTTAATGCGCCAAAAGGAGAAGAATGCAGTCAGCCACTGGAGAACTGTCTGAAGCATAATTCATTATACTTCAGGACTTCAGTAGATCTGTTTGAATTTTGTTTTATGCAAGTGGCCAGAATGATGCTCAAGAATTTAGTGGTCCCTTCAGACAACTGGGGAGATCTTGTAGGCTAAGACAACATTAGAAGTAGTATTTGTAGAATGTGGCCACAATCAATTTTTTTTATAGTTTTGAACTTTTGCCGATACTGAGTTTTGAGCCAAGAAAAAGTAATCGTCAACATTTGGAGTTTCCTCGTATCTTTTTTCAGTCTGCTTAAAAATATCAGAAGCATCTCTTCCAAGGACCTGCAGATGCTTCCCAAATCATTTGAAACTTAGTTTTGCCTCCAGGTTTCTCATTTGGTTCATTCCTGAATTCAGCAGGAGAAAAGCAAAATTGTTAGTGTTTAAAAGAATAGATACCAAGTTGCTTTTAAGTGTTCTAATCTTGTATTTGCTGACTGATTTAGGGCTCTGCTCCAGAGATTGATCCTTCTGATAGTTCAAATTTTGGATGGGAAACTAAAATTAAGGCATGGATGGATCGCTATGAAGAAGCAAACAACAACCAATACAGTGAAGGTGTTCAAAGAGAGGCACAAAGAATTGCTTTGAGATTAGGAAATGGAGATGATAAAAAAGAAGTGATCACCAGCAACTCAATCTTCAAACCTCCAGTAGAGGTAAATGAAACAATAGTGAAGGCAATCTCTGGCTTTTCTATCGTTACACTACAGTAATTTACTTATCTAATAAAAATGTGATTCCTTATGTTGAAATCCAAGTACTCTATTCAAGCAGGTTTCTGAACTTTTTAATACCCACATCTACACCAAAAAAATATTTCCAGGTTGTTTCATATTCCAAAATATTCAACATTTAATAAGAGAGAAGCTACTAGACATGACAATAATCAAAAGATACAAGTGTTTTCTAGTTACTTTGAAAAACAAAACCTAAAAGCCCTGAAACTTCATTGATACACATGTATACCAGTGATGTCAAACCTATGACACGCGTGTCACAGGTGACACGCCAAGCCCTTTTGGGTGACACACATGGGTGTGTAGTGCTTGCTTGCTTCTTGAAGCGTGCGAAATACCAACTTTCAATTGAAGATTTAGCAAACGAAATTCAGCAACAAGTCACTAATGTAAAGAATTATTCGTTTTTGCTTTTAATAAAATACATATATCAAAAATATAACTTTTTTACTAGAGCTACAAATATCACAAAATTATGGATATTTTTAGAAGTGACACAGCACCCGAGTTAAGCTAGGTTTTCTTGCAAATTTTGACACACCAAGCTCAAAAGGTTCACCATCACTGATGTATACAGCATTTTTTACACGTACCATTGGATACAGACAAAACGGAGAGATGAAAGCCAACATTCCCTTCACCCAACAGTGTTCCTCAGTTCCTCCCTTTGCTGGGATTCAGAGGACCCTGCTGATAGTGAGTGGATGAGGCTAGTAAGGAGATGTGTCTTCTGTGATAAAGGGGTCAGTGACATCTTTCAACATTAATGCTGTCCTTTGTTCAGAACAGTGCAATACTAAATTGGTTTGGAATGCAGTGATTTCTACCATAAGGCAGCTGTTGAGGGATTACATATCCTTTGACTTGGGACCAGATTGTTGGGGCTATTTTTGTGTAAGTGGAAAAGTTTCCCATGAAATTATTAACAATTTAATGTGGGTAGAAGAGAATAATACATTATATGGCCATAGTCTCCAGATGCAGTACTAGCCTATGGAAAATCTCACTTGAAATCAAGAACATGTTGATCCACTCTTTGCAGCTAAAACAACCTCTGCTCTTCTGAAAAGGCTTTTTATTAAATTTTCTTATATAATTGTTGGAATCTGCTTCCACAAGAACAGTTATAAGGTTTCCCAATATTGTGGGCAATTTGGCCTGGCTTGCTGTTAGTGTTTCAGTTCATTGCGGAGGTGCTTTATGGAGTTGAGATTGGGCTCTGTGCAGGCCAGTCATGTTCTTCAACACCAGTTTCTTGAAACCGATCTTCCCACTTTCTATGCAGAGTTATTGCCTTGTTGAAACAGAAGGGATGTTCCTGAACTGTGACACAAAGCTGGATGCATAGAATTGCCTAAATTATTCGTGTAGACTAGGGATGGGCATGAACAGATTCTAGAAGAGGTGGTTCATAACCATGGGGTTGTAGGGGTCAGTACTGAACTGAACTTCAAAAAGAAATCGGACTGATGGCAGACTGAACTGAAGGAAGCCTGCCGTGACCCGTTGTGCCCTGACCTCTCTCTCTCCTGTTGCTTGTGTGCTGGAATCACAAACCTGTGTTCACTAGCTTACTTGCTCCTTGCACTCACTCCTGGTCAGTCATTAGGAAAGTGAGGAAGAAAATAGGGAGAATGCCAGAGTATGATGATGTGGTGTGCATAATGGGAGAAGGGGGAGATTGCTGCAATGCAATGGCTGGAAGTCAGAGTGTGCTAGCACAGGGGGAGGGCACAAACCCATTCACCAGTTTGGTCTAGTAGTTAGGGAGCTGGACTTTTATCTGGGAATACCTGGTACAATTCCGCCCTCCCCCATGAAGCCAGCCGAGTGACCTCGGGCTGGTCACAGCTCTCTTCTGAGCTCTCACAGCCCCACCTACCTCAAGGGTGTTCTGTTGTGTGGAGAAGAACAGAAAGCTTTGTCAGCCACTTTGAGTCCCCTTAAATGGGCGAGAAAAGCAGGGTAGAAAAGCCAACTCTTCTTCTTCTTCTTAAGTTCTGACCAGTTTGTATTTTTAATGTGAACTGATTACCCCATGGCCAATCTGTGTTCATTTTGAACTGAACTGGCCATTTTGGATTTGTACACATCCCTCTTATATGACAGCACACAAAGGTTCCCCACCAGTGAAACCAGGGGGCCTAGTCTTATCCATGGCAAACATGCCCAGATTTTTAAAACTTTCACAGTTGGCACAACACATTTGGGCATTCACCTGGCATCTGCCAAACTCAGACTCCCCAGTTGGACTACCAGATGGCGTGGTGTGATATATCCCTCCAGAGAGAGTGTTTCAGCTGCTCCAGAGTCCAGTCACAGTGAGCTTTACACCATTCCAGCCATAGTTGACTTTGTGCTTAGTGATCCTAAGCTTGTGTGCAGCTGCTGTACCATGGAAACCCATGTTTTGTGCCTTCTCGCAAACAGCTCCCAGAGATGTTTTGGAACTCAGTAGTAAGAGTTTCATCCAAGGACAGATTTTTTTTCTCATGCTGCATGCTTCAACAGATGCAGCTGAGCTGTTGTCAATCTTCAACATTTTCCCCTTACAGTAATGTTGGTGACAGTTGACCGGGCAACTGTAACAGGGCAGACATTTCACAGTCTGACTTGTAGTCGTGGCATTGGAAGACAGTGGGCTCTTCCACACAACCCATTCTTCTGCGACTCTCCATCTGTAGAGACTGCGTGTCTCATTGCTTCCTTTTCTATGTGGAAAGGCCATTAATGATTATTGGGATACTTTTGGCCATATAGTGTATTCTTTATTGCTCTTTTTTTGGGGGGGGGGCTTTTACATTTTTGTATGCCTTTGGAAGCTGTTTAGTTATTGCTTCAAATTGAGGTGTGCTCTCATCCACTGGTGAATAACATAAGTGGAACTTTAAACCTTCATTCTGATGTCGGTTACTGTTACTTAACTGAAATTTGAACATTGAAAACAATTTTTTAAAATATATAGTTGTGTTTCTGAATATACAGTGGACAAAGTACATTTATAAAATGACATGAGTGTTTTAAAGAATCTGCCACAAGTTACTGTGAACTTAAACTTTTAATGAAAATCCCATTTAGTATCCTTATGAGAGGTAAACAAGACGATACAGGTCTTTCCTTAAAAGACGTAATGTCGAAATTCATAGAGTTATAGCCTGATGTCTTAAGTAGTCCCCTTGTTTACTCAGAGCAACAAGTTCATTGGGTGTTTGCAGTGAAATGACAAAATAAAATTATAGTTCAGCTGACTCTTGCTTCAATAGCTTTCATTTTCCTTGTAATATCAATGTTAAATTCTTCTTGGGAATCAAGAAGCTCAACCATCCTTTAGTTCGGAAAGACCCAATCTGACTAAATTAGAAATAAAAACAAATAAAAATTCCTTGTCTACTTTTTTGTTGCAGTTTACTAGTTTTTTTTAGAACCTTGAAATAACTTTAAATTATTGTTGGGACATCTGACAGTATACTGATACTTAGAAACTGTGTACAAGTTTCTGCAAACTATACAATTATATTTTCTTAATTTTTATCCTTGTTAATCTTATATTGAAAGAACTATATTTTTAAATATCCTGTTCTTCTGAATGATAATTGTCTGTATCCATCTGGGGATTTAAAGCTCTTGTTGAGAGGGCAGTTCAAAGTGTTACAGTCTGTATCACTTAATTTGGCTCAGACTTTCTGCTAAGGTATTGAGGGAAATATAAGTACTTAAAGTGTGTCTCAATTGAAGACCACAAAGTAGGACCGAAGGAAAACAATTGTATCAAGTTAGATAAAAGCAACATGTTGATTTTTTAAAAATAGTCTTCTAAATGTTCATAGAGTACCTTTGTTTTTAAGTTGGAATTTTCCATTAAGATGAAGTTCAGCTGTACACTATGCTTTAACAGATGTTTCCTTAAATAAATAGGTATCCAGGTACATATTAAGCTACACTGCAAGCAATGATAGCTTTAAAAAGATTTAATACAGTGAAATTACTGTGCATTGGGTATTGTTGACTTTCACCATATTTATCGTTTATCATGCACTGTATTGTATGTACATATGTTGAAGATGGAGGCACTGTGTATATAATAAACCTAAATAATGTATTATCTTAAGAAGCAATAGATCTGGAAATAGTTGTAGGAAGTGAAAATGTGTAGTTTTTCCATTCATGGTAAGTTAATGTTTTATCTGGGGCAGTCATTAAAAGTCCGCTCCAAAGCTTAACCATGGCTTTATAGCTATAGATGGTAGTACTGTGTTAATCCACCTTCAAAGATGTCAGCTTTTCCTCCAAATCACTAGTAAATATTCCTTTTAAATAAACCATGAGAAAATGAAATACAAAATGATGCCACCAACTGCGTATCTTATAATCTATGGAAGGAATCTGCAAGCTATTTTATAAATTAATGTTGTTAGAGAGAAACTAAACATAAAGGAAAGTTACATTCTCAGATCTTTTAATAAGAAGCATCTTTGCTTCTTTCCCTCTAGCATCAGCATGGCGCACGTGACGCACTCCTTGGAGGAATGTCCCTGCTTGCAGAGACCTCGCCTAGATATAGGCCAATTCTCTTTTGATCAGAAGTGACACAATTACAAGAGGTGTGAGTTCCTTAGTTGTTGTGTCAAGAGTACAGTAAGATTTTGCTTAGAAAGGCATATTCCCACCTGAGGCGATCGAAATTCACAAAGAGTATCTTTTTCCTAGAAATCAGCATGTTGACATTTTCATTAAAATGCATCTTACTTGGCATCTGTCCTTTTGCTCTTGCTAGCAAATTAGAGAAGGCTGCGTATTTCATGTGTTGTACTTATTTTCCACCCCACTTCCGAGCCTTTTAAACCAGCTTGGAAAAAAGCGTCTCCAGTACAATTTGAAAAGCTTATGTTGGTTTTCAGTTCTGAGAGTTTATAGACCCTCTGAAATTGTTATCCTTTCCAAAATGCAACTTGAGATGTCTGCATTAATAATTGAATTTTTTGATAGTCTGCCCTTTTAGGAACAAAGCCAATTAGCTTTTAAAAAGAAATATCATTAGAATTACAAGTTGGGTCCTTAAAGGGATACAGTATAATCTGATGTCTTAATAGAGCTAATGCTATCAGCATAATTAGATTTCTTAAATTCTTTTCTTCTTCCAGAGCTATATACAAAAAAATAAGAAAATCCTAAAAGCTGCCAAAGACTTGCCTCCAGATGCACTTATTATTGAATATCGGGGAAAGTTCATGCTGAGAGAACAATTTGAAGCTAATGGATATTTCTTTAAGAGGTATTTTTCTTTAAATCTTACTTAATTACTTGTGATTTTACAATGACTTTCTTCTCCTTTTTCAGCTTCTGGCAGTCATTTTATTTTTGTTACCCTGAGAATATAACAGGTCTTTCTAGCTTTACTATCTATACTTAGTTTATGTTCAATCTATTCGTTCTTGACAATGCAGAACCTACCGTTTTTCATTTGAGCGCCTATTATTTCTGTTCATTTCTATCACAAACGCACTAACATTTAATTTTCAAGCTCTTCATAGTTTTCTCTCTCAATTTTTTTCACTGTCATTTCTGTCTCCAGCTGTTAAGTATTTTGCCATTGAATTCCAGCCACCCCCTTCCAGTTGTCTTCATCCTTTTCTCTTATTTTACCTGACATTTCGTTGCAGGATTTCTCTGTTGTGTTTCTCTTCTCAGTAAGAGAGAGGCTGTTTAGAAAGAACTGATTGAGAAAGGATGCTGGATTAGCTGGGCTGTGGCCTGAACCAGCAGGGCTCCTCTTATGTTCTTAAAAGTATGCCCAGGCAACAGTTTGATCAGAGAAATTTTGCCCTTTCTCACTCAGTTAGTGAAGGAAAGCAACTTTTGGGAAGCAAATAACAGATTATAATGAGACTGACTTCAAGTAGGAAGGTTAGGATTATACTTCTAAGGTAGCCACTGATGCAACTTTTTAGACAGCTAATTTTGGGCCTTTCTGCACTTAATGGTTAATCTAGATTTAAGAGCTGCTAAGAACATAGTGTCTGCACAGGACTAGCATAGATCTGGATCAGAACCATGCTAAGAGCTCACTAATCTAGATTAGTGGTAAACCAGATCTGTGCTAGCACTCCCTGGTCCAGATCAAGGAAAGGGCATCCACATGTAGAAGAGATCTAGGAAGAATGTAGGCATAGTGTTGAGTGACATGTGCAGTTATCGTGCAACTGCAAAGACACCTCGCATCCATGACAAAAGTGTCTTTGCACTGCCTTCAAAGGAACCTCACCAGCCTCCTGTCCGCTACCTGCTGTAATGTTCCATTTGCCATTCTAAAGTCCACTTTAGATGCTTCTGCCTGTGGTTGATCCAGATCCAGCTAATACGGATTGACCAAGGTAAGTGCAGAAAAGCCCTTTGTGTTGAATGCAGGTATTCTGGTTCCGCAGAAAGCCCTCCCCTCCCATATCAAATTCCATATGCAGTACTATTTGTGTGCATGATGTAGTGCTTTCTGAAGTGATTTTCTGTAATATCTCTTAGTTCTTTTTCTTTCCTTATATACTAGAAAATGCTTTTTAAAATAATTTGAAATTTGCTTTCTATGCCTAGAATTTAAGGTTAAGGACGTTTCTATAAAAGACAGTTTTAATGTACAACGAAATCATTTTAAAACTAAACAATACCAGAAGGGGCTCACAAGATCCACTTACCTCCCTTAAAGGCTTGCCTTTATTTTTGCCTCTTAAAGAACAAATCTGTATTCTCAAGCATCCTGTTGTACTAGTCTGCATCATCTAATTATCACAGAGAAAAGATTGAAAGCTTACTCAGACCACATAAAGGGAAGTATTTTATAATCCTAAGTGCAGCTTCTAGAATAGATGTACACTCAAGACAATACTATTGAAATTATCTTAAAGATCCTGCAAGAATGCTAAGGAAATGAATTTTAACTGCCATAGTGTCTCTGGTAATTGACTGATTGCTTGGCAGATAAGTACCAGAGAAATTTGAAAACATAGGTCCCAATTAGTGGGATTTTCGTAGCGTTCATTAAGCAAGTAATGCAGCATCTGTCCAAAACATGCTTTTTAGCTTTAATGGTGTCAGTATTTTCAGATCAAACAGCCATAGTGTAAAACATCTGGCCAGTTTTAATTGTGAGCAAAAGTGAATCTTAAAAGCAGTAGGTACTCACACTTGGATTAAATATCTTTACTCAGTGAATCTGATAGGCAGGAAAGTTAGGACTGAAAGGGAGAAGCATTTTTTTACTTGGCATGTTACTGGTTTGTTGGATGTCACTGTATGGTCTTAAGGGGCTGGACAAATTCATGGGGGCAGGTACACCAATGGCTACTTGTGTGGATGCTTAAGTACCACCTCCGGATTGGAAAGACAGACGGAATGTCTCTAAGGACCAATTGGAGGAAGTTGAAGACAAGTGAGGGTTTCTGATTCAGAATGTCAGTGAGACACGATACTGGACTAGATGGGCTCTGTCCTGATCCAGCAGATCTTCTCTTATGTTCTCTTTATCAACTAAAATCCGATAAACCCGTAATTACTTCTCTGATACGTGTAGATTTTTAAAAATGAATTTTGTTAAATTCCAAAATGTAAAAGTACAGTAAGAATTTTTTTATTAAAAAAAAACCCTACTACCTAGAATAACACTGTTATAAATATTTTTTCTTTTTTAATCTTACAACCTAAGATGTTAGGTTCCGATTTGTCTAGCTTTGGAGCTTTTAGAAAACTAGTTTTTGTCTTTATTTAAGATATGTACAGCTGTAATGTTTCCCCTTTGTTCTCATTTCTACTTTAGGCCCTATCCCTTTGTCCTGTTTTATTCTAAATTCCATGGGTTGGAAATGTGTGTAGATGCAAGAACTTTTGGGAATGAAGCTCGATTTATTAGGCGTTCCTGTACTCCCAACGCTGAGGTAAGGCTTTTAAAAATAAATACTTTCTAGCAAAATAAATTCCTGAACTGAGTAGTACAAGTTGCATATCCATTTTCAATTAATAAAACCATTTTGTAAATTCCAACAGTTCTGCTACTGTTGGTAACTCAGGACAGGAAAAAACCAGTGTTTCTATCTCTAGAGTTTTTTTTAATGGTGAACCTTGACCGCTCATTCTTGTCCATTAAAAACCATTTTGATATGGAGGGGAGGGATGGGGTCATGCTGCACATTGAGTCATTGTGCATCCACCACTAAACCTGGACAAGAATGTACATTATAACTGGTTCCACTCTATGGGTGTGCATTTGCCAAGGCTTTTTCTGCCTGTAATGATCTTCCACCCCTCCATCCTTGCTCAGATGCCAAATAAACTGACAGTGCAAATGCAAATAGACCACATGAAAGGAAATATTGGGGTGAATTTAGAAGTGGCTTGGTTAAAGTCCCAGCAGGAGGTGAGGCAGTACTACATGACCACCTACAGAGCAGGACAGGGGAACACTGTTGCAGGGTTTTGATCTCTGAGGGTCCACAGTGGAAGGGTGCTGATACGGTATTTTTCAAACTCATCCTTCAAGAGATATGTCCAGGATCAATATTTATCTTATCCTATCTGTTGTGTTTTTACACATCCCTGCGTTCTTTTCACTGTACTGTTACTCTGAAGGAAGCAATTAATTGGAAATCCGAGTGCCCTTCACCGGTTGTCTACTCATAAGGACATTGTTAACAATACATGGATAAAGTACACAAAAATAATTTTATATTTAAATGAATGTTAATACACTTTGGGTGTTTTTTTTTTAATTTGTATTTAGGTTAGACATGCCATTGAAGATGGAACCATTCATCTTTATATCTACTCCACCCAAAACATTCCAAAGGGAACAGAAATAACTATTGCATTTGATTTTGATTATGGAAATTGGTAAGTAGCACTGCCTATCAACCTGAATACCAACTATTCTGGCATTGTTGGTTTAGATCCTAACTTTTTGGTGATTGATGATCTTGAACTCTGCAGTTCAGTAGAAGCTCTAACGTTGCCCTGGTATAAGTATCTTTAGAAAAAAACAGGGTCAGGTTATTGTAGGTGACCCATTAATAGTACCAAAAAATTTTCTTTTGAAGAAGTGCAGCACTTGCCTGTTTAAAAACTGTTTGTTTGATTAATAGATCTGAGTGCTGTATCATAGACTCTGTTACAGAAATAGCTACTAGGCAAGAACTGTTCTGACAATGTGAGATCAAAGCCTATTTGAATATATGAAATCAGTTACCATCTTTATTGACAAGGGATAGTCGCAAAAACAGCCATTTGATTGCATACCCCAGGTCCATTGGAAAACATGGAACTAGGTCCGATTACCCAGTATCAGGCTAATCAAGTAGTAATGTGCAAACAGTGTCTGGAGATCAATAATAATGCTAGCTTTTTAACTTTCCAACTTTCTTAAAGCAAATACAAAGTGGATTGTGCTTGCCTGAAAGAAAATCCAGAATGTCCAGTTCTTAAGCGTACCTTGGAGCCTACAGAAAATATAAGTACGGGATACGAAACTAGAAGGAAAAAAGGCAAAAAAGAGAGAGATGCTTCAAAAGAAAAGGAAACCCAAAACCAGAATATCACTTTGGATTGTGAAGGTGCAGCTGCCAAAACAAAGTTTCCGGACAATAGACAAAGAAAGCTTTCACCTCTTAGGCTGTCAATCTCAAATAACCAGGTACTATAATATATTCTGGGGTTAGATAAACTTTGTGCCCACCCTCTGTACTGAATGATATTGTGAGCAAGCACGAATGCCATTCACTCCCAGGGGGAACAAACTTTAAAAGTGCATACAGTGCCTGACAAAAGTTCTGTCGCTTATCCATGTTGTTGAAACCAAAGCCTATAACCTGACTTAAAATTCATCCATTGGTTTTAGAAATGACTCATATGAAAGCTGAAACCCTCACAAATGAGGTTTTTAAAAAGAAAATAAATTTGCTTCACTGGTGAAATATTGATCATTTAATGAACACATAAAGGTCAGATTTTGGCTAGACAAAAGTTTTGTCGCCTTGTCATATAATGCACCTAATCCTAGTTTACAGCCTCACCTGTGCTCACTAATTGATCAGATAATTAGTGGGTGTGTATAAAAAGAACTCCAGCACTCCAGACCTTCACTTGAACTGCAACTTGACCTCTGACAACATGCCAAAAATCCACCCTGCGACCAAAGCCTTGATTATCAGGAGACTGAAGACCAGATCCTCTGCAGAGGTGGCTGGCACCTTTAATGTGTCTCAGCGTCAAGTACAAAGAATTACAAAAAGATATGAAGAGACTGGAGATGTTTTTGACAAGCCCAGGTCCGGCAGACCCCGCAAGACGACTGCTCAGGAGGAACGTTTGTTGGTTCGAAAACCAAAAACCAGCCCTTCTTCCACTGCAGCAGAGCTCCAACAGGCCTGGTCACCTCAAGTCCCTGTGTCAACTGGAACAGTTTGTAGGATTCTATCTTGAAATGGCCTCCATGGTCGAATCAGTGCCCAGAAGCCAGCACTAAACAAAAGGCAATTAAAAAACCGTGTGGTATTTGCCAAGGCCCACAGCCTACTAAACGGATGGATGCTGGAAAAGTGGCAGAAGGTGGATTTCTCAGATGAATCTTCAGTTGAATTACACCACAGCTGCCGCAAATACTGCAGGAGACCTACTGGAGCCCGTATGGATCCAAGATATACCCAGAAAACAGTTAAGTTTGGTGGTGGAAAGATCATGGTCTGGGGTTACATTCAGTATAGGGGTGTGCAAAACATTTGCAAGGTGGAAGGCAATATCAATAGCCTAAAATATCAAGACGTATTAGCTACCTCTTACATTCCCAATCATAAAAGGGGTCAAATTTTGCAGCAGGATGGCGCTCCATCTCATACATCCATCTCTACATCAAAGTTTCTCAAGGCAAAGAAGATCAAGGTGCTCCAGGACTGGCCAGCCCAGTCACCAGATATGAACATCATTGAGCATGTTTGGGGTAGGATGAAAGAGGAAGCTTGGAACACAAAACCAAAGAATCTTGGTGAACTCTGGGAGGCATGTAAAACTGCATTCTTTACTATTCCTGATGACTTCATCAATAAATTGTATGAATCATTGCCGAAACGCATGGATGCAGTCCTTCAGGCTCATGGAAGTCACACAAAATATTAAATATGGCTCTAATAGCACCACAACTTCATTCACCAATGTTATGAAACATATCTTTGTATTTGAAGTGAATTATCTGTTTGATTTTCACATTACTTTTTGTGGGCGACAAAACTTTTGTCTAGCCAAAATCTGACCTTTCTGTGTTCATTAAATGATCAATATTTCAGCAGTGAAGCAAATTTATTTTCTTTTTAAAAACCTCATTTGGGAGGGTTTCAGCTTTCATATGAGTCATTCTTAAAACCAATGGATGAATTTTATGTCAGGTTATAGGCTTTGGTTTCAACAACATGGATAAGCGACAGAACTTTTGTCAGGCACTGTATATGATAAATCTAAAAGGCATTTGCTTTTATTGAAGCACTTGACTTGCATTTGTCAGATAACTGAATAGTTTTCTAAAATACGCTTGCCACAACTTTCCTAAAGTTGGCCACTCTTGTTGAAATATACTCATATGCTTCAGAATGCTTGCAATATAGGTTTTGCAGATCACAGTTGTTAGAATATCTTACCATGCCTTTCCAAAGATCCTTTCCTTAGTGACTTACTGCTGCATCTGCAGTTTGGATGCATTTTCTCACACTTTCTTGAATAAGGTGCTTTTAAAAAGCTTCAGTGATTGTCTTGACTTGTATCTACAGCTCTGTATGGAATTGATATCGGGGAAAATGTTCTTAATTTTTGCCTTCCTGCAAAAAAAGCCAGTACATATGGCTCCGTATTTACAACTGTCAGATGCCTGAAAACCATTAATACAGGGTTAAAGAAATAGACATTAATGCATGTAACATTTATAGAGATACATCTGGAAACCAAAAGAAAAGGATGCCTCACACCTTTGTCCCCATGCTTCCAAGGCACCCTCAAAAGTTCAGCTCCTGTTTGTGTCTTCCATTAACCCCTACCGTTCTTCATGTTTCTCACTTATTACTGCTCCCTCCTTAGCCACTAAGGCGCTTCAGGAAAACTTCCCCACTGGAGGAGGAGAGAAAGAGAAGTGACGAGATTCCATGGCCTTCATCTCCCTCTGTGTTTCCCTTCTGCCTTCCTTCTAGTGTCTTGACCTGGCTGTCAACCTGCAGGCCACAGTCTTTTACTTATTACTGTTTCTCCCCTCCTCTCTATATAGGTATGATAGTGCCATAGCAAATTCATTCCTTCCAAGCTACATTAACCTTCAGCGATGTAGGTTATGATCCTGTCTGATTTCCGGTTTGTGAATACAGATATCACTTATGAAATATACTGAATTTGTGTTTGTGGATCAATGACAGTAATAGGAAAAAGACTTGGGAATTTGTGCTGCTTTGAGAATTAGTGGTCAGAAATATACACACATGCTTAAAGGTGTGTTACATAGTTACAGTGACTAAGGAATTATGATAAGATTAGGATTAAAGTGTAGTATTATTGGAAACTGTTAGGTCCTTTGGGATTGTAAAAGTCCCGGGGTTGTTCATATAATTTGTCCCTTGAGTGCAGCTCAGATTCTTTTTCTTGAGGGGAGATCAGCAAGACCATAACTGAAATGATGTGACACTTCAGGAAAAATTAGTTGGTTGTGAGGGGTTTGTTTTAATAGCTCTTCTATATATTGCATAAGGCACACCATGTCATTCCTCCAGAAGCTGATCTGCTAAGACTGTATACAGTATTAACATTCTTTGGTTTATGATATATCAACATGTTGATTTTTTTCAAGAATCCTTTTGCCATTTTCAGGGAACAAAGTCTCTGTGATAGCTGTTAGTCACATTCAATCATTATACACAGTCGGGACCCCCTTATCCACTGATCCGGTAACCATGGTTTCAGTTAACTATGGATACTGGATCAGCCACCTGCGGGCACCATAAGGGAAAAGCACTCAGAACCAGAAGGCCTATTTCAGCCTCCATAGAGTGTTGGAATTGGCATGTGGTGCCATCAGAATCCGTCCCAAAATGTAAGGGGGTGCCTGGGAGGCATCTGGTGCGGTTGTTGCACGTCTGTTCCAGCGCTCTCCGGAAGTCAAAATAGGCCTTCCAATGGCCAGAAAAGCACTTCCAGTTCTGGAGTTGAATGACCCCAGAACCTGTTCACGATTATCCATGGTTTCGGATAAACACAGTAGGAGCTGGAATGTATCCCAACGGATATGGGGGGTCTGACTGTATATGAAAAATCTATTTTGCTTTATAGTGCTTAGAATCCAGTTTCAAATAGATTGGAGCAGTCTCTGTGCCAGCAAGATTGCTATCAAAATCTTACTGCTTTCACAGCCTGCTAAAAATCATTCTGGAATTAGGTTGATTGAATTCTGACTGTGCGAAGCCCATAACTATTTTTGATAGGCAAACTGACCTCATAATTTACACGCACACATTTTTCTCCCTCCCCTTCCCCCATCAAAGAGTCCAAAAGGAAATATAGGTAAGTGTATGATCGACAACACAACCTTAATTCCTCCTGAGCATTTCTCTTTTTCCCTCCTCCTTTCCCTTACCTTCTGTTTTAAATATTGCTCATTAAATGCTCCCTAAAGTGTTTACAAGACAGGTAAGGAGCAGGACCTTGGAGAAAGCCGTTTGAACCCATAAACTGTGTTGCTGTAAATTCATTCGCAAATCTAAAAATCTAAAGCATAATGCAGAGCGCAATGAAAGTGTGTTTGGGGGTTGTACTGTTTTTGTTTTGTTGGTTTTGTTGCGAGTACACATCTTAATTCTGTGGCTGACCTGGTGTACAGCAGTAAAAGAAAGCGTAATGAGAACATCCATGCCTTGGGCAGTACTTCTTCGTTTCTAGTTTATTATATTGGTAGACATGTTAATATGCTCTTAAAACATGCAGCATTTGTAATTTTTGGCTTTATTGTTCTGAAAACCTGTAGCTCTTAAAGGAATTCAACATATCCCAGTATCTAACTCATAAATAACTGAATTTTTAAGAGGTGACTTTACATTTGTGCTGTGTAACAAAAACTACAGTACCTTGACACCCTTACCTCAGAGTAAGCTTTATTGACCTTTAGTGGGACTTCTGAGTAGATGTGCATGGAATTGCGTTATTAGCAAATGAATAGAAGTCTAGATTATCAATAAATAGCTTAGCAATACTGTATTTCTCATCCAAAAGTGAAATGATGGACCCTTTTGGACATTGATTCATTCTGGAGAATTGTTAAGAATCTTTCCATTTGCTTGCATGTATTCAAACAAGCTACTATTAATTTATTTAGCTACCTATTTGGAGAAGGAACTACATCTTAGTCAATAGCTGTTTATTTCAAGAGCTGTGGAAGTTTATTGCTTTTGCATGCTGCGCTGGCTAATTGGTTGCCTGTTCTTGGAGTGTGGCAAGGCTTAAGGAACAATCCTATACATGTCTACTCAGAAGTAAGCACTACTGAGTTCAGTGGCACTTACTCCCAGGTAAGTGAATATAGGATTGTAGCATAATTATCTTGTAGTGTTTAGTCTTCCCTCAGTTTTAGCAGCAGCAGCAGTTGAGCTTCTGTAAAGCAGTCATTTCCATCTTTCAGGAGCCAGATTTTATTGATGATATAGAAGAGAAAACTCCTATTAGCAATGAAGTAGAAATGGAATCAGAGGAGCAGATTGCAGAAAGGAAAAGGAAGATGGTAAGTTGGGAAGCTAGTAGCTGCTTAAAGCTGTCACTGCATTTTAGTGACAGCTGCTCTTCCCATGCTAATCATTGCTGCTTCTCTTAGGTACTTAGCATTCGAGAATATGTGAAATCTGCTCCTGATATGTGCTAACCGTATCTTGCTGTTTGAGTGAGTGAGTGTGTTATGTTTGTGGCTTCATTCGTTAACTTTCTGGAAAAAAAGATATGCATGCTGTCTTGCAAGTGTCTTCATATTTTTTTTGTTCTGTTTCCGATGTGTGTTTGCTGTTCCAGGAATTCACTGTCTACCTCTTGGCTGTTGCAGATGTTTTAGTCTGTTTTTTGTTGATGTAGATCTTGATGGGGATTGGAATTCAAAATATATGGTAGCCTTCGTTGCATGGAAAATTGAGCTACGTAAGAGCCTGATATAGTTTCATAACAGCTTATAAGTATAGAATTCCTTGTCTTTGTGAACACAGAAATGAATGAGGAAGGGGAACTTGTTAGTTTAATTGTAAAGTTTTCTTGATTTGCTTATTTCTGAGTACATTGTCCCTTCTGTAATGCAGTGGTTCCGTTCCTGGGAATAGCCACATTACGTAAATTGCATTTGGAGAACCACAATTACCAGCTCCCTTAACTGCTGGTTTAATGTTGCCAGAACTGATTAATATAATGACTTCTATAGTACATAAGCAAAACGGTGTGGTCAAAGAAAACAGCACTGTATGGTAGGTGGCTGCGTCCACCTCCAGACGGTGAGAGGAAAATGCAGGATCTTGATTAGATCCACAATTGCCTCTCATTATCCCTGCTAGACAGCAGGGCCCCATTTGTGGGCAAGCCTAGGCCATTGCTTCATCTGGTGCTTGCTCGTGCCACATCATAGTGGGTACTTCCAAGAATTTCTGTGGTGCAAAACATCCACCAGCACTTGCACAGTGGACTTTTGCAGCCTGTTTTTGTTGCCACACACGTGCAGGGGATGTTTTCAAGAACATGGATCACAGGAGCAAGCATCAAGATATAAGGTAAGCCATATTGCTATTTGGGGCAAACTCAGGTTGGGAGTTCTTTCTCCCAGGCTAGCAATATGCTGGAATTTCACCCCATATCCCAGAGTTATGATGGGATTGCTATGAATACCTGTGGCAATCACAATATAGTACCTAGATAGTCTCAGGTTTTAGGCCTTGTCTGGACACAGCCTTTATTACCTTTTATTACAAAACTCTGGAGTTTTTGAACAGAGCCTTAATCCCTTCAAGTTATTTGGAAGAGTCAGGTCAGTGAAGGGATCATTTAGGGGAGCATTCTACTGACCTCCCTTTATCCAGATCTAAGATGATCCGAATTTAAGGAATGGGTCATTCAACTAATCTGGATCTAGTAGATCCGGATTAGGGGAGGCACCCGACGTGTCCACAAGGGTGGTGCAGCACCTAATAGCAGTGGGTGCTAGCCTACCTGCAGTGGAAACGCCGGAGCACCCATGTGGCGAATCCGGATCGACCCTTCTCTCACGATTATCATTCTACCCATCCTACTTTCGTCTTTGCTTTTCTGTATACACTTAATAAGTTGTGTAAGAATTGCTATTATCAGGCTGTGTGGTGCGTGGGACCAATATAATGTCCATTGCAATATAAAACTAGGCATGGGTTTAGTTGCACTTTAGGTCCAGTATTAACTCCTGTTAATCGGAGCCCAGAGTGGAGAAAACTGCTTAGAATTCTCTCTAGACAGACGTCAACAAAGGCCATCACGGAAAGCTTTTCAGGACAAAACCACCCACATTTGAGTGGAGCTGGATGCCACAGCTGAAGGCAGCCAAACGAGAGTGTTCAGAGCAAACAATCTTCCTCTTACTTTATATACTTCTCAGTTGTGATGTAATGGGCAAACTGCTTGCCTCTTGTCATGTCAGGGTTTATCCATATAACTTTTATAAACAAGGTAGAGGGATCTGGCTGAGTGGTTAATGCTTCACTGTGAGAGGGAGTTATGCTACCATTCCTTAAGGGCAGAATGGCATGGTCCTTCTTAAAAGTAGTTTCAAGTATCCCCATCTTAGCCAAAGAGTTCTGGTGATTGAATTGTAAGTATGTTTTCGAGGAAAACGGATAATCTGGGATCTTTTTGTTTCTGGCCTACTGAAATTTCTTACCCTAATTGATTATTGTTATGGGAAGACAGGTGGGAAGTGTGATGCTTTTGTTTCTTGGCGTGGCTTTTGATTCCAATATTCAAAGTAGGGAGCAGGTTGGGATTCAGAAAGATTTTTCCATGATGATTCTGCATCGAGCATAGCAACAGAGGCCATTTGTGGGTTGGATTTTCCGTCTCGTGTTCATTAACGTTTATATGATGTTTTGGGAAGCTCTCATCAGTTGATTTGGAGTGAGGTACCATTTTCTCTATACCCACCTGAATTGGGAAAGGTACGGTAGTAGTAATAGTTGAATTTGAAGCAGTAACTTCAGACTGAATCCAAACCGGACGTCACATATATTTTACAAGCTCTCCTATCTAAGAAATGATGAAGCAAACTGTTCTTGTTAGGATTATTCACCTCTGAGGGGAGGAAACCAGTTGTGCAATTTGGGCTATTCACCTTTGTTTTGACTCACTGGAAGGCACAGAAGTAGTTGGCTGCATTGATCCACAACTTGGATCAGAGAGTTGGATCAGAGAGTTCTACATGCAGCTGACCCTGATTATGGTTCAGAGTCTGGAAGTAGGGAAGGCTGCAACTGCATGTCTGTGGTATGCAGGAGGGTATCTGCCAAAGTTGTAGGTAAATACTCTGATTTCTTGCTGTGCCCTGCTTCACTAGAGGCAGAAACAGAATCAGTTATGCCATCTTTCATCAGCAAGTTTTGCAAGCTGTTTGGCTTGGAAATTATGTAGGCAAAGAGACTATGTTAAAGACAGGTGGACTGAAAAACATTTGGCAGATACTTGCTGACAGACCTTAAAGGAGGTTGGGTACACACAGCTTTTGCCAGTTGACTTAAGAGAAAGGTTAAAGAGAAATTGAATTTGAGGCCGATGTTGCAGCACATCATAAAGGCCACTCCTTGGAATTTGGATCTTTTAAAAGGTACACAAATGCTTCACAAATGGTATAAGGTCATATGGAGGTACATTATTGATTAGTAAAGCTTAGTACATCGTCTACTTTATCAAGCAGCAGTAGTCAATGCCTGAACATTCTTTCTATCATATCCAGCTTTTTACGCACTTGGAGGAACAATGGGGATTGGCATTTTGGTATGTCTTATCTAACATGCAGCTTTGTTGCTTAGAAACCCAGTTCTGTGCTCCGAGCCTAATGTCCATGTTTTCAGATCAGGTGCAGTAAGAAGAGTTAAATGTTGTAATTAACATTGTTAATAATTTGTAAAATGATTTTTAAAAAACACAAAATACTAAGTTTTTATATATTCCTTCCTAGTTCTCCTGTGTAGTTCTGAAATAATCATCTTTTCCTTTAAACGTGAAGAAAATGTTAAAAGATTTTTAAACAGTATTTGTAATGAATGTCAGGTTCATTGTTCCAGAGATGCAGCTGGCTTTGAATTATATACTGATGTGGTGCAACTGTTTTATTCCAGTGTGTACATATACTTTGTTTTCTTTTGATCTAAGTTCAAAATAGTATGTTGTTTACAGTATATAATGATAGTGCTGGTCTTAAAAGTGAGCTTGCTGCATTTTGCTTCTATTAAAATCTGCTAAACATCTATGTGATTTGTTTTATACATTTCATCTTAAGATCCATTGTTCAAAAATTAATGTTATTAAATTCTTCAGACCAGAGAAGAGCGGAAAATGGAAGCCATCCTTCAAGCGTTTGCCAGGCTAGAAAAAAGAGAAAAGAGAAGAGAGCAGGCTTTGGAAAGAATCAGCACAGCTAAAACTGAGGTTAAATCTGAATGTAAGGAAGCACAGATCATCAATGACACAGAATTTGTTCAGGTAAGTTGAAGCCTTAATAAAGTAAATGTTTTTCTTTAGGAAGAGGTGATCATCATGGCAGCGTTTTCTTGGGGCACAAATTACTGAACACTGTCTAAGAGCTAGGTGAAGTTCATGGTATGGAAAAGATGCATGGGGGAAAACCTTTGTCACACAACACTAGAACTAAGGGGCAGAGTGTGAAGCTGCTGGACAGGGAAGTTAGGACTGACAGGAAGTATTTTCTCACCCAGTGGGTCGTAAGAATATAAGAGGAGCCCATCTAGTTCTGCATCCTGTTGCACATAGTGGCCCACCAGTTGCCCGTGATCATCTCAAGCAGAGACAAGGGCAAACCTCCTGCTCTTGAATCCCAGCAAATGGCCTTAGAAGCATCCTGCTTGTCCCCACAGCCTGAAAGATGTACTTAGGTATCCATTCTAGTAGCCATTGATACCTCTGTCATCCATAAATTTGCCTAACCCTTCCTTAAAGCCATCTAGGCTGGTTGCTGTTATCACCTCTTCTGGCAGCAAATTCCATAGACTGGTGACCCTCTGGGTGAAGAAATACTTTCCCTAGTCTCCTACCCATCAGCTTCATAAAGTGCCCCCTGGTTCTAGTGTCGTGTATCCACCTTTTCTATACCATGCATGATTTTATATACTTCAGTTGGGTCCCCTCTTTCCAGGCTGAAGAGATCTAGAGACAGCACAGTCTGGTTTTGTGAGGAAGGTGTTCCTGCCCCTTAATCATTCTGGTTGCCCTTTTTTGCACCTTTTTCAGTTCCACAATATCCTTTTTGAGGTGTGGTGACATTGTTGTCTGGAATTAATTACCAGAGAGGGTGGTGATGGCCACTTGCCTGGAGAGCTTTAAAAAGGGATTAGACAAATCCATGGAGGACAGCTATACCAGTGACAACTAGTATGGATGCCTAGGTACTGTCTTCCAGTTGGAGAGACAGGCAGGATACCTGCCAGTTGAGAGCAAGTTGTTGTCTTCTGCTTGAGATGCCCAGAAACAGTTGGTGGGACAAGACACTGGACTAGATGGGCTACGGGCCTCTTACGTTCTTATTTAGTTTCATTAAAGTCACTGCCATTCTGAAAGAAGAATGCTTCTTGATTGCTTGTGCCTGTGAATATCAGCTTTTCTAAACATCGGCTTTGAACGATGATGGTTTTAAAAACGATCCTGCCATTTCTGAAACTGACCCGTTAATCACAGTGAGTTCCTTGAAAAATTCAGAGGGGTCGTAGTTGTAGAATGTATGTAACTTTCTGGCTCCGGTTCTGTGTATTTCTTTCAGGAACCAGCAAAAGAAGAAACTGCCACTAAGCCAACCCCTGCCAAAGTGAATAGAACTAAACAGAGAAAAAGTTTCTCTCGGAGCAGAACTCATATTGGGCAGCAGCGAAGACGGCACAGAACTGTTAGCATGTGTTCGGATATCCAGCCATCCTCTCCTGATGTGGAAGTTAGTTCACAGCACAATGAGCCTGAAAACACTGCACTTTCAGCAGAGCCCGAAACGGAGGCGACTGTTGCTGAAATTATTCCTGAACCGGAAGCCCCAACGCTTAATAAATGCCCCGCCAAATACCCTAAAACAAAAAAGGTGCGTGAATTTCTCGGCTCAAAATGACCTTGGTTGATCATTTCAGTACAGCAAAGGGTAACGTGTTTTTTAACACAGTTCCAAGAAGCTGTAGTCAGCCCTAGCTCACCGTCTCTTGCTGTGGTTAACGGCTTTCAGGCAAGCTGGGATATCCATAGTTAACTAGCTGTATTGTGCAGGTCAAGCTTATGGTGACCTCCTCACTTTGTTTGTGCATTAGTGAAGCAGGGGCAAAGTGGTTTCAGAATGTCACCGGATCACCGGTAACAACGTTCGTTAAAATTGTGTGTGAGAGACAAGCATAGATATTGTCACTTTTATTAGGGATTTTAATACTTGAATTGTCTCTTGGTACTGAAGATACTTTTTGACATGCAGTTGGTAAGATTGTGAAATGGTGGTTAAAAGCTCTGATTTATTCCTTCTCTTTTCTCTTCAGCACTTGGTGAGTGAATGGTTAAGTGAGAAGAGCGAGAAGACAGGGAAACCGACAGAGAGCCTTTCAGAAAGGACTCTGCGTATAACAACGGATCCTGAAGTTTTGGCCACGCAGCTGAATTCTTTGCCAGGTCTCATTTACAGCCCGCACGTATATACAACACCGAAGCACTATATTCGATTTACGTCGCCTTTTCTTTCAGACAAGCGACGGAGAAAAGAACCTGTAGAAAACATTATTGGCTCTTGCAAGAAGGTAGGGTGTCCTCTCCCATCCTTTTAACTAATTCTAAACTAGTATTAGTTTGGTGATTGGAGAAGCTGCAGTATCAGAACATCTAGCGTAGTCTAGCTTGTCTACTGCTCTCCTGGAGTCTCAACATGATGGGTGCGTTGTGTCTGGACTACACACAGTGTCTCACCTGTCACGGGGTTTTACTTATCTTGTGCCAACTTTGGACAGGTCAGGTACACAATACAGGGTAGTCTGTGCAGCTTCTGCTGGCAAGGAATGGACCTGAACTAGCAATGTGCATGAATGGTTTTTTTGACATTCAGTTTGTAACAACTCGAAGGTTAAGAAAATCCATATTCGTACGAATAGATCCCCCTCGAAGGTAGTAGGATTCTATTTGGTATGAATGGATTCGTACGAATATCTGACATGAGTGAATGCATATCAGATATGTACGCGACACAAACGCATATGTATCCGATACGTGTCCCGTAACAAATCTGCTCTGAAAGCGCCAATATCGACCTGAATCCGCTTTTAATCCGCTCTCGATCTATGTCAAAAGCAACCGGATCTGTAGCAGATGTGACTGGCACAGCCACTTTCCCACCTCCCCAGTTTAACAAATGTCCAAACTATTCATACAAATGTCAGTGTACGAATATTGCAACATTTGATTTGTTTTTGAATGTCTGAATTTGTACAAATAACCAGTGTTACAAATATTTGTTCACATCCCTAGTCTGAACTGCTTGCATACTCCTATTTTTTATGGCTACACCATGCCGTTTATATACTATCACACTTTACTATAGCTCGCCTTTAACAGTTTTCTGCTGTGTTAAAAGTTTAATTGTGAATACGTTTGTTTCAGAGCTTCCAGTTAATGAAAAGTGGATCTCACGTGGCACTTTTGATTGATTTTTTTAATTATAAAAAGCATTTCTTCCCCCTTCAGCGTTGGTTAAAACAAGCCCTGGAGGAAGAAAACTCAGCAGTTGCCGATAGATTTAATTCGCCATCCCTTGAAAGATTGAGAAGTCCTGTAATCAATGGTGAAAGTAGGAGTCCTTTGTTACTAAATGACAGCTGTTCCTTGCCAGGTAAAATGTTTGTTATGTGGTACAAGTTCACTACTGTAATTAGTTGTTTTCAAGCTTACCCAGATATGGTTTTCAAGCTGTCAGTTCTACTGCTGCTACCTCTCTTCAGCACTGAGTGTAAAGTTTCAGTAGTTAATTTTCACCTGCAATCATTCTCGTGGGCAGAGCTTTAAAGTTTTAATGCCTGGAAGGACTTGTAACGTTAAACAGAAAAAAAAAATCACAGCAAACAAAATGTTAGTTATTAAAAATTTACTACTGCTTATGTGTTTTGGAATGTCAAGCACCACCCTAGAAGTAATTCTACCCTGATGATGATGATGATGATATGGTGGTGATGATGCCACCTTTGGTGGACTCCACCTGGGCAAGAAAGGGGAAGAAGAGTTGGCTTTTCTACCCCACTTTTCTCACCCGTTTGAGGGGACTCAAACTGGCTGACAAAGCTTTCTATTCTTCTCCCCGCAACAGGGGTGGGTGGGGCTGTGAGAGCTCAGAAGAACGCCGTGACCAGCCCAAGGTCACCCAGCTGGCTTCGTGGGGGAGGGCGGAATTAAACTCGGTACTCCCAGATAAGAGTCGAGCTCCCTAACCACTAGACCAAACTGGCTCACTAGTGCAGCTGGTAGCGACGGTCTTGCTTTCTATAGATTTCCAGCAATAGGCATTGGTGATCCTGCTGCTGCATATTTATGGAGCAGCTTTGAGGATAGAGGGAGATAGAGAAGTACCTAGACAGTTATTTGTCCCATTTTTGCTAATTGGTTTTGCTAATAATAACAGGGGTGTGTGGGAACTTCTGTGGCCCTCTGCACGTGTCTAGGGTGTAGAACCTCAAAAGATAGCTTTTAAAGCAGTTGCTACAATGGACAGTTGAGATCTGTTATTTTTTTAAATTCAGAGCTACAGGCAAAGACCCAGTTGCTACACTGGGAAGCTGAGACCAAGAAAAAGTTGGAAAGATAAAATGCAAGCCTTTTTCCCCAAACAGTAATTTTTATTAGGAATAGGAGGGCTGGAGCACTAATTTGCTTTGTCTATTCAATAAGGCACTTCAGTAGCAGAATTAGGAGCTGTCAAAGCAACTTATTCTATATATGCCTGGCAAGAGGAAGAAAGTCACCAGAAAAGTCAGGTGTTCCTCCTTGAAAACAGCTTCTGCTCTTTTCAGCATTGCTTTACGCTGTGCAGAAAGTACAGAGACAGGGAAAGGAGTAAGAATATGTATAGCCATCTATTAGTAACTTGGCTTAAGAGAAACGACTGTCCAGGAGGTTGGATCTGAACCTCAGTTGAGCAGATTGCTTCAGGTCACCTTTGAAGTGCCCTGGTGGCTGAATGGTTAGCAAGCCTTTTCCCTTTCCTTTTGCATTCCGTGGAGGGAGGGAAGCTTGCCAAGTTCCCTGGTTAAGAAGAGTTTAGTTAAAGCTAGTTGGCAGCCATACCCCAGTTCAGATGGTTTGCCAAACCATAGCAGACAAGATTCCTCTTGGCATTGAGACATACTGAACTTGGGCACACCCTAGAAAGGAGAAGACTAAGCTACACAGCAATATTACGAGATCAGCAGAATACTGTGTTGAAATCCCAAGGGAATAGTGGCAGGATTTTCTTTTTTTTTTAGCAAAAAGATAAGACTGAAAATGAGATAGGAAACGGTCAAAAATACAGAAGGGAGGAGTGAAGGACAGGTACCTTCCCTTTCAGGTGGGTGGGTTCAAGATTCAGGAGAAATTGATAGAACTTAAATTCATCTCTGCTTTTCTTATGCCTTTGCTCCTGTTGGGGTAGGGTTAGGGATCAGGGATCAGGAAGCGGAGTCACCTGTCTTGACTTGATCCTCACCCCCAAGAAACTAGTCTGGGGTCCATATACACCCAAACAGCCAGAGAATCTGGGCAGGTCTGTCCTGGAGCCTATTCGCACTTGGCTTTATTCTGGAATATATCCTGGAATAGGGACTTGCTGCCCATATGCTAGTGCCGGCTTCAGCAGGCCCAAAGTGAGGTCTGCTAGAGTCTGCATTAGCATGTGGACCACAGACCCCTATCCTGAGATATACTCCAGAAAAAGGCCAAGTGTGAATAGGCCCCTGATTTCTTCCAGCTTCTGCTGGTGTATCTTCCTCAGAAACCTCTGTAAAGGTCCAGTAACACCTCTTTCTCCCATAGACCATAGAACAGCCAATCGGTTTGAATCCACCTCCAGTTCTGCAATTAGGCAAAATCAAACTTGTAATCCGTTGACTCTGTACCAGCAGCCCCAGGCAGCAGGCCTACTGGAGGGAACCAAGGAACAATAAGCGCTGCTCCTGTTGAGCTTCCATAGCTCAGAGGGTGCTGTGCACAACATACTGTCGCGTCTGCTTTGGTCAGTGAAGTGGGAGTGCTTTGTCAAAGGGAGACACTAGCTAGCTGTGGACACTAGTCCACAGCCTTCCCTTGTCTGTTGCCTCCATTTCCAGGCAACCCACAGAAGTAGAGGACTATGGATCCTCCTTGTGAGCCATGTACATCTCTGCTTCCTGGAAGGCCTCCAATACAACCAGTTGCATTTGAGGCATTCTAGGAAGTGGAAGGCGAAAAACGGAATAGGTAGTAGGTATGGGGGATGTTGCACTTACGGTATGACGGAAATGGGGAAAGGCTTGGGTACAATGGAATGAGACTACTTATAAAAGAAATGGGGAGCATTGTTGAATTCTCAGATTTGAAGGATTTTTTGTTCAATACCAAACCTCTTGAAGTCCACTGGTTCATTTGAACCTGTCTCTGAACAGAACCAGTTCAGCACCTCTTTATCCAGCAAGCTTGGGTTGCTGCAGTAGAGTTCTGGCTGTTAGGAGCTGCCTATATTCTTTGAGAGGATGGAATCACTTTGACCAACAGTTTACACCACTGCTATTTCTGCTCTATGTATGTCTGGCTGTGTGTTCTACCCACAAACCAACGAAGCTACAGGATTTTATGTCTGCTTATCCTTGATACGGAAGACTCTAAGAAATTTAGATTTCTGAAGGTTTCCGTTAAACAGTACATTTGGATATAGTTGTTTCCTTAATCACTGAAATCTTTGCCTCTGCCTATGTTAGCATTTTTATGGAAAGTTAGGGGCTTAAATATGAACTTTTAATTTTGGGGGGGACTAGAGGTTCTCCTGTCAGGGGAGTGGTAGCAATTTCCCTGGTAGTTTCTCAGATTTCCAAAGGCCCAAACTCCTGTAGATGTTCTGAACTGCAAGGCAGCTATTAATTGACTAGACCTGATAGAAATTGTATTAATAGCGACAAGTAATTGCTGCAAAATTTTATTTCCTGTTTTGCGTCTTAATGTACAGATCTTACCACACCACTAAAGAAACGAAGACTGTATCAGTTGTTGGATTCTAACTACTCAGAAACATCTACACCTACACCTTCCCCATACGCCACCCCAACCCATGCCGATCTTTCTGCCTCAGATCCGTTGTTGTTTGCTACTCCTCCTAGAATAAAAGCAGAAGATGAAACCAGCAGGAATGGTTATAAGCCCATTTACTCACCCGTTACTCCAGTACTTCCCTGTGTACATGGGAACACAATGCACTTTGAGGTGAGTGTTCACATTTTGCTTTACCCAGATATATCATGTGAGAAAATGTCCCCTAATCAATAAAATTAAAGATCCTTTTGACAGATAAACTCAAAAGTGATGAGAAGTGTGTTGAAGATACGCAGATAGTTCCAAGAAGGAAAATATTTTATTTTGAATTATGATGACTATATGCTACCTTCAGGATAAGTACTAACTGGCCTCCAAGTATCATTTGTTTAGGAGTAACAGCAAACAATCCTGTTGTATTTGTACCCTACTTGTGGGCTACCAAAAAGTAGTTTATTGGCCACCGGAAGCCTAGTATGCTAGATCTGCTTTCTATCATTTTTGGGAATTGAAATTGTATTGTCATCTATTAAATAATTCTGTGACTACATAGAGCCACAGTATGCTGCTCCACCTGTGTTCAGCTATTTTGAAACACAGCACTAGTGAAGTAAAAAGGTGCTGATTTAACAGCATCTTTTTACTTCACTCTTAGCTTAGAATGGTCTTCCACTACTACAGACAACAGAGTGTCCTGTTTGGTGGACAGGAAGGCGCTGCAAAGGGGCACAGCAGCTTCTGATCCTCCGGTCTGGCGGACAGGAAGCTGCTGTGAAGAGGTGTTGCAGCATGCCCCGTGTCTGGAGGCATTTATATAGACTAGCTTGGATCTTCATTTCCCTTCGATGGATTGAGACTCTGCCTTCATGGAACAGAACCTTGCTGTCTCTTCCAGCCCACTCCTGCCTTTTAAAAGCTCCCTTTAAGGGTTGAAGGATTGTAGGGAATGTTTTAGGTTACACTGCAGGAAAGGCATAGGCAATTGTACTCCCTCTTAAATGAAGGATAGAGCAGCAATATAGGCTGGATTCTCACTTACCATTGATGTTCTGGTACAGGGTGGGCTGTGTTATTTATGTAATAAGGCAGTTATTTCGTTGTTGTTATATGTTTCCTGAATTTTGCTTGAGCATTTTTCTTTGTTGATTGGGACAGCCCATTCTACACCAACCCCCACACAGGCTCCAAAGCTTGTATCAGCTTCAGAACTGATGTGGGATGCCTCCAAATGCTCTGAAGACCAGGAACAAAAGTTCTGGGCCTTTTCTTTGGAGCTCCCAGGAGGCCCATTTCAGTGGCACACCTTGCTGGGATGCTGATATGAATCCTCTCTGGTCAGTATACCACCCCCCCTCCCCCCATGTATGCTGACTGACTTGAAAAAAACGTTTACCAGTGGATTGGGTCATTTTGGGTATCCTAGTTCAGTCTTTCCTCCGTCCTGAGTGGACAGAGTATACTAAAGGGGGGAGGTCTCTTTGGTCTAGTCTAGCTTTGGACAAAAAAGGCCCAGAGGTAGATTATGGTCTGGTCTACTGCAAGCAGAGAAAGGTCCTTAGGCTGTAAGCCATTGATACAAACGGAAAACAAAGATTATACAAAAACTGATCTCATTTGTTTAAGTTTCTGTCTGCAGGAAATATGGCTCAGCTCTAAAAAAATTATTTCAGAGGACTTAGTTTTTAAGAAAACTTTCATTTTTTCCTGCAGAATATTTCTTCGCCTGAAAGTTCCCCAGAAGTTAAGAGGCGAACATATAACCAAGAGGTAAGAGAAATTTATCTTCTGCTGTGAGTGGTTGTAATGCAAAGCACAAGTTACTTCTTAATTGGTACTGAAATGTTGTAGACTAACGTATCTCTGCCACACCATATTTCTCAGAAATTAATCAGGGCAGTCTTGCTTTCAAATATCCCAGTGTGTTTATAGTGGAGTTTGTAACTGGTTTCTTAATTCCTATATTATTATATTTGGTTGCTCGACTTTTAGGCTCTTGGGCTGTGGTCACACCTAATCCAGCTTCAGAGCGAGAGAGCATATCAGCAAAATGACCAGTAATTTTCCTTCCACATTATTAATCCCACAGGTGGATTTTCTGAGTTAACACTAAAAGAAAACAGCTTGTCACTTTGCTGATGTGTTCTCACTCTGAAAGTGGACTGAAGCTGAATTAAACCTTAAGTGTGACCACAGCCCAGGTCTAGTGTATGAATAGGTTTTTGTTCAAGGCTTAATCTCTAAAAATTAGGTGGTCAGGATGGTTTTAAAAAAAAAAAAACTCCATGGAGCCAAATACAAATTATTACATTGCTTTCAAAGCAGTTTGAAAACTTAACTGTTTTTGCGCAGTCAGTTAATTTAGGAACCGGTATTTTACTGCTATTTAGTCTTGCTTTTCGTACGTTTGCTTTTAGCTGCAGGCGTGTTAAGAGCAGAAAAGTCACTCATTTCCCACTTGATTTCCTTCTGTGTCTAGGGATACGACCGATCGCCAGCAATGCTAGCACTCAACCCCTTCAGAAATTCCAATCTAACAGAAATGTGCCTGCAAGAAATAAAGACTATTGGATACGCTAGTCCAAGGAATAGGACCGATGGCAGCAGGCAATGTTCTGGGGAAAAGGAAACAGCCACCGACCTCCAGCTGGGACTTGAAGCGATTGAGCAAACCGCCCTGCATAAAACCATGGACACCACCTGCCATGAGAGGACTGATGCAAGCAGCCAACTAGAAGCAGCACAGTGTGGTCGAGGAACAGTTTATCCCACCTGGGTGAAGAGTCCCGACAGGACAGGTGTAAATTTCTCTGTGAATTCTAATTTGAGGGACTTGACGCCTTCACACCAGTTGGAAGTAGGAGGTGGATTCCGGATAAGTGAGTCAAAGTGCCTGATTCCAGATGACACTAGAGGCATGTTCATGGAGACGCCTGCTTTTTGTACTTCTGAAGATGGGCTTTCGGCTGGTTTTGGAAGAACTATCAGCAGTGAAAACCTGATGGATGGAAATTGCACACCCCAGAATCCTCCACAAAAGAAAAAGGTTACAACCTTAAATATAGTCCACCCTCTTAGAAAGTGTGTATGTTTAGCCTTTTTGCAGATCGAAACAAATGTTTTCATTTACTGTAAGTCAATACAAAAATTCCAAAATGTTGTTAGAATCCCGACTCAGGTAGCAATCTGTAAACACGATTATTCTGTAACATGAATTTCAAAAACAGAATCCAGAGCAAATTTTGTAGTATGTGCAGTATTGAAACCAAGCGATTACTTGTATTTTCATGATAATTCATTAAAGATGTTCAGATAACGGCGCTGGATTTAAAGGAGAGTAGGTCAGAGAAGATTCCCATGAAAGCATTTACTAGTGAGAAATGGTGCTTTCATCTGAATGGCCGCTAAACATTTCCATTGCAATCACAAGGTTTTATTAAAACCTCCCCTCATTTAATCTTTCTAAGAAATGTTTCTTGAATTCGTTGCTTTCCGCAGTTTGTTTGCATAACACAGAGAGTTTAAATCATAATGTTATCAGTAGTATGCAAGAATTAAAGGGTAACCCCCAACCTATAGGGGGATATCTCTGGGGTATAAGAGATTAAATCACTACATTTACTAAATTAAAATGCGCGTTTAAATCAGTTAAATGTAAGCTGTAATCCGTGCTCGTTTACATCAGTATGAACTCCTTTGGGACTTCCTCAAGCGTGTAACTCCTGTGATGCTAAGCAGAACTACTCCAGGAATGCCTACAGACCGTTCAGAGCTTTCCCAAAAGAGGTTTGGAGTACAAATGTAAACGCAGCAGTGTAGATCCCACGATTCATGAAATGTATTTTTCCAGCTCTCCCTTCTCACACAAAGGAGCTGCTCGTGAAGGTTGGGAGTACCACTGTGGAATCAGAAACAGTAGCAAAAAGTGGCTTCATCTGAGAGAAATTGAGACAGCGCCCTCCTCCTATGTCTGCACGTTATACGTGTCAAATCGACATTGAACAGTTTTGATAAGAGTTCTGAATTAATGGGGGAAGTTAAAGAAGAGCTAAACCACCAAGCTCTGGTTGTTAGTACCAGTTGTGAAATTCACATCATTGTAAACATAACCACTTCATTGCCTGTAAGTTATAATGAAAGCTGTGATGTTTAACAAACAAGCAATGGTCTATAATGGTGTTTTCTTGAGGATTCCTGAAGTGTATTTTACACAGTCCATTTGGCTGTAGGGATATGCAAAATCCTGGTCGGAATTGCTTGGAACTCTTGAGGCACCCTCCAGTGCCCCCTTGAAGCTTGAGGAGCTAAACAGTCTGTGAAGAGGTATTGAAAATATGCATTAACTCCCATCCGGAGGATGTATGGATCTGAGTGATTCAGAACAGAGTTTTGCACACCCCTCTTGGATGATGCTGAAAGTGTTCTTTTTGTTTCCGGGTGGCCGAGTTCAGCTGATCACAAGAATCATGGCCAGCATTGTGTGAAGAAAGTAAAACTAACGTATGCATGCCATAAGAATTAATTCAGAAAACCAAACTCTTTTACAAGTATTTCAGATCCTGTCCAACCAAGTGGCCATGTT
Organism: Aspidoscelis tigris stejnegeri; assembly: GCA_023333525.1. Lineage (NCBI taxonomy): Eukaryota > Metazoa > Chordata > Lepidosauria > Squamata > Teiidae > Aspidoscelis > Aspidoscelis tigris. Next base: position 77,624,357 of record JALMGA010000005.1, on the reverse strand, counting down.
CCCATGTAGCAATAAGACCATTTTTCTGGCTCATCAGAAGCCCCATGCAAATGCTCTCCACCCAGTCTGTCCTCTGGCACAAGTGGAAGCCAAGGCTTCCTGGCCAGCTTATTGGCCTGTATGTTCAGTCGGAAGATCATTGCGCTCACCCAGGTAGCTCTCTCTAGCATACTGCAGGATACTACTGTTGGTGCCCGGTAAGTCAGAAAGTTTTTTATTTGGGAGGATGCAGCGTTCCTTTGCCTTTCAATTTGTTCTCATGATGGGGGAAAGGCAGTGAGAATACTCCCAACAGCAGATTTCAGCCACTTTGAAGTGTCGTCCATAAAATTGGGGGAACAGCACTACCGTTACCGTTCCCTCCCCCCCCCCCCCCGTTTCTTTTGCACCTTCTAATGGAAACATTCAAATGCCAAAAGGTCCCTTCTTCTTCTTCTTCTTCCCCAGGTATCGCTTCTAGAATACCGCAAGAGGCAGCGAGAAGCCCGGAAGAGTGGTTCCAAGGCAGAAAGCTTTTCCCTTCTGACCATATCATCACATTCTGTGAACGGAGGAAACGGCGCTCCTGACGGCTATAATACCAATGAAAACGGGGAACAAATTGAAAGAGAGCACACGGCAAACCTCTCTTTACCATTGCCAGCCACGGATTATAGTACCACTCCGGAAGAAGCAGAAAACTCTTCATCCAAAGAAGCTTCGAGCGAAAAGAACGATCCCGAGGTTCAGTGGTAAGCAATTTCAAAAGCATTTCTATCCGCCCTTAAAGATGCCGAGTCCTGCTGGGCCCTCCACCTGTACAGCCGGCTGTAACCGAATCATGAAAGGCATGCTTCAGGCTTTCAGTTAAGGGTCAGGTAGTCGGTATGGAAAATGCTTGCTGCTTGTTGTCAAAGCGGCCCTTAAAACCAGGATTAGCACTACGTATTCCTTGGTTTCTATTTATACAGAATCAAGGAAGCTTCCATGAAACTGATGACGGAGTAAAAAAATTGGAATATTGCAAGCCGCACTAGGAAACCGAGCAAGGGAGACATTTTCCCTCTGTCTAGGGGAGAAAGAGGTCCATTTTCAACAGGAAGTTCTCAGGCCAATTAAGAATTCCACTACATGGATAAAGGCTTCAATATTCTGAAAGGCTGAAGCGGTTTGGGTTGTTTACCAGAAAGGTATCCATCTAGCTTAGAAACTGCATTTCTATAGAAACTGGATCCTCTCTAGAAGGTGGGGCTGCACTTTCTTTTTCAGATCAATAATCTCTTGACTGTTATAGGCCATTGTAATTTGTGTGTTTATACGTCAGGTGTATATTTATTCGAATATTTTGAACTCCCTTTATGACCTTTTGAATCATGACTAATTATATTCTACCTCAAATTGAACTTCGGTTGTTTGTTGCCTTTGATAACTGAAGGGACAGATTCAAGTTGCAATTTGTTTTGATTTTGAAGGACTGCTTCGACTTCAGTGGAGCAAGTGAGGGAGCGAAGTTACCAGCGAGCCTTGCTTCTTAGCGATCACAGGAAAGACAAGGACTCGGGTAAGAGATCAGTGGCTTGCACGTGAATTGTTCTGCTTTTCATTCTGGGGAATCCATTTGGTCTGCCTGAACAGAAAGAATTTAGAATTCACCGACAACTACATTAAGATGGAAGATGATTTTTACCTGTTTCTCGAAGTTCTTCATGTTTCTTATCTATTGATTTATTCTCACTTCTGTTCCAGATCCTGATCCAGAAAATGCTGAGTCCGCAAGTGAATGTCCGTCCCCCGATACTTCTCTGAAGACTTGCAAAAGTCCTTCAAAAACGAGCAAGGTAGGAACAGATACCTGATTGACAAAGTTTGTGAATGGGCAGCACATACATTGACTTCAGCTGCCACTTTGTTCTTATACCAAGGACTTTTCACTGGTTTTCTGAATTTAGCATTCAGCAAACAAAGGTGTGAGATCAGATACATCAGGGCCTTCATGCTTTGCTTGACTGCCTAGATAAATCTGGATAAACAGTCTTAACGGTTAGAGAGAAATAGGTAGTCATGCTTTTGCCTTTTTATCAATTGCCATTTAACTGTGTTGATTTCTTTAGGTTGTTCGTAACCGAGACACAAAAAAGACTTGCCAGCAGAAGCGAGTTTTGAGGTGCAACTGTGTTTCTTTCAAGAATCCTTCTGTTCTCAAGTGTAAGGCAAGGTGCAGGGACCCTTATAAACCAGATTATTTGTGTATTCCTGCACCTTTATGCCATCTGAAATAGAAACAACTTTAACATTATTTGACATGTTTTAAAACATGCAAGGAAATTACCTGAAAACGTAGGGGTGCAGATAATTTTAGAAAAAAAGTATTGTCTTTGCAAGCAACTTGACACAAAAGTTGGCATTTTAATATCTTACGGGACAAGTTTTTTTAATTTTGTTTTTCTGGGGGAACTGCAGTTTTGGAAATAGACTGGTACCTTTCAAAAAAGCATAATTAGAAAAAAAAGTTCATTTCAGAAAGCTTTAAAAATGCAGATATACTATACAGAGAAGATACAGACAGTATTTCCTTTTTTTCCCCCACCTTAATGTAGACTTCACCACCAAGTCCTGTAGTTCCTGCTCAGACAGTTGGGAAAACACCTATAAAGCAAGATTCTCAGTGGGAGAGTGGAACAGACGTGCCTGAAGCTGAGAATGGAAGTCATCCCAAATCTGACCAGCAACAGAAACCGTCGACAAACAACGTTGAAGCACTTTCGAAGCCCCATCAGTCCCAACCCCATTCACGTAACGCTACGGATCAGCTCTCTCAAAAACTGCCTTCTGCACCATTGAAGTTACATTGTCCCCCTTCACCTCATATAGAAAATCCTCCCAAGTCCTCTACTCCACACACACCTGTACAGCACGGCTACCTTTCACCAAAGCCTCCTTCACAACAATTAGGATCGCCATTCCGACCTCATCATCCTCAGTCACCTCAAGTGGGAGCCCCTCAAAGAGACTCTCATAGGAGTTTTTATGCTGCAACACAGAACCTTCAGCCCAGCACTCAGCAGCAGCCCAGTGGAACTTTGTTCTCCCAGACGTCGTCAGTACCTTACAATCAGTTTCATCAACAAACTCTGAGCACGACTGCCCCGCCTCCACCCCCACCCCCACCCCCTTCCTCCACTTACTATCAAAACCAGCAACCCCCCTCAGGAAATTTCCAGAACTACAGTCAACTAAAAAGTAGCATACCCCCTCAACAGACTGTATTTCCCTCTGGACCAAATCAAGCACTTGCTGGTTCAGCATGCCAGCAGCCAGTATCAGGGCACCATGTAACCAGTGGGCATTTTCTGCCATCTCAGAATCCCAGTATCCACCACCAGACTTCAACCGTTGGTGCGCCGCCGCCGCCGCCACCGCCTCCTGCCCCAGGACCGCATCTTGTGCAGCAGCAGGGTTCTCATCAGCAGCATGCAGTGGCACATGTAGTGGGTCCGGTGCACGCTGTAGCAGTGGCTCCCGGATCGCACATCCATTCTCAAGCTACCAGTCATCATCTGCCGCCGCCGCCGCCGCCGCCCGGCCCCCTTCCTCACCATCATACGACTCACCCCACCACAAGTCACCAAGGTTTGCAAGCACAACACCAGCATGTAGTAAATTCAGCGCCGCCGCCGCCACCTCCGCCGCCACCCTCCAGTGTTCTAGGCTCGGGGCATCACACTGCCTCGCCACAAGGATTGCATCATCCATCTCATCAAGGGCCCCCGCTCTTCCCCTCGAGCGCTCACACCGCAGTATCTTCGTACCCATCACAGCCTCCACATCATACGCCTTTGGGACCTGGACCTCAGCATCAGCCTGCTGGTACAGGACCTCATTGTCCACTCCCAGGTCAGGGTCCTCATATCCCACCTCAAGGACCAAACAGTATTCCAACACCTACAGCTTCAGGGTTCTGTCCGCATCCTGGCTCTGTATCCCTTCCCCATGGCGTGCAAGGACCTCAGCAGGCCTCTCCGGTGCCTGGGCAAATACCTATTCACAGAGCACAGGTGCCGCCAACTTTTCAGAACAATTACCATGGTTCAGGGTGGCACTAATGGGCCCCGTGCTTTGAAACATTTTAAAAATGTTCTGTAAAAAAACTGTATATTTCATATGTACCTATTCAAGGTACTTTTTAAAGCTTGTACATGATACTTTGTATAAAAGCAGACTCCAGTGCGCGCTCTTTCTCATTGTATTCTTTCCATTTTTGCTTTTAAAAATCCCTGACGCTGTGCTTTTGAGCCAGTGTTAGGTATTTTTTTATTTCGTACGTGAACATTCCAGCCGTTCGTTCTGGGCAGTAGATTTGAAGCTGCATAACTTTAAATTTTATTGTTGCAGTTAAAGATTCATTTAGTGAATGTTTTCTATATTTACTTTTTATACATATGTAATTAAAAGTACACAGCTAAGTAATGGCACTAACAGGTTTTTTCATCTGTCAACAGTTTGTGTGCATATAGATAGAAAATGCAATACAGATTTTTATAGTTTGGTGTGGACATGGCTCTTATTTCAACAGTTATTTGCAGGCATTGTAATTTAATGTATAGATTGTTTCTAATGTCTCCGACGAGTGCTGTAAATACTCCTTTTTGCGTGTAAAACTGCTTAATGCTTCTCCTCATTTGATATAGTATTGTACATACAGGTCTTTTGCAAAAGCGTGTGATCTTTGTGGAAGTAGTACAGTATATGAACTTTATTTTTTTTTAATATACTGTCACATTGCAGCACTGGTTGGGCATTTTAATTCATGTTAATAAATCACAATTATGTCAGTTTTAACACCCTGGCCTGATAACTTTTTGAACAGCCACAGGCTAAAAGCCACCGCTTGTCTCCTTCAAAAACAAAGGAGCCTGGCCCAACTCAGGATAGCGTCCCCCCTGCGCTCAGCAGCCATCCGCAGTCCCAGCAGGCTGTTGTTCCAACTAGGGGTGTGTACGAATGCAGTTTTCAGGATTCAATTCAAATTTCTTAAATTTGAATTGAGCCAAATCCGATTCAAATTAACAAATTTGAATCGATTCGCTTGAATTTTTCATTCGAATTTGCTCTTACGAATCTTCCGGGGGTCTGTACGCATCCTTACACGTCCGTACGAATGCGTACCGATGCGGGAAAGGTGCTGATTTTCAAGTACGCATCATGTACAAACCTGTACACATGTGAATGCCCAAATGATTCAAATGAATAGATCCAAAATTCAAATCAAAACTTTAGATTTGAATTTAAGGACATTCAATTCAGATCTGAATGTCAAAATCTGGTCAATTCAATCAGATTTCGAATGCATTCATGCCCATCCCTAGCTCCAACTTGTGAAAAGCTTAATTGAAAACTGGCCATATAAAATTTACTGCCTCAGGCTACTCTCAAAGGGGCCACTGTCTTTTAGTGTAAGGATTTGTGGATCAGGTAGCACGTTTCCTTAAAAGATACTTCAGTAACATTTTAGATATTAATGTTCGTCACATTATTTCTGTAGCTCAATCCTGAGTCTCTGATGGCACCTGAAGAGCACAGCCGGTACTGTTACCGACGGCCCAGTCTAGCATGTAGTAAATGGGCGATAGTTTTGCATTGTGTCGTTTGGTCCCAAATGTCCCTCTTAAGGAACAGTCCCACATAACCAGATGAGGGCACCAAACAGACATCAGAATACAGCTATGAAGGCAAATGACTTTCCCTGGCTCTGTAGAAAAGTAGCAAAATGCACATTTAATGGGAACCAAAACCGGGTGGGTTCCAAAGGACAAGAGTCTTGCAGTGATAAGGCCTCCACCATTAGTCAGAAAAATACCCTGTAGAAAATACCCCGTGCAATCCAGTTCTGTGCTGTAAAGCCAGAACATAAGTACATAAACCGTAATAAAAATAGAACAGAGTAGTTTCACTTCAGGGTAAGTTAGGGAAATTTGGTATCTGAAGTGCACAGTAGTATGCGCAAGACTATTATGGATGAGGAAGGACAGAAGTTGCTTGCTTAGGCAATATTTAAAAGAAGTCCATTTAGTCACAAAAACTGACCTGTGGATTCCCACATATCCTTGCTACGAGATCTCTAAATGCTCATGGGGGGCATTATTTACACATACATGGTCCACATCATATAATCCTAAAATCTAAAGTTTTCTGGGTTCACTATAACTACGGCAGGCTTGCCGCTTTAGACACGGCAATTTGTGCCTGGCTCCAGAGACTGGCGTGGCATTCCATCATTAAATCATAGTGAAGCCAGTATTCTTTGAAAGTTAAATCATGGCCAACGGAGGCTGCTCAGCCCACCTGGAAGATGGGCCACCACTAAGGAGGCCATGTATGAGGGGAGGTTGAGCACATGGGAAACGCTACTGGGAGGAATGGCAGGAATGGGAAGGGAAGACCATGCTACAAGAGAAGCATCTCACATGAGAAAACACTAGAGGGAGGCTGGCAATCCAGTGGGATGTGAGGAACTGAACCAGCTAGCGCTTTGGTCTGAAACTCCTATCAGCTCAGTTTGGTACACAACTGAAGCACTTGACCATTTATGGAGTTCACCCTGGTACCAAGCCCCACAGAGCCCTCCAGTTTGTTGCAAATGCCATCTGCATGAACTGTGAATGCACAGCCCTACTTATAATCCTCGTAGTATTGTACTACCTTTCAAACTCAGCACCACACTGGGATTTAAAGTAATCCATGTCCATCTAGATGGCCACCTGGTTTCTAGATGTGAAATATTCATGGAGAAGTGCTGAAGAACATTGGTGTTTCAGTTGCTTCCAATCACAATATGGATTTCGGGTGAGAGATCTTGTGGGCGAGAATGAGGCCCAACAAAAGAACTTGTGCCGAGATAAATGCTAAGATGAACTGGGACTTGCAGTGTTTGCTCTCCTACAGGTACACGTGCCAATTAAGACAATGTACACGTAGTTCCCAAAACTCCTAATGCCTTCACTCCCAGATCCAATCATACTTAGCTACATCAAGGTGGCAAGGACATGGGATTCTACAAACTCACTAGTTTGTGGGACTCTCATTCTCACTAATCTGTTGTACAGTAAAGGCAGGATAGGAAAGAGCTAAAGCAGAGCAAAGACCCCGACTCATTTAAAGACAATGTTGTTGCTATCCAGGAGGCAAATACTCATTTTTGTTAAATTATTCCCCAAAGACTCATTCCTCTCTGTATCCTTTGTAGTACAACAGTGAGGGGCTACGTCCAGACACGTTTATACTGGGCAGGCGAATGCGCAATTCTGATCGAGGCCTCTCGCGTGACACTTGATGGATCGTCATTATCCCATCGGGGCTGCGCATTTAATGCCGGATCAAGGACACCCACTGCACAGTATAAACAAAATCCGGAGTTTCCCTCAGTGCAGAACAGCAAGAACAGAAAAGACGAGAACAGGAAGGGCAGCTCAGATCTGATTGGCTGCCTCAACCCACGTGATGGCATGTGCCAACTCAGCTCTTGCGGCTCTGACAGGGAAGCTTCAGAGCTGCCTTTTGAGTCGGGACGGCCGGTCATTGCTGCACCGTAAGTATACTGCACTTTTACGTTTAACTGCAGATTTATTCTGCTAGTCTGGAGGTAGCCAGGGTGGTGGTTAGTCCTATATTAAGCTTTTTATAGACTCCGTTCTGTTTCAATATGTAAAATATACATGAGATCAAACGGTTAAATCGAGACCATTAATTTGAGCAGATTTAACACATTTAAAAAAAAAACTGCCATAGTTAATTTTTGGAATAATAGCCGTATCCTGCATTCCCTTGACTCAAGCATGGCCTCTGAATTAAGTAAGGCAGGCCCAATAGAGTGCTGCTCTTCGATTTCGGTCCATATTGCTAGGGAAGGAGCTAATGCAACTGCTGACGTCTGTGAACTTTTATAGGCCCACAGACCTTTTACAGAGCTGTAGCAAACCACTATCAAAACATTCCAGGAGCAGTGAAATTCTGGAAAAAAAACCAACCACTTTAATAAGACAACTGCAAGCACCTCCAACAATTTGTTATTGTTACAACACTGGGTTTGTTCTCACAATCTAATTATTGCAAAAAAGCATGTGAATTAATTTAAAACGGACAAAGTCAAGAAAAAAGTGGCACCATAATTAATGTGTTAAAACCTGAAATAAATTTACATTCATTCCACTGACTTCTCTAAAAGAGGCGAAAAGACACCTCTGAATTTTACATTCTAAAATCTGTATTGCCTATGTTTGGAATCTAGTTAGCATTTTGTATGAAAACATTTAAAATTTTGTGTGCAACTTACAAAGGAAGATTCGTTCCTCAATATGTCAATTCATAGGGGTAAAATAAGATAGTGCAATTTTTTTTTTAAGAAAGCTATGTACGGAAGGTGCGTGATCTTTCCTGGCAGTGGAAATTTTGCATCAGCTTCGAACATCCATGTCCTTAAAGACAGCACCTTTTCTCATAAAACTTCAGTAATTTTGCACAAAGAATGTTTTCAAAGCTCTCTCAAATCTTAACCCAAATAAATTAATCATCCTTGTGAAAAAAACAGTGTCCTCTTACCTTGCTTTCACCTCACAACTGTAAAGCAAATAACATTTTCTCTTAAAAGCACTTAAAAGCCTCCTGAAGCCCCTTCCCAGACCCAAAATGGGCACCGCTGTAGAGTTTATGTAACTCCAAAAGCATTTTTGTTATCTGCTACATGCCGTTTGTTACCACTACAAGTTGTTCTGGATTTATTAGCTTTACTCTGAAATATGTGTCTCCGATCCCTTTTTTAATGGAAATAGACATTTACAGGGTGCATTTACATACACTATTTTACAAGAACAATGTCCCTTTGCTCAAAGATAGAATTGTACATTTTCTCAGTTCCGACCCGATAAAAGTCTCACACTTGTGAATTATATAATACTCAGCTAAAATATTTTTCCATAAATAGTTACAAAACCTGCCAAAAACACATGAGGGGGAGATTAAAGGATCTTTTGTTCAAAAGGTTGATGTCTGAATGCCACACAACACAAGAAACAATCCTTAAAGACACATCAGTAAGTGTTTTTTTTTTGTTTTTTTTGCAGAGAAACTACAAGCTGAAGACGAAGGACTACCCTTCTTCCCAAGAACACGGTGCACAAAAAAGCAAAATGTCAAACAGTACCTCAAAGCAAAATAAAGATCTGAGTTGAAGCCAGCTCATTTATGATCCTGTTAGGAGAATTTATGACAGTCACCATTTAAGTCTGATGTGTGGAAAAGGGGGTGCTGGCCCAGTGTTACGTCTGGGGATTTTGCTAAGAATTCAACCAGGGGTGCCTTAGGCATTCACCCGCCGAAGCTCTTTTCTCCGGAACCATTTCTAGCATAGGGATCAGGAAATCTGTAAACTCGGCCGCGTCTTCCTGAGGCCAACCGTACTTTTCCACAAGAACATCAAAGAGGCTCCAGGGTTTCAGTTTGGTAATGTGTCGAAGTTCACCTGCATTTTATTAAAATTTGGGGGGGGGGAGAGAGGGAGAGAGAGAGAGATAAAGGAAAAATACACCATTATGATTATGAACAATTTTCAGGAACACACCTAGTGACGACTTAGCCAAGCTATGAAAAAAACACATTTTTCACTTTTCAATAGGCAATGTTGTTATTTTAAAATAGATATTTATAGAGCACCTTCCTCCAAAGAGACCCTTCTTCTCCTTTCTACGTCACCTGATTGAAGTATATAAAATTATGCATGGTATAGAAAAGGTGGATAGAGAAAATTTCTCTATCACACAATACTAGAACCAGGGGGCATCTATGAAGCTGATGGGTAGGAGAATAAGGTCTGACAGGGGGAAGTATTTCTTCACCCAGAGGGTCATCGGCTTATGGAATGTGCTGCCTGAAGAGGTGGTAACAGCTACCAGTCTGGATGGCTTTAAGGTAGGGTTAGACAAATTTATGGATGACAGATGTATCAATGGCTACTAGAACGAATGCCTAGATGCATCTTTCAGGCTGAGGGGGGGAGGAACTGGGGCACTTCTAAGGCCATCTGCTGGGACTCGAGAGCAGGAGGAGGTTTGTCCTTGTTGAGATGCCCATGAGCATTTGGTGGGACACTGCGTGCGACAGGATGCTGGACTAGATGGGCTGTGGCCTGATCCAGCAGGGCTTCTCTTATGTTCTTATGTAACCACCCTGTGAGTGCTTGTGTCCAGCCCAGGGCCACTCAATGAGCTTTCATGGCAGAGTAGAGATTAAAATTCAGGAAATCTTATGTTCTAGCCTGGCACTGCAGCCAATGTGTTTTATTTCCACTTTGATCCCACCCAATAGTTTAAAACAAGCAGGTCTGGAATTTTTCCCCCAAAAATCACACAGGCAGACAAATACAGGAGATGCTCTTTTCTGCTCACTCAGTGGCAGGACACGGAAAAGTGTTGTTTTCTGCGCCACCCACTTCCGAACAGAATACATTTCTAGCTAAAATGAAGTCTTCTCTGCTGTCCCTAGCCAAGCCTGGGTAAGAAGGCAATGAGACACTTTGTTCCACCTCACTCAGTGCAGCAGGTCTACAAGGGAGAGGTACAAGTCAAACACCGCCAGAGGTGGGACAGAGGAGACCTCAACGCTGCCTGAACCTCCCCTTGAAGGTGGCTTCTGCCTCAACAGTACTGTGTAGGACCTGTCTTTTTTCTTTTTTTAAAACTGCCCAGTATGCAAGAGAGCAGGGCCCAGTTCAAATAGTGGTTCAGGCCTTGTGTGTGTTTGGGTATAGGAAGGTAACCGTAGCGAAGTGGTTCCTATGAGTCCTGAATGCTCGCGATCCATGTGAGTGAAGGATAGTGCACTGACGTCCGACTACAATTCCGTGGCCGGGGGCAAAGGAAGCTTTCTGTGTCTGCAACAATGCCACCAGGTTTTTGAGAGACTGAGGAAGGCTCCCCAAAAGCCCTTCCTTTCTTCCTGATTCAACGAGGGTCTGTGAAATATGACAGCCTGGAAGGGCCTATGCGGGTTTGTTGGCATCTCAGGGAAAGATCTGCTGACATATCATCCCATCTCTCTGGTTTGTCAAAGGAAAGGACTCAACACTGGTGTGAAAGATTAACTATGAATGGGGCCAAGAGCAGAAGGCCAGCAAGGTCTGCCAGAAGTCTTCTAAAAAGATGAAACTCTGAACATCAAGAGGCCTTGGCATTACTGACAGCGTGATGCAATGATGCACCAATAAAGCATTCTTGTATGTAGGGCAGGTTCAATTCTTGGGGGGGGGGGCTGTATGGACAAATGTGCAACATCTTGGCCTAATGTCACATCCACAGAGTTTACCACAAAGCGTTCAAGGTATTCAGAGCGAGAAGGACATTCATGCCACAAGGCGGCACTGCAGATCTAGGAGACTTTTTTGTAGGGCTGTGCAGGCAAATACACAAACGCACGCTCATGTGCTCTTTTAAAGCCACACGCACCTTCATCTAAATACTTTTTCCTTGGTTTTTATTTCTGATTTCAACAAGATATTTTACTTTTTTATTTTGACAAAATACTGTATTCCTGGGCACAGTATCTCACTTTTTTTTTTGGTACCTTTAATCTCTTAGTTCAAGTCCTTCTGATAACTTAATATCAGTGGAAATAAACCCACACAATATGATAATATTGAGCGAAGTCCCGGATTCAAACTTTTGCCATGAGCAAAATGAACAATAAAGACGAAAAAAGAAAAAAACCACTGTACCAAATGAGTTGTTCACTGTTTCCCTACCAAGGCAATAGATCCCAGCTTGACCACTTCACTCCCATAGCCCCATTTTGCATTGTTCTCCTAACAGATTTCCATCTTCTCATATGATTCCCAGTTGAATTCCACGATATTAGGGCTATTCCCTTCTTTTTTCCATATGGCCAAGAGATGGTGCTCCAAGCTTATACCAACCCCTATGTGTGCCATTTAGTCCCAGTACCTCTAGGTCGCTCTTTCTTACATTAGCTATCATGGAGAGGCATTGCAGGGAATGAATGGTCCTTTAGGCATGCTGCACGCCAAGTTCTAGTAGATTTCTGGATATATTTTTGTGTGGGTGGGTGGGTTAGAAAGGCTTCCAGTCGCCCTCTCACCCAGTGGGTTTTTCATCTGGCCTCTCCACACATCTGGCCAAATTCACCCTTCCAGGCCCCAGCTGCTCATTTTTCTATACTGTACTATTGTCTCCTTCCTCATGTCTGATACACCCAGCTGTTTCTCTGCCCCTGTGAGGGACAGTCCCTGAAATATGGCACCAAAATGTGTCTGATTCCCCTGGTGATACACCCTGGTTCGCAGGAGCGCTATGCATCCTATACCTCTTTTTCAGCTGCCGGTCCAGACCCAGCCACCTCCAAAGGCAGCCCCAGAGCCCCTGCAGACCTGACTAGTGATGCTTCTTCACCTGACGCTCAGCCTAAGCATCAGTGCCATGACACTACAACTCATCCCACCCTTCATCCAGTGGTGTGTTTGGCAGGTTTTCAGCAAACACAACCATGGCTCAACCTATGCCACCACAAGACAAAATGCAGACTTCAGACAATATCAGGGCAACCAAACAAGACAGGGATGCGGAGCATGTGTTACTTCCTTTTCCCTCAAGAGGCCTCAAACACGGATCTCCCACAATCATTTTCCTAGGCTATTGGTGGGAATAAACCAAGGAAGCCAAAGAGGAGACAGGGGTCTCCTTTTTTCTCCTCCACGTCCTCTACCATATTATTTCACTTATCGTCTTTGCCTACAGCCAAGAAAAGGAGGGAAAGGGAAGTCTAAAGAGAATTGCAAGTGACTGAGATCACACAGATCCAAGCCTCAATGTGAGAGAGACATAGTTTCTCTGTACTCTAGGGGGCCTATCCAGTAGGGAGGGTGCAGTCCTTACTGTGTCTGTTCAGATGACCTCTGCCTATCCAGGTCACCATCCAGCTAGCATTTGTGTTCCATGGCCAGGTCCCAGTCTATCAAGCTGGTATTCAAAGATGCTGGGGATGAGGAAGCAGCAGAAGGCACTGCTGAGATCCACTTATTCATTCCTCTTGCACCAAGCACTCTAGCATACTTTAGACCAGTCCTGTATGGTACTGCAAACTTTGAGTATCCAGCAAGCTGACAACATCCCTGAAGAGCAGGCACAAGAGGTTCAAACTCTACTGGTGACTTGATATGTAAAAACATGGTCCTTCCTATTCCCAAGGTCTTCCAGAATAGTATTAGGAATTGTGACGGTTCCAGGGGTCAGGCGGCAATGGGCAGTAATATTTCTCTGCTCCATTGCAAGCCTCTTTGCAAAGTGCATTGTTTTCTGCCTCTGCAAAGCCCTTGCTAACTGCCTTTGCAAGCCTGCATTGCAAAGAGCAGAAAAGGGTGGGAAACCCTGTCCAGGTCCAGGTGCAATGATTGGCTGCTGGTATGTTTTGGAGGGAAAAGCTGCCCGGGGATCTGGGAGCTTGGTGGCCAGGAGGAGGAGTGTCCCTCAGGAGCTTCAGGTTCAGCCAATCAGGGCTACAGGGGGGAAAGGAATAAATAGCAGAAACAAACAGCCGAGAATGTCTTTTGTCTGGGCAATTTCAGAAGAGAACTGAGGGAGAAGATCTGTTCTTCAAGGAGTCATTGCCAGCAACTGACCATTGGTCTTTTCTCCAGAAGGGGGAACTGATTGGACTGGTCTGGTTCAAGGGATTTGGGGGGCAGAAGGAGACAGCTGGACAGGCTGATTCTCTGAAGGAGCCCAGGGGTAGAACTGACCAGGAGCAGGGACCCAGTTGCTGAACTTTGGGGAGGCTTGGGTAATACTGAGCAAACCAACGGGAGTAGGAAGCGAGGGAGATTACCCGTCTGGAAGCTACCGATCCCTGGGGAGCCGAGGCTTTAGGAAGCTTGTTCTTTAAACTGTTGATCTTTACCTTGCCTACTCTTAACATTCTATTTCCCCTTTTACTTCCCTAAACCTGAATAAACTTAGTTTGGTTTCGCTGTTTAAAACACTTGCTACCGTTGTTTTGTGTTAAAACTGTAGTACTCACTCGGCCTAATGCACGCTCCTGGCAAACCGTCAGCGCCCAGCTACTTTTCGGAGGGCAGGCGCTGAACGGTCAGCTAGGAGTCGTGACAGGAATGTCTTAGCCTTCCTTCAGGCAGGAAACAAGAGGAGCTTGTAATTTTATATTATAAGGAAATACATTTATGCGCTCAAAAGCATTTTTTAGACAGAATTAACCTGTTTGTCCTCCAGTGGTCTACCTTGGCACCTGCATTTCCTCTTTCTGTCCTTAAGGGAGAATCCTTAAAGCCTCTCAGAGAAGTTTCCTGAAACTCTTACGTCCATTTTAGCTGCTATAACCTCAATTAGGAGGGCTTCAGATTTGGCAGTCCTTCTATTGTAGAACTTCCTACGAGTTTCTGTGATCCTGAGGTTAGATCCAACTTTTCAGGTCCAAGGCAACTGTTACCTTTCATAGAGGGCAGGAGATACATCTCCCCTTGTTCTCTCCCAAGCCACAACAACAGTCAGAGCATAAATGGTACTGCCCAGGTGTTATAAGAACACCAAGTAATCAGCCTGGATGCGAAGGCATTCTCTATGGTCATAACCTCATGGATTAAAGCTTCTATAGCCTTACTTACTTAAGATCAGGAAACCGCTCCTCCATTTCGTATTCTGGTTCAATATGTGAGCTTAGTATCGACCGCAGTGGCTATCATCCACGATGCAGCAAATTCAGGAGGTTTGCAAGGCAACAGCATGTTTGAATTTGTTGACCCTTTCTAAGTGTTGCCACCTGCATTTCCTAAGCTTGGAAGAGGTGGCGTTAAGCTAGCAAATCCTGTAGAAGGTGGTTCCAGTTCCAGCAGAATACTGTATATGCTGGCGTATAAGACTACTTTTTAACCCAGGAAAATCTTCTCAAAAGTCGAGGGTCGTCTTAGACGCCGGGGGTCATCTTCTTATACGGCAAGTATATCCCAAACTCTGTATTTTAACTGGAAAGTTGGGGGTTGTCTTATACGCCGGAATATGCGGTATATTGTTTCTTTCTTGTCCCTTCAGTGATCATGTTGATTCTTCCTGTCCTTCCTTCCTACCCTTAATGTAAGAACAATCTGGTGCATTCTTACTGTGGAACTCATCTGAGAATTTTCTGAGAATGGAACATTGTTGCTCATCTGATAGTTCATTCTGGAAGGTTCAAAGTTGAATTGCTTCCACCCTTGAGATATTTTCATGTTTCTTCTTTAGACAGCAAACACTCACTGGAGTACTGGGTCTAGATGGTGAGCCATTCATCAGTTCCTTCTGGAAAACACCAGAAGCAATTAACGTTATTGTGGAATTCCTCTCTGAATCTTCCAGAATAAGAGTAAGTAACAATATTCCAGCTTTCCAGTTCTTCAACGCTTCCACAGCTATCCAGTTTCCTGGTTTGACTAGATAAGATATACATATCAAAAGGCCGCACTTTACAAGTCAGGCTTTACAATTAACACTGGAGTTCTTATTCCTTCATGGCTGGTGACACAGAACACTCCACGCACATGATGTAGACTCCAGATCACTGAAAATGTCTGCCATTATAAATATATTCTTGACATGCCAAAAGACTCTTCAAACATCTGTATATTTTCAAGATTCAGAATCCTGGTGGAATGTGTCAGCTTCAGACTCAGACCTTTATGTGTGTCTTGCTCTTCCTTTGACCATTTCACAGATTTGCAGTTACTTTGAAAGCGTTTCAATAGTTGTGGTCAGCTACAGAACATCTTGAATGTTTTCTGAATCTTTACTGATTCAATAAACTGAAGTACATATATTGTATTTACAATTCCTTGCCCTTTTCACAAATAAACGGCATATAACTTCTTTACTATGTTCTTCAAAATATTGGCACTGCCACTCATAGAAATGTCCTGCGTCTTCTGTTTGAAAGGCCTACTGGCATAAATCAGGGTCTCAGAAATACTGTTACCTTTTCTGGTGAAAAATTCCTTGGAATATTTCCCCAACATAGCGTATTTTCGAGGTATTTCCCCCAGCAGTTCAATGATCAATGCTATGTGATCTGCACTGGAGAACATTTCCAGCAAAACAGAAACATACAATAGTTTAATTAATACAACGCATGCACAAGCTAACAGTGGCCCGGTACAGACAGAAACGGATGATTCCTTTCAAAAATGCAAAAATGCAGTTAGGTGTGAAGGCAAAATGTTGTCCCTTCACATGGCAATTTTGAAAAGCAACTCACTAATATTTTGGATTAACTGTGAAGTAACTCAGGAAGTTGAAAAATGAATCACTCACAGTTCCTTTGTTTTTTCCCTATTAATCTATTTGTTTTGAGAACAGAATTTAATTGTAATTTCCTCCCAGGGCAAGCATTTTTAGTAGCACAGGCTACAACCGGTCCACTTCTGTCTGCATCACGGCACCTTCCAAGAAGATGAGGTACTACCTCTGCGATTGAAGAATTCCCGAGAATATTTTCCAGATAGAGCAAAGTGCCGTGGGATATTGCCTAGCAGCTCTATGATGTGTGCTATGTGGTCTATGGAGGAGAGAAAAAAAAGGAAACGGGAGCGGGATGGGGAAGGGAGAAGATGGGATAAAAGAAGAGGAAAGAAAATGAAATTAGTTTAAAAATCCAAAAAAGTTCCAAACACAACCACGTTTGCAGAAAGCCCATGCAAGAGCCTTCGAGGAGCAGCAAAATTCTGGCATCGTTAAGTTGCACGTCGAAAAGAAAAATTAAGAAACTGATGCCCAGGTTTAATAACCACTGCAAAGGACGTTACAAGCAAATAAGCATGGAAAATGGATAGGCACACAGATGGAAGCAGGAGTTAAGTTGGGCTGGATTGCCTGATTTGCATCGCATTTAGCAATCGGACGTTACAGACAGCACTCAGAGCACCTGAGCCCAGTGTAAAGAAAAGCAACCATGCTATTCTGAGTTTCCTTTCCAAAATGCTGTTAAGCTTTCTGTGTTTCCACGCAGGGATGCAGTTCTTACAAGGCAAGGGAATAATCCTTTCATAGCTTAGGGAGCAGGAAGGTGTCTGCAGAAAGGAGTTTCCCCACCTTCTGCTAATGATGGGATATTAAACTAAAGAGAAAAGATGTGACATTTATGTTCTGAAATAAGATTTGTCGTCGTTGTTAACAGTTGACTTTTTTAAAAAAATTGTCTCTTTATATTCTTCCAAACCTACAAAGACACTCAGAACAAGAGCGGGATATTAAAAACATGCCTACCCTCATCTCTGGAATAATCTTCACCAGAATGTGGTTCAAACAGATAATCACCAGTTGCAAGCTCAAAAGCCTAAAATAAGACAAGATAATGGTGGTTGATTCAGATGAGATTAAACGCCATCGTGAAACAAACTCAGGTCTTACCATTCACAGAAATAATTGTTTTATACTAGGATTTGTCTAACGGGCAAATGAAGCCTACTTCAGTAAACAAATAGGAAAATCAATACCTCTGGGAAGTCAGTGCAGCTCAGTTGCCATGTGTACGCTTACACAAGACCCCCATTTTAACCATTAGGCTGAAATCTTATAAAAATCCAGGAGGCACACCACATGGGAATTATGTTTCAGTCTTAAAAGTCTAAACAGACACCCACAATAAGGGTCAAAGCTGGTGAAGAGGCCTGGCATTAACTGGCATATCTTAACTTTCTTTAAAAGTTGGGGGGGGGGGTTGCTGTGCCAGCACTACCATGCATGATGAGGCCTTTGCCCGCACTGCGCCAGGTTAATCATCTGGGATCCGCTGCAAGCCAGAGAAAAGACACCAGGCGCCCCCTCTTCCCTGGCCCAATCGGTGGATGACCTTTTTTGCACTGCTATAAGGGAAGGTCAGATTTTTCCTTAAAAGCCAGAATTTCTCTGCACTGTTTGCGGAATCCCTTGGTATGCTTACATTTCCAAAATGGATTGCTATGGGGTGTTCAAGACAGCACAGACTTAAAAGTCCTCTTGGGTGTAGAAAGAAAACTAGCAACAAAAAGCTGCTTACAAAATCCTCAGCTAGAAGTTCTAGAATAGGGGTTAAATAACTGGCTCTACTATTTCCTCTAGGCCAAAACAGACTCAAGTAGCATTATGATTTTTGCTGTCAAACAAGGAACGCCGAGGCTGCTCAGCTCGATGTTACATGTGAAGGGTCCCTTCCTTACTCAAGCCGCTTTGGTCCTAGCCAGGGTCTTTAAAACGGCCAGAATGAATGATGAACACAACCTGTATTTCACCATAGTTGTAGGACGAACCACTTTTTTTCTAGGTAGAACACTTGCGCAACACGTTCATGCAAACAAATACAGATTTGCTTATATTGGGGAAAGTGGCTCCCTCAACTGAATGCAACGCTTCACTGAAACGTTGCATTACTCCAACCTCAATATTCACCATTTTAGAGAATGAAGATGGGGCCCAGGAAAACATACAATTGATAGAGCCTTGCTATGGAAGAGGCATAAACAGAAGTAACAAGGATAATGTAATCTAGTGTTTCCCAAAGTGTGGTACGCGTACCCCTAGGGGTACGGGAAGAGTTTGGTGGGGGTACACGTTGCACCGGAGTTTGGTGGGGATCACGTGGGAATATCCACTGCGCCATGCTTAGCAGCGCCCGCAGAACAAGGAAAGAAATAGGCGCGTATCGCAGTTTTTACACGGGAACTGGGGCCATCGTACATCGTATCGCAACTCATTATGGCGGGAACTTCTGCACATCCTTCGCGCAGCTCGGGTTCGGCCATTTTTAAACTGCGGGAACATTAACAGTTGACGTTGAGCCACAGAGCTGTTTTAAACGCCGGAGAATTGCAGTGTTATCTAATGGTTTTGTGAGGCGTGCCACGGCGTGAATATACTGCACTTCATTACAGAGACAACTTACTTCTTTAATAGTTAGTTCCGGGCGCCTGTTATCGTGCTTTAGTAAGTTCCACTGATTTTGATTATTTTTAGAAAATACAATTTTTATCCCTAATGTTTTTTATGAAAATTATAGAAGGGGTACACATATGTCAAAAGTTTGGGAAACACTGATGTAATCTTTCAGAAGAAACCTCCTGAAAGGCACAAGGCAGAGATGACACTAATGCTTTTCTTTGGCAAGCTGAGAGTTAAACTATTAAAAAACAAACCAGGACAGTATGGACTGGAGCCTGCAGCTGCACCAAATTCTTCACTGCAGAAATAGGAAATAGCACGATTCCCCCCCCTTTTTTTTTCCGGCCCAAGCAACACAGTAATACCCTAATTTTCATTCATACTGAAAATCACCTAAGCCGAAGCTCTATGAACAGCATGCTGAAATCTCTACAGACAAAGAGGGAAAATCTGCCCAATCCTTGGGTTAATGCCTCCCTTCGCCAGGATCCACACTGCAGACTAAATGAAGTATAGAAATCTTCACAAGGAAACACACAGTATCATGGATATGGTGTGAGGGTTTTTTTAAAAAAAAAAATTAAGAACAGCCAGCATATCTTATTAAGAATTTATATGAGCAAAGTTGGAACCGGTGCAGAAGGCAGCAGGTTGTCTGCTGATGGGCATCTCTGGCTGAACCTGAATCACACCAGTCTTAAAGGATCTGCACTGGTACCTATTTGCTACCAGGCCCAATTCAAGGTGTTGACACTAACATGTTATTTTTATTTTCTTTTGATAAGTTTTATTCTTATTGTAACCCACCCTGGGACCATTTGGTGAAGGGCGGGATATAAATTTATAAAATAAAATAAATAAATAAAAGCTTGCAGCAGCAGAAGCAATAGTAATGATAAGGATGATGATAAATCCCACCTATTTCTTTATACCATCATGGGGACACATCATGTTATTAATGGGACCCTTTCTTTTTCTCCAGAAATCTTTGCCTTAGCAAACAACGCGAGGGAGCCCTCAACAGTTTTGGATTCAATGCACGATTCCACTCCTTCAGTCTCAATCAGGTATAAAGCCACTGAGGGCCAGGCGCTATCTTTCAGCATGACTCACTTCACAAAGAAGTAAATGAGGGCTTAGTGTGCCTGTGGGGCAAGCATCTCAACTTGGCCCTGAACATGCAGTACTGGATGGCCTGTCCCGATTACTGGTTCAGGATTGCTCCTCCTTACACTTTCTCTGGGTATATTGCTCAGAATATCTACCATATTCTGCTGTCTTGTCGTTTACGAGATGCTCATAGGCCAATGAAAATCAGCTTTCGCCTTGAGCTTAATCCCTGAAATACTCTTCAACCTATATAAAACAACGTATCATATTCCTCTGCTTGTCTCCTTCATCTGTAAAGTTAAATAGCCAAAGGGCCTAGCCTAGTCGCTTTCCTTCTTATACTGAAGTTCCACAGTGTCCTACGATCCAAATGACCTTGTGCGTATTTTTTGCCATAGCCTGTTGAGCTAGTTTCGTTCGTGGGAGACAGTTTGGTCGTGTGGTTAGTGTCGGATTTTTATCTGGAGGCCTCCCGGTTCGATTTCGCACGCCTACACCAAGCCAGCTGGGTGACCTTGGGCTAGCCACAGCTCTCCTTCTGAGCTCTCAAAGCCCCACCTACCTCACAGGGTGTCTGTTGTAGGGAGAAGAACAGAAGGTTCGCTAGCTGCTTTAAGGGTGAGAAAAGTAGGGTATAAAAGCCAACTCTTCCCCTTCTTCTTCTAGCAAGCTTTTTCTTAGGTTTCAGCTTGATCAGTGAAGGGACCAGTAGCAGATAGCTGTACATGGCTCTGTCAAAGTGCCCAATACTAGCAAGACAAGTTCAGTGGCTTCATTTCAAGCCAGGGGTGCTCCAGCAAACCTCCCTTTGATCTGAACCAAGTGAAGTCATAACAAATGGAAATTTGACAGCACGCTATGCTCCGAAACTACCACCGTTAAAAATCCCTGTTAATATCCACTCAGATTCCAAAATTCCTGGACACATTTGGAAGAAAATCTAAGACGCCGCTCAGAAAAAAACAATAAGTTTAAAGCGAAAAGAGGAAACATTCCAGGAATGTACATGGGGTAAATAAAAGTAGTAAGGGGTAACCTTGTCCTTTTTTCCAACCAATCATGAACCCATGAGTCACCTTCACAAAGCTAGCTTACTTGTTCTGTTTAAGAATTTATATCCTTAAAACTTAAAATATAGCCTGCCCACCATCCCTTGGCAAGATAACAGAGATCCCCACCTAAATATATACCGGATTACTGGTTATTTAGAATTTGACTTTGAAGCGTAGGAACTGAAGAGGTTTAGGAAGCTGAATATTGGCTCCTGGGACTCAATATAATAACCACATTATATCTGCAATAGCGTTTCTGTTAACTGGCACTAAATCTCAACAGTGCAAACTGTGATAGAACACTTCCCAAGGCTAGACGAAAATGAAGATGAGGTAAAAGTAGGACACGACAGAAGAGTGAGATCCCCGATTTCCAAACCATGGCAACAGAGGCTGCAGCATCTCATCTTTATCAGGCTTCTCCATCAGTTCCATCTCTTTATCCACAAAACATGAAACTATTAATGATTTGCCTCAGAGAGCAACTTAATGCTTGCCTGCGGACTATCAAGGAGGCGGCTGATTAAAAGAATGCAGTTCCGATCAGTGTCAGTAAAGAAGGAAAGCGAAGACGCTCCTTATGTAAAAGAAAGCTCTCCATATCATGTCTACTGTATGTTAGGGGTGTGCACAAATGCAATTTTCAGGACTTGATTCGATTTGAATCAAATATCCGAGGATTTTAATCGATTTGAATGTTTAAAATTTGAACATATTCACATTCGATTTGAATACGTTTGAATCTATTCGTACAAATTTTGATTCATATCTGAAGATCCGAATGTCGGCAACATTTGTATGTGTCCGTACGCATCTGTACACATCCCGTATATATGCTGTTTTTGTCCTGTCAGGGTAAGGATATGAATAAGAGGCATACAGATACGTAAGTAATGCGTACAGATACGTACACATATGAATGTCCAAAAAATTACCGTATTTTCCAGCATATAAGACGACTGGGAGTATAAGACGACCTCCAACTTTCCAGTTAAAATATAGAGTTTGGGATATACTCGCCGTATAAGAAGACGACCCCCGGCGTATAAGACGACCCCTGACTTTTGAGAAGATTTTCCTGGGTTAAAAAGTAGTCTTATATGCCAGAAAATACAGTAATATGAATGATTTGAAAGATTCAAAAATTCATTTGAATGTTACAATTCACATTTAGAGACATTCTATTTGAGTTCAAATGTCCAAATACGATCAAATTCAATCAAATTTCAAATATTTCAAATATTCGTGCACATCCCTGGTCTATGTGCGTGCAACCTCATCAGCATCCGCACGAAGACTCAATGCAAAGCAAAGCAAAAACCCAAACCCAAGAGGCTGCAAAATGCTTTGCTTAAGTGACATCCCATACAGTTCCTGCTGTGACCAAGGCAATGGAGGGAGGAGGGGAACACCTCCAGCCCCCAGGGAACCTTGTATGTGACTCAGAAGGCCGAGTGAATGTTGCCCTTGATGAAGGTAGAACCCACCTCTTCTGGCCTTCAGCAAGTACCCGTGGCCCCAAAGAGCTGTTACCTCCCCTCCCTTTTTCACCTCCCAGAGCGAACAACAGAAAGTAATTATGTTAGCATGAGAGGTTTACATGCTCTGAACCTGTAGTCAACCATGTTCCTCCTGCCTGCCCCACATCTGTTCATTTTTCAGTGCTACTCGTGGTGACAGATCCACAAACAAGACAGCCACAGTTCATGTAGCATGCTTATATTTTTCACGGATCTAGGGATCTCTGGGGAAGAGGAAAAATACAAGATCCACATTGTACATAACGCGTCTCCCAAGCAAGTAGAGAAATTGGACTTAAGACTTGTGCCCCTAAAGGAAACTCAAAGGCACTGTAGTTTTGAAGACACTAGGGAATTGCTCTGTAAGGAGTCTTTAGCCTTGCTAAAAGAACACAGTGTTCAAAGGTCCTTGGAATGAAACCTATACAGTTAAACCAGTTTAAAATAAGACAACTGTGGATAATATTACCAATGCCATTGTTTTGTTCATTTTAAACAGGTTTTTTCTTTGCATTTTTTTTTTTACAATCTTATTAAGTCCTGTTGACTAACTCTTCTTCAAATGCTGATTTTTACATCAACCACCTCCCGGCGCTTTTGGCTTCCACAGCACCTGCAAAGTGACATCATTGTGAACATGGCCGTGAAGGCATGTGAGCATCCCTGTTATTTTCAAGGAAAGGCTATGCAAAGAGTGAGGGACAAAGTGGGAAGCAAAAGCATGAATTCACTATTCAGCGGCGTCCTCCTTCTGTCTGGATACAACACAAGCAGAGCAGAAAAGAAAGACGGCCTCTTAAGTGTGCTTTCTTTGTAGCAATCACTCTTTTAAAAGTGAATCCACCTTAGGCAATACAGCTTTACTCTTTCATCCCATCCTCCTGTGTGCCAAGGCAGAACTATAAATATAGTAACAAAAAAAAAAAATGGCGTGCAGCTATCTGCCATTCCAGGGGCTAATTAACACCAATGAATGCACTAAACGACAACAAGGGTTGGATCATTACAATCACTCGCCCTGGCTTCAACCCAAGAAATGAAAGACAAGCTTGGAAATCACTGCAATGACACTGCCCCAAACTACTGGCAGCTCTGGCGGATTCCTGCACATCATGGATTTCTAGCGCGTGTAATGGAACATGCTACAAGGCTCGCTCTGTCTTTTCCCCAGCTGATCATCTATGTTTCCTTCTCTAATGAGCAAAACACAGCTTGATAAACTAATGGGGGGGGGTTTGTTAACCAATGATACTGTAGTTTTTGACACATTCAAGCCCAATTCTGTGTTGATGATAACGGCAGTTGAAATTGCCCTCTTTGGTTACAGCATAAGAACAGAGAAAAAGCCCTCAGTAAACACACAGGTCAAGTTCCCATTAGGTGTTTTGTGGACTGATGAAAGTGGAACCTTTTTGAAGACTTGAGTCTCGTTGCACCTGGCCTAAAGGTAGCACAGCATTCCACAATAAGAACAGCATACCAACACTCAAACATGGTGGTGGCTGTGTGATGGTGCAGAGATGCTTTGCTGCTTCAGGGCGTGAATGATTTCCCATAACTGGCAGAACCATGAATCCTGTTCTCTATCAGAAAATCCTGAAGGAGAATTTCCAAGTCATCAGTCTTTGATCTAAAGTTCAAGCAGCAAGAAAATAATCCAAAGCGTAACAGCAAGTCTGCCTCTGAATGGCTCAATGTAAACAAAACTAAGGTTTTAGAGTCAAAGACTTGAACTCTACTGAGATACTGTGATAGGGTCTTAAACAGGCAGCTTCTGCTCATAAGATCTTCAAAGTGACTGAATTGAAGTAGAATGGGCCAAAATTCCTCCACAGCAATGAGAAAGACTAATCTCCAGTTATCAGAAGTGTTTAGTTGCAACTGATGCTGCTAAAGGTGGCAGCCAATTATTGGGTTTAGGGGAGCAATTCCTTTTTCACATGGCTGAATATCCAAAATCTTACCTTATAACCAGCTATGCAAAGGAGTCAGGACCATACAGGAAGCCTGTATGACAGCATCCTCTACTACTGGATTATTTGTGCATATAATCACATCTTAATTCAAGCAAAAATAAAAGAGCAATTGCAATATTTCTGAGATGGTATCTACCATAGAACAAACTCTCAAAGTATCTTAGTGCATGCTCCTAAAACTGCCTTTTTGGATCTCAGTCAATATCTCTGAACTTCAGGAGTACGCTACGCACAACTACTACCACTTGAACTATTAGTACGATGCTTTTTTTCTATGTGACCACTTTCTTGATCAGCACCTTGATCAGCACCTCAGCTTCTTATTCTGATTAAAGATTAAAGAACGCTGCAATGAACTTTCTTACCATACACGCTGTACTCCAGATATCGGCAGGTGTACTGTATCCAGCTCCTATTAAAACTTCTATTGATCTATATTGCCGTGTCTGGATATCTTCTGTGAAGTGTTTATGCTAGAAAAGAAAAAGGCACCAGTGAAAGGAATATCCGCAGTTTTACATGATAAGGTAAAAAGCAACATGATAAGGTAAAAGGTACGAGGAACCTTCTTCAAACTAAGGATGATGTTTCCCCACTGACAACTTTCTGGGGAATGGCTGTGGGGCCGAATACAAAGAGGCGGGTGAAAAAGAAGGACGATTCGAGGGCATTTTTTACTCCAGCCAAAGCATTCCAGGTGTACATAAGGCAGACTGATGACAAAGCACAGCCTGAGGTCAGTCCCAAGGAATAAGCGAATGGGCCTACAGTCTATATTCAGTCCCCAGATCTCAGGTTCCCCATTCCTGTCTTAAGACTGTTAAAATCTGTACACTTACCACCCAGCAAGCATTTCCCAAGTCAGCAATTTTAACTCTAATTTTATCTGCATTTCTTGGGTCCAGCGGATTCACCAATAAATCAGCGGCGCGGGTTTTTGCTATTATAAACAAAAGAAATAGCACAATTATCACTTACGGCACATAGTTCAGCCAACTACCTTATAGCATGGTCTTACAGAACATCTTCCATTTGCCATCAATAATTTAGAGATTTCCTATACTGGCCTTTAGTCAGGACCCGAATACGGTTAGTTAGTGTGGAATACGGAAGGCCCTGCCTACCCCCAGTACACTAGTATGCAGAACCCACAATGGAGCCCTTGATCTAGGTCACAATGGAGCCCTTGATCTAGGTCACAATGGAGCCCTTGATCTAGGTCTACCAGCATATTTGTGGGCCATGGTCTGGAATATGGAGGCATGTAGAAGGCACGCTTCTGTGTTCCCAAATACCAGGGGACCCATTTCAGCAGTGACTAAAGAGTGCTCCTGAAATTAGTTCCACAGTAGATTCAGAGACTAGAAGCAAAAGACGGAGCCCTGAAGTTCATGTGAGCTTTGAGGCCAGTGTGGGGCCTGGTCTGGACTACCACAGTTGTGTAGACAGCACTGATCCAGACCATGCCCAGCTGTGGTCTGAACCAGAAGGCCTCGTTGCTCCAAACTCACTGGTTCAAATCACAACATTCTAGTGCAGAAGGGCTCTTATACTGCAATATCAGTGCTGTGGATTGTAAATGTGTTCATCCTATACCTGCACAATTTAGCTAACACATTACATATTGTGAGAATAGCTTGAAAGGCCAACCAATTATACAATTTGACACAATTGAAGTATGCCTTTAAAGACTCCTTTAAAAGGAGTCCTGCTTGATCAGCCCATCAACTCCAACATCCTGTCTCACACAGTGGCCTACCAACTGATTTGGGGCATCTCAAGCAGAAGACTCCCTGCAAATAGCCTTGAGAGACATCCTGTCTGTCTCTCCAACCTGGAGGCAGTACTTAGACACCAATTCTAGTAGCCCTTGATACACCTGCCCTCCCCGAATTTACCTAACCTTATAAGAATGCCTAGCCTATCTTCTATCGTTTTATTCTGTTCTATGGTCATTCCAATAACAGCAAACAGTATACAAAGAAAGGTTTGTGAAGTTAAAATTAGACAAAGTATTAGTCATAAATACAACACAGTAGTCAAGCAAGACCATGGTACTATGTGTTTGCAGTCTTCCATCAAACTAGAGAACACATCAGACATCTGACAGAAGTCTAAGAATGACCCATTAACATTAGTGCCCATAAGTGGACAAAAATGACTTTGCAAGCTTTGAAATTCAAATTCAAAATCTTTGAATCCAAGGTGAAAAAAACAGGGTTGTTTTTTCAGATGCAGCATACAATCTCCCTACATTTACCTCCTTTGTCTTTTTCAGATCACAAAGCAATACCAACTGAACTGCATTTTTTCCCATATGTTTCTCAGGGGCAAGGGACAGACTTTACCATTTTTTTGTTCCAGGAACATTTTTTAATACACATGAAATCAGTATTTTTCCCTTCTGTTTCCCAACCTTCTTCTAGTCACTCCTCTTCCTGGGGCCAGACAACAACACTCTAAAAACTGAAGGAATATATCAACCAATTCCAATATGAATGACGGGTGAGTTATGAAGTGAACCAACAAACTAGGCCTTCTGCTTGTTGCTTTTTCCCCATAATCACAAGGTACAATGAACAACATATGGACAACATGGGTCCCTTTGGCACTCCCTTATTTTCTTTGTTTCTTTAGACCTTCTCCAGTAAAGACTAAGTTGGGTGTCTTTCTTAGCTATGGAGCTGTCCCTGGGCTCATGGGGCCTCAGCGCTTAGGTCTTCTTTCAGGTACTGTGCTGAATGAAGCTTTTGGTGGATGACAACAGTCTGTTTTCATCAGTACATGTACTTAAGAAAATAAGTACTGGATTGCTGCAGTGTCCTCAACATCAAAATGTCCGCAGATTACAACTAGTGCAGAATGCTGCAACTGGGATGGTTTTTGCACTAGGAAGATGGTTACACATTATTCCTGAAGCAAGACTCTTCCCAATAAATCTTTCTGTTGTCCTCATTTGTAGAGGTTTTGGGGCTGTTATGCCATGTTCCAGGTTTCTTCTAAAGAAGAAGAAGAAGAAGAAACTAGAACATGACATAACAACCCCAAAACTTCTACAAATGAGATTGAATCCGGCCATGAAAGCCTATGTACATCCTTTCTGTTGTTATTCGGTACCACTGAGTCACAGCGAACTTTTCTTTTTTTTTCTTTTTTCTTTCTTTTCTTGAGTCATAGCCAACTTCTAGTTGACTGCATGAGCACCTCAGTGCAGTTTTCTTGGCAGATACAAAAGTTCCAATGCCTACTTCTGGGGAGAAGCCAAGGATGAAACAAGCAACTGTCTGCTTTAAGACAGTTTGCTCTACCACTGAGCTAAAAACTGGCATTTGTTTCTGGACAGCCCCTTTGATTTTTGAACTGCAACTTTAATGTTCATCTTTTAAGTGTTTAAAATTTTTCTTATACAGTATATTCACTGTTTTTAATCCTTTATTTTCCCATAAGCCTCTCTGAGGTGGCAGGGAAGGGGACAATTACAAAGTAGACATAAAACAGATAAAAGGCTCAGATGAAGGTCCACTAAGGACTTCATAGAGACAGCGATGGAACCCTCCCATGACAAACTGGGATTAGAGCACCATTTCATACCTGGACATACTCTCATTTCTTGATAGGAGAAGCACCTACACACGTTTGTATGAAACAATGTCCTGCCTCAGCGTCTTATATCAGAGCTGCCTCTCTCCATTTCCTAAGCAAAATGGTGAAAAGACATCTGATCCTCTACAGCTAAGATGCTGCAGGGAAGGGGGAAAAAAAATCAAGTAATCACTTTGGGGAGTTCCCGGGCTCTGAGCAGCTGAGCCAACAAGAATCTGATCCTACGGTTTCAAACATCTGGCGATGCTCTATCAGTAGCATCAAATCAGCCCTTTTTGTTATCGTGCTCCAGTTTTGCTCACTAGTCTCATCTCAGGCCAGCACTTTAAAAAAATTTAATTATTCTTCCTTCTGGAATTAGGGCTACTGTTGCCCACTTTAATTCTCATTTATCATCTAGTTCGCCAAGCAGACAGTATCTATTTTCAGACTTCGTTTACACATTAATGATCACGCTCACTGGCTGCTAAACCTGATGTTACTGCACACCCACACACACAGTCATTATTCACAAATTTACAGCTACTCACCAGATTCCCACATAAAGGTTCTAAGCAAACCTCTGGCAAGCTCAAAAAGCAATTACTGGCAATTCACCAATTAAATATACTGGTAGGTCAGAAATAAGCTTATCCCTGAACCAGATATCTGACATTGTTCCTCCATTCACAGACATTCTCTGCAGTCCACGGCATTAAACATGTTTAGAATTTCCACACAGATGTCAAGGCCAATCCATACAAGATGGGAAACAGATAACAGGAGTATATTCTACTACTGATACTGGAAGCTACAAATGGAGAAGGGGCCAAGGCCAAGGTGGCCTCTGATGACCTGAACCTCTTCTGTGGCAGCATGTACTTTACAGAATGTCCCTCCTAATATTTACATTGAGAGCTTTTAGGTGCCCACTATAGGTGCCTATTAAAGACAACCTCGTAACACAAGCAGTCTCAGTGTGTTAATGGTTGTTTTCTCTCTAGCCCACCCAATCTGTAATGTATTTTATCGGCTTGTACCATTATAAGTGTTTTTACCTTTGTTTTCATTGCTTTGCTCTTCTAACACAAAGGAGCACATATATGTTTTATATAAGTACTGTATTTTCTGGCGTATAAGACTACTTTTTAACCTAGGAAAATCTTCTCAAAAGTCAGGGGTCATCTTATACGCCGGGTGTCATCTTCTTATACCGCGAGTATATCCCAAACTCTATATTTTAACTGGAAAGTTGGGGGTCGTCTTATATGCCCAGTCGTCTTATACGCCGGAAAATACGGTACCTCCTAATCCAAATTCAGTGTTTAGCTACATTCATAAGGAAATACGTCTGTTGTCAGACACCACAAACCAAAAAAAAATCATCCCTGAGAGGGCTTTGAGGTGGGATTGTTCACACACCAGTCTGCCCCTCCCCCTCTCCTGAACATTTTGGGCTAGAAAAGATGGGATTGGAGAAGGCTTGATAACATGAGGGCTACACACCATCTGAGTCATCTCTTAAGTGCCCCTTTTGTTATGTCTGAATACAGCCAAAAACACGAGGAATGCCCTTCTGGGTTGGACTAGTGTCCATCTAGCCCAGTAGCTTGTTGCCACAGAGCCAACTAGTTCTGTGGGGAAGCCCACAAAAAGGGTACACTTCACTGACAAATTCGTTTTCTTCACCAGGCGGGTCACAAGAGGATATTGCTGCACTGTTTTAGGAATGCTTTGCTTCTGCCCAGAGTGGATTTTATGTTCCTCATTTCAATTTGTTTTAAAAGAATGAGACTGTTTGTTCAAACGGTTTGTAAAGGCTACAAGTATGGTACTTCTCCTATTTTTACTCTAATTATCTTAATGCGGCATTATAGGATTGTAATTAACATTGTTGCTAGTCAGCTTGAGTTTTATTTTGTAGGCTATGTATATTTCACATTTTAAAAAGCGTCAAAAGAAGGAACTGTCCTGCCAGTAGCGGAAGCAATTTAACAAATTTCCTTCAACTGTGGGGCTGGAGAAAATACTCAGTAATATATATATATATTTGAAACAGATTCTTCCCTCTCAGGAGTCTCATGAAATTAAGATCCATGCCAGTAATCTATATGTTTGATACCAAGAAAAAGACTAGCATCCACACACTACCAGTATCAGTGCCAGTGGCTCAGTTTTCACATCAGAGTAAATCACAATGAACAGCTTCTCGGCTGCTCATCATCTTCCCTGCATCATCATCATCACCATCTCAACAAGCCACACTCTATAACAGTGATGGCGAACCTTTTGAGCTCGGTGTGTCAAAATTTGCAAGAGAACCTAGCTTAACTCGGGTGCTGTGTCACATCTAGAAATATCCATAATTTTGTGATATTTGTAGCTCTAGTAAAAAGTTATATTTTTTATATATGTATTTTATTAAAAGCAAAAACAAATAATTATCTACATTAGTGACTTTTGTTGCTAAATCTTCAATTGAAAGTTGGTATTTCATACACTTCAAGAACAAGCAAGCACTACACATCCAAGTGCCAGGGTGACCATGTGTGTCACCCAAAAGGGCTTGGCGTGTCACCTGTGACACGCGTGTCATAGGTTGGCCATCACCGCTCTATAAGCTAAGAATAAGTACTGTACTGGCTACAGGTTTTGCTTTACTTGAAGCAAAACAAACCACAAAAGCAGATTTGAACTCTAAACCATGCCTATGGTTAGTCCTCACCTGGCCAACTCACCCACAATGTCACTCTGTCCAGATGTTTGTACATTCATTTCTAGAGCTACCCTTTAATGTCATAATCTAAGGGAAAGACTGAGTTCAACTCCTGGTGATTCCACAGACACAACATGGAAGTTTTAACAACAATGTAGAAAAAGTATGCTAATGTCTTCTTGTTAATGTCTTCTT
This sequence comes from Aspidoscelis tigris stejnegeri, assembly GCA_023333525.1. NCBI lineage: Eukaryota > Metazoa > Chordata > Lepidosauria > Squamata > Teiidae > Aspidoscelis > Aspidoscelis tigris. The sequence goes on along the minus strand of JALMGA010000005.1, from coordinate 77,593,274 downwards.
CTGAGCTATAGACAATCCCTTTAATTCACTGGGCTCCATCTGCACTATAATATGTACAGATTGGTTGTCTCCACTTAATTGCTTATGTAAATTACAGCCTTCAAGATTTCTATTAACTGCAAGGATAATACCACATAGTAGTCCAAAAAGGGGGAAACTGTCAGCCTTAAAAGTTGTCAGCTGGGGCTATTTTGGCTCAGTGCCCAGAAGCTGTGCATTTCGGGCACCACTTCCAGATGCCCAGCAAAATGATGGCGGGCATCATCACAGTGGGGTACTGAACCACCCAGTAATGCACCATCCACACACAAGCAGTTGGTCCAGTGTAATCTCTGGAACATTGCGTAGACCACTTACAAGCTACCTACAGCTAGAGCAGGCTGTGGCACCACCTTTGCTCCATGGATTGTTCCATCTCATCCAATGTGAATGAGACATACTACTAGGAGGCACAGTCTCCTGCCAGGCTGATGTGAAGTGTGGACCAGGTGATCCAGGGAGGCAACTGGATCTATTAGCCCAGTGCAGAAAGGACCGTAACGTCTGCTGGCATATGCAGGAGAGGAAAATTGTGAATAGAAACAAGTAAGTTCTGTCTCCAAACAGGAGAGCAAGTTTTACTGAATCCAAACATTGGCTAACATAGGACCACTGCGTTGTTCCACTGCTATAAAAAAACTGCCCATATTCAGAATCCCTTGATTCCAAAAGAAATTCACACTAAGTTCAGATTGAATTGGGCACTGAAAATGGTGGGAACTGTGATGAGCAGGTACATCTAGAACTTGCCGTTTTAATTGTCTGTCCGCTGTACCCTGAGTATGCAGAATCCCTCATTATGAATACCATCACTCATAAATACAGCAGCGGTACCCATACATTCCTGGCACCCAATTTTATAACTAAGCATCTTTACATTCATCAGAGCATCACTCTAGTTTTTTTTAAAAAAATGATTTCATATTCAATGCAAGGCTTTGAGTAACTTCTCTTACTCTACTACTTAACATTCAAACACCATGAATAATGCACTTTTTGTAAGATTTAACCAGTCTTAAGAAATACTGTATATTCTGGCGTATAAGACTACTTTTTAACCCAGGAAAATCTTCTCAAAAGTCAGGGGTCGTCTTATACGCCGAGTGTCGTCTTCTTATACGGCGAGTATATCCCAAACTCTTTATTTTAACTGGAAAGTTGGAGGCTGTCTTATACGCCCAGTCTTACACGCCAGAAAATACGGGTACATTATTAGCGCTGGAAATCTATTAATCCATATTAATGAAGCCTTAAATATGAACTTCAATAACATGGTAATACACTGTTCATTAGCATGTTAAAAGATCTGAAGCATCAACATGGATTTACAAGTTTCAGGTACAGAACACAAGTGCTTAGCTACAACAATCAAAAATTGAGACAGCCTTTTCTTTGTTTTCTTTCCTTTCACTAAGCATTCTTCTTTAACAAAATGCTGAGTGTGGCAATGAAGAGACCTGGCCATCCAAGAACTTGAATGCACAGAATAGCACGTTTCTAATATTACATCTGTTCATAATCCAAACTATAGGCTCTAGGAGCCACCTTGCTACAGGGGTGAATCATGTGATTCAAGAAAGCTTAGATTAGTACAAAGGAAGTCTAGAAGTCATTTAACATTGGAATAACTGCTGCTGTTGCTGCTCTTGCTCCAACTACCCATATTCCATCTCCTGATTTTGTTCCTGTTCTTCGTTTCTTTTTGTCCAACGTTTCTCAGACTTCCCAACACGCTTCTTAGACTGCTAGTGAAACTCTTTATTCCTCAGAACAATAGTTCTACCAATTTCTGTCTGAAGTTCTCACAGCAGCTTCTCTTTCCATCTTGCACTTGGGGTCTTTTGAACAACCTATTGTGCAAATGGGGAAAAAACACAGTACGATGCATCAGGCATAATAAAGCATAGTTTGGTGACATCTGCAGAGCATTTTTCTCCCTTAACATCCTTTCCCATCCCGATTATTATTTTATTTTCCTGTAAAACCAGGAGCAGCTTTTCTTAGCAATCCCAATGATTTTTTAATAAAACACAAACCATTCAAAAGTATTCCTGCATGATTTATAAAGCTCACAAATAAATTTACCAACCTCTAACAGCAGCAAACATCCCTACTGTCTGGTATGCAATGTAGTGTTCATTCTACTGATCCAACCTAAGTGTATTTTACTAATTTATATCCCACCCCTTCAGTCCAAAGGCTACCCAAACGATCATTACTACAGCAAAATCTCTCTTTCCCATAGAAGTTTCCTTACCCATCAAAGAATCAAAGGCTCAAAGAAGTTTAATATTTAAAAAACAGCAACTGAAATAAGTTTTAAAAACTACTTCTTACCTGGATTCCCTTTTGAAGTGAAGATGGTCCACCACGCCTGGGAGTAGTAGGTCTGAATATCCAAGGACTTCGTTGCTAGCTGTTCTGTACTTAAAGGACATTATTTGCAGAGGTATTTTCCGGCTTTTAAGCGGCAAAGGATCGTCAGAATTGCTTCAGGCATACTGGGTTGCTCTTTGAAAGACAAATGCAACTGCAAGGCTATGTTTCTCCCTTTTTTTTTTTTTAAGGAACTTCTTACTTCCAGGGACAGCTTTGTCAGAAAAATACTACTGTCAGGCTCCAAAGAAGCACATGAGTTGCCCTGGATAGTACAGAGAACTCTCTTCAGGCTTCAGAATGAGTGTTGTGGCTGTGAAATCTCTGAAGAAGTGGAGAAGCAGCTTTTCTTAAATTCCAGCCAAAAAAGGAATCAACCGCAGTTATTCAAAGTATGATGAAAATTGTAAGGCCAGACTTTTGTATATTCCTAATCTGTCAGAGCTTGACAGTTTATTCAGAGACCTGCTTCTCAGACTTATTTTTTCAGTCTTGTCTACTTATGGAAATAATGACTTCTAAGTTACTGCATGTCACTCAATGCCACAAAGATCTCCGGTGTCTACACAGCTCAGCAATGCTCACTTTACTACTTCCAAATTCCAAAATTAAATAGTTTGCACATCTCTTCCCAGGAGCTACACTCGGGTAGAACATGTCAAGAGTATTATAAAGAAACATATACTATGGACAAAATGGTCATATATCCTTTCTAGAAAAGCACATCCCTGTGTTTTAACTGCTATGAATGATAAAATAACAGATTATATATGGTTCCAGTCACGTAAGAATGCAAATTCTTGCCTTAAAGGGATAGAAAATACACATAAGCTCAGAAGTATAGTAAGAAACAAAACCAAAACTTATTATGTGACATAGTCACCAGCAAGATCTCAGACAAATTAATGGCGAAGGGGTATGAACAGCAGAATACTATACTGTACCATCAAAGGTTTTGAGACACACCAGTTGCACAGTATTAATGCCTCTCTTTGTACGCCAGACCACTGCGATGCTGTGCTACTAAGACAGTAACTTGCATTTAAAAACGGCAAAGGAACAAGCTGCATAACACAAAAGTTTACCATGAAAACAATTCTCAATACTGCCAAATAGCTTTCCCTTTCAGATTCATTTTACAGCGACACTCTACCTGCCAAACTCACTGGGCCAAAGATTGAAGCTGGCAAAAAGTTTACTTAGCAAAAAAACTAATCAGCCAACAAAAACACTCAGGTTTTTCAAGCAGGTTTTGGTTTCAGAAAATATTAAGCAAAATTTACTTACTTTTTGGCAAGTCTCCAGTGCTAGATGCTGAAACTGTCCTGCTTCTATCTTGCGACGGAGTGTTTCCCTCTCTTTCTGTTACGGCCGATTCTTCAGATACAGCTGAGCCACAAGCTACAGAATCTAAAGCTTCAGAGAAGAGGGAAGCCGAGAATTCTGTGAACTGTGACTCTGGAATTTTATGACGTCCGTTTGGCAATTCACCATTAAATTGTTCATAAGAGCTACTGTAACTGTATTCATTTTTTGCATTTGGCTCATCAGTATTATATTGCTCAGCATTGGGACATTCTTCTTCTTCTTCCTCTTCGTCTTCAATCTGTTCTTCCAATAATATAGGACCATAGATAATGTGGCCATTTGTTTTAGGAGATTCTAGCCAAGTAGGCTCTGTAGACTCTGAGTTGACGAGCAACTGTTCAACGTCATCATCTTTCTCTGTGTTCTCTTTCTCCGTATCTTCCTTTTCATCCTGATCTTCTGTATCACCTTAGGGATAATAATTCTTTTTAATCTCTACAAATTATGGCATGTTAAAAACTTCTGTAACGGCACGAGTGAAACATCTTTTGAATATGCAATGTCTTTTCAACTGAGTAAGCAAAACTAGGCAATGGCTTATATTACACAAGTGCTTGGCAACCAAGGGGAAGAGTATCATTTTTTAAAGGGTTGACTATTCAAATATTAATAGGCTTTTAATGTGCTGATTTGGACACCATTCTGAAAAAGAACAGCCCAATTTTAGTTCTGATATATATGGAGGATATTGTTAAGAGTATAAGACCATAAGAGGAGCCTTGCTGGATCAGGTTACAACCCATCAAGTCCAGCATCCCACCTAACACAGTGCTCCCCCCCCAATTGTTTTTGGGCATCTCAAGCAGAAGACAAAGGCAAAACCTTCACCTGCTCTTGACTCCCTGCAAATGGCCTTCAGAGGTATCCTGTTTGTCTCTCCAACCTGGAAGAAGTACTTAGGCATCCATTCTAATAGCCACTGATACACTTGCCCTCCATGAATTTGTCTAACCCAGTGGTTCTCAACCTTCCTAATCCCGCGACCCTTTAATACAGTTCCTTATGTTGGGTTGACCCCCAACCTAACCCTATCCCGCAACCATAAAATTATTTTCATTGCTACTTCATAACTGTAATTTTGCTACTGTTATGAATCGTAATGTAAATATCTCATATGCAGGATGTATTTTCATTGTTACAAATTGAACATAATTAAAGCATAGTATTTACATCAGCCACAGCTGAATATAAAAGTATCATTTTACCTCCAATACTGCTGCTTTCTACGCAGTAGCTGCTCTCTACTGTATTTGCATAGGGTGTATGTGATGGGGTTGGCCTGATGATGTCATCACACAAGGTACTCATATGTGGGTGTACCTGCATGTGGGCAGACCCACCTGGAGACGGATAGAGGAGCGGTGTCTCTGTTCCTATGTGTTTTCCGATAGTTTTACACGACCCCTGTGAAAGAGTAGATCGACCCCCACAGGGGTCACAACCCACAGGTTGAGAACCACTGGTCTAACCCTTTGTTAATGTTATTCTTGCTGCCCATTTACAAAATTGAACTTTGGCTCTATGAAAGTGGTGTGGGATATCAGAGTTCTTAACTCTCAAGGTCAAAAGAGCTTCTACTTCAGTTTTTCAAGCAAACAACATTCAGTAAAAGGAAACAGAAATCATGGAATGAAACAGCTGGAAGTGACCTTAGAGGTCATCAACATTCAGACACATAAAATGTAATAACTCTTTAACTCATGGATCCATAATTACTGAGAACATTTTTAAAAAGAGAAACAAACAGGTGCACAGAAACTATCACAAACCAGGACTACATAAAAACCCAATATCATCTACTGGAGCCCATGGACATGTTCAATGCAAAAGAAAAAAGCTCCTTTCCACCTTCCTCATTTTATTCCTTGTGTGCTTCCAAAATTATGAGAGGATTCTTTGATCACCTCCTTACATCTGGTGTTTTTCCCCCTTTAAATTTCAGAGATTTTTAAAATTCAATTTCACCCATAATGGCAGGAATAAGATACATTTTCTTTTATGAAAACAAGCCATCAAATATAACATTTGATGATCTTTAAGTGTAACCCACACTTCCATCACTATGGCAACAATTATCAAATCATACCACCCTTGTTTACCTCTAAATGCTATACCTCACCACCTATGGGTTTTTCCACTTAAAATACTTCAAGCTACCGTATCTTACACAGCACACAAACACATTTTTTTTGTTTTGTTTTCTCCTCTGTCATTTTCGCATCAGGACATAAGATGAGGTAATTAGAGGAAAAAGCAAAGTAGTGGAGAGGTGAGCAACTGACAAAATGGAAAGGATAAAAAAAGAAGGAAAAATATTCTGCAGGTTCCCCAAAGCTAAGCTATGGGGCTTTTCGCAACTACCAGTTTGAGCAGTTCTATCTGCTTGCTGGTCAGGCATGTCTGCATTGCTCAGCCACTGCAGCTGCCCTGAGGTGGGGGATAACCCCTCCCTGGAGAAATCCAGCTGTGCAATGCTAAAAAGCACTCCACAGCTTGCCCAGAAGCACCTGGATTGCTGCTGGGGAGGTGGTTTAGCTCCCTCTTCCAGGTGCAGTGCAGCAAGCAGGCATAGCTGTACAACTGAAGCTGTGGAGTCATGCGTAGCTACTGGATTACCATCCCAACATCCAACCTCTTACAGGATGTTGCTTCCCTGCTAGCCAGGGATGGGGGTAGTTTAGCGCTTGATGAATGCTCTCGCTGCCACTATGCTGGATACTTACTGGCCTGGTATGGCACTATTATACTATACCAGGTCAGCAAGTGCAAGTACCCTGTACAGACCCAATTCTGCCAAACTGCCAATACTGTATATTCCGGTGCATAAGGCGACTGGGCGTATAAGACGACCCCAACTTTTCCAGTTGGGATATAATTGCCGTGTAACACGACGACACCCAGCGTATAAGACGACTCCTGACTTTTGAGAAGATTTTCCTGAGTTAAAAAGTAGTCTTATACGCCAGAATAGACAGTATTTACTTAGTATTAAATCAGCATGCAAGCCCATTTCACCACCACGACTGGAAACCATAAGCAATACCGTTGGTTTTGATTTGAAAAGGGAAAACATTGCAAACAAAATAAGGTCCACACAAGTATCCAAGGATTTCCAATCACTTAGTGTTACAGCTGCATCAGACCCAAGAGAAGAGAGAGTCAATTCGGCATCCTGCTAAGGTGTTGGCTAGCAGAGCAAATCATCAAGGCTGACAAGAACAGAAGTCCAGCGACTAGATTCATCATGTTGATTCTAGAAAGCTTGAGACTGGAACATACTGGCTCAGTGGATATTGTTTCTCTGAGCAGTTGGTTCCATGCTCTTCATCAAAAGCGATTTGGTACTCTGTGGCACTACTGTTTGCAGAGATTCCATTTAATCCATTCTGTGATTCTTCAGGTCTAGGCACCATCTTCATTTCAACGGCATACAAATCTCAGAGTATTCTTGTAACGGCCTCTCTAAAATCTTATGAATGAAAACAGACCAATCATCAACACTTACCATCCTCATTCCCAGGCTCCTCGTCTGCTACTTCCTCTAACTCAACCGTTTTTAGTTTGACTTCTGGGTGGTATTCCTCTTCTTGTTCATTAGACGGTACAGTAGTCGTCACATTTTCTTCTATTTTTTTTCTTTCAGCTTCTCGCTCCAATTCTTCTATTTCTTGCAAACGCTTTTCTAGTAGCTCAGCCTGCCTCTTCTGCTTTTTTTTCAGTTTCTTCTTTTTGTTTTTAGATATCTTTCCAATCTAAATAAATTAACAGAACTAATTACCATTTATTTATTCTTGCAGTCTCCCAATGTGAAAGAGGCTAGCATTTTGTGAAAGTCTAATATCTTTGAACTGCAAACACCAAGTCATCGTATCACAGAATCACCTTTGCATAAAACTGAAATTCAAGGAGAGGAAAGCTCAAAAGATGATATAAGTTTTAAAAATTTATTGGAATCACAGGAACTACTAGTTTCATTGTGGTAACCATTTCAAGAATATCAAGCCTAACCTCCAGGTTACAAAAGGCTTGTACTGCCATCTGAAGTGGGTTCGGATCTGTTTCATGGATTCAACTGTAAGCGCTGGTATGAACCTTTAGAAACCTAAATACCTTGAATCCAGATTACCTGAATGGCCTCTTTCCATGTATGACTGCCTGGACACCATCTTCAGAGATCCTCCTCTGAGTGCCCCGATCAAATACAGCAAGGCAGCTAGTGGGGAGTTTTGCTGTGGGATGCCCTCCTCAGAGGCTTGCCTAGCACCTACAGTTATGAGAGAAAGCCTGTGAACTCTTTAGAATCATCTGCATTCCTGTACTGATATGACCTAAAATGTGATCTGAACTTCATCCAAGTCCTCATAATAGAGAACTGAACTGAACAACTAATACACTATATACAGCATAGTACTTTTGCACCTTTATTGAATGCTTTGGTTCAACATGCTTTGTCTTCACTAAAATGTACTGCATGAATCTCCAGGATAATTAGGTCTGTTGAAGGGATAATGTGAGTCAGAGGTTCCAATCAATCAGAAGACAATCAAGGCGTAAGTCTATGTTTGCAGAGGAGAAAAATGCTTTCATCTAAAAAGATTTCTGATACTGACAAAAAGGAGCTGTCCTTGCTCTTGTGGCCCAAAAGAGGAACAAAACTATTCCTGAAGACTATCGCTTCCTTTAATCCATAAAAAGGCAGGCAGTGTGCAGGTGGTGTACACCACTATTACTCATTCCAGGAGTAGTCATCCTACGCAAATCATTCCAACAGCAAGGTGTAGAGTACTCTGGGTTGTTATAAAGATCCCCAGGGTAGTAGTTAAGGATCTGCACACACTTCTTGCTTTGGTCTAATGCAGAGTTTCCCAGACTTTGGTATTCACATCCCAACCAACCAACATCTCCAAGATCTGATGACCCACCTATCCCTGCTGCTCCTTTCCTTCTTTCTTTTTTGTGGGGGGCAGGCATTTTATATTGTAAAAATCAGTAATTCCAGAAGTTTTTGCAGCCCACCTAAACTTCTCTGGAGGTGTGTCATACTGCGGTGATACTGTGGAAAACCTTTGTCTAGCTTAATATGCGTGGGCAGATGTCAAGAAGAAAACCACCATACTCCCCCAAAGAAGCCTGTCTTGGATTTACCAAAAAACATTGGTAATTATCTATAAAGTTATTGGAAAGAACCTTCTGCATGCAGATGCTAAAATGGGACTTCTGGTACAAAATAGCATTATGTTTGAGGAAAACAGATAATCACATTATAACAAAAGAACCTCATCAACAAGAACCTGTGGCGGGAGTATCACAGTTAGCAGAGACAGGACCCAGATGCCTTGCACTTGCTAGAAGAACAATTAATTCTTTACTACCAGTGTCTTCTACACAAGAATATTAGAAGACCCAACCACCATTTGAAACGTAACAGAAAGCAGAAGATTCAAAGGACTGCTATCCTAAATACACAACTAAATCTGCAACAGAATGGCTGAAGGAGAAGAAAGTTTGCATTCTGGAACGACAAATTCAAAGCCTTAGCCCAAAAGAAATACTGCGGCATGAACAGAAATGAGCAGCTCACACAAGATTGCCTGAAGACGTTCAATGACTTGAAGCACATCTGTAGAGAGGAATAGGTCAGAATATTTCCAGTGTGTTGTGCCAAAATGATCAACAGGTACAAGAAATGCTTGACTGACAGCATTGCTGCTCAAAGGGGTGTCATCAGGGACTGAATCTAAAGTCCTACACAAAAAAGCAGCACATATTGAATCAATGTATTCAACTAAAAAGAAAAAGATGTGCAGAAGTACTGTATTGTCAAATTATGGTTTCACCATGTTCTCTTTACCTAATATTAGGATTTCATTGAAGATTAAGTCACATTTTAGGTCACATTAATGCAGGAATACAGATTAAAAGGTTCACAAACCGTCTCTCACAGTTGCATGTCATGGGGGCTTGGTATAATGGATTAAGACCTTTTCCTCCTAAAAATTTTAGTATTTTGATTTTTGATTCTTGACCACCAACATTTTTTTTCTTATTGGTACTATGCAAATGTTTAATTAAAGAAGTTCACCTCTACTCCAAAAACACTTCAGATCAGCGTACTTCAGTGTTTCCCAAAGTGTGGTACCGTACCCCCAGGGGTACGGGAAGAGTTTGGTGGGGGTACGCGTTGCACCGGAGTTTGGTGGGGATCACGTGGGAATACCCACTGCACCGTGCTTAGCTGCGCCCATATAACAAGGAAAGAAATAGGCACGTATCACAGTTTTTACACGGGAACTGGGGCCATTGTACATCGTATCACAACTCATTATGGTGGGAACTTCTGCGCATCCTTCGCGCAGCTCGGGTTCGGCCATTTTTAAACTGCGGGAACATTAACAGTTGACGTTGAGCCGCAGAGCTGTTTAAACGCCGGAGAATTGTAAACGCCGGAGAATTGCAGTGTTATTTAAGGGTCATGTGAGGCGTGACACAGCATGAATATACTGCACTTTGATACAGAGACAACTTACTTCTTTAATAGTTTGTTCCGGGCGCCTGTTATCATGATTTAGTAAGTTCCACTGATTTTGATTATTTTTATAAAATACAATTTTTATCCCTAATGTTTTTTACGAGGGGTACTCAGCATTACGAAAATTATAGAAGGGGTACACATATGTCAAAAGTTTGGGAAACACTGGCATACTTTATTGGGAAGGGAACCCAGCACATGCTATGTGGATGCTGGTGAACAAAGTGACAAGAACCATTTTGTTCCCCACACTACACAGTGCTAAATAAAGTGCCACTGCAATCATTACTGAGTTGGGAGCTAAGCTGCCTCACTTCCAGAACAGTTTGGCTCCTGAACTGGCTCAGGTAACGGTTTCTGTACTGTCCAGTTTAGTTATATCTACAGTGGAAGATCACAGTGGTACATCATGTTAGGAAGTTAGCACATTATGGTCCACATACAGCATGACATTATTGTGCATGTGTGAATGTGCATCCTATGCACGTATGTGATGATAAGCAGGCCCACCCAAGAAAAAAACTCACAATATTGGTGTTGACAGCAGAAAAAAAGTAAGCACCCCACATGGAAATTCTACTGATGAGTGCAACCAATTGCAGCCAGACTGTTGGTGAATGCACCTACTATCTTGGGCCTCTAAACCTGGCTTGCATTTGTCAAATGTTTTTCTTTTTATTTGATATGTTACAGGTTGAGTTCATAAGCAAATATCTTCCTCATCTACAAAATGGTAGTCAAATAAGGTCTTCTATTAAATGGAAATTCTAACAATTTCAACTTTCACACATCCAAATTAGATGACTACATACTGTACAGAAAGGCACAGAAAGGCAATAGCATAAAGGTACTTACAGGCTTTTGCTGAGGGGCAGTACTCACTGAAAAACAAACAGACCGCAAAACCTAAAGTCAGTTTCATAAGCTATGACCAGAAACATAACAACAATCAATATATTAACAAAGGGGCTGACCTTCCAAGCCTCATCCTATAATCGTATCAGAAATCTGTGGGAAGGAATAATGGGACAGAAAACCTAGTATAGATAGGGGGGAAAGATAGATCCGGATCTAAGGGTTGCAGTGGAAAAGCACCCTAAATGGCGTAAGAAGAGGAGAACTTTAGTTCAACAACATCTGGACGGTCACAGGTTACCGATTTCTCTCTTAGAAAAATGATTTCATTACTGAGTTAGATACGTCATAAAGTAACATCAAAAGGTTCTGAATCATAACTGTTGGACGCTTAGCTTTAGCAAATTGTTACTGGAGGAAATTCTAGCACTGTACACCAGCAGTACATTTTTGAGTTTTACAGCAGATACAATATGTCTTCCTCGAGAGAAATGCTAAAAGGTTAATGTAATAAACGGGAGACATTTAGTTCATACTCTGTGGTGTACGACAGGTCTATGGCAAGGTGACACTGAACTGCTGCTACCAACTACTCAAACAGGAGGAAAGCACATCATTTCATTGAGATTCTTGGTATGATTCTTCATCTGTTAATGCAATTTAGAAAAGAGATGGACCTTGATTATTTTAAAGGCGCAAATCTGAAGTGATATCTAAAAGACCAATCTGAGGGGTCATCCATGTATTTTGCTCAGTGGAGAAGCCCACTGAGAGAAGAATCTTTGTATCTGACGTTTCAGAGATTAAAAGATTCTAAATAACGAGAGACTACATAAAGTGACTTCAATATATTAGAATACAGAATTTTAAAAAGCTTAAAATTCAAGAAAAGAAAAGAAAATGGGGACTGAACGATGGGGACTGAAGCTGCACCGCGATGGGACTGTAGCACCAGGTGGCTTCCAAGTTACAGCACAGCCCAATTTTGGGACATGCGCGCTAGGGCCTTGAAAGTTACACAAAACAGGCCCACGCAGAGCATGAGGCGGGTAGTTCACCCAGCCACTGAGGACACCTGAGGGTAACAAGTGCTCTCAGGGTGATTCTTCCTACCATGTATGAAAAATGCTTCTGAGGACACTTGCCGGTCCTCGGAGCCACGATGCATGCCTGGGGGCACTGCAGACATGAATACACTGCCGCCTTTGAAACTTTACTCACCTGGATCCAGCCTAGAATTTATAATTAAGGTTTCTTTGGCTACTGAAAGTGCATTAAGTGTATAAAGAAGAAATAAAGCTTTCAGGTTGCTCTCCTATGAGCAAAGGAATATTACTTGTATATTACAGACAGATTAATAACACATTTACACATTAAAATTAGCCACGATTAACATTATTATCCCTGTTAACTGAGACTAATGAAATGTTACTGCACCCAGCACTGTGATCTAGCTTCACAACTATACCTGCTGAGCCAGAAGGAGGAGGAGCACCGGCTTTCTGCCATTCCGTGGCTTCTGCAGCCATTCTACGCACGTAGGTGTCATCTACACACATCAAGATGTTTTCCGGTTTGATGTCTGTATGGATGATCTTGCATTTGCTATGGAGATAATCTAAGCCCTGCAATACCTATTTACGTCACAACGAGAGAAGAATTTTGATGCAATTAATACTGCAAGGAGTCTGTCTGGGCATAATTCCACAGTACTATATAGTATGGTGCCAAAGTGATGCTATACAGAAGCTTTGGGGCATCCCTGATTTGCAACTGCATCCAAACTGGCACACAATGGTTGATAATTTCAAACTATAATTAGTGTTAGCTGCAATTTCTAGCCAGATGAAAACAACAAGCATGGTTACCTAAAAATGGACGCAAAGTTTCAAAACTCCTCCTATGCAAGAGGAGGAAAGAGAATTTAAAAGCACAGGCACCCTGGGCAGATGCTTTTTCACACAGTGGAAACCGTGGTCTGATATCTTATATGAACACCAAAATAGCACGAAGAGAACAGAAATTACTTTTTTAGTATTTAGTTACCAAAATGCCTTCTCTTACCATTGTTAAAATAACCTTACAGGCAATCTAGTTTGCCATTATCTACTGTTAGGAACTTTCAGTGCACCATAACATACAGTACTTTCAGTAAAAAATACAGTAGCAATGAATAGAAATCAATTAATATATTTATTTCATTTTGGCCTTTCTATTCTTTGCCTCTCCTGAAAAGCTCAAGGGAGCGCACATTATCCCTCTTCAATTTTATTCACACAACAACCTTTTGAGGAAGATCAGGCTGATGGGCTAAAGCCAGTGACCTACTCCCAAGACTTTAGCCAGCACACCAACCCAAAAACAACCAGGCAATTTAAAATGGCAGCAGAAATTGCAACACTAACTGGAATATTCACACAGTGGCTCACCAACTGCTTTTGGGCATTCTCAAGTAGGGATGCGCACAAATTATTCACGCTATTTGGAATTAGGATGAATGTGTCCAAGTCCCAAGACTCGTGGATGGATTGAATAAGGCCCTATCTGTCCATGAATAAGATAATCCAGTACTCGTAGAATATCTGTGCATGGATACAAACGCCCCCACATCTGTAGGGGCTGATATTCAGCCAGAGCCGAATATTTCCACATTCTATTCACCTCGAATAGAATGTAGAAATTGCCTCTGTGCACGCCCCTATTCTCAAGCAAAAGACAAAGGCAAAACCTTCGTTTGCTATCGACTCCGCGCAAATGGCCCTTAGAGGTAGCCTTCCTGTCCCACAAGTACATACTTGTAATATGGCCTGCTTAATGTATGGACAAATTGTTAAGGGCGTAAGAACGTACGAAGAGTCCTACTGGATCAGGTCATAACCCATCTAGTGCAGCATCCCACCTCACAGTGGCCCAATTGCTTTTGAGTATTTCAAGCTGAAGATCTTTATCTCTCTCAACTCCCTGCCAAGGGCTTCCTGTCAATGCCCCTCCAACATTGATACACCTGTCTCCATGGATTGGTTAGTTCACTCCACCACTCTCCATATGCTAGAAGACACACATCAAAGTTGTGGAACCTGTTGTGTTTCAGAGGATCTCTGAACAATTTAAAGCCTTGAGTGAACATAAGAAGTACCACATCTAAGTATGGCCGATAATTCAACACAGGAAGGCTTTTGTAATTTTTTTTTCTGTATTTTTTAGTGTTCACTTTAATGTATTATAGCTGAATAATGCTTCACCTGCATCAGCCTCCTTTTTTTTTTTTCACAGAATGAGTTTCTGTAACATTTCATAAAAGTTTTGCCTTAGGAGATGAAAGAGATAAACTTAGATTAAACACTTTGAATGTAAAACAGCGTTTCCTAAGACCAAAAAAGATGTCTTGACTGATTAAAATGATAGCAAATTAAACAACCTGACAAGGTTATATTGACAAATGGAAACATGTTCTACCTAGGAACAAGCTCTATTACAGTCAGCAGGGACTCATTCCAACAAAATCCTGACCAGGGTGTTAACAAATCAACATACAAGTATCCCATGTCATTTAACAGGACCAGGGATGATAACAGCAAGCATTAGACACAGATACTTTACTTTTCCTTTGAATTCTCCTGCTTCGTGTCCTTTCACAGAACAATGATTAAAAGCGCTTGCCAGTGGGAACTAGAAACCACTGCAAAAATGGCAATAACAAGGATAATAAATTCACTGCACTACTTATGTCATTTTACTGTAGGAAAACAGTTGTGCTCTTAAAGGTAACTGAAAGTTTCTCAGAGTCTCAGTGGAAAATAAGCAACATTTGGCTTCTTAAGTGTTCAAGAGGATTACTATTTGAACTACATTCAGGGATACAATTCAAGGATGTTACCTACAAAACCAAACATAAATGGACTCCTTGCACACAAAAGTAAATTTGGAGAGACTTTTCCACATTTAGCTAAACAATATTGCAAGAATTCTTCAAGGAGCAGGTTGCATTTGTAGCAATGCTCTATTATTAGTCTTACCTGTCGTATTATACTTTTCACACAACGGATGGGTAGGCCTTGGTAGTTGGATTTAATGATCCACTTTAAAAGGTGATGACCAAGTACTTCAAACACCATGCAAACGTCTGAGGTTCAGTTGAGGATCAATGGTAAGCAATTTCATTGGTTTCTAGATGTCCTTACACAATTCATTCACATGAGGGAACTGGCCTGGTTTGATCAAAATTTTGGATATTCAAACTGGACATTCTGTTTGAGGTGAATACTCACTAACATGAATCATTCAATCAAAATTTTGAACAGGAACTGAAAACTCAAAAAAGATAAGGAAGACCTCCAAGCAAAACCCAGGAGCCCAAACACCTCAACTCAACAAGAACCTATCACCAAGCACAGAAAACAAGGAAAGATTACTCAGTTCAAAGAATGCAAAGAATTTACTGATTTGTCCAAAGACTGTACCATAGAGATTACTCATTCACCAGGCACACACAAGACACACAGAAGACTTGCTGCTTTACACAACCAACAATCCAAGAATCAAAACCAAAACATTCTCACTGATGGTGGTACCTAAGCCTGGTGGTTAAACATCTGCAGCAACAACCAGCTCAGGGAACTCCTACAGTACAACCATCAGCTCCTGGTTGTTTCTGCCATGCTATTATTGTGTAATATTGTATTCTAGTATTGTGTATGCATTTTACTATATACAGTATTTAATATGTAGTCACACTGTAGCCATGACTGATGTGTCATGTGGAATGATGGGGGAATGTCACTAGCTTGAGAACCACGTATCTGTAGTACTGTTATGTTAAGATAAAGATGATCCTAAATTGCTTTTATGTGATAGGAGAAAGGGAGTGAGCCGTGGCTAGATTTGTGCTTGGTATTGAAGGAAAAGTGCTTGTGTGCAACTATAAGTCTGATCTCGTCATGTCCAACTGAATAAAAGACACGTCTTCAGCATGAATGATTTCTTTATTTGTGCCCTGGAATGGGCCACAGCAATACTTGCAGCTGCTGGTGTCAGCCATGTTAAATGCACAATAATATTACTACTAGTATTTCTGGACTAAATTCAGACTTAGATTCAATGATCTCCAACTTATGCCAAGTAAGGGGATAGGAAGCTGATTTTTTTCAGATTTTTCCTTCCCCGTATAGTCAAGAGCAGTAGTACTGGAAGCTACATAAAAAAAGACCACACAATGAAAACAGCTTCTTCTTCTAGCATGAAACTTCCAGTGGATCTCAGTTATTTCAGGGAACGGTAACAACAAAAACTCTTCCATCTGAAGCAAATTTGGATTAATCTTCTAGCCTGCTACGGCAGAAGGTTTTCCTGCTTTTAAAAAAGCATTAAGTAAACTTGAAAAGGATACGTATGCCATTCATGCCAGAAATTTTGAAGTCATCAATTAGTTGTACAACCATGTCTTTATTTGGATCGTTAGGGTCACTTTCACGAACCTGAAACAAAGATGAAAATGTCAATTTAATTTTAATTTAAATAGATTTGAAGATGTATCTAGCATTGTAAAGCATTTTCTTAAGAATATCTTGGGTGACCTTTAATATGATGTAACAATTTTAATTTCCTTTGTTGTTATTTTTTACATGGGATCATGGTTTAGACCATTAAGCCCAACAATTGCCCGTTTGTAGGAAGCCAAATCAAGGCACGTCTCACAAACCAGTGTCTTCAGTTTTGACACATTCAGAGAGCAACATCTCCTCTATAGACTATTGGAACCATTGTTCTTTTCCCTTACCATAGAACTTTTTTCTAATAGTTAAAAGGAAAGAGTCTTGTTCTAATTAAGCCCCTTATTCCCTGCCTTGCATTCTTTGATGATAGAGAACAGGTCACAACTGTATCCTCTGACATCTTTTTAGATATTTGAGGCATACAATCAGATTACTCGCCATTCTCTCTTTTCGTAGCTTCTCAGTCGCCCTAATAAACTTTTGTTTCCCATCACCTGATCATCTGCATTGCCTTTTTCTCAACTTGCACCCATTTACCTGAATTCTTGAGAGAGGTGCCTATGAAAAGCCTACCTCTCAAGATTTGGATTTTAATTCTATTAATGTTGCTGAGAATAACATAATTTTTGGTGCCACATCACACTGCTGATTCACACTTGATTTGTAGCTGAGTTTAATTTCAAGATCCTTTTACATGAACTATCACCAAGTCACATATTCCCTCATCCTTTATTTGTGCATTTAATTATTCTGACTTACATGTAGTATTCTGAATTTTGTTCAGTTGAATTTAATTCAGTTGTTTTTAGCATAATTCTCAAACCTACTAAGATTTTGATCCATTCTTTTCTACTTCAATTTTGTGTCTTCTGCACACTCTAATAACAATTCCACCCACACCACTCTCCATAACATTAATAAATGTATTTAAGCACTATCTGGTATAGGACTGAATCTTTTAGTGCCTGACTTGACGTCTTCTTCCACTCTGGTTTGATTTTTCAGCCAGATAATTATTCACTTAGAAGAGACGTAACTCATGTCCTCTTTCTGTAGAAGACTGGGCGAAATCAGTAACTGAATAGCTTTGCCTTTTCTTTGCCATTTTTCAGGCGTTTCTCATCACCACTGAGCAACTGTTTACACATAGCCAATGCTTGTTTACAAACAAACAACAAACACTCATACTCACTAGGCATAAGAACTCATCACAGTACTTACACATTTAAGCAGCTTTATTTCATCCAAGGCTGTCTCTGTATAATGCTGAGCACTTTTCACAACTTTCATTGCCACAAACCTTTTGCCCCTTTAAACAGAAAGTGAACAATCTATCTCAGAAACAATATCTTTCATTCTAAAGTCAGACATGCAGTGCTTCTTCCTATCAATAACCGGTACAGGTTTAGAAGAAATTGTAAGGACACTGTTTGCAACAGTCAGGTAACCAATTTATAACTGAAATCTCCTCTTTGATTATAATCTTCTGGTAATAGGGTTAAAAAGTTTAAATAGCAATTAAACTGAAAGTATAATATCACCATGCAATTACCAAATGTATGTATCTTGTCTTAATATACATTCACTAAGCATTGATTAATTAATCATTGAAGGTTTCACGATAATTATAAAAGACTAATCCAGCGTAGAGAAATGACACCGTTAAAATTATTATGTAAGAGCCCTTAATGCACATGGACTTAAATATTTACATAATCACTTGCAAGCATACAGTTCATTAGACAATATAAATAAAATGAATCTAGTAAGGCAATATTTATTCATGTTAGAAAGCTAATATGCAAAGGGAGAAAGGTGTATGATGACTTACTGCATGTCCCAGCATAGCCAGACAGTAGAGAAGTGGCCCCATCCTAACTTCCTGATAACATGGTACCGACCATTAAAGAGATCTCCAATTTTCACTGGATGATAGCCCCCTTTCAGAGGAAAAAAATGCTCAAAATTAGCCAAATTCCAATAGCTCATTAAACAATAATTAGCATTAAAAGGTAATCCTAATACTCATTAGGAAGCAAACTTCTGTTAATGCTGGACAATTTACTTTAAAATGTTTAGAAGTTCCTTTCAAATCTGTATTGTTTTCCACGAAATGCCATATTACTGAAGGCCCACTTTAATCCAGGGAATTTTGCAGTCGACAACAAAGTCTTCAGACTAATGTCATTCCTTTCCATGTAAATTTGTGCTTTTAATATAATAATCAAGTTTCCTCTTCTCTTCCAACAGCAGTTCAAGTTCTGAAGACCACCCACCAGAAACGTATCAGGCATTTTGATAAGGTTGGCACCATTAGAAATAGAACAAAGATAAATTGTTTCATACAGCAAGTTTTTTTCTATAACATAATTCTAACAACTTTTCTTATACCACAACACTTTGTTTCACTATTGTGGTGTTTTCTTCCACTGGCTCACAAGGAGTTGTCCAGCCTAGCTGAAACTTTCATTTATTTTTGTTGTTCAGTCATTCAGTTGCATCTGATTCTTTGTGACCCCATGGACCCTAGCATGCCAAGCCTTTCCGTCCTCCACTGATTCCCAAGTCAGCCCAAACTGACGTTCATGAACTTCCACTATATTAAATAGAGAATTGGGGCTTTGAGTAAAAGTTAGGAAGAGTGGAATGGAGTGGGTCAATAATGCAGTTTCTCACCAAAACTCACAAGTCAGAAGGCAACCCTGAAGCATGCTGGGACCATTAACCTGCTCCAACAGCCATTTTCCCACTTGTGATCTACTGTAAGTCTGTGTTCTGAGCATGAATGTGCAAGATCTCACCTTTTTTTAAATTGAAAATTAGAAAACATACATATGAAACACATCACAACATCTGTCCTACCGACTAATAGAAGGCAACTACAACAAAATAACAACAATTAACCATTCCACCAAAGAGGTGCGTCTTCACCGCCTTCCTAAATATATGTAAGGAAGGGGCATGACACACCTTGAGGGGGAGTCTATTCCATAGTCTGGGGGCTATCACCAAAAAGCCTCTCTTCCGGGTGCCCACCAACCTCACTACTGAAGGTGGTGGGATGACCAGGAGGGCCTCACTGCTTGATCTTAAGGCATGGGCAGGTCGGTACGGGAGAAGGCGTACGCTGTGTGGAGTATGGTGTAGAGTGGATCACTGGTGCATATTTGTGAGTGCATAGTCTGTTACTAGTGTTTGCCAGCTATAGTGTGTGACTGATTGCGCTGGGGACTGAGTGACTGCACTCCTGAGCAGGTGTAGAATGCATTTGGTGTGTTTCAGTGAGCGCATATGGGCTGGTAGGTGCCTCCGTGACACACTGTTTGCTCCTGTGCCTACAGCTTTTTTGGGTGTACACATTCCTTTTTTCTTTTTCAAAGATATGGCTTTAGAGCGTACTGCTAATATGTCAGAGACTCCAGCCATGGCCAAATGGAAGAGAGTAACTTCCATCTATATCTGCCTCATAAGTATAAAAGTAGAAAACATCTTCTCTGTATCACTCCTTCTGAGTTTTGCCACTGCAGTTTTGTCTGGGGGGAGATGGAGGTCTCTTTATTAAAGACCATACCTTTTCACTTATTTTTCTTCATTTCTGATTGTAGAAGAAGAAGGAAAAAAACAAAGAAAACCAATCTGTGAAAAATTCTTGTCCAAGTGTTGGAAGAAAGATGGCATCTTGCACGGCATCTGTGTGTTCAGCCTGTGAAAAACACTTGTCAGGGTGTGATGTGCACTGCTACAGTCATCTTCACTGGCATCTGTGTGGCTGGATTTCAAGCATAACATTTGTATGTTCTGATACTGCCTTCACTCTGAGATGGCTTACTGTGCCCTTCTGAATGTAGATTGCTTTCCTCCATCGACTTGCATTGAGAGGCTGATTCCCCCATTTTAAGAATGTATCTGTGAGCAGGGCCAATCAAACCAACACAAATGAAAGCAAGTTTCAGAACAACTAGTAAATCCAATATATGTCAGTGGAAGTTTCTGCTACAGTTCCTCTAGTATCTAAATTTTCACAGAAGTCAATACACATGAAGTGGCATTTTTGGAACAGAATTCTGGTGTTACATGAAGTTATGTTATATTAGGCTTTCCAATTATGAATAGGGCACAGAACTACATTTCACCTTTCAAACTTGCATCTTTCAAACATTAACATCAACAAAAAGGGATATGTAACTTTGGGTGTGGACATTTTCTTTATATAGTAGAAAGCATTGTTCTTTTCCTCATCACTAAAAATGAGAATAAATCTTCCTTATCCCATTGTTAGTATGTTTTATTTTTGTCCATGACTAAAAGCTGGCTGTACTCCAGAGACCACTGGAACCAGCAGGCTACCAACTATACTTGTTCCAACTCAAGAGATTGGTTGTAGCTTGTTTGTTTTTCCTACATACTTTCTAGACAGTTACTATGCAACGCACTCACTAGCACAAAGTATCTTAAAAGCAAGTTTTGAAAGAATACAGCACACTGGTGTGAAATTAAGTATGCATCAAAGAACATAAAAATGTAAGAGAAGCTTCACTAGATTATGACACAGTCCATCTAGTCCACACAGTGGCCCACCAACTGGGTCTGGGTATCTCAAGCGGAAGATACACCTACCACAATTTTGTCTAATCCTTTCTTAAACCTATCTAGGCTGGTTGCTGTTATCACCTCTTCTGGCAGCGAAATCCATAGTCCAACGACCCTCTAGGTGAAGAAATATTTCCATTTGTCTGATCTGACTCTCCTATCCATCAGCTTTCTTATCCATCCAGTGCCCCCTGGTTCTACTGTTGTGTGATTTTTTTTTTCTCTATTTGACTTTTCTATACCATGCATGATCTTCTATACTTCAGTCAGGTCCCCTCTTAAACACCATCCTTCCACGCTGAAGAGGCCTAGATGTTGCAGTCTGATTTCATATGGGAAGTGTTCCACACTCTTAATCAACTTGGTTGCCCTTTTCTGCACCTTTCCCAGTTCCACAATATCCTTTTTGAGGTGTGGTGACCAGAATTGTACACAATATTCCAAATGTGGCCTCACATAGATTTATAATGAGGCAAAATGACATTTCTATTCCCTTCCTAACTATTCCTAGCACTGAATTAGCTTTTTCTGCTGCGCTGCTGCCCACTAAGCCGACATCTTCATTGAGTTGTGTACCAGAACCCCAAGACCCCTTTCCTAGTGTGTTGCAGAAAGCTCAGCCCCAAGATGATTAGCCCCAATGTATATTACTTGTTAAGACTGAATCACATTTGCCACTTGGTTGCCCACTCACCCAATGTCAAGAGATCCCCCTGGAGCTCTCTGAAATCTCTTTCACTTTTAACTATCCTGAATAATTCAATGGATTATGGAATTATTGAATACTGAAGTAAGTTCAATTCAAATGTAATTTCACAAATATCTATCATTAACAGTAACACAGTTTGGATCTTACACAGACCCATGATTTATGAAGGGTAATGATTGTTTGACATGATTGTTTCACTACAGTTCCCCACTGGCTACTAAGCAGAATGCAAAATCATAGTTAATATCATATACAAAGCCATGATTTGACGTGATATCCAGATTGATAAACCATACTTTAGACCTATCATGCAATCTCTGAAGGCTGCTGTACTGCAGAAACAGAAAATGACTTATTTTAAATACCGTACACAAGCAGTCCCTAGGGCAAACCATTAGCACAGCTCCATTCTACATATAGAACTACTCTAATCAGTTGATCTACAAACGTTTCAGGAAAGTTCCCAATATATATATTTTTAATGCAATACAGACATAATTAAAGCTGTCTCTGTGCAGTAAGAGTAAGACAAAACTCTTCCTTAAAGTCTGTTTTATTCAACCCCCTTTTTCCTGCTTACCTCAATTCCCCATTTCCATTTTCCAGTGGCAAAGCACACAGAAAACCACTGGCCACTTATGAGTATTCTGAAGGCTATCCAATCAATATGGAGCTGCCGTCTGAAATGAGACCTGAGCAAATTTCCTTGCATATCCCAGATTCACTTTAGAGCATTGCAGAATAGAGATCTGTATCACCTTGCATAAAACACACATGTACCTCCTTTACCCAACAGAGAGAGAGATTTTCCATAAACAATTAACAGAGCTTTAAAAAGAATGTCTCGCTGAGCTTCATTATAACTGCATTCACCAATCTGTAATAAGAAAAAGAAATTGCTGCTCTTTGGAG
Source organism: Aspidoscelis tigris stejnegeri (assembly GCA_023333525.1). NCBI lineage: Eukaryota > Metazoa > Chordata > Lepidosauria > Squamata > Teiidae > Aspidoscelis > Aspidoscelis tigris. Next base: position 77,570,404 of record JALMGA010000005.1, on the reverse strand, counting down.
ATACATTAGGTTATTTTTAAAAAAGAAAGAAAGAAAAAGAAAAATTGCTATATTCTATGACTTCACCGCAAAAGATGCACTTCCTGATATAGAACTTGCCAACAGACTATAATCCTAATGTGGCTCTGCATATTCTCTCCTTGACCTGAGTTTACTCTAAAGATTCCTCCTTACTCAATTCAAAGTGACAACTTGCATCTTCATCCAAGCAGATGCAGGTGTTTTATCATGCACTCAACTCCATTTCTCTATTATTACCCATACTGAAGCCCAATGTAGCAAAGAAAACACAAAAACCATATGATGACAAGGTTTTACTAACACACAAACACAGAGAGTCAGGAGAAAGAACATACGTTATTATAGAACTAATAAAACCACTCACCTCTGGGTACCCCCCTTTTCTATTTAAGCCCCGAGTTAATGCAGCTTTAAATGATCTTCTCCGAGGATGAAGAATTCCGACAAAAAGATGTTCTAACTAATCTTAACTAGCTTCAGGCAATAAGCAGCTCATTAATCTACCAGTGCTGACAAACCAGTTAGAAGTTTACACTACTGATGCCAAAACTAAACCGGCTCACATCTAAACCAGTGGTTCTCAACCTGGGGTCGGGACCCCTTTGGGGGTCAAATTACCCTTTCAGAGGGGTCGTAACAAGTCTCCCGCCGCCCTTCCCTCCCACCTCCCAGCTGCTCCGCCCCTGTAGTTGGGGGTCACCACAACATGAGGAACTCCATTAAGGCGTCGCGGCATTAGGAAGGTTGAGAACCGCTGATCTAAACAGTTACAAAGTCTCCTTGAAAAACCAACAAAAAGATAAAGGAGGTCACTAAACCACCAAGTCTGTTGAAAACTCCACTGGTAAACATTTTTTTTAAGTGTATGATCTTCAAATTGCAAGGAGGTGTCAGAGATAAGGCATACAACAGGCAGAGTTTTAAAATCCTGCGGAAATCAGTTCTTAAAAATGAAACAGACAATAAGCAATGGAATAAGGCAAGAGAATCCAGCCCACTACATTTGGCATTTCTGTTAAAACATGAGAGATGATTCAGAACCTAGTTCAGCTTGCACACACAAATGTGTAAGTCTCCAGACTGCCAGCAGCAAAATAGATCAAAACACACTTCAGGATTGTGCTGAATTAAATTCAATGCTATCTTACCACCCAGAGAGGCCCAGGGCTATCAGGCACTTCACCTCACAAGCCCAGTTCTCTTTGATAACAAAGGCAAGGTGAGGAACAGATGAGGATCAGCTGAACACAAGGGAAATTAAACAGCAAACACTTCTGCTCCCTGACACATTTCCCTCAACATTTTTTTTCAGAAAGCCCCCCACCATAAATCAAAATATGACTATTATGACTACTCCAGAAGACCTGAGAGGCTTATTCAAAAGGGAGTACTTCTAGAAGGAATCTAAGGATTTGGTTGAATTCACAATGTGACCACTTAAACTACTGATTGGTAAAATAGACCATACCAATATCATTAAAACAGATTAAAAATAATACAGAATGCAGACATAATATATTACAGAGTGCATCTATAACTGCACAGAGTATAATTGTAAGAAGGAAGGAAGGAGGAGGAGGAGAGATTTATAAAATTCCATGATGCCATTTAAGCCATCTTTAACATAATTTATTCCTATATGTCCAATATGGCATCTCTAATACTCAACTATAATTGACAGTCATGAGAGAGTCAGGCTCTACCTTCCAGCTCTGTTGCACACACAGAGTCTTTCATGGTTAGCAATCCTATTTCATTATCGTGTCAACGTAGTCAAATTGCAAATGCAAAGAAAGCTTTACAAACACCTATGGACTTTTTAAAATGACATTTACATACACTAGCACTTTTTGTTTCAAAAAAATCTCAAAGCTGTTTACAAGAAACAGGAAAAACAAGGATAAAAAACTCACAGGAAGCCTCTTTGAAACACCAACTAAAAACACATTAAAACCAGGAAGAAAGAAACTTTCACACAAGGAATGTCTGAGTAAAAAACATAGGCCTTTAATAGGTATATATTTGTAAGTGTAGGCACCTCATAAACAGCAGAGAATAAGCCTTTCCCAAGGCTTACCTGCTGTGGACAGCTTAAATGCTGTCCACAAGTATTCCTACAGCACCAGGAATGGTTCAAGAGACAGGTCCTTACTTGTCAAGCCACAAGCCACCCTCCTGCCCCTGACATGAAGTGCCATAGCCCATACAAGGCCAGGAACACTACAAAAAGGCTTGCTGTTCACGTTGCTACATCACCTGGACAGGAATGGGCCTGTTTCAGCACTCGGCATGAGAAAGGCCCAACCATTCCTGTTGTGCCTGGAATAGTATTTGGAGGTCATTCCACAAAGGTAAGTGCAAACCTAGCCCAAGACAAGCAACAGAAAGGGAATCATTTAGGGGCCCTATGTCCAAAGCCTCTTGTTTAAAGAACGCTTCAGATTTGTTACTCATGCAAGCTTGTGGAGAAACATCATGTTGCAAGATGTGGCTTAACAAATTTGCTAGCTATGTTTTCCCACTGATTACTGCTTCCTGTTCTTTCAAGAACAAGTTACAGAGCCCACCTGATCCGGTGGCTGCAAACCAGCAGTTATACTATTTGCTTAGAATAAGGCTTTTTAAAGAGTCCATTCCTAGTCCGGCTCCAGCTGCCTGAGAGAGGGTTGGTATGGCTACTTCTAAAATCTATTAAAGAAAGCACAACTGAAAGGCTTCCAAGATCTAGAAAACCCCATATTTCTTCTTCATAAACAAGCATTGGAGTGACTTCTGCACTTAAGCCCATTAAGAATTGGTCTTTTGGTGCCATGGTTCTTATAATTCAATAGTTTGTTTATTGTTTGTGAGGCAGCTGTTGCTTTTGCAGAATAATTTTTTAAAATGCAACATCCATCAGCCAGGAGAAAATGTTAATCCAGATAATGATATGATTTGACTCACCAAATTATTTCATTACATAACCCTAATTTATGAAGCCCCTTCTTACCAAGGACAGCTACCTATGTATTATTGTTGAACAACAAATTTTTAACACTGCAATAGGAGCTACATTTCATTAAAGTTCCCCTCATTCAGTTGGTTGGTTTATATGCCACCCTTATTAAGCCTCAGAGCAGAATACGATATATGTCAGACATATTGCTGCTCCCAGATTTACATCTAACAGGACACAATGCACAAGGAAAAGTGCACTGAGAGGAACTGAGGGGACTTAAATGGCAGGGTCAACCTGTGGAGAGGTCCTAAAATGCCAGCTTATCTCCCTTCCTACAGCCCATGGATAGAATAGCTGTCCAGATGACAGGTGAGAAGAGAATCGAACATGGCTGCTCTGCTGAGGGCAGATGGAAAGGCCCTGCTGTGCCACCTTGTCTTCCTCCTGCAGTCCAATATGGTTGCCCAGATAGCACTCAAAGAGGGAACCACTTAAAGTTGACATTAGCACCATATCATCGTCATACAGTAGAATCTTAAGTGGTCTACAGAAGAATCTCAAGTGGTCTAACTTAGGCATATGAAAATTATTTTCTTTCAGGACAACAACAGAAATTATGTTAAGCTGCCTCCTTTTAGTGTTCCTTCATGCAAGGACTTGCATTGGTGTATAATGCCCTAATCAGTGCCATCACATTTTACTCTATGTTTGTAGATTGAAATTTGTCCCAAAAAAGGTCCCTATCTATAAAGTCAAGTCAATAAAAGTTGTGTATTACTGCCAACCTTTTTGTGTGTATTTGTCAACAGTTTGCTGACAGGAAGGATGTAACAATTACTAACAGCTGAACTCTCTTTTTTGAAGGCAGCCCACTTGTCCACTGAGGTACCATTAAGATAAGCCAATTCTTCAATCTTAAAAGATATTTTGTATAGCATTTTTGCTTTAACAGTTGTTAAATGGCAGACTGCTAATCTGGGGGGAAGGATTAACATCTCTCACCTTTTTAAAAGACACTTTGTCCAATTCCTCACAGTGCAGAGTATCCCACAACATGGTGCCCCACTTTAGGTAATTTGGCCTACAATGAGGTGTCCTTTTTGTGGACAGCTTATCCCAACCCAGTTTTGGAAGTCACAAACGAAAGTTCCTTGCCTCCAAAACTGCCAGGGCTGTTGCAACTCGGCCAGGATAAGCTGTTTCCAGTGCCACATCTGGATACTCATCAAAACGGCGCTGGACAGTCCATGTTTTCAGCAGATTTTATCATTTTCACATCATAGTCTACTGCAAGGCCTCATCCTGTGCAGACAAAACAGTCTACGGAGGTGGTTTTTGAGTAGGCCCTTCTATAGTGCAGACAATACATTCTAAATGTCCTACTAGGCCAGTCTACTGGTCAAGTGTGGACTCAATCTTAATTGAATTGTTTATATGTGTGAAGAGACCAGCCAAAAAGGGGAGGGGGGCATCAGTCTGTAAAAATTACTGTGTTTCACATGTACTAACCTTTGCAATAATCTGCAGGATCTTCTTGTTCTTCATCATCAGATCCCAAAATTTCCTCCTCAGGCTCTGGTGGTACTGGCTCTGGCAGAGGTGGAGGAGGTGGTGGAGGTGGAGGTGGCGGTGGTGGTGCAGAGGGCACTTTTTGTTGAGGCTCTGGCCTATAAAAGCAAAACAGAACAATCATTAAACAAAGCAACTTGATCATGTAAATCCATTCTCCGTCATTACTGCTGAAACATACAATCCTAACCTAGAAAAGCCACATTAATCTGCTTATTCAACAGTAACCACAGCAGGTATTTATCCTTATGCTAAGTGTACTTAGACACATTGGGTCAAACAGAAACAATAATTTTCTCTAATAAATTTTCCATTTTTTCTTCCCATAGGGAGGAACAGGGATTTTTTTTTTAACCACTTCCTATATATGCTGGATGAGATAAACCAACAAATAAAGGCTACCAATATTCAACACAGAGCAGCATCACCTCTCAATCACAGAAATATCCCCTAAGCCAAGAGTGTCCAACCTTCCGGCATCTCTGGGGCAGACTGAAAAAAGAAGGGTTGGCTTGGGGCACACATTAAATATACAAAATAATGAAAACTGATGTGCAGAAAAAAGAAAAGGTCCATGCATAATTTCACAATGTTTTAGTAAACTTATTATTTTCTGTTGGCACACATTCATAGCCCCTGCCCTAAGATTTGGAAAAGCCAAATTCTCTAAAGTTCGTTTGCTTATTCTAGCACTTATAAGTACTAGAATAAATAAATACATATTTCTGACATGGTTCTGGGGTGGTGATGCCCATGGGTTCAGGATCATCCCAGTATAATTCATCCTTAGACAAAAATTGTTTGATTAGATTATTTAAAGAAACAGTTACACAAGGATACAGCTGGCACAGTAACTTATAATTATCATAAAAGTCAGGGAATGAAGGCAACATTTACTGAAAATCTGAGTCTTTTCTTCAGAAATTAGAATGACAAAGTACGGAATACAGTGCAACCATATTGTGTTTCAGGGTTAATCTAGGGAATTGGCCACAAAACATATGCTTTTTAGGACTGTATTCATTTAAATAATCATGGCAGAATTGCTACAATGAAGTCAAATCTACGAAAAGCTGCATAGAGTTTGCCACTGTTTAATATCCTATATTTTATCTTCTGTATTTTATCTTCAACATGTTATTTATTAATTTTTCTGCACACTATTTTTTCTCTTTCTGTACTTTACTTCAGTGCAGCTACTTTTTTCTCTCTGCTCTTTTTTAAAAAGTGAAAACACGCTTCAGCAATATACATAAAGATATCACACTTCAAAAAAGTTAAACAAGATCAATATAAATGTACAATTTAAACATTTGAGACCACACTGTTCATAAAACAAGAAAGAAGCATTCCAGCATTTCTGCTTTTTCCTAGGATAACAGTTAATGAAACTGATACATTGAGAGAAAGCAGGAGCCAGGATACCTTTTAACAAGGAAATTTATTTTGACTATAAGCACATTATATAGTGTATATGGGATACAGGCAATGAACTTGAAAGTGCTAGGAAATGTAAAAGGAAATCCACTCCAAAGAAAAACTACTAAATCTAAGATGATCATTCCCTGACAAAAGAAACATATACGTAAGATATACATAAGAGGGCAAGATATAGTTATTGTACATGCCCATAATCAAAATGCAACAGGATATAAATTTATTTTTATTCTTATGCATTACACACTATTGCCATTCATTTCTTTACACCTCATATCCCTTCATTACAAAATGCAGATACACATACTCTCACACACTCTTATTCACTGATGTATGCTCCCATGCTTTCAGCTGAAGCTACCATCTGCAGTGATCTTGGAACCCAAGAAAATAAAATATATAATTTATTCCACTTCTTCCTCCTCTATCTGCTAAGAAAAGATGGAACCAAGTTCCACGATCCTAGGGGTTTTTTTTTTTCAATGTTGAGCTTAAAGCCAGCTTCTGTACCCTCCTCTTCCAAGGCTGCTTCCGCACAGGGGCAAATAAAACCTGATCTCCGGCACCCGGATTTATTAAAACCGGCTCCCAGGGAAACCGGTTTTAATAGCTCTGGGTGCCCGGTAGATCCGGTTTAACGGGGTAGATCCGCATCTAAGAGATATGGATCTACCCCGCGCCCGTGCCTCCGCACACGCGGCAAAGATCCGGATTGGAGGCGGGTGCTGTGCGGACGCACGGCACCTGTCTGCGATCCGGGACGGAGGGCCCTCCCCCAGCCCACCAGGATTGCCTCGCCAGAGCCAAGCCTGGCAAGCCAGGGGACCTCGCGGTGGCGGCTAACCCTCGCCCCAGAAGCGGCAGATCGCCGCTTCTGGAGCCATGGCGAGCTTGCCTAAAGCCCACCCTAGCCCACCCTGGGGGGAGCGCAGCGAATCCCCTCCTTACCTTGTCAGTGTCGCCCTGTTTCTGAGGGTCGACACCCAGGATGAAGTGCACCTGCGTCCTGCGCGTCTCCTGGGTAGCCGGGGCTGATACTGGTGCGTTGCCCTGACTAGACGGCGTGCCTGCGCAGAACGCCTCCTGAGGGCAAGGGCTGCCAGTAGCAGCCCCAGCCACTCAGGAGATGCGCAGGACGCAGGCACACTGAATCCTGGCCACCAACCCTCAGAAAGAGGCCGACGCTGACAAGGTAAGAAGGGGATCCGCCTTGCTCCCCCCAGGGTGGGCTAGGGCGGGCTTTTGGGAAGCTCGCCCTGGATCCAGAAGCGGTGATCCGCTGCTTCTGGGGCGAGGGCGAGCCGAAAGGTAAGAGCCCCCTGGCTCGCCATGCTTGGCTCCGGGGAGCCAATCATGGTGAGGCGGGGGAGGGCCATGGGTGAGCACACTTGCGCTGTGCGGCCGCATCCGAAACGGATGCGGATTCACAGCGCAAACCACTTGAAATGTGGTGTGCAAGAAACACACATTAAGCACACATTAAGTCCGGATAGGTGCGGACGCACCCACCGGTAGTGTGCTTTTTTGCCCCCGCTAATGCGGACGCTCCGGCAGCAAACCAGTTTTGCCCCAAAATCCGCATTAAAAATGGGCTCCCTGTGCAGACACCCCTCACCGGAAGTGTTCTAATTAGCGACCCGTGTGCGGAGGTGCACATTGGAATGTGTGCTTAATGGGCGTTAAAGGGCCTGTGCGGAAGCACCCCAAGAGGCTCCTAAACTCTTCTTCACTTTCTGCCATCAGAGTGGTATGGCCTACATATCTGAGGTTCTTAATCTTTCTCCCACCAATCTTAATTCCAGCTTTTGATCCATCCAGCCTGGTATATCTCACTATGTACTCTGCATATAACTTAAATAGGCTCATACTCCTTTCCCAATCTTCAATCAATCAGTTGTTCCATATTTGGTTCTAACTGTTGCTTCCTGATCCATGTACAGATTCTTTAGGAGACAAGTAAGTGCTCAGGTACTCCCATCTCTTTAAGAACTTGCCACGATTACTGTGATCTACACAGTCGAATGCTTTAGTGTAGTCAATGAAGCAGAAGTAGATGTTCCTTCTGGAAATCTCTTGCTGTCTCTACAATCCAGCAAATGTTGGCAGTTTAGTATCTAGTTCCTCTGCCTCTATGAAAACCAGCTTCTATTTCGGGTAGCTCTTGGTTCACACATTGCTGAAGCCTAGCTTACAGGATCTTGAGCATAAACCTGCTAGTGTGTGAAATGACACAACCGTTCAGTAATCTGAACATTCATTGGCACTGTTACATAAACAGACCTTTCCCAATCCTGTGGCCACTGTAGAGTTTTCCAAATCTGCTGCCATAACAGCATCATCTTTTAAGATTTTAAATAATTCAGTAATTTTTAAAAATTCAATCACAATGCTTCTTAAGGCCCACTTGACTCTCCAGGCTCCAGGTGAGTGACCACAGCACTGTGGTTATCAGTCATGTTAACAACTTTATTGCATAATCCTTCTGTGTATTCCTGCCACCTCTCCCTAATCTCTTCTACTTCTGTTAGATCCCTAACATTTTGGTCCTTTATCATTCCCCTCCGCCCCATATCTCCAGTTTTTTTGAAGAGATCTCTTATCTTTCCTACTTCATAGTTTTCTTCTGTTGGTTCGTATTGCCCAGAGAGGAAGACAGAAGTAATTAATTCTGAAAGGGGTGAAAACAGGAACTTGTGACTATCAAAGGCAGCATTGGCTAGGGCACAAACTCAATAATCAAACTTCCTAATTTAGAATTGTTTGCTTCTACCATGCATATACACTTATAAATAAAATTAGCCATTACTAAAAGGCTATATGTCCCTGATATGCTGTTTCATACAAAGGAAACTCTTTTTTTAACCTTTAGCAGTCACTTAACATTATGAACATCTTTTTTTTTAACTTCATCATTTAATTCTTGTTTCACAGTTGTAATTACTTTATGTCATTCAGTCATGTACTGGCTGGGCTGATGTTTACATAAGCCGTGGAAGCTTATTTTACTTTATACATCTTACATAAAACAAAAGGGGAGGAGTACAATTAGCATGCATGCAAATATGGTACATTCTATTTCTGCATTTGGCATTGCATCAGTACTACCCACTTGAGAGCAGTCATCCATCATAATCGGTGCTTTTACAAACTGGGAGTTCTGCACGCTCGCAAGTTTGTGATGTCCCTCATCGTTTACAAGAAAAATGGAACTCAGACTCACGTATTTGCAATGTCGGGGCAAGGACACGGCAGTTTTCTGCTGTTCTTTTGAGTAAGAAGGGCCAGAAAACAACGCATGTTTTGAAATTCATGCCATTTGGCAAAACCTAACTCTTAAGAATACTGAAGACCTGTATACAATTTTGACACCATAGCGTTAGCTTACCATGTAGAAATCTGGGCATTTTTCTTCATAACAAGCCTTTTTAAAAAGACTGTTCCATGTCTGGAACACCTGGGATGCTCTATTCTAATTCTGAATCTCTCAAATCCAGAAAAATCAGCATATCCCTAGTTCCTCCAAGGGAACAAAAGGAACGGATAAAAGTAAACAAGGCCTACTCCATCTTTTCTATGCACATTTCCTAGGAAAATCAAAGCACATGGTGTTCATATGTCTTCAAGTGCAAACTGCACAACATTTGCACAAAGAGCATCCAGTACTCACTTTTCACCTGGAGCCACAGGCACAATCAACACAGTTTCCATGGCTCCTAATTACCAGGAAACATTTCCTAACAGCCTCTTTCATACTGTATGTTGCACGCTGCAAAACATGTAGCTTGTCTGGGGCCTGTACAAAAAGACTTTTCAGAAACAGCAACCAAAAAATATAAACAGTCCCACAATGAATCTACTGCAACTCTCAATTTGTCCATCTACCTACTCCACAAAGTTATTTTTTTAAAAGATACCTAAACAGTATAATGGCAGCAAAGTGCACAGAGTAGAATGATAAAAAACAGAAAAGACAAAATGCAGCTGTATGAAACATATACAGTTTACTAATAATGTGCACACACATTCATTGAACAAAAATTAGTTAAATAAACACTTCAGATTTCCCTGTAAGCTAATAATAATCTTAAGATGTTTTTAAGTGTGCATCTTGTTTTATTTGTATTTCATTTTAATCTGTATCTGCTCTCAATTTGTATCTTGTTTTAATTTATTTTTACCTGTTGTAACCCGCCCAGAGGCCTTCGGGATAGAAATGTAAATAAATAAATAAATAAATAAATAAATAAATAAATAAAGCCTCAATTTCAGAGTTATCAACCTTACATAACAAAAGAGACAACGGTACTTCAATTTTAGCAAAGTATGTATCTTTTTTCAAAAAATGTTACATGTTTTCCAAAATATATATCAGCATATCAGTGTGTTTTATGTTTTAAGCTTTAAAAGGTCCAAGTCTCTTCTGTGCACAAAAAAGCAGTATAATAGCATATCCAAACAGAAATATTGTACCATACTACTTCTCCTGCTATATTCTGATGTTACTATGGCAACTGGCTCGATTTCTACTCCCATCACCAACTGCCAAAGACAACTCTAGCTAAGCAGAAAAATGGCTTTATGTATGTATTAGCTATCCTTAAGCAGGAATTTTGGATTTTTAAAATATCGTCTTCATTATTCTTACATAGTTTAATATCAAATGATGAGCTAAGGCAAAGAGTACCTCTACCTATTGAAGAGCAATTGCAAGAATTACCACCTTCTCAGCTAGGTTGGTCCACACTGTGCCCTGTATGAACAGCATGTACCACTGCTTTCTCACCAGGATGATGATGATGATGATGATGATGAAGAGTAGTTGGCTTTTCTATCCCACTTTTCTCACCCATTTTAAGGGGATTCAAAGCGGCTAACAAAGCTTTCTGTTCATCTCACAACAGGACACCCTGTGAGGTGGGTGGGGCTGTGAGAGCTTAGAAGAGAGCTATGAGTATCCCAAGGTCACCCATTTGGCTTCATAGAGGAAGGCGGAATCAAACCCGGTAGAGTTTGGCTCCTTTAACCACTAGAACAAACTGGCTCACAACCCTGCTTCCAAATTTGAAGATGTGAGTGGGATTGCTATCGTTATGTGCTTCACTAGGTTTTGATTCTCCTCAAGCTCAGTTATTCTGCTCCCCAGATGAAAGCTGTGCTGGGTAACAATGGCAAGATCTGGGTGATGTAGCTTTGTTTCATAAGCCCCTCTCTCCAAAGCTTGGTGATTCTGCCAGTTTGGCTATCCAAACTATGCCAAGACAGTTCAAAGTCTGAAAGGCCCATAAAGGAAGGGAAGTGTCCTGTTCTCAAAGGAGTTGTTTTGACCTGGAAAAGATAGGTGCAAAATCTGGAATACTCTTGGATTCTCCACTGTGGAGGCATTTCACGAGGAGATAGTTGCCAGGAATACCTACTTGGTCTACTGTTTAGGGAGCCAGACTCTTATCTGGGAATACCGAGTTCGATTCCACACTCCTCCATGAAGCCAGCTGGGTGACATTGGGCTAGTCACAGCTCTCTTCTGAGCTCTCACAGCCCCACCTACCTCACAGGGTGTTCTGTTGTGGGGAGAAGAATAGAAAAGCTTTGTCAGCCCCTTAAGTGGGTGGGTGAGAAAAGCGGGGTGGAAAAGCCAACTCTTCTTCTACTACTTCCAGCTACAGCTGGTTCTCCAGTTACAGTTCTTTCTATATATAGCAGTGGTTCTCAACCTTCCTAATGCCGTGATCCCTTAATGGAGTTCCTCATGTTGTGGAGACCCCCAACCACAGGGGCAGAGCAGCTGGGAGGTGGGAGGGAAGGGCGGTGGGAGACTTGTCGCGACCCCTCTGAAAGGGTAGTTCGACCCCCAAAGGGGTCCCGAACCCCAGGTTGAGAACCACTGATATATAGTTTGGCCACAGTAATCCATACCCTGGATATAGTTTGGGCCTATGTAGAAAGGACCAACATGTCCACAGTGATCTCTGCTCTGCTAACACCCAGAATGGACTACCATAATGTACTCCAAATAGGGCTATCCTTGGCAACAAATAGGAAGCTATAGCTAGTAGAGAAGGCTGCAGCAAGACTGCTGACAAAGATCCAAAAAGCACTGCACTGGCTGGAATCTCCTAGGGAGCCCAAGACACAGTGTTAACAATAACCTATAAGGCCACAAAGGGCTTGAATCTCAAATATCTAAAGAAACAAACTCTTCCCACATAGATTTCCCCATGCCTTTACATCTTCTAGAAAGGTCCTCTTGTCTGTGTGAGAGGACCAGCACTGGTACTTCTCAGGTTGTGGAACAACCTCTCCATTGATGTGTGTAACACCTTATTGTACATGTTTAGGCAACTGGTAAAGATGCACTTTTTTACTCAAGTCTTTGATGGATTACTAGCCCATTCTCTCCTCCTAAGAAATGCAATTATAATTTTAATTATTTTTTAAACTGCTATTTTATGTGTGATTTTAATCAGCTTTACTTCTAATTTTAACCTGTCGGCATAGCTTTTATAGGTTGTAACTCACCCTGAGACGGGATGAGATATAAATGTCAATAAATAAATAAGAATTACTTATATATAATCTTGTGCTGAATATTTTTAAAAAATAATTTGATCCTTTAGAGAAAAGAATACAACCAACACAGATTTCTGACTCATTGCTTAACGAATTTGTGCTTAATGTCCATGACTAATACTGTGTCTGTTTCCCCTCATATTCTCCTTAAGTTACTACTATTTCACTTTCTTTAATGTTATAAATGAAAAATTATCAGTTAATTTACATGCTGTAAAGGAAATAATGATAAAATTATGATATAAATTAAAGAGCCTTTTGAAATAGAGGTAAATCCCCCCAAAACTGGTAAATTGACAATTTACCTTTCCTACAGCAATTACAAGTTTGGAATAGTTTTCAAGTGTCCTTTCAAAAAGAGAATTAAGAAAGAGCCATGTACAAAAGCACTCCATGCTCTCTTCAAAGCTGAAGAAGAATAAGCTGCAAGATGCATTGTAATTCTGTGGCAAACAGGCCAGCAGATGTTAGGAAATAAGCTTTTATCGCTTCATAATTTTATATTGCTTTTGATATTTATCACTGCAGCAAAGAAATATACTCTAGTACCATAAATAATGCATTACAGTCATTTTCCAGGTTGTCTATTCTGGAGCAGATTACAAACTCTATTTAAAATATCATTTACTTCTTACTTACAACCTGACACCTAAGGTCGGGTACAGCAATTAAAATACAAAAATTTAAAAAATTTAAATGCACAAAATAAAAATTCAAAGCAGTTAGGAACAGTACAATAGAACTGTACAGAACTGCCTCCTCAGCCAAAGGCACAATAGGCAAATCTTTACCAACCTCATGAGCAATGGTGCTTGACACACCTTCAGACTGAGGTCACCCCACAAGCTAGAAGGCCCTCTCAAGGCTTCCCATAATTTCATCTTCTACAGATAGATGCACTGCCAAAAGACCTCTCCAGGAGGTCTAAAGGTACAAGCAGGTGTTTATGGGAAGAGGCACTTGTTTAGATACCTGTGGTTCAAGTTACTTAGGGCTCTCGAAGTCAGAATTGACCAACAGTGCCCATCAGAAGCCTGGCTGCTGCATTTTGCACTAGCAGCATCTTCCAAGGCCAGTCCCATGTAAAGTACATTCACAATATTCCAATCTGACAAGGATCACTACGGGCACATTGGTCTTTCCAGACTGAGGCATTAGACCAGCCCAATGTGCCTCGTAGCAAATTTCAATCACAGAAGGCAGTTTAGCAGAAGGCCAAAACCCCAATAGGCCACAACTCCATCTTCATTGGACCAGGTCATGGAGTAGGATATAGTGCCAAAATGTTATCATATTCTATTCAACCAGCAGCCCTTTTTGAAGTACTGTATATTCTGGCGTATAAGGCTACTTTTTAACCCAGGAAAATCCTCTCAAAAGTCGGGGGTCGTCTTCTACGCTGGGGGTCGTCTTCTTATACGGCGAATATATCCCAAATTCTATATTTTAACTGGAAAGTTGGGGGTCGTCTTGGAGAATATAGTCTCCAAGCCAGCTATTTCAATATACCAGTCAAAAAAGAGCATGCAAACAGCACACTGACATGGTCTGGTGCCATTTCTGTGTGCATGGTCCAAAAAGTCCTGGCCAACAACTTCAACAGTCAGGGGTACATGATGTCTAGAATGCAGACAGCCTTAATGTGACCCAGTGGTAACCCATCGCACCTTGAGATTAGTTGCCTATACCAGGCCACTCCAGCCTTCTATAATGCAGGGTAGCTCCATGCAGTGCAAAAAGGGCCATTGTCTCTGTGCAGACAGAACCGTAGTTGCCAAACCAAGAAGAGCTCAGAAGAAATTCACAACTTCTCCTCACTGTGATAATGCAGAGAAATAGAATTGAGCATCATCAGCTTACATTTGATATGCCCAGAATTCCTAATGACCATCCCAAAGAGCTTCATACAGAAGGTAAAAATAGCACTAGTGCCAGAATGGTGCCCTGTGGCACTCCATAACCAAGCTGCCAGGACACAATCAGCCTATGATGATTTATGAGATAATTTCCACACCTACCTGCAGAAACAATGTAACACAGTGCCCTGCTACCCCATGATGATCTAGAACGGTGACGGCCAACCTATGACACGCGTGTCACAAGTGACACGCCAAGCCCTTTTGGGTGACACACATGGCCACCCTGGCACCTGGGCGTGTAGTGCTTGTTTGTTCTTGAAGAGTACAAAATACCAACTTTCAATTGAAGATTTAGCAACAAAAGTAACTAATGTAAAGAATTATTTGTTTTTGCTTTTAATAAAATACATATATCAAAAATATAACTTTTTTACAAGAGCCACAAATACAACAAAATTATGGATATTTCTAGATGTGACACAGCACCTGTGTTAAGCTAGGTTTTCTTGCGAATTTTGACACACCAAGCTCAAAAGGTTCGCCATCACTGATCTAGAACAATACCATGTCCAGTGGAATCAAGGCCACTGAGAGATCAAAGGGGATCGGGCTCTCTCCCATAGAATGTCATCAATCAGAACAATCAAAGCCAATCCTAAACTGACACTAAGGTTGTGTCCCCATGCACGTTTGGTCCCATGGCTTTAGGTAACTGGTTTATCTCCAAATTGCCTACAGATACCCAGCCACCACTCTTTCTAATGTTTAGCTCAAGAAGGAGGAGGAGGAGGAGGAGGAGGAGGAGGAGCTGGCTTTTCTACTCCACTTTTCTCACCCATTTAAGGGGACTCAAAGCGGCTGACAAAGCTTTTTATTCTTCTCCCACAACAGACACCCTGTAAGGTAGGTGGAGCTGTAAGAGCTCAGAAGAGAGCTGTGACTAGCCCAAGGTCACCCAGCTGGCTTCATGGAGGAGGGTGGAACCAAACCCGGTACTCCCAGATAAGAGTCCGGCTCCTTAACCACTAGACAAAACTGGCAGACTTCAATGAGCAAAGGGGGAAATGTGTAAACTGAGCAGTAGCAAGTCTACATTTCGAGTTCCAAGAAAAGGTCTTTTCTGGAGTAGATGAACCACTGCCTCTTTCAAGGCTGGTCATATCATCCCATTCCATGGTGATGCATTCACTAGACCAAGCAGTCCCATCCTCACTGTTTGCTTTCATCAAGCAAGATGGGCACAGGTCAGGGAGACATATTGCAGGTCAAACAGCTGCAAACATATTGTCCACATCATCAGGCCTCAACCATTAAGTGATCCCACAAAATCAGATTATTCAATGCTCCAGACACACCACTTGACATTGTATCAAAAGCACCATTTTAGTGAGGATGAAGATTAGTTATTTTATTCTCAAAGTACTTTACAAACAGCAGGCTTATAAGGGCTCTGATTTCACTTTTGTCAGAGCAGATGACAGCAGCCCCTTCACCTTTCTAGAGAGTTCTTCTGGCCAGTGTCTTTGAGAACGCAATAAAGGTTGCAAAGTAAGGCTGTGGTCACACACAAGGCTTAATCCAGCTTCATTCCACTTTCAGAGTGAGAGAATACATCAGCAAAGTGACAGGCTGTTTTCTTTTAGTAGTGAATAACTCAGAAAACTCACCTTTGGGATAGATAACGCAGAAAGGAAATTACTGGTCACTTTGCTGGTGTGTTCTCTTGCTCTGAAGGTGGACTGAAGCTGGATTAAACCTTTGGTGTGACCACAGCCTTACTCATGTCTGGTCAAGTTCATGAGAAAGAATGCTCCAGCCATCTCTGACCAGGAAATAGCCCAAACTCAATGGCATCAGAGAGGACATTTAAGAGTGATTGTGTTAATAGTGTCCTATTTATTTTACTTATTTATTACTTGTATTTCTATCCCGCCCTATACCCAAAGGTCCCAGGGTGGATAACAACTTTTTAAACAAATTACAAATAACTATGTATTAAAAGGATTAATATACATTAAAACACTTTAAAAATTCAGCATATCTAACAATATACTCCATATTAAAATAATGGTGTCTGTAGTGGGGGGAAAGTATAATCACCTCAGCCAAAGGCCAGGGCAAAGAGGTGCGTCTTCACTGCCTTCCTGAATATAAACAGAGAAGGGGAGTGACGCCCCTCCAGGGGGAGACTACTCTATAACCTGGGGGCCACTACTGAGAAGGCCCTCTCTCAGGTGCCCACCCGCCTCACTACTGAAGGCAGTGGGACAACCAAGAGGGCCTCATCACCAGATCCTAAGGCACGTGCAGGTTGGTATGGGAGAAGGCGTTCCTTTAGATATTTGGAGCCCAAGTCCTTCAGGGCCTTGTAAGTCAACGTTAACACCTTGAATTGGGCACAGTAGTGAACTGGAAGCCAATGCAAGCCATTTAAAACTGGCATAATGTGTATCCAAGCAGTTGTTCCGGTCAGCACTCTGGCGGCTGCATTTTGCACTAGCTGCAGCTTTCAAACCATCTTCAAGGGCAGCCCCATGTACAGTGCATTACAGTAGTCCAGTCTAGAGGTTACCAGAGCCAAGTCGTCTCTGTCCAAAAAAGGCTTCAGTTGATGCACCAGGCATAGTTGGGAGTAGGCACTCCTGGCCACAGCCTCCACCTGAGCTTCAAGCATTTTCGCAGAGTCCAGGAGTACCCCCAAATTACACAACTGTCCCTTCCAGGGCATTGCAACCCCATCAAGGACAGGCTGTCTCCCAACTACATGGACCCGAGACTACTACTCCATTCCATGAGGGCTTCCCCAGGACCACCACTGCTGTCTTCTGAAAATTTCCCCTAACATTCACACCACATATTTATTTATTTATTTGTTATTTAATTTCTATCCCGCCCCATACCCAAAGGTCTCTTGGTGGGTAACAATGTTTAAAATGATGGTATCTGTTTTGGGAGGAGAGATATAATCATCTCAGCCAAAGGCCAGAGTAAAGAGATGTGTATTTACCACCTTCCTAAATATATTTATAAATTTATATTATATTATATTGATATTTATATCCTGCCCCATACCCAAAGGTTTCTCAGCGGCTCACAACATTTAAAAACAAACATATTAAAACTGTATCAAACAATACTGAAAGTAGTACAAGGTTTAAAAAATGTAAGGAAGGGGCATGACACACTTCGAGGGGGAGACTACTCCATAGTCTGGGGGCCATCACCGAAAAGGCTTTCTCCCGGGTGCCCACCAGTCTCACTACTGAAGGTGGTGGGACGACCAGGAGGGCCTCACCAATAGATCTTAGGCCACGGGCAGGTCGATATGGGAGAAGACGTTCCTTTTGATATTTCAAACAAAAATGTCATAAATGTTTGTGGGTAGACATTTCTAATGTGTTCCCCATCCTCAGTGATGTAAGAGTGTCACCAAATGGTGATAATATAAATCTGGAAAAGACCAGAAGATACTAAAAATGCAAACTTTAAAGTTTTTTTGCTAACAGTCCTTTAACTACAACTAGCAACAGTCCCACTAATAAGGTGCCATTAAACAAAACTGTCCTCAACATCCTGGCATTTGTTGTTACTCCTGAGTTCACTCTTTGCTTCTATTTCCACCATTTCTGCAGGCAACAGTTGTCTATTAAAAAGCCGCTGGACAAAGCACATGTGTTTTTGAGCGCTGACCCTAAGGCTCCTAGTCTTGGGCTTGAAAGCTAGAGCTGGAAACTCATGAGTCAAAACTCTGGATAGGAGCTTAATTTGTCAATGACTTTTTCTTTCAGGTTTACTTTGTATCTATATTTTACATAGTGCTTAAATGGCACTTGCATGTAATATTGCACAGTATTTTGTTTTAGTTTGATTTAGTTTTGTGATTTGAGTGATAGCTATTATCCATTCTGCCCCACCAAGTCCTTTGTAAGTCCCCTCTATAGGGGACAATGAACTCAGAATGACAACAGGAGACACAGAATGGTTCCGTTGTTCCCATGTTCTGAAACGCTTTGGAATAGCCTATTGACTAACATTGCCAGGCTGGGCCTCTGTAATTCCCCTACCATCAGATGATTCTCCCTGACAAGCAAAACATCATAATACCAATAGAACTAACTCTGAGAAATACAATTAACCTTTGCATAACGCTGTGGTTTGGTTACTACAAGCAACACTGTATTGTAAAGCCATGCTATGCAAGAAACTGCCCCACACATGAAAAAGTGGAGGCTTGGAATACTGCAGAGGGTCAGCCTAACAAAGTTAGTCAATCCCATGCAGGAAACAGTTGGGCAGGGAAGTTAAGGCTGATAAGAGAAAGTATTTCTTTTTTCACAATATGGGTCATTGCTCTATGAAATTTACTACTTGAGGAAGTGGTGATGGTCACTATCCTGAGTGGCTTTAAGAAAGGGTTAATTTCATGGAGGTCAGATGTCTAGATACTATGCCCAGGTAGGAGAGATAGGCACTATGCCTTTAAAGAACTGAGAGCAGGTAAAGGTTTCACCTTCTGCTTCAGAACGGCCAGAAACAAGCCATGGGCCACCATGGAAGATGAACTAAATGGACAGCAGTCTCATCCAAAAGGGCTTCGCTCATGTTCTTACGTTATGCGTTACTACAAGTGTTTCAGAACTTGGGGAACCATTCTGAGTCCACTGTTCTCTACAGAAGACACTTCCAGTGGGTTTGATAGTGGAACACAATGGGCAATACCAATGGAATACTCTGTTTTCAAGTCAAAATAAGGGATTAAGAACATATGAGGAGACCTGCTGAATTGAGTCACAGTCCATCTAATCCCGTACCTGTCTCATACGGTGGCCCACCTATTGCTTCTGGGCATTCTCAAGCAAAGAATGCTCTTGACTCCATACAAGTGGCCTTTAAATGCATCATGCCTATCTCCCCAATCCAGGCATAGTATCTAATTCTAGTAGCCACTGATACACCTGTCTTCCATGAATCTGAGTCTTGACGCCAATAAGGCGACCGTAGTTTTGTGTTTCAAAAGTAATCTAAAGCCTACAGAAATCATAACTGTAACAAGATTGTCGCGCCCTGCCTAAAACTATCACAATCTGCTTGGAACAGTAGCTTCCAGTACTATCTGATGGCTGTTGTGTCTACTAAGTAGAAGCCTATTTTATTTCAAGAGGCTTAGAAAGCTAAAGAAATTATGCCTTCATAATACAGTCTTGAGGTGCAGAGTGCTATACTTTTATAAAGATGTCAGACAGTAGTATGACAACCTGAAGAATCCTGTGTTAATTTTTACAGAAACCATTGAAAACAAGGACTTAACAATAATTTCACAAGAACAGTCTTAGCAGCCTTACATTGTAAATCAACCCAACTTTAAAAAATGGAAAGTAACAATATTCTATGAATCATCCACATTTAGAGGTCTAAAGTGAATGTACGTTTGGCCTACTGTGTTGAAAACTGCAGTGAGGTATTTAATGACAGTAATATAATCATTATGAGCTCACATTGCCTCCTACTTTTTTTTTTTACTTATTTTGACTATTTTACTAGTTGCCAATAAAAAACAAAATTAATCACTGCAGAATGAAGCTGATTGTTTTGTGAAGAACTTAGAGGTTCTTTCTTTTATTCTTTCCTTTGGAAGCAGTAGGAAAACTCATCTTGGAAGATACTGGTAATTCTCCTTTTCTTTCTGGAGAAAATGATTAATCCCCTGGCTGGCCACCAAAAATCCCAAATCTTCTCAGAGAAATATGTCATCAATATGTATCGAAGAGGTTCTCAAATGCCTGAGGTCAGTTCCTAAACGTGAAATTTTGGGCAGGCTGTGAGCACTTCTCTTTCGCAGAAATTGAAGAAAAGGAAGATCTTATCAGAAGACCTTCAGGGGTACCATGGTTGCAACTCTTGATTCATCAAAACTGTTTCAAGGAATATGTGGGAAAGAAAGTAATTATGGATCCCAGGAACTCTTGCAAGAATAGTATATAATCATTTTTCAATGAGCAAAATAGCTCATATTCAATGGGGGACAAAATGCACCACAGGTTTAACAGAGACGCAACTGACAATTGATCCTTAAGAAAGAGGAAATTAACCAGACCTATTATGCTACAATGTCATTTTATTGGAGTAAAATACAACTGCTAAATCTACTTTTATTTACAGTAACAAAAATTAAAAGTGTTACTCCACACACACATATAATTCAGCCTTCTAATTTCAAATACACAAACACGTTGGAACTAAACCCTCTTCTCTTATACATGAAAATGTAACCCTTCAAGTGTTGCAAGGAAACAGTCATGAAAGAGAGAGGAAGGCAAATAAAAGAAGGTAATTAAACCTGATTGTGTCCAGTGATGCTCACTTTGCATTTTACTATTGCATTCCCTTACCCAGTGGTGAAATATTTCATTATTTAACTGGAACATTTTTGCCTGAGACTGATGGGATTGCGCTGGTTTGTTGCAAAACCAACAAGACTAACTTTTTCAGAAAAGGCCCAGAGGCAAAGAGTCCTGAAAAATAATAGCTGGAGTTAATTGTGAACTCAGGTTTCTTTCTGGACATATTCCCACACTGTGACAATAAGCTGGATTTGTTGTCTAGGATGATGTTCCATACTCCCAACTAGAACCAGGGGGCACTCTATGAAGCTGATGGGTAGGAGAGTCAGATCTGACAAGGAGAAGTATTTCTTCACCCAGAGCAGTTTATGGAATTTGCTGCCAGAAGGGGTAGTAACAGCTACCAGCCTAGATGGCTTTAAGGTAGGGTTAGACAAATTTATGGACGACAGATGTATCAATGGCTGCTAGAGTGGATGCCTAAGTACATCTTTCAGGCTGGTGGGGAGGAGCAGGACACTTCTAAGGCCATTTGCTCGGATTTGAGAGCAGGAAAAGGTTTGCCCTTGTTTCTGCTTGAGATGCTCATGAGCATTTGGTGGGCCACCATGTGCAACGGGATGTTGGACTAGATGGGCTGTGGCCTGATCCAGCAGGCCTCCTATGTTATGTTCTAATCACTTATCCTTCTGCTTCCCCACACCAAAGTAAAGGAAGCTGTGAGTAGCCCACGGTCATCTAGCTGGCTTTGTGGAAGAATGCGGAATCAAACCGGGAGACTACCAGATAATCTGAAACTCTAACCACAAGACAAGCTGGCTTAGTGCTTCTATACTGTTACAAATTTCTTTTATTACTTCTGCTGTATACTTCAGTTACTGAAAACTGGCTGTATACTTCAGGTACCAGGAACGGGAAACAACCAGAGACCTACTACGTTCATGTTCTACTTGCAAACTTCCTATAGGTACCTGAGATGGGTAATTGAGAAGTACCAGGCTAGAATAACTAACTGCCCATCTCAGGTAGCTATAGGATGTCCACAAGTAGAACTTGAGCACCACAGGCGATTGATAGTCCTATTTGTGGCACATTTGATGGCCAACAAAATACTGTGTGTTACCAAATTATATAATTTAGTTGTGTGTGCAGTCTAAAAAAAATGGGTCTTGTTTTTCCACGTTTCAATATTGTTTCACTAGATGACTAAAAACTCCAGTATTTAAGGAAAAGGACACAAACATCTTATTCACTTCCTTCACTTTATACTCCACTCAAATGTCCTCCCTTTCTTGGTCATTTTGGTTACTTCTAACTCAGCAAAATTATTTTTGGACATTTACTATCCAAAACTTGACACATTTTAAGTACTCTTGTATCACAGATTTTTGTACAAGCATTATATTGGGACAACATAAACTTCCAGTTGCACCTAGCAAATCAGGTAGCAGGATTTGACTTACCTATCTAATACAACCACCAAAGCCTCTATCAAGAGCAAAGATACTACTGCAAATTGGCAAAGCCATTTTTATTCCTTTATACCATATTCACAGAATTTCAAGACAATTATACAGGTGACGAAAACATTTACAGAGATGTAGATGAAAGCATAAGTAACAGAGATCTTTTAATTTTTATAATGGAATTATGAAGCCTCACTTATGGCTAAGTAGTAGAACTTCACAGAATAATCTTAACGATACAGTACTTTAGAATTAAAGTCCCAGTTACTTCAGTGTAAGTATAATTTTATGCCCACTGTAACTTCAACTGAATTTATTCCCAACAGATTGTGTTTAAAATTGAAAATATAAACCTGACCGAATACAGAAAAACTCTTACTAATGAACTTTTCATTTTCAAGTCCTAGCCTGGAAGTTTAGAAGAACCTATTAAAAAGTCATTTAATTTCTTCCAGATTTCTCCTTTGTAGCTATGAACAAAAGGCAGACTGAATCTTTCAGTCTTTAAAACAATATAATGGGTATTACTGTTATTATCACCATCATCAACAATGTAATTATTCCAACTCCCTGAAATCTGCTAGAAGTGAGAAGTTTCATATGATTAGTGAGATTAAACTAGCAAAACATACCAAAAAACTGAGGGCAAGCCAAGCATGTCTTATATTAAGTGATGTGACTGATATATAAATATTTCATTTGGTAACAGGTACTATACCTAAAAATGTAGATGATCCTGAGTGTAGGGAAACAACAGGCTCCAAACCAAAACTAATTAGGGCCATTCCGTCTTGTTTGTATCTTTCTGTTAAATACTAATGTGTTAATCTCAAGACTACCTCAAGGGACATTTTTA
The DNA here is from genome assembly GCA_023333525.1 of Aspidoscelis tigris stejnegeri. Lineage (NCBI taxonomy): Eukaryota > Metazoa > Chordata > Lepidosauria > Squamata > Teiidae > Aspidoscelis > Aspidoscelis tigris. The sequence goes on along the minus strand of JALMGA010000005.1, from coordinate 77,547,350 downwards.
ATGTCTGCAAACAACACTAGTAGAGTGGGAGTACAATAATAAAAGCTCACAAAAAAGCAAAAATGTTACTTAATACAAACGCAACAGAACACAGAATCAGATCTGGTGGTTCCGCACTCGCCCTCTGAAATACGGTCTATTATATCTGTATTTTGGAGATCCGTGTCTAGGAAGATCCATATCTAGTAGATACGTCCGCACCCACAAGGGAAGGATGGATTTAGAGACAGATTTGTGGTGGGTGCTGAGCGGATGTACAGCACCCACCTCAATCCGTCCTCCCAAGGCCCTCCCCCCCCTGGGCTCCATGATTTGCTCCTCTGGAACCAAGCACGGCAAGCCAGGGGCCTCCTATCTCAGGGCTCCCCCTCGCCCCAGAAGCCGTGGATTGCGGTTGCTTGGGCTGGGGGAGGGGGCTTCACCTACACCCTGCCTACCCACCCCGGGGCAGGCACACACAATCCCCTCCTTACCTAAACGCAGCCAGGCCAATTCTGGCTGCTGGGGGCCCGGCGCGCTTTGCGCGTGCATGCAGCATGCCTCCCTATTGGCCAGGGCTGCGCGCATGCACAGAGGGCCTCCTGAAGCCAGGCGCTGCCCTGGCCAATAGGGAGGCATGCTGCACACACACGCAAAGTGCGCCAGGCCCCGGCAGCCAGAATCGGCCTGGCTGCCTGAAGGTAAGTAGGGGATCGCGTGCGCTCGCCCCAGGGTGGGTGGGGGGGTACAGGTGAAGCCCCCCTGGCCCGGGCAGCCGCAATCCATGGCTTCTGGGGCAAAGGGGAACCCCGAGATAGGAGGCCCCCGACTCACCATGCCTGGATCCAGAGGAGCCAATCATGGAGCCTGGGGGGGAAAGCCCACTTAAGGACACTTGTGCAGGTGCAGACACATCCTAAATGGATGTGTCTTAACTGCACAAGTACCCATTAAGTAACCATTAAGACTACCTCCAAGATAGTCTTCCCTTAATCAGTATTAAGGGCCTCTTAACACCCATTAGAGACACATCTTGCGTGAGCCAATGCGGACACATGTCTCTCTAATGGGTGTTGTAGTGCGGACGAGGTTTTTAAAATCCGTCCTTAATGGGTGCTTAATGGGTATTTAGTGGCCAATGCAGAAACACCCTTAGTTGCAATAAAACCAAAATGGCTGACAAACTATTTTCTCACAGGAACCTTCCTTGTTGCTAAGTTGAAGCAAGTTCAGAAAGACCTCTTTTCACAAAAGTCATGATTAATTATCTGGGATAAGAAGTAAATTTAGGAGAGATTTGGAGGCTTTGTAATGTCTGCTGAAGAAAAGCCTATCTGGCATTGACATCATATATTGTATTTAACAGTTTAAAGTTTTAAAACCTTTTATTTGCCCATAACTTTAAGAGTATTGAATTTTAAATTTATTACTTATTCCTCTCTTACTGCATTTTTGATGTTCTATTTTGATATAATACTATGTATATCTTCCTGAAATTTATTTTTGACAAAGGTGAACTTTACAATTTTCATACACACTGAAGACCCAATATAGAAAATACTTATGTTGAAGCTCAGAAGAAGAGCTTTCCAGATTTGTTAACTACAGTCAAACAAATATTTTTAGAAATCTGAATTCTAGGATTAATCATGTTCCCTTTCTGGGAAACACAAAATGTATAGATTAAGCATAAGAACTGCAGTGAACATCTGGCAGTGGTTCTACTGTCAGATGGTGTAACATCCTAGAGTGCCCCTCGCCCCATTAAATGTCACTTAAAGACCGCACAATGCTCTTTCAGGAGCCACTTGTAACCAACAACACAGTATATGGAGACAGCATCCAAAACTTGTACGCTCTTAATAAGTATATTTCATTCTCAGAACTAAGCTATTTGGCCAGACTCACACTGCACCCTACCAATGGATGCAGGGGTTAGCAGAGTCCGTTGTATCTCTTTACTGAAGACTAGCAGCTGTGAGGTCACAGGACCTCTTGTAGTTTTTCTGAGATGCCAGTACCTACAACCACTATTTGAGTGTAGTTTATCCAAGGAATGAAATGAACATTTCTAAGGGAAGAAGACAGCAGGATCTTTGTTGTTCGTTTTATCTAGCTTCCTTAGGATATTTAAGGATTCCTAAGAAAAGCCCCTACTTAAGGTCTCAGATAACAGATGAACAAGGCACCATGGCCAAACATTAGAACAACACTCACTTCTGTGTGCAACACTGCCTGCCCTGTGCATCTATATCTATCCTGCTCTCAAGCTCACAGAACAACTCAATCCTATCATCATTCTATCATTATTATTTAATTTTTAATGGTATCATCTATGTTCATCATGCATTATGAAGCAGGTATGACAGGTCCCAACCCAAAAAGGCTTAAAAGAAAAATGCAGCCAAAACTAGAACTGAGGAAATGTGCAAATTATTTCCATAACATGCCGAATGAAATTAGTTTCATAAAGTGCTGAGATTATAAAAATGAGCAAAAGCTGTCTGGAGAATGAATTTTGAGAAGGGACTTAAAGCAAATAAAAGAAGTTGCTGAACACAGGCATTCCAGAAGACAATACCAGGGACAAGGATCGGTGATTCAGAGTGCAAAAGGCTTTCATATTGTTCAGAGCAGTAAAAGCGGGTAAGTAAAGGTCAAGAAGAAAATCAAACATATCACTTAGACCAGTGGTTCTCAACCTTCCTAATGCCGCGACCCCTTAATGGAGTGCCTCATGTTGTGGAGACTCCCAACCACGGGGGCGGAGCAGCTGGGAGGTGGGAGGGAAGGGCAACGGGAGACTTGTCGCGACCCCTCTGAAAGGGTAATTCGACCCCCAAAGGGGTCCCGACCCCCAGGTTGAGAACCACTGATTTAGACCTAAACCCTCATTTGAGTCTTCTTTCTTTAACCATGCACAGACTTCTAATTTTCCTCATTTAAAATTCACAAGTTAGATTCTGGTTCTGGTCTTGTTTTAGTGATTACCTCATCAATGTTATTTTGGCTTTAACTGTATTTTGTGTATGCAAATAAGTGTGAGATCTATACGGTTACACTTCTGAGTCATAACGATGGAAGTTTTGTTGTACTGTTTATTGTACTTTTTTGCTGTACTGTTGCAAAATTAAATAAAAATGAAGGAATAAAAAAGAAGAGGAGGAGGAGGAGGAAAGTGCTGAGGATTCTGAAGGTGAGGGTTGGAAACAATCTAGAACAGATCCAAGAAACAGTCCAAACTGAGGTTGCTCGGTTTCTATGCAAATGCCAGGACTCCACAGGTGTTGATGCTTATATTCAAATGTCTCAAGTCTGTGGGTGAAGGAGAATGCTGGGTTTCAGAATAGTGAATGTAACTGAACCCCAGTGGGTACAATTATTCTTGGATGCGTATTCTATAGGAAAGACAGGGAAGGAAGTACTGGAGGAGTTGTTCCTTTGTATGTAAAAGAGAACACTAAACTGTTTTATCTGGGGATGTCAAAAGGAACAGACTATTCCATGGAATCATTGTGGGTAGGGATATGAGGTCATAAAAGGTTAATACTGGAGTTGTCCTATTGCCCACCCCAACCAAGGTGCTCAAGGAGACCTGGAGATGGAGAAGGAAATCAGAGAGGCATCTCTCAAAGGAAGTATTGGAATAACGGGAGAATGGAATTATGCATGTGCTGACTGGATAAATATTCACTCAAAGCATGACAGAGAGATTTAAAAAATAGATACCGCAAATTACTGTGCATAGGAACACCTAGTTGTGGAAATGGTGAAGGGAGAGGTGATTCTGGATTTACTTTTAAGCATCATCCAGGTGAGAGAAATAAATGTAGAGGAACCAGCTGGGAACAGGAATTTTAATGCAGTAAAAGTCAAAACTGAACTATCTCCAGAAAACTTGGCTGTTGTTTAAAACTGCAATAACAGAGGCTCAGTTACAAAATAGGTTACTGGACTAGATGGGCCGTGGGTCCAATCCAGTGACACATTTCTTATATTCTTTTATCTTCATCCGCAACTGAGTCAGGAACCATATAGACCTAGTCATCTGACAGAAGTACTGGCTTGAACTTCTAATCAAACTATGTAGACTTCAAGATAAGAGAGGAAGAATCTGAAAGCTAAGGGGTACTATTTATCTGCTTTTTAACCTAGAAGTGGGTTTGTGGTTCTTCTATGGCTGGCTCCTCTGACCTGTTCTTTCCTTTCAAGCTTTTCATTTGACTAGTTTAATCCACTAGCATCCAGATCCTTTGGCTCTCTGGCGCATCTGAGTGTCACTAGTCTGAGTAGAGAGAATGGGATCAAATGTTTACCAAGGTAAGCCTCGGAGCACTTGTGAAGTGGCAGGCTCCAGGTACATTCCAACACTGCAACATGCATATGGCAGGAATACCCAAACTTTTTACACAGAGGGGGAGGAAAGAGATCAAAGAGATCAAATCCTTTGTTTCATAGGTTCTTGAACCCTCATGACAGTGAGAGTAAGTCAATACTACAGTTCCAATGTCCAAGTACTATCACCAAAAAAAACCATCAGAACGTAGTTAAATATGCTTCTAAATTCTCCAGATTTCTTCAGAAGGCTGCATAATAAATGCTGGGGAAGGGAGACAAAAAAGAAAAAGCTGACTTATTCAGGGGAGGGTGGAGGGTATAACTGTATAGAAGTATATACGTTTGTTAAATTTCTGAAACTGATTAACAATGCTATGGAAAGACGTTAATTGATATTATTGTGGTTTTTATTGCATATTATGTAATAATATTTTTAAAAATGAAAAAAGAGAAAGAAAACCACTAGGTTCTGCCTCATATGTGAACTAAGCTGCAATCACACTCAATAGTCTCAGTGTTTGGCATGAAAGGCTAACAGGTTTTGCAGTAACCATTGCTCCCATCTTCTCAACCTGCATTCCTGACTATACAGGACTGTTTTCCAGTATCATGTGAAACTAGCATGAAACACTGATGATTTTGGCTACTGACAAGAATGTACCATTTCATACATATTTGCATTCATTTCCAATAACATCCTAAGAATAATTCACAGTCTCATCACTTCAAGAGATGATGCAAAAATTATACCTGAACACTAGTAAATCACATGCCACCACAACTGAAAGCAGAGAATCATCTCAACAGCTTTCTCAAAAGAAAGTTCTCAGTTTTAGATCTTACTTCCCTAAACTGATCTACAGTAGCCCTTGCATAAACATCCTTCCATAATTAAAGTCTGTTTCATGTTTCATGATGTCCCAACCCGTAACTTAGTTGTCACGTGATTTCTCAGTACAAAAACATGGCTTATAATAGACTAAGATTCAAACTGAAGGCGGCTCCTGGGACATCAGGTGCTGAAGGCAGTTCAGTGTTGCACAGGAGAAAACCCTCAAGATAATTCAAATAGAGCACTGATAACCTCCTGAGGGATCTATATTACAGTTATTCATTGTCTTTAAGGTGAGGAAAACATAATGAGCTATTTTTTAATAAAAAGATCAATTACTATTTGACACTCTAAAACAGTGGTTCTCAACCTGGGGGTCGGGACCCCTTTGGGGGTCGAATTACCTTTTCAGAGGGGTCGCGACGAGCCTCCTGCTGCCCTTCCCTCCCACCTTCCAGCTGCTACGCCCCCGTGGTTGGGGGTCCCCACAACATGAGGAACTCCATTAAGGGGTAGTGGCATTAGGAAGGTTGAGAACCGCTGCTCTAAAATGTAGCAAATTAAATACATTAAATCATTATTTGAAAAGTTCTGTTAAGCTTAAATTTATATCAGCTCATCTGCCCAAGAGTCTAGGATAATACCATGTTTTATATTATGCAGGAATGTTTTTAGATCCTCGTGAGCTGTGCAGCAAACATAGTTGCTTGATCTGTATGCAAAATATTAATTTCTTGAAATTGTAACAAATGTTTTTAATATCTGTGAAAACTACAAAACCTGTATCTTAGGCTGCACACTAATAAACTCTTTCCATTGTTATCTAAAGGAGTAGTGCTAAGGTCACATGGACTGCAACATTTCAAGTAGGACTTTCCAAAAAAGAACAATTTAAAAGATGGAAAGCATTTGTGTAGGTTGACCTCTGAACAGCTTGGGTGCATTTCACTTCAGAACTATCATCACTTTCTGCTTTCACTTGATATTTGACTAAGAAATGTCAATCTGATTTGCATAAACAAAAGGTGCTCAAACTTCAAAAGCTACCTGAGCTCCGCTTAACATCAAACATGATCAAACAAGCATTTAAAACAAACAAACGATCACTGAATGATTTTCTGTGTTTCTGGAGCTCTCTAATGAAAATTACTTTGCACTTTTCATCAAAATAAACACTAAGCTTCTGTCACCTCCTCATGCAGGTTACAAAACCACCATTCTAAAAAACTGTAGATAATTTGCTATTTCTCAAATCACAGTTTGCTCATTTTTCTCAAAATCATTCTCTTTTTGGCCCTATTCATGTTGTAAGCCTCAGGACCCCTTCTTTGCAGTGACCTATATTTCATTCTGGAAATCATTAGTGATCAAAAACCATATATGCATGCTAAAATATGTATAATTAAAACAGTTATTAATGGCTTTGTTTTCAATCACCCAAACATACTATAGTACATTCACCCTTGCATGGTCTGTTTTGAATAAAATGGACCTGTTCCAATACAATTGGTAATATCCGTGCCTTAAGATCTGGTGGGGAGGCCCTCCTGGTTGTACCACCAACCTTAGCAGGAAGGGGGGTGGATACCCAGGAGAGGGCTTTCTCAGTGATGGCCCCTAGGCTGTGGAACAGTCCACGCCTTTAGGCGCGTCTATCACCTTCACTGTACAGGTTTACGAAGGCCATGAAGATGCACCTCTTTGCCTTGGCCTTCTGTTAAATGGGGATACACTTTCCTTTCCCACTTGCAGTATAATACATACTGTTATTGTTTTAATATGTTTGATTTTAAATGTTGTTACCCGCCCTGAGACCTTTAGGGATAGGTCAGGATAGAAATACAAGTAAAACAAATAAATAAATAATAAAATAAATCAGTAACAGTTACAGCAAAACTGTGTTGTTATTATTATTATTATTATAGTTTATTTCTAAAGCGCTGTACATGTTCAGAAGATGCTGCCACCTATGTGAACTGGCAGAACAGAAAGTCTCAATTGAATCTGTTTCCCCAGCACAATTCATACAAAGTGCCCGTTTTCCAGAACCATCACATTCTACAAGGAACAATGGTACTTTAGATTCAGGTATTTTGGAAAACCTAATAGTAGATACCCCACAAACGAAGCAATAAATAATAAGTATTCAACGTTTCCAGCAAGCAAAACTAAGCAGCATCCATTTTTAATATTCTATTTATATATTTCATGTCTGGAACACAGGGGAACATAACAAAGGATCCTATTATTAAACAATTTATGAAATCTTGAGCACTTCTTTTTCAAATCCTTTAACAAATGAGTCGGTTCTCCTTCAAGGAGATACCAGTGTTCAACTCTTCAATTCTCTGATTTCCAGGCTGTGGCTGCTTCCTCCTATGCAGGAGGCCCTTTTAGCATTCAGCTACAAAATGTGAAGTGAAAATGGGATTTTAAAAGACAGCACTTTCATTTTAAATCCCAAACTATCTTCCAAAGCAATCAAACAGAAAAAGAAAGAGGAAGCTCACGGGGAAGCTTAAGATACAGTATAGAAGGGACCTTAATCCAGTCAACCCCAACAAGAAATGTATATCCCCAAGGACAGCTGAGCAAAGAGAAAATGTCCTGTAATTAAACAACTAAACAAGGTTCTTGTACAAATGATAATATGGTATAGCGATAAATAACATTTCCAAGAACCTGCTCTAATCTTCAAATTGACCCTGTACTGTTAAAAGGGTCATGGTTAGGGGTGTGAGAATGCAATTTTTGACATTTGATTCGATTCGAATCAAATATTTGAATGTCCAAATTTGTTACAAATAGAGAAAAAACGAATGTATTAAAATTCAAACCGATTTGAATACATTCGTATCTATTTGTACAAATATTCAACACATATTTGATGATATGCCAACAACATTGGTATGTATCCATATGCATCTGTAACGCGTCCGTAACGCATCCCATTTTTATCCTGCATGCATCTCAGTTTCCATCCATATCCATAAGAGGTGTACAGGCACGTATGTAATGCATACATATCCTTACACATACAAATGTCCAAATTATTTGTCAGAATATTAAATTCAATTCAAATGTGAATGTCTGAATTTGGCCGAATTCAATCAAGTAACGAATATTTTGAATATTCTTGCACACACCTAGTTAAAGTATTAGCATACTAAAACTCCTGCCTACAGGAGGGAAACGAACACATTAAAGAGGAAGTAGTATGGCTAACCTTTTGAGCTTGGTGTGTCAAAATTCACAAGAAAACCTAGCTTAACTCGGGTGCTGTGTCACTTCCAGAAATATCCATAATTTTGTGATATTTGTAGCTCTAGTAAGAAAGTTATATTTTTGATATATGTATTTTATTAAAAGCAAAAATGAATAATTATTTACATTTGCTAAATCTTCAATTGAAAGTTGGTATTTCGTACACTTCAAGAACAAGCAAGCACTACATGCCCAGGTGCCAGGGTGACCAGGTGTGTTACCTAAAAGGGCTTGGCGTGTCACCTGTGACACGCGTGTCATAGGTTGGCCATCACCGCTATAGGTCATGACATAACGCAATAGACATTCACAGTAGACTTATGGTAAACTGAAACAAATGTAACTAATCATATTGTCTGCAAGCTATAATCATGGGTATAAGTACTTCTGTCAAAATGAATGAAAGCAGACCAATCTTTGAGAGTTATCTCCCAGTTTCCCTTATTGCTGGCATTAAACCAAGTTGCAGCTCCTACCTTGGTTTGTCTAATTTGGCAAAACATGCCAAGCACGGACCCAGAAATTGGGTTAGGTCTAAGACATAATGAAAGTGTCCTTTCAAAAATCTAAACTATACAACAATTTTTAACAAACAAAAGAATCAGCTAAAAGAATGAAGTGGGCATCCTTCTGGGTAAGACCAAGGTCATATTCTAATTCAGGTGCGAGCACTGCAATAAAGGCAACTGACCGCTCTCAAATTCATATTAAAGATAGAATGGGAAATCCCACATTTAGCCCTCTACCACACAGTCCTGCATCTGGCAGGACTATGGCAACATAGCACTAGATCCAATTTCCAGAACCTCACGGCACAGTGAGTTCCTAATAGTTCAGCAGTTCTCAACCTTCCTAATGCCGTGACCCCTTAATGGAGTTACTCATGTTGTGGGGACCCCCAACCACAGTGGTGGAGCAGCTGGGAGGTGGGAGGGAAGGGCGGCGGGAGGCTCGTCGCGACCCCTCTGAAAGGGTAATTCGACCCCCAAAGGGGTCTTGACCCCCAGGTTGAGAACCACTGTAATAGTTCAATCCAATGTCATGTCAAAGAAGCTTCCACACTTCAAGGAAATGCCAGCACTCATTTAGGATCCGGAACTTCCCTGTGTTGTATGAAAACAGCCACAGTTAAAACTAATATTATTAAGACATATCATAAATGTGTCAGTGGACACATACATGAGGATCTCTCCACTGGGGAGAAGGCATACTTGAGTAGTAAACCAACAGCCTAGAGATCAAGGGCACCGATCTGAATCCCTGTTGTGGCATTTCAGCTTAGCAGAGTTGGCATCTAGTGTGAAGTTCCCAGCAAAGACAGAATCCTTAGTACATTCCAAATGGAAGGTTTTATTGCTTAATGCAAAAGTTACACAATATATGCTTGCATGGATATAAGAGTGAATGAATGCATGGATTTATGAAAATAATACATCAGATATATGAATATGTAACTTGAATGATAACATACAAATACACATCATGACACTACTTCTCCAACTAACTTACCATATGGAGATTATACACATGAATATAGAGAACACATTATACCACATGGATACTTTCAACCAATCCTAGAGTAGGACTGTTACTAGTGTCATGCTGACCTGGTTCTCATAACAAAAATCATTTTTCACAGTGTTACAATATTATTGTGTCCACATTCTAGCACAGTGGTTCTCAACCTGTGGGTCGCGACCCCTTTGGAGGTCGATCGACTCTTTCACAGGGGTCGTTATGAAGTAGCAACGAAAATAATTTTATGGTTGGGGGTTAGGGTTAGGGTGGCGGTCACCACAACACGAGGAACTGTATTAAAGGGGCACGTCATTAGGAAGCTTGAGAACCACTGTTCCAGCAGGAAACAGAATAACGGATTACTATACACCTGCTGTACTTCAACAAAAGCTGGCCTTGGGGCCTAGTGTTGTGAACTCTGATCCTGCCAGTACATTTCACGTGTAGAAATGTCCTGACAATCCCAGCACCTCCCCAGAAGAAGGTCTGGCCAACAGTTTTATATCCGTGACAAGGAAAGGTATGTTCCTCAGTTCTGATAGTCCGTGTTTCCTTTCCTATATAGGGAGGTTTTATCAGCTCAATACACAGCCGGTCAATATTGCTCAATGCAACACTAATTTGGTTCACAAAGCAGCAAATCCTAACATATGTTTCCAGCAAATAATGAGTATACTGAGATGGGGTGGGAAATCCCCCTGGAGCAAGCAGATAGCTGCAGAATATGGGGCTAAACCTGAACCTTAAGAAACAAAAAAGTTTTAAAATGTTTCACCAGTTTCCCCATGGTAATACTGAAAGAATAAACAAAGGTGGGAAACTATACTGTGTTAACCATACAAGAGAAAAGTCAATTCAGTTTTTTCACCAAAGGAGGAAGTAACTGGTAGGAAAATGATGAAATATAACATCACATTTCATAGTTCAGCTTCTTTGGAAGATCACTAACAGAAACAATTACAGGCACAACTGCTGGAGATCCTGCTCGGTTTTCAACTGTAGGATCTCAAAACATTGTCTGAGATGATCATGATAAATCCCTACTAAAGGTATGAACAATTTTAACTTGGAAGGGGAGATACCATGATCACAGATTTTGCAGTATTTGAATACTTGTGCTATAAATGGAAAATGATTATTATGGAGACATTTATGACCTTACTGTGTCTCAAAGAAGGTCTAAGGATGCAAAAACAGCTCAGAATGAAAGTAAATGTTTTTGCTCGTATCATATGGCTACCTACTTCTAAGGCACATTTGGAATGGGCCCATTTGAAAGCATGCTGGTAGCACCACCATGGACTTCTGCTTTTCCCAGACACTTAATGGGGCTTATAAGCTCTGGAGATGCCTAAACAAATCTTTGGAAATATCATTAAAACAAAGAATTAATCAGATACATTTGATCAGGAGTTAGTTTTTATCTGTAAGAAACTAACAATAAATAAAAACATTGCTCTGTATCTTCCTGCTCAAGGATTCCAGCAATCCAGAAACGTGTTTTGAAGTGCTGTTTAGGGGTCAGAATAGTGAGGCTTCAGGAGCAATAAAGAATTAAAGATATTCATTTTATCCCTCATGCTTCTAAAGACACTCAAAGGCTAGATTCCAAACCATATCTCCTCCTTTCCCTCCTTTCCATATAAGTGGAAACAAAAGGAGGGAATGACATTCGACTCGCCAGCAAACAGGTTTACCTATAGTTTTTGTCATAAGCCTTTCTGCACTTACCTTACCTTGATGTGGTTCAGTAGGTCTGAATCACATGACACCCTCAGGTCCAGATCATGGCAAGGCTTGGACTGGAACAAGCACCATCCGCATAGCAACAGCTGTTTGTTCAGCTCGGCTCCTGCACTGCCCTCAAAGCTTCTACAACCTTCATAGCGGTCCCTAAGGGCGCTGACAAGTTCTTAGCCTTGGAGCCCCTTGGGATCCATTTTGGCGATGCACCAAATGGATCCCTCAGTAGTCTAGAAAACAAAGGTGTGTCTTCTGCATGCCTCCCTGATCCAGACTGGCCCATTCTAGTATCTAAGGGGGCTCATTTGATAATATCTGGAACCCACTAATCTGGATTATACTCCATCTGGTGCAGTCTACACAAGCAAGCGGACAAAAGAGGACCTAAACAGGCATACGAGGTACTAAAATCCAGAATACAGGTAAGTGCAGAAAGATCCTAAGACATTTCACTTCTTTTGCAAGGCACTATTATAGAGTGGAAGATATCAACCATTATCAAAACTATTTTTTCAATGAGGTATGAGCTATTCTATTCCAAAAAAAATTTCACCTCTAAGCAGAACTGATGGCAACAACAGTTATCTTGAGACTGAGGCCCCCACTTGACTTGTGCAAAAGCACATTTGCTTGCACTGGCTATATAAGAAGACCTGACGCACAGAAATGAAAAGGGTGTAATTTTTGCTGTGTATATTCAAAACAATTCTTCCTTACTGCCTGGCCTACACACAAATTCAACCTCCTTTCCTTCTCACAGGATGCTCCTCTTCCTTATGGAGAAAAAGAAGGTCTAAATTTTCCCTTTCTTCCCACGCTGCGTGGAAAGCCTTTTGCAGCTTTTAATCACACAACTTCCTCAGAATTTTTTATTTCTGCCTTTTCACAAGGGAGAAGAATAACAGCTCTGCCCAAATGGCTTTCCAGTGCACAATGAACTGACAGTCACCCTGGATGTGTCGAAGTAAGGCGCTGGGTCACTGTGTGTCATGCCTCTGCTATGCCAGCTCTATCAAAATGATACAAAACTACGGAGAACCAAACATATTCATTCACAAACTTCAGAACAACCTGCCCCCAACAGGGGAAGGAAGCAAAAATTACAACTGGTATCCTCTCACAACAGGTCTAACATAAAAAGCAATCACGGTCATCATATCATCAGACACATTAAAGGAATCATAAACAATATAGATTGATAATAATGCCACAGCCATTTTAATCATTAATTGTTTTTCCAGATGGTTACATCTTGGGTGGGTACCATTAATAAGAATGAATAACAAAACATCTTATTTTACAAGAGGACTTCCTGTCTACTTCTTCTTTGTTGACATGGACTTGATAGAAAATGCACCTTTCCAAAAGACTGACAGGATAGAGTGGAGGTAATGTGAAAAGGAAGGACCGAAACTGGAATAAGATATAAAGGGATACCGGTGTACCAAGTCTGATCGAGCCCCAAACTACCTGAATCAGATTAGGCTCTGTTTGGTTGTTTGCTCAATGAACTTAAGTACCTTAGGAAAATACTGGTCTTGTTTCTAATGTGGATCTTCTCCCAGCACTGTAGAATGTTTCCACTCTTCAAGAATGTGGGGATTACAAGCCAACAACTCCATTGGACTGCTTTTTTTGGATATAGTTAAACCAACAGCACAATCCTGTATCCTGTACAAGTTCACTTATTTCCAGGTATATATGCACACAACTGTGTTCAATTTTTAGGACATCCCAAAATTAGTAAATTCATTTTTAAACAAAATTTAAACAAATTAAGAGGCATGTATGTTACTGATATGCCATATCTTAAAATATTTATAAATATTCCAATAAAAATATTTACAACTAAAAAATCTCTACTTCTTCACACAAAACATTTAAGCCTCTTTGTATCCAGCCTATTTTTCAAAAGTCCCTAATGACATATTTAAGCACAAATACTTTGGCTCTGGGAAGAACATGTTAAGATATTTATAAAGCATATTCTTTGTGGCTAAGTTTTAGTTATTTGTGAAAATAGGATCCAGATGGTTTGCAGTAAACTCAACATGATGCCCTCCAGATGTTGTTGGGCAACACTCATCATGTCCAACCAAAACTGTCAATAACCAAACATACTGGGAACTATATTTCAACATCTGGAAGACACTATCCTGGCTACTCTTATTCAGAGATATTTCTAGGAAACCCAGATCACTGTACATGTCATGCATGTACTGTATTAACTTTGGGGTGGATCAGTAGTCCATTTAGTCTACTAGCCTAATTCTTAAGTACTTTGAAAGTAAAATACTATGTGGATGCAATAATATTCTTCCTCTTTGTGATCCTCAGCAGCTTGTTCTTAAAGACACACCAACCCTACTACTATAGTCAGTACATATAACCATTATGACTAGTATTCAATGATATCTCTGACCCTGTATAGACTCCCATGCGAAACTGAACAATAATACACATTCACATGAAGATAAAGGGAACATGCTGATCAACTTCATACGCTGGCCAGTTTCCAAGTGATGTTGGTAAATAGGTAGAGGCCAAAATACACCTAGCCAGGGAATATTCTGAAACAGCTCTGTGCAAGCTCTATTCTCCCATGTGTCTGCTTGTAGTGATATCATACTACAGATATCACTGATGCTGTCAAATCTTTTTTAAGTTTCCATATGCTTACATAAACAGAAATGGGTTTCAAGGTTCGCTATTCATTAATCCTCAATTCCGATTTCTTGAAGAGTAGCAGAAAATAAGAACAAATCTAAAATAGTATTAGCTCCTGTCGCCAGTGGCATACATTTTAATAAACCCAGTCCCAATCCAGGAAAAACTTGCCCTTACTTAAGGGTAACTAACTCTCTCAAGATGAGGAACACTGCAAATAAGAAAGACTTCTAAAGTCCAATGGTTTTTAAAAAGAACATGCTTATGTAATTGTAGCCAAAAAAGGAAAACCCTGCCAGAAGGTATAAGTATTTTCTGCTTAACTAGATCTAAACCATAGAATGAGCATGTCTTCAAGAATTTTAAAGCTAGCTTTATAATATATATTCATTAAAATTTGTATTGCAGTATATGAGGATGTCTCTATCTTCCCTAAGGAAGGTTGTTTTTCGTGAACCATTTGCACAATGTCTATCCTTGCATTTACTTCCTCCTTATCTTGTTATGTGCATTTCTTTTTGAAGCAGCTAGACTAATTCCAAGGAGCTGCCAGTTTTCATCCAACGTAATATGACTGAGCAGCTCCAGCAATAATATACATATTTAGCAAATAACAATGTTCTATCTGGCTTCACCCCAATATCAGTGCCATTCCTTAACAGAAAACCTAAAATCATAATTGGCATTCTTTCCCTGTGCTATTTTCATCTCTAGCCTCTTCTCTCACGTCACCACCACCACCATTTTATTGGCATAACATTTATAGCTCATATAGAACCAGGTTAGAAAAGAAAAAAAATGTACATTGAATACAACCGGCATTTTAATTCTGGTTTTTGCAGGAAACCTTTACATTGACCAGATTCTGAAAACAAATCCATAAAAAATGTATTCCCCCTTGATCCTCTCTTCCAGCTCACATACCATTTCATACACTGTATTTTTCCCTGCTGTAATATTTTGTCATAAAGGCAGTCTTTCTTAATTGCTATATTAAAACTGCCTCCTTCTTTAAGCAACATAAGCCATAGAATAGGGAGTCCTTTTCAATGATATGCCTTATATCCCCCTATCTGAAAAAAGCACAGTGCTGGAATTATGCTATCAAACACATTTTTTACAAGATTCTACACAGAACTATTGTTTAGGTTTACAAAATCATTCTGCCATCATCTTCGATAAACTGTTTCCAAATACAGACATAGATAAAGACACAAAAAGAGCAGCATCTTTTAAAACGATCCATGGTATTTATCATACATTATTGTGATTTAAAAAATATATATATCTCAAAGCAAAGGATGGCTGAACAGGTTTATTACCCCTGCCATGTCTAGGAAAGCCGAAAATTACACGAATGATGATAAATTAAAAATAATGAAGATGAGGATTTGATTGACAGCTAAAATGATTGCCCTAAAAACACTTCTGAGTCATTTTGTCCTTACCTGCAGGCATGAACCACCACTGCAGGCAGCGACTGCTCCATTTCCTAGCACAGACTTGAAGCAGCATCACATCTCTTGCATAGAATGTGACTAATTCATACGTTTGCCATTCCTAAGCTGTTAGCAAAGGACACTCCCTTTCCATACAACATAATGCTTTAATTTTCTGAAAGCCTGAATTCACAAACAATGCCACTTTTTAAAATTCTACTTTCCTGCAAAAAATCTGTATAAATAACCTTATTTAAAATGAAGGTGCTTTTAGGGTTGGGAAGAAAAAAAAACCACCACGCACGCACACACACACACACACACACACACACACACACACACACTGCAGCAACAGTATGGAAAACACAAATGTATCGGATGTCTATATTATAGATTTGCATGCTGCACAGAAGAGCATTAAGTAAAATAAATATATAACTGTCTGTAAATATACCAAAACTTAATCAGAAATACAGATTTAATAAATATATAGATATAGATATAGATACTGTAATGGCAAGCATGCAATAGATAAACACAACTGGCAAACTTGACAGGCAAAAGACGCTAGGTTGCATCTTAGCCATAGTTACACCATTCATTTCATGCAAGAGACGTCGCTGTACCTTTCTGAAGAAGACGACTTCTCAGAGTTAACTGACATCAGCAGCTCAATCTTCTGCTTGATTTCTGGAAAAATCAGAAAATATTCACAACCAAAGACTGCCTGTCCTTGTTTTCCAATGCCTAATGAGAGAGAGGTTTTCTTTTCCCTGATCCCCTTTGTTCTAAGCGAAACCACAAGAATCACCACGGTACTCCTGCGGAAGCAGATTTCAACGCCGCTATAAAAGAAAAAAGCTCCAGAGGCATCGGGCCTTGCTAAACTATGCACATGACTGTTTATGAAAGCAGGAAGTACCATTTCTTTTACACAGAGGGGTGTTTCCTTTCTCTCTCTCTCTCTCTTTTTTTTAAGGTTGAACTGACATTTACCAGATGATTCTTAAAACAGATTACAGGCAGAGGCACATTCCAGCTGCTGCGACTAAAAAAGAGAAAGAGAGAAAGAAATCAACAAATTGTTGGTGAAGTTACAGAACTGGACTGCAAGAAATCAATTTGCTATTGTATTTTGTTTTTAATGCAATTTGCTATTGTATTTGCTATCTCACACGAAGAGTCCAGAAAATGCTTTTGGAAACAATTCTGTCACTAGAAAATCTGCACTTCGAGGGCATAATAGAGAGAAACAAAACATTTTTTGCCAGTTTGATGCCCCCTTCTTAATGCTCTTAATCAAAAGCAGATCCACTGTCGGTCCAGAGCTGACCCCATTATATTTGTTCAAGCAGAAATGGTCTGGCAATATCAAGTACTGTAGATGTTAAAAGGCAGGTCAATTTTACTACTAAGAAAACATGAAGAGCTATCACAATTTCTATGTCATAAAGTCATGTTAAAAAAAATAACACAAATACTTGTTTCCTACAATTCTAAGTTTTTCCAAATGCAGTGTTTTTAAACTGTCTCTCATCCATTTTAAGCTGGTTGTGTGAATATGGTATCATTAACTCTACCTTCAATATTTATGAGATACGCTCTTGAAACATTCAGAAGAGTCTTACTAAATTAAGCAAAGGGCTGTAAAAAAAAAGCTCTTCAAGTGTTAAACCTACAAAAAGAGAATTAATTAGAAAATTAAGTACCAGATACAATGCTGTATTAAACTTGGCCTCTGAAGGAAGCATTTAAGCCTCATAAATTTACAAGTTAATACAGATCTAAGATGCCATGTCCCCCACTGGTCCACTCTGTCTCCACTACACTGAATGTGATGCCTAACAGGAAGCCCTTGTTCAGTATCTCCATTAAACCAGCTGCCCTGATCCAGAACACAAGAGGCGGGCAGAAGGAACCTCCCCCATGTTCATGTGGCGCACCAAAGCATGACTCCAAGGAGCTCTGAGAATTAACCCAAATTCTTTTCTTCTCTTCCAAACCCTCACCAATGCCCAATTTTTTACAAGACCCAAGGAATGACCCAAAACAAATTATGTGTTTTAACTTAACAAATGGTCTCACCCAAAGATAGGAGGTAAGCAACAACAATTTTAAAATAAGACTCAAGAAACGCAGTGGCTATCTTCAGACTATCAATATTGTACAACTAAACTGTCAGAGAAGCACAGGAAACAACAAAAAAAGACGGAACATAGACTGACATCAGAAAGCAAAGGCAGCTGAGCGTATCAGAGGACTATATGGGACATCAAGAACTGATATCAGGTCCTAATATAGTTAAGGACTTCTAACTGGTGACTTTTCAAGCGCTGTAGTAATTCATTGACTTCCAGCACCCCTGACCATTAGCTATGCTGGCTGGAATGAGAACTACAGTTCACAACATCTAGAAAATAATAAATAAATAATAATAAATAGACGCCCACAGGTTAGTCAACTCTGGAGTAAAAGATGGTTATTTCTAGATCAAAGGAATTTGCTGCTAGACTGGACATTATTATTGCAGTCTGTAGGGATCACAGGGGCACTGTTCTGCCCTACTTTTATAGATCAGTTTCAATTACTGCAGCCAATGATGTGGAGAAGCTTCATGCAGGAATGCACCCAACCACCTGCCTTCCTGATCTTTTTCCACTGGGGCTAATAAAATCTTGCTATGTGGGCTTGATGGGTTGCATCCAGGAAGTAATGAATTGCTTTCTTCACACTGTGGAGATGCCACCTGCACTTAAGAGCTAGTGGTGTACCAACTCAAGCTCTCTTTCAATCCTTTAGTTCTAAATAACTACCATCCGGTTACAAATCTCCCATTCTTGGAAAAGTCCTTGAGAAGGTGATAGGTTGTTCAACCGCCAGCACGTTTAGATGAAACAGAATACCTAGACCAGTGGTTCTCAACCTTCCTAATGCCGTGACCCCTTAATGGAGTTCCTCATGTTGTGGAGACCCCCAACCACAGGGGCAGAGCAGCTGGGAGGTGGGAGGGAAGGGAGACTTGTCACGACCCCTCTGAAAGGGTAATTTGACCCCCAAAGGGGTCCCAACCCCCAGGTTGAGAACCACTGACCTAGACCCACCTGAATTTGTCTTCAGGTCTGCCCCCACACACACTAAGACAGCTCTGGCTGCCCTGACTAATGACATTTTATGTCAGAAAGAAAGGAGGGGGGCTACTCTATTGGTGCTCCTGGGACTCTCAGCTGCCTTTGACTACTGTATTTTATTGGAGTGGCTATTATGTTTATTTATTTAAGGATTTATATCTTGCTCTTCATCAAAAGATCCCAGGGTTCATCACAATTAGATGAAACATACGTATTCTTAAAACGTATTTTTTTAAAGGTACTTTGGTACTTGATGGTACTGCTCTTCAATGCCTCCATGCCTACTCCACTGGTAGATTCCAAAAAGTAGTAATGGGGGGATTTTGCTCATTAGAAACTCATAGGTTGCATCCCCATGCACAATAAAGTCTGAATCAAATCCAAATTCGGCAAGGAGTGTCCCCATCCAAAGCCCCTAGACTAGACTACATGCAGACCAAATCACATCTCTGCTAAACTGCCTCTAAACATTGTAGCGGCTCTGGTAGCAGCTGGCGATCGGAGAGCGGGGGTGGAATAAGGGTTGGGGGAAGTGGTTCGTGGTCCAGCAAAGGCCAGCTGACCCCCCTCCTCACTGCATCTTTACCTTCAAACTGGGGCGATCAGTTCTTTTATGTTTGCCTGGCGATCAGATCGCAGAGAGAAGAGGCTCATTTCTCTTTGATCACTGTTTAAAAACGGCCAGCATTTGCAACTGGAGAAGGGGCGTTGGGTAGCATTTCCATGCCCTCGCTACAGCAGGTGGCACAGAGGTTGGTGACGTCAACCCGGCTCCTATCAGGAGAGAGGGGGCAGAAAGAAAATGATGCTGTTTCCCGGAGCAAGGTTTTAGTGTAGTTTGCATGGGGACAGGCATATTCGACTTGAGCCTGGACTTTCATCAATCGCATGGGGATGGGTTAATTCGGTCTCAGCTCCGTATTCGGACTAAATTTTATCCAGTTTGGAGTCAATGGAGTGCATGGGAACGCCACCATAAGCAGAGTTCTGCAGGGATTTATCTTGTCCTCGGTGCTTTTCATTATTTACATGAGACTATTTACATGAGACTACCAGTTCTACATCTAAATTTCTTCAGATTTGGGTAAGCCTGTTCAGACCCTGGACAGCTGTGCTGAAGCAGCGATTGGCTGGATGAGGTTGTGACTGAACCCGTACAAGACAGAGATATTATGTTTCCTGGGTTCTTGAATCAAGGAGAAAAGTGAACAATCTTTGCTTCATGGGGATGTAGTCTCCAGGAAAGAAAAGATTTGGAGGTTAGTTGTATTACTGGGTTCTCACCTGTCAGTTGAAGCCCAAGTGGCTGAAGTGGTGAAAAGTGCCTATGCCCAGCTCTGATGTATTAGGTAGTTGAAGCCATTCCTAAACCAAGACCCTTTGGCCACAGGAATCTACTACAGAAACAAGAGAGCCTCAGAGAAACACTCAGGGTCCTGCTGCCTAAATCCAAAATTATAGTACAGAAGTATTCTAGTATATGAATTCTAAAAGGGAAGAAAGGATAAAAATTCATCCACACAACCAGATTTAAGTAATTTTGGTTCCCTTTGGTGCGATGTGGCTCCTGCCAAGACGATCCTTGCCATTTAAGTTTTTTAAAAAAGGAATGAAGCTAAGAGTAATCCATAGTACAGATAAGTACAGATGGGGCTTTGCAGACTTAAAGGAAGAAAGATTTCCAAAAACATATTATGAACACAGCTATACCCCTGAGGCAAATTAGAGTGCCAGACGATGAGACACACAACCACAAGTCAGATTTCTTCTAGAGAAAAATGACAAAATTCTACATGGGCAGACCAAAGTCAGAGCAATGCCCTATCATTGATTGGGCCTGCATTGAAGGAAAAGCTTCTTGCTTCACAAAGACACACATCGCAACACAGAACATGAGAAACTCAAGCAAAAGAAAATGAGAACCTGCCAGATCAGAAATGAAGGGACACATCTGGCTATCTTACGAATAGGTGAGCTTTGCTTTGTCAGAATGGAGCATCTCAACTCAAGAGCACCGCACAATATAGTATGCAGGACATGGTTCCAAACCAAGCACCAGGATGGCAGTGATATTCAAGAAAAGCATCACTGAGTATGGAGCATGTATAGACCAGACCATCACGTAAAATGAAGCCTAAAAAGATAACGTTTCACATCAGTTACGCTAAAATGCCAACATTAAAATATTTCTTTCATTAGATTTGGGTAGAAAAGGCAACTAGTAGACAAGAGAAGGAGGAGGAGGAGGAGTTGGCTTTTCTACCCCGCTTTTCTCACCCATTTAAGGGGACTCAAAGTGGCTTACAAAGCTTTCTATTCTTCTCCCACACACAGACATCCTGTGAGGTCAGTGGGGCTGTGAGAACTCATCTAGCTGGCTCCATGGAGGAGGATGGAATCAAACCCAGTATTGCCAGATAAGAGTCCAGCGCCCTAACCACTAGACCAAATTGGCTAAAGGGTTGGTTTATTTTCACCAGAAAGAATTCTGCAACGCAATCTGAGATATTGTGGACTTTAATCACCAATAACACTGCAACTTATTCAAATCTCTCAGTAATAGATGCATTGATCTAACCTCAGTAGTCAGTATAGAAGATACATTTCAATATTACATGAGCTATACCAAAGAGGATGCCAGTGAATGTATGTACACATTACTAAGCCACTGAATGAATTCTTTAGCCAAGTAAAATTTTAATTAAGATTTTAAAAACAAGAATAGAAAGAACCATTCATGGAACAAAGAGTGGCCTGCTTTGGACAACAGAGAGGCCAGGATCAAATAACTGACATAAGGAGGATAACAAACAAGAGAATATCATGAGGTTTATCTTTCATTGACTGACTACAGCAGCACAGACATTTTATTGTGCAGATTACACCAAAATATATAAAAGTTTAATTCTTCTGTGAAATTTTACAATGAGAATTTAGAACAGAATGATTCTGAACAGAGGAAGGAAGGAAAATAAGGATTGCCTTGCACATCTTAAGCACAGCAGGACTAGGAGAAATGGAAGCCAGAATTCAAATGAGTGTAGGTGTGGGTGTGAAACTTTAACCATTTGAGATACACAGATGACACAAATCGGTTTATTGAAAGTAGAACACACATAGAACTCATTATGAAAGTAAAATGGGAAGTGAAAAATCTGAATAAAATTCCTGGATATCCTAAAGGTTTGTTCTATAGAGGGGTGGTTGCAGTGGGGGACATCAACTTCCCTCACATGGACTGAGTGACATCTTGTTCATCTCACAAGAGAGCAATAAAATTCCTGGATACGCTAAATGGTTCTTTCTTAGAGAAGATGGCTATGGAACCAACCAGGGGAAAGGAGATCCTGGACTTGAACATAAGTAATGCTTAAAATTTAATACAAGATGCTACTAGGTTGATCCAGTAGGGAACAGAGACCACAATGCAATAGCATTCAACATAAATATAGCTTGTAAGGGCCTTTCCACACTTACTTTTCTGTTCCAGGATAGGGCAGAACACCCTATCCCAGGACAAGCAAGCCATTCCACAGTGGGAAAGGCTGTTGCTGGAGTGGACAGGGTCATCTGGATTCAGCTGGCCATTTGCACTCCAAGCCCAGACACTGTTTCTGAAGAGCCCTTATAGGCAGCGCTGAGACTCTAAAGGCTGAGAACCTTCATTCCTGGCCTTCAGAGTTTCCATCTGCGCTGTTCTGGAAGCAGATATACTTCCGGTGACACATCTTGGAGAGCTGCTGAAAAGGGTGTCCCATAGTATAGCAGACCACGAGGGCACGTAATCCACACAGGTTCCATATACCAACCCTGACCTAAATTGCCAATATAATCTAATACAGGCCTTAAAATTTCATAAAGAAACTTCTCCAGAATGAGAAACTAGTAAAAAAGAAACTGAAAAAAAAAGAGTCCAAACACCCCAAAATGCATTAAGACTGTTTATAACCACAATAACAGAAGTTCAATTAGAATGCTTACCTAAAAGAAGAAAGAGCATGGCCAAGACCAAGGGAACACTAGAGTGGCTTACAAGTGCAGTAAAAAAAGTCATTAAAATCAAGAAGAAAAAAAACATTTCAGACAACAGAAAGAGACTGTGAAGAGCTCCAGAGGAACTTCTTGACATTGGGTGACCTGACTGAAGTTTATAAAACCATGCAAGGTATGGAAAAAATAGATAAAGAACATCTCTTTTCTCTATCACATAGCGCTAGAACCAGGGGACTCTATGAAGCTAATAGGCAGGACAGTTAGGAATAGCAAGGGATCTATGACATTTAACTAACAGAGTAGGTAGTAGCTGTCACTAGCCTAGATGACTTTAAGAAGTGATTGGACAAACTCATGGAGGATAAAGACATAAATGGCTAACAGAATGAAAATCATCTCCACAAGAGAGAGGGTTTTGCTGCTCCTACTTTGTTTGAAAACACTTAGGGTGCATCCCCAAGCAATTTAAAGTATGCTAAAACTCTTCTTTTGCCTCTGAGTGCCCCCATGCCAGGGTTTTGAATGAGTTTCCAGCACTACAAAAGCGGGTTTTCCTCGCAGCATTTACCTTGAGGACGCTCCATGGCAAAAGGGGCGAAGATCGCTGCACACACAGCCATAAAGCAATCACACATCTGCTGCAGTTTCCCTCCTTCCCTCTCTAAAGCACCGAACTTTCAAAGAGCCAGAATTGTGGAGAATTGCAACATTGCTATCAGATGTGAAGTGTTATCAGGTGTGAAGTGGATGGATTGCAACATTGTTATCAGGCGTGAAGTGGGTATATTTAAAGTCACCGCTGCTCTACGGGTGGATTTAGACAGTGATCTGTGATAGTCCTAAGAATGAATGAGCAAACCAACGCCAGGCGGATGGCTGCAGCCCACACGGGAAGCCATTTTGGGGGATGGAGATCTGGGAGACGAACAGAGAACCGATGGCTATTTTTCCTTTGAACAAGAGAGAGGGCAAGGAGAAAAAAAATGCAGGCAAAGAAAACATGCTTCCGTGGGGACAGAAGGTGCATTTTAAACGCACGTTTTTCTGAGCCTCATGTGGACGCTTATTCCAGAAGCGCAGGGCACTTTTAAAGTCTGCTTGAATAGAGTGACAGTAGAGGGAGGCTAGAGAGGCAAATAAGTCTTTTGGGGATGCAGCCTTAGAAGCAAATCGTGGACCACTTTAGGATATGGGATGCCTGACTAAATGGGCTGTGGCCTGACCAACCCAGCTTTTCTTATGTTCTTATGAATGAACGCCAAATATTGATACTGACAAAGTTAATGCCAACTTGTATGCTCAAGAGTGTTACAGTTGATAGTAAAGATGGGAAGTAGGGGGCAGTTTTCTCCTCATGGGCTCCCAGGTAGACAAGGATGAACGGTGGATGTTGGAAGTTTAAGGCAGAAAACAATCCCAAGGAAGAAGGTGATAACAAGCATTGACAAAATCATGAAAGACAAGGGCATTTTCCTCATAACAAAGATGAGAATCATTAAAACAAAAGTCTTTCTTCTTGTTATGGTGCTGAAAACTCGACAGTGGAAAAGAACTAGAGAGGAGGAAGTTTCCCTCAAATTACAGATTGCGAGACGATTACCAAACATATCATAAGCTGTAAGAAAAACAAACTGATCAAATAAACGAGGGAGGCAACAGTTGTCAAGAAAAAACAATTTGGCCTTGTTAAGCAAGCAAATGAAGGGCTAGGAGAGAAAAATGTTATATCAGGCAAGGCTGAAGGAAACAGAAGAAAGAGTGTAAACGGACAACATAAATGGACAAAAAACTACTAAAATGTTATTGGAAGAACTTTTGTCCCCACAGACACTGGAATCAAACTGAACTCAACACACCTAACAGTATTTTCAGAGGTGTTCAATAACTCCAGATACGGTAAATATAACTATGTGTTTCTGACATCCAAGTCAAAATTTGAAAAACGTATTTATTAGTTCTAGGACATATCATACATAACAATTAAGAACACTTAAAATAAATTGGAGAAGCCATGTAATATTATAGCTGGTTACAATACATAGTTCCTAAATGAGTATTTTGAAAAACCTCAGATACGCTGGTACAGATTTATATCTGTTTCCAGGCTGCATAAAAATATCCTCGTTGTAGCCAGCATTACACCACAAGTCAATTTCTTCAACCTGGTTATATTCCTCAATCTCTACTTCTAGTACTCCAACAAGTTGTTTGATCGAGATTTCTAGTCTAAGCAGTTTTCAAAATGAAAACAGTAAGATCAATTCTTCTGTACTGCAGACACAAGCTCAAGTTAACAAGAGCTGAAGCGGTATATTATAAGGTCCTTTTACTTAGAAGAAAAGCAGAAGTGGTTTTTAGAGAAGAGACTTTGGCTGTGTCTCCATGGTAGGGTGGAAGGGACACCTAGGGAATGTAGTGCCGGCCTCCAACTAGAATGTCACCATCTACACAGACACAGTGATGGAACTATGGTGTAAAAATGGCACCAATGGCAAGTTGTCTCTGAAGCATTCCTTAGCAGAAGATCAGCTCAGTGTTTAGATGCAGATGGTAGGCTGTTCTACCAGGCACCATTTCTCCAGGCTCCTGGAAACAGTGGCACACTGTAGGCCCGTTCCGACATAGGATATAATCAGGCTTGAAGTCAGCTCAAGTTTTCCCTATTCCAACAGCTGGCAAGGAATTTAACATTTCTGTGGATTAAAGATCCCAAAAGATGGAGTATCCCTATTCGGATTAAAAGGGGTCTCATTGCTGGATTTACAAATAGTCTACACTATTTAACAAATGGGAATGCAAGCGGTTTTGTGGGGGAGGGAACCATGCTTTAGGGGTGTCCTCTTAGTTTCCCCTGATCCAAAGATAAGCCGTGATTTCCTCTGCCCTAGTCCCCTCTTCCCCAGGCTCCCCGCTAAGGAGACCAAGCTGGCTGAAAGGGAGGTGGGAGGGAGGCGGTAAAGAATGAACAGAGCCTGCAGTACTTTGTAACAAGAGATCTGCCTAACAATGTAACAAGGGATCACACCATGCACTGGTGAGTGAGTCAACAAAGTGTCTGATTTTACAAAGGGAGACTCTCTGGCAGTGATCGTGAAAGACTTTAGTGGCTTCTGTCTTGGAGCTGCAAAGTGTGTTGGCTCCTGTGTAAAAGTCTGCCCTTACCCCTCCTTCCTTTCCAGTCCTCTCTGCCATTCACGTCTTTTGCCTCCCTCCCTGCCATAACAATCCAGCACAATGTTCCACTGTGTCAGCTCCTATGTAAAAGCCTGTCTGCCCCCTCCCTCCTTCCCGATCCTCTGTATCCATGCCTTTTGTCTCCCTCCGTGACATTTCGCACAGATCTGCTGTAACGATCCAGCGCAAAGCTCCATTGTGTTGGCTCTCGTATAAAAGCCTGCCTGCTTCCTCCCTCCTTCCTTCCAGGATGCCTCTGCACCAAGTTCCATTATAAGAAAAAAGGGAAAGTGATATTTAACATTCTATTGCTTTGTTAACAGGAGAAAGAAGTTGCGCTATGGTGAATACAGGATGGGGGGGGACAAGCAGTGAACAAAAGCTGCTGTCAAAGGACTCCATGATCTCATGTGAAGCAAGGTTTCTATGGAGGGTGGGGTTTGAATTGCCTGCCCTGATTAAGTCAAGGTATGACGGTGGCCAATTGCTGACTGCATGAGGAAGGGGTTCTGCTGAGGGAAGGAAAGAAGGGAGGGGGTTCCTCCCCTGCCGGGCACTGAAGAATGGAGAGTGAGTCCACATTATAAGCTAGCAGTGGGAACACAAAAATCTAGACCTCGCTGCTGATTTTTAAAAAAAAACTGTTTAAAACCAACTTAAACTACAGAGTGGGAACCTGGCCTATGCGTCTAGTTTAAAAAGCTCTGGCCAGCAACCTCAAAGGCTGGGAACTTTACTTCCCAGCTTCTGAAGCTGGGCCAGGATGAGCTGTCAGTAATGTGGATGGCCTTTGGCACAGGCCATTAGCCACCCCCTCCAATCTTGAGCTGGACCATTTGCTCTGCCTCAAGACTCGACTGGCACAGCACAAGCTAACACATACCACGCAGATCTTGCCTTTGTTCCCTCTCTCCATTCTTGAAGTGATATTAAACTTCTTGATTTCTCTGTATTCTAAGAATAAAATTACAATTTATGAAAGTACTAGTCCCAACAGTATATCCTTGATTGATCTGCTTACCCTCCAAAACTAATCCCTCTCAGTTAACTCCCATCTTCCACATAATGTCACCTGCCTATACCAAAATCATCATTCTCTATAACAGTTAACGGTGCTATCACCTTGAGCATAGGATTTCATGCCCGATTCTCCAACTTCCCCAAATCAGCTGTCTTGAAAACCAGACATTCATTACATTAAGTCCAAAGGCATATTTCCAATGCACCAAATAAAACCAACCTTCCTACTGATTTTCTGCCCCCATAACTGTTTTCTGTTTTACAAACAGGTTTACTTCAGGTGCTTGGATATAACCAAGCCTGGGTGTCCTGGTCTTTTTCCTCCGATGCTCGATTTCATCTCAATTATCTCTGTAATTATTTAGGCTGTGGTTTGTCACTGAGGCAAAGATTTGCTGCTAGGGAGAACCCTCCCTTTAGTTTTCAGTGCTGGGCTTGTTTGCATGCTGGCTAACTTCCTCATTTTTCTGCAAAAGTCAAATGGGTTAGGAAGGTCTTCTGCAACACTTGTTTTAACTTGTCTTTTTTACCAATCATGTTTGACTCACCCTATTCTTTAAGGACTGGTTGGATCATGCTGCCAATTGAAAACATTTATAAAGCAAAATTAAAATTACAAAAGCAGCTACCTCTCTCGGCAGATATTTGATTCCATTTTTCAAATTCCAAAATTCTCATTGAAAAAATATGAATTTGCTATTCTACAACTTAAGGCTCACCTTAATTACTCTGACTGTAGCTCTTGCAGATTCATTAAAATAAATTGGAAATAAGGTAGAGAAAGACCGCATCACAATCACAGCATAAATATACCTTTTGTTAGCTTAGGAAGCTTTCAGAGACAAACTGGAGGTGCAGGAATGCCTTTTACAGAGACCAGAAAAGCTCATACTAAACATACATTTTCTCTTAGAACCTACATTCACTATAATTGAAATAACAAAATTATAACAGTTTAAAAGGGCTGCGTTGTTTTGATTTTGGATTATTCAGATGTATTATTTCAGTTTTTAAAAAATCCCATATGAGGCATACAGAGACAATGAAAGAATAACAAGAATTAACTCTTTTGTTAAGTACAAACCACATAATATATCACGACCTGCTCTGCTTAAGTGTGCAGATTTTCAGAAGATGCAGATATCATCTTCATTATGTCCTCAGCAAATTGCCATCCCATTTCCCCCTCAATCTAATGTGAAATTCCACTAATCCAATTTAAAAAAAAATCAAATAATCAAAGCAACCTGCTCCTTTTCTTCTACACACATCCATAGGCAGCAGAATTCAGCATGCAAGTGCAAGAGAAGAAAGATTTACCAGGATTTGTCTGAAGCCTTTGAAGTCAGCAAACGCATCAAAGCAGTGTTTGCCAGCAGTTCCCTGACTTCAAAGCTACAGGCAAATCCTCACTAAACCCTTCTTCCCACAATCACACACCAAATACTGCCACCCAGAACCTGATCAGGAATCTATAAAATATTATTTGCGGAGGCTTCCCCTTCCACAAGCTTTTGGAAGTATCTGGAATGAAATGGGAATGATTCCTCCCATGTCTCTCAGTTGTACCCAACCACAAAGACAGAGCATCACAGTACCAGTCTATGGAGGGAGAGAGTTGAAATATTCTATACAGGGGTTCAGGTAGGTCAAGCTATAAATGTGATTAAAACAAAAGCACACTGTCCATAATCCAGAAACTGTTATCATTATCTAGCAAGGGATATTTTTTACTCAGGAAGGCACAATGCCAGGAATCTTGGGCTGTGGTCACACTTAAGGTTTAATCCAGCTTCAGTCCACTTTCAGAGTGAGAGAATACATCAGCAAAGTGGCAAGCTGTCTTCTTCCAGTGTTAAATAACTCAGAAAATTCACCTTTGGGATAGATAATGCGGAAAGAAAATTACTGTTGTGTTATCTCTCTCTGAAAGTGGACTGAAGCTGGATTAAACCTTAGGTGTAACCACAGCCCTTGTTGGAGAGTGGGAGGGGGATTAACTCCATTACAGTCAACCCCTCACCAAACACGCAGTGTAGCAGGGGGCTGGCTGCACATTCAAAATAATCAAGTAAATTCATACTTTGTGCAATAAGATAAGATTCCAACGTGTTTGATTAGCCATGCCCAGCGCACTTAAAGACCATGCTTCATCTAAGTGTACAAGACAGGAAAGTGAGGGAAACAGAAATGTCAAAATTATACTCGGTGGGTTCAGTTAACTGCAGGAAGGAAGCAGATGACCTCTAAGAGACTATCCCATTTTCCTGTGAAAAATGAGAAAAAGCATAATTATAAGAAGCAGAAGAGATGAAGAGGAAACAAAAGAATAACAATGCCTGATTCAAAGCCAATTCAGATATACACCAGTCACAGGACTCAAGCCCCAAAACATCTTCTTGAATAATGGCTGCTAGTTAATCTCATTTGAATGAGTTGGAGCTCCACTATAAGACACACTGCCAGAACGACAACAGAACAGCGAGTAACAGTTTTCATGAGTCCCCACTATATATCCCAAAGGGGGCTCAATTTCACAATGCAAGTACTGTGAGGATGTTAAGACAAAAAAATAAATAAATAAAATAACAGCTGTGTGTCAGGAATCCATCAAATCTCTCTTCACAGACTGGCCCAAAAGGATTCAGGAGGCTCTTGTTGGCTCTCATAATGGTCTGTGTGAAAAGGAACAATTGGGAAGTGTCCTTGGAGATACTGAATGAGCCTTAGATGACACCAAAGAAGAATTATCCATGGAAGGAATGGAAGGAATGCTTATCAGTTGGCTGCAGCCCTGCCGGTGTCCACCAGAAGTGAGAGAATAGATATTGGAAAGAAATTTAGAGAAGAAAAACTACTGTCCAGCCATTCAGAGGCAAGAGGCATTCATATGTACCAATCAGAGCTTTCACTTAGGCTTGACAAGTGCCATTCAGCCTACAACAGTATCATACATGATCTTACACATAACAGCTGTTTGGATTTGACCCTGCCTGTCCTTCTGTCCTGAGCAACATAGGGTCTTCTAGAGCTACAACTGGAGTGGTTGCTTCTGAAACAGGGGAACTCTCACACTTAGATTTACTTGATTCGGCTGCTTGTATCAGTTAAAAGGTAGGAGGAGGAAGCAAAGGAGGAGGAAGGAGATAAAGGGCAACAGCTGAGGTCTAAGAAAGGAAGAAACATAAGTGGTTATAGGTGTCTAAGGAGAAACATCTGGTCTTCCCAGGCTTTTTGGCATAACTGTGGGAGAAAGAGGAAGAAATAAGAAACGGCAAGAGGTTTTAAGCCTTAGAAGATCCATAAAGTATAAAGTACCTTCCCAGTGAGCTCAGTCTTACTATCCTTGTCCCATGGTCCACAGCCCACTTAAACAAGGGAAATCATACTAGGGACGCTGGGCTAGCTGGCCAGCTTCAAAGCCAACTACTATTGACTGCCCAATGCTCAGGAAAACCAGAATCCAAGGGACAAGACAAGGGCCACAAGGCCTTCAAGAGACAGTGTAAGATAGAAGAGCCTGGCATGCTGTGGTCCATGGGGCCACAAGGAGTCAGAAATGACTGAACAACACAAAATGAAGGACACTACTGAATTTCATGGCACCAATGATGATGATCCAGGAACTGCGGACCCACTCATCCACGGTTGACTGGATCAGCCTCCTCACACCCCTGAACAGTACCTTTAGGCCTCCTGGAGGCCTGGGACAGTAGGAAATCCCATGAGATTTCCCAGTGTTTCATATATCCGCGGTTTCCTTTAACCATGGTAGGAACAGGTACATATCACCCCACAGATATTCGAGCACACCTATAAAAGTACATGATACCAGTGGACGGGAAAGTTCTTATTAGGAACAAATACCCCATATTTCAATACAGTCTCATGCCTCCCCACTGTGCATCTTATTTTCCTTTACAAACGAATACAGTGATGGCCAAATGCATAAGAAGGAGGAAGTAAATCAGCCCCAGCACAAATTGTTTCTTGAGTATGATCTTTGCATTTTAAAACAAAGAAAACTCGTTTATGGCTGTGAAGTAATACTGACATCCTGGGAGAAATCTTTAGAACAAAAATCACCAATTGCATTGCTTCAGAGTTTTATTTTATTTTTATTATTATGAAGGCTAGCTCTGAAATTGATATACTGCAGTTCATTATATAAAAGGCTTAAAGCAGCATATTTGTTTCTTTATTTTTAGAAAATTAAACATCTGTTGAAAACAAAATAATAAGGCTATTTCTTTTGTTTGTTTTCTGTGTTTACTTAAAAAAAAATCTAATTTGGTTCCAAAACTGCAAATCAGAAATACAACTAAAACATAAATATAAAAATCAGACTATTTTAAAGTCAAGAAGCACCAGTTTGAACATTAGAAGGCAAGGATTAAAGAAAAGTAGGTCTTTCAAACAGTTCTCAAACTTTGGGATTAAGAGCTCCTTAACTGAGGTGCTTCCACAGAAAATATTTCTTCCTAGACCCCTTTTTCCATGCAGAATGATCCGGATCTTCAAGATCCAGATCTTTGAGATGGGTCCTCCGAAAGATCCAGATCTTGAAGATGCCTGAAGACCCCATTGTGGACACCTTTAATCAGGTCCACACAAAATCCAGATTTAAGGGCCTGAAGGACCCATTAAATCTGGAATTCCCCTGTCCTCATGGGGACAGGGCATTTGCAGATGGGGTCTTCAATGGGGTGTAGCAATGAGTTGGGACAGGGTCTTCCTGATTGGTACCAATCAGATACTAATTGGGTTCCTAATCGGGTCTTAGAAGGGTTTTAAGTTCTAGTGGAAAAAGACCCTAGGTCTTCAATTTCCAAGCCTCTGGAGAGTTTCAGGAAAGCCTCATTTTGTGATATTAACAAACAATAAAAAATACCACTACATGTGTTCCTATCTCTGCCCATTTCTCACTGCGAAGGAGTTGCTGCTTGACATGACCGGTCAGTCAACCTGATTCTACACAGAAGTTCAGAACTGAATGTAATAAGAATCACTGCACTAACAACTCAGTTGATAAACACACACTACAGCAGGATCCACACAGTGCCTCTAAGGCAGGGATGTCAAAGATACGGCCCGCGGGCCAGATGTGGCCCGCGGGCTGTATGAATACGGCCCGCGGCCACCACCCGCCGCATCTGCCGCCCCTGCCGCTGCCCGTCGCCGCCGTCCGCCACCGCCGCTGTCCTCCTTGGGCGCGAAGGAGGCGAGGTGAGGCGAGGTGAGAGCGAGCAAGCACGCGGCGGGACCCTCCACTGCCCGAGTGCGCGGGCGCCGCCATTGTCAGCCAGCCCCTCCTCGGTGCCCTAGCCACGCCCCGGCCACGCCCCCGGCCACGCCCCAGCCCGTCCTCTATGCCCTAGCCATGCCCCCGGCCACGCCCCCAGCCCCTCCTCTGTGCCCTGGCCACGCCCCCTGGCCCTGACAGTATTTTTTTTTAATCTGGCCCTCGGCAAAATTGAGTTTGACACCTCTGCTCTAAGGCATCTGAATGTGCAGTGAAGGCGCAGTGTCTGCACAATACTGCCCCCTTGTTGCTCATTCAATGTGGAGGAAGAGCACAGTGTCTGCACATGCCAACATAAGCACTGTTACTAGTTTTGGATAGCAGGTTCCGTATCTGAAATCAGTCACCACAGACTTGAAGGAAGAAAATCAATGGGAGGGCCCCAAACCTTCACCCCTGTGGTTTCAGTGATTTCCTCTGAAAGATGGTATATGTACCAAAGCCAAGTAGCTCACAGACAGAATTCCCGCAGATTTCAAAGGAATCTAGAGCAGGTCTGGACTCTTCCATTAGCTAGTTCAAGGCTAGGAGGGGGAAAAATAGCAGTTTCTGAACCACCAAACCCATTCATCTAAACTCAGGCTAAGTTAATTCTAGTCCGAGAAGGAATTGACCAAACTCACCTGCTGACACTTGAACTGAATCACTAAATCCAGTTTGTACCCTATCCCTACAGGGCTCCATCACCCTCTAACTAAGATCTGAAAAGAACTGGAAGCAATAGCAACTGTCAGCTTTATAGACAGATATAGCATAGAAATAATAACATATAACGGACAATAATTATATAAGCCACAGTAAAGATCAAATGCCAATTAATGAATAACCATGCAATTAATCATATCACATCATACCTGATATCTGAACCTATAAACACTTGCACTGTTTGTGAAGCATCTAGTTATCAACTAATGGAATCAGGATGATACATTATCTTGATCTAGCAATGCTCTTATGATTTAAAAAAAATTAATTCCACAACTAAGGAGACAAAAAAAAATCTTACTGTCTCCCTCTGGGACAAAAAATAAGTATAATAAATACAAAAAGTTTAAATACAATAGCAAATATGCAAAGTTAAACCTCTGAAAGTTGATAAAAATTATTAAGCCCTCATGAAAAACAGTATCTACTGACTTGGATAAAATTTGATCAGTACCAGATGTACAATGCATACAAAAGCAGGCTCTAAAAAGAATTAGGCACTGAGACAATTAAGCTTTTACCTAAGAAAATGTCAAGAAAAACAGAGCTGTTCTGTGAATCTTCCACAATTCTTGGACTCTGAGGACTAAATGAGCTTCCATACTGAGGTGTGATTCCTTTTCCCCACCCATTTCTTCCTTCTATTTTCCTGCCCCTTTCCATCTATCTTCTCTTTCATTATCCTGTAAGCATGTGAATTCTTCCTTAGCTTACTGCCTTGCCTGATCAGTTACTTTAAACTTCCGCTTTGTTCACTGAATGTATTGTGACATCAGAATGTGCTGATGGCAGGTGCTGAAGGTGCCAGGCATGCTAAGGAGACTTCAAGACCACGCACTGAGCAGTAGCCTAAAGATGTTAATTTTAAGGAAGAGAGAGAATAGCACATTTATCTTGCTGTCATCTTCTTTCATTTAATCATAGTATTAAAGGTTATACTCTTTCAACATGGAAGCTTATTTTTTTAAAGTATCCTTTGTAGTTCAAGTTTCAATGGTACCAAAGAAGCCTTGGAGTAAGCTATATGCAGAAATTCAGTTTTAGGTTCCTCAAAATATTGATTGGAGGAAAGCTATACTCTGTTTGATTCCTGTGCTAGCATGTGCAAGAAAGACTTGGTGCAGAACGCTACTATCTCTCTGCCCAGAAGTTTGGCCTGAGCCAAATGCAGATCAGAGTCCTCAATCCACTGTATTAATGAGATCTTGCCTTTTTCGTTGCTGTCAGACAGCAAACAAAAAGACATCAGTATCCAAGGGAAACTGCCATATAATAGAAGGTAGGTTCCTTAAACTTATATTTATTTTGCAGAAACCTGAATTTCCTCAGTAACGAAACAAACTTTCATCAGTTTTTTAGTGCTCTACCATTCACTCTCATTTTCTCCTCATATCCACTTAATCTCTTTGACCTCATTTCTTACTAGTTTTTAGGAAACACAGGGTTAAAGGTGATTCTACAGGGAATACTGCTGTTAAATACTTTGCTACCATATATTCCGGCGTATAAGACTGGCGTATAAGACGACCCCCAACTTTACAGTTAAAATATAGAGTTTGGGATATACTCGCCGTATAAGAAGACGACACCCGGCATATAAGACGACCCCCAACTTTTGAGAAGATTTTCCTGGGTTAAAAAGTAGTCTTATACGCCAGAATATACAGTAACTACAATTTATTAGCAACAAAATTAATACTCGCCTCTGACCATTATTTGTGGGAAAAGAAGCTATAACAAAATGTTGCAGTATACGCCTCCTAAAACGATATAAATCATTCCACACAACATTCCATATTTGTCTTTTAATCAGGATGTGCAAAGTTTGTCCCCTTTCAGGAAGGAGGAAGTACGAACATAAATCACCACATGGTGGAGAACAAAGGCCCATATGTTAACCTTGTCAGCATTATATTGTATAATAAACAGCTTTCGAGACAAAGACCTGAACCCACTCAGCACTGGTTCAGGACATCAAGCGGCTTCATATTCTTGTCTCGGTTGTGACCATTTATTCTGCCATTCTAATGCTGGTAAGCAAATAATTGCAGGGGCTTTGATCTCCTTACAAAAAGTAACAATGTGCACAAAATCAAACTCTAAGGTTTGGTTCAAATCAAACTGAACCTCACTGAGTTCAGTTGGAGCGTACCTTGAATCTGGTTTTAGATCGAGTCTCAAACTGTTCACGAACGAGATTTTAAAAATCAATAGAATACATTGAAAAAGCCCTACTGGAAGTGGCAAGATGTGGTTCAACTTGACCGTTTGAATCAAACTGCCCTGTTCAACTGTGCAGCCCTGGTTCTGTTTGAATCAAACCAACCCCTTTCAGACTGGTTCAAGCAAAACAATCAGATTCAAATTGTTTAAATCTCTAGACATTACTGGTTCCACTTTCTTCACAGTTCTTTAAAAGGCTGGGGCACTTTTCCACAGCCCTACTTTCAAACCACAAACTACACACTATTCCATTTTCCTTTACTTAATTATACCATTACATTTTATCATTATCCATAGTATAAACCAACAAACATTATTTTACAAGAAAAAACAAACCTGCAGGTGTTGTTTTTATGTTTCTCAAAGTAATTTGCCTTTAATATGTCAGATATGGGTTCATTTTGGTTGCTAAGTGATGCTTTCCTGGTTCATCAGACACGTTCCCCTACAAGTATTCTTTAGAGCTTAAGAGTTCGCTGTAAATTTTTCGGCAACAATTCTTTCACATTTTCTTTTGATGGGAATGCCAAGCCGTTCACAGATTATACAGTGTCAAGAAGAAGTCTCCAAATTGCAATGAAGTCTGTCGTTTTCTCATTGACTTGCATATTTTGGTGCTACACCCATGGTAATTCATTGGTCACTGTGTCCCAAACTCTTTGATACCATTCATTCAAATTTAGTTTACTATGTTCTTTCCAATAATGAGTATCATGGGTATGACGATCTAGCTTTTTTACCTGCTAGCACCATTGCAAACTTGGAGTAAACATAGTTCAGGGTTCCAGAGACTAGGAATTTAATTATTTTCCAAATTTTGTTGAGCACCTATCTCTTGTACTTTGACAGGTTCATTTTTTTGTTATTCTCGTTGGGGAATTATGCTACTGTATGCTAGCTTTTTTCTCTTTACGGGTTTTATTGCATACTGGTTGCCATTCACTTCTGACTTTTCTTAAGGGATAGTTTCCTCGAAGATTTATTTTTCAAAGTCTTGAGAGAGTTTGAGTTTCATCATGGTAATTATCTCTTCTTTTGTTGCTGTTTTTATGTGCCCTCCATTGTGGTTCACTATAATGAGGCATAGGAAGTCTCACCCAAAAGAAATATTTATTTAGATTTTTATCCTTCCCTATATCCAAATGTCTCAGAGCAGCTTACATTAGAAATCAAATATAAAAAGAAAATACTAAAACAATAAAAGTGCCTGAAATATGGGCTGCTCTGGATGGGACCATGACAGGGCACAGGATTTCTTGTTCCTTGAGTGTTTCCTTAGCAACATCTTGGAGGATAGATATCTTGAAGCCACTGCACATCAGATTACCCATTTTGCTTAGTGCTTGGTAAATTTTAGTTTTTAGCGTGTAACTCTCTGTTATATCACCGAACGGTTGAGAAAGTGCAGGAACTTTGGTGCACTTTCTGGATGCCTTGTCACTTTCACATGTGGAATTACTTCACCAATTAATAAAAAACATTAAATCTTTACCTTCAGTATACTCTTTCAGGCCTCCCTTATGCTCCATATCTGCAAAGCACTCCTGTCATCTCACAAGTTAAAGGTTGGCATGTGATATTTTCTGGGAAATATTTTCTGAATGTTCTAGAGCTTGCAGTGCCATACAATGGCTTTCCTTTAATGCTGATGAAACTGGGGTTATTGATTTTTCAGTGACTTTAAGTCTTGCGTCAATTTCTATTTCTTGCTCTTTATGGTTGGTTCACCATTAATTCCTGAACAGAGTGTATTAAAGGTCTCCATTTGAGAGGACAGCAGGAATTCAGAGTCATCTCGGTATGGTTCAAATTCAGTCTTGTTCAAGTCTCATTGCACAGATTTCTTGTTGCTTGCTCCAGCCACAATTTTGGGTTTGAGGCTGCTCTTCTGATCAAAGGGTTTCTACACTTGTTTCTATCTTTCAAAGTTAAAAAAAAGGACTAGTTTTTGTGGAGATCCACTTAAGATTCCTGGGACAGGCCAAAATCTTTAACTGACTTTTCTTTAACTTTAGCCCTGTTTGGTAAGCAACATGGCTAGAGACACAGACCTTAGCTGCTTGGTAGCACACGCATGCATCCTCTTAGTCTATATTCTATACCACTGGACATATGAACTATAGCTTTAAACAAATGAAAGATTTCAATGTTGGCTTCCACAGCAAATCTGCAAGGGTACTTTGTTTAGCTGATAGGCAAGAGAGTTGGGACCAGCAAGGGGAAATATGAGTTGAAAGGACAAGCCGGATACCACTAAAGGTCATTTGCAATGAGTTGAGAGCAGGTGAGGAATGCGCCGGCATCTTTTACCTGAGAATGGGGGATACAACAAATGGTACCCTTCCACCCTTCCACAACCCTACCCCAACCCCGGATCATGCCCCATCTTCCTTTCCTTCCCTAACCATGCTCCACCAACTCCTGGACCATGCTGCACCAATTCCCCATCAGATTTGCAAAGTACTTACCTGTCTTTCCGGGCCTGCATTAGCCCATTGTTACCAGCCATGAAGTCTAGGAAAGAACATGGCAGCCAGCACTTTCCTTCTACTAAGCCTATGGAAGTGGACAACTACAAGTCCTGCATAAGCATACCTGGTACAGGTGCAAAAGAAATCTACAAGACACAGGAGAATCCAGAATAGAGATCTTTAATTGGCCTGACCAATTTAAATTCTAGTTTAAATGGCAAACAGCCTACCTCAGTGCAGATTACGTTCACTAAATTAAAGGTAATTAAACTACTATAATGGCCAATAGCTATACCTTTAGCTATTATTGAGGTTCCTTTACTCTTGAGTCTACCAAATACAGGTGAGTTACATAACTGTTTACAGCAGACCCTCATGTAACTCACATTTATACAGGAAAGAATGTATGCAACAGGATCAGCACATCAATTCAGCAAAGAACAAACACTAAGAAATATAAGAACAAGAAATACTTGTTGGCCAACCACATGGAAGGTACGGCAACTCAAGACATTATCTAATCAGATAGCAACGTCCACAAATGGAAAACTCAGCTCAGTAAACTAGCCCTGAGCTATAGATATACACCACCATAATTATTGTTTGGTTTATAAATAACATGTTTGGGGGTTTTAAGCGCTAAACTCTACAACAACAAATTGTTCTGCAGCAACTTCTGGTGGCCATAATTTAAGAAAATACAGGATTCAGAAACCCTCATACCCTCAGGATTTTCACCTAAAAAAAGTTAACAGACTGGCTGGAAATCTCCAGTGCTATATGAGTTCAACAACATTAAAGTATCACCACTGCCTCCTAAAAACATCCAAGAGCCTCATCTTCTCAACAAGTGATATTTACCATTCCCACAACTCATCTAACAAGTCTCACATACCTGACTGAGATAACTGCCTTTAAAATGTTAATTATAACTTTGAAACTACCCAACTTGGCTCATCATATATATGCTCACTGTTTCACACTCTTATAAAAAAATAGACACACCTAATATAGCTGGAAAGCAACACTTAGAACAGAATGAGGAGCCATGACTAGAATCTACACTTCACTCAACAGGTCTCTAACCACTAGGCTGAACTAGGGAGCCATTCTGAGCTATCTTGTCTGTTGACACTCCACCCAACAGGGACAGAGCATACTATCAGGGGGCATGGTCTCTCTGAGGCCCTAAAGAGGTCCACACCAATGCAGAAAGGTTCCTAGAGATCTTTAAACGAAATTCAATATGAAACAAAGACAACCTGAGTAAACACAAAATAAAGCTTTCAAATAATCATTTCATTAATTAAAGGGATAAAGTTATCCACTATCTATTATCATCTATGTAATTACCTGCTTAGTTACTCAAACTATAAACCAAAAGTAATGGATAACTGAGTTCAATCAGACTAGACACACCCAAGCCTCTTGAATCCAACCATCAATTTAAATAGAATAGTTGCAACACTCCAGAGGTTAAAAGATCAACAAGCATCACACCATGCCATGATCAAAGGAAATTCCAGAGAAGATAAGGAAAGTGCTGTAGATTGACATACTAATACAATATTACAAGCAATAATTAGTATATAAATGAAATACAAAACTTAGAAAGTAAATTCCTTTACAGTGTTTACTCACATGTCTTATTATAATTAAGGCTTACTTCAAGACAGAGGTGTACAGGCTCACATAATTGAAAATAAAGACTGTCCTTTGATCATTAAGCACAATAATCCAGAATAAACCACGCTAGCTCTGGCGAATAAATAACAAAAAAAGCCTGGGTTAGGAATGTTTTACAGATGGATAACAGTGTTCCATGCGGACAGTTTATCAGGGATCACATGCCACTGGTGGTCAGAAGCAGATGAAAAAAAATCAGTGAACGTAGACAATAGAATTTTTAAATATCTTTCTCTCCATTCATCCAAAAAGTAAGAAATATTAATCATATCTGAGATGCATTCATCCCAGACAAAATTATTTGGAGTGGCTTATGGAATGCGCTGCCAGAAGAGGTGGTAACAGCTACCAGTCTAGATGGCTTTAAGGTAGGGTTAGACAAATTTATGGATGACAGATGAATCAATGGCTACTAGAACAAATGCCTAGATGCATCTTTTGGGCTGGGGGGGGGAGGAACTGGGGCGCTTCTAAGGCCATCTGCTGGGACTCGAGAGCAGGAGGAGGTTTGTCCTTGTCTCTGCTTGAGATGCCCGTGAGCATTTGGTGGGCCACTGTGTGTGACAGGATGCTGGACTAGATGGGCTGTGGCCTGATCCAGCAAGGCTTCTCTTATGTTCTTATGTTCTTGGGTGTAGCCCAAATGGAAACTTGACAGTTTGGTAAAGGTGCCAGGTATCCAGTCTGTGCATGACTAAGAAGAATCTCTTCCAATCAAAGTGCATATACAAAGGTTTGTGCCATTGTTCACTGTTCAAGATGCACAAATTGGCACATATTTGTTTAAGGCATAAATTATATATTTTTAAAAAAAATTAACAGTAGTTAATCCACTTGAAGATACCAACCATGTGAGCATATTCATTCTTTAAATTTTGAGACAGTCAAGGGAAGATTTCGCACTTCCCTTCCCACGGATGGGAAAGGTGTGCAATGAATCAATGTAGACTAGCCCACCCCCTGCATAATCACCTACCTGTGTACAGTTGCTGGGCTGCTCTACCGCAGGGCGCTGCCATCTTGAGTATAGTGCCCTGTGTGACTGTGCATGCGTTAGTGCTGTTGCTACAGAGACACTGACGCTTGGCACAGTTGCATCAGGGGGTCATCGGAGTCGCCAGCGTGCTTGCGCAGCAGCTCCAATGAACTCCCCAGCTGGCAGAGGTGCAAATGGTTGCTGGCTGGATGCTGTCAAGGTAAGTTCTAGGCTGGTGATGGCCAACCTATGACACGCATGTCACAGGTGACACACCAAGCCCTTTTGGGTGACACACATGGTCACCCTTGCACCTGGACACGTCGTGCTTGCTTCTTCTTGAAGTGTATGAAATACCAACTTTCAATTGAAGATTTAGCAACAAAAGTCACTAATGTAAAGAATTATTTAGTTTTGCTTTTAATAAAATACATACATCAAAAATATAACTTTTTACTATAGCTACAAATATCACAAAATTATGGATATTTCTAGATGTGACACAGCACCCGAGTTAAGCTATGTTTTCTTGCGAATTTTGACACATCGAGCTCAAAAGGTTCACCATCACTGTTCTAGGAGCATGAGGTAAGGGTTGGTGAGCTTGTAGTGCACAATGTGGTGTAGAGGGCGCATGTAGGCCGTAAGCACCTCCTGCAAGCGCAGATGCGCTTGCCCAGATGGACTATGGGCAAACAGGCCCCTTGTCCCAGAAAACACATCTCATTTCAAAACTTACAAACTACAAGAGAATCACCCAATAGCTGATTTAAGTCCCTTCCATGCACACCTAACAACAAAAATCAGTTGTTTGGAAGCATCCACTCTATAAATATACAAGTTCATCCACCCTTTCCACACTTACCTGTATTCCAGAATAAAGTCCTATTGTCCATATGCTAATGTGGATTTTGGCAGGCCTTGCCTTGCATTACACTTAGACCACACTGGACCAAGCATGTATCAGACGACAGTCATGGAAGACCTTTTTTTGATGGTGCTCCAGAAAGCCTTGTCAGAAGTTGGTCTGCCCCCAAAATGGCACAGCCAGAAACTCGGAAGGTCAGGAATGAAAGTTCCCACCCTCTTCAGAAGCAGTAGCCAGGTGTGAAGCAGAACTCACAATTCAAATAGGGACATCC
Source organism: Aspidoscelis tigris stejnegeri (assembly GCA_023333525.1). Classification (NCBI taxonomy): domain Eukaryota; kingdom Metazoa; phylum Chordata; class Lepidosauria; order Squamata; family Teiidae; genus Aspidoscelis; species Aspidoscelis tigris. Next base: position 77,505,750 of record JALMGA010000005.1, on the reverse strand, counting down.
CTGTTCTACTCTAGCAGCAACCCATCCAAATGAGGGACAGATTGCTTGTTTCACAATACATCCTGCTCTGTCACAGAAGGTGGGGGGGGTATACTGAAAGGATCAAGGTCCCAAACACTGTACAGCCAGTGTTCAGCTCCCAGATCTCATCCTACACCAACTGAGGCATTCATATGATTCAGAATTATCACAATCTAATACAGATTAGTTCATTTTTAAATGCTGAAAGGTGTTTTTTTATAGAACAGCACACATTAAAAAAAACTAGAGCTGCCACTAACATTTTCAAACCATTATGCCACTGGCTAAAATATCACGTCCGTGCTGGGAGCTTCCTGAAACTCTTTTTTCTAAGAACACAAAATGGACCATTTAAATTTTGATTTCACAGAGGGTTGCATTGATTTATTTCAATAATATTTTTAGTATAATTCAAATATGTTGCCCTCTAGTGGTTTGTTTGGTATCTATTATCTAAACAAACACAGTACCAGTAAATCCAATTTTACCAACACAAAAAAGCTTCATCTTCCATTACACTGCTACTTTTACGTTAAATTTTCCTGACAGCAGCTGCATCAATATTAGGCCACCGATTCATAATATCAGAGGAACAGCATCTTTAAATGATTCCAACAACTTTATTAGCTAATACACGGTCCCTTTTCTTCTTAATTAAAAATGCTAAAAAAAAATTCTATATCTAGTTCTTGGCCACAATTATCTACAATTGTACCTTGATTTGCAACATGGTTTCAATCTCTCCAAATAGCACGCAAACAGAAAATGTACAAATCGAGCAACTGATATTAATATAAAAGGAGGGTTTTTGGAACCATGCCCTGGACAAGCTCTGTGTAGCTGTGGCTGGAGTGGTGTGTTGATGAGCCTTCTCCATTTGTGGGTTCGAGGTTAGATCATGATCAAAGGGGTTAGATCTGAGGGGGACAGTTCAGAGAGGACTGATTCCTTGCTCTGATTTAGTCACCCATCCCAGTACCCCCTTCTTGAGCAGCTCAATCAATCACAAACAAGCACTATGTAAGTAAACTTCCTTTCACCTCTCACCTCTACCTTCTTTAGCAGCTCCATTCCTCAGCTCTTGTAGCAGCCAGCACCACAGTTCCAGTTTTTAAAAACAACCTATTCCTCACAGTGTCTACCCTTCCTTCTTACACGTCATCACAAATGGAGGAGCAAACATAGCCACGGACCATTTCACCTGTGGCTGCCCCCTTCTTCAGCGCAGTTTGTCTGGAAAATCAGGAGCCAGACCACACAATGTGGAATAACTGGAAGTCCATAAATCAAGATCTAATGTTATTTATTTATGGCTTGTGTGTCCCACCTTTTCTCTGAAGAGCCAAAGGCAGTGCAGCCCATTCTTCTCTCCTTCATTTTATCCCTAAACAACCTTTTGAAATAGGCCAGGCCAATAGGTTATGAATAGACTCAAGTCACCCAGTAAGTTTCCACATCAAAGTGGATATTCAAACCCAGGCATTCTTAGGTTACACAGACTGTTACACAGAATACTTAACTCTAAACATTAAAAAACCAGTTGTAATAGCTGTATCAATTTTTAGCACTTAATGGTCTTTCATTCAAAATCTTTAAGGACGGTCGATATAGATGTTCAACAGAAAGTAAGCATCAATGCATATCATCTTGTTCCCTGGATTTTTTTTTTAATCACAATGAGACACAAATTATCAACTTACTGCTGTTCCAGACTTGTGATACTTATACTTGTCATCTAGATAACCAAGTTAAATGCAACTTACAAGATTTAACAGGTCTAGTTAAAACAATCAATTCCTATTTGACCAATGGAAAGGTAAATATGTGGACTAACGCTTCCTAACAAACACAGCAAACATTTATCACTTCCTCGCCACCAGAATTTACAGAACTCTGTAAATGCACAATATGTGCTATAACGAGAGCAAAGGACTGATTAAATGAATTACTGGAATACATTACAATCAATGAGAAGGGACAATTAGGTACTCTATCATGCATTAGTACTGAAAATGAATGAGCAAGAAGTTGGGGAAAAAATGGTTTTTCTAGCACATAAATTCCATGCACAAGCATTTAATTTGCAAGTTGTATCAAAATTTAAACCTGTCAAACTACATGCAAATGGATATGATCAAAATTTTAAAAAAATGATTTGATAAAGATGTTATCGCATATTAACTTACTGGTTTTCAATCACTGGCAGTTTTATTTTCAAAAAACTTATTTTACAGTATAGTGGGAGCTAGCTTTTTAACACATACAGGGATTATAACAGCCTCCAATCCCATTTGTCCACCAACTGGATATTATTTTTTTCTGATTTTGTACCAGTGCATACAAATGCACTTCTGCAAAGGTTTTCCCCCTAAGTTTGCATACAGTTAGTTTAACCGAAATTTTCTAGAAGAGTATTCATTATGGTCCATGTTTATCAATAAAAAACAAATTCTTTTGAAAGTTTTCAACATCTTAATTTATTCAGGAATGTCCGTTATCCCCACTATTAGTCATAAATAAAATATTTGGCAGAGGCAATTAGGAGAGAAAAAAAATCTTAAACTACTATGGAATCCCTAAAATCTGCCCAAAATAGAGCATCCACCAAATTTCTCTCCCAAGAGCAATTTAAAAATACATTACTGTAGCATCTAGAGTAGCAGAAATTAGTTTGCTGTGGATGGCAATGGGCTCTTACAATAGGGTTATCAGCCTGCCACTAGCCAGACTGAGCGGGGGTGCTCAACTTGATATAAATTGTCAGCCCAGCTCCTCACTTCCAGTGCACAAAATGTAAATGGCTGGAACGGATCACCACTGGAGGATTCGAGTCTCAGGTTCAGACTTTGCAGAGCAATTTGGAAACACATCGAGGAAACTTATGCTGCATGTATCTTCCAGTAGAAGAGTATTGCTAATAATGGGGTACATCCAAACATCTGTCATTTATTCCGCTATATTGGGATATTCTGGAATAAAGCATGATGACTGCAGACCATAGAAGAGACCCCATTTGGAAGTATTTTGATCCAAGTCTATCTATACACACACACACACACAATTTTAGACCACGTAATAAATCAAGCAAACAGAACCTTAAACTAAAATCTTCATATCTGCTCAACCAGAAGTGAACCAACAGTAGCATAGGAAGCTATATCATACCTGACTAACCTCCAGTATGACTTCAGTATTTTATTATCACCCAAAATGGCAAGTTTCTAATGCTGACTTGACTGAAACTGCTTAATTAAAAAAAAACTTTCTTTTAAAAAATAAAATGATCGATTGTTCAAAAGCTGCCAACCTCATTTTCTAAATTGTGTTAGTTTTCTTATCTAATATATAAACAACAAGAGGAAGCACATCAAATCTGACCATGATGGTGGTTTAGTATATTGTGACAAAAATATTAATACTGCTCAGTTAGGTCAGTTCATTTACTATTTAATTTCACAAGCACATATTTTGATTTAATAACTGATTTCTCAGTTTAATGGGTTTGAGGTGTTTTCAACTTTGTGTTGGGTTTTAAATCTGTGGTAGCCTGTCCTGAAATTACACAATATAGAGCAGGATACAAATGTAAGTAAATATATATATACCGTATATTCCGGCATATAAGATGACCAGACGTATAAGACGGCCCCCAACTTCCCAGTTAAAATATAGAGTTTGGGATATACTTGCCGTATAAGTAGACGACACCCAGCGTATAAGACGACCCCTGACTTTTGAGAAGATTTTCCTGGGTTAAAAAGTAGTCTTTATACGCCAGAATATACAGTATATGAGCTTCAGGAATAGAATGAATGACCTAATTATTATCATCATTTTGATGAAAATTAATTTGAAAACAAATCAGAATAACTGCTTTAGAATGCTATTTACATCCCTGAATATTTATTTATTTATTTACTTATTTATGTATTTATGTATTTATTTATATTTATATCCCGCCCCATACCCAAGGGTCTCTGGGCGGCTCACAACATTTAAAACACACACATATCAAGACTGTATAAAACAATGCTAAAACCAATACAAAATTTTTTAAAAAGCATAATAATAATATTGAAAAAAGAGAGAGAGAGCGAGAAAGAGAAAGAGAGATACAAGAACAGTTTAAAAAACAGTAGAGTTTGCAGTAGGGGGAAGCAGAGGGGGCATTTAGCCAAAGGCCTGAGTACGTCTTCACCGCCTTCCTGAACATAGACAGAGAAGGGTCCTGCGTACCTCCAAGGGGAGACCATTCCACAATCTGGGGACCATGACCGAGAAGGCCCTCTCCCGGGTGCCCACCTGCCTAGCTGCTGAAGGCGGAGGGACAACCAGAAGGGCCTCCCCTCCAGATCTTAGAACACGGGCAGGTCGATATGGGAGAAGGCGCTCCTTTAGATATCTGGGGCCCAAGTCATTTAGGGCTTTATAAGTCAGAGTTAGCATCTTGAATTGGGCTCGGTAGTGAATTGGCAGCCAGTGCAGTTCTTTTAGAACTGGCGTAATATGTGTCCGGCTACATGTTCCTGTCAGCACTCTGGTGGCTGCATTTTGCACCAGCTGCAACTTCCGAGCCATCTTCAAGGGCAGCCCCATGTAGAGTGCATTACAATAGTCCAACCTGGAGGTTACCAGAGCATGGATAACTGTGGCCAGGCCATCTCTGTCCAAAAAAAGTTTAAGTTGACGCACCAACCGTAGTTGAGAGTAGGCACTCCTGGCTACATAGTAATAGTAATGTATTTTTACTTTAAAAAACCATGAGTAAATAAATAGTTCATCCTTTATTATCTAAATTGTGATACAAATAATTGAGCCTTTCAAAATAAGCAATTTAAATCAAGATATGAATCCTGTGGGAAGAAAAAAGGATGAAAAGAAAATGGGCACACAGTTTTATTTTAGCACTCTGAAGGACAGAAATTAATGAATAAATAGATTCCTGCATAAATTCCGTGACACTGGAGGATTTAAATAAGGTTTTCTTCTTAGCAGGACAGACAACCATGGATAATGTGCCTGCAAATTACAAAGAAGGCAATATCCTTATGTGAAACTAATATTACTATGTCTGCAATAGACCATACATGTCAACAAAGAACAAACCAATCCATTCACAGTGACCTGCCCAGTTTGCCAAAGGTGCCATTGGTATGTCATTGCCCATATCTTTGTTCTGGGGGCAGCAGTACATAAGAGACTTTCCCTGAAGGGCTTCCATTGAACACTCTCTCTCATTGGTCGAGACTACCCAGATGGATACTTAGGGCCTTTCCGCACTTGGCCTTATTTTTTAATATATCCCAGAATAGGGGCCTGTTGTCCACATCCTAGTGCAGACTATGGTAGGCCCCAGGTAAGGCCTACCATAGCCTGCATTAACATGTGGACAACAGACCCCTATCCTGAGAAACATTCCAGAATAAGGCCTAGTGCAGAAAGGGCCTTAGTAGGAATGACATTTTTGTTAGTGGTAAAAGCCTCAGGAGACAAATGCTTATGTTTCTCCCACCTGCCCTTAGATTAGCAAGCCTTTCGTCCTCCAAGGGTGTTTTTCCACTGTCACTAGAAATACCTTTTAAGTACCCATTAATGGCATTTTTGTACCCATTAATGGGTACTTAATGGGTACTTCTAGTGACAGTGGAAAAACACCCCAAAAGTAATAAAGTGCAGCACTAGAAATGTGCACAAACATTTAAAAAACGGTTCTGTTCGAATCAATCAAAACCAAGCCTAATGCTGTTCAGATCGAATTCAAATCTTTTCCAGGTTTGCACATTCTAAAATGGAAAATTACATTCAAAGAAGCCCTTTTAAAGAACAAAACAGTGTTAAGCACAAACCAATTCAGTTTAAACCAGAGTATCCAACTGGTTCAACTAGACTTCCCCTACTTCAGTTTGAGTTTGAACCAACACCCCTCCCCAAACTGGTATGGACTGGTTCAAATTTAAACAAACTGAACACTGTAGTTCGGCACATCTCTACATTGCACCTTTTAAAATGTATTTGCTGGTTTTTAAACTATAGTTTTAATTCTTGTTTACCTACTTTATGACAAAATACAAATAATATCAGACAGTATTTCTGAAAACAGTACTCAAGGTAGTCAACAATGTTAAGTAATGTTAACAAATGTATAAAGAGCAACTCAAAGGATAAACACCACCAAAGGAGTATACACCGGCTCTCCACTACATGTCGTCTACTACTTCTTCCTGATTCCATGCAGCTGGGACTGAGGGGGGTTGGCGCCACACGGGCATACAATGGCATCACACAAGCTCAGATGTGACACTGCTAGCTTCAATGTGCCTGCATGATTGTGTTGTACACAAGCCTCAGTGTAGCCCCAGCCACAAGGAACCTAAAACAGCAGAAGGTTCACGGTAAGTGGGTACATTCTCCTTCAATTTCCATTATATTTTCCTTCCCTCCTATTAAGTTCCACTTTACTTTACAGGGTTTGATAATAGTCAAACTTCAGTTTGGCACAAGCCTAGCCAATATTTTATTTTCACCAGTCTTTGACAGAATACTTCTAGCACTGTGGTCTTCTACCTTTAATATTTCGCTTTTGTACTTTCAATTGTTTTAGTTTATGGCTTAAAAGACATTTCGTGTCCTGAACTAGCCTGGCAACCTTCCTGTCAGGGAATGGTAGAACAGTTAAAAGGCAGTTAAAAAGTAGAAAGGGGGAGACAAAGTGAAATAAGAAAGCTGATGTGAGAAAGAATAGTGGCAATTAGGATCCTGTGAAGGCATTTATTTTAGCGGAACTAACTGGGCACTGGAAGTAAGTAACTGCTGTGATGGAACAACAAGAAGTGGGCTCAACAACTGTGAGGATCAGAGGACCCACTCAGTTTTGACATTATATCATTGTACAATATATAAGGCTGCACCCAGACATCACTTATTTATTCCGCTTATTTGGATATTTTCGAATAAAGCATAGATATTCTGGAATAGTCATGCTTTATTCCAGGATATCCAAATATAGTAGAATAAAGAGGCAACATCTGGATACAAATGAATAATGATTGACATGTGTGCACTAGTAAAAGTAGCAAAGGCTGAAGGTAAACAACTCCTTTGTTCATGTTTCATAAAATCAATTAAATACAACTTTCTATTTTTGCTTCTCTTTCCAAATTCAGCATCCAAACTATAATTTACACATATGACAATTAATGATGAAGAAATTATTATTTTTTTGTCACTGGGGATCATTATAGGATGTGAAGCAAAGCACTCCCAAACACAAAGACGCACATAACTGACAAGAGACTCCTCTGTTTCCCAAAAGAAGTCAATACAGTGAAACGTTATATTGTGCAACCATTCAGGTCTGCAGAAATGGCGTACAAACCAAATCTGCACAAATCTAGTGCCTAAAAAACCATTGTAAACTGGTGTTCAGAGGAACTTACTGCAGTCCAGCTGGCCTGAAGGAAGTATACCCATGACTGGAACATCCCTGGCTCCTCCATTTTTGCATGTGAAGCTCAAGTGGAGGAGGAGGGGGAAGCAATCTAACCTTCACAAATACCTCAGGAAGATGATGAAGGGAAGAAACATACTGTATTTTCTGGCGTATAAGACTACTTTTTAACCCAGGAAAATCTTCTCAAAAGTCGGGGGTCGTCTTATACACCGAGTGTCATCTTCTTATATGGCAAGTATATCCCAAACTATATTTTAACAGGAAAGTTGGGAGTCGTCTTATATGCCCAGTCGTCTTATACGCCGGAAAATATGGTATGCAACAGCAGAAAGCAGACCACTCACGGCATACTTCTTGCAAGGGGCTTCAATTCAATCTTCAGCTTGCAGACCACCATCCAGTGTGTAAGCCACCTTCTGCTTTTGCAGTGGTTCTCAACCTTCCTAATGCCATGACCCTTTAATACAGTTTTTCATGTTGTGGTGACCCCCAACCTAACCCTAACCCTAACCCCCAACCATAAAATTATTGTTGTTGCTACTTCATAACAACCCCTGTGAAAGAGCAGATTGACCCCCAAAGGGGTCCCAACCCACAGGTTGAGAACCACTGTGCTATTGCCTCTGCTTCCTCCTGTACTTTTTCTAACAACTGGATCACTGCTTCTTCCATTCCGACTTTTTGCTCATGCAATTTTTTTTAAGCACTGGATTACCTCTGGGGTCAACGTCTTCCTGACAGGTTGTCCTTCTCTACCACCTTAAAATACAAAAGTGGAGCAGCCCAACCACTCAAAATGAAAGAAATTGGGACCCACTCATGTTGGCAGATTACAGTAGGTCAGGTATGCAATAGTGATAACACAGTGTCCAAAAGTGAACAAACCAAAGTTGGTAACACAGTATTTCTGTGTAGATCACAACTAACTTGATGTCATAAACACATGCACCAGAAAGAAACAAGGGAAGCCCAACAGTTGCATCTCTGAAATCCTAAGCACACAGATTAGCCCAGGGCAAATAATTCTTGCAGCCCAAGATGTTAGTGACCTTGGTCCAGGGAATTCCTTTTGAGTCTTTAATAAGAGAACTGCTACAACCAGTCCTGAGTCTCAGGGCAAGATTATAACAGCAACTTATCCTTAGCAATCTATTCATTAATACTAAGCAGGATAGGAAAGAACCAGAGGGGGGAGTGTCTAGGAACAGAAATGAACACGCGTTCACTCCTTGAATCAGCAGATTTTTTCCGGCGTGGGGATGTTCTAGAAATTCCAGCATTACTATGAGCAGAGGAGGAGAAAGGCATGGTCTGAAAAGGCATTCACAAGGGAAGCAGTCCTAGAATACAAATGTCTTGAGCGAGAAGAGAACCCACTGGGGAGGAGGGCTGTTAAGCAAATGCAAGGCGGACAGACAGACAGACAAACCGAGATCTTGGCCACAACCTCAAGAGGAATGTCAAACAAAAAAGTGGCGGAAAAATGTGAAGCCTTTGAGCCAAAGACAGCAGAGGTGGATGGGTGGCCTGTCTGCCACCTTCGCAAGGCTCCAGAGGAAGAAGGAGGAGGAGGAGGAGGCTTTTCTACCCCAATTTTCTCACCCGTTTAAGGCGACTGCAAGCGGCTGACAAAGCTTTCTATTCTTCTCCCCGCAATACCCTCTGAGGTAGGTGGGGCTGTGAGAGCTCAGAAAGAGAGCTGTGACTCGCCCAAGGCCACCCAGCTGGCTTCGTGGAGGAAGAAGAAGAGTTGGCTTTTCTACTCCGCTTTTCTCACCCGCTTAAGGGGACTCAAAGCGGCTGACAAAGCTTTTCTATTCTTCTCCCCACAACAGAACACCCTCTGAGGTAGGTGGGGCTGTGAGAGCTCAGAAAGAGAGCTGTGACTCGCCCAAGGTCACCCAGCTGGCTTCGTGGAGGAGTGCGGAATCAAACCCGGCAGAGTCCGGCCCCTAACCACTAGAGCAAACTGGCTCACTGGAGGCAAAGAGGGAGGAAGGAAGGAAGGAAGGAAAAGGAAGTTAGTTTTTGTCCCCGTCCATCGTAAGAACTACAAAGAGGCGGCGAAAGTCGCCTCCCCGGAGCAAACAACAACAACAACAAGCGATGCCGGATCCGAGAGCGGCCGCCCCGGGCACAGTTGCTCCCGTCCCGTCCCGCCCCGTCCCGCCCCATCCCCACTCACTTTTTGTGGTGCGTGGCCGGGTGCTTCTCCTTCTTGCCGGGCGGCGCAGGGTGCTTGGCGCGGCGCCTCCGGGCCTGCAGGGCCAGCACTGGAGGGAAGGAGAGAGAAACGGGGCGTTAGTACAGCGAGGCTGCGGCCACACGCGCTCCAGGAGCAGCCCGAGTCCCACAGACGTGCCGGGACGGGCACCGCCATCCAACCATCCATCCATCCGGCCGTTTGGTTTTGCCCGCCCCGCCAACGCTACCTTTCCGGGAGCTCATGGTGGCGGCCGCCCTCGCTGGCCCGCCGTATCTACCGCCACACGCACACGACTCTCCCCCTCCTCGCCGGCTTCCACACAAATCCACCACACAGACTCCGAGCGACGGCAGCAGCGGCACCAACCCCTTCGCGCACTGCACATGCGCAGCCTCTCGGAGGCGGTGCTGCCTGGCACTCTCTCTGGCAGGCGGGCAGGCGGGGTGGTCACTAGGCAACCAGAAGGAGGCCAAAGGAGGGTGGCGAAATGCCCTCCGAGGAAATCCCGACTTCCAAGGCAGCGCGGCTGACTACGGTGCCCAGTGCTGCTGATCTCGTCAGTCAGGGCATTCAAATCCTTGAGATGAATTGTAGGCCCTTTCTGCACTAGGTCTTATTCTGGAATATATCTCAGGGTAGCCATCTGATGGCCAAAAGATAATGCAGACTATAGCAGGCCTCACCTGGGGCCTTTCATAGGGGGTTTTTCCACTGTCACTAGAGGTACCCATTAAGTACCCATTGGCATTAAGTACCCATTAATGAGTACGTAATAGGTACTTCTAGTGACAGTGGAAAAAACATCCATAGTCCACACTAGCATGCAGACAGCAGATCCCTATTCTGGGATATATTCCAGATTAAGGCCCAGTGCAGAAAGCGTCGTAGAGTTATAAGCAGCTTCCTGCCTGCATTCAAAATAGCCCCAATTCTCCTCTTTTAAACATATTTTGACTAAGTAATCTGCAACCAGGCACGCAGCAGTTGGACGTACACTTGCATCCTTCACTGGCATGCAGAACATAAGGTGACTTACCTTTTGCAGGGAGAAATCATCCAGGTGACATATAGGGTAGCATTGTTTTTTGTTGTTGTTGTTGTTAAGGCTACCCGATTTAGGAAATCATTCATGGGCTGTGTTCGTGCTTAAGTTTTAATCCAGCTTCAGTGCACTTTCAGAGTGAGATAATACATCAGCAAAGTCTCAAGCTGTTTTCTTTCTGCATTACCTAACTCGGAAAAGCCATCACTGAATTAGATGAAGAGGACAGAAAATGATTATTCACTTTGGTGATATATTCTCTCACTCGGAAAGCGGTCTCAAACTGGATTAAAACTCAGCCATTGAGTTGCATGGGGTGATGGGGGACAAACTATGATAACATTTTCTTATTTTTTAATTTTATCCTTGTATGTTTTATATGGTTTTATCTTTTGTAAACTTGAAACTTGATATGGTCAAATGACTAAACAATAAAATTCATCTTGCTTCACTTAGAGATATGGCAGGATTTTAAGAAAGGGGGACTCTCGCTATGACTGGCATGTAGAAGGATCCCAAGCTGCATTGCTGGTATGTCCTCAATAGCTAATAAATTTTCAGTAAGAAAGACGGAAAGCTCTATGCTTGGGATATTGGAGTCTCATCTGCAAACCAGCCTAGGGAATTTTTAGTTAAATGGAACCAAGGCCTAATTAATGTGAAATAGCTTCCCTGTGCCATGCAGTGTGGAAACAGCCAGAGGTCTGAAATAAATCTTCAAGCTCCTAAAGACTAAGTTCACTAAATGTAGGAATCAGTAAGTCCCTCCTGAAACTGTGCATGATTTGAAGGCAGTGACATTCTACAGTCTATGAGTAAAATTGTTCCTCCAGTTCACTCTTCTTCTCAATATTCAGTAATGACTCTGTTTACTCTAAGAACACACAGTCTTTACACATTTAAAGCAATTTCATTACCATTATGTGAGAGGCCCTGGGATGTCTAGCAGCTGTTTAACCTTCACAAAGCAATAGTGTCCTACCTTCCCTAGGGAAAACCTAGGAGTTAAATCAGTTTAAAATCTGTTCGCAATGCAAACCAATGTGACCTTGACATTATTTTTGATGTCACCGCTCAGATATATCACAGGGCTGAAAATTGGAATTGCAGCCTAACAGCCATGGTCCAGTACAGATTCATCCATGGTTACATCCTCGCCCAGTAAGAAAAAGTATCTCAAAAGCACCTGAGAGATATTAGTGTTCTCTTACTAGTGTCTTAGCAAACATTAACAACCAGAAAATGCACTTCAAAAATGCATTCTCTGACCATTAATAGGGATAGAAGAAGAATTGGCTTTTTTACCCCACTTGTCTTAGCCATTTAAGGGGACTCAAAGGACCTAACAAAGCTTTCTATTCTCCCCACAGCAGATACCCTGTGAGGTGGGTGGGGCTGTCAGAACTCAGAAGAGAGCTGTGACTAGCCCAAGGTCACCCAGCTGGCTTCATGGAGGAGAACAGAATCAAACCCGGTATTCCCAGTCTGGCTCATTAACCTCTAGACCAAACTCTAGTGTCCACATGCTAAAACTGCTAAGACTGTGGTTATACCTCACCTTTTATTCAAATAGAGGCTGTCCTGGATCTGGAGAGACTACACATGAAAGTCTGCAGCATTTGCCTGTGTCCGTACGGATCCCATATGCATCCCATTGCATCCCATACATATCCATAAAAAATACATATGGATACAAATAAGATGCGTACCAATATGTATGCAATGCGCGCATATCCGTACACACAAATGTCCAAATAATTTGTACGAACGTTTCCAAAATTCATTCAAATGTTTAAATAGCGGCTTCCTCTTTCAGTAACTGTAGAAGAGTTTTGGAGGATATGCTATGTATATGTCAAAGGTAACAAGAATATCCCCATTCTCAGAAATCTCCCGGGAACAACCGGCTGTTTAAAGGTGAGCAACAGATTTTTTTTTTCCTGATAGAATGGCTCATACAGTCATTTCACTGAAACTAGATCAATTTGGCATGGTTGGCTTCTAAACAGCTGAGCTTTTATTTTCCCAGCATCCAATATTATAGTTATTCATACAAATTGATAGAACCACCTGCTTAGACTGACCAGAGCAATAAACAATTGTCTCTGCAATGGGTTTGGCATGTAATTGGTCTGCAGTATGTATCTGGCAGCTTCTGACATGCATCCAGTTTTTAGTCTTGGAAAGATTTGAGGGTTGCTTAGGAAAGTTAAAGCTACAGTACTTCCTTGGTTTTGGTACAGTGTTGTTGAATAACACAGATAAAGGCCATCTCTAGACAGCAGATGGATATAAGAACATAAGAGGAGCCCTTCTAGATCAGGCCACAGCCCATCTAGTCCAGCATTCTGTTGGACCAAGTGGCCCACCAATTGCCCATGGGCATCTCAAGCATAGACAAGGGCAAACCTTCTCCTCCTCTCAAATCCCAGCAAAAGGTCTTAGAAATATCCTGCTTGTCCCCATGGCCTGGAAGATGTTCTTAGGCATCCATTCTAGTAGCCATTGATACATCTGTCATCCATAAATTTGTCTAACCCTTCCTTAAAACCAGACCTCTAGGGTCATCAGGCCCAGCCTCCTGATCATTGCAGGATTTCCTAAACCATCCCAGACAGATGTAGGTCCAACCTCTGCTTGAAGACCTCCAGTGAAGGAGAACTAACCACCTCCCATGGCAACCTATTCCATTGACTGATTGCCCTCACTGTCAGGAAGTTCTGAATTAGATTATAAGCCTGACTCCCTTGAAGTTTGAAGGCAACCTAATTTTTTTTATATCCCCACCTTGTTTTTAATACTGTTCCTAAACAGTTTTAAAAGTTGCTGCTTTGAACTTGGTTTTGAACTTTTGCAAACTACTTTGAATTTTTTTAATATGAAAAAGTGATATAAAAATGTTGCAAATAAAATAAACTGGCTGATCTTAGACTTCACATTTTAAAAAGCAGCACACAAACGGTTTGGAGATGGTAGCATAAGGATATTTGTATTCCCGTTCTACTTCCAATCCACATTAAAAGCCAGAGAGTACATTTTGGAAGTGCATTTTCTGACCCTTAACGGGGATTAATGCACTGGTGTGCAGACTCCATTGCCTCAAAGCTGCTTTTTAGACACTGTTTTTAAAAACTGTTTGCAGATGCAGCCTAATACAGCTTTGTGCTACTAAACCAAATTCAAAGTAAGACCACAGCTACAGCTGTAAGGAGAAATTTAGTAGGGGGAATATCAGGAATGAGTCAACACCAGAAAATCAATCTAGTTCACAAAGCCAGACATTTCAAAAGCTCCATGTAAGATATTTGGTGCTAAAAATTAATGGTTTCAGTCCCATAAGAATGGGGGGAAAAATTGAAGGATTAATTTTCATGGCCATGGACAGATAGAAAGTGCCTATGTAGAAAGAAATTGTGTATGCCTACGTGAACACTCTTCTCACCTGTCATAGGTGTATAGATGGATACATCAATGTAGTGCCTATTTGAAATTAAGTACAGAAGTGGAAAGGATGTTATTATTTTCTACAAACAAACAGTAGCTTTGACAATGCCAGTCACTTACCCCTGGTTTCCCGTCGTCATATTCATCAACCCAAAGGAAGTCAAAGAGAATGGCTGTTAATTTTCTTTTTGGCATTATGTGAATAAACTCTCATCAGTAAACATGGTCTACCTCATGGCCCTCAAAGAATGTACCTGCCTTTCCCAGTCTTTGTAACAGCTCAGAGGAAACTACTCATCACCATTGTGATCTCATCTTGCAGGTAGTAAAAAGGTTACTGCTTAGCAAGCCAATGAAATCTAGATATAATTTCAGGCCTTGAAACCGAGATTTGCAAATATAAGGCTAACAGTGTGTTCCCTACCCAATTTCAGTTCACTGGAGGAATTATTTTTTGAAGGAATACTAAACACATAGGGTGTATTCTCATAGGCATTTAAATCCGAATATAATCTGGATTTGATATCCAGCATTCCCATTCAATCTTTTATTCCCCGATTTTATGAGGACTGTCCATCAAAAATCCAGAGAAAAATAAGTCCTGAGGAAAACTGAACTTTTCCCCCTTTTGGAGCCAAGTCTGCTCCCCCCCCCAAATGGGAACACTCCTGCATTATTTGGGGTGGAGGTCTAGCCTTCTGCCCAATGCCTGACAAATGTGGATGGGAAGCCCCCCCCACCTTCCTTGCCGTGTCTGCAATGCCAGAGCCCCGCTCAAGAAAAGGCAAAGGCTTGGATTTCCCCTGAATGGGGTGGGGGAGAGAGGCTTGACTTGGGGTTTTGCTTTTAAAACCTTTTTGCTTGGTACATATGTATCCCTCTCTGATTGTTAGCAGCTACTAGGAATGTATCTCTCATAGCTACATTTCTAATAACACTAACAATCATCAGAGGGATACATATGTATCAAGCAAAAAAGTTTAAAAAGCAAAACTGCGAATCAAGCCACTCTGCCCTGACTGCGCTCTGCTCCTTTGCTGATCTTGAGTGCAAATGCTGTCTTCCTGGTAACGTGGATGGGCATAAAGTTACTGGGAATGTCCGATCTGAAAGGGAGGGTGTGAAAAAGGGAAAGTGTGATTGCCCTGTGTGTCTGTTCTTCCGCTCAGGTGATTGACCAGGGCAGGCTTACAAGGTTTGCACTGGGTGGGTGGAGATTAAAAGGTCCAGTTTCTCCGTGCTGGGGATTTGGGCAGTGAGTGGGAATGGCAATATTCAGGTTCAGCCTGGTTTACCATCAGGTAAATGGGAACAGCCCAAAATGGGCACTTGGCCCTGTATCCGGATTAATATAGTCCAACCAGGAATAAAATACTGCAGCTAGGAATAAAAAAAGTCAAGCGGGAACAGGGCCTTACAGTCCATTTAGGCAATCGTCTGATTTTGCTCGACATTTGAGGACTCACAGGAGAAAAACCATATGAATGCCAGGAGTACGGAAAGAGCTTTGGGCAATGAACACACTTTACTTCACATTTGAGGATTCACACAGGTTTGAAACCATGTCAATTAAAGGAGTCTGGAAAGAGCTTCAGGATGTCGTCATGGTGGACTGAACATGGCAGAATTCACCCAGCATAGTCACCTTATAAATGTGAGACATTCAGCAGGAGCTTTAGCATATTTTTACATGTTTTATTTTCATTATTACCTGCCCTGGGACCATGTGGTGAAGGGCGGGATATAATTTTTTAAAATAAATAAATTTATAGTAGACTTTCCACTTATATTACAAAAGCACCTGTGGCTGGGACTTCAGGTAAGAAAAAGAGATTAATGTACACTTGCAGCATACAGGACTTTGGAAAGATCTCTGGCTAACAGTGAAACCTTACTTTCTTACTGTGGCATAAATTCCCTAAGGTAGGGGGAAAAAAGACTGGACAGATTTACAGGTTCTCTGTCTCATAACTGGCACAGTGAGCAGGACATCACAGTGATATTCTGCTCCCTCTGCAAGGTAATCCAGCTGACCAAAATAATTTCCTCCAAACTCTCAGCATATTTTTTAAAATAGCCATCAGTGAATTATGCATGTAAGGGCATCGCATTTCACATCTCCCCCCCCCCACCTGCCTCTTTAGGTGGGAAATAATTATTTGTGTTCATGAGTTTGACATTTGTGAAGGTTTTGAAGAACAAAACTGTGACTGATTGTACTGGAAAACACATTTTTCACTCACTTTGCTACGGATCTATAAGATCTCTGCAGTTCAAAGAGGCCTTGTTGCCTGAATGACTCGTACTTTGAAATTGCACGCAACTGGGCCTTTTTACTGATTGAGTGTGAGTGGGTGAAAAAATCATGAGTGGGATCAGGTAACACAGCTGTGAGTGGAAGTGGCTAAAAAAACATGTGGGAGGGCTGAAAAAATTATTTTGATGCCAACTTCAACTCATGATTTTCCACCCACTGTCATTGATTATTTCTGACCCACTCCCACTCACAATTCTTGACTGTCATTCATTCCATATTCAATCCACCTTTAAACCAGGTTCATTCTACATTCAGTCTGCTTTGAACACACTTCCAACCTGCATTCATGGGGAAATCAAGTGGATTGAACGTAGGGTGATGCTGACCACCTCCCGTGCACCTCCTTGCATTTTGGGACAGGCTCCAGTGGTGTCACACACCTATTCCAATGCTCTACAGAGGCCAAAATAGGCCTTCTGGTTCTGGGTGCTTTTCCCTTATGGCGCCCATGAGGGGTGAGGTGGGCTGATCTGGTAACTGCGGTTACCAAATCAATGGATATGGGGGTCCGACTGTACCTGATCTCTAGCTCACGTATTAAACTACTTCCACAACTGTCACAGTGGCAACACGGTATGGAAAGGAAAGAACAAGAAGGAAATAATTGTGGACACATGTCTCCCCTCAATCTGCTTGGGTTTTTCCACCATTTGCTTTGGTGGAAACTCCACCCTTTCTCAGGTGAATGGGAAGAAATAGTTCATTTTTCTTTTAAAGAAAAGCCACTTTTTTGCTAGAAAAAGTCAGAGTGGGGTTGGAACATATAGCCAATGGCAAAACTGTGGTCATTTTGCAGACAGGGTAAGAAAGCATAATAGAAATTACTGTAATAAATGTGTATACTTTTTGTTTACCTTCTACAAATTTATTGTATTCTCCACTATGAGAAAAATCTGACACAGACCCAGCCAATCTTCCATTAATATGTTCTCACTCACTATATTCTAGGGGATGTGGCCTACCTTCCTTTTTCCTACCTACTACTACAGTAAATAAATCTTTTAAAATGTCAAGAAAAATAATTAATTCTGCAAAGATCTTTATTCATTTAATTTGTATAGATAAGCACTTGCTCCAACTTCAACCTAATTCTGCCAGCAGAAAAGTGGCCTTCTTGAAAATTTACCTGCTTCCTCTTATAACTCTCTTATACTCAAGTTGATGACATTAAAAATAAACTTGCATCTCTCTAAAGGCCCTTTATTAAAGGCAACTTTCATCTATGTAGTATGTGAGGTATCTTCCATTGTCCACACTTTATTTTTTCCAAATCATCATTAATGTATCTTATTAAAATGTTTCCTTGTTTCCAAAAAATGGAATGTCAATGCCATCAGGTTTCAATGAGCAAAAAATGGAATAATTGCAAACAATATTGTATGCTGAGAATTCCGTAGAAAGAATGTAAAAAAAAAAAAGTCTACATGTTGTTGTGATATTGAATGGGCGTCACGGTGCCCTTCCTTTATCCAAACATGCCAGGTCATCTAAGCTGGCATTCAGCATGCATTTCAGACCCTTTTCCTTCTGGGTACTGTCTCTTTAGACTGTAAGCTTGAGGTAAAGGGACTTGTCTAAGATTATATACTGTAAGCGGCTCCAATAGTCTTCTGGCTTAAGAGTGGTATATGAATAAATGGAATAACTTTCTGTGAAGCTTCAACAAAGAAGGTTTAATGGCACGGTTGGCTTCATAGCGAGCTGAACACCAGCCCTTCTGAAGAAGAACTGCAGAGATGGGATGGAGTGTGTTCAGTTCTGCACCCTGTGGGATATTAGATCTCATCCAGAGTAAAACTGGGTATTTTTATGATTATCAATTGAATCAAAATGTACCTGGCAATTTTAAAAGACTTTTTACAGCAGCATTATCTGCAGAAACCAGTGTGAGGCTGTTCACAGAGCAAAAATAAACATTATCATCTGCTACTACCAACAGCCTGCAAAATGAAGCTGTTTAAGAACGTAAGAGAAGCCCCGCTGGATCAGGCCACAGCCCACCTAGTCCAGTATTCTGTCGCACACAGTGGCCTACCAATTGCCCATGGGCATCTCAAGCAGAGACAAGGGCAAACTTTCACCTGCTCTCGAATCCCAGCAAATGGCCTTAGAAGCATCCTGCTTGTCCCCCCAGCCTGAAAGATGTACTTAGTCATCCATTCTAGTTGCCATTGATACATCTGTCATCCATAAACTTGTCTAAGCCTTCCTTAAAGCTATCTAAGCTGGTAGCAAATTCCATAGACTGATGACCGTCTGGGTGAAGAAATACTTCCCCTTGTCTGATCTGACTCTCCTATCAGCTTCATACTGTTTCTACCTCTACATTCTACCAGATATGAATATTAAACTATCAGGTTCATAACCAAATTTCAACAGACTTCAGTTAATGTCCTGAGTTCACAGAACATAAGTTTAATCAGTCAAGAGCCAGTCTTGGCCAATTTATGGAGAAAAGGAAACAATGTCCTATCTTCCATGTATACCCATTCACCTGTGGCCCTTAGTGATCTGGACTCTCATCTGGGAATACCAGGTTTGATTCTGCACTCCTCCATGAAGCCAGCTGGGTAACCTTGGGCTAGTCACAGATCTCCTCTGAGCCCTCACAGCCCTACCTACCTCACAGGGAGTTTTGTTGTGGGGAGAAGAATAGAAAGCTTTGTCAGCTGCTTTGAGTCCCCTTAAATGGGTGAGAAAAGTGTAGAAAAGCCAACTCTTCTTCTATTACAGGTGTGTGTGCAACAGTGTGAACCAGACATGGGTGACTATAATGAGGCTTTCAGTCAGACACACCACTTAGCCTACAAACACAGTCTGCAGCCAACCCCATTTATATAATCTGTCGATGCTCATTTTGTGGTTAACTTTCACTAGTTACAAAATGGATCTTTCACCAGGGTTTTAGAATGAAATTAACCCATTGCCTCAGTCATCAGTACATACCTTTCTTGTGGTGGCCTGTAGTACTTGTTTAACAAGTTCAGGTGCAATGCACACTTGAATATAATTAGTGCAAAACAGGGACAAGGATGCTACACTTTGAAATAGGTTTGTAATCCAATGGTAAATTGGTTGCACAGTGCCTGGGAGAAGGTTGGTCCATGTTTAATTGCAGACAATTGCCAACAGGGCTAAGGAAAGAGGGGGAAACATCCTCTCAGAAACCCTACAGCTCTTCACTATAGATGTCTAGTGATTGCCTGATTAGCGACATAGCTACTGGTGGTGTGACATTCAGATCCAGGGAAATAGTGTAGTGTTCTTAAGCTTTAGAATCATACAACCTTGCAATTGTCTCTCAATTGCTAATCCTAGAACAAAAGTACCTTTTGAACAGCTCACAAATTAGTTAAGCTTCATGTGAGAAAAGAAAAAAGCACCTTCGTGTAGCTTTCAGAGGGTTTAGATGAAGCAACAGAAGGAGATATTAAAAATACAATGTGTTAATTTAAGAACATATATTTGTGCTTACCTATAAGTACATATATTAAGGATTAAAAAAACACTAATTTTTCTTGCCCAGAAGTGAGAAAGAAACATTAATAACATTAAGGCTGCTAGCACCAAATTCTCATAAGCTGCACCCTGCTGGACACTTTGGGCTG
The DNA here is from genome assembly GCA_023333525.1 of Aspidoscelis tigris stejnegeri. Lineage (NCBI taxonomy): Eukaryota > Metazoa > Chordata > Lepidosauria > Squamata > Teiidae > Aspidoscelis > Aspidoscelis tigris. The sequence continues at coordinate 77,485,662 of JALMGA010000005.1, read as the reverse complement.
TTGTACAAATGTGTGGTTGTTTGTACTTCACTATAGCACAAAATTTAGCAACTGGGACTGTATCCACACGGGGGATAAAGAGTGTGATTAAATCTTAGTTAGGTTGGGATTGCCACACATATCTTTGGCAACATCAACATAGCCCCCCCCCCAGACGAGCGGAATAAAATCTGCAGTTGGAGGGAAATTTCAGCTTACCTGGTGCAAAGCACCACTCCACCATCTGGACTAGAACAGTGTCCCCATAGCTTCCTCCTCGGAAGCTGCGAGAGTTTGTGTTGGTGGGCGGGTCACGTGGGATGGAGCAGCCAATGCGAGTCGAGCTGCCCTCCCAGCTCTTGTTGGTTGTTCCTGACGTCCTGTGCAGTCTGGTAGGAAACTACTAATTTCCTAAATACTGCACAGGGAAAGATGTGCGGTAGCATCACTAAAGCAACACCACTACTAAGTATCGGCCGTTGTATCTCTGACAGCTTGATCTTGACTGCACATTCTGATGCGCAGTATTAAGAGGTCTGGATGCAGCCACAGTCTTGTGATATTGAGATAAAAACCCGCTCTAGATCTGCTTTATTTATTTATTTGTATTTCTACCCCGCCCTATACCCGGAGGTCTCAAGGTGGGTTACAATATTATAAAAATCTTAAAACAGGTCCCTGCCCTCAGGCTTACAATCTAAAGATTTAGTGAAACTCCAGCAATTACGGATCTTTCTGGGGTCCTGGTCACCCGGCCTTCACCTTAAACCTTATTGTTCAGTCCCCCTTCCATCCCTTTCATGTGTGGACTTGTCATTCGGTAAAGTCCAAATGGAGGGTGGGAAGCCCACAAATAAAACGGATAGCAATGAAAAGGTGTGAGAGGTCCGACCCGAAGATGGATTAAAGGAGGTTTAAAAGTGCACTCACACTTAAGTTCTAATCCAGCTTCAGTGCACTTTCAGAGTGAGATAATACAAAGTCTCAAGCTGGTTTGTGTTTTTTTTGCATTATCTAACTTGGAAAAGCCATGTTTAGATTGGATAAAGAGGATGAATAAAAATGATTATTCGCTTTGGTGCTATATTCTCACTTGGAAAGTGGTCTCAAACTGGGTTAAAACTCAGGTGTGAATGGAGCCAAGGTGTGAGCATGGCACGGGTTCTAACTGATTACAAGGGTCCTTAATGGGTACTCTAGTGCTAGGGGTTTCTTCCACTAGCACTAGAGTACCCATTAAGAACCCTTAATGGGTCCTTAATGGGTACTAGGGTTTTTTCCCACTAGCACTAAAGTACCCATTAAGGACCCATTGGGTGTTTTTCCACTGTCACTAGAAGTACCCATTAAGGACCCATTAACGGGTACAAAAATGCCATTTCGTATCCATTAATGGGTACTTTTAGTGACAGTGGGAAAAGACCCATTAAGGACCCTCTAGTGCTAAGTGGAAAAACAGCCAAGAAGAACAGCAGCCTCAGCACCACGCCAGGCCTTGAAACCAACACAAGGCCTCTATGCCCAGGGCCTAGACAGAACAACGCAGCTGCAGCGCCTGCCTGGGGTATCCCAAGGCCGGGTGTCGACAGCAGGAAGACGCCGCCGCCGCCGCCGCCGCTGCTGCTGCTGCTCTGTGTGAACAACAAGTAGGCCGGGTTCCTGTAGCGTCTCTCCCCGTCTCTCTCCTCTGCCCCGGAACAGCCTGCCCCGCTCGCAGGGACAGCCTCCGAGACCGCGCCGGCCTCCAAGAGCGCGCCCCCTTCCCCACCCCCGCGGCGGCGGCTGCTGCTGCTCCCGCGCTGGCCTGCTTTGGCTAGAAAGAACAAGCCAGGCGCGCACGTGCGCTGCGAAGCGCCCGCCTTGCAGCTCGCCAGCAGGGCCAGGGGCGAGGCTTCTCGTGGGGCCACACAGCCGCAGCCCGCCCGCCCGCGGCTCCCTCGAGATTCGCGGCCCGCACGACGGTAAGTGTGCGCAGTGCAGCCCCAGCAGCCCTCGCCTGCGTGAGGGAGGAAGGGGGAGAGAGAGAGAGAAGCCCTCCTCTCCTCGGGCTCTCCCGGAGGGGGAAGCGGAAGGGAAAGCGGCGGCGGCGGTGGCGGCGCTGCTGCTGCTGCTTTCTTCTCAGGAATCCGGATTAAGGAAGGTCTAGCCACGCTTGTCTTCCGTTGGCGCCTCACCGGCTCCCCTTTCCCAAGCCGAGGGGGCTGGAAGACATTCACCGTCTCCTCCTCCTCTTCCCTGCTCTCTCTCTCTCATTTCCCCAGGCAGTGAGCCTCTGCTCGTGCGATAGGGGCTCGACGCGTGTCACTGCAAGCACCAGTAGTGGCCATCGGCAACGCGCCCAGTTCGGACGCCTGCTGCTGGGTATGCGACGGGAAAGTTTTCCATTTGGGGGGGGGTTCAGAGATGGGGTGTCCCGTTGGACACCCCCTCCCGACCGGGGGTTGGTGTGATGGTGTGTGCGGGTGTGTGTGTGGGGCATTTTTCCTTACTCCTGCTCTGGGTGTGCAAAACTCCACAGCTCGAACCGTCTTGGAAAGTTGTGCAGGCGAAGTCAACTTGGGGGTGGGTGGGTGTAATGCAATGCTGCCGAGTCTGTGGCCGTGTCCAGGCATCACTTATTTATTCTACTATATTTGGATATTTTGGAATAAAGCATGAGTAGTCTGGAATACGCATGCTTTATTCCGGAATATCCAAATATAGCAAAATAAGCAACTGATATCTGGGTGTAGCCTTATGCTGACACTGTCTTTTTCTTACATGCGTCGGAAAAGCAAAACTTGATCCTGGTTCAAATACAAACGATAAATCTGTAGGTTGAAAATGCTGGGTGTGAAAACTTCATGTCAGGAAGACATCCAGTTTTGCTGTTGCACTGATGGGATTTTCTCCTTGCTGGGTCATATAGAGGCTGCCGTCAGATACTTCATAATGCAGCTGTTTTTATTGAAAGATCTATATAAGCACTAAGTCAGTGGTTCTCAACCTGTGGGTCGTGACCGCTTTGGGGGTTGAACTACCCTTTCAGAGGGGTTGTGAAGAGTCTCCTGCCTTCCCGCCCCATCCTCATCCGAGCTGCCCTGCTCCCGTGGTTGGGGGTCTCCACAACATGAGGATCTGCATTAAGGGGTCGTGGCATTAGGAAGGTTGAGAACTGCTGCTCTAAGGCTTACTTTTATGGGGGAACGATGATTCAAGAGGGGTGGTTTCCCACAAACAGGTCTACAGTTGTTTGCCTAGACCAGGGGTAGGCAAACCTAGGCTCGGGAGCCAGATGTGACTCTTTGGCCCCTTGAGTGTGGCTCTTCCAGCTCAGGAGTACCCTAATTACGTTAATAACAGTGTAACTGTCTATACAGTTTAAGTTTTTAAAATTTGGCTCTCGAAAGAAATTTCAATCGTATTGTTGATATTTGGTTCTTTTGACTAATGAGCTTGCCGACCACTGGCCTAGACTATCGGTAAAAACCCACAGAGGAAGATTAAGGCCATTTCTGTGTTCCGGCCTACGGACCTCTCTTCCCCGCATGATAGAGCTTAAAGGAGGTCCTGCCCCTATCTAAGTACTTTCCATCCATATGGGATACGATGTAGACCGAATCAGGATACCCCAAATGACCTCTTGATCTGGTCTGTTAGTAGACCTCTTTTTCAAAGTCTACTGGTATATTATGGGGGATGGTATTCTGAACTACTTAGGGGCATGGGCAATGTGCCTTCATGGGCCAATATATAACACAGGGGAACCATTTGGGTGGTGCAACAAATGGGTATCCTGGAGCTTCCGTGCCAACTCTGAAGGTGGCATGAGTTTTGGAGTTGGTCACTGCTGGTTTAGAGCAGGCTTTGCTATGCTGTCTTAGTGTTTGATTGAATTGACTGGGGAAATTCTGGAAATCCTAATAGTCAGACTCTTGCTCTATTTTCTCTTCCGTTTCCCAAGACATCCATATACATTCATTTGCAGAACTTGCTTATTGAGATCCAGAGGACCAGATGTAGATACCTGTTCAAGCAAAACACTAGGACTTTGGGCGCTTCACTTTTAGAAGGTAAATCCTATGTACTTTTTACTATGTTAAATGATCTGAAAGCCATCAAGTATTTGTGACCTGAACACACTCAAAGAAGCTTAATTATGGGGGAACACATTTAATAATCAAAGACCCTTAAGAAAAATATTTTTACCTGAGGAGGTTCCATAATGATGGAACTGAGAAAATTTTGATGATTGGGCTCAGCATATATGAAGATATGCTTTTAAGAAGGGTCTGAAGGCACTTTGCTTCAAGCTCAGTAAGGCTGGCTGTTTTTAGTGCCCGGATTGTTAATTGCCAGATAACTATATCTGTTTTCTCTTGGATATATGGTGTCTAGAGGGTACATGGTCTAAAAATTACATTTATTAGGAACACAGAATTATCAAGATCTACATTGCCATTCTGGCCTTTTATTTTAAAATGAAGGATTTGTTTTTCTTGAAAAGCTTAAATATTCCTTGGGGAAACATATTTAATTTTAATTTACTTTCATTTGATTTCCTTGTGATTAGTCATTATGTTCATATCACTTGTAAATTACAGATTGCAATCCTCAGATTTGTGAATATTACAGAGTAAAAAAATACACATGCACATAAGTTAAAATGGCAGAGTTAAATTAAGAACTTTAAAGGAATATTAAATTTCGTTATTCCCTATACAGTGGTACCTTGACATACGAGTTTAATTCGTTCCGTAACCTTGCTCTTATGTCAAATCGCTCGTATCTCAAAGCAATTTTCCCATTAATCCATTCCAGCTCCCAAAACACCACCTCAGTTGTTTTTGTTATGTACTGTACTGTATTTACATACTCGTATCTCAAATCTTGCTCTCATCTCAAAGCAAAATATCACTCGCTCGGCGGCTTGTATCTCAAAACACTTGTATGTCAGGGCACTTGTATGTCGAGTTACCACTGTACAGGAAACTCCAGTAATATGAAGGTATAATTCTCTAGCTTTAAAGGCCTGTAATTCAAATGATGCAACTTGATTGTCACCTGGGCTGCATCCAGACTTGTTTATACTGCACAGCGGAATGTGCAGTCATTATTGGGGTGACTGATGCATCGTCATGGCATCACATTATCCAATCACTTCTGTGTGCTTACCTTAATGCTGATATAAGGACACTTGCTGTCCAGTAGAAACAAAATTTGAATTCCCCCCACACCCCAATCTGGGCAGAACAGCGAGAAGAACAGGATGAGAGCAGGAGGGCAGCTCAAATGTGATTGGCTGCCTCAGCCCACATGACCACCCGCACCGACTCAGCTCTTGCAGCTTCCAGTGGGAAGCTACAGAGCTGCTTATCGAGTCGGGACAGCCAGGTAAGCTGCACTTTTACCTTTAACTGCAGGTTTATTCCGTGAGTCTAGAGGCAGCCCTGGTGATTCTCCCCCATAGTAAAAACTATATTCTGTATTTCAACTCCCAGAAATTATTATTTATTTTAAATATCCACATATAGCTGGTATTAAAATAAATTGTGTGGCAAATCCTATATACTTAGTGGATAGCAGATACAAAATCTTTCAGATAGGGAGTGCTCTGATACCTGTCCCATTTAACTATTCAATCAAATTGCTCAAAATAAAGATCTTTCCTCTTATAAAATTGTAAATATTTTCCATGTCAAATTCTTAAAGTTTCCTCCTGTTGTATTAAACAGTTCTTGTCTTTCTGTGGAATTCTGTGCCACCAGCTTAATGCTTTAAAAATGGAGACTGGAGAAATTGATAGCATCTCCTTGAAGCGTCATCTTTCTGAGGATCATGAAGTTAAAACAGAGGAAGCCAAAAGACAGAAAGTCTTGGAAAAGCCAGAGGAAGGGAGAGAGAATTCTGATCATACAGATGAAGCTGAAGGGAAGCAGCCCATAAAACATTTACATGGAACAGAAAACAGAGCAGTCCTAAATGATGATGCTGACCAAGATGAAGAAGAACTGGAAGAGAGCGAAGGTGAAGCCGATCAGGAGACCTTTGCAGATATGATGAAACATGGGCTGACGGAGTTGGATGTTGGCATTACCAAGTTTGTTAGTTCCCACAAGGGCTTTTCTGGCATATTAAAAGAAAGGTAATAATTAAAGTTTTCATACCTTAACTGTGAATTGGCTTGACTCCATAAGTTGGGCTGGTGTGGATAAAAAACAGTCCTGTGCCTGGGGTCACATGAAAGTCTAGTGTGCTGTTCTATGACTTAATGTTTTCTTGGAAATTATACTTTAGATATAGCGAAAGGAAGGAAATTACTTCTGTTGATGTTGGAACTTATTTGCATGGCTTAGATTCTAGGGTTATTCTCATAATCTTTGCCCTGGCTTTTGGTTAAATTGGGATACACTTTTCCCTTCCCACTTGTAGATGCTATTGTTTTAATACATACTGTTATTGTTTTAATAATGTTTGATTTTAAATGTTGTTACCTGCCCAGAGACCTCCAAGTATAGGGTGGGATGGATGGATGGATTGATAGAATCACTTCTCAGCCATTGCAATTTCTCTCTGGACCTTCACACCTGGATTTTTGAGGTCGTGATTGGTTCCAAGCCAAGATTCTGACTCCATAGTGGTATTAACCAATCTTTCTCTAAACTTGGTTCAATCTGATGGAGGAGGGATTTGATAGATTAGTGGAGATGCAGTTTGACTGCCTTGCTTGTCTTTGTTGCTCAGGCTAGGACAAAACCTGTGTCTTTTTATAATTTATACCAGTCATTGGCATCTCTGGGGATGCCCAGGGGCATCTCCATATCTCCAGTTCTGGGCACTCTTCAGGAAACCAGGATAAAAGAGTAAAGAACCTTGAGAGTAGAGATGTTTGTCTTGTCTTGTGCAACCAATAGCTGTGTCTATTGGTTGCAAGAAGGCCAGGGAAATAGAAAATGCCCATCTCCATTGTCCTGCTCCTGATAGTCTTAAGCTGAGAGCTCCCATTGGAAGTAAATAACAACTTGAAGGAAATAATAAATCAGTTTCTTCTAAGTCTGAGGTAAATGATATTTATTTTGATGTATATAGTGGGTGTAAGGGTGTTTTTCATTTTTGTTTTTTAGTAAGTATTGGTTGTTGTATTTTGTTTCTGTCTTGTCTTGTTTTGAATGTTTGTATATGTATATTTGGAAATAAAAAAACTAAAGAAAAAGGAAAAAGCTGACAGCTCCGATTGCAAGTCAGTTTCTTTCTGGCTGTGTTAGGCAGTCAGCTGTCCGGGGGGCGCGGTGGGGCGGGGCGGGGCGGGGGGTGTAAAATGGAATGTACTAGAACTCCTAGAATCATAGAGTTGGAAGGGACCTCCAAGGCCATAGAGTCCAACCCGCTGCTTAATGCAGGATTTCCTAAACCATCCCAGACAGATGTAGGTCCCGCCTCTGCTTGAAGACCTCCAGTGAAAGAGAGCTCACTACCTCCTGTGGCAACCTATTCCACTAAGTGATCGCCCTCACATTTCATTATAGTGAAGAAATGGACACTGTAACTGTGCACCATAATCACACAATAAGACAGGAGAGTTCTGCTGTCTTCTACGATAGTGCATACATAAGAAATTGAGGAGAAAGGTTGTAGAAAGTGTGAATTCATGTACCTGACTTTACATTGGTTTTGAGAGGTGTTCTACGGAGTCTTTTTCACACCTAAATCAGTCTATATGTGATATCTTTCTTTGTAAAGTCATTTTAAATGTTTGTTTTGAAGTTAAAATGTTGTTGAAATCAAAATAATTGAATGTGAAATGATTTATTGTAAATGGCCTGCTAAATTTCCAGTCCAGATACAAATCTGTGAAATTCTTTTCAGGGCTAGAATTTTTTGGGGTGGGGGTGGATTGTGGGGAAAGACCTTTGTTTAACTTTCCTCAGGTCCCCCTTTGATTTAACTATCTTATCTTCTGTTCAGATATTCAGATTTTGTTGTTCATGAAATAGGAAAAGATGGACATACTGTCCATCTAGATGATTACTCTGTACCGGTTGACGACGAGGTAAGCTTCCTTTTCATGGTTTCCACAATTATCTAGTTGGAAAGCTGTTATAGCCTCTTGGTAGAAGCTTCATAATGCTTTTTGATTTTTTTTTTCATTTACACAGCAGAGTGTTTTCATTTGTTTGCTTCTATTTTTAAAATATATTCCTTCATACTGACCTTCATTAAAAATTCTGGGGAGTTTTGCTATAATAATATGCCTGTTATTATCTACATCTGTTAGGATCCATCTGAGGAGATCTTTACTGTGTTGTCCGCTGAAGAGAAGCAGCGGTTAGAAGACCTTCAGCTTTTTAAAAACAAGGAAGGCAGTGTTGCCGTTGAGGTAAATTTGTTTAAATAATAAATAGATGAACTTGTGTTAACAGAAACAAGCACTGAAGAGTAGCATTGGAATTTAATTTTCTTAAACATTAAAAACAACTCCCATTGCCTACTTTAGTTGTTAGTCTGATCATACAACTTACAACTAAAGCTGAAAGCTAGTTTGGTCTAGTGGTTAAGGAGCCGGACTCTTATCTGGGAATATCGGGTTTGATTCCGCACTCGTACATGAAGTCATCTGGGTGATCTTGGGCTAGTCACAGCTCTCTTCTGAGCTCTGAGCCCCGCCTATCTCACAGGGTGTTCTGTTTTGAGGAGAATAGAAAGCTTTGTCAGCCGCTTTGAGTACCCTTAAATGGGACCACACAGAAACACGTCATCCAGGGGAGTTTTAAATTCTTTAAAACAGATCAAACAAAATGGAATACAACAGAAATAATGAAAAAACAAGTCAGCAGTGAGTAGGAAGAAACCATTCTCATTAGGAAGACCTGGAAGAAGAAAAATGTCTTCAATAGGTGCCTGACAATTGGTATTGCAGCTCTCAAAGGGGAAGAGCATTCCAAAAGATAGGGGCCATCACAGGTGAGGTCCAGCTTCAGGAAAGCACAGGGTAACCCCAGACAATAGTATACTGCAACAGCTAATGTAAACACCTATATTTTTGGAGATGTTTCTGATGTGTGTGCCATAGATATGGCTAGCAGTTGTATAAATGACAATCAGCAGTGGGTCAATTATTTTTTTCTTGCTGTGCTCCTGATTAGGTACTTGAAGACTCTAAAGAAAAAAGGACAATCATACACCATGCTATAAAATCTTTGTTTCCAGGATTAGAGACTAAAACAGAGGACCGGGATGGGAAAAAATACATCGTTGCATACCATGCAGCTGGGAAAAAGGCGCTTGCAAGTAAGTTTGGCTTTACCTGTTGCTAAAAACCTGTAAAACAAAAGGGTACCTGAAGCACACTGGGAAGAAAATCTGTGAGGTGTTGTGGTTCTGGCTGTGTCTGTTCTCCGGGAAGTCTCAAAGTTCCTTTGGGACTTAAACCTGATCTTTTGAACTCGGCATTCATTCGACATTGAATAAATGGTCTCTGCTATGTTTTGAATCACATGTAGCTCTAGGAAATCCTGGAGTCGGTGACGCCTCTGTACACTTTTGCTTTCATAGTGTGGGCATGGTCTGCCATAGTCTGCACCAGCATGCTCATGGTAAGTCCATGTTCCCAGATATAATCTGGAAGGAAGTCCAGTGCAGATAGGGCCTAAATCTGTTTTGCCAAATTTTAAAGCAGATGTCCATGAGAGGATGGAAAGCCTGGGTGATACCTTATCAGGATATATTGTCATTGTGTATGAAAGGCTCTCCCTTCTGCTGTTTGTATCAGCTTTTAGGCAGCTGCTAAAGACCTGTCCCTATATGCAGTGAATGTTTGTTCTCATTGGCCTACCCAGTTTTTTGATGTGTTGTTTAATTGTTGATTTCTCTTTGTGCGGCTTTACCCTTGTTTTTAACTTTTCTTGTCAACTGCTTTGAGCTCTATTTTTTAATGAGAATTGGTATATACATATTTTTTAAATCAATAAGCAGAAAAGTTCTGTGCGGCCTTTTCATTATTCACAGTGGGGAGTGACTGGATGAATCTTCCATGGTGGTTCTTTCATATTCCAAATCTGTCACTTTCTCATCTGACAAGGGAAAGAAAACTGCTGCCCTGATTTTTGGGCCCTTGATTTATTAATCACGATTTTAACGTTTGGTAGCCAACAATCAAAATATATTTTTGTTGTCTGGGTAGTTATCAGCAGTAACAGGTGAATAACAATACATAAAGAGATCGTGTTTTGGATTTAGTTGAATGGTCCAATACAATGTGTTACACAGTGTTTATTGAAGCATAGTTTTTCTGAACCAGTTCCTTCAAAACTAGTGCTTCTAACATTTTTTTAACCACTGGCTAAGACTCTGTTCAGGGCTGTTCTGTGCTTTAACAGTGTGATATGTAACAGTCAGCAGTAAGGAGTGCACACAAATGCAATTTTTGACATTCGATTTGTTACGAATTGACTATTTGAAATGTAAGAGTAAATAAAAACAAATGTCTGGACACTTGAACTGATACGAATACATTTGTATCTGTTCGTATGAATATTCGATACATGGCCAATGATACAAATCTCTTACGCATCCTGTATGCATCCTGTTTTTATCCAGCACTTATATGGATATGTAGAACATGCGTACTGATACGTATGCCATGTGTATGTATCTGTACCTGTATGAGCGTCTGAAATATTCCTAGAGATAACTCAAAATCTTCATATTTGTACAAACGCTAAAGTACGAATGTCTGGATATTCGATTCGTATACGATTGTCCAGATTCATACAAATAATGAATAATAGGAATATTCATGCACATTCCTAGTCAGCAGGTGGAACCTATTTGGATGTTGCCAAAAGCTTCATCTTCTGACTGACAGCAGCCTGATCTCCAGTAAACTATATGAGCTGGTAATGATGTCAACTCTGGCTTATGGAATTATAATAATTTTGCCTTGTCGCCTCTCTGGTTGCCTTGTCCGATTAGTGTTAAATCTTTGCTTCATCTATATCTTTATTGGTGGTTCAGGTTAATCTGATCCAAAATGAATTATTAAATAACTGGTAGAAAATAGAACTGGGCGTTGCAATGAAAATATGACTCATGTTTGCATGCCAGTGCATGGAATATGCATGTCTTGAAGAACAAAAGAAATGTTCAAACTTCATTGTTCATCTTTCTCTGCCAAGTTTTAAGAAAAGGCGCATGTAAGGACTGAGGGCAATGTATATAGATCTGTAAAACATTAGGCTATTTAACTTTTCTAGGTGTCTAGTATACGTGGATTTGGATATATACTTTCCTCATGTGTAAATATTTACAAAGTAATTGCATCATATAACTGCTCACTCAATACTTGAATCCCAGTTAATCAGGCTCTCACAGCTCTGGACGTAAAAGGTCTTTGGAACACTTAATAATAAATATATTTCTCTGCATTGTTGAAGCTTGTTTTGTGTATAGTTGGTATCTTCCATTACTTCATGAATTCCTCTGCACGTGTCCATTGTCTAGCTGTCTAAATAGATTGCAGCCACCACGTTAACTGTTGAATGCTCCAGATGTGTATAGCGTATAATCCATAAACTTGCATGCTCCCATCTAAAACATTTCAATATCATAGAGAAATAAAATAAAACGTTGCTCTTTTATGCTCTTTACCCCTATGCATATGAACAGAGGTCAGAACTTCGACAGGTAAGAAATCCTGGCATTTCATGTTAGGTGTTGATGAAATGCCGATCAAACTGATGTTTCAGATGAGCTAAATAGCAGAGAATGACAAACATCGTTGTAGTCCATTTTTATGTACAGTATGTTTATCCAGAAACAACCTGAACTGTATTAATTGGCTTCTCTTTCTGAGTAAACATACATCAGCTTATGGGCTCAATCATAGATTAAGTAGGTGATTGTGAGGCTTGGATTTCTACGTGTTGATAAAGTACAGCTCCTAGCTGGAAAACCATTACGCCAAGTGGTTGCCTACTGCTTGAGAGAGAACTAAATACAAAGATTTATTTGACAAATATGATCCCAGATAGTTATGATTATAATTCACAAAGGCCCTTTGATACTTAAGATTCCCATGTGCGTATCCTACTAATGTCAGAAAATAGTTAACCCTCTATAATGTGACATTGATTCCAGGCATTCTCTGCACGTTTGGAGACTGGAGCACCTAGTTGTTTGTACAGACAGCTTAGCTAACATTGACCTCTGTTTAAAGAATTTATCTCTACCTAAACATACACTTAAAACAAGAGAGAGCAAAGAACTATGATAAACATTCCAAACACCAAAGATATATTTGCCCCCCAGCATTTAATGCAGTAGTAGCTAATGTGAGGGGGGAGGCCAGAAAATCCCGCTTTGCCCATGTACTGGCCTGTGGGCTTTGCTTGGATCTTTAGTTTTATCCATTCTGCACCATGCCTGTGGCAGGGGGAGGAGCTACTGCCAGCCCCACCCACAACCACTGCTGCTGCGTTGTGATTAGACACAGAGATGGTTTGGCCACAGTTCCATATAATTTATGCCCAACCCTTTAATTTGGTGTAGGTAAATTTAACCATAGCTAAAGAAAACTTATTAAATGTCCTATCTTTTTGAGGTTATAATAGGCCATGTGATGAGATTGTGCATTCTCTTACCTGCTTCTTTTCTGATGTGGCTGCAGTGTGGAGACTAGGAGTTTTTTTAAAATGATGAATTCCTGTTGAGTGTTGCTTTTTTGAATCTCAAGCTACAGTCCGTTTTAACTATTTTAGATTTGAAAGAATCCAGCTACCTAAGTCATAATTTGGATTAGTTTTGTTGCAAATGAATTAAGGCTAAAGTTAACCGCTGTGGTTCGTAAAACGAGTTACTTCCATTTTGAACTAAGATCTGTGATGTCTTTGCAGACACAGGACTGTAATGAGGTCACTGTGTAATTTTGGCTGCATCTGCTAGTTTTGAATATTCCTGAATAAAACACTCCCGGGATAGTGGAATAAGGTGACGTCTGGATGCAGTTTGCATTATGTAAAGAAGAAGAGTTTCCTTTTCTACCCTACTTTTCTACCTCATTTAAGGGGACTCAAAGTGGCTGACAAAGCTTTCTATTCTTCTCCCCACAACAGAACCCTGTGTGGTGGGTGGGGTTGAGGGAGCTCAGAAGAGAGCTGTGATTAACCCAAGGTCACCCATCTGGCTTCATGGAGGAGAATGGAATAAAATCCAGTATTCCCAGATAAGAGTCCAGCTCCCTAACCACTAGACCAATCTAGCTAAAGGGTTGGTTTATTTTCATCAGAGAGAATCAAATCTGGTATTCCCAGATAAGAGTCCGGCTCCCTAACCACTAGACCAAACTAGCTCAGTACAACCGGATAAACTATGGTTCATCTCTCTATTTAAAGCTTTTTACAGATCAGGATTGGTTTCTGTATCATATGGAAACTTGGTTTAATACTTTAAGAGAGGAGGGCTGTGCACACTTTTCCATTTCCCCTTAATTAGATAAACAGGAAACAATTTTAATGGAAGAATGGTGGTTAGTAAATAAGCCTGTAGCCTGGTCATACAATGCCATCTCCTGATTTGCACTGTGGGTGGAGCAATTATTATAACTGACAGCCACCTGAGAAACTTGATAGTTACATGGCAATTTGAATTTGTCAGTCCAGCATATTCGTCAGTTTCTTCATTTGACAAGTAATTTAGGTTAGTGCATGAACTGTCCTTAGGATATTCAGTATAGGGGGAATATTTTTTCATGGAGGCCTTCTTATCCTTCGTGTTATTGAGTATAGCCAGATCACAGGGATCTGTTTCTCCAGAATATAAGAGGATTGTTTTTGTGTTTTAGGCCCACTACAGTTTTGTGGGAGGAATATCTGGCATTGTGGTAGCTCTGCTAAGTATCATAACAAACTCAAAAAAAGAAATTGTGGATTAATATCTAGTTTTCATGCACTGAAAAAAGTAAGGCTGGAATACTCTATTTCCCACCCCTCAGAAATGAAGAAGATTGCATGCATAGTCACACACAACTCTGTATGAAGAAAAATGATTTTTTCATACTTCTAATATTATATGTTACTGTTTTGTCTTTAAAGATCCAAGAAAGCATTCTTGGCCAAAATCTAGGGGAAGTTACTGCCATTTTGTGTTATATAAAGAAAATAAAGATACTATGGATGCTATCAACGTACTATCAAAATTTTTAAGGTGAGTTCATGTTGCGTTTTGAACGGGAAGGAGAGAAATTTGTTAATGTTGGTATGATTTGGGGATGACAGAAGTGTTTTGTTCAGGCCAAAGGGGGGCAGCATTGTGAGGTACAAAAGGCCACACTCCACCACCACCCCCCAAGCCAGGTGAGTCAGGCCTGAGCTAACCAGTTGCCTTTAATGTAATAGGAAGAGATCTCCATGAGCACACCTGGAATGCAGGGATGCAGCTCAGTGTAAGCTGAGTCCAGTTCCAGGTTTGGGGCACATGTATATACCAGTCTTTTAATGTAGAATATAGCTTAGCTAAAGTTGTGTTAATAAAGAGTAACTTTTTATGCTTTTTCTCCTGGCTGTTTTGGTGGTATTAATCCTGTGCTTTCTTTCTCTTAAAGAGTTAAGCCAAATATATTTTCTTACATGGGGACTAAAGACAAAAGGGCTATTACAGTTCAAGAGATAGCTGTGCTTAGGTAAGTAAAGGAAGAGCAGTATTTACTGTAACTTTATTCTCTAACAAAGCATTCATTTTATTTTGTTCATCTTATAATTGTTTCTTCTAATAGGGAAGTGCTAGAGATTTAAAAATGTTCAGCAAGCCATTCAAATAAGCATCTTTCCAGTTCTATTCTTGTCTCCTAATGAGCCGTCCAGAGTTTGGTTTGGAAATCTCTGTCTTTAAACTGGAGGGGTATGGATGTTAATAGCTAGCTCATCCAGAAAGTGATTCAAAATAAGACTCCTGTCATTATTTTAAAACTTCATATGAAGTCAAAAGGGGGGAAGCTATTGCACAGTGCCATCAGCTGTGAGCCATGCAGTTGTGTTTCAATGGCTGTTTCCCTGCAGAAACCATAAAGAAGTGTTGAACTCCTGCTTCTCTTGTTTGTTCCAAGATACCCATCATGCTTCCCTTGCAGTTGGCCTTTGGTCTTTTAAAAGACAGATACATTTTGAATTGTGCTTCAGGAGGGCCATTTTCAAGGACCTGAGAGCAGGTGAAGGTTTTGCCTTTGTCTTTTGCTGGAGATGCCCAGAGGCAATTGGTGGACCACCATGTGAGACAGGATGCTGGACTAGATGGGCCAAAGCCCTTTCCAACAGAGTTCTTATGTTCCTATGAGCCAGCAACACTGTCCCTCCAAACACTGAAACGAAGAGTGGAAGTTTTAATTTCTAAAAAGAATACTATCAAGATTTGTAATAAGGGGTGTTTTTCCACTGCAGCCCTTAGATCCGGATCTAAGAAGATCTGGATCTAAGGAATGGGTACATTCCTTAATCCGGATCTAGTAGATCTGGATTAAGGGAAGCACCCAATGTGTTTCCATGGGAAACACCCCTGCTGTGGAAACAGCTTTGCACCCATGTGGGGAATCTGGATCGACCCCCAAGGGGTCGGTCCGTTACCCCAGGTGTTTTGGGGGGCGGGGGGGGCAGTCTTCGAAGCCACTTCGAATTGACTTCGAAGTCATTTCAAAGTCACTTCGGAGTCACTCCGAAGATCAGCACAGACTTCAAAGGCACTCCGAACTATTTTGCACAGACTTCAAAATGACTTCAAAATGACTTCAAAATGAGGATGACAATGGGTGCATCCCCTCCCCCTAGCCTCCTTTGGACCCCATTGCCTGTTTCCAGTGGAAACAGGCTCCCTTTAATCCGGATTTTCTGGCAGAAGACCCCATTGTAGACCCCATTAATGGGGTCTACAGAAAATCTGGATTAAAGGCAAAAATTTACCCATTAGATGTGGATTTCCCCCACGGCAGTGGAAACAATTTGGTCCCAAATGGGTGCCGTGGTGGAAATGGGATCATCCGGCTCACACCCAAATGGGTCCTAAATGGGTGCAAAAATGGGTACTATTTGACAGTGGAAAAACACCCAAGGTTGTAAAGAAAATTTTTAAAATAGAGCACAGTTACTTAGAATTTATTAAGTAATGAACTGAAATATACAAGATGTTTTGTGCCTTTAAATTTTTTTTTTTCAAATGTTTCTCTTCAGCAAAAATTAAAATGGGACTGTTTTGTCCTGGAGAACTACAGGTAGAAATGGTCGAATCTGGTTAGGCCTAATCATCTTTTTATTTATAGACACACAAAGAAAAAAAGTGAGGGAAAGGGCTCATTTTAGAGTTGTGTAGGATATAAATATGATTCAATGAACAAGCTAGCTGGATGAAGGAGCACAATTTGCATTTGTTAAAAAGCATGTAAAAATGTCTGTGTGCATCTTTCAGAACAGAATAGCTTGACACATTTGAGGATGAAAGCACACAGGAATGATGCTTCCATTTGGTCTAGTGAGCCAGCTTGGTCTAGTGGTTAAGAAGCTGGACTCTTATCTGGGAATACCGGGTTTGATTCTGCACTCCTCCATGAAGCCAGCTGGGTGTCCTTGGGCTAGTCACAGCTCTCTTCTGAGCTCTCACAGCCCCACCTACCTCACAGGGTGTTTTGTTGTGGGGAGAAGAATAGAAAGCTTTGTCAGCTGCTTTGAGTCCCCTTAAATGGGTGAGAAAAGCAGGGTAGAAAATCCAGCTCTTCTTCTTCTTTCATTTTTCCGCCGAGCCTGTAGTTGGCCACAATGGAAGACTAAAAGGGATTGAATGCAGCCTGTAGCTGTAGGTGACTCATAAGTGCACAATAATATACTCAGAGAGCTAATTATTTGTACTTACAGTCCAGTGATCTTAACATTGAAGTCCACATATTGTGTTACAAAACTGACAAGGTATCTTGTTTTTTAAAAAAATCCCACATGCACTTGTGAGGAAAGTGGTAAAATTGCTCTCACTTGTATTGGACATAAGACCCGGTGCAAAGAAGCTGTGCAATGCCCTTTTCATGTTTAAACCTGAAACCTTAACATCATTGTCTTGGAATAAACCCAGTAGGTCTCGCTTATAGTAAGCTTAGATCTTGCTGTGCATAAGTCTTGTTTATGGAAGTGGCTGTAAAGGACAGTATTTTATCTTTAGTTTTATTCTGTCAGTCAACTAAGAATTAAAATTTCTAATCAATTTAAGGCTATTGTCTTATTTTTGGGCAAGTAAAACCGGTATTAAAACTATCATAATGCATAGCATAGATAACTAAGAGCAGCAAGGTGGCCTGTTTTCCAAATGTTTAGCATAATTACAGAGTCCTAAATTTTCCTTAATCTTTCTCACTGTCCTTTTGTTTAGAATCACTGCACAAAGGTTAGCTCACCTGAATAAATGCCTGATGAATTTCAAGCTTGGAAATTTCAGTTACAAGAACCATCCCCTGAAACTGGGTGAACTGCAAGGAAATCACTTCACAGTGGTCCTTAGGTAAAACATTTTATTATACAATTGCCAGGTAATCCAAATTAAACTAATCCTATTCATTGGGTGTTTTTTCCACCGTGCTCCTTTAATCCGGATCTAAGAAGATCCGGATCTAAGGGATGAGTACATTCCTTAATCCAGATCTAGTAGATCCGGATTAAGGGAAGTACCCAATGTGTTTCCATGGGTGGTCTAGCACCCAGTAGCAATAGGTGCTAGCCTCCCTGCCATGGAAACACTGGAGCACCCATTTGGAAATCCGGACCTACCCATGAGGGGTCTGCTTGTCACCCCAGGTGTTTGGGGGGGGCAGGGAGTGCGAAGTGGCTTTGAAGTCATTTCGAAGTCACTTCGAAGTCTGTGCAAAACAGCTCCATTGAAGTCTGTGCTGATCTTCAGAGTGAACTTCAAAGTGACTTTGGAGTCACTTTGGAGTCACTTCGAAGTTCACTCTGAAGATCAGCACAGACTTCAAAGACGCTCCGGAGCTATTTTGCACAGACTTCGAAGTGACTTCAAAATGACTTCAAAGCTTAGGTTTTGGGGCTCCCTGTCCATGGTTGCCCCCTCCCCCTAGCCTCCTCTAGACCCCATTGCCACACAAATGTGGAAACAGGCTTCCTTTAATCCAGATTTTCTGCCTGAAGACCCCATTGTAGACCCCATTAATGGGATCTACAGAAAATCCAGATTAAAGGCCTGAAAGTACCCATTTGATCCGGATTTCCCCAGTGGCAGTCGAAACAATCGGGTCCCAAATGGGTGCTGTGGTGGAAATGGGATCATCCGGCTCACACCCAAATGGGTCCTAAATGGGTGCAAAAATGGGTACTTTCTGACAGTGGAAAAACACCCATTTTCTACAAGAGTTATGAAATCCACTCATGTAAGAATGGGCTGCTCAAGAGGACCTTTCAGGGCTTACTGTAATGAATAATTTAAAAAATTATTCAAGTTTATTTCATCTTATCATAACATGATTAAATAAAACAAAGGAAGAAGTTTAGTTTGATTGTATGTATGGTATTTTATAATTCCAGAATATTCAGAATGTCAAATGAGAGCTCTGAACTATGTGAATTTAGAATCTTGTTTACAAACACGCTTCTAATGCCATTTGCTGGGATTCAGGAGCAGGAGAAGGTTTGTCCTTGTCTCTGTTTGAGATGCCCATGAGCATTTGGCTAGCCACTGTGTGTGACAGGATGCTGGACTCGATGGGCTGTGGCCTGATCCAGCAGGGCTTCTCTTATGTTCTTAACTACACTTTACTTATTAAATTTAACGGGGCTGAAATGTAACTAGCTTAGGCTGTGTTCATATGCAGTTTAAAAAAAACACTTCTGAGATGGCTTAGAGGGGGCTTAGAGATGGTCCACAGATGAGGTCGTTCACGTGCAAGTAGTCTGCCTCCCCCCTTTTCATGAATATTCTGTGCTAGAAGTGGTGAGTCAGAGGTAGGATGAGAATGTGGCTGCCAAACACGGGCATTTTTGAAATCTGTTTTGAGGCTAATACATACTTGGTGTAATTCTTGCAAACTCTGCTTTTATTTCTACTAGAGTATTATCTACCAAATGTTACATGCCAGTGGGTACTTGCATGGCTATAGCACCGTTGCCATGCAGTTATGGAATCTGGCACACTGAATAAAAATCAGCCACTTAAAGTATTGTCAGTGAAGGTATATTAGTGGCTCATTCAACAATCGGGCAAAATGGATGAGGTATATAGTAGAGCAGTTAAGTTTGATATGTATAGACAATTTCTCTTGAGGACTAAGGGAACCATCAATAGAAAACCAGTAGAGGAGGAGTGGAGGAAGCTAATCCATTTCACAAATAGGATGGAAACAGATTTTTGAGGGAGCAGGCCTTCCATTTTGTTGTTAGTACAATCTTGTAAGGTATATTCATCTGACAGGGAGTGACTGCCCCACAAACTCCCAGAGTGTTTTCATGGCCAAGATGAGATTGGAACCCAAGAGCTCCTGACATTCAAATTTGTCCTTTTCCTTGGCGTGGAAAAGGCGAATAGAGAAAAATTATTCAATGGAGCTGATGGACTGGAGAGTTAGAATCAACAAAAGGTCATTGATCGATGGAATTTACTACCAGAAGAGATGATGACTGCAACCAGTATGAATAGCTTTAAAAAAGGGTTAGACAAAATCATTGAACTCAGGTGCATCAATGGCTACTAGAATAGATGCTTAGGTACCACCTCCAGTTTGGGACGACAGACAGTGAGGGTATTAGGAGAGGCCCTTGAGCAGTAGGCATCCCACTGTGTGAGGCAGGATCCTGGACTATGTGGACTATGGTCTGATCCAGCAGGGGTCCTTGTGACCTCTGCACTAAGTGGAATGCTACCATGTAAGGGCATACAGGTTTGTATCTTACACCGTCACTACAAAATGTATTCTGATGGAAGAGACGTTATGAAACCTGCTTTTAAGAAGGCATTCAAATGACTGTGGTCTGTGTGTGTTAATTAATTCTTTCTATTTATCTTTGATATTCCTACGGTTTGTGTCTTTCTCTAAACTTCTATTTTTATCAGAAATATAACAGGGACCAGTGAGCAAGTTCAACAAGCAATGCAGTCTCTCAGGGAAATTGGATTCATTAACTACTATGGAATGCAAAGATTTGGAACGACAGCTGTTCCTACATATCAAGTTGGAAGGTGCATTACTTTTATTTTGTGAATTTATTCAGTATGTTACCTTCAGTTCTTCCAGAGACTAATGATTTAACAAGTTTGTGCCTGGTAAAGTGTTAGTTCCTGGATCTTTAATTGACTTGATAGATAACTTTGAGCAAGTTACTGTTCTCAGAATAGTAATAATAATAATGTTTTCTTGTTATGAAAATAACTGGCCATGAAAGAACAAAATACATAACCTTGTCTTTGAAAAATCCACTACGGATTGTAAATTTTTATTTATATAGACAGCATGTGTTCCTCGGTAAGGCAAGTGGAATCTCACAAACTCTGTCCTTGCCTTTTTTTAACTGAGCACAATCTGAAGAATATTCCATCGTTATTTGTGATTTAATTGAAAACATTCTTGGCCTTCAGTTCTGTGATTTAATTGAAAGCATACTTGGCTTTCAGGGAAGATGAATGCAGGTTTCAAGGGGGCAGAAGCTAGGACTAACACAAATGTGCAAGTGTGTGAGCTGTCTGCTAGGTCAAATGAATTCTGAAACTTATCACACTAGATCAGTGGTTCTCAACCTTCCTAATGCCATGACCCTGTAATACTCATGTTGTGCTGACCCCCAACCTAACCCTAACCCGCAACCATAAAATGATTTTCGTTGCTACTTCGTAACTGTAATTCTGCTACTGTTATGAATCGTAATGTCAACATCTGATATGTAGGATGTATTTTCATTGTTACAAATTGAGCATAATTAAAGCATAGTGGTCACATCAACCATAGCTGAATATACAAGTGTCGTTTTACCTCCAGTACTGCTGCTTTCTACACAGTAGTTGCTCTCTACTGTATTTGTATAAGGTGTATGTGATGGGGTTGGCACGATGATGTCATCACGCCAGGTTCTCATATGTGGGCGTATCTGCATGTGGGCGGACCCACCTGGAGATGGATAGAGGAGCAGTTTCTCGGTTCCTGTGGGTTTTCCAATGGTCTAGACAACCCCTGTGAAAGAGTAGATTGACCCACAAAGGGCTCACGATCTACAGGTTGAGAACCACTGCACTAGATGACTAAATTAATATTAATTTTTTCTTCAATTTTAGGGCTATTCTACAGAATAATTGGAATGAAGTCATGGATTTAATACTAAAGCCACGGCCTGGGGGCAAGTATTAATTATTTTTAAATGTAACACTAGCAGTTTTCTCCTTGCATTTCATGAGTAATACTTACAAATGCATTTTGTTAGGAACATTTATTTATATAGTTTATCTGGGGTTTATGTGAGTCCTGAATTCAAATTTTTTCATGAGTTTCCTTCAGTTGCAGTTTTCCCAGTGTATTACAATAAGATAACTTGAAAGACTGAAATGTTTATGCTTAAATATACCCTAAAACCTTAGGATGGAATGATAAATGAATATTTATTCAAGTCATTCCCAACTGTATTTTGCTTATGCCATAGAAGTAGATGATTTTGAAGTATTAAATTGATGCCAAGGGATTTTGTGTTGTAAGGTCTTTTGTACGATCAATTATCATAGTTTAAAAAAATTTTCTCTGTGGATGATCTCTTGCTATCTATGCCATAAACTAGGTTTATCCTTTTTTGGTTTTATATTTATGTATGCTTTTAAATTACCTCTCTGAATCTGTATTTAAAAATTGTTTGTGTGGTAAATTGTTGTTGTAGCTGAGAAGGGCTATTTGGTAAAATGCCGAGAAGAGTGGTCAAAAACAAAAGATCCAGCAGCAGCCCTCAGAAAATTGCCCGTGAAAAGGTGTGTGGAAGGACAGTTGTTGCGAGGACTTTCAAAGTACGGACTGAAGAATATAGTGTCTGCATTTGGCATAGTGAGTCTGAAGTGGTGGTTTATTGGCTTGTTTTGCGTGTATGCCTGTTTGTGGATTTAGTTTAAAAATCGAGCTCTGAAAATGTCTGAAAGTATGCCTTCTCCCGTATCGACCTGCCCTTGCCTTAAGATCTGGAGGCCCTCATGGTCTCATGGTTGTCCCACCACCTTCAGTGGTAAAGGCCGTGGGTACCCAGGAGAAGGCCTTCATAGTGATGGCCCCCAGGCTATGGAATAGTCTCCCCCTTGAGCTGCGTCAGGCCCCCTCATTGTATTTGTTTAGGAGGGGAGTGAAGGCACACCTCTTTGCCCTGGCCTTTGGTTAAATGGGAATATGCTGTCTCTTCCCACTTTACAGATGCTGTTATTGTTGTAATATATGCTGTTGTTGTTTTAGTATATGTCTGATTTTAAACATTGTTACCCATCCTGAGACCTTTGGGCATAGGGTGGGATAGAAATATACTGTATTTTCTGGTGTATAAGACTACTTTTTAACCCAGGAAAATCTTCTCAAAAGTCGGGGGTCGTCTTATACGCCGGGTGTTGTCTTCTTATGTGAGGAGTATATCCCAAACTCTATATTTTAACTGGAAAGTTGGGGGTCATCTTATATGCACAGTCGTCTTATACACCGGAAAATACGGGTAAATAAATAAGTAAATGCGTAAATCCTGCAAGTCCAGTGGAATGAGGGAGGATTGTTAAATCAGGATTATATTTGTATAAAATGTTTCTCCTAAGATGGGTTTGAGATAAATGGGTTGAGCCCACTATTGGTAGAGCCCTATGTTCCACCAAAATGAAGGAATAAGTGACCCAGCTGTGCCGTGAAAGGACAATTGGCACCACAGTCTCCCTGTCCTCTTATCAGTTTGTTTGGATGAGCTCCCTCCCACACAACTTGGTGAAGCAGGTAGCAAGTGAATTCATCTTCTGGTCTGCAGTTTGATGGATCAAATGCCCAAGAGCCGTCCATCCATTCCTATGCCTGTTTGGGTGATTGGAGAGCAAGGAGCAGTCCTAGCGGCCTCTGCCTTTCTTGCACAGCACCTACAATGACATCTGTGTGGGTGTCCTGGGTGGTTGGAGGTGCTGCTGCCTTCAGGAGGCTTGCCACCAAGGTCTTGGCAGCCTGTTTTGTGATCACTCTTTTTCCCCAGGGGAGCTCAGTCCCATGAAGCCAGCTGGGTGACCTTGGGCTAGTCACAGCTCTCTTCTGAGCTCTCACAGCCCCACCCACCTCACAGGGTGTTCTGTTGTGGGGAGAATAACAGAAAGCTTTGTCAGCCGCTTTGAGTCTCCTTAAATGGGTGAGAAAAGTGGGATAGAAAAGCCAAGTCTTCTTCTTCTTCTCAGTTGCAGTTTCTATACAGTCTAACCTGTTTCAACTCAAGTTTTTCCACCCCTACAAACCCCACTAACTTTTTGCTTCAGCCCTCATCCTAGACCTCAGTTAATTGCCCCCACATTGTGAGCCAGTTTAGTCTAGTGGTTAGGGAGCTGGACTCATATCTAGGAATACTGGGTTCGATTCCGCCCTCCCCCATGAAGCCAGCTGGGTGACCTTGGGCTAGTCACAGCTCTCTTCTGAGTTCTCACAGCCCCACCTACCTCACAGGGTGTCTGGTGTTGGGAGAAGAATAGAAGCTTTGTCGGCCGCTTTGAGTCCCCTCCTCTTCCTCCTCCTCCTCCTCCTCCTCTTCCTCTTCCCCCTTCTTCTTCTTCTTCCTCTTCTTCTTCCTCTTCTTTCTTCTTCCTCTTCTCCTTCTTCCTCTTCCTCCTCTTCCTCCTCCTTCTTCTTCCTCTTCTTCCTTCCTCTTCTTCTTCCTCCTCCTCCTTCTTCCTCTTCTTCCTTCCTCTTCTTCTCCTTCTTCTTCCTTCTTCCTTCTTCCTCCTCCTTCTTCTTCCTCTTCCTCCTCCTCCTCCTCCTCCTTCTTCTTCAGTCCATTGGTAGAAGCTCTAGAATTGGTGGACCTCAAAGTTCAGAGGAGTGATAGACTTCAGCACAAGGACAGTTGGTTCCCAGGCTGCCAGCCATTCTCCGCTCTTGTGGCGATTCAGGCTGTGCTGCTTCAGAACCTTTAACTCATCCTTATTCTAGGGGTACAGCAATTTGCACAGACCATGTGAGTCGGACCATGATCCCACATCTGCGCTCTAAATGCAGTTCTTTAGTCTCTGAGGAGAGGATCTACTACACTACTGCTGTAATCCCGGGGGTTGAAGCAACCAGCTCCATCTCCGCTCAATTTTTGTTCATCCCTGGCAGCAAGCGCTCCTCATGTTGCAATTTCTGCAGCTCTCCCCTCATCAGCCAGTTCTTCCAATTACTTGCGGGTCTTATAAATTCTGATGTGGCCTGTCAGGGTGTAACTAAGAGGTTTGGCTCACATCTTTTTTCCCCTCTACCATGGACAGCACCACTCTTAGCATCTGCTTCTTCCTCATTCATCCTGAGTCCTAATGCATTCCTGGGAACTAAACCCAAAGTGTCACAGAAGGGGTGACTATCTGCTGCCTGATGAGAATAAATTGATGAGAGGGTAAAGAGTGAAGACAACCCCAAGTATCTGTTCCATTTGGACATTATCCTCTTCTTTTGGCTTTTCCTGTATGCCTTTTAGTGAATTTGTAGCCTTTTAAAAATATTTGTGAAATGTGTTGAGAACTTTAGTTGAGAAGTAGACAGCAAAACAACCAACCAAATAAATGGATACATCACTGATGGGACTTCTGAGAGTAATGGAAACAATCCTAACAAAAAATGGAGGTTCTTCAGTGTACTTTGTTGATTTACCCCCCAGAATACCACGGTCATTTCCCAGCATGCGCTTTCTGAAAGTGAGCTATAAGTAAGTGAATAATGGCAATTCTTGAAGGCTGAATAATTGTTTTTGTTACATCTGCAGATTCCAAGAAATAATCGCTTGATGTATATTCATAGCTATCAGAGTTACGTGTGGAATAATATGGTGAGCAAAAGAATAGAAGAATATGGGCTTCGAGCTGTACCAGGAGATATTGTATTAAAAGGAGGTACGGCATCAACATTGCTTCTTACTAATGTGCAGTATATACACCGCAAAGCCTTATGGTATATTTATTTAATAATCTCATTTATAGATCCCACTTTTCCTCCAGTGAGTGCAAGGCTATTCTTTCCCCTTCCAGTCTTTCTTTCTTTCTTTCTTTCTTTCTTTCTTTCTTTCTTTCTTTCTTTCTTTCTTTCTTTCTTTCTTTCTTTCTTTCTTTCTTTCTTTCTTTCTTTCTTTCTTTCTTTCTCTTTGTATTCCTATCCCGCCCTATACCTGGAGGCCTTATGGTATATTTATTTAATAATCTCATTTATAGATCCCGCTTTTCCTCCAGTGAGTGCAAGGCTATTCTTTCCCCTTCCAGTCTTTCTTTCTTTCTTTCTTTCTTTCTTTCTTTCTTTCTTTCTTTCTTTCTTTCTTTCTTTCTTTCTTTCTTTCTTTCTTTCTTTCTTTCTTTCTTTCTTTCTTTCTTTCTTTCTTTCTTTCTTTCTTTCTTTCTTTCTTTCTTTCTTTCTTTCTTTC
Source organism: Aspidoscelis tigris stejnegeri (assembly GCA_023333525.1). Taxonomy (NCBI): domain Eukaryota; kingdom Metazoa; phylum Chordata; class Lepidosauria; order Squamata; family Teiidae; genus Aspidoscelis; species Aspidoscelis tigris. The sequence goes on along the minus strand of JALMGA010000005.1, from coordinate 77,460,100 downwards.
TTTCTTTCTTTCTTTCTTTCTTTCTTTCTTTCTTTCTTTCTTTCTTTCTTTCTTTCTCTTTGTATTCCTATCCCGCCCTATACCTGGAGGCCTTATGGTATATTTATTTAATAATCTCATTTATAGATCCCACTTTTCCTCCAGTGAGTGCAAGGCTATTCTTTCCCCTTCCAGTCTTTCTTTCTTTCTTTCTTTCTTTCTTTCTTTCTTTCTTTCTTTCTTTCTTTCTTTCTTTCTTTCTTTCTTTCTTTCTTTCTTTCTTTCTTTCTTTCTTTCTTTCTTTCTTTCTTTCTTTCTTTCTTTCTTTCTTTCTTTCTTTCTTTCTTTCTTTCTCTTTGTATTCCTATCCCGCCCTATACCTGGAGGCCTTATGGTATATTTATTTAATAATCTCATTTATAGATCCCGCTTTTCCTCCAGTGAGTGCAAGGCTATTCTTTCCCCTTCCAGTTATCTTTATTTGTTTGTTTGTTTGTTTGTTTGTTTGTATTTCTATCCCGCCCTATACCCGGAGGTCTCAGGGCGGGTTACAATATTATATTAATCTTTAAAACAAGCCTGTGACGTAAATGAGGCTGAAAGGCAGTGACTAGCCCAGTGTCCTCCAAAGCACTTTCTTGGTGCTTGGGAGATTTGAATCCAGGTACTCTTAGGTTTAAGCCAACATTCCAGCTGCTAAGATATCCTGCTCCCCTTGCTCTTTCTATTACTCTTTGCTATCATCTGCTATCTTCTTGTTCCTTAAAACTGGGAGTTGCGGGAGCCATAGGGATAGTAGGGAAGATGGGTGGAAGTTACAGTGAGGAAGAAGTCAGTGATTCTACTTGAATACAGTCTAAGGGTGTGTCCACCCTTACAGATACAGTGCATTTCTATGTGCGGTTGGGGCGTGTGTGTCACACCTGACATCCAATACTGGGTAGTGGTGGCACATTATGCCACCGCTGCTTTGAATTTACCTTCTGCAGAACGATGAGCACCCGTTCTGCAGTATCAGGTAAATTTGAATGTTCCTGCCAGTCTGGACAGGACGGCGAGAACAGCCAGGTGCCCGTGTCATGGAAATATCGCAGCTTTCTGTGAGAAAGCTGTGGGCAGGCTGCTTTAATCCGGAAGGCACGTCGTGGCTTCGTAGCAGGTAGGCTGCTAATTTTGTTATAACTGCCGATTTAATCTGCTAATCTGGATACTACCTAAACAGATTGGTATTAGACCTGTTGACTAATACTGTATGAAAATTCCATTTCCATTGTTCCTTTAGAAAAGGCAGAAACATGTTTGTTTGTAATATCTGGTATCTGCTGTATCAATTGCTGTAAAACAGGAGTGTCCAACCTTCAGGGGTGGGGGATTTGGGCTATACTGGAAGGAGAAAAGTTGCCTTGGACCACACATTAAATACACAGACACTAATGAAAACTGATGAGCAAGAAAAGTTCTGTGCATAATTTCATCGTGTTTAAATACATTGATGATGACTGAATTCATAGCCATCCTTGGCTGGCTGATCTTTAATCGCCATGTATTTGAAGTTGTTCTTAATATCATGGAAGATACATATTGAGATGGAAACTTCTTAACGCGAGTGTGGCTAAGATTATTGGAAAAACTGTATATCTGATCTGAAAACATTTGTTGCATTTTTAGGAACAGCTGTTCATATTGGTGCAGAAGAAGTGGACAGTTATACCATCCATGATGTTGTAATGCCATTGCCTGGTTTTGATGTTATCTATCCAAAGCATAAAAGTAAGAGCTTTGAAAGTCAAATTTGCTAAAATGCTTAACTGCTCAGCTAATTTTAATGTTGTATTAACTCATATATCTTTTCATGGCAGTTGGAGAAGCCTACAAGGAAATATTAGCAGCTGATAATCTTGACATTAACAACATGAAACATAAAATTCGAGACTACTCATTATCTGGAGCATACAGAAAGATTATCATACGGCCCGAGAATGTACACTGGTAAATAAACAGCATACAAATGAAATGCAAAAAAAGGCAGTCAAGTCATCAATATATATTTTCTGATGTGGTACCCTACTTGTTTAATAAAGCCGTTTCTGAAATATGTTAGGCACTGAATCTGAGCTTTTGGCATCTACTTCAGGGTGTTTGCCTACCTAGACATCTGTCCATAGCTGTTATTACTTGGCTATCATAGAGTATCTGCTGGTTTTATTGTATTGTTTTTATTCAATTTGTTTGTAATGGAAAGCAGTGTACCACAAAATTGTAAGGTTTTAAAGTTACAAATGTTTTTGCCATATGGAACTCAGCATCAGGGTCAAAGTTTTCTAATTTGGGAATTTGGTGCTAGAAATGCCATCTTCTCATGAACTGATGATCCAGATGGTAGACCATACAGAACTATCTAAATAAATACTTTGGTTTCAGTAAGAACCAGTTAAGCACAGATACAGGGTTCACGGTTGCATCTTGCACTGATAACTTCTTGTAGCATTCCATCCTGGGTGCTGAGAGCCATTTTTGCTAATTCTGCATTCTGCTGTTTTGAACAATAGTATTGTGGAATAATAAGTTTTATAGAGTTTCTTATTTAGATGTATAGTTTACATCTTGGATGAATATATTTTAAATATTTTCTGTGTTTAAAGGGAGCTGGTTGCATACGATGACCCCAAAATTCCATTATTTAGTACTGACCTGGATAAACTGGAAGGAAAGCCACCTCTTACGCTTCCAACAGGTAAGAATTTTAGTGCTTCTTACATGAGATACAGTACACATATCAGTTTTGCACAGGTCCATTTTATGCCTGTGAAATCTTAAAAGTGTTTCACAGGCTTTCAGGTGCATGTAGTAGAGAAATACACTTTTCTGATGGGCTGCAGTGCCCTGGAAGAAGCTGGTGCACAATTTGGGTTTATTCCTGAATTCTTCTGTGTAACTTGAAACTCAAGTGCCAATAGCAGCCAGCCATGTTTTTTTTTCCAGTAGCACTAAGGACCCATTAGGCTCGGAGCAGGAAGACCCCGTTTCCACTGCAGACCTCATTAAAGCCACATCTGTTCCCACCAGTTCTAGGGAAATCTGGATTGAATGGGTCCTTCAGGACCTATAATCCAGATTTCCTGTAGACCTCATTAAAGGGGTCTACAGGCATCAAATCTGGATTATACAGAGCATGCTTCCACCACGATTGGGCAATGGGGTCTGGGGGAGGGCGCACTCATGGGGGGTGCTCCAAACCCAAAGCTCTGTAGCCTGTCAACTATCTCTGAAGCTGGCTCCGAAACCGGCTCTGAAGAATAGCACAGGCTCCAGAGATGACCCCACAATCCTACAGACCTTTGTCAAAGGCTCTGGAAAATCTTCGAAGTTTGTGGCAGATCGCTCTGGAGAATCTCCGGAGCTTATGACAAAGCTCTGAAGAATCTTCGAAGAATCTCTGGAGTGTCTATGGAGATTGCACCCCCTGTCCCCCCAGAAAACCTGGGGTGACGGGCAGGCCCCATGTGGGTCAATCCGGATCCGCCACATGGGTGCTCCAGCGTTTCTTTTTTTTTTTTTTACAATAAAATTTTTACATAATTATACCCTTATACATTCTTCCCTTATTTTTTTCCCCCACCCCACCCCCCTCCCACCCCTGAATAATGAATATTCAATAACATTTGTGAGCTAAGGATTACATTTGGAATACAATTCTTAACTGTAATTTAACTAATTCACTTCTGACACTCGCTTCCAGGTAATTCTTAACCTCCATCCATTTGTTTTTGCACCTTCTTATTTTTACTAAATCATTCTCAAAATTTTCCCGACATTCTCGAACCTCTACAGCAATCGAGGCTATTATATATTCATACAGTTTCTGTATTTCCCATTTAGATGCATCCTTCCATCCATTTACTACTACCAATTGAGCCGTCCTAAGGATGGAACGAACTACTTCCCTAATCTCTTTTGGCCTTATATTCTCCAAGTCCAATTGGAATATTGCTATCCTTTCATTTAAATTAATATTAAGTGCGTATATATTATTGATCATGTTTTCTACTTCCTTCCAAAACACCTGAACTCTCTGACAATGCCAAATCATATGTATAAATATTCCTCTTTCCTGACATCCATGCCAGCATTCTTCGGTTACATTTGGAAAGAAGTGCGACAATTGTATTGGTGTTCTGTACCATTTATGTATTACTTTCATTCTTGTTTCCCATATTCGTCCATATTTTATTTTTTCCATTCTCTGTATTTCCTTTTTGACTTCTTCTCTGTTTATTCTTATATCATCGTTCCATATTCCTCTTATTTCTTCATATATTTCGTCTCCCACTGTCATTAATCCCTTATATATAATTCCTACAATACCTTTTTCACTCTTCCTCACTTTTCTTATTATTTTATCAAATGCTTCATCTTCCTTATTAACTATCTCTCTAATTCTTACTTGATCTATATAAGTCTTTATTCCCCTCGCTTGCAGCCAGCTTCCTCCCAATAATTGTTCTAATTCCCTTAAATTTTTGGGATTACATCCCGTATCATATAAATCTTCAATTACTTTTATTCCTCTCCTATATAATCTATTTAATGCCCATTGTAAACCATCCTCAGCTCCCACATTTATTTTCCAGATTGTAGCTAGTTTCCCTTCCTCCTGTGCAATTTTTCTTTTCCTTTTACTCCATATTTTCATTGTGCCCAAAAATTTTTTACTCCAATTCCTTTGTTCTCTTGGTAACCAATTTCTATATATTAATTCCTTTCCTTCTATGTTGTTTATTTTTTTTCTAATTTAACCCATTTAGACTCTCCATATTGTAATTCTAATAATCTTTGTATCTGAAAAGCATCATGGGTGCTCCAGCGTTTCCACTGCAGGCAAACTAGCACCCATTGCTATCGGGTGCTGCACTGCCCGTAGAGACGCATCAGGGTACATCCCTTAATCCAGATCTACTAGATCTGGATTAGTTGAAGGACCCATTCCTTAGATCCGGATCGTCTTAGATCTGGACTAAGGGAGGTCAGTGACCCCCCCCCCCCCAGTATTTACCTCCAGCTTCAAACCTTGGCCCTTCCTGGACAGAGATAACTGTGCCAGTAGTCTTCCAGTTGCAACTAGTGCAGAATTTAACAGTGAACCTGCTGATGAGCTGTGTTAATCATATCACACTAGTCCTAAAAGACATGCATTTGCTGCTGATTTGGTATTGGACCCAGTTCAAGATTTTATAAAGCCCTAAGCAACTTAAGTCCCAAATATCTAAAGGACCCTTTCATCCTGCAGAGGTAATCTGCCATCATTGCTGTGGGGAGCAAGTCTGTTGCCAAAATACAGCTTCTGCATCAAAAGCAAGGCAAAAGCAAGGCATGGCACCTTCCCTACTTGTACATTATCTCCTTTTGAATAATGACCAGAACCGGTTCCCTGGCTTACTAAGTTAATTCTACAGTATCTCTATACTGGGAAAAAAGACTCTCTACCTACTTTTCCCCACTGTAGCAATACTGATCTAGGGTGTCTGGATGTTGCTCGTGGGTTTGCCATCTTGGAGATTGCGCATGTCACCACACAGGCTATGAAGGAACCATCTTGCCTGTGAGAGGAGAAAAAGAAAATAAAAGTATTTTACCATTGCAAGGCCACTGTTGCTGTGCCAGAGTGTCCCTGTTCTCTCCCACACCATTTTCCTTTTGTATCTTGTCTCTTTAGATCGTAAGCCTGAGGAAAGGTACCTGACTAAGATTAATATAATATTGTAACCCGCCCTGAGACCTTTGGGTATAGGGTGGGATAGAAATACAAATAAATAAATTAAATAAATTGAATGGCTGCCGTGCATGCACAAGGGTTGGCAGTTGCACACTTCGGAGTATTTTGGACCTTGAAATACCTGGATGTATGCATTGCACCAATGGTGGAAGCATGTCAGCCACATTTGTGAGTACACTTCCTGGCTCCCTGCTGTTGCGCAGCCGTTTGTTAACAAGCATTGCTTAATAATGGGATTTCCAGTCACTGTTAACCTTAAAGGCTAAATGTATAGAGCAAGTGGTGTTGAAGGCAAAATAATCTGATGGCATGTTATCTTGAAGAGTGGAACTAAGTTGACAGGCAATTAGCCTTTAAGTTTTTTTTTTTTCCAAAATGGCCCTCTAGAAAAACTAACAGTTGAATTTTATGAAAGTGTTTGGTACAATGGCTTCACTGTTGGCATTCTTGCAGTTGTGTTTCACGGATGACCCTTGGGGATGAGGCTGCAGTTACATAAAACAGGGGAAGGGAATACGAATATATCTTAATGGTTATTTCATACATGGGTCTGCTTTTAGTGCATGTGTGTTTTTATAGTGCTCGATCCATAGAATAACACAACTTTTATCTTGCCACCTTTCCTGGGAGGGTGGCTTATGGTTGAAATCTATATTGTTTACCTCTCTGAATATTCTGCGCTATTTGTTCAGGTGGGTTTTGTCTAGAAAAATTCTCCCACTCTTAGGTACTTTTGACATTTTAATGAAATGTAGCCATCTGTCTTTAAATCTTCAATGTTGATTTTGGATACCATGACAGCATTTTAGCTGTTTACTGCAGTGTGTATACCACTCCAAGTCTTAAACCTCTGATAAAAACCTATGCGCTTTAGTGAACTAAATCATTTCTTTGGCAAACTGTTTGTTTATGACAGAAGGCAAATACAAAGCTCTGAAGATGGAGTTCTCTCTTCCACCATCTACTTATGCCACAATGGCCATCCGAGAAGTGCTAAAAATGGATACTAGCATAAAAAACCAGACCCAGTTAAATACGCAGTGGCTACGCTGAATATCCTCTACACTAACCGGATGAAGGTTTTAACATGTAGTTGATTTCTTTCTTAATGGTTGTATCTAGCCATTTTCTAAATAAAATTATATTTTTATATTAGCTTAAAGTATATAATTTCAGATTAATTGTAAAACGGTGCCTATAAAAATATAGTTTTGTTTTTAAAGAAAGTATTCTGTTAACAGGTAGTTTGCACAGCAAAGAAAAAATGACCGCATTGTTAATATGTTCAGGTTATCAGCAGTGTAATAAAATGTTCTCAAACATGGTACTAAAATGTTTTAATTAATTTGGTATGGATTATAAGCATGCGTCAGTCTGCAGTTCAGGAAAGGTAATTATATATAGATATTGATGAATGTGTATTTACATCCATTAAACTTAAAGAGTGTTGATAGGATCTGCAACCACAGTTGTTGGCAGAATGTTTAACAAACATTTACAGCTGCTGCTTGAGCTATAGATTATTAAACTCTTGTATTTTTTTCCCATCCCATTTCAGCCTGTGGTGAAGAAGCTAGCTAAAGGTTTGAAATGTGAGTCAGCACCATTTATAGTTTGTCTATTGCTGGCAATGGGTAAACTTAAGAAAATCTGTATCTTGGCATGACAGGATTAAATAACTATTCCAAACTTCACAGCTCTGGTGTACTCTGAGTTTATTTCTACTACAGCAGCAACAAAAACATTTTATACCTTTTGGTTTATTAAACTGTGAACAGAAATTTTATTTACATTTTAGTACTTCACAAGTCTAACATCTGGGAGTTTTCCATATCTGTAACTTGCATATTCAAAATTAGCATCACAATTGTTTCAGGTGGAGTGACTTGAATCTGCTAGCTTCAGTCAGTTGAGTGTTCTGGCATTTTAAAAAGTCATTTAGGCAGTTTGGAGCTGTAATTGTAGTGACATGGTCAACTGTGGATTTTGGCAAGAATCAGTTAACTCCTGTGGCTGTACTTCAGGTCCCCCCCACGGGATTCTCAGATGTGACTTCTAAAATGTATTTTTCCACAGACATGATAATGTAATTTTTGTGAATTTGAAATTCATGAGATCTTCTAGGAATCTAACTGTAGCAAGTAATAAAGGACTACTATGGTATCACTTTATTAATTGTGTATTTTAGCATACATAAGTGCATGTAAAGTAACTGGCATACATTTTTAAAGGTCAAGTCTACAACAGAAATAAGAAAGGAGCCGGCCACTACTTGATGTTACCCATCAACAAAGACATTCCCAGCTCTGAAAAAACGCAAACTTGGATTTTGGAGAAGTGGTTCCCAATCTTGGACAAGGCCAAAACACAAGTTACAAAAAAAAAATAAAAAAAAAATTCCCACACCTATTCCCACAGTGATTTTAATTTGTATGTTGCACCAGTTTAAGTGTTTTTATTTATTTATTAAAAAAATTTATATCCCACCCTTCACCAAATGGTTCTAGTGCAGGTTACAATAATAAACATATCAAACAATAAAATATACTCAACCCTCCCTCCCTAAAAGGACAGTACCCTGAGGAAGCTATTTAAATGGTAAAAGCCCAGTTGATACGTTTTCACCAGCTGCCAAAAACTATATAGTGTAGGGACCTGGCAAACATCAAGAGGGAGGCTGTTCCAAAGTCTAGGGACTACCACAGAAAGGCCCTTTTGCATGTCCCTATGCCTTGTACCTCTGCAAGAGGAGGAACTAAAAGAATCCCCCCTCCTTGAGATCTCATTGCACGGGCAGCTCTATAAGAGAGAAGAGTTTTCTACTCTACTTTTTTCACCTATTTAAGGGGATTCAAAGTGGCTGACAAAGCTTCTGTTCTCCCCACAACAGACACCCTGTGAGGTAGGTGGGGCTGTTGACAACTCAGCAGAGAGCTGTGACTTGCCCAAGGTCACCCAGCTGGCTTCATGGAGGAAGAACAGTTGGCTTTTCTGCCCCGCTTTTCTCACCCGTTTAAGAGGACTCAAAGAAGCTGATAAGGCTTCTGTTCTCCCCACAACTCCCCCTGTGAGGTAGGTGGGGCTGTGAGAGCACAGAAGAGAGCTGTGACTAGCCCAAGGTCACCCAGCTGGCTTCATGCAGGAGTGCAGAGCCAAACCTGGTATTCCCAGATCAGTCCGGCTCCCGCACCACTAGACCAAACTGGCTCACATCCCATCACATAGCCAGATATATAAGCAATAATATCATATTCATCTAGTTTGTAAATATGTTGTATATTCTTTTATTGTCTGTTTAAATGGCAAAGCTTTTCAAAGAAAGCCATTCCCGGCTGTAAGCCTCGGTACCTCAACAGAATAAAAGGAGGTCCACGTGGCTACTAATTACAACGTTCCCTGACTGAAGCCCCATTGCCCCTGGGCACCAGCCTCGCCCCCCTCCCTCTATCAGCACAGAGCCTCTTCCTCCTCATCCACAAGCCAAGCGCCTCTGACTGCGCCCAACTCGGTCCCAGCAGCCAATCGGGTGTCTTCCCCCACAAACCCTTGCAGTTCCCAGGAGCCTTTGCGAACCCCCCAGAAGTCCTCGCAACTCGCGATCCTCCTCGGCGCGATGCCTGATGGGAGTTAACCCTTTTTTGGATTGGTACAGTCTCCTCCCACCTTGCCGAGATGGCATCGCTACGAGAGGGAAAAGGGAGGAAAGCGGACGGAGCGTCAAGCTCGGACTGATCCATTGGCCGGAGGAGGGGAGGAGACGGGGTAGGAGCTGTGGGTGCAGCACAGGTGCCGTCGTGCTACCCATGTGAAGGCCCGGCTTGAGCTGCTTACAAAAAAAGCAGGATTTTTAAAAGTGAGAAGTACGTAGACTAAAACATATGTTTTAATAGGCAGAACTCGGGGTGGCAGGAAGTCTAGTCCAGGACCACCATGCATATTTATTTTACCTGCTTGGTGAAGAATTGCATTTATTTAGCCCCTTTGGTCTCCGCTCCAGGGCGGTGGGAAGGTCTGTCATCGACGTGGCTCGCTGGAGCATCTGCTCAGCTTTCCAGCCCAGGAAAAGAGCGCCCTGGTCACTCAGATATTCTGTGCTGGGCCCCCTGTCTTCACCTGTGGGCAATTTATTCTGTGGTGTGAAACGGGCCTAAACAATTTTTTTATAATAATAATACATGCCAAAGGCTGCATAACGAACAAAGATTTAAGCAACCACTTAAGAAGAAGAGTTGGCTTTTCTATCCCGCTTTTCTCACCTATTTAAGGGGACTCAAAGCGGCTGACAACCCTTCTGTTCTCCCCACGACAGACCCCTGAGAAGTGGGTGGGGCTGTGAGAGCTTAGAAGAGAGCTGTGACTAGCCCAAGGTCACCCAGCTGGCTTTGTGGAGGAAGAAGAAGAGTTGGCTTTTCTAACCTGCTTTTCTCACCCATTTAAGAGGACTCAAAGTGGCTGACAACCCTTCTGTTCACCCCACAACAGACCCCTGTGAGGTGGGTGGGGCTGTGAGAGCTCAGAAGAGAGCTGTGACTAGCCTAAGGTCACCCAGCTGGCTTTGTGGAGGAAGAAGAGTTGGCTTTTCTTCCCCGCTTTTCTCACCCATTTAAGGGGACTCAAAGCGGCCGACAAAGCTTTCTAATCTTCTCCCCACAAAAGAACATGCTGTGAGGTAGGTGAGGCTGTGAGAGCTCAAAGGAGAGCTGTGACCCAAGGTCACCCACCTGGCTTCATGGAGGAGTTGGGTTAAACAATTGGGTTAAGGGGACTCAAAGCGGCTGACAACCCTTCTGTTCTCCCCACGACAGACCCCTGAGAAGTGGGTGGGGCTGTGAGAGCTTAGAAGAGAGCTGTGACTAGCCCAAGGTCACCCAGCTGGCTTTGTGGAGGAAGAAGAAGAGTTGGGTTTCTACCCTGCTTTTCTCACTCATTTAAAGGGATTCAAAGCTGCTGACAAACCTTCTGTTCTTCTCCCCACAACAGACACCCTGTGAGGTGGGTGGGGGTGCGAGAGCTCAGAATTGAGCTGTGTCTAGCCCAAGGTCACCTAGCTGGCTTCATGGGGGAGGACAGAATCCAACCAGGTATTCCCAGATAAGAGTCTGGCTCCCTGGCCACTAAACCAAACGGGCCATGTGGGGCAATGATACTGGAAAAGAGAGAGGTTGGTAAGTGGCAAAGCTCAAGCAAAAGGAAAGAGGATGAGATTATCCAAAGACCTATGATTTTTGTGGGCGAGGAGTGCAAATGAAGATGGAATCAGTGCAACAGAACTTCTTATTGTGCATCAGGGGCAAGATTTCTCAGAAGAGAGAAACCTGGTGAATCTATATGTTCTCATGTTTCTTTGTTACATAAAGTATGCAGATTTAGGCTGAAATCAGTTTCCGTTAGATTTGTATCAATGTTCTAAACTTATGATTAAATGCAAAAGAAAACATCTCTATATGCATTTAGTGTGTAAAAATAAATTCATATATATAAATTTATTCTTTTTGTAACTATAAGAATAAAACATATCAAATATAAAAACAATTAAAAATATAAGCTCCTCCCTCCCTCCCTAACAGGACAGCACCCTGAGGAAGCTATTTAAACAGCAAAAGCCTGGGTGAAAAGATAAGTTTTCACCAGGCGCTGGAAACTACAGTATAGACGCCTGGCGAACCTCAAGAGGAAGGCTTCTAATGCAGTGCTTCTAACTTTATGTCTTTGCCGCAAACTAAGGGTTTTACTCTTGGTATGTATATAGCCTCCAATTTCTTTCTCCATCCTGTTTGTATCTTTCTAGTAATATATATACCTTGGTGTGTCTCATTCCCCCCTTATGTTTATCTGTCACATGTGAAGCCTAAAGTTCTGTTCTCTTTTCTGAATGTTGGATATCACTGATAAATTTGTCGTTTCACTTCTTGATTGCATCCAAGACAATGTGCAATTTAAGGCAGATATTTTTTATGAGTATGCTTCACACTGATATGCAAATTGTCTTTTGTGATAGAAAACTCAGAGTGCTGCAGCTGGACATGGCACAACCAGTCTTGAAAAGTAATGTGTCTTTAGCAGCTGGAGAAGTAAGTAAGCTGTACCTTTTCTCGTTCAGAAGAACTTGTATATTACACTTGAGAGTTTTCCGAGTGGGATATAGTTAGAGCCTGGGCTATATTCTTATTTCAGAGTTGTGTAGGCTATCTAGTTGTGTAGCTCCTGTTGTCAAGTGCAGAAATGGCCCCAGAAAGCAGCATGTCTGGGAAAGTATCACTGAATCCTCTATTATCCTCTCCCTAGCATTCATTTCATATTAGTTGATGTAAATCATACAGTGGCAGGAATAATGTTTAAAGATTTGGAAGTTTAAAAAGAAAGAAAATTCTTGAAAACTGTTAATAGAAAGGAGGCTGAAACAACTTGCTCTTTCCCAGCAGGAAGCTAATACAGAGGAGGGGCCAATTGGAGAAAGAGAAGATATTGATGAAGCTCAAATATTCTGGTGGGTGCCTTCTGAGAAAAGGTTAAGAGTAATCCATGCAGCTTCCAGCCACCTGATACACTAGCAGTCTATGTATTTCAGCTTGTACAGCCCCATATAAACTCATTTACAGCAACAATGTAAGTAAAACTAATCCCTAAGAGGAGGAAAGCCCAGAGATTTTTCCTCCTGATAGAATCTCTCATCACTCAAAGGAGACTTCATCTTTTCCTTTTTCCAAATAACTCTTAAACACCCAATTATCAGATAATGCATGATCAGGAATAGAGTTGTTCCTTTATTATAAGTATGTTCCAGTTTTGTCACGATGCCCAGATTGACCTAGTGCGAAAGTACTAGCATAATGATGATTTGTACTTCATGGTAGTTTGCAGGAACCAAAGCATTGTATAAGATGGATAACAATATCCTATCCAAATGGACCTCATGTCTGCCAACATGTCACATTGGTTTTATATACAGTTCTCCAGGTGATGCCAGTATCGATGCCTTAAACAGTGTAGAAGAGAGAGATCCTAAAGAACCAGAGAGCTACAATATCCCTTTCTATGTGTCTGAATTTGTGGAGAAGGAGGTTGGGACTGACTATGATTCGTTAAGGAAGCTTGGGAAACTGATCGAACAGTTGTCGGAAAATAAAGCGAAATTAGAGGAACAGGTGAGTGTGTCTTAAACAATACAAACCCGGCTGCTATTTGATTGGTATGTGGGAACTGAGCAGAATTGTTTCCATTCCTGGGCTCCGCCCTTATTCATATATTGGGGATATAATTGCCTGTCTTTCTTCTGAATATGCTTACATAGGTTCTCACAGTTTCATCTGAGGTTCCCAAAAGAATTCAAAAGGCCTTGCAGAATGCGGAGGATTCAAAGAAGTCCCTCGCGCAGCTTCTGGAGAAAGAAAGCCTTTTGTGTGAGGAAATTGATAACCACCTGCTGGCATCCAAACCATGGATGGAGGGTCTCGGCTTATTGATAAGTCAAATAAAAGAAGTTGAAAGGCACCTTGCCTATCTAAAGTGGATTTCACAGATAGAAGAATTGAGGTATGATAGTCTTTTCAATGGTCTTTTATGCTTTGGTCATAAGGAACCATTCAAGTTGACAAAAATTCTGTGCATATCATGCATGTAGCTCTTTCAGAAATGTTTAAAATTCAATGGGAACCATTGCCTGTCTCAGGCTAGTAGAATTTATAGTCTTGGGGTGTTTTTCCACTGCAGCCCTTAGATCTGGATCTAAGAAGATCCGGATTAAGGGAAGCACCCAATGTGTTTCCACAGGATGGGTGCTAACACCCCTGCTGTGGAAACAGCTTTGCACCCATCTGGGGAATCCAGATTGACCCACAAAGGGTCGGTCCGTTACCCCAGATGTTTTGGGGGGCGGGGGGGCAGTCTTCGAAGCAACTTCTAAGTGATTTCGAAGTGACTTCAAAGTCAGCTTTGAAGTGACTTCGAAGCATGAGCTCAGCTTTCAAAAGGTGCATCCCCTTCCCCTAGCCTCCTTTGGACCCCATTGCCTGTTTCCAGTGGAAACAGGTTCCCTTTAATCTGGATTTTCTGGGAGAAGACCCCATTGTAGACCCCTTTAATGGGGTCTACAGAAAATCCGGATTAAAGGCCAAAATGTACCCATTAGATCCGGATTTCCCCAATGGCAGTGGAAACAATCAGGTCCCAAATGGGTGCCGTAGTGGAAATGGGGTCATCCAGCTCACACCCAAATGGGTCCTAAATGGGTGCAAAAATGGGTACTTTTGACAGTGGAAAAACACCCTTGGTGGTGGGATCATTTAAGGAACAGGTAAGTGATATGAAAATCCCACTGGAACTCACCTGCTCACTCAGCCACACAGATGCCACTATTACTTCCATGTCCATGGGTGGGGTGGCTTCATGCTTGTGGCTGTGTTATGATGTGCACATGTCACGATGTCTGTAGAAGTGCAGCGTAGACACAGACACAGACATAACGGTGGGGTCTGTGCAGTTGGGAGAGTAAGTTAATTCTTGGGTGGTTTTTGTTGTGTTTGCCTGCTCCTTAGTGACACCTAGGTTCTATTTGTATTTTACAGCAGCAAAAGCATTTAAAATGAACCCACTAAAAGTAATAACAGTGCATGAAAATAGAGAGGGGAAGCTGTTTCCTTAGCCCAAAGCCAGGGTAATAGGTGCATCCCTCTGTACTGCCGGTCAGACAGGACCAAGTGACGGTTTGCCCAAGCCTACTGTTCAGAGCAGCATTGTCTCCTCCCAGCAATGTAACCTGATTTGAGAGAAAACCAGACAAGGAGAAAGGAAGAAGAGAAGGTGAGAGAGGAATGGCTGCCTGACAGGAGATGGAGAAAGCGATAGTGGCACGTTTGCCTCCTGGGGAGTTTCATCCAAGTGGTTGGAGTCATACAGTGTTCTAAAGGACATCAATGCCAACATTCAGAGTAGAGTTAGTATGAAATCTGTAAGAAGTGTTAGAGAAGTTTGGAAAGCAGAGCAAGTAACTTTGCTTTAGAAGGACGGTGAGGTCTGAAATGACCCCTCAGGCATGCTAACAAGTGGTGGAGAACCAGGGTTTGCATATTACTGGTGGTCCTCACACTGGTTGTCATGTCACCCTCAGCAGCAAAAGGGCTGGGCACCTGGGAGAGGCCTTTCTCAGTGATGGCTCCTAGGCTATGGAATAGTCTCCCCCTTGAGGTGCGTCAATCACCTTCATTGTACACATTGTACACATTTTGGAAGGCAGTGATGATGTATCTCTTTGCCCCGGCCTTTGGTTGAATAAGGATACACTCGCAGGTGCTATTGTGTTAATACGTACTGTTATTGTTTTAATCATATTTGATTTTAAATGTTACCTGCCTGGAGACCTCTGGATATAGGGATGGGTGGATGGATGGATGGATGGATGGCACTGTCATTAGATATCATCTGGAGTTTCTTATAAAAGGATCTTTAAATGAACTTAAATGCATTGTTGAATTGAAACCTACTTTGGCTCTGATCTGCAGATGTTCTGGTTGGGCATTTGCGTATGCAGATTTTTACTTTATTTTGCCATATATAATCATAGTTGTGCCACCTATTATGGTGCTAAGTCATTTTATAAAAGATCAAGCCAAGTATGGTAAGGTCTTTGCAAATTAGCTACATGCTGATTTTTCTTTTTAAATTTTACTAGTGACAATATTCAGCAATATCTTATGACCAACAATGTACCAGAGGCTGCTACCACTTTAGCAGCCATGGCTGAATTAGATATTAAGCTTCAAGAATCATCTTGTTCTCATCTTCTTGCTTTTGTACGATCAACGGTGCAGTTTTGGCACAAAATCCTGAAGGACAAGCTGTCAAGGTAAGAAGGCTGAAGTAATTTTTTTTCAATAGTTTGCACTGGGTTCCTGAGTCAAAATAATTTAATATCTTCCTGTGTTGCAGTGATTTTGAAGAAACCTTAACACACCTTCACTGGCCATTTGTTGGACCAGCACAGTCGCAGTCTTTTGCTGCGGCCACGGTACCGGCCAATAACTTGGAGATATACAATAATTTTGAGACACTGTTTTCTCAGCTGTTGAAGCTCCAAACTTCGTATCCTTTTTAAAAAACAACAACTGTGTTTTGATTGTCTAGAGAGAAATAAACTAGAGGGATGTGTAAGATTATCTCCTTTTTTTTTTTTGCTTCTTTATTTATTTAGAAATTTCTGTACTGCCAGTCACTATCGTTTCAGTGTGATGTAGAAGATCAAACACTAAAACTGTGAGAAACAAAACAATAGAGTAATACGTATACATTTTTAGACTGTCTTTATGGAAAAAATAAAAAACCCAGTGCACATGATTATAATTTTCAAATACATATTCCTGTTATTTTACTTAACCTTCATAAAATGCACATTATACAAAATGTACCTCAGTCCATACAATAGTTTGCTGTAGTATTTTGGCTGTGTAATGGATTTTTAAATAGTTTGTTTTGTTCTGATAAGAAGGAATTATGGAAGGCCTCACCTATTTCTAACACCCTTTGTCTGCACAGGATGGAGCATAGACTTGACTAAGGAGCCCACAATGGCACCCTAGTTTGGTCTGTAAGATTGTCTTATGTTAGTTGTGATGAGATCCTAGGGTTGCAGTGATTAGATGAAAACAGCCTGGCGTGCTCCTTTGCTTTGATCTGTGGAATTCCTTCATTCCATTTATTATATTCTGCTTACATGCGACTGTCCTTGAAGATGTTTTGGAAGATGCAGCTGGTGCAGAACGCAGCAGCTAGACTGCTAACCGGGGGGCAATTCGCACTTCAGCCTGTAGTTGATAATTAGGCAACATCTGGGCAAGTGCATGTTCACTTGCAGGAGGCGTTTACATGCTAGAAACGCCTCCTGCCTGCCCAGAAGATCCCTGATTATCAACTAGCCATGGAGCACAACATCGTGCTCCACAAGCTGACTATCCTTCCCCAAAAGCTTACCTGTTGCGTTCAGCCAGTGGCAATTCGCTTCTGTGCCGGGCGGGCAGCTCTGCTGACCACCTGATGTGACTGCGACTGCAGCATCGTGGTGACTGTGCTGTTGCATGCAGCGTCGCAGAGGGTGCCGTATTCAAGATGGCGGCACCCTGAAGAGGACTGGCCCGGCGATCGAACGGAGGTAAGTATTCAATTGCCGGGTGGGGAGACTAACATTGCCTAGCGCTCCCAAGTGTGAGCGCTAGTCATTGTTAGTTCATTGCATGCCTTTCCTGTCCAGACAGGAAGGGAAATGCAAAATATAGCCGGATGCACATCATGTCAGTCCTGGCTGCATATTTGCTACTGAGCCCAGTTCAAGGTGCTAATGTTAAATGACTTGGGCCCCAAATAACTAAAGGAACACATTGTCCCATATAGACTTGCCCGTCTCCTAATCTCTGCTGGCGAGACATGCCTCCTTCAGTAGTTCCGGCCTGGGAACACATGGGAAGATATTCTCAGTTGTAGTCTCCACTTTATGGAGTGGCACCCTCATTGTATGTGTTCAGAAGGTGAAGACTCACCTTTTTACCTTCGGCTGAGGGAACAGCATCTCCTTCCCATGTAGGCATTGTGGTGTTTGTTTGTATTATGATTTTATTGTGACCCACCTGGAGACCTGCCAGTATAGGGCGGGATAGAAGTATTAAATAAGTAAAACGTTTTGTAACAATGCAGTGTTTTACTTTGACTCTTAAAATCTCAGTGATGAACTATTAACCAAACCAAAGCAGCTTCCAGAAAAGTATATTCTTCCTCCATCTCCGCCTGTCATTTTGCCAATGCAGATAATGTTGGCTCCTCTTCAGAAAAGATTCAAGTATCATTTTACAGGAAATAGACAGACAAATGTATTAAGCAAGGTATAGTAGCAGAAGTACAAAATGCTTTTTAATAAATAAATTTATACTACCAAAGTCCGTGTCTTAGTCGGATGGGCGGAATGAGATATGAGGTTTCCTTTTACCTTGTTCCTAGTCTAGTCATCTTTTAATCAAAATAAGTAGGAAACAGATGTGATCTTCCAGATGCCGTTCACGTCCAACTCTCCTCATTTCTGACCATTAGCTTTACTGTCTTAAGGCTTGCAGTTCTAATCTGAAGGCTATTCCTTCCATAGCTCCTTACTGTAAGTGATTGTACTGAAATATATGACAACAGAACACCACTTTGTTGAAGGGAACATGCTCCTGCCTCGTAATTTATGGGCTTTATGAATTCAAAGGCCCGTGAGTCCACTTGGCATTTTGTACAACTTTTTTTAAAGTTGCTCAAAGTTAAAACCTTAAATCGCCCTTTTCTGGAGGATGAGCCATGTTAGCCTGTAGCAGCAAAAGGAACATTTTCCCAGTGTCGCTAAGTTTGTGGCTTAGATCATTTGTTTCCTACATTTTCCGTTAACATTTTTGCTGTACCACAGTACACACAATCTGTTGAATGAGTATCTTGTATTCTTTGTTAATGTGATTTCTTTCAAAGCGATCATAGTTAATTTGTTTGAAGGCTGGTAAACTGAAGGCTTCTTAAAGGGGACCTGATCCACCAGCCACTGTTATATTTCTCTGCTCAGATTTGTGCCATGCATGCTTTAGTGCAGTGTTTCCCAAAGTGTGGTACGCGTACCCCCAGGGGTACAGGAAGCGTTTGGTGGGGGTACACGTTGCACCGGAGTTTGGTGGGGATCATGTGGGAATATCCACATCTCAACATAAACAGTTTCATCCTTCTCATTGAATCAAATAAATGTTCTTTATAATAACTTTTGTTTATTTTGTGTATGTACCAAAAAAAGAAATATATATATATTTTGATTTTTATTAAAGCATATATTTTTTGAGGGGGTACTCAGCATTACGAAAATTATAGAAGGAGTACACATATGTCAAAAGTTTGGGAAACACTGCTTTAGTGGGACCACTGTAATGAATGCTGACATAATTTATGATGGTACAATCTGGAAAGAAGATTGGCCATAGCAGTGTGTAGAGGCCTGGTCCCCTCATGTATTGTTCTTTTTCTCTTTTTGTCCTTCAAAAGCCTGAGTGGTACCTAACACAGGTCCTTATGTGGATTGGAAATCACACCAAGTTTCTTGAGGATAAAATCCAGCCGATATTGGACAAGACAGGCTCTCAAGTGAATGCACGGGTGAGATTCTCTTTGTAGTAGGGATGGGCACAGATTTTTTTTGGCATTTGATTCAAAACAAATAACATGTTTGAAAATCCGTATTCATACAAATAGATCACATTCGAATGTGGTAAAATTCTATTCGATATGAATCTATTCATATGTATTTGTACAAATATTCGATACATATCTGATACGAATAGATAGGTATCTGATACGTTTCCCCAGCTTAACAAATGTTTGAACTATTTGTACGGAAACATTCATATTTGTTCCAATGTTAGCCTACGAATATTGTAACGTTAGATTCAAGTTTGTCCAAATTCAGCCAAACTTCAGATGTTACAAATATTCGTACATATCCCTACTCTGTAGTCTTCATAATTTATGCACAGGAGTGCTGATTTTTCAGATGTCTTGGCTATATCTTTAGCGTTGATCTGATTCATGTGGAATCCTTTCCTTCTTTTTCAGCTGGAGTTTTCCCGAGCTTTGGTGATGCTGATTCTGGAGAAGCTGGCGACTGACATTCCTTGCTTGTTATATGATGATAGCCTTTTCTGTCACCTGGTGGATGAAGTGCTGCTGTTTGAGAGAGAGTTGCACAGTGTTCACGGATATCTCAGCAGCTTACCTGGCTGTATGCACATTTTATCTGAAGAAACTTGCTTTCAGAGATGGTTAACTGTGGAAAGAAAATGTAAGCTACTGTCAGGTGATTTTACTTGGTTAAAATGAATTCCTAGCTAATACCTTTAATGAATACCTGTATCGAGGATGAACAGACCGTGAGGTTATTACAGATTCATCAACCTGCTGTCTTCCAAATAGTTTATGATTCCTATGATCTACAGCTGGGTGGGCTAGAACTGAAGAAAGATGTCATCCAAAAGGCTGATCTAGATAGAGTAAACCTTGCTCCAGATGTTTGCCTTTGGGGTAGGAAGTGTAACATGTTTCACTTCTGCAGTGTTTTTGATTGCGGGCCTCATTCACGTTGCTGATTCTTGAGTTCTTGGGCTTTTGGAAGGCAGAGAGGTATGGTGGTGTGATAAAATTCGTAGTCTGCAGCAGGAAGGACACAGCCTGTTTTTTATTGGGGAATCTATAGGTTGGCAACAAAAAGGTAATGCCTGGAAGCATTAGCTATCAACTTTGTAGCTCAGCAGAATCCGCTTCAGTGGGGCAGGAGTCGGAAGACACCAATTTTCTGCTAAGGGAGTCAGAGTCAGGTGCATCTTTATTTGTTGAGAGAAGTTCTGGGAGATCACAGTGCTGCTGTCAAAAGCGATTATGTTGAGATTCCTTTTCTGCTGCAGTGCAAGTCCTTGATGAAGAGAAATAATTTTGCTTTTTGACAGCTCAAAGTATACATCCACTAGGCATTGTTCTGTTTGGTAACTCCAGATTCAGCGAAGAAAGAAATTGGGGTGGGGCAAAAATCAAAATGATATGAAAGCCATAATGTCTGCAAAAAGTTTTAACAGTGACTGATACAAACATAGCAACAATGTTTAGTAGTTGCCAGTATGCCGGAATGCGGGTAGAAGCTTTCCCACTTTGTAAGGTTCCCTCCGAGCCTGTGCCACAGTGGCAAATTTTTGTTTGATGCAACCTGAAATGGGTTTCACCAACACCAGGGAGTACTGATAATAGTATTTTCAAGATTAGATTATGAGTAGGATTTAGGAACTACTATAAGGGGCTCATCTAGGGTGCTTTTCCACTGTCACTAAAAGTACCCATTAAGTACCCATTAATCCTAGTTTTAGGATACCATTGAAAATCATTCTGTCTTCAAAAATATTGTTAATTAATAGAATAATATTTATAATCAAACAAAGTAATAAAAAAACTCAATAATTTTTGATTGGTGTAAATGTATCTGATGTGTAACAATATATGGCATTTTGAACACAACAGATAAGTGCAGATGTAGTTCACACTGATCACTTTTCACTAGAGACATGAACGAGTGTATTTTTGACATTTGAATCCAAGTAGATTCGAATGTCATAAAATTTGATTCAGATATTTAAGATTCAGGTGTCTTAAAATCCAATTCGAATATGTAACATTCGAATCCGTACGTTTGAATGTTAGATTCGTATTTAAAGATACGAATGTCGACAACATTCATATCTGTTATACGTATCTGTGCATGCTGGAAAAATCCGTATGCCATCTCATATGATCCCATACGCATCCCATTTTAATCCTGTATTTTAAGTGCAAGATACAGATAATTCTCGGGCAGATTCGTTTACGACAGATATGAATCTGCATATTCAAATAATTTTTGAAAATCTGTATTTGAGTTTGGATGTCAAATTTGGATTTTCAAAAATCCGATTTGAGTTCGAACGTCGAAATTTGCCAGATTTGAATTGAATATTCGAGTTTTCACAGTTATCAAATGTTCTTTTTAGTTAATGCTTTTTTCTTGAAGCAACAACTTTATTTTCATGTGAAAGTGCTGTATTTAGCATGGCTTCTTTTCTTTGTGATTTATTTTTAAAAGGTATAATTTATTTCCTTTTCATTAGAAAATTGGAATCTTTGACTATTAAAGGACATAAGGAGAAACATATGCAAATATTTTCAGTTTTTTTATTGGTTTTATGTGCCTGGCAGTTGCTCTACAAAAGATGGACTCAATGCTTTCATCTGAAGCTGCCTGGATATCACAGTATAAAGATATCACTGATGTGGATGAAATGAAAGTTCCAGACTGTGCCGAAACTTTTATGACTTTACTCCTGGTTATCACAGGTAATTATGAAGTTTCTGGCATTTGGCTCTGGTTCGTCAATAATTCAAGAACAGAAACAAGGGAAGTCAACATCACATCCATGGCTGGGTGCCATCAAAGTAATTTGCAGGTGGAAAAGAGAATGGTGTTTGTATTTGAACAAAGAAATGTTGTTCATGATTTTTATTCTTTTGAACTTCAATGAATAATTCAAAAGGTAGCAATCAGTTCTTTTTGCATCAATAAAGAGACTAGCACAGTTAATACTTAATTCTCAGCATGGATATATTTGGCAATGTTTGCTGAAATAATTCAAATTTTAAAAGTTGTTAAATGGGTAGTACACAATTTAGACTGGGTGTTCTTATAAATTAGCCAAAGCAAAATTTAATTGGGTATCATAATTGTATAATTGGGTTTTTTGTATTTTAAAATATATTTTGTATTTGAATTGGGCTTCCTTAAAAATAATTGCATCTTTATTAACACTATTATGTTGCAAGTCACCATAGATATTCAGTGGAAAGTGAAGAATACAAATAAATATAGACATTTTTCTTGGCTTCTAATTGGGATTTGGAATGTCACAGACCCCATTATGCTAAGTCAGGAGCCAGGTCATGTAGATCTGTTTAGCTCAGTTGGATTATATGTGGTGGGAAAATAGGGTTTTGGATTTATTGTGATTCAATCTTCTGGAAGGCAAGAAGAGAAGTACAGATATTGGTTACTGCTTGTGCTCTTTTGAGAAAAGGAATTGGGGTAATCGCTGTTTGCCTATTGATAGAAAGCAGAAGCAGCCTATCTCCAGTTCCTTGGGAGAAGAGGTCATAGGTGAATGGAAAAATTACAGGAACCAAGGAACATTTGCAGTAGCAAAAGAACCAGCAACAAATATAAAGTTTCAACCTTGTATTTCAGCAACAAAATCTTCCAGTAGCTCTCTTAGACTGCAGGAAGGAACATACGTCTTTCAGAAGAATTTCTCAGGGCAAGTCCAGAGAGTGGGAGAACTAGAGTGGGAGACACTGAGCTCTGATCAGTGTTGGGAGGGTCTAAGGCAACCCAATGTCTGAAGCCTGCCTGTACTGGATCTATGTACATCCAACCTGCAATGATGAGAGAGAACCAGTGGAACCTTCTAGGTTGTTGCGCTACAGATTTCTTTGATCCATTTGAAGCAAAGATAACACCAGTGGTGGTGTGAGTGGCAATTGAGTGGAAGAGAGTCCACCACTGGGAGCCTGAAGACAGTAGCAGCTCTTCAGTTTCCTTTCCCCTCCACTCCCCCAGGCAAGATGATTCTAAGCCTGCTCTGGGTGGTAGTTGGGAAGGAGAGACAACCACTGAAAGCCTGAAGTTGGTAGTCACTCACACTCCTCCACTCCCCCAGGCACAATGATAGCATGGTCTTCTTTAGTTTGTATTAATAGGTCCTTCACGTTCCTTAAGAAGTGTGGAGGCAACATGGAGGTTTGCATTGGAATCTGCATTCCAGTATTTGAGCCACAATGAGCATTTGACTGAAATGGAATGGTCCATGTGTCCTGGGTGCTCCAGGAAAGGAAAAGAGACCAAAGAATTGAAGAATACTCAGACAACCTTCTCCAGCAATGGCATAAGGAACTGGGGCTTGGTTGTCTCTGCTTTTGCTTTTGCTTTTGCTAGTGAAGAGCTTTCTGTTGCTCGACTAGGGTGGACTGCAGACAGTATCCGCTGTCTATAGTTCTTCCTTTCTACCTTTCAAGAACTGCAGTTTGCCTTGAATAATGCAGTCTTGTGCCAAGCAAAATGGTGCTTTCTAAATCATGGCTGCCAATGTAAAAATAACAGTCTAAAGAACCACCGATTATTTCTAGCTCCCCTACTGTAATTTGCACAATGCTAACGTTTCCTAGAATAGAACCACACGCACATAATCTGTGTACGTCATAATATGCAAAGGAAGAAAGTGTGTTTCCGGTTCATTCAGCTGTGTTTGTAAGTTAGTGCTCAGGGCTAGGCTGCTGAGGATTAGAATGATGTCAGAAAGTTTATGTTAAAAATAGGTCTTGGGGGGAAGGCAAGCTGGGCCTTTGGGTATATGCTAACTGCATTCCTACTTTTTATTGCAGTAATTTAAAATGTTACTTCCTTGGGAAAGCAAGGAAACTAAAAGCATAGCAGAGTCACAAAATGCCACAATTTATTTGCACATTGCAAGTTAGTTTTTGGAGTCCACTCCTGTTAGTTGACTAGAAGCTAATGGGGAAATCTTTGGAACAGCTATTTTTCTCCCTCCAATCTTTCTGCACAGATAGGTATAAGCATCTTCCCACAGCCGCTAGAAGACTACAGTTCCTCGAGCTGCAGAAGGAGTTGGTGGATGACTTCAGGATCCGACTAACCCAAGTTATGAAGGAAGAGACCAGAGCACCTTTAGCGTTCCGGTACTGTGCAGTCCTAAACGCTGTCAACTACATAGCGACAGTACTAGCAGACTGGGCTGACAATGTTGTGAGTAAAGACTTTCTGAATTTGTACGAATAAATGTCTGGACATTTGAATCCATTTGAATACATTTGTATCTATTCGTTTGAATATTCTATACATATCCAATGATATGAATCTCACATGCATCCGTACGCATCCCGTTTTATCCTGTACATATCCAAATGGACGCATATGTATATGTATGCGATGAGTACAGATATGGATTTGATGCGTACAGATATGTACACATATGAATGTCTGAATTATTCGTACAGATAGCTCGAAATATTCGTATTCGTATGAATACTAAAAAATGAACGTCTGGACATTTGGGTTGTATATGAATGTCTGAATTCGTCTGAATTCATCCCAATAACAAATATTTTGAATATTCATGCATATCCCTAGTATCTAGTACAGTGCATTAAACACGCAATGATAAAAAGCTGCCATGTACCAACTTATCTCGGGATCACCTATTCTTTGGATGGCAGTGACCCTTTAAAGCAAGAATCTCCAACTTTTCTGGGCTCATGGCACAGTTGGATTTTTTCCAGGAAGCGTTATGGGTGCCATCACACATTTCCCTACCGTAAGAGCCATGGTAAGAGGAAGGAAAGAAACCAAGCAAAATCAAAGCGAACACAGACCCGTAGAATGGGAACAGTGGAAACTTAAGACATCCAGAACTAAAAGGAGGAGGAAAGGGATCAAGGTCAAGCATATAATCACAGGTCTATGGCTGGGAAGCAGTTCAGGGAAAGGGACAAAAACCGAATTCAGAGATCTCAGCAAGTAAAATTTACAGGTCTGAAAATGTGAGGGACTGGGAGGACAAAGAGGCAGAGCTGGGCGCAAATGGATCCGGTGCAGATCCACCCCCTCATTCTTTTCCTTTTAAATGATATATTCCATTTCCTGCATAATGCAATTGTCAGCCTGTGGAAGTCAGAATACGGCAAGGGATGCTACTCTTCCTGCTAGTTGGCGCCACTGCCTTTATTTTTCCAGGCTGAATTCACTCTTCTCCTGTTTCCAGAGTTGAACAGGAAGGTGGATTGTGGCAAACGAGAGCAGTGAGAGTGGAGGGAGGTTTCACAGGCTCCGGGTTCTCTGCATTGCTCCCTTTGTTCCTGCTAACGTTGACTTGGAGACACGGTGGAGGTCTCAGGAGATCTCAGTCATGCCATTGCCCGTGCTTCTTGCTTAAGATGAAAATGCTAGGAATGAACTTGAGATCTTTTGTATGTAAATCATGTCATCCGGCACTGGAACATATCTGAAAATCATCAGTGAAATTGCTTTGATTTCGGGGACCTTAACTGGAGCCAGGGATGTTGCCAATTAAACAACACTCAACTGTGTAAGCTGTTTGGATGCCAGTGTTTACAGCTGGATTTCTGTGTCTGCTCAGTTCTTCTTGCAGCTGCAGCAGGCTGCCTTGGAAGCCTGTGCTGATAGCAGCGTCCTGAGCAAGCTCCAGCTAGGACAGCTGGCTTCGATGGAGAGCTCTGTCTTTGATGATATGATTAACTTGCTTGAAC
Source organism: Aspidoscelis tigris stejnegeri (assembly GCA_023333525.1). NCBI lineage: Eukaryota > Metazoa > Chordata > Lepidosauria > Squamata > Teiidae > Aspidoscelis > Aspidoscelis tigris. Next base: position 77,434,449 of record JALMGA010000005.1, on the reverse strand, counting down.
GACTGAAACATGACATGCTGACGCGTCAAGTAGACCACGTCTTCCGGGAGGTCAAAGATGCTAGCAAGTTGTATAAAAAGGAAAGGTACACTGTTTCATTCTTAAAAACCCGATTCAGATTCACTTGGGAAGCATGAGAAGAAACAAGGAAGTAACAGATGAAAGCCTGTCTTTTCTCCAGACACACACACAATTGTTCTTTTGCTGAGATGTAGCTACCAAAATTGTACATATTATAGGTGCATCTGTGCCATTGATCTGTACAGAGGTATTATAGTAATGGAAGTCTTATTTTCAGTAATATTTCTGATAACCCTGACATGCTGTTGGCCTTTTCTACAGCCAGTGTACAGTGGGTTGAGCTGTTCTTCCAACTATCTATCATACTTAGGTTTTAGTGTATAAGACAAAATACAAATACATTGAAAACATACAAGGCTTAAAAATACAAAATGCAAATTACATTTAAACATATGAGGTTTAGAAGGAAAGCATGCCAAGATTTCTTCTCTGGTCAATCATAGCCCGTTCACCTCCCACTGGTCTGTAGTTTAGGATTTTGAACCCCTGTGTCCATCCATTTACATTTACTTATGCTCTACAGCAGAGGTTCCCAAACTTTTGTTTCTCGTAGACCACTTTCAAAATTTTACTGATTTCGGTGGACCACTTGCTGCTACATTCCTACCACATTCCCAAAACTTGTCAAAAAATGTGAAGATTAGATGGAAATTTGCGTTGTGGCTGAGTTCCAACCCTAAATTCGGAGTGGAAAAAATAAAACTAGAATATTTTCTTGTGTTCTATTTATTAAAATAATATGATTAGACTTAATAGAATTAAAATTAAACAGTAACAATGTAACATAACTTCAACAATGCAAATCAACAATTTAAAAAAAATAGTCATAATTTTAATGGGAGGGATGCATTGATAGGTAAAGCCAAGCCAACATTTTTGTTCTTTACTATCGAAACCAGATAAATTTTCGTGGACCCCCACTTACAACTTGTGAACCCCCCCTTTTTTTTTCACGCCAACGTAGGCCCCCCGTCGAGTCTGCCTTGGACCCCTGGGGGTCCACCCGGACCACTTTGGGAATCACTGCCTACAGCGTCTGCCATTTTGATGTCTAGCTCCTGATGTGCTATGTTCTTTTGCAGTTCTGTACAGTATGGTGCAAATTCAGCTATTTCATGTAGCTTCTCGGTTTTTGACCTTCCATGTGTTTAAAAGTATTACAGAATCTCATTACAGAATCCCAGACCTTTTATATGATTCAGTTGTGAGAATTGTGCATTCATTCCTACTCTCTGTGTTCTCTTAAGTAGGTTCTTATTCGTAATAGAACATGCACTTTTATTTCATGATTGCTTCAATTATTGAAGACTCTTTAATGAGGGCTTTTTGAAAATTAAAGAATTTAATGATTTTCTACTAGATCATTCTATTGTTTATTGATGCTCTCTCCCAGACAAGTGATAAATACAAATTCAGTGTAGATCCGCAGTGGTTTTCTTGGGGTAGTTGGGAAGGGTGTATTACTACCTATTTCAAAGCTTTCAGCTTGAATGCTGGGGATTCTATGAAGCTGGTGGGTAGGAGAGTTAGGATTGACAAAGGGATGTATTTTTTCACCCAGAGGGTCATTGGTCTATGGAATTTACTACCAGAAGAGGTGGTGATAGCACCCAGCTTGGATAGCTTTAAGAAAGGATTAGATACATTCATGGAGAACAGGTGTTGGATTGGTACTAAAATGGATGCCTAGGTACTGTACTGTCTTTAGGTTGTAGAGACAGGTAGATGCCTCTAAAGGCCATCTTCCGGGAGCTGAGCGAGCAAGTGGTGGTTTTGCGTTTTCTGCTTGAGAATTCCCAGAAACAGCTGATGGGCTAACTGTTAGACGGGATGCTTGACTAGATGGCCTGTGGCCTGATCCAACAGGGCTCCTCTTGTGTTCTTATAAGCAAAGGTGGTCCCCAAAGAAGCACTGTTGATGCCTAGTTTATAATATTAGAATCCTATAATATTTTGCAGCAGTGACTTTCTGTTTCTTTTAGGTGGCTCTCTTTGCCTTCACAGTCAGAACAAATAATGATGTCCTTGTCAACCACCGCTTGTCCACTGTTATTGACCTTGAGGGATCGACTGCTGCAGTTGGAACAGCAGCTTTGTTACTCCTTGTTCAAAACCTTCTGGCAAATGCTTGCTGAGAGAGTAGACTTATTCATCTATCAGGAAGTAAGAATTTTATTTTTGTCCCTTTTTAGGCATCTTCGTGCTGGGGTCGACTTTGGGAGGCCACATAGACCTATATATGTAGTATTCTTAGCAATAATACAGGAGAGGTTTGCTCTTATTTGGTCTAGTGGTTTAAAGAGCCAGACTATTATCTGGGAATTCTGGGTTTGATTCCACCCTCCCCCAAGAAGCCAGCTGGGTGACCTTGGGCTAGTCACAGTTCTTTTCTGAGCTCTCATAGCCCCACCTACCTCACAGGGTGTCTGGTGTGGGGAGAATAGAAAAGCTTTGTCAGCCACTTTGACTTAAATGGGTGAGAAAAGCGGGGTAAAAAAACCAACTCTTTCTTCTTTGTCGTCTTCTGGGGAGATACTGAAGAACAAACATACAGCCCTTTGTTTCCCAGGAGTTACTCTGCTACTGCACCGTAGCCACGCCTGATAATTTATAATGTGTGACTATTTAAGTAAGACCTTGGGAGTATTTTTAATGGGGTTCTTGTGTTATCTGGAAAGTTGTCATAAGATGCAAGTTATGAATGTGCATAAATATAACAATAAATTTGTTAGAAACTTTTTAAATTCAGCTATTTTTTATGTACACGCTTTATATATAGATAATTCTGGCTAATCACTTCAACGAAGGTGGAGCAGCACAGCTTCAATTTGACATGACTAGGAACCTTTTCCCTTTATTTTCACATTACTGCAAGAGGCCAGAAAATTATTTCAAACAGTAAGTAAGTTCCTGTTTGCTCACATACAAACCTCTGTGGGATACTGTCTTCCCTTTGCTGTTTTTTTTTTCTGAAAGAAGGAAATCTTTACATTTCATAGTAATTGTAACTGAAATAATCAAGATAGTATGAAATTTATCCTCCATACAGTAGCATTGGAGTAGCAGTATTAGACTGAGAAATATCACAGGCAGCTAGATATAAGAAAATAAAAGCACACCTAAACACTTCTCTCCAAACTCCCTGGATGAAGGTAGTGAGTTACTTATGTCTGTCCCACCCATTTCTGTAACTGGTAATAAACACTGACCATGCTCACAGTGGCTGTTCAGACTGTTAGAAAAATTCTACTCGATTCGGTTAGACTAAAGATACAATTTTATTTAAGAAAAGCAAGAAGTTATAACATTTGTAAATGCAAGAATATTTCTCCCTAATGTCTCTCTAATACTCCCTTGGTCATTGCAATGAGAAATGGAGGGAGCTGGCTCTCTAGAGACAACTCAACTTTAACACAGAAATGCAGACTCTTTTATAGCTTAGCCAGCCAAATGGTTCCTCCCAAAGTCAATTTTATTGGTCTAGACAAAACTTTGGATTCTGTGCCAAGTGACACACCCCAAGGTTCATTTACATCTGATATATTCATCGTGAGGAGGAGATTTTAATATGTAAGTACCTTATTAAGACCTATCGTTCATGTCCCGGTCACCTACTTGGCTAGCCTTTATTTCAACTTCTGTACCCATTGCAGCTGCCTGAGTTTGCCTACATAAGCAGGCCTTCGCTTCTCTCTATAGCAAGCAGAGAGGTGCCACTATCTTCCTTTGTTCATCTTCATCTTCTTTACACCAAGTTACCTTCTTTGAAGTGTCAACTTTGACTAATTACTAAAACTTCAAAAAGATTCCTTCTCTGACCAGCTGTTAGAAGAGAACAGGGCATAGAGGCCCATTTGGGGAAAGCTTCTTACTCCATTTTAACTCTAGATGCAGGCATGTTACAGAAGCAAAATGGCCGTTAGTCACTTAATTTTATTATTAAAAAGAAAAACTTTATCTTATTTCTCACAAGACTAAGGAGACGAGAGGTGTTTTTGCACTACCCTTCCTGTCCACTGAATAGTAAAGGAGCGCGATGACCAACGTTGAGTAGCGCTCACTCGACCCCCCACCAGGATCGGATACTCACCTTAATCAATCCCAGGGCCCAGTTCTCCTCTGGGTGCCGCCATTTTGGCAGCTGCGCCTCTGCAACTGCGCATGTATCAGTGCCATCGCCTTATGACACTGATGCTCTGCACATGTGCAGTCCACAGTCGTCCGAGTTCCCAGCGTGCTTGTGCGAGTACTGAAGGGCCCTACCTGAGAAATATGGTTACTTGGCATGTTCATTGGGTGGATTTGGCTGGATGCTGCAAGCTTTGAACGGTTGAGGCTGCCAAGCTGGGTAAGAGCAGCCTGGCATGAACACAGGACAGCTTGCTCCCTCGTCACACTCTGGTTTTTGGCTGCAGCTGAACTAAAGCAGTGTGTGTGTCTAACATTAAAAGTCCCTGTCTTTGGAAAGAAGAATATATTACACTTGTAGGGATTCGGAAGCAGGTGACGGTTTTGCCGTTGTCTTCTGCTTCAGAAAGTCAAGAAGCAGTTGGTGGGCTGCTGTGTGATACAGGATGCTGGACTAGATGGGCGGTGGCCTGATCCAGCAGGGCTCCTCTTCTTTTGTTCTTACCCATTTATTTGTATACCGTCCTTGCCAAAGCAAGATGCTCAAAGTGGCTTACAGCAAAACCCAGAAAAAGAACGCAAAATAATAAATACCTTATTAGTTTAAATAGAACATACAGAATCATTTTGCTGTGTTTCACTTTCTCCTGGCAGTTGTTAATATATATCCTTTGGCTATCCCAGTGTTTCCCAAACTTTTGACATATGTGTACCCCTTCTATAATTTTCGTAACGCTGAGTACCCCTCATAAAAAATATACGCCTTAATAAAAATAAAAATATATATTTTCTTTTTTTGGTACATAAACGTGTACCCCCACCAAACTCTTCCCGTACCCCTGGGGGTACGCGTACCACACTTTGGGAAACACTGGGCTATCCCTTAAGTTTTGAAACTAATCTTCTTCTCTTTCGCAGCATCAAGGAAGCTTGCATTGTGCTGAATCTGAACATTGGCTCAGCCCTGCTCTTGAAAGACGTACTTCAGACAGCCACCGAAAACAGAACTGAAACTATCTTCAACGCGAACCAGCCCACTGCAACAGCAGCCTTAAACGAACTCGGGATTTATAAGCTAGCGCAACAGGATGTTGAAATTCTACTCAGTTTGAGAACAAACTGGCCTAACACAGGAAAATAAAATGGAAAGCCATTGGTCATTCTCTGTGAAACAAAAGCAGCATTTTCCTATTGTTTTTAAAAACATTTCTTAACATTGTTAATTTTTTTGAGCCAAGATGAAATAGTTGTACTGCAACATTACCGTTTGAACATTCTACAGAATGTTGAACTGATAGCTGGGCGTTATACTCAACTGAAAGGCATTTTAGTTTAGCGCTGACTGCATCCAGATGTTGCTTATTTATTCTGCTTTAACTTGGATAGTCCAGAAAAAAGCATGGGTATTCTGAAATATCCACACTTTATTCCAGAATAACCAAATATAGTAAAATAAGTGACATCTGGATACAGCCCTAAGCCGTTATCTCATGAGGCCATTCCTAAACTCCCCAACTACTATGATGTGATTCCACCTTCACACTAGAAGGGATCAACACCACGTGCTGTATGATAACATTTTGTGGTTGTCAGCAGCTTCCCACCTAATGTTAGACTGTGAACCAGTAAATTACTGTGATAATTACAAATGTGTAACATGTAGCAACCCCTTAATATTCCACTTAATGCACTAAACACCCTTGCTTTGATAACTGAAGCATCTCTTGACGTAGAGAACATAAAAGGCAATTTTAGAGGTGTTTCCTGGCACTGAGAATCTCAAATGTATAAGATAGCCATGGAAAGGAAATGGTAAGATGAGCAGATCACTGCGATGTATCTTTGATTCTTAACAGGGAAGCCTGGAGGGGTGAAGTGTTTTAACATCAAAATGTCTTAAACCAACTTAATTTTTATTATGGTGCACTTAGCATTTATTTAAATGTTTAAACAGTTGAAACAGTTGAACAATTATGAAAATGAAATCCCATTACTGATGGTGTAATAACGATACCGAAACAAGTCTTTGTTCATAAAATAAAGCACTAGTACTTGTTCTTCAAAGGAAATTGTGAAGTTCAGCAGTTTTAGATTAAATCAGAACTTTCATGATGTAAATGCTGTCCACAGGTCAGCAAATTTTTTCATCCTGTGCGAAAATTAAAAAAAAAAGCAGCGCACACAATTTGTTAAAACTGCACCCATTATTCACACTTCACAAAAGTAATTACCAGAGTGAGAAGTTTGGGTAGACTGAACAGGGCAATATAAAATATATATGCATTTGTTTTCCCCCATCCCAATAGACCATCAAATCTCTCCTGGGCTTTAGCTTATTTCACTCATTTAAACCACAGTTCACCTGTCTACTATTTCCCTGTAATAATCTCCATTCCTTTTTATGGAAAACATTACGCCATTAACTTAAATTACGTATTTACACCAAAGAACTCAAGGCAGTGGTCAGCACAGAAATTCTGGTCTTCTGGCTAAGGGTGGAGCTGAACTCTGGTCTTCCATGTCATAGTCACTGAACTGACTTTCGACCCTGATACATCTGCAGGTCTTTGCTTGAAAGAGCAAGCTAAATTGTCTGAGAAGACATTGTGGCTATTCTGTCTGGCAGACACCATACTCCATCCGGGTCTGTCTTTACAATCTCTGAGTAGTCTCAGGTCTAATGTGAAGGTGGTCCTCCAACGTGCCCTGGACATGGCAACTCAAAATGACTTGACAGCCGCTGCACATACTAGAGCCACACCTTATCTTGCTTCTTCTAAACAACACACCAACCTAGAGAACTATGATAATTTCTCTTTGCCTTGTGAACAATGCAAGATCTTCAAAAAAGCTAGGTTTGAACAATCAGATATCATGACAAAGCTAGGATGCTTACAGAATATCCTTTACTATAAAAACACCGGGGGACTGCTATTTAACATTCCGTCAATCACGAAGCATACATTGCTTAGGGGACTAGATAAACACTCTTGAAGCCAGTTCGGAAGTTGCAGCTAGTACAGAACGCAGCTGCTAAATAACTTGGGCCCCAAATACGTAAAAGAACACCTCCTCCCATGTCAACTTACCTGTGTCTTAAGATCTGGAGGGGAGGCCCTCCTAGTTGTCCCACCATCCTCAGCAGCTAAACAGGTGGGCACCTGAGAGAGGGACTTCTCAGTGATGGTCGCCAGGCTATGGAATAGTCTTCCCCTTCACTGTATATGTTCAGGAAGGTGGTGAAGACTCGTCTCTTTGCTCTGGCCTTCAGTTAAATGGAGACACACTTTCTCTTCCCACTTCCAGACACACTTGTTTTAATATATGCTCTTGCTGTTTTAATATATCTGACTTTAAATGTTACCAGCCCTGAGATCTTTGGTTATAGGGTGGGATAGAAATATAAAACAATAAATAAATAAATAAAATACCCTAAGAGTCTCCCTGTTCATCCTTAAGGCCTTGAAGATTCAAGCTGTGTACCATAATCCAGAAGGATGTGCAAGACAGTCTGAATGCTGATTTTGAACATTATATGGATTTAAATATTCCTTTTAAAAGGTCAATATTGGCTAATGAACTTACAGTCCGAATGCTGATTTTTTACATTATCTGAATTCAAACATTCCTTTTAATATTGACTAATAAATACATTTAATCTATTCTATACTCCTGAATCGACTTTCTTATGCTCAGAAACAGGTAAATCAAGAAGCTAGCAGATGGCTCAGAAGGAGTTACTGTTGGTTTTCAGAAAATGTTCGTCCACACAATGCCAAGCGGAAGGCATACATACTTCATCCTAAGTTTTTGCTAATGTATAGGCACCACAGGTGGAGAGGAAAGGCAAGTTTGTGGGGAAAACATAGTTATATTTTGTTTAGTCTCCTTTACAGTGACATGAGCAAAACATGTTCAACTTACACATTTTCCTTAAAAACATTTGCTGAAATCAGGTCTGTGTCTTTATAAACTTCATCCTCGATGCTCAGCCCCAAAGATTCGAGAGCTAAAAGAGTTAAAATAAAATGGAATAGTGTTTGTTTGTTTTTTTAAATCACATTTTCTGTAGAAGGGAACCTGTCTTGGTTTCTTAAAGTTAATTACTTTGGCTCTTAGAAATTCAGTGTCATTCCTATTTATGCATGATTGGAGACAGAACTAAATCTTAACCCAGAGATCTGTGGTTGTATGTATATCTCCCACCACTACTTGCAGAATGTAATACAAAACTGTGCTATACTACATTTATTTGAATGAGGACTGCTCTCGGAGATGTAACCATAAATCGAAAGGAAGGAGTTGGACACATTTCATACTACTCTTTCTATGCAGTGAGGGGATGAATCCTACCTGAAGATGTAAGTCCATAACCCTTTCCACACTGGGCCTAATGATGGGATGTATCTCAGAAAAAGGGGCTGCTATCCACATGCTAGTGCAGACTAGGGCAGGCCCTGGGTGGGTCTCACCATAGTCTACACTAGCTTGCAGATGGCAGGCCTCTTTTTGAGGAAATATCCCAGAATCAGGTCTTGGGTAGAAACGGCCTATTATATTGCTGTTTCTTTAAAATAAAAGATAGAAATAAAAATGGAAAAAATTACAATATTTGAAATACATTAAGCGACTGGAGCCACGCAAGATCCATGTAGTGCAGATCAATTTAAGAACTAACTTTTTTTGTAATATACTTGACCGTGCTGTTTCCATCAATTAATTATCTAAGAAGTACTATGAAGGGACACCAACCTCCTCTGTACTGAGCTACAGTTATGTAGCCTTTGCCAGCGACGTCCAGCATGTCAAACATTGTACCTAGATTTGATTCATCCATAAGATAGGGATAGTCAATACCCGTTAGTTTTGCGATCCTGATTTTTTCCAGCGTGTTTATCAAAAAGTCTTTTGGTCTTTCTGTAAGGCAAGAATGTTGTCTGCGTTGTTTACACGTTAAAATGATGTGGCAGTTTGTGATTACAACACCAAATACTAACTGAAAAAATCATCAAGGCCCTATGTCTTAACTTGCAATTTAAAAACATACAAAAGCAAATATAGAGAGACGGGGGCGGAGCAAATGCTGAAACCAAAACTTGCAAATTTATGCCCATATCAACCTGCCTGTGACTTAAGATCTGGAGGAGAGGCCCTTCCTGGTTTTCCTGGCAGCAAAAGGGGTGGGCACCCGGGAGAAGGCCTTCTCAGTGATGGCCCCTAGGTTATGGAATAGTCTCCCCCTTGAGATGTGTCAATCATCTTCACTGCACACATTTCAGAAGGCAGTGAAGACGCATCTCTTTGACCTGGCCTTTAGTTAAATGGGTATATACTGTCTCTTCCCACTTTACAGACACTTTAAATACTGTTTTTTAATATATACTGTTGTTGTTTTAATATGTCTGATTTTAAATGTTGCTACCCACCCTGAGACCTTCGGGGTACAGGGCGGGATAGAAATATAAATAAATAAATAAATAAGTCTCTAAGTAGTATCCAAGTTGAGGCTATCTGAGAATCTCTTTTGGAGACAGATGAAATGGCTGCCGCCATCACTGGGCAGAAAAATGGGAGGCGGAGGAAGTGTCTGGACAACAGGCAGTTCAAGCGAACTATCACAGAGGAAAACCAAGTGGAAGAAAATACTATTCTTACTACTGTATGACTTCTTTTTCAGGCTCCTGAGATTAAAAACACACACAAAAGTTTGACTCCAAGCAACGGTGCCCCAAGAACCGCAGAATCTGCACATGGTCCAGCTTAGGTTCTCTGGAGAGACCCATCAAAAGGGGAGTCACTAGACTGTCAATGCTTGAAAGACATACTGTGTTCCTTTGATACAGAGGGACTAATGCGGATGCCAGAGGATTAGAAATGCCGAAACTCGGCTTTAGACAATCAACGTTCCCAAATTCTACGCAACGCAAACACCACTGTTTTAATTGATATACTGCTGTTTTTTAACATGTTGGTTTTAAAATTTTTAGTATTTAGTATTCGGGTATAGGGCGGGATATAAATATAAAAATGAATAAATCTATAAAATAAACACCGCTTTTCCGGAACGGATTTACTGGGCAGGTGAAGGTACCAACTTATTGATAATCTTAAGGCCTAAGTATCTCTTCACTTCTCTGGCCTGGCGGAAGGGATATTATCTTCTATTTTTGCTTTTTGCTTTGATACATACTTGTAGGACAAGAAATCCCATATTTTCTTACACCCAGTGCCCAGTTAAGAGATTTTCTTCAAATTTCCACTCTTGGGAAGTGAGAATTTGTGCTGTTTAAATCATAAATTTGATTACAGTTTGCTAGTTAAGTTTTTGTTTGCGTCGTACTTTCAGTGAACATAACAAAAAGCACACCTCGCGTGTGTGCAAAGCGTCAGACACGATGCAACCGCGCGCTTTCCCTCCGCCCAATGGCGCTGCTAGGGCAGCAAGCACCAAAGAGACCGTTCAGACGACGGTTTTGACACGCGTCTCGCCCCTGCTGAGTCGGAAACCCTACTACACAACGGAGCCCTCGCATGGAACGGCACGGCCGACGGGGATTTCCTTACCGGGCCGGTGATAAAGGAGCAAAGCGCTCAAGTTGTGGAGCAGTTCGGGGATTTTGTGCTGCAGGAGGTACTCGCGGCCCTCCGCTTCGCGGTCCATGGCCGGCGTTGCTAGGAGACCGCCGCGCGCGCGCGCGCGGAGACGGGCCTGCCTTCCGCTGCCGCGGCAACAGGGAGTCACGTGACGCGGCGCGCCTGACCAATCGCGAGCGCGCGTTATCCCTTCTGTTTACCCTCGTCGTCCTTCCTCGTTCCTTCGGATGCTCTCTTGGGGTCCAGTTAAGAGGCGCCTGGGATGGGAGCGTCTTTTTCTGGGAGGGGGGTCGCCCGGCCGCCTTCGCCCGCTGACCAGCAGGGCCTTTTGCACACAAGAACAGACATTTTTTGGGGGGAGGAGGCACAACACACCCCTATGAGTTCTGCCCGCCCTTCAGGCTCTGCAAGGGCTGCCGCCACATCTGGGCTTGTGGGCATCGGATGCTCTGGGTGCTGCCTTGAGCCTCCTATGCAGGAGGCAGAAGAGCTTTCCCTTTTCTTTTTGCTCCACCATAGCTTGCCGTGCGGCTGAGTAGATGCGGGCTGGCCATCTCCACCATCATCTGGTTTGTCATCAGTGACGAGAAAATTCAAAGTAAAGAGAACAGGACAGTTCCAGCAATATGAAATGAACAGAGGACCTCAAGTGCTTGCTTTTTGCTGTTCCTTCCCACACCATTTTCCTTTTGTTTCTTGTCTCTTTAGATTGTAAGCCTGAGGGCAGGGACCTGTCTAAGGTTAATATAATATTGTAACCCGCCCTGAGACCTTCGGGTATAGGGCGGGATAGAAATACAAATCAATCAATCAATCAATCAATAAACGGCAACCATGTAAAAGATCCATCGTTATTACATATAATTCATGATGCTTCACGTGCAAAAGTTCGATGGGGGAGGGTTTAAAGGTACGTAAAATTGCAATTTCAACAGTACATCCCATACATTTTCTACCACTTAAGGAAGGAGGTTAGGGTAGCTGTTTGGAATTGGGCTATGTTGCCATGCGCTTGGTCAGTTGTCTTAATTTTTTTCTCTACTGCTCTTAAGGAAAAGGAGCTGGGATACTGGACGAACTGCTAGTAGCTGTTTTAGAATATGCAAAGGCAATTTAAAAGGACTATACGTAATGAATGGCTACTAGAATGCATGCCCAGGTACTACCTCCAGGTTGGAGGGGGACTTAAAACTGTTCACACCTATGTTTTAATCCAGCTTCAGACCACTTTCAGAGTGAGACAACGCATTGGCAAAATGACAAGCTGTTTGGTTTTGGCTTTATCCAACTTGGAAAATCCACCTTTGTTAGAAAACATGGAAGGAAAATTATAAATCACTTTGCTGATATGTTCCTCCACTCTGAAAGTGGACCGAAGCTGGATTAACACTTTGGTGTGAACACACCCTAAGGTCCTTCTAAAGGCCTTTGGCAGGCAGTCACGAACAAATTTGCCTTTTATCTTCTGCTTGAGATGCCCAGAAGCAACTGGTGGGCCGTTGTGTGAGATAGGATGCCGGATGGACTCCAGCATGATCCAGCAGGAAGCCTCTTATGTTCTTTTTTCTATCTGAAGTATGGGGCTGTACTGCACTACTATTTAGCTGTACTACAAAGACAGGATACTAGACTGCCTCTAAAGGCCATTTGCAGGGACTTCAGAGCAGGTGGAAAGTTTGCCTTTGTCTTCTGCCTGAGAATGCTCAAAAGCAGTTGGATAGGCCACTGTGTGAGACAGGATGCTGGATTAGATGGACTGTGGACCGATCCAGCAGCGATCCTCTTATGTTCTTACGGAGCTGTTTAGTGTGACTTTTGTGTAAGGCTCCCAGTCTTTTCAGGAAAATCTGTGTGACAAGTACAGGACATTCTTACCACATTTCATACATAAACATACTTGTAGTTTGATGACAATTTAATGATGTTTCCTTGTATCTCAAAGCCTAACATTTGAAACATTAAAGCTTTCTTGCCGCCCAATATGTGACTTTTGGCTGGCTCTAAGGGGTTGGTGGGGAATGTTTGGTAGATAAAACAACCCTATTCAGTCTACACTGGCTCTTTCTTGCTTACTGTCTCAATTTCTGTTCATAATGAGGACGCTCAGCTTTTCTTTATTCTTACTCTCTTTACCTTTCAAGGGAACATGTGCATCTAAGGGCTGGAGACAAAACTAGAAACACATGGCTACAGAAGTTGTTCTTCTTTCCAAGAGATCAAGCGCTACTTGCTATGTGCAAATTAGCAAGCAGAGTTATTTGAATGTCTGCAAGCTCCCATCCTTAATCTTCAAACTCCCAAGCTGCTCCCAGATGTAACAGAAAAATCAAAATCCTGCATTGTATCATTGCATTGAGATTGCCAATACACTGCTGGTTCCAGGACTGTGCAAATGCATTGTATGTATGTATTTATTTACACTTTTATCCCGCCCTATATCCAAAGGCCCCCAGGCAGGTAACAACATCTAAAATCTCAAGTTGGGCTATCTCAAGGAAATCAGCAGTGATGCTGGGCTTCACAGAACAGTTTCACTTACCTATATATCTTGTGTGGTCTAGGGATGTGCATGAATATTTGTAGACATTCAAAATCTGATCGAATGTGCCGAATTTTGACACATTTCGACACAATTTTGTTTTAATTTGTATCCTGTTTTAATCTGTGCTAATCTGTTGTTACCAGCCCAGAGACCTTAGGGTATGGGGCGGGATAGAAATGTAAATATATAAAATAAAAATAAATAAATAATAAAATAAATTCGAACTTGAACAGAATGTCCCAAAATTCGAATGTAAACATTTGAATCGAATTTCAAGCTTCGGAACTATTCATTTGAATTATCCCAACACCTGCACGTGCGTGCTTGAAGATCCGCATCTTTCCTGCATCTGTATGCATTTGTACAGACCCATATGGGAGAAAAACAGGTTGCATATAGGCCAATTACGGGATGCGTACGGATGTGGGGAAAATATGTACGGATGTGGGGGAGATTTGAATAAAAAATTCAGACTAATAGATTTGAATTTGGTAAATATTGAATCAAATCGTGTGAAATTCAAATTTAAAAGATTTGAATCGAATTGGATTTTTGGGTATTCAATTTGATTCAAATAGAATGTTAAAAAATACTCACGCACATCCCTGGTGTGGGCCTTGCTCCATGCAGCATTTGCTGACTGGGAGCTTCTAAGAGCTTGCCCAGCATGTGGAAGGAAGGAAGGAAGGAAGGAAGGAAGGAAGGAAGGAAGGAAGGAAGGAAGGAACAAGCTCTTGGAAGATCTCAGTAAGTTAACACCACACAGACCTACCAGACATGCCAGTGGAGTGAATCTATGCCAGGGAAGCCCATTTAAGCAGGAACCCATTGTAAGTGGCAATGCTATGTTCTATAATCCACATTTTCCCTTGCTATCTGGATATATTATCATAAAGAAAAAATGAAGGTTTAAAACATCTTCCCCACAACCCGTGTCTTTTTAACCGGCTTGATGAAATGCTTTAGGGAATTCCAAAGTTTGCATGCTATTTTTCTGGTTAGCCTAATATTACCTTGATACCGGTATATGGAATGGGTCAATATACAAGCTACTTTTTGTTTAAGAACAACTTTTGTTGAAAGTATATATTGTATTAAGAGAAAAAAAAAGTGTATACCATATGGTATTGGCAGCAAATAATAATGTATGAGATCTATTCAGGTGGTTTGCATAACTGTGGAAAAATCAAGGATACCATGCTTATTGGATTAGGCTTGATGTTTTAAATGGACACTAATCCCATTAACTTGCCATTGTAGATAATGTTCTTGTCTCACAAGGCACTCTACTGTGAACTGCTCTGTGGCAAGGATCCTGATAGGTTATCAGTGTAAAAAAACAATTATTCACATTGCTCAGGGCAACACATATAATCATCCCTCCCGTCTTATCCTATAAGGAAGATGAGGTATTCAACAGGCAGCATCGAACCCAATGGAACTTTAATGATCAAGCGGGAACTTTAATCCTGTTCTCAAAAATGGCCTTTCCACATGGGATGGGCTACTTGCCCAAGATTGGTAACCCAGCCCATGATGGGACAGGACTACCTGTAGTGCTCATCAAGGGCTGACAGCCAGTCCTGGACTTTTTGTTTCTGGACTTTAAAGTTGTTTTGGCCAGAAACTCAGAAGCAGTCCTCTTCTGCCACTGTTTTTAGGTGTTCAGCAAAAATGGTGTCAGGCGATAAAATAACATTTAACTCTAGATCTGTGGTATGCTAAATTGTAGGCGTTTGCCAGCTTTGTCTTATGATGCAATACCTGTTTTTATTATAAGGTTCTAAAATGTTCTTATTGTTATTTTGTTATGGAAGTTTCTATTTGCTCTATTAAAAATAAAATGCAACAAAGATGTCCGATGTGGTTTCCTGTGCCTGCGTATTGTCCATAAATGGGATGCTGGACTACTTTACTAGCTAGAACACTGTGTGGACTGCTTACAAATGGTCCATTCTTGGAGCAGGCTACAGCACCATTTTTACATTGTAGCGTGCTCCAAAACCCCATCTTATCAGTCGACTGACCCAGTGTGGACACAGCTTTAGTTTCTAGTCTGACCCTCTAGAAACTATTCTGTTTGTGTGTGTGTTCATTTATTTATGTAGCCCACCTTGAAGTAGAACAGCGGTTCTCAACCTTCCTAATGCCATGACCCCTTAATGGAGTTCCTCATGTTGTGGGGACCCCCAGCCATGGGGGCGGAGCAGCTGGGAGGCGGGAGCGAAGGGCGGCAGGAGACTCGTCGCGACCCCTCTGAAAGGGTAGTTCGACCCCCAAAGGGGTCCCGACCCCCAGGTTGAGAACCACTGAAGTAGAAAGTAGATGTTGTGTAACCAGAAGAAGTAAATCTGTTTCTTACATAATTGTCATCCAGTTAAAAGCCGGTGAAAATGTTTTTTCTTACAAACATATAAATTATTTTATTTACAAAGCCATGTTACAAAAAATAATAATAATAGCAATAATAATAATAACAGTAAAGCAAAATCAAAAACAAAACAAAATGAAGGAAATACAATCTCTTAATAGAGAATATCTCCAGGCCTGGTGTTGAACAATGGCTGTATCAGTCAGATACACATTTGTTCTTTTTTTTTTCCTTTTTTCCAAAACGGTAAGCCATAAAAGTTTACTATTTACACCTATTTTCGACATTTAAGAATTATCATAAGCATGGAATGGATTCTTTCTGATACTGCTAATACATAAAAGGTGCAGAACAAAGAATGAAAATACTTAGTGTTACAAAATATGGGCTTGTAGAAAAGAAACTGACTGTACAAGTATGGCATTTTTTTTCAGAATGATTGGACATGCTTTCTTCAAAAGTCTTCTGGAAAAAGATTCTAAAATCTGTAGTAGGAAAGCACAAGAGACGAGGTGCAAATTCATTTCTGTGCAACAGTTAATATTCCCCATGACTGACCAGCTATGCAAAACCCTCAGAGTTTTGTTAAAGTGCCATGGGTCAACAGCATAACAAAATATAAGGTGTAAATAGAAAAATTTCTTTTTTTTTCTTTTAAACAATAGTTCACTGAGAATCAGCAATTATAGAATATGCTGTATAAACTATTCTCTACAAAGGTTGATCAGCACTATGTACAATTGTTAACGTTGATACAAAAGAAGGCATACAAGTTATCCAAGTTGGTTTTTTTTTTAAATATGGCTGACGGGCCTATGCATTGCGTATGTGTAACAACCAAAGCTTCTGAGCCTCTATTGCTGGAAACGATTCACAAAGTCTTCAGGCAAATGGGGACGTGAGGAAAAAAAAAACCTTTCCAATGAATGTTATACTAATAATACACTATAGGCTGGTCCAGTTCGTATCCATTTTTAAAAACGCTATTTTACTTTTCAGGCTGAAGATTTTAGTAAATATAAAATCAGTGATTTTTTTTAATTTAAAAAAAATATGCAGGGGAGCTCCTCGGTACTTAGGTATCCAAAATGCTGTGAGACATAAGTTATTGGAAATGAAAGGATACATATATAAGCAGCAAAAGACATTCTGCACAGTCCAGCTCCCTCAGATGCCAGAGCTAAGGAATTTCTTAACACTACCAAATTTCCCCTTCAGTTAACCGCATGGCATTATTTCTACCAAACTGCCTCTTCAGTTAACCGCATGGCATTCACCATCATTCTTTCTGGTCTAAAAGAAAACAGCAGTTCTGAGATTGTTACTGAGATTTCAAACCTCCTGCAGTAATACAACACAAAATAAATTAGTTTTTAAAAAATTAACAAGGCTCTGTTCCTACAATTGGAGACAAACGTTGTGCAAAAATAACAAAGATATGTACACATTTTCAGTCTGAAGAAATGTACAATATCAGAACTCAAAGTACATGAGAAATAGAAACATTGCTTCAAACTTTCCGACGTTTCATATTGTTCATGAAACTATTACTGTCACTTCCAAAATATAACAAAACATAAATTACAAAATTAACACTATAAAATTTTATTTTAAGAATATCTTCTAATTTCCCCCCCCCCAAGGGTCTATCCTTTTTTTCACAACTGTTAAACATTTATAAGTTTTAAAAATTTCCCCTTAAGCCTTTTTTTAAAAAAGAAAAAAAATCTCCCTATTTGCATTATCTCTTGTTCCACCAAGATGTAACTAAACCAGCATATAAGTGCACTTTTAACACTGTAGAAATAAAAGTTAAACCCTCTGAAGTTATCTTGCAGTACCCTATTATCACTGATTTCCTGATTATAAAACTACATTTTATTTAAAAACAAAAACCCAGTAATTTTGTAAAACGTTGTCAGTGCAATTCTACTTATGCAAATTCAGTATGCACAGCTCCTGGTTTTTAAGACTTTTGTACTTCCAGAGGAGAATATTAATATGGATTCTTTGGGGCTCCCCATCTCTAGGATGAGATTTTCATATTATTCCTATAATATAAATGGGAGCAAACGGCATAAACCTTCAATGCACAAAGATGAAGAAGAATACCATAAAGAAAAAGAGGTTTTGCACACTGACCTACTGACAGTGAACTTTATGGGCATATAATACTCCCCCATTTGTTTACATACTGCTGAGAAATGCACTAGGCAATTTTTTTTATCCATAGGACAATAATAAATACAGACGTTACTGTAATATGAAACAATTAAAGGGCATCTTAAATATAATCACAAATGGCATGAATCTGGAATGTCCACTGCTGCCATTGCCACAAGAACCAGGAAGGAGGAAATGCAGCAATTTGCTTCAAAAGCCATCCAAATCAAACCAGATTGCACAGACCGGAGGCAAGTGTAGGTAAAGAATGGAAATACACCACTATTTCAGTTATGTAGTCTCAATATGTTATTTAAAAATGCCAAAAGTGTATATAAATTAGATCTGCAGGACACTGTAAAATAAGAAAGTATGGAATAGGGCTGCTAAGACCTAGGGTTTATAGGCTGGTTGCTTTTCCTTGTTATGGAAGAGTTCTTATTCTACCAGTCCGGTTTAATGTTTTCTGAAAGAGAAAAAAAAAAGTCAATTTCAGAATAATGAAACATTTCCCCTGCTCTCTTCACATTTGAATTCATTTGCACTGTAAATCACTTGCATAATGCATGTTGTGAATTGTAGACTGTGAGCTAAAGAAGCATTACTGTGTTTGTTTCATCAAAGAAGTGTATAAATGAGTGTTTCTGCACTTAACTGTGATGGACGGACAACTCCAGTGTGACCAAAACAGGTGGAGAAGTCCACCTCCTGATCTGGCCCACGCGCTCTGGGACAAGGCTATCTGCATTTGGACAGTTGTTCTGGGACAGCCCCAGCACTGGCCCTAAAGCTCTCATGAACTCCAGCCCAGCTCCAAGGGTTCCAGAATCCAGGAATGAAAGTCCCTTGCTCCAGAGCCCATGGAGGTCCCATCTTGACTACATGATCATTTTAGGCTGCCTAGTTCTGCTTTATGCTCCATCCAGTGTGGCCAGAGCACACTAGCAGTGGACAGGGCCTCCCTAGGACTCCACCAGCTTGCAGAAGGGAGGCCTCAGAACCCTCTGCTGAAGTTGTTTTAAGGTAAATACAGAACGGACCACTGGCTACTCTAAGAAATAAAGAAATAAAATATTGAATCTAATTACATTCAGTACAGAAAAAAATGCCTACCAAATTAGGTATATTTTTCCTTTAGAAACCAGAACAGGATACACGCAAGGTGACATACTCAATTTATATATTATTGAAAGAAATTATCATTCCTTGGCCTGTCTACAGATGCCCTCACGTATCTTAGCAAGGTTGCTACATGTGTGCAAAGGAGATTTCCAACAGTGAATGCCTTTAAATTCCCAGATACTAAAAGTTACAACAACAATTTTGTTCAATGGGGTGGCTAGCTAGGAGAATCAGTGGAATGAGAACACACTGCTTCCATGTTCCAGTTACACGGGGACCCATTTTGGCAGCACACCATATTGTGACACCGGAATAGGTCCCTATGGGTTCCAAAGCTAGGAACCTTTGTTCCTAGCAGTCAGAGTCCTTGGGGGGTGGCTCTGAAACTCATATGAGTTTTGGTTGGTGGAGGGTCAGGAATAGCATCACTCTGCAGATGGTGCTGTTCTAGTCCATGCCTTACTGTGATCCAAACCAGAGGGTCTTGCTTGATCCAAGCCCACTGAACCACAGCACAGGAAAGGCCTTGACTTCTTCCTTTTCTCCTATTTGCATCGGTAATTCAGGCAATGCTGGATGTACGTACTATAACAAGTGATAAGCAGCAAGATGTGTTTTCCTTATTTACCTTAAAATCAATGCATTAAAATATGAGTTATTTAACCATTTAAAAACATAATTTTAGAAATTTCAACTCACTTGTTTATTGTGCACTTGATTTGATGTACTTGAAGGAGCAGACTGAGACAAAGTTACACTGCTATTTTTTCCAATCTGCAAGACACAGACAGTATTCGAAGGCAGGATGTTAAGACGGCAGAGAAATGTCAGAAAAGCAAGTGGACTTCTAACATCGCTTACTCCAACAATATATCATTTTCCAACAATGTATCACTCCAATAATCCTTCTTATTTACTTATGTTGTTTTGATAGCACATGGTGTCAAGGCAGTGTATAAAATCAAAATTTTTAAACTCCTGAAAGATACCGTACTTTTAAAAATAAGGAAAACAAAAAGATGTTGATTATCCCAAGTCTACACTCCTGGATAAAGAGGAAGGATTTGATTCGGCACTGAAAGGTAAACAAGGTTGGTGCCTGGGGGTTTTAAGAGGGGTTATTCCAAAGTCTAGAACAGGCCAATGAGGAACTACAAGCAGCCATTCGTTGGACAATCTTGACAAAATTCCCAGATCTGGAAGTTGACTAAGCCCTCATGCAGACGGCAGGAATAGAGCGTCATTATGGCACCATTATGGTGAGGTCACCTCATTGGGGTGTGCACAAATGCAATTTTGGGCATTCAATTTGAATTGAATCTCCAAAAATTCAATTCAATTCGAATCTTTAAAATTCTAATTTAACCAAATTTGATTCGAATAAAGCAAATTCGAATAAAAAATTTAGCAC
The DNA here is from genome assembly GCA_023333525.1 of Aspidoscelis tigris stejnegeri. Classification (NCBI taxonomy): domain Eukaryota; kingdom Metazoa; phylum Chordata; class Lepidosauria; order Squamata; family Teiidae; genus Aspidoscelis; species Aspidoscelis tigris. Next base: position 77,414,037 of record JALMGA010000005.1, on the reverse strand, counting down.
TTATGAACGTTGACATTTGTATGTGCCCATACGCATAGTTACGTGCAGTTACGCATCTGTACACATCGGGTATATCTGTTTTCATCCCGTACGGATCTGTACAAATGCGTACGGATGCGGGAAAGATGCGTGTGTGCAAGTACACATCGTGTATGACCCTGTACACATGCAAATGTCCTGATAATTCAAATGAATAGATCCAAAATTCAAAATTCATTTGAATTTTAAAATTTGAATTTATGGACATTCAATTCAAATTCAAATGTCGAAATTCAGACAAATTTGATTGAATTTCAAATACCTTTGAATATTCATGCACACCCCTACACCTCACCTGTTCCCGGCCCAATCCACACCAAAAACTACTGCCGGAAAACCCAACACTGTTCATGTGTTTCCCAATAATAGCACATTTACTGTACTTACCATCTGTCCAGAGCACCACGATTGCTGTGTCCAGTACGCATCCATGGAGGCCAAAACAGGCATCCACGCATGCCTGGCAGTAACAACAAGCGCATTTGGGCATTCTGGATGCCTTAATGCCCAGATAAATGCATTGGTTAAAACACATGAAGGGAGCATCAGTCATGGCACTGTCTAGCTCAGTGATGGCCAACCAATGACACGCGTGTCACAGGCGACACGCCACGCCCTTTTGGGTGACACACTTGGTCACCCTGGTACCTGGGCGTGTAGTGCTTGCTTGTTCTTGAACTGTACAAAATACCAACTTTCAATGGGAAGATTTAGCAAACAAAATTCAGCAACAAAAGTCACTAATGTAAAGGACTGTTTTTGCTTTTAATAAAATACATATATAAAAAATATAACTTTTTTACTAGAGCTACAAATACCACAAAATTATGGATATTTCTAGATGTGACACAGCACCCAAGTTAAGCTAGGTTTTCTTGTGAATTTTGACACACCGAGCTCAAAAGGTTCGCCATCACTGGTCTAGCTAGTAGGTGGCAACTCATGGGGAGGGTTTTCCACATTACTGTATCCCAGCGGGGTATCTGACTGTTGTCTGAGGCAGCGTAACTATGGATTAAGATAAATCAGGGGTTCTCCTCTGTAGCTGGGACAAAAAATAAAGGCAGGGAACAAGTTCATTACTCAATACTTTATAAAAGCGCCTTATTCTGTTGAGGGAGGTCATTACACCAGGAGGCACAGGCTGTTCTTCCCCATTTCCCACTGGAAGGCCTTCCCACTCCATGTATGCATGCACTCTAAACACAGCCTGGCAGTCTGTCTGGCCTCAGTTCAACATCTAAAAGCAAACGTGTCGTACCTGCCGTGAGATGGAGCTGTTTGGAGTATCTGGCACCGTAGAAATAAGGTTGGCAGTGCTCTTTTTATGAACACTATTCATTCCAGGCATTTTAGTGATTTTACAGGCTTTGCTACTAGAACTAGAGTTTTTACGTTTTTTCCCTTCTGATTTGTCAAAACAAAGGGGGAGTGAGGAGACTGCATTGTGTGCAGCGAGAGAATGGTCCCCCGCGTGGTGTACGAGGGGGGGGACAGACAAACTGGAGGAGTCAATACTGCTTACGACAATGCTCATGTGTTTCACAGAGTCTGTGGAGCTACTTGGAGCTGAAGTCCGTCCTGAGGGCTCCGATTTGGCACTGAGTGGGGTTGTTCCGTTGTTTGCACTGTGCACCGACATACTGTTGTAGGAAGATGTAGCCTGATAGGAGTTCAAAGTTGAACTGGGGTTCAACACACAGTTCTTTTTGTGAGACCCTGAAAATGAAGAGGAAGAGGGGGAAGTCTGCAATGACGAGGAAGAGGAAGAAGAAGAAGAAGTGGGCGTTTTTTTCTTTTTGCTACTAGAAGACTCATCACTGCGGCACGACAGATCTCTGACCTTTGAGGATTTGCTGGTTTTCGTTTTGGATGGCTTGTGGCAAGGAGAAGGGACGAGGGCCGGCACTGGAGACATGGCCGACGAGGTCTTAAACGTCGAATCGATGATGCTCAAGCTAGCCGCCATGTGAGGGAAAGCTGTGGTGTGTGACATAATAGAATTCGTATCTGATGCGTTCACAAAAGGGGCGTTTGACAACATGGCTGAAGACATTATGTAGGAAGAAGGTACTCTTGAACTGACTGGGGCGGAAGGAATGTACACTGTGCCGGGATTGCTGAAAGGCTGTAAAACTGATGCTGGAAAACTGGTGGCTGCTGGAGAGAGCATAGGACTGTCAACCGCAGGAGGGATTTTCCTAAAAACAGAAACAGAGACATACCTTAAGGCCAGGCCAGGCCAGTACATTCTCTTAACCCCAACGCTTAGTAAAAGCAAGAACAGAACAAAAAGCTTCCAAGCAAATCCTGGGGGATAAAGCCAATATTTTAAACACCCAATTCCAATTTTGGATTTAGTTCCAGACTTACATGGAAACTTAGCTCTCCACCCACCAGGTGCCATGTTCCTTCTCACAGGTGCCATGTTCCTTTTCTCTTGTTTAAAATCTTCCATATGAGTTTTGGACATGCTACTTAATATGACGCCAGGTCTGAGCTTCTAATCTTTTTACTGCAGTTCTTTAGGAAACTAGAAAGTATTTGTGCTGCGAATGAGTATGTTTTGTACTGGGTAAGACCTTGTGCTCTGCAGCTTCTTTACATGACAGAATTTCACAGCTTTCCAAAGTAGTCGGATTTTTCACATTCGCCCATTAGTGCGAGTGTGCAAATACATGTCCTACAAGAAGGCACTGAAGAAAATGGACAATCTGTGTGCCTCCTATCTGTGCCTAGCACATGCCATCTAAGTTAGGCCCTTTCCACACCGAGTCTTTTTCTGGCTTATATCCTACAATAGGGACCTGCCATGTGGATGCTAGTGCAGATTATGGTAGGTCACATTCAGGATCTGCCGTAGTGTAGCATGGGACATAATCTGGGGCCCTTTCTGGACTTACCAAGTCTTAATTCAGATCCCACCAATACATATTTTGGGGAGGCACAGATGGGATCAGCAGCCTCTTCATTAACAGGGCTGATCGGGATTGTCCACATCACCTCCATACCTCTGAAGGCTACCCATCAACTACAGGCGTGCTATTTTTCATGAAACACAGGGCATGTCTCTACCTACTGGTTGGAGGTGCCCCTGTCTTTTGAAGAAGATGCTCTTTTTGAAGGAAGCACCACATATGAGGGCTGCTTTTTTGTGCGTTGCATGGAAGCATCACAGAAAATCGTGCCTCCACGCTTTGAAATGCAGATAAAGGGAACACTTTTTCCACTGCACCTTCCTTGTCCAGTTACCATGCAGCTCCCCCCCTCCAGATACGGCCACAACCATATTAACCTTATAAATTATGGAAAGCACTAAAGCAGCAGTTCTCAACCTTCCTAATGCCGCAACCCCTTAATGCAGTTCCTCATGTTGTGGAGACCCCCAACCACGGGGGCAGGGCAGCTCAGGTGAGGATGGGGGGAGGGGAAGGCAAGAGACTCGTCACAACCCCTCTGAAAGGGTAGTTCGACCCCCAAAGCGGTCACGACCCACAGGTTGAGAACCGCTGCACTAAAGTGTCTGAAAAACAGATGAGGTTCTGGGACAGCATGCACTGTTTACTTACTTCCACATCTGTGAATTTAAGTGTCTTTCTACCATGGAATTCAGTGCTAATCGAAACCGATCCCATCTTCTATCGAACACGTAGTACCCTCTTCCCATCAAATGACTTCCAAACGAACAAAACTGAAAATAATAAGGGAAGGAAGAGGAAATAAGATACTGATGATAAAAAACAATGTATTTACTTATGTTCTCAACTGATACTCTACTTTGCCCTCACAACTAACATTAAACCACAACACATAACCATAAAAGTTCTTTAAAACCTCCTTTGACCTCTCCAATCTTCTGCAACAGCAACTTAAACTTTTCTTTAAAATTATTTGCAAAGAAAAAAAAAGCTCCTGGCATGTGTTTGCCAGACTGGAATTTTAGATTTTTAAAAATTTTACCAATAAAGGGAATCTTTCCTTTAGAGGCCTCCAGGCTGATCATATTTGCAGGCCTGTTCACAAGCTCTCAGTGGCAACCACATGTGGTTAGGAACTGTTAAAACTGAAAAAAATATTGAAGGAATTGCATAATACTGAGGTTGGATGTCTCTCTGATGGCAAAAGTGGTTAGGTGAGTAGGAAACCCTCAGTCCAAGTCTCCATTCTGCCATGAAAGCTCATTATGGGCCTTTTTCCACTAGGAAATTAGAAGGCCTGTCCTCACCTGGACGCTATTGAAGGCCCCCATCTGCAAGGCCCTGTTCCCATGAGGGCAGAGGAAATTTGGATTTAATGTGTTCTTCAGGCCCTTAAATCTGGATTTCATGTGGACCTGATTAAAGGTGTCCACAATGGGGTCTTCAGGCATCTTCAAGATCTGGATCCTCAGGAGGACCCCTTCTCAAAGATCTAGATCTTGAAGATCCAGATCTTTGACTGTGCATGGAAAAAGGGGGCTCCATCCAGATGAGGGGAATTTAGGGCCATTAGCCCGCTTTCCCCACCCTTAAAAAGTATTAGAAACTATTGCCGGAAAACCCAACGCTGGTTGCAGATTTTCCAGTAATAGCGCTTTTACTCACCTTCTAGATGGAGCTGTCATCATATCATTACTGATATTGCTTTTGAGTGAGATACTTTCATACACAGCTATTCTTAAGTATATTTTATACATTTTAATATTGGCCACTGAGGAAGACTTCCAAGTCGAAACACGTTTGGCCTATTTTTATCTACATTTTTATTTTTATTTCTATTGTTCAGATTTTATATATACCTTTTGGCTGTGGTTTGTGGTTTATTTTTTTACTCCACAAATGCTTTTCTTACTGTGAGTTTTTATACTTTTGGTGCTTTTATGGTATTATCCAATTTAATTCATTTATTATTTGTTATTCCAGTGGGGTTATTGTAACCCTTTGAGTAAATTTTATATTTCATTTTTCCTTTTGGCACAAAACCCAATTGTTTGTTTAGTCACAAGTGGAGGTTGAAACAGATAGTCTTTGGCACCTCCATGAGTACGTGCCTAAGGAAATGGCTACTAGAATTGATGCCTAGGAAAATCCTCCAGGCTGGGGAGACAGCCAGGATGCCTCTAATGGCCATTTGCTGGGATTTGAGAGCAGGTGAAGGTTTTGTCCTTGTCTTCTTCTTGAGATGCTCATAAGCAACTGGTGGGCCATTGTGTGGGACAGGATGTTGGACAAGATGGCTGTGGCTGGATCCAGCAGGCCTCCTCTTATGTTCTTACGAAATAACCCTTGATATAAAATCCACAGTGGAGCCTCTAAGGCAGTGATGGCCAACCTATGACACTTGTGTCACAGGTGACACGCCAAGCCCTTTGGGTGACACCCATGGTCACTCTGGCACCTGGGCGCGTAGTGCTTGCTTGTTCTTGGAGTGTACGAAATACCAACTTTCAATTGAAGACGTAGCAAATGTAAAGAATTATTTGTTTTTGCTTTTAATAAACTACATATATCAAAAATATAACTTTTTTACTAGAGCTACAGATATCACAAAATTATGGATATTTCTAGATGTGACACAGCACCTGAGTTAAGCGAGGTTTTCTTACGAATTTTGACACACCAAGCTCAAAAAGTTCACCATCACTGCTCTAAGGCAGGGTTTCCCAAACTATGGGTCGCGACCCATCAGTGGGCGAATATTGAGTGGGCCCTGCCTGAAGAACGACACACCAACCGACTGAGCCTTTATTCATATTGGTAACGGTTAAATTTCCTAGAGGTGGGTCCTGAGTTGGTAAACTTATATTAGATGGGTTGTAGCCCAGACAACTTTGGGAACCACTGCTCTAAGGCATTTGGAGAGACAGCACGTCATTTGTCCCAAAGTTCCTGCAGTTGTAACTGGCCCTGAGACCATATGGTATAGGATGGGTTATGAAAGTAAGGTAGTAAGTAAATAAATGATAAATTAAAGTAATCCACAAATTTTATAGCTAAAAAATGCCAAATATATTTTTACATTGTGTCTAAAATCAAACCATTCTTACCTGTCAAGACAGATTAACTTCAAATAAACTACACCCTGGCTGAACAAACTGTATTACAAACATACCACTATCTATTAAGAATTTACTGTATTTTCTGGTGTATAAGACTACTTTTTAACCCAGGAGAATCTTCTCAAAAGTTGGGGGTCGTCTTATACGCCAGGTGTTGTCTTCTTATATGGCGAGTATATCCCAAACTCTATATTTTAACTGGAAAGTTGGGGGTCGTCTTATACGCCCAGTCGTCTTATACCCCGGAAAATACGGGTATATATTTTTATATATTTATATATAACTGTCAGTAACAAAGAGAGATTGTTGGTGAAACAGACATACCCCAAGTGGCCTGGGGTGGTGTCCAGAATAGTGGCAGTCTAATTTCTCAGATTCTTCTGATCCATCTATTTCACCCTCATCGCTCGATAATCTATTCGGCAAATCTCCTCCTAAGGAAGGCAGAGGATGTTCCTGAGCATACCCACCATGGTTTGAAGAACTGGAGCTATTTATGCTGTTTGTTGAGGAGGGTCTAGGGGAATAGAAGAGATTTCTGCGATAAACAGAGTGTTCAAACTTCATAAACTACCTTCCTGTCCAAAACATCACTGCATGGTCCTAATACGTATTCAGACGTAAACAAAGCTTATTTCACAGACGCTGTTCCAGGTAATGATATGTAGATCCAAGGATGACAGACTAAATTTGGGATTGACATGTATAGGACTGAAATCTGTACTGTATAAACTTGAAGAAACCTTCTACCAAACAACAATTTCTATGGGTTTCTGAACTTCAGAAACATAGGTCTGTCTCAGGAAAAAAGAACCTTCCATATGAACTGAAAAAATACAAAACACTACTGTATTTAGCACCTTCTAGCCAGAAAATAAATATTTATTATTATTTCTACCAGAAAATACAAACAGTCAGAAACCCATAAACTGCGGAATTCATAATTCAGAATGGAAACTGGTAAAGCATGTTCATCCCCCTGCTATATCTTCTGTAATGACAGGGCTCCAGATTCAACGAACCCCTGTAAAAATGAAAGAAACAAGTGCTGGCTTTGGCACATGCCATGTTAAAAACATCTGAAATGGTATTTTCACTGCAGGACTCGCTGGTGTTCATTTTAATGCTCTCTGTCACCAGAAAGAAATGCATGCGAGTACTTTTTTCTTCTAAGATATGCATTTGTTTTGTTTTTACATCACACTGTGTAACAGACTCCTGTTTTTAAACAGCTGGAGAGAAGATCTGAGAACTGAACTTCAGCGACTCTGGCGAAAACCAGTGAAAGTGGTCCCAGTCATCCTCGGCACACTGGGCGCGGTGCCCAAAGATCTCAGCGGGCACCTAAAAACCATTGGCATTGGCAAAATATCCATGTGCCAACTACAAAAAGCCACTTTACTGGGGTCTGCTCGCATAATTCGCCGATACATCACGCAGTCCTAGGTGCTTGGGAAGTGCCCGACTAGTGATATAATACGAAATCCAGCATAGTGATCTTGTTTGCTGTGTGTAACTGCTGCTTTTACATAATAATAATAATAATATGGTGGTGGTGGTGGTGATGCTACCTTTCGTAGACTCTACCTGGGCAATAAAAGGGGGAGGAGGAGGAGAAGAAGGAGAAGAAGGAGGAGGAGAAGGAGGAGTTGGCTTTTGTACCTTGCTTTTGCTCACCCATTTGAAGGGACTCAAAGCATCTGACAAAGCTTTCTATTCTTCTCCCCCCAAGAGACACCCTGTAAGGTAGGTGTGGCTGTGAGAACTCAGAAAGAGAGCTGTGACTCACCCAAGGTCACCCAGCTGGCTTCATGGAGGAGTGCGGAATCAAACCCAGTATTCCCAGATAAGAGTCCGGCTCCCTAACCACTAACTGGCTCACTTGAAATACTTCTGTACCTCATGCTATTGCTCATGAACCACTGCAATTCTCCTTCTGATTACCAAACCAAAGCCATGAAAAACTGTGTGATTTGAAAGGTGGCCTGACTGAAGTATATAAAATCATAGATTGTGTAGAAATGGTGGATAAAGAAAACTTTTCTCTATCTCATAACACTAGAACCAGAGGACTCTCTTGATGAAGCTGATGGGTAGGATAGTTAGGACTGAATACAGGAAGTATTTTTTCGCTCAGAGGGTCATCAGTCTATGGAATTTACTACCAGAAGAAGTGGTGACAACAATCAATCTGGATAGCTTTAAAAATGGGTTAGACAAATTCATGGACGGTAGGTGTACCAATGGCTACTAGAATACATGCCTAGGTACTGCCTCCAGTTTGGAGAAACAGGCAGGTTGCCTCTAAAAGCCATTTGCAAAGAGTTGAGAGCAGGTAAATGTTCTGCCTTTGCCTTCTGCTTGAAAATGCCCAAAGGCTACTCTGTAAGACAGGATGCTGGACTAGTCGTGCTGTGACCTGATCAAGCAAGGTTCCTTTAATGCAGTGGTTCTCAACCTTCCTAATGCCGCGACCCCTTAATGGAGTTCCTCATGTTGTGGAGACCCCAAACCATGGGGGGAGGGCAGAGGGGAGGGGGGAGGGAAGGTCGGCGGGAGACTCGTCGCGACCCCTCTGAAAGAGTAGTTTGACCCCCCAAAGGGGTCCCGACCCCCAGGTTGAGAACCACTGCTCTAATGCTCTTATAAGCACACCATAACCTGGAACCTGGAACTGAAAGAAGGGGATTCTCATGCACAAATCATATGTTATGCAAATCATATGTTGTGCAATTCTTATTCTTGAACAAATAAGACAGGAGAAGCATTTAACACTATGTGACAAATGCCCATTGTTGCTCCTAAGCTCCAATTTGATTCTGGTTTGGTCTCAAAAACCTTAGAATTCTGTGCCTAAGTAGGCCACTTACCTAGGAAATACTGAATTAGGCAGTCTAGATTTTGCAGGTGATGTCCCTTTAGGTTCTTGCCCAGAGTTCACTGATGTGCCTGAGAGAACATCCTGTACTGGTAAAGCTTGGCTCTGATGCGTTTCCCTTATACACTGTGGATGCTCCTTGTCTTTTGCGACTTCATTCTCCCGGGACCGTGCTTTGTGTTCTGCTAACAGGATGTCAAACTGTTTCTTACGACCTGGGACTGCTCGCCGATGATTAAGCGAATGAGTCTAAAAACAAAGTATGTGTGACAGTAATAAGTCCAAGACCAATTGCAACATTCCCAAAATATTAATCTAGGAAACAAACAGAACAACCACGCAAACATTTCCACCCCTTTTTGTCGCAGATTCTCATTCCGCATAAACCTAGTCTGTGGAAAACTGATTAAACATTATTTTTGCGGATAAAAATATTTTCTACAAATTTACTATACTCTACCACTGCTGTTCATGAATTCACACCAGCATGTTTGCCCGACATTGTTCAACGTGATAACGTTTATAGGAGGTTTCGGGAAAAAAACCAAAAATGGCTGTTCTAACACAAATAATATCCCGATCCTGAAAACGGATTTGATTTGGATTTAATATGTATGGTAACACACCCATTATCTTGGAATGGTTCCTGCTGTCCACATGCTAGTGCAGACTATGGCAGGTTCCAGGTGAAACTTATCATAGTCTGCATTAGCATGAGTACAACAGACCCCTATCTTGAGATATGTTCCAGAATAAGGCCAAGTGCAGAAAGGGCCCAAGATTAACTCCCAAGTAGCACTGAAAAGAACATGCTTTGTTGCTTCTACATAAATGTTTAATAAGCTCTGCAACTCCAGGGCAGAAAAAATCTTTCTCTTTAAAAAGAAATCAGTAAAACAATACAGGTTCCTTATCCTGACAAAGCAAAGCTACAATAAAATACAGGTTCCTTAGTTGGAAAGAGCTAAGTACAGTGATACCTCGACATACAAGTGCCCTGACATACAAGTGTTTTGAGATACAAGCCACCGAGCAAGTGATATTTTGCTTTGAGATGAGAGCAAGATTTGAGATACGAGTATGTAAATACAGTACAGTACATAACAAAAACAACTGAGGTAGTGTTTTGAGAGCTGGAATGGATTAATGGGAAAATTGCTTTGAGATACGAGCGATTTGACATAAGAGCAAGGTTACGGAACGAATTAAACTCGTATGTCAAGGTACCACTGTATAGAGAACTTCACAACTGAAGTCAAAACGATTGTCTCTGGGTTTTCTTTATCTTTTAAAAAAAGGAAGCAGAAATTATTAATCTGGAGCCCCCTGTTCCTTTTAATCAGGAAAGAAATAGCTTCAAAAGAGTCCTGCATCAGTCAGAAAATGTGTGTAGCTTAAGCTCGTAATCACAATCAAAGGTATACTTGTGTTAACTGGAAATCATCAAACTAGAGAGATGAGGACTTCTCTTGGTGCTGGGAAAGATTCTAAAAAAATCCTTGGGTCAATATAAAGTTTATAGGATCTATAGTCACAATGAGCTTGGAAATCTTTATAGACAAGCACCCATTGTTTCCATGACAGAGACACTTAGAAGAGTTTTATGATACTTAGCGTTGCTGATTATCTACTGTGACGTCTACTATCAGCTATTAATGTCTTATTGGCATCCTTTATATTTCTTCTTCTAAACCACCAACATTTTAGCAATACTCAGTCAGACAACGTCGGTGGTTTCAAAGCATGCTGCAGTCAAAATCCTCCACATTATCTATAAGCAGCAACTGATTTTAAAAAGTATCCAGGATTGCTAAAGCATGCTACATTTCAGCCAACGAAAAAGACTACCTTGCATGTGAGTGACCTTGTGCAGGGTTTCTTTGTCTCAGGATCCAGTACGCCACAGTGCTTATTGGGGTCAAATTCCCTTTCTGTTCAAAATGCAGAAGAAGGTTTAGGACAACAGCCACTAACCGAGGGCAAAGGTTACACAGCAAATTTAATACATAACAGGACTGTAGATCAAAATAAACGTCATGACTGAATCTTCAACACTGCTACATTTGAGCTATGCATTAGTAAAATATGAGAATGTATTTGAGCTATGCATTAGTTGTATATAATATTTTTATTATTGTGACACCACACTCTGGGATCGTTTGGTGAAGGGTGGGATATACATTCTTAAACCAACAAATACATGCCATATGTTTAGACTCCAAAGCTTCCTTCCACAGTAACTGAACTAGACTACTACATAATTCATACAGCTTCTCATTTCTACTTTACTCCATGAACTAAAGAAAGCTTGGAAGGCCTGCTGGTGGATCAGACCAACTACAAAATGAATTACACTTGGGAGGGAAATGGATTTACGGTAAGACTGTAAATTTCACCCTGGTCGTGGACTCAAAATAGCAATATTACTAGCCAATGATGATGATGATGATGATGACGTAGAAGTGAAGTTCTAAAATATTTTAAAAATATTTTGTAAAAATAGTTCATCTTCAGGTTTTTAGACTGCTTTAACAGGGCAGCTGCTAATAAAGAAATGTGTTGTTTTGCAGGTTTTTTGCTGATAAAAAATCTGGCTGTGATCTCTGATGTTTCTTAATGGGTGTGTCTTCATGGAAAGAAAAATCCGGATTTAAGCTTGTTTTGCTTCGGAGCGTCTCCATGCAGAGCTTTACTCTGGGCTACCAGAGCCACAAAGGAGGAAAATCCGTGGCAGAAAAAAACAACCCTTTCAACAGTTCTACATCCAAAGTTGTGGGAAGCCACGGATTTTCCTGCGAGCATGGAGACACTCAGAAGCAAAAAGCAGCGATCTCTCCGTCCCCTGTTCCTGCCCAGCGCTGGTGTTGGGTGGCTCCGAGCTTAAATGGGACCTCTGTCTTCCTGCTGCCTTTGCCTCTGCATCCCAAGCAGTGAAGGGGAGAACAGCCTCGGAGGCACTGGGCTGCTGCTGCTGCGATTGGGATCCGGCAGCAAGGAGGAAGCAGCAGGGCTGTTCTCCCCTTCGCTGTTCTCCTCTCCGAGGCCCCGGGGCTACTCCTGCTGCGTGTGGGATCCGGTGGCAAGGAGGAAGCAGCGTGTGAAGCTTACAGGGGGCATAGAAACAGAAAACCCACGGAGGAAGAAATCAAGGGGGGAAGGCAGGGAAAGAAACAGACACACACACTATGAAAGAAAGAGGAGGTGACTGGTTTGCTTTTGCATTAGAGCAGCTGCCGTTCTTTACGTGGATGCCGGCAGCTGAATCTGACAGCTGAACAGAGCCGCTCATCGCTCCAGCGGGCGGGGGGTGAGGGGTGGGGAGAGAAAAAATGCGGGCTTACAAAAAGCTGGTTTCATGGGGACAGGAAAGTGCAATTTTAATCCGCGCTGCCTCAAACCTCACGGAGACACTTTATTGAGAGTTACAACCCGGGTTTTTGAAAATCACATCCATACCAAAGCAATTAGCTCCATGGAGAGGCACCCTATGGTCTCGTCTTCATGGTACTTGTTTGTTTCTCTATTGTCCCTCTATTGTAGCAGAGTTTAAAAATGCCATTCAATTCCGAATTAAGCATATCCATGAGGCTCAGCAAGATGCGCATTTTAAATGCACCTACTGTCCCCACGGAAGCGTGTTTTCTTTGCCCGCATCTTTTTCTCCCCACCCCCTCTCTGGTTGATAGGGTGCAGGCGGGAACAGGGAGGGACTGTGCTCTGCGCAGCCACAGCCAGGAAGACAACCCCCAACAAGTCCAAAAGAAAAATAGTTCGTCTCCCCCACCTGCAAAGGCAGCCGGACTGCAGCCAGTGCTTGGGCGGAAGCAATTTATTACGCTATTTACAAGATCTCCAGCCGCCAAAAACACCTCCCCAGCTAGCAATCACGCTCATTCACTCTCAACACTTTCACTTGCGGGCGGAAGCAATTCATTACAATGTATCTTATGCGATTGGAATGCCTGCCTACTGTTTTCATAGATCTTGAATGCTGGCTGTGGATAAGAGGCAAAAAAGAGAGAGTGAAGAGAGAGAGAGAGAGATGAACTCTCTGGCTGGCAATTCCTGCCCCAATACCTCTTTTGCCACGGAGCGTCTACATGCTCCATGTTGCTAGAAAAACCCACAACTACCAAAAAGTGTGCTGTTAGACTTGTTTAAAGTGGGGTCTTTATTCTGCAGGTTTTCCTCCTTTGTGGCGCTGGAAGCCCGGAGAAAAGCTCTGCATGCAGACGTTCCGTGGCAAAAGAAGCTTTTTAATGGGCTTTTTATTGCATGAAGATGGGACCTATGTGTTTTTTCAAAGAATCTTATTAAATAAAGTACCAGTCATTGGGATGGCCCAGGCATTTCAAAACAAATGCGTCAATCAGCTTTTTGTAGAAGTCTTGACTTAGAGAATAGATACATTTATAGGGATTATTTATGAAAAGCAAACAAACAGTGGCTCCTGAGGTTTTTTGTAAATGAAGGTAAGTAAGTACGGCCTCCTTCCTATGGGTCTGGGGACACAGAAGAAGGCACTGCTGTTAAAAACATGCTACTTTCCTTCTGTTTAGTTCCTACAGCTGCACAAATACATTTTAAATGTCCCATCTTCTCTACAAGAAAGATTGATATCCAAAGAAACACAGCAACAACCAATCTCTATATTGCAACTACACCTGAAGAGCAAGTGATATATGCCCATGAGCTGCCCAATATTGTTTAAACCTTCTTTCTATATTCATCCACACATGGTAGCTTACTCACCTGCTTTCCCACCTAGGATAAAAGCCTCTGAAACAGAAACCTGTAAAAGAGGAATGAGGGACCTCTGGCTTCGACGTGCTTATTTTATTTATTAATCAGATCTCCAGTCCACCCTCTACCCAAAGGTCACAGGGCAGGTCACAAAATAAGACAGCAAAAAGATTAAAAATACATCAGCTCTACACAGCACTTAAAGCCAATCCATTTCATTCTCCCTTAAAACTGCAGAACAATATGAGAAAAGACAATATGTTAAAAAACGAAAAGCCTGCATGAAAAGCGATGCCTTAACCTGGCACCAAATGGTGCATCTTGCTGGTACCTAGTGTATCTCACAGGTGAGATCATTCTAAAGACTGGGGGGGGGGTCCAGAGAAGGCCCTTTCAAGTGCTGCCAACCCTCCAACTGAGAGGGAAAGAACTACAAAGAGGTCCTCTTCTCTTGATCATCATAGCTGGGTGGATTTATAAGGGAGGAGACTCCCCTCTAGAAAGTGCTGCCCAGAAGCCACTTAAGTGCAACTCATACATTTACAGCTTGTAGATTTATATTATTTCTCCTAGCACTTATTTGCAAACATTTTTGAGGCTTTTTGCCTCTTAGATGCATTATTTTTCGTTCTTAATAATGAGTAGGTATGATATGCCTCCAGTGGCCCTTATCATCTGTAACTGCAGCAACTCATGATGGCACTAAAATGAGATGAAGTCCAACAACAACAACAACAACAACATCTATTTCCCCATCCTGGATCTTAAGATTACCCAGATCCCTATACAAAAGATCTCACCATTATGAACAACTGCCTGCAATGACGTTTACCTAATAACAGTGAAGTGACTAACACCTGCCATGGAAATCATTATTTTAAATTTAATGGATGTTCCTCCCCAGAAGGTACTGGACATTTTCACACTGGCTGAGTCCCCAAAAGACTTATTTGCCTCTCTAGTCTCCCTATACTGTCACTGTATTCAAGCGGACTTTAAAAGTGCCCTGGACTTCCGGAATAAGCGTCCGCATGAAGCTCAGCAAAACGTGCTTTTAAAACGCACCTTCCGTCCCCACAGAAGCGTGTTTTCTTTCCCCGCATCTTTTTCGCCCTGCCTCCTCTCTTGTTCAAAGGAAAAATAGCCAGATCTCCGTCCCCCAAAATGGCTTCCCATGCCGGCAAAGGGAGTAATCACTCGCTCATTCACTCTCAGCACTTACTTTCACTCTGTTCTCTGTTCAAAATGGCTTCCCGTGCCGGCCAAGGCAGCGGCTGCAGCCATCGGCCGCCTGATCGTGCACTCATTTACTCTTAACAGTTTCACAGATCACCCACTTCACACCTGATAACAATGTTGCAATTCTGAGCAATTCTGGCTCTTTGAAAGTTCTGACCTTTACAAAGGAAAGGAAGGGAAGCTGCAGCATTTCTGAGAGATGTGTGAATGCTTTATGGCTGTGTGTGCAGGCAGCAATCCCCGCCCCTTTTACCACGGAGCATCCCCAAGGTAAATGTTGCGACGAAAACCCGCGACTTCCCGAAAGAGTGCTGAAACTCTTCTTTAAAGGGCACTTTTTTTGTCACGGGTTTTCCTGCTTTTGTAGCACTGGAAGCTCATTAAAAACCAGGCATGGGGGCGCTCAGAGGCAAAAGATTTTTAGCAGACTTTAAATTGCTTGGGGACAGGGCCACTATGGGTCACCGAAGTAAAAATATCATCAAATGTTTGTTTCAACAACAGCAAGGTTATACTGGAAGAGCAGCACACCTCTTGAGGTGAATCAGGTTTCTTGACACTTGTAAATTCTAATAGAATATCTGAAGATCTACTTTTTTTTAACCTCTACCAATTTCTTGTTATTTCTCAGATGGAGCACTGCTCCTCAGTTAATGGTTTAGGCTCTTCTATATTAAGCGCAGAACTTCCATCTGGACTTCAACATGAATTGTCCCAAAATGACTTTAGGGGAAAAACAAAATGTATTTAAGGGATGTGCAAAATAAAGGCTTCATAAGATGCCAGGCTTTGATTTGGCATTATATGTAACCAGGTTGTCAAAAATAATAACTTTTATTGCTTACTATTTATTTATTTATTTATTTATTATTTACATTTATATCCCGCCCCATACCCGAAGGTCTCTGGGCGGGTTACAACAAATTGAAATAGAATATACATTAAAAGACATTAAAAGTCTTTTAATGTCTTTTACTACACTTCTATCTAGTACTGCTATTAAAGAACACCTTTCTTGACATATTAAAAATAAATCTTTAAAGTCATCATCTTATCTGCCTGAAGGAATGAGCAACAATTCCAGCATTAAAACACAACACAGCCTCCAAGTTCAGATCTCTTGACATCACAGGCTACAATAAAGACAACACATTTCCAAAGTTCATTTAAAATTATTGTATTCGTTGGTCTACTTAATAGGGCACTGCATGAGACTGAGGCAGCAGCTACACCTAGGTTTTAGACTGTTCACACACAGTAAAAAAAACCACTGGAAAGGTGGCTCAGATGCTTCAGAGGTGATACCGCCACATGTACATGTGCTTGTCCCATTTCTGATGCATATTAAAGGCCAGAAAGTTCACACCCAAAGTGTATTAGACATAGACTGGAGATGGGATGAAACCACCAGTACCACATGCTAGGACTTCCAAGTGTGGGATACGGATGATCCTGGCCATAACTAGTACACTCCATCTTCCCTGGATGGAGCATGATACAGATGAGACTCCTGATCTGGATCACAGGTAGGCCCAGCTAGCCAGTGTACTAGCTGGGCCAAGACTGGATCATCGAGGCATGCTGAAGGTACACCACTCTGTGTTCTGGTTTACAGGGAGACCCATTTCAGCAGCACACCTTAGCAATTTTAGTTCCTCCTTGAGAAGGAGTTCCAGGAAGTATTAGTAGGGGACTTCTGCTTTCCCCCTTCTGTGACTTATTTGGGGGCTCATTTCCCTGTGGTTTAATATGTACTTTAGACCACTGGGAGATGTCACTAGATCGAAGTGTCATCAATATGTAGATGATAAACACTTTACCTCATTTTCCCTCTGTTCTTCCCAGCAAGCTTACTGAAGTCCTGACCCAGAGTCTGTAGGCTGTAGTCAAATGCATATGGGTGACTAAAGTGGAATTTAATCCAAGTAAGACAGAAATGCTGTAGGAGGATTGCAAATAATGTTGGATGGGGTGGCATCCAAGATTTGAGATGCTTGGTACTAATTTGAGAGAATCAGATGGTGACTGTACGTTCCATGATTTACTAAGATAAACATATCTTTCCTTACATGTCTTGCATGCTGAGCCTTCTGTCATCCTCAGCACAAAATTATTTCATCTTAACACTAGAACACCTTTTATAATGTGCTTTACTCTAATTCAGAATTAACCAGTGCAGGAAAAAGTGAGTATTATTTATTATTCTCTTCCTTAAGTTTAATGAACACAGCTTCTTGAACAATATTTCTCTGCCTGTTGAGAAGAGTAAGCAAGAAGAGGTACGAAAGTGCCCTCAAACAACTGCCCTACAATGGTAGAACATCTCCTGTAGGCCCACTGTGATTTGGCTTTGTAAGGCATTTAAGCACGATACGTTGTTTTCAGAGCAAGCATTAATACACTTTTCCTCAAATGGAAGGTCAGGACTCCTAGATAGCTTACCGAGAGAAGGGATGGCTTTATATCCATATATGCGGATGGGAAGAAAATTAAGCAGTAGGTCTCATATCTACAAATGAGTCCTAAGTATGAAAAGACTTATTGTATTGTTAATATGATATACAAAAAGGATGGGAAGTTAGTTGTAGGGAAAAATCCATCTCTTTAAATCATTTCTTCTATATTAGATCAATTACTACTACAACCTCAATTTACAGGACTAAATAAGAATGGGATTTAAAGAAAATAATTAGAAATAAATATTTGTTAGGTAGTAAAAAGATGTATCAAGTACTTGTTCATTTTACAGAACAATTCTACTGAACTTTTTTCTTTTAGCTCAGCACAAATTTTAATGGACAATTTAACTTTATCTGTTCTTTCAGAAAATACGCATTATCTTAAGCTGGTATACCTGTCATTGATGCTGAGCTAAATAACTTCAATGAAAGAAAATATCCAACAGATTTTTATCTATCATTAAGTAGTGTTGCATTTGGGCCCCATTCCCATTACAAGATTAAAACGGTTTTCCTAAACCGAAATAAAAGAACCGAATGCAAACACGAATTTGCCTGATCCCATTACTTTCAACTTTAATTGTGTTTGATCCCGATTCTGAAAGCGCTTGAAAACTTCATTTGGGAAAGCGTATCTTTTTCGCCCCGCCCATTGCCAGTCATGGTGCCCACCCCCCCTTTCTGACTGGGGTTCCTCCTGCCGCAAAACTTTTGACGTGACAAGGGCGGGGAGTTCCTAGAGTGCTATTGGGGGAGGGAAACCCTAAACACGCATTCTCACCCCACTAAAACGGTACCTCTCCCACAGTAAGAAATGTAAACCGTTTAAAATGCAAGAACAGGAGTGAGACCTATTGAAATGTGTGTTTTATTTACAACACTTTGGGGCGATTTAACACACGGAAAGCGCGTTAAGCCAACCTGATGTGGGGACTGTGAGGATCGAAACCATTTCCAAACCGTTTTAAGTTTGTAATGGGAACAGGCTGTGGTTGTACTTTTGCAGAACAAACTATTTTAAGAACTCATTTTCCAAGTTACAACCCAAACTGACCCCTGAAAATATTACAATATTTCATTTAACATACAAGTTCCAAAATTGCTGCAGACAATTTATACTCCATAGTCAGGTTTCTTTGGTCGTATTTGAGTTCCTGATTTTCTGTTAGAGAAAGCTATAAGCAGACCCTGAGTAGCTCCTACAACATATTTGACTATCTCTCTTCTCCCATAGTGTCTTGACATTCTCTAAACCATATCTTCCCAGGCTTTGTGTGGCCTGAGGGCCATATACAGAATTCTGCAAGAGCGCTACAGAGGGAAGTGCAAAACAAAATCGTTGAATCAAAGATGAGACTGGAAGGGGAGGTTTTCAATCAAAGGGGCATGTTAAATGTGTTTGCACAGGCTGAGGAGTGAAGAGGAAATACTCTAAGCATGGAGAGGAGAAAATAAACTTCACCTGCTCTCGATTCCCAGAGGCAGCTTTGCTTTTTATATTTGATGCCTGATCCCAGTTTTAACAACTTCTAAACTAAAATAACAAAACAAAAATATCACTTTTAAAAAATACCATGTGTGACATTCCATAGTAAGAGGTGGACTAGGCTATGTATAAGACAAGCAATATTCAGCCCCTCTTTCATGAGGGAACATATAATCACCTGGGTTGTGGTCACACTCAAGGTTTAATCCAGCTTCAGTTCACCTTCAGAGTGAGAGAATACATCAGCAAAGGGACAAGCTGTTTTCTTTCAGGGTTAAATAACTCAGAAAACCCACCTTTGGGATAGGTAATGTGTAAAGAAAATTACTGGTCACTTTGCTGATGTGTTCTCTCACTCTGAAAGTGGACTGAAGCTGGATTAAATCTTAGGCGTGATCACAGTCCTGGTCATTATTGAGGCACATAAAATAGTATCAGTTTTTGCTTTCTCCACTGATCCGTAAGAGTACAGAAACAATGAAATAGTTGGTAATCTGCAGACTGAGAGACTGCCAGCTCGAAAGCAGGCAGTAAAGCAATTTTCACTACAACAGGTCACTTCAGAAAACAACCCTACATTTTTTGTTACAATAAGGTTCACATGAAGTAAAAGCTGACGGAGGAATCTCATTATAGACACCCACCTTAATCAAGATATTTGGAACTTTGCGCTTGAACAAATGCAGTACTTTAATCACATACACCACTCATATGTTAATCAAATTTGAGACGGTTAGGGTTGGGTTCGGAGGTTTCCTCCTTTATTAGAGGATGGGTACATTTAGATCTCATCCGTTGCAGTTTAGTTGTGATGTAAATGGAGAGCAGTCAACAATTTCATTTATGTTGCTAATATTATATTGCAAGAATCTTCTTCAGACTTGCAGAATTTGGTATTTAGCTCTATATTATGTTGCCTCTTTGCAAAATTAATGAATAATACAAGCTTACCAAGGAGAAGTCTGAGGCAAAGTTAGACTAAATTTTGGTGACTGTAGGTTTTCCCTCTTCTCCCACAGATTCCCTCTTTTAATTTGTTCTTCACCAATCATCATCTTAATAACTGTGGCATATGTTAAACTGTTCACTGCTCAGTAACAAACATTGCTGACAAGGAACGATGGGAGCTCATTAAGTCATGCTGTAGCGCTACTTACCTGAAACTCTCTTGTATGACTTGTTACTATTTTTAGTGCCATTTTGGTGTTTCTTGTCTATTGATGGAGCTATAACTCCTTTGCCGTTCAAAATCTTTTCTGGTGATGGTGGCACTGATTTAGATGTCAAAGCAGATTTTATTGGAGCAGGTATGGTGGATGAAGAAGCTGAGGAGGAGGTGGTGATGGTGGTAGTGGTTGTAGAGTTCATTTTAACATTGGCACCATCTGCCTTCACTAGGTTAGGAATTTTCTCTAGACTGACTACAGGAACAGGAACACTGAAACACCAAAGAAAAAATCTTCAAGATGTATTTTCTGCACCATTCTATTCTACTCCATGTTACATGCAGTATCTCTAATGACCTCCATGTTTTGTGTCATATTACTGTCAACATTAACCCTGGAATTAATTTAGAACGGGAATATTCAGGAGTAATTTGTACTCATATTTTATTAAAACTCTGTCCTTAATGGACAGTTTTTTTAAAAAAAAATCCATAGGTCACAGGAATCAAGCATAGTGGTCTTTTAAAAATTAACTGTTACGAAATTTAGTAAAAAAGTAACAAAAATATAACAATAATGTGACTGCCTGAAATTATAGTAAATTTAGTTCTAGATGATATAAGGACCTTTATGGGAGCCAAACTCAGAAGAATAACAACAACCTTAAAATATAACCAAGTGAGATAAGCCAAAGGACATTTATATTGCCTTATATTTTCAGTTAATTGACACATTCCTTAATTCTTCTAGGAATGCTGTTTAATTTCCTCCTCAAAAACAAGCAAGTTTCTTGTTGAACAACTTTGTGATGTTTTTTTTTACAAAATTTGGAGATTACTTCTTCTCTGTTCTGCTAATTTCTAATAATGTTGCCAACACTGTACTGTTAACTCCTTGAAATTGTTCAGATTGTGCAATTGTGAATGTACGCAAGAGCACGTAAGACGTTTTATTCCATCCCATGCTAGTGCAGAACAGGGTAGTCAGCAGACAACTCAGCATCTCAAAACTGAAAGCCCCACATGCAAAGAAGCTTTTATTCACTGAAAGTGCAATATGAATGGATAGATATGAAAATTAGCAGTTTCAGGACTTTGTTAAACAGATTATAAACATTACAGCAACTGAACGTTTTAAGTTAGGTGAGGAATCGAAAGTGAAAATGTAAGACTATGCAGATGTGTTAGTAAGACTGTCTCACAACAGCAAGAGTCAACGTGGGATATAAATAAGAGCCCAGCATTGCTCCTTGCTGTAGCATGCCAGGTGCATGCTTCCCTCCAAGTACACCACCCACATTCTTTTTGTTTGCTTGTTTTACATGCTTAGCTTGTTCCTGGAAGTACCCAGAGAGGTGATCTCATATGCACCTTGCCAGACATAAATGTAAGCAAAGCTGTCATGGGAAACCCAGCACCACTCCTAGATTCCCATAATAACAATGCAATGTGCCTTCATGGCATTGCAACTAGCAATGCAGTGAGAAAGCCATGGCGATGTCTGGCAATTCCAAAACAATGGCAGGAAGATTGTGTAGTTTACCTGATGTTTCAAGGTAACTGAAAAGACGCTGAGTGGGATTTTTCTAGTGGCCAAGCCATGTTAATTTCTCTTGTAATATTCTGTCTTTCATGCAATTCAAAGAACTAAAAATATGCAAAATAAGCAAGCTCACTCACTATATTCATTAAGTTTGCTTCTATGGTCTCACATATAATATTATAAATATTTTTAAAAATATTATTCTCAGTCTGTACTGCTTTGTTAAAAGAAACAAGTCCTTCAAGTCACTAGTACTCAGGATATGAAATCAGACATTTGGTCAGTGTCTGTCCTGTGTTGAATTTAGTGCCACCATTAGAAATATAACTGAAAAAAAGATTCTTATTGAGGTAAAAGAAATTAGGATGACCTCCAGACAGCAAGAAGAAATTGCTAGAATTGTCTCTTGCTACCACTGCCTGATGGCAGAGGGCAATCTTGAGACAATTCCAGCTCTTCCCTTGTTTACCAGCTTTTTGCCTTACAGTTCCTATTCCAAAATACCTGGATGTAAGCACCTGCCCTCTTCTCTGTTTCTTTCCTGTGCTTGCTAGCATCCAGCTATTCTGGAACAGCAACCATAGTGAGAAGAGTGGGCAGACAGAGGTAAAGATTCACTATTAAGGGAAATTTGGAGTTACGGGCAGATTTCCCCTAATACCAATATATTGGATTTCCGATCAGGTAACCCAGGACCATACTGGGAATGCCACGGATATGTCAGGCATTTACAAACAGTCTTGGGAGAATCTGGAGGCACCCTTGATTCTAATGTTTTATATTTGCTTTGCTCCTGTTTTTACTTCATTTTAGGATATTTAATGTGTTGACTAGAAGAATCATTATTTGTATATATGTTATCCATTTTGTTGATTAAGAGGATGACTATAAATAATTTTCAAATGATTTTTTTTAAAAAAATATCAAGATAGTTTAACCAATGTTCATTTTACTTTACTGATTTTAATCAGTACAGACGCAACTAGCTGCATTTGTAAAAATGGTTGTTATCATGAATCATGCTGATAAGATTCCCTATTGCCCCAAAATATTTCCAAGCCAAATTCCAGCCAGTAATCTATTTTGTAATGTTTTTTTTTATAAAGGTTCAAAATGTTTTAAAGTAATACAGAAAAAACTGTTATGTTTTAGAAGCTTCATAGTCATGGAAATAATTCTATGTTCCAGCTGGTTGCCAGAAGGCTGTATCAATCTGCATTTATTGCACTAATGGTTTTCCTAAATATTTTCAGTTTTCCCTAGCTTCACAATAGCTGGGTCCTCTTATTTTTAGCATGAGACAGAGATGTATCCACAAGCAGAAACTTAATAAGATGTATAAAACCTCTCTTGCTCAATACGTTAGTACACTCTTCTTTGCTTTTACTTGTATTATTCTTTATTTGTGCTATTACATTTTTATCATGCTAAAATAGTTTAGAACACCACTGGTTTTTCAGTATTTGAGATATTCTCTCTATTGTTGAGAGCAATGCTATTGCATCTTCCGTCACACCTTCCAAACTATGCAGAGAGAAAACTTTCTCTCACTGGAAGTGTCCAAGTGAAGACTGAATAGCCACTGAAGATGTTTAATCTGAAATCCTGCATGAAGATTTGATAAAACAGTTTAAATAACTCTTTCCAAACCTAGAATTCTATATGGCTTAGAAAAAGCAGTGTCAAAGTCACCATATAATCCACAGTGTAAGTATACTTCCCCTTCAGCAGACAAGCAAAAACTAACAACTTAACCCAGTAACTTCAGGAAAGGTGCATCAAGTATCCAGAAAACAATAATATTTCAAACTGCAGTTGAGAAAGTTGATTTTAGGCATCTATGGTTTGGTAAATTAAAAAGGTAGTCCAAACAATTAATACATTCTGATAGATTTGGTTAACTTCTTCAGTAGGCATTTCTTTTGATCATCCAAAGCAGGATGTTTCTGTATGGCTGCTTCAGAACTGATCAGAACTGATCTGAAACTAACTTTTATTTAGGAATTAAAAATTACAAACCTTAGAATCCCAAAACAACAATTAACAGGCACTCTAATTATCTAAAAGAGCAGCTGACCCTAGTGTTATTCTGGCCATGGTCACACCTTCCTGAAATAGTCCACCCTGTTAAGAATCAGAAGATGTCCTAATCCTGTTCACACCCAAGTCCTGATAAGCCGTCCTCAAATCCTCTTTAGTTTGAGCTGTTATTCAAACCTGTTATCATCCTGAGTCTCCATTAGAAAACTCTTTAGTTCTCCACCCCTCTTGATTGAATCTACATAACCTGCATTTTTGTCAATCAACAATGGCAACGGGGTATGTATGGAGTTGTATGGCAAACTTGATGGTAACACATGGTACTGTTGGGGTATGACGACTGTGCCCCCAAACAGATGCAGGTGAGGCACCCCCCAGCCAGCACCCCCACACACACACACCTCCAGCAGTTTCTGAAGAAAAATGAGAGGCTGCTGTTTTCCCTAAAGCTGCTGAAAAAGTTCTGCTTTTTAGTAAAAGTCCCCTTTTTACTGAAAGAAAGCACTGTTTCCCTTGCACGTTGCTCAAGGAAACTGGAAGATACATAGTCCTTAGAACTGTATTGTTTATACTCTTGCTCCATTCTTTCCCTCGTTCCCTCTCCCAACAGTGCTTTTCTGGCCACTTAAAAAAAAACCATTCCAGCTTTTTTTGCAAAACCACTAGAGAAAATGGGGGGGGGGGAGATCTATTGCTTTATCAGTCTAGTGCAAAACTGATCTATATATTTTTTAATAATGATGGACAATCCGTCAGCATGCAATTGGAATGGGGGGACAGGATGGGATTGGGGACCATCCTAGGAACGGCGGAGAGCAAAGTACAAACTGTTTGGCAAGCAAAGCAGAAACTGCTTGGCAGGAATGGAACAGGGAGGGGAGGAGTGCTGTGTATCAGCCACACATACAAGCACTGGGTGGAAGGGAAGGTAGGTTCCACCCATCATGGTCCAATTCAGCCCCTTTTAGTCCAATTTGCCATTCTGAAAGCGGCTGAGTGCTGTGAAAAAGCAGACTCCACAAAGTATAAATGGAGGAGGGACAGTCCACTTATAAATCAGATTGGAAACAAAAGGTGTGAGCAAAGGGACTAGAGGACAGTCTGAAGATAACATACAGTGAAGATGTGACCACAGCCTTTGTTAACATTTTATAGTTACAAAATTGCCCTCTCTTCAAACAAAATATTTAAAAACATTAGTTTGCTGTCACAAAACCCAACTTCTTCCATCGATCTCCAAAATGCTCTAGCCTGGACGAGGACTGTAACATTATTACACAAAAGTATGGGCTGCTCAACTGATGGAGGACAGATTAACATAAAACGATATATGAAGAATATTTCACAGAAGAACCACTCTTCTGGAAAGGGATAATGTCCCCAGTCACATATTAATCCTGTTAGCATGAATATCTTGTGCCCAGATGAAAAAATCCCTGAAGCACATATAGGAAAGAAGATGTGACTGGAAATCTGTCCAAAACCTCTTCTGATCTTCCCCCCAGCAACTAATTAAATAGTTCTCAAACTGAGAGGTAGAGGAGAAAAAAAAAGACATAGTAGAGCATGTAACGAATCTGTTTGGGATGTACATAAACTGGTTCTGCCAGTTTAGCTCAGTTCTCAGATGACCATATTCTAGTAGAGTCAGAAGTGAACCTAATCAACCTGATTAGATCAGATCTGAGCCAATTTCAGTCTTGTTCAGCTGAACCAGTTCAATGGGCTTACTGTCCTCTCTTCTCAGAAGACAGCAAGAGAAACCAGGGAGGGGGGTTCATTTGCCTGCTGAGCAATAGTTGATTGGTGAGGGATCTCACCTTCTCTTTGACCTATTGCAAAAGGGAGGAGGAGAAGGAATTGCTCAAATGTAGTTCAGATAGATCAGCAGAGCCAATCCAGCACCCTTGGTTTGGGAAGTTGGTTAAAATTAGCTGGAACGGGTGCCTGTGAGCTTGTGGAAAAGCCAAACCAGATTTTTCAGCTTGTGAGTCCTCCAACAATCTGCCAAATACAAACAGTCATCTTGCATGTCAAAACAGAAGATGACAGGATAAGCAGAGAGAAGGAGACTCTTGAAACAGCCAAATACAAATAGAATTAAGAAGAAGAGGAGGAGGAGGAGTTGGCTTTTATACCCTGCTTTTCTCACCCATTTAAGGGGACTCAAAGCAGCTGACAGAGCTTTCTGCTCTTCTCTCCACAACAGACACCCTGTGAGGTCGGTGGAGCTCTCGGAATTCAGAAAGAGATCTGTGACTAGCCCAAGGTCACCCAGCTGGCTTCATGGAGCAGTACGGAATCAAATCTGGTGACTACGAGATATGACTCTAACCAAAAGATCAAACAAGTTTCTTTCAACTATCATCAGACCAACAGGGGAAGAAACCCCCACTCAACAAGTTTCCTTTGCTTAACCTGCATTAACACAAAAACAGCACTCTTATGCTCACACCATGAGCTGTACACTTCTTCAGTGCTACGGCTGGGGAGAATTATAGGCACAAAATAGGGAAAATATGTGAAAAGGACTTTCTAATTCCTAAATCTGAGGGATCACAAATGCTAACCCCTCCCCATTCAACTACAGTATAGATGGAATAGAAAAAAAAGATATACACAGAAATGTTGCTAAGAGTATCAAAGAAATTCAGCAACTCTTTAGAGCTACTATAGGAAGATTTTAATACATTATTCTAACCCAAAAGGAAAACGGTGGGCGTGTATATATATGTGTGTGTCTCAGGTCCTCGGAAAGCCTGGGAGGAGCAAATGTAGGCACATCAAGTGATGTCTTCCTGTGGAAACACATAGTTTCATACCTGGTGGATCTTCCATTGCTCACCCTGACGCACAAAGGGCAAATAATGCTTCACTTTAGTATTACTTCCCTTTGTGAGACTCGAGCTCCAACAAGACACAAAATAAATGGCCTTGCATGATGATGTTTTCACATCATGTGATGGCATTTAGTCCTGTCCCCTCAATCTCTGAAATCAGGGCACTGAGGAGGAGTATCTGTCCCCTTTTAAGGGATTTCCTTATTCCTAGAAGGACAATAAAGATGTACAAGATGAAGGATGAGAATACTTATGAAATTTTGTTACTACAGTTTGGAAGAATTCCTTCAGCTACAGTTCCCATGAATCTTAGCTACATGACCACAGGCGCAACCTTGTGCTCTTATTTTTCATGAGTAAAATTCCCAGTAAAGCTGTTTCCAGTAAATTAACCAATCAGAAGTACATGAGCTATTTGTGAAGTATGTCGGAAATATAAAATAAAATTATAAATCAATGTGTGGATACTGAATGGGATCCAAATTCTAAATAAAGAGCTCCTTCTGCTCAAGAGTGCTTCTGGTGTGCCTTCCTGAAGAAGCAAACCCTGTCTGGCACTTCTAGATTTCAAATCTAATATTATAGAACTTCCAGTTCAACCCAAAATACTGAAGGAACAGGAGTTGCTTGGTGCTGCACAGTCATGGGCCTCTGGATTAGGGATGTGTACGAATGGGTTTTTGACATTTGATTCATAAGGGATCAGAAAATCCATATTCGTTCTAATAGATCCTCTTCAAATGTGGTAGGATTAATTTTGATACGAATGTATTCAAACAAATTCGCACGAATGTCCAATACGAATGAATATGTATCCAATACAAACAAATATGTATCTGATATGAATGTATCCTGTAACAAAGCCCTGCTCTGAAAGTGTCAAATCTGACCTGAATCCACTTTTAATCCACGTCAAATGCAATCTGGATCTGTGGCAGATGTGTGGCGCAGCTGCTTTCCCACCTCCCCAGTTTAACAAACGTCCAAACTATTTGTAAGAGTGTCTGAAACATTCATACAAACGTTAATGTACGAATGTTGTAACATTCAATTTGTGGACGAATAACAAATGTTACAAACATCTGCGGGCATCCCTACTAGGGGTACAATAATTAGGAAAGAAACTACAAAGATCAGTTGTCTTCTATTTCATTTTTTTCCCACTTTTCTGGAAAAAAGATATGTAAGATACGTTTTTTTCATTGTGCACTGGAGAAGAATTCCTTATGAGGCAAGTTCTTACATATACAAAGAAACCTCTTCCCTATAAGTAAGCATACATGTAAAAAATAAAAAAAAAAGTTTAGTTTCCTAAATTATCAAAAGTGATTAGCTTGCAAGGCCTTCATGGCATAATACACCAATGCATGATTGTTCAATTCCAGCTTAAAACCCATCGGTCTAAATGCACCCAGAGCAGCACTAATTGTGGTTTTATAAACAAGTGCTTCTCTCACATGAGATCTTATTAAGAAATTGTCCACGTCTTTAACCAATCCATCCCTTGGTGTCATTTTCAAACATCTATAAGTGCTCACCTAGGGGGAAATATTCATTTAACATTATGGGACTGACCTCCAACTAATTAGCAACATGTGATTAGCCAGCAGAGGAAAGAGTAAGCATGCTTTTCGAGTTAAAAAGAAAATCCTTTCCCATTCCATTATGACAAGCTGCTTTGGCCTTTTCTGAACCAGCGGGTCTGGATCAGCCAAGCCTACTGGTTCAGATCATGGAAAGGTGTGGTCTGGAACAGTGTGGGATGCACATCAATGCCCATCCAAACCAGCCTTGCCATGAAGCTCATATGAACTTCATGTTCCTTGTCTCTGAGCCTCTGGGGGATACATTTCAGTGATCTGAAATGCATCCCCAGGCTAGTCTTGAACATGGCATGCCTTCTGAATGTCCATCAGTAGACCTGTTTAATTGGATTTACCGATATTCCTGATCAAGGCCTTCTGGATCAGAATTACACTCTGTCTAATGTAAATTAAGTGTACTGCCGGTGTGTGGGTACATGTTATAGATCCACACTTATATGGAGGTCAGTGAGGCCCAGAAACTGATTATGGGGGCTCTTAATTAGGATTATCGGTAAGTGCAGAAACAGCCTTTGGTGCTGCTTGATGCCAGTTGACTGCAGAGATTTAGATCTTACATTGTAGAATTTACAAAGGTATGTTCTCATTGCTGAAGCTAGTAGAGAAGTTGAGTGTATGTACATCAAATTGCTACATGGAGAGACGTGGCAAAATAGTTTGGTTGGTTCATTGTTCAAAGTGAATCAGCTAGTTGTGAATGTTTGCATCCAACTGAATACTTGGTTATTCAAATATCCAAAAACTCAATCAAATGAAACTAGTCAGTTTAACAGCTTGTGTTTGCAATGTTTGCCCTTGAAAATGTCTTTTTTCAATGGAAAGACAGTATTTCTTGTTTTCAAACAAGTTCAAAATGAATGCAAACTTTATTAACTTTATTAACTGGCTCACCGTCAAATTGAACAAACAGGTGCTCAGTTCAATGGCTAACCAAATAGATGATTTTGGTCTGTACACACCTCTAGTTACATGCTGTAACACATTATGCATGCTTCTACCTGGGCTGCAGATGTATATTTGGGCTATTTTAGCAAAGATGAAGGAACTATTCTGAATACATTGTTGTACCAGTTTTATTATTTGTTTTTTCGACTCATTTACTTCAGGAAATTTATCCCATGATTGCGTTTTACAACAAATGTTACAGTTGCTTCTTGTATTTTAATAACAATGCCTAATAATTTCAGTTCTGTTTTGTTTTAAGTCAAATAAGAAACAGAACACTGGAACACAAAAAGGATTTAAAAAAAGTCAGAGGCTTAAAAAAAGAGTTAATCAAACTAATCACTAGACCAAACAACATTGTCTCTTCTAGAAAACGGTGGGATTGTCTGCATTTTCTTAAATCTGTTTTTTTGGGCTGATATGCTGGCAGATACCATGGCTGCATACACACCCTACTTTTAATTCAGTTTCAGTCCACTTTCAGAGTGAGAGGATCAAACTCGTTTTCTTTATACTTTATCCAACCCAAAGGAGGATTTTGTGTTAGATAAAGTTGGAAGAAAATGACTAGTCACTTTGCTGATATGTTCTCTCACTCTGAAAGTGGACTAAAATGGATTTAAAGTTGTGTCTAAATGAAGCCATGGTGTCAGGGGCCTGTATGTAGGACCCAGCCAAGATAACCAGATGCCAAGTTACTTGTGTGTGTGCATTTCATGTGTGCGTTTAAGAAGCAGAGTTGAGCTTTTATACCACTTTTCTCACCTTTTAAGGGAATTCAAAGCAGCTGACAAACTTTCTTCTCACAACAGTCACCCCTATGAGGTAGGTGGGGCTGTGAGAGCTCAGAAGAGAGCTGTGACTAGCCCAAGCTCACCCAGTTGTCTTTGAGGAGGAGTGTAGAATCGAACTGGGAGACTACCAGATAGGATGTATGACACTCTATCCACAAGACCAAACTGGCCTTGCGGCCCATGCTTAGGGACTGCCTAGTAATTGCTTTGCTTCATAGAAGATGCTTGCACAGGAATTACAAATATCCCAGCTCCTCTCATAATGGTCTAAGTAACCTTAGGGTTGCAATGAACAACAACAATTGTCATTATTTAACTCAACAATTATTTAACCAACAATTACTATTTATTATTTATTTAACCCATCTAACTTGCAATTCTGTTTCTAAATACTGTACACAGTTACTCAATATTACGACCTCGCAAGAACTTTTTTCTTTGTTTATAAATAACAGACAAGAAAATGAGAGATATTGAAAAAGACAAAGGAAGAAAATCAACCATCTGCTAGAATAGCAACTTACCAAGGTTTATCCCTTGAGACTTTTGAAGAAAAGACCATGTGCTGTTTGCTAGTGGAGGTAATTAGATTGTCTTTGGGCGTTTTGAATGGCTTTGAGTTGTTGTTGATAGGGTTATGGCCGCTGATACAAGATTTCGGTTTCATCTGTATAAGTGATGCCCTGGAATTGCAGGGTGAAGCTGGAGATGGCAAAGGTTTACACATTGAACCATGTCTTCGTTCTACATCAGGGAAGAAAATAAGAAACAACTAAATAGAAAAAAATAAAGTAGCTAGGTAAGGGGAGGGGTAGAGAAGGACGACAACCTAAGCAATACACAGACTGTAAATCTAAAATGTTGTATAAAACAGTGGTAAGCTACAAATTTGCATTATAGGGACGGTCAAACTTAAGTTTCAAGGCAACATCTGGCAAATTGATGTCAATGAATCTGCTGCACTATCATTAGAAAATTCTCTTGGAACAGATACATGGAGGCCGACTGTGGCCCTTAAGTTTTATTTCAGAGTGCATCCGCATTCAGGATCCAAACAGCAAGACTTTGAAAAATAATTTTAATGCCTGTTCAGAATACATAATACCTCTTTATACCATCTTATCTGGCTTACATGACAGAGTGGCAAAACTTGAGAAAAAAAGGCAGCCAATATTCTGCTGTTTTTTTTGAAGTTTCATTTATTGACTCACAATTAAGAACAGAGATTTAACAAGACAGTGCACATGATTAACTGACCAGAGAGACGCAGGAGCAACTCACAGGACCATACCGGCAATTTTGTAAAGAGAAAAGAGAAATAGAAATGAGCACGCGAAATGGGCTCCAAATGCGCTTACGTCTGTTTTATCATATAATCTTAGAAAAGAGAAGCAGCTGGTTGATATATCTGCAGTCTTCTTGGAAACAGTTCTGAGTAGAAGGATGTAAAGCACTTTCTAAATGACTTGGAAAGATCAGTGTTTAGGCAACCTGATGGGCCTTTTTCCAGCCCCCTAGCAGCAAGAAAAAAGCCTTACCTGGGAACACCTGGGGCTCCTTACTCATTCTCTCCCTCCATTAAGAACACTTAGCCCTAAACCTGTTGTGCTGCTTTTATCCCACACTGAACAGAAGAAAACTGATGAGAGAATGATTGCCATAAGGTGCAAAAATTTCTGAACGCAGTGAAAGGTCCATACCAGTGTTGTTTGTCAGATTCTTTTACTTGCCTAAAACTTCTCTGAAAGCAACTTATAAAACATTAAAGAATTCTGCTAGAAAGACCAAAGGCTGTTTAGTCCACTGGCCCGTTTTCATAGCGACTAACCCTTTCCACACCCAGGACCAGAGCAGATCAACACTTTTTTAATTCATATTCATTAGCACCAGGTCTTCAGAGAAACAAAAATCAACAAAAATATGTCACTGCATTATACGAAGCACCATAGCCCAAGATCTTTCAACACCTGAATGCACACAGATGTAGCATCTAAAGCAGAAGCTGATAGAAAGAACAAAAAAAGCCACAGGTACAAGTATTTTATTTTTGCCTTCATCTTCACTGGGGAAAGGTTCAAGATTTCTAGTCAAAACTGAAAAACTGTTCACCATTTAATCACCTCAGTTTAGAATATCCTTTCTACTTTAAAAATTATTTCAAATCAAAGTTGGATACACTTTTTGTTCACTGAATTTCCACTACACGTATAACAAACTGAACCATGGCATATACTACCAAATGTAAAACCAATCACAAAAAGATTCCTTTTGCCAGTCAACAACATTCCACTATCTATTAAGATAAACAGCCTATGTCCCATCTAAAATGCTTACAAGTTAACCGAATGCAAAATAAATTTCAAAGGAAAAAGGTATTATTCTAACAAGTTAAAGCAAATAACCAGATAACCAGACAGTCATTTCACAACCCACTGTTATAAACCAATGCTAATCACTTTCACTTTCCTTATGACAAAAGTCTAGCATACACCCTTGCCTATTAAATTCATTTTTAAATTAAAAGGGCTACAAAAGATCTTTCAGAAAATGCAGGAATGGAACAAAATGTCTAATTATATATTTTTATAACCTGAAAGCGTTAAGACAATATTTACATGCATGAAGAGGAAATAGCACCAAGTTTAGCTTTTGTTCTGGTAAAATGAGTAAGTAAATGCACTGCCAAGCTGAAGAAGACTGCCGATGTTTCTGATGTTTATTTTGCTTTTTTTTTTTAAGGCAGCTTAAGACATTTATTTGACTCCCCAATGACATCACTGGAAAACTATCAGATGTTGAAATACCCACCATCTTGCTCTTTTCCTGCATTGGCTGTACACATATTTTATGTTTTGAAAAGGCTAAAAAATTATTCACTTCTGGCAGCAGAGGAGGAAGAGTTAGCCAGAAATCTGAATGTAAACTAAAGAGACTTACACCAAAATTTGGTCTGCTAAGTTAATCCAGTTCTAAGAACACTGTAAACAACTTGCACTGCTGGAACATGAAATGATTTGCATTGCGGACACTGGCAGAGAAAGACAGCAGAATGATTAAGTATTCTGCTAGAGCTAGAAACGAAGCAGACAAATGCTCCAGCAAATCGCGCCCCCATGTGCAGCTCTGCTAAGTGTTTTGACAACAGACACAAACACTACCAGGTTTCATGTTCTACCAACTGGACAATAAAACCACTGCTTTAGCAAACAGCAAAACAATATAGAAAAGTTGTTCTAAGAAACTATGAAAGTAACACTTACTGCACATTAATGTTATGTGTGTGCAATGTCTATTTGAAAACAAATAAAAATTCCTGCCACACAGTGTGGTTAACTGCTCCTCGTTGCTTGCTTTGAAGTCATTTGACAATGAAAACTTTATAAAGGTGGTTGGAACAAAAGATTTCAAATGGAAGACTACTGATATTTTGACAAGTTTCTATAATGAGGGCTGACTTTATATATCTCAAGTGTTTGGAGGCTGATCTTTAATACACTATCTTCAGAACATTGTGTACCTCATAGTTTCCATCCGATGCACTGATGAAAGGGGGGTACAAAATGTGTATAACTGCAAATTGAAGGCGTTATAACAAACAGTGTGGCTGATGAGTCAATGCTGTCACACACTTCTAGTGATCAGGAAAGCTACATTCAAATGAGTGTAAGTAATGTACTATTCATCATGGAACATTCACACATTGACAGAAAGGTGCTTTTTGTTGCAGTAGCTTGGTTGTACTAACCCTTTTGTCTTCAAAGCCCTGAAACAAGGGTGATTCTGCCCTGGCCAGTATACCGGACCAGCAAGCCAGCTAGGACCCCCCCCCCCCCCAGAGGGTCCTCCTGTAGACCCACTAATATGCAGAAAGGAGGCTCCCAATGTGCTTGCTGGTTTGGTTTACCGGCCAGTGTGGAATCACCCTAAGTGTGCCATGGCTATTCGTTTCCATTAACATATTTTTTAAAAATTATATGCCACTGTTGACTGTAGAATGGCTTAGTTAAAAGGTTTAGAATTAAAATATAATTTAAAAAAACCACTATTAAAACTGAATTTAAAAAGCGATCAGTTAGATATTTTTAATAATTACATAAATATTTGAAATAAACAAATGAATAACTGCTAGAGCACTTAATGGCTGCAAAGGAATAATTAAGCCCGTACAGGTTTAAAAATATTACAGCTTTTGTTGTAAATTAAATAACAAAGAGCCTATCCACAATCTCAAAAGAAAGAATATTTTAGAGCCTTGCCAACAAAAGGCCTAACATCCAATTTGATCTTGAGAATGCAATATTTTAATTTAATTATAGGCAAAAGGAGAATTCTTTGAGAACTTCTTTGATTTTCAAAGAAAACGAAAGGTACTGGACAAATACTGTATATTGTTCTTTATGAGAAAACCACCATGTGATTCTCAAGCCCAGACAGCATCAGATAACATGTTAGGATTAAATGGAATATGTTTCATAAACAAAAAAAAAGAACTCCATAGTCTCCTTTCATGATAATTCTAGTTATGAACTGGGAAAATCCAATGTAGGTTGGAATGTAACATCAATTTAATGAGCGTTCTAGCATATAATCCAATTAATCTGTGGTCCTAAGTTCCATGTAAAAACATAAGAAGCAAGCACAAAGGGATACAAACATACCAGTGTGCTGATGTCCACTTAAGGTCAATCATCCTAGGACAAAGATTGTGGTATGAGCTCCCCCTGCTGGTTGATTAATCCTCTTTCTCTCAAACTCAAAGTGCTCTTCAAATTTGTAAGGGTTCCATGCCTGGTAAACTTTCATTGCTCATGCCAAATACCTCCCACTCCCACAAAATTGCATGCCAAAAGTTAATGGTAAGCAAGACTATTCCTTGCAGAAGGTGAGGATGGGTTTCATTTTGAAGGGGGGGGGGGTGAACAAGATCCACAAATGAGGAAACCACAGATCCGCAGGGTCCACAATACCATTAGCTTCTAAGATTCTTGCTACATTAGCTTACTTTTGTTCCTGAACATGTGGTTTGAAAACAGATGTGCTATCACAATGATCGGAGTTCTTCTATGGCATGGACAAGACTGAAAGACAGTAACTATCTTTTGATGATTTATGACTTGCAAGAGATTCCCAAGATTTGCCACTCTGCTCATATTTAAAGCAGAGGTGTAGAAATAACAGACCAGAACTGCACATAACTTCTTCACCTACTGACCAAAACGGTTGCCTATTTCTGCCTTTGCTGGTTCTGAACAACCCCATCCAAATAGATCAATTTTGTGTCATTGTCTCTTGGTCCACTCCAAACTTTCTGCACTTCGACTCCATGCATGCATCTTTCTTTTAAAATTAAAACAAATTTGGAGCAGTACATATTCATTCGCTAAAGCAACATTACAAAGAGTTATGAAAAATGAAAAGATGTACCATGCAAAATAACATCGGTGAAATTTCTAACAACACTGGAACATCACAGATATTAAGCAGCAAGTAAAGCACTGCACAGAGCCAGTTGTCTGTGGTTACCCCAGAAGTTCACAAAGCAATAGCTTTGTTTTCTCGCTCACACTTAACGATTATCTTAGAATATATATAAATACCGCAAAAGAAGTATCTGATCCTTATTAGTTTCCACCTCTAGAGAACAAAAATTGAAAGATGGTATCTTCAAAAGGGGGCTGATGAAGAGTCTGACAGCCTCAAGCTTCATCAGTGAATTAACTCAAGAGGTTTCAATCTTGGTGTGCTCTATGATAGCATGATCACTGACCTAACTGAAAAAAGAGACTGCTTCCTAATGATCTTGACACAGTAGTTACATTCTGGGATCTGTAAGTTCTCAGAGGAATAACCAAGCAAGCACAATTCTATCAACCAGTGGACAAAAGCACCTCCCAAAGCCTTTGGGACAAAATAGGGGTGTATGAACAGTATCATGAGTGCTTTCCAAAACATTCATCCTAAAAGTCCTTTCTTATATGGGAACCGAATTTGCTAGATGAATAGCAAGGTGAGATACTGCTTCCATTTTCAGGGAGTCAAGAGCAGATGGAAGTTTTGCCTTTGTCTTCTGCTTGAAATACCCAGAAGCAATTGGTGGGCTACTCTGTGAGACAAGATGCTGGACTAGATGGGTTGTGGCCTGATCCAGTAGGGCTCCTCCTATGTCCTTATGTTAACATATCTTGTTTTTTACTTCCCCTCCAAGGACTTTTAGGAGTTTGAGTGCAGGGCCCTCTGTTGTTGCCTTAGGATACATGCTGGCAACATTGCTAGATGAGTGCTG
The DNA here is from genome assembly GCA_023333525.1 of Aspidoscelis tigris stejnegeri. Taxonomy (NCBI): domain Eukaryota; kingdom Metazoa; phylum Chordata; class Lepidosauria; order Squamata; family Teiidae; genus Aspidoscelis; species Aspidoscelis tigris. The sequence continues at coordinate 77,377,942 of JALMGA010000005.1, read as the reverse complement.
AGAAATCTGAAAGGGAACTCACCTGTTCCTAACAGAACAGACATAACCATGTCTCCCCCACTCAATGGAGAGTCCAAGATTGCTAGGAGCATCACCTTGCAGTTCCAGGATTCTTTAAACCCTTCCAAAGGGCTTCAAATTCCTGTTCACACAAGCACTATCACTGCATGGCACCAAATGGCTTTGTGCTTACTGGGGCTTTCCTCGGACCCCACTAGGCTTCGACATACCAGATATTATTATTTGGTCCCTGAGTAAGTGAGGTGTGGTTTGGAAAGCATTCAAGATAGAGTTTTGGTTCTCCTACTCAAGGGCCTTGTGTTTCTAATTAGCTGTTTGTGTAAAAGTAAGTAGTCAGGATATATATCAACATTAAACAATTAAACATAGTGTGTGTGTTTCAAAATTAGTCTCAATTATCACTACCTTATACAACTTTAACCTTTCCAGAAACTCACACAAGGACACAATTTCAAAGGAAGTATGAAAAGAATGGGTCTGAAATGTCAGAAAACAGACCTGTTTGGTCATCCTTCATGTCACTATCAACAGGACCTTGTGCTGATATAGACTTTGTTCACGAGTAGCAAAGAAAGTTCCTCAAAAGTTCCTTAGACAGTAGCATGTAGACCTTGTGTCCTCATCACATCTCTGATCTTCCTAGAAGGTTGCAGAAATCGGGGAGAGAGTAGTATATGAACAATCCCACCTGCTAACCATCTCTAAGATGTCTCTAAGTTGTTTAGGGGTGTTTTTCCACTAGCACTAAGTACCCATTAAGTACCCATTAGGGACCTATTAAGGACCCATTAGGTTCAGAGCAGGAAGACCCCATTTCCACTGCAGACCCCATTAGAGCCACATTTGTTTCCACCTGTTCTAGGGAAATCCGGATTAAATGGGTCCTTCAGGACCTATAATCCAGATTTCCTGTAGACCGCATTAAAGGGGTCTGCAATAGGGTCTTCAAGCATCAAATCCAGATTATATGGAGCGTGTTTCCACCATGATCGGGCAATGGGGTCTAGGGGTCGGCTCCGGGGGGGGGGCACCCTTGGGAGGGTGCTCCGAAACCCAAAGCTCTGAAGCATGTGCATAATCTCCGAAGACGGCTCCAAAGGAAACTCCGGAGAATGGCACAGGTTTTGAAGATGACCTGTCAGAGCAATGCCGTTTCTACGGAGCTTTGTCCAAAGCTCTGGAGAATCTCCAGAGTGATTTGCAGCTATCTTCGAAGATTCTCTGGAGCCACTCCACAGAATCTCCAGAGCCTCTACAGAGTTTGCAGCCCCCCAAAAACATGGGGTGATGGGTGGTGTGAAGACCATGGGCTTTTTGCAGCCTGAAGGGAATAAACCATGGGGCTTTTCTTTTTTTACTAAGCTTCCAGGACTTGGGGAAGTAGGGGGTCGGGTTCCTGCCCTACAGGTGGGTCAGCTGACCTTCCTGTCCAATCAAGAGCTGGGAGGGAGGAACTCATATAAAAGGAAGAAACACACTGAGAGAAGTGTGGGTGGATTAGAACAGGGAAAAAGATACGAGTTAGGAAAAACTATCAGCCATTCACCACGTGCACTTCACTAACAGAGTGAAGAAGGGAGGGAGAGAGGGAGAAGGCTAAGCAGCAGGGTCACCTGCAGACACGATAGTCTTGCAGGCCAACAAGGGCTGAGGCCTAGAAGGGCAGGCAGCTGCTTGTATGGTAAAGCAAGGATCTTAGCTTAGGCAAGGAGCTGCTTAGGAAGGAACAGAGGCCTCATTTGAACTATTGGGACTGGGATTATTTTGCAACAGGAATTTATTAAGATTGGAATCTTGCAGGCAACTAAGTTGACAAGAGAGTCAAATGCTACATTTACATTTATTACTTGAACTGAGGCTGAATTAAGCTATTTCATTTGGTTTTTGCTATTTGCTTTGCTTATATTACTTATTGCTGTATATAATAAATACTTATTTGGTTTATATCTACAGCTGGGTCAAGTGATTATTCCAGATAGCAGTTCAAGTGGGATGCATTTTCAAGTTAACTTTGCAACATGGTGCCTTGTACTACCTGGCATTTGGGTATTCCTCGCCATTGGGATATTGGGGCGCTACGCTTAGGCGGGTGACCAGTGTCTTGGTGACAGGCAGTTATCATAGGTGGGCCCCATGTGGGTAGATCCAGATTCACCACATGGGCGCTCTGGTGTTTCCACTGCGAGCACGCTAGCGCCCATTGCTATTGGGTGCTACACCGCCCGTGGAAACACAATAGGTACCTCCTTATATCTGGATCTACTAAATCTGGATCAGTTGAAGACCCATTCCTTAGATCCGGATCATCTTAAATCCGGATTAAGGGAGGTAAGTGGAAAAAACCCTTACTTTTTTTAAAAAAATCCATGTGAACATGGCTTTACAGGCCAACTTTGGCAGGAGGTTCACAAGAATAGTATACGGTACACCCAATCCTCTTCTTCAGATGTAGAAAGACATCAACAGAAAGTAGTATCTTCAATGATGTAAACAGTTTAATATGTATTTGGAATAAAAGGGGAACCAAGGTGAATGAGAATACAGATTTCACTTTCTGTACAGAAGTCAAAAGTCTGTGCTGCCAATAAACAAAATTTAAAGAGTATTTACAAGGAAACAACTCAAACCGATTCTGTGCAAGAATGTCAATGATCATAAAACAAATCTGAAACCAGCAAGCAAGATATACCAGAAAGGGGAAACAGTGAGAAGTTAGAAGAACAAATTATTTGATTAGAGGTAACAAGAGATGTTTTATAATCTAGGGCTGCATTCATACCATAGTTTATCACAATGCAGCCTCAAAGATATGGTGATATGGTGAGCTGCAGCCAAAGCTAGCAAACTGTGGAGATCTCCTGAAGATGTTGCAAGCAAGCTGAACACATTAAGAAGACCTAGAAGTGCTCAGCTGTTCAAAATATTAGAACAAAGGGCTATATGTAACAAAAGAAAATATATATTTAAAGAGTTCCTTTATCTAATGTTACACTGCTAAAAACCCACTTCCGTGTGCTTCTGCTGCAAACCTTGATAACTGAAGGTTGCCATGAAACTGGAACTGTCAAAATCAGTAAGTTTTAGAAGGACCTGCATCCGTACTCTAGATAAAGGGACTCTAATAGGTTGAGGGAAGACGAGATATTATTCATGGAGACTAAGAACTGTGAGACCAACCACAGTCACAGATTTGGAACAAAGAAGGCTATGAGATTTAATCACTAGGAAAATCTGGACCACTTGAGAAAAATGAAAATGGAATTTGTTTTCTGACCCTTGTTCTGGAGTTCAGATGGAAAAAGAAAATATATTCTCTTGGTGAGAAATATGTAGCATTTCCCCCAAGATAAAATCCTGCACTTAACTTGGATAAGATGTGAAGAACCATCTCTCAGGAAAAAGTCTACTTCAACTGATCAACCTGCCGGCATTTCATTTTTTGAAGCCTGAGCACCAAATTTGGTGACGTGACCCCAAAAGCTTAGGGGGAACACTTTGTGGTTCCTGACTGTTCATGTAAATGTATAAGATGCAGTCTCATAAAAACCTTCACATGTAAATGAAATCAAACTTAGAATGTTTTTTTCCTTGGGATTTCTTCCAAGTCTGCAGCCTTTGGGCAAAAGTGTCTTCACAGTAGACTATCACTATAGTTCTGGCTTGGAAAAAGCCTAAGCTGGGGTGTCTCTCCTGTTATTAGTCTGATGTTTCCAGTGAATGATTGGGTGCTCATAGGCTGCCAGACATCATTGGACCTCCACTCCCCACTTGTCAGCTTAGCCTAAGGTAAGCAGTCCTACAGTATTTGGACAATCACAGATTGGCCACTCTCACTTTTCTGAGTTTCAGAATTATCCCAATATCGACAGGCTGAAGAGCAGAAGACACAGTAAACAATCCTTCTATATCTGGAACTGGCTCTATTGACTGACTCACCAGGAGATAAATGTCACTTATTCTCTATTTCTTTTGACTGTCAAAGACAGGAGACAGATTAAACTGATCTGGCCAGATACAAGAGACTTCCATGGAACAGCCTTCTTCAACTGTCTGAATCACCCACATCTGAAATAACTATCTTCAGTGTATGCACAAAAGACTGGAGCCTGTCATCCACTAGAAAGAGAACACACCTGTCCTTCCTGCAAGAGAGGAAATAAAAAAATAATAAAAAAAGAGCAAAGGGCAATTTGTAAGAATGTTGATACTGGCTGAAACCAACCATGGCTTACACTATGGCCATTTAAGCTTGACGCTCCACAGACTCTGCGCATAAACAACAAAAAGAAGGCAAATTATAATAAAGGGAAGACACTAATAACCTAAAAATGCACTGGAAGTGGTTCCTAAGCCTTATCTCAGAGAATATTCTCCATTTGCCTGGGTGGGAAAAAAAGGAAAGAGTTGGTCGTGTGTGTACTAACTTTCACTTTCTTTGTTTTCTTTTTTGGTCTTTTGTTCCAGAATTGTGACAAATCTTTGTCTCCAATAGGAAGACAGACTGGAGATGGGTAGAGAGTTCACACCTCCAAAATGTCTCTTTAGATCTGCCTACCTGATCCCTAAGTGGATAAAACTGGCCTAGGAATATTATTTTCCCTTCAATGACAGTGGGGGGAAAGTCTTCAATACATGTAACAATTAATGAAGCAGGGACTAGTTACCATGCCATAGGTTTCGGAAGTAGTAAATATTTTAAAGCACACAAAGAAAAAAAATTCAGAGGAAACGAGATATACACATTTATAAATGTCTACAGCTATCAGATACCCATTAAAGTTCAGGCAAGACCTACATTTTTGGCCACCTCTCGACATGATTTTAAAACTCCCATTCAGACTATTCCAAGGGTACTTACTATTCATACTCTATTCCCAAATCTATTTACATCATAAAATATTGCAACGGATCATTCCCACCAGCCCCAGCTGGTAAAAAATCTGCTGACTAGGGCTCATGGGAGATGTAGTTCAAAACATCTGTGATCATCAAATCGGAAAAAGCTGACCAATTATTGCAGTGACTGGCAAGTTACTATAAAGTTTTGATTTTTCAAATGAAACCCAGCCAGCTTTGATGTCCCGCTGCAGGGATAGTTGTCCGTAATTCTCGACAGAAGAGAGATCAAAATAATTTTAAATTACCACAGTGTAATATATGTATATGTATGTGTGTGTGTGTGTGTGTGTGTGTGTATATATATATATATATTGTTAAGACCAGTGAGCATTCCTGTGTTCTCTCCTTGGAAACTGTTATTTAATGATGCCAAGGAACCAAGCCTAACATCTCGGTAAATATGCACAATAAAATTAGAGAAAGAGGGGACAGATTTTTAAAGAAAGAATAGTGAAAAGGGGCAAATTACTAAGCCAGAAGTTATCAAGAGTCCTACCTAGCTTTGGGCATAAAAAGCTGTTGTTGGACGGACTGTTTACATTTTCCCTTTCTGGTGTGAATGTCTTGCAAACATCCACATGGGCAAACTGCAGAATATCTGTTCAGACTTTATGCCAAACAGGCTCCATATGAACAGATGCACAGTTGGTTTCTATCAGGCACAAGAAATCAAGTGGAAACACATTACAGGATTTTTAGGTGCAGATAAGCTTGCACTGGGAAGCAAAGAAATCCATTCCAGAAAGTACTTGGCTGTTTTCTTGCAAGTTTTAGATTTCTTGCAAATTTCCAACACTACAGAAGTTTTATTAGGAAGGACACAATGAAATGCTATACTCATGCTTCAAACCAAACGATAGATGAATCTGAGCAAAAGCATAATGTTCATATGCTCCTTTCTCCTCCTCCTATGCAATCATGAAGATGTTTGCCAAGTTTAGCTTAATATTTACAGAATTACAAAATCACATCCCATAGGAATTGCAGATCCTGGTTTAAAACCAAGTCTATTCAGTTTCAAACACATTTCTGGTTTCAGGTTTCGTTGACTCTATCTTTGCAGTATACTCATGGAATTAGTGTCCAGTTCGGGGGACCGGTCATTATGAAAGATGGTACATAAGCACCGAAGCAACATCTGAAGCTAAGACTGTGTGTGTGTGTGTGTGTGTGTGTATATGTACTGCTGAACTCACACTTCCTTCCTTTGCAAGGAAATGTAGCTGAGATCTTCAGAGCATATTTCACTGAAGTGTTTGTTGCTTTCCATTGTGCAGTAAATGTGGAGTCCCACTGCACATATATCTTGATGGCATAAACACCTCTAACAATATCTTTAAAATGTTTGGGAGATAACACACTCATACTAGGAGCCTCTCTTCTGCATGAACTACCCAGGCTACCCTAATACTGCATCAGTGTGCAGAAGGGAGCCTCCTAATAGGATTGCTGGCCAGGTATACTGGCTAATGTGGAATTGACCTTAGGCTCTTTCTGCATTGGGCCTTATTCCAGGATATATCCCGGAATAAGGCCCAGTGCAGAAAGAGGCTTACCTATTCATATGAGCCAGGCAGTTTCAACCGTCTTCTCTTCTTCTGTTTAAAAATCCAAACAAAAAAAGGAAAGGCCATGCTAAAGGGTGATAAATCATTTATATATTTACTTGTTTTATGTGCTACGGATATAAAGCATCTTAAAATGTGCAATTTGAATGTGCACCAGTGACCAATATACTACTGCATTCAAACATCAAGCAAAGCTCCAGCTGTCCATGTGGTTACAAAGCTTTTACCTGGAATGGAACTGCATTTCTGCACATCACCATTTCTCTCTTTAATCATTAACCTTGGATTTCTGTTTTAGTGGACATATTCTTATTGACGATACAAAAACAATTGTACAATCCTGAACTACACTCACTTGCCCAACCTCTTCAAACAAAAGTCAAACGCAGCTGCTCTCCTGAAACACGGACTTCAAAAGATCGCTTTTTACTGTTTCCATCTCAGTAAGGGCAAGAGTTTCCTGCTATGAAGATCTACTTGCTCCAAACCGTTTCTTAAATTGTTTGAGGCAGGCAAAGGACCGAGAGGAACGCTAAATGAGGCCAATCCATTTCGAGCATGAGTTCAACATATTTTGCACAATATTTCAGTGTTTTGAGATCACACCCTTTAATTACTTTTACAAAATTACACTGAAGGACCCAAGTTACCTATCCAAGAGTTGCACATAAGACAGCCTAGCTGAATCCTTAAATTTTATTTTTCACCGGTGAAAAGAAAAACAAGACCAATAATACAATTTGCAAAAAGAAAAAGGAAGACTATCCAACAGTTCAATTGGAAACTACAAGTATCACACAAATGAGAAGTGAGTAAGAGGAATGATCTGATAGTATCAAAGGGTCGTTCTGTGCTGGCTGGCAGATTAGAAAAAGTGTACTAGGAGCAACCCTTCTGCTCGCTGATGCGGTCCAAGGGAGGCCCCACCGGTGGTCTCTTTTAGACCGCATCAGTATACAGAAGTTAGGCCACTAGTACACTTGGGCTCTGGTCACACTTAAGGTTTAATCCAGCTTCGGTCCACTTACAGAGGGAGAGAATACATCAGTAAAGTGACAAGCTGTTTTCTTTCAGTGTTAAATAACTCAGAAAATTCATCTTTGGGATAGACAAAGTGGAAAGAAAATTCTGATCACTTTGCTGATGCGTTCTCTTGCTCTGGAAGTGGGCTGAAGCCAGATTAAACCTTAGGTTTGACCATAGCATTGGTGGTCCAGTATACTGGCCAGTGCTGAATACTCCTAAGTGAACAAGCAGAAAAGTTATAACAAAATGAACCACGTTCACCTCAGATTATTCAGAGACTAATTTCAAATTTTTAACTTTCTGCTCTAAGATTACAGACCAGGTATAAATGCAGCAATGGAGCCTGCAGGACAAAAAACAGGATATAGCTACAGATTCATACAGGAGGATTACACCAATATGTTAATACTACTGTATTTCATTCCACATAAGATGCAGTGGCATATAAGAAGCACCTATAATTTTCAAGGCATATACAGGGAAGATGAATATAGAAATAAGACGCAGGGTGAAATTCTGGAAAACAGGTAGGTCTTACATAGCACAAAATACAGTAGATCTATTTTAATAGATCAACTATATATTATTAAAGCACGAAAATGCATATATATGACTATTAAGAAAGTAACACATATAGTAAAAATCCTATGTTAAATATATGTTCTGCTCTGATCCAACTTGTCCCAGGTCATTCTTTCACACTGCTTAAATATTCAGAAGAAAAAATATTCAAGGACAAAGTCTCATTTATTTACATTCAATGTTGTTTTGTTGCAATTAAGATTTTTTTTTCACAGTAAATCTGTCATCACAAAATTGAGGATCAGATAAAGATTGCTTTAGCCAGCAATGCACTATAGTCTTGGGCTTGTGCGTGCATGCTATAATGTACAAAATGTTGTCCAAGGAAGTAATGCAAAATAATATATTCATGTTGAAACCTCACAGTATTCAGCCCTTCATATGTGGACTGACAGTGGTGTAGATAGGCAGGGCTGCACAGGAAGTGGTCCTTGAAATGTTCAGACAGAGTGGTTGGTGAAACATGTCAGCCTTACTATGAAATATAGCAAGGTGGATTATGAATGGCACTGAGACCAGGCGGCACAGTACTCATGCTGGATAGCTTCCATCCAATGCAAAAAAATAAATCAAACTGGCCATTAGGATAGTAAAATTATATTTATTCAAACAAGGGGGGGGCATAAAGATAACATCCTTATTGATTGCACCCTACATTTAGTAGTAATAGGGATCAAAATAGGCCCTTCTTCATTCACTTATTTGCAACTGTATCCTGTCCTATTCCAGAAGAAGAAGAAGAAGAAGAAGGAGAAGAAGAAGAAGATTTGGCTTTTTCTATCCCGCTTTCCTCACCCACTTAAGGGGACTCAAAGCGGCTGACAAAGCTTTTCTATTCTTCTCCCCACAACAGAACACCCTGTGAGGTAGGTGGGGCTGTGAGAGCTCAGAAGAGAGCTGACTAGCCCAAGGTCACCCAGCTGGCTTCATGGGAGAGGGCGGGATAGAACCCAGTATTCCCAGATAAGAGTCCAGCTCCCTAACCACTAGACCAAACTGGCTCACACCAAAGGCCTCAGGGCGGGTTACAACTGCCCAATTTAAAAAGATAGGTGTCTCAATGACTACTAGAATGGATGCCTCTGAGTTGAAGAGATAGGCAGGATGGCTCTAAAGGCCGTTTGCGGGAAAACAAGAGCAAGTGAAGGTTTCGCCTTTGTCTTCTGCTTTCGATGGCCAGAAGCAACTGGTGGGCCACTGCGTGAGACAGGATGCTGCACTAGATGGGCTGCGTCCTGATCCAGCAGTGCTCTTCGTCAGTTCTTAATGAATCTGCTGGTGCCAGGAACTCACTCTCTTTAAGGAGAAGGCGACTGTCAAGACTAGGGATGTGCACGAATATTCGAAACGTTTGAAATTCGACTGAATTTGTCTGAATTTGAACATTCGAAAGTGAATTGAATGTCTATAAATTCAAATTTGAACATTCAAACAAATTTTGGATTTTTGAAACATTTGTACAAATTATTCAGATATTTGTTGTTGCCTGTATGCATCTTTCCCGCATCCATACGCATTTGTACGGGTCCATACAGGACAAAAATGGGATGCATACAGGATAGATATGGATGCGTATGGGCACATACGAATTGAAAATTCGCAAACAGATTTGAACGTATGCAAATCAAATTGAATGTGAATACATTTGAATTTTAACATTCAAATGTACTTGAATTTTCAGATATTCAATTTGAATCAAATCCTGAAAATTGCATTCGTGCCCACCCCTAGTCATGACCTTGTGTAAACTCAACTCAGCACAGAATGACAATCTCTAGTACTAAGCCTAAGAGCCAGGGAAATAAGGCCTATCCTCTGCTGAAATACCACAGGGGTGGGACAGCAGAAGAGACTTGCTGGCTTCCTCTACTGGGCCCAGTGGGTTCGGAGTATCTTTGGAACACAGAAGCAAACCAAAGGAAGCCTTCTTGCTTCAGTTCATAACAAAAGCAGCGAACTGCCTCTGCTTGCAGTTCTAAATCTTGCTCACTAGCACCAGGTTTGTCAAAGGGGTGTCTTTTGAAGAAGGAGAGACCAAGGGGCATTTTACACTTACATGAATGGAATGGTATAATAATATCATCCCAGTCGGGTAAGCAGCAGCCATCTGCACTTCAAGTACTGGAAAAGGCCCATACCAAATGTGCAAATGGCTAGGGCAGATTTGTGGCAAAATACCATGCATGCTCAAATATTACCATGATGTTCTGGATGCCTGGATGTTTCCTGGCAAATCCGTGGCAACTCCCAGTGAGCTGCAGCGGTGGCCAGGTGTGGACACACCAGACTAGTGAGTGGATTGTGGCTCACTAAGGCGTACAGGATTCCTGATAAGTGGTACAGGAAATTGTCTTGGCCTACTTCTCATTTAGGAACAGATACACACAAAGCATCTGCCATCCAACGGCTTCAAAATGTGTGCTGTTCAGCTTATACCAAATCTGTTATTGGTCAGGAACTATTTCTTGTGGTAAACGTACATCAAGCCATAATCCGGGAACAAAAGATTTCACTTACCGCAATGTGACTGGAAAACCTGTGGCTTGACTACCTGATTGCAGATATTGCACACTACTAGATAGAAATCATCATGAGCTGGATAATGGCCAAATAAGTGCATATCTGTGGGAAAGTTAAAGAAAATACATATATACAGGTATTAGAAGGCATCCTTTCAAAAGCATATTTGCCTTTCAAATGTACTATCACTCTGTATACATTTTAGAAAAAAAACACATACGTTCCATGTAAAAGACCCATTGATAAATCTGATTTTTTCCCAATTCCAAATTCTAAGTCAGCTGTTCTCATATAAAGTAGGGATGGGACAAACACTCAAAAGGCATATGGGGAAAAAATCACAACCATCTCCTCCTTCAGCGAGAGAGATTTTTTTTTTAAAAAAAAAAATGAGTTAGTATTAAGACAAGCTACAAAAAGTACCAAATAACGATGTCTGGCAAATCAACTCTGATATAGCATGAGGTGGAAGGATCACATGCATGATGCTGCCTGGCATCAGACAGAGACATTAAAAGTTGGGTCACAAAGAACATGAAACTCATGGTGAAGCCCTTGCTTTTTGTTTCCATGTATAGAGGACTCTAAGGTGTGACTGAAGCTCAGTGGTACAAGCAAAGTGCCTGGAAAGCAGACAGTTATCGGTTCAATCCCCAACCTCTTCCAGGAAGCAGGTAAAGGCAAACCACTTCTGTATGTCTGCCAAGCAAACTGCACAGAGGTGCCGCATGGAGTCAACCAGGAATTGGTCACGACACTGTGGGATCCACCACCACCAACTATGGTATTATTCACATTGTCTCTCATTAGATGTTATAAGGCAGGGGTAAGGAATAGGGTTGCTCAGTTAAATAACTTTTATCAGTAAGCCACAGAATTAGCCAGGAAAAGAATTAGTGTACAGTGACTAGCTTATTACACAGCACCATTATCAGCACCATTGTGCTAACAGAACAAAAACTAACCACAGAAAATGTAAAAGAGGACAATCTGATGTCTTCAAAAGTTGCTACATTTGTTTGGACCGCAGAAAATCTATTTACAACCTAAATGTTCCACACTAGCATTTCTAAAAAGAAAAAGAAAGAAAATGTAGTGACCCTACGTATGTATATGAGCACAGAGACATGTATGAACATACAATGTAACAGTTTCACATTGTATAGATTCTTGAAACAGTTACAAGGGTGCTTCCTTTGAAAGATCTTAATCCTTCCCTCCAATTCTCATTTTTTGTAAAAATGTTTATTAAGCTGTCAACTCTACCCTACTGCCCATTACTAAGTTGAAACGAGGGTGGATGCTTGGCCAATTAAGCAAAAGTTTCACCCTTTCACCCAGTGTGGTAACTCTGAATGCAGAAGACTACATTCAAATGAGTAAATTTTCAAATAAGAGGTAAAAATAAACCTGGCAATCCCAACTTGTCGTATATTGAAATGGCTGCATTTATACCGCTTTTTGTGTAACTTTGTTGGTTTGTCCTCTGCTTTAGTACTGTTATACGTTTGCTTGTTTTTAATGTTATAAGTTCTGTTTTGTTCAGTTTATGGTTCATTTAATATACTGAATTATATGGTTGCAATTTTTAAATAAACTAGTAGTTGCAGTTGCGGTCGCAGTAATAATAATAATTATAAGATGATGATGATGATGATGAAAGAGGCTGAATGCATAACCTAGTGGGAGTGGGTCCAAAGGTGGCAAAGAAAGTAAGAAAGGTACACTACTTTTAAGGCTCTGGACTGCATTCTTTTATACAGTCTTGATATGTGTGTGTTTTAAATGTTGTGAGCCGCCCAGAGACCCTTGGGGATGGGGTGGGATATAAATATAAATAAATAAAATTCTTCTATGTTTATCTTACAAGATCTTCTACATTTTACAATGCACATGAAGTCTACAAAGCACCGGGCTCCAAAGAGTAAATACAACGGTCCAAGTTAACTGCTGTATCACTCTAAAGCTAACACTCATATTACTGACAACATTCATTTCTGATACACTGTAAGTTTTTAAAAGAAAAAAAAATAGTTAGGCTACTGAAGAAGATCTGACCCCTCTTATTACAGTACCGTATCTAATGTTAGCCCTGGATTGTTTCTAGACATGCTGGGGTGTCTCTTCAGTTTTCCCTTCTGTCCAGAACTCAATATTTATTACTATGTCCCTTCTATTTTCTGTTCAAAGACTTCTTGATGAATCAAAGAGTGATTTAATACTGCTCATCTACTCTATGGCTCTTGTATTGGTTGCAAAACCCATTTGATCTTGGAAAATAGGTAGGATCAGATTTGATTTGTACTTGCATGGGGTTCCACTTGGTGATATGGGCTAAACTATGGAGCTGAAACATATCCTGGAAGAAGACTGCAGAAAACCATTAACTTTATTGCAGATGAGGACTTACTGGAAACCTCTTTTTGGTCTCCCTAAATCATGCAATGAACCAAAGCACCATATGAAGAATCAAAACTAACTTCTTCTGCCACCCTCTGGTCCCAATACATATCACTACTGGTTCACATAACAAAGGAGGTTTCAACACTTAATTTACTAGCACACTCCAGCCTGTCCTGATCTGAGCCCAACAGATGATGTCTGCATTGTGAGGGCTGAATAGCCATTATCTTGGCCCAAAACCAGCAACAGCGTGCATGTGCCTTCCCTGTTCTGCTTCAGGCAAAGCATACTGCCATTGCAAGCCCCACCCACTGTTTCCTGTGATTAGTTAATGTCCCCATAATTTCAGTATTGTGCCTGGTGTGTTAGGGCAGGGTTGAACTAGCTCTGTGTTGGGATTTTGGAGATTATTTTTAAAGCTTGCATAATAAACAATGGAAAACACTGCAGCCTCATTTGCAAAGGTTATATAATTATGCAAGGTTCAAAGATGGGGATGAAGATCTTTCCAAACAGGTCCATTGCTGTAATAGTACTAGTCCTGTGTGGAAGTACTAGTCCTGTGTGGAAGACACATACTAGCAAACAATTTGTTTCAGTATACCAGACAAGTGCCTGTAAAAGACCCAAATATCACTCAAAAGAAGCACTTCAGCCTTAACAAACTAAGTCGTAGTGGAACTCTGATAAATCTGAACCATTTGGTGTTCCATTTAGATTGCATATACGAAGATGTACCAAACGGAAAATGAGTTTTGAGTTATAAAACAAAGAACCAACGAACTATTGCTACCACTAGCTAAGCTTAACTAAGGGGTCAAATTTTTATATAAAACTACTTCTCTAACTGGTCAAGACAAAATTGTTCTGTGAATAGCATACAACTAAAGTGATACTTTCTGAAACACCAATCTATGCTACAAAATAATCAGCCAGGTCATCTAACCATCAAGCAAAGGCTTGGCCTATTTGTATCATCACAGAAAACTCACACAAAGGAAAGCATATCTTGTTCAAACGAAGCATGATCCTGCATTCATCTACAATAATAATGTGAAGAAGATGCATCTCTGAGGTGGTTTAGCAAAGGTTTGCAGGCGGGATAGTTCACACATCAGTCTGTCTCTCCCCCCCCCCCTCTCATGATCATTCTGGGCTAGAAAAGGTGGATTGGAGATAGAATGAGAACATGAATGCCACATGCTACCATCTCTAAATCTCTTCTGAGTTGCTTTTCCCCCACTTCTGAATGCAGACAGAGACATTACTGCATCTGGCAGTGGAGGAAAAAAGTTTGTGCTTAATCTGCATAGGGGTCCAAGAAGGACCACATAACCCAATATAAACTCCAGGCCTTACTCCACACATTTTGGCCAGCCCCCCCCCCACACACACACAGATGCTGCTTTCAGCCATTATTTGCCTTGGAATTAAGTGTTAATGAGTCCAACACAACACCATTTCAACAGGTTACTCTGCTATTATTCAATCACTACTCAAATATCTACAACTAATGTACTTAACGGCATTCTATTATCTTTCCCACCATTGATTCCTCTTCTTTTGGCCTTCTGGAAAATTGCAACCACGCATTACTTGTGCAGACTTTTGTTGCTTTTGTTACTTTTGTTGCCTGGTTAACAATCTAATGTCAATACATTTTTAATTCCCAGGTGCAGGGGTACAGTTCAGTTTCAATAGAAAATACATGAGGAGAAGAGATTCAGTCTTTTACTTTCCCAGGTGCAATTCCAGTACAAATTGTCTCTTTACCGTGCAGCAAACTAATATTTGCAAACTAATACTCCACAGGGAAGGAGTAAGGCTCCATTTAGTCTTAATAGCATCTGGTATTAAATATTTTTTTAAATGCAGATGTTGCCAGTGATACACTTACAACATCTCGTTAAATCCTAAAATGTGCTGGGAGTAGGAACAAGCAAAGAGCTTCACATGTGCATCTGTATGCAGTCCACATGGAAAATGACAATCTAATTCCCCAGACAAAATTGCACTTCCAGAAAAAGTCATGAACAGCAATTTAAACACCTTTTCCCCCCCCAAAGAGAAATGGAAATCAATCTGAAATAGTACAATCTTGTACTCAGCAGTACTCAGTGTTGCCTAAGAAGTAAAACTTTAAAAACCAGGTACCAAAATTCTAACACGGGAGAGGGGCAATGCTCACCATTTTATACAGGTCTGATTTAACAGAAACAATCAACAAAAGCAATTTCTCATTTTATTCGGCAGGGATGTAAGACAGTGGAAACGCATCCTCAGGACGGTGTTCCTCCGTTATTATTGCCAGACTCATCTTCTGGCTATAATCCTTATTTTAACAAGAAGATTGATCGTTCTTCCTGGTCCAAGCCAAGCTGACTAGGTGTTGAGGCTCCAACAGGAATTAAGAACAGCTGGCATCAAAATCAGGTTAGAAGTGAAATCTACTTCCATGCTGACGGTGAAACAATGCACTAATGGAAAGCGCACACAGCTATGGCCTCAACTTATTCATCACTGGAGAAAGCGTCCAAGAATTTCAGGAGTCAGTTGTTTGGTACATTCCTCAGTAGACAAATATTGCCCCTAATAACATCTGAACGAAACAGCTAACCAGAGTACAAATTCACACTACATTTCTGTACTTACATTGTATCATAATAGTTCTCATGCAGGTACCAGTAGCACTTATATCTCTAGCTCACTGGTAGAGCAAACTGTTGAAGCAGAGAGTTGACGGCTTGATGTCCAGCCCCACCCCAGAAGTAGCCAATAGCAAACTATTTTTATGAATGAATGAATGAATGATGAATGAATGAATGAATGAATGAGTATGGTCACAGAGCAGAATTAACCCATAATATCACCATTAATATCACTATTACAGGAAACCCAGCATCACTGCTGGATTTCTCATAATAGGTTTTTGATCAACTAAATCAGGACTATATTGGTAATGTCTCAGATGTGTCTAGCATTCCGAATATAGTGCTGAGACAATCGTGGATTTTATCTATGTTCTTGGAAGCACCAGTGTGTTTTTTGAGAGTAAAAAAAATTGAAGTGAAACCAAAAAGAGATGTTTAGGGTTCATCTCAGTCATGATGAGCAGTTAGATACTTTAATACTGAGAGTAAAAATATGTCCCTCACATAAGTGACTCCTTTGTAAAAATGTACAAGAATTGTGCTCTGTTCCAGATATTTGTGATGATCTGGGCTTTTGTAGTAATAGAAGCCCAGGAGGAATGAAACTCAACATAGAGCTTAGAAAGAAAAGTACTGGGAAGCATTTCTTGCTGCGGCTAGATGGGGCTAAAGCAAGTATCATTCTAGTCAGGCTGTGGTCACAAGGTTTAATCCAGCTTCAGTCCACTTTCAGAGTGAGAGAATACATCATCAAAGTGACAAGCTGTTTTCTTTATATGTTAAAGAACTCAGAAAATTCACCTTTGGGATGGATAATGTGGAAAGAAAATTACTTATCACTTTACTGATGTGTTCTCTCTCTCCGAAGGTGGACTGAACCTGTTTGGGGACCCCTTTTCCAGACTAATTCAGTTTACAGTATTAAATAGTTTGGCTACTCATTACTGTGACATCTGATTTTAGTGCCTTCTAGAAATTTTTGCAGCTGCCTCTTCTACTCTCACCCTAGCTTAAGCCTCTATGCCACATTAAATTTTCCTGGTCTTCTGGCACCATGAAAGCCCAGAAGAGGTGAAGAGGCCAAACTGCCAAATACCTACTCTTTTGTTTGGCTGTCTTTTTAAAGGTTCAAAAAGGGATGAGGAAGGGTGTGGTGTTAAGTTCTGGAGGTAAGAGTTCACAGAGACCACAATGTTAACCTCTTTCCTATGGACCATCAAAAATGTGAGATTGAGTCTTCCTCTCTGTAGTAATGTTCCCTTATAATAAGGTTACATTTTGCAACAAACTATTTAGTACATGGAATCTGTTTCTGAGATGCTTCACCCACATATTTAAAAACATAAGAAGATGTGGAATGTGTGTGCAAATGTATCTTAAGTTTCTGGGATTACTGGAGAGCATCACTGTTAACTTTGGACTTCTAAAAGTCATCTTTAACATCATACCCTCAGGGCACAGTCAGAACTTAAAATGCTTTAACTCCTCAAATGCTCCATGGGATTGGAAGAACACCATGCAATTATTATTGGAGAAATACACACTTTTCTTAACATTCCTACTGAGTCCCCAAAACTGGGGAAATTGATCTCCCAACTAGATGATCAGAATAATAATAATTTGCCACAGGTCAGAGCATTTAGCCGTACTTCTGATTTTATTTCATTAAACCTAAAGGTCAACGAGCACAGTAGTTAACAGAGACCAGCTTTTATAGGGTATGTCAGGCATTTACTGCACTGAGGTCCCCAACAGTACCTTCTGCAATGCTGTTTGATAGATATCAGAATATTCCAGTTACACAGATAATATGTTCATGCTCTCAGGGACAAACTGAGAACCTTCCATTTTACTATCTTTAAGATGGTGCGATCCAAATGCAATCATATGTGTTTAATGAGATGCCTTCTAGGTGAATTTGAGACTCAGACATAAAATCCCCAAAACTGTCTAATTCCATTCTCAAGCCTAGAAATGGGCTAACCCTAATCTGTTCTTATACTCAGTTTAATTGACACCAAAAGTGATTCTGTCTTGAATTTGGCTGGGAGCTACGTAAGCACAGAGGAGGGAAATATAGCCAAAATGCCAGTGACCAGTTAGGGTCACAAAGCTGGGCAGCCAATCAGTGGTGAGTACTCATTGTCAGAAGGGCATTGCCAGACTTCTAGGTAAAGAACACTCAGGTGAGGAAAAATAACTATTTGAATACCTGGTTTTTGTGTGTTCATCTAAGGATATTTTTTTCTTTTAAAGAGGGGACCGAAAAAAGTCCTGTCTGATCACACCCTGAGATACACACCTATAACTGTTCTGAGCAGTCTGTGTTACACTGTAGCATATATTTTTCACCAAGGGCCTGAAAGTAGACAATGTAGGTGCCTGGCGAACCTCAAGAGGGAAGCTGTTCCAAAGTCTAGGGGCTAACACAGAAAAGGCTCTCTTGTATGTCCCTATGCTCTGTACTTCTGCAAAAAAGGAACTACAAGAAGGCCCTCCCTTTGAGATCTCAGTGTATGAGCAGATCTATATGGGAGAAGGTGCTCCTTCAGATACCCAGGGCCCAAGCCATTTAGGGCTTTAATCGTTCGTGTCAACACCTTGTATCACATTCGAATTCCCTATGTAACTGAAACATATTCCCTACATATCCACTCTGTATGTGTCAAATCCGCCCTGAACCCACTTTGAATCCACTCTCAATCCACTTAAAATGCACTCTGGATCCGTTGCAGATGTGACTGGCACAGTTGCTTTCCCACCTCCCCAGGTTCACGAATATAATGAAGCTTCATAGGAATGTTCCGAAGCATTCGGTTCAAATTTGAATGTCAATCTCTGAACGTGTCAACATTCAATTCAAATTTGAGTGCCCGAATTTGGACACATTTTGAATGTTACAAATATTCTTGCACATCCCTATTTAACGTAAAAATTACAATAATGTGTCTGCGTCATGATCAGGAGCCAGAGTCAAACTGAGGGCTTCTTTTCTTATGTGTAGTCTACCTATGCAACACCTTCATAGTCTAGCAATCAAAATGGCGTAGGGGGGTGTTTGCATGCCTCCCTCAGGCTGCACAAGCTGAGGAGGAGAAGGAGGAGAAGGAGGAGAAGAATTGGCTTTTCTACCCCACTTTTCTCACCCATTTAAGGGGACTCAAAGCGGCTGAGAAACGTTCTATTCTTCTCCCCACCACAGACACCCTGTGAGATAGGTGGGGCTGTGAGAGCTCAGAAGAGAGCTGTGACTAGCCCAAGGTCACCCAGCTGGCTTCATGGGGGAGGGCAGAATCGAACCCAGTATTTCCTGATAAGAGTCCGGCTCCCTAACCACTAGACCAAACTGGCCAAATGTTCTTTCTTAAGTTATGGAATCGGCATGGTGTGTGGATTACAACCCAAGTCATGACCATGTCTTCTGAGGGGCAGTTTCTTTTTAAAAAACCTCTTCCAGGTACTGCAGATGCTCAAAACATCATTGGAGATGCCTCAAACATCATCCTGCAGACTATTTCTGCTGTTCCAGTGTATTTTCATGTTTCCTATTTATCACTTAATATTTTGCTCTTTGCAAAAGTTTGACCTTCCTTCTGTTTACAGGCCCTTGCTCTGTGGTTTCCTTTTTCAAAGGAAAGTGATCATTCCCTGCCCACATCACATGATGGGGATTTCCCACCACCACCAAATCCACTTATCCAGCTATCTAAATCTATGTGAAAACAGTTATTATTTTAAATTTGTTTGGCACTGAACGAATTCACTTTAATAAGCTCTAGGGAAGTATGTTCCAACTAGGGATGTGTATGGATTAATAAAATGTTGGTTTGGTTCATAATGAATCCAAACTAACATTGGGACAGACAGCTTGCTTTTCAATTTAAAACTGGCGGGCAGTCTAACAACTGCCTGGTGGATTCTAACCAGTCAGGATTCTTATGTTCTTATCTATTGCATTTTTAAGAAACAAAGATGGCTCTCAGTTTGAGCTGATAAAAAAGGTCTATTTTTGTTCTGAATTCTCCCAACACTCACTCCTCAGTAGACTCAGGATCCTTTAATGATGTTTTGAACTTTGCTATCAAGGCAATATCACAAAGGTATTTCTCTTAAACGTTACCAACTCCAAATCAATCGGGAATTTCTACAGCATGCGCGTGAATGAAAATAACATTCTTGTCAGGAAGCTAACCACAAGCTCACTCCTATTCTTTAGTACAGAACCTACACGCAAAACTAAATCAAAACATTCAAACTACAGAAAACCGTTCAGGGCTAACAATTTACTACCCAGAACAATGTAATCCTAAAACTGCCTTCTGAACGAAGGTATCCCAAATGGAATACATCAATTATGGGACTGTTTGCAATTACCAGCAAGGGTGGTTCCATCTGTCTGCTGATGAGGACCATCCACATGCCGCTGATACCACTCCAGAACTCACCAAGCTGTCCCTGGTCCCAAGGTGTTGCAGACAACCAAAACGTTGCCCACAGCTTGACCCGGAGCAGCTAGCGAATTCACAGGCAGCAGCCTTTGTACCCTCTTCCAGGTGCAATGCTGTGAGCATGGTGGTGTAGCTGTGCAGTCATGAACAGGTCCCAATCAGCATGGCAATGTCTGGGTGTGTGCTGGATGTTGTTGTGGGCCTCGCCATGGTGATCTGGCCTCGCCATCTGTACTTCAAATGCTGGTGGTCTGGTATGGGACTTCACTAGTCCTTGGAGTGCAAGATGGCTTCCTCCTCTTTATCTTCATCTGACTGAAAGTTTTATTATACCATTACAGTCAAGTAAGTGTGACTAGGCCCTTGGTGGTGTCTCTCTGACCATTTCTGCACTGCTCCTTATTCTAGGATTTTATTATGGAATAGGGGCTTGCTGGCTGCATCTGGTGCAGACTATAGGAAGCCCTGGGCAGGGCCTGATGTACTCTGCATCACCATGCAGATGGCAGGTTCCAAGATATAATCCGGAATGAGGCCCTCTCTCCCAGAAATCACATAATCATTAAAGTCTTACAGTTTCAGAGTGGGGGAATTCAAACACAAGGAAAATGTGACATATAGACCCTGCAAGATCATAAATTTTAAAATGACCCTGCACTCATTCTGCAAGGTAAAATTTTGATTGGGTGTATCTTCAGTGCACAGAGAAGAAAATCAAACAGACTTAATTAAGATAATAGTACTTGCTGCCTTCAAAACACCCCTGTGATGTAAGTGATAATGAGGCAACATTTAGCTCGGCAGGCCAAAGTAACAACCCATTACAGACAAGGATATACGCAGTAGGTTAAAGTCAACATGGGAAGCCCAAACAAATTATCTACAGAGAAGACACTGCAAAGAAGATAATAAAAGAAATACACCAAGTCATTAAGAAAATCCCTTGACACAGCTTTAAAAACTTTCTTACCGAGTTTGCTAAGACACACAAAATTATTTTCTCCTGAACTGATCAAGGGAAGGGAACTCAAGCGAAAGCAGCAAACTCAAAACAGCTAGGACAAGCACCGCGCTGAAGATGAAAAAATATGCATGCATTTCTAGCAAGTTTGTCATGGATCACATATGTAAATCCAATTTTGCTAGGGGAAAATACTTATCCGTAAACTGCATTCACCCATGCTTGCAAGCGAACATGTATGATCTACAGTCATGAGAAAAACAAAGTACACAGTCTTTGAATTCTATGGTTTTATACATCAGGCATAAAATTAGGGAAACATAACCTCAGATGAACAACAACACACAACAGATTCCACAGTTCCATTATTTATTCAACAAAAATGAAGTCAAAATGGAAAGGCCATATATGAAAAACTAAGTGCACCCCATGAATCAGTAGCTTCTACAACCACCTTTAGCAGCAATAACATGAAGAGATCATTTTCTGTATAATTTTATCAGTCTCTCACGTTCTACAAGAATTTTGACCCACTCTTCTTTACAACATTGCTTCAGTTCATTGAGTTTTGGGGGAATTTGTTTATGCACAGCTCTCTTAAGACTCCCCCACAGCATTTCAATTGGGCTGAGGTCTGGACTAGGCCATTGCAACACCTTGATTCTTTTCTTTTTCAGCCATTCTGTTATAGATTTGCTGGTGTGCCTGGGATCATTGTCTTTTTCAGGACCCACTTTCAGCCAAGCTCTAGTTGTTGGATAGATTGCCTCACATATGACTCTAGAATGCTTTGGTACACAGAGGAGTTCATGGTCAACTCAATGGCTGCATGGTGCCCAGGTTATGTGGCTGCAAAACAAGCCCAAATTGTCATGCCTCCACCACCATGCTTGACAGTTGGTGTGAGGTGTTTCTTCTGATATGCTGTGTTTTTGCCAAACATCTTCACTTTGGACTTGTCTGTCCAAAGGACAATGCTCCAGAAGTAGTGTGGTTTTTTTCATATGTGACTTTGCAAACTTAAGCCTTGTTCTTTTTAGAAAGGAGAAGCTTTTTCCTGGCAACCCTTCCAAACAAGCCTTACTTGTTCAATCTTTTTTCAGTTGTAATATCATGAACTTGAACATTTAAAATGATAACTGAGGCCAGTAGCATCGTAGCCATAGCTCTTGTGTTTTTTCCAGTTCCTCTGAGCATTGCATGGTCTGATCTTGGGGTAAATTTGCTGAGATGTCCACTCCTGGGAAAATTGTCAACTGTCCCAAACATTTGCCACTTGTGAATAAGCTTTCTTACTCTTGAATGGACATCAAATTGTTTGGGAATGGCCTTATAACCCTTCCCCAGATTGATGGGCACCAATAGTTGCTTCTCTAAGATCACTGCTGTTTTTCCTCCTTGCCATTTTCTTAACACATGCCAGAATTCTCCAGACCAGCAAACCACCAGAACTTCTGTTTTTATAGAGGTGGTCATCACACTTACTGACGATCAATTAATCAAGGGAATTTGATAAGCAGCACCTGGCTGCTACTTACCCTCTTAATTCCTATAGAAGCAGTAAGAGTGTACTCTTAATTCCTATAGAAGCTGTAAGAGTTTCACACACACTGCTTCAGTATTTTGGCCTAGTCTTTTGTTACATAATGACATGGTGTAATTTGTCATGTGTTGTTGTTCATCTGAGGTTGTATTTACCTAATTTTAAGACCTTCTAAGCAACAGATGTTTTCATTATGTCCTGATACATAAAATCATGGAAGTCAAAGAGGGTGTGCTTTGTTTTTCTCATGACTGTATATGTTTGTAAATATGTTCTTTTTTCACAGCGTTGCATTTTAACATAATCTTAAAAATGTAATGTACACATTATCCTAAAATCAAAACAAAAATAATTTCTCCCCACACCCCGGCCACTTCAATCTTCAAAAAGCTGCTGAGCTTTTACACAATTAACATTTTGTATTCAGCACTGATCAACCAAAGGAGGTGAGGAAATCACATCCCAGAAGATCAGGAAAATTGATTGACCTTATAAAATGTCATAATCCTGATAGGTTAAATATAAGCTTCATAAAGAGTTTTTGCTGCTTGATAACTTCACAAATGCTTCACTTCCAAAACTGAAAAGGGTATAAAAGCATTTGGCTCCACTCATCTGATAAAGACTTCCATTCTAGGCAGTAACACAAAGCAGAAATAGTGGGAGTTAGGTTACTTCCTTAAAATTCAAAATGAAAGCTTTATATGGTGTATAGAAGCCATATGAAGACATGATTTTAAGTCTGCACACAGTCACCTAGTCCCTTTCCCCTGAGTCAAATTGGTACTTTCATTTATTTGTTCTGTTACACTCACTTTTACTTGTTTTGTGAAATATTATTTTGTTATTCACACCAAGGTCTACTGTGAAAAAAGACATACATGAGAGGTAAAAACTGCAGCTCTAATGCCAAAAGTGAAAACAGATTGTTTGCCACTGCAGATGAGGGTAATTTATAAAATCTATTAACAGGCTGAAAAGCTGAGGCTTTAATTTTTGCACTATGGTCACTTTATTGTATTATCCCAGATTAAACAGACAGCTGTCATTTGACCAGAATGAATTCAGAGTAAGAGATGGTATACATAAAGAGGACAAGTAACCATAATCTCCTTCCAGTGAATGGAAAACACTGATTAGCAGAAAGAAGATGAACTGAGATTCTAAGTTGAGTAGAGGACTCAGTTTGGGCCTGTTCAAACTTAGTGAGATGCTGAGTTAAGTTTGGTATTGAGGAGAGAAGGGGAGGTGCTTCATGAACTCCACATGTGGACATTGGCCAAAGGGAAAGACTGAACCCTGCCCACCACAGCATGGTTCAGCTTCCTTTAGCCTGTCATGTCCCCCCCCCCCCCCGCGCTCACAGTGAGGAAGCAAAGATGGCCTGAAATGCCAGGATGGGCTCAGTCCTCTGAAAATGAGGACTCTGGTTAAAACAATCTAACTTGGAAAGTGGACTGACAATACCATTCCACCGATGCTAAGATCAGGTTCAGATAGAGAGAACAACACTTCAAGTGCTGGTGTGGTCCCTAGTCAGACCACCAACACCTGAAGTGCAGATGGCCCAACCTGGTCCAGTCATGGCCATGGCAGCATCCAGCATGCACTAGAACATTGCCATGGTGATCTACCTGCCCCACTTACAGCAGTCACAGCCTGAAGAGAGTGCACATTTATAATTAGTACTAAAATAAAAGTTTGATCCATCAGTTACAGTTCCCCAAACAGAAACTGACAGAATATTTCTTTACTGCAGCAGTTTTGACACTCGTTTTGATAAGATCTTTAATATTCATCGTTAAACTGTCCTAGGTTTACAGTAATTAATATTAGCAGAACTCTGAGTAAATTGTGGAAATAAAATTAAAAATATTTTTAAAAACATCCCCCAGCATACCCACAGTTCTCTAGGTTTCCACAGTCTTGGAATTACAGCTCTGACAAAGAGGCAGACATGGCAAGCTCTCTCATTACTAGCACAGATGGCACAATGTAGAACTGCTAGAAATCTAAGGCTATACTAGAAAAAATAACGATGGAAGCTAGACTGGAAATGTTGTCATGGAAGCAATGAACATGAGCTTGGGCAAATTTTGGGAAGCAGTAGAAGAAACGAGGTCCTGGTGAGCTGTGGTCTGTGGGGTCACCAAGAGTTGAACATGACTGAATGACTGAACAACCACAAGAGACCAGAAATGTACATTCTGTTTAAAAACCCACCAAGCTGATTAACAGATAACTAGGACTCCTAGCTTTACTGTACTGATATTGCACAGCAGGATTTTGAAAGTACTCAGCATTGTTAATAGCAACTTGTTACAGAAACATATATATTTTTTAAAAATTCCCAATATATTTCCCCAATGCTTTTGCTACAGTAACATCTAACTTGCATGGTAATTCTAAGGGCCTTTCTGCCCTTATCTTGCTTGATGAGTGGGTCTAGACGTAGCAAACCCCACCTATCCAGATTACGGCAAGGGTTGGACAGGAAAAGAGCCCTCTGCATGGTGTTGACTGTTCCAGTCCAATCCTCACACCAGTCCAAAGCTCATACGGTCAGGAACAAAAGCATGGAGCTGAAATGAGTCCTTGGTAGTCTGGAAAACAAAGGCATGGGTCTTCTGAACACCTGCGTGGGTCAAACTTATCCATGCTAGTACACCAATAGTTCTTAATGTTCAGAACTACTAGTGAATCAGATCAGGAGCCTCCTGATCTGGATTATGCTCTGTCTGATGGAGATAGAATGTACTAGTGGGTATGAGAACCTCTCTAGTCTACACTAGAAAAACAGCAACAACAACAAAAGGTAAAACCTCCCTCCTTCCTTTCTGTGCCATTTCATATGTGGCATTTTCCCCCTATAATAAAAGATTTGAGAGTGCAGTGGGAAACTTCCAGGATACAATCAACTGGTGCATCATGTCCACACCCAAGCATACAATGTTCACCCCATTTGTGCAAACAGCACAAAGACATCAAATGGCACCCAGTGCGATTTGCATCAAACTTTAGCTTCAGTTCTGGGTCAAGGGTGGGCATGTATACAAGTTGTGCAATTATTTTATAGAACCAACATAGAACTGGATTACCACTAAGTAAAACAAACAGGAAAATATCAAACACTTGATCATTGGACTACATAAAAGGAGGCACTAAATTATCCCAAGATGGAGACAATACTTGCTACATAAGGCGATATACACTTCTTGTTGATATCAAGTTAAAATTTAACTTGAATTATAATATCCCATTTTATTTTGAAATTCATAGTTGCAGAAGCTTTTTAGCTGAGACTGCATAAGTATACAATTAGAGCTCTGAGAAAATCCACATAAAATACTAGAAGCCATTATAGACCCCTGAGACCAACTCTCAATAGTTAAAGATTCTTTGTGGTAAAGAAACACGGCACAATTTTATCTTTTTACACTATACATAATTTACATATGCATATAATAGACTACTATAAATTATAGGCATTATACATAATTTACAAGTATAAATTATGTATAATGCAATACTTTATGTTTAAAATTTAGCAAGAGCTCATTTGATCCCAGTATCAGATTAATAAAAGAGATCCTTAGACACAGAGCAGGGTTAGCAAAACATGAATGGTGCTATGGAAGAAAAACAACATTATGCCAAGGGCAGATCCCCATTCACCTTTTCTGTAATATGATGCATTTAATGAAGGTTTTGTGTTTAATGAAAAAAAAAAGTACCTGTGTCCATCACCATGAGAATACAATTTACTGATACTAAAGAATTTATAGAGTACAGCAAACTATCTGTTCTAAATACAGCATTCAACAAATTAAAAATATCAGAATTATGATGAATAAACTACTTAATCCATGGCACAAGCAGCAAAAAGTGTTCTTTTACTATACAGCCTCTTTTATACAAGTGGTTTCATACCCATGGCCATAATGGTGGCTTGAAAAGTGGAAGCACTAGTATACTCAGCTGTTAAAATAAATAAGCACAGTATATAAGCCTCACCTCACTCACCCATCCAAGACTACATAAAAGAGTCTGTAGTAACAAACACCTGAAGAAAAGTACAAAGATCAATGTCTACAGAGCCGTTATGCTGTCTACTCCCTTATACGGGTCTGAGTCATGGGTCATCTATCGTCAACATCTGTGACTCCTCAAATGTTTTCATCAGTGTTGCCTCTGCATAATCTTAAACATCCACTGATCTGACTATGTGACAAACGTTGCTGTCCTTGAACTAGCAGAGGTCACCAGTATCGAGGCCATGCTGCTGCAGACATAGCTGCACTGGGCAGAGCACGTCTCTAGGATGAAGGATCATCACCTTCCTAAGATGGTGCTTTATGGTGAACTCACCACCAGCTGCCGAAACAGAGGAGCCCCAAGGAGATACAACTACTCCCTGAAACAATCCCTCAGCCTTGACCATATTACTCACAACCAGTGGTCCACTCTGGCCTCAAACCGAGAGGCACGGAGACACAACGTCCATAACGTGGCTGCCTTCTTTGAGAGTGCTCACAGAACCAGTCTCGAGAAGAAAAGACAATGCAGGAAGAACTGTGTCTTTACAGTACCACCCAAGGAGACCTTTCTCTGTACCTTCTGCAACCGGACTTGTCTATCCCACATTGGCCTTTTTAGCCACCAGCATGCATGCAGCAAGCGTGAGTTGAGCCCTTCCTAAGTCTTTGTTCATGAAGCCAAGCCACGACAGTGACCCACTCAAAAAATTGCAGATGTCCACACATTGGAAAACTGTCTCAGAATTTGCAAAACTAGACAAGGTGCTGGCTTGCATTTTCTGATTTTAGTATCTCTAAGCACAATACAGTTTACACTTTCATATCAACAATTTCCAAAAATAATTCAATGCCCCCCTAATAAGTACCTTAGAGATAACTGAGAAGGATTTCACAAATGTGTGTGCCCATTTAATTTTTTTTTAATATTTATATTCTTTACATTCTTTTTTGGCTTTTATAGTAAAAGTTCAGCAGAACTTCAGCATTTTTCTCCCCTTGCAGTTGCTCCTGCAGATACTGGTCAACTCCAGATTTGCTTGGGTTCAGAAAGGTAGTGATCTCATACTTCCTCATTGGAAACTAAAACTGGCATGTAAACAAAATGTTCCTTCCATTAACACATAGGATTTGGTTTCACTTTCATGCTGTCCAGAAATACAAAGATTTCTCATTCCACTAAGTGGGAAAAAATGCTTAACCACAAAGATGAGTTGGGGGGGCAAGGAGAGTTAGGATGAGGGGTTCAGCATATACTTAGACACATTATGGGAGATTTTCTATGACAACTAAAATGATAAGCAAAAGGGGTGAGCAATGGCCTGAGCGACAGATGGAAGAATGAGATGGAGAAGATAAGAAGACAATGGGGTGGGCAGCAGGGGGAAATTGAGGCTTGGGAACCATAAAGGGTAGCGAGAAAGGCTGCAGGAGCAACAGCATCCACATGGGCGACAAAGCTGAGGAGGGAGAAGAAGAAACCCTTGGATTTCACCAACTTTCACGTTTACTGGTTGGGAGACCTCCATATAGTCCATTCAATGATATCACTTATTGGGTGTTTTCCCACTGTCACTAAATGCACCCATTAAGTACCCATTAATGGGTATGTAATGGCATTTTTGTACCCATTAATGGGTACTTAATGGGTACTTCTAGTGACAGTGGAAAAACATCCATTACCTAGATCTTCAATTCTGTCTGGACTTACTCATGGTTCACAAAGAGATTTATTGGATCTATCTAATCAATACA
This sequence comes from Aspidoscelis tigris stejnegeri, assembly GCA_023333525.1. Lineage (NCBI taxonomy): Eukaryota > Metazoa > Chordata > Lepidosauria > Squamata > Teiidae > Aspidoscelis > Aspidoscelis tigris. The sequence continues at coordinate 77,349,531 of JALMGA010000005.1, read as the reverse complement.
CCCAATCCAGACACTGCTATCTACTACACAATTCCATTTTCATCTTCTTCGTTCCTACAATACGGTAGCTAAAAGAAACATTTTATTTTTAAAAGGTGTGGAACTACCAATCTAAGGCATGCCAGCTAATAAGAGGGAGAGCTACATTTAAATTAGTTTTTGAGTCTTTCTTCTTCCACAGCAGCCAATGCCCAATAGTCGCCGGTTCAAATGTACCACTACAACAATCATAAAGTCCCCATTCAAAACCTTTGCAGTTAGTGTCTATATCCTAAAGACAGCTCTGGACAGACCCAGTACATAAATAAATATAACCGTTAGCATGAGGACCCAAAAAAGTCATACACGGACACCATCCACAAAAAACAACAGATGTGTGCATATCCACATAGAAAATTATGTGTCTATAACCTATCTGCAAAACTAGTTCCATAATTACAGACCATAATCCAGGAAAAATCATGTCATGTGAAAGAGCCCTAATAGCCCTTTATAGAAATATACCTCACTTCAAGGACAATAACCCCTTATAAAAATATATCCCTACCCTCATTGAAAATAGCCCCTTACAGAAATATATACCTCCATCAATAATAGTCCATAGAAAAATAACCCCAAATTGAAAAAGGCCCTTAAATAGCCCCTTTCAGAAATGTAAGCAATATTCCCAACATCCTCCAATTAATACTCTTTATAGAAATATAACCCTCTTTTGCAAATCATTGGCAAAAGGAATATTAGGACCCCTTCCCCAAATGTAAATCATTGGTAAAATGACCGTGTTCTGGGGGCGCAATGACAAGACTCCACCACACCTCTTAAGCCAGGCACAGACAGTGCATCTGTGCTCCCAGTATCTCGTAGGCCCCAAGCCAGAAGTGGCCTGAGGTCTACAAGATACCAAACAGCAACAACATGCCCAGGTGCCAGGGTGACACTGTGTGTGACCCAAAAGGGCTTGGTGTGTCACCTGTGACATGCATGTCATAGATTGCCATTTCTGACCTAAAGCATCATTCCTTTTTCCCGGCAAAAGCAGCATCTTTCTGTGCACCACAATAAGGGATGACAATTGGCTGCTACCTTTTTTAGCAACTGTAGATAAAACCAAAGTAAATTTATTTTTCCTGTGTTTTTGAAAACATTTGCTTCACTTTTTCTTGATACCGCTATTTCATTATCTACAATTTTATCTTTTTTCATGGACTGTTTCCATGATGAAGCAGTATTACCCTCTTCAGATTACTTTGATACATCTCATCAATGTTACTTTGAAACATATGCAAAAAAGATAAATGTTTCTTTCACCACTTTAAAAAGATTCCACCCTAGAAAAAGTAGCATCTGCTTACTTCAGAGGAGCAGAATTTAAATATCTTTGGAAAACCTTTCCCAGGTGTCTTTACTTGCTTTCTATATCACGTGACACTAAGCAGCTCTCCTACGAATAAGTAGAGGGCATTTCTTCCCTTGACTCCCTGTCAAGTTCAGGAAAAACTCAGCAGCTTGTGCTCAGCACAGTAGTTACAACACAAAGGTGTGCAAAATTAATAAAAACTGCAGGGATAAAACAAAACCAAAAACTTATTTCTAGTTGCATTATCAGTTCTTCTCTCACAATTAGTGTAAGATCCAAACCTTTCCCTTGGACTCTCATCTTCTTTATCTTATTCTGCCAAAGAAAGGAAAAATCCCCTAACCCACTGTATGCTGTCAATCCTACAACAACCAGCAAACATCACCCCTTCAAATTTCAGACACACAATGGTTATAAAGTAGGGATGTGCACAAATATTTCGAAACGTTCAAAATTCGATCGGATCAGTTCAAATTTAAACATTCTAATGAATTCTGAATTTTCAAATCATTTGTATGAATTATGTGGACATTCGTATTCCCGTACGCATCTCTCCCGCATCTGTAGGCGTTTGTATGGATCCGTATGGGACGAAAATGGGATGCATACAGGATCCATATGGATCCGCATGGATCCATATGGGATGCATATGGGCACATACGAATGTTGTCGACATTTGCATTTGCAAATATGCATCAAAAATTTGCATGAATAGATTCTAACGTATTTGAATCGAATCAAATGTGAATACATTCAAATTTTAAACATTCGAATTGACTCACATTTTTGGATATTCAATTCGAATTGAATCCCAAAAATTACATTTCTGCACACTCCTAGGGTGTTTTTCCACTGTCACTAGAAGTACCCATTAAGTACCCATTAATGGGTACAAAAATGCCATTTCGTACCCATTAATGGGTACTTAATGGGTACTTTTAGTGACAGTGGAAAAACACCCCTAGTTATAAATTCAGTTCATGAGTAAGACACACAGTGGAGGAAAGTCAGAACACAACACCCTCTTTAGATTCACCCTGAAGGAACAGCCAGCAGATTTACCATGAAGGGATACAAATAAGAATCCAGCCAGCATGAAGTTGAGCCTCCTATCTCACATCTTTTTGTAGTTTCTTGAAGAAGAAACATGAAAACACAATGTATACCCAAAGGGGGGAAAACAGACTGCAAGGGTTATGCATTTCAAAGATCAACGTCGTATCCAGAAATGAAACCTAAGACAACAGACACTATTAAGCGCTTGAGAAACAATGCAAGATGTTGAGGACCAATTCACAAACTGAAGCTTGAGAGGCTGCACAATGGAACACAGTAATAGTGCGGCAATAACACTGTAGCTTCAACCCAATGATAGAATAGCCTGTGCAACTCAGAAAGGTAACTCTCAAGTTTTCTTCAATAACAGTTTTCAAATTAAAACTGATGATCCCAAAGAACAAATATTGCAACTGTTACACATGAGCATGCAAGTTGGTCCAACTGAGCAGAGGCCTCATGGAAGAGCAACTTACTTTCACCTTTGAACCTTAAAAAAAATATTGAGAAACAGGCTTCATTTTTCTACTGCTATTACTCTGTTGTCCAAAACAGATTCATTGGTTTTTCCTAGGGTTGTTTTCCAGTTTCCATAACTGGTGTTTTTCTATTACTAGACATTTTATTATTGTTTCCCCAGAACTGTCTGCATTTTGCAAGCTTGAAATTAATAGTAGTAGTAATACATAATCCAGCAAAAAGCATACTTCCATTTTGTTATTTTAAAAAGTGTCAATTACAATAAAAAAGAACAAAAATAGAAAAATTAAAAAACAACGAAATTAACAATCAAATTAAACTAAGAACAACAACTACTCTAACAGTGGTTGGAAGGTGTGAAAGACTTTACAACAACAGTAAGTGGTTTGTTAACACACTTAACACCAGCTTAATGGGTAACAGTTGATCAACTAAGGAGTTATAGTACTACAAGAATGGGAGCCAAATATCTAGAAAACTAATTATGCACTTTCAAATTAAGCTCCTGGATGGCTGCTACTAGTTCTTGTGTATTTGAAAAATGCACTTTCACTTATTACAGTGCAATTCTGTGTGTGCAAATTCAGAAGTGATATCAGTGGGACCTACTTCCAGATATAAAAGGTAAAGAAGTCTTCCAGTCAAGTTTGACTTGGCAACAATATGGGTTTGTTGCTGCCTTCTTCCATGGAGACACTGGGCATTGAACCCACAACTTTCTGCATGCAAAGCAGACATTCTACAACTCTACCACTGGGTCTATGGGAAGATGTGGGTAAGGCTCAGCTAGGTCTGAGAAAAAAGGAGATGAAGAAAAGTTGGCTTTTTTACCCTGCCTTTCTCACCTATTTAAGGGGACTCAAAACGGCTGACAAAGTTTTCTATTCTTCTACCCACAACAGAACAACCTGTGAGGTAAGTGGGGCTGTGAGAGCTCAGAAGAGAGCTGTGACTAGCCCAAGGTCACCCAGCTAGCTTCATTGGGGAGGGAGGAATTGAACCCTGTATTCCCAGATAAGAGTCTGGCTCCCTAACCACTAGACCAGTGTTTCCCAAATTTTTGACATATGTGTACCCCTTCTATAGTTTTCATAATGCTGAGTACCCCTCATAAAAAACATTAGGGATAAAAATTGTATCTTATAAAAATAATCAAAATCAGTGGAACTTACTAAAGCACAAAAACAGGCGCCCGGAGCTAACTATTAAAGAAGTAAGTTGTCTCTGTAACGAAGTGCAGTATATTCATGCTGTGTCACGCCTCACAAGACCGTTAGATTAAACGCCAGAGAATTGCAGTGTTAACAGCTCCACGGCTCAACATCAACTGTTAATGTTCCCGCAGTTTAAAAATGGCCGAACCCGAGCTGTGCGAAGGATGCGCAGAAGTTCCCGCCATAATGAGTTGCGATACGATGTACGATGGCCCCAGTTCCCGTGTAAAAACTGCGATACGTGTCTATTTCTTTCCTTGTTCTGTGGGCGCAGCTAAGCACGGTGCAGTGGAAATTCCCATGTGATCCCACCAAACTCCAGTGCAACGCGTACCCCCACCAAACTCTTCTCGTACCCCTGGGGGTACGCGTACCACACTTTGGGAAACACTGCACTAGACCAAACTGAAGGACTGAGGGAGCCAGGTTATTCTCATGCATAGTAAAGCCATGGTAGTTGTTTCCAACCAGATGTATCTCAAATTAGAGCAGAAATGCCAGAATTCGCAAATAATTAAAAAGTGAAAGAACCAGAAGTCAGGACTATATAAATCGGCAGAACTCTGAAGGTGTCAAAAAGCAATGGTGTCAAAAGTTAGAACTACAACAACTCAAGGAGTTTCAAAGGACCCCTCATCTGAAAAAGCTATGGAAAATTGCCAGTCTCCAGAACTAAACAGCGAATGCACAAGTCGCGCACACTGTAGACATCTGAACTCTTGATTATGAATGAATAAAATTCACAATATATAAAGCCACAAAAAAAAATGAGATAAGTGAAGTCAACCCATGAGTACGGGTTTGGCTATGAAGGAGAGAGAGGAATATTTATCGTCTAGTACTAAACAAAGCGCAGAAGACAAACCTACCCACCCTTGAATTACCCTATTACTCCACGCTTTACAGCTTTCCCAATCCCAGTTATAGTTGTTCATAATAATAAAAGATAAGATCAAATTCTGTGTCCATATAGACTCTGCTCTTTCTCCTTTCCTATGCCTAGAATTCTTTCCCAAATACCTTCCAGTTCTTCCTCCAAATGCTTTATTACAGTTCAACGTTTCTCCTTTAGGAAGAACCCTATTCTACCGTAGTCAATTTGAACACTGGATGGTTGTTGTTGGGTACCACTGATTTGTGGCCAACTCCTGACAGACTGCATAGGCACCTCCATGGGCACTTCAATTTTCTTGGCAGAGATACAGCAGTGGCTTGCCATTGCCTGCTTCTTGGGAGAGGCTGAGGATTGAACCAGCAACCATCTGCTCTCTAGATAGTTTGCTCTGTTACTGAGCTACAGTCTCTCCTTGGAACACTGAAAAACATTTCTCTATTTCTCTAATTTCCCCTTTCCTTCTCTTTCCTTTGTTTCCCTTCTGTCTGCTTGTGGAGCCATATAAAAGGCTAAAAACAGTACACTCAGCAGGCATTACTAAATGAATGCATAAATATTTCTGCAACAGAAGCTCCTTGGAGTAAAGACCAATCAAGTTTATTCCTTGTAAAGCAAGATATGACTACAGCATGTAACTACTACACCTAATCACCTAACCTGGACAAAACAGCTAAGCAGCTGGGTTTAGTGTAACTGTAGATCATCATTAAGTGCTATTGGGAACTCACATAAGACACAATTACAAAGCCAGACTCCATGGCCACCATGCCAAAGCAACTCAGGCCAAAACCCTATCAGAGACAGATGGAGATGAAGCTCCTATGAACTGTAGAGATGAAGAAAAATATGTCACACGATGATTCCCAAGAAGTGTAGAAGCAGCACATCTCTGTATAAAAGATATGGTTACATTCATTGACCATCTTCATTTTGAGGAGAAGTGAACAAGTCATGGACCTCCAGATACTGTGGGGCACCTCAAACAACCCTGGAACGCTGGCAAGAGTGAATGGTGGTGCTGCTGGACGCTTCAGGTAAGTCCCTGGTTAAAGTCAGTTAACATGTGGAGCACAATTGCATAAACCAGACCTATTCAACGATTAGTGAACTGAAGTATATCTCTGATCCTTCCAACCTACAGTAGACATTTCCATCTAAAGTCAGATATACTTAAGCTAGCTGAGAACCCAGGAATTCAGAGAAGCAGAGAGATTTAACAGATTTACATATACTCAGCTTAAGTTTCTTTGACTTTCAGTGGCTTTAGAAAATGTATGCAATCTAAATGGTAACTCCTCCAGTTACCTTAGATGATACAAGGATGAATCAAACCACTCCTACATATCTATAACAAAATATATATATTAAATGCAGTCCAAAGTCCGCTGTGCTAGAATTGCCCACGTTCAGCAAATACCCACCCTCTACTCTAATTGTTTCTATAACAAAGGCTTCATTTCACGATATCCCCATGGGCCTCCACCAGATCTGATAAGAGCGCCTCTTTACTCCTGTGAAGGAAGTCAGGTTGGAACAGCACAAGTTATTAAACAGCCCAAACCATGTCAGCCACCAGCCCAGGGCACCTATTACAGCAGTGCAAATCAGTGGGCTCATAGACTTAAATTACTGTACTTCTAGCAAAAGAGAGCTAATTCATACTAAGTCAACTTGTCAGCAGCCTATAAGCAAAGAATTTGAGTAGCCATTCACACCAAATTTTAATCAAATCTGATAACACTACAGTAACATAATTTACTTTTCAAGGTTATAAAACAAGAATGTCCCTTTAAAAGCCAGCGGCTCAATCACATTTTGTAGGTTAAAACTGAATTTCCTGCCACCAAATATATACGTAAAGCAAAGAAGTGATGGGAAAGTTAAACCTGGAATGACATTTGTTTCACAGCAACAGAAAGTCATGATAAACCGTTATATCAAAATAAAAATAAATGAAATTCTCATATTGCAAAATAATAGCCCATGAGCAAAAAAAAAAAAGGAAAGGAAAGAAAAGAAAAGAAAATAGAAAAATGGAGGGTCTCCAACTTCTAATTCCTCCTTATTTACTACAAGTATTTCTTGCAAATTATTTGGCATGCTTAAGTCTTAAATATTTTCCTTATTCCTCTGTGACTATATTTTTTAAAAGTATGCAACTTGCTTCATGCACATGGTGTGTTGCGAAGGAAAACAAGCTGCTGGAACTCTCTCCTACATACGGGCAACCACAACACCTATAGATACTGTGCCTAATGGCAGTCACCCACATTCTTTTATACCAAGGAGGAATTCTGCAGTTACTAGTTTGACTACTTTCTCCATCATCCCTAACTATCAGCCATGTGGAAAAGAGCTGATGGGAGCCAGGCTCTTTCTGCACAGGACCTTATTCTAGATTATATTCCAGAATAGGTAATGCAGACTATGGCAGGTCCCATCCAGGAGCTGCTGTTACCTGCATTAGTTTGTGAAGAGCAGTTTCCTGTGCTGGGATATAATCCAGAGTAAGACCCAGTGCAGAAAGGGCCCTAGAGTCTAAGAACATAGGGAAGGATGTAAATTTCCCATTTGTGAAGTGTGTGATTCAATTTCTCTTTTTACCACATATGTACTTCAAGTCTGCCAAAGAAGTTCCTCATTCTTCAGCCGGAAAAAAAAAAGTGTTATCCTGCAGAAATGGCCATAGGAGAATTAAAATAAGCTAGCTATTTGCTTGAGAGGTTGATTTGTTTTCCTCAAAGCGAGAATGGGATTAACATGCCCTGCATTTCTTTGTGTTTTGGGATGTTATTTAGTTATAATTTTAAACTTTTTACCTGAAAACACTATGCTTACTTTGGAAGCACCCCATACTGTATTCTCTACTGTTGAATGGAATTTTCACCTATTTTCTAGGAAACTTCATATATTTTCTATCTCTGTTCATGTACCTAATGGTCTACTCTGCAGCATCTTTCCTAACTGCCAAAGTAATCAGTAGGAGGAACCTCTGAAAGTTTGCCGTCCTAATTTTTAGTACCGAAACAGGGTAGTAGCAACAGACCCGCCTAAAGTGTTGCAACAGAGAATCAAATTCTAGATTTCAACCTAATATTTCCATCAGTGACAGCTTACTGTTTCTTATAGAAGTACTTTAGAGGACCATTCAAGTGAATGAAACTATGGATTACCTCCCTCTCCTCAGTCATTAAATACTTGTGCATCCTAAGTACTTGAATGATCTTGGAAGTTCCAGGTCTCTCAATAAATCAAAAATATATAAATAAGTAACTGTATTAGAAATTCCCTCCCAAAAAACTTCCAATCACTTTTTCAAGATGCTTCTCATTCAAGTTGCTACAAAAGCAGTCACCAAGAGAAATGTATTTGGCTTCTCCACTGAAGCACCAAAGCTGCTAAGCTAGTTTCTACCACTCTAAACAAGAAAATCAGTAACCATGGCTGCATCCAAACATGTTACTTATTCTACTATATTTGGATATTCTGGAATAAAGCACAGAATTTCTGGAATACCCATGCTTTAATTCAGAATAGCCAAATATAGCGGAATAAGTAAGCGACATCTACAGCAGAGGTTGCCCATATCAAATACCAATTTGAAGAACTTTTCAAGTGTAAAAAACCACAGAAATACACTTCTAACCCTAATGTTAACCTGCCTCAATCCTCTTCTGTGCTAAACAGAAATGGACTTATCTTCAGTACAAAATGATAAACTGAATCATGTCAATGAAAAAGATTTCAAAAGCAATTCATTTACAATCAAATTCTCTGGCAACAGAAAACACACAGGTATGCCATACAACTTTATGAAGCTGTTTCTAGAGAAAGAGACAGCACGTAATGACTGGCACAAGCTGCTAATTACAATGGTGACTGAGAGATCTGCACCTGAAACTAATAGTCTTGAAAATATAATTGTCTTTAAGTCTAGGCTTTGGGCCTGGCATAGTCTGTTCTATGGATGTGTATGAATATTTGAAACATTCAAAATTCAATCGAATTTGTTTGAATTCGGACATTCGAACTGAATGTCTATACATTCGAACGAATTTTGAATCTTTTGAATCATTCATAAGAATTATTCAGCCATTTGTCTGTGTACGGATATGTACGTATTACATGCATCTTATTTGTGTCCGTATGCATTTGTATGGATACTTATGGGACAAAAACGGGATGCATACGGGATAAAAATGGGATGCATACGAATCCATACGGACACATTTGAATGCTGTCTACATCCATATCTTCAAATACAAACTGAAAATTTGCATGAATAGATTTGAATGTATTCAAATCAAATGTGAATACATTCAAATTTTAAATATTCAAATCAATTAAAATATTTGGATATTCAATTTGAATAAAATAAAATGCCGAAAATTGCATTCGTGCCCAATCCTAGTCTGCACTAGCTTACAGACAGCAGGCCCCTATTCAGCGATATAATCTGGAATAAGGCCCAGTGCAAACAGGAGTTCTAGTTCAAAGCCACGCTTAACACCACATTGCTATTAAACATGTAACACGTGCTCATAATAAAAGTTGTTACTGAGGCTTGGTAAAAAAAGTGACTTTCCGCTGCCTGCCTCCAGATTCTTTAAAAAATCACTACTTACCACCTATCAAATCTAGATAGTTGGGTTTTTATGCTACTGAAAGACACAAGTACTAAGAACAACAAACTATATATGGAGGGGGAGAGGAAGAATTTCCAGTTTAGATCTCCAAAATCAAGTGCCTATAACTATTATAATTAAGGCAATGTAATCTATTAATATGTTAATGGGATACAAGAAAGCTTAAGTTTATATCACAGTGTATTATAATTAGGACTTCATCATTACGCTGTGTTCTAAAACCAGATTTCTCCACCATAAGAGAAACCTAGGGCCTAACTGTATAAGCAGCAATATTTTCAGGGAAGCTGCCATAGTGGGCTATAATCTGTGATCCCTACAATGTCAAAAGAATATCCCCTAGGCACACCAATCGGCGAATCTTTGGCCTACCCTTAGACAATGTACAAAACAATTATTCTATTTAAAAAAGAAAAATCTTGAGCCCACCACAACCATGGATTAGCTGAAACTGCTGCAACTTAAATTATGTTTACTTAGGTTCAGCCCATAAACAAGCAAACACAGCATATGGTATGCATAATATACCTTTCTTGGTATTGCACATTACAAAAACCAAAGGTTCCCCACATGCTTATTACACTATACAAACTTTGAGGAAAGCAGTGAAAATGGGATGGAATTAAACTTTTCTTTGAAACACCAAGAATATTTTTAGTCTGCAACCCCGATGAAGGATCAGACTCCCACAAGTCAACGCCAAGTGCTACATGGACACATATACAAAATGTGTTTGGCAACAGTACTGAAATGTTAGTACCTCCTTCCAAGGAGATGGCAGCAAGTGAACCTTGGGATATCCCCCATACTATGCAGTTGCTCTACTACTGAGCAATAACTTAAAACACTGATATCACAGATTACTGATAACAAATGAAAACTGAAATTATCTAAGTGTACTGTACTTTTGTAAGTGACCATACTTCCTGGCAACAGCATTATTATAAAAATCCTACATAATCTTGTACAGGCAAAGAATTAAGATCTATTACAAGCAGGTGTATCAACTCCAGGAGTCCTATATTTTGTCTATAATCCAGTAATTCTGTGTCCTAATTCAATACAGGGGCAGGATATCTATGGGTGTTTTTCCACTGTCACTAGAAGTACCCATTAAGTACCCATTAATGGGTACAAAAATGCCATTACGTACCCATTAATGGGTACTTTTAGTGACAGTGGAAAAACACCCTATTTCTGCTCTTTTAGTTTTTAAGACTCCTACCTGTACTCATTGACACTACGACTTCTTGCTGCATGGCAAAAAAAATTACATATCTACTGCAATATTAAGGGTGCCTCCAGACACGGGCTAAAAGCAGCACAAAACTGGGAATGCCAAACATTATCACGGTATCCTCAATATAGTCCAGGGTTAACTTAAGCAATAACAGGTAATATTGCTATTAAGGGAAACCCAGCAGTAGTGCCAGGTTTCCTGTAACAGTGATGCTTACCTTAGTGTCTGCCTGACCACTTCATAATGAGTTCGCTTGGGGTTACTGGAAGTCAGCCAAAAGCATGAAAAACAATAAAAGGAAGTGGTAGTTTCAGCCTTAGAGCTTAAGCCTCTATTGAGGACTTATTTAAACTAAACAGACTTTGGATTGTGCTAAAATATTCCACCTGAATAGCTCTCTTTTCTTCCTTAAGAAATAGTTTTGCACAGCACAGCAAAGCTGCAGTACTGCCTGGGACAGAGTTTTGTGTCTGCATCAATGTAACAAAATCAGCCACACTCTCACAACAGTTTGGGATATTTCAATCCTATCTTCAAGAGTTACTGGCTGGTTAAAAGGACTAAGCCATTTGCTTGTCCTGTCATGTTTTGCTGGCTTAATATTTTCTATAAGACAGTTGTTCTCAATGGAGAATACATATACCCCTCGGGTTATCTCAAGATGTATCATAGAGTACTTCAGGTGCTGCATCTGAACTGGGAGATTTTAAAATTCTACTATAACATAGTACATATATACATGCAAAAAAACTGATAAAAACCTTTTTCTTAATATTCTACCCTATGACAACCTGTGGGGATATGTGAGAACCTGGCTGATCCCTTGGGACATCTCAACCAAAAGAATCATGAACCTCTCCTATTAAAAATCCTTTTCTCAGTTTCAGTGGTGCTACAAACATGTCAAACTTCTGCACATATCATCACAGGGCTATGCATAAACTTCAACAGACCTAAAACATGACAAATGCGACCATAAAGTCCACAAATCACACAAAACAAATCTGCCAATGAAAACTGCCTGCAGTCAAACAACCTTTTCTTTATCAGGAGAATGAAGTGCACACCAGAACCAGTCACCTGTTACTTTTGCAATTTGAACAACATTTGATATGATGCCCGCGTTCATCTCTAAAACTCCAAGAAGACTTCAACATTAGATACAGTACTAATTACACGTGGCCTCTCCTTGTAATATCACTTTCATGACCAGAGAAACACACAGCTAAAGTAATAGCCTACATCAGAATTTAGTTATTATTAGGACAGATATTTTCTCCAAGAATCAGCTCAAGTCTAGTCCATTGTGATTGTTCATTCAACTGTTGCACTTTCAGATGCAGCTGTTATAAAGCCTAACTGCTAGCTAGTGACCAGACAGAATGTGTATTTGATTGTAAACATGCATATCAAGCCATGTGCAAGAAAATCTCCTTTACTGGCAGTTACAGTAATTTTTGCTCTAAAATTACACTAGATCCTTTTAGGTAAAAAACATCACAAAAGTACACAAAAAAGTAAGCAGATACATAACATCTGGATCCAGGGAGCCTTACTCATGGTTAAATCCAGCACAGCCATCTCCGGGGCTGTTCGGTTCCATACCATCTTCCCTCCCCAGCAGAACCAGAACCTCAAGAGAGCCAGAGGGGAGTCATCACACCCACCCACCCCTCATCCCTTACCTTCTTTATTAAGCCTCATCACCTCCCTGTTCTTTCCGCCCTCTTTTCCAGACTCTTCTAGCTCTACACCTGCAGAAGAGAAGCAGAAGTCAGAGCAAACCCCCAGAGAGCATCTTCCCATGGTGGCAGTGGGACAGCAGTGGTGGCAGTTCCACCAATAGAGAGCTTTTAAAAGACTTGAACTTGTTCTGGGAGGCAGCAGCATGGTAGATAGATAGATAGATAGATAGATAGATAGATAGATAGATAGATAGATAGATAGATAGATAGATAGATAGATGGCAACCATCGCTGCATCTGCCACGGAAAGCCCCCTCCCCGAACAGACTCCCCCCCCCCCCCAGGCAACCAGCGAGCTACCCTGCCTGCCTCCCCGATCCCACCCGCCGCAGCAGCCTCGGCACAACAGCCAGCATCTTCTCTTCTCGTGGCTGGAGCTCAGCGGATGTAGGGCCATCGCTCCACCACACCAGATGCAACGACATGCTTGGACCCCTCCCCCCCTGACAGCCCCTTTCTCCCCTGCAGCAGCAGCAGCAGCAGCAGCAGCTGGGCCGGCCGGCCGGCCAGCCGGGGTGCAGAACTGTTGCAAGCTGTAGCCACAGCAGCAGCAGCAACCGTGGGGCCGAGGGCATCCCGCACCCCCGGAGGGAGCCCAGCCGGGCAGGGGTCTCCGGGCACTGGGGCGACGAGGGAGGGAGGAATGCCTAATGCAACGGGGGGGGGCGGAGGAGACAGGAGAGGCGGCAGCAGCAGCAAGCAGGCAGGCAGGCAGGCAGGCAGGCAGGCAAGAGGCTTGTCTGCCTGCCTGCCTGCCTGCCTGCCCGCACCTCCCTCCCTCCCAGCCAGCCCCCTCGGAGGCGTCGCATGTGCACGCTGAGGGAGCAGGCGCGTCCCTCGGCCCCTTGTGTCTGGCGGCGGGTCGGGTGCCCTTACTGTGCGGGGGGGCGGCGCAGTGCGTGTGCGGAAGGGCGGCCTCCCGGACCCAGGCGGCCCAGGGCTGGCCCAGGAACGCCTCGGGACTGGGCACGGGCCGCTCCAGGGCCGCCATGGCGCCGCCGCCGCCGCCGCTCCTCCTCCTGCTCCTCTTCTTCTTCTCCTCCTTCGTCGTCGCCGCCACCGTCGTCTTGCCGCCGCTCCTGCTCCCCTCGCCGCCGCCGCCGCCGCCCCTCCTCCTCCTCCTCCTGCTGCTGCTGCTGCTGCCTTCTGGCTGCTGCTGCTGCTGCTGCTTCCCCCGTTTCCTTCGGCAGCGGCAGCGACGAGCGAGGAGCCAGCAGCGAGCGAGACACGGGATTCGAGAACGCCGCACGTCATCCTCGGGACGTTCCGCCGCCCACACGGGGGTAGTGTCAGCCCCTGCTCCCTATCAGATCGGGTTCCCCGGCTCTGGGCGCGCAGGCGCGCTGCGAGGAAGCGAAGCCGCCGCCGGTGCCCTTAAAACAAGTCGCTTTCCTTCAGCGGCGGCGGCGGCGGCGGCGACGAACGGAAAAGGATCGCCTCGACCCGGGTGGCTGGCTGAGGGACGGACGGACGGACGGACGGACGGACGAGGGAGGGAGGGGGGCGAGGGAGAGAAAAGACCACGCTGGGGAGAAGGGGGGGCAAGAGAGGGAGGGCCGAGCTAGGTTGGCGTTGGGGCACGCGCTGCCGTTGCCCGCCAACCAGGTGAGGAGACACACAGGAGTTGGAATCTCCTCCCCCTCCCTCCCTCGCTCCCCCCGCCGCGGGTCGCAGGTGGTTCAGCTCAGAGACAAAGATGAGGACGACCGTTGACAGGCGGGTTCGGCGACGCAAAGCATTCCCCCCCCCCCCGCCGCCGCCAGCGCCTGATTTGAACGCGCGCGCGGGTCTCGCGGGGCTGCCTGCCTGCCTGCCTGCCTGCCTCGCCGGGGCTCCGCCGCCGCTGACAGAAACATGACGGGCGGGGAAGGCGCTTTCCTCTAGTCTAGCCGAAGAGAGACGGCGGTTAAAACGCCGCTTCGAGGCTCGCCCCGAGGGAGAGAGATCTCCCCTGGACGGTGTCACTTTCGCGCCGAGGTGGCTTCGGGTGAATGGAGAGGCGAAGCGTGTTCCTTTTTTTAAAAAAAATCCAGCTTCAGCATGAAAGGGGGACACCTCAACAACCTGGCTCGTGAGCCAGTTTGGTCTAGTGGTTAAGGAGCCGGACTCCTATCTGAGAATACCAGGTTCGATTCCGTCCTCCCCCACGAAGCCAGCTGGGTGACCTTGGGCTAGTCACAGCTCTCTTCTGAGCCCTCCCAGCCCCACCCACCTCACAGGGTGCTTGTTGTGGGGAGAAGAACAGAAAGCTTTGTCAGCCACTTTGAGTCCCCTTAAATGGGTGAGAAAAGCAGGGTAGAAAAGCCAACTGTTCTCCTTCTTCCTCCATGAAGCCAGCTGGGTGACCTTGGGCTAGTCACAACTCTCTTCTGAGCTCTCACATCCCACCCACCTCACAGGGTGTCTGGTGTGGGGAGAAGAACAGAAGCTTTGTCAGCCACTTTGAGTCCTCTTAAATGGGTGAGAAAAGCGGGGTAGAAAAGTCAGCTCTTCTTCTTCATCATCTTCCTTTTCTTTCCACAGTTTCTAAACCAATGGTGGAATATCCAAAAAAGCAAACAGCCTGTCACTTTTCCCCAATGTGTTGTCTTCCTCTGAAAGTGGACTGAAGCTGGATTAAAATGTAGGTGTGAACGCTGCCATGCATAAGATGCCCCTCGTTTTGAAACATCACCATTTGTGGGAGAGATGAATACAGGTTTCACAGCCAGCGGATTGCAGGACCCTTGTATTTAGACAGCTCCGCCTTGAGATCCTCCCTCTGCCCCGGGTTTCTCAGCCTCGGGATGGAGACTAAATGAAAGAAGGGATTATTATTAGTCTTATTATTATTTCATTTATATAGCGTCGTCAATGTACCTGACAGAGAACGTAAGGCAAAAATTCAGGCCTGCGGCCAGGAAAGTGTCTCATGAGAGATGTGAACAGAAAGGGAGAAAATCAAGTCAGAGCGCTCCAGGCCAGAGAGAGGTTACGAGGTGTGAAATTTTAGAAAGTCAGCGGGTGACAGCAGTGCGGTTTCATAAGATGAAATTCTGCAAACAGTTTGCTGCTGGCGAGAGGGGAAAAGATTATCAGCAAACTATCCTCTGAGAAATCCTTCCTCACTTGATCTTGAAGAAGAGTTGGCTTTTCTACTCCACTTTTCTCTATTTAAGGGGAGTCAAAGCAGCTAACAAAGCTTTGTATTCTCCCCACAACAGACACCCTGTGAGGTAGGTGGGCTGTGAGAGCTCAGAAGAGAGCTGTGACTAGACCAAGGTCACCCAGCTGACTTCGTGGAGGAGGAAGAGTTGGCTTTTCTACCTCGCTTTTCTCATCCGTTCAAGGGGACTCAAAGCGGCTGATAAAGCTTTCTGTTAGTCTCCGGACAGCAGGCACCTGTGAGGTGGGTGGGGCTGTGAGAGCTCAGAAGAGAGCTGTGACTAGCCCAAGGTGACTTTATGGAGGAGAGCAGAATCAAACCTGGTATTCCCAGATAAGAATCTGGCTCCTTAACTAATAGACCAAACTGGCTCACAGAAAGCACCAACACAGGAAAGAAACAATTGTTAAAGAAGAGGAAGGTCAGGACTAAACTTATTACTTCCTCCAAGGAAGCCTAAATTTTGCACTCAGACCAGTGAGTGTGTTGGAAGCCTCACTTGGCTCTCACCCTGTGTTTTGATCTGCACAACTCAAACTTTCCCCACGCCTTTCATCACACCAAAGCTATCACCAGAACTTTAAAGTCTTTTTTGAAAATGCTTCTTAAATTCCAAATGGTTTTAGGCACAAATAGCTACAGAGTAGAAATAATAATTTATATATGCAGCTAATAAATTTTAGATGGCCTGTATTTTATATAATCTTAATGCTTTTGTGATTTGTTTATTGTCATTTCCTCGATTTGTTTTAAAGAAAGCCAATTTATTTTGGTGGTGGTGGTGATGAGCCTTTTCATATTTATGTGTCAGAGACGGCCTCGGGCATTCTGGGATGCTCCATAAGCATGCATGGCACCACCTCTGTTCCTGGAGGCAGTAATGGGCTGGATTAAGGGCAATAAATTGTAGCTGAATCCAGACAAGACAGAGGTACTTTGTGTCACAGGGTCTTGGGTCCATGTAGTTGGGAGGCACCCTGTCCTCGATGGGGTTGTAATGCCCTGGAAGGGGCAGGTGCAAAATTTGGAGGTGCTCTTGGACGCTGTGTTGACACTTGAAGCTCAGGTGGAGGCTTATTCCCAGCTATGGCTGGTGTGCCAGTTGAAGCCTTTTCTGGACAGAGATGACTTGGCCACAGTTATCCTTGCTCTGGTAACCTCTAAATT
This sequence comes from Aspidoscelis tigris stejnegeri, assembly GCA_023333525.1. Lineage (NCBI taxonomy): Eukaryota > Metazoa > Chordata > Lepidosauria > Squamata > Teiidae > Aspidoscelis > Aspidoscelis tigris. The sequence goes on along the minus strand of JALMGA010000005.1, from coordinate 77,332,586 downwards.
GGATTATTGTAATGCACTCTGTACGGGGCTGCCTTTGAAGATGGTTCAGAAGTTGCAGCTAGTGCAGAATGCAGCTGCAAGATTGCTGACCAGGACAGCTGGCTGTGAGCACATCACACCTGTCTTAAAAGAGTTGCACTGGCTGCTGATTCACTACCAAGCTCAATTCAAGGTGTTAACTTTTAACTTCAAAGGCCCTAAATGACTTGGGCCCCAAATATCTAAAGGAACGCCTTCTTTCATATTGACCTGCCCATGCCTTAAGATTAGAAAGGGAGGCCTTCCTGGTTGTCCCACCACTCTCAGTGGTAAAAGCCATGGGCACCCAGGAGAAGGCCTCAGGGATGTCCTCTAGGCTATGGAATGGTCTCCCCCTTGAGGTGCGTCAGGCACCTTCACTATATATGTTCAGGAAGGCAGTGAAGACACCTCTCTTTGCCCTGGCCTTTGCTTAAATGGGAATATACTTTCTTTTCCCACTTTTCAGACACTGTTACTGGTTTAATATATGTTTAATTTTAAATGAGACCTTTGTGTATAGGGTGTGGTGGTGGTGGTGATGATGATAATGATAAAAGGAAAGAATGGATGGATCGATGGTAGTTCAGAATGCGTATGTCCAACCTGGATCCTCCAAAGCTGTGAAGCTCCTGATCATTCCTTTCTGCAGCATTGGCACCACTTCCAGGTGCAAATGCTGTGTGGGGCTGATGTGGCACAGTTGCAGGTGTGCAGTTGTATGCCATTTGCAATCAATGGCCAGGCACACAGCGAAAGTTGCTGCGGTGGTCGAGAGTCTGGGATAGGCTGTTTGCACCTTGAGCAATTTTGGGTAATTTTGGGATGGTGCCAGTGCTTACAGTATGAATGCCAGCCATGGCCCCTGAACTTCACTTCAGTGGGGTACCATTCTACTGAAGCTAAGTACAAAAAGGCCTAATGATGATAAAGCTGCCAGAGATCCCTAGCCTAACTGCTATTCTACTACATTTCAGATTAGGACCTTATTAGCCACACAAACTAATACCAAAACAATCTGAAGATCTTAGAAATGCAGATAAGTAAGAAAGAGTGGTTTGTTATAATTTGAGGACCTATAATGTGAATATATCATAGCATAAAAATAAAATAAAATAAATGCCAGTACAGGAGTGGATGATTGGCAAAAAAGTATGGATTCCATTTTTTTAACTCTCTGAAGGTGTATCAGGTTTGGACATGCCAGATAAGGCTGCATTCATTAAGTTGACAACATAATAATTATCTCACAAATCTTTTTCTTTTTTAAAGAGTCAGGAGGGAAGGGAAAGTGTTACATGGGCAGGAACTATATTGTAATTTTGTGTTATATATTTCTCTTTTGTTCGATTGTGGATAAAGTTTGTTTTGTGTTTTGTTGAATATGCTTAATTTTTTTTAAAAAAAGATGCTGCATTTTTACTGCAGTTTACAAATAAGCATAGTATTTATTATAGTCTCCCTTTCTCCTGCTTGTTTTCTGTATTCTCAGCCTTTTATTAAAAATATTTTTAAATCTAGGACTATTCTCTTATTAATAGGACACAGCAATTGAAGCCCAATGATTCTTATCAATCTTCAGACCTGAAAAATAGAATCCAAATTGATTCCACGTGTTTCTCTACTTCTTAATTTGAAATATTATCCAGGTTTATCTCATATCCGTATTCAGATTTTGGATATTCTAAAACAAGAGGGGTTTCTAAGGCTTGCTGACTGCCATGATGCCCATAAAACAACCTGGGGCATTTCTGCACTTGGCTTCCCTTCTGCTGGATGGGAAGAATGCATAGCAGAGTAACGTGTACATACGTTTGCACCGGTAGCCTAAGCCTTGTGTGCCCAGACACTTAACTCTGCCCAGTCACGTGTCCCCGGCAGGGTACCTTCATTTTAACTGTGCACACACCAGCATTAAGGCAATGATGACACACTGCTGGCACGCAGTCGCATCAGGGATCATCTGAGGGGCCAGGGCACTTGAGTGGTACCTCAGATGACCTCTTGCACCGGAAATGGTGTGGATGGTCCTCCGTGGACGGGTCAAGTAAGGTTTTGGTTTGGATTGGGTAGGGTAGGGTTCGTTTGCTTGTGGTGCACAATTTTGTGCATCACAGCTAGTTTGCAATAGGTTAACATCAGGGCAGGTAGTTGGCATTTCTAGACTGTAAATGCCTCCTGCAAGTGCAGATGCACCTGTCCAGATGTTAACCTATTGCAAACTAAGAGTTAGGTATAATACAACAGTAACATAGGGCGTACTGGCTGTACTGGCACCAGCAAGGTGTGGTCTGGGACGGTGGGGTCTATCCTATGGCCCTGGTCCAGACTAACCCACACAAAGGTTTCAAAGGCCAGCCTCTGGGGGCTCTAAACGCTAGGAATGAAAGTTCCTAGACTCAGAGCCTCGAGGAACTAATTTCAGCAGTTAAGATGAAGGAGAAGGAGGAGGAGGAGGAGGAAGAGGAGAAGAAGAAGAAGAAGAAGAAGAAGAAGAAGAAGAAGAAGAAGAAGAAGAAGAAGAAGAAGAAGAAGAAGAAGAAGAAGAAGAAGAAGAAGAAGAAGAAGAAGAAGAAGAAGAAGAAGAAGAAGAAGAAGAAGAAGAAGAAGAAGAAGAAGAAGAAGAAGAAGAAGAGCGCTGTGACTAACCCAAGGTCAACCAGCTGGCATCATGGAAGAGTATGGAATCAAACCTGGTATTCCCAGATAAGAGTCTGGCTCCTTAACTAGTAGACCAAACTGGCTCACAGTATTCACACATATTTTGAGAACACATTCTAAAGTTAGAGATGTGGAGCAAGTTAGATAACTGCTCAGATATTATATGGCTGCTTCTTGTAGCTGCAGATACAAATGGAGCTTTATCCATCATTCTTGTTCTTTTCAGATAAAATGAGGAGATACATTGGTACAGTGGTACCTCGACATACAAGTGCCCTGACATACAAGTGTTTTGAGATACAAGCCGCCGAGCGAGTGATATTTTGCTTTGAGATGAGAGCAAGATTTGAGATACGAGTATGTAAATACAGTACAGCACATAACAAAAACAACTGAGGTGGTGTTTTGGGAGCTGGAATGGATTAATGGGAAAATTGCTTTGAGATACGAGCGATTTGACATAAGAGCAAGGTTACGGAACGAATTAAACTCGTATGTCAAGGTACCACTGTAATTCCAACCTCTGCTTTAGGAACTGGTAGCTGCTATTGGAATATTTCAGGTATACATTCCTTAAAATTGAAGAGACAGAACAATTTATAGTAATTTTCTTCCGTATCAAGCTTCACTGATGATTAGTCATCAAGAGTAAATCTGATAGTATCATTCTGAGAGCATCTCCAAGAAAGGAAGGAGGATTTGATTGAATGGGTGAATATACTTCTGCATCTCCAGCTGTGACCTTACATAGTTAAAAGGGCAACAGGAGGTTGCCAGGGGGTTGCAGTAGGTGAGCCACTTTGGTCTTGTGGTTAGAGTGTAGGACTCTTATCTGATAGTCTCCCGGTTCAATTCCACACTCCTTCATGAAACCAGCTGGGTGACCTTGGACTAGTCACAGATCTGTTTCTGAGCTCTCACAGCTCCACCTACCTCACAAGGTGACTGTTGTGGGGAGAAAAATAGGTTTGTCAGCCCCGTTGGGTCCCTTTAAGGGTGAGAAAAGTGGGGTATAAAAGCCAACTACTAGTACTACTATTCCTCTTAATAGCTGTACTCCACTCATGGGGCCTTTCTGCACTTTAAGCATTCCTTTCCAGCAGACGCAAGAAGGGACTCCCTTCTGCACATTAGTGCAAAATATGGGAGGCCCTGTCTCTTGCTGATAAGCTCCATCTGTACAGTATGGAGCATAATACAGATCAAGGGAACCCTTCCTCTGGATTATCAGTAGCCTTCAACATGGAGGACTACCTGCACACCAGTCTGGCCTAGTCTGGAACATGGAGGCACATAGAAGGCGCATGTCCATTTTCCATGCTACCAGGGATCCCATTTGATGGTACACTAAAGTGTGTCACTGAAATGGTTTCTGCATTCAGTTTCTGCCATGCTGAAAGACCTATTTATGGCTTTTCAGGAAAAAAAAGGTTAATTTTCAGGGCCAAGTGCTCATAGTATGGAAGCAGCTTCAATATGTACTGTATCTGTATATGTTATAAAGTAAGCCTCTCTTATGCGCTGGGGAGAAGGGCAAATACTGCTAGTCATCGGCTGACTTGATTCCATAGCTGTGACCCTGACAAACACATACACAGTATGTTCCATCCCATTTTCTGCAGATTTTTCAAAAGGAAGCATGGGAGGTCTACATTTAATCTGTGAAAGCTGCACTACAAAATTCAGAGGACATGATCTGTAATTATGGCCCCATCCAGATGGGGAGACTATGGGGTCGCATCCCCATGGCATGCGTTAATTCAGTTTAACAAATCCGAAACAACTGATCTGCGTTAAATCCGGCTACACGTTTTGCAGTTTAACCTGGTTTGGAGGGCATACGATTCCAGCGTTAACTCGGATTGAGTCTTCGGAGACTCCACGGGCAGCCCATTGCGAGTCAATTGGGCCCACCCCCTCTCTTTGATTGGTGATCCCTCCCTTTGCGTCATCTATGCTCCGCCGGGGATCCCCTTCCTTCCTTCCTTCCTTCCTTCCTTCCTTCCTTCCTTCCTTCCTTCCTTCCTTCCTTCCCCCGATCGTCTCCCCCACGATCCCCGGGCGCCCTTCTGCCGCTCATCAGCTGGGGGTAGACCCCCTCTGCTCCAGGGATTCCTGCCATCAGGGCGCCCAGCAAGCGGGCGCAGAGGGGAAGGCTCTCCATCCATCCATCCATCCATCCATCCATCCATCCATCCATCCATCCATCCATCCATCCATCCTTCCGTCCGTCCATTCTGGCGCTGCAGAGAGCGGGGAGAAAGTTCCCCAGGTTGCGAAAGTTCCCGGGGGACGGGCTTTCCTTTCCGTTACACTGTAGCGAAGGAACCAGCTCACTCTCTTAAAAAATGTTGCGAATTTCCACAATTTTAAAACTTCAGACCTTTAGAATGAAAGGAAGTAATACAGCTGAGGGGCTTTAAATATTAAAGAGGCATATGGCTGTGGTTCCTTCTTCCTTCCCTCCTTCCCTCCCTCCTTCCCTCCTTCCTTCCTGCCTTCCTGCCTTCCTGCCTTCCTGCCTGCCTTCCCCAGATGGTCTCCCCCACCATCCCCGGGCGCCCTTCTGCCGCTCATCAGCTGGGGGTAGACCCCCTCTGCTCCGGGGATGCGCAGGCGGCAGGCTTTCCTTTCCTTTCCATTACACTGTAGCGATTTTAAAACTTCAGACCTTTAAAACGAAAGGAAGTAATACAGCTGAGGGGCTTTAAACATTAAAGAGGCATAGGGTGTGACCACAGCCTATATTCTCTCACTCTGAAAGTGGACTGAAAGTGGATTAAACCTAAGGTGTGACCACATATTCTCTCATTCTGAAAGTAACAGAGATCAGAACTTTCCCCATGCACAGAACTTTATTGACCCATGGCCAGGCCTGGTAGTGCAGTGCAGGATTTTGGGACATGATTGATCCTGCCCTATTGGATTTCCTAGTGGTCACCTATCCATGGTCCGCTTTGCCCTAATATCCTGGCAACTGGAATCTTATCTGGGAATTCCAGATTAGATTCCACTTCCCATCCTGAAGCAGGCTGCCCCTGGCCTCCCATTGCATCACCACCCACTCCTCCTGGGCTTGCATGGCACTGCCACCCCCAAACAAAGGATGCCCAATCTGGGGCAGAAGGCAAAAAAAGACACTGTTGAATCCCCATCCAGGGAACAGAGGGGTGGGTGGAAAAGCTTGCTGCGTGGATGGGCAAAACATCAAAATCGTCTGCGCCCCATGGCCCTGCACCTTGATGTCACAGTGCAGCACCCACACCTCTAATCCACATTAAAGTCCTATAAAAGTGCATATTCAAGGTTAGAGGCACCACTAGCCACTATGCCACTAGCCAATCACTTCTTTTTTTAACTGTATGAAAATGCTGCCCACATGAGATCTTTAAAACACTCTCATGCTCTGGTGCTTGGCCATTTAGTCAAGCAGAAGTGTTGTTTAGTCTAGTGGTTAGCGAGCCAGGCTCTTATCTGGGAATATCAGGTTTGATTCCACCCTCCTCCATGAACCCAGCTGGGTGACTGTGGGCTAGTCATGGCTCTCTTCTGAGCTCTCACAGGGTGTGGGGAGGAGAACAGAAGGTTTGTCAGCAGCTTTGAGCCTCCTTAAATGGGTGAGAAAAGTGGGGTAAAAAAGCCAACTCTTCTTCCTCCTCCTCCGTGAAGCCAGCTCAGTGGCCTTGGGCTAGTCACAGCTCTTACAGGGCATCTGTTGTGGGGTGAAGAATGGAAGCTTTGTCAGCCTCTTTGAGTCACCTTAAATGGGTGAGAAATGCCAATTCCTTCTCCTTCTCCCTCCCTTCTTCTGGGAGGTTTGGTATGGGGTAGCATTATTATAAAGAGGTATAGAAATCCAAGTCAAGGTTCCTATCTTTTTTTAACAGTTGTGCAAAGCATGGAACTTCAGCAAGTGCATCCTTCCTTCCTTCCTTCCTTCCTTCCTTCCTTCCTTCCTTCCTTCCTTCCTTCCTCCCCGCCTGCCTTGCGGGGTGTCTGCTGTGGGAGAAGAACAGAAGGTTGATCAGCTGCCTTGAGTCCCCTTGAATGGGTGAGAAAAGCGGCCACCGCTGGAAAAGGAGGAGAGCCGAGAGGCGGCGAGAGGGCGGGCGGGCGCAGTGTGCCCTCCCCGGGAGAGGGTGAAGGGGGCTCTCCTTGCTCACCTCTTCCCTCCGGGAAGAGAGAAAAGGCCGGGGCTGCGCGGGACTGTTGGGGGGTGACAGTGAAGGAAAAGGTCGCGTGGAGAGGGAAGCGGCCCCCGGCCGGCTCGGCTTTGCCGCCTGGCGAAGGGACGGGAGGAAGTCCTCCGGAGCCGCCACTGAATCGTAGCTGGACTCTTTCAATGAAACCACTAAGGCAAGCTATTGGGGCAGGGAAATCCTAAACATGACGTGGTTCGAATACGGATAGCCATTGGTTACAGTGCGATTGGGGGCGGGACAGCCTTGACCCGAATCTCAGCCCTCAAAATGATACTGTCCACATACTAAAAAAGGAAACACGTATCAAGCGCATGATCCGAAGTGAGACCTGTTGTAATCAGGATTTACTTTATTACGGTTTAAGGTAGTTTAACACGCTCCTTGCGTGTTAAGCCGAAATGCCGCGTAAACGGGGCGGGGTCAAAACATTTTCAATTCAAGATAAGGACGTCGTGGGGATGCGGCCTGGGTGTTTTTCCACCACACTCCTTTAATCCGGATCTAAGAAGATCCGGATCTAAGGAATTGGTACATTCCTTAATCCGGATCTAGTAGATCCGGATTAAGGGACATACCCAATGTGTTTCCATGGGTGGTCTAGCACCCAATAACAATGGGTGCTAGCCTTCCTGCCGTGGAAACACCGGAGCACCCATTTGGAAATCCGGATCTACCCATGAGGGGCCTGCCTGTCACCCCAGGTATTTGGGGGGACAGGGGGTGCAATCTCCAAAGTGGCTTCAAAGTCTTTTCGAAGTCACTTCGAAGTCACTTCGAAGTCAGTGCAAAACAGCTCCATTGAAGTCTGTGCTGATCTTCGGAGTGAACTTCGAAGTGACTTCGAAGTGACTTCGGAGTCACTTCGGAGTCACTTCAAAGTTCACTCTGAAGATCAGCACAGACTTCAAAGACTCTCCGGAGCTATTTTACACAGACTTCGAAGTGACTTCTAAATTACTTTGAAGCTTAGGTTTTGGGGCTCCCCCCCCCATGGGTGCCCCCCCTCCCCCTAGCCTCCCCTAGACCCTATTGCCACACAAGCGTGGCAACAGGCTCCCTTTAATCAGGATTTTCTGCCTGAAGACCCCGCTGTAGACCCCATTAATGGGGTCTTCAGAAAATCCGGATTAAAGGCCAGAAAGTACCCATTTGATCTGGATTTCCCCAGTAGCAGTCGAAACAATTGGGTCCCAAATGGGTGCCGTGGTGGAAATGGGATCATCCGGCTCACACCCAAATGGGTCCTTAATGGGTGCAAAAATGGGTACTTTCTGACAGTGGAAAAACACCCTATAGCACCAATACGACGACACTATTGTGGGGTTGCCATGTGTATCTGTGGCAACCTCACCACAGTCCCCCTATACCACTCCCCTTAAAATGTGCCTTGTTCTCATATCTTTTTCAGCACCAATAGAAGTGATTCTCAAAATTTCGCCTCACAGAAACAAATCTGATATTTCCTATCAAAAGCTTCCTATCAGGTGCGATTTTGTCTGCCTGTGGGCCAGCTTCCATTCCTGCCGTATATCATTTAAGAGTGGATAGATTCTGATGTTCACTTGCAACTGTTGTTACCCTTAAAATAAACCCAAACAAACTTATCTCCCCGACTCTGATGTTGCTCCTTGATGAGGATGACTGACTTTCTGAAGGACTGTATCACCCGGCCATTTACAGGAGGGTAAACACTCTGATGTTTTAGAAACACCCCTAGCTACAGCGGAATCTTTGTTTGATTTTAATTTACCACTTCTACTGCATGATAAGGAAGATAAGCATGATAAGGAAGTCTGATGTTTTAGAAACACCCCTAGCTACAGTGGAATATTTGTTTGATTTTGCCAGTTCCACTGCACAATAAGGAAGAAACCGAGCAATGGGGCTGAAGGAGAATTAAAAGGAGACCTTTGAGGCTCTTTCAGTATGGATGACAACATTCTAAAAAAGACATCAGGCAGGCTGTGCCTTTATTTCATGGTATTTCTGGAAGAAATATGTGGTAAGAGTGTGGCTTTATTATTTCTTCTGATACAGAACACTAACCATTTGATGGATTGCTCTCAGAACAGCTTTAGGATTTTGATGATCAATATACCTTTGTTCAGTCCTGTATGGTCTTCTTCTTCTTCTCTCTCTCTTTTTGTTTTCTGAATACTGGAGTGTATTTTGCCTTTTATAGCCATTAGTTGAACTGGTGACAAAGACCCTTCCTATACTTACCTTAGTTCAGTACTAAGTGGCCTCAAAGTCCACTTCAGGGCCTTATCAGATCTGTGAGTCCTACCCTGGTACAATAGTCCACACTGGATGGAGCATAATCCTGATCAGGGAGGTCCTATTTGGGATTACTGGTAGAACTCAATATCAGGTTCTATTGGCAGACTGGTGCAGCCTAGTTCAGCACATTGAGGCATGCAGAGAGCATGCCTCCATCTTCCGGAATATTGGAGTACCAATTTTGGTGGTCCACCAGAGGGCTACACCAAAATGGATTCCCTGGTGGCTCCAAAGACTAGAAACATTTGTTCCTAGTCCATCAGAGCACTCAAAGCCTACCCTGAAGCTCACTAGAGCTTTGAGGCCAGTCTTTGGGCAGGTCTGGTCCAGGTCATGCCTTTCTGTGGTCTGGACCAGCAAAGCCTGCTGGTCCAGATCACGGCAAGGCATGATAGTCTGGAAAATGGAGTCGTGCTTTTTGCACACCTCCATGATCCAGACTGGCCCAAGTTAGTACATCAGTAGACCTGTTTAATCAAGTTTATCAGTGGTCCAGGGGCCCGTAGTCGGCAATTAGGCAACATGCTAGAAATACCCCCTGCCTGGGCAGAAGTTGCCTAATTGCTGACTAGGTGTGGAGCAAAAAATCAAGTTCCACAACCTTACCAACACTTACGTCAACTTACCTGATAGCATCCAGCTGGTGAACATTGGCATCTCTGCAGCTGGGAAGGGCACCGGGGCTGCCGCGCAAGCATACTGGCAGCCCTCTTGGCATCCTGATGCAACTGTGACTGCACAGAGCATCAGCATCATTATAGTGATGGCACTGATGCACACACAGTCCAGGAGGGTGCTGCACACAAGATAGCGATGCCCAGAAGACGACCGCCAACCATTGAACAGATGTAAGTTTTTGATCACGGGGTTGGTGGTGTAGGCTAACGTTGACTAGTCAACATTGCTTGGTTGCACTCCTTTCCTGTCTGCAGAATGGCGAGGGAAATGCGAAAACGCCACAGATCAAGGGCTTCTTGACTTGGATCACTCTCCATCTAATGCAGATGGCACATACTAGTTCTACACTAACTTGTGCACAGATGAAGCCCAGAAGAGGCATATAAGTGCAGAAAGTTTCTAAAAGGGTTTCATTTTTGGTTGCATTATTTTCACAATGCTCCAGGCATCTATGCGGATGGGTGGGCCAAGGCTTCTGTTCCCATTTGGCTCCTGCTCTAGCCCAAGCCCAACAAACACACCCTGAAAACAGGCCTCTAACTATTCAGAGCTCCTGGATGCTGTTTGGATTCTGGACAAAGTCAAATCAGTGGGTGAAAATACACCTGGAATTGCTGATGTGGACTGAAAACTGAGATTTTTAAATGTACTTTCATCCACAGCCGCAGTTCCAATTGAGATGCTGTTCTGCCCCCAGCAACATTCCCACTGGGCTCTGAGGCTGTGGTCACACCTTCACTTTAAATTTTAAGTCCATCTTCTGTTTACAACAGTCACACTTTTTTTATTTCTATCCATTTTATTTGTCCAAATGGAGAGTGGAAGGTCCACAAATAAATTGGATAGAAATGAAAAGGTTTGAGTGTTACGATCAGAAGATGGACTGAAGAAGGTTTAAAGTGAAGGTGTGACCACGGACCAAGTCACTCACATGTCTCTAAGTGTGCACCCCCATGTTCATTTTAATCTGATTTGAGTCTGAATTCTCTTCTTCCACTCATTTATTTTGTCATTTTCTCGTTCCCTTCTTCATCCACTCATTTATTCGGTCATTTTCTCATTGCCTTGTTCCTTCACTCATTTATTTTGTCATTTCCTCGTTTCCTTCTTCTTCCCCTCATTTATTCGGTCATTTTCCCATTCCCTCATTCCTCCATTCATTTATTTTTTTCATTTTCTTGTTCCCTCATTCCTTCACTCATTTATTTTGTCTTTTTCTCGTTGCCTCATTCCCTCACTCATTTTATTTATTTATTTATTTATTTACATTTCTATTCCACCCCATACCCGAAGGTCTCTGGGCGGGTAACAACAGATTAAAACAAGTTAAAACAGGATACAAATTAAAACAGATACGGATTAAAATGAAATAGAGATTAAAACAAGATGCACGTTTAAAAACACCTTAAAAATTCAACAAATTTAAAACTGGGCACTCCCTTGAGCATTAATAGTGGTGTCATTATAACTGGGGAGGGAGAATAGAACCTCAGCCACTCGTTTATTGGTCATTTTCTCATTCCCTTCTTTTTCCATTTGTTTATTCAGTCATTTTCTCATTCCCTTCTTCTTCCACTTGTTTATTCAGTCATTTTCTCATTCCCTGGTTCCTCCACTCATTTATTTTGTCTTTTCCTTGTTGCCTCATTCCCTCACTCATTTATTTTGTCATTTTCTCATTCCCTTCTTCTGCCACTCGGTTATTCGGTCATTTTCTCATTCCCTCGTTCCCTCACTCGTTTATTCCATCATTTTCTTGTTCCCTCACTCCTCCACTCGTTTATTTGGTCATTTTCTCATTCCCTCATCCCCTCACTTGTTTATTCAGTCATTTTCTTGTTCCCTCCTTCTTTACTTCTACATAAATCCAGGTTAGCAATTCATCTCGCGGAACTGATTTTGGAGGCTTAAAGCCAGCTTGAACTCCTATTGGCTACATAGACACATCTGTGCAGTTTTCTAGGCAGTAATACAGAAATGGTTTACATTGCCTTTTCCAGAGAAATGCCTGGAGCAAAACCACTGAGCACCTGTGTGCAATGCAAATGTTGTATGGCAAAACTACAGCCACACCTTGGAGGGATTAGATGGAATAGCAGGAAGTTTTTTCTAATTTCTATGTTTTGATGTTCTGTCATATTCAGGGGGAAGAACTCTGAGCTTTTTGGGCCTACCTGGGACAGGAAATGTTACAGAAAACTCTCCAGCTGGGACTGTGGTTTATACTTTCAGTGTCAATTTATCTCCACATTTATTACCAAATATTTCAGTGCTCATGGGATTTCCTATAATAATGAACTCCAACCCACTCACACAAGCCTTTGAGATCAATACCGAACCTGCATCTACCTACAAGGTAGGTTTTGTTTCTTCACAAGAACTGTTGTTGTTTAATATGTGAAGGGGATCGTTACAACATTTGCAACTTTTTTCCTTGTTTATAGTAAAATTTGTATTATAACAATGCTTTCAACATTTGAGTTTAAAATAAGTCACTTTAGAGCAGTGGCTATCAACCTTTGGAGAGCCGCGACCCCAAAATGAGGTTCCCCAAGCCTCCACGACCCCAGGGGCGGGGCCAGGGGCGGGGAGCGGAGGGGCAGGGGGTGGGGTGCAGCAGGACAGGGGGTGGGGTGGGGCTGGGCGGGGGCAGGGCCAGCTGGGGCCGGGGCTGGGGTGGGGCCAGGGCCGCTGGCGTCATGTTCGCTCCCCCCCGACCCGGAACTCCTCCTTGGGGGGCTGGCAACGCCGGATTCCACCGGGCGGAGGGGGCGGGTGGTGAGGCACCAGGCGGTGCGGGTCCGGCGCCCTTCACCGCTGCCATCGCCACCCAGCAGGCAGGCAGGCAGGCAGGCAGGCAGGCAGGCATGGCACCGGGCGGGCGCCCGCCCTCAGCAGCCAGCCCAGCTGCCCGGGGCTGTGCACAGTCGCCGCCGCCACCATCCTCCTCACCTCGCTCGCCTCGCTCGCCGGGGATGCTCCCGCCGCCGCCGCCATCCTCCTCGCCTCGCCTCGCTTGCCGGGGATGCTCCCGCCGCCGCCGCTGATCTCTCCTCACAGCAGCGGCGGCGGCGCGGCGGTGGGCGTGGCAGGGGCGTGGCGGGGGGGCTGCAGGAGCTTTCGGCGACCCCGCCGAAATGGGTGCGCAACCCCCAATGGGGTCGCGACCCACAGGTTGAGAACCGCTGCTTTAGAGCATCTGCATCCAGATGTCGCTTCTCTGGAAATTGCACTGGAAGTGAGCCACTGTTTCACACCCACCCAAGAAAACATTGGCTGGCAACTCTGGAAGCTGAAAACTTTTATTTCTGGCCCCTGACACCCTTGGAGTAGGCTATCTAATCCAGAGCAGTGTGGCCCAGGTTAGTACACACACCATGCAGAAATGGCCTTTGACTAGCTTTTATAAACTACAGTACATTGGAGCAAGGTTTGAGAAGGTCCATCATTGATGAATGCCATGGAGGCAACATCCTCAGACTTCCATAACTGCAAGGAATCATGCCAGGGTCAAGGAAGTTGCCCTCTTCAGTCAGTTAATATCTCTACTTAAATTGGGCACTTTGTTACTTTAAAGGAGAGGAAGAAAGAGAAATATCTAAGGAGTGACTTGACCTGTGATTTTTCTTTTTAAAACAGATCTCTGATTTGATTTAATTACCTCAGTATCTCTGATTTGATTTAATTATACCAGGGCTGAGTTACTGAAGGAGAAAAACAGACAAAAGGCTGAAGGCTGACAGATTTTCTGCACTTACCTCATGGAACATTCCGGGCTGGTCACCGGAACCACACTATCTGCATGTACAACTTGCTGCAGCATTCCCAGAATTGTCTGAACATTTCCTTGACCACAAGCATACCTGTGGTCATCAGCAATGATGTACCTGCACCACTTCTGGTGTTGTGAGGCAAGCCTTAAGGGTGCAGACCTAAAAGCTCATCCTGCACTTGTGCACTGGATGAAGCACCCCCTCACCCGATCGCACTGAGGGCTTGGTGGGATGTTAGGACATCCCAACCAGGAACAGAACAGGGAGGCTTGCTGCTCTCATTGCTAGAGCAGCTGGGCAGGAACAGGCTTGATCCAGTGCTCTACGTGTGGATGGCCTCTACCATTCTTCACCAGCCTGGAATGATCTTCAGAGACCATTCTAACCAGGTAAGCGTGGATTCAGCTGAAGTTGCTAATCTCTTGAAAAGGATGAAGATGGGTGCAAAAAAAAAAAGGCAGAGAAAGGGGATCAAACAAGCAAGACTTATTAGGGTCGTGTCCCCATGCACTTTATAGTCCAAATCGAATCCAGATTTGGCAAGGAGTGTCCCGATGCAAAGCCCCCAAACCAGGCTACATGCGGACCAAATCTCCAAAATCTGCGGTAAATTTAGTCCTCTTGAAAAATGTTCTTGCTACGGTTTGGGAGGCAAATCCGCATTATTTTGGAGGCTGAGTCCACACATGGGGATGCTCCCGGGTTATTAGGGGAGGAGACTGATGCTTGCATCATTAGTGGGCGGGTTTCACGTCCTGTACTTGCCGTTCCTGTCCTGTGTATTGGAGATCACAACTGTTTGGGCATTTTTGGCAATAAATGGTGGCTGAACAGAAACGAGTCTCTTTCCACAACCATTATTCCACCCTGCTTCCATGATTGCCAAGTCAGGCGAATGTGCAAGACAAAGAGCAGCTTCTGAAATGTGCATACAATAATGGAGTGCCCCAGTTTCACAGCGAAAAATGCAATTGCCATCCCACAAGTCTCTTTCCATGCCCATTATTCCACCCCCGCTCCCTGATTGCCAAGCCAGGAATGATAATTTAAATGGCTTAATTTAGCACACAAGCAATAAACTGCTGTACTGGGTGGAGCAGAGGTTCACACCTCCGTTAAACTGCCACCAAACCCCATAGTGGCTTTGCAGAACGATCTGGATTTTTCATATTTTTTTTTACTATTATATTTTTATTGCCTTTCGGCCCCATGCTGAGGAAGGAGGTTTTGGGTGGCATTTCCCTGCCATCACCACAGCAGGCGGCACAGGGATTGGTGACGTCAGCCTGGCTTCCTATCGCGAGAGCGGGAGCAGAGAGAAAAAGATGCTGTTTCCTCGTGCAGGGATTTAGTGCTGTTTGCATGGGGACACCTGTATTCAAATTGAGCCCGCAAACGTATGGGGACAGCTCAATTCAAATTTGGCCCTGCATCCGGATTAAAAATACTCCAATCCACACTAAACAGAGTGCATGGGGACGTGGCCATGCTCTTGCATAATTCGAAAGGCATAATGCAAAAGAATGGTTGATGTCTATGCAGGTGCTGGATCCAGTGTTACGTCAGATATTTCTCTGGAAAACAAATGTATGGCCTTTGGTGGGAACTCCTCCAAACACTTCCACAGGAAATAGTTGAAATTGCTCCAGCCACACGACAAGCAAAGGAAAAGGAAGGCTGTCCTTGGAGAAAGGCATTAGTGAAAACGCTTAAGAATATTTATGCCCTGCTGGCTGACTGAATTTAGAGGTGTTGGAGAGTCTGTGTTCACTGCAACACGAACTGAAAAAAAATAAAGGGGGATTAGCTAACCTCTTCAGAAGAAGATAAATTACATTGGAAAGAAACAAGTGAATATGGGAGACCTGCATACTTCTTTCATTTAAGGAACAACAGGAAGCAGTTAGTGATGCTTTATATTTAGCTCCAAGACTGATGGACCTACATGCTAATAAGTAAAAAACAATCTACTCTCCTCTTGACCTTCACTGAAAGCATATTGCCCGATCAGTTCATGTGAATTAAAAAGAAGTTTGAAAATAGAGCAAATCTTCCACAAAAATCTTTAAGAGCAGAAAGCAGGCACCTTCTACGCTTCCCTGGTATACCAGAGTAAAGTGCTCACTAATACGTTCTTCCACAAAGGACCAGCACCCTCGTGGCCCAGAACCATCCTGGAGCTCCTTGTCCCAAATTAGTGGACTGCAAATATATCAACACCATCTACTACCTACCTACCTACCTACCTACCTACCTACCTACCTACCTACCTACCTACCATCATTTGTCCATCTGTGCATCTGTGCATCTGTCTGTCTTTCTGTCCACCTACCTGTCCGTCCGTCCATCTATCTGCCATCTGTCTGTCCATCCCTCTGTCCATCTTTCTCTCTGTCCATTCATCCAACTACCTGTCTGTCTGTCTCTCTGTCCATCCATCCAGCCATTCTTCTGTCTGTCTGTCCGCCTGTCCGCCCCCCTGCCCCCCCGACTAACGTTAACCAGGGACTTACCTAAAGCATTCAGTGGTATGATAGTTCACTCTTGCTGGTGCTCCAGGGTCATTTGGGGTGCTGTGAAAGCACACCAGCACCTCAGACAACTGTAGACACAACTGTGTATGTCATTAAGACGATGGCGCTGACGCATGCACAGTTGCAGAAGGCACCGCAGCCAAAATGGCAATGCCCAGCAGAGGTGAGTATCCAATCCTGTGTGGAGGGAATGGCCAAAGTTGAGTGCAAGTGCTAGTCAACCTTGGTTAATCACGCGGATGGGAAGTGCAAAAATGCCCCTGATCTGGAACAAGGAAAACACCACAAAGCTTCTATTTTATATGAGGTCCTTTCCACAGGGAGTTCTTTGGACCAAAATAATTCTTGTACCCAATCTATAACATAGATATTGAAATTAATAGATCTTTCACTGTTTTACAAAGCTCTAGTTCAGTGGTTCTCAACCTGGGGGTCGGGACCCCTTTGGGGGTCGAATTACCCTTTCAGAGGGGTCGCGACAAGTCTCCCGCTGCCCTTCCCTCCCACCTCCCAGCTGCTCCGCCCCTGTGGTTGGGGATCTCCACGGCATTAGGAAGGTTGAGAACCACTGCTCTAGTAGGATAGGCTGGTGGTTTTTAAACACTCAGCTGTATTGGTCTCCCTTCCAGTGTCCCAACTGTACACTTTTATCAATGAGAGGGAGCTATATCCAGAGAAAGGAATATGCCTAGAGGTCAAGTCCTTATTTAAAAAATGGACAATTGGGACCCCAGTTGTGTTTATTTGTTTATTGATTAGCATTTTTATCCTGCTCTACATCCAAGGGTCTCAGGGCGGGTTACAGCAATAAAAACCAAGTGTAAAATGGGCATACTAAAACAATAACTGTGTCTGTAAAATGAATGGAGAAGCTTTGTCACCTGGCAGGGCAAGATGCATCTTCATTGCTCAGCTGTATATGTGAAGTAAAGGTGCCTGGTGCACCTTAGGGGGAAACCAGTCTACAATCTGGGGGTCAGTAATTACCATCCAACAAGCCATTTGGATATTCCAGCTGCTCTGGGATGGAGGTGGCACTGTGGGGTGTGTGTACTCCATCCCAAAGCATGCCATATCATCCTAATCACCTTACTTGGTCTAGTCTAGTGGATAGGGAACTGGGGTTTTATCTGGGAATACCGGGTTTGATTGCTCTCTCCTCCATGAAGCCATCTGGGTGACCTTGGGCTAGTCACAGCTCTCTTCTGAGTTCTGACAGCCCCCCCCCCACACCTCCCAGGGTGTTCTATTGTGGGGAGAAGAATAGAAAGCTTTGTCAGCCACTTTGAGTCCCCTTAAATGGGTGAGAAAAGTGGGGTAGAAAAGTCATCTTTCCTTACTTTTTGGTGAAGGGCAGAATATAATTAAAAAAAACTGTCCCTAAGGAGACTTATAAGGACTAACAGTGTACGATCTAAATTATTCAGTTTCATTTTGTACACATTTGTTTCCCCCACAACTCCATCATGAATATAAAGCAGTGGTTCTCAACCTTCCTAATGCCATGACCCCTTAATGGAGTTGCTCATGTTGTGGAGACCCCCAACCATGGGGGTAGAGCAGCTGGGAAGTGGGAGGGAAGGGCGGCGGGAGACTTGTTGCGACCCCTCTGAAAGGGTAGTTCGACCCCCAAAGGGGTCCCGACCCCCAGGTTGAGAGCCACTGATATAAAGGCATATAGGTATATACAAATACAAATAAATACAGTTAAAACAGTAGCCAAAATCAATCCAAAGTGTTCCAGATGGCTTTCTGGATCCTCATTTAGACTCCAACCATGAGTTTTTCTGACGAAGGTTGAAACTAAGGATGTGCACAAATGTTCTAAACATTCAGTCGACATGTGGACATTTAAATTTGAATAGAATGTCTACACATTCAAATTTAAACATTCCAACAAATTTCAAATGTTCCAACACATACATACAAATCTCATATGTATCTGTATGCATTTGCGCTGATAGTATGGGACAAAAACAGGATGCATACGGAGATAAAATGGGATGCATACAAAATGTGTACGTATATATATATAACATATACAAATAGTGTTGACATTTGTATCTTCAGATTCGAATCTAACATTCAAACAGATTCAAATGTGTTCGATTCGAGTTGGATTTTATTGCATTCAGATTCTAAACATTTGAATCAAATCAGTTGTTTGGATATTCAGATTGACTCAAATTCGAATACAAAAAACCCCACATTTGTTCACATCCCTAGTTGAAACTCAAATGTAAAAAATAATTATTAACTCAACTCCCTTTATTGGCCATTAACTCCACCTAACTGAATCCCAGCCCAACTCAATGTTTGATACTAATTATTAATTTCTACTTTAGGTTGTTACCACTGGAAATCCTGTTCTGGATTATGAAACCATGCCCAAACGGTTTGAATTGCAGATTGTTGTTTTTGACACAGCTGGTGCAAGCGACCTACAAATATTGACCATCCAAGTGTTTGATGAGGACGAACCTCCAGAGTTTCAAGAAAATATGGCAAATCGAAGTAAGATATTTTGATTAATGACAGAACCATACTCTATTGGTATCTGAAAAGGTTTGCTGTTAGAATAACTCTAACAAGCTCTGCTCCCATCTGTCCTCGGTCTGCATGGAGCTCTCAATGTCTGCCATCAACTAAAAACCTGATGGTACTACTGGAGCTGTGGTCACACCTTCACTTCAATCCTTCTTCATTCCATCGTCAGGACTCCACTGCTCACACCTTTTTAATTCTATCTGTTTTATTTGTGGACTTTCCTCCCTTCACTCATACCTTCCTGAATCCTGATTATTACAGGTCTCGACAAGTTAGAGTGTTAATCCATTTCCATTTTTGGGGTGTGATCAGGGAAGAGGACTAAAGGGGGTGGGTATAGGCCATGATCACACCCATAGTTCAAGAAAGCTTCTGGCCGTCACCTTCCTCAGATTAGTTTCTTTGCTGGGATCATCCTGTGGACAGGCTGACCCTCCTCAAGCTGGCTTCTCTGGAGGACTCAAGCCATATTTGGGAGCCAGCCCATTTTCACTCTCCCTGTGTGAGCACAGAGCCGGGCTAGAGGGGGCTGAACTGCCCTGGGAGGGGTGGATCCAGCAATCTGTCCCCCAATGCCTGGCTGCAGGTGGTACATACACCATTCCCCCTCCCTTGCATCCCTTTCCGCTTCTGTCACCATTCCTAGGATGGCCCCCTCTCCCATCCTGCCCCCCTGATTCTTCTTTTGTTCTGATCACAAGCTTACGGACTCTGTCCATCGTTTTTTAAAAATAGAAATCTATTTTGTGCTAGACTGATAACGTGCTTTTGTGAAGAACACTGAGGGATTTAAAAATTAAATGGCCAGAAAAGCACTATTGGGAGGGGGAGAGGGACAACGTGGAGCAAGAGTAGAAATGATACAATTTCGTATCATTCCAATGTAGCTTCCATTTTCCTTCAGCAATCTGCAAGGGAAACAATGTTTTGTTTCAGTAAAAAGTAAAATCAGAAAGTGGAAACTGAGAAATGAAAGTGCTTTAGCAGCTTGAGGGAAAAGAGCAGACTATAGGCTCTCCTTTTTCTACCAGAATGGCTGCGGAGGTGGAGCTGTGTGCTGGCTGGGATATGCCCCAACTGCATCTGTTTGGGGACACAGCCCCCTCACCCCAACAGTACCCTGAGTTAGCCATCAGCACTACACAACTCCAAACACACCCTGTTGCTGCTATTGATTGACAGAACTTCATCCTATCAGAATCCAGGTGGTGTGGATGTAATCAATAGGGGTGGAGAGCTAAAGAGTCGTGTAAAGGTGATTCAGGGAGATAACAGAAAATATGTGAGCATAGCAGCCTGAATTGAGGATTTATTTTCGTTTTTATCCTGCCCTATACCCTGAGGTCTCCGGGTCTCCAACTTCAGTGATCTGAGGACTGATCATTGGGGATTGGGTGTGGACACGATTAGGACGGCTTCAGTTCAGTTTCTTAACAGGACGACCTAGATCAGCCAGGCGTGATCACAACCATAGTGGGTATAGCGGGTAGATGCTGCATCAATTTGCCTTCCCTTCCACCTAATGTACTACTGAGTCATAGAACTTTTATCCTATTAGAGTTCAGGGAGTGCTGTGATGGTGGACAGGGGTGAAGATCTGGCTTCGTAGAGGAGGGCAGAATCAAACCCGATATTCCCAGATAACAGTCCAGCTCCTTAACCTCTAGACCAAATACACTGTTTGTGAAAAACACCCACCAGTGCCGAGTTTTCCAGCAGCAGAAAATTTGCATGTTTTAGGGAAGATATAGCGGAGTTATGATCAGGTTGCCACAGATTTGTGTTAGGTCTAGTGGTTTGGAGCTGGGCTTTTATCTGGGAATACCAGGTTTGATTCCACAGTCCTTCATGAAGCCATCTGGGTGACCCTGGGCTAATCACAGCTCTCCTGAGCTCTCACAGCCCCACCTACCTCACAGGGTGTTCTGTTGTGGGGAGAAGAATATAAATCTTTGTCAGCCGCTTTGAGTCCCCTTCTTCTTCCGTCCCATCATAGCAAAGCCTTAATGGCACTATACTCCCCCTGTCTAGATGGAGTCAGTGACTTAAGAATAAGCCCAATGAAATACCATGGGACATTGGGGTGATGAAGTGGATCTTTGGTATGGTGCCACTAACAACAGCCAGGTCAGCACTGGTCTACATGAAACCACCACCATTCACTAATCTTTCATCTTTCCCATTTGGGTCTTTGTTCCCAATGTGTCACAGTGGTGGCAGTAAGTTGCCTAGGACCATCAATCAATGGTCAATCCAAAGAGTGTGAAAATGATGAAAGCGCTGTCTCTGGCACAGAAACAGAAAAGCTGCTGCTGACTGCAAGCTGAAAGGAAAGGCAGACATCATATAAACCATTTGTCTTCCCAGAAAGAGAGGGCCCTCTTCTCTGAGAAAATACATATTTTCCTTTTTCTCTCTCCTTTTTATGTGCCTGCTGGGCCAAGGAGATATATTAGCAGCTGATATCAAATCAAGAGCGCAATCATTCTTGTGTTTCCTTTTTCTCCCAAGGCCCCAAAGAGTCAATGGATGAGTTTGTGCTAGTCTGCTATGGTACCTGAACTGCCTTGAGGATGCAGGATCAGGTCAACCTGGCTCCCCTTGATACCACTGATGCTTAAGATGGGAGCAGGACCTGCTTGGACCCAGCCCCCAGCTGCCACCCCACCACAAGTGCTTGCTGGAATGCTGTGAAGTGGAAGCCACAGAAAACACTCAGAAGAGTGATGACCTCCACTCATCCTGCAGACCTTTGGCTGCCTGCTCAAGAGAGTCTACCTGTCCCACTCTCTTTGCTCCTATCAGCTGGGTGTTCAAAGAGACTCACTTGTCAACATCACAGCTCAGGGACATGTTTTCCAGGTGTGAGCCAAAGTGCGAAGACCAAAGAACTTCCAAGTTGGCTTGAGGGTGGGAACCCAAAGCGTTGCAGTCTGAGCAGAAATAGCCACTAGGCCAGTGATGGTCAACCTTTTGAGATCAGTGTGTCAAAATTTGCAAGAAAACCTAGCTGTGTCACATCTAGAAATATCCATAATTTTGTGATATTTGTAGCTCTAGTAAAAAAGTTATATTTTTGATATATGTAATTTATTAAAAGCAAAAACAAACAGTTCTTTACATTAGTGACTGTTATTGCTGAATTTCGTTTGCTAAATCTTCAGTTGAAAGTTGGTATTTCGTACACTGCAAGAACAAGCAAGCACTACATGCCCAGGTGCCAGGGTGACCGTGTGTGTCACCCAAAAGGGCCTGGCGTGTCACCCGTGACACACGTGTCATAGGTTGGCCATCACTGCACTAGGCATAGGCAAGAAATGCTGTAGATGGGTAGCCAAAGGTGCTCCATCCTCCCCAATGGGCCAAATGAGTACATGCACATAAATTCTGAGCACAGCAGTACTTGCACTGGCCTCTAACATTGCCTAAGAAGCAACCAAAGAACAGATCCTCCCAGGATTAAGCCGGCTATGATACAAATCAGGGTTCAGATGTTTGCTAGCTCCATAATATTTTACTATGCTATACCAGATTGGCTGATGGGCAGCTATACAAACATTAGCTTGTCTTATGCTCAGGTATATCCCCCTGTTTCTTAACCTCTTCAAAGTAATGTGCCTCTCTTACACTTTCCATCTGTGCAGCTCTCGTGATCTACATTTTGGAAAATGGAACAGCAGAACCCATTTACCAAATTCATGCAACTGGGGCTGTTAATGTAAGTCACCAGTACTTCTATTCAAAAAGTGTTTTAGCAAACTATGACTTGGAGAACATGATGTAGCACAGGGAGGAGGTGACTCACGCAATACAAGTGTGAACCTCCTCTCGGGTGAAAGGCAGGAGGTGCAAATGGCACTCACTTTGCAGCAGTTCCCTGCCCCTAAAGTAGGAAAGGTCCACAGTTGCTGCAGGGTTTCCAACCAGGCTGCTTTTGTGCTGGACCCAGAACAGTTCTTAGTCCTCTTCTGTTTACACTATATACCTGCTTTTGGGGCTCACTCCTAACAGAATGGGGTTAGTAATATCATATGTATGCAGATGATATACAAATTTTCAAAAGTTTTGAATTTCTTGATCCTCTAGCCTGGAGTTCTGTCATGGATACCCTGTCTCAAATCTCTAAATGGATGTTTATTCATCGATTCAAATTAAATATGGATAAAACTGAAATTTTAGTACTTTAACCTCACAGGTCCATGGTTCGGATTTTCTATCGTACCATCCAGCTACAGGATCAGTTGTTGGTTCCTACTTCATTGGCAAAAAATCTTGGGTTGTTCACTGATTGTCCTTATGACCCATTATTGAAAAGACACCCAAAGTTTGTAACTTTCATCTGTTTAATATATGGAAAATTAGAAAATTTCGGTCAGTTGAAACAGCTTGTTCATTGGTAAAAGCATTTGTAATTTCTAGGCTTATTGTAACAGCCTCTTAGCCGGCCTTCCTCAATGTTCTTTATTACCATTAACCTTGATCCAGAACTCTGTGGTTAGAACAGTGTTGGGCTTGCCCTGATATTCTCATCCCCCAGCCCCTAGAGGTACCTGCATTGACTCTCAGTGCGGCCCAGAATTCATTTCAAACTACTGGTATTGGCCTTTAAGGCCATTAGTTGGCAAACTCCAAGCTAACTAGCATCTAAAGTTTTGTGGTATACCCCAGCTAGAAACTTACATTCTGCAGGCAAAGTGTTCTTAAAAGTTCCTTAAATTCACATTGCAACTTCTATGGGAAGTCCCATGTGAGCCTTTCAAAACGTAGTTCCTCGCCTTTGGAATAACCTCCCACAAGTCCTCAGATTAGAAGATTTGGTTCAATTTTGAAAGGATCTGAAACCTTTCTTTTTAATAACCCTGAATGAGTTTAAATTGACTTATTTTAATGGGTAATATTTATCTGTGGCTGATGTGATGAAATGATGTTTCAGGAATTTATTACTGTTATTTTATTAGACTGATTTTAATATTGAGTGTTTTTCCACTGTCACTAAAAGTACCCATTAAGTACCCATTAATGGGTACGTAATGGCATTTTTGTACCCATAAATGGGTACTTAATAGGTACTTCTAGTGTCAGTGGAAAAACACCCATTGTTCTGATTATTATTAGATAGTTTTATTGCTATGTTATTATTTCTTTAATTTTTAACCCTGTACCATCCCTTGGTGGAAGGGCCATTATAAATAAATGTTGTTGTTGTAATTTGACTCCAAATGTCATTTATTCTAGTATTCACTGACCCCTGAAACACTACCATTCTCTGTTTCTGAAACCGGAACCATTTATTCTAAAAAATCATTTGATTACGAGAAAGATCCACCTTGGTGAGTATTTATCACACATCTCCAAGAAATAAGCACTGACCCAATATTTTCATTATTAACAGAGGCAAGCAGCATGCAAGGCGCAAAGCAATCTTTGTAGGGATGCGCAAGAATATTCAAATTCATTGGAAATTCAATTGAATTTGTTAGAATTTGGACATTCAAATTTGGATTGAATGTCTATACATTCAATTTTTAACATTCAAATGAATTTGAATATTTCAAATCATTTGTACGAATGATTCAGACACTCATATGTGTATGGATATATATGCATTACATACGTATCTGTACATGTCTTATTTGTATCCGCACGCATTTGTATGGATGCATACAGGACGAAAATGGGATGCATACGGGATAAAAACAGGAGGCGTACAAATGTGTATGGATCTATATGGGTGTGTATGGACACACATGAATGTTGTTGACATTCGTATCTTCAAATACGAATATTCATACGAATAGATATGAATGTATTTGAATCGATTTGACTTTGAATACATTCCTTTTTTCTCTATTTGTACAAATCTGAACACGCGATTTGAATTGAATCAGATCTGAAAATTGCATTCGTGCACACCCCTAGATACTTGTATTTTGTTTTTACAGGTATGAGTTCAACATTACAGTGACAAGCCATCTCGGTTTGAGTGCCAGTAGGACCGTCATGGTCTACATCATAAACATCAATGATGAAGCACCTTATTTTACCATGTAAGTGAAAAATTCTTATATACCGTAAAGACTGGGGCGGGAAAAATGAAAGAAAAATTCTTGGTCCATCAAAGCATTCATATTTTGGTTCTCTAATTGGTGGAAGGTACATATGAGATGAATTGCTTTGTATATTAAAAAAATGTAGAGAGGTGATATCACAAGGTCTACTCACCAATCCTATCTTCTATCACATTTTCCTAAAACCAATGCACTTAAGGGCTCAGCTAAGTTTTTATTATATTCCCTATCCACTTTCAGAATGAGAGAAAACATCAACAAAGTGAGTTATTTTCTTTCCGCATTATCTAGATAATGTGGAAAAAGAAGTGCTTCTTTTTCTGTGGCTGCAGATTCAACTCCAAAACTTTGGGCAACCCCGTCTAACCTGCCAGTCACATGGGTGTCCACCTGGAAACCAATGTGGCCAAGGTGAGACCCCAGCTTCTTGACTTGGCTAGCGAACAGCCTCTTTACCTGCAGGGTTGCTTGACATTCCCAGCAATGCGGGACAAGTAGGGTTGGGTGCGGATGTGGGCATCCCCATGAGAACCGTGCCAAACCCTGGTATGGAGCAGTAGCACCACCTCTTCTCCTCTCTGCCCCCTCTCTCCTCATTGGCAGCCGGATTGTCATCAGTCCACCCCTATGCTGCATCCCCCCCCTCCCTTAGCGGCACTGACAGCCAGGATTGGGGTGGGAGGCATGGAAACAAGTTAAAATAAAGCCTCATTCGTAAAATAAAGATTCATTCATAAAATAAAGCTTCGTTCATAAAACACTGCCGAAAGCCACGACGAAGTTTAGTGGCAGTAGGTGCTTGAGCAGTTTTGCGCATCTCCGCTCCACCGGGGACCGTGAGAATGCCCGTCAACTTTAAAAGGCAGAAAATCACACCTTTATTTCTGATCGCCTTGCAGATTGGGGAAATGGGGTTGCAAATGGAACAGAAATCAAGCCATTATGCAGCCTGCCTTGAAATTCTTCAAACAGGGTTGGAATTATCTCCATGGAAATGGCAGAAAATTTAAAAACCAAGCTGTTCTCCAGCCTGCCTTTGTGATCAGTGTTTTAAAAAGTCAGCGGTTGTGATCTACAATGGACAGGGCAGGGACACTAAACACACCCCACCTCCCAATGATGTGAGTGCAAATCTCCTCCCTGTTAGCCCTATGTGTGTTCCCAGCTCGCTGAGCAATGCGTACCGATCCCCCAAACTGTGCCGAAACTTGTTTTTTCAGGTACTAAATTTGGCACCCTTCTGGCATGGTTTGGGGGTTGGTTGGTTGGTTGGTATGCTTTTCGCGGACCAAGTCCAAAAACCATGAGGACAAAGCTTACTGATTCCACACTCGGAACCGTACCAAAGTTGCATGGGGACACAGCCGAAGTGCCCTTGAAAGTAATCCATTTTTGTGTGTCTTCCAAAGAAGGCCATGCCGTTTGGACCCCTGAAAACTATTCCATGTAGGTCCATGCGGGTAGTGGAAGGGCAGCAGTGCAGAGGAAAGTACATTCAAAGTGTGTCCCCCCCCAACACTTTCCAACCCTGTGGGACAAGTAGTTTGCTCAGAGCGGGAGAAAAATGCGATCCCTGAGCTCCTTGGACTTTCCCATGTGGATTCTGTCTGGATCTCCACAGTCCTCCTAGTGAGATACTCACAGCACATTGCAGAGAGTGATGAGCTACAGATCTTTGACTCTGGCTGCTGGAATTCTTTTTAACAATGTAGAAGACCTAGTCAAACTTGTACATTTAAGGCTTTATTTTCTACCATAGGAAACAAAGGATTTTTACAGTCTTAGAAGAAAGCAGACCAGGGTGTGTTGTTGCTAATGTAACAGCAGCGGATCCAGATGACACAGGCTATATTACAAGCCTTCGCTACAGCATCAGCAATCCTGAAGGGATTCCTTA
This sequence comes from Aspidoscelis tigris stejnegeri, assembly GCA_023333525.1. Lineage (NCBI taxonomy): Eukaryota > Metazoa > Chordata > Lepidosauria > Squamata > Teiidae > Aspidoscelis > Aspidoscelis tigris. Next base: position 77,305,928 of record JALMGA010000005.1, on the reverse strand, counting down.
CTTCTACATAAATCCAGGTTAGCAATTCATCTCACGGAATTGATTTTGGAGGCTTAAAGCCAGTTTGAACTCCTTTTGGCTACACAGACACATCTGTGCACTTTTCTAGGCAGCAATACAGAAACGGTTTACATTGCCTTCTCCAGAGAAATGCCTGGAGCAAAACCACTGAGCACCTGTGTGCAATGCAAGTGTTGTATGGCAAAACTACAGCCACACCTTGGAGGCATTAGATGGAATGGGAGAAATGGCAGTGGCCTTCTAGTAAAGTGACAGGCCCGAGGGATGTGCACGAATATTCGGAATATTTTGTCATTTGGACGAATTCGGATGAATAGGAATATTTCGAGTTGTCCATACACATCTGTACAGATACATACGAGAAAGTAATGCTGATTGATACAGGTGGTGCTCTATCCTGATTCTAGTCTTAATTTGGAATTCAGGGGTGAGCCAGGTTTTTTTGAAATACAGTTGCTTCTAAGAGTCCTGCTGAATCCTGCAGAGTATATGGAAGACATCCTAGTATTCTAGGGAGCTATACAGTTGACAATTCACTGCAAGTGGTATAAATCTGGATTCAGAACTGACCCAACAATGTATGAGAAGATCAATGGAACCTATCATGTGGAAGTGGTGGCACCAAAGAACCATGCCACCATACAGCAGAGTTCTTCTGGGCAATAAAGGGCATAGTATTTTGAGAGTGATAATAATGTCATCGGAAGCCTAGTGTGACAAAGCTGCAAGACATTGTTTAGATTTGTGCAGAACTATATAACAATGTTCAAAGTACTGTACCTACATGGAAGGATCTAGAAAATCTGCTGTGTTAGATTTGTGTTGATTACTATGGTCTGAGGATGTGAACAAGCTACTTGCAAACCTAGTTCAGGGGTGAGAAGTAGAATGAGGCCATAGATGGGCCTTTCTGCACTTGGCCTTATTCTGGGATATATCTCAGAATAGGGACCTGCTATCTGCAGGCTAGTGCAGACTACGGAAGGCCTCAGGTGAGCCCTGCCATGGTCTTCATTAGCTTGTGGCCAGCAGACCACTATCCTGAGTTATATTCCAGAATAAGGCCAAGTGCAGAAAGGGCCCATGTCTCCTTTATATAGTAAATACATCTTAATTAGCCCAAGAGTCGGTAGGCACACATGTAAAATATCTGAACTGGATAAAACGTGTCGCCCACAGAAGGCATTTCTGGAAAAGCTCACATTATATCTCTTTCTTAGTAACTGGAGTTATTCTCGTGGCCAGAAGAATAGATCGTGATACTGCAACGTTCCAAGAACATCCCAATGTTACTTTGATCATCCGTGTGGAGGACAGTCCTGGTGGTGGACAATCCAGTTTAATGAATATTGTCATAACCGTTGAAGATATTAATGACAACCCTCCAACTTGTGATCAATACAGTTTTAGGTATCCATCATTTTTATTCTTTTCCAAATCCATTAAGTTTTGGGCAAGGCTGCTGTGGCAGACCATAAGGCTTGTTATTGTTATCTCAGTTTATGAAGCCGTCATGAGTTTATAACAGTAGAGAGTATGATTTAAAAAGATCTTCCTCAAAAGAGAGTTTATGGCATAATCCTAACACTGTGGAGAAGTGCTCTTTTAGGTTCAGTACACAATAAAAACAGCAGTACTCAGGACAGGTCAGAAACCACAATAAAACAATGCACCATGGGACTTCAGTTAGTTCCCTTTTTGTGGAGGAGGGAACACCATACATACTGCATGATTAGGGAACTTCTGGGGAAGAGCAGCCGGACCTTGAGGAGGCTGATACAGCTTCCAGGCACTAGGACTGGAGCGTGAAATTGTGCTCCACGCCTTTATTAACCTTACCCAATCACTTACCTGGGACGTCCAGGCAGCAGCTATTCGCACTTCTTCCGGTTGTCTGAGGTGCTGTGCAAGCGCAGTGGCGCCTCAGACAACCATAGACGCGACTGCGCGTATGCAGAGCACCAGCATCGTCATGGCGACAGTACTGACACACGTGCAGTCGCACAGGGGCTCCACAGCCAAAATGGCAGCACCCTGAAGAGGAGCAGCCCCGCAACCAAATCAAGGTAAGCATTCGATCGCCAGGGGGAGAGAACGGGTCACGTGCGTTGTGCTCCTTTCCCGCCCAGCAGATGGGAAGCGCGAAATCGCCTCAGGTTTTGTGGCAAAGAAAAAGCGCTGGAAGTGGCAAGCTGAAGCAGTTAGCAGCAGTGTCTGATGAACTGAAACAGCAGTGAAAATACTGCAAGGCAGGGTTCTGAAATGCAGTCAAAGCAGTAAAACAAGCAGTCTGATCCCTTTACTCCACGTTCCGTCTGACAGAGGGCTGCACCATAGCCTGAGCTTTTGATAGACTGTCTTCCCTCCCCCTCCCTCCCTCTCTCTTCCCCATTTGCACAGGAGCGCGGCTGAACCCAGGGGTGGAGCCAGCTCATTCCCTTGCCGCAGCTGTACTCTGGAGGGGGAAGAGGGGTCTTCTAGTAAGGTTCTTGTCTTGGAATTCAGCTCACCTCCTTCTGGCTTGGATAGTTCTGATTGGCTGAGATAAGGCAAAGGCTTTGGCCCAAAGGGAGTTTGGTTGCTCCTTGGGCAGAATGGGGAAGAGGTGAATTCTCCACCCCTCTGCTTCCCTTGACTGAATTACTGCAAGCCAAGCCACAAGGGAAAAATTAAAGTGAATCTGCAAGGACAAGATCAAAAACTCATGACTGGTTGTTTCCCAATCAGGACTGGAAGGAACCTTGGGGTTTGGGTGGGCAGCTCAGTGATGGTGTCAGTCCAATGCACAGCAGCAGTGGGTAAACGCAAATTCAATGCTAGTGTTGATTAGGAAGGGAATAGAAAATAATTCATTAAGCATCATGGTGCCTCTTTATAAAACTATGGTGAGGCCATATTTGGAATATTATGGACAATTCTCCTAGGAAGAATTTTGTAGAACTTGAAAAAGTGCAGAACGAGGGCAACCAGAAAGACAATCTCTTATAAGATCAGACTGCAATGGCTGGGCCTCTTCAGCTCTGAAAGATGGTGTTTAAAAGGTGCGGTGACTGAAATATATAAATCACGAATGGTATGGGAAAAGTGGATAGAGAAAAACTAGTACCAATGAAGCTTATGGGAGAGTAGGAGGAATAAGGGAAGGCAGTTTTTCAGCCAGCAGACACAACAGTCTCTGAAACCTACTTTCAGAGGATGTGGTGATGGTCACTATTCTGGATAACATTGAGAAAAGTTTGGACAAATTCATGGAGGACAAGTGTATAAATGGCTATTAGAATGGATGCCTAGGTAGCACCTATGGGTTGTAGGAACAGGCAAGATTCCTCGTAAAGGCCATTTGCAAGCAGTCAAGAAGAGAAGGTAAAGGTGGCATCATTGTCTGTTTGAGAACGCCTAGAAACAATTGTGTGAGACAAGATGCTGAACTGTATGGGCTGTGGCCTAATCCAGCAAGGCTTTTCTTTTGCCCTTACGTTCTTATGGGCATAGCACTTAAATCATCTGGAAAGGCTCCTTGCTGGGATATTTCCTGAGCATCCCACTGCTGCAACATATTAATTCTGGAAATTCCCATAAGGTTAGTTCCTGAGAAAGAAACATGGGAAAAGACAGGATTAGTCATTTGAAAGTAATTTTGCACAGATTGCTCTGTGTGAACTTTGCAACCAGAAGTGACTGTGATACCTTCCCACAGTTTCTGTGGAAAAATATTATATTGTACAGCATATACAAATGATTTATTAGTGTTTTCCCAGAACCAAGTTTACCTAATGCAGTTTCCCTCCCAGCGAGTGTTCATATGCAATAGTACATATGAAATACACGGAACCGTTTGTGACAGATGGCCTCTGTTTCTTTCAAATAGTTTGCCCATTTTGGAAACAGACCCCCCTGGATCGTCCATCATCAGTCTGCAAATTTTCTGTCGTGACCAGGATGCTGAGATGCCAAACAGGCAGTTTAATTTCACCGGATTGTCTGGATTTGGAAGTAACCAATTCACACAGGATCCGCCTGGCTCTGGAAATATCAAAGTCAGCTATTAACTATTATTTGTCAGCTTTACCAACATTTATGAAAACTAGATGCCAGTAGCTGCCAGAACACCATCAGTATACAAACCAAGAAAACACTAACCATTGTTGAGCACGTTCAGCTCTTTGCCAGGGTCCCTGAAGCCAAGGGTGTGTGTCTGACTGGGATGTTGAGTCTGGAGTCTCTTTGCTGCCACTGCCCCCCACCCCAATGTGGTCTTCCTGGCATGCGTGGGGCTACAGTGGTGTGGCAAGAAATATCACCACAGGGGGGTACCTGTCACCCCACTACCAATCCCCCTGACAAGGGTTATGGGCCCAGGGCGTTAACCCCGCGCGTGCTGGCTAGAATCAATCTCCCGTCTCTGCCTCTGTAGAACTTAGGCTGTCGGATCCCTTCGGAGCTGTTCAAGTGCTGAAACTCCTGCCGTCCCGGTGGCATCAGTTGGCTGGCAACTTCTTGGAGCTCACCCTGGGCCTGCTGCCCCCTAGTGAATTAATGCCACAGGAGTCTTTCCAGATGTCTTCATCAGCCCAGCTTTGACAATAAAGTAAAAATAGTACTGAATCTCCAGCACTATTTTCACTTTCCATTAAACAGTTAGTACACAAGCAGTCCCCCGACAAAGGCCCTGGTCACACAAGTCTAAGACAGGATGGCCTATACATTAATTTGAATTGAGGTCATACCAGTGCTGGTCACACATAGATCATCCTCAGGCCATCCCCACCTTGGGCTGCATTGCTCACACCTTTCTGCACCATTGTCCTGAGCCTCTTGGCTCTTCACCCCTTTTGCTCTGTCAAATCTACCTCCTTTTTGATTGGATGTCGTTGTGTCATTCAAGGGAGGCAAAGGTGTATGTCTGCGGTTCTTTTTTTCAGCCTGCTGCCCCACCTCCATGTCCTCCTTCTTTTTAAAGTGCTTTTCTTCTCCATGCGATTATTAAAATAATAACAATACATTGCGTAAAAACGCTAAATAGAAGAATCATAGACATAAACTGAGGAGAGAAGGGGAGGTGCTTCACGAACTCCAGCGTGCCAATTGGCCGAACGAAAGACTGGGCCCACCCAGCACAGACCGTCTTCCTGTTCATACTTTGAGGAAACAAAGATGGCCTGGAATGCCAGGACAGGCTGTCCTTGTCCTCTAAAAACAGGACTCCAGGTCAAGATGGTCTAATGGGGGTAGGACAGCTTGAACAATGACTTAAATAAAAATAATGTAACACAACCTGAGGACCACCTGAGGTCAAACTAAACCGTTTGTGTGACCACAGCCAAAATACCCACGAGTCTGGCACGAGTGTTTATTATTGCCTGTTATTGCAATTGTGTTTATTACTGATGGTTTCCAGTCTTGGCCCGGTAGGGCATGAGAGGCCATCTTGCTTTGCCATGGCCCCTTTCACCGTAGCTACACTGCAGTAATAAATTGCAAAAACAAAAGAAAACCCTCCAGTACAAATAAATGTAGAAATCTAGCAGGAGTCAGTGGGAGGGAGGAGTCTTCAGTTTTCCCTCTGCAGGGTAGATTTGGACTTCTAAAGTTCATGGGTTGTCATAGAACTCTGCAGCTGGAATTTCCACCCTCATTCTTCTTTTACATTGGCACTCTGACAGTGAGGGTGTAAAAAGAAGTGTTAGGCGGATAGAGATGTCTTGGATCCACAATATCCACACAGCTCTCCTCTTGCCCTCATATTAGGGACGTGCACAAATATTCTTTTCCATTCAAATTCAAGTCAAATCGAATGTCAAAACATTCAATTCGATTCAAATGCTTAGAATCCAAATGCAAGAAAATCCGATTCTAATTGTATACATTTGAAACTATTCGTTCAAATGTTAGGTTCAAATCTGAAGATACGAATGTCGACAACATTCATACGTGTCATACGTATCTGTATGCATTTCGTACGCATCCCGTTTTATCCTGTATGCATCCCATTTCCGTCCCGTATTATAAGTGCAAATGCATACAGATATGTACGAGATTCGTACAGATACATATGTAATACATATCTGTACTTTTGCTATAGGTCAGATCTTCCCGAGGCAATTTGCAAGTAGAATTAGAACAGGAAATAAAGTCACTATAGTTGTTGGGCCACCATCAAGTCATGGCCAACTCTTTGCTGACTTCATGAACGCCTCCAGGGGCTGCTCTGCGCAGTTTTCTTGGCAGGGGTACAGAAGTGGTTTGCTACTGCTACTTCTGTGGAGAGGCTGGGGGTCAAAACTGCAAACCTCTGCTTTGCAGACTGCTTGTGTTATCACTGATCTACCAGCCCCTTCCAAAATCCCTGTAAGCACCTAGGAAATAAAATAATATTTTATTTTAACCCAGCTTATAGGTAATATGGACCTTGAAAATATAACTGGAGGAGGGAGAGAAGAATATGTTTTGACCACTATGGTGCAGAATACTGCTCCCCCGTACTATTCTAGTAAGTTACCTCCTTTATTCCTTTTGGGGGAATATGCTTCTTTGGAAAAAAAGTGGGAAATGCTCATTTAAGATTTTCAGCTTTGTTACATCATTTATTTTTGCCCATAACTGCTGTATTTACAGATATTATCTACATTTATATCAAAATACAACCTGTCAATGAGTTTGTGCCGGTCTTCAGTAGTCCTTCATATATTTTTAATGTTTCAGAAGTGGAAAGTGGTAAGTAATGTCTTTCTGGTTAGAAGTATGTAAAGCTACAATAAATAACCATGCACTAAGATTCATGCGCTATTTGAATTGGATCTATTGCTGATCAACCAGTATACAGTTTGACGGTCCGCTGTGCCTCTTGATTTCACAGTCTGCATGAGAAGGTATGCATCCAAACAGATTAAATGTGGATTCGCCCATTGGTCTAGCAATCCTTGCACATTTAAGATAGTTTGCTTCCCCCCCTTCCCCGCCTTTAGTTTACTTCTGATTGTGTCTCATCCATATCTTTATTCTTTGCTTGCTCTTTAAAAACGACCAGTGCTTCCAATAGAGTTGAAGGACTCCTTCATGGTTTGGCATTGTGATGAATGGATTAATGATATCAAAGGTTCCAGTCAATAAGTATTTTCTGCAGGCCTATTTTCCCCATTCAGGTTCCATCGCATTGCACATACTGCAAAATGAATTTGTCTCAGAACAGAGGCAAGGCATCTGTTTATAAAGCTGCAGAACTCCCTCTTCTGGGTTCCACTCGGTGAATCAGTGAGTTTATAGCCACTCTCATAAGTTCCAAGAAAACAATACTACTTTAAAAGTAGAATAATCAGTACAAAGTGATAGGATAATTAAAGTCAAAGAAGATCTTTCGAATTTTGAATTATTTTTATTTTTATGATGGATGTTTATTTATTTATATTTATATTTAAATTTATATGCCGCCCCATACTCAAGGGTCTGTGGGCGGCTTCAATCAATGAGCTGCTTGAGCTTCTGCATCTCCGAAAACCACACACTGCATAACAGGGAGGCATAATAGGAAGGGAACCCGGCTAATTGATTAAAGCCGCGGCTGTTTCAATTATTTTACCAGAACTGCACTCCTTCGCTTGACAAGTGGGCATACCTCCGTGTGACAGCTGATCTCGCTCAGCTGAGTGCAGGGAAGCTGTCAGGCGCTTGGGTGCTAAATCAAGCCCTCACCCAGGCAATCGAGCGATCAGGCAAGGGTGGGCAGTTGTGATCGCAGCGTGCACAGCAGGGACAAGGAAACCCCTCCCGCTAATGCTGCGATCGCCAATCTACGCCCTCATTAACCTGGGAGCGTCCCCAAGCCCCCAGCATAATGCATGCTTGCCTCCTAATTTGGGCGAGAAAAATGTAATCCATTTTTAATATTTTCTCCCTAAAAATGCGTATTTCAATCATTTCTCCATTTCAGTTGGATACCGGTTTGGGGAAGTGGCTGCTACAGATAAAGATAAGCCATTCACTGGAATATCATATTCAATTGTGTCTGGAGGCGGAATGCACAATTTGCCAGAAATATTCTGGATTGATTCTACAAGTGGCCAGCTGCAAATTATAGCTAAACTAGACTATGAAACAAAGCCGAGCTTCAGTCTCACAGTACAGGCATCGGACACAGAAAATACTGTTACTGCAAAAGTGAGTAACATTGATATGAACAGGCCCTATTCCTACTTTTCCTGGTTAAAAATAATACAATGTGGTGGAAATGTCAGAGCTGAAGCCAAACGTTCTGGGGATGCTCTGAACTGGGAAAATCTTTCAGAAGGATATTGGCCAGCAGCAGTAACAACAAACAATTCCTTCCTTCACTAACCCCCAAGAATAACTAAGAGCTCTAGCACAGAAGTTACTCTTGGAATAAAAACAAGGCAACTGCTGATGGCAGGGAAGGAAGCATGTGACAAGAAGAGTGAACTTTCTTTGGACCTAGCTACACACAAGGTTGCCTCTAGAAGGTGTCTGAATACATAGCTATTTAGAGATACGTCAAAATAAAGCATTCCAGGAATAATAATTTGTGGTCCAGGTGCCAGGGCAACGGCCCAGGGCAAGTGTTGCACATACCTGGCATGATGCATACATCCAAGTATTTCATCAGTGCAAGATACCTTGAAATGCACGATTTCCACACCATATGCATTTTAGGGTGGGTATGGCCTCACAGATCTTCTGTGGCCAAATTTAGGAAGGTGGTTTGTGCGAAAGCTGGTAAGTCCCTTCACTATATCTGCCGAACCCAGGTTAGGAGTTGATTTTCCCACAATAATGTTATTGTGGGATATCAGCCCAATAACCCATGGCTTTGCTGGGACTGCCTTGGACAATTTCAACGTAGTCCTGAGATAATCCTGTGGGGATGCAGCCCAAGTCTCTCCTTCTGCTTTAAAAAGAAATCTGCTTGTATTTTCCATCAGGAAAGAACAAACCAAATATAGATAATTCAAATCCAGCGTGTTTGCTGTCCTGACACACTAAAGGAAGTTGTGCAAGAGTTCCGCTGTCCCCTGACACACCTCACATGAAACCTCTCCCCACAATCTTTGCTGTATTCATGGTGTGCCACTTTCTCTAATTTGAGAAAGTTCAGTAGCAGGTCAGAAGCCCTTATTCAAGGGCAGAGCATTTGCTAGATATGACAAAGCCTTATGAAGATTTGAGAAAATTACTTTCGTGTGCAATGAGGAACAAAAACAAGAAACTTCCTAAGGGAACCACTGTCTCCAGCAGACAGGACGTCTTTATTTTCCTCCTTAAGCCATTGTGGACAGCTCCCTTGCTTTTTTTTACTAAATATTCCAAACCCAGCAGGGCTCTTGACCCCTCCCTTTTTTGCTGGACAGCTCCCTGGTCTTACTTGCAAACCTTTCGCTCCAAGCACAAAGCTCTCATGATGGCCAAGATGAGATGACATCTGTCTTTTGACTAGCAGTTTGCACATGGGCCACCCCAAACCATTACGAAAGTAAATGTTTTTAAATAAGAACATGGAATAATATATATTATTACCTTGTACTGTTAAGAAGCCCTGTGCTCATTTAAAAGAATAATGAGTCAGAACTATTCTAAACAAAAGTAATAAAGACAGGGCAGAAGTGGAAGTATTTTCAGAGGATGTTCTAGGAGGTAGTTTCCAGGATATGCTTTGTAAGACAAGGAAAAAATGTAGGATGCTTTGAGATAGAACTGAACCAATGACTTAGGATATTTCAAGGCAAACTAACACCATCTGATTTTCTAGCAAAGCTACTGAAGTACATTTATCAATTATTGTTATTGTTATCCGTTGTACAAAAACAATGTAGTGACAAAGTGTTTAAGTTTCTAGAAATAATCTCTTCCACAAAGGCTCGTGTGAGGCCTCAAGTTTTATCTTCTGCATCTTGAGAGACCTATTCAAATGTAATGTGGCAAAATCTACATGAGCACATTTAGAATTGCTTTAAACAATTATCCACTGGGTTGCCGTGTTGAGTGTCAGTGAGCATTTCTTGTTTAATTTATAAAAAGATGGCTAACTCCTTTCTTTTAGGTAACTGTGAATGTTCTCGAAGCCAATGATGAACCACCAATTTGTTCACCTAATTCACGTTTGCTGAATATTCCAGTGGACCTATCATATGGCACCAACATTGCAGGCTTCAGTATTGTGTGTGTGGATCGAGATTCAAGTCCTACATCATTTCGCTATTCTATCAATTCAGGTACTTCTGTAATCATGAATTACATTGTGAATTACACCCTTTAATAAAGCAAAGTGTATACTGCTACTTAGGCTTTACAAAATGGTGTATCCTAGAGCTCTGGATAGTTGTCCTCAGAGTGATCACATTGCCAGCTTGGTCTTGCGGTTAGAGTGTGGGATTCTTATCTGGTAGTCTCCCAGTTTGGGTTTGTACTCCTCCACACAGCCAGCTAGGTGGCCTTGGGCTAGACACAGCTCTCTTTCTGAGCTCTCACAGCCCCATCTACTTCACAGGGTGTTTGTTCTGAGGGAAAAGAACAAACGTCTTAGGCCTTTTCTTCACTTAGCCTTATTCTGGATTATACCCTAGAATTAGGATATGCCACATGCATGTTAGTGATTCCCTTTATAGAGATACTAGTCTTGATGTTGAGCCACTTGATTCAGAGTAAAAAGATGGTCAACCAATTACAGCTGTGAATCCCAGGTTAGTGTCAAGACATGGTGAAATATTTACTAACTTGTGGTTCCACTCAATGCCACAAGACTCTCAGTCAAAAAAATGTAGCCTGTTGCTAGCTGAGATTTCTACCAGGTCCCATCATCACTGATTAACTGTTAAAGTAGATTGGGATGTTGGTAAACAGAGAAAAATAGAAGGCGTGGTTCAAACAATTTTCATCATGTGGTGACAACATAAAGAAAACTGGCCAGCTGTAAAGAAATCATCAAGTGAACTTTCATGAAGCAAAAGCAGTTGGTTAAAAATTATGTTTCTTAACATTATATTTACCTGCAATTTTTCTTTGGCTCTTCTTTCAGGTGATGTGAACAACCACTTCACTTTTTCACCAAAGGTTGGCTCTAATGTGTCACGGCTGATGCTTGCCTCTCCGTTTGACTATGAGGATGGCCTGGATACAATTTGGACCTACCATCTAAAAGTCTTCATAACAGATGATAATTTGTTATCAGATAGAGATAGACTCACGGCCTTCATTCAAACCGGCACAGTAACATTAACTATCAAAGTAATTCCCAAACCAACCACAGTGGTTCCTACAACAGTAAGTTTATTTATGTGCTGCACATTTATGTGCCAGTTAAGAGACATAAGTAGATTAAGGTACAGCCAGCCTGCATAATAACTTGCTTTAAAATAAGTGGAGTTTCAGTGATTGCCGCACACATTGTGTTTTTCCTGTACACTTCCGTATATGAAATACCATAAAACCTTGTAAATATACCATTTGGTGTGATAGGATTCTGTGCACATGGCATGTGTGTCCAAAGTGCATGCAGTGAAATAGGGTGTGACATTGACACAGTTTTGTCACTTGTTCCCTGTTCAAAGGTACTGTGTCCGCTTGGAGACAGAGGCTGTTTCTGCACGGGCCCTGAAGACCCCATTAGGAACCCAATAAGAACCCATTCAGAATGGATCCACCACTTACCTTCCACACAGACAACCCCATAAGGACCCCATGAGTGCTTTCAAAGTCTGGATTTAATGGGGTCTTTGGGCCCTTAAATCCGGGTTTGTGGTTGACACCTTTAATCATGTCTTCAATTTGGTCTTCTGCCATGAAGACTGGATCGCAGCGGGTGCTTCTGCATGTGGGTTGGGCTAATGAGGTCCTGGGGGGGGGGGCTAGCAGAAGTGTCCCCTGATTGACATATATGTGGGCCAATTGTGCAGCGCCACTGGCAGCCCTTCCGACTTGGGCCAAATCAGAGCCTCAGGATGGGTGCTGTGGCATCTCGATTGCCATCAGGTGCTAAACATCCTATGAGGAGATATGGGGTCCTCACCATGATGCAGAAGTACTGGGACTGGATTCCCCAAGGAACTGATCCCAAAGATCTGGTCCTCCTTAATCCAGATTAAATGAAGTAAGTGCGGATATGGCCAGGATGCTGCATTTGATTGATACCTGGTTCTAGTACATTTCCATACAAGTTGGTTTCAGCCATATTTAATGGAGCTTCTGAGTTAGCATCCCTTCTAATAAGTAAGGGTGCCTCCAGATGTGGGCTAAACCCCACAACTTCCCCAGAACTGTATTGGGAATATAACTGCTGGATCCCTAATATAGGGCCTTTTTGTACTTAAAGTCCATGAGACGATGTCTCACAGGAAGTCATTAAAAACAAGAGAAGTTCATTTAGAAAATGGAGGCTTGTCCTAATGAGGAGGACAGGAGGGAACATAGACACACTGGCAACACAAATGCAAGGTGACAGTCAGGAACACTAAGAAAGATTTTGAGCAGCACATTGCTAAAAATGTCAAAAGAAATAACAAGAACTTCTATAAATATATCAGAAGTAGGAATCCAACCAGGAAAGCAGTTGGACCATTTGGTGACATTAGACAGAAAGGGGTCCTTTCTGCACTTGGCCTTATTCTGGAATATATCTTGGGATAATGGTATACTAGCCACAGGTTAATGCAGACTATGGCAGGTCTCACTCAGGGTTTTCCGTAGTCTGTACCAGCATCCAGGTAGCAGGTCCTATATTCCGAAATAAGGCCCAGGGATAATTTAGAAAGACAAAGAGATTGCAAAGAGACTAAATGAATTCTGCAGCTTCTATGTTCTCAAAACTGCCTTTCTGTAACTTCATTGGTCAGTCAGATGCTTGCCTCCATCCATTAGGTTGCAAAAAAAAAATATTGACAGCACTGAAGGAACATGGGCCAATGCTTCTAAGCATTATAGACTTCTCGACAATGCAGAACTCCGGCTCCCATCATTTCTAGATGACACTGTCAGGCTGCATCCCCATTTAACTTTGAAAGAGCTTTGGATTCGTTTTCAAAGCTGGCAATTCCCACAGGATCAGACAAATCCACAATTTCTGGGGATTAAATGTCCTGAAACATGGATTATCTGTATTCATATCAAAAGAACTCGCACTATGAGATTTAGGAATAATCCTCTTTTTTTGCAAATGGAAATGCACAGAGTTTTTTAGGGGCTTTTCCTCAGTTTCCTTCAGCCCATGAGGAAGTGTGATTATTGGGTAAAGAAATCCTCCGCTGGCTGAAAGAGGAGGGAACGGAGGTCAGGGCAGCCCCCAAAAGCGGCTTTTAGAAAGTAGCCACTTGAGTCCCCCCTTGAGTCACGTACGCCACGTACGATCCTCAGAATCCGGATCAAACGCGATTAAGTTGAACGTAATGGGATCAGGCAAATTCGCGTTTGCATCCAGTTCTATTATTTTGGTTTAGGGAAACCGTATTAAGCTTGTAATGAGAATGCAACCATAGTTTCCCTTTAATTCAGTTTTTAAAATGATGAGGGTGGGTGGGATGGATTCTGCCTTACGGAAGCAAAAGGGGGAGTTCAGAAGGAGGCAGCTGCTAGTGGGGGGGGGCAGAGTGGGAAAAAAGTATATACAAGATGGAGAGGGGTGGGAATAAACAGGGAATGAAAAATGCTGCCAGGGGGTTCCTCCCCTGCTGGACACTGAAGAATGGCAAGTGAGTCCGCATTATAGGTTAACAAAGGAAACACAAAAAATCTGACTTCACTGCTAATTAAAAAAAAAACCTGCTTTAAATCCAGATTAAATTCCCCAGTAGGGATGCAGCCTCAGTGGTTTGTGATTACGGGAGTTGGGAGTCTAACAGGAACAGGAAGGTTACTATATGGTAACAGAATCAAATGTATCTGAAATGTACTGGCCATTGAAAGAATCAAGTTCTGTAATGAACACTGCATGTGGTCCCCATTGTAATGAAGAACCTTGTCTCTCCCTCCTTCTCTTTCTTCTTTTTAAAGCCTGGTTTTACTCTTGTGACCAATAGAGAAAATGTGTACTCTCCACGGGCTTGGTACGTGCCATTTCTAATTTGCTTTGGAATTTTGCTACTTCTTGGAATTCTTGGATATCTAACATTTTTGCTAGCAAAATATATCCGCACCTACTGCCAGTCAAAGCCGAAAGCTGATAGAAAAACACTGTAAGTAAACAAAAGGAAATTATGTCATCTTTTATCATTCTTTCTACTGTAATATTTTAAAGTTCAGATTAAAAACCTGTAGAAGTAGATGGGCAGGACCAGCAATCCAGACCTATAGATTATTTCTGACTTTTTCTTCCCATACACTCAATGCACGCTCATATTTTGGCTTTACTTAATCTAGAATATATTTCATGTTTTTCAGAAGAATAATGTGTCTCACTTTCACCTGCGTGTGGATGAATCCTAAGATATTTAAATGATTAATTCCAAACAAAGCTTGAAATCCTCAAGAGCCAGTTTGGTCTAGTAGTTATGGAGCTGGACTCTTTTCTGGGAATATTGGGTTTGATTCTGCCCTCCTCCATGAAGCCAGCTGGGTGACCTTGGGCTAGTCACAGCTCTCTTCTGAGCTCTCACAGCCCCAACTGTGAGAAAAGCTGGATTTGGCTGTAGTGCGAAAAGGTCTAGGGTCTTGGTAGACCGTGTGAAAACAGCCTAAAACAGTTTGCTGAAGAAACCAATGGAACATGGCAATTCCTAACAGAAAAGTTAGACCATACCTAGGGCATCTCAGAGTTCATTTTGGCACCTGTGTCAAACTACTTGATTATTGTTTCAGTCAGTTTGAAATGCATCCTGCAAAACCTGGGCTATTGCTGATGACTGTTTTAAACTGTAGAAGTATATCAATTTTTTTGGTATGTATAGCCAAATGATTAGTCTAAAACAATTTCTAACACTGGTCTTTTAAAAATCTAATTCATAACAGGTTAAAAGTGCCAGGTATGTATTCCCTTGCTTTTTCATTATTCTTTTAAAAATGTTTAATTGGGGTCAAAGAATTTGTGTGTCAGTCAGATGCTTTTTGAGTACAGGGGGGAAAGCAGAGTGCTTCTAAAGCCATTTGCTGGGATTCTAGAGCAGGAATAGGTTTGTCCTTGTCTCTGCTTGAGATGCCTATGAGCATTTGGTGGGCCATTGTGTGCGATGGGATGCTGGACTAGATGGGCTGTGGCCTGATCCAGCAGGGCTTCTCTTATGTACTTATGTAGGTGTGAAATCCTACTGAAGCCCAAGAAATACAGAATAGGGATGTTCATGAATGTTTTTTAGCATTCTATTCAAAACAAATCGAATGTTCAAAAATCCATATTTGTACGAACAAATTGCATTTGAATGTGGTAAAATTCTATCCAATATAAATCTATTTGTCATATTTATACAAACATTAGATACATATCTCATATGAATAGATACCTATCTGATACAACTAGATACATATCTTATATGAACAGATATATATATATATCTGTTATGAAGAGATACTTATCTGATACAAATAGATACGTATCTGATATGTTTCCCCAGCTTAACAAATGTCCGAACTGTTCGTACAAATGTCCAGAAGCATTCATATTCATTTGAACGTTACCACACGAATATCCTAACATTCGATCCGATTTCAAATGTCTGAATTTGGCTGAATTTCAAATGTAATGAATATTCGTGCTCATCCCAACTATGCAGTACTGGCTTGGACTGAAATCTACCAAAGAATGGGACTTTTTAATTTTAGCAGAGCGGGGCAAGGGTTTACTGATGTATAGGCAATTGGTCTGGTAAAGTCCACTAAGGGTGTTTTTCCACCACACTCCTTTAATCCGGATCTAAGAAGATCTGGATCTAAGGAATGCTGTGGAAATACCGGAGCACCCATTTGGAAATCTGGATCTACCCATGAAGGGTCTGCTTGTCACCCCAGGTGTTTGGGGGGACAGAGGGTGCAATCTCCGAAGTGGCTTCGAAGTCATTTCGAAGTCACTTCGAAGGCTGTGCAAATCAGCTCCATTGAAGACTGTGCTGATCTTCGGAGTGAACTTTGAAGAGACTTTGAAGTGACTTTGAAGTCACTTTGGAGTCACTTCGAAGTTCACTCTGAAGATCAGCACAGACTTCAAAGACGCTCCGGAGCTATTTTGCACAGACTTTGAAGTGACTTCAAAATGACTTTGAAGCTTAGGTTTTGGGGCTCCCCCCATGGGTGCCCCCTCCCCCTAGCCTCCTCTAGACCCCATGGCCACACAAGTGTGGAAACAGGCTCCCTTTAATCCAGATTTTCTGCCTGAAGACCCCATTGTAGACCCCATTAATGTGGTCTACAGAAAATCCGGATTAAAGGCCAGAAAGTACCCATTTGATTTGGATTTCCCCAGTGGCAGTCGAAACAATCGGGTCCCAAATGGGTGCCGTGGTGGAAATGGGATCGTCCATCTCACACCCAAATGGGTCCTTAATGGGTGCAAAAATGGGTACTTTCTGACAGTGGAAAAACACCCTAAATTAACCATATGTCCTAATGCAGCTTGAACTGGATCTCCACACAAATGTTTATTAGAAAACACATCTGACACGTTTGAGTGTGCACCCTAAATCTACTACAATTGCGATGTATCTAAAAGTGCAAAGTTGAACTGGGGCCTTGATTTATAGAAGATAGAAGTAGAGACCACGATTCCTCTACTTCATCTCTTCAAAGCTATGCGGAACTTCTGTTGACTGAGGATAATGGTGAACAAAACAAATCCGTTTGGCATGTATCAGGAAACATACACTTCACCAGGTCATGACAAGATCTTCCAACTATGATTGGTCAAATACAATTCCCACCTTTTTTCTCAAATGTGATCTCAGATCAAATTATAAGTGTCTTTGCCACCCCATGCAATTTGCCTCTTTGGAACAGCTTTGGAAAACTGACAATTATTCATAAGGATTCCTCCATGGAATAGGACTTCCAGATTTCAAGTTTGCCAAAGTGACCAAGCCACTTCCATGTCATAAGCTATAGTGGTCACATTCTAACAGAAGTCAAACTACTTCTGAAGCGGAGAAACTTTATCATCTCTATTCTGAAGTGAGTTCCATAAAAAGCAAATAGGCTTAATACTGTAGCGTAAGGCTGTATCCCTACAGCAGAGGAAAAAGGCACCTGACTAGATTACATCCACACAAAAACATATTATGTCCCACTGATTTCAGCCGGGTGAGTTAAGTTAACCATTCGGAAGTCTTTTCAAGTTATGCCTACACTTTAATTTAGCTATTGGGAATCTGTTGAAATTAGTAAATCATCATGCGCGTGTGTTCTTTTTTCCTTCAGAAAAGAAGAAAACTAAGAAAGAAGTGGTTTGGGTAAGTATACTATTAAGTAAAAGCAGAAGAAATGAAATAGAGTTGGTTTTCTATCAAGAATTTATTCCTGTTACACTCCTTTCTTCAGTTATTTGATGATACTAACACCTTCCAACATCTGCCACTTAGAGATGCTTTTCACTTTACATTTTTACTTACCTCAGAATTATATACTCTTTATATCTAGCATTTAAAACTGCTTCACTTGTAGTACAAAGAAACAAAAGTCTAGTTGCTTCCAGTTGTGAACCAATTTGGTCAAGCAGTTAGGGAGCCGGACTCTTATCTGGGAATACCAGGTTTTATTCCTCCCTCCTCCACAAAGCCAGCTGGGTGGCCTTGGGTGAGTCACAGCTCTCTTCTGAGCTCTCACAGCCCCACCTACCTCACAATGTGTTCTGTTTTGGGGAGAAGAATGGAAAGCTTTGTCAGCCGCTTTGAGTCCCCTTAAATGGGTGAGAAAAGTGGGGTAGAAAAACCAACTCTCCTTCTTAACTCGATACCATTTTTGTCATTTGCATGTAAAATACAGAAAGATGCGATTTTGTAAAAAGCTAGTTTGCACGCATCAGTAAAACTGATAATTTAATTTTCTGCATAGATTTAGATATTAAGGTTCCTTTAGGATTAAAAACTAGACCAATTTGTAATAGTTAAATAAGCCTTCCCCTAGGGAAAGGCTTGAGAATAAAATTCCTGTTTCTGTGTAAACGGAAGCCACCTGAAACACTGGGCTAGCTTCTTTTGAAATAACCTATATGCCCCATTTTAAGCATCAGTTATGTACTGAGGATAGATTTTCCTTTTGAAGGTTTTCAGATTACTACCAAGAGATGGGAAGTATGTTTTTACTGGAATCTTCCCAGATTGTTGGAAAGTTCCGACGGCCTATCTTCTCAGGTCTTATTTTACCTGTAAGCTGCATATGCCTTGCCTTTATCAACCTTTTAGAAGTCCACATGATTAGATCCTCCTCCTGACTTTTTAAAATGGAGATCATCCTATATGAAATTGTTTGGTGACCATTTAAAGACGTTTTTAAGTGTTTTTAGTGCTTTTAAAGTGTTTTATGTGTATTCATTTATCCATAAAATTGGTGATCTATTTCAATGCATCTCTGTCCCTAATGTCCATAAAGCTTGATTTAGAATATGGATTTTTACTATATGACTTTGACAACTCAAGGGCCTTTCTTTTGTGTGGCGACATGATTTGACCAAAGAGAGGTAAAGGAGAAAAAGGGCTGAATTTGCTCATTGATGACTAGGTCATAAGCAGTTAGATAATAGTTGGTTCTCTCAGGTTGAATATTAATTAGCTGAAAGTTCATGGCAGGAGTAAGTTAAGGACTTGTGGTCTAACTTTGCCTTCAGGTGAGGCAATATTCACTACGCATGTCATTATACCTGAAGATTCAATGGGGATAGGTAAACTTCCACTAGAAAAGATCAATGTTTGCTTTCAGACACAACTATTCAGGACATGTCACTTCGAACAATGCTAAAATTATCTAACTATACCACTGACCCTTCAGTTAGAGAAAAATAAAGAGTTCTCTCTCAAAACTGGGTTACAGAATTCCTAAAACTCACTCACTTTGCTGCTGTTCTGATTACATGTCTAAGGTCTTCAGAGATAATTAATCTTCCCCATGAGCTCTCAGCTTCTGTGTCTTAAGTATCAATGCCTATGTTAGGCATGGTATTATTGTGTGTGATGCACAAGGTATGGGAATAGATTTCCTTTTTATGTATACTTTTTAAAATGACATTGATTTCACGATTTCTCTCCCTAGGAGATGACCAATCTAAATCCTGTTTTTGATGGAGAAGCCTTAGACCCAGGTATTGCTATCCATGTGAAGAAAAATGAGATCATAAAATTGCTTGAACCACAAACCTTAAATTTTATTTTAAGGGAGCCATTGACATTTCTAGCCCAAATACTGTTATTTTAAATCATTGATGGCGAACTTTTTGAGCTTGGTGTGTCAAAATTCACAAGAAAACCTAGCTTAAGTCGGGTGCTGTGTCACATCTAGGAATATCCATAATTTTGTGATATTTGTAGCTCTAGTAAAAAAGTTTTATTTTTGATATATGTATTAAAAGCAAAAGCAAATAATTCTTTAGTGACTTTTGTTGCTGAATTTCGTTTGCTATATCTTCAGTTGAAAGTTGGTATTTCGTACACTTCAAGAACAAGCAAGCACTAAACGCCCAGGTGCCAGGGTGACCATGTGTGCCACCCAAAAGGGCTTGGCGTGTCACCTGTGACACGCGTGTCATAGGTTAGCCATCACTGTTTTAAATAGTAAGTATTTGAAAGGTGCCTGCATCTGAAAAGTATTTGAAAAGGTCTATTTTCCTAGATGTTAGGAAAAAATTTCTAACAGTAAGAGTGATCAACCAGTGGAACAGGCTGCCACGGGAGGTGGTTGGTTCCCCTTCGATGGAGGTCTTCAAGCAGAGACTGGACAGCCATCTGTCTGAGATGGTTTAGGAGATCCTGCCTTGAGCAGGGGGTTGGACTCGATGACCCAGGAGGTCCCCTCCAACTCTACCATTCTATGATTCTATGCCCCAACTCAATAACTGGTTTACATTCAGATTAAGAATTCTGTACATTTGGACAACGTACATCTTGCAAAACATCAGCACTGGAAGTTGATGTCATTGCAAAGGACAATGAAGCACAAATGTGAAAAACTACAGAACACTTAGTGAAAAAAAGAGTCCTAAAAAAATTCAATGGCTAAATATAAAAAAAAATCAGTTTTATTCATACAATCTTAAATGAGATAATAGTTTAAAATGAAGTACACAATTCAGGAGTAGGTCTATTCCACGTGCTGTCAGCAAAACAGCAGCGCCTGAAAGCCAGGTCCCAATGCACTGCAGTCCACCAGATTTCAACCAACTGGACCCAAAGCAAAACCTTCTGCCTGCCAACAGGTAGTGCTTTAAGCAAGTGTTAGGCGTACATCTGTCAAGGTCCGTATTAGGCATGAGAATGTGTGTCCTCATTCGAAGAGGTGTACCACAATGAGATGCTTTGTATGCTTTTATCAGTTATACATGAATCCTTGGAACCATCTGTAGACTTCCAGAGTTTTAAGTATAGGTGTGTCATAACTATGCCCTTCATCTAGCCCATTGTTCTTAAAAATAAAACAGGGCTGAAGAGCACTGTAGTGCAAAAATATCTTATATTTCAAAACAATCTTCATTGTCAGAGTTTGAACCTACCAGGCTTCTAAAGATTCTGTGGCTGTGGTCAAGCCTTCATTTTAACCCTTCTTCAGTCCATCTTCAGGTCTGACAGCTCACACCTTTTCATTTCTATCCATTTGAATTATGGATTTTCCACTTTTCCATCCAGACTTTCCTGAATAGAAAGTCCCCAAATAAAAGGGATAGAAATGAAAAGGTGTGAGCAGTCAGATCTCAAGATGGACTGAAGAAGGGTTCAAATGGAGGCTTGACCACAGCCAAGGAGGGAAAGTGTGATCATGGCCCTTGTTTAGATTCTAGCAGTCACTTTAGTTGGCAATTGCCCCATCCTCCTGTCACGGAGTTCACCCCAAAGCATCTTAATATTCCTTTAGAGCAAATAACTTACTCAGTTACCAGGGGTAGAATGACTGAAGATCGACTCGTTCTCTTTAGAATTTGAAAAAAAGCAGTTGTAGCATCAAAGACTGTCCCCTTAGCCCACATGTCCAAGGGCATTTTCTATCTACATTCCCTGTCCTCTGGCACATCCAAACTCTGAAGATAGCTATCTCACCCTGGTGTGAAAGCTGTATTGCTCCTCACAATATCAACAGTAAAAGAAAACAGGCATTCTCTCTAGATTGACCTAGATGCTTCAGACATCAGCAGGCCTTGTCTCCGTCTAGTGTTGGGCAGCAGTGCCTATATTCTGTAGCCCTAGGCCACATTGTCCACCCTGCTAATGAGGGGCCACAGCAATTATCCCATCCACCCATGGTACCCCCCCCCCCCACATCAGTGCTCAGCTAGGGTGAGCTCAGATGTTTGAGACTGACTAGACAATATGTGGACCTTTAAATGACTCAAGCCCACAGATAGCACCAGCCTTGGTGCTCTGGCGCTATTTGATCATCCAGAAACCAAGCAGGAAATTCTGACCCAGATTCCTAGGTTTCACTGGCAGGTAATTTAAAGAACAGTTAAAATGGATCTTAAAGGCCTTTTTCTTTTCTTGCAGTCACTGGCAGAGTGTATGAATATAATTCAAAATCTGGGGCTCGAAGATGGAAAGATACAAATGCACCTTCCAAGTTGGAAGCAAGAGATCCAGTGGTGCAGGCAGCAGGAGCAGCAAATATTGATCAAAGAAATCAAAGCCAACAGAAAGCTGTGATCAGTGGTGGAAAGCTGGGAGAAAAACACAACAAAAGCCAGAAAGCAGATGAAAAGAAGGCTGCTGACGAAAAGAACAGCCTGAAATTACAGAAACCAAATGAAGACTCTCTGGGCAAGGCATCTGCCTCACCTATTCCCCCAAGAAAGTCACCAGCCCCTTCTCCAAAAATCTATCCTAAAATATGAAAACCAGTTCATTAAAAATGAAGTACGATGTGCTTGTGATCCACAAAAAGGCTTTAACTCCAGTTCACTAC
Source organism: Aspidoscelis tigris stejnegeri (assembly GCA_023333525.1). Lineage (NCBI taxonomy): Eukaryota > Metazoa > Chordata > Lepidosauria > Squamata > Teiidae > Aspidoscelis > Aspidoscelis tigris. Next base: position 77,283,893 of record JALMGA010000005.1, on the reverse strand, counting down.
TGTCATGACTTCTGGATACATTGTAACAGCTGAATTTCTCATGCCGTGTCGTAAGTCTTGACAGAGGCAAATTTTAAAAAATTATGTCATAACTTACCACATCCGTGACTTATGACATCCAAAAAGATAGTAACATTTAAGTCTGGATGGCTTGTTGTGACATCTCTTATCTAGTCTGTTGTGACATCCAAGCATGTCACGATATGACAGATTCATATATTTTAACATGTCACATGATGTACCAGATGCGACATTGTATCTGGTCATGAAGAGTCATAACAGGCTCAGATATTGCTAAATGTTGTAATATATTTGTATGTCGTGTGATATAATATATAATGTGATATGTCATGACATCTGAATGTTGGGACTTGCTATTCTCCGAAGACTGAGACCAAGGATATCCACAAAATACCATAGAATGAAGAATTCTTCATTCTACCTTATGTGTACCTTCAGTTTCTGCCATCATGCTTTCACCCGCTAGGGCCCATTCCACCCTACCTATGCCATGTTTCCCTACAGAATATGTTCAACTAACTGCCACAAGGTACATTTTTTCTCCATACATCATAGCAGATACCTTCAAACTTGTTTCAAAGAACAGGACTGTGGCTTTCTTAAACAATCGTTTTAAAATTTCTTGCCCACCGACCAATTGCAAACCATGAGCAAACCATTCTATTGTCACTTATAAGTGAATGAAAGTGACAGGAGTATCTGAAAACATTTGTTCAGGTAGTGCCTGGCACAGGTTGCCACAAACGATGCAAAGACTGTGAAGCTGTAAATTGATGGTGATTGTTTTTGTCTTGATAATCTTGCTGTACTTCCAGAGACTCTAGAGTAAACTGTCCCTCAGGTACCCAATAGTCAAGTAAACTAGAAACAGCTAGTTCTTCTACAGAACTAGGGTAGATCTCTGAACATTAGCTCTCTTGTGGAATCCACTACATCAGGATCCAAGAAAAAGGATACTTGTGAAACAGTCTGGGGACAAATTAGGAGAGACGACACCAAGACAGGCAGTCCAAAATGCATGGGAATGTTGTCTGTACATACAGTTAGAGGGGAAGCCCAAGTGATTGTGTACAAAGGCTTATTCATTTGGGATTTTCAGACTGAAAATATCTTCTGTGAAATACTTTAGCTAAAAGACTGTTTAGAAAAGAGCTAGATAAATAGACAAATCCAAGTTAGTAATACAGGATTCCAGTATTTCACGGGGAACCTCATGTATGTTAACTTCATATTCATAAATTCTCCTGTATTAGAAGATATTAGGTGCAAATTTTCCTATAGTGGTTTTCCCCCTAGCAAATACAATGACACCAATTTGCTTTTTTATTCTGTAGAGAAACTATTATATCTTGTTAAAACTTTAATGAGTCTGTTCTACTACCTACGTACCTATGAACTTTTGCTTTCAAAAATGTTAGAAACTTGAAATGTTTTGGAAAAGTAAATATGATGGAATGACTTGGAAAGGTCTAAAAATTTCAATTATGAAGCAAGTCTAGATTTCTTCCTCAATGCAAATAGAACGCTGTTCTAAATTTGTAAGATGACATTAGAAAATTGTAATGCAGCCATATGTTTTTGTATACAGTACAATTCGTTTAATGAAAAGACTCTACTCCAGCAAGTGTTACAGCAAAACCTTCCCTTTGACCTCTGAGACAGTGGAAAAACACGCTAAAGTGAAATAGGAATACTTAACACTGCTTAGAAAGGAAACGTTCTCAATTAGCAAATCATGTTATATTGAAACAGCACAAACCAAATTCACTGAAAATGGGGCCTTAATGTATTCATTTTCCCAGGTCAGTAACTTCATATAGAAAATACTTCTGATTCTGCAGTCACTAGAAGAGTGGCTGAAAACTGGTAGTGAAGTTTCTACTTTCAAGAAAAGAATTTATCTCTCCAAAATACTCACTTTCCACACGTTCCTTCAGTGCCTGGAATAAGGACCTGCTGTCCACACACAGAATAAGGCAGCCTCCCTAACTGTGCTTCAAACACTGGATGCAGCAATAGACTTCTTTAAGAAGCTCCAAAGACTACAGAACTCATACATAGAGCACCCTTCCCCCTTAAGCCAGAATATGCTGGGGATCATATTTGGTGGAACTCCAGAAAACGCTGCCGTGATGTCTGAGTGTGGACAGATCTTGGGTGGACTATGAAAGCCTGCTCCAGCATGGAGCACACTGTAGTCCCATAGGGTTACAACAGAATAAGACCATTCAAGTGCTTACAACGTGTAGCCTTTCTTAAGTCATTCCAAAGCAAACTTCACCAGGTTTACTAGTGTGCCACAAAGAGATAAAAAAAAGCTCATTTTTAGCAACTTTGAGGAGGTCACAGAAATGTTCTCTTAGCTACAACTTTTATATATCTATTCTTATTCAAGTTACAGAGATTGATGAAGAAAGGTGTCCTGGCTGAATGCAATTTCTGTCTTACGTTTGCAAGTGAAATTTCTCCTTGTGTTACATATAAGATGTTACACTCTTCATAGAACTTTGTCATACAAGGGGTTTAAGGGATGTTGATGTGAAATAAATGCTGCAGTACATAGTACAATCCAAGGAACCATTTACAATTTTCTACTTACACACAGACAACATACGTGCATGGATTTTCTTTTACAACTTACACGTATGGAAATTTGGGCTCTGCCTTTGTTGCAATAATGGAGAAATCAGCAAGAAAAGAACAGGTTCACCATTCCTACTTTATTATCTCCTAGAAAGTTGATTATAACCTATGTCAGTTCTTTGGCAAACTATTCCATCACGGCAGTTTTTATCTTATTGTTCAAAAACCAGAAAGATGTTTTACAGAATTTTCAAACACAGTAAACAAGATTCCTAGAAACTTTAGTTTATTAAGTTCCATGAAGCCAAAATCCAAGCATGTCACAAGCATTTCCTCAGAAGAGAAAAGTAGCCAAATTCAGTATTTCACACAACTTCCTAGAACTTCTACGTTTTAATTTGTACCTTCAAATCAAGAATCTCTCTTATTTGAACTTTTTATTTTTAATATCTTATCACTTTCAACACCATAACAGGCACAGGATTTTTTATGAATAGGCACCATTATTACCCTCTGATACACAGACTACCTACTTTGGTCCTTCTCAAAGGTGTGTTCGGTATCTTCTCTCATAAAGCAACAGCTAAACTACTGTACCAAAATCAGAAGTCCAAATAGGACAATTTTGGGGAGAAGTCTAAACATGACAACTCAAATCTGCCTGAGCAAAGAATTACTGCTCCGTAGCTTTACAACATACAACAAGATGATTTTGAATTCATCAGATTACATGCTAAACCAAAGTGCAAAACAGAGCTTGCAAGAGTATTATTTAGAGATTTATTACAAACCAAAATTTTTCACTTGTGCAAAACGCCCTTTTCACAAGGCCTTGATTCTACAAGGCTGTTTATGGGTTAGATTGAATTGAAATATTCAGTGACGCCCAACCCTTCAAAAACATTTACTATCCAGTGCCCCCTGCTTGGAAATGTTACTGGAGTAAAAAAATGTGGCTACTAAAGTACTTTGAACTGCAGAGATTTTCCAACTATTGTCAACAAGCTGAAACACGACAATTTTAATATGAAGCTCTTTTCCTTTAGATCCCTCCTGGAGGTGGATATAGGCCAGAGTTTGGGGAACTGCTGTTTGGTTTATGCAGATAGGTTTCCTTATATACAAACCAAGCATTTCCTCCCCACAGGATCATATTTAGCAAGCCAAAAACCTGGAAGGAAAAGAATTTTATTAGTAACATCACTACTGAACTGGTGAAGAAAAAGATTTTAATAAAGGATCATTTAAATGTTTTTCTTACGCATACTGCTTCTCACAGTACAAGTTTGAATTTATAGATTCTTACTGCCTTCTTCAGGCCTATGTAAGAAAACCCAAACGAGATCAGATACACAACGATTAAAACTACAGTCCTGTGCAAAGTTGGAATCATGTCTCAATAAACTCAAAGTGGGCCACTTGTGAGCAAAGTTCAACTGGATTGAAGGCTTACTAAAATTTTCCAAAATAACGAATAGACAATAACTGCATGGAGGGTTCTTCCGCAACTGAAGCCCCATTCACATGTCTAGTAGAGATGGGGTACTTTTAGGTTGGGGCAGAAATGGCATATAGGGTCCATCTCACCTGATATTCTCCTCCCAAATGTCTCCATCACACACACAAACTATGTGGCAACTACGCTATGTCATAACTGAGCCAGTTTGGTCTAGCGGTTAGGGAGCCGGGCTCTTATGTGGGAATATTGGGTTCAATTCCGCCCTCCCCCATGAAGCCAGCTGGGTGACCTTGGGCTAGTCACAGCTCTCTTCTGAGCTCTCACAGCCCCCCCCCCACAGGGTGTTCTGTTGTGGGGAGAAGAACAGAAAGCTTTGTCAGCCGCTTTGAGTCCCTTTAATTGGGTAAGAAAAGTGGGGCAGAAAAGCAAACTCTTCTTCTTCTACACTATACCAAGTGCTATTTGCACAATTCTGGCATGAGTTGTGTGCATTATGTGGACATATTTTTCAGGTCAGACCAGCACAAAGAGGGGAAGCTTTTGAACAGTCACATGCAGTAGATCTTATAGGCTTGAGCACTTTTGTTAACGGTAGAAAATTATAGGTCTCTGGACTCACCCAAGTTCCACCAGCAGCAGCAAAACTTCTTATGTTCATGAGAAAAACTGGGGATTATGAGCCAAAGTTGTCTTGCACATTTAGCTGCTGATCCCAAGTCTACGTGGACATTTTTATACATCACCCTTAAAGCTCAGGATGAAGAATAGAAGTCATAATTTAAAGCCATACTATTCACATCCCCAGAGGGGCTAAAATCCAGAGTGGATTCAGATTTGGGGATTCCCATTAAATCCCCCAGTACTCCAAATCCCCTCCAGATTTTCCAGCCCTGTTCCCATGCCAGTTTTCTTTCCGCAGATTTTCTCGGGAAAAATCTGGGGAAAGCCTGTTTAAAATCCGACTGACTCGGATTAAAGGAGAACAGCCGGCGGCCAGGGTAAGTGAGCGAGGGGGTGCGCGGAGGGGAGGACGCCCCTCGGATGCGGCAGCGTCACGCAGCAGGCATGGGCTCCCAGGTGGGATTCCTTATCCTGCTGCTCCCCAGGAAAGAGGAGAGCCAGCAAGCGAGTGAGCAAGCGGAGTGTGTGCGGCTGCCTTCCTTCCTTTTCCCTCCCCCCTTCCCTGCTGCCCGACACCTCCGCATCCGAGGGACGGCCTCCCCTCCGCACACCCCCTTGCTCACTTGCCCCACTTGCCCCGGCCACCGGCTGTCCTCCTCTGATCAGGGATGTTAGGAGGAGGCTGGCAGCGGCGGTGGCTCGCCACACCACTCATAGGTGTGCTTGTGTGCACTTGGGGCTGTTCCTGGCCTCCAACCCTAACCCTCAGCAGAACCCGGATTACTCCGGATCAGAGTAATTCGGTTTCGCTCCAGGTTCGCTGTAGGTGGGAACGCGGCCATGGTGTGTTAATGAGCAGATCCCTCTGTATGATTTTAATTTCAGAAGTAATGGAAGAAGACCTAGTTTGGAATTGTGATAATCAAAGTGTGGTGATTAAGCTGACAACTGTATTAGAAAATTTCTGATAATATGGGGAGAAAACGCAGTTTTACAAGAATTTGGAGATTACACCTCTCTTTCACGCTACTAGGGCTATTTGACAAATATTAAGACCTCCAGGAAGCTCTTTTCATCCCCCTATAATAGCGACCTGTGAGGAAGCAATTTTACATAAAGAAGCAATATGATCTTAAAGCACACAGGCTACAATTTTTCCAACATGTTTAGGGGTGTTTTTCCACTGAGCTCCTTTAATCCAGATCTAGGAAGACCTGGATCTAAGGTATGGGTACTTCCCTTAATCTGGATCTAGCACCCAATAGCAATGGGTGCTAGCCTGCCTGCTGTGGAAATGACGAAGCACTCATGTGCAAATCCGGATACCCACGAGGGGTCCGCCTGTCACCCCAGGGGTTTCAGGGGACAGGGGGCGCAACCTCTGTAGATGCTCCGGGGAATCTTTGAAGATCCTCCAGAGTGGCTCCGTAGAATCTCCAGAGCGATCTGCCGCTAACTTTGAAGATCCTCTCGAGCCTTTGACAGCGGCATTGCTCTTGCAAAGGGTTCTCTTCGGAGCCTGTGCTAATCTCTGAAGTTTTGAGTTTGGGGCACCCCCCCCCATGGGGGCACCCCCAAGCTTCTTCTAGACCCCATTGCCCAATTGTAGTGGAAACAACTTCCCTATAATCCAGATTTGATGGCTGAAGACCCCAGTGTAGAGCCCTTTAATGAGGTATACAGGAAATCCAGATCATCGGTCCTGAAGGACCCATATGATTCATATTTCCCTAGCTGTGGTGGAAACAAATGTGGCTCTAATGGGGTCTGTAGTGGAAATGGGGCAATCTTGCTCTGAGCCTAATGGGTCCTTAATGGGTACTTAGTGCTAGTGGAAAAACACCCTAGATTGACTTCATATTCTTCTTTTGAGGGTGTTAGATACCAGTGGACTTGATCAGCCTTGTACATCAAAGCTAAGACCAATAAGCACATGAAAGGCCCGTGTTTGCATACATACCACAGATACGTTCAGACTTTCCATACTGGTAACAGAATCAAACATACAAGAAGTTCCTTGTATTTTGCAAGCGGGTATTTCATCTACAATGCGTGGCCCACTTGACACTTTGATATTGACTACTGCCTTTGCCCAGGCAGCACTGCTAACCAGCCACAAAAAGACAGCAATGAGTGTGAAGATGTAGTCCTACAAGTAAGGGAAAATGAAAGTTACCAGTTCTGCCCTTGTAAAACTTTCACCCCTGAAGAAATGAAAATATTCAGGAGTTACTATTACTTTACATGTCTGGCCTGTTTAACGATTCAATTATTACAATCCTATATTTGATTCTCTTCAGCTGCTGTCTGCTTTGGAGACTTGGATAAGCACAATGAAAATAAAATTAGTAACATCAGCAAACACTAATTATACTACTACTAAGAGGAGTGTTATTAACCACTAAATGTTATATTTTGTGAAGATAAGGTGACATTCCAATGGACTGCAGGTAACATTATCTAGAAACTATATTGTAATTTAGGTCAGAAGAAATCAATACTAGAACCATCCACATACTTTTTTATATGCATTAAAAATATTTTATGGAGCAAGACCCTATTCCATCATCCAGGTCCAAAAATCTATTTAATATAGAGTCCTCAAATAGGGGACATATCAAACTACAATTTGATCTTAGCCAGAAGGCCAAGAAGTGATAACCATCCACACATTTCTGGAAGCATTTGTCTTTCTAGGAATAAACTGTCTCCCGTGGTAGTTTAGTTCTGTTAAAATCACCACTTCCTTACTGAAGAATCCAAGAGGTTATACTGAACGGTTCTCCAGTCTTCACCTTTGGGCTCTCCAATGTGATTATATAAAACTTCACCTGAGAAAACCTGAGAAGCCATCACTTTGCTTTTGCCTACCAGAAAGCCTCCAATAAAGACTTGCTTTATTGGTCTAATGGTTAGGGAGTTCAATCTAGTGGTTAGAGAACCTACTCTTATCTGGGAATACCAGGTTTGATTCTGCATTCCTCCACAAATCTAGCTGGGTGATCTTGGGCCAGTCACAGCTCTCTTCTGAGCTCTCACATTTACACCTAGCTCACAGGGTGTTCTGTTGTGGGGAGAATCACAGAAGGTTTGTCAGCTGCTATGAGTCCCCTTGAATGGGTGAGAAAAGCCGGGTAGAAAAGCAAACTCTTCTTCTTAGTTAGATGCAGTCTTAAGAAAGTGGGCTGTGTATAAGCCCATCTTATTTCCAGAACTTTTAAGAACCAGGCATGTACCTAGACAGAATTTACCAACTTCAGAATACTTTGATCAAAAAACTTCACCCTCGATTACTATTCTGAATTTGCATCTCATTTGCCCTCCAAAGTATCTGACTAGTTTCCTTCCCATTCACTGCTCTTATCCTAAAATAGGCTAGTCAAAACACAATAAAATAAGAGAACAGCCCACCAACAGTCTATTTACCCTAGTTAAACAACCTCTGGGGTCTGGTTCGCAAGAACCCTTTCACCCAGCCCTTTGGTTTTTAAAATATCATTTGGCCTATCATTCTGCAGTTTAAGGGGCTTCTTAGTTGCTGTTTCACTTTGTTTTGCTTTTTTAACGTACATTTTCTCTTATTTCAGAAGGCTTTTAAACTAAATAGTTGACTTTTAATCTGGTTTTAGTCTAATTTATGGTGTTTTATATGCTTTTATTTTTATTTAAAATTTAATTACTTGTTTATATCTATACATTTATATAAATTTATAAATTTATACATATCTATAAATTTATACATTATTTTATTGTTGTTTAATTCTGTCTGCCTCCTTGAGTCCTTGTTTAGGAAAAAGGTGGGATATAAATTGACTAAATAAATAAAATTAAAACCTGCCCTGTGACCCTTAGGTGAACAGAAGGGTAGACAGAAATTTAAATGAGCAAAATAAGTGGGAATTGGAACCCTGGAGTCCCAGTTTTGGGGTCTTTCTACATTTACCTTTCATTATCTGGATCACGCAGTCTATTGCAAGGGTGGGGTGGATTCCACTGGGCCACAATAGTGCCATCTGTACAGAAACAGCATGCTCCAGCCCAGCCCCTGTGATAGCTCCCAAAACTCCAATGGTCAGAAACTAAGGTTCCTGGCCTTGGAGCTCCTGGGGTAACCATTTTGCAATGCAATATGGTGCACCATCAAAATGGGTTCTCCATGTAAAACCTGAACATGAAGACAGCAATTTCTGCACAGCTGTGCCCAAGATTTCCACTGCTAGTATTACAGTAGACCTGGAAAATCAGATCCACCTGTGATCCAATCAGGATCTTCCTGATTTGGATCATGCTCAAAGTCCATCCGCAGGTGCAGAAAGGCCCTTTATCTCACTCTTTAACCACACCAGTATTTTCACTAGGGTAGATCTGTTCAACAACCAATAAAATACAATCTGAAAGCATACAAGCCATTTCCTTGCTGAAATTACATTTGCATCTGATCAATGCTTAGATGGACATTTGGTGCTACTGGAGTAGTATTATCCACCTGCGGAGAAGGAAATCTCCTTAAATCTATAACACTTCCCACTTATGTATATCTTCATGCTTCCACTGCGCTGTGTAATAATTTCACTAGCATACAATTTAGTCTCATGATAGAATAAATTGCAAAGCAAACATCCCTTGTTCCAAAAGGAAATAATGGTTTTGTTCAGCTGTAGGAGTTCCTATCCCATAATTTCTCAAACACCTTAAGGCTGATATATCATGTGTCAAATCAGCAGAGAAACTGAAGAGATTGAGTTGCAAGTTTACACAAATAACCTCTAGAGTTACACCTGCTAATTGAAGGCAAACTCCAAAGCTTTTGTTGACATAACTTCCAAGGTTGGATGGACAATAGGAAATTTTATTCCCTTTTCAACAACTTACTATCATTGGGAAAATACTACCGTTCCGGTACACATGCAGGTAACCAAGGTACAGGACGAGAGCAGCCATGCAATACAAAAATATCAAGACTGCAAAAGTTACAAAGAACTGTGCAGAGGAAGAGAAGTCGCCCACTAGGTGGAAGTCAGTCCAAGTGCCATTGCATCTGGTTGGATCTGGGGAACTAAATGTAGCTTTGTTCAACCTGAAAAGAAAAGTTTGCAAAATTGAACAGAGTAAACACGTTGAACTGTTACATTAAAAGGAAAGAATAAAACTTAAGTATAGTCGGACCCCCATATCCGCTGATCCGGTAACTGTGGTTTGTTTTCCGTGGTGACTGGATCAGACCATCCCACCTGGTGCGTGCACTATTAAACCTATCTTAAACTCTGAGGGCTGGAACAGTGAGGAAATTGTGTGAAATGATGCAAGATTTAACAGGAATTATGGGAAATGGAGTGCATTTCTCAGCATTCAGTATTATCCGTGGTTTTCTATAACTGCGGTAAGGCCTGGAACATATCCCCTGTGGATCTGGGTGTCTAACTGTAGTCCCAACTTAAGCTTCAGTACTATAGTGAAGTTAGCCAATCAAATTCCATTATTTTTACATGTCAGGTTTAGATAGAAAAACAAAGTGAATATTAAAAAGATGTAGAATTTAGGGTAACTGTAGATTAACATTAAACATGTATAATTTCTTAAGTATAACGTCACCATAAAGGTCCAAAAACAGACTGAGACTACTCTGAACAGTCAAATGGGCTTAGAAACAAAGTGTAGCTCATGGGCTAAAGTGGAATGGTTCTTAATTAACAAATGAACAGGAGATGAAATGATTAGGCCAATATGTCCCATTTCTCTTGGCTAGGTGCTGCATGTCTGAAGAACATCTGGACACATCTGTGCTATCAGAAAGGAGGTAATTTGAAGACAACAAGCATAAAGCTACTCAAGGCTTATATCATAAACTAGCTTTTTCAGTGTCAGTACTGTGGAAGACTCAGAAAGGAGGGCTTGTATCATACTTGGAAAATATGAAACTGCTGCTTCTTTAATTGCACTTCCATGTATTTGTGTCTTATACTGTTAATACATCCACTGCTAAAGGGACTGACGACTAAGCATGAAAGTATTCTGATAGATCTTTGGTATTCATGAGGCTTTACTCACAAAATAGTGTGAATCACCAAGTGTAGCCAGTGAAAGCCCACATAGCCAGATGCAAATGGACCACTGGGCTTTGGACGGTCAGCTTTTCTGAAAGTGAAAGAGTGCCAGCAGATCTCCTTCTGGGTCGATCCAAAATGAGCTGTATCCAAAGGAAACTTGGCAGCGCTCCAGTGACTTCAAATGAAATTGATAAACCTGTATTCAATGGCTTTGGATACTTTCGGCTCTATCTGCCCAGACCAGCTCCTGCTTCTTACAGAAGGACTGACACTTCCCCTTGCTATATGTTATCTAAAAATACCTGAAGATCGTCTCTGTTCCTGAGCAAGGGATAAAAAAATATGATTTACATCTAGAAATTGAAACTTCTAATTACAGGCTTACCTAAAAGGATAGGCAAAGGTAGCTGTTGCTGTTCTGTTTAAGAGCTCTTTACAAGAGACTAGAAGTGTGGTTGAACCTCTGTAGCCTCCACAGGTAGTAAAGACAAACATAGAAAAGAACTGTATAGAAAGACACAGTATGCGTTAGTACAGCAGTACATATCCACTTGAATTAGAAGTCAACTTCTCACATGCCCAGAATTTCAGCTTTTTAAAATCTATGTATATAGCCAAGAGTCACACAGAATTCAATGCTACTGATTTTTTGATAGATATGTACAAGGTTACACTATAAAGTCTAAAGTTACTGTCAATTGTTCTGCGTTTATGGGCACAATTGAAATACTGACATCCTAGCTGGGACACCATCTCCTTTGGTTGAGTCCTTATCTCAGCTGATTCAGAATAGACAACTGAAAAGACTTTAAAGACTGAATGAGGCAGGGTGTTATATTTGTGGCTTCTGCCATGGGGTATAGAAAATAAAATGCATTGAGATACCACATCCTTACAGAATACTTAAGAACTTCCCTCCCTCAGCTAAGCTTGAATCAGTGCACAGTACTGGCAAATTTTAAAAGGCAGCATCAGTCTATTTACGGTCTTACTCAAGGTAACTGGGAAACAAAGATAAAAAGACAATTGTTACTGTAAAAAGTAGTATGACCAACCAACACTAAAACAACACAAGGTTACTGTTTGTTAGAAACTGAAGAAATCCCAACTGTTTAGAAACGGCATTACCCAAAGGCTTTTAAGAGGTACTTCCTACTTGCCCTGTTTCATCCCCCCTCGGGTAGCCCAACACTTTCTCTAAATGGGAGTACTGGGCCCAGCATGAAATACAGTCTCCATTCAAACTGAACTACTTCAGTTGGGCAGTTATCCCTTTCATCATATCAACTTCAACTGGTTTACTGTGCAACCCATAGTTAGCTTAGGATACCCATCATCACTTGGACTAGCCATGAATGACAAGGATGAAGGGAGGATGGTAGAACAAGAAAGCGCATTAGTGTTAGTGGAAAAGAGAGAGTCAAAGGCACTCATATTTTGGGATCCTACTCTAGGGTTGACCTTTGAGATATAACAGTTTGGCAGCTGAAGGATGCTTCAAGTTAGAGCCTGGTCACACGCTTTCATTTTGACACGCTGACCTTAGTTATCCCTAAAGTGCTGATAAGCTTTCTCACATTGCTGAATTCCCTGAACACCTACAGCTCAGCTATGTTTATTCAACAGGTGCACAACCTGATGTGATTTCTGTGCATCCATTGAATAAATAGAGATTAAAGAGGCAATCTGTCATCCATATACTGTTTTCACCTGAAACAAAAAAAAAACTGACACAGAACCAAAATGACATTGGCCTTTGTGGCTTAATCTTAACTTGCAAATTTATCGGCATGGAGTGGCTTACAGGTTTAGAAATAAAATGAAAAACCCAATATAGATAAAAGACATTCCTAAAAATATAACAAAATTAAAACATAAGGCTTCAGTAAACTAGAGGATTGTGGCCAACAAAGGCAGCACCGACTAACGCCTTTTTAGAATGCTATAGCTTCTACAGTAACCACAAGAGTTAATTTCCAATAGTTTGCTTTTGAAATACATTTTTACAATCTGCTTTATTTATAAAAAGAGCCGAACAAGGCTTTAGTTTGAGACTATACTATCAAGTGCTTTTAAAAATAAATAAATGTCAACACCACAACATACGCTTTTCAAGCTTTCACAGATTTATGGAGTAATAATGCTTTTTCTGAAGTCCCAGAATTATTCTCTTCCCCTCACCCCCCAAGTATATTATCGCTGTCTTGGCCATCTCTATTTCTGGAGCACGGTTTTAGCATTGTAATAAAGTACTCTTGCCAAAGTATCTGCATCCTGCTCTTTACTTTCCTTACAAAATATGAGAAAAAATACATCTTACTCAGATACAAGGAGAGAGGATTTTCATCAAAGCAAAAATGAGACTCATTACAGTTCTGCACCCTTTCATAGTCCCAGCTAGACTGGGGAATATATGCTGCCCATTTTCTGCTATACTTTGCAAGCCACATATGTTTTTAGTAACACAGAATAGCAATATCACCTAGATCACTTTCTCACAGGATAGGATTCCCAGGAACTAGAAAGCAAATAAGTTAATGGGTGCACAAAGGCTCAAGTGAAAGAAGAATATATTTCAACAAAATCCCAAACATTTTACCATCTACTACTACCTTCCAATATTGTACATTCATTGTACAACAGCCTGCTAATTTGAACACAGAACACAAGAGTCTATATGAAGACACATTGATCCACAATGTGTTATTTGCCAGTGATATTTACTATTAAACACAGCTGCATAAGTTGTAAATAATTTCAAAATCAAACCCCATGTACACAAAAAAATACAATTAAATGTTGACAATGCTAAGTGTCACCTACTCCTACTTTTAAAAACTTACATATACTGCCCCACACATCAAAGTTGGTTAAAAAAATTTTTTCTGAAAACTGATCTATCAATATCACACCCAGTATCCCAATTTAATCAGCAGAAGAAATTCAGAATACAGTAGTCAGGAAATGGCTTCACCACCCTAGGCCTACCAAAGGCCCTGATGCAGGAGAGAAGCAATTTCTTTTATCAAGCCTGTAACTAGAAAATAGGCTCAATAATATTTTAGGCCTTAAAAACTTTTCCCTTCATCCCCACCAATGCTTTACGGGAAGAGCTTCAAGCTAGACCTCACTCACCACCCTCAGCATCCCAAAAAACTCACCCACTCCAGAAGCTTGATAAAGCCGAGAGGCTCTTTAAGCGGGCTAAGATCTAGGTGGAAATCACTCATTTTCCACAAGAGGTTAAAAAAAACACAAAATCACCAAAATGAAGAGAAGGAAGGAGGAGCGCTGAAAAGTCAACAGGAGGCCACTCAGGCCCACCCTCCCGCTTGGCCTCCACACCACCACCACTTCACTACTCCTCCTCTAGGGACGCTCCTTATATACCGCCGGCCTCACCAAGCTCCGCCCACATCGCTCGGGCGATAGAACCATCTTTCCTGCCCGTCCCCAACTGTCATCTCACAATGGGCCCCTGGGTGAGTCTGGCCTGTAGCTGCAACCGTCCGACTGATGAACCTCAGGCTGTGGTCGGGCACAACAAGCTCCTCTGGGACACAGTTGAGATGGGATGGTTCCCACACCAGTCTGCGCCTCCCTGAGCCAGTTTGGTCTAGTGGTTCAGGAGCCGGGCTGTTACCTGGGAGCACAGGGTTTGATTCTGCCCACCCCCATGAAGCCAGCTAGGTGACCTTGGGCTGGTCACAGCTCTCTTCTGAGCTCTCACAGCCCCACCTACCTCACAGGGTGTATGGAGTGGGGAGAAGAACAGAAAGCTTTGTCAGCCGCTTTGAGTCCCCTTAAATGGGTGAGAAAAGTAGGGTAGAAAAGCCAACTCTTCTTCCATGAAGCCAGCTGAGTGACCTTGGGCTGGTCACAGCTCTCTTCTGAGCTCTCACAGCCCCACCTACCTCACAGGGTGTATGGAGTGGGGAGAAGAACAGAAAGCTTTGTCAGCCGCTTTGAGTCCCCTTAAATGGGTGAGAAAAGTGGGGTAGAAAAGCCAACTCTTCTTCTTCCTCTTCCATGAAGCCAGCCAAGTGACCTTGGGCTGGTCACAGCTCTCTTCTGAGCTCTCACAGCCCCACCTACCTCACAGGGTGTCTGGTGAGGGGAAAAGAATAGAAAAGCTTTGCCAGCTGCTTTGAGTCCCCTTAAATGGGTGAGAAAAGTGGGGTAGAAAAGCAAACTCTTCTTCTCATAAACATTTAGTGGGTGCTAGAAGAGGTGGATTAGAGAAGGCTTGGGAACACAGGTCTACACGCTACTGTCTCTGGGGCATCTTCAAACTTCCTCTTTTGTTACAGTCTGAACACAGCCACAATCACAGTCTCCTGCACCTGTAAGGGTCTTCGCAGTAGTGGTCAAGGAGCCAGACTCTTATCTGGGGATACTAGGTTTGATTCCACCCTCCCCCATGAAGCCAGCTGGGTGACCTTGGGCTAGTCACAGCTCTCTGAGCTCTCACAGCTTCCACCTACCTCACAGGGTGTTCTGTTGTCAGAAGAAGAACAGAAAGCTTTGTCAGCCACTTTGAGTCCCCTTAAATGGGTGAGAAAAGCAGGGTGGAAAAGTCAACTCTTCTTCTTCACCCTGGCCTCTGACGGGGATAACAGCATCTTCTCCCCTGTCACCCTTTCAGCCAATCTGTTTTATCTGATTTCATAATGATTTTATTGAGAGCAGAATAGAAATATAAACAGACAAACAAGGTTTCTGCCATTTCCGCACATCAGCCAAATATTGTGCAAGGAAATGAAAATGCAGGGCACGGTTCTCCGCTCTGCCATTATTGGTTCTTGGCTAAACAGCCCCATAACTGGCACTGTCTTTGTGAGTTTTAAGTAACATGGGTATCCTGGTGTCCTGAGTGCCCAAATCTGCTTGTCATCACTTCTGCGCAGCTCCATCCAGAAGGTAAGTGGGGCAGCCTGTAAAGTGCTGTTGCTGGGTTTTCCAAAGATAGTAAAAAGTGCTTTTGTCGGGGAGGGAGGAAGTGAGGCTGTGGTGGTGGAGTTGCAGTATGTGAGGCAACCCCACTATAGCAGTGCTGTAATGGTGCTATATTCCCCCTGTCTGGATGAGGTCTAATACATGTATTACTGATAGTGCAAGCACTGCATCACCCAACCAATAATAGCCTGTTTCAGTTTCAATAAGTGAGTTGCAGAGATGTAGCTAAGGTGGGATGGGTTCTTATATGCGGATGGAGACAAAAATATGCATTGGGTGCAAAAATAAACACCAAGTGCAGCAGCCAGCCAAAGGCTCCCGAGTCCTTTCCCCTTTGCTTCCTGAACCCCTGGCAAGAAGCCAGCTTTGAAAATTGTGGTTATGGCCCCGGTGCACTGAATCCTGTTCAAATATTTGCCACAGGAAGCAGTTAAGTGGGGTACATCAGCTGAGGATAGCTGATTTAGGAAGGAAGCATGTTCCCCTAGATAACCTTGCTTGCAATTTGGAGGAGTAATGAGTTATGTGACCAGTTGTAAAGTACCTTCTGCCACCTAACTAAATTCTAACAGCTTTCCTCTTTTTGGATGGTGTGTAAGTCATTCCCCGGGGCACCATGATGATCTAGCTCATGGGGCATTAGGATGGGTAAACAGCAAGGTGACAAACCTTGGTTCTGTTCACCCAAATTGATTACTAGAAGATCCTACACTTATGCCTTATTGTCTTAGCCAGCTGACAAGATGAAGGCTCCTGTTACTTTAAGTGATATGCTTAGAGAAGAATTTCAGTAGCTACAGCTTTTCAAAAGCCTGAGACATTCTCAAACACCAAGCTGCACCTGATAGAATTCTCACCATTAGTATTAAAGCTAGAGGAATGCTTTTGTTGACAGACTAAACTAACCCAGAACTGAACCAATTTAATTATCTTTGGCAGTATCATTTCTATAGCACTTCCTGCAATCTATAATCAGGGATGCTCTACAGCAACCCTCCATATGTTCTTAAACCACAGTGCCTATGATTCTGTGCCAGCCTGGGGACATCTACGTTGCTTATGGTCTTCTAAGGATCTAACCCCCCCATTAGTCACCCATAATTCCTCAGAATATACACTGCTAAGGGTTAACTCTATGCTATAAGAAGTTTTTTGGGCTTCTGTGGGTGTATATCAGCAACGATGTTTATATTCTTCATGGCCACACCTTCACTTTAAACCTTTTTCAGTCCATCTTCTGATTACAATACTCACACCTTTTCATCTCTATCATTTTTATCTGTATACTTTCCACTCTGGAAAGTTCAAATGGAGGCTGGGAAGACCACAGATAAAACTGATAGGTTTTGGCATTGCAATCAGGAGATGGACTGGAGAAGGTTTAAATGGAAGGTGTTACTATGGATACTACTCTGACTCACCTGATTTTGTAAGTAAGGACAGAACAGTTGTATACATGCATGGCCAACCTTCTGAGGGTTGTATGGTATTGGTGGGAGTAGCTAACCTAATGTATTCTTCAGCCATTCTAGTTACCAGGAAGAGGAAGTTATGGTCTTGATCACTCATTAAACACTTAGAGATTCCAGAATCAAGAGGCCTCAGGATGTGGTAAGATTAAAAATCCCCTCCCCTCCAAGGAATTATGGGGTCTGTAGTGATAGGCTCAAATTGTGAATTTTTGCGGAGAGAGGACAATTTGCTTCCTGTGATGATATTAGATTGGCTGGGGAGTTTTCAGTCTTCCAAATCTGTTTATAGATTTTACAAGCAGAATGCAGATTTATTTTGTTTAAGAATTTATATCTTGCCCTTTACCTGAAGGTTCCAGGGCATATCACAACAAAAAAGAGAAAGGTTTTAATAGTGTTAAATTTTTTGTGTCCCAGCAGAGTTGCCTTTTTTAGAGCTGCATTTACCATCTTGGTTGATGAGTCTAGCAACCCATCCCATCATCACCCTCCTTTCATGTCAAGATTGTGCTTTCTTCTGCTTTGTTTAGATGATCTTCTCCATCACTACATTCTGGTGCCAAGCCTGTACATGAGACCACTGACCTGCTGAAACTAAGCAAGTTTTGCTTTGGCCAATTTTGAGAAGGAAGAATCTATGAGAATAGCATCCATACACTTTGACTTCCATAATTAAAGAAAATCAATTGTATACTGTGAGTACATGTTATGCTTATGCATTGGCTATCCAGTGTTGTACTTCTAGTGCTTTTTGACATCTGAGAGTTTGAGGTACAGATTTATTTAATAAACTTCTACCCAGTCTTTTTCTATGCATACTCAAAAGGTGGTTAAACTTATGTAAAAATCAGCATAAAAATAATATATATTAGAAAGACAAGAATCATAAAATATTCCAGATGTTAGTTGTCATATTGCAGATTCATTTGTTCTTATACTTTTTATGTTGAGTGTTCATGAATTTGGTATAAATTATAGCATTAACAGCTACAAGTTAGATGCACGTTAGCCTTTTGATGAAGAAGGCCATTGTTTTTCTGCTAACAAGTTAGGATTAGAAGACATGATAATCGGGTTGTAACAGTGTAACAGAAAGCCTTATACAGAAAGTTTCGAACTGGAATGTGTTTCCTGTTCAAATGTTATTTAATCTGATTACAATCAAGATTCAGGTTAGTATTGTTTACATTTCTGTTTTATCATAGAGTATGGGTTCCCTCTAGTGGTTAAATAACATGAGAAAGTCTCAGTTTATGTTGAATAAGAATCCTGCCCATTCATTACTTAGGAGGAGGCACTTGTATTTGTTCAGTCCACCTTCAGGTCTGACTCCTCACACCTTTTCATTTCTATCTGTTTTATTTTTGAACGTTCTACTCTCCATTTGGGCTTTCCTGAATGGAAAGTCCACAGGTAAAATGGATAGAAATGAAAAGGTGTGAGGAGTCAGGCCTGAAGATCAGGTGTGGGGAGGAGAGAAAAGAGAATGGATCTTCATAGAATCATAGAGTTGGAAGAGACCTCTAGGGCCATTGAGCCCAAACCCCTGTTCAATTCAGGATTAGCTAAACCAGCGGTCCCCAACCACTGATCCGCAGGCCATTGCCGGACCATAGGTGTATTTTTGCTGGTCTGCAGCGCCTGTAGTTATCCCGTATGAAACCTGTTTTCGTCAAGTATGGATCCATACAATCACATATGGATGTGGAAAGATGCGTGTCTGCAAGTATGCATCGTGTACGAACCCGTACACATGCGAATGTCTAGATAATTTGAACAAATAGATCTGAAATTTGTTCAAATCTTTACATTTGAATTTATGGACATTCAGTTTGAATTTGATCAAATTTTGATTTAATCGGATTTCAAATACCTTCAAATATTCATGCATGCCCCTAGTCACTTTAGTATATGTTGCTTTTCTTGCCATGTTTCATGAGCTTCTACTGGTGCACACAGATAACAAAACTACGTGAGCTTAGAACCTTTTGCATTAATGGTTTTTAGGTATATTTTAATTGTTATGGCCTTATTAATTTGTCTTATTAAGGATGTAAGTTTAGAATCGAAACGGTAAACAAACCAAACAATGTTACTTAGGCCCAGAAATATTAGGAATAATCCTATTCTAAGTTTTTCATAGCCTCCTTTTGGTCTGACCCATAAACTGGATCATTCAGCCCTTACAAAAGTGTTTTGGTACTGCAAGGCCCCAAACAATCTTCTTTATTTTTATATTTGCGTTTAATTTTTATTTTTTAAGAAATCCCTACAGTGTTCCTCACGGCTGAAGCTAGCATAGTGCCTTACAGAATCTAGTAAGGACGTTATCCACAGAATTCTGGCTGTTACTGAACTTAAGGCACCATCCAGACGGAGGTTTAGAATGCATTCTGCTCATGATTTTCCAGGAACATGTGTGATACTGTTGTTCATTTTGGCACTTGCAAGTATATACTCTGAATACGACTTTTACAAATCTGTTTAAGACCGTAGCTGCATGTATTGTCTACCTCATAATATTAAGTGTTTTTCAGGCTCAACTAAACTCTTATGGGGAGGTCCCTGTCAGTTTTATAACTGTTTAGCTAAAAAAGTTAGTCTCTTGACTGTGGAAAATAAGCCAATTCATCTCTTGACAAACAGACACGGTAACTGGCATTCTGCATAACTAAAAGTTGACCATGTTGCCATAGGAGTTTATGACCAGCAGGAGGATGTAGATATTTTCTTCCCCTCCCAGCCTGTAACTGATGACATCAAGAGCTGTGGCCACACCTTCACTTTAAACCTTCTTCAGTCCATCTTCAGGTCTGACTACTCATACCGTTTCATTTCTGTCCAGTTTATTGGTCAACTTTCCATTCCTGAACGTCCAAAAGAAGGGTGGAAAGTCCACAAATAAATTGGATAGAAAAGGAAAGATGTGAGCAGGTAGACCTGAAGATGGACTGAAAAAGAAGAAGAAGGAGCTGACTTTTCTACCCTGCTTTTTTCACCCATTTCACGGGACTCAAAGCAGCTGGCCAAGCTTTCTGTTCTTCTCCGCACAACAGAACACCCTGTGAGGTAGGTGGGGCTGTGAAAACTCAGAAGAGAGCTGTGACTAGCCCAAGGTCACCCAGCTGGCTTCATGGGAGAGGGTAGAATTGAACCCAGTACGCCCCGATAAGAGTCCAGCTCCCTAACCATTAGACCAAATTGCTCACCCACTAGACCAAAGAAGGTTTGAAGTGAAGGTGTGACAGCGGCCAAGGTGTGAATGTGGATCAAGGAAGCAAAGCGAGATTACAAATTTGGAACTGGGACAGAAACAGAGAGGCTTGAAAACCTTGCATTTCTCTGTGCTACTGAGTCTAATGAAATCGCTTTGGAGTCTCTCTACAAATCTAATGATAGAGCAGAGCCTTGAGCAGACAGTTTTCTGTTCAGGCTGTGCATGTGTGTAAGTGGACCTCAAAGATGCACCATCAATCTCTTGCTGACCTTCATTCCAAGGAAACCAAATCTAGCTTATGTACTGAGACTAACCCAGAAATCTGTCACCTCTCAGAGATTGGGGTATGCTTACCATTAAATCTTGACCAGCCCTCAGTCAGTATTTATGACTTATGTTTCAATTGGAAACTGCATTCTTAGCTAACAGCTTTCATAATCTATAAATCATGTGACCTCAGACCAAATAGCAGGTTATTAATCCTGAGGGTAAACAAACGAACAAAACAGGCTTCTAGTTTTGTTACTCTGAATACAGTTTAAATCTTTAAAAATATTATCTTAGGGTGTATCTCCATGCTGAATATACTCCAGAGCGAACCTGAGTTTGCCTCAGAGCATCCCCATGCAGGCCCTGTCCCCATGCAATTGAAAGTCTGCTGGAACTCTTCTTTTGCCTCTGAGCGGCCCCATTCCGGGCTTTACAAAGCGCTTAGGGAGCTTAGGAAAGTGAGACACCCGCGATAAAATACGTGCACTTTAAAGAAGAGTTCCAGCGCTCTTTCGGCGATTCGCGGGTTTTGCTCGCTATATCTGCCTTGAGGACGCTCCGTGGCAAAAGGGGCGGGGATTGCTTGCCTGCACACACAGCCAAAAAGCATTCACACATCTGAGAAATGCAGCAGGTTCGCTTCCTTTCCTTTGTAAAAAGAGCCAGAATTGCTCAGAATTGCAACATTGTTATCAGTGATCTGTGAAAGCCTTAAAAGAGAATGAGCGAAGGATCGCGCTGCCGATACCTGCAGCCGCTGACTTTGCAGGGACGGGTAGCCTTTTCTAACAGAGAACTGAGTGAAAGTAAGTGCTGAAAGTGAATGAATGAGCGATCATCTGCCTTTGCTAGGGGCGGGAAGCCGTTTCAGGAGACGGAGATCTCGTTTTTTTCCCTTTTAACAAGAGAGGGGGCGGGGGGGGAAGATGCGGGGAAAGGAAACAGGCTTCCTTGGGGACGGAAAGTCCGTTTAGATCGCGGCTACCATGGGGACGCTTATTCCGGAAGTGGAGGGGACTTTTAAAGTCAGCTATAACAGAGTGACAGCAGAGGAAGCCGAGAGGGGCTAATAAGTCTTTTGGGGACAGGGCCGCAGAGCCTCTAATCCAGGCTACATGTGGGATAAATTGCACAAATCTGCGGCAAAAAAACCCACCTTTCCAATTGTTTTTGCCGTGAATTAGGAGGCAATCATGCATTATCCTGGAGTCATGGGGATGCTCTCGGGTTATTGGGGGCAGATATTGGTGATCACAGCATTAGCAGGCGGGGTTTCACCTGCACTCACTGTTCCTGCCGTCTGTGCTGCAATCGCAACTTCTTGGGGGATTTCTTCAAAGTGATTAGGCTGAAAGAGAAGGGATGAGGGTGTCAAATGGCTCTCATTTGCTCTGCGAGTGTCTCTCCACCTACAAGCATGACACTCCCCTTCCCTGATTGCCCGATCGGCAAGGCACGCATGGGTAAAGGGCTTGATTTAGTGCCCATGGCTTCCCTGAACTAGGCTGAAAAAGATCAGAAGCAGTTCCCTGTCAGGCAAAGGTATGCCCACTGTGATGCGGAGGTGCGCACCTCCGCTAAACTGATTGAAGCACTGAGCCACGGCTTCAAGCAATGAGCCGTTTTCCCTTCCTATTATGCCCCCTTTTAATCATTTTTTATCTTATTGATGCTGTGTGTGGTGTTTTTGGAGGTGCAACCAGGAGTGGTTTCCCCGTCATCGTTGCAGCAGGCAGGACAGGGCATGGTGATGTCAGCCGGGCTTCCTTTCAGGGGGGAGGTGGTGGAGAAAAAAAGATGCAATTCCCCGATGCAAGGGTTTTCATGGGGACAGGCGATTTGGCTTGAACCTGCGCTCTCCCCAATCACATGGGGACATGTTACTTCGAGCTACAATGCCTACCGGGGATGACCCGATTCAACACCACAGTAAATGGAGCCCATGGGGATGCAGAATCTTGGCAACATGCAACCAGTCCATCAAACTAAACAGAACCCAGCAACAACAACTAACTTAACTGACCTGTTAGTTGATAAATCTCTGTTTTGTTTGTTCACAACTACTGCAAAAATGAGGAAAGTGACAAGTAATTAGAAAGCAACAATATAGGGACAATATTCAGTTTTTCAGACCATTAGTTCCAAAGGCCTGGTGTGTTCAGATACATGTTTAGAGACATTCCCAGGATGCATCTGAAATTCAAGAGACAGATAGAAAAGTTTAACATACTGTTTATTGTGTTCCCAAGCCTCTGATTATTTGCCCCTTTCATTGATGCGAAATCATAACTCTTGGGGCAACTCACCGCTTGGGGTGGACTTCATTACCCAATAGCAGCAAACTAGAGACAGGAATCTTGGGCTGGCAGTGGTTAATCAGTGGCAAGCACAGAAGGAAGAAGCAAGGGTGTGATTTCACTGTTTTTTGTTTGTTTGTTTGTTTGTTTGTTCTTAGATCTGATATAGTTTTTTTATGCACCTACAGAATGGGTGTTCCTTTGTAAATGTGTGCCCAAAATAAGCCCCGTGTGCACATTTAATTTCGGAAGGAAGGAAGGAAGGAAGGAAGGAAGGAAGGAAGGAAGGAAGGAAGGAAGGAAGGAAGGAAGGAGGTTGTATCTTATAAAAAATCCCAATAGAACCAATGGGCATATAATTCCTTCATCAGGTAGTCTGGCAAGTTGATTGTTTGGTGGTTTTTAATCCTATAGTCTTAGAAATGTAGAACAATGTTAGAACACTTCACCTCCCTAGACAACCCTGAAAAAAATCAGCTTTTTAAGCTTCATATTTTGGCCTGGGCGGGGAGAGGTGAAAATCTACTCCACTATATTAAAGCTAATGTAACTTTTTGACAGCACATGGTATTATTGTTGTTGTTTACTGTGTTTTACTGCTTATTTGAGGCTTTCTTTGCAAGATTTTTTTTTACTTTGCAGATGTAGGTTAGTCCACAGTACCTCATTAAAGTGTCTTGTTTGATAGCTTTTTTAAAAAATCAATTCTTCGAAGGTACTAGTTTCTTTTCAGACTTGCTGGCTCCACACAGGGCACTTATTTTAACAGGACCATCACTCAAAAGCTTCTTACAATCAAATGTGTTTTTGCTTTTATTTAAATTCAGATCTTGTAAATCTTTCAGACCAGGCACTTTTTGGTTTTCTCCAGATAATTAAATGTATGTACCCTAAATTAAAGGTTTGGGTTAATGAAGGGTTAAAATAATTTGCATTGCTTTGCTGGGTTGGATTTTAACAAGAACAACAAAAAAGAAAAACCCCAAACATTCTCCAACCTGATTTTCTGTTCATTTTTCAACATTTGTAACTCTAGAGTGGAAATCGTATCCTAAGGATGGCCTTTTCCACCAATATAAATGATGGAGGTCAAACCTACACAAATATCACAACTATTAGAGTCTGTCAGAATTCTGTTTGTGGACTTACCATACTGGAAAGTCCAAATAGACGGTGGAAAGTCCATGAATACAATGAGTAGAAATGAAAAAGTGTGAGTGTAGTGATCAGAAGATGGACTGAAGAAGGTTTAAAGTGAAGGTGTGACCACAGACCTTCAGTAAACTGGAAAGTAAATAGAGCAGTAGTTTCAAACATTTTTTTCCCAGTGAAAATTGCAACTGTGTTAGAGCTTACATCACCAGGCTGGAAAGGCCATTCACCCTGCAGAACACCAGATGCCTTGTAATCTTGTAACGTAAACATAAGTAAAGTTCCTGTTAGAAATGAATTATGTTACGAGAACCAGGACTCCCTACAGCACAGAGAAATGGTCCCGAGAAGGATAGGTCTAATGTGCCTACATGGAGTACCTGCAGTTCTATGACATCATGCTATTCCACATGTATAAACGCTTTTTCCTTTGTTCCTCTAAAGGTATAGCAAAAGAGAAATGATGTAGAAGATGAAGTAGTGTACCTATATTCATATATTAGTAGTTAAGTTGTTTAATGTGTCAAGCTCCTTCTCTGTAAATGTTCAGGAAGGCAGTAAAGATGCACCTCTTTGCCCTGGCCTTTGGTTAAATGTGGTTACTCCCCCCCCACACACACACACGTTTAAGTAGTACTCTTTTTAATATATATTTGGTTTGTTTTAACATTCTGGATTTTAAATGTTGTTGTTGGTATTACTGTTTAATACATATTGTTAGGTTTTAATGTTTGGAATTTTTAAAGCATTGTTATCTGCCCTGAGACCTTCGGGTATAGGGCAGGATATGAATGAATGAATGAATGAATGAATGAATGAATGAATGAATAAATAAATAAATAAATAAACTATACAGACACTGCAGCATGTTGTGAGCAAAATTTAGCTGGCGATGGTTGGGAGAATAGAGTCTGAAGGTACTGTAAATTTGTTGAATCTTAAGATGTTTTTAAGTGTGCATCTTGTTTTATTTGTATTTCATTTTAATCTGTATTGCTTTTAATTTGTATCTTGTTTTAATTTATTTTTACTTTTTGTAACCCGCCCAGAGACCTTCGGGTATGGGCGGGATAGAAATGTAAATAAATAATAAATAATAAATAATAATTATCTGTACTCTTTTCATATACTCATGCATTTATTCAGCATATTCATGCATTAACTCAGTATATACTCTGCAACCATAAAGCAATAAAACCTTCCTTTTGGAATGCAACCAAGTCTCTATTTGTGCCTGTAAACTCCAAGCTCATATGCTATCTGCTGTGCATTTGCCTTGTGCAAGCTCTGTTATTTTTCAAAGTTCCAGCAAGTGGGAGGTGGCAAAAAACAGTTGTTGTTCAGTTGTCCTTGACTCTTCATGACCCTACAGACCACAGCATGTCTGGCCCTTTGTCCTCCACTGTCTCTTGAAGTTTACCCAAGCTCATGTTCATTGCTCTCATGACACTATGGGTGCGTCCCCATGCACATTTTGGTCCAAATCGAAATCGGGCTTGGAAAGGGGTGTCCCCATGCATTTTAGATTTGTCTGATTTCTGTGGACCAAACTGCCCAAACCAGGACCAAATTTGGTACTGGAAAAAATTGTTCTTGTCACAGTTTGGTGTCTCGGCATGCATTGCTTTGCAAGCTGAGCCTGGGGACAGTACCAGGGACAGTCCTGGGTTAGTGGGGGAGGAGATTGCCGCTTGTGTCATTGGGAGGTGGGGTCTCATGTTGTGTGCTCACTGTTCCTACCCTGTGCATTGGGGATCCAAACCACTGAGATTTTGGGGGAGTAAATGGTGTTAAAGCCAAAACGATGAGGAGGCTAGTGGCCTTTGTGCCCCATGAGACTCTTTTATACAAGTATTCCACACACCCCTTCCCCAATCACCAAGGTGGGCATGATAATGGCTTGATTTTTCTCCCTTTTCTGCTTGCTGGGTGTTCTTGCAGTTCCCGGGTGGCGCGGAGGTGCGCAAAACTGCTCAACTGCCATCAAAACTCATAGTGACTTTGCTCAAGTAGCTGGAGTTTTTTAGTTATTATTTTTGCCACTCAATCCTGACTTCTCTGTGCTCCTAAGCAGGGGGGGGGGATGCGGCATTTGCAGCGGGTGGCACAGGGGTGGGGTGACATCAATCCGGCTTCCAATGAGGAGAGAGGAAGAGGAGATGGTGCTGCTCCCCCGTGCCAGGGTTTGGCGCGGTTTGCATGGGGTCAAATACGAGCTCAATCAGAGCCAAACATAAGAACATAAGAGAGGCCCTGCTGGATCAGGCCACAGCCCATCTAGTCTAGCATCCTGTCACACACAGTGGCCCACCAAATGCTCATGGGCATCTCAAACAGAGACAAGGACAAATCTTTTCCTGCTCTTCAATCCCAGCAAATGGCATTAGAAGCATCCTGCTTCCGCCCCCGCCCCCCAGCCTGAAAGATGTATTTAGGCATTCATGGGGATCCAGCCTCTCTATCCCTTTCATTCTCTGCTCTCTCCTTCTCTTTTTACCTTCAATCTTTCCCATTTCTCATTTTATGATCAAAGTATCTGAGCTTTGGCTTCAGAATTAGTTCTTCCAGCAAACAGTGTTCATTTCCTTTAGTATTGATTGATTTAATGTCCTTATGGTCCAAGAAAAATCTCCCCCAGCACCACAATTAAGAAACATTGATTCTTTCACATTCAGCCTTTCTTATGTTCCAACTCCCTCAGCCATACATTGCTACTGGGAAAACCACAGCTTTGACTATGACTGTGGTCAAGTCTTCACTCTAAACCTTCTTCAGTCCATCTTCAAGTCTGACTTTTTTATTTATGGACTTTCCATTCAAGAAAGTCCAAATGGAGGGTGGAAAGTCCACAGATAAAATGGATAGAAATGAAAAGGTGTGAGCAGTCAGATCTGAAGATGGACTGAAGAAGGTTTAAAGTGAAGGTGTGACCACAGCCGATATGGGCCTTTGTCAGGAAGGTAATATCTTTGCTTTTCAGTTTGCTTTAAAGGTTTGCTATAGCTTTTCTCTCACGGATTAAGTGTCTTTTAATTTCATGGCTGCGGTCACTGTTGACAGAGATCTTTGACCCCTAGAAAGTAAAATCTGGCACTGATTCCATTTCTTCCCTTTCTGTTTGCCTGGAAGTAATGGGACCAGATACTATAATCTTAGGTGTTTTTTTTTTTAATACTGAGCTTCAAGCCAGCTTTTGCACTCTCTCACCCTGATCAAAGGTTCCTTAATTCTAATTCACTTTCTGCTTTCTGCCTGGTATTGTCTCATATCTAAAGTTATTGATTTTTTCCCCAGCAATAAACAATGATAGGCTACTTTCAGAGTCCATTTTCTGGTCACCATCTTAATGTGAAATGAGGAGTGGAAGCAGATATTCAGATAAGGTTGTGCTAACTTTGCAAGAAAACTGGTTCAAGACGTTCAGGGAATAAATAGCTATTAACATGATTGATCATGGAAATAGAAACTGGTTTACACTGGGGGGGGGGAGTTCCATTGACCTCCCTTAATCCGGATCTAAGATGATCCAGATCTAAGGGATGGGTCCTTCAACTAATCCAGATCTAGTCGATCCGGATTAAGGGAGGTGCCTGATGCATCCCCACGGGTGATGCAGCACCCAATAGCAATGGGTGCTAGCCTGCTTGCAGTGGAAACCAGGAGCACCCATGTGACGAATACGGATTGACCCATATGAGGCCCACCCATCACCCCAGGTTTTTTGGGAGGATGGGGTGCAATCTCCGTAGATGCTTCAGAGATTCTTAGAAGAT
This sequence comes from Aspidoscelis tigris stejnegeri, assembly GCA_023333525.1. Classification (NCBI taxonomy): domain Eukaryota; kingdom Metazoa; phylum Chordata; class Lepidosauria; order Squamata; family Teiidae; genus Aspidoscelis; species Aspidoscelis tigris. The sequence continues at coordinate 77,256,025 of JALMGA010000005.1, read as the reverse complement.
TCTCTGGAGCGGCTCCAGAGAATCTCCCAAGCTTTGTCATAAGCTCTGGGGATTCTCCAGAGCAATCTGCCGCAAACTTCGAAGATTCTCCAGAGCCTTTGACAAAGGTCTGTAGGACTGGAATTGTTCTCATGTGGGATCCTCTTTGGAGCCTGTGCTATTTTTTGGAGCTGGCTTTGAAGCTCTGGGTTTCAGGGCATCCCCCACATGGGTGTCCCCCTCGGAGCCCCCCCAGCCCCCATTGCCTGATTGTGGTGGAAACACGCTTTGTATAATCTGGATTTGAGGTAGGTGGGGCTGTGAGACCTCAGCAGAGAGCTGTGACTGGCCCAAGGCCACTCAGCTGGCTTCATGAAGATGAGCAGAATCAAGCCCAGTATTCCCAGTTAAGTGTCCCTAACCACTAGACCAAAGAAGATCCAGGTGACTTACATGTCTGCCATTTAGTCAGGTAATGCGAAGGCCTCATTCTTCATAATACCATCTTTAAACCAAATGAGTCAAATAAGTGACAGTGGAAGATATTCAAAACAGAGGATTTTTATATGTAAATGACTTCCCCAGTGATATCTGTAAGGTTATCTGTAAGGGGCCTAATAAAGACATATTGCTTCACCCAGGCTTTCTCATGTGAATGATTGTGTTCCTGACTGACCCAACTTTAAATGCGTTTTTAATTAATTGTGCCATTTCAACTCTTTTTATTCTTGTCTTTAGTCCTCTGTATCCTTTTCAGCCATTTCAGAATCTTTTAATAAGAAGAGGTATAGAAATAAATAAAGCTTACTCCTGTTGTCAGACTTCCAAATAGAGACCAGATGTCCATGTTAGAGACAAGACTTGCTGGTTTTCCCCAACTCTCGTTTCTATAGAAAAACTTGTTTGTTTTATATCTACAAGTAGACAGAAGATAGGATGTTTTAGTTTTAAAATCCACATTGCCTTTGAATGTTACATAGTCTTGTTTGCTTTTTTAAGGAAAACTTTGCAGTGTGATCAGTGTTTGTTTCCTACAGAAAATTTGTCTGTGTACAAGTGCATTTGATGATTTTGTTATTTTCAGCCCAGTTTAGCTGCTTTCTAAAGTCCTGTGAATTTCCTTCTTTGATTATCTTGACATTCAGATCTGCAAAAATCCCAGCAGCTTTCTCAATTACTTTTTATTTAATATATACAGCCTCAGTGGCATGGATAAGTTAAAGAGTGCTGTTTGACTCCAGAGACAGATTTTTTTTTTTTGTATGCTCAGTTATTTGAGCCAAATTACAGTGATGTGAAGAATTCAGAACAAACCACAATGTGTAGGAATATGTGCCAATGGTGTCTACAGTATAGTGCAGTCTGGTAAGGAGTTCGTGTTGAGGGGTTGCCATTTGAGGTCCTTGGTTTATTCAGGGATATGATCAACAATAAGCCTGACTCAATTATACAGTAGCTACCTGTCATTCAGCTGTGCACGTGTACAGTTAAAGACTCCACCATCTCTGAGAAGCAATCAACAGCATGAAATTTCATCATATAGCCTTAAAGAGTAAAATCTAAGAAGAGTTGGACCATTTAGTTTCTAACAGCTGAGAAAGATGAGTGATCGTTCACACTGTCTCCCATCATTGGAAAGCAAAGCACAAAAATTTGTCCATGTGTGTACTAAGCATTTGCAGTGGTGAATACTTAGTACACATAATCCCTCACCTCCTGCATCCAGACACTCACCCAAGAGCAGGTGGTGTCTGGGTGCCACCATCTTTGTCCCCTAATGTCAGTGCCAGTGCGCATGCACTGGCACCATCAACAGAGCAACCGTCCCTTGGTGCATCATGTGACACATCAGTGCACTTACACTGTGAGTCACGTGAAATAGAAGTGGCCAGTTCTGTTCCCACCTGCACCAACATTTTGCATATTAAGTGGTAAGAAATCATTGTGTTCGGGTATAGTATATAAAGATTCTGAGTTGGATGCCAATCAACTGAAGGTTCCCAGCTGTTGAGAAAGATGCTTCATTTGAACTTCAGGAGTGTTTCTTCTTGTAAAGCTGTCTTGTGGTTTAGTGTTACACTGTTAAGTATGTTGCTAAAGTTATATTGACCTTCCAGAAAGTAGGAAGTCAGTTTGTACTTGATCTCTGGGATCTCCTGTGACATGCATATTAGGAACTTCTGAACGACAGTTTCACTTTCTCCAATGGCTGATAACATTCAGAACAGATGGCGCAGCAGTATCCATCTATCTTTATCTCTGGGTATTAAAATTAAATGGTATTTTCAAAAATGATAAAAATGGAAGAGGATTAGCTAGGATTTTGTTTTCTTGAGCAGCTGATAAATACAAAGCCAGTTTCTTAACTGCACCACAGAAAGTGCAGGTGGAGGAATCAGAATTGGAATGTGTATTCCTGAATTTAAAAACAAAAACAAAATTTCAGTGTAAGGTTGTCATAATAGTCCCTTCTCATAGTATTTTTTCCTTTGTTGTTAATTTGAATTTTATACTACATAGCTTCAGATGTCTCAGTTTTGAATAAAATAATTCAAAATTATTATATACACATATTAAGTACAGGGCAGAAATTAAAAGAGGGAATGAATCCTACTAAATAACAAAAGCCAGATGGTAGTAACATTCTTTTAGGGTCACCAAAAGACACCCAAAGTGTGAACCTGGGCCGTGATCCCACTTGACTTCTTAAAAGTAGAATTAACAAGAAAAAGGAGGCAAATGCGCATTCTGCTTGTTCACATTGTTTTCTGTTAATTCTGTTTTAAAGTTGAGCATGGCGGCAGCAGCCAAAAGGGGGGGGCGGGTAGGCAGGGCTCTGTTACTCGCTGCCCAGCGTTCCTCCTCCCTATGCCTGGGGAGTGTTGCAGCAGCAGCCAAAAGGGCGGGCAAGTGAGGCAGCAGTGGTCGAAATGGTGGACAGCAGGGCGGGCAAGGAGGAGGTGCCAGCACAGCGTGGCGGTGGTGGTAGCGCAGCCTGAAAGAGCGGGTGAGCAGGCGAGGCAGCGCCAGTGGCCGAAAGGGCAGATGGGCGGGCTAGTGGGCAGGATTCCATTCCCAAAGGAAAAATAAAGCGTTTTAGCAACAAAAACAGGAGCGAAAGTTGTTTAAACAAGGGTTTTTTAAAATGCATTTTTTTCCTGATTTACTCTCCTGAAAGTGCAAGAGGCCAATTTCTAATGCGGACAAAGAATTTTCAAATCATTTTCACCGTGTAATAAAACCCTAGTGGGATTGCGGCCCTGATGTACCTCTGAGGGAAGAGTGTTCAAGAACCTGGGGCCATCATTGAAAAGCCCTGTACCTTTTGGTGACTCCATGAATCTCATGAGGTGAAGGAACCACTAAGACAGGGGCAGCTCTCTCTAGGGGGCGCCAGGGGGCGAGATCACCCTGGCACCACGAGGGACAAGAAAATTTCATACATTATAGCTTGTTCCACCCATCAGCAGCTTTCGATTCACTCTGTTGGTTCAAGGCGCTTTTTTTTAAATCACTAGATGAGCGCTGTCAGAGAGCGCTGCTCTGACAAAGCTGATTGGTGGAACAAGATATGCTCCTCCTTCCTTCTCCTGTGTGTGCGCGCCTGGCCCTGTTGCTGCCACCATTTCTGGAGAGATTGGAGGAGCAAAGAAGCCAAGTCATGGTTAGGACAGCTTGGTGGTTAGCACTGGGCTGGCACTGGGGACCTGTTCCTCTTCGCCTCCATGGGCTTGGTTGGGGCAGCGGTGGTGGTGAAGAGGTGGCGGTGTCACCTCTTTCTCTCTCGGCGGCTTACCTTGTTGCTGACAAAGGAGCCCAGCTCGTCCCAAGGCAGGCAGAAGCCTGATTTCCTCTGCCCATCTTAGGGCAAGCTGGGCTTCTTTGTTGACTATAAGGCAGACCGCTGAGAGAGAGTCCCTCGGTGGTGGGCAAATCAGCCTCATGGCCAGCGGCAGCAGCTGTGCCAGCCCAGCGCTCGTTAGGGCCGAGCCGGAGCCTCGCTCACGGTGTCAGGGCTGAGCTGGCGGAGTCCAGCGTAAAGACCTTCCTTTCTCCCTTTCTCCCTCCGTTTCTTCCTTCCCCCTCCCTCTCCTTCCCTTCCTTCTCTCTTTCCCTCCTTCCCTTTCCCACCGTTCCTTCATTCCCCCTCCCTCCCCTCCCCTCTTTTCTTCCCTCTTTCTTTCCTTCCCTCTTTCCTTCTTTCCTTCCTTCCCTCCCTCTTTCCCTCCTTCCTTCTTTCCCCCCTCCCTCCCACTCCCCTCTTACTTTTCTTCCCTCTCTCTTACCTTCCTTCCTTCCTTCCTTCCTTCCTTCCTTCCTTCCTTCCCAGCTCTCTCCAGAGCTTTCACAGCCCCACTAACTTCACAGGATGTTCTGTTGTGGGGAGAAGAACAGAAGCTTTGTCACACCCTTTGAGTCCCCTTAAATGCGTGAGAAAAGCAGGGTAGAAAAGCCAATTCTTCTTCTTCCTGCTTTCTTTTTCTCTCTGTCTCTCTCCTTCTTTCTCTTTCTGTCTTTCCTGCTTTCTTCTCTCTCTTTCCTTCTTTCTGCTCCTCTCTCTTTCCCTTCCTTTGTTTTTCTCTCTTTTTTTACCTCCCTTCTTTCTTTCTCCTCCTCTCTTCTTTTCTCCCTCTTATTCCTTTCTTTCCTCCCTTCCTTTTTCTCTCTCATTCTTTCCTCCCTTCCTCTCTCCCCTTCCTTTGTTTCAATCTTATTCTCTTCTCTTTTCTCTCCTCTCTTCTCCCTCTTTTCCTTCCTTCCTTCCTTCCATCTATTCTGTCTATAAAGGTGCTTTTCTGACACAGGCATGTTTTTGAAAGCCTATTCTGAGCTGTCTTTTCTGTGATTACGTGATAGATTATAGCACTAATTAATTAGAAAAAAATAGTCGCTGGTCTGGATTTAGATAGTAAGAAGAGTATTTCTTTCTTCTGCCGTAAGATGTGCTTTGGCACACAAAGCTTCAAAAATCTGCAGGAATTGTTACAACAGGCCAGAGTGTGGAATTGCTCCATTTTTGCACAAGAAAATCCCATGATGGAGAACTAAAAAGTATGGGAATTGTAGTCTGAAAAAGTAACTTAGCCAGGAATAGTGGGCATATGCAGCTGATGAATCAGGGTTACAGGTGGTAGAAATGGCAACTCTGTGCTCTCTAGGCAGTTTGCTCTACCACTGAGCTACAGACTGTCCCTGACTCCATGGGCATCTCTATGCAGTTTTCTTGGCAGGGATACAGAAGTGGTTTGCCATTGCCTGCATCTGGAGAGAGGCTAGAGATTGGACCTTTGGCCATCTGTTTTCTAGGCAGTTTGCTCTACCACTGAGCCACAGACTGTCCCAGACTCTATGGGTGCCTCTATGCAGTTTTCTTGGCAGGGATACAGAAGTGGTTTGCCACTGCCTAGATCTAGAGAGAGGCTAGAGATTGGACCTTTGGCCATCTGTTTTCTAGGCAGTTTGCTCTACCACTGAGCTACAGACTGTTTCAGACTTCATGGGTGCCTCTATGCAGTTTTCTTGGCAGGGATACACTCATGGGCTGCATCCACACGGCATGCCTTAATTCGGTTTAACAAAACCGAAATAACTGAACCGGAATGAAACTGTCTCCACCGGCTTTCAACTTGATCCGTGTCAAGGGCATCCCGCCGACAACCTTATCTCGGATTCAATCTTCGGAGGCCACATGACAAGTCCTCCCTGCCCATTGCCAGTCAGGATTGTGCCCACCCCATTGCTGTTCCCTCCCAGGATCAGCCCCTCTCACTTAGTTCAAAGTAACAGAGATCAGACCTCTCCCTCATGGCTGTGCAGCTCTCCGCCTCCTTTCCTCTGCACCACCTTTCCCTCCCCCTTTTCTTCCAGCTTTGTGCTCTTCCCTCATCACCCCCATCGAAGAAGTCTGGATCCCCCTTTCCCACCCGTGCTTCCCTCGCACCGAGAGGTTGGGCAGGAGGGCAGTGAGGGGCTTTTTCATTGCTCAGAGCACACAGCAGCAGCAGCAGCAAGTAAAGCCCCATTCCTTTAAACATTAATACAGAATCTCAGCTGCTTCGCCTCCTTTCACTTTCAAAGGTCTGAACTTCTGAAATTGCGCAAATTCGCAACATTGTTAATCGGAAGGGGCTTTCTTGCTACACTGCAGCGCTCCTCTGTGAAGGCTGCTCCAAGAAGTTCAGGCTTGCAAGAGAAAGGAGGGGAAGCATTAATGTTTAAAGGAATGGGGCTTTACTTGCTGCTGCTGCTGTTTTGCTTCAGATCAGGCAGATCAGGCAGGGAAACACACACACACCCCAATGACGTGCCCAGCATACAGACAGCCATTGGGTACAGTGCGATTGGGGGAGGGACACCCTGAACATGGAATCTCATCCCTTAACACGGTACTGTCCACACAGTTAAAAAGGAAACACGTATCGACGCACGATTCGGAGTGAGACCTGTTGAAATCAGGATTTATTTCAAAACGTTTTAACATGGTTTAACACGGAAATAGCGTGTTAAGCCGAACTGCCATCTGAACTGGGAGAACTCAAAACGTTTTGAATTCAAGATAATGATGCCATGCAGATGCAGCCATGGTTTGCCGTTGCTTACTTCCAGGTAGAGTCTGGAGATCAAACCAGTAACTCTTGTTCTTCTTTGATGTTGGACTACATGGTGTCTAATTTTGGCTGGCATCTTTATTAACTCAGAAGTGCCTCAAAGAGAGTATCATATGGTCTTCTTGTACTTGTGTGACTAGCACGTTCATGAGAGGAGAAGGGGCAAACTCAAGTGTGAGGGAGTTGATCTTTTATGGACATATGACCACAGTCAGTGATTGGAAGGTACTGCCTGATACTTCTAAGCCTAGGAAAGCCTTGAGAATTAAGAGATTACAGTCTCTTTGAGATTAAAAACAACTTTCTGCTCTTGTAACAAGCTCTTCTCCGTAAGTCTCATGGTCAACGATCAGCATAATGTGTTGTGCTTATGCCCTGCAAAGTACCTTTCTTGCTTCTTTGAAATGCAGTAACTAAAACGTCTGGTCAGGCATCAGTAAGGAATCTCCAAAATGTCACAGACAACATAGGTTCCACTCTGCCAAAAATAGTGCTTGAGAGGAAGCCTACTATGTGAATCTGTAGCTGCATTCACACTTAAGTCTTAATCCAGCTTCAGTGCACTTTCAGAGTGAGATAATACGTCAGCAAAGTCTCAAGCTGTTTTCTTTCTGCATTATCTAACCTGGAAAAGCCATCTTTGGATTAGATAAAGAGGACAGAAAATGATTATTCACTTTGCTGATATATTGCCTCACTTGGAAAGTGGTCTCAAACTGGATTAAAACTCAGGTGTGAATGCAGTCTAACAGCTTATTTTCAAGCATCTGTGGTTGCAGTCAACACAACCCAGGGTTTAAGTTTCTTTTTCTTTGTTCCTTTTTCCTAATGTGTTTGAAAGCAGCCCAATTCTTTACCAAAATGAAGGGAAGTGTTTTTTTTCCTTCTGCTTTGTATTGCCTGCTGCCAACTTTAACTACTCAGTGAGTAATGTGTGAGGAAGGATGATGGACTACATAGGCTATGGCCTGATTGGTGATTTTCACTAGCAATTTTTCTGCTGAGAATCCTATGGTACTTAGATAAGCCAATATGTGAGTGTGGACATGCATTTAGAAAAAGCATGTCCATGCTCACATATTGGCTTATCTAAGTACCATATGAGACATCTGTTCTCTATATATGAGATTTGCTTTTGTTCTCTTCCCCTCCCCCTTGAAATCAGAAAAGGGAATGAAATATATCAGCAGCTGAAGGTGATGGGAGCATCACTTGATAGGGACAGGGCCTGTTTCACCTTGCATTCTGTGAGTAGCAGATACTGAAACCATGAACTCTAGTGTGGTTTAGTTTCTCATTTCTTTTTCTTCTACTCCACAAGTAAAAGAATTGATAGGTGACCTTAGCATTTTTTTTTAATTATCTGTTTATTTTATGTATAAAGTTTGGACAGTTTCTTCAAACCGGTTTGGACATGAGAAATTTAAGATGAGTTCTTGAGGTGGAAGAGGGGAATAGCCAAACCAGCTTATCTCTTCCATTCCATCTTTGGCCAACTGATGCTTTTTTCTATATGTTAGAAAAATATGTTAGACATTAGTTGAGTTCAGTTCCATGCAGATTTTCTTTATTTTGCTCTTTATCTTTCTGTGCCCTGGATCCTGCCCTATGACCTCTGTGGCCCCAACCCATGACCTCTGTGCCCCCACCCCTATGAACTCTGTGCCCCACCCCCATGACCTCCATGGCCCCCATCTTTCCTGTGAACACCCAGCCCTGAAGTCCACCAGCCACCACTGTTAACTAAGAGGGTTTTCTAGATGACCTTAACTGACATGCAAAACTGTATGGAAGGAGACAATCCATTGGATATTTAGGACCCAAGTCGTTTAAATATTAGTATCAGAACTTTGAATTGGACCCAGAAATAAATTGATAGCCAGCATAGATCTTCAAGAACATGAATGATTGCTCCCTCACAATGATATGGACATAACCCATTGCAAACACTACTGTTTTTTTAAACTGTTTTTGTGTCATTTTTATTATTATTATTACTATTATTATGCTGGATTTTAAACTTTGCACTGGTTTTAGTATAGTCTGATACAGTTTTAATATGTTCGTTTTTAAATGTTGTGAGCCACCCAGAGACCCTTGGGTATGGGGCGGGATAAATAAATAAATAAATAAATAAATAAATAAATAAATAAATAAATAAATAACCAGGCACTCTGGTTAGCAGCCTGGCTGCAACATTTAAAGCTAGCTCCAGTTTCCGGACCGTCTTCAAAGGCAGAGTACATAGCAGTAATCTAATCATAAGGTCACACAGACATGGGTCACTGTGACCAGAGAATTTCAGTTACGCAGGCGGTGTGGGAAATAGAAGCTATTCTGCTATTGGAGAGAAAACAGTGAATCAGAATCTGAAGTAGCGAAGCACAAAAAAGTACTTTCCCTATATTCTGTGTGTAAGAATTACACCATAATCAGTAGGATTTAATGAGAGTACAAACCATAAAGCACAGAGTCAGTGTTATGCTGATACTTTTGTTCTGCACATTATACAGACTTCTTGCAATGCTTTCAGCTTTATTTTCTTCAATGTGGTCTGATATTTTTTAGTGATTTTTTTTTTAATTTTCAAGAATTTTTTCAAAATTACAAATTGAACTTTTGCATGTGCAAAAGCTGAATTGTAGCAAGAAAGATCAGCACGCCTATAAACAGGGGAAAATGCTCAAAAGACCACCAGGGTATATTTCTGTTGTAAATAGTATAGTCCAGTTTTCAGGTGAAAAAAAAAAAGATGTATTGGAAAAGGGGTCGGTTTCCTGCTATACAAGTGGTGAATAAGTTTCAAGATATTAATGCACCCAAAGAAATCTACTGAAATTCTAATTATAACTGGTTATATTGATCCACTTGATAAATTCTATGGTTGATATTAGCTCAGGCCACTACCTCAGGATAGGAGGGGAGATTAGGGAAGGGTGGGGAAGGTATCAGGAGGTCTTAAATAATTTTAAATATATAAATATGGCAGAAAGTTGATACTAGACAAGAGCTGTGTGTATTTGAAATGTGTGGTGTAGCTGTAATGACTAGTAGTAATAACAATATTCAAAATACATAAACTAGGGGAAAATAGGTGGTAAAGGTTTCTAGCCCTTACAATTACAGTATTGACAAAATTTTGAAAAGTGAAGGGTGACACATTAAAGTTTTTTTAAAAAAAATCTATTGGAGGGGGGAATGGTTGTAAAATAATTAAAAATACAGTATATCTAACAAATCTGATTTCCCTGTCTTTTATTCTTCTTCTAGCCCATCTGCTAGTAGCAGTTTTGCATCGGAGAACATGTTAGGATAAATTAAAAGTTTGGATTGTCTGCATTGGACTAGTCAAGTTTTGGACTGCTGTGGAGAAGAAGAAGAGTTGGTTTTTCTACCCTGCTTTTCTCACCCATTTAAGGGGACTCATAGCAGCTGGCAAACTTTCTGTCCTTCTCCCCATAACAGAACACCCTGTGAGGTAGGTGTAGATGTGGGAGCTCTGAAGAGAGCTTTGACTAGCCCAAGGTCATCCAGCTGGCTTTGTGGGGGAGTGCAGTATCAAACCCGGTATTCCCAGATAAGAGTCCAGCTCGCTAACCACTAGACCAAAACCATATTTTAATGAAATAAAATGAGATATTACATAATAGTAAAAGCATTTGACAAAGTATCTCATGCGATCCTCATTGAAAAATTGATCAAATATGGGTTTGACAAGGCAACTATAAGGTGGATTCAAAACTGGCTTAGTAATCGTACTCAAAGAGTGGCTTTAAATGGCTGCACATCCAAATGGAGGGAAGTGTCAAGTGGAGTACCACAAGGTTCTGTCCTGGGCCCAGTTATGTTTAATGTTTTTATAAACGATCTGGACGAGGGAGTTGAAGGGAAACTGATCAAATTTGCTGATGACACAAAGCTAGGGGGGATTGCAAACACCAGAGAAGAGAGAGGATTCAAAAAGATTTAGAGAAACTCGAACAATGGGCTGCAACTAATAAAATGGTATTTAACAAAGAAAAATGCAAGGTTCTGCACCTGGGCAAGAAAAATGAAAAAAGCACATATACAATGGGAGGAATTCGGCTGAGCAGCAGCACATGTGAAAAAGACTTGGGTGTCCTGGTAGATCATCAACTGAACATGAGTCAACAGTGCGAGGCAGCTGCAAAAAAGGCAAACGCAATCCTGGGGTGTATTAGGAGAAGCATAGAGTCCAGATCACGTGAAGTTATTATCCCCCTCTACTCTACCTTGGTCAGACCTCATCTGAAGTACTGTGTCCAGTTCTGGTCCACCCAGTTTAAAAGAGACACTGACAAGCTGGAGCAGGTTCAAAGGAGAGCTACCAAGATGGTGAACGGTCTGCAAACCATGTCCTATGAGGAACGGCTTAAGGAACTAGGAATGTTTAGTCTATCAAAAAGAAGACTGAGAGGAGACATGATAGCTGTCTACAAATACCTCAAGGGTTGTCACAGGGCAGAGGGATCAGCCCTGTTCTCACTCTCTCAAGCTTGGACTAGAAACAATGGGGTGAAACTGCAGGGGAAAATATTTAGTTTAGATGTTAGGAAAAAATTTCTAACAGTAAGAGTGATCAACCAGTGGAACAGGCTGCCACGGGAGGTGGTTGGTTCCCCTTCGATGGAGGTCTTCAAGCAGAGACTGGACGGCCATCTGTCTGAGATGGTTTAGGAGATCCTGCCTTGAGCAGGGGGTTGGACTCGATGACCCAGGAGGTCCCCTCCAACTCTACCATTCTATGATTCTATGATTCTATTATTCTATTTTAAAATGATAAAGAGAGCCACAGAGCAAAATCAGAATATATTCTGATTTTGATCTGTGACCATAAATAAAAATCCATTCATTTGTTCGTTCATTTGTTCGTTTGTTCATTTGTTGGTTCGTTTGTTCGTTCAAAGAGAGCCAGCATAATGTAGTGGGGAGAGTATTTGACTATAATTTATGTGTTCCTGAGTTCAAATCCCTATTTTTGGCTCATGGTGCCAACTCATTTTCTACTAGCTCAACCTGTTTGGCAAGGTTGCTGTAAAAGATAAAATGAGAGAGCAGAATGCCTCTTCAAGCTCCTTAGGAGACAATCAGGATATCTATATGCCATTAACAAATAATAAAGCCACAGATAATGAAAGTAGAAAAGAATACAGCTGACTCTTCCCCTCCCTCTTAACTAGCTATTACTAACTTATATTTCTCTTAAATGTCAGATTATAAATTATTTTTCTTTGCACTCCTTTTGGAATAGTGTTAGCTTTATATTAGTAATTTTAATGAAGCTATTTATTTATTTATTTATTTATTTATTTATTTATTTATTTATTTATTTATTTATTTATATTTACATTTATATGCCACCCCATACCCGAGGGTCTCTGGGCGGCTCACAGCATTTAAAAACAGACGTATAAAAACAATATCAAAACAAAACAAGTTTAAAAATGCAGTTTTAAAAAGTACAAAAATAGTTAAAGACAGCAATGATTTTCAGTGGCGGAAGTGTGGGGAACATTTAACCAAAGGCCTGCGTGAAGAGGAACATTTTCACCACCTTCCTGAATAGGAACAAAGAAGGGGCCTGACGCACCTCGTGGGGGAGACCATTACACAGCCTAGGGGCCACTACCGAGAAGGCCCTCTCCCGGGTGCCCACTCGCCTAGCTGTTGAAGACGGTGGGATAACTAGGAGGGCCTCCCTTCCAGATCTTAAAACATGGGCAGGTCGATATGGGATTATAGTAATGAAGTTACAGCTTTTGATAATAAAAAGAATACATGATGCTGCAGAAGATGAGGCATCTTCACTTTCTCCAACTATGTAATTTAGTATTTTAGTAATAGGTGTGTCACTGCATTTTATGATGCACCTTCAAACTCTAAATTGGCAATTTTTTTGGATCTTTCAATAAGAATCATAAGATAACTTTCTAATATTTCAAAGGCGGAAAGCTAGGAGAGTATGTAAAAGGTGGTTTTGCAGAGTACGTCGGGATAGTGTGATAATTTAGTGGACAAAATACAAATGCATTTTTCTAAGGCTGTATTCACACTGGGTTAAAAAAGCACCTCTGAGGCAGCTTAGAGATGGTTCACAGGTAGGAATGTTCACATGCCAGTTTGCCTGTCCTTCTCATGAACATTCTGGGCTACAAAACTTGAGTTAGAGCTAAGACAAGAGCCACATAGATGGGTTCCCAGCATTATCAAGCAAGAAATTCCCCCCCAGCCTGTCCCCTGCATCAGCCTCGGAGATAGGAATTGAAACACAGTACCTCCAGCTCCCAAACTCCCTAGCCTTTCCAGAAAAACACTATGGTTAATTGTATTAAAAGCCACTAAAAAATCCATGAGAACCAACAGAGTTCCACTCCCCCTTCTTTCTCCTGGAGAAGATAATCAACTAGTATGACCAAGGGCCATAACCAAGGGCCTTTTTGCACTTAGCCATACAGTATTTTGCAATATATCTCAAAACAGAGGTCTCTTGTCTGCCTGCTAATGCAGACTCTGGCAGGTCTTTCTTAGGGGCTGCTGTAGCCTGCGTCATCATGTGGACAGCAAGCCCCTATTCCAGAATAAAGCTAAGTGCAAATAGGCCCTAGGCCTGAAGCCAAATTGAAATGAGTTTAATAATACAATATTTACATATTCCAATTAGAGCTATAATTGTCATTAAACGGGTTGTAAGTCCTTGATTGAAGAGCTGGGTGTAAATTCTTCTATGTTGTTGACAGTTTCTGTTTTCGTTATCTCAGAGGAACACTAAGAGGTCTCTTCTAAAGCTACAACTGGTATTGTGGTGTGCCAATAAAAATACACTTATAACAGGGTTTTTAGGAGCTATGTAATGTTCTTCAGCTAGGGACACTGCCACTTTCACAAACAACCGAAAATAGCAGTGTGAGCTCATAGAACGGGTGCCAGAAATATTAGGAAGGATATGACCAGCAAGTGCTCTGGCTTAAGGAGTTGTATACAATCAAGCAAGGAATGCTGGAAGAAATACAGGAGTTGCACTTCATATCTTCAGTTTGGTTTTGAATTGTACTTAGAATAAATTTCTAAAGTTATCCCAATTTTTTAACAGTTCCTTAGGACATCAGCAGGCAGGCTGCCTTGCACTCTAAGGGAGATGAAAAGGGGAGACATGTCTACACAAAGCTCGGAAGAGGGCAGGCAGGCTACTGTGGGGCCATCAGGTGGGGATAGCACAGTGTTTGAGGGAAAGGTATTGGAGAAGGTTGTGGTTGTTCAACTGCAGCCATGCTTGGAAGAACCTGATTACCTAGACTCATTTCAATCTGGCTTCAGATCTGATTGTGGCACTGAAATTGCCTTGGTCACCCTAGTGGATGACCTCCAGAAGAAAGATGGGGTTGTGGGACCCTGTTTGGTTCTTCTGGATCATTCAGTGCCTTTTGATACTATTGTCCATGTGATCCTTCTGAAAAGGCTTTGGAGTTTGGGAGGCACTGTGTTGCATTAGTTTTACTCCTCCCCTCCAACACTTGAATCCAGAATGTGGTTGTGAGAGATTTCTTGCTCAATGTCCTGGGAACTCATCTGTGGGGTTCCTCAGGGGCTGATCTTATCTCTCATGTTTTTTAATATTTACATGAAGCGTATATCAATATGCAAGATGAACTCAGGTCTCTTTCTTTTTGGCATCTGAATCAGGAGAGGTGGTTGAAGTACTTGAAGTGCCTGGAGGCAGTAATGGACTGATAGGGGGTGGGGGATAAATTGAAGCTAAATCCAGAGAAGACAAGAGGTGCTGTGTATCACAAGGTCTCGGATCATGTAGTAGGGAGGCATCCTGTTCTTGTAAGGGGCAGGTGCAAAATCTGGGTGTACTCTTGGACTCAGCAGTGACACTTGAAGCTCGGGTGAAGGCAACGGCCAAGAGCACCTACTTCAAGCTATGGCTGATTTGCCAACTATGTCCCTTTTTGGACAGAGGTGATCTGGGCACAATGATCCATGCTTTGGTAACTGCCAGACTGGACTACTTGAAAATAATTTGGAAGCTGCAGCTAGTGCAGCAAGCCTGCTGTCTGGAACAGCTGGCCAGAGCATGAAGATGCTCTCCATTGTAGATGATGTAGTGGCCTCTTATCACTCATATTTAAGCACTGTACTAGTGGAGCAACTTGTTTGTTTTGTTTTTAAAAAGGCAGACTCCCTTTGTTGGACTATCTTCTGCTGTCCCTGGAATGTGAATGGCCCAAGGTGACCCCTTCCCCAGTAACACTAGGTGCAGCCAGAATTTCATCTCCTACCCAGAAAAAAAAGTCCCTTTCCAGAAAATATTAAAACAAAACCAACTCCCCAAATAACTTAATTGTTGCTGTTGTTTAAGATAGGCTAGGCTTATTAACAACAAAACCAAGCAGGGTTTTCTTAGTTTTCCTAGAACTTAGACACACAGAGAAAGAGGAATAACCCTGATTGGGGCTGTACATCACCCACAGTTCTCCAGTGTTGGGATGCCAGTCTGGGCATTAGTACTGTGGCACAACGGACACATACACAAACATACCACCAATGACATGAGACCAATGGTGACATAAGTGTATGCTTTAGCGTCCATGCCCAAGGGCCAATGCCAATCTGAGGCTATGGCTGAAGTGGCAAGCCATCTCCCCTGCCACGGTCTTCCTTCAGTCATCACACCACTGGTACATTACTGCATCCTCTTCCTATCCTCACCCTTACTGGCTAAATTATAGCTCAGCACATCAACACCAGTTACATGCCTGAGAAGGCTTCATTGGAACAAAGGGAGATTCTCCCTCTTCCCAATCATGTAAAATCAAGGAAGCAATCAAATCCCTGGAAACGGGAAAGCAATTGGCATCTTCCCCTACCATTACCCCGTGGTCACCTCACAGGGGACGGGGAGCTGCACAGCAAACTCAAACTTTGAACCACCCAGCCAGTTAAGACATTGAGTGACTTGAGGTTCGGTTCAAACTGATTCTAATACCATCTGATTGTTTGAACTGAAACTGGGTAACAGTGGTTCCTGCACATCTTTCTCTTTTGCACTTCTACTTTAGCCAACACCCTAAGGTCTCAGGACAGGTTGCAATAAACCACTTCAAAAAGGCACACTTAAAATTTTACCATTAAGAGTATTGTAGCATGCATCCTGCAAAATGCTTCACTTTTGTGCCGAGTGATTTTAGGTTTTGGACTTTTTCTAATATCATTCTGCATGTACATGGATTACAACTTTGAATGCCTAAGATTAAATACCATAGCACTGGCTACTACAGTGGATACCTAGATACTACCTCCAAGTTGGAGAGACAGGCAGGAGGCCTTTCAAGCCTATTTGCAAGGAGTCAAGAGCAGGTGAAGTTTTGCCATTACCTTTTGCTTGAGATGCCATTGTGTGAGAAAGGATGCTGGACTAGATGGGCTGTGGCCTAATCCAGCAGGGCTCCTCTTAAATTCTAGAGTTCCAACAACCAAACATACATTTGGAATCTTATAACCCGATTCCTGTAAAATAAGACGAGCAACTGTGTGTTGTAGAACTAGCAAAGACCTCTTTAAACTGGAAAACAAACTTACTTGAGCAACCGTGCAAATGTTGGGGAGCTTCTTTGGATATTTTAAGAGAGATGTGCTAGTAGCTTCAGAGGAAACTTGTATGTATATTTGGTTACTACACATATACTGTGCACCGAGCAAACACTTTTTGTACACAGATGCTAAGAAAACAAGGCTGTCCCTAATTTTGCCTTTCTGTCCTTAAAATTTTATCATATCATAGTAAAGGATACAGTATTTCCCTAGAATGAGAATTTATTTTACGTTTACACCTGAGAAAAAGCCCTTGTTGATCCTCTGTAGGTATGTAACATTTTGAACTATACGAACAGATAACACTGTGCTCAGCAGTCTGAACCGTTAGTTCACCAGGCATCCAGTAATTCTCCAAGGAAGCTGCGTTCTCCATGGTCTCACAAGATTGACCTTCCCTACTTTTGCTGTGAGGAGATGGAATGAAGTGAGACTGGAGCAATTCTTCATGTAAATAATGCACTCACCAGCTGTGCTTATTAGAGAGAACTAGCTAGAAGTGGCTTAAGCAAAATACATTTTTCAGTATTGGTTTATCCTTGTTTGGATAGCTGCATCCAATTTTAGAAGCAAAAAACAGCAACACAAACCATAAAGACATTTTTATTAAAATATTCATGTTCCACCAAAAGATCCTCAACTGAAGATCTAAGCACCTGAAAAAAATGTTTTACCTGTTCAGTTAATCTGTAATAAATTTATTTTTAAAAGATTAAGTGGTGCAATTATCTTGTGAATGAACATATTCTTCATACCAGTCAGCTACTTGGTGTTAGATGCTAGCAGACTGATTATACAGTATGATCATTCAAGTGTGTAAAACAATTATGTTAAAATGTATTACAGACATCTGGATCTGAGCTAATGACTAGTGATACAGTATTAACAATGCCAGGAATACAGAGCTTGGTTATCCCTAATTTACACTAGGTTTTGTACTTTTCTCTGTTCCATTGAAACAGAAAAAAATTCTGCAATCAATACAGGTCTCGTTTGACAATCAAACAGCACAAATCTAAAACAAATCAAATAGCTATACACTTTACTACTGGAACTAAAATTTTATTTCCATGTTTATTACATTTGTCTTCGATGCCAAGTACATTGTAACTAAAACACAGGGTTCAGGTGAATACTTACTCAGCTAAGTAGTTAAGAAGTTATGTAAAACTAGAGAAAATTCCATTTATGTTTTGAATTTTGGCAAACAATAAATACATCTCAAATCTTCCAAGATGGATTCTTTACTATAAAAAGGTTTAATATCAATTTCATAATCATTCCTCTGAGAAAAAATAGTCATAAAAATAATTTCTTATGTTAAATACAGGTTACAAATAAATTATTTTAAACACAAAAAAGCTTCCTGATTGCAATTTTTAAATACAAGCACTGTATATCATGAAATGGGAGCTGGATAGCAATTTCTACAAACATAATTGTTCGGAGCAAACTTTGACACGTTCGCTTGCCACCGCATGGAAGAATCAGGATATTAACGGTTCAAGCACTGTAAAAGAAGTTGCATTCAACACCAAAGTGCTTGGTGTTTGGAGGGGTAAAATGTTTTAACACTAGAATCCTGGTGGCAGATTCTTTAATAAATACAGCTGAAGAAACTCACTGTTTTAATAAGATATATACTAATCCCTCTCAGAAATAACTAGGAACCGATACATTCAGGGAGCTCATGACGTGTAAGAATGCCTTTCCCTTCAAGTACAAAAACACAGCTTGTAAGAGAGACTTACCACGTTTCTTGTACCAATGATCATGCAGTTTACTCCCCAGCGTAATATGTGTGGAGCTGAAGTTTACTAATAAACTAGTTTTTGAACTTTTTTCACCAAAATCTCAGTGCAGTTATTAGAATAAAGTTATTCTAGGAGATGAAAGTCACTGTTCAGAAAACTAATCAAATCACTATTTTTGACAGCGTAGAATTCCCATTAAGATAAAACAAACCCTGGGTGTAAGTGACTTACTAGCGTATCTGGACATTTAAGTATGTTTTAAAGCAGGAACATTAAAATATGGCTTCTCAAGCATTTTATAAAAGCATATTATCTTGGTTTTAACTGTTTCATTAGAGCTGTGTGATCCATTTTGCAAATATTTTAAAGCCACCAAGGTGTCTTGTATAGAGTAATCAGAAATTTTATGACTCATAGAGCTAACAACCAAAATAATATTGCTTTTTCAGGAAGGCTGACAATCCTTGTCTTTTTATCAGTCATCTTGAATATGGCAGTGCACCCAACAACTTGAGGCAGCACACGAAGTCACACATTGGCTTCCATGTTCTTTAAAGATCAGCTCAAAGCATATGTAGAAAGTGAATCAAGTGCAGTCATGAAAAGAGTACCATTCATTACCTTTAGCATTTACAATTATTAACTTCTGCATAGTGTCCCTTATGGGGAGGCTACCAATGTAAAAGGATTTGGCTAGTAATGTTTTATTAAAATCGTTTTAACAAAAATAATAGTTAAGATGTCTATACAGTTTAACATCCAGTCTGACAAAAAGGCAAAAATCAGTAACCAAAATACACCGGGGGGTGGGGGTGGGGAGACACATTTAAAAAGTGCACTATGTTCAGTCCAGTTTTTTACTTTGATGGTTTTCACAATATATGGAAACACAAACCCAGAAGTGTATTACATCACTTCCACACCTCAGAATGTTACATACACACATATAGGTAAAATATATGTGTGTTCGTGTGTGACAGAGTATATGGCTGCATCCAGACATCGGTTACTAATTCCGCTATATTTGGGTATCCCTAAATAAAGCATGGGTATTTTGGAATATTCATGCCTTCTTACAGATTACCCAAATATAGCAGAATAAATAACCAACATCTGGATGTAGCCTCTATCTCCTACAGGAGAAGGAAATATTTTAGAAGTTTCACAACCATTTCTGCTAAATGTTTATTTGGACATAAGTTCCTCTGACCTCAAAGGGACATAACACCCACCTAAGTGTATAGGACTGCAATCTTGCTTTTGGAATATTGAGGTACACAGCAGTCTTTGTTACAGTAAATCCTTCCGCTTTTGGCATTTCATATATGTGTCTTTCTCTCTAGCAACATCTATATATTTATATTCTCATTTATACTATCTCACCATTACAGTAAGAACAGAAATTTAGAAGAGAAGTTTATCTGTCAGATAACTTCAGTGAAGCGAGGTCCCTCCTACAAGAACTGAGGGAGTTATCCTGATTAAAACTTGCAAATAGTACAGCTGTCACAATAAAACTTAAGGCCATGTTTTATTTGCTGTTCAATGGACAAAAAGGCAATGGATCCCCCCCAAAAATATTTCCTTTAAAGTCTGTGCTCATAAAAATCAGGAAAGTTGGAAAGACATAATTATTGAAATTTTAAATATATTTTACACAATCTTGTTTTGTACAAAAATACAAGTTAAATATAAACATAAAGCAATGATACTTTTATGCAAATCTGTTTTGTGGTGTGTTACTATATATATATATATAATATATATATAAAAAAAGTTTCTACTCTGTCACATTAGTGAGGAGGTCAATACCAGATTGAATCACTATGAGCAAAGGGGCCCTAGAAGCAAACTGAACATTTTTTTTTATTTTTTAAAGTCTTCCTCCCAATCCCATTCTTTTCTAAAGACTGGCAAAGAAAAAGCAAAAAGAAAAATATAGGGTAGTAATGTCCATAAACCAACAAACAATTTGGCTATAATGTGGCAAACACAAACACAGATTTGTACAAGAAACCATTAGCTATAATAGTACATAATTCTTACACACATACAAACATGGAATGGAACTTTAGTGAGATGCCACCGTCACTTCGCTCGTCTTCAGACTGGCATTATTTCTCACTTCATCAAATGAATAAGACTTCGTTACTACTCCGTTCTTAAATACTGTATGAAGGAGATCCTGCAAACAGAGAAAGATATTCCCCATAATAACACAGCATTTCACATGTCAGCTAGTGAAGAAATTTATATAAGCCGTTGGGGAAATTCATACAATGATTCTCTTAACACATTGTGTTTGAAGGTGGGACTGTTTGCTTCATCATACCACTTTGAAAATCATAGAACAGTTGCCCCTAACCAGACCTAGTAATTCAGGCCAGCAACAAGCCAGTGAGAAGACCAAACACCAGCTCTTTCAAATAACAGGATCAGGATGGTTTCAAAATGGTCCTGGCCAAACCACGTTCAGATCTATGATTCTATGATTCTATTATTGTTTTGCAGCCCTTTTCCCACTTCATCCCTTTTTCTCTGCCAAGTTAGCACTGCACCCAATCCAGCCAACCAAAGTTGAAGCTGAACCAAATGGCTACAAAGGTTTGTGCACAACCCTATTTGAAGGTAATGCCAAATACAAGACATCAGAGGGTATTTTTCCATTGGCACTAGAAGTACCCATTAATGGGTACAAAAATGGCATTTTGTACCCATTAATGGGTACTTAATGGGTACTTTTAGCGACAGTGGAAAAACACCCAGAGAGAGATCCTTCTATGGCACTACCCAGACTGTGCGGTTTACTGAGCATTACCACTGTATATATTTAAATGGCTGATCAAGATGCACTTCTGGAAGAAGTAACCCCTTCCCACCGCCTGGATATTTTATTCCATTTATATATTTTAACTACTTGCATCCCACCCTCAGGCCTTAGGGTAAAGTATGGGGTAAACATATAGCCTATTTCATGTCATAGAAAACACACTGACATATAAGATGCACTTATAATTTGTCAAGGAATATTTAGGAAAGACAAAAACAAGATGCAAGGTAATTTTAGGATAAGTTATTTTGGGGGAAAATGTGAGCATCATATAGCAAAGAATACATAAAATTATGTTTATTTATTTGTGTAGGTAGCAACCTATAATGTTTAACAGGTAACATTTTAATGCCTAATATTTCTGCCCACATAAAAATGCAAGTATACTGACAATGAATACACTTTTTAGACCGGAAGCTCATTTCAGACCTCCTAGATCAGTGATGGCCAACCTATGACACGTGTGTCACAGGTGACACGCCAGGCCCTTTTGGGTGACACACCTGGTCACCCTGGCACCTGGGCGTGTAGTGCTTGCTTGTTCTTGAAGGGTACAAAATACCAACTTTCAAATGAAGATTTAGCAAACGAAATTCAGCAACAAAAGTCACTAATGTAAAGAATTATTTGTTTTTGCTTTTAATAAAACACATATATCAAAACTATAACTTTTTTACTAGAGCTACAAATATGACAAAATTATGGATATTTCTAGATGTGACACAGCACCCGAGTTAAGCTAGGTTTTCTTTTGAATTTTGACACACTGAGCTCAAAAGGTTCGCCATCACTGTCCTAGATGCTATGCTGATAACACACTGAAGCAGCAGTAAGACTAAATTGTACACATCTTTCACATATAGTTGGACTTGAGATACAGTAATTAATTGAAGTCTAAATAGCTCAGGTCAGCTATGTTAAAGAGTGTGGTAGATTAACTAAATTGAAATAGTAAGTGATTCGTATCTTTAATAAGATCAAATTCTCCAGACCAGGGTTTCCCAAACTGTGCGTCGGGACGCACCTCTAGGAAATTTAACCATATTTGAAATAACATTTTAGATGTAATTATTTAATTAAGTAATAAAAAAATTGTATTAAAACTTTGTTATTTGAAAAGTCCTTTATTCATATTGGTAACGGTTAAATTTCCTAGAGGTGGGTCCCGAGTTGGTAAACTTATATTAGATGGGTCGTAGCCCAGACAACTTTGAGAACCACTGCTCCAGACAATATTGGCCAAAGGGATTCTATTCTATCAATTCTCTAAAGCCACTGGCATAGGCCTAATATTGCCCGAGGCCATATTGTTACTTTACTATCATGAACTTTCTAGAGCAGTGGTTCTCAACCTTCCTAATACCACGACCTCTTAATGGAGTTCCTCATGTTTTGGAGACCCCCAACCACAGGGGTAGAGCAGCTTCAGAAGTGGGAGGGAAGGGAGGTGGGAGACTTGTCGTGACCCCTCTGAAAGGGTAGTTCGACCCCCAAAGGGGTCCCGATCCCCAGGTTGAGAACCACTGTTCTAGAGCTTCTTTATTGCAGGACAACAAGGTTGCTACATATAGAATTTTAAAATATTTTGACCATCATGGCACTGTTAATGCTTTCATTTTTCCCCTGCTCCTAAAAAAAGGAGGGAATTATTCAGGTATGAGGAAAATTTGCTTGAAGAAGCTATATCACCCATGTTCTAGAATTATGCAATAATTAACCAGCTATGACTTCTTTTCCATCCAGTTTTTAAGACTTCAATGGGAATTGATTTCTCAAGTCAGAGATATAAAATATACATACCTGTCCGTATTCCTCAAGATCCCCTTTACCTTCTTCTAACGTAACAAATTCCCCATTTGGGGTCCTGTGTAAAGAGAGCCTGCCTTTTTTGGATCGTTTGTTAGGATCAGCTACAGGATCTTTAAAAACATTTACCTAGAATTCAAAATAAAGAAAGCTCTGTGAGTAAGAGATCTTCCTTTTGCCAAGCTAAGTACACACAGACATTCTAAATGTAAAGCCACTTTAGAAAACATACCCCAAGGCCATTGGTTACCACGTAACTGCATTTGAAGGAGCAATTCAAGAGATCCCTGGTTAATTTTTGCAGTAAGGCGCCACCAGACCCAAAGGCAATATTTTCAATACTCCACTTCTGTTGCTTCATTCCTTCCACCATCTGATAGGAACATAAAAATATTGTAAGCGCTAGCCTAGTGTAGCAAATTTACCATGTTAAACATTTACAACACTGCTATCTTATGAGAGCAGAAACTCTGAAGAACCATCAACATTATGTACCGTGCCTGAGTTTATTAAAGTATCACTTCAAGCAGTTACACATGGTAATAGGCGCTCCACTGTTCAGTTTGGAAGGGATATTGTATCATTGTGAGGCAAAATACTAATTAATTTTTATCCTGCAGCATTTGTGGAAAACCAGTTACAACAGTAGGCTTATTTTAAGTAAAAAGATAAGTGTCACCTCTTTTCCATTCCCTTCCCACTAAGGTTTCAAGTTAGCATAGTACTTATATAATATGCCAAATGTCATCTGGCCAGCTACTGGTAACGTATAAGCATATGCAGCGATGGCTTCCTTGTGAGAGACATGAAGAAACTTTTCTTTCTGGGAAATGCTACTGAGCCTTTCACAGAGTCTGTGAATCACTTATTGTTGTGGCACTGTAAGTATCAAATAACTTGCTTAGCACTGTCAAGGATGATAAAATCTGTCATAAGAAGACTCTGGTTTGAGTTCGGAGTACATACTAAATTATTTTAAAAACATTATGGATCAATTAAATTAACCAAATTTTGAGCAAAGGTTGTATATTCAACTGCAGCATCCTTCAGTACTGAAGTCTGTTAGCCCTTACTGCCTTTACCAGCATATTTTGTGCCATATAAGATAGAATATGAAATGGCAAGATGAATGAATCAAAAGCAGGAATAAAGATTGCCAGGAGAAATATCAACAACCTCAGATATGCAGACAATAGCACTTTGGTGGCAGAAAGTGAAGAAAAATTAAGGAGCCTTTGATAAGGGTGAAATAGGAGAATGCAAAAGCTGGCTTGAAGCTCTACATTAGAAAAACTAAGATCATGACATCTGGTCCCATGGCTTCCTGGAAAACAGAGGGGGAAGAAATGGAACAAGAGTCAGATTTTATTTTCTTAGGATCAAAGATCACTGGAGTGAGTGACTTCAGCCATGACATTAAAATACTCTTGCTCCTTGGGAAGAAAGCTATGGTAAACCTGGACAGTATACTAAAAAGCAGAAGTATCACCTTGCCACCAAAGGTCCATATGGCTGTGAGAATTGGACCACAAGAAAGGCTGGGCACTGAAGAATCAATGCTTCCAAGCTGTGGTGCTGGAGAAGACTCTAAAGTCTTCTCCAGCACCACAGCTTGGAAGCACTGAGTCCCTTGGACTGCACGGATATCAAATCAGTGAATACTATAGGAAATTAATCCTGATTGTTCATTGGAATGACAAACACTGAAGCTGAAAGCTTATATTTAAAATGAGGAGGCAGGATTCTTTGGAAAAGATGCTAATGTTGAGAAAGATTGAAGGAAAAGAGAGGAGAGAAATGTAATTGATAGATAGCACCATGAAAGCAATGACATAAGCTTGGCAAGCTACCAAGAGAACTTCTTCTGAACTGAGTTTGGGAGACAGAAGGATTATCACCAAAATTTTATCAGGTACTTTGAAGTGTTCTTCAAGGAAGGGTTTTTTTTAATAATAACTGACCTGATAAAAGCAATGTACAAAAAGATAAAATGCATTAACTGAAAGAAGAAAATACAAATTTTAACACTAACGAAGATTAGCTTTAAGGAAAAAAGTATCATAAAAATGTACCGTATTTTCTGGCTTATAAGACGACTGGGTGTATAAGATGACCCCCAACTTTCCAGTTAAAATATAGAGTTTGGGATATACTCGCCATATAAGAAGACGACCCCTGGTGTATAAGATGACCCCTGACTTTTGGGAAGATTTCCTGGGTTAAAAAGTAGTCTTATACACCAGAAAACACAGTACTTGTTTTCTGGTTGTTATGTAAACATTTCTGTGCACAAGTTTAGAAAAGAAAAGCAAGGAGAACAATTTTGTGTGGATGTTGATGGTTTTTCTCCATTTTTTATTAGCAAGTTCTGAGAACAAAAATCACTGTTTCACTGATATAACTGTTGTTTGAGAGCTATCTGTAATGTAATCTTGCATAAATTAAGAACAAGTCATACCTCTTGCAATGTGTTGATATCAACACCATCTCCTTGAATAATTCTGAGGTAAGGAGGTAGCACTTTATAACCTTTTTCGTTTTCTCTGACAGGAAACTTCTTTCCTAGAATTTCCAAAACCTATCAAAAGCAAAATTAAGCAGTTTGTTAGTCCACTAAATAAGTCAGTTTAATCATTATAAATTTATGTTTTCCAATCAATATATTTGAAGATACTATCAAAACAGTTTAAGTCAGGCCAGTCTTGAACTGAACTTCAAAGAAAACGTGACATAGAACCATTGCTCACTGGTAGAGCATATGCTTTGCATTAGAAAGACCAACATTTAATCTCTGTTCCCTCTAGCTAGAATCCATGTCTGATGTCTTAGAGAGCTGCTGCCACTCAGTGTAGACCTTATGGAACTAGGTGGATGAGAGGCCTTCCTTGACACTTTTCTTGGTTCAGGAAAAGAGACCAAGCAAAAAGGATTAGAAGCTAAGATTGCATTTCTAGATTCTTAGCAGAAAGCTTCTGAGAAGCAATATTGTTTAGGATCAAGTTACTGTATTAATTTTCTCATCAAGAAGGGGTGTTTTTCCACTGTCACTAGAAGTACCCATTAAGTACCCAGTGGAAAAACACCCAATATCCACCAAAGTTCTCTGCTCCTGACATGAGGCACCTCTTACAGGCCTTTCTTTACTAGTTGCTGTGCTTTGATGGTGTTCTCATTTATCACCTTAATTTATTACCAGTGGGTTAGCTTTTAGTTTTTCTATGGTCAGTTCTGAATCACTGTGGCAACAGAGTATAAATACACACTGCAGATCAAACTTTGCTAGTGGAAACATTTGTTGGCCAAGCACATGTGACTTAGGGGTGTGCAAGAATGTATTTTTTGCATTCGAATTTGAGTCAAATTGAATATTCAAAGATTCAATTTGATTTGAATTTCAAAAATCCGGATTTTTGAAAATCCAGTTCGGATCTGGATTATCTGGAACTATACTTTTGAATATCCGATTCATATCCAAATATCGATAAGATTTGTATTCGAAATACAAATCTGCGCGAATACATATTTGACCCATATGCATCCAGTTTTCAACCCGCATTATATGTGCAAATACCCATAATTTTCATGCACATTCGTATGTGATAGATACGGATCTACTCATTCAAATTATTCAAAAATTTTGAAAATCCAAAATTTTTCCGAATGTGTAAATTCAATTTTCAAAAATCCAATTCAAATTCAAATGTCGACATTTGAATCGGATATATGAATTTTCAAATATCCGCGCACAGCCCTAATTTGACTTTCACCAGCAGCTAATCTCTTCAACCCCCCCAAAAAAGTTCTTTAGAAGTCAGGTGCTTTGACTAAGATGTGTATTAATCCCATCACATAAACAATGAAAAGAAGTTTTCTATCACTTCATCCCTCCAGACACAGAGCATCTCACAGGAACTGTTTAGGCGAGGACAAAAAATTTTTACTAAAGAGAAACAGGTAAAATAAAAGACTCTTTTTTCCAATACTGCTTGGAAATAAGTTCCCTCCATTAACAGAACTACATTTGGGCAATAGATCTGAAAAATAAATCTTCTATGTTGTGCTGAAGGAGATTCAAAGCTCATTTTAAAAGTGTATTTCTTGGTACCTGCTGAACTCACAGGCTCATCTTAAATCTCTATATCAGACTTACTATTTCTCCTCCCACTTGATATCTTTCCTCAGTTTACAGTAAGGTTCCTACATTACAAAGCATCTGCCTGATGTAACTCATGCCAATTTAAACACATGAGATAAATTCATATTTGTTTTTAGAGATAGCAGCAGCCAAAACATTTGTAATTGTTTATCAAACACTCCATTATGCTGATAAACTGAAATGATTAACTTTTATTGCCAAACCAGAGACTTCATTCATAAAAAGTGATAATTTCTGTTCTGTAACTGAATTTTGTGAAAACAAACTTTAAATATCAACATTTCATGTAATAGTCTGAACACTGATCAAATTTTTGACTTTTGGAAAATCACGGGTTCATATACCATGCTCTCTTAGTCACATAATTTACATGGCATATCGTACTATGAAAAAAACCCAAAAAGTACAACAGCGTTGCATCACAACTCAGATCATCTTCCCCATTACTGAGACATGTGGAAGTAAGTTTCCCAGTGATAGTTAACCGATTGCTTTGAATGTGAGTTGGATTTTAAGCAATCAGTTGTAC
The DNA here is from genome assembly GCA_023333525.1 of Aspidoscelis tigris stejnegeri. NCBI lineage: Eukaryota > Metazoa > Chordata > Lepidosauria > Squamata > Teiidae > Aspidoscelis > Aspidoscelis tigris. The sequence continues at coordinate 77,228,748 of JALMGA010000005.1, read as the reverse complement.
AGATCTCTCACCATAAAGCAACACGCCAAGATATATTATAATGCTGTTGGCAATTCTTTTTAATGTTGTAGCCCGCCCTGAGACCTTTGGGTATAGGGCAGGATAAAAATCCGAAAAATAAATATGCCACAAGATCAGTGGTTCCAAAGAATGAATTGGCTTAATTAGGTATCTTAAAAAGTGTTATCTTCGAAACATTAGTTCAGCTAATAAATTTCTAAATGAACTAAATAATTCTCAGTTTGCACACCTAGAAAAACCAACATAGAACAACTTTTCAAATTATATCTAATTTTTTGTTTTGTATTATGTTTGGCCAACTAAATAATCAATCACACTAGCTTTAAGATCAAAGCATGTTTTTTCATAATCTTAAGCAAATACTTAAACCATTACCTTTAACACAGTGTCAAGGGGATTTCCTGAATCCGGCCTTATAATCAGCGGAGCTTCTGCACTTCTTGATTCAATCAAATGCCTTAAATCTTCACCCCATATTTTTTCACAAGCATTGTAAATATCGTAACTGTCACTGACCACAGATACAGGCACAGAAGAAAACTGTGTCACAATGTGCTCAAAAGCATCCTTTTCATGGTCTTTCCCCCAAGCTGTTATAGTACTGTAAGAACAAAAGAAATGTATTAACTTGCAGGTTGCCTTTCTTCTAAAGCCATGTAACAATGTACACAGACATATTTCTATCCCACCCCACCCTATACTCAAGATCTCAGGGCAGGTCACAATAAAACCATCAATACAAGCAGAGATCCCCACTCTTCTCAGACATGATGACTGGTAGGTTTTTGGTGGCAGATGGACAAGGGAGTGGGTACTGCTAGGAGCAAGATGAAGGAGCAACCTAGCCTTCCCCACTCCCCTTACACTTTTTCTCATGCAAAACAGTGATTGCTATTTACATAACAGTACATCTTCCTATAAAGTGAAATGTCCAGTGCACCTTTGCTAGTATGCGATTTACAAAGTGCTGCAATAGCTCTCTTCCATGATTAACATTTTTGCTGCCAAAAGCAGAGATTAGAGGTGAAGCCGGAGCCTTCTTCCTTCTAACCCTCAGCAGTTTTCCCACTTGTCTTTTGGCAATAAATAAGGTGTTTAATTACTGCCATTTTGCCCTTGAACACTCAAATGATCTGCAATAGGCAAGCAGGTCTTCAGACACCTTGTTCAGAGCTTGGGAAAGGGAGACCCAAGTAACTTTCAGGCATCAGGGGGCTGAAGGAAGGCTATCACTCCAGTACTCTAGTGCTTCTTCTTCCATGTGCTGTCCCTGGCTTTAAAGCCAAACTAGAACAGGTATTTCTTTCCCTGTGGTCATAGTCCATAGGAAACCTTATTTCTCGGGGTTCCAGCTATCCCACTCTACCCATACTGTATGATAAGGCATCAAAGGTAGGAGATTGTGTTTTTCCTGCCAGTTTTTGGCTTTGAGCTACTACTCAGAGTGTATGTGGAACAGGTAGGCAGTGGCATCAATGTGTTTCGCCATTGTAGCCTGTGAGAAATCCATCATTTGTGGTGGCATCAGAGTGTTTCAGGAATGCAGGCTGTGAAACCTGTGCCTTGACGTGGGAGAAGCTGGCCTCTGTGTTTTTCAGCGCTTCTGCCAGTGGGAAAAATCCTTGTGTGTGTGTAAGTGTGTGTGTGTGAGAGAGAGATTTCACGTTGCTTGTACATACTAATCACAAGGTTGTGAAAATTCCTTGTCCTGGTAAAAGTGTGTCACCTTGCCATCACCTTGTATTCTGCATTGTGGTCTATAAAATACTTTACCTGGGGAGGGGGTAGCATCTTGTTTGGCATCAATGTGATGCAGGTTGCAGGTATGGAATTTGTGTACTCTAGTACTGCCTTTGTGGTAGATGTTCCTTGGGGGGCCATGCTGGGATCCACTGAATGCAGGTTCGTTTCCTCCACTGACCTGCATTGGGACCCCTTCCCCTTTTAAGAGCAATTAGTTTTGGATAGGATCAGTCTACCATAATCTAAGTCAATGGAGGTTTTTACTGCAGTTCCTCTAACTCTTGGATTTACTGTGAAGTCTACTGTTCCCATAATGCGGAGTCTATTAAATGACATTTTGCCAGAATGAAATCTTCATGTAACAAGAGACTAAATTGTACTGAACACATTCCATTCAATCTGTTCAAGTCAATAAAGTGAGCCAGGCTAATTATTTAACTAACCCACCCCCCTCCCACCATTTTATTATGCTGTGCATTCGCAGCCTTAAGAGCACCTTCAAAGCTACTAAGTGGAAGTATCCAGTATTACTTCTTTCTGCAGCCCCAGTATCTGCTGCAAAGGATTTTCCAAACCCTCAAGATACATTTCTTGGTAGACAGAGGGAATTGCAAAAGGAGGGAGAGAAAGATGAAGTCTTATTGTGTGAATGGAAGTTGACTCACTATTACATACCGCTACTGGTTTTTGATATTGCAGTAAGACAATATAAACAATGTAATATGGGATATAATAAACTAATTGTATCTGGGTTCTAAACTAATTGTATCTGGGTTCTAATTGCAAAACACTCAGTTTTGCAATTATGTAGTTTTTCACTGCTTAACAATGAGTAATAGTATCACAAAGAAAATGACTGAATGTTTTTGCCATAAGAATAATTAGTGAGCAATAGCTGTTATCTGAACTTTGTCTAATCTAAACTTGGAGGCTACTATACTGTATGAGTTACGACATAGATCTAAGAGACCAAGGTTCAAATCCCTGTTCAGCTCTTTGGGCAATTCCAGGAAACAGCGAATCTTACAGAACTTGTGAGGATAAAATGCGAAGAGAGGGATTTACATCCTTTCTTTATTTTGAAGAATTCATAGTCATGCACATTATTTTCCTCTATTTTATTTTATCATAACAACTCTCTTGAGACCGGTTAATTTACAGGACGTTGACTTAGGTGAAGGCAGGATATAAATGATTTAAATATAAATAGAGATTGATTACTAGTAAAATAAGTTCTACTACAATGCTGCAAACAAACCTCTCTCTCTATATATATATGTATATACCTGTGTTCAGCAGCTGGAACAGAATAGCCTGGCACAGGATCTTTTGTTCCATAGTATTTCTTAATTAAGCCAATTCCTGCTACTGTGTCAGTTCCTTTAAAGTTCACCAAATGTGCAGAGGCTCCTATTCCCGCAGTCTGAAAACAAAACGTGACTTTGAATTACTTGCATACACAACCAAAATAGCAGTTATGAGAATATTCTGTCTCAAGCTTAAATCGAGAAATACTTTCCCCCAGTTTTATTGTTGGATTTCCATATGTACAATATAAATAATATATGAAGTGCAATACTTATTGTATTTTATTGCAGAGTTTAAAGCTGTATAGAAAGTAGTAATATTCAAGCTTTATGGGTTCCACTTTTAGACTAACTGCTCAAAATCAAATAGAATGATCAAGTAATTGTTACCAAAGGACACAGATGCATATATTTTTGAAAACGAAAGACTTAAAAAAATAATACTACCTCCTGTGAAGAGACTCCTCTATACCCAAAGTCATGGAGTTTGTATTCCAGTCCTTCTAAACTGCCTGATGTTTCTAGCAGGTATTTTGCCAAGATCTTCTTTTGTTCTCTTGAGTTTGTGGCCACTGTGATTGGATACCATGACTGAACAAGAATAGTCTAGGAAAATACAAGATGAACTATAAATAAATGTGAAATCATTCAGATTGTGAAAGAGTGGTTTCTTTAGAAATCATCTTAGCATTGGAAGGGCTTTCGACTCCGGCAGAGTGGTGGTGGGACGTGTTTAACATTTTGCAGAATATGAGGACTGAGTCTGAATACTGGACAACAAGGATTAAGGCCATAAAGAGTGACTCATTTTTTCTTAATTCTTCAGTCCAATATTCCAACATACGAACAACTCATTTAATCCAGCATCCTGTCTCACACAATGGCCTGCCAATTGCTTCTCAGCAATCTTAAGCAGAAGACAAATGGAAAACCTTCACCTGCTCTCCAAATCCCTGCAGATGGCATTTGGAGGCATCCTGCCTGTCTCTGCCACCTGGAGACAGGACTTAGGCATTCTTTCTAATAGCCACTGATACACTTGTCCTCCATGAATTTGTCTGATCTTTTCTAACAGCTATGCTGATTGGTTGCTGTCAAATGTTAAATGATAAATACCTGCTGTTACCAGTCCACTAGGACTCAAAGTTATCTGCAGTTTTAAAGCCAGCTACTGTCAGACGTCTTCTTTATATGCCTTTTGAAGGCACAGAATAAAATAAGACATGGGAGGTAATATTTATAGATTGACACAGGTGGCCATATTCAGGTTTCTATTTGTCATATCACTGTATCCTAAATTAGAATTATCTAATCTTTGAAAGTAATGAACATTTTCAAAGTCACTGCAAAATCTACTATCATCACTCCAAACTGAAAAGTAACAGTGAAGATAAAATATGAATAGGACTAAAACAGTGGCACAACAATCAATCAAACATACAAATACATGACAAGCCCTGGTGGAATGAAAGAAAAAATAGTAAAAATACATTAAAATTAAAATGATTTTCCCCATATAACTTTTACAACATTCTGTGAACCTAAATATGTAGTATTCTAGAGCAGGCCTCTATCTTCACAGAACAGCATGTTCTACCTTTGTATTGCCTTTGTTTATTCTGTATACAATGCAAGTTCATAACTGTAAGTCAATTGACAATGCTAACCATCAGGTCATATATAGTAAATGAAAACTGCTTAACTAGAACAATTTCAGTAATGTGGCAACTAATTTTTATTACTTACCTCAATCCAGTTTGTGAGCCAATAACAGTCTGGATCAGTGTTCTCAACAGTAAAGAGTACATTTCCTCTGGGAATAACACATCCCTCAGGAACAGCTTTTACCTCTATGGGAAGACAACCTTCATATTTCTGTTAGATACAAATCAGGTACAAAAATCACTTGAGAAATAAGGTCAAAGACAATCACTTACTCCACTTACAATATTGGCAGGTTTTAAAAAAATTGTCTCGTATATAATATAAATAGCAATTTAGAAAACAAAATTATGATTTCACTAGGAAATTGGGAGTTGTGTCCAAAAACTGTGGTACAAGATCCCTAAAAAATGCTAGGTACTTGGGCAGAATAGTTGTCACTTTACTACTGACTTTCAATAATGCAATACTTTAGAAACAACTGTTATCCTTCCAGAATCATTTGGTAATCAATATGGATTTTCCCCTCCAAAAAAGGTCAACTATCAGTTTTCTAAGCCCTCTCTCCTGGAAAGTTCAAGCAATGCTATGATTTCTGGACTTCACATTTTTGTTGTTGTTGTTGTTGTTTTACAAAACAAGTTAGCTTGCAGTCTTACTACACTGAAGTAGCTAAAATGGAACATAATGCTTGATTATTAATGACAGCAATATAAAGAAGGAAAACTTCTCTAATTTGTATTCTTTACCTCAAGAATATAGTTCCATCCACTTTCATTGAAAACATCATCTTGAAAATGCTCCTTATATACTTCTTTGGCTTCTTGAATTTTCTCTTTGGTTACCACTTTCCCTGTGAATGAAAACAATATTTATGCAAAAGGTACAAAATACTTCAGAACAAAGGGATTCCCTCTAATAGTTGCTTAGTATAATTATTTTATATCTGAAAATAGAAACTAGTTATTCAAAGCTTTTGATTTCTTTAACATAGCTAGTTGAATGATAAGTAGAGAACAGCAATCGGCCTAGGCTTGTAAGTCCACTTATCTCTAATGAATTCAGCCAGTCTTCTTTCTTATCAGGTTGAAACTGGGCTTCTAAACTTAAAATGATTTATTTTCATACATATAGATTTTAATAGAGTACTTAATAATGTAAAACTCAGAGAATTCTATGGATTTAAATTGAATTTACTTTCAGGTAAATGCTTTAAAATTATGCCAAATGGTTCACTACTTCATTGTATACATTTATCTGCATTTCTTTCATTTATTCAAAACAGCATAAACACTTCTTTCCCTCTTTCTGTTTTATCACTGTTTTAACGCAGTATTAAACAACTTTCTGAAGTTTTGCAACAGCGTTGCAATGGATTTCTGGCTCCAGAAAACACCAGAGAGTACACCAATGGTTGCTTGAACAGGAGACATGCTGGATGTGATTGATTAACTTCCAGATCCAAAATGATGTTCATAGCAAATGCATATAGCAACCGTCTAAGTGAGATTAAAGTGCAAGCAGAAATCTGAATTACACTCAATTCTAACACAAACTTCTATATCACACTAACTTTCGGTTAAAGTAACAGCAAATGTGCTTTTATGATCACATTATTACAATCATTTCATGTAATCAAGCAAAACTGCAACTCTACTAAAGCCTATGTTTTAATTATCCCAAGTTCATGGCTGTTCTTTTCACTGTAGTGTCATGGTCGATAAAACAAACCAGAAGACTTCACAATGCTTTATTAGAAACATAAACTGTTCTATAGAATGAACTCTTGTTTGCTGAAGTTATACTATCGTTATTCATTTTAACATATTTTTCTTAGATGCAGTAGAGAAAGAACGGCAAAATATGCCAACAAAATTACATTCATTTATTAGATTTGTCCATCAAAATGATGATCAAGTTTGCTAACAGCGATGTCATTCCACTAGCTGGGTTTGTTCTGGCATTTGCCGCCTACGTGCATGATGTCATGATCATTGAGTGGGAGACCACTGTGTTCTGGACTGATAGGTCCATGGTCTAATCTCTTCTGATGGCTAATACCTGCCTGGTCACCCTTACCCTCAAAATGGACACTGTGGTTACAGGATGGCACAAGATTTTAAAGTATACTCCATAGTTCCTGACTGCTCTAACTCAAGTGTTTGCAGAGAGCATTTAACAGTTCAGTTTGTTTCGTGTGTAAAATTATTTCAATACCTTTGCTATCTATAATTATTTCAATACCCTTGCTATCTATAATTAATTTGTGTTACGCTACTCTCTATGTGAAATTTTCAACTATTCAATAGGAATATCCTCACACCGAACATTCAGAAGTAATTCAAGATGAGAACCAAAGCAGTTAGGTATTTTGTTTCTAGGGGCCAGTTCAGAAGTACACGGCACAAAAGTCAACACCCAGATATAATATGTAACAAAGAATGCATCTAAACCCCAAATCTGAGTCTTCATGGGAAGCAATACCCTAATAGAAAATGAATCCCCATTCCTTGGTCTGCCTTTTCTTAATCAGGAACACCGCAGTCTTCTTTTGGTTTAAGCATCCATTTTGTTGTTATCAGTTGTTCTGTCCCTCTCTTTCTAACCCCAACAACTCTAGCAAGCCAAGACTGTCCATCCTACACTGTCTCCTGAAGTTTGCCCAAGTTCATGCTTGTTGCTTCCATGACACTATCTATCCAACTCATCATCTACTGAACCCTTACCCTTTTGCCTTCGATCTTTCCCAGTATCAGAGTCTTGTCCAATGACTCCTATCTTCTCATTTTGAGACCATACATCTGAGCTTCTGTATTTGTTTTTCCAATGAATAGTCAGGGTTGATTTTCTTTAGTATTGACTGTTTTGATCTTCTTGCAGTCCAAGAGACCATTCAAAATACAGTATTTGAAATACCGTATATTCTGGCATATAAGACTACTTTTTAACCCAGGAAAATCTTCTCAAAAGGCCGGTGTCGTCTAATACGCCGGGTGTCATCTTCTTATATGGTGAGTATATCCCAAATTCTGTATCTTACCTGGAAAAGTTGGGGTCGTCTTATACGCCCAGTCGTCTTATATGCCAGAATATACGCGAGTCAATTATTTGGTGCTCAACCTTATGGTTCAACTCACTACTGGGGAAACCCTAGTTTTGACTATACAGACCTCTGCTTTTTAATATGCTATCGAAGTCTGCCATAGCTTTCCTCCCAGGGAGTAATTTCACAGCTGCAGTCACTGTCTGCAGTAACCTTTGAACCCAAGAAAATAAATAAAACCTGGCACACTTCCATTTCTTCATCTTCTACTTGCTAAGAAGTGATGAACCAGAAAGCATGATTTTAGTTTAAATATCTTTTGGGCTTTCCTCTTTTATCCTCATAAAGAGCCTCCTTAATTCTTTTTCACTTTCTACCATCAGAGTGGTATCATCTAAAGATCGGAGGTTGTTTATATTTTCCCTGGCAATCTTAAATCTGACTATTGATTCATCCAGCCCAGCATTTGGCATTATGTATTCTATATATAAATAAAATAAATAAAATGCCAATATACAGCCCTGTCGTACTTTTCTGGTCATGAACCAATCAGTTGTTCCACATTTGGTTTTAACTGTTCCACATTTGATCCACATTGTTCCTTCTTGACAGGTTCCTTAGGATACAGGTAAGATGGTCAGGTACTCACATCTCATTAAGAACTTGCCACAATTTTCTGAAACTCCCTTACTTTCTCTATAATCTGGCAAATATTGGCAATCTGATCTCTAGTTTACCTGCCTTACAGTCCAACCCCCCCCAGCTTAAATTAGTTTACCCTAATATACCTACATGAAACTGATTCAGAACTTGAATGCCATTTTTTGAACTTAGAAAAATGAAGCTGGCTGTTGTCGGTATAAAAGCAAAATTGAATCACTACATTTTCTTATCCAAGAGTTTCACAGATAGGGATGTTACACAATCACAAGAAAGAACCTTGGATGACACTACATGTCAACAGCAGAGGACCTGAATTGAAATCTCTCAGTGTATCATCTGGTCTTGTCCTTCCAGGAAAGTACCCAGCAAGGACAGAATATAGCAATTCACAGCATCAGAAGCTGTGTAAAAGCACTTCCTTATAATGCCCCAACATATATTTGATTGTCTAACAAGGCCCCATAAAAAGGCCCATGTATATTTATTTACATGTATGTTCTGTCCTAAATCAAAAGATGTCAGTGAAAGTTACAATTAAAATATATAAGAACAGAATTAAAACAATTTAAAATTAATGTATAAAATTACAAATAATGCACCTCTTTAAACAAATGCCAGTTTTCACCAGTTGTCTACATGTATGCAGTAATGATGCCTAATGCACCTTAGGAGATGTCAATCCATTTCACAGCCTGTGACTATCATCAAGAAGGTCTTCTTAACAGGGTAGGAACTTCTTATGCTGGCGGCAATATTAAGAGGGACTCTCCAGTGAATCTCAGGGCATGGCAAGAAAAGGTACTCCTTTGATATTTGAGGCCATTTTGCTTTGGGCCTTTTAATTTCATATTAATACCTTAAAACTGGCTTGGTAACTGACAACTACTGCAGCTCCTTGAAGTCAGTGTGCTGTGTGTCTGGCTGGTAGTGCCAATCTGCAAACCTGCTGCTGTGCCGTGCTCATGCAGCTTCCAGACTGGTTTCAAGGATAGCCACATGTGAAGTATATTACAATAGTCTAGGCTAAAGGTTACAAGAGAATGGATTACTGTAGCCAGGCTATCTCTATCCAGGAAGGGCCAGAGCTGGAGGTAGGCTCTACCACCTCAGAAATGAATCCAGACATTATCCCAGATTGCAGACCCTCCCAGGGCAATGCAGCTCCATCAAGAACATGATGACTCTCTATTTCATGGACTTGGGAGTAAATGACATGCAGTAACTCCATCCAAACTGGATTCAGTTTCAATTTATTAACTTGCTTCCAGCTAATTATTGTCTCGAAGCACAGGTAAAGCACTCTCCTGATTCACACGCAATGGAGAGACAGAGTTACATGTTAGTCTCTATTGATATGGTCTGCCTTCAAAGACCTTTGGAATGATGTATTCTTGATGGCTCTAATGAAGTTTCTGGCTAACATGGCTGGTGTTCAGTTTTGGAGACTCCAGTCTTAGAATGGAATCATGAGGTTAAGTAGAGCTGTTGACATGATTGCTCTCACAGCAGTGACAGTGAAGAGCTCATAAAGTACCTGGTATACCAGGGAGCTGAATATGGTAAAGCAGGAGGGCAGACAGTTAGAACTCAGGTGGCATAAATCCCAATGTCAATCTGGCCACATATGAGTAAGAGTATCTTATCATGCCTACCATGTGGCAGTGAAGGCTTACTTCTCTGCCTCCACCAAGTTCTCAAGTGGCACTCCAGTGTAGCTGCTCCAGGTGGTTAAAAGGCTAGTGTCAACTAGATATAAGGATCCATTCATTTATCAGAGGTTCACTGTCATAAGTCCGAAAGACACTAAAGGGACAAGTTTATTCAGATTCATATGGAATCGGTCTCCATTGTTAAAAGTAGTTTGGTGGAGGTATCCAGAAAACCGTCCTAATATTTGAATCAGTTCATTTTCTTGCAGACTGACAAAGTGGACAAGCTGCTTGCAGGGGTTCAGCCAACCACTTCTCTCCTTGCTCTCGTCTGTCATGGCTAATAAAAGCTAGCTGTGTGAGTATGGCACAACACTACTTGACGAAGTTGTGGTGCACTCCCTTCTTAAGAGGACATCCCTGAATCTATAATTATCACCTTTTGGGGCAACATGCTAGAGAAAGCTGTGGTTACCTATCAGCAGACAAGCTTGGAGGAAACAAATTATCTCAACCCATTTCAACTGCACTTCAGGCAGGACTTTCAGTATCATCAACCACGGTATCTTGCAGGAGTGACTTCAGGGACAGGGGCTGAGAGGCACTGTTTTATAATGGTTCTTTTCCTATCTCTGATGTCCAGAAAGTAGCAATGTGAGACTTCCATCCAACACTTTGGGAACTCTCATATAGAGTTCTGTCCTCTATGCTCTTCAACATCTATATGAAGGTGTTGGGAGAGGTCATTAACAGATTGCATTTCTTCTGAATTATGTGAGGCAGTACAGATGGTTGATAGCTGCCTGGAGGCAGTAATGAGCTGGCTGTGGACCAACAAACCGAAACTGAATCCAAACAAAACAGAGTTGTTGAGTGTCATGGGGTCTTGAGTCTAGGAAGTTAAGTGGCACCCAATTCTGGTCTTGAAAAATCTGCACTGTTTACTATTTGCTAGTAAGCGTGATTCAAGGTTAACCCATAAAGCCTGAAAAGCTTGAGCCCCAAATACCTGAAGGATCACCTGCTTCCATATAGGCAAGATCTAGTACTAAGATCACTAAATGAGGTCCTTATTCTACCACCTCAGAAATGTGAGTGATGGTGACATGCGAGTGTTTTCTGTGGTGAACACCAGGCTTTGGAACAGCTTTCCAATGGAGGTATGCTAGATGCCAACTTTAAGCGATTTTTGGTGCTTGGGTAAAACACACTATTGTTTTCCTGTCTGGGAAGGAGAGTTACAAATTTTATCTTTTTATTTTTGTAACCCACTCTAGGACTTTCAGGTAAAGCGGTGGGATAGAACTGTTTGAATCACCAGCATCATTATTATCTGCAAACCAATGACACTCCACTCAAAATCTCCTGGCGACCACTCCCAGTGGCTACATACAGCTCAATCTTCCACAAATACTCTCTGATATAAACTTTAAAGATAGGAATGGAAATACTCCAATAAAGTTCCTCCCAATCCTTACAGTGGTGACCTACAGAAAGCCCTGAAACTAATGCAATTATGGACTCTAAAATGTTGACACAAATGTGGTATTCAAAAGTGGCCAAACATTATACGGCATAGTGGAGTTCAGGGTGGAATCTTGAGGCTGAAATCTTATCCCAGTCTTTTTTTGGAAATGATGGAATCACATCCTCTAAAACATTACAAGTGACTTCCAACAGCGTGACAGCATAATCTCTTTGCATAATCTCCAGAGCAAATTTTGCAAGAGGAATAGCAAGTGAAAGAAAGGTTAGGGGTGTCCTGCTCTGTCATGAAATTAATTTTGCTCATGAAATAGTTTGTTCTGAGGTCCTTATTCCACCACACATCTTAAAGGATGTTTTGAACGTCTAACCACAGACAGCAGTGTCCAAATCCCTTATTCCTATGGATGGAACATTTCAGACCCCATGACAGGCTGAGCAATAGGGCAACAGTACTGCCTACAAATCAATCTATAAAAAACTGATAAGCTGGGAGATTTTTTAACAAATCCAATCAAACAAAAGTGATTTACCTACTGGCAATGGAGGCTCATCTGGACGTAAAGATGGGAGTGCAGGCAAAAAGAAGACTAAAAAGCATGGAAGGAAGGCAAGAAAGAGAAGGAAGAAGACTGCTAATCCCAGGTCCTCAAAGCCACTTCAAAATGGTGGCTGGAGCACTTATGATATTCCAACTCTGAGTGGACCTCTTCTGTTCCAAGTTCAGAACATGTCCATTTTCTGAGGTTATTCTTGTACTAAATTTAGAATCTCTGGAACATCCGGGCTGAATCAGATTGTTTTCCAGATCTTCCCTGGCTATTATTTTTGGTATTAGGGAAAAAAGGATAAAAGCAACTGTATTTTTATGTCATAGAATCAGTATGATGGTAATGTTTTCCAGTAAAAGCCAAACAACAAAGTAAGGAGCATTTTTTATTATATTTTGTGCCTCTTTCTCTACGTGATTAACTTTACTATTTAAATTGCCAGCTTTAAACTATGTCTGTTAATTCAAGCGGCTCTGTCTCAGAAAGACAAGTTTGAATATCTTACATATCACATTTCAAAAAACAAACAAACCTTTCACAACCACCTGACTACAGCACTTTTTCTGTGTTCATGCAGTATATAATTTTTGACAAACCTTACCACAGAAGGGTTACATCTCAACTATCAGCAATGAATTAAAGCATTTATAGCCTGCTATGCCAGAAAACTAAGGAAAAAGTTGGGAAGAATACCTTTTAAGTATTTGTTAAGAATGTACTGCAACCCGTAAAACACAGTTTCCTCGTATTTCACTTTCCTCAATTTAGAATTCTCTGTCTTCTTTTCACGGCATTCGAAGTAAGAATAAACTTTGCTTGTATTGGGTGGATACTGTTTGTAATGTGTCACCTATAATAAGAAAAACCTTCAGTAAGAAGTGTTTCAGCATGTACAAAACAAATTTAAAATAATCTATAATCATGCTTCCCACACATTTCTAGTAAGGATCACTTTCGCCCTCCAGAGTTAAGCCTCAGCCTGGCTAACTTGCCCAACTTTTACTAGATTTATAAAATAGGGAACATTTTTGTCACTTTGCCTCTTTTGCCAGCAGCATATCAAAGAGTCAAATTTCAGGTTTCCTTCATTGTTCAGCAGTTCAATCCATTTAACCCCACTCCTGTATAATTTCCCCAGGTAATTCTCCTTCTATACCACAACTTTTCCATAACTGAGAAGTGAAACTGACCAGCATTTTGAACAAACATGAATAGTGACAAGTTCACTTAGGAGTTCCAAAGTCAAATCTAATAGAAGAACATGGCTTTAGAGTGGAATATGCACAATTTCATTGGCTTTATTATAGTATTTTCTTCAAGGTAGCAAAAGGTTTGTTTCCAACCAGTTTTTTGGTAGAACATGCATGTGGCCACAGCTGGTATTTTTTATTTGCCCTGAAAGTCTAGAGAACATTGTCTTGGCTGTAAAGAAGTTCCTTTAATGTCTCACTTGTCTTTCTTTTGCTTCTTGGAAGTATTCATTGGCAAGATAAATGAAAAGGAGAGAAAAAATATGTGACCAAACTGGACTTCAGCATTTGGCTGTCACTGTTGGGCACCACTCAGTCATGACCAACTCCTGGGCATTTCCCAGGGCGCCTCCATGGAGTTTTCTTGGCAAAGATACTGAAGTGGTTTGCCATTGCCTACTTCTGGGTAGAGGCTGCTTTTCAGACAGTGTGCTCCACCACTGAGCTACAGCCACACCCAGGATTCCAGCAGTGGTGACAAAGTCAATCGAATGTATTTTTTTCAACCGCATTACTCTGAAAAGTAATACAGAATTACAGGAAACATTCCTAAAATGTCTGCTTGTTTTGGGTGGGAGGAACAAAGATGTTTAGTTTGATATTTTGACCAGTGCCGTTTCTAATAAATGACTCCATTACCCTTCTCTGGCCACAGCGTATATATACGTTTATAGAAAGTCATCAAAAATGTGATCGTTTTTCACAAAGAACACCACTTTGATGACAACAATCTGGGGAAAGATTTCCCAGCTTATTTTAAAAGAGGTACTTCTGACATTTTCAAAACAAAAGCATTTAATTTTTCCCTTACCTTCAATACTAAAGCTGTAGATTAAAATATTTTTTTAAATATATTCCATCATTTATGTTTTTTATATTTTTTATTTCTCTCAGGTTCAACAATGAATTAACAATGGTCAGTTTCACTCTCTGTTTCTGATACATCAGCACAGTGCTGTAGTGTTTGGATTTCCAACACTGCAAGGGAATGTATGATAAAGTAAAAAAAAATAATGAATATATTTGCAGCCAGATTTTTAGGTTTAAATATCCTAAGACTGTGTATGGCAATGTGCAAACATTTTTTTTCAGATAAACAAACAACTCCACACATAGTACTAGTATATTTTTTATTCCAATATTGTGTGGAATTATAGGTCCAGCTCAGACTTAAACATAGAATACAAATTCACTGAAAAGAGTAAATGATATATATGGTAGTTGGCTTTTGTTATGTCCAATGGCAGTAAATGAAACAACCTCTGGTTGTTCAATTGCACCTCATAGGCCAACACAATCAATTCCAACAATATAATCATATATATGCCAAATCCAGGATCACCATTGTTTTGTCCAGGAAGGATCTTTCATCAAGAGCAAAGCTGGTTGGCATGCTACTTAATATTTTAGGAATTTGATATGATTCTGTCCTTTACCTTTGTAACATAGGATTACAAGACTGGTTCTCTTAAAATTATCACAGAGTTTATTAAAATGCAACATTAATCTGTTAGCATTTTATACCCAGTTCTTACTTTGAAAATCATGATTAAGTTGAAGACCCTACTTGCTATTGAACCTGACTGAAGATGTTCTAATAAAGCAGCTACTTTCAACACTTCTAGAGCTTTCATCCTTGGTGTAGGTAAAATATGCACAGGAGTGGCTAAATTCTAGCCTTCCAAGTACCGCTGAACTACAGCTTTCACAGGTACCAATCTGCTGGGCTAACAGCAAGTAATGATGGGAGTTGTAGTTCAAAACATTTGGAAGGCCAGAGTTTGACTTATTTTAATGTACAGCAGTAGCATAAGTAATACTACAGTTGCAGAATGCTGAATTATTTCTGCTCTCCCTGGCATAAGAATTTGCACAAGCTTCCTTATTTCCTCCCCCACCTATATGCCCTTTTGTGAATCACATCCTTTAAATTTTAAAACTGAGGAAAGAAGAAAGGTTGCTTTCCTTCAAATATGATGTGGCGAACTTCTGGGTAAACATACAATTACACTGCTAATTCTATTGAAACTAGAGACAAATGTTATGAACTATAATGACAGCAGCTACTGAATTACTGCAGGACAGTTAACACAAAACAGTATTTAAACTCTCAAGTCAGATATTTAAAAAATAAGTAGAATTTTCCTCAAGCTTTCTCAGTGTTTTCTCCAAAATCACTATTCATTTAACTGCTTTCATAACCAGTAATTTAGGAAGAATATGACTGGTTTAACCGGTTTGGTCTTGATGGCATGAGAAATGGTTCAATATATTTTCACATTTTGAAAATCCAATAATTTGGAATCAAACTCTGGTGAATACAATTAACTGCAGTTATTACTACAATTCAAGAACTTCAAAACACTGTCTTTCAAGTCTTTGTTTTAAAAAAAGGAAAAACGCATATTCACACAGACACCTTATTACGAGATTATAATCTCCAAACCCACAGTTCATTAAGATTTACCTGGAAAATTAAACCTTTATCCCTTCATGAATCCTGAGCTCCTCCCACCCTACCATAGACCATTACAAAAAAGTTATATTCCCTGAAATCTGAACTTGTGTACTTTCACTCTCTAAATCAAAACATCTCTGTAACTAGCACTAGCTGTGAGTTGCAAAGCTTTCCACAGATCAGTAGGTGGAATCAATCATCTTGGTAAAGAGGCAAGAAATAAACTAACTTTTAACAGCTATAGTTGTTACCAGATCGGTGATCAGCAAAAATGCTAACACCTCCACTATCCTGCAAGCAGAGTAAGTGGAGGTAGCAGATGTTCCAAAGTCATTTAACTCTCCAGGAAAAGTAATAAAGTGAGACCTTAAATGGCTGGACACACAACTGCTAAACTGCTGAGCCAGTGTTTCCCCTCCTACCACAAGTTTCACTTTCTATCTTGCCCATTCTCTGCATTTGCTTTCTTGTTACTGGAAACTTCCAAGCAGGCACACGATAGTCTACAATGAGACCTACTGCTAGCATCTCCCGTCCTGCCACACGACGAGCCCCTAGGGTGCCATCTTTGTGCCAAAACACTTGGGAAGAGATGTAGCTTAATTCCAAGGCGGATATTGCACTGGTCATTCTCATCTTAATTTTCCTCTAGCACAGTGGTTCTCAACCTTCCTAATGCAACGACCCTTTAATACAGTTCCTCGTGCTGTGGTGACCCCCAACCTAACCCTGACCCCCAACCGTAAAACTATTTTCGTTGCTACTTCATAATGACCCCTGTGAAAGAGTAGATCGACCCCCCAAAGGGGTTGCGAACCACAGGTTGAGAACCACTGCTCTAGTACAAGCCTAAACCTAAACTTTTCCAAGGCGCTATTGCTAAGAAAGCAGCAGCAGCAGCAGCAGAGCCATGCCACATCGTGGCCGCGGGCACACTATACTCACGAAGAAAACTTCCCCAATTTCAATGGGACATGCTCCCAAGCATACCGTGCACAGGCTGAGAGCAGGTTGCGGCCATGAATAAGGCGTCCAAGTGGTACCCGTAAGCTTTTTGTCCAGAAAGCAGGAGCCTGCATTCCTGCACAGGTGCACACGGGGCTCCAGAGGCAGCCACTCAGCGCCCCCCCCCCACGACCCGAATCCCCGTTCTGCGTGCCGCATGGCTCTCCCTCCATTCCCCCCCCCTTCCCTTCCCACCCCGTCCCCTTTCGCCCATCATCACTCCCGTGGGCATGGCCTGCGAGCCGACACACACGTAGCCTCGGGCACCCAGCGCCATGCAGCCCTCGCCCAGCCCTCAGCCTCGTCCTGGCTCCGTGCCTGCATTGACCGGAGGAGGGAAGGAGGTGAGACCAAGTGGGAAGGAAGGAAGGAAGGAAGGAAGGAAGCAGAGGTGCTGGGGAGTGGGAGAAGGGGGAGCGGGAACCAGGAGGAAGAGGAGGAGAAGGCGGGCAGTGAACCCAGGAATGCCCATAGTCATCCCCCAAAGGTGGTGAGAGGCCGGGAGAGGGAAGGGGGCGCGCAGATTCATTACTCCTTCCTTCCTCTCTTTCTTTCCTTCCTTCCCTCCCCCTCCCACCTCAGGGACCCCGCGTTCTTCCCGCCTGCCGCCGCCTCCCCATTTCCTTCACCCCCAACCTTGTAGGAGTCGGTCGCAAGGAGGATGTTGAACTCGGCTTCCCCAACCGCGCTTTCCATGTCGCCTGACTGAGAGGACGGAGGAGGCGGGGGGGGGGGACAGGAGTCTCTCTCGCGCGCGCGAGCAGCACCAGCAGCCGCCGAGGAGGGGACACCAAAATGGGCTTCTCGCTCGCTCTCTCCCGCTGCCCGCTGCCTGCCTTGCCTGCCTGCCAAGCGCCTCAGGGGCGGCCAGGGGGCAGGGCCACGACGTCACGATGGGACGGCGCCGTCGCCATCCCCGCCCTTGATTGGACGTCGACCCCTAGAGAGGAGGGAGGGGCGGCCGGCCGGGCAGGAGAGGAGCTGTGAGGTCACGGGTTGGGGGGAGGAGGGGGAGGAAAAGGAGGACCCCCCCTCTGCCGTTTTCGTCAATTGGGCCGCACGCAGCCCAGTCAGCCGGGGAGGGAAAGGCGGCTCAGTGACGTCACACAACAAGCAGCGCCGTGCGCGCGCGCGCGCGCGCCAGCTCTTGTCTGTGGTTCGCGAATTCCCCCAAAAGGCACGAAGAAGGGGGAGGAAAAAAAAAACAGGCGGAGGGGGGTGGGGGGGGTGGAGCTGACGGACTGACGTCAGAGGGCCACGCTTCCCCTCCGTCTCATTGGGCAGGGGGCTCATCTGGCGAGCGCGCGCGCGTGGAGTGGGCGAGGAAGAAGGGGCGTGAGGCGGCGCTGGGCAGGGATGGCGGTGCTCGTGTAGGCGCATGCGCAGCGCGGCGCACGGGAGAGGCTGAGGAGGGAGGGCGTTCTGCCTCCGCTTTCGTTTCTTAATCTCCGGCAAGGAGGCGGCAGGAGGGGAAGAGAAAGAGGAGGGGGGAGGGGCCTGCATTGTGGCGGCGGCGGCGCGAGCCGAGGCGCTTCTCTTCCCTTGAGGCGAGAGTCGACAGACGCGCGTGGGCCAGAATGGTTGCGAGCATGGCAGGCACGGGCGCCCACTCGTGACCCTGTCCGAGCCAGATGTTGGGAACTCGCGGGTGGCGTCGCTTCATCCTCTTCACGGTTTCCCAGCGTGCTTCTGACAGACAGTCAGACCCCAACGGCTCTGGTGTGGCGGCTTCGTCCCTGCCCGTGAGCCCCAGGCCGCCTGTTTCCCTCAGGCTGTGGTCGCACCTAAGGTTTAATGCAGCTTCAGACCGCTTTAAGAGCGGGAAGACGCACCAGTAATTTTCTTTCCATATTATCTCTCTCAAAGGTGGATTTTCTGAGTTATTTAACACTGAAGGAAAACAGCTTGTGGCTTTGCTGTTGTATTCCCTCACCCTGAAAGTGGACAGAAGCTGAATTAAACTTTTAGGTGCAACCACAGCCTTGGTGGGGTAACAAATGAAAGAAGAGTTGGCTTTTCTGCCCTGCTTTTCTCACCCATTTAAGGGGACTCAGAGCAGCTGACAACCTTTCTGTTCTCCCCACAACAGACCCCTGTGAGGTGGGTGGGGCTGTGAGAGCTTAGAAGAGAGCTGTGACTAGCCCAAGGTCACCCAGATGGCTTCATGGAGGAAGGAGAACAGTTGGCTTTTCTATCCTGCTTTTGCCACCCATTTAAGGGGACTCAAAGCAGCTGACAACCCTTCTGTTCTCCCCACAACAGACCTCTGTGAGGTGGGTGGGGCTGTGACAGCTTAGAAGAGAGCTGTGACTAGCCCAAGGTCACCCAGCTGACTTTGTTGATGAGGAGGAAGAGTTGGCTTTTCTACCCCGCTTTTCTCACCCATTTAAGGGGACTCAAAGCGGCTGACAAGGTTTTCAATTCTTCACACACCAGACACCCTGTGAGGAAGGTAAGGCTGTGAGAGCTCAGAAGAGAGCTGTGACTCGCCCAAGGTCACCCAGCTGGCTTCGTGGGGGAGTGCACAATCAAACCTGGTATTCCCAGATAAGAGACTGGCTCCCTAACCACAAGACCAAATAGTGCTCTGTGGTGCCTGAATTCTCACTGAATCCTAAGGCTTCTACAAAGCCAGTGAAGAATTGCAGCTATGGGATGGCAGTGGACCAAGCTTTCCTTTCTTTAGCTGTGTTATCCTTTCCAGACACAACCAACCCTAAGTTGTCTTGCTTTCAGAATGTTTAAATGCAACCAAGGCTGTGTTCAGACATTACAAAAGGGGTGCTTCAGAGAGACTGTGTGGGGCCATCGGGTTCCCGAGCCTTCTCAGAGAAGCAGACTGGTGTGTGAACAAACTCAACTCCAAGCCTTTTCAGAGGTGCCTTAGAGATGCTCTTTTTTTTTTTTTTGCTGTGTCTGATCACAGCTGGAAGACCGATTTGCACTAGGCCTCTGTGTGCTGGTAGGCATAGCACTAGTATACTCTAAGCATCTGCAACCGTCTTCAAATGTGGTCACTTGGCCAACCAGGCAGCGTGCATCATTGTGCTTGCGCTCCCTGTCAGGTGCTCCTTCTGCATCTCCTCCAGACAAGAAGAGATGTGAATGGTGTGTCTGGAGCCTTACCGGCTCTGGCATTAGTATAGGTGTGGAACATGTTAATGTGCTCCACACCTTTTCAGCCTGCAGGGACACATGGAGCAATTCTGGTGAGGAAACGGCTCCATAAGGTGTGGATACAATGTCTTGGAGCTTCCCCCGGCTTGACCAATTGGTCAAGTGTGGAAAGGCCTCAGAGAAACAGTATTAGATAGATTGTAAGTGTAAGCTGCTGGTGCATCACCTAAATAATTACAGAGGCTTTCCTATCTTGGGGTCTTCTTTTGATTTTTAGTAATATGCTGTAAGACCTTAGTTTGGTTATTTCTCTTCTTTTCATGAATCATCAAAGAAAAGTTTCTGGAAATGGGAGCCATCTTAATGGCATGCCAGTCTTAAATCCAGTTTCAAGAGTCTCCAGAAACCTCTTTCAACTACAGTACTTTGAAAATGGGTCTTTTACTAAGATTTTGCTAGATTATCTTAAGATCAGGTATCAGAAGTAGCAGCCTACTTCTCTTGCTGGCAGTTCTGTCTCTGAATCCTGATCAGTGAACTGCACAGAATTTGGATTGGATTTTCTTCAGCTAGGAGATTGGAAACATCACATTATTTCCAGAATTACCCTCCCTTTTGCCACAGAAATCTTCAAGCTGATAAATGATTCTGGTTTGCCGAAACTTGTTTTTATCTGTGGTTTTTGACAGATAAATGGAGGGGGACAAACAACCAGACAAAGGGGGAGACTATCCTATGGAAGTCAAGTAAAAGGAGGGAAGAAAGCTAAGCAAACAAGACCGGAGGAGAAGGGAGAGAAAGGGGGATAGTAATGTACCTTGGGATGGGTAAGAAAGTTTAAGTACACACACACATGTCAGTGCAAATCATCCTCTGCCATGTTAGTCTGAGAGCTTGCCTGGGATTCACCTCCACGTTTCCATCTTTTAAAAAGACAGTTCAGTGCTTTTGTGCATTTCTCTCCCATCTTCCCTCTTCTCTTTCCCAGAAAATCACCTTCTTTCCCTTTCCTATTGACATGAAAGTGGTGAGGGTGGTAACAACCAAGCAAAGGAGAAGGGTGTTTTCCTCCCCAGGATCAGGTTTACGATGACAAGCAAAAGATCTTGGGAGGAGCAGGAGGAGACCAGGACACATGGGACATCCTCTCTCCACACCCTCTTTCGATCTGAATTGTGACTGCAAAGGAAAGTACAAAGACACACTTAAGCACACACAGTCTGCTTTGTCTCCTCTTTTTTTGCTGAAACAAAAAAAAAGAGGGGAGAAGAGCTAGATAGTGACATGGTCAAGGAAAAGGTGGGAATAATGCCACTGCCCCTCAAAAATGCCCACAAGGTCAGGCATTGGTCCTTCTGATCACTGAGGAAAGTATGATAACCACCTCCAACAGTCATCTCGCACAGTCTCACCCAGAAAATTTACATGGAATAAGGTGTAGGAACCATCTTACTGCTGGGCTTATCCAAATATTGAATTGTTTGGATTTTGAGGTGATAGCTTAGGGCATTTTGGTGTGATTCCTGGACACCAAGGACTGCCTGAGATCATCTTAAAACTCTGGTGTGATAGCAGCCTCAGTTTACTTTTGCTTAGTTGCCCAATAAATGTGACAGTTTTTCCAGAGTGAATCACATATGTTCACTGAGTTAGCAGTTGACATATAGAGTATGCTGTATCACAGTGATCAGAAACTCCAAAGAGGATGAAGTAAAAGTATTGCACAACTACTCCATAAACCTGCAGTACTATGAAGGTATCAGGTTGACCTTTCAGTCAATGCTTCATTGCAGCTCCCTTGACCATAATCAGTGGGATGAAAGATATTATAGTATATCTGGAGGGCACGATGTTGTTTTTATTACTATTTGTGCTTATGAACTTCACACTTTCTACTTTTCTTTTTAAAATAAATGCAGCCATTTGAAGGGGAAGCCCTTTTTCTACTGAGAAAGGAATAAGCAGAAGAGATATTCCACATTTATGTGGCTATTTGCACAAAGCTATCATCTTTACCAGCGAAAGCAACCTTTTCTGCTTGGTTGTTTGTTGTGGCTGCAGAGAAATCAAAGCCCAAAAGATCAAAATACTTGAAAAAAGAAGACTGCGGTGCTGAAAGGACATTCTGAAAATGTGCTTCACTTAATGGAAAACATTCCACGTGAAGAATCCCAAGAGGCATCTTTCTTCCTTTCTTTTTCTCCCCCCAAAGCACTTGCATCACAACTTTTATAAATAGTAACTTGCTCTTTAGTGATCTATTATAACCTCACTGGCAATGATCAGAATAGTCCCTTCAGAGGCACGTAATAGGGTGTGTACGTATCTAGGGCATCTCATCCCCATATAAGCCCCAGGGCAGCATTTACTATCTTCCTATGTAGAGTACAGTTCTAAAACACTATTGAACTTACATAGTAGAATCCATACTGGGCACTCTGAATGGCTGGTGTAAAGAGCTGATCTGCAGCCTTATGCACTCTTGAGAGTAAACTACTCACACGAGCATGGGACCAGCATTGAGTAGCAAAAAACTTGAGAGCTCAGGATTTTAGCCTCAGATCAGACAGTTCCTGCTGGTGCAAAGGTTCCAGGAGTGTGGAAGAAAACTATCTCTTTTTGTTTTCTTACATTCAACTTGAACAATAACCTTGCTGCCAGGGGTGTATACTGTATAGGACAGGAATGGATTAACATTGTGTTTTCCAGTAGGGGTGTGCATGAATGTATTTTTTGCATTTGAATTCGAGTTGAATCAAATATTTTCAAAAATCCAATTCGGATCCGGATTATCTGGATCTGTACTTTTGAAAATCCGATTCGGAGCAGAATATATGAATGTCGCTAGGATTCGTATCCGTTATACAAATTTGTGCAAAGCTGTATTTATACCATATGCATCCCGTTTTCATCCCACATTATATACACAAATATAATTTTCACGCACATTCGTATACAATAGATACGGATCTACTCATTTGAATCATTCGAAACCCCGTATCTGATTTTCAAAAATCCAAAATTCGTCAAAATGTGTAAATTTGGATTTTCGAAAATCCAATTTGAATTCAAATTTTGACATTCAGCGGATTCTAATCAGATTGCCTAATTTTCAAATATCCGTGCACATCCCTATTTTCCAGCCATTTTCTTCATTCATTCTTATTGATATACTACAAATTTCATTCAGATACTTTATGTTTTACGAAATAAAAAGCAAAAGCAAAACCCATGTAGCATGAACTGCATTTTCTCCAGAAGGCAAATACATAGCTCACAAACACATGGACTTAGAGCATCTTTTTAAGTTTGTTGGTCTGTTGCAAGTATTTCTGTTAAAAGTTACATAACAGGGTGTTGCTGTCCTATTGGTAAACCCTGCTTCTGCTTTACAATCAATGTGGAGCACGTGTTTCTCCTCAGACAACCTTCAGTGAATCATTCTCTAGATCTCTGGAACACTAAAGACTTGTTTGGTTTACTTGGGAAGGTTAGGTTAGAAGAGAAAAAGAGAAAGGTGGACTGTGGTTTTATTATGTAATGGAAGTGCTCCTAGTTCAGCCCAAGATAAATCTCCTTTGCTTAGGTAGCTATCCTGTGAAGTATTGTTTCCCATAGCACAGCCTCTTTGTGCATGCTAATTATGTTGGTTGAACCCAGCTTCGGGAAGGCCTGTCTCAGGATGAAGAGCCACCATTTCTGAACAGAGCCACTGGGAACCAAGGAGGTAGGATTTATTGATTTTATGCTTTGAATATGTGTCAGTTTTCTGTAGGCATCATATTGGCTATTATGAGTACAGAATGTTGCGTTACATGTTCCTGTAAGGCTGCATCCCCATGGGCTCTGTTTACTTTGGGGTGGATTCAGGGCAGCCCCGATGCGAATTGTAGCTCGAATTAATATCTCCCCGTGTGATGGAGGACAGCGCGGGTTCAAGCCAAATCTGCCTGTCCCCTTGAAAACCACAGTCACAATAACGTGCTCTTGACTGTGTCTGGTCAGATGCATTCTGAGATTTCTATCACTTATATTCCAGCCATTAATCTATCTGTTGCATAGCATGAAGGTCAGGTGAAAACCAAGTGAGCCTTTGTGTTCCCCTGATACAGTGAGAGTACTAGTTACCTCTTGATTCCAAAGTAAAATAAGAGACCTGATGGGAACTCTTGAAGAGTTCCGAGCTTAATCTAGGCAGCACTTACTTAATCCACATTATTTGGGTAATCTGACTATAGTGCATCCAGTAACATTTATTCCAGATTACTCACATAATGCAGATTAAATAAGTGCTGTCTGGATGAAGCTCCAACTGAGAATTTATCAAGAGCATTCAGGAACCAACATAGGTCCACAAGTCTCTGGGGGTGGACCATGACCTGCACCCTTGCAGTGGAATGATGTTACCAACAGAACAACCTTCACTAGAAAGTGATCCCTCCATGTCAATGTGCTCATCGCAAGCCCACATTAGGTCAAGAGCACATCCCACCACTTGAGCTGGAAATAAGGTATACTGAGACAACTGCATGGTTGTCATGGAGGCTATAAATTTGGCTTCTCTAGGCCTCCATGTGGTAACTGATGTTCAGCACAGGTGTGGTGGGAGATCACATCCATGATGGCCTCCAGCAGTTTGAACAGGAGGATGCTGGGCAGCTGCCCAACAAAATATTATACCATGAGGTCGTGCCTTCTGTCCTGCCCCTTGCCCTGGAAGTCCCCACCCCTTGCCTCAGGCACCCCAGGCCCTAGTCCTAGTAGAAGAATCTGCCAAAAAATTGCACCACCCCCACCCCCAATTTATACCAAGGTGCCAAGCAATTTTTCCTATGGAAAGCTATGTGCCTATAATGCCAATATTTGCAAATTCCAGTAATGCCAATATTTGCAAATTTGGCATAATTTATGCCATTCTGACAGTTTTCACCAAGGTTCAAACAAGCCCTACTTTAATAAAGACCTTTCTCCTGATCCCACTTCATTTGTTAAAACATTTTAAAACTATATTGCACGCTCCAGTGGACACTAAGATTTTACTAAGAAATATCCTACATCAGATTACATGTAAAGTATCCTTTTGGCCTTGTTTCTTTAAGCAAACAAATGTGATTGATCCTTGTAACTTTACATTTGGGTACTACAGCACAGCTACAGAGACTCAGCTATAAATCTGGAGGCCTGTAGTTCATAAAGCTATTAGGTAATCTACTTCCAGCCCTTCTATCCATGTGCAGCATAGGATGTGATAATGATCTGGGAGCAGGAGTGGAAAACCAGTGGTGCTCGAAATGTGTTGGACTCCCAACTGGATCAGCCCCAGGTATTGTAGTCTTAGTCCATCAGCATCCGCAAGGCCTTACAGCATAATGAATATAATTGCAATTAGATCATTTATGTCCACTATTCTAAGCCGCAGTGAACAAAATGATTTGCCACTATCATGAGCTTGTGTGAGGCTCTCACCATAGCCAACTGCATGTGAATCCTATGTCTTGAAATGAAGAGTGTGATAGTTTATCTCCCATTCCAAAAATAGCGCTGCCATTCCTGGCCTGTTATCTAAAGCAGTAGGAGCTATAAAACATTCTGGAAAGGTCCAGGAAAGGAGAGAAAGTAGTTACTTCTTAAAGGAGAAGTACTGTGTGAAATACTTTCTAAGAAAATTTGAATTTCAACCTAGTGTTCAGTCTTCCGCAGTTGTCTTTCCACCAGGGGCGGTTCCTGTATACGAGCGCTGGGCGCACGATCACCCAACCGCGTCAGAGGCAAAAAGAAATCACATGACTTCTATGAAGCTTTTCATAAAAAAATCCCAGCCTTGGGATTCAATTGCGTCTCTCTATTGGCTCAGGGCCCTTTGTTTTTTACACTGGAAGGGCGCAGCCTGAGAGCGTCGCCCCAAGGACTCTGATTGGTGGAAGATATGCTCCACCCACAAGTTTCCTTGCAGGCTGTGTATTGCTGCCGCCATTTTCTTGCCTACTGGTCCGACCGAGTAAGGTGAGTGTGTGCTCTTCTCCCTTGCCTGTAGCTCCCCACCCGGGCAACCATGGGCCCCCTCATTCCTTTTTCCGTTCCGTCGACTCCCCGGCGTCGGTTCCACTGGCTCCCTTTCTTTCCCCCTCTCTCACTCATTCTCTCATGCTCGGGGCTCGCCTCTCAGGTACAGGCGCTTAATGCTGGGTTCTCTCAGCAGCAGGAGGCGCAGCCCGGTGGCCTGCACGCCTCCTCCTCCATGAAATCTGCTCTCACGGGGGGCGGCCTGCGCGCTTCGTCCTCTGTGAAATCCACTCTCCCGGGCCTCGGCTTCACGGAGGACGAGGCGCGCAGTCTGTCACCTGAGAGAGCAAATTTCTACCGGCACCAGCTCTGCTCCCGCTGCTGAGAGAACCAGCAGTAATTCTCGTAGCAGCAGCAGGAGGCGCGAGCCGGCGGCAGCGGCTGTAGAAATCCGCTCTCCTGGGAGGCGGCCTGCACGCCTCCTCCTCCGTGAAGCCTTCACGGAGGACGAAGCGCGCAGGCCGCCCCCAGGGAGAGCGGATTTCTACAGCTGCTTCCACCGGCCCATGCCTCCTGCTCCTGCTGCGAGAATCACCTCGGCAGGAGGAGGCGCGGGGGCAGCAGCTGTAGAAATCCACTCTCCCTGGGGGTGGCCTGTGCGCTTCGTGCCCTACCTAGGCTGCCGCCGCTGCCCACCGCCGCTGCTGTTTGCCGTCCTGGAGGCAGCCGGACATTTCACCACGCCGGTTCTACTCCCTTCCCTGGTTCTCTTTGGCCTCGGGAGGGACCGGGAGGGAGGAAGCAGAGAAAAGAGTAGAACCGGCGTGGCGAAATGTCCGGCTGCCTCCAGGACGGCAAACAGCAGCGGCGGCGAGCAGCAGCGGCGGCGATTCACTTCCCTCCCGGTCCCGACCGAGGCTGAAAGAGAGCTAGGGAAGGGAGCTGAAACGGCGCGAAATGCCGGGACCCCACATGCCGTCCCGTCCCCCGGCCCCTGAAAGTGTCCCAGTCCCACCCTCCTAATGGCAGCCCCCCTGTCGCCCGTTTTCCCTCCCTTCCCTTTTTCTATTCCTTTCCTAACGCTGGTGACACCCTCCGTTCCCTTTCCTAACTTCCCCTTCCCTTCTATCTCTTTCTAATGGCAGCCCCCCCGTCGCCGTTTTCCCTCCCTTCGCTTGCTTCTTCTATCTCTTTCCCCCTTCCCGTCCCCCCTCCCCCATTTTTCCTTCCCTTTTTCGTGGGGCCCCCGCTTGCCGGCGGGGCCCTGTTCTCCCTTTCCTTTCTCCCTCTGTTCTTCCGTCCCCCCTTCCCTCCCCCCTCTCCTTCCCCCCTCCCTCCCTCTCCTTCCCCCTCCCTCCTCCATCCCTCCCTCCCTCTCCTTCCCCCCTCTGTACTTTCCTTCCCCCCTTCTGTTCTTTCCTTCCCTCCCCCCTCCCTCCCTCCCCTTCCCTCTTTCTTTCCTTCCATCCTTCCTTCCTCTCCAGCCTTTCCAGAGTTTCCACAGCCCCATCTACCTCACAGGATGTTCTGTCCTGGGGAGAAGAACAGAAGGTTTGTCAGCCGCTTTGAGTCCCCTTAAATGGGTGAGAAAAGCGGGGTAGAAAAGCCAGCTCTTCTTCATTTGTATAATTCCTGGACTAGCTCTCTTCTGAGCTCTCAGAGCCCCAGCTACTTCACAAGTGTCACTAGCAGTTAAGTTGTAAAAGTCCCCCAAATGTGGCCATTTTAATATTAACAGCATTCAATGGTCCAAAGTAAACCAATCAACCAAGAACCCCTCAGCTTTTTTTTTTTTGGAAATCAAATTGCAATGACAGTTGCTTGTTTTTCATCTGCACCATGCTGGGTTATATTGCAGTAAATGGCATTTATTTATTTTTTTGGTGGGGGAATGCTGCCTTCAACATTTTGGTAGACAAAGTCCAATACAGAGATGTTATTATGCTCTGAAAGTCAGCAGTTTTATCTTGGTCTTCTTGGCATCCTCTGAAACAGGATCTTGAGCCAGTTGTAATAAATGATGGTAGGTGGGTGGGTGGAAGAGGCTGATTATTTAGTGCTAAAGAGGAAAAAGATTATCACAGGTGGTGATGGCAGATGTGGCCACCCAGGATACTTGGCAAAATAGAATGTGTGTTTGATGACTAAGAAACAAAAAAAGTTTGGTATGGAGCTGACCAGTGAACATTAACTCCCTTCCTTCCTTCCTTCCTTCCTTCCTTCCTTCCTTCCTTCCTTCCTTCCTTCCTTCCTTCCTTCCTCTCTCTCACACTGCTCCAACTACCTCCCTGTGGGGAGAACAGAAGCTTTGTCAGCTGCTTTGAGTCCCCTTTAATGGGTGAGAAAACAAAGCCAACTCTTGTGCCTGCTTGCCTGCCTGCCTGTGCCAGTTTGGTCTGGTGGTTAAAGAGCCAGACTCTTATCTAGGAGTACTGGGTTTCATTCTGCTCAGACCCATGAAAATCATTTTTGTTGAGTTGAAGTTTGTAAAGAACTTGAATGAGAAATGTATTATTGTGGCTTTTCTGTGGATATGTTCTGTTGTGGGGAGAGGAACAGAAGGTTTGTCAGCCGCTTTGAGTCCCCTTAAGTGGGTCAGAAAGGCAGGTTAGAAAAGCCAACTTTCTTTCTTTCCTCTCTTTGTTCCTCCACCCCCAGTCAGTCCTACCTGTTTTCGTACTGTTTGCCGCACAAGGTTTTCTCAGAGGTACAAGCCGGGCTGAGTACTTTCTTTATCACAGCCTCTCAGTCACAGACTGATGTGAATTTGGGTTTGAGGAGTGGTAACTCGGTGACAACTGGTGGAAACTATGACAGTTTGGTCTTGGGAGTGTGATGGTAGTTGTGCTCTTTTCTGGAACACACAGCGTTTAATTCCACCCTCTCTCACAGCCCCAACTATCGTGGGGAGAGGAACAGAAGGTTTGTCAGCCACTTTGAGTCCCCTTAAGTGGGTCAGAAAGGCAGGTTAGAAAAGCCAACTTTCTCTCTTTCTTTCCTCTCTTTGTTCCTCCACCCCCAGTTAGTCCTACTTGAAGCTTGCAGGGCTGTGCCAGCACATGGAAAAATGCCAGACAAGGTGTGTTTTGAGAAAATGGTTCCTAGAGCAGTCTAAAAATTTTGATCTGTCTGATTATATGTGCCTTATTTAAAAGGATGATTTTCAATTTTCACTAGAATGTTTTGACAGGGGGATAAGCTGGGTTGAAAAGTACCTTCCTTGATTGGCTGTGGTCCCACCTAAGAAGGGTTTATCCAGCTTTAATCCACTTTCACAGCCAGAGAAGACATTAGCCAAGTGTGATCAGTAATTTTCTTTTCACATTGGCTGCAGTCACAGGTTTAATCCAGCTTTATTGCACTTTAAGACTCAGCCAGGGAACACATCAGATTGGCTGTGGTCCCACCTATCTGGTTCTGAGACTTTCTGACCCGTGGCTCCGCCCAGCAACCTCTTAGGCTCCGCCCAGTGACCTCTTAGGCTCCGCCCAGCGGCCCCGCCTCCCTGGGACTTAGGGCTGTGAACACCCAGCTCTGAAGCCCACCAGCCGCCACTGCTTTCCACATTATCTGTTGCCAACTTTTCTGGACCCTGATAATATCTTTTTCAGTGGATGTCCATATGGTTTTCCTCACTCAGCATAATTTCATGTCGCAAATTTGCCCCTTCTAAGAGCCAAACCAGATGCCTGTGTTTAGCAAGCAGGAGCTCTTGGTGCAGATGAAGAACCTTTGGCCTTATTCTGCAATACATGACATCTTTGGTGTCATTTAAATCTGAGCTCAAGACTTTCCTGTTCAGGAAAGCGTTCCCAGATTTTGTGTAATTCGTTTCATTCCTTAATATTAGTATTTGATCTGTTTATTGTATTGAAGTTTTATTGTTTTTGCTTTGTTTTTGTTTTATTAGCGTAAATTCTTATTTCATTTTATCTTTAGATTGTACACCATTGGCAGGTTTTATACTATGTATTATTATTATTATTATTATTATTATTATTATTATTATTATTATTATTATTATTATTATTATTATTGTGATGATGTAAAACAATAGTTACACACAGCAAACGAGATGACTATGCTAGATTTCGTATTATATCACTAGTCGGGCACTTCCCAAGCACCTAGGACTGTGTGATGTATCGGCGAATTATGCGAGCAGACCCCAGTAAAGTGGCTTTTTGTAGTTGGCAGATGGATATTTTGTCAATGCCAATGGTTTTTAGGTGCCTGCTGAGATCTTTGGGCACCGCGCCCAGTGTGCCGAGGATGACTGGGACCACTTTCACTGGTTTTCGCCAGAGTCGCTGAAGTTCAATTTTCAGGTTTTCATATCTGGTGAGCTTCTCCAACTGTTTCTCCTCAATTCTGCTGTCACCTGGTATAGCAACGTCGATGATCCACACCTTCTCTTTCTCAACAACTGTAATGTCAGGGGTGTTATGCTCCAGTTTTCTGTCAGTCTGAAGCCTGAAGTCCCAAAGTAGTTTTGCCTGTTCGTTTTCAACCACTTTTTCTGGCTTGTGATCCCACCAGTTCTTTGCCACTGGCAGATGATACTTTTGGCACAAGTTCCAGTGGATCATTTGTGCTACAGCATTGTGTCTCTGCTTGTAATCAGTTTGTGCGATCTTCTTGCAGCAGCTGAGTATATGGTCGATTGTTTCATCCACTTCTTCGCAGAGTCGGCACTTTGGATCTTCTCCTGATTTTTCAATTCTGGCTTTGATGGCATTTGTTCTTATTGCTTGTTCTTGTGCAGCAAGAATCAGTCCTTCTGTTTCCTTTTTCAATGTTCCATTCGTAAGCCAAGACCAGGTCTTTTCCATGTCCACTTTGCCTTCGATCTTCTCCAGGAACTGTCCATGCAGTGCTTTATTGTGCCAGCTGTCCGTTCGGCATTGAACTGCAGTTTTCCAGTACTGGTTCTTGGTTTGCTGCACCTTGAGAAGCTTCTGGTTGTTGACTTCAATCAAAGCTGATTCTTTGCTTTCTGCCACGTAATCTGCTAAGGCATGCTTCTCTTCTTCCACTGTTTGCTTCACTTGCAAAAGTCCTCTACCGCCTGCTTTCCTGGGCAAGTACAACCTGTCGACATCACTCCGAGGATGTAGTGCATGGTGGATCGTCATCAGTTTTCTGGTTTTTCTGTCTATGTTGTCCAATTCAAGCTGAGTCCAGTTCACAATTCCCGCAGTGTATCTAATGACTGGTATGGCCCAGGTGTTTATGGCCTTAATGGTGTTACTGCCATTCAGTTTACTTTTCAAGATTTTTCTAGTCCTTTGGATGTACTCTTTACTGACCACAGATTTCAAATGGCAATGCTTAATGTTATCCAGTTGCAAGATGCCAAGGTATTTGTAGGCTTCTGGCTGGTGGGACATGATGGCTTGACCATTTGGCATTTCAATGCCTTCACTTTCAGTAATCTTCCCTTTCTTCAGTGCAACTGTGGCGCATTTGTCCAGGCCAAACTCCATACTGATGTCGCTGCTGAATATTCGCACTGTGTTGGTCAGTGACTGGATCTCGATTTCAGATTTTCCATAAAGCTTCAAGTCATCCATGTACAGTAGATGTGATATTTTCTGTGAATTCCTGGCAGTTTGATAGCCCAGGTTTGTTTTCTGTAGGATGAGTGACAGTGGGATCATAGCGATGATGAAAAGGAGTGGGGACAATGAATCCCCCTGGAAGATGCCCCTTTTGATGTTGATCAATCCATAGCTTTCATTTCCGACAAAAAGCTCAGTCTTCCAGCGTTTCATCGCACTTTCTATAAATTTTGTGATGTTCTGACTGATCCCGATGGTCTCCAGGCACTTTGTGATCCAACCATGTGGGAGTGAATCAAAAGCTTTTTTGTAGTCGATCCAAGTCATATGCAGGTTTGTTTTCCGGCTTTTGCAGTTCTCCAGAATCATTTTGTCAATCAGTAGCTGGTCTTTTGTGCCCCTGCTTCTCCGTTTGTTTCCTTTTTACTCTACTGGCATGATGTTGTTGTCTTCGAGGTAGTCTTGAATCCTGTCTGCTATTATGCCTGTCAGCAGCTTGAGCATAGTAGGTAGACAAGTTATCGGCCTGTAGTTTCCTGGTATGGCTCCTTTGGCTGCATCTTTCTGTATTAAGTATGTTTTGCCAGTTATTAGCCATTCACTGATGTTTCCTGTTTGCAGCATTTCATTGAACAGTTCGGCCATTTTTGCATGCAGGCTGGTCAGGTATTTGAGCCAGAAGCCATGCAACTGATCAGTGCCAGGGGATGTCCAGTTCTTCACTTTCTTCACTCTTTTTGTGACCATATTATTATTATTATTATTATTATTATTATTATTATTATTATTATTATTATTATTATTATTATTATTATTATTATTATTATTATTATTATTATTATTATTATTCTCACCAGATATGAAGATCTGAGAATTGAACTACAGCAACTCTGGTGAAAACCAGTGAAAGTGGTCCCAGTCATCCTCGGCACACTGGGCGCGGTGCCAAAAGATCTCAGCGGGCACCTAAAAACCATTGGCATTGAAAAAATATCCATCTGCCAACTACAAAAAGCCACTTTACTGGGGTCTGCTCGCATAATTCGCCGATACATCACGCAGTCCTAGGTGCTTGGGAAGTGCCCGACTAGTGATATAATACGAAATCCAGCATAGTGATCTCGTTTGCTGTGTGTAACTGCTGCTTTTACATTATCATCATCATCATCATCATCATCATAATACAACATCCTGAAATAGGGGCCTGCTGTCTGCATGGGAGTGCAGCCTGTGAGGCCTGTCAAATCCTTTCTGTATTCTCAATTATACTTCAGAATGAGAGTCGTCCATCCATATGCTCATGTAGGCTACAGCAGACCCCGCCCCAGACCAGCTGTAGTCCATACTAGAACTCAGTCAGCAGGCTCCTATTCCAGGATGTAATCTGGAATAAGGCTCAGTGTATAAAGGGTCATAGTCTGTATTAGCATTCAGACAACAGACCCTTATCCTGAGATATATTCCAGAACAGTCTAAAACTGAGCTTCTTGTTTTTCCTCCTAAACCCTCTCTCCCCTGTTCTCTTTCTGTGTCTGTTGGCGACATCCCTATCTATTCGGTCCAGCAATCCCGCAGTCTTGGGTTCATCTTCGATTCTTCTTTATCCTGTATCCCTCACATTCAGTCCATGGCTAAAGCATGCAGATTCTCTCTCTACAATATTGCTAAAATCCGTTCCTTCCTTTTTACATCTACCGCCAAAACCCTGGTCCATGCTCTGGTAATCTCTCGGCTAGATTACTGCAACCTTCTGCTCGTGGGTCTCCGTCTCTCACCTTCATCCCCTCATTGCTGTTCAACACCCTGCAGCTCGCATCATTATGCTTGCACATCGTTTCGACCACATCTCTCCCCTATTTCTATCTCTTCACTGGCTCCCGTTCCCTCTCCGGATTCGTTATAAGTTGCTCCTCTTAACCTTCAATGCTCTCCATGGACTGGCGCCTTCTTACCTCTCTAATCTTTTCCACTCTCATACTC
Source organism: Aspidoscelis tigris stejnegeri (assembly GCA_023333525.1). NCBI lineage: Eukaryota > Metazoa > Chordata > Lepidosauria > Squamata > Teiidae > Aspidoscelis > Aspidoscelis tigris. The sequence goes on along the minus strand of JALMGA010000005.1, from coordinate 77,195,250 downwards.
CTTCTCGAACCCTTCGTTCCAGTAGCCAAGGTCTTTTATCTCAGCCCCAGCTTAATACTGCTCCGTCTAGGATTCGTCCTTTTTCTTTTGCTTCCCCTTATTTTTGGAACCTATCCCCCCCCCTTTGTGTGCCATCTCCTCTTTATCATCCTTTAAATCTGAATTGAAGACCACGCTCTTTAGGGAAGCATTTCCAAGCTCTCTGTAGATGATCTTTTAATGAGATACTGCCTATTGTTGTTTTATTCTTTTTGTATTTTTTACTTATTTGTTCTTCTTGTTAATTGCTATCTGCTACTGTTGTTCCTATTGTTGTTTTTTAGATTGTACGCCCTCGGCAGGTTTTTATATTTTTATATAAATATATATATTTTGTTTCGCATCTGTAAAGCGCTGAGTACATGGACAGTGCTGTAGAAATAAACTAACAACAACAACAAGGCCAAGTGCAGAAAGGTTCATAAAGAGGAAAGGTGTCATTTTCCACTTGGTAGAATACATAGGAAACAGTAATGTATAAATGCTGCTTATAAAGCTTCGTAAAACCTGTTAGTCATCTGTATCCCACTTATATGGGGAGTAGCTTACTAGGTGGGCAACATAGCTCCTGATTGGCTTTGAACAGTGTTCTCTGGAATCAAGAGGAGCCAATGGCATCATCATGTAATCCAGTGTGTCTGCCACCAGCTCTTGCCAGGTGTCCAACTGACAAAAAGGAGTAACATGCATGTAGCAACCCAACCATAGTGGTGCCATAATGGTGCTATATTCCCCCTGTCTGGATGGGGCCTTATTTACTGATAAAGAAGGAAGAGTATAGCCTTCAGGACTACCCAAGAAGTATCACTTCATTGTAAGTCCTGTCAGAATATGTCATTAGAATTCAGTTAATTATCTAAACCAGCTTATATGTTGTTCCCTTCTGAACGACAATAATACACGGACACTACTTTGTGAGGAGTCAAATTGCAGCACTGCAGTTGACACAGAACAAAATCATCATTCCTAGGTCCAGTAACCAGATCCCTGTTATAATACCCCACAGACATTCTATGGGAGCTCCTGAGAAGACAAAGCTCCTGGAGATATCTGATCAGGCGCATGTGACTGGAGCTGCTTCAACTTCTCCTAATATTGTAATTTTCATTGTTAATTCCTGCATGAAAAGGGAATTCATCTAGGAGTGGATGCCTCAGAATTGCAGTTGTCAGCAGTCAAACAAAAACCTGAAGTAATTATAAATCTGAAGTAATTATACAGTAGGAATTGCCTCTGTTTCCCAGATCTTTACAATCCACCTGTTACATAAAAGGTAAATAATGGTTTTGTCTACATATAAGCAATTCAACCGGTAAAACAGGAATCCTCTCCAGGTCAAAAAAAAACATTATTTCTTCAGCTGATTTGTGTGTACCTGTGTAAGCCTTGTAAAATTAAATCAAGGCTTTTCTTGTCCCATCTCTTCATCAGTTTGTGTATTGGAGTGGCTAGAGTAGAGGTGTGCATGAATGCAGATTTCGGGATTTGATCCAATTTGAATCGAATACTCAAAAATTCAATTCAATTGGAATGTTTGAATTTAACCAAATTCAGTTCGAATTAAGCAAATTTGAATCTATTTATTCAAATTTTTCATTCGAATTTGCACTTCCAAATATCGACAACATTCGTAGATGCCTGTACGCGTCTTCCCCGGATCCGTACGCATCCATACACGTCAGTATGTATCCCGTAATTATCCTATAGGCAACCTGTTTTCATCCCTTACGGATCCGTACAAATGCGTACGGGTGGAGGAAAGGTGCGGATCTTCAAGTACACATCGTGTATGAACCCGTACCCATACGAATGTCCGAATAATTTGAATGAATAGATCTGAAATTTGAAGTTCGAATACAGTAGAAACTTGAAATTCAAATTTAAAGACATTCAATTTAAATTCAAATGTTGAAATTCGGTCAATTCGATAGAATTTCAAATGTATTTGAATATTCATGCACATCCCTAGGCTAGAGTATTGGACTAAAACTTGGGATTCTACGGTTTAAGTCACCGCTGAGTGACCTTGCACCACTTACTGCCCAGAGGCCAATGAGGATTTTGTACAAAGTCTGCAGAAGATTTGCATTTGTGGTATGATGTGTATAGAGGAGACCACCACTCCTGTGTTGAAGTCCTTGCTTAGGTGCAGGAGGAGGATGGAGGGATACCCCATGGGCTGGCACATCCCAAACTTTGAAGCCAAGGAGCAAAAGTCTCCAGCTGACAAGTTTCTACCTGTGCCCACGATGCAAAACACCAGAAATGGCCTTAGAAGTGGGAGATTTGGGGCATTTGATGTCATGAGCCTGGGCAGATAGTTGGGCACAGTGGCTGTACAGTGGCCACTGGGTTAAACTAGGTCTGTGCTTTTGGTATGCTCTGAAGGAACTGCAAATCTTGCCTTGGTTCCTTTGCAGCCAAGAGGGAGAGTGTGGACTACAGACATCAGCCACAGGTTTTGCATGGTTTCACCATGGCCACAGGGTAGACAAGGAGGGCCATGATGCCTTGCGTTACGACCATGATAAGCACATCTCCGTTGACCTGCTCCAGCCATGAGCATTAGAACATTTGCTGCTGCACCTGCTGCACCTGCTGCTGTTTGTTTATCTATTTATTTATTTATATTTATATTTATATCCCGCCCCATACCCTAGGGTCTCTGGTTGCTGCCGCCGCCACCATCGCCAGTTCTGGAGATGCCTGTTTCTTGGCTTGATCAGCTGAGTTGCTGGAGGCTCTGTGGTCAGAAGGATAGGGTAATAATGTTAATCTCTTTGAACCCTTTGGAAAGAAAGTGGGCTGTAAATGCCAAATGGAATAAAATAATTGTGTGGGAATGGGATTTCTCTGCGGAGGAATTTGACTGATGGGATGCCTTTCCCTGGAAACATCCAGGAACCAACACTTGCCAAAGCACTTTTGTTTGTTTCTTTGCATGGCAGGTCACAACATTTGAAAAAACATAAAATATCAATAAAATCAACAGAGCATTCTCAAGAAGGTTTTGATATACCCACAATGTATGGAACATTTTAAATTAGATGAAAAGAATGAAACATTTGAAAAAGAAAAACAAGCAGTGGGAAGAGAAATGGAAAAAGGAGAAAAGGGTTTATCTCTACAGTTTATAAAATACTAAGGGTAAAGTATATGGTGAAATGGGCAATGAACTTCCGATATACTATACAGATTGAGCAATGGGAGCAAATCTGAAATGTACATTATGGCTGCATCCCCATGGAGCTGCCACTGCCTTGCAGTGGATTCGCATTAAGGGGTCCCCATGGCAATGGAGGACAGGGTGGGTTCAAGGCAAACCCACCCATCTCCATGAAAACCACAGTAAATCCCTGCATCAGGATGCCACGGTTTTCTCCACCACCCCCTTGCCTGAGTGCTTAATCCCCCAGGTAAGGGTTTGATTTACCCCAAATGATCGCCTGACAGCTGCCCTGCAGTCAGCTGAGCAACTGTCAGGCGGGTATAAGGACTGTCAAGAGCACCAACAGAGCTCCAGTAAGATGATTGAAACAGATGTGAAAACCACGTCTGTTTTAATCATTTTAGTGGAGCTCAGCTCGTGCGCCTAACAACCCCTATACCCACCTGACAGTTGCTCAACTGACTGCAGGGCAGCTGTCAGGCAATTGTTTGGGGTAAATCAAACCCTTACCTGGGGGATTAAGTGCTCAGATAAGGGGGGACAGTTGCGATTGCAGCATTAGGAGCGGGGACACCGAAACCCCGCCCGCTAATGCTGCGATCATAACCCGGGAGTGTCCCGAAGCCCCCAGGATAACCTGTTCTTGCCCCATAATTCGGGGCGATAACAGTTATAAAGGTTTTTTTTCTTTTGATTTTTCGGATTTTGTCCCTCATGTAGCCTGAATTAGGGCTTTGCATGGGGATTCTCCCGAGGCGAACTCACGTTCGCTTCGCAGTATCCTTACCATGGGGACACGGAGTATGTTATAAATTAAGGGAGAATTTCTATGGCACCTTACACCACATAAGTTAGCTAATACGAATAAAAATATGTTGAATAAAAGTTGGAAGTATGGGGGAAAGGATGGGTTATATGTAATGAATATGTGTGGATGAGTCCCTGGAGAAGGAGGTGCTACACTTGGAGTGCTTCCTTCTCTGCCAGTTGAACATTCCTAAACAACAGAGCTCTTTAAGATAATTAATTAAGTTAATATGGGAGAACAGAGTTTTAGCCTGTGAGTCCTTTAGATTAGTTGCATTACTGATGATTAAGGGATTAAGCTGCATTTGGGATGGTTTGAACATTTGCTTGTTTGTGGTTAATTTAGCTGAGAACCATAGCTTTATTGTGTACTATCATTGCCCTGTCCACACTAAGTCTTATTCTGGAATATATCTTGGGATAGGGGTTTGTTGTCTATGTTATTGCAGACTATGGCAGGCCTTACCTGGTGCCTGCCATAGCCTGAATGAGCATGTGGAGGCCCCTAACCTGAAACATATTCCAGAATAAGGCAAAGTACAGAAATACCCCTTGTTCTATTATGTATGAAAAAAAAATAAAGAGGGGGGAAAGTAATTAGTTAAAGACATGGAACCATAATTTTGTATATCTGCACACTATTGCTATAAAGCTGCAGACAGGTAAGTTATAGTGAAGAGATGAGTGGAAAATATCCCTTGTGACCCCTTGGAGATATTTCTCCTGTTTCTTGAGTCAGTCTCATTATAATTTCATATCCTGGGCTTGCAAAATACACATTAGGGGCCTGTTCCCACTGGGACTTTATTGCATGTCAAAAATGGTTTCAAAACTCTCCGCACTTTCAGGGGAGTAAATTAAAAAAAATGCATTTTAAAAATACTTGTTTAAAGGACTCTTGCTCCTGTTTTTCTTTTTGACATGCTTTATTTTCCCTTTGGGAATGGTACATTCAGTAATCTTTTTGGCCATCACTGCCTTTCCCACCCACCCACCCGCCTGCCTGCCTACCTGCCTGCCCTTTCAGGCTCTGCCGCTGCTGCCGCTGCCTTGTTCACCCAGCTGCTTGCTTGCCCACCCACCCGGCTGCCCGCTATTTCACGCTTCGCTACTGCCGCTGCTTTGCCCACTGTCGCCAACTTGCTTGGCTTCCTGCCGAGCAACCGTGGTGCTTCCGAGGCATAGGGAGGAGGAACGCCGGGCAGCGGGTGGGCGAGCGAGTGAGCTCTGCCCTCTCCCCCCTCTCTTTCAGCTGCTGCTGCTGCCGCACTGCCACCATGCTCCACTTTTTAAAGTGGAATTAACAACAACAAAAAAAGGGAATTCGCAGAATGTGCATTCACATCTGTTTTTGTTAATTCCGCCTTAAATAACCCAAGTGGGACCACGGCCAAAGTGTCCCAGCCTGATTGGGTATTTGGAAGTAAAGTGCTGGATGGATATTATTAAGGAGAGGTACAGTGTGCAGTAAAATGAAAAATAAAAAGAATGCAACTTTCAGAGGAATCCTCAGAGCTAACAGCTAACTTATCTTTAAGCGATGTTTGAGATTATGTGGAATTTCATGGCCAACTCTGCTAAGCCTGCTAAATCACTCTGATGTTTGCAGACAAAGCTCCGTTTTTTATCATTAGTAACTGTAGTCGCATTATGCCCACTAACAGCAAGCAGAATTCACATGTCCTTTTGCGACTGGCTGTCTCAGTATGGATGTCAGTGATGATCAGAAGAAAAGCCAGTAGAACGTGTACAAAGACCCACATCTTTCTTAACTTCCAACCACCTTTCCCCCTGTCAATCTGAAATCAAATAGAAACCTATTTTAGTTTTTTTGAAAAGAGCAGCAGCTTCACACAAAAAAGGGGAAAGTACCTTTACAATGCAACAAAGCTGCTCAAAAAGGGAACAGGGGAGATTAAAATGGAATTGTGCAACAAGCAGTTCTCTGTTCGAGAACTAAGCAACTCTGGTAGGGTTTATTTCCACACAATCTGTGAAGGAAATCAGTTTGTCCCAAAATGTCACTTTTCTCATTGGATCTTTTCACCTGCATGTGAAAAATTGGGTACAGTATGGCATAAGTTAATGCTCCTCCTTGTGCATGCAGAAAGATCTGTGTACAACAGTTGCTCAACCATTGTAAAGATGGAAGTAAAATTGTGGATATCATGCTCTATTTTTGCAGGAATAGCATCACTCAAAGCATAAATACTAAAACGTACTGTATTTGTGCACCATTTCTGGACTGATCAAGTAGAGATGTGCTGGACTGGTTTGGGTTCAAGCCTGTTAAAATCAAAGAGCTTGGTTCAACTAATTTGAATTTGGCTGCATCCCCATGGGATGCCTGATATCGATTTCCCAAAACCGAAATAATTGAACCGGGTTAAAATTGTCTCCACGGCTTTCAACTTGATCCGGTTCGGCGGCATCCCAACGGCATTCCGATTGCAACCTTATCTCGGATTCAATCCTCGGAGTCCGCACGATATTCTTGTCCTCCCCGCCCATTGCCAGTGATGGTGCCCACCCCCTCTCTCTGATTGGCGTTCCCTCCCTCCCTCCCAGGATCAGCCCCTCTCACATAGTTCAAAGTAACAGAGATCAGACCGGCTGATGAGGCTGGTTGAAAGGGGCGGGGAAGGAGGTGAAAAATGAAGCAGATTTATCGGAAGGGAGATTTAACAAGAGATGTGGGGGGGGGGATGTAGCAAAAGTGTCTGATTTTATAGCTGTCATGATAAGCCTGCCTGCTCCCACTCTCCCTTCCCTGTGCCTCTGGATGCCCCTTTCTCACCCCCGCTTCCCTCGCGCCGAGAGGCTGAGCTGGAGGGGACCGAGGGGCTTTTCCTTCACCTCACGCATTTCCCAGGGCACACAGCAGCAGCAGCAGCAAATCAAACAGCCACAGCCTCTAGGGCTTTCCTTTCCTTTCCCTTTTTTAAATGTCAGCACGTTCAAAGAGCTAGAATTGCACAAAACTGCAACATTGTTATTAAGGTGTGAAGTGCCTAGAGCACTACAGTGTAGCTTTAATGACTGGAGTTTTATAGTGGCTGTTTGAGGGTGGATTTTTTCAATGTAATCACTATCTTCGGAAGCAAGCTATTGGGGGAGGGAAACCCTAAACATGACGTCCCCAGAATATGGACAGCCATTGGATACAGTGCGATTGGGGGAGGGAAACCCTGAACACGAAATCTCATCCCTGAAAACGGTAGTGTCCACACAGTTAAAAATGTAAAACGTTTCAAGCGCACGAACCGGAGTGAGACCTGTTGAAATGAGGATTAACATTTACAACGCTTTGGGGCGATTTAACACGCGGAAATTGTGTTAAGCCAAACTGCCGTCTGGACTGCGAGGATTCAAAACATTTTGAATCCGAAATAAGGGTGCTGTGAAGACACACTCTTTGAGTCAGACCCACTCCCTATCCGACGGGTCTGGTTCAAATCAAACTGGACCATGAGAGTGTTCACACAAACTGGTCTGAATTGTTCGATTTGAACAGGTTTGAGTTTGAATTAATGGCCCTTTAAATAGGGCTTTTAAAAGTAAATTTTAGAGTACATTTTCAAAACTAAGAGGCATGAACCTGTTTGATGTTTGGGCTTGAACCAGATAGAGCCCATTTGACTGGGTTTGAGTTTGTGGTTCAGTTTGATTTGAACTGCATTGCTGTTTGTATGTTTTTGCACATCTCTCATGTCAAGTGACAGTTCAGCTAAGGACACATATTTAGAGACTGAGAATCTTTGCTTCTTCAGAGGCTATTTGACTCCAGGCTCCATTATTTCTGACCATTAGCCATGCTAACTGAGACTGATGGAATCGGGGGCACAATAACATGGCTAGGATGATAGATTTCTCTTTTTTGTGTTATACAGTGATGACTTAGACATTGTTTGCTCTCGCCACACTGTCTTTCTGAAAATAATTTATTCATGTCTTAGTGTGCCTCCAAGAGTCATGTCAGATGTGCAATTCAGATCCTTAAAATAAGTACCCATCTTAGCACAACATTAAAGCAGATCTATATGAGGCCTTTCAAAGTAAAGATAAAAGGAGAACAGGATGAGGCAAGATACTGTCTCTGTTTGCCTTGTAGTTGGATTAGTCACAGAAATAAACAACCTTTGGTATTTTGGGGGAAATAGATGCAAGGGAAATACAAGTTTTCCCCAGAAAATTGTAATATTGATTGGCTGCATGTTTCATGTGTAAATGTGTCTTAGCAAGTGACTTTGTTTCCAAAAGTTAGGTGATTGATGTCCTTTTTCATAGATTGTAATCTTATTTTTGAAGCAGAACCCAGTGGTGGCTTATATTGATAGATACCCATCTCCTGGTAGGCATCTCTAAGGTATCGGCAACCAAAGAAAGTTACGACACGCATATTTTTTTCCTATTCCATTTTATAGAGTTTCATCCTTGCCAGTTAAGTGTCTAAGACTTAAAAGGCTACTAGACTGGATGCCTAAGTACATCTTTCAGGCTGGGGGGACAAGGAGGATCTCTCTAAGGCCATTTGCTGGGACTCGAGAGCAGGAGGTTTGCCCTTGTGTCTGCTTGCAATGTCCTTGGGCAATCAGTGAGCTACTGTGTGAGACAGGATGCTGGACTAGATGGGCTGTGGCCTGATCCAGCAGGGCTCCTCTTAGGTTTTTAGGTCCTTATGTTAAAATCTTCAGTTTAGACTTGTTTAAATTTTGAAGTTTCTGAACATATGTGTACCATTCCAGAAATACCCATCATAATATGATCAGGCCCCCTATGTGTCACATTCCTGGGGGGGGGGGAATGTGAAAGAGGCAATGGTTCATTCATCTCTGAGAGAAACCTCCCCTGAGCCAGAGGATTATTCCACCTATCACCCAGGCCACGGCCACTTCTTCACTTTATATCTTCTTCAGTCCATCTTGAAGTATGACTGCTCATACCTCTTCATTTCTATCTGTTTTTATTTATGGATTTTCCATTCAGGAAAGTGCAAATCGAGGGCGGAAAGTCCGCAAGTAAATGGATAGAAATGAAAAGGTATGAGCAGTCAGATCTGAGGATGGACTGAAGAAGGTTTAACGTGAAGGTGTGACCATGACCCTAGTTACAAATATCCCTTTTGAGGCTCACAATATTAGGAAGAGTGATGGCCGTATAGCTGCTAGCACTCTTGAAAGAAACTGATTATCTCAACCCATTTTAGGCTGTATTCAGACCTGGTTAGGGTGATATTTTGTCACTAATGCTAGTGTGAACAGAAGTGGAGGCACTCGATTGAGTAGGAAAGAGTAAGACCTGCCACTGTTACTTCTGTTCTGTCCTCCTACCAGGTTCTGTGAAATTTTATCATGTGTTCATTTGTATATGCAATTTTATCATGTTTATAATGTTTATCATGTTTATACATTTGATGTATTATTTTGTGATGTATATTTTCTGTTTGTTGTAAATTGCCTTGGACATTTTTTGTGGGGAAGGGAAAGACAGTTTACAAATATGGAAATTTAATATGTATATGGAGCTGTTGCCACAGGTCATCAGACATTTGGGGCCAGTATGTCATTGATATGCTCTATTTCTCCATAAAATTGGAATCAGGAGAGCTTGTAAACATTCAGGTGCTTGGATGCAGTGGATAAGGACCAATAAACTGGAGCTGAATATTGACAAGATGGTCACTCTTCAGTTAGAAAGTTCTCAGCTTTGGGAGTTGGGGAATTTCTCTGTTCTAGATGTGGTTGTGATGCCCTCAGAAGGAACAGGTGCATAGTTTGGGATTACCTTTAGAATCATCTCTGTTACTGCATGCTCAAGTAACCTCTGTGCTTAGATGTACTTGTTATCATCTTGATGGTATACTAGGACCCGTACCTGGGCAGAAAAAGCCTGGCTCTGTTTTCTGTGTCCTGGTAACCTCAATTTCTACTATTGCCACGTACTTTACGGGGAAATACCCTTTTATCTGGTCAAGAAGCTGGTGCAGAATGTGGTATCCATGCTGTTGAGGTGACAGCTTTTCTACATGTTATACTTAGATTCCCTGGAAGCTTATCAGTCATTCCTTGCTTATAAAATCCCATTATGAGACACGTTTTCTTAGAAGTCACCTTTTTTTACTGTCACTCCTGGAACATGCTCCAAGCCATGCATGAGGGCTAGGAATGTACAAAATGTCATTTTGAATACTAGTCATAGCATTTAAAACAACCACATTCCTTTTACATGAAGACACGCTATCATCCACAGCATTTGCGGCTGGATGTTGCCACAACGAGAGGGAGCTGGCATAGGCCCAGAGATCCTTAGAGAAATATCAGATGCTCTGTTTTGCTCCTCTTCCTGGGCAGAACCCTTCTACATGTGTGACCACTGGCTAGGAGGAGAAAGAAAGACCTGGAAGTTCAACCATAGAGCCTCATCTTTGGAGTCTCCAGTCAGCAAAGGGTCAGGGTAACTGTTAAATGACTGCACCCGTGGTGATCAATCAGAGTATTTATTTATTTGCATTTTTATCCTGCCCTATACTCAGAGGTCTCAGGGTGAGTAACAGCAATAGAAAACAAAATATAAAATGAAGGTATTAAAAATAATAAGATTCTACAATAATAACTGAATGTGGGGAGTGGAAGATGTTTCCTTAGTTCAGTCAAAGGCCAGGATACATAAGAATGCTTTAAATAATTTTCTGAAAGTGCCTGGCATACCTCAGTGGGGAGAATATTCCACAATCTGGGGGTCACCATTGAGAAGGCCCTCTCCCCACCCACTCAGCAACCAGGAGTGCCTCCCCTGAAGATCTTAAGGCAAGGGCAACTATTGAGGGCCTCAACCATAGGACCTTATAAATTAAGGTTAACACCTTGAATTGGGTTTGTAGTGAATTGGCAGCAAGTGCAAGTCTTTCAAGAGCAGCGCAATATGAGCAGTGTTTATCCGGCTCCAATAGTTAGGTTTCCTGGATGGCTCTTTTGGGGTAAGACTGGCAAATACCAGCATTTGTCTGCCCCAGCTCTTGACTAAGCAGCAACCAGCCCAAGAACATGTGGATGAAGCCCAGGTTTGCTAGAGCAAGGTGAACACACTGAGTGCAATTAACCAAACAAATATAATCTAAATTTTGATTGCTTTTCTCTCCCCACCCCCCACCCCAAGTGTTCTTTCAGTTTCTGGGCATGCCTATATGCCAGTGTTTCCCAAAGTGTGGTACGCGTACCACCAGGGGTAAGGGAAGAGTTTGGTGGGGGTATGTGTTGCACCAGAGATTGGTGGGGATCACGTGGGAATATCCACTGCACCGTGCTTAGCTGTTTTTTATGAGGGGTACTCAGTGTTACGAAAATTATAGAAGGGGTACACATAAGTCAAAAGTTTGGGAAACACTGCTATATGCAAAATGTCATGAGGTCTGCTGAGGGGATTGTATGTACATCTGTGCCTGGGAACAGACAGATTATTATACAAAGGCTACTTGTAAATCACTTCAGGATTCTTCAGTGGGATGCAGCGTGGAAGAATAGTTGTGAGCCTCCACTCCTTTCTTCCTTCTGCTTTTCCTCTGTTCTGCTCTTTTGAGAAGCTGCCAATTCAGATAGCATTAGCTGTCTTAAATTTTTACTGTTTGCTCAGAACTTAAGGGTCGAAAACTAGTGTGAGCTTTGGTTTATGAGCCTGGTTTAAGGAGAAAATATTGTCTCATGGCGTTTTGCTGCCTTCGAATATTTGTGGCAACTAAATGTTTATCTATTGTAAAAGAAAGCTTCTAACCATGGCATAGAAAGATTTGTGCAAATAGTCATCCTTTCAGATTTACACATGACCTTTCGCTTCAATATATGCTTTGGGAATCATGCTATGTTTGCTAACCATGTATTTATGGGGTAATGGTACTGTTGATTGTGAACCAGAGGCCTATTCACACAAGGGCCTCCGGAATCTGAGTAGGACGCCCTGGAACGCTCTGCTGGGCCGACACCCCAGCACATCCTAGGGCGCCAACCCATGTTCTGGGTATAGAACACGAAATTGCATTCTACATCTGGCCCAGGGCGTTCCCGGCTGTCCCGAGCCATCCCACAGCTGTACGGCTGGGAGAGCATTTGTGCTTTCCCTCCTGAGCAGCTACGGGCCCCACCCCTGGATGCCGCTATTGGTAGACGGGGCCGAAGCTGTCAGCACTTCGGAACGGAGTTGCTGACAGCATGGGCCAGGTGTACCGCACGGAGTGGCGCATTGCCCGGGCCAGCTGCGCGGCCACCACGACAAGGTAAGTGGTTGCGTGGCTGGGGGGAGGGCACTCTCCGGGTGCCAGTGGGCACCTGGGGGGGGCCCTGGCAGCTGGAACAACCCAATTCAGGCCACCCCAGCTGCCAGTGCACCTACGGCCTGCAGGAAACCCCCTGGGGCACACCCCCGGGCTGGGGCCTAGTGGGGACTTGCATGCGTGCACACAACTTTACCTCATAAATGCCGGGTTCAAAGTGGTGGGCCTGACCATCACGTTGTGCGTCTGCATGTGCCGCTGGGCGGGCCGACCACTTCAAACCCAGCGACAAAGAGGTAAGTTGCTTGTGCGTGCATGCAACCCTGGGTAGGCCCATGCCTGGGAGGGTGCCCGGGTGTGTGTGTTTCCTGCGGGCTCTAGGGGACCCGATCGCGTCACCTAGGGCCTGCAGGAACCGGGAAAGGGACGAGACAGGCCTGCCCACCCCGGGGTCTAACGTGACACAATGGCAGCCTGTCCCTGAGCCGGCCTTTTCGGGTTAGGCCACATGGGCACGGATTCCACATTTGCACCTAGGGAGGTAGGGACGCGTTCCTTGCCTGCCTAGGTGAGAATGGGGAATGCGTCCCCGTGTTGCCCAGCCTTCGTGAAAAGGCCTCAGAAAAGATCTAACATTTAATACTACCACTGTATTATTATCACCATAATTGTGAGAGCAGACATAACCTTTTGACCTGTTTTATGGTTCCTTTGAACTGTTGGAAACCTTGTTAAGAGCCTCTTGTTGCTGGGTACCTGGTTGACTGTATGGGCACCACTATGCAGTTTTCTTGGCAGGCATGCAGAAATGGTTTGTCATTACTTACTTATGGGGAGAGGCTGAGAATTAACAAACCAGCAACCCTCTGCTTTCCGATACCTCACCACTGGGCTACAGGCACTCCCTGAAGAATCTCTGCTTAGCTGCAATGGGTTTGTTGAGGACAGAACCACAAAAAAATCTCTGTGTGCATCTTTAGTGTGGGGCAAAAAGCTAAAAGTCATGAAACTCAACAACTGATAAAATGATGGTATCCATCACTGATCATTAAAACATAAACTTGCCCTCATTTATAGGATAGCCCAGAAAATACAATAACTGGATACTTGGAAGAAAAGATGGCTCTTCATCTAGGAAATGTCAGAATTGGCCCTTTTCTGCATTTTCTGCCCTTAATCTGGATTAGTGAAACTGGATTAACTTGATCCATATCAACCATAGGTAGAGGCATTTGCATTAAGTGGGCTGGGGGGCATCTAAGGAGACACACAAAACAGATGCCTAAATGCTGTTTCATATCAGTGGATGCATGCTACCAATGAACACCATCCAAATCCAATGCAAATAGTCCATGTGGCCCATAAAATCAAATACTACATCTGGGTAGTTGACACAAAGTTTATTTTCAGGCAATGTGAACACACATTTGCCACAGGCGCAACGTATCTTGGCAGAAAATACAAAGTCCCCATTGCTGTCAACATGGCCAAGGTTCTCAAGGACATCTTCACAGCCTTGTTATCATAGCGCATGTTCCTCGATGCCTAGGATGTTTCTGCACTAGCAACGAAGACCCTATTTAGAACCCATTAGGAACGTGATTGGTACCGATCTGTCATGCCCTGTTCACACACAGAACCTCATTAGTAACCCATTTGTTCACACTAGCAAAAGTGAAATTTGGATTTAATGGGGTCTTCAGACCCTTAAATCTGGATGTACGGTAGCCTCTTTTAATGGTGTCTTTAATCCAGTCTTCAGTCGCGTTCACACTGCGACCAAGGCAGTGGGGTCCAGGGGTGGGCTTAGCTGCCACCATTTGCAGTGGGATGTCTCCGGCTCTGTCCCGCCACTCACAGCTACGTAGACCTGCACGTCCTTCCTAGCTGGAGTACACAAATTAGGTATGGAGTCTGTGCAAGGCTTTGTAGTTGCTGCGTACTCTTGGACTCTGTGCTGGCGCTTGAAGCTTAGGTGGAGGCCATGGACAAGAGTGCCTGCTCCCAGTTACAGCTGATCCACCAGTGGAAGCCTTTTTTGGACAGAGATGACTTGGACCACAGTTATCCACGGATTGGACTATTGTAATGCGCTCTAAATGGGGCTTGAAGCTCTACATGGGGTTCAGAAGCTGCAGCTAGTGCAGAATGCAGCTGCTAGGTTGCTGACTGGGACAGCTGGCTGGATGCACATCACACTGGTCTTAAAAGAATTGCACTGGCTGCTGACTTGCTACCGAGCCCAGTTCAAGGTGTTAACTTTAATTTATAAGGCCCCAAATATCTGAAGGAATGCCGACTCCCATATTGACCTGCCTGCACCTTAAGATCTGGAGGGGAGGCCCTCCTGGTTGTACCTCCACCCTCAGCAGCCAAAGGGGTGGGCACCTGGGAGAAGGCCCTCTCAGTGATGGCCCCTAGGCTATGGAATAGTCTCCCCTTTGGGCTGTGTCTTTCACCTTCAATGGACACATTTAGGAAGGCAGTGAAGGGCACTTTTTTGGCCTTCAGTTAAATGGGGATACATTTCCCTTCCCACTTGCAGACCCTATTGTTTTAATGTATATTGTTATTTTTAAAAATATGTTTTAAATATATTTTAAATGCTGTTACCTGCCCTGAAACCCTTGGGTATAGGGCATGATAGAAATACAAATAAACAAATAAACTACCAGAGGTTCAGTATAGCAAAAAAGGAATGTCGGGTGGTAATATGTTAGGTGAGGAATAGATGGGTCTACTAGCAATAGAAATCTTCCCAAGAGAGTCTAAATAAGGCTGTATGCCAAACACACATGAGGATTAAATTAAAGGCAGTAAAGGATAGTGGGTTGAGCAGGTTGCATTAGGACTGGATAGATGCGCGTTCACTGTATATAAATTGATTTGTGGAGCTGATTGTCCCATGCTTGCGTAATTTGGCTCAAGGGACTATTGCTTATATATACATTTCACTAGTCTACTGCTAATGCCAAGAAATTTCTTCAGAGAGTGCTTTGAAGGCTTATTTAGAATAGCATAATTGTTTCATACATGTGCAATCATCCCTAATGCATATTCATAATTCTTTATCCTTTCTCACCTTTCTTCAGTTCTCAAGATAAGGTTCTCTTTTTCTCCTAACGCATGGCCAGACACAACATTTAATCAGATCCAGGCCATCTGCAGATCTGATTATCCTAATAAAACAATACCTTTCTGTCTTCTTTCTGGACTAAAGTACCCAAATTAGGACTATCTGCATTTGGATTAAGCGAGTTCTAACCCCCTTGTTTTATTTTGCAAAGTGAAACCCCCACATTAGAGCATTTTGGGAGGGAACCATAATTTTGGGCGGCATGCTCCCATTTCCTCCTGACCTATGGCAGACTTCATTGTGGGTGTTGCACTCAGAAGGGTGAGAACATCAGGACTGGGATGGGAAAAGAGAACAAAAGAGAAGACACAGTTGAAATTACATTTCATCTGCCTCCTGCTTCCTCTCCCATCCCTACAAGGAGGATGAGAATGCATCTTCCATTTTCCTTTCTTTTTAGAACTTGTCAGTTTGGTCTTGTGGTTAAGGAGCCAGACTCTTATCTGGGAATACTGGGTTTGCTTCCGCACTCCTCCATGAAGCCAGCTGGGTGACCTTGGGCTAGTCACAGTTCTCTTCTGAACTCTCATAGAAAGTTTGTCAGCCACTTTGAATCCCCTTAAATGAGTAGTAGAAAAGCCAACTCTTCTTCTTCTTCTTCTTCTTCTTCTTCTTCCTTTCTCTCCCATCGCTGCAAGGAGGATGACGATATCTCTTTGGTCTTCCTTTGGCAATGCACAAGGGAAACCATGTTTTCTTTCATGAAAAGTGGACTTTTACACAAAAGTGGTCCTGTGCTTCCGTGGCTTTAGGACGGACAGCACAGTTCAGATTATTAGTCTTCTTCAAGAATAGCTAGGTGATAGGGGCACATGGTGGTTGGCTTATGCCTCGGTGGTGCCGGACCCTTACTCCAACAATGATCTGTGTCGCCATCAATGTTGCCATCAGCTTGACTGTTGGACACTCGTCACCATGGATGGCTCTTGGGAAGTGAGGTGGAGACCATTTGCTGACCACTAACTTTACTACCATGAATACTGATCCCCTCATACATTTCCCTCTTTTCACTGTCTGAGAGCAAATACCCCTATTGTGCAGTGTTCTGAAATGGCAAAGTATTGCAAAACTGGAATTACAAAAGAAAATAAATTAAGACTGGGCTTTAAACAGGCTCTCGTGTGTGGTAGATGTGGAGGTTAAGTTGTGCTTGGGTGGATACAGCTGAAGGGAGGAGGGACAAGCTGTGAAAGACCGGCTGCGCCACCAATGGGATCCATGTTCTGATGCAGCAGCAGGGAAACACCAAGTCTGGAGTGTGACCTTCCTGCCACTGTGAAGTTAAGATTTGAGGAGGGGAGTGTTACCTAGTCTCTGACTGCATAGGGAGGCGTTTCCTGTGCTGAGAATGGGAAAAATGAAGAGTGAAAACAAGCAAGTTCAGTTTGAATCCATGTTATAATACAAAATGTGGGAATGTTCTCAGTCTTCATCCCCCCAGCCCCCTGCCTTCCCAATATGGATTATTCCTATGATGTCTGACTATACCCCGTTATCATTAGGAAGTGACAGGAGAAGGTGTTCCACATAGAGGAGCAATAAAGGAGAACCAGTTTGGTGTTGTGGTTAGAGAGCTGGACTCTTATTTGGGGATATTGGGATCGATTCTCCACAAGGCAACTTTGGCCGTGTCTTCACGGCAACCTTATATCGGATTCAAAACGTTTTCAATCCTCGGAGGCCGCACGGCAGTTTGGCTTAACACGCTTTCCCCGTGTTAAACCACCCCAAAGCGTGGTGAATCTCAATCCTGATTTCAGCAAGTTTCACTCCGGATCGTGTGCTTGAAACGTTTTACATTTTTTACTGTGTGGACAGTACCGTTTTAAGGGATGAGAATCCATGTTTAGGGTTTCCCTCCCCCAATAGCTTGCTTCCAAAGATAGTGATTTCATTGAAAAAATCCACCCTCAAAACAGCCACTATAAAAATACAGTCCTTAAAGCTACACTGTAGCGATCTAGCCACTTCACACCTTAATAACAATGTTGCAGTTTTGCACAATTCTAGCTCTTTGAAAGTTCTGACCTTTAAAAAAGGGAAAGGAAAGGAAAGTCCTGGAGGTTCTGTTTTAAAGGCTGTGGCTGTGAAGGGGGTTTGAGTTGCTGCTGCTGCTGCTGCTGTGTGCCCTGGGAAATGGGGAGAGGAGGGGAAAGAATCGCTGGCTGCCGGTGCCTGTTTTTCATCCATCCAGGCAAGCAGCAGCCACCCAGCCACCCAGCTAGGCTCCATGAAGGGGTCTGTTATGGGTGACACGTCCATGCCAGGAGGTTGAGGGCAGGGCAGCCCTGCAAAGCGGCTTTTAAAAAGTAGCCACTTGAGTCCCCCCTTGAGTCATGTACACCACGTACGATCCTCAGAATCCGGATCGAACGCGATTAAGTTAAAAGTAATGGGAACAGGCAAATTCACGTTTGCATCCGGTTCTATTATTTCGGTTTAGGGAAAACGAAATAAGCTTGCTGTGGGGATTCGCCCTTTGAGTCCCCTTAAATGAGTGAGAAAAGCAGGGTAGAAAAGCCAACTCTTCTTCTTGTTCTTCCTGTTCCAAATGTTCAGACACAATAATGGGTAAAAGCAAATGGAAATATGTGGGTTCTTGGCTAGCATCCCGCACTTGCCCCCTGCCACTTGGAGGCACCTTTAGGTACAGAGTTTTTGTAATAAGCAGCTGGAATTAAACCATCTGAAGATGAAAAGGAGAGGGTGCAGAAGCATAGAAGCTTTTTAGGAAAGACCCACTCTTTGTTGCAGCTGGTTGTGCTCGCTCTTAAAGGGGCAATGTGCTTATCAGATGCTGTGTGATGGCCCTGTCTGGGGATTCCCACAGCCCTGCTGTGAACACTCTTGCTGAGAATTGTCACCATCAGCAGATGTTCTAAATCAGCCACAGCTCTCACAGGCCCGGCAGCCAGCACTGCCTAACAAAACTTTGGAGGATGACTTGTAAGGTATCTCACCACATCTGAGGAGGCTGCTAAAAGGTCAAGATCAGATCGAGGATCAAGATACAGATGATGGTTGAGCCAGCTGAGAACTCAGCATGTGCCAGTACTCCAGTAAGCCTGACTTTGTGGAGGCAACTTTTCATTTCCTAGCAGGACACTAACAACCTTAAAACCTGTTCTGACTCTTGATCTTTGGCTTTCCTGACATGGTCTATAGATTATCTATATTTCGAGCTAGAAAGACATGACAGCCCTAAAAAGATTCCCACAATTGCACTGAGCTCATGAATACTAACTCCTGTTTATATCCATCAATAAATCCTGATAGTAGACTTTTATGGTCTTACTTACATTCCTTCACTGGTATTCTAACACCAATTAGCCAGGCCACCTCCACATCCAGGCGATCACTTTAGTTTCCCAGCTGCAGTCTTTACATCCAGGTTCTTTGATGCTTTCATGCAGGCCACCAAGGAGACAGGTCAGTCTCCTAAGGTTGTGGCAGCAGTGAGGAAGCAACAGGGCCGTCACCAACAAATGGAAAGAACACTCAGAGCTAAGGGTACTTATGGTGGCATGGTGGTGGGTCAAGTCCAGGTCCATATGGACACCACGCATGTCCAGCATACCAAATGCATCATGGGTGAGCAGGGTCATGTGGACCTGGCCCCCTTAGGGTGCATTAACACTGCCTTAATCCCATCTCGTTGCTTTTATTATGATTCTGATTATCAAAATAAATCCAAAGACACTGCTGTCCCGCACAATGAACGCTCCACCCAGCGTGAACACGAGACATAAAAATCTCTAGTTCAATGGAAAGCAACCATATCATTTGTTTCTTTTTAAGGATGCTATTAATCCTTTCTCGTGAATTAAAAGGAGCCATTGTTACAAAAATGCTGCAGTTTTTGGCAACACTTCCTTCTCCATGCCATTTCCTTCCACATTCATGTAGCCGTATCTGAGGACACCAGCTAAGCTCCAGTCTCTCACACTGGGGTAACTGGGAGCAGATGGTCTCTCTTCTGCAGTAGGGACTTCTTATGCATTGTTGCAAAGAAATAATTACCCAAAATCAGCTGAATTCAGTGGCACCATTTTTTTTTACCTACTGTGCTGGCTGAGCAGTACAAAAATTCATTTCTTTTAATCCCTTGCTCATTTAATCTGCCTTTCTGAGGTCTCACCCGGAGCCCCATTCTTTGTACGTCCTTGGAAAAACCTGGATGACACTTTCATGGCGCCATGAATGCACCATAAGGGGGCAGGGTCAATGTGTCCCCACACTTCCCTATGATGCATTGAATGTACTGGATGAGTGCGGTATCCACACAGGCCTCCACATGTACAGCTGCCACATCACCATTATGGCTGTGCAATGGAGGGATTGCCACATGTATCTGTAGCAACCCCACCACAGCTCTGCTATATCCCCCCTAAACTGAACAATAGCCTATTGCTGGAAGACTTGGCATTAGGAGTGGGTTTTCGAGCAATAGCACCATTACTTACTTTGTGGAGGGAGCTACAATCATCCCTCTATCTCAGTGATGGTCAATCTTTTGAGCTCTGTGTGTCAGAATGCACAAGAAAACCTAGCTTAACTCAGGTGCTGTGTCACATCTAGAAATATCCATAATTTTATGATATTTGTAGCTCTAGTAAAAAAGTTATTTTTATATATATGTATTTTATTAAAAGCAAAAACAAATAATTCTTTACATTAGTGACTTTTGATGCTGAATTTCGTTTGCTAAATCTTCAATTGAAAGTTGGTATTTCGTACACTTCAAGAACAAGCAAGCACTACACACCCAGGTGCCAGGGTGACCATGTGTGTCACCCAAAGGGGCTTGGCGTGTCACCTGTGACACACGTGTCATAGGTTGGCCATCACTGCTCTATCTGATGTGCATGTGGGGGGTGGGCGGGCAGGCTGAAACAGGCAGCCACCCATGCACATCAGTGGCAATGCACACTTCTGGGCTTTTTCACCAGTCAAATATTTGGATATGTATATCACTAAAATACACAAAGACAGCACCAACCCTGCACTGTCTAGCTAGCAAGCAACGCAGGACAGCAAGACTCCAGAGTGTTGCTTGCTAGTGGGATATTCAGCTGGCACCTGGAGCCGGCCTTGGACTCTTTCACCTTCAGTTTGTGTGCTACAGGGTGGACACCATCCCTGGCTTAGCACCTGAAAGCCAGGCAGCCTGAAAAACAGGTTCAGGGAGAGAGTGGGCGAGTTCCTGTGGTTTCTTTTGCAAGCAGTGTCGTAATCTGCACTGGAGGACACCACAGATAGCAAGAACTGTGGTTAAATTGACTCTGTGGCCATTTGTCCTGGGCTAGAGAGCCCAGTCTTGCTTGTGTATAAAAAGAGCTCCCTGATCGCATAATTCCAGTGAAGACAAAGATTTTCCACTCAGTAATTCCAGATCTTGAATATGTCCAAGGCCATAGTCACACCTTCACAGAGTGACAGTCATTTCCCCTGTTTGTGGGATTATCCATGGTATTGAGTCATTGTCATTACTGCTGATATTATTGCTGTTCTCATTCAGGAACCGCTTCCCAGAGAAGCTCAAATTTCTTTTGATCACATTCCCTCTCTTCTGCTGAGCATTCTGGCCTGAAATCAGATGAAAGCCTCTTATCTTGGGGTTAGGTAGGTTTAAGCAAATTCTGTACAGCTGAGAAACATACTTGCTCCTCTTTCACAACCGTTCCCTAAAGCTACATCTGGGTACAAGCAGTCTGTTTGTACGAAGCACGTTCTGTTAAGTAACATGTTTGTTTGCAATGCTGTTGCACTATCCTTACTTTCTACAGCTACAACTGGTGAAATGTCAAGCAACCACTGACAGCGGCTTTCAACCACTGTTGCAAACAAAATCACCTGTAACCTCCAACTGTTCTGAATTCTGTAGATTTCAGATGGAAACCAAAAGTAGTGGGTCATCACTAAGGACTGGGAGTTTGTAAACAAAGCAGACCAAGGTGGTGAAAAAGAAGAAGAGTTGGCGTTTCTACCTCGCTTTTCTCACCCATTTAAGGGGACTCAAAGCAGCAACAAAGCTTTCTATTCTCCCCACAACAGAACACCCTGTGAGGTGGGTGGGGCTGTGAGAGCTCAGAAGAGAGCCGTGACTAGCCCAAGGTCACCCAGCTGGCTACATGGAGGAGTGTGGAACCAAACCCGGTATTCCCAGATAGGAGTCCAGCTCCCTAACCATTAGACGAAACTGGCTCATAAGAAACTGGTAGACAGAAGTCAGCAATCACTATCACAGGAAACCCCCAGATAGTTGTGGTGTTTTGGGGATGTTGCCTTGATATCCCGTGATCATATTCAGAATGTCACGAATACATGGCGTTCCCAATATAGCCCTGAGAAAATTGCAGGTTTTAACTCATGTCTGGAGGCAGCCTAAGAAATAGCACCTTAATTTTCCTCCTCATCCTTTCATGTTGACCTTTTACATTGCAAACTGAAGGGTAACCTGCAGGAATCACATTTGCTCCGGGAGTGTGACTGGTAATATTTTCATAAATTAGATGAGAAAGGAGCAGGAAAAAAAGCTTCTAATAAACAAAATGTTTCATCTGATATCAGCAAGAAAAGAAAAGAAAGAAAGCCCAACGGGCAACCGTTTTGAAATTATCAATATTGTCTTATCTGTTTACCTTACATCTTTCTCCTGTCTCCTATAATTACAATAAAATTCATTAATTTAGGTAATGGCATTTTGCTCCTTTTAAATTTATATTAACTGAAACTGGGCCAAAGTGAGTATCGTTTAATTTCCACCTTATCTAACCCACAAGTGGATTTTCTGTGTTTGATAATGCTGAAAGGAAACAGCTTGTCACTTTCCTGATATATTCTCTCACTCTGAAAGTGGTCTGAAGCCAGATTAAAATTTAGGTGTAGATGGGCCTTTCTACACCTAAATTGTGCTCTCTTTGTTGTGCTTATTTACTGCTCATCTGGGCTTCCCACACATGTACCTTCTGGGACAGCAAGCTTGATTTTGTCAGCTCTTACTGGGCAGTTAATTTTAGTTTTCAATAAAGCAGTGGATCTCTTGCCAAGACCAAAGGCTGCTTTGCTCTGCTCTTCATAGCAATTCCTGTTATGACTTAAATCAGGGATGTCAAAGATACGGCCCACGGGCCGGATGCGGCCCGCGGGCTGTATTAATCCGGCCCGCTGCCGCCGCCGCTGTCCTCCTTGGGCGCGAAGGAGGTGAGTTGAGGCGAGGCGAGGCGAGCGCGCGGCGGGACCCTCCACTGCCTGAGTGCGCGGGCGCTGCCATGGACAGCCTGCCCCTCCTCTGTGCCCTAGCCATGCCCCGGCCACGCCCCGGCCATGCCCCAGCCCCTCCTCTGTGCCCTAGCCATGCCCCGGCCACGCCCCGGCCATGCCCCAGCCCCTCCTCTGTGCCCTAGCCACACCCCCGGCCACGCCCCCTGGCCCTGACAGTACTTTTTTTTTTTAATCCGGCCCTCTGCAAAATTGAGTTTGACACCTCTGACCTAAATATCTCTGCTGCCCTCTAGGGTACTCAGATGGAAATGAGGGCAGGGTTCTCCTTACCCCATTGGTAACTGCAGAAGAAGCGTGTCAGCAGAGGCCGCTCTTCATGCAGACATCACCTCTTCTTCCACCTGGACATCTTCATGCATCCCCTGCTTTACTCTCTCAGTGGTTACTGCTTCTGAAACCCCTCAGTTTGCACAAGCCATCTCCTCATCATCTTTAGCCCAACCATGGCTCCATTCAAGCGGAGCCCCCGATGAGGCTGGATGGAGCCGACTCACAAGTAGGTTGGCATGGAGGCAGAAGGGTAGTTGGCAAACATGCTGCACTCCAAGTCAGCGCCCCATACTGTACAGATCATCTGTGTGAGTGGTGTTCTGCTCACCCCAACTTCCATACCAGTGAGGCCAGTAAGGGGCCACCAGGACATGACACTGGGAGTCAGATCACAGGTCTCAGAGCCCTCATGCCTACTCATCTGAAGGAGTGTCACAGGAGGAAGCAAAAGTGATTGGTAGGTTGGCCATTTTGGAGAAAGTCCATGCATCTCATATGGGACCGTTTGCCCACTCAGCTCCCTTGCCAAGCAGAGGTCAGCTGATATAAGAACATAAGAGAAGCCACGCTGCATCAGGCCACAGCCTATCTAGTCCAGCATCCTGTCGCACACAATGGCCCAACAAATGTTCATGGGCTTCTCAAGCAGAGACAAGGACAAGCCTATTCCTGCTCTCAGATCCCAGCAAATGCCTTAGAACAGTGGTTCCCAAAGTTGTCTGGGCTATGACCCATCTAATATAAGTTTACCAACTCGGGACCCACCTCTAGGAAATTTAACCGTTACCAATATGAATAAAGGACTTTTCAAATAACAAACAAAGCTTTAATACAATTTTTTTATTACTTAATTCTACAGGCAGGGCCCACTCAATATTCGCTCGCGACCCACCAGTGGGTCCCGACCCATAGTTTGGGAAACCCTGCCTTAGAAGCATCCTGCTTCCCCCCCACCCCCTAGCCTGAAAGATGTACTTAGGCATCCGTTCTTGTAGCCATTGATACATCTGTCATCCATGTATTTGTCTAACCCTACCTTAAATCCATCTAGGCTGGTAGCTGTAACCACCTCTTCTACCACAGCTGGATGGTGCCTGTATTTACATCTGGGTAGGCTGCTGAGTCCATGGACGCATTGGTGGCACATCTCCCTCCCTGATTCGAAGCGCCTGAACGTTGTCATTGCGGCCTCATTTTGCTTAATGCCAGAGCAGCTTCCTGAATAAATGTTTTTCAACATGGGAATCTGCCTTTAAATGGCTCTAAAGTAGGGCACATAAGTAACTCAAGGCAAATCTAAAGACAGGCTTCTGGAAAACAGTTGCAAGGAGCAAGAAGTGTACCTGCAAGTGGTTGTGTGCATTTGATTAAAACAAAAAAGCTGAAATTATGTCTACCAGTAGGCAGCGTGTTGTGGTTAAGAGAAAGGGAGTCAATTGGCTATAGTCTCATTCTGTGGCAAGAATTACAAACAATCCTGCTCTCCTGTGTACATTGCTTTCAGTGGGTAATCCCAAGAGTTAGGTGTTGAGAAAGAGCGAAGCATTGCTGTCCAGCACCTTCCCATACCAACTATAGATTTTACAAAACACCAGTCATGCCCATATTATGTGCTTTATGTTGAGATGTATGGTTGCTGTTTACCTACATCTCCTCCCAGAGTAGATAGCAACCCAGGTGGCACCCTGATTCACCCAACACATCAGAGATCAGGTCCCTTAGTTTCTATGGGATAGGGCAGTGATGGCGAACCTTTTGAGCTCAGTGTGTCAAAATTCACAAAAAAAACCTAGCTTAACTCGGGTGCTGTGTCACATCTAGAAATATCCATAATTTTATGATGTTTGTAGCTCTAGTAAAAAAAGTTATATTTTAGATATATGTATTTTATTAAAAGCAAAACCAAATTCTTTACATTAGTGACTTTTGCTGCTAAATCTTCAATTGAAAGTTGGTATTTCATACACTTCAAGAACAAGCAAGCACTACATGCCCAAGTGCCAGGGTGACCAGGTGTGTCACCCAAAAGGGCTTGGCGTGTCACCTGTGACACACGTGTCATAGGTTGGCCATCACTGAGATAGGGACTAGGGGTGTGTATGAATATTTATCACATCCAAAATTTGTCCGAATTCAGACATTTGAATTTGAACCGAATGTTAGTACATTCAGAGACTGACATTCGAATGCAAATAGAATGCTTTGATACATTTGTGAACCTGGGGAGGTGGGAAAGCAGATGCCCCAGTCACATCTGCAATGGATTCAGAGTGGATTCAACATGGGTCGAGAGCAGATTTGATGTGTTTAGAGCAGATACGTAGGGGATATGTAGGGGATACATTGGGATTTGCAGGGGATATGTAGCAATTAACAGGCGATTCGTAGCAGGGATTCAAATCAGATTTGTATCTAACATTCGTATCGAATTTGAATCCTACTACATTCAAAGGGGGTGTGTTTGAATGAATACCAATTTTTTTGTATTTGATTCGATACAAATTGAACATGAAAAAAAAATAATGTATATCCCTACTAGGGACACTATGGCAACCTCAACTTTGATCTCCCCATGTATCAGGGTGACCCTGACTGCCACTCCGCCTCACCCAACTTATTCTGTTCTGTGGAGCACTGTGGGATCTGAACTCCGCGGGGGTTCCTGAGGTATCATCCCAACCCTCTGTGGCTCTGCTGTGAAGTCTAGTGAAACAGTACTCCTCACCCCTCCTGCCTGGCACTGGTTGGTTTTCTTCTGGTTTGTTCTGTGTATATCTTCAACTCACTTCCTCATCTCTCCCCTTGTCTGTCTACCAGTGAACAGGCGCAGTCCTGATTCAGGACATGGCAGGCATGCAGGAGGCATGGCTGGGACTGGATCGCATGAGCTTTGCAGCCGTGGTGTGAGCTGGCCCAGAACAACCCCATCAGTGCCGGTGATGCTGTTCCAGCCCTAGCTTTCCTACAGACTGGATCAGTGGTGTGCGCTATTCCAGACTCACTGATCCAAATCAAAATGTGCAGAAAGGGCCAGAGGGTTGCAGGTTCAACGCCTGACATTTCTTTAGCGAAAAGATCGTAGCAAACCGGTTACGTATTCTGCCAAGAAAACGGCACAGTGTCCATGTAGTCACCTTCAGAAATCAGTCCCAACTTGACGGTGCCTAATAGCAGCTACAACCAGTTCATCTAGCCACTACACTGAAATGTTAGGGCTGCATTCATACATAACAAAAGAGGCAGCTCAGAGAGCCAGTGGATGACCTTCATCTTCCCTGGGCTGTTTCTCCACTTGGCTTCCCATCTGCTGGGCAGGAAAAATGCAGAACCCGCTTCCTTTACCCGTTCACACTTGGGAATGCTAGTACATGATAGACTAAGTTCCATGTGCCCCTGAGACTTACCCGTGTCCAGGCACGTGTCTGGGCATTGCCATCTAATTTTCAGAGCCTAACACAACTGCATGTGTGCCATCACTGTCACCACAACAGTGGTGACGCTGCATGCATACGCAGTCATGTTTGGGGGTCATCTGAGGTGCCAGTGCACTTGCACACTGGAAATGGTGCAAATGGTCATGCAACAGGTAAGGAATGGGATAGGAAAATTTAGGGTTGGGATGCGTGTGGTACACAATTTCATGGACCACCACTAGTAGATGATAGCGTAACATCTGGTAATGCAGGAGGCATTTCTGGGTTGGAAACACCTCCTGCAAGTACAGGTGCTCCTTACCAGACGTTACTCTGTCGTCTACTACGGGTCCAAGTGTGAATTGGCCCCTTCCCTCATCCATCTTTACTAGCCCTGAATGTCCAGGAGAAGAGTGGAGGGGCAGACTGCTGTGTGAACAAATCAATCTCTAAATTACCTCTGACTTGCCTCAGGCCCTGTCCCCAAGCAATTTAAAGCCCTCTAAAAATCTTCTTTTGCCTCTGAGCGCCCTCATGCCCGGCTTTTCAACGAGCATTCAGCACTACTAAAGGAGGAAAATCTGCGACAAAAAAGTGCATTTTAAAGAAGAGTTCCAGTGCTCTTTTTGGAAGTCGTGGGCTTTCCTGGCTTCATTTACCATGGGGACACTCCGTGGCAAAAGGGGCGGGGATTGCTGCCTGCACACACAGCCATAAAACATTCACACATCTCCCAGAAGTGCAGCAGCTTCCCTTCCTTTCCCTTTCTAAAGCTCAGAACTTCCAAAGAGCCAGAATAGCACAGAATTGCAACATTGTTGCAGTTGTTATGAGGTGTGAAGTGGTGGATTGCTACAGTCACCGCTGCTCTACCGGGTGGATTTTGACAGTGATCTGTGAAAGTGTTGAGAGTGAATGAGCGAACGATCGTGCGGCTGATGGCTGCAGCCGCTGCCTTTGCCGGCACAGGAAGCCATTTTGGGGGGCAGAGATCTGGGAGACGAACAGAGAACCGATGGCTATTTTTCCTTTGAACTTGTTGGGGGTTTCTTCCTGGTTGTGGCCGCGCAGAGCACATTCCCTCCCCGTTCCTGCCGGCACCCTATTAACAAGAGAGGGGGCGGGGAGAAAAAGATGCGGGCAAGCAAAACACGCTTCTGTGGGGATGGAAGGTGCGTTTTAAACGCGCGTTTTGCTGAGCCTCATGCGAACGTTTATTCTGGAATTGCACAGCACTTTTAAAGTCCGCTTGAATAGAGTAACGGTAGAGGGAAACTAGGAAGGCAAATAAGTTGGTTTGGGGATGCTGCCTCAGAGATGCTTTTTTTTTCTGTGTCTGATCACAGTCAAAACCTCAGGAAGTTAGCCGGTTGGTAAGACATAGTTCATAGCCACCCAGCAAGCTTCAAATTTGGGTGGTGGAGGAAATGCAGGACTCCTGCAGGGCTTGCAGCTTTCACCATGGCAACTTCACACATGCACAGAGACCAGAGCATTTTCTTGGCTGGACTTCATCATGGGAAATAGGTCAGTATAGCATTATGGTGACTGGAGTGACAAAAGTTAACATTCTTTGGCTTTTATTTGCTTATCAGAATCCAGTACTGATTGTGTCCCAGAATATGGTTTTGGCTCTGAACTGATCACATACTGTTCGCCATTCCAATCCTCCCTCTTGCCCTTCTGGCCTCAAGTTCTAATACATACAGTTCTAATTTCACCTCTATCTTAAAGGTATACAAGGGCATAAGTGCACCCACAGTGCCCTCTAGTGGCACAACGGAGAACAGTTAGGAGGTGACCTGATTGAAGTACTGGTATATAAAATCATTTGCCCTTTGGAAAAGGTGGATAGAGAAACATTCTTTTCTCTGCCGCATAATACTTGAATCAGGGGTTACTCTATGAAACTGATGAAGAGTTAGGACCGACAAAGGAAAATATGTTTGTTCATCTATCCCACCCTGTACCCAGATGTTTCCGGGCAGGTAACAATATTTAAAATCAAACATAATTAAAACAATAACAGTATAGATTCATACAGTAGCATCTGCAAGTGAGAAGGGAAAGTGTATCCCCAATTAACCAAAGGCTGGGGCAAAGAGGTGCATCTTTGCTGCCTTCTTAAACATGTACAATAAAGGTGATAGACACACCTCAAAGGGGAGACTATTCCATAGCTTAGGGGCCATCACTGAGAAGGCCCTCTGCCAGGTGCGCACCCCTTTTGCTGCTGAGGGTGGCAGGACAACCAGGACGGCCTCCCTCCAGATCTTAAGGCACGGGCAGGTTGAAATGGGAATAGGCGTTCCTTTAGATACTTGTGGCCCAAGTCATTTAAGGCTTATAAGTAAGAGTTAACACCTTTAATCAGGCTCGATAGTGAATTGGCAACTAGTATTGGACTATATATGCTCCATCTGGACAGGGTTAGGATTTTTGATGTTGTGTTTTTGTGTTTTTTGTCCCTTAAGAATAGTTGCAGTGAAGAATTGTTCTCCTGTAGCTGCAACACCAGTTTTCATGACTCTGATAGTAATAAGTGCTATTTTCTTATGTCCTGGGATGTGATCCCACCTTCACTTTAATCCTTCCTTAGTCCATCTTCAGAACCCCAACACTGCCATCTTTTGAGTCCAATCAATTTTATTTGTGGACTTTCCTCCCTTCAATTGTACTTTCTTGAGTCCTGATTTTTACAAGTCTCAGTCCCTTAAAGAGTGTCAATCCATTTTCATTTTGTGGGTGTGATTGGGGAAGACAACTAAAGGAGGCTGAATTGTACTATAGTGGATAGATACTGCATGAATTTGCCTTCCCTTTCACACAGTGTGTGATTACAAGCCGTTGAGTCACAGAACCTTTATCTTATCAGAGACAAGGGGGTGTTTTGATAGTGGAGAGAAGTGATCTAAAAAAAATATCTCATAATGGATGCGGGAAAGATGCATATCTGCAAGTACGCACCATGTACGAACCCGTACACATACGATTCTCCAGATAATTCAAACTAATAGATCCAAAATTGAAAATTTGTTCGAATTTTAAAATTTGAATTTATGGACATTCTATTCAAATTCAAATGTCAAAATTCGGATGAATTCAGTCAAATTTCGAATACCTTTGGAATATTCGTGCACACCCCTAGTCTTGAGTCCTTTTTCTTAATAAGATGGATATTTCAGCAGGGCGTGACATGGCCCGGGGTACTGCTTTAGGCAGGAAATTCAGAAGGCAAGGAAGAGGTAGGTACCCAGGTTCTGCTGATTTGAAGTCTCTTTCAAAGAGCCATACTGGACTTAGTTCTAAAGTGTGCGGAAGACAGGACCTCAAAGATCAAGGTGGTTCCTGTGAAAATAGACAAAGCACATTGCATCATCATTTGTATCCAAAGGGAGAAGGATAATAAGATATACGTGAAGCCCTTGTGAAGGCAGCCCTTACTTTCAATAAGAAAGCATGACAATGATTTCAGCAAAATGGAAATATTCATCACTGCCCGGCTGTTCAGGCTCTGTCTGAAACAGGAGCAAATACCCTAATTCCTTTCTTCCTCATTCCACACAAAGTACCATGGCTGTTAGATCCTGGCAGCTCATGGTCATCCAAGCTGAACTATGGATTTTATGTATCTATTTGTATTTGTCTCCTGCTCTATACAATTAGATGTCAGGACAGGTTACAGTAAAACCTGTGCAATGAAACAATTACAATGAAACAATTAAAATTCAGTCCCATAAAACCACAACTAAGTGTGCCTGAAAAGAGAGGGCAGTTATTTCTTCAGTCAAAGGCTAGGGTAAAGAAGTACCGGTATGTCTAAAAGGGTTTTGAGATCGGGCTAGATGGAGGGGAGGTCATTCCATAACTTGGGGGCCACTGCACAGAAGGCCTTGTCATATCATAGAATCATAGAATGGTAGAGTTGGAGGGGACCTCCTGGGTCATCGAGTCCAACCCCCTGCTCAAGGCAGGATCTCCTAAACCATCTCAGACAGATGGCCGTCCAGTCTCTGCTTGAAGACCTCCATCGAAGGGGAACCAACCACCTCCCATGGCAGCCTGTTCCACTGGTTGATCACTCTTACTGTTAGAAATTTTTTCCTAACATCTAAACTAAATCTTTTCCCCTGCAGTTTCACCCCATTGTTTCTAGTCCTTCCTTGAGAGAGTGAGAACAGGGCTGATCCCTCTGCCTTGTGACAACGCTTGAGGTATTTGTAGACAGCTATCATGTCTCCTCTCAGTCTTCTTTTTGTTAGACTAAACACTCCTAGTTCCTTAAGCCGTTCCTCATAGGACATGGTTTGCAGACCGTTCACCATCTTGGTAGCTCTCCTTTGAACCTGCTCTCTCATTGCTCCTTTGTGTGATTTTAAGTGGTGCTATCACCAACAGGATCTCCCCTGCAGTTCTTAACTGTTGGGCAGCTTCATGGTGCTGAGAACATGGAATTCTTCAAAGCTGTGGAGATGACGTTTGTCAAGTCTGAACATGAAGTTTGCTCCTTGTCCATCTATACCTTATTTTAACTTATTGGAGTAGTAAGGTGACCAGGTAAAGGATTTTCCTCTGTCACCACTCCTTCTGGTAGTAAACTGCATAAACAGATGACTCTCTGGATGAATCAATACTTCCTCTTGTTGGTCCTAACTCTTGTGCCCATCAGTTTCATAAAGTGGCGCCCTGGTTCTAGTGTTGGGTTCTAGAGAAAATAATTATTCTCAAATCCACCTTTCCACACCATTCGTAATTTCATAGACTTCGAAATGAGTTAAGTTGCAGCCTGATCTCATAAGGAACGTGTTCCAGCGCACAGATCATTTTGGTTGCCCTCATACATCCAAACCTTTGATGTTTAGTTCTTTACTAATGTGATCCAGCTAGGGTGGGAAGGTTGTACTTTAGTCTACCATTTTTCATCGCTTTTATATTAATTTTATTGTATCCCATCTCTGAGATCTTTGGATATAGGGCAAGATAGAAACAATAATAGTAATACTTATAATAGTAGTAATAGTGATAATTATTTTATCTATGCTCTATACTATTTTTTCTAATTGAAAGTTGTGTCTTAACTTGAGACCATATGGTGAAGTGAAGAAATATTTAGAAATAATAGAATTTAATTTGAAAGCATCTGTAGATGAAAAAAGATAAGAGTCTCATATTTTGTTGTTCACATGTCATTGTAAGTTTAAGGATCTCCTAAATGTTGCCGTTCATCAGATTTTTGATGGAACTGTGGCAGAATGAGATTCATGCTGTACAAAAAACCCTTTTATTGCTAATATGAAAGCAGAGATATCTGTCTTCAACTTCTGGAAGCCAGTTTAGTCTAGTGTTTAGGGACCCAGACTCTTATCTGGGAATATTGGGTTTGATTCCACACTCCTCCACGAAGCCAGCTGGATGACCTTGGGCTAGTCACAGCTCTGTTCTGGGCTCTCATAGCCCCACCTACCTCATAGGGTGATCTGTTGTGGGAGAAGAATAGGAAGCTTTGTCAGCTGCTTTGAGTCCCCTTAAATGGGTGAGAAAAGTGGGGTAGAAAAGCCATTTCATGATGATGATGATATGCACTTGGGTCACTATCCAAGGAAATGAGTTAAGATTCACAAGATTGTCGACCTTTTAGTCATACCTTTTCTCTTGATTCCAAATGATCAGCAAAATTTCAGCTTCTCTAAACTGGGACTCTCTCGGCAGTAAAGAAAACAAAGCTGCTCTTCAGAAATAACAGGAATTTTTTAAAAAAAAATTGCAATGAAGCATGTTTTCAAAACAGGTTACAATCTGAGGGTGTTTTTCCACTGTCAGTAGAAGTACCCATTAAGTACCCATTAATGGGTACAAAAATGCCATTACGTGCCCATTAATGGGTACTTAATGGGTACTTTTAGTGACAGTGGAAAAACACCCTGAATCATATTTCACACATATCAATTTTTATTTGGGACACATGAAAACCCTTACACTACATCCATTCTTGCATGGAGTCCTAACCTAAGTCTAGAAGAATGACTCATGATGGAAATATTCTTCTAGAGCAGTGACTCATTCAGAAAAGGAAAGAGAAACTTCCTCTTCTTCCATATGATGGAATGATCCAATCAAGCAAACAATGCAGAGACAATAAGATTAAACCAGTGAATCATTCAGGCATCTCAAAGGAAGTCACCTTTCTAGGTGGGACACAGACCATTCAATAGCTAATTCTTTTTAATTGAGTTAATCTGTCTTCCTCCTCTTAAAAGTAGTTTGATAAGGAGCGTCTTAAAACTCATTTCGCACCGGCAAACATTTTTTGACCTCCGTAGGGAGATGGTGGCAAAGTGTTACATGTACATATGTCCGTTTTTGTACATTTTGCCTCTGTAATACTGAAGCGGTGGTATCCAGGTAGAAAAAAAAATCTAAAGACGAGGAGATTAGTCATCTTTTTAGTAAGCGGTCTAAACGTGTGAGCCAGTTTGGTCTAGCAGTTAGGGAGCTGGACTCTTATCTGGGAATACTGAGTTCGATTCCGCCCTCCCCCATGAAAAAAGCTGGGTGACCTTGGGCTAGTCATAACTCTCTTCTGAGCTCTCACAGCCCCACCCACCTCACAGGGTGTTCTGTTGTGGGGAGAAGAACAGAAAGCTTTGTCAGCCGCTTTGAGTCCCCTTACATGGGTGAGAAAAGCAGGGTAGAAAAGCACTTCTTCTTCTTCTCCTTCTCCTTCTCCTTCTTTATAATTTGATTGTGTTTTGTTATGGAAAGGAAAGGGGGACAGGGTGGGAAGGGGTAATACATGGACCCTTGGAAATAAAGTCAGTGAAATTTGCTCCCTCCACAGCTGAGGTGTGTGAGAAGGAACTGGTGATAATTGGCAACTGGACAGCCCTGTGTTATTTTTACCCTCACTTTCCCTTCAACCTCTCCCCCCACCCCCCTTCGTTCTGGCATACTGTGTCTAGGATTACATTCTCAAGAATTTTATTTTTCTTCTCATTTTTCATTCCTGCCTTGAGAACAGGGAGAATAAGAAGCTGATAATCCAAACATTCCCAGGTTCATTTGTGTGATATTATGTATGCTATGACAGGAAGGTCATAGACTCTGCAATTCATTTACTTTCGTTCAATAAATCTTACCAAACTGACAAAAATCATCCTGTCCGCTTTCATCTTCAAACACTTGAAAATATAGCTTCTAAAAAGCGATCTGTTCACCGAGCTAGGTTCAAAAACTGTTTCTAAAGATTTTGGAATCATTATAATACAGGCATCACAGAAAGTTAAAGTTCCAGCTGTTGACTATGAACTAGAGAAGAGAAGAATATTTAAGAGGCATTTGTGGGAAAGAATAAAACACCCAAGGGAATGAGAAAAATACAGAACTGTCATGAGAGCAAGAATTCTTTTTTTAAAAAAAATTCTGCTTAAGACCAGTTCATAAAGGAAAACCTTCAATACACTGAAAAGAAAGTAAAGGACACCCAAAAGCAGTAACTTTCAATGTATCCTCCCTCAAAAAGAGTCTCGCTGCTTTTCAAAAGACATCTTGCTGAGCATGGCAACCTTTCAGATCACAGAGATGAAAAAGACATTACAGTATATGTACCACAGAGTTATGCATTCATAGCATCCTTGAATTTGAAGTCTTTTATATCTTAACCTTCTTATGAAGAAATGGTCTTCTCACCATATTACCACCCACATTTCTTCCAACCTGAAAAAATCCAGTTCCTCAGATCCAGCTATTATGCTTCTAATAAATCTCACATTATCATTTCTTCTTAATACTTATATACTATTCTTTTTTCTCTAAGATAGTCAAGAGGACAGAAATCAATCTTCTTCCAGATTGATCATCATATGTAACACTGTGAAGTAGACTAAGGGTGTTTTTCCACTGGCAGAGAAGTACCCATTTTTGCACCCATTAAGGACTGTCACGATGCCCAGCGTTCCAGTAAGTGCCTGTCCTCTCTAGGAGTAGCTTGGCCCTGTTAGGATGCTGAGTTCGTGCAACGGCCAAGTGAATACTACAGTGTGGACACAAAACACTGGTAGCAAGCGTTTCAACAGTAAATTAAAACAAGTTTATTATTATACACAAGCAATACTAGAAAGAAAATAAGGTTCAGGTAGTTGTTGGTTTAAGTCTATGAGTCTCTTAAGGTTACCAGCTTTCCAGCCTATCAGCTCCCCTTTCTCTAAAGGAAAATAGTTCCCCTTTTAAAAGACAAACCTCTCCACGTTCCTCCCCCCTCTGGCTTGCTCTGCCATAGCTCAAGCCAAGCCAGTGTACCAGAATGTGACCCTAGATCGGTGATGGCCAACCTATGACACGCGTGTCACAGGTGACACGCCAAGCCCTTTTGGGTGACACACATGGTCACCCTGGCACCTGGACGTGTAGTGCTTGCTTGTTCTTGAAGTGTATGAAATACCAACTTTCGATTGAAGATTTAGCAACAAAAGTCACTAATGTAAAGAACTGTTTGTTTTTGCTTTTAATCAAATACATATATAAAAAATATAACTTTTTTACTAGAGCTACAAATATCACAAAATTATAGATATTTCTAGATGTGACACGGCACCCGAGTTAAGCTAGGTTTTCTTGCAAATTTTGACACACCGAGCTCAAAAGGTTCGTCATCACTGCCCTAGATGATCACAAGGCCCAGTCCGTCCTTGCTTGACCAATCATCCAGCCTTGGTCAGTTGCTAGCGAAGTCTCCCTCAGAGCCACAATCCTCATGATTGTCTCCTTCAGAAATCACTCAGCCAAAAGACCAATGGTCAGCTACTGGTCCAGCTCCCTCAGGATTCAGCTCTCTTCTGTTCCCTTCAGCTCTTGTCCCAGCACAAAGACCCCTGGTCAACTACTGGTCCAGCTCCTTCAGGATTCAGCTCTTCTGTTCCTTTCAGCTCTTCTCCCAGCATGAAGACATAGTCTGCTGTACTCTGTGTTCCTTTATACCTTTTTTCCCTTGGCCCTGATTGGCTGTTACCTCCTGGGGAAAGCTGCTGAAATAAAATGCTGCTGGAGAGTCCTCACAGAAACTCCTGTCCCTCACCCCTGATTGGTGGGAACTCCTCCTACTAGCCCCCTCCAGCACTCAGATCCCCGGACAGCTTTTCCCTCCAAAAATCAGCTGTAGCCAATCCTTGCAGCAGGGCCCGCACGGGATTTCCTGCCCTTTTTGCAGCCTCTGCCCAGGTCTTACAACAAGCTGTTTGCACTAAGGCTGGCTATTGCAGCTAGCTAGAAGCCTGCAAGGCCAGAAAGCAAAACAGTTTGCAGCCTGTACCCAGAAACCGTCACAAGGACCCATTTGGGTGTGAGCCAGATGACCCCATTTCCACCACGGCACCCATTTGGGACCCGGTTGTTTCCACTGCCACTCAGGAAATCCGGATCAAATGGGTACTTTTATTTATTTATTTATATTTAAATTTATATGCAGCCCCATACCCGAGGGTCTCTGGGCGGCTCACAGCATTTAAAACAGGTGTATAAAAACAGTATCAAAAAAAAAACAAATTTAAAAATACAGTTTTAAAAATACAAAATAGTTAAAAAAACATCAGTGATTTTCAGTGTGATATCTTTAATCCAGATTTTCTGTAGACCCCATTAATCCAGATTTAATCCAGATTTTCTGTAGACCCCATTAATGGGGTCTATAATGGGGTCTTCAGCCAGAAAATCCAGATTAAAGAGAGCCTGTTTCCACGCTTGTGTGGCAGTGGCGTCTAGAGGAGGCTAGGGGGAGGGGGCACCCATGGGGGGGAGCCCCAAAACCTAAGCTTCGAAGTCATTTCGAAGTCACTTCAAAGTCTGTGCAAAATAGCTCCGGAGCATCTTTGAAGTCTGTGCTGATCTTCAGAGTGAACTTCGAAGTTCACTCCGAAGATAAGCACAGACTTCAAAGGAGCTATTTTGCACAGACTTCGAAGTGACTTCGAAGTGACTTCGAAATGACTTTGAAGTCGCTTTGGAGATTGCACCCCCTGTCCCCCCAAACACCTGGGGTGACAGGCAGACCCCTCATGGGTAGATCCGGATTTCCAAATGGATGCTCCAGTGTTTCCACGGCAGGGAGGCTAGCACACATTGCTATTGGGTGCTAGACCACCCATGGAAACACATTGGGTACTTCCCTTAATCCGGATCTACTAGATCCAGATTAAGAAACGTACCCATTCCTTAGATCCAGATCTTCTTAGATCAGGATTAAAGGAGCGCGGTGGAAAAACACCCTAAGTTGAGAAGCAGCAACCAAACAATAGTCCCTAAAGTGAGCTCCATGGCCGAATGTGGAATTGAATCATGGATCTTTTCTGCATTCAGTGAGAGACTGCACCACATTCCAGGCTAGGCTGCTAGACACAGGCAGAGACTCCACCACCCCTTAGTATGGCCTGTCCTCATCAGACAAGGCCATGAATCACAATAGGGCACCAAAATGGCATTGTATCCCAATTTAGTACTAGACCTGTTTAAAATAGTTCATAGACTGACTTCATGGTATGCCAAACAGTACAACCTATGGCCCAGAATACCACTCTTGACACATCAGGAAGTAGCACTAGAAGAGATCAGGCTGCCCAAAGGGCCCTGACTAGGAACTTCGAAGGACAAGAACTTTTGTCCACATCTTTCAAAGACTGGGACAGGGCTGGTTGTCCAAATGTGGACAGCCCTGAACTGGAATATGGACAATCCATCCCACTTTGTCTTTCCTAGACCAGGCCTTTTCCACACCATGCATGATTTATATACTTCAGTATAACTTAAATACTTCCAGATGGCTTAAAAACTAAAAAGGCCTAGACATTGCAGTGTGATCTCATCAGCGAAATGTTCCAGCCTTGTCCAGTGCAGAAAGGACCATGGACTCCAAAGTTCAATTCCCGTTCTCTGGCCTCTACACCAAGTTGGTTCCCTATAAATGTTTCTCAGACTGTGTTCCCCAATGTATCCTTGAATGACTCTCAGCATTCAATGACACATTGAGAGTTGTTCAGGAACATCTGGAAGAATATAATTGAGAGCCAGGGCATATACATTGTTGGGTTGTGTCACGTCAAAGGTTTCACTGCTCAATATCAGAGCAAGTACTCACCATGCAAAGAATCCCAGGCTCAATTATTTAAAAGGGAACATCTGATGACAGAGACCCTACACCAAAAATCTTGAACAATTCATCTCATACATCATAAATTGAACCAGTTTGGTCTAGTGGTTAGGGAGCCAGACTCTTATCTGGGAATACCGGGTTTGATTCTACCCTCCCCCACAAAGCCAGCTGGGTGACCTTGGGCTAGTTACAGCACTCTTCTGAGCTCTCACAGCCCCACCAACCTCACAGGGTGTTGTGTTGTGGGGGAAAGAATAGAAAGCTTTGGCAGCTGCTTTAAGTCCCCTTAAATGGGTGAGAAAAGTGGTGTAGAAAAGCCAACTCTTCTTCATTATCATCTTCATTTGTCACAGTAAACCAGTGTAGATTTTAGCTCCTTCACTTGCCAGACTTGGCATGAATATTATGCCAATAGTGCACGACCCCCCCCCCAATGTCTACATTTTTCTTTTAAGCAGCAAATAGTTCAAACTGCACACACAGTGTCTTCACAATATTACCTGCAGTTGCTGTTTTACCCCGTACAATTTGCACAATACTAATATTCAGTGTTTGCTTTCAGAGCAATACTGTATTATTTCCTTGTACTGTAAAACTTCAAGCATGGGACTGAATCATGGAAACCTTCTGCCTTTGTGTGGCTTTGCAAAGGTGCACATATACACATCCAGTCAAAATTCTTCTCCAGTCTGTGGTGCATGCCCACCAATATCCCTGTGTCTCAAAAGTAAAGGTATATTCACCAAGATCAGACCCATCTCACACCAGAGAAAAGGATTCATTTTACTTTCTCCAGCAGGCTTAAATTGTGCCATTAAAGGTGCCCATGTCTTACACCATAAGCACCCTTGTTTTCTTCAAATCGGGCTAAAAAGAAGCCCTAATCATCTTTCTCCAAACATGCACCTGTCAGCCCACTACTATTGGAAGCAAGGAAAGCAAGATCGAAAATTTCCCTGAAAAATAGGCATGCTTTCATGTGGATTTCTGCTTTCATTTTCTTAGCTTTTCCATTCCCAGCAAGTGAACACTGGTATGAAGGGGGAGGGGGAGAATGGGTTATACTGCTTATTTTATTATTTTCTCTGGAAACTTTCAGTGATCATTTAGGCCTATGGGTGTGAATCTACCCAAACTTTCTTTTTTCCATAGTCATCATGGCTGACTATGGAAAAAAGAAAGTTTGGGTAGATTCACACCCATAGGCCTAAATGATCACTGAAAGTTTCCAGAGAAAATAATAAAATAAGCAGTAAAACCTGATATATGGCCTGTAGATGTGCCAGGAAAGGGGGGGGGATGCTGACTTAATTAAGGAGGACTGCAGCCCTCAGTCTATCAATTTATATATTATATTTAATGGCATTTACATCCTGCCTTTTCTCCAAAGCGTACAAGGTGGTACATACTGATGCCTGAACCTCAGGTGGAGGCCGTGGCCAAGATTGCCTATTCCTAACTATGGTTGTTGTGCCAGTAGAAGCCTTTTCTGGACAGAGATGACTTGGCCACAGTTATCCATGCTCTGGTAACCTCCAGACTAGACTACTGTAATGTGCTGTACATGGGGCTGCCCTTGAAGACGGTTTGGAAGCTGCAGCTAGTTCAGAATGCAACAGATAGATTGCTCACCAGGACAGCTGGCCGGACGCACATCATGCTGGCCTTAAAAGAGTTGCACTGGCTGCTGATTTGCTACCGAGCCCAATCCATGGTGTTTAACTTATAAAGCCAAATTACTTGGGCCCAAAATATCTGAAGGAACGTCTACTCCTATATCAACCTGACCATGCCTTAAGCTCTGGAGGGGAGGCCCTCCTGGTTGTCCTACCGCCCTCAGCAGCAAAAGGGACAGGCACCCGGGGGAGCCTTCTCAGTGATGACCCCTAGGCTATAGTCTCCCCTTTGAAGTGTGTCTATCACCTTCATTGTATATGTTTAGGAAGGCAGTGAAAATGCACCTGGTCTTTGGTTAAATTGGGATATACTTTCCCTTCCCACTTGCAGATGCTACTGTTTTAATGCATACTGTTATTGTTTTAATGATGTTTGATTTTAGATGTTGTTACCCACCCAGAAACCTTCGGGTATAGGGCAGGATAAAGATTTAAATCAATCAAACAAACAAATACTATTCCTCAGTTTTCACTGTAAATTCAAGCTTGGACTGCACTAATGGGAGGCTGTGTTCAGACCTAACAAAAGGAGCGCTTCAGAGGCCCCGCAGAGAGAGAATGTGCGGCTCTTGGGTTCACACTTGGTCATATTCTGGAATATATCTCAGGATAGAGGTCTGTTGTCCACATGCTAAAGCAGAACCTGGCAGGGTTCACTTGTAGCCTGCTGAAGCCTGTGTTAGCCTGTGGACAGCGGGGCCCTGTTCTGGGATATATTCCAGAATAAAGCCAAGTGAGAACAGGCCCTATGTCTGATCACAGCCTTAGTGCCACCCTACATCAAAAACTCTGGCTCAAAAGATGAGCCATTTAAGCATACAAACATGTGTGCAGACAGAGAAAGGATGAACCAGTCCAACAAGTCCTTATTTAAATAACCTTCCCAAACTGTCCGTATTATTTATTCATTTTATTTATTTCTTTGAATTTTTATCCCACCCTATACCCAAAGGTCTCAGGGCGGATTACAGCATTAAAAACCAGTGAGCGTATAAAATGAGCATTAAAACCATGACAGTGCCTGAATGTGGAGAGGAAAGCCATTTCCTTGTTTAGCCAAAGGCCGGGGCAAAGACCTATTATAGAATGTCCCAGGCTATAAGTTTTTATACTCCAGTAAAACCTAGTTCATTTTCCTTGAATCTGCATGTGTAGTGAGAGTAGAAGGAAACCACAGATTTTGGCTCTTCACTTCTGCTCATTTTGGGTGCTAGGAAAAGCAATAGACAGGATTGTATTTGATTTTTTAAAAAATTACTGTTGTCATGAAAATAATGTTCCATTTCACAAGCCATTTATGAACCTATCTAGATTTTTTTTAAAAAAAATGTTTTCCATGTAGCGTGCACATTTTCATTAAAAGCCCACCTATGCTGCTTGGGGCTAAGATGGGGTCACTTTAGAACATAATGCTGAAAAACCATAGCATTAAAAAACTTTCCTTTTTTGTTTCATATACTGAAATTTAATTACTGGCATGCGTACAATGTTTGCAAGAGATGTGATAAATATTGCATGATTTAACAGTTAAATTATGCACTGTATATCACATATTTCTTACAAACAGTAGATCAATGCCAGTAATTCTGTCCACAATTTCAGTTCTTTTTACCATAAACCCTTAATTATAATTACAGATGATATTGTGTAGCCTGCCAGTTGCTCTAAACCAAAAGCATAGAACAAGTGGAAAATTAGAGAAAAGCATCTGAGCGTGACAGTGATTTTCCAGACTACTATTTTTATGGAGCCCTGTTCACATTAGCTTGTCAGCTTCAGAACCTTTGTGAATTTTTGGAAATTCTAGGGTATATTTTAAGATGCATATTAATAACTGGGCCTCACAGCTGCTCTGCACAAACAGCTGCTTTCCCTAGAAATGGGTTTGGCCCTGGATGAGAGGACAGCAAAGACAGATTTCTAGAAAAGAAAGCAGTAGGCAAATTTCTACTGAGAAATCTCCATTCAGCTCCCACATTAACCAGTAGTTCTACCTAACCTACACCGTCTAATATGATTGGGAACAACAACAGCTTTGCACCTTTAATTCACTTGTCTCCTTGAGAGCAGGCACATTTGTTCTTGAGCAAAGAAAGATTATTTGATGATTGATTGATTGATTGATCAATTAATTAATTAATTAATTTTCTTTTAATTTTTATCTGTTCCCAAAGGTCTCAGGGTGGGTGGCAACATTAAAAAACCAAATGCAAAAGGAACTTATTAAAACAATAACAGTGCCTGAAAGTGGGGAGGAAAAGCTATTATTTCCTTATTTAGCCAAAAGCCACTGCAAAGAAATGGATCTACACAGTTGTCCTAAGCAGGTGAAGTGAAGGTGCCTGACACACTTCGGTGGGTGGTAGGTGGGAAGACTACTCCCTAATTCGGAAGCCATCACTATTAAGGCCCTATCTCAGGAGCCCATAGCTGTTGCTACTGAGGATGGTGGTACATGGCATGGGCAGGTTGAGACGCAAGAAAGATTTCCTTTAGATTTTTGTGGCCCAAGTCATTTAGGGCTTTATAAATTAAGGTTAGCACTTTGAATTGAGTTCAGTAGCAAATTGGTAGTGAACTGGGATGAGGTAATAGTTCAGAAGGTAATTCACACAGCAAACCATGTTCACAACCTTTACAGATGAAAGCTTTGTTGACTGTGAGGAATGGCAGCATTCTTAGGTGCCACCACCTTGCCCTTTTCTCTTGCCTCCACGTATGAACCGACACGGGTTTGAACCTGTCTGAGACAGTTGTCCTTGTTTTTCCATGGTAGGTTGGGGGACCATCTAAACTCTGCGCAGGTAAAAGACATAAGGAATGATCCAGGCATCATTTCTAGCAGTGCATGCTCAGTGTGGGCTAAGAAAGAAAGCTGGATGAATCACTTCACTCATACACATCATAATCTGGTGCTCAAACAGAAGTCACATGTGGCAGACACAAGGCCTTTCAGGACCCACTAAGGCCGTGATGAGACACATTTAAAAAAAGCACCTCTGAAGTGACTTCAAGATGGGAATACATGCCAGTCTGCCCCTCTCCCTCTAATTAACATGCTTTGCTAAAAACTGGGGGTTAGGAAAGGGTTGGGAACATGAGGGGCACACACCGTCTCCCTGAGGCGCCTCTGAGGTGCCCTGTTGTCAGCTCAGTCCCAGATATATGATGCTGAACTGAGGAGCATTAATTTTGACAGAGTACCTGTCTGTCCAGCCTGTACATTATTCAGGCTTGCTTAAGGGATTCACAGATTAATAGCTGCTATTTAGCAAGAGGATTGCAAAAGAATTTACAGGAAAAAACTGGGTTCTAATCAAACATACCAAAAATTCAAGCCAAACAAAACAGTAGAGACTTGTGAAAGCTAAAGAGAGATAGGTACCTCTCAGGTAGATAAATTGCTTCCTCCCCCCCCCTTACACCATCTATAGATGGCTTCATTTACCCACAGAAGCAAATTGTGGGGGCTGAGAAACAGCTACAAAAAGACTTCCCCCCTCTCCACCACTTTCTGCTATAGAAACTCCACTGAATCAAAGGCCTTTTCTGCACTTACTCTAAGTCCTGAATAGCCCATGATTGGGAATCCCAGTAGACTCAATTAAACGAGTCTACTAGTGAACCAGAGTGGTCTCTGGTCCAGAACATAGAGGCATACCAAAGGCTACCTCCCATGTTTGTGCCTTCTTCCTAAAGCATGCTCCTGAAATATGTCCTCCAGAAGCTCCAAGGCTAGAAATGTTTGTCTTAGCCCTTTGAGTGCTCAGAGCCCAGCCTTGAAGACCACAGATGCTTCAAGGCTGTAGCTGCAGCTGGACTAAACCCATATTGTTCTGGAAATAGCACTGTTCCAGACCATGCCTTTCCATGGTTGAAACCAATGGGCCTGGCTGGATCAGACCCACTGATTCTGACTACGGACGGTGCAGAAAAGACCAAAGAAGCTTCTTCCAGCAAAACGTAATTGGACAGAAGCTAGCATGTCAAAGCTGTAGCTCCATATTTACTGGAATTGTTAAAAAAAATTATAACTCAGTGATTGATACCTGCTCTTACCCACTTATTTCAATAAAGCAGGCATAGGATGGTAACCTACCAAGACCCTTGACATCCTACATCACATCCTACAGCCCATGTTCACAGTCCCCAGTCATTACAGAAACCAAACAAATTCCTACACTAATGGTACTGTACAGCTATTCAAATTTCATATCTGCCATGCTGTCTCTCTGATTCGTTGGCATTGTAAAAAAGGGTGTTATTTCCACATGTTATCCGCAGTAGGGCCTGGAACATATCTCCCGTGGATACTACAAGGATCCAACTGTACTTAAAAAAAAACAGCTGTAGTTTAAGGGGAGAACAACTGCCTTGAAAGCCTAAAGCTAATCGGGATCATTCCCCAGCATTTCACGGGAAGAAAGTATGGTGGACTGCTTCCATATTCTTGCCGAGGAAATTGCCTCTATGTATTCTTGCCATCATCCAACCATTGCTGTTTCATGATCATGGCTACACATAGAGAGTTTGAGAACTTCCAGAAAAAATTGAGTCAAATCTTTCCTAACTTAGCCATGAGAAGAAGAAGAAGAAGAAGAGTTGGCTTTTCTACCCCACTTTTCTCACCCATTTAAGGGGACTCAAAGCGGCTGACAAAGCTTTTCTATTCTTCTCCCCACAACAGACACCCTGTGAGATAGGTGGGGCTGTGAGAGCTCAGAAGAGAGCTGTGACTAGCCCAAGGTCACCCAGCTGGCTTCATGGGGGAGGGCAGAATCAAACCCAGTATTCCCAGATAAGAGTCTGGCTCCCTAACCACTAGTCCAAACTGGCTATGAGGTGATACTAAGCCAGTCAAAAGCTCTTGATTTAATTTATGTCACAGATCTGTTGTAGGATTAAGAGGAGGAACTGAAGTAAACATTTGATCCATCAGCAAAGTGTCAAACAGTTTTCCTTTTACATTATCTAGCCTAAAAAAAATTCCTTTTGAGTTAAATAATGGTGAAAGAAAATAACCAGTCATTTTGCTGATGTGTTCACTCAGTCGGAAGGAGGACTGAATTTGAATTAAAACTTAAAACAAAGCATCCTAATGCATCCAAGGGTGGTGGATTATTTTCTTATTTTTTCACATGTGATCCATTCTTGACTTTCGGAATATTCTAGAAAGAAGCAACTTCATGCTAATTTCAGATCAATAGCTTGTCTACACAGTGCAACATATTGGCAAGTCCAGTAGTATCACTGGTTTTCCTAATTTAACTTCCAGAAGCATCAATGCTCAACATGCTCTGTAAATAAAACGTACATTGAATTTCAAAAGGTTATTTTCTTATCTCCTTGTAAACACTTGCTAATAGATGCAGGCATGATTGTTTAATTAAATCAGCAAATGCCTTTTTGAATCTTGTCCTTGAGCAA
The DNA here is from genome assembly GCA_023333525.1 of Aspidoscelis tigris stejnegeri. Lineage (NCBI taxonomy): Eukaryota > Metazoa > Chordata > Lepidosauria > Squamata > Teiidae > Aspidoscelis > Aspidoscelis tigris. The sequence continues at coordinate 77,150,629 of JALMGA010000005.1, read as the reverse complement.
TTTGCATAAGTGATAAATCTGAAGATGCTACAAAAAAGGTCATGTTACTGAGTGATTCATCTTTCCCCAAGGGAATATGCGCTCTTCTTTAGCTAGCCCTCCTAAAAGACAAGTACAACCCCCGCCTGGCTTTCTTTAAGATAAGCAAATGTTGGTCTTGCAGCTTTTGAACAATTTGCTGCATAGATAAGAGTTATCTTCCATTTCACTGCTGAAAAAAATACCTAAGAATATGTGGCTGATAGAGGAGGCAGCCTGAAGGTTTCTGGTGCCAAGGGGACTGTAGTAAAACTTTACTTTAAATATGTTTTAATATTTGACATATTTCATCTTTTTTATTTTTGTGATCTGCCCTGGGACCTTTTGGAGACAAAGAAGAAGAGTTGGTTTTTCTACCCTGCTTTTCTCACCCATTTAAGTAGTAAATATCCCTTTTCTGGACAATACATTGAAACATATGGGAACTGGTTTTCTTGACCCACTCCTGCCTGGATTTTGCACTTCCCTTCCCATCCACTCGACGGGAAAGGAGTGTAATGAACTAACAGTGACTAGCGCTCGCGCTTGGGAGTGCTAGTCAACATTAGGCTCCCCTCCCATGATTGAATACTGACCTCCATTTGATCGCGGGGCTGATCCTCTCCAGGGCACTGCCATCTGGAGTGTAGCACCCTCCTTGAGTGTAGTAGCATCAGCCTTCTCTAGGTGCAGATGCTCTTCCCCAGATGTTGCCTAATTATTAACTATGGGCCAAAGTACAAAAAGGCCTCAGGTCTCATTGTGGACAAAGTTCGCCTCGATCATCACGAGGCACCATGTTCCTGCTCTTACTTGTAGGGTCAGTCTTGGAAAATAGTGTAGAATGGTGGGTCTTTTCATCCAGGCTGTCAGACGGTGGAGTAGTGCAAACCACTACTTTCTCTCCAGTGCTGCTCAGCCCTGTTTATCAGGGCTTCTGGAGGGAGGCGTCCTCAATATGCTGATGACTCAGCTTTATAACTCCATAACAGTTGAATCAGCTGTAAAATCCCTCAAGCAATGTCTGCACGGAGGGATGGGTTGGATGACAGCCAACAAACTAGGGCTGCTGAATCATGTATGATGAGATGGAGACCTTAGGGTGAGTGATTCCCAGAACTGAGGAATCTGCTTATTTTAAATGTTTCACTTCCTTAGAAAGAACATAGGCTCAGCATAGTTTGAGATTGCTCCTAGAATCATCACTGTCAACAGCTCGGAGCACCTAGCAGCACTTTGTAAATGTTTAAGTCCTGTCAAGCTGCCTTGATATAGCGATAAGAAGCAATAATATTGCCCCCCCTCTTTTTTAGCTTCCTACCTGAACAGCCCTGGACACAGGGCTGCCTTTGCATGTTCTGATGCCACACAATCCAGACAGTTCAGCCACCATTGGGTTTCCGGAAGGATATGTCACCACCTCTGTGCATGCATGGTTGGCTATTTCAACCTCCATACATACATCCTGGATGTAGCTCCAAAGGCTGCTCCATCCAGAAAGATAAGTGTATCTCTAAAAAGCGCTAAAGCTGGAAAACCTGCAACCAGTGCTGGGTTTTCCAGCAACAGTTAAAAGCTTGTATATCCCTGTGGAAAGGGACGGTCTGATCTAAACTGGCAATCTCATGTTTAGATTATGACACTCTGCTCCATGCGGGATATATTTGTACCTGCTCTGGGAACTGCAGCAACAAAGTATTAATGCAAGATGGAACTTGTGGCCTCCGCTGCAGGAGCTCCTCAAATGATCTTAAGGTGCTCTTTTAAGGGCCATATTCAAGGTTTGATCAATGGAGGTCAGAGCCCTTAAAAGAACACCTTAAGATCACTTGATGGGCTCCTGCAGTGAAGGCCACAAGTTCCATGTTGCACTAATCCTTTGTTGGGCATTTTTTGTAGTGGTGACAACTATCGAAATTTTTCTCCTGGTTGATGATTATGAGGTACCCAAAACTATTTTTTATGCAGGCACATAGCAAACATATATTTTCAGTCACGCTTCCTCAGTGTGAATAGATGAATTTTCTCTTCTCTCAGGGAAAATAAAGTAACAATAGGGGTGGGGGGAAATGGAGAGGACCACACACACATACACCCCCACCTAGCAACAAACCGAAATGACCCCAGTAGCTTCGCTATTGCTGGTACATTACATTAGACACAATGCCAAATAAACAGAAACTGTGTTTGGAAGATAACCAGAATGAATAAAACAGCAATACCATAACTAACAAAAAATAGCTGAAACTTGGGAACTGTTGATATTATTCAAAGTTACCTCACTGATTCCTAAATCATTGGTTGGGATTCAAATGAACAATAAGCCACAATTCCAGACATTATATCTGGTTGACTTTACAGCGGATAACAGTATTTAAAAATTGGTGCAAAATTAAGGTGCAAAGTGAGGACTATTTGAATACCTTCTTTTCCCACACCCACATTTTAAAAAAAAAAATACACCATGCAAAACAACTGGAGAAAACAGCCTTAACTTGTGCTGTGACATGGAATGATGAAAGAAGAGTTGGCTTTTCTACCCTGCTTTTCTCACCTATTTAAGGGGACTATGTTTGATCACTGTTTAATGCCCAGCAGTTGCGATCAGGGAAGTGGCGTTGGGTGGGATTTCCCTGCCCTCACTCCTATCAGGAGAAAGGGGGTGGAGAGAAGAAGAAGATGCGGTTTTCTGACATAGGGGTTTAGCGCGGTTTGCATGGGGATAGGTGTATTCAACTTGAGCCAGCGCTTTCGTCAATCGCATGAGGACATGTCAATTTGAACTAGACTCCATATTGGGAATATCACGAATCCAATCTGAAGTAAACAGAGTGCATGGGGACAAACCCAAAGTGGCTGACAAAGCTGTCTGTTCTTCACCCCACAAAAGACACACTGTGAGGGAGGTGGGGCTGTGAGAACTCAGAAGAGAGCTGTGACTAGTCCAGGGTCACCCAGCTGGCTTCATGGAGGAGTGCGGAATCAAGTCCGGTATTCCCAGATAAGAGTCCAGCTCCCTAACCATTAGACGAAACTGGCTCACAAGAAACTGGCAGACAGAAGTCAGCAGTCACTATCACAGGAAACCCCCAGATAGTTATGGTGTTTTGGGGATGTTGCCTTGATATCCCGGGATCATATTCGGAATGTCACGAATACATGTGGTGTTCCCAATATAGTCCTGAGAAAACTGCAGGTTTTAACTCATGTCTGGAGGCAGCCTAACATATGAGTCCAGCACTCTAACCACAAGAGCAAACTGGCTCACCATTTATACCATCAAACAGAGCAAAACAAAGCATCTCTGAGTCACCTCAGAGGCTGCTTAGAGATTGTTTTGAGGTGGGATTCTTCACACGCATGTCTGCTCCTCTCCCTCTCATGAACCTGCTGTGCTACAAAATGTGTATTAGAGAAGGCTTGGGAACACAAGGTCCAAACACCATCTCTGAGGTCCTTCTGAGGTGCCCCTTGTTATATCTTATCACAGCTATAGTAGAATGTTAATATTCCTAATGGTCCTTAGTATTTTGCTCTCTTCCTGATTGCTTCTGTTTTCGCACATTTGTCTCTCAGCTGTTTCAGATCTCCAAACAAAATTCAGTATGAAGCAAAACAACCTAAGTAAACGCTAAATACAGCTTTCAAATGATGGTTCTATTTATTGAAAGAAAAAAGTCACCCAGGACACTTATGTGAAAGACTAATTGATCCTAAATGTAACACCGGGTTGTGGTACATTTAGCAGCCACAACTGCAACTAAACACTTCTGATAACTGGCGATCTGGCCAAGTGTTTAAAGGAAGAAGAAGAGTTGGCTTGTCTACCTTGCTTTTCTCACCCACTTGAGGGGACTCAAAGTGGCTGACAAAAGCTTTTTATTCTTCTCCCCACAACAGAACACCCTGTGAGGTGGGTGGGACTGTGAGAGCTCAGAAGAGAGCTGTGACTAGCCCAAGGTCACCCAGCTGGCATCATGGAGGAGAGAGGAATCAAACCCATTATTCCCAAATAAAAGTCCAGCTCCCTAACCACTAGACCAAACTGGCTGGAGTGGTAGCAGACCATTTAGACCCCAACTAGACAGGACAAATATAGCACCATTATGGCATTGCTATATATGTTGTAGGCAACTCCATCACAGCACTATTTTTGTGCCCCTACAAAGCGCTTTTAACTGTTGCCAGTGCTGGTCATGGGTTTTTTAGGTGTAGCATTTTTTAGGAAGCCACTTATGTTTCTGGACAGAGCATCTGTCGTAGCTATGTCCAGCACACATGTGTGGAGGCTGAAACAGCCTACCACGCATGAACAGAGGTGGAGATGTGCACATCCAGGAATTCAATAGCAACCAAATTGCCCCGATTGCACATCACTAAAACTAGCAAAGGCAGAAAATAATGGGTGTTTTTCCACTGTCACTAGAAATACCCATTAAGTACCCATTAATGGGCACAAAAATGTCATTAAGTACCCATTAATGGGTACTTAATGGGTATGTCTAGTGACAGTGGAAAAACATCCATTGATAACAGGGGATCAATATCCTGCATTATTGTTTCTTTGTATGGAGGCAGCCAAATATTGTAAGGCTGCATTTCTATGAAATGCAAATGAAATGAACGTCAGTCTCACTGTGCATTCTGCATTACACACAAATTAGCCAACCCTGGATTGAAATATGCATGAAGGAGAAAGTGAGAATGGAAGCGAATCCTCTCCTTAGGATGTGGCAGGATCCTGCCCATTGCTCCAGGACCTGAATGTCACGAGAAGTACTTAAGAACAGAGGAAGGAATCAGTGTAGAACATTTCAAACGACTGTGGTGATTCCAGAAAGTAATTTACAGTTGCAGCAGTAGGGGTGTGCAAGAATGCAATTTTCGGGATTCAATTCAATCCAAATCAAATACCTGACAATTTGATTCAATTTGAATGTTTAAAGTTTGAATTTAACCAAATTCAATTTGAATTTTGCACTTTTGAATGTCAACAACATTCGTAGATGCCCGTACAAATCTTCCCCGGGTCTGCACACACCCGTACGCACCTGTAGGCATCCCGTATGCAACCCATTTTCATTGCGTACAGGTCCATAGAAATGTGTACGGATGCGGGAAAGGTGCAGATCTTCAAGTATGCATCATGTACGAACCCGTACACACATGAATGTCCAAATACTTCAAACGAGTAGATCCGAAATTTGGCATTCAAATTGAATCTTTAAATTAGAATTTAAGGACATTTGATTCCAATTCAAATCGTGAAATTCAGTCGATTCGATTGAATTTCGAATGCATTCAAATATTCGTGCACATACCTATGCAGCAGAAGTATCTTGAATTTTATCATCCTGTTATTTCTGTGCATGTTGCATTCCATTGTCTCCTGCTATTCAATATTCTTTTCTGGGGTTTGAAACGGTGAACACAGTCAAAATATACTAGGATGGGAAGGGAATAGACATGGACTTATTTTGTTTCTAGGATGCAGCTGATCTCATGGCAGTGGTGAACAAAGAATTTAATGCTGTTGATCAGTATCCCATCCCTGGACTCCAGCACTGAGGTCACAAAATAATGACCCTCTGTCTGCAGGTAAATAAGCAGCTTGATCAGGCAAGGAGCAATTGACTGCTCCACAGTTCTAACGGTGGTCCTGGATTGCATCCTTCCAATCCATGTACATTTAAACTTACTGAAGAAGACGGCTTCTTCTAACAGATTCTCTATAGCAGCGGTTCTCAACCTTCCTAATGCTGCGACCCCTTAAAGGAGTTCCTCATGTTGTGGAGACCCCCAACCACAGAGGCGGAGCAGCTGGGAGGTGGGAGGGAAGGGCGGCGGGAGACTCATCGCAACCCCTCTGAAAGGGTAATTCAAACCCAAAGGGGTCCCGACCCCCAGGTTGAGAACCACTGCTCTATAGGGACATTTGTGTTCTGGCTAAACCATATATAGGACTGACCTAATTTCTGTGAGTCTAGTTCCTAGATGCAGGGTTCTAAAAATGTACAGTATGATCATTTTTGAACTGTCACTGAAGTGAAGCAGGTATCAAGAAATCACTTTACAGCAGTTTGACATGTTTATGAATAAGGTGGATGATAAAAGAAAAATCAATACAAGCTAAAACATGTAAAAACTCTTGTGTTTGTATAGCATTACTGATAAACAAGTGCTTGCCTGTATCTCAGTTTATACAGATTGCTCTTGTATTCCAGCATTATTGTATCAAGTGGAAGTTGCTGTAGTTCAGTAGGACGGTATATCTGTTCTACGCATAATCCCAGATGGCAGTGACAAACCATTGCTGCACTGCTGCTAAGAAAACTGTATGGACGTGTCCATGTAGCCAGTGGGAACAAAGCTCAAATTGAGGAAGTCTTTGGTCTTTTCTTCTTCCAATTTAAAATGGCTTATTAAATTATTATAAGGCAGTGATGGCGAACCATTTGAGCTCGGTGTGTCAAAATTCGCAAGAAAACCTAGCTTAACTCAGGTGCTGTGTCACATCTAGAAATATCCATAATTTTGTGATATTTGTAGCTCTAGTAAAAAAGTTATATTTTTGATATATATATTTTATTAAAAGCAAAAACAAATAATTTACATTAGTGACTTTTGTTGCTAAATCTTAAATTGAAAGTTGGTATTTCATACACTTCAAGAACAAGCAAGCACGACACGTCCAGGTGCCAGGGTGACCAGGTGTGTCACCCAAAAGGGCTTGGCATGTCACCTGTGACACGCGTGTCATAGGTTGGCCATCACCATTATAAGGCTATAGAACTTTAATGTGGATTCTGTTTTAAGCATAAGATAGCCAGTTTTTTGGAGAAGCTATTTTCTTATTCCATCCCACATAAAATACTGATCTGTTTAACCATAAAGTAAGAACTCCTGTTTTTCAGAGAAATTTGGAAACACGCCATCTAATAGACTTTGGTAGGCCATGGACAGCATCCCAAAGATTTTTATTTTTTAAGAAAGGGGGTTTCTAATATCAAGTGCAATTTTTATTTATTTGCATTTTTATCCCACCCTATACTTGGAAGATCTCAGGATATGTTACAGCTATTAAAAAAATGAACACACTAAAAACAATAAGTGCCTGAAAGTGGGTAGGAAAGCTGTTTTCTTACCCTAAGGCAAGGAGATAATGAGTTTTCATGTATGTAGTGAACGTGCCTGGTGTACTTCAGATGGGAGGCAATTCCATAGTCAAGGGACCACCACCAAGAAGTCCCTATTCTAAGTCCGTACCTCTTCAACTACTTTTGATGGCTGTATAACTAGGAAGGGCTCCCCTGCTGATCTTAAGACAAGGGCAGGCTGATTTGGGACAAGGTATTCCTTTAGATATTTAGGGTCCATTCAAAATAGCTGTTCTGGCTTTGAAAATATTTAAAATCTTGTTGGAGATTATAAGTAGATCAGTCTGAAGTTAGCAGAGGGAAGAATACATATTTTATCTTACTTTCACAATGGTAGCATGTGGGCTTTTATGGCAGAAGCAAGTAGGGATGTGCACAGATATTAATAACCTTTGAAATTCAGCCAAATTCAGACATTCAAACTCTAATCAAATGTTATGATATTCGTATGCTAACATTCGAACTAATACAAATGTTTCCAGACATTTGTATGAATAGTTCGGACATTTGTTAAGCTGGGGGAACATATCAGATACGTATCTATTCGTATCAGATACGTATCTATTCGTATCAGATAGCATCTAAAGTTTGTACGAATACGTACAAATAGATCTGTATCGAATAGAATTTTACCACATTCAAATGCGATCTATTCGTACAAATACGGATATTTGAATATTCGTGCATGTCCCTGGAAACAAGTAAACAGAGATTCACACCTTAGTTCAGCAAACACGTGACCCATGGGTCATTCACCCCCAGGGATTACGTGACGTAACACTTCCATCCAAGGAAGCAACAAAAGATTACAGCCAGGAAAAGACAAATGACTCATTGACAACTTAAACAAAAGAACTGCCAAACAAACAGCATAGGAACATAAGAGGAGCCCTGCTGGATCAGAGCACAGCCCATCTAGTCCAGCATCCTATCTCACATAGTGGCCCACCAATTGCCCATGGGCATCTCAGAGACAAGAGCAAACCTTCACCTGCTCTCGAATCCCAGCAAATGGCCTTAGAAGCATCCTGCTTGTCCCCCAGCCTGAAAGATGTACTTATTCATTCTAGTAGCCATTGATACATCTGTCAACCATACATTTGTTCAGGCTGGTTGCTGTTACCACCTGGCATCAAATTCCATAAACCAATGACCTTTTTGTGGAAAAATATTTCCACCTGTCTGATCTGACTCTCCTACCCCTCAACTTCATAGAGTGACCCCTGGTTGTAGTGTCGTGTGATAAAGAAATTTTCTCTATCCACCTTTTCTATACCATGTATAATTTTATATATTTCAATCTGTTCCCCTCTTAAATGCCGTCTTTCCAGGCTGAAGAGGCCTATAAGGGAAACAAGGTCTAGGAAGACACCAGTTGCTTTTGACTCTTCCAAGAGCAAAATCCTCTGAAGATGGGTATCGCAGCTATATCCATCAGCTTAGGTTCTCAGAAGAAACCTGGCATGACAGCCCCAAAACTGCTACAAGTGAGATTACTTCCACAATGCTTCCCTATTTTCCAAAACTTATGAAAAATTACCTTTAAGAAAAAGTTTTACTAGTGGCAAGAAAGAAGACATTGGAATAAAAATGTATTGAACATGTATTTGTTACCTATCTGTAAAAAAGGTATGGATAGCCAAAGATTCATGGAGATTTATGAAATATTTAAGAATTTGAAATTTAATTATTCTGAAACAAATAGGTATTGTATCCATTTTAGTTGTTATTAAAGCTGGGAAAATCAAGTTTTAAATAAATTTCTAGCATGTATAAATGCATCTGGCTCTTCACCCCAGGAAATTTTCTAAATCCACCAGCATGTCAGTGAACAAGAATATCTAAATACTAAGAGGCCAGAAGGAACAAAAAGCCATCTCCAAATACGTATATGACTGGTGCTTTGAATACTAAAACAATAATGGATTGTGCAAAAAATAATAATTTTGTCTGGAACTTGCAATCTTGACTTCTTCCTAATGGGAGCTGCTACAGACCTTTGGTATTTTTGGATGCCAATGTTTCTGAAAAAGGAGGAACAGAACTTTTAAGAATGGAGCAATTGCTGCCTTAACACTACAGCTGATTTACATGCAGCATTTCGTTCTATAGACACAGTCCAATAATGATCTCTGCCATTATGGCGCTACGTGATATATCCACAGTTTTCTTGGCAGATACAGAAGTGGTTTGCCATTACTTTTTTCTAGGGAGATGCCAAGAATCAAACCCATGACCTTCTGCTTTCCGGGAAGTTACTCTACTACAAAACCATCACTACTTTCATCTGCAATAGAGCTTGACCTAAATTTGACTGCCCGGTCAGTTAAACCCAATTGACACCCCCAAATTGCAGCCATGTTGAAAAAATTCTCAAGTCATTTTACACTTAGAGAGACTGAATGGTTCTGCTCCAAGCAACCACTACACAAAAGTAGTTCTTGTATGCTGAGGAGATTCTTCAAGAAAATCAGGCTGTGCCAGCAGCCATATTTACAATTCTTTTTTATTAGAGTTGCCCTAGTTTCAGTTCTTTGGTACTTTATGGAACCAATTTATTTTAATCCGCAGTAAAAAAAAAATGGTTCCTTTGTCATAATGTTAAGGCCCTGTAGCTTCAAGGCAGCCAAAATTTAAATTTAGAAGGCTCCTCTTAAGGAACGAGTAAGCTATGAACTCATTAACATCACTTCACATCTAAAGCAAGGGTAACTTATGGCTTAAAGATCAAGTCGATATGGATCAATTTGTCCAAAAGTATTTTGTAGAAAAGGCTTAGAATTACTAGAATGGAACAAAACGTTTAGTAGTTTGGGTCAATGTCCCTAAACTGTCATGTCAGAAAGGTTAATAACTACTCTGTTTTAAGGCCTTCTTGGCTCAGCAGCAATTACCCAAAATATCTGCCCCTCCTCCAGCAGTTAAAAGTGCAACACCCAGTTAAAAGTAAGGCAACCATTGTTACTGTTGAGGGAAACCAATGTGCAAAGGAGTCCTTTGGTGCCTGTGTTCTAGACTTCAGATCTGAAGCCCACAGGTAATTTATTTCATCATTTACTTAAACTATTTATATACCGCTTCCTATTAAAATATAATCTTGAAGTGATGTGCAAAGAATAAAAACAGCTAAAATCATAGTTATATAAAATCAGTTATATATAACTGATTACATAGTTATATAAAATATTCTATCATAGTTATAGAATCAGGGATGGGGGAAACATTGATTCTGGAAAGGCCTTGGTAAAAAGATACGTCTTCAATTGGTTTCTGAAGACCAAGAGTGTAGGTGCCCTACAGGGGACAGACTATTCCAGAGGAACCATCTGAGCTAAGGATGTACTTCTTGGATGCCACTCCATTACCCATGCTTTCCCATTTTTATGCAGAAGTTTTAGAAAAATGTTATTTTAGAACAAAATCCATCTAGCCCATAAAACTTATTTACTCCACTTTATAGGAAGATCTAAGGCAGTGGTTCTCAACCTTCCTAATGCCACGACCCTTTAATACAGTTCCTCATGTAGTGATGACCCCAACCTAACTCTTTACCCTAACCCTCAACTGTAAAATTATTTTCGTTGCCACTTCATAATGACCCCTGTGAAAGAGTAGATCAACCCCCAAAGGAGTTGTGACCCACAGGTTGAGAACCACTGATCTAAGGCAAGTATTTTGTTCAAGAGAAACCTTGAGACTATGGAAGCTGGAAATAATAACATTGAAAGTTGCTGTTTCAGCTCCCCCCCAATCTCTTCAGGTGAGAAAACATCAGTCTCTACTGTGCCAAATTGTATTTAGCCTGTTATGTGAGGTTCAGACACCAAAATCTTCTAAGTTTGCAGTATTATTAAAATCTTCTAAGTTTGCAATTATTAAAATCACAAAAAACAAGGGACAACTTTACTAATGAAAAATTATGACTGCAAAATTCAGAAGCCTTTAGTACAGTATTTATCCTTGCTTTTTAACTACATTTTTTTAAATATCCAGCTTATGGAATGAGCATCCTCTAATTATTTCTACCAAGAAATCTTAACCAAGAGTATATTCCCAGTTAACACAACAGCAGGCACACGTTCTAGCTTTTAAACTTTTATTAATTTTTGCTTAATTTGGTAAGTTTATCTAAAGTAACAATTATATAAAATGGCTGTATCCAATACAATACTCATATGTTCAGAAGCTGGAATAGAAATGCTACTCCCATTTCAGCTATAAAACTTTATTACATACAAAAAGTTTGACCATTAACCTGAAAGTTTTATCAATTTACCAAGTCCAACTTACTCACAGGGGGAAAAAATAATTATAAAGAGAACAAGAGGAGGGAAAACAGTTTCTCTTTTTGCACCATCAAAATCATTTAGAAGTCTCCAGCATCCTTGGTCAAAGCTTTATCCATACATTTGAAACTGGGGGAAACACTTGGCATATTCAAGTAACCCTGAGGATGTGGTGCAAGAGCACAAGAGTCACACATAACAGTCCACTGGCTACTTTGTACAGAAAGGGAAGAAGAGCTCTGCTTTACTGTACTAGTTGGACTCAAAAGGGTCTCTGGAGGAGGAAATTCAAGCTGCTGATCTCTCTTTCCCAGACTGGCGAGGAGTCCAATGGAAACAGGAATGCAATGCTGTGGCGCATCCTTTTTCTCCATGCTAAGTAACCCTCCCCAGGCAAAGTAACCTCCCCCCCCCCTCCTTAAGTCTAGGGCACACTTGCACGCCCCAGGCAGGCAACTGGTTCCTTGCAGACTGCCGTCTAATACAGATGTGGAAAGCAGAGCGAAGGCAAAGGGGCGACACATCTTCACCCTAAAGTGCAGTCAGTCCGAATCAAAAGGGCCGAATCCATATCAAGGTCACTGTAAACGGGGCAACGACGTTCACCTCTGCCGGTCCGCCCCGCCGAGGGGAGAAGCAGAAGAACCATCTTCTCCCCCCCCCCCCCAAAAAGCGGTTTCTTTCGCCTCCCTTATCGAGGAGGGCCGAAGGAGCGGCGGGCAGGCCGGGAGGGTTGGCGGCCCCGCCGAGGGCCTCCCCGTCCCTCAGCGCCCGACGACGGGCAAGCGTCGGAGCCGCACGACGGGCGCCAGGTCGACCCTCAGGATGCGCTGCGCCCTCCGCCGGGCGGCTTCCAGGCTGCGCCGCTTCCACACGCTCCCGCGGACCTTGATGACGGGGAAGGCGGCGGCGGGGGTGGCGGGGGCCGGCGTGGCCGCCTTCCAGATCTCCTCCAAGGAGCGGCCCTCGAAGGGGGTCCAGGGCGGCAGCGGCAACGTCAGCAGCGAGGGCGAGGCAGGGCTGGGCGGCCGCTTCTCGTCCGCCTGGGGCTGCTCCTCCCGCACGGGCGGCGGCGGCGGCTCCCGTCGGGCCTCATACGCGGAGCGGGTCTCCTCAGGCGGCGCCGGGCTGGTTGCCTGTGGGGACGCCGCCGCCGCCGCCGCGACCATCTGCTCGTCGCCGCTGCCGCTTCGCTGCTTCTTCGCCGCCCTCTTCGCGCCGCCTCCTCCTCCTCCTCGGCTCCTGGTGTCGGCGGCGGCGGCCACAGCGGCGACTCGCAGGCGCCTCCCCCTGGCGGCGGCTCTCCGCCACGGCCGGTGCCTCCTGCTCGCGGCCGCCGCGAAGCCCCGGGGCAGCTCCGGCACGACGGCCCGGCAGGAGGCGTAGCCGTAGACGTCCTTGCTGCGCAGGATGACCGGCGAGAACTCGTGGCGGAGGCTGCGCAGGAAGTCCCACAGCTCGGCGTCCGAGCTCATGAACTCCGTGGACTTGGGCACCAGCAGCTTGAAGGCGTCGCCCAGCGCCTTCGTGCCCACGAAGAGCACCTGCGAGCAGCGCGAGTGCACCACTTTCTCCCCGCCGGCCGACGCCGCTTCAGAGCTCGGCGGCGGCGGCGGCAGTCTCAGGCTGGCCGGGGCGGGCACGGCGGCGGCAGGAGCTGCTTCATGGCTGGCGACGGCTCCTCCTTGCTTCATCCTGCTGCTCCTCCCGCTTAGGCGGCGGCGGCGGCGGCTACCACCACTCGTCCTCTCCAGCGCCGCCGCCTGCCGTCGGGCAGCTACTGCGGCCGAGGGAGGGAGCGAGGGAGGGAGGGAGCGAGGGAGAGCGCGATCGCTGAGGGACCGGGGTGGGGGCGCCAGAGTCGTCCGTCCGCCCGTCCGCCCGTCCGTCTCTCTCGGCGGTCCCTCGCCTTCACCCCCCCCCTTCAGGCGCACTTCTTGCCCCTCCCCCACGGCAACTTCTTGCCCCTCAGCGGAGGAGCCCAGGTTGGATCGATAGAGCCTCGCCTACGGCCCGGCACAAAATGGAGCTCTTTTTAAAGCCCCTGGCAGGGAGGCCGCCTTTTTCCACGCCTTTTGGAAACCTTGGCTGAGTGCCATTGGCCCGTTTGAAAATGCGTCACAAAACGTGGCCCCGCCCCCTCGAACGGAGCCACACATCCTCCCGGTTGTAGAGACCACTCTGGCCTCTTAGTTGAAGGGGGTGGTAATGGCAGCCGAGTTGCATGTCTTGGGAACCAACCGTTGGCCATTATTACCCTCAGCCTTTTGACACTCTGAAGGGAGGCAGTTCTAAATGAAAGTGTCAGGATAAGGTACTTGGAAGTTAGAACATACCCAGTGTGGTATCTGCTTAGGTGTAGGCATTGTTGAGACTTGAATGTGTTGGTTGGTTCCGCAGAAATAGATAACTCAGAGATCCCTCTTTGGCAGAAATATATACTTCAAATATCCAACTTGAGGGAAACTTGGAAATAAATACGGAATAAAACTGCAAAAACTTTCAAGTAAACATGAATACGACTGGCTGTTATGGCTTCACTTGTAAACATCTAGGTTTACCATGGTGTTTGCCCTGTAGAATTCAACGCGCCTTGACTATCTTGCATTTAATGGGACTTACTTGTAATAGAAATGGATATGATTGTGTTCTTAGCCATGCATAAACTTCACTTAACTCAAGGGGATTCACTTCTGAATAAATACTTCAACTTGCAAGTCAAACTGGGTCAGGGTGAGGGGAGGGAAAAGTTTATTTTTACGTGTTACTGGTATCTCACCCTTCCCTCAAAAGAATCAGGGCAGAATTCAAATATAATGCAAAACACATTATGAAAATAAAATCCCATACAATGGACTCATCGAGCCAGTAATCTAAACGCCAAAGTTCAAAATATACGTCACTAGTTCACAAAAATAATTCCTAGGTTTTGTTGGTGTACAATCTGTAGAAACATTTCCTTCTAGCTCCCTTGTGCCATGGTAAAGCACCATGTTTTCATTTTTAAATATGTGTAGTGAAGCGACAGGTATGGGCAAACCAGCCAGTGAATTCATCACAACCTATAGAAGGTCCTTCTACCTTCTCTCATTGGGATATTGCCAATCAAGCTCCTTCAAATCTAAGCAACATATCTAGTCTATATTCTTGCAAGCAGACTTCCAGATAAGTGGGGTCTAAACAAGCCCTTCTCGTACATCAGCCATGGATGAGGTGGGGAAAGGTAGGAATAGATGCCTCACCTTTGCGTCTCACCACATTTTGATCGAAAGACCATTCAGCACAATTATAGGCACACACATCCCCTCACTTCACCTGTCGATAGCACAACTCAGTAAACCCACAGTTTTCGATTTAAATGATAACAGTGTAAGGAGAAAAGGTGAAAAGGAGGAGAAAGGAAAACTTTGGCAAGATGGAACACGGGATGCAATCACATCATTTCCCAGTCTTTCAAAGCCCAATGGTAGGGCTTAGATGACAGTTGAAGAAGTGGTCTGGTGGCAAAGTTAAGCAATCAAGTTTGGTCTGTGAGCCAGTTTGGTCTTGTGCATGAGTCAGTTTGGTCATAGAATCATAAAATCATAGAGTTGGAAGGGACCTCTAGGGTCATCAAGTCCAACCCCCTGCTCAAAGCAGGATTTCCTAAACCATCCCAGACAGATATAGGTCCAACCTCTGCGTGAAGACCTCCACGCAGAGGAGAGCTAACCATCTTCTGTGGCAACCTATTCCATTGACTGATTGCCCTCACTGTCAGGAAGTTTTTCCTAATATCTAATCTGCACTGACTCCCTTGATGATCTTGTGATTAGCGTGTTCGACTCTTTGGTGGTTTCCGGGTTTGATTTTGCTCTCCTACACAAAGCCAGCTATGTGACCTTAGGCTAGTCAAGAGTTGTCTTTCCAAGCTCTCACACAGCCCCACCTACCTCACAAGGTGTGTGTTGTGGGGACAGGAAAACAAGGTTTGTCAGTCGCTTTGAGACCCCTTAAAGGTGAGGAAGGTGGGCTATAAAAGCCAACTCTTTTTCTAAAAACCAACTCTTAAGGAATCAAGTAACTCAGTCTTTTGAATATAAGTTCTACCAAGTTTATTTATGCTTATTCTGCAAAACATTGCTGCCTTTAAACACACAGATTGGTTGTTTGTGTTTGTAAACTGCATTGTTAAACTAAACAGATCTTTAATTAGACGTTATTATCTTGTATCATCAGCATGAATAGGCTGCAGGGAAAAAGAATAAGTGAAAACAAATAATAGTAATACATTTTAAATTGCATTGTATTGAATACTATCATTTATTTCATTTATTGTAGCTTCACACATCTCTAAACGATGCATATGACTAACATATTTATCTGTGTTTATATGAATACTAGGAATGTTCAACTGGTTGTTTCAATACAACTCTGCATTATCAAGGACCTTTTCTGCACTCACCCTCTTTTAATCCAGATCAGTGGGTCCCACTAATCTGGATAAAGTGGAGACCCACTGATCTAGATTACTTGGAGGTGTCAGCCAGATCCGCGCTGTCTCCATGGCTGCACAGCTCCCCAACCCCCATCCACCCCCGAATACCCCCAAGGCTAGGAATGACAGTTCCCAGCCTCAGAGCCTGGAAGGTGGTGTTTTTCGGCAGCATGTTATGGCACACCACTGAAAATCACCCCTAGTAGTTCTGAATCACAGAGGTGTGCTTGCTGCACACCTCCCATGATCCAGTATAATGCCTTTGGTCTGGATGTAGGTCTGATTAAATGGGTGTACAAAATATCCTGATTAAGGGACTCCTTAAACCAGATCTGGCTTGGTCTGCAGTAGACCGAGTGGACCAGCAGGAGTTATGGCCTCATAGAGCCACATTAATCTGTGGATGTGATCTAGAAGTGCTCTACACAGACTCTTAATCTGAATTAAGGGTCCATGCAGAAAGGCCCAAGGAGCCTAGTGCTTGTGTGGACTGGGATTCATTTACAGAACTCCTGGGTGGGGAAAAGAGCACTTATTTTCACTCGTCTGATGCTTCAGGTGCTTGAGGGAGAGAAGGGCTATAAGGCAGCATGATGCAACTTGTGATGACATCATCAAACAGTGACCAGATATACATCTAGTCTTTCTAGTAGTTTTCTTGCTTGAATCACAAAGCTTTATGTCACTAGCATTCTGATGGTATGACACTCCTCAGCAACAGATGATCTTCACAAAGATGTTAAATAGGTTGAGAATAACACTAAATGTTGTGGAATCCCATACTAGAAACCATCTAGGGCTGTGCAAAATTTTCCTAGCATGGCTTTAAACAATTTATTACCCAAGCAGCAAAAATAATAGAAAGCAATGTCACTGGTTTCCAGATTAACTGTTTAAAAAAAAAAAAGAAGTTTGTGCCTTCATAGCCAAAAGAAAGAGAGAAAGAAAGAAGCCTAAAGATAAGCACATAAGATTCAGTTACTAAGGACTTCTCCTTACCTGCCTCCTTCTGGAATAAGGTCTAGTACAGAAAGGGCCTAGGGCCTAAGGGTGTTTCCACACCGGCTGCGGAAACCCCATTAAGAACACATTAAAGACACATAGAAGACACATACAGTACTTACCTTCCGCACTGGAGGCTCCTCCGGGACCCTTTGCAGTGGCCACTTCCGCACTCCAGCGCACGAGACTTGATCTTAATGGAGTCTCGCCGCTGAAAGATCCGGCCTACGGGAAGACTTTGGGTGTTTTTCCACTGTCACTAGAAGTACCCATTAAGTACCCATTAATGGGTACATAATGGCATTTTTGTACCCATTAATGGGTACTTCTACTGACAGTGGAAAAACACCCCTTGAAACTTCCATCTGGCCCCTTGCCTCGATCCGTTCGGAAGCAGGACGCTTCTGCACACAGAGAGGTGAAGGGCCAGATGTGCCGGTGGCCACCATCTGGAGAAGAGTGGAAGGAGGCCGGTCTGCCTCCTTCTGCTCTTCCCCCACATGCCGCACACCAGTGGAAACATGCGGTGAATGGTAAGTGCATGCTCCAGTCCCACGGTTCCGGGGGCGGCGCCAGCGCGGGAGGCTGGATGCCCTTTGGAATGGGTGCTGTGGCCTCTACACAGCACCTAGGGGATCCGGCCAGCCCAATCAGTCTTTCCCGTGCATGTGCAGACGCGCGGAGCCTCCTCGGATCCATCCCTATTTTGGATGGATCCTCGGGAGGCCGGATCACTGGGACACGGATTTTCTTAAATCAGTTTCTCAGCGGCAGGTGTGGAAGCGCCCTAAGTTTTAATTCAACCTCAGTCCATTTTGGCTGTATTCACCCTAAATTTTTATCCAGTTTCACTCCACTTTCAGAATGAGAGAACACATCAGCAAAGTGACAAGCTGATTTCTTGTGTTAGATAATGAAGAAAGAAAATGGCTGTTCACTTTGCTGATGTGTTCTTCCATTCTGAAGGTTGATTAAAAGTTAGGTGTGAATACAGCATTTCAGAGTGAGAGAACACATCAGCAAAGAAAGTGTCTAGTCATTCTCTCTCCACATTGTGTAACCCGAAGGTGAATTTTATGAGTTAAATAAGGCCAAAAAAAACCAGCTTGTCATTTGGCTGAAAGGGGACTGAAGCTGGTTTAAAACAAAAGTGTAGATGTGACAAAGGAGCCAGATAGGCTGTGGTCACACCTAAGGTTTAATCCAGCTTCTGGCCACTTTCAGAGTGAGAGAATACATCAGCAAAGAGACAAGCTGTTTTCTTTCAGTGTTAAATAACTCAGAAAATTCACCTTTGGGAAACATAATGTGGCAAAAAATTACTTTGCTGGTGTGTTCTCTGGCTCTGAAGGTGGACTGAAGCTGGATTAAACCTTAGGTGTGACACAGCTTTGCAGCAGCTGTTTAAAGCATAGCTGAATTTCTTTGTATTTGAGACTGATCATCCTAATATAGCCTATAGGAGCAAAATGTAAATCGTCCTGAGCTGCATTAAAAATGACCAACAGGATAAGTTATAATATTAATAAACTCACAATATTAAATTCATAAAGCAGCCAAGATATCCTAAGAAGAGACCCAATGAATTTAAAGGTCTTAAAATCAGAGTGAGGTGCAAGTCCCCTGGGACCTTTAATAGTAACTCGTCTATTTTGGATGCAAATGAATCCCTGCAGAGATAAATGGACAATTTGGTGGAAGAAGCAAAAGGTTCTCAGTGGCTGGTTGGGTAAATGAGTCATGTCTTTTGGAAAAGGAAGGGCCTTGGTAGATTAAGCCAAAGGTGGATGGATCAACTAGACTTGACCAATAGCATAGATTGTGTATATCAATTTGTATTCCATAGTTAACTGTGAGTCAAACACATGGATATATTGAAGACGCCCACTCATCAATCTCCTGGAGAAACACTTGGAAGAAGGAAAAAATGAAAGCAAATTAATGACACTTAAATAAGAGAAGGTGTTTTATGCAATATTAAAATGCTTCAGTCTTGATGTAAACACGTATGTAGAACTGATAACAGGATTTAAAACAGTTTTGTTCAGATGTTTGTATGGACCCAGTCACACTATAATGGAGCTTCACCCCATTATTGACTTGATCACATCTATCTAATTTAGCGTTCACTCAGTTTGTCTTCTTTTTTTTTTGCTTTTAAATTACAGTACAGTCATTACATACCACATATTCCATGCGTTTTTACAACTTGCCACCTTCCCTATGGCCTTGCTTTTCAGAAAATTAATACATTTTCACCAGTTTTATACCAATTAATATCATTCAACTGTTCTAAATACAATAGTTTTCTCTTATATGATCAAAATGCATATATTCAGTCATGTATTGACACCTTCTTTCACTCCTTTACTTCACTGTTTCCTCCCACCCCATGTAATAACTGCTAAAGTAGGTCTCAATAATTCCCGTATCAAATACCTATTCTCCTTAATTAAGTCTTTCTTTTATTATTTGTCTTAAACATAATTCTTTAGTTCAAGTTATTTGCATATCTATTTTTAAATTAATCTGCTTTCTAATTTGTTGCTTTCAATCTGTTAAGAATTCCTTAATTTTATTACACTGCCACCATAAGTGCATTTTCTCTTTTGGCCACATCCATGTCAACATTTCAGTGACGTGTTTTTATTAATTTGAGCTAACTGGCATGGAGTTTGATAACACCTATTAATAAGTTTCATTTGTAATTTCATCTTGTTATTCTTTGTAACACTGATTTATTTTATCTATTAATTTATTCCCTCTATATCTATTCTCATGAAAATTTCCCACAGTCCTCAGAGAACACTCTGTACAGCAAATTGTATCTTAATGAACACTGCGTATTTTCCTACGTATATCTTTCTTCCCAAAAAGTTTTGCTTTCATTATTGCCTCAAAAGAGAGATTCTGACATCACCCTTTTCATCTTTTCACCTCCTACAAATTTACTAATTGCCATTACTTTCTCAGTTCATCTTTTTTTGACCAGTTTTCAGTCCTTGCAGCCTCAGTCTGATTAAAAAGTCCTATTTATTTCTTCACCTGCAATCCTCCTCCTTGTTCCCTGTGTGATTAAATGCATTCCCATCAGTCAAATATTGGCTTCTCTGGAGAGGGTAAGGCCACCTCTCTCTGCTGCTGCTACTCTCCCAACCACCAACTATTCCTGTTGTAGTATCCCGGTATATAGCAACTATTAGCTTTGGAATGGCAAGGCCAAAGGTGACTAGAAGAATCCTGGAATTTTGGACAAGCCAACTCCATCTTGTTGAAAAAGAGAAGCCTCAATATGCTCCTCCTTCTACTCCGCCAGGAAGGGCAGAGTGATGAGCCATCCAGATGCAATCTGGATGTGGACATACCACTTAATCTGTTCTCCGGTACATTCTGTTGCACCAAAGGATATCAAATATATGTAATCAAGATATCTTTTGTTACCTAGACCAACTATAATGAGTAAGTGTAAATCTCTGGAATATTTTCAACAGGAATTCAGACAACAATGCAGGAAGAATGGTGTTTACCCATTGATTGAGTTATTCTTCTGTGTGAGCTTCCTCATTGTTTTATCACTATTGAGCAATCAAGTCACCTGTTTGTATTGCCAGAGGGGCAGGGAGCAGCCCTACCTGTAAACCAGAGGCATTTCGAAACCTCAGGACACTTCGGCCCAAACAGGTTGAGTACACTTCCCCATCTGCATTGGCAGGCAAAGGGCGATTTCCAAACGCGTCCTTTCCCTGCCTACATGCGAACGGGGAAGTATACTCAACCCGTTTGGGCCGAAGACCCTCCCCCAGCCTACCCTGATTGGCTGCCTTGCAGCCAGAGGTGGGGAGGCCAATCGGGCCCCTTCCCTGGGGTCCTGCCACCTGCATCAGCCAGGATCAGGCTGATGCAAGTGGCAGGACCCCCACAGCCCCCCCCAACCCACCCCATAGGGCGAGGACGTTCTGAGCATTGTGGCGTGGCGGCCCCTCATTGGCCGGGCACCCATGCCTGCTCAGATGGCCAGTTGAGGCAGCAGGACCCCAGGGAAGGGGCCCAACTGGCCTCCCCACCTCTGGCTGCAAGGCAGCCAATTGGGGGAGGCCGGGAGAGGGGACCAGCTCTCACAGAGAACAAGCAAACGCTCTCCCTCTGGAACAACTGGGGACACGCCAAATACGTGGAGACGCTTTCAGAGCAGTTTTTTCTGCTCTGAAAAGAGAACGTGTGGAGAGCCCGTGGGGATGCTTGGGGCGGTCCAGAACAGATCCTGCCGCCCCTGACGTGCGAATGCGGCATCCCCATGTATTCTCCACGCATTCAAAACCCTTCGTGCAAAAAGGCCTAAGGTGAGGAGCGCAGAAATCCTGGCTGAATTTGCACTTAGGCCTCTGGTATGCAATTAGGACAGCTTTGGTACAGATATTCTGTACCAGAGCTGTTCCAGAGCTGTCCTAATTGCATACCAGAGCCCTAAGTGCAAATTCAGGCCCTATCTCTGCACTCAGCTTGCTTCCTCAAGTGTGATCTGAAGCAGTGGGAAGGGATCTCTGCAAACTTGCTAGAGTGAGCAGTTGCATCATGGCAATTAAAAGTCAAAACAGGAATTCATAGATATGCTAATAAGTTTATAACCAGAATCTACAATTCCAAAGTTTTGGATTTCTGAAGTCTGTAGCAGACTCTGTTATTTTACCAATAACAGAGAGGGAGAAGTGGGCAGGCTATGGGCCAATCAATAGATAATAATTGTTGTCAGGGGAAATGTTCCTTAATTTGAAGCTGAATGAAGGCTGCAATATAGTAAAATAGGTAACCTCACATCCACATATACTTGCAAAAGCCCTGCCTGCCTGACCGCACTCTTATTTTCTCTCACCAGCTTTTGTTTATGTTTGTATGTGTGTGAGAGAGAAAGGGGCAAAAGTGATTATCCTTTTGAGGTTATTCCTTAGAAATGTCCTTATTCATATTTCTGGTCCTCAGAGATATCTTGAAAAGGAAGGAATATTCAACTATACAGCAAGTATAGACACAAGGGATTTGGTTTCACAACCTGGGGGCAATTTGCACTTTGGCCTATAGTTTACAGACTAGAAATGCCCTCTCCCTGCCCAGAGGTTGCCTAATTGTATACTAGCTATGGTGCACAAAATTGCGCACCGCAAGCAAATTAACCCTAACCTAAGCCTTACCTTTGGCGTCCAGCCGGCGACCATCTGAGCTTCTGCCAGCTGAGGAGACTGTCTGAGGTCCTGAGCAAGCATGCTGGGACCTCAGATGACCCCCTGACATGACTGTGACTGCAATGCGCAAAGCGTCAGCATTGCTGTAGCAACAGTGCTGCTGCCCATGCAGTCACTCAGGGGGCTGCACTCAAGATGGTGGTGCCCAGGAGTCGATCGGACGTGTGATTGATCTCAGGTGAGTGAGTGAGCACCTGGGGGTTAGGCTGCCATTGACTAGTACTTGTCAACATTAATTCATTTGCACGCCTTTCCCATCTGCAGGATGGGAAGGGAAGTGCAAAATCAGGCCTGCTCTCTATCACCTTGGAGAGCGAGAGAAGGAATAATGGATTTAAGTTACAACTTTGAGGGCTAGAAGTATAAAAACACTGCTAGGTCCCTCAGACACTTGAATGTCCTTCTAAGAGATGCAGAGTCTCATGTAAGATGTTCAAAGATAGGCAGGAAAGATCCCATCACACAAATGCAGGGTCAGGAACACAGTGACCGCACATCACTATCTGCCAGAAGAGGACCTGAAGTGTTATGATGTAGGTAGGTCTCAGGAATGCTCCTACCTGCCAGGGCTCACGCCTCAAAGTGATGAAAATGTCTGACTCTTTGAGCTACTTTTGATACGTCACGGGCCCAGATGGATATTTTGATGCTAGGGAACTTTTGTTCTCCATCCTTGAAGTGTGCACAGGCCAGGACTTATGGCCTGTATGGGTAGCCTTCCACTCAACTCTTGGGTCAGTCCTATTTTGTTCCTTTTGTAACTTTTTTTTTGAAGTAGGATACCATTGCATCCGCCCTGTTTTCTGTTACAGCAGCCTCACAGTTCTACTTTTAGTCTCTGAGTTTGTGACACCTTCAAGGGCATCTCTTAGTCATGTCCAGCAATGAAAAGTGTTTCCTAAATCTTGTGCTGTTCTGACCATAATTTCCATTCACTGTCATTACTTCTCTTTTTCGTGGGTCTTGTTTGAATTTTTTTTCCTTCCCTATTTTGATGAAGAATTGCCATTTGGTCTTTTAGATCCTCTGCTCTTCCTGCCAGATATTCTTGATTGTAATCATGTCTTCCAAGCAGAAAGCGGACTTTCCTCTTTCATTTGAATTATTCATGGTCACCTTTTGTCTTTTGTAGTGGAGGAATTGCCTGGCCTAAAGCAAATCAAATGCTTCCTATTGCTTTATTTCAAGGGTAATCAGTTCCCAGCACTGTTTTAGAAAAGTACCCTTAGGTTGTGGTCACACCTTCACTTTGAACCTTCTTCTGTCCATCTTCAAATCTGACTGTTCCCATCTTTTCATTTCTATCCGTTTTATTTGTGGACTTTCCATTCAGGAAAGGAAGGCAGAAAGTCCACAAATAAAACAGGTAGAAACAACGACGTGTGAGCAGTCAGAGCTGAAGATGGACTGAAGAAGGTTTAAAGTGAAGGCGTGATCCTGACCTTACTGTATTTTACCCTTAAAATGATCAATCCAAATTAAACTCTTTCACCTGTGATTAGTGTAGCATAAGAGAATCAAAATTATTTTTAAATAAAAAGACTGTTATCTTAATAGAGGTGGCCTATGTTCTCTTCTCAGAACATTTTGGCCTTGCGGTTTTGGGTGTTTCCGCATTGATTGCGGAAACTGGTTTAACCCATCCGAAAGACACATTAAAGTCACTTACTTAAATGCCTTCTGCATTGGAGACACTTTCTAGCACCCTTTGCGGAGGGCGCTTCCGCATTTTGGCGTGCAAGACTTTTTTTAAAAACCAGTTTTGCCTCCGAAATCCGGATTAAATATAAGACCTGAAAAATCAGGTCTTACATCCGTCACTTCCCCCTGGAAGAGATGGATTCCCAGCAGCCACCATTTTGGTAAGGGCGGAAGCAGGACTGCCTGCTCCCGAAGCCCTCCCCCCGCTCGCCCGTCACCGCCAGAAACACGCAGTGACTAGCAGCTCCATGCTCTAGTCCTGTGGCTCCGGGGGCGGTGTCGCCGGCGTGCGAGCCGGAGGACAGATTGGAATGGGTACTAGTGTGTCCGCACAGCACCCACTCCAATCTGTCCTGCGAAATCCGTTCTCCCCACGCATGTGTGGACACGCAGGGGTCCCACCGATCCGTCAGAAATAGTGATGTATCTTCGGGAGGACGGATTGCCGAAAAGCGGATCTATTTAGAGCCGCTTTTTGGTGGCAGATACAGAACGACCCTTTCTGTCCTTTCTGTGAGCCAGTTTGGTCTTCTGCTTAGAGTGCCAGGTCTGATTCTGCAATCCTCCGCAAAGCCAGCTGGGTGACCCTTGAGTCTCCTTAAATGGGTGGAAAAGTGAGGTATAAAAGCCAACTCTTCTTCTTCCTCCACAAAGGAGCTGGGTGACGTTGGGCTAGTCACATCTCTCTTTCTGAGCTCTCATAGGCCCACCTACCTCACAGAGTGTCTGTAGTGGAGAGAAGAACAGAAGGTTTGTCAGCTGCTTTGAGTCCCTTTAAGGGTGAGAAAAGCGGGGCAGAAAAGCCAACTCTCCTCTTCCTCCTCCTCACTTTTCTCTCCCATTTAAGAGGACTCAAAGCAGTTGACAAGCCTTCTCTTCTTCTCCCCACAACAGATACCCTGAGAGGCAGGTGAGCTGTGGGAGCTCAGAGAGAGCACTGTGACTAGCACAAGATCACCCAGCTGGCTTCATGGAGGAGTACAGAATCAAACCCGTTGACTATGAGATATGAGTCCAGCACTATAACCACAAGACCAAACTGTCTCATAGCATCGTAGCAGAGGCTCCAACCGCTAGCATAAATTAATGTATCAGATTCATATTGTAAAATGGAATCGTTTTATTTTTATGGAATAATGGAGGCATAGCACTAGATGTTCTGTCCATCCCCCCATTTTGGAAGTCTAGGGTTACTGCATAACATTGTACAATGCTTATGATCTCAGATGTTTTAAAATCTTAGGCTTGGTTAGAAAATCACCTCTGAGGTTGCTTTGCGATGGCTTGAAGATTGTTCATTGATAGGACTGTTAACATACCTGTCTGCCCCTCTCCCCTATGATAACATATTCCAGGTGGATTAGAGATTGGATGAGAATGTTGAGAATTGCATGCTACTCTCTCTAAGGCACTCTTAGGCTGTGTTTAGACATAACAAAAGGGTTGGGGAACTTCAGTGGCACATAAGAGAGACAATGTGTAGCCCTCATCTTCCGAAGCCTTCTGCAATCCACCTTTTCTAGCACAGAATGTTTAGGAGACAGGAGGGGACAGACAACCTCAGACACTATTTTTGCTACCTGTGAATGTGGCCTTAATTACCCTTGAATCTTGATTATAGCAGATAGCTTAACTTTTTTCCAGTTGTACTGGGATTTCTCTACAGTATAAAATATTTAATTAATAAACAGCACTCTAAATATCAGTGATGGTACTAGCACCCTGTATTGGAAACCAGCTAAAATGGTGTATTTGCTAAATCTTCCCATTTTCACTACGGACAATTTAGACTCTGTAAAGAGTAGTAGCTGTAGCTCTGCAATATAGCTGGAAAGCAAAGGATCACAGAATATTTTTCACAAGTTAAAACTTCATCTTTTCATACATTAACACCTTAGGGATGTACACAAATATTCTAAGCATTCAAAATTCGATCACATTAGACATTACAAGATATGAGTATAAATACAGAGTAATTATAGAGTTAATGGGAGAATCTTTATTAGAATTATAAATATTTTATGTTCTGGAGAATCTAAAACCAAATAATTTATAACTGAATTCAGTTACAAGGAAGAAAAATTTGCCCTTTTCTTTTCTTCTTGTCCAGCAGGGGTCAGTACATCATTTTTTTTAAAATTGCACTATGCGCCCGTGCTCAGAGACCATGTTCCACAGAAATCATTAAATAAAATGTCCTGAAATAATGAATTGTGAATGAATGCTTTGGTACCAGTTCATGATGAACTATCAATGGCTATTAGTCCCAATGCTAATGAGATCTTCTTAGACATTGGAAACAGTGTTGCAGGGAAAAATAAGAAGAGTTGGCTTTTCTATCCTGCTTTTCTCACCCAATTAAGGGGATTCAGAGCAGCTGACAAACCTTCTGTTCTCCCCAAAACAGACACCCTGCGAGGTTGGTAGGGCTGTGGGTGCTCAGAAGAGAGCTGTGACTTGCCCAACGTCACCCAGATGGCTTCATGGAAGAGTGCAGAATCAAACCCCAAGTTCTTAGATAAGAGTCCAGCTCCCTAACCACTAAACCAGAATGGGAGACTGTAAGCAGTGGGAGGTATGTATTTAATGACTTTCTTGTGAACTTTTGGCCCTATGAACTGGTTGGCACTGTTGAGAACAGGCTGTTGAAGCAGCTGATCCAACAGGACATCTCTTGTGTCCTTCCTATTACAGAAATAAAAAATGTTCAGAAATAAATTTAAAAAAAGACTTTGATTTTAGTAGCACTGTGGTACATCTTCAGAATGAAGGGCTTCTGAAACAGGCACGCACACACACTTGCACACATATACTAAGGCTCTGATCAGACCGGCAGATCTCTGAGGCACCTCTGAGGAAGTGGCTTTGAGGTGAGATTGTCCACACGCCAGACAGCCCCTCCCCCATCTCCCGAACATTTTGTGCTAGAAAAGGTGGAGTAGAGATGGTTGGGAACACAAGGACCATACTTACTTTCTGAGGTGCCTCTGAGACACCTCTGTGGTGCCTGAGTGAGCATTTTGGGTCACACCTTCCCTTTAATCCTTCTTACGTCGATCTTTCGACCAATCAGATTTTGAGTCCAATCCGATTTATTTGTGGACATTCCTCCCTTCAGTCACACTTTCCTGAGTCCTGATTTTTACAGGTCTCAAGTAGTTAGAGTCTTAATCTGTTTTCCTTTTTATAATGGGTGGATACTACATGAATTTGCTTTCCCTTTCACCCAGTGTGTGATTACATCCTGTTGGGTCACTGCACAGGGAGTAATGTGATGGTGGAGAGGGGTGGAGATCTTAGGCAGCTTCCAGATTAGCGGATTGAATCTGCAGAAATAAAAAAATATTCAGCCCACCTGCTGTGATGTGATGACTCACTGGCCCCATCTCCCGGAAGTCCGCAGCTTTCTCTTCGGGGCTGCAAGACTTCCGTGGCGTCACATGGGAAGGGGCAGCCAATGAGAGCTGAGCTGCAGGTCATGAAGCGACCATCTTGTTTTCTTTCCCGGGGCTCCATTCCATCCCTGACCCTCAAAGCTGAGAGAAAGCCCCACCAAATTCTGTAGCATTTTTCTTGGGCTCTCTGCCTTGTAAGGTTTCTTTAAGTAAATGAACTTCCCCAATTAAACTTCACTTTCTTTGCGTGAGGAGAATTTGCTGTGGATTTTGAGTAATTCGTTTTATTTCAAATAGCAGTCACGTATGCATTGTTACGACTGCACATTGCCGCATTCTAAATTATCTTTCGCCTTGAGGATAAGGCAGTGACTTTCATGGTTGTTAATGGAAAAATCGTCGTGTGAAATTTCTGTCAAGAGACTTATTAGAATAACAAAAATGGCAAAAGTAATCAAATATTTAGTGTATGCTGAGGGCTCCCCCCCACAATAATTATTTTTTTCAAACAGTCCTAGATAAATACAGTGGAAAAAAGATATAAACATTTGCCATGATGAAAACCACATTCCTATGCTCTTTGCAGTCCTGTGTTCCCTCTTCATGTCATCACTACAAGCCTCATGCAATTACCTCACAAATGAAGTACAGGGCTGACAAATGCATCCTGACTGTGTTTGCTCCCATTTATATTAGCAAGCTGATTGCCTGTTTGCATGGCTAATTTTGATTAAAGTTGCTCAATCTGAATACCAAATCAGAAACTTCACTTTCATTCATCTGTGACTGCCTTGCACATTTGAGCAGCATTTGCAGACTACTATTTCTTCATTTAAAATGCAAAGAACACCACGTGTTGATGTGTTTGTGGTAAATTTTGATATTGGCGGGTAGCTGAAATACAAAACATGGAAGAAATATGCAAGAACACATTGCATTTTGTGGCAGCTATGATGGAAATGGCATGAAGCGCTCCCTCAAAATGATCCAGCCATTGCAATTAGCGTAGAATGAAGTTGCTAGAACTGGCTATTTCTAGGGTGAATCTAAACTACTGGTGCTGAATGTTAAAATGTTGAACCCCCAAAGTCTTTTGAGATCAAAGAATCAATGAACACTTCTGTTGTAATACTGGCCCTTTTTGTCAGGTAGTGTAGCGGATTTGGACTGGAGTCAGATCACTTGTAAATCTCAAGGAATAGCTGGACAGTCATTCAGCCAAATAAATTCAGAGACAAAGTATTTCTTTCCTCAGTGGAAGGTTCAGCAGCTTTATTTCAGAATCTCTCTTTAAACAGCATCCTAAAGACAAAAACCTTGTTCAACACAGAGCTAATTTTATAGCTCGCAAACTGCAAGTCATGATGTTTCAGAATGATGTCATCTAATTACTGCAACAGCATGAGACTGAATCACAAGACTCTGAGTCTTGTATTATCTAATCGGTATGTTTCTTTAAAAAAAATATTTTTTTAAAAAAGACTCTTCAATTCCTAACTAACAATTCAAACTGTTTGACATTTTGTGCAACTACCTGGCCTAAATTTGGATCAGTGGGTATGGAATAACCAGGCCCACTGATCTGGATTGTGTAGGGGCATCAGGCCCATGCCTCTGCATGGTTGTGAAGCTTGCATGAGCTTTGCAGCTGCTACCCCTCGCCTCTGAAAAACACCCCCTGGTGGCCCTGATGAACACAGGGGTGGGCTGTCTGCACTAGGGATATTTGAATTCGAACAAATAGAGAAAGAACAAATGTATTCAAATTCAAATCCCATTAGAATACATTCGTATCTATTCATACAAATATTCTATTCTTATTTGAAGATACGAATGTCGACAACATTTGTATGTGTCCGTACGCATCCGTATGCACCCGTACACATCCCATTTTTATCCCATATGCATCCCATTTTTGTCCCGTACATATCTGTACAAATGCGTATGGATACAAATAAGATGCATATGAATACGTGTGTAATGTGTATGTATCCATACAGATACGAAAGTCTGAATAATTCGTACGAATGATTTCAAAGATTCAAAATTCGTTTGAATGTCAAAAAATGAATGTATAGACATTCAATTCGAATTCAAATGTCCAAATTCGAGCGAATTCAATCGGATTTTGAATGTTTCAAATATTCTTGCACATTCTTAGTCTGTACATCTCCTGTGTTCCTGAACAAGTCCCTTAGTCTCTCTGGTAATACAGATCAAATGGTACTACCAGAGATCCTGATTAATCAGGATCATGTTTTGTCTCATACAGATGGTAGAACAGGAACAATGAGGATAGGGTGTCACACCTGATGCCCGATCCTGCGTAGCAGCCGCACATTATGCCGCCACTACTTCATATTTACCTACGGCAAAACAAGCAACACTCGCACCGCAGTATAAGATAAATTTGAATGTTCCCGCCAGTCCGGTGAGAATAGCCCCTTCCCATGTGACTTGCACCTCACCGCGCATGCCATAGAAATCTTGCAGCCACCAAGAAGGAAGCTGCAGACCTCCATTGGGAGTGGGGACCAGGAATCGTCACCATGCAGCAGGTAAGCTGTGTATTTTTTAATATCTGTGGATTTAATCTGCTAATCTGGAAGCTGACTAAGAGGTTCCTTAGACTGACTCAAAGGTAAGTGCAGAAAGGGCCTTTTGAAATATATGAATGAAGAACATCATATTGTAAGATGTGATAGGCCATTCTCTGTGCTTGTCTCTTACCAGATCATTGATGGATCTGATGGAATTGACTTTTGTCATCAGGTCAAAATTAACTAGTTTATTTATGGGATGCTTGCACTATATTTTTGTTACAGAAAGATATTACAATGAAATCATTTGTTTATAGGATGTAGATTATTGTCGCAAAAAGGAGTTACGTGAAATATATAGATTTAAACCTCATATATGACCTATTTTAGTGTGTGTGTTGTGTTGAAAACATTTTACAACTGAATTCTAAACCACCCTGGGATTGCAATACAATAAAATAATCATTGTGTTAATTAAATTTGCTTATAGTGAGGGGAAAAATACATTTCTGGGCCTCAAATTACCTTTAGGCTGAGTTCCCATTGCCACTTTAAAAAGGTTTAGAAATTGTTTGGATCCTCTTCGTCCCCATTCCCAATCAGTTTCAGGAGTATTTTGAGGATTATTTGGCTAAAAAACTGAATAAATAAACACCTGTTTTTTCAGGATTTCCCCCCCCCCATTGTTGCTTTTAAAACGCTTCTTCCTTATTGCTGTAGGAACGCTACAGCAGTATTTGGGCAAATACTTCATGAAACAGGTGACCAGCCCCTTGCCAGATTTGTTAAAGCACCAGATCCATATTCAGAAGAGAAGTAACAATTCAGCCTGATAAGATGTAGCAATTCACCCACTCCACACTCCACACTGATAACAAAATGTCATGTTTCACTTCCCCTCGCTTTCTCCTTGCCGGGAAGCACCTCCCCCTCCCATGCCCCACTGGTGACTGAGCGTTCGCGTGTGCAGCCAGGCAGCTCTCTCTCTGCTGCCCCTTTTTCACTTTTCTGAATTTGCGGAAAAGTGAAAAAGCACCTGAGTTTATGTGTGTGTGTATGTGTACCAGCCAGTGCTTTTGGCGATGCGGGGGGGGGGGGAGAGTGATGGGGAGGAAGGTGTGTGTGCATTTGTGTGTGTGTGCATATATGCAGAACTGGCAGGACATCTTTTGCAAAAGCAAGAGGGGAGGGGAGAGGAGAGGAGAGGGAGGAGCTGCAGTTCTCCATCCTCCGCCATGTCATTACGGGATCCAGTCGGCAGGCAGGGGGTGGGGCCCTGGCTGGCAAGAGGGGGGAAGAAAAGATTCCCTTTCCCTAATGCGATTCTGAACCATTTTGGGTGGGGACAGCAGAGGGGTTGCTAGCAATTCGAAGCGATTTAAAGCCACTGAAGTGAGGACTGCTAGAATCTGTGTTTGAATTGATTTTTTTTGTTTTGTTTTTAAACCGTTTTAAGGGGCATGAGTGGAAACAGGGTCTTAGAATTGCTGAAAACTGGAAGTGACATTACAGATAAATTTAGGGGGTCTCGATGAAGACAGGAGGAATTTATTTAGAGGGAAAAGATGCCCAGATTTCTGAGTAGTACACCTCAGTCAGTATCCATAGGGCTGAGGAGAGATACTTCCTTGGCTTTGGGGCAGCTTATGCCCAGCTTATTCAATGTGTTCTTTCTAAAACAGGTGCATTAAGTTAAAATGGCCCTTTATAAAAGAACAAAAACTCATGCTGGGGTACATATATCCTGCTTGCATTCAGCCTAACCCACACCAGACTAAAGTGTAAAAGTCAAACGGCCCTTTATAATGGCTGAAAAAGGGCTCTTTAGGAAATAAAGCAGACACTGCTGAATAGTGGGCATGCATTGCTCACTTTGCAGAAGAAGGAGGAGAATATTGGATTGCTGAACCAATAAAACAGAAAGAGGCTAAAATTTGGAACCAAAGGACTCTACAGTGCCACATTTTGATTCAGCTCCCACTTATAAATATAGCATTGAATTACAAATTTGCATCTATTTTTAAAATCTGATCATTTTAATGTGTGTGACATTAAAAGAGATTATGAATACCATTTATTAAAATCCAAATTATTCTTCAGAGCTGCATTCCAAACCTGAGCTACAAATATTCTCTCTTATAGCAAATTATGCATTCAATGCTTATTGTTCAAATGTGTGAAATAAGCCATTAGGCAATATTGTTGCCAGTGTTACCACTATCCTGAAATAAAAGTTTGAAAACCGTTTTCAGAATGGTGACAGTGAAAAGTGTATTTAAAGGATATTTCCCAGCTGTTTCACTGGTGCAGGCTTGCTGGTGCCAGCACAAGCTTCCATTGGAGATCTATGAAGAGAAGGGAGTCAGCAGAATTTCAGTGTCTAAATTCTGATGGTCTTAGGTAAAATCTGCAACATGTAACCCTAAGCTAGGTTTACCTTGTGAATTCAGGAGACCCAGAAAGGATGAGCCCTAACTTTACTTCTCGTTTACAACAGTTAACAGGATCTAGTCAGAATGTTCTGTTAATATATATATAAAAAAATAATTTTGGTAGGACCATGTTTTTGTTTTTACCAAGGTTAGCTAAATTAATGATTTTTTTTTAAAAAAATATAACTTCCAATTGATTTATCCAGTTGCACAGATTCCTTTTCCTAACAAGGCTCCACATGCAGAGATTTATACAGATGTTTAACACCATTCTTTTGGTAGTGTTACTGGCAATAGATTAAGACCCCTGTGATCTTACTGAATAAACAATGGTCCCATCCAACTATGATGGAGTTACCACATGTATCTGTGGCAATCCCACCATAGCCCACTATATCTCCACACTAAAACACACTAAAAACTATTGCTGAAAACTCAGCACTGGTGGTGGGTGTTCCAGCAATAGCACATTTACTTATTTTACGGACTCTATTTACCGTATATGTGCAAGGACTCCAACTGATGGCGGTGCATGTATTTATTTATTTATTTATTTATTTATTTATTTATTTATTTATTTATTTATTTATTTATTTATTTATTTCCCGCCCCATACCCGAAGGCAATGCAAACTTCTGGGTATTTGGTGCTAGCCGAATACCCAGTTGTGGGTATCCCTAAAATGTGCAACAGGGCCTCTTTTGAGTGGCCTCTGAGACACCCCTTTGGTTATGTTTGCTTTTTGGAGGTGGGTTATGTTTATTAAAGTGAGCCAGTTTGGTCTTGTGGTTAGAGTATTGGGTTCTGGAGGTTTCTGAGCGTGAGGCCAAACTCCTCCATGAAGCCTTTAAGGTGACCTTGGGTTAGTCACAGCTCCCTTTCTGAGCTCTCACAGCCCCACATACCTCACAGGGTGCCTGCTGTGAGGAGAAGAATAGAAAGCTTTGTCAGCAGCTTTAAGTCCCCGTAAATGGGTGAGAAAAGCAGGGTAGAAAAGCCAGCTCTTCTTCATCCTCCATGAAGTCAGCTGGGTGACCTTGGGCTAGTCACAGAGCTCTTCTGAGCTATCACAGCCCCACCAATCTCACATGGTGTTCTGTTGTGGAGAGAAGAACAGAAGGTTTGTCAGTAGCTTTGAGTCCCCTTAAAAGGGTGAAAAAACCAGGGTATAAAAGCAAACTCTGCTTCTTCTTTGTTAGAGAACTGAAGCTCAGTAAGGAATATAAGTACTGTATATAATAAAACAATAAAGGCTGCTCAGGTGATCTTAGTAAGTGAATGGAAAGATCCATCTGGACACTGGCAAAATAATTTCATTACATCACAGACAAGTTAAAAGTTTGATTTCTTTACAGAGAGAAGAAAAAGAAGAGTTGGCTTTTCTACCCCGCTTTGCTCACGCATTTAAAAGGCCTCAAAGCGGCTGACAAAGCTTTTCTATTCTTCCCCCCACAACAGAACAGCCTGTGAGGTAGGTGGGGCTGTGAGAGCTCAGAAGAGAGCTGTGACTAGCCCAAGGTCACCCAGCTGGCTTCATGGAGGAGTGCGGAATCGAACCCGGTATTCCCAGATAAGAGTCCGGCTCCCTAACCACTAGACCAAACTGGCTATATGATATATGAAAGTCAAAAGGGAATAGGAAAAATTGGGGAAAATTGGTGAAAGGTAAACAGATTATGGGAAGAAAAAGGGCGGAACAAGGACCCTAAATTGAGATTATAAGAACAATCTTTCAAAGGGAATCATGAAAGTTTCTGAACAGGGTTCATTCAGATTGCCAGGGGAGCTGTGGAGGGGCATGGGGTTAAATATAGATGATACTGCATAGTTGATGAATGGAATACTGGAAATATAAAATGGATTTTGTAATATTCTTCAGAAATCCAAGAACTGTAATGATATGTTTTTGATGATGATGATGATGATGATGATGATACTACTACTACTACTAATAATAATAATAAATGAGGAGCAACGTTGGGACATTTAGGGAGTGGAAGCTAGTCCGGAGTTCTTCTAGCTTCTCCATTTGTAGCCATTTCAGGGAAAGTGCTACTGAATTTGGGCAGCTTTGCTACTTCCAAGCAGGGGCAGGGGCTGCCTCGCCAGACGGAGCAACTTGCCCGTCGCTTGAAACTTGGCTGCCCCGCGCCGGACTCGGCGGCGCTCCAACTCCTCCCGCTTTCTCTCTGGGCGGTCGGCGGCGCTTCCCCGCCTCCCTCCCTGGGCCTGCTGTCTTCGCGCGCCGTCCAGCCAGGGCAAGCAGGGCGACTCGTCCCACCGGCCAGCTGGCCCGGGAAAGAGTGGAAGAGGCGAAGGCGGCCGGTCGGACTGAGTGACTGACTCTTGCCGGGAGGGCCTCGCTCTGTTACGGTCGCCCTTCGCCGCCGCTGCTTGTGGGTGGCGCCGCCTCTCGGGCGAGGGAGGAAGCGCACGTCGGCCATGTAAAGTAAACAGCTTCTCCGAGGCGCCGCTGCGAGGCTTCGGGGGGCACCTGCGCGGGCTGAGAGCGGGGGACTCCGGGGCGGGTCTCTTTTCCCGTCCCCTGCCGCCGCCTTCTCTGCTCTGGGTTTCAGGGCCGCCTTTGGGCTCTTCTTTACTTCCAGAAACTTGGCCGGCCCGGGCAAAGCAGCCACCAATGCTGCTGTGTGGCTTGCCAGAGCCGGCCGTCGGTCGCCTGACCTGAAAGCAGCAACTCGCTCAATGGAGGAGGAAGGAAGAAGAGGAGTTGGCTCTTCCAGCCCGCTTTTCTCACCCGTTTAAGGGGACTCAAAGTGGCTGACGAAGCTTTCTGTCCTTCTCCCCGCAGCAGAACACCCTGTGAGGTAGGTAGGGCTGTGGGAGCTCAGAGCTGTGACTCACCCAAGGCCACCCTTCTGGCTTCGTGGAGGAAGAAGAGCTGGCTTTTCTACCCCACTTTTCTCACCCATTTAAGGGGACTCAAAGCGGCTGACAAACCTTCTGTTTTCTTCCCACAACAGAACACCCTGTGAGGTAGGTGGAGCTGTGAGAACTCAGAAGAGAGCTGTGACTAGCCCAAGGTCACCCAGCTGGCTTTGTGGAGGAAGGAAGAGTTGGCTTTTCCACCCCCCTTTCCTCACCCATTTAAGGGGACTCAAAGTGGCTGACGAAGCTTTCTGTTCTCCCCACAGCAGAACACCCTGTGAGGTAGGTGGGCCTGTGGGAGCTCAGAACTGTGACTCACCCAAAGCCACCCTTCTGGCTTCGTGGAGGAAGAAAAGCTGGCTTTTCTACCCCACTTTTCTCACCCATTTAAGGGTACTCAAAGTGGCTGACGAAGCTTTCTATTCTCCTCACAGCAGAACACCCTGTGGGGCTGTGAAAGCTCAGAAGGAGAGCTGTGACTAGCCCAAGGTCACCCAGCTGGCTTTGAGGAGGGATGCTGAATCAAATCTGGTATTTCCAGACTACTAGACCAGCTCCACTGGCTCACATGAGTGCTCAATTTTGGAGTGGCGAAGTCTATTAAAATCAGGGCTCCCTTTGCTACAGACCTGCTCCAGCGGAGGGACGTGGTTCATGTCAGGCTGATTTTTGGAGCAGCCCTGCCACTTGCAGGCTGGGTGGCTGCAACAGGCAGAAGATGGGAGTCCAATTATGTGTTGTTGTATTGCTTAGGGATGGTCTTACTCTATAGTTTGTGAATTTAAAAGTTCTGGTCTGTTAGTCCCCCCCCCCCCCCATTTAACTTAGGCTGTGATCAGACATCACAAAAGAAAAAAAAAGGTATGTCTAAGGTGGTTTAGAGAAGGGTTGGGAGCAGGAGGGCCACACACTGTTCCTCTCCGACGCCTCTTTTGTTATCCCTAAATTGGCACACACCATGTGGGTGTTAGGTTAACCTGAGAAGAAACTTCTATGAGCAGTGCCTCCTGGGTAATGTAGTAAGAGGCTGCTGTTGCGTGTAGGGTGTGTTTGTTTTCCCGGCAAGTCGTTCTGCTGACTCC
The DNA here is from genome assembly GCA_023333525.1 of Aspidoscelis tigris stejnegeri. Taxonomy (NCBI): domain Eukaryota; kingdom Metazoa; phylum Chordata; class Lepidosauria; order Squamata; family Teiidae; genus Aspidoscelis; species Aspidoscelis tigris. The sequence goes on along the minus strand of JALMGA010000005.1, from coordinate 77,114,416 downwards.
AAAAGATTTGGGAGGACAGCGCTTGCAAAAATGCATGGGAGTCGCTGGAAGGTGTGACCAGCCGATTCATAGGTTGCTTCAACCCTGACGGGCTTTTGGCAAATCAGTCTCTTGATACCCACCCGCAGGCAAGGTGATATAAAGCCTGAGCGATTTGATGTGATGGTAGAAAAGGTAACTGAGAAAAGGTAGTGGAAGTATTTTCAGTTGCTGAAAACGCTTGTGAAGTGCTAGTGAGGAAAGCATTTGAAGGCACACGTGTATAAGATTTTTAAAATTATTTGCCTGCCTTTCTTCTAAAGACCTCAAAATAGTTAGTTATAGCTTCCCACATTGTATCCTCATAAGAATCTCATAAATTAGGTTGGAGTGAGAGGCGTGATCTGTGGTCACCCAGGAAATTTCCATGGTGAAGTGGGAGTAAATTCAAACCTTGACCACCCAAGGTATGTATAGTGAATTATCAGCAAGGGTGAGCAAACTGCTTCCTAGACACAACCAGAGGGGAAAGTATTCCACAACCTGGGGGCCAGCCCAGAGATAGCCTCCTTGCAAGCTATCATACCTTGAACAGAGTAACAGACTATCCTTAGCTTGTGTAAACTGCTAAGTGAGGCGCTTCTTAAAAGGTTTGGGGGCTGAGTCATTAATGGCTTTATGTGTAAATGTTGGGCCTTTATGCACTTACCTTGCTTTGATCCTGATTAATGGATCCTGAATAACCAGACCCATTGATCTGGATTGTGCAAAGAAATTCCTTTAGATATTTGGAGCCCCCAGTGCTTAAGGCCTTATCAGTTAAGGATAACACCTTACACTGGGTTTTTAGCAAATTGACAGCCAGTGCAGCTTTTTACAACCAGGCCAGCCATTCTGGTCAGCAGCCTAGATGCTGCTTTCTGCACCAGCTACATCTTCCAAACCATCTTCAAGGATAGCCCTATGTAGAATGTATTACAGCAGTCCAATCTGAAAGTAACCAGAACGTGGATTGTTTTGGCTAGATTATCTCTGTCTGGAAAGGGCTATAGCTGGGGAGCCAGCCATAACTGGAAGTAGGCACTTTTGGCCAAAGCCTCTCTCTGAGCTTCAAATGCCTGTGCCTACTCCAAACGCACCTCCAGAGTTTGCTCTTGGCCTTTCCAGGGTAATACAACCCCATGGAGAAAATAATGCTTCCCTCCTTCACAGACCCAAGACCCTGTGACACACAGCACCTCTGTCTTATTTGGATTCAGCTTTGATTTAACTGGCTCTCATCCAGCCCATTACTGGCTCTCAGTACCTGCCAAACAGATGGCACAGAGAATTAGAGCTGGGTGTTATCTGCATATTTGTCATGTCCTGGGCTGGCAAGGCAAGTAGACAGACACATGCACGTGGCTCTGCTCCACGGGGGTGTAGCTTTCTTGAAGTCAGGGTACAGTCCAAGGTCGGGTGGTCCAGAAGCAAATCGGGGGGGGGGGGGCAGTCCAGAGGTCAGCAAAGTCAACGGGTCCAGGGTCTAACACAGTTCAGGTATCACAGCGAGGTTGCACGGTTTTGTCTGCAACGTGCGCCAAGCATTTGGCAAGTTTTTTAGTAGGGGACTTTGCGCCCCTCCCTTGCCTCGCCAGCTGTTCTAATTGGTACGAATGGTGCGTGCTCTGTTTCTGCTTTCGCAGCGTTTTTTGACAAGGGCGTGGCACCTCCTCCGTGCTCTAGTCCCCGGAGGAGTCTGAACGCTCCCCCCCAGCTGGTTGCAGGCTCTTGACATTCATACTGGCGGCGTCTATCTCTGGCAATGTCGGGGTTGCCCTCACTGGCACCTCCTTTCCCTCTGAGGACAAGGGGCTGACATGGGGGGGGGGGCATGACAATATTGCTGACACCTGACTCCACATCTCCTGATTAGGGATGTGCACGAATATTCAAATACATTCAGAATTCGCTCGAATTGACTGAATTTTGACATTTGAATTTGAATCAAATGTCTTTAAATTTGAATTTAAAGATTCAATTTGAATTTCAAATTTTGGATCTATTCGTCCATATAATTTGGACATTCGTATGTGTATGGGTTTGTACATGATGCGTACTTGAAGATCTGCACCTTTCCCGCATCCGTATACATTTGTATGGATCTGTACGGGATGAAAATGGGTTGCATATGGGATAACTATGGGATGCATATGGATATGTACAGATGCGGGGAAGATGCGTGCAGGCATCTACAAATGTTGTCGACATTCGTAAGTGCAAATTCTAATAAAAAATTCAAACGAATAGATTTGAATTTGCTTAATTGGAATCAAATTTGGTTAAATTTGAACTTTAAACATTCAAATCGAATCCTGAAAATTGCATTGTGCACAGCCCTACTCCTGATGACCTCTCCCAGAGGCGTCAGATATTAAAGAACGTAGGAGATAAGATCAACCTATGAGGAAACCCAGAGGTGAGTTCCCAGAATGTCAAACAACAGTCTCTCACCATCAGTCTTGCAGATAGGAGCAGAACCATCGCAATGTGGTGCCTCCAACTCACAGACTTGGTAGCTTTTCCACAGGGATACCATGGTCAATGTTATCAAAAGCTGGGTTGCACTTCCCCTGAAGTTGGAGAAGACTATCAACCAAGGCAACCAAAGCAGTTTTTGTGCCATGATCAAGCCTGGAGCCAGATTGAAATGGGTCCAAGCATGTCTTGGGCCAAGTATTGGCTCTTTAGAGGCCTAGCAGGTCCCAATCCTACCAGGAAACACCCAACACCCACAGCCAGTTGTCGTAACGATGGCAGTAGCTCTGGAGACTGAAGAGAGAATTCCACTACGTTGCAGGTAGTAGCAGGTAGCAGGGGCAGGACCAAGAAGGTAGGCAGTCTAGCCTCTGAGATTGGGAACCGACGGCACTGCTTCACACTCTTCAGATCATATTAACTGATCAGATGCTTTTCTGTGTATTTCCATAAATTTGTGTCTTAAGTGTGAAATTCACTTCTGTGTGAATATTAAATACAATGTGGTTAAGAATGTTAAATACAGTTTTATATAGTGGGATTAACCACCACTGCCATCCAAAAGCCCCCCAGCACGATCACTCTTCACTGATCCCTGCTCCGCCCTGCCACTTGGAGGGATACTAATGTAATATTTTTGTAAACCCGTCTCTCAAGGACAGTCGGCCCAGGATTGAGATTTATCAGAGAGCCCATAATTCTCAAAGGTGGCCCTGTCACTTAACCAGGGTGACAGCCGCCGGTAGTGACTTCCAGCAGAAGTGAAGAGCCAGTGTGGTGCTGCTAGCAGATGGAAGGTCTTCATCAACAATACTAATGACACTATGGGGATCTCCTTACTAGCAAATGTTGTCATTTCTTAACCTTTTTCAACTCTAAGAATCTCCAAGAAAGTAATAGACTATTATTTCAGAATGTGGGCACTGGCTGTGATGTGGTCAGGCATGGCAAAAACCACCTCTGAGGGACCTTAGAGAAGGCTCTAAGGTGGGATTTTTCACACCCTAGACCACCCCTTCCCCTCTCCTGAACATTCTGTGCCAGAAAAGGTGGATTAGAGACAGCTTGGGAATGTGAGGCCCCCACATTGTAAGGTGCCCCTTTTGTTACCCCTGATCACAGCTATGGCCAAGCCTTTAAAATTTTCAAGGAAAAAAACAGTATTTCAAATGTGTGTATTTCACAGACTTTTGTAATCTCTTGAACTTTGTTCCATCCTTTTCCACTTGCTTAAGCCTCAGTTTCTGGAAATCTCTGCAGACATGTAAGTTCAGCCAGCAGACTGCTAAGGAGTATAAGCAATTGCAGGATCAGAAGTGGCATGCATTAATGTAAAGGCCACTTATGATGATGAAGAAGAAGAAGAAGAAGAAGAAGAAGAAGAAGAGTTGGCTTTTCTACCCCAATTTTCTCACCCATTTAAGGGGACTCCAAGCAGCTGACAAAGCTTTCTATTCTTCTCCCCACAACACCACCCTGTGAAGTGGGTGGGGCTGTGAGAGCTCAGAAGAGAGCTGTAACTAGCCCGGGGTCACCCAGCTGCCTTCATGGAAGAGGGCAGAATCAAACCCGGTATTCCCAGATAAGAGTCCAGCTCCTTAACCACAGACCAAACTGTCTCACTGAAGCAGTTCTCTTCTTTGAACTCTATAATAATTCTGTTTTTAAAAAAATAGAAAAAAATTTGGAAGTGTTATTGCACACTTTGTTCCAATATTTGGGAAAGCTTAGATTCATGCCTACAAATGAAGGCCTTGATTTCCTTTCCAGTCAGTCTATCACACTGGCTCGAAATATAGGCTTCAGGAGTGTTTTCCTACTGTGAAAATGAGCATTGCATTGACAGCCCAAGAGTTATAGGGTTTTTCGCGCTTCAGTTGCGCACTACAGACCTCACCCATGAAGGGCCCTTAGGGAAACCACCTTAACCTCTAACTCCTGCATTCGACAACGGCGAACTTGACACATCCCTGTTTGCAGAGGTAGTTAATTCTTATTTCTCTTTTTAAATATACATATCTTTTATAACTCACGGTTGCTGTAGCCTGCCGTTGGGTCTCCAAAATTTTGTAAAATTTTGTTGTTCTGCCTTTTGGGGGAAAGTTATTGTTATTGTTATTGCTGCTTTCCCTTCCTGTCACTTGTCTGCTCAATTCAACCTATTAAGCTGCTCCCCCCCCCAAAAAAAAAGGGAAAGACAAGGGGCTTTTACACTTCACATTGTAGGGGGAAAAGGTAGTTGTGGGGGGTTTGAATAGGGAAAGGACAAGTAGGTTAGGGGTTGAATAGATCCTCCTTAATGCTGTATTGTTGCCTTTCATTCCCTATATGCTTTTATGTTTTAAAAAATCCCAAAACAGTCATTGTGCATTTGCTGTTTGTAGTCTAGTTTATGGTCACTTTGTAATGCAAAACGACATCATGGTAGTCTAGAGCTGTTAATAATAGTCAAGGTTTCAAAATTCTGTTTCTTTTTTTAAAAATCTGGTCTTTATCTGTCTGTTCCCTAGCATGTATGAGCTGATGCTTTCTGGCAACATCATCATAGCTCTTGCAAATATAATCATGAGAAAAGATCTTGAAACGTTTTCCAGTTACCTTCAAGTTCAAATCCGCTAGGGGCACCGATTGAGCCAAGGTGCTTGGAATTCCCCTTGTAATACTAGAAGCAATTACAATTTGGTTCAAGAGGTTTCCTGCTAGAAGAGTATGTTGACAGGACTTGTGACCTTGTCTTGGCCTTACAACAGACACATGTGTTACTATGATAGGACAGTTTTCTTAGCCTCAACATCATAGTCAGGGAACTGGGAAGATGGAAAGGAAGTGGGGCCCACAGTAGCTCATTTGCCCAAACAGATTTAGAGAAAACACTCTGGTTTAAAACTATAAGCATCTTACTCCGGTACTGGAAATTGAGGAGGATGCTTAGTGTTCATATGAGATTTCTGAAATCCAAAGGATCATCACTTGCTGGTTTTATTTCCCAAAAACTGCTTCCTTTCTTTGAGAGGTATAAGGAGCATTGAGCGCCTCCTAAATGACACTTGCTGGCTGCTGCATTTTTACTCTTTTCCAGTTGAATTGCCTTGCATAGTTGCTCTTCCAGAGGCATTTCCGCACTGAATCGCGTTCGAAACCGAACGCGTTCAGGCGGAAAGCTTAAGCCAGCTTCGGGCGCTTTCCCCGTTCACACACAGACGCTCCGGAACGCGTGTAAACGCGTTCCGGAGCGTCTGGGTGCGAATGGTCAAAGCGCCCGAAGCTGGCTTAGCCGGCAAACGCCGGCCAGGGGCTCGCCGGCGGCCGCGGAGGCAGATCGACAATCAGCTGTTTGAAAAACAGCTGATTGTCAAAGCCGCGCGGCATCGGAGGCGAGCCGGCAGGCGATCGGGAGACAGAAGCGGCGCGAACGCTTCTTCTCCCGAACGCCTGCGGACGGCTCGTCCGCGTTGGAACGCGTGTAGAGCACTTCGAAGTGCTCTACATTTCGAACGCGGAAAAGCCAGCTGCGGACACGTCGGAACGCAAGGCGCGCGCGGCCAATGCGGATGACGTGTCCACAGCTGGCTTTTTCGCGTTCCATTTTCCCCCGTGCGAAAACGTCTCTGATCTTTGCATCAAGAATGGGTAAAGACACTGCAATGTTTTTGTCTCTGACAATGTTAATAAAGGGTGTTTTTCCACTGTCACTAGAAGTACCCGTTAAGTACCCATTAATGGGTACTTAATGGGTACTTCTAGTGACAGTGGAAAAACACCCAAAGTTGTCACCTTATCCTTTAATCTGAGAAAACAGACATGTTAAAGAGATGGTCTGTTGGGAAGGCTTACAGAATATTGAAAGTATTGCTGTTGTTACAGGGTACCATTGAGTTATGGCCAACTCCTGGTTGATTACATTGGCTCATTCCTGGTTGAGTTTTCTGGACAGCAATACAGAAGTTATTTTCCATTGCCTACTTCCAGAGAGAGGCTGGGAATTGAACAGGCAACTCTTTACTTTCCACACAATTCGCTCTACCATTGAATTGTAGCCACTTCTTTATTTAAAGCATTAGTATACCTTCAGCCACTAAAAGCAGCATCCAGACTCATTTATACTGTGCAGTGGAATGCACAGTCACGATCGAGGCGTCATACACGATGATTGATGGATCATTATGGTGTCACATTATCTGATCGGGACTGCACACTTACCTTAATGCTGATTTAACGGCACTCGCTGCGCAGTATAAACAAAATCCAACGTTTCCCTCCAATCCAGGCAAGAACAGAACAGTGAGAACAGGAAGGGCAGCTCAAATGTGATTGGCTGCCTCAACCAGCATGACGGCACATGCTGACTCAGATCTTGTAGTTTCTGATGGGGAAGCTACAGAGCTGCTTTTCCTGTTGGGCTGGCCGGTTGTTACTGTGCATTAAGTATGCTGGGCTTTTACATTTTAACTGCAGATTTATTCCGCTGGTCTGGAGGCAGCCCTTGAGGGTGGATAACAAAATAAAATCTCTATATAAAAAAGAATAAAGCTTAATTGATATTAAGTAATGGTTCCATGTCTGCTTTCACGGCCACTTTCAATCTTATTTGTAACATTTGTTTGGGCTGTTGTGCCATGTTCCAGTTAAGAAGAAACCTGGAACATGGCATAACAGCCCCCAAAATACTACAAGTAGTATTATGTTATAAAGCATGTAATAGAACAGGCTGAAACACCATTACAATAATTCTGTGGGTAGTTTGGCAAAGGCTTGAGTGTTCAGAAGTATTCTCTCCTAAGCTCCTAAGTGAATTCATTGTTTACCCTAAAGCTGGGCATTATAGCAGGACAACTCTTTGTCTTTGGGTCTTGCTAGATGAACATTTGCAAGCAATAGCCCATAAGCAGAGCCTAAGCTGTAGATTGTAGTGAGTGGGCTGGATATGGAAGGAGCATACCTTTATGGGGATTTGGTCTAAAACTGCTTTACATTTGTATGTCAGCGTGCAGTGTAGCCCAAAAGCAAGCTGGCAGGCAGTGCAACTCTTTCAATAATGGCGTTGCAAACTCCCAGTAGGAAACAGCATTTGGCAGCTTAGCTGCTGAGATCTGCACAGTTTGTAGTCTTTGGACCAGCTTTAAGGTTCAGCCACGTCCTCTGCATTAACCATAAAGCATTCTCAAGGTTGGAGATGCTGTGGCCAAAGAGGCCACCCTGTTCCTCTCTAGAAAGAGTAATAAATGCACCATCTACTAGCCGTGTTGTTTAATCCTTGAGTATTTTCACTGTAGTGATTTCATCCTGCTTCTTAGAAAGGCTGTGTGTACACACTTGACCAAGAATGAATCTCACTGAGCTTGACAAGGAATTATCAAAGTAACAAATATCATTTTTGGAGACCTTTAAATCTCTTGCATGTGGTATCTTGAGACACTCTGGTGCTGTGTGGACTGCTTGGTATCTTGCTGCTCCTATCATACTTCCTTGAAGATTAACGGTCAGACACTTGTTCCTTTCAGTACTTTTGTTTTATTCCTGTTCCATATCTAAAAGAAGTCTAGCTCTTCTTTAAGTTCCTCCATTTTCTTATTTAAAGAGTAGAACCGTTGTGCACACATTAGCAAGCTAAATTTTAGTGCAGCGTGGATGAGTCTTGTATAGCCTATAGCAGTGATGGCTAACCTATGACACGCGTGTCACAGGTGACACACTAAGCCCTTTTGGATGACACACAGTGTCACCCCAGTGCCTGGGCCTGTTGTTGCCATTCTGTATCTTGTAGGCCACAGGCCACTTCTGGCTTGCACCCTACAAGATACCAGGAGCACAGATGCACTGTCTGTGCCTGGCATAGGAGGCGTGATGGAGTCACATCATCGTGCCGCTGGGTCATCCACAGCGTGTCTGTCCTCCTGACAGCTAGAGGATTGAAGACCTGGGTGTGGCAGTGATGGCTTTACTCAAAATTTTTCCCTCTATGTACTTTTGTGAGACTTTATTCTCAGTGTTAAAAAATATTAAAACCAAGAAAGAAACCCAACTTACAGATGAAGTTAGTAGCGCTTGCTTGGGCTTGAAGTGTATGAAATATTACCCTTCAATTGAAGATTTAGCAAATGAAAGTCACTACTATAAAGAATTATTTGTTTTTGCTTTCAATAAATACATATATCAAAAATATAACTTTTTTTTATTAGAGCTATGGATATTTCTAGATGTGACACGGCACCCGAATTAAGCTAGGTTTTTTTGTGGATTTTGACACACCAAGCTCAAAAGGTTCACCATCACTGGCCTATAGCCTAAAGATAATCCAGATCCGTGGGCCTCCACTTAATCTGGATCAGTGAGACCCACAGATCTGGAATAAAAGATGGTAAGTGAAGGAATATACATTCTGGACTGTTTGGGTCTCTAGCTGGAAGATAAGGAGGGACAATTCTGTTAGTATGAATAACATAATAAACTGGATAAAGGGGATACATGTGGGTTCACTTATTTCTGTCACTGTGTAGACCTAGTGATGCAATGGGTTATTTTAGCCTGGTGTATGGCTAGAAATTGTGGAATGGGGTGTCCATTAGGATAGACAAGTATAACTAAATTACTCACCACAATCCCATAGATTCAGAGTATCCCTGACTAGTAACAAAAGCAGCTGTTTGGGTTCATGTAGCTAAGCTGGTACAGCAAAGCTTACAATGTGTGCAAAAGCTTAATAACATTTTGTGTCGGAAAGGTTGCATAACTAGCAGTTTGAATCATATCCAAATCAGGCTGATTTGTCTAGTATGGAAATAGGGCTGATTCCCACAGTAAACAAATTAGGTTGCATGCATTTGGAGGCCCGGATGTGGCAACCCCATATCTTCTTTATGATTTGGGTGTGTTTTTTTTCTTTAGTGCAGTGAACTTGCTTTGGAAAAATCAGAAAAACGTTTTAGGAACCACTGAACTAATAATAGTGTTTTAGCAAATACATTGCATCGCAAGTGAATTTGCTACCAGATGTTGTTTTGGGCAACTTTTATCTCCACCCATTTGTTCAAATATATCTTCCTCTTTTCATGCTTGCTATTTCCGTAAAAATGCTGTGAATCTGACTGCTCTAACAGGAAAAGCACCGACTACTTTACTTTTTTTTAAAGCATTTTTATAAGTGTGTGGGTTAAAGCTTCCTTCCTGGTTACCAGAGCACTTCCTTTGCATCTGCTTATGAAGGCAAAGAAGAAAAGCAGAACTAGAGGCGTGAGCAGCTTTCCATGTAGCGAAATGTTGTACTGTATTGTAAAATAGCTGCGATGTAAAAATCCACAAATGAGTATGTTTCTGGAGCCCCGCTTCTTCTCCGCTGTCAGGTAATATTTTGTTAAATATTGCATTTGTTTTCAAAAATAATCCTTAGAAGTCTAAAAATGCTCCTCACTAATTCATGTCATCTGGTATGGTTTTACTACTATATACATATTTTTTCCTAAAGACTTTCTCAGAGGAGTAGAAGGAGGAAACGGTTGTTTTTGCATTTAGAATTTGGGCAGTGTACTGCTGAGTAACCTAGTACATTTCAAAGGAAAACTAATCCAGAAACAGCCCATGCCTTTTAAATGTCTTTTCATCTAATGTAGCAAATTATATAAATCAAAGGATAGATTTTTTGTGAAAAAAAGAAACGAAGGAAAGTGTTTCTTCGGTGCCTGTGAACTTCTGGAGGCATCTTATAGGCTGCTCTTGAAATTGATGTGTTGTGCTAAATGGGCTTTCATGAGATGTTTTGAAACTGCAGGACAGCTTTCCATCTCTTTGAAACAGGGAACAAAGCTTTTTGAAAAGTCATTAGTTTATTATCATTATAGGAAAGCATAGATGTACATAGTAAAGACACTTTGTACACTCTTTGTGATGTGTTACACAGCACTGTCTAAATTTATTGCTAAAAATGCTTCCGGTGATCAGGGAATGTGATATATTCAAGGGTGTCACAGGGATTTTTGTGTTACTTTTAATCAGGAGTGTCACTTTAAATTGTATTTCATTTCATGTTGACACATGACTATTACGAATTGTAATAACCATGCGAATGTGCAAGGCTAGAAAATATTTCTACTTCCTAGAGTCTGGTATGATTGTTTTAGAAGCCGCAATTAAATATCTGAAAGCTTGAGTCCCACTAAAATTATTTGTTATGCTTTTTTAAAAAAAAATGAGACTTAGTCTTTGGGTCTGGGATCTTTATGTATACATTCTTCAAATGAATGGCTTGCAACTTTTAAAAAAATAAAAATAATTTGTTCCTTGAGCATTATGTTAATAATGGTTCAAAGCATTTCATGCAACAGTGAGAGTTTCTGGAAGAAAGACAAAATGAAAAGGGTAGTTGAGTTCAGGTGATTAAATTTCAAATAAAATGGCTTCAGGGTATATGAGGAAGTCCTCTAGCTGCTAGCGGAAGCTTTATCAGTACCTAAATGGAAGATAAGAAGAGTGCTGTGCATATAGTTTGAAAGACTAGTGTTTTGCAGTTGTAACAAATAAATGCAGGACTGAACTCTGTGATAATTAAAATTAGCCAATTCAGGGATGCCCCATACCAGGCATAATCCAAATCTTCAGCACAGTGAGTGGGCCCAGATCTGCAGCTGCGCTGGGCATTCTCAGGGAAGGAAAAGAGGTTTTTGTCTTTTTTAAAAAACAGCCCGTCAGATTGCTTTCTCCACAACAGTATGGCACAGAATCAGCTGGCTGGAAAAGCCACCAGCTTAAGGGGTGCGAGACAAAGATATTATTTACTTGGAAACTCCAGTTTGAAAAGCTGCTATGGGCCTCCTTTTTCATTCTGCTTCCTTCTCCCTTCTGAACTGTTGGTTGCTGGGATTCGGGCTCCTCTAGGCTCTGATGTACCCCTCCTTCTACCCATCGCTGCCCCATCCCATCCCTATGGGATGTTTTCCCTAATGCTCACCATGTGCCAGGAATTTTCAACATCCACTTCTGAGCCTTTCCTACCTCTTCTGTGTGTTTCCACATGGAGTAGCTACTCTGTGCTGAATTCCATCTCTCTATAACAGTTATGGAATCAAAAGGAAGAGATTTCTCCTCCTTTATGCCTAGCTTTCCAAGGAGAGAGGAGAGAAAGGGTTGCCCCTGACTGCCATGCCTTTGAGCCATGGGGAGGAAGCAGGATTGTTAACTGCTTGGATTAATTTCAGATCAGATTAATTTCTTCTTTTCAAGCATAAAAGTAAAACTTACTTTCTCTGTCAGAGTTTTGTTTATGTTTGTATGAGAAAGGGAGATGGTGATTATTTCTAGGCCTTTGCACTTGTAGAGGTTAGTGATTAAGCACCCAATTGGAGAATCTTGGATTTGCTAAGTGATTTGCATGACCTGAGCTCTTGTGTGTGTGTGTTAATGCCATCAAATCTTTGCTCTACTACTTCTTCCCTTTCTTATGAAAATGTGAAATAAAACATACTTTCTCTTCTGTGTATCTATGTGTACATGAGAGAGGGAAAGAGATGATTTAAGGCCCTGTCCAGACAGGGGGACTATAGTGCCGTTATGCATTTATCTCAGACAACCTCACCATAATCCTACTTCCCCCCGCCCCCCAAAATGCACTAAAAACTATTACTGGAAAACCCAGCATTGGTTGCAGGGTTTCCAACTATACGGACCCACAATGATTGTTCTGTCCAGCACACATGTGAAAGCTGAAACAGGCAGCTTAGGCTACTTTGATCCTTGAGCAGCTTTGAGCTTAGACTACTCAACCGTCCACAGGAAGCGTATAATCCAAATGGAGCATGTTACGTTTATTACTACCTGTCCTCACTAAAGACGAAAACAAATGGCAACCATTGTTTACAGCATCTCATGTTGCCTTTGTTTCATTAGCCCAGAGCACATACTCAGAAGTGTTGTAGTCTGCAGGGAATACTCCATACCGACATGTCCATGCCTTAAGATCTGGAGGGAAGGTCCTCCAGGTTGTATCACCACCTTCAGTAGTAAAAGGGATAGGCACCTGGGAGAGGGCCTTCTCAGTGATGGCCCCTAGGCTATGGAATATTCTGCACCTTCACTGTACATGTTTAGAAAGGCAGTTAAGATGCACCTAAACTAGTTTGACCAATATTTTCCGGTCCTACTGGCATTAAGCACAGGAAATAGAAGGGATAAATGTGCTTGGTTCACGCCCAATACCATAAAAATGATATTGATTATTGTATTTGATGACAACTCTGCAGACAATGTTTGCCTGATCTTCTTCTGTGCACTTGTAGATTTTCCGTGTCATGGAGCTGATGAACACTGAGCAGCCAGTTGTTATGAGAGACGACAACAAACGGAGGAGGAGGAGAATGAAGCCACATTGTACAGCCAACAGCTTGTCTTCTACAGAACTGATAACCATAGAATTCATTCTGCCTACAAGCAATATGTTGGTAGACGTAGCCAGCAACTGTACAGTGGAGCAGATGAAAGCTCAGGTTTGGGTGCAAGCAATGGAGAGGAACCAGACCTCAGATTTCTATCATAAATTCACTCCAGATCAATTTGTTCTTCAGTACCAAAAGAAGGGTCAGTGGTACGAAATCTATGACAAGCATCAGATAATACAGACTCTTGACTGTATATTGTATTGGAAGGTGTTGCAAAAGAAAGTGGGGAAAATTCATGTGATCCAAAAGCAAAAGCCTTCAGAAGAGGTCGAGGCGTTTCAAAAGCAGTTGAATTATTTAATTGGCTATGACGTCACTGATGTAAGCAATGTACATGATGACGAACTGGAATTCGCTCGTCGTAGGTTAGTAACTCCGCGAACAATTGAAGTATCCTGTAGAGATCCCAAATTGTATTCAGTGCACCCTTGGACTACTTCAAAGCCACTCCCAGAATATTTGCTGACTAGAATTACTAATAACAATGTTTTTATAAATATACACAGAGGAACAACTAGTCAAAAAATTAAAGTATCTCTTGATGACACGCCAGATCTAATCCTGCGGAGCTTTTTCACAAAAATGGCAAGGAAAAAGTCTTTGATGAACATTCCTGAAGATTACAGTGAGTCAGATTTTGTTCTTAGGGTGAGCGGCAGAGATGAGTATATTGTTGGAGACACGCCGATCAAAAACTTCCACTGGATAAGGCAGTGCCTTAAGAATGGGGATGAAATTCATTTGGTCCTGGATATTCCTCCTGATCCAAACCTAGATGAAGTTCAGAAAGAGGAGTGGCCCTTGGTAGATGATTGTACTGGAGTTTCAGGATACCACGAACAGCTTACAATAGATGGTAAGGATCACGAGAGGGTATTCACTATATCGTTATGGGACTGCAATAGGAAATTTAGGGTCAAGATAATTGGCATTGATATTCCTGTGCTGCCAAGGAATACAGACCTTACTGTATTTGTTGAAGCTAATATTCAGCATGGGCAGCAGCTCCTTTCACAGAAAAGGACTACAGCTAAACCATTCACGGAAGAAGTCCTGTGGAATACTTGGATTGAGTTTGATATCAAGATTAAAGACTTGCCCAAGGGGGCATTACTTACTCTGCAGGTATATTGTGGCAAAGCACCAGCCTCTTCTGCAAAAGCAAACCTGCAGCCCCACGATTCTCCTACTTCTGATTCTAAAAGCAAAATCCAGCTTCTCTATTACGTAAACATTTTATTGATCGATCACCGTTCCCTGTTACGGACCGGCGACTATGTGCTTCACATGTGGAAATTTCTGGGCAAAGGGGAAGAACAAGGAAGCATTAATGCGGACAAGCTCACTTCGGCCACCAATCCAGATAAAGAAAATTCAATGGCTATTTCAATTGTTTTGGACAAATACTGCCACCCTATAGCCTTGCCCAAGCACAAAATCGCATCTGATTCACATGGGGACAGAGCACGAGTTGAAATGCCCAACCAGCTTCGCAAACAGCTTGAAGAGATCATAGCCACGGACCTGCTAAATCCACTTACCCCGGAAGATAAAGAATTATTGTGGCATTTTCGCTATGAAAGTATAAAACACCCCAAAGCTTACCCAAAGCTGCTTAGCTCTGTGAAATGGGGACAGCGAGAAACTGTAGCTGAAACATACCAACTCTTGGCCAAGAGGGATTCCTGGGATCACAGTGCCTTAGATGTTGGGCTGACAATGCAACTTCTAGATTGTAACTTCTCAGATGAGAACGTGAGAACAATGGCTGTGCAAAAACTGGAGAGCCTGGAAGATGATGATGTTCTTCACTATCTCTTGCAACTAGTGCAGGTAGGAAGACCCATTTTTTTTTAAAGCACATAGGGTTTTCATGGCATAAGAAGTCTTATGTTTTTGCATTATAGGATGCAGCTAAAATATTGTGGTCCCTAAGACCACTGGCCTTGTGACAAGGAAAATGAAAATGTACTCTGCCCCCACCAACCCCACTGATCAAAATATTTGTATGGCTAATGCAAAATATTTGTATAAGAAAGCAAATTGTTCAGTGCAGTCCAAAAGAAGTTTTTTTCAATTGCTCTGAGCCAGCGGTTCTCAACCTGTGGGTCACAACCCTTTGGTGGTTGAACTACCCCAGTGTTTCCCAAACTTTTGACATATGTGTACCCCTTCTATAATTTTCGTAATGCTGAGCACCCCTCATAAAAAAACATATGCTTTAATAAAAATCAAAATATATTTATTTTTTCTTTTTTTGGTACATACACGCATACTCCCCCCCCCAAACTCTTCCGGTACCCCTGGGGGTACGCGTACCACACTTTGGGAAACACTGAACTACCCTTTCAGAGGGGTCGTGACGAGTCTCCCTCTGCCCCACCCTCCCCCCTCCCAGCTGCCCCGCCCCTGTGGTTGTGGGTCTCCACAACGAGGAACTGCATTAAAGGGTCACAGCATTAGGAAGATTGAGAACCGCTGCTCTGAGCATTGTGGGGTACCTTGGATGCTGTGTAGGTAGCAGAAAGGAGACTGTTTGTCTGGGGGCTGGATAGTCCTGGTAGAAAAAGATTTTCTTTTGACTTGGGCAGTGGGATATCCATGCTTTATTTCAGAATATCCAGTTATAGCAGAATCAGTAGAATCAGTAACCAACATGTGGATGCAGTCTTCTATTTTCAGGGTATTTAACACAAGCGCATTGTATGAATATTCTTTTGTTGTTACAAAGCAGCAGTATGTTAGATTTTTTTCCTTGATGGTATTTGAACAGAGCATTTCTGGTCAATGTATGTTTGGATGTCTGGAAATACTCTAAAGGCAATAAAAAGTACAGCTCTTCAGAGACTGAGAGCAAGCCATGACCCCATTTTAAAAGGAATCAGAACATATTTCTCTGCTGAAAATGGATGCAAGTGCTTCAAACATAATGCCATTTGAAGTGCAGAATTGGAATTACTTTGAGCACGGAGAGAGAGGAATGGATCCCCGAACTGAGATGCAAGTGGGGAAGAATTTGCAGATAAAATCACTGGTGAAGGCCACTAGATATGCTACTGTCTTACTCTACTGATGATGCTATTAAGTAAGGACTGATATTTATTCCTCTATATTTGGATATTCCGGAATAAAGCATGGATATTCCAGAATATCCATGCTTTTTTCCAGAATATCCAAATGCAGCGGAATAAATGACACTTGAATTCAGGCTGGTAAGTGGATGTCAGTGCAATGAGGAATTCAAAAGCAAAAGGGATGGTTTTGAATTCCATTACAGGAATTGTTGCTTCTGCTTAGAAGTAGCCAAGCTATAGATGGAACGTTTCTTGCTGCCCTCTGTGATCTATATGAAACCTTGGATGAAAGGCATGCTGAGATGAAGATCTGTCCTTGTCACAAGGAGGAATTGCTCAGAAGCTTTCAAATCAGTTATATGACACAGCACGTCTACGGAGTTACTGATTGTAATTGTCGCTGTTATCATTACCAGTATTAACGAGTAATTAAATTACATGGCTACTTTAAATATATCCAAATTACTCATAAGCTTTTATGTTAAAAAACAGAAAATTCAAAATTGCTCATAACATTAAAATAATCTATCACTCACCACTGCTAACCAAAACACAATGCTGTCTGGTGGTTAAATAATACAACATTTGCTGTGAATTTCATATTACAAAGAAATACTTCAAAAAGTGTTACGCTCTGTATGTATATTTTGATTCTAAAATCTGAGAGAGAGGTTTATTTGTACATGGTCTTAGGGTAGGATATCCAATAGAACTGAGGGTGTTTTTAAAAAAGTACATTCAAGGGAAAGAAGGATGATCTTTTCCAGCTAAAGGCCAAAGTAAAGAAATGCAATTATTAAATAAATTGTGTTTATTAAACTTAGTATGTTGTTAAATAATATATTGGTGAAGAGAAGAAATGTGCATTCCCCAAATATCAGCAATATTTAAAAAGACCTTTATTACATCATATCAATATACAGGCTGTAAATGTTTCAATGGAAAAAGTGTTACCAGCATTGAATTTGAGGCTGGAAGGAAAACCCAAACATGTGAACATCAGCCTGAAATCTATCCCCTGTGGATATGGGGGCCCAATTGTGAATAAAATATTTCAAAATACATAATGAGAGAAGTTTAGCTGACCCTATTGTTTCTCTTTCCTTAGGCCTTTGTTAATGTAGATTTTTTTAAAAAACATTTTACTTGGAGGGCAGTAGAGACAAGAATAGTTTTAATTGTTTGTTTATGTATCATTCTGAGGCTGATATTATGGGTGAGATCTATTATGGGTGATACGGAGGAAGCCTTCTGATCTTGGTCCAGTCACTGTAAAGTCTATATCAGTGGTTCTCAACCTTCCTAATGCCGCGACCCCTTAATGGAGTTCCTCATGTTGTGGAGACCCCCGACCATGGGGGCGAAGCAGCTGGGAGGTGGGAGGGCAGGCCGGCAGGAGACTAGTCGCGACCCCTCTGAAAGGGTAGTTCGACCCCCAAAGGGCTCCCAACCCCCAGGTTGAGAACCACTGGTCTATATAAAAGCAGATAAAATAAGTTAGTTAAAATGGCAACAGTGCCTGTATTAGGAGTTGCATCAGCTTTATGGAATGCTCTTTCCATTAACATGAGGTTGTTACTGTTCCCATTTGATTTTTGATGCCAGTTAGAAATGACATTTATTAACTTTTGCCAAACATTCACCTTACGTAGGGGAAAGAATAATTTGTGGTAGCTGCTCTTTTTGCAGTAGTGCCATTGATGGTGATTTTAAGTAAAATTTATTGTTGCCTTACTCAGGGTTCACTTGAAAAATGACTTAGAAATATTCTGAATAAATGGATATTTGTACATTGACCCAAAAACAAAATATTTCAGGAGTTTAAAAATAGAAGCCTTAAGGAATTGAAAGTTACACATTGTACAAGATGCTAGGAAATACAATGGAAAAGGATTCAAAAGTGTCCTGTGTGCTTTCCTAGCAGGTATTTCTCTTTCCTTTTAAAACCAACTTACAGGTTTTAATGGGAACTGGAAGTGTTATAATAAGTGTTAGCACCCCTACAGGTATCTCCACTAGATGTCCATAATATACTGAGTTCTGCATGGAGTTGATATTAAAATAAAATACCTTATGCATTCAAACAGGGAATGCCACAGAGCTAAATCTGTTCATTTATAAAGACTTTAAAATGCCTTATTGCAGAAATGAATAAATGTTGGATTCTCCTACAACTATGGAAGAAACTAAGAGCCTATTTGTACCTTCCTTTCCCTGGGGATGAATCTGGCATTCATACTTTGAGATGCCAGATCTATTCCAGATTTACCCAGCACTGATCCAAATGCTGGGTGGTGCCACAGCAAGGGCACCAATGGGCATGCAAGGGACTGTTGCCATGGCAACTGGGCAACTTAACATGTAAATACACCTGCAGTGCCCACAACACTATTTGTTTACCTGGGAGAGGTGGGCATGGAGCATGCTGGGCTTTACCGGCTGGCACACAATATACCTACTGAGCATGAAAATATGCTCCACACCTGTCTAGGCTCCAGAGTCCACAGAGTCATTTCCAGGATGGAGGGGTCTCCATGCAGTGTGAATGCTCCATCCCGGACCACCTCCAGAGTTCCGCGACCCCTTAATGGAGTTCCTCATGTTGTGGAGACTCCCAACCATGGCGGGAGGTGGGAGGTGGGAGGGAAGGTCAGCGGGAGACTCGTTGTGACTCCTCTGAAAGGGTAGTTCAACCCCCAAAGGGGTCCCGACCCCCAGGTTGAGAACCACTGCTCTAGAGCCAGGTGGATTTACTTGCACATACCACAAACATTCCAATGATATTCTAATTTTACCACTTGAACATGTTTGTTCAAGTCATGAACAAAGTTCAACACTCTCAGTGTTGGCAAGAGGCTTAAAGATGGATTTGATCCAACTTTTCCACAGTTATATTGACTTATCTCCCTTCTTCAGAGAGCATCCAGATATACCCTGAAATGTCACTCCTTGGATGAAAAGATAATCCTTTCACAACTGCATAATAAAACTGCCTTCCAGATTGATCAATGAAAGTATGATTGTGAAAAGATTACGGCCTTCCTTCATTCCTTCACTTTCTGATTAATTTAATTTATAAACTAAAATTGCACACAGATGCTCTTGTTCTGTCTCCTACCTACCCAGAAGCCTTTTGTAGGAAGTTACTGACTTTGGAGGTGTAACAGATTTTCAGATGGACATCTCCAGAATTGAAATGCTGCAGTTTTATATGCTGAAAAATCTATCTTGGTTTCACACTCAGGACTTAAATTGGTTGAAAAGGTTAAATATCACGGTATTTATTTGACTTATAAAATTTAGATCTTTTTAAAAATAGCTGTGTACCCTTATGGAGAAGAAACTAATAGATCTTTCAAAATGGACAGATTTAAATTTGGTTGGGTGGGCACTCCATGGTTAAAATGAATGCCATGTCAAAATTTAACTTTCTGTTTCAATCTATATGAATTTGATTAAGGCCATCTGAACTTAATATTTAGTAAAGGGAGCTAAATAAATTTATTTGGAATTATAGTGAGCCAAGAGTTACCTTTGAAGTTCTTTACAATGTTAAAGCACAATGCCTAACTTAAGACTATATACAATTGTTCCTCTCTGATTGCAAATTAAATCAATTCCATCTCTGATGAGTTCCCACTTATTGAAGTTTGCAAACTTGTAGATTTGCATGCTGTATCATAGGAAGAAGAAGAAGAAGAAGAGTTGGCTTTTCCACCCCACTTTTCTCACCCATTTAAGGGGACTCAAAGCAGCTGACAAAGCTTTTCTATTCTTTTCCCCACAACAGAACACCCTGTGAGGTAGGTGGGGCTGTAAGAGCTCAGAAGAGAGCTGTGATTAGCCCAAGGTCACCCAGCTGACTTCATGCGGGAGGGCGGAATTGAACCCGTTATTCCCAGATAAGAGTCTGGCTCCCTAACCACTAGACCAAACTGTCTCACAAAGAAATGGGGTTTTTTTTGGTCTTAAGAGTCTGGAGGAAATGGAACATTGTTTAAGCTTGCGGCTTTTGGTATCAGGGTTTAGATATTAATTTTTAATTTTTTGAAACTGAATCTACAACAGTATTTACTCAATGGGAACATTTCAAAATTGTCTTAGATTTGTGATTTTTTCAAATGAAAGAAAATTGGTTCAAGCTTGTGAAAATTCAAATTTAGAATGGCATGAATCCCCAAACTGTTATCAGTAGTTTCAGATGCAGTCAGCAGTACTGCAAGAAATGAATAATTAAGGTAGTAATTTTAGTACTGTAACATGATTCTAATCCTTCATTCGAATCCCGTCTTATAGTTCGTATTTATAAATTAGTGAACAGATATGAAACGGGAACTCTGCGAGTATCTGTGTAAGTACAAGCAGTATTGTATCCATCTCAGGACAAAAATATTTGGAACAACTCTTACCAAATTTACTGCTAAAATCTTAATTAGAGAACATTGCTACAAAAGGTTCCGTCTTTAGTGTAAGATCCCAGTTTAAATTTCTGAGTTAAATTTTAACCTATTAAAAAATGTGTTGGAAATGTAAAAAAGATGCCAGGACAAAATTGGTTACTTGCAATTTGACACCAACTGAAACCTCTTCATTACTAAAAGAAGAAGACAGTTCCGTATTGATAGTTAGTATCAAATGTAATGTGAAAGCAAAAGTATAACTTGTGAAAAAGGTCATAACCTGAAATATGTAAATAGACACCATTCATATCTCATTATGTAAGTGCTTGCTTATATAATGATACAGCCACGTTATAAGGTTTTTTGATGCCTGTTTTGATGCCTTTCTTTCCCTCAGAATCCTGCAGAAGCTTTTCATGTTGTAGTGGAAACTACTTTTCCACTTCTGTAGTGCAAAAAGATGCTGTTGTAAAGAAGGGATATTTCACTGCATATTGTTTTTTCAAGATTTAGTGCTTGGGGTTCTTTGATTAGGAAGTGTGAGTATAACTTGCCAAGAATTGCAGATTTCCCGCCAATTTGCTGCATTTGGGGAAGGGTCACTGGTCGATCTGCAGCCTCTTCCCAAAAGTAGGCAGTGGCAAGCCACTTCTGTATTTCTGCCAAGAAAACTGCATGGAGGTCCTCATGTGGTCACCCAGGACTCAATGGTGCCCGGCAACAACACATCACTTATTTTTTCTCCACAAAAGGAACAAAGATTTCCTTGTTGTCCAAGTGCCAGGGGAGATGGACAATTAGTCTAGAAACGTGATACAATACTTTTTGATAGTACAGAAGAACATAAGAGAAGCCCTGCTGGATCAGGCCGGAGCCCATCTAGTCCAATGTCCCATCACACACAGTGGCCCACCAAATGCTCATGGGCATCTCAAGCAGAGGCAAGGGCAAACCTTCTCCTGCTCTCAAATCCCAGCAAATGGCCTTAGAAGCGTCCTGCTTCCCCCCGCAGCCTGAAAGATCTACCTAGGCATTCATTCTAGTAGACATTGATACATCTGTCATCCATAAATTTGTCTAACCCTACCTTAAAGCCATCTAGACTGGTAGCTGTTACCACCTCTTCCGGCAGCAAATTCCATTAACCGAAGACCCTCTGGGTGAAGAAATACTTCCTCTTGTCGGATCTGACTCTCCTACCCATCAGTTTCATACAGTGCCCCCTAGTTCTAGTATTGTGTGATAGAGAAAAGTAATGTTCTCTATCCACCTTTTCTATACCATGCATAATTTTATATACTTCAATCAGGTCCCCTCTTAAACGCCATTTCTCCAGACTTCCTAGATGTTGCAGCCTGGTTTCATAAGGGAGGTGTTCTACCATTGGTTCCCCTTTTCTGCTCCTTTTCCAGTTCCACAATACCCTTTTTGAGGTGTGGTGACCAGAATTGTACACATTATTCCAAATGTGGCCTCACCATAGATTTATAAAGAGGCAAATTGATACTTGCTGACTTGTTTTCTATTCCCTTCCTAATTATTCCCAGCACTGAATTAGCTTTTTTCGCTGCTGCTGCACACTGGGTTGACACCTTCATTGAACCGTTCACCAGAACCCCGAGATCCCTTTCCTGGTGCGTTGCAGAAAGCTCAGACCACATCAGTTTATGGACATAATTTGGATTCTTGGACCCGATGTGCATTACTTTGCACTTGTTAAGATTAAAGCACATTTGCCACTTGGTTGCCCACTCACCCAATGCTAAGAGATCCCTCTGGAGCTCTTGGCAATCTCTTTTGGTTTTTACTACCCTAAATAATTTAGTATCATCAGCGAACTTTGCTATTTTACTATGTGCCCCTTCTTCTAGATCATTGATATTACGGTTGTGGTTCTGAACTGTTTTGTTACAAAGTCTTTACATAAAATCACATTCATAGAAGCTCTCATGGTATAGGATGGCTCCTTTTCTGAGATAGGCCAAGAACGATCAATCTGAATATTTAGCCAGCTGGTAATGATGTATCTTTTTACCTATGCCTTCTGTTGCAGAAGCAGTAACACTTCTCCATTGGGTACTGAACAGTTTTAAATTGCTTTTAATTCTTCTTGTGGTGTGTTTTGATTGTTGTAACATTCTGAGACCTCAAGGTGTAGGAGGAGATAGAGATGTAAATAATAAATACTGTAAATAAATTTGTAAATTATTGTGAGATTTTAAGAGAGAATTAATAATAGTAACAGTAAATACAGCTGGGAATGTTCACCATGTATAAAGACCAGCAAATTGAAATTGAGCAGCAATGGCTGTGTTAGTAGTCCTTGGTGCAGCTGAAAAGAACTGGGGTGACTTCTTAATACCTTGAGCATGGATGGAGTCACTATCCATCGGCTACAAAAGGAATACTACTGAGAGTAGCACACATTCTGCAGAGATACTTGATTATCCTAGGCCAGTGATGGCCAACCTATGAAATCCTGATCACCAAGCCCTTTTGGGTGACACACATAGTCACCCTGGCACCTGGGCATGTAGTGCTTGCTTGTTCTTGAAGTGCACGAAATACCAACTTTCAGTTGAAGATTTAGCAATCAAAATTCAGCAACAAAAGTCACTAATGTAAAGAACTATTTGTTTTTGTTTTTAATAAAATACATATATCAAAAATATAACTTTTTTACTAGAGCTACAAATATCACAAAATTATGGATATTTCTAGATGTGACACAGCACCCGAGTTAAGCTAGGTTTTCTTGCGAATTTTGACACACCGAGCTCAAAAGGTTTGCCATCACTGGCCTAGGCCCTTGGGAAGGAGCTGATTATCGGAGTACCGAACCATTCATAAACATCTACAGATAATGAAATAATAATAGTAGCAGAAATTTTTCCTCTGCACAGCCCATTCTAGGAATTTTGTGGTAGGAAGAAATATTGGAAAAGTGCTCCCAAAGCTGTTTGAATTTGTCTGTTACACAAACCTTGGGTGTTCTAGTGCAGACAGCACATTGAACAGTGAAGCTGTCATTAACTGCCATTGTAAAAATGTGAATTTCAAAAGCAGAACGTAAGGCCATGTTAGCACAGTCTTTTAACAGTGAAAGTTAACGTGTGAAGCTAAATATGTTTACATGTATATTGGCTGCTTTTCCATTGGTGTTTAAATGAGGGTCCCTTCCACCCTTAGTTACGATGATTCTGGAAAGAAAAGAAAAGGTTTGATAAGGAAAACTACAGCAAAGAAATGTTTTGTAGTTGTTTAAGAAATAGGGAGTTTTTGTACATATGTGCTTGAGCATGACTGGGCACAAGAGCTCACGAAACAAGTGTCATTGTTTTTAATCTCATTTATCTTTCTTGTTTTATAGTGATTTTATTGTGACCCAGCCAGAGACCATTGGGCATAGGGCAGGATAGAAATATAAACAATAAATAAATATTGGGTGCTTCCTTCCTTCAGAATGTTTTTGTTAGGTTTTTGTGTGGAACAGAAATTTTAGAAGCTTATTTCCTCTTTTGTTGTCTTCTCTCCAGGCAGTGAAATTTGAGCCGTATCATGATAGTGCGTTGGCCAGATTCCTTCTGAAACGAGGCTTAAGAGTAAGTATTTGAAATGGATTAAATTAGATAAAATTTGCAAGTATTGCCAGCATCTGTCTTCCCACCCACCCCTTGACCTATCTTGCCCTGTAATGTGCTTTCTCCTTTCATTTGTAGAACAAACGAATTGGTCACTTTTTGTTTTGGTTTTTGAGAAGTGAGATTGCGCAGTCCATGCATTATCAGCAGAGGTTTGCGGTGATCCTAGAAGCTTACCTGAGAGGCTGTGGGAGAGCAATGCTGCAAGATTTTCTGAAGCAAGTTGAAGTCATTGAACTGTTGCACAAAGTGACAATGGAGATCAAGTCCATTTCTGTTGAAAAGTATGATGTCACTTCTCAAGGTATGCACGGTTTTTTTCTGCACTGAACCTTATTCCACGTTAAATCCTGGAATGGGGATTTTTGATCTGCCATCTGGATGCTGGTGCAGACTACAGCAGGAAGCATTGGGGCTGTTCTGGAATAGCTTTCTGAGCACAGATGGCTTGTTCCAGGACAGTGGGACTGTTCTTGCCTCCAGAACAACTCCAGCCTGGCCTGGTCCTTCTGGACTGGGTCAGCCAGGTAAGTGTGGAAGCAGCCTAAGTAACCTAAGGTTGGCGACTGATGTAGATTCCTATGGTTCACATTTCCTTTTGTCCTACGTCTAGTCAAACAATCTGCTGTGTTCAGGGGCTGTCTTGGCCTGGCGCAAATCCTCTGTGAAAAGATGGAGAGAGATAGTGCCGCCAAATATCTCTTCCCCACATGAGATGGCACTCAAAATGGAAGCAGTAAGAGATGCATTTAAGGTAGCTAAACCAGTACAGTGGCTTCTGAACTAGGGGTATTTTTCCACTAGGACTAGAGTACCCATTAAGGACCCATGAATACTCTACTGCTAAGTGGAAAAACACTCTAGTTTGACTACCTTAAAATGCATCATATTCTGGCGTCTGACTTCAGTGCTATCTAGAGCCAGAAAGAAATCTGCCTGCATGTTCCCCCACCATCTCTATCTTGATTCCTCTTTTCCAGGCCTCTGTCAAATAGAAGACCTGCTTCTACAAAGCAGTTCTGAGCCAGTTCCTACACATGTTTATAAAGATGGTGGGAAAGATTAACAAAAAAATTCACACAGTTATTCTGAGAAAGAAAGTTGTCTCTCATTTAAATTACGTACCTTTAACTTTTTTTGCTTACTTTCCAGTGATCACACAACTCAGACAAAAACTTGAGAGGCTACAAGACAGCAAGCTTCCTGATCGCTTTACAGTTCCATATGACCCTGGACTGAAAGCAGGATCACTTGTCGTAAGTATAATTTCCTTTTAGCAGTAAGCTGGGGTGATATCAAGAGAACTGGAGATAAAACAGTCACTGAGAAATGAGAGCTAGGAACATGTCAAGGTGAACACCAAGGTATGCAGAAATGCAGAGCATATTAACAAGAAACCCAGATGTGATTTTTAAAAAGTCCAAAAAGCTAATCAATAAGGGCTGGACACAAGAGGCATTTACAAGAGCCAGTTTGGTCTAGTGGTTAGGGAGTCGGAGTCTTATCTGGGAATACCGGGTTTGATTCTCCTCTCCTCCATGAAACCAGCTGGGTGATCTTGGGCTAGTCACAGCACTCTTCTGAGCTCTCACAGCCCCATCTGCCTCACAGGGTATTCTGTTGTGGGGAGAAGCTTTTATCAGCCACTTTGTCTCCTTAAATGGGTGAAAAAAGCAGGGTAGAAAAGCCAACTCTTCTTCTTCTTCATAGAAGCTGGATGTCAGAAAACTGAAAAATAGTAGGCATGAGTATGGAATATGATGAAAAATGAACTGGGTCAGTAGTTTAATGAAAAGTGTTACTTTCATCTCCCTAAACTGCTTTAGAGATGTAGAAGAACCTTGGTGCTGTCAGAACACTTGCTACGTGCTTGGAGGTCTGAATCTTCACTTCCTGAAAGGCCGTAAACAATCTATGAAGCTGGTGGGCAGGAGAGTCACCCAGGGGGTCATTGGTCTATGGAATTTGCTGCCAGAAGAGGCAGTAAAAGCAACCAGCCTAGATAACTTTAAAGAAAGGGTTAGGCCAGTGATGGCAAACCTTTTGAGCTCAGTGTGTCAAAATTTGAGAGAAAACTCGGGTGCCGTGTCACATCTAGAAATATCCATAATTTTGTGATATTTGTAGCTCTAGTAAAAAAGTTATATTTTTGATATATGTATTTTATTAAAAGCAAAACAAATAATTCTTTACGTTTGCTAAATCTTCAATTGAAAGTTGGTATTTCGTACACTTCATAAACAAGCAAGCAGTATGTGCCCAGGTGCCAGGGTGACCATTTGTGTCACCGAAAAGGGCTTGGCGTGTCACCTGTGACACACGTGTCATAGGTTGGCCATCACTGGGTTAGGCAAATTAATGGATGACTGGTGTATTGATGGCTATTAGTATGGATGCCTAGGTACATCCTCCAGGCTGGGGAGACAGGCAGAATGCCTATAAAGGCCATTTGTAGGGATTCTAGAGCAGGTACAGTTTTTCCTTTGTCTTCTCCTTGATATGCCCATAAGCATTTGGTGGGCCACTGTGTGGGACAGGATGCTGGGCTAGACATGGTGTGGCCTGATCCAACAGAGCTCCTCTTCCATTCTTATGACCATGGATCTCTACTCCAGAATGTCTAGGCCAGAGGTGTCAAACTCAATCCGGCTGAGGGCCGGATTAAAAAAAAAAAAACCTATGAGGGCCAGGGGGCGTGGCCGGGGGCGTGGCCGGGGGCATGACGGGGGCACAGAGGAGGGGCTGGGGGCGTGGCCGGGGGCGTGGCCGGGACACAGAGGAGGGGCTGGGGCGTGGCCGGGGCACAGAGGAGGGGCTGGGGGCATGGCCGGGGCTGGCTGTCCATGGCGGCGCCCGGGCACTCGCCTCGCCTCGCTCCTCCTTCGCGCACCGCGCCGAAGGAGGGCCGCGGCGGATGGTCTCGCCTCGCTCCTCCTTCGCGCGCCGCGCCGAAGGAGGGCCACGGCCGTGGCGGATGGTCCCGCCTCGCCTCGCTTCTCCTTTGCGCGCCGCGCCAAAGGAGGGCCGCGGCCATGGTGGATGGTCCCGCCTCGCCTCGCTCCTCCTTCAGGCCCAAGGAGGATGGCGGCCGCGGCAGCGGAGGGTCCCGCCTCGCCTTGCCTCGCTCCTCCTTCGGGCCCAAGGAGGACAGCAGCGGCGGCGGCGGGTGGCGGGGGAGCGCTGCGGCGGCGGGCGGCGGCGGGCCGTATGTTTGACATCCCTGGTCTAGGCCCATGGCACTGGTAAACAGGAGCTGGTAAACTGCAGTGGTAAACATGATCCAACTCAGCCAAATGTTCAAAAGAACTGTGCGTCTGGTGGCCAGGCTGATTTGGTTTATTCGTGTTCCAAATCCCCAAATAAGTGAGTTTCAGTTTGATCCTATTCCAACTGGATTTTGACCCACTCTGTTGAAGACTAGGATCCAGTTCAGGCAAGTTAAAAGTGAGGTCTTCAGTCATGCCATTATCTCACCCGTACTGCTGTTCCACTTTTCCAGTCCATAGGCAGGTTGCTGGGTGATACAATAAAGTAATATGGAAGCAGACCCAGGTAGATGACCTAAATGAATTCTAGGAGCTATCATTATGAAAGCAGTTTCATCTGAAACAGTAGGATTCCATCCTGTTTTCAGCAGTCACATTTGCTCTGTTAAAAGCAAACGCAAGCTGTTGAAGGTGGTGGAAACAGGCTGCGGAAGAAGTGGTGTTTTGTCATTTTCTCCTCCTCTTCCTTTCCTTGCTATTTTCAGGTGGGAAAGATCAGGCAAATCATTCCAGGGGAAAGAGCGGTGTCAGTATTGTTTTTCTGCCCTCTTGTCAGAATAGTGGGGGTTAACCCCATAAATAGCATTTGAGAGTAGAGAGAGAGCAGCAGATGCCACTACTTCCCTTTGAACCAAAACTTATTCAGGAATTTTCTGCAGTTACTAAGTATTTATCTCTAAGGGATGAGGTACCCTCAAACTATTTTAAACAAACTTCAGAGGAGATTCTGGGATCTGGCTTGATCATAAATTATTAGGACCAAAATACATATTTTACTTATATAGAGCTCCCAGGTTGTCCTTTGCAGTTCTTGACAGCAATTGCATGGTTTTGAGGAACAAAAATAATAGGAAATACGGAGCAGCATTTAAGGGTTCTTTCTTCTGTGAGAGGGTGGAATCTTTTTGTGGCACTTTATTTATAATTCCAAAGATGTGCATTTGACTGAAGACAGGTAATTTTGAAACCAATTTCCAACCTTCTAAATTTATGCACTTTTGAGAGTAGAAGCATCACTTTTTAAAGATGTCTATTAGACTTTTCATCCTCAGGCAAGAATTCTGGCTGTTGGATATACACAATTGTTGTCTCTTGCAGATAGAAAAGTGCAAAGTAATGGCATCCAAGAAAAAACCACTCTGGCTAGAATTCAGGTGTGCAGATCCTACATCTTTATCCAATGAAACCATTGGCATCATTTTCAAACATGGGGATGACCTACGACAGGACATGTTGATTTTACAGGTATGGTCTCTGCAGTATTGAAAACTGAGTTGTATGTTGTATGTTGTGATGAATATAGAAGTGAGCAGTGCTTGGGGATTTCTATCCTGTGGAAGTAGTACTTTCTAAAGTTAAGTAGTTTTCCCCAAAATATTCCCTAGGAAAAAGTTGTCACGATGCCTGTTGTGTTTCCCTGTCTATTTTACTAATGTTTAAAGTCCTATATATTTTGTATAGAGTAGTCTGGAAAAAGTTAATCTCTAGCTCTGCTACTTGACTAGAATTCCTATCATCCCTAACTGTGGTAGTTTTTGCATTTACCTGCTTGTGTTCAGAATCAGTGGGTCTGGAATAGCCAGGCCTGGTGATGCCAACCATGGAAAGAGATGGGCAAGAACAGCACCTTCTTCACATCAGCTCTGGTCCAGCCTCAAAGTTCATGTGAGCTTCATGGCCAGATTCCCATGCCTCCAAGAGTAAGAAACAAACATTACTAGCCTTGGGGCCTTTGGGGAACGCGTGTGGGCAGTGAACTATGTACATCATTAAGTGCATTCCCCTGTAATCTTGAACGCATGTTTTGGATCAGGGCAACTACTTTACTTGTAGACCTGATTAAATGGGTCTACCAGTAATCCCAGTCAGGGCCTCATAGTGGACCAGCAAGGGCGGGGGGGGGGGGCAGAGTGTCACAGATCTTCTTTAACGCGCCTTACTATGGGACCTTAATCTGGATTAAGGACCCATGCAGAAAGGACCTATGCTTTCTGGGACTAATAAAAGCAGCCTAGAGTTGGTAACAGTTACACAGTAGTGCTTGTATTTTACATTTAGTTCACCTTAAAGGCCAGAAAATGCACCTCCGGTGTGGATTAGAAGTGGGATGGCAACATGAGCTGCCACACGCTTCCACCTCTGGGATGCTTTTGAGTGGCTTTTTTTGCTGTTTGGGAATATAGCCTTAGCTACCCCTAGCATAAAATATATAATATTTGTGAATGTTTCGTATGCCCTCAGAACCTTGATGCATCTATTGTTAAGTCAGTTGGCTCCCACATCTGGGAACTAAGAAAAGATTACGTTTGGATTGGCTTTCACTCTTCTTATAGGAACAGACACATAACTTGGGGATTCCCTGATTCCCTGAATTCATATCCGTACACGTGTGAATGTCTGAATAATTCAAACGAATAGATTTGAAAATCCAAAAGTTGTTTGAATGTTCACATTTGAACTTATAGACGATTTGAATTTGAATGTCCAAATTTGAACGAATTCTGTCAAATTACGAATGTTTTGAATATTCACGTGCATCCTTAATAAACATATAAGCAGATCTAGCAACATATTTTATTGCCCATGTCCATTAGGAAGGAGACTTTTTTCCATTTGTGTGGGCTTTTCCTCTTCCGACTCTCCTACAGTAGAACCTTAGAGTATTCATCTTATTGCTGCACTCCAGCAAATATGTCTTTTGTGCATAAAGGAAGGTAGCAACAACCTGTGAGCAGTTAATTTTTTGTTTTGAATTTTGTTGCACAATTCCTATCCTCTTGAGTATTAGACGCAATGGGCTTTAACTCTACAGAGTGGATAAAGCTTGTTTAAAGTTTGCTTTTTAAATGCGCCTTTAAAATGCTGCAGCTAAAAAGGTTGTGATGAACTGTTTTGTGTTTTTGTTTGTTTGTTTGACTAGATATTGAGAATAATGGAGACAATCTGGGAAGAAGAATCCTTGGATTTATATCTGTTACCATATGGCTGCATTTCTACAGGAAATAAGATTGGTAGGACATTTATGTTAAGCAAGAAGATTTTAAATTTTTTCCCTGTTCAATTTCATTCTGTTACGCAGTAGTTTTCGTTGACTTACTGTATTTTCTGGCGTATAAGACTACTTTTTAACCCAGGAAAATCTTCTCAAAAGTCGGGGGTCGTCTTATACACCGGGTGTCGTCTTCTTATACTGCGAGTATATCCCAAACTCTGTATTTTAACAGGAAAGTTGGGGGTCGTCTTATACGCCGGAAAATATGGTACCAAGAAAGGACATTGTAGGTAGGCAAAGGAGTACGAAATTCTCCCTGAAGAAGGATGCTTAATTGGAGGCCTATGGACTTCCAAAAATAAGTAGTCTGTGGATCAAGGCTGTATTGAGGGAGGAATAAGGCTTTGATTAGAAGCCTTGTTTTCATCTCAGAGACTGTTGTTTGATATCTGCAGTAGACTAAAGTGTTGCTTGGAAAAGGGGAAAGCTAGGCTTCCAGTGCAGGTAGGTGCATCCAGGTGTACACAGTTTAGTTTTTGTTGGAGCTTCATGAAGGTGAATGATATGAGAGAGCTTGGTCTATGAATAGTGCTTTAAGATCTCAGAATCTTATAGGTTTAAATAGCATTAAAATATCTGCTCTAAAGTAACTTCACTATCTTCTTAGTGCCACTGAAATCTTTCTAAGGTAGTTTATTTGCAGAGAGTGGAAAATATCTAGGACCTTGGATAAGGTTTTGTCTATGTCTTCCGCCTGAGATGTCCAGGAGCAATTGTGTGAGTGGGCGTCCCCATGGTAAGGATACTGCGAGGCGAATGTCCCCATTCCAAGCCCTAATTTGGGCCACATGAGGGACAAAAGGCAAGAAATCGGAGTAAAAAGACCCCCCCTTTATAACTGTTCTCGCCCTGAATTATGGGGCAAGAACGAGTTATACTGGGGGCATGGGGATACTCCTGGGTTATGATTGCAGCATTAGCAGGTGGGGTTTCGCTGTCCCCACCATTAATGCTGCAATTGCAACTGTCCCCCCCTTACCTGATCCCTTAATCGCCCAGGTAAGGGCTTGATTTACCCCAAACAATCACCTGACAGCTGCGCTGCAGTCAGCTGAGCAACTGTCAGGACGGTATAGGGGCTGACATGCGCACAAGCGGCTTTCACGTCTGTTTTAATAACCTTACCGAAGCTCGCCCTGTGCTCTTGACAGCCCCTATACCCTCCTGATAGCTGCTCAGCTGACTGTAGGGCAGTGTCAGGCGATCGTTTGGGGTAAATCAAGCCCTTACCTGGGCAATTAAGCACTCAGGCAAGGGTGGTGGTGGAGAAAACCGCAGCATCCTGATGCAGGGATTTACTACGGTTTTCATGGGGACAGGCGGGTTCGCCTTGAACTTGCCCTGCCTTCATTGCCATGGGGACTCCTTAATGTGAATTAAGATTCGCATTAAGGCTGCCCCAAGGCAGGGGCAGCCCCATGGGGACGAGCCCTGAGAGAGGATGCTGGACTGATCCAGCAGGGCTCCTCTTACATTCTTATGAGTTTATACCTATTTCAATTCCTTGCCCTACAATGTTTTTTGGAACGAATCAGAGCAGTACTTTGCTGATAATAGATACTGTTTTTAAAAATCTTCTTGGATACTCTGCAGCAATTATTATTATTCCACAGCAATGACTTTCTCATAGGACTTGACAAGAATGTTTCCTCATTCTGTCTAAGCTCTGGTTAACAGTTCTGCAGTTTTAGAGACAGTATGTTCCTGCCCTTTTAAACTTACCACCTTGAAAGTTTCTATTCTATTATGTTTAGTTTTAATTTTTCAGAAATTCATAACATTTACTGACTGGATTCATTTAACATTTTTAAATGGGGGCGTTTGTTGTTTGAAAGCTAAAGCTATGGCCTTTTCTAATAATAATGTTAGATAGTCCTGATTCTTGGATTATACCAATGATGGCGAACCTTTTGAGCTTGGTGTGTCAAAATTCGCAAGAAAAACTAGCTTAATTCAGGTGCTGTGTCACATCTAGAAATATTCATAATTTTGTGATACTTGTAGCTCTAGTAAAAAAGTTATATTTTTGATATATGTATTTTATTAAAAGCAAAAACAAATAATTCTTTACATTAGTGACTTTTGTTGCTAAATCTTCAATTGAAAGTTGGTATTTCATACACTTCAAGAACAAGGAAGCACTATACGTCCAGGTGCCAGGGTGACCATGTGTGTCACCCAAAAGGGCTTGGCGTGTCACCTGTGACACGCGTGTCATAGGTTGGCCATCACCGGATTATACAGTTGCTTAGATGATTTGGTTATTGGATTCCATGAGTCTAGGAAACTCAGGGAAACTCTGCAACAAATGGTTGCTGTGCTCACCACTGTGCTGAGCTTTCAAAGTAAAAATTATATCTTGGAACCTACGGAAAGCACCTTGAATTTTTTTTGCAGTTTAGGCCCTTTGTCCACTTATCTTTTGAATCCGGATCTAGGAGCCTCTGGTCTGGACTGTGGGCTTCCTCATCTGCATGTTAATGCAGGTCAAGGAAGTCCTGCCCCTGTAAGTCTGGCTCTGTTTGCATAAAATGGCACAGGATCCAGATTAAGAGGTAGGTCCTTAATCTGGATTGACTGTAAACCTGTTTAATTGGGTTTACAAGTGGACTAAGGGCCTTGTTCTGGTTCATGGGAGGTGTGCAAATGGCACACCTTCATGATCTGGAACTAAGAGGGGCTGATCTTAGCACAGCTTATGTGAGTTTCGCAGCCGTGGGGAGTCATGGGCTAAATCAGCACCATCAATGCAGGCAGCGCTGATCCGGCCCACACCTCCAAGTAACCCGGATCAGTAGGCTGTTTATTCAGATTTTACTGACATTACGTGCAGAAAAGACCTTCAATTAATTAAACAGCTTTACGTTTTCCTTTTTCAGATTTATATTTGGCTTACCTAAGTGTGTTGCTGATGACAGTATCTATCTCAAAAGCTTGTCCCGGGGACTAATGTAGTCTAGCTTTGACATATAGTTGTTTTTGGCATTCTTGCCGTGTTTTGCTCATGCTCAAGTTCTACATATTTCAACGTGATGGGCAGTCTGCCTGCAAAATAAAAAAATAAATTGATTGGGGCATCTAGGATCTGGGAGGAAACCCAGATTTCTGTCAAATAAATAATATTGGCATTGATTTCCAATAACTGGGCAAGGCACCTTGGGGGCTTCCTCTGATCACTGGGTCATCTTCTTGATAAGACTTTAGAGTGAGATAAATTGTATGTTGGCAGCTGGTTTCCTTCCAGATTATTCTCATTTGTCTTTTTTTAATGCCTTATCTTTCAAGCTTTCAGAAATGGGTGAACGTATATAGTATATGCTGTTATTGTTTGTGACATGACTATCGATTTGCAACAAACATTCCTTCAGCTCCCAAATGAGACTAACCGTAGAATTCTTGTGGGGAAATAATAGTGAGTGTTGCAGAAGTCAGGACTCATTCAGAAAAATACTCCACTCCTGATTGATAGATCCTTGAAGCTGAAATGGCAGTGACAGGCGTACATTATTTCTTGTACTAGCGTATCTTGAGATGTAAACACTGATATGAAGCTTTAGTATACAAACATTACTGTGTTTTTAATTTTGACAGGGATGATTGAAATTGTAAAAGATGCCACAACAATTGCCAAAATCCAACAAAGCACAGTTGGAAACACTGGAGCATTTAAAGATGAAATACTAAACCAGTGGCTAAGGGAGAAATGTGTAATTGATGAAAAGGTGAGAGCTCTCTTATTATATTTTTATCATATACATTTATTATTTGTCACTTATGGTCTTCCATGCTGTGTGGCCTCAAAGCTCACATGTTCCAGAACTGGGCAGCTGGGCCCTCTGATGGTTCCAATTAAATGGTACTACCAGAGATCCAGATTAAAGGCCTTCTTAATCCGGATCAGACTTTGTCTATAGCAGATGGAGCAGGACCTGTGGGGGATGGAACCTCCTTGATCTACAGTAACATGCAGATATGAAGTTCTAGAACGTATACTACATGGACTCTTAATACATGGACTCTGGATTAAGGGTCCATGCAGAAAGAGCCATACAAAGCAACACTATTTAGGCTGGATTCTCCAGGCATGAGCTACACTAAATATTTTAACACCAGTTTGGTGGACTTGTGTAAACTGGCCCTGCAGCTGTGGCAGAGCTCTTTGCTTGGGGATTCCTTTCCAATCTCTCAAATGTTTGCAGTGAGTCACTTTCCAAATCTCTTGTCAGAACCAACATGATATAGTGGCTACAGTGTTGGTCTGGGAGCTAGAACATACCCTATGGAAGCTTGCCTAGTAACCCAAGGCCAGACACTTCTTTCTTCCTTAGTTGTTTGACAATAAACAAGAGCGTGTGGAAGTTTGTCACCATGAGATATTTGGAAGAAAGGGGTGATACAAATTCAGGAACATATAAGAAAAAGCAAATGTGGCTAGATTCTGACCTACCAAGTTTATTTTTCACAGCCGAAACAATCTGAGACTGCTCACTTTTCTACTTATTTTTATGGAAAAAATGAAAAATCATAGCACTGTATAAAATAATAATTACTCGAAAAGAGCACCATAGGTACAAAAAACATGTTATTTATTTGTTTATTTATTTATTTATTTATTATTTACATTTCTATCCCGCCCCTTATCCGAAGGTCTCTGGGCAAGTAACAACTGTTAAAACAACAGATTAAAAACAGAATATACATTTTTGTATCATTTTTATCGTGTTGGGTTTTTTTTTTAATGCTGTATTGGTTTTTACTGTTTTGATATGTTCATTTTAAAGGTTGTTAGCCACCCAGAGACCCTAAGGTATAGGGCAGGATATAAATAAATAAATAAAAAGCACTTTTTTAAAAAATCAACAAACCTAAAATAATACACAGCATGTGCTGGGATGGGAAATATAATAATCTCAGTCAAAGCCCAGGGTAAAGAAGTGCGTTTTCACTGCCTTCCTAAATATATGTAAGGAAGGGGCATGACGCACCTTGAGGGAGAGACTATTCCATAGTCTGGGGGTCATCACTGAAACGGCTCTCTCCCGAGTGCCCGCCAACCTCACTACTGAAGGTGGTGGGACGACCAGGAGGGTCTCACCGCTTGATCTTAAGGCACAGGCAGGTTAGTATGGGAGAAGATATTTGGAGTCCAAGTCATTTAGGGCCCTATAAGTCAGAGTCAGTACCTTGAATTGGGGTCAGTAGTAAATTGGCAGCCAATGCAGCTGTTTTAAAATCGGCGTGATGTGCGTCCGGCTAGTTGTTCTGGTCAGCACTCTAGTGGCTGCATTTTGCACTAGCTGCAACTTCTGGACCGTCTTCAAGTGCATTTCAGTAGTCCAGTCTAGAGCATGGATGGCTGTGGCCAAGTTGTCCCTGTCTAGAAAAAGCTTCAGTTGACATAGCAGCTGTAGTTAGGAGTAGGCGCTCCTGGCCACGACCTCCACCTGAGCTTCAAGTGTCAGCGCAGAGTCCAGGAATATCCCCACGTTACAAACCTGTCCCTTCCACGGCATTGCAACCCCATCAAGGACAGGGTATCTCCCAACTACACTAACCCAAGACCCTGTGACACACAGCACCTTTGTCTTGTCTGGATTCAGCTTCAATTTATTCACCCTCATCCAGCCCATTACTGCTTCCAGACGCCTGTCAAGCACTGCAACCATCTCTCCTGATTCAGATGGTACAGAGAGATAGAGCTGGGTATCATCTGCATACTGATGACACCTCATTCCAAATCTCCTGATGATTTCCCCCAACAGCTTCATATAAATGTTAAATAGCATGGGAGATAAGATCAACCCCTGAGGGACCCCACAAGTGAGTTCCCAGGGTGTCAAATCAGTGTCTCCTACAGCCACTATCTGGGTTCTGCTCTGGAGATAGGAATGGAACCAGTGCCAAGCATTGCCTCCCACACCTATACTCTGTAGTCTCTCCAAAAGGATACCATATCTTTATTTATTTAACAGCTACCATCTTTTCAATCAACTCAAGGACATTTGTGCTAATTTTTACTTTGCTTTTACATTCTATTTACTTGTATTAATAAACATGAAGTGTTTGGTTCACACTAGTGTTTATGTGCTGCTTTAAAGGGGAGTCTGTTTACAGATGAGTAAAGCAGGACGCTAGTGGGGAATATAGTCCAGTTGCTATACTGACACCCCATTGCTGGCAGTCGGGCCGTGGTGCTTGGCAGCCATTTCCTTTGT
Source organism: Aspidoscelis tigris stejnegeri (assembly GCA_023333525.1). Classification (NCBI taxonomy): domain Eukaryota; kingdom Metazoa; phylum Chordata; class Lepidosauria; order Squamata; family Teiidae; genus Aspidoscelis; species Aspidoscelis tigris. The sequence continues at coordinate 77,077,848 of JALMGA010000005.1, read as the reverse complement.
GTGCAGCTCTGTGGAGGGGAGTTGGGAGGGAATGGGCTGAGTCGCCACAATATATGACAGATGTTTTATTCCGGGCTGATCTGACATTCAAGAGCGATACAGTTAGAGCAGGGGGCTGATTGGCATGGCTCCCCAAATACTGCTGGTTGGGAGGCAGAACAGAAAGGGTAATAGGTTCAAGGTATTTAATACTCCTTCTCCTAAACTGTCTCTTCTGCTTTGCATCACCATATCTCCCCCTGCCCATTACTGTTGTGATATTTGCCCCCTGTTCCACTTCTCCCCCTCCTGCGCAGCCTTGGTACATGGTCCCTCCCACAGAAACTCACCCACGTGCAAACCAACACACTTCCATGCACACCAACACACGCACATCAGCACACCCACACATATATCAACACATCCACACACACACCAGCACACACAACAAACACCGACACACACGGGTTATTTACTTCTTGCTTATTTATTTATTTAAAGGTCTTCATTTCTGATCTTCAGTATAAATCTCAGTGTGTTCCACAATAATAACAATAACAGAAAGAATACAATCCAATACAATAGAAACAATGGCATGCATTGTAAGCCAACTGTAGGATGCTAATTGCATTGTAAGGTGCTAAAAATCTTTATAGCATCTTTGGCTGTGTTCACACAGAGTGAAGGAAACTCCTCTGAGCTGCGTTCACAATAGCTTGAAGACTGTTTGAAGGTGGGATTGTTTACACATAGGTCTACCCCTCCCTCCGTGAACATTCTAGGCTAGAGAATGTTTCTGGACAGAGACATTTATTTTGTGATGCAATCTTTGTTGGACTTCACTCAAGCTGAAGGTAGTATTGGTTGGTAGTGTAAGATCATTCAAAGCTTTTTATAAAAACAAAGCCTTAAACATAATACTTTAAACCTCTCTATACAATATGGAATTTAATTGCTTCACATTGTATCAACGTAAGTTGCCAAGTTCTTCAGTACAAAAATAAACTTGTTCAGTGTATGCCAATGAACAATTAAGAATTAATGGTCTAATTATTTCACCAAATGACTTGATGTAGCCAAGCTTGCGAGAATGTTGTGAGAATTCTCTCTTACAAGCTTTCACTGGAAGAGTTCTCAAAATTATCATAATACCTTGCCATGCTTTATGAAAAAGATAGATCCATGATAAAATGCTATCAGGTTTCCAGATTCAGTCCTAAAAGGTTTCAGCACATTTATATGTATATATTTACCCAGATGTATAAATAATAAACCCTGAATAATGTATTTAAAGTGTTCCTTTTATACATTTCTGGCATGTTATGTGATGCTAAACAAATCTATCTAATTAAGTAGTCTAATGCATCATAAAAAACCAAGTCCTGAAGATTTTTTTTTATTTATACATTTAAAATGTTTATATCCCGTCCCATATCCTAAGATCTCTGGGCAGCTTACAGTAAAAGACCCATATACAAACAAAACATTAGATACATACCACATTAAGACAGTATTTAACAGCATAGTTAGTTAAAAGCTAAAAGTTATTTGAGTGCATCAGATACACTTTTAGTGTCCAGCATAGTGAAGGGTAGTTCTGTATATGTGAAAAGTATAAGCTGGCAATTATAAAATTTCTGATTTATTGCTGTCTTCTCAAAAATTAATATTTCAATGTTGTATATTCCTTTGTCCATGAGAGGATTATAGCACAAGGGCTCATAGGACAGCTTTGAATTCTATTAACCATTGTCCTAACTAAACACAGGAATTACCTGGACCATAAGTGACAAATATGTATTCAGGGGTGCCACCCTATCCAGAACATGAAAATCAGCCAACTCTGGAATCGAGAACTATTGGTCCAAAACCTTCCATCCTACCAGGATTCACTTTCATTTGTCATCTTCCTCCCCTGCTTCTTCCAGTTACCTAGATCATATGTAGTCATTCTTGAACCGGATGTAATTAGAGAAACACAGTTGGGCGGTACCAACATACTTATGACAGTGCTTCCTAGCTCCTTTCATATCTGGGCCCAACAGCTTTGCATAGAGGTTAAGTACCGGTTCAGACAAGACCAGGATACCTGTGGCATTCCACATGCAGGTAGCAGGCACTTGAAACATAGCTCCTCTATGCTACACTGAAACTAGATCTGCAGATAAGGATGAACGAACTGTAATCCGATGCCCAAGTTCTGACATTGTAGAGGTGATGAAGAGGTTACAGTGGCTAATGGTATCAAAAAGTGTGTGAAAAAATGGTCAGCTTTTCAAAAAAGTGTTGTTTCATTTGTGTTAAAAGTAACTGGTCTTTTACATTAAAGCCAGTTGGTCTTAACAGAACTTGCCTTTGACTGCCCTGGGTTGTGCAGGAAATGGCTAGGGAAGTAACAAAAGAACAACTAATGATTACAGTTTACTTGCATGACCTGGGGTCTCTCTCCCACCCACCCACACTGAGGGGACTGACTATAATAATCCTTTATCTGGTTGGCTTTATTAAATAGTTCCCTGTCTTGTTTGGAACCTTGCCAAATGACTACAAGAAACACACAACTTGTTAATGGGCCCTGATGGTCTTAAAAGGCACTGAAAACAAAGATCTTCACAATGCATGATTGATTTCTTGTCTTACTAATATGTGCAATATTTAGTCACCCAAACTGTATTTTTCAAATTATTAGTTTCAGGCGGCGGTGGAAAGGTTTGTGTACTCTTGTGCTGGTTATTGCGTGGCAACGTTTGTACTTGGCATCGGAGACAGGCATAATGATAACATTATGATCACAGAATCAGGTCAGTGTGTGGATTGTGTTACTTTTACACTTGTTTGACAGCTGTTGTGATGGAAGTCGGATTAAGCTAGAGTTCAGTTACTATTTTAGCATAGGCAAATAAAGGATATGTTTGAATTTTACTGGGATGGACAGCAAGGGGTGTAATACATTAGAATACGACTGTATTTTATCCCATTGCTTTTTTTATCATAATGATCCTTCACAGACCAGGGATTATTAATAAAACGAATAGTAAAGGTTCTTCCCAGAGCTTTTTACTTCATCCAACCTGGATAAAAACTCAGAACCTATAGATTTATTGATTTCTGGAGCTTTGCAGAATACAGAAAAAATATTTGGGCCTTTCTACACTCAAAGTCCATAAACTAGATCAGTGGGTCTGGACTAGCCAAGCCCATTGGTCCAGATCACAGCAAGCAGTGGGCAGGAACAGTGCCATCTGCACAATAGTGCAAATTTCCACAGTGGCCTGTAAGTTTGCACAAGCTTTGAGGCTGGCATCCAAGAAGAGCTAGAGATAAACCTTCCTAGCCTCAGCGTCCTTGGGTGTCCTTCTCGGTGGCACACTTTGGTGCTCTGGAAAACAGGTCTGTGTTCTGGATCAGTGCCTGATGTTCATCTGGTAGACCTATTTAATTAGGCCTGATAGTAATCTAGTTCAAGGGCCTCTTGATCAGGATTGTGGCTCATCCTGTCCAGGCAGAATTGACCAGTGTTGAGTGGGAATTCCCTTGGACTGGTCTGTGATGTAGGAAGGAGGTTTGTAGTCTACAACATAGACTGGCCCAGAGGTAAGTACAGAAAGGACTTTGTATGGTGCAGATCAGTTCAGTCATGATTGCATCACTGATAATTGAAATTATCTCTTTGTGCTCCTTCCTTGGGTTATTTTTAAGTAATGTACACAGCCTTGAGATTTGGAAATGTTTAGAAATGTTTTTAAAAAACGGTGTAATCCCTAGGTTATAGAAAGAACCTTTGGGGAAACCTAGAGAGCGAGCATCATGGAAGGGGAATGTAAATTGAGGGGCAAGAGGCACAAGAAGGCTGAAGGTATTTGAAAGAATCGTACAGAAACTACTTGCAGATTAAAACGGATATGCAGAATTAGAATTAACCTCCCCCCAAGAAGGGGGTCTTTCTCTGTAGGTCACTCACTGTAATATCATTTATTTTTCCTAAGGAAACCTTTTTCATATAGACTTCGGACATATTCTTGGAAATTACAAGAGTTTTCTTGGAATTAACAAGGAAAGAGTTCCATTTGTGTTGACACCAGATTTTCTTTTTGTCATGGGGACCTCTGGGAAAAAAACAAGCCTGCGATTTCAGAATTTTCAGGTACTGAAATATAAACTGTAGATCGGAGTAACTGAGTGATTAATAAGCATTCCCTTGAATTAAAGAAGAGTTGGCTTTTCTACTCCACTTTTCTCACCCTTAACGGAACTAAAAATGGCTGACAAAGCTTTCTGTTCTTCTCACAACAAACATCCAGTGAGGTAGGTGGAGGTCAGCAGAGAGCTGTGACTAGCCAAAGGTCACTCAGCTGGCTTCATGGAGGAGCGAGGTGTCAAACTCGCTGAGTAAGCGATATGACCATAGCACTCTAACCACAAGACCAAAATGGGGCTCTGTGGCAAAAAGAGAGGGCCCTGCCCAGGCCTATCCAAGCAACATGGTATGTCATGTTTTTACACAGCCACCGAAGACAGCATAAATGAGTGCAAGCAGTATTATTGCTGTTATGCTGTTTCCTTGTAGACTAAATATCTCAGCAGTGTGGCATCATCTAGGCAAGTTTGCCTGATACTGTGATATCACGCTAAGGTTCTGTAAGTCTTATCACCTTCTTAACCCAGAGTAAAGGTAGTTCAGGAAATCCTGTATTATCTTTACTTTTCTGGGATGTTTTTGACCTCCCTTGTGGCTCTTTCTGCACTGGCTCTTGTTCCAAATTACATGTTGGGATAGGGACTTGCCATCCGCATGATTGCGCAAACTATGGCGAGCCCCTGTGTTAGCATGCGGATGGCAGTAGGGATCTGCACAAATCTTCTTAACATTCAGACTTCGATTGAATTTGATCAAATGTGGGCATTTGAATGTCCATACAGTACATTCGAATTTAAATATGTGAACGAATTTCGAATGTTCCAGAACATTCGTTCAGATGATTACATGCATATCTGTACTAATGTCATACGTATCTGTACGCATTTGTGCTTATAATATGGAACGAAAATGGGATGCATATGGGATAAAACAGGATGCATACAATATGCTTTGAGTCCCCTTAAATGGATGAGAAAAGCGGGTTGGAAGAGCCAACTCTTCTTCTTCAGTGCTGCTATAGAGTAAAGAATGGAGTCAATAATAGTTATTCTAAGTGCTTTTTCATGCTTATGTTTACTAATACAATAGAATATCAGCTGTAATTCAAAAATAAATTTCATTCTAGTGATGCTTTCATTTCATGGTATTCTGTCATTTCACTATTTGGGGTATTTTCTTTTCTTTTATAGGAGATCTGTGTGAGAGCCTATCTCGCTCTCAGAAATCATACAAATCTTCTCATCATTCTGTTTTCTATGATGCTAATGACTGGAATGCCTCAACTAACTAGCAAAGAAGATATCGAATACATCCGTGATGCGCTGACCGTTGGCAAAAATGATGAAGATGCTAAAAAATATTTCCTAGATCAAATTGAAGTGTGTCGGGACAAAGGCTGGACTGTGCAGTTCAATTGGTTTCTGCATCTTGTGCTTGGAATCAAACAAGGGGTAGAAAAACATTCAGCCTAATGATGACGTTTATGCAGAAAACCAGCAAGGAATCTCTTGATGCCATTTCAGTGGGTGATCCAGAAAGTTTTCCAAGATAATTTCTTCGTCAAATATGCAGTTTTCCTTACCACCACTACGCATAGAGAGACAGCAGAGGAAGGTGCTAATAACACACAGGGTTCATTGAATAAACAAAAGCTTTGTGAACAGTGGCCTACATTTGTCCTCATTGTTTTGAGCATTTAATAAGCTAAGAATTTAGATGGCAACACTGGAAAGAGAATATGATTCTATTTCTCATTATTTAATACAGATAGACAGGACAGAGGTGAGAATATTAGACCCAGGGGCCAAATAACATTTTCTTTCTTAAGCTTTAGGGCATTTAGTCGTCCCTTTTTCTAAGTGGGACTTTTGAAACAACTTATTTGGTTTCAAAATACTAGTAAAATTGTTCCTTCTGTTATTATTTAAGGATATAAGCTATTGGTGAAAATGTTAATACCAAGGTTATTGCAATGAATGAATCTTAGCCTAGTTTATTGGAACTAGCTTAGTATTTTTGTTTAGAAACCAGTCTATTACATCCATAGGTTGTTTTGACAGCTAATCAATGAGTGATTCAGGTAATGTTTCTGAAGAGATGAGGCTTAGGTACATCAGGAAAAAAAATCCCTGTTAGGATCTATAGGAAAAGGTAACTTATTCTTAAATGATTGATAACTATTGCTTATAGAATAGGAGGTTGGGCCACTACTCTTTTTGTGGCTGAAATAAAAGGTTTTATAACTGTTTCCTTACCAGAAGTGTCCTCTGGAAAGGACTTTTGCTTTCTCCAGAATTTATTTTTGGCAGTATCAGATTTAAATGTTTCAATCTTCTGATCTTGCTTTTTAAACTTCATAGGCTCTCTCATTCCCTGGTGCAATTATATATTTGTAGTGTTCTAATTATTTGGTGGTCCTTAGAAGAAACACGGTGTAATTATTCATAACCACCCTTTTACCAAATGTTTTCATAACCCAAAGGTTAATTTTTTTGTCCATGTCCATGTATTTTTGTTTTTTAAATCCACATTAGTGCCGCCACTGCAAGACCTTTGTAAGTATGCACAGTAACTTATGTATGATATTTAATTTTAAAATGTATATTTTCATATACATATCATCCTGATCAAAATAGGATCATAAAGAGATAATATATTCATGCCTACTGGCTGTATTAAAATCTTCCCTAAGAAGCTCTTGGAAACATATAATTGATTCTGCTACCATGAAATCATAAGTGAATTGCTGACAGAAAAAAAAAATGTCTGTGCCTTAAATTGTAATACTCTGTTACTGTGCATTTATTATAGTCAAAACAAAAATTGCTTGAAACAGTAATTTCCTTGTATCAATATTGCTTAACTTTGCCTGCTTTATTAAATTAACAGTATGACATAAAATAACTGATGTGAATAAAATCCTGAAAATTATCATGTACTGTAGGTGTCTTAGACACCTGAAGCGTTCTTGTCGTTCTTTGTACATTTTCTTTGCCCTTGGTTCAAAAGATTCTTGTGTCAACTATGCGCTGAAGGTGGGCTAAATGTTATTGAAGTTTGTTGTATATATTCTATTTAAATGTTAAAGCTAATTGTAAATGATGGGGAAAATACATCCCCAAATACAGTTTTCTCTTGTAATTTTCTTCTAGTGCTACCAAACAAGGAAAAGATCCCATTGGAATGCAAGGAACTGGGAGGAGGTATTTATGATTTCCCACTGTCAATTAGAGGATTAAGGAATACTGAAAACATATAGTGATGGTCATCTAGGGTTTTGCGTTTATTTCCAGGAAAGGCAAAGTAATCATTAGTCTTTTGTGAAATAGTTAACATGTTTTCAACAGAATTTTCACAAAGAAGATTTTTTTCCCCATTTCTGCAGTTGGTTTTCTTGTACCTGCTTAAGCTATACACACCTGCTTATGAAATTTAAAAAAAAAACATTTTATTCACATTTTCACATACATTAACACATAGATTAACACATAAATACAAACCGGTTAATAGTATTTACATTAATATACCATTCTCGTGATCAATGTATCCTGGTGTTCATTTACACATTATTACATCCACGCACCCTTCCCTCCCCCCTTGGATAGATAGTACCATTATATCCGTTTTCTCATTGTCTTAAGACCAATTTTATAACATTTAATAGTTCATGCCCTCCCCCTGTATTGTTGAATGTATATTATAAATTTAAACCATTTGCCCATCCAGCTATCCCTCTCGTCTTTAATTACGCTCTCGTTACTATCTAAATAATCAGTAATCATTTGATCTGATAAATAATGCTGCCAGTTGCCAATTTGCCATTTACTTTCATCTTTCTATCCAAAGACTATAACAGCCTGAACTGCCATAATCATCTGTTGGAATAAATATTTGTCCGTACTTATATTTAATTGTGCATCTATGTCTTGGGTTATACGTATTTCTTTTGTTTTGCTTACTTTATATCCCAATATTCTTTCTATCCATCCCCAAGCTTCATTCCAAAATTTTGTATTTCTGGGCATTCCCATATCATATGCAATAGTGTACCCTGTTGTCCACATCCATGCCAACATAATGGCGATACATTGGGGATAAAACACCTGCTTATGAAACGGCTTTCTTCTTGTCTATCCTACTTGGGGTCTTCTGTAGTCAGTACTGGCATGTGGATGACAGGCCACTATTCCAAGCTATAATCTTAGAATAATGCACTTCAGAAAGGACCTGGTACTACAAGTACATAACACATTTCTCTCTTTCCCTCAAACTCCATTCCAGTTTATCAGCATATTTAACCACGCCCTCCTAAATCCACCCCACCATGAGATCAGAGCTGTCTACATCTACCAAGCCCATCTAGAACCTAACCGATGGGTATAAAAGTTTGCATTCCTTTTCTTCTTTTCTCTTTCTCTCGTATTTCTTGGGTTATTTTTTAATAGAGCTAGGCTATTAAGATTGCTGATTGAACATAATGCGTGTGTCAGTATTAGCCAAATGGATCTTACATGAAAAGGGCTCATTGGCTGCGCACTCAATATTTAAGCTGATGAACAGTCCACTTTAGAAATCTGCCAACAAATTTATCTGAGGATTGAACTGGTATCAGTCTAGAAAATCAAGGTTGGTGAGCGAAGCCAATTAACACTTCCCAATAGGGACCAGATTGATTAACTTGGCAGTAGTGGCAGTGTTTGGGCCTCTAGAATTCATTGGCAGGTGATCTAAGATGATTTGCTCATCCAGTATAATTTTATATCCCCAAGTGATATTTATGCTTGTTTTTGTTGTTATCCTGGTAACACACTTGATCTACACTGAAAATTTATGTCAGAACACTTGTAAGGCTTTGCAGAATAATAGATCAATGATGCTTCACCTTCATAGTAACCAGTCTTCTGATCTTGTGGAGGATTCCTCTGAATTATCACTTAGTATTTCTTTCTAGGAATTTTTCATTACACTCTTTTGACTATTACCCATTCTACACTTGTATTTGGAGATAATGGTAAAACTACCACTCTTTCCTTAGGTACTCTCAAGATACTCTTATCATGCTTAGACCTCTGCAACATTTTATCCTTCCTTCAGTGTACATTCCTTTGAATAGTGTACCTTTCCTCTTGTGTTTTCCAGGGACAGTAGGGTGGGACACAAAAGCAGACAGAACCTTTGTATAATGTCTTAGGCTGCATTCACACCTAAGGTCTAATCTAGCTTCAGCCCACCTTCAGAATGAGAAAACCTTCACCCGCTCTTGAATCCCTGCAAATATTCTTGAGGCAACCTGCCTGTCTCCAACCTGGAGGCAGTACGTAGGCATCTTATTGTTACAGCCATTGATACATGAATGGGGAGCTATGATGGTGGAAGTACGTAAAAAGCACTACTGCTGGGAAATCCATGACCACAGCTAGGTTTTCCAGCAATAGCACTGAGTGCTGCTTAGGGGAGCAAAGTGGGGCCAGGGTGGAATTGCCTCAGATATGTGAGGCAACCCCATCATAGTGCCACCATAATGGCACATTGGCCACGTTCCCATTATAAGCTTATTTCGGTTTCAAAACAGTTTCAATCTTCACAGTTCCCACGTCAGGTTGGCTTAACACGCTTTCCACATGTTAAATCGCCCCAAAGCGTTGTAAATGTTAATCCTCATTTCAATAGGTCTCACTCCGGTTCGTGCACTTGAAACGTTTTACATTTTTTACTGTGGGAACGGTACTGTGTTAAGGGATGAGAATGCGTGTTTAGGGTTTCCCTCCCCCAATAACTTGCTTCCAAAGATAGTGATTTTACTGTAAAAATCTACCCCTTAAAGCAGCTGCTACACTGTAGCAATATACCCACTCCACACCTGATAACAATGTTGCAATTTTGTGAAAGTTCTGACCTTTAAAAAAGGGAAAGGAAAGGAAGGCAGCTGCAGATTCTGCTTTTAAGGCTGTGACTGTGGAGTGAGTGGGCGAAGGAGGCTTGAGTTGCCGTTGCTGCTGTGTACCCTGGGCAATGGGGAGAGGAGGGGAAAGAATTGCTGGCTGCCCAGTGCCGTTTTTCATCCATCCAGGCAAGCAGCAGCCACCCAGCCACCCGTGGCTGGGCTCCGTGAAGGGGTCGGTTATGGGTGGCGCATTCACGCCAGGAGGAAGAGGGCAGGGCAGCCCCGAAAAGCGGCTTTTAAAAAGTAGCCACTTGAGTCCCTCCTTGAGTCACGTATGCCACGTACGATCCTCAGAATCTGGATTGAATGCGATTAAGTTAAAAGTAATGGGATCAGGCAAATTCACATTTGCATCCGGTTCTATTATTTCGATTTAGGGAAACTGAATTAAGCTTATAATGGGAACGCGGCCATTGTTTCCCAGTCAGCCCTCAGATTCATTAAAGTCTTTTTTTTTCAATATAGGACCAGAGGTTTTGCTTTCTTTTAAAGAACAAGGTGCACCAAATTATAACATGAGATTTGATCCGTTCCTTGATCACCACGGCTTACATGGAGATTTGCCCTCCAGTGGAAGTCCATGGATCAATTCAACATAGACAAATGGATCCGTTGTACATGGTCTTTGTTGATAAGATGAACTTAACAGCGCAACAAAACAAGATGCAGTTCCAAGCTGGATTCCTGGTGAAATAGATGGTCATCATTTATTTCCTGTGCACAAATCAATCCTATTCTTCAACCATCAACATCCTTCTCAATGTCATTCCTGAAACAAAAGATAGTGAAGTTTTCCCCAGGTTGTCCATTTTGAATGGTTTTTGTTGGTCCTTGATTAACCTCTTAAGAATATGTGATCCTCCGTTATATGTGTTTATGTTATTGTTCGCTTATTGATAATGAATGAATGGGCCCAGAGGATAAATGCTCTCTAGGAAGAAGAAGAAGAGTTGGCTTTTCTACCCCGCTTTTCTCACCCATGTAAGGGGACTCGAAGCGGCTGACAAAGCTTCTGTTCTTCTCCCCACAACAGAACACCCTGTGAGGTAGGTGGGGCCGTGAGAGCTCAGAAGAGAGCTGTGACTAGCCCAAGGTCACCCAGCTGGCTCCATGGGAACTGCCTGCAGGTTGGAGGAGACAGGCAGGATGCCTCTCACGGTCGCCTGCAGGGTGTCCAGAGCAGGGGGGCGTTTCGCCTTCGCCTTCTGCTTGAAGAAGCCCAAAGGCAATCGACGTGGGCCGCTGTGCGAGGCAGGATGCTGCCCTAGGTGGCCTGCGGCCTGACCCAGCAGGGACCCTCTCGTGTTGTTGCGCTCTAGGGGAACGGCAGCGGGGAAGCCCGAACGCGAGTGCCCGCCTCAGAGCTCGCCGGCCCGCCCGCGCGACTCCACAAACACACGTCCGCACGAGCAAGAGCAGCAGCAGCAGCAGCAGCAGCGCATCCAGGCCGCGCGCGCGGCGCGGCGGAAGGTTGTCATGGTTTCGCGGGTCACATGCGCGCGAGGTTTCCCCCGGCGCCGGGGGGCGGGAGATGCGGCTGCAGGAGAAGCAGCAGCAGCAGCAGCAGCAGCGGCGGCCGTCGCTACCGTCGTCGGGGCTGGCTAGTTCCTCGCTGCTGTGCGGAGCCGGGCCGCGGAAAGACCCGCGGAGGGAGGGAGGGGGAAGGAGGCGGCGTCGCGCGCCAGTTGCCCTTTGGTTCCCCTGACTGCAGTGCAGCCCACCGGCGGGCGGGCGTCCTCCGCGTCGGGGCCGGGGCGGAAAGGGGGAGGCTCGGGACCCGTCCGGGCTGCCTCCGCCTCGCCCCGCTGCCCGCCCCACCGCGTCCCCGGGATGAGCATCTCCGTCCCGGAGGGTTTGACCGAGCTGCTGCAAGGCTTCACCGTGGAGGTGCTGCGGAGCCAGCCGGGGGACTTGCTGGAATTCGCCCTCCAGTACTTCGGACGCCTTAAGGCGGAGGCGGCGGCGGCCGCGCCGGGGGTGGGCGAGGAGGAGGAGGAGGAGGGGGTCGAAGGAAGAGGCGGCGGGGCCGGGGGCGGCGACCACCAGCACCGCCACGGCAGCTTCAATGCGGCGCCCTCTGGCCCCGAGAGGGGGGGTCTCTTGCGCCTCCGCAGGGCCCCCTCCGAGGGCAGGGGGGTCAATTTCGCCGACGAGCCCATGCAGACCGACTCCGAGAGCGGCGAGGGGGACGACGACGACGAGGAGGCGGCGGAGGAATTCACGGGTAAGCCCAAGCGCCGTCTGAATCCGGCCGCCCTCCTCCCCGCCCTCGGCCAGGTGGGTGGAGGATGCTTCCAGGCTCGGGTTTTGGCTTGGAGAGGCCAGACCCATCTCCGAGCTCAGGGGGGGACTCAGTGTGGCCCGGTGGTTCTCAGCCTTCCTAATGCGGAGACCCTTTAATACAGTTCCTCCTGTTGTGGTGACCCCCAACCTAACCCTAACCCTAACCCCCAACCATAAGATTATTTTCCCCATGGTCTTAGACGACCCCTGTGAAAGAGTGGATCTACCCCCAAAGAGGTCGCGACCCATAGGTTGAGAACCACTGATGTGGCCTTAAGGTATCAACAAGAGGTGAGCCTCCGATGCCCTCTTGCCTTGAACGCCATGCTCACCTGGAAGGCTTCTCTCCTCTCTTTCTGGTGAGGTCTTTCCACCGTTGAAGTTCCGTGGAATATTGTCCAGTTCTGTAGTGGCTCAAGTCCAGGACCGTTGCTTGGACAACCCTAGGACGACACTTCTGGATTTCTAGGATGAGGAGAGCCCTTCGGATGTGGTTGGTTTCCTATCAGCCTCCACCCTTGGGACCGGTGATTACAGATGATGGGAGTTCTAGTGGGTGACCATATGGGAAATGAAGATGGGCGTCTGCACCTTTGATAATTGCATAGAGGAGGGGCTTTCATCGCAAGTTGCTTGCAAACTACATCCGCCCCCATTTCTACCTTGTCCTTCTCTGATTGTAGCCCAGCAACTTCAGTTTTAGGTTGGGTCTGGTGGACCCAAAACAGCTGGCACAATCCAAGTAGTAAAAGATTCACAGTTATAGATGGCCCACATAGGGTTGCCAGAGTTAGTGCCAACCTCTGCTTGTGTTCACTGGAGAATAGAATATTGATTGGGAAACAGTAGCATGTGATGATCTTCCCACGCTGTGGGACCATTGACATAAAGCATCTGTACAGTTTTATATCAGAGAAATAGCCGTGTAAGTCTAATTTGCAAAGTCCAGCAAGGTAGTTAGTAGCATTTGGAGACTAACAAGATAAGGGTTGGTGGCATGAGCTTTCGTAGACCTGCCTTCTCTTGTTAGTCTTCAGGTGCTACTAACTACCTTGCTGGACTGTACAGTCTTAGTTGTTGCTAAAAGCACCGCTGAAAATGGATGCGGGTCCAAATGGGTATCTCTGTAGGAATGTTTGCAGACTGGGTCCTTTAGGCTGGAAGAAGCAGGGCAAAGTGTCTGTTGGAAGTCTATGTTTTACTCATCTAGTCTTCTGCACACTAGGATAAAATTCAGGAGGAAGATGAAAATGGGACTTCCAGCTTCTTCTTGCTTAGTCCACGGGAATCTTGGTGTCACTAATGCTTTGCTAGGAAACCCTGAGAGATGTAGCATGAAAATGTAGGGCAGATTTCATTCACAAATTTTGGAAAGGGTTGTTGTTTCGTGTGAATGAAACTGCCAGGAAATGCAACAGGAAACACCTGCCAACAGCCAGATAATAAGATTTATTTCAGGACTAAAATGCTTGCTGTCAGGCTGCCAGTTAACCCTTCCTGCTGCATTGTAAGTAGCCATTTTTTTTGTGGCAGTATCCTGGGAAGTAGAAACCAGACCCTGTTTGCTGCTGGCTAGCATGATACAGTCCAGATGATATCGGAGTTCATCTCCAGAAAGGAGAGTTCATATATTTCTGTTTCTTTTCTGCTTTCAGGGCCAGGTGGCATTTTATACTGCTCATTAGTACATAACTCAGCTTTTGTAATACTAAAAGCTGCCTCTCCACCCACCTCAGGAGGTGTCAATCAGAGAGGAGATTAGAGAGGCGTAATGCGGTTGCCTGCCTGCCAGCTATACTTCAAAACTGAGGGAGTGTTATAAGAAGCATTCTTCGAAAATTGTTGCCTGGCTTGGCTTTTTTTCAAGCAGCTGCCAGACAAGGCAGCGATACTGACATCTTTGGTAACAATGTGTTGGATTGCTAGAAAGCCTGGATTCTGTGTTGTGGCTGTTGTGGTCCACCACTAGTTAAATTTGGCAGTAGAAATAAAACTTGCAAGAGTTTAGCCCTCATGCAAACCCTCCCACCTCAAAGGAAAGCTCTCTATGTGTGCATAACACACTCCTTGTGATGGTGTGTAGGGCATAAAAAATTATGGGACACTCTCTCCATTTCTGGCAGGCCACAAAGAGGACACAGGCTGGGTTCCCCTATTTGGCATTGGAAGAAGAAGAAGAAGAAGAGTTGGCTTTTCCACCCCACTTTTCTCACCCATTTAAGGGGACTCAAAGCGGCTGACAAAGCTTTTCTATTCTTCTCCCCACAACAGACACCCTGTGAGGTAGGTGGGGCTGTAAGAGCTCAGAAGAGAGCTGTGACTAGCCCAAGGTCACCCAGCTGGCTTCATGGGGGAGGGTGGAATGGAACCTGGTATTCCAGCTCCCTAACCCCTAGATCAAACTGGCTCACAGTTGGAGGCACCTTCTGTCCTTTATCTTTGTATACTTGATACTTGATATAGTCAAGCGACTAATCAATAAAGTTTATTCAATTTATTCCTTTATTTTGTGGTGGAGGTGATCTGCCCAACTCTTCTTCCTCTCAAACTGTTGTGGTGGCTTAGTCACACAAACTTAACACAGGAAGAGACAATCAGGCTTGGCTTGTTGCATGAGTGAGTTCATGTTTTCTTCAGGTTTGTGATGGAGAAGGACTTGACTCTCTAATAAAACTTTGGTACATCTTAAATCATGAGTTCCTCTAAGGAAATCCTGGATTCCTTTTCTTTAGACTCCTAACCTTCAGCAAGCTTCTGCATATTTGGGCGTTATGATTTCCTCAGTTTTGGGGTGTCAAAGGTGTTCTAATGTTAAGGGCAGCCTAGGCAAATACACTGTCAGTGTTTTTATTGGTAGAATCAAGTTTGTAGTTAATGAAGTAGTCTTTTCAGGCAGTGATGCTACACGTGGATGTCTTGAGTGATATTGACAGTATTTATTTCTTTTTATTGTTTCTCCTTTTCAGAAACACAGTAGAGCTTTGTATTGGTAACAACTTTGTTAAGTGACAAATGTTGCATGGGCGGCACAGTGACAGTATATTGCGGTATATTCATTAGCAGTACTGCCATTGTAGGAACTGACTTATATTTTATATGTATTTCCCATCACTTACCAGGGCTCAAGGAAATGGACACTATAAAATCTGACATCTTAAAGGTTCAGTATAATAAAAGACTGGTTGTGAAAGTAAGACAAAGCAAACAGCATTGAACAGTTATCAGGGAAGCTAGAATGGAAAGGTAGATATCTAAGGTCTTTTTGAGCTAAAATTCTAACAGGGCCTGTCTTAATTCCAGGAGTTGGATGCCGACAGCATCTCTCCTCAATTATCCATAACAGGAAAAGCTTTTGTTTATCATAATATACATATTGTACATTATTATATTGTACTGTATTATAAGTCTATATGGAATTTGCTATTAGAAGAGCTTGGATAGTTTTAACAAAGGATTAGACAGACATGGAGGTCAGGTGTATCAATGACTACTAGAATGGAGTCATAGGCAGGATACTTCTAAAGGCCATTTGCAGGGAGTTGAGACAGGTGAAGGTTTTGCTGTTGGTGTGTGCTTAAGATGCCCAGAAGTATCTCACAATGGTGGGCCATTGTGTGAGACAGGATGCTGGACCAGATAGGCTGTGGCCTGATCCAGCAGGGCTACCTCTTGTGATCTGATTTATTACATTACGTTACATTATTATATTAGTGCTTTGACTTGGGAACTTTTGGCGAAGGATAGGATATAAATTCATAAAATAAATAAATATTGTAAATAGCATATAAACATATTTGTTTATCATTTTGGCAGGTACTGGTCATCCATCCATCCATCCATCCATCCATCCATCCATCCATCCATCCATCCATCCATCCATCCATCCATCCATCCATCCATCCATCCATCCATCAGCCTCAAAATACAATAAAACCAGTCATGCAGATTAATTAAAATGAGTACAAATAATTAAAATTATATTGCTTTTGATCAGTTATCTGGCCACATCCAGTGCATTTGGTCTAGCACATATCAGTTACTCCATATTGCTGGGCATAAACTACATTCAAAGTGGTTGGTGGTAGTTTGTTCATTTCCACCCTCACATGAAATTGTTTCTTCCGGTAAAATCCCATTTCAGAAATTTCTTTTTGATCTTGTAGGCCCTGAACGCAATCTGTTAAGTGACTTCCATGTTGCCCAGTCTTCTTGATGACCCTGGGGAAGATCATCATGTGAATAGGTCCTGGTGAGGGTCATGCATATGGGATTCAACGACTGAGCAGAAGCTGAATGCATATTTTCTTCTGCTTTATAGATTACCACTAAAACACTGAATTTATTTATTTTATTTATTTATTATTTGTATTTCTATCCCACCCTATTCTTGGAGTTCTCAGGGCAGGCAACAACATTTAAAATCAGACATATATTAAAACAACAACAGTATATATTAAAACAGTAACAGTGTCTGTAAAGTCGGAAGAGACAGCATATTCCCATTTAACTAAAGGCCAATGCAGAGAGGTGTGTTTTCACCTTCCTAAACATATACAGTGAAGGAGCCTGATGCATCTCAAGGGCGAGGCTGTTCCATAGCCTAGGGCCCATCACTGAGAAGGCCCTCTCCTGCCTTTTACTATTGAGGGTGGATTCCAGTTGCTCAGTGTCAGCCAGTTTACCTATTCTCATCTATATTCTATACTATCTGCTGCTTCCAGACTGTCTTCTAAGACTCATGTAGACTGCTTTATGGGAATCCAACCTGGAAATTATCAGATCATGGACAATAACTAAAGTCAAGCTATCCTTGTCCAGTAATTGTCAGATCTGATACATGAGATTCAATTAGCCTTGGGCCCTTCTTCCTACCGCTATCACATGGGACTAGTTAAAAAGGTATACCTCCATCTTCTAAATCCATACCTCTCATGGATGTGCTATGCCAGATCATCTACCTCCAGGCATGGACTGCATTCACACCTAACTTTTAATCCAGATTTAGTCCACCTTCAGAGCATGAAACCTCATCACCAACTTGATGAGTCGTTTTCTTTTCACATGGTCTAATCCCAATGTGGGTTTTCTAAGTTAGAGAATGCTGAAAGAAAATAGCTTGTTACTTTGCTGATGTTTTGTCTTACGCTGAAAGTGGCCTGAAGCTGTATTAAAAATTAGGTGTGAATGCAGCCCTGGTAATTGCCTATCCATAGCATCCTTATCTTGTTAGGATTTAATCTCAACACTATCTTGTTCCTCACACTGTTTCTACCACCTCTTTTGATTATGGAATGGAGAGATAGGGTTGGGATGTTGCCTGTTTTTTTGACATACCACCCCAAAATGTCATTTGCTGTCTGTAGATGTTGAATAGCATGGGAGACAGAATGGATCTCTGCAGAACTGTGCTCCTGGATGACCAAAAATGTTGAGCAGGAATCTCCTACTGTTGCTTTCTAGAATGATCCTATAGGTAGGTATAGAGCCATTGTACACAATGCCTTCTGTCTCCAAATGATGTGGCCATCACTGCTAGGTACTGCTGCTGAGAGGCCTAGGAAAAATAAGGGGATCTCTTTTTTCCCTTTCTCTGAAAATGTCATCAAGGGTGATTGGGTAGATTTACTGCAAGACCCAAATGCATCCAGACAATCAGTTCATCTGGAAAGAGATTTTTATGTTGTAGTTCTGAGGTTGTATACGCTGAGACAAATGCTCTTAGCCAACATTGTCCAGTGGAGCTACACTGAAAGGCTAAGATGGATGTTTGTGGCAGTAGTGGGCTTTGGAGGAAATCAAGGCTGAGTCCCCAAAAGACTTATTTGCTTCTCTAGTTTCCCTCTACTGTCACTCTATTCAAGCGGACTTTAAAAGTGCCGTGCACTTCCGGAATAAGCGTCCGCATGAGGCTCAGCAAAACACACATTTAAAATGCATCTTCTGTCCCCACGGAAGTGTGTTTTGCTTGTCTGCATCTTTTTCTCCCCGCCCCCTCTCTTGTTGATAGGGTGCTGGCAGGAATGGGGAGGGACTGCGCTCTGCGCGGCCACAACCAGGAAGAAACACCTGACAAGTTCAAAGGAAAAATAGCCATCGGTTCTCTGTTCGTCTCCCAGATCTCCGTCCCCTGAAATGGCTTCCCGTGCCGGCAAAGGCAGTGATCGCTTGCTCATTCACTCTCAGCACTTTCACAGACCACTGTCAAAATCCAACCGGTAGAGCAGTGGTAACTATAGCAATCCACTTACTTCACACCTGATAACAATTGCAACAGTGTTGCAATTCTGTGCAATTCTGACTCTTTGACAGTTCTTAGCTTTAGAAAAGGAAAGGAAGGGAAGCTGCCAGAGTTCTGGGAGATGTCTGAATGTTTTATAGCTGTGTGTGCAGGCGGCAATCCCCACCCCTTTTGCCACGGAGCGTCCCCATGGTAAATGCTGCCAGGAAAACCCGCAACTTCCAAAAAGAGTGCTGGAACTCTTCTTTAAAGTGCACTTTTTTGTTGCGGATTTCCCTCCTTTTGTAGCTCTGGAAGCTCGCTGAAAAGCCGGCCATGGGGGCGCTCAGAGGCAAAAGGAGATTTTTAGAGGGTTTTAAATTGCTTGGAGACAGGGCCCAAGACTTTTTTCAAGGTACTTTTTTAAATAGGGACTCAGAAAGTGGTGCTGTTTGCCAGTTTGTCGTCTTTTGAAGAGACTCTGCTTGTGATTCCCTCTCTTAAGGAGGTTCATGAGGCTCAAGAGGAGACCATTCACAGTCTCCCTTGCAGAAATATGCCAAGTTTTAACAGTGACTGATTTCTGGCACTTAGTGAAAATGCATTTGCTGCTGTTTTTTAAAAATGTTTTATCTGCTTTGTTAATTGCTCTGAAACTGCAGTATAAGTGGTATATCAACTCTGTGAGCAAGCAAGCAAGCAAGCAAGCAAAACCAACATTTTTTGCAGTCATCTTGCAACAACTTTGCTCCCAAAATGGATTATTAGCATCAGAACAGTTATTTTCTGAAATTCCTCGGTAGACAAAACTCTTTGAGAACTCTTACATGCATTTATCTTTTTCAAGGCAAACAAACAACAACACTTGTTGACAAAGAAACATCGATGATGGCTAATCATTTTCTGCTTCTTATTAGCAAAGCTGGGCAGAGCTTACTAGGAGGCATTGTAGGCCTTGGAAGAATTTTGCTGACATGTTAGTTCTGCTGACAGTTGGAGCTAAGCTCACAGATTCAGATCAGAGGGTCTCTGAACATATTTGGAAGCTTTTATGGACATTTTCCACATTTAGTCACCAAGGTCCATGGTCCACTGCTGATTAACAGGGGCGTAGGTCACACAAGTCTAAGACAGGATGACCTATTTATTACTTTGATCTGAGGTCATACCAGTGCTGGTCTCACCTAGATCATTATAGGTCATCCTCAGGCCATCCCTGCCTTGGGCTGCATCGGTCACACCATTCTCCTCCTCTTGGCTCTCCACCCTCTTTTCCTGCATCAAATCTATCTCCTTTCTGATTGGATGTCATTCTGTCACTCAAGGGAGGTGAGGGTATGTGCTTGCGGTTCTTCTTTAACCCTGCTCCATCACCTCCATGCCCCCATCTTTTTTTATGTGCTTTTTTTCTCTGTGTGATTAATTTTTAAAACAATAATAAATTTGCATAAAAAAGCTAGATAGAGGAATCATACACATAAACTGAGGAGAGAAGGGGTGGTGCCTCACGAACTCCTTGCAAGTGATTGGCCGAAGGAAAGACTGGACCCCACCCACCACAGCAGAGTTCAGCCTCCTTTAGCTCATCCCCCCACTCACACTGAGAAAACAAAGGCATCCTGTATTCAAATAATCCTGAATTATTTGTATTTAACAATACATAAATAGTTTATGAAACAAATACATTGGTTTCGTCCACATTTTACATTTTAAAGTAGTTGTGCTTCATCACTGAGGTTTGAAATGACAAAATGAAACTTGCTAGAATACTGATGTGAACGAAAGTTGGACAGTAGTGTCTTGGGTTTCGTACAAGTTCTCTGAAGCCACCAAGCATTCTAGGATCCCTGAAATAAATGCACAACTGAAATCTGACTTACCAGGCCTGTAAGGTGTTGTGATATAATAGGTTATAAACAGCAATACTTCTTGAAAGGAGAAAAACGTTTTAACCAGTGGAAGGCTGGATAGGAATCCTTTTCTTTTCCTTTTATTAATAGATTGTTTTCTGTCATGATTTCCACTTCGAGTGGCTTCCACAGAAAGCAGGAAGGTGAACCAAAAGTGAGAGGGTGAAGTGGAAATTAGGTGAAGAAGACTGTGTGATCATTTCAACTGCACATACTGTACAAGCTTAATGACAACAAGTAGTGGAAGTGATAGTTGGTAGTGAAAAAGCAGTAAATCCAGAGGGAAAAGGAAGCAGGGTACACAGAGAGAGAATGAATGGTAATTAAATTATGAGAAGAAGAAGAGTTGGCTTTTCTCCCCCACTTTTCTCACCCATTCAAAGGGCCTCAAAGTGGCTGACAAAGCTTTTCTGTTCTTCTCCCCACAACAGAATAGCCTGTGAGGTAGGTGGGGTTGTGAGAATTCAGAAAGAGAGCTGTGATTAGCCAAAGGTCACCCAGCTGGCTTCATGGGGGAGGGCGGAATGGAACCTGGTATTCCCAGATAAGAGTCCAGTTCCCTAACCATTAGACCCAGCTGGCTCAAGATGGATGGATATTGTTGTATTTTGCTGATTTAGCACTTTATTTTTTCTTAATACAAAGCAAGACTTTTTTTTTAATATGAGGAGATATTTGTCTGCTTCTTCCTGTACCGGGTTAGAACTCTACCATCTCATTGTGTAGACTAAAGCTGTATTCACATGCAACAAAAAAGCAGTTCCGAAATTCCTCAGAAACAGTAGCATTCGGCTGTTGCGTTTTCATCCCAGCGCTAAAGCACCTTTTCTAGCATAGAATTTTTATTATGGAGGGAGGGACAAACTGATGTGTGAATGATCCCAGCTTGGAATCATCTCTTAAACTGTGTCTGAGCTCTCTCAGAGGTGCTATTTTTAAACTGTGTGCAATCACAGCCTGAGTTTATGAGTCATTTTACATATGCCATAATATGAGATTGAGGTGTATAGTACTCTAGGAGCAGCTATTAGAAACCAACTTTGCCAGCATCTTCTGAGTGGATGGTCACATAAACTCACCTATGATAAAAGAGTTTAGCAGTGTGGCTGCAGAAAAAAAATCCTTTGCTGTTGTTGTTTTTCCTTTAAGCAGGATGTTCAGCTGATTTAAAGGGATGGCTGACTTTTTCTTAACAAAGATGGCTGCTGTACAAACAGAGAGTAACATCTTGGTGGCGGCCATCTTTCTGCCTTTCGGGATGTATTATTTTTGAAAGTGAATTAAGCAGCAAAATGAAGCAAGCCAAATTAAGTACGCAGTATAGATGCAGACTAAAAATTAATTAGTCAAAGCAAAAATAAAATTGTATTTATTTTTCAAATTCATACTAAGCACCCCTAGCAGGGTGTGCAGACCATCAGGCATGCTAAAGTAAGTTTTTTAATACCCTCAGTACTTTCAGTAATAGTACATTGTTGAGTATTAAAGTATTTATCAATATTGTAATTTTTAAAAAGGCAAAGATACATATTAGCATAGTGCAATTCTGTCCTTGAGTATTATACTGAAAATAAATTGTTGTCACTGGTGGAGTAATTTTGTACCCCAGCTGATAGTATAAACATACTTTTCCTAAGTGTAGTTTGGGGCAAATTCTTGTAGAAATCAGGCCAATACCATAAATGATTTGGCTGAAGGGCTTAAAAACAAGTGGGAAACAGAACAAGTTTTTCACCTCTAAGGGCTTGTGCGCATTCATTTCTGAGGACCAGTTCCAGCCGTTCCTAGGGAGGCCTGCCCACATTTTGCCATCATCATCAGAAATCATCCCGGTCTTCCCTAGCTATGGACAACTAAAACCCTGTCCATAGCTGGACTGGGAGACGTGTGGTAAGCTCCTGGTCTGCAGGTGTGATGCTATGAGTGAATGCGGTGGCATGGCAAGAGCTGTGCAGTCGCTGGATATTGCTGGGCTGTTGCCATGGCAGTCCAGTCTGGCCTGAGTCAGGCCATTTGCACTTCAAGTGCTGCTGGTCTGGTTTGGGAGTACACCAGCATTTGAAGAGTGGATGGTTCTCTCCATGCTTGATTTTCACCTCAGTGAGTAAAGTGCAAACGTGCCTGATGTTGCATACTTTTTCGCCTGTGGTGACAAGTTACAATTTACTATTTTATTGAGTTTTGACCGAATCAGATATTCCAGTTGTATTTTGTCTTATTTGATTTTCTACAATCAAATCCTTTGTTGTATAATTTTGAAAATAATGATTACCCTTCTTCTCCTCTTTGTATGTTTCTTTCAGTTATGTGAAAAAAGGTTTTCACCTATTTACAAAGCGTATAAAATTTATATTCCTATTTCCATATGTTTTAAAAATTAAAGGAAGATCAAGTACCTCTGCTAATTTAGATCTTCATCATTTTTTTTTTCGCAATGGAAAATTACCCAGAAAACATATTTGTGACTGCAGTGCAATGCAGTGCTAATGCAGTTGCAATTACATATGTTCTTCCCTGGTGGCCTGATAGATAGCATCCAAAAGCATGTAGATCATGCATTTTAGTTTGAGGAATATTTTGTAATAGCTGTTTCTCCTATTGCTTTTCATCTAACCATAGATGTGTTTAAACATAGCAAGTGGGCACCTGAGAAGCACCTCAGAGGCCGTGTCCCCATGCACTATAAACTCTGAATCGAATCCTAATTTAGAAAAGAGCATCCCCATGCAAAGCCCCCAAACTGGGCTACACGCAGACCAAATCGCCCAAATCCGCACTAAATTTAGTCCCTAAAAAACTGTTCTCGGCATGGTTTGGGAATGAAGTCCTCATCTTTTTGGGGCCCAAGTCTGTGCATGGGGATGTTCCTGGGCTATTTGGGAAGGAGATAGACTCTGGTGTCATTAGGAGGTGGGGTTTCACGTCCTGTGTTCACCGTTCCTGTGCATTGGGGATCGCAACTGCTGGCCATTCTTAAACAGCGATCAAGTAGAAACAAGCCTCTTCTGTCTGTGATCTGATCGCTGGGCAAACATAAAAAAAACTGATCACCCCAGTTTGATAGGTAAAGATGCAGCAGTGAGGGGGGTAATCTGGCCCTTGCTGTCCCACGAGCCTTTTCCCGCAACCCTTATTCCACCCCCGCTCCCCGATTGCCAGCAAGCAGCTTCTGAAGTTAGAGGCAGTTTAGCAGAGAAGAGCTTCTCTGCTAAACTGCCTATAAACATACAACTGGGGCTATCAGTTCTCTTACGTTAGCCTGGTGATTGGATTGCAGAGAGAAGAGACTTGTTTCTTTTTGATCACTGTTTAAAAATGGCCAGCAGTTGCGACTGGGGAAGGGGCATTGGGTGGCATTTCCCTGCCCTCACTACAGTGGGTGGCACAGGGGTTGGTGATGGCAACCAAGCTCCTATCAGGAGAGAGGGGGTGGAGAGAAAGGCTGTTTTTCCACTGTCACTAGAAGTACCCATTAAGTACCCATTAATGAGTACATAATGGCATTTTTGTACCCATTAATGGGTACTTAATGGCCCTTCTTAGCTGTCCTATCTGGACTGGCGGGAAGCTTTGAATTTACTTAATGCTGTGCAGCGAGTGCCGCTGTATCAGCATTAAGTAAATTTGCAGTAGATAAAGTGACGCCACTGTGAAGTATCCTCCATCAGGTGTGACGGCTCGATTTTGGCTCTGGATTCCGATGCCTAGCATCAAGAAGTCTGGATGCGGCCGGCGGGTGGCCCTTGTGTTCCCAAACCTTCCTTCATCCACCTTTTCTAGCAGATAATGTTTAGGAGAGGGAGGAGGGGCAGACTGGTATGTGAACAATCCCACCTTGAAGCCTTCTCTGATTCAACTCTAATTCAACTCTGTGTCTGATGTAGCCCATGATGTAGCCCATGAAGTGAAAACCAGGAGTTGCCTGAGAAGCATTTGCTAGCAGACTGGACAAAAAGTGGCTAATCAGAAGCTCCACGTGGCTTGCTGCTTGCAAAAACCTGTCATTTAGAAGGGCATTTAGAAAGGCAAGTCCTCTGTCTGCCATTACTGTTTCAATTTTATGTGATACCTAATAGTTACATGAAGAGTACAGTCAATGAAAATGTGTAGGCCTTGATTGGATGGCTTAGATACGCACATCAGCTTTGAACTGCCCTTAAGCCAGTTATATCATCTCAGGAGAGAGAAGGAGTAGAGAGGTGGTGAGTAGTGAAAGAACAGATCACCCTGAAAGTAGAGGTGTGTTTGTAAGATGACGAAGGAAATGGATTAAATTATCTTCATTTCTTTTTTAAAAAAGCATCCTGAATACTTTGATCCTGTACATAATGGCTGTCAAACTTGAGACATACAATAATGTGAAGAAGTCTGTTGATTTAACTGTTGGTAAGTGAATATCTGTCGCATTCTGTTTGTGATGGTGGATTTTACAGTATTTATATGCTAATTTATTCTTGTAGGTGGTTAGGAAGGAGCCAAGATTTGCAATTGGTACCATGAATTAATATTTCAAGTGACCTGATTTTGAAAGAAGAGCTATTGGAAACAATTCCTTTGTGCTTCCTTCATCACTATTTTAAAATTCTATCAAAACTGTGCTGCTGAAGCAATTTTTTAAAATAAAGATATTCAGTGTTGTCAACACTTCTAGCATGGAATGAATTTTTTTTTTAAGCTTCACGGGGAAAATAAAACATATAAAACCTAAAATTTGCTTTAAAGGTATTCCTTATAGAAACTGTAATAGTTAGGCTGTAATTCTATATATTTTAAACCAAAGACAGTCACTGAATTAAATAGAATTTAATGCAAAATCGGAAAGCATAAGGTAGATATTGTGTGTCTATTAAAATAAATCACTAATGCTTGCATATGAAATATAATTTTCTTGCATGGAAACTTCAGTTATAGAAATAGTCACAAGATTCAGCAACAGCTTTATCCTTAACAGTTTGGTAGAAACTAAACAGAACTGATTTATTTTGGGTTTTTACTTTCTAAAATTAAATCTTGCCTATCTTTAATGTATTTTCTCTCCTCTGTTAGTGTATTGGTGTATAAATCTACGCTTTATAATAAATATGCTTCATAAGCTTTTAAGAGAAGTCCCAGTACTAAAGACCTCTCATTAGTCTTATGTGACTGTTGCAGAGAAGAATTTTTAAAAGTGATTTTATAGTTTCATACTTACATGTCCCAGTAATTGTTAAACAAAGACTTGAGGATCAGATTACTTAAATTGTATGGCTGAGAGACAAATACGTTAGTGCATTTTAGTATTTCGGCAACTTCTGTTATTTTATTTAAGTTGTATGCATTTTTTTCTTATGGCAAAATCACACTTTTAGCTTCAAAAACAACACAAAACTTAATTCAGTAGCATTCCAACGGAACTTTTTCAATTAATGGTCTTTTTTTGAAAAATCTGTTGTATTTATTATTTTTCTGCTGTTATCTGTTAGCATTCCAACTTGTCCACACTATTACATGGTTTAGTCTCACAACTTTTAAATACTGTATTTTAAGCTTTGATGTTTGTGAGCTGCCCAAGGAGTATATGTTGTGGATGGGTAATATAAATACAGCAAATGAAATCAGTCTAAATGCTAGAAAATTTTAACTTGCTGGATCTATGCCTTTTGTTCCAGAGTTAGATATAGTAGAAAATAAAAGGACACGCTTTTTGTAGAACATCAAGACTACCAGGAATACAGGTTCAACAAGAGTTTCAGTCTGAAGCAGAAGAGAGATTTCCATAAGATACCTTCCCCTACTTCAGAATAGTTCTGTAATGTTGGAAATAGGTCAGACCCAGTTAATATTGGAAAAATTCACAAATTGTGAAGCAGCCTGACAGCATGATTAGAAAATGCTGCTGTCTCTCTTTCCTGTCCTGAATGAATTATGTATTTAGACCTTAGAAGACCTGTTACATAGCTTCACATGAGTTCTAGTGTGGTATTTAACATCTGGCCTTCCAGATGTTTGCGGGATTCTAACTCCCATCCGTTGGTGATGTTGCCTGAGCTGAAAGCAGCCTCAGAAACTCTGGGAGGGTGCAGATGAGGGGTATTGGCTCTAGTTATTCTTTTTGTATCTTATTATTGGATAATTAAGTTTCTGTTGGGACCTTGCCCTGAATAGTGGAACAATCCAGACCTAAAAACTGAAGATAACGGAGGCACTCCCATTTTACGGAAGGGGAGATCTAATTTTTACTCTTTCTCAGGTACAGAGCAAAGATCCCTCTCAGTCAATAGGCTAATTATGTGCTGGTGTTCTAACACTGCAGCAATAATGTGAAATGCAGTATAACATAGTTTATGCTGTGTTCAAACATAATAAAAGGAGTGCCTAAGAGACGCCTCAGAGAGTCATTGTGTGGCCCTCGTGTTCGCAAGCCTTCTCTAATCCAACTTTTCTAGCCCAGGATTAGGTGAGGGAAGAGGCCAGACTAGTGTGTGAATGATCCCGTCTCCAAATCGTCTCTGAGCCATCTCAGGGTTTTGTCTTTTTTCTTGCTGTGTCTGATCACAGCCTAAGAGATGGGGAAAAGGAGTGAAAGTTGAGTTCAAGAGAATGATGTTCTTCAAATACATTGTGTACCAGATTATCAGCAGTGATGGTTCTGATTGCAGCAACAATATTACTTCATGTTCAATGACCTTGTTATGTTGTCTCTTGCATAAAATTTAAAAGGGGAGTTATCTCAACATAAAAACGCTTTGGGAACACTGCCACAGTAGTCGATGGGAACAGAGTGTTGTTGGGAGGTGAAATCATATACTCTGTACAATCCGAGGAGGTGTAAATAGGAGGTGTAACTGAGACATCAGACATTTGCTGGATGCCCAGAAAGTGAGGGGCTTCATTGAATATTTGGCTGGCTGCTGAACTTGGTGTTACGGTTGCATCCTGAACATGATTTTGTTCTCTGAAAAGAGTCCATTTTACCATAGTTATATACTGACATGCAATTTTCAAGAGACTTCCAGAAATTGCCATCTCTTTTACGTTCTTTGGAAAGCTGTTGTAGTAGAAATGTTGGTATGAATTATAAAACAAATCTCTTTTCCACCGTGTGTCTCCGTTGAGTACTGTGCTTGAATTCAGTCTTTTGACTGATTGGAGTATAGAGCATGTGGAGGCCAAGTTGCTGAGCTAAATATTTCTGCAGCTTGCTTTGATTTTAGAAGAAGGTTTTGTAATTCTTTGTCCAAAGCTGTCCATAGAGCAAATCTTTTTAACATAATGGAAACAAGAGAAGATGTTTACATATATGAGAACTTCTAAAGGAACGCCTTCTCCCATATTGACCTGTCCGTGTCTTAAGATCTAGCGGTGAGGCCCTCCTGGTTGTCCCAGCATCTTCAGTAGTGAGGCTGGTGGGCACCTGGGAGAAAGCCTTTTCGGTGATGGCCCCCAGACTATGGATTAGTCTCCCCCTCAAGGTGCATCATGCCTTTTCCTTCCATATATTTAGGAAAGCTGTGAAAACGCAGCTCTTTACCATGGCCTTTGGCTAAGATGATTATATTTCCCCTCCCAGTACAGATACTATCACTTTAAACATATTGTGCATTGTTTAATATCTGTTGAATTTTTAAAAGGATTTTTAATGTAGTTGTTTTAATGGTTGTTACATGCTCAGAAACCTTTGGGTATGGGGTGGGATAGAAATGTAAATAATAAATAAATAAGCTTCATTTTAAAGACAATACCATGAGAGTTCTGCCACACGAACTATTATAAGTATTGTTATGTGTATGTGCATTGCTAGGTTTGTGTCAAAGCCTTTGGCCTGTGTGTAAAATTTTGAAGGAGAATCAAAGGGCATGTTTACACTCCCTTGTGAAGGCCGTGCTACTAAAACGAATTTGAAGAATTGTGCTGTATTTGTGCAAATTTTTCTGATGTGTGAATATTCCTCCTAAAAGTTGCCTTTTTTTAAAAAAGTCATATTTTAATATCTGAATTCAGGAGATAGCTTCCTGTATTTGAAAAGCATTGAGGAAGCCGTCAGTGGACAGGTTTTGAAATGTGCCCAAGTTTTGAAGTTGGAAATAGACAGCTCTATAACAATCTTTTTTTCAGATAGGGTTGACAGTAGCTTTGGAGATATTGAATACAGGACTTTGTACATCCTGCAAGAAGTCTGATTGTGTAGCAATTTGTGTGGTTGAATCCATTCTCCAGTTTTCCAGCGCTCTTAACTATCCTTATATGCCTGTGTTAAGAAATGAACTTTAGGCTATGTAGAATTCACCTGAAGTTTGAAATATTATTAGAAGAAAAAGGGCAGTTCCTGCAGAGTGAGAGGAGGAGTGGTACAAGTGTAGTACTCTTCCCTTTATGGATTAAGAAAAGCAATCGCAGTGAGCCCTCACCTATCAAATCCAAGCAAGAGAATCCCCAGCTGTGATTTTGACAGGTGGGAGACACTTCCCTCTCCCCCCTCAGCAGGTTCGGTTGTAATTTTGAAACCGGAGGGTGGAGGGAATCAAGGCACAGGGGGAAAAGAAGCCTTTACGCTCCAACCTTAAAATTACAGGCTATTCTGCTGGTGGGCAGTTGCTCTCGCCTGTCAAAATCACAGCTGGGGATTCTCTTGATGTGATTTTGACAGGTGGCATAGAGGGCTCCCTCTGCCCTGGGGATCAGAATGAAGGAGGTCCCAGCTTTGAATCTGAAGGTAAGCAGGCAGCTTCAAGCACGAGAAATGGCCCCATGGGCCGTTCCCTGGGATCAAATATGCAGGCACTGCTGAGGGGGCCAGTCGGTTCCCTGAGCAGCCCCTGACAAGAACTGTTTCACCTTTCCACTAGAAATGCCGTGTTGCAACATGTTCTATGCTCTACCACTACATTGAATGCACAGTGAGGAAGCAATGCCATGCAGGCACTCTGCTCGCTGTGTATGTTCAAGGTGCCATAAAGGCTCTGTGTGGATCCTGTCTAGGAGGAATATAGGAATATCGAACGACATGAGAGCACTTGAAAAAGTATATTTGTTTCTTAGTTACTGCAAATCCACTTAACAGAAATAGGCTCAGACTAAGCCAAAAGATACAAATTATTTCAATTCTCCTTGCAGTAAATTTTCCTGGGATTTGAGAGCAGGAGGAGGTTTGCCTTTGTTTCTGCTTCAGATGCCCATGGCCAATTGGTGGGCCACTGAGTGAGACAGGATGCTGGACTAGATGGGCTGTTGCCTGATCCAGCAGGGCTCCTCTTAGGTTCTTACATAACAGTTAACAGTTCAAGTGGAAAAACACAGTTTCCATAATGATGGGGAAAGATAAAACCTCGGGACCTGTTACATTAACAACCGGTAGTATTTGCTCAGTAAAAAGTAACAGAGATAAACACTGCAACAACCCATTTTTTAAAAAGAAGTTGCCACGCTCTCTGCAACCTCTGCTAGTGCCACCAGGCATTCCCTGCCAGGAACAATTGGAGCTACGAAGGCAACTAGATCAAGCTCATTGCTTTTGCTTTTTGCTTCTTTCCACGCTGTGTTGCTATTTTCTTTTCTCTACCTGCCTGCATTCCATCTTCTCTGTTTGAGAAAGTGACCTCTTCAAAACAGTTTCAGGTATAAAAAGGAAACTTTGCTGCTTCTGATTTGGGCTGCATCCAGACAGGGTCAAACACACATGATTGTTTTCTAATTGTATCCGTTTTGCCAGATGTAATCACACTGCTCTTGATACAGTTCTGGAACATAAGAACATAAGAGAAGCCCTGCTGGATCAGGCCACAGCCCATCTAGTCCAGCATCCTGTCGCACACAGTGGCCCATCAAATGCTCATGGGCATCTCAAGCAGAGACAAGGACAAACCTTTGCCTGCTCTCGAATCCCAGCAAATGGCCTTAGAAGCGCCCCCCACCCCAGCCTGAAAGATGTCTCTAGGCATTCATTCTAGTAGCCATTGATACATCTGTCATCCATACATTTGTCTAACACTGTCTTAAAGCCATCTATACTGGTAGCTGTCACCACCTCTTCCGGCAGCAAATTCTATAATCTGATGACCCTCTGGGTGAAGAAATACTTCCCCTTCTCAGATCCGACTCTCCTACCCATCAGCTTCATAGAGTGTCCCCTGGTTCTAGTGTTGTGCGATAGAAAAAAGAAATTCTCTCTGTCCACCTTTTCTATACCATGCATAATTTTATATACTTCAGTCAGGTCCCCTCTTAAACGCCGTCTCTCTAGACTGAAGAGGTCTAGACGTTGCAGCCTGGTTTCGTAAGGGAGGTGTTCCAGACCCCTAATCATTCTGGTTGCCCTTTTCTGCACCGTCTTTAGTTCTGCAATATCTTTTTTGAGGTGTGGTGACCAGAATTGTACACAGTATTCCGGATGTGACCTCACCATAGTTTTATAAAGAGGTAAAATGACACTTGCTTACTTATTTTCTATTCCCTTCCTAATTATACCAGGTTATTGTTATTCCAGTAAAATGAGCTATCTTAGCTCAATATCCTATTATTCTGCAATTGAGACAGTTTGGACTTGTGGTTAGAGTGCCAGACTCTTATCTTGTAATCACCAGGTTTGATTCTGCACTCTTCCACAAAGCCAGCTTGGTGACCTTGGGCTAGTCACAGCTCTCTTTCTGAACTCCTCCAGCCCCACTTATTTCACAGGGTGTCTGTTGTGGGGACAAGAATAGGAAGCTTTGTCAGCCACTTTGAGTCCCCTTAAATGGGTGAGAAAAGTGGGGTAGAAGAGCCATGTCACCTGCTCCTCCTCCGTTTGGATTACCACATGAGAAGTACAGTGAGTTTGGCCTGAGCTATCTGAAAATACTTCACTTAATACTATTGGGACGGTTAGGTCACGTAGAAAGAAAATTTCGCAGCTGTAGTGTCACACCACTGCTGCAGAAATGCTAAAACCTGGAGTATCAATTTAATGTATCGACAGCATGTGGAAGTTCCAGGTGTGCTTTATACCCGTACATTGATAAATTGCAGAACAAATAAGTTATGTTTGGAGGCAGGCTTAGTGTTTGTGGCAAGAGGATGCGTGCAGATCAAGCACTAGGAGTACTGATAACTTGAGGAATATCTGATGCTTCCAACAAAGACATTTGGTTTTATGTGACTTGTGTGTGGCTATGCAAATTAGTTACAGCTTCAAATTAGCTATTTGCATAGGTGCATAGAACAGATCATTCCTGTTGTTTTCAATAAAAGATGCTGGTTATTGAGAAATCTGAACTCTCTTCATTTAGATGCTGCCTGGGTGCACAGGTCTAAGAAAAACATGGCATATGCATAGGAGCAGAATATTTTGATGACGCAAATCCGTCTCCCTGGCAACAAAACAAAGGCATACCACTTTCTCTTTGAGAAATCTGAAAGGAAGAGCACGTGCCTGTAGAATACGGTTTTACAGCATATGAAGGACATTCTTGCTTTTTTCACCTCTGTATATGAATTAGTGCCTTGTTTTGTTCCACAACAGTTGGTTTAAAAGTACGGTAAAGAGTATAAGAGATATCATAATATAGGTTTTGTTATGTTGTCAAGCTGCATTGCATTTGCAGTCAAAGGGTTGCGAAATGCCACTTCGTTCCTTTGTGTGGTTATTTAGGTCAAACCTGGTTGTTGTTGTTTTATGATTTTTATTAAGAGCATTGTACTTGCAACCCTAATCTCAGAATTTGCATGAGTTCTAGCGTCCTCTGTATCTGTCTACCATGCACGAAGCTTAGATAAGTAAATTCACGAGGAGAGGAGATGTATTTGGCAAAGCTGTTCCCTTAATTAAAATTCATGCTTTCTGTTCATATGGACTAGGGCTGCAGATAATGACATTCAAATGCTTTCTGGGCAAATTCTGGGCTTTCTGTTGATAAATCAGAAGATACTAGAGGACTTCAGAAGCGTTAACGATCCGCATGTTTTCATGTTAATACACTAGGAGCGTTTAAGAGATTTTTGTTTGCTTGTTTCAGGATTCTGTTTGTGTTTTAAAAAAACATAAGGTTGGTTTGGTTAATATATCTCTGTCTTTATCTTCTGCTGCAAGGAACTGTCAGGCTTCTTTACAGGAGGCCAGATAGCAGGTCCCTGTAGACTAAATAGCCTCCCTGTTTATCTCAGTCAACTGTGTTTCCAAACAAACTGTCAGTGAATGCATCAGCTTAAATTGGGGAAGCAGAGAAGATGGCTGGAAAATAGTTGCTTTCATAATCCAGCTTCTTAGAAAATTCAGAGTAGGCATTAAAATGCTTGTATAGTGTATTTTAGATAGTTAGTCTTGGTAATTTTCAGAGCTATTTTATGCGGCATGCATGCTGTTTCTATGATAGCCAAAATTCTGTGGTAGTTTTTACAATTTTTTGAAGCTATCTAAATTTCATGGATTGATTTTATACAGTTATGACAGTGAAATGTGGTTGTCTTCTTGGTGCATTAAGGACCAGAGAAGTGCTGTCTGGGTTTAGTTAGATCGCGGTTCGTAACAAATGGTTCAAATACAAACTAAACTACCCTGCTGTTGAAAATCCCAGTTCAAATTGAACTCAAGCCAAAGGGTAATTTAACAAAAAAAGGGAAACATATCAAGCCAAGGGTAGTTTGCTGTGGTTCATTTGGTTTGCTTGTGAAATGAATCATCCTATTGTTAAAATAAACCAACAGTTTGAGTCGAACTGACCCAAATCAAAGTTAGTTTGGTTCAGTTTGAACCAAATCACTAAATTTCCGTTTCTGCACAACCTTATTCGGGGTGATTGCCAGAGCTTGGAATTAAATTATATGTAATAATAACCAGGGTGGATTTGATTTAAGTCACTAGTCAGTAAGGCTTGATTTAAATCATAGTTTCTACATAAACTAATTCTTGCTACTTTAATATGCAAGTAGATGAAGATTTTGTATTCATAGGTTTGTAGAACAATAGGATTAAGGTCTTTTTCTCAACTCCATTCATGTTATAACATTTTTGCTGTGAAGAAAAGGCATGTGATCTCTACTGAGTCAAATTCAGTTTTGAGAACTGCAAAAGTAAACCGAGCATCTGTGATAATATAGGCGGAGAAACTGCCCAATAATCTTACAAAAACCTCTGGAAGAGCATGACATTGTGAATGGATTAATTACCACAAAAAATTAAACATATGCAGCCTTATTCTACATAATTAAAAATTAATCTTTATTTCATGATAGAATAACCTTTGGATGGTAATATATTTTCCTCAAAAAGCATTTTATTTTTTAAAAAAATCCGATGTAAATAAAAAAATCTGATCTTTTTGATTTTTTTTTTAAAATTGATTTTTATCCACCCTGAAAATAACAATAACAATAACAATAACAAAGACTTCAGCACAAGCCCACAGTGGTGGTCCCAGTAGTGATAGGCATACTGGGTGCTATTCCAAAAGACCCTGGATGGCACTTAACATTGGCAAGATTACCATCTGTCAATTACAAAAGGCCACCCTGTTGGGTTCTGCTCACATTATCTGCCAGTACATAACAGCATCTTAGTATTGTTTTTATTGTTAGTGTTATTATTATTGAACTTTATGTAGAGAACAAGAGCTTTACTAATAAATATGGATAGCCAAACACAAATAAGAGGAATGATCTATACAGGAAGTACAATTTGATACCGTGGGAAACAGAGTAATAAATTGTCTATAAATCTGTGACAGGCAGTAATATTTTGACCTTATTGCCATAATATGAGTAGGATGTGGAAATTATCTGATTTTGCAAGATCTATGAAAAGTGGCTGCCAATTTTTTTAACGTAACAAACTGGACTCCATCTGTGTTTTATAATGGATGAATTTATTTACTGTGTAGTTCCAAAGACTCTTAGAATAATTTATCAGAGCAAACTGTGAATTGTTCCACCATCCTGCTGGCTATTGTCTGTTTAGCTGAAGTTAACATGAAGTTTGTCTGCAAGGAGATAAAATCATTCAAACTCAAATCAAATGTTACGATATTTGTTTGCTAACATTAAAACGAATACAAATGTTTCCAGACATTCATACGAATACTGTAGTTTGGACATTTGTTAAGCTGGGGAAACACATCAGATATGTATCTGTTTGTATCAGATACATATCAGATACGTATTCATTCGTATTGGATACGTATAGAATATTTCTACAAATACGTATGAATAGAGTCGTATCGAATAGAATTTTACCACATTAGAATGTGATCTATTCATATAAATATGGATTTTTGAATATCTAGCAGCTGTGGGGAGAAGGGGAGTTGACCTGAACCCAAACCACATGACCTGCCTGACAAGCTGACTAGTTAGTTCATCCAAGCCAGTGGGCTGGTTCTAACCATGGTGAGGTGAGGATATATGCATTTCCTTTACTCAGATACCTGGTCCTTGTGTTGAAATCTGATAATGTCAACTTGCAATAGTGCTACTTGGAGTTCTGCAGATGAGGTTAAGGCTAAGAGTAGTTTCTAACAGTTCTATAATATAGGCCATGTCCTGACAGGGGAAATATAGTGCCATTTGTGACTGTGCTATGGTGGGGTTGCCGCATGTGTCTGTGACAACCCCAGCGTAGCCTCACTATATACCCTGAAGAGCAAAATAGCCTGTTGCTGGAAAACCCAGTGTTGGTGCTGGTTTTCCAGCAAAAGCTCTTTTACTATCTTTCTGGAGGAAACCGACATCATGTTTGTCTACTCTGCATGTGCAGTAGCCAAAACAGATAGCCGCCTGCACACATGTGCAGTCGTGGTAATGCATACTTCTGGGTGTTTTGCACCAGCCGAATATACATATGTGCACATCACCAAAATGTGCAAAGACAGCATCCTCAAGCTAGCAGGCAGTAATGCTAGAGGGGCAATACTCTGGAATATTTCTTGTTAGCAGAACATCTAGCTGGTTTTATATTAAGTACTTGTTTTTCAGGTTGTGGGTTTATGAGTCTGTTGAGGTTGATTTCACCTGCAGTATTGTTCAGCACTGTTGGTTTCATGTGGTTACCTAATCTGTGAAGTCCTTGCTTCAGGATATATTTAGGAAAGTATGTTCCCATAGATTGTGCTGTCCTCTCCACACTTAAATCATTGCCTGCTCTGTCTTCTTGCCTGCTGCGATTAAATTGACCAGAGTACTACCTTCTTAATAGTAGTATATTTCTTCTTAGCTTTCTTCCTTAGGTTGCCTAGCAGCGCCCCTTACCTTTTCTTTGTTAAACTAAGATTTCTCAAAAATCAATTTTCTTTTGTTATTGCCAGCTTTTGAGGGCAGCCCTTTGCAGTGTGTTTATCCTCTTTGTATATATGTATGTACTGTTTTAGAATGTGACTTCAGTTTAATTATTGTTGTTGTGAGTCCGGCTCTCGCAACCAAAATCCAGGGTCCCTGGGAAACAGAGGGGGCAGCTGTGAGGCTGCCGGATATGGGGTAGCAGCTTGAGAGCCATTCTAATGGTCGATCTGGAATCCCTGATATCTGGGGTCCGTCACGTCTTTAATGGCAAATGTGATCAGCTGAAGGTTGTAACAGATCAGGCTGGAGGCAGGGTGCAGGCAGAAAGATAAAGGGTTTCATTTTCCCAGGCTTAAATACAGTAGTCATTAGGGGTGTGGAGGAAATGATGTAAAGGCACAATCCAGGGAGGTGATTGGTGGGGCTGGGTCAGGCAGGCAGGTCAGAGGTCCTTGGTGATGTCACATCCTGTGGTTAGAGGCGGGTAAAATCCTTAAACAGGAAGAAAAGGGAAATTGTCCTTTAGAAACATGTGGTTGGACTCCATAATGCCCAAAGGCAGCTGCAGAGTGGAAAGAAATCTTATTCCTTTTACTCTCGAGGCTATAGAATTAAGGTATGAACTGGAAAGGAAGCTAGGGGAAAACTGCAGCCTGGAGATTACTACAAATTATGGCTCTTTTTGTTAGGTATAGTTATTCTCAGCCACCATGAAGTATTATTATGCCATATGGCATGAGAAGTATTTCAAAAGAAATGCATAAAGTTTAGATTTAGATACGGAGAGAAGTTATATGAGGGGTGTTTTTCCGCTAGCACTAAGCACCCATTAAGGACCCATTTGGCTGAGAGCCGGATGACCCCATTTCCACTACAGACCCCATTAGAGACACATCTGTTTCCACCACAGCTAGGGAAATCCAGATCATTTGGGTCCTTCAGGAACTATAATCTGGATTTTGTGTAGACCCCTTGGGTCTACATTGGGTCTTCAGCCACAAATCCGGATTATAGGGAGCCAGTTTCCACTGCAGTTGGGCAATGGGGTCTAGAGGAGGCTTGCGGGAGGGGGCACCCATGGGGGGGGGTGCCCCAAAATCAAAACTTCGACGTCTTTCAAAGTCCTTCCGAAGTTGCCTTTGGAGATTAGCAAAGGCTCTGGAGTCCCTCCAAAGGTGCCTTTGGAGATTAGCAAAGGCTCCGGAGTCCCTCCGAAGTTGCCTTCAGAGATTAGCAAAGGCTCTGCAGAACACCCCCCCCCCACTAACTTTGAAGATCCTCCGGAGCCTTTGACAGCTGCATTGCTCTCACAAGGGGTTTTTCTGCACAGCCTTTGCTAGTCTCCGAAGGCAACTTTGGAGGGACTCCGGAGCCTTTGCTAATCTCTGAAAGCAACTTTGGAGATTGCACCCCCTGTCCCCCAAAACACCTGGTGGGACAGGCAAACCCCTTGTGGGTAGATCCGAATTTGCAAATGGGTGCTCCAGTGTTTCCACAGCAGGCAGGCTAGCACCCATTGCTATTGGGTGCTAGACCACCCATGGAAACACATTGAGTACTTCCCTTAATCTGGATCTACTAGATCTGGATTAAGGGAAGTACTGATTCCTTAGATCCAGATCTTCTTAGATCAGGATCGAAGGAACTCAGTGGAAAAACACCCGAGAGCAACCATTTAGGTGAAGTGTCTGCCATAGCTTCCAGATGTTGTTGCCTTTTAAGTTAGCCACAGGCTACATCATCATAATCAAGGATGACAGGAGTTGTGATCTGATAACGTACAAAGAATAGTAGCTTACTTCAAGCATTGTGAAAAAGGGTATTCCTAAGTCCTACATCAGAATGGCCAAGGTGGATCTTCCATCTGTTGGCAGCATCTCGTGAAGGAACCCTAGTGAACTGCCTCTACAAATGTTGCTGCTGGTAGTTGTACTAAGAACAGAGTGTGGATAGGCCTGACAAGAGAGGGTCAGAGTCTGCTGCTTGGCATTATGACCAAGGGGCCCTGAAAAATAGTTTGCCCTGGGGCCCATGATAGTTCTCAGCACTCCTGGAAGTGGTGTGATGTAATATGGTGAGAAGCAGATTGCCAAGGGTAGACAATTGGAGGGCAAGCAAAATTGTGATACTGTTGATATGCATTTGCTTAAAAAAATGAAGTGCAAATAATTTTGATTTACTTGCTTTTTCAGAGGTAGTGATTTCTTCTCTGATGTGATCAGGATTTCATAAAGGTAACACCTAGGACAGTGATGGCGAACCTTTTGAGCTCGGTGTGTCAAAATTCGCAAGAAAACCTAGCTTAACTCGGGTCCTGTGTCACATCTAGAAATATCCATAATTTTGTGATATTTGTAGCTCTAGTTAAAAAAGTTATATTTTTGATATATGTATTTTATTAAAAGCAAAAACAAATAGTTCTTTATATTAGTGACTTTTGTTGCTGAATTTCGATTGCTAAATCTTCAACTGAAAGTTGTTATTTCTTACACTTCAAAAACAAGCAAGCACTACATGCCCAGGTGCCAGGGTGAGTATG
Source organism: Aspidoscelis tigris stejnegeri (assembly GCA_023333525.1). Classification (NCBI taxonomy): domain Eukaryota; kingdom Metazoa; phylum Chordata; class Lepidosauria; order Squamata; family Teiidae; genus Aspidoscelis; species Aspidoscelis tigris. The sequence goes on along the minus strand of JALMGA010000005.1, from coordinate 77,039,616 downwards.
TGTGCCACCCAAAAGGGCTTGGTGATCAGGATTTCATAGGTTGACCATCACCGACCGAGGAAATTTGTAAGTCAAGTCTTAGCATTGCTTCTGTCATTCTCAGGATTGCAGTGTAGGTTGCTAATGTCAGAAATTTTAGAACATATTCAAGGTACAATATTCCATCATCAGTGTTATAAAATAATTGTTTGTTGCGAAGGAGTTACATTGGTACCAATTGATAGTCTTCAGTGGAAGAAATTATCTTAAGAGGTGGACAAGTGATGAGGAATATGTAGCCCTTTGGATGTTGCAGAATTATTTAGTGACCATTTAAGCGGGTGATCGCCAAACTATGACACGCGTGTCACAGGTGACACGCCAAGCCCTTTTGGGTGACATACATGGTCACCCTGGCACCTGGGTGTGTAGTGCTTGCTTGTTCTTGAAGTGTATGAAATACCAACTTTCAATGGAAGATTTAACAAATGAAATTCAGCAACAAAAGTCACCAATGTAAAGCATTGTCTTTGCTTTTAATAAAATACATATATCAAAAATATAACTTTTTTACTAGAGCTACAAATATCACAAAATTATGGATATTTCTAGATGTGACACAGCGCTCGAGTTAAGCTAGGTTTTCTTGCAAATTTTGACACAAGGAGCTCAAAAGGTTCGCCATCACTGATTTAAGCCATTCTTGCTGAACCTGGTAGAAATGATCTGATGGCTTCTGGAGGACCACAAATTCATTCTTGGGGAAAGAAATTAATGTCAAGAGATGCTGGCTAAGTGCAACCATCATCCATCTGTATTCATGAGCCAGCTCTTTTAGCATTTGTCTAGGATCTTGTTCATTGCTCTTGGTTTGACACTCTCTGTGAAGACTATTCTGGATCTTTTAACACCAATACATTTTAATTGTGATCCATATATATCTAATGGTACCCTAGATTAAGTTTCTTGTTTGCAGTTTGAGTCGCTATCCTGTAAAAATGTTATTCTCCAAATCTTAATTTATATGGATATAGATATAACAGATATTTTTAAATGTGTTACTTGTGACTGATTGCTTAGAAGCTTTTATTTTGGTTGACACAACATCCATCTACTCAAGATTAAGAAATGCCAAGTCAGGCTTGCAGATTAATTTTTCCGATTGAGCTGTAGCCCACTGCTTTCTCAAGTCCTTTTCATCTTTGGAAATGAGACCTCCATGGGTTGACAGAACATTATAATACGTTTATAACTGTCTATGCCCTCACACACAGCCCTTAAGGGGATTTAATATGTCTGGCTCGTGATGTGATGTGACGTCTCCCATCCTGGCTTTACTTACTCAGTACTCAGTCTGTGTTAACTAGCAAATGGTTGATTATACTCAAGTTAAAATCTATCAGACTTATAAGCTAGAAGGATAATACTGTTCTTGAATTCTTGAACCAGGCAGAGAGCAAGCAAGGCAACTTTGGTCAACATGGAACGTTGCGGGCTATAAAAAAGATCCTGCAATTGCTTCTTGTTGTGGCCCATCAGACACCAGCAGCAAATTTCAGCATAGATATGCTTACTTCTATGTCTGATGAGATGCATACGAGATCACCTCTCTGGGGACTTCTGGGAGCCAGACAAGTGCCTGCCCCCTTTCATCTGTCATTTTCTGCAAGCTTGCTGGTTCTTGGAAATTTCCGTTGAGGTGACTTTATCCACCTTGTCAGATATGCAGGTAAGCAGGACCAACATGGAGAACCTGGTACTGTTACTGGATTTCCTGCAATAGGCTTGCAACGTGTTGTGTCTGTGTTGCAAACAGTGTTGAATTGGGAAGGCCATGGAGAGGTCTGCAACTTCAGTGCAATGCTGCAGGAATTATAGAATTTATGTAGTGCCTGGCAGCAGCCTGAAAAACTGTGAACAGAAAGGAGGAAAAAAAGCGAGAAGTAGAAGAAGGAGTAGAAGGAGCGCCTTCTTCCATATCAACCTGCCCGTGTCTTAAGATCTGCAGGAGACGCCCTCCTGGTTATCCCACCACCTTCAGCGGTTAGGCGGGTGGGCACCCGGGAGAGGGCCTTTTCAGTAGTGGCCCCCAGGCTGTGGAATGGTCTCCCCTTGGAGGTGCGTCAAGCCCCTTCTCTAATTACATTCAGGAAGGCGGTGAAGACGCACCTCTTCACTGAGGCATTTGGCTAAATGCTCTCTACTCTTCTCCCCTTGCAAACACCACTGTTTTTTAAACTGTTTTTCTATCATTTTTATTCTTATTATCATGGTGGATTTTAATCCTTACACTGGTTTTAGTATAATGTGATACAGTTTTAATATGTTTGTTTTTCAATGTTGTAAGCCGGTCAGAGACCCTCGGGTATGGGGCGGGATATAAATATAAATAAAATAAATAAGAATACTGAGTTTCTCATGATGTGAGTTAGCTCCCTTCTAAGTTTTTGTCTATAAGAATCTAGCTCACTTGCATTTTATTTTAAAGTTTTTTTTAAATATGGGTATCAATTTCAGAATACAGTTTTATGAAACAGTTGTGCACACCATTATATATGAATACAGTATTACTGAATAATACAGAATGGAGACATACTTTAACTGTGAGAATATTCTAATAAAAATCTTTTTTTTCCCCATAGCTCCTGTGATAAACAGATTCACCAGGCGTGCGTCAGGTAAGTTTGCTACCTGTGGCTGTTCTTATTTACCTGCCGCTAAAACATTGTTTTTCTCTTTATTGCGTTTGGCGGTATTGTCTGTTAAAGTTTTCCTTTTAATAGCTCAGTTTTGTGTGTTTTAAAGAAAAAGAGCCAACTTGGTTGCGTTGGGAAAAGTCAACAGCGATATTAACAGTTTGTCTCCAACTCAGAAGCATGAATTTGAATCCGATGCATTTTATGCAGGTGGTTTTTGCTTTACGTGGTTTTGGTCTCTGTGGCATGGCCATAATGTGGCTGGCAAATTTCAACTTACCGCCTTTTACTTGGTGGTAGAAACTGTCTGTGGCCCCAAAATGCAATGTCTGAATAATGGTTGCATATGGAAAGCTGGAGGTTAGGGGAGGTAGAGGTGCCAGTGGGATTTAAGGAGGCTGTGGTTTGCCCCCTCCTTAAAAGAGGGTCTTTCTGGATCCAGAGTTATTAAATAACGATAACTCAACTGCTAAGATTCCCATTTTGAGCAAGGTATTGGAGAGAGTAAGGAACTACTCAACTGCGGACACGCTTAGAGGAAACAGATAGTCTGGACACACTGTGCTTTGGTCACCCTGACCTTTACTGCTGGAAAGTGACCTTTACTGGGAAAGGGGCCAGGGATCTTGGAACCCTGTTGGTCCTCCTTGATCTCTTAGCGGACTGTGATACCATCAAGCGTGGAATCTTGCTTGAGTAACTCCTGCAGTTGGATGCACTGTTTTACAACACTTTTCATCCTCTCTCTAAAACATTCATCTTCATCCAGATCTTCGATGGTTAGCTTCTCTGGATTCCTGCTGGGGGTTGAGGAGAAGAGAGAGTGCATTTTATAATGTGTTTTAATTATGTTTAATATTAACTAATTTTATCTTTTTACTGTTCTGATCCACAGAGGGACATTGGGTAAAGAGCAGGATATAAATACTAAAATAAATAAACTATAGGCACAAACTCCAGTAGAGATGTGCACAAATGGTGTGTGTTTTTTGACATTCTATTCGAATCACATCGAATGCCCAAAAATCCAATTTGAATCTTTTAAATTTGAATTTAACAAGATTCAATTTGAATTTACCAAATTCAAATCTATTTGAATTTTTGATTCGAATCTGCACTTATAAATGTTGACAACACTCATATGTGTGTACTCATCTTCCCTGCATCTGTATGCATCTGTACGCATCCATACATGTCCATATGCAACCCATAGTTATCCCTTATGCAATCTGTTTTCGTCCTGTAAGGATCTGTACAAATGCATACAGATGCAGGAAAGATGTGCATCTTCAAGTACGCATCATATACAAACCCGTACACACACAAATGTCAGGATAATTTGAACGAGTACCATATTTTCCCGCATATAAGACGACTGGGCGTATAAGACGACCCCCAACTTTCCAGTTAAAATATAGAGTTTGGGATATACTCGCCATATAAGAAGACAACCCCCAGCGTATAAGATGACCCCCGACTTTTGAGAAGATTTTCCTGGGTTAAAAAGTAGTCTTATACGCCAGAAAATGCAGTAGATCCAAAATTCAAAACTTGATTCGAATGTTTACATTTGAATTTCGGGGCATTCTATTCAAATTTGAATGTTGAAATTTGGCACATTTGATCGATTTTCAAATGCCTATGAATATTCGTGCACATTCCTACACTCCTCTGAATTAACATGGGTTAACAAGATTTCTTATATTCTCCCATCTGTTGGCTTTTCATAGGTGATAAATACTTGTATGGCACAGTTTTGGACTAAACAAAAGTTTGCAGGAGCCTAACCCCTATGTATGAGTGGTAATTTTTCAGCACAGGGTGCACCTTTCTTTTGAGCGTGCCTACATGCAGTATGCATATTTGTGGAAGAGAATTTGTGTGGGTGCATACATATATACTGTATTTTCTGGCGTATAAGACTACTTTTTAACCCAGGAAAATCTTCTCAAAAGTTGGGGGTCGTCTTATACGCCAGGCGTCATCTTCTTATACAGTGAGTATATCCCAAACTCTAGATTTTAAATGGAAAGTTGGGGGTCGTCTTATACGCCCAGTCGTCTTATACGCTGGAAAATACGGTATATATGTTATCGTCTGTGTAGAGGAATGACAGAGTCAGAACTAATTTCATACTAAATGTTGCTTTGCATTCGCTATTGTTGAAGTTTTGTACTTGGCAAATTCTGACTATTGTATCTCCTGAAGAACAATACAGGTAGGACATGATTCTGCTCTGAATTCAGTCCAGACAGCTCTTACTTATTACACATTATTTGGATAATTCAGAGTAAAGCACACCAAGACACATTTTATTCCAGATTTTTTATGCTATGTTCAGCGTTATGCAAATTTTTTGGGATAAATAAGTGCTGTCTGGGTGAAGGTTGATCTCTATGCAACAGTTGTTGTGTTTCGGAGTGCTTGTCACCTTGCAAATGATACACTTAGTGTTGTATATTTTGATTATTTATGTTGATGTAATACATTGATTTCTTGGACAATCAAGGTTGCCGGTATCGTTGCTTTTTTAACAGTTTAAAGGAGTGATGGTTAGATTAGGTTTGCAAAATCCATACATTTACTTGTATCTGAATTGTTCTTAGGGCTACTTGTTGGGACCAGTGGATAAAAACTTATTTTTTAAATTTGTTTTTAAAAATGTGCTTTTTGGTTTCTAAAGCCTGAGTATTGTATTTGCGATCTTGGTATTTTATTTATTTATTTTTCAGTTGCTCTTCTTTGGTAGTAGATGCACGTTCAAGAAAGACTTTTTCTTAGCAAAGCTACCAATTAAGTCACTAAGGGTTAATTGTAGAGGCACCTGCTGACAATAATGTGGGCTGTTAATTATTTAGCAGATATTCCGGCCAACATGCTGTGATTATTTTTTTCCCCCTTGGCATAATTGGTCACAGCAGCTGTGATGGCACAGTTCCAGACAAATCAATCATCTGCAAATCTTTATCATTTATCCACAATGCTTCCTTTTCAGCATATTGTTTCTTGCCTCACCTTCCCAAGTACTTACTAAATTTAAGATAATTTATTTCAAAAAATGGTGTTGGTAGGAGGGGCTCGTTGATAGGGAGGTAGCTAAAAATACTTCTGGCTTGCTGCACTGTTAATGGCTTTCTGGGTCACATATTTATGGGTGAATATGTGCAGGTTACTAACTCATCGTAGTCTGATGTCATTTTCATAAAAAAAGTGAATGAGTGGATTGTATGCTTTCTCACTACAGTTTTGAGTTAGGAATATGATTAGTTCTGGTTGACAAAAACCAACGAAACTTTGCAACTTTGCATGTGATTTCTTTTTGTCTGCCAACACGGAAATCATTGGAATGTTCTTAGAAAAGCCATCGTAGAGGATTGGCTGATTAAATTGGTAGACTTGGCTGAAATGGAGAACTTGACATGTTTGATCAAGGAAAAATCAGTAGTGTCTGTTTCTAAAAATTGGGAATCTCTTATTGACTTTATGTGAGAAAAAGAAAAAAAATTAGTGTTTAAACATTAATACATCTAAAGTTGTCAAAAGAAGAGTAATTATTGTAAAATATGGGGAGAGGGAGAAATGTGAATTTGTATATAATCGTCAAAGGTGAGACTGGAAGTTGCTTTTAGTTAACTTTATAGCTTTTAAACTTTTTATTAAGAAAATGAAAATTGTAACAATAAATAGTAAAGAACAGGATAAAATTAAACTGGTAACAAAAAAATTACAACAAACTTTTACACACACACACACACACACACACACTCACTCTCTCTCTAATAAAGAACATAATAATGGAATTTAATACAACCATAGGAAATCATAATCTTTTAACAAACTGTCTCAAAAAGAAGTTATATTTAGTTTTTCTTTATTCTTTATCATTATTCTTTTTCTTTTTGTATAATGTATTTATGTGGGGTTTTTTGTTTGCTTTTAACTTTTACTATTTCTGCAAAAAGCTGTCAATAATAGGAAGAATGCCCTTCGAACTGTAAAAGATCAAATTGGCACCTCTTTCCATTGTGTATTAACTAAGGCTATGGGTTCAGACAGAAAAAAGGGGGAGTGTGAGAGAAACAGTGTGGTCCTCGTGTTCCCAAATCTTCTACCACCATCTTCTCTAGCATAGGATGTTCATGAGAGGTAGGAGGGGCAAACTATTATGTGAATGATCCCACCTCAGAGTTTTCTCCAGAATATCTGATATGCTCTTTTTGCTGTGCCTGATCACAATGTTAGACAGCCACAGATTGGTTTTATAGTCTGTGTTTTATATGCTGTTCATTTGCTTATATTTTCTTTTAATGATTTTACTATTTTTGATTCTCTTGGTTTCTGCTGGTCAGGTGATTGTTTGTTTGTTTCATGTTAAATAAAATCCTTTTAAGGAGTGGAACATTCCCAAAATGTTATTTAACACCCTGTTTTGAAAGCTGGCACCAGTTCTTATTGACAATTTCAAAAAATTTAAATTCTTTAAAATTAACCACTGGTTCCATAGCTTTGCAATCTGAAAGTCAAATGGGAGGCACGCTCCTTTGCCGCCTGCCCATTTTGAGTAGGGATCTGCACAAATGTTCTAAACATTCAAAATTCAATCAAATTCGATCAAATGTGGACATTTGAATTCTCAAATAGAATTTAAACATTTGAACAAATTTTGAAAGTTCCAAAATATTCGTTTGAATGATTCAGAACATTTGAATGTACAGATACGTATGTATTACATATGTATCTGTACAAATATCATACGTATCTGCACTTATAATGCAGGACGAAAACAGGATGCATACAGGATAAAATGGGATGGGTACGAAATGTATAACACATACAAATATTGACGATATTAATATCTTCAAATACAGTGTTGTCGACATTCGTATCTTCAGATTCAAATCTAACATTCAAACGGATAGATTTGAAAGTATTGGATTCAAATCGGATTTTGTTGCATTTGGATTTTAAACATTTGAATCGAAATGAATGTTTTGGCTTTCGATTCGACTTGAATTCGAATTCAAAAATAACATTCGTGTACATCCCTAATTTTGAGTGTCCAGAAGCAAGAAATGAAAAAAGCAACCCAGCCCACCACAAATAGGGTTAGTGACATGGAAGGTGCCCCCCTCTTACCTGCCAACCTTCAAGGGATTTTGCCATTGTGATATTTTAGGATTTTGGGGGGGAAATCATCTGCGCTTTTTGGAAATAGGTTTTTTTTTAGAAGAAAACCTAATAATTCAAGTAAATAACCAAACTTCATGCTACACATTACCCCAAGTGTTCTCTGTGGCTGTCCTTCTAAACACTATGCTTTAAAATAAATATTTCCAAGCAATTTGTGTAAGTAGCAGAAACTCCTTCCTAGTTTTTGGAAATCTGACATAAGGGATAGAATCTGGAGTTAAATGATAATGTAAACTGGGAGTAACATGTCATTGAAAGAGGTCTTTATGGGTGTTTTTCCACTGTCACTAGAAGTACCAATTGGTACCCATTAATGGGTACAAAAATGCCATTATGTGGAAAAACGCCCCATATTAGCTCAAGCATAGTTTAATCAACAGAGAAATCCTGCGAACCATGTAAAGTTGTTTTCTTGACTCAAAGGGTCAAATATTAAAGTTAGAAAACCATTTCTTACTTATTTTAATGCTGTTTTAATCAAGTTGTCCTGATGAAAATCCACATAACTGAGGTTGATACATTCAGACATATTCAGTGTATCTGGGCAGCATGATAAAACTGTGTGTCATTGTCAAGTGAGCATTAGTTGAGGCCTTAATTATCAAGTTAATTTGATTTGCTTTTTCTCTGTTCATATTATAAAAAGCAACAAAATGATGCGATTTCTCATAATTCTTTCTAAAGTTTCTAATCGTAAATACTGAAAACAGAAGGCCTCTCTTCCTTTCTTTCTCCACCTCACTTTTTAGTAAAACATTTAAAAGCTAATTAAAGAGGATGTGTGCTAACAGCTTTTGAGGAACAAAATAAACATGAAAGGAAAGCCAAAATTTTCCAACTGGGTGAATTAGTCGCTACTTTTTCATTTGCACAGAAGCTTTTTGCGTTATGTAATCTGCAACCCAGTGCTGTCAAAAAAATAATAATGTGGTGGATTTTCAGAGTGGTGACTGTATGTCCCTTTGTGCAAATCACTTTCCCTCCATTTTTTAGGTAGGAAAATTGTACTGCCAAAAGTGTGGATTGGGCCATGCTGAAAATGTTTTTTCTAGTTGACCAAAATAGGCACAGCACATGGCTTGTGAGCCTCATTGTAGCCCTGTTTTCAGGGAGAGTGGATCTGGCCTAACTTCATTTTTAAAAAAGTCACCCAATCAAATCGAGATCTTTGAATATTCATATCATTGGGGATACTAAGTGTTGAGGGGCAGGCTCTGTCTGTTCCCTTACTTACCAGACAGCCATGGCCTTCTAACCTGTAGGGAACATGGTAAAACTCCCTGTGAAGCACCCTGGAGTTCTGATTGGTGGGCAATGCGTGGTCCTTATTTTTTTTTTTTTAAAGTGCCCCAGTATGTTCAGCTCTTCAAATCCTTCGTGGCACAGGACATGGACTTCATCTCTGGCCAGGGCAGCTTCCTTACTTTTTTTTTTTTTTGCATAAAGTCTTTGTCAACTTAAGTACTCTAGTAATTTGCCTGAGGGCTCTTTGCACTTTGGCCTCTAGTGAACAATTAGTGAACATCTGGTGAAGAGCATATGAACATGTGCCTCACCAGAAGTTTACTAATTGTCGATTAGGTGTAGGGCACAAAGAGTGCTCCAGAAACTTACCTGAAGCATCCAGCTTTGCGACCATCTGCACCTCTTCTGGTGTTCCAGGGTTGTCTGAGATGCTGTGCAAGCGTGCTGACACCTTAGATGACCACAGATGTGACTGTGCATGCGCAGAGTGTCAGTGTCGTCATTGCAACTGTGCTAACGCATGCGCATTTGCGGAGGGTGCCAGGCACCCAGAGGAGGACTGGTTCTGGGATGGAATCAGGTAGGTATTTGATCACGGGGGGTGGGGGACGGGCAAAGTTGACTAGTGTTCCACACAAGTACTAGTCAGTGTTGGGAAGGGAAGTGTGAAATTGTCCCTGGTGTGTATTTCAAATGTGCATGCTGAAAAACTCAAGATGGTGGTCTCAGAACATCCTTTTTTTTTATGCTTAGCACTGTACTACAATCATTATTGTTGTTCTGGCTTCCTGTAAACTCAGATAAGATAAGCTGAGTGCAGGGCAGGTTCTGACCATGTGTGCATTCCAAGGAGATGTGAATGTAAAGTAGCCAACATCAACCTCTGCAATGGGAGTGCTGGATCCACCAGACAGGTTGAAATGGATGCAAGCATGACAGCATTGAAATTGAAGACAAGGCCATGATTATATGTACAATGGTTTTTCCATCATGTTGGGCTCCCCCCCCTTTTAATTTTTTTTAAGGTTCTTGTTAATACTCAGAAGCTCAACTGCTTGCAATGCAGTCTTGGCCTTTGCATGCCTCTCTGAGGAGGAAGATGTTTACTCATTGCATTTAGCCCTTGCATTTTTCCCCACCAGGGTTATGTAGCCTTGACTGTTTTACTCTGCTGTTGAGACTCTCGAGGGAGGTCTTTCAGACCCCCTACCTTCTCATTGCAGGAATCTGCTTTAGGAGGAGGAGGTCTATAGCCGCCAGTTGCAAGAAAAAGCAGTCTTGCTGACTGCTCAGGCGTGTTCAGGATCATAAAAATGAGGTAAAAGTGGGCAGGGTAATGAACTAAGAACTGGGAAGGGTGGAAGAGTTATTTTTCCTAATCTATGAAAATGGGCATCTAATGTATTGCTTTTGGCTGTTTCTGCCCTTTCCATTAACTGTGACCTCTGTGGTTACCTGTCCTATGAAAATAATCTTTCTCTCTTGTTAATGTCACTGCTGCTGCTTCTTTACTGTGCTTTACTGGGTCCACAGTTCGTCTTTCTGGTTCCAGACTTTCTAGTTCCCTGTCCCTGCCTTTCCTTCCCTCAACACACACTCTGGGTCCTAACTGTTCTGCCCATCAGAGAGAAGATGGTTTCCTGGCCTTTTCTATTCCCATAATGCCTTCTGCTCTTCATGTCTGTTCAGCATGGGTGTCACTTGGCCTGCCACCATTGGTATTAGAGAGGGTATAAGTGCAAACAAAGAAATAATAGATTTGCACAGGAATTTTAAAAAGCTAGTCTTTTGTATAAATTTCACTATATTCAAAGTGTTTCTTTTATGATATATTGTGACCTATCCTGGGACTTCCAGGTGAAGGGCAGGATACAAATGTTGTAAATAAAAAGAGATTGAATAAATCTGAAGAAACAGTACTGTGCGACAGTTTGGTCTAGTGGTTAGGGAGCCGGACTCTTATCTGGGAATACTGGGTTCGATTCTGCCCTCCCCACGAAGCCAGGTGGGCTAACCTTGGGCTAGCCACAGCTCTCTTCTAAGCTCTCACAGCCCCACCTCCCTCACGGGGTGTTCTGTTGTGGGGAGAAGAACAGAAGCTTTGTCAGCCATTTTTGAGTCCCCTTAAATGGGTGAGAAAAGCAAGGTAGAAAAGCCAACTCTTCTTCTACTACTACTGTTATACATGGAATGGACTTAATTAAGAAGTCTAGCAATATTTTTTTATCGTGTACTCCATGCCAAAGATTTCTTACTGCTATTGCAAGTGCAGTCATCTCTTGCATAGCATGGAAACCACCATGTTACATAAATCATGTGAAGAAGAAGAAGAAGAAGAAGAAGAAGAAGAAGAAGAAGAGTTGGGTTTTCTACCCCGCTTTTCCCACCCATTTAAGGAGACTCAAAGCGGCTGACAAAGCTTTTCTATTCTTCTCCCCACAACAGAACACCTTGTGAGGTGGGTGGGGCTGTGAGAGCTCAGAAGAGAGCTGTGACTAGCCCAAGGTCACCCAGCTGGCTTCATGGGGCAGGGCTGAATGGAACCCAGTATTCCTAGATAAGAGTCCGGCTCCCTAGCCACTAGACCAAGCTGGTGCTGTTGCAGGTTCCCCAAACTATTGGCTTTCTGCAATCAGCAGGTATTTCCATAACATGTTTTGCATAGTGAAAATTTGTACTATAAAATGAAAAACTCCATTTTATTGACAGTGTAAGAGCAAGTTTACCCTATGTAAGAAGCAGATGTAGCTGACAGAAAGAAACCTGTTTGAATATCTAAGAATACGTTTTACTGTGTTGGAAAAATGATTGCTTTCTGCAAGTAAGATCTTTTGAACCATATATAGTACTGTGCAAAGGTTTTAGACAGGTTTGGGAACATGTTACAAAGTAAGGATGCTTTCAAAAATAGAAGTGTTAATAGTTTATTTTTTATTAGTTTACAAAAGCAAAATGAATGACCAAGGAGAAATCTAAATCTAATCAGTATTTGCCTTCAAAACAGCATCAATTTTGTAAATGGTATAAAACATACTTGTCAATATACATGCTCCTAATGTCAGGCAAAAACAATTTATTCATAATACCATGTCATTATTAAATACATTTGCCACAGGTTATATCATTGCAGCAGAAGAAATGAATTCCATCATGGATCCAAATCTAAATTCTATGTTAAAAATAGACATGGTAAGACAGTTAAGAAAGAGATGAACTTCAAAATAATAAATTCACATAATCTTGTAGACAGCTTCAGAATTTGGAACAGTGATAGGTTTGAATATACTTTTTATTCCCTTGTGCACACATTCTGATCTAGATTTGACTATATATTCATTTTAAAGCAGCTAGTACAATATTTCAACAATACTGAAGTTGGCCCTATTACAGTATTGGACCACTCTCCATATCTCCAAAACTGATCATCATAAACCTAGGATCTGGAGGCTGAATGCTTTTCCACTCCATAAATCTATTTAATAATCTGCCAGAAATTTCTAAGGCTACAAGATGGGCCACAATTAGAGGGATTTTCATCTGTTAGAATTCTTGGCAAACTAAAGAGACCTCCATGGTGCAACAACAGCTTTCCAATAAAATAAAGGATTTAGAACTCCAACATAGATAAACCTCCCCTAAACGTATCTTCAAAGATTTGCAAAAAGCCAGGCAAGAGTTAGAGGTCTTGGAAACTGAAGCAATAGCCAAATTCTTCCATCTCTGCTTTTTCCTCCCTCCAGCTCAGCAGGAGTCTCTTACTGAACCTATTGATATTAAAGAAGTCCGGCAAGTAATAAAGACCCTAAAAAATAACAAATCCCCAGGTTCAGATGGGTTTTCTCCCTCTGTTTATTAGTCAAATTTAATGTTTAATATGTTGTGGGTTTTAATGTGTTCATTTTAAATGTTGTAACTCACCCTGAGAAGCTTGAATATAGGGCAGGAAGGATAAATAAATACATGCATAAATAAATAAATAAGTAAGTAAGAGTAGGTAGGTAGGTAAGTAAGTAGATAGATAGATAGATAGATAGATAGATAGATAGATAGATAGATAGATAGATAGATAGATAGTCTTCCCATCTCACAAGTCTGTTGATTGACATATTACAAGCTGGTGAAGCCACCTAATTCTTGGATGTAATCGTACATAATTCCATGCCACAAGTCAGGATTGGATGCTGGATTCATTTTGCCCCAAAGCCTTAATAAACCAGGATTACAAACTTTTCAGTGCAGTTTTGGCCAATTGTATTGTTAATTTTCCACACTACCTTTAACAAAGAACAACTTGGTTTTATGCCTGATAAATTAATCTCAGATCCCATCTGTATAACACTGAATCATAACCTATCAAAAGGTATAAGCATCGGATGGATATCTATATTTATAAGGCCTTTGATTCACTAAAATATTGATTCCTGTTGAACATACTACAAGCAATGCACTTTCCAAGCTCTTATCAATATTGACTAAAGTTTATACCACAACACAAGCAGCTATTTATGTTAATAAATATCTTTAATTGGAATTTCCTGTGCAGGGTGGCATCAAGCAAGGATGCCCAGTCTCTCTATCTTTACTTACCCTTGCTATGATGCCTTTAGCGAATAACATAAAAGAAAAATCCTGAAATTGTGGTTTATAAAACTAATGATCTGGAGGTCAAATTAAATATGTACTGTATGTTGATGATCTGATTCTTTTTCTTGCTGATCCATTGAAATCAATGCCATCCTTACAGTAAGAGCTTTCAACCTTTGAGAAGTTCTCAGAAATGAAAGTTAATGTGTCCAAATCTGTGACTTATTACTGTAACATTTTGCCCTCAGTAATCTCTCAAATCTGCCTAAAAACAAATATCCCTAAAAACTTGAACAAAATGTTCAAATATAATTATGGTAAGCTTTGGTCTCGACTGAAAAGAGAGATGTCTTGTTGGGAGGTTAAAAAGCTGTCAGACTTGATAAAATTGTTGCTTTTAAAATGCCGACAGTGTCTAGACCAGTGATGGCTAACCTTTTGAGCTTGGTGTGTCAAAATTCACAAGAAAACCTAGCTTAACTCGGGTGCTGTGTCACTTCCAGAAATATCCATAATTTTGTGATATTTGTAGCTCTAGTAAGAAAGTTATATTTTTGATATATGTATTTTATTAAAAGCAAAAATGAATAATTCTTTACATTTGCTAAATCTTCAATTGAAAGTTGGTATTTTGTACACTTCAAGAACAAGCAAGCACTACATGCCCAGGTGCCAGGGTGACCAGGTGTGTCACCTAAAAGGGCTTGGCGTGTCACCTGTGACACGCATGTCATAGGTTGGCCATCACCGGTCTAGACTTTTCCCTCCCTTTTTTCAGACATTGCCTGATGCAGTCAGTATCTTTCAAGACTCTTTCCAAGTAGACCAATAGAATGCTTAAACAGGTTTTCAAAGGAAAACGTAATAAAATTCCTTAAAAGAAAATTATTTTTGGCATCAGCAGTTGGGAGGATGGGGTTTTCTCCACCTAATTACCTATTAAAATATTTTTAAGATTAGACATCTTTTGTTAGTCCAATGTAGGGATAGACAATCATGGTCATGTATAGAACTTGACTTTCCAGATTGCAAGTATTTTAATCCTCTTTTATTCAGAAACTCCACTGCTCTTCAAATAATCATCATCTCCCTACATTAAAAGTTCACTGTAGGTTTGGTCTAAGTTACTACCTCTTCTCTAAAGAAATACCAGTTAGGTTATTGAGCTCCAGTGTTTAATCCCAGCCGTTGTCTGGTGTAGATTCCAGTAGCAAGGTTTGTACACTATAAAGGATTTTTTTTTAATCTTCCAAACCCATCAGTTGAAAGAAGATATTGATTCCATATTAGACCCAAATCAGTATTCCTGGTTTCCTTTGCTCTGAAAGGAACACTTACCTCTGCCATTATACTTGCTGCCTTGGAAAGGGAGTCAACCAAATTTGAGAAACTTCTTCCTTATTTGATCTCTCCCCCTAAAGGTTTAGCATCTACACTTTATTCAGAGTCTCCGGGAACTCTGACCTCTCTTTCTTTCAAAGTTTGTGGACCACTGATTTTAGCAGAGAAGTTCACTCAGATCAATGGTCTATAGTTTGGTCCAACAAACACCCTCCAGTAACCAACAATACATTAGAGAATTTTATCTAAAAATTCCAACTGAATGGTATTTCACTCCCATGTGTCTAAATCACTTTACCTCACAGCTGTCCTCCTCCTGTTGTTATGGATATGAGACCACATATCCATAAAAACAGGTGGAGCTGTCCATTAGTCCAGAGGTTCTGACAGTTAATTGAAATAGAGATTAACAAGATTATCCAGATTCCCTTTAAATTTACACTTGAAATTTGTCTTTTACATATTCTTCTGACTACTGATGCTAACAAAAACTTGAGTTTTATTGCACTTCTTGATTTTAGCAGCAAAGAAAGTTATTGATAAAAATTGGAAAATTCATGTAACATTAATCAATAACTGGTTTGCTAAATTACTTCATTACCACCCAGTACAACCAGTTACAGTGGAAGGAAGAAAGGTTATCCATTTTGAGAGGTCTGGACTCTGTCTTTACTTAAGCTAGAGCAAATTAGTACTGAATATGCCCTGTCTAGGTCTGCCTTTAACTTAATTACACTAAGTCAAAAGTTAGTGAGTCTGTGTCTTTTCATATAGCATTGTTCTTTGAGCAGAATAAACATTTGTGTCTTAGTATTGGTAGATTCATCATGTAGCATGCCCTCTGCATGCCCTCTGTTTTGGTTGAACCATTGTTTGTAAAATGTTTATATTTTTGTTTTTATTTCTTAATTGGGTGTTACCATATGCTTGTTTTAATAAAGTTCATTTAAAAGACACCATCAGTTCTAATCTAGGTACACTTGCACACAGTTTTTGAAGGAACTCAGTGAGGAGGTTGTTCCACAGAACTTACCACAGGTCTTCTTTGGATGTAGGCTTGATCAAATCTTTCTGTCCCCTCATGTAATCCCAGACAGATTTGATGATATTTTGAGATCAGGGCTCTGTGGGAAGCATATCATCACCAAACTTTTCAGCATTTTTCCACACCTGCTTAACATTTTTGCACAGTTCAGTGTATGTACTGTGTACTTAGGGTGATGGTGATGATTATTAATTATATATCATCCCTGTATCTAATTCTATCTATCTATTATTTATTTATTGCAAGCTTTGGAGTCCACATGTTTAATTTCCCCCTTTTTGGCTCAGCAGTAGAGAAGAAAATAAAAGTGTTCCTTGAAATCAAACAGCTGACAAGATCCGTGTTCTAACACAGGGAATTTTATAGTATCCTGGTTACTTTCAAACATTTTTCTTTAATCATGGGACTCTGGTTAATAACATCAGAAATGTATGGTGGTTTAAGGAGATCTTGAAAAAAACCACACAAGGCCAGGAAAAAGGAGACAAGAGTTGGTCAAAGAAATAGTACATCTGCACCCCTGATTTATACATTGTACAGATTGTTTATCTCACAAGCTCTCATCCCACTGAGTAAAATGTGAGCCTAGGCTCCGTGGTGGAATAGAGGAATACAGCAGTTTCCTGTGCTGCACAGGGCAATTTTGTAACTTCATCAACTGGTGCAGTCATTACTGTTAATGGATTCCTTTTTTCTGGTGATTCACTAGTGAGGCAACTCCTCTCTATGCGCAGGTAGAAATAGCTGAAATAAAATGCTGTACTACTACTGAAAAGGATGCAAACAAGGGGTGTTTCCATGCTTACATTTCTTGGCCTAGTCCAACAGGACTGGGCCAGGCTGGAGTGGTTCCAGCAATTGGTTTGCTCCCACAGTCTGTCCAGATTTGGGCTACTTTTCTGGGGCAGTTGCTGAAGATTGTGCAGTCCTTGGTGCAAGCTTCTGTGTCTTCCAATGGCAAGGAGCTAAAGTTCCTAGCCTTGGAGGACCTGGCAGACTCAAGATGCAGCACAATATTGTGTGCTGCTGAAATGGATCTCCCTTCTAAACTGCCCTTCTTCCCACATTCTGGACCAATTTATTCACAAATAGGATGGCAGGACATGCTTATTTGCTTTATCAAACTTGATTCAAGTCACTTATGGGTAGGTAGCAGGTAGGTATACATAGAAAAATACAGAGATAGAATTTGCATTTAGACCTCAGATAGATAGTTGCGCATGAAGACCACCCATACTATTTACTTGGAGGAACTTTTTTTTCCCATATCTGTTTCTGACACTTGAAATGATATCCTTGTTGACTTTATCCCTTTCCACATGCTTGTAGTCTAATGAATTTTATGATTACGTAAGTGATCTCATGCATTATTTATTGGACTTTGAAATTACCTTCATTTTCCCCTCCACTTAGAAATGATTTACAGTATGAATAACGTTACCTTTTGTTTGACCTTAAAGCCATTTACTTTCAAGTTAATTAGCTTCTAAAGTAATCTTATTTCCATTTCTTCTCACAGTACAGACAGGGATTAATGAATGTAATTCTTTCTAAATTTCATCATACAGAAAATCACCACGCTTAAAAGCTCAGTGCTTTCCTTTTGCCCTCCTGCCCATAATAAGCACTATATACAGAAATGCATATTTTTATACATCTGTTTGGTTGACAATATCTTGTATTTTTCATAATTTCCCCCAAAATTTACGTTATATGAAGCTGAATGGCTTTTAAGTCATAGTGTACACATGGAATGCTTTTACCCGTGAGGCTCAACAGGCACCAACTTTTCTATTTGTCTGCTTTTGTTTGCTGATTATATATATAGCATATTATATATATATGCATGCTTGCTGGAGATTTGAAAAAAATAAAAAAAAGTCATTCTTGAGTTTGAAGCCTGTACAGAAAAAATGAGAGAAATGTATTTGTAAAATTAGTGGCTGAACTGTTATATCATGAAGCCTGTATTTAGTTACTTCTGAGATGTAACCAAGTTTGTATTTGAGTTTGTATTATTGATCTTTAATCTTAAACCTCTATGTACCTAGACATCTCAAGAGTAGGTTTCAACACAGTTCAAAACAGAGAAAAATATACAGTTCAGCAACAGTTTCAAATATTACTTTTAAAGAAGCATTTTATTTTTTCTTCTTTAAAAAAGGAGCCTCTTCTTCATTATATGGAAGTGACAGTGATAAAATATTAAATCTCATTTTTGTTTTTGTTATGACAGTTCAAAGGAGGAAGAAGGAAATGGTGTTAGAAAGAATCTTTTTTAAACAAATGTGTATAGTAGAAATCTGGATAGCATCTTATATAAGCTTATGCAAGACTCTTACACAGATAGGAACCAGCTGGAGAAGGTGAGACAGGAGTGTTTATTTTCACAGTGTGCTAATTTTTTTAAAAAAATTAAAAACTAAAGTATTGTTCTCCATAGAAAACACTGTGGGAAACTCCTGTTCCCAATGAAACCAATTTCCACAATAATCAGTTAGGCAAAGTATTAGTTATTTAAAATATTTCTGCACAGTTTTTTATTACAAATATAATCTCGAAACAGTTTACAAAACATCAAAATACAGGACTAGTTTGCATGCCTTCAGACCTGGTCTAGCACATGTGTTATGACAATTGCTCTAGCACTCTGAATGTGAGAGACAGAAGACCTTTAGAATTAAATGTTTGGTTTAATAGACACTCAGCTGACAGCTGAACCTCAGGAAAAAGCAAAGAATCAGGCTGATTTAGGGATATGGAACCCAAGGAGGCAAAAGAAACTATTTATTTACACTGACAAATCATTGATGAGATTAAACACAAGTGGGGGAACCAAGGCACTTCTAAGGCCATTTGCTGGGATTCTAGAGCAGGAATAGACTTGTCCTTGTCTCTGCTTGAGATGCCCATGAGCATTTGGTGGGCCACTGTGTGTGACAGGATGCTGGACTAGATGGGCTGTGGCCTGATCCAGCAGGGCTTCTCTTATGTTCTTATGTTCTCTTATGGTGTAAACAACTTGAGCAGCGAGATAACAGATTTACAGGCAGAGGTTCAATCAGTGTACTAAAAATAAGTTGTTCAATTTTCCCAAAGAAAATTCCTGGGATGGGCTCTGACCATGAGGATGATTTGGAATTGCCAAATATATATGTTATATGCCAGACAGGTGCACACTGAGCTCATATAAGAAC
Source organism: Aspidoscelis tigris stejnegeri (assembly GCA_023333525.1). NCBI lineage: Eukaryota > Metazoa > Chordata > Lepidosauria > Squamata > Teiidae > Aspidoscelis > Aspidoscelis tigris. Next base: position 77,020,339 of record JALMGA010000005.1, on the reverse strand, counting down.
AAGAACAGAGATGTGCTTACACCTTGCTGAAATAGTCTGTCTTATTAAGAAACAGGATTCAAAACACACTACGATCACACCCAGTACCTGATAATCCTTCCTCGGATCTTTGGGTCCCTATGATCACACCTTTCTGTTCCTGTCTTGAGGCTCCTTTATAAGACATTCTTAGATCTCCACTCCTCTCCAACCCTGTGCTCTGACACGATAAAAGTGCTGTGACTCAACAATTGCATATTGAGTGAAAAGGAAGGCAAATTCATTCAGTGTCCACACACTATAGTATGGTTCAGCCTCCTTTTGTCGTCTTCCCCAATCACACCCAAAAAATGAAAATTGATTAACTCCCTATAAAGGCTTGCGACCTGTAAAAATCAGGAGTCAAGAAAGTACGATTGAAGGGAGGAAAATCTACAAATAAAACATATTGAACTAAAAAGGTGTGAGCAGTGGGGCTCAAAGATGGATTGAAGAAGGATTAAAGGTGTGACCACAGCTAGAGAGAGCCATCTTCACTTCACGTACTGGTGTACTCCCCAGCCAGACTACTAGCACTTCAAGTGTGGATGGTCCAGCCTAGATTGGCCAGATCACCATAGCAGTGGCTGGAGATGCCCCACCCCCTCGCAGCATTTGGACCCAGAAAAGTGTGTGAATGCTGTGTCCAGGAACCAGGAGAAGTTCACCAGCTGCTCCTGGTGAAGCTGTGAACATGTTTTTACTTGTCCACAGCTACAGAAAATAAGGGCAGCTGGAGGAAGCTCCTAGATGGTTCAGGATGGTGGTGATGGCACAGAGCATGGGCAGACCTCCCCTAGAGCATCCAGAACCACTCTGATCAGGTAAGGGCAAACAGGCCCTCAGACTGGTAGAAGTTCCAGCACTCTGGTTGACACTCCCTGAAGTTCAGAAGGGACTGGTGATGCTGTCAATCAGCAAATATAGGTGATGATCAAACAAATGACAAGCAAGATGTTATAATTAGCTGATTATTACACCAAATCCAGCTAGCTGTACTTAAGTGGATGCCAGTGTACCCCAGAAGTTAGGATGTCCCAAACCTCTGGACCAATGGAAATTCTGCAAACCTCAGGCTGGGGAAAAGATGCCAGTGATCTCTCCTTTGCTCAAGCAGTGAGTTCAGCCCTTTGAGAGTGTGAGCGCATGATGTACGAGATACAGCAACATTGCCCAGCCTTCGGGTATGGAATACTCTGATCTAACCCTGAGGACATGCTCTTGCAGATGATGCAGGGGAAATGCCCATAACAATGGCTTGTATGAACTGTGGATCACCCTAGGTGGACAAATAAAAGGTGCTAAGTCAACCGGGAATGGCCCAAAGTACTCATTTTACACCAGGTAAAATATTTACTTATTAACATAAACCCTTCCTGCCCAAGACTAGCAGGATTATGCGAACAGACAGGCAAGTTAACTTTTGGAATTGGGCAAGAGGCAAAGTGCATACTGAAGTGGGTGGGTGGGGAATTGATGGCCAACTGTCATGTTTGCCTTGTGAAGCTAAGATTTTGTGCTGAGGCCCTTTCTGCACTGGGCTTTGTTCTGGATTATTTCTTGGACTACGTACCTGACATTTGCATGTAGGTGCAGACTACAGCAGGCCTTGTCCTGGGGTCCCAATTCTGGGATGTAATCAAAAATAAGATCCAGTGCAGAAAAGGCCTAAAATCAAATCCAATTATCCCTCCAGCACCTATCTGCTGTGCCTTACTGTACATGGATAGGGTAATAATAGTCTGTTCCTGACACATGCACATCACAGTCCTACAAGGCATAGAATATATGTGTGGAGAACTGGTTCTGTGAAATAGGAAGGTTGCTGCTATATGGTCTGCATGCTTCCCTGTCCCTCGGAGTTTTGGTTTTCTTTTGTGGTCTTACTTAGAAGGGAAGAAATGGCAGGCATAAGAATGGGAATAGTCTTCCTCACAAGACTATTGTAGCAAGGTGCTATTATTCTAAGAGTCTTTTCACACCTTCGCTTCTTGGGGAGAACCTCACCAGGAAGTGGAGATGGGGAACAGTTCCAGCATCTGCATTTGGATGCTGGATTGCCAGTGCTTTGCTAAATTGTGGAACCATAGCAACTGTGCCCACACGCTCACGTGGTGCCACTCCACAGCACTAACCATGATTGTGCCACTCCTACCCGGGCTCCCAACAAGGAGAAGTGTGGAAGGACCCATGCTGGGCGACAGGGAGTGTAGATGTAGAGCAGCTAGTTGCTCTACATCTTCATGCTCTGAGAGAGCTTCTGGGTGCGTGAAGCCACTCCTGGAATAGTAACTATTCCCGGAAATGTAGATGAGGCGTTCCCCCGAGTTCTGTGTACACCTAAGTGCAAAAAAGGGTCTAAAGAGCATGCTGTGTTTCTCTGTTTCCCTGGGTGCCAGAACATGGAAGATAACATTATAAATGTAGATTCTTCATATAAATTATAAATGGAAGAGGAGCAAGACAGGTGGCTGTTTAAGTACCAGCGGCATTAGTGGCTTTGTACATTTCTGAAATATTGTTTGTTACTACATTTCAAGATTATTTTGTTTATTTTTTTTAAGGTATGCTGTTTTTAGTATGGTGGTGTCCATTCTTCAATATTTGCTATGGGCAAATATAGAGATGCTTTGGATGTGCCCAGAAGTAGCAGTGTTGTGTACGACTGTCCCTGTGAAATACGTTTCATTATTGATCCAGAAGCCTGTTCCCTGATGCGTGACATTAAAGTGAAAGACTTTGAGGTAATCAGATTTTGATGCCATGGAAGTGCACAAATTTCTAACTGCTCACCAAGTGGCCAGTCCACACTTCTTCTCAGGGGCCGTGTCTTCACGGCAGCCCTTATTTCACTTTCCCTAAACCGAGATAACAGAACCGGATGCAAACGCGAATTTGCCTGTTCCCATTACTTTCAGCTTAATCGCGTTCAATCCGGGTTCTGAGGACGTACGTGACTCGAGGGGGGACTCCAGTGGCTACCTTTTAAAAGCCGGTTTTCGGGGCTGCCCTGTCCTCTTCCTCCTGGCGTGAACGCGCCACCCATAACAGACCCCTTCACGGAGCCTAGCTGGGTGGCTGCCTTGCCTGGATGGAGGAAAATCAGCAGCAGGCAGACAGTGATTTTTTCCCCTCCTCTCCCGATTGCTTAGGGCGCGCAGCAGCAAATAAACATTCACACATCTCTCCAAACGGCAGCTGCTTTTCTTTCTTTCCCTTTTAAGAAGGCCAGCACTTTCAATAGCAAGATGTTATCAGGCGTGAATTGCTTGTTTGCTACAGTGAATTGCTATTCGGGCTGCTGCTGCGTGTACAGCTTGCTTTGGAAGCAAGCTATTGGGGGAAGGAAACTCTCATCCCTTAACACGGAAGAGTTCCCACAGTAAAAAATGTAAAATGTTTCAAGCGCACAAACCGGAGTGAGACCTGTTGAAATGAGGATTAACATTTACAACGCTTTCGGGCGATTTAACATGCGGAAATCGTGTTAAGCCAAACTGCCGTCTGGACTGCGAGGATTCAAAACATTTTGAATTCGAAATAAGGGTGCCGTGAAGACACACTCAGGCTGTGATCTGACCCAGCCCAGCCCCCCCCCCCGGGGCAAAAGCACTTGTGAGGCAGCTCAGAGATGGCTTGGAGGTGGGATTGTTCACACGCCTCTGCCTCCTCTCCCCCCTCATTAACATTCTGTGCAGGAAAAGGTTGATTAGAGAAGTCTTGGAAACACGAAGACCACACAATATCTCTCTCAGACACCTCTGAGGTGCCCCTTTTGTTACCACAGCCTCCTCAGCCATGAATGATCTGGAAGAATCAGGTCAGAAGATGAATGTTAGGGACTTGGCTTTTTAGGTTCTAGTAATCCATCTGTGCTAAGCTGTAGAAGGTAGATGGGGAACACTATGCCACAGCCTAGCCTAATATCAGAGTCTTATCCTAGAACTTAAGCAATAATAATAGATTCATACTGTTTTTCACTCAGCAGGAAGTAATCACAGTTAGCCCCCAATTGCTTGACCCCAGAGGAGAGCAATATATTGCCAAGCAATATATTAAAAACATCAAAGCAAGGGCATTTGGGGAATGAGATAATTTTAAAGCCAGTATGTTCCTCTGAAGTTTCATGAACTTTTGCAGTTGAGAACACTGATGAATACAGTGCTGTTGCTTATCAAATTGTAAAAAGTGAAGCAGCTTTTCCAAAAATTATCACGGCAGTAGAGAGCTTAAAAAGATCAAATTCCTCCAAAGCTGAGCTTTCTTGAGAATTTCTTGGTGTTACTGTCAGCCTAACATCCGGCAGCACCCGGGTGCAGTTTGTTGAAAACCAGGGCTTCTGTTGGTGGTTTTCATTTTGCTTCTACAGTTTTTACAGTGGTGGCACCCCGCTCCCTCCTCTTTTTTGGATTGCACGTTCTGTCAGAGAACAGAGAGTTCTTCAGGTTTGATCAGGCAATAAGCCTCGTGAAGATAAGATAAAGGAAAGAGACTTGATTTCTGACAAAAATAGGGATCTTTGCAGCAGTATTTTAATGGATGGAAGGTTGATTAAAGGAGGGGGAGGAAGGACTCTTTGTGTTTCTTTAGTCGCTTGGAACCCCACACTGCAACAGATGAGCCCTGGTTGGATGACTGTAGGGACCCAGTCCATAGATATGAAGAAAATCTGATGATTCTTCTCTTGATATCTTTACAGGCGTCTCTTTCATCCATATCTCTCAAAGGCATCCAGGCCATTTTTTACATGAAACTCCAGCCGTGGTTTAGATGAGTTATCCAGGAATATAGTTTTATACCAGGTGCTGAAGTATGTCAAGCACTAATCTTATCCTTTGGTAAGGGGCAGGATTGCTTCAGTATACAGCAAGCGATCAAACTCAGTAAGGGCATATAGACCATGGTATGGCTTCTCATGATACCAGTGACTAATGCCTCTTCAAAATAACAGCAGTCTTCTGCAATCTGTTTAATGCACTACTGTGCCAGAGCAGGCTAAAATATGGTAGCAGCGCCAATAGCTGCACAAATGAAGCTTTAGTACAGCCCTTTGGTTATGTACTTTCTCGTTCAAACCTTGTGAGATATCCTAGGCCAGTGATGGCGAACCTTTTGAGCTCGGTGTGTCAAAATTCGCAAGAAAACCTAGCTTAACTCGGGTGCTGTGTCACATCTAGAAATATCCTTAATTTTGTGATATTTGTAGCTCTAGTTAAAAAAGTTATATTTTTGATACAGTATATGTATTTTATTAAAAGCAAAAACAAATTATTCTTTACACTAGTGACTTTTGTTGCTGAATTTCGTTTGCTAAATCTTCAGTTGAAAGTTGGTATTTAAAACACTTCAAGAACAAGCAACTACTACATGCCCAGGTGCCAGGGTGACCATGTGTGTCACCCAGAAGGGCTTGGCATGTCACCTGTGACACGCGTGTCATAGGTTGGCCATCACTGTCCTAGGCAGTAGCTGGAGATGGCTCCTGGGCACAGAGTTGTTTTCACCAATATAGGAAATGACCACAGAAGTTGGCCATTTTCTGTGTTTAGGAAAACAGGGCTGTGTTATTTGGCCTGAGCCTGAACATCTTGATGAAAATGAAGCATTTGGGTGGGAAGGTGAGAGAAAAGTACTTTGCACCATTGTACCATTGACACCCAGAAAGTTGCATTTAAAGTCAATGAGTGTTCCTTCTCTTTGAGTGCTTGCGTGGTAACATTATGGTGTTGTATGGATCCTGCTTTATATGTGTTAATACTATTTTGGTTGCTGCTCACAGTAGGGACTCTTTTCCAGTACAGTATCTCGCAAGGAGATTAACTGGAAAAGCTTACACACACTTCTTTCACAAGTCACAAAATGAGAAGAGTTGCTGGTCTATAAGAGTGAATTGGGTTACCCAGCTGCTTAGAGCTTGAGTACAACCAATTTCCCTTTTCTCCATGCTGATGGCTAATGTGAGCATCATCTGTTGTGTTTAGTGAGATGGGTTTGTACATATTTGCAGTCTTACAGGGCTTAACTGTTGGCTCTACCAGTTCTGATTATATTTACTTCTGTTTACTGAGCCACAGAGGACACTATCCTATCATTGTATAATAGTCATCTTATACTTACCAGGTTTGCATGAAAAGGTTCAGAGGGCGCGTCCCCATAGGGGCTAAAATATGGAGTGGATTTCGATTCGGCATTGGAGGTTCCCATTAAATCCCCCAGCACTCCGAATCTACTCCAGATTTTCCAGCCCTCTTCCCATGGCAGTTTTCTTTACCTGGATTGTTTTCCGGCTGACTCGGATTAAAGGAGGACAGCTGGCGAGTGGGGTGAGTGAGCAAGGGGGTGCGTGAAGGGGAGGCTGCTCCTCGGACATGGCAGCGTCGGGTGGCAAGCAGGGGCCCCAGAGAGGGATTGCTTATCCTGCCCCCCAGGAAAGAGGAGAGCCGGTAAACAAGTGAGAGGGGGTGTGCGCGGCTGCCTTCCTTCCTTTTCCCTCCCCCTGCCTGCTGCCTGACGATGCCACATCCAAGGGGCAGCCTCCCCTCCGCACACCCCCTCGCTCACTTACCCCGCGCGCCCTGGCCGCCAGCTGCCCTCCTTCACTCGGGGACATTAGGAGGAGGAGGAGGCTGGCAGCAGCAGCTTGCCGTGCTATGCCACTCGCAAGTGTGCTTGTGCGCACCTGTGGGTCAGGAACAGCCCAACGCGCGCTCAGTGCTGTTCCCGGCCTCCAACCCTACCCCGCAACAGAACCTGGATTACTCTGGATCAGTGTAATCTGGTTTGCTGTGGTTCGCTGTAGGTGGGAACGTGGCCAGAGATAGTGAAAGTCATCCTTTGTTAAATTTAGAGGGTTCAAGGAAATGTCTTTGTCTTGACAAAAAGAAGATACAGAATCAGACATACATTTCATGAAGAATTTTTGTTCCTACAGTGAGTTATTTGATTGGGGCCAAATATACAAACTTTTCTGTCTGATAGTAAAAGCAACGGACAATAGCATTAAATGCAGTGAAGTAGAACAACACGAAATAATCATGTAGTGTTGATACGGAAAAAGGAGACTGAATTGCTGTTTCAGAATTTGTATTTTTTATTTTAGTTTGTGCAGAAGCTTATAACCCTGATGAAGAAGAGGATGACACAGAATCAAGGGTACGTTCCTCAGTACGGTATTGAACACATCTTGGCCCTGATCACACCTTTAGTTTAAGACAGCTGCAGGTTGTCTTCTGGTTGTGTTACTCACGTTATTTTTATTCAATTCATTTCCCAAGCTGGCTTAAACGCCATCAGATTGTTTTAACCAGAGCCCTGAATGGGGGGAGGGGGAGGGGAGGGCTAAAGGAGACTGAACCATGCTGTGGTGGACAGGGTCCAGTCTTTCCTTTTGGCCAATGTCTAGGAGAGGGCGGGATGTGTGGAGTTCCTGAGGCACCTCCCCTTCTCTCCTCAGTTTATGTGTATGATTCTTCTATCTAGTGTTTTCCCACAAATTTATTATTATTATTTTTTAAATTAATCGTACGGAGAAGAAAAGCACATAAAAAAGGAAGGGGGGAAGGGAGGTGGGGGAGCAGGCTTAAAAAAGAACCGCAAACACACCCTCTGGCCTCCCTTGATTGACACAATGTCATCCAATAAAAACAGAGATAAATTTGATGCAGCAAAAGGGGTGGAGAGCCAAGAGTTCCGTGGAGGAGGCTCAAGTCGGTTGCAGGGAAAGGTGTGAGCGATGCAGCCCAAAGCAAGGATGGGCTGAGGATGGCCTATAACGATCTAGGTGCGAACAGAACTGCTACAACCTCAGATTGAATTATGAATAGGACATCCTGTCTCATATAAATTGAAGGCCAATTTAAGAAAAGGGAGAAGAAAATGTCTTGAGTATAATTAAAATATATATTGTACATTTTCATAAAATTTGCCAAATATTAATAAAACTATACTTGTAAAAAGTATTGTGGGAGAGTATCTTTACTACAACTCCCCTTTAATGGCAACATACCGTATATTCCGGCCTTTAAGACGAGTTTTTAAACCAGGAAAATCTTCTCAAAAGTCGGGGATTGTCTTATATGCTGGGTCCTGCTTGCCGCAGCCGCCAACACAAAAATGGCGGGCAAGGCCTAAGTGGAGCCTACTGAAGCGGCCTTGGACTTCCCACTGCTTCCGGGATGGGGAGACGCCAGCCTTATCTACTAATCCCGAGGACAGAGCTACATGCTTTAAATACAGCTTCTTCTTAAGATGGCCTGAGAAAAGATAATTAAATTGGAATGATTTCTTCCAGGTTATTCACCCCAAAACAGATGATCAAAGAAACAGATTGCAAGAAGCTTGTAAAGACATCCTGCTATTTAAGAATCTAGATCCGGTAAGAGGTGGATTTTTTTTGTACAAGGACAGAAACCAATGTGAGATTGATTTTCAAGGGAAGTCACTAAGCATCACTAAGGGAAGCGTCCAGTGAACCATCTGGTCCAGTTGGGTTATGCAGCAAAACAATAGGCCAAAGCACAAGAGCAAGTCTACCTCTGAAAGGCCCAAAAGAAACAAAATTAGGGTTTGGGAGTGGCCTAGTCAAAGTTCTGACTGGAGCCCCATTGAGATGCTGTGGCAGGATTTTCAATGGGCAGTTCAAGGTTGAAAGAGCTCCAATGTGACTGAATTTAAGCAATTCTGCAAAAATTCCTCTATAGCAATGTGAAAGACTGGTTTTCAGTAGTTGTTGCCACTAATGTTGGCACAGCCCAGTGTTATATTTAAAAGGGCAATAACTTTTTCACATGGGTGATGTAGGTGTTTTTCTCTTCAATTAATGAAATGGTCATTTGAAAGCTATGTTTTTTGTTTACTTTTGTTGTCTGTTTCATATTGAATTTTGTTGATCTGAAATCATTAAGTGTAAGAAATATGCAAAACTAGAACACTTTTTCATGGCTTTGTACATACTGCACTGCTAAAACTGGATCTCTGTGGAATGAGTCAGTATTACTGGATTAAATTTAAGCCGGATTGCAATGTTAGCAAAACAAAAACAAATCACCACAACAAGCAACCTGTCAAATGGGTGACATTGAAAAGTGGATGCTTCTTGTTAATGGCATAGATGTTGTTTTTCTTATGAAATTCTGTGGCTCAACTGGCTGAACACTGAGCTAGATGGGTCCGTTATCTAACTTAACATTGCCCTTTCTTGCAGATGAGACTTTTTAATTTTCTGTGTTTTGATGCATCCTTATGACATTGAAATTGAAACATAAAGTATGAAAAAGTCTACATTGATGCCCAAAAAGTTGCATTTAAAGTCACAGAAAAGTTTGGAACCATCAGAACAAGGCAGAGAGTGAAAAAAAATCCATTCTATCTCCACTTCTGGTGAGAATTCTGAAGCAGACCACAAACTTGAATGCAAAGGATTGTGGGAAATAGGCTCATACCTTATATCAAGAAAGTGCATCCCTTGCCACCCAGATGCATTTCTGGTTCCAAAGTTGTTGGGCATCTGAGTCTGATTCTTCCTACTGCCCAAACTGCAATGTGAATAAGCAGGCTCAGGCAACTCCAGTGAACAGAGGGTGGTGTGTGTGTGTGTGTGTGTGCACGCATGTGTGTGTCAGTGTGGTTGCTGCATGATGCTTGTACCAACAAGGTAGTACATTACGTAATGTGGTCCAGTGTGCAATTTTTTGCATAACTTGAAAGTGTGAACAGGGTCTATGCTCCTTTGAACCAAATGGATTGCAAACGTAGAACATTAATTAAAGAAATAACACTTTTGATCTAATAGGAGCAGATGTCTCAGGTATTAGATGCCATGTTTGAAAAGTTGGTTGAAGGAGGAGAACATGTCATTGACCAAGGAGATGATGGTGACAACTTCTATGTAATTGATTGGTAAGTTCTCTCTCCTACATTGTGAATCACTGTGCACTGTAAAAATCACATGAACCTGAATATAGGATCTGCACTGGTTACCTGTTCGCCACTGAGCCCAATTCAAGGTGTTGAGACTAACATTTAAAGCCCTAAATGGCTTGGGGCCTGGGTATCTGAAGGAGCGCCATCTCCCATATAGACCTGCCTCAGCACTGAGGTCTCAAGGAGAAGCCCTTCTTGCAGTTCCTTCAGGTGTATGAGGTATAGGAATGTGCTGGAGGTCCTTTTCTGTGGTTGCCCCTAGACTCTGGAACAGCCTCCTTCTTGAGGTTCACCAAAAACATATCTTTTTGACCAGGCTTTTGTTGTTTAATTAGCATTCTCTGGGTGCTGTCCTGTTAGGGAGGGAGGGAGGGGGTATTATTTTAATTACATCTTAATATTTTACATGTTTTATTTTTATTGTTACCTACCCTGAGGCAATTAAACAAATACTCTAGAAGTGCTGTTAAAGCTGTATAGAAAATTGAGTGATTTTCATAACTTCTGTAGGGTTACCCATTTCTAGTTAGTATGCATCCTGAAAGTTTCTAAGTTGGCCTACTTGACTTGACACACATAGGGTGTTTTTCCACTGTCACTAGATGTACCCATTAAGTACCCATAGATTTCTATGAACAGGAGCTTGTGACTTGGCTTTTAACTCAAGAAGTGCTGTGTATTTGCAGGTCAAATGTCCATAACTTGGGAAGTGCTCGTTTAAATTAGATTGGCTATCAAATCTGATGTATGAAATAGATGTGTGAAATTAGGCTGGGTATGCCAGCAAAAGGATAGATGTATTTTTGTACATAGTCTGGAAAAAAAGCTGCTGTGTACAGTGTTACCATTTTAGGACCAGGAAAAAATCCTTGGTTCAGCTCTTCAATTTTTTCCTCAAGGGACAGAGTGATCCTTCTGTTCTTCACCTTTGCCTCTGCAGGATTTGCCATGTTGCTGCCAGCTTGCTCTGGAGTTATCTTTGCCATCCAAAACCAAAACTCTGCAGCACAAATCTGTCTGAACGAACAAGTGCTGTACACAGAAACAATTGTGTATAGCAAAAACAAAAGTGCTGAAAAGACCCACACTAGCACATGCGTACATCCCCTAAACCAAGGGTGGGCAAACCACGGCTTGGGAGCCACATGCGGCTGTTTGGCCCCTTGAGTGTGACTCTTCCAGCTTAGGAGTACCCTAATTAAGTTAATAACAATGTACTTACCTATATAGTTTAAGTTTTAAAAATTTGGCTCTCCAAAGAAATTTCAATTGTTGTACTGTTGATATTTGGCTCTTTTGACTAATGAGTTTGCCGACCACTGCCCTAAACATTCACTTAGGAACACAGACATTCACTTACCAATCACAGCAAAGCAACACTACCATCAAGAGTACTCAAAGGCACAGAAACCACTAAAAACCTGGTGAAAACTCACCCAAACCTCTCAAAATAATCAAAACTCACTCAAACACACATACCAATGGCCCGCTGCACTGCACAATCTAAAGCAGTGGTTCTCAACCTTCCTAATCCCGCAACCCCTTAATGGAGTTCCTCATGTTGTGGAGACCCCCAACCACAGGGGCAGAGCAGCTGGGAGGTGGGAGGGAAGGACAATGGGAGACTCGTCGCGACCCCTCTGAAAGCGTAATTCGACCCCCCAAAGGGGTCCCAACCCCCAGGTTGAGAACCACTGCCCTAAAGTATTCAAAATCATTCAGACCCCTCAAAGCACTCAAAATTCAGTCAAAACGCACACAAATTCATGAAAGTCCACTCAGAATTCATATATTTGTTGAACAGCCACAGCAAGCATCTTTCTGACTGCCAGAAAGACAAGTGCCAAAAGGGCTGCTGGACCAGGAAGAAGATCTCAGCATGCTGCATCCATGTCCTGGCATAATGGAATAGGGATTGTACAAACACATAGGATGAACAATGATCTCAATTTGTGAATTGCATAATAGCGCATTTACTCTGCCAGACTGTGCATTATAAAAGCATGCACTGTATTAACTATTTAATGCTGTAGAACAAAAAAAGAGGGTCAACATTAGGCATAGAAAATTGGATTCAAATCTCTGTTTTGTTGGCTGAACTTACGGATTTTATACATTCCGTCCTACCTGCTTTGTTCAGTACTATACAGTGGAAACAATTCCTGCCTCTTAACAGCAGCTTTGGAACAATTAATTCAGCTTATGTGGAGTGCAGTTTTTATCTGCATTACATATTTTAGATATTGTGATACATAGTTTGTTTTCTTTATACGTTTTACAGGGGAACCTATGATATCTATGTGAAATGTGATGGTGTTGGAAGGTGTGTGGGCACCTATGACAACCGAGGAAGCTTTGGAGAATTGGCTTTAATGTACAACACACCCAGAGCAGCTACAATCATTGCTACCTCTCCTGGTGCAGTTTGGGGTTTGGTAAGTGTGTTACCTCCAGGATGTGTTATCCTGACAACAGAAAAGCAATGACCTTACTTTTTTAAAAAAACATGAAGTATCAGTGTTCTTCATGAACATCCAGTGTCAACTACATATACAATGATTTACATTAAAATGAGTAGCAGTTTCACTGTTTACCTTGGCATGAAGACTTTGATGATCAGTGAACATGGATGAAATGGACTCTTATCACGGTGCAGCTATATTTTTAAAACTTCAGCAGTTCTCAAGGCCCCATGCTGAGAGCCATCAGAATTCTGGGTACCACAATCCTTTGATGCTTTCAAGCAGAGGAAGAGGAGGAGACTTGATTTATTACATAGGAGAAACCCCTCCTGTTCCAATCCTCTCCCATTTTCTTCCTCTGCATTTGTACCATGTAGGGCAGTGGGGTCTAGTCAGCTGGGAAGGTAAGATTGTCTGTTTAGACTTCATAATAGGGCTCAATTATATTTGCATGAGTACACACCCCTTAGGCCAGTGTTTCCCAAACTTTTGACATATGTGTACCCCTTCTATAATTTTTGTAACGCTGAGTACCCCTCATAAAAAACATATGCTTTAATAAAAATCAAAATATATATTTTCTTTTTTTGGTGCATACACGCGTACCCCCACCAAACTCTTCCCGTGCCCCTGGGGGTACACGTACCACACTTTGGGAAACACTGCGTTAGGCTAGTCTTTGGACAATATGCATTGGGAGCAGGTTCCCCTGTTGTCTTCATGGGGAAGATAATATTGATCTTTCGGGCCCACTGTTTTTGAAACATTGGGAGAAGAAATAGCCCATCTAATTCTCCTGAACCGGAGGTTTTGTATTATAGTATTGTTGTATTATTGACTGCGCAGTCCTGAGCTTTATGGCATGGGATAAACACACTTTGTTCCCAAAATTGCTCTTTGTCTCTCCACTCTCTTTCTCTTTCTCTGTTATGCTTTGCCAATGGATTCAATAATGGGACCAGATTTCCACTCAACAGTACAAGATGAAACTTATAGACCAAGTTAGAAGTGTGTGTGTGTGTGTGTGTGGGGTATCTCACATTCATATTGGAGTGGGGGCTCTTAATATAAAACGAGGAATTTTATTACAAGCTGAACTATAAGGTTAAAGAGTTAGAAGGAAGTTAAGGATAGGGTACGTAGTCATGGCTTAAAGTTGTGGCGGTCATTAACCTTGGTTCCCAGTTAGGGTGTAAATAGGGAGTTCCTTCCTTCCTTGTTTCCATGTTGGGTGAAGGGAGCAGCGAATTGGCTGTGTGGTGGCACATAGTGTCTCTGAGACACGGCTTTTTACACTAATGTGAAAATGTGCTTTCAGTAAACCATAATTTTGTAACTCCTATGTACTTTGTGTGCTTCCATATCTTAACTCTGTGTTTTTCTCTTTCTTTAAAGGACAGAGTAACATTTCGAAGAATCATTGTCAAAAACAATGCCAAAAAGAGAAGAATGTATGAAAATTTTATTGAGTCATTGCCATTCCTTAAATCTTTAGAAGTAAGATTGGTTAAATATTGCTTTGCTCATATTCATGCCATTGCTTTCCTTCCTTTTAGATGAACATTCAAAATGTGGAATTTAAAGAACAATACTATGCATTGCTTTCTACAGATTTATGGGTTAAATACATGGTTAGCCATTCCTGTCATCTGTTTTAATTGGAAATAGCCCATTTTTCAGATACCTGTTATATATTCCTTTATCTGGGGAGGCTCTGCTGTGGTCTGAGGATATTTGGGTTCTAAATTAATGAATGTTACCTTGCAGTCAGGGATTTTTTTGTGTTGGCACCTACATGCTTGATTGCTCTCACCTGTAATATTTATGAGCTTCTACAATTATATCCTTTAGGTGCATATTGAAGACATTTCTTTTTCCGCCCTAGCCTTTTCAGTGGTTTAAGATTTACAGTAGGAAGACATATAAAATAATTTAAATAAAGATTAAGTAAGCAACGTAAAGTAATGATTTCTACTTTTGACTTATGGTATTCTTAAAAAGTTACAAGGGATTGTGTATATGCACCAGAATTGCTGTTCTTGACTCCCCTTTCCTAAGCCTTTGGAATTCGTCTTTCTTCATGAGTTGTCATTTCACTGGTTCAGGGCTTTGGTACTAGCATTAAGAAGGTATACATTTGGGTGGCCTCAGTTATCTTTGAGTACCGGCAGCTTAGATATATGTATGTTTATAAATGATTAGCAGTTCCTTTGAACAAGGATTTCATGCCAGCGTTTTGCTCAAAGTACAAAAATACACATGTTCTAAGGGGTCTAGAGCAATGGTTCTCAACCTGGGGGTCTGGACCCCTTTGGGGGTCAAACTACCCTTTCAGAGGGGTTGTGATGAGTCTCCCACTGCCCTTCCCTCCCACCTCCCAGCTGCTCCACCCCCGTGGTTGATGATCTCCACAACATGAGGAACTCCATTAAGGGGTCGCAGCATTAGGAAGGTTGAGAACCGTTGGTCTAGAGAATTCATTTTATTTGGCTAAGTGTGAGAAAATCTCTAGGAAAGCACTGGTAACTGAGACTTTCCTGTGCCTGTAGAGATTGCAAAGGCATTCTTTTTGTGTAATTCTGGATAATTAAGGACAGGAACAGCTTTCCAAAATGTAAAATTCATGAGTAATAAACATGGGCTTTAAGGATCACTGTATAGTGGTTTCTGCATAAACTTTCAGTTCACACCTGAAAGGGACTGTTTTTGACCAAATATATATTTAAATCAGTTTTGAATCACCTTGCTCTGACCAAGGCATTAGCTTTTATTTTCTTTATTGACTGAGTCCTGAACAGGAGTAGCTTGGGTTTCTCTCTTGTTGCCTTCCTTTGCTATTATAGATGTTTGTATAGATACAAAATGTTTTGAGCCATATACTGATTCTAAAAGTACAGTCAGCTACATTGTGAAATGAGTTCTCAAGACAGCACACTTATGGATTCATGATGTTATTACGCAACAAGCATAAATGATAATAGTTTATTCACATACTGCATCAGAATTTAGTAGGGAATCTTCATGGAATAAATAAAATTAAATTATACTAGTTGAATTGCCCTCAGCTACATGCCACAGTGTCAAGAGCCCTTGAGCAGTGGAAGAATAATGGTTTCCTTATTGTTATCTGTGTAGTATTGGAGTGAAAGTATTTAATCGTTGCCATATTCTACCACCTCCATAGGCTGCAAATTGTGCAAATCAAACCGGGCTTTGAGAAACAGTATACTTGTCAGCATTTCAGAAACTTGTTGATGTTACGTTGCAGCACTGAAGCCAGTGAGGGCGACTCAGCCCCACACCCTTTTTGGCTCAGGTGTGCAAGATGCCAAGATGTCCTCAGCTGCTGCTTCTCTTGGCAGAGCAGACTGGGGGAAGGGTGTGCCTGAGGCTCAGCTTTCAAGCTCTCCTGCTCAGAACTTTCTGACTAGTCCCTATATCTGGTCCCTGGGCCTCAATGTCCAAGCCGCTGTGCTTGGCTCGCTCCTCAATTTGCTGGCCAACTGGCACCCTTCCTTCATCCTCAGGGGAGGGGGCTGGGCTGACAGGACAGGGCATGACACCAGTACCGCATAGAACTTGATTTCAGCAGCAACAATAACAAAAGTTTTCGATCAACTGTGGGATGGAACTCCCTGTCCTGGCCAAAGAGAAATCAATCTGTGGGAGAAAGAATGCTTCAGTTTATGTATAAGAGGAAGAAAAATTGGAAACTGATTCAAGGAGTGAGCAATGCAGGGTCATTGCAGGGTTTAAAGGGGGCAGGCAAGCAACTCTCTCCTTGCTATAGGGAAGAAGGGAAGATTCCACATGGCAGCACAGTTTCTGGGGAAGCAAACATCTTTTAAACTGAGCTGGTTTTTGAACAGTTGCCCTCCTCTCAATTTTTCCTCCCTACCTTGTCTTATTTTAAATCTTTTAAAGCTCCCCTGGCACAAGGAACAGAACATACAGAGAGAAACACTAATTACTTTGCTTCAAAATTAGAAGGTACTCAGAAACTGTCTTTTTGTTCTTCAGTTAATAAAAGAAGCCCCTTATCACCAAACTTCTTACGGTGGAAGCAGCAGCGTGATCATGCCACCTTCTATGCTGTATGTGAGGGGGAGCCCTAATAGATGTAAAATTAAACACATTAGAGAAAGAAAATAGGAAATCTTGATCTTTAGTTCATAACATTAGCACTGCAACCTTTGAACCTCTGCAAGTAGCCATGAAGGATTAGAATGTCCATACTTGGTCCAGTTTGGTCTAGTGGCTAAGGAGCCAGACTCTTACCTAGGAATACTTGGTTTGATTTGGCGCTCCTCCACAAAGTGAGCTGGGTGGCCTTGGGCTAGTCACAGCTCTCTTCTCACAGCTCCCACCTACCTCACAGGGTGTCTGTTGTGGGGAGAATAGAAAGCTTTGTCAGCCGCTTTGAATCCCTTTAAATGAGTGAGAAAAGCCAGGGAGAAAAGCCACTTCTTTCTGCACAATTTTCTGCAAAAATGGTGGATTGTGCCAGAGATATACCATCATAGTTTATTATGCTCTCCAAGGATGGAAGATATTTGGAGGATTCCCCTCCCCACACAAAAAATGGATTTGCTGCCATAGTCATTTTAAAATTATCTGTGACCAAAATAAGGATGGGGATGTCTATAGCACTGACAGCCGTTGTCCTAATCCAAGCTGTGATTGCACAAGAAAATGTTACCCTTGATCCCTACAATGATTACTTGGATTGACACTCATAGTGTTTGAAGCTGATATTAGAACACATATATTTCTGTTGGAAGAAACTTTCTGGGCACTTGGCCTTGTAATTTGGGCCCCGAAGCTGCAAGCAGGAATATCAGCCAAACAATTGTAAAGTGCTATTAGATTGTAAGATAAACTCTGGTTATAATAGTACAATTTGTCTTATTTTTCTATAAAGGTTTCTGAGCGGTTGAAAGTTGTGGATGTGATAGGAACCAAAATATACAAAGATGGAGAACAAATAATAGCTCAGGTACCCCATTTGAATTTGCTTAATACTTTTCAAGAATGACTTATCTATAAAATCATGTCTACAGTTAATTGCTTTTATTACCAAATAGTTATCTAAGCAATGTCATTGAAGAAATCACTGTGTAATTTAAATGGCACTTAAGTACAATAAATTGTTTTAAGAGGAAATGAGGGATCAGGAAAATCTCAAAAATTTTCCAGTATTCTTTCGGAGAATATGCTCATAACACTAGAAGGGCCTGCTTGTGGAGTGAAGGCTGCAAGCCATCACAAGATACAGTAGCAAAAATCGCATTTGGAATATTTTGACTCAGGATGAATCCGTTCTGTTCTGAAATAATTCAGAACTTTCAAAGTGCTTTTATCATTTTGCACATCTCTGCCTACTTCCCTGTATCCAGTTTAGGTGTTTTGTATTACTGAACCAGTTTAATTCTTCCATTTAACCGGTGTTTTTGAGGGAAGAGAAGGTACCATCTGCTATCTGCTTGAAGTAAACAACAATACTATGGTCAGCCCCAATTAGGCTCATTTCTGTTAATTTGCAGGGGTTTTACAAACTTCTTTAAAAAAAACCTTTTGCTGTAATTAATCTATTAATTAGGGGTTTTTAATGAGGGATCCACAGACCTTTGGGGGTCTGTGAGCTTGAATTGCTGATGCTGATTGTCATAAAACTATCTGCTACTACATTCTGAGAAGGGGTCCTTGGTTTTCACCTGACAAAAAAGGTTAAGAATCCCTGCATTATATGGTTAATCAAGGTTTACTTGCCTGATGTGAATATAATGCTAAACAGAGCATTAAAATTATTGGAATGGTCCTGCCAAAACCTTAGTCAGATTACAGATTTTGGGTGCACCTAGGTGTTGCTGATTTATTCTGTTGTATGTGGATTTTCTGGAATATACAGTAGTATGGACATTCTGGAATATCACAGCTTTATTCAGGAATACCCAAATATGACAGAATAAGTAAGCACTTCCTGGATGCTGACTAGTTCACTGTTCTCTCCTGACATTGGCCAGCCAGTAGTAATGCACCAAACTAAGCTTTCCGCTTTAAAAATGAAACAAAAGCAAAACAAAACCCCCAAAACAAAACAAAACCAAAAGTTATAGTTGTTTAAGATAACTAAATTCTAAGAAATAGGGTGGTCAATTGTTACTCTTACTAGCTGATTAATTCTGGCAGCTGTTCTATGTCGTTTTTTGTTGCCCTTGTAAAAATATCTTTTCTTGCTCTGAATAGGTTAGAGAATGCAAACTCTCTCTTCTTTTTCTTGGCATTGTCCTTGAGAATAGTTAGCAAACTAACGGAGGAGGCACTGCTGCTGTGTTTCATGGGCCTGTTTAATATTTCCTAGTACCTAAGAGAGTCTTTCTGTTAATGCATGGTTTATTTCTATCAGTTTTCAGAGATGGTTACTTAAAGTTTCATTTCAGTCTAATGAAGCTAGGTCTCCTTTCTCCTTTAAATGCCGTCCACTTCTGCCTTCCCCTTTTTTTCCAATGTCAACTGAATGGCACACCATACATGTGAACAGACCAAGCAAATGCCAAACTAGTTTTATTTTGATTATAAGGACATGAGAGCTGGTTTTAGGTGCTTATGAAGAAAGGAAGGGATCTTTTCAGGCCGTTGCACTGATCAGTTCCTTTTGTTTTAGGTATTTAATATGCTTTCTTGTCGACAATTGTTCTACAAAATAATAATACGCACATTCCTGTTCTCTTTTAAATAGGGAGACACGGCTGACTGTTTCTTTATTGTTGAATCCGGAGAAGTGAAAATTACAATGAAAAGAAAGGTAGCAAAAAGTGCTAGTTTAAAACTGTACAACCTAGAATATTTATCAGATGCTTTATATGGTAAAGAGTATATCTGGAACATTAATGGCATATTTTAATTAAATGCACTAAGTATTAGCTTGATGTTACATTTGATAAATGCTTGAATGCTTTCTTTTGCTGCCATATCATGTCTTTTAGGGTAAACAAGATGCAGATGAAAATGAAGCAGTTGAAATTGCCCGGTACACTAGAGGGCAGTATTTTGGTGAACTTGCTCTTGTAACTAACAAACCTCGCGCTGCTTCGGCATACGCCCTTGGAACAGTCAAGTGCTTAGGTAATGTGTATTAGGTAATTTTTGCATCTGTGTATTCTGTACTGTATATGCTTGCTTATATTTAAGCCAAATTTCACTTCAGTGGCAGCAGATGATTGAATCAACTTATTAGAACTCAGCTTGTTCCTCTTGCTTCAGTACTTGATGATGATGCTGTAATATAATTGGACCCACATTTTTCAGCCTTGCTCCATATTTCAGCTCAATTCAAGGTGTTAACTTTGACTTATAAGGCTCTAAATGACTTGGGCCCCAAATATCTAAGGGAATGCCTTCTTCCATATGCCTATGCCTTAAGATCTGGAGGGGAGGCCTCCTGGTTGTCCCACCACCCTCAGTAGCAAAATGGGTGGGCACCTGGGAGAGAGAGCCTTCTCACTGATGGCTCCCAGGCTGTGGAATAGTCTCCCCCTTGAGGTGCGTCAGGCTTCGATGCTGTATAAGTTTAAGAAGGCGGTGAAGACGCACCTCTTTGCTCTGGCCTTCAGTTAAATGGGGACACACAGTTCCATCCCATTTGCAGACACTGTTGTTTTAATATATGCTCTTATTATTTTAATATACCCGTATTTTCCGGCGTATAATACGACTGGGCGTATAAGACGACCCCCAACTTTCCAGTTAAAATATAGAGTTTGGGATATACTCGCCATATAAGAAGACAACCCCCAGTGTATAAGATGACCCCCGACTTTTGAGAAGATTTTCCTGGGTTAAAAAGTAGTCTTATATGCCAGAAAATACAGTATTTGATTTTAAATGGTGTTACCCGCCCTGAGACCTTTGGGTATAGGGTGGGATAGAGATATAAATAAATAAATATTCTATGGAAAGTCATGCATTGACGTTGATAATTACAGACTCCAGAAATCATATTATTTTATTTGTTTCACAAATTAATATTTGGACTCGGCACAAGCTTCAGAATATAAGGTATTTCTCAGATCACAGATCTACAGTTTAAATTATTTGACCATTTGAATACATGTTTTTAATTTAATCATATACATTCGATAAATTTTATAATGCTTATGGTAGCTTCTTTTGGCTGGCTCTTTTTTAAAGTTTACGTGTTCAAAACAGAAACTGGTAACTTTTTTCCCCTCTCAAATTATATTCTCTTGGGCTCATTTCCTATGGCTAAGTTAGAGACGTTAGTGATCTGGATTAACTAATTTGCACATCTTGCTTCAGTTTTTAATCATGGCCACCATAGATATTTAAAAAGCCTTTTTCTTGTTAGATTTACTCAGAAGTAAAAACACCCTGTTTTCATAGAATTGCTTCCAAATGTAAGAGTGGAGAACATAATTTTAGCAGATTGGGAAATCAGGTGAAATAATTGGTTTCTCTTCCTCTTACTATTTCATATGCATGGAAATATGTCTATACAAATATATCTATATATATGTAGTGGAATGGGGTAACTGGAGAGCTTCAGAAGGCAGAGGGAGCCACATACAATTCTAAGGCCACAACTTGCTAAAATATGGTTTAGAGAAAGCAATACAGTGTGAAGACAGCCACTTATATTTCATCAGCATTGCATAACAGCAAGTTGGCATACGAAGAGCATGAGACTCGCTGTCCTCTCACTGCTTAGGAGATTCAGAACTTTGCACGTCTTGGGCTCCAGATAGCCCAGGATCGGATAGTAGGATCAGGGCCTCATACACAAGCAGTTGTATGAATGCCACAATGTGGCGTGGTAAGTCTTATTACACAAAACCAGAAGGGCTCGTTCTTTCTTTTACTCATCTAAGCTGAACTTGTGTGCTTAAAATATTTTTATGTATTTAAATATCTTAGTTTTGCTTTGTTTCAGAATATCATTCTCTCTAGTCCTCTAAAAACCCCTTAAAAGGACTCTTGTTTGTATGGATGAGGAAGATTTCAGCCCTGGAACGTTTCAGATGGGGAGGTCTAGCAATCTGAACTAGTGCCATGAAATTGTACTGTAAGCCTGAGTTTTTCGTTTCAGAATTGCTGAAATCCAAACATTGCTCATAGGAGTAACTGAGAGCTAGAGGACCACCTAGCTTCTTAGGAAAAGCCAAGATTAGATTGGAAGGCAGGCAAAGTCAAGCATATGTAGCCTTGTTATATATGTGCTATTTTCAGCTGTGCTCATTAAAGAAAGTGTTTGTTAATTACTTTGCCATTGTTATCTAGATCTGGTGAAATAAATGTACTTCTTTTCATCCACAACGTTAATATATATCACACTCTTTCTCTCTCTAGTTATGGATGTACAAGCATTTGAAAGGCTTTTGGGACCTTGTATGGAAATAATGAAAAGGAACATTGCAAACTATGAAGAACAGCTAGTCGCTTTGTTTGGAACAAACATGGACATTTCTGATTCTAGTGCATGAAGTAGGGTATGAAATCACAAGATTTGTTTATGAGAAATAGCACAGTAGTGGTTAGTCCACTGGAAATGTGTCTATCTTCCTGTAGATGCTAAGCATTTTTCTGTGTTTTTACAGGGGATTAGATTTATTTAGTGTGCCCCCCTATTTTTATTTGCCTTTTTGTATATAGTATGGTTGTATCAATAAATGGAAGAGAGACGTGATTCTTTTGGCTCTATCTTGGTGAAGAGCTGAGCTGTCCGGCATCTGATAACTTCTATGTCACAATCCTGAGAATCATTCCCATAAACCTTTTGACTTCACTGGGAATGTATGACCCTGTGTGGTATTTATTTTAGGACTGTATGGTTTGAGATGGCTTAAAAGGCTTTGTCTTCGGTAATACATCTGCAAACATTTTATTTTAAAAATGTCCATGATTGCAATCCAGACTATGTATGCATGTGCCTTTTTATTTTTGTTTTCCTTGGCCACTGATCTTCACGTTGTACAAAACTCTTACTTCTGACAGCCTCTTCTACTTTGGGAGTAAGGGCTACTTTCTGAAGGTAGCTTCTTTTTCATCTGAGTATCTCCTATGGATTGCTGTGTTTATGTTGATTTAAAAAATGCCTTTGTTTGTTAAATAGTTTCTGTAAAATATTGGCACATAAAAGATCATAGACGTCAGTGGGATATTTGCCACTGTCACAAATAAAGTCAGGATTTTATCATATGTAAAATAAATATGGTTTATTTAATATGTTAGTAGAGCTATTGTTCACAGTTATAAAAACCTACGCAGTATTTTGTTCCACTGTTTGGATCAGCATTATTTAAGAAGTATTATTTTAAAAATCTATTTAGAAAAAGCCTGCCAAACAAGAAAGCAGGGCTTTGTATTGTAAACTTTATGATTGGTGGCCTTTTAATTTTTTATTTTCTCTAAGTACATTTTTAATATATCAGGTTTCATTTAGACCTCTAGGAATAATATTGTAACTTCATACAAAACACTGAGGGTTGGCATATAATGTTGATTTTTTGCTTTTGCATTTATCTAGCATTTACTTTTTATTACTTATGACAGAATCTTCACTAGTTAAGAGTAAAAAAGTTAACTTTGATTTAAAGAACATAACTTTGCACAGTTTATTGTCATATTCTGTTTGTACATAGATATGGTCTCAAAGCAGGTAATTCTGGTGTAATATTAGATTATTTCAAGGATCGCATGTTCACAAGTTGATATAGAAATTATTTAAGCTAAGATTTGTGGTATCCCTACACCATGAAATCTTTCCATTTCTTTGATGTTATGTTTATTTTGTGTTTTAAAAATCCCTTTCTTTCGACGAACTTAAGTAGACCTCTCTTACCAATGGTGTTAGCTGGAGTAATATAACGGTGCCTTAGATCGCTGTAACTAAAGCCAGATCGATTCTTGCAAAGCAGTGTTTCCCTCAAACTTCAAGCTATAAAAAGTTAAGAAATGCACTGGTTGTCAGTCGAGATGAGTTTTTGAACTCATGGAAAATTGGCCCAATATTGGTGCAACCTTGAGTGACCCTGGAAAGAAGAATTCACAAACCTGTTACCTGCTGTAAGGAATACCCACATATTAGGCTTGTGTCAAAATTGCACTGATTTTGCACATTTCTAGGTTGGCACTGACCACAGTTGTGCATAATTCTTCTGTCAAATGTATGCTAATAAAATGGATTGTCTCTCCAGGTTAGTTTGAGCAAAGTATACAAGCTTTAAGCTGCTTAAGAGTACATACAGGAAAGTCTGCAGGGGCAAAGGGAGGAAAGCCATCAGACTGCCACACTGCATTCGAAGAAGGTGGGCTTAAAATAACCACAAGTTTAGAGCAGGCAGCTTGTCTTGGTACAGTACTCTCCCTTCAACATGAAATACTACAGTGCCAACCAATCTTGTTAGCATGCAAAGGCTACCATATTTCACCGGCTTGCTGGGGATAGAAAAATGGGACAAAGTCCTTTACTTCTTTTCTGGCATCCTGGTGCATTTTTTCCATGCTGAGTTTAGCGGAGGTTTCCTTTCTTTGGCAACCCACTTGGTTTAGATACTGGTTACAGAGAAGAGCCAGAATCCTCTCTTCTGATAGTCTGTTGACTACTTGTGACTGCTGGGTGAATACATACATCTGGGGTCTCCAGCCTGGTGCTTTTAGGCAGACATTCTTGCCAAAGTCTTCCCTTGTACCTGTGAGAAATCCTATATCCA
Source organism: Aspidoscelis tigris stejnegeri (assembly GCA_023333525.1). Classification (NCBI taxonomy): domain Eukaryota; kingdom Metazoa; phylum Chordata; class Lepidosauria; order Squamata; family Teiidae; genus Aspidoscelis; species Aspidoscelis tigris. The sequence continues at coordinate 76,996,209 of JALMGA010000005.1, read as the reverse complement.
TGGAAAAGAAAGGGCCAAATAAGGGATTTTTGTTGTTGTTGTTCACACTCAGAGAAGCTACTTTTCACTCTCTAGCTTCTGTCCTATCCCAGTCACTGGACTTCTTTTTCCTTGTGTAGTTTAGGAGCACGCCTGTGCCACAACAACCACTTTGTGACTGGCACCCACAGCACTTCCTCAGATTCTGTATGTTCCCATGGCCGACAAATGTTGAAGGGCCCAGGTTAAAATAGGAGGCAGGTTTCAGTATTCGTGACAATATTATTTCTTCCTTCTAGAACTGAAGAGAGAATGTTCGTTCTACAATGCATGTGTGTGTTTGTGTAATAATATGTCAGACAGCTGGTTGTTAGTGTAAATGATAAAATACACTAGGAGGTTATTACAGTGCAACGTTATTAGTATTATATAATTTTATCTTAAACATTGTGATGTTGTGTCAACATTTTACGCAGTTTTCCTGACAAAAGCTTATTTTCTTCATTCACTTGAAAAAGAGATTCCATGATGTATTGGATGGAAATGTCAGGCAGCATATTCTGTGGCTTGGATCCAAAGGACTATGCAACTACTTTCACATTCCTTGTGCAGCAGCTACACCCATGTAACCTCCTTTGGACAACAAGGAGGGGTGGAGTTTGAAAAGCTATTTGGGCTGTAAAAATAATCTCATGCCTAGAGTAGCTTTCTGGATCTTCTGGGTTCCAATCTGATTTCAGTTAAACATCACACATGAATTGATTCTTTCTTAAAGAAAAAGAAAATGACACCGACTCTCAGTCGAAACCAAAATGACTGCAGTCTCTATGTTGTGTATTTAAAGTGTCTTGTGCCTATGTAGACATTAGAACTATTTGACAATGTGAATTTAAAATGTTAAAATTGCAAGTGAATTTATGTATGATTCTCCTTTCTATAAAACTGCACCACTGTTTGTAATGATTACAAGGGATGTTCTATTGTTTGTGTAATTTTAGCAAATCAGGACTCTGTAACAATGGAAGCCTTGCCCCTGGTGTGTATGAGTACATAAACTGGTTGGAACACTTGAAAGTTAAATTAGCTAATAAAGAAGCTGAGGAGCTGCCAGGATCTTGGTCTTTTCCACCAGCATAATCATGCTTCTAACAAACAGGATGATATTCTGTAAGGAGAAAAAAGTTTTAAATGTACAGAGTGATCTATAGCCTAAAAGTTTGATGTGTGGGTTATCTGAGACTCCATGGAGTTGGGCAGTGGAAGCCAATGTATGTGTTCTACATTTTTGTATGTCTACAACAGATAGATGATCAGCACAATCACCCTGAATAGCCTAAATAATTCATTAGGCCTGGGCCTGAAATGAGTAGTGTTACAGGATGCTTATATAGAGGCAAAATGTAGTTTAGTTCACAAAAGATGTTGGTTGGAATATGAGCATGAAATTTAGGATGAGTAGTGGAGCTTTGAGGTATTAACATATGGAGATATAGTATTTATGGACCCTACCGGCAGGTAATAAATTACAACTACCCTGTTTTGTCAAGGGTACCTGCTTCACATATTTCAGCTCTTCCATAGAGACAGCCAATGGGGCACAGGGCAGCAGTTTTCTCATTCAGGGAGATCTGAATTAAAGTTGCACACCTGGCTCAGCTATGAGGTTATGATGCTTCTTTTGAGAACATAAGTACAGAGGGAACAAGGTTTCCTAAACCCGGAAACTTTGTAGTGTTTTAGAGGGTAAGAGAAGGAGAGATACACATTTTTTGATCTTGTAAGAGTTTTATGTGTGCAGAAGGAACACTTAAATTTCTTATGCACACATGTGTAAAAGTTTTTACATTTTGTTTGGGGAGCAGCATAATGCGTTATTCTCACTATCCTTCCGAGATCAGTTTGCATCCATTGGTTAGATGCATTATTGCCATCACATTTGTCCATCCTTGCAATAAAAATGTTGAGTTAATGATTCAAAAGGTTGAACATGGTACAACCTCGGAGAAATATTGTAAGTTTAGAACATACTGAATTGTGAGCATGATATAAAGTGGTCCAAACTATGTATATGCTTGTGTGACAATATCTACAAGCAAATAGAACTTAGTGATAGATAGCCTTGGCATTCTAACTTTGCAAGACATCATCAGTTTTGACCGGGACAATAAAAGTAAGTTTTAAGTGGACAGGTTTGTTTTCTGTCTGGCACTATGATACAATGCTCATTGCCAGCTTACGTTACTAAAATTTTTTTGAAAACTAGTGAGAAAGAAGAGAGGCTGTGTACCTGGTTGTTTTAAATAAATTTAATAAATATTCTTTATGTGTGGAAATGTAGATTAACACATAGTTCTCAAGGCATTGGTCCATGCAGTGCTCATACCAAAAATGTTTTGACCCATTCTAAGTAGTTCCTATAATGGAAAAGCAGTAGGCCAAATAGAACTTACATGGGCCATTATCTGGTTCACCCAGTGATGTGTTATATTCATGTACCTCTTCTGCCCAGGAAAATTAGCTGAAATCGGAAGAAGGGCATCCCCTGAGCAATGGGCTGTTCCTAAAGGATTGAAGGACCTGTGATGAATCATGCTCTGTGGAGCCCTGGAACCCTCTATAACATTTGTATGCAGGTGGAATCCTTTAAACACAGATATCCCTCATTGAGATATTGCCACTTTTCCATGGCCACCTTTCTAAAAACAAAAAGGCTTCAGATCTGAGTAATGCATGTGTTCTCCCCAGATGTTGGTCAGTATTTGGGGGGGTGGGTAACTCGCAGGTAGTGGGACTACCATCAGTGGCCACTATAGACATTCTGCAGTATTAAGACCTAAGTGTCCATGCACATAGGCCATGTCTACTTGAAGGGATGACACTAAAGGGAATTCGTTTGCTCACAGCATGTGTAGGTATGCTATAGGAATGCCGTGTACATAAGTGTGAGGCTAGAATAAGGCTGGAAGCCCAAGCAGTAGCCAGAAGTCATTGTCAGCATGTGGGGAGTAGCAATGATGGTTCTGCAGACCTTCAGTCCATGAGTGGCATGAGTGAATGGGCACCTGAAAGTGGATTTGTAGTAACCACCCCACTTTCTTTTGGGTGTGTGTGTGTGTGCAATCACTCCCTCTTTGGCCAGGAAATGTGCATTCTTGGGTATTTCTGCTATTTCTTGGACGGTTTTGTCCATCAGCAATATGTTGTTTCTAAATTTGCTGTTTAATTGAGTTAGACTGACCATGAAAAGAAATGAGTACTAAATTTTTTAACTTGGTGATCTTTAAGAATTGTTTCATTTACTCTTTTTTCCCTGAAATGTTGGATTTGAGCAGAACTGAAAACAAAAATCCAAGTAAGGAAATACTTTTCCTTCCCCCAAAACTTTGTGTATCACTGCTTTTTCTGCCTTTTTACTTATTCCTCTTTTTTATGATACTTATAAATTGACAAGATTTACATTGTACAAAATTAATAAATAGTTTTGAATATGAATTTTTTGTCGTAAGTTTATGGACTGTATTCAAAATCTATTGAAACACGTTTCATATAATCTTACTAGCAGCAAGTCCCGTTGTATAAAATGGTATCTTTTCTGCAATTTATTCTTATAAAGAAATGAAACATTAGCACTCCCTCTGCTGGATGTGATTGACATTTATTCAAGTAAGAATATTTGCATTTTATTTTATTCAAGAATTTTATTCTGAATTTTTAAGAATGAAGAGCCCTTATAAATTTCACTGTCATCAGTAATACGTACATAAATAATGTTATGAATAGTATTTAAAATATTGTGTTTAAAACATTTCTCTTATAGGCTTTTCAGACAGATCTAGGAAAGCCAAATGTTTGTCATTAGTCAGCAGCATTGCATAATAGCCACTGTTACCTCCCCATTTACTTCTTAAAGATGTAATGTTTTTATGTATTAGGTTCCTCAGATTTTGCTGTTATGAAAAGGTGTCTTTTTTTTTACCATGTCTTTCTTGTCTTCTGAAGCAAAATTGTGACGTTTCTGGTGGCCTTTTTACCTACTTTCTAGTTCTGTGATACCCTTCTGAAACTGAATTTCCAGAATACAAATGAATACACTGATCATCTTGAAGCAGACAGTCTTGGGCTTGGTTTGGACAGCTTAGGGTGCATATGCACTGGCCTTTTGTGGCAGCTCTGTGGCACTTAGTTGCAGGAGCCCACATGTGGCTGTAAAAAGTACTGGAAAGGAGTCATAAAAAATTCCACCACAGCATTACTTCAAAGTTTGGCTCACCACTGAGGAAAGCTGCAGAAATCTCTAGTAATCGCCTTTTTAGAAAAAAAGAAAACTGCTGAATACATAACTTATTAAACTATCTAGCCACGAAACCTCTTAGACTATTTTAAGTAACTCATCTGTTTTTATGCCGAATTTTTATTGTGCTCTGCCCTGAGGCCTTTGGGCATAGGGTGGGATGAACAAACAGACAGTTGCAGAAACCATCTGTATACTTAAGACTTGGGAGTCTTTAGTCCTAATCTGCTTATATTGCTATGTATATATCTTTCTTATTACTGATTTTATTCTTAATCCACATTCTTGTCATTTAGCTCATTTAGGTACTCTCTCAGAAATACAGTATTGGAGTAGGTGCCTTAAGGTTGTGTGCAATATTGATTTTTGCTCATTTCTTGTTTCTTAGTGTATTTCAATAAAGTTTTGTTGAAATGCTTGTAGCATTGTGCTATTCATGGTTATTGTTTGATTGCAGTCTGATTAATATGGTAGTTTTTATTTGAGTAAAATTTCTTATGCAAGGAAATCTTGACATTTTACAACTTTCTAGACAATTCATTGATAATGAGGGCAATTACTTGAATTTGCTGTGTAGTTTTTGTTTTTCTGTTATAATTCCAATATAGAACATGAAATATAAGAAACAAACTTAGGAACAGCCGTGCTTCATTAAATGTCTGCAGATATTTTGGACTGGGAGAGTTTTAACTTCATTTATGGGAAGCTTCTTTTCTAGTTGAGGCAACTAAATTACAACTGGAACTATAAAATAGACAATTAGTATATGTTGTTACTGAAGAAAACGTATTTACTGCTTGCAGTGAAAACTCATAGGGCCTGTCTGCATTTATTCTGGATCAGTGTGTGAGGAATGCTCTCAAGTGGGTCTAGAATAGCTTGGCCCACTGACCCTGATAGCAGGAAGGTGTGGACTGGACCAACAGCATCTGAATCCCTCTTTGGAAGCATGGTAAACTATAGCTGCTGCTGAAAAGTGCCTCCCCGATAGTCCCAAATATGCCATTCTGCTCACCTCTAATGTCTTCTGAACTGAGGCCTATATCTGGATCATGCTATATCTAGTGCAGACAGTGGATGGGGGAGGAGGTGCGTGGCGGCCTCAGAGATCCGGATTAATGTGCGGATCTATAAAGTCTAGTACACAGAGGGAGCCTTATTCTGTATTAAAGGTCTGTGAAGAAAGGCCCGAAGCCAGAAGTCCATTTTCAGAAGAGTAATCATGAATCACGTCTGCATCCCTAGATGAAGCGATGCTTTTATTCTGCAAAGAGTAATTTTTAAAAAAAAATTATACTTTTTCTCAATACACTAGGTAGTATTATACAGTATTTACATGATAGATCATTATCGTAGAATCAGAATAGATGTAACATTCAAAATAACAATGACATAAAATGAACTAAAACTCTTCCCCCACTCTCCACCCTATTCTACAACAAACTTATCTCAGACCAATGAATAGTTGCTACAGCTATTTTTTTTAAATCATTTTTTAAAAAATATTTATTGCACAGGGTCCATGCTTATCTTCTCTGTATCCTTCCAATTTTAGTAGATGTGCTGCCAAAGGGAGCATCTACAAAGCTTAATTTGATTTTGAAAAACCCTGCAAATGTTCTCCGATTGTGCTGTTCTAGATCATGTGATTAGCTTTGCTCCAGAAAATGAAAAACTGCCGCACCTCAAGTGCCACTGAAAAATAAGCAACACTCTCTATAGCTTCACCCTCCTACCTGTATAAAATACACGTGTCCCTAAGATTCTTGTTTACCAACGGCAGAGGGGCTTCTGGGAGTTGATGTTTATAAGCCCAAAGTTTTGCTCTTCTACAAAGAGACGAAAAACATCAGTTCCCACAAGCCCCTTGGGCTCAGGAGGCTGGCGAAGTCCTAATTACCATGTCGCCTTTAAACATGATTGACACGGGCTTTTGGCCTATCCCGTGCGACACTGACATCAAAACAAGTCTTGTTTTCCAAGGATGAAATCTGACTGACGTTACGAATGACGAATAAGGAGAAAGAACCCTTTGACGGATCCTCGCTTCGGCCACTGAGCGGCTCAGTTCGTTTGGCAGTGGGCGGGGCTTCCACGACGGGAGGAAAAAAGAGGGCGGATACCGAAAGCTGAAAGGAGCCTTGTAATGGCGACGGGATTGGTAAGTACCTCAGAAGTTTTGGACTAAGTAGAAGAGTGCCGAGGCCGAGAACGAGACGGAGCCGAGGAACGGTTTCCTCGCCGTTCTGTCAATGTTTCGCAAAGACACAGCTGCGGTGAGGGGGAAGGGGGAGGCTTCCCTTGGTGCCCGCTTTCTGGGGAGAAGGGACGCGGAGGAGGAAAAGCGGGGCGAGAGCGCTTTTAATACCACAGCGGAGGGGGTCCCTCAGCCAGCTCGAATTAGGGCCAGGTGGAAACCCAAACGCGGCGTCACTTCAGATTAGCGCCGAGAGCCCCTAACACCCTTTTCACGCTTTGTTTCGATCCCCTTCCCTCCCTCGTCTCTGTCCTGTCATATCCGAGCACGGTTCAAAAGAGAGAGAGAGGGGGGGACGGAGAGCGAGTCGTCGGGACGACGGACCGAATCCGGAGCTCGCCATACGGGCGGGGGTGGGGGTAGGGATGGGGGCGGCGGCGATAGCGGGTCCCTTCCTCTCCCGTTGAAGGTCCGGGGGCCCCTCCCCCACCGCCCCGTCCTGTTGTTACGCACTTTTGAATGAATGAGCCTTTGGGCGCATGCGCCTTCCGTCCCTGTGAGGAAAAGTTTATAAACAAGGGCCTCTCCTTCCAAGCTTTGGCCACGTGATCGAAAAAGCGCGGGGGGGGGGCGGCGGAGGAGGAGAGTTGAAGGGAGGCGGAGGATTTGGCAGCAGCAGCAGCAGCAGCTCCTCTGGCTCGTTGTGTTTGGCGCTTCCCCTTCCCGAAAGTTTTCCCCGCGCGCTGTTAAATGCCCCCCCCCCCTCGGCGTTCCGGCGTGCGCGCGCTCTCGTGCCGCGGCGCGTGACTCGCGTTCCAACCGCCTTCTCCCCGTGCGCGCGGCGGGGGCGCGTGACAGGCAGTTGGCGAACGTGCGGAGCGCGAGGAGGGCTTTAAATCCTCTGCCCGTTGCCCCCTCCCCCTCCCTCCTCCCCCCGGTGTGGCGGCGGCGGCGGCGGCCTCGTCTCTGTCGTTCAGGGCAGGCAGCGAGGGTGAGATGTCAGCAGCAGGGAGCCAAAGGCACAGCTGTAGGATGCCTCTTCCTGCTTGAGATATTGTGCAAAAGATAAAAAGTAAATAAATACGGCTGTAGGATAGATATTCCAAACGTAATATTAAATATTACACTAAATATACAAAGCTGCAACACTTGGGTACAAAAATGCCATTACATACCCATTAATGGGTACTTTTAGTGACAGTGGGAAAACACCCATAATATACAGTGCGCTCATGATCCATATAGGTGCCTCTTCCTGCTTAGGGTATTGTGTAAAATATATTAAAAAAGTAAATAAATACAGCTGTAGGATAGATATTCCAAACATTGTAACTGCAACACTAAATAAACAAAGGGCTCATGATTCATACGGGTGCCTCTTCCTGCTTAGGATAATGTGTAAAATATTAAAAAATGTAAATAACTACAGCTATAGGATAGATGTTCCAAACACTGTAATATTATACGAAGCTGCAACACTAAATACACAAAGCGCTCATGATTCATATGGGTGCCTCTTCCTGTTTAGGGTATTGTGTAAAATATGAAAAAATGTAAATAAATACAGCTATAGACTAGATATTCCAAACATTGTAATATTATACGAAGCTGCAACATTAAAAATATGAAGCTGCAACACTAAATATACAAAGTGCTCATTATTCATATGGGTGCCTCTTCCGGCTTAGGGTATTGAGTAAAATTAAAAAGTAAATAAATACAGCTATAGGATAAATATTCCAAACACTGTAATATTATACGAAGCTGCAACACTAAATATACAAAGCGCTCATGATTCATATGGGTGCCTCTTCCTGCTTAGGATACTGTGTAAAATATAAAATAATGTAAATAAGTACAGCTATAGGCTAGATATTCCAAACATGGTAATATCATACAAAACTGCAACACTAAATATACAAGGCGCTCGTGGTCCATATGGGTGCCTCTTCCTGCTTAGGCTATTGTGTAAAATATGAGGTAAATAAATACAGCTATAGGATGGATATTCCAAACATTGTAATATTACACGAAGTCGCAACACTAAATATACATAACGCTCCTGATTCATATGTTAAACACATGATGGCAGCCACGTTACTGGTTATAGTTAAGAGTGGGAAAATAAAACTGAATGGAAAATACCCAAATGAGAGCTGATAAAGTGTGACATTATTGCTCAAACGAAAAAAAGTTAATATTGCTGACTCGTCAAGGGGCAAATGGAATGTATTATCGAATCACTTCTGTCAAAATCAGGGAAATGCCCATATAGGGCTGTGTTCACACCTAAGATTTAATCCCACTTCAGCCCAATTTCTGAGTGAAAGGACACACCAACAAATTGAGGATCTGTTTTCCTTTGGCATTCTCTAACCCAGAAAATCCGACTTTGGGATAGATAACGTTAAAAGAAAATGACTGGTCACTTGGCTGTTGTATTGTTCCATTCTGAAAGTGGACTGAAGCTGGATTAAATCTTAGGTGTGAATGCAGCCTAGAGGAACTCATTAAAACGTTCCTGCAAGAATTAATGTAATCACTGCTAATGAACTTGAGCCTTGGGAAGGGGGAAGGGTATTGCCAATTTGTTTTTGTATGGACTATTTTTCTTGTGTATTTTTTTTATGTATGTATGCTCCATATGTCAAATAAAACCTCTTTTAAAATGTAAACAAACTGCCTGCCTCCCGGTTTGCCCTCTAAACTCCTCTGTGATCATAGAATCAGAAGGAACAAACAGCTGATAGAATTTTTTCACATTATTTATAAAAAAAGCTTTGAGAAACATGAAAACTGTGTACATTATAGAAATTAGGGTGTTTTTCCACTGTCACTAGAAGTACCCATTAAGTGCCCATTAATGGGTTCAAAAATGCCATTTTGTACCCATTAATGGGTACTTAATGGGTACTTTTAGTGACAGTGGAAAAACACCCCTAGCTACATTATCCCAACTAGACCTTTACTTCTAATTTGATTTAGCTCCAATGTTTAATTTTAATTGTTTTTTAAACATACTTATTATTCCCTATCCTGTGACATCAGTAAAGAACAGTATATAGTTGAGAATGGAGAAGAGTCTTGAATACAGTAATTCTTAAAACTGCAGTGTATGTATGATGGTACAAGTAGACTTGTTTCTCTGTAACAGGGTAGGGATGTGCATAGATATTTGAAAATTCAAATATGCAATTAGAATCCGATGAATATCGATATTCAAATTTGAATGGAATTTTTGAAAATCCGAATTAATGCATTCGAATGAATTATGGATATTTGAAAATCTGATACTGATTTTTGAATGATTCAACTGAATAGATCCATTTGTATTGCATCCGAATATTGTTTTTATTTGCGTTTATAATGTGGGATGAATACAGAATGAAAACGCAATAAAAATGAGTTGTGTGAAAATTGGATACGAATGTTGCCAACATTTGTCTGTAGGATTGGTTTAATTAAACATTCTCCCCCCCTCCAGCAACTCCTTACTGAAAGGAAATTAATGTTTTACATTTTCATTGATGCTTTCAGAAAGTCTGATTAAGAAGTTGTTTTAAATCATTGTTGCCAGAAATGATTCATGGCTTAAACCATTGATTTCTAAAACAAGTAACTGTTTCTTTCTGCTCCTACTTCTCTGTCCTAGCTGTGATGGGAAGTTTGGTTAAGAATTGCTTCTAAACATCTGCCAGAAGTGGTTCAGTGGTTTCCTCTGCTGCTGCTACAGTGATCTCCATTATACAATAATTATATTTCTGAGCTGAACGGAAAATTTCTGATAGTAACAGTTGGTTTCATCCACATGAGAGCTTAACTGGAGTTTTATAACATTGTAGTGAGCAGTTAATTTTTTTTAAAGGAAAGGAAATAATTCATTTATTAAGCTCCTGGAGGGGGGCCGATAGCAGGAGTACAGTGAATGAAAATATCACAATTTAATATTTTGACCTCAGTTAATGGGAAAGGGATTATGTGGAGGTCAAATGAGGTTGGAATGAAAGAGAAGGGGTATTTGAAAATTTTACTGAGATCAGGAAGAAACAGATGTTGAGAATCTGTTTCCCCTTTTCTGAGCAAATAATGGTAGTTTCTGGAAGAGTAACACTGTTTGCATTGGCAGCTCTAAAGATTTGGGCACAAGTCTTAAGAACAGTTGTGAATGCAAATTGATAGCTGTTCAGGAATAAGCTAATCACCTGCTGTTTTGCTGGATATTTTAGTGTAATACTGAAAAAATATTTTTACTCTCTATTTTTATGAAAGTTTATAGCTAATTGTATAGAAGAATTGACTGTATCAATCCACAGGAAACGAAATATTGACAGAAGCAGTAAAAATAATTTTTAAAAACCCTGGAAGTACACAAGGTTATAAAATCATCCTGCAAACAGCTTACGCCAATGTGATAAATAGGAGTAGCTCAAATATTGGTAGCTTCTGTGGTATATAAAGGCACTCTTGCTGTGGTGTATTTTTCAGAACCGTGAAGTAATATATGCATTTTTACTTCGATATCAGGAAAGGCCTGTAGATAATTGTATAGATAAAATACTACTCATATACTACAAAAATAAAATCCTAGTTTATGACAAAGCTTGCTCTTGGAAGGAAACATGGACTACAAAAGTAAGCAATATGAAAACATATAAAATATTAATTTTTACACTTTAGAAACTAGGTTGTTGGAGAATTAGTAATGTACAAGAAAAAAGCTCTTGATCAGTTGTTTTGGTTGCAGCCTTGTTTGGATGAATGTGGTAAAAGGAGAGCTTCTGATAATACTCTCACCACCTAGTCAACACTGTTTATAGCCAATTTGCACCTTACAGAACTCGTTTTCCCTAAGTCTGGCATTGAATTGGAACAGTCACACCTGCACATACCTATAAATTCCTCAGTTCTGTTAATTACTGATTTAATTGAAGAGATTTGGGCGTGCTCATTAACTGCTTGGCAAAGCAGTGTGTGATAATAACTCAGAGCATCACCATGTTTTATATATGCTTGTGGCCTTTAAAATACTTTTTTCTGTTTACTTGAAGCCAGAATTTGAAGGCAACAACATTTCGCATCTTTTCATACTTGTTTAGACGATAAGTGTTCCTTTGTAATTTAGAGAAACAGTGGGAAGCTTATTTTCCTATCTGATTGGTCATGCTAGTTTTGAAGCTTTTAGACGTAAGTAGTTTTTGAAAATCCAGTTGGTTGTTTATTTCACAAGAATACCACCTTTTGTTTGCAGTGCAGTATTTCTGTGATAGCAGAGAGAAGCTATCAAACTAAAATAAAGCAATCTACAAGGTGGATGATAAAGTTGTATCTGCTTAGGTACCATTCTCCAAATGGTGCTTGAAGTAGAAATGTACATGAAGCCCAAAATGGCAGTTTGGTTCAGAACCCTGGCACCAGATAAATGATCTGATGTGCCTAGACAAATGCCACCGCTAACTCTTTCACATGGGGAGAGGGATTAGAAAGAATGTGGTGGCACTTGAAGGCCTCTGCACAGCTGTATGGAAAACAAGGCAGTAGAGGGAGTGCAGATTGCTGGGGAGGCACTAAAAGCTCTTACTGCAGAGCCCAAAGCAGTAGGGGGTTGCAAAAAAAACAACACATTATTGGGGATAGAGGCACAAATCATTGGGAAGAGTCAGAAGACCCTTACCTTTAGGGACATGTAGGATGTATCAATAAGCCCCTTTCCCCCCTGCAACTATCTGTAGGCTTTCCAGACTCTGTAGTGTCTCAGTGCAGTTCCAAAAAATGGTGAAAAATCCACAAGTGGTCATTTACTCTCTGTTTGCGACACTTTCATTGCCTTTAAGGAGTCTGGAAAGATCCACAAAAGATGCATACAAAAGAAAAGGCTTGCTTGTAGCTATTACAGGGCACCACTGTACTCCTAAAACCCAAGATGTGCGCCTCATGCCCTCACCACTGGTAAGGGACTTCTTGTGCCTTTTGGAGTTGTGTATGTGGTTGCTATGTCTGCAAAAGCTTGGATCTATTTTACAAAGTCTCAGCAAGCTGGGAATGAACATTTGGCTCACCCTAGAACTGAACCTGGAATTCAGGCCCAGGTTTGGCTCAAATGTGAACCTGACAAACAGTCTGTTTGCAGCACATTGGTTTATTGCATACAAGGTTTGCTACATCATTACTTTGGAGATGAAAGGTGTATCATCATATAATAAAATAATGAAGTGTGACTTAGTTCAGCAGTACTATGTGCGGCATGCTAATTGCAGTAGTGAACAGGAATCCTACAAACCAGAAGTGGCCCAAGTGGCCCAAGGATAATGTAACCAAGAGGAATTGTTCCCTGCAAACTGATTGAGCCCCTCTCTTGTTCTCAAAATTTCAGGTGCCCTAAAAGTTGGCATCCCTGCTCTTAGCTCTGGGTCAGAGAAATCTCTAAAATAATATTTTCACTTTAGATTATGTATCTTGTAGTGTCACCCAGTATCAGCGTGATTGTATAAAACATAGGGCCTCGGCCTTGCGTCAGAAAAGGTACAGTGTTTATTTTGGAGGTATTTTAGTTTTGCACTTGGGATAACTGTACTCAGCCATACTAACAAATGTAATATTCTGTTTAAGTCAGATAATTTGAAGCACCCTACAATGGTTTGGGAAGTGAAATCTAATCAGATGCCTAATGCAGTACAGAAACTTCTTTTAGTGGTGGACAAGAGAACTTCAGGGATGAATGAATCATTGGAATTGCTGAAGTGTAATGAGAACCTCCCATCTTCTCCTGGATATGCGTCTTGTGATGAGCACATGGAGCTTGGTAAATACTACTTTAGCTTTCTTAAAATCATCTGCCATGTAAAGTCTAATCAAAGTCAATGGGATACTATTCAGATGATGTTTTAGGTACCTCAGGAAACCAGTATTAGTGTACTCCAGGTGGCTGAAATCAAGGGAACTTCTTATGTTTGGGGGGGCAGGATGTTGGGCAATTTAGAGTAATCTTTTTAATTTTATTTTTTGAACAGTCTGCCTCCCTGCCATATTTCAAATTGCTCTCAAAGTTCATTTTAGGTTGTTGTGGATACAGGAGCATTACAGAATTTTTAGCTTTAAATACATAATCTCAAGACCACTGTCAAGAGTGATAGGGCATTTGTAATATTTTTTAATAGACTTACAGTAGAAGCAGCAATTGTGAATATTTTCAGTTTCCTTGGTGATGCCATAAAATGTCCTTTTTAAAGAAATATTTTAATAGAAGATTTAGTATGATTTCTCATTGAATGAAAATAAAATGGAGTTCACAAGACTACTGGAATTAGAGTATTAAATGACCTTTAAAGTTTCATGTGAAGCATCACTTGGACAAATAAAAGTGAGATTGTATACATACTTCACCTTGAGTTTTTCAGTGTCTGAAATTGAATTCAGGGAGATTCCAGTCAGCTTTTGTAAACTAGTCCAAGTGGCATCTGGCATTAATCCTTGTTTTGTTAATTTATGTGGTGAAGGTTGGCAGGGAATGTCAGAATTGTGAAAATATGTTCTGTGAGGATTACATGTTTTTGAATGTTGATTTTGTAATGAAACATGAAATTATGTATCTGGTCTCCCTCTTTAAAGAAAAGTTTAAAGGACTTAACAAGTTCTTCATAAAGCATTCCAAATTGTTTTCTTTGGGGTATGGATGAGCATGAATGGGTTCTGTCTGGATAGGTTTGATACAAACTGAATCTCGGCACTATCAGAGGTGGTTCCACCTAGAAATTGATTCAAACTGGCAGGTAAATAGGTGGGAATGAGAAAGGGGGAGGCCGTAAGTGCAAGAGTTGAGTCAGGGTTGCTGTGAGGGGAAGGGGGAAGTCAAGTCAAACAAACCATTTGCCTTAGGTTTCCCTGATTTGGTTTGCTATTGGATTGAATCCCAACATTTAAGCACCATTCAGCTCAGTAGTGAAGCTTCTAACTGAAAAGTTGTCAATAAACTGGTTTATTTTGAGCACAGTTTGGAGATTTTTTCAGATTGGAACATGTTCCAGTCTTTATTTCTGTTATTACTGGCATAATGGAGTCTCCCACCCACATGGGAGAGCACTATGAGCAGTACAAAAAATCTCAGTTGTGTCAGTAGCATCCTTTTCAGAAATTAGCAGTGTGGTTGTGTTATTAGGAGAGATGGTTCCTTCAACACGGTTTGAAGTTTCTCCCTGTGCTCTGTTCATGTGGTGCAGCATGGTGATATAGAGCCAAAAACATGAGGTATTTGGAATTTTCCCAGCTGGAGTAAAGAAGTACATGTGAGTGGTTTAAAGGACTTCTCATTTTATGTTGTACTTGCCTGATCTGTAGGAATAGCTCTTAACATTGTATGCTTCCTTGCAGATGATCTTCCTGAACTGCAAGCTGTTCACACTGATTCTACCCCACCTGCACTTTATCAGTTGAGCGGTGATGTTTCACATCAGGAATATTCAAGACCTTCATGGAACCAGTGTACCTCAAGTGACAATTCAGAAAGCGCTTACACTAGTGAGAATGGAGTGAATTGGTTAACTGAACTGGCAAACATAGCTACAAGTCCACAGAGTCCTCTTATGCAGTGCTCTTTTTACAACAGGTGTGATTATGGTTCTACCATTCCTTGCTCTTTAGAACTTGTGGTATTGTTTATACTGTGTGAGAAGTGTTGGATTGCAATAAAGCCTCGAGAACTGTACAGTTTCCTTTCCATGGTGATGGTTCCGTTCCTGCATTGCAGATGGAGCCTTCTTGATTCTCTAAAGTAGGTGGAGCTGATTTAATTTGTGGCAAAGGGAATTCTTTTCTTTCTGATATTTGTGAGTTCCTGCAATTATGTAGTCACATTTCCAAGCAATATTTCCTGCCTCTCTACGCAAGTGAGCCAAGATTAAAATTTTGTGTCAAGAGAGAATATTGCTTTTGGTCCCCTCATGAAGAAATCCTTCTTTAATGTTGATAAGAAGTTAGCCTATCAGCAGCTTTTTATTGCTTGATGGAGCACTGCCCAAGTTTTCATTAACTAAACTGTCCATAAAATTATACTTCTAACTAAATCAGCCACAAAGTAATTGCAGGAGAACATATTTACATGTAATAAAATGTAATAGCCAAGGCTGGACGTTGGGGCACAGAACGTGAAAACATGATATACCTTTCTGCTTTCGTAGTGATTGTGATAAGACAGAAATATGGCTTAACTTTTCTAGCTGTTCTAACAACAGAATTTAGTAGTTGATAGGAAAAAAAGAGGTTGATACTGAAAAAACACGAAGGTGGCATTTACGGTTGTAAATAACTTGTTTATTAAAATGTTAGTAATAAAGGTGGACCCCTGTATCCGCCGATTCAGTAACCACGGTTTCAGTTAATCATGGTTACCAGATCAGCCTCCCCCCCCCCCCCCCCGGCGGCATAAGGGAAAAGCACCCAGAACCAGAAGGCCTATTTTGGCCTTGGTAGAGTGTTGGAATAGGCGCATGACGCCACCAAAGTCCGTCCCAAAATGTAAGGGGCTGCATGGGGGGCAAAATAGCCTTCCAGAGGCCAAGACAGCACTTCCAGTTCTGGAATTGCACGACCCCACAACAGGAAGGCCTGCTCGTAATTATCCACGTTTTCAGGTAGCCACAGTCAGAGACGGAATGTATTCCCAGCTTTTTTTAACGAAGTATTCTTAAACCAAGGATAGCTACTATTGTTTCTAAAGAAAAGTGCAACTCCTGACTCTCATGCTTTCTGAGTTTGACAAGAGTTCATAATAATTGAAAGGTGGCACACTGGTCATTTAAGTGTAAACAAAGAAGTCATAGGGTTTTAAACATTTATTTAAGAGATAATTATGATAGTTTAGCGTAAGATATAAGAATTGTCAGTAAGTTATTCTTGCTACTTTTTTTATAATTTCTTTTGTTGTTTTAATGATCAAGGTCTACTTATATATTTCACATAAATTTTCTTAGATCATCTCCTGTTCATCTGATAGCTACAAGCAAGAGTTTACATTCCTATGCGCGTCCTCCACCAGAATCCTCTCAAAATGATTCTGGATTTGCCAAACATCATGTTGATGAAACATCAGTCAGACACGAAAGGGTAAATCATGATTGTTAAACTAGTTGGCAATGCAACTTTATTTTGGTATCTTAATTATTTTGGTTTGTGTATTATCATTGATAGCTGTTTTTGTTGTGTTATATGTTGTAGGAAGAATTTGCAGCCAAAGAAAGAGATACGAAGTAACACAAATAGAAAACTTTATACTGTATTGGTTGGTCTATAACTCCCCTTTGCTTTAATGTCTCAGAATAACAGAACTAAGAAGGAAAGAGATTCAAAATAAGGATAATAATTTAAAGCAATAAAACATTTTTAACAATAAATAATATTAAAAACTAAGGTATAATACTGAGCACAAAAGTTAGATGAGGGGCCATGTATCAAATAGTTTAAAAGAGCAGAGTAATGTAAAATAAAATAAAGTGGATGAGTTGTCTTCATTTTCTTTCTTCTGATTTCTAGGCCAATATAACATAATTTTGAAAACCTGAGGAAAGTCATGAGCCATGCTTATAAATTGTCCATGCCTACCTTCATACTGCAATTAAGAACTTTGAAACCCCCTCCCCTATCTCATTCAGGAGAGCATTATGTGATCATGTTATATGTAGATAGGTTTGGTTATGAATCATATAAAACAACACAGAAATAAGTCATGTGTTTTTAAAATTTAGTCATTTGCTTGCGAAATGTTTGCTTGTGATGATGAGGAAGAGTCAAGTAAATGAAAAAAATAATAAAGCTGTTGACGAAGACATGAGGATGGTTAATAGAGTCATCTCACAGTGTGGCTTTGCTGGTTGTGGTTTTGTTTCACTGGTCAGTAGAATGTGAGGTCTGTCATTTAACATGGTGGAGTTTCCAGAAGCTTTAGAAGCAACTGCTGACTAGGAAAAGATGTCAGGTGAAGCACAAATGAGATCATTGTCAGTGGCATAGTTAGGCATAATGCAGCAGTTGGAAAAAACCCAACCACTATGTTATGCAAGGGACAGCAGTATAACTAATTCCATAAAACATCATCTTTTTTGTATTTTCATGATCCTCATTAGAAATATTTGTTTACAAAGCATGGCTGTGTTTCCTCAATAGACAAACAGTGAATCAGAGTCTGGCATTTTCTGTATGTCTTCACTGTCGGACGATGATGATCTAGGATGGTGCCACTCTTGGCCGTCAACTGTTTGGCACTGTTTTCTTAAAGGTAAATTCTATATATTACATAGCGCAACTTAATAACTGGGTGGCTATTTGATGACACTGAATTTCTTTTTTAAAAAAACAGGAACACGTTTATGCTTTCATAAAGGTCACAATAAGGAATGGGTTGATGTTGAAGAATTTGTTCAAACTGCAGGCTGTAACAATAAAGCAGATGATTCAGTGGATACCTACAAAGTAAGTTCTATACCTGTGATGAAGGCTGCAACAGTTTGTGTCTTGTCAGTAGTTTACTAGATTTGTGAATGTCATTTTCGCTGGAGACAAAGGCAGTGACAGTCAGGGAAACCATTTACATGCAGTCATTTTAGTATTTTAAGTTTTTGGTCAGATCCTCATGGTATAGGCTATTCTGTGCCGTGCTGGCTTACTTCAAGTAACCAGTTCACAATGGGCTAGGTTGTCTGAAGTGAGCCATCATGTCTGGGCTAAGTCTGGATGCTCTAAAGGCCATTTGCATTATGGACAGCCCATCTGTGGAGGCCAAGACCAAAGTTCCCAGCCTCTTAAGTTGCCAGGTAGAAGTATTTTGGCCAGACATCCAGAAGCAGCACACTTCTAGTGCTGCTACTTGGTGCTCGTAAAAAGGCACTGGATGTGATATACTGGGTCATGGCCTGCAGACTTGTTTGCTTTATGGATCACTTACAAGCAGGCTATGGTGACATTTTTGTTGCATAGCTCACTCCAGAGTTCCATTCTGTATTGACAAATCAGTCTAGTGGGAAGTGGACATAGCCATAGTCCAGTGGGGGAAAGGCACAGATTCCAGGGCTAGGAAAGAGCACCAGTGTGATTTGATTCCTTTCGAGGAACATTTTCAGCTTGATCAAGATATGTAATTTGTAACGCATGTAGTAGAAAAATCATAACTGAAGTAAGATTTTTACCTTGAGTATCGGAGCCCTAAAATTTCATTAGGAGAGAAAATTACTGTTTTCCCCAAATACCTTATGCATTGTTACTTTTACTTGGGTGAGAGTGGCTGTAAGACGTCTAGGTTCACAGAATTCTTCAATATCTAAGATTTACTGTTTTGCAGGGATATGGTTCGGATGGGTTGAAGCTAATATCACATGAAGAAAGCATTTCATTTGGTGATTCAGTACTAAAATTGACTTTTGATCCGGGCACAGTAGCAGATGGCTTGCTTACTGTTGAGTGTAGACTGGACCATCCATTTTATGTTAAAAATAAAGGTAAGCATTTTGTTGATGCCATTGTGATAACATTTTGAGAAACTAACCTTATTGTATACTGCATTGTAGAAATTCAAGACTGCTTTAAAAAAATGCTTTAATCATTACTAACATAGTGTTTTTGCCTTCATTTGTTGATGTTACATTCTAACACACAATGGGAGAAATTGAATTCTTCCAAATCGTTAATAATTACTTTTCTTTAAGATACTTGTAGCCTCTGTGTAGTCTTCATCTAAAGATTTCTGCACTTGCCCAGGTCTGTTCAGGAGAGTCTGAAGCTTTCTGTACTGGTGAGGGTAATTAACTGATTTGGTGTTTCTTCAGACAGGTTCCTTACCCTTTTAGATGTTGAAAAAAGCTAAACTAGGCAAGAAGCATTGTTAAACGGGCTCCATTTTGAGCCAGTTTGATGCACACTGGCAGGGTTTATTTTGAATCCCCAGTTCAGTTTAAATTCAGACCGTACAAATGGTCTGGTTCATGTTGAATTGAGTTGAAATAGAACTGTTTGGAAGATACTGAAAAGTGAAGGAAGTCATCATTAATAACAACTGAAGGATGTAATATTAATGTACGGTGTTAATGTATAGAAAGATGAAGTTTTACGTTGTCAAAAATTAATTAAAAAAAGAAAGAGACTGTTTATCACATCCCTAATTACCAGCTAACACTGAAAGTCCTAGAATGCCCAAGTACAGTGGTACCTCGACATACAAGTGCCCTGACATACAAGTGTTTTGAGATACAAGCCGCCGAGCGAGTGATATTTTGCTTTGAGATGAGAGCAAGATTTGAGATACGAGTATGTAAATACAGTACAGTACATAACAAAAACAACTGAGGTGGTGTTTTGGGAGCTGGAATGGATTAATGGGAAAATTGCTTTGAGATATGAGCGATTTGACATAAGAGCAAGGTTACGGAACGAATTAAACTCGTATGTCAAGGTACCACTGTACCATCAATCAGTAGTTCTGGGCAAGTGTGTGCCCATGTGAGAAGTTCTAACAACATTGAACAACAGTTTTTCTTCATCAGTATATTATTTATTTTATTTTATTATTTAAGTCATCCGTGCACTGCTCGCCTGAAATGTTGCAGTGGTTCACAGAAGAACAACTGATGCACATAAGAACATTTTTAAAACATATTTCCATAAAACATAATTAAAAATATTGAATGGGAGAGGAAATCATTCAGACTGGGAAGACCTGAGAGAGAGAACATTAAAAAAATATTCTGTAGATATGTAAAGCGTGAAAGTATTAGTGCTCCTCCACAGAAAAGGTAGCATTCTGTAATTTGGGAACCTGTAGAAGGCTGTCTTGGAAATAGTTTGTACCATTGGCATGCTGGTCTAGAACTGTGAATAAAAATGACTATATTTTTCATAGGGTGAGCTGATTTTCAGTCAGGAATGAAATGGTTTTGAGGCTGAATTATTCTTTTTTCTAGTAAAAAATAAAATTCCAAATTAGCCTATGCTTCTTCCTTTCTCTTTCCTTTCTCTAGAACACAACTTGCAATTGGAAAAAAAAATGCATAACTTGGATGTTGCATTCTTTTTTGACATATGTTGGCTCTCTAGGGACTTTCCTTGGCCAGAATTAATTATTTTTCTGGAAATTTTGCAGCTGTTCCTGCTTTGTAAAGGTTATAGGAAGTGAATGAACCTCTTTCTAACCCATAGTTACAGCAGTAGTTCATCTCTCTTATGAGCTGGCAAGGTGTCTTGATCTGTATAAAGTTAGGCCTTGATCTTGGGAGGTACTGTGGCTTCCATGGTAGGCATGTGCAAGATTGAAAAATGGTTGTTTGGTTTGTAAAAACCATAAATAACCTAGGTTCTGTTTCAACTTAGAATCAGCTGGCTAGGTTGTCAAACTATTCATGAACCTCCCTGTATGCTTAGCCTTCCACAATCACCTGCAGCTGCCCATCATTCACGGACTTCCAGGAAGTGGAGGTGCACATGGTGTGTGTGTGTGTGTGTGTGTAACCTGTGGTTCTCATTTAAGAAAGACAGAGTGTGCTTCAGAAGCACAACCATTGGCTGGCTACAGAAAGTTTTGTGTCTGGCAGCTGTGGCCCAGCACAGGCTGCCAGGCAAGTGAGGTACAACAGACCAGTTAAAGCTGTGAATGCAATGGAGAGATGTCAGGCAGTAATGGGGTGATGTGCACATACTAGAATAAAGGTGGAGAGGCTAGGGCACTAGTACGGAGAAGCCATGCACATGATAAGAGAAGGAGTCAAACTAAATGCAAATACCTCAATGGTTGCCCTTGAATTTGAGTTTGGTTCAGTACGGAATCCCTCATGCACCCCTGATTCATTCTGAACCAGTTCTGAATAGAACCAATTTGGCATATGTCTTTCATAGCGTTCCTCCAAGGATATCTGTTCACAAGGGTCAGCAATTTTGAGATCTAAAGAGGGGAGTCCAAATGGACAGAACTTGTACTATCTGAATGGAAAAGATGGGCTCTGACATATTCAGGAGCTGAACCTTTCAGGACTTTATAGGTCAAAACCAACACTTTGAAACAGAGAAGTAGCCAGTGCAGTGACAAGAGCTGCACTAATGTAATTTCTGTGGTTAGTCAATAGATGACAAGCTTTTGATACGGCTTTTGATGCGGCTTTTGATACCATTGACCATGGTATCCTTTTGGAGAGATTACGGAGTTTAGGAGTGAGAGGCAATGCTTGGCACTGGTTCTGCTCCTATCTCCAGTATAGATCCCAGATAGTGGCTGTGGGAGATACTGTTTCGACTCCCTGGGAACTCACTTGTGGGGTTCCTCAGGGATCGATCTTATCTCCCATGCCATTTAACATCTATATGAAGCCGTTGGGAGAGGTCATCAGGAGATTTGGAGTAAGGTGTCATCAATATGCAGATGATACCCAGCTCTGTCTCTCTGTACCATCTGAATCAGGAGAGGCGGTTGAAGTGCTTGACAGGTGTCTGGAGGCAGCAATGGGCTGGATGAGGGTGAATAAATTGAAGCTGAATCCAGACAAGACAGAGGTGCTGTGTGTCACAGGATCTCGGGTCCGTGTAGTTGGGAGATACCCTGTCCTTGATGGGATTGCAATGCCCTGGAAGGGACAGGTCTTCACCAGCCGCCCTTCACCAGCCACCAGCATAAGAACTGCTGAGGGAGGAAGAGTTCTGCTGCCTCCTGGGCCACACCCTTCACCAGCCACCAGCATAAGACCTGCTGAGGGAGGAAGAGTTCTGCTGCCTCTTGGGCCACGCCCTTCACCAGCCAGCATAAGAACTGCTGAGGGAGGAAGAATTCTGCTGCCTCCTGGGCCACGCCCTTCACCAGCCAGCATAAGACCTGCTGAGGGAGGAAGAGTTCTGTTGCCTCCTGGGCCACGCCCCTCACCAGCCACCAGCATAAGAACTGCTGAGGGAGGAAGAATTCTGCTGCCTCCTGGGTTTGTTTGGGCTACACCCAGCATCCAGCTATAACACAGGCTGAGGGAAGAGGAGAACTGCCAAACTCCTGTACCTGGGCATTTGCCCCTGCCCCTCCCATGTAGTGGATTTTTTTTTTAATTGTGGGTTAGGGTTTGTTTTTAGAATTGATGTTTTAATTGTTAACTGTTTAATATTGTTTTATTTGGGGTATTTTATCTGTTTTGGGTGGGGAATCATGTGCCAAGGCCAGGCAGGAGGGGGGAGACCTGTGTCAGGGGGCCACCATCACAGTGGTATCAGGCAGGGGGAGATATGGCGTTGGGAAGCAGAAGAGACAGTTTCGGAGAAGGGGTGTGAGATATATTGAAGCGATCACTCCTTCTGTTCTGCTTCCCAGCCAACGGAATTTGGGGAGGCCTGTCAACCAGCCCCCTGCTCTGGTGGTGCTACTCCTCAATGCCAGATCGGTCCGGAATAAAACATCTGTCATTTATGACTTGATTTTGGATAAAGGGGCTGATCTGGCATGCATCACTGAGACCTGGATGGATGAACTGGGTGGGCCTAGTCTCACACAGCTTTGTCCCCCAGGATACTCGGTGCAGCACTGTTCCAGACCAGAGGGGAGGGGAGGGGGTGTTGCTGTAGTCCACCGGACTTCCATCTACCTCACCAGACGGCCAATTGGCTCTGTAAAGAGGGTTGAGGGGCTGTTTTTGTTGTTGGGCCGGAGAGACAGAATAGGGATGCTGCTGGTGTACCGCTCACCCCACTGCCCAGCAGCCTCCCTATCTGAGCTGGCTGAGGTAGTCTCGGAGGTGATGTTGGAAGCCCCCACCACGGTGGTGCTGGGGGATTTCAACATCCATGCTGAGGCTACACTCAGTGGGCCGGCTCAGCTTTTCATGGCCTCCATGACAACCATGGGGCTGTCTCAACATGTAACTGGTCCAACTCATACAGCAGGTCATACCCTGGATTTGGTTTTTGCCTCGGAGCCAATTGGTGGCACTCCGTTGATAGGAGGGTTGGCTGTCAGCCCTTTGTCGTGGACGGACCACTTGCTGGTGAGTTTTGGACTTGCAGTGACAGCTCCCCTCTGTGGGGACATAGGACCTATTGAAATGGTCCGCCCCCGGAGACTTATGGAATCTCAGCGATTCCTGAATGCTCTGGGGGATTTTCCGGTTGGCATGACTGGTGCTCCTGTCAAAGCTCTGGACTCTCTTTGGAATCAGGAGATGAGCAGGGCTATTGACACGATCGCCCCCAAGTGTCCTCGACATTCTTGTAGAGCTCGAAAAGCTCCTTGGTATTCCATGGAGCTATGGGCCATGAAACAGGAAGGTCGATGGCTAGAGCGCAGGTGGCGTAAATCCAACTGTGAATCTGACCAAACACGGGTTAAAGCGCATTATCATGCCTACCACGTGGCGGTGACGGCGGCAAAAAGTAGTTTTTTTCTCCGCCACCATTGCGTCCTCAAGTAGCCGTCCAGCAGAGCTCTTCAGAATAGTAAATGGCCTTATAAAATCCAGCTCAAGGAAGTGTGAGCCAAGGCCATGTAATATCTGCTGTGACAGTTTTGCAAAGCACTTTGAGGACAAAGTCACTCAGATTCGCAGGGGATTAGATGTCACAATTGGATTTAGTCCAGGGGAGGCGTCCAGGGAACTGTCTGGTCCAATTCTTTTGGATCAGTTTCAATTATTGCGGCCTGAGGACATGGACAAGTTGCTTGTGGGAGTGCGGCCAACAACATGCTCTCTGGACCATTGCCCTTCCTGGCTGATAAAAGCTAGCCGCCAAGGTATGACTGGCTGGATTCAGGAAGCAGTGAATGCTTCTCTGAGGGATGGGGTGGTCCCACTGGCCCTTAAACAGGCTGTGGTACGCCCCCTCCTGAAGAGGACTTCACTGGATCCAGAAGATCTAAACAACTATCGTCTGGTAGCTAACATACCTTTTTTAGGCAAGGTTCTAGAGAGAGCTGTTGTTGTTCAACTGCAGGCATGCTTGGATGAAGCTGATTATCTAGACCCATTTCAATCTGGCTTCAGACCTGGTTATGGCACTGAAACCGCCTTGGTCGCCCTGGTTGATGACCTACTCCGGGAGAGAGACAGAGGGAATGCCACCTGGTTGGTTCTCCTGGACCTCTCAGCGGCTTTTGATACCATTGACCACGGTATCCTTTTGGAGAGGCTATGGAGCTTAGGAGTGGGAGGCAGTGCTTGGCATTGGTTCTCCTCCTATTTCCAGAACCGATCTCAGAGAGTGGTTATTGGAGATACTGATTCAACGCCCTGGGAACTCACTTGTGGGGTTCCCCAGGGGTCAATCTTATCTCCCATGTTATTTAATATCTATATGAAGCCGCTGGGAGAGGTCATCAGGAGATTCGGGGTGAGGTGTCATCAATATGCAGATGATACCCAGCTCTATCTCTCTGTACCATCTGAATCAGGAGAGGTGGTTGAAGTGCTTGACAGGTGTCTGGAGGCAGTAATGGGCTGGATGAGGGTGAATAAATTGAAGCTGAATCCAGACAAGACAGAGGTGCTGTGTGTCACAGGGTCTTGGGTCCGTGTAGTTGGGAAATACCCTGTCCTGGACGGGGTCGCAATGCCCTGGAAGGGACAGGTGCATAACTTGGGAGTACTCCTGGACTCGGCATTGACGCTTGAAGCTCAGGTGGAAGCCGTGGCCAGGAGTGCCTATTCCCAACTACGATTGGTGCGTCAGCTTAAGCCTTTTTTGGACAGAGACGACTTGGTCACAGTCATCCATGCCCTGGTAACCTCTAGATTGGACTAATGCAATGCACTCTACATGGGGCTGCCCTTGAAGACGGTTCGGAAACTACAGCTAGTGCAGAATGCAGCTGCAAGACTGCTTACAGGGGTATCAGGCCGGACGCACATCACACCGGTCTTAAAAGAGCTGCACTGGCTGCCGATTCGTTACCGAGCCCAATTCAAGGTGTTAACTTTAACGTATAAGGCCCTAAATGACTTGGGCCCCAAATATCTGAAGGAACGCCTCCTCCCATACCAACCTGCCCGTGCCCTAAGATCTGGAGGGGAGGCCCTTCTCGTTGTCCCACCACCCTCTGTAGCAAGACGGGTGGGCACTTGAGAGAGGGCCTTCTCGGTAATGGCCCCCAGGCTGTGGAATAGCCTCCCCCTTGAGGTGCGTCAGGCCCCCTCACTGTATACGTTTAGGAGGGGGGTAAAGACGCACCTCTTTGCTCTGGCCTTTGGTTGAATGTGGCACAGTTTTTCCCTACTGTACATACTAATGTTTTATACTGTTTTTATATATGGTTTTATTCTAAATATTCTTGTCTTTTAAATATGCTGTTACCCGCCCTGAGACCCTAGGGTATAGGGCAGGATATAAATATAGATAGATAGATAGATAGATAGATAGATAGATAGATAGATAGATAGATAGATAGATAGATAGATAGATAGATAGATAGATAGATAGATAGGGGTTCTCCTGGACTCTAAGCTAACACTTGAAGCTCAAGTGGAGGCTGTGGCCAGGAGTGCCTACTCCCAACTACGGCTAGTTCGTCAACTGAAGCCTCTTCTGGATAGAGATCACTTGGCCACAGTTACCCATGCTCTGGTAACCTCTAGATTGGACTACTGTAATGCACTCTATATGCGGCTACCCTTGAAGACGGTTCAGAAGTTGCAGCTAGTGCAAAATGGCAGCTGCTAGAATGCTGACTGGAACAGCTAGCCGGATGCACATCACGCCGGTCTTAAAAGAATTGCACTGGCTGCCAATTCGCTACCGAGCCCAATTCAAGGTTTTGACTCTGACTTATAAGGCCCTAAATGACTTGGGCCCCAAATATCTAAAGGAATGCCTTCTCCCATATCGACCTGCCCGTGCCTTAAGATCAGGCGGTGAGGCCCTCCTGGTTGTCCCACCACCTTCAATAGTGAAGTTGGTGGGCACCCGGGAGAGAGCCTTTTCTGTGATGGCCCCCAGACTATGGAATAGCCTCCCCCTCAAGATGCGTCATGCCCCTTCCCTATATATATTTAGGAGGGCAGTGAAGACTCACCTTTTTGCCCTGGCCTTTGGCTAAGCTGCTTATGTCCTCTCCCCTCCCCCCCCCAGTACAAACACTATTATTTTAAACATATTGTATATTGTTTTATATTTGTTGAATGTCTTTTAATGTATAGTTTATTTTAATCTGCTGTTACCCGCCCAGAGACCTTTGGGTATGGGGCAGGATATAAATGTAAATAATAATAATAATAATAATAATAATAATAATAATAATAATAATAATAATAATAATAATAATAATAATAATAATAATAATAATAATAATAATAATAATATCTGAATAAATGATCATGATTCACAGTTGGCGTTTTATAAATATCATTTTTAAGTTTTAGATATTATTTATATCATTCCTGGAAGCATGGATAGACTGCATTAAATTAAAAATACTTTTCGCCTTCCATTATCAGTGACCCCGTCACACGTTACAGAATGATGAAAATCATACCAGACCATCAGAGGTCAGGAGTTGGTTCAAAGAAGGAAAATAGAGCAAATGATAGCAGAATGGTCACATTGCTTATATGCTCATGAAGTCAAACAAATCCTGACTTGCTGTTTAAATGCCAAAAATGTTGATGCTGGCTGTACCCAGAACATTATTTGATCAGTGCAGAGAAAACAAAGAGATGAGGTCTTTGATTCATTTTTTCCCTCTCAATTCAGGTTGGTCATCGTTTTATCCAAGTTTGACTGTGGTACAGCATGGTATTCCATGTTGTGAAATGCATATTGGAGATATATGTCTACCTCCTGGACACCCCGATGCCATTAATTTTGATGATTCAGGTGTTTTTGATACATTCAAAAGGTAACTGTCAGGATGGATGAGTAACTAGCTGTAGCATAATTTAGTAAAACCCAATATTTTCTTTTTTAAAAAGATTTATTATAATGTAAATAACTCCACCATCAAGAGTAGTTGTGGAATGTTTATAAATAATGATTTTACATCATCCAGAAAGTTGTGTAATGTAACTATATACTATCTTATCTTTATAAATGTTTAACTAAAATTGAACGTCGTCCCCATTCAGATCTTACAAGGCAGTAATTTCTTACCCTATCTAAATGAGTGAATACAAAAATTCTATGGCAGCAGTTTCTAACATAAACTTAAGCCAAAATCAGTAGTTTATTATAATCATTATTTTGAAGGATGAAAATTTAAAGTTTGGCTGCTATTTTTTTTAAAATATGAATCGTATTTAAGCTCACATACATCATATTTTTCAGTGTATAACAGGGCATTTTAAGCAAGTTTGGTTTGCACAATTCCAGTATAATGTTTTATTAATTGAGACTTTTTTGGTGTTAAGTATTTCTCTTTTAGTTAACATGTTTTCCGTACATTAAAAGTATATTCCTTGCTTATTGTAAGTTTTGTTTTAAATGACAAGATGCCAGAGCAGAACTCTGTGTTAAATGGGACACTACTTTGTGTATAATTCATCCAAAAATAGAACTTGTAGATTTCATCGACTAGGTGGAGGAAGATTAAATATTTCAAACAGACAATAGAACTATCTTTTTAGATTGTGTTCTTAAGCAGATGTAATTTGTATGGTGGCATGAATACTGTATACTGGTTCAACATACCGGAACATTACTAGGCATAAATACAGACTTGAAGGATAGGATCTGTAGCTTACTTTCTATACTAATAATTCTTTTTCAGTTATGATTTTACACCAATGGATTCCTCTGCGGTCTACGTGTTAAGCAGTATGGCTCGTCAGCGTCGTGCTTCTTTATCAGGTGGAGGAACCGGAAGTCAAGACTTTGAAAGATCAGACTGCAGTACAAACTGTGGGCCTGCACAATCATCACAGATTTCATCTACTTTGTATAATAAAACTAGCAAAAGCCACAGCTCAGGGACTGCAAGTACTGTGAATGCCACTTCTCCCAATAAATGCAAAAGACCAATGAATGCCTTTATGCTTTTTGCCAAAAAGTACAGAGTAGAATACACACAGATGTATCCAGGAAAAGATAACAGGTAATAATATTTATCGTATTGATGTCACAAAGTGAATAACCATTTTCAACTACCCATTTGCAATAGGCTTGTCTTAGGTATTGATGTGCATATGTTATTTTTCAGAGCCAAAAAAACCCACCAAAAACAAATCTTGACTGTGCTATTTTCTTTTTTACTGACAAAAATATAATCCTTTTACACGATTAAAATCACACACTGCTATTGAATTGCTGGTTGATACTATATATTAGCATCTAGAAAGTCTGGTTACTTAAACATTGAAATGATAAAGATTTAAATATTGAAATTACTCTTAAAGCAACTTCCTGAGACTGTTTTATAAGTTAGTAATGGTTTAGAACTCTAGAGAAAAGTTGATCTACTGCAGAAGGAAATGGCAAACATCTTCAGTATCCTTGCCAAGAAAACCCCATGAACAGTTTCAAAAGGTATGAAACCGTAAGATTGGAAGGTGTCCAATACATTATTGGGGAAGAGTGGAGGACAAATACAGGTAATTTCAGAAAGTGTGAATTGGCTGGGCCAAAGCTGAAAGAATGCTTAGCTGGTGGTAGTAAAGCTGATGCAGTAAAGAATAATATTGCATAGGAACCTGGAGTGTCCCACAGAGTTAAATATAGGGACTGAGGGTGGCATTTGCATTGTTTCTGCTGGCCCCATCCTCGAGCTCCCTGGTACTTACCTTAGTGTAGTCGAAATGTGGACATTTCCTTCTGGAAGTATCTGCCTTGCTGTTGCTACGGTGTTTAGATGACACAGTGCACAAGGGTGGAGCTGTGGCCCTACCCCCACGATGCCCTGCTGGGAGCCCCTGCAAGATGCAAGTGGTTCTGTGGTATGTGGATACTCTGCTGTAGTGTCCTCAGGCCGTCCCCATCTCCAAAGTTTGATCAAATATGAGATGGCAAGATTAAAGCAAGGGAAGGATCTCTTAAAAAGAAAAAGGAATTTGCAAAAGAATGCTTCATACAAAAATGGGCTTGATAAAGACATAAGAGATAAAGTAGAAGAGATTAAGAAGATGTGATAAGAAAACATAGAGGTGTACAAGAAAGATCTTTAACATCTCTGATAAATCATGATGGTGTGGTGTCCGATCTAGAGTCAGATATCCTGGATAGTGAAGTGAAATGGGCTTTAGGAAACATTGCTAACAAGAAGTCTGGTGGAGGTGACAGGATTCCAGCTGAACTATTTAAAATCCTAAAAGATGATGCTGTGAAAATGCCATACTTGGTATGCTACTAGCAAATTTGGAAAGCTCAGCAGTGGCCACTGGAGTAGAACATTCCAATTCCAAAGAAGGGCAAAGCCAAACAGTGTTCAAACACTAGCAAGATTATGCTCAAGATTCTGCAAACTAGACTTCAGGAATATCTAAACTAAGAACTACCAGAAGTGCAGGCTTGTTTTTGAAGTGGCAGAGGATCTAGGGATCAAATTACCAACATTTGCCGTATTATGGATATAGCATGACAGTTCCAGAAAAACATCTTTCAGTGACTACACTAAAACCTTTTACTGTGTGGATCACAACAAACTGTGGCAAGTTCTCAGAAGACATGGGCATACCAGGTCCCTTTACCTGTTTCCCGAGGAATCTGTGAGTCAAGAGGCAAAATTTAGAACTGAACATGAACAACGGATTGGTTCAAGATTGGGAAAGGAGAAAGTCAAGGCTGTATATTGTCACACCATTTGTTTATATGCAGAGTACATCATGTGAAATGTCAGACTGGATGAACCAAAAGCTGGAATGAAGATTGCCGGGAAAAATGTCAACGATTTGTGATATGGCCGACAATAAAACTGATGACAGAAAGTGGAGAAAAGAAGCCTTTAGATAAAAGTGAAAGTAGAGAGTGGGCTTGCTGCTTTAGATTTTAAAAAAAGCCTAAGATTGTAATATCTGGTCCCATCACTTCCTGGCAAATGGAGGGAGAAGAAATTGAAGCAGTGTCAGATATTATTTTTTTGGACTCAAAGATCACTGTAGATGCTGACTGTAAAAAACTGCTTGCTCCTTGGGAGGAAAGCTGTGGTGAACCTAGAAAGTACTAAAAGCATGGACATCACCTTGCCCTCCAAGATCCATGTTGTCATAGCTATGATTCTTCTGGTAGTTAAGGTATGGTTGTGAAAATTGTAACATAAGGAAGACAAAGAGCTGAAAACGGATGCTTTTGAACTATGGTGCTGGCAAAGATTTTTGAGAGTCCTTTAGAATGCAAGAAGCTAAAATCAATCAATAAAATAAAATACTAAGTAAAATCAACCCAGATTGTTCATTGGAAAAACCGATACTGAAGCTGAAGCTCTAATAATCAGTCTCGTAATGAGCAGAAAGGACTCACTGGAAAAGAACCTAATGCTGGGAAAGATTGAAGGCAAAATAAGGGGATGGCAGAGGATGAGATGAATAGATATCATCATGAGAGCAATGAACATTAACTTGGGCAAACTTCAGAAGACAGTAGAGGGCAGGTTATGGTCATGGGCTGATGAAGAGTCACACATGATTGAATGAGTGAAAAACAACTCTCAGTAACAGTTAAAAGGCAAACAATCCGAAACAAGGTTTCAAGCTGCTCAGCAGGATCTTGTTCAGAAAACAGTCGATGGAAGCTCTCTTTCCAACTTTTGCCATTCAGTCTGAAACAAAATTAACTAAAGCATTTTGAAATTCATTTTAAATAATGGAACTAATATCAGGTTTGTTGAGCATCACAATGAACAAATGGACTAATTAAAAAATATTAAGGGTTTTTTTACTATAAGAAAAATTCTTTGAATGTTACTTGAAGATGTTCTCCATATTATTTGACTGTTTTAACATTTTTCTCAGTTCTAATGCTAGCCAAGTTATTTAATACTATATTTCAAAATTTAAGGAGCTTTGTTATGAAAACAAGTTACCATTTTTGAAAATTCAGTCTTAAATGTGTGTGTATTCAAAAATTACCATTAGATAGAGCTGACCATTGTATGTTAAGTGTTCTTAGATCCGTTTCTCACAAAAAGCTAGACACTGAAGAAAATAGTACAGATACATTCATCAGTGTTATATCATAGCATTAAATTCATTTCCAAGATTGTTTGTGCAGGCTGTGGC
Organism: Aspidoscelis tigris stejnegeri; assembly: GCA_023333525.1. Lineage (NCBI taxonomy): Eukaryota > Metazoa > Chordata > Lepidosauria > Squamata > Teiidae > Aspidoscelis > Aspidoscelis tigris. The sequence goes on along the minus strand of JALMGA010000005.1, from coordinate 76,964,615 downwards.
CTGAGATCTATATAGCAGATTTTCTGCTCTGGCTTTTCTTTACTAATGAGATAATTACATTAGTGCTTATTGGCAAACCATATCTCAAGCCTCTTCTGGTAGTAATAAAAAAGTCAAGATGACGTTGTGCCTTTTCCTTGGATTGATTTGGATTGAACTTTTAATGTCTTTGAAATCAATATGTAAAGCTGGGGCGGTGTCCATCTCTTCAGAATGGGTGGGGGCGCTGTGTGGTGGGTTGGTAATGTCAAGCCTGTAGGTTCTGTACTTGATAACATCTCTTTCAAGAATCCATTTCAAAATTAATCATGTTGGATATAATGATCCCAGTCCAACAGAACTTGAAAATTTTACATCAAAATGTTAATCAAATGCCTGGAATCCTGTTTAGGAGGAAGTTTCCATGGGAGATAATATGAAAAAGTAGATCTCATGTGAGGAAATTCGAGTAAGAAAAAATTCATTCATTGCAAAATGAATGAGTTTTTGTTAAGGTGGAAATTCTGTGAAAGTGTGGCTGTGCGAGCTGATAACTTGCAAAAGATGATGGTTTAGTTTTGTGTCCTCTTCCCGTCTTAGGGAAAGGTGAGGAAATTTTTAGTTAGGGAGGTAAAACATTACAAAGAATCTGGTAGTATCTGTGGAGATACACTGGTTGAGTGCTGGCATCAGGGCGGGATTAGGTTTCCCTGAAGATCTGTTCTGGCTTCAGGCTGCCTGAGAAAAGGGTTGGTTCTGCTGCCCCCGAGGTCCCTTTCTCGCCCTATGTGCACAGGGGCAGAAGTCGCACACTGAGGTTTTCTGTGCAGTAATAGGAACTTAGCTTGAATATTTGTGTTAAAAGACAAAACAGGTACCAATGCGCATTTCTTGCTGCTTGATTTTGTAACACCTCACTACACTAACACAAATTCAGCTGCTGATTGATATTTGGGGAGGAAACAGTACTCTTGCACAAGTCCTGCTCCGTTGCTCACACAAGCTAAATGCTGGCATACAGGAACACTTAAAAAATCTGACGTTCCAAGGAAAGGGCTGTCCCATTCACACTCCTGGCTGGAGGATGGAAGATGTGTCCAGTGTCTCCTGGTCTTCTAGGCTTTGAAGGCTGTGTAGAAACTTCTAAAGTTTCTGGCCAGCTTGATTAGGCAATGCTAAGAATTTTTCTGTCTGGTGCGTGATTGTGTCAGGCAGAAAGCGACCGAAGTAAATTCCCACTGCCCCTTCTCCAGACGGGATGGAGAAACTTGAGTTTTTTATGCTTTGTGTGAAGGAAACCTCGGAATGTGCTTCATGCCTCTTTGGCAGCTCCCCATCCATTGGGCAGCCCCCGACTCTCCTGGCCCATGCCAGGTTGCTTTTTTGGCCACGTGAATGCCATCTCGGACAGGGGATGCACTAGTGACCCCATGTTTTCTCACATCTGACCTTTGTCCAGTCATCAGAAAGGAAATGGCTGTTAGAAAATGCTCTCTATTCTGCTGGGTTTTTAATTTAAATTCTTTTTCTAAATAATTCTCCCTTAGAGCCATAAGTGTGATTCTTGGTGACAGGTGGAAAAAAATGAAAAATGAAGAAAGGCGGATGTATACACTAGAAGCCAAGGCCTTGGCTGAAGAACAAAAACGTTTAAATCCTGACTGCTGGAAACGGAAAAGAACAAATTCAGTACGTTTTCCTCTGTTTATGACATATTAATATAAGCTTGGTATTTGAAGTTCGTATAGAATGGTTGATGATGGAAAGTAGCATCTTGAGGTAGTTATACAAGGTTTTGTAGATACTGTGAAATCTGGACCCTAATTGAAGACATAGAAACTGGCTTCTCGTTAGGACAGTTTAGAGTTATTCTCAGTTTGCTTTGCTATGATCTTATGTACATCATACTGTTTTCTATGATGTACATCATATAAAAAGATAGGCGTATAAAAGTCTTGTTGTCCAGTTAATCAGATACTATTCTCATTCACTTTTGTGTTTGTGTGCTATCAGCCTATGCATAAAATCTTACAACCAGCTGAAGGCAATTCTGTGTAATAAGCTGGGTGTCCATTACATAGTAAAGGCATTTTAATCAGGCCTTCACAGCAGCTGGTGTCCACTGGGAGTAACGGAAACTGGCCTTTACTATACAATAGAGATATCACCTTAAAGTATTGCAGTTGTTTGACAGAGCCTGTTTCCTAGCCCAGTGATGCCATTTGTGTCAATATTTCCTGTAAGGTACGATTGTGTGGCACATTACACTGGGTGAACTGTGCCCCCCCCCCCAAACTCAAGAGAAGCAGGAGGGGCAGCGTAGGAACAAGATGAATTAAGATGGGTGTGCACCATGATATGTCATTTTATATATCAATATAAGGGCATTTTTTTTCAAGTCATTGATTAAATAGTTTAAGAATTTTTGAAGAAGGCCCCCCCTCCCCCTCCCCCCGCCCCGGTGAATAATGTTAAAATAAGAATGCCAAAGGGTTCACAAATGTTTCTGTGTTGTTCTGAAGGAGAGCCAAATAGGGTTGTATTTATGTAATAAATTCATGCTCTACTGTTACCTGAGTGTCTGTATTTTTTATTTACAGGGTTCACAATAAGGATTAATAGGAATTCTTCTACAACTGCTTAGTGGAAGAAGATGGGATGATCAGGATTTCATGAATTGTTGGGAAGGTGTGACCATAAAATACTGGCAGCATTGAGACGTTAGGAATAAGGAATTGCTTATTACAGTAGAGAATTAAGCAAGCTAAACTATCATTTTAAACCAAATTGCCTTACTTTTCTTCCAAACTACATATGTTTATCAGGTGTAATAGGCTTGAAAAAATGGATATCCTGTGGTGCTAAAGAATACTAGGAGGAGGAGGAGCGTTGTATAAATGTTTATTTTTAAAAAAAATGCACAAAAAGGGGAACTTCAAACATACAACATTTGTGTATACATTGATTCTTATTGCTGATTAATCTATATTGCACAAACTATGTAATTAACTCCAAATCTGGGAGCTGGGATTTTCTGATATATGATAGATGAACTCCTAGGCTGCCTGGTGCCAACAAGTTATCAGAAAATGTGGCAAAGTGGATATCATAATGTATACTCTATGTAGCAAAATTGTTGTTCGTTTGGGAACTATCACATATTAGTGATCTCTTCTAAGTGAAAAGATGGTAGAACAGCCAGGGTTGTAGATAACAGCCCCGGTTTTAGTTCAGTAGTTACATTATATTATCCCAAAAGAATGGTGCTTCTGTGGTGTCACCATTTTATTCTTCAAGTTTGTTTTTTTGTCTACTATGCTGCGTATTTTGTAAAATTTTATTTTGCCATAAGAAATCTTTTATGGTAGGGACAAACTTTGCACTTAACTGTAGGTGCAACATTTGCACTTTACTTCCCCCCCTTCCATCTATCTAAAAGTAGAGCTGATAAGTTAGATTTATGGGTATTTTTGCTGTGAAACCTATACAACATAGCTTTTAATGTTACTAAGTAAAATTGTTTTTCTGTTATGAATCACAACAATAAATTTCAGCATCTGACATGTCTACATGATGTTGCTCCTATGACTTTGCACACTATATTCATGTATTATTTCAAATAAATTTGTAAAATATATTTTCTAGTATTATGTCCGTAAATGTACGTCATAAATTAGTTGACTAAATGCCATTATATGACTGCTAAATAGAAAGAATATTTGAAAGTAAGAATGTCTAGGGTTTTCTTTTATTTAGTAGATTTCCAAGTAGAACATAAATAAAAGGCAAAAACAGCATATATAATTTTTCATTCTACATAGAATTTTTTTAAAAATCACAATATAGTATTAACATTTCAATCTTGTTGAAAAGCAAATGTGTCACACACTGTGTTTATTGCAGAGCATTAAATGCTATGATCCAAATGTAATAGTTTGTATCTTTAAATGTGCCAGCCAGAACATTGTAAGGTTCCCAATATATAGAAAAAAAGCTTACAAATAGAAAGTATATTTGATGTAAGTATGAACATCTTCAAAGAGCTCTTGGGGTGTTTTTGCTGGAGACTCAGCTGCATGTATTCTGAGTGTCACCCTTAGCAATGCTCTTTGGATATATCAAAGAAGTCCTCATCTTTTTCAAGAAGCAGTCTACTGAAGTGTAGAGAGGGCTTTTTGCAGTAACTGTATCATTATGGGGTAGACCGGAGCAAACTCCTTTCCTTCTCGGCTTCTTACTGATTGAACATAAGCTTCCAAAGCACCTCTGGGGAGAGAGAGGAAATCGTATTGAGAGTCACAAGTCATATAAAGTGAATGTGAACAAGAAAAAGGTGACAAACGAAGAGCTTAGAGGAATCCACATACTTAGTTCTATATGCTTAACTCCTGACCTTGGATTCTGATTGGGAGAGGCGGTCAACCTGAGAACATCTATCTCTCCTTTATCGCCGAGAGCCCCTTGGCCTTGGTAAACCATAAGAAAATTCTCTTTTGCATCTTTTCTTTAATTAAACGGCCGTGCAAAGGTTATATTGACCATCAATTACTAAATTAGCTCTGTGACTTATGTACAATACCTGTGTGGCTGGAGGCCTCTGAATTAATGATTGATATCCATTTATATCCCACCCTTCATCAAAAGGTCCCAGAGCAGACCACAATGGTAATAAGATAAATATATACAATAGTCGTAAGGTACCTTCACTTTACACATTCAGGAGAGCAATGTTCCGCCTAACCTTTGACTAAGGAAATCCTCTCCCCACTTTCAGACTCTTGTCATTGCTTTTAGTGGCTTCATTTTACATCTTTTTTATTGCTGTAAACCACTCTTGAGATCTTCAGGTGTAGGGTGGGACAAAAATGCAACTAAATAATAAAATTTGTAAATACATTTTAAAAAATGACCCTGAATTGTTTGCTAATTCATTATCTTGTATCAGTGTCAGCCAATCCCTTACTATTCCATGTAGCCCAAGGATGAGAAGTTAGGCAGTGTTAAAAATCTCAGCAATAATGTCTATGGATCAAATCTGTTAGAATGCATCTAGGCTTGGCGAGAGGGGAGGAAAATGAACTGCAGTGCTCCAGAATTGACACTGTGCCCATAGGACATCAGCTGCAGTGTGGCACTTTCCCTTAATAACACTTTCCATTCTTAAAGAGGCAGAGCCCTTTCACTTAGCTCTCTAGCTTCATATCTAAAAGACAGTCAGTCCAGTATTCCTCAAACAAAAGTATTTCTTTATTGTTTAACACATGAGTTTATGAAGCGTAACCTTTAATTCTTCTCAAGTTAACCCTTGCCGCCGCCTCCTCCTCCTCTTAGGATCCTTTACTGCCCTGCCTGACAGAATAAAGACCTGGTTCCAATCTTGCCCTTCCCACTTTTCCCAAAGGTGTGAGACTGCTCCCTCTTGAACAATCCCCAGCATACGAACAAGAACTAGAACAAGACATAGAACATCGCTTTCCTCATCTCACAGGCTTTTATACCTGCGTGTTAAGACAGGTCCCTCTCTGATTGGCTGTTGCATGGGCCGACTCACCCCCTCCCTTTTCTTGGGCTAGTGAGCTCCGCCCCTCTTTTGCCGTCACAGCTACACATTTAATAACCTGTCACTACCTATACATACTTACCCCAACAACATCGTCACAGTGGCCTATTGACATTTTGCAAAGTAGAACATGGCAACTCCAATGACATTACAAAACTGTCAAGATTTCTATTCTACACTAAAGCAAAGAGTTAAGTGATTCTGTGGACAGGGAGCGAAGGGTGATAAAAGAAAAGGAAATTCAGGGTTAAAAAAAAAGGGGAGACGCATTAATGGTGAATATTTAAGCTGGTAGTTATGTTGTGTACGAAACACAGTAGTTGATGCTTCCTTTCATTTAATCCAGATGATTACAAGATCTACAGCATATGAAAACAAAACAGTGGGAAGAACCAAGAGCCCAGTTTGAAATCGGTGAATAAAGAACACTAAGAGCGTCATTTAAAACTGCATTAAAACCAAGTCAGTCAAATCAGACAATAATTAAGCATTTTATGAACTAGATATGATATTATGGCTGCTTGGATGAATTGCCCTTGTTTATAATAACCACATTAGTAACAGAAAATGTTAGATAGCTATTTTGGGAACATGACTGGCTGGTAACACTTGATTTGGTGTACGCCATGGGGTGATTAAAAAATTCTGTCCTGCCAGTTGGGTATAATTATCCAGAATGGATGGGGAAAGGAAGACGGCGCTTTCAGTTACAAGGGCTCCAAAATTTCAAGCTGCATTTGCCATACAAACAGCATCGGTCTCTGCATGCATTGAGAGTATTTTCCATTCTATAAGGAAAAACTGACCTATGCCTGCTAGAAAACAGTATTTTCTGTCTGATTATCATATTCAAATTACGTTAGGCGCAAACAAACACCTTTGTCTAAAAAACAAGTAGATGAAAATTAAAATGAAGCTGCAAGCCATATCTTTAAATTATTTAAAGATGAAAGGTTCTATAGATCTAATTCTTAAGATAGTATCTGGTGTTTTTCATGAAACCATACAGTTGTACGAAAACGTTGTGAAATTTCTCTGGATTTCTGCATAATTGGCTCCTAAAATGTGGTCTAATAATCTAAATCATAAACTTGTATAAACATAAAAAGGACTCTCAGATTCTTATTATCTGTTCAGAAAGAACCAGTGTTTTCTAGGCCAGTCCACCATATGTAAGTGGAGAAAGAGTAATTTCCTCATAACAGAGAGCCTATTTCCTACTGAAACAAGTTTTCCCATTGTCATAAGTAGCTCTATAACAACTTTGGACCACATTAACTAATGCAGTGCTTTCTCCTACATACACCTGGTCCAATTCTTGAGAACTGCAGATGTTTCTCCTTGTTTGTGGACTTACAAAGGTCCACCTGGTATCAACTGGTGAGTGGCCTTTCCTGGTGTAGTGCCCAACTTGTGGAATAGTGTCTCTGTTGAAATATAGCAAACATCAACTCTGGAGCATATGCTTAATTTAGCAATCTAATTCACAGCATTCACTTCTAATGCTTGTTAACATCTTAATGTGTTATGCTTAATGTGTTTAATTGTACATTACTAAATGTTTGACTGTACTCCTATATCTTGTTCACCATGCAGTGCCACTTATTTTTTAATTTTCTTCACATACCTGAGAAACAAAACTTGGTTCTAAATAAGTTTAATTGGGACAGAAGTCCCACTGATCTTGGCAGAACTACTGCAATTCCTCAGATTACATCACAAGTCATAGCATGATTTAAAACTTATAATACAGCCAATTCTGCAGAGCTACAAAATAAGTAATATCTTTTTTAGTAGACCTGCTGCTTTTGAACAATGTCTCCCAGAGGAGATTTTTTGCTTGATTTTGAATCTAGCTTTCATCTACTCTAAGGAAGTATCACACTGAAAAACCATTCTCTGAAATCCACGCATCTGAAACGGTCATAACCAAGGCAATTTTAAAACTAATGTGCACTAAAACATGGTTAGGGACTGCAAGATGCATAAATAATCAGTAACAGGTGAGGATCATCAGTTTCCTAGCTGTGATTTTTCTGGTAATAATACAGTATAAAACCTAACATTTAATTATAATAATTTTACCGTATCAAAACGAGCCTATCTTTCTCAGAGGGATGGTCATCAAGCCAACGTGAATACCGGGCAATGGTCCATTCTGCTCTCTGACGTGGGCAATAAATAAACAGACATTAGCTTGAGATACCATAGACACATTCAAAGCTAGCTTGACATTTTTGCAAAGTACAATAATTAAGAGTAGCAGTTGACAGATACTGATGACTAGAATATAGCAATAAAGGCAAAATAGCTAAGGGTCATAGAAATTTGGAAAAAACATCTGTTAATATGCTACAAAGAGATTCACAGCACAATATATGAGGACATGAAGCTTCAATGCTGTTGTTTCTCCAGATCTCCACACACTGGCACTAGGAAAACCAATAAAATGATCACTGAATGTCTCTCAGATAGATATTTCTCACAGATGGGAAACTTCTAAATGACAACTCTTCTCCTCTGATGAACCTGCCCAGATCCTTCAGACGACATCAGCCCACTAAGAGAATGCTTGCTTTGAACGTTTTCTTTTTTGTAAACTGAGATTCTTTTATAGGAAGCACTACAGAAATGCCTTAAAGTAAATACAATGTATGAAAAGAAAGAACAGATCGTTTTATTACTTGGAATGGGGATTTTAATTCAGCTGGTGCTCTTGTAAATAGGAACTGAATTACAGTGCTGAATGGAATGATATCTCCCACTGCCGGACTGCTGGCAATATGTTCACTAGTCTGGAACAGCATTGGTCTGAAAAGGAGAAAAACACAAGTCATATGGTATGGTTAGAAACCCTTTGCAAGCCAAACTGTTACCGTGGTGGGTCTCTCTTAGGACATATTTATGTTCAGCGTAGTTTGCACAAGCTGCCAAAGTCGTTTCTGGTTCCACAACCCCCGTTTGTGTAAACCGCATGGGGTATAGCATTACCACTACATCCTCTTCTAAATTAATGTGAATGCAAGTTCTCAGTTTCAGTGGAGACAATGGAAGAACATTATCAAGGGTGAGGCCAAGCCAAATACCTGCCAAAGGGGTATCCCTACGTCAACGCTTTACTATTGCCCATGGGAGTGAATGATGGCCATTCATAAATAGGGGGAAATGCAGGAAATCAATGTTGGTTGGAATGACAATTACTGTATATTCTGGCGTATAAGACTACTTTTTAACCCAGGGAAATCTTCTCAAAAGTCAGGGTTGTCTTACACGCCAGGTGTCGTCTTCTTATTCGGCGAGTATATCCCAAACTCTATATTTTAACTGGAAAGTTGTGGGTCGTCTTATACACCCAGTCGTCTCATATGCCGGAATATACGGTAAACATCTATTTACTATAGTTATTTGTATTGCTTGATTTTCTTATATACCTCAGCAGAGTCTTCAGAAATCTGCTGTATATAAATCTAATAAATGAATGATTAAAATCAAGGCTGGCCTTCTGAGAATTAAATGGGACAGCAATGCAAGCAGTGTGGTAGAAAGACAGTATAATTCCCCTACAGTTCATTCATTAGAAATCACCATTTTCAAGCCATGTTGTTATACTTCTTCATCCTTTAAAAGTATCTTGAATTTGCAAGAGACCATTATGCAGCAACTCCAGGCCTTTGCCACCAGACTCAGCAAGAATTCTGTACAATCCACATACTTCTCTTAGCAATGATTTAGCCATTGCAGCAGAGACGGCACTGATTTCTTCCTTTGTCTAGTACAAGAAAAGCTTCTATTCTGAGGCCAATCAATCGATTATAGAAAGTAAAAGAAACAGTAAAACATTGCTGAGAAGGGGATTTTTCTCATCATGGCAGCAATTAACTGCTGCTGAAAAACCACATGACTCCCCTGTATGATGGGAGATCACCTGTCACAGACATGCTGCAAATTACCTTGTTTTATGGGAATCCCATATCCAACAGCTCTATGGGGTTTACCGTACTCCCCCATCACCACGGCTGGGTTTATTCCTAGAACAAATTCCTGATTGGACATGTCTCAACAACCTAGATTAATAGGCCAATCACAATCAGGCAAAGCTCAGTGACTTTATTCCAACATAATGATTTAAGGCCAACGTGGATTGGTGAACCTTTTATTATTTATTATTCTACCTTTTATTATTTAAACATACTGACAGTCCCACCAATTTTTATAAAAGGTGCCAAAAATGTTCCTAGTAACCACAGACCTACAAGCCTTTTCCAAATTAAACTACATGTCTGCTCTCTTTGCCACAGACTCTCTTGCCAAGAGAACATACTTGTGGATGAATAGTATGAATGTATTGTTTGGGGATCTGCTTTGACCATTGCCTAGTTTTTGCAACATTTGGCTGAGAAATCAAACCTGGCATTCCTAGGTAAAAATCCAGTTAAGCAGCCGGATTCTTATCTGGGAATGCCCTGTTTGATTCCACACTCCCCCAATGAAGCCAGCTGGGTGACCTTGGGCTAGTCACAGCTCTCTTCTGAACTACTGCAGCCCCCACCTATCGCACAGGGTGTCCAGTTGTGGGGAGAATAGAAAGCTTTGTCAGCCGCTCTGAGTCCCCTAAAATGGGTGAGAAAAACAGGGCAGAAAAGCAAACTCTTCTTCTATTTCATGGACTCCTGTAAAATTTTTCTCTATGGCGATCAGGATCCATCTTTGTCTCTTCTATCAATTCCTAAGTGCAGAAGTTTTATATTTGGCATTTTATGTGCCATTAATGGGAATTATTATTTTTATTGTATTCTTTATGATAATCTGCTCTACTGATTGTAATAAAGCATATCCATCTATCTTACCTGTAAGAGATTGCTTATAAATAGGTTTAACTATAGTCACTAAGAATTTTAGCTGCATAACTATCTGCCCACAAAAGGACAGAATATAAGAACAACAGGCTTCTATGTTATTTATGCTGTGCTAATAATAAAAGCAGCATTTTAAAAACATAGTCTGTTCCTTCCCAGTTAATTGTTTGCTGCTTTGCTTCCTAATTTTCTCTTCTGTGACTGAATTTGGTAGGTGTTCGTTTTTACTAACAGCTTATTATTTTAATTAAACAATCCCCCAACATCAGATCTTAACTTCTGCTTTTTTTTTTTCGGTGAGGAAAGGAAGCAACCCCAAAAGGTGACTACATAACTCGTTATTGTAAGAACCAAGATCAAAAACAGAAGCAAAAAGGTACAATTTAGCTGACATTTACATGACAAAATTCTCTAAGTCATAACTGCTCCCTGAATAAAATGTGAAAGATAAAAACACTCATTTGTGGGCAATTTACGTGTGCTGCTGCTGCTGCCAGGTTTTAATTAAAATTCCCAATAAATGAGGAGTCGTGACTTGATTTAAATTTTCCCATTAAAATATGTTGCCAGATGTTAGAAATATTTGGAATATAACATACCTGAACGATCTTAAGAGTCTGTAGGACTTTCCCAGATCAGACACTCGCCTGCAAAAAGGAGCCACTGCTAACTCCATCTGTCAGAAACAATTAATTGTGTTCTCGTCAGGTCAAATGAGACAGTGAGGGACTGGGGAACATGTATTTTTATCTAGGAGATTTTTCAGACCAAGCACAGCTGCTATGCAGTTTGGGATGAAGCAACAGCAGGAATACCTCTTCCTATACCTACCAACCTAGAACTTTAAATCTTCTACTGAGACCAAAAGAGAGGACTCTAAATAGACATCCAAATGCAGATAGCTGCTTAGACTCCCAAGGGCCCTTCTAGACCTACATTTCAATCCACTTTCAGTCCAGAGTGACAGCCTTTCAACAAAGTGACTAGACTTTCTTTCACCTTACCTAACCCAAATGTAGATTTTCTGAGTCAGAGAATGCCAAAAAAGAAAACGACTTGTCACTTTGCTGAAGTGTTCTCTCATTCTGAAAAGGAATTAAAATCTAGGTGTAGATGGGCCCCAACTGCGGAAAGGGAAAAGAAAGAGAAAGCAAGCAGCAAATAGAAGGGGTTCATACAGGCTCTTTAGTACCACGCGGACCTTCAAAAGTTCAGAGTCCTTATCCTCCACAGATACGACATGTTTTCTACTCTTTTATACCATTTATATTGCTTGTGCAGCTCAGTGATTGTGCTGCAGAGCTTCAATCAAGGTTCACTTAAAAAAATATTAACGTGAACATGTAACACTTGAATATAAGAGCAAGATTCACTCTTCAACATAATGATGAATTCATCAGAGATCATAAAAACTCAACGGGAGATTTACAACTAGTCACTGCCTCTCAAGCTCAACTACGTCACGGGCAAAATAACACCAACGAAAATCTCTTCCACAATCGAGCAAGTTGGGAAAAATGTGGAAGAGAAATTTTAAAAACTACAAAATGCTGCAATCACTGTTTCTCAACTCCCCAACTAACTTCAAATGTATGTTAGGACAATGAAGTGCAATCATAATTAGAGGAATAATGTCTTGTAGTCTTATGTGATGGCTTCAGAAAGCAGAGCCGGTGGAAATCACTTCATTTAGCCATGTTTTAATGCTATTATACATCCCCATAATTTTTCTGTCAGCAAGGAAGGCAATTGATACATCACAGGCTGTTGCATGTTATGAAAGCAGGAAGCGGTATACCTGGAGAGTGCATAACTGATGGACATGAGGTGAAACAGAGGCTGGATCAAGCTACGTGCATAATCATTGCAGTCAGCAAAACCAACCACACCAACCTTTCTGGATGAGTGTGATGGATGGCTGGAGCTAATAACAACTATAAGCCAAAAGCCAACCTTTTCTGGGAAATACGGAATGTTTAAATAGTATAGCAGCTTGACAGAATGAAGCCATTGAGGAAGAGAAATCATATATCAACTAAGGGTGTTTTTCCACTGAGCTCCCTTGATCCGGATCTAAGAAGATCCGGATCTAAGGAATGGGTACTTCCCTTAATCCGGATCTAGTAGATCTGGATTAAGGGAAGTACCCAATGTGTTTCCATGGGTGGTCTAGCACCCAATAGCAATGGGTGCAAGCCTGCCTGCTGTGGAAACACTGGAGCACCCATTTGCAAATTTGGATCTACCCACAAGGGATCTACCCCCAGATTCTTCAAAGATCCCCCAGGGCTCTTGACAGTGGCATTGCTCTCGCAAGAGGTTTTTCTGCGGAGCCTGCACGAATCTCCAAAGGCAACTTCGGAGGGACTCTGGCGCCTTTGCTAATCTCCGAAGGCAACTTCGGAGGGACTTCAAAGTTTCAATTTTGGGGCACCCCAAGCCTCCTCTAGACCCCATTGCCCAATTGCAGTGGAAACAGGCTCCCTATAATCTGGATTTTATGGCTGAAGACCCCATTGTAGACTCCTTTAATGAGATCTACACAAAATCCCGGATTATAGGTCCTGAAGGACCCATATGATCTGGATTTCCTTAGCTGTGGTGGAAACAGATGTGTCCCTAATGGGGTCTGTAGTGGAAATGGGGTCATCCGGCTCTCAGCCAAATGGGTCCTTAATGGGTGCTTCAATGGGTACTTAGTGCTAATGGAAAAACACCCATAAAAGCACAATTTAAAACTATATTTGAATTATCAGCAACAACCAAATGTTGTTACTGCTAAATTAAAACTTTATCAAGAAACAATTTAGTTTATTCATTTATACAGAGATTGTGGCGTGATAATAAATTACCACTAACATCTCTGTCCCATGTTCATGACAGATCTTTTATTTAGCATCTGACACCAAGCTTTAATCTGAACTATATTCTGACAAAACAAACTCTCAACTGCTTCAGTCTCCTGAGTCAGTGATGTTTGTGAATTGACAAAGGTGTATTTTCATTCCAACCAGTTAATGTGTAGTTATTGCTTCTCTAATGTCTGATTGACTGATTTCCCCTACGCTGAGAATCCTTGTCTTAAAAATATTTTTTGTCTGTGCCTGCCACACATTGGAAAATATTTTTTAAAATCACATTTTGATTCTATTGTTTCCCCATTTCAGTACTTAATCACAGAGAACAGCTCAGCATTTAAATGGCAAAATGCGACTCTTGAATGAAAATATTATACCCTTTGCTCTGTCCTACAGTAACAAAGTTCTTCCTAATGAGTAGGTCATAAGGTACAACAATTCCCATAAGATGTTTCATGGTAGGTATAAATGTCAAGAAAATGTCACTGCAGAATACTTCATCGAGCCTTTGGAAAATAAGCCTGAATAGTGAAAATTCAGCGCATTCAGTACAAATGATTACTTTGCCATTTTACATTTAAGTCCTGTCCAGACAGGAGGAATATAGCTCCATTATGGCTCCACAATGGTGGGGTTCCTTCACATATCAGAGGCAACCCTAACGTAGCCCCACCATTTCCCCCCTAAAAGTGTCAGGAACTATTGCTGTGGGTTTGCCAGCTATAGCACTTTTTATTCACCTTCTGGACAGAGCTCTATCCACCACACGTGTGTGGAGGCCAAAACGGGCTCACACGTGTACAGAAGTGCCAATGTGCACATCCAGGCTTTTGGGACTCCCAAATGCTCAGATGTGCTGATAGTAAAATGTACAAAGATACCACTGGGTGTAGTGATGTTTAGCCAGGAGATGGTAATTGGGGAGGAAGGATTTCCCACATTATCACTCCTAGCAAGGTATCCAGCTGCTGCCTGGAAGCGACCTAAGAATGCCAACACATTTTTCAAGCTTATAATGCTACAGATGGCCAAATCACTTTCTTAGTGAGCACTGGGTCTTGAGCTATATGTTGACCGATGGCAGGTGGTGGGAGTGGAACTGGTAGCATGCCAGGCAGCAAATGATGTCACAAAGACAAAGCGAGTAATAGCTTCTTACCCATCTACTTCTTCCAACTAACCAGCTTGGTTATATTTTGAGAACAGTAATGTCTATTATCATGGTTACTTTCCAGTTTGGTTTTTAGCTGTTATTATATGGCGTATATGTTATACACTTTTGGGGAATTTGGTTTTTAGCTGTTGTTACACAGCTGTAGACTTTTCAAGCCACTGAAGAAGACTATTGTCAAAATGTGTTTGGCTTTTAGTTCCCTTTATCAGTATGTACATAAGAACATAAGAGAAGCCCTGCTGGATCAGGCCACAGCCCATCTAGTCCAGCATCCTGTCGCACACAGTGGCCCACCAAATGCTCACGGGCATCTCAAGCAGAGACAAGGACAAACCTTCCCCTGCTCTTGAATCACAGCAAATGGCCTTAGAAGCGCCCCGGTCCCCCACCCCCCACCCCAGCCTGAAAGATGTCTCTAGGCATTCATTCTAGTAGCCACTGATACATGTGTGGTCCATAAATTTGTCTAACCCTAGACAAATTGACCTATGAAGTTGAGATACATTCAACTCAGCTGACAAGTGATTTTTTTTGTCATATATTTTTGTTATTTCCCTGTAACATCATTGTACACAGTTTTCTTTTATTGTCCAGATTTATTATATAAGATATTGTTTTTATATTAGTAAATTTGAAGTTATTTATGCAATTTGGTCTGTTATATTTTCACGTTTTGGTGTTTAGGCTGTTGTCATTATTTTTCATATTGAGATGACTCCTTTTTCTTTCTCTGACAAATTCTTTGTGTTGCCTGCTTCCTATAGTTGATGTATATTGTTTGGATTTTTGGTTTGTGGCCACCACATTTTCCTTACCTGCCTCTTTTCCACTGTTATCTAGATGACAGTGTCCAGATGGTAACACAAACCTTATAGGGAGGATGGTACATGAATGCAATTATTTTTCTGGAAGGCTAATTCCAGCTAGTTTTCTTGAAAAAGACTGTAGCTGGATTATACAACCCATAAACAGAAGCGAAAATAAGTAAAGAAATAACAACAGAAAAAATACAAAGAAAAGAAGAGACAGGTGGCAAAAATTCAAAATTAGTCATAGGTGCGTTTGCTTAAAACTCCTCCCCTAAGACACAACAGCAGAGTGAGAGTTTTAGGGACCTTATTTTGTTCTGGAGAACATTCAGGCAGCTATAGTGAATACCTGGGAGACAGCATGAGATACTGCCACCTACATTTCTAAATTAAAGAAAAATCAGAAAAAGATAATAGGAGGATTAGTTTGTTACAATACGCCTAATAATTTGTATTGTAAAACATGAACGCTTTGTCCAAAAACCGCTGGCTGGAACTCTGCGGATGAAGTTGCACTCTGCCTACCATCCCAGGAGGTGAAGTTCTGGAACACTTTGAGTGTCTGCACTTTGAAAGAATTCAGAACTTATCCAGCACTTAGCTAAGTGCAAATGGTGGCGATTTCAGAGCTCTGTGAGTGAAGCCAGGGATCATCATTCCACACCTATACATGTGGGGGAAATTCTAGCACACTCAGAGCCATTTTGACCAAAGAAGAAGATCAGTGATGTGCGGATGCAACATATGGGAGTTCCCCCCATCTTCACCTTTTCACCAAGTGTAAAAAGGCTCCATGCCGGCATGGGATGAGTACAGCTAGCAGAAGGGATCCTGCATGATCATGAACCAGAGGGCTTAAGGTTTCTGCCATATTTATTCTAGTCCTTTCAACAGCTTCAAATGCCATTTTCAGGCATTGTCTGGAGCTCACCTGCAACGCGCCTGTTTATATCGAGAACCTGCTCTTTCTCAGGCAAGCTGTAACTCGATGCATTTGGCAAAATACAATAAATTCTTGTACTTTGTTTAATCCACTTCTATCTACCTGGGCAAAGTCAGCAGCAAGCCGCATCTTCCCACCTTCACCCAGAGGCCTTATTAAGCTGGCATTGCGAATGAAAAGTTCAATTGCCCTCTGAGCAATGGCTTCTGTATTCTCATAGATAAAGTCATAACATTCAAAATGTCGGAAGTAGTCGTTCATGACTCTGGCTATGAAACCTTGTAGCTCTTTCATGTACAGCGAACAAGGGATATCAGGTTTTCCTGAAGTCGGTAGTGACCTATCAGACAGAACAAAAGTCAACATTAATTTCCTGCTCATGTCAATTAATAGATTTTTTACTTTGCTATTTTATTCTGAACCTGCACGAGAAGCAGATTTCAATCACAGTATGTGTAACAGAAGCTTATTTTTGTTCTAGAAAAGGAGGGTTGTGTGTCCTGCTGAAGTTGCATCTGAAATACCTTTTCCTTCATTGACTGTCCTGTGACACGTCAAAAGTGTTGCATTCTGGCTCTGCAACCTGAATCCTTGGCTCTGGGAAACCTTAGGGGAAGCAGCTTATGGCTACCTCGATCTTGGCTGCAGTCCTGAGAACTACAGCGATACTTGGTTACAATCCAAGGGCTGCAACGATGCTTGGTACCAGTAGTTACTGGTACGATCACCGGGTGTTGCGAAAGTTTTCCAGTTATCTGTCCAGATAACAGCGGTCTGGCCCATGTGACCTGACCCTGAGTAGCTAGAAAATGGGGAAGGGAGAGAGAAGAGGCATGAGGCAGAGATCAGCTGGAAGAGAGAGCTTTATTTCTCCGCAGAGCTTTAAATAGCCCGGCACAGGAGGGCAGGGAGGAAATGATGTAAAGCCACAATCTAGAGACGGGATAGGTCGAGCCATATCAGCTGAGCAGGTCAGAAGTCCTTCTGATGTCACATCCTGTGGCAGGCAGGAAGAGAAGACGGATGCCATGCGGCCGGGGAGCCATTATGCCCCAAGGCTAAGAGTCCAGCACCCTGCTGGTGCAGAGTGCGTACTGCAAGTTTATGGAAGCAGGAAAATTCTTTTTACTCTGAGGCTTGGGAAATGGCCATCAAGGGCTTGGGAGCTGGAAAGGAAACTTAGGGAAACTTGAGCGGCTTTTTGCGATTACAACACAAAAGCTCTCCACTAACATGCTCTCCTTTCCTTCCTTCAGCGACATGGTGCAGGCAGGGTTAGCCCCACCTCATTCCATCACCATGGTCAGAACAGCTAAGCAGGCGTGTCGGCGCTTGTTGCTGCCGCTCTGTGATTGCATCCAAAATGGAGGAGTTTCGCACCTCACCAGTGCTTAGGAAAGGGACAGCGAGGTTAGGAATAGATCAGACACCCCAAAGTGCAGATGCTGGATCCACCCCTCATCTTCACTTCCCCGGGAGGTTTTCATGGAGAAAGGAAGGTGTAAAAATATCCTAAGAAGTCAAGAAGAGACGCTCTTGCTTTACAGTACCTAGCTGATAAGAAGCTTGCAATGCATAGTGTCTGAAAGGTTGTGATCAAGATAAATTTCAGTAGTCAGAGCTATAACCTTCTCTCTTGCTAAAATAATAGACTGGTCCTAAGACACTTCCAATATAAACACATGGAAGAAATGGAATGGCCAATTTCATTGTATTGATTTCAATTATTTATAGTCTGCCTTTCATTATTAAAACAAATTCCAAGATGATTTACGACAAAAAACGTGATACAAGATAAAAGTATAAATCAAAATTTAAAATTATAATGAGGAAACAAAAATAAATTTAGATTTCTGACATGAATACACTCATATAAATAATGTATATTGTTGGAATATTGAGAACCTGGTCTTCCTCAGGCAAGTTATAATTCAATGCATTTGGCGAAATACTATCAATTCTTGTACTGCTAGAATATCTGTTGGAATATCTACACTAAATTTACTCTCGTAAAACACACTAGCATATAAGACAGACTTCCAATCTGGCTGGACAGGATAGTTGGATGAATGGATAAATAGATAGGAGATTGATAGATAGATGAACAGATATGGATAGACTGATTTTAGGGGTTTTTTTTAAAGTGGAAAATTATATATGCTGCATTCCACAGTTTTATATACAATACTGTAACTGTCAAAGACAACACTAAAGCAATGGTTCTATTACCCAGAAAAGTCTTCTTGGTGCATTGTGATGATAATGGCCTCTATTGAGTCTCCAACAGAGTTCAGTAATGGTTGCACGGCATTTCCCATCAAATCATGGACTTCCTACAAGAAGGTTACCCAGGGATGAAAAAAAATGAGTAAAACATACACCAAAGCCTCGACGACCATATTGTTACAAGGTTGTTCATGCAATCATATTGATAAAAGTTCAATTGCTTTTGGTCAGTGCTTTTTTTTTTGGTCAGTTGTGTTTTTGTTCATTTTCACATGTAATGTTATTTATTATACATATCGGTGTGCTAGTTAGTTAGCAGACTCCCCATTCTCTTTGGCCCCATCAAGATGGGGGATATATGGAAGCATTATGGTGGAACTGCCACAGATATCTATGGTAACTGTACCACAGCTCCAGTGTATCATATGTAAATCCCACAGTAGCCTACTGTGGGAAAACCTGATGCTGGTGGAGGGTTTCTCCAAAACAGCACTATAACTCTCCTTGTTGCTATGGCCACCGCACATGTTCAAAGGCAGGAAAAGACGGGCCTGAATTTCTTGCTGGTGAAATATCCAGATGTGTGAGCCGTTAAAACACGCATAGAGAGGGCAAGCCCCTGTGCTATCTAGCTAACAAGTGATAATTCTGGAGGGGAGAATTCAGAAGTATCACTTGTTAGAGATATTTTTGGCCAGCATCTGAAGCCAGTCTTTTGGTGAACAAACAAGTTTAAAAATGTACAAACACATATAGTGCTATGTATTATGTAAGAAAATCTTCAGGAAAATTTCATGCGGAAAGGCAACTACACTAAAAGCTTCATACAAACTAGAACTTTATTGTTTTAAAGCAGCGGTTCTCAACCGGCAGGGTGCGACCCCTTTGGGGGGTCGAACTACCCTTTCAGAGGGGGCGCGACAAGTCTCCCTCCCCCCTTCCCTCCCCCCTTCCAGCTGCCCCGCCCCCGTGGTTGGGGGTCTCCACAACATGAGGAACTGCATTAAGGGGCCGCAGCATTAGGAAGGATGAGAACCGCTGTTTTAAAGCAAAACAATGTTCCCTTTGCGTATGCTTGTATTTCTAAATTTAGAAGGAAAAAATGCACTACAATTTTAACCAGCAGATTTGTGGGCCAGGAGTCGTTGCAGGAGGCCCATTAGCCCTCTATTCTTTGTTCATCGCCCGTTACTGGAAACTTATAGCACCAGCAAATATGGTGCTGATTGTAAGCAGAGCAATGACATGGTCTGGGAGTATGGAGGCAGTCCTATTATCTGATGCCAATGCAAGACTGTATCACGCAGGTACAGCCACAAGAGTGACCAAATGGCATTTAGATAAGATGCCATGTTGTACCAGAGGAGGCAGCCACTGCTATTGCTTAGATACTTACTCTTTGTTATTGTGAGAAGGGGAAATCTTTCCCCTTTTCCTTTTGGGTTCTGTCTGTAGAAAGTAAGGCCCTTTCTGCACCGGCCCTTATTCTGGATTATATCCTGGAACAGGGTCCTGCTGTCCACATGCCAGTACAGACTACAGTAGGTCCCATCCAGAGCCTGGATGGATTACCATTTGATGGGTTATACCTGCCCCCCAGGATATAATCTGGAACAAGTCTCAAAAAAAGGGCCTAAGACTACACACTGGGGCTGATTTTTTACTGACATTTTGTCAGCTGCTCTAGAAGACTTTCGGGTGGAAGAATGAGATAAAAATGCCTTCAATAACTAGCCATTATTCTAATATTCACCTTCCAGATGGGGCTACGTCAACATCACTATTCAGAACCAGTTGCCTTTGACTTTTTATAGAAAGAACTGAAGATCAGCATACTCCATGCGTTCTTATGATTAATCTATACTTAAGGACTAGAAATAATAATGAGGCTGCCCAGAACTAGGTCCAAGTCTATCTTAATCCTATGAAACACCTTCAGAAGAGCAAGTGACTAATGAGGTTGCATTGGACAAGAGAGGATTTATAAGGTGTCTGGAAAATAAAATGGTTCCGTAGGCCAGTCTACCTAAAAACACAAAAGAAAAAAAGAGAGAGCTAGAAATCCGCTGCCTCTTACGTTGAAGGAAGAGGAAGATCATTCTTCTCTGTCTGCCTTCCTGTCATTAGAATACTTCATCAAATGCCCTAAATCTGAAATATTACTTTCTCCACTCTTCCCTAATGACACACTGCATATTACTGCAAGTAATAATTTGGATAGTCTTATTTAAAACAGTCTCACTGGGCTTCAAGTAAAATAATAGCATAAATAATACAAGAAAGTGTATGTGTGGGAGGAGGATCTGTGACTCTGACTTTGTGCCATTCACCTACCTTTAGGGCTGTATTAATAGTTTCCTCTGAAGAAGCTGGAAATGCATTTTGGCTGGACACTACCTAAAAGACACATCAAACAATACTTAGTTATATATTGATGAGGCCCCAGTCCTTACTCAGTCCTGCTGTAGGTGCCTGGCTGCAGCAATAACCCCTCCCTGCCATACTTTAGATCCTGGCGGATGCTCGTATTGGGCATTTTCTTCTTACATCATACTCTGCGGGGAAGCAGGTATGAGGCCTTGTAAACTGAACAGTCTTTCCTACAAGTTTGATTACAGATCTCAAGGGGACTTCCACTCCCGATAGGATCTTGATATTCTCTGCTTATAATGAAAATCACATATTTTCTAAATAAACGTGCACATAGGAAACGCTAATTCCAGGATGAACAGTATGCATTGCACGTAACATATCCAAAGGAACAAGATGACCTCAATCTTTTTGGATATCCATCATTTTTAGCATTCAGAACAACAATAACAACAAAAATTCACCCCACCCCCCCGCTCTAACTTCCCCTCCTGACAGTACTTTTAAATTAAAGCTCAGAGTCAACATCTTGTGACACAAACCCCCATCTGTTCTTCTCTCTAGCTACTTCTAACCTGCTCAACATCCAAACAGGGTAACAGCAACTTTTTTTTTCTAATGAAGATTTATTTTACAAAACAACTTGAGTCAGACATTCCAGACTGGATAACACCAAATGTCTAAATCAAAAGCTTGATTTTATATTCTACAGTTTTAATGTCTTTTAACAATCCAATATGAAAAACTTAATGATTTTTAAGTATTCTAAAACAACAACAACCCCAAACCTCTTTTTAGAGCTTCTGGGATCTACACACACTGATCTTAGGCAAAAGGCTGAGAAGTGATAAAGCTTCTAGCCAGAACTCTATGGCTGACAGTCAAAAAGTTTTATAGAAGGCACAAACTGGGTTTAGATCAAGCCACAGGACATTACAATGGGTCAGGTTGCGGGGACAAATGTGAAACCCTACTGAGCAAGGTGGGCAGATCTATGAAGAAGGTGAGGAGAAGAGAGGAACAAGAAATGAGATGCTTTGTTTCAGTGTTCACAGAAAATATTTTGAAGTGGGTATTATTCAGCTCTGGGTTTGTTAAGACGTATTAAAATGAGAAATAACAACAACGATAAAGCACTTGAGTATCCTTGGCACTTACTTTCACAACTGACTGGTGTAACCTATACAGTGAATTCACTACAGCCACGT
The DNA here is from genome assembly GCA_023333525.1 of Aspidoscelis tigris stejnegeri. Classification (NCBI taxonomy): domain Eukaryota; kingdom Metazoa; phylum Chordata; class Lepidosauria; order Squamata; family Teiidae; genus Aspidoscelis; species Aspidoscelis tigris. The sequence goes on along the minus strand of JALMGA010000005.1, from coordinate 76,942,632 downwards.
TTCTTCTTTGACCTTCTGTTAATGGCCCAATCACTTGACTGGCATCTCCTTGGGTTGACAACTTCCGTAAGCATATAAAAAGAAATGCAAATTATTTAACTAACTATCAAAATTCTAAAATTGTGCCTTTTGGCACAGTAGGAGAAACTGGATGGTAAAATAAATGCAATTTCATTTCTCAGAGAGTGGTCAAGAAAGTTATTTATGAAAAGACAAAGCCGTGCCTTTTGACATTCAGGAGAGCTTCACACTTGACATTTTTCCTTATGGAACAATTCTGAAGAGCTATACCAGCACTGTAAAGCAAGTGAAGACTGCCCCAAAATACAAAGGGATGGAAAGATGTTGATAGCGTCTTAGGGACATATCTGGGAACAAGAGAATCATCTTTTGCTGAAATGTTACAGAAAACATAAACAGTTGCAAGAAGCCACAAAATAAATGAGTGTGAGTCAAAAGGAAAGAAGTACCACATAAGGGATGCAAAAACCCCAGTTCTTCTCCGTGCACTGAGTCCAGGGGCTGCCTTGACGACTGATTGATCAAAGTGTTTCCATGTTACTTATTTTAAGATTCCAATGCAGTTCACAGCATAAAACAATGGGAAAAACACAGCACACAAAGGCAAGCAAAAAACAGACCACTCCGCCCCACTTCAAACCCTTAAATGCATTTAAACTGAATAAAATACAGTAGAAACAATTAAAAACCATTAAGGTCAATGGCCGCGTTCCCACCTATTGCAAACCTGGGGCAAACCTGGATTACTCTGAACCGGATTTGTTCCGGGTTCTGCTGCGGGTTGGGTTGGAGGCCCGGAACAGCACCAAGCGCGCATTGGGCTGTTCCCACAGAACCTGCAGGTGCATACAAGCACACCTGCAAGCACCGTGGTGTGGTGTGGTGCGGCGAGCTGCTGCCAGCCTCCTCCTAAGCCAAGCAAAGGTGAACAGCTGATTGCCGGGTAAGTGAGTGAGGTGGTGCCACATCTGAGGGGTGGCCTCCCCTCCATGTACCCCCTTGCTCACTTACCCAGCCGCCGGCTGTCCTTTGATCGGCTTTAAACCGTGTACCCCCTTTTGAAACAGGGAGAAAAGGCTGGCCAGGTTTAAAGCTGAGTGAAGGAGGACAGCTGGTGGCCAGGTAAGTGAGTGAGGGGGTGCCGCATCCGAGGGGTGGCCTCCCCTCCACGCACCCCCTCGCTCACTTACCCAGCCGCCAGCTGTCCTTTGATCGGCTTTAAACCTTGCCAGCCTTTTCTCTTCCCCTGTTAAAACAGGGGGAGGGAAAAGGAAGGAAGGCAGCCGAGGACATTGGGAGGAGGAGGCTGGTAGCGTCTACCTTCCTTCCTTTTCCTTCCACCTGTTTCAACAGGGGGAAAGGAAAAGATGGCTCAGTTTAAAACCGAGGGAAGGAGGACAGCTGGCAGCCGGGCCACACCCCCTCGCTCACTTACCTGGTCGCTGGCTGTCCTCCTTTGCTCGGCTTTAATCCGAGTCAGCCAGAAAACCCTTATTAAATACTACTTTAACACTCATCAGCATGGGTGAAAAATTATGCAAGTATGGAGCAGCTATTTATCCTTACAGCCAAACCATATATGGTACAGGTCTAATTTTTGCAGAGATTTTTTTTCTGGTGTGGTGTGTGTGTGTGTGCACCAAAATTGCACAACTTTATTGTAATAATTCTCAAGCTGAAAACAAAAATTAATCTAGAGATTCACTTGTGTGGGGTACAAAGTTTCCTCACTCATAGCACTGAAAGGTGAATTCAGAAAAGGTTATGGTGCTAGCTAGTAGAAGACCTTCCAAGGCAGTCTCCACTCACAGAAGTAAGATCATTCATAGCTGTATTATAGGACTTCAGAGTCATTTCGCAACGATTTCAAAATGACTCCAAAATCACTTTGAAGCTGGGATTTCGGGGCTGCCCCCCATGGGTGCATCCCCTCCCCCTAGCCTCCTCTGGACCCCATTGCCTGTTTCTGTGGAAACAGGCTCCCTTTAATCCAGATTTTCTGGCAGAAGACCCCACTGTAGACCCCATTAATGGGGTCTACAGAAAATCCCGATTAAAGGCAGAAAAGTACCCATTTGATCAGGACATCCTGACCGGCAGTGGAAACAATCAGGTCCCAAATGGGTGCCGTGGTGGAAATGGGGTCATCTGGCTCACACCCAAATGGGTCCTTAATGGGTGCAAAAATGTCTGAATACATAAGTAAGCATCTCACTGTGATTCTTCAGTGACAAACAGCATAATGGGATGTTGTTTTCTGTATGAAAAAGGATCAGAGCAAGATATTCAGAAGATGCACAGAATATGAGGTAACTGTGCACCTTTATTCTGGCAGTTCAAGTCTTGTATTTGCCTTGTAGCAGCTAATCCATTCTCAGATAAGATAAACCTAAAAATATATTTTATATTTTAATATAAATTGTTCAGTGAAAGCCGGGAAGATTCTTCTTTGTGACAGTTGTAAAGAAACTTGATCTTGACCAAGAGAACTACCAATTATTTTGATCATCTGTTAATTTGTATTTATCTACCATGTCTTCAATTTTTGAAGTCTACAACCTCCTATAATGTTTATTAAATCATGACATTTGAATGGCATTTAACATAGCATTAAGGATTCGTATTCACATATCAAAAGCTGATTTCTTGACCAATTCTGCTTTTAAGATAAGCAATGCATTCAGTGATAATCTCAATATTTGGAATTCCGTTTCTTATAAAAATTGCTTTCCCAGCACAAAGGTATACTCTATCCATTACCGAAGGGGAAGCACATAAACTAGATTTGGAGATAAAATTCACAGAAGTGAAACTTTCCCTCCTTAACCCACCCAGACTTGTGAAACATTTATCCTTTGGATGGGGATGTCCTCCTTAATTATGCAACAGAAGAAGAAGAAGGAGGAGGAGGAGGAGGAGGAGGAGGAGGAGGAGGAGGAGGAGGAGAGTTGGCTCAAATACTGATTTTCCACACCCTGTATGCTTGTATGCTCAGAAGAGAAGCAAAAGAGTTCTGGTGAAGAAAGCTTATTAACTTCAACAGAATTGTGATGGAGAGGGTGCACCAAGACAGCGTAAGGTTGCCTTAAAGCTTCTAATTCCCTATCCAGCTGCTTCCAACCATCCTAACAGGACAAGTGCAGGGAGGGTGGACAATTGAAACTCCGCAGTATCTTCCAGGCAAGGTAAACTGCAAAGTTAAAAGCTGCTGATAAAACGTCAGCCTTTAACAATGCACGTTCTTTGCTGCTGCTGCGCCACCGCTGGATGGTCATGTGACCCATCATGTGACCACCAGATGCCATTGTCTGGGAGGCATCCTTATACGCATACCCGCATGGGCACGGGCACGGGCACACACACATACGCAGTATTAACAGTGCGTGTTATATTGTATATAGAATTAGAATGTGTATAATGATGTTACACGGACAGAAAAAAAGTTACATTTGCTTTACTTTCTTGGAAAATAAAAAAAAATATTCATTTTTCCATTCACTTTTTTGAATAACTAAAGATTCATTTGACACAAAAGGACAGAAAGCAGTGAAAGAAAAACATTAGTAACAATAATGGAAAATAATATGATAAAAGAAAACTAGAAATAATTATTTAAAGTCTAGGAGAAAGCATTCCTTGCTTCCAGACAACTGAATTTTCATGTACTCAGTATAACACACTTTATGTGCAGCAGGTGGGTCTGTTAGTGTATTTCAATCCACCCACATGGGAAGCTGAACAGAAATAGCATCAAAGTAAAAGAACATACAGTACTTATATTACCACTCACACACTATGAGCTAACTGCAGACATAACTCAAAATGAAAGAAAAATGTTCCCCTCCAAAAAAGTATATTCATTTGGGGAACAATTCTTCATTGACAACGAGAAATTAGATTACATTTTTAGTCCATTCTGACTTTGATACCCATAAAATCATTGTAACTTCTTTGCAGTTTTGCTCTCCGCTATGTAATCATTTTCTGGTTAAATGTGGAAGAAAATCTCCTGAAAAGTATGCTGAGTGACTAGCAATTATTCTAAGGTAATATGAGCTTATGAGAACTACATCATTTGTACCCACTATTATATCATATTCTAATTTAAGGATATGCAACATTTTAGAGCATAACCAAATGCATTGCTACAAAGCCACAACGCCCACCTCTCTCCCTCCTGTTCTATCTGTGTCCAGGAAGCAAAAGGTCAGCTAGTTCTAGACAGGCTGAATGTCCTAGGAAGAAATAGGTGCAAAATATGGAAGGGGGGGGGATGTTTGTTGGAGGCACTCCTTGCCTTTCCTGGATACAGACTACTTGACCACTGTGATCCCACTCTCTAATAACCCCCAGGTTGGATTACAGCCATGCATTTTACATAGGGCTACCTTTGAAGATGGTCTGGAAGCTGTAGAATTCAGCAGTCAGACTGCTAACAGATATTTATGACTGAACGCACAAGTCATCATTCTTAAAAGGTCTGCATTTGTTGCCTTTTTGCTAAGCTGGGCCCAATTCAAGGTACTGATATTAACAAATAAAATCCTAAAGAGCTTGGGCCCTAAATGCTTGAAACACCACCTCTTCAAGTATAGAAGAAGAAAAGTTGGCTTTTCTACCCCATTTAAGGGAACTCAAAATGGCTAACAAAGCTTTCTCCCCACAACAGACTCCCTGTGAGGTAGGTGGGGCTGTGAGAGGACAGAAGAGAGCTGTGACTAGCCCAAGGTCACCCAGCTGGCTTTGTGGGGGAGTGCGGAATCAAACCTGGTACTCCCAGATAAGAGTCCAGCTCCTTAACCACTAGACCAGCCGTTCTCAACCTTCCTAATGCCGTGACCCCTTAATGGAGTTCCTCATGTTGTGGAGACCCTCAACCACAGGGGCAGAGCAGCTGGGAGGTGGGAGGGAAGGGCGGCAGGAGACTCGTCGCGACCCCTCTGAAAGGGTAATTTGACCCCCCAAAGGGGTCCCGACCCCCAGGTTGAGAACCACTTCACTAGACCAAACTGGCTCACTGAAGTGTGGAGAGAAATGTTAAAAACAGCAAAGAGTAAACAAAAACAAAATTAAATCTTATAGTAAAAAACTAGACTTCTGCTGGCTGCCACATGGGGAGTTGTGGGAAGAAGAATAGAAAGCTTTGTCAGCCGCTTTGAGTCACCTTAAACGGGTGAGAAAAGCAGGGTAGAAAAGCTACCTCCTCCTCCTCCTCCTCTTCTTCTTCCTCTTCAAGAGTGGGCCACTTGCTGTCAAAAAGATGATAGGGCGATCTCCGGGGAGAAATGCCCTCCTAGTGGATCCGGTTGCTGGGCAGATGTGGTTTTAAATGACAGCTGCTGGCATAGGCCGGCAGCCCAGTGAGGACGGTGCCCGTGAGGCCGTTCAGCACTATTTAAATTGACAACATCTACAACAATATTGAATAATGCCAGAAAGACATTACAGCCAGCGAGGAGCACAGCGTTGTTGGGATTAATTTCTAACAAAGATATAATACGCAAACGTAGTAACAAACAAGGCTCAGTCTTTAATTAAGTGTGCACCCTCAGAATGTAAGTGGCAGAGTTAGTTAATTAAAAAGAGATCAATGAGTAACTATGTTCAAGGAAAATAATATATTACGAGGCATACATGAGAACCAGACTGAGCATTAAAATTTTAATTTAAGGACTTGTGTGCAAGTTGTTGTGTCACAAACTCATACTGTATACACGTAAATAATGCAAAACAAATAAGCAAAACAAATATGCATACCTGTGTCCTTTACTAGAATAGAAGCAGCACGCTGCTTATACTTGTTACCAACACTGCTCCAGTGTAAACTGTGAGCAAATGTGGAGAGAGTAAAATTTTGGATAATTTGGATTACTTTGAAGCCCCAAAGCACAAAATTTAAACTTCCCAGGAAATTTGTAGTTGAACCGTTTACATAGGTTTTAAAATAACGGAGATTACCATAAATATAGAGGCAAAACCCATTTCAGACTCAAAAGCCAGTATTTCTTTGTTAAATCATTGCAAAGAATTTATTAAAAATACAGAAGAGAGGTTAAAATGAAACATAAGACCATATCAGAAACATATTTCATTAAAACATTTAAAGGAACAGAGATAAGCATGCAAGAACTTTAAACATGGCTAAATAACTAAACATCTTATATTGAGGTAACTTTATGTATTAAATTGATACTATTGAGACAACCAACATGTGGTCATACCCTCTGTGAATAAAAAATTGAAAATAAGAGTTAAGTAATAATTTCAAATCTTAGAGAAAAATACAAGCCAGCAAGTTGACTTACCTTCTGCGGGGAGAAACATCCAGGTGACATATAGGGTAGCGTTGTTTTTTGTTAAGGCTGCCCAATTTAGGAAATTATTCATTGAACTGAAAGGGGTGCCTTGTAAGGCTGATAGGGACAAATAATGGTGTTTTTAATTTCGTTTTTGTTTTTATACTTGTATGTTTTATATGATTTTATCTTTTGTAAACTTGATACGGTCATATGACTAAAGTTCATTCATTCCCTTCAGTATAATATTAGGAAGACCATTAAGGAAGAATGCGAAACCTGTCTGGGGCCAATATCTGCAAATGTATCTGAGAAGGCGTTGTCAAGGTTGTTCTATTTGTTCTATTAACCAGTTTGGTCTAGTGGTTAGAGAGCTGGACTCCTATGTGGGAATGCCAGGTTTGATTCCACCCTCCCCCATGAGGCCAGCTGGGTGACCTTGGGCTAGTCACATCTCTCCTCTGAGCTCTCACAGCCCCACCCACCTCACAGGGTGTTCTGTTGTGGAGAGAAGAATAGAAAGTTTTGTCAGCTGCTTTGAGTCCTCCTCAATGGGTAGAACGGGGTAGAAAAGCCGACACTGCTACTGCTGCTGCTGCTTCATCTATTCAGAGCAACATTCAGTGAACAGCTTCTTAGGGTACAGTTCCCTGTTTAGCATGACTGTGGTGTCTCTGTCAGGGTGTCATATGCAGGTAGGTGCCAGTGACAAATTACTCTAGGTAGTTTTATTCTTAGGTTTCCCAAGAATAAGACAGCTAGTTGTGGTCAAAGTAACAATCAGCTCACGCTAGAGCTGTGGTTCTCAACCTGGGGGTCGGGATCCCTTTGGGGGTCGAATTACCCTTTCAGAGGGGTTGTGACGAGTCTCCCGCCACCCTTCCCTCCCACTTCCCAGCTGCTCCACCCCTGTGGTTGGGGGTCTCCACAACATGAGCAACTCCATTAAGGGGTCGCGGCATTAGGAAGGTTGTGAACCACTGGTCTAGAGAGTCCTTGTGACAAAGTCAGGAATTCCCAGATTTAGACTGTTCATTCTTCATTCATGGGGACTCTATTTTCCATCTCTTTGACCACAAACTCCACTCAAAGCTGCGCTGCTCAGTTTCTGATGTTATCTTCTCATTAGGCTCAACTAAGGTGACTGGTCCCATTACACTGGTTCAGTTTGATGTTTAAGATCTCTTATTGTTGAATATTTGACTTCCTTATTCTATTTTCTATTTTCCAGTGAGATCCCATGCTGTCTCCTCTGCGATGAGGGAAGTTGGATACCAACTTACTCCTACAGTTGTGATCTTCAGAAAGCATCCAGTAGCACCATGAGCTGAGTCCAAAGTGCTGGAGATTGGAATGGCTCTTCAACAAAAGCATGATTCCCACTTCAGATCCCTGGGCCTGGAGAATGCTCCAACAATGCAGTATTTTTTAGCCGTATTAATGGCTGAAAAACGTGCTTCCCATCTGCTCCTGGTGACTGCCATAGCAACAGGGTGCTCCAGGAGTGTGGAGGGAGAAGGCCCAAAGACTGTCTCTTTCCAAATCCTGTTCTAGCTGTTGCTGCTGCTGCTCTCTAAATAGCTGTTACTACACACAAATGTTTTGTGAGATAGCAGTTCAGTAAAAGAAAGCACAAACACATAACTCATGTAGTTAGCCCACAACCAGCAATACTTCAATCAATTTGCAATACAGCAGTTATCTTCTGTATAAACTGCGTTTGCTGAGCCTCAAAAATGTGCTGTATTAATAAATCAGAATTACCAAATAAAGCTTTCCAGTTGGTGACTGTTTTGTGAAAGCACTCACTGTAGTAACTGACTGTATTCTGTAAATGCTGCTGTATGGTGGTGGTGATGCATTTTTATTATCTTTATATCCAAACACAGCACAGTATGTCTGAAGCGGGTTCTCTCTGGCAGTCTGAGAGAAAGATCTGATTTTTTTCCCCTGACCAAGACTTCATGACTTTTCTCTCTAGAGAAATTCTTCAGATTCATCTCTCTGTGAAGGGAGCTTGGCAGCTCAAATTCACAGCAGTTCTGAAGACTTTACATTTTTTCATTGCTAGTCCTTCAGAATCGTGTCTCTGAATCAACGGAGGCACAGCCAAACATTGAAAGCAAACAAAATGCACCTGTCACTGTATTTTGGCAATTCTTCTTTATTCTGATATCACTTGCTATTTTCAAAGCACAATTCTTAACCGAATCACCCTTTTCACATTTCTAAAGACTAAATGACACATGGAATAGGAGATTCTAGGAGCCCTTAGGCCTTGGCAATTATAGCTGTCATGTCTCATTTTACAATTCACTGACAAATTTGCCGTGGCTGGTTTTTTTTTTTTTTTTGCAAATTGATTTGTGCTACATAAACAAAAGACCGCTTAAATTTGTATGAAAATAACCTCAAGATTTTAAATTTCATTTTATTTTAATATGCCAAAAAGGGTAGCCAACCTGGTGGCCTCAAAATATTTCTGGCCTACAATTTCCATTATTCTTTACCACTAGCTATGTTGTCTGGAGCTGATAAATGTTTCATTCTAACAACATCTGTTGGTTCACGGGTTCCTCATTTCTAATGAAGATGAAACAAAATGCAGTTTAAATTCATTGTGTTCAGAGTTACAGCCTCCAAATATCTACTGTATATTCCGGTGTATAAGACGACTGGGCGTATAAGAGTTTGGGATATACTCTTCCTATAAGAAGACTGCACCTGGCATATAAGACGACCCCTGACTTTTGAGAAGATTTTCCTGGGTTAAAAAGTAGTCTTATATACCACAATATATAGTACTTTGAAGTGGAAAAGAACAACATGTGAGTCAAAGATAGTCCAGGCCATTAAAAACATCTGCAAGGAAAAGTAGCACAATACTTTTTTTCTACCTTAATAGTTTTATCTGATAAATGCATCCACAAAAAAAAGCCAAAAAGTGCTGATGTCAATGTAGCATCTCTATTTGTGATTTCAGAAAAAAGTGATTTCAGAAAAAAGTACAGTATTTTGAGGACATGACAAGGTCATTAATACATTCCTAGCAACGCAATTAGTTTAAAAATTCTGCATGTCATATTAAGTCTATCCGCACTATGACCACTGCACGGCCATCTTTGTCTCTTTCTCAGTCCCAGCTGTGCCTACTTCACTTTCTCACAGACTGGTTAATCTGGTATGCAGATAAGAGTCTGATAACTCAGGTTGTTTTGAAAGCCAGGTTCTATGTTATGTGAACCATGGGGGGGGGGGGGGGCATGAGAACAGAAACTTTACTGAGCTGCTTTGTATGCTAGACGCTTTCCTATATTTCTTGCATTCTCTTATTGCAATAAAGTGAGATAACATGCTGAAAGCATATTCTGCATTTTCTGAATCCTGGCTAGGTTTGTGATTCTGAACCAGCGCCACATGGATACACAAAATTTCATTACTTTCCTCATAACATCATCCTCACCATCAGATTTTCAGATGCTACTTTTCTGGGACTACCCATAGGATGCTGCCCTTATAAAATTCTTAGATTTTCCTTCAGCACCAAAAAATCTGATTATTAAAAGATAATGTTCCAGGTACAATGAACAGATCATTCACTTCCATCTGGACACACATTTAACATCATTTGATATAGCTTTTATTTTCAGTACAGCCTATTTTCTGCTTTTTTCTTTCACAGTTCCTGTTAGCTGCTGTCACCAACCTAGATGGACATGTTTGGCTTTTCAACACTTAACAAGAAGGAGAATCCAAGACAGACGAACTACCAGATCGAAACACCTGCCATGACTTAAGGTGGCTGGGTTGGCATGTTTCTATTTTCCCTTGATATTCATTCCTATTAAGGGCCAATAGAGTTTTTGCCTTTAGTACCACATGCTATGGTCCCAGTAACTCTAGGCCACCCCCAGCCTGATCCCAGCTTGGGCATTTTGCTGTTTCAAAGACAGTGATGCAACAGGAGCACTAGAGTTTTGCATGCTCAAGGAGACAGAACTTGAAGGCTCTTTTTGAAACCTCCCAAATTATATTTGGTTTGCAAGGGATCAAAATAGAGTTTGGTAAAATCGATGGTGGCTAGTTCCAGACAACCACTCTGTCCCCATGGGGGCAGGGTTCACCTTCTCTCTGTGAACTACCTCTATAAGGGTAGATGGGGAACTCTGGACTGGCTGACTGACTGGATTTTTACATTTTCCTACTAGTGTAGCCTAAAGGCAGTGTTCAATTAAAAAAAAGATAAAATAAAATGAAAATAATTTAAAACATAAAAAGTTCAGAGTGTCAGGTGCCTTCCACTGGACCAAAGTATTACCCCTGAGTCATTCTGATGCAATAAATGTTAATGTGTTTATTCCTTCAAACTGCACTATAGTTTTAGTAAATACTCACAGCAATAAGATTTTGGGTGGGTAAATCTTTAAAGAAATAACATAACAATTGAGATGTACTTACAAGCTGCTCAGATTTCACACCAAAAAGTTGTATAGTCTTGGCTACATTTTTTGATACTGCCAAGCTGAGGCATGGATCCACAGAAGCCACATTCAATTCACTGGAAGCAAAGAGCAGTCACAAGGGCTTAAATAATGGCATTTTAATCCATAAAGAGTTAATTCTGTTTTAACCCACAGAGGGGGAAAAATCCTTGCACTACATTAAATACATTTGTCCTCTAAAATCCATGAATATAGTCCATGCCCAATTTCTTCAAGAGACTGTATCAATATTGTATAAGAAAAGCCAAAGTTTAAACCAGAACTATACGGCAGTACGATAAATAAAATAACAAAATAAAGGTACAATTAATTCTAGAAAGAGGAAATCCATACCTTATTCTCTATACATGTTATGCCAGGCAGACCAGTATGTGCTGTTTGCACCTTGAGGATCTTAAGTGAAAATAGAGCCCTGAAGTAGGAAGGTCAGTTTGGCTTTGATAGTAATTAAGTTAGAGACTTTTTAAACGAGGTGATTTCCAAAAACAGCAATCAGAAAAGGAATGAGTTATGGCTCTAGCTCTGATACATTACAAAGTCTCTAAGATAGTGGTTCTCAACCTGAAAGTCGAGACCCCTTTGGGGGTCGAACTACCCTTTCAGAGGAGTCACGACGAGTTTCCCACCTTCCCACCCCATCCTCATCCAAGCTGCCCCATTCCCGTGGTTGGGGGTCTCCACAACATGAGGAACTGCATTAAGGAGTCGTGGCATTAGGAAGGTTGAGAACCGCTGTTCTAAGAGCATGGTATACCTGACAGAACCTTAGTTTCTTCATTGTTTCATTTGGGAATTGAATTCATTTGGGAATTCGTGGGCATTCTAATTATGCAGTACCTTTCTTGATTCCTAAATAATGCAGGACTCCCATATTTGAGCTCCACAAAAGAGCACTGGTAAAATTCTGGCTTCATATATCTTATGAATAGTTATTTAATTTATTTAGAACATTTGCGTATCACTTCCCATTAAGAAGAGATTAAAAGTTAACGTAAAAACGATTTAAAACAATAGGTCTTACACATCTGGGGTAATTCAGTAATTTTTGAGTAAATATTGGGACGCAGCAAAAGCTTTTAACAACTACTTAAATGTGAGGCCCATAAGCCTGAAAGTATTGGTGGAATATGATTAGCTCAACTTCCAGTTTCCTTGAATGGGAGTCTTTTCTTTTACCAAGGACTAACATTTTTAATTTATCTTTACTAATAGTCAGATTGTTGTTTTTCCAATATTGGATAAATATTTTTAACATTCCTTAATCTAACTGGGGTTGCAAGCATGAAGATCATGTCATCAGCATACTAAAGGATTTTTATTGGTCTTCCTATTGACTTATGCATGGGTAATTTGTTGTCTTGCCAGTTCACAATAGCATCATTCACATAAAAGTTAAAGAAAAAAGATGTGGTGACATACCCCTAGTTATGGTAGGGACTTCATGCATCAAGGCTAGGAAGGTGCTGAACTCACAATCACTTAATTTCACTGATAATTGCTACTGTATCTAGTGAGAAATCAGTTTTCATCCTAAATTCAGAATTTAAAGAAAGGGGGGAATTTGTGTTCCACATTCTGTGTGAAAATCTTAAGTACTTACCTTGCAATGGTTTTGATGATGCTATCAAGCTCATCAGTCGAAGGAGGATTGCGGCCTCCAGGGGGGAAGACCAGGTTGATTGGGTCAAAGAGCCGAGATAATGATTTTGACAAGTAAGCAGCTTCATAAGGTTGCAAAGAATCTTTCAGTGAAGTTTCTGGGCTAGATAGAAAAGGAAATGAGTTAATACATATTTTCTTGTTTCTTGACAGCAATTTATAAACTTATGATGGAATTACAAGCTTCCAAAATAACAACTTTGAAAGACCTATGGGAAATGCAAATGATATGCAAATGAATATATCAGATCAAAAATGGAATAATTTGTTCAACAAAAAACATACATGGTACACATCAACAAAAATAATGGAAACTTATAGAAATATATTATATAGATGGTACCTTACACCATTAAGGTTTGCTAATATAACAAGAACAAACAATAAAGATTGCTGGAGAGGTTGCCAACAATTACCTATATATTTTCATATGGTCTGGCTTTGCCCTTCTGTGCAGCAATTTTGGACTGAGGTACATGAACAAATAAGGCAAATCTTTCAAATAAACATCCCATTTTCACCAAATATTTACCTATTGCATGACATTATTGAATTAAATTTAGATATAAATGCACAAACGATTACATTATTTGATAGCTGCAACTCAACAAATATTGGTGAAAAATTGGAAATATCCTGATAACCTAACAATAAGAGAATGGGAAAATAAAATATGGAAAATTATGATAAACAAATTTATCACATGTAAATAGCGTCAAATGGAAGATAATACTAATCAGTATTTTCGCCAAACATGGGAACCATGTATAGAAAGATTGTTAGCACAAACAAATACATGTATCCCAGAAAAGAGTTTTCTATTAAAGTGGCTGTACGTCTAGATAGAAGCCACGATTAAGTCAACTGGATTGGTCTATTACAGGGGAGGGGGAGAAGGGATGTATTGGTACATTTTGTGTTTATTTATTGTTGTTCTTACTAGAGGCATGTATATATGTATGTAAGTTAAATATGTTACTGTCTAATAAATATTTGGGGGAAAAATTAATACAGCAAAAATACATATTTTCTTGTTTCATATAAAAAAATGTAGTAGTAAGCTGGACTAAATTATCTTATCTAGAAACCATAATAGTCGCAAAATAATTCACCCCTACAAAAATCTGTCCATTAATTGGTTCTGGCAACTAAACAGTAAATCTCCTTTGAATCCATTATCTCCAATCTTTATAACTAACTTGCCCTAAGGATCCCATAACCTAGACGTATAGGATGCCCCACTGGGTTGCTGGAACTTTTCCTGAATTTCAATTGCTGTCTCTGCTAGGCCAGGAAACTTAATGAAATACACGGTTGGTAATTTTATCAGAACATTTTTAATCCTTATTTATTATATTGAAACTTTAATGAAAGAATAGAGAATCTGTACCCTTCTAGACAATGTTGCCCAGTTCCCATTAGTCTGAAGGGTCAGATACAAACAAGGATCAGATACAAAATTCTGGTTCTAACAGATACAAGTTCCTCATCCAATCAATTTGGTTGACCACTATTTTTGCTTTTTCTTTGTTTGCTAACAAAGCCAGATCAGTCATCTTCTGCTTTTATGTATTTTGTTGCAGGTTCTGGCCCAAATTGGTTTGGGGAGGCTTATTATGGCATAATTTAATTCATATTTGTTATACTGGATATTAATCAGAGAATGGCTACTGTTCAGCTGTAGAACAACTGCCTACAAAGTAGAAAGTTATAAATCTGAACTCTGGCATCTCTCCAGAAGAAGGAACGGCAAATCATCTCTGTAGTCACTCAATGGTTCACAACAGTATCCGCTACTATCATCCACTGATTCCAGGGCTCGCATATTAAGCAAACCATACACTAGAATTCACATGGATTCTCAAAATGACATGCAGTGCTTATATACTGTATAACAAAGCATGCTGCACTCCATTAAAATGTCACCAAAATGGTGCTTACTGCTACAAGTTGGAGAGTATTGAGTTTTTTGTTTTTGTTTTTAATTTTTGGTTATCTAATTAACCTTATGATACACATACTCATAATCCTGCTTCTTTTGTATGAATATGTCCTGGGCATCATCATCTAGCTCTGGAAGTTCACTGAAATGTTCTGTACTTCCATTGGTAATGAAATTTCGTTGAATAATTTCACTATATTGTTTGAGCCGCTTCCAGAGATCATTATAGAGTCTCAGTAATTTAGGGTATTCGCCTTCAAAAGCTTGCTTCAAAAACGTGGAAGCTGGAAGAGAAAATGAATAAACAAATAAATACATCAAAATAATCTGTTTTTGTGATCCTTCCAATTTAAAAAGCCACCAAGAACGGCAATAATAAGTACAGCATTATAAGAGGATCTGCCTAGATGATACTTTAGGACTATATTCAGGGAAGTCCTATGAACTATTAACAGGTAGGATAAATGAATTGGGAAAATCTGTGGTACATGTGTTCTAGCAAAAATGCTGTTTGCTGCTTCTGCCTGTGGTGGCATGCAGAGAACGTCTGCAGAAATAATGAGACAAGGAATTCCAAACAAAAGTCTCCCTTTGATGTTGGTGAACTACATTTTGGTCCGCAGTAGATCAAAACACGCTTCTGGAAGCTGAAAGAAGGCTTGCAATGGAAGCATCATACGCTTTTCACTGCTATGACAGTCATGATTTGTAGGATGCCATATGCTTGCACACCACCACTGTTCTATTTCAATTTGCATTCTGCTTCTTGGTTTTAATCCTGAATTTATTGCTTTAGTAAATAGTTAACAATATTTTTATGGGAAATTATTTTTCATTAACAACAGAATAGTAATTTAGACTAGGGATGTGTGTTGGATCCGGATTCTGAGGATCATACATAGCACACGTGACTCAAGGAGGGACTCAAGTGGCTACTTTCTAAAAGCCACTTTTTGGGGCTGCCCTGCCCTCTTCCTCCTGGCGTGAACGTGCCACCCATAACCAACTCCTTCACGGAGCCTAGCTGGGTGGCTGCCGCTTGCATGGATGGATGAAAAACAGCACTGGGCAGCCAGCAATTCTTTCCCCTCCTCTCCCCATTGCCCATGGCACAAAGCAGCAGCAGCAACTCAAGCCTCCTTCGCCCGCTCACCTCCACAGCCACCATCCCAGTAGGGGTTCCCTCTGAAAAAAGCACCCTGGCTCTGCTGCCGCCTGCACACACAGCCTTAAACATTCACACATCTCCCAGAACCTGCAGCTGCTTTCCTTCCTTTTCCCTTTCTAAATATCAGAACTTTTAAAGAGCCAGAATTGCAACATTGTTATCAGGTGTGAAGTGGGTGAATTGCTACAGTCACCGCTGCTGTACGGGGTGGATTTTTACAGTGAAATCACTAACTTTGTAAGCAAGCTACTGGGGAAGGGAAACCCTAAACATGCATTCTTATCCCACTAAAACGGTACCGTTCCCACAATAAGAAATGTAAAACGTTTCAAATGCAAGAACCGGAGCGAGACCTGTTGAAATGAGTGTTTACACTTATAACGCTTTGGGGCGATTTAACATGTGGAAAGCATGTTAAGCCAACCTGACGTGGGGAATGCGAGGATCGAAACCGTTTCAAAACCATTTTAAGCTTGTAATGGGAACAGCCCCAGAATATATCTTAATTTGAAATAATGAAAAATCTTGTGATATCTTAAAAATAACAAATTTATTCCAGCACATGGGGTTTAGTTGGGCACTCTCTGAATGTTCTTCTCCAGTGGACCAAGAAGGCAGGTCCAATGAATGTTCAGATTTAGCTCTCAGCAGAAGGCGGCAAAAGCAGACATGGGTATTAACAGCCCTCCCTCCTCTGGTCTTATCAGTTCTAACAATTCTGCTTTGTATGTTAGGGAAGGTGCATGGCCCATCTGAACTATTCTGCCTATCTATCCCTAAATTAGTAAAACTCCAAAGAAAAGTTAGGAACCTAGTATTTCATTAGTGACATCTGAACTAGACTAGCGTGAAGCTTTCTAGTTTGGCCCACTAAAAGAATGTTTATGCTAAGTCATCAGCAACTCTATACAAGTCTTGTTTATAATGTTTGGAAAATATGATTATTATTTCCCCATGTCTTATTTCCTCAAATAGGTCATTTACACAGAAAAGCCATTTGCTCCAACTGAACTTGACCAATGAACTGCCTGACGTTGTGATTTATATGCTAAAGCTATACAAGGCTTCAGCCAGTAAGGATTTGGCCTGATGGTTTCTGATGGAACCTAGAGAAGAGACAACAGACAAAAGGTGCCCTTCAAACATCCAAGTATGCCATCAAGTCTCCAGCAGACTGAAAGTTTGTTATCCTTCAACAATTCCTTGGATCAGAAAATCACTGGCCAGATTAGTACTGAAACTGATGCTGTCATATTAAGGACCACTGTAGAAGACTAAAGAAAGACTCTTGGAAGACACATCATACAGCAACTTCTTTGTCATCTACATTTCAGAGCCACTTTTGAATCTACATAACATTCGGCTCTTAACAAATTATTCAAAGCAATAAAACCTATGGGAAACTAGAGGAGAAGTTCTTGCCCATGATGATGTCACTCCATTATTTTCAAATCATTTCCAGTAATTGTTTTGGAAAACAAATAGTCCTGAAAGGGCTAGAAAAAAGCACATCCCTCTCTTTAGGAATCGCTCTGATCTGAAGGAGGTCCTGGCAAAAACCAAAACGCGGTTGGACCAAATTTTGTGCTATTCCTTCTCCATCAAAGTTGTTTTGTTTTCTTCCTTTAGAAAAACCATGTCTCACACATCACCTTCTATGACCTGTACATTGAGGAAGGAAGTGATACAGCCTGAACTGCTTGCAATAAGAGGAACGGACAGGATCTGAGAGGGCAGAGCTACTTATCTTCTGACTCCTTTTGCAACTGACTGAGGGTAAAGGGACTATACTCAAATGTCTATGCAGTTCCGCAGCAGATCCATTGAGAAGTTCATGTACTACAGCCTTTTTCACCAGATGTGGGTGGCTGCCATTGCAATCGAAAGGCACAAAGATCCTCTCACACGTCACCTTCTATGACCTATACATTGAGGAAGGAAGTGATACAGTTCAGGCCTGGAACATGGCAACTGTGAGAAGTCCTCTGAGAATCTATCACAAATTAAACTCTTTCATCCTAGTGTCTTAGTGTATTTTTAGGAACAGTGCAGTATGTCAGGAAGCCACTCATATTAAACTCGCTTCTTAATAACTTGGTTACTTGGCAACTGCATGACTGTTTACAGATAGTTTAATATCTCCAGCTTTTAAACGGGATATTTAGATAGCCGGTGCTACAAAGCTCCTTGCACAGCTGCTTTTGTTCACTCACTCACACATAAACACACACACACACACACAAAGCAAACACCAAAACACAGTACCGTATTGTACTGTTGTAGCAAACCACAGAAAAGAAGCATTGTTTAGGTGGCCGCAACATCCCCTTGCCCTTAGAAGAATAAATGCACATTTTCTGAGATTATTCTACTAACTTTATTGTAGCTTAGCAACACAGCAGGGTGAAAAATATACTTATTCTTAAGACAGTATTCTGCTTATCATGTCCTCCTTTCAAAAATCTCAGAGTACCCTACAAATGTAAATAGTGACTGCGAAGGAGTAACTGAAGGAAAATTAGTCCAAAAGTTTCATGGCTGAGGAAGCGTATAAATTCAATCTTTTCATGGCCCAAGTCTGTGGCTCCTACTGATGGTATGAATGTTCATATTATTCCTTCGTTTCTATTAGTCTTTTATTTTGAACCAACGATGATGCTATCTGAATGCGTATTTAGAAATGTTTATATATACAGCTCAACTGGAAATACTTATGGCTAATTTTCTTTAAAGTATCTACAATGTGAATATACAAATAAGGCTGTTCCTCAATTACAGCATTCCAACTAAAAGTCTTATTCTAGGCACCACTATTACATTCATAGGATTATGAAAGATCCAACTTATTCAGTAAAGCAGTTGTGTTGCAGGAAATAGAATTTTCCTAGATTTCAAACTGAAGCATTGGAATGTTGTAAAAAAGGGGGAGAAAAGGTGATTTCCAGCTAATATTCTCTTGCATGCTTTGTGGTTGCTTGGGTCTCATGGGAATCTAGGAAATACTGTAAACATAAACTGCTTATCAAGGCTTTAATAACTTGTGCTAAATTAATTATTGCTCAATTCTTGAAAGATTCCCAATCATTATCTACAGAACTTTGGCTTCAAAAAGTATGGTCAATAATTTTAAATGATCTTATCACAGTGCAAAGGAACATTATGGTGGACTCTTCAGAACAGACCTGGTTTTTGGGGAAATGGTCAACATTAAATAGACTATAAATAGACTGGGGTATCAGGTTGTGGCTGCCAAAGTTAGAGTACTCATCCTTTCAGGGATATACTACACAGAAAAGTTGGTGCATCAGTCTGAATGGGGAGCACGTTTAGTCTGACCAACCATAATCACAAAAGGTATAAATTCTGCAATTTCAAGATGGCTGGTAGAGGGTAGCAGTCACTTCTATCCTTAGCTCATCACTTATAACATAATGGCTGTAGCAAGGATGGGAACAAGTGAGTGTGGAATTACAGCATGAAGGTATTTTCAGAAACTAAAATAACTGTACGCTGTATCCAATACTTACAGTTCGTTGCTTTCTGAAACTGAGAGGTCAGAGTCTGAGTTACTGATGTCCAAAACACGTACAGAATGTCTGATTGTCCATCCTGGAAGAAAAATACACGATGTTTATGTATAGATATCCCAAATTCCAAACTGGGAACATCTTATTATTTAAGTCGAAAGGACTCTATTCCAAAATTATTTTGAAGGTTACATTCAAAAGAAAAGTCCAGTACTCACGATCAAGTTAGCAAGAAATGCCATGATGATAAATAAGATGGTAAGTATAAAGTTTTAATGATCTAATTTTCAAAATGATACAGAATTGGAAGGCATTACAGCTAGTTTTGGAGGCATGAGTTATCTATTTATGGTACATAAATCCCACCTTCCCTTTGAGAACCCTAGGTAAAGGAAGTAAGCATGTTATAACCAGGTATATGAAAAACATATAATGTACGTGCCTGGCAAACTTCTAGAGTGAGGCTGCTCCAAAAGAGTATGGATCCTTTATAGACCATGGCAACTCCCCCACTCCACCCTGCAAACCTGGGCTTGGGGGGGGGGGAAAGCAAATCTGAATTAGCACCAGGCCTCCCAGTTCACCCATCCATGTCTTTGTAATGCGCACCAGGTCGGCCCTATCTCATACAATTAAGTCACAAATGAAAGACAATTTGTTTTGGACTGACCTGGCGTTTAACAACAGCACCATCAACAGGCACCTCCATATTCTGAAGGAGTGATAACCGCATTGCCATATCTCCCCCTGCCTGTTGATATGCATGACATTCCTCTCTTTTCTCATGCAGGAATGTGGCTCTGTCTACTTTGCAGAACCATTCTGGCAGAATGACCTTGGTTGTGCTCACTCCCATCACAGGGACAAGAAGAGAACCTCCTGGCTCTTACCCAAGAACTAGATCTAGATGTAAACCCCACCACCACCACCACCACCGCCTCTCACTCAATTTGCTCTTGTGGTTAAGAGTGCCAGATTCCTATCTTGTAGTTTCCTGGTCTGAGTCTGCTCTCCTATGTGAAGCCAGCTGGATAACCTTGGGCTAGTCACAGGACTCTTTCTGAACTCCCACAGCCCCACCGACCTCACAGGGTGACTGTTGTGGGGAGAAGAACCAACGGTTTGTCAGCCACTTTGAGTTCCCTTAAACGGGTGAAAGAAGTGGGGCATAAAAACTGATTCTTCTCCTATTCCTGGTCCACCTGGAGAACACTCAGCCTCTCAGCCTCCTCCCCTTGCCTTGCCTTCTGTAACCCTTGCAGCAGAGTGGCAAAGCCAGCCAGGAAGATCTGAACACTTCTAAACATTTTTTTAAAGGCAGTCTCTGCCATAAAAAGAATTTAAAATGATTAAACAACAAAAATAGTTATAGCTACCTTTAAAAAACCCAGTCTGCCCAAACAGGCCTCCAATGGGCACTACCATTTGGCTGCTATCCAAGGCCACCGATTCATGTGCTCTGTTACTTAAATAACCGTGTCCCCTGATGGGTGTTTTCTGCAGGGGTAGATGAGTTTCCAGAGTCCAGATGCAGCAAGTCTTCTTCAGCAGGAGAGGAGAGGGGAGCAGCTCCTAAGGTTCTTACATGACAGCCTCTGCTTGATGTCATTCTAGTACTGAAAGTACTGAGCAGCCTTCACAGTTCAGATGAGGAGTAAGAGGAGAAGGAGGAGGCAGAGCCCAAAGAAACTGAAGTGACAGCTGAGGAAATAGTCAACATCCCTAGCTGAGGCCCAAGAGCACGGCTGAAAAGCCAGCTATGGAGGAGGAGGAGAAGGAGGAGAAGAAGAACAAGAAGAAGAAGGCTGCTTCTGCTGCAGTGATTATATCCCAAGACCGTCAAGGCTGCATGCGCACTCACAGAAGGCCGTAAGGACCCATGGTAGAGAATATAGTGATTAACTCCAGCTGGCTGAAGGAGAATTGGCATTTAGCTCCCTCACTGGAACTCAATCTTTGCTGATAGCAGTATTGCTCATCTTGGTTTGTTCCTGTCTGCCTCATGTTCTTCCTGCTTTTATTAAAATTCTGGATCTTGACTTTTTGGCTAACCTTCTCAAGCACACTTCTGGACAACAGACTTAGTGTGATTTTATTTTGTAGCAGCTGGTAAGAAACCATGTGCTTTATTGTTTTATACAACAGGCTGCTGGCAAGCAACAGAAAACCGGATTCTCACGTTCTTTCAAATTTTCATTTTCTTAAAATGGTAATTTAGGGAAGTTTTTGTAGCTGGATTTAGATTTTTATTGGGTTATATAACCTAGAAAAACAACTTTAAAGTATTCACAGATTTTTCATTAGGAAAACAGACTTGTGGTCTATCAAGGCTAGCATATTGTTTTCCCAATCGGATCTCACTAAATAACTTTTTATGAATTTATGAGCATTTCTGAGAATTACACAAATGTATTTTGACTGTTCTCCTGGATGATATCTAGATACTTCCTAATAAGCCAAATTTTTTTTTAAAAAAAGGTAAACCACAAGAACTTACGTAAAGCAAAATAATGTGTAAAGTCAGTATATTTGGGTGAGTTTTTCTGCTACTTTACATAATTTCAGAAGGGTTAATTCTTGAAAAATTTTTATTTGTTCTTTATTAATTCACAATAAAGGTTTTTGTGGGAATTATCCTAACTGAATCATGCAAAATATGTTTTATTGTACCACAGTTCAAATGCAAAGACACTGGAAATTGTCAAAGTTGTGGTATATTAGCTGACCTACTACAAACAAAAATTAGTTCAGCTTATTTATTTACTGAATTTTTACAGCAAGCCAACAATGAAATGTTCTTGGCTCTGCTCACAGTAGAAACACATTAGATGGAGCTTCCAATTTCTTTCTGAAAATGCTGATAACAGAAACATAACTCAGGATCTGTAACTACTTATACTTTATCAATTCAACTTGTTTCTTCAAAGATACAACATCAGATGTGTTGGGTCCTCATGCACATTCACTGTAAAAGCAATATGTTCATTCTTTTTATAAATTCTTTGTGATCCAATACATTTGATTTGGGATATTAGCGAATTACCAGTTAAAAACTGCATATATTACTTAAGGGAACTACATAAATAGACAATTTAAGAGTGACAATATTCATTCTTAAAGCCACAAAGATTAAAATCTGGAATGTTGAGTGAGATACATATATTGTTGATTTTATATAAATTGATTTGATTTTATATAACATTTGGTTTTTAAACTGATTGATCGGATACAAAAATCACTAGTGTTGCATGTTGAGAAAGGCTTCCCTAATCTTAGTTGGATCTAATTTTGTTTTGTTTTTTTAATAAAAAAACCCAACAACTTCCAAATGGAATTATTCTAGAAATGGCATTTTTTCCTTCAGCATTTTGATTCCCATAATGTACACTCTAAGCAACATTTGGTGATCTGCATCTGTAAGTGCACCAGTTCTTTGACAATTTATAAGCCTCACATGTAAGCTAAATGGTTCCTAGGAATATAGGACTAGAAATACACATGTAGGAAAAACAGAGATGTCCTCAATATGCTGGAGCACATTCACTTTCTAAGCTATGGACAAATTTCTGCATTAATAAAATTGTATCTTCTGATCTGATAAAGCAAAAACACAGAACAAAGGAGTAAAAAATCATAATATATTTTTATTACAGATCTAATTTTAATGGTTTTACAGAATAATTTTCCAGCCCGAAGTTCCGGTAAAGCAGAAAAACTGCATTTGTGGCACATGTTATATCACATGCATTTATAGACACTTAGAACAGTAATACAAGCTCCAAATTTAGCTTACTGCTGCCTAGTCATAGGATTATAAGATTATTCCTGAAGGCATAACTGCTGGTACTGACAGAACGGTGAACCTACTTGTTCACGGTAATCTATACTGATACTACTGTTCAAAAGTATTCTACTCAATTACTCCTGAAGAATCAATGAATTCCTCAGAATGAGCCAAAACCTGGCATGCTGTGTCATTTATTCTAACAAGCAATGACATTACAGCTGCAATCTAAAAGTCTTATTTCAAATTATTTCTTCAACATTAAGACAGAACAAGTGGCCTATTTTTAGACAAAACATATTTATGGGCTCATTTATAAAAATCACCAGCTTGCTGCCTGACTTTTGCAACTAATCTGTATTTGAAAGTAGGATCTGCTAGCTCAAAATCAGGAGGAAAATCATCACAGGAGGAAATGTGGACAGGGTTCAGTGGATTAACAATGCAGGATGCCCCACAAGTGTGTACTGTACCATCCACCTGTGTCAGGCAGTGTACACTGGTTAGGGAGCTGGACTTTTATCTGGGAATACTGGGTTTGATTACACACTCCTCCATGAAGCCAGCTGGGTGACCCTAGGCTAGTCACAGCTCTCTTCTTAGCTCTCGCAGCCCCACCTATCTCAAAGGGTTTTCTGTTGTAGGGAGAAGAATAGAAAGCTTTGTCAGCCGCTTTCAGTTCCCATAAAGGGGTGAGAAAAGTTGGGTAGAAAAGCCAACTCTTCCTCTTCTCTTTTGTTCGGGATGTATTTTTCAGAACACTGACATAAGTTAATATGAATAGTGAGGTCCACAGCCCATTTAGACTGCCCATTCTCAGCAATTTAGAACAATATGTAAGACTAGATCCTGGGGCTATGTTTGCACTTGGCCAATAGACTGACACAGGTGACCACCTGGAATGTGTTGTCTGCACTATGGAAGAACAGACAAGGTACTGGATGGGGCATGGTTCAATATGTAACCCCCAAGACTGTTTCACCAAGCATCTGGAAGTGGTGCCAGAAGTGGGCTACTTCCAGGCACCCCATCGAAATAGACCCAGCCAGCAATTCTGAAGTCCAGAAACTTTTCATCCCTAGCTCCCAAAGTTGGGCTGAGATGGACTGCCCACAATGTACATAGTGTTTGGTGGGAACCAGCAGCAACCTGGTTTGCCAGCTTCAAGCCAGCTTTATATGGGATAGCCTGCACCACGTGGATAAGCCCTATGAATCTTTGGGTTCATTTACCCATTTGGCAATGAAAGCTAACTGGGTGATCCTAGGCGAGCCACAATAAAATGTGCAGATAAGAATGATGTTTCTCACCTTGGGCTCTTGAGAGGAACAGTGCTGTATTCCATAAATAAATCAACAAATTCATGGAAGATGGCAAATGCTAACTGTCCTTTTAAATATACTAAATTTACAGTAACACCTATAGCCACAGCATTTTGGCAGCAACTATTTTTAAGGAATCAAAGCTAAAAATGGGGGAAATCAGATCAATAGTGAATAAAATCACCCTGATTATTATCAATACAATCAGCCACTGGAGGGAGTGGGGGAGAAGGAAGCATGTAGGGCAAACCTCCCAAATGAGGTAAATCTGAAGGGCTTAATAGTGTCATGGGGAAAGGCAAACCCAGGAATACATTTATACTATTTAGTGAGCCTTTTCTTGCACTTTTCTTTCAAAAAGCATGAGACGAAGATATTGGTCTATTCGGCTATCATAAAAAAGACAAAACAGTTGAAAAGTCAGAAGCAGAAAACGGAGAATTGCTAGGTCATCCTTATGTGGATGGATTCTTTCTTTCATTCTTTAGTTTTATTGAAGTCTCAGAGTAGGTTATGACAATAAAACAGATTAAAATCCATAAAACAAATAGCCCTCTTCCCCGACTCCCATGTGAAATACAGAACAGCCAGACGGCTCTTTAAGCTGCTTCTCGTCTATAAACAGAACACGGGGCAGGTTCTCCTTCGCGAAAACCGCACAACTACTGAGCATTTTGCTGAACGTCAACAGCGAAGTGACAACAGAACATCTTCCTTCAGCAGCAGTTGTTAAAGACACTTGCTATACAGACTATAGCAATTGATCGGATTTTTAAAAAATCCTAAATTTCTCATCCTGGTTTCCATAAATAAGCCAACACACATTGCCAGAAGTTACTTAGAAATTCTCAGATAAGTTAAATTCCCAAAGGAATTTGTTATCTTCCTGAAAAGTGTGCTCTGCTGATAAACCTTTTATATTATTTGGTGCTGGCATGCCTCAGCCTTTAGGGACATCTCCCTGATTTTGTCTGATCTCTTTGTCCCATCTAGGGATGGGCATGAATTTTTTTTTAAATTCAATTTGTAAAGAATCAAATGCAAGAAAATCTGTATTTGTTTGAATAGATCCCCTTTGCATGTCATGGGATTCAAATTCAATACAAACGTTCCATGCAAATTCTCTTTGAATCCTATTTGAATCCACTACGTATCCAGACCCTTGGATCTGTTTCAAATGAGACTGTGGCAGCCGCTTTGTACGAATGTATCGAAACATTTGATTCGAATTCGAATGTCAATCTTCGAATGTGCCAATGTTCAATTCAAATTTGAACGTTCGCATTCGGCCAAATTCGTATGAATTTCAGACATTAAGAATATTTGTGTCCATCCCTAGTTCCATCTCAGGAGATGCAAGAGACGTGGTGGATTTTGGAAGCAGTCACAGGCTGGATATGGACCAATAAATTGAAGGTGAATCCAGAAAGGAAACACATACTCATGCATTGAGCCCTAGAGTGCTCCCAGATGGGAAATAAGCTGGGAATTCCCTCTGCAGCCCTTTCCAATCTGGCACATGGGACAATGGGTATCTTGCGAAGGGAATTTGCAGCTGCTTCCTGTCAGTCCGACAGGAAGCTTTAATCACCCACCGTATCCCTGGGATCTTTGAACTTAAAAGCTGCTGTTTAATCAGCAGCTTCTAACTTTGAGGGGGGACTCACAGGGGATACTGAAGGGTGATCAAAGCAGTATCTGGAGGCAACCCAAATCTTATAAGTATGGACACAGTTTGTTGTAGGCAGAGTTGTACTGCCTTAAAAAGAATGGGTTTGTAGTTATGAGATAAAGCTATGATACAGCTGATCAGCCAAACTGTTGCCAGGTGTGAACCTTTGACAACCTCCCATTTGGACCACTTCTTCTTCTCGTTAAATGGTAGTGAAACTATTAGCTTGTGCAGAGAGTAGTAGCCAACATACTCACAGGCTTCATCAGCTGGAGTTACATGACTGAAGCTTTGATTAGACATGGGCTGATGGAGACGGTGGTGGCCCGCCACTAAAGAGACGGGTGCCCTTGAGTTATACTGGTTCATTGCAGCTGCCTCACTGGAGTGATTTACAACTGTAAATACAGCTCATCACTCCACTGCTATGCCAGCAACGGGCATTAGACAGAAACCCAAACAGGCACAGGAAGAGGAGAGCCCAGTCAAAGAACTTGTGAAGTACAAAATCCTGCAGTCTCCCCTCCCATCTCCACAAGTGAGAGCATACAGCAGGCTTCTGCAACCATGTGAGCCGTGGTCATGAGAACATCAACCTGCTACTTTTCTAAGGGCCTTCAATACTTCAACTATTGTCAGCTGACTCAGAACCAAATTCAGCTAAATTACATATGAAGCCTTAATGGTCCTGAATTCCAAATGTCAGAATGAGTGCCCTCAAATACAGGCTTGCTTAGGTGTTAAGCCAGGGAGTGGAGGCTCTGTTAATGGTATATAATGCTTTACAATGGCCTGTTCATGATGGCTTCAAGGTTACAAAACACCTTCTTCTGCATACATTTCATTGGCAGGTCAAGGTGTATCAATTAAGCCCAGGCCCTAAGCATTCATGTGAAGTTGAAAAATAGATGTATTTTTATCTATCTTATTTAATGTTTTTGTCTGTTTCGTGCATCTGTCTTACTCTTTCTATATTCTCCTCTAGGATCATACATAATACAAAATTATAAATCTATCCATAGGATTCCACATACCTGTTAATAGACTGATCATTTCAAGGAAATTCAATATATGATCCTTATCCTGGTACTCCAGAATATGAAAACAGAAATGACCAACAGCCACAATTAAATCAAGAGCCAATTCTTATTAACTGCCTCAAGTAGGGAGAGTACAAATATAGAAACAAGCCTCCATTTCTAAGCACTTTGTGTACATCTAACACTGTTATTTTTATTTGCATAATTCCAAACTCCATTATGACACACATTTTCCACGCTTTAGTAATTTGATTAGAAGATGAAAGTATATTGAGCACTATGTCGATTTGAAATGCATTGCTCAGAAGTGTATTAACATACAGCTATTTACTGCAGGTTCACAAAACAAAAATACCTTCCTAGGAAGACCTCCCTAAATGTTTGTAAGAAACAATACAGGACTGTAGAAGAATTAACAGTTCTGTACTGTAGGCTCTCCTGAGATTCCACTAAGAAAGACACACACGCGCTATTTCTATAGCAACGCAATTGCCAAATGTTATACTCAGAACAGAAGCTATCATTTTGAGTTGTAAAAAAAAATACAGTTTAAAAAAAATCAACATAGAAACAGACAGGAGCCTAAACCTCTGAGTATTTATAAGACATACAGTCCTGGATTCTGAACTTTTTTAAAAATCCAAATCAATAATTTTGGGAGATGGGGTGGGTGAGAGAAGGTGGGCATATGCAAGTATTATATCGTTTTGCATCTATATATCAGTAAAGACTACTAGAATTTCTGATAAGAAGGGAGACAGGGGGGAGACCAGCATCCCAGAGTCACCAAGGCGACAGATGGATATCTAAAGTGGAATTGCAGCAGTAGCAGAAGATGACTGAAAAGATAACATTGACCTCACTAGTAATTAGCAAATAGAATGCAAAATGCAGGGTTTATGTTCCCATTTCCTGCGGGAACGGGCATCCTGCCTTTAGAATAAACAAATGTAAATGAGTTTTGTTGTTCTTTTAAAAGTTGCTAATGCGGCCAGACTAAGATCCAACCACTTCCCTCCTACACGACACTTCATATTGCCTGAAAAAGGAGGGTTCATAATTAAAAGTGCTTTGGTTTTTAAGGGAATATCAGAACTGCCCCTATTTTTAACTATCGGTTTAAATATTAGTAGTGGCAGCAGACATGACTGTATCTCATCTGATGTTCATGTTGTTCAAAAATGTTCATATTTTCTTCAAGAGATATTTGGAATGTGCATGTATTTCTATTTTTAGGCATTTAAAAAAGTTTAGCCCGGCCAGAACACTGCAGCAATATGGAAAGAGAGACAGGGTGTGGGTTTTTCTTGCACAAAATGCAGCATTAGTCTCTAAGCAACAAAATATCAAGTACTGAACTCAAATAGTCAGAATGAGGACTATGTTACACCTTCCTTAAAATCACATTTCATTATTTGCCTTATATATGGATATATTGAATTATTAAGTGTAACACTTCCTTTCTTCTCACAAAACAAAAGCTGCTAACAGCTTTTGAAATAATATTTAGCACCAAGGTGGGAACATTACCTTTGCTAGTTCATCAATGAAGCACACATGTGTAACTGGATCTCTTTTCTTAGCCAATACTTTCTGCAGATGTTGCACCTGAAAATTAAATTAAATGTGACTTTTAAGTGTGATTTATTCATATATAGCTTTTGGAAATCCCAAGACTATGACAAGCTACAGCATGTTTTAATGAGCAAAATACCTGTCCACAGGCTGCACAGATCTGATCCATTAGTTTTTCCATATTAGTCCATAGAGCTGCTCTGAAGGCTGCAGTGTTTCCTGGTGTTGGCATTGCAGCTCGCCCAGGACCACCTAGAAGATATTATAAGGTTTGTTGACAAATAAATTTCTACCATCAATTTTGAGGACAGTTTCTAAACTGCTATGACAGAAGAGTCAAAGTCGTCGTGGGCTACTCATGTGTGGCCCAATCTAGCAGGTCTCCTCTTAAATTCTTAAGAGGCATTGTTCAATACAGTGTTTGGTTACAACACACTATGTAGAGCAGTGGTTCTCAACCTTCCTAATGCCATGACCCTTTAATACAGTTCCTCATGTTGTGGTGAACCCCAACCTAACTCTAATGCTAACCCCCAACCATAAAATTATTTCCGTTGCTACTTCATAACGACCCCTGTGAAAGAGCAGATTGACCCCCAAAGGGGTCGCGACCCACAAGTTGAGAACCACTGATGTAGAGAATCTGTAGCCTTCCAGATGTGGTGATCATTGTGAACATGGCTGTGAGCAGTGTAAATGAGATGAAGCCAAATACTGTATGTGCATAACTGAAATGAGAAGACTTCACATATATTATGTACATTTATGTTCACACTTTGAGGTGGCTGATTTGTTGTTGATTGTTTTGTTGTCACTTTTAATGTATTATTGGATCTGTTCTAATTTTTCTAAAAGATTGAAGCCCAAGAATATCCAACAAGCTGCAAGTTTTCTATTCCTGCACCACAGAGCTATGCCAGAAGGCTCCGATCCAGACAGATTTGTAATGAGGCACCCACATATGGTGCCATCTAGCAAATGGTCCACTGTCATCCATCCAGAATGGCAAGAAACATTTGCCAAAGAAGGTTGCACAGTGAATTTCCAGGTTGCTTTGACTTTGGCAATCTGAATGAGAGAGTCCAGTTTGGAGTTGCTGCCACACTCACTATATTAAATATCAAAGCCGACATGTTTGGTGTCATGCTATATTGTTGTGTTTCTGTCAATAACAACAGCAACTACTACTACAACTACTACTACTACTACTACTACTACTATTATTTCTTCTAGCATCCTTTCCACTAAGTACTTCTGGGTTCAAATCTCGGTCATGGTGGTCAGCGTGGTTTAAGGCAAATCACAATCTCTCTCTACAGATTTTCTACAGAAGTTGCAAAAACAAGAGAGAGATAACAAGAGCTTAACCATTAATGT
Source organism: Aspidoscelis tigris stejnegeri (assembly GCA_023333525.1). Lineage (NCBI taxonomy): Eukaryota > Metazoa > Chordata > Lepidosauria > Squamata > Teiidae > Aspidoscelis > Aspidoscelis tigris. The sequence continues at coordinate 76,912,747 of JALMGA010000005.1, read as the reverse complement.
ATTTATCATCATCATCATCATTTAATGAAACCTAATAATTTCTCAGGTGTCCACCATTCCTCATATGAACTGTTCTCATATGATTTGTTTATGAGATGACACATGGGAAGGTTTTCACGGCAGTGGTCCCTCAAGTAATAGAATAACCTCACCCCTGAGTTCCCTTGGACATTACTACACTACATTTTTAGCAGGCCAACTGATATATTATTTTTCACTCTGGTCTCGAGTCTATAAGATGTCCACTGCTTCGACTTGTTCTGTTGTACTTTGGTTTTATACTTATTTATGGCTTTATTATTTTTAGAATAGATTTTTTTTATATATAATTAGATCTGTTGCTTTCTTTTTTCTTTTTACTGTTATCTATCTCAGGCTGTTAGGATGCACAGCAGCTTATAAATTTAAATAACAAAGACATTTACATTAGTTTGTAAAGACTTCCTTAATGCAAAGATAGAAATGCCAAATAAAGTTGTATTTTTAAAGTGATCACTGTCTTAAATTACTAACCTCAAACAAGGAATCTCAGATCTCAGAGGCTTTATTTCTTTGCTGATATTTTAAATTGTTTTTCTGGAAGGATTGCAAGCCTTTTTCATACAAGGTCAATGAAATTATACAACGGGATGTATCGTATGAGCTAAAATGAGTGGCTAAAAACAAAAACACCAGTCACTGAGCTCAAAGCCATGTTGCTCATTTTGAAAATTTCTATTTCAAAGTAAATGGTACTTACTTCAGAGTAAACTAAGTTGTTAGTTACTACGCTATATCAGTACATGGCTTACAAACATTTGACCAATTTACCACAGTGTGGCATTTCTGGTTTGAGTTTGCATTTGGTATAATAAAAATGAAGCAGTTTATAAAATAAAGAATCGTGATGAAGACTGATAAAAGTGTAGACATTTATGGAGTTATTCTTTCAAAATATAGTTTTAACATGAAGAAATCAGGTTAATCAAAATAAAACAATACCTCTACTGACTGACTGAGAAGGCTGAGTCAAAACTTTAATATCCAGGGCACTGATGATATTTTCTTCCAGAGAGGTGCAGTATCCATCCACAACACTCGTGATTGTGACTTTCAGGGTTCCAAGATTATAGAAAACTTGTAGTGCAGTTCCTACTTGAGTAGGATTCTAAAGAAGGAAAAGTGACAGATAATGCGAAAGATTATTGTTTAACAAAGCAACTTGGTCCTAGGTGGCAAATTCTTTCACAGCTAATTAAGTTAGTGTAACAACTACTCTGATTCACATTTTTAGTATCATATCAGTATTGCTTAAGAACTTTTACATGATTTTTAAGGTTCTTTTTGCCACATGATATCGTAATTTCAATGTACAAACGATGAAAATAGCAAATAGTGGCATTGTATTTCTCTCCCCTCCCCCTTGTTTTCTTCTATAGCACCAGAGGCTCCATTCCCCAATCAAAATGAGTTCAATAATAAGTGTTTTCAGGACTGTCCTGAAAGTTAAATGTACTTGGCGGGGAGAGGGGATGGACAGTGAAATCAATTATATAAGTAAACATTGGATTAATGCCAAGGGAAGTAGATACAGCTAACTTGCTCCACTTGGCTCAATCCTATGGTGCTTGGTTTAGGTCAAGCTCAAAAGCTGTAAGCTACTGCTTATGAAAGAGGATATACAGTACTTTGTTTTTGACCCCATTTTTCTTAAATAGCTAAAAATTAGTATCCACATAATTGCAGCATTAGAGCATATATCAAATATAGCAGAAATAATGCTCCTGACAAGCTAAATGTTGTCTCTGTCTTTTTCAATATTTTCATCCTTCCAATGTTTCAGCACTGTTTTGCCATTTAGAGATAAGAGGATCTTGACCACATTTCCACGACACTACTACAAATAGTTAGCTAATTCTTACATGGTATGCTTTCATTCCCTTTTGTTTTTGAAATAATAACAGAGCAAGTTTAGGATCAATATCATTGACTATATTGTCATTTGATTAACATTATGGTTCTGGAAGTAAAAATGCTGATGCAGAAGACTGAAACCTTCTACTGATTCTTGGAATGTCATTCCCCATAAATACAATTTCCTTCACACAAAGAGGGAACAAACCACTCTCTTGTACCACCCCATGGTTGCCCTAGCCACCAACTATGCTTTCACCAAGGTGCTTTGGAGTAGCATATCCTCCATCCTCAGTGGTTCTTGAAAAGTGTACACCATGCTGGCACCTCGAAGCATTACATATATTTACATATTTGCTTTCATTCCCATCACCTCCATTTTGTCCCCATGTCACAGGTGGTAGCAAAAATATATCCACTGCTGTGTACAGTGAGTACAATATTCATATTTTCCAAACCATGCATTTACTTATCACAGCTTGGAGTAGGAAACTGAACTGTTATACAATGTGCCAACTACCTTCAAAGGCCAACTAGAAGGAAGCTTAAACTACTCATCCCTGGTCAGAGGATAGCTAGAATGAGCTACTCAAATATTATCTGCCTAAATCAGTGGTTCTCAACCTGGGGGTCGGGACCCCTTTGGGGGTCGAACTACCCTTTCAGGGGGGTCATGACGAGTCTCCCACCGCCCTTCCCTCTCACCTCCCAGCTGCTCCACCCCCATGGTTGGGGGTCTCCACAACGTGAGGAACTCCATTAAGGGGTCGCGGCATTAGGAAGGTTGAGAACCACTGGCCTAAATGGACCTTTAGAGAATAAAATGATGGTCCTTTGAATGTGAATGCCTAAAAAGAGATGGGAAAAATAAAGGGTCGGGGAAGGGGAGAAACGATTCCTGGAGATACTATCTTATTTCATGGTAAGGGGTGGAGGAAATATGAGCCCAAAAGAAGGAAGAGAGATCACCAAGATACTAGTTTACCTGCCCAGGAAAAAAAGGGTATTTATATAGATATGAGTTTGGATTTTCAGAGAGATGGGAGAACTCTACCTGGCCTTACCAAGCAAGGTTTTATTGCCAATGCAAATACCCATCCTACACATAAGAAAACTACTTAGAAAACAAATGTATACATGGCTAGAACATGCACAAGTGATGCCCAACTGTTTCAAGGCTTGTTGGCTGGGACAGCTTTCCTGCTGTTACTATATTTTGATAAATTTTGGTTTGACTCAATTGTTTTTCACACAGTTGTCTTTGTACTGTAGGAAGCTCCAAAATTATGTGGACATTTAATAAACAAATAATAGGATTAGTTTAGATCTTGAGACCTATTCTTGGTTCCATAGTACCAAAATCTGGCTTGGTTTTGGTCACCTGCCTCAACAGTCTTGATGTCCCTTAAAGATTTCAACATTTATTATGGAAGAGCCTCTTCCCCAGATTCTTCAGTTATAATGCAAACTGACATGTAAATGACTGAAAGGGAGGAAATATGGGTGACTGAAGTAAGAGGAAATCTAATGTAAAAAGAACAGGCACAGTTACCGAAACAGAAAAATTGTTAAAATTGTTTAATAACATTACAACTGAGATTGGGCAAGCTATCTCTTTCCTGCAACCTCTGGGAGTAAATGAATAACGTCAGGGCTTGCTACGTAGCTGCTAGTAAAATCAAATAGAGTATTAGACTTAATAATAGATATTATTTTAATGTTCCATTGCCTAATTTGATTTTACTGTTTCTTCTTTGAGTATAAACCACTTCGATGACGGATTTTGACTGAAAGCACTCTAGAAATCCTTCAAATAACAGGAGCAAAGTAACTATAGTAAATAAGTCAACAAGACAGTGTTGACAAAAACATAAATTTCCTGACACTGGTAAGCTAATTAAACCATGCAATATGATAAAATTCAGAACCTTAATTCAGGTCACAAATAATAGAATAAGACAACTGACGAACTGTAATTCAGTTTGTTGCTGTTCTGCCTATTAAATTATTCGGCTCAACGATGGCCCACAGTTTTTACAGATTTTGTTCAATGTTCCAGCAGCACCATAATTAGAGTTACTGTATGTTTTAAAAGCACTACAAAAAGAAGGGCCAATACCACACATTCTATCCACTCAACATCATCCATCTTACTCAAGGTTTTTCAATTTATGGAAGTGTAAGGCCTTCTTATAACACAGCCCCATTTCATGAGTTTCCTGGTAACGTTAAAGAACGTTGGCTAATTGAAGGCATAAATATTTTCAGAACGTTTTTCTGCTGTGAGAATAAAAACATAAAACAGCACCGCTGCTAATCAGTTTTCCAAAACTACAGCAGAACAAGTACAATGAAAGACTTTAATCATCGATAAGGGGGCTCCAATCTTCCAGAAAACTTATTCACTGTTCTGCCCTTTAACAGATTCGTCAATTTGTCCATCTGATGTAAGTACGCACCATAAGGTTTTGAATTAAAACAAATTCAACCATAGAGATATTGATTGTGCTGATTACAGGCTCTCATACACACACAATTGTAGCTTATGAAGCAGACGACTAAGGAATTACTATATTGGGAATATTCAGCAACAAATTCACTAAGCCAGTTAACAGCCATAGATGTATGGCATTTATTTTGTATGTAATAGTACCTCACAGTCAATGCAGTTTAAAATAAATAGTAATTATCAATGAATTTCAACTGTTCAAAATGGATTCTTCACACTTTTTAACTGCACATATCATCTTTCCCCTATCTTCCTAAACTGTGGCAGTAGCTCAGCAGCTTGGAAAGCAGAGTGGCAAAGTATGTTTGTTGTTTGTTTATACCCCACCCCATATTCCAAGATTTCTGGGCGACTTACAATTAAAAACAAACCACCCTTATATAAACAAAGTTTCAACCACTTCATCTGCCCAAGTGCAGATATAGCAAGTCATTCCTGTATTCCTGCTGAGTTATGAGAATTGTTGAAAATTCTTGTCCCCCACCCCCGCCTTTGATTTTCAGACTTGTATTTTATATGCCTCTTAAGCTATACAGGAGTTTTCCCTCAGATTCCTTTCCTTTTACTTCTGTATGGGGCCATTCTCCAGACTACTACTACTACTACTACTGCTACTGCTACTGCAGACTACTACTACTACTACTACTGCTACTGCTACTACTACTACTACTACTACTACTACTACTACTACTAGTAGTAGTAGTAGTAGTAGTAGTAGTAAATTTACTTGACTAGTCGTGTGACCATTTCAAAGTACAATACAGTAAAAACAAATAAAACAGAAGTCACCTGTATACAGTCAGGGTTCTACATTCAGGAGATGGGTTCTTTTCTTAATAGCTTTTAAAATAAAGAGGCTAACTCCTACTATAATAGATCTTTCATGTCCTTGTAGAAGAAATGCCATAAGCTCAGTTCTGTTTTGAGACTGGAACTCGGATACTAGTGGGTGTAAAAACCTGTGTCGAAGTTCAGTATAAGCAATCAAAAAGAAAATGTTCCATATCTTCAACCGACTGATCACCCCAGACACAGAGTCTTTCACATCTTGGCATGTTATAATAACGGCCCGTTTGCATCATGATGCCAAGTTGGTCGAATTTCTGGCCCTAGTAAACAGTCTTCTTAGAGGTAGCGGAACCGGAATAGTCAGATATTTTTCCATCTTGGCATTCCCTTTGTGGAAGGATAAAAACTTTGTGGCAGTCGACCTGGCTATGCTTGCTAGGTCTAATTGAGAGTATATATCATGCATACGTTGTCTGAGGACTTGTTTGGCCCTAGGACCTAAGTCATTTAGAAATTGCAGTGGTAGGCCCATACTGGCCAATTCATTATTTAGGTCCACTATCCATGATGATTTGTAAGGACACTGGTATTAAAGGCCATTATAAATGTAACAGGATATCTTCTAGCATGTACACGCATATAAACACAAAGCACGTAAAGTATAAGGGAAAAATATAAAAAAGAAGAGGAGAATTTCAGAGGCGAGGAGCTGCCAATGTGATAGACAGGGACCACTGTGTTTTCTGATGCATTCTAGAAAGGAGTCCCACTGCTACACTCATGACAGAATTGTTTTAACAACAACAGACTGTTACTCAGTAAACACTACTGACAAAAAAACCATCTTGTCCACAATCCATGCAACAAGCTTAAAGGGAAAAGAGAAACAAACTGAGCGGCCAGTTTAAGATTATGTTCATAAATTGATTAAACACCTTTCTAAAATATACCATACAAGAACAAAAGGTACCAAAATGTTCCTTTAAACCCTAAAACTCACTGTTCAATATATATGTATGTGTGTAAATATATAAGAAGCATCTGAATACCTATATGCACAGAAATTATCAACTCTCTTCCTGTAGATAAAATGGGCTAGATAATAAACCACTAATTCCCCACTGAATGCCTTAGAGCAGTTCTTCTCTGATGCCTCACATCAATAGAATCTCGGAGGAAGCGCCATAAGGGGGAAGTCAACAAAAAACAAAACTAAACTAAAGAGAGAGAGAGAACAGAGAGGACACCAATGTTCACTGCAGATTCTCTTTTTCTCCTCTTTTCTGGTTTGTGGTGAGACCATTCTGTTTGTGTATTTTAGGGTCTTGTCATGGCTGAATCAAAACCAACAGGGATGGAACGCTATTTTCTTCAAAACGTCCTTTTTGCTGCTCTGACTTTGTTAATGATTGTCCTCTAATCTCAGGTAAGCAAGGAAAGAACTCCTCAAGACCCTGTACAATAGTTTATTTTTGCTGTCCTAGGCTGCATGGAGGTGAAATGCCCAGAGCAAGGGAAAGGGTATACAGTCGGCCCCCTATATCCACTGATTCGGTAATCATGGTTTCAGTTAACCATGGTTACCAGATCAGCCCCCCCCCCATGGGTGCCATAAGGGAAAAGCACCCACTGGACTGGCATTGGGTAGTCCACCAGAATCCCAGGATCACTCTCCTGATGGGTCACAGAAAGCTCAGTCCCATACATTTATAGACATAATTGGGGTTATTTGTCCCAATGTGCACTGCATTGCACTTATTAAGACTGAAGCACATTTGCCACTTGGGTCAAACTGGCCACATTTGTTACATTTGGGTGCCTTATAACCCAATGTCAAGAGATCACTCTGGAGCTCTTCACAGTCTTTTTCAGTTGTTGCCATCCTGAAGAATTTAGTGTCATCAACAAACTTTGCTATCTTACTCCATACCTCTACTTCAGTTCATTTATGAATAAACTGAAAAGCACTGGTCCCAATACTGAATCTCGGGGGACCCCTACTTCTCACCTCGTTCTACTCTGAAATTGGCCATTTATTACTGCTTTCTTTCCTGTCCTTAAGCCAATTACCAGTCCAGTCCAGGATCTGTCTTCTTATTCCATGATTGATGAAGGACAGAGGAGCCTTTGATGTGGGACTCAACCACCTGTACTGCCCAGAAGCAGAAAACAACAATTCTCCATGTCCTGGATGGAAAGCTTAGCCTCCCTCTGTGTTGCACAGAGAATTGAAAAAGAAGCTGTTTCCATTGACCAGAGCAGCAGAAAGGAAATTATTTTCACAAGGGTGCCACAGAGTTCAGGCAGGGTAAGATCTTAAACCCCAGGACACAGCATAGGAGAATCAAAATGAACTGTTTTTGCTGCTATCAGATGTTAGAGGGTGTCCTCCATACCTAGTGCTGCTGATCTAGCAGAAATGAGATCTGTTTCATTGCCACAGGCATTGGAGTCATGGACAAATGATAATTGTTATTCATTTATGTTGCTTCTGTTTGACATGACCGGATTACACAGTGGCACATGTTCAATAACTGGCCAAGGCCTCAAGCAAGGACATCGCTGTCATTAAGCATGGCAACTTTTTCATCCTCTGAAAGTGGCAGGAGCGTTTGGAGCGTTTGTGGGATTTCTGAGATCGGTCTTGTTATTTTGCCGTGCATAGTATGAGGGTCCCCGTTTTTTCTTTGCCAAGGGCCCGTTCTATCCTAGCTAGCCCCGACTTCTTTAAAAGTAGCACCCACACTTTGAACTGATCCTGGAAATGTAAGGAATCCATCATCGGAAGGCCAGAACTGGCTTTTTATGATCAGGTCTCTCGGTTCTGACAATCACCTTGCCTGTTTTGATGGTATCTTCGCCTAACTCACCTCAGTGACCAAAGACATGTAGATTCCAAGTGAGAAGCAGAATATTAAAAATCTCCCACAGTAATTGGCTAATTAGCATTTCTAAACAATGCTACAGGACTTAAAATTTTGTACCTGCACGGTATTATTCCTGCAATATAGGATTAAGAGTATTGAGAAACAAGTATTTTCTTAATAGAAAGTAAAGCAGATGACACCCTGATGGTAAATATTAGCTTTGAAACAAGGCCTGTTTCCTGTAGTTCAACCTGGACGTCCTTTTCAAAATACAGTGCATTTTCTCTTCCCCTTCCCCCCTGTGTTCTCTAATGGTGAGGGGTGACACACTGGCATTCACTTGAACCAAGCTGTTTTGTACGATAGGTAATTCTAATTTATTCCAACGGAATGTCCCAAATTGGACTGAAGGTTTGTAGGCCTCCTCCATAAGTTAATACCACAGTGCCAATGGACAGCATTCATGAAAACACAATTCAGGTTTTTCAGCTTTATATCTAAAATTTTGATACTACCTAAGCATCTAAAACCATAGTTAAATTTCAATGGCAGGAAATCAATGTCATTTGACAAAATTTTCCATACATGCCTTAGTTTTTTGTAATCCTGTACTAAAGTGTAGAAGAAAAACTTTGGAAAAACATGCCATTTTGTGACCGAGTAAAAGCAAGGCACTGTGAGTTCAAGAGGAAATGCTAGATGAGTTTGTCAGGAGATTACTGCAGAATAATGCATTAGAGAAGTGGAAGCTATATAGTCTTCATCTTAATTATTTAATGTACAGGACGAGAAACATTCTATTTTGTGGTTAGAGCTGAGCTATACTGTGGGAAACCCTGTAGGCATCAACCAAGTGGACGAAACTAAGTTGTTCGCCCTCCACAGAATTATACACATACTCTCTTCTCAGTAGGCTAGCGGCATACGTCTGTGGACGTTCATCCCATCTTCACCATGACTAGAAAGAGAGGGTCAGTATTTTTTTAAAATCTTTTCAACCTTTTAATCCCTATGTTTCAGATAATTTACTTAAGAAACTTATTCAGAGGATGGATTCAGACAGTTTAGATGTGACCGAGCTGCATCTTCTCATACCAAAGCTGAAAGTAGAACGTTTTCCTGGCAGCTGCAATCTTTTCCCCTCTCTTCCAGCAATAAAGGACTGCTGTTCCTAGATCAGGATGAAATTCCCAAGCATTACACAGGATCCTACTAAGGTACTACGGTAGGAACCTGCTCCACTGTTAGCTACGCATCCACTAGGGAATGGACTTTGTTGGACTACAGTTGCAACTCTTTGTCACACTGGCCATTGGCTGTAGCACCTCCCACTTTCAGATGCAATAATAAGAAGAGGGAAATGAAAAGTAGAAGAAAGAATGGCAGAGGAGAAACAGCTGATATAAGAATATGAAGATGGCCCTAATGAACTGGATACAGAAGCCTTATGGCTTTCTCACTTGTGCCTGGCTTCCCCTCTTGTAGCTTTAAGCAGCAACGAAAAACATTCCTGTTCTCCAAAGCTTTTGGATACTCTTGGTAATCCATGATTTTACAGTTAGAATGCTGAATGCTACTCTTTTAATCTAATATTTTTATTTCTTGATTAGATTCTACACTGTTGGCAGGGCCCATTTTGTTTTATCTGTTGTTGTAAAGCACCATGTACACTAATGGTGCTATATAAACAAACAAACCACAGGTTAGAAGCTCTCATCTGCTATCATACAGCAATCATGGTGATTTAAAAACATACCCAGAAAAAGGATTTCTTTAGCTCTACAGGATAAAAAATATTATACCCCTCCAATTACCTAATTTTTGACAATTATATAATTACACTGGAAGTGAGAAATATAGTGCTATTTTAACATGTCGGAAGAATCCACCTAACATAAAGTTTATTGATCCCCACGGGCATGTGGCCAAATTCTGAAAGCAGATCAGTAACTCTTGAACACTACCTGCTCTGCTGGATATTCAAGGAGGCGAAGCAGGTGGATTTGCTCTGCCTGCTCCAACTAATTTACATTTATGGAGAAAAGACAAAGCTAAGGTTCTAATTTGCATTTTTAATTTGAGCAAAATCTGACCCCCACAATCATTAATACAGAACACAAAGACATAATCTTGGCTATAAGGCATAAATTTCACCAAGAGCACTTCTGTCGCAGTACTCAATTATTCAGAATTTAATGAGAAGTCTGGAGAGAAAGCAAGATACGGAACCTATAGCTCTAAAGGGGATTATGCAGTAGATGAAATAAGTAAAATCAGATTATCAATCCATAGAGAACAAGAATTATATTACATTTTCTTCACAGGACCTCAAGGGTCATCGAACAGAGTTTTAACTCTGCAGTACACAGATGTGGTCTATTAAAGCTTCACATGTATTCATAGCTCTCCAAATTTAATTATTTCAGAACCTGTTAACAATCAAACAGTCAACAGCACAACACAAATAGAATTACACAGACTAGGGAAATAAATTAACACTATAAGGTATATATTATCAGGAAGGCATCGGCTTTAACAATTATAAACATGATTTCTGAAAGAAGCCAGAGAAATACAAAAACTGTCAGATTAGGTATTAAAGTAAGCTAAATCACAATATGAAAAGACAGACTGAATGAGGTCCTGTTCTAAACCCAGAACTGGAAAACTTGGGATTGTGCTACTTTTGGGTCGATTGTTAGGGAAACAACATTTGTCTATAATGAGCAACTGCTATTATCACACAATACCACAACATCACATCAGATTTTGCTGCTTTTGAGAACAATTCCAATCCAGCAGGTTTGATGGCCTGGTTCTATTACAATACAAGCTTTTAGTACACTCAAACATATTCAAAGCTACAACCAGTAAAAATAACTTCAAGCGTGCAGGCAGAATGCAAAGAACACTTGGCAACAGCTTTGACCAAATAGTTGTATGATAGACTATCCTAAACTATCCTAAACATGTTCCTACTACCTTCACCAGAGAGATAAAATGAGATATACATGCAGGAATGATGGCAAAAAAAATCAGCATGATGCACAATAGATAGACCTGCCTACTTGCCTCATGGAAGATGGCGTGAGAATTATTAATTATGCTTCTCCTTGGAATGAAGTACATACTAATACTAATCTTATTTCACTGGACATCCAGCTGGCATATCTGCATCTGTAATGTTAAGATTATTGCAGGAACATGTTTTCATTACCAAGTGGAAAAACTGTTCACCTAGCTATAAATAGATACTACTCATACCAGTTGGGATTCTGTGCAGAAATAAGCCTATTTCATATGCTCTCCAAACCACTGTGCAAGCCCAGATCTGTTCATTCAGCAACCTCTGAATACTTATGGGCAGCATGCATGGCCATGGCAAAAAAAGAAAATGGAAATGGAAAAGAAAAAGAAAAAGAAAAAGAAAGAAAAGAGAAAGCAGGGGATACCTGACACATGAAACAAATACTTCAAAATTACTCAGCAAATCCCCCAATAAAGTCAACTGCTGAATTAAATATAGAGTACGAGTATCATATGTAAGTATTTTATTTACTTTATTTATAACATTTGGATCCCACCCATGACTCAGAGGTCCCAGGCTGAAGCACATTTGATAAAGACTAAAACATATTTAAAATAAACTTAGAACAAAATGCTTTAAAATAAGGTACTTTTATATGCTATGATAGATGATAGAAATAAAATGGAGAGACTGGGGAGCAAGGGGAAAGAGATAACTGTCGTAAAGTAAGAGTAAATCAATGGATTTCTAAAACAGAAAATACTATCAGTCCTCACGAGAGGATATGAAAAGGAATTTATGAAGCAGCCTAGGAAAGAACAGATCTGTATTTGCAAACGCCCCATTATTCACTGACTAACTCGTTTATTACTTCTAATTTTGAATTCATGAGTCATATACACCTACTAACTCAGACATATAAACCATCCCTCCCAATTTTTGTTAAAAAAACAACACGAAGGCTTGGGTTGGAGAATCAGAATGGAGAATCTCAGAAAGCATAAAAAACCTGCCATCAGATGAAATGTTCAACATTTACACATTTGATATAACCCGACAGTATGCAAATTCATAAAAAGAGCCGAACAAGCCATTTGCAGCAAGGCAGAAGGGAGGGCTTCAGGCTGCATATAAATGACTCTCAGTTCCCTGTGTAATAGCAACTGAGGTTCTCACTCAGATCCTGCATTGAGCAGGGGTTGGACTTGATGATCTTAGAGGTCCCTTCCAACTCTATGATTCTATGATTCTATTAAATCCAAACGACCAGAATTTTTTTTATCAATTGGCAATTTTTATTTTATTATTATAAGTATGAATGCATTCAGGAAAAAGCAGTAGTGTCTGAATGCCTTCAAGTAATAATATTCTTGAACACAGAAACTCATTTCAGAAGTCCTTTCTGTCTGGATATCTTCTCCTGATGGCAGCAATTTGCTTACCTTTCCATGGGTGGTAATTCTACTTTAGCAAACTTTTAAGGAGCTGAGTAGCATTCAGGGTAGCATTCAAACACTTTTGTTTGTTTCATTTACTGATTCATTTTCACCAGTATTTATGAAATGGTCTAATCTGGGATCAGCCTCATATAAAGCTGACAGATATGATATACTAAGATGCAGAAAAGAAAGCTCTACAGAGAGACATGTTTTACCCCTGACCTCATGACATAATGAACAGTTGGTGCTTATCCCAAGCAAACACACAGTATAAAGCTTATTCATATATTCATATATTTTAAATTCTATGGATTTTTACAGCTTTCTCCACAGATCTGGAACGGGTCTCCAGGATTTCTGTAAATGGAGTTTGCAAAGCTGACCTCACCTGAGCTTTTTTAACTGGAGAAGCTAGAGATTTACATAGAATCCTACATGCAAATCACATATTTTACCATAAAGTGACAGCACTACAATTCTGGGGTGAAAACCTTAATAATCTAAGGAGTGTGGAGAATCCACAAGTAGTTAAGGGGTTTTATTTTTTAGTATCTTTTTTTCTCACTGATGATTAACCAATTCAAACTTGTTATTGGATTCTCTATGGTTTGCATAAGCACCAAGAATACATGTTGGAAAGATCTCAGAAATGCTGTATACGCCGTACAATCAGTAGGCACCTAAGAACAAAGACACTGCAATATGTAGCATTTCAAATAAACAACGTATATTAAAATGAAATCCCAACACCACTGTTGAACTGTGATGAAAGAGGTGCTGGGAGGAATTATCAGTCAGTCACAACATTCATTCTATCCTCACCCTTTCCTCCTTCTCTAGCATTACTTTCAGAGTTGATGCTAGAAATCTGACAAACCGCACTGCTTTTTAAGCACACTAAGATTCTCTCCTGTTTGAAATGCTGCTATCGTGACAGGTTTCTGTGGTATTTGCTCGTAGCAATTGCTGCTTTCACCTTCTTCCTTTCTATTTAAAAATGCAACTTGTAGGAAGAAAAAGAGAAAAGCCTCCTAATTAAACTGTGTGGCAGAGTGCTGCAGCAAGGAAAATCAGCAGGGAAATGGAGGGAAGGTATTTTATAAATGTCAAAGCAAGCTGTTCACACATGGTCCACCTTCTCTCTCCTTTGCACTTACTAAAGCACTGAACTAATATCCAAGTTCTGAATGATTTTTTCTCATTTAAGATTCATGTGCTATGTCATGAACCTAGCTGAGTTTTCACTGGATCCACTGATCTCAATGATTTATATGCTTAATGTGAATGTGACATGGAATTCAAGGCAGCTTTGGACACAGAAGACTTGGGGGGGGAGGACCCAGGGTTAAGACAACATTTAGAACCCTCTGAACCTAAAAATTTTTGTGCATCCCTATATATAGCTCCAGATGTATTTTACAGCATGACTACTAGGTAATAAAAATACCCTAAGGATGCTTTCCCATTCAAGATTAAATGCAAATCCAGTCCATTTTTGGGATCGCCGATTCCATTTAATTTTTTATTACCAGACTTTGAGGACTCCTCCTGCTAAAATCCGCAGGAAAAAAGGCCTCAGAAAAACTGTTCTCGGTCCCATTTTGGAGCCCAGCCCGCTTCCCCCGCCCTTTGGGAATGCTACCGGGCTAGCCAGGGAGGAGATCAGCCTTTTGAACTGCTCCGCCATTGGCTTCTGGCCAACGTCTGCTGCGGATGGGTGGGATTTCACATCTGGGAAGATCTTCCCCTTCTCCTTGCAATCCCTGCTGGAGATCAAAAAAAGGCTTGCATCTTTGAACACACAGATTTTCCCTTGAATGCCACTACACTTACGAGAGATACATTTGTAGCAGCTAGCAATCACAGAGAAGAAACAATTGCAGAGGGGATGGAAAGTCTTAAAAGCCACGAGCCTCCGTTTCCGAGAGAGAGATCTGTAGCAACAACCACAGAGGAGAAACAATCGCAGAGGGGAGGGAAAGTTTCTGCTGCCTTCCCGGTAATGTGAATGGAAGGAGTGTCCGATTTGAAAGGGAGAGTGATTGCTTTGTAATTGCCCTGTGTCTGTTGTTTTGCTCAGCTGATTCTGAGTGAGGCAGGCTTACAGGGGTTGTAAAAGGGACAGAGATGAAAAGATCTTGTTTCTCCATGCTGGGGATTTTTGCGGTTTGAGTGGGAACTGCAGTATTCAAATTCAGCCCGTGTTATCCTCAAGCAAATGGGGACACCCAGAATGCGCACTTAGTCCTGAGTCTGGATTAAACTAGTCCAATACAGATTAAAATAGTCAAGTGGGATTGAAGCCTAAATATGCTCTTTCACGCAATATTTCCCTTATTTACCAACACAAGTTTTAGGTCTTGTCAGAGGTTACTGCCTGCTACTATTATCTATGCAAGGTGGGGGTGTGATGAAATGGATGGCTGACATTAAGTTACACCGTTATTGATTTGTTAGTCTTTAAAGTCATTTTGATAGCTTAGTCCAGATATACCTCAAACATCAGGGGAAGATTACACTGCAACATAAGAATTCTCAGTTCAAACAATTTTCTGTACCATGATTTGGAGAGTGTGAAGGGACTCCAAGCACCTTCCTGCCCATGTGTGCATATATGGTTTCCCTCTCTTGTGCACCAAAAATATTATACTGTATTCTGTGCATCTATTGCCTCCATTAAGCCCTCAAGGCAACTGACCAGCTGTAAAATTAAAAACACAAATTAGGGCCCTGAAATTAAAAGTCAGAGACATCCAGACTACAATAAAGCCACTGAATTTTTTATTCTTGATAAGAGAACAAGCATTAGCTATAATTTTCTGATCTAGCCATTATATCAAACTGTGGTTAACATTAAAAAAAATCATTAGTATGGAAGAGGGAGACCTGAAGTTTGCAACTCAATTAAACTACAATTTGGAGAACTTCTAAAATGAAACCACAAATAATTATGAATCTTTCGGCAGAGCGAAACAAAATTTTCTCAATATTATTGTGCTTTGTTCTCATCAAATTTAAAGAAGCAGTCTTGATAAAGCCTCCAGCTGCAGTTAGTGTGCCAAAGAAAATGCTTAATTCTATTATTAACCTAAAATTCCTGAAGCTCTTCGGATGTTACTGGACCATGCCTGGAGGAATGAGAAATTCACTGTGGAGACCGCACTAACTCCCTCCACCTGTATAAAACCTAAATAAATGCTGTCATATGGTGGAAATTGGATTGTGGAGAGGTTCTAACTGCAGTCTCAAATAATTCCTGTATCAAAGTGTAATAAATCGGGGGGGGGGGGAAGATGGGGTAAAATGTTTATAAGCATGGAATAGGACAAGAATAAAAAACAGATGATCAATTTAAATCATTAAAGCTGATTTAAAAGCTTACTCATTAAAAGGGAGGGGAACTGAGAATTACTCATGGAAGTCAGAAAGACCTGCCAGCTCTACCTTAACAATGGCTACAGATATCTCCTTCAGCAGTAATAGTAATTAAAATACTCAGCAGTATGGGAACACTGGTCTTACTGAGAATAATTCTTTTCCCTAATATGTACAGAAGGAATAAATGATACAGCGTATATTCCCTGCTTCACCTTGGAAGAGATGGTGCTCTTCTAAGGAACAAACAGCCTCCCTAAGTGCCATTATGTCATTTCACTTGGGAAGCAGCTTTCTCTACTCTCTTCTGGTTAGAATGTTGGGCTCTTACCTGGTAGTCTCCCAGTTCAACTCTGCACTGCTACATGACGCAAGGGTGGCTTACTGAGTTCTTAAAGACCACCTACCTCACAGACTGTTGTGGGGAAAGAAACAGGTTTGTCAGCGACTTTTGAGTCCTCTGAAGAGTGAGAAAAGTGGAGTATAAAAGCCAACTCTTCTTCTTCCCCTGATCTTTTCTGACACAGGATTTTCCTTTTTAACTTTTATATTAAATAATCCATTCTGGGGGCTTGCTGTACCTCTTTATTTGGAGGTATGAAAAAGCAAGAGCCCTAGATCTTGTAGTCAAGCAAAAACAGGCTGAGGCTCTGATGGATAGGAGGATTCCTGGCACATCTATCATCTTGGAGGGTTTACTTTCAAGTTTTGCTAAAACAGCTTTCAGTGGAATAAATTATTTGTATTATTAATTTTATGAAAAACCTGGTTTTGGAGATCCATTGATTATTTCATCTCATATCTTTGTATTGATGGCACACAGAAATAAAAGGCCTCTCTCTTGTCAAGGCATTTCAAATACTTATTTTTATACTTCCCATACTGAAAAAGAGACAAACCTAAGCCTTGATTCAAAAATCTAGAGGATCATTCTGATTATTATGGGTTTGTGGTGGAGCAGCAGGTAAAACAGCATTCATTGCATTCCTTTGTGGTGATCTCCAATGCAAAACAGAATTCATCTGAGACTTGCTTGTTTTGGGGGTGGTTCAAGCTTGCCTGCTGAGGAAAGAAGATACTCTTGGCTCTGTCCAGAGGTAAAATAACAAGACCAGTAGGATTGAATACTTGGGATATCAGAATTTTGTGGGGATTTTAGGTCTTTTACATAAATGGATGTTAAGATGCAAGGCAGGTAGTGAGTTCTTCACTGGAGGTCTTCAAGGAGAGGCTGGACCTACATCTGTCTGGGGTGGTTTAGGAAATCCTGCATTAAGCAGGGGGTTGGACTTGATGACCCTAGAGGTTCCTTCCAACTCTATGATTCTATGATTCCACAAATAGAAATTTGAAGAAACTCCAGTCCCAAAACCAGAGGAGGGAGAGACAACATTTGAGACACTGAGCACAGTAGGTTTATTTCTTTTACCACAAAATTCTTAAAGTTAACAGAAAAAAGAACACCTGTGGCAGCGTCTATGTGACCTCAATATACATGAGAAATATAGAGTGATAGGGATCTCAAGGAGAACAGTAATATATATTTCACCTGAAAGGAATATGCGGTTAGACAGTTGACATGCCCGTTTCAGAGGCTGTTTTTCTTCCGACAGATGTTTTAAATGTTAAATCCAAACAGATTTGGAAGAGCAAAGAAGAATATGAAATGGCAGGTCCGTGCCAGGATGCTGTTTATCTACCAGAACAACAGATCTCATCCATGTCTAAACCAGCAGCTTCTTTCTCTTAACTTAATAGACAACAAAAGCTCTGTCTGTTCAACAGAAATACAGGAAAGAAAATAGCAATTCTGTCCTGCTAAGGGCGCTGCAATCTGTTTCTATAAAAATAAATTCCATAATGTATCTTTAAATATTTATCATCCTTCAGAGGACTCCCAAGGCTGACACAATTGGATTATGTGAATAAAGCAATGCAATTGAAACTACAGAGACTCTTTCAGATGCCATCTAACTCCAATGGTAAAGTATTATAATTGCCTTCATCCCATTTCTGCAAAGGGAAAATTGAGGAAGCAGTGAGTATGGAGGCTAACACAAGGATCTGTTAGAAACTGAAACCTACTACTACGCTGGGAAGAATCAAGCCCAACATGCCAAGTAATGGCAGCCCTACAGATGTGATGGTGGCAATGAATTCCTGAGCTTCAGAGATCTGGAAATCAATCTTGAATATTGCCTGTCTAAGGCGATCAGCTGCAGAATTTTCAGTATCAATTCTTAGAAAAATGACATTGGTGCCAAACTGCTGGGCTAGTCAATATGGAAGAAGAACCCATGAGGGGTCTTAACTGAAACAGTAATACAAAACATCGAAACTGGCATTCAGGGAGACAGAGAAACCCAGTAAGAAAAATGCACACAAGCCCTCATATCCATGTACTGTAGGTGCTGAACCAAGTATACAGGATGAGACAGATAGAACTAAATTCTCATACCTTGTTTGCACAGACCTTCTTATCACATTGAGTCCAATATCACAGAAGGTTTTAAAAAAGTAGAAGTCTATCTCACAAGTACACAGAGATGAATACACAAAGGGGCTTACACATAGGCTGTGTTCACACCTAAGTTTTAATCCAGTTTCAGTCCACTTTCAGAGTGAGAGAAGACATCAGCAAAGTGGCCAGCCATTTTCTTTCTACTTTATCTAACCCAAAGGGAGATTTTCCAAGTTAGATAATGCTGAAAGAAAACAGTTTAACCCTTTCCTGATGTGTTCTCTTGCTCTGAAAGTGGACTGCAGCTGGATTAAAATTTAGGTGCAATACTGCATTTAGTTACTGCTTTTTAAGTTCCAAAATATTTTCCTTCTTAATATAAAGGTTTCAGTCCAGCGGCAAATATTAACT
Organism: Aspidoscelis tigris stejnegeri; assembly: GCA_023333525.1. NCBI lineage: Eukaryota > Metazoa > Chordata > Lepidosauria > Squamata > Teiidae > Aspidoscelis > Aspidoscelis tigris. The sequence goes on along the minus strand of JALMGA010000005.1, from coordinate 76,893,975 downwards.
CACACAACCTGCTACCCTTTTTCAAAATGGTGCCATACGAACAGCACGGACAGGAGGCAGCAGTGACAGAAGAATCAAGAGTGCCAGAAATCTTGGACCAAACATGTCTCACAAAAAGCACTGGGAGCATGGCATTCATTGGCAACTCCATTTAAGATTTATTTTGAAAGTGATTGCTAAGTTTGAGGAGTCTGACACTTTTGATCCACACTTGACACACCTGATAGCTTCAATAATGTCACCTTAAGAATTTTCCCCTCAGTTGATAAACACTGAAAACACAAAAGAACTTCATAGCCTTTGGCACAGAAGCCTAGCAGACAGTATAGCTTAAGAGAGAACCACAATTACAATTCACTAGGAATTTCAGTGAGGAGCACCAATTTTTTTCCCTGTACAATGTTTGTTTTAACAAAGTTCTATCTGGAGCTGAAGTCAAAAAGGAAAGAATGGGCCTTGAATTGTCTTTCTCCTATAAAAGAGTCCCTTGTGATTTGAGAGACTTTTCTAGCTATTTTTCATCTGAGTAGCAAGAGCCATGCTTTTGTCTACTGTAGGATTCTTAGCCTCAAGGCATTTTCATTTATTAATCTTATTCCTAACATCAGAGATACTGTTTGCATTGCATTACCAAACACTCCCTCTCCTAGAGAACCATCAATCATTTGGCAGCAAGGCAAAACTGCATACATTGCCCACTACCCTAAGTGTGGCACTTTTAATCTTTAAGGCCATGGAGATTCAAGCTGTGCACTACAATGCAGAAAAATGAGCAAGACAGACAGAATGCTGTTTATACATGATCTGGTTTAAAATGTTGCTTTTGATACAGTCAATATAGACTAATCAATAAACATTATTATTAAAATTCACGCGTGATGTCACTGTCAGTAAGAGGAAAGGCAACACTCTTAACAGATTTTTTTTGTACAAAAATAAAAAAATGTTCAAAAAAACTCCATTGCAATTCTTCAGTTTCACATAAATACTGTTCTCTAATGTAATGTAAAAATATTCTCAGCATGCCCCTCCCCCCCCCGCAGTGGGTTGGGAAACAACCCCACGGAGATTTAATCAAAAAGATCACTTCACATGAATACAATGCGAGTCAAACATTAATCATTGAATTCTTTCACATCCAACCACTGAGCCACGAAGTTGGAGTCAGTGCAATGCAACAGTTTCAGTGTAGACCGGGAATTAGGAGGTGAGGATTAAAATCTCTGTTCAGCTATGAAATTTTCTGGGTGACTTTAGCCATCTTCAAGTTTACCCTACCAGATTGCTGTAGGAATAATGAGAAGAGGGGACTAAGCTTGCTGTCTACATCTCCTGGAAGAACTGGAAGAAAACAGTTTGCTTCCCAAGTATGTGAAAATGTAACAGAATTTCCTTCTGTGAGATCGGCTTGCTGTGTGCTGTAGAACAGGGATTTATTAGCAAGCTCAGAAGTATCTTAACTATGTCTCACTGCACTCCACATTAATGAAGAAATGTTTCAGAGCCTTCTTCAGGAACTTTCTAAGAAGAGCTTTATATGTATCCTATTGAAATAGTCTTTAGCAAAGGGAAAGACAATCTCTCCCAAAATGGGACAGATTAGTCATGAAGCACAGTAGGGCTGTCTACATGGGAGTGGTCTGTTCCGTAACAGTCCCTGTGCTGTCTCTGAAGATCATCCAAGTTTTGGAGCTGGGGGGGCAGGGGCATTTCAGCAGAAAGCCTTGTTACACTGTCAAAATGCCGGATCATGGAGTGTCCTGCCCACATGTCAGTATGTTCCAATATACCATCCCCTAATACACTAGTACCGTGGTCGGCAAACTCATTAGTCAACAGAGCCAAATACCAACAGTACAATGATTGAAATTTCTTTTGAGAGCCAAATTTTTAAAACAAATTATATAGGTAGGTACATTGTTACTAACTTAATTAGGGCACTCCTACGCTGGAAGAGCCACACTCAAGGAGCCAAAGAGCTACATGTATCTTCCGAGCCGTGGTTCGCCTACCCCTGCATTAGTAGACTTTGAAAAAGAGATCTAATAGTAGACCAAACCAGGAGCTCATTTTGAGTGCCATCATCTGGTCTATGCTGAGTGAGCAGAGTGTGCTAGGAGGTGGAGGGGCCTCCCTTAAATCACATCATCATGTGGAAAGAGACCTGTAGACCCCTTCTTGCTCCAGAAATGGGCTTAGCTAAAGAATGATACGATAATCAAGAGTGAAATATGTAGAACGTGCAATTAGGAACACTGTTTTGAGAGATGCGAGAGTACAGCGGCATGAAGTGCAGCACTGAGTTACATCATGGAGATAGAATTTGGTTTCCTGAGTAGTCAGTAATCCTTTGAGTTCAAGTTGGAAATCATTGTGGGTACAATTACTGGAGCTGTTTTAAAGAGCTTTGCAGTAAGATACTTTTGTTAGCAGCTAAATTCCTCCTGTAGTGAACAACAGAGGATAGTTAGCAATTCCATATTTGATTCCTTGAATCATAATATTTAACTACAGTAAGATATGAAGGTATGCTCTGTGGGAAACTGCTCTCAAAGGCAGTTCAGTAAATGCAAACTGTATCAGACTGCGGATGTCAGAGTGGTCAGCTGCAGTCATATTAATTCTAAATGTTCTGCAGCAGTTACAAGAGTATGTTTCTGGGATCTATCCAAGGTAGTAGTGGTGACTTACAAAGCCTTATGTGATTTGAGACCTGGACACTGCTTCTCACTGTTCTTATTTAAAAATATGTTTAAAAATTTACTGGAGGCATTCTTAATGCCTCGCCAGAAGGACAGCTACATTAAACAGTGATGTCTTCCTTACTTTTCCTTCAGTGCCACCATGTAATATGCTTATTTGTTCAAGCATTTATGTGATGTTTATAAAACTAGCAGACTCAGGATGGAACATTCTGAAGTGTTAAAATACTCTTAATATATGAATTGAATTGAATTTTATTTGTACGGTCACAGACCAGAATCAGCAAATGTTCCTTTTAATATATAATTTTTGTATGGTACTTTAATGTATTTTATGGATGTTGCATTTTGTGTTGCAGCTAATTTGGGGATGAGTAATTTCTGAAATGAGTAATAAAGCAATCTAGGATGCTTTGGAATATGTCTGTACTCAATTTTAGGTTTTTAGATGATGCAATATTCCTCTTCCAATGTTGAATTTCACACAGCAAGTCAGTCACTAAGGCTAGGGAAAAAGTGTCTTTAAATAAAACTATAATGGGGATGACCAAAAAAATAATCAGGAGCTGTTTTTATCTTTGGATTTTCTATATGCTACGGCATTTATATCTTAAAGTTAAATTCTTCATGAAGTACAAGAATTATGAACTTCTCATCTTATTTTTTATTTAATGGCTAGTATAGAAAATGTATTTCTTCCTAAAGTTTGACCTATTCTGAAGTAATTAAAAACTGTTTACGTAAAGGTTAATATTTGTCAGGGCTGACATCTTCAAAAAAACCATGATTATTAATCATTTATTTTTTCTTTAATCTTTTCTTTTTGCAAAATTTCTGTCACCATTTACTTCCAGGTAAAATATAATTCAGATATTAGTTAATTTTTGTTTTTAAACTGGTTCATTATAATGTAATTGTTATTAACAAGGAGCAGCTTTATTTAAACCAGACAAGATTCTCTGTTTATTATATGGAGGTGGATATTATTGATGTCTGCTATGACTCATGGGACACAAAACATTTTGTCTTTTAATCATTGAAAACATTTGTGTTGGTGCTACTTGATGTAATTTAATACAGATAATGACAGATAAAAAGCATAAGCACTTCTTCTTCTACCAACAAACTCCATAAGGGTTGGTAGTTATTACAAAGAAGTCAAATCTTACAAACTTGAATAGAATGTTTCATGTATTGATAGATGTATAATGGATTACATAAAATAAATTTTTTACGCATCAGTTAAAAAGGAATTCTGTGTTTCCCGGCAATTATTTGGCATATTTCTAAAACCGTTTAGTAGATCTGAACTACATCAGAGTTAATGTATATTGGTGACTTGAGCCAGTTTGGTCTAGTGGTTAGTGAGCTTATCTGGAAATACCGGGTTTGATTCCGCCTTCCTCCATGAAGCCAGCTGGATGACCTTGGGCTAGTCACAGCTCTCTTTTGAGGTCTCACAGCCCAACCTACCTCACAGGGTGTCTGGTGTGGGAGGAAGAATAGAAAAGCTTTGTCAGCAGCTTTGAGTCCCCTTAAATGGGTGAGAAAGGCGGGGTGGAAAAGCCAACTCTTCTTCACTCAGAAGGCTGCATGCTATTTTCTTGTCAGCAATCAACTAATTTGCATTTGACATCTCTTAAGATAGTTTTGTAACTTCTCATTCTCATTCTATTCCCATGTAAACCTCTACCCAGGCATTAACCAACCTGATCCTTTTCTGCTTCCAAGATGAGACTGAGTTGTAAGGATACTGTCTTAAATATATTCCCCATTTGGCACCAGTTTTTCTCCCCTAGTGTTTTCACCTCACTCCTGCTTTTCTTTGCTCATTTAAGATCTAACAAGATACTAAATATTGGCCTAACAAATGCAGAATAAAAAAGGAAACATCAAAAACCAAGCTAACTATTCTATTCTTGACACCTTGTCCAAAAAATGAGTAAGGATAAAATCTTAGCCTGTATCATAAAATATACATGGAGAAGGAGTTGGGTTTTTATGCCTTAAAAGGCCCCTTTCATACCTCTGATTTTGTTTTTTACTTAGTGCATTCCAAGTATACTGACACGAACACTAAAATGAGTCATAAAATGGGCATCTCCTGATTTCAGGCATGCAGATGATCCACACAGAAGGGACTGATTCACAAAATCGCTAAACTCTTTTCTCCCACCCCTTAGAATAAAGGGATCTGTGTATCAGTCTATCACATATGTATGTTAAGAACCCAAAACAAAGCTTTCTCAAATTTCTCTCTTTCACACAAATAAACTGAAACCAGTAGCAACTATATAGTGTAATATGCAATATTTCTTAAGTTGCAGCAATATAGATGTTAATAAGCAAGACGTGCTGATTATTCTACAGTCTATCATCTGTTCCTATGGAAACTAAAAAGATATTCTAGGTTATATCGCTATCAGCTGATTATACTGCAGAGAAATCTGTAGTTTATTTTAAATCCCTGTTCAGAAATAAATGCATTTCAGTACATAATGTTACTCTAGTTTGTATCAGGATGGCACTTCGATGTAAGATCCAAAGTTTTCACATAATAAATAGTAACAAAAAAATAGCAAAAATGTATATTTAGCTGACTGAGCAATATAAATAATTAAACCACTTTTAAGAAAAGTGTACTGCTGGAGCAATATGTGTATAGTCCTTAATTAATACTGCTCCAGTTCAGGCAGTGCTTTCCAAAGGTTACCTTAATAAGTTTCCAGTTGTCAGTTAATATCTACATTTATTATGTCTCTTCTTTTTTCTACTCTTCTCTACTCTGTGCAGGTGGTATGGCAGTGACAAAACTCTTATCCCAAGGCAAGCAACTATGTCAATAAAATTTCTCCATATGAAGTCTTCATTACTGAGTGGATTAGGGAGAAGACCTAATTCAGTGGAACCAGTTCAAGTCTTGCAGTCGTGGAGACAGAATCCTGCTATTATCAGGTTCCTGGGATCCGGACTGGGCAATGTCAGGAACAATTTAAATCAATGAAGCTTCATGCACAGGTCAAAGTCCCATTTTAGGTAATAGAAAGCATGGAACTGGAACTTACAATGTTCACCATGGTACATCCCCTTTCGGGTTTGCTAATTCAAATATTTGACAATTCCTGTTCCAAAGTCCCTTTTTGTTGAATGTTGTTTTGCGTTACAACTTAATCTGTTGCAGGAAGGTGATATTCAAACCTTGGATGAAAACAGCTGAAAGACTGTCACGATAATGTCAATGCCCAAATTGAAAAATGATTGGAACAATGCAACTTATTTACACGCTTTGGAAAGGCTGAGTGTTGGTCAATTTCCTTGTTTACTCTTTTCTCCCATCTGAACAGTCCATTCCCCCACTCGAGCCAATGGTAGGTTTTGGGGCATATGTGTAGGCGCCCTTGTCCACTCAATGTCCCAATGTCAATGTCTTTTGAATAGTCTTTGGCTCTCCAGAGTTCACTTCATCTCCTATGCTGGGCTTCACTATGTCTTCGAGTGTCTCTGATTATCAAAAGTCTACAACTTCGATCCTCACAAGAGTGGAACTCTGGTCTATCCCTCCAGGAAGCTGAATTTGAATTTGTTTGGGTTCCAGAGGAAGAGCTATGGACAAACTGTTTTAAGAGAATCACTCTGGAGAAGAGACTCAACTTCACTTTCTTCTCTCAAGACTTGCTGTGTGTTGAGAATCCCCTCAGATTGCTGCTACAAACTGTAGAGTTGGGCTTACCTAAAGTCTTACAAGGTTGAGTCCTTGGAGGACTGATTAACATACTGATTTCCATGACTCTGTACCTCACTACTGTACACCATTACCAAATTCACCCAAGAGATGGTACCTCTGCCTCCTCTCAAACCTGTTGCAACTTAACTGCAAGGGGATATGTGTGAATGTTTGTGCTTTGTTACTTTTGTTCACCACTAAGAGATTTTCCCTGGTCAAGCATAAACCCCAAGAAAGATACAATTCCCTCTATCCTAGGTAGATTTTCCTTCACTTTATTTTCTTTAAACACTCTCTTCCTTCACTTGGAGCCAACTCCTCTCTCCTCCTCCTTTTTCTTTTTAATCCACATTTATTTTGTTGCTGATTTATTTATTTATTTATTTATTTATTTGTATTTCTATCCCACCCTATACCATGATTGAACAGAAAGCAACAATATTTTATTCACGAGAAGCTATGAATACCATGAACATCTAAAAAACTGAAGCTGAATCCCAACATTGTGGGTTGGTCACCGTTTGGGAATTGGGGGATTTTTGCCTGTTCTAGATGGGACAGCAATCCTCAGAAGAAGGACATTATAAGATTACTAAGCTCATTGTACCACCTGTGTGGTGATGCCTAAACTCTAGACTGCTCTCTGACATTCATGAAGGCATATTAAATACATGCCTTTTCACCCCAGGCCTTCCTGATACGGTTGAATTCCTTTAATTCCTTACCTTATGCATTCATAGTTCCATTTTTTATGTTTAAATAAACTTTTTATCTTCTTATGTAAACTGCTTTGAGATTTGTATGCAGAAGGGATATACAGCTAGATAAAATAAATAAAAATGCACAAGTAAATTACTAATTGGCTCTAATTACAAATCTTAGCTCTCTAATAATGATAAAATTATAGACCATTGTGTTATCTAAACAAATGTTTGTTTTCTTTTGTTTTCCAGTGAAGGAACGAAACATTCTGGAGAAAACAATCCCGTACTAACAAATTGGTTAACAAAAATACACATTCCAGTGAGTTCAGTTTGCTACAGAAACACTTGCCACACTGGTCCTATATACAGTGTCTACTGCTTTTGTTAAACTAGCGGTACTAACTCATGACAGCGATTTGAGTAGGAGTACCCTCTTGGGAACAGTTAGCCAAATATCTAGAAGTTACAAGAACTAATGCTTAATGAGCAAATCATTGTCAAAATTTCTCATAGGGTCAAAGAGTCAAGTATCACTTAACTAGAAGTCGAAAAGATGTAAAGTTCGGAATTCTAAGAATGCAGTAATGAAGGATATCATTGACTGCCATTTTGATTTTTAAATCTGCAATGAACAGCCCAATTTATTTTAATCAAAATCTTTTTGGATTTTATTATGTGTCCTATTTTCTCCAGAAGGACAATAAGCTGCCTAGCAGTTGGCTCAAATTAATTATATTGTAGGACAAAAAGAAAAGAAGTACAATAGGCACAATGTTAACAAGGACAGGAAAGCCCTGTATTGAGAATAGGTCAAGTGCTGTTCTTGATACATACCAGTGCTTATAATGCTGAATTCAGCTTGAGTCCAATTATATAGACAGTTAATGATGTGGATACAAATTAAGCACTGATTTTGTGATTTAACCCCCTTCAAGGATTCAGCCAAACCACTGAAATCAAATGCTTTGAATATATTTAAAATCTTTAATTAATCTATTTTATCTGTTTTTACCCCCACTTTATTGTGACCTGCTCTGAAACTTTTGTGTATAGCAGTAGTTCTCCAATGGATGCAGCAGCCTATGAGTGGGTATGTGATGGTGCAGGTTGCTGACTCAACCAACAGGTGGCTCTTTTGGGTATATATACCGGCCAGGGGCCGCCCAGAGCCAGTCTTCTGTTGGTCGTGTCACTGACCGCACCATCGCTCTCCGTAGGAAAACTACTGTCTCATTCAATGTCTTCAGCTTTATCAGCCTCCTCGGATTCCCCCTAGTCTCCTCACGGCAACTCACCCTGGTCTTACAGCAGCCTTAGCTCCGGTTATTTCTCTATCTCATAGCCCTCGGGCCGGGGCTTGGGTTTCCCCCCCTCCTCCCTTGTGCGTTTTTTCATGGTTAATGGCGGCTCGTCCTTGTTTTCCTTTAGTGTCCTCCATCCAAATGGACGAGGAACAAGCCTCCGAACCCACTGCTCAGCCGGTTCCTGCCGCCACACCTTGGCCCGCGCTGGAGCATATTAAGGCACCTGCTCAACCCGCCGCTCGCCGCGCAGAAGCCTGCCCAGGCTGCCGCTCTTGGAGCCCCCTCCCTCACCCACCCTGTGATTCTTGTCAAGCAGAGCCTGCCGAATCCACCTTGCGGGCGTTCAGCTCGAGTGCGCAAGGCGACACAAAGCCTCCTCATGCCCGCGGAGCTTCTCCCCTCCTGGAATCAGTCCAGATGCCGCAAGAAGCGCGTGGGAAAAAAGAGAAAAACCTCCCCCTCCTGTTCCAGTGAGGATGAAAAACTGCAGCTCCTCCATTTGCTGGCTAAGAGGTTAGCAAAAGCGCCGACAAAGAAAAAGTCTCAAAAGAGACGCCGACAGAGTCCCTCCTCCTCCTCCTCCTTGCCGGCCTCTGAGTCAAACCACTCTTCCCCTCGCCATAAGAAGAGGGGATCCCCATCTTGCTTGCAGGCTAGGAGGGCTTCTACTGCAAGAGATCATGAGGGGGCAAACCTTATTAGCCTACCTGCTACCAGTGTGCCTATTAATCCTACTGTTATGGCCCTTGTGGGGCCTGATGTTTCTAATGTTACTACTGTTACTAGTTCTGGGGCTGGATTTATTCCCCCCCTTTCTAATGTTATGCAACCTACTGGTCAATATTTGCCTTCTAGGATTACTGCGCTTGGGCCTTGTTCAAGCAATGTACATAATGTTTCTTCTGTCATGCATGCTTCTGTTACAGATAAATCCCTATCTGCTCATATACATGGCTCTGAAGGACAGGAGGTGCTGCTTAGGTCTCTGGTCAGGGAGCCTGCCCCTGGGCCGGGGTCTTCCCTTATCATTGTTGCGGATATTCATCCGGCTCCCAGTACCTCCGCTATCCACACCCAGGGAGACATTCCTCATGCACCCCCTGGGGAGGCACCTGAAGTCCCCACTGAAAATCCCGAGCCTGTCATTGCATCAGAACCCAGTGGTACCCCCTCGGGACCCTCTCTTCCCCAGCCTACTCCCACTGACCCTGCGCATCTGGATGAGGAGGGGCCAAAAGGGGAGGACCCGCCAGCCTATGAGACCCCGAGGCTCTTTTCATACGAATTTCTCCCCCCAGTGGTACAGTGTATTACTGACACCCTTAACCTCAAGAAAACCCAAGAGGTCCCTGAGGAGCAGGCTAAGATGGCTAGGGACATGCTTATGCCCCCTCCCCCTACAGACTTGATTATTCCCATACCTTCGATCCTGGAGCAAATTGTAACCTGGGAGTGGGCGGAGCCTACTACTACTAGGAGGCTCCTGGGACCACCAAAGAAATTGTTCCTCCCTCCGGATCACGCTTCTTCTATTTGGGCTACCCCAGCCATAGACACTCCCATCCTTCAGATGCTATCTAATCATATTCTCCCCAAAGATTCAGAGCATGTTCTTCGGGACAATAATGATAAGATAATTGAGGGGATGCTGAAGAGGAGTTTTGAAGCTGGGTCGTTAAATGCTCGCTGTTCTGCCACAAACTCTCTTATTTCTAGAGCTGTCATCAAGGGGATAGAGGAAATTCTTGCCTTCCCCACCTTACCAGAAGAGCTTAGGCCTTGCTTACTTGAAATTAAAAGATGTACAGCTGCCAGTACAGCAGCAAGGAGGGCCTTATGGCTGTGCAATTGGCCAGTGGAATTCTCCTCCAAGCTTCAGCTGATTGGCTCGCCCTATAAGGGCAAACTTTTATTTGGGCAGGAGGCCCTCCAAGATGTGCTCATAGAGAAGAACAAGCGAAAAGTGATGCCCACTTCCTCTACAGCCTCTTCCTCCTCCTTCAGCAGACCTAAAGGTACGAAGCGTTCCTACCCTTCTTCCTCCTCATCATTTAACCAGTCCTATCAGAGGAAGCAGCCCTTTAATTCTAGGCCCCCGGGAGGGCGTTACACTTGGGGGCGTAACTCCTCAGCTAACAAACAGCCTTTGGGCAGAGGAAGGGGCAGGCAATTTGGTTACACAAGCCAAAACAATTAACATGTCCCCCTGGATTGGGGATAATATTAAGGTGGGAGCACGCCTACAACAGTTTGCATCTATGTGGAGTTCCTCCATCAATGACAAATGGGCCCTTGATGTTATTCATCTCGGTTATAAGTTGGAGTTTAACTCTGTTCCAGTCAATCGTTTGGTTAAAGTTCCTATTCCTAAACCTCCATTAAAAAGACAAGCCTTGTATGACGCTGTCAAGGAACTGATTGATATGGGGGCCATAGACGAGATCCCTCCCTTGGAACATGGTCAGGGGGTCTATTCCATTATATTTTTGGTTCCAAAGTGGAATGCTCTTTGGAGGGTGGTCTTGGATCTCAAATTCCTCAACAAATTTATGGCCAAGAAGTAGTATAAGATGGATGGCCTATCCTCCATCAGGAGCCAACTCGAGGAATTCCAATTCATGGCAGGTATAGATCTGACCCATGCCTTCCTGCACATTCCTGTACACCCCAGGTATAGACGATACCTCAGGTTTGCAGAGGGCTCTAACCACTATCAATACCGCTGTCTACCATTTGGCCTCACCTCTAGCCCCCGTGTTTTCAGCAAATGTCTCATAGCACTTCTAGAATCGGTAAGGCTTCAAGGGGTCAGGGTTTACCCCTTTTTAGATGACCTCCTGGTGGTAGGCCGGGATAAGCCTGAGGCCTCCTAACTTCCCATGGCTTCCTCATAAATTACGAAAAGAGTAACCTCATTCCCTCACAAATTATTTCGCACCTCAGATGACAGAATCTCTAGTATTACGGCTCTAGCTCGAGCGGTGCGTGCTGACCGCGGAGCCAAGCTTCTCACTCTGTCATCCTTACTGGGAAAGATGATTTCCCTTATAGACCTGCACCCGTGGGCAAAGATTCATGCTAGGCCCCTACAGTGGGCTCTATCACCCTTTTCTAAGTCCATCGCTGCTCGCATGGACCCGTGGGTATCTCTCTCCCCAGAGGTTCTCCTGTCCCTTGAGTGGTGGTCTCCTGCTCCAAGGTTTCGCATGGGGGTCCCTATTATTAAGCCCAATGACATTATTATCTTTACTGACGCTAGTCAACATGGCTGGAGGGGCACCTGTGGCCCCCATTCTGCCCAAGGCCTCTGGGAGGCGTCGGACCTGTCACACCATATTAACTGGTTGGAGTTGAAAACTATTTATTTGATGTTGTCTTCTTTCATGCACCTCATTAGGGGTAAACACGTTACTGTAATGGCAGATAACATGACGGCTAAATCTCATGTGACTAGACAAGGGGATACGAGATCTAAATCTCTAATGTCTTTGACTTTCCTTTTATTCAAGTGGGCGGCCTCCCTATCAGCCCTGCACGTTCAAGGCCAGATGAATCAGCAAGCAGATTTTCTGAGCCGCACTCCGTTGGACAATGTGGAGTGGAAATTGAATCCAGACATTTTTCTCCACCTAGAACGAACATGGGGCCCATTCAAGATGGATCACTTTGCCTCGCACAAGAACCATCAGCTCCCAGTGTACTTCTCCTGGCGGGAGGACCCGTGGGCCATGGGGATAGATGCCCTATTCATCCCATGACCTCGGGGCCAGCTCTATGCTTTCCCCACCACTCCACTGATTTCGAGAACCTTGAGGAAAATCAGGATAGAGAAGGCTCACCTGGTTATGACCCTTCTGGCCACGTCACCCATGGTTTCCGCTCCTCCTAAGCATGTCCACAGCGCCTCCGTGGAGACTTCCATGCCTCCCGGATCTCCTGTCTCAGGGGGGCGTCTTTCATCAAGACCCCAACTGGCTGGCCTTAACGGCATGGAGGTTAAGCAAAGACTACTACAGGAGTTGGGTCTCCATGATTCAGTGATTAATACGATTCTCTCAGCTCATAGGCCGTCTACCTGGAGAATTTATGGCACCACATGGAAGGTGTTCAGAGAATGGTCATGTGCCTCAGGTATTGACCCTGTATCTCCCAAGGTTGAGAACGTATTGTTGTTTCTTCAAGCTGGGGTCAATAAAGGTTTAACTTTCAGCACCATTAAGAGGCAGACTTTTGCTTTATCAGCTATTATTCAGGTCCAAGGGGTCCTGGACATTGCTAAACACCCACACGTTTCTGCCTTCTTAGCGGGGGTCAAAGCCAACACCCCACCTACACTACACCGGCTACCCACGTGGGATTTGGATGTGGTACTACTTGCTCTGGTGCAGCCCCCATTCGAGCCTCTCCTAGACCTACCTTTGAAACTCCTGTCCTTCAAGGCGGTATTCCTCACGGCTATCACTTCGGCACACAGAGTCTCTGCACTTGCGGCTCTTTCCACGCACTCACAATGCTGCACATTTGATTTGGGCTCAGTAACACTCAGGCCAGAGCCGCTTTTTCGCCCTAAAGTGGATTCGAGGTTACACAGATCCCAAGAAATCTGTTTACCAGCTCTCACTAACAGTTTGTTGGGTGATGAGGATTGGCTCCTCAAAGTAGACGTCAAAAGAACCCTCCAGGTATACATTGAAAAGACTAGAGACATTAGAAAAACTATGTCTTTATTTTTGTGCTATCATCCTGCTTATTTGGGAAAGATAGCATCTTCCAGAGTAGAAACTGTATTGCTTTAGCATATCAATCCAGGTCCTTGGAGCCTCTGGAAGGTATCACAGCTCATTCCATGAGGGCCTGTTCCACCTCAAGGGCATATGCCGCGGCAGTGTCGGTGGAGGACATCTGTAGAGCGGCTACGTGGGCGTCCCCTTCCACCTTCACAAGGCACTACCATCTAGACAAGCTGAAGTGCCAAGATGCGGAGTTTGGCCACAGAGTCTTGCACTAGTCTCCTTAAGGTAGGACATACCTTACATTATTTCCTCCCCTATGGGTTGTTCCTACCTTGGGGGTTTGATTATGGGAGCAGTTAGGATGGCCTTTCCCACCCGGGATAGGTAGCTGTGGTACATCCCACTCGCAGGCTGCTGCATCCGTTGGAGAACGGGAGGTTGATTACCTCGTGAAGATCCGTTCTAGATGGATGCAGCAGACTACGCCCCACCCTGAGGCACTTCGTATCCTAAATGTGTCTCTCTTCTATTTTAGACGCTATAATACAGTCCGGTTCGGACAAACTACTACACTCTCTATGGAAGACTGGCTCTGGGCAGCCCCTGGCCGGTATATATACCCAAAAGAGCCACCTGTTGGTCGAGTCAGCAACCTGCCCCATCACATACCCACTCGTAGTCTGCTGCATCCATCTAGAACGGATCTTCACAAGGTAATCAACCTCCCGTTCTCAACCTTCCTAATGGTGTGACCCCTTAATGGAGTTCCTCATGTTGTGGAGACCCCCAACCACGGGGGTAGAGCAGTTGGGAAGTGGGAGGGAAAGGAGACTTGTCCCGATCCCTCTGAAAGGGTAGTTCAACCCCCAAAGGGGTCCCGACCCCCTGGTGTATAGGGTATATATCATGTTCAAACACGGCTATAGGAGCAGCTAATGCTATTAGAGAGAAAACTGATTCTACACATCACTGAAATTATTTGAACTTTCAGGACTATTCATAAGATGAGCCCAAGGGAGAAAAATGAACTGCCACAAATGTAACATTTGCTTTTCACAGCAAATTCATTCATTCAGTTTATTTGTATACCACCTTCCTAATAAATTACTCAAGAAGGTTCTCTAGTTCCCATCAGGACTGTCTATGCCACAATGAACCAAACAGATACTACCATACCAAGAAGGTGTTAGATACATTAAGAATTTGCAGAGGATTCAGCCCCTTTCGAAACACTAGAAATCAGTTAGCTTCTTTTCAGAAACAAGCCCAAAATCACCAGACGTAACACAGACAATTTGAAAAAGAAAACACCAGCAAAAATGTCTTGCTGGCACTAGATAGTATTAAAAGTGGGCACCATATCTGTCATGGACCAAAACAGATAATTACTGTACCATCTGCTTTTGTAAAAAGCACCTGCCATCACTTCATCATTATTTACACTCTTTCCTAATAGAAGCAACCTGATCAATAAATCCCCCTTACAACCCCAACAGAAACTGAGTAAAAATTTCAAAATTTGTTTTTAATTATGTTTTTATTGATGTTTTAATGTTTTGTTTGACCCATATTGGAACCGCCTTGGGCAAAATTTTATTTTGGAAAGGCGGTATACAAATAAAAATGGAAATGGAAATGGAAAATCTCCAGGTGAAAGGATAAAAATGTGTGTGCCTGTAATATATAAAATTAAAAGAGTGCAGCCTACTAGGTCAAATCACACAATAATATTTCACACAAATTTTACATCAGACACTCTAAAAGAATTATTCATAAATAGATGCCACCACATATATCTGAAGTCTTCCGGGCATTTTTAAAGACAGAAGCAAAGAGCAAAATATTTCACAACATTAATTCCTCACAACAAAACATAGAATAAAGTCTAGCAGCAGTTAACTGGTACATGTTCACGTTGCTTTCAACTCAGATAACAATTAAGCACTAATTATGTTATTCCAAATAATCCTGGGGTTGATTTTAAGTACTTTAAGGGACTAGCCATGCACAGCAGTCAGATGCACTAATAATTTCTTGATTATTTCACTATACAGCCTTCTAATGAAGGAAGATTAATCTCCTAGGACTCCATTCATCAGCTGCATTTTAGTGGAAAATTATTACGCAAGGATCAAAATGGTAGTTTAGAAGGTCACAAGGAGTAAATAAAGTCATTCCTCATATAGCATGGTTTTGAACAGCACAAATTTGTTTATTCACCACAAATCACAAATATCATTTAAAAAAACCTGTGCTGCAAAAAAATATTGCTGAAAATGAAAAATCACACCCATCATAACAAAGTCTGGAATTAAATGCCAACTTTTCCACAGTGTTTGCTATCATTTTACATGTCTGTTGTATATACAATGCATTTGCTTATAGGTAAAGTCTCTCATTTATTGTACTCAAATGACTTCTCGGTTGAAATTACAGCACCAATGATACTTCTACTGTTAGCTTGCTCAGTATACTTGAACATAAACCAACTGTTGTTTTAAACAGGGGATCTGAGAATACAAATGGAATATAATATTGTCCTCATTCACAGATAAGCCAGAACAGACAAATGCTGTTTCAAGTCATGTCAGTAGGATTTCTGTTTTAGAATCCAGCTCTAGAATCTTGTTTTTCTAAGTGATATTCATATAGGTTGTTTTTCCACCGCAGCCCTAAGAAGATCTGGATCTAAGGCGGTGATGGCCAACCTGTGACACGCGTGTCACAAGTGACACACCAAGCCCTTTTGGGTGACACACATGGTCGCCCTGGCACCTGGGCGTGTAGTGCTTGCTTGTTCTTGAAGTGTACGAAATACCAACTTTCAATTGAAGATTTAGCAAGTGTAAAGAATTATTTGTTATTGCTTTTAATAAAATACATACTGTATATCAAAAATATAACTTTTTTACTAGAGCCACAAATATCACAAAATTATGGATATTTCTAGAAGTGACACAGCACCCGAGTTAAGCTAGGTTTTCTTGCGAATTTTGACACACTGAGCTCAAAAGGTTAGCCATCACTGATCTAAGGAATGGGTACGTTCCTTAATCCGGATCTAGTAGATCTGGATTAAGGGAAGCACCCAATTTGTTTCAACAGGAGGTGTAGTACCCATTAGCAATGGACGCTAACCCCCCTGCTGTGGAAACACCTTTGCACCCACATGGGGAATCCGGATCGACCCCCAAGGGGTCAGTCCGTCACCCCAGGTGTCTCTGGGGACAGGGGGGTGCGATCTCCGAAGCCCCAGCTTCGAAAGGACTTTGGAGTCATTTCAAAATGACTCTGAAGTCCCTCCAAAGAGATCGCCAAGAACTTCGGAGAGGCTCTGGAGCTGTTAGTGCGGTCCATGTACTATTAGCACAGACCATGCAGACTCCCCTCCGAAGTCCCTCTGAAGAGATCAGCAGAGACTTCGAAGCTGCTCCGAAGTCCCTGTTCTCTTTGGAGAGACCGGCAGTGAGACTCTGAAGTCTCTGCTGATCGCTTCGGAGGGACTTTGGAGTCACTTTGGAATGATTTTGAAATGACTCCAAAGCTGGGACTTCGGGGCTCCCCCCCCATGGGTGCATCCCCTCCCCCTAGCCTCCTCTAGACCCCTTTAATCTGGATATTGTGACAGAAGACCCCATTGTAGACCCCATTAATGGGGTCTACAGAAAATCCGGATTAAAGGACAGAAAGGACCCATTTGATCCAGGTTTCCCCCATGGCAGTGGAAACAATAGGGTCCCAAATGGGTGCCGTGGTGGAAATGGGGTCATCCAGCTCACACGCAAATGGGTCCTTAATCGGTGCAAAAATGGGTACTTTTTGACAGTGGAAAAACACCCATAAAATGCATGACATAAGAGCATATTATAAATATCTTAATGCAAGGTAGAGACAGAACATTTATTTATTTTCTAATGGTTTCAAATTATTATCACAAGTTGCAGTATAAACAGCATTTATTACAGTATTGATTCAAATGCATTTAGAAATAAGGAAAAATATAGAAATCAATGATCATTCCTAGAAGTACGAATTCTAAAGAACAAAGAATTCTGTAGGACTGTAAGTCATTTTCTTAGAACTCTAAGTTCAGCAACAAGCAGCAACTTTTTTAAAAAAGTAAACGCTGATTGTCTGTAGCCAATGCTGGATTTCTATAATCCAACACTGTATAATCATATAATTGTAAGCAAACACTGGTTAAAAGCTGCTATAATAGGCCCACATTCACTAATACATTTCCAAAATATTGACTAATTCAGAAAAAGGAAGGGGGAAATGAAGAAATTACCTGAGTTTCTATTCCTTGCTCAAGCAACCTTTTAGCCTGATTCTCCACCTCAAGTCGAGCTCTTGCGATAAACAGCAGGTCATTTTCAATTACTTCTATTCCAGAGAGATCTATTCCTTGAGAAAGGTAATCTAGAAAAAGCAACAGAGTTTTGATATATCATGAGAATCCTGACCATGATCATGACATGTCAGATTTTACAAGTTTTATTTCATGCCAACAGTGTATTTTCAGGTACAAAATTTGACATCACTATACGATTATCTTACAAGAAACAAACAAACAAAAAAGCTATTTATTAGGATTTTAGGAACCAAGCACTTTTTTCTAAGTTTACCAAAAAGAAAATAGAGTTATAAGTAGCTATTTTAGTGAACCAGTTTGGTCTAGTCGTTAGGGAGCAGGACTCTTATCTTTGAATACCAGGTTTTGATTCCACATTCCTCCATGAAGCCAGCTAGGTGACCTTGGGTTAGTCATAGCTCTCTTCTGAGCTCTCACAACCCCATCTACCTCACAAGGTGTTCTGTTGTGGGGAGAAGAATAGAAAGCTTTGTCAGCTACTTTGAGTTCCCTTAAATGGGTAAGTAAAGCGAGGTGGAAAAGCCAACTCTTCTTCTTCTTAAAATAAAGAACTGGATCTAGAGATACATGTAGGGAGAGTCCTTCACTCATAGGATAACTGTTTTATGATGAAGTCAGTTCCAACTATGTTCTTCTACTTGCACAAGCATAAAGCTATTAAAACAAGAACTTAGCTATTAAAACAAGAACTTGTGGGGGGGAGGGACTGGGGTGCTTCTAAGGCCATCTGCTGGGACTCGAGAGCAGGAAAAGGTTTGTCCTTGTCTCTGCTTGAGATGCCCATGAGCATTTGGTGGGCCACTGTGTGCGACAGGATGCTGGACTAGATGGGCTGTGGCCTAATCCAGCAAGGCTTCTCTTATGTTCTTATGTTCTTATCTTTGGCAGTTGGAATAAACTCTTCAGTAAAGATTTGCAGTGCAATTCTAACCATGTCGATTCGGAAATAAGTTCCATTGTGCTTAATGGTGCTTGATTTTCTCATGGAGCAATATTAGGATTGTAGTGTGTATTCACATTTTTCCTCACTGCATGCTCACTTTTAAGGGTTTAGCTATAGAAAAGGTGGATCGAGAAAACTTCTTTTCTCTATCGCACAACACTAGAACCAGGGGGCACTCTATGAAGCTGATGGGTAGGAGAGTCGGATCCGACAAAGGGAAGTATTTCTTCACCCAGAGGGTCATCAGTTTATGGAATTTGTTGCAGGAAGAGGTAGTCACAGCTACCAGTCTAGATCGCTTCAAGGTAGGATTAGACAAATTTATGGATGACAGATGTATTAATGGCTACTAGAATGAATGCCTAGGTTTATCTTTCAGGCTGGTGGTGGTGGTGGTGGAAGCAAGATGCTTCCAATGCCATTTGCTGGGATTCAAGAGCAGGAAAAGGTTTGTCCTTGTCTCTGTTTGAGATGCCCATGAGCATTTGGCAGGCCACTTTGTGCGACAGGATGCTGGACTAGATGGGCTGTGGCCTGATCCAGCAGGGCCTCTCTTATGTTCTCTTATGATTCCTTTTGTCCTGTGTATGTGATTACACTCATAGCAGCCTTGTGAAATACCAACCAGTACAAATGTTAGGTTTTGCTGCAGGCTTGGATTTCCGTGGTCACTGGTCCCTTAGCTCTTGGCAGCTCAGCAGCAGGGCCTGCTGCTTCATGTAATCATATGCAACATTTCTTCACTTTTTAACCACTGATTTATTAAGCACTTTCCTCACTTGGTGATTTTTGGTGTCAGTATCCTAACACCTGATCTTCCACTGACAACAAGTTATTAACTAAAGTTGCTTTCTCATCTTTTTAACAATGTTACGTTGTTCTTCCTGTTGAATTGTTTATGTTCATGTTATGTTAATTCTTGTCTAGAAAAAAGTGAAATCAACAATTCTGTCAATGGCAAAAAGTGATGTCAAGGGAGGGAAGTAAAATTTAAGATGTGATTACAACACAACAAAGATAAATTATGTTGTAAAGTTCAGCTGAAAAGCAATACGGAAGAGATCTAAATCTTAACACAAAAATAGAAAGAGGATTATAACGCAAATATAATTAAGGTTTGGTAAAAAGCACAAGGACATTCTACTGACTTCACTGATATCTTTTACACAGCTAACTACTGCAAAACTGTGGCCAACATCCAAAATGAAAAATGATGTAGCACTTCTGACTAAAAACAAAATCACTGTTATAGAGCCTTGACATCTGCAAGATGCTATTATTAGTACAGTATCACTTGTTTCTTAAAAACTTTATCCAACAGCCCATCCATATAAAATGTTCAAAAGCCTAAGGGAAACAGCACAAACCTTGTCTCTTAAGCAGTCAGAAATTTAATTTGTCTTGCTCCACTTGAGTTTCTTGCAGTCCACAAACATAAATGTCCATAAATGCTAAAAGATACAAAGTGGTCCCTTGAAATCTTTCAATCCCAATCCCCCACTTTCATTTCAGATGGAAATATTACGGTCCAGCACTTGGAGCGTGAAAATAATTTCCTCTTGCTCAACAGCACTTAAATAGAAGATAACTGAATGCTGCTTGTTGCTCTGAAGGCAATGGAGTGCATTGCAAAAGATACAGAAAATAGTTTTTACGCTGGTGAAACTGATGAGCAGGCCTCTCGCCCAAACCACACCACTGCTCCTGTTCTTTAAGCCACAGATAATATTCTTCAAACCATAATGTTCCACTAGGGAACAAAAAAAGTCACTCCACTGGCCTTCTTAGCATATTAATATTGTACTCAAGCAGATGTTAAAAACTTCAAGAAGGTGTAATACTTTCAACATAAATACTGTCCATCTTCAACTCCAAAACTATTTTATTTATTTATTTATTTATTTATTTACATTTCTATCTGGCCCCATACCCTAAGGTCTCTGGGTGGGTCACAGCAAATTAATCACAAGATACACATTAAAAATGAAAAGTAGATTAAAAACAATATAGGCATTCAATATAGATTAGAAACACTTAAAAGTTCAGCAAATTCAGAACAGTACACTCCATATTGTGTTTGTTGTGCCTGTGACTAGGGAAGGGAGAGAATATAATCATCTCATCTCAGCCAAAGGCCAGGGTAAAGAGGTGGGTCTTTACCGCCTTCCTAAATATCTGTAACAAAGGGGTATGACACACCTCGAGGGGGAGGGTATTCCACAATTTGGGAGCTATCGCTGAAAAGGCCCTTACCCGGGTGCCCACCAATCTCACTAATGAGGGTGGTAGGATGACCAGGAGGGCTTCACCACTTGATCTTAAGGCATGGGCAGGTCGATACAAACAGTTTCCTTCTAATCAAAGCCTTCATTGCAGGAGGGTCACAAACAAATTACCATACAGGACAAACTATATTAATCAAGTTACAAAGAAGAGACAAACATGGAGTCCACTAATCCATACTGATTTTGAGGACTACAGGAGGAGTAATATAAGATGGTAGCTTTCCAAATTACAAGTATAAAATCCAGTCTTCAGTGTCCCAATGGGTCTGCTGATTCAATCATTGTTTAACCACAACAAACAGAATGAATTATGTAAATGGCATCTCTTTGGATTTTTTACCCACCCGGAGACCTTCGGGTATGGGGCAGGATAGAAATGTCAACAAACAAATAAATAAACTACAACTTTGAAAGGACAATGAGGACATCAGAATCTGTATTTAATCTGAACTCCTAATTACACTTTTCTAAATCCCAAATAAATAATTATTTAAACATTTCATAGGACTACATTGTCAGAGTTCGCTTGGTTGGATTTCATTTTTGAAGTTATTTCAGTGCCAGACATTTATTTATTTGCTTTTTTATCCCACCTTGTACTTGAAGATCTCAGGCCAGATTACAGCAATAAAAACAAACTATAAAATGAACACACTAAAAAAACAACAACAACAGTGTCTGAATGGGGGGAAGGGAATCTATTTTCTCAGCTAAAGTCCATATGAAATATCTAGGTAGCATTAGCAGTGCAGATGTACTTTTTTGGTTGGTGATGCGTTACAGAACAGCTAGTCTTCTTTGCTCCTTGAGTGTACCTGGCAAACAAGTGTTCTTTTTTCGGTTTTCATTGGTGATTGTTTGCTGTTAATGTATCCATCCGTCCCTGATAGTATTCCGTAGTAACTGGTACAGTGGTACCTTGACAGAAGAGTTTAATTCGTTCCGTAACCTTGCTCTTATGTCAAATCGCTCGTATCTCAAAGCAATTTTCCCATTAATCCATTCCAGCTCCCAAAACACCACCTCAGTTGTTTTTGTTATGTACTGTACTGTATTTACATACTCGTATCTCAAATCTTGCTCTCATCTCAAAGCAAAATATCACTCGCTCGGCGGCTTGTATCTCAAAACACTTGTATGTCAGGGCACTTGTATGTCAAGGTACCACTGTAGTTGTTTTGATGTGCTAATCCTTCCTGGTCTTCAGGGCCTAGGGCAGTGATGGCGAACCTTTTGAGCTCGGTGTGTCAAAATTCGCAAGAAAACCTAGCTAAACTCAGGTGCTGTGTCACTTCTGGAAATATCCATAATTTTGTGATATTTGTAGCTCTAGTAAAAAAGTTATATTTTTGATATATGTATTTTATTAAAAGCAAAAACAAATAATTCTTTACATTAGTGACTTTTGTTGCTAAATCTTCAATTGAAAGTTGGTATTTCATACACTTCAAGAACAAGCAAGCACTACACGCCCAGGTGCCAGGGTGGCCATGTGTGTCACCCAAAAGGGCTTGGCGTGTCACCTGTGACACGCGTGTCATAGGTTGGCCATCACCGGCCTAGGGCAAGGTCTTCTTGGCCTATGCCCTGCTAGACAACAGTGGGATTAGATGTGGCTTAAGAGGGTGTGTGGAGCAAGAACTCTCACTGATTTCTGGAAGTATTGTGTTGTAAGTTGTTCCTTAAACTTAAAACAATAGAAACACTTTTATATTGATGCATCCTAGGGTGTTTTTCCACTGGCACTAGAGGTACCCATTAAGTACTTAATGGGTACTTCTAGTGACAGTGGAAAAACACCCCTAGACTGATTCTCAATATTTATTTATTTAAAAACGTATATATCCTGACAAATTCAAGACGCCAATATGTAAGTTGTATTTTATAAAGTCAATATATTTCCATTTTGAAAAGAATAACCAGAAAAAGAGTCTCAGCATTTCTGTCAGAGAAATATACTGAGCACTTGGGTTATAATTATAAGAAACACAGAAAGAAATTACGCCTGAAGTAATTTACTGGTCAAATTGGCAGGAAGACCTTGAACAACTGGGAGACAGATGTTTACAACCATTAGGGAGCTTTGTTAGACTGTTCCCTCATACTCACCCAGGGAGACCAAGAAACCTAATGCTTCCATTTAGTACAGCAGCAGTTTAAACTTCTGTGGGCAGTATCCTTGCCATAAACCTGCTCAATTGCTACTTTGCTTTTGTAACTTTGAACCTGCCTGATCAGTGTATTATTGCCAACCCCCAGTTGCCTTGGTGCTGGCTAAATAAACTGCCTCTTATTTCCTTTATTTTGCTTTCAGTAAATAGCTTGCCTTCCTTTTTGTTGTCTTTAGTAAAGATTGTTTATTTTGCATTATTCACTGCCTCAGAACTTCTTCCTTTCCCTTCCTTCCTTCCTTTGGGAATACATGTCAGCCAACTGAAATCTGCGGTTTGTGACACCAATCTACTGGCCTTAGGATCCTGCTGGAATAACTGGAGAATAATTCCCCCCAACCCAGTCTATTCCTTATTCTTGCTTCACCACTACCACTGGAAAAGAAAAATGTATTCACTAGTCCTCGACCAAACAATCTGAATAACAAAGATTTGGGGCGCTGCTTTATCTCCACTCACCAGACTGTTGTAACTACTCTCACGAGAGTGAGCAAACTATGCGACGGAAATCAGCAGCTGTCATTTTAGTTAATGTGTTTTTGGATTCTTGCTGTTGTAGTACCTGCAGATCTCCAGGAGGTGTATGTGTATAATAAATGTAATCTTCCAGGTCCAATGCATCTGAGAGTATGGATTACACTATAACCCCATATTTTAAAAAACGAAGGAAATGGGAACAGAGAAGTGGAAGAGAGAGAGAAGCGGAAAGACAATGAATGGACAATCCTCAGGGCTCACAGAGGTAGGAAGCAGTCCCACTGGCTCTTAATTCCTACCACTCCTGAAGGGGATAGCTCCAGTTTGGTCCAACAATTAAGGAGCCGGACTCTTATCTAGGAATACCGGATTCGATTCCACCCTCCCCAATGAAGCCAGCTGGGTGACCTTGGGCTAGTTACAGCCCCACCTACCTCACAGGGTGTTCTGCTGTGAGAAGAACAGAAAGCGTTGCAAGTTACTTTGAGCCCCCTTAAACGGGTGAGAAAAGTGGGGTAGAAAAGCCAGCTCTTCTTGGTATTTACTGGCAAACTTGCAAATAATATAAAAAGCCTCCTCCTTTCTTTTCCTCCAATTCTTTGGGGTGGTAATAACCCAAACTAAACATATGAATGGTAGCACTGGAAAACTTTGGTTACCTGCCAGCATTTCTACTGCATTAAAGACTGTACCAACACAGAGCAACTCCACTCATTTCCCCAAAAGGCACGACAAAGCTGTAAATGGAAATCTGGCTTGCATATGACTAATTAAACATTTATTTTCGCACGTATTGAATATAAGAGAATGGTATGCACAACTTTGGGACACTGCAATGAATTTGTTACTACCTTAAAAATAAGATGTTGGGAGAAGGACGACAAGAAGTGTGGAAGAAAGTTTGGATTCTTTTATCAGGGCTGCGCAAAACAATAATAACATCAATATACCTGATGAAGCTAATTTCTGGAGAATTGTAAACTAAAATTGTACTTTAACAAACACATCCATGTCCAGGGAGGAAGGGGAGGGTAGAAGGAGAGGCTGGAGGGTGGGTTGGAATGTTTAAATGTACAATCTCTTTAATTGTATAGACTTATTATTAAAATAAATTTGAAAAAAACAACATTTATCTTCACACTAGCAGCCATTTCCAAGAGCTTAGGAAAAGCAATTGTTGGGCTGCAAGGTGGTTACTACACCAGCAACATCTGTTGGTGTGCAGATCTCAGAGAGGGCCACAGCAACTTCTGCCTTGAGTGAAAACGGTAATTATACCAGGACCTGTGGACAGTATTGTTAATATCCAAATATATGTGTGTGTATTTTTGTCTTCCAATATACAGAATGGGGCACATTCTGACACTATAAAAACATAATCCCTGATGTTTCCCACAGTTTGTGCTACTCTGTTCTAGCATGAGTAGAACTAGTTGGAAATAATAGCACAATTTCGCATGTGTGGCATAACAGTGAAGTGCATTGTGATGTAAACTTACTTGTTTCAATACAGTTTCTATTTGCCAGTCTCCCTAATATCCTCTTGTCTTTATCTTTCAACAAATTCACATTCCCTTTTTTGTCACCTTCTGCAGCCGAATTCATTCCAGGAATGTCTCTACAACAGGAGTCCCCAACCTGTTTTGCACCAGGGACCGGCTTCCTTTTCTATGGTGGGGGCCTGGGGTGTGGGCACGTTGCGGCGGTGGCGCGGACCAGCAAAAAACAAAACAAAAACCCTAGGACCCAGTGCCGGTCCGTGGACCGGTGCTTGGGGACCCCTGCCCTACAAGACACACCTAATCTTTATATTCAGATTACATGGCATAATAAATCTTTTAAAATATCCTATATAACAAAATATTTTATAAAAAAAACCTCCTACTCCCTTTAAATTGAAGCTTTGAAAAGAATAGACAGATCTAATCTGGTTTTCCAGTAGCAATTTGTCTGAAATATCTTTATGATGCATTTCTCGCAATCATTTTCAGGCTTCTTTGATTATCTCTTCAGTTCTTCTCCCCTTTAAGAAAGGCTTGATCACTTATTTTATTTCCTTTAGTTGGGAAGACGGCAGATGATGGAAGAAAGAAAGAAGGTCAGTGCTGCCAAACACTATAACCAATTAGGGAAAAGAGAAATCTGCAGCCAAGTGCTAGCTATTGATTGGATATAGCCAGTTTATAAAGTAGGCATGTCTACGTGGTCTTTCAACAGGAAAAATAAAATTACAGGAGGGGCATAACAGAAGAACCAGTAAACATTCTGATAGTCATCAAAGGCCTCTGCGACCAACAACAATTTCAATGCATATAGTATTTGGGACAAGGCTTCCCAAAGTGTAACTTGCTCAAGGTTAAAGGACTGAAACCTTTATAGGGCATGTACATGGGGAACCTGTTTGGTCTAGTGCAGCGGTTCTCAACCTGTGGGTCGCAACCCCTTTCAGAGGGGTCACAACGAGTCGCCCGCCTTCCCGCCCCATCCTCATCCGAGTTGCCCCGTCCCCGTGGTTGGGGGTCTCCACAACACGAGGAACCGCATTAAGGGGTCACGGCCTTAGGAAGGTTGAGAGCTGCTGGTCTAGTGGTTAGGGAGCCGGACTCTTAACTGGAAATACCGGGTTTAATTCTGCACTTCCCATAAAGCCAGCTGGGTGACCTTGGGATAGTCAAAGCTCTCTTCTGAGCTCTCATAGCCCCACCCACCTCACAAGGTGTTCTGTGGTGGGGAGAAGAACAGAAAGCTTTGTCAGCCACTTTGAGGCCCCTTAAATAGGTGAGAAAAGCGGGGTAGAAAAGCCAGCTGTTCTTCTTCTCTTCCGCTTCAACAAGATTTGTTGGCTCTCATTCACCAGCATGCAGGAAGAACCTGTAGGACTTAACAACTGTTAGTCAACTGCCCTTGAATGTTCTATCTGATGAAGAGCTATCACATCAGAGCGCTATTTCCTCCTGTTGAAACACTCTTGAGGACATCTCTGCAGGTGTTTTGCACATGCCAGTGATCTCCCGTCAAATGCCGCTGAACCTGAGGTGGTATCCTACACGTATCCCACATGAAGGCTGTATCCTTCAACCTCTGGTATGCTGCACTTTAGGCAGCTCTGCTTTGAATGAAGCCTCTGAAGATTTCATGCTCAGAAATCTCATCTAAGCAAAGTGCAGGCATCTCCCAGTATACTTATTTAAACCATTATAAACCACACTGATACTTCCCCAGTAAAGCTACTCAGAATCTTGTCCAGATATTCTTCTTAGTAATCATATTGATGGGGCTTGTTATTGCCTTTTGAGTTTTTCTTTTTTAATTCTGTGTAGCCTAACTGCTTCCCATTGAAAATATAATCTCAAAGTGTTTTACAAAATATTGAGTTTTAAGCAGCTAAAACCATCAGTTATATAAACACATTATATAAAGACATCGCCTCTGGGAAGGCTAGAGTAAGAAGATACATCTCCCATATGATTACTAGCCAACTCTACTCTGCTTAGTTCCCAGTATCAGCTAAGGCTGGTTAGGTGTCCTTCCTATCTTAGTTGAAAATAACTGTATTCAGGCCACAAACTGAATTTCTTCATACACCGGAACAGCTTAGACTACAGCAAGTTGCAGCAAACTATGGAAATTTATAATCTAAAGCTTCAAAATCAAACAAGGTTTTAAAAGAGATTTCTGCCATTAGCATTTCAAGTTTCATAATTTAGTAAAGCTAAATCGTCTTTTAGACCTACCAATGCTGCTTCCACTTCATGATCTACGGATTTCAAATCAACATTTCAAAAGTTAGTTATGTAACAGATTTTGAAAGGGATAAAACTAATACCATGCAGTAGACATTATCGTAAACAACAACAACAACAAACGGAGATATTCTCCATCAGTTTATCTTAATTATGACCTTAAATTACACAGTGACTGTCTCTTAAAAATGAGCAGGGGTGGGAAGGAAAAGCAAAGCGATTACATTACACTATAAATAATTTACAAAAAATGGTTTATATGCAGTTGTGGCTTTGTGGTAACAGAAAGCAGAAAGCAAGCTATCTAATTTTTGCTAATCCTTACAACATAATGCAGCTCTCTGTGTACCCTTAAAAAGCTGTTCCTGATAGTTGAAAGACTTTAGAAGAAAAGAATCGGATAGGCTGCAACTGGCTGAAGAGAGAGAAAATAGATGTCTCACCTTGTAAACAGAAGCATTTTCTGATACTGCCACTGGATTCAACAAAATATGCATGAAGTTGTGCTTTCAGAAGCAATGCCATATATTCTTCACGACTATATTATTTTCAGTTTTTATTAGGGGTAAGCTGTCAAAATTCTGAACACATCTGGAAAACTCTTCTGCGGTATATTTTTGCTAAGTTGTTTAAGGCACAACTTGAGCTTCACTGGAAAGCTTGCAGTTACAAGAGGGTGAAAAACAGTTAATGGCTGACTGCAACCCTGTATTACTAACGAAAAGCTATAAAGCTGACATCCAAGGTGTTACTCAGTTTTTCTCCTCCCACCTTTCAGAACTACAGCTTAACGTCTCCTTCTGATCTCAATTCACACTTGAGCAAATTATTCCTGCAGTTGCATGGAACATATGGATCAACAGCTGTCACACATGCAGCTCTTGCTTATCAGACCTGTAGTAGTAGCTGTCCCAGCACTTCCAGTGATAGCAAAATGGGGAGCCTCTACTCCCCCAGTGGATCTATCATCTTGTAAAAGACTATTGGTTAGGGACTGCATAGTAACACAAGAGGAGGCCTGCCCATCTAATCCAATATCCTGTCTCACATGGTCTCACACCAACTGTTTATGGGCTGAAGACAAAGGCAAAACCTTTACCTGCTCTTGAATGGCCTTGAGAGGCATCCTGCTGGTCTCTCCAACTTGAAGGCAGTACCTAGGCATCTATTCTAGTATCCATTTGATACACCTTTCCTTCATTAATTTATCAAATCCTTTTTTTAAAGCTATCTAAGCTGGTTGAGGTCACCACCTCTTCTGGCAGTAAATTCCGCAGACTGATGATTTTCTGGTTGAAAAATATACTTCTTCTTGTCTGTCCTTACCCTCCTGCCCATCAGAAGTGCCCTCTGGTTAGTGTTGTGTGATGGTGGTGGTGGGGGATTTCTATCCACCTTTTCCATATTGCACATAATTTTATATACTTTAATTAGGTTGCCTCTTAAAAGTTTGTGTTTAAGAGGTTGCAGTCTGGTTTCATAAAGGACATGTTCCAGCCCCTAATGCTATTCTAATATCAGTTCCAATAAACAGGCTCACCATTTTGCTGCTCACTGACAGCATCCTATACTGACAATTGCATCAGGATCCCGCAGTTGCAAAAGAGCAGTAGAATATTCTGTAAAGCTGACAGCCCAAGAAATGGACTGGCTGCTATATGTTATTGCCTCAATATCTGAGAA
The DNA here is from genome assembly GCA_023333525.1 of Aspidoscelis tigris stejnegeri. Taxonomy (NCBI): domain Eukaryota; kingdom Metazoa; phylum Chordata; class Lepidosauria; order Squamata; family Teiidae; genus Aspidoscelis; species Aspidoscelis tigris. The sequence goes on along the minus strand of JALMGA010000005.1, from coordinate 76,865,131 downwards.
GCTTCTGTTCTCCAAAACCCTTACGAATATCAAATTTATGAATATTAGGTTAGACCGGGCGAAATTTGTAAAACAGAAAAAGTTCCTTTTCACCACAGACTTTGATCATTTACTTCAATAGGAGTAGAACTGGCAGAGATTTTGCTTTGCCAGCTGGCTGGGAAAGGAGGAGATCTCCTACCTCGATTTTTATGTTGCATTTGGGCAGTAAAGGTGATAAGGAGTGAAGGACTATAGGAGATGTTTCTGCTTTTTCATCAGAAAGTCACCAGGGTCATGCCACAGAAGTCTCTGTGCTGCCTCTTTGCAATCTCCCTCCCTATATGAAGCCCTTTTGTTCTCTCCTTTTCCTTTTAGGCTCCCATTTCTGTGCCAAAAGAAGTGAGGTAAGTACTGGGTCTCAGAAAACTGCAAATATACACGCCACAAAAATTCAGTCTGTTAGATATATGCAACAAGTACGCTTTCACGCTTTACACAGCATGCAAACTGGCCAAAGGGGCAGGTTTCACAAGGTCAAACTCCTTACAAGACTGACCCTCTACAAAGTTGGCGGTGTTCACAGATAACACTCCTGGCTTCCCCTTCTGGCCATTTTTGCAGCCCGGAAGGAAAAGGGCCCACGGGCTACATGATGATGACGTTATTACTTTGCCTTTCAGAGACCCTGGCCCTACTTGTGCCATGGCTGAGTCTCAAGCTTAGGTACACGATAGAAAAAAGGCACAGGCTTAGCATAGGCAAGAGGAAGACGGAGAAACTCTGAGATTTCAAAGGGCAGCACACTGACTTCACAAGGTAGCAAAGAAGGCCAAGAGAGGAAGCCAGGAGAACAACGGAGACAGATCGGTACCACACCTTTAGCAGTACACTTACCTTCATAAAGAGATGGGATTGTAAGGTGTTTGACCTTGTAAACCTGACCCTCTTTGGGCAGTCTGCAGGCTGACAACAGCATATGGACGCATCTGTTGTATATTTTCCAAGTTATGAATGTTACAAATTTCAAAGGATTACTGTATATGAAAATAATGGTTATGTTTAAGTAATAGAGAAATGTTATGACTATCACATTATGTAATAAAACCTGTGCTTGCCATATATTAATTTACTATGGAAATTAATCCCTTGTGTAAGATAAAACTGAAAACTACTGAATGTATTCGGATCTAGAACTCCCATCGGATAACTTGCCGTTTCATATCAAGTTGTTTAGAATTGTGATTTATAGTTTACGGCTTGGTTTACCCATCTTATTGGCTTCAATTACTGGGGCCCACATTCCAGGTGTAAATTGCCTGTCTTCTGTTTTTTATTAACATACTCAGTCATAAGTTATAATCAATAGGGAAGCTTAGTGGAAGAACGAGTTACTGTATGTGATTCTCTCGTTCGTTCCTTCTGGCACTTAGGTAAGCTTGGGAAAAATAAAATTCAGCTGTGATTTTTTTAAAAAAATAATTGAACTATCATCCTCCAACAGAAGCAAGGAAGCTATGGGTAGAAAAGCTTGATAATATAACCATTTTTAAAAATATATCATGGCTTATTTTAGAAATCATTTTTTTTTCTTAACGAATTCCTTCCTAAGAAAGGAAAATAGAATATTCTAAAATATGACTATTTTAGGAGTTATAAAACCGTTTCAGTACTTTTTGGAAATATACTGTAACTGAATTTCAGGCACTCAGAATTTCCCAAATCTATTTTATTGTTATTGGTTTCAGTACCAAACATATGCTTAACACATGATAAATGCCTGCAGGAACACAGTGGCAAATGTCCCCTGCTGTGACCTGGGAGAGCCACTGTCTGTAGTATATAATCAGCTAGATAGATCAATGATTTGACTCAATGTAAGATAGTTGGATTAGTCCTTCATACAGATAAATTAATTATAAAACAAGATTAAACATGAACAAATAATTGAATGATAAGATTTAAATATGTTATGAACGAATGAACAGATGCCAGCCACTCCAAACTTTAGGCCTAAAGCTACTTCCCAGAATACCAACGTGATTCAACCCTGGTTGTTCATTCAAAGGACAATGCTGAAGGTGAAGCTCAAATACTTTGGCCACATTATTTTGTGCTGTCTTTATTTTTAAATTTTTAGACATTATAATCCACTACACAATATCACATCTCATTAATACAAATTATAATATCTCCAATCTTGTCCACCATAATCTTGCTTGCCTGCCTGGCCTGCTTGCCTGAGTCTCTCCTTGCAGCACCAATTTTAAAATCAATTTTATTCTGAATTGGGGGTAGGAAAACATCTAGTTCTTTTCAGTTATGGTGCTGGCAAAGGTCTTTGAGAGTCCCCTGAACTGCAAGGATATCAAATCAGTCAATACTAAAGGAAATCAGCTCCGGCTGTTCCTTGGATGGACAAATATTGAAACTGTGCTCAAAATACTTCAGCAATCTAAGAAGAAGACAGGAATCATTGGAAAAGATTCTGATGTTGGGAAGCATCAAAGGCAAAAGGAGAAGGGGATAGCAGAGGATGAGACAGATAGATAGGATCATGGAAGCAACAAAAATGAGCTTAGGCGAATTTTGGGGACAGAAGGGCTAATATACTTTGGACAGTGGGATCATAGAGAGTAGGACAGGAGTGAACATGTGTGAACAACAGCTTTATCTCCCTACATTCAGTGTTATGGTTTCAATATGCTCATTTTATATTTGACTTTTAATGTCCCCAAAACCTTCAGATATAAGATGGATATATATATATAAGATATACAAATTCAAGTAAACAAACACATAAATAACAGAATGACATATACCCAGAAAGGAGAGGAACCTGTGTCATGAGATCTGCCTGGCCCCCTCCTCAGTATGCTTTTAATACCAAGCAAATATTTCCTTATTCTCCAAAACCCTTTAAACTAATTTTAATATTTGTACTGTGCTTTTGGTTTGTTAAGCGTCTTTAGGGAAGTCGTCTTAGATCTAAAATAACCATTTCTGATAGCTTGAAAAATTTTACGGAGGAATTGTGGAATTAAGGCTCTCTCATGTAGCATGTTACATTATGGCATTGTTTTGGTTGCCTCTTCTTGCCATGGCTCTCTTCGTGTCCCCAAGAAAGCAAAAAGCTACAGCAAAGCCATTACTTATATTTAGGTGCCCCAACTTTTGATGGTGACCTCCTCTTCCCATCTCACCCTACTCTGGGATACAAAAGTATGAAGTCAGATGTTCTTACTCAATGGCAACCTAACAAGCTCACCATTTTACACTTTCCTCCAAGCCCATGCCATGCCGCTATCATGCTTTCCAGCTGGCTCATGTGCTTATCTGGTCAAAAGGAGCGCAGTTAATCCAATTGTGGGACTCAGGGCTGCTGTAAATGAGTGGCATTTTTTTGCCACAGTTGAACTAACCTTAGGTTTTCAATTATAGTCAATAACTTACATAGTTAGAATTTGCATCACACACCATTTTTGGAAAACCTAGCATCCACAGGGGAATATTGTACTGTAAAATAAAATGAAAATCATTGTGTATAGCTTGGGCTTAAGAGTCATATATAACATGTCATTTTCCACTTCAACAGATCCCTCCTCCAGATAATCTAGCAGTTTCTGCTGCTTGCTTAATATCCCATGCCCACCACATTCCCACTCAAAATTCTGAAGAAATCTAAGGAGCTGAAAATACAGCATCTCATCAAAGCTTTTATATAAAACTGCAGGATGCAAGTAGATTATTGCTCAAAATATAAAAAAGATTGTTGCAGGATGGAAATATTAGTTCAACTCCATTGCAGAAGCATTCTTTGTAAAGCAATTCATAGAAGTATAAATTAAGGGAAAAGGTTTAGAGAGACTGTATTAATCATCTTCTCCAAGACCAATAAAAAGGAACATATTAGTATATGCCTAATCGGATTGTTCTGCTATTCTTCTTTTTAAAAAAAACTAAGAAATGAGGAAATTAGAAATAAGAAATGCACATTTTCCAGCTATATGGACTTTTTATCATTTGAATTTTTAACAGACAGCACCATGCAAGAGATATAACTCATCAGATCAGTGTAAACAAACTGTACTACTCCCTTTTGCTTTTAAAATTTACTCTTGAAAAAGTTTTCCACATGATATTGGTTGGGGTGGGACATAAATCAATTAAAATCTCATCTCAAAATGTATGTGAGAATATCAGCTGCTCATTTTGAATATCATAATTCAATTTTTATTTCAAAATGTCCTGACTCTCCCAAATTCATTGTTGCATATAATGGAAGCCTTTAAAAACATCAAAACAAAAATCAGCATTTTGTAATTAACCAGCAGGTCCTAGAAAGAACTTGGAAATAAGAAGGCAGACTACTAGGGAGGGGATTTCCAAAGGAGAATGACTAGGTGTTTGTTAAGGCAATGGTGCCATCAGCCTTTTTGGGGCAGTAGCTCAGTAGAACAGCAAGTGGCCTGAAAAACGGTGGGTCACCACTTCGATCCCCGGCCTCTCCCTGGAAATAGGCAATGGCAAACCATTTCTGTATCTCTGTCAAGGAAACTTGATGGCAGTATTCATGAAGGTGCCCATGCAATCAACCAGGAGTTGGCCATAACCCCGTGGTACTCAACAACAGCAACTAGAAGAGCAGCAGCTGTGCAGGTGTTTTTGTAAGAAGCCCATTTCAGGCTGGGTTTATGCCTTATTACAGGAGAGAATCAGCCTCGCCCGCCCTGACAAATTGTTACCTGTCTGCCCCATCTAATTATTGTCTTCCCTGATACAATTAGGGAAACAAAATTATATAACTATTTTTCCTCTGAACATTTCAGAAACGAAATTAATGTGTTCACAAACACACACAAAAAAAACATACCTGTGCCCCCCTCCAAAAAAACCTACCAAAACAAAATCCATATTTTGTATTTAGAGGAGCTGGTTTGCCCTTTGTCTGCAGGTTACCCATCTGTTTGTTTATTACCCACCCTTTACCAAAGGTCCCTTGGTGGGTCGCAATAACAAAAAGGTAAAATATATGGAGAGTTAGATTTCGACAAAATAACCTTGGGGTGCAGAAAGGAGAGGAATTAAGAAGAAAAATCAGTCAGTCAAAACTGTGCCAGGGAACAGAAGCAAAGAACAACAAGAAGAACAAATATAATTTGAAGACAGAGCCAAACAAACTGTACTTCTTCCATTCTACAAGATCTCTTCAGATATTTCCAGCATGTGATTCAACTAAAGTTCATGACAGGTAGACTCTCAATGTAATTGCTGAGTGCAACCTGCCATTTGATGCCAGCACTCTGCTGATCACATCCAGTCCCAGCTTTCTCTTTCACCCAAATCAAGGAACTATAATTTTAAAACCGGTTTCTTTTCTTTTTTTTTGTACTATACATAGAATTATTTCATACTCAAAAAGCAGTACGAACAAACAAAACTACTCCTTTATTCTGAGTACTATCTCAACTCAAAACTATTTTTTAATTTCATTTTTACTGTTATCAAGATTAGCAGAAATCTAATCTAAGTATTAAGTGTGGAATTCTGAAAAATTGAATTAACTCCCACCTTTACTCCAGACAATAACCAGAGAAACTAGGATCTGCTAACAAGCTTTTACTGCTATCAGCCAGTGAGGAGCTAAATAAACTTCCGTACGTCAGAGATCTTGGATATGCTAAACAACAAGTTCCCCTTAGTCTTTCGACATGGTGGAGCAGTTGGCAGGGCTGACTGGGAGAGGTTTTGCCAACAGGGTCTCATGAACCACTTAGAGCAGTGTAGTACATTTAACAAAACATTGGGTTAGGTGGCCTTGGTTGGAGTCACTGTTCCTCAGCCTCAGCTACCTCACCAGACTGTAGTTCAGATATAATGGAGAAGTATATTTAAGAGAAAAGCAATACATAGGACTCCAGCCTCTGCATTACCAGCACTAAAGAGGAAATGTCAGCATACATAGCTTGCCGTAAAGGCAACACTTGCTGAAATTTCAGTTTCTAAGCCAGTATTAAACATGCTGAAGTCCTGGCCTTCTTTCTATCCAGTCGCCTTATCGTTACCTAAAAACATATCATTCTCAGTACATAACCATTCTGTGAAGTTTAAGTAACAAGAAGGTTGAACTGTCCAACACCTTGAACTGAGAGGTAAACTGAGAAATAAATGAAACAGTTCAGCTTTTCTCTTTTTGCCTGAGTGTTTTTTTTCTTTCTTTCCTGTCTCCTCTGCCAAACCATTTCCTAAAAACCTCTCTCTCTAATTCCTCTTTCCCTTTCCTGTCAAATTTATTAAAGCCCTCCTCTCTCTCTACTTTTCTGGTCCTGAGAATAACCACCACTGAGCCCATCTAGTCCTGCAGGGCTCCAGATCCTCATGCAAGTAAGAAAACTGTGCCAACCCTGACATCCAAGGGTTAGAAGGTCAGGCAAAGTCTGAGTATCACCTTCTCTTCTAGGAAAGATCAGTGTTCCCCTCCTGCTTCCAAAGTTCCACAAGGGAGCCAGCCTTTCACCTAGGCTTCTACTCTCCTCTTCTTAAACAGACACACTGTATGTTTTCAAGAGTCACATGTAGGCCATATTTCAGCCTGCTTGGGCTAGAAAACAACACTCAATTAATGCAAAGAACTTTCTCTGATATACTGCTATAATCCACAGTCCTAGCTGTGAACAATGACAGCAAGAACAAAGTATGGAAGGAAGGGAAGAAGTGACAGTGTAGTAATACGTAAAAAGGGAGGAGGAGTCACATAAGGCAGCAAATTCCCTCATCTCAGTATAATAACCCCCCTGTCCTACTCTTTGCTTGGACACTCTATTTCATTCTCACAATCACTTCCTGCCAACCCTGCAACCTCCCGTCAAGTAATCTTAGACTTAGGCCATGGTATCATCCAAATCACTAGCATCTTGTATAGACACAGTGGACAGATGAGTGACACACACTAGTAGGTAATACTCCTTGTGGTAATATGAATTTTATTTGTTGATTAGTCTGTAGTAGAGGACCAAACACACATGAATTTAAAAACAGTAAAAAACAAAAACAATAAAACCGCACCATAATAAAAAAAAGTCAATGGATAGGTCTGAAGTTAAGTGACAGTTTGTGGATACTCATTCCCTTTTATGTTCTGCTCTGGATTGGACAAGATGTACTGTAGTTCCTTGATTTTGATAGATTTCTGTGGGCCCTAAACTCCTATTCCTCAAAAATGGAATTACATATTTATCACTTATGGCTATGTATAGATTATGAAGAATATGGGCTAAATCCTCAACCTCTGTGGTGCCGGAGACACAGATAAGGAAGGTGTTGGCACCTTCCAAACTTGGCCATAGAGTCTTCAAAGACGTAAGCGGTCTAAACCAGCCAGCTATGGACTTTGTTTCTATTGCGCATGTCAGAGAAATCTGATATGTATGTCTTTTCTCTACTTTCAAGGTGTTACCAGGAATATTGTAATTACCGGCTGGGGTTTAGGTATAAATTGTGTCCTGGAATGTGGGAGGTCTTAAGTTCGTCTTGGTGGGGTTCTGGAAAGCAGACTTCGTATGCTGCAGCATATACAAAAGTAAAAGGAATCTTTTCTCTCTGACCCATCTGCTTATTAAGAAACTAATATGAGTAGCATTTGCTAGCAGAGCGGCAACTTGTTTTCATAGTGGTTCTGGAATTTTCCTAACACCACAATATAGCAAGGTCTGCTCAGCTGTTAACAGTAGATATTCAAAGTTACTTCGGGCTCCTCTTTTAGCTGGTTCTTTTGCAGAAAAGATCATATATTTATTTTAATGTTTAAAATTCTGCCAAAAGGCACCTTAAAATAAAAATATTTAAAAACATTTCAGTATAAGTGAAATGTAATTGTAACTGGCAACAATCACCTAAAAATTCATTACAGCAAGCATATACACAGGGCGTTTGGACTAAGCGAGCTCAACAGTCATTACAGTTATTAGGAGCTGGAGGCTGGATCTGCAATTATTCATATCAGCTTTGGTGACTTTGACATTTCACCTCATATTCATATGAAAAAGTAATAATTACCTATTTTTATTCTGTACTTTGTAGGATTTTTTTTCCTGGATCAGCTTCATAATTAAACGGAAACCTAGATGTTCTGCTCCATGAAATTTTCCGTATTCTGCTGAGTGTATGACTACCCCCAACTGTCATGTTTTATTTCTCAAAATAAAAATACTACTATTTATTTACTGAGATGAAATATTTTTCTCACATTGTCCAAGTAAGGACAAAATATGATATTAAATACCGCCTACTAACGAAGAATGAATGAGAAGCAAGACAGTGAGACTTTTTAAAGAATATGCTTTTTTAGGAGACAAAACACAGACTCAGAATATTATTTACTCAAAACCTTCAACATGAAACAAACATTTATGGAACTTTGCTCAGAGCCTAGAAAGAATTCCAGGAAGTAATCACCCAATTACCGACTCACTGTTTGCATGTCAGACTAAATCTGAACTAGATTTCTTTAGTCAACATGCTGGACTGACTATAAATTATGATAAATCCAAAATAATCTTTGTTAATGTCTCCTCAAAGCTTCAGGATATTATGCACCAGAAATACAGGTTTTCAATTGCTGATAAAAAATTGAAGTATTTGGGTATATGGATGACTAAGAATCTCAATAAAAGTATTCAAACAAACTTTTTTTTCTGTTTGGAGCAAGGCTCTTAAAATTATGAATAGTTAGAAAAAATAAAAAATCTCATCTCTGGCTGGGCATACAGCAGCTGACAAAATTAAGGTAGTCCCTGGCTTCTAGTATCTTTTTCATACACTACCTCTCAAGACCAGAAAAATATGGTCTCATAAATTAGATAAATTTATTTTCAATGGCAAACATCCTCAACTATCTATTCTTATGCACCCTCTACAGCAGTGATGGCCAACCTACGACAAGCATGTCACAGGTGACACGCCAAATCCTTTTGGGTGACACACACGGTCACCCTGGCACCTGGGCGTGTAGTGTTTGCTTGTCCTTGAAGTGTACAAAATACCAACTTTCAACTGAATATTAGCAAATGAAATTCAGCAACAAAAGTCACTAATGTAAAGAATTATTTGTTTTTGCTTTTAATAAAATACATATCTCAAAAATATGACTTTTTTTACTAGAGCTACAAATATCACAAAATTATGGATATTTCTAGATGTGACACAGCACCCGAGTTAAGCTAGGTTTTCTTGCGAATTTTGACACACAAAGCTCAAAAGGTTCGCCATCACTGCTCTACAGCGTAAGGCTATCCTTGAGGTTGGTGGGCACCCAGGAGACAGCCTTTTCTGTGATGGCCCCCAGATTATGGAATAGCCTCCCCCTCGAGGTGCATCATGCCCCTTTCTTATATATATTTAGGAAGGCAGTGAAGACGCACCTCTTTGCCCTGGCCTTTGGCTGAGCTGTTTATGTCCCCCCACCCCCCAGTACAGACACTATCATTTTAAACGTATTGTATACTGTTTTATATGTGTTGAATTTTTAACGTCTTTTAATGTATATTCTATTTTAATCTGTTGTTACCCGCCCAGAGACCTTCGGGTATGGGGTGGGATAGAAATGTAAATAATAAATAAATAAATAAATCTCTTTATTATGACTCTTGTCATTTCCTCTCTACCTTCTCCCTCTCCCACCCTTTGGAGTTGTATGAATTACCTCATCCTACATCATTTTACCTGGCCACCAAGCTGAATGCTAAATCAATAACTGTTCTAATCCGTAGCCCTTTAGCACCTTAGCCACTTGGAAACAACGGCAAAACCACTTATCCCCTTCTCTCTCACCTGTTACTCCCTTACATTCTTTCCAGGATAGCCCCAGACTAATTTTTAAAAGAATATGGGACAGTTTAAAAAATCTTGGACTTCTAACAATAAAAGATTTCTTAAATCAAGGCTTGACATCTGTAACATTAAAAGACACCTTTTCATTATTGGTAATCCTTGTTTCATCCCACTGGAGATAGCGAGTCTTTTACATTTTATATGTAAAATTACAAACAATAGTGCAAGAAAACTAACAGTGTATCACTCAACAACAATTCAACCTTAATACTGGTGTTGGTTTTCCTTCTTATCTTTGAAGGAGAACACTCCAAACTCCAGAATAAAAACCTGATTAAATCTCTACTAACTCCCACTAAAGCAGAAGCTGTACAATACTGAAATCAGCTCAATCTCTAACATAGGACTGGTTGTCTAGATCTTGGTCAATGCTGATTAGCAACTTCATTACAGCCCAACAGAATAAAATGCAAAGTTCCAAAGAAGAGACTTGGTCTTTGAATTGTTGGTCATCCCTCTTAGAAGCTGCTAATGTTCCTGTTGATCTTTGCCTTAACTCATCTTTCCCATCGGTCTTCCTAAATGCCCACGTGAAAGTGTCTTTTCCTCAGTTAGTATTTTTGTAAGTACTCTTATTCACAGCTAAATCTCCTTGATTGGGAGTTCATGAGTAAAAAACAGATAAATCCAGAATAACTTAGTGGGCTCGTCCCCATGGGCTCCATTTGCTACGGTGCTGAATCAGGTCATCCCCAATGCGCATTGTTGTTTGAATTACCACGTCCCCATGCGATTGAGGAGAGGGCGGGTTCAAGCCGAATCTGCCTGTCCCCATGAAAACTGCAGTAAACCCCTGCATCGGGGAACCGCATCCTTTCTTCTTCACCCCCTCCACCCTGATAGGAAGCCCAGCTGACATCAACATGCCCTGTCCCGCCTGCTGCAGCAATGACAAAGGAATCCGCTCCCAGCTGCACCTCCAAACACACCACACACAGGTTAGATAAGATAGAAAATGATAAAAGGGGGGCATAATAGGAAGGGAAAGCGGTTCAGTGCTTGAAGCCACGGCTCAGTGCTTCAATCACTTTAGTGGAGATGCACACCTCTGCTTGACAGTGGGCGTACCTCCTCCTGACAGCAGCTTCTTCTGATCTTTCTCAGCTGAGTGTAGGGAAGCCATGAGCGTTTAGGCCATTAAGGCGAAGCAGCACTTGTGCACTATATCAAGCCCTTTACCTATGTGTGCCTTGCCGATTGGGTGATCAGGGAAGGGATGTGTCATGCTTGTAGCTGGAGAGACACTCAGACTGTGTGATGTACCAGCGTAAGATGTGTGCAGAATCAAATAGGGTGACCTTTTGCTGATAGATGTTGATTTTGTCAGCACCAATGGATCTCAAGTGCTGGCCAAGATCTTTAGGCATAGCACTCAGTGTACTGATCACCACTGGGACTACCTCTACTAGGTTTTTAAAATTATCACCACCACCACCACCACCACCACACAGCAGGAACAAACAGCAAACAAGATATTTATGCTGGTTTTGGTCATTGTTATCACTAGTCAGGCCCTTCGCAAGTGCCTAGGACTGGGTGATGTATCGGTGATGGGTTGAACCCCAAGAATAACTTTAAGGCTGTAAATTGCCAAAAGGGAGGGGGGGAGTCTCCATGGTACTGAATCTGACCTTCCCAAAATGACTTTTCTGAGCATAAAGGGGGAAAGGTAAAGCATGGATTTATATAAATCAAATATTTACACACAGCACATGTTTTCCTAATGCCTTTGAGACTGCCTAACAATTTTGCCTTGGTGCCTAGAAACCAGGGAAAGTACCAAGTCAGAATTAACTATTCCAAGCTGCAGGAAAGATCTGACAGTTCCCTTATGTTCTTAGTTGTAAGATATCTTGGACTTTATATCACTTTTTCACAACTGGCTTATGTAACGGATTAGAAAAGCTGTGGAAAAGAGCACTAAGGCAATGACTCCAGGCTTTCTGATTTAGAATCAGCATATTGCACACTGCATTTCCCGTGTTTATGCACAAAGTATGTGACAGTCAAAATTAACTGCATTTTTGGCATCACTTGGGCTTTAAGTCCTTGATCTCACTTCTGGATTTGGGGGTGTAACAGAATCAAATTGTGTGACTTTTCATATTGCCAAATAAGTAATATGAAGAGGAAGGTTACACAATCTGGACACAGTCCTTTCTAGTACATGGTAATATGCCTAGGATAAGTAAATTTGCTTGACAGGTTATGTAATTTACAATACTGGAAGCTTGTTCCCTGCAAGGAAAAGAATTAGCTTAGAAAGGAGATCCTATATTATCTAAATTTAAACCTCTATAAATTACACACCATATGATAAAGTTTAATAAAGAGACATTTTCTTCCTCTTGCCTAATACTACTTGCTGTTATGTGGTCCAAGTATGGAGATTCAGCATAGGTAAAAGGAAGTACTTCACATGCTACAGAATTAAGAACAACAAAATGCGGTAATCATGACCCACTTCAATGGCTTTTAAAGGGTTTCAACAAACGCATGGAGGATATTAATAGAGCTAATTGTTCAACCTCTAATACTAGAGGAAGAACATAAATGTCCTGCTTTGGAACACAAAGAATAACATTACTGTGCTAATATTCTGCATCTGCCTTCACACAGGCATCGTTGGTCAATGTAAGAAGAAACTGTTTGGTCAGAGAACATGCTGCTCCGGCGGTGTTGTGTCAGGGTATCAAGCAATATAGACATCAATTTTATTGATTAGTCATTTGACCGTAACAAGATTACAGCTAAAAACACAAGATCATATGAAGCATACAAAGATAATATTGATCAAGAAAGATAATATCAAAATTATTAGTCGTCCCCCCCCCCCTCCTTATAAGGCACCACATTCAATTCAATAAATGATTTCTGAAGTTGGGCAGCCTAAGCAACAACGAAGCTACCCTTTATGTCACTTGAGCGTTTTCTCTCTGCAGAAGATAAATCAATTTACATTCTGCATTCCAGTAATCCACATTTTGTAAAAAAGGCCCCAAACAAGTTATTCTAATTGAAGAATACAGCTGACAAACAAGATATGAGAAAGATCCTCAACCATTGACATACTGCAGACACACAATCTTTCTTTAAAACATTTCTGATGGTATCTCCCATGCTTCACTATAGAATCAATTACTTCAAAACGGGCATGGGTAAGCTGTTTCCTTAGCTGATGGGGCTTTTTATAAACTAAATATATTTCAAGTTGGAAAATGGTTTTCATTCGGGCTAGGCATTTTAGTGATTTTGGCTGTGTAACAGTTTTCTCCCAATCCCACTGCTGCCGTAGCAGAGAAAGACTTCCTCCTCCTAAAGTCCAGTATTGCCACAGGATGGGAACAAAGGCAGAAGCAGGCCTTTTTTTTATTTAAGAAAAGCACCCCCTTCTCATTCTAACTTACATTTTTATTACTATACGGCTCTGTGGTATGGGTAAATGATAACACAAAGGACACGACAGCCTTTCAAGCCAACTTCTTGAGGACCATCGCAAACGTGCCCAGATGTGTACCACAAGCAGTGATACTACTAGAAACAGGGCAACTGCCATTAGAAGCAGAAGTCTGGCTCACAGCAATCAAAGCTTGGTTTAGAATATACATCAATTATTCAACAAATCAATTATTAAAAGAATTAACAAATGACACCTTTGTGAGTACATGGCATAAGAACATAAGCCAGAAGATCACCCAGCTTGGTTTATCTCCAGATTATCTTTTCCAGTTGGGTCAAAAACATGCCTTTATGCACATCAAGCAAAGAATCTGGGATATCATCACCCAGGATCTTATTGCAAGAGCAAATACCACCAGCTCCCCTTTGCATATAGGCCTAAATTACGGATACAAATTATGCCATCGTACTAAAAAAACTTACATGTAAAAAGATATCGAATTGCTTTTAGAAAGGCTCGACTGAATGTCCTACCCTCAACCTTACTGAAGGGCAGATACCAACACGTCCCCCCTTTGCCCACAGAATCTGCCCATGCAGAAGTGGTGACGTGGAAACAGTGGAGCATGTTCTCGTCTTCTGCAGTTTTTACAACACTGCCTGACAGGAATTGGTGAAGCCCAGACTGAGTTCATACCCAGGAAGACCCAGCTCGGACTATATCAAAATGTTGCTTAGTGATACTAACGCTGATATGACTTTAGCTGCAGCAAAGTTTCTGGCCATAGCTGTCAAAATAAGGGACCAATTCAGGAAATGAAACCTGGTAACAGAGCGAAGTGATCTGAGTCACCTCCATATGATCACACGTTTTAAGTTTTATGCGTATATATTTGTGTTTTTAAATAATTTACTTTTTTTGTAAGTACCTGTATTTTTAATATTTGATATACCTGGTCTGTAGACCGTATAAATAAACTACTACCACTACTATTTAGATTTTAAAGGATTTCCCCCCATGGTTCTTAAGTCCAAATATTCTTGAAATGGCATCCTATCCAAATGGTACTTTAATCCTCTAAATGCTGGACCCATTCAACCTGGTTTTACGGGTTTTATAGACCTAGCATAACTAATGGATATTTTTAGTTCTGTCATACGTGTTTCAAAACACTACATTCATTACAAGCACATCACTGGCAGACTGGGTGAAATGAAATGGTCACACCAAAGTTTTTGTACGAACAATCGTGGGAAACCTCATTGTCTAAAGGTCACATATAGGCAGCTGACAAAGCTAGCTAAGAGATCTTCACCCTTCAGCACAGAAATTTCTCCTCCAAATTAAATCTGAAGAAGTAATCAGCTAATAAGAACTGAGAAATAAACATATCTTCTGTTAAATGCTTTCTACCAAATCCAGGGGGAGGAAGCCACTAAAGCATTAAAACATATTATGTCCTGAGAACCTTCCACATAATTTCTACCTTTCAAGTTAACAATCCTGACAGCAGTTATCCTATCTTAAAATATAAAAGGGCCATCCATTTAGTTGTTTATAAATAAAAATAATATGAGCAATTCTGTTTTATTGAACTGTAGGGATCCACACTAGGACCTTCAGGAGAAGACTGGGATATAAATAAAAAACAAATAAGCAAATAAAGAAAGTTTGGAATAAATTAACTGTTGTATTAAAAAACTTCCTAAATGTACACTGTGTTATAGGATGGTACACTATGAGGGAGGATCGAGAGATCTTTATTGATATTTGCTTTCGCAGTTACAGCCTTTTTTGGAAAGTAATAGAAAAGTCCTCCCACTGGATTTTGTATTGTTTTCAAAGGGCTTCATGTATAGAATCTCAAGATGCATACCAAATAACTAGAGCAGTGGTTCTCAACCTGGGGGTCGGGACTCCTTTGGGGGTCGAATTACCCTTTCAGAGGGGTTGCGACGAGTCTCCCGTTGTCCTTCCCTCCCACCTCCCAGCTGCTTTGCCCCTGTGGTTGGGGGTCTCCACAACATGAGGAACTCCATTAAGGGGTCACGGCATTAGAAAGGTTGAGAACCGCTGAACTAGAGATAAGATTAAGACTAAGGCCCAGAATTTATCTCGGAATAGGGCCTGATGACCACATGCTAGTGCAGACTATGGCAAGTCCCAGGCAGTGCTTGCTGTAGTTTGCACAAGTATGCAGACAGCAGGCCCCTTTTCCAATATATATACTGGAAAAAGGCCCAGTGCAGAAAGGGCCTAAGACTGTGATGACACCCAGTAAAAAACAGCAACTCGAAAGAAGGGATGTGCACGAGTATTTTTTTTAACATTCTATTCAAATCAAATAGAATACCCGAAAATCCAATGCGATTTTTAAAAATTCAAATTTAACAAGATTTGATTCGTATTTACCAAATTCAAATCCATTCGTCTTAATTTTTGATTTGAATCTGCACATACGAATGTCAACAACATTCAGATGTGCACGTACGCATCTTCAAGACATCCATACCCATCAGTATGCATCCATACCCGTCCATACGCATCCCATAATTTATCCATGCAACCCATTTTCGTTCCATACTGATCTGTACAAATGTGGATGGATGTGGGAAAGATGAGGATCTTCAAGTACACATCGTGTACAAACCCGTACATATACTAATGTCTGGATAATTCAAATGAATAGATCCAAAATTTGAAATTTGATCTGAATGTTTATGTTCAAATTTCAGGACATTCTATTCGAGTTCAAATGTAAGAATTGTGCACATTCAATCAGATTTTGAATGCCTATGAATATTCGTGCACATCTCTACTCGAAGGTATCTTAGAGCCAGCTCAGAGATGATCCATAGGGGGTATCATTCACACAACACTTTGCCCCAATCCCTCTCATGAATATTCTGTGCTAGAAAAGGTGGATTAGAAGAAGAAGAAGAAGAAGAAGAAGAAGAAGAAGAAGAGTTGGCTTTTCTATCCCGCTTTTCTCACCCATTTAAGGGGACTCAAAGTGGCTGACAAAGCTTTTCTATTCTTCTCTCCACAACAGAACATCCTGTGAGGTAGGTGAGGCTGTGAGAGCTCAGAAGAGAGCTGTGACTAGCCCAAGGTCACCCAGCTGACTTCATGGGGGAGGGCGGAATGAGACCCAGTATTCTCAGATAAGAGTCCAGCTCCCTAACCACTAGACCAAACTGAGGACACAAGGGCCACACACTACCCTCTCTGAAGGTCATGTACCATTGTCTCTAAGGTCCTTCTGAACTGCTTTTTTGTTACATATTATCATAGCCTTACTTACTGCATGAAATGAGGGAAACAAGCAGTAAAAACATAACACAAGTTTTTTGCATTCCAGAGCCAAGCCATTCTTTTATTGCATTATTACTATTGTTATTGTTGCTGATTTATAATTGTCTTCTCCCCCCACTTCCCCCCAGAAACCAAGGCAATTTACAATCAAGTCAAGTAGGTCACTGGAATAATATTATATATTTCCGTCTTCTGCAGCAAGAACAGCGGCTGTTAGATTTAATCGTGCTAGTTGTCGATTCTTGCCTCAGCAGGGGGCAACACCTGGCTGACCCTGAAAATCTAAACAGGGTCAGACTTGGTTTGCATTTGACTGAGCAAGTAGTAAAAAATACAATCACTGAAGACTAGATTACAGTTCTGTGCAAAGGCAATGGCAAATCACATACATCCTGTTGCCAAGAAAACTACTGATGTATGCACAAGGAGTTACAGGAAGCCAAGCTTGAACAACGGTATTTTAAACTACCTAATCGTGGACACTGAGCAGACATTTTCCAGGCGATGGCACCAATTTCTTCAAATATCTTATTCCAAAAGGAGAGAATGGTTTTGCACGTTCACCAAAGAAGTACATAAGTACCCTTCATTCCCTCTAAAATAGAGTATTTTTGTAAGTTTTTAAAGCAAAACACTAGGAAAACTATTTTAATCAGGACTAAGGGCTAGAAGGAATTACATCTTTCCTACCCCAGCAATTCCTCAACCCAAATTGCTGAACTGATTGGCAGCTAACAGCTGAACAGTAGGAGGAAAAAGAGACTGAACCTACACCCTCTTTTCCCCTCTGCTATCTGATTGGCAAGGACATCACACGCTGCATAAAATTAGACGTAGGTTTGCATGGGGCCCAAAAGCAACAGGTTGTCCATACTTGAAATGAAATAGAGGGACTAGGAGAAGACAAAGGAGCAGATATTGATGGTGAATGAATAAAATGCAGTAAAGATTTGGAGACCATACAGAAGCTGCACAATTTACAAACCATTGTCAAAATGTGAATATTCTCCAACACTTGTGCTATATATATATATATATATATATATATATATATATATATATATATATATATATATATATATATATATATATATATATATATATATATATATATATATATATATATATATATATATATATATATATATATATATATATATATATATATATATATATATATATATATATAGAATTTCACAAACCCCAAATATGAACTTTTAAAGGAAAAACTGAAAGAGAGATAATTGACTTCTTTAAACTTAACATAACTGTTATGGAGTCATTCTCCAATAAAACACCAAGATGTCCATCTTCTTAACACTAGTGGCTATCAGTTTCTGTTGTTACTGGTCAAACCATGGGCCAAAATATTGTTAATTTAACACACTTTTATTATAGTGTGATACAATTTTAAATGTTGTAAGCCGCCCAGAGACCCTTGGGTATGGGGCGGGATATAAATATAAACATAAATAAATAAGAAAGCAACGTAAAACTTCTATATAGCATATTCACATGCAACAGTCAAGAATTAAACTTAATATAAGAAAGGTACTGGAGGAGATAAAAATCTGATTACAAGCACATATGCACAGAGAAAGGCAATAGATTACGACAGCTGTGTTCTTATTTGTCTTTAGATTTCTATCAGTTAACAGCACCCTTCCCAAACTAATTAGATTAGAGCTGTTATAAGAGATGCAGTAGAGTCCTTCACATAAGGTCAAAAGCACTCCATGCTATCACTGCTACACAGTGTTGCAAACAGGGATGATCTTAAATATACTACAGATGTTTCAACCAATACAGAAGGTGGCTGCCAGTTTTGCCCCTGGGTAATCAGGATCAATCACAACACTCTAGTCCTGAAAGCATTATAAGGGTTGCCTATTCACATCAAGGCTCAATTCAATTCTTCAAACTCTTATATGATTTTATATTCAATTTTTAAATAAAACAGCTCTCCTTGTTCACATATGCCATAATATATTCAGGAGACCCCAGCCTTCCACTGGTAAAAGAAGTTTATTTTGTCACTGGATCAAATGCAGCAAACTATAGTGGCATCCTATTCTCTATTCTATTCCTCTAAAGACACAATCAGTACCAATATCATCATTTTTTCAGTACCAATTTACCATCCTTTGTTCCAAGGGACCATAGCCAGCAATCCATTTCTGTTTCTTCTCTGGACTATCCACCACTACCCCTGATTGGGGCTATTCTGTATTTGGATTATCCCAGCACTAAGACTGTTTTAGTTTATTATTAGCCCATTTACATCTGCAGGGTGTGATCATGCCAAGGGACTATATGGGGTGGCATCTGTACTTCCCCCCCTCCACCAATATCCAAGCTTGTGGGCATTCTAGAGGGGCAGCCCCATTCTCTCCCCCTTTGTCCTTGCTCCATGCCACCAACTTTTTTCCCCTCCTTTTTTTCTTCAGGGTTAGTGTGAAGGCGAGGTTGAAGAGCATCCAGGAACTGCTTTGGGGGACATTTAGGCTCCGTGTGTGTTGTTAGGTGGCTCAGCTTCATGAGAAAAGAAATCACATATTGATTGCCCAATGACTGTAGCTGGAGTGCAGACAAGCATCCGGTAGGTTTCCCCATTTAGCCTCATCTTTCCTTTTATTTTTTAAAGGCAGGAGAGCTTAGTTCTGAAGATCTGCCCCATTCCCATTGCTCGGCATTTTCTTCCAATCGGCCAGTCTTTGGCTCTTGGATCCTTAGGCAATGTCACAGCTATTCTATACAAGTCCCCATTTCTCCATCTGCTCCCTGGTCGCAAAAAGGAGAAGGCTTTAACCCCTCAAAAGGGCTTTTCGCCGGTCAGTTTGGGGCATGGATACCTCCATGCAGTGCACAGTGGAGGAAGCTCTGAAGGGGGCTGGTACACTTAGTTTTCCTTGAGCATATCTCAAGGAAAACTATTTCTTGGAAACAGATGAGAGACAACATTCCGACCTGGATTGATTTGTACCTTGCACAATTCAGCACCACCACAATTTCCACAGCCTTTAAAGACAGTTCTGGGGTTATTTACTTCATACAAGCCAGCTTGCTGGGATTTTTTCCAACCCACCCTGGTAGCAAATAAAGCTTTCTGGTTTCTTTTAAATTTCCAGAACTGCTTTCTTTCACATTTCTGTCCATCCATCTGACACAGAACTGCTTGCCTGGGCCACCCTTGCTCTGAAAGGCTAACCACTGATTTCTTTCCCCCTACCCAGATCTGTCCTTTTGGTTAGAGCGCCAGACTCGTATCAGGAGGTTTCTCGGTTAGTTCTCCACTCCTACACAGAGCCAACTGGGTGACCTTGGACTAGTCACAACTCTGTGTCTGAGCTCTCACGGCTACACCTACCTCACAGGGTTTCAGTTGACGGGAGAAGAACAGGAAAGCTTTGTCACCACTGAGGCCTCTTAAAGCAGTGGTTCTCAACCTGGTGGTCGGGACCCCTTTGGGGGTCGAACTACCCTTTCAGAGGGGTCGCGACAAGTCTTCTGCCGCCCTTCCCTCCCACTTCCCAGCTGCTCTGCCCCCGTGGTTAGGGGTCTCCACAACATGAGGAACTCCATTACAGGGTCGCGGCATTAGGAAGGTTGAGAACCACTGTCTTAAAGGGTGAGAAAAGCTGGTTATAAAGGTCAATTCTTCTTCTTCTTCTTCATTACTGCCAGTTTTATGCTTTTAAAGCCTATTAAACTGCTTCAACATAGTTGTGGCCGTGGCTATAGTTCTCTTAATACTTTCTGTCTGCCCTCCACTTTTGGAAGATGCAGTTTTTCCATTTGACTGTGTTTGGTTAGAAGCAATCCCATCCACTGGGTTAAGGAGAATGTGGGGACGCAGAAACTCTGCAACGTGTTGCATCTTTGTACACTCTTCAGTCTCCTTCTTCCTGCTGCATAGCACAACCCAGGTCAGGCTTCCTCAAGGAACCAAACCTCCCTCAGGCAAACTGTCTTCCTCTCCTTGCTGGTCTGAGCAGGGAGGGGGGAAGTCATGGGGACAACACCTGATAGGAAGAAGTGTGCCACAGGCTTCATGGTCCAAGCAACACAGCAGATGATGATGATGAAGAAGAAGAAGAAGGAGGAGGAGGAGGAGGAGGAGGAGGAGGAGGAGGAGGAGGAGGAGGAGGCAGTTTGTATGGAAGAAGAGCCTTTACCAGCTAAGGAAGGCTCCCCAATTTTTATACCAGTACCCTCACCTTCTTTCTTGTATCCACAGAGGTAAATCCGAATTATAGTAAAATGACAAGACTAATACATTATTCAACAAAAGCATATTGCTGGCTGACATTTATAGGCCGCTAGACCACTAGAATGATTGTGTGGGGCTGGGATAATTAAACAAAGTGCGCTGGAGGATGTGAATTTTTATGTGATTATAATTTCTGTACATTTACCATAAAGCACCCTGAGATATTTTTAGTATAAAGCATCTAATTGATTAATTACTAACCACAAAAAATATTTTTACTCTCCAGTAGTATGGAATAATACCTGAAGGCAGATTGGGCTGGTTACAATGAATGCAAGTCGTAGAATGAGGGAATTTATAGAGGAAGCTGCCTTCTATTGTCATCTGTAAAGTTTCTGAGACCTCTTGGTCATCGCCTCCTTTATCATGGCATGCCAAAGAGATTACCTTCCCCACCTCAAAAATATATGACACTTAAACCACAAAGGGTTCTCATAAGAATTCAAGAGGAGTCCTGCTGGATTGGGCCAAATGCCCATGGGCATTCTCAAGCATAAGACGAAGGCAAATCTTTCACCTGCCCTTGACGTCCTGCAGCTGGACTTTAGAGGCATTCTCCTTGTCTCTTCAATCCAAAGAATGTTCCTAGGCATCAGTTCTAGCAGCCATTGATACTCCTCCATGAATTTATCTAACCCTTTTGCAAAGCTATTCTCTTGAATTTGCTGAATTTCTAAAGGCCACAACCTTCTCCATATAGAGCTGTATAAGACATAAATCTACTTAATTATTGGCATGCCCTTCTCCCAGACACAGGTAGAAAAAGCTGGGAGGGAAAAAAAAGCACCTGGACTAGGTGGCATCCACAGACACCTACATAATGGCAAGCACGTCCAAAAGATTGGCCACCCTTTGATTACAGAATGTGGTGTGTGTGTGTGTGTGTGTGTGTGTGTGTGTGTGTGAGAGAGAGAGAGAGAGAGAGAGAGATGTGCGTGTGTGTAGTATTTGAGGCATATTATTACATGCCATAATACAAACACTGCATTGCTCAAATAAAATATAGCAAGGCAAAAGGTGATTAGGAAACCATGCTAGAACTTCTCAAAACACTGAGCAAGGCTTTAAGATAAATACGTGCACGCCATGCGTGCAAATGTCTTTCTAACAGGGCACCCAGTTTTGAGGAAACTACAAAATTAGATATCTAAGAAGGAAAAGGAACTAACCTCTGCAATTACAAACTGCTTTGGAGACACAGAGAGGGAGCAACTGCTCCTTCTGCATCCAAGGGCTTTGCCAGCCAAAGACAATTGGCAGAAGCTTCCATAAAGAGTCAAAACATGTAATACAAGATCTTCCACAGCTTACGGAAATCTGGTAACACCGATAGAACTGGTTGAAATGAAATCAAGTACAAAAATTTGCTTTGAAACACACCCTCAACCCTGCAGTACGAGTACAATTATTGTTTGAAAAATCTGGCCATTTTAAGGACCCTGACACTCACTTAGCATTTCTTAATCTCTCTTCCTAACTATAGCTGGTAAATTAAAATGGCATTCGTCTGCACCTTAAAGTACCATCTAGCAGTTGTCAATGCTGTAGTCCCTGTCACAGAGGAATCAATCCACTCTTAGAAATGGATAATAGATTCATGCTTTATCAATGTCACTACTGGACTATAGCTTACATCCAAGTATAACAGTGGACACATAAATTTAATAAAAGACAATTCCTAGAAATTTATTGTTATCAGACTAAATTTTAATAGAACACCCTAAATCAAAAGTGAAAATCCTGACCTCTTGATTTACTCACCCATCATATAGGTAAATTTAGATTTTATTGTTAATGATGTGACCAAAGGTTAACTATTATTTAATGATACAAAGAAAAATGTGTCAAGAGAATAGCATTTAGGAACAGAATTATATGTAAGAACTTCATCTCACAAGATAAATAAGTATTCAAGCAATTCCATTACTGACTGAATTTCTCAGTGTAAGTCACAGAACCTGCATTGTGCTATAATACACATAAACCACCTTTACAAGTGAGCTGATCTCTCCTCCTATTAAGTTCTTATATGCTTTAAGAATACCTCACACCAATACCTAGTTTCTCAGTTTCTGCTAGTTATTAAGAGAGTTTAATAAACTATTCAAAACTAAGGTAGATAACGGAAAGTAACTTGCACAGATTCCAAGTAAGATTGCCTGCCATCAACTAAGGAAAACAGATTTACATCAGAGACAGCTATAGAAAAAAAAATCCCTAATGCAATACGTACAGACAGTATTTCTCTAAGTGCAATAAAAACACAATCGAGGTAGATATGTCACCTGTTTTTTCCCCTAATAGCGTGCTCTCTTGCAGTACCGTACAACCCTGCAACAATAATGTGCAAAAGTACACTGTTTTTAGGATCAGATGTGATTATACCCCCCCCCAAAATTAGTCCCCTTAAAAAGAGGTCCTCCTCTTAAAGAGAGAAAAAAGAAAATTCACACCCATATGCATGAAGCACACTTAAAGCTCAGCATCACTGACCAATCAAAATTAGTGAATGCACTGCATCTCTCTGCAGTGAAGAGAAACGACAAGGTAGGCTGCTGCCCAGAACAAGCTCTTCCAAGCAGCAACGTTTGCTCCTCTTCAGAACGGCTGAATCTCTCTTGTGTTGTCTCTGGAGACAAGAAGCCTTCAGTATGCTAAATTACTTTCATTATGCATTTTCAGAGGCTTATTGATTCTACAACAGTAGGCAGTAGGAGACTGCAGCAGGCTCTGAAAGCAGCATTATATGCTGCATGCATGAACAAAACGCTGAAACAATGGCACAGCACAAACACAAATTTTCATTAAGGTCATATTTTGGAGAGATGCTTTTTACTCTCTTCCCCCTGTACTCTGCTAACAAGTGAAAAAAAAAGGCAAAAGCCAAAAGCAATGAATCCCTCTAAACTGGAACTGCTGCTCCATCAGCCTCGGGAATGTATACAGTTCTCACTAGAGGTAAGGTACGTTCCTTCTTATGGTACTGATCCACAGCATCTGAGAAACATGTTTTGTGAAGGGAAAGAGATTTAGGGTTTAGGTTAAAATTCTGGTTTAACTTTCTGTTTTTATGCTTGACGGCACCCATATTAGCATATTTTCTTTGATTTAGAAAAATGATAGAATCTCTAGTAAGTATTTTTATTCATAAATGCATAAGATGTGGCAGTATTTTTGCCAAAAAGCTCTTCAGAGATGGGATGACTTACGTTCTTGCTGCTAAATGATTATTAATATGTTTAAAGGGCTTTTCCATCAAGGCCATTTTAAAAATATCAGGCAGTCACATATGTCAGAAATGAATTCAAATATCCTACAAAGGATCATAGCTGCTTCTTTGTGGAGGTTGGGCTATGTGACTAATCCCCAATTTGCTCATGGGAAGCTAAAGGCTCATTTGTATGTGTGTGTGCGCTCTATTCTGCTAAATTCTTTACTACTGAAGGTATGTCTGAATAACTGTGATTTAAGTAAGCTTGTCAAAGTAAGGAATTCGAAAAGTATCTGCAAATTAGGCTTGTTATAATTCCCATGAAGCAGCTGAGACTCTTACATGGTCACATGAAATCAATATAGCAGTGTGTAAATTAGCCTCCCATTAAAATTACACACATAGTATCTATGGATGTAGTTAACATACTGTAACAACTTTCCCTGTTCAAATTCCTTTTGTTTTTTTTTATTTAAAAATATTTGGAGTCTAAACAGATCCAGCTGGGAAAAAATCGGGCAGAAGAAATAAAACTGGATTTAGAAGTTCTTAAATATTGTTATTAATAAAATACATTTTGAACCTTTTTGTAACAGTGCTTGACAGAAAGCATACTATAAAATCTTCAGATAATACTTAATGGAATGTAGTTACTCATAATTTCTTAACATTATCCTGAACCTCTATTTTAACATTTTCCCTCCTTTTCAGGTAGCACATCGTGTAACTCAGATCTGTTACTGAAAACATGAAGGATATAGTTACCTGGGGAGCTCCGTAGAAATATTCCGATATGCTTACAATACTTTTTTTTTTTTTAAGAAATGATTTGAGGAATGGTGATTGATACAGTTGTACAGAAAGAAGACTAAAATGCACCTGATGAAATATTCAAGGACAAAAAATTATTTCCAGTGGTCTATAGTCAAAGCAAAATCATGAGCATCGATTACAAATGGATTTATAATGTAAAACCAAAATTGTGGATATGGCTAAGTACTGAAGATACACTAAGTCACGACTTTGCTGAAGGAATGCCTGCATACAATTTACAAGCTAAAACTAGGATCTAACCAAGTTTTAATACCTCTTTACAATATTATTGATATCACTTATCAACAGTGACTGTAGGAACTCTCATAAATCAATGGATGTAGTTCATGGCTTCTGAGGAAAACACAGGAACTGGAATAACAAAGCACAACAATAATTTCTGTCAGAACTCCTGTCTCCAGACCAACAAGGAGAAGTATATGCAACTGTAACAAGAGAGGATCTAAATGTATTTCCAAAACCACTTATCCGGCATCCCATCTTATTCTCCTCATTCAGGAAATAGCTAAAATGGTGCGAAACAATGCAAAATGGGTAAGAAATTATGAACCTCTTACAGAAAGGCTGCTATCCACTGACGACTTTAAAAGATAAAAAACAAACAACTCCTACATATCATGCTTTGGTTTGTAGAAACCCATCAGGCAATTAAGTATTTTTAATTTGCTGCTGAAGTTCTGGAACAAAATAAAACTAAATATTCCACAAGGCAGGAAACAGATTGCAGCCATCTCTCTGTTGCCAGGTGAAAATGCATGTTAAAATCTGTCAGTGACACCATGTATGAATTTATGGCAGCTGCTGTAGAGAGCTGAAAGGCCCTTGAAGGCAACAGAAAACAGGTAGGTCAGAAATTGCATGCACCCAACCTCTGCTTAACATTTACAAAAGAACAGAGCACAGCTCTGGAGGTACATCTTGTTTTAATTATCTTCCACTCTTGACTTTTATGCTTTCACTTAACTGAGCATTTGACTGATGGATGCGACAAAGACCTGATGTTTAATCTGCTTAAAAGTTGGCTTGTGGAAATTTTTTCCATTTTTATACAATTTCAGTTTGCATATTCCTCTTTTAGCAGAAGCTATGATATGGCTTGTTTCAGTTTATCTCCCTCCCCCCTCCCTTACCCTCCTTGTCTCTCTGGTTAATCAATGCAGAAGGATATAATTTATAATGCATTTAGCATAGCTAAATAGAAGCCTGTGGTAGAGACCACATATTAACAAGAAAATGCCATACAAGCTAATTTAACATGAATACAGTAGCAGAGAGCTCTAGCTACAGTTTAAGAATTTTCTACTTTATTTTTTAGTCAGAGATGTTAAAGAAGTTACAAAGTAATGCCTTCTTTCTATGACAAATTTGCCATTTAATTGTTGAACTGAATAAACTACAGCTGAAGTTTCCATTTTGTTTGGATCATGTTTTAAGTTAAAGTTGAGCAAGAACGCCAGGTCAAGTAGACTTCTCTGCAATATCTATCCATCCATCCACCCACAACTCTGCAGCCCTATGCATATTTTCCTTAGAATAAGCCCCACTGACAATAGCAGGACTTACTTCTAAACACACCATACTGTCAGAATGCCTGAACCACTGAAAAGGATCCATCTTTCAGAAGCAGCATATTAGCAAGCCTATGACAAATATATATCATACGGGAATAATAACTGCTACAGGTATACTCGAAGGATGCATCATGCTTTCATTAATACTATTTCACAAAATCCTTTCTCTTAATAACGGGAGGAATTTGACTTAAGGATTTTACAGAAAAAGCTCTCACACTTCATCCCCCAGGCCTGACCCCTTTTCATGATACAGATATAATCTAAACATATGACAGAAACGCTGTGATTAAAACCTCTGGTATGTCATTCCACAATAAGAAACAATTTTCTATAGCTAGTAAGACTCTCCTATCATGGAAAATGATAGGTACATTCAAAATCTATCAAGCATGTAACAGCACGTGCTTTCAACTCCATGGATACACAGATACACAGATACACACAAGCACTGGATCAAAAAGGTAGAAAATATAAGAACCTTATAAATGGTATCTTACAATTTCAGTAAGTGAAGGCAAATGATGCAATTTTTATCCCTCAAAAATGTTCAGAATGAAGTTATTATTTGGAAGGGGAGGGAGCAAAACACATTTTTCCTCCAAAAATAGCCATCTTCCTCTTCCTAGAAAACCTTAGTTTGATTCTTTTTTTCAAATAGTGTACAAGGCCCAAAATATGCATGTTACCATTTGCTTCAGAAATGCTCCCTTACTTATTGCAACCAGAACACACAATGCTGAGGATAATATATCATATTGAGATGTTTGCGGTTTTTAGCTGGTGATTTTATGGAATGCAAAATATTAAAGAATTGTGCACCCACACATTTCTATTTTGTGCTATAGCAGCCTCAAATTCCTGCAAACTAAGTACAATTCCAAATGTATTGCCTGCTAATTAAAAAGTAATGAAAACCAAACACTTCTTTTTCTGTAGGCATTTAAATTGTCAAGATGATGAACAAACCAAACAACTTTATATCTTCTTTCTCACCTTTCAGGACAAACCAAACTTCCAACAAAAGAATGTGTTTCTCTTCCATTCCAGAAGTCAACATGCAGTCTGAATCTAACATTACAGTTAGAGATGCCATCAATGACATCAACACCAATATGTACCAGCCACTGTCTTATCCATTAGGCTTTCAAGTTTCTCTCACTGGATTTCTGATGTTGGAAATTGTACTGGGACTCGGAAGCAACCTCACAGTTTTGGTACTTTACTGCATGAAATCCAACTTAATCAACTCTGTCAGTAACATTATCACAATGAATCTTCATGTTCTGGATGTAATAATTTGTGTGGGATGTATTCCTCTAACTATAGTTATTCTTCTGCTTTCACTGGAGAGTAACTCTGCACTGATCTGCTGCTTCCATGAGGCTTGTGTGTCCTTTGCAAGTGTATCTACTGCAATCAACGTCTTTGCTATCACGTTGGACAGATACGATATCTCTGTGAAACCTGCAAATCGGATTTTGACAATGGGAAGGGCTGTGATACTCATGACATCAATATGGATCGTTTCTTTTTTCTCATTCTTGATACCATTCATTGAAGTTAATTTCTTCAGTATCCAAAGTGCAAATACTTGGGAAAATAAGACACTCTTGTGTGTCAGTGCAAATGAGTACCATACTGAACTGGGAATGTACTACCATCTTCTTGTTCAAATTCCAATCTTTTTCTTTACCGTTGTAGTAATGCTAATTACATATAGCAAAATACTCCAGGCACTTAATATACGAATAGGCACAAGATTTTCCACTGGACAAAAGAAAAAAGCAAGAAAGAAAAAGACAATTTCTTTGTCCACACAACATGAAGCTACTGATGTGTCACAAAGCAGTGGAGGAAGAAATGTAGTCTTTGGTGTGAGGACTTCAGTTTCTGTAATAATTGCTCTACGGCGAGCTGTAAAGCGACACCGTGAACGACGGGAAAGACAGAAGAGAGTCTTCAAAATGTCCTTGTTGATAATTTCTACTTTCCTTCTCTGCTGGACACCAATTACTGTTTTAAATACTACAATTTTGTGTTTGGGCCCAAGTGACCTTTTGGTAAAACTGCGATTATGTTTTCTAGTCATGGCATATGGAACCACCATCTTTCATCCTCTACTATATGCATTCACTAGACAAAAATTTCAGAAAGTTCTAAAAAGTAAAATGAAAAAACGCGTTGTTTCAATAGTAGAAGCTGACCCTATCCCAAATAATGCAGTAATACACAACTCATGGATAGAACCTAAGAGAAACAAGACAATTCCTTTTGAAGACAATGAAGTGAGACAAAAATGTTTAGTACCTCAGGTGGTCACAGACTAGAATTCCATATTCAGTGGATCACTTAAGAGGAAATATAAGGACAAGGTAAAATACTGTACTGGTAACAAAGGATCTTTCTGAAAAGAAAGAATTTGGCTGAACTGTAAATGTTTGATATGTGTTAAATAATTAGGCCTGTATATTCTATTTCTTCATTAGTCAAGGTGTGTGTTGCATGGCCAGTCATTAGAGTAATACCACGGGTATATTTTGTCAAATTACTGTTCTCTTATGATCATCTAAGTAAATATTTTCTTAAAAAAGCCTTAAAGCAGTGTACCCTTTCAAAAAATTATATTTCAGTTGCTGTAAATATATAAAGCTTTGTTTTTAAACTTTCTACTATAGAAATAGTTTCTTGGCTTCACATGTAGCAACTGCACAACATGAGAAGACATCATGTTTTAAAAAGCATAATAACCAGATCTATCAGTGTCCAAACCTTTTTCCATGACAGTGGGAACTAAAAAGAATAGCTACATGTAATTCAGACATGTTGACCCTTAAGATAAACACATTTCAGCCTTCTCAGCTAATCTAAGGTGCTATTCAAGTTAGAATCTCTTTAAAACTAAGGCAACATGCTATTAAAAATGACTTCCTTTTTTTTTAAAGGCTATTCATAAAGGTAATCACATAAATACTTTCCTATTGGAAGAAGAAATTAAAGGGAATATTCTGAATGAAGTACAATGGATTAAATGCTTTAAGATATCTGGAAGTTGGAATAGTAGCATCAATTCTAAATATTTTCTAAAATTTTGCTGAAGGTTTGTGTATATTCTGTCATCTGATCATATGTTTTGTGGCATTTCTCAAGCACATCAAAGGATATGGCAAGGAGAAAACTTTAAGAGTTCTGAGCAAATGTTCAGATGTTCAAAATTATCCATGGCCTTGATTCAGAGTTTTCTAGTAGCCTCAGACCAAGACAGTAAGAAATTTAAATTTAAAGGTTCCGGACTACATTCCCACGTCTGTAACCAAAGATCATGCCAAAGTCAGTATTCGTAAAATTCTAGAATCCTTATATTCTCATAAGTACTTTTTTATAAGGCTTAAAAAGGAAAAGCTGAAAAACCTGGGGTGTTGTTCTGCCAATGCTGAACTAAAGTAACTTTCATCCCAGGTTATCACAAATCCATTTTGCGACTACCTTGTCTTTATTTCAGCCCTTTCTATTAGCTTTAACGTGTGCTCGGAACATCAGAATAAGATCTAAAGCACACAGGGCTGCACCCCAAGTATTTGATAAAGGTAATCATATAGTTTATAATGCAACTTTCCCTCATATGACTTGAGGATTTGCCTGCCCTCTAGAAGTGTTTGGGAACAACATTGCCCTAACACTGAAATCAGCACTGTAATTAGCATAGGAACTTTAATCTATAACACTGTTCAGAACATATGTACAGTATATTCTGGTGTATAAAACTAGTTTTTAAGCCAGGAAAAACTTCTCAAATGTCAGGGGTCATCTTATACGCCAGGGGTTGTCTTCTTATAAGGTGAGTATATCCCAAACTCTATATTTTAACTGGAAAAGTTGGGGGTCGTCTTATACCCCCAGTCGTCTTATACACCAGAATATACAGTATATATAAGTTACTCAGGTAATATCTAGCTTCCATTCTCCAGTACTGCAAGCAACTAAAAAAAACAGGGCATGTTCAGGAACTTATTTGACTTCATCACAGTGTTTCTACCAATGAATTTATACTCTAAAGCATTGGGTGGGAAGAGCATTTGGAATGCAGTCATCTCCTGTCTCACTGAAAAATGCAAGAAACATTCTATCCACTTGAGTGTTGTTCAGTATCAAGGCACGAGGACTCAAAACATAGCAGGGAAGTCAGGGAAGTCAGGACTAGCAATGGCTATGAGTCCTGATGGCAGTAGGTGGTAGTTTACCTCAAAGCAAGTTGTGTGCTCTTGTTCTGCTGGTTGGCTTCATTGCACACCTGACTGGCCACTGTGAAAGCAGACAACTGGATTAGATGGTCACAGGCCTGACCCACTGGGGCATTTCTTATGTTGTTATGTTCAGCCTGTTTTGTTAAGTTACTCCAGCAGCATTCTGTAGATCCTGAAATGGTCCATGAGGCTCTCACTATGTTTTAAATTTATATTTATATCCTTCCTTCCTTTCTGAAGAGCTCAAGAAAATGAGTTTATTCTTTTTCCTGCCATTTTGTCTTCATAAAATCCCTGTGAGGTATGTTAGGATGAGAGTCAGTGACTGGCCCGAGGTAACCTAAAGTATCTCTGTGGCTGAGTAGCAATTCAAACCCAGGAATTCGTAGCTCTTAACTCAATAAGCTAGAATGTTTACATTCTTGACTGTTTAAGAAAGCCAGATTCTGTTTTTTTTGTTTTTGTCCTTTATCCTTTTCACAGTGAGAGGAAAAGTTGTATTTCGTAAAGATTGTGTTTTCTGGGTGTCCATCTCAAGGAAGCCATTTTGCATGGGTGACCAATCTAGAACAGACAACTCTCTCCTGGGAGTGAAGATTCTGAAAGTATTCCAGCTGGAACTGGATATTTTGAAGACATAAATTTGTCTTCAAAGTTGTGTATGGGCCAGAGAGCACGCCAGTTGCTTTCAACTGAAGACTGACATGAAAGAGCTCTACTCCAGTGCCTTTACTCTACAGCCCGATCTGTTACGTTGTTCTAGTGAAGCAATCTTGCAGCAATTTAACAATAATTACTGCCCCAAAGTATTGTCCAATACATATTTAACTATTGCAAATACAGCAGAAGACTTAAAAAATTGATCATGAGGTACTTGGCTGAAAATGTTAGAATCCGTATTGTCATCTTAAATAAACCACCACCATCTATAGCAAATTCTGAAAAAGCTAAGTGCAGATTCAGATAAAAGGTCTTTGGTCAGAAAAGGACAAATTACTTTTTTTTAAAAAAAAATCGAAAGATAGAATGATAAAAAAAAATCCCTCTTAGTTTAAAATCATAAGGATGTCACAGGAAAAAAATAAGAGTGCAAAAAATATACAGATAATCCAAATACACGGTGAGACAATAAACTGTGAGACAATAACGGTGAATTTTGCTACCATGAATCAGACAGGGCATCAAAGTTTTCTCATTCAGTTCTATCAGATCTTAAAGGAGAAGTATACCTCAGCCTCATCAAATGGTTACACCCAGTTCCACCTCAGCTCTGCTTCTATGGATCGAAAACAATTTCAGAAGGACGGCAAAGCAAAAGCTAAAAACTGTTTTTAGTTAACCATCAGAATCAATTGAAAGTTCCATTGTGAGAAGAAGGCCCTTCACTTGCATAATGTCAGTTCTGGGTCCCCAAAAGCACAGTGTGGAATGTGCATTTGTTTTATGCAAATCCTTCATTCATGATGTATTTATTTAGATTTATAGGCTGCTATATATTAGACAGTCTCAGCTTGGGGTTATAACAATGAAAAATCAACATGCAACTAGTTAAAAGCATACAGAAACATTTTTTTAAAAAGAATTAATTTGATTTCAGATTACAGTGTTCAGGTGCGAAGGATAAGGTGTTCAATTTAATTGAAGGTTTGACTACGGAGATGCGTCTTCACCAAATGTCTAAATGGGTACAATGAGAGTGTTGATGCCCAACCTGAGGCTATCGCCAAAAAGATCATCTCATATGTTTCCACCCCTTTAACTGTAGTGACGCAGTCAAAAGGACCTCAGTGGTAGACCTTAAAGCACAAGCAGGTCCAAACAGGAGGAAGATTTTCTGCAGGGCCCAAGCCATTTAGGGCCTTACAGGTTAGAGCTAAAACCTTGAATTAGGTTCAGTAGTGAATTGGCAGCCAGTGCAGTTCTTTTAGGACCAGCATGATACGCATGTGGGGAGCAGTTCCAGTCAACTGTCTTAACAACTGAATTCTGCACTAGCTGAAGCTTCTAAACTATCTTCCAGAGTGCGTTACAACAGACCACTCTGGAAATTACCAGGATATGGTTTGCTGTGGTTAAACTGTCTATGTCCAGAAAGGGCAGTAGCTGGCAAACCAGTCTAGCTGGAAGTAGTTACTTCTGGCCAATGCCTCTAACTCAGTGGTTCTCAACCTGTGGGTCGTGACCCCTTTGGGAGTCAATCTACTCTTTCACATGGGTTGTTATGAAGTAGCAACGAATATAATTTGATGGTTGGGGGTTAGGGTTAGGTTGGGGGTCACCACAACATGAGGAACTGTATTAAAGGGTCGCGGCATTAGGAAGGTTGAGAACCACCTTGTCCCTGTCCTTTCCACAGCAAGTACAAGATGCATTCCTACTTTACTGACTCAAGACGCAAAGCACCTCCACCTTGCCTGAATTCAGCTTAAATTTATTGCCCACCATCCATCCCATTTCTGCCTCCAAACACCTGTCAATCATATTGACTGCCTCTCCTGATTCAGCTGATACATAGAGAGAAAAATGAATGTCATCTACATATTCATGGCAGCTCACCCCCAAATCTGATGACAACTCCTAGAGGCTTCAAACAGAGTTGAAGAGCATGGGAGGTAAGTTTGATCCCAGTGGAACCCCACAAGTGAGCTCCTGGAGTGTCAAGACACAATCTCCCACAACTACTCTTTGGTATCAGCCTGAGATTTTATTTTATTTTATTTAGCGTATGGCAAATTCACAGTGTTATACTTTAATGAAGTAGCAAAACCCAAGTTAGAAAACAGGAAAAGTCTGTAAAGATCACATAGTAAGATCACAAACCTATATCTAAATTTCAGGCACAGTCTATTGCGCCTTTTGTCGTTGACAGGAAATCACAAAACCTCCCATGATATGCCCGATTTTGACATTCTTCCATGATATGCTGGATTGTCTTTCTGCCCCACAGTTACATATCGAGGGCGTGATATTTGAGAGAACTATCACAATGCAGTAACTCCAGTTCCCGAACTCCATAGCCTTTCCAGGTGATATCATGATCAATGGTATCAAAAGCTCCTGAAAGATCCAGGAGGACCAGGACAGTAGCACCCTCCTGTCATTCTCCCAGAGCAGGTAGTTTCAGTGCTATAACTGGGACAGAAGCCAGATTGAAATGGATAAAACCAGAGGTTCGGTGACATACCCATCAAATGGCCTAACATTAGGCACCATCTTAGCGTCAAAGACTACACATACAGAATCAGCAGATAAGGCTTACAGACATTGATTCTGCTTTGTTTAAAAAAGAGAGAAGAATGAGTAGGAGAAGGAGAAGAAGAATGACTTTGGGGGAACACCTCTTTCCAGCTGCTGTGATGGCTTTTAGCAGCCTCTTATTGGCATTTTGGCTCTTGATGGGCAACAAGACCTGAGAGTTTGTACTTAGGGAGAAGAAATAAACCACATGATGTACATCAGGAGGCAGGACACCTCTTCCCCACCCGTTTAACACGTATTTTAAAGGTGGCACTCTGGGTGCTCGGCAAAGACTTGCTGCCTTCTTTGCCATCCCTTTAAGTATACTCCTCCCTTAGTTGAACTTATGCTGGAAGAGGGTCCTGACTTCCCATTCTGACTGGGAGAGGAAGGCTGATAGCTGCCACGTGACTGTACGCTTTTGCCACTTATTTTCTCTTCTATCCCATGCTATCACCTCTTGGGAAATGGGAGGGATGCAGCCATTTGGAGGATTCTTTTTTTTCTTCCTACCTGCTCTGGGTCCCCGCTGCCCCTTCAATGTGCAGGGTTGGCCACAGCTGTGACAGCATCAAAGACAAAGAGAAAACCAGTGGCTGGAGTGAATTGAGGGCCTCATGTCAAGAGGAAGAGATCACATTCAGTAAGATGTTGTAGAAAAACAAAACATTAAGTGAGAAAAGACCTGAAACACAACAACAGCAGAAAATAAACACTAGGAGTGTATTATAACCCATGGCATAGTATTAATGTTGCTCAGCAGTCCAGATACCATGGTTTAAAATCATTGCAGTTCACTTGTATTTGTTTATTTTTGCACTAGTATCTTGTTTTTCTTCTAGAGAGTTCAAGGGAGCCAAATGTCTCTTCTCCAAATTATGGAAAGAACCTCAGAGATCAAATAATAATGAACATATATTCAAGAGTCCTGAACAGGTGGCACTATATAAAACAAGACTGCAGCTTGCCAACCCTCAAACTACAAGCTATGCACATAAGCTTAACAAGCACTCAGTATCCCCTAGTTACTCTGAAACAGCTGAGATCAATATTCTGATGAACTGATATGCATGGCTGATGGTTTCGTTCGGCTTGATCGCTCAAACGTCATGGAGTAGCGAATTTAAAATCACTACATCAAATATATATAAAGGTAAGCACTAATCTTAAAATCTAGAAAATGCCAATTTAGAAACTGCTACCAAGGATATTTGATAGGCATATATCTATATAAACATCTGACATATGAAACTAGAAATGCAAATAGATAATGTATGAGTGGTATCTCAACAGCTACAATTTCTTAACCAGGCGGTTAGTGCCCAGAGCCTAAGAAATATTTAGAATTAGATCTTCTAATTCTAATTAGGCACAACAGATGCTTCTGTTTTCCATCTATGCACAAGGTTCCACATAATGCACAGCATTTTTATCACTTTAAAATCGCATCCCTATTCTATCACTAAGCTGTCAGCATAGCTCAACATTGTACAAGATAAAAAGCCTTTTTTTTCTTTATAAAGGGGGCATATTTGCATGCATTACAAGTTTGAATGATCTTGCCAAGCAATCACTGATATTCACAGTGCTGGCATTCAAGATCACACAAATATCTTTATTGATTTCATAATGCAATTATGGGGAATTCAAAGGGTGCTTAGGACAGGCAAAGAATGTCTAAAGGTAAGCCAATGTATACTATACTTGATTTTAGCTAAAAGTCTGAAAAGTATGTAGCTAAAGCCATTTATCAGTATCTGAACATAAGAAATGTTTCCAGTCAATACTAGTTTTCATCAACAGGATCATTAACGTTCAGTGTAGACTGTTAGGGGAAAATGGAAAAGGTTCTTTCCTTCAAGAAAACAATAATGGTGAAGACTTTGTAGATTAATTATAAAGAAGCCTTCCATCTTCTCCTCTCTCCTGTAATAACGCCTGCTCTTCTCGCAGGCCAACACGTCTCTTTCTTCCTGATCCTACACCGGTGATGGCCAACCTATGACACGCGTGTCACAAGTGACACGCCAAGCCCTTTTGGGTGACACACATGGCCACCTTGGCACCTGGGCGTGTAGTGCTTACTTGTTCTTCAAGTGAATGAAATACCAACTTTCAATTGAAGATTTAGCAACAAAGGTCACTAATGTAAATAATTTGTTTTTGCTTTTAATAAAATACATATATCAAAAATATAACTTTTTTACTAGAGCCACAAATATCACAAAATTATGGATATTTCTAGACGTGACACAGCGCCCGAGTTAAGCTAGGTTTTCTTGCAAATTTTGACACACCAAGCTCAGAAGGTTAGCCATCACTGTCCTACACTGTACTGGAAGACCATAATTTTCAACACCCATAAGAGCTTTTAGAGAAGAAAGGAAGACGATAATCTTTTCTTCCATTAACATTCTTAGGCTAGCTCATTTTAGAAACCATCTCAACAATTCCACTTCTGAGAGACATTTCACCGAAAATGTATTTACCATTCAAAGAATAATCACTACAAGCAACAACAAATCCATCTTGAACATGATGACACACTACACTTTTCTGAAGCAGCTTTTCCCATGTGTGTGAAGGCAGGCAAATTTTTAATCTATTCTGTACAATCAGTCAAATGGATATATACGGTCTATTAATCTTCACAAGTTCACCATGTTATTTGAAAGATACTACTGTACTAAAATATTGCCAACATTACGCATCTCGAACTAATGAAAGATCTCAACAGATTAAAGAGTATCAGTGTCAGTTGTAACAAACTTCTGTTATATTGAATCGTTGAGGGTGGACAGAGGAACTTTATTTTGCAATAAAATACTCATAGATTGCTTCGAATTTTGTGGAAAAAATTCCATACACATCAATGATTTTCTCCTTTACTCTCATCCTAAACTTTACAACCCATTCCCATAAAATGTATATTTGGAAGGAATCTTAAGAAGAAAGCCTGGCCATATCTACCCACTTGACATAAAATATCATCCTAAAATGTGAAAGAACTGTTTTAATGCAATTTTTGGAAAATTTAACTATGCTTGCAGCCCCATGCACAGTTAATGCAACAGATCTTACTCTAGAGTAAATATGAGTAAGATTACACTCTAAATTATGTAAAGTGGTTTGACAGTAATTTCAAGTACAGACAAGTAGAACGACTTCATTTCTGAACCTATATTAAGTTCTTCTGATTTGTTCTTGTTGGTGTTGTTTATTTGCCTGTGATGGATTGCCACAGTTTTAAAAAATACTTACTTGGAATTTTGTAGAGTCTTTCAAATGGAGTATGATTTCAATAAAGGTTTGCCAAGTAGAACACAATGAGATTGTCTGGGATTCCCCTGCCTGTGTTCATTAAGATTCAGAATATACTGTCCCACTGCTCTATCCCAAAGCCTTCTGTGCCTACTTTCTAATAAAAGTTACTTAATAACTTTCCAGTTCTAGGTTATTAACATTTTTGTTTCTATTACCATGAATTTAAATTCCAGGTGTTGACTTGTCCCTCAGAAAATACATGGCAAAGATAATTCCAGCATCTAGTTTATTCTTGTACGCAGTACTGTAATTACTTTTGGGGTGGACTTGGAGCCAAAATGTTTTTATATGCGTACAATTCCACCAGAGGTTAATTGCTGAGCCCTTTTTGCACCCATAGTGCCATCCTGACAGTGAAAGACTTTGTATTATGTGTATTATTTGGGAAGGTGTTCTGTACTAATTTGTGTAGAATGTCCAGAATGGGTTCAAGAATTCTAGCTGCTAGGCTAAACTTCCATTGTTTGGAAAATATATTCATTCTGGGTTTTTTTATTTGTTGATTGTACTGTACATCCACTTCCCATGATTCTCTTGATCTCTTGATGGGAGTGGCTTGTGAGTTGTTTATCATAGAATATATTACTGAGACAAGTTTCTAGGATGGGTTCTCACCACCACTTCTTTTAGTTCACTTTTGCTTATTTATTAGATTTTTATACTGCCCTATTACCGAGGTTTCAGGGCAATGGACAACAAAATCAATTATACAAGACAATAAACACAAAAATAGAAAATTAAAATGGAAATTAAAATAACTAAAAAGAAAATCAACTAAGAAAGTTTCAGGGTCCCCACAATTCCTCACTTCTGGGTGAGCAGATGTGATTTATGAAGTGATTATTTTTGAGATGGAAGAAGCCAATTACCCTGTAGCGGTTCTAAATGCATTTGTAGTTCTGCTTTGCATTTGAGTCTCCCACCTGCCTGATAGAAGTCCTTCAAATTCATTAATTTTAGAGTACTGAGCTTTTTCATAGTTGGCTTGTAAACACTGCTAGAAATGATTTAATTGCATATACTAAAATCAGTAGCAACAGTTCTTTCTTTTCTTTCTATATACTCTGAATTTGTAAGATTGGGTACCCCTCAACTTTCTGAATTATAAAATAGAATCTCCACAAGCAGTTGCAGATTCTGCCACTGTTATAGCACTAAATCCGAAGTTGACAACCTCTCCCATCTTTGATAAATGTGCTGTATTTACAATATCATCAATTTATTCAAGTGCTTCCTTAACTTCAGCAGTGTTTCAGTCACTCTAAGGGAAAGGGAACAATCTGGTATCATATAACATGTCGTCCTTTCCTTTATCAGCCAGATAAAGGAAACAATTGATACTTCTTTAGTTATCTAGCTATCTAATTTAAAAAATTCTGGTCCTTCTGTTCAGGAAAGCGCTCCCAGATTTTGTGCGATTTGTTTCATACCTTAATATTTAATATTTGATCTGTTTACTGAATTGAAGTTTTATTGTTTTTTCCTTTGGTTTTGTTTTATTAGCGTATATTATTCTTATTTCATTTTATCTTTAGATTGTATGCCACTGGCAGGTTTTATACTATGTTTTATTAATGTATTTTTTCCTGTACAGCGCTGAGTACATGTACAGCACTTTAGAAATAAACTATAATAATAATAATAATAATAATAATAATAATAATAATAATAATAATAATAATAATAATAATAATAATAATAATAATAATCCCCCGATGGGTGTGGCAGTGGGGCTTGAGTGCTCCAATGAAGCTGAGAGCTGGGCCGGCGGTAGTGCAAACTACTGGCAGGTTCAACCATGCCGGAGTGGTCGAAGCAGAGGAGCCAGACTAAGTGCACCCAACCCATTTATCACAATGGAGACACAAACAAAAAAGAAGTCTATACTGGCTCGGTCGTCGCCCAGGATAAAAAGGACCGTGGCAGTTGCTGAGGAACCTGGGCAATCGTCGACAAATGGGCTACAGGAACAAAATTCACAAACAAGGAAGCGGCAGAAATTCTCAAGGTCAGAGAATCGTGTAGTCATGAAGTGTTACTACAAATCAGAACCTGGAAAACGAGGCTATCAAAAACGGATGCACCAGCTATGGAAACAAGAATACCCAGATTCGAAGATAACAGAACTGAGGCTAGCTGATCAGAGAAGATTCATAAGCGGGACTAAAGTGTTCAGTGAAGCTGAACTCGAAGAAATACGAAAAACTAATGAAACTGAAGCACCGCAGCCTATTGTGGCAGCAACAGAAGCTCCAACAAGACCAGGAGTCACTGATCACCTAGAACCTGACGAAAATCTGGAAATTCTGCAAGAAGAGGAAGAACAGCAGCATGAAGTCATGGATGAAACACCTGGCACATTGTCTCAAAGACAGCAGGAACTGAAGGACAGAATAATGGCTCATACAGCATCAAGTACAGAGCGAAAGCGACTGCCAACCCTAAAAACTATAGGCAGAAAACGACTTGTCCCACTGATGAATGACATCAACTCTGCCCTTGTAACTGTTCAGGTAGCAACAATCGAAGAACTGAACCAGCTCGCCTACAGTACAGCTGTAATAGTAACAGAAGAACTAGTGTTACTGCAACCAAAACCAACTAGAAAATCAACTGGAAAGCCAAAGTGGAAAGTTCGACTGGAACTGAAAATAAAAAGCCTGAGATCAGATGCCAGCAACCTAAAAAACATGAAGGAGAAGAAACTGAACAACAAGAAGACTAAAGAACATCTGATCAAAAAATACTGGCTGAATACAAGGAAAATTGATGAAGCTTTGGAAATCGTGAAACAGCAGATAACAGCTACAGCCAGGAAAATCGAAAGATATGAAGCAAGAATCATCCAGTACAGGCAGAACCAAATGTTCCAGTCTAATCAGAGGCAGTTCTACCAGAGCCTGCATGAGCAAGTAGACAAGAAAATGGAAAAGCCAGAGAAAGAAGCAACAACCAACTTCTGGAAAGATCTCTGGGAGGCTGAAAAAGAATACAACAAAAGTGCTGGGTGGATAA
This sequence comes from Aspidoscelis tigris stejnegeri, assembly GCA_023333525.1. NCBI lineage: Eukaryota > Metazoa > Chordata > Lepidosauria > Squamata > Teiidae > Aspidoscelis > Aspidoscelis tigris. The sequence goes on along the minus strand of JALMGA010000005.1, from coordinate 76,824,843 downwards.
AGGATTTTGAGAAGAAATTCTCCAAGAACAAAATGCAGCAGCTGGAAATAACACCCGAAATGGTCACGAAAAGAGTGAAGAAAGTGAAGAACTGGACATCCCCTGGCACTGATCAGTTGCATGGCTTCTGGCTCAAATACCTGACCAGCCTGCATGCAAAAATGGCCGAACTGTTCAATGAAATGCTGCAAACAGGAAACATCAGTGAATGGCTAATAACTGGCAAAACATAATACAGAAAGATGCAGCAAAGGGAGCCACACCAGGAAACTATAGGCCGATAACTTGTCTACCTACTATGCTCAAGCTGCTGACAGGCATAATAGCAGACAGGATTCAAGACTACCTCGAAGACAACAACATCATTCCAGTAGAGCAAAAAGGAAACAAACGGAGAAGCAGGGGCACAAAAGACCAGCTACTGATTGACAAAATGATTCTGGAGAACTGCAAAAGCCGAAAAACAAACCTGCATATGACTTGGAACGACTATAAAAAAGCTTTTGATTCACTGCCACATGGTTGGATCACAAAGTGCCTGGAAACCATTGGGATCAGTCAGAACATCACCAAATTTATAGAAAGTGTGATGAAACGCTGGAAGACTGAGCTTTTTGTCGGAAATGAAAGCTACGGACTGATCAACATCAAAAGGGGCATCTTCCAGGGGGATTCATTGTCTCCACTCCTTTTCATCATCGCTATGATCCCACTGTCACTCATCCTAAAGAAAACAAACCTGAGCTATCAAACTGCCAGGAATTCACAGAAAATCTCACATCTGCTGTACATGGATGACTTAAAGCTTTATGGAAAATCTGAAATCGAGATCCAGTCACTGACCAACACAGTGCGAATATTCAGCAGTGACATCAGTAAGGAGTTTGGCCTGGACAAATGCGCCACAGTGGCACTGAAGAAGGGGAAGATTACTGAAAGTGAAGGCATTGAAATGCCAAATGGTCAAGCCATCAGGTCCCACCAGTCAGAAGCCTACAAATACCTTGGCATCTTGCAACTGGATAACATTAAGCATGGCCATATGAAATCTGTGGTCAGTAAAGAATATATCCAAAGGACTAGAAAAATCTTGAAAAGTAAACTGAATGGCGGTAACACCATTAAGGCCATAAACACCTGGGCCATACCAGTCATTAGATACACTGCGGGAATTGTGAACTGGACTCAGCTCGAATTGGACAACTTAGACAGAAAAACCAGAAAACTGATGACGATCCACCATGCACTACATCCTCGGAGTGATGTCGACAGGTTGTACTTGCCCAGGAAAGCAGGCGGTAGAGGACTTTTGCAAGTGAAGCAAACAGTGGAAGAAGAGAAGCATGCATTAGCAGATTACATGGCAGAAAGCAAAGAGTCAGCTTTGATTGAAGTCAACAACCAGAAGCTTCTCAAGGTGCAGCAAACCAAGAACCAGTACCGGAAAACTGCAGTTCAATGCCGAACGGACAGCTGGCATAATAAAGCACTGCATGGACAGTTCCTGGAGAAGATCGAAGGCAAAGTGGACATGGAAACGACCTGGTCTTGGCTTACGAATGGAACATTGAAAAAGGAAACAGAAGGACTGATTCTTGCTGCACAAGAACAAGCAATAAGAACAAATGCCATCAAAGCCAGAATTGAAAAATCAGGAGAAGATCCAAAGTGCCGACTCTGCAAAGAAGTGGATGAAACAACTGACCATATACTCAGCTGCAAGAAGATCGCACAAACTGATTACAAGCAGAGACACAATGCTGTAGCACAAATGATCCACTGGAACTTGTGCCAAAAGTATCATCTGCCAGTGTCAAAGAACTGGTGGGATCACAAGCCAGAAAAAGTGGTTGAAAACGAACAGGCAAAACTACTTTGGGACTTCAGGCTTCAGACTGACAGAAAACTGGAGCATAACACCCCTGACATTACAACTGTTGAGAAAGAGAAGGTGTGGATCATTGACGTTGCTATTCCGGGTGACAGCAGAATTGGGGAAAAACAGATGGAGAAGCTCACCAGATATGAAGACCTGAGAATTGAACTACAGCAACTCTGGCGAAAACCGGTGAAAGTGGTCCCAGTCATCCTCGGCACACTGGGTGCGGTGCCAAAAGATCTCAGTGGGCACCTAAAAACCATTGGCATTGACAAAATATCCATCTGCCAACTTCAAAAAGTCACTTTACTGGGGTCTGCTCGCATAATTCGCCGATACATCACGCAGTCCTAAGTGCTTGGGAAGTGCCCGACTAGTGATATAATACGAAATCTAGCATAGTCATCTCGTTTGCTGTGTGTAACTGCTGTTTTACATCATCACAATAATAATAATAATAATAATAATAATAATAATAATAATAATAATAATAATAATAATAATAATAATAATAATAAGAAGAAGAAGAAGAAGAAGAAGAAGAAGAAGAAGAAGAAGAAGAAGAAGAAGAAGAAGAAGAAGAAGAAGAAGAAGAAGAAGAAGAAGAAGACAGTATACATCCAGAAAACATTCTCATTGTTCTATATAGTCTTGTATAGCTATGTTGAATAGCTGCAAATATCTTTTTTTTAAAAAAATTACAGTATTCCATATCTACTCAGAAGAAAAGCCAACAGAATTCAGTGCGGGTTGCTGTCAGATTTAATGTGCATGTATATGATTGCAATCTAAGATTAATGACAGAATTTTGAGGGGGAAAATTCAGCTCATAAACCATTTTTTGCCTATATATACACTGTTGGATTTTTCATTCGACAAATACTGCAGTACTAAAACCCAAATGCAACAATCCCAAATTCTACATCATGAAGAACAGAGATAGCTTTTGTAGGGTCCTTACAACAGCACGAACTGTTCTTGGGGAACATGGCCTCTACACATTAGAGCAATCCCTCGGAGACCATGTCTCCCAGGGACTGGCCTGTCTCACAGTGCCAATAGTAGATAGTACCTGCACCCTACCACAAAAATGATGCTGGGGAACAGATCAGTGGAAGACAACTATAAAACTATTTCCCAAGTGTCCCCAGCAGTAAACCTGAACCAGCCATTTGCCACAAGAATAGCTATATTAGCCCAAGTAGTGCGCAGAGCCCGCTACCATTCCAATTTCGATTGAGCTTCACAATCCTAATTTTTGGGACTGGCAGGATATGACCCTGCTACTGCTTCCAAGTCACAAAGAACTGCCTACATAATTGTATTTCAGGTTTTTTTCATCCTCCACAGGTGTATAATTAGCTATTCTTGCAGTATAGTGTCCAGCAAAATCGAGAAGGACAATACCCAAGAAGAGATGCTTAAGGAGGAAGAGAATTAGTCGGTTCAAAGTTTAAACAACTTTCTCTCCTTATAATTCCCTGTTACCAAGCATCCTATACTTGTGACTGCAGCATTCTACTATTCCATGTTGCATCCCAGTCTGCTTGACTGGAGTGAATTTGAAACCGTGGGACCAGTAGCTAGCGCGGTCCATCATTTCTTAGTAACATTTGTAGTCATATTTTCAAGGCTAATTTAAAAGAGGACATTACTTCTGCTTGCTATTGTTTGAAGTACAGGCCCACAGGACATGTGCCAGGTCTCAGGTGATTTCAAGAGACCCATAGCGTGAAGAAGGTGCTGACAAAACATTTTTCCAGATCACCTGCTGGAAGCCCTGCCGGAGGAGGAGGAGAACCTTGCTATCCTTCCAGGGGTGGTGGTCTAGTGATGGCAGCCTAGCACACTCTGCCCTCTGGATGGGCTCTGATGATTTGGAGCTGCTTCCTTGCAGGACTGGATCCTTTTTGTCAGCTGCTCTGGACCCCACCTGATCTCAGCTACACCACAGACCATGAAGGACAGCTGCTTATGCCAGCCCTCCTGGAAGTGGTCTAGTTATGGCAGCCTAGATCACTCTGACTCTCCAGCCTGGCCGGATACGGACATCTTGGAAGGGGTGATTGTTTGTGGGCCTGGGTCCCTCTTCTCAGCTGCTCTGGACTCCCCTTGGCCTCAGCTGCCTCAATTTTGTGCGTGTGTTTTGGCATATTTTGCAATGTTTTGTATGATGTGCAATTTTTATAATGTATTTTTATTATAATATTTTTATTATTATTTTGCATTGTATATTTTCTGTTTGTTGTAAACCGCCTTGGGCAAATTTTCTTTTGGGAAGGTGATATACAAATAAAATGGAAATGGAAATGGAAAAAATCTTTCAAGGAGAGGGGAGCCCAGGATCAAAACTGGTTGCCTGACTACAGATCACTACAGATACCTCTTCCCAATGTGAGATGCAAAGTGCAGTATACAACTGGCACAGATCCATTTTTAAAGGTGTGGCTATCTGGGATCAATATGTTTTATTGAGAAACTAAAAGCATTCTCAGTTAAACACCACCTTGAATACTCCCTGCAGAGCTATTCAGCAGCTGTGTTTGCCTAAACACAGACATTCCGGGCCTTGGGGAATATTTACAACAAGGCTTCTTTCAAATCTTGTGACACAACCCCTGTGAAAATGGACCTTTCAGTAGACAGACACAGAGGCACTATTAGATCACAAGCAGTTTTGGAAGGGTTAGAGGACCAAACTACACTGAAAAACAATCTTGCTTGCCATCTGTGATACAGCAAGTGTGACTGAAAAATTCAATAAAAGCAGCAAAGGAGAAGTTGCATTTTATGTTTGCCATCTAAGTATATCCTCTCCCAGAGAGAATACAGCATTTCAAACAACAGGGCGCCAGTACACCTCTTAGCAAAATACCCAGCTATGGAATGTCTCAAGCAACATGTTTCAGCACCTATCATATTTAATAGAATACACTTGAGTAATGTATCTAATTTAAATGCGGTGCAACTTTAATAGCTAAACTCCCTCTAAATCACTGGAAACTAAAGCTGTTTGCTTACAAATCAGAGCAATTTAAAAGCTTCACTAGCAACTCCCTATGCTTCCCCCATTGCAAACACTTGTTTTTTTAAATTGTTTTTGTATCATTTTTATTGTTATCGTTATTACTATTGTTATGCTGGATTTTAAACCTTGTACTGGTTTTAGTATAGTCTGATACAGTTTTAAAATGTTTGTTTTTAAATGTTGTGAGCCGTCCAGAGACCCTTGGGCATGGGGCGGGATATAAATATAAATATAAATAAATAAATAAACTCCAACAATGGGTGTTTTTCCACGGTCACTTAGTACCCATTTTAGCACCCATTAAGGACCCATTTGGGTGAGAGCCAGATGACCCCATTTCCACCACAGCACCCATTAGAGACACATTTGTTTCCACCACGCCTTGGGAAATCCGGATCATATGGGTACTTTTTGGCCTTTAATCCAGATTAAAGGGGTCTATAATACAGATTAAAGAGAGCCTGTTTCCACGCTTATGTGGCAATGGGGTCTAGAGGAGGCTAGGGGGAGGGAGCACCCATGGGGGGAGCCCCAAAACCTAAGCTTCGAAGTCATTTCAAAGTCACTTTGAAGTCTGTGCAAAATAGCTCCTTTGAAGTCTGTGTTGATCTTCAGAGTGAACTTCGAAGTCACTCCGAAGTCACTTTGAAGTCACTTTGAAGTTCACTCTGAAGATCAGCACAGACTTCAAAGGAGCTATTTTGCACAGACTTTGAAGTGACTTCGAAATGACTTCAAAGCCACTTCGGAGATTGCACCCCGTGTCCCCCCAAACACCTGGGGTGACAGGCAGACCCCTCATGGGTAGATCTGAATTTCCAAATGCGTGCTCCAGTGTTTCCATGGCAGGGAGGCTAGCACCTATTGCTATTGGGTGCTAGAACACCCATGGAAACACATTGGGTACTTCCCTTAATCCAGATCTACTAGATCCGGATTAAGGAATGTACCCACTCCTTAGATCCGGATCTTCTTAGATCCGGATTAAAGGAGCACGGTGGAAAAACATCCATGGTCTTCAACTTATAATTTGCAGTTGACGGGGCTGATCAGGAGGGCGGGTGAAATGTCATCTATACATGGCCAGTGGCCAGCTTGCTCCCTCCCCTGATCTGAATCAAAGAGGCTAAGCGGGTGCCAAGCCAGTTGCCTAGCAGCAGAAAAGTCAAGTGATGGACAAGAATCTAATGACAAAATGTAGATTCAGGGAATGGGAGAAATCAAGCAGGGAGTCTGTTTTAGATAGGGTTGTTTCCCTGGCAGAGCACACCTGTAGTTGGGAGGCTTACCGTCTTTTGCCAGTAACAGATTTATGAACAATTCTACTAGAAAGTGAAGTCAGACAGGATTTCTAAAGCAAACATGAAAGCCAAAATATTACTCCTGTAAAATAACACAGAAAAGTAATTAAACTAGCTGTTTAGTATCAATCAAGGCACTTATTATGGTCACAGGCACGAAAGACTTAAAATATAGATAAATGAAATCATACAATAATTAAGAATCTGATAAAACAGATAGACCTGCAGTTACACAAAATCTGAACAGGCAGAGACTAAAGCAAATGTATTTGAGAAATCAAGGCTAAAAATTTGCAGTGGCCAGGATAATACTGGCAGATGTATCTTACAGAAAGAATTTGGCTAAGGTGATTTTGGCACATTTATTTCAAACAAGAAATGTCAACACCTTTCACTATCATGAATGTACTTTTCACCTAAACTGTATGCTTAATATATGTTATCTCCTGGGATCTAACAAATCCCTTAAATGCCCAACTGGTCCAATTAGGGTTTTCTATGTTACATTCCTTTGTGAACAATGTTTGCAAATCCACCTTTGTTTCTTTTTCCATTTCCTTTCTGTTTTCATCTTCAGTTATCTTTTTTCCCTCAGGCAAAAAAACAAAAGCATGCGTGTACTTCAATACAAAAGGTTTCGGTTCAGATAGCTTGCACTTGATTTTAAATCGTCAGTGTGAAAATGTTATGAATCTTATACATTTTAAAAGCCTTATACAACCCCAGGGGCACTGCCTGGTCTGGGGAGGCCACTGACGTACCCGCACTGGCTCCATTTACCAGACATCTCCCCTTTACCTCTGTGTTTGCACGTGCATGCATATCAGTTCATGCACAGATATGTGTGCACACCTACACACATGTTCACAAATACATCCATTCCTACCCCAAACAGCTTCCACATCTTTCATTATTTTAAGTGCAAAGGCAAGAGATGTTGCTTTTTAAACTCTTCGCCATGAACTGCAGAGTTTAGCCTCTTGTCACTCAGAAGCTGCTCAAAGAAATGAAGCCCCGTGCGGCCTAGCTCCTTCAACGTCATCAGAACAAGAGGCTTCTAAGCTAAGAGCTTCAAACAGAGCCCTGATTACTCCTTACTTGTTTATTTGTATTTAAAGGGATACAAACTGTATCTTTCAACTGTAACTCATAAGTATGAGGGAAAGATTTGTAGTGTAGCCTATCACTGAGAATATTAGGCAATTGGGGGAGCGGGGGAATGTATGGCCTAGAAATCTCTGGGTTACCCAAGACTTAAAAGTGTAGCTCAGCAGTAGCACAAACTGCCCAGAAAGCAAAGAGTTGCTGGTTCAGTGCCCGGCATCTGAAATTTGATCAAATTCGTCCGAATTTCGAGATTCAAATTCGAATTTTAAAAATACAAATTTAAACATTCAAACGAATTTTGAATTTTTGAATCTATTCATTAGAATTATTTGGATATTTTTATGTGTACAGGTTCGTACACGAGGCGTACTTGAATGTGCACATCTTTCCTGCATCCATAAGCATTTGTATGGATCCGTACGGGACGAAAACAGGTTGCATACGGGATAAATATGGGACACATACGGACATGTACGGATGTGTACGGGCTGTGTAACAATGCATACGGGCACATACAAATGTTGTCGACATTCGTAAGTGCAAATTCAAACTGAAAATTCAAACAAATAGAATTGAATTTGCTTCATTCTAATCAAATTTGGGTAAATTCGAATTTTAAAGATTTGAATCAAATCAAATTTTTAGATATTCGATTTGAATCAAATCCCAAAAATTGCATTCATGTACACCCCTAGTCACAACAACAACAAGTCAACGCTTTAGGATCCCCATGCAAACATGGATTTTCTTATAACTGAGACTCCTTATCATAACTCTACTTATCATCATCCATCCTTCATAACCAATCCCTAAACCACAGGGAACTGCAAAATCGCCCAAGGTAGGTGTGAACAAAATGCATGTGGTCTCAGTGCCCAGTCCATCCAGAGTTGGCTAACTTGAGTTGGCCCAGCTAGAGTTAAGCCTAAAAGCTCCTTATTCTTATTTTTAAAAGGCCAATTAAAATAACAGTATCATGAAGATCTTTACAAAGCATACACAAATTTCAAGTGTTTTAAAAGCATAAATCAGAGGACCAAAAAATGTGCAGACCCCATCAGCCTCTGGATTGCTTTAAGTTTTCGCTTGCAAAGCATTTCTCACACTGAACACATAAAGGTGCCAAATATGAAATTCAGCACAGGCCCCAATTTCATTGCATTTGATATACAGCACTATTTGTTATGAAGGTACACTCCTACTAGCCTGAACCAAACGCTTCTGATATAAGTGCAGCTTTCAACGTTCACCCACAAAATAAAGCTTCTAAATATACTCATGGATTATTAACTATTACTTTAGAAACACAGACTTCCAACAGAAATCAGATAATTTTATACCTGACGATCAAAAGAACACAAACTTGATTCCTGTAGTAACTGTGGTCTTTGCGTCACCAGCAAAGCCTATTCAGTGTCTTTCAAGCTGAAACTGAGTTTTTGCATTCCAATAAATCCTTTGAAGTCATTATAACAGTCATATTCCAAAGCCAGCTGCCTAAGAATATCTTAGATAAGCCAGTAAACATTATTCCTGCGATCATCATTGCAAATTACAGATACCATTCTGCAGTTTGGGTTCATGGAAGAGTTGGTAGAGTAAGCTTAATTTTTGTACGGTAATTTATTGTTTTCACTTATGACCTAAAAAAACTGTTTCCGACATTCTATTGCACATTCTGGTGACAAAAGAAAGGAAGAGGGGGAAATATTTTAGTCTAATCTAAATTATTTTTCATGAGGATGCGAACTAGAATTTGAGCAAGGAAAAAAAGCATGCCACAAGAGTCTTCTCATTCTGCTCTGTTTCATGTTTCTTTAGGTAGGTCAAAAGTTTAAAGATTCCTCAAGATGAATTCTGTAGCAGTCAGGATTTTGAGCTGCTCAGAGAATCTTCACGTTCTGAAAATCCACTAATGAAAACTGGAAACTTTCCAATACACCATCAGCCCACAAACTAGGAAGGGTGGCAAGAAGAAAAAACCAACAAGGTCCATGCATTCAGAAAGTGTAAAACTGCAACAATCTCCAAGTAGAATGCATAATTAGAAATTAAAAAAAAAATTGATGTGCCCTGACCTTCAGCTTCTAGAAAACCAAAAAATCACTACCATAGGCATTTTCATTATTGGAAGATAGAAAGTTTAAGAAGAAATATATTTTTCATGTTGTTTGTCACTCCTGTAAAAAACAGGAAATTCTATTTCTGATATACAAACATTTTTTTTAGCATTTGGCATTCACAGAGTGGAACAACAATGACCAAGTCAACTCACCAAGCTCATTAAGGCTCTGAGCGGCTTTTGTTATCTCTCTGCTTCCTCCCTGCAGCTGCCCTTGGAGTCTCTTGCTGAGATACAAGATGCGTATTATTCTCCGAAGCAAGTCACAAGCAGCCTTGAGAGGAAACACAACTTAAGAATATGCTCAAAATGTTACATGATTTTACAGTTTTAAATGCTGCACATATTTCTGGGCTTATAAGCTCAATCGTATTAAAGTTCAGTTCATGGCTGATATCATCTGGCGTGCACTACTATAAAAACATACCATGGAGAGCTGTCCCGCAGGAACAGAAGAGCACTTAGTCATAAGTGCACAATGAGGGAATACTATTGATATATTAAGCCAAAGACTCTAATTCCGACTTGTTCCCTCTCCCATACTTTACTTGATCAGAGAACCAATAATCAGTCCTTGCTACATCTGATCTTAGCATATGAAATAAACGGAACCCTCCATTTATTTGCAGCTTTCTCATACTCAGCTCTTATTTATCTGCACATGGGAAACGAGACACTGGCTTATACACACATTTTGATAAAAGATCGGCTTTGAAGGAAAATTTGGAAGAGATGGGGGGCTAAAGCCATTTCTCTTACTGGACCCGTGAATGAGAATGGTTCTCATACTTCCCTTCCCCCCGAAATCCTTCCCCTGTGAATGATGAAGGTTCCTTGCAACTGTGTTAATACTCGAGTCTTTTCTTTTTAAATGCATTTCAAATATAAACACAATATTGAAGTAATAAAGTTGATTCCTAAAACCTCTTTGGACTAAAGCCATCTTTTCTTCCATCATGCACACTGAGGCTACAATCTCCAGTGTATTACAGAAATGTCCTTCCAAGAGTCCCCATGTTGATTTGGCTGTAGAGTTCCACTGCTGACCTGGGGGGGGGGGGCTAGGGCAGGTCATATTAGCCGTGAAGCAGGATTTCCCAGCCCAGGTTAGATCAAGGGGACCACCAGTGCCTTCACAGTGTGGCTGATTTGCAAAAGTCAGAGAGTCCTCTGCTCACAGTGTTTGGCACTCATCAGGCTGAACTGGCAGTGGCAGTATAAACCAAGCTGTGCCTAAGTCCCACACCCCTCCAGCAGCTCATTTTATGAGAGTGGAAACATCACCAGACATGTGCTTTTCAATATATAATGGAATTTTAATCATTTTGCTTGAGAGCCACATTCAACATTCTCCGGTGCACTGAGACCAGAATTCAGCAGTGGAGCCAAAACTCGAAATGGTCATCCCACATTTCCACAGACGGACAGAGAGGGAGAGAGTTCAGTTGCCACCTGCTTTAGCTGATGACAGGGTGAAGGCTGATTGAAAACTGCCTACTCTAGCATACTTTTGTTCTCCTCTCTGCTGATACTTCAAAATCTGTCAAGTTCCTAAAGATGAGACTAGACATCTTAATCCATAATAAAGAACCAGAGGCCAAACACATGTGATTTTAGAAGTCCAGCATTGTAAATGTGAATTAAACTGTGATAGAAACAGCACAACTGTTTGGTGGTAAAGACAATGTGTTAAGTCACAGTTTCACATTACATGCATGATTCAATTGCTTTCTTTAGCATGTGACAAGGAGAGCAAAGATGGAAACTGCTTCTCGCTATCAACGAGTCCATCATTTCTTCCAAACTGCAGACTGCGATTAATTTTAGGCTGCTATTAGCCTCTGAGGAGGGGCTGACATAGGCACGATATGGGTGACATACTGGCAAAGCGATTCTATAAACATCTATAGCCTGTCAGTCTTGTATGTAAATAGTTAACCTTGTTGGGCTCTTGGAATCAGGCCACACAGGAGATACTGTGTATGAGACAGCTAGTCTTTGTCACCAGAAAGAAATTTAGAAACAGGATATGCAAGAGCAATGCTGATTTGAAAATGACACTACATGCACTTGCAAATGGAGACAAACACTTCCAGTCTCTTCCTCACAGCTAAGCTAGAAAAAGGGAGTAAGTAGAAACCTGGGCTTGTATGTGTAGAATATACAGGAAAGATCAGAACAAGCCATGTTGAGCGCATGGAGGGGACCATACCATGCTAAGTTTCAGGGATGCTGGAAAAGAAATTCCATAGTATCAGGATTTCTATCCAGTTTCTGGAAATGGCCCAGGAAATTGGTAATTTTCAGAGCCTGGCAAAATGCTACTGAGTTCTGGACTGGACGGCAGGTTCTTCCTGCCATCATCTCTTGTCCTTTTACACAGTTTTGGCCAGTGTGAACCTGACCCACACATCTTTGCTAAGCAGGTGTTCCCATTTTGCAAACAGAGCACTCCTGGGGACAGATTTCAGCTTTGGGAATGCACCGAGCACCAGTGATATACGGATTCCCTCATGTCACTGCACTCCTGAGCGTACAGCATGTGGTCCCAAGCAGACAATATGCTCTACATCCTATGCAAGCACGGCCCAAACAGGACACACACAGATATTGCCACTGTTTACTACTGCGTTCCCACCACAGCCTTAATTTCCATGTCAGAAAAAACACATTCTCCTCCTCTGTCACCGCCCAGCCCTTATCATCTTAGACTTTCACGCATTCAAAAGTTTTTCACTAACTCATAAATGGGAAAATCTTTAGCCCTCCAGGTTTATTTAATCTAGCCGCATTACAAACTGTGCCTTTCTTCTTCTAAAAAGCCGAGAACCACAAAGAATCAACAATAAACATTTATAAATATATAACAAACCTGAACAGCCATACAGGCAGAAGAATAGAGGCTCCCATGGATGGTTTTCATTTCAGTAGTAGTTTTTTGGTTGTTATACTATGTTCAGTACTTCTGCTTTGAACTTAAGCTTTTAGACATAGCTGCAATTTCCATCCGTCAGAGAATCTGACTGAGTTTGACTCTTCTAAGCCGTGAGATACTCAGAAAATGGATAACGGAGGCATTTCCAAAAGCTTAGCTCCAAAGCAGAAATATGGAATACGGCAAAAACTACAAGTGAACTATAAGACATTTTGAAACAAACGAAATCAATGACAAGAAATAGATTATTTTTATTTCCCCAAAGTTTAAGAAGCTGTTGGACCCACTCTCTTCACTCCTGACTATGGATGTGCAAGAGTATATGTAACATTTGTTTTTCGGACAAATTCAGACAACTGTACATGAATCGAATATTATGACATACGAATAGTTTGTACACTAGTTAAACTGGACATGCTTACTGGATACGTATATGTTCATATAGGATATGTATCTGATACTTATCTGGTATGTATGCGTTCATATAGGATCTGTATCCAGAATCTGTATCCAGGATTGTATACATTCGTATCGGATATTCAAACAGATTTGTACAAATACATTCTTATTGAATAGAATCCTACCACACTCAAAGGGGATCTATTCAAACAAATACTAATTTTCTAACATTCGATTTGTTACTAACTGAATGCCAAAAAGCACACTCATGCGCATCCTTACTCCTGACCCCTGGTCATGCTGGCTAGAACGAAATAAGAGATTAATATAATTCCATCTAAAGATGCAAAGATTCCCCATAAGCTTTCTTAAGAATTAGAGTACCAGACAAGAAATGTACCCCAGTCTGTTCTCAGACGGATTCCGCATACTACGGATGGGGTATATCCACCTAGATATACTGCATCCGTATTATGCCTCATCCGTCCAGAACGGATACTTCACGACACAATCAACCTCCTGATCCCTTAGCAATTTCTAAATCCCCTGCTAACACAGTAGAAATGCGCAAAACATCCGATTCAAAACTTCCTGAATTAGGTCAAGAAGTTCTGTAACTTTAGAACAAAATCAGCCAGCTCTCAACCATAATGATCCAGTTTTATTTATTTTATTTGTATTTCTGTCCCACCCTATACCCGGAGGTCTCAGTTGCTGATTTATGGGCATTTGGAGGGTTTTTCCAACTTTGATTTTTGGTTGCTGTTGGTTTTTATCCTTTTTCTTGGCTAATGGGGGGAATTTTAAAAATTCCTTGATTAGCAATTTTTTGGGGTAGTAGTTAGCACCCATTATGCCCTATTAGTCAACCCATTAAGATGCCCTAGGGAACAGGGGACTTAGAATGGGCTCCATATTCATCCGTATGGCTACAACAGAAACATAAATCCTTTTTTTTTGCTATATCCTAAGGAAACAGCAGCATCAGCACATATTTACTTCCAAGCTCTTATATTTTAAGTGTTAATGAAGCACACAGTCACTATGCATTCTTTTTGAGTGAAATCATCTCTTGTGTAACACAATAATTGGTGCCCACAAACCCATCTGTAACATTAAATTTTGTTACGAAAGTAACTGCTGCCCATGGAATATTGGGAGGTTAAGAGAACCATAAGAGGCTCAGTCTACCAATATAAGTCCTTGGCATGGCAGACATGAGATCCAGTCAAGCATTGTAAATTTGTGCATGAATTCAAACCAAATGTCCATAAATCTGAATTTAAGGATTCAAAGAAATTTCAAATTTTGGATCAATTTGTTCGAATTATCCGGACATTCACACGTGTATGGGTTTGTACATGAATTCGCGTCTTTCCTACATCCATACACATTTGTAAGAATCCGTACGGGACAAAAACAGGTTGCATACAGGATAACTACGGGATGTGTACAGACGTGTATGGATGCATACAGATGGGAGAAAGATGCCTACAGGCATCTATGAATGTTGTCGACATTTGTAAGTGTAAATTCGAATTGAAAATTCAAACAAATAGATTCAAATTTGCTTAATTCGAATTGAATTTGGTTTAATTCAAATTACATTTTTGAATCTTATCCCCAAAATTGCATTTGTGCACACCCCTACTGTAAATCAGTAGTACTGTGGAAGGGAAGTTCAGACTATCAATATGTCAAGGCTACATTAAGCAGAAATCTGATGTACCAATGTGACAATACTGCTGCGGAAGCGTGTCCCAATTTACCATTAGAGTCAATGCCCCAGCCATTTTACTGAAAGTTTGCTGGATCGCTTTAAACAAGTGAAGTCATAAAAAACAGAAAACTATTATACAGTTATAGAGCAACATCTCACCAACCGTGCTATATGAGGGAAAACTGTATTACATATACATGGCTACTTTTTGGACAATTTTGGTTCTGGTTTAGAACAGTTATCTGAATTAATCCCATATCCTCCTCATGGATGTTGTTCAATTTACCTGTTGGTATTAACTGAATGTGCAAACAGAATACAGAAGCAAAGGAATATGCAGAGGTTTATACAGAAGCCAAGAAGGTCACAGCTAAAAGTTCTCCCTTGTGGAAGATTAATCCACAGGATTTTTTAAAAAATACCTGCACTTCCTTTTGAAGTATCCACAACCCTAAAGCTGCTTCAAAAACACAGTAATTTGTGGTTGTACAGGTACTTTAAAAAAAAAAAGCAGGTTCGTTCACAGACCCTGATTTTCATTACATGATCCATGCCAATGCAAATCAGTAGCGCCCCAGCTGGTTGAAAAACATGACCATCTGCACCCCAAACTGGTCCATAAAAGGCTGTCATAGTCTCTCCATATGGGATCTCTATAATGCCATCCATGTGGTCAATGATTTTGAGGTACTTTTCTAGCAATAATATTCACATTTCTAAAAACTATCAAGCAAATATCTTATGCTTTGGGACTGTCATGCCTCCAACGAAAAGCTATCTGTTGCCTGGGACAACCAAGGCAAGCTAAGCTTCCCTGGCAGTCAGGGCGAGAGAGGTGAGGCTCAGGGGCTCATTGTGACCACTGACTCTATAACTCAAGATGGAGACAGCTGGGACAAAGACGCCAGGCAACGCCCTTTGCCGAGCATTTTGAGGCAAGAGCGACAACAGCTGAGATGCTCAGCGTGTCTGCAGGGCAAGCACCTGCGCCAAAAGGGGTGTGATTCTCCCCCACCTACTTCAGTATGCCCCATGCCTGCAGAAGTTGTTGCAGACAAAATCTCTTTATCCTGCAACCCTGGTTCATGTGCTGTATTTCTGATCCTTGGACTGATATCTCACAATGCAGACCCTCTGGTATCTTGGAACTCAGAATGTTTGACTACACTTTACTACTGCTCCCCAAAAGAACTTTGAAACTTCAGCTGTTTGCTACTACTGCTAGCCCTGAATGTCCATGCAAGTGTTTGCTCCCTAGACCTGACTGGCTTAAGACACGACAGGGAAGGCTCGTGAAAGTGCTATGGAGCTAAAATAATTTACTGCACTTTAAGAAGCATAAGATCCATGCTTTATCTGAAGTTGCCTAGTGACAAGTACTTTAATTTTATAACAGTTGTCTATATTATGTAATAATCACTTCAGACATTTTGTCTGCTAAGGTAATCTGTTGACAGCACTATCCAAAGCAAAGGGGAAAAAAGGATGTAGTTTTCTCGTTTTTTCACAACTTAAAAAAAACTCGTTATAGACAGTCTAAAATGAAATTAACTGATTTAAACTTTTTAAGCATTAGACAAGGAAGGTGCTGAAATTTCAGGAGAAATGTAATTTTCAAGATTTCTAGAACTGCCAAAACATATAGAAGAACAGAAACAAGCAAATTTAAATGTAAGGGAAAAGTCTTGAGAATAAGAGAACTCCTGAATCTGAGTGGATAAAGTAAAAATAATGCATCATTCCAGCAGTGCAAGCTATAATTCCTTCTGAGTCAGGGGAGGCAGTGTTTGATCGCTTCCTTAAAATAGTAATAGTCTGGATGTGGAGCAATATAAACTGAAGCCAGACAATATGGATGTACTGTGTGTCACAGTCATTTGAGCTCATGAAGAAGGAGGAGGAGGAAGAGTTGGTTTTTATACCATGCTTTTCTTACCCCTAAGGGGACTCAAAGCAACTGACAATCTTCTGTTCTTCCCCCCACTACAGACACCCTGTGAGGGGGAGTAGGGCTGTGAGAGCTCAGAAAGAGAGCTGAGACTAGCCCAAGAGGACACAAACCAGGAAAGGGGTACCTAATTCTGGATAGAATTGTTTCATCTCTTTGCCTTTTTTAAAGGTCTGATAACCTATAATCTAGAGGCCGCGGATGTGCACCGGGCAGGTCCGCACTTGCTGCCATGGAAGTGAAAGGGTAGCATGATACTGATGGAGGCATGCCCCCGGGTGATGACATGCATCAGGCAGGTCTGAGCTGGGCATGGCACCGGCAAAAGGGTGGCATCGTGCTGATGGAGGCATGCCCCCCAGGTGATGATGTACACCGTCGGTGCCCCCCCCCACTGGCCTGTCAGTCAGCACATCATGGAATGTGTGATGCAGGCAACAGCAGCCAATCGCGGCACTGAGGAGGCGGGGCTCCCGCAGCGAGCCGGATAAAGAGTGAATACTCTCGCCGCCAGACAATCCAGATAAGTCCAGTGTAAAAGGTGGGATATGTGTGGAGCACGATTTTGGGCTCCACACCTAATCAGCAATTAGGACAGCTCTGGTGAGGGCGGACACGCTTCTAGGATGTAGCAGCCTAGTGAGCGTACGTATGCTCTTCACCAGAGCTGTCCTAATTGCATACCAGAGGCCATAGTGAGAATTGGCATTTGGGCCTAAACACACAACACTGCAGAAGACGAAAAATGGTTCTAAACTATAATTCTAACCAAGATGTAATCCTACCAGCATGGGAGGGTTATATTTTAAATATTTTAGTGTTTTGTGTTTTTACTGTATGCCAGTGTTTCCCAAACTTTTGACATATGTGTACCCCTTCTATAATTTTCATAACGCTGAGTACCCCTCATAAAAAACAGCTAAGCACGGTGCAGTGGATATTCCCACGTGATCCCCACCAAACTCCGGTGCAACGCATACCCCCACCAAACTCTTGCCGTACCTCTGGGGGTACGCGTACCACACTTTGGGAAACACTGCTGTATGCTGTAACCAGTTTGGGGACTTTGGGGGTGTTTTTCCACTGTCAATTGTACCCATTTTTGCACCCATTTTTGTACCTTTTGGCTGTGAGCCGGATGATCCCATTTCCACTACGGCACCCATTTTGAACCCGATTGTTTCCACTGCCATGGGGGAAATCTGGATCTTTTTGGCCTTTAATCTGGATTTTCTGTAGACCCCATTAATGGGGTCTACAATGGGGTCTTCTGCCAGAAAATCCAGATTAAAGGGAGACTGTTTCCACTGGAAACAGGCAATGGGGTTCAAAGGAGGCTAGGGAGAGGGGATGCACCTTTGACCCCCCCCAACATTGGCTTCGAAGTCACTTCAAAGTCACTTCGAAATCACTTCAAAGGTGCTTCGAAGACTGCCCCCCCTGCCCCCCAAAACACCTGGGGCAACGGACCGACCCCTTGTGGGTCGATCCGGATTCCCCAGATGGGTGCAAAGCTGTTTCCACAGCAGGGGTGTTAGCACCCATTTCTAATGGGTGCTACACCTCCTGTGGAAACACATTGGGTGCTTCCCTTAATCTGGATCTACTAGATCCAGATTAAGAAATGTACCCATTCCTTAGATCCAGATCTAAGGGCTGCAGTGGAAAAACACCCTGGGGTGAAGGAGCAGAATACAAATATTATAAACAAACAAATTTGGATTCTCTTTCCTTTTTTTAAAAGTACCAGATGATTTTAGATTCAGCCTTTACAGCATTTTGGTGTACACAGCGAGTTGATATCCGTTGAACTTGGAGCTGAGGTTCAGCCTTCCCTCAACCAGATAAAGGTGTCCACACATGCACACACCGCTACACTGCCTTACCTTTCCCTTGAAAACACAAAGGAGACAAGTATATTTTTAGAAGAAACCGACTGACAGAAGAGCTTTGAAGCTCTTAGTAGTAACAGGGCCTCTGCAAGTGTCTTTTTCACTCTTGGGAGGTGCCAGAGGGTCTTTTATGGCAACTGTTCCACAGCACTTTGACATAGCAGCACCACTAGTTGTGTAAATAAGTTTAAAGGAATGCTCTAATCCCATGGAAATCGGAGAGAAGCAGCCCCGTTTCAACATTAATACTGTACTGGGAAGACCCAGGGCGAGGTAAGCGTGGCTAGAATTGAAACAGGAAATACTGTAACACGTGCAGAAAAAATATCAGTGCAAAGTACAAAGACGCACCTCACATGTCAGTAATGGGGATCTTTCAAGTGCTCAGTAGACAAATTCAGTGGTTTCGATTATTTATCCTGCTTCTCTTGTCACTGGAATCTCCCCACCTCCAACCAGTAACCATAGCAACAGTCTAATTCAGCCAGAAGACAGACTACTTAGCTATCTCTGACCACCACTAATTCTTATTCATTCATCACCTCAAATGTTGGAATTACTGCCTGAAATGCTTCCTCACACACATCTACCGTTTCCAGGGTTGCTACAACATAAAGAGCATTTTCAGCCGTTTAAAACGTACAGCAAGAAAAGAAGGGGGGGAAAATAACTCACCTGAAGCCTTGCTAACTGAGCAGTACGGGAGACTATTTTGTTGTAGGGATCAGTAATCTTGGCTCGAATTCTAATTTTTTTAAAAAAAAGAAGCATATTTTAGAAATCCAGAAAGCACAACATTATTTTAAAACTGTCTACAACACTATACATGTTACGTACCTGTCTACAGTATTCTGAAGTGCACTTATTCTGGTCTGCATCATTTGAAGGACACCTGCATTATTTTGAAATAGAACAAAATCAGTTCTTATAGCAGCAATAATCTATCGGGCTTAAAATAGTGCAAACTTTTAATCAAGTAAGAAATGTTAAAAATGGCGGTAACTTCAAAATATTTTAACATTTAATCATTTAGTTTACTTATTTTAATGTACGAGTGTATTTTTTTGTTCTGATTAAGAGTGTGCAAAACTTTTACCTATTTTTAGTACACAATTATTTTATTGTTCTCATTAAGGGTATGCGAAACTGTTTTGAATGTTGGGCTGCTGTTTGCTAGGTGCAACACCCAGGAAACTCAACTAGGAGCTAGGCAAGGGCCTTACTTCTAATCTGCTCCTCCTTTGCCTCCTCCAGTTATCACAAAGCCAGAGGAGTAAACTCAGGCATCATCAAATGATAATCCATGTCTGCAGCCTTCCAAGAGTTCCCCCAGACCACACTAGCCTTCTAAATGCTAAATTCCTTTAGAGCAGTGTTTCCCAAACTTTTGACATATGTGTACCCCTTCTATAATTTCGTAACACTGAGTAACCCTCATAAAAAACATTAGGGATAAAAATTGTATTTTATAAAAATAATCAAAATCAGTGGAACTTACTAAAGCACGATAACAGGCGCCCGGAACTAACTATTAAAGAAGTAAGTTGTCTCGGTAATGAAGTGCAGTATATTCACGCCGTGTCACGCCTCACAAGACCGTTAGATAACACTGCAATTCTCCGGCGTTTAAACAGCTCCGCGGCTCAACGTCAACTGTTAATGTTCCCACAGTTTAAAAACGGCCGAACCCGAGCTGCGCGAAGGATGCGCAGAAGTTCCCGCCATAATGAGTTGCAATACGATGTACGATGGCCCCAGTTCCCGTGTAAAAACTGTGATACGCGCCTATTTCTTTCCTTGTTCTGTGGACACAGCTAAGCACGGTGCAGTGGATATTCCCACGTGATCCTCACCAAACTCTGGTGCAACCCGTACCCCCACCAAACTCTTCCTGTACCCCTGGGGGTACGCGTACCACACTTTGGGAAACACTGCTTTAGAGGGGGATGGTATGAATACATGAAGGTCACAGTAAGTGACAGATTTCATGCACACAATGAAACCATCATGTGTTGTGATGCACACCTCATTTCTCTTCATGCATTCAGCTGCACCCTAGGTACATGTACAACTGAAGTATGTATACGATCACATCAAGCGGAGTCAGGAACAGAAATGGTGACTGGCTTTAGTGTTAATCAATGAGCTTCAGAGACTGGTGGAAATTTAAGCCTAGAGCTCTTAAACCCCAACTTAAAATGCATCAAAATCACAAATGTAATCACTTTTAAGGATTTTGCAGTAACTCAGGAGTAGGGAGGTGCATGAGTACTTGAAGACATTCGAAAGTCAATCGAATTTGTCCGAATTTCAACATTCAAATTCAAAACGAATTTCCATAAATTTGAATTTAAATATCTGAACCAATTTCAAATTTATTCGTTCAAATTATTTGTACATTTGTATCTGCATGGGTACATACACGTCTTTCCCGCATCTGTACGCATCTGTACGGATCCGTACAGCATGAAAAGAGGGTGCATACGGGATAACTACGGTATGCATACAGATGTGTATGGATGCATACGGCACGCGCAATGATGCATGGGGCACATGCGAATGTTGTCGACATTCGTAAGTGCAAATTTGAATAAAAAATCTGAACGAATAGATTCAAACTTGCTTAATTTGAATTGAATTTGGATAAATTCAAATTTTAAAGATTCAAATCAAATCAAACTTTTGGATATTCGATTCGAATTGAATCCCAAAAATTGCATTTGTGCATACCCCTACTCAGAAGCAATATGCAGGGTTCAATCTCTGGTATTTCTGCAGAAGAAGGTCATACCAAACCATTGCTGCATCTGCCAAGGAAACTCAAAGGATTTGTTCCTGCCATCACTACAACTTGAAACCAAATTCAACAATAAGGCAGTGCTTCAAAGTTCTTAGATCTTTTAATATTTCTATGCATTTTCAGGAAGATTTCTAATGGAAGTGGTTACATTAAGCACATGACCAAAAAGAGGCACTAAACATGTGCAATGTGATCTGCTGGGATCTGCAATCTCAACACAAAAGTACTGACCGAAAATCAGAAAATAGAATGCCATACAATATTCACCATGAACTAGATTATGCTGCAAAACCTGTGTAGTAAGAGACCGTACAGACAATATTCAAGCAAACTGCAGCATTTTCAATGCACTTTTATCTTAAAAGCAGATATAACAATTTGGATTGTTACATTTTTCAGTAATATTCATATACAAAATCATAAACCTGTAGGAGTCCAAGTCTATATATGTAAGCAAGTAGGCTTAGCATATCAAGGTGACGTAACAAGACTTTGTCAACCTACATATTTATAAAGCCTTAGTCATCTATACATCAAGGAGCTAAGATTCAGGTATAATGATGTTACAAATTGTTTCCCGATGTTATTAAATAATAAAATTATGATTGATTCCTGGTCATAATTTTAAGGAGTGTTAGTGTGTATCCTGTAATTCATCAGGATTTATTAATCAAACATATTTTATCTCATTTTTGATGAAGTTCAAGGCACTAAATCTTTTTTAATTAACCCTTTTATCTTTGCTACATCACTGTATGATAGCATCTACATTTAGCACTTCTAGATTTTTTTTGGCTATGAACAAATGCTTCTAAAGTTATCCACATAACAATACAGGAATCAATGTGTTTGATTCAGACAATGCAAAGAAATTAAGGGAGATAACAGCACTGAAGTTGATTTGGGATGGGAAAACTTCTCCATTCCAGAATCTTTCACTGCTTTTCTGTAGGAACATTAAGCATAGGGTGGCCGCAGTCAACCTACAGCATGTCAGGGAGGAGAAGTAGAAGAAGAAGAAGAAGAAAGAGGAGGAGGAGGAGGAGGAGAAGGGAGAAGGAAGAAGGAGAAGGAAGAAGAAGGAGTTGGCTTTTCTATCCTGCTTTTCTTGCCCATTTAAGGGGACTCAATGCGTCTGACAAACCTTCTGTTCTTCTCCCCACAACAGACACCAGATGAGGTAGGTGGGGCTGTGAGATTCAGTACTCTATAATCCCGAGTCAGGATTTCCTTGTTCTAGCTAAACAGTTATTAGACATGTAGATGTATCAATAAGACTAGATGCATAATTCCTGGTCAAACAGTCATCTCAAGTCTGTAGCAACTATACTTCATTGTAGAGATTCACAGTACAAGTTTTTCAACCAGGGGTAACAGTCATCATTCTGCATTTAACGTACTTGTTGCTACTGAAACTGTTGAATACACTGGGATTACTACAGTGTCAATAATGGATCTTATTTGCTAACTAAGAACGAGCAATAAAGCCTTCTTCTGAACGTATATCATCTGTTACTTTTGCTTACCCTTTTTTTTAAAATGCAGAGTTCTTGCAAATAGCTGAAAGTTACATAAATCAGAACCTTCCTTTTCCTTTTCCTTTTTTGTAATGAAATATATAACAGGCCTGGGCTTCAATCCAGCCTGCCCTACCATGCTGCCACATCTGTGAGAGTCCTAGACATGCGGTTCTGAGGAAAGATCTGAAGTTTTGCAGCAATTTATCCTTTTATTATGCTGAGCTCCTGTCTCCCTGGTTTGGCAGTTTCAGGGTCTGGACTGAGCCAGTGCAAGAAAAAACCAGGTTGGTTTGACAAGAGACTAGATCATGAAAAAGATGATCTCCCACATGGTTCATGTCCAGGACTCTCAGAAATGGAGCATTCAGGGGAAGGGCATGTTGAATCAAAATGCATGCCTACCTTACACTGATGGATGGATAGGTGAGCTGAAGCAGAGTGATCTATGCAGTTCACTGCTGATTATCTATCTAAATAATTTTTAAAAGGAATTAAATGCAAAGGTTCATAAACTAGGCTCTCAATATTGCTAGACTTCCATCAGTCCTTGGTTTGGATGATGTGGATCTCACACCCCCTCTGCTGGAGACAGGCTAAAGGTTCACATGCAGAGACTGAAGAACATGACAGATGACACCTTTAGGTGTAAAATAGGGGTGGAGGGAAAGCCTTGCGAAAGTGAAGCATTATATGTAGTTTCCAGGGTTGATGCAGACCTAAAAAAGCTCTGAAAGGTCCAAATATATGCCACCACATTGTGATGGCATCCTCAATGATGTGACACTACGAAGCTTGTCATATCCTCAGTTTCAGAATGCATGGAAGAAAAAACACCAGGTGATGGTCTTCCCCACTCCTACAGTCCTGGCCAAGGAATGTAACTGTGCTTAAACACCAGATTCTGCCTTGAAGAGGAATGGCTGCTTTAAATGTTTAAAACAGCTATTTGAACATCCCTGGTCATCTCTCCTTCAAATCCCTCACCAAAATGAGCTTCGGAAGTTGCACATCGGGGCCAAGAATCCAAATTATGTCTACAAACTGATGGGGTCTGAGCTTTCTGCAACACACCAGGAAAGGGATCTCGGGGTTTTGGTGGACAGTTCAATGAAGGTGTCAACCCAGTGTGCGGCAGCAGCGAAAAAAGCGAATTCAATGCTGGGAATAATTAGGAAGGGAATAGAAAATAAGTCAGCAAGTGTCATTTTGCCCCTTTATAAATCTATGGTGAGGCCACATTCGGAATATTGTGTACAATTTGGGTCACCACACCTCAAAAGGGATACTGTGGAACTAGAGAAGGTGCAGAGAAGGGCAACCAAATGATTAAGGGGCTGGAACACCTCCCTTACAAAACTAGGCTGCAACGTCTAGGCCTCTTCAGTCTGGAGAGACGGCATTTAAGAGGGGACCTGACTGAAGTATATAAAATTATGCACGGTATAGAAAAGGTGGATAGAGAAAATTTCTTTTCTCTATCACACAATACTAGAACCAGGGAGCACTCTATGAAGCTGATGGGTAGGAGAATAAGGTCTGACAGGGGGAAGTATTTCTTCACCCAGAGGGTCATTGGCTTATGGAATGTGCTGCCGGAAGAGGTGGTGACAGCTACCAGTCTAGATGGCTTTAACGTAGGGTTAGACATATTTATGGAAAACAGATGTATCAATGGCTACTAGAATGAATGCCTAGGTGCATCTTTCAGGCTGTGTGTGTGGGGGGGGGGGGGGAACCGGGGCGCTTCTAAGGCCATCTGCTGGGATTCGAGACCAGGAGAAGGTTTGTCCCTGTCTCTGCTTGAGATGCCTATGAGCATTGTGTGCGACAGGATGCTGGACTAGATGGGCTGTGGCCTGATCCAGCAGGGCTTCTCTTATGTTCTTAAGTGATGGCAACTGTGCATTGCATTCTACTGCAGCCAAATCCTGGCAGGGTGGCATGATCTGTCAGTGATACTAGCAAACCTTCAGCAAGTGAGGGGATCATTTTGCAGGATTGCCAGCAACTGGATTTGGCACAAACTTTGCATGCACAAGCAAAAAGTTAGAAGGACCATCCAAGCCCTTTACTGCATGGTCCCACGCATGTCCACTGAACCTCTGATAAATTGATATTTGATTATAATCCAAGTAAATCTTACAAACTACAAAAGAGAGCAACTGCGGAAGGTAGGATATAGGTATTATTCTCTCAAATGCCAAAGCATCTATGAGCCTATTTCAGTTGAATTATACCTCTGACTACTCAGTCAACCAAAAACATGTGAAAAGGCCACCAGATTTCTATTATTTATGCATTTATGGAGCTGAGAGTAGCATATTCGCATACAGTTCTAATAATCCAAAAACTTATAAAAACTACTACGCAGAACAGTTTTAAAACAGCATAAGCACACCGTGACCAACTCCCTAAGGGTATGAAGAACTAGATATCCATTACGTTTTTCATTTTCATTGTCTTTTCCTCTAGGAATTCTTTTAGTTCAAAATTACTTATCTCCGAAAGACATACATTAACATGAGTTGCTTTCAGTGTAAAAAAGGTGCAACTATTTAATCAGAAAAGAATAATCCCATCTACTATCAATTTAAGGAAGCACATTACAACTAGATAGTAATGGATTCTTCCAGGTGACAATAACACTGCAATCAAAAATCTAGTATAAAATCATTTTTGAGCAATAATGTTCCCAGTACGTTTTTGTACAGCATATATTCAAGACATCTTACAAGCAAGGATGATGAATTACAGGATACACACTAAGTATACCAACTGGCTGTTTTCCAATTTTGTGATGTTCAAATATAGCTAGAGGTTATTGTAACAAAGGACTGTTAATTTACCCTGACGGTCAGCTAAGTACTTCCCTCAGAGATGTTCCCTGCCTGAATTCTCTACTTTTATCAGTCTAAACTATTACTATTCCAGTTTTCTCATGACTGGAACAGGCCCCTTTTTGAAACAAAGGGCCTGTTCACACTTGTGCCATCAGGCCTCCCACTGGATTGTTCCATTTGTACTGAGGAACCACAGCACCTCACTAGACATTACCACAGGCTCTCCCACAGTGATCTAGCTGCGAACTGCTAAAAAGACCTCCACGTGTTTGCCGTGATAGGTTGGGTTGCTACTAGATGGTGTGTCCACACCAGCCAGTCCTGGATTGGCTGTTTGCACCTCAAGCACTGCTGGCCAGGTACGTCACTGGTTTAGTGCTTGTGGGGCAAATGGCTACCACCAAACAGGGTCCCTACCAGCCTCATATATGTAAACAAGCCCAAAATTCTATTCTGGTTTCAGGACAGCTGCAACACTGTGTCTCAAGTGCAGAATACTAGAAGGTGCAACATTCAGAACCACTCCAATAGTTGCCTAGACCAGTGGTCGGCAAACTCATTAGTCAAAAGAGCCAAATATCAACAGTACAATGATTGAAATTTCTTTTTGAGAGTCAGATTTTTAAAACTTAAACTACATAGGTAGGTACATTGTTAATAACTTAAATAGGGTACTCCTAAACTGGAAGAGCCACACTCAAGGGGCCAAAGAGCCGCATGTGGCTCTCAAGCTGTGGTTTGCCTACCCCTGGCCTAGACGGTCAAACAGATATCAACCTAAAACTATGAAACATTTAACTTTAAGATAAGTTGCATAACAAAATTAAGTCTAACTGCTGAATGTGTAATCATCCTGTAGCTTATTAAAATGTAGAGCAGACCTGCTAATTCTTTAAGACATGTTAAGAAAACAGAAGACAACTGGAATTCTTTCTGTAGGTACTTGTCTTTCAGCCATGGACTAATGGAACCATTACAAACCCTGTGAGAAATGTATAAAATGAAATTTGGACCTCTCTGCTTAAATACACCCACGTATAATGTGAGAATTTGAGAACTTATTCTATTCAACTAGAATATAGGCATAATTTCATTATGTCACAGTCTGAAGCCAGTAGAAGTAATATTTCATCATCAACAGCCATTTACACTTCTCTTCTGGATGAAGAACTCCACAGCTTCCTATACTGGTTTTCCATAGTTTATAGGCATATTTTTAATTTGTATCCATCTATCCTTGATGCTGAAGAAACAATAAGCAACAATGTTTTTTTTTTATCATTTCACTCCTTGTATTTTTTAAAATGATTTTTTAAAAGGCCATCTAGCATTCCACTAGATCCTTGTCTCAAGCTCTGTTTTTAAGGCGAATTCTTAGTTCGTGTGAGGTAGAAAGGATACCAACCTTCCAAAGATTCTATGCCAGTTGCTTGGGCAAGCAAATCCTCGTGCCGTGCAACTACCTATAAAGAGAGATTAATAATTATGTGAATGATATTCAAAACAAAACAAAACACATTTATACACAGGACACCCGATATCTTTATTCTGAGATATCTGTTGCATAGTTCTCTGGATCACGACTGACAACTGAAATCACAATATCAACAGAAGAACAGAAGTGGATACCTCTGATACTGTTCTAATTATTCCACGCAGACATTAACTTAGTTTCAACTTAATGGTAGACTATGGACTAGCGCTAACATATATAGAAACAAAACTCACAGGGACCTGTCCTACTCACATGTAACTGCAAAGAGGAGTTATGATAGAAGGAACTTTGGTTAGCTAAAGTAGAAGCAGTTATTTGCTATTTAATTTCCACTTTTTCTCCTCTAAGCCAGTGTTTCCCAAAGTGTGGTACGCATACCCCCAGGGGTACGGGAAGAGTTTGGTGGGGGTACGCGTTGCACCGGAGTTTGGTGGGGATCACGTGGGAATATCCACTGCACCGTGCTTAGCTGCGTCCATGGAACAAGGAAAGAAATAGGCACGTATCGCAGTTTTTACACGGGAACTGGGGCCATCGTACATCGTATCGCAACTCATTATGGTGGGAACTTCTGCGCATCCTTCGCGCAGCTTGGGTTCGGCCACTTTTAAACTGCGGGAACATTAACAGTTGACGCTGAGCCGCGGAGCTATTTAAACGCCGGAGAATTGCAGTGTTCTCTAATGGTCTTGTGAGGCGTGACACGGCGTGAATATACTGCACTTTGTTGTGTATGTACCAAAAAAAGAAAAAATAAATATATTTTGATTTTTATTAAAGCATATGTTTTTTATGAGGGGTACTCAGCGTTATGAAAATTATAGAAGGGGTACACATATGTCAAAAGTTTGGGAAACACTGCTCTAAGCAATCAAGGTGGCAGAGAAAGCGCTCCCTTCACTTCTCTGTGTCCTTATATACCTGCAAGTGAAATGTGTCTGCTAGTTTAATGAGATTAAAAGACAACAATTAGCCTAAGGCTACTTAATAGTTTTCACAGCCAAGTTGGAATCTAAATCCTGGTATCCCAGATCAACAATCCAACAGAATTCTGTAATAGTTTATTAAGAAGCCAAGAGTCTCAGATTTCAGACCACAGTTCCCTTCCCCATTGCACTTTTTAAAACACTGGTCAATGTAAACTTTGTGATTGCAGTTCAAACCTGGGCACCCACAGATTAGCCATTTCTCTACTAAATAATAGTTTCACATTAGGGGTATCCAAAACACCATTTGCAAGGCTTGAGTGCATTCAAAATGGTTAAACCCCTTTTAAATGGCAAAACATCGAGCAAGCCTAGCCTAGCTGTGAGGTCCCTGCTTATCTCAGGTCATCTTGCTGCCAGCCTTGCCTTTTTCAGAGTCTAGAGGAGCAGGGCCACTCAACCTAATTTCAGACCTGCTGCAATTTTTAAAAAATCATTTCGACGCCTGACTGGGACCAGGGAAGCACAGGCAGGCCTAAAATTTCAACTTTGAAAATGGATGGGAGGGGATGCCATAAGAACCTAAGAGGAGCCCTGCTGGATCAGGCCACAGCGCCATCCTGTCTCACACAGTGACCCACCAGTTGCCCATGAGCATCTCAAGCAGAGACAAGAGCAAACCTTCTCCCGCTCTCCAATCCCAGCAAATGGCCTTAGAAGCATCCAGCTTCTCCCCCCCCCCAACCTGAAAGATGTACTTAGGCATCCATGCTAGTAGCCACTGATACTAGAACCAGCTTTTTGCTAGGTGTCCCACAGAAGAGGGGCATGGGCATTTTTAATACTTCATAAAGCATTCAAAATGGAGCCTAGAATGCTCCTGTTTCACGTTATGGTCCTGCCCCATGAACTGGAGGTATTAGGTTACAAAAATGACACGTAATGCAAACTTGTGCTAGAAAGGAAAATTATTGAGAGCATCTCTGTAACTGGACATACTGGGCTCCTTTCAGAACCCAGGAACCCAGGCAGCCAGGCACTATTTTCACCCTGCCACAGCTGCCACTTTTCAGAGCTGCTTGTGCCTACCTGCTTTTCAGCTCCATGTAGTGGGTGCCACTTTGATTAGCAAGTTCCTCCATGTTGTCTAGAGCTCGCAAAAAGAAACCAAGCAGTAGAAGCATCTACTCTTACTTGTCCTCCTCAAAGAAGCAAAGGTGACAGGTGCTCATGAGTGGCACCGTGAACTCTGGTAACCCTTTTTGCCTGGAGGCTGAGGCCAAAGTGAGGAGACCGACATTGGCAAGCAGAGGAGAGGAGCACAGAAGTGACCAGCAGCGCTGGAATGAGTGACAACAACATGCCAGCATGGCAAAGGCTTGAAGAAGTACCTGCAACTGTAAGGCTCTTTGGGTACCATTGTGGTAGAGCGAGCATAAGACTCCACACTTCTGCAGCCAAGGCAGAATTATATGGGGAGAGAGGCAGCTGTCACTGAAGGTTGAGGCGTGTACAATACAATACTGTTCTGGATCTCTTTGTGAGCCTGTTTGGTCTAGTGTTCAGGGAACCGGACTCTTATCTGGGAATATCGGGTTTGATTCCGCCCTCCTACATGAAGCCAGCTGGGTGACCTTGGGCTAGTCACAGCTCTCCTCTGAGCTCCCACAGCCTCCCCCCCACCTCACAGGCTGTTCTCTTGTGGGGAGAAGAACAGAAAGTTTTGTCAGTCGTTTGGAGTCCCCTTAAATCAGTGAGAAAAACGGGGTAGAAAAGCCACCTTTCCTTCTCCTCCTCCTCCTCCTCTTTCTCAGAAACATGAAGAGTGGAGCACTGAGCAGAGATATCGAAGCCCATGTTATAGGGCGATGTGTTATGGGGCAGAGCTGCAATCCCCTAACTGACTCATATTGACTTTCAGACTCTCAAAACCCACATTAAGAGGGGGGGGGGCACTTTACATTCAAAAAATGATACTGAATAATTGGTAGATTACTTGACAACACTCCAGTCAGATTCCAAACTGCAACATATTCAAATGCAGAGAAAAGCCAACTTTGCACACAGTAAGAGAGAACCAAGTGGGCACGAAATTGGTATTTTACTGTATTGCTGGTTAGTGGCCTTCTGAAACCCCTTCTTGAAAACAAAACCACCACCATTCTAATTTAAACAGCTGACAGCAACCAAAGACTTCTGTTCATACTGCATGGACACGTAAGCCACATTTTACACTAATGACTTAGCTCCTATTTCTCCTGAAACAACCATTCCTACTTTAAGGCGATCTATTTTTAAATTAAGAAGGTAGAAAAACAAACAAAACATTGCTATTTTAGACCTTCAGATGCTACAATGTGGACTTCACTGATGTGCACAGTACTTACCTGCAAATGAAGTTCCTTATCTAGCTGACTAATCCCTTGGGCAAGTTTTGCTAACTGTTCAGCAATAACAGCCTGGTGAATAGATTGTGAGGTATATGCTTTTACATCAAAATCCTCTCTTAGGAAGTCCGCATAGCATTCTGAAAGAGACACAATATGAGACATAAAATGTAAAAAATATCACACTGGATTAGACCCAAGGCCTTTCAACTGTTGACAGTCTACTACCACAGACAGAGAGATAATAGGCAGAGGGAGCTAAACATCAAAGTCTTGAGTGAAAAGCGATGTTTTAACCAGGTACCAATAATCGTATAATGTAGCCGCTTGGCAAATCTTAAAAGGGAGGCTGTTCCAGAGTCTGGGGGCCACCACAGAAAAGGCTGTCCTGCATGTCCCTACCCCCACACCTCTGAGAAAGGAGGTACTACAAGAAGATTCTCCCCCAGAGATTGCAATAAACAGGCAGTTCTATATGGGAGAAGATGGTCCTTCAGATACCCAAGGCCCAAGCCATTTAAGGCATTAGCTTCAACACCTTGAATTGGGCTCCGTAGCAGATAAGTAACCTGTGCAGATCTTTCAGGACCTATGTGATATGCATCTGGCCAGAGATTCCCATCAGCAGCTGACCCCCTGTATTCTTCACTAGTTCCAATTTCTGGACCGTTTTTGAGTGTAGCCCCAAACAGAGTGCATTACAGTAGTCTACTAGATTACTAGAGCATGGACCACTGTGGCCATGAAAGGCTTAAACTGGCAAACTAGTTGGAGATGGAAGTAGCCACGCCTGGCTATTGTTACCAAATCCAGGAACACTCCCAAACCATAATACCTGTTCTTTCCAGGCGAAACAAACCCATTGAGAATCAGCTGCCCATTAACTTTCTGGACTCGGGACCCTGTGACACACAGTTCTTCCGTATCGCCTGGATTCAGTGTCACTATATTGGTCCTCATCCAGGAAGTGATTAAGTATCTGAACTGCCTCCCCAGACTCAGAAAGAATGGAGAGATAGAGTTGGGTGTCAGCATACCTATGACACCTCACTCTGAAACTCCTGATGACCTCACCCAGCGGCTTCGCATGGGGCACAAGACCGACCCTTGTGGAATTCCACATTAAAGTTCCCAGACAATTGAACAAAAGTCACCTATTGCTACTTTCTGGAACTTACCATGGAGAAAGAAGAACCACTGGTAAAACAGCACCTCCCAATCCCAGTCCCTGAAGCTGCTCCTCTTATTACATATTATGCAAAAGGATAAAATTTGTAAAAACAATAGTATCAAAAGCCACTGATTCAGGAGAACCAAAATAGTATCAAAAGCCATTGATTCAGGAGAACCACAGGGTCACATTGCCCCTATCCCTCTCTTTATAAAGGTCATCCATCAGGGGACAAAGGCAGTCTCAGTGCTAAACCTCTGCCTAAACCCAGAATGGAATGAGTCTAGATAATCCATTTCCTGCAAGCATGCCTGCAGTTGTATAGCCACCATCTTCTCCATACCTTGCCCACAAAGGGAACATTAGCCATTGGGCAGTAGTTATTTAATACCTCTGGATCTAAGGGAGGTCCTCATAAGGAGGGGGCATAACACAGCTTCCTTAAGAGTTGTTGGCACTTATCAATCCCTGGACCCATCCAACCATACTCCCTCGGCTAGCTTTTATTAGCCATGAAGGGCAGGGATTACGGAGACAGGCAGTTGGCCAAAACCTGCAAGCAACTTTTCCTATTACCAGAGGCCATGCTCCCATCAGTTAACAGTTAGCTATTAATATTTAGCTTTTCCTTTAAAAGTGAATTTAAAAAAAAAATTATTACAGAATATTTTGTATGCCAATATACATACTCTTTCCATTACTGATGCTCACACTGCAAAACACACAGAAATATAACAAGCACTTCATATACATTGAAAGCCACAGCTCTTCCTGACTAAAACAACTGGGACCCTACCAAGCCATTACTATCTTGGGGCACAGTGAGACACCCTGGCCCAGAATAGGATAGGCTGCTCCTGCAGCAGGACATTGCCACCTGCAATGGGACAGCCTGACACGTACCTAGTCTGAAGGCTGGGCAAGTCCTTGGAACCAAAGCCTTTGAAGGCTTCAGATGAAACCAAGTTTTCAGGAGGGAACTTTTCTGATGCTAATTCCAGTGGTATTTCCTGGAGCACTACTAAAAAGGCTGCCCCACGGTCCCACAGGTGCCCCGGTAGACCTCAATTTTGAATTTCACTGATGAGACAGGGTGCCACTTTCTGTTCCCTGTCTTACTCTGTGATCTGTCCTGGGAGGACAGAGCATTCCAGGGGTGGAAGGCCTGCAATTGTTCCACACTAACCATGCAGCATAGACCCTTCTGTGGGCCAGTAAACTGACCCATGTGGAAAGGGCCAATGACTTGTTTTACCTAGGATGCTAAATATTCAGGGACCAGTCATATTTGCATAGGCAAATTCTATGACTAAGCACCACAAGATCAAGCCTGAAGATTAAACACTTTGGATTTGTTTACGAAGCAGCCCAATACACAACGCTAACTTCTAAAAACTGTTACAAACTTGGGAAGGCAGATGTGCCCTTAAAACAACAAGAGTACAGAAGTAACCCTTGAACCAGTTTGGTCTAGTGGTTAGGGAGCTGGACTCTTATCTGGGAATACTGGGTTTGATTCCGCCCTCTCCCATGAAGCCAGCTGGGTGACCTTGGGCTAGTCACAGCTCTCTTCTGAGCTCTCACAGCCCCACCCACCTCACAGGGTGTTCTGCTGTGGGGAGAAGAATAGAAAAGTTTTGTTGGCCGCTTTGAGTCCCCTTAAATGGGTGGGAAAAATGGGGCAGAAATGCCACCTCTTCTTCCTCTTCCTCTATGAAGCCAGCTGGGTGACTTTGGGCGAGTCACCGCTCTCTTCTGAGCTCTCACAGCCCCACCCACCTCACAGGGTGTTCTGTTGTGGGGAGAAGAATAGAAAAGCTTTGTCAGCCGCTTTGAGTCCCTTCAAATGGGCGAGAAAAGTGAGGCAGAAAAGCTATCCTCCTCCTCCTCCTCCAAAACACGAAGAGTGGAGCACTGAGCGGAGATATCCAAACCCATGCTATAGTGCGATGTGTTACAGGGCACGGCTGCCACCCTCCAATTGACTCATACTGACTTTCATACTCTCAAAACCCACATTAAGTGGGGGGAGGCACTGTACATCCCAAAAATGATACTGAATAACTCTCCTCCTCCTCCTCCTCCTTCAACAACAGCAGTGAGGCCAGAGACCCCTGGACTTGACCCCAACTTCGCCTAAGAACTATCAGAGTCAATCTTCAAGGAAGCCCCAAGCAACAGCGTCCAGCCCCACTTCCCTACTTTCCCCACGCAAGGAAGCCTGGACGAGAAACTTCTCAAACTAAGAACGAAGTGCCCTGAGGTCTCCTCAGGAGGAGACCACTTCAGACCTGCCAACCCTAAATGGCACCTCTGGCAGAGCGCTGACCCCACAGCCCACCACGGGGCTCGCTTTGAATTAAACATAATTCGCAGAAGCCCTGAGAAGCCTCTATCTCCCGCCTCTCCTCTATCCAGGCTCACCGTCTGCAAGCAACTCGCCAAATGCCAGCTCCGGAGGGGCCGCCGCCGCCGCCGCCATCGCCGCCGTGCCCGTCCCCGGGGCACCGCCGTCGCCTTCCATGCTGGCACAGGTGGCAGAGCACCAGCAACGGTAGAGGCTTCGCGGTGACGCACTAAGGCTGCGACGGCGACGGCGGCGCTCTAGCCTTCACTTCTCGCTTGCCGCAGATCTAGAGCTAGACGTATAGAGCCCGACGGAGCAGCGGCCGTACAGTCAGAGTCGGGCCTCAGTCTTAAAGATGCTTCGCTGGGGGCGCCCGTTCTGAAAAAGTGATCATAGATCTAGGAGAAAGTTTCCATTATTTATTAGACCAGTCTTACTAAAGAGGCACACGCAGGCACATAAAGACGGGAATCTTTGCAACTTTTATAAGCCAGCATACACGTCACTACTCACCAACATTGAACTCCCTATGAGGCGTCCAGTGTTACTTACTCGTCATTAGGAAAGTCACTGACATAAACGCTTAATTTTCCAAATAAATGAACTAAATGTGTTATGTGTGACAACAACGTTTGACTAAAATAATTTCTGAAAGTCTGCAGGCTAAAATGTTGCATCTAATGTCTGAAACCTCTCTTGAGTTTTGCCCTACACGTTCTTTTTATTTGATCAAACAAATAGTGACAACACAAATAGCAGTTATTTTCATTCACAAATATATATAACCAATAACATTAAATATTTAAATTATCAAAATTGAAAACTTAACCGTTTAAACTTAGGCTGTATACCCATTATATTACTCCATACTTATTTGTAAGTCCATATTACGGCTACCGTCTTTAATTAAAAATAATGTTACACCATAATTATGTCAGTTATTTTCCATATTTACATTCAGTCTAGTAAGAATGTTACGGCCACCTCTCAAACAGAATATTCATTTATGTTGGACCATAAGAAGTCAAATGAAGGTTTCCATACTTCGGTGTATGCGTAGTTTTCTTTTCTTCCTAGGTATTTGTTGTATTGATGGGTGATGAGCTCATTTATTGCAAATTTGATTATTTTATTATACCAGGTTTGGAGATTTAATGTTTCTGTTGATTTCCAGTTTTTGGCAATAATTATTTTGCTAGCTATTAGCATAAAATGCAGGAGTATAGCTTTGTTTTTAGAAATTTCATCATTTTGCATGATGTGTAATAAGAGTGTGCTTGGGGAGAATTCTGTTTGTATTTGTAGGATTTTAACAATTTTGAGACATATCAGGATCCAAAATTTGTTGATGATAGGGCAAACCCACCACTGGTGAATGTGTGTTCCTATTGTGCCACACCCATGCCAGCATTATTTTGTAAAGGCATGTTGTAAAGGCAACAAAGAATAATCCCACCACTTGTCACCAGATGTAAAGGCAGGAATATCCCAGCACTTGTTACCAGTTGTGTATTTTATATATACACTAAATGAGGTTATTCAAACCTCTGCCACCAAGATATAAATGCTGCCACCACCAATTTGAGAATTGGAACGCTGCTATAATGTTTCCCTTTAACGTTGTTTTCTATGTCATGTAGCGTGTGTGTGAATCCCTAGCAAGGATTCTGAATCAGAACTTCCTTTTAAAAAATATTTCTCCCTGCCCTTTAAGGCTGAATAAGATGTAGCAAAATGGAGTTCAGAAACTCTTAACCTCCCCCACTGGTTCTCTTTGCCAGTCAGGGATACTGTTGCATTAGACTTAGAGTTCTGACTTGCTTAGATTTCCATGACAACGGAATGAACAACCCGAAGTCCTTCTTAAACAACAAGAAAATATGTTTATTATTTACAGTTCAAGTTATCAATCGGATTCTTCTTAAAGTTGCACTTTGTTACTCCAAGTATCAAACTGTTAGGTCCTTAGCTTTCTCACTAAGTCTAAAGACTCTCAAATTTCATGAATAAAGCTTTCAATCAATATAATATGTGCTAGCTTGCCTTCGTATATCTTCAAAAAACAGTATCAATCATGTAATAATAAACTCAGAACCCTACTTCTAGCTTCCTCAGCTAAGAGCCTGTTTCTCCCCTTCGTTAACCATCCTCCAGGTTTAACGATTAAAGGCAGAGAACACTAATTGTTCCCTCAAGCTCCCTTAAATATGGGCCTGGCTGGCTAGCTTCTCCCTGATTGGTGGAGACTCTGCCAGGAGTTTATTTCACACTCCCTCCTGGAGAGCTTGACTAGCCCTTCCCTTAAACTACTTACCATTTCTAAAAAACACACTTTGGTGACACTTTTGAACGTATGGGCATACAGTTTTCGCCACACTTTGTATTTTAAACAAAATAACTTAATTTTGGGGTTGAGGGGTCCTATCGGGCACCACACATGTAAATGTGGTTAAGCCAAACCGGGGTAGCATACCATCTAGTGATGGTTTTGAGATTATTCTTTCCAATTTTTATGTTCTGCATATAACTGAATGCAGGTCCATTCATGACACATCCATGCAGTCTTCCAGCAAATACAAATACTTGGCATTACTGCCTTCCAAAGCAATGCCAGGGATCGAACCTGCAACCCTCTGTATCACTGAGCTAGAGTCTACTTTAGGCTGTTCTTGTATTGACCTAGGCTTTCCCATGCTAAGGTGGGATAAAATAGGCAACCTGTCCCAGGTTCTAGACAGCTTAGGCTGGCCCATCTCCAACAGCTGGCTTTACAGGCCCAGCCTTCGAAGACCAGGCATGAAAGCTCCTAGCCAGGACCATTTTGTTGTGCAACCAGTAGCGGTGCAATTCCAGCACCAATTTCTGGTGCGCCGCCCAAAGGGGCCAAGTCTGATGTACTTGCCCATAAAGGCATTCTATCCACATGCCTTTTGTGGCCTGGTACACCGACTTATTGTAGATTACTTTTAAAAAGTTTATCAGTGGTGTGGGACAAGGCAGAATTTTCGTACTGTATCTCAGGCCCTGATCAGATACAGCAAAACAAAGCATCTCTGAGGCACCTCTGGGGCAGCTTAGTAACGGCTTTGCGGTGGGATTGTTCACACACCAGTCTGCTCCCCTCCCTCCTCATGAGCATTCTGGGAACATGAGGGCCACACATTGTCTCTCTGAGGCTCCCTTTTTATTATGCAGTGCTAACAGGCCATACTGGGAGGGCAGGGCCTTTGCTAGCACACACCAATGAGCAGCTGCAAAGATCTACACTGAATTGTGTGATCCATTCTACTGCCCAGAGTGGCAAGGGCCTCAGAATCTATTATCGTCAGCATATAGATGCCATTTTTCTCTTGTGTCACATCCCAGTTTGGGACTAGTTGTGTATCCTGGGATGGGTTAGTCCACACTGTCCCAGTATTGAAGAGGTAAGTGCAAATCCATCCATAGATTTAGCAGCAAAAAAACCCTCTATAGCTTAGAGCGGTGATGGCCAACCTATGACACGCGTGTCACAGGTGACACGCCAAGCCCTTTTGGGTGACACACCTGGTCACCCTGGCACCTGGGCGTGTAGTGCTTGCTTGTTCTTGAAGTGTATGAAATACCAACTTTCAATTGAAGACTTAGCAACAAAAGTCACTAATGTAAAGAATTATTTGTTTTTGATTTTAATAAAATACATATATCAAAAATATAACTTTTTTACTAGAGCTACAAATATCACAGAATTATGGATATTTCTAGAAGTGACACAGCACCTGAGTTTAGCTAGGTTTTCTTGCAAATTTTGACACACCGAGCTCAAAAGGTTCGCCATCACTGGCTTAGAGTGACTTCACTAGCCTGAACTCCTAGGAAAATCAATGCTAATGGAAGGTTTTAATTTACAAAAGTACTTTTGGAGACACTTCTGACAATTTTGCCTACAAAACTACAAATGGCCACACAAATGTTGGTGGCTTCTTGCTTCTTTGCAAGGCTGGTATTTTCACTGACCCACATAACGACATCATTGCAATTTTTAAAATTATGACAAAAATTGCTATCCCCATCCACAATCTTTCCATCACAACTGTAAGCAGCCTCATTCATTTCAATTACTCTCCTTCTCATGTTTCGAAAGAGTCTCTGTTCCATTCGCCTGTTTGAGATACAACGTGATGGACATGAACACTTCTGGATCTTCTCATTACAACTTTGAAGGATTCTGTAAACTGTGTGGAACAGATGGTCCTTTTATAAACTAAAAGCATGCCAAAAACATCAGGATGTGCTAATGATACTAGAAACCATTTTAGAATGATTTGTTCATTCATACTTTTGCATATTCAACCCATCTGGAACACAACAGAACAGAATGACTTGAAATGTCAACGTCTGAGCTAGATTGACTAAATAAATTTCACATGGGTAAAATGTGTTAGGCTTCCCCTCCCTTGCCTTCAGGCGCAGTTATTGGTTTTTATCTTAAATTTTGCTGTTTCTAGCTGTAATCTACCCTGAGACCTTCATGTAGATAAAGGGCAAGATAAATCCTCTAAATTAAATGGTAGTGAAACAAGCTGGTAACCTGCAAAATTGAAGTTCGGTCAGACTCTGGGGATTTACATTTGTATGTGCAGATTCAAATAAAAAATTTGAATGAATAGATTCAAATTTGGTAAATTTGAATCAAATCTTGTTAAATTCAAATTTAAAAGATTCAAATCAAATTGGATTTTCGGGTATTCGATTTGAATAGAATGTCAAAAAAATATTAGCACATATCTCTAGTATTTCTTCCCTTAGAGGAAATCAGGGTGTTTTTCTCCCCCACAAAAGAGACATATTTTTAAAGCAAATATCATAAATAAGTATCTCCAATGGTCAGAAGAGAGCTGTTGAATGTAATCCATGCCTTGGTGGTAGCCGTTCTGAATGCAAAATGTTATAATATTCTTATAAAATTGAATAAAATTACACGTGGTTCATTTGTGGCAGGTTCAGACTTGCCAGTGACTGCTGTTCAGAAAGTGTACACATCATACGCTTTGAGTGCCATCTAGTGCCACCAGAAAATATTCGTTGGCACGAAGCCTACTTCTGGGAGGAAGGCCAACGCTCTTTCATGCCCCTAATTTTGATTGTTTTTTTCTTTGTGGAAGTTCTTCTTCAATGTGATTGCTTAACTCATTTTGCCTAGCTCAAAATTGTCTTTCTTACAACCTTAGCTTTAAACACGTTCCTAGAACATCATTTGTTGGAATTAGTTGTCTATTCTAATTCTCAGAGATTCGGGGCAAATGCCCTTATATTCTTTGTTAGGGATCTGCAGCATGGAGGAAGGGAAATCCATAAAGTCTGATCTCCAATTCATGCTGAACGCTGCTTCATACAGAGCAGCTGAATAACTCTGGGAAAATAGATTGACTGGGAAGCAGGGATGTAAGTGCAGCAATTAAGATGCCCACTCTCAAACCATTTCTCTTAGGCTGCGTCCCCATGCAAGCCACTTGGCACACTTTGGGTGCAGTTTGGGCATGCAGGGGCCGGGCATGCATTTCGGGCAATCCCATGGCATTCCTGGCAACATGGCACAGGTACAGGTTGGTGTGGATAGTTGGGTCCCTATGCGAAGCATGCTGAACCCTGGTATGGGGGAGCAGTGCCACCTCCTCTCTGTCCCCTCTGGAAGCTGGATCGATGTCAGCCGGATTCCCCCCCTCTCTTAGCTGCACTGGCAGCCAGGACTAGGATGGGAGGCACAGAAACAAGCAAAAATAAAGCTTCATTCATAAAAAGAACTTTAAATTTTCTTTTAAAATGCCTAAAGCCACAACGAGGTTTAGTGGCAGTAGCCGCTTGAGCAGTTTTGCGCACCTCTGCTCTACCGGGGACCTTGAGAACATCCATAAACTGGAAATGAAGCCTTTATTTATGATCGCCTTGCAGATTAAGGAAACATGGGTTGCAAATGGAAAAAAAAAATCAAGCCATTATGCAACTTCCCTTGCCATTCTTGAAATGAGGTTGGAATTACCTCCGTGGAAATGGCAGAAAATTTAAAAACCAAGTCGTTCTCCAGCCTGCCTTTGCGATCGGCATTTTAAAAAGTCAGCGACTGTGATCTTCAATGGACAAGGCAGCGACAGCAAGCGCTCCCCACCTCCCATGTGCATTCTGGGCTCACTGAGCAATACATGCGGGTCTCCCAAACCATGCCGAGACTTGTTTTAACAGGCATCAAATTTGGCACCCTTCTGGCGTGGTTCGGGGGGCTTTGGTATACTTTTAGCGGACCAAATCCAAAACCCATGCCAATCCCGCACTTTGAGCTGCACCAACGTTGCATGGGGATGGGGCCCTAGTGTAAGTGCATAGCCATCCTTCTCCGTATATAATTGGATAATCCATCATTATCATGTTGTCAGAACAACAGCAACTCCTTTTGCAAACTGCCACCGTAAGTGTGAAATCAAGGCCACCTCCAGACATCATTTACTTCACAATTTATTGATTTACCATTATAAAGCTCATCTGGATTATCACACTTTTGTCTATATATTAGATTGATAGTCTGCATTTGATGTAGCAGTGGAGTGATCCGAGCAGAGTGGCTCCTTCCTCTCCAAATTGCCATTGAAAAGCTACAAATCATCTAGTTTGAGGAATACAGAGAAGAAACACCAGACTACCTAAGTTCTAGCATCATGTTTCTGGACCAAATCAGGTTTTAAGGATAACTCATGTGTCATATTTATTGATTACAAGTCTGAGGGCAGGAACCAGGGCTGCATTTGCCCTTAGGCCTCTGGTATGTATCCTGTGCCAGAGCTAATTGCATACCAGAGGCCTAAGTGCAAATTCAGCCCTGGTTTATGTTATTAAAAGTTTGTAAGCAGCTTTACCTAAGTTTTAATCCACTTTTGATCACCTTCAGAATCAAGGAACCCATCAGCAAAGCAATTAATCATTTCCCTTGCATATGCTCAACCCAAGGGCAGATTTTCTGGGTTAGGTAACATGGAAGGCAAACATCTTGACACTTTGCTGATATGTTCTCACACTCTGAAAGCAAGATGACTGAAAATGTAGGAGTTGTTGGGCACCATACACCCTGGTAAGCAACGTAGAGGCTGGTCTTGTCCAGAATTGCTTGGTCCAGTCAAGAACCAGAGAAGGGCATGGCAGCATGACCCAGGGGCCATCCTCTATGCTACAGCCCTATCCCAGCCTTCTTCGAAGGGTGGAGAACAAATGTCCACCAGTCTCTGAAGCTGCAGGTCAGAATGATTTTGTGCCATTGTGCAAATGGCACATTGGGCATCTCTTGCTGGGGTCCACTCAGGAGACAATGGAGCACTCCTTGGTGGAATTTGCAGCTGGAGAGCTCTCCAAGGTACAGTATAGGCCCATGCAGACAGCGTTCCCTGAGAGGCATGGCTTCCCAGAGAATACTGTTTAGCAGACACTCCATTGCCTGGGAGCAACTAGCATAATCCAAATGGATAATGTTAGAGGCTAAAGGGCAAAATAAATTTTAAAAAGGACACCAAAGAGCAAAGAAATGATGGATGGATGGATGGATGGATGGATGGATGGATGGATGGATGGATGGATGGATGGATGGATGGATGGATGGATGGATGGGCGGGCGGGCGGGCGGGCGGGCGGGCGGGCGGGCATCTCCTGGAAATATCTATTATTTATTTATCACAAGGTTTTCTACATGGATTTGCATAAGGTGCCTTGTTTAAAAAGTGACCAGTGGTCTTTTTAGGGCAGACCAGAGTCTCTTTTAGGAAGAAACATATTCAGCTGCAAAACCCTGTAACTTCCTGCCGCTGCTTGTGTTTTGTTCCAGGGGTGGGGGTAGGGAAGAGGAGAAAAAATGCTCATACACTGTGTAAAGTTTTCTTACTTTTATTACAGAGATAAAGCATTACATAGGTATTGAATTACTATACTGATCATAGTTGCCAATACTTTAAAAAAGATTAATTGAATCCATTTCATCCCTTAAAATAAAACTGATTGTATACAGAAATCTGTGTCTTTTGGTTTCCACATGGCATAGATGACACAGAAAACCCATTGCACTTGTTCCTCATATAGCATTGCTTTTACACCATGCAGTTTGGTTTATGGTGAAGGAATTGGGATTCTCAAAGTAATCACTGGATCCTAAGAACCAGCAGTTGCGGGGGGGGCGGGGGGCAGAAATTACTTCCAGTTCTCCAATGCATTTTATATAATACAGTAGTTGCTGAGAGCTCTTTTATATAGTAGGTACAACTACACTTAATATGAAATCTGTTGCCAACTTTATGAAACCTGTTAGAAACACTTGGGATTCTGAGGTAATTCTGTCAGCACTACGATCTCTGCCTCCTTCTTTCCCTCAATCCTTCTCAGCTGTTAGAGAGAAAAATGAGAAAGACAGAAAACAACCCTGTCCAGGTGGAGGAAATATAGCATAATTATATCTGTGCTATGATGGGATTGCCATGCTATAACCCCTCTAAATTCTGCTACAGCCTATTGCAGGAAACCCAAATTTGATGTTAGGTTTTCTCAAATTAGCGCTATAATGTACTGTACCTCGTAACCAAAGCTGTAATTGTCACCATGCTGGTGAAGTACACAGATGTGCATGTCACTAAAATAGACACAGATGGGCCTTTCCGCACAGGCTCTAAAAACGGATTTAGAGCCTGTTCGGGGAGGGATTAAGATGTGGCTTCCACAAAGGGAACGGAATTAGGGACCCTTTGAGGATGCCACATCTGCACGTCGGTGAGCAAAACCCCGGCCCTCCCGCTGCCAGAAGCCACCCGGCAGCGACCAGGTAAGGACCGGATCGTACGCGGGTGACCCCGAGGCTGCGGGTAGGCTGCGGCTTCCCCTCAGAAGAGAAGGGGCGATTGCCCTTCTCTTGTGTGGGGGAAGCTGGCTGCCAGCCTCGCGATGCCTGGCTCTGATGGAGCCAATCACGGAGGCCGGGAGGGAGGGCTGAACTGTCAAACAGGGAGAGCATGCTCTCTCGCTCTTTGACAGGACAGGCCCTTCGGAGGCCGGATTGGGATGGTCCGCACCAGCACCCTCTCCAATCCGGCCCTGCCGCCACCTCACGCATGTGCGGACACGCAGGGCCTCCAAGAATCTGTCCCTCTTAGGGACAGATTATAGGAGAAAACGTTTTGCCAGAAAACGGATTTTATAGATCCGTTTTCCAGCAGCATGTGCAGAAAGGCCTAGATAACACGCAGATAACACCAGCCTAGCCAACAAACAATGATTCCAGAGGGGCTGTACAATACAAGAAAACTCTGATGCTGCACTCACACCTAAGGTTTAATCCAGCTTCAGTCCACTTTCAGAGTGAGGGAACATACAAGTAAAGTGGCAATTCAGAAAAATCCACCTTTAGGTTAGATAATGTAGGAAGAAAATGACCAGTCACTTTGCTGATGTGTTCTACTCTGAAATTGTACTAAAGCTCGATTAACCTTTAGGTGTAAATGCAGCCTGAGAGTACATTGGCAAACTTTGCATTCTGCCCAGCTCCCATTTTTGAAAACTCTTCTGGCTTATCTATGAGCCAAACTGTGGCAGTTTGTGTTCTGTCAACAGAGTCCGTCTTCTTCCCCTCATTTCTTTCACAAAGGACTTTTTATTTTAAGACAATTGTATTATATCCCTTTCCACTGTTTATCTTAACAAGGGAAAATGTTTCAATTTAAACATGCCGTACTAAAGAGACCAGGATCTTACATGTGTGCAAGAGGGGGGGGGAGAAGAAAGGGGATTTTTATTCTAATACAGCATTGCCTGACTTAACTTCTTGGGCCACTTTCTCCTTGGAGGGAATTTTCTCTGCCTCATTTTTTTGTGACTCATCTGCCAACTCAGGAGGATGTTAAGTAAGCAAAAAAAGCCGTACTTGCTCTTGACAAGGGAAGAGCTTCTGTCCTCACAGGGGATTATTCTTTCCACATCTGAATCCCTGA
Organism: Aspidoscelis tigris stejnegeri; assembly: GCA_023333525.1. NCBI lineage: Eukaryota > Metazoa > Chordata > Lepidosauria > Squamata > Teiidae > Aspidoscelis > Aspidoscelis tigris. The sequence continues at coordinate 76,781,037 of JALMGA010000005.1, read as the reverse complement.
GGTAACCTCAGCGCACACCTTCTATGGTGTATTTGTACAGGACATTGGTCACAATTAGGCATGTGTGTGAATGTTTTTTGTATTTGATTCGTATTGAATTGAATGCAAGAAAATTTATATTGGTTCAACTAGATCCCCCTCACATGTAGGATTCAAATTCGATACAAATTTTCAGTCCCATATGAATCCCATACAGAACCCATATGAAGCTTCATACGAGTGTATCAAAACATTCGATTCGAATTTGAATGTCAATCTTTGAAGGTGTCAACATTCGATTCGAGTCGAAATATCCGAATTCATCCAAATTTGTATGAATTTCAAATGTTACAATTATTTGTGCCCATCCCTAGTCACAAGCATGGATTAATCAAGCAGCTCAAATATGGGAGGGGGAGGGGACATTTAAAATTGGGGAAATTTTAAAGAGATAGAAAGTTCTTCCAGTTTTTTACTTTCGGTGATCTTTTTTTTTAAATGGCAAAATAAAACAAAATAAAAACCACCCAAGATATCTGGTGACAAAGGAAGCAGTGAGTTACGGGGATGGAGACTCATAAGGGTTGCAGGGATAGGTCCCTGAAGGACAGCATCACACCATCAGGCGTGACACTGGTACATCTATGCTAGTAGGATAATTTGTTGCTGCTTTGTCTTCAATTATTATTATTAATTGTGTATATTTAATAGACACTATTATTACCAATTTGCGCTTTAACTACCCTCAACATTAATGTAACATCAAGGGTGGTGAAGATATTCTATACACTACCATGTACTTATTTGCTCACAGAGCAACTATTAAGGAAGTGGTACAGCCTGAAAATCTTGATGGTTTCAAGAGGCTAATTTAACAAAACAGGAACCATTGGTAGTCCTGCAGCATGGGTCCTAGAAGTATCAGAAGAAAACCCAATAGTAGGCAAAGTTTTTCCAGTTCTCTGCTACTGCAAGTTCGATCCCTGATTCAGTACACAAGACGTGTGGACATTTAAGTGTGGATTTAGACTGTACCAGGGCAGGCAGGCATAGGCAAATACTGTAATTTACAATTTACTTAAACCACACACTTTGAGGTTACTGTACTTCCTTGGTTTAACACTTTATTAAAAAAAAAAAACACTCCACCAAAACCAGGAGTTTAAACATCGCCTGATTCTGATCACCATACATTCTTACAGAAATCAGATCATTCACTTTGAAATGATGGACAGTTGCATTCACGCACAGTTTTTAAAAAAAGCACCTCTGGAGGGTCTCTGAGGTGGCTTCAAGATGGCTTAATAGGAGGGTTCACATGCCAGTCTGCCCCTCCCCCCCTCTCACGATCATTGTGGGGCAGAAAATGTGGATTAGAGGTGGAAGGAGAAAACAAGAACCATGTGCAACTGTCTCTAAGGCACTTCTGAGACACTTCTTTTGCTACATCTAAACACAGCCTTTATGTTAGCGACTTGAAAAGTCAAATTTAGCACTCCAGAAAGAGAATGCCACTATTCATTATCGTATTTATTAGTTATAAATCATGGCTCCTGTGTGGCAGTAGCATCTCTAAGTACTCCGAGAAAGGGAGACATGTACACATTACATTCTGCTTGTTATTGTACAAACAGATCCTTATAAGTTTCTCCGTAGTATAGAAGCTTGATGCTGAAATAATATTACTTCATGTAATTGTAGTTAGAACTGCAGCTATAATCTTTCTTTCTTTCTTTCTTTCTTTCTTTCTTTCTTTCTTTCTTTCTTTCTTTCTTTCTTTCTTTCTTTCTTTCTTTCTTTCATGAAATAACATTGACATAAACTCAGTTACACATGTGTCAGCATCCAAAAGCTTAATGATCAATTTTACCTTATTTAAGATAAAGTTGCTATCAGTTTCTCCAGTAATTTGATTTTGAACAAATTTGCCAAATAACTATAATGAAAAATAGTACACAGAGATAAATTAGGCATTATTAATAAAAGTTATTTTCTTCTAGTGCAAAGTAAGTAATACCAATGATGAAAAGGCTCGAAATATTGGTGCATGGTTGCCACAGAGTTTATGAATGTGGTGGGTGTGAAAGTCTTCCTTCATGAAGCAAGGCTGCGCATAGCCTAAAAGAAAGAAGAATTTTAGAGCTTCTTTTCAGAGTTTTCACAATCAGGTCTTTGAGTCAAAAGGCAGGATGAATTTAAGGAAATAGCTGTATTCCAGACACAAATCATATTGTTACTTCTTGACTTTAAAAAAAAAAATAATTCAGGGAAATGTAGTTGAAAGAGAACACTATAGATTCTCCGCATGGCTCCATCTATATGAAGTTCAAAACTTTCTTTAGTTCTGTGTACGTATATGACACATGAAGGAGGGGCCAAAATGTCCCAGAGGTCCTTAAAGCAGCTCTTGTAAAATTTAAAAATCCTTTAGAGTTGCAACTAGGAGAAATAGGAGCTTGTGTGACCTCGAAGTGTTGTGCTCAATTAGGTCATCCCCACCTGTAATATATGCCAAGCTTCCTGGGCAGCAACAACCCTGGCCATTTCAAGCTATTATCATCAAGCTACCTTACTGAGTGGTGGGGGAACGAGAGAGGACATTATTATTTGCTTCCCTTGTTAACTAAACCAGTTGGGGGTGGTGGTGGAGCCTTTTAGCCAAATAGGATTGTCCTCACTTTTCTCTCTTTCCCAGAAGGTAAGCAGGCGAAATCAGCACCAGTACCATTTGGAGGGGGGCATAAAAGGTAGCAATAATTGTGATACTTTGCTTAAAGATTGGGTCATCCTGTGGAGATTCCCCCATCCATGAATGAGTGGCCGAGAGCATACACGGTGTTCCAAAGGCACTAGTTCTGAAAAAAACCAGGTTCTTCACTCTTTGGAGCTAGTGTGATGTCTAGGTGACAATCAGGAAGGCAGGTGAAAGGCTGATTATTAAGCCCATGTAGAAGTATCCTGAGTCAGAGGAACACCATCTCTAAAATTCTTCTCAACTGAGGCACATGGAAAATGAGCAGAAACTCCTGAAAGTTCATAACCTTTTGGATATTTTAGAGGTGCTATAAAGCATTTCTTTGCCCAGCTTAGAGGTCATGACAGTGGATAGATCTATTAGAACCTAAAGTTATTCACGTCAGTTAAGTGGCAGGCCTACACTTGCATCTATCTTTTATTTTTAGATAATTGCTGACATTGACAATAGTAACATTATCTCAGGAAAGGATTTGAGGAACTATAGCAAGGGATGGAAAAATGACAGTTGGAAAAGAATGCAGTGTCACCTGTTTTTTTTGGCAAAATAGGCCCTTTGACCTGGAAATTCAAAAATTAAATGCAGATTCTTTTTATAAAATTAAGCCATACCTCTTCCTGGACATCAAGTTCTTCGTTCTGATTTGTTTCTGTAAATTCTATTGGTTCCTTTGACTCCTGCATCAGTGATATCTGCAGCAAAAATCAGCAGTAAGCACAACATAATGCTATTAATACTGAGCTATTAAAGAACGGCGTATATTGTTTTGATGAATGTAATACTTGGAATTCTGAAATGTTACTCTTAATAGATAAACCAGCTTAACAAGGGTATTTTTATCCAGCAGCACTCACTAATGTAAACAAAAGTGTGATTTGGACCCTATTTGTCTTGGGGAATCATAAAACCTTCCATGTTCCATGTTAGTCCCACCCTTAATAAGATTAAAAGCTCCTTGGTGGTATCTACTACTCTTTTATGTTATTGTGGATTGCACTATTAAGAGAATTGGATTACATGTATTTTCAAGTCTTACCATGTTCAACTGGAGTGTACAGTAATGTAAAGTTATGGTACAGGTGGTAAATACCATATTTCAAGCCTGAAAAGGCCTAGATGTTGCACCTTGATTTCGTAAGGGAGATGTTTCAGCCCCTTGATCATTCTGGTTGCCCTTTTTTGCCCTTTTTCCAGTTCCACAATATCCTTTTAGAGGTGTGCTGGTCAGAATTGTACACAATATTTAAATTGTACACGATATTCCAAATGTAGGATTTATAAAGATGCACAATGACGCTTGCCAACTTATTTTCTATTTCTTTCCTGCTTAATCCTAGAATTGAATTTGCTTTTTTCACTGCTGCTGTGTACTTGCTTGACACCTTCATTGAGCTACCCATCAGAACTCCAAGATCCCTTTCCTTGTCTGTCACAGAAAGCTCAACCACCCCATCAGTGTATAGGTGTAATTGGGATTCATTGCCCTAAAGTGCATTATTTTGCACTGACTAAGATTAAAGCCCATTTGCCACTTTCTTTCCTACTCATCCTCTAGGGGCTTGTCCCCATGCACTCATTTACTTCATATTAGATTCGGGATATTCCCAATATGGATTGTAGTTCGAATTGACCCATCCCCATGGGACTGATGAACACGCAGGCTCAATTCGAATACACCTCTCCCCACGCAAACAGCGCTAAACCCCTGCATAGGGAAACCACATCTTTTTCTCTCCACCCCCTCTCTCCTGATAGGAGCGAGGGCAGGGAGATCTGGTTGCAGAAAGAGGCTCATGGGACAACAAGAGTCAGATGACCCCCCTCATTGCTGCATCTTTACCTGTCAAACTGGGGCGACCAGTTCTTTTATGCTGTTTGATCTTTAAAAATGGCCAGCAGTTGCGATCCCCAATGCACAGGACAGGAATGGCGAGCACAGGCAAAACCCCGCCAGCTAATGATGTGAGTGCCAATCTCCTCCCCTGATAACCCAGGAGCATCCCCATGCCTCCAAGATAATCTGTGCTTGCCTCCCAATCTATTCCCAGAAATCAATATTTCAGATCAACCTGATTATTGAAAATGGAGCAATATTTGGTTCCTACCTTTTCAAATATGGAGTCCTGAATGTCTCTTTGCCTTATCTGGCTCTGTATGTGGAGTACAGCATCATGAACAGTAAGGAAGAACATTTCTTTATGAATGTTGTCATCAAAAAAGGCACAGTGTTCCATTGTTTTAATAATGTGGTCTGGAGAGATAAAATTATTGTCAAACCATAACAAAAGAATATATGGGGAACAGAAATTACAGATTCACATCTATGTTCAGACTATTCGAAATGTTATTGGTTTCATCATATGTCTACAGCAAAAGAAAACAATCAGAAAATAAATATCCAGTAACAGTAACCTAATAATAATGAATAGTTTATTATAAATCAGTATCCATTATTTTAAAAATACAACTTTTGATCTTTTAAATTTATTTATCCATAAGCCCAGCTTTAGCACATTGCAGCCATTTGTTTTTTCCTCAGATTAGTTCTGAATAACTTTGATTGTAAAACCTATTACAGTGTTTCACTAATGAGAAATTACTTGAAATAGGCTTTTTGAAGGACCTTTGGGTGCTTCCGCACTGGGTGTAAAAACACATATAAAGACACATTAAAGACACATACAGAACACCTACAGACTTACCTTCCACACTGGAGACCTCTTTCTGGACCCTTGCAGATGGCTGCTTCTGCATTTCAGCCACGCGAGATCCGTTTCTAAAACAAGTCTCGCTGCCAAAAACCAGATTAAAATGAAGACCTCAAAAATGAGCTCTTCTAATCCGTCCCTTCACCTGGATCCGTGTGGAAGCAGGACACTTCCACACATGGTCAGGGAAAGGGATGGATGTCCCGGTGGCTGCCATGCTGGGGGGGGGGCAGAAGCAGGACGGCGTGCCTCGGAAGCCCCTCCCTCATGCACCGCACGCTGCTGGAAACACGTGGTAACTGGCAGCTGCCTGCTCCAGTCCCGCGGTTCAGGGGCAGCATCAGCGGCGCAGGAATTCGGTGGACTTTTGGAATGGGTGCTGTGGCTTCCACACAGCACCCAGGCCATCCATCTTGCCGGGTCCAGCAAGGGCCCTTCGGATCCGTCCCTATTTGGGACAGATCCTTGGGAGGTTGGATCACTGAAAAACGGATCTTCTTAGATGCATTTTTCGGCAGCAAATGAGGAAGCACCCTTTGCTACTAGAAATGAACCAATCAAAGGGAATACAATCAAAGGGAACTGTGAATGTTGCATGATGTTTCTAAGACTTTTAACCTATGAGCATGGCATGTGTGTGGCACTAGTCAGTGTACCATATTTACTGCATATATCTTTTGTTTTTCAAGTCTTTCGGCCAACTTCTGTGATGTAGTATATTGATGGTATTGACATAAAGAGAACTGGAGTTAATATAAACTACTGATCATATTGGTTTCAAAGGGAGTCTTCATAGGTCCGATTCTCAGAAACAATGTAAACTACTAACACTGAGAATGCAGCTGAAGTAATTGTGCTGGAATAGCCATGAAGGTCTCCTGCTCTATCTAATAATGCCAAGGGAGATTTATTCAGGATTGGATCAACTTTTCCCATGAGTGGTCTTCATGCTTTACAGAACTGCAGACGTTCCTGGTATCATGTCTAAGAAATGACAGTTCTTCAGTCATTATGTTTTCTTTCACCCCCAAAAGTGGTTCTATTCAAGATTTGTTTTTTACTAGGTTTGCAAAAACTGCCAAAGATCTGGTTTTCCAAGCCTCGTTGGATCATTTTTAACTGGAGGCATCAGAAATGGCAAGAAGGAGGAGGAGGAGGAGTTGGCTTTGCTACCCCACTTTTCTCACCCATTTAAGGGGCCTCAAAGTGGCTTACAAAGCCTTCTATTCTTCTCCCGATAGCAGAACATCCTGGGAAGTACGTGGGGCTGTGAGAGCTCAGAAGAGAGCTGTGATTTGACTTGCCCAAGGTCACCCAGCTGGCTTTGTGGGGGAGTGTGGAATAAAACCTGGTACACCCAGATAAGAGCCCAGCTCTTATAAGAGACCATACTGGCTCACTCACATGCAAAAGTCCTACAAGGGTTCCACTTATGTTCTTTTTTATGCCCTCTTCTCTGCATTTTGTTATTATTTTGAATACAGCCTGCTATAAATAACCAATGAATTTTACTTTACCTAAATGTGATGCAATATACACTCTCACATCAATCCTCTCAAATTCTTTTACAATCTGAAAAGAAAAAGATTGGATTAATCATTAGTGCATTCTTAAACACATTTGTGAAATAGGCTACTAAACCTGGTGCCCAGTTTCATTCTTTTACTGTTTTGAGGCTGCAACCCAGAGTTCAATCTTAATTAACAGAAATCTAAACATCACTGTGACAGGGGACAGAAATTTCTCTGAGACAGAGATTGTTATGTACCTTAGTTGAGCGTGTACAAGTTGGCAAATTAGGCACAGGGAGAAAAATAAAAACAATGCATAAGAACTTTAACACCACGTTCTAGTCCAGAATTATCCTAGAAAAATATGACTGTCCTTAACAAATAGAACAAGTTAACCATTGTTTGGTTTTTTAAAAATAAATAGTGAATGTGGTTCAATCCAGTAGGGACTCAGTCTAGATTGCAACCCCACCCCAGTGCTGTACCTGTCTGGATTAGGAACATGCATTTGTTCTTTAGTTTACTTTTAAAAAGTCTTCTGAAAAAGTCTGTTTTATGTAAATAAGAAAGAAAGAGCCCAGTGGAAAAAAGGCCAGTGCAAATAGGGACCACAGTAGAGATGTGAACAATTTTTTTTTGTCATTCTATTCAAATCAAATCAAATACCTGAAAATTCGATTTGATTCGAATCTTTTAAATTTGAATTTAACAAGATTCAATTTGAATTTACCAAATTCAAATCTATTTGTTTGAATTTTTTCATTCAAATCTTCACATACGAATGTCGACAACATTCGTATGTGCATGTACGCATCTTCCCCATATCCATACACATCCGTATGCATCCCATAGTTATCCCATATGCAACCCGTTTTCATCCTGTACGAATCCATACAAATGTGTACAATGCGAGAAAGATGCAGATCTTCAAGTACACATTGTGTAGGAACCCATGCACATAAGAATGTCCGGATAATTCGAATGAATAGATCCAAAATTCAAAATTCGGTTTGAACGTTTATAAATGCCTACGAATATTCATGCGCATCCCTAGACCACAGTGGGTGTGGACATGCATGCCACTAACACCACTGAATAAAATTAACCTGTTTTAGCTGCATAAACAGCAGCATGGTTTAGCAAGTCCATGAATTTTAATCACTTGTGTTGTTTTCACATTAGAAAGATAACATATTCTTACCGTTTTCATTACTCTCACTGCTACAACATCCATGAAGGCCACAGCCCCAAAGTCAAAAATAAGACTGTGGAGGGTCACTTTGGGGACATTAACTTTAACTGGGAGTTCTGAATTCCAGTCAACTTGGATTTCTACTTCTTTAGTTGGAATTCCAAGATCTGTAGGATCCTCTGGATCTTCGTCATGCTCAAAAGCTTCATTAGTCATACCAAAATTACTGATAATGCCATTCTAATCAGAACATAAAAATAGTATATATTAAGCACAGTACTTATTAGGAAGATCTTGCATAATAAAACATTTTAATTAATCCACAAAAATAATCTTCCCCATTTTATTTACATCCAACATGATATACATCAAAGTTATTTATATATCTGTATTTATATATATGAAACTATGTTCATAGTGGCATAATTGCATACCATTAAATGACATAAAAATGGTATCTGCTACAATGCACTCCCTTTTTAGTAAGAAAGGAAAGGGCATGACACTTTATGTCCAGAAGAAATAATGGAAATAGACATTCAGATGCTCAAGATGGCCCACAGGATGACATCAGTGCACTCTATGTGGGACCATAAAACCTTGAAATGCTTCTAAGGCTGTGATCAGACAAGGCTGTTTTCAATTGTCCCTTAAAGCAAAAGCACCCAAAAGCCTATGTTATTTGCTCTTTGTCACTTGTCTGCCTGGCTTTCTGTGACCCTGACTGGTCAGTTACCTGTCACAGCCATTTCATACACTGTGACAGGGTACATTTCCCACCTCTGTGCCTATATAGCTCCTCACCCAATCCAGCTAATAGAAAGAGTTGCCTTTGGTGTAATGAAACACCAAATGAGGAAGAGGATGCCATTCCCAGGCTTTGAGATGAAGTAAGGCAAATTGAGAGAGAAAATGCTTGGCATTCCGTAATCAGAGTTGCCCAGGGGGCACCTCTTTACAGGTGTCTGATTGTACTCTAATCCAAGAGGGCTCTCAAAGTTACTTCATCTGCCTCTTTGGAGTACATTTTTTCAGTGCCCCGACTTGAAGAAGGAATCCAAGAAACCCCATTCACCTGTGTTGATGGAGCCCAACTCTTGTTTTGGAACAAATTTATTTTTATACTGATTGAACCCTGCAATTTAGTGCTGAAATGATTTCCTCAAGTCTTCCTGTCGTCCCTTGCCCAACGTTTTCAGCCTTTCACTGTTTGCTGTGAGTATAGTAAACTTTTGCTTCTTATTCAGAACGAAACAGCAGTGCAAATCTTAAGACTCTGGGTATCTCACTTTTGTTTTTGGTAAGAACCCTTAATATTGCTAAGCAGAGAAGACTGATACTTTACTTTTGTTGCTTTTAATTTTCCTTTCTTGATTAGCTTTTGGATCTTTCTCAAGGCTTTAACCCTCTTGTTATATACACGAATGGCATCAAATCCCACCTAGAGAAAACAGAGTTGAACAAACATTTTTAAAAATATTCTTTGCCCTGTAGGCTGAAAAAAAGAAATATACTGTTCATAGTTCATTGCAATCACAATAAAATGTTGAGGTCTTTATGATGACTTTCATCAGTCACAAAACTCAGACAGCTGTATCCGGAACTGCAAAGTCTCTATGGGGTTTGGGATGTGGAAGGGGGAACGCTGTCGCAAAAGGGGGCAGAGAGATGGACAAAACCTTGCCAAACCACACATAAGTGTTTCTTTGTAGAAAGGAGAGAGGCAGATCCTATAACCTAAACACACAGTTTGTTAGCCTCCTTTTTGCTGGGAAATTGCATTAGGTTCTATTTGTATTTTCCAAATGCTGTGCAAATTAGGGATGTGTACGAATGCAGTTTTTGCATTCGAATCCAAGTAGATGCAAATATTCGAATATTCGGCTCAATTTGAAATGTGAAAATCCAAATTTTTGAAAATCTAATTCGAATTTGGATTATCCGAATCTGTATTTTTGAAAATCCAATTCGAAATGAATGATATGAATGTCCGCAACATTTGTATCTGATTTTCGAATTCGCGCACATCCCGTTTTCGTCCCATTTGCATCCCGTGTTATAAGCTCAAATATGATACAACATAAGTGGATGTATACAGTTGAATTATTTGAATATCTGTATTGGATTTTCAAAAATTCGAAATTTGCTTGAAATTCGGAAATTTGGATTTTTGAAAATCCGAATTGAATTTGAATGTGGATTCATCAAATTTGAATTGGCTTTTGAATTTTCGAATATCCGTGCACAATCCTAGTGCAAACAATGCAGATTATGTGCAAACTTTACTCAATGTTCACATGCTACCCAGTGCAGTTTGTGATATTTATGCAGCCCCCAAAGCAAATCTGTAAATCTTCTACACTGTTTTGTCTTGCAAAACTGGTGATAACAGCCAAGGCTCATGAGCAGTGGTTTTACAGAAGAGTTAGGAGGCCTTTGGTCACTTTGACAGGAATGTCAGTAAAGGCATGAACTAAGGCAAACGGATGCCTGAGTCCAAGCTCTGCAACCTAGGAGCTGGAATAGGACACTGTTGTAGCTAATCTGCACCACCTCTTTCAGTAGCAAGAGCACACTGCATCTTTTTTCCAGGTAGAATTGTATGGCCCATAAGTTCACACATAAGCTGAGTAGCTAAAGGGGCAGGGCATTTTTGGTGGTGCTCCCTAGGTAGCCCCTAGACTATGTAACTGTCTGCCCTAGGGGGTGTACAATGTATCTTCACTGTATACATTTAGAAGTCTGGTAAAGATACATCTATTTACCCTATCCTTTGGCTGAGGAACAGCTTTCATTCACCCCTTACAGGCATGCCTGGTTATTGCTTTTAATGAGTTTGTTTGTTTGTTTATTATTTGCTGTTGCGACCCACTCTGAAACCTTTGTGGTACATGATGGGCTAAAAATACAGATAAATAAATAAATGCCCAAAGGAGCAATCTATACATATTTATCCATTCAGAACTTTGTTATACTCAGTAGCTATGTTTAAATTAAATCATGTTCAGTATTTACAGTCCCAACCCACATCGAGACTTGATTAAAATTTCAGCAAATTTTATACATTCTCTACTTTCAGACTATATTAATGGACTATTTCTAAGTATGACAAGTTACTCACAGTGGATTTGAGGCTGCTTCTTAAGCCGTCAATGTTGGCGTAAAAAATAGGGCTTGAAAATTTGAGAATCTTCACTCCTTCCAGTTGAACAGCCTGTGGTGAAAATAATTTTCAGCTGAAATAAGCACATCCTATATTGAGTGTTTCTGCCATTATGTTTTGGATGAAATGTTAAACTAGGCATGTCCTTTTCTTTCATGGGCTTGCCCATGCTGGATGCTACAGTTTGTGGAAATCCTACTCTGCTCTTGCGTCAATTTGCAAAATGCTTGTAGGAAGTTTGGCAGATCTTCCTCTTATTGTTCAAACTTACTATCTGAGAGTGACGCACAAAGCTTCCACAAGCAGCAGTTAGCATGAACAAGACAGTGATCTTTTAATCTACACTATATAACTTTGCCCCATCTTCTCTGCAAGATCCACCTTGGTTCCTGCAGTAGCATAAATCTCTTTTCTCAGATTTGTGAAGCGTAAATGTTCTTGAAATTTAAAAAAATTAAGGGAAAACATAAAGAAATGGGGGTGTTCTAGGAACTTTTAATGCAAATAATGCAAAGATTCTTCCTCCAGTCCTTTCCAGCTAGATTGTTTCTTTTCCCCAGAACTTTTCTCAGAACAGTCATTCCTTGTGTAATGCTATGGCTTTGCTCCCATAAGACAGCAGGGAGTGCAAAACTATGTTATGAAAACCTGGAGATCAGGGGAAGCATGAAGGCCCTCAGTCTACCAATGCAAGAGAATGGCATTGTAGATCTATTCTACTAGCACTCTAGTGGTGCTGTGCAAGAGTGTTCCAATTTAGCAGAGTAGGTTAATGGAACAACAGAGGGTGAACTGTGTTACTTAAAGTTCCTTAGATTGCATTAAACAAAAGAAGTCACATTTTCCAATGATATGAAAAGCAACGGTGGGTGTTTTCCACCACGGCACCCATTAGGGACACATTTGTTTCCACCGCCGCTGGGGAAATCTGGATCATATGGTTACATCTCAACCTTTAATGGGGTCTACAATGGGGTCTTCAGTCAGAAAATCCGGATTAAAGGGAGCCTGTTTCCATGTTAGTTTGGCAATGGGGTCTAGAGGAGGCTGAGGGCAGGGGACACCCTTGGGGGGGAGCCCCAAAACCTAAGCTTTGAAGTCACTTCGAAGTCACTTTGAAGTCTGTGCAAAATAGCTCTGGAGCATCTTTGAAGTCTGTGCTGATCCTCGGAGTGAACTTCAAAGTCACTCTGAAGTGACTCCGAAGTGACTCCGAAGTCACTTCAAAGTCACTTTGAAGTCACTCCGAAGTCACTTCAAAGTTTACTCTTCAAAGATGCTCCAGAGCTATTTTGCACAAACTTTGAAGTGACTTTGAAATGACTTTGAAGTGACTTCAAAATGACTTCAAAGTGACTTTGGAGCCACTTCGGAGATTGCACCCCCCTGTCCCCCCAAACACCTGGGGTGACAGGCAGACCCCTCATGGGTAGATCCGGATTTCCAAATGGGTGCTCTGGTGTTTCCACGGCAGGGAGGCTAGCACCCATTGCTATTGGGTGCTAGACCACCCATGGAAACACATTGGGTACTTCCCTTAATCCTGATCTACTAGATTCGGATTAAGGGAAGTACCCATTCCCTAGATCCGGATCTTCTTAGATCCGGATTAAAAGAGCACGGTAGAAAAACATCTGGTAACACCCACTTCTGTGGACTTTCAGCACTCAAAGGCCATGATCTCACTTAGTAGGTCTGGATCAGACAGGTCTACCGATCCAGATCACAGTACATGATGGTCCAGCCCAGCCCCTGCACCAGTCCCAAAGCTCACACAAGCTTCGAGGCCCACCTCTGTCAGCTCCAAAGGGCTAGTAATGAAAGTTCATAACTTCAGAACCCCAGGAGTGTGCTTTAGTGTGCCACCAAAATAGGTTTCCCAGTAGTTGGGAAAACAGAGGCATGTCTTTTGCATGTTTCTGTGTTCCAGTCTGGAGTCCAATCAGAAATCCAGAAAAGAGAGAGGTACTCAATTTTGGATGGGGTTGTCTTGCCTCAGAAAGTACTTCTGGATTCATCCATGTGGCAGCAGTAGCTAGGAGTGTCTACCTCTTTCTGCAACTGGTTTGGCAACTTTGACCTTTCTTGGTGATCCACACTCTGGTAATCATGGAGATCCACCCTCTTGACCATGGTGATCCATACCCTAGTAACCTCCAGCCAAGACAACTTATTGCTACCTTTGAAGATGGTCTGGAAGCTGGAACTAGTACAGAATATAGCAGTTCAACTGCTGACAGGAATTTCTGGCCAGTTGCACATCATGCCAGTTCTGAAAGATCTCCATTGGCTACTTGTTTGTTACCAAACCCAATTCAAAGTGCTGATGTTAAAATATAAAGTTGTGGATGAATTGGACACTGGTTATCTGAAGGAGTGCTTTTTCCCATACAGACCTTCATGAATATTAAGATCAGTAGGGAGGACCTTCTTTTAGTCACCCCTCTCTCAGATGGGCGAGGAGCAAGAGACCCTTTTCTATGGTGGCCCCCCAGACTTAGAACACCTCTCTCTGGAGGAACACAGGAGGGGCAACTCTTTATGTTTTCAGCACCTAGTTAAAACCTCTTCACCTAAGCTTTTAATGCTTAGCATCCTGCCAAGGAGTGAGTGAGTTATATTTATATCCCCCCCCTATTCACCTGAAGGTCCCAATACTTAGGCTTTACACTGTTTATAATTTTATTGGGGCCTTCAGGTGAAAGGGGGATATACTGTAAATATCTCACTCCTTGGCAGGAAGCTAAGCATTAAATACTATTATCAAAACCATGTTTTGCAAGATATGACTGCCATGTGAAAACATCCCCAAAACTCATTCTTCCTACAGTTCAAGGTCTGTGTGATTCGTTTTAAAGAGACACTAAGGGGCAAATTACTTACGGAAATGACTTACAGAGACTTATTTTATATGTTCTGCAGTCAGAAAATATAGATCACAGTTATGAACTATAGCTCAGCTATACTAGCCAGTGTATTTTCTATGCATCAGTTTGGTTATTGTGTAGAAACTGAGGAATAATCCAATACATACATCATTTGGTTTCAGAAGCTGCATTTCAATTAACCTTGAAAGAAACTTTCAAGCCTACTACAAATGGTGAAATATTAACTTGTTGGAAAGCCTTACTGTTTTGTATTCTTTGATGTTCTTATAGATGTCTGTGCCAGGAATACTGCCAAGGCTACCCCAGGAAGGACTGACAAAAACAAAATACAAAGAACATATCTAAATGTTAAAGGAATGTATTATACAGAACAGCTTGTTGCCGATAAATGTTAGCCGACTTGCTATTAATGGTCTAATATATCAACTGCATAAGAAGTTCAAGAGAGTTTGAAAACCTTATTATGTGTGAATCAGCAAGGGATTGATTTGGTATTGCGGAATGGTTTCTAACTTTGAGTGTGTGAACCTTCACTATTATTATTTGTATTGTTCTGCAGCCCACAATGTTGTCTTATTTTGTGTCCAGATATGAAGAAAAATGCTTGAAAGCTTCAGATGAGAAGTCCAGTTGTACATTTTCCTCCATAAAAATGACCCAAACTCAGGTGGATCTTGTAGATTTGTCATCCTTATACAGAGATTTTTTTAAAAAAACCTTTCAAATAAATTTTAGGAAAATACATCTGCTGTTGCACCTCAAATCACTCTTTTATTCATTTATCTGCTTTCATGGGGATAAAGGAGCTGAAATTGCCACTATTCATATAATACTTACAATTGGACTCTGAGAACTACTGTCAACAGCGCAAACACTAAACCAGCAAGCAATCCTAAATCCAGACCCAAAATGATGGAGGCTATGCATGTGAATACCCAGACCATCTGAAAACAAGAAAAAGAACAATAAAAGACTTGACATCCTAGTACACATTGTAGCATACCACCTACTTTTGCATGAAGTAACAAACCTGCAGCTAGACTCTGGCATTTCATACACCATGTGATCTGCAACATTTCTTCTCAGGTTAAGCAGAACCCAACTGCATTGATGGACAGCTGGTAATGGCTTACACCACTCCTCTTCTTTTTTGTTGGCAATGACACACTGTCTTATTCAACTCTTTCCCTTGTTTTCTTTTCCAAGTTCCTCCTCCTTCCTTTGGAGGGGGACATCCTATTCTCTTGACAAAAATTGTCTATTAAAATTTGAAAGGGAAAGGAGTTGAGAAAGCAGATCTGGAACTGTCACCATCAGAATATGACGTAGGCTGGGTGTGAACCTGAGGTCACACCCAAACCTGATATGTTTTGGCTACTAGTGGGTCCACAAAACTCTCTACACAGGCACACGATGGAGAAATGTCGAAGTTAATCATCTCTCTTATCTGCTAATGTTATATATTACATTTTTGCAGAAAGATGCTCTCTTGGGTGAAACTCTCACTTGCAAACTGAGAAATTACAGGCCAGGTGAGAACTGGACTTTTTTTTTTAGGAATATCAGAAGACCAAACATTAACAATATATACCTTGCAGAGGTGTTAGGGTATAAACACCCCTGACAAATAAATAAATAAATAAATTATCTATTTATCTATTCATTTATCTTATTTTGTACCCAAAGGTCTCAAGGGTGGCTGACAACAATAATTTTTAAAATAACCCACTAAAAATAACATATGATGCAGACTAAGATTTAAAAAATGAATATTAAAATAATGACCAAATTCAACAGTCAGCCAAACCAAAATATGTTTAAAAAGAAAACTAAACCAAAAACATTTGCTTTCTTGGTGCCTTTCAAAAAGTCAGGTTCATTCAATGGCCATTACCTCACCCAGAGATACAGTTATGGTGAAGGGAGTCCTGGCAAGGAAGACAAAGAACAGCTCCAATAAAATTCTAACTGTGACCAAAAATATGCACAATGAGCAAAAAGAACCAAAAAGAACCAAACATGACATGCCTGGGTGAGCTGACCAGCTGTTGCCCATATATCCCAGTGGTGGCTGTAACAGTCAAAATCTGCTGCTATAACAAAAGGATCTTACACTTTGTTTTCTGTGATGTATGTTCTACGAAGCCCATCGATATTTTTCATTAATTTGAAATGTTCAGTTAATTGCTAAGTATTGGGGTGGGGGGAAGATAATGAATTAGAGGAGAATTTAATTTCAAAAAAGTAACCGACAGTAAGACTCACCGCATCGGCCTTGCTCTGCCTCCACAAACGGGGAACATCACATACTTGCATGAACATACCCTTTAAGTTGGCAATGACTACAGCTGCCAAAACAGACTGCAAAGAGAGAGAAACACACATGAAATATATTATTCAGTGACAACTCCCACAATAAATGGAGGAACAAGAAGACAAAAAAAGTCATTTTTCATGCGTCAGGAAAATGACTACAGTATTGCACATGCATTACACAAATGAAAATACACTAGCTTGTTGGCGTGATGGAAGTAATAGTGACCTATGGGCTCAGGAACATGAGTTAGAAGTGAGAGCTGTGGCATGGCCAGAATCATCACCATCACCAGTTCAGATGGGGGTCTTGCTTCTCTTAATTCAGCGTCTAGTCTGAATGCCACTTCTAGTTAGAACAGTGGTTCTCAACCTGTGGGTCGTGACCCCTTTGGGGGTCACTCTACTCCTTCACAGGGTTGCTCTGAAGTAGCAACGAGAATACTTTTATGGTTGGGGGTTAGGGTTAGGGTTAGGTTGGGGTCACTACAGCATGACGAACTGTATTAAAGGGTTGTGGTATTAGGAAGGTTGGGAACCACTGAGTTAGAAGATCAGCACCACTCATATGATATCCGCAATTTCCCCATTTGCAAACCTTGTTTACCCATCTCCGTGGTTTTTTAGCAGAAAGCAGAATTTTGAGAAGAATTCAGAGTGAGGAACATGGTAGTTAGTCTGCACTCTTGCAATTTCACATCCACAAGCATTTCCAGGAACAGAACACTTGTTTTTGTGAGTTCACTATACAAACCAACGCAATACCTTCTGCAAAGGTTCAAGAAGTTTCCCCAGAGCAACAATGGCAATCAGTACAATTCCAGCTGAGATTATTCCAGCAACCTGAAAAAAAAAAGTTTATTAGACTTTAAAACAAACAATTTATATTTCCATAAAAGCAACTTTTACATAAAGAATACAATGATACCGTTAAACTTTCATAGTATAAAATTATGTTGTGGGGGCATTCAAGAAGTACATGGGAAAACTTCCCACATACTGTACATTATGCTGTTTCCTACCTGCAGGGTTTTGGGTTTTTTTTTTTATCAGTGATCATATGTGGATAGTAGATTCAGAACATGAGATGGAGAGGTGGGCGCGAATTTGGTAGGAAGCCTCTCTTTGATCTTACTAAACTGCACTTTGATCTACTATAAACTAAAATGTAGTTCAATAGGATCAAAGGCAAACCTTCAGGAGACCTGTCCTGCTTCTATAGTTCTAACAGAATGCCCCTACATATTACAGAAGGCATATTCATTGTTACTTCTGTAAACTATCATTTGAAAGTCTTTGGTGTGTCTCAGTATCTCTGTATTCAATTGGAGCTAAAACAATTGATTTAGAAGGTCTTGAAAGCAGCAAGACAGAAGATAGGTGTGATTCATGAAACACATCAGGAGAACAAGTACAATATTACCCATGATTACACAAACGAAAATACAGGTATGATTCATGAAATAAATAAACCCATCAGGAATACTTTCTATAACAAGTCCTGATTCAGTCAACAGGAATTAATAGCTTCCATTTATTTGAAAGATGTTTCCCAAAGCTTCTTTCTGCTGTGTAATGCGCCAAATCTGTAAGTGCTGTGTCAAATTTCCCAGGATGACTGGGATTTGATTTGTGATGGCTACTTTTTTTTTCCAGCCTAACTTCTAGAGTAATCTAGAATCTCTTCCGTTGTGGATTAAATGGTGGCATGAAAACATGCAGGTAAATAGTTTACAACTAGATTATATGGAGAGTTTAGTTTAAATAAGTTCAATGGGACCTCAGTACAATTTTTATAGGACTGGGATGCCCAAAAGTCTTTTCCCCTTCTGAAAAAAAAGCAAAAACACACATGTCACATTCAAGGTTGTGGCCGTGGTGGTCACACCTTCACTTCAAACCTTCTCTGGTACCATCTTCAGATCTGCCTGTTCACACCTTTACATTTCTACCCATTTTATTTGTGGGCTTCCCACATTGGCAACGTGACAAGCTGTTTTCTTGTCAGGAAATTTACCTTTGGGATAGATATTGTGGAAAGGAAATTTCTGGTCACTTTGCTGAAGGGTTCTTTTGCTCTAGGTGTACTGGATTAAACCTAAGGTGTGACCACGGCCTATGATTTGCAGAACCATTCTGGACAATTTATTTGCTGTGGTTTGGTACCTTTATGTTACCACTGTTTCAAAATGGATTTGTGTGTCATTGCTCAGGTGTCATCATGAGTAAACTATTGTAATAAGGAGCTCAATGAGCAATTTGTTCTCCTGTTGAAAAACACCACCTACAAAATCAGTAATATTACACTTTCAGATAACGCACTAAGAAAAACATAAAGACAGGTCTCAGCAAATTACCTGGGTTTTTCCACCAGTGCTTTCTTGGACTGCAGTGCGTGACAGAGCTGTAGTAGCCACAAAGCATGAAAATGCACCTGAAAAAATATTGCTGATCCCAAAGGCAACAAATTCCTAGAAGATTAGTAGAAGCTGGTATAAGTGATGGCTTTTTTATTTTTATTTTTTTAAAGAATACATTTAGTATATTTATTTATTATTTGTATTTCTATCCCGCTCTATACCCGAAGGTCTCAGGGTGGGTAACAAGCCTTAAAATTCAGCACACTAAAACAAAACAATATATATTAAAACAGTAATTGCTGCAGCAAACATTTTAAAATCCAGCATCCTAAAACAAAACAAATATATATTAAAAACAGTAGTAAAAACAGTTTTGGGCTGTTCATAGTAAGAGGTCTGCTAGATTAAATTAAAAAATTATCTAGTCCAGTATTCTATGGCTATAATAGGTAAGCAGATACTAATGGAAAGCCCATGGGCAGAAAACAAGTACTATATTGCATACACGTCTACCAGCACTAACTCCTTCATTCAAAAAACCATAGCACAAATTGGTAGTTTCCAAACTTGGGTCTCCAGAAGTTGGATTACAACTTCCTTCATCTTATTATTTGGTTTCCACAGCTATGGCTTGTAGGAATTCTCATCTGGCAACATCTGCCAAACCAAGATCATACAGACTAACAGCAATCACTATGAGCTCAACTGGGATATCCTTATTGGATATCCTTAATAACTTATTGTAATCCTTCTTGGATCTGAAATGGAATTTGTAGCAAATTTTATACTTTGTCGTCTGTACACAATTAAAAGCACTGTAGGGTTTCAATTTCATAATGCTGAATTAAATGCAAATGAAATCAAAAAACCCCACAAAAGTATGCGCAAAATGCAATAAAAAGACGCCAACCTAGTAGCCAACAGATATTCCCCAAACATCCTCTCTGCGTTCTGGAGAGTTGGCAAAAAGTTAGGCTTGCTCAGTGTTGGTTACCTGGGCTAGATCTACAACAAAACTCTATAACACCCCTCGGCTATAGCTACAATACTCTACATCAGGATCACTAAATGTTTAGGCTAGAGGCTGACAAAGACCAGCACACCAGACTAAACTGGAAAGATCAGCAAGGCCTTATCTGTATTTTTGAGGCATGCAAATTTCTCTTAATCTATGTATTCTTATTAGGGATGCACATGAATATTCATAACATTCAAAGTCTGTATAAATTTGGCCGAATTCAGATATTTCTGATCGAATCGAATGTTGGCACATTCAAAGATTGACATTCGAATTTGAATCAAATGTTGCGATACATTTGTATGAAGCTTCGTATGGGATTCGCATGGGATTCATATGCATTTGTATGGAATTGAACATTTGTATTGAATTTGAATCCCATTACATTTGAAAGGGACCTATTCGAAAGAATACACATTTTCTTGCATTTGATTAAAAATGAATGGAATACAAAAAAAAATTGTGCACATCTCTAATCCTTATTACTATTTTTTCTGCTTTCTTTATTAACATAAATTATTGTTTTTCATCTCTCCTCCATAAATTCTATTTTATTTTCTACTTCTGAGTTCAGCTGATGTAGCTCACAGCTTCACTTACCAAAGGAGGTGCCTATCACTATCCATGAAAATCCTCACCTCACTGTGACAGTGATTTCCAGGTGTGATCACAAATGGAAGTGCCATTGTTGCGATATGTGATTTCACACTCTGAATGCAGGCACTTCCATTTCCTGCTGAATAGATATCTCCTGACTTAGTGTGGAGATAGAGGAGGTATCCTTTTCAGCAGCAATTGCCAACATCTCTCCCACACACCACCTCGGAATTCACCTCCCCAGGTATGTGGTTAGGCAGCTGTAATGGCAACTGCAAGGTGGTTGAAGCATCCTGGATGCCTGAATCTCATGAATTCATATCAGTGAGGAGGTGAAATAAGGGGTTGAAGCTAGAGTATACTAAACCATCTGGTTGCTCCTGCCAGTGACCAAAGTGGCTTTCACAGTGGATCCGTTCTGGCCAATTCCCCTTATCCCTGAATTAAAGTCGGACCCTCATATCCACTGATTTGATAACCATGGTTTCAGTTAACCATGGTTATCAGATCAGCCTCACCTGCAGGCGCCATAATGGAAAAGCACCTAGAACCGGAAGGCCTATTTCAGTCTCCAGAAGGCCTATTTCGGCCTTTGTAGAGCATTTTAATAGGTGCCCATCCCAGAATGTAAGGGAGCACATGGGAGGCGGGCCAGAGGCATCTGGTGGCATCACATGCCTATTCCAATGCTCTCCGGAGGCCGGAAGAGGCCTCCTGGAGGCCAGAAAAGCACTTCTGGTTTGGGGGTTGCATGACTCCAGAATCGGAAGGCCTGTTTGTGATTATCCATAGTTTCAGGTAACCACGCTAGGAGCCAGAACATATCCCCAGTGGATATGAGGATCCAACTGTAATTTAATTATTCATTTTTATCCCTCCTCCCCTGGATTTCCTTTAATTAAAATTAAAACCCTTAATTTCAATAGAGAAAGCAAGGAGAAATACTGCCTTTCTTCCTAGCAACTAATGTGTAAATTGCAGAAAATCATGGTGAAATTATAGCATAAAATCCAAATAATGCAGATTTATTCATTTAACAAGTGCTTCAGTTTCACATACCTGATTTCCATCAATGGCATAATCATACTTTGTTGCATACACTTTGCCTACAGATACAGCTATTGCATAGGCAACAATGGCAATGGAAAATGCAGAGGCTATCATGTCCCCAAACATGTGGACAGCTGGAGGCTCAGGAGGCAAAAATCTTTTAAAAGAAAAATATTTATTTATTTATTTGCATTTTTATCCTGCTCTGTATCAAAGTGCTTACGTGTATTTTCTACAAAGACTTTATAGCTAAGTTGAACAAACTAGTATAATACTGTATTATAATTATCACTTTGTCTTTGCAATGAGAAAATATGGAAGTGAATTAGATCATCTAAAGATGTAAAATTATTTTAGCTTTGCTTATAACAAATGTGCAGTGAAGGAAACAAGATTCATTCATTAACAAGCCCTATATACGTTTACCATTCTATGAAATTGGATGCATACGTGAGATAACATGACACACATATACTCCAAAATGCTTTTAAAAAACACAAAAGAAGAAAAGTTAATCATTTCTTTGTCAAGTGGCTTCTCTACCCTTGACCCATTTCCTGTTGGTAAAATAAACTTCTAAAAAATGTATACGTCTTCATTAGCAGGTAAAAAATGCAAAGATTAAACTGAGTTCTACTGTGTTGTACAATGAATGATATTCTGCATTCTGACATTTTCTAATTGGTCCTGCTTGGTTTTCATGCAAGAACTAGGCATGCCATATCTGCCCGTAGGTATACATGTAGGAAAGAGTCTTCCTGTTGCCATTAGCAAGTAGGGATGGGCAGCAATATTTGAAACATTCAAAATTTGATCAAATTTATTCAAATTTGGACATTTGAATTCGAATCGAATGTCTATAAATTTGAATTTAAACAATCGAATGAATTTTGAATTTTTGAATCTATTCGTTTGAATTATTCAGACATTCATATGTGTACAGATATGTACATGATGTGTACTTGCATATTTCCTGCATCTGTACGGATTTGTATGGATACATACGGGATAAATATGGGATGAATACGGATATGTACAGGCGCATACAAATGCTGACATTCATAAGTGCAAATTAAAATAAAAAATTTGCACAAATAGATTTGAATGTATTCTATTTGAACCAGATGTGAATACATTTGAATGTTAAAGATTTGAATCTAATTGAATTTTTGGATATTTCAATTGAATCAAATATAATCCCGAAAGTTGCATTTTTGAACACCCCTGTTAGCAAGTAAAAATTAGATTTTGATTACATGTTAAAGATTTATGCTAATAAAAATATAACCAGTCCACACTCACCCACTGGGAATATGTTTAACAATGCCTGCATTGTATTTTTTCTCCAGATCAACCCCATATGAAATACCAGTAGCTACTATTGTCTGGAATGTAAAGAAATAATAGTATAAGTCCAGAAATAGACACTTGCTTTCTGCCTAACCAGTCCCTTACATTTCTTAAAGCAGTTGGCTTACCACAATCACTTCTATGGGAATAGGTATAGGGATCTTGTGCCTGAACCTATCGTTTATTTCCTTGACTGCCATGCAAATAACAATGGTTAGTAGGCCAGCAATAAGATCAGCAATGTTGGTGGTTCCAATATTTTGAAAAATTTCCACAAGTGTCTAAGAAGAAAATAAGAAAAGAGAGCACAGACTGAATATTCAAATAACATAAGCTGACAGGCACGTAAAAACAAAAAATCATGATTGTTCCCATTCCATCTCCAATCCAGCTCTAAAGCTCTTTGGAAGTGCATTTTCTGGCCTCCAATGCGCATTAGAGGCGGCACTGGCACACTTCCCTATGACAGAACCAGTTCTGACTAGGGATGTGCACGAATATTCCTAGGCATTCGAAATCCGATCGAATGTGCAAAATTTTGACATTCAAACTTGAATAGAATGTCCTGAAATTCAAATGTAAACCTTCAACTCAAATTTCAAATTTTGGATCTATTCATTCAAATTAACCAGACATTCGTATGTGTACAGGTTTGTACACAATGCGTACTTGAAGATCTGCATCTTTCCCGCATCTGTACGCATTTGTAGGGATCCGTGTGGGATGAAAATGGGTTAAATACGGGATGACTACAGGATGCATACGAATGTGTATGGATGCTTATGGATGTGTACGGATTTGGGGAAGATGCCTACATGGACATACGAAAGTTGCTGACATTCGTATGTGCAAATTCGAATAAAAAATTCAAACAAATAGATTCGAATTTGGTAAATTTGAATCGAATCTTGTTAAATTTGAATTTAAAAGGTTCGAATCAAATTGGATTTTTGGGTATTTGATTTGATTTGAATAGAATGCCAAAAAAAAAAATTTGTACACATCTCTAGTTCTGACCCTTTCTGAGCTGCTTTTGAGGATCTTTCTTTCTTTCTTTCTTTCTTTCTTTCTTTCTTTCTTTCTTTCTTTCTTTCTTTCTTTCTTTCTTTCTTTCTTTCGCATGTAAAGACAATCATAAAGAGAGAGAGAATAAGGACAACAACTTCAAGAAACTTGGAAACTCAGGTCTGTACTTTATGGGGCTGAACCAAGTGCTTCTTACCTCTCTTCAAGATAATGAGACCCTGAGGCTGCCAAATTTGAAATAGCAGAACAGCCTGTGGCTGCAATTATATCAACTTACTTGGCAGAAAGCCTTAATGAAGTCAGTCAAGCTTACTTTTTAAGAGACATACTATATGTTGGATTATGCTATGCATTTCTTGTATCTGCACATCTGTGCAGGCAGGTGAGGCTACAGACATCAGACTTGCATAGAGCAAACTGTGCATATAGCCAAAACACAAAAAAATGGGTATCTCCAAGGTATGCTGTAGCTTTACTGAAATATTTTCATGCATGAATATTTTGTAAATATACTAACAGTGAACTAGACCCAAAGTTACATCATAGATTAAATTTGATACTGATTTAATTCAGGTCAGGATGGCATAGTTTCGAAAATGAGTTTGGTTTTGATTTTAACATTTTCTCCCCTCATTTCTTTGCCTGACCTTCATACTATTTCAACCCAAGGAGGGGGAGGGGGGAGAATTGTTAAGGCATGGTGAGTAATTCACACAGATACTCTATTATATGCAGCAGCTCGATTCTATAGGACCAGCCCTTTGTTTCATGAAGCTTAGGATAGCTCCAGAGTCTGGCCAAATATCCTACTAGCAAATGATAATCTGGAGTATTGCCCATTCAGCATTATCAGCTAGCCAGACAGCACAGAGACTAGTGCCGCTTTGCAGGTTTTAGTGATGCACTCATCTGGGTATCCAGCTAGAGCAAAAGACCAGGAAGTGGGTGTCAAAACCACCACACTTGGGTTTTGACCCCCACACTTGCATGGTGGGGAGAGCATTGATGATTGCTCTGTCTAATAGTGCTGTTGCTGGAAAGCACACCACCAACACAGCCTTCCCACAGTAGGCTATTGTACGTTTTAGAGGCAGTATAGCAGAGTTGCACAGAAGAAGAAAAGTTGGTTTTTCTATCCTGCTTTCCCCACCCATTTAAGGGGACTCAAAGTGGTTGATAAAGCTTCCTATTCTACTCCTCACAACAGAACGCCCTGTGAAGTAGGTGGGGCTGTGAGATCTCAGAAGAGAGCTGTGACTAGCCCAAGGTCACCCAGCTGGCTTCATGGGGGAAGGCGAAATCAAACCTGGTATTCCCAGATAAGAGTCCAGCTCCCTAACCACTAGACCAAACTGGCACAGGTAGCCATAATGGTGCTATTTTCAATGGCCAAGGGGCAGAATAAAGCATCTCCAGAGAAGAAAAATGATCAGAGAAATAGGGGAAATTTTAAGATTATTAGTTCTTCTGCTTATACTCAAGTAAATATCATTAAACAGCATTTATAACAGAAAAGCAGAAAACTCAAACTGCAGTCAAACCGATCTTTCCCATGGTCTGCTACTGGAGATTATTAAATGCTAAATGGACAACTAATAAAGATGCTATTCAAGTAAGCCCTGTTTAACATGATATACTTACATAGATTATGGAGAGGACTCCATTGTAGTTTTTGGTTGAAACATTCAAGACTATTTTCAGTTGTGAAACAAATACTTGAAATGCAGCAGCAGTTGTAAAACCTCCAACCAGAGGATCAGCAAGGTACCTCACAATAAAACCAATCTGAAGAGCTCCAAACGCAAGCTAGGAAAAAAAGAAGCAGCAAAAAATAATTTTGGGAATTAAGATGATTTACAAAAATAAAATAAAATCCTGGACTTCCTCTTATTTATCAGGGACAGATTTATTTATTTAATACATCTGCATTTTGCCTTTCAGAATAATGGTGCCTCCATATATATAGTAAAAGCTACAATTCTCCCAGGAATATATTGGGAATGCCAGACATTCCCCTGGCATTTCCAATATAGCCCCAATTTAAGAAGCCAAAAACACATTTTTGTGTGTGTGATTACCGGAAAACCAGCAATGGCACCAGGTTTTACATAGCAATAACAATAACAATAACAATAACAATAACAATAACAATAACAATAACAATAACAAGAAGAAGAAGAAGAAGAAGAAGAAGAAGTTAGCCTTTCTACCCCACTTTTCTCACGCATTTAAGGGGACTCAAAGCGGCTGACAAAGCTTTCTATTCTTCTTCCCACACCCTGTGAGGTGGGTGGGGCTGTGAGAGCTCAGAGGAGAGCTGTGACTAGCCCAAGGTCACCCAGCTGGCTTCATGGAGGAGTGCAGAATCAAACCCGGTATTCCCAGATAAGAGTCCGGCTCCTTAACCACTAGACCAAACTGGCTCACATGAATTGTCATATAAATTAAAATGAAATTGTTACATACGTTACAAACATCACAAAACAGGACAGCAGTGTTTTGACAGAGTTATTTGGATTACCTGGAGAATGCCAACCAAAAATGTGATTGTACTAGCAATCACCACTCTTTCGGCGTCTCTTGCGTCCGTGTCTATAATGGTTGTGTTCAGCCCTGTCATATTACTGCCAGTTATGAGGAATTTTTCATCAGGGGCCATACTCAGGACTACGGAACCAACCATCAAACTGACCACAGGAAAAGGTCCTGTTGAGAATTTTAATGGTGTTATTTATACAGATAAATGTAAAGCTCCATAGACAAGAATTCAGACATAAGAAGATACCAGTAGTCGGTTAACTGGAACTATTGGCTAAGAGTAAACCTAAAAAGTAGATACTTACCGACTGAGATGTGTCTTGATGTTCCCAAGAAGAAATAAGTTAAAATGGGGAAAAATGCAGAGTAGAGGCCATAACCAACTGGAACTGCAACTAGCAGCGCATATGCCAAGCCTGGAATTGTATATTGGAAGAGCGGGTGAGAAATACTCTTTGAACATAACAATCACAATAAATTATCAATATCTTCTTTAGACAGGTTCCTTCACACTTTTCCCCACCAGTCACTTGTGGGAAGTTATACTTTGCAAAGTTATACTTTGCTTCTGTATAGTTTACTTTCCGGACAGAAATATTTCATATGTGTCGGATGTCAGCGCATAAAAATCTAAGCTCTCATTAAACAGTGCTACATTTTACAGTCACATTTTCAATCTTATCTCAAATTATCTGTATTCAAAATTAGGGATGTGCATTAATGTTCTAAACCAGTGTTTCCCAAAGTGTGGTACGCGTACCCCCAGGGGTACGGAAAGAGTTTGGTGGGGGTACACGTTGCACTGGAGTTTGGTGGGGATCACGTGGGAATATCCACTGCACCGTGCTTAGCTGTGCCCACAGAACAAGGAAAGAAATAGGCGCGTATCACAGTTTTTACACGGGAACTGGGGCCATCGTACATTGTATCGCAACTCATTATGATGGAAACTTCTGCGCATCCTTTGTGCAGCTTGGGTTTGGCCATTTTTAAACTGCGGGAACATTAACAGTTGACGTTGATCCGCAGAGCTGTTTAAATGCCCGAGAACTGCAGTGTTATCTAACGGTCTTGTGAGGCGTGACACGGCGTGAATATACTGCACTTTGTTACAGAGACTTTGTTACTTTAATAGTTAGTTCCGGGCGCCTGTTACTGTGGTTTAGTAAGTTCCACTGATTTTGATTACTTTTATAAAATACAATTTTTATCCCTAATGTTTTTTATGAGGGGTACTCAGCGTTACGAAAATTATAGAAGGGGTACACGTATGTCAAAAGTTTGGGAAACACTGTTCTAAACATTTGAAATTCGATCGAATTTGTGGACATTTGAACTTGAATAGAATGTCTGCACATTTGAATTTAAACATCTGAATGAATTTCAAATGTTCCAAAACGTTTGTTCAAATGATTCAAATATATGAATGTACAGATACGTATGTACACATATGAATGTACAGATACAAATCTGCACATATGTATCTGTATGTATTTCATGCATATCTGTACACATTTGTGTTCTAAATGTGTGTAGATACGTATGACACGTACAAATGTTGACATTCGTATCCTCAGATTTGAATCTAACATTTGAACAAATAGATTTAAATGTACTGTATTAGACTTAAATGGGATTTTGTTGCATTTGGATACTAAACATTCAAATCAAATTTGAATGCAAAAAAAAAAAAAAATCTGTCCATGACCCTATTCAGAATTAAGCGTAATCATGCTGTTTAACACTGCAAATGAATCTTTAAGAAAAACTAAGAGAAAGAAATAATAGCTTTCATGACCTGGAGCTACAATCCTAGCCTCACTCTTTTGGGAGCATAGGCCGCATAATGCTGTACATTCTCGACAGGTACAGTTAGGAATATGCTACACATCAGTTGTTCTAAATCTTTTTTTCACTTGTGTACCTCTTGGCACCCTATTTCCATAAACCATCCCTTCATACCTGCAAAATGTTTACGATTCAGGCTGTCTTCGCACCTAAGTTTTAATCCAGTTTCAGTCCAGTTTCAGAATGAGAAAACAAATCAGCAAAGTGACTGCTTTTTTAATGAGTTCAGTGATGCTGAAACCCTCCTCCTCAGCTTCTTACCTTGCTGATGTGCTCTGAAACCAGACTGAAACTGTATTAAAACTTAAGTGTGAACACAGCCATAGTTGCTGTTATTCTGCCATTATTCATGCCCCCCACGTTTTCCCTCATGTCCTCTTACGTACCCCTGCAGTACTCATACCCACATTGGAAATAAATAAATAAATAAATAAATAAATAAATAAATAAATAAATAAATAAATAAATAAATAATACCCAAGTTTCTTGGGGGGGGGGTTACAACATATAAAACGAACATATAAAATGATTAAGGGGTTGGAACACCTCCCTTACGAAATCAGGCTGCAACATCTAGGTCTCTTCAGTCTGGAGAGACGACGTTTAAGAGGTGACCTGATTGAAGTATATAAAATTATGCACGGTATAGAAAAGGTGGATAGAGAAAATTTATTTTCTTTATTGCAGAACACTAGAACCAGGGGGCACTCTATGAAGCTGATGGGTAGGAGAGCCAGATCTGACAAGGGGAAGTATTTCTTCACCCAGAGGGTCATCGGTTTATGGAATGTGCTGCCAGAAGAGGTGGCTTTAGGGTAGGGTTAGACAAATTTATGGATGACAGATGTATCAATGGCTACTAGAATGAATGCCTAAGTACATCTTTCAGGCTGCGGGGGGGGGGGGGGCAGAATCAGGACGCTTCTAAGGCCATTTGCTGGGATTCAAGAGCAGGAATAGGCTTGTCCTTGTCTCTGTTTGAGATGCCCATGAGCATTTGGCGGGCCATTGTGTGTGACAGTATGCTGGACTGGATGGGCTGTGGCCTGATCCACCAGGGCCTCTCTTATGTTCTTATGAACGCATTAAACCAGAACATACTAAACGTATTAAAACCATAACAGTCCCTGGGTGTGGGGAGGAGAAACTGTTCCTTTGCTCACACCTCATCTGAACTGCGGCATAGATCCCAATCACTGCAGTATAGATCATATTTCATGGCATAAATCCTTTCACCCTCCCAGTGGCCCATATCTGCAGAGCTTGCGTAGCACCAATTTTCTTTAGGATAGATATGTAAGAAAACTCTGGGTCTCTCTTACCCTGTAAAGTACCCACAAGTCCTGTGCTGACTCCGGAAATTATGTCGCTGATGAGCCATTCCTTAACTCTGTACTTGGGCAACCATTCCAGGATAGGAAACAACGTCTTGGTTACCTGCAACGCCTTTCTTCTTGAGCAGCTGCCAAGGACAAAATGTTAAATTGATAGAATAATGCTATGAAGTGCACCTGTTTCTTCTGCTAAGTATGATCCCTTCCACCCTCCCCATTTGATCTGGGATTCCCCTCCCCCCCCCCGCACACCATTCCACCGAAAGGCAATGCGTGCCAGCCAGTCACCTGCAGGTTTTCTGGAGGCGGTCCCGGAGCGTTTTGGGAACAGCCGCCGTCCTCTCATTCTCATCATGAAAGTTCTGTTCGTTGTATATGGGCCGGGTTACAAGATAATGGCTGAAATCCGGGAGGACCCCGTCGACTCTGCCACCTGTTGCCATGCCTTTGCCCTGCTTATGAGCAAAAGAAGAAGAAGAAGAAGAAGGGCAACATTTGCAAAGCACACTGTCACCAGAGGCAACCAGCCATCAAGTACAGCACGATCCCTGAGCCTAACCCACATCTGGAATAGCCAGGTGATGCAGCTGATGCCAATACAGCTAAGTAGCAGATCTCCCCCTCGCCCACTGCCTGAGTTTACAGGTGGCTGTTAACTTGTCCCATTCTCTCTCCAAACCAAGGATCCATGCTTTGGTCCCATTGCCCGTGGTCACACCTTCACCTTCTTTAGTCCATCTTAGAACATAAGAACGTAAGAGGAGCCCTGCTGGACCAGGCCACAGCCCATCTAGTCCAGCATCCTGTCGCACACAGTGGCCCATCAATTGCCCATGGGCACCTGAAGCAGAGACATGGGCAAACCTTTTCCTGCTCTTGAATCCCAGCAAATGGCATTAGAAACATCCCGCTTGTTCCCACATCCTGAAAGATGTGTTTAGGCATCCATTCTAGTAGCCACTGATTCATCTCCAGGTCTGACTGCTCACACCTTTTCATTTCTATCTGTTTTATCTGTGGACTTTCCATTCAGGAAATTCCAAATGGAAGGCAGAAAGTCCGCAAATAAAATCAACAGAAATGAGAGGTGTGAACAGTCAGGCCTGAAGATGGACTGAAGAAGGCAAAGGTGTGACCACAAACTTTATTTCATGCCAAGGGACCTCTGAAAGACAAGGCACCCCAAGAAGATAATCCTTAAGACTTCTGCTTTAAAGACTGGCAGAGAAAGAAGGGCACAGGCAGAAATAAAGCAGATCCAATGCACAGAAGATGCTGGATAGGGGCAGGAGAAATAACCTCACTCCATTTATCTGTCTCTAGCTATTGCTTGCATTTTTAAAAATACATTTCCACCTAAGTTTTAATCCAACCTTACTCCATCTTCAGGGTGAGAAAACGCACCTGCAAAGCGACTAGTCATTTTCTTTGCACATGATCTAACCCAAAGGCGGCTCTTCTAAGTTAGATAAAGCCCAAAGCAAACAGCTCGTTGATGCATTTATCTCGCTCTGAAAGTGCTCAGAAGATGCTAAATAGGAGCTGGAGAAACGACCATCACTCCATTAATCCGTCTTCAGCCATCGGTTGCATTTTTATGGATTTCCACCTAAGTTTTAATCCAACTTTGCCTCCAGAGCGAGCGAATGCGCCAGCAAAGTCACTTTCTTTGTGCATTATCTAACACCAGCAAAGTAATCTTCTCTGCACCCAAAGGCGCCTTTTCTAGGTTAGACGAAGCCCAAAGCAGGCAGCTTGCCGATGCGTTCATCTCGCTCTGAAAGTGGACCGAAGCTGGATGAAAATTTTGGTCGCAAAGTCTGGAAAGCACAAAGAAACGCAGCGAAGTCACCCGCCACCCTGCTTGCACAGCCAGGTGTTCAAGTCACTTCCCAACTTGAGAGGAGCCATCCCGTCTCCTTGCATCCACACCGGTTTTCCTGGGAAAGGGGAGCCGCTTCCCGCCCTGGACCTGTGCACGGGTCTCCCTTCGCGCCGCCTCACGGTTTGGGCTTGACTCCAGATTATACCCCCGAGCGCCCCCCGCCCTCCCACCCTGCCGCCATTCCTCCCGCCCCGAGGGTCCGAGGGTCGCTGTCCCCCCCTTCCCTCTCTCTCGCAAGGCGGCAGCCAGCGCTGTCCGAGTCCTGAAGGGAGAGCGCCGCGTCCTCCGCGCCCTGAGGCGAACGGCGGAGGGACACCGACCGACCTCCGCCTCAGGACCCCTTACCTGCGCGCGCGCCCAGAAGTCCCGGCATTGGGTCGGGCCGGCGACCCGGAGGCCACATTTATACGACCAGCTCGGGCCGAGCAGCGCGCCCTGTATTTACAGGCAAACAGAAGCGCGCGCTGCCTCAGCCTATGTGGCGGGCCGACCTCGTTGGCTGGCCGCTTCCTCCTCCCACGCCCCCCTCACCCCCCCCCCCAGCAACCTGTACAGCCTCACCACGGCTGCCTGGCTCCGTCCGCCGGCCCGCCGCGCCCTCCTCGCGCCACGCGCACCTGCCTCTTCCCCAAGGTGGGAGCTGGGGGAGAGGCGGACTCTTGCTCAGGGACTCTGGGACAGCCCGGGTTGCACCAGCAGCAGCCACGAGCAACCCCCCCCCCCCCGCAAAGCATCCTGCCTAGTTGGTTGCAAGGCCCTGCCTCAAAGTGCGTTGCCTCTGTACTCATAATCCTTAATTGAATCAGTGGTCACACTTAAGGTTTAATCCAGCTTCGGTCCACTTTTGGAATGAGAGAATACCTCAGCAAAGAAGAAGAAGAAGAAGAAGAAGAGTTGGCTTTTGTACCCTGCTTTTTCCACCCATTTAAGGGGACTCAAAGGGGCTGACAAAGCTTTCTGTTCTTCCCCCCACAACAGAGGCTGTGAGAGCTCAGAAGAGAGCTGTGACTTGCCCAAGGTCGCCCAGCTGGCTTCATGGAGGCAGAAGGAGAACAGTTGGCTTTTCTACCCCACTTTTCCCACCCATTTAAGGGGACTCAAAGCTGCTGACAAAGCTTTCTGTTCTTCTCCCCACAGCAAACACCCTGTGAGGTAGGTGGGGCTGTGAGAGCTCAGAAGAGAGCTGTGACCAGCCCATGGTCACCCAGCTGGCTTCATGGGGGAAGGCGGAATCGAACCCGGTATTCCCAGGTAACAATCCAGCTCCCTAACCACTAGACGGTGCAAAGTGACAAGCTGTTTCCTATCAGTGTTAAATAACTCCAAAAATTCACCTTCAGGATAGATAATGTGGAAAGAAAATTACTGGCCACTTTGCTGATGTGCTCTCTCACTCTGAAGGTGGACTGAAGCTGGGTTAAACTTTAGGTGTGACCACGGTCTAAATTGAAGCCCGCATTTATACCTAGGTTTTAATCCAAAGTGAGAGAGCACATCAGCAGAGGGACATATTAACTAACCTAAAGATGGGATTTTCTGA
Organism: Aspidoscelis tigris stejnegeri; assembly: GCA_023333525.1. NCBI lineage: Eukaryota > Metazoa > Chordata > Lepidosauria > Squamata > Teiidae > Aspidoscelis > Aspidoscelis tigris. The sequence continues at coordinate 76,747,982 of JALMGA010000005.1, read as the reverse complement.
GTTGTAAAATACTGAAGGAAATCCACTCACCACATTGTTGGTGCATTCTCTCACTTGGAAAGTGGTCTGCAGCTGGACTAAAACTTAGATGTGAACATATCTCCACAGCCCCTGAAATCTTGTTAAACAAAGACATATCTAAGCTGCTGTACGGTTCTCAGTTTGCCTAAATTTTAATCCGGCTTCAATCCACTTTCAGAGTGAGGCAACACATCAGTGAAGTCAACCACTTTATCTAACGAAAAGGCTGATTTTCTAAGTTAGATGAAGCCCAAAACTAACAGCTTGTTACTTTGTCGATGCATCTATCTCACTCTGAAAGAGGGCTGAAGCGGAATTAAAACTTAGGTGTGAACTTAGATGCACTGTACATAAAGACATTATTCCTTTAGAAAAATACAATTTAATGTTCCAGATCCATCTCTGGAGCTTCTCAATCTGTTCCAGATGCTACTTTACAAGGAGCAGCAGGTCTCATGCCTCTTGAAGGAAGACTATGTATTTAAATTCAGCTGTTGGCTTTTTTTCTCCAGAAGACAAAAACCTCTCAGGAAGATACAATAACTAGGGGTCTGCATGAAGGCAGTTGTGGGATTTGATTTGATCTGAATCTTTAAAATTCAATTTCCCCCAAATTCAATTCACATTAAGCAAATCTGAATCTATTTGCTCAAATCTGCAAACATTTGTATGTGCCTGCATGCGTCATTACGCGTCGTGTATGCATCCGTACTTGCACATATCTGTACACATCCGTGTACATCCCATAGCTATCCTGTATATAACCCATTTTCATCCCGTATAGATCCGTACAAATGCGTACAGATGCGGGAAGGATGCATATGTGCAAGTGTATGAACCAGTACACATACGATTGTCTGAATAATTTGAATGAATGGCTTTGAAAATTTGAAATTCGTTTGAATATTTAAATTTGAATTTATGCACATTCAATAATGGCGGAGTGCGGCAGGCTCATATCACCACAGCCACAGTGCCACACATGTCTGTTGTCTCATGAGGTGATCACCACGTATCACCGATGGTTGGCTAAGGGTGCGTCCAGAGTAGGGGATACTGTGCATTCCGACGCACAGTCGGTGTGTGGGCATCACACCTGAAGCCCAATAATTTATAGCATCAGCACATTATGCCACCATACTGTGGAATTTACCTGCTGCAGAACGATCCACACTCGCTCCACAGTGTCAGGTAAATTCGAAATTTCGTGCCATCCTGACAGGGTGGGGAAAAACAGCCAATGAGACCTGAGCCTGCAGCTCAGCTCCCTTTGACTACGTGGTCCCACGTGACAATGCGCCTCACTGTGCGTGCCACGGAAATCTCTCAGCTGCCAAGAAGGAAGCTGTGGAAGCTCCATTTGAAGTGGGGACAACACGTTGTGACTTCACAGGGAGTAAGCCGTGATTTTTCTACTAACTGTGGATTTTTATCCACTAGTCTGGAAGGGACCAAAGTTTGGAATGGACTGGGCGTCACAAAGCGCAGATGCGAAAACCATTCCAGAGTTTTGCTGGCCATAGCACTTTATAAAGGTGCGAATTGGCAATTTGTGTAAAAAAATGTTCAAGGATTGAAGGAACAAAGTGCCATCAAATAATACATCAACTGGTAATAGGTTACATGTTTATTATAACTAACAACTACACACCATATGTAACTACAGTATCTACTGATTTATAGAACTAATATCATAAAATGATGGAAAATATATATTTGTTTTAGTTCTATGACTTTTGCTCTTGGACAATAAATAAATTGATGATGATGATGATGATATAATTTTGTATTCCTGCAATTCTTTTTCTGAGTGAAATCACCCCTTTCTAATAAAGTATGATATTGCAGCAAAGATTCTGGGAAATACAACCTTACCATCCAAATGACACCATTTCTACTCCTGTGTACTTTTACTAGCCTTTCACCTACAAACTATGGCTCAAAGTCCTAATTTGATAGATCGTAGCTGGGGTGAAATCAATATTGTTAAATAGTATATAAGGTTGAATAAAGGCAAATTTCCTTCTCTCTTATTAACTATTTTACAATACTCTAATTACATTTCAAAGCTTTATTGCTATGGACTTTTTTCATTGTAAAGTAATTTTGTGTGGCTTAATTTGAAAGCCAGAAAAGTTTGCTAGCTTAATTATTCCTGCTGCGTGACAGAAGTATTTGCTCACAAACAGTGTAGTTTGAGCCTGATTCCAACTATTCACAACAGAACAAAAATCCTTCTGTTGATAGTACAGACACTCTCGCATTGCAGGGACACCAAATGAACCTTTCGTGCTTGACAGCCCTTAGCTGGATCACACACATAAGGTACCTGTGATTTGACTCCTTCATAAATTGTTTATTGAAATATTTTCCCAGCTTTTACCTTGGCTTGCCAACACTTCTCTTCAGAGTCGGAAAGTGTGCCTGTATTTGAAGAATTCAACTCTTTTCTGCTGACTCAATATAAATATAGGCTGTTTCTGCACTTACCGTTGATCCGGATTAAGGAGCGTCTCAATGCAGATCATGGGCCTCCTCATCCACATGTTAATGCAGGTCAAGAGGTCATGTTTCTGTTGTCCTGGCTGCATCTGCACTGGACACAGTCAGATCTGGATTAAAGAATGCCTTAATCTAGATCAGTGGTTCTCAGCCTGGGGGCCGGGACCCCTTTGGGGGTCGAACTACCCTTTCAGAGGGGTCGTGACAAGTCTCCCACCACCCTTCCCTCCCACTTCCCAGCTGCTCCATCCCCATGGTTGGGGGTCTCCACAACATGAGGAACACCTTTAAGGGGTCGCGGCATTAGGAAGGTTGATCTAGATCTTTTGTAAACACTTCATGTTCCAGGACTACCAGAGGGAGTGCATTTCAGTGGCTCATCAAAGCACACAGCCAAAAACCACCCCAGGCTCTGAAGTGTAGGGGATGGCTATGAAGCTCATATTAGCTGGATCAGTAGCACCAGTGCAGATGGCGCTGATCTGGCCCATGCCTGCATGTGACTCGGATCAGTAGGCACAATTATAATGGACTAGGGATATGCATGAATATTCGAAACATTCAAAATTAAATTGAATTCAATTGAATTTGGACATTTGAGTTAGAATCAAATGTCTATACGTTCGCATTTAACATTTGAACAAAATTTTAAATCTTCCAAATCGTTCATATGAATTATTAGGACATTCGTATGCGTATGGATACGTGCACATTACGTAAGTATCTGCACGCATCTTATTCGTATCTCTATGCATCTGTACGGATATGCACAGGATGAAAACGGGTTGTGTACGGGATAAAAATGGGATGCGTACGGATGCGTACAAATGTTGTTGACATTCGTATCTTCAAATACGAATAGAAAATTCATATTAGTAGATTCTAATTTACTTGATTAGAATTGAATGTGAATACATTCAAATTTTAAACATTCAAATCGATTTGAATCTTTGGATATTTGATTCAAATCGAATCGAATCCTGAAAATGGCATTCGTGCACACCACTATTGTGGACCCACTGAAAAATATAAAAATTGATAAAATAGATGAGCTTAAACCAGTTGGGAGGGGATGCTGCTCCCTCAGCCAAAGGCCTAGGTAAAGAGATGTTTCTTCACCAGTTATCTGAATACATCCTATGATGGTGCCCAACTGGGGCAGCAGTTCTCAACCTTCCTAATGCCGTGACCCCTTAATGGAGTCCCTCATGTTGTGGAGACCCCCAACCATGGGGGCGGAGCAGCTGGGAGGTGGGAGGGAAGGGTGGCGGGAGGCTCGTAGTGACCCCTCTGAAAGGGTAATTTGACCCCCAAAGGGGTCCCGACCCCCAGGTTGAGAACCACTGCTCTGGGGACTATCAGTGAGAATGTCCTCTCATATATCCTTTCCTCCTTAACTACTGAAGGGGAGGGGGTAACAATACCCAGAAGGCCTTGCAGATCTTAGGGCCTTTATGGGAGAAGGCATTCAAGATATTTGGGACCCAAGACTGGCCAAGCCCAACAAAGCAGTTTAACCGGGCACTGTAGGGGAAAAACACACTTATGGGAATTCTGGTCCTCCTCCAGATAAGCAACAACTCCCAGTGTTTTTTATGATTGACCGCGCTGGCATTGACTGAATTTAGGATGCAGCATCAGGAGTGTCCCAAGTTCCGTAAACCTGGAGCTCAATGTATGATTAAACTCTAGTAAATACTTGTCACTATGTTTATAAAAAAAAGCCGTAAAAGAACCATCTGGATAAAAATAGCTCATCATAGGCCTACTCAGAAAAACCTTGTGTAAATAAATAAATCTTCATCTGGCAGTGAAACCTAATAAATTCCAGTCCTGATAGCTAATAGGTAGCCAATGAAATTCTTTTAGGGAATGTTGGTTATCACCTCTAGAAAACAGAATAATGAACAGGTAGCTTTTTTGTTTTCTTCTGTATTCCTCCTAGATTGCCTATTAGTATTTCGGCACTACATGGGTTGGTTCACACCTTAGTTTTAATTCACTGTCAGTCCACTTTTCATACCAGAAGAACACATCAGCAAAATGAATTATTTCACCCAAAGGTAAATTTTCTGGGACAGAAAATGCTGAAAGAAATCAGTTTGCCACTTTATCGACCTATTCTCACTCTGAAAGTGGACTGAAACTGGATTAAAACTTAGATGTGAACGCAGGTGAACTAAGGGACTCAGGTGAGAAGATTCTGGCACATTAATATGGAAGTGCACATTTGCATACCGTATTTTCCGGTGTATAAGACGACCCCCAACTTTCCAGTTAAAATATAGAGTTTGGGATATACTCGCCGTGTAAGAAGACAACACCCGGCGTATAAGACGACCCCTGACTTTTTAGAAGATTTTCCTGGGTTAAAAAGTAGTCTTATACACCAGAAAATACAGTATATACACATTGTATCTATGTAGTGGTTGTATATTGGGGTGTGTGTGAATGTAATTTTCAACATTTGATTTGATTTGAATATTTGAATGCCCGAATTAATATGAACAGAGAAAAAAACAAATGTATTAAAATTCAAACCAATTCAAATACATTCATATCTATTCATAGGAATATTCAATTCATATTTGATAGGCTGAGAACCATCTTGCCGGAGAGGAGTGGAGAAGAGGCAGCAGGCTGAGCTCTGCCATCTTACCCCCAGCAGTGCCCCTCCCTCCTCCAACTGCCATCACCACAAGGCTGAGAACCATCTTGCCGGAGAGGAGTGGAGAAGAGGCAGCAGGCTGGGCTCTGCCATCTTGCCCCCAGCAGTGCCCCTCCCTCCTCCAACTGCCATCACCACAAGGCTGAGAACCATCTTGCCAGAGAGGAGTGGAGAAGAGGCAGCAGGCTGGGCTCTGCCATCTTGCCCCCAGCAGTGCCCCTCCCTCCTCCAACTGCTCCCATCACAAGGTGGCAAAGAGACTATAGCAGCTGATCCAGCAGTTGAGAAAACGTCTGGTCCTGAGGCCGAGCAGGGTGGGGCTGAGTAGATGCCGGCTGACCATCTCTACCATCATCCAGTGTGCCATCAGTGAAGAGATAATTCAAACAAAAGAGAATAGGAAAATTCCAATAAGAAACAAAGAGAAGAATTGCAACTGAAGACCTGAGTGCTTGCTTTTGGCTGTTCCCGGTACCCGCCCACACCATTTTCCTTTTGTTTCTTGTCTCTTTAGATTGTAAGCCTGAGGGCAGGGACCTGTCTAAGATTAATATAATATTGTAACCCGCCCTGAGACCCTTGGGTATAGGGCGGGATAGAAATACAAATAAATAAATAAATAATAAATAATTTGATGATACGAATGTCGACAACATTCATGTGTGTCTGTACACATCTGTACGCACCCCATTTTTATCCCATATGCATCCCAGTTTTGTCCTGTATTATCCGTACAAATGCGTATGGATACGTATGTGATGCGTTTATATCCAAACACAAATGAATGTCTGAATAATTTGGAGGAATGATTCAAAACATTCAAATTTGTTCATATGTTAAAAAACGAATGTAGAGACAAATTCAGGTGTCCGAATTCAAATGTTTTGAATTCGAATTTGAATGTGTCAAATATTCTTGCTCAAGCCTATTGTATATATACACCAAATGTATACATTTGGATTGGCATGAGCTTTGCATCAGTACACTCATATGCCTTTGAGGACAAGTATAAATAATACATATAATCTGGTTTGATGACACGAGGGAAGTCTAGTAAATATAAAAATAAAACATTTTTGCCCTATGTCACGAGGACAGTTCCATGAGTAGAATTCATACGAGCTGATTATATTTAGACTGGGGATGCTGCATCTAGAAGGCTATATATTTGGAACCATTTGAGGAGCTTTGTATGTAAACATGAATACTTTAAATGAGAATAGATTCTGAATTTCAGCAAGTGCAGATCTCTTATAATTGTTGGGACGTATGCAAGTATCAACCTTTCTGCTATTACAACACTCCTATATTTTACACATCCCCAAAAATTTATTTCCAAAAGAATTAACATATTTTTTTTGGTATCCATTTTTTATTTATTTTCACTACGCCTTTATAACACATTTCAATATATAACTATGATAAATTCCATTAACAATGCTTTAAGATTTTCCATGTGACTTCCTCCATTCTTCAGTGGGAAGCTTATTTGGCAAGGCGGAAAAAAGATATTTCTTTATAGGGCAAAAGGCAAAATCTCTCTTCCCCTCCCGTCCCCAAAGAGTAATGGGATAGGATAGGGCAACCAAAGGGGAGGGGGAGGTTGTTATAGGGTGTTTTTCCATTGTCAGAAAGTACCCATTTTTGGACCCATTAAGGACCCATTTGGGTGAGAGCCAGATGACCCCATTTCCACCACGGCACCCATTTGGGACACATTTGTTTCCACCGCCGCTGGGGAAATCTGGATCATATGGGTACATCTCAACCTTTAATCTGGATTTTCTGTAGACCCCATTAATGGGGTCTGCAATGGGGTCTTCAGCCAGAAAATCCAGATTAAAGGGAGCCTTTTTCCAAACTAGTTTGGCAATGGGGTCTAGAGGACGCTAGGGGGAGGGGGCACCCTTGGGGGGGGGAACCCCAAAACCTAAGCTTCAAAGTCATTTCGAAGTCACTTCGAAGCCTGTGCAAAATAGCTCTGGAGCATCTTTGAAGTCTGTGCTGATCTTCGGATTGAACTCGGAAGTCACTCCAAAGTCACTTCAAAGTTTACTCAGATCAGCACAGACTTCAAAGACGCTACAGAGCTATTTTGCACAGACTTCGAAATGACTTCGAAGTTACTTCTGAGCCACTTTGGAGATTGCACCCCCTGTCCCCCCAAACACCTGGGGTGACAGGCAGACCCCTCGTGGGTAGATCCGGACCTCCAAATGGGTGCTCCAGTGTTTCCACAGCAGGGAGGCTAGCCCCCATCGCTATTGGGTGCTAGACCACCCATGGAAACACATGGGGTACTTCCCTTAATCCGGATCTACTAAATCCGGATTAAGGGACGTATCCATTCCCTAGATCCAGATCTCCTTAGATCCAGATTAAAGGAGTGCGGTGGAAAAACACCCATTGTTCTCACCAATTTGGGATAGTCCTTTCCAACGTTTGCTTTCTAATTATCAGCAGTGCCAGCAGGTATTGCTGGGAGCTGGAATCCAAATTCTGGATGGGGCCAATAATACTGACATTGAACTAGACGTTAAGAGGCTAATATTTCAACATTCCCACAGACAATCCACTGGGTAATCCTGGAGAATTACTGCAATTTACCTCATAAAAGTATTTTTGTTAAGGACATCATATGGAGGGGGTCAGAGCAATACATGTCACCTTGAAGGCTTTTGAGGAAAGGCTTTAAATGCGGCAACAAATTGTTTTAATGCCAGACCAAATTTTATTGATAGCGCAGATCAACAAAATTCATCCCACTGAAGTTGCCAGGGCTTTCTGTGGACACTCTACTCCTTTCAGCATCTGACAGCTCTCCATGGCAGATTAGCTATGATCAGTATCTAATACTTGCAATTATTAATTTATACCTTTGCTATTAGCATGAGGCCAGGAGTCAGAAGACATCACCTGTGCATGTTATGGATTGTGAAGTAAGAGGAGAAGCAAAAAGAGGCTCATTCTCACGTGTTCCTTGGCTATGTTGGCAAAATCAAGTATTTTGACACAAACATGGTGCTGGATTACACTCGCTGAAGGCATTGCAGGCCTGGAGTGTCATACCAGCTCACACATTACAAGGCTTTAGATTAAGGGTGTTTTTCCACTGTCACTAGAACTACCCATTAAGTACTTCTAGTGACAGTGGAAAAACACCCTAACTGTACTGCAACTTCTCTCTAGGAAGCATCGAAGACACAAGTTTTCCATTGTGCAGGAAAAAACCCACATACACACACTGTTGTAATGCAACATTAGACCAGAGTACTGTTAATGAACACAGAAAGATATCACGAATACTATGTTGCAGGAACATTACTACATGCTTACATTAAAGTTGCATCCAGCAGTCACATTTCTAGTAAAGCCTGCAAACTTTTCTTCAGTTATCTACAAAGCTGATCTGCTTTCCCATCATTACTCATAACTTGGGAATAAAAACAACAGGCAAACTTTGTGTGGTGGATCACTCTTCCTCAGAACAGCATGAGATATCACACCTCCACAGTACGGCACAATCCTAAACCCAGCATGGCAGTTTCTCGGTGCCAATACTGCTGCGGGACCCAATACACCTAAATCCTGTCATGTGAAGTGCTGCTTTCAGTTAACACTTATAGCTTTACAGTTTATTTTAATGGCCTCTTAGATGTTCCAGGCACTGCCACACCTGCGAGCAACAGGGGCAGCTCAAACAGTGCTTGGACAGGGCACATGGCTGGGACTTCTGCCTCAGCAAATGCCAATTTTCAGGATTTCTCCACACAGTTGCACGGAAAAGAGACTCAAGGGAGATCCATGGATGAGGAGGCCAGAAGGCTTCCTTGCCCCACCAGCCAAGAAGGCTAAGTGAACAGCCAATGGAGGGGCCATTGCTGTATCCAGACATCTTCTAGCTGGCTGAAATGCATTTTGGGGTGTTTTTCCACTGTCACTAAAAGTACCCATTAAGTACCCATTAATGGGTACGTAATGGCATTTTTGTACCCATTAATGGGTACTTAATGGGTACTTCTAGTGACAGTGGAAAAACACCCATAGACTGCTTCATCGGTGAAGCAGATGATACAGGGAATGATATTCAATAGGAAATTCACCATTTTAAAGCCACAACTCAAAATATTTTGCAGACCTTCTAGAGGTTTTGCCATGGAAGCTGATATATTACTGGGATGCATTTAAAGTATGCCACATCGGCTGAGATCACAATAAGTATACTGAATTACTTATAACCTACGTATTTTTCAGAACTGAAAATTTCTAAGTCACATGAAGAGTTATAGAACAACACAAATACAAGGCTGCCAGAGATTTTCCACTATAAATGATGGAGTTACTATAGCTTAAAGAACACGCAAGAACCTACCATGTCTGCTGTGTAATGAATTTAAATAAAAACATTTCAGTTCAGATTTTAAAACAGTCAGGACACATAAGCACCAAATTTCAGTTATCTTGTATATGTTAAAGAAAGCAACAAAGGGGAAAAAAAACTCTACACATTTGGAATTTATCAATGTAGCAATTTTTTTCTAAATAAACTTGGGAAATTCCATCATTATAGATTTCACATATGAAAAAGACAAACTAAGCCCAACAAATCACTTTATTAACAAATTAATAACCAAAAACAGTACACGAGACCTTTACGTTTCTCTCCAAAACAACGAAAGAAGAGAGAAAAGCGGAAGAAGGGGACTGATTTTCAATGGCAGCAAATAATATAAGGGAAGAATAATGTGTATATCTAATTAATTAACAGCTCTGCAAGTTGTGTTTTTCAAAAGTACTATTTACTAGACAAAGAAAATATAGCATAGATCATATTCAAATTGAATATGACAAGAAAAAAATAAGGAATATTAAAATTTAAGGGAGAAAAAATATTGCGTCTCAGACAGTTACACAATTAGACACAAATTGTTTTTAAAATCTGTTTTAATACTGTATAGACTGTCAAAGTACTTTTATTTGAAGTGAATCTGTAATGCCAATTCTGCATAATTATTCCAAGCAAAGTGAATTAATCTACCATATATCATGTTTTGATATAGTTTAACATATGAGACACTTCATGCTGTGTATCAATGAATTATGGTGATGGGGTGTATTCTTCCCATCAATTGCTCTTGATGGAAATGTCAGATTAAAATGCTTCCTATTCCTTATTCAACTAAAAAATATTCATTTGGTAGTTTAAAGTCAAAGAACACCAAAACGCTTCCATGTCCCAAAAGGAGGTAGTGGTCTGTAGTTCTTCAACCCCACCCTGCTGTATGAAAATAGCAAATCTCTTTTTTAACTGATTTAGAGTTTGTCATATTGCTAGGTAAATCTGTCCTTCCAACAAACAAAAAACAAAGGCAAGTATTTCATTGGCCTTTGGCAAACTTAAAGTAGATCTTTGGAAGTCGGCCACTATTTCGACTTCAAAATAAAATATTTGGCAACCTAGATTTTCAGTGCATGACTCCTAAATGGAGGAGGACCCTCTTTCTCAAACTGCTCTGGAGAGTACAGACAGAAGCAGAAAAAAATAAGTTGCAGGTGTTACTAAAAACATTTCTGTACTGCATTTACAGATTTTTCTTGTCAGGCGTTTCATCTGTACGGTCCTGTGAAGGCAAGCATATAGAGAAGTGAATAGAAAACATATGGAACTGATTTATACATGATAGATTACTGGTAAATCTCAAAATTCTGAAGTACAAACCTACAAAATTAACAGAGTGTAACTAAACCTCCTTAGGTTTTGGCTATATAGCAGGGGCTGATCACCCTGGAGAATTAAAAAACGGCATCTTATCCTTCATTCTCCCCACTCACACACCAAAAAAGAGAGAGAAGATGTTGTAAAATCTCCATACTGTGCAGTCTTCTATTTCACAATTTCACAGTGAGAGACTAGGAGCTTAACAAGGTGGCTTTTATTTCTCCTGTTTTCTGTTCAGTTCCCTCACTTACCTTCTCTAACCTATCATCTCTCAGCCCTAAATTCACACAATCTTTCCATTTTCCTTTATATAGCCTTTTACAGCTCCTGGAAAACTGAGAAGTTGCCCATAGACAGCAATGAGGAAATCCAAAATTTTAGCACTGTGAAAAACCAAACACTGTTCTCTCAAACAACAGATACTGGTAAATATAGTCCTTGACAAATTCTGCAGTTATAAGGAGCCTCATAGTCCATGGGCCATGTGGTTGATATGGATTGAACTAATCTGGGTCCACTAATACAGACTGAGTGTGGTAAGTACAGAAAAGGCACGTCTTTGAAATTCAGTGTTAACTCAGAATGCGTAATACTGAAACATCAACACCTTATATAACACAGCTGATTTTTTTCAGCTTTACTGAATGGGAAGGCTTGGTCAACTGTATAGCTAGAAAAATTCAAAAGCCTGTAACTGATCTAGTAGTGGGCAGGTTGATGGATCTGCCTGAGGCCACAGATCCTAGATTGCCTTTCGTATTTCAAGGGTTCTTCGTTGCACATGCAATTTGACAAATATGATTGCTCAGAAAAGGGTTGAGGAAAACTTAGCTCAAACACCTTTCACATTCCGTCCTTGCAATCTGATCTCCACACTACCACTTCTGAATCACTTGGTGTTTACTATAACCTGTATACTAAAACAGCCATTCTAGTGTAGTGGCTACAGTGCTGGACTAGAATTTGAAACATCAGGATTCAAATTTCTGCACAAAGCTGGAAGTTTACTTTGTGGCCTCAAACCAGCCCCAGCTTGTTAACCTAACCTCATTTGCAGAGTTGTTATGAGAATAAAGAATAGCATTTTTAAAAGAAAAACTAAATGAAAATGCAGAAATGAATAAGTGCTTTTGTTGTTTACCATGTATCAAGTTAACTATCCTGACATGTCAAGGAAAGACAAACAGTGCTGCAAATATTACTACTGAAATCTGACCAACTAATATTTATGTGATCATTTACAGTGTGGCCAATCAAAACGGTTCAGTTCTTGAAGTGTCTATCTGATTAGCTCTGCTCCTCCTGGATTCACAACCACAATCCCTCTCCTAATATCCTATGTCTGTGATCTGCTCACATACAGTAAACCATGACTTGTACTGTAATGTGACATGCCAAAATGCTAGTTCTCTTCAAGAAGAATCTATGTTCAAAGTAAAGTGTTTTTCTGAGTTTTTCCTGCCTTGTTGTCCTCTGCATTACTAGTAAAAGAACATCACGTTAACTACATATCCTTGCAGAAATAATTCCAAGATGAAGCTGTGTCAGTCTGGATAACCCAACAAAAAAATGGGTGTGTGCGTCTAGTAGCACCTTAAAGACTAACAAAGAGAAATGAGCAGCAGGAGCTTTCGTAGACAAAAGATGTGGAATCTGATGAAGCAGACTGCCGCAACCTCTTTCTGTTAGTCTTAAAGTGATAGTAGAATCCCCCCCCCCAATGTTTTTTAGTTTTTTAAAAGAAAGAAGTGGTGCTCTGGAAAAAGTGAGGAACTGACCATTTTTCTTTTGGATGCAACATAGCTTCAGTCTAGGAAGTTCTGCTTTAGCAACTCTGCTGCTTTGGTCACTTACCTGCAATTTTTTATGTTCTTTTGAAAGGTGATCATATTCTTTTCTAAGGCTTTCATACCGTTTCTTCGATGCAGACATTTCATCTGTTGCCTTGGTGAGAGCTGAAGGATATAGGAACAATACTATTCAATGCACGGATAACTGCATTTTGGCTGAAGGAGTATGCATTAAAAGGATTTTAAACCAAACTTTTATATTTTAATAGTAAAAATGATAAGTTAGAAACGGATTGTAATCTGTACAGGCCCAAACCAAAGCAATGTGTGACAAATTACTGTTCAACGCAGATTATGTGAGGGAAGTAAACTCTATTTAGATGTAACAAACTTTACAGGATCTTGAAAAGAAAAACTTGTGACTGAAAGGAAAGCGCCTGATAGGCAAGAATGCTTCAGAGTTTGTGGAAAGGCCAGCTGAAGCAGAGAACAGGGGGTAATCCCTGCAAAAAACCCTTAGATTCAGGTGTTAACATGATCTTAATAGCATTGCAAAAGCAGACTTGACTTAATACACAAAACCCTCCTAATACATATACAACACACTCATGATCTAGACCTCACTTTAACTTTTTTAAAAGTATCACTATTACATATAAGAAATACAGTCGGAACCCCATATCCAATGATTCGGTAACCAGTTTCAGTTAACCACGCTCACCAGATCAGTCCCCCTACCCCCAGCAGGCATAGGAGAAAAGCACCCAGAACCAGAAGGCCTATTTTGGCCTCTGTAGAGCATTGTAATAGGCACATGATGCCACCAGTGCCCATCCCAAAATGTAAGGGAATGCACAGTACATGGGCATGAGGTGTCTGGTGGCATCACATGCCTATTCCAAAGTTCTCTGTAGGCCAACATAGGCCTCCTGGAGGCCAGAAAAGCCCTTCCAGTTCTGGGATTGCACGACCCCAGAAACGGAAGGCCTATTTGCGAATATCCAGTTTCAGATAACCACGGTAGGAGCCGGAACGTATCCCCAGGAGATACAGGAGTCTGGCTGTAATCCAATTTTTTTAAAAAAGTAAGTCTGTACAATTTTAGTTTGTTACAGAAGATGTTGTGATATTATACCACACACCTTTCCTTCCCTTTTCCCTTTCTTGTTAACTTGATTCAGAGAACTAGTTACTATCTGTTTCAAGAAGGATTCAGTTGTAACTAAAAACAAGCTTATCTCTAAACACAGCCAAAATATCTAGAGATAGTTGAAGGTGACCAAGAGAGGGAAAAAAACACCCACTGCATTGTTACTATGTTTTGACAAAAATACACTTTTTACAGGACTGCTCAAGAGGTTTTAGCAGAAGAATGTCACAGTCCACTGCAAGGAAAGTTTTCCTCAGTGGAGGCAGAACTCCAATTTTCCACTCATTTTCTTCTTCCACTCCTGTCTCCTTTATTCACCCAGGTCCCCTTCCTATCTCTAATCTCTTATGTTGCCATAATATCTGTCCTTCCTCCTTTAATAATTCAATACATGTACGCAAACATCACAGTGACAAGTTCAGTGTCATATAAGACACGATAAGACAAGCCAGTACAAATGTTCACATCTGCATTGGAAACGGTAGACAATTTTAACTTAATAAAATCTTTGAAGAGTATACATCATGGTATGCTGTTACATACGGTAACCTAGATGATTTATGATTATGGCTTACAAAAAGGGATCAGAATGGTACCAGAGCAGTAAGGGAGATCTAGGGACTGAAATATATTTTTGTATGTAATGTAACTCTGCGTCTTTATAAAATAAACATTTAACCAACTTTTAGTAAGTGGGTGTTTTTTCAAGAGTCTATATGCACACGGAGGAATCAAACTTGGAAACTTTAAATGAAGACGCTGCCCCAGATCATCCCCCTAGAAAAATAAAATTTACAAAACTAAACATATTCAGAAATCATATCCCCTACTCTGCCTATTTTCTTATTAAGGCCTTTTCTGCCCTGGGCCTCATTCTGGATTATATCCACATGCTTGTGCAAACTACAAGGATTTTCAAATTTTGACCATTAAATTAACTCAATTGCCACAATATTTCATGTTATATTACTGCATACCTACCTAAGCAAATAGAGAGAGTTCATCAAGGAGGACAATGTTCTTATTAAGTTTATTTTGTATACAAAGCATGTCTGTTTATAAGAGGTAGGAAGCATTGTGTAAACCTTACTTTATTCCGTCTCATTTCAAAGGTCTGTTTTTGACATCTGCTTAAGCACAGACTCTGATAATCAAACTTTCAATAATTTCATTAAATAGATATATTAGAGCACTGAAGTGCAAGAATATCAAAGCACTTTCACATAATTTTAAGTCTTTTTACTTAGACGCTCAATTAGACCATGCTGACATCAAAGAAAAACACCTCTCTTTCTTATCCATCAGTTCCTCCGTTTTTCCCACACTGTGCTGTCATGTAATAAAAGCTACTTATTCCAACAGTTGCCCATTGTTACTGACAGAGCAAGAAATTATGAGCCGGCATGAAGTTTGGTACATTAAATGTACATGGCATTAATATAACTGACATGATTTATATTTTGTTGCATAAATAAGGCAACAGTCTTTACCAAGCACCATCGAAGTGCCCCCCCAAATCTGATATATAGTAACAAATCATCTTCATTCAACAAGGATAACCCCACTAGCAGATCATTTATCCCAAAATTAAAAATGAAAAGCGTGACTGTTTAGATATTTTTATTACACGAACACAGTAGAACAGTGGTTCTCAACCTGGGGGTCGGGACCCCTTTGGGGATCAAACTACCCTTTCAGAGGGGTCACAACAAGTCTCGCTCATCCCTTCCCTCCCACCTCCCAGCTGCTCCGCCCCTGCGGTTGGGGGTCTCCACAACATAAGGAACTCCATTAAGGGGTCGCGGCATTAGGAAGGTTGAGAACCACTGCAGTAGAAGGAAACAGTAAGATTGACTAGTCATAAATACACAGTGATGATGATGATAGATAGTAACCCATGTAATCAACTATACAGCAGAAAAAGCATAGAAGAAGGATAAAATAATTTCCACCCCTCTTTGCACTCTTATCCTTATCAAGGCCTGGACAGAAGTGCTTTGTTTTCCTTCAGTGTTAGGAGGATGTACTAAAAGACAGCTGGGCCTTAGCCACACTGGCAGCACAAAGGTGACCAGCAGAAGCTCCCAGCACTTGCTCCTCTACCTTGCAAGGAAAAAGAAGAGACCCTGTTTAGCACTGCCCCACCACAAGAGAAGTAATCTTGGCTAACCAATCTGCACAAGCAGCCTAACTAAAATGTGTACTGCCAGCAATATCTGCAAACCTTCCTCTCTTGCACTAGAAGTAACATGGCATCATTTCATTGCTCAATCAGCACAAGGAGAATCTACCTCAAGCAGTGACTTTTGAGCAGCCGTTCAGTGCTGTTCAGTTCTGTCTTCTGTTCCAGTTCAGACACTGAAGCCAAGACCCAGAAATAGCTGCTTTCCTCAGTTTGTCTTCATGTTATAAACCACTGACTAAAGTGAATTAGGCCGCATCCCCATTACAAGCTTAATTCGGTTTCGATACGGTTTCAATCCTCGCAGACCCCACATGACTTTGGCTTAACATGGTTGCCACGTGTTAAATCGCCCCAAAGCGTTGTAAATGTTAACCCTCATTTCAACAGGTCTCACTCTGGTTCGGGCGCTTGATATGTGTTACATTTTTTACTGCGGGGACCCTACCATTTTAAGGGATGAGAATCCATGTTTAGGGTTTCCCTCCCCCAATAGCTTGCTTCCAAAGATAGTGATTTCAGTGTAAAAATCCACCCTTTACAGCAGCCGCTACACTGTAGGGCCGCATCCCCATTATAAGCCACATACGATCCTCAGAATCCGGATCCAATGCAATTGAGTTGAAAGTAATGGGACAGGCAAATTTGCGTTTGCATCCAGTTCTATTATTTCGGTTTAGGGGAACTCGATTAAGCTTATAATGGGGATGCGGCTTTCAAGTGAATACAGCAAATCAACCATTCTAGCTAATAAAACTCCTGTGCTTAAGCACACAACTGCACTTGGAGATACAAATTCCAAGAATTCCTTTTCAAAGAAGAGAGGGAGAGATATTTTTGCTCAAAGATTTACACTAATTACCTGCGTAGCTCTAATCACAGATTTTCAATGAGAGTCTTTCACAGGCTGTTTGTCAGATGGGCGGCAGTTTGTGTAAGCGTTCTGCAAAGTGCAAGGCGTTTGCACGAATTGTGCATTTAGGTCATCATGTGCACTTCCTGCAAAACTTGGTAGATGCTACAAAAATTCACTGGAGACCTGACCATCAATGGCTATAACCCTATGACTATCTCTAGTATAGGAAGGGGGGGTGCAACATGGCCAACTCTGCCCTGAGACTTCTGAATTTAGTACAAAGAGCTCTGGGGCAACAATGCAGTCTAAAAATGTCATGAGTGAACAGCAGTTTTATTAAAGAGGGAAAAAAGAGCTTAAAAAGCAAAATGACAGCTTGATTTTGCACAGCTCCCAATCTTGGGCACCAGATTCCATATTCTCCTAAGAATGTTACCATTGTGTCAAGTAAAGGACTCTTTCAGGCTAATTCATCTAAACATTTGGGCTAGAGGATGAAGCTGAACTTTTTGGATTACAGGCAGGAGATGCATTTCTATATGCTAGATTTTAAAACATATTTAATGTTTTATGAATGTTTGGAAATATTTATGCTTATAGGGTAAAGCAGACTGGATTTAGGGCAGTGGTTCTCAACCTTCCTAATGCTGCGACCCCTTAATGGAGTCCCTCATGTTGTGGAGACCCCCAACCATGGGGGCAGAGCAGCTGGGAGGTGGGAGGGAAGGGCAGTGGGAGACTCGTCATGACCCCTCTGAAAGGGTAGTTTGACCCCCAAAGGGGTCCCGACCCCCAGGTTGAGAACCACTGATTTAGGGTGTTTCCACACTTACTGCTTGAAATCCGGATTTCTGAAATCTGTCCCTGGGAAAATCCGTCTGAAATAGGGATGGATCCAAATGAGGCCTAACGCATCCGTACATGCATTGGGAGAATGGTTAATGAGGAACGCATTGTGCAGCTGCTGTGTGGACACCGCAGCACCGATATCCAGAAGGATCAGGCGGAACTTGGCGCACGTCCAATATGAAGCAACTGCGGGATGGACTACATAGCCGGAATGTGGTGCTCCCGCCTCATTCAACATGGCGACTTCCGGTCCTGCCCACATCCATTCCCTATCCTGTCCCTGTGCGGAAGCATCCTCCTTTGATCTGGAATTTGCAAACAGGAAACCTAACTTTTCAGGTCTTCCTGAAAACCGGACTGGGCGGCCTCTAGACGCCATTAGAGATGGATCTCACACGAGGCTGTGTGGAAACGGCGTCCTTGAAGGGGGCCCTATTCCGTCCCGCTGAGCGGAAGGTGCCTTGTGGATGTGTGCCATATGGGTCCTTATCAGGTGTTTAATGGGGTCTTGAGGGCCTGTGCGGAAACACCCTTAGTGTCTATGCTAAATGAATATGACTATTGACTAGTTTACTTGTAGGTATGAACTTCACATTAAAACTACTATATTTTTAGCTATGTAAGACTCACATTTTTCCAAAACAATTTATCCTAAAATTATCCTGTCTCCTATTTTTTAATTTGACTTTCAAAAACATTTCTTGGCAAATTATAGGTGCATGTTATATGCTAGTTTATCTTATATGTTACCAAATACGGTACGTGTTCTGCACACAGAACAAGAATTATATTTTACTTGCCTTGTCTTACTAACACAAGGTCAAAAGTAACCTAAGTCAAGAGGTTCCTTTCAGTGTAGTAAATAATCAGAGAGGTAACAAGTCTTGCAAGATCCAGAACACACACACACAACCAGGAAAACTTCTGTCTTTATATGATGCCTTTTATCTCAATGTTGTTTCACCAAGACAGTCTAAGTCAAATGTGGAAACTAAAAATAAGGAAGATCTGGTTACAGGGAGAGAAAAAAAAAACCACCTTAAATTTGTCCCTTTTGCTCCCAAGAAAGAAGTAATACCTTCTGTTATAGACATAGCAAACCTTCAGTTTAACAGATTAAACTGAGAAAAATCTGTCTTTTAAATAGGAGACTATTATGCATTTAAATGTTCTCCTAAATTTATTGATTCGAAACAGAAAAAGTTTGCCAGTCATGAAGAGGAGAGGTTATTTAGAGCCTGAACACTTGTGCAGAAATTGATTTTGGACTTTACAGTGTCCACACATGGATTCACAAAGGGAATTTGGGCTTGAAGAAGTTGCTGATTTTCAACTGAATGGTTTGCTAGAAATTCATCCATTAAGATAGAAGTCCATTAAATCACTTAAATTGAGTCTTAAACAATTTCTTATACTGCACATAAAAATACTTTTCAATGAGCACACAAACCTAAGCCCAGGCTTAATCTTTTGAGCCTTCAAGCTGTCCTGTCTTACTGATATGTTTCACTTCTGACCACCAGGCAGCACTTAATTTAATAAAGAGCCCAAGCATGATGCTTTTTTTGAAGAAGCATGTTCCAGTTCTCTGAAAACAGAACAATTTTTTTGTCCTTTTTTAGATACAGCTGAATGCTTATCCCACAAAGGCAGGGATTAAAGTCTGTGCTGTGATGCATCTACCAACCATTGCTAGGTACGTCCACAAATGTTCAAAACATTCAAAATTAGATTGAATTTGTTCAAATTTGGACATTTACATTTGAATCAAATGTCCATAAATTCGAATTTAAAGATTCGAACAAATTTTGAATTTTTGAATCTATTCGTGTGAATTATTCGGACAAGTGTATGTGTACAGATAAGTTCACAATGCGTACTTGCCCATACGCATCTTTCCCACATCCGTACAGGACAAAAACGGGATGCATATGGGATAACTGCAGGATGTGTATGGATGCAAACAGGATGCTTATGGATGCCTGTGGGCACATGAATGTTGTCGACATTTGTATTTTGCAAATTTGAATTGAAAATTCGCACACATAGATTCGAATAGAATGCGAATACATTCGAATTTTAAACATTAGAATAGATTTGAATTTTGGATATTCGATTTGAATCGAACTAAATCCTGAAAACTGCATTCATGCACAACCCCTAACCATTGCACATGAAGAAAAATTAAAAGCACTATGCAATTGTGGTACTAAGGGTCAAGATACCATAAAGTGCTTTTAATTTTTATTCAGGCGTACAGTATAATTTGTTTGTTCCACTTCTAGGAAAGGGCACAGAAGCAAAAAAACAAAAAACTACTTTCCTTTCTTAAACAACTTTCTCACTTCCAAATACAGTAACAGTGCAAATGCTATGGATGTACCCAGAACATTCTTCATTACAAACGTAAAGTGGAGCAGCATTTTCTTAGCAATTAGAAATTTCCTATGAGAAGTGTTTAATAGCAACTATTTGCAAATGAAAAACTGGAGAATTTAACTAATAAATCTTTGGAAGTATGAAAGCCTTCCTACATAGCAGAGGTCAGAAGGATCACGCTTCACAACGAAGATTGCTGGAATGACCTTTGTGATCTTTTTTTAATGCACAAAAACTTAGAAATCAACACTAGTATACAGTACAGGTAAAAGACATCACTCCTGAATACTGGTGAATGCCAAATACCATCTCAATGACAAATCACATTTAACACTGTGGGATGACAAATGATGCTATGGCCTTATTTATTATTTGACTCCACCTCAAGAAAAATTTATTAGTAAAAAATGTTGACGTTTTTAAAAACAAGGTATTATAATTATGTACTTACGGAGGTTAAATATTTTTAATAATCATGAATCATCACCTAGGGCCGTGCATGAATATTCATATTATTCATTATTCGTACGAATTTGGCTGAATTCAGACATTCAAATTCAAACCAAATGATGGCACACTCGAATACTGACATTCAGGTTTGAATCAAATGTTTCGATACGTTCGTACAAAGCTTTGTTACATTCGTGAACTTGGGAGGTGGGAAAGCGGCTGCCCCGGTCACAACTGCAATGGACCCAGAGTGGATTTGAAGCGGACTGAGGGAAGATTCAGAGTGGATTCAGGGTGAATTTGACACGTTCCGAGCAGATACATATGGGGTATATATTTGAACATTTGTATTGAATGTGAATCCTGCCACATTTGAAGATCTATTTGAACAAATACAAATTTTCTTGCATTCCATTCGATATAAATCGAATGCCCCCCCCAATTTTTTTTTGTGTACATCTCTAATTGAATATTGTACATTTCCTAAGCCTAGGAAGGTTAAAAAGGCAAAATTACTTACAGAGTAACACTGATTAGTTTTTATGCATAGATGCAGTAATTTAAATGTATAGTATGTAATTGCTAATTTGTTTTGGCCGAAGGTTATAACTCCCCTTATTGACTATTTGGTCAGAAGCATGATATACTGATATGCATCCCTGCCTGAATATATGTGTACATGCACCCACACGCGGTACACCCACACACCATACATGGGTCTCACACACACACATCACACTTCATTATCAAGGTTTGTAACAGAGGCCAGAAGAAAAACACCGAGAGAGCTGTATCCAGATGTTCATGCAAAATATCTGATTTAAGATGTTTTCAGGCTATCCTTTTTGTTTTTAATCAAAACCCTGTTAACTGGGCTTCTAAGTCTGACAAACATGAAAAAGTAAAATATGTAAAAATGTCCATACCATTTGAAGTTTTCTTTAATTCTGTTTTTAATTTTTCCACTTCCTCCTTTAGTTTTTTGTTTTCTTCATCAGATGATTTTTTAGTTTCATATTTTGTTTCTGTGTCAAATGACTGGCAAGGAGAAAAATCAGCAATCATTTCTATTCATTTCAAGTATTTCAGAGTAGCAAAAACTGATAATAATGAACTACTGCTTGGAGTCAAACCCAAATTGTTTTTTCTGTCTTCTCCATTGGAGGCTCAGTGGCTTGTATAACATTATATTCTCCTCCTGGCTCATATATATATATGGGTATCATTTTCACAGAGTTCTTTATATTCCCAAGCATTCGAAAAACTTCCAAATAAACCTTCCTATAAATTGAAAATATTAAAGACTAATCTATACTAAAGGTATGCAAAACGTTCCAACTTAAACGTTCTGCACATAGGAACAGGGTGTTCTGGTTGC
This sequence comes from Aspidoscelis tigris stejnegeri, assembly GCA_023333525.1. NCBI lineage: Eukaryota > Metazoa > Chordata > Lepidosauria > Squamata > Teiidae > Aspidoscelis > Aspidoscelis tigris. Next base: position 76,726,038 of record JALMGA010000005.1, on the reverse strand, counting down.
CTTGAACTTGGAATAATTCCCCCTTTCAAAAATGACTGAAAATGAAACTAAGGATAAAACTACTGCTTGTTTTTGCTAGAACACTGTGAGCTCCAGCCTTCTTGACCATCAGCTGAATGCTGAATGGTGAGGATAGCAAGAACACTGGCAAAAAGGAAAGTACTCATTTTTTCTGCAGTGCTCTTGCTGCTGTCCACTTAATAATCAGCTGGTCCCCAGATATCTTCCTGTTTGGTACCCGAGGGCTTTCCTCTTTTGTAGGCAGTGCTGCCAAAAGGAGAAAGACGACTGGTGAGGAAGATGGTTGCTAGAGCAGTGGTTCTCAACCTGCTCTTTCACAGGGGTTGTTATGAAGTAGCAATGAAAATAATTTTATGTTTGGGGGTTAGGGTTAGGTTGGGGGTCACCACAACATGAGGAACAAGGGAATGTTGATAAGTGGGGGGGGGGAGTGGAAAGGGATTATTTTATAAACTATTATTTTAGTTTTGTCTTTATGTCATGTTTTGTAAATTAATTCAAGATGACTTATGGAAAGTGGCAGATAATTGTTTTGAAATAAATACGAAAGTGAGCAGCCAAGCAAGCTCTTTGGATCTTAACTAAAACTGTTAAATGGAGTTACAAAGAAGCAGACAAATACTTCAACTGAAGTATGAAACATACTTGCTGTAGTTTTTCATTCTCTGCCAAGTATTTCCTGGCAACTGCACTAGTGCTTTCCACTTGGGTCTCCAGAGCTTGCTGGTCTCCCATCCCTTGGGCAAGCATACTAATAAGGGAAACGGTCCGTCTTAATACACTGCAGAAAAAAAGAAAGCCACAAAATCTTTAAAGCAAGGTCCAATAATACTATAAGCACCATTACAATTGCTCCTCCCGAGTATGGGTCACAAATTAGTTTTGGAAATCTGAGAGCGCGAGAGTCACGCTCCAACTATTGTTGCTTCTTTAGTGTTCCTGGGAGTAGTTCAGCATTAAATCAGATCCAATAGCCGCAACAGCAAAAATCATTAGGAAAGAGGGTCTCCCTCTCCTCCTGTCTTGGTCCTTAGCCATCAGTCTAGAACAGTGGTTCTCAACCTGGGGGTCAGGACCCCTTTGGGGGTCGAAGTACCGTTTCAGAGGGGTCACGAAGAGTCTCCTGCCACCCTTCCCTCCCACCTCCCAGCTGCTCCACCCCCGTGGTTGGGGGTCTCCACAACATGAGGAACTCCATTAAGGGCTCGCGGCATCAGGAAGGTTGAGAACCACTGGTCTAGAATCTCCACATCTCTATACTGTTACCTGGCAGAAGAGCTGTACACTTTGAAAGAGAGGACCATGGAGAGTTCCACTTTCCCATTCCCTCCATTTGGCTTTTGAGCTTGTGTGTTTGGTACCTGATCCCTACAGGTGCACAGGTCTGACAGTCTAGTTGTTAAGGAGCCGGACTCTTATCTGGGAATACCGGGTTTGATTTTGTCTTCCTCCACGAAGCCACCTGGGTGACCTTGGGCTAATCACAGCTCTCTTCTGAGCTCCCACAGCCCTACCTACCTCACAAGGTGTCTGGTGTGGGGAGAAGAACAGAAAGCTTTGTCAACCACTTTTGAGTCTCCTGAAATGGGTGAGAAAAGCGGGGTAGAAAAGCCAACTCCTCTTCTTCTCTCCTCAATCTCCATTTTTCCTTTCCAGCCTGGGAGATGACTTTGAAGGCGAGAACCGCATTCTGGTACCCCCTTGGTTTTGTTATTTTCATAGCAAGAACAGTGCTTCCAGGTAGATCACAGGACCAGGTTGGATGATGGGTAACTTTAGCCAGGAGAAGCTATTTATCAGCTAAGTTGGGAGACTGGATTGCTGGGCACTGTGAGGCTGCTGTTTAGAACTGTCAGGGACCCCTGGGTTTGGCTTGACTACACATGACATCACTGCATCCACCAGAAGACTCTGCCTCCCTGTTTTAGCACAGTTCCACTGCTGCACTTAGACTCTGGTTACAGTTCCTTACTCTTGATACTCTGTGCTCTTGCCTGCATTGCCCTACAGAAGACAACAGCCCATTACTTAATATTGTAGGCTATTGTAGCTTTGGAATAAAATTGTTTGTTTACATCTGCATCCATTTTTGCCTTGGAACTCCTTCTGTTCTCCTGGCAGCAACACACAACGGCCAATCACAATCTGCTCAGAGCAGTTTCTTAAACCAATCAATTAACTTTAGATCCTGCTGGAATAACAAGACTCAAATACTTCCCCCAATAAAGCCAGCTTGTTCCCCGCCTTTCATATCACTATATTCTGCTCAATATTCTGTCCTCTTTAGCTACTGTGCTGCTGCATAATTTACTGTAGAATAGGCTTGCCAACATAAGAATTCCACTGCTGTGTTCATTCCATTGAGCTATTACTGAATTCTGTCAGCTTATGTGTCTTCAGTACAGGGGCTACAGACTAACAGGGCTGAACCCTAAAATCTTATTCCAAAGTGCAGAATTACAGGTCTCTTCCACTGTATCATAGCAGGAATATATAGAATCATTTCCTTGGAAGCTGTTCCATACCAACTTTGTTGCTTTCTTGAAGCATAACAGCAACCATTTCATATGCAGAGAAATAAGTAATTCTACTATATGCTTTCTACAGTGATATAATCCTTTGAGAAGCCCAATTTGTTTACCTTAATAATAGTTTAAAAATATATTTCTAGCTTCAGATTATTCTTCACTTTTATCAACAAAATTATTCCAGCATTTACAAGCAACTATTTACCACCACTGCATTCTTATCCAGATTGTACATTCAATACCTTAAAAACGTGAACATGAGCTACTTTTTAAATTTTTGAACTGTTTCCTGTAAGAGTTATAATAAATTGCAGAATTGTATAATTATACTTACAACCAAAGGAACAAGGAGAATCCTGAGATATAAAGATTCCTTTGTGACCTAAACAATTTCATCTGAACATGTTCAAACGCGCTGGCAGTTGTATGTGGAGTTTTCTCACTTATGTGCAAGTTAGAGTACTTCCTCACTTCTCTTACTGCATCTATGAATAAAAAAAGATTAATTGTGCATTTTTCTAAAGCTTTAATCTCTTAGTTTAAGATTATATGCCAAGCTTCAATACCAACAGACACTACTCTGTGCATCATTTTTCCCCAAGAGAAGGCTTAGACTTGTGTAAGAAAAGCAGAGCATGAAACGGCAGCAGGAGAAAAGGAAATAAAGAGGAAAAGAGCCACCAAAGGGACCACAGAAACTGGTACCGTATTTTCCGGCGTATAAGACGACTGGGCGTATAAGACGACCCCCAACTTTCCAGTTAAAATATAGAGTTTGGGATATACTCGCCGAATAAGAAGACAACAACCGGCGTATAAGACGACCTCTGACTTTTGAGAAGATTTTCCTGGGTTAAAAAGTAGTCTTATACGCCAGAAAATACAGTAAATAATCAACACATAGGTTCATAGCTGGGAATTCTGCCATTGGCTGGGCCAGTAAAACACAAGTGAAATGCCGCCCTGTGTCCAGTTAATGCACCAGCCTTCAACCCTTGCCAAACTGGAATCAAAGGGTGTTTTTCCACTGTCATTAGAAGTACCCATTAAGTATCTATTAATGGGTACTTAATGGGTACTTCTAGTGACAGTGGGAAAATACCCATAGTGTGCTGGGAGCAGAACACTTGAGAAAGGTGACCCATCTATTCCTATACTTATTTGAGCTGGATGATACCAACAGCAAAGTATGCAACTAAATTCAAACTCTCTTCTCTTTTTACTCCTTTTCTCATCAATATTAAGACTCCTCCCTCAGCTCAAATGGCATTATGAACAGGCACCATTTGCTTTTAACTGAAGTGCTGCTACCTACAGTTCAAGAATTTCACCCTTTTTCACTTAGGCACGTTGTACATGACACACCACAGTACTGAACCATGTACAGGTCCCAATTAGATTGTGTTTTAGAGTAATTCAATACCGATTCTATCAGTACTCTTCAGCTGAGTCTATTTTGTGTTGGAGATATGAATCCATCAAGAATGATGGTTCCACTCCTGCCTTAAGATATCCACATTTTATTCATCCTGTCTGCATAACAGATCTGTATGTGTGTTTTTCCACTGTCACTAGAAGTACCCATTAAGTACCATTAACAGGTACTTCTAGTGACAGTGGAAAAACACCTTATATCTAAGGTCAGTAGTGCAGTGTGCAAAATACTCCACCAACAAAAGGAGGAACCTTTTTGATCCTTATCTTTCCTGGCTCATAAACTACCTTATTACGTTTATCAAATTGAGATATCCCCCATGCTAATGATGAGGAAATAAGGTACAGGCATAAAAAGAATGACCTCAATCTGAAAGTACTGTCCAATATGGCTTGCTAAAGGTGGTCACATTTTGTTATTCAGATTCAGTAGCAGTCCACAGATCAGGCCTGCAGGACAATGGGATAAGGGGGAAGCTTCAGTTGGAAGCCTCACTCTTACCTGACTTCCTGTTCCACAAACCATCACCTCAGAAGCCAAGGACACCATTTTAACCTCTCGGACTCACTGGGGATAACTTATTTGAGAATATAATTGGCAGAAGTTGGTGTCCAAACATTCTTCAGTGGGACAAGATAGAATATTCAATAGAATTTTCTTTCCACATTTTAGTAAATACAGAAACAGGAAATTACTTTTGAAGTGGCAGTGTCATTCCACAGGTCTTTGACCACACCACCTGGGGTATCCCAACACTAACACAGATCTATTGCTACAACACTTGGTACCTTTCACCAAACACACACAGATTACTATGCTCAGCAGCACCCACACAAAATTATCACACATAACTGCAGTGTATCATTGAACACAATCCTGACCAGCAGGTGGTGGTAACAGAACACAAGTTAACACAAAGGGGTTTTTTTGGTTGTCAGAAATATTTACAAACATAATACAACCAAACGTATAGGAAAAAATGAAGGTATTGTCCTTTTCACTTCCTACGTAGAACAGCAGTGTTTTCCGGATGAGATTTTAGGTGCTGGAAATTTGTAAACATGTATAACACCTTTTCACATTAACTGCTAATGCAGTTAAGTTCACAGCATATGCAGAACAGTTTTTTCTGCTTTTCGTTTGACTCTTCCTGTCTTGCAAATCTTTAGCAGAAAAGACAGACAGCAAATCTTCATTGTACTCATTTCTTGCAGATCTTGTTTACCTTTTGAGTACAAGATATAATGATTGCCTGTAGCGATGGGTACTAAGACAAATATGATTTTGAATTTTTAAATCCAGTGTATTTGGAAAGCTGTTTTTCTAAAAATTGCCAAGGAAACTGATATGAAAATTGGACTGTATAAATAAAAGTTGATATGAATACTACCCACAGAACGAATCACCAACCAAATTTAAGCATTCTCAGGTAATGCAAAAAAAGCATTAATTTTGTTTATATAATTGATGAATATGCAAGTTCCACAGTTTGGCTCAGATTTCCTTACTATTCTAGTCTAACCCCAACATCAGAGGGCTCCATTGCAGGAGTGTAGCTTTTTAAAATAAAGTGATTTCCACAAACCAGGCACATAGCTGTTTCTCTTACTGTATTAGTTCAAGAATAACTAAAAGAATAGTGACATCTACTGATCATTTGAACTAACTTCCTGCGACAATAATTCACTCACTCTCCCATGCCATATTAGAGTCTTGATATCTAAATACTTGGAAAATATGGTTTGCCTCCAGTTAAGCTACTTTAATACAAAATTAATATAGAGTTAAATGAACAATCCTCCAAGCAAATATTCAAGTGATTTGTTTAGTACAGTAATACCAATCTGCAAGAAAAAAGGTTTCCACTTACCAAGAAATAAAACAATTAATAGAACTATAATTGTAAGAAATGCCTTATTCCAATAGGTTCTAATTACATTCCAAACAGGGATCGTAAAAATCTTCTGCCATCTGAAAAACAGAGTTGTGATATCTGAAACAATCTAACAAGTAAAAAGACAACCACATTAGTGTTCCTAAAATTCCCCAGGATTCTTTTTTTTTTTCAGATGCTTTTAAAACTGCAGTAGGTTTTGATATTAAAATTCAGCATATGCGATAATAAGAACTCTGAATTGCTGGGCACAAAAGAGAGAAACTCCCCAGGTACAGTTTTGTCCATCTAAGCAGCAGTGATATACAAGGGCATATTATGGGCAATTTAGAGACCAGCTTACAAAGCCTGTATCTAATGAGATAGACTAGGTGTCTTTTGCATCCAGGTTTAATGAGACTAATTTACTGCCTTCAGATCCTCTTAAAGCCTTATTCTTAAGGTGAAAATCCCTTGATGTGTGTATTTAGTTCACACCTTCACTTATCAGATTAGTAGCACTACATCAATGCATAAGCTATGAACTTGGGACATATTATTTATTTACATTTTTATCCTGCCGTACACACAGAGGTCTCTGGGCAGGTAACATCTAAAATCAAACATCATTTAAAACAGTGGTTCTCAACCTTCCTAATGCCACGACCCCTTAATGGAGTTCCTCATGTTGTGGAGACCCCCAACCACAGAGGCGGAGCAGCTGGGAGGTGGGAGGGAAGGGTGGGGGGAGACTCGTCGCGACCCCTCTGAAAGGGTAATTCGACCCCCAGGTTGAGAACCACTGATTTAAAACAATAACAGCGTCCGCCAGTGGAGAGAAACATGTGTCCTCATTTAGCCGAAGGCCAGGGCAAAGAGGTGTGTGCTCACTGCCTTCCTAAATGTGTACAATGAAGGTGATGGTCTCCCCCTTGAGGTGTGTCTATTACATATTATTTAGAGAATAAGAACAAACCAATGATAGCTAAAAATGCTACACTAGGAAGAAAGAAATTGGCCATCAATGCCCCGTCAATATTTCAAATTGGATGTCTCTGTCTCCTCAATGACTCTCTAGGACAGCAGTTCTCAACCTTCCTAATGCCACAACCCCTTAATGAAGTTCCTCATGTTGTGGGGACCCCCAACCACAGGGGCAGAGCAGCTGGGAGGTGGAAGGGAAGGGCAGCGGGAGGCTCGTCGCGACCCCTCTGAAAGGGTAATTCGACCCCCAAAGGGGTCCCGACCCCCAGGTTGAGAACCACTGCTCTAGGAAAACTGTTTTTGTTTTACCTCAGGTGTATAGCCCCTATTGATGTCACACTCTTTCATCAGGTCTGTTGGGAATATATACACAAACAAACTGTACAGAAGATACATCAGCAGTTACATTACAGTATTTATAAATAAAATCAAGGAAGATCACAATAACAAAATGTGTTGATATATTCTGTCACTAGCTAGCAAAACATCATTAATTCCTAGTATGATTTATAAAAGCATTTCTGATAATAAACATCGTGAACAGCCATTGTAACCTTACTCCCAAGAAAGACTGCCATTCTGAAAATCTAAACACACCAAAGTTCATGCTTACAGTACATTAGAATAATACATTTTTTTTAATTTACTTTTTGGTAAGACAACCTTTAGATCATCAAATGTTGCAGGAGTGCAACTCTCACAGCCATGAAGCAAGAAGGTCTGTGGAGGTAAGGAGCAACTTGCTGTTTTCCTCAACAAGTACTCTTTGCTGTAACATTTATAATCTTGCAGCATTTGACAGCCTGTAGTTTGAGCACAACTGCTTTAAGTTTTTTTTACAATGCAACACAGTCCTTTGAAAAATATATTAACCATAATACAGGCACAACATTTTTTTTAAAAAAGTACTAGTATTTTTCTTATATTACTAGTGGAACTTATACAGAAATCTAGTTCTATATAAAAAAAGTCTACACTATTTAGTGCTTGAGAAGGGCCCAGCCTAATTGTTTTATCTTGGATCAGAGATCAACAGATGAGCCAGTGGCACATACTAAACAGCCATTAGCCAACACTTTAAAAGATGGCCTTATAAAAGTTGGCAAGTCACTGTATTGTTCTTTTAAACCTAGCCTATGTGCAAGAGAGGTTTAACACAAAACCCATACAAAACCAGGTTTGCAGTTAAATATGCCTTATTATTACTACAGCTATTAAAAGGCAGCTAATACATCAAACACGATTTGTACAATACCTCTTCATTTTCTGCCATCCATCATTTAGTTAAAACGTTCTTTTAGTCAAACTTCTGCTTAGCTACATACTATTACCTTGGTTCTGTTTTTGCTTTATTTCTCTTCTAATTGTTTTCTTAAGGTACTGTTTTGTCTGTTCCTTATCTGTTCGCTTGGGATTTCATAGGACAGTATAAAATAAAATACAATTCAATAAAATACAATTAAGACTTTAAACTTTCAGAGACCCTCTCATTTAAGTTCACTTTCAAATAAGATCTGGGAAGTTCCTTTACTGGCAATATTTTTTAAAAATATTTTTTATATGCACCTTTAATAACAGTTAGATTACTCTGACGAATTATAACTGTTTCTGACCACTTATTTGTTCTGGGTGTATGTTTTATCTGTAAATCACACAGAAATGTGTTGTATGTAAGTCCAATACATAAATGTATACTGTACATATTTTTAATCCTTACCTCACTGGGGAAATAATTGGCACACAGAGTAACACTAATAGAGCTATTTCAGCATACAGGAAAGCTGCCACAGCCGTCCACTGAAAAGTCATCTTATTCCTGAAGGATCTGCAAAGAAAAGTCTACTTTACTCCTCTCTCATGATTTCAAAACACAGATCTGGACAGGGAGAGGAAGCTTTTGTTCAAGGGCAACAACCAATCACCTACCCATCCCAATAGGATGACAAGAACTTCCCAAAATAAATTAGATCAAATTCTGGAAAGTTTCAAACCGAAGAAAGAAAAAATAACAATAAAGCAATGGGAAGCCAATGGGAATAAGCCCGATGGCTTATTCTAAAATCACCTGGTCTTATTAACTTGAATCTTGCTCTTACTAAGCTGAAAGTGGATTTATTTTTGTGTGCTCCACTTTCCTCCCACCACTCACTGCTTTGTTATTGGGGATGAGAAAAGTAAACTGAAGCTGCATTCACACCTAAATTTTAATCCAGCTTCAGTTCACCTTCAAAGTCAGAGAACACATGAGCAAAGCGACTTAAGTCACTTTCTTTCCACAATATCTAAACCAATGTGGATTTTCTAAATTATATGATATTGAAAGAAAACAACTTGTTGCTTTGCTGATGTGTCCTCTCACTCTGGAAGGCTGTCTCCACACAGGTTTTAATTCAGCTTCAACCCACTTTCAGAACGGAAGAACACATGGAAGAAGTGGACAGGCATTTTCTTTCCACCTTATCTGACTCAAAGGTGGATCTTCTGAGTTGGATAACGCTGAAAGAAACCAGCTTGTCGCTTTGCTGGTGTGTTCCTCTCATTCTGAAAGCGGCCTGAAGCTGGATTAAAACTTAGGTGTGAACACAGCCAAAGAGAACCGAAGCTGGATTAAAACCTAGGTGCGAATGCAGCCAAAGGTATCCAACAACTTGCCTCAGATGCCCATATCACCTTTCAAAACAAAACGGAACAAAACAAAACAAAAACTCCTCAGCGGTCCGCACACGTGAGGGAAACCCCGCAACAGCTCCAGTTTGGAGAAGGCGGACTATCGTGAGAACTTCCTTTCCTTACTCCACTTCGTAATACGCGCTTCTCGGTCCAGCAGCCCTTTCCCTGCCTGCCCGGGGAGCGAGGAAGTCACGTCGGAGGCCTCCTCGGTTCAGTTCCCCAAGCCAGCGCCCGCCGCCACCAGCAGCAGCAGCAGCAGCAGCCCCTCCGGCCCTTTCTGGCCTTCAGCCCCGGACGCACCGCCAATCCACTTCAAGGCAGGCAGGCAGACGCGGCGCAGCAAGAGCGCCTCAGTCACTCAGTCAGGCCTGCCGGGCTGCAGAAGGATAGATGGGCGGCGGGCGAGCGACGCAGCCAACAGCCAATAGGAAGGCGGGACACAGAGCGAGCAGCAAATGGGAGGATTTGTTTCTTACCAAGCGAGCCCGCCCCTCCTCGAGGACTCAAAAGCGGGGGCGCTAGAAACAGCCAGGGAGAAGAAACATATGCGGCGGGCGGGCGGAGGAGGAGGAGGTAGTTTCCTTCCCGTTTAAGGGCACTCAAAGCGGCTGACAAACCTTCTGTTCTTCTCCTCACAACAGAACACCCTGTGAGGTAGGTGGGGCTGTGACAGCTCAGAAGAGAGCTGTGACTAGCCCAAGGGCACCACCCAGCTGGCTTCATGGGGGAGGGCGGCATCGAATCTGGTATTCCCAGATAAGCGTCCGGCTCCCTAGCCACTAGACCAAACTGGCTCAAGGAGGAGGCAACGAGGAACAGCCCCGTGCTTGGTTGCTAAGCTGGAAACCAAAATCTATGCCTATTGCCCGCCCTTCATTTTGATTGCTAAAAATAAAACTCCTTGCATTTATGTTAATATTTACTGTTCATTTCTCTTTCACTCTGTATAGTTGTATGTCACATCTCTGCTGTTGCATTCTTATCGCCCAGTATCAGCTAACATGTCATTATTGTAGTCATCTAACAAGGTTTTACGCTGGATTTTAACAAGAAAGAGCTGGTCTCTTTATCTGGGAATACTGGGTTTTTAATTCCACCCTCCCTCATGAAGCCAGCTGGGTGGCCTTGGGTGAGTCACAGCTCTCTTCTGAGCTCTCACAGCCCCCCACACCTTGCAGGGTGTTCTGATGTGGGGAGAAGAACAGAAGCTTTGTCAGCCGCTTTGAGTCCCCTTAAATGGGTGAGAAAAGCAGGATAGAGAAGCCAGTTCTTCATTCAGACTATAATGGGGATGGTGGGAAAGGGAATTTCTGAATTAAAAAGCACAGGTCACACAGTCTTGTGCATTAAAGAAGGCTCAGGAACATGAGGGCCACACACACACTCTGGGGCGCCCCTTTTAGACACAGCAGTGTGGTTTTAGCTTGTCATCATTTCAACCTGCTGGGCCCATCAGCCACGTTGGCTGCAGTCACAGCTGCTTCAGTCAACCTTCAGAGCAAGAGACCTCAGCAAAGTGACCAGTCATTTACTTTCCACATTATCTATCCCACAGGTGAATTTTCTGAGTTATCTAACACTGAACCAAAACAGTTCGTCACTCTGCTGATGTATTCTCAACCTTCCTAATGCCACGACCCCTTAATGGAGTTCCTCATGTTGTGGAGACCCCCAGCCACGGGGGCAGAGCAGCTGGGAGGTGGGAGGGAAGGGGGTAGGAGACTCGTCGTGACCCCTCTGAAAGGGCTGTTGGACCCCCAAAGGGGTCCCGACCCCCAGGTTGAGAATCACTGCTCTAGATCAACATAAGGCTTTATTACATCAAGAACTCTGGAACAGAACTGAACCCTCTTCAAAACCTAATGCTTTTCTATGAATTCTAGACCATTGAGAAAGGACTGGACAAGGGTAGCGGTTTTCTCTCACATTATACATATTTCAACACTTGACTCATTTCACTCAGCTACAACTCCTTCCTCCAGGCTATCCCCCACACCAGAGGACTGACTTCTGCATTTCCCCACCTAGTTAATCCCCTCCACCACATTTACATGTCCTTTGTTATCTCCTACATTCAGTGTGGTATAAGTCTGTTCCTCACATTGGGTCCCCTAGCATCAGAAGAAGTAGACTTGTCTACAAAATCTCATGCCACCAACCCTTCTCCTGTTAGTCTCCAAGGGCTACTAACTACCTTGATGGACGTTTCCAATTAGACTATATGTCACTAATAGATCATATGTTTTGAGAAAAGGGAGAAAGCTGGACAAGAATAGAGGAACAGAAGAAATCTTTGCTGAATATGCCTGTGCAGGTTATTTTGAATGTCAATAACAGGATAGCAGGTACAATTCAGGAGGCACAGGTTCACAATTTTGGGTTCACCTTAGTTTAGCTTGGAAAGCAGAACGTTGATGGCTTGATCTGTAGGCTTGCCCTGGAATTACACAGAAGTTTTTGCAGGCTTCCCTGGAGCTGTCCAGTGGAGGGCTTCTAAAAAGCAGTTCACACACTTACCAGGAGTGACTAGCTTGTACCTGGGCTGAATTCGCACTTAGGCCTCTGGTATGCAATTAGGACAGCTCTGGTACAGAGGCTTAAGTGTGAATTCAGCCCTGGATGCCGCACCCTTGCCTTCTTCTGGGTGTGGCATGATGAGTGGGTATGGCAGTGCAACTACAGCTGCGCAATCATGCACAGTGTTTAGATCTTCATGCAACATCCGAATGACACCAGGATACCAGTAGTCCTGTTTTAACAGGTCTACCGGAAGTCCAGGGTCTGTAGAACAGACAGTGGAGGGGTACATACCTCCCAGTTCCGAGAACAGGAAATGGATTCCAGAGATCATGTGACCTTCAAAGGCAATTCAGGGGCTGCACCCAAGTGTGGTAGGCTTGTTCTGGGACAGTGGGAGACTTCCCGCTGCTGGATGTTCTCCAGCCTGGCCCTGCTGGCCTGTTCCAATCAGGTAATTTATTCTCAACCGTTAATATCTGTGATGGTTCGATTAATTTTACTTCCATTTTTTAAAAAGTTCTCCTGGTTTCTAGCAAAGAAAGACATGTTAGGAGTGTTCCACATTGTTTTGATTTTTAAATCCTCATAAACCAAGCCACTGATTAATTTCATAATACCATAATGCAATAACTGAAGATCACAGTCAAAACCAGTTTTGTACCTGAGCCCTATCAGTCTAAATAAAACAATTCAACTTCTTAGCTCAGCTTCTCAATTTATAAGGAAGTTACCAAAAGTAGCTGTGTATTTCCTATATTACAAACAGACCATAATCAGTCCAAAGCCCCAATTGAACTGTGAAACAGTGAAAAATAAATACTGTTCAATGTAAGTAGTAACAGAAGAAGCAGATAATTTGCTGGATAAAATGCTTGCTTAAATAGGAAAGATTTTCCAATGGATGAAATGCACAGAGTGGTTGCTACTAAACCATTACACCAAGCCAACAGCAAACCCATAGCCCATTGTTAGTGACTGGCCTCACAAGATATCTAAATGGCATACGTGTATTTCAGATCAGGAAGATAATAGAGCCTTTCTGTGCCTCCAATCAGCTCCATCACAGGATCACTTCCTGTGCAGTTGTGTGGCTGGGTAGCAATAGATAGTTATTTCTCCTACATCTCAATTATTTGTTTGTGTGTTCAAAATAACTTATCCTTTAATCACCCTGAAGTGTCATACCTACTAGCAGGTGGATTCTCATACTCCACCCATGGTGTTATATGAAAGATGGTTGAGAAAAGCTGACACAGAAAAGCAAAAAATATTTTTGGAGGATAACAAAGTCCTGTTCAATTATCTTGAGAATACATTTCATGGGTGTTTTTCCACTAGCACTAGAGTACCCATTAAGGACCCTTAATGGTGGAAAAACACCCCTGGATTTATTTCGCTTTCAGCTTTACACAGCTGCTTGGGATTAAGGCCCAGTGGATAAACCTGGTCTTTAGTAAATGTGCCTAGATCTGCAGACATAATACAGTGGTACCTCGACATACAAGTGCCCTGACATACAAGTGTTTTGAGATACAAGCCGCCGAGCGAGTGATATTTTGCTTTGAGATGAGAGAAAGATTTGAGATACGAGTATGTAAATACAGTACAGTACATAACAAAAACAACTGAGGTAGTGTTTTGGGAGCTGGAATGGATTAATGGGAAAATTGCTTTGAGATACGAGCGATTTGACATAAGAGCAAGGTTACGGAACGAATTAAACTCGTATGTCAAGGTACCACTGTAGGTCATGGTCACACCCCCACTTTAAACCTTCTTCAGATCTGACTGCCCACACCTTTTCCTTTCTATTCATTTTATTTGTGGACTGACCACCCTCCATTTGGGCTTTCCTGAATGGAAAGTCCACAAATAAAATGGATAATGATCAAACAGACCTGAAGATGGACTGAAGGTGTGGGTTTTTTTTTTCTGAAGGTTGATGTGACCATGGCCAAAGAGTATAAAGCTATACATGTTTTCTTAGAAGCTGTACTATGTTCATTTAAAATGATAAATATGACCTCACTGACTCTTCTTTGTTCCAAGTCTAAAATTAGCCTCATTGAAAGAGTGTTTTATTTTCAATTTTAAATCATCAAAACCCTGTTGTGAGCTCAAAGCATTTCAAGGCAAAATGTTTTGCACACCCCTACTGGTGCAGCTACATTGCCCTCTTCCAGCATGTTTTTTGACATCGTTGTCTAACCTTCAACATTTCATATATCAAGGTATGCTCTTCCGTCTACCTGAACCCTGGATATTTTTGAGGTCACCCATGATCAACTAGGCTGCCACTTCTTTAGCTTTGTATATTTCCTCTGAAGAAATTTCCCTGACAAATGCACATAGGATTGATGCCTGAAATTTTTGAATTATCTCTCCAAAGCTTCAAATATTCTTTCTAGAGCCTCTTATTATTCAGTCCCAGCTACTTGCATGTTTTGGATAGGTTCAAGTCTGTCTGCATTTTTATCCCACCCTATCTCAGGATGGGTCACATTAAAAAATATAAAAAATGAACATACTAAAAAAATAAGAGTGCCTGAAAGTGGAGAGGAAAAGCTGTTTCCTTGTTTAGCCAAATGCCAGGGCAAAGAGGTGTGCCTTCACTGTTTTCCTGAACGTGTAAAGTGAACGTGCCTGCTGCACCTCAGCGGGGAGACTCTTCCACAATCTGGGAGCCATCACTGAGAAGGCCCTATCCTGGGTGCCCACCCCTTTTGCTACTGAGGTGGTGGTACAACCAGGAGGACCTCCTTTATAAATTTTAAGGGACACAAAGGTCAATATGGAAGAAGGCATTCCTTTAAATATTTGGGGCCCAAAAACATTTAGGGCCTTGTAAGTTAAGGTTAACACCCTGAATTGGACTTGGTAGTGAATTGGCAGCCAGTACAGCCCTTTTAAGTGGTGTAATGTGCATTCTGCATCAGCTGCAGCTTCTGAATTGTCTTCAGAGACAGAGATAGCACATGACAAGTCCAGTCTGGAAGTTACCAGAGCATGAATAACCATGGCCAAATTATCTCTCTCTACAAGGGGCCATCAGCTGTAAATGGAAGTAGGCAGTTTTGGCTAGGGTCTCCACCTGTGCTTCAAGCATCAACGCAGAGTCCAAGAGCACCCCCAGATTATACACATTTTGGGACATTACAGTCCCATAGAAGACAAGACACCTCCCAACTTCATGGACTCAAGACCCTATGACATACAGCACCTCTGTCTTGTCTGGCTTCAGCTTCAATTTATTCCTCCCATCCAGCCTTCCAGGAAGTTCAACTACCTCTCTTGATTCAGAAGGCACAAAGATGGATGCCATCTGCATATTGATGATATCTCACTCCAAATCTCCTGATGACCTCTTCCAGCAGCTTCATACAGATATGGAAGAGCATGAAAGAGAACAACAACCCATGAGGAACCCTACAAAGTGAGTTCCCAGGATGTTGAGCAACAATATCCCATGACCTTTCATAACTGCATGTGAAGTCAGTGCACTAGAGAGCCATTAACAGCATGAGAAAAAGCAGTAAGAACGGGTGAGTAAACTGAAAATTAACATTTCAAATAGATGGAATCAATGTTAAAAAGAAAATCCACCAAAATGACACTAACATTGTTTAAACCAAAATTCTGATTTTACTTTTGTATTTCATGTTTGCATACGTTTGCATGGTCCATCTGTACATTTTGAATCGACAAATACTGCATTTGCTTATGGAAGGAAAAGAAGTCGTGTACATATGCATTATTTGTTCACATATCATTCATCTGCAGGACAACTGCATCCCTTCAGAAACTTGTATGACTGGAATGGGAACTTCAGCTGAACTTTTTTAAAAAACTCATTCAGTCTTGGGAACCAAAAGTTTTTTGTAGTTTGAGTTGGGTTCTCTCCAACAGAATAAAAAAGAATAAAAGTCCAGGGCATAGTTATTTTGGATTAGGCCATACAGAATAAAATCTGACTTTTTTTCACCCTACATTTCTTATACTTTTCATTTGAAGGTTCAGAACATGGTGCAAGTCTAATAGAAACTGGAAGGTGTAGTTTGAAATGCTGTGCTGTAGAGAATGAGAACATTCAACATATACAGAAACAGAAACCAGGACAGGAAATCCTCTTTATCCAAGCCCACTGATACTCAGGCAACATAAGATTATATGAAAGAAGATACGTTTTAACACTTCCAAAAATAGATTAAATCTAATTTCAGTAACATCAGAGGAGGAAGGAAAGTCAGAATCAACTATATTCCAAAAGTCAAGCTGTCTATTATAGTCATCAGATTATCTGCTTTCAATTCTATCTTCATTCTAAATAGTCCATATCTTTGTTTCCAGATAAGGAATATTTAGAAAACAGTTTTCAATAAAATCCTATCCTTTTCAGTGGCCAGAGCACTGATGCATCTTAACACCAATCATGCTGGTATCACCATGAAAACATAGCTCTAGGTCTAATAGGATTAGAATTCTATGCCTTCTTGACCTCACTGCCTGCAGTGGTTAAAGAGCAGTGGAATGCCTTTGTGTATCAGGTACCAGGAAGCAGGCTTGGCATTGATGTTCCTAAGATGACCAACAGAGGATGATCCTTGGTCTTCTGATTCTCTTACAATCACTGGATCTGGCAATCAGCGAGTATATTGACTGTTAATATTTATATTGCAGGAATGGCACTGAAATAACTGACTAACTAAGCACAAACATATTTATAGAAATACAGATTTTTAAAATGTGGTTTGTAAATTGGGCCTTAATACATGTATTAAGGTCCAATCTGCACTGAGCCTTCTTCTCAATTATATCCCAGAATAGGAACCTGGCATTTGCAAGCCAGTGCACTTTATGACAGGTCCTACTAGGACCTGCTATAGTCTCTACTAGCATGCAAATCACAGGTGTCTTTGCTGAGCTACAGAATAATCTAGAATTCAAATCTTTTGAATCATTTGTATGAATTATTTGGACATTCGTATGTGTACGGATACATACGCATTACATACATATCTATGCATTTGTACAGATACGTGCAGGACAAAAACGTGATGCATACAGGATAAAAATGTGATGCGTACAAATGCGCACAGACACATATGAATGTTGTCGACATTCGTATCTTCAAATATGAATCAAATATTTGTGCGACTTCAATGAAAACAGTGTAACTGAATAAATATTTATAAGTACAAACATCCTGAATTTATAAACTCACTTTAAAACAATGTCCAGTTTTCGCATTTGAGGGTTACTGCACCCCATAGTTATCTCTCAGGTAGTCTAAAACAGAGGAGGTACTTGACAAAAGATTAAAAATTTTCTTTTCTTGCTTTGAAGTTATTCTTTCCATCATGTACATTAAATGGTGATGAAAGCATGTAAAGGGAGTCCCACGTTCGAGAGCAATATCAACCCAGTCTTGGATGCACTGCAGAGGCGTTTCTTCATATCCTGCAAACATGGCAGGATTGGCTAAAAGGCCCCTAGCAACCATAACACCTAGAGATAAAAGAGGAAACTTTCAAATTAAAAGCAAATGTGGTTGTATGGTTGATACACATACACACAGCATGCATGTACATTAAGGCTCCATCTTGTGTAAATTTTCAAGAATTATCTAATATACAGATACACACACAGCTAAAATGTCTACTTTCAAAAAAACCTTGTATATCCTAGAATGTCCAACATGTCTTATAGATGTTTTCACTATGGGCCTTTCTGCATTTGCAGCCGAAAAGAGGATCTAAAAAGATCTATTTTTCAGCAACACGTCCTCCCCCAGATCCATCACAAATAGTGACGGATCTGAGGGACCCCCGCGTGTCCGCACACATGCTGGGAGGATGGATTCTGGAGGACAGATTGGAGTGGGTGCTGTGTGGATGCACCAGCACCCATTCCAAGCGTCCTCCGGCTCATGCGCTGGCACCGCTGCCCCCAGAGCTGCAGGACTTGAGCATGCAGCTGCCAGTCACCGCATGTTTCCGGCAGTGCCCAGTGCACAGGGGAAGGGCAGAAGCAGGCAGTCCTGCTTCCGCACTTCCAAACATGGTGGCAGGAGGGAATCCGTCTCTTCCCCTGGCCATGTGTGGAAGCGTCCTGCTCCTGCACACATCCAGGGGGAAGTGACGGGTGTAAGACCTGATTTCGGCAGCAAAACCGGTTTTAAAAACTGATCTTGCATGCCAAAATGTGGACGTGCCCTCCTGGATGGGTGTATGCAATGCAGAAGGATCACAAGGTAAGTGTCCTTTATGTGTGTTAAGGGGGCGTTAAACCGGTTTCCACAGTCAATGTGGAAACACCCCATGTTGCATATAGTTATAATCAACATTGACATGTCAATCCTACAGATGTTCAGTTTAGAAATAAAGCACAGAATGATTATTGTGGTTTTCTCCTGAGTATGCGTTTCAAGTACAACAGCCTTGAAAGCTCAGCAGAAATCATCCCACTCAGGTTATGATCATAAACAATCTCATCTCTAAGCTTTTTTGGCTGTACATCAGGGATGACACCCCAATAAGTGACCTCTTCCTGTGGTCGGAAGGACTTGGAGCAAGAAACTGTTGTTGCTAAGCAGACTTCCTGTTTTGGTGAGAAAATGTTGTAAGACAGTTGGCTGCTGTAAATACTTAAGGCTGCGTTCCCACTTGACTTTTTTAATCCTGATTGGACTATTTTAATCCAGAGGACTGAGTGTGCATTCTGGGTGTCCCCATTTGCTTGAGAATAACACGGGCTGAATTTGAATACTGCAGTTCCCACTCAAACTGCACAAATCCTCAGCACGGAGAAACAGGATCTTTTCATTTCTGCCCCTTGTCCAACCCCTGAAAGCCTGCCCAGCTCAGAATCAGCTGAGTGAAAGAACAGACACAGGGCAATCACTCTCCCTTTCAAATCAGATGCTCCCTCCATTCACATTACCAGGAAGGCAGCAGCTTGACTTGTGGTTTTTAGTGGGACTATATAAACTTTCCCTCCCCGCTGCAATTATTTCTCCTCTGCGATTGTTGCTATAAATGTATATCTTGTAAACAGAGGCTTGTGGCTTTTAAAACTTTCCCTCTCCTCTGTGATAGTTTCTCCTTTGAGATTGTTGCTACAAATGTATCTCTCATAAAGGGAGACCTGTGACTTTTAAAACTTTCCCTCCCCTTTGTGATTGTTTCTCCTCTGCAATTGCTAGCTGCTACAGATACCTCTTGTAATTGCAGTGGCATTTAAGGGAAAATCTGTGTGTTCAAAGATGCAAGCCTTTTTTTGATCTCCAGCAGGGATGGCAAGGGGAGGGGGCAGACCTTCTCAGATACGAAATCCCACCCATCTGTGGCAGGCATTGGCCAGAGCATATGGGGGGGGGGGTGCAGTCCAAATGGCCGATCTCCTCCCTGGATAGTCCAGTACCATTCCAAAGGGGGAAAAAAGTGGTCTGGGGGCCAAAATAGGACCAAGAACAGTTTTTCTGATGACTTTTTTTCCTGCAGATTTTAGCAGGTTAGTCCTCAAAGTCTGGGAATGTAAAAAAAATGGGATTGGACAATCCTAAAAACAGACTGGATTCCCATTTAATCTTGTATGGGAATGCACCCTAAATGTATAAATAAAGTGCTCTCTGAAACCAGAGCACTCTTGGTATAAATAAGTTGCAGATTTGTTTAACTGCTATTAAATAAACCCCTGGGCTTTCATCAAGCTTGGTTCCTTTTTAATTGGCATTCAATGTCTTCATATTGTAAACACACCAGTCTGCCCCTCCCACCTCTCATAAACATTCTGTGCTAGTAAAGGTGGATTAGAGAAGGCCTGGAAACATAAGGGCCACATCCTAGTGTTTTTGAGGGCCTCAGAGCTGGCCCTTTCATTATATCTGAACAAATCCTCAGTGAAAGTGCATTCTTTTTCAACAGTGTTTACAATTTAAAAACACCGTACTATAAACACAAACTTTTGCATTCAGTTCAATTATTTACTTAAAAGTTTTATTCTGCCCTATACTGAACTTCCACCATTTTTCTCACAAGATACTGTATTTTCTGGCGTATAAGACTACTTTTTAACCCAGGAAAATCTTCTCAAAAGTCAGGGGTCGTCTTATACTCCAGGTGTTGTCTTCTTATATGGCGGGTATATCCCAGACTCTATATTTTAACTGGAAAGTTGGGGGTCGTCTTATACACCCAGTCGTCTTATACGCCAGAAAATACGGTACTCAAATTTATTGCCATAAAATATTGTCTTACCATCTGTTCCTGTTTTCTGATTAATATCCTCCACATCTTTTAAAGACTTCACATCACCATTAGCAACAACTGGTACAGACACACTTTGTTTTATTATTTTAATTGCATCATAGTGTACTGGCTGGTGTCTCTCTTCTACACTTCTGCCATGGACAGTAATCCAGGATACACCAGCAGCTTCAGCTTTTTGACAGAGGTCCACGGTTTTCTTTAAGTCATTGTGAATCCTAGCATTCCAAGAGCAGAAGTATGGAAATTCAATGTTGTATACGTTGCATGAAAATAAGGTTCCATGTTAATAGCAAGGGCAGAAATGAAAACAACAAGGGATGGATGGGTAGGTGGTTGGATGGTCAGCATAAAATAAGTTGTGCATTTGTTAATCAGTTATAGTATACAGGATAACACTAGTTATAAACCTTTGATGCAGAAGTTCTCTTTCAGTTTTTAAATTTATCTATAATAGGTTGCTTCAAAATTAGTTTCATAATATCTTTCCCACTCCAGTATAGGCCCTTCCTTTTAATTATTTAATTTGCCAAAATCTGATTCATTCATAAAAAGGCTGTTCCTAATTACTAGAAAATATACTCCACCAGAAAATATGCTCAGAAAATGCTAGGTTGGCAGTTGGGGTTCTTATTATCTGACATACAATTATATACCACTATAAGCTTCGAATAACTTTTAAATTCCTGTCAGTTTTGATTAATTTAACTAATTAAGGCAGGGAATCAAGCTTAAATTTACCAGCTACACTTTCAGGCGGTAATAAAACTTACCTTATTTTAATGGAAACTGAAAACAAGGGATTTCCCACTTGGTTTCTTACTTGTCTCACCATCTGCTGAACTAGTTCAGGTTTGTTTATTAAGCAAGCGCCATACCCTTCTGCCATAGCCCATCTTGAATTAAAGAAAACAAAATGGATTGGAAGAGGGAAGGGAGGGAATAAGGTGAAAACTCAGATAATAGAACTATAATTGTACTGGTTATTATTTTGATTTATATTGATTGTGAGAAATGTAGAAGTAGGTACTGCACATTTATTGCTGCTTGGTCAGGCTGCTGTTGCATAGGAATCAAATTAAAGTTTTAAAGAAATACAAATGGGGTGCACATTTTTCTTCTTTGTTCTTCCAGTTAAATTTGCATTTGTCCATCATTAGTTTGAACTTTACAACACTAAACACTACCTAAACATATTCTATATTTGATACAATGTAAAATATTTTATTGAATACTAATCCTTGGTTTACAAAAAAAAGACTGGGCAAATCATTTGTTTAGTTTGAAAACTTTAAGAAGAAGAGCTGGCTTTTCTCCCTTGCTTTCCTCACCCATTTAAGGGGACTCAAAGCGGCTGACAAAGATTTTCTATTCTTCTCCCCCCAACAGACACCCTGTGAGGTAGGTGGGGCTGTGACAGCTCAGAAGAGAGCTGTGACTAGCCCAAAGTCACCCAGCTGGCTTCATGGGGGAAGGCAGAATTGAACCCAGTATTCCCAGATAAGAGTCTAGCTCCCTAACCACTAGACCAACGAGCTGTAGTGTAAATGAACAAACATTTCATTACTGGCTTCCCTTTCTTCGCCAGAATTCTTAAAGTTTTACCTCTGCGGGCAGCCACAATTTAGGTCTATGCCATCTGCAAAAGGACAGATTATATGAGCAGCATCTGCCAGAACTTGTGCTTCTTTAGCAGCAAACTGAACAATCAGAGGGCGGTCACCTGAAAAAGTGAGAAGTTCCATGGTAAATGAAAAAATATACCAGACATGCATACGTGCACACTCTTATATTATAAGGCCCTTTCTGCACTTTCTAGTGATCCAGATTAAGGGGCTTCTTAATCTGGTTCATGGGCTCCCTGATCCGCATATTAATGCAGATCAAGAAGGCCCCGCCCCTGCTGGTCTGACTCTATCTGCATTGGATGCAGCCAGTTTGGATTAAGGGGACCCTTAATCCACATCTCTTGTAGATCTGTTTAACTGGGTCTACAGCAGACCAAAGGCCTTGTGTTGGATCACATTTGGTATGCAGATGGGATATGTCTGTGTTCCAGAATTACAGGGCTGCTTTTCAGGAGTGCACCAACAGCAAATTGCTGGAAAACACCCCCCTTAGGCTCTGAGGGTAGGTACAATCATTCCTAGCTTTTGGAGTTGTAGTGAGGACACTGCAAAGGCCATGCAAGCTTTGCAACCGTAGGGAGGTCTGGATTAGTTGGCCCAGTTTGTCTGGACTCTTTGATCTGGATTTACACACTGATTTATTGCACAAAAGGCCATACTGCATATTAAGAGCAAAATTCTAACTGTGCCTGGATCAGTGGTGGAGAAGAGTTCGAATGATGGTGGTCTATCTCTGCTGCAAGGAGGGAGGTGGTTGACCTATCTGCTTTAAGTAAAATGCTTCTGTTAAATTTTCTTCCCGCCAGAAGAAGCAATCAAAAGAAGCGGGGTAACTGTATCCTTGAATCTGCTTGATCCAAAACTCTGTGGATCCCTGATGCTTAGAAACCGCAGAATAAAAATAAGGGGGAAAAACTTCTTTACTATCTCTGGGCATTGCTGGCCTTAATCAACAGAACTTTAAGACTGCCAGTCTCTGCTTTGTCATACAACCCAATCCCAAGCCATTTTTTTTTCATTTTAATTTTGCTAATGCTAATTATTGTGTGACTGCTAGAATAGGTAGTTTCTGCAATACAGGTGGAATTTGATGGAGCTTAGATATGAAATGTGACAGAGATATTTATTTATTGATCACATTCCTTAAAGGCCAGAGCTGTACACAAAAGCAATCGCAATAGAAAATAAGTAATGAAATACAGAGCAGCAGATAAATTATTTAGACCTCTCTGATATCATTTCATACATTTCTAATCAAATATTAATACCAACATGCCAGATAAGTATTGTAAGTTCTGAATCACAGTGAAAGTTATTTTATGGATCTTTGTTCAATACATAAAATGAACAAAGTGGAGCCAGACATGCTATTTAACAGAATTTAAAACAGTGTAGATACAATACCTTGGCTAGTAGTGAATTCACTATTTCTAGCTTTCACAGAATTCACAAAATCAGTGGCTATTATCATCGGCGTGTAGCATAAATCACAGTTGTATTTCCTGACTAAAGTTCTAAATGACAACCTAAAAAGACAGGAATTTAAGATAAAGGTAGTTTTAAAATGTTAGTTGGGGAAAATATACAGTAATATAGCTTCTCATACGTCTTAAAAACAAAGGTCTTACAATCTGCTTGCTGGTTGTTTGTTTTGTTTTTTTCTGAATTCTTAATGGCAGAAAGACAAATGCTGTTAATAGTTCAATTCAGACTGACTTTCTTACACCATATTTAATGATATACTCAATTGAGTTTCTCTTCAAAGTATTAAGTCAGATGAAACACAAACTTCTATCCTTAACTCCTGTTTTGTACTTAAAATATCCTGTTTTCAGTGTTCTGAATTCAGAACAAAATGTCCTTTTTAAAAGGGATTTCTTTTGGTTTCTGAGGGGAAAGCAAGGAAGTATCATTTCCCTGTTCCCTCTCACACCACTTTCCTTTTGTATCTTGTGTCTTTAGATTGTAAGCCTGAGGGCAGGGACCTGTCTAAGATTAATATAATATTGTAACCTGCCCTGAGACCTCCAGGTATAGGGTGGGATAGAAATACAAATAAATAAATAAATAAATAAAACAGACTGGTTGGCGAGATAGGGTTTGGGGGTAAAACTGAACAAAGAAGCCCAAATGAGAGCAACAACCATTAACCAAAAGCTAACTGAAATTGGAGAACAAGAACCCCTTAAAACTCAGATTGGAAACATATTAAGACACTTTTGAGTTTTGTTCCAATTCAGAACAAAACTGATAACTGTTTTGTGCACGCTTCTGTAAGACACAGATATTCACTGTTGCCCTTGTAATATCCATACTAAACTGTCAAAACTGGAAATAATCTGCAAGCAACTACAAAATACTTAATACAGCAAGATTCTGGAAAAGCTTAAGTGAAACTGTTTTGAAAATTCTAGCAGTTTTGACAGCTACTATAGTACCCTCTCGAACCACTGACCAATGGAATAGCAACTGCTGGGACCAAGACCTTTTGTAGCCAGAAAATGAGGCAGAATAGAGGTGAAGGCATGTTCATTAACTCTCGTATGAACTGGATCTTAGTACAGTGGCAGTTTTATTTAGGAGTATAATATCATAACCTTGACAAAATGTGATTCACAAACAGGTCAAACTTGTGTAAGAGCAATTATCTTAGCTCACACAAGTATGTAACTAGACAGCAACCTCCAATTATACTTACTTTGAATATCTAACCATAGGAGCACATATTTTCACAATACTGCCAGGATGAAACAAGTCAGATGGATTCTTTAGTGGTCTTTCCATGATTTGCCTGGTACAAGTATCATAATCATGTACAAAGTATCAGACTATACCTATTAAAAAGAAAATAAAAAGGACTTGAAGGCAAACAGAGCTATAATTTCCTGAGCACCATCTTGAGCCCTTAAAAAAAGAAGTAACATTCCAGTCCTCCGCCACAGCAGCTGAGCTTAGTGACAATTTGCATATTGGGGTGTTTTTCCACTGTTACTAGAAGTACCCATTAAGTACCCATTAATGGGTACAAAAATGCCATTACATACCCATTAATGGGTACTTAATGGGTACTTTTAGTGACAGTGGAAAAACACCCTTTGTCTTCAAAGATCTGCAAGTTCACCTCTGAATTCTTAATAACCCTTGAATGAATGCCATCCAGGTGTGTTGTTCTGTTGGTTTTAATTCATCAGTCAGTCCTCCAACTTCTTTTCTGGTGCAAGGAAACTGTTCAGCCTTTCTGCAATTTCCTTCTCCCCATTTGGGAGACCAATGGAAGATGTGCAGACTTCAGTTTTTGTTTTTGTTTTTAATTCAGAACTTGCATTTTGATATTCTAATTCAACCCAGAACCGGTAGGTCTCTACAGTTCTCATGTGAACTGTAAAAACCTCAGGAAAAAATCCAAAAGGTTTTGAGTAGAAAAATGAGGCAATACAGTATCTATAAGGGTAAATATATACCCCAATGGAAGCAAATATAAGTTTATATATTATATATAAATTTATATATAAATTTATATATTTCGGAAGAAAAGTATAACTTGAAACACAAGTTAAAAACCATTTAACAAAAGAAGCCAAACGCGTTTCGACCCCTATATAGGGTCTTCCTCAGTGGCTAAAATTTTATCTATATAAAAACACAGAGTAGAATGTAGAATCCTGTCAGCTCACTCATGTGGTTCTGACTCTCCAAATGTATGCAATAGAATCTATGTATGGTATGCCTAGATACTGTATTGCCTCATTTTTCTACTCAGAACCTTTTGGTTTTTTTTCTTGTAGTTTCTTTTGGGTTTCTATATTAGGGAATACTTTTGTTTGCCAACTGTAAAAACCTCCACATGGTTAACTGTAAGAGTTGGCTGAAGCAAAAAAAAATAAAATGATATTTTTACTATATTTTTATAAGGTAAACTACAGCTTACTTCAAACATTATAATTGGGTATCTAAGTGCAAGATTGTCCACAAACGCTTGTGCTAAAAATACTTCCACTTTTAAGGCATCATGAGAAATTGCTCTCCGTGGACAGGAGCCAGAAATTTAAGTGGAAATTTTGGGTTCACGGAACCAAGCGAAGTTGGGTGCAATGGTCAGTAAAAGAGAAGCATTTCACCAAATAAAAGCAATGCAAAAAAAAAATAACAATAAAAAAGAGTATGCAATTAAAATTTCAACATGAACACAGAAAACTATCTCGATGACTGTCGCTTACTGGCCGTCTTATTGCTCCACGAGGCTGGTGAGCTTCAGAATCACAGATGTCTGTCTGCCTGATGACTTGGAGGGGGATCAACATAGAGGTAGGAAAACTGTAGAGCTCTGCAGAGCTTCACTTGCAGACGAAAACATGAATGTTTCAAGACGCTCAGCCATATGCCAGCAGTATAGACTCACACAGGCTCCTTGAATTCCGGGTTCCTTTTGTTGCTACTGAAAGAGTACAAATAAATGAATATGGAGTAAATCATCTGCCACTGAGTAGCAACCTGTTGCTTGGCAACTAATAGTCATATTTTTTCCTATTGTAGTACTAATAACTTTAGTTATTTACTTTTAAGATATTTTAAATGTATGCCGTTTAACACACCTGTTAAATAGAAAAAAAAAATGCTTGAATTTTGATAATCAATTGCTGGATTTACATAGGCAGATAATCCCAAGACCAGTACTGAACAAGTCTGAATGTTTAAGCTGTTTTAGTGGGGGTCTTTTGCCGGGAAGAAATCTGAGTTTGTCAGAACTTCTTTTTCACTCATAGATAAGCCAGTTTCAACGGAAAACTCAGCTCCAAATGCATTGTGAGAAATGGCCTGAATTGGAACCTACTCCTAACATTTTATTTAAAAAAGAAAATAAAAATATTTAAATAAACGAATAATACTCTTCAGTCCAAATTATTAGGGTTATTAGGGATTGCACTTAAAATACGGCATGAAAACGGGATGCATATGAGATAAGACGGGATGCATACAAAATGTTAACATTTGTATCTTCATTTGCCGATACGTTCTCTCACTCTAGTTGTGGTCACACCTAAGGTTTAATCCAGCTTTAGGCAACTTTCAGAGCAAGAGAACACCTCAGCAAAGTGACCACTAGTAATTTTCTTTCTACATTCTCTATCCCAAAGGTGAATTTTCTGAGTTATTTCACACTGAAAGAAAACAGCTTGTCACTTTGCTAAAGTGTTCTTTCAGTCTGGCTGTGGTCACCTGCAAGGTTTAATCCAGCTTCAGGCCACTTTCAGAGTGAGAGAATGCATCAGCAAAGTGACCACCAGTAATTTCCTTTCCACATTCTCTATCCCAAAGGTGAATTTTCTGAGTTATTTCACACTGTATTTTGTATTTATGATATGGTCAATGGACTAATCATTCATAAATAATTGCATTTTTTAATTGCACTGAAAGAAAACAGCTTGTCACTTGGGTGATGTATCCTCTCACTTTGAAAGTGGACCGAAGCTGGATTAAACCTTAAGTGTACCACAGCCTAAGGCACTGTATGAACCCCTGCGTCTGGAGATGGCTTTAGACCTGCAGGAGCAATCCAGAAGAAAATCTGCAATGAAGTTCAAGTGCTTCAGAGGGGCTGTGGCCACACGTAAAGTTTAATCTGGCTTCAGTCCACTTTCAGAGCGAGAGAACACCTCAGGCAAAGTGACCAGTGATTTCCTTCCCACATTCCTTTATTCCAAAAGTAAATTTTCTGCATTATTTAACACTGAAAGAAAACAGCTTGTCACTTTGATGTGTTCTCTCACTCTCTCACATGTAAGGTTTAATCCAGCTTCAGTCCACTTTCAGAGCGAGAGAACACCTCAGCAGAGTGACCGCTAGTAGTTTTCTTTCCACATTCTCTATCCCAAAGGTGAATTTTCTGAGTTATTTCACACTGAAAGAAAACAGCTTGTCAACTTTGCTGAGGTGTTCTCTCAACGGTTTTCCCGCCCGTGGTGGACGACCCTCATGGACGGAAGCTCAAGAGGCCGCTCTGAAGGGCCAGCCGCCCTCTCAGAAACGGTCGCCTCAGTACTCCAGATGGTGCCCCTATTACATCGCCGCTCTAGGCTTCGTCTGCTCGCCTGCTCTCTCCTCCCCCTCTCCTCCCCGCCCGGCGGCCTTGGCGCTTCCGGTTCCACCCCGCCCGTAGCCCGGTAGCGATTCCCCGTCCCAGAGTGCCCCACACCGAATCATGGACCACAATGGTGAGTGGTGGGGAGCTGCCTGTGATAGCCTCGCCCGCTGCCCGCCCCGCCTCGCCCTTCTCTCCCTGCGGGCCTCGCCGCTCCCGAGCCGGAGCAGAGCCGCACTGGGGACGCGGCTGCTGCGGCCTAGTTGGCACGGGCAGGCGGGCGAGAGGTTGACGAACATGCGGCCTACGGCGGGCCTGGGACGCAGAAACCCCGTCGCCAGCCTCCTCTGCCCCCTTGCGCTTGGCCGAGGAGACTCGCCAACGGCCAGTCGGTTGCTTGCGAGCCCGTCGGATGGGGGAAGCTGCTGCCTCCGCCCTGCGAGCCGTCCCTCCTCCCGGGCCCGCCCTGGCTGCCTGGCTGGAGTCAGGGGCCCGGGCGCCTCGGGCATGGCAGCCTCGGCCTCGGGAGCTGCGCTTCTGTGGCAGCCTCGATCCTTTCAGAGGGAACCTCCCCCCCCCCCCGCTTTGCCTTCCTGGGGTCACAAGTGTTCCCGCCTCGTTTTGTCCCAAGGCTGTGGTCACACTTAATGTTTAAGTCCGGCTCCAGTCCACCTTCAGAGCGGGGAAGCACATCAGGCGAATGGTCCAGTTGTTTTCTTTCCTCATTATCCGTCCCAAAGATGGATTTTCTGAGGGTTTTTTTTTTTAACACTGGAAGAAAACAAGCTGATGTGTCCTGTTGCTCTGAAAGTGGACTCAAGCTGGATTTAAACCTTAGGTGTGGCCACAGCCCAAGGAAGAAAGGGAGCCAAGTTGTCTCTTTCTTCCTCTGGGTCTCGTTTGTATCTCCCTGCCCGTTATCTGCGTTGTGGAGATCGGGGTTGCCTTGTGGCAACAGATGCACCTTGCGCCGCTGCAGGGAAGCAGGGTGGCACTTGCAGTTTCCCCCTCATGTTTCTTGTTTCCTTTCACTCTCTTTGTGCGCCATTGTGCAGTCCCTCATTCTAACAGTAGTTATTTTGCTTGCTCTCAGATACATTTTATGTCCCTTGTTTGACCACTTCTGAAATAAGCTACATTGTTTTCAAACGGTTATGTTAGAACAGCATACTGGGACTGGAGTGGGTTGTTCTGATTTCCAAACACAAAAGTGAGAAATGCAGGAAAGTGGCTTTTGCCCTATATGTTATATACATTTTCCATCCGGCTAGGCCAAGCAGTGTAGGGAACTGTAGTTTATCAACATCTGGAATAACACAGTATGGCTATTTCTGTGTTTTCTTTTTGAGAATGTAGAGCTATTTTGACCAATAAAATGTTATTGCTTTGGAAGAATGTCCTCTTAAAAGGCTGGACTTTTTATCTTTTGCTAAAGGGTTTTCTTCCACTAGCATTAAAGGACGCATTAAGGACATTAAATGGGTACTTAATGGGTACTCTAGTGGCTAGTGGAAAAACATACAAAATGTCAGTTAATTGGCTTTGATGGTGCACATTCAGCAGCCATAAGAGTTGAACAAAACATACGCAATCATTCTTTTAATATCATTCAAAAAAGTTTGCTTTGTCTGCTCTGCATAAATCAAAACGCTGTTCATGTAAAGGATGCTTATGCTGTTACTATGTTATTTGGGTGGAGTCCATTACCAGCTGCTAATGAGAGGGTATGAATGAAACTTTTTAAAAAAAGGGGCTGCAGAAATGTCTTAAGAAACATGGTGTAATAATTACTTATCTGGATATCTGATGAAAGATAAATCTTGGCAGTAAAGGTTTGGAGAAAGCTCTTTGGTGTATTTCATGCAGTTATGAAGCATATAAAGTTGAGATCACACTTGAGAATTCATGATAGAAATGTGATGGTTGTACTTCAGTTTGTAAAATTCTGAGATTGTTGGAAGTAGTACTGTTTATAATCTTCCTACCCTTCATTTGGATAGAGCAAGCAGTTGACAACTATGCTTGATTTGGCCTTAGAGTAGGTCAGTATATTTCAAAGAGATCAGTGCGGCAGATACCACATACACCTGAATGTTATGTTATTACTGCATGGGCCTTCTCTGTGGTAGTTCCGATCCTCTGGGAAGAGTCTTCCCTGTGATATTCATAGGGCACCTACACACCAGTTGTCTTTAGGTGCCAATTGAAGACTGACTTTTTACCCAGGCCTTTCCAAAGTTAATGTTTCTTTGTTTCCCCATCCTTAATTTTAATGATAATTTCATATCATGATTTTACCTGTTTTTATTCTTTGTAAACTGCTTTGAGAATATTCTAATGAGGAATGTTCTACATGTATTGTACATAAAATAATAAATAACAATAGAAGATAACCAGAATTTCTTTTTCATAAACAGGTGTCAGTTTTGATGTACAAAAACATTTTCCTTGGGTTTTATTTTGTATTCATTTTTGTTTTACTTTTGTAATTGATATTTTGTAATTGTAATTTACTTTTGTAATTGGCTCAGGTATAGGGAACAGCATTTCTATAGATTGTTGACATTTTGTAGCAATTTTGCCTAATGTTAAAAGTTTTACATGAGTGCAATTCTAAGATGTGCTACTGAACAGGTGCATAGTGGCGCATCAGAAATTGAACTATTAGAACTACTGAGTAGCTTGTCATAAAGCAGGAATGTATTGAGCTTTGCTCACTGCAACATCTGATGTGGTGTACTTCTGAATGCCCAAGAACTGAGGTGGTTTGGCATGCAGGCCGACAGGGCTGTGAATATTTCTCGTTCTAAGGTCAAAAAGCTGTAGTTATTCACTGGAGAGGAACATTTATTCTAATTCCGCTCATGCATATTGGACTGGAAAGATGTCAAAAGGTGAAAAAATGAGTCCCTTCAAATATTATCTACTTTGCCTCCAATAGGTAGGCAGACTAGGCAATATTTACTTTTTGATGCATGTTTTACTGGTGGAGATTAAGGAACAATAAGAGACCAAAACAGCAGTTCAACTAGAAACAAAATCCCAAACCTCTTGGAGCAACTGATTGGGACTGGTTTTTCTTTTGGCTTTTAGTGACCATTTCATGGGCACTGAAAGGTGGGGGACTCCCCTGATTCCCCTTTCTTGTCTAGCATCAAATATGTATTTCTGATGGAGAAGCCATGGCCCCAGGGGGAGGGAGAATTGGCCCTTTCTCTTTTGTTTTTTGCATCTATCCCTCAGCTGCAAGAAAGGGTGGAAAAAGTCTGATCAGGTGTTTGACTGTAATAAAATTCACACCTATCTACTGTCAGTTGTTTGAAGTCAGGAAGAGATTTTTGCTTGGAGCTTAAAGCTCCTGCTTCATTGGAACTCAAAATGTTCCAGTGAGATGAGATCTATTTTTGTTCCAATCAGGGTGGATTTGATTTAAATCAAACTGATTTAAATCATGATTTAAATCATAGTTTCTACCTAAACTAATTCTTGCTACTTTAATATGCAAGTAGATGAAGATTTTATATTCATAGGTTTGTAGAACAATAGGATTAAGGTCTTTTTCTCAACTCCATTCATGTTATAACATTTTGCTGTGAAGAAAAGGCATGTGATCTCTACTGAGTCAAATTCAGTTTTGAGAACTGCAAAAGTAAACCGAGCATCTGTGATAATATAGGCAGAGAAACTGCCCAATAATCTTACAAAAACCTCTGGAAGAGCATGACATTGTGAATGGATTAATTACCACAAAAATTAAACATACAGCCTTATTCTACATAATTAAAAATTAATCTTTATTTCATGATAGAATAACCTTTGGATGGTAATATATTTTCCTCAAAAAGCATTTTCTTTTTTTAAAAAATCCGATTTAAATAAAGAAAATCTGAGTGTGAAAGGTTATGTTATGAAACATTTTGTACATCTGGAATGTTAAGAACATAAGAACATAAGAGAAGCCTTGCTGGATCAGGCCACAGCCCATCTAGTCCAGCATCCTGTCGCACACAGTGGCCCACCAAATGCTCATGGGCATCTCAAGCAGAGACAAGGACAAACCTTCTCCTGCTCTCGAGTCCCAGCAGATGGCCTTTGAAGCGCCCCAGTTCCTCCCCCCCCCCCAGCCTGGAAGATGCATCTAGGCATTTGTTCTAGTAGCCATTGATACATCTGTCATCCATAAATTTGTCTAACCCTACCTTAAAGCCATCCAGACTGGTAGCTGTTACCACCTCTTCCGGCAGCACATTCTATAAGCCGATGACCCTCTGGGTGAAGAAATAGTTGGAACGGGACTAAATTTTGTTCCAAAGTCAGAACAAGACTTGTTTTTGCAGAACAGCCTATTCTGAATTCTGAATGTTCCAGTTAAGAACATTTTGCACATTCCTAGCAGTTTCGTTTGGTCACAAGAAAACACAGGTTTCTGATTCTCGGATAAGTAACATTTTCAGTCAAAAACAGGAAAGTGTGATACAGATACTTAAAGCATATAATGATGAAAACAATAAAAAAACCAGGGATAATTTTAGCTTATAAAAGCTACCCTTATCCTAGTAAGACATTATTTTACTTTATGGACATGCTTGAATTTAGCATTGGGTAATAATATGTTTTAATATTCTTCCAAGAAAGAGTTTAAGGTGTATGGGCTTGTTGATTAGAATTTTACAATTTTAAAAGCCTAATGCTTTCTTCAACAAACTTGCTTCTTTATTAATTTAATGGAAACTATATGAGCAGTGATGTTTAACGAGATGAAAAAAGTTTGGAATTTTGATATGAGTAAAATGCTACCTAGCATGTTAAGAAATGGAAAATGACATTTCTTTTTTTAATGTAGACAATGATTTGCAAGGCACAAATAGTTCTGGAACTTTGGGTGGTCTTGATGTTCGCCGACGTATCCCTATAAAGCTCATCTCCAAACAGACCAACAAAGCTAAGCCTACTCCACCACGTCCAGCAAGAAGTATGAATAGGGTGGCATCAAAGTCTGGGGAAGAAGGTAAAAAGATTAGACAAATTGCGTACTGTAATTTTGAAAGGATTTAGCAGATTTCTGATGCTGTGTGCAGTAGCTGTGCAAAAAAAAAAAAAAGACTTTACTGAGTGTGGAAAAACACTGCCAGTTTGGTCTAGTGGTTAGGGAGCTGAACTCTTATCTGGGAATACCAGGTTTGATTCCGCACTCCTCCGTGAAGCCAGCTGGGTGACCTTGGGCTAGTCACAGCTCCCTTCTGAGCTTTCACAGCCCCACCTACCTCACAGGGTGTTCTGTTGTGGGATGAAGAACAGAAGGTTTGTCAGCTGCTTTGAGTCCCTTTAAATGGGTGAGAAAAATGGGGTAGAAAAGCCAACTTTTCTTCTTCCCACCCTGAGGTTTTTTTGTTTGCTTTTAGTTTCCAGTGCTCCAGCCTTGCATTTTTGTGATTTTCTTATATCAAGTGTGATAAAATGACACTGTGTTAGCTTGTCTGTCTGATCTGATGCCTTTCTCTGACTGATCTATCTAATGCCTTTGAGCGTATGAAACAGTTTGCTGAAAAATTCACCTGCAAACAGTTATCTCTTAGCTTGACTTACAGTGGCATGAAGTGAAATGTGTCTTGTTTGAAGATTCAGGTTTGTCATAGTCTGGCTAAAGTTGATGATTGTGCTACTGTGCCTAATAATTCATGAAATACTGTACTCAGTCTTTATTGATTTCTCTGTTTCTTGCACCTAATTTGTGAGGTTTGGACAGTCTTTTTAAAAATAACTCATATTTGACCAATTGAGACTTAATACAGAGAATTTTTTTTTGTTTTTTTTCTGTATAGAAGAATTTGATTACAATGAAGAAGAACGGTATGAATGCAAAGGCAGTGATGTGTTTAGTAATCAGAGAAGGTTCCCTGGACATCTCTTCTGGGATTTCAAGGTACATTAACTTATTCAATAGATCTAGGGATGCTCATAGCTTAATAATTAAGCACAACAGTTCAGTAATTGTGCAGAAAAGCCAAAATGTTATATTAGAATTTTTTTTAAAAAAAGTAGATGTTTTGCCTTAGCAAATGGTTACAACTAAATAAATGTGAAGTGTTATTTAATAATATAGCATTAATGTATTAATAGAATTAAAATGTTAAACTCATGCCATTTACAAAAGTTTAGTCAAACTTTTGCAGGTTTTCATACTTACAGTATGCAAACTTATGGTATTGATTGGTGTTTTTACAGATAAATTTACTTGGTGAAAAGGATGATACCCCAGTGCATTTTTGTGATAAATGTGGGCTACCAATCAAAATGTATGGGCGTATGGTGAGTAGAACCTTCCTGGCCAGCACCAAACAATTGTTTATCCATATAATAATAGGAAGTAGTGTCTTAAGATACTGCGATGAACTCTAAAATCTTCCTTCCTTATGTAGCCACACTGAATTCAGTGGTCTGCTGTATGGTTGGAAAAACAGTGCACATAAAAATTCTTTTCTATTAGGCTGGGGCGAGGGGTTGGGGCTGTGAATGACATTTCCTGTTTTGTGTGCTTTGGATTTTGCTTTAGGCAGGAGAATGTAGAATTGTAGTTAATTGACAACCACAATTTTAGCCTTGTTTTTGAGTTATAAACTGCCTTGGAATTTTAAAAAAATCAGTAAGCAGTGTAGAGTTGTTTTCAACAACAACAACAACAAACAACCTAATATGTCTGGTTGGTTACTGGGAATAGTATTCAGTCTGTGATGATACCTCTGATTAACCTAAGTCGTTGCAGAGGATCTGATTATCAGAGAACTAAACTAGTCATCAACAACTATTAAATAAGGTGCAACTACAGTAATACTAATTCATAAACATACATTCAATAGCAGCATAATGATAATCATATAATTTCTCACTTCAGTTTCATCCTACCTTGGTCAATCTTCAAATCTTTACATGTGTAACTGCTGTTGTTTTCTCTCTAAATTTATTTTTAATAACTACCACTACTACTGCTGCTGCTGCTGCTACTACTACTGATGCTGCTGTACAATGTAATATTTTTTTCTGCAGCAGTTGTGGGACATTTGAATTTAACTAGGCATAGTGGTAGGTATTGCTTCCAGCTCCCTAACACTTTGCTGCTGTATAGTGGTTTTACTTGTGTACAACTCCTGTAACTTTTGCTGGTGCTATTCCAGAAAAGGTTGTGCCATTCTTCCAAGGAGTATATATCTTTCTCTTCCCTTCTGTCCTCATATCAACCCTGAAACCATGGATATACTGAAAGACGGTGACTGGAACCAGGCCATTCAGACAGTATCGTTACTCACTGGGGATTTTAAACTTATATCTCATCAGATTTGAGTACTGTAGTTTAGATTAGGACAACGACTCATAAGAAGTGAGTACCCAAGTTGATGAAGTTGGTGGAGATTGACCTTCAGCTTCAAAGGACCTCAGATACCACTGATTAAATGCTAATAGAAGATACTGGCTTTTATTGTAGTCTCCATAAATATAGACCAACTCATGCCCAATTCATAGTGTATATGTGTTTTAGGTGGGCAGGAGTACAGTCACCCTGTGCCCAGTTATTTCCTGGCCCTCACCTCCCTGTGGTCTGGATCTACTTGTCTGGATCTACACCTCCTCAGTGCAGAAAGGGACTTAATATGATCTCTGCAGATCCCAGCTGGCTTGAGCCCCCAACAAATCTTTAAAGGTAGATGCCTCGTGATCCAATTTTGTGGTACATGGCAGCAGGATCCTGACACTCTGTTATTTCTTGACTGTCTTCAGTGGTGTTGGAAATAGCTAAGAGATTACTGTTGCATAAGTTACCATAGCAGAATTATCCTGGGACTTGTTAGCACTTGGCTTTGTTCTGGAATATATCCTGGAATGGGGGCCTGCTGTTCACATGCTAGAGCAGGTTACAGCAGGCCCCAGGGGAGACCTGCCAGAGTCTGCATTAGCATGTGGACAACAGGCCCCTTTCCCGAGATATATTCCAGAATATGGTCGTGTGTGAACAGACCTCTGTAGGTGTCTTACAATCCTGAGTGCTGGAAACATGCTGTTGGAATTGATAGGCCACTAGTCTAGTCAAGTAAGGCATTTGTTCAAATTTCATCATAATACTATGCACGTTCTTAGTTTGTGCAAGATGTTTTCTGCTCTTTGTTTTATAGATACCATGTAAGCATGTTTTCTGCTATGATTGTGCCCTCCTCCATGAGAAAAAGGGTGACAAGATGTGTCCAGGGTAAGCTCAATAATGCATGTAGTATGTTTGCTGGATAGGCCTTGGATGCATATGTTCCCTCATTTAAAGGGCAGTGTGTGACTGTGCTTATTTTACTGGGAAATTTGATGAAAGAAGATGATTGAGCTGAGGTAGGTCCTATTGTCACTGCTGAACATGCTGTTTGCACATGTGTGTAAAACACACTTATGAGATTAGTTAGGTTGAGAGATAGTGAGTAGCATAAGATAACTCAGTGAGTTTCCTTGACAATGGTTAAGAGAGGGAGGGTGGGCCATAATTTAATTCTATTTTAGGTGATCATCTATATGGTATATATCAGTGATGGCGAACCTTTTGAGCTCGGTGTGTCCGAATTCACAAGAAAACCTAGCTTAACTCAGGTGCTGTGTCACATCTAGAAATATACATAATTTTGTGATATTTGTAGCTCTAGTAAAAAAGTTATATTTTTGATATATGTATGTTATTAAAAGCAAAAACAAATAATTCTTTACATTAGTGACTTTTGTTGCTGAAAATCATTTGCTAAATCTTCAACTGAAAGTTGGTATTTCGTACACTTCAAGACCAAGCAAGCACTACACACCCAGGTGCCAGGGTGACCATGTGTGTCACCCAAAAGGGCTTGGCGTGTCACCTGTGACATGCGTGTCATAGGTTGGCCATCACTGGTCTATACTATATTTGGGTGGATTTAATTCTTAAAGTAAATATGAAGTGTAATGCACTTGTGACTGCTATTGAAAACTTTCCTTCCGCTGATGGAGAAAAGTTGTAAACTACGTCAGAGAAAGAAATAGGATTACGCTATTAGTGCTGACCTTTCTTGAATGGATAATTATTATTATTATTAATTAGGATAAATCACTAAATCATATTCTTCTTTGTTTTTTCCT
Source organism: Aspidoscelis tigris stejnegeri (assembly GCA_023333525.1). Taxonomy (NCBI): domain Eukaryota; kingdom Metazoa; phylum Chordata; class Lepidosauria; order Squamata; family Teiidae; genus Aspidoscelis; species Aspidoscelis tigris. Next base: position 76,688,898 of record JALMGA010000005.1, on the reverse strand, counting down.
TTCCTCTAATGCAGGTGTAATGAGCCTGTGCAACGAATTGAACAGTGTGTCCGTGGGTCTCTCTTCATGTGTAGTATTGTACAAGGTTGCAAAAGAACATATTTATCCCAGAGAGACTTGCAGGCTCACATCAACCACCGTCATATGAGAGCTGGTAAACCAGTTGCACGCCCACCACTGGAACCTGTTCATCCTCCCATTGCTGCTCCTGCTGCTGAAATTCCAGAGCGGTTTATAATGCCACCTGATAAGCATCACCTGAGCCACATTCCACCAAAACAGCACATCATGATGCCACCTCCGCCATTGCAGCATGTGCCTCATGAGCATTATAATCAGCCACATGAAGATATCCGTGCATCCCCAGCAGAGATGTCCATGGCTCCTCCTCCCCCTCGCTCAGTCAGCCAAGATACCTTTCGAATTTCAACAAGAAAACACAGCAATCTTATAACTGTCCCTATTCAGGATGACTCAAGCTCTGGTACTCGAGAACCACCTCCACCAGCCCCAACACCTGCTCACCATCATCCTGAATATCAGGGCCAACCAGTGGTATCCCATCCTCATCATATTATGCCACCACAGCAGCATTATGCACCACCCCCTCCTCCACCTCCACCGATAAGCCATCCAATGCAGCATCCACCCCAGGCAGCAGGTACTCCTCATCTGGTTTATAGCCAAGCTCCACCTCCTCCGATGACCACTGCTCCTCCACCAATAACCCCTCCCCCTGGACACATTATTGCCCAGCTGCCACCATACATGAATCACCCACCACCTGGACCACCACCACCTCAGCATGGTGGCCCACCTGTAAATGTCAATGCCCCCCCTCCCCATCACTATAACCCTAATGCTTTGCCAAAGTTTAGTGAAGACCAAGGAACTCTCAGTCCTCCTTTCACCCAACCGGGAGGAATGAGTCCAGGCATTTGGCCAGCTCCAAGGGGGCCACCACCACCACCACCAAGAATGCAAGGTCCACCTTCTCAAGCTCAGCTTCCTGGACCACACCACCCTGATCAAGCCAGATATAGGCCATACTATCAATGATATTAATAGTAACTTGAACTAAAGTATGATATAGGAAGGATAACGTTCTAAACTATAGTGTTTTAATGAACCTGACTGGGGAGTTCTCATTTGGTTTTGTTTGCTTTATTTGAAAAAAAGTGACTATAAACCTTTCTGGGAACTTATTAAGATAAAATTATAAAGCCGTGATTGTAGGCCTCTTGACGCTGTAGTGCTAAATGGCTCTAGTTGACAACTACGTTTTAACAAACATTGTAACCATAGTCAGATTGAACTTTCCCAGAAAAAATATTTGTTATATTTCCTGAACAACGGAACACTTACTGTACCAGTTTAAAGTATTTTTGTTGAATTCAATGGTTAGTTTCATTTGTGATACATTTTTCTTTACTGTCATCCTGTGTTAATTAAATTTAAAATATGGTTCATAATGCTTGGTTTTTTTTACACATATCTACAGCTGAGAAATAATTTGGCTATTAATATTTTTCAAGCAAGCGTGGTATTTTCAAATTTGGAAGTTAAGCATGTTTATTTTTGGCAACAAAGCAGCACAAAACAAGAAATGTGGCAGTTTATATACAAATAGCTTTTGTAAAGTCCAATCCAGTTTCTTAGATACATAATGAGTTGCCTTGAGTTACTTTCATGTGTTTGGGAACATAAATCCAAGTGTATATAAATCCAAGGAAAATATAATGCAGAAAATACAGACAGTTATATGTACAGAAATAGCAGAGGTCAAGAACTGTATGGCTGTTGATAACATAAAGATCTTGACATTAACACATTTAATAAGCTAAAAATCATTTTATGTGCAGTCCATTTAGAAATACCGTTGTTTCACTATGGTTTTTATAAGGTCATTCATATGGTGTCCTGTTATTTTCATGGGTAATCTCTCTGGTTTATCGCATAGGAAAGAAGAATAGGTAAAGCAACTAGTTTCTTACTGTGCAAGCAATGACTTTTGAATTGAACTTTTCCCCTTTCTGTTAAAACAGTAAAATACATTGAAACTCCTATGTATCTATTAGCAGTTCTACAATTTGCAGAAGAGGTTATTTAACAGTGATGCATCTGTAACAACAGAAGTTTAATCTGTTTATTGCATTCTGGATGTTAACATTGTACGCAATACATAATTTAAATTCCTGTACTTGATAAAGTTAAAAGCACCTCAGTATCAAAAGAACAGGTTTATCTGGTCTGTAGCAGTGAAACCAAAAAGTATTTACGTATTGAGAGTATAATGCAATACGGTATGATTAAAACATTGATGAACTTTAGCTAATTAGTATTTACTCCATGGTTGTCACAGAGGCATGTGTCAGGTGCAGTTGACCATATTTGCATGTGTTGATTGTCTTATATTTTGTGAAGTGGCAGTAAGTCACGTAGGTGAATTCTGGGATTTAACAACTGGATGAAGTTCTGTTACAAAAACCATTGCACTTAGGTTATAGCCTTAGGAAGACTGCAGTAGAGCACAAGTCCCTTTGAACTCTGTGAGACTTCTGTTGATATATTTAAAGATTACACTTTAAAAGATACTCTATTTCTGTTCATTTTTCATATTTTTGTGTTTGATACTGTTATTACAAGAATAGCCATCTGTGTTGATCTAACTGTAGTTAAGAGGTGCCCCTTCATGATTGCAGTGACTTCTAGTGGATTTGCATGTATCATATCTGCTGTCTGTGATTCATAGATTATATTCAGTTACGCAGAAATTTGGAAGTTTTGTTGCTATTTTGAAACTATACTTGCCTATTTGGATTTGGCTATTAAGGTTTTCTGAAGGTTTTATTGGGAACCCCAAAATATTAACGGGCATCATCTCTCCCCCCAACCTATGAAAATTACATATTTTTTGAACAAAAAGATCTATCTTTTTAAAAGAGATTTTTTTTAAAAAAATGTTCCTGTTATAATTATGTCTATCACTTTTGTAATGTATCTTGTTTCAGAAGTAGATAGTGCAACTGTTTCACTTGCCAGAATCAGCGACGATAAAATTTGATTAACTTGAGTAGGATTATAACCTACTTGGATATTTAAGTCCTTAGTATTGTGACAATTTCTATACTGTGATGATTTGATCTAAAGCTGGTGTTTTACGGCTACATAAAATTAACACATTTATCTATTAATTGAAATGTGGCTCCAGTCCAGTGACCTTATAGTAAGTTAGCTCTTTAAATTCCTGTAAAAACTCTTTATATGTAATGGAATGAGTGAATTGTCTTTGGTTGGAATACGTTAACGTCATAAGCAAAAACAGCCAAGCTAAATACAATGTAAGTCTAGCTCCAAATGCATGCATGTAGTTTCAAACCCAACTTTCATATCTGAATCACTATTGGAAAGTAGCATAAGAAACTTTTTCAAAAGGAAGGAACTGTTCAGTCTTAATATGTGATCCTGTAACCTGTTTGCTAACACTGCTCAACAAAAGCATAAATTGGGATTTTATTGGGATTGTGTTCTTCGTTTGCACAATTTAACTGCATACAGTTTGTGAGCCGAGCAACACCTTATAGTGATGGAGATTTCATTTTTAACTGCTCACATACTGTTCACATCCTGCTGACACATGTGCTACATGCCTGGCATGTTGGAGAAGGCATTTCAGAACACTTCTTCCTCCAATGAGAAAAATAGATTTCAAAGCTTTTCACTATTGTTATTGATTTCAGTAGGTGAAGTTGCCATTCTTTACGTGGGCATTGATTCCATGTCTGACATCAAGTAGCCTAGTAGGATGCCAAGGCATGTACAGTTTTCACTTCTGTGGGATACCTGGATTTCTGCATATACACATGGCCACCTGGGTTTCCACGTTTGTGACTTTTTTAGTGGCTTGCCAGGGGCTGTGGTTCCCAGTGATGCGGTGGGATGCCACACAGCCAGAATGAAGATTTACTATTGTCTCTGGCCTCCGTGTGAGCTCAGAGGCATGCAAACAGCCTAGCAGGATGGCAGTGGGCACTCAGTGCTACAGGGAAGAACCATGTGGTCACCATGTATGGTGAAGACATGGTCTTCTGCTCAGAAGAGCTTTGGCTTTATAATTACTGAACGGTTGTTGCCTCTGTGGGGTGGCAATCTGTCTTTGGAATTTGGGAGATTTCTAAAAGCAAGGAATGAAAACTTGACAAGGTGTACTCAGTTTGTTAGGAATGACAAAACCACCTTCTTGCCTCCTAAGCTGTGTTTCAAAAACATGAAATTACAAAACATTTAGTACTGAGCAATGATAGGTGCTTTGTGTTGAGACCGCACTCAAGCTTAGGTTATTACTCATGGTGTTAGTGTGAATTTTTTGTTTCTTAAAAACTAGCAACTAAAATGAATATTATTGTCATCAAAAAGAGCACAAAGATATGTTCAGGATGATTAGACATACTTGCTGTTGGCAGGCCCACCAAAGAACAAATGTCATCTGGAACTACTAGACGGAGAAGCCATATTCCTTTGAAAACAAGTTGTGAGACCAAAGTGCTGCAGTCCCTGCCGTCCTCCTCTTCTCATCTTCTTTAAAACACCTGATCAGGCACTGGGATACAAGATGCTAAACGAGTACAACAGTTTTTTAAAAAAATTCTATAGGGTTGCTCAATTTTTTCTTTTAATAGCTTTTGCTTGTATTGTTGTGTTAATTATATTTCTTTTACAATTTCAGAGATGTAGAATCAAAGCCACACATTTCAGGAAAGAAACCCCTATTCTAATAAGATCCCTATGAACACAAATGAGCAGGCCCGCTCAGATATTAATATTTCAATTTACCCATCATAGAGATCTAGGACTAGGTAACAGGTATACAGATAAGTCTGACTTTAACAGGCATGGCTATCTTAATATGAAATTTCCTTTGTTGAATATCTGATAGGAAAGGTGGTTGTACATTGTTTTACTATAGTTAGAGCACATGAGTTATTTTTATTTTTTATGTTTTGGGGAGGCTGGGATGTGAAAGGCTTGTCTCAGCATCAGATTGACTGAGATAGCTTTTGTAACTAGATTCAAATGGCTTTTTGTTTTTAATGTGATAGCATTGTTATTTCTCACTCAGTTGCCTTTGACCTCTATAATATATAAATGACCCCTTGGTTGGCTCCTTTAATATAATAGTAGCTAAAGATTTTTCTTTTTTATGCTAGAAGTTCTGACCAACCACTTTTGATGGAATAGATTCTCTTCCTGTTTTCCCCACCTTTGGATGCCAAAAGGAGAAACTCCCCTTTTCCTACCAGTAATGCACCTCCAGTTTTCAAACCTTCTGTCATATGTAAAGAAAAGAAGAAACTTTCTCCAAGGAGAAAAAAAACAAAAACCTTATTTTAAGAAACTGATAGCATGTAAATAGCCAGTCATTTGGAAGATATATCAAGCCTCAGATAGATGAGGCTGGATCCTCCCAGGTTATATGGGCTCTCAAAAATAATTTAAGGGGGAAAATTTTTTAAAAAAAATTTTTTTAAAGGAAAAGCCAGGTCATTTTCACACAAAATAGACAAAAACCTGAAATGCCTTCCTCAATGGCAGATAACCCAAGGAACTTTTAAGTAAGTTGTGACTTAGGGTATCTGCTAACCACATAGCTTCTCTGTTTACCCTACAACAGCACTGACTAGGGACTTTTTGACACAGACAAAATGCAAAATGCCTGTTTTTTATTAAACTTTTTTGGAGATACAGTACATACAGGTTATAGTAACATTTTTAAAAAAGAAAAAAGAAAGTAATATTCAATCATTCTTCTGACAGTTAAATGTTTATATATTTTCATACCTCACTCTAAATATTTCAGCTGCTTCACTTCTTTTGACAGTTCATAAAAATAATCAAACCCCAAAGACAATATATCATTGACATTCTTACTCAGAAAGTCAATAAGGGATTCCTAATGTTCTTTTTCTAATCAAATGTATCAATTTATCAATTCTGCCAAATCTACCAATTTCACTAGCCAGTTTCCCATGGTGGGTAGTGCTGATTTTTTCATCCTTGTGAATATAACTGTTTCACAGCCGTGATCGTGTACTGTTATTATCTTCCATAGCTTTTCTCTAACCGTGGATGCGTCAAAACCAAAATAAAAAGGTCCGGTTTAGTCTTTAGTTGTAAATAGTTGCTAGTCTTTATATTAGTCTTTAGAATCCTTTCCATAAAAGTCTGCAACGGAGTCCATGTTCAAATAAATTGTTTACATGTCCAACGCATATGATAAAAAGTCCCTTCATGTTTTCCCCATTTCCAAAGAGTACCTGGTAAATCTTTATATATTTTAGCTAATTTCTCTGGTGCCATTTACCAACAGAATATCATCTTATGATTTTTTTTCTTTAAGATTTTAATATGCTAAATTTCAAACCCTTCAACTACATATTTTCCCATTTTATCCATGGGTGTTTTTCCACTGTCACTAGAAGTACCCATTAAGTACCCATTAATGGGTACAAAAATGCCATTACATACCCATTAATGGGTACTTAATGGGTACTTTTAGTGACAGTGGAAAAACACCCCATATGTATGTTATAACCAACATTTTGAGGTCATTTTATCATTCAACCTTAATCTTGCTCATTTTCCATTTTAAATTTCAACAAAAGTTTGTATATTTTAGGAATAACATGTTCATCATCTTAACACATTTGCACTTCAAACTCTACCTTGCTTTGTGCTATACTGTAGGTTTTCCTTATTGAATTTAAATCTTTCTACTAATTGCAAATATGATAACACACCCTTCTAATTATATTGGTTGTTTATTTCTCAGTATCATCCCATCATTCATCCAAAGTAAACAACAGATTGCAAAATAAGGTTTCAGATTGGGTAAACCAAGCCCTTCTCTTTCCCTTGCAATGTTTTATAGTTAATTTGTGGTTTTTCTCTTGCTGTACAAACTTTGATAAGGCTTAGCTGGTTTTAACCCTCAAGTCGCATTCTTCTTGATGTATTTAGGAACAGTGCATTCTATTTTTTTTCCCCTTGGGTTTTATTTTCATGTTAATAATTTATATTCTGTCCTTTGCCAAAAGGTCTCAGGGTGAGTTAATAAAAAGATAACAGATATGAAGAATAAACAAATGTTTTAGGCGTCTTTGGTTAATACAAATACAATTCAAATTTGGGAAGGAGTGTCCCCACGGCTACTGTAATTAATCCAAATCGAATCCAAATTTGGCACCCAGTGTCCCCATGTAATCCCTTATTCCCAGATTTTATGAGGACTATCCTGTCTAAATCTGGAGGAAAAATGTCCTGATGAAAACAGGATTGAATCCCCTTTTTGGAGCCAAATCCACTTATTTTCCCCCACATGGGTACGATACCAGGCTATTTGGGGTGGAGGTCTCGCTTTCTGGCCAATGGCAGCCAGGTATGGGTGTATTTTTTTACAGATGTAAAGCTCCCCCACTCCCTTGTCATGCTTGCAAAAGCTCCATACGGTATGAAAAAGGCAGGAAAAAAAGGAGGGGAGATGGGGCTTTTATTTTTCTTTTATTTAAAGGGGCTTTTAAAATATTTTCATTGGAAAAATATCTTTTTTCAAAAGATACATGAGAGAAGCTTAGGAACCCTAAAATACTTTGAAAAGATACATTTTATCACGTGCATTTGCCAGTAATCGCAAAAGGGAGAGGTGTGAAAAAGAAAGTAATTCCCTTCATGTTTGAAGTACCTTCACGTTTGCTTCTTTTATTGCAGGCAGGGTTTGCATGGCGGGGTTATTTAAAAGTCCTGTTTTTTACATTGCCTTGAAGATGTGCATGAGCACAAGTTTTGCCAGTAATCTCAAAAGGGAGAGGTGTGAAAAAGAAAGTATTTGTGGCTAGAATTTATTTTTAAAACTTCCATTTTGCTTCTTTTCTTACAGGCAGGGTTTGCATGGGGGGGGGGTTTAAAAGCCCTATTTTGTAAGTTTAAAAATAGTCCCAAAGCCAGGACTAAAAAAGGTGCATGGGGACAGCTATATTTGGATTAATTGACAAGAACTCAATCCAGATTAAAAATAGTCCCCCAAAATAGTCCAAATAGCACTGAACTCGGACTAAAATTCCTGCATAAATTTTCTTTTCTTCACTCATGGGTAATCTGATCTATCAGAGTTGTTACATAGCAATCTCAGGGTTCTTATGGTCTTCCTGAAATATATAAGAAGTAAAGAGGCAGAAACAGACAAAATAGTATTTGGATCATAGAACAGTTGATTATTTTTAGCATTCATTACAATGCTGATAATACAGAAATGGTTGCACACCTTTCTTAAAAGGAGTTTAGCTCCTTTCCAGCGCAGAAAGCTCCATAGAAAACTGTTTTAAATGGCTCATGCTAGTTTCTGCTTTTTTTTGTCAAATCAATGCCTGTTATTTTTTGCCTTTTACTTTGTAAGGAAAAGCTCCTGAGTAATTATATTCATTATGAGAATCTAGTCTGCAGGGCCATTGAGCATAAGCAATTTTCAACAAATTATTTATTTATTTAAAATATTTATGCCATTTTGACTAACATATCGCCTGCTTTTTTGCTGTACAAACAAGCACCGTTTTGAAGAACAGGGTGAAGAAATTGGAATGACTTATGAAAAACCTTATACAAGAAGTACTATATACAGAGATTAAAATTAATGTTTAATAATATCTAAACAATTGGTGTGACTGTACAGATTATCGATAAAGATGATGTTATTTACAGCTATACAAATATCAGAAATTTAATTCATTTTTAGATATCACAAGGTGATAATTCAGCACTGAATAAAATCAAGTATTTCATATGTTTGTACTTATATAGTACAAAATTTTAAAGTGTTAAGTGCTTCTTTTAAGGGCTGTTCTACCTCACTTCTCTCCTCTTTCCCATAGACTTTAAATCAGCATGGCAATATTTCCTGACCATGCTGTTCTTATGAGTTAATAGAGGATTTCAACAACGACTTCAATTGGATAGACAGTCAACATTCTGGTGCATAATCACAATGCATTCTTTTAATTTCTCCGTAGATGACTAAGGCAGCATGTGTGGAAATGTTTTATAAAATCTCAGTGTGAGCCAGGAAGGAACCTTTCCAGATACTGAGTTGGCTTTTTACATGTAATGTTCTTGCTAGATTCTTCTGTTTCAGCCACTCTGTTCCATCCCCCTTTCCCATCCTCTTGCCCACAGTTTCAACATTGGTTACTGCAGGACTGGTTTTGTGGTTTCCTCTTGTGTTCTTCTTGCTCCTTTATTTCATCAGTGGGCAATTGTAGTGACATCGACCCAAACATAGGAAGACCCAGATGAGTACCAGTATATAAAATACTGCTCATGTTATGAAGTGATTTTCAAGACTGGTGCCTTGTAGCAACAGCATTCTTTTCCCCAAATTTTATGCTCCGATGATAAGATATAAATCAGAATTTTGTTTCAGGTAGTGCCTGTGGAGAAAAGGCAAAGTAAATGCATGGTTTCATTTCAGAAAACCCTGGATTCAATCTCTGGCACTGAAAAAAACTGTAGAGATGTGCCAAACTGGTCTGGCCGGTTCCCATCTTGCAGCGAACCAGCTAGTTTACAAATGGTCATGTGTAGGGGTGTGTACAAATATAGGAATGCATTCGAAATTTGATCAGATTTGTCCAGGTTTCAATATTTGAATTTGAATCGAATGTCCATAAATTCAAATTTAAAAATTTGACTGAATTTTGGATGTATTTGTTTGAATTATTCGGACATTCACATGTGTATGGGATCGTACATGATGCGTACTTGCGCATACGCATCTTTCCTGCATCTGTATATCTACGGGATGCATCCGGATGTGTATGGCTACGTAGGGGATGCGTAACAATGCGTATGGGTACATACTAATGTTTATTAATTTATATTTATATCCCGCCCCATACCCAAGGGTCTCTGGGCGGCTCACAACATTTAAAAACAACATATCAAAAACTAAATCAATCCTAAACCCATCTCTCCACATGTTGTCAATATCTGTAACTGTAAATTTGAACGGAAAATTTGAATGAATTTGCTTAATTCAAATCGAGTTTAGTTAAATTTGAATTTTAAAAATTTGAATCGAATCCCAAACCTTGCATTTGTGCACACCCCTATTCATGTGGAAACAAAAATTTGGTTGTTCAAATATCCAAAAATATGATGGAATCAAAACCAGGTCCCACTTGCAAATATAAACTGTTTGAACAAATAGTTCACATTTGCTGTGTTTTTGCCCTTTAAAAGGGCTTTTTTGTTGGAAAAATATTTTTTTGTTTTGGAACAAGTTTGAAATAGAATGTGAACAAACATTCGTTTAATTCACTGGTTCACTGTTTATTTATTTTATTTATTTATATTTACATTTATATGCCACCCAATACCCGAAGGTCTCTGGGTGGCTCACAACATTTAAAAACAGACATTTAAAAAATTATATCAGCCCTAAAACCAGAAACAAGTTTAAAAATGCAGCTTTAAAAAAAAATTACAAAAATAGTTAAAAACAGCAGTGACTTTCAATGGGGGAAGTGTGGGGGACATTTAACCAAAGGCCTGCGTAAAGAGGAACGTTTTCACCGCCTTCCTAAATAGGAACAAAGAAGGGGCCTGGCGCACCCCGAGGTGGAGACCAATCTATAGCCTGGGGGGCACTACCGAGAAGGCCCTCTCCCGGGTGCCCACCCGCCTAGCTACTGAAGGCAGAGGAATCACCAGAAGGGCCTCCCCTCCAGATTTTAAAACCCGGGCAGGTTGATATGGGAGAAGGCGTTCCTTTAGATATCTGGGGCCCAAGTCATTTAGGGCCTTATAAGTCAGAGTTAGCACCTTGAATTGGGCTCGGTAGTGAATTGTAAGCCAGTGCAATTCTTTTAGAACCGGTGTAATATGTGTCCAGCTAGGTGTTCCTGTTAGCACTTTAGCAGCTGCATTTTGCAAACAGGTGGTCAGTTTCATGGTAAACCAAAGACACGTTTTTAGTTCATGCACATCTTTAATCCTGTGTGAAACTGTAATTTGCTGTTTACCCACATACATGATACAATACAGACAGACCAATGTTTTAAGGTGCTGTTCCAATGTTCTTAAACGATACATGGATGACAAGAACCAGCACATCTTTGCCACATCATTGTGAGTCTTATCACAATGGACTAGATGGGCTGCGGTTTGATCCAGCAGGGCTCCTTGTTTAGATTCTTCCAAGTAAAGTATGCAATGAATCATGGATGAATATTTGAGCATCAGGCACCAAATCAAACTTAGTAGAAAGTAAGAGTTAGGTAAAATTCTTTTCTTGGGCTACAGCTCTGACAGAAGCCACAGGAGTTATAATACATACTTTGTTATGTAATCTCATTGGTGGATCCCTGTGCGAGACAGGATGCTGGACTAGATGGGCTGTGGCCTGATCTAGCAGGGCTCCTCTTGTAAGTTGAGGTATTTTGTGCCACACATTGCAAGCATTTCCCAATATTTAACATAGGCTGTTTCTGGGCAGGCCCTGAAGATCCCAATACAAATGCATTCAGTAGGGATCCACTGTGTACCTTCCACACTGACGACCCGATGAGGACCCCGTTTGGAACACATTGTCTGCACGTGCACCTTCAAATTCCAGATTTAATAGGGTCTTTGAGCCCTTAAATCCAGATGAGTGGTAGATCCCCTTAATCGCGTCTTCAGTCCGGTCTTCTGCCATGAAGGCAGGACAACAGAATGCGCTTCATGCATGTCTGGCCAATGGGGTCCTAGGGTGCGCCATTTACAGCGGGGTGGTTCCGGCTCTGCCCCTCAACACACATGCTACATAGGCCCACACGTCCTTCATAGTAGTCTACAAAAGTGAGCACAAGCTGTGTAGCAGCTATGCAGGCAGTTACAACACCATGTCTCTCCACCATGCCCATTATAACCAGAAGTGACCCCGATTGGTGGCTATGCGGGCCAGTTGCACTGCACCGCCAGAGGACCTTCCTGCTCGGGCCTAATCAGGCCTTATTGGAGCCTCAGGATGGTTGCTACGGCATCCACACGGCAGCCCTGTTTAGAACCCATTGTCATCGCACGATGCAGAACTACTTGGACCGGATGCCCTGAGGACCAGATCCCAAAGATCCAGATCTCCTTAATCCGAATTAAATGAGGTAAGTGCGGAAACGGCCATATATTTAAAGTTGAAGTTCACTTCATAGTTATGTCACTAACGGGTGGGAGATGGAACTGCTATTTGAATTCGCCCTGCTGCAAGGTGGGCTGTTTCCATAGTAAAGATGTGTTTGTTCACAACTATGTTGCTGTTTTACGTTTCAGTTCTCTTCCAATTAAAGAGGCTGTCCACCCTTGCTATTTCAGGGTTCTCTTCTTCAAAATAATAATAATAATAATAATCCTTTTAACTCTATTGGTGATAAAAGATACTAGGCAGAATATCTTACCGTGACTTCCCGATTGCGAAGTCCCCCATTAGTATTTATTATGTAATGATCTTTACTTTCCTTCTCCTGTGATAAAAAGTACAATATTTCAGAATTAGGGAGAATGACCGAATCATTTAAAGTAGTAAGGGCTAAATTATGGCTTTTGAGATATTGCTAAAGTACAGGACCATCCACAACCAAAGCTCATTTCAGGATATAAGTGGTATGAGCTTGTAGAGGCAACTAAGCATCGGACACATTTCCAAAGCCTCACTGCAGAGTCTGCTACTTATGGGCAGAACACTGTCCACTGCAACAAAAAGTATGCTCAGAAGACTAGAAATGTGGCCAGAGGTCTGCTGCAATTTGGGATCTCCAGCATTGATTCTGGGCACTATTTGGACCTTCAACTCAAGTCCTTGCCTATCAACCATCCACAAGGGATGAGGAGTCCAATCATCCAATGGAACTGATCACAATATAGTTTATTCCACCTTCTCATTATGTTGCTTCCACCATAGACTTGGGAGGGTTGGGATTAAATGGGGTCAAAATGTTTGAATGTCCCACCCCCAGCCATCCTGAGGGTTCCAAAAAAGCTGGAAGTGGGTGCACCATACAACTCTCACCATTTCAGTGATCAGGTTTGCTAGAAACAGATGATAGGCATTCATCAGATCATATTATTTCAAGTTAACAATGCACCTTCTACGTATTAATAGACTGACACAGATACTTGACTGTGGTATGGTAGCTCTACCTCTGCCAATGCTTAAAGGCAACATACAGTACTTGTTCCTAGGGTTGCATATGTAGGAGTTATGACTGTTGTCTTTGGGAAGAACAGTTCTTACCTTAGCGGCATTGAACTTTGGTGAGGTGACTGCAATATCTCTTTTTACCATTATAAATAAAACTGCATCGTGAATTGTGAGGAAAAACATGGATGGTTTAACTTCATCATCAAAAAAGCTACATCTTTCTAGTTTATCCAGAAGGCCTTCTGCAGGAAGAAAAAATGAACAGAAGCAAACAGGTTTCAGGCCCAGAAAATAATTAGTAAACCATTTGAAACATAGCATTTCAATCCATTTTATTTCAAATTTAGTAACCTATTGGCGGGTCTAATGCTTCTAATCAAGCATTTTAACTATGTTAAAAGCTACCTGAAACTGACTGGCAGAAATCAACCTGGCAGTTAATTTCAGAATTGGCAGCCAGAGAGAAGATACAGCCTAAATGCCCCTCTCCCAAAGGAAGAAGCTCTCTTTACGCAAATAGGCCAGAACAGAACTAGAACCCATCCATGTGTGAATGTTCTAATTTCAACACTCAGGCTGTGAACAGACATGGGGGGGGAGCACTTCTGAGGTGCTTCTGACTGAGGAAGCTTCATGCTGAGGTGGGATTGTTGATACATCAATCTGTCCCTCCCTTCTCTCCTGAACATTTTGTGCTAGAAAAAGGGTATTAGAGGAAGGAGTTGGGAACATGAGGGCCACATGTGTCTCCCTGGCCCTGGTCAGAACAAGTAGTTTAGGATGACCTCAGGTCCTCTTGAGGTCATGTTACTAAAATTAATTCATTTTCCATGCTGGCCTATCCATGTTAGATTGTCTTAACTGCAGTCCTCATTTTTACAGGACTGAGGAGGACTTGGCCTGTCCTGGCACCTCAAAGTGTGAGCAGGGGGATGGGCTAAAGGAGGCTGAACTGTGCTGTAGTGGGTGGGATCTAGTCTTTCCTTCAGCCAATCGGCACACGTGGAGTTCATAAGGCACCTCCCCTTCTCTCCTCAGTTTATGTGCATGATTCCTCTATCTATTTATTATTATAATTTTTTTAAAAAATTAATTGCACAGAAAAGAAAAGCACATAAAAAAAGAAAGGGGTGTGGAGGTGGGGAAGTAGGCTTAAAAAAGAACTGCAAACACCCCCCCCCCTCACCTTCCTTGAGTGACACAACGGCGTCTAATAGGACAGGAGGTAGATTTGACACAACAAAAGGGTGGAGAGCCAAGAGTTCCATGGAGGAGGCTCAAGTCAATCACGGGGAAAGGTGTGAGCGATTCAGCTCAATATGGGGATGGCTTGAGGATGACCCATGTGTGACCAGCACTGTTAGGACTCAGTTCAAATTAATGAATAGGCCATCCTATCTTAGACTTGTGTGACCAAGGCCCCTGAGATGCCGGTTTTTTATGTCTGAAAACAGCCTCAGATAACTGTGTATTGTAAACCTGAACTGTGTATTGTATGTTTAGTGAGATCCATTTCAGGGTACATATATTTAAAATTGAGTGTCAGATTGTGGGATATGTCTTAAAAATAAACTCCATGGATGTTAATTAGAATCACTTCATTTGTGTGAGACAAGGTTCACAGAATCCAAATGTTCATCTGGCACATCAGGTTTAACTTCCTGCTCCTTCAGGCCTCATGAGATAAAAACACTGAACCTATCTCTGCAACAGATGCTTAAATATCAAGGAACAGAATTTGATGGACATACCATGTGCTCCTACAATATATACATCCACATCAATCCGGATAAATTCTTTCAAAACCTGTTAATGAAAAAATAAGTAGTACTTATGGATTGTTTGCTTGACTAAAATACATATTAATTCTACTGCCCTAGCATGAAATTTAAATAGTTTCAGGGCAGAGCTGGCAAAAGTAAACATAAAATATTAAAGAAATAGTTAGTTTACTAAACAGAGTGCAAGGCTGCACACAGTAAAAAAAAAAGTAGTTCAAAAGATTAGAGATAATAATATCCATATGCTAGTACCTTAATTCACATTAAAAGCCAGAGAATGCACTTCCAAAATGCATTCTCTGGCTATTAATATGGGTTAGATGTGGGATGGAAACACTAGTGTCTGCATGCTACCAACTCATTTTAGGAAATGTACATGGGTGAAGCCTGTGGGACTTAGGAGTCTTCCATGCAAGGCAAAATTTTGTACAGGTGAAGTGATCTGAACACTTGACAATAACAGTAAGCCCTCAATGGTGGTAGCTGTAGCTGAGTGGTACAGCAGTAGAGTAAACTGCCTGAGAATCAGATGGTTGCTGGTTCAGTCTCCAACCTCTTCCCAGAAATAGTCAATGGCAAACCTCTTCTGTATCTCTGCCAGGAAAACTGCACAGATTGGATATGGAAGTTCCCATGCAATCGACCAGGAGTCATCCATAACTGAATAACTGAATGTACCCAACAAGAACAACAAGCCCTCAACATTCACAATTAACCAATTTGACACACGATCATTGTATCTTTGTTACTTGTGAGAAAGGGCCTCATTTGTGGGCTGGTGAACAAAACTTCTTGTGTATCTGTTCTCTTAGCTTCAAGCACTTGTGATTCTGCTTTCCAGAACTTGAACCCACAGAAAGGTTGATGGTTTATTATTGATATATGTTGTGAATTAAGTGGTAAACTTATTCACACAAGGAAAGCAAATTATTCATAAATTACTCATAAGCTGGGTTCTGACATTCTTTTCAACTGGAAGAAGTCAAATTTGACAAAATTTCCACTTTGACATGGCAGATCTTCTGTTTAGTTCCCGCCTCTGATTTAATTTGCCTCCTATGAAGCTAGAGTAAGTAGTTTACATTACAGGGAATTTTAACTTTCATAGCTATTTAAAGCATTCTAATTCTTTGTCTCATAAAGCTGCATTTTTAGTTACCTTACAGTCTTTCCTGTCCATTTTATGGTGATTTACAAATCTGTAGAAGCCCTAAATTAAAAGTTTAGTTTTTGGTGTGTGTGTGTGTGTGTGTGTGTGTGTGTGTGTGTGTGTGTGTGTGTGTGTGTGTGTGTGTATGGATGGATGGATGGATGGATGGATGGATGGATGGATGGATGGATGGATGGATGGATCATTGCCTCATATAAATAACCATGTGAGGTGAGGTGGGAAGCTTTATTTTTATCCTGCTGTGATTAAGTGATTAAAGAACTGGACCACGATTTGAGTACTCCATAATCTCACAGGGTTAGAATAATCACCATTTCTTAGGCTAACGTACCACACAGGATTGTTGCAAAAGTAAAAACGGCTAAATAAACTTTTCTATGAACTGCCTTGAACTTCTTATAGTTTTCATTGAGATTCAAATGCCATAAAATTAATATACTGTATATATTTCCATATCCTATGTTTCCTGGAAGGTACTTACCTCTTTAAGGACTCTTAAGGCAGAAACATCGAGAAACGTGACTGCAGAGAAGTCAAGGATGAGACTGTGTGTGTCAACTCTTGGAGCTGTGATGCCAAGGGGAAGATCTGAATTCCAGTCAATCTGAATTGGCAAATCTTTAGTATTTGTTGGCTGATCCAGTTCTTCAATTCTGTTGTTGTCCAGCTCTTCATCTGACTCATTTGCACTGTTAGCAGTGCAGATAAAGCCTTTCTGTATTTAAAGGAAATAACCAAATAGACTGTTTGATTACTGTACTCATAGAAACATGGCTCTGAACACTCTCTTGAGTTCTGAGAGTAAAAGCATAGATTCTACTTCAAACTTCGGGGGTAGGAAGAAGAAGGAGGAGGAGGAGGAGGAGGCTTGAAAAATAACCCCAGTTATGATTCCTTTGAAGTGGAAGGAAAGATGCTGAGAGGGAACCTCATTGTCTGTGTTAGGCTCAATCACACTAATGTTATATTAATGATTGATATAATTAACTCAGAGCATATACTGGATATGCAAGCTACCACTAACCCCCTGGCTTCACCTCAATTTCTCACTGTTTTAATATGCTTGAATTACTGAAAATTCAAGCATATAATTTACAAAGATTTTACTGGCAAGAATGAGGCAGTTGAAAGATTGGCCATAGGTTTGTGCCTGGCATTTATTTAATACTTACAGGAGTCACTTGAAGTTCTCCCTTATTCAGCATCCTCCTGATTTTCCTCAGAGCTTTGTTGCGTTTCCTCAGTACTCTCAGTGGCTTAAATCCCACCTAGAACAGAGGTTTTATTCCGTTACTATAAACTTGCTTTTTAATCCTCATGCTGTTCAGTTTTGTCTTCTCAAGATGTTGAGTGAAAAAAGAAATTCTAAGGATAGGTGTAATTAATGTTGTTATAGTGTTATTATGTGAAAAGACACTTCTTATATACATGTTGGCCGCATCCAGATAGGGTTAGAATCCAGAGGCATTTTCGTAGGACGGGAAGCCTAAGACACTTCAGGACGCTTTGACCATTCACACATAGGAGCGCAGGAACGCGTGTAAACGCATTCCGGCGCGCCTGTGTGCGAATGCTCAAAGCATTCTGAAGTGCCTTAGCCGGCAAACGCCGGCAAGGGGCGGGGAGACGGCTGCCGAGGCTCCCGCAGCCGGCAAAGCAGGCAATCAGCTGATTGTCAGCCAGCGCCGGAGGGGGAGGGGAGCCTGCGGCTATCAGGGAGAGAGAAACATGAGCGAATGCTTCTCTCCCCGAACGGCTGCGGGCGCTTTGTCCACGCGGGAACGGATGTAGAGCACTTTAAAGTGCTCTACATCTCGAACACGCGCAAGACAGCTCCGGACGCGTCGGAGCGCAAGCCCCGCTGCGGCAATGCGTATGCCGCATTCGAGGCTGTCTTGCACGCGTTCGAAAACCCCGTGTGCGAAAACGCCTCAGGATGTTTTGCAGAGCTGCTACCCAGAGGTCATGGGCACATGATACACAGTGCACACTGACCCAAAGCTTCATGAGATGGGAATGCTATAGCAGACACATCCACATGGAACAGAAGTGCAGGCAGAAGTCTGACATTTTTCAGTATCCAGCAGACATTCTGAGTGCCTTTTTTTTTTTTTTTTTTTGCTGTTGACTAACATCTGGAAATTGCCATAGGGTCTGGAAGTAGAACCATTTGTTCACCCACTCCCTTAGGCTCTCAGAGGCCTCTGAAAGAGGTGATGTGATTGTCGTCAAAAGATTGTAGCTTATGTTAGTTTTAACATGGTAGTTAGAATCTAAACCACAGTGTCTGCATTCCCACTTAGCTCTTTTAGTCCCGTTTTGTCCTGTTTGGACTATTTTTTTAGTCCCATTTGGACTATTTTTAATCCGAATAGAGTGCCTGATGATTAATCCGAATATAGCAATTCCCGCTCACACTGCCCCAGCCCAGAAAATGGGGACTTTTCTGGGTGCAAACCCTGCCTCCAATCAAAGCAGCCACACTTTCCCCTTCACTCCCTCCCTCCCTTTGAGCTGATGCCGGAGAGCTTAAGTTAAAAGCTGGTGCTTTTAAAATAAATTTCTAAACCTTGCTTCCGATCAAAGCAGCCACACTTTCCCCTTTTCACAAACCCCATTTCCTGGTAACATTACCTCCATTGATGTTACCAAGAAATGTGTGCTCAAGCAGATCAGCTAAGCTGTAGAGCACAATTGGAAGACAGGGGTGAGCTGCTCGCTGTTTTGCTTTAAAGCCTTTTTGCTGATATGTATCTTTCTGATTATTGTTATCAGCTACTGGAATGTAGCTACATTTCTAGTACCTGGTAACAATAATCAGAAAAGATACAAATGTATCCAGCAAAACTGCATCAAGGAGGTCTACCACTTTTTACCTTTTTTGATTGGGTCTCTAGCATTGCAGGCATGGGACCTTTGCATCTGTGAAATCCCACCCATATCTGCCTGGCATTGGCCAGAAGGCTAGATCCCTGCCCCAAATAGGCCAGTCGTATTCCCATTTGAGGGGGGAAACTCCAGTTTTCATTAGGACTTTTTTTCTCCGGATTTTTGTTGGATAGTCCTCCTAAAATCTGGGAATAAAAAATTGAATGGGAATGCTGGATACCAAATTCAGATTCTATTTGGATTTATAAATAAGTAATGGGAACTCTGGATACCGAATTCGGATTCAATTTGGATTTAAATGCCTATGGGAATGCAGCCTGTGAGTCTCATTTCAAATACTGGTTTAGTCTGAAATTTGGCCCTACTGGGAAATGATGGTTTATTAGTTAGTCTTTAACTGCAGTTCATAAAGCAAGGAGGAAGGATTTTTTGATATCTTAGCTTAATTTATCAAGATAATGAGCTCTACCTCTAGAGAGAAAAATTCAGTTGATTCAGTATGAGTATCCTCTTGTAATGTTGGCAGTGGCTGCCAATTTGGCATTAACTCTGCTCTGGAACTTGAGCTGTTAGAGGATACTGAAATTCCATTTTGAATTTTATTCTAGGATCTCAAAATCGTCTTCTGCTAGGTAAAATTTCAGTCTTACATGTCAAAAGGGAGAAGGGGTTATTATTCTGTGATTGCATGAAAAATAATTGCTTACCGCTGCAGTCAATTTATCCCTGAAGAAGTCAACATTAGCAAAAAAAATTGGAGAAGGGCACCTGAAGATCTTTACTCCTTCTGGCTCATAGATCTAGGGCAGAAAATATATTTATTAAGTGAATACAACTAATAACAATCAACATGCAGACATCTACTACACTGAAAATGACATATCTTTCTTACATCTGTGTAATCCTTTCTGTTTCGGTAGATGTCACTTCTTCCAACATTAGCCAGAACTGTGCATTTTGGACTGGAAAAAAAGGAAAGGTCAAGACATTACAAGAAGGAACAAGGACAAGTATTTAAAATATATAACTCTTTGGGGTATTTACCACATAACCTAAAAACTCTCCCTACTTTAGGCAGAAGTGTTCCTGTCTGTTTAAAATAACGCATGCACCGAACAGGATGTAACTTTCAATATCTTAGCAGTCACAGCTCTGTAGTTGGAACTGCTAAATCCCAGTGGACAATATTCAATATCAGCAGCAAAATGGGTGGGCATCTGGGAGAGGGCTTTCTCTAGTGCTGGCAACTAGGCTATGGAATAGTCTCCCCCTTGAGGTGCATCAGGTTCCTTCACTGTATTACAGCGGTTCTCAACCTTCCTAATGCCGCGACCCCTTGATGGAGTTCCTCATGTTGTGGAGACCCCCAACCACGGGGGTAGAGCAGCTGGGAAGTGGGAGGGAAGGGTGGCGGGAGACTTGTCCCGGCCCCTCTGAAAGGGTAGTTCGACCCCCAAAGGGGTCCCGGCCCCCAGGTTGAGAACCACTGCTGTGTTATGTTCAGGAAGGCAGTGGAGATGCACCTCTTTGCTCTGGCCTTCAGTTAAATGGGAGCACACTTTCTCTCCCCACTTGCAGACACTGTTGTTTTAATATATGCTATTATTGTTCTAATATATTTGATTTTAAATGTTGTTACCTGCCGTGAGACCCTTGGGTATAGGGTGGGATAGAAATATAAATAATAATCAAACAAACAAATAAAAATAAACGTCATCATCAGTTTCAGAAACAGGGAGGAAAGAGGAGGAGGAAAAAGGCACGTTATTAGTCTCTAGCAGAAAGCTCATATGTGTTCATGTCAATCCAATCTCATGGATCTTTTCTAAATAGAAAACCTTGAGTTTAAGAGATCTTAAATTCCTATATGAATGAACAAAGGATTATAAACTTCATGTTGGGTACTACCTGAGTAATGGCTGACACTTGGTTGACTGTATGTACACCTCAATGGACAGACACTTCTGTGCAGTTTTCTTGGCAGACATACAGAAGTTATTTGCCTCTGCTTACTTCTGGGAGGAGGCTGGGAGATGAAAAGGCAACCCTCTGCATTCCAGGCAGTTTGCTCTACCACTGAGCAATAGCCACTCCCTTGCAGATGTATGGATTTAAACAGTTTCCTTGAAAGCAATCTCTCCACTCTAAGATAGAAATTGAGGGACTTTTTGCACTACCTCCGGTGGGACAGCCAGAGGCCGTTTCCACATGGAAGAAGAAGAAGAAGAAGAAGAAGAAGAAGAAGAAGTTGACTTTTCTACCCCACTTTTCTCACCCATTTAAGGGGACTCAAAGCAGCTAACAAACCTTCTGTTCTTCTCCCCACAACAGACACCCTGTGAGGTAGGTGGGCTGTGAGAGCTCAGAAGAGAGCTGTGACTAGCCCAGGGTCACCCAGCTGGCTTCATGGGGGAGAGCGGAATCGAACCCGGTACTCCCAGATAAGAGTCTGGCTCCCTAACCACTAGACCAAGTATACACATTGTGCAGAGCTGCTTTTTTCCTAGAAGCAGCTCTGCATGTGCCAGAGCTTGCTGCACATATATAACTGTTGAACACAAAAACATGCTCTACAACTATAATAGTTGCCAGGTGAACACAGCCCTGCACCCTAAGTCTGCCTGGTCCAGTGTGGCACCAGGCAGAGCAGTCACATTTGATGCCGTGCCACCCGGTTGTCATGGCAGTGGTCCTGGGCATGCTCATTGCTGCGGGAAGTTGATCCCGGCTATTGCACTCACACCCCTTCGATAACTGACCGACCGACCGACCCACCGACCGTCCGACCGACCCACCCACCCACCCACCAACCAACAATCTATCAATCAATTTTATATTGCTGCTTCTTGGTTCTTAGTAGACTAATAAAGTATATATTTACTCACAATTGGGCACGGAATATAACGGTCAAGAGTTGAAATCCTAATCCTGCTGCCAGTCCAATATCCAGTCCCAGTAAAACAGCAGCTAGGAAGGTCACAACCCAAATTAGCTGAGAAAAATAATATAGAACAAAATTAAAACCAAAGAATCAAGCATCATGAAAGAATTCAGTGAGGATTTTTTTAAAGCTGACCTCTACCAATAATGACACAATAGTGACTCTAGGGACTGAAGACATAATGAAATCAGTGCAGATGAGTTCTAGTAAACAGGGTATAGGTTCCAAAATATTTTTCAGAGAAAGATACACACCTTCAAATAATTTTTATGTAAAGTTCAGGCTTATGATACCTTTTGACTCTATAAAGGAGTTTTCTTAAAATTGATTCCAGCTGTTCTGCTATGAACATCTGCATCCCACTTCTGCGCAAGTATGAATTAAGAATAGACTTCTTGCTTTGTTGGTTCAAATGTCATTTTCAAATTTTGTAGTTGGCTGTGCTGTATCTTTATGTTGTGGAGTATGTGCCCAATTTTTGTCCCTCAGTTTTTGTTTGGCAGAAATTCATCCTGCCAACTTCCACAATATTTTTTCTGAATAAGCAAACTGGGAACAAACAACACCCTGAAGACCTTGAATCTTCTGCAAGACAGTCAGTTCTTTTGTCTGACAAAATTCATGAAATCACTAGGGTAAAGGAAATGATTGGAAGTGCTGTCATTAACGATACCTTTATCTGGGGCTTAAAGTTTTATCTGCATAGAGGTTTTCAGGGATGGATGGGATTGACGGCAGGGGAAAGTAGCCAGGGACTGGAAATTGACCTGGAAATATAGCCATGTAGACTGTAGAAGGTCTGGAACTCTGACTTTACAGGTGGCGTAGTGAGAATGCAGCAAAAGTTTATCTCCCAGACATCAGATATTGGCTGTCTGAGGAAGCTTCAAAGTAGTTTCTTTTGCTTTAAGGTTGAGTTGCCCTCAACTGCACCATGTCCAATGTGCCGCCATCTTGGTCTGTTTAACAGTCACAGGCTGCTTGCATGTGAACCCAATGTTTCCTCTTTTTGGTGTGATCAGACACAGGCAGGAAAAAAAAGCATCTCTGAGGTGCATTAGAGGTGGAATTTAGGGGTGTACATGAATGCAATTTTTGACATTCGATTCAAATAGAATATTTGAATGTCCAAATTCATAGGAATAGAGAAAAAACATGTATTAAAATTAGAACCGAATATTCAATATGTATTTGATGATACAAATGTCAGCAACATTCGTATGTATCCTTATACATCCCGTACGCATTTGTACAGATGCGTACGGATACATATGTAATCCATATGTATCTGTATACAGACAAATGTCCAAATTTATTTATTTATTTATTATTTATTTATTTGTATTTCTATCCCGCCCTATACCCGAAGGTCTCAGGGCGGGTTACAATATTATATTAATCTTAGACAGGTCCCTGCCCTCAGGCTTACAATCTAAAGAGACAAGAAACAAAAGGAAAATGGTGTGGGAGGGAACAGAGAACAGCAAAAAGCAAGTGTTTGAGGTCTTCAGTTCCAATTCTTCTGTCCGTTTCTTATTGCTGAAAATTTTCCTATTTACTTTATTATTCATATAAATGATTTGAAATATTTGTATTCATTTGAAAATTTAAAAATGAATGTCTGGACATTCAATTTGAATTCGAATCTCTGAATTCGGCCACATTCAATCGAATAACGAATATTTTGAATATTCTTGTATGTCCCTAGTGGAATTGTTCACACAGTAGCCTGCTCCTCCTCCCTCTCCCCAACATTCTGTGCTACAAAAAGCGGATTAGGGAAGGGCTGGGAACACAAAGGCCACATACAGTGGCGCCTCTGATGTGCCCCTTGTGTTTCTGACCACAGCTTTAGCATGCAGGTAACGGGGCCTGGAAACACAGGTTGTTTTGGTCACCTTGAGCCCAAGTTATGCTGAACAGCGGAGAGGTGGGGAAATGGAACTGGCAGAGATGCTTTGTAAGTATCATGCTTGCCTGTAATCCTTGTATTCTGTTATCACAATCAAGCTTGAGAACAACCTTGTTCTAAGTGTGGGCCTACAGTGAGGATTGTGACACAGATATATCTGGAGTTTGGTAATTTGTTTACCCTTCTCCAAAGATGACTCCGTGTTGGCAAGAAGTGGCCCAGTGGCTGTGGACAGGTAATTGTTTACTTACGCAGTCATATTTGTCCTTTTTCCACAAAATTCCTATCTCTTTGAACTGCATCAGCATCCCCTTTAAATTGCCAAGAGCCAAAGCTGCGAGGACTGACTGTTAAGGGAAAAAGAAAATACAACTTATACTTTAAAGTCCAGAAGAAAAAAAAGAATGAGAACTGTACTGTATAACCCAGAGTAATGCCAAGTCTCTTCCCCTGTCTTACATACCATTAAGTAACGGGCAACTAATTTTTGGCTCTTCAAATGCGTGAACATTCCCATAGTCTTCAATGTTTGAAAATATTCTACAGCCCAATGGGAACAGAAATGGAAAAGGAGCTTCTAATAGGGAGTATTAGCAGACTAAAATCCATTGTTAGAGAAAAAGGCGCACTTTATCTGCTGTGAAACCACAATGCGCTGTCTGGACTTCAGCAGCCTCCCCGCAGATTTCTCAGAGAAAGCTGTGATACTTCCATGGTGTGCGCCGTGAGGCACGCGTCACATGGGATGGGGCGGCCAATGGGAGCTGAGCTACAGGCTCAGGTCTTGTTCACTGTTCTTGCCTTCCTGTCCAGACTGGCGGGAATATTCGAATTTACCTGATACTGTGGAGCTAGTGCTCATCGTTCCGCAGTAGCTAAATTTGAAATAGTGGTGGCATAATTCACCACCACTACACTGTAGGTGAAGAGCATATGCAACCAAGTGTGAGTGCTAGTCAATGTTGGATAATCACGCTCCTATCCTGTCTAGCGGACGGGAAGCGAAGTGCAAAAACTCCCCAGGTGTCTGTCTGACTCTGTATTTTGGTTTTTTAAATGAAATTTGTTGCTCAGTCTAAAACATGCATTTATACATAATTAGAGTCATGAACATCCTCTGTTCTTCCTTGTACCTCCAAACATTCCTCCAAGGGAACACAATTGGTATTTACAACAGCAGCCCACAAGGTGGCAGCTTGTCATGCCAGTTTATTTCTTTCCTTCGCTTTCTGAACCGGCATGCAGGGCGAAAAATCTGCTGTAAGGCACAAGCACTGGTACCTCTCCCCCTTCCAAGTCAACCTGGGTAGTGGCTCTGTAAACAGCTCCCTGGGATGTCCAGGTGGTACATGGGTTCCCCCCTCCAGCCAGCTCCTGGCTGCCTTCCTGTGCATGCTGCCCAGTGAGAGAGGTGAAGCGAACTAATGTTAGTACCTTCTGCAGTGGTTCCAAAAGATGACCGATGGCCAGAATAACAATCATGACGATGAGAGCAGACAGGAGTCCGGCTAGCTGCATGAGAAAAGTTCATTATAAATAATAGATTTAAAACCTTTTCCCCCTTGAATTCAGCCGTTTTCTTGAATTCAGTTATACCTGTGTTTTGCCTCCTGTGCTCTCCTGCACACCAGATCTTGACAGTGAAGTGCTTGCAGCAAATCCTTTGAATGAACCACCAAAGATGTTGCTTATTCCAAAGGCAATTAATTCCTTTAAAATATGAAAAGAAAATTGAGAAAGAGATTTTTAATAACCAATAGGAGGGATGATAAAGTTGGAATGGGCTATGTCCGGTGTCATCCAACAGACTCAATAATTCTTGAATCTTCCTTCTTCTTGAAGAGACTCAATCAGTGGCAAGACCTATATAGGATTTCAATTGCATTGTGAGGTTAATCTGGTGGGGCAGGACTCCCACATCTGTGCACCTCTGTTTCACCATAAATAGGCTCCCACGGTGCAAAGTATTCATGGTCCTGCACCATGGAGTGCTCACCTCCCTGTAGGCACTCCTTATGCTTAGCACCATAGCACTCCTATTCCAGCAGAGCAATGGGATGACCTTCAACAACACTCCCCATTGCACTCCCCTCTCACACTTTCTGGGCAAATAAACTCTCTAACATATATGGATGGAAGATTAAAGGTCCCCAAACACAGATTATCTATATTTGAATCAAAAGAGGTCTCACTGCTTGATTTAGAAATCATCCTCACTACCTAGCAATGGGAACGCAAGCAGGGCTTTTTTCAGGAGGGAACCATGGTTTAGGGGCGTTCTCCTCAGTTTCCCCTGTCCCAGTGATAAGCTTTGATTTCCTCTCCTTTCCCCTGGGCTCTTGCCATTACATGCTAAGGATCCAGCTCGAAAGGGAAGAGTGAACAGAGCCTGCAGCAGCTTACAATGTAACAAGAGATCAGGCCATAGCAGGGAGTGAATCAAAAGTGTCCGATTTTACTTAAAGAGGCAGTGATCAGAAAGACTTTGGCCTTGATGCCTGCTATGGTGGATACAAGATGGAGGCGGGGGGACAAGCGGTGAACAAAAGCTGAGACCCTTTTTGATCCATGATCCGATCTGGGGAAGGTTTACATAGAGGCTGGGGATTGAATTGCCTGCTCCAATGAAGTCAGGGTATGACGGTGCCCAATTGCTGACTGCATGGGTAGGGGGGTCTGCTGAGGGGAGGGGGTTTCTCCCTTGCAAGTCTGTGTTATAAGTTAACAGTGGGAATGCAAAACAAAAAACAAAAACCCCAGACCACGCTACCGGATTAAATTGCACAGTGGGAGCCTGGCCTAAAAGTCTTTAACTACTTTACAGATTAAGCATGTAACTGGTTAACCTGCAGAATCATTTCATGTGAATGGATTGTGCCAAGTAGAAAAAATGTTGAAGAAAGTCTCAGAAAAAAGCAACAATGTTTAAACTTGTGCAATCTCTCCATAAGTCTCTGTAACTTCACTGTGTTTCCACTGCAGTTGATTGTGATGGGAATGGTTGGCTGGGCTGCTATTTGAAATTGTTACAGTAATCAATTGTGGTAAAAAAAACTGTTTATGTGCATAATGTAGTGCCTTTCTGTACAGAGTTATAAACCCCTTTAATAGAGTACAAATGCCTTCTTTGAATGCCTGAGGAATGGCATAGCGTGCCTGTAGCTTTGGAGTAAAACGTTTCTTTTGAGATCACCGTTGTACAGTATTAAATGTGGACTACTGGGCACTATCTTGGTATTGACTTTTCATCTTGCTTACCTGATTAGCGTTTATGGAGTAGTCATGCTTGATGGAATAAACTTTAGCCACAGAAAATGCAACAGCAAAGCCAACAATTGCGATGGAGAAAGCATCACCTACACAACTTTGGAAGACATCTAAACCAGGTGAAACTGGAGCCTGAAACCTGCAAGTGAAGCCGGGATATAATTTAAATTTGGAGTTATAAAGCATATTTAAAAATCCTAGTGAATTCTGTAACACCGGTCCTATGGTCTTTCAGAATTTTGGTTTTAAATTTAGATTGTGCACGATTAAATCCAATTCTTAATCTAGTGTTGAATAATTACAAAATGACAATCAAGTAGAAGTGCTCCTGAGCCTATGCAGAGTTCCCAAACTAGTACTCATATCTCCAGTCTGGAAGGTCATGTCCCAGCTCAGATATAATGCTCAGGCACAGCTCAATGGGGAACTGCACTGTGGAACCAGCAGGAAAAGGTTGAGGCTCTGGCTGGACTTCACCTCTGATGTTTCCAAAATGTAGTCTATGGACTAGGTGAGGCCCTTCCATCAGGAAGGACTTCTGGGTTGCTGTAGTTTGGAAGTGTGTTAGCTCAGGACCTGCACTGGTTCTGTCCACATGAGGACCAAGGGGGTTTCTGGGCGCATAGCATCCATATTCACATGCTCCGGCAGCTGACCCCAAGAGCATCCTAAATATACTGGTAAAAAAGCAGTCTCGATGACAGCTCCCATGATCCGCCATTTTGGAAATGACCACCATAGATGTACAGGGCCAAACCTGAGCCAAAATGGCAGCTATGCATGTGCACAGAGGAATGACCACACGACTAATATTGTGGGAGCGTGTGTCCAGATCAGGTAAGTCTTTCTGCTTGCCCCATGTAGGTAGCCATCCATCTGGGACATAGCAATTGTTCCAGAAGTGCTTCCTTCCAGAATATTGCTATATCACATAAAACCTAACTGCTGTCTGGAAGCAGCCAGCATTATGAACGAACAAAATATATTCCAATGGACTTGCTGTTTTTCTTTGCATCACTCCATGCATGCTATGATCTATTTGTAAACAAAACCTGGCATGAAATAATGCCGTGAACTCCCAGTATCAGTGGATGAATCATATGCCCTGTAAAGGGTAGTTAGATTAATCTGTCCACAATTAAAAACGATGTAATAGCTGATGACTATGCAAGTATCATTTGTTAAGCATTCTTAAATGGCCTGAAGCACTCATTTTCATCAAGTTATGGCAATGTTATCAAGTTATTTTGCAACTTTATCTGGATTTTTTTTAAAAAAAAATCTGAATTCAGTTTGTTATAAAATTCATAAGTGCGAACTTACCCTTTTTCTAGCTTTCCCACAATGTCCACTTGGAATTTTTCTTTAAAATTGAAGCCATAGGATAATCCAGTTGCAATGACTGTCTAGAAAACAACAACAAAAATGCCTATATGACATTTCAGTAATATATGTATTAAAAAGCATTGTTTGTAGTAGACATGTGATTTTAATATATTATCAAATTTATGTTGAAATATTTGCCCTTAATATAAAATCATAGCTGTCTATATTTCAGGAACTGCCAACAGAAGCTTAATAGAAAATAACCTAACCAGCCATGGGGCATTTAGTAGTATATGAACATGACAAGAACATGACACTACATTGTAGTCATCACAATGACAGAAGCTTGCTGTAACTTTTGTAGTGACTTTAATATTTTCCTCACCACGTGGATTATTCTGGCCCTTATACTCAAACACAGCAGAGAGACTAAGAAGGCCAGGAACAAAAGTTCAGGCCTTCACAGTTTCCAGGAGGGTCCTGTTTGTGGGTGTGCCACTTCCAGCAACGTTTCCTGAAGCGCTACCAATATGGGTTGCCAGCATATTCCAGCCTGTCTGAATTTTCTGGTATATAGGTAATTGCCTGGGTGTGGATCTCTTTAAAGAGGTCCACCACTTTTTCCAGTGCAGACCAAGCATGACAAGGAGGGATTGTCATAATCTGCACTAGCATCTGGATGGCAGGCCCTTATTCCAGGATTTATCCCAGGATATCCCTATGGCACTGAACAGAAAAGCTAATAGAAACAGCTGTTAAAGCAACAGTCCCTCCCAAGAGCTTTTTTGCTCTACCATCACAGCTGAATCATTGGAGCATGCCATGCTCCACTTTATGGCCATGTGGCACGATTTATGGCTGCAAATATAGGTTACTGCTTTGTCACTGTGCCAGTAGAAGGCATCAGAAGGGCACACAAACTAGCACAGGAGGAAGAGAGTGCTACTGGAGCATTGGGAGAGTATGAAAGCTCTGTGGTGACAGAGCATTGATGGCAGGCATATGTTCTTGTTTCATGATTGTGTGCATCTGCCTGTTCTTTCTAGGTCTTTCTGATCATGGCCTTTATCAATAAGGCAGTCTCCACATGAAGGTGAGAAAAATGATTTTAAATGGGCAGGAGCCAAATGCCTATCCCAGAGGCAGAAGTCAGGCACTTCAAAAGTAGGTACTGCTGGTAAAAGAGTGGTAACCGAGCAACAGTTGATGATTGGACATGAGGCAATTTTTAGATCTGATCTGCACAAAAGAGCCCTGGGGCATGGTGACTGTATGTCACTTTGGCCGTGGTCACACCTTCACTTCAAACCTTCTTCAGTCCATCTTCAGATCTGACTGCTAACACTTTTTCCATTCTATTCATTTTATTTGTGGACAATTCCACTCTTCTGAATGGAAAGACCACAAATAATGTGAAGATGTGACCATGTGCCCAAAGATGGTGCATTCCCTAGCTTGGACATCTTCATGGGCCAGGATGTATAAGCAATGCAGACAAATGCTCCACCCCACTCCAGAATGCACTCCAGCCCAAGAGTGGTCACCTTGTCTTGTCTCTGGTTAGCTGAAGGACATCAAATTATGGCACTAAAAACTGTTCGACCAGTACTGCTCTGGAGGAAAATTCCAGCAGAACTCATTAAAAAAAGAAAGAAAGAAAGAAAGTAGAAAATTTACCACAACTAGTTCGATGGGGATAGGCGCTGGCAGCTTGGTTTTGTAGCGTTCATTGATTTCTTTGAAGATGAACACGATGACCAAGATGATTAAGGATGTGACGAGGTCTGCTATGTTTGTGTCTGTAATCTGCTCAAATACACCCTTAAGTGTCTATTACACAATAAAAAGAACCATATTAATTTACTTTACGATTTATTATATATCTCATCAATATATTGAGAGTATAGTTCACATTACCCTGTAAAGGCCTTGGAAGTAATGATGTATAACCCCTTCTTGAAAATCATTTCAAGTAGCTTGCTGAAAGGTTCCAGACTTCATTCATGTGCGGCAAAAAAGGGGCTCAAAAACCCTTAAGGCCTCCAGAAGGCCTATTTCAGCATCCATAGAGCATTGGAATAGGCGTGTGACGCCACCAGTGAGCCATTTCTTTGGCTCTGACACATGAGTTACTGGCAGCTAGACAACAACAGGTTGGGCAGGTGTACCACACCAGTAACACTGGTGTGGTCCAGTGGTGAAATGGCCACTGGAAGAACATAGCACTATTTTTAATCCTCAGGGAAAGAAGATGCCATATGTGTAGCATTCTTCACCCTACTAAATAGGTCTGCTCTTGAAGATATCTTAAATAGACATGAAGAAGAAGAAGGAGAAGAGTTGGCATTTCTACCCTGCTTTTCTCACCCATTTAAGGGGACTCAAAGTGGCTGACAAAGCTTTCTGTTCTTCTCCCCACAACAGAACACCGTGTGAGGTAGGTGGGGCTGTGAGAGCTCAGAAGAGAGCTGTGACTAGCCCAAGGTCACCCAGCTGGCTTCATGGGGGAGGGCAGAATCAAACCCAGAATTCCCAGATAAGAGTACAGCTTCCTAACCAGACTTATGACTGGGGATCAAAGATAAACCACCTTTATAGTGATTTGAGTGTCATCCTGAAAGCACTTAATCCACATTATTTGGATAATCCAGAGTAAAGCACATTTTATTCCAGATTATCTAAATAATGCAGATTAAGTAAGTGCTATCTAGATGGAGCTTTTATTGTGACCTCCCCTGAGTCCTTCAACTACTGGGTGAGATAGAAGTATAAATGATAAATAAAACTAGGATATAAAATGACTCCAAGAATTGAGATGAAGTTTGATAACCAAGGCGAGTTCAAAGCACACCTTACAGCAGAAAAACCCACTGGTAAAATATGGACATCTTTATTTTTTTCTTTAAAATGGAAGTAAAAAACAATAATTCACCTGAGCCTTAAGAGAAGACAATATGTATTAATGTGAAAAAAGCACCAGTATCCCCCAAAATATTATTATGATCAGGTTTAAAAAAACACCTCATAATAATCAGGTATACTTTTTCAATTATGAGATGTGGTTTTAAAATACTTACCCATATAATTCCCAAGGGCATATTATATCCAGGAACTGGTAACTGAAAGATGAATTTCAGTTGCGATACTACAACATGGATTGCTGCAGCAGTAGTGAATCCACTTATTAATGACTGAGACAAATAAATTACTATGAAGCCAATTCGCAGGATACCCAAAAGCAACTGCAACACAAAGAGGCAAATTATTGTTGTTGTTGTTGTTGTTATTAAATGTGGGAGTAGAAGATTAATATCCCTAGTTTGGGATTATTTTAATTTAATAAAAATTGGAGTAAACCATTCTCCCTGTGACAAAACTCTAGGGCCTGGACTCATCCAGTAAAGCTTATTGTTGAAAGATTCAGAATTTTACACAATGCATAGTTTGAAAAA
Organism: Aspidoscelis tigris stejnegeri; assembly: GCA_023333525.1. NCBI lineage: Eukaryota > Metazoa > Chordata > Lepidosauria > Squamata > Teiidae > Aspidoscelis > Aspidoscelis tigris. Next base: position 76,656,937 of record JALMGA010000005.1, on the reverse strand, counting down.
AAGACGTTCAGTGGTAAATAGGGGTGTGCATTTTTGACATTCAATTCAGAATGAATAGAATGTTTGAAAATCCGTATTCGTACAAATAGATCACATTCGAATGTGGTAAAATTCTATTCATTATGAATCTATTCATACATATTCATACAAATATTCTGTATGTATTGAATACAAATGAATAGGTATCCCATACATATTCAATACATATCCGCTCTCTGAAAATGTCAAATCCGATCTGAATCCACTTTTAATCCACTGAAGATCCATGCTGAATGCAATCTGGATCCATTGTGGATGTGACTGGTGCTCCATTTTCCCACACCTCCAGTCTAACGAATGTCTGAACTATTCGTACGAATGGCCGGAAACACTTGTATTCGTACAAATGTTAGCATATGAATATTGTAACATTGAATTCATAGGCCAACACTCAGGCATCTTTGCATTTTCTGCTGGCGTGTTCAGGGTGTTTACTTCTTCCCCCTTCTGCTTTTCAGTGACTGGGTGCCATTTTGGATCTGGAAGTGACTTCTTGGAGCCAGAAAGTACCATCATAAAAATGTGAAACCTCTCAGAAATATTAAAGCACTATATTGGCCAGTCAGTGCAGGACAGATGGTACATAGAAAGCCCAGGGACTGCACTCACAACAGCTTGCTAGCATTGTGTACTCCCCTACCCAAGGGTTCAAATGGTTCAAATATGTAACAAACAGAAGATTGCTGACATTTCAAGCCACATCTCCATGTGTCTGGACCCCTACAGGTCAAAGAAGGCACCCTCGGCCACCCCTGTCTCCATTTTTTGGTGTCAATGAGACCTTTGTGGCACTATTGCTACTGGAGGTACCCCCTTCACAGGGTGGATTCTCCCATCCTACACCATCCTGCAGTGTCCCCTTGCTACAAAATGGAGATAAGGAGGGTCCTTTCTTTTTTCGGTTCCACCTGCATCCGTAGCACCTTCACTGGAAGCGGAGATGCAGCATCAGAGCAGGTTACTCATAGGACCACCTGTGCTTGTAGGAAACCCTGGAATGGCTCTGTGAAACCACCAGATATCTGATAGCAGAGGGAAAATTATACATATTTTTGGGAGCGCCTACCTGAAAGATGCCTGCAAGTACAGTCACAGATGCTGCCACAACAACTCTTTTCTGATCAATCAATGAACTGTTCGTCAGCGTGCTGTTGCTACTGTACTCTTCATCTGGGACGACCTTTAGAACTGCTGCTCCTACCATCAGACTCAGGACAGGAAAAGGACCTATGTGATATCATCAATATTGGATGAGGAAATGCTACTGCTCGAAAGCCAAATTCTTATACTATATATCCATAATGAGGAGAGTCTTTAAGATGACATATTTTCTATGAAGTCTTTCATAAAGAAATTATTTAGACACCTATTTATAGTGTGTTCATCATCTGGAGTTTCCAAGAAACCTCTTAATAATAAGGACAGTCTCTCTGCAGGAGATGCTCAAACTCTGGCACCATCCTTATGGTTGGGATTCAGGACTGGGGGCTGAACTTCATGGTATGGATGCACAGTCTACATTGCACACTGCCCCAGAGGTTACAGGGTAAGTTGTAGCAACAGAAGACCAACTGCAGCAACCCACAAATGCAGTCGAGGACTAGAATGGACAGACATCCACCCCATTTCTAGGTTTCTACAGCAACTGAGACTGCATTCCTGAATGTAGGTGGGTTCCCTGGTGACCATAAACATTTGCCCCGTGGCCAGGAACAAAATCCATTGAGAAAGGTGGGTCAAGAATAGTTAAACTGGATTTTCCATTAGACCATCCTCATTCACCTCATTCACCTGACATAGATGATCTTCAATAGAGGATACACACTCTTTGGGAGCCAGTAACCACATTCCTTATTTTAAGGGCATGCTGTGGTCACCATAATCTCTGGTTGCTTTCTGCTTGCTGATGGAGAAGATCTAAGGACAAAACTGATCCCTTGAATGCCATGTTAATCGATCCTTGGTCTACCAGGTCTTCTACAACTCTTGTTCTGTAACTATTCTGTTTTGAATTGCAAGTTGAAAGCTAATACTTGGGAAAGAATTTTGAGTTGTTCAGCAACGTGTAGAATATATTTAGACAAATATTAGGAGCATCTCACAACGTAACTGATATTTTTGTGTGGCAGGGTGTAAGAGTGAGTTTTCAGATGTTCTTCAGTAAGTCAGCTCCATAGACATACCAATGATAATAGGTTTACTCACATTTGTGCCTACTTTGACACTGGATCTATGCTTGTAAACATTGTGTTTGTAAACACTAAAAAGATTCTCTGAGCAATGAACCAGAATTTGTTCTACTACTTCACAGGCATAGACATCATAAGAGAAGTAGGCTCACGTATGAACAGGCCTTTAGTCAAATTAGTTCTATGTTTCAGATATATACAGATAGATATTGGCCATATTCTACAAGAAAAAGAGCCAACTCCACTAGGGGTATGCGCGAATGCAATGTTGAACATTCGATTTGATTCAAATGATACAAAATTTTTATTTTTATTTTTATTTTATTATGCTGGATTTTAAACCTTGTACTGGTTTTAGTATAGTCTGATACAGTTTTAATATGTTGGTTTTTAAATGTTGTGAGCCTCCCAGAGACCCTTGGGTATCGGGTAGGATATAAATATAAATATAAATAAATAAATAAATAAATAAATAAATAAATAAATAAATAAATAAATAAATAAATAAATAAATAGAACATTCGAATGTCTAAATTCGTATGAATAGAGAAAAAATGAATGTATTAAAATTTGAACTGATTTGAATACATTTGTGTCTATTCATATGAATATTTGATACAAATTTGATGATACAAATGTCGACAACATTCGTATGCATCTGTATGCATCCGTATATATCCAGGGTTTTTATCCCATATGCATCCCATTTTCATCCCATATGTAACCGTCCAGATGCGTATGGATCCGAATAAGATGCGTACGTATCCGCACACATAGGAATGCCCAGATTATTTGAACGAATGATTTGAAATATTCATATTTGTTCAAATATTAAAAAATGAATCTCTGGACATTCAATTCAAATTCAGATGTCAGACCTCGGCCAAATTTGATTGAATAACGAATATTTTGAATATTCTTACACCTCCCTAAACTCCACCCATTTGCATGGAATATCCATTGAAGGGCAACAAGCTTCATCTACTCAGGTACTTCCACATTCACATTCCTTCAAGACAACATGTATCCTACATTTAAATACTGTATTTAAATAGACATATTCCCATAAGAGAAGTACAAAACTTGTTTTATTACTTTGGTGTTAGACCCCTGAAATGCCTACATTTAGATGTCTTGAGAAGAGATACATTTTTACCTTAGTTGGTCATTGGCTGAAGGAACAGTTCCCCCTTTCCTTTCAGGCACTGTCTTTTTTGTTTTAGTAGTTTTAAAATGTGTTTATAATGGCTTTATAGGGTTTTTCCCCACTTACCTCCCTTAATCTGGATCTAAGATTATCTGGATCTAAGAAATGGGTCCTTCAACTAATCTGGATTTAGTAGATCTGGATCTAAGGAGGTACCCGGTGCATCTCCATGGGTTGTGCTAGGTATGCTCGCAGTGGAAATGTTGGAGCACCCATGTGGCGATTCTGACTCTACCCATGTTGGGCCCATCCGTCACCCCATGTTTTTGAGGGATGACATGTGTGTGTGTGTGTAGCAAACTCTGGAGCCGCTCCAGAGAATCTTAAAAGATTGTGGCAAATTGCTTTGGAGGTTTTCCAGAGCTTGGCCAAAGGTCCTGCATAAAGGGCCTAACTTCTGAAGTCTGTGCTATTCTCTGGAGTTTTCTTAGGAGCAATCTTTCGAGTTGTCTTCGGAGCCGTCTTCGGAGATCAGGCACCAGCTTCAAAGCTTTGGGTTTTGGGGCACACACCCCCATGGGTGCCCCTGGACCCCATTGCCCGATTGGTGTGCAAACGCACACCATATAATCCAGATTTCATGGCCAAAGACTGGATTGTAGACCTGTTTAATGGGGTCTACAGGAAGTCCCTATTATAGGTCCTGAAGGACCCATTTAATCTGTATTTCCCTAGTACAGGTGAAAACAAATGTGGCTCTAATGGGTCTGCAGTGGAAATGGGGTCTTCCTGATCTGAGCCTAATAGTTCCTTAATGGGTCCCTAATGGGTACTTAATGTGTACTTAGTGCTAGTGGAAAGAAAAAAACCCCAGTGTGACCTTCCTGGAGACCTCTGGGTACAGGGTTCCATGGAAATGCAAAGAAATAAGCAAACAATCTTAGAAAAGATCCATAACTCTAATGCATGATTTTAAAAAAGTGTTGATTAAGTCCTAGAGAATATAACATACCCAAAGAGTTCACTGGAACATAGTTCAACTTACCAACTGATATATGTCTAGAGGTACCAAAGAAAAAATATATAACCACTGGGAAAAAGGCTGCGTAGAGGCCATAGAATGGAGGAATGTTTACCAGCATAGCGAATGCTAGACCTGAAATCAGAATGAAGAAAAATCAAGTTACACTGGGGAATAGAAAAACCATCCACATGGTTTATCATTTTACAAGGAATGTAAAATTGTACCTTGTAGAACAGCTACTAATCCTGTGCTAATTCCTGAAACAATGTCACTGAGAAGCCAGTCTTTGAAACGGTATGCGGGTAACCAAGATACAATAGGGAACAAGTCAAGTGCGATTTTCTTTGCTTTCTGTGGAGTGCAGCTGGAAAAAGAATATTTTAATCATGCAGCAGTTTAAATAGCACTATATAAGCAATCACTAGGTTATGTTGGGGGTTGCCCACCTGGTAGTGTTTGAAGGGGGAAGTGTGTGGGGGCATTAGAGATGTGCACGGATATTCGTAACATTTGAAATTTGTATGAATTTGGCTGAATTTGGACATTTGTAGTCAAATCGAATGTTGGCACATTTGAAAATTGTCATTCAAATTCAAATTGAATGTTTCAATACATTCGTATGAAGCTTCGTATGGGATTGAATATTTGTATCAAATTCTAATCCCACTATATTTGAAGGGGATCTATTCAAACGAATACAAATTTTCTTGCATTTGATTCAATATGAATTGAATACAAAACCAAAACCAAAACAGTTGTGCACAACCCTAGTGTATATACATGTGTCGGAAGTGGGTGACATGTTTATCACTTATACCTCTCTGTTCAGGCGCAAACTTTGTAGGTTAGAATTGCTTTCCCCCCAGCTCCTCAGACTGATGTGAGAAATGGCCAGAGTAATCTTGGGTAATAACCATGGTTAGCCTACAGTCCTTACGGGTCTGGTGGAGAGAGAGGATGGTTCCAAGACTATCAAAGATGACTCACCAACAGCAGATCTCAGTTCAAATAGTGGTCTGAACCATTTAGCGCAGTGGTTCTCAACCTTCTTAATGCCGTGACCCCTTAATGGAGTTCCTCATGTTGTGGAGACCACCAACCACGGGGGCAGAGCAGCTGGGAGGTGGGAGGGAAGGGCGGTGGGAGACTTGTCATGACCCCTCTGAAAGGGTAGTTCGATCCTCCAAAGGGGTCCCGACCCCCACGTTGAGAACCACTGATCTAGTGGGAATGCTTTTACCACATTCCACAGGCAATTTAAAGACACAACAAAGTGCAGCACATTTTATTAGAATTATTCCTGCAAGAAAACTGAACTTCAGAAACAGTGTGGCGCAGATATAGTACTGCTCAGAAATTTCTGATTCATAAAGATAAATGTTTTCGTTCTTGATAGATTAAACAAATCAGCCAACTCTCTTCCATCAGTCATCTGGTAACTGGCAGTGGATTAGGGATGTGCATGAATTTTTTTTGGCATTTCAATTCAAACAAAAATCGGATATCCAAAAAATTCAATTCACATGGCCCCACAATAGTTGGGTCGAGGGCATGAAATGATTGCAATCCTTGGCACCATGTCTCCAAACATGTTGGCGAAGAAGCCCAAGGTGTGCCAAGATATCTGATGATGGGGTGAATGAGATCTTCTTCTGCAGAGCACAGTTTCTGAGCATTGTGCCTCCAAAAAATGGTGATGCAACACCTGAAGCCCATAGATGCTCAGAAAGGAAAGTAGAGAAATGGCCTGAGTGGAGAATAGCTCAATACCACTAGGGGAAGGCATTGCTAGCTGGCTACTTTTGAATAAACATTCCAAGTGAACACCTTTGGTTGCAGATTCCATTTATTTGCTTTGTAAGTGTCACACATGTATATATTGCCCTCCAGTTCAAAGATTTCCAAATTAGTTTACAATATATCATAAAACCCAACAATAAAACACAGTAAAACAGCATTTTTACATCCTATTTCACACCATGATCTTTTTCACGGGAAGCTAAGCACTGTTGACAAATGAATTTGACATTTTTAGAATGCCTTGAAGATGAATGTTACTTAGGCCCTTTCTGCACTGGGGATTTATTCTGGATTATATCCCAGAATAGGGGCCTTCTATCTACATGCAGTAGTCTACACTAGTATGTAGATGGGTGGTCTGTTGTGGGATATAATCAGAATAAGGCCCAGTGCAGAAGGGGCTTGAGGGTCAAATTTCAAAGTCACAGAAACCTTCAGAAAAGAAACTGAAATCTTGCTCTATAAAATTTGACAAATGGGAAGTCTGCAAGCAACTGGATTTTTCTGCGCTATATATTTTAGTTTTGGTAAAGATATAGTGCAGAAAAATCCAGTTTTGCCAATTTGGACCAAAGTAGAAAGGAATCCAGAGATGAATCTGCAGGCAAATTTTCCTGAGAATAAAAAAAAAAAATGATGATGCCACACAGCTTAAGGCCATATATTTATTGATGTAAAAGAAAATTATTTAAATGAAATTTTAACTAAGCACAAGTTAAATGCTGAGATTACTTTTTCTTCAGAGTACGTGCTGCAAGTGACTACCTTGAGAAGTTTCAAGGCAATGAAGGAGAGCGGCTTTCTCATTTTCACTTTTCTCCTCCTTCCTTTCAAAGTGGCAGAAGAGACTGCACAGGATCCCAAACGAAAAGGTTACTACAAATCTTTTCAGGAAACCAACTAAGTCTATTAACTACATGGTTGACAACCCTAAACAGTTCATTCCCTTTTTGAAAAGAGTTTCTCTTACCTGGAGCATTTTCTGAGGTGATCGACAAAGCCCTTATGGTACCTCTGAACCTTCTGATGTTCTTCATCGAAGGAGAGTTCTGTATACACTGGTCGGGCCACGACATACTGGTTGCCTACTGGTTCAACCATTCCTCCAGTAAATGGTTTCTGACAAAAATATTTGGGTCCTCCTTATTGTCAGCTCACTAAAAATGAATAACATAATGTGCTTTTAAAATACCTGGTGCTGTGAAGCCCACAGATGAATGAATTCCAAATTGAGCATTACCACCTTTGAAGATCAAACGAAAACAAGGCTAAGGCATTAAAACTTTCCTCCTTTTTCCACTACACACTGACCGCAAGGCAGGGCAAGGCAGGGCAATATCTCTCTATCCCATGCCCCTCCAAAACTCCAAAATGTAAAAGGGTCACTGCTTATCCTCCAGTCAATAATTTTACTTTATTTATTTATTTTTTGAAGGATGACAATGGTGAGAAAACAGAAGGTTGTTAGATCTTGGAAAGGCTAGGTGTTGGTTAATTGGAGCCTGCTGTTTGCTGTTTTGATGGACCCGGGCCAAAAATTAGATTTCATTGTCTTTACACTTCAGAAAATTTTGAAACCTGAGCCCCAGTTTGAAGGTTTGGATCTACACTGAGATTTATAGTACCAACAAGCAAGGGATCGTTTTCTTTGCGGTGATTCCGGGGAACTAAGAATCCCCAAATATGAGGAAGAAACTCATTCAGTACAATGGGGAAAATTTTGTTTCTTCCAACAATTTATTATGCTGTTATGTAACACGTTTTTGAAAAGTTATTTGTTCCAGTCACTGACATCTTCAAAGTGGCTGTCTTAACAGTTTTATTGCTTTTAGGTATTACTGTGTTAATAGGTATTTTCCATGTTTGTAAGGTACCTTAGGGTTATCCTCAGGCTAAAAGATAAAATGGAGGCATTTTTATAACTCAAGCCAGTAGCTTTTGTGAGCCAGTGAACCAGTTTGGTCTAGTGGTTAGGGAGCTGGACTCTTATCTGGGAATACCAGGTTTGATTCTGCCCTCCCCCATGAAGCCAGCTGGGTGACCTTGGGCTAGTCACAGCTCTCTTCTGAGTTCTCACAGCCCCACCCACCCCACAGGTTGTTCTGTTGTGGGGAGAAGAATAGAAAGCTTTGTCAGCTGCTTTGAGTTCCCTTAAATGGGTGAGAAAAGCAGGGTAGAAAAGCCAACTCTTCTTCTTTTTCTTTTGAAAGTGTAATAAATCCCCGCAAATCACTACTGATAAATAAAATTAATGCGTTTCCTCCATTTCATATCTACTCTATGATGGTGACAGGCAGGAGAGTTAAGAATGACAAGGGAAAGCATTTTTTCACTCAGAGGATCATCAGTCTATGGAATTTATTACCAGAAGAAATGGTGACAGGAACCAGCCTAGATAGGGAAAAAAGGATTAGACAAATTCATGGAGTACAGCTGTAACAATGGCTACAAGAACGGATGCTTTGTTACTGCCTTCAGATTGGAGAAACAGGCAGAATGCCTCTAAAGCAGTGGTTCTCAACCTGGGGGTCGGGACCCCTTTGGGGGTCAAACTACCCTTTCAGAGAGGTCACGATGAGTCTTCCGCCTCCCTTCCCTCCTACCTCCCAGCTGCCCCGCCCCCGTGGTTGGGGGTCTCCACAACATGAGGAACTCCATGAAGGGGTCGCAGCATTAGGAAGGTTGAGAACCACTGCTCTAAAGGCTAATTGTAGGGAGATTAGAACAGATGAAGGTTTTGCCTTTGTGGATGCTTAAGAATGTCCAGCAGCAGTTGGTGGGCCACTGTGTGGGAACAGGGTGGTGGACTAGATGGGCTGTGGCCTGATCCAGCAGGGCTCCTTTTGTGTTTTCTTACGTTCACATTGCTTCCTTATGTGGAAACACAATTTTGTAATATGTGATTTCGATTTGTGTGTAGTTGCACTATTTTCTTCAAAACTTCTTCCTCTTTTAAGTAGTATGATTCCTTCCACACTCAATGCCATTCAAAATGAACCTAATCAGATATTTTCTTACCTTCACCCACCTAACTTCAGCTTCTGACTGCTGAAGAAAAATAGATGGATGATTACTGATTTTAAGGTATGAACTGTGAAGTTTCTACTCAGCAATCCAATTAAAACTGTGGTAGAGCTCTAGTTTACAGATAGGACTGATTAAATGGTATTGCTAGCGATCTGGATTTAGGGCCTCCCTAATCCGGATCAGACTTCCTGGAATGCAGATGGACCTGGACCAGTGGGGGACAAGGCTTTTATGGTCCTAATTGACATGTGGACAAGGAGGGCCAGTTATGTACTACATGGGCCCTTAATATGAATTAAGGGCCCCCTATCCCGGAATAGTTGTAGACCTATATAAAGAGGTCTACAACTGTACTAATACCATTTCTTCTGATCCAGGTGTTGGCACTTCTGCACCTGGTCCAGAACAAGGTGAAGAGGGTTGTTCCAGACTCAATGAAACATCACATCATCTACCACTGGCCCTGCCTTCACATCCTATGTTCTTCCTCTGAAGATCACTTTTGATCCCTGGCACAGAGGTGGGCATGGTGCCTTGAAAGATGGCACATTATTGAACATTGGCAAGAATGTGAAGACAGCCCTGAACTTGTGTTCCAAACACAATGTATGAGCAACAGGGTCTGGCGCCAATTGCTGGTTGGGATGTCTAGGAACTTGGGCAGGAAATCAGTTGTTTGAATGGAACAGTCATGGTGATTTCACATTGCTGATGAGTTTGGCCCAGGACAAATGAGCTTTACCCCCCTCCACATGCAGACAGTGCCTCACTTTTTGTCCCAGTGTAGTGGACTGCAAAAAGGGCCATGGGAGGTGGATGCGAAAAGGGCCACAAATTGATTTAGCGCCCTGAGACCACTAAAGTTTTGCACTCATGTGAGGGCACCCTGTCAGTGTCCTATGGTGGTATATAGACTTTTAAGCCACTTTGATGTGCCCTCCGTCCTGAGAGTGACCCTCAGTTCACACAAGGGAACCAGCTCATCCTCATCCGACCTGATGCCTGTTGCTATTTTTTTTAAATAATTAAATCTCATGTCCACAGTCTTATTGGCTCTGTCTTTTTCATTTGATGAATGGTGGAATACAGTCAACATTTTTTCTTCTCATGTTTGCATTGGGTGAGATATAGAGATTAATCTGGGGCCAATTTATTTTCCCATGACACAAGATACGTTCAGAATTACATTTACAGTCCTAACAGGAAGGCAGGAGGACATATTATAGTGATTTTGATGTGCCAAAGATGAAAATAAGGATTAAGCCTTTAGGTTTTAATGTAACACAACACGAGATCTGGTATCATTATTTCCGCATTTTACAGGGGAGCTTGTGGGAAAATTTGTCCCAGTCATTTTTGACTTGACAAAAGCACTCCCGATCTTCCAGCTGTCTTGCAGTAAGAATGGAAAAAAGAAGGCATTGAGTTGTTTTTATTAGTAATCCTAATTAATAAAAAACAAAGTCTAGCACAAAGTCTAGGATTAGGTTTAAATTAGAAACGGACCCATTCAATTTTCAACTGCAAAATCTGACTCTTTATTTTTCTCCTCAAACTCTAATGTTCCTGTCCATCCTCGCTATGTATCAAAGAAAAGACGGAACTTCCAAAATATCATGTTGTTCTGTTTTATTTGCAGATGCCTCCTCAGAACTGAATGCTTTTCTCTACCAGCAGTGGGTTTTACTTGCTCTTCGTAACAGCAGTTATTTAATAAACAAACAAACAAACAAACAAACCTCAGTGGTGGGTTTAAGAACACCCTTTGAAACAATGGGTATTTTTCCACTGTCACTAGAAGTACCTATTAAGTATCTATTAATGGGTACAAAAATGCCATTACATACCCATTAATGGGTACTTAATAGGTACTTTTAGTGAGAGTGGAAAAACACCCAATAAGTCACATGGAGAAGAACCAAAACAATAAATAATATGCAGAACATCTGCTTTATTATACCTGAAGTTTGAATTGGTGAGGCTGTCTACCCATGCAACTTTGGTACGGTTCCAAACGCGGGATTGGCAAGGTTTGTCCCCATGTGTTTTGGATTTGGTCCATGTAAAATGTACCAAATTCCCCCAAACTGTGCTACAAGGGTGCCAAATTTTATACTGGAAGAAAGAGGTCTCGGCATGGTTTGTGGGACCGGCATGCATTGCTCAGTGAGCCGGGAATTGCATGTGGGGACGGTGCCGACTGCACAATCTCAGCAGACAGGAAAGAGGTTTGAGTTTTAAAGCCAAGCTCTGTCCTGTCACCTGAGATCGTGAACAGGGGTTGCAGAGGCTTGAGATTTCTCTCTTTTCCAGGGAGGCCCTCCTGGAAAAGAGAGAAGTCTCAAGCCTCTGCAACCTCTGTTCCAGATCTGCTGACAGAAAGAGGCTTGACGTTAGGGCCAAAGTAAAGGATCTCTTCCCCACAAAAAACATGCTAAAGACTATTGCTGGAAAACCCAGCACTGTCCATGGGTTTTCCAACATTAGTGTGTTTACTTACCTTCTGGATAGAGCCACCACAACTGCTTTATCCAGCATGCATGCATGGAGGCTGAAACAGTCTTCCACACATGCATGACAATATCTGGGCATTCCAGATACCCCAATGCTCAGATGCGCACATCAGTTTAAATGTGCAAAGACAGTGCCAGTCACAGTGCTGTCTAGCTAAGAGGTGGTAATTGCACAGGGAGTAGTTCTTGCATTATCACCTCCTACTCTATGAAGCTGATGGGTTGGAGAGTCAGATCCGACAAGGGGAAGTATTTCTTCACCCAGAGCTTCATCGGTTTATGGAATTTGCTGCCGGAAGAAATGGTAACAGCTAGCAGCCTAGATGGCTTTAAAGAAGGGTTAGACAAATTTATGGATGTCAGATGTATCAATGGCTACTGGATGAATGCCTAGGTACATCTTTCAGGCTGGGGGGTTGGGGAAGCAAGACGCTTCTAAGGCCATTTCCTGAGATTCAAGAGCAGAGAAAGTTTTGTCCTTGTCACTGCTTGAGATGCCCATGAGCATTTGGTGGGCCACCGTGTGCAATGGGTCGCTGGACTAGATGGGCTGTGGCCTGATCCAGCAAGGCTTCTCTTATGTTCTTACCGGGACATCTAGGTGCCATCAGGAAACAGCCTTGGACTGAGAGTGTAACTTTTTACATATGAGGGGGATTAGGCGATTCCTCATCTTATATTAGCAAAGTGCTTCATATTTATTGATTATATAATTCCATAATTATATCTATTATATTTAAATGATAAATACTTTTGTTACCAAGTACTGTATATTTAAAGCCTTAAAGAAATTGACAGTAGCCTGGTCTTGTATTACTTTCAGAAAGTGCTTGTATGAATTCATCCTAAACCCAAAAATCCAGTATATAGTTGTCCCCAATATAACATGGTTTTATATGGCATTGCTTTGTTCTTAATCCGGGACTCTTGTAATAATATACTTTGCTCTATGTGACACCATTGACTTCTACTAGTTCTTTTTCATCTATGACACTGTTGGAAAGAAAGGTCTTCACAGTTCTGCTGACCTGCATAATCTGGTTTTAAAGTACAGGGGAGTTTTTGGAGGATAAAACACTGTTATATGAGGGGCAACTGAATTAAGATTACTCAACATAGGGCTTAGATTGTACATATCTGCTTTTCGTCTTCTCCTGCAATACTGTAGCGACATCTGCTGATATGGAGAACTCATTAATATAAGCAGTAGTCCTTTGTTGTGATCAAAATGTTTTCTGCAGGTGCAAAAACTGGTGTGAAATACTGTTGCTAAACTTGTACCTGGTTAACAGAAGGCATACATAAATACAAATTGTTACTACTACTCTGGTAGTGAAAACAACCTGAACAGGGTTAGGAATAGTTGGTGTTTGCAGCCATCGCAGTATCATCAACAAAAGATAGGAAAATTTCCTATCTGCAGTCACATATACAGATTCTTTTTGCTACAAACATACATCTGTCAACTGCAGAAGTTCTCAAACTTCAGTCCAAGGATCACTGGTGGCCAGTGACCTCCGTCCAAGTTGTCTGTGGAGGAGGAGGAGGAGGAGGAGGAGAAGGAGAAGAAGAAGAGTTGGCTTTTCTACCCCACCTTTGTCATCCATTTAAGGGGACTCAAAGTGGCTGACAAACCTTTCTATTCTTCTCCCCACAACAGAACAACCTGTGGGGTGGGTGGGGCTGTGAGAACTCAGAAGAGAGCTGTGACTAGCCCAAGGTCACCCAGCTGGCTTCATGGGGGAGGGCAGAATCAAACCCGGTATTCCCAGATAAGAGTCCAGCTCCCTAACCACTAGACCAAACTGGCTCACTGGCTCACAAAAGCTACTGGCTTGAGTTATAAAAATGCCTCCATTTTATCTTTTAGCCTGAGGATAACCCTCAGGTCACCCAGCTGGCTTCATGGGCGAGGGCAGAATCAAACCCGGTATTCCCAGATCAGAGTCTGGCTCCCTAACCATTAGACCAAACCAGAAGGATGATGTCAAGGAATATTTCTATGCTGAGCACTGAGACTGAAGCCAATTTGATTCACTAGATTTGGACAGATTAATTATATTGGCTTACGACATTTTAATAGTATGATGCTGGTGCACCCTAAAATTACCAGGGAAAGGGGTGCTGCTTGATAGCATATTGGTTCATTATGTCAACATTGTAGAAGAAGACAAAGATCTCCACTGGATCATTAAGTGGTCCATTGAGACTTGCAACAATACTCTAGAACTGCAGCAGTTTTTGAACTGGAAAAGATTAGGAGCCACTACTTTTTCAGCTAACAGGCTACATATGAAGTGTCAAACAGGGACACGCCACCTGAATCTAGGGAAGCTGGCCTGTTCTCTCCGCTCACATTATGCATAAGGGATAATTGTCTACTTCCCTCAGAACTTCAGCATACCATTTTTAGAAAGCCCTTAAATTTGCTTAACAAACCAGTGTCATAGAGTTCTCTTGTTTGAGGCAAGGGTGACCTAAGATTTGCTGAGGATATTGGGGGATATTCTCTAGCCCAAGAGGTCATCAGGTGTCTTTCAAGATAGTTTCCAAAAGTACCACTAGCATTCTCAAATGCCTCTAAGGACAATTCCAAAGTAGCCAGGATACCAGTCAGTGAGGAATCACCCTAAGATACTAACATAACTGAAGCAAGGATCTCTAAAATTTTGGAACCTACAGTTTATACCTAATTTGCCCCTATGACAAATCAGCTCTGTTTTTGCAATACACCAACCAACCATTTTCAAAACTGAAGTAAACCATCCACAGTGAAAAGAGGGGCTGAACAGGTAGAATTGCATAGTAGCACTAAGTGCATCTCTTCTCCAGAGTCTTGAGGCTATCTGTCCATTTCAGAAGTGCCGTTTGTTACTTGGACCAATGAAGGTGTTCCAGATGTCATTCTTAGATATGTACAAAATCATTTTCAAAACAAAACAAAAATGAAGAACACATTCTTTTAAAGCTGCCACATAGTTACAAGTTAGTGTAGCTTACAAAATAGATCGGTATCTTACCTGAGGTGAAGCTGGAGAGAAGTATACAGCTAAATTTTTCAAGGGACTAAAGGAAGACAACTTGGAAGAGTAATTGGGTCCATTTAAATGCCTTTATATAGTGTATACAGCTTTAATAACTAACGTTCATTAACTTTTACGGGACATAAGATCTTGTTTTGTCCTTGACCATTGAGCCTATGATCAATAAGAATGATAAGGCTGGTTCCTGAACTTCTCTTGAAGATTGCTTAACTCAGTTAGATGAATTGCATTATTGGTTTGTAAAGATGAGATGTCTGCAAAAGAACTGGAGGAAGGGAAAGAGTGTACTCCAAACAAAATCAGGTTAGGACAACAAGGGAGAACAACTATAAAAGTTGTGAAAGAAGCAATTCTAGCTTCCTATAGTGATAAAGGGGTCACGCTGCTACAGAACAACCACTCACAAATCACAGCACTGTACTGTGCCTTCCTGCTCACACAGAGATACTGTGGGGTTAAAAATTACATCTTTATGGGGAGACCATATTTATTCATTGGATCCATATCTCACACTGAGAGACTGGCCACACACTCAGAGAATGGACTGATGGGCTAGATCTGGCACAGATCTGACATACAGAAGAATATTTGGATTTTATGCCCTGCTTTTCTCACCCATTTAAGGGGACTCAAAGTGGCTGTTGACCCTTCTGCTCTTCTCCCCATTACAGATATCCTGTGAGGTAGGTGGGGCTGTGAGAGCCCAGAAAGAGAGCTGGTTTCATGGAGGAGTGCAGAATTGAACCAGGAGACTACCAGATATGAGTCTGACACTCTAACCACGAGACCAAACAGCAAGGCATTTATTGTGTATTTAAGTATTAGAACCCTCTGAAGCCTGCTGTGACGAATTTGCAAGGTATTTTGAGAATAAAGTTGCTCATTTTCATGCCGACTTCAGCACCTCCCTTCAGGTACTACTTGGTGAGGTGCCTAGTGAGCTATCCAGTCCAATTGTGTGGAATCATTTTCAGGTTTCAGAGAAGACACTTGGGTTATCTGACCTTTGACAGGCATTCTGGATCCTTGCCCATTTTGGCTTGTCAGAACAAACTGGAATGGGTTAACTGGGTAGATCCAAGGAGTGGTGAATGCATCTTTGTGTGGTGGTGTAGTCTCACTGGCCTTGAAGGAGGCATGAGTTTGCCTACTGGTGAAAAAGCCCTCCTTGGACCCAGAGATTTGTCCTAACTACTAACTGGTGGGTAATACAAATGTTCTGATTAGTTATGGCTGTGCAATTACAGGCACACTTTGATGAAACTGATTATCTGGGGCCCTGTCCCCAAAAGACTTATTAGCCCCTCTCGGCTTCCTCTGCCGTCACTCTGTTATAGCTGACTTTAAAAGTCCCCTCCACTTCCGGAATAAGCATCCCCATGGTAGCCGCGATCTAAACGGACTTTCCGTCCCAAAGGAAGCCTGTTTCCTTTCCCCGCATCTTCCCCCCCCGCCCCCTCTCTTGTTAAAAGGAAAAATAGCCAGATCTCCGTCTCCTGAAACGGCTTCCCGCCCCTAGCAAAGGCAGATGATCGCTCATTCATTCACTTTCAGCACTTACTTTCACTCAGTTCTCTTTTAGAAAAGGCTACCCGTCCCTGCAAAGTCAGCGGCTGCAGCCATCGGCAGCGTGATCCTTCGCTCATTCTCTTTTAAGGCTTTCACAGATCACTGATAACAATGTTGCAATTCTGAGCAATTCTGGCTCTTTTTACAAAGGAAAGGAAGCGAACCTGCTGCATTTCTCAGATGTGTGAATGCTTTTTGGCTGTGTGTGCAGGCAAGCAATCCCCGCCCCTTTTGCCACGGAGCGTCCTCAAGGCAGATATAGCGAGCAAAACCCGCGAATCGCCGAAAGAGCGCTGGAACTCTTCTTTAAAGTGCACGTATTTTATCGCGGGTGTCTCACTTTCCTAAGCTCCCTAAGCGCCTTGTAAAGCCTGGAATGGGGCCGCTCAGAGGCAAAAGAAGAGTTCCAGCAGACTTTCAATTGCATGGGGACAGGGCCTGGAATCAGTCTTGGGGTGTTTTTCCACTGTCACTAGAAGTACCCATTAAGTACCCATTAATGGGTACTTAATGGCATTTTTGTACCCATTATTGGGCACTTAATGGGTACTTCTAGTAACAGTAGAAAAACACCCCATGTTGCTCTCAAGGATGACCCATTGTAGGAGAGAGAGGGAGTGTGATTCTTGATCCTGCTTGATCTTTCAGCAGCTTTTCCTCCGGTAGATCATGGAATTCTCCTGGATCATCTATGTGGCGTGGGAATGAGAACCACCATGTTAAAGAGGTTCCATTCCTACCTACATGGACATGTTCAGAGAACAGTGTTGGGTGATTGTGTCTCAGCAGCCTTGCAGCTTAGCTGTGAGGTCCCATGGGGCAATATTTTATCCCCAGTGGTATTTAACATCTCTATAAAGTGTTGATTAGAAGTTTTGGGATGAAGTGTTACCAGTTTGTAGAGGACATCCAACTCTTTTTCTTCTTTACATCTAAGGCTGTGTTCACACCTAAGTTTTAATCCATCTTCAGTCCACTTAAAACAAAACACATCAGCAAAGTATCAAAACTGTTTTGTTTCAGTATTATGTAACTCAGGAAACCGAACTATGGGTTAGATAACGTAGAAAGAAAGTGATTAGTCACTTTGCTATGTTCTGAAATTAAACTGAAAAGACTGAAACATAGGGTGTTTTTCCACTGTCACTAGAAGTACCCATTAAGTACCCATTAATGGGTACAAAAATGCCATTACGTACCCATTAATGGGTATGTAATGGGTACTTTTAATGACAGTGGAAAAACACCCATATATTATCTCATTCTAGAACTCATTCTCATTTGGACTGAAGCTGGATTAAAACTTAGGTGTGAACACAGCATGGGTGAATTCCCACTTAGCTCCGTTAAAGCAGAATTTAAAAAAAATGATGCAAACTCCCATTATTTGCTTTCCCATTTGTTTTTCTTAATTCCACTTTAAAGCAGAGCATGGCGGCAGCGGTGGTGCAGCAGCACCGAAAGGGAAGGGGAGCTCGCTCGCCGGCCGCTTTCCGTTCCTCCTCCCTACGCCTCAGCAGCGCCAAGGCTGCTTGGCAGGAAGCAGGGCGAGCAAGCAGGGCGGCGGCAGTGGCTGGCGGCAGCCACAATGGCGGGGATGAAGCAGCCGCTGAAATAGCAGGCGGACAGGCAAGCAGGAAGCGACAGCAGGCAGGTGGGCTTCTGCTTTAAAATGGTTTCAAAACACTCTGATCCAAATGGGAATGCCCCATAAACTGTTTCATTAAAAAAATGGAAGCGAGAGTTGTTTTAACCAGTGTTTTTCTAAATTCCTTTTATCAGTTTTACTCCTCTTTTTTAATGTGAAAAGCTACTTTTCAATGCGGACAGAGTGTTTTGAAACTGGTTTGAACAATCTAAGGGCCTTTCCGCACAGGTTCTAAAAACGCATTTAGAGCCTGTTCGGGGAAGGATTTGGACGTGGCATCTGCACAGGGAACCCAATTAGGGTCCCTTTGAGGACGCCACGTCCGCACATTGGCAGGCAAACCCGGTTGTTTAAACTGGTTTTGCCGCCGAATCCTACCCAGATGTAAGACCTGAAAAAATCAGGTCTTACATCAGGCTTTTTCCCTTAAAACGGTTTGGAAGCTAACGCTTCCACACCGGAGAGGGACAAGCCGGATTGCTGCCGCATGCCCAGCTGTCAGAGAGGCAGAGCGCATGCTCTGCGACTCTGACAGGTGGGCGAGTCTGGCAGCCAGCTTCCCTGCCTTCCCCCTGGCCAGAGAACCGACGATCCTCTGTTCTCTGGCCAGGGTAAGGCAGCTCCTACTCCTACTCTCACCCCCACCCCACCAAGAGTCCCTCTGACTTATCTGATCGTCTCCAGCTCGATTCTGAGGCTATCAGGGCCGGCGCCAATCGTGCATGCGTGCGCCGTGGCCCTGACGGTCCCAGCAACCCAGGACTACATTTCCCAGCATCCCTGGGCTGCTTCCGCTGGAAAACGGATCTTATAGATCCGTTTTCGGTGGCAAATGTGGAAAGGCCCAAAAATGTCCTAGTGGGAACTGGCCCATGTGAATGTCCTGAACCAGTTCTTGGATGCAGTGATGGGCTAACAAAGGCCAATAAACTTAAGCTGAATCTGACAAAAAAGAGACTCTGTGGGTGGGTGGTTCTCATGTTTGGCTAGCTGGGAATTTTCCCATTCTAGACTGGGTTGTATTCCCTTGGAAGGAACAGGTACATAGTTTTGGGGTGCTGCTTGAGTCACCATTGTCATTAGAGACCCAGGTAAACTTGGTGACTAGGAGTGCTTATTATTTTTAGAAAATGGGGAATCAACTAGGCTTTTAGGAAGAATTAGTCAACCCACATTTTCCTTCAGGGTTTTCTGGTACAGAGCAGAACTTTAGTTTCCATAGCTTTCACAGGGAGGAATGTGTATAGTACATTGACATAGTCTAGTACCCCATGGGAGGTGCTTTTGGACAGTGCTTCAGTGAGTGCTGCCAGAAGTGGGTCAGCCCCCAACACAGTCTGACTGGAAATCCAAAGTTGATGGGAAGAAAAGTTGATGGCTTTCAGTGCTCAGGACTGCCTCTGAGGGCTCTTTAGAGGGCAGGAGGGGCTGAACTATCCACTTGGGCCGCATCCCCATTAGAAGCTTAATCCAGTTCCCCTAAACTGAAATAACAGAACCGGATGCAAATGCAAATTTGCCTGATCCCATTACTTTCAGCTAGAATCGCATTCAAACCAGATTCTGAGGACATACGTGACTCAAGGGGGGACTCCAGTGGCTACTTTTTAAAAACCGCTTTTCGGGTTCCCCCTGGCGTGAATGCGCCACCCATAAGGGACCCCTTCACAGAGCCTAGCTGGGTGGCTGGGTGACTGCCGCTTGCCTGGATGGAAGAAAAACGGCAGTGGACAGCCAGCAATTCTTTCCCCTCCTCTCCTCATTGCTCAGAGCACGCAGCAGCAGCAGCAACTCAAGCCTCCTTCGCCCGTCACCGTCACAGCCTTTAAAACACACATCTCCCCAAACCTGCAGCTGTTTTCCTTTCTTTTCCCTTTTTTAAAGGTCAGAACTTTCAATGGCAAGATTGTTATCAGGTGTGAAGTGCTTGGATTGCTACAGTGGATTGCTTGGATTGCTACTAGGGCTACTGCTTTAAGGGGTGGATTTTACAGCTTGCTTTGGAAGCAAGCTATTGGGGGAGGGAAACTCTCATCCCTTAACACGGAAGCGTTCCCAAAGTAAAAAAATGTAAAACGTTTCAAGCGCACGAACCGGAGTGAGACCTGTTGAAATGAAGATTAACATTTACAATGCTTGGGGTGATTTAACACACGGAAAGTGTGTTCAGCCAAACTGACGTGGGGTCTGCGAGGATTGAAAATGGTTTGAAACCGAAATAAGGTTGTAATGGGGGATGCGGCCTTTTTGGTCTAGTATAACAGCCAGTGTACAATTGCCCCATGATTCCATTTAGTTATACTTATATACTGTTATTGTTTTAATATGTTTGAGTTTAAATGTTGTTATGTGCCCTGAGACCTTTGGCTATAGTGTGGGATAAAAATGCAAATGCATCAGTGTAGCTTTGAGTGAGCCACTCTCTTTTAACCTAATTTGCTTCACAGGTGCTTCCAGACTGCCAAAGCCACCAGTCCAAATGTCAGTTTTGGATAATTAATGGGTCCTAGAGTTTTA
This sequence comes from Aspidoscelis tigris stejnegeri, assembly GCA_023333525.1. Lineage (NCBI taxonomy): Eukaryota > Metazoa > Chordata > Lepidosauria > Squamata > Teiidae > Aspidoscelis > Aspidoscelis tigris. The sequence continues at coordinate 76,636,420 of JALMGA010000005.1, read as the reverse complement.
TGGCATAATTATTTGAGCTTGCTGAAGCACACACAAATGCCTTCGAAGTTCCCTCTGTGAAGCCGCAGAAAATAAATAACATTTTTTTTTGCCTATTTGTATGACAAACATTTATTTTTTAAGATCATGTTTGGGTTTCTAATGTTCTTTAAAATTTCCCAAATCTGGATTATACAGTATAAAGGGAGTGAAGCCTCAACCAATCATCTTCTTATTTCTTACATTATCCTCCTGCATTATGGGTTAGAAATCAGATATTTAAAAATAATACATCAGGAACTGATCAAGAACTGATCCCTACCAGTAAACCTCATGGCTAGGGATGTGCATGAATGTTTTTTTTGGCATTTGATTCAAAACAAATCAAATGTTCGAAAATCCGTATTTATATGAATAGATCGCATTTGAATGTGTCAAAATTCTATTCGATACAAATCGATTTGTATGTATTTGTACAACATTTGATACATTCCGGATATGAATGAATACATATCTGATACAAATAGATACTTGACTGATACGAACAGATACGTATCTGATTTGAACAAGTACGTATCTGACAGGAATAAATACGTATCTGATATGAACAGGTACATATCGGATATGTTTCACCAGTTTAACTAATGCCCGGAAACATTTGTTTTCATTCAAATGTTAGTATGCAAATATCGTAACATTCAATTTGAGTTCGAATGTCCAAATTTGGCTGAATTCAGCTGAATTTCAATTGTTATGAATGTTCAGGCACATCTCTATTCATGGCTGAGTGTCAACTTGAACCAAGACTGCTCACCAAATTTTGTACCCCAATCTTCAAGTAGGGGACAACTTCTTCCCTGATGTTCAACATCTGGTTTCTGTGGTCACAAAAACTCTCTTGGCTTGGTGGTTTGGTGACACAAAGATGAAACAAATCCCAGTCTTGGTATTCTTGTCCCACAAGTACCTTGGGAACAACCCCATCCGAATATACTGCAGAGCAATGGCTGCTTTGGAACTCATCATCTCAGCTAAGGTTGCTCAGCTAGTTGCTGAGAACATGATGGGCATATCTGGATCTGGGGTTAATAATTGCTGCATGCCTGTCTGCGGCAGGGAAAAGCTATTTAGCTACTGCCCGCAGTATGACCTGTAGTTTTGGCCAGGTTTCTTAGAAATATGAGGTACTTACGTGGGAGGGACCGCTGTAGACCAAGCTCCTGCGGCCCAGTTACAAAGACTTTGCAATCTAGAGTCAGTTCACATGGAATGGAAATTTCCATTAAATGGTTGAAAGAAAGGAGGCCCATCCCATTGTCTTCGGTGATTTTAATTCATTTTACAACACAATAGAGCATAATAAAGATTCAAAGGATGCTAGAGATTATATCCTATCACACTCATATACACTTATATAATACAGCCATCACGGGGAGATTGTGCACTCTGACACCCCAAATGATTTATGTCTATGTTGTCTTAGGAGAGGAGTTACCAAGCTCTTTGAGAACATGGGTGCACTTGAAATGGTGATAGCATTCTGTGAACGCTCTTCCTTCTGGTTGCTCCTTTCCTAAGAAGTGAATGGGAAACCCGGCAGCTCTATATGTGTTTAAGGAAGCATTCAGGAGGCGACGACACCTTCAGGCACCATATTGGGGAATCCAGCCTTAGGACTTACTTTGTTCTGTAACAGTCATTTCCTGAATTCTAAGTTCTGGTCTCCAGTATCTTCATGTGTTGGAAGTTCACCTTTTCATGACTAGAGAAAATGCCCAACAGTGGGATCTGGTAAAATAATTGCCAATTTTCCTGTACTTGTGGCCGGTGCTCTGAGACTAGAAAGTGTATTGAGTGGCAGATTCCAGACTGAAAGTGCCCATAATAGGTAACATCTGTCATGTCTGGAGCGGGCAGCAGCAGTAAGCACATGCAGACATATGCACACAGCAAGTAGCCAAGTCAATTTTCAGAGTCCCTGGGGATATAGAGTATGCATAGTCAAACAGGCCAAGAGTCGGGTTACCAGAGAATCATTGTAAGTTGGGAAGTCAGTCAGGAGTCAGGAATCAGAGTTCACACGAGTCGGGGGTTGCCAAGAAGATTCTTTGTTTGCAACAGAGGTTTCTGGACTGGGCGTTTCTTAAGTAGGACTCTGTGAGTCATGCCACCGCCAATGCAGCTGTTTGGCATGGAGGTGTACTGAATGCTGCAGGTGTTTTCATTGTCTCTGGAGAGAATTCTGGTCTAGGTGGTGTGCAGCGTGGGGACAGAACCATGGGGCGCACCTCCCTCGTTTTGGCTGGCATGGGGCTCACTATCTGAGGAGTCAGAGGAGTCAGAGAGGGCACGAGGCATGATGACATCAGAGTGGCAACCACATGCCTTTACCAATGGTCAATGCCTCTCCCACCACATATAACACTAATGGAACAACTGTGGTGCTTAGATAGGTTATCCATGGAACTGCTATGGCACTGTGGCACTGATCTGAAACATCACTTTAAATGCACAAAGACAGAGCTGTCTGACCAGGAAGGGGAGCAATACCCTACATTATCACTTCCTAATGGGTTTTCCTGCTGCCACCTGGAAGTGGACTAAGTTGCCAAATATCCAATTAGTAAAACATATACAGGGCAAGCCCCACACGTGAGATGCGATCTCAAAATCTTGATTTTTATAACCTTTGGGTTATAAACCTTTGTGTTTAACTAGAATGGTATCCTTTTTTATTATTTGTTTAGAATTTACACTTCTAACATACATTACAATATCAGGGACTTGATCCATATTGAATCAGACCAATGACTGATCTAGATTAATATTGTCAATACTTAACGACATACAGTACAAGAGAAAAAAAGGTAATATCTGAAATATTAATTTGTGTTCTTGTGTTCTGCCTGCTCCATAATGACTCAAGGTATCCAACAAGAGTCAGTAAAAACAATAAAAGAAGAAAACAAGGGGGAAATATCCCCCAATATACATTCAAATGAAACAATAATAGAAAGTAGTGGACCTTAATTTAAGGCCCAGGTGGAAGAGATGGGTCTTAAAGTTGCTCCTTAAACTAAAGCAATAATGTTATCACCCATAAGTCAGGTGGCAGTGAGTTCCACAGTAAAGGGGCTACACCTGAAAAGGCCTTTTTCCTGGCTGATTTTATTAGATATGGACCAGGGACTTTCGGGAGGCCTAGTTACAAACTCCATAAGGTCAGGTCCAGTTCCAGAAAGTTCCATGAGGACTGGGCATTATCAAATAAATTTATTTATTTATTTATTTGTTAGTTTGTTTGTTTACATTTCTATCCCGCCCCATACCCGAAGGTCTCTGGGTGGGTAACAATGGATTAAACAACAGATTAAAAACTGGAAACAAATTAAAACAAGGTAAAGATTAAAACAAGATACAAATTTTAAAACAAATTTCAACAAATTTTAAAACAAATTTCAACAAATTTTAAAACAAATTTCAACAAATTTTAAAACCATGCACTCCCTAGTGCATTAATAGTGACTGTATGGCTGCATCCCCATTACAAGCTTATTTCAGTTTCAAACCATTTTCAATCCATTATTTCGGTTTAGGGAAACTGGATTAAGCTTGTAATGGGGATGCGGCCTAACTGTAACTGGGCGCCGGGGGGGGGGGGAGAATACACCTCAGCCAAAGGCCGAGGCAAAGAAGTATGTCTTTATTGCCTTCCTAAATAAATACAAGGAAGTAGCATTGTGCACCTCATGTAAATTAACATATGACATTGTACAATAACAAATTAATGCCTTCATAGGAAAATACAAGATTAAGAATGGGTCAGTCTTTGACTAGTTCAGATATGCAGGCTTGTATGACCTTGCACAGTATCCGGCTGAAATTGCTCTCTCGTTGCCTGAATATGAAAGTATCTCTATTAAACTGTTATCTTGTCATTGTTTAAAGCTGACTAATCAGGATGTCCTCGTTTCCACCAGCAGAAAGGGTATGCCAACATTTCAGGTAAAAGTTTCCGTTACAGTGTATTCAAAATGTCACAAATCAATACTTTGGTTAACCTCAACTTCACCGGTCACCTGGATATATTCAGTCATATAGTGTTAGTAGCCTAAAATAAAACAATCCACCACACCTCTTTCTGTGGTGATGTTTCCTCAGATAAATCAAAGTCCAAGGAGATGTTTCCATCCTGTCTTGCTCCTGCAGTTTGGGAAGCTTAATCTAAAATTGTGTTAGTGTTACTTTGCAGATGCATGACTCCTTTTATCTGCACAGAAACAAAAGTGTTGCTATGGGTTCCGGAGCACCCACATTAGATGTGAGTTGGGTGCCTTTGGAAACTCTACCCACATTTTTACCATAGAGGCTCTTGATACCCTTGCTTTCAATGCGATGACAGATGGGCACCCTATCTTCATGGCCTCCACTGCCTGTCCTGACTGGGAACATCCCACCTTCCTCATATATCTGACAGCAATCTTGTCAACCACATGAGAAAGGCTCCCAAACCCACCCTTCCATCCCAGATCTGGCAGGTGCATCAGTAAGGCCGTGTTCCCATTATAAGCTTAATTCAGTTTCCCTAAACCGAAATAATAGAACTGGATGCAAATGCGAATTTGCCTGATCCCATTACTTTTAACTTAATCAGATTCAATCCGGATTCTGAGTATCATAGGTGGTCTATGTGACTCAAGGGGGTACTCAAGTGGCTACTTTTTAAAAGCCGCTTTTCAGGGCTGCCCTGCCCTCTTCCACCTGGCGTGAACATGCCACCCATAAGGGACCCCTTCACGGAGCCTAGCTGGGTGGCTGGGTGGCTCCCGCTTGCCTGGATGGATGAAAAACGGCGCCGGACAGCCAGCGATTCTTTCCCCTCCTCTCCCCATTGCCCAGGGCACACAGCAGCAGCAGCAACTCAAGCCCCCTTCGCCCGCTCACATCCACATCCACATCCTTAAAAACAGAACCTGCAGCTGCTTTCCTTTCTCTTTTTTAAAGGTCAGAACTTTCAAAATTGCGGAGAATTGGATTGCTACAGTGTAGCGGCTGCTTTAAGGGGTGGATTTTTACAGTAAAATCAATATCTTTGGAAGCAAGCTATTGGGGGAGGGAAACCCTACACACGCATTCTCATCCCTTAACATGGTACCGTTCCCACAATAAAAAATGTAAAACGTTTCAAGCGCACGAACCGGAGTGAGACCTGTTGAAATGAGGATTAACATTTACAACACTTTGGGGCGATTTAACACGCGGAAAGCGTGTTAAGCCAACCTGATGTGGGAACTGTGAGGATTGAAACCATTTTGAAACTGAAATAAGCTTATAATGGGAATGCGGCCTAAGGGTAATTAGTTGCTCAAATGACAGCTCTGATAGTGCAAAGTGGGGCACCCACCCACAGCCTACTCGACAGCCAATTGAATGGTGACAAAGTGGATGCTCAAACTGTAGTCTTTCAAGAACTACATGACAGGGGTATGAATGAATGCAATTTTCAAATTCAATTCATAACAAATTGAATATTTGAAAATCTGAGTGTATCTGAATAACGGAAAAATGAATGTCTGGACATCTGGCTCGATACAAATACATTTGTATGTACTAGTATGAATAATAATAATAAGAAGGTTGACTTTTCTACCCTGCTTTTCTCATCCATTTAAGGGAACTCAAAGCAGCTGACAAAGCTCCCTGTTCTTCTCCCCACACCAGAAACCCTGTGAGGTAGGTGGGGCTGGGTATGCTCAGAGGACAGCTGTGACTAGCCCACCCAGCTGGCTTCATGGGGGAGGGCGGAATCGAACCTGGTATTCCCAAATAAGAGTCCAGCTCCCTAACCACTAGACCAAACTGGCTCAGACATTTGTACCTGTACAGCTCCATATGCATCTTGTACGCATCTGTACATATCCTGTTTTCATCCCAGGTACATATGAGATGCGTATATAACCATACAGATACAAATGAATTATTCCTACAAATAACTCAAAATATTGATATTTGTTCGAATTCGGAAATCTGAATGTCTGGACATTTGATTCATTTACCAATGTCTGAATTTGTCCGAATAACAAATATTTTGAATGTCTGTGCGCATCCCTACTGCATGGCCACTCCCAATCTGATAATCACTGGAACCACAATGGGAGTAACTGCTCAGCCTCCCCCAAGATGACAAATGTTGTTTCAGCAACAGGAGTGGGTGTCCTCCGTCTGTACTTTGACAGCCACAGTAGAGGTGGGCACCAAAGCCTTGTTGCTCCAGATTTGATAGCCGTCACTGAGATAGGGATGGGTACTGTCATCTAACGGCTGCAAGTTTGGGTGCTCTTCCATATCCACTGTGAGAGTGACAGAGGCTGGGCACCCAAACCCATCCACCCTGCATCTGGGAGCTGCTGGGGTGATAAGGTTGGGTATCCCCATATGATAGAAGTTATAGTACAGTGTGTGTGAGTTTCGGAAGATGGATGGACTATTGCATCTGCAAACACCATGCCACATTGACCAGGGTGTCTGTGTTCAAACATTATGAAGCACTCTGGAGCTAATGCGCTGTGAGAATTCTAAAACCAGCATTTAAACAGAGGTTGGCATGGGATGTAAATGTGCATAAGTTCTTTGAAAGCTCAAAGCCCTTTTTTCACAGACCAGTTAACATATAATGCAAAACTAAATAAAGCATTTTCTTCCTTTTTCAGTCCAAGATTTAGTCCCCTTGGCGCCTTTTTATTTCGGCAGCAGCTGGCAAAAATCTATGGTCTTACCTTGTTGTAGGCACCACTGAATTCAATAGGACATAATTCTTAGTAGGCATACCTCAGATTGTGCTGTACACATCAATCAAAAATGATTATCAGAATTAGAACTTAATTTCTGAGTCGACATATATGAGATTACAGTGTATAAGCTAATTACAACGTTTTTGCTGTTTCCTGTTCATTTCCTATCCTTGAACAATGCAAGTTGAATAATAGATTACCTCCAGGAGCCAGACTGAATTTATTTGCAGCTGCTGCCGATTAGAAATTCAATAGTTTTACAAGTTCTTAGTAGCTAAAACACCCCCAAATCAATCTCAACTTTAATTGCATGGATGCATCCTTATAGGGTCTTGGGGGTGGGGGGTGCAAAAATGAGGAAGTGAGTTGCCACTGCTTTCTTCTGGAAAGTTTTTCAATTTGCCTCTGTTGCCCCACACTTGTGGAATCTCCTGGGCCCTAGTCACACCTATTTGAGATAGGATGTCCTATACATAATTCAAACTGAGGTCATACCAACTCTGTTCATACCTAGATCGTTTGGGGCTTCATCACTCACAACTTTCTTCACGATTGACCTGAGCCTCCTCCATGGGACTCTTGGCTCTCCATCCCTTTTGCTGCATCAAATCTATCTCCTTTCTTATTGGATGTTGTTGTGTCACTAAAGGGAGGTGAGGGTCTGTGTTTGCGGTTCTTTTTTAAGCTACTCTCCCACCTCCACACTAATTAAAAAATAATAATAAAATTTGCGGAAAAAACATTAGATAAGAGGAATCTTACACATAAACTGAGAAGGTAAGGAGAGGTGCCTCACGAAATCTGAACATGCAACCCTCCCCTAGACATTGGATGAAAGGAAAGACTGGACCCCACCCACCACAGCATGGTTCAGCCTCCTTTAGCCCGTCCCCCCACTCATAGTGAGGAAGAGAAGATGGCCTGGCATGCCAGGATGGGCTGAGTGCTCCAGGAAAAAGGACTTTGGTTAAAATGATCTAATGTGGGTAGGCCGGCTCGGAAAATAAATAAAAATAATGTGAGTAACGCAACCTGAAGACGACCTGAAGTCATCTTAAACTAAAGGTGTGACCAGGACCCTGGAGGCCTTCCATCCAAGCATTCAGCAAAAACAATTCTTCTTTGCTTCTTGAGATCAGCCAGTGTTGGCTAAGTGCTGCCATCTGTTGAGACACTGTACCACACTGCTTTCTCTCTCTGATTTTCTTTTTGGACCCGGTGGAAGAAAGTGTTTTTTTTTTTAAGGTCCTTGAGCTACATTTTGCATCAGAAAAAATTACTGCAAATTTACTTTTTAAAAAGGATCCAGGTGTTGTTATTAGAAAACACTGAATAATGAAGTGAACAGCTTTGGGTCATTTGTAGTGCACCAAAAGAGAGACAACCTGTATAAATAGATGTGAATCTGCCTCTCTGCAATAAATTTTCAGGAATGTGGAAAAATATTTCCTTGAGAAGAAAATGTTAGGGGGTAAGGACCCACAAAACTGAGGGGCATTTAAACAGTTGTGCAAAAGTATAAAACTGTATGATACAATTGCTGATTTGAGATATGGGAAGCAACTGACAAATTGCTACCAAGCTCCATGGTCTCCATAAATGTTCCACAAACTCCAAAGGTGTTTGTAGAAAATGTGAAGAGCGGTAGATCAAGATGTACGGTAATTCAAGGAGATCCAAGGCAATGCTCTCATCCTTATGCAACCTATCACACATTTCAGCATTTGCTTGGAACTCCAATCCCATAAGGAAAGGAAGAACAGAAGAGGCCCTCAGATACATGTGTGACAAGTCCTCTGCCAGTGGAATCATACTGTTATCTTGCCATACCTCCATGCCACACTTCTAAGGCTGGCTGGCTCTGCCCAAGGGCTGTGGACATCAGGCATCAGATCTGCTTCAGCATAGGGGAAAGTACCACCACCAGCTGTGGCACCAACATATCCAACCTTGCCTCAGCACTGACCTCCCCACCTCAGCCGCCATTTCTTGGGCTAGGTTGGAGGGACTACAGCCATTTTCACAACAGGGGTGTGGGGATGCAAAGAATAAAAGCTGGCAGGAGTGGGCCTCGTCAGTTCCAGGCTGCCTGCCTTGTGTGAGAAGTGTAATGGTGTCACACCCTCAGCAGGCATCCATACCATGGCTTGCAGGCTCACCAACAAAAGTTGTGTAGATATGCCCACCCAGAACATTCCCAGATGATCCTAACCTGATTTGATGCAGGGCCTGTCCTCTTCGGGGAGCTGCCATTTTGGCTGTGGCACTGTCGCCATGACGATGTTGATGCTCTGTGTATGCACAGTCGCATCTATAACTGTCCGAGGTGCCAGCATGCTTGTGCGACATGTCAGACAACCCCAGACTACTGGAAGAGGTTCAAATGGCCACTGTCTGGATGCTCCAGGTAAGCTATTGGTCAACGCTGGTTAAGGTGCGGAGCAGGAATACACTATTGTGCTTCACACCTAATAAACAATTAGTGAACTGGGGAGGCAGGGCATGCTTGGAGAATGTAGCAACCTCCTCTAAGTGCAGATGTTCTTCACCAGAAGTTCACTAATTATGGGGCCTATTCACACTTGGCCTTTCTCTGGAGCAGTGGTTCCCAACGTTGTCTGGGCTACGACCCATCTAATATAAGTTTACCAACCCGGGACCCACCTCTAGGAAATTTAACCGATACCAATATGAATAAAGGCTTGGTCAGTTGGTGTGTCGTTCTACAGGGAGGGCCCACTCAATATTCGCTCGTGACCCACCAGTGGGTCGCGACCCATAGTTTGCAAAACCCTGCTCTGGAGTATATCTCAGGATAGGGGTCTGTGGTCCACACGCTAATGCAGACTCTAGCAGACCTCTCTTTGGGCCTGCCGAAGCCTTCACTAGCATATGGACAGCAAGTCCTTATTCCAGGATATATTCCAGAATAAAGCCAAGTGCGAACAGGCCCATGCACTACTATCTGTAGTGCGAATAGGCCTCACACACATTCAGGCAGTGACCATATAAAAAGTATTCTGGGATGGGCAGGCTGTGTCTGAATTAGCTCCCTACTCCTGCTAACTCCAATCTGCCCCCATGCGCATGTGCCTCTATTTCTCAGTTTGGTAACTTACCACTGCTGTATAAGAATGGGGCAAATCTCTGAACAAAGGATATTTGGAGTAGGTAATACAGGTTATGTGATACATTGAAAGCTGCCTGACGCACTAAGCGAGTTCTGATTGGAGTCTTGGGTTTGATCCCTTTGACCAAGGTTGAACTTAGCAATCAAATGAAAAGGAATTCCGCCTTTAAGTATGCCCCTTAAAGAAATGTTTTCCAGATCAAGTGCAGATCATTTTTATTCATTAATTTTTGAAGATGGTGTTGATGGTAAAGGTGGTCATCACTAAAGTCCTCAACAATTTTCTGGACACCAAGTGCTTAGGCATGTGCACAAATGGTTTTTTTGACATTCGATTTGAAACAAATCAAATGTTAGAAAATTCATATTTGTTCTAATTAGGGGTGTGCACAAATGCAATTTTGGGGATTCGATCTGATTCAAATCGAATACCCAAAAATTCAATTCAATTAGAATCTGTTAAATTCAAATTTAACCAAATTCGATTCGAATTAAGCAAATTCGAATCTATTCATATGAATATATCATTTGAATTTGCTCTTACGAATGTCGACAACATTTGTAGGTGCTCGTATGCATCTTCCTCAGGTCCGTACACATCCGTACATGTCCATATGCATCCCATAGTTATCCCGTATGCAACCCATTTTCATCCCATATGGATCCGTACAAATGTGTATGGATGCAGGAAAGGTGCGGATCTTCAAGTATTCATCATGTATGAACCCAAACACATGCGGATGTCCAGAAATTCGAACAAACAGATCCAAAATTTGAAATTTGGATCAAACCTTTAAATTTGAATTTAAGGACATTAGATTCTAATTTGAATGTTGACATTTGATTGATTTGATCAAATTTTGAATGCATTCAAATATTCGTGCATAGCCCTAGTTTGAATTCATCACCTTCAAATGTGGTCGGATTCTATTTGATATGAATGTATTCTTAGGGATATCCTAAACTTATCTGATACTAATCAATATATATCCTATGCAAACTGATATGTATCCAATACATATCTGATATGGGGTGTTTTTCCACCGCACTCCTTTAATCCGGATCTAAGAAGATCCGGATCTAAGGAATGGGTACATTCGATGGGTGTTTCGATGGGTGGTCTAGCACCCAATAGCAATGGGTGCTAGCCTCCCTGCCATGGAAACATCGGAGCACCCATTTGGAAATCCAGATCTACCCACGAGGGGTCTGCTTATTACCCCAGGTGTTTGGGGGGACGGGGTGCAATCTCTGAAGTGGCTTCAAAGTCATTTCGAAGTCACTTCGAAGTCACTTCAAAGTCTGAGCAAAACAGCTCCATTGAAGTCTGTGCTGATCTTCAGAGTGAACTTCGAAGTGACTTCAGAGTCACTTTGAAGTTCACTCTGAAGATCAGCACAGACTTCAAAGATGCTCCGGAGCTATTTGGCACAGACTTCGAAATGACTTCGAAATGACTTTGAAGCTTAGGTTTTGGGGCTCCCCCCCATGGGTGCCCCCTCCCCCTAGCCTCCTCTAGACCCCATTGCCACACAAGCGTGGAAACAGGCTCCCTTTAATTCGGATTTTCTGCCTGAAAACCCCATTGTAGACCCCATTAATGGGGTCTACAGAAAATCCGGATTAAAGGCCAGAAAGTACCCATTTGATCCAGATTTCCCCAGCGGCAGTCAAAACAATCGGGTCCCAAATGGGTGCTGTGGTGGAAATGGGATCATCCGGCTCACACCCAAATGGGTCCTTAATGGGTGCAAAAATGAGTACTTTCTGACAGTGGAAAAACACCCATGAACACATAATTATCCATATGTATCCGTAACATATCCGCGCTCTGAAACTTTCAAATCTGATCTGAATCCACTTTTAATCCGCTCTCGATCCATGTTGAATGCAATCTGGATCATTTGGAGATGTGACTGGTTCCCTGCTCTCCCCAGTTTAATGAATGTCCGCCCTATTCATGCGAATGTCTGAACTATTCATACAAATGTCAAAAACATTCGTATTCATACAAATGTAAATGTACGAATGTGACATTTGATTTGTGTACGAATGTCTGAATTTGGATGAATTCATATGAATAACGAGTGTTAAGAATATTCATGCACATCCGTACCAGTGCTGTTTTGAGAACAACTATCTGTCTTCATCATTCAAGACAGTATTGTCCTGATACACGTGCTGCATCTAGTTTGCATTTATCATAAAAGTCTTATAAGCCCAAAGGCTGAACATCTTAAAAGTAGAAGATGACTATATTATTGACAGTGTATAAACACAAGTTATGTCTGGGAAATGTCAGGCACTTTTTAAAAAAATACAGATTGCAACAACTATAGAAAATAATCAGTATCAATGTGATAATAATCAGCAATAGTCAATTTAACCCTTCCCACTTTGGGTAGAACCTTGGAGGAAATCTATGGGTATCTCAAGGCACTTTTCCTTTACAAAGAACCTACCAGTGAACTATCTTCTCAAGTGAACAGCCATCTCTTTGATCAGTACTCATCAAGCTGGCGGAGGGAGTTATTTAAATACTCTAGCCCTCTACCAAGTACTATGAAGCACACAATCCCCGGTGAGGCATCCTAGCAGTAATCTTTTTCCAAGTGTTTGAAGTGTTTCCTGGTTGTTCCACCATCTTCAGAAGTGAGGCTGGTGGGCATCCGGGAGAGGGCCTTCTCAGTAATGGCCCCCAGGCTATGGAACAGTCTTCCCCCAGAGATGTGTCAGGCTCCTTCTCTGTTTAGGCTAAGGAAGGCGGTGAAGACGCACCTCTTCGCTGAGGCCTTTGGTTAGATGTTGGCTATGTTTGCCCCCCACTGCAAACACTATTATTTTAACTGATATTGTTCCTTTTGATATGCTGGTTTTAAAAGTTGTTACCCGCCCTGAGAACTTCGGGTATAGGGCAGGCTATAAATATAAACATAAATAAATAAATTAAGAGTGTCCCTGTTCCCTCCCACACCATTTTCCTTTTGTATCTTGTCTCTTTAGATTGCAAGCCTGATGGTAGGGACCTAAGATTTTTATAATATTGGAACCTGCCCTGAGACCTCCAGGTATACAGTAGGACGGGATAGAAATACAAACAAACAAACAAGAATGTGCCCTTGGGAAGTTATCTTCCCTTCCCCTGACTTCTGGCTATGTTTCTCGTGTCCTGGAGTGGAGAGGGGTCTCTTGAAGTCTGGGGCTGTGATCACACCAGGCTGATCTAGGTTGTCCTGCTGAGAAACTAAATTGAAGCTGTATCTAAAGAAAACACTTGGACATTTTGCTGACATGTTCTTTCATTCTCAAAGTGGACTGAGGGTGTTTTTCCACTGTGACTAGAAGTATCCATTGGGTACTTAATGGGTACTTCTAGTGACAGTGGAAAAACACCCTGAAACTGAATCAAAATTTAGATGTGAAAGGGTTTTTTTTAAAAAAAAAACTCTTAAAAAACCTCTCTAAGGTTACCCTGCATCCTGATTTTTTTTAAAAAAATCTAAATATTCCTTGCCAGGTTATAGGTTGCACTTTATAAGGAGTGTACTTTATATGGTGGGAATCAGAGTAAATAAAATTTTATTGATCAACAATCTGTGCTAAAGCCTTGATTACGATATACTAACTATTCTATAATCCTCAGACTAGGTAAAGGCCAGTTCTTAGCAACAAGGGCTTTATCATGATTGCATAGTGTGTTGCTGATAGATGTATTTATAGTCCATATCTATATATGAATTTATTAGCTAGACAAAAGTCAATTAGCTGTGACTGTTGACTAAACTTTTCCAAGATAACTTGCAAAGGCATAGTGCAGAGTGGGTATATACCTGTACTTGTTTTAACTTACATACCAGGGGTCTTTATAGGTCATTTTCAATAAAATTGGCCATCTTTTTAAAGACATATAAACAGGTCATCTCTAGACAGTGACTGGATATCTTGCTAGGACTCGACATCCTGCTAGGAGGCAATGAGGTAGAAATTCTCCCTCCACAATCATCACCACGTAGTAGACAGTGACTAGGGATGTGCATGAATATTCAAAGACATTCAAAATTCGATCGAATTCATCCTAATTTTAATATTTGAATTCGAATCAAATGTCCATATATTCAAATTTAAATATTCAAACAAATTTTGAATTTTCGAATCTATTCATTTGAATTATTTGGACATTCGTATTTGTATGGGTTCATACATGATACATGCTTGCCAATACGCATCTTTCCCACATCTGCACACATTTGTATGGATCTGTACGGGACGAAAACGGGTTGTGTATGGGATTAATACAGGATGCATAGAGACGTGTACAGATGGATGTATGGGATGTGTAACAATGTGTATGGGTGCATATGAATGCTGTCGACATTCGTAAGTGCAAATTCAAACTGAAAATTCAAATGAACAAATTCAAATTTGCTTAATTTGAATCGAATTTGGGTAAATTTGAATTTTAAAGATTTGAATCGAATCAAATTTTTGGATATTTGATTCAAATTGAATCGAATCCAGAAAATTGCATTTGTGCACCCCCCTAACAGTGACCCACACCAATCTGGACATTTGGCCATCCTGAATGCCTGGAGGTGCATGTCGTCAACTCTGTGCATGTGTGAAAGCCCCTTTTGGCTTTCCCATATGCACGGTTGATGGCGGCTCCATTCAGAAAGTAAGGAAAGAGTACTGTTGCTGGAAAACTCTTGACCAGCGCTGGAGTTTACAGCAATATTATCTTGTACTTTTTAGGCGGGAATAGCAGAGCTATGATGGGGTTGCCTTAGACAGGTGAGGCAACTCCACCGTAGTAGCACTGTAATGGTACTATAGGCCTTCTGTCCAGACAAGATGTCGCTACCCAAGATTGTGGATGCTGCAATAGGGAGCTAGATGTGTTCTTAGATTTCTCATAAGAAAGCACATGTCTACTTAGTACAATTTAATGTAGAACAGAATCATAGAATTAAGGCTTTGGGTTCCTAGCTACCATTTTATCATTGTTGCCATCATAAATAAAAGCAACAATCATTTTATTTATTTGCATTTTCATCCCACCTTTTATCTGAAGGTCTCAAGGTGGGTTACAGCAATGAAACAAAATATAAAATATACATATTAAAAACAATAAGAGTGCCTGAAAGAGGGGAGGGAAAACTAAGCCAAAGGCCAGGGTAAATAGTGTGTCTTCACAGACTTCCTGAACGTTTGAAGTGAAGGTTTCCGGTGCACTTCAGGAGGGAGATTATTCCATAGTCTGGGGGCTACCACTAAGACGAACCTATCGTGGGTCCCCCCCACCCTCTTTAACTACTGAGGATTGTGGTATGAAGCGGAGAGGCAGATCTTAATGGATTCTTCTTTCATGCTGAGTCTGGAAATAAAATTGTTCTCAACTTTTAACGCTCCTCAGTACTGTTGCAAACAGAGTTCATTTATTCTCAGTGGGCAAATTAAATTTTGTAGCATTTGGGGGTAATTACTGTTGTGGGAAAAATCCACTTTCTCTTGGGTAGAACCATTGCATGCTGCTTTGTGGAACACGACCCAAATGCAGTAAAAAAAACGAACCTGTAGTAATCGCAAAGGTTTGCATGGGTTTTCTCCTGGCTTCAGCCTGCCATTCATCAAGCCTCAGAGTAAAAGGAATTGCCCTGTCTCTACAAGCTTGCAGTGCACACTCAACACCAGCAGGGGCTGGACTCGTAGCCTAAGGGCTTAATGGACGCTGGCCGTGTGCTCCCCGCAGACAACAGCCGTCTCTTCCTGCCTGCCACAGGATGTGACATAAGAAGGCGTCTGACCTGCTCAGCTGATGCACTCCACCTATCAGCTCCCAGGATTTTCTCCTGAGGTCACTTCCTTCCCCGCCCCTCTGTGGCGGGTTATTTAAAGCCCTGCACAGCAATAAACTCTCTCTTCCAGCTGATCTCTGCGTCCTGCCTCTTCTCTCTCCCTCCCCATTTTCTAGCTCTCAGGGTCAGGCCAAACAAAAGGGGCCTGACCCCTGGTTACCCGGGCCAGTAAGGTAACTGGAATACTTTCGCAACATCTGGCGTTCAGGAGCTGCAGCAAGCTGCTGTTGCTCCCCATTCCCCGGAGCCCTCGCATTTCGTGGCGTAAGCCGGATACGCCACAGCTGGCAGCCCAAGCGTGGGGCAGAACCCATTGGAAAGAGATCCAAAGCTGCAAAGAAGGATCATCACCAAGGGACATCAAGGGCGATTGTGCCAGCGGAAAGTCCACGCTGCGTCTGAAGGAGGGACCTCGTGGCCTGCACCTTTTGCTACAGGAACGGAGCAAAAAGCCCACGCGCACCAGTGCAGTAAATATACTTTTCTTATATTTTTTCTTCTCTTCTTTTCTTTTTCTGCCGTTCCATCGCGATGGGGAATGGACAAAATAAGCATGTTACCCGCCACGAGCGAGAAATTAACTCTTTATTACTAAAGCATGGATTACTGATGCCAAAAAAGATATTGACTAAGCTAGCCAAGAAAATTTCGAAACGATGGCCCGATATTCCTTCAATAGACATGGCCACATGGCAAAATCTAGAAGAAAGGCTTAAAACATGCCCCCCTGTGAAGCCGGAAATTATGATGGCATGGCAACTATGCCAGTTTGCCCTTCAGTTAGAAGAGAATGGCAAACCAGATCAAGGGACTACCTGTCCTAATTCTACTCAACCACCATCAAATCCAAGATTAAACCTTACTCCTCCAGCGCTCTCTAGCAGCAATTTACCAGAGTCTCAGTCTCCTCTTCCATCTGTTGCATGCAACCCTATTTCTGATGACTCTCGAGGAGACCTTATGGACACTATGTCCCCCAACTGCTATATGGCTGCTCCAGATGGAGGTATAATTCCAAATTCTACAGCTGCCTGTAACCACCTGAGTGACCTAGGCCTGGAATCAGTGGAAGCCTTTGATACTTTCAAATTACAGCAGGAAATACATCCAGTGCCAACTTTCCTCCATCATGAAGTTAAGAGGCTCCCTTCTCCTCCTGCTGCTGCTGCTAGACAGAGAAACCCGGCCAAAACACCCAAACCTTCTCTTCTAGCATCACACAAAGAACTGAAATATAACTTTAAAACCCTGCAACTAGTCACAAATTTGAAACTTTATGATCTACTCATAATGGTCTCCAGCCTTGTGGCCCCACGCTGCAAGAACGGATTTCAATGGGCGAAAGAAATTGTATTTTTGATTTTTAGATTCTACATGCATTTTTGGATTCGCCCTGCTTCCTTCTGCATCCTAGTTTTTGAGCACAGCCCAAGCAAGGCCTCCTGCTGCTGATCAGATCTGTACCCTTATAGACTTCAGCATTTTTTTTCTCAAAAGGTTTCCTTAATCCAACTTTTTCTCAGAAAAGAACTGTTTTTCTAAATTTTAAAACTTAGCCTGCATTTTTGCCACAGAGCATCTTGATTGTTCTTAATTATTCTTTTTGTCTTTGTAACAATGCTGATCTAGCCACCTCCTGAGATACAAAAACCTGTTTTTCTTGTCTGGCTGTACCCACCAGCACATTTGCATTTGTATATTGTTGGTTACCCTCTCTGCAGCAAGAAAGAGGGGACCTCAAAAAGCAAGCCTTGTTTGTTTTGTTTTTTGTTGTTTATAAAGATTTTTTTTATTTTTATATTTACTTTCAATGTAATTGCTCTCTGCGACTAAGAGCGAGCTAGTCTTTACCCTATATCATCCACATGCGCTAAATGGCCTTGTATCAAAGTTTTTTTTCTTTTTTCTCCGAGAACTCTGTACATGCTCATGAAACCATGTTCCCTTTTTGCGACCCCTACTGGCAAGCTTTTAGAATGCGTCTTTCCTTTTTCTAATTGAGAGATGTCCTTTTTGCTTTTTAAAACAGTTTTTTTTTCTCTCTTGCCAAAAATTTTATCTTTGATTAAGACTTATTTGGGATGCTAAGAGGAGACAATTCACAAATTCCTTTGTTTACTGAGTAACAGATTTAAGCTCAGTCAATAAGCAGTGATCTACCTTCTCTGAGTCTTGTTCCCAGCTCTTGCCAGCTAATGATTGTGAATTCAAAGGACTGCATTTCTTACCACATCTCTCCAGCCTACAGACAGAAAAATTGCTTTTAAGCAGCCATTCTACCTAGAGAGACCAAGCATTTAGGCTACCAGCCTTTCCGGCCCTTCACGTGGAGGTACCCTGAAGACATCCTGTTATGTTCCATGACTGACATCACCCCAGCAACAAAGGTCATCAACCAGCAGCCTGTAAGTACCTCTTGCGCACACTTCTACCTGAATTTGGACTACACATTACTCCAGAGAAAGTCCAAGTTCCAGAATCTATCTGCACTTAGGGCACAAAGTACTGCAGTCTAGCTCTGCGCCATCTTCTCCACAGTTGACTCCACCTGCCAGCATGACTTTGGTTGAGCTACAACAATACCTAGGACAGCTGAATTGGGCTCGTCCCTATTTTAAACTAACTAATGATCTTTTGAAGCCACTCTTGGACCTTTTAAAGGGAGACAAAGACCCTGCTTCAGTCCGCACCCCCACTACAGAACACCACAAGGCAATAATGGAAGTAATTCCCTGCTCTCCAAACGAGTTGTGGACAGGCTACTGCAGAACCAAGCCTTGAAGCTTGAGGTTTTGTACACTGGCTAATCATCCTATGGAGCCTTGCTCTAACTCCCTGCTTTACAGATCCTGTCCGTGGACTCCAGACAGCAGGGATTAATAGACTGGCTATTGTAGCAGCCCTTGAACTGTTTCCCCATACCCAGACGCCTCTAAGCTGCCCCCACAGCCTTCAAGGCTCCCTTTGCTCCATCTTGAAGTCCTCCCAGCAGCAGTTCTCTCTGCTGCTCCCTCCCTGCCACTCAGGGCTCCAAGATCCTGGTCGAAAGGACGAGAACCACAACAATACCAGCGCTCCAATTCATGCATTAAGACAAGGATTCTTCACTGCACGCCTTGGAAGCTACACCAACCTGCCAGGACCTTTCAACAAAGGAAACCGGAAGGCAGACCCCTGAAGGATGTGCCAGCCTACTCCATCGCAAATCGTGTATTCCCCCAGCAGAACACCAAGGTACCATGTAAGCAATTTTCCATTGCCCTAGTGTAATGTGAAACAACATGTGATCCTGTCCACACTGTGCTCCTATACATCATTTTCCTCAAAGAGCTAACTCTGGAGATGTACAGTCATGCCAGCTCTGACAGATGGGCACAACTTCCTGCCCAGAGCAGCACGTATTCCTTTCTTCATACCTCTGATTACTCCCATGATCAATGATACAGAGAGGACCACTGCGAAACACTGTGCCAACCATCCTCTGCCTCTGCTAAGCTTCGCCATCAAGGGAGAACACAGAGAAGCAAGATAGACTACAGCCCAGCCTAGTCGATTTTAAAAACTTTTGGACTTTTGCAATAATGGGACACTGAGTCAACTCCTAGAATTCCTGCTCATTCTGCAGACACAAGCTCATCTTAGCTGAAAGAACATTTTTGAAAAACATTTAAATCTATTAATCAAGAAGGAGGGATTAAGAGAAACATCGTATCCAGTTTCAAAACACTCCTATTTCAAAATTCCCTCACTGAGAGACATTTTGGATAGGCAGTGGCAGACCAGCTCACTAGAGAATCTACGACCACCTCTTGCCTGCATCCTTGGAGAAGAACCAACCAACATGCTCCTCACTCAAAATTTAATCTCTTTTTCTATCCTTTTATATCTCTTGACTAATCTCACCAATTCTAAACTTACCTATGGTAACCTTGAGTCTGTAACCTGGCTGAACAGCTGACAGTGACACCTTTGGGGAACCTCAAAAGGCACATGCCCGGAAATTACTCAACTCAACTCAAGCTTCTCTCTATTTCTGAACAGGCTATTATTCTTGATGTATGTCTCCTATCCTTTAGTTTCTAGCTACTTCCATCTTGGTGGTAAGAAAACCTTTGAACTTTACCTACTAGCCTCTCTAAAGGCACTATTTGCTGTCTTAGCCGGAAGGGCCACATCCAGCCCTGGAAGAAACACTTGGCCTCGAAGTCCTTTCACTCTCTATCCTCTTTCTCTCTCTCCTGACTGACCATGGTGCAAACCTTACCTTGCTCAAAACTCCATCTAAGTCTCTGATGGAAGTTCAATCTATAGAAACTTGACCTTTTGGCTACCAGATTTATCCCAGTTAAATTGTGATATTTTATTTTGCTGTTACATGTTAACCTTGTCTGTCATATCTCCCACAGCATCCAGGAACCTTCTACCCTCTCTCCTTTGTCCTTCTACACATGACATTCACACAACCATATAGAGATGGTTTTGTCTAACTTATTTGTACAGTTTTACATTTTAGGTAGTTAGAATTAGTTCAAGCCGGCTTGTAGGTAGTTTAGATATATAGATACAATAGACATTTATAAGTTTCCTTTCATTGGTGGCCACCAAATGTATTGTGTGTGTGTGCATGTGTGTGAGGCGCGCATATTGAGTGCAATTTTTGTTCCTTGTTACATTCATTGTCTTCATTTGTTGCTGTGGTCATTGTTTTGACGTGTCGCTATTATAATTATGTTGATATGTCATGCATCAATTGTCATACGTAAACAATTTTAAAAAAAAATTATGTAAAATAGGAAAGATGAGATGTAGTAATCGCAAAGGTTTGCATGGGTTTTCTCCTGGCTTCAGCCTGCCATTCATCAAGCCTCAGAGTAAAAGGAATTGCCCTGTCTCTACAAGCTTGCAGTGCACACTCAACACCAGCAGGGGCTGGACTCGTAGCCTAAGGGCTTAATGGACGCTGGCCGTGTGCTCCCCGCAGACAACAGCCGTCTCTTCCTGCCTGCCACAGGATGTGACATAAGAAGGCGTCTGACCTGCTCAGCTGATGCACTCCACCTATCAGCTCCCAGGATTTTCTCCTGAGGTCACTTCCTTCCCCGCCCCTCTGTGGCGGGTTATTTAAAGCCCTGCACAGCAATAAACTCTCTCTTCCAGCTGATCTCTGCGTCCTGCCTCTTCTCTCTCCCTCCCCATTTTCTAGCTCTCAGGGACAGGCCAAACACATGGGCCTGATTCCCCAAATTATCTGGGCCAGTCAGGTAATTTGAAGACTTTCGCAACATCTGGCGTTCAGGAGCTGCAGCAAGCTGCTGTTGCTCCCCATTCCCCGGAGCCCTCGCATTTCGTGGCGTAAGCCGGATACGCCACACGAACCCTTACTAGAAATGCTTAATCGAGAAAAGCCATGTGCTTCTCATACTAACATCAGTGATTTCACAGAGCTTAGCTAGCAGATGCTCACAACATTTATCAAAGAAAAATGTTTATATGCTATTGGAGAAGTTGCTTGGTGCATTTGCTGTGGACTGAAAAAAATAGATTAAAAGCTACTACAAAGATATGATCATCAAATATAGCTGTGGATGTCCCTTTTCCCACTTGGGCTTAGAATCCTTTTAAGACCGCATTGGATATCTGAGTGGTACCAGTTGGGAAGACCTTGTCCCCACCTGGACCCCACTGAAGGCCCCATCTGCAAGGCCCTGTCCCCACGAGGGCAGGGGAAATCCAGATTTAATGGGTCCTTCAGGACCTTAAATCTGGATTTTGTGTGGACCTGATTAAAGGTGTCTGCAATGGGTCTTCAGGCATCTTCAAGATCCAGACCCCATCTCAAAGATCTGGATCTTGAAGATCCAGATTTTTGACTGTGCATGGAAAAAGGGGGGATGTTGATGAACTGACTTCCACAGCACACTTCTAAGCATTATGCAAATAATAATAATAAAAGATTTTTCTCCATGACATAATGAGGAAGAGAAGTACCAAAAACAATGTGATTCCTAAATAACATGGACAGTTTTACTGGTATTCAATGCATGTCGCACATGACAGCGACACAGGTTACTACAATCAACTTTATAGAGTTTAAGAAAAATGTCTCATTAAAACTTCAGCCAGATGTCATTTTTTTTCCTGATTCTTTCTGCAATGTCATTAGTAAAACATTTCCCAAGTCTGAATGTTTGCGCTCTTATAAAGACAGGATTAGCACTGCTGGCACGTGTGCTTACAAATGTGAGCCATTCACGTTTCTTCCTGTTTTTAATCTTAATAAAGCACTGGTTGCTACTATTATGTTGCATTCCAAATGAGTTGAAATTTAAACTGGGTTTCCACTTACCGTTCCAGGTGTGGGTGCAGGTGCCTGCAAGCGTGGGCACCGCCCCTCTATTTTGGCGGCACAGCACATGCACTGATATGGACAAGGTCTGCCTGTGGCAGCTGGGAGCAAGGGGGTGGAATCTTACCCTTCAACGTCGCCACATCATACGGTGTTATTTGCCACATCATCAGGCACCACAGGATGCGCACAAATGGGTTTTTGGCATCCGATTCATAGGGAATCAAATGTTAGAAAATTCGTATTCATTCAAATATATCCCTTTTGAATGTGGTAGGATTCTATTCAATACAAATGTATTCATATGAATTCGTATGAATATCCGAATGCATTTGTATCAGATAAGCATCCTGGGATGTTTCCGCATTGACACACCCATTAAGCACACATCTTGAAAACCGCATCCGCACAGCAGCACCCATTAACGACACTTCCAAAAAACCGCTTCCGCATTTATCTGTCTCTAAGGGGTACTTAATGGGGTTTCCAGGAAGACCACAGTGAAGGTGGTCTTAATGGGTGTTTTTGCTCTAAATCCGCATTAACGGAGGACATGTATGCACACGGACGGGAGAGAGAACACATAGGGTGGGACAGGAAGTCGCCATGTTGAGTGAGGCAGGCGAAGCACAGTCCAGCCATGAAGTCCCTCTCACACGGGATTCGCATCGGGCAGGCGCCCAGCTACGGCGGCAGAGGGACAGCAAGTCTGAAGGTAGTGATTCCATGCACAAAAAGGAGGCTTCGGCACCAGGCGGGCACTGAATATTGGACACACCGCTGATTGGTATACCCACGGCATGAAAGGAGTGGTAACTGACGGCTGAAGGCTCCAATCACGTGGCTCCTGGAGTGGCCGTCTGGAAATGTGTGCTACTGCATCCGCACAGCGAAGGCAGAATCTGTTCCTCGCAATCCGTCCTTCCCATGAATGTGCGGATGGAAGGGTTGTTGGTAGATCTTAACAAACCAAAGACTCAAATTTGGCAAGAGCCTTTTATCCATTTCGTTAATTAACACACTGTTAATATTGCTGTGGATTCTCACAACAAAGAAGTATGGTAATTCATAGTGTAGTAAATATTCCTACACACACCCAGTTCCATTGATAACCCATTAGTGAGCCAGCAAGCACACATATAGTGATAGGGAGATAAAAGTCCAATAAGATGTGTCATATGATGAGTAATAGTGCTGAAACATTTAAAATGTATTCTACATCTCCATATTGCACTCACTCTCTGCTGTTGGCCAGTCGTTAGGACAGTTGTGAATTAATTCTGCTGGAACGCTCAAATGTTTATCAATAGATACGTATGTTGAAATTGTCATTTCTTATTTCAGACTTGTATCTATCTTTTATCTATAGGTAGATACTGTATTAACAAGAGGCTTTTTCGCATTACAGCCGGAACTGACTTCGGCTAAGTCAGTTTGGGATGGTTTCCCCATTCACACATGGGCAGGAAAGAACGCGTTTACACGCATTCCTACCTACCTATGTGCGAATGCTTAAAGTGTCCTGAACTGACTTAGCCAGGAAAGACCAGACAGGGAAGGGGATGCCTCACCCAGGCCTGCCCACCATTGGGCAGGCAGCCCTGTCAGGCAGCTTCCCCCGGTTCCTGCCAGCTGTACAGGACCCAATCACATGGGCAGGCTGCCCAATCAGAAGCTGCACCGCATTCACGTGGTGCACGTTCCTGGCTGCCCCAGGTCATTCTGAGCCAGGACAGTGAGGAGGTAAGACCTGCGTGTGCGTGGGCGCATCCCCGGGCCCCAGTGTGGTGGGCGAGTGTGCCGGGGCACCTCTGTAGGGCTTAGCCGCCTCGATTGTGCAAAGATGGATGTAGAGCAGTTTTAATTGCTCTACATCTTGAATGCATGGAGAACACTCGGGTCAGGCTGGGACAGCTCTGCCATCCTGGCAGTGCGTATGCTGCGTCCCCACATGTTCTCCGTGCATTCAAAAAGGCCTAGTGCAAAAAGGCCTCAATCAGTTTAAAATCCAGAAGGGTGCTAAAGGAGATGATGGTAGATGTGATGGTATCTAAAGATGAACATGTGACCAAATCATTAGGAATACCAGTGGCACCACTAACTCTAGGAACAGAATTGTAGCTGAAGATTGACTTTTGAATTTGAATTGAATGCTTTGATACATTCGTGTGAAGTTTCGTGTGAAGCTCCATATGGGATCGATATTTTTATTTTATTTATTTATTTGTATTTCTATCCCGCCCTATACCCGAAGGTCTCAGGGCGGGTTACAATATTATATTAATCTTAGACAGGTCCCTGCCCTCAGGCTTACAATCTAAAGAGACAAGATACAAAAGGAAAATGGTGTGGGAGGGAACAGGGGTGCTCTGGCGGCAGCAGAGTCCTTGCAAAGGTAAAAACTTTTATTTTATTTTCCTCCTCCATTCCCCACAGGCAAGATTGTTCCTTCATGGCCCGTCTGGAGGCAGTTGGGAGGGAGGGGCCAATGCTGGGAGCATGATGGAAGGTGCTCACCCAGCTTCCTCCTCTCTTCCTCTCCCAAGGCAAGATGGTTCCTTCATGGCCCGTCTGGAGGCAGTTGGGAGGGAGGGGCCAATGCTGGGAGGTTGATGGAAGGTGCTCACCCAGCTTCCTTCTCTCTTCCTCTCCCAAGGCAAGATGGTTTACATATGCATTTACATGGGGTTCATATGGGATTGAATATTTGTACTGAATACGAATCCTACCACAGTCAAAGGGGATCTATTTGAATGAACATGAATTATCTTGCATTTGATTCAATACAAATTGAATACAAAAATAATAATAATCGTACACATCTCTAGAGGATACACTGTCCTTAGAATTGTATAATTTATACTCTTGCTCTGCTCTTTCCCTTGCTATGCCTCCCAACAGATTTTCCACCAAACCACTAGAAAGCAAATGAAAAAATGTGATCTGTTGCTTTACCAGTTGAGCACAAGATTGATTTATATTTTTAAAATATAACACAACAGCGAAAGCGGAGGTCGCTTTATTCTGGAAATCCCCAGGATGTTTGTCTCAAAGCAATTGGATCTCACCAGTGTGGTCCCAACTCACCAATGAACTGTTAACAGCACAAAAGGAGAAGATGCAAGCAATGGAAGTACAAAGCAAATTTATTGGTAAATGGTTGCCATTTATCAAGAAAGCACGATTTAATTCAAGCTACAGGATTGCTGACTCTTATTCCTTTCAATTCTTAAAGAGTAAAATTCAAGCTTTGTTTCTGGAGATAACCTGGTGGTGAAATATACTGAGTTGTAGTTAAATGGAGGAAGAGGTTGTAGCAGCTTTGGTATGTTTGAGGTTTAGGCTATATGGTTAAGTTATGTTGTGTTTGTTGTTGATTGACTGCATATGTAATGGCCAAAATGTTTCTTGATGCTAATTGTTGAGTTAAGTTAAAAAATCTATTCAATTTTTTTAAAAAGATTTATTTATATTTTGTAAAAATGACAAGAGTCTGAGGGTGTGTGATTAGAACAACGTGGAATTGGGCCCAGGGTAAGATGGAAACAGTGGCAAAGTACAAACTCCTTGGCAGGAATGGGACAAAGAGGGGGAGAGGGCTGCCAACTCTGTTGGGTACCACCCACATCTACAAGCGTTGGGTGTAAGGGAAGGCAGGTTCCACCCATCATGGTACAGTTCAGCCCCTTTTAGTCTGGTTTGCCATGCTGAAAGGGATTTGTGAAAAAGTGGGCTCTGGAAAGTATGAGTGGAAGAGGGAAAGTCCACTTGTAAACTAGATGGGGAAAAGAAGCATGAGCAGAACACTTTTAAGGATTGCCTGAAGACTGCTTAAAGTTAGGGTGTGACCACGGCCTCTGCTGTGTGGAGATTGCTGGTCAATATGTGGCTTTCTGAAAATAAGCACAGGCCTATTACTGAAGGGTCTGTAAGAGAGAAGTGCAATTGTCTAGAACAGTGGTTCTCAACCTTCCTAATGCCGCGACCCCTTAGTGGAGTTCCTCATGTTGTGGAGACCCCCAACCACGGGGGCGGAGCAGCTGGGAGGTGGGAGGGAAGGGAGGCGGGAGACGTGTCATGACCCCTCTGAAAGGGTAGTTCGACCCCCAAAGGGGTCCCGACCCTCAGGTTGAGAACCACTGGTGTAGAACAAGCCACAAGTCTTTGAAAATAAGCTTGATTAGTTTCCGTTGAGAACCTATATAATCGAAATGTAATTATAGGGTGTTTTCCCACTGTCACTAGAAGTACCCATTAAGTACCCATTGATGGGTACAAAAATGCCATTAGGTACCCATTAATGGGTACTTAATGGGTACTTCTAGTGACAGTGGGAAAACACCCATGGCCTACCTTTTTCTCTTTCCAATCTCACATTGTTCCCCAATGTCAGTCTGCCCTTGTCAAAACATCTTTTTCATTCCCCACCCCCTCATTTTGTTTAGTGTTTGCTATAAGCCCAGTAAAAGTTTTTGGAGGGGAGAAATTGTTATAAAACCGTTTTGAGGTTGTTCTGGAAAGAGAATCCCTTGTTTGTATTTTCTGTGCTTGGGGATAATGGTTAGATACTTGTATTCAAGGTCGTGGTGGAAATGTTCTGGTCTCATTTGTTTGTTTGTATATTCTAATATTTATATGCCACCATCCACTCAAAGGCCTCAAGGCTGATTACAGTAGTAAAAAGTTAAATTTGCAAAATAGTAAAACATACTTAAAATATAGCCTAAATTTGGCAGTTGCTCTTGGATGTTCCTACAAATGAGGGGAGTGAAATAGGGATGTTCACAATTTTGGGGGGCATTTGATTCAAAACGAATCAAATGTTCGAAAATCCATATTTGTACGAATAGATTGCATTTGAATGTGGTAAAATTCTATTTGATACAAATCTATTTGTGCATATCTGTACAAATATTCGATACCTATCTGATATGAATAGATACGTATCTGATATGAACAGATACATATCTGATACAAATAGATACATATCTGATACAAATAGATACGTATCTGATACGAATAGATACGTATCTGATATGAACATATACATATCTGATACAGATACGTATCTGATACGAATAGATACGTATCTGATATGAACAGATACATATCTGATACAAATAGATACATATCTGATACAAATAGATACGTATCTGATACGAATAGATACGTATCTGATATGAACAGATACATATCTGATACAAATAGATACGTATCTGATACAAATAGATACGTATCTGATATGAACAGATACATATCTGATACAAATAGATACATATCTGATACAAATAGATACGTATCTGATACGAATAGATACGTATCTGATATGAACAGATACATATCTGATACAAATAGATACGTATCTGATACAAATAGATACGTATCTGATATGAACAGATACATATCTGATACAAATAGATACATATCTGATACAAATAGATACGTATCTGATACGAATAGATACGTATCTGATATGAACAGATACATATCTGATACAAATAGATACGTATCTGATACAAATAGATACGTATCTGATATGAATAGATAGGTATCTGATACTTTTCCCCAGCTTAACGAATGTCCGAAGTATTCATATGAATGTCTGGAAACATTCACATTAGTTCAAATGTTAGCATAGAAATATCGTAACATTCAATTTGAGTTTGAATGCCTGAATTTGGCCGAATTTTGAACGTTACGAATAATCCTGCACATCCCTAGAGTGAAATATATGAGAGAAATATGTCAGAGAAACTGACTTCCCGAGGTTCTGTGTAAACAGTAATGATGACAGTCCTCCTACAGAATTCCCACTTGTATTTTATTAGGCTTTTGTGTTTGGATTCTGTTAAGTCCCTATTTTTTTCCAGTCTGCTAATTCCTCCTACGTAAAATCTCACCTAGAGCAGAGCATGTGCCACCAGCTCATAAAGATCAAGGAAAGCTGTCCCAAACTTTCCATTCATCTCCTGTCTCACAATCTCATTAATATTTCACGTAACAATGCTCCTGACTCCTGTAAGAAGTTTACTGAAGAAGATAAAACAATGTATGGTGAAGTTCAAGATTTAGGCTTTTTATGTTTATTGATCCTTCTGGTGGAGAGATAATAATTAACATCAGTTACCTAGTAATCTTGTGAACTGGTTTTGGTGTAGCACAGCTTGCAGAGTGAACAGCAGCTATTATGTTTCTGACCTTTCCCACTTATTGTTTCAGCAAAGAAATGCGTGTCAGCTCACATAAGGAAGAAAACTGAAACAGTCTTTACAGCACTCAGTTTTACTCTAACCCAAATTAGGGGCTGGTTTGGGCAAAATGATGTGATCACAATCTGAAATAGACAGGTAGTTGTCCCTTATATAACACAGTGATTGGGTCTGAGCCAAGAGCCGAGAAGGCCTAATCTACCAATTTAAGTCAAAACTATACTTTTGCATTACTGACAAGATGTTGCATTTAAAAAAAAGAAAAAGAAAAAAGAGAAGCAGTATTTTGTCAAACTCAGGGTGTATTCCCATACAAGATTAAATGTGAATCCAGTCTGTTTTGGGGATCATGCAATCCCATTTAAATTTTTATTCCAGGACTTTATGAGGACTATGCTGCTAACATCTGCAAGAAATAGGTCCTCGGAAAAACATTGCTTGGTCCTGTTTTGGTGACTAGCCCACTTTTTTTTCCTAATGGGAATGCTACCGGACTATTTGGGGAGGAGATCTGCCTTTTGGGCTGTCCACCCCATATCCTTCTGGCCAATGCCTTTTGCCGATGGTGGGATTTCACGTCTGGGAAGGTCTGGCCCCCTGTCCTCCCTACCCCTGCAATGCTAGAATCTCGGAGATCAAAAGAAGTGTTGGATCTTTGAACATAGATTTCCCCTTTTTTATGAGTGCCACTGTAACTACAAGAGATACGTTCCATTGTTACAACAATCGGCAGAGGAAATCATTTTTTAGCGCTGCTCCATCCTGGGCAGCTCATTCAAAGCAAAGAAGAAGAAAGGGAATCACCTCTTCTCTCTTTGAACCGGATCTAGGGAATGGGTACTTCCCTTAATCCAGATCTAGTAGATCCGGATTAAGGGAAGTACCCAATGTGTTTCCATGGGTGGTCTAGCAGCCAATAGCAATTGGTGCTAGCCTCCTTGCCGTGGAAACACTGGAGCACCCATTTGGAAATCTGGATCTACCCACGAGGGGTCTGCCTGTCACCCCAGGTGTTTGGGGAGACAGGGGGTGCAATCTCTGAAGTGGCTCCGAAGTCACTTTGAAGTCACTTTGAGGTCTGTACAAAATAGCTCTGGAGTGTCTTTGAAGTCTGTGCTGATCTTCGGAGTAAACTTTGAAGTTCACTCCGAATATCAGCACAGACTTCAAAGACGCTCCGGAGCTATTTTGCATAGACTTCGAAGTGACTTCGAAATTACTTCGAAGCTTAGGTTTGGGGGCTTCCCCACAAGGGTGCCCCCTCCCCCTAGCCTCCTCTAGACCCCATTGCCAAACTACTGTGGAAACACGCTCTTTAATCTGGATTTTCTGGCTGAAGACCCCATTGTATACCCCATTAATGGGGTATACAGAAAATCCAGATTAAAGGCTGAGATGTACCCATATGATCCGGATTTCCCCAGCGGTGGTGGAAACAAATGTGTCCCAAATGGGTGCCATGGTGGAAATGGAGTCATCCAGCTCTCACCCAAATGGGTCCTTAATGGGTGCTAAAATGGGTACTAAGTGACCCATTTTAGCACCCATTGTGAACACCCGTGGTGAACGGAGGAAACACCCGATTTGAAAGGGAGAGTATTCAGTTTGCCCCGTCTGTTCTTTCTCTCAGCTGACTCTGAGTGGGGCAGGCGATCCTTTTTCTTTGTCCTCTGGGATGTGGGCGGTTTGAATGGGAACCTTGGCATTCAAATTGAGCCCACGTTATCATCAAGCAAATGCGAACAGCCAGAATGCGCACTTGGTTCGGAATCTGAATTAAAATAGTCAAGTGGGAACGCGGCCTTGTAGGGCAATACTTTACTGTTCAAAACTGTGTTAAAGGAGGGACAAGAGTTAACAAGCCACACCCAGGAATGTATCAAATTAGTTTTCTGTTTACTTGAGAATACATACAGCTCAGACTTAACTTGTACAATGCATACATTTTTATAACAGAGTGTTTCAGGAGTGGCCACTGCACGTGAGCATAAATGGAACTGTTGTGCTAAGTGCCTGTTTGTGCTCTTTAGCTAAAGCTGAAGGGCACTACCAAATAGCCTTTGGATCTGACTATGAACTGATTCTTACCAGGGGCGGGCGTCCCATCCGCACTTCTATTGGTCTGACGATAAAGGGTAAAGAAGCAACTGGTGCTAGTTAGGGAGGTGCACAAACATTCATAGTATTCAAAATGCGTATGAATTTGGCCGAATTCGGACATTCGAATTCAAATCGAATGTTGGCACATTCAAAGATTGACATTCAAATCTGAACAAAATGTTTTCATACATTCGTATGAAGCTTTGTATGCTATTCGTATGTTATCCATATGCATTCGTATAGGATTGAACATTCAAATGTTTAAATTCAAATGTGAAGACGTTCTATTCGAATTTGATTGAATTTAGAATGTTTAGAACATTTGTGCACATCCCTAGGATGTTTTAGATTGTCTTATACAACTCACAGGAGGGTGTGTTACTGGTGGAATGAATTATAAAACTGATACTATCCTAAGAGTGACATTATAGCTGGGTAGCAACTTGGGAAAATGAGGCAAAAACAGCAGAACAAGACTCTCAGAATCTAGAATTAGGAGCAATAGAATTTTAAAAAAGACTTTAATGTACAGTAGCCATAGTTGTAACACTGGAACTGTATGTACTGTGCTTTATTAAACAGATGTTTATGACTTGATAGCAGTGATTCAACTTCATAAAGTTTCTCAGAAATATTTCTTGATGATTCAGTCCTGTCCTAAGTATATGAGAAAGCGTAGGCAAATTATATCATATGCTTTTAAAAACACTTCTATTTCCCAAATAGTCTGAATAATTAGTAGAGATGTAAAGAGGGAAAATTACAAATAAAATATGTGGGAAAGCCCGCTTTCCCCCTATTTTTTAATCCAAAGTTTTTTTTTTAAAAAAATTAGAATAAATTTATGTTCATAAACAAAGCCAAACACACAAAGGTGATATACAAACGGACAAAATATAAAGATAAAGCTTATTTATTTTTAAAGTAAGCAAGGTTCTTGATTCTTTCCAATCATTTTCCTATATTAAAACCTCCAAGGAGTTCTGTAGATGCTATATCTGCATTGAACACCTTCATATATTGCATCTGAAGTTTGGAGATATATAAAACAAATGGTTTCCATATTTTTATAAAGTGAGAGGAATAAGTTGTGGTGTCTTTACAAAAAAATGGTGGTTGAATGTTTCTTTGTGTTATATATATATATCGAATGTAGCAGAGGTTACGCGTAT
Source organism: Aspidoscelis tigris stejnegeri (assembly GCA_023333525.1). Lineage (NCBI taxonomy): Eukaryota > Metazoa > Chordata > Lepidosauria > Squamata > Teiidae > Aspidoscelis > Aspidoscelis tigris. The sequence continues at coordinate 76,604,838 of JALMGA010000005.1, read as the reverse complement.
TGAGGCCATGCTGCTGAGGGCACAGCTGAGGATCATCATCTTCGTAACATGCTGCTTTATGGTGAACTCATCACTGGCTGCCGAAGCAGAGGAGACTCCCTGAAACAATCTCTCAGCCTTATCCATATTAGTCACAACCAGTGGTCCACTCTGGCCTCAAACCGAGAGGCATGGAGATGCAGCATCTATAAGGCGGCTGCCTCCTTTGAGAGTGCTCGTAGAACCAGTCCTGAGGAGAAAAGACAATGCAGGAAGAACTCTGCCTTTACAGTAGCACCCAAGGAGACCTTTCTCTGTACCTTCTTCAACCAGACTTGTCTATCCCACATTGGCCTTTTTAGCCATCAGCGTGCATGCAGCAAGCATGGGTTGAGCCCTTGGTAAATCTCCACTTGCAAAGCCAAGCTGTGATGATACTATTGAATTGGTGTTTGTTAGGGAGATGGAAACTTTGACCTTAATTTGATGGATGGAGGATGTCCATTAGAGCCAGCTTGCATTTTCTCTTAGCCTGGGGTGGGGTGGGGGGCTAATAGATTTAAGTGAATAGAGGTTTGTTAGGGAAGATTGTACTTTGTCTGACCTTAAGTTGATAGATGAAGGATGTCCATCAAAGAAGGCCTGCATTGTAGCTTGATAGGCTGGCAGTTTGGTCTAGCGGTTAAAGAGCCAGAATCTTATCTGGGAATACTTGGTTTGATTCTGCCCTCCTACATGAAGCCATCTGGGTGACCTTGGGCTAGTCACAGCTCTCTTCTGAGCTCTCACAGCCCCACCTACCTCACAGGGTGTTCTGTTGTGGGAGAAGAACTGAAAGCTTTGTCAGCTGCTTTGAGTCTCCTCAAATGGGTGAGAAAAGCGGGCTACAAAAGCCAACTCTTCTTCCTTCTCAGTGGTTCTCAACCTTCCTAATGCCACAACCCTTTAATACAGTTCCCCATATTGTGGTGACCCCCAGCCTAACCCTAACCCCAACCATAAAATTATTTTCATTGCTGTTTCATAATGACCCCTGTGAAAGAGTAGATCGATCCCCCAAGGGGGCGAGACCAACCGGTTGAGAACCACAGTTCTAAATCTCTAAAGATGCTAGCTTACCTTATTTTCAGTAATTATGACTGTTCATTTGTTGGCATTATGTCATACCCAGAGGAAGTTTCATCCATTAAAACCAGTTAGGAGGCTGTACCTAAAAGCATTCCTAGATAATATATATATTAGGGAAACATAAAGAAATAATTATGTGAAGTTGCATCTATGAAGCCTACTGAAGTGCCTTATGAAAATTAACTTCTCTGCCCAAGTGAAGAGAAAGTAGCCATTTTCTGCACATTTTATGTTGAGGGAAGGGGAAACATTTTAAGGCGAATATCTGGTAAGTGGATCAGGGAGAATGTGACTTCACAGTACCTGAGCCAATCAGGGAAATGAAGGAGGGACCATGTGGCCGGGACCAGAGATAAAAGGAGGGTTGCATCCCTCCCCTCTGAGAGACTCACCTAAGGGTGAATAGTTCTGGAGGGTCTCCCTTTATTAGAATAAAGCCTTTTTTGTTTTACAGATACCTTCTCTGCCTCTGCCTATATAATTATATAATTATTGAAGCAAGTAGAGATCGCCATCTAGCGCACACCTTCCATAGCGGAATCTCTTATGCATAACTCATAAAAGCTTTTAAATACATTGATTTGTTTTTCTTAAGGCCAAACCCAAAAGATTAAAGGTATTAGGATTTTTCCAATTTTTTACTATGGTTAATCGCACTGCTGGGAATTTAAAAATAGCTCATTTTTATGTTACTTATGTCTATTCTATATTCGCAACTTATTGAGTAGAGTTAATAATGGAGGGACTTTGATTATTTTACTTTGTTTATTATATTTTCCTGTATTGCCTTTCAAAATGCATTTGCCACCTTACAGTGCTGCCACAGATACACATACATAGGTGGGGTTGTAAGAGCTCAGAAGTAGGGATGGACACAAATGTTTTGTTGTTGTTATTGCATTCGAATTCAATAGAATATCCAAACATTTGATCCGATTTGAAAGTTTAGAATCTGAATGCAACAAAATCTGATTTGAATTGAATCTATTCAAATCTATTCGTTTGAATGTTAGATTCGAACATGAAAATACGAATGTCGACAACATTCGTATTTGAAGATACAAATTTTGACATTTGTATGTGTTATACGTACTTGTATGTATTTCGTACACATCCTGTTTTATCCTATATGCGTCCTGTTTTCGTCCTGTACTATAAGCGCAAATAGGTATAGATACGTATAAGATTCATACAGATACGTATGTAATACATACATATCTGTACTTTCGAATGTTTCGAATCATTTGAACGAATGTTTTGGAACATTCAGAATCTGTTTCAATGTTTAAATTCGAGCATGTAGAGATTCTATTCGAATTCAAATATCCACAATCAATTGAATTCGATTGAATTTCAAATGTTTAGAACATTTGTGCACATCCCTACTTAGAAGACAGGTGTGACTAGCCCAAGGTCACCCAGCTGGCTTTATGTAGTAGGGCAGAATCAAACCCAGTATTCCCAGGTAAGAGTCCGGCTCCTTAACCGCTAGACCAGTGATGGCGAACCTTTTGAGCTCGATGTGTCAAAATTCACAAGAAAACCTAGCTTAACTTGGGTGCTGTGTCACATCTAGAAACATCCATAATTTTGTGATATTTGTAGCTCTAGTAAAAAAAGTTATAGTTTTGATATATGTATTAAAAGCCAAAACAAATAATTGTTTACATTAGTGACTTTTGTTGCTGAATTTCGTTTGCTAAATCTTCAATTGAAAGTTGGTATTTCATACATTTCAAGAACAAGCAAGCAAGCACTACACGCCCAGGTGCCAGGGTGACCAGGTGTGTCACCCAAAAGGGCTTGGGGTGTCACTGCGCTAGACCAAACTGGCTCAGTGCTTTCATATTACTGTATGTGAAAAAGTCAAGAAAAGCCCTGCATTTAGACACCACTCACTTATCCTGGAAGGAAGCACATCCAGACATGCTTTATTCTGCAATCGCCACACTTTATTCCTCAATATCCAAATATAGTGGAATGACTGAACAAGGTCTGTTTGCAGCCATGGTTCGTAAGATGAGAAGCCATCATTCTGCTTGAATCTGTCACTTTCATATGTATTGAATGAGATAGGGGCAAAAGCTTTTCAGGCCTCCCAAAAAACTCTGCTCTGAACTTATTATTTATCCTTCTATATTTATCTTATATAAACCAGGAACATGAAAAAAATCAGGAAGAAGGCAACTGGAAATGATGTTTGTCTTGGAATCAAGAAAACTGCACATACATGTCCAGAGAGCCAGCAGTCACTCACAGATACCCTTATCTTTCTTCCTAATTAAAACGTAGAGAAGCAGCTCTCCTAATTTTGCCTTCATGACAACCTTGCAAGGGAGACAAGGGTGAATGGCTCAAGGTCACCCTATGGACTTTATAGCTGAACAGGGATTTGAATATTGGGCCTTTCCACACGAATGTGAGCCACTTTGGTCTAGTGGTTAGGGAGCCAGACTCTTATCTGGGAATACCAGGTTTGATTCTGCCCGCCTCCACAAAGCCAGCTGGCTGGCCTTGGGCTAGTCACAGCTTTCTTCTGAGCTCTCACAGTCTTCCCCACCTCACAGGGTGCTCTATAAATGGGAGAAGATCAGAAAGCTTTGTCCGCCACTTTGAGTCCCCTTAAATGGGTGAAAAAAGCAGGGTACAAAAGCCAACTCATATTATTATTATTATTTTGTGAGAGGGAACGTATCACATCCTGGGATGGTTGCCAGCGGGACAGGATAGGTCTGTCTGCATTTTGCCCAGCCCGGTTGCTGGCTTCAAAATGTGTGCCCAGCGCTCAGATGGTACTTAGTCTTCAAAGAGCTTTGCAGTTTTCTGATGGACCCCTTTCAGTTCACACGACTTCTGGCACCATTTCCATTAAGGCTAGAGCATAGCGTCAGAGGGGCTGTGGTCACATGTAAGGTTTAATCTGGCTTCAGTCCACTTTCAGAGCAAGAGAACGCATCAGCAAAGTGACCAGTAATTTCCTTTCCACATTCTCTGTTCCGAAGGTGAATTTTCTGAGTAATTTAACACTGTATTTTGTATTTATGATATGGTCAATGAACTAATCATTAATAAATAAATAATTGCATTTTTAATTGCACTGAAAGAAAACAGCTTGTCACTTTGGTGATGTATTCTCTCACTCTGAAAGTGGACCAAACCTGGATGAAACCGTAAATGTACCACAGCCTAAGGCACCGTATGGACCCCTGCCTCTGGGGATGGCTCTAGACTTGCATCACCAATCCAAAAGAAAATTTGTAATGAAGTTCAAGATTCCCACTGCCTGCAGTTGCCGAGATTGGCATCAAAACCTTAAGTATTAGTAGTATAGTTTATTTGTACGGTCACAGACCAGAAACAGCAAATGTTAAAAGGTACAAAAATTACAAAAAAAAGTTATTTACAATCACAATATGCAGATAAAATCAAGTAAAAATCAGGTGAGTCTACATACTCAGAGGATGGTACATAAAACAGGTAAAACGGCCCACTATAAGAGACAAATAAAACAACATAATGGATTTAAATACATATAATCAAGAATAAATCCCCCCCCAGAATATCTCTAATCGAGGCCACTCAGTTTCAAAACCTTAAGTGTGACCTCAGCCTTAGAAAAACCACTACCCCATAAGCTCTGACCCCCTCATCCTCCACAAGGGACGGGGTCTTCTTGCCTTTGGCCCCGAGAAGCGGCGATCCCAGAGCGAAGGCGATCCCAACAGCTGCTGCTGCCGCTGCTGTTGCTGTTGCTCCTTCCGGCTGAGCCAACAGGCGCCTCCAGATGGCGCCTTCGCGGGTCGCTCCTCGGGAGCTTCCGCTAGGGGGCGCGCCTTGAAGCGGAATGCAGGAAGGGAAAGCCGCCCGCCCGCCCGCGAGGCTCGGGAAGAGGGCGAGCCGCGCCTTCCCTTTCCAGGGCGCCGTGTGCGCCTGCGCGACTCCTAGGAGTCCTTGGCTCGGCCGCCGCGGAGGAGGCCGGTGGAACTGGGTGAACCTTGAAGGTGCTTTGCTAGAGCGGCAGCAACAGCCGCGCCGCCGCCATGCAGAGCTGGAACCGAGTCTACTGCGCGCTCGCCCAGGTAGAGAGAGGGGGGGGGAGGCCCCGCGGCTGGCTGAGCGCTGCACGGGATGGGGGAGGGCGGGCGGCGGGGCAGCAGCTGTGACGCCCCCTTGGCAGGCCTACTCCGAGGCCTGCAGGGACAGGGCGGCGGACACCGCTGCCCTAGCCTGGACCATGAGGGCGTAGAGGACACACGCCCCAGTCTGCTCGGTGGTACCTGGCGGGGGAGCGTCCTCTCCGCTCTGCCAGGCCTTTGGAGCTTAAGGAGGATTATTTATTCCCGCCTGGAAAAGCCCCCCCTCCCCCAGGCACCCCCCTTCGGAATTGCAAGGCAGGCAGCCGTCCAGTAGGTGTAGCTAACCACCCATGGGGCTGAAACGCTCATGGTGTAGTCAGGGAGCTGCTGCAAGCGGCTGCTGCTTGGCAGTTTCTTAAGATTTGGAGGGGAGGCCCTCCCGGTTGGCCCACCACCCTCAGCCGCAAAAGGAGTGAGCCCCAGGGAGAGGGCCTTCTCGGTGATAGCCCCTCTAGCCTATGGAATAGTCTCCCCCTTGAGGTGCGTCTGTCACCTTCATTGTACACGTTTAGGCCTTTGGTTAAATGGGGATACACTGTCCCTTCCCACTTGCAGGTGCTGCTGTTTTAATACATACTATTATTGTTTTAATGTTTGATTTTAGATGTTGTTTACCTGCCCAGAGACCTTTGGATATAGGGTAGGATAAAAATGTACAGACACATACATACATACATACATACATACATACATACATACATACATACATACATACATACATACATACATACATACATACATATTTATATCCAGCACTCCCAGACCTGTCTCAGATTGGTCAGAAGCCCCAATTTGGAACATTGGGACACTTTGGTCTAGTGGCCAGTTTGGTCTAGTGGTCAGGGATCAGGACTGTTTGGCAGGTTTGATTCCACCCTCCTCCATGAAGCCTGCTGGGTGACCTTGGGCTAGTCACAGCTCTCTTCTGAGCTCTCACAGCCCCACCTACCTCACAGGGTGTTCTGCTGGTGGGGAGAAGAACAGAAGGTTTGTCAGCTGCTTTTGTCAACTCTTCTTCTTGCCAATGGTGCATGTAAGAGTGCTGTGGACTATTCCTTGGCATTGCGTCGTCTTTGCCAAGCATCTCCTCCATTCACTCTTGGAGTGGGAGAAGGGAACAGAGAGGCAGGTGGTGCCAGCATGTGGTGCCAGGTATTGGTCAGGCATCATGGGGAGTCTCTCAAAATATCCACATCCACTGTGCAAAGGGAGAAATGGAGGCAAAAAAAGAATGTCAATTGTAGGTGAGAAATAAAATATTCTATTTTTGCTTTAAAGTTTTATTCCAAGGGAGAAAAAAAATCAGTGCTGTTGAATGACACTATTAGGGCGCCTTCATACAGTGGTCAAATACCGGTAACCCCTTAGCAAGGGATAGTGAGGGATATTGATTCTTTGCTAGCTTCTCTTCACACGTTTTAAGTCACGTAAGCATTTGGGCGTCCAGAATGCCTGGATGCGCTTGCTGCCAACTGCACACATGCATAGATGGCTGTTTTGTCCTCCGCACATGCGTGCTGGACGGAATAGTCGTGGCGCCACTGGCAGCAATAGTTTTTAGTGTGTTTCCGGGCTGGGGGGGGGGAAGCAGGATTATGCTGGAATTGCCTCCGATATTTGACCTACCCTGTCATAGCTGCACTCTAAGGGTGCTATATTCTTTGTCTGGATGCAGCCCTATGAGACAGGCAGGACTTCCCTGGACATTGGATTGCCAGAAGAAGAAGAAAAAGAAAGAAAGAAGGAAAGAAAGAAAGAGAGAAAGAAAGAAAGAAAGAAAGAAAGAAAGAAAGAAAGAAAGAAAGAAAGAAAGAAAGAAAGAAAGAAAGGAGTTGGCTTTTCTACCCCACTTTTCTCACCCCTTTAAAGGAACTCAAAGCGGCTGACAAACCTTCTGTTCTTCTCCCCACAACAGACACCCTGTGAGGTAGTTGGGGCTGTGAGAGCTCAGAGGAGAGCTGTGACTAGCCCAAGGTCACCCAGCTGGCTTCATGGGGGAGGATGGAATTGAACCCGGTATTCCCAGATAAGAGTCCAGCTCCTTAACTACTAGACCAAACTGGCTCACAGTCCCCAAAATAAGCTCCTGGAGATTCTGGAGTGATGGCTCTGTTCTTCTGGTGTGCCCTATTCTAGTGTATGCTGCATTTCTCTAGCACAGTGTTTCCCAAAGTGTGGTACGCGTACCCCCAGGGGTACGGGAAGAGTTTGGTGGGGGTACGCGTGTATGTACCAAAAAAATAAAAAATAAATATATTTTGATTTTTATTAAAGCATATGTTTTTTATGAGGGGTACTCAGCGTTACGAAAATTATAGAAGGGGTACACATATGTCAAAAGTTTGGGAAACACTGCTCCGGCATTTAGAGTGGCTTGAATTTGCTACCCAAGTGTTGAAGGGATGGGCAGAAACGGCTTTCCGCCTAGTGGAAAAGCCAGCCCAGTAGGCTGTTCTGAAACCTGCCGCCTGCCTTCTTTCATATTGCTGCTTCCACCATCTGGACATCACTGCACCTGCAGATTTTCCAGTGGCAGTGATACTAAGTTCACAGTGGCATTAAATGTAAGCAAAGCAAGTGGCAAGGGTAAAGCCATGGAAATTGCTGCAGGGGAAACTTAAATGTTCCATTCAAAGGAACTCTTCTGGTTTAAGTATCTTCCTTGAGGTCTGCAGGTAACCTGTTTTTGAATTTGGCAAGATTATGATCCTTTTAGCCCTTCTTAGCTATACATTTTAAATATGAAGTTTTTTTTCTATCGCATTGCAAAATAAGAACAATCTATAGTAGTATTGATTACATCACTATGAAAAACAAGTTTCATCTACTTCTGGAGGCTTTTTATCTTGTCTACCATGACCCGAGGTGACCAAAATCATTAATCTCCATTCTGTTGAATTAATAAAAACTATTTTTGCTATATGCGCAACACTGTATTAGTTTTCTGCTTCACTCCAAAAGTGAAATGTCAAAACAAGTCAGAAGATTTTGGCTTATTGGTTTTCCTGAACTTAAAGATGTTGCCACTCTCTAGATCTGAAGCTTATTTTCCCATGACTTAGTACCACAAGAGATGCAAAAATCAATATGGCACAGCTTCATGTGCTTTGGTTTCATGTGCGGCCACAGTCTTAAATCAGCATTAAACAAAGAAAGTGAGAAAAATCACTGTGGTGGAGTCTGCATGGGAATATAAAGTAAAGTTTGTAGATATGAATAACAAATTTTAAGCAGTTTTAAAACAGAGGCATCCTTTCAGAGATTGTTCATGGAGTTTTTTAAAATTGTTCCTGTGGTGTCCTTGAGATTTAGGGTACAGTTATTGTGAAATAATAAAATATGAACACATACTTATGAATGCTATTTTTGGCAGAGAATGTGTATTCCTTTATTTCTTATTCCTTTTCTCTCTTTTTGCAGAGAACCCATTTTAGCAAGGTCCAACATGGCTTGCAAGGCATTTCTGCAGTGCCTTTAAGAACTTATGCTGACCAAGGTAAATATTGCATAGTTTTATATCTGCTTTGATCACACAGTTGTCTTTGGTTTTAGTCTTTCATTCTGGTATGTTTTTCACAAGGATTGGTTTAGGTGGAGATGAATAGTTCCATCTTCTTCAGGTCTAGACTTTTGCCTGAAATAAAGCACAGATTTGGCATTAGCCTAGGTCCTTTGGTACACTGCTCTCCTTGTGTGTGTTTGGTCCTATATTTTATTTTGTTCTTGCATTTTGAGCAGCACTGTTTCACTCTAGCTACTTTTTACTTTTGATGCAGTGTCCCTAGTTTACTTTTGTTATGAGTCATTCTGCAAATGGAAGAATTTTGCTTATTTTTGCTTATTTTGGGGACTGTTCCTTGTGGCAACCCAGTCCTCAGATCATTACCATCATTGTTAGATACAACTGTTGCTGTTTTTGCTCTTACCTCTGTTAATCCAGATTTAGAAGATCCGGATCTTTGAAACTAGGTCCGTGCTGAACCTGGTCCTTGAAGATCTGGATCTTGGCAAGGACCCCATGAATCCATATTGGCTGTCTAGCGCCCGATGTCAATGGGTGATAAACAGGGTCGCAGTACAGATGCTGAAGCACCCATCCAGAAGATCCATTTGGCCTAAAGTGGAAGGGCTGCCAGGGGTGCGGCGCAATTAGCTAGTGTGGACGTCACTCAAGGCACATTTCAGGCAACAGAGGGCATGGCGGAGAGGCAGATTGGGTAGCTGATTTGCGTAGTCTAGCTATGAAGGACGTGCAGGCCCACGTAGCTGTGAGTGGTAGAGCTAGAGGTGTCCTGTTATAAATGGTGGCTGCTAAGCCCACCCCTCTGAACCCCAGTTGCAGTGTGAACGTGTGTCCTCTGATCCAGTCTTCACAGCAGAAGACTAGATTGAAGACACCATTAAAGGGGTCTACTGTAAATCTGGATTTAAGGCCCCGAAACCCCATTAAACCCGGATTTCACTGTGCAAGCAAATGGGGTCCTAAAGGGGTCCTGTGTGCGAACAGCGCATGACAGGTCAGTATCAATCGGGTTCCTAATGGATTCTAAATGGGGTCTTTGTTGCTAGTGCAGAAACACCCTATGAATAATGGAGGGATAGTGTACATAGAGCCAACATTTCTGGGCCCCTAAAACTATCTTAAGTAAGGTAAGTTAGTTAAATGAGTTAAGGTAGTGTTAAATGAGAGTTACTGTTGGGTTATTTTGGTACTGGATTGCAGTTTTAGCATAGATATATCAATTGTACAGTGAAGGCACATGGTGTTTTTGTCCTGCTGAAGTTAAGAAGAGGTACGCCTAGTTAGTACTAGGTTGGGCTAACACTTGGAAACATCTCTTTAGAGTCTGTGTTGAAAGAAATATGGAATATAAATGCAAGAAAACGAATGTGTCAAATACAGTAATTTTAGCATTAAAAATACATTATTTAAAAGTAGAAGAGGAAGCATTGGTTTTGTGGAAGAGGACGTGTGTTGTAAATTGCTGAGGCTCTTAACACGCTTGGGACACCTCTCTGACACCCCCCCTCCCCACTCCTAAGACTTCAGAGTTTGCTTTGAGTGCCTGCTGCCGGTCCTCAAAAGAAAACTAAGGACAAGTTGGAAAGTTTTACATTGATTTAATAAGGATAAAAATACACAAGACAAAAAGCACAAAACGTTCAGTGGGTGCACCAACCGGATTGAAGGATGCTCACCGGGCAAATGCCTGAAGACATAAAAAAAGGAACCTAAGCAAGTTCTTCCAGTTGTATGAATAAATCATGGAACGTTTGCACAGCAAGTAAAAACGGAACAAAGCAAAACAAGTGAAAGATTAAAAATTCTACTCTCCTTCTTACTCTGACTCCGTCTGTCCATCAGGGCAAAGTCACACCACTCTATACACATTCCGGTCAGCGTCCTGATCACTCTATCTTAGGGTCAAGATAAAGAATACTCTCCCTCTCTTTCGGACTTGCGGTGTCTCAAAGGACTCAAGGACCATAGCAACTAGATGGAGCAGTTGCATAAAAGCAGGGAGAGGGAAGATGCTGAACACCATCTGGGAGCTGCCTGTTGGGCTCCTCCTCCCTGCAACTACTTAGGAGCAGCAGGCGACAAGGAGAGTGCTCTGCCTGACAGGACTCTCCCCTCCTTAGTATTGAAAGGTGGTGTGCATGAGAGTACGTGTGTCTTTTTAAAAATAATACTGTTTTTAAATTCTTCTCACTGTTTAATGTTGTTTCAAACCTTGGGTGTGTGTGCATGTGTGGCTGTATGTGTGACTAGCCTTCAGCTAGTTTTGTTTTTTTTTAAACTACTATATAATGTTTTATTATAATATGCCATATATTTTTGACATGTAAACTGCCTTGGGGAAAAATTGTCTTTGATTTAAGTTATTGATTATATTTGCTGTATTTTTGCTGTATTGTTTGTATTTTTGCTTTGTATTTTGTTTCCATTTGTTGTGAACCGCCTTGAGCAAAAGTCTCTTTTGGAAAGGCGGTATATAAAAAAAAAAAATGGAAAATGGAAATGGATGGATTCCAGGTGGTCTCTTCTCCGCATTGCATTAAAGTGATAAAAGTATCCCTTGCAATGCCTACAGTCGTACTAGAAAGATTTCTCCTTCACAGTCTAACTCAACTAGTCCCTCTCTCTCTCCTTGGGCAATAGGTCTCTAATCCACTGCAACGTGCAGGGTGTGCAAAATGCTAAGTTCAGTTTCCTTCATTTCTGGGAGTTCTAGCAAATTCCCAGGAGCAAAACAAGATACGTTAAAGGTTAATGCATCAGGGTAGGTAAATGTCAATTAGGTGCTACAAACTAGAATGCTTATTAGTTCCTATTCAGCTAGGTGGTTGCTTGTGGGTGGATTAAAAATAAATTAATTCCTTTGTCTGCTGAAGGAATCTACATCCTTTTATTTGCTTCTGAGGACCACTAGCAACCTCCAACAACAGCAATATATTATGATGAACTTGTTTCTGGTAATTATTTAACATGATAATCTTACTGATATGTACTCAGAGGTAAGTTCTCTTGCATTCACTAGAGCTTACTTCTAAGTAAATGATTGCAAACAGGACTGAAGATATTCCTGGTTTCCAGATCTTAACGTCACAAGCATTGACATCCTGGAGAATTTACAGGATGACCCAGAGAGGGAAAAAACCGAATTTGCATCTTCCAGAAAATCATAGTTTATGTCGGGATTTGTAAACCAAGGGCAACCATAAGCTTATAGTCATCTCTTACTGCTGTGTTTACCGGGAAAGAAGTGTAAGTTGAATCATCTGCAGGTTCCAGTAACTGTGGCTTATGTTCAAGTGAGCATTCCTGCATTTTCAACCACTGGAATGGCATTAAGAGATAAGTAGGGGCAGGTAAAATTCACCCGTGGTGACACTTTTCCTACCTTGGATGATTGGAATGGCAAACAGTGTCAGATCCTGTTAGTAGATATGTAGGGCTGTAGCTGAAAAATAGTTCCAGAAAAAAGGCAATAGCAAAGCATTTTTGGTTGTCAAGAAAATAACATGGATGTGCACTTTTTATTACAAGAAGGTTGTTCTGACTCATGGGCCCTTTTGCCTATGTGTACATGATCAATGATGTAGAATTAAGGATTTAATTTGCAGTGAGTAGCTAAATACATATTTCAGTTTTTATGCGTCACAAAGAGGTTTAGGTAAAAGCAAAACCGCAAACTTAAAGGAAAAAATGGAAAATGTTGGCATTGCCGTGAAGTTTTCCAAAAAACTACTAGGGTTGTCAGTATTGGAGGATTAAATGTTGGATGTTACTGCTCATGTAAATTTCAATTAGTTTAAATATTAGGGTTTTGTGTTAAATGTTTCAGGTGTTATCGGAGTCTGGAAAGTTGGTGATAAGGAAGAATAGGCTTGCAAGAGATTGATTGGTTCAGCATTAGTGCTAAATTAAAAAAGTCTAATAAGATGTTAGACATGATAGTTGATAACAGATCTAGAAGAAATAAGCATAGTTCTGGAAGATCGAAGAAACATACTGTCCTTATAGTTTGTATTACAGCTAGATTTAGATGGTGTGCATTTCAGTTGTATTTGAAATTAATGATACCATTACAAGCATAATAATGAGGAGAAGTAATCATATCTAATCACTGAAAAGATGCTATTTTAGGGATGTTTGGGTCCACCTCTATTTGTGTAATTAGGTGAATTTAATTGTAGTTGGATGTAGGTACACATTTGAACATGCAGCCTATGTATTTATGGCATTTATATCCTGCTTTCTCTTTCCCCTTTGGAGGTGGTGACAGGTCAAAGGTTACCAGTTGTGCTTTTGTGGTTAATTGGAGATGTAAACCTGGGGATCTCCAGGTGGTAATATAATAAATACCTCTGGCCACTTGGACAGTGCAACTAGAATAATATTTTTTCCAGCAGAAGCAGTACGTTTCCTGATCTTTTTCCAGTCTAAAGTTCTTCATCATTTTCCTTAATTTTGAGAACAAAATCACTGCACCTGTCTTTTGTATTTTGTTAGTGGATGCTGATATAACTGTCATTGGATCCGGTCCTGGGGGTTATGTTGCTGCTATTAAAGCCGCTCAGCTTGGCTTTAAGGTAAGAAATACCATGAGATACAGCAAACCCTGGGGTAATAGTCAAGATGGTTTAACCAAAAGTTTTGTCATTACATTGGAAGACAGAAGCTCAATTTATACAGGCTTTTTGGGTCTTGCAGACTTCAGGTGGCAATTTCTAGAAAGCAAAGAAGCTATGAACATAATAGTGAAGAAAATTGAGCAAGATAAACATGCGAGACAAAAGATCTGTTACAACCAAAGAAGTAACTCCACTTCATATCCATAAAATATATGGAGTCTATAGGTTGCATAACCACCAAGCAAGGAATAGAGCAGTGGTTCTCAACCTTCCTCATGCCGCGACCCTTTATACAGTTCCTCACGTTATGGTGAACCCCAACCTAACCCTAACCCCTAACCATAAAACTATTTGTTGCTACTTCATAATGACCCCTGTGAAAGAGTAGATGGACCCCCAAAGGGGTGGCGACCCACAGGTTGAGAACCACTGGAACTGAGGCTCAGTTTGAAGTTTGAGAAACTTTGTCAGTAGGACTTAAGTCATCTATTGCACATGTGATTTTTGTTGTGGGTTGATGGTAACGACCTGAACAAATGAGTCCTTATAAAACAGCTTCTAACATAAATACCAGAATAATCTAAAAAGAATCTGTATTTATAATGTCATAAAAGAGTACAAATGTAATCACAATATTGCATTTGGCTTGTTTTAGAATCCAGCATAAGTTCTCTTGATAAAGATTATGGACTTACCAATACTTTATGGAGGCTTATAACACTGGCCCAACGAATGACCCTGAATTCTTTTAAGTGATGAATGAATCTACATTCTAGGACAGCCATGTTTTGCCCTCATCAGAAGTGTCTTCCCCCATTTTGGATGACAGCCCTCATGCTAAGATGATTAAATAGGGCCCATAGGGAGCATATGGCATGGTCCTCCATTTCAGTTTCCTCCATCCCTTGGCTTCTTGTCATAAGGTCTTCCATCATCCAATTGTTGTCATCCAATCGCTTTGCCATTTGAACTTCCTCAATCTCCTGTCATCTTCCTGTCTTATCACTCCCTGGGCTCATTGCAGACAATAATTCTTTGGGGCTTTTGTTCACCAAGTGTGAATGCTAGTAAACATTAGTTGATTGTGTCACCAGAAGTGATGTGGTTCTTTTATTCTGTGAGTGTGTCCCAGTAGGGATGTACACAAAGGTATTTTTGACATTTGAATCCGAGTAGATTTGAATGTCAAAAAATCCTATTTGATTCAGATAATTAAGATCCAAATGTCATAAAATCCTATTCTAATCCGTTACAGTATAATCTGTACATTCAAATGTTAGATTTGTATTTAAAGATATGAATGTCGACAATATTTGTATCTGTTATTTGTGTCTGTGTGACTGTAAAAATCCGTATGCATCCTGTATTATCCCATATGCATTCTGTTTTAATCCTGGATTTTAAGAGCAAGGTACGTATAATTTTCACGCAGATTCATATATGACAGATACAAATCTACACATTCAAATTATCCAAAAATCTGTATCGGATTTTTAAAAATCCGATTTGAGTTTGAATGTCAACATTTGGTGGATTTGAATAAAATATTTGAATATTTTATGTTCCAGTCCCATAAAGAAGGAAAGAAAGAATTTTACCAACATTGGTTTTAGTTAATCACAATTTATGTAACTTTTATTATTAATAAACATAATATTACATACTGTACAGTGCCTGACAGAAGTTCTGTCACTTATCCATGTTGTTGAAACCAAAGCTTATAACCTGACTTAAAATTCATCCATTGATTTTAGAAATGACTCATATGAAAGCTGAAACCCTCCCAAATGAGGTTTTTTAAAAGAAAATAAATTTGCTTCACTGCTGAAATATTGATCATTTAATGAACACAGGAAGGTCTGATTTTGGCTAGACAAAAGTTTTGTCTAGTTTAGGAGACAAGGGACACAAGCAGGGGGTTAGAATATTACCAGCAACAGCTTGGCTGGAAAGGTGTCTTCTTTTATCCCTCAGAATCAGAGCTCAGTTAGCCAGAGGGGCAAAGCTTGATTACTCAGAATCTTCCTTGCAACCTCTCTGACCAACAAAGAACTGATTTCCCCCCTTGTGTATTGTGGAGGGCAGACTTGGGTGTCAGGCTCTCTGTCTGAATAGTTGGTGTATCAGATGCAGTTTCCAAATAGGCAAATCCATCATTTAAGGCAGAATCCCAATCCAGGGGTCATTGCATGATACCTTCCCAACATGGACGTTAACTTGTATCAGCTTGATTTATACCAAAACCTGCCCTGTTCTGCAAATTGGTTACCAACCCATCTCCAGATTCCTGATTTTGAAGAGTAAGCTACTTGTTGCATTGAAGCCACATACAATATAACATGTTGCCTTATTCCTTGGGAAAGTAGTGTTAAGACAGAGTGGTTTGCAGTGAAGAGGTGAAGTATGGAATATTTCCTTATTCATAATGAAGCACACTTGTTGGCATTCAGCCGATTGTGAAATGCTGTTCCAGCTATGAATTTAGAAGAGCCTTCCACATATGGCTCTTCTATGTTTTCTGGTTATCACCTTCAATATGTATGTTAGAAAACGATAACAGGAAAGTGCCAGTGTTGGTTGAATTCATATGGGAATTGGCATCCCACAAGATATGTAGTTCTTTGACAACACTTTTAACTGAGGCTACATCTAGACGTCACTTACTTATCTCACTACATTTGGATATTCCAGAATAAAGCATACATAGCAGCGTAAGCAAGCGATATTTGGATGCAGCCGCAATCCGCTGCAATGCAACATGAAATCAAGTGCACGGATGCTTTAATAACCCTAACTACTGAAACCAGTTCTTTTCAATGTAGCCCAAAGACTGCATTGCAGTTAAACAAACTGACAGGTCCCTCGAGTCTAGATCAGTTTTGCTAGTTTATTTCCATACAAACAAGGACTTAGCTCTCAGCAAAAAACAGTGGAAGGAACAATTTGCCACAGTAAACGCCCAGTTCTCCTAGGATAATCAAGAACTAAAGTGTACCCCAAACTGACAGATTTTTTTCAAGGGCACCCAATGTTACTAAAAACTAGTTCATTCATTTAGATTTAAGAAGCTTCCACAAAAGGTGTCTCTATTTATTGCTGATTTTCATATTTTGGTCTTTGCTTAGTCCATGACTGCAGCCACATAACGGTTCAGCCCATCTTCATCTATACCTGAATCCTTCAAAAAGGAAGTATTGAATTACATGCCATCAGCATTTTGATGAAAACATATTTAAATTATCCATTTGCCTTCACCCAACTGCCATTAAAGTCTTGGATACCTGCCCCAATGGGATCCCACAATCCAGAATCTACTATTTTGAGCTTCTGGAAATGGAAGGAAAAGCACTAGGGATGTGCACAAATGTTCTAAACATTCAAAATTCAATAGAATTTGATTGAATGTGGACATTCAAATTTGAATACAATGTCTACTCATTTGAATTTAAACATTTGAATGAATTTTGAATGTTCCAAAACATTCGTTTGAATGATCTGAAGCATTAAAATGTCCAGATACGCATGTATAACATATGTATCTGTACATATCTCATACATATCTGTACACATTTCTACTGATAGTACGGGACAAAAACGGGATGCATATGGGATAAAACGGGATGCACACAAAATGCCTAACACATAACACATACGAATATTGTCGACATTCATATCTTCAAATACGAATGTTGTCAACATCTGTATCTCCAGATTTGAATCTAACATTCAAACAAATAGATTCAAATGTATTCAGTTCAAATTGGATTTTGTTGCATTTGGATTCTAAACATTCAAATCGAATAAAATGTTTGGATATTCCATTCAACTTGAATTCAAATGCAAAAAAAAAAAAACCACACAAAAAACCAAAAAAACAAACCATTTGTGCACATCACTATGAAGCACTACAGTGTCAAAACTGTCACCTTTATTTCTAATAGCTGACCCAAAGAGGTTTAAGATAATCAAAAGAGTAGATTCCTTCTCTCCTTCTGCTGTCCCAGAACATTAATCAGGACAATCAGGGTAGCTGATTTGAGGCCTAAAGACAGATGGAAAGTACTTGGATATAGTCAACCACAGCTCATTCCAGAACCTCTGCTTAGGGCGCTTAGATGCAGTTGAGTCTAATGCCCAAGACATCTCTATGTTTGACAATAGCAATAGATTGTGCCCATCAGGATCCATTTGCCACCAAAGGAGGGACATCTTATTTGTCTAGTACCTCTACAAAGCCAAAATGTAGTGTTAACCAGACCCTAACAAAGGTGAAAATAAAAAGGTTGCATATTAAAGTAGCATTCTTTGCACGGCTGTGTCTACATTACATAGGAACGGCTCATTGTGGGACCAGTTTCCATTATTTCAAATGGAGACCAGCTGCTCTGAGGGACTGATTAAGGAGCTTTTACTGCATAGTGAAGGTGCAGCCCATAGTACATCCCTGCTGCATTTGCAAACAAATTGTTGAATCGGAGCGATTATTCCCCTTGGATCATTTCTGAGTCTGACAGACATTGGAATTGCCTGGTAAGAAACTGTGGCCCGCCGTGCTGTTCCCGACTGTTTTGAAAAGATACATACTGCATTGCCTTGACAGCTCTAACTAGGTTTCCGTACGTAATGGAACGGAATGGTTTGATGCACGCACTAATGTTTTCTGTCAGAGAAACAAAGACCCAAAGTGGAACGTTAAACTTAGCTTCTCTAAATTACTGAGATAATTTTGACAGATCTGATTAAAATGTCTACTCCAATTAAACTAGATTCCTGCAGAATCTTTAAAATGCTTTGCATTTGGTCATGTCTACAAATAGATGTAACATTTCCTTCCTCATTCACTGCAATGTTGTCAAAGGAAAAAAGGATCAGTCATGAGAATGTGTACTGGGGAGAGAACTAAATACTATAGACGTGGCCCGGTGGTTCCAAGCTCAATCCCTGGCATTTCCTCAGGAAAAGTCAATGGGAAACCATTTCCATTTTATTGCCAAAAATATGACATGGATGAGTCCCTATAGTCATTAGAAATAACTTTTGAATTTTAGAATTTCATGGTTTTTGTTTCCCTAGCTTTCCAGGTCACCAAGCTCAGCAATTGCAGTTCTTTCGGGTATAGGGCGGGATAGAAATATAAAATAAATAAATAAATAAATAAATAAATAAATAGAACTTCATTTTATTCTACCTTATAGATGTACACGAAAGTTCTAAACATTCAAAATTCAATTGAATTCGATTGAATGTAGACACTCAAATTTTAATAGAATGTCTTCATATTTGAATTTAAACATTCGAACAAATTTTGAATGTTCCAAAATATTTCTTCAAATGATTTGAAACATTTGAAAGCACAGATACGTATGTATATGTATGTATACTTATGTATACATATGTAAGCGTTTGCGCTTATAATACGGGATGAAAACAGGATGCATTCAAGATAAAATGGGACCTGTATGAAATGCGTACAGATACATATAATACAAATGTTGTCGACATTTGTTTCTTAAGATTCAAATCTAACATTTGAATGAATAGTTTCGAATGTATTTGATTCAAATCGGATTTTGTTGCATTCAGATTCTAAATGTTCAAATTGAATCAAATGTTTTGACATTTGACTTGACTCGAATTTGAATGCAAAAAAACCCATTCGTTCACATCCCTATTCTAACTTATGGTGTTTTCCCACCATGCTCTAGTAGATCTGGATTAAGGGAAGTACCCAATGTGTTTCCATGGTTGGTCTAGCACCCAATAGCACTTGGAGACTAACAGGAGAAGGGTTGGTGGCATGAGCTTTTGTAAACATATCTACTTCTTCAGATGCTAGGGGCCCCCCTAGCACCTGAAGAAGTAGATGTGTCCATTGAGCCCCCTAGCATCTGAAGAAGTAGATGTGCCCGTTGGGCCCCCAAGCATCTGAAGAAGTAGACGTGCCCATTGGCCCCCCTAGCATCTGAAGAAGTAGATGTGTTCATTGAGCCCCCTAGCATCTGAAGAAGTAGACGTGCCCATTGGGTCCCCTAGCATCTGAAGAAGTAGATGTGCCCATTGGCCCCCCAGCATCTGAAGAAGCAGATGTGTCCATTGAGCCCCCTAGCATCTGAAGAAGTAGATGTGCCCATTGAGCCCCCTAGCATCTGAAGAAGTAGATGTGTCCATTGAGCCCCCTAGCATCTGAAGAAGTAGATGTGCCCGTTGGGCCCCCAAGCATCTGAAGAAGTAGACGTGCCCATTGGCCCCCCTAGCATCTGAAGAAGTAGATGTGTTCATTGAGCCCCCTAGCATCTGAAGAAGTAGACATGCCCATTGGGTCCCCTAGCATCTGAAGAAGTAGACGTGCCCGTTGGCCCCCCAAGCATCTGAAGAAGTAGATGTGTCCATTGAGCCCCCTAGCATCTGAAGAAGTTGATGTGCCCATTGAGCCCCCTAGCATCTGAAGAAGTAGATGTGCCCGTTGGGCCCCCAAGCATCTGAAGAAGTAGACGTGCCCATTGGCCCCCCTAGCATCTGAAGAAGTAGATGTGTTCATTGAGCCCCCTAGCATCTGAAGAAGTAGACGTGCCCATTGGGTCCCCTAGCATCTGAAGAAGTAGATGTGCCCATTGGCCCCCCAGCATCTGAAGAAGCAGATGTGTCCATTGAGCCCCCTAGCATCTGAAGAAGTAGATGTGCCCATTGAGCCCCCTAGCATCTGAAGAAGTAGATGTGTCCATTGAGCCCCCTAGCATCTGAAGAAGTAGATGTGCCCGTTGGGCCCCCAAGCATCTGAAGAAGTAGACGTGCCCATTGGCCCCCCTAGCATCTGAAGAAGTAGATGTGTTCATTGAGCCCCCTAGCATCTGAAGAAGTAGACATGCCCATTGGGTCGCCTAGCATCTGAAGAAGTAGACGTGCCCGTTGGCCCCCCAAGCATCTGAAGAAGTAGATGTGTCCATTGAGCCCCCTAGCATCTGAAGAAGTTGATGTGCCCATTGAGCCCCCTAGCCTCTGAAGAAGTAGATGTGTCCATTGAGCCCCCTAGCATCTGAAGAAGTAGATGTGCCCGTTGGGCCCCCAAGCATCTGAAGAAGTAGACGTGCCCATTGGGCCCCCTAGCATCTGAAGTAGATGTGCCTGTTGGGCCCCCTAGCATCTGAAGAAGTAGACGTGCCCGTTGGCCCCCCAAGCATCTGAAGTAGTAGATGTGTCCATTGAGCCCCCTAGCATCTGAAGAAGTAGACGTGTCTATGAAAGTTCATGCCACCAACCCTTCTCCTGTTAGTCTCCAAGTGCTACTAACTACCCTGCTGGACTAAATAAATAAGAAGTCAGAGTTTATAAGTTAAAGGGGCCTTATATAACCATGTCAAGGGCACTCAACCACCGAAGGATGAATCTGTCATTTCATAAAAGTCTGAATAGGCCCTCAGTTCACAGCTGTTACCGGTATGGCCAACAGTCAAAACAGGAGGAAAGATGCTATTTTTGTATAATGGCTCCTGGCAGATGCCATGAGATGTATGGATCTATTTAGTGTTTTCCAGGACAGCTGTGGTAAGTCAAAACCAGTTGGTTGTTTGTGGGATCATGCACATATCTTACCATATCTAGGCACTTGGCAGGCAACCACCGTGTGCACTGAGAGCTAATGTTTAACCTGTTCTGTATCTGTTCTTCTAACACTAATGGAGGTTTTCTAGATTTCTCCTAACTGATATTTGTAGAATATCTGAATGTATTGGAAGCAGCTGGTTGTTTAAAATTGTAAGGTATTTTTTCACAAGAGCATCTTTCCTTCGCAAATCCAGAGGTGCTATATGACTTTAGAACAGGTAACCAGCAAGTGGGCATGGATTTAATATTACAAATCAATCTTGGGAAAGGGGACACTATTCTGGAACTCTTTTTTCTTCTTAATAATGCTTCCAAATATCTCTTTTTCTGCTACTGGATGCACTAATGGAAATGTTCCAGTCAGAACTAATTTCCCTTTTTTAGGATACTTACAGCAGTAGGGATGTGCACAAATGTGTTTTTTGCATTCGAATCTGATTCGAATTGAATATTCAAAAATCTGATTCGATTTAAATTTCAAAAACCTGGATTTTAAAAAATCTGATTCATATCTGGATAAACGAATGTCGATAAGATTCATATCCGATATACAAATTTGCACAAATATGTATTCAACCCATATGCATCCCAGATGCATTCCATTTTTATCCTATATTATATGCACAAATACATATAATTTTCACGCATATTTGTATACAATAGATATGAATCTACACATTTGAATTATTCAACAATCCGTATTGGATTTTCAAAAATCTGAAATTCATCCGAATGTATTAATTTGGAGTTTTGAAAATCCAATTTGAATTCAGATGTCAACATTTGATGGATTCAAATTGGGTATTCAAATTTTTGAATATCTGTGCACATCCCTTTACAAGAGACTAGGAAAGTTGGTCATCATTGTGTTAGGGCTGTTGTTCTACCCACTAGCCTTCACCCTCAGATAGCTACAGGCTTATTAAGGAGACTGCAGCTGCTTTAGTGTTGTGTGGTGAATCTCATTAGTCCCCCATTAACTTAGAGAAGTGAAATACAGATCATGGGGGCACCAAACCCCTCCCTGTCACCTGTCTCCCGCAATTCAGCATCCAGAGAATTTCTCCAGAAGTCTAGCATAGGGGTGTGCACGAGGGTAATTTTCAGAATTTGATTTGATCCAAACTGAATATCTGAAAATTAAATTCAATTTGAATCTTTAAAATCTGAATTTGCTCAAATTCAATTTGAATTAAGCAAATTCGAATCTATTCATTTGAATTTTTGGTTTGAATTTCCACTTATGAATGTTGACAATATTCGGATGTACCTGTAGGCATCATTAGGTATCCTGTATACATCCGTACACATCTGTATGTCTCCCGTATTTATCGCGTATGCAACCTGTTTTTGTCCCGTACGGATCCGTACAAATGCGTACTAATGTGGAAAAGATGCATACGTGCAAGTGCGTGTCATGTATGAACATGTACACATAAGAATGTCTGAATAATCCGAATGAATAGATTCAAAAAATTCAAAATTTGTTTGAATGTTTAAATTCGAACTTATGGACATTCGATTTGAATTCAAATGTCAAAATTTGGATTATTTCAGATGTCTTCGAATATTTGTGCACATTCCTAGTGTGGCATTCCACCATGTCTCACAGGAAGTCCTGAGAAATATCACTTCTACATCCAGAAGTGATCTGCCTCATAAGAGCACACCATTGTGTACAAACCACATGACTTGCATAACCTCCTGGTGTTCCCACCACCTTCAGTAGCAAGCCTGGTGGGCACCTGGGAGAGGGCCTTCTCGGTAGTGGCCCCCAGGCTGTGGAATAGTCTGCCCCTTGAGGTGCGTCAGGCTCCTTCTCTGTTCATGTTCAGGAAGAAAGTGAAGATGCATCTCTTTGCTCAGGCCTTTGGATAAACGTTCAACCATGTTCCTCTGCTGCAAATACCACTGTTTTTATTGATTTTGGTTATTTTTTTTAACATGTTGGATTTTAGACATTGTGATGACTGTTGTTGTTTTATTATATGATATTGTGGATTTTAAGGTTGTAGCCCGCCTGGAGACCTTTGGTTATAGGGTGGGATAGAGATATAAATAAATAAATCATGCACATATATCAAGTACAGAGTATCTGACAGTTTTTGGGTGCAGACAGCTGTTTTATAGACAACTTGGAGGCGGAAGCCATGGAAGAAGTTCAGACAAGGTGGGGTGACCAAGAAACAGCCCTTAGCAGGATCTAACAAGCAACTGTCCAGGGTGATGGTTTTGTTTTTTGTATTTAGCTCTAGTTAGCTATAAGTCTCAGGTCTTGTGTTTATTTTCTGCCATTTTGCTTTTTCTGCAGTAAGTAATGTCATTATTTCAAACTATGTATTCACAAATCAAACTTGAGTTTGTAATTAATCCTTGTGAGATTGACATTTGTCTCATATCCTGCAAACCTGTTACTTAATTTTTTTAAAAAAATCATGCATTCTTCTTTAAAAGTATTTGAAATAAGTAAACAACGTATGAAAAAGTCCTACTAATTAGCAAATGCCAGCAGCAGTGCTGGGCATTTTGGACAGCTCTTGAAGAATTTTACTGGAATGAAAACAGATCATAGAATCATAGAGTTGGAAGGGACCTCTAGGGTCATCCAGTCCAACCACCTGCTCAATGCAGGATTTCCTAAACCATCCCAGACAGGTTTATGTCCAGCCTCTGCTTAAAGACCTCCAGTAAAGGAGAACTCACCACCTGCCGTGGCAAGCTATTCCATTGACTGATTGTCCTCACTGTCAGGAAGTTTTTCCTAATATCTAATCTGTATTGACTCCCTTGAAGTTTCATTCCATTGTTTCTAGTCCTCCCATCTTGTGCAAGGGAAAATAGAGAGAATCCCTCTACACTGTGACAGTCCTTCAGACATTTGAAGACCATGATCATGTCTCCTCTCAGTCTTCTCTTCTGTAGGCTAAACATTCCTAGATCCTTCAACTGTTCCTTGTAGGACATGCTTTCCAGACCACTGACCATTTTGGTAGCCCTCCATTGGACTTGCTCTAGTTCATCAAAGTCTTTTTTAATTTGAGGTACCCAGAACTGGCTTGCATTAAGCCCCTCCTTCAGGCTGAGGGGGTGGGGAGGAACTGGGGCGCTTCTAAGGCCATCTGCTGGGACTCGAGAGCAGGAGAAGGTTTGTCCTTGTCTCTGCTTGAGATGCCCATGAGCATTTGGTGGGCCACTGTGTGCAACAGGATGCTGGACTAGATGGGCTGTGGCCTGATCCAGCAAGGCTTCTCTTATGTTCTTATGTTCTTATTAGATAGAAACCCAGATCACCATATGCAAAGAAATGGATCTTAAATTTTAAGCAAGGAACTTGTTCTGATGATCTGTCTTTTCTGTGCTAATTTTAGGTCTGCATTCTGTGTGATGGCTTTGTTTTCTGTATTCAGCTTTAATTTCGGGTCTTTTAGCAATGCATCTGCTGTTGCATTTGCTTAGATGGCAGCTCTGAAAACAAAGCAAAACAAAACAAAAACCACTCAGTATTATGGGGCAGTTGAAGAACAGGTGCAAAATTAGGCCACAAATTCTCTTGATACAATGAATGATTCAGCACACTATGGTAGTTCCATCTATTTTCTGCACCCAAAGCCTTAAGAGTCAGTTGCAGGGAGAGGTTGAACCCCCACATTTGATTAGGGAGAAGGACATAAAAATAAGAGGATAAAAACTCACAGAATAGAAACTTGGAAGGGATAATTTGGAAAAAGTCAAAGGGAAACTCAAGCAGAGAAATATAAATAATTAGGTGAGAAAGATCTGGGAACGATAAGCCCTTCAAAGAGATAAATACCATCTTCTAAGATTTAAGAAGCTAAACTCTTTGTAAATTCACTAGGGAGTATTTGCAGGACTTCTGAGGCCAATTTGCACTTAGGCCTCTGGTAAGCAGTTAGTACAGCTCTGGCGAAAATCATGCACACTCTCACTATGCTGCTACATCCTAGAAGAGTCCCCACCCTCACCAGAGCTGTACTAATCACTGATTAGGTGTGGAGCATGATTTCGTGCTCTACACCTATCCCAACCTTTACCCAAGGCTTACTGCAAGCCTCCGGTGGCACAACCATTTGCTTTTCTTCTGGTTGCCCGAGCGTGGCGGGCAGGGCATCATAGGGCTGTGATCAAGGATAGGGCCACAAGAGGGGCGCTCGATCGGTGACAGAGCTGTGATCGAACACTGGTAGTGAGAGGAGACAGGACTTCCGGCTTTCGGTGTGGCGGCATTGGCTGGTACGTGGGAGGACTATTTGCATTTCAGGTCCGTAAGGACTCTCTGGGTAAGTGAATGGTCCTCCTGTCCCTGGAGTTTACCAGCTTTAGTGCATGACACACTAGGAAGATAAGTGCAGTAAGGCCTCTGGTCTCTGCAAGTGGCATACGTTCCTTTGATCAAATTCACTTCTTCAAAGGAAGGTTTACCTGGATGTTATGTTCTCCAAACAACTCTATGGAATGACAATAGTGTTACACCTATCTCAAAATAGTGCCTAAACCAACCTATTTTAAACTTTGGAGCTTTGCTGCTGGAAGTGGTGGTAACAGCTACCAGTCTAGATGGCTTTAAGGTAGGGTCAGACAAACTCATGGATGACAGATGTATCAGTGGCTAATAGAATGAATGCCTAGGTACATCTTGCAGGCTCGGGGGGGGGAGGAAGTAGGAGGCTTCTAAGGCCATTTGCTGGGATTCGAGAGCAGGAGAAGGTTTGCCCTTGTCTCTGCTTGAGATGCCCATGAGCATTTGGTGGGCCACTGTGTGCGACGTGACACTAGACTAGATCGGCTGTGGCCTGATCCAGCAGGGCTTCTGTTATGTTTTTAAACCAAGGCTCTAGGAAGACCAGGAATTTCTGTGTTTTGGCTTCCTCATTACTCAATAAATTTTAGTATTTGTGCCATTATGGCAGAACTGATTTCTTGCAAAGAGCATGGGGCTACTTGAGATGAAATAAAAGAGATAAAGTTATTAGATTTCTTAATTTTACAATACATGAAAAATTTCATAACTCCAAATAAAGGTGGCCTACAAATATACACTAAATACAAATCTGGGTTTCTCATTTGTAGAAGTTTTTGGGCTGTTACGCCACGTTCTAGGTTTCTTCTTCTGTGAACCTAAGCTTTGGGATACAGCTGCCATATCCATCTTCAGAAGTCTTTGCTCTTCGATATCACAGCTATATGCAAAAGCTTAGGTTCTCAGAAGAAGAAACCTGAGACGTTTTCGCACACCGGGGTTTGGAACGCATGGGAGACAGCTCCGGGCGCAGCATTCGCTTTGCTGCGGCTGAATTTGCGTCCCGGCATGTCTGGAGCTGTCTCCCACGCGTTCCAAATGTAGAGCACTTTAAACTGCTCTACATGCGTTCGGGCGCGCACGAACTGCCCGCAGGCGTTCGGGAGGAGAAGCGTTCGCGCCTGCTTCTCTCTCCCTAACAGCCGCGGCTCGCCTCCCCCGCCGGCGCAGCTTTGACAATCAGCTGTTTTCAGCTAGCGCCGGCTGCGGGAGCCTCCTCAGCTGTCTCCCTGCCCCTTTCTGGCATTTGCCGGCTAAGACAGCTCACGACGCTTTGAGCATTCGCACACGGGCGCGCAGGAATGCGTTTACACGCATCCCTGCGCCCCTCTGTGTGAATGCTCAAAGCGTCGTGAGCTGTCTTAGGCTTCCCGTCCTACTCCCGTTCCAAATGGAACGGGAGTAATGCGAAAATTCCTCTGGAACAGCCCAAATGAGCGTGAATCCAGCCGTGAAAGTCTACATATCTCCAAATCTGCATTTGTATCCAGTTTTGTGTACAAAGACTAAAAATGAAACTGCTATACAGAAGATTTTCTCCCCCCTTTAAGATGAAGTTTTGAATACAAATCAACCTAATAAGAACATAGGAAAATCCTGTCTTGCACAGCCATGCAAAAAGGAGAAGGAGACAACAGAGGATGAGATGGATAATGTAATGCAAGCAAAGAATAGGAACTTGGATAAGCTTCAGGGGACCATAGAGGACTGCAGAAGCCTTGCATGATGTGATTCATGGGATCATGAAGAGTTAGATATAACTGAACAACAATAAATGGAGTGATGTCATATCAACCTCCTCTTCTTCCAACCCAGAGACCCAAATCTGTGTATTCCAAGTCAAGGGCTGGAATATAAAAATAACACACTTCACTTAAACAGGATACAATGAGATTCCATTTCCCCCCTAAGTTAAATTTCTTTCTTTGCTTCTTCTCTTTTTGCAAGCTAAGTGAACTCAGGTTTTCAGGACTGGGTTCATTCAAAGTTCAGGCACTTTGATGAGTCTTCTTGGCAGTGTACTTTTTTTTCTTTGAAGTTTTGACATCTATTTGACATCCATGAGCAATTTTACCTGCTTCCTGGCACGTAAACATTTTCCTAAATATAGACTTCTAAAAAGTAGGGATTAAAATTAAGGCTTAAAGCTATGGAAAAGGTGCTTTCTAGTACACCAGTGCAATAAAAATCAGTTTTTGAAACTGGCATGCACAATATTAATAATAGGTGGCGGTTTGTCTACCAGATTTTTTATATTATCCTCCATCAGAGTCCCAGGACAATGAACGAGTACAAATGACAAATTTTTTAAATAGACCAAATTAAAAGCATAGATCCTTGCTGTATAAAATCTAGAATACAAATCCATAAAAACCTAAAGATAATCACATTCATACATAAAAACCCAATGAAATCTGGATCTACCAGGAGGCATTCCTAGGAGAGATTTTTTAAAAAATTGATTGATTGATTGATTGATTGATTTACATTTTATCCCACCCTATATCTGGAGGTCTCTGGGCAGATAACAACTTCTAATATCAAACATCATTTAACGTCACTAAAACATTAAAACCATAACAGCACCTGCAAGTGGGAAGAGGAAAGTATGTTACCAAAAACCCGGATCCAAAGTTTTGGAGCTTGGCATATTTCTTAGGGGAGATTGTTCCAAAATGTGAGGGCTACCACAGAGAAGGCTGATCTCTGAGCCGTGGGCCCATAAACTGCAGCAGATACTAATTCATGGAAGGGAGTGTGAGAAGTTGCTGTTATTTAAATAGCAAGATCACAGCCAGAAGTATAGTGTCAACCAGTCCAGATTGTTGAGGAGAAGGATGATAAGCATCTGGGTCAGAAGTCCAGTTAGCAGTCTAGGGGTGCTTCCGCACTGGCACTTAAAATGAATTAAGGACCCGTTAAAAACACATGTGAAGCACTTGGCAAGTTGCCCTTCTGCATTGTAGCACACATTAGGGACACTTCGCAGAGCCCACTTCTGCATTGGCTTGCATGAGATCTGTCTCTAATGTGTGCTACAAGGCACTAAAACCGGTTTCCCATAAGACCTGAAAGAAGCTAGTCTTAATCATGTCTTAAACCATCCTTGTGTGGTAAATCCGCATCCATGGAGGATGCTTCAACAAAAAGGATGGGGGAACTAAATAGGCCCTCCCCCCGGATTCCCTGATTGGCTCCTCTGGAGCCAGGCATGGAGAACCAGGGGCCTCCATTCTCTGGGCTCCCCCTCACCCCAGAAGCTGCAATCACAACTTCTTGGGCCATGGGGGGGGGCTTCACCGTGCACCCCACTACTCACCCCGGGTCACGCACGTGCGTTCCCGTCCTTAACCTGCAGGCAGCCAGGCCGATTATGGCTGCTGGGGCCCGGTGTGCTTTGCGCATGCATGCAGTGCACCTCCCCATTGGCCAGCCATGCGCCTGGCTTCAGCAAAGAGATGGAGATTGAATGAACATTTATTAAAGAGAGAAGAAGTCATAACATGTTCCAAGAGGAAGATAAGAGAGTTTTTTTGAAAACAACCTGAATAGAAGGACTGATTTAAATATTGTTTGGGATGCCAGTAAAGCATTTATGAGAGGACATTTTATAAAAATAAATGCAGAGACCCAAAAGAAGAAAAGTTTCAGAAAATCACAGCAGAAATAAAGAAAACGGAAAATGAATTGATAAGAAAACCAAGTAATTCAAAGAAATATACAAATATTGCAAAGAGAACTATCAATGTTAGAAGTTCAAGAGATGGAAACAAACCTAAAGTTTTTTAAGCAAAGGAATTTTATATCAGCAGATAAACCTGGAAGATGGTTAGCATATAGACTGAGGAAAGAAAGAACAAGAAATTTAATTCTGAAAATTAAAGAAGGAGATTCAGAAACAACAGACTGTAAAAAGATAAAATTATGCAAGCATTCTATCAAGAGTTATATAAAAAGAATGATGAAAATATAGCTGACATTCAAAAATATTTAAACAATCAAAATCTACCACAAATCTTTCAACACCAAAGAGATATGTTGAATGCACCAATAACAAGAGAATTAGAGGAAGTTATCATAAGAGCTAAGGCAGGAAAAGCCCCAGGACCAGATGGGCTCTCCATGTCATTCTATAAAACATTTAAAGAGGAGATCATATCCATATTGATTGAAAGAATGAATAATATTTTGCAAAGAGGAGTAATTCTGAAAACTTGGGAAGAAGTGACTATTACTTTGATACTGAAAGAGGGACAGGACCCTCAACAACCAAAAAATTATAGACCTATATCATTGCTGAATAACAACTATAAGCTATTTGCAAGTGTAATGGCTCATAGACTCAAGCAAGTTCTGAATATTTTTATACATGACAGGACCAAGCTTTTTTTGCTGAATAGACAAATGAAGGACAATATAAGAATATTAGTAGATATTATTGAATATATTCTAGAAAAACATAATGAAGTGCAAGCAGCCATAATTTTTTTGGATGCAGAGAAAGCCTTCGATAATGTGAACTGGTCTTTTTTATTCCAGGTATTAGAAAAAAAATGAACTTTGGAGATAACTTCAATAATGGAATCAGGGCAATATACACAAGGCAACATGCACAGATTGTAATCAATGGAGATCTGACGGATAAATTTGAGATACAAAAGGGGACAAGGCAAGGTTGCCCACTATCACCGCTGCTGTTCCTATTAACACTAGAAGTTCTGAATCGAGCTATCAGAAGAAATGTGGATATCAAAGGACTTAAAATTTAAAAAGAGGAATTTAAATTAAGAGCCTTCGCAGATGACTTGGCAATAATTTTAACAGAGATCTTGCAGTGGTTCATCCCAAGCGCAATCTCTGTCATTTCCATGGAGCAAGGCACTGACAAACTGAACTGCTGTGAAGATAACTGCGTAAATGTCCTCATATAATCAAAAGAATTTCAGCAAGGTCTGGAGGTATTTCTACATTTTTATGTTTCTTAAGCTACTTCACGCTCCCAGATCAATGACCCCCCAAGCAACTACCTGTTAAAAAAGCATTCAGTGTGAACATTCATAACCAGAAGCCAAACTTTTGTGCATTTGTGTGTGTGCAAAGGTGCTTGTAATTCATATGAAAAAGAAATTTCAAATGATTTGACTTCTTTACCTTATTGAAGCAGCATCTTCCTTTACAGCAAGCTCAGTAAGTTGAAAACTCTATTTAGCTTACAGAGCAAAGTACAGAGTATATGCAATGTTGCTTGCAGGGAAATACAATGCTTCAATCCTTTAATTATGATCACAGTAGCAAAGGAAATGTCTGCTCATCTGACTGAAGTTCTCTGTTGTATTTTCTCTGTGGGCTAAAAACATGAGGTGTCCTACAACATGTTTAACAAGTGCTTCTGAAGAACAGCCAGAAACAGACAAAATCTGAAAGATTAACTATAGTAAAGGACTTGCAGAGACTAAGAGCCTTTTTGCACATAGCGAAAAGAGCCACTCCACATATACATTTTTTTAACATTTTATTCACATTTTCACATACATTAACACACAGGTTAACACATAAATACAAACCAAGAATACAAACCAGTCAATATTATTTACATTAATATATCATTCTTGTGATCAATATATCCTGGTGTTTATTTACACATTATTATATCCACCCCCCCTTCCCTCCCCCCCTTGGATAGATGGTACCATTATATCTATTTTCTCATTATCTTAAGACCAGTTTCATAACATTCAATAATTCATGCCCCCCCCACCTGTATTGTTGGATATATATTATCAATTTAAACCATTTGCCCATCCAGATATCCCTATTATCTTTAACTACACTCTCATTACTATCTAAATAATCTGTAATCATTTGATCTGATAAATAATGCTGCCAGTTTTCAATCTGCCATTTACTTTTGTCTTTCCATCCCAAGACTATAACAGCCTGAACTGCCATAATCATCTGTTGGAATAGATATTTGTCTGTACTTATATTTAACTGTGATTCTATATCTTGGGTTATACATATTTCTTTTGTTTTGCTTACTCTATATCCCAATATTCTTTCTATCCATCCCCAAGCTTCAGTCCAAAATTTTTGTACTTCTGGGCATTCCCACATCATATGCAATAATGTACCCTGTTGTCCACATCCATGCCAACATAGTGATGATACGTTGGGAATAAATTTTGCAATAATTTTTGGTGTTCTATACCAACGCATCATCACTTTCATTTGAAGTTCTTTCACCCTTGTATTTTTTATCTTTGCAATATTTTCCCAGATTTTTTTCATTTTTTGGTTTGTAATATTTATATCTGTTCCCCATTTCTGTGTGAGGAGATCTATATTATTGAATAAAAAATGATTTAAAGCTATATATACCTCCCCTGCTATTCCTTTTATGTTTTTTAATTTCTCCTCAAATATCTCTTCCAACTGGGTATTGTTATTTTGGATACATTGGCTATAATTTCTCTGCAGCATCAAGTTTCTGGCTTGAGTTATTTGCAACCATTTATTATCGCCTAATATTGCTGTCCATCTGTCTCTAGGGATGGGATTGCCTCCTTGATAATAACAGTTGCAAATAGTTATTATTCCATTTTCCGTTAATTTGTCTAGATCTGTTTTACTAAAAATTTCAGCTTCATTATTTAGAGATCTTATATGCGTGAATTTAGATAGCCTAGGCATAAGTTTATATTGCCAACACTTCCATACTTTCATTGTTGTTCTGGTTGGTTGCAAACATTGCTCTAAAAATATTCTATTTATATTAATATTCAGCATTGATTTATTCTCCATTTTATTAATATTTCTTTCAATTCTAGCCCATTTAACATTTGTAAATTCTAATTGAAATATTTTTTTTATTTGGAAAGCTAAATAATAGTTTTCTATATTCGGCAGTCCCCATCCACCCTCTTTAACATTTCCGTATAATTTTCTTTGGGATATTCTTGGTCTTTTCTCACCACACATCCAAAACCTTATCTTTTTATCCCATCCCTGAAGTGTTTGTTTTGTTACTTCCTCTGACAAAGTTTGCATCAAAAAGAGCAACTTAGGCAGGATCATCATTTTAAATGCCCTTATCTTACCTAGAAGGCTTAAATTTTTTTCCTTCCATCCCCTCATTTGTTTCAAAATGTTTTTCCATATTTTAAAATAATTGGATTTCATCATAAGTCTTACATTTTTGCATAAATTCACCCCTAAATATTTCATCCTTTTTAATCCCATTTTCAGTCCAAAGTTTTGTTGGATTGCCCTTTGTTCATTTGTATTCTTATATAATATTTCTGATTTAGAGACATTTACTGTCAAACCTGAATTTAATCCAAAATCCCTAGTTATATTTAACACTTCTTCCATTTTATATGGCTGGTTGGAAATTACTACAGAATCGTCGGCAAATAAATTAATTTTGACTTCTTCCCTTCCTATTCTATATCCGGTAAAATTGTCACTTTCTCTTAATTTGTTTGCCAATGGCTCAATTGCTAGGAGGAATAATATTGGCGACATCGGACACCCTTGCCTTGTCCCATTTTTAATTTCTATAGGTCTTGTTAGTCCTGTATTAATTCTAATTCTAACAAAGTTGTTCCTATAGATATTTTTTATCATCTCTGTAAATTTTTCTCCCAGTCCATATTTTTGGCATATCTCAATTAAATATTCATGGTTCACCGAATCAAAAGCCTTAAATATATCCAATTTCATTAATGCTAATTTATTTTTATATTTATCAGAATGATATAATAGATTGGATACTATTTTAATAGGATCGCCAATATGTCGATTTTTAACAAACCCATATTGGTCTTCATTTATTAATAGTGGTATCATTTTTTCCATCCTTTTAACTAATATTCGCATAAAGATCTTATAATCTTCATTTGACAAAGATATGGGCCTATATGATTCTGGTTCTGTGGGGTCCCTCCCCTTTTTGGAAATATTACCACCTCTGCCTCCCTCCAAGTTGCTGGAACCTCCCCCCTTAGTAATACCCCATTGAATACTTCTAGTAGTTGTACTTTTATTTCTTCTTTAAATGCTTTATAAAAGGATGCCGTGAATCCGTCGGGGCCTGGGGCCTTGCCAATTTTCATATGTTTTATTGCCTGCTCTACTTCTCCCACTGTTATTGTGTCATTCAGCCATCTAGTCTGTTCGGCATTTAACCTTTTGTTTATTCTTATATCATTTCGTACTCTAATTTTCCCCCCATATAATTCACCATAAAAGGATTCAAACACATTTTTAATTTCCTCCCCTTCTCTTATTATCCCTTGTCTATCTTTTACTTTACTTATTACTTTAAGTTCTTGTTTACTCTTAAGGTAACTTGCCAAATTCTTCATTCCTTTTAATCCCCATTTTTAATATAATCCTTTAACATATATTTGTTTATGTCTAAATTCAATTTCGTCTTTTTTATATTTTTCCATTTTTTTCATATCCAATTGATGTTTAGATTCTTGAGTCTTTAATTGTTTATGCAGAGTTTGTAAATTCTTAATTTCCGTTAATCTCTTTTGTTCCTCTCTTTCTGTCCTCCTTATTCTTGCCATTGCTGAAATACATATTCCTCTAAAATATGCTTTAGCTGTATCCCAAATTGTTGCCATTGTCATCCCATCTGTTCTATTAATTCTAAAAAAAGTTCTATTTCTCTTTTTAATTTTGATTTCTGCTCTTGTTTCTGTATCATAGTATTATCAAATACCCATTTTTTATTTGTTCTATCCTGAGTCAATCTAATTTTTGCCACGATTGGTGCATGGTCTGATAGCCAGATGGGTCCCGTTTCTATCTCTGTAATTAAACTTTGATTATTCATCCCCATTAAAAGATAATCAATGCATCTATAACATCTATGCCTATGTGAGTAATATGTTGCTGGGTGGTCCCTTGCATTGGATCTTTCATACATATTTATATAATTCAAACTTTCTAGTTCTTGAATTTTAAATTCATTATGTCCATATCCCAATTCAATATTTAGATCTGCTCCTATAAATTTTTCTCCTATAGCAAATCGAGTAAATTTTTTCAGAGTCTTTCTCAAGAATCTTTTTTGTCCAGTATTCGGGGAATAAATTGACGCCAGGGATACTTCCTTACCCATCAGTTTTCCTTTAACAAAAATATATCTCCCCTCATTATCTTTTTTTTCTTCCCACAATTCAAAAGAGATATCTTTTTGTATTACAACTGCCACACCCCTGGCCTTGTTTGTTCCACGTGACTCATATATATTGCTCCAATTTGTCATATTCCATAGGGGTCCCCTATCGTTTTTAGGTTTATGTGTTTCTTGTATTAATAAGACCTGAGACCCAAGTTGTCTTACTAACTTCTGCAACCTAAATCTTTTTAGGGGGGCTCCTAATCCATTAACATTCATTGTTGTAACCGTTATATCCATTAAGTTTGCATTGCACTCTATTCTTATATTTGGTCTTTATTGTATATGGTACCTGTTTTTCTATCCTTCCCTCCCCACTCCTGCTCACCTTATACTTCTCCCATTGGTGAAGTATCAGCTTTGCCATCTGGTATAGCTGCATAACAGGGCTTGTGACTGCTTCTCACCTGGGTCCCCCTCCTTAATTTTATCTTTCCCATATTTAACTTCTATACATATATTTCTTCTGTGTAACCTACATTTCTATTTTCCTGACCTTTACTATATATTTCTATTTACTTCTATGTTCTAATACCTTAAATTTAACTTCTTACAATTAAAGTCATGTCTATCTCATACTTTATATAGTTTTATAATTGTATTAAACATACCTTCAGTTATCATAACTGCCTAAAATCATTCATACATGTTACGGCTTAGTATCCATAATATTCTACCAAATTAAATTCTATACAATTACACCCAATAATTAATTTGAGATAAGCATTATATATATAGACATATATATACATATACATATACATATTTCTACTTTCCTCCCTTTTCCTTCCCTCCCCTACCTCCCCCCCAACCACCCCTCCTCCTCTCCCTCCCCTCCCTCTTCTTTTTCCCCATATATCTCCAAATATTCTTTCTTATCTAAAGGGATTGCAACAGTATTTTCTATTTTTATTTTATATAAATAATATATATATTTATATATATATTAACATAAATTCCTAAATTTAATTTAACCCAAAATTTCTTCATAGTTCAGAGATTTATTAATGCATATTATCCTTACTTCTACACAAATGTAAGGGAAGGAAAGAGGAAAGAAGTGAGATGAAGAGGGGAAAACAGGGAGGCAGGGTAGCATATGAAGGGAGAATTCACTCCTACTTATTTGTATCTCCCCCTTCTCATAGTTCTCTTCTATAAAGCTTCTTTATTTGTTCTTAGTGGCGCTTCGTGTCTTTCTTTCATATTGTATTTCCCTTCTGTGCCTAGCT
Organism: Aspidoscelis tigris stejnegeri; assembly: GCA_023333525.1. Lineage (NCBI taxonomy): Eukaryota > Metazoa > Chordata > Lepidosauria > Squamata > Teiidae > Aspidoscelis > Aspidoscelis tigris. The sequence goes on along the minus strand of JALMGA010000005.1, from coordinate 76,569,111 downwards.
TCTAGTGGCTTTTTTTTCTGTTTCTTTTCTTCTTCCTCTGCTGCTGCTTCCCTATCAGAGTCATTGCTCCCAACTTCAATATTGGCAGCTTCAGCTTTCAGAGTTTCTATTAAAGCCTCGCCTTCATTTATTGTCCTTGCTTTCAGCATTTTTCCTTGATAATGAACGATGATTGCCGTTGGTATTATCCATTTAAACCGGAATCCCAAAGCTTCTATTTTTCGACATATAGGTCTCAATACAAATCTTTCTTTAAGTGTCTGGTTTGCTAAGTCCATATATATTTCCACCTTCTGTCCCTTGAAATTTAAGTCTTTTTTTGCCCGGAGTATTTTATATACTTTGTCTCTCATTGCTTGTCTCCCGAAGGCTACCACCACATCCAGTGGCTTCGTATTGGCTTCTCGTCTCCTTCCCACCCTGTGTGCTCTGTCTATGTCCGTTGCTTCTATTTCAATATTATTTTCATTCCACCAGGACACACAGGTGTTTATCAGTTCAGAATTGGGGATTTCTGATGGCAGTAATTTAATTTTTTCGTTTTTGCCGATTAATCAAGTCAGTTACAGCATCTCGTAGCTCCTGAAGTTCTCTTTTATTTTCCACCCCCATTTCCTTAGCATCTTCAGCCATTTGCCGTGTTTCCCTCTGTTCAGTTGTCAGTTTGTCTATTTTATTCTCTAAAGCCTGGAATGATGTTTTAAATGACGTACTAATTTCTTCCAATTTATTCATTATGTTTATAATATCCCTGCCAGTGACCGGTTCAGTGTTAATGTCCATTATCTCATCCGACGCCATTACTAGCCTCGTCTTTCTCCCCTCCACGCCTCTTGTAGCTCAGGTTTAAAGTCGTTTTTAAACTTCTAGGCTTTTTTTTCTTTCAGCTGCCACAACTATTTTAAGCTTCTCTTTTACTCCCTTCCACTTATCTCCCTAATTGCAAGTCTTAAATATGGTTTTATCTTACTTTTTCGCCATATGTTGGAGGGAGCTGCCTCGGCCGTGTCTACCTCGTTAGCCGAGACATGCGCAGTCACTCCACATATACATTTCACGGAGATGCTTCTATACTAGAAGCATCTCCGGGTGTGCTGTCCAGTGCCCAGGACAGGTGTGGATGGAACACATTTTCATACTCCACAATTTACCTAGTCACTGTCAGGATTCCCCTTTGTGTTTCATTTGCAGCTCTTCTGGGTGAAGGAGGTTCAAATGCAGCATGTGACTTGGTAGTGCAGGTGCGGTTGTGTGCTGCGTGGCATGGTGGCCATGGCAACAACATGCATGCACCAATGTGCCATTGCTGTGGTACTGCAATTGCCTCCTTAATGGAGGTGATTTGAACTTAGCTGGTAGGTAGTTAAGTGCTGGCTACATTTCAAATGGTTTGGGCATTCCAATGTGGGGATGTCCAAGCTATTCCACAACCTCACTACCCTGGGACATTTTTCCAAGGAAGACAAAGTGCAGAAAGGCCCTAAATCTTTGCTAAGGGGATAAAGACATGATCTTATTTGTGTATTTCTGCCTGTCCTGTCCAGAGTGGGCAGCATTTTCGGTGCAGACGCACAAACACACACAAGCAGAAATAATAAGGCAAAGTGGGTTCCAGAAGCCAGCCAAGGAAATCAGTTATGGGGAGAACCCAAGAGATCGGAGGCCTATTCACGCTTGGGCCTCTGGCAAGCAATTAGGATAGCTCTGGGACAGAGCATTCACTCTGCAGGCTGGGTGGTTCTCTGTCCCATCCTGCCCCAGGACAGCCTAATTGCATCTAGAGTGTGGCGCACAAAATCATGCTCCATACCTGGCTGAAGGCATCCCTGGCCATCCCAGAGCTGTCTGGCAGGGAAAACATTTGCACTCTCCCTGCCAGACAACTTTGGAGCCTGGCCCTGGCCCACTGCCAGTGGGCTGTTTGGCCCACTGGCTGGCAGCCTCTTTCAGGGGTGCGGTGAGAGTCAGCCGGGCCCATCCTGGGGTCCTGCAGGCTCCCGATGCCCAAATTGGGTCATAGGGAGCCTTGAGTGTCTAACCCACCCAGGGGTCTGCACAGCCCCTAGCCCCATGCATGCAACCTACCTATTCCGATGCTTAGTTTGGACTGGCAGGCCCCGGAGGCCAGGGCTTGTGAGTTTGAACTGCGGCGTTGTGTGAAACTGAATTCAGGCAACTGACTGTGTGGCACTGGGTCCTGAGTCCAGGAAATTAAGAGGCACCCAATTCTTAGCAGGGTTGTTTTGTCCCAGAAAAATCAGGTCCGTGACTTGGGAGTACTCCTGGATTCATCGCTGTCATTTGAGACCCACGTGGCAGTGACTGCCAGGAGTGCCTACCATTATCTTCATTCAGTCCACCATCTGAAGCCTTACCTGGATCGGGATAGTGACCCATGCTCTGGTAACCTCCAGATTAGACTACTGTAATGTGCTCTACTGTACGTGGGGCTACCCTTGAAAATGGTTCGGAAGGATAAGGACAAGAACGATGGCCTTGAGCTTATTCATTTTACTCAAGGTGAATATTTCATTTATCAAAAATATAAGTCAGAAATGTCTTTTACTTCAGAGTATAAACAGAACAGCAAATGAGCCAATGGGTGACCTTGGCTGGTATGGGCACAGATATTCTAAACATTCAAAATTTGATTGAATTTGATTGAATGTGGACATTCAAATTTGAATAGAATGTCTATATATCCAAATGTAAATATTCAAATGAATTTTGAATGTTCCAAAACATACGCTTGAATGATCTGAAACATTTGAATGTACAGATACGTATGTACAATTGCACTGATAGTACGGGCCAAAAACAGGATGCATATAGTATAAAATGGGATGTGTATGAAATGTGTACAGATATGTTGTCACCGTTCATATCTTCAAATACGGATGTTGTCGACATTTGTATCTTCAGATTTGAATCTAACATTTGAACATTTGCATTCGGATTCTAAACATTCAAATCGAATGTTCGGATATTTTATTCGATTTGAATGCAAATGCAAAAACAAACAAACACATTTGTGCATATCCCTAGAAAGGGAGAATAATGTTCATTTTGCACTCTTCGAAAGAAATGAACCAAATAAATAAAGGTGGAGTTACAAGAAATGGGACGTTTTACTTTGAATGTCTAATTAAATGATCTAAGGCAGCGGTTCTCAACCTGTGAGCTGTGACCCCTTTGGGGGTCAAACTACCCTTTCAGAGGGGTCATGACCAGTCTTCCCCCACCCCTCCCTCCCCCTCCCAGCTGCCCCGCCCCTGTGGTTAGGGGTGTCCACAACATGAGAAACTGCATTAAGGGGTCGCGGCATTAGGAAGGTTGAGAACCACTGATCTAAGGGAAGAAAGGGTATCTGAAGCTTGTGTTGAAGCAAGGCTCTCCCAAAACAAAACAGCAGAAAATACATCCCACTTAGGGGTGTGCGTGAATGCAATTTTTGACATTTTATTCAATTCAAATAGAATATTCATACGACTAGAGAAAAACGAATGTCTGAACATTTGAACACATTTGTTATTTATTCATAGGAATATTTAATACATATCCAATGATATGAATCTTGTACGCATCTGTACGCATCCCATTTTTATCCTGCATGCGTACCTTTTTCATCTTGTATGTATCTGTATGGTTGCGTACAGATACAGACAAGATGCTTATGGGTACATATGCAATGCATATGTATCTGTGCACATACAAATGTCCGAATATTATTTGAAACAATATTAGTTGTTCAAATAATAAAAAATGAATGTCTGGAAATTCAATTCAAGGTTGAATGTCTGAATTCATCCGAATATGATCGAATAACAAATATTGCGAATATTCGTGCATATTCCAAATTCTATTGTCAATTTTGACTCCATCTACATGGCCCCTTTAGGGCATCAATGGTATACTTCACTGAAGATGCTTTCATTTGAAAATCGAAAAACAAGTGAATCATGGGGTGTTTCCACACAGGCTGTTAAGACCCCATTAAGCACCCGATAAGGACACATATGGCACGCATCTGCAAGTTACCTTCCACACAGCGGGACAGATTAGGGCCCCTTCAAGGATGCCGCTTCTGGACGGACTCATGCGAGATCTGTCTCTAATGGGGTCTAGAGGCCACTGAATCCAGTTTTCAGGAAGACCTGAAAAATTAGGTCTTCAAAGCTTTCCTGCCTGCAAATTCTGGATCAAAATATGACACTTCCGCACAGGGACAGGGGAAGGAACTCATGTGGGCAGAACTGGAAGTTACCGTGTTGAGCACAGCCGGGCAGCCACAGGATCTCAGGCACGCTGCTGATTGGTGGGCAGTCTGTCTCTGACCTGCCCACACAAGGTGGAAACGAGCAGTGACAGATGGCTGAGTGTTCCAATCATGCAGCACCTTGGGTGGTAGCGGCCCAGAGAGGCCTGATCCTTTTGGATATTGGTGCTCCGCACAGCAAACACATGATGCGTTCCTTGCTATCCGTTCTTACTACATGAGTGCGGATGCGTTAGGCCTCATTTGGATCCATCCCTATTTCAGACAGATCTTCCCAGGGACAGATTTCAGAAATCTGGATTTCCTTAATCCGGATTTCAAGTGGTAAGTGCGGAAACACCCATGCACAAACTTCCCCAAATAAATTAGAATCAGGACCTGAAGTTCCACATTGTTCACACTAAACTTTTATTATTATTTTTAAATCACCATAGAAAGTTTTTTATCTATGAATGCAATGAACAAATATTTTCCTTAATAAATAAATCAAATGGCAGAATACTCTAAAATATGGATGAAACAAATGATGCGTACTGTACATATGGGATATAATGCATGATAATTTAATGTTCAGCTCAACAGCAATTCTGATGCTTCAGGAGATACCTGTTCACTCGCTGATAAAGACAGTAGCTCTTAAAAATTAATCTGCAAGAACCAACATTATTCATCCCAGATTTTTAAAATGTTTGGGTCCATTATAGCTTTTGTTGTAATGACTATAAAGGTATAAATCTTGGTAATTATGCAGTAAATTATGCAGTAAGCTTCTCTTAATGCCATGTTTTGAACAATCCTAGCAGGGATTCAGAAACTAATAATATGATTGGTATGATACATGAAATGGGTCGTATAAATCTGCTGGGAAATTCTGTTCTTTGACATAAGAGTAATGCAAAACCCAAATTAAAATATGTTCATACATGCAACTACTGTAATGCTTAAAGTATAGTTCCAACAACCGTGCCAGAGAAGGTGAACACAAATGAAATTTCATCCATCTACCACGCACCAGTAGGAGCCTTCATTTAATGTCTATACAACATTGGCAAATCTTTACCACTTCAAACTGTCATGGTGGGGAACAGGAAACCAGTCATTTCTGCCAAAACTACAGATACTTTCGTTGCTAAAGCAGGAAATCAGCAGCAGACAGAACTTTGGTCCAGTGTTTGATAATCTGCAGGAAAAACTCCATCGGAACTGTCATAGGGGCCGCATTCCCATTACAAGCTTAATACGGTTTCCCTAAACCGAAATAATAGAACCGGATGCAAACGCGAATTTGCCTGATCCCATTACTTTCAACTTAATTGCATTTGATCAGGATTCTGAGGATCGTATGTGGTGTATGTGACTCAAGGGGGGGACTCAAGTGGCTACTTTCTAAAAGCTGCTTTTCAGGGCTGCCCTGCCCTCTTCCTCTAGGCGTGAATGCGCCACCCATAACGGACCCCTCCAGGGAGCCTAGCTGGGTGGCTGCCGCTTGCCTGCATGGATGAAAAATGGCACCGGGAAGCCAGAGATACTTTCCCCTCCTCTCCCCATTGCCCAGGGCACACAGCAGCAGTGGCAACTCAAGCCCCCTTCGCCTTAAACATTCACACATCTCCCAGAACTTGCAGCTGCTTTCCTTTCTTTTCTATTTCTAAAGGTCAGAACTTTCAGAATTGTGCAAAATTGCAACATTGTTATCAGGTATGAAGTGGATGGATTGCTACAGTGTAGCGGCTGCTGTAAGGGGTGGATTTTTAAAGTAAAATCACTATCTTTGGAATCACTATCTATTGGGGGAGGGAAACCCTAAATATGCATTCTCATCCCACTAAAATGGTGCAGTTCCCACAGGAAGAAATGTAAAATGTTTCAAATGCACGAAACGGAGCAAGACCTGCTTTGGGGCGATTTAACACGCGGAAAGTGTGTTAAGCCAACCTGACGTGGGGATTGCAAGGATCGAAACCGTTTTGAAACCGTTTTAAGCTTGTAATGGGAATTCACCCAGGGTTAGGGGTAGGGATAGAGGTAGGGATAGGGCTAGGGTGCATCGAGGACCTTCAAACAAGTCCATCAAGGGCCTTCCTTTTGCAAATTAGTGCAGAATGTGGGAAGCAATACCCACTGCTGCTACACTTTGCCTACACAAAATGGAATGCGACCCAGATCAAGAGACTCTTAATCTGGACTCCTATTACTTTATTATTTTATTTTTATTTAGAAAATGTATATCCTGCCCTTTGCTGAGTGGTCGCAAGGTGGTTACAATGAGATTAACACATATCAAATGGTAAAACATAATGGAAAATCTAAGTTCTACCAGTGTACTTGTAGGTCTTAATACAAAGCACAGAGTTATGCAGAAGGTGCATGCCTCCATGTTCCAGGTTACATGGAGACTCATTTGGCAGTCTGGCTTATTGTGCAACCAAAATGGGTTCCACAGGGATTCTGAGACCAGACACTTCCATTCCTGGCTGATGGAACTCACAAAGCCTGTCTGTGACCTTTGGGGTTTCTGTGAAGGCTGGAGCAGAACACTAGGTTGCTGTGGAAATCTTTCCAGCCTTGGGACGGATCAAGTATTCCTGATCAACAGTCACAACCATTTATTGTCCTGGATGGCTGTGTACATGGAAATTTGCCAATCCTCCATTTCATTCCTTCTTCTCCTCACCTATTTAGACAGGCAGACTGTGTTTCCACTACCCTCATAAACTCACCCAGTGGATCTCTTGGAATGCCTCATTGCAATACTGGCGTGACTACTGGGAACATCCCTATCAACTGAAGCACTGGACCGGGCAATGGTGAAAATAGCACCATAGCCTGTTTCAACAGTGAATTGCTTACAAGCATTCCACACAGCATTCTCAGCTGATGTACAGCTATTTGTGTGTAGATGGCACGTGATTGGGTGGTTTGGTCTACCGGAGCTGAGAAACTCAGTACTATTTCAGCCTCAGAAGTAGAGCTGACACAGGGCACTTGCAATGAAGATGGGCCTTGGTGCAATCTATTGGTCACTCAGCCGAGCCTGGGTCGGCCCCTTGATCCAATCCAGCATGCTGAGTAGAAATAGCCACAGTATTTGGGCTGCACTGGATGGCAGTAAGTATAGTCTATAGCCCTGTGCTTTCTTTACCTGCCAAATGCACCTTTTCTGACTGCCTCAGCAGTGAGCCAGTCTGGTCTAGTGGTTAGGGAGCCGGACTCTTATCTGGGAATACCAGGTTCGATTCTGCCCTCCCCCATGAAGCCAGCTGGGTGACCTTGGGCTAGTCACAGCTCTCTTCTGAGCTCTCACAGCCCCACCTACCTCACAGGGTGTTCTGTTGTGGGGAGAAGAATAGAAAAGTTTTGTCAGCCGCTTTGAGTCCCCTTCAATGCATGAGAAAAGCAGGGTAGAAAAGCCAACTCTTCCTCCTCCTCCTCCTCCTCCTCCTCCTTCTTCAGCATCAGAAGCTTTGGAGAAGCTTTTGTTTCTGTGGTTTAGTCTACCAGGCCTGAGAAACCCAGCACTATTTCTGGAAGAGGCACTGGAAATGTATTGCTTCTAGACACCTGGTGACTGGCAATTACCGAACTCCGGCCCTCTGGAAGTAGGCTGGAATGTAGACAGTCCCTGACAAGGTCCACTGGCACCCCCGCCCTTTGTGGGCCAGATTACTTACTTCAGTCCAGCACAACACAAGGTTACTTATCCCATGCAGAAAGACTGCAATTATAGGGCCTTTTTCCACTAGGGCTTAGAATCCTTCTAGGACTCCATTAGGAACCCGATTGGTACCTGATTGATACCAATTGGGAAGACCCTGTACTTAGTTGGATGCCATTGAAGGCCCCATCTGCAAGGCCCTGTACCCATGAGGGCAGGGGAAATCTGTATTTAATGGGTCCTTCAGACCCATAAATCTGTATTTTGTGTGGACCTGATTAAAGGTGTCCACGATGGGGTCTTCAGGCATGCTCAAGATCCAAATCTCCAGGAGGACCCCATCTCAAAGACGCAGATCTTGAAGATCCAGATCTTTGATGATGTGTGGAAAAAGGGGGATACACTCTTCCTCTGAGGCACAGATATTTCCCAGGTCAGATTAAATGGGTATTGGATGCATTTCCACTGCAAAGCCAAGTTCTTTCAAAAAAATAAATAGTCTAAATGGATTATGACAACAGTATTGGTGGGCCTCAGTATTGCTATCATCAAATCAAACTGCACAAATGCATTTATTTCCAGCAAACATTTTTGAAGGAACAGGAAGGTAGAATGTGTGTCCTTCCTTATTTGGCAAATATGAATAATGGTAGCTAGGGTAGAATAAAAATATTTTCATTTTCCCATGATACTTGTCAAACATTTTTCCCATTTATTGGTGCGTGCTTCTTGTACCTATTTATACAGCATGTTTCTACATCTCATATACAAACAAGTTTTTATTTTATTTTATTTTGGAGCACTGTTGAACTCTTTTCTTGTTTCTGCACTAAAGTAGCATGAATGGATGAAGGAAAATGAGGCCTGAACTCATAAAAATAATATAATTGGTCTCTAGTGCCTGGGTTCTTGTTTACTGAGCTCACAAGCAGTATGCTCGCCTTCTCCTACAAAAAGAAATATTTTACCCTGAAAGTCTGTGAGCTAGTGAGATGAAATATTTTAGAAAAAAAGGGGGACGTATGTTTTCTGAAGTATAATGATTCCAAAGCAATGGAATTCTCTAAAAGAAAGGTGAACAGTGTGTTTTCTGGAGAGCTGGTTGTTTTTTGTTTTGCTGTTAACTAAATCAATAACTGTTTAAGTTAAAATTAGGTCAGATCTGAATACTCTGTATCATGCTGATGGATTTGTTTTGTTTCGTTACCATACAGCAGACTTAGGGTGTTTTTCCACTGTCACTAGAAGTACCCATTAAGTACCCATTAATGGGTACAAAAATGCCATTAAGTACCCATTAATGGGTAAATGGGTATTTCTAGTGAAAGTGGAAAAACATCCTTATACTACTAATTGCCACTGTTTGGCAAAATATGCCTTAGGTCCTTTTTTCGTTGATCCTGATTAAGGGCTTGTGTAGAACCCCTTGTAGACTTTGATTTCTGCATATTAATACAGATCGAGAGAGGAGGCCTTGCCCCCATGCTGGCTAGGCCCCATCTGCATTAGATTAAGGGAGGAATTCATCTGGATCCCTGACTAATCAGGCGGCTCAACCCTGCAGAGGCTCGCAATCTGCCGCGTTTGGCCGGGGTGGGTGGGTGGTATGGGGGACCTCGGTAAACCGGACCCACGGGGTCCGGTCTACTGAAGGGTCCCACAGCCCCTGGCCCATACACAGTGGCAGATTGGCCTCCTTCTACCCCAGAAAGGGTTGAGGGGAAGCCAATCTCAGTGTTGCCCCGATTCCTGCAGTCCCAGTGGGGGCTACAGGAGCGGGGAGCGAGCCACTTCCCCCCGCATGAGGTCATCACTCACCTTGCCAGGCCGGGGTTCCCATCAGGCAGGTGCGCCAACTCTGGTAGATGGAACCCACAGGCACCTGCGTGATGGGAACCCTGGCCTGGCAAGGTGAGTGATTAGCGTGGCTCCCGCCACTTGTTCAGCTGATTTTCGGCCTATGGTGGCGGGGGGGGGGGGAACGAGACATGCCCACGGCTGTCAGGGAGGGAAGCGTGTGCGAATGCTTTCCTCCCTAGATGGCTGGGGACACTTGGAATGTGCAGAGACAGATGTAGAATACTTTTAAGTGCTCTACATCTCGAACATGCGGCGAGCACTCGGGGACGGGCTGAGATGGCTTAGCCATCCCGGCAGTGCATATGCTGCGTCCCCACATGTTTTCCACATGTTCAAAAACCCCTAGGTCGAAAAGGCCTCTGGTATTCTCAGCAGTCTTGATTTAGGTAGATACTTCTGATATAGCTTTGGCACTCAGCTCTTTCCCTGGTTAAGTACTTCCCCCTCTTGCTCCTGACAATTTAAAGTAGCTTAATAATAATTAAACATTGGTGTGATTTCTTTCTTTCTTTCCTTCCTTCTTTCTTTCCTTCTTCTATTTCTTGTGAAGCTACCCAGCTGAAACCCTTGCCCATGGAACAGCCATGGAACTGCCATGGATGCCCAAAGCTGTTAAGTGTGCAAAGGCTCATAGTTGTTGCTCTTCAAAGATATTGAAGAAAAACAGTGAATCATTGTTTAATCCTGTCACTGTATTCTACATGCTCACAACTGCTGGATGACTAGATCTGAAAAAACCGATTTCAGACAGTCTTCATTACTCTAGTAATGCCCTTTTCTCTTATTTCATTACATTTCTGGAAAACCTCACACCTTTGGCTCCATGAGATCAATCAAGTGGTTCACGGCAGCTCTGTCGTCCATATTGGCAGTCAAAGCCAAAAAGTATGAGTAAATATTTCCTGGAATTGGTAAACACAGATTTTTCCGACACGTTTGTCAGACACATATGACAAATCTTTCATTGGGTGATTCTGCGCTGGCCAGCACACAGTATCAGCAAGCATTCTAGGAGCCTCCCTTCCACCCCCTTGTGTGAAAGGGGGGCTCCTAATACACTTGCTGGTATGGTGTACTGGCCGGTGCAGAATCACACACCCCAATTCGGATCTGAATCAAAGAACAAGTTGCTATGCACACTGTACTTCAAACACAGAAAACTGGTATTCCAGTGAATTCTTGATGTACCCATAAATACCAGCTGCTAGTAGGGATGTGCATGAATGTTGTTGTTGTTGTTGTTGTTGTTGTTTTTGCATTCGCATTTGAAGGTGGAATCATGAAGAAGGGTGGAATCAAACCCGGTATTCCCAGATTAGAGTCCGGTGGCTCCCTGACCACTAGACCAAACTGTCTCCAATGTTTTGAAACGCATTCAAGACAGAGTTTTACACATCCCTATAATATGAATATTATTATATTAATATTACAAATAACATTTATTTTTAGCGACCTTTCCATCAAAAGGAGGTACAAAACTGTGAAAACAACCACAGCAGTAAAGCTTAAATATAAAACATAATAAAACCATCTTAATACATAATAATTTAAAATACATACGAGGGGAAGAAGGCTTGGCCCATTTTTCTAGACTTCCCTTCAGTTCCTTCCATGTCCCTGTTCTGTTTGGCTTTACGTGGTATTAGAAATTCTGCAGTGCTTGCCTTCAGACAAGTGAGCCCCAAAATGGATCATGGTGAAGGGGAGAAATTTCCTCAAGTATTGAGGAACAGAGGGACAAATAGAGGAATAAACTGGCACATGATTATTTTTCTGAAACTTTTTGGTACCAGTTTGTTTCAGTTGCACCTAACTGTACACAATGTAACACCAAGGTTGTGCAGGCTGATGAACGGGATGCTTAGTTAGCAAAACATTTTTGGAGACAATTGTTACTCCTATTAAAGGAAATGACTTGCACAATCAAGACTGGAGATCAATACGTTTTCTACTTGAACTGTCTGTGTACCTGGGAAGCATTCTGGCTTCTGGTCTTCCTTGTAGCTGAAAATGTGCAGACTAGAAACTATTTGCACCATCCTGGTTGAGTTGTTATATAAACTTGGCTTAAGGTGTGGGGGAAAAATGTTTGCAATCCTATTCATAAGGATGTAAGAAATGCTCCACGGAATCCATCCCATGGGCCATTAAGTTCAAATACTTTGAGATTTTTTTGAAAAAATGGAAAGTGGTATAGATAGCTGTGGCGACATGGCTGCCAAGCACCACAGCCAACAGCCAGCTATGGGGGTGTCAGTATAACAACTGGACTAAGGTCCCCACTGGCGTCTTGCTATACCCAATCTATAAACAGACTCCCCTTAAAGCAGCACATAAACACTAGTGTGAACCAAGCACTAAATGTTTATTAATACAACTAAAAAAATTGTAGAAGCAGTGTAAAAGTTAGCTCAAATGTGCTTGAGTTGCATGAAAAAATGGTAGCTGTTAAATAAGAAAAGATATGGTTTCCAAAAAAGAAGTTTCACTGGAAGGTAACAGTCTAAGAGCTTGCTTTTTGCTGTTCCTTGTTCCCTCCCGCATCATTTTCCTTTCGTTTCTTGTCTCTTTCGATTGTAAGCCTGAGGGCAGGGACCTGTCTAAGATTAATAGAATATTGTAATCTGCCCTGAGACCTTCGGGTATAGGGCGGGATAGAAATACAAATAAATAAATAATAAATAAACATGTCAGATCAATGTCCTTTGACGTGAGGATTTCCATCACAAGAAGCTGAGGCAGGTTGATAGAAGCTGAGGCAGGTTGATAGAAGGCTCTACGTCTGGGACAGGGAGGAGCAGCCCTTCTTCAGTCTGAGGACGACACTTGGCAATGAGGACCCTTTCGAGGGCTTGGTTGGTTTCACTGGTACCAGCCAAGGTCAAAATCGCAGGGCAGTTAACAATCCAGGGTGCGTCTCCATGCCGAGAAAAAACGCTGAAGTTAAGCTTGTTTTGCCTCAGAGCATCCGCATGGCCAGCTTTACACTGGGCTACATCAGGCGCAAAGGAGGAAAATCTGTGACAGAAACACACACGCCCCTTTCAAACAGTACTACATCCGAATCCCTGTGAATCCATAGGTTTATACATGCAATCTGTTCTACTAAAACAAATACAGAAAGCAGAAAGTTAAAATGAAGTAGCCAGAACTTGGTGAAAACAGCCAATCATAAAGAGCATCTGCCAAAGTTGTTTATTTTCGACAAGCTTCTGGATAATTGGCATCCAAATATGAGGGGAATCCTAACTTCAAGCGCAGGGGCACCACAGACTTCACACTGTGAGTAAGAGGATGGGAAAGAACTTCCAGGCCTAGAGTCAGTTGTTTTCATCTCCCTTGGGGATCCCTCCTGGATTCTGCTCCAGGTGTGGGTGAGGACAAAGGGAGATTTCCCACAAAAAGGGAAATTAGGGGAGCAAAACTAACAAGCCCGGGGTGTCGCACACCCCTAGTCTCTGCTAGCTTTGATACCAGGTTCCCCCCCCCCCAATGCTTGGACCCTGAATGGCTCCTTGGTTGCTCATAGTGAGATCTGTGATTGGCGGGTTCTCTCCTAGGTGCCATTGTGATGCGTCCTCTGCGCCGGGTGACTTCCCAGGACCCTGGCAAGCCAAGTTCTTTGTGGGAAGAGCAGGCGTAGGAGAGGGTGGAGAGGAGAGTTAGTGAGCGAGCAGGAGATAGAGGTGGTGGAGGAGGATTGGAGGAGATAGGTGGTTTGTTTTGTTGTTGTTGTTGTTGTTTTGTTTTGGTTTTGAGTTCTTAGTAAGTAGAGGGTTAGATTTGGTAGAAAGTTGGCAGAGGGGTGGGGGTGGGGGTGGTAGGGTCTGTTAGTCAGTGGTTTTTCTTTATTTCTTACAGGGGTTAGTTATTTAGCGATAGCCTTAGTTAGCTTGTAGTTTATTGAGCTTGTTTACTTGTTTATTTATTTGTTTGTTTGTTTGATCTTTAGCTAGTCAGGTCTTTAGTTAGCTAGGGATGGGGACTATAAAGCAACGTTGCCTCTCAGTCTTGCAGAGGTAAAGAGGATTGTTTGACACCGAGCTGTAAACTTCCCATACCAGCCATGCCTGGGTCCTGCCCGCTCCCAAAGGGTTGACTCTGAGGCAGGTCTTGGGTTTCCAAGAGAACGCTTTGGCCCTTCCTTGGACCACATGCAGCTCAAAAAGGTCTCCATCTTTTGCTCCTTTCACAGGCTGAAGAGGCTAAGGAACTCAATATGCCCCTGCTGCAGATCGGTGAAGGTGGTTCCTTGCCCTGAAGGGGAGCAGAGTCAAGCCGAGGGCAAGGAACCACGCATCTCAATCATCTACTGCCGTGACAGCGTGGGAGAACTGTCTCTTGCCACTTCAAACACTTCTGGTGAGGAAAGAAAGGGCAAAGGGAGCGCTCAGCAAGGGAGAGGGAGGCCTGGACAAAATGGGTCTGCTCTCGGTCTCTCTACATTGGCCAGGAGGGAACCTGCCCATGGGAATGGCCTCAGGGCCATCAGGCTCTCACCTCACCTGGAAGGAAAAGTTCTTGATGGCCCCTTTACATTCTTCTCAAGGAATGGAGACTTACCTGAGAGGCGAGGGAGCCGTTCATTGGCGTACATCTGGGTACGACCTCGCAGAGGTCATGACGAGCTATATCTATAGTAAGTCCAGAAGTTTTTTAACGTGAGGGGGAAATTGGAAACTTGTCTTCTGTCCCTGAAGGAATATGGGCGGATCAGATGGAGGAACATTCCCTGGCACCCTTTGCCCCCCATGGCTAAAGCCAAGGAGGAGAGAGCACCCGCCTCAACAGGCAGAACAAGCAAAGCATGCCAGCCTCATTCTCTCCCCTCTTCTGCTCTTTGCCACCCAGGCTCCTCATCAGATGACACCGAGTAAGAGAGAGAGAGGCTCAGGAAGATCGCTGTCACGGCAGTAGGACTGGAAGAGGCTCCCGCGTCTGGCTCTGTCCTCTTCCTGGTCCCTTCGAGGTTTCCGTTTCTGCAAGGTGTTAACCCTCTGAGGAACCGATGGCTCTGGAGAAGGCACTTTACCCAAACTACAAGAGTCACTCAGGAAATAAACGTGCCATTTTCTGCCAATGAGAGTCCAATGCCTCTTCTTTCTTTTCCCTGCTCGGAGGGGGTACAGCTGAGAGTAAGGGCGGCATTGGGGGGGCGGTGGAGGAGAGTTGAGCCTGGCGCTATGGCTGCCTCTCATGTCTGTCGTCTTCCAGACGGGCTAGGGAATGCCTTGGGGGAGACTCTGGGGAGACCAGCTGAGGAAGGCAAGTATCCAGCAGCAGTATGCTAAGGGGTCTCCTTCCCACAGCCAGAGGAAGGATATTCTGGAAGCTTCCTACCCAGAAGGCACAATCAGGGAGAAGTGGTTCTAGCCCCCCTCCTGCCTGCTCCCAGGGGTGCCCATTGGTAGTTAGAGTTCAGCGCCATGGGGACATCCAGAAGGGTGGCAATGGGCACCCTTGGGGTGGAGCCCCAAAACCTAAGCTTTGAAGTCATTTTGAAGTCACTTCGAAGTCTGTGCAAAATAGCTCCGGAGCATCTGTGACGATCATAGGCCGGGGGGGAGGGAGTGAGAGCCTGCTTTCAGCAGCAGTAGGGATCACATGACCCTCTCCAGCCAATGGTAGCTGCAGAATCTCGCTAGGGGGAGACAGGCTGACTCAGACAGAGGGAGAAGCTGGAGGATTTTATGACAGTTAGACGCAGAAGTTAGTAGGGGAGAACAAACAAGAAGATATATAAAGTATTGAGACAGAACACTAAGAGAAATAAGAAGAGAAAGACAAAGCTTTATCTAAACAGAGGGAAAGAGCTTAAAAGAGGCAGAAGCTATTAAGAGCCTGTGAGTTAGGGTACGAAGTTTACCTCAGACCAAGAGAAGGGAGGCCCCTTTCAGACAGTAAAACAATGTTTTTAAATGAGAACTTTTGATGAGTGAACAACCAAAGGACTTTACTCTGTGTTCCTACCATTTTAGTCCTTTCTCATGGACTAAAGGACTCAAAGCACAACCTAAGCTTATTTCTTTATTTTGTTTCATTACTGTACTAATAAAGTTTAAGAGTTATCCTTACTCTACTGTCTGCTGCTTTGTGGTAAACCTGTCCAAGGACAGACTAGCAAAGTGGGGCGCCAGCTTTTTGGAGCTATATAAATGAAAAGTTGGCAGGGTCTGGCGACCCCCACAGCTTGCTTTTATTCTGCGCCCCTCTGAGGAGTGGTGAGCATAGAAGGGGCTGAGAGGGGGACGTTACAGATTTTGGTGGCAGAGGTGGGATAGAAACTATATCCAGAAACCCTTTAAGTAGTTTTCTCTCCCCTCATGGTGTCTATCTTCTGTGTCAAAGAAACAAATCCTAAGCAGTGTCAATGAAATAAATCCTCAGCAGTTACCAACGGTCTGGTTAAGGGTCCGTTGAGGCTTGGTAAAAAGCCTAGTAGCACAGCAGGAACACAAGGTGGTAAAGCCTTGGGTACAGTTCCTGCCTGTAATTGCCAAGGTTGGCATAAGTCTAAACAATAAGGCTTGGGATTTGTACAGCAAAGTGCTGGCTTATTTTTGCTGATTCTGAGTGAGATCAGGCAACTGGTTGGCAGAGTGTTGCCATCAGCTCTGTGTTATTAAACATAAGTGTGTGGCACAAGTGTGGCAATAGCTGACTTTCGAGGTAGGCTCAAGGGTAAAGTAGAAAGTCAGCTTAAAGCCAGGATAAGCGCTGCACACTAGTGGGCAAGTAGCAACACAGATTCTGTGGTGTAGAACAGTAACCTCATGGCGCAGTAGGCAGGTGTGTGTGCTGCACAGTTGCGTGGATTAAAAAAAAAAAAGGAATATCCACAGAAAGCTTTTCTTAGGGAAGCAGTTACTGTATGAAGAAAACGTATAAGAGCCGGGTGAACCCAAAAGGAGTAGCTGGGATAGTTAGGGTGAAACCTAGCAGCAGCAAATCCAGAGGGAGACCTAGGAGCTCAAGTATACAAGCTAGAAGCATGCAGGAGGTAGAGACTCCAGTTAGCCGTGTGGGTGCCGAGGCAGCCATGGCTGAGACAGTGCCAAGTGCAGAACAGGATCGGGAGTTTATGATCCTAAAACTTAGATTGGAACATGAAAAACAACTTAAACAAATGGAATTTGAACTTGAGAAAGAAAAGGCTGCTGCTGTTGAAAAAGAAAAACAAAGAGCCCACGAATTGGCTATTCTTCAGCTAAAAGCCCAGGAGAGGCAAGATGCCTTAGCGGCCAATGTTGGTACTGGGACAGGTATTAGCCCAGGGTCAGGGCCTATAGACATGAAAAGGTTCCCGATGTATGTAAAAGGAGATAATATTGATGCTTTTCTGAAGTCCTTTGAACGAGGGTGTTTGGAATTTCAGATAGCTGAGGAACAAAGGATGATATTCCTTAGACCAAGGATTTCAGGAGAACTCCTGGACCTGTATGCATCCCTTTCAGATGAAGAATGTCAGTCATACACAGTATTCAAGGACAAAGTCAAACAAAGATTTAATTTGACCCCAGAACACTATCGATGTGCTTTTAGGGGAGTGACTAAAGCTGAGGGTGAAACCTACACTCAAGTCGTTTCCCAGTTAAGCAGACACCTAGGTGACTGGGTAAAAGAGTCAAAAGTACAAACTGTTGCACAATATAATGAACTGATTTTATTGGAGCAATTCTTCCAACTGCTACCCGATCACCTAAGATGGATTATTGCTGATAAAAAGTTTGCTACAGCAAGTGAGGCAGCCCGTTGTGCTGATGAGATAACGCTGGCTAGAGAGTATCCTGACAGGAGAGCACCAGGGTCAAATAATAAACAATATTATAATAGAGGTGCTAACATCAACAGAAATGTGCCTGTAGGGGACAAAAGAGAAATTGGCAAGGTGCCAGAGAAAAGTACCGGTCCATCTTGGCCAAAAAGCAAAGGGGCAGATACAGGGGTCAAGGAAAGAGTCTGCTTCCTATGCTCGAAACCAGGGCATTATCGGGCCCAGTGCCCTAAGTTGTCAACAGTGGCCAAGGAAAAGAAGAGTGAGGTACATACCAGTTTCTACATTCAGAATCAACAAGGCACTGTGGGGTCCGGTAACAAACACTGTGAGGCATCAGAGAACAAGCATGCCATATCAGTGAGCAATGTTACAGCTGTGGAACACAGTCAGCCAGTACAAGCCAAGGGCTTGGAAAGAGAGCTAGTACTGATTGAGGTTGAATCACACTTTGAAGGAGAATATATGTGGGAGGTGGAACTTAGAGGCCAAAGTGTCAGATCGCTGCGTGACACAGGTTCATCAGTGAGTATCGTTCGCCCTGACTTGATCAAACAGTCAGACATCCTACCCGATAGGCAGATGGTGTTACGAGGATTGGGAGGTCCAGCTTTCACAACACCAGTTGCAAGCTTACCAGTTAGGATTGGTCAATGGTCAGGAGACTTTGAGTTTGCCGTACATTCAGGAATACCTACACCCATGTTAGTAGGCAACCAACTAGCACGTGTTGTGGGACAAGTGACAGACAGCCACAACAACAGTACAGGGTCTACAGAAGTCGAGTCGAACCGGGATGATGTAAAAGTCACTGGGGAGGGCTCACTTCAAGTGGTGGCACTGAATGTTGATGCTGAGACCATAGCATCGCCAAGTCAATTTCAGACAGAGCAACACCAAGATCAGTCTTTACATCCATTATTTGCTAAAGTTAACACAGATGAGTTTATAGGTGAAAGTGGAGTACCTGAAATATATTTTGTTAAAGATGGACTTCTGTATAGGGAGGTAGTAAACATGACTACCCGAAGTAGAGCTGAACCCATTGCACAGTTGGTGGTACCGGCTAAGTATCGAGCCGATATCCTTAGGTTAGCTCACGAGGAACCAATGGGAGGACATCTTGGGATAAATAAGACTAAACGAAGGGTCATGCATCGTTTCTTTTGGCCCGGAGTTGGGAAGGATGTTAGACAGTATTGTCTCACTTGTGGTCCATGCCAACGCGTAGGGAAAAGAGGAGACAAGACTAGAGCACAGTTACAATGCTCACCAGTAATTGAGACTCCATTCACATGGAAAGGCCCAAGAGAATCCAAAAAAGTGGATGTGACGAGTACTTTGAAATCAGCAGATATTAGTCTGGAAACCACAGTACGGTCCAAGGATATTGCTTCTTCAGAAGATCAGGAAGGGCCTGCCAAAATTACTGGGCAATTAATTGAGTGTAAAGAGCTGCTTCATAATTTTCAGTTGCTGAAAACAGAACTTTCCCAGAAGAACCTTATGACAGACAACCGGAAGGTGGAATATCTGACTAAATTTGAAGAATTGGAAGAGAAACTTAATGATGCCCTTCATGAGAAACGGTTATTGTCATTACGATTAGATAATCAGCTGGCATTACAGCAAAAAGATGCCAAAAAGTTTAGAGAAGAAATGTATGAGAAATATGATACATCTAGGGATCATTATAAAACAGAACATGAAAACAAACTCCATGATGAATTGGAACAAGTAAGACAGAAAAAGTCTCAAGAAATAGATCAGCTGCAAACAGCCACAAAGGAAAAGTATGGGCCTAAGAACAGGAACATAAGAGAAGAAAGGCTTTCAACAATTGAACGAGAATGGTTGGCCATCGTGTGGGCCATCATCAAATTGAAGCCTTACCTGTGGGACAGGCACTTGGTCCTACAGAAAGACCATGCACCGTTGAAATGGTTACAGAGTTCTAAAAGGAACTATGGGAAACTTTCGCAGAGGAGTCTGCATCTCCAAGAGTATTCCTTCTCCATCCAATACCTGAAGGGAGCGGGGAATCATGTGACCAACGCGTTATCATGTTTGTTCCAGAGGATGTCCAGGCCGAGGAAGACATCGCCAGATCACTGGGAGAGACAACCAACTGCTACACGACCAGAGGACCAAGGACCAGCATCGCAGAAGGAGGATGCGCCGTGGGACACTGCCCAAGGACTTTTTGGACTGTGGTTGTGTGGGTAATGTAGTTAGAACAGGTGGGACCCACCTAAGGTGGAAAAACGATCATGGTGGCGATCATGAGAGTGACCGCCCCATGACCGTTTTTCTAAATAAGGGGGGAGGGGTTGTGACGATCATAGGCCGGGGGGGAGGGAGTGAGAGCCTGCTTTCAGCAGCAGTAGGGATCACATGACCCTCTCCAGCCAATGGTAGCTGCAGAATCTCGCTAGGGGGAGACAGGCTGACTGAGACAGAGGGAGAAGCTGGAGGATTTTATGACAGTTAGACGCAGAAGTTAGTAGGGGAGAACAAACAAGAAGATATATAAAGTATTGAGACAGAACACTAAGAGAAATAAGAAGAGAAAGACAAAGCTTTATCTAAACAGAGGGAAAGAGCTTAAAAGAGGCAGAAGCTATTAAGAGCCTGTGAGTTAGGGTACGAAGTTTACCTCAGACCAAGAGAAGGGAGGCCCCTTTCAGACAGTAAAACAATGTTTTTAAATGAGAACTTTTGATGAGTGAACAACCAAAGGACTTTACTCTGTGTTCCTACCATTTTAGTCCTTTCTCATGGACTAAAGGACTCAAAGCACAACCTAAGCTTATTTCTTTATTTTGTTTCATTACTGTACTAATAAAGTTTAAGAGTTATCCTTACTCTACTGTCTGCTGCTTTGTGGTAAACCTGTCCAAGGACAGACTAGCAAAGTGGGGCGCCAGCTTTTTGGAGCTATATAAATGAAAAGTTGGCAGGGTCTGGCGACCCCCACAGCTTGCTTTTATTCTGCGCCCCTCCGAGGAGTGGTGAGCATAGAAGGGGCTGAGAGGGGGACGTTACAGCATCTTTGAAGTCTGTGCTGATCTTCAGCATGAACTTCAAAATCACTCCAAAATGACTCCGAAGCTCAGCAGAAATTTCAAAGATGCTCCAGAACTATTTTGCACAGACTTCGAAGTGACTTCAAAGTTACTTTGAAATGACTTTGAAGTGACTTTGAAGAGACTTCGGAGCCGCTTGGAGACTGCACCCTCTGTCCCTCCAAACAGCTGGGGTAACAGGCCAACCCCTCGTGGGTCGATCCGGATTTCCAAATGGGTGCTCCAGTGTTTCCATGGCTGGGAGGCTAGCACCTATTGCTATTTTGTGCTGGACCACCCATGGAAACACACTGGGTACTTACCTTAATTCAGATCTACTAGATCTGGATTAAGGGGAGTACCCATTCCCTAGATCCGGATCTTCTTAGATCCGGATTAAAGGAGTGTGGTGGCAAAACACCCATGGATGAGTATAAGTGGAACCTCCTCCCCTGCTATATTCTGCACTAACAATTCTTCCTTTTATGTGAGCTTCAAACAAAGCCTACAAAGCCACAGTCGTGGGGCAGAGGGGTACCTTCCTGTGCTCACCCACATCAAACAGTTCTGGATGGTGGTTAAATAGAGTTAGCAGCCAATATTATAGGGATGTGCACAAATATTCAATAACTCGAATATTCCATTCAACTCTGACAAATCTCGACATTCAAACTTGAATCAGATTTTCAAAAATCTGAATCTCGATACTGAAACTTGAATATGGATATTTGACAATCTGACACGGATTTTTGAATGATTTGAATGTGTAGATTCGTATCTCTCTTATACGAATCTTCCAGAATATTATCCGTATTTTGCACTTAAAATACAGGATCAAAACGGGATGCATACGGATTTTTCCGGCATGCACACAGATACAAACATACGGATTCGAATCTGATTTTAAGACATTCAAATCTTAAATATCCTAATTGAATAGGATTTTATGACATTCAAATCTACTCAGATCCAAATGTCAAAAATACACTTGTACACCTCCCTACAGTATTACGCTTGGTACTATATTAACTCAGAATGGTAATAAGAAGTTTTCTTATTGAGTCATGTTATGCCCATTCAGATGGGAGTAATAAGCAAAAAAGATCTGAAAGTAAGTTGTCAATTTTATTCCCTGGCAATAATTACTAGACTCCACACTACAGTAGTTCTGTGCAAATATAGTTCTGCAGCCAGTGTATGGTTGGAAGAAGTCAGCCTATTAGTTCCATAAAGAATATAGCAGCAGAGGCAGTAAAAATCTTCACTTTGCTTTAGAGATCATGATGCTGTTTCTGCCTCAGCCCGGACCTTGCCAATTAGCTCAGACAACACAACGATCACTTGAAAGATTAAGAAATAACAAGGTAGAAGCACAGACATACAAGGCAACTAGATTAAACATTCAGCTCTGTAAACGAGCACAGGCTTATAAGAAAGTGAAATAAAAAACAAACCCTTCAACTTTTTGCACAAGAGAGGAAGACGGAGAAGATTTCAAAAGATAATAGTAACTCCCCTCTTGATATCAGTTAGTGGTTACAGTGTGGATCATTGCTTGTTCATCACACTCTACTTGAAAAGCCAGAAATTTGGAGCCTTTGGAACTTAAGCGTTCTGCTTTATGTAGAACCTGTGGAAGGGTGAACCGTGTCTGGTTTGGAGACCTAAGCCATGGAGGGGGCAGAAAGCCCTGATGACTGAGCCCTTGCCCGTTAAAGAAAAGCTCAAGCAAAAAACAAAGACACCTCAGATGTAGCCTGCTAAGTTCCAGCTTTGTCAGCCACTTTGAGTCCCTTTAAATGGGTGAGAAAAGTGGGGTAGAAAAGCCAACTCTTCTTCTTCTTCCCTAAACAATATTGAAGGAAGGAAGGAAGGAAGGAAGGAAGGAAGGAAGGAAGGAAGGAAGGAAAGGAAGGAAGGAAGGAAGGAAGGAAGGAAGGAAGGAAGGAAGGAAAGGAAGGAAGGAAGGAAGGAAGGAAGGAAGGAAGGAAGGAAGGAAGGAAGGAAGGAAGGAAGGAAGGAAACCCCAGATGAAAGAAATCAGGAATAGAAGGCTACCTCACAATCCATGCTACCTTTGCTGAGTCTCCTTTCTTCAGAGGAGAGAGGAGGAGTTCCTACAGAAAAAGCAGCAGAAGGTGATTAGCTGAAAACTGTAAAAATGCTGAAAATCAAAAAGTTTGGTTAAGTCAATAAAGTTTATGACACAGGGATGATAATAATTTAATTTCCTTTCCCCACTTATAGCCTTCCAAGATCCATGTGTTTGGATGTATTATGGTAAAAGAAGTTCAAGTGGATGGCCTCATGCACTTTCCAGGTGCTATTTCTTATGTTCCTATACCATTCATTCTTTCTTTCTTTCTTTCTTTCTTTCTTTCTTTCTTTCTTTCTTTCTTTCTTTCTTTCTTTCTTTCTTTCTTTCTTTCTTTCTTTCTTTCTTTCTTTCTTTCTCTTTTGTTTCTTTCTTTCTTTCTGTCTTTCAATTTATTTTATATCAACTTTCGAATAAATTGTGCAAGTGCTGACTCTTCACTCCTTGCCAGTTCTTAACTGCCTATATAGTGGCTTTGCCGGCGACAAGAGAGCAGGGTGGGAATAAGTGTTGTGGGAAACCAGATGATCCCCCTCATTGCCATGGATTTTGGTGGCTTTGGTGATTTTATCATTAAAAGAAATGCCCAAACAATTGCAAGCACAGGGCACAGCGATCCCAGGGCGTGAACCCCCCCCCCCCCCCGCTAAGGACGCAAGCACCAATCTGCTCCCACAATAGCCTGGGAGTGTCCCCATGCTCCCAAAATAATCCGGGCTTGCCTCCTGAATTGCAGTGAGAACAGTTTTAACAGGAGTAAATTTACTGTGCATTTTGGCCATTTGCAACGCATGTAGCCCGATTTGGGGGCTTTGTCTGGGGACGCTCCACGGTGAGTGCACTTTCGAGTCACTACTTTTAGAGCCTGGGGACGCGGCCTAAGATACATGCTTCCTTGTATGCTATATCACTTTAGATTATGGTACTGACAGTCTGAGAACAATGAGAGAAACGTAACATTATCTCAGGAGGGAAATGCTTATTAGCACTCAAATGTTTTTTCAGACATCCTGGGACTATAGACTATAGACTGCATTGACGAACCGTTCTGAGCAAAGAAAGTAACATAAATTGCCCTCTTGCTGGCAGGCTTAAAAACTGCCATGTTTACAGACAGAGTCAGGTTATCTCACTGCTTCAAATAAATTCTCCCAGCTGCTTGGTACAAACCTATTCATAATTTTCACTATTTCTTGGTGGAGTCAAAGCATATATTAGGGCACTGGTTACCAAATTATCAGTTTTGAGTGATACTAATACACTTATATTTCATTTTGTCTTTACTAGTCTGAAGGCCAAAATGGGTGAACGCTGTAATGCTTGGATACAGAAAATGTAGATATAACAGGCTTAACTAGTGTGAATTAATGGAACACAACAGTTTCGGGCTGCAGACTCTATAGCAGTGGTTCTCAACCTTCCTAATGCCGAGACCCCTTAATGGAGTTCCTCATGTTGTGGAGACCCCCAACCACGGGGGTGGGGCAGCTGGAAGGTGGGAGGGAAGGGCAGTGGGAGACTTTCGTGACCCCTCTGAAAGGGTAATTCAACCCCCAAAGGGGTCCCGACCCCCAGGTTGAGAACCACTGCTCTATAGGAAGGACAAAGAAAGGTGTACTGGAAGAGGTGTTAGACTATATTAGAGAACTTTGAATCAAATTATCTTGAGGCCCCTAAAGGGGCAGATTGTTCCACAGAATCACTGTGGGTAAAGATATTGAGTAGATGTACTCACAGTTTATTTCATTGGCCATTAGGATAGGTGTACTATTACCCTCCTAATCAAGGTGTTCAAGGAAACCTGGAAACGGAGAAGGAAACCGGAGAAGCGTTCTGAAGAGGAAGAGGAAGACTTCAATTACTCACATATTATTAGATACTATTAAGTTACTGTGAACTGGCAATATTTGACCCTCAGGACACAGTGAGAGAAATAAAGGTAGTAGAACTGTTGTTTTTAATGCAGTAAAATTCAACATTTATAGGAGTGAAATTTTACATAGCAAGTCCAACAAGCTTTTGTTTCAAAGGGGGGAACTTTTCCAAATTGAGGAGACTGGTAAAAACAAACTTCAAAGGGAAGATCGAGAGACAGCAAACTCTCTTCAGAAAACCTGACTGTTGTTTAAAGCTATTTCTGCACTCATCTTTGATATTTCAGGCCAGGATAGGGTACCCTGATCTGAGATACAGAGTCCATCCCATGATAGGGGCAGAGTGTTGCTGGAACAGTACAAGTCTATCAGCATTTTGGTCAGCTCATCCCATCCCAGTCTTGGCTGCCAACTTCCAAACCTGGTCCTAACTGTCAGAGCCAGTGCCTGGGTTCTGAAGGTCAGGAAGAAAAGTTTCTCACTTTTGGAGTTTCCAAGAAGGCCTTTTCAGCACCTTTTTAAGTGTCCTGCTCCAGTGTGGGCTGGGCTAATCAAGGCCCATTGAGTTGGAACACAGGCAGTTGAGGGCAGAAAGGGCCTCAGATTCTTTTTGAGCGTCATTTCCTTTTGTAACTTACATTACTGTTATTATTTATCCGTCCGTCCGTCCGTCCATACATACATACATACATAGAGAGGTGCTGAGAGATTCTTTTTAGTGCTCCCTTGTACACTAATGTGGCTCAGTTACAATGTATTACTAAGCATTAAGAAAAGCACCTCCAGTGTTATGAAGAGGCCTCCATGGTTAATTAGCCTGGTCAAAAAAACTGTCAGGAGCAAAAAACATCCTGAAAGTTCAAAGCTTCTCCAAATGAATAAAAGAAAAGGAACATGAACCTTGGTAGAAGAAGTGAAAAAAAGGCAGTGGGAGAAGCAAAAAAAGAAAAGAAAAGAAAGAAAATTATGAGCATATTGTCAAACTTGAAGACTGATAATAAAAGATTGCTCAAATGCATTGAACCAGGAACTCAGCTGAGGAGGCTCTCAGACCCTTGGATGGTGATGGAGTCAAAGATGTGCTAAGAGAAGGAAAGGAAACTGTGGAGAAGCTGAATGAATCATTTCCATCTGCCTTCACACACAAACTGGGGGGAGATCTTAAGCCTAAGTAACCATTCTGAGGATGGATGTCTGAGGAACCGAGGTATACAGTGGTGATGAGGAGAAGTGGCGGTCTTATAAACACTTAAGTATCAACAACTCACCAAACACTGATCACACCTACCCAAAATTTATTTAAAGGCTTCCTTAAAGTTGAGATTGTGGACCTCGTAACAAAAACATGCAACTGGTCACTGTCCTCAACATATGTGGTTGGAGACTAGAAGATGGCTAACGTAATTCCAATAGTTAACAAGGACCCCTTCTGCACTTAGCACCCTTAATCCAGATCAACCACAGGCAGAGGCATCTGCATTAAGTGGGCTGGATGGGGGCAAATGTGTCCTAAGATGTGGTGCAATCCAGATGCCTTAGCCCTGTTCTGTATCTGTGAATACAAACTAGTGGCAACAGTGGCCCCCACACCCAATACAGCTGGTCCACATCCCCATCCATCACTGCTTCCAGGTACCAGGGGTGTCTTCACAGGCACTGCAAAGACGCATTTGCTATCAACACAGCTGTTTTTCCAAAGGGACTGCAAAGGTGTCTTTCCAGTTTTGCTTCCCCTCACCACCTAGCCCACCCTGGGGAAAGTGTGAGCAATCTTCTCCTTACCTTACCACAGCCAGGCCGATTCTGGCTGTAGAATCCCACTTCGTCTTGCGCCTATGTCCGACGCTCTTCCAGATTGGCCAGGGCTGTACCTGGCTTCAGGAGACTCTCTGCGCAGGCACGTGGCCCTGGCCAATGCATGCCTCCCGATTGGCCAGGCCCCCGTGCCTGCACAGAGAGCCTCCTGAAGCCAGGAATGGCCCTGGCCAATCAGGGAGGGCCCAGTTAGGGACCCTTTCGCAGTGTGGACGCAACCGAAACGGATGTGTCTTAACTGTGAAAGCACACATTAAGTACCCTTTAAGACTACCTTGAATGTAGTTTTCCGGTAACCCAGTTTAAGGGGCACTTAGCACACATTAGTGACACATAACACGGGAGTCAATGCAGAAGCGGACCCACTGATGTGTCCCTAATGTGTGCTGCAGCGCAGACGGGGTTTTACACATCTGTCCTTAATGGGTACTTAATGTGTGTTAAGGGTCCAATGTAGAAGCACCCTTTAGAACATAAGAACATAAGAGAGGCCCTGCTGGATCAGGCCACAGCCCATCTAGTCCAGCATCCCGTCGCATACAGTGGCCCACCAAATGCTCATGGGCATCTCAAGCAGAGACAAGGACAAACCTTTTCCTGCTCTTGAATCCCAGCAAATGGCATTGGAAGCATCTTGCTTCCGCCCCCACACCCAGCCTGAAAGATATACCTAGGCATACATTCTAGTACCCAACATCTGTCGTCCATAAATTTGTCTAACCCTACCTTGAAGTGATCTAGACTTGTAGCTGTCACCACCTCTTCCGGCAGCACATTCCATAAACCGATGACCCTCTTGGTGAAGAAATACTTCCCCTTGTCAGACCTGACTCTCCTACCCATCAGCTTCATAGATGCCCCCTGATTCTAGTGTTGTGCAAGAGAGAAAAGAAGTTTTCTGTATCTACCTTTTCTATACCATGCATAATTGTATATACTTCAATCAGGGGCCTAGACATGGCAGCCTGATTTCGTAAGGGAGGTGTTCCAGACCCTTAATCATTCTGATTGCCCTTCTATTCACCTTCTCTAGTTCCACAATATCCTTTTTGAGGTGTGGTGACCAGAATTGTACACAATATTCCAAATGTGGCCTCACCATAGATTTATAAAGAGGCAAAATGACACTTGCTACCTTTTTGCTGCTGATGCACATTGGGATGACACCTTCATTGAACTGTCCACCAAACCCTGAGATCCCTTTCCTGGTGTGTTGCAGAAAGCTCAGAACTCATCAGTTGATATACATAATTTGGATTTTTGGTCCCGATGGTCACTGAGAGGGTTTGCAGCACCCTTGGGACTTCTAGGCCTTGGACTCCCGGGACAGAGGGACGGGGATAGAAGGGAGGTCTTGCCTCTGACACAGAGGGAGATCACGGTGCACAGAATAACTGTTTAATTGGAGCCAGAATGAGACAGGGACCTGCGGGGTAGATGGAATTGTCCGGAGGCAAATGTTACCATACTGAACGATAGAGGGAATCTGCTGCAGAAAGCTCAAGGGCAAACAGGATTTACTAGAGGGCTTACTTTAAGGTCTTCAGATCCAATTCTTCAGTTCATTTATTATTGCGGGAATTTTCTTATTCTCTTTACTTTGAATTTTCTCTTCATTGATGACAAACCAGAAGATGGTAGAGATGGTCAGCCGGCATCTACTCAGCCCCACCCTGCTCGGCCTCAGGACCAGACATTTCCTCAACCGGTGGATCCGCTGCCCTAGTCTCTTTGCCATCTTTCAGGCTGTGGGGGAGGGGGAGAGGAACTGGGGCGATTCTAAGGCCATCTGCCGGGACTGGAGAGCAGGAGAAGATTTGTCCTTGTCTCTGCTTGAGATGCCCATGAACATATGGTGGCCCACTGTGTGCGACAGGATGCTGGACTAGATGGGCTGTGGCCTGATCCAGCAGGGCCTCTCTTGTGTTCTTATGTTCTTATGTTGTGATGGGAGCAGCTGGAAGAGGGAGGGGCACTACTGGGAGGAAGATGGCAGAGCCCAGCCTACTGCCTCTTCTCCACTCCTCTCAGGCAAGATGGTTCCTAGCCTTGATAGATATTCTAGGTTTTTAATGACTGAGTTGAATAAAATTGTATTTTAACATGGTAATACATTTATCTCATCTACCACTGGCTTATTGGACGGATGGCTTTACACAATGGCTTATTGACCCCATTAAGGCTACACTTTGACCAGCACCAAGAGCTCCCTGCAGCTGTTATACTGCCCATCAATGTTCATCCTTAGTTAAGCAAAGGTTCTTTGTTTAAAATTATGAGTTTGGGTCATTTATTACGATGCACACTACGGAGGCACTTTGGAAGCGTAGTGAAGACAGTTACAGGTAGGCAAGGGGTGGGGCTCAGTAAGCTGCCTGGAAGGGAGGCGGGGAGTGAGTCAGAGCATTCCACCAGCCAATCAACGAGCAGAAGGCTCTCAAGGGGGGAGGAGGTCCTTGAGCAGGAAAAGAGAAGCCTAATGGGAGTTGGGAGGGGAGGGAGATAGAGCAGGGTGTTGACAGTGGGAGACAATGGAAGCAGGGAGTGAGAGAAGAGTGGGTAGGAGTGGACTCTGGATGAAGAAGGGAATGCAAAGTAGTTAAATAGAGTCCTGAAGGAAGGAGTGCAGTCAGATTGCTTTTGTGCTTGAGGTTCACGCAAGCAATGTCATATCAAAGAACTCTTATTGTCCGGAAACTACTCCCCACTTAATAAAAAGGGATTAGAGATAGAGAAAGTGACGCACTTTGCTGTGGTAGGGAGACACACGAAGCAATTGAGCAGAAGAAAGAGAAATATGGTACCTACTGAATTATAGCAAAATAAGCACACTACGTTGAACACCTATGTTCATTTAGTAGTCCCCTGATTTTACATTTTAAACCATTCGACCACTTAGCCCACAGCGAAGGGGTGGTTTCGCACCATCCCCCCCTCTCCATAGAGGCACTATTCCCCCCCCCACTTTCTTCCTCCATCTTTCATCCTTATCATGCTTCCTGCCTTCCCCAATGTTCTCCAAAAGACAGAGGAAATGGATGTGGGGAGCAGCGCGAGAGGGTCACAGGCGGAAGGGGCAGGGAAGTGGGGAGAGAGGGTGACAAGCAGAGGAAAGGGGTGGGGGAGTGGGTGTGAGGGGGAAGAAAGGGGCAGGAGAGTGGTGGGGGAGGGTGACAGGCAGAGGAAAGGTGCAGGGGAAGGTAAATGGCTGATTGAGGTGGAGGAGATTGGCGTTCTGGTGCTCCCATTAATAAATATTCCGATTTTAGCAGGGTTCCACAGTGAGTCCTGTTAAGACCCGAAAAGGGATTCCCCAGATTATTCGCAGAAATGGGGAATCCCGTGAAAGTGTCAGGACCTTGGACCCTCGAGCCTGATTCTGGCCGGTGCAAAGGGCAGGTGGAAAGGCACGCACAGTCTTCATGCAGGACAGTACCGAAATATCTCCAACAAGTAGATAAGTCCACCATTACTAGGATTGATTTAAGTCTTACCTCACTTCTCACCCCAAGAGAAGGATTTGCAGAGGAACTCTAGGTCTCCATAGGATGTCGGTGACAGCTCTCTGGCGGTATGTGTGTGTGGCCCCAGAAGCCCCCCGGGTATTGGAGGCTAGAACCACTTCTCCCTGATTGTGCCTTCTGGGTAGGAAGCTTCGAGAATATCATTCTTCTGGCTGTGGGAAGGAGACCCCTTAGCATTCTGCTGCTGGATTCTTCTCTTCCTCAGCTGGTCTCCCCAGAGTCTCCCCCAAGGCATTCCCTAGCCCGTCTGGAAGACGACAGACATGAGAGGCAGCCATAGCGCCAGGCTCAACTCTCCTCCAGCGCCCCCCCCAATGCCCCCCTTGCTCTCAGCTCTAGCCCCTCCGAGCAGAAAAAAGAAAGAAGAGGCATTAGACTCTCGTTGACAGAAAACAGCACGTTTATTTCCTGAGTAACTCTTGTACTTTGCGTAAAGTGCCTTCTCCAGAGCCATCGGTTCCTCAGAGGGTTCACACCTTGCAAAAACGGATACCTCGAAGGGACCAGGAAGAGGACAGAGCCAGACGCGGGAGCCTCTTCCAGTCCTACTGCCGTGACAGCGATCTTCCTGAGCCTCTCTCTCTCTTACTCAGTGTCATCTGACGAGGTACCTGGGAGGCAAAGAGCAGAAGAGGGGAGAGAATGAGGCTGGCATGCTTTGCTTGTTCTGCCTGTTATTAGGTGACTTGTGGCGGGTGCTCTCTCCTCCTTGGCTTCAGCCATGGGGAGCAAAGGGTGCCAGAGAATGTTCCTCCTTCTGATCCTGCCCATATCCCTTCAGGCACATAAGACAAGTTTCCAATTTCCCCCTCATGCTAAAAAGCTTCTGGACTTACTATAGATATAGCTCGTCATGACCTCTGCGAGGTCATACCCAGATGTACGCCAATGAACAGCTCCCTCGCCTCTCAGGTAAGTCTCCATTCCTTGAGAAGAATGTAAAGGGGCCATCAAGAACTTTTCCTTCCAGGTGAGGTGAGAGCCTGATGGCCCTGAGGCCATTCCCATGGGCAGGTTCCCTCCTGGCCGATGTAGAGAGACCGAGAGCAGACCCATATTGTCCAGGCCTCCTTCTCCCTTGCTGAGCCCTCCCTTTGCCCTTTCTTTCCTCACCAGAGGTGTTTGACGTGGCCAGAGACAGTTCTCCCACGCTGTCACGGCAGTAGACGATTGAGATGCGTGGTTCCTTGCCCTCGGCTTGACTCTGCTCCCCTTCAGGGCAAGGAACCACCTTCACCGATCTACAACAGGGGCATATTGAGTTCCTCAGCCTCTTCAGCCTGTGAAAGAAGCAAAAGAGGGAGACCTTTTTGAGCTGCATGTGGTCCAAGGGAGGGCCAAAGCGTTCTCTTGGAAACCCAAGACCTGCCTCAGAGTCAACCCTTTGGGAACGGGCAGGACCCAGGCATGGCTGGTATGGGAAGTTTACAGCTCGGTGTCAAACAATCCTCTTTACCTCTGCAAGACTGAGAGGCAACGTTGCTTTATAGTCCCCATCCCTAGCTAACTAAAGACCTGACTAGCTAAAGATCAAACAAACAAACAAACAAATAAACAAGTAAACACGCTCAATAAACTACAAGCTAACTAAGGCTATCGCTAAATAACTAACCCCTGTAAGAAATAAAGAAAAACCACTGACTAACAGACCCTACCACCCCCACCCCCACCCCTCCGCCAACTTTCTACCAAATCTAACCCTCTACTTACTAAGAACTCAAAAAAACAAAAAAACAACAACAACAAAACAAACCACCTATCTCCTCCAATCCTCCTCCACCACCTCTATCTCCTGCTCGCTCTCTAACTCTCCTCTCCACCCTCTCCTACGCCTGCTCTTCCCACAAAGAACTTGGCTTGCCAGGGTCCTGGGAAGTCACCTGGCGCAGAGGACGCATCACAATGGCACCTAGGAGAGAACCCGCCAATCACACATCTCACTATGAGAAACCAAGGAGCCATTCAGGGTCCAAGCATGGGGAGGGGGGGGGACCTGGTATCAAAGCTAGCAGAGACTAGGGGTGTGCGACACCCCGGGCTTGTTAGTTTTGCTCCCCTAATTTCCCTTTTTGTGGGAAATCTCCCTTTGTCCTCACCCACACCTGGAGCAGAATCCAGGAGGGATCCCCAAGGGAGATGGGAACAACTGACTCTAGGCCTGGAAGTTCTTTCCCATCCTCTTACTCAGAGGGTGAATCCCAACAGCAAGCTTATTTTGCTTTCCCTAAACCAAAATAATAGAACCGGATGCAAACGTGAATTTGCCTCTTCCCATTACTTTTAACTTAATCGTGTTGGATCCGGATTCTGAGCATCGTACGTGGGGTACGTGCCTCAACGTGGGGACTCAACTGGCTACTTTTTAAAAGCAGCTTTTCGGGCCTGCCCTGCCTTGTTCCTCCTGGCAAGGATGCGCCACCTATAAGGGACCCCTTCTCCGAGCCTAACTGGGTGGCTGGGTGGCTGCCGCTTCCATGGATGTAGGAAAAATGGCAGTGGGGAGCCAGCCAGCGATTCATTCCCCTCCTCTCCCCATTGCTCAGGGCACACAGCAGCAGTGGCAAGTAAAGCCCCTTTGCTTTAAACATTCACTCAGAACTTCAGCTGCTTCCCTCCCTTCCTTTCCCTTTCTAAAGTCAGAACTTTTGGAATTGTGCAAAATTGCATCATTGTTATCAGGATGAAGTAGTTCCATAGCTACAGTGTAGTGCTCCTGTTAAGGGTGGATTTTTAACACTGAAATCACTGTGGCCGTGTCACTGTGGCATTCTTAACAGCGATTCAAAACGTTTTCAATCCTCAGAGTCCGCACGGCAGTTTGGCTTAACACGCGTCCCCCGTGTTAAACCATTCCAAAGCGTGGTGAATCTCAATCCTGGGTTCAACAGGTCTCACTCCAGATCGTGCGCTTGAAACGTTTTATATTATTTACTGTGTGGACAGTACCGTTTTAAGGGATGAGAATCCATGTTTAGGTTTTCCCTCTCCCAATAGCTTGCTTCCAAAGACAGTGATTTCACTGTAAAAATCCCCTTAACAGCGATTGCTACACTCTAGCAATGGAACCACTTCACACCTTGATGGTTGGAATAACAATGTTGCAATTTTGCACAATTCTAAAAGTTCTGATCTTTACAAAGTGAAAGGGAGGAAAGCAGCTGAGGTTCTGTGTGAATGTTCAAAGCAAAGGGGCTTTACTTGCCACTGCTGCTGTGTGCCCTGAGCAATGGGGACAGGAGGGGAAAGAATTGCTGGCCGCCCACTGCCATTTTTCCTCCATCCACGGATGCGGCAGCCACCCAGCCACACAGTTAGGCTCGGTGAAGGGGTCCCTTATGGGTGGTGCGTCCATGCCAGGAGGAAGAGGGCAGGGGAGCCCCGAAAAGTGGCTTTTAAAAAGTAGCCACATGAGTCTCCCCTTGAGACACGTCCCCCACGTACGATCATCAGAATTCGGATCCAACGCGATGAAGACTGAGGATTGAAAAGGTTTTTAATTCGAGATAAGGTTGGCGTGAAGACACGGCCAGAGTGTGAAGTCTGTGGTGCCCCTGCGGTTGAAGTTAGGATTCCCCTCCTGTTTGGATGCCAATTATCCAGAAACTTGTCAAAAATAAACAACTTTGGCAGATGCTCTTTATAATGATTGGCTGTTTTAACCAAGTTCTGGCTACTTCATTTTAACTTTCCGCTTTATGTATTTGTTTTAGTAGAACAGATTGCATGTATAAACCTATGGATTCACAGGGATTTGGATGTAGTACTGTTTGAAAGGGGCGTGTGTGTTTCTGCCACAGATTTTCCTCCTTTGCTCCTGATGTAGCCCAAAGTAAAGGTGCCCATGCGGATGCTCCGAGGCAAAACAAGCTTAACTTCAGCATATTTTCGGCATGGAGACACACCCTGGATTGTTAAGTGCCCTGCGATTTTGACCTGGGCAGTGTAGCAGTTAACCAACCAAGCCCTCGAAAGGGTGCTCATTGCTTAGTGTCGTCCTGAGACTCAAGAAGGGCTGCTCGTCCCTCTCCCAGGCTTACAGCCTTCGATCAACCTGCCTCAGCTTCTGTGGAGCCCAAGTCTGATTAATGTACCTGTTATATCTTTTATTGCATATGTGGTTATGTTATATAATGTACTAAGAGGAAAAGGCACTGACCAGGAAGGTTAGAGAACAGATGAGGAGGGGCTATGCCCAGCTCAATTAGCATATTTAAGAAAGGGGGGGGGCAGCCCAGAGAGCAACTAACCAATCAGCAGGGATGGAACCCTGGCAGAGGCTATAAATAGGGCCTTCCTGTCAGAGCTGTTGTTCTGTGACTGGGGCTAGACTTAGGTAGAAGTTAGCCAGTACAGATCCGGGTCCTGAGGAGAATCCAGATAGGGATTAGGCAGAGTCCTGAGTTAGGAAAATGAGTTAAAGTGAACTGCTTGTGTTAAAGTTGAACTGACTTAAAAAGTGTAAAGCATTAAAGTTACATTTACATTTGTTTTAAAGACTCTGCTTGAGGCCTGTTTCTGGCTCAGACACTCAAGGGAGGGGGAAAGAGTTGTCGTAGTAACGTAACAGTAATAGTGTAACCTAAGTGTTGGAGCTCGGCTCAGAAGGAGGAAAAGGCCTAGAAACCTGCTATTTAAAAGAGAACTTGAAGTCCATGTCTGTAGTGGCAGAACTGAAGAGAGTTGGATGCCCGGCTGGGGCCTAGTTTTTGGTGGCTGCCGGTCGGGGTCATCACAGCTTCTGTGTCGAATGAGAGGGACTTTTCACTAGTGATGGAAATTCAGTCAAAGGACATTGATATGATATGTTCATTTATTATTTAATTATTTGTATTTCTTTCCCGTCCTGTACCCGGAGGTCTCAGGGCGGCTTACAATCTAAAGAGACAAGAAACAAAAGGAAAATGGTGTGGGAGGGAACAAGGAACAGCAAAACGCAAGCACCTAAGGTCTTCAGATCCAAATCTTCATTTATTGTTGCTGTTATTTTCTTATTCTCTTTACTTTGAATTTTCTCTTTATTGATGACCAACCGGAAGATGGTCGAGATGGTCAGCCGGCATCTACTCAGCCCCACCTTGCTCAGCCTCAGGACCAGACATTTCCTCACCTGGTGGATCTTCTGCCCTACTCTCTCTGCCATCTTGTGATGGAAGCAGTTGGAGGAGGGAGGGGCACTACTGGGAGCAAGATGGCTGCCCCTTCTACACTCCTCTCAGGCAAGATGGTTCCTAGCCTTGATATATATCGGTGATGGCCAACCTATGACACGTGTGTCACAGGTGACACGCCAAGCCCTTTTAGGTGACACACCTGGTCACCCTGGCACCTGGGCAGGTAGTGCTTGCTTATTCTTGAAGTGTACGAAATACAAACTTTCAATTGAAGATTTAGCAAATGTAAAGAATTATTCATTTTTGCTTTTAATAAAATACATATATCAAAAATATAACTTTCTTACTAGAGCTACAAATATCACAAAATTATGGATATTTCTGGAAGTGACACAGCATCTGAGTTAAGCTAGGTTTTCTTGTGAATTTTGACACACCAAGCTCAAAAGGTTAGCCATCACTGATATATATTCTAAGTTTAGCATGACTAAGTTGAATAAAATTGTATTTTAACACTGTAATAGATTTATCTCATCTACCACTGGCTTATTGGACGGATGGCTATATACAATGGCTTATTGATGCCATTATGGCTACACTTTGATCAGCACCAAGAGCTCCCTGCAGTTGTAATACTTCCCACCAATGTTCATCCTTAGTTAAGCAAAGGTTCTTTGTTTAAAATTATGAGTGTGGGTCATTAATTACGGTCCACATTATGGAGGCGCTTTGGAAGCGTAGTGAAGACAGTTACAGGTAGGCAAGGGGTGGGGCTCACTCAGCTGCCTGGAAGG
Source organism: Aspidoscelis tigris stejnegeri (assembly GCA_023333525.1). Taxonomy (NCBI): domain Eukaryota; kingdom Metazoa; phylum Chordata; class Lepidosauria; order Squamata; family Teiidae; genus Aspidoscelis; species Aspidoscelis tigris. The sequence continues at coordinate 76,533,268 of JALMGA010000005.1, read as the reverse complement.
GAGGCGGGGAGTGAGTCAGAGAATTCTGCCAGCCAATCAGTGAGCAGCAGGCTCTCAAAGGGGGAGGAGGTCCTTGAGCAGGAAAAGAGAAGCCTAACGGGAGAGAGGTGGGAGTGGAGGGAATGCGAAGTAGTTAAATAGAGTCCTGAAGGAAGGAGTGCAGTCGGATTGCTTTTGTGCTTGAGGTTCACGCAAGCAATGTCATATCAAAGAACTCTTATTGTCCGGGAACTACTTCCCGCTTAATAAAAGGGGATTAGAGATACAGAAAGTGACACACTTTGCTGTGGTAGGGAAACAAACGAAGCAGTTGAGCAGAAGAAAGAGAAATATGGTACCTACTGAATTAAAGCAAAATAAGCACATTACGTTGAACACCTATGTTCATTTAGTAATCCCCTGATTTTACATTTTAAATAATTTGACCACTTAGCCCACAGTGAAGGGGTGGTTTCGCACCATCCCCCCCTCTCCATAGAGGCACTATTCCCCCCCCAATTTGTTCCTCCATCTTTCATTGTTATCATGCTTCCTGCCTTCCCCAATGTTCTCCAACAGACAGAGGAAATGGGTGTGGGGAGCAGCGCGAGAGGGTGACAGACGGAAGGGGCAGGGAAGTGCGGGAGAGGGTGACAAGCAGAGGAAAGTTGTGGGGCAGTAGGGGGAGTGGGTGTGAGGGGGAAGAAAGGGGCAGGGAAGTGGTGGGGGAGGGTGACAGGCAGAGGAAAGGTGCAGGGGACGGTAAATGGCTGGCAGAGGTGGAGGAGATTGGCATGGTGGTGCTCCCATTAATAAATATTCCAATTTTAGTAGGGTTCCACAGTGAGTCCTGTTAAGATCCAAAAAGGATTCCCCAGATTATTCCCAGAAATGGGGAATCCCGTGCAAGTGTCAGGACGTTGGACCCTTGAGCCTGATTCCTGCCGGGCCAAAGGACAGGTGGAAACACACGCACAGTCTTCATGCAGGACAGTGCGGAAATATCTCCAACAAGTAGATAAGTCAACCATTACTAGAATTGATTTAAGTCTTACCTTACTTCTCACCCCAAGAGAAGGATTTGCAGAGGAACTCTAGGTCTCCATAGGATGTCGGTGACGGCTCTCTGGCGGTATGTGTGTGTGGCCACAGAAGCCCCAAATGAGACTTCATGCAGAAAGGGCCTTCCAGGGGGAGGAGGGAGTCCGGGCTCATGCAGGGAGCAGAGAAATCCTCTTTAATGTTACATTAAGCCAGTATCGCTCCTTTCGAAAGCCTGAACGTGAGCTCTCCCACCCACTCTGTAACAAAACTGAGAAAGGAGGTAGTCTGTGAATGAAGAGGTGGCAACCATATGCTGATCCTGAGCAGGTTCCGCCGATTTCTGAAGGTCTCGCTCCCAAGATTAGAGCCTCCAGCAGGTACCCCATGAAAGGGAAGGTGACGTTTCGAGGCAAGGGGAGGAGGTGTCCGCCCTTCCGGATGGCCCCTTGGCCCTGACCTCTCGCTACCGATGGGCACCCCTGGGAGCAGGCACAAAGAACTTAATAAATGTTCTTTGGACTTAATGATTCTGGTTATATCAACTAGCCAACAGGAATGTAAGGCTTTAGCAGAACAGTTTGAACATCATAAAGTAGAACTCAATAAGATTATACCATCTAGTAAATTGAGTCAAAAATTGGAGGATATAGACCAACAGGTATCCCAACAGATGTCTGCATTGAAAGAACTCAAACTTAAAAAATTCCAGAGGGACCTTAGGGATTACCAAGAAGGAAAAGTGTACACCTGGAAATCCCGGACAGGCTCCCCTCATACTTACCACAGGAAGAAGGTTTCCTTTGACACCAGTTTGGAAACCAGTAGGGCAGACAGCAGTCCATTGAGTTCTACGTCTGACTCCTGTACCAACCTATCTTTGGAGAATTCTAGAATAAATCGTAGGCCTTTTTTAGCCAAACAGTCAGACTATCGGAAATCCAAGGACAGACAATCGGAAAGAAGAAACATGTACAAAAGCAGACACACCTTGAAACGCAGGTAGTCAATATATCTCAAGCCTCTATATCTGATCTTGAACTGCAGGTATTGAACAAGGGTTTGACCTTTGTTCCTACTCCCAAATATAATTCTTTTCATACCATGCGGGAAATTCACCAAATGTTCCGAAAAATCAGGTTGGCTAAATTTTTCTCGAGAGATGGTGTAACTAATGGCTATATGGGTACTTTGGACACGGATAAATACCATCATTTTCGCAAAAAGTCCTTTTTCAATCCCAATATTGATGACCCCCATATAAAAGTGTTCCAAGATCAAGTCCTTAAGGGCATACAGGAAATTTCAGATTTTAGACCAAAAAACTGGCATAATCTATAAAAGATACAACAAGAAACCTTGGAGAATATGTATAAGAGAACGGATATCATTATCAAACCAGCAGACAAAGGCGGAGCTATAGTGATATGGGGTAGAAAAGACTATGAAACAGAGGCACTTAGACAGCTTTCTAATACCAAGCATTATATATCCTGTTTAAAAGATCCTACAGGCGATATAGCTAAATCTATACGGATTGTCCTAGAAGAAGCATTGAACATGGGGTATATAAATAACAACACATATGAGTATTTATTGGACTCTCCAGGTAGAATTCCTTTGTTATATTTACTACCCAAAATACATAAAGACATCACACCGGTCCAGGGCAGGCCTATTGTCTCTGCGAGTGGTTCGATTTTGGAACCATTGTGTTCATACATTTCATATTTCCTTAAGCCCCTAGTCCGGGATATACCATCTTATATCAAGGACACCAAAGATTTTGTTACGTATATGGAACACTTTACACCACCCTCGGAAGACTTTTTTATGGTGACTTTAGATGTGGTATCTCTGTATACCAACATCCCTCAAGATGAGGCGTTGGAGGTATTAGAGTCGGCCTTGCTCTCCCATCCTAGGGGACTTCCTCCCATTCATTTTCTCCTACATTTGATTGAAATTACTCTAACTAAAAATTATTTCAAATTTGGTGATAAGTTTTACCTACAAACCTCGGGTGTGGCTATGGGGTGCAAATTTGCACCGGAATTAGCAAACATTTATATGGACCATTTTGAAAGATCTTTTATATTAAGCAATGGGTTTTTTTCGCCTTATATTAAAACGTGGAAGCGTTTTTTGGATGATATATTTTGCATCTGGGTGGGCACAGAACCTTTTTTGAAAGAGTTTTTTACATTCTTGAATGATATACATGATAGTATTAAATTTGAGATGTCGTACCATAGGTCGCTAGTACATTTTCTAGATGTCAGTGTATTGAAAAATGGGGATTCCTTTGAAACTTATCTTTATAGGAAACCAAGGGATGTTAATTCCTTTCTAAGATATGATAGTTACCACCCCAAAGCCCTTAGGGATAACCTTCCGTATTCCCAATTTTTACGCATCAGGAGGAATTGTAAAACCTTGGAAGCTTACCAAAAAGAATCTGAGATCACAGGGCTTCAGTTTTTGGATAAGGGATATCCTCCAAAGATCGTCCAAAGAGCAAGAGAAAAGGTGGCTCAACTAGACCGTAAGAAATTATTATCCGAACCCGTACCCTCCACCAAGAAGGATCGGGTGGTAATCCCATTGACCTTTCATACACATACTCACAAGGTCAAAGAAATCATTTTAAACAACTGGCATCTATTGGAAAATGTACCAGGATACAAAAACAAACCCATGTTTGCCTATAGACGGACCCAGAATATTAAAAACAAAGTGGTACGAGCCGAAGTTCTGCCTCCCAGAATACAGAGCACCCCATCTTTGAGGGGACATTTCATATGTGGGCATTGTTCCACATGCAGGAACAGTGGCAATGTGAAACGCTTCGTTAACCCAGTGGATGGCAGGACGTATGAAATTTACAAATTTTTCACGTGTGCCAGCAAAAATGTTGTTTACGTTATTGAATGTTCATGCAAACTTCTATATGTGGGCATGACTAGCCGATGCATTAGATCTAGGATTGTGGAACATAGAAGCTGTATAAAAAATCAGAAACTACAGGCTCCTATGGTAAAGCACTTTATGGAACATAACCACCCTGTTGATTCCTTTAAATTCTGGTGCATTGATGGACTACCCTACATTAAAAATATTAAACAATTACAGCTTTTGGAGCTCAAATGGATCCATCGTTTGAATTCAGAATCCCCTAAAGGTTTGAATGAAAATGTTAATTGGTTTATTTAATGTCCTTCTGTTTTACACCCTGATTCATCCCTGATGCCTGTTTGAGTCTTTGCAGGATTTTCCCCTTTTAGTATTAGACTATATAAGAGGCTCTCTGGCAGCACCAGGTCATTACTGATATTGAATTTGAGAGAGAAACTCACACACAGCTATTTGTGTATATATATTTTAATATTGGCCACTGAAGAAGACTTTTCTAGTCGAAACGCGTTTGGCCTATTTTTATCTATATTTTATCTATATTTTCTTTATTTTTCTGATTTTAATACATCTTTTGGCTGTGGCTTGTGGTTTACTTTTATTCCACTGTTTTACTTACAGTGAGTTTTTAAATTTGGTGCTTTATATTATATTATTTGATTTAGTTTATTTTTTATTTGCATTATTAGTGCATTTATTCTTTACATTATCAGTGGGGTCATTGTAACCCTTTTAGTAAATATCACATATATTTCTTTGGGGGGTATAGAACCCAATTGTTTGTTTTTTTACGAGGGGGGCTAGAACCACTTCTGCCTGATTGTGCCTTCTGGGTAGGAAGCTTCCAGAATATCCTTCCTCTGGCTGTGGGAAGGAGACCCCTTAGCATCCTGCTGCTGGATTCTTCTCTTCCTCAGCTGGTCTCCCCAGTGGCTCCCCAAGGCTTTCCCTGGCCCGTCTGGAAGACGATAGACATGAGAGATAGCCATAGCACCAGGCTCAACTCTCCTCCAGCGCCCCCCCAATGCCCCACTTGCTCTCAGCTCTAGCCCCTCCAAGCAGGAAAAAGAAAGAAGAGGCATTAGACTCTCGTTGACAGAAAACAGCACGTTTATTTCCTGAGTGACTCTTGTACTTTGCGTAAAGTGCCTTCTCCAGAGCCATCAGTTCCTCAGAGGGTTCACACCTTGCTGAAACTGATACCTCGAAGGGACCAGGAAGAGGACAGAGCCAGACGCGGGAGCCTCTTCCAGTCCTACTGCCATGACAGCGCCCTTCCTGAGCCTCTCTCTCTCTTACTCGGTGTCATCTGACGAGGTACCTGGGAGGCAAAGAGCAGAAGAGGGGAGAGAATGAGGCTGGCATGCTTTGCTTGTTCTGCCTGTTATTAGGTGCCCTGAGGCGGGTGCTCTCTTCTCCTTGGCTTTAGCCATGGGAAGCAAAGGGTTCCAGGGAATGTTCCTCCTTCTGATCCACCCATATTCCTTCAGGGACATAAGACAAGTTTCCAATTTCCCCCTCACGCTAAAAAGCTTCTGGACTTACTATAGATATAGCTCGTCACGACCTCTGCGAGGTCGTAGCCAGATGTACGCCAATGAACGGCTCCCTCGCCTCTCAGGTAAGTCTCCATTCCTTGAGAAGAATGTAAAGGGGCCATCAAGAACTTTGCCTTCCAGGTGAGGTGAGAGCCTGATGGCCCTGAGGCCCTGAGGTGTTTTTTTTTGGCATGGAGAGGCACCCTGGATTGTTAAGTGCCCTGCGATTTTGACCTTGGCTGGTACCAGTGAAACCAACCAAGCCCTCGAAAGGGTCCTCATTGCCAAGTGTCGTCCTCAGACTGAAGAAGGGCTGCCCGACCCTGTCCCAGACGTAGAGCCTTCTATCAACCTGCCTCAGCTTCTGTGTCAAATGAGAGAAACTTTTCACTTGTGATAGAAATCCTCACATCAAAGGCCATTGATATGACATGTTCATTTATTATTTATTTATTTGTATTTCTTTCCCATCCTGTACCTGAAGGTCTCAGGGCGGTTTACAATCTAAAGAGACAAGAAACAAAAGGAAAATGGTGTGGGAGGGAACAGGGAACAGCAAAAAGCAAGCACTCAAGGTCTTCAAATCCAATTCTTCATTTATTACTGCTGGAATTTTCTTATTCTCTTTACTTTGAATTTTCTCTTTATTGATGACCAACCGGAAGATGGTAGAGATGGTCAGCCAGCATCTACTCAGCCCCACTCTGCTCGGCCTCAGGACCAGATGTTTTCTCAACTGGTGGATCCGCTGCCCTAGTCTCTTTGCCATCTTGTGATGGGAGCAGCTGGAAGAGGGAGGGGCACTGCTGGGAGCAAGATGGCAGAGCCCAGCCTGCTGCCTCTTCTCCACTCCTCTCAGGCAAGATGGTTCCTAGCCTTGATATATATTCTAAGTTTTTAATGACTGAGTTGAATAAAATTGTATTTTAAAACTGAAATAGATTTATCTCATCTACCACTGGCTCATTGGATGGATGGCTATATACAATGGCTTATTGACCCCATTAAGGCTACATTTTGACCAGCACCAAGGGCTCCTTGCAGTTGTTATACTGCCCACAAGTGTTCATCCTTAGTTAAGTGAAGGATTTGCGGTTAAAATTATGAGTTTGGGTCATTTATTACGATGCACACTATGGAGGCGCTTTGGAAGCATAGGGAAGACAGTTACAGGTAGGCAAGGGGCGGGGCTCACTCAGCTGCCTGGAAGGGAGGCGAGGAGTGAGTCAGAGAATTCCACCAGCCAATCAGTGAGCAGCAGGCTCTCAAGGGGGGAGGAGGTCCTTGAGCAGGAAAAGAGAAGCCTAATGGGAGAGAGGTTGGAGTGGAGGGAGATAGAGCGGGGTGTTGACGGTGGGAGACGATGGAAGCAGGGAGTGAGAGAGGAGTGGGTAGGAGTGGACTCTGGATGAAGAAGGGAATGCAAAGTAGTTAAATAGAGTCCTGAAGGAAGGAGTGCAGTCGGATTGCTTTTGTGCTTGAGGTTCACGCAATGTCATATCAAAGAACTCTTATTGTCCGGGAACTACTTCCCGTTTAATAAAAGGGGATTAGAGATAGAGAAAGTGACACACTTTGCTGTGTCTGGGAGACACACGAAGCAGTTGAGCAGAAGAAAGAGAAATATGGTACCTACTGAATTAAAGCAAAATAAGCACATTACGTTGAACACCTACGTTCATTTAGTAATCCCTTGATTTTACATTTGAAATCATTCGACCACTTAGCCCACAGCGAAGGGGTGGTTTCGCACCATCCCACCCTCTCCATTGAGGCACTATTCCCCCCCCCACTTTGTTCCTCCATCTTTCATCCTTATCATGCTTCCTGCCTTCCCCAATGTTCTCCAAAAGGCAGAGGAAATGGGTGTGGGGAGCAGCACCAGAGGGTGACAGGCGGAAGGGGCAGGGAAGTGGGGAGAGAGGCTGACAAGCAGAGGAAAGGGTTGGGGCAGTAGGGGGAGTGGGTGTGAGGGGAAGAAAGGGGCAGGAGAGTGGTGAGAGAGGGTGACAGGCAGAGGAAAGGTGCAGGGGACGGTAAATGGCTGGCGGAGGTGGAGGAGATTGGCGTTGTGGTGCTCCCATTAATAAATATTCCGATTTTAGCAGGGTTCCACAGTGAGTCCTGTTAAGATCCGAAAAAGGATTCCCCAGATAATTCGCAGAAATGGGGAATCCCGTGAAAGTGTCAGGACGTTGGACACTCGAACCAGATTCAGGCCGGGCCGAAGGGCAGGTGGAAAGGGACGCAAAGACTTCATGCAGGACAGTACGGAAATATCTCCAACAAGTAGATAAGTCAACCATTACTAGGATTGATTTAAGTCTTACCTCACTTCTCAACCCAAGAGAAGGATTTGCAGAGGAACTCTAGGTCTCCATAGGATATCAGTGACGGCTCTCTGGTGGTATGTGTGTGTGTGGCCCCAGAAGCCCCACGGGTATTGTATCTGGGCAACTTGGTTTCCTGGGAGTGCCCCCCCCCCACTGGCTTAAGTGAAATCACAGTCTCCAGACTAGGGGTCTGCACGAATGTATTTTTTGCATTCAAATTTGAGTCGAATCAATTATTTTAACATTTAATTCGATTTGAATTTCAAGCTATCACAAGCCAGACCTGCAATCTGTGACCTGGTGCAGACTAGGCTGGGTCCCACGCAGGCCCAGTACTTATATGATAGGTCCTCATTTCAGGATATAATCCCAAATGAGACTTCATGCAGAAAAGGCCTTCAAGGGGGAGGCGGTAGTCCGGGCCCATGCAGGGAGCAGAGAAATGTTCTTTAATGTTGTATTAAGCCAATTTCGCTCCTTTTGAAAGCCTGAACGTGAGCTCTCCCACCCACTCTGTGACAAAACTGAGAAAGGAGGTAGTCTGTGAATGAAGAGGTGGCAACCATATGCTGGTCCTGAGCAGGTTCTGCCGATTTCTGAAGGTCTCGCTCCCAAGATTAGAGCCTCCAGCAGGGACCCCATGAAAGGGAAGGTGACGTTTCAAGGCAAGGGGAGGAGGTGTCCGCCCTTCCGGATGGCCCCTTGGCCCTGACCTCTCGCTACCAATGGGCACCCCTGGGAGCAGGCAGGAGGGGGGCTAGAACCACTTCTCCCTGATTGTGCGTTCTGGGTAGGAAGCTTCCAGAATATCCTTCCTCTGGCTGTGGGAAGGAGACCCCTTAGCATACTGCTGCTGGATACTTCCCTTCCTCAGCTGGTCTCCCCAGAATCTCCCCGAAGGCTTTTCCTAGCCCGTCTGGAAGACGACAGACATGAGAGGCAGCCATAGCGCCAGGCTCAACTCTCCTCCAGCGCCCCCCCAATGCCCCCCTTGCTCTCAGCTCTAGCCCCTCCAAGCAGGAAAAAGAAAGAAGAGGCATTAGACTCTCGTTGACAGAAAACGGCACGTTTATTTCCTGAGTGACTCTTGTACTTTGCGTAAAGTGCCTTCTCCAGAGCCATCAGTTCCCCAGAGGGTTCACACCTTGCTGAAACTGATAACTCGAAGGGACCAGGAAGAGGACAGAGCCAGACGCGGGAGCCCCTTCTAGTCCTACTGCCATGACAGCGCCCTTCCTGAGCCTCTCTCTCTCTTACTCGGTGTCATCTGACGAGGTACCTGGGAGGCAAAGAGCAGAAGAGGGGAGAGAATGAGGCTGGCATGCTTTGCTTGTTCTGGCTGTTATTAGGTGCCCTGAGGCGGGTGCTCTCTCCTCCTTGGCTTTAGCCATGGGGAGCAAAGGGTGCCAGGGAATGTTCCTCCTTCTGATCCACCCATATCCCTTCAGGGACAGAAGACAAGTTTCCAATTTCCCCCTCACGCTAAAAAGCTTCTGGACTTACTATAGTAGATATAGCTCGTCATGACCTCCGCGAGGTCGTACCCAGATGTACGCCAATGAACGGCTCCCTCGCCTCTCAGGTATGCCTCCATTCCTTGAAAAGAATGTAAAGGGGCCATCAAGAACTTTGGCTTCCAGCTGAGATGAGAGCCTGATGGCCCTGAGGCCATTCCCATGGGCAGGTTCCCTCCTCGCTGATGTAGAGAGACCAAGAGCAGCCCCATACTGTCCAGGCCTCCCTCTCCCTTGATGAGACCTCCCTTTGCCCCTTCTTTCCTCACCAGAGGTGTTTGAAGTGGCCAGAGACAGTTCTCCCACGCTGTCACGGCAGTAGATGATTGAGATGCGTGGTTCCTTGCCCTCGGCTTGACTCTGCTCCCCTTCAGGGCAAGGAACCACCTTGACCGATCTACAACAGGGGCATATTGAGTTTCTTAGCCTCTTCAGCCTGTGGGAGAAGCAAAAGAGGGAGACCTTTTTGAGCTGCATGTGGTCCAAGGAAGGGCCAAAGCGTTCTCTTGGAAACCCAAGACCTGCCTCAGAGTCAACCCTTTGGGAGCGGGCAGGACCCAGGCGTGGCTGGTATGGGAAGTTTACAGCTCGGTGTCAAACAATCCTCTTTACCTCTGCAAGACTGAGAGGCAACGTTGCTTTATAGTCCCCATCCCTAGCTAACTAAAGACCTGACTAGCTAAAGATCAAAGAAACAAACAAACAAATAAACAAGTAACCACGCTCAATAAACTACAAGCTAACTAAGGCTATCGCTAAATAACTAACCCCTGTAAGAAATAAAGAAAAACCACTGACTAACAGACCCTACCACCCCCAACCCCACCCCCACCCCTCCGCCAACTTTCTACCAAATCTAACGCTCTACTTACTAAGAACTCAAAACCAAAACAAAACAACAACAACAACAACAAAACAAACCACCTATCTCCTCCAATCCTCCTCCACCACCTCTATCTCCTGCTCGCTCTCTAACTCTCCTCTCCACCCTCTCCTACGCCTGCTCTTCCCACAAAGAACTTGGCTTGCCAGGGTCCTGGGAAGTCACCCGGCGCAGAGGACGCATCACAATGGCACCTAGGAGAGAACCCGCCAATCACAGATCTCACTATGAGCAACCAAGGAGCCATTCAGGGTCCAAGCATGAGGAGGGGGGGGGACCTGGTATCAAAGCTAGCAGATACTAGGGGTGTGCGACACCCCGGGCTTGTTAGTTTTGCTCCCCTAATTTCCCTTTTTGTGGGAAATCTCCCTTTGTCCTCACCCACATCTGGAGCAGAATCCAGGAGGGATCCCCAAGGGAGATGGGAACAACTGACTCTAGGCCTGGAAGTTCTTTCCCATCCTCTTACTCAGAGGGTGAATCCCCATAGCAAGCTTATTTTGCTTTCCCTAAACCAAAATAATAGAACCGGAAGCAAACGCGAATTTGCCTCTTCCCATTACTTTTAACTTAATCGTGTTGGATCTGGATTCTGAGGATCGTACATGGGGACACAACTGGCTACGTTTTAAAAGCCGCTTTTTGGGGCTGCCTGCCCTCTTACTCCTGGCAAGGACGCGCCACATATAAGGGACCCCTTCACCGAGCCTAACTGGGTGGCTGGGTGGCTGCCGCTTCCATGGATGGAGGAAAAATGGCAGTGGGGAGCCAGCCAGCGATTCTTGCCCCTCCTCTCCCCATTGCTCAGGGCACACAGCAGCAGCGGCAAGTAAAGCCCCTTTGCTTTAAACATTCACTCAGAACTTCAGCTGCTTCCCTCCCTTCCTTTCCCTTTCTAAAGCCAGAACTTTTGGAATTGTGCAAAATTGCATCGTTGTTATCAGGCTGAAGTAGTTCCATAGCTACAGTGTAGTGCTCCTGTTAAGGGTGGATTTTTAACACTGAAATCACTGTGGCCGTGTCCCTGTGGCAACCTTATCTCCGATTCAAAACGTTTTCAATCCTCAGAGTCCGCACGGCAGTTTGCTTAACACGCGTCCCCCGTGTTAAACCACCCCATAGCGTGGTGAATCTCAATCCAAATTTCAACAGGTCTCACTCCGGATCGTGCGCTTGAAACGTTTTACATTTTCTACTGTGTGGACAGTACCGTTTTAAGGGATGAGAATCCATGTTTAGGGTTTCCCTCTCCCAATAGCTTGCTTCCAAAGACAGTGATTTCAGTGTAAAAATCCACTTAACAGCGATCGCTACACTCTAGCGATGGAACCACTTCACACCTTGATGGTTGGAATAACAATGTTGCAATTTTGCACAATTCTAAAAGTTCTCATCTTTAGAAAGTGAAAGGGAGGAAAGCAGCTGAGGTTCTGTGTGAATGTTCAAAGCAAAGGGGCTTTACTTGCCACTGCTGCTGTGTGCCCTGAGCAATGGGGAGAGGAGGGAAAAGAATTGCTGGCTGCCCGCTGCCATTTTTCCTCCATCCACGGATGCGGCAGCCACCCAGCCACACAGTTAGGCTCCATGAAGGGGTCCGTTATGGGTGGTGCGTCCATGCCAGGAGGAAGAGGACAGGGGAGCCCCGAAAAGTGGCTTTTAAAAATTAGCCATTTGAGTCTCCCCTTGAGTCACGTCCCCCACATACGATCATCAGAATTCGGATCCAACGCGATGAAGACTCTGAGGATTGAAAAGGTTTTGAATTCGAGATAAGGTTGCCGTGAAGACACGGCCAGAGTGTGAAGTCTGTGGTGCCCCTGCGGTTGAAGTTAGGATTCCCCTCCTGTTTGGATGCCAATTATCCAAAACTTGTCAAAAATAAAGAACTTTGGCAGATGCTCTTTATAATGATTGGCTGTTTTAACCAAGTTCTGGTTACTTCATTTTAACTTTCCGCTTTATGTATTTGTTTTAGTAGAACAGATTGCATGTTTAAACCTATGGATTTTCATGCATACGGATGTAGTACTGTTTGAAAGGGGTGTGTGTGTTTCTGCCACAGATTTTCCTCCTTTGCGCCTGATGTAGCCCAGTGTAAAGCTGGCCATGCAGATGCTCTGAGGCAAAACAAGCTTAACTTCAGCGTTTTTTCTCGGCATGGAGACGCACCATGGATTGTTAAGTGCCCTGCGATTTTGACCTGGGCAGTGTACCAGTGAAACCAACCAAGCCCTCGAAAGGGTCCTCATTGCCAAGTGTCGTCCTCAGACTGAAGAAGGGCTGCTCCTCCCTGTCCCAGACGTAGAGCCTTCTATCAACCTGCCTCAGTTTCTTTGTCGAATGAGAGAAACTTTTCACTTGCGATGGAAATCCTCACGTCAAAGGACATTGATCTGACATGTTTATTAATTATTTATTTATTTGTATTTCTGTCCCGTCCTATACCCGAAGGTCTCAGGGCGGGTTACAATTTTCTATTAATCTTAGACAGGTCCCTGCCTTCAAACTTACAATTGAAAGAGACGAGAAACGAAAGGAAAATGGAGTGGGAGGGAACAAGGAACAGCAAAAAGCAAGCACTTAAGGTCTTCAGATCCAATTCTTCATTTATTATTGCTGGAATTTTCTTATTCTGTTTACTCTGAATTTTCTCTTTATTGATGACCAACCGGAAGATGGTTGAGATGGTCAGCCGGCATCTACTCATCCCCACCTTGCTCGGCCTCAGGACCAGACGTTTTCTCAGCTGGTGGATCAGCTGCCATAGTCTCTTTGCCATCTTGTGATGGGAGCAGTTGGAAGAGGGAGGGGCACTGCTGGGAGCAAGATGCCAGAGTAGCCCAGCCTGATGCCTCTTCTCCACTCCTCTCAGGCAAGATGGTTCCTAGCCTTGATATATATTCTAAGTTTTTAATGACTGAGTTGAATAAAATTGTATTTTAACACGGAAATAGATTTATCTCATCTACCACGGCTTATTGCATGGATGGCTATATCCAATGGCTTATTGACCCCATTAAGGTAACATTTTGACTAGCACCAAGACCTCCCTGCAGCTGTTATACTGCCCATCAATGTTCATCCTTCGTTAAGCGAAGGTTTTGTGTTTAAAATTATGAGTTTGGGTAATTTATTACGATGCACATTACCGAAGCGCTTTGGAAGCATAGCGAAGACAGTTACAGGTAGGCAAGGGGCGGGGCTCACTCAGCTGCCTGGAAGGGAGACGGGGAGTGAGTCAGAGAATTCCACCAGCCAATCAGTGAGCAGCAGGCTCTCAAGGGGGGAGGAGGTCCTTGAGCAGGAAAAGAGAAGCCTAATGGGAGAGAGGTGGGAGTGGAGGGAGATAGAGCAGGGTGTTGACAGTGGGAGACAATGGAAGCAGGGAGTGAGAGAGGAGTGGGTAGGAGTGGACTCTGGATGAAGAAGGGAATGCAAAGTAGTTAAATAGAGTCCTGAAGGAAGGAGTGCAGTCGGATTGCTTTTGTGCTTGAGGTTCACGCAAGCAATGTCATATCAAAGAACTCTTATTGTCCGGGAACTACTTCCCGTTTAATAAAAGGGGATTAGAGATAGAGAAAGTGACACACTTTGCTGTGTCTGGGAGACACACGAAGCAGTTGAGCAGAAGAAAGAGAAATATGGTACCTACTGAATTAAAGCAAAATAAGCACATTACGTTGAACACCTACGTTCATTTAGTAATCCCCTGATTTTACATTTTAAATAATTTGACCACGTAGCCCACAGCGAAGGGGTGGTGTCGCACAATTCCCCCCTCTCCATTGAGGCACTATTCCCCCTCCCCGCTCTGTTCCTCCAGCTTTCATTGTTTTCCCACTTCCTGCCTTCCCCACTGTTCTCCAACAGACAGAGGAAATGGGTGTGGGGAGCAGCGCGAGAGGGTGTCAGGCGGAAGGGGCGGGGAAGTGGGGAGAGAGGGTGACAAGCAGAGGAAAGGGGTGGGGCAGTAGGGGGAGTGGGTGTGAGGGGGAAGAAAGGGGCAGGAGAGTGGTGGGAGAGGGTGACAGGCAGAGGAAAGGTCCAGGGAAAGATAAATGGCTGGCGGAGGTGGAGGAGATTGGCATTGTGGTGCTCCCATTAATAAATATTCCGATTTTAGCAGGATTCCACAGTGAGTCCTGTTACGATCCGAAAAGGATTCCCCAGATTATTCCCAGAAATGGGGAATCCCATCAAAGTGTCAGGAGTTTGGACCCCCGAGCCTGATTCAGGCCGGGCCGAAGGGCAGTTGGAAACGCACACATAGTCTTCATGCAGGACAGTACAGAAATATCTCCAACAAGTAGATAAGTCAACCATTACGAGGATTGATTTAAGTCTTACCATACTTCTCACCCCAAGAGAAGGATTTGCAGAGGAACTCTAGGTCTCCATAGTATGTCAGTGACGGCTCTCTGGCGGTATGTGTGTGTGGCCACAGAAGCCCCCCCGGTATTGCATCTGGGAAACTTGGTGTCCTGGGAGTGCCCCCCACCCCACTGGCTTAAGTGAAATCACAGTCTCCAGACTACGGGTCTGCACGAATGTATTTTTTGCATTCAAATTTGAGTCGAATCAATTATTTGAAAATTTAATTCGATTTGAATTTCAAGCTATCACAAGCCAGACCTGCAATCTGTGACCTGGTGCAGACTAGGCTGGGTCCCACGCAACCTCAGCACTTATATGATAGGTCCTCATTTCAGGATATAATCCCAAATGAGACTTCATGCAGAAATTGCCTTCAAGGGGGAGGAGGGAGTCCGGGCCTATGCATGGAGCAGAGAAATGCTCTTTAATGTTACATTAAGCCAGTATCGCTCCTTTCGAAAGCCTGAACGTGAGCTCTCCCACCCACTCTGTGACAAAACTGAGAAAGTAGATAGTCTGTGAACTAAGAGGTGGCAACCATATGCTGATCCTGAGCAGGTTCCGCCGATTTCTGAAGGTCTCGCTCCCAAGATTAAAGTCTCCAGCAGGGACCCCATGAAAGGGAAGGTGACGGTTCAAGGCAAGGGGAGGAGGTGTCCGCCCTTCCGGATGGCCCCTTGGCCCTGACCTCTCGCTACCAATGGGCACCGCTGGGAGCAGGCAGGAGGGGGGCTAGAACCACTTCTCCCTGATTGCGCCTTCTGGGTAGGAAGCTTCCAGAATATCATTCTTCTGGCTGTGGGAAGGAGACCCCTTAACATCCTGCTGCTGGATTCTTCTCTTCCTCAGCTGGTCTCTCCAGAGTCCCCCTAGCACTTTCCCTGGCCCTTCTGGAAGATGACAGACATGGCAGGCAGCCATAGCGCCAGGCTCAACTATCCTCCAGCGCCCCCCAATGCCACACTTGCTCTCAGCTCTAGCCCCACCGAGCAGGAAAAAGAAAGAAGAGGCATTAGACTCTCGTTGACAGAAAACGGCACGTTTATTTCCTGAGTGACTCTTGTAGTTTGCGTAAAGTGCCTTCTCCAGAGCCATCGGTTCCTCAGAGGGTTCACACCTTGCAGAAACAGAAACCTCGAAGGGACCAG
This sequence comes from Aspidoscelis tigris stejnegeri, assembly GCA_023333525.1. Lineage (NCBI taxonomy): Eukaryota > Metazoa > Chordata > Lepidosauria > Squamata > Teiidae > Aspidoscelis > Aspidoscelis tigris. The sequence goes on along the minus strand of JALMGA010000005.1, from coordinate 76,517,545 downwards.
GAAGAGGACAGAGCCAGGCGCGGGAGCCTCTTCCAGTCCTACTGCCGTGACAGCGATCTTCCTGAGCCTCTCTCTCTCTTACTCGGTGTCATCTGACGAGGTACCTGGGTAGCAAAGAGCAGAAGAGGGGAGAGAATGAGGCTGGCATGCTTTGCTTGTTCTGCCTGTTATTAGGTGCCCTGAGGGAAGTGCTCTCTACTCCTTGCCTTTAGCCATGGGGAGCAAAGGGTGCCAGGGAATGTTCCTCCTTCTGATCCTGCCCATATCCCTTCAGGGGCAGAAGACAAGTTTCCAATTTCCCCCTCACGCTAAAAAGCTTCTGGACTTACTATAGATATAGCTCGTCATGACCTCCGCGAGGTCGTAGCCAGATGTACGCCAATGAACGGCTCCCTCGCCTCTCAGGTAAGTCTCCATTCCTTGAGAAGAATGTAAAGGGGCCATCAAGAACTTTGTCTTCCAGGTGAAGTGAGAGCCTGATGGCCCTGAGGCCATTCCCATGGGCAGGTTCCCTCCTGGCCGATGTAGAGAGACCTAGAGCACCCCATATTGTCCAGGCCTCCCTCTCCCTTGCTGAGCCCTCCCTTTGCCCCTTCTTTCCTCACCAGAGGTGTTTGAAGTGGCAAGAGACAGTTCTCCCACGCTGTCACGGCAGTAGACGATTGAGATGCGTGGTTCCTTGCCTTCGGCTTGAATCTGCTCCCCTTCAGGGCCAGGAACCACTTTGACCGATCTACAACAGGGGCATATTGAGTTTCTTAGCCTCTTCAGCCTGTGGGAGAAGCAAAAGATGGAGACCTTTTTGAGCTGCATGTGGTCCAAGGAAGGGCCAAAGCGTTCTCTTGGAAACCCAAGACCTGCCTCAGAGTCAACCCTTTCGGAGCTGGCAGGACCCAGGCGTGGCTGGTATGGGAAGTTTACAGCTCAGTGTCAAACAATCCTCTTTACCTCTGCAAGACTGAGAGGCAACGTTGCTTTATAGTCCCCATGCCTAGCTAACTAAAGACCTGACTAGCTAAAGATCAAACAAACAAACAAACAAACAAGTAAACACGCTCAATAAACTACAAGCTAACTAAGGCTATCGCTAAATAACTAACCCCTGTAAGAAACAAAGAAAAACCACTGACTAACTGACCCTACCACCCCCACCCCCACCCCTCCGCCAACTTTCTACCAAATCTAACCCTCTACTTACTAAGAACTCAAAACCAAAACAAAACAACAACAACAACAAAACAAACCACCTATCTCCTCCAATCCTCCTCCACCACCTCTATCTCCTGCTCGCTCTCTAACTCTCCTCTCCACCCTCTCCTACGCCTGCTCTTCCCACAAAGAACTTGGCTTGCCAGGGTCCTGGGAAGTCACCCGGCGCAGAGGACGCATCACAATGGCAGCTAGGAGAGAACCCGCCAATCACAGATCCCACTATGAACAACCAAGGAGCCATTCAGGGTCCAAGCATGGGGAGGGGGGGGGACCTGGTATCAAAGCTAGCAGAGACTAGGGCTGTGCGACACCCCGGGCTTGTTAGTTTTGCTCCCCTAATTTCCCTTTTTGTGGGAAATCTCCCTTTGTCCTCACCCACACCTGGAGCAGAATCCAGGAGGGATCCCCAAGGGAGATGGGAACAACTGACTCTAGGCCCTTTCTAAAGCCAGAACTTTTGGAATTGTGCAAAATTGCATCGTTGTTATCAGGCTGAAGTAGTTCCATAGCTACAGTGTAGCGCTCCTGTTAAGGGTGGATTTTTAACACTGAAATCACTGTGGCCGTGTCACTGTGGCAACCTTATCTCCCATTCAAAACGTTTTCAATCCTCAGAGTCCGCACGGCAGTTTGGCTTAACACGCGTCCCCCGTGTAAAACCACTCCAAAGCGTGGTGAATCTCAATCCTGGTTTCAACAGGTCTCACTCCGGATCGTGCGCTTGAAACGTTTTATATTATTTACTGTGTGGACAGTACCGTTTTAAGGGATGAGAATCCATGTTTAGGTTTTCCCTCTCCCAATAGCTTGCTTCCAAAGACAGTGATTTCAGTGTAAAAATCCACTTAACAGCGATCGCTACACTCTAGCAATGGAACCACTTCACACCTTGATGGTTGGAATAACAATGTTGCAATTTTGCACAATTCTAAAAGTTCTGATCTTTAGAAAGTGAAAGGGAGGAAAGCAGCTGAGGTTCTGTGTGAATGTTTAAAGCATAGGGGCTTTATTTGCCACTGCTGTAGTGTGCCCTGAGCAATGGGGAGAGGAGGGAAAAGAATTGCTGGCTGCCCGCTGCCATTTTTCCTCCATCCATGGAAGCGGCAGCCACCCAGCCACACAGTTAGGCTCGGTGAAGGGGTCCCTTATGGGTGGCGCCTCCATGCCAGAAGGAAGGGGGCAGGGGAGCCCCGAAAAGTGGCTTTTAAAAAGTAGCCAAATGAGTCTCCCCTTGAGACACGTCCCCCACGTACGATCATCAGAATTCGGATCCAACGCGATGAAGACTCTGAGGATTGAAAAGGTTTTGAATTCGAGATAAGGTTGCCGTGAAGACACGGCCAGAGTGTGAAGTCTGTGGTGCCCCTGCGGTTGAAGTTAGGATTCCCCTCCTGTTTGGATGCCAATTATCCAGAAACTTGTCAAAAATAAAGAACTTTGGCAGATGCTCTTTATAATGATTGGCTGTTTTAACCAAGTTCTGGTTACTTCATTTTAACTTTCCGCTTTATGTATTTGTTTTAGTAGAACAGATTGCATGTATAAACCTATGGATTCACAGGGATTCGGATGTAGTACTGTTTGAAAGGGGCGTGTGTGTTTCTGCCACAGATTTTCCTCCTTTGCGCCTGATGTAGCCCAAAGTAAAGGTGCCCATGCGGATGCTCCGAGGCAAAACAAGCTTAACTTCAGCATATTTTCGGCATGGAGACACACCCTGGATTGTTAAGTGCCCTGCGATTTTGACCTGGGCAGTGTAGCAGTTAACCAACCAAGCCCTCGAAAGGGTGCTCATTGCTTAGTGTCGTCCTGAGACTGAAGAAGGGCTGCTCGTCCCTGTCCCAGGCTTAGAGCCTTCGATCAACCTGCCTCAGCTTCTGTGTCGAATGAGAGGGACTTTTCACTAGTGATGGAAATTCAGTCAAAGGACATTGATATGATATGTTCATTTATTATTTAATTATTTGTATTTCTTTCCCGTCCTGTACCCGGAGGTCTCAGGGCGGCTTACAATCTAAAGCGACAAGAAACAAAAGGAAAATGGTGTGGGAGGGAACAAGGAACAGCAAAACGCAAGCACCTAAGGTCTTCAGATCCAAATCTTCATTTATTGTTGCTGTTATTTTCTTATTCTCTTTACTTTGAATTTTCTCTTTATTGATGACCAACCGGAAGATGGTCGAGATGGTCAGCCGGCATCTACTCAGCCCCACCTTGCTCAGCCTCAGGACCAGACATTTCCTCACCTGGTGGATCTTCTGCCCTACTCTCTCTGCCATCTTGTGATGGGAGCAGTTGGAGGAGGGAGGGGCACTACTGGGAGCAAGATGGCTGCCCCTTCTACACTCCTCTCAGGCAAGATGGTTCCTAGCCTTGATATATATATATTCTAAGTTTAGCATGACTGAGTTGAATAAAATTGTATTTTAACACTGTAATAGATTTATCTCATCTACCACTGGCTTATTGGACGGATGGCTATATACAATGGCTTATTGATGCCATTATGGCTACACTTTGACCAGCATCAAGAGCTCCCTGCAGCTGTAATACTTCACACCAATGTTCATCCTTAGTTAAGCAAAGGTTCTTTGTTTAAAATTATGAGTGTGGGTCATTAATTACGGTCCACATTACGGAGGCGCTTTGGAAGCCTAGTGAAGACAGTTACAGGTAGGCAAGGGGCGGGGCTCACTCAGCTGCCTGGAAGGGAGGCGGGGAGTGAGTCAGAGAATTCTGCCAGCCAATCAGCGAGCAGCAGGCTCTCAAGGGGGGAGGAGGTACTTGAGCAGGAAAAGAGAAGCCTAATGGGAGAGAGTTGGGAGTGGAGGGAGTTAGTGCGGGGTGTTGACAGTGGGAGACGATGGAAGCAGGGAGTGAGAGAGGAGTGGGTAGGAGAGGACTCTGGATGAAGAAGGGAATGCGAAATAGTTAAATAGAGTCCTGAAGGAAGGAGTGCAGGTTGATTGCTTTTGTGCTTGAGGTTCACGCAAGCAATGTCGTATCAAAGAACTCTTATTGTCCGGGAACTACTTCCCGCTTAATAAAAGGGGATTAGAGATAGAGAAAGTGACACACTTTGTTGTGGCTGGGAGACACACGAAGCAGTTGAGCAGAAGAAAGAGAAATATGGTACCTACTGAATTAAAGCAAAATAAGCACATTACGTTGAACACCTATGTTCATTTAGTAATCCCCTGATTTTACATTTTAAATAATTTGACCACTTAGCCCACAGCGAAGGGGTGGTTTCGCACCATCCCCCCCTCTCCATAGAGGCACTATTCCCCCCCCCAATTTGTTGCTCCATCTTTCATCGTTATCATGCTTCCTGCCTTCCCCAATGTTCTCCAACAGGCAGAGGAAATGGGTGTGGGGAGCAGCGCGAGAGGTTGACAGACGGAAGGGGCAGGGAAGTGGGGGAGAGGGTGACAAGCAGAGGAAAGTTGTGGGGCAGTAGGGGGAGTGGGTGTGAGGGGGAAGAAAGGGGCAGGGAAGTGGTGGGGGAGGGTGACAGGCAGAGGAAAGGTGCAGGGGAAGGTAAATGGCTGGCAGAGGTGGAGGAGATTGGCATGGTGGTGCTCCCATTAATAAATATTCCAATTTTAGTAGGGTTCCACAGTGAGTCCTGTTAAGATCCGGGAAAAGGATTCCCCAGATTATTCCCAGAAATGGGGAATCCCGTGAAAGTGTCAGGACGTTGGACCCCCAAGCCTGATACCTGCCGGGCCGAAGGGCAGGTGGAAACACACGCACAGTCTTCATGCAGGACAGTGCGGAAATATCTCCAACAAGTAGATAAGTCAACCATTACTAGAATTGATTTAAGTCTTACCTTACTTCTCACCCCAAGAGAAGGATTTGCAGAGGAACTCTAGGTCTCCATAGGATGTCGGTGACGGCTCTCTGGCGGTATGTGTGTGTGGCCCCAGAAGCCCCAAATGAGACTTCATGCAGAAAGGGCCTTCAAGGGGAAGGAGGGAGTCCGGGCTCATGCAGGGAGCAGAGAAATGCTCTTTAATGTTATATTAAGCCAATTTCGCTCCTTTTGAAAGCCTGAACGTCAGCTCTCCCACCCACGCTGTGACAAAACTGAGAAAGGAGGTAGTCTGTGAACTAAGAGGTGGCAACCATATGCTGATCCTGGGCAGGTTCCGCCGATTTCTGAAGGTCTCGCTCCCAAGATTAGAGCCTCCAGGAGGGACCCCATGAAAGGGAAGGTGACGTTTCAAGGCAAAGGGAGGAGGTGTCCGCCCTTCCGGATGGCCCCTTGGCCCTGACCTCTCGCTAGCAATGGGAATCCCTGGGAGCAAGCAGGAGGGGGGCTAGAACCACTTCTCCCTGATTGTGCCTTCTGGGTAGGAAGCTTCCAGAATATCCTTCCTCTGGCTGTGGGAAGGAGACCCCTTAGCATCCTGCTGCTGGATTCTTATCTTCCTCAGCTGGTCTCCCCAGTGTCTCCCCAAGGCTTTCCCTGGCCCGTCTGGAAGAGGATAGACATGAGAGGCAGCCATAACGCCAGGCTCAGCTCTTCTCCAGCGCCCCCCCCAATGCCCCCCTTGCTCTCAGCTCTAGCCCCTCCAAGCAGGAAAAAGAAAGAAGAGGCATTAGACTCTCGTTGACAGAAAACAGCACGTTTATTTCCTGAGTGACTCTTGTACTTTGCGTAAAGTGCCTTCTCTAGAGCCATCGGTTCCTCAGAGGGTTCACACGTTGCAGAAACAGATACCTCGAAGGGAAAAGGAAGAGGACAGAGCCAGACGTGGGAGCCTCTTCCAGTCCTACTGCCGTGACAGCGATCTTCCTGAGCCTCTCTCTCTCTTACTCGGTGTCATCTGATGAGGTACCTGGGTGGCAAAGAGCAGAAGAGGGGAGAGAATGAGGCTGGCATGCTTTGCTTGTTCTGCCTGTTATTAGGTGCCCTGAGGCGGATGCTCTCTCCTCCTTGGCTTTAGCCATGGGGAGCAAAGGGTGCCAGGGAATGTTCCTCCTTCTGATCCACCCATATCCCTTCAGGGACAGAAGACAAGTTTCCAATTTCCCCCTCACGCTAAAAAGCTTCTGGACTTACTATAGTAGATATAGCTCGTCATGACCTCTGCGAGGTCGTACCCAGATGTACGCCAATGAACGGCTCGCTCGCCTCTCAGGTATGTCTCCATTCCTTGAAAAGAATGTAAAGGGGCCATCAAGAACTTTGGCTTCCAGCTGAGATGAGAGCCTGATGGCCCTGAGGCCATTCCCATGGGCAGGTTCCCTCCTCGCTGATGTAGAGAGACCAAGAGCAGCCCCATACTGTCCAGGCCTCCCTCTCCCTTGATGAGACCTCCCTTTGCTCCTTCTTTCCTCACCAGAGGTGTTTGAAGTGGCCAGAGACAGTTCTCCCACGCTGTCACGGCAGTAGATGATTGAGATGCGTGGTTCCTTGCCCTCGGCTTGACTCTGCTCCCCTTCAGGGCAAGGAACCACCTTGACCGATCTACAACAGGGGCATATTGAGTTTCTTAGCCTCTTCAGCCTGTGGGAGAAGCAAAAGATGGAGACCTTTTTGAGCTGCATGTGGTCCAAGGAAGGGCCAAAGCGTTCTCTTGGAAACCCAAGACCTGCCTCAGAGTCAACCCTTTGGGAGCGGGCAGGACCCAGGCGTGGCTGGTATGGGAAGTTTACAGCTCGGTGTCAAACAATCCTCTTTACCTCTGCAAGACTGAGAGGCAACGTTGCTTTATAGTCCCCATCCCTAGCTAACTAAAGACCTGACTAGCTAAAGATCAAAGAAACAAACAAACAAATAAACAAGTAACCACGCTCAATAAACTACAAGCTAACTAAGGCTATCGCTAAATAACTAACCCCTGTAAGAAATAAAGAAAAACCACTGACTAACAGACCCTACCACCCCCACCCCCACCCCCACCCCTCCGCCAACTTTCTACCAAATCTAACGCTCTACTTACTAAGAACTCAAAACCAAACCAAAACAACAACAACAACAAAACAAACCACCTATCTCCTCCAATCCTCCTCCACCACCTCTATCTCCTGCTCGCTCTCTAACTCTCCTCTCCACCCTCTCCTACGCCTGCTCTTCCCACAAAGAACTTGGCTTGCCAGGGACCTGGGAAGTCACCCGGCGCAGAGGACGCATCACAATGGCACCTAGGAGAGAACCCGCCAATCACAGATCTCACTATGAGCAACCAAGGAGCCATTCAGGGTCCAAGCATGAGGAGGGGGGGGGACCTGGTATCAAAGCTAGCAGAGACTAGGGGTGTGCGACACCCCGGGCTTGTTAGTTTTGCTCCCCTAATTTCCCTTTTTGTGGGAAATCTCCCTTTGTCCTCACCCACATCTGGAGCAGAATCCAGGAGGGATCCCCAAGGGAGATGGGAACAACTGACTCTAGGCCTGGAAGTTCTTTCCCATCCTCTTACTCAGAGGGTGAATCCCCATAGCAAGCTTATTTTGCTTTCCCTAAACCAAAATAATAGAACCGGAAGCAAACGCGAATTTGCCTCTTCCCATTACTTTTAACTTAATCGTGTTGGATCTGGATTCTGAGGATCGTACATGGGGACACAACTGGCTACGTTTTAAAAGCCGCTTTTTGGGGCTGCCTGCCCTCTTCCTCCTGGGAAGGACGCGCCACATATAAGGGACCCCTTCACCGAGCCTAACTGGGTGGCTGGGTGGCTGCCGCTTCCATGGATGGAGGAAAAATGGCAGTGGGGAGCCAGCCAGCGATTCTTGCCCCTCCTCTCCCCATTGCTCAGGGCACACAGCAGCAGCGGCAAGTAAAGCCCCTTTGCTTTAAACATTCACTCAGAACTTCAGCTGCTTCCCTCCCTTCCTTTCCCTTTCTAAAGCCAGAACTTTTGGAATTGTGCAAAATTGCATCGTTGTTATCAGGCTGAAGTAGTTCCATAGCTACAGTGTAGTGCTCCTGTTAAGGGTGGATTTTTAACACTGAAATCACTGTGGCCGTGTCCCTGTGGCAACCTTATCTCCGATTCAAAACGTTTTCAATCCTCAGAGTCCGCACGGCAGTTTGGCTTAACACGCGTCCCCCGTGTAAAACCACTCCAAAGCGTGGTGAATCTCAATCCTGGTTTCAACAGGTCTCACTCCGGATCGTGCGCTTGAAACGTTTTATATTATTTACTGTGTGGACAGTACCGTTTTAAGGGATGAGAATCCATGTTTAGGTTTTCCCTCTCTCAATAGCTTGCTTCCAAAGACAGTGATTTCAGTGTAAAAATCCACTTAACAGCGATCGCTACACTCTAGCAATGGAACCACTTCACACCTTGATGGTTGGAATAACAATGTTGCAATTTTGCACAATTCTAAAAGTTCTGATCTTTAGAAAGTGAAAGGGAGGAAAGCAGCTGAGGTTCTGTGTGAATGTTTAAAGCAAAGGGGCTTTATTTGCCACTGCTGTAGTGTGCCCTGAGCAATGGGGAGAGGAGGGAAAAGAATTGCTGGCTGCCCGCTGCCATTTTTCCTCCATCCATGGAAGCGGCAGCCACCCAGCCACACAGTTAGGCTCGGTGAAGGGGTCCCTTATGGGTGGCGCGTCCATGCCAGAAGGAAGGGGGCAGGGGAGCCCCGAAAAGTGGCTTTTAAAAAGTAGCCAAATGAGTCTCCCCTTGAGACACGTCCCCCACGTACGATCATCAGAATTCGGATCCAACGCGATGAAGACTCTGAGGATTGAAAAGGTTTTAAATTCGAGATAAGGTTGCCGTGAAGACACGGCCAGAGTGTGAAGTCTGTGGTGCCCCTGCGGTTGAAGTTAGGATTCCCCTCCTGTTTGGATGCCAATTATCCAGAAACTTGTCAAAAATAAAGAACTTTGGCAGATGCTCTTTATAATGATTGGCTGTTTTAACCAAGTTCTGGTTACTTCATTTTAACTTTCCGCTTTATGTATTTGTTTTAGTAGAACAGATTGCATGTATAAACCTATGGATTCACAGGGATTCGGATGTAGTACTGTTTGAAAGGGGCGTGTGTGTTTCTGCCACAGATTTTCCTCCTTTGCGCCTGATGTAGCCCAAAGTAAAGGTGCCCATGCGGATGCTCCGAGGCAAAACAAGCTTAACTTCAGCATATTTTCGGCATGGAGACACACCCTGGATTGTTAAGTGCCCTGCGATTTTGACCTGGGCAGTGTAGCAGTTAACCAACCAAGCCCTCGAAAGGGTGCTCATTGCTTAGTGTCGTCCTGAGACTGAAGAAGGGCTGCTCGTCCCTGTCCCAGACGTAGAGCCTTCTATCAACCTGCCTCAGCTTCTGTGTCGAATGAGAGGGACTTTTCACTAGTGATGGAAATTCAGTCAAAGGACATTGATATGATATGTTCATTTATTATTTAATTATTTGTATTTCTTTCCCGTCCTGTACCCGGAGGTCTCAGGGCGGCTTACAATCTAAAGCGACAAGAAACAAAAGGAAAATGGTGTGGGAGGGAACAAGGAACAGCAAAACGCAAGCACCTAAGGTCTTCAGATCCAAATCTTCATTTATTGTTGCTGTTATTTTCTTATTCTCTTTACTTTGAATTTTCTCTTTATTGATGACCAACCGGAAGATGGTCGAGATGGTCAGCCGGCAGCTACTCAGCCCCACCTTGCTCAGCCTCAGGACCAGACATTTCCTCACCTGGTGGATCTTCTGCCCTACTCTCTCTGCCATCTTGTGATGGGAGCAGTTGGAGGAGGGAGGGGCACTACTGGGAGCAAGATGGCTGCCCCTTCTACACTCCTCTCAGGCAAGATGGTTCCTAGCCTTGATATATATATATTCTAAGTTTATCATGACTGAGTTGAATAAAATTGTATTTTAACACTGTAATAGATTTATCTCATCCACCACTGGCTTATTGGACGGATGGCTATATACAATGGCTTATTGATGCCATTATGGCTACACTTTGACCAGCATCAAGAGCTCCCTGCAGCTGTAATACTTCCCACCAATGTTCATCCTTAGTTAAGCAAAGGTTCTTTGTTTAAAATTATGAGTGTGGGTCATTAATTACGGTCCACAGTACGGAGGCGCTTTGGAAGCCTAGTGAAGACAGTTACAGGTAGGCAAGGGGCGGGGCTCACTCAGCAGCCTGGAAGGGAGGCGGGGAGTGAGTCAGAGAATTCTGCCAGCCAATCAGCGAGCAGCAGGCTCTCAAGGGGGGAGGAGGTACTTGAGCAGGAAAAGAGAAGCCTAATGGGAGAGAGTTGGGAGTGGAGGGAGTTAGTGCGGGGTGTTGACAGTGGGAGACGATGGAAGCAGGGAGTGAGAGAGGAGTGGGTAGGAGAGGACTCTGGATGAAGAAGGGAATGCGAAATAGTTAAATAGAGTCCTGAAGGAAGGAGTGCAGGTTGATTGCTTTTGTGCTTGAGGTTCACGCAAGCAATGTCGTATCAAAGAACTCTTATTGTCCGGGAACTACTTCCCGCTTAATAAAAGGGGATTAGAGATAGAGAAAGTGACACACTTTGTTGTGGCTGGGAGACACACGAAGCAGTTGAGCAGAAGAAAGAGAAATATGGTACCTACTGAATTAAAGCAAAATAAGCACATTACGTTGAACACCTATGTTCATTTAGTAATCCCCTGATTTTACATTTTAAATAATTTGACCACTTAGCCCACAGCGAAGGGGTGGTTTCGCACCATCCCCCCCTCTCCATAGAGGCACTATTCCCCCCCCCAATTTGTTCCTCCATCTTTCATCGTTATCATGCTTCCTGCCTTCCCCAATGTTCTCCAACAGGCAGAGGAAATGGGTGTCGGGAGCAGCGCGAGAGGTTGACAGACGGAAGGGGCAGGGAAGTGGGGGAGAGGGTGACAAGCAGAGGAAAGTTGTGGGGCAGTAGGGGGAGTGGGTGTGAGGGGGAAGAAACGGGCAGGGAAGTGGTGGGGTAGGGTGACAGGCAGAGGAAAGGTGCAGGGGAAGGTAAATGGCTGGCAGAGGTGGAGGAGATTGGCATGGTGGTGCTCCCATTAATAAATATTCCAATTTTAGTAGGGTTCCACAGTGAGTCCTGTTAAGATCCGGGAAAAGGATTCCCCAGATTATTCCCAGAAATGGGGAATCCCGTGAAAGTGTCAGGACGTTGGACCCCCGAGCCTGATACCTGCCGGGCCGAAGGGCAGGTGGAAACACACGCACAGTCTTCATGCAGGACAGTGCGGAAATATCTCCAACAAGTAGATAAGTCAACCATTACTAGAATTGATTTAAGTCTTACCTTACTTCTCACCCCAAGAGAAGGATTTGCAGAGGAACTCTAGGTCTCCATAGGATGTCGGTGACGGCTCTCTGGCGGTATGTGTGTGTGGCCCCAGAAGCCCCAAATGAGACTTCATGCAGAAAGGGCCTTCAAGGGGGAGGAGGGAGTCCGGGCTCATGCAGGGAGCAGAGAAATGCTCTTTAATGTTATATTAAGCCAATTTCGCTCCTTTTGAAAGCCTGAACGTCAGCTCTCCCACCCACGCTGTGACAAAACTGAGAAAGGAGGTAGTCTGTGAACTAAGAGGTGGCAACCATATGCTGATCCTGAGCAGGTTCTGCCGATTTCTGAAGGTCTCGCTCCCAAGATTAAAGTCTCCAGCAGGGACCCCATGAAAGGGAAGGTGACGTTTCGAGGCAAGGGGAGGAGGTGTCCGCCCTTCCGGATGGCCCCTTGGCCCTGACCTCTCGCTACCAATGGGCACCCCTGGGAGCAGGCAGGAGGGGGGCTAGAACCACTTCTCCCTGATTGTGCCTTCTGGGTAGGAAGCTTCCAGAATATCCTTCCTCTGGCTGTGGGAAGGAGACCCCTTAGCATCCTGCTGCTGGATTCTTATCTTCCTCAGCTGGTCTCCCCAGTGTCTCCCCAAGGCTTTCCCTGGCCCGTCTGGAAGACGATAGACATGAGAGGCAGCCATAGCGCCAGGCTCAGCTCTTCTCCAGCGCCCCCCCCCAATTCCCCCCTTGCTCTCAGCTCTAGCCCCCCCAAGCAGGAAAAAGAAAGAAGAGGCATTAGACTCTCGTTGACAGAAAACGGCACGTTTATTTCCTGAGTGACTCTTGTACTTTGCGTAAAGTGCCTTCTCCAGAGCCATCGGTTCCTCGGAGGGTTCACACCTTGCAGAAACAGAAACCTCGAAGGGACCAGGAAGAGGACAGAGCCAGGCGCGGGAACCTCTTCCAGTCCTACTGCCGTGACAGCGATCTTCCTGAGCCTCTCTCTCTCTTACTCGGTGTCATCTGACGAGGTACCTGGGTAGCAAAGAGCAGAAGAGGGGAGAGAATGAGGCTGGCATGCTTTGCTTGTTCTGTCTGTTATTAAGTGCCCTGAGGCAAGTGCTCTCTACTCCTTGCCTTTAGCGACGGGGAGCAAAGGGTGCCAGGGAATGTTCCTCCTTCCGATCCTGCCCATATCCCTTCAGGGGCAGAAGACAAGTTTCCAATTTCCCCCTCACGCTAAAAAGCTTCTGGACTTACTATAGATATAGCTCGTCATGACCTCCGCGAGGTCGTAGCCAGATGTACGCCAATGAACGGCTCCCTCGCCTCTCAGGTAAGTCTCCATTCCTTGAGAAGAATGTAAAGGGGCAATCAAGAACTTTGCCTTCCAGGTGAAGTGAGAGCCTGATGGCCCTGAGGCCATTCCCATGGGCAGGTTCCCTCCTGGCCGATGTAGAGAGACCGAGAGCACCCCATATTGTCCAGGCCTCCCTCTCCCTTGCTGAGCGCCCCCTTTGCCCTTTCTTTCCTCACCAGAGGTGTTTGACGTGGCCAGAGACAGTTCTCCCACGCTGTCACGGCAGTAGACGATTGAGATGCGTGGTTCCTTGCCCTCGGGTTGACTCTGCTCCCCTTCAGGGCAAGGAACCACCTTCACCGATCTACAACAGGGGGATATTGAGTTTCTCAGCCTCTTCAGCCTGTGGGAGAAGCAAAAGAGGGAGACCTTTTTGAGCTGCATGTGGTCCAAGGGAGGGCCAAAGCGTTCTCTTGGAAACCCAAGACCTGCCTCAGAGTCAACCCTTTGGGAACGGGCTGGATCCAGGCATGGCTGGTATGGGAAGTTTACAGCTCGGTGTCAAACAATCCTCTTTACCTCTGCAAGACTGAGAGGCAACGTTGCTTTATAGTCCCCATCCCTAGCTAACTAAAGACCTGACTAGCTAAAGATCAAACAAACAAACAAACAAATAAACAAGTAAACACGCTCAATAAACTACAAGCTAATTAAGGCTATCGCTAAATAACTAACCCCTGTAAGAAATAAAGAAAAACCACTGACTAACAGAAACTACCACCCCCACCCCCACCCCTCCGCCAACTTTCTACCAAATCTAACCCTCTACTTACTAAGAACTCAAAAAAACAAAAAGAAACAAAAAGAAACAAACAAAACAATCAAAACAAACAAAACAAACAAACCACCTATCTCCTCCAATCCTCCTCCACCACCTCTATCTCCTGCTCGCTCTCTAACTCTCCTCTCCACCCTCTCCTACGCCTGCTCTTCCCACAAAGAACTTGGCTTGCCAGGGTCCTGGGAAGTCACCCGGCCCAGAGGACGCATCACAATGGCACCTAGGAGAGAACCCGCCAATCACAGATCTCACTATGAGCAACCAAGGAGCCATTCAGGGTCCAAGCATGGGGAGGGGGGGGGACCTGGTATCAAAGCTAGCAGAGACTAGGGGTGTGCGACACCCCGGGCTTGTTAGTTTTGCTCCCCTAATTTCCCTTTTTGTGGGAAATCTCCCTTTGTCCTCACCCACACCTGGAGCAGAATCCAGGAGGGATCCCCAAGGGAGATGGGAACAACTGACTCTAGGCCTGGAAGTTCTTTCCCATCCTCTTACTCAGAGGGTGAATCCCAACAGCAAGCTTGTTTTGCTTTCCCTAAACCAAAATAATAGAACCGGATGCAAACGCGAATTTGCCTCTTCCCATTACTTTTAACTTAATCGTGTTGGATCTGGATTCTGAGGATCATACATGGGGACACAACTGGCTACTTTTTAAAAGCCGCTTTTCGGGGCTGCCCTGCCCTCTTCCTCCCGGCATGGATGCGCCACCTATAAGGGACCCCTTCACCGAGTCTAACTGGGTGGCTGGGTGGCTGCCGCTTCCATGGATGGAGGAAAAATGGCAGTGGGGAGCCAGCCAGCGATTCTTTCCCCTCCTCTCCCCATTGCTCAGGGCACACAGCAGCAGCGGCAAGTAAAGCCCCTTTGCTTTAAACATTCACTCAGAACTTCAGCTGCTTCCCTCCCTTCCTTTCCCTTTCTAAAGTCAGAACTTTTGGAATTGTGCAAAATTGCATCATTGTTATCAGGCTGAAGTAGTTCCATAGCTACAGTGTAGCGCTCCTGTTAAGGGTGGATTTTTAACACTGAAATCACTGTGGCCGTGTCACTGTGGCAACCTTATCTCCGATTCAAAACGTTTTCAATCCTCAGAGTCCGCACGGCAGTTTGGCTTAACACGCGTCCCCCGTGTAAAACCACTCCAAAGCGTGGTGAATCTCAATCCTGGTTTCAACAGGTCCCACTCCGGATCGTGCGCTTGAAACGTTTTATATTATTTACTGTGTGGACAGTACCGTTTTAAGGGATGAGAATCCATGTTTAGGTTTTCCCTCTCCCAATAGCTTGCTTCCAAAGACCGTGATTTCAGTGTAAAAATCCACTTAACAGCGATCGCTACACTCTAGCAATGGAACCACTTCACACCTTGATGGTTGGAATAACAATGTTGCAATTTTGCACAATTCTAAAAGTTCTGATCTTTAGAAAGTGAAAGGGAGGAAAGCAGCTGAGGTTCTGTGTGAATGTTTAAAGCAAAGGGGCTTTACTTGCCACTGCTGTAGTGTGCCCTGAGCAATGGGGAGAGGAGGGAAAAGAATTGCTGGCTGCCCACTGCCATTTTTCCTCCATCCATGGAAGCGGCAGCCACCCAGCCACACAGTTAGGCTCGGTGAAGGGGTCCCTTATGGGTGGCGCGTCCATGCCAGAAGGAAGAGGGCAGGGGATCCCCGAAAAGTGGCTTTTAAAAAGTAGCCAAATGAGTCTCCCCTTGAGACACGTCCCCCACGTACGATCATCAGAATTCGGATCCAACGCGATGAAGACTGAGGATTGAAAAGGTTTTGAATTCGAGATAAGGTTGCCGTGAAGACACGGCCAGAGTGTGAAGTCTGTTCTGCCCCTGCGGTTGAAGTTAGGATTCCCCTCCTGTTTGGATGCCAATTATCCAGAAACTTGTCAAAAATAAACAACTTTGGCAGATGTTATTTATAATGATTGGCTGTTTTCACCAAGTTCTGGCTACTTCATTTTAACTTTCCACTTTCTGTATTTGTTTTAGTGGAACAGATGCATGTTTAAACCTATGGATTCACAGGGATTCGGATGTAGTACTGTTTGAAAGGGGCGTGTGTGTTTCTGCCACAGATTTTCCTCCTTTGCGCCTGATGTAGCCCAAAGTAAAGGTGCCCATGCGGATGCTCCGAGGCAAAACAAGCTTAACTTCAGCATATTTTCGGCATGGAGACACACCCTGGATTGTTAAGTGCCCTGCGATTTTGACCTGGGCAGTGTAGCAGTTAACCAACCAAGCCCTCGAAAGGGTGCTCATTGCTTAGTGTCGTCCTGAGACTGAAGAAGGGCTGCTCGTCCCTGTCCCAGGCTTAGAGCCTTCGATCAACCTGCCTCAGCTTCTGTGTCGAATGAGAGGGACTTTTCACTAGTGATGGAAATTCAGTCAAAGGACATTGATATGATATGTTCATTTATTATTTAATTATTTGTATTTCTTTCCCGTCCTGTACCCGGAGGTCTCAGGGCGGCTTACAATCTAAAGAGACAAGAAACAAAAGGAAAATGGTGTGGGAGGGAACAAGGAACAGCAAAACGCAAGCACCTAAGGTCTTCAGATCCAAATCTTCATTTATTGTTGCTGTTATTTTCTTATTCTCTTTACTTTGAATTTTCTCTTTATTGATGACCAACCGGAAGATGGTCGAGATGGTCAGCCGGCATCTACTCAGCCCCACCTTGCTCAGCCTCAGGACCAGACATTTCCTCACCTGGTGGATCTTCTGCCCTACTCTCTCTGCCATCTTGTGATGGGAGCAGTTGGAGGAGGGAGGGGCACTACTGGGAGCAAGATGGCTGCCCCTTCTACACTCCTCTCAGGCAAGATGGTTCCTAGCCTTGATATATATATATTCTAAGTTTAGCATGACTGAGTTGAATAAAATTGTATTTTAACACTGTAATAGATTTATCTCATCTACCACTGGCTTATTGGACGGATGGCTATATACAATGGCTTATTGATGCCATTATGGCTACACTTTGACCAGCATCAAGAGCTCCCTGCAGCTGTAATACTTCCCACCAATGTTCATCCTTAGTTAAGCAAAGGTTCTTTGTTTAAAATTATGAGTGTGGGTCATTAATTACGGTCCACATTACGGAGGCGCTTTGGAAGCCTAGTGAAGACAGTTACAGGTAGGCAAGGGGCGGGGCTCACTCAGCTGCCTGGAAGGGAGGCGGGGAGTGAGTCAGAGAATTCTGCCAGCCAATCAGCGAGCAGCAGGCTCTCAAGGGGGGAGGAGGTACTTGAGCAGGAAAAGAGAAGCCTAATGGGAGAGAGTTGGGAGTGGAGGGAGTTAGTGCGGGGTGTTGACAGTGGGAGACGATGGAAGCAGGGAGTGAGAGAGGAGTGGGTAGGAGAGGACTCTGGATGAAGAAGGGAATGCGAAATAGTTAAATAGAGTCCTGAAGGAAGGAGTGCAGGTTGATTGCTTTTGTGCTTGAGGTTCACGCAAGCAATGTCGTATCAAAGAACTCTTATTGTCCGGGAACTACTTCCCGCTTAATAAAAGGGGATTAGAGATAGAGAAAGTGACACACTTTGTTGTGGCTGGGAGACACACGAAGCAGTTGAGCAGAAGAAAGAGAAATATGGTACCTACTGAATTAAAGCAAAATAAGCACATTACGTTGAACACCTATGTTCATTTAGTAATCCCCTGATTTTACATTTTAAATAATTTGACCACTTAGCCCACAGCGAAGGGGTGGTTTCGCACCATCCCCCCCTCTCCATAGAGGCACTATTCCCCCCCCCAATTTGTTGCTCCATCTTTCATCGTTATCATGCTTCCTGCCTTCCCCAATGTTCTCCAACAGGCAGAGGAAATGGGTGTGGGGAGCAGCGCGAGAGGTTGACAGACGGAAGGGGCAGGGAAGTGGGGGAGAGGGTGACAAGCAGAGGAAAGTTGTGGGGCAGTAGGGGGAGTGGGTGTGAGGGGGAAGAAAGGGGCAGGAGAGTGGTGGGGGAGGGTGACAGGCAGAGGAAAGGTGCAGGGGAAGGTAAATGGCTGGCAGAGGTGGTGGAGATTGGCATGGTGGTGCTCCCATTAATAAATATTCCGATTTTAGCAGGGTTCCACAGTGAGTCCTGTTAAGATCCGAAAAGGATTCCCTAGATTATTCCCAGAAATGGGGAATCCCGTGAAAGTGTCAGGACGTTGGACCCCCGAGCCTGATACCTGCTGGGCCGAAGGGCAGGTGGAAACA
Source organism: Aspidoscelis tigris stejnegeri (assembly GCA_023333525.1). Lineage (NCBI taxonomy): Eukaryota > Metazoa > Chordata > Lepidosauria > Squamata > Teiidae > Aspidoscelis > Aspidoscelis tigris. Next base: position 76,499,740 of record JALMGA010000005.1, on the reverse strand, counting down.
CACGCACAGTCTTCATGCAGGACAGTGCGGAAATATCTCCAACAAGTAGATAAGTCAACCATTACTAGAATTGATTTAAGTCTTACCTTACTTCTCACCCCAAGAGAAGGATTTGCAGAGGAACTCTAGGTCTCCATAGGATGTCGGTGACGGCTCTCTGGCGGTATGTGTGTGTGGCCCCAGAAGCCCCAAATGAGACTTCATGCAGAAAGGGCCTTCAAGGGGGAGGAGGGAGTCCGGGCTCATGCAGGGAGCAGAGAAATGCTCTTTAATGTTATATTAAGCCAATTTCGCTCCTTTTGAAAGCCTGAACGTCAGCTCTCCCACCCACGCTGTGACAAAACTGAGAAAGGAGGTAGTCTGTGAACTAAGAGGTGGCAACCATATGCTGATCCTGGGCAGGTTCCGCCGATTTCTGAAGGTCTCGCTCCCAAGATTAGAGCCTCCAGGAGGGACCGCATGAAAGGGAAGGTGACGTTTCAAGGCAAAGGGAGGAGGTGTCCGCCCTTCCGGATGGCCCCTTGGCCCTGACCTCTCGCTAGCAATGGGAATCCCTGGGAGCAAGCAGGAGGGGGGCTAGAACCACTTCTCCCTGATTGCGCGTTCTGGGTAGGAAGCTTCCAGAATATCATTCTTCTGGCTGTGGGAAGGAGACCCCTTAGCATCCTGCTGCTGGATTCTTATCTTCCTCAGCTGGTCTCCCCAGTGTCTCCCCAAGGCTTTCCCTGGCCCGTCTGGAAGACGATAGACATGAGAGGCAGCCATAACGCCAGGCTCAGCTCTTCTCCAGCGCCCCCCCAATGCCCCCCTTGCTCTCAGCTCTAGCCCCTCCAAGCAGGAAAAAGAAAGAAGAGGCATTAGACTCTCGTTGACAGAAAACAGCACGTTTATTTCCTGAGTGACTCTTGTACTTTGCGTAAAGTGCCTTCTCTAGAGCCATCGGTTCCTCAGAGGGTTCACACGTTGCAGAAACAGATACCTCGAAGGGAAAAGGAAGAGGACAGAGCCAGACGTGGGAGCCTCTTCCAGTCCTACTGCCGTGACAGTGATCTTCCTGAGCCTCTCTCTCTCTTACTCGGTGTCATCTGATGGTATGATGCTCTCTCCTCCTTGGCTTTAGCCATGGGGAGCAAAGGGTGCCAGGGAATGTTCCTCCTTCTGATCCACCCATATCCCTTCAGGGACAGAAGACAAGTTTCCAATTTCCCCCTCACGCTAAAAAGCTTCTGGACTTACTATAGTAGATATAGCTCGTCATGACCTCTGCGAGGTCGTACCCAGATGTACGCCAATGAACGGCTCCCTCGCCTCTCAGGTATGCCTCCATTCCTTGAAAAGAATGTAAAGGGGCCATCAAGAACTTTGGCTTCCAGCTGAGATGAGAGCCTGATGGCCCTGAGGCCATTCCCATGGGCAGGTTCCCTCCTCGCTGATGTAGAGAGACCAAGAGCAGCCCCATACTGTCCAGGCCTCCCTCTCCCTTGATGAGACCTCCCTTTGCCCCTTCTTTCCTCACCAGAGGTGTTTGAAGTGGCCAGAGACAGTTCTCCCACGCTGTCACGGCAGTAGACGATTGAGATGCGTGGTTCCTTGCCCTCGGCTTGACTCTGCTCCCCTTCAGGGCAAGGAACCACCTTGACCGATCTACAACAGGGGCATATTGAGTTTCTTAGCCTCTTCAGCCTGTGGGAGAAGCAAAAGAGGGAGACCTTTTTGAGCTGCATGTGGTCCAAGGAAGGGCCAAAGCGTTCTCTTGGAAACCCAAGACCTGCCTCAGAGTCAACCCTTTGGGAGCGGGCAGGACCCAGGCGTGGCTGGTATGGGAAGTTTACAGCTCGGTGTCAAACAATCCTCTTTACCTCTGCAAGACTGAGAGGCAACGTTGCTTTATAGTCCCCATCCCTAGCTAACTAAAGACCTGACTAGCTAAAGATAAAAGAAACAAACAAACAAATAAACAAGTAACCACGCTCAATAAACTACAAGCTAACTAAGGCTATCGCTAAATAACTAACCCCTGTAAGAAATAAAGAAAAACCACTGACTAACAGACCCTACCACCCCCACCCCCACCCCCACCCCTCCGCCAACTTTCTACCAAATCTAACGCTCTACTTACTAAGAACTCAAAACCAAAACAAAACAACAACAACAAAACAAACCACCTATCTCCTCCAATCCTCCTCCACCACCTCTATCTCCTGCTCGCTCTCTGACTCTCCTCTCCACCCTCTCCTACGCCTGCTCTTCCCACAAAGAACTTGGCTTGCCAGGGTCCTGGGAAGTCACCCGGCGCAGAGGACGCATCACAATGGCACCTAGGAGAGAACCCGCCAATCACAGATCTCACTATGAGCAACCAAGGAGCCATTCAGGGTCCAAGCATGAGGAGGGGGGGGGACCTGGTATCAAAGCTAGCAGAGACTAGGGGTGTGCGACACCCCGGGCTTGTTAGTTTTGCTCCCCTAATTTCCCTTCTTGTGGGAAATCTCCCTTTGTCCTCACCCACATCTGGAGCAGAATCCAGGAGGGATCCCCAAGGGAGATGGGAACAACTGACTCTAGGCCTGGAAGTTCTTTCCCATCCTCTTACTCAGAGGGTGAATCCCCATAGCAAGCTTATTTTGCTTTCCCTAAACCAAAATAATAGAACCGGAAGCAAACGCGAATTTGCCTCTTCCCATTACTTTTAACTTAATCGTGTTGGATCTGGATTCTGAGGATCGTACATGGGGACACAACTGGCTACGTTTTAAAAGCCGCTTTTCGGGGCTGCCTGCCCTCTTCCTCCTGGCAAGGACGCGCCACATATAAGGGACCCCTTCACCGAGCCTAACTGGGTGGCTGGGTGGCTGCCGCTTCCATGGATGGAGGAAAAATGGCAGTGGGGAGCCAGCCAGCGATTCTTGCCCCTCCTCTCCCCATTGCTCAGGGCACACAGCAGCAGCGGCAAGTAAAGCCCCTTTGCTTTAAACATTCACTCAGAACTTCAGCTGCTTCCCTCCCTTCCTTTCCCTTTCTAAAGCCAGAACTTTTGGAATTGTGCAAAATTGCATCGTTGTTATCAGGCTGAAGTAGTTCCATAGCTACAGTGTAGTGCTCCTGTTAAGGGTGGATTTTTAACACTGAAATCACTGTGGCCGTGTCCCTGTGGCAACCTTATCTCCGATTCAAAACGTTTTCAATCCTCAGAGTCCGCACGGCAGTTTGCTTAACACGCGTCCCCCGTGTTAAACCACCCCATAGCGTGGTGAATCTCAATCCAAATTTCAACAGGTCTCACTCCGGATCGTGCGCTTGAAACGTTTTACATTTTCTACTGTGTGGACAGTACCATTTTAAGGGATGAGAATCCATGTTTAGGGTTTCCCTCTCCCAATAGCTTGCTTCCAAAGACAGTGATTTCAGTGTAAAAATCCACTTAACAGCGATCGCTACACTCTAGCGATGGAACCACTTCACACCTTGATGGTTGGAATAACAATGTTGCAATTTTGCACAATTCTAAAAGTTCTGATCCTTAGAAAGTGAAAGGGAGGAAAGCAGCTGAGGTTCTGTGTGAATGTTCAAAGCAAAGGGGCTTTACTTGCCACTGCTGCTGTGTGCCCTGAGCAATGGGGAGAGGAGGGAAAAGAATTGCTGGCCGCCCGCTGCCATTTTTCCTCCATCCACGGATGCGGCAGCCACCCAGCCACACAGTTAGGCTCCATGAAGGGTTCCCTTATGGGTGGTGCGTCCATGCCAGGAGGAAGAGGACAGGGGAGCCCCGAAATGTGGCTTTTAAAAATTAGCCATTTGAGTCTCCCCTTGAGTCACGTCCCCCACATACGATCATCAGAATTCGGATCCAACGCGATGAAGAATCTGAGGATTGAAAAGGTTTTGAATTCGAGATAAGGTTGCCGTGAAGACACGGCCAGAGTGTGAAGTCTGTGGTGCCCCTGCGGTTGAAGTTAGGATTCCCCTCCTGTTTGGATGCCAATTATCCAGAAACTTGTCAAAAATAAACAACTTTGGCAGATGTTATTTATAATGATTGGCTGTTTTCACCAAGTTCTGGCTACTTCATTTTAACTTTCCACTTTCTGTATTTGTTTTAGTGGAACAGATTGCATGTTTAAACCTATGGATTTTCATGCATACGGATGTAGTACTGTTTGAAAGGGGTGTGTGTGTTTCTGCCACAGATTTTCCTCCTTTGCGCCTGATGTAGCCCAGTGTAAAGCTGGCCATGCGGATGCTCTGAGGCAAAACAAGCTTAACTTCAGGGTTTTTTCTCGGCATGGAGACGCACCCTGGATTGTTAAGTGCCCTGCGATTTTGACCTGGGCAGTGTACCAGTGAAACCAACCAAGCCCTCGAAAGGGTCCTCATTGCCAAGTGTCGTCCTCAGACTGAAGAAGGGCTGCTCCTCCCTGTCCCAGACGTAGAGCCTTCTATCAACCTGCCTCAGTTTCATTGTCGAATGAGAGAAACTTTTCACTTGCGATGGAAATCCTCACGTCAAAGGACATTGATCTGACATGTTTATTATTTATTTATTTATTTGTATTTCTATCCCGTCCTATACCCGAAGGTCTCAGGGCTGGTTACAATTTTCTATTAATCTTAGACAGGTCCCTGCCCTCAAACTTACAATTGAAAGAGACAAGAAACGAAAGGAAAATGGAGTGGGAGGGAACAAGGAACAGCAAAAAGCAAGCACTTAAGGTCTTCAGATCCAATTCTTCATTTATTATTGCTGGAATTTTCTTATTCTGTTTACTCTGAATTTTCTCTTTATTGATGACCAACCGGAAGATGGTTGAGATGGTCAGCCGGCATCTACTCATCCCCACCTTGCTCGGCCTCAGGACCAGACGTTTTCTCAGCTGGTGGATCAGCTGCCATAGTCTCTTTGCCATCTTGTGATGGGAGCAGTTGGAAGAGGGAGGGGCACTGCTGGGAGCAAGATGCCAGAGTAGCCCAGCCTGATGCCTCTTCTCCACTCCTCTCAGGCAAGATGGTTCCTAGCCTTGATATATATTCAAAGTTTTTAATGACTGAGTTGAATAAAATTGTATTTTAACACGGAAATAGATTTATCTCATCTACCACGGCTTATTGCATGGATGGCTATATCCAATGGCTTATAGACCCCATTAAGGTAACATTTTGACCAGCACCAAGACCTCCCTGCAGCTGTTATACTGCCCATCAATGTTCATCCTTAGTTAAGCGAAGGTTTTGTGTTTAAAATTATGAGTTTGGGTAATTTATTACGATGCACACTACCGAAGCGCTTTGGAAGCATAGCGAAGACAGTTACAGTTAGGCAAGGGGCGGGGCTCACTCAGCTGCCTGGGAGGGAGACGGGGAGTGAGTCAGAGAATTCCACCAGCCAATCAGTGAGCAGCAGGCTCTCAAGGGAGGAGGAGGTCCTTGAGCAGGAAAAGAGAAGCCTAATGGGAGAGAGGTGGGAGTGGAGGGAGATAGAGCAGGGTGTTGACAGTGGGAGACAATGGAAGCAGGGAGTGAGAGGGGAGTGGGTAGGAGTGGACTCTGGATGAAGAAGGGAATGCAAAGTAGTTAAATAGAGTCCTGAAGGAAGGAGTGCAGTCGGATTGCTTTTGTGCTTGAGGTTCACGCAAGCAATGTCATATCAAAGAACTCTTATTCTCCGGGAACTACTTCCCGTTTAATAAAAGGGGATTAGAGATAGAGAAAGTGACACACTTTGCTGTGTCTGGGAGACACACGAAGCAGTTGAGCAGAAGAAAGAGAAATATGGTACCTACTGAATTAAAGCAAAATAAGCACATTACGTTGAACACCTACGTTCATTTAGTAATCCCCTGATTTTACATTTTAAATAATTTGACCACGTAGCCCACAGCGAAGGGGTGGTGTCGCACAATTCCCCCCTCTCCATTGAGGCACTATTCCCCCCCCCCGCTCTGTTCCTCCAGCTTTCATTGTTTTCCCACTTCCTGCCTTCCCCACTGTTCTCCAACAGACAGAGGAAATGGGTGTGGGGAGCAGCGCGAGAGGGTGTCAGGCGGATGGGGCAGGGAAGTGGGGAGAGAGGGTGACAAGCAGAGGAAAGGGGTGGGGCAGTAGGGGGAGTGGGTGTGAGGGGGAAGAAAGGGGCAGGAGAGTGGTGGGAGAGGGTGACAGGCAGAGGAAAGGTCCAGGGAAAGATAAATGGCTGGCGGAGGTGGAGGAGATTGGCATTGTGGTGCTCCCATTAATAAATATTCCGATTTTAGCAGGATTCCACAGTGAGTCCTGTTACGATCCGAAAAGGATTCCCCAGATTATTCCCAGAAATGGGGAATCCCGTCAAAGTGTCAGGAGTTTGGACCCCCGAGCCTGATTCAGGCCGGGCCGAAGGGCAGTTGGAAACGTACACATAGTCTTCATGCAGGACAGTACAGAACTATCTCCAACAAGTATATAAGTCAACCATTACGAGGATTGATTTAAGTCTTACCTTACTTCTCACCCCAAGAGAAGGATTTGCAGAGGAACTCTAGGTCTCCATAGTATGTCAGTGACGGCTCTCTGGCGGTATGTGTGTGTGTCCACAGAAGCCCCCCCGGTATTGGATCTGGGAAACTTGGTGTCCTGGGAGTGCCCCCCACCCCACTGGCTTAAGTGAAATCACAGTCTCCAGACTACGGGTCTGCACGAATGTATTTTTTGCATTCAAATTTGAGTCGAATCAATTATTTTAACATTTAATTCGATTTGAATTTCAAGCTATCACAAGCCAGACCTGCAATCTGTGATCTGGTGCAGACTAGGTTGGGTCCCACACAACCCCAGTACTTATATGATAGGTCCTCATTTCAGGATATAATCCCAAATGAGACTTCATGCAGAAAGGGCCTTCAAGGGAGAGGAGGGAGTCTGGGCCCATGCAGGGAGCAGAGAAATCCTCTTTAATGTTACATTAAGCCAGTATCGCTCCTTTCGAAAGCCTGAACGTCAGCTCTCCCACCCACTCTGTGACAAAACTGAGAAAGGAGGTAGTCTGTGAACGAAGAGGTGGCAACCATATGCTGATCCTGAGCAGGTTCTGCCGATTTCTGAAGGTCTCGCTCCCAAGATTAGAGTCTCCAGCAGGAACCCCATGAAAGGGAAGGTGACGGTTCAAGGCAAGGGGAGGAGGTGTCCGCCCTTCCGGATGACCCCTTGGCCCTGACCTCTCGCTACCAATGGGCACCCCTGGGAGCAGGCAGGAGGGGGGCTAGAACCACTTCTCCCTGATTGTGCCTTCTGGGTAGGAAGCTTCCAGAATATCCTTCCTCTGGCTGTGGGAAGGAGACCCCTTAGCATCCTGCTGCTGGATTCTTATCTTCCTCAGCTGGTCTCCCCAGTGTCTCCCCAAGGCTTTCCCTGGCCCGTCTGGAAGACGATAGACATGAGAGGCAGCCATAGCGCCAGGCTCAGCTCTTCTCCAGCGCCCCCCCCCAATTCCCCCCTTGCTCTCAGCTCTAGCCCCCCCAAGCAGGAAAAAGAAAGAAGAGGCATTAGACTCTCGTTGACAGAAAACGGCACGTTTATTTCCTGAGTGACTCTTGTACTTTGCGTAAAGTGCCTTCTCCAGAGCCATCGGTTCCTCGGAGGGTTCACACCTTGCAGAAACAGAAACCTCGAAGGGACCAGGAAGAGGACAGAGCCAGGCGCGGGAACCTCTTCCAGTCCTACTGCCGTGACAGCGATCTTCCTGAGCCTCTCTCTCTCTTACTCGGTGTCATCTGACGAGGTACCTGGGTAGCAAAGAGCAGAAGAGGGGAGAGAATGAGGCTGGCATGCTTTGCTTGTTCTGTCTGTTATTAGGTGCCCTGAGGCAAGTGCTCTCTACTCCTTGCCTTTAGCGACGGGGAGCAAAGGGTGCCAGGGAATGTTCCTCCTTCCGATCCTGCCCATATCCCTTCAGGGGCAGAAGACAAGTTTCCAATTTCCCCCTCACGCTAAAAAGCTTCTGGACTTACTATAGATATAGCTCGTCATGACCTCCGCGAGGTCGTAGCCAGATGTACGCCAATGAACGGCTCCCTCGCCTCTCAGGTAAGTCTCCATTCCTTGAGAAGAATGTAAAGGGGCAATCAAGAACTTTGCCTTCCAGGTGAAGTGAGAGCCTGATGGCCCTGAGGCCATTCCCATGGGCAGGTTCCCTCCTGGCCGATGTAGAGAGACCGAGAGCACCCCATATTGTCCAGGCCTCCCTCTCCCTTGCTGAGCGCCCCCTTTGCCCTTTCTTTCCTCACCAGAGGTGTTTGACGTGGCCAGAGACAGTTCTCCCACGCTGTCACGGCAGTAGACGATTGAGATGCGTGGTTCCTTGCCCTCGGGTTGACTCTGCTCCCCTTCAGGGCAAGGAACCACCTTCACCGATCTACAACAGGGGCATATTGAGTTCCTCAGCCTCTTCAGCCTGTGGGAGAAGCAAAAGAGGGAGACCTTTTTGAGCTGCATGTGGTCCAAGGGAGGGCCAAAGCGTTCTCTTGGAAAACCAAGACCTGCCTCAGAGTCAACCCTTTGGGAACGGGCTGGACCCAGGCATGGCTGGTATGGGAAGTTTACAGCTCGGTGTCAAACAATCCTCTTTACCTCTGCAAGACTGAGAGGCAACGTTGCTTTATAGTCCCCATCCCTAGCTAACTAAAGACCTGACTAGCTAAAGATCAAACAAACAAACAAACAAATAAACAAGTAAACACGCTCAATAAACTACAAGCTAATTAAGGCTATCGCTAAATAACTAACCCCTGTAAGAAATAAAGAAAAACCACTGACTAACAGACCCTACCACCCCCACCCCCACCCCTCCGCCAACTTTCTACCAAATCTAACCCTCTACTTACTAAGAACTCAAAAAAACAAAAAGAAACAAAAAGAAACAAACAAAACAATCAAAACAAACAAAACAAACAAACCACCTATCTCCTCCAATCCTCCTCCACCACCTCTATCTCCTGCTCGCTCTCTAACTCTCCTCTCCACCCTCTCCTACGCCTGCTCTTCCCACAAAGAACTTGGCTTGCCAGGGTCCTGGGAAGTCACCCGGCCCAGAGGACGCATCACAATGGCACCTAGGAGAGAACCCGCCAATCACAGATCTCACTATGAGCAACCAAGGAGCCATTCAGGGTCCAAGCATGGGGAGGGGGGGGGGACCTGGTATCAAAGCTAGCAGAGACTAGGGGTGTGCGACACCCCGGGCTTGTTAGTTTTGCTCCCCTAATTTCCCTTTTTGTGGGAAATCTCCCTTTGTCCTCACCCACACCTGGAGCAGAATCCAGGAGGGATCCCCAAGGGAGATGGGAACAACTGACTCTAGGCCTGGAAGTTCTTTCCCATCCTCTTACTCAGAGGGTGAATCCCAACAGCAAGCTTGTTTTGCTTTCCCTAAACCAAAATAATAGAACCGGATGCAAACGCGAATTTGCCTCTTCCCATTACTTTTAACTTAATCGTGTTGGATCTGGATTCTGAGGATCATACATGGGGACACAACTGGCTACTTTTTAAAAGCCGCTTTTCGGGGCTGCCCTGCCCTCTTCCTCCCGGCATGGATGCGCCACCTATAAGGGACCCCTTCACCGAGTCTAACTGGGTGGCTGGGTGGCTGCCGCTTCCATGGATGGAGGAAAAATGGCAGTGGGGAGCCAGCCAGCGATTCTTTCCCCTCCTCTCCCCATTGCTCAGGGCACACAGCAGCAGCGGCAAGTAAAGCCCCTTTGCTTTAAACATTCACTCAGAACTTCAGCTGCTTCCCTCCCTTCCTTTCCCTTTCTAAAGTCAGAACTTTTGGAATCGTGCAAAATTGTATCATTGTTATCAGGCTGAAGTAGTTCCATAGCTACAGTGTAGTGCTCCTGTTAAGGGTGGATTTTTAACACTGAAATCACTGTGGCCGTGTCACTGTGGCAATCTTATCTCCGATTCAAAACGTTTTCAATCCTCAGAGTCCGCACGGCAGTTTGGCTTAACACGCGTCCCCCGTGTAAAACCACTCCAAAGCGTGGTGAATCTCAATCCTGGTTTCAACAGGTCTCACTCCGGATCGTGCGCTTGAAACATTTTATATTATTTACTGTGTGGACAGTACCGTTTTAAGGGATGAGAATCCATGTTTAGGTTTTCCCTCTCCCAATAGCTTGCTTCCAAAGACCGTGATTTCAGTGTAAAAATCCACTTAACAGCAATCGCTACACTCTAGCAATGGAACCACTTCACACCTTGATGGTTGGAATAACAATGTTGCAATTTTGCACAATTCTAAAAGTTCTGATCTTTAGAAAGTGAAAGGGAGGAAAGCAGCTGAGGTTCTGTGTGAATGTTTAAAGCAAAGGGGCTTTACTTGCCACTGCTGTAGTGTGCCCTGAGCAATGGGGACAGGAGGGAAAAGAATTGCTGGCTGCCCGCTGCCATTTTTCCTCCATCCATGGAAGCGGCAGCCACCCAGCCACACAGTTAGGCTCGGTGAAGGGGTCCCTTATGGGTGGCGCGTCCATGCCAGAAGGAAGAGGGCAGGGGAGCCCCGAAAAGTGGCTTTTAAAAAGTATCCAAATGAGTCTCCCCTTGAGACACGTCCCCCACGTACGATCATCAGAATTCGGATCCAACGCAATGAAGACTCTGAGGATTGAAAAGGTTTTGAATTCGAGATAAGGTTGCCGTGAAGACACGGCCAGAGTGTGAAGTCTGTGGTGCCCCTGCGGTTGAAGTTAGGATTCCCCTCCTGTTTGGATGCCAATTATCCAGAAACTTGTCAAAAATAAACAACTTTGGCAGATGTTATTTATAATGATTGGCTGTTTTCACCAAGTTCTGGCTACTTCATTTTAACTTTCCACTTTCTGTATTTGTTTTAGTGGAACATATTGCATGTTTAAACCTATGGATTCACAGGGATTCGGATGTAGTACTGTTTGAAAGGGGCGTGTGTGTTTCTGCCACAGATTTTCCTCCTTTGCGCCTGATGTAGCCCAAAGTAAAGGTGCCCATGCGGATGCTCCGAGGCAAAACAAGCTTAACTTCAGCATATTTTCGGCATGGAGACACACCCTGGATTGTTAAGTGCCCTGCGATTTTGACCTGGGCAGTGTAGCAGTTAACCAACCAAGCCCTCGAAAGGGTGCTCATTGCTTAGTGTCGTCCTGAGACTGAAGAAGGGCTGCTCGTCCCTGTCCCAGGCTTAGAGCCTTCGATCAACCTGCCTCAGCTTCTGTGTCGAATGAGAGGGACTTTTCACTAGTGATGGAAATTCAGTCAAAGGACATTGATATGATATGTTCATTTATTATTTAATTATTTGTATTTCTTTCCCGTCCTGTACCCGGAGGTCTCAGGGCGGCTTACAATCTAAAGAGACAAGAAACAAAAGGAAAATGGTGTGGGAGGGAACAAGGAACAGCAAAACGCAAGCACCTAAGGTCTTCAGATCCAAATCTTCATTTATTGTTGCTGTTATTTTCTTATTCTCTTTACTTTGAATTTTCTCTTTATTGATGACCAACCGGAAGATGGTCGAGATGGTCAGCCGGCATCTACTCAGCCCCACCTTGCTCAGCCTCAGGACCAGACATTTCCTCACCTGGTGGATCTTCTGCCCTACTCTCTCTGCCATCTTGTGATGGGAGCAGTTGGAGGAGGGAGGGGCACTACTGGGAGCAAGATGGCTGCCCCTTCTACACTCCTCTCAGGCAAGATGGTTCCTAGCCTTGATATATATATATTCTAAGTTTAGCATGACTGAGTTGAATAAAATTGTATTTTAACACTGTAATAGATTTATCTCATCTACCACTGGCTTATTGGACGGATGGCTATATACAATGGCTTATTGATGCCATTATGGCTACACTTTGACCAGCATCAAGAGCTCCCTGCAGCTGTAATACTTCCCACCAATGTTCATCCTTAGTTAAGCAAAGGTTCTTTGGTTAAAATTATGAGTGTGGGTCATTAATTACGGTCCACATTACGGAGGCGCTTTGGAAGCCTAGTGAAGACAGTTACAGGTAGGCAAGGGGCGGGGCTCACTCAGCTGCCTGGAAGGGAGGCGGGGAGTGAGTCAGAGAATTCTGCCAGCCAATCAGCGAGCAGCAGGCTCTCAAGGGGGGAGGAGGTACTTGAGCAGGAAAAGAGAAGCCTAATGGGAGAGAGTTGGGAGTGGAGGGAGTTAGTGCGGGGTGTTGACAGTGGGAGACGATGGAAGCAGGGAGTGAGAGAGGAGTGGGTAGGAGAGGACTCTGGATGAAGAAGGGAATGCGAAATAGTTAAATAGAGTCCTGAAGGAAGGAGTGCAGGTTGATTGCTTTTGTGCTTGAGGTTCACGCAAGCAATGTCGTATCAAAGAACTCTTATTGTCCGGGAACTACTTCCCGCTTAATAAAAGGGGATTAGAGATAGAGAAAGTGACACACTTTGTTGTGGCTGGGAGACACACGAAGCAGTTGAGCAGAAGAAAGAGAAATATGGTACCTACTGAATTAAAGCAAAATAAGCACACTACGTTGAACACCTATGTTCATTTAGTAATCCCCTGATTTTACATTTTAAATAATTTGACCACTTAGCCCACAGTGAAGGGGTGGTTTCGCACCATCCCCCCCTCTCCATAGAGGCACTATTCCCCCCCCAATTTGTTCCTCCATCTTTCATCGTTATCCTGCTTCCTGCCTTTCCCAGTGTTCTCCAAAAGGCAGAGGAAATGGGTGTGGGGAGCAGCGCGAGAGGTTGACAGATGGAAGGGGCAGGGAAGTGGGGGAGAGGGTGACAAACAGAGGAAAGTTGTGGGGCAGTAGGGGGAGTGGGTGTGAGGGGGAAGAAAGGGGCAGGAGAGTGGTGAGAGAGGGTGACAGGCAGAGGAAAGGTGCAGGGGACGGTAAATGGCTGGCAGAAGTGGTGGAGATTGGCATGGTGGTGCTCCCATTAATAAATATTCCAATTTTAGCAGGGTTCCACAGTGAGTCCTGTTAAGATCCGGGAAAAGGATTCCCCAGATTATTCCCAGAAATGGGGAATCCCGTGAAAGTGTCAGGACGTTGGACCCCCGAGCCTGATACCTGCTGGGCCGAAGGGCAGGTGGAAACACACGCACAGTCTTCATGCAGGACAGTGCGGAAATATCTCCAACAAGTAGATAAGTCAACCATTACTAGAATTGATTTAAGTCTTACCTTACTTCTCACCCCAAGAGAAGGATTTGCAGAGGAACTCTAGGTCTCCATAGGATGTCGGTGACGGCTCTCTGGCGGTATGTGTGTGTGGCCCCAGAAGCCCCAAATGAGACTTCATGCAGAAAGGGCCTTCAAGGGGGAGGAGGGAGTCCGGGCTCATGCAGGGAGCAGAGAAATGCTCTTTAATGTTATATTAAGCCAATTTCGCTCCTTTTGAAAGCCTGAACGTCAGCTCTCCCACCCACGCTGTGACAAAACTGAGAAAGGAGGTAGTCTGTGAACTAAGAGGTGGCAACCATATGCTGATCCTGGGCAGGTTCCGCCGATTTCTGAAGGTCTCGCTCCCAAGATTAGAGCCTCCAGGAGGGATCCCATGAAAGGGAAGGTGACGTTTCAAGGCAAAGGGAGGAGGTGTCCGCCCTTCCGGATGGCCCCTTGGCCCTGACCTCTCGCTAGCAATGGGAATCCCTGGGAGCAAGCAGGAGGGGGGCTAGAACCACTTCTCCCTGATTGTCCCTTCTGGGTAGGAAGCTTCCAGAATATCCTTCCTCTGGCTGTGGGAAGGAGACCCCTTAGCATCCTGCTGCTGGATTCTTATCTTCCTCAGCTGGTCTCCCCAGTGTCTCCCCAAGGCTTTCCCTGGCCCGTCTGGAAGACGATAGACATGAGAGGCAGCCATAACGCCAGGCCCTGCTCTTCTCCAGCGCCCCCCCAATGCCTCCCTTGCTCTCAGCTCTAGCCCCTCCAAGCAGGAAAAAGAAAGAAGAGGCATTAGACTCTCGTTGACAGAAAACAGCATGTTTATTTCCTGAGTGACTCTTGTACTTTGCGTAAAGTGCCTTCTCTAGAGCCATCGGTTCCTCAGAGGGTTCACACCTTGCAGAAACAGATACCTCGAAGGGAAAAGGAAGAGGACAGAGCCAGACGTGGGAGCCTCTTCCAGTCCTACTGCCGTGACAGCGCCCTTCCTGAGCCTCTCTCTCTCTTACTCGGTGTCATCTGACGAGGTACCTGGGAGGCAAAGAGCAGAAGAGGGGAGAGAATGAGGCTGGCATGCTTTGCTTGTTCTGCCTGTTATTAGGTGCCCTGAGGCGGGTGCTCTCTCCTCCTTGGCTTTAGCCATGGGGAGCAAAGGGTGCCAGGGAATGTTCCTCCTTCTGATCCACCCATATCCCTTCAGGGACAGAAGACAAGTTTCCAATTTCCCCCTCACGCTAAAAAGCTTCTGGACTTACTATAGTAGATATAGCTCGTCATGACTTCTGCGAGGTCGTACCCAGATGTACGCCAATGAACGGCTCCCTCGCCTCTCAGGTATGCCTCCATTCCTTGAAAAGAATGTAAAGGGCCCATCAAGAACTTTGGCTTCCAGCTGAGATGAGAGCCTGATGGCCCTGAGGCCATTCCCATGGGCAGGTTCCCTCCTCGCTGATGTAGAGAGACCAAGAGCAGCCCCATACTGTCCAGGCCTCCCTCTCCCTTGATGAGACCTCCCTTTGCCCCTTCTTTCCTCACCAGAGGTGTTTGAAGTGGCCAGAGACAGTTCTCCCACGCTGTCACGGCAGTAGACGATTGAGATGCGTGGTTCCTTGCCCTCGGCTTGACTCTGCTCCCCTTCAGGGCAAGGAACCACCTTGACCGATCTACAACAGGGGCATATTGAGTTTCTTAGCCTCTTCAGCCTGTGGGAGAAGCAAAAGAGGGAGACCTTTTTGAGCTGCATGTGGTCCAAGGAAGGGCCAAAGCGTTCTCTTGGAAACCCAAGACCTGCCTCAGAGTCAACCCTTTCGGAGCGGGCAGGACCCAGGCGTGGCTGGTATGGGAAGTTTACAGCTCGGTGTCAAACAATCCTCTTTACCTCTGCAAGACTGAGAGGCAACGTTGCTTTATAGTCCCCATCCCTAGCTAACTAAAGACCTGACTAGCTAAAGATCAAAGAAACAAACAAACAAATAAACAAGTAACCACGCTCAATAAACTACAAGCTAACTAAGGCTATTGCTAAATAACTAACCCCTGTAAGAAATAAAGAAAAACCACTGACTAACAGACCCTACCACCCCCACCCCCACCCCCACCCCTCCGCCAACTTTCTACCAAATCTAACGCTCTACTTACTAAGAACTCAAAACCAAAACAAAACAACAACAACAAAACAAACCACCTATCTCCTCCAATCCTCCTCCACCACCTCTATCTCCTGCTCGCTCTCTAACTCTCCTCTCCACCCTCTCCTACGCCTGCTCTTCCCACAAAGAACTTGGCTTGCCAGGGTCCTGGGAAGTCACCCGGCCCAGAGGACGCATCACAATGGCACCTAGGAGAGAACCCGCCAATCACAGATCTCACTATGAGCAACCAAGGAGCCATTCAGGGTCCAAGCATGGGGAGGGGGGGGGGGACCTGGTATCAAAGCTAGCAGAGACTAGGGGTGTGCGACACCCCGGGCTTGTTAGTTTTGCTCCCCTAATTTCCCTTTTTGTGGGAAATCTCCCCTTGTCCTCACCCACATCTGGAGCAGAATCCAGGAGGGATCCCCAAGGGAGATGGGAACAACTGACTCTAGGCCTGGATGTTCTTTCCCATCCTCTTACTCAGAGGGTGAATCACCATAGCAAGCTTATTTTGCTTTCCCTAAACCAAAATAATAGAACCGGATGCAAACGCGAATTTGCCTCTTCCCATTACTTTTAACTTAATCGTGTTGGATCTGGATTCTGAGGATCATACATGGGGACACAACTGGCTACTTTTTAAAATCCGCTTTTCGGGGCTGCCCTGCCCTCTTCCTCCTGGCATTGACGCGCCACCTATAAGGAACCGCTTCACCGAGCCTAACTGGGTGGCTGGGTGGCTGCCGCTTCCATGGATGGAGGAAAAATGGCAGTGGGGAGCCAGCCAGCGATTCTTTCCCCTCCTCTCCCCATTGCTCAGGGCACACAGCAGCAGTGGCAAGTAAAGCCCCTTTGCTTTAAACATTCACACAAAACCTCAGCTGCTTCCCTCCCTTCCTTTCCCTTTCTAAAGTCAGAACTTTTGGAATTGTGCAAAATTGCATCGTTGTTATCAGAATGAAGTAGTTCCATCGCTACAGTGTAGTGCTCCTGTTAAGGGTGGATTTTTAACACTGAAATCACTGTGGCCGTGTCACTGTGGCAACCTTATCTCCGATTCAAAACGTTTTCAATCCTCAGAGTCCGCACGGCAGTTTGCTTAACACGCGTCCCCCGTGTTAAACCACTCCATAGCGTGGTGAATCTCAATCCAAATTTCAACAGGTCTCACTCCGGATCGTGCGCTTGAAACGTTTTACATTTTCTACTGTGTGGACAGTACCGTTTTAAGAGATGAGAATCCATGTTTAGGGTTTCCCTCTCCCAATAGCTTGCTTCCAAAGACAGTGATTTCAGTGTAAAAATCCACTTAACAGTGATCGCTACACTCTAGCGATGGAACCACTTCACACCTTGATGGTTGGAATAACAATGTTGCAATTTTGCACAATTCTAAAAGTTCTGATCTCTAGAAAGTGAAAGGGAGGAAAGCAGCTGAGGTTCTGTGTGAATGTTCAAAGCAAAGGGGCTTTACTTGCCACTGCTGCTGTGTGCCCTGAGCAATGGGGAGAGGAGGGAAAAGAATTGCTGGCCGCCCGCTGCCATTTTTCCTCCATCCACGGATGCGGCAGCCACCCAGCCACACAGTTAGGCTCCATGAAGGGGTCCCTTATGGGTGGTGCGTCCATGCCAGGAGGAAGAGGACAGGGGAGCCCCGAAAAGTGGCTTTTAAAAATTAGCCATTTGAGTCTCCCCTTGAGTCACGTCCCCCACATACGATCATGAGAATTCGGATCCAACGCGATGAAGACTCTGAGGATTGAAAACGTTTTGAATTCGAGATAAGGTTGCCGTGAAGACACGGCCAGAGTGTGAAGTCTGTGGTGCCCCTGCGGTTGAAGTTAGGATTCCCCTCCTGTTTGGATGCCAATTATCCAGAAACTTGTCAAAAATAAACAACTTTGGCAGATGTTATTTATAATGATTGGCTGTTTTCACCATGTTCTGGCTACTTCATTTTAACTTTCTGCTTTCTGTATTTGTTTTAGTGGAACAGATAGCATGTTTAAACCTATAGATTTTCATGCATACGGATGTAGTACTGTTTGAAAGGGGCGTGTGTGTTTCTGCCACAGATTTTCCTCCTTTGTGCCTGATGTACCCCAGAGTAAAGCTGGCCATGTGGATGCTCCGAGGAAATACAAGCTTAACTTTAGGGGTTTTTTTGGCATGGAGACGCACCCTGGATTGTTAACTGCCCTGCGATTTTGACCTGGGCAGTGTACCAGTGAAACCAACCAAGCCCTCGAAAGGGTCCTCATTGCCAAGTGTCGTCCTCAGACTGAAGAAGGGCTGCTCCTCCCTGTCCCAGACGTAGAGCCTTCTATCAACCTGCCTCAGTTTCTTTGTCGAATGAGAGAAACTTTTCACTTGCGATGGAAATCCTCACGTCAAAGGACATTGATCTGACATGTTTATTAATTATTTATTTATTTGTATTTCTATCCCGTCCTATACCCGAAGGTCTCAGGGCGGGTTACAATTTTCTATTAATCTTAGACAGGTCCCTGCCCTCAAACTTACAATTGAAAGAGACAAGAAACGAAAGGAAAATGGTGTGGGAGGGAACAGGGAACAGCAAAAAGCAAGCACTTAAGGTCTTCAAATCCAATTCTTCATTTATTATTGCTGGAATTTTCTTATTCTCTTTACTTTGAATTTTCTCTTTATTTATGACCGACCGGAAGATGGTAGAGATGGTCAGCCAGCATCTACTCAGCCCCACTCTGCTCGCCCTCAGGACCAGATGTTTTCTCAACTGGTGGATCCGCTGCCCTAGTCTCTTTGCCATCTTGTGATGGGAGCAGCTGGAAGAGGGAGGGGCACTGCTGGGAGCAAGATGGCAGAGCCCAGCCTGCTGCCTCTTCTCCACTCCTCTCAGGCAAGATGGTTCCTAGCCTTCATATATATTCTACGTTTTTAATGACTGAGTTGAATAAAATTGTATTTTAACACTGAAATAGATTTATCTCATCTACCACTGGCTCATTGGATGGATGGCTATATACAATGGCTTATTGACCCCATTAAGGCTACATTTTGACCAGCACCAAGGGCTCCTTGCAGTTGTTATACTGCCCACCAATGTTCATCCTTAGTTAAGTGAAGGATTTGCGGTTAAAATTATGAGTTTGGGTCATTTATTACGATGCACACTATGGAGGCGCTTTGGAAGCATAGGGAAGACAGTTACAGGTAGGCAAGGGGCGGGGCTCACTCAGCTGCCTGGAAGGGAGGCGAGGAGTGAGTCAGAGAATTCCACCAGCCAATCAGTGAGCAGCAGGCTCTCAAGGGGGGAGGAGGTCCTTGAGCAGGAAAAGAGAAGCCTAATGGGAGAGAGGTGGGAGTGGAGGGAGATAGAGCGGGGTGTTGACAGTGGGAGACGATGGAAGCAGGGAGTGAGAGAGCAGTGGGTAGGAGTGGACTCTGGATGAAGAAGGGAATGCGAAGTAGTTAAATAGAGTCCTGAAGGAAAGAGTGCAGTCGGATTGCTTTTGTGCTTGAGGTTCACGCAAGCAATGTCGTATCAAAGAACTCTTATTGTCCGGGAACTACTTCCCGTTTAATAAAAGGGGATTAGAGATAGAGAAAGTGACACACTTTGCTGTGGCTGGGAGACACACGAAGCAGTTGAGCAGAAGAAAGAGAAATATGGTACCTACTGAATTAAAGCAAAATAAGCACATTACGTTGAACACCTACGTTCATTTAGTAATCCCCTGATTTTACATGTTAAATCATTTGACCACTTAGCCCACAGCGAAGGGGTGGTGTCGCACAATTCCCACCCTCTCCATTGAGGCACTATTCCCCCCCCCCCCGCTTTGTTCCTCCATCTTTCATCCTTATCACGCTTCCTGCCTTCCCCAATGTTCTCCAACAGACACAGGAAATGGGTGTGGGGAGCAGCGCGAGAGGGTGACAGGCGGACGGGGCAGGGAAGTGGGGAGAGAGGGTGACAAGCAGAGGAAAGGGTTGGGGCAGTAGGGGGAGTGGGTGTGAGGGGAAGAAAGGGGCAGGAGAGTGGTGAGAGAGGGTGACAGGCAGAGGAAAGGTGCAGGGGAAGGTAAGTGGCTCGTGGAGGTGGAGGAGATTGGCGTTGTGGTGCTCCCATTAATAAATATTCCGATTTTAGCAGGGTTCCACAGTGAGTCCTGTTAAGATCCGAAAAGGGATTCCCCAGATTATTAGCAGAAATGGGGAATCCCGTGAAAGTGTCAGGACGTTGGACCCTCGAACCAGATTCAGGCCGGGCCGAAGGGCAGGTGGAAAGGCACGCACAGACTTCATGCAGGACAGTACGGAAATATCTCCAAGAAGTAGATAAGTCCACCATTACTAGGATTGATTTAAGTCTTACCTCAATTCTCACCCCAAGAGAAGGATTTGCAGAGGAACTCTAGGTCTCCATAGGATATCAGTGATGGATTTCTGGTGGTATGTGTGTGTGTGGCCCCAGAAGCCCCACGGGTATTGTATCTGGGCAACTTGGTTTCCTGGGAGTGCCCCCCCCCCCCCCACTGGCTTAAGTGAAATCACAGTCTCCAGACTAGGGGTCTGCACGAATGTATTTTTTGCATTCAAATTTG
Source organism: Aspidoscelis tigris stejnegeri (assembly GCA_023333525.1). NCBI lineage: Eukaryota > Metazoa > Chordata > Lepidosauria > Squamata > Teiidae > Aspidoscelis > Aspidoscelis tigris. The sequence continues at coordinate 76,479,862 of JALMGA010000005.1, read as the reverse complement.
AGTCGAATCAATTATTTTAACATTTAATTCGATTTGAATTTCAAGCTATCACAAGCCAGACCTGCAATCTGTGACCTGGTGCAGACTAGGCTGGGTCCCACACAACCCCAGTACTTATATGATAGGTCCTCATTTCAGGATATAATCCCAAATGAGACTTCATGCAGAAAAGGCCTTCAAGGGGGAGGCGGTAGTCCGGGCCCATGCAGGGAGCAGAGAAATGCTCTTTAATGGTACATTAAGCCAGTTTCGCTCCTTTCGAAAGCCTGAACGTGAGCTCTCCAACCCACTCTGTGACAAAACTGAGAAAGGAGGTAGTCTGTGAACTAAGAGGTGGCAACCATATGCTGATCCTGAGCAGGTTCCGCCGATTTCTGAAGGTCTCGCTCCCAAGATTAGAGCCTCCAGCAGGGACCCCATGAAAGGGAAGGTGACGTTTCAAGGCAAGGGGAGGAGGTGTCCGCCCTTCCGGATGGCCCTTTGGCCCTGACTTCTCACTACCAATGGGCACCCCTGGGAGCAGGCAGGAGGGGGGCTAGAACCACTTCTCCCTGATTGTGCCTTCTGGGTAGGAAGCTCCCAGAATATCCTTCCTCTGGCTGTGGGAAGGAGACCCCTTAGCATACTGCTGCTGGATACTTGCCTTCCTCAGCTGGTCTCCCCAGAGTCTCCCCCAAGGCATTCCCTAGCCCGTCTGGAAGACGACAGACATGAGAGGCAGCCATAGCGCCAGGCTCAACTCTCCTCCAGCGCCCCCCCAATGCCCCCCTTGCTCTCAGCTCTAGCCCCTCCAAGCAGGAAAAAGAAAGAAGAGGCGTTAGACTCTCGTTGGCAGAAAACGGCACGTTTATTTCCTGAGTGACTCTTGTTCTTTGCGTAAAGTGCCTTCTCCAGAGCCATCAGTTCCTCAGAGGGTTCACACCTTGCTGAAACTGATACCTCGAAGGGACCAGGAAGAGGACAGAGCCAGACGCGGGAGCCTCTTCCAGTCCTACTGCCGTGACAGCGCCCTTCCTGAGCCTCTCTCTCTCTTACTCGGTGTCATCTGACGAGGTACCTGGGAGGCAAAGAGCAGAAGAGGGGAGAGAATGAGGCTGGCATGCTTTGCTTCTTCTGCCTGTTATTAGGTGCCCTGAGGCGGGTGCTCTCTTCTCCTTGGCTTTAGCCATGGGAAGCAAAGGGTTCCAGGGAATGTTCCTCCTTCTGATCCACCCATATCCCTTCAGGGACATAAGACAAGTTTCCAATTTCCCCCTCACGCTAAAAAGCTTCTGGACTTACTATAGATATAGCTCGTCATGACCTCTGCGAGGTCGTACCCAGATGTACGCCAATGAACGGCTCCCTCGCCTCTCAGGTATGTCTCCATTCCTTGAAAAGAATGTAAAGGGGCCATCAAGAACTTTGCCTTCCAGCTGAGATGAGAGCCTGATGGCCCTGAGGCCATTCCCATGGGCAGGTTCCCTCCTGGCCGATGTAGGGAGACCGAGAGCAGCCCCGTATTGTCCAGGCCTCCCTCTCCCTTGTTGAGCCCTCCCTTTGCCCCTTCTTTCCTCACCAGAGGTGTTTGAAGTGGCCAGAGACAGTTCTCCCACGCTGTCACGGCAGTAGACGATTGAGATGCGTGGTTCCTTGCCCTCGGCTTGACTCTGCTCCCCTTCAGGGCAAGGAACCACCTTCACCGATCTGCAGCAGGGGCATATTGAGTTCCTCAGCCTCTTCAGCCTGTGGGAGAAGCAAAAGAGGGAGACCTTTTTGAGCTGCATGTGGTCCAAGGAAGGGCCAAAGCGTTCTCTTGGAAACCCAAGACCTGCCTCAGAGTCAACCCTTTGGGAGCGGGCAGGACCCAGGCATGGCTGGTATGGGAAGTTTACAGCTCGGTGTCAAACAATCCTCTTTACCTCTGCAAGACTGAGAGGCAACGTTGCTTTATAGTCCCCATCCCTAGCTAACTAAAGACCTGACTAGCTAAAGATCAATCAATCAAACAAACAAACAAATAAACAAGTAAACACACTCAATAAACTACAAGCTAACTAAGGCTATCGCTAAATAACTAACCCCTGTAAGAAATAAAGAAAAACCACTGACTAACAGACCCTACCACCCCCACCCCCACCCCTCCGCCAACTTTCTACCAAATCTAACCCTCTACTTACTAGGAACTCAAAAAAACAAAACAACAACAACAAAAAAACAAACCACCTATCTCCTCCAATCCTCCTCCACCACCTCTATCTCCTGCTCGCTCACTAACTCTCCTCTCCACCCTCTCCTACGCCTGCTCTTCCCACAAAGAACTTGGCTTGCCAGGGTCCTGGGAAGTCACCCGGCCCAGAGGACGCATCACAATGGCACCTAGGAGAGAACCCGCCAATCACAGATCTCACTATGAGCAACCAAGGAGCCATTCAGGGTCCAAGCATGGGGAGGGGGGGGGGGGACCTGGTATCAAAGCTAGCAGAGACGAGGGGTGTGCGACACCCCGGGCTTGTTAGTTTTGCTCCCCTAATTTCCCTTTTTGTGGGAAATCTCCCCTTGTCCTCACCCACATCTGGAGCAGAATCCAGGATGGATCCCCAAGGGAGATGGGAACAACTGACTCTAGGCCTGGATGTTCTTTCCCATCTTCTTACTCAGAGGGTGAATCACCATAGCAAGCTTATTTTGCTTTCCCTAAACCAAAATAATAGAACCAGATGCAAACGCGAATTTGCCTCTTCCCATTACTTTTAACTTAATCGTGTTGGATCTGGATTCTGAGGATCATACATGGGGACACAACTGGCTACTTTTTAAAATCCGCTTTTCGGGGCTGCCCTGCCCTCTTCCTCCTGGCATGGACGCGCCACCTATAAGGAACCCCTTCACCGAGCCTAACTGGGTGGCTGGGTGGCTGCCGCTTCCATGGATGGAGGAAAAATGGCAGTGGGGAGCCAGCCAGCGATTCTTTCCCCTCCTCTCCCCATTGCTCAGGGCACACAGGAGCAGTGGCAAGTAAAGCCCCTTTGCTTTAAACATTCACACAAAACCTCAGCTGCTTCCCTCCCTTCCTTTCCCTTTCTAAAGTCAGAACTTTTGGAATTGTGCAAAATTGCATCGTTGTTATCAGAATGAAGTAGTTCCATCGCTACAGTGTAGTGCTCCTGTTAAGGGTGGATTTTTAACACTGAAATCACTGTGGCCGTGTCACTGTGGCAACCTTATCTCCGATTCAAAACGTTTTCAATCCTCAGAGTCCGCACGGCATTTTGCTTAACACGCGTCCCCCGTGTTAAACCACCCCATAGCGTGGTGAATCTCAATCCAAATTTCAACAGGTCTCACTCCGGATCGTGCGCTTGAAACGTTTTACATTTTCTACTGTGTGGACAGTACCGTTTTAAGGGATGAGAATCCATGTTTAGGGTTTCCCTCTCCCAATAGCTTGCTTCCAAAGACAGTGATTTCAGTGTAAAAATCCACTTAACAGTGATCGCTACACTCTAGCGATGGAACCACTTCATACCTTGATGGTTGGAATAACAATGTTGCAATTTTGCACAATTCTAAAAGTTCTGATCTTTAGAAAGTGAAAGGGAGGAAAGCAGCTGAGGTTCTGTGTGAATGTTCAAAGCAAAGGGGCTTTACTTGCCACTGCTGCTGTGTGCCCTGAGCAATGGGGAGAGGAGGGAAAAGAATTGCTGGCCGCCCGCTGCCATTTTTCCTCCATCCACGGATGCGGCAGCCACCCAGCCACACAGTTAGGCTCCATGAAGGGGTCCCTTATGGGTGGTGCGTCCATGCCAGGAGGAAGAGGACAGGGGAGCCCCGAAAAGTGGCTTTTAAAAATTAGCCATTTGAGTCTCCCCTTGAGTCACGTCCCCCACATACGATCATGAGAATTCGGATCCAACGCGATGAAGACTCTGAGGATTGAAAACGTTTTGAATTTGAGATAAGGTTGCCGTGAAGACACGGCCAGAGTGTGAAGTCTGTGGTGCCCCTGCGGTTGAAGTTAGGATTCCCCTCCTGTTTGGATGCCAATTATCCAGAAACTTGTCAAAAATAAACAACTTTGGCAGATGTTATTTATAATGATTGGCTGTTTTCACCATGTTCTGGCTACTTCATTTTAACTTTCCGCTTTCTGTATTTGTTTTAGTAGAACAGATTGCATGTTTAAACCTATTCACACGGATTCGGATGTAGTACTGTTTGAAAGGGGTGTGTGTGTTTCTGCCACAGATTTTCCTCCTTTGCGCCTGATGTAGCCCAAAGTAAAGGTGACCATTTGGATTCTCCGAGGCAAAACAAGCTTAACTTCAGTTTTTTTTCTGGCATGGAGACGCACCCTGTATTGTTAACTGCCCTGCGATTTTGACCTGGGCAGTGTACCAGTGAAACCAACCAAGCCCTCTAAAGGGTCCTCATTGCCAAGTGTCGTCCTCAGACTGAAGAAGGGCTGCTCCTCCCTGTCCCAGACGTAGAGCCTTCTATCAACCTGCCTCAGTTTCTTTGTCGAATGAGAGAAACTTTTCACTTGCGATGGAAATCCTCACGTCAAAGGACATTGATCTGACATGTTTATTAATTATTTATTTATTTGTATTTATATCCCGTCCTATACCCGAAGGTCTCAGAGCGGGTTACAATTTTCTATTAATCTTAGACAGGTCCCTGCCCTCAAACTTACAATTGAAAGAGACAAGAAACGAAAGGAAAATGGTGTGGGAGGGAACAGGGAACAGCAAAAAGCAAGCACTTAAGGTCTTCAATTCTTCATTTATTATTGCTGGAATTTTCTTATTCTCTTTACTTTGAATTTTCTCTTTATTTATGACCAACCGGAAGATGGTAGAGATGGTCAGCCAGCATCTACTCAGCCCCACTCTGCTCGGCCTCAGGACCAGATGTTTTCTCAACTGGTGGATCCGCTGCCCTAGTCTCTTTGCCATCTTGTGATGGGAGCAGCTGGAAGAGGGAGGGGCACTGCTGGGAGCAAGATGGCAGAGCCCAGCCTGCTGCCTCTTCTCCACTCCTCTCAGGCAAGATGGTTCCTAGCCTTGATATATATTCTAAGTTTTTAATGACTGAGTTGAATAAAATTGTATTTTAACACTGAAATAGATTTATCTCATCTACCACTGGCTCATTGGATGGAAGGCTATATACAATGGCTTATTGACCCCATTAAGGCTACATTTTGACCAGCACCAAGGGCTCCTTGCAGTTGTTATACTGCCCACCAATGTTCATCCTTAGTTAAGTGAAGGATTTGCGGTTAAAATTATGAGTTTGGGTCATTTATTACGATGCACACTATGGAGGCGCTTTGGAAGCATAGGGAAGACAGTTACAGGTAGGCAAGGGGCGGGGCTCACTCAGCTGCCTGGAAGGGAGGCGAGGAGTGAGTCAGAGAATTCCACCAGCCAATCAGTGAGCAGCAGGCTCTCAAGGGGGGAGGAGGTCCTTGAGCAGGAAAAGAGAAGCCTAATGGGAGAGAGGTGGGAGTGGAGGGAGATAGAGCGGGGTGTTGACAGTGGGAGACGATGGAAGCAGGGAGTGAGAGAGCAGTGGGTAGGAGTGGACTCTGGATGAAGAAGGGAATGCGAAGTAGTTAAATAGAGTCCTGAAGGAAAGAGTGCAGTCGGATTGCTTTTGTGCTTGAGGTTCACGCAAGCAATGTCGTATCAAAGAACTCTTATTGTCCGGGAACTACTTCCCGTTTAATAAAAGGGGATTAGAGATAGAGAAAGTGACACACTTTGCTGTGGCTGGGAGACACACGAAGCAGTTGAGCAGAAGAAAGAGAAATATGGTACCTACTGAATTAAAGCAAAATAAGCACATTACGTTGAACACCTACGTTCATTTAGTAATCCCCTGATTTTACATTTTAAATCATTTGACCACTTAGCCCACAGCGAAGGGGTGGTGTCGCACAATTCCCACCCTCTCCATTGAGGCACTATTCCCCCCCCCCCGCTTTGTTCCTCCATCTTTCATCCTTATCACGCTTCCTGCCTTCCCCAATGTTCTCCAACAGACAGAGGAAATGGGTGTGGGGAGCAGCGCGAGAGGGTGACAGGCGGAAGGGGCAGGGAAGTGGGGAGAGAGGGTGACAAGCAGAAGAAAGGGTTGGGGCAGTAGGGGGAGTGGGTGTGAGGGGAAGAAAGGGGCAGGAGAGTGGTGAGAGAGGGTGACAGGCAGAGGAAAGGTGCAGGGGAAGGTAAGTGGCTCATGGAGGTGGAGGAGATTGGCGTTGTGGTGCTCCCATTAATAAATATTCCGATTTTATCAGGGTTCCACAGTGAGTCCTGTGAAGATCCGAAAAGGGATTCCCCAGATTATTCGCAGAAATGGGGAATCCCGTGAAAGTGTCAGGACGTTGGACCCTCGAACCAGATTCAGGCCGGGCCGAAGGGCAGGTGGAAAGGCACGCACAGACTTCATGCAGGACAGTACGGAAATATCTCCAAGAAGTAGATAAGTCCACCATTACTAGGATTGATTTAAGTCTTACCTCAATTCTCACCCCAAGAGAAGGATTTGCAGAGGAACTCTAGGTCTCCATAGGATATCAGTGATGGCTTTCTGGTGGTATGTGTGTGTGTGGCCCCAGAAGCCCCACGGGTATTGTATCTGGGCAACTTGGTTTCCTGGGAGTGCCCCCCCCCCCCACTGGCTTAAGTGAAATCACAGTCTTCAGACTAGGGGTCTGCACGAATGTATTTTTTGCATTCAAATTTGAGTCGAATAAATTATTTTAACATTTAATTCGATTTGAATTTCAAGCTATCACAAGCCAGACCTGCAATCTGTGACCTGGTGCAGACTAGGCTGGGTCCCACACAACCCCAGTACTTATATGATAGGTCCTCATTTCAGGATATAATCCCATATGAGACTTCATGCAGAAATTGCCTTCAAGGGGGAGGCGGTAGTCCGGGCCCATGCAGGGAGCAGAGAAATGCTCTTTAATGGTACATTAAGCCAGTTTCGCTCCTTTCGAAAGCCTGAACGTGAGCTCTCCAACCCACTCTGTGACAAAACTGAGAAAGGAGGTAGTCTGTGAACGAAGAGGTGGCAACCATATGCTGATCCTGAGCAGGTTCCGCCGATTTCTGAAGGTCTCGCTCCCAAGATTAGAGCCTCCAGCAGGGACCCCATGAAAGGGAAGGTGACGTTTCAAGGCAAGGGGAGGAGGTGCCCGCCCTTCCGGATGGCCCCTTGGCCCTGACTTCTCACTACCAATGGGCACCCCTGGGAGCAGGCAGGAGGGGGGCTAGAACCACTTCTCCCTGATTGTGCCTTCTGGGTAGGAAGCTCCCAGAATATCCTTCCTCTGGCTGTGGGAAGGAGACCCCTTAGCATACTTCTGCTGGATACTTGCCTTCCTCAACTGGTCTCCCCAGAGTCTCCCCCAAGGCATTCCCTAGCCCGTCTGGAAGACGACAGACATGAGAGGCAGCCATAGCGCCAGGCTCAACTCTCCTCCAGCGCCCCCCCAATGCCCCCCTTGCTCTCAGCTCTAGCCCCTCCAAGCAGGAAAAAGAAAGAAGAGGCGTTAGACTCTCGTTGGCAGAAAACGGCACGTTTATTTCCTGAGTGACTCTTGTACTTTGCGTAAAGTGCCTTCTCCAGAGCCATCAGTTCCTCAGAGGGTTCACACCTTGCTGAAACTGATACCTCGAAGGGACCAGGAAGAGGACAGAGCCAGACGCGGGAGCCTCTTCCAGTCCTACTGCCGTGACAGCGCCCTTCCTGAGCCTCTCTCTCTCTTACTCGGTGTCATCTGACGAGGTACCTGGGAGGCAAAGAGCAGAAGAGGGGAGAGAATGAGGCTGGCATGCTTTGCTTCTTCTGCCTGTTATTAGGTGCCCTGAGGCGGGTGCTCTCTTCTCCTTGGCTTTAGCCATGGGAAGCAAAGGGTTCCAGGGAATGTTCCTCCTTCTGATCCACCCATATCCCTTCAGGGACATAAGACAAGTTTCCAATTTCCCCCTCACGCTAAAAAGCTTCTGGACTTACTATAGATATAGCTCGTCATGACCTCTGCGAGGTCGTACCCAGATGTACGCCAATGAACGGCTCCCTCGCCTCTCAGGTATGTCTCCATTCCTTGAAAAGAATGTAAAGGGGCCATCAAGAACTTTGCCTTCCAGCTGAGATGAGAGCCTGATGGCCCTGAGGCCATTCCCATGGGCAGGTTCCCTCCTGGCCGATGTAGGGAGACCGAGAGCAGCCCCGTATTGTCCAGGCCTCCCTCTCCCTTGTTGAGCCCTCCCTTTGCCCCTTCTTTCCTCACCAGAGGTGTTTGAAGTGGCCAGAGACAGTTCTCCCACGCTGTCACGGCAGTAGACGATTGAGATGCGTGGTTCCTTGCCCTCGGCTTGACTCTGCTCCCCTTCAGGGCAAGGAACCACCTTCACCGATCTGCAGCAGGGGCATATTGAGTTCCTCAGCCTCTTCAGCCTGTGGGAGAAGCAAAAGATGGAGACCTTTTTGAGCTGCATGTGGTCCAAGGAAGGGCCAAAGCGTTCTCTTGGAAACCCAAGACCTGCCTCAGAGTCAACCCTTTGGGAGCGGGCAGGACCCAGGCATGGCTGGTATGGGAAGTTTACAGCTCAGTGTCAAACAATCCTCTTTACCTCTGCAAGACTGAGAGGCAACGTTGCTTTATAGTCCCCATCCCTAGCTAACTAAAGACCTGACTAGCTAAAGATCAAACAAACAAACAAACAAACAAACAAACAAACAAACAAACAAACAAGTAAACACGCTCAATAAACTACAAGCTAACTAAGGCTATCGCTAAATAACTAACCCCAGTAAGAAATAAAGAAAAACCACTGACTAACAGACCCTACCACCCCCACCCCCACCCCTCCGCCAACTTTCTACCAAATCTAACCCTCTACTTACTAAGAACTCAAAAAAACAAAACAACAACAACAATAAAACAAACCACCTATCTCCTCCAATCCTCCTCCACCACCTCTATCTCCTGCTCGCTCACTAACTCTCCTCTCCACCCTCTCCTACGCCTGCTCTTCCCACAAAGAACTTGGCTTGCCAGGGTCCTGGGAAGTCACCCGGCGCAGAGGACGCATCACAATGGCACCTAGGAGAGAACCCGCCAATCACAAATCTCACTATGAGCAACCAAGGAGCCATTCAGGGTCCAAAGCATGGGGAGGGGGGGACCTGGTATCAAAGCTAGCAGAGACTAGGGGTGTGGGACACCCCTGGCTTGTTAGTTGTGCTCCCCTAATTCCACCTTTTGTGGGAAATCTCTCTTTGTCCTCACCCACACCTGGAGCAGAATCCAGGAGGTATCCCCAAGGGAGATGGGAACAACTGACTCTAGGCCTTGAAGTTCTTTCCCATCCTCTTACTCAGAGGGTGAAGTCTGTGGTGCCCCTGCGCTTGAAGTTAGGATTCCCCTCATGTTTGGATGCCAATTATTCAGAAACCTGTTGAAAATAAACAACTTTGGCAGATGCTCTTTATAATGATTGGCTGTTTTAACCATGTTCTGGCTACTTCATTTTAACTTTCCGCTTTCTGTATTTGTTTTAGTAGAACATATTGCATGTTTAAACCTATTCACACGGATTCCGATGTAGTACTGTTTGAAAGGGGTGTGTGTGTTTCTGCCACAGATTTTCCTCCTTTGTGCCTGATGTACCCCAGAGTAAAGCTGGCCATGTGGATGCTCCGAGGAAATACAAGCTTAACTTTAGGGTTTTTTTTGGCATGGAGATGTCAGGGGGTAACTGGTTGCCCCCCCTGTGGTAATAAATCTCCATCAGCGTTCCATTCGCAGAGTCGCGCCTTGGTTCGTGCTGGAAACACAAAGTCCTGCTTTCCTGCTTCCCGGAAAAGCAAGCAATTCGCCTCTCTGTGTCTTGGCTCCAAGGCTGTCAGCTTCAGCTGTCCAAGGTGCTGAAGGGCCTGGCTCCCCGATCTCCGATCCTGCTGAGGCTTGGCCCCTCCTTCTCCCCCTCTTCGCCAGTGTAAACAAAGAGTCAGGGACGCCGTAACTTCTCCGAAGAGGTTTATTGCATAGCAAGTTACATTCTCCTTCCGTCTCCCGACCAGCTAGGCAAGGCAAAACAAAGGCACAGCCATGCCCAGTTTTATACCTTCCCACTATCTGAGTTGGAGTGTCATATCCTGGCATTTCGCAAGTGTTACACAGTCTTACACAACTCTTGCACAATCCCTGTGATGTTGTCATCAGTCTTAGGAGAGCTGGTGATGTGTTTGCACACCTCACCTTATGATGCAATTCCAGGAGTCTCCTGACTAAATACTAAGTTAACTCCTGGTTATCTATTCTACTCCTTTTGCACACATCACTACATTTTCCTTCTACTGGCTTCTTACCCTTGACAATCCCCTCCAAAATGTATGATGTGTGTAGCTATACTATTTGAACTATGCCACACAGCACTCCAGCTCTTGTCCTGGATTACTAACTCTCTTTCCTTGGTCCTCTTTAGGTACCTTAGGATCATTCACCTTTCTGCTGTCTCTATCCCCGTGTTTCTGGGTTTCATCTGGCATTTCCTGCCTCTTGAATACCCACTTGCCTCCTGCTATCACTATGCAAGTGTTTGCAGTCTGTGTCCCAAACCAATCTGGGGGCTTTCTAACTCTCTGAGTTCTCCTTGGTAGGATTACCTGTGTCCTTCCTTTTCCATCTCCACTATCTGACCTAGGCTGTGTTTGTGTTTGTTCATCTGCAGATGTGTTAGTCTCACTATCTGTAGAACCTTCTTGCTTTAGTGCCCCTCCATTTCCAGCATCTGTGGCACTCTGCCCTAGCTTGAGAAAAACCTCCTTATTAATGTGGAGTCTTTCCCTGCTGGAATATCTCTCAAAGTTGGCACTCCTGGACAGTAAGATTTTTCCATGACTTGAACAAAATCTATAGCTGTTACCAGAATACTCCACAAACATTAACCTTTTCCAGAAATTTGCAGGTACATATACATTATATACATTTGCATATCGCCCACAACCTCTTATACATTTAAGGTTTGATGGTCTACCATACAGCATATGATAAAGCATTTCCTTTACAAAAGAATTCCAAACACGGTTAGCAACATGATTAACAGTCAAAATTGCCCCTCCCCACCTTTTCTGTGTTGTTTGAGTTCTTTCTGTTCTTTCTGTCATTAGTATCACATGCAAATACTTTGTATGTTGATCCACAATGGCTATAAAATACTGATTCTTGCCCATAGTCTTTGCTAAAGGGCCAGCCAAATTTGCCTGCACAGTCCGAAACAGTCTTTCTGTCGTGCGTTTGCTAAATTTGGCTACAGGAAAAACCTCAGGCTTCACCTCGCTACAAATTGAACAATCCCAACGGTTTGAACAAATTTCCAGCTGAAATTTTGGACACACTCCCACTAGTTTCACCAAACTTGTGAAGCTCACATGCCCCATGACTTTCTGGCAATAATGGGTGCAGTTTAAGTGCAACAGCACATTATTAGCTAGCGCGCATTCAAGCCCGTAAGTCATCACATACACTTTGTTTCCCTTGACTGCCCTAGCACAAATCTCATCATTTATGCTAACAGTACAATCATTCCCCTTGAAACACAAAGCATAATTACTGTTTGTTAGCTCAGATTCCCTGATTAAACAGTCTCGCAATTCAGAAACACACAATACATTTGAAAAATCCTTTCCAAAACATGGTATTTTTTCAGTTTCTACTGCAGATCCTCACCCCCCCGATGCACCTTTTGCATTAGGAGGCACCTTATCTTTCAGGAGCTTTTCACAATTGGCCATGTGAAAACTTGCCCCCAAGTCCAACACCCAACTAGGGCTTGCAGCCACACAGGCTATAGACTCACAGTTCTTTACAACCCCTCTGTTGCTTGCAGCACACCTGGGTTCCTTCTTCTTGGCTCTTTCCTCAGCCAACTTTCTCCAGTCCTTCATGAGATGATCCTTTCCACCACCGTGGAAGCATTTCCTCCCTCTGGACACAAATGCTTTCTCAGGCTCAAAATCATTGAAAGTCTCGATTGAGTGGGTTTGAGTCACCCCTGTTTCCTGTCTCTGGAGTTTTGCCTCGTAGTCCTTACGCTGGCTTTCCTCCAAGACTCGTGATGCCACCATCTTTGCAGCCAGCTGCCTCTGGTCAACACACTGTGGACTCCACAGGATATTTTCAAACTCATCAGTCAAACTTTCTAACAGGACAAATGTCTTTTGCACTGGGGGGCTTTCGACTCCCCATGTTGCAACTTGCAAATCTGCCACAATCTCCAGACTCGTTCTCTGGTAAGCGCCGCTTCAGTGTAAACACACCATACAGAAAAGTTCGTCTCATCCAGTTTCAGAAAACGTGCAGCTTCCACCTCTCAAGCAGTGCACTTTCCTTCCTCCTTCTTCTGTCAAACGTGACAAAGGACAGACACACAAAACAGACAATCAGACAGCCGTCAGATTCTCTTTTCACTCAGCCTTTCGGCACTCACAGTCAGTTGAACTTTCCAGCACGCGCGGGGTTAACGCTCTGGGCCCATAACCCTTGTCAGGGGGTAACTGGTTGCCCCCCCTGTGGTAATAAATCTCCATCAGCGTTCCATTCGCAGAGTCGCGCCTTGGTTCGTGCTGGAAACACAAAGTCCTGCTTTCCTGCTTCCCGGAAAAGCAAGCAATTCGCCTCTCTGTGTCTTGGCTCCAAGGCTGTCAGCTTCAGCTGTCCAAGGTGCTGAAGGGCCTGGCTCCCCGATCTCCGATCCTGCTGAGGCTTGGCCCCTCCTTCTCCCCCTCTTCGCCAGTGTAAACAAAGAGTCAGGGACGCCGTAACTTCTCCGAAGAGGTTTATTGCATAGCAAGTTACATTCTCCTTCCGTCTCCCGACCAGCTAGGCAAGGCAAAACAAAGGCACAGCCATGCCCAGTTTTATACCTTCCCACTATCTGAGTTGGAGTGTCATATCCTGGCATTTCGCAAGTATTACACAGTCTTACACAACTCTTGCACAATCCCTGTGATGTTGTCATCAGTCTTAGGAGAGCTGGTGATGTGTTTGCACACCTCACCTTATGATGCAATTCCAGGAGTCTCCTGACTAAATACTAAGTTAACTCCTGGTTATCTATTCTACTCCTTTTGCACACATCACTACATTTTCCTTCTACTGGCTTCTTACCCTTGACAGGAGACGCACCCTGGATTGTTAACTGCCCTGCGATTTTGACCTGGGCAGTGTACCAGTGAAACCAACCAAGCCCTCGAAAGGGTCCTCATTGCCAAGTGTCGTCCTCAGACTGAAGAAGGGCTGCTCCTCCCTGTCCCAGACGTAGAGCCTTCTATCAACCTGCCTCAGCTTCTGTGTCGAATGAGAGAAACTTTTCACTTGTGATGGAAATCCTCACGTCAAAGGCCATTGATATGACATGTTCATTTATTATTTATTTATTTGTATTTCTTTCCCGTCCTGTACCCGAAGGTCTCAGGGCAGTTTACAATGTAAAGAGACCAGAAACAAAAGGAAAATGGTGTGGGACAGAACAAGGAACAGCAAAAAGCAGCACTTAAGTTCTTCAGATCCAATTCTTCATTTATTATTGCTGTAATTTTCTTATTCTCTTTACTCTGAATTTTCTCTTTATTGATGACCAAATAGAAGATAGTCGAGATGGTCAGCCGGCATCTACTCAGCCCCACCTTACTCAGCCTCAGGACCAGACATTTCCTCACCTGTTGGATCTTCTGCCCTACTCTCTTTGCCATCTTGTGATGGGAGCAGCTGGAAGAGGGAGGGGAACTGCTGGGAGCAAGATGACAGAGTAGCCCAGCCTGATGCCTCTTCTCCACTCCTCTCAGGCAAGATTGTTCCTAGCCTTGATATATATTCTAAGTTTTTAATGACTGAGTTGAATAAAATTGTATTTTAACACTGAAATAGATTTATCTCATCTACCACTGGCTTATTGGACGGATGGCTACATCCAATGGCTGATTGATCCCATTATGGCTACACTTTGACCAGCACCAAGAGCTCCCTGCAGCTGTAATGTTCATCCTTAGTTAAGCGAAGGTTTTGCATTTAAAATTATGATTTTGGGTCATTTATTATGGTCCACACTACGGAGGCGCTTTGGAAGCGTAATGAAGACAGTTACAGGTAGGCAGGGGGCGGGGCTCACTCAGCTGCCTGGAAGGGAGGCAGGGAGTGAGTCAGAGAATTCCGCCAGCCAATCAGTGAGCAGCAGGCTCTCAAGGGGGGAGGAGGTCCTTGAGCAGGAAAAGAGAAGCCTAATGGGAGAGAGGTGGGAGTGGAGGGAGATAGAGCGGGGTGTTGACAGTGGGAGACGATGGAAGCAGGGAGTGAGAGAGGAGTGGGTAGGAGTGGACTCTGGATGAAGAAGGGAATGCGAAGTAGTTAAATAGAGTCCTGAAGGAAGGAGTGCAGTCGGATTGCTTTTGTGCTTGAGGTTCACGCAAGCAATGTCGAATCAAAGAACTCTTATTGTCCGGGAACTACTTCATGCTAAATAAAAGGGGAGTAGAGATAAAGAAAGTGACACACTTTGCTGTGGCTGGGAGACACACGAAGCAGTTGAGCAGAAGAAAGAGAAATATGGTACCCACTGAATTAAAGCAAAATAAGCACATTACGTTGAACACCTACGTTCATTTAGTAATCCCCTGATTTTACATTTTAAATCATTCGACCACTTAGCCCACAGTGAAGGGGTGGTTTCGCACCATTCCACCCTCTCCATTGAGGCACTATTCCTCCCCCACCCAGCTTTATTCCTCCATTTTTCATCCTTATCATGCTTCCTGCCTTCCCCACTGTTCTCCAACAGACAGAGGAAATGGGTGTGGGGAGCAGCGCGAGAGGGTGACAGGCGGAAGGGGCAGGGGACTGGGGGGAGAGGGTGACAAGCAGAGGAAAGGGTTGGGGCAGTAGGGGGAGTGGGTGTGAGGGGGAAGAAAGGGGCAGGAGAGTGGTGGGGGAGGGTGACAGGCAGGGGAAAGGTGCAGGGAAGGTAAGTGGCTCGTGGAGGTGGAGGAGATTGGCGTTGTGGTGCTCCCATTAATAAATATTCCGATTTTAGCAGGATTCCACAGTGAGTCCTGTTAAGATCCGAAAAGGGATTCCCCAGATTATTCGCAGAAATGGGGAATCCCGTCGAAGTGTCAGGAGGTTGGACCATCGAGTCTGATTTGGGCCGGGCCAAAGTGGAGGTCAAATGCTCCCACAGTCTTCATGCAGGACAGTATGGAAATATCTCCCAAAAGTAGATAAGTCCACCATTACTAGGATTGATTTAAGTCTTACCTTACTTTTCACCCCAAGAGAAGGATTTGCAGAGGAACTCTAGGTCTCCATAGGATGTCGGTGACGGCTCTCTGGCGGTATGTGTGTGTGTGGCCACAGAAGCCCCCCCGGTATTGGATCTGGGAAACTTGGTGTCCTGGGAGTGCCCCCCACCCCACTGGCTTAAGTGAAATCACAGTCTCCAGACTAGGGGTCTGCAGGAATGTATTTTTCGCATTTAAATTTGAGTCGAATGAATTATTTGAACACTTAATTTGATTTGAATTTCAAGCTATCACAAGCCAGACCTGCAATCTGTGACCTGGTGCAGACTAGGCTGGGTCCCACGCAGGCCCAGCACTTATATGATAGGTCCTCATTTCAAGATATAATCCCAAATGAGACTTCATGCAGAAAGGGCCTTCCAGGGGGAGGAGGGAGTCCGGGCCCATGCAGGGAGCAGAGAAATGCTCTTTAATGTTACATTAAGCCAATTTCGCTCCTTTTGAAAACCTGAAGGTGAGCTCTCCCACCCACTCTGTGACAAAACTGAGAAAGGAGGTAGTCTGTGAACTAAGAGGTGGCAACCATATGCTGATCCTGAGCAGGTTCCGCCGATTTCTGAAGGTCTCGCTCCCAAGATTAGAGTCTCCAGGAGGGACCCCATGAAAGGGAAGGTGACGGTTCAAGGCAAGGGGAGGAGGTGTCCGCCCTTCTGGATGGCCCCTTGGCCGTGACCTCTCGCTACCAATGGGCACCCCTGGGAGCAGGCAGGAGGGGGGCTAGAACCACTTCTCCCTGATTGTGCCTTCTGGGTAGGAAGCTTCCAGAATATCATTCTTCTGGCTGTGGGAAGGAGACCCCTTAGCATCCTGCTGCTGGATTCTTCTCTTCCTCAGCTGGTCTCTCCAGAGTCCCCCTAGCACTTTCCCTGGCCCTTCTGGAAGATGACAGACATGGCAGGCAGCCATAGAGCCAGGCTCAACTCTCCTCCAGCGCCCCCCAATGCCACACTTGCTCTCAGCTCTAGCCCCACCGAGCAGGAAAAAGAAAGAAGAGGCATTAGACTCTCGTTGACAGAAAACGGCACGTTTATTTCCTGAGTGACTCTTGTACTTTGCGTAAAGTGCCTTCTCCAGAGCCATCAGTTCCTCAGAGGGTTCACACCTTGCTGAAACTGATACCTCGAAGGGACCAGGAAGAGGACAGAGCCAGACGCGGGAGCCTCTTCCAGTCCTACTGCCGTGACAGCGATCTTCCTGAGCCTCTCTCTCTCTTACTCGGTGTCATCTGATGAGGTACCTGGGTAGAAATGACCAGAAGAGGGGAGAGAATGAGGCTGGCATGCTTTGCTTCTTCTGCCTCTTATTAGGTGCCCTGAGGCGGGTGCTCTCTCCTCCTTGGCTTTAGCCTTGGGGAGCAAAGGGTGCCAGGGAATGTTGCTCCTTCTGATCCTGCCCATATTCCTTCAGGGACAGAAGACAAGTTTCCAATTTCCCCCTCACGCTAAAAAGCTTCTGGACTTACTATAGATATAGCTCGTCATGACCTCCGCGAGGTCGTACCCAGATGTACGCCAATGAACGGCTCGCTCGCCTCTCAGGTATGTCTCCATTCCTTGAAAAGAATGTAAAGGGGCCATCAAGAACTTTGCCTTCCAGCTGAGATGAGAGCCTGATGGCCCTGAGGCCATTCCCATGGGCAGGTTCCCTCCTGGCCGATGTAGGGAGACCGAGAGCAGCCCCATATTGTCCAGGCCTCCCTCTCCCTTGTTGAGCCCTCCCTTTGCCCCTTCTTTCCTCACCAGAGGTGTTTGAAGTGGCCAGAGACAGTTCTCCCACGCTGTCACGGCAGTAGACGATTGAGATGCGTGGTTCCTTGCCCTCGGCTTGACTCTGCTCCCCTTCAGGGCAAGGAACCACCTTCACCGATCTGCAGCAGGGGCATATTGAGTTCCTCAGCCTCTTCAGCCTGTGGGAGAAGCAAAAGAGGGAGACCTTTTTGAGCTGCATGTGGTCCAAGGAAGGGCCAAAGCGTTCTCTTGGAAACCCAAGACCTGCCTCAGAGTCAACCCTTTGGGAGCGGGCAGGACCCAGGCGTAGCTGGTATGGGAAGTTTACAGCTCGGTGTCAAACAATCCTCTTTACCTCTGCAAGACTGAGAGGCAACGTTGCTTTATAGTCCCCATCCCTAGCTAACTAAAGACCTGACTAGCTAAAGATCAAAGAAACAAACAAAAAATAAACAAGTAAACACGCTCAATAAACTACAAGCTAACTAAGGCTATCGCTAAATAACTAACCCCTGTACGAAATAAAGAAAAACCACTGACTAACAGACCCTACCACCCCCACCCCCACCCCTCCGCCAACTTTCTACCAAATCTAACGCTCTACTTACTAAGAACTCAAAACCAAAACAAAACAACAACAACAACAAAACAAACCACCTATCTCCTCCAATCCTCCTCCACCACCTCTATCTCCTGCTCGCTCTCTAACTCTCCTCTCCACCCTCTCCTACGCCTGCTCTTCCCACAAAGAACTTGGCTTGCCAGGGTCCTGGGAAGTCACCCGGCGCAGAGGACGCATCACAATGGCACCTAGGAGAGAACCCGCCAATCACAGATCTCACTATGAGCAACCAAGGAGCCATTCAGGGTCCAAACATGGGGGGGGGACTGGTATCAAAGCTAGCAGAGACTAGGGGTGTGCGACACCCCGGGCTTGTTAGTTTTGCTCCCCTAATTTCCCTTTTTGTGGGAAATCTCCCTTTGTCCTCACCCACACCTGAAGCAGAATCCAGGAGGTATCCCCAAGGGAGATGGGAACAACTGACTCTAGGCCTGGAAGTTCTTTCCCATCCTCTTACTCAGAGGGTGAATCCCCACAGCAAACTTATTTCGCTTTCCCTAAACCAAAATAATAGAACCGGATGCAAGCGCGAATTTGCCTGTTCCCATTACTTTTATCTTAATCGTGTTGGATCCGGATTCTGAGGATAGTACGTGGGGTACATGACTCAACGTGGGACTCAAGTGGCTACTTTTTAAAAGCCGCTTTTGGGGGCTCCCCTGCTCTCTTCCTCCTGGCATGGACGCGGCACCTATAAGGGACCCCTTCACCGAGCCTAACTGGGTAGTTGGGTGGCTGCCGCTTCCATGGATGGAGGAAGAATGGCAGTGGGGAGCCAGCCAGCGATTCTTTCCCCTCCTCTCCCCATTGCTCAGGGCACACAGGAGCAGCGGCAACTAAAGGCTCTTTCCTTTAAACATTCACACAGAACCTCAGCTGCTTCCCTCCCTTCCTTTCCCTTTCTAAAGTCAGAACTTTTGGAATTGTGCAAAATTACAACACTGTTATCAGGTTGAAGTAGTTCCATCGCTGCAGTTTAGCGCTGCTGTTAAGGGTGGATTTTTAACACTGAAATCACTTTGGCCGTGTCACTGTGGCAACCTTATCTCCGATTCAAAACATTTTCAATCCTCAGAGTCCGCATGGCAGTTTGGCTTAACACGCGTCCCCCGTGTTAAACCACCCCAAAGCGTGGTGAATCTCAATCCTGATTTCAACAGGTCTCACTCTGGATCGTGCGCTTGAAATGTTTTACATTATTTACTGTGTGGACAGTACCGTTTTAAGGGATGAGAATCCATGTTTAGGGTTTCCCTCTCCCATTAGCTTCCTTCCAAAGACAGTGATTTCAGTGTAAAAATCCACTTAACTGCGATCGCTACACTACGAAGGCGCTTTGGTAGCATTGTGAAGGCAATTACAGGGAGGCAGGGGGCGGGGCTCACTCAGCTACCTGGAATGGAGGCGGGGAGTGAGTCAGAGAATTCTGCCAGCCAAGCAGTGAGCAGCAGGCTCTCTAGGGGGGAGGAGGTCCTTGAGCTCTTTTCCTCCATCTTTCATCATTATCCCACTTCCTGCCTTCCCCACTGTTTCCTAACAGACAGAGGAAATGGGTGTGGGGAGCAGCGCGAGAGGGTGACAGGCTGAGGAAATGGGCAGGGGAAAGTAAATGGCTGATTGAGGTGGAGGAGAGTGGCGTGGTCGTGCTCGCATTAATAAATATCTAGAATTTAACAGGATTCCACATATTGAATATGTATCCTATAGGAATACATACCTATCGATACATGTCTCCGGTTTACCAAATGTACGGAGTATTTGTATAAATGTTCTGAAACATTCATAATCATATGAATGTTAATATACGAATATCATAACATTTGATTCATGTACAAATGTCCAAATTCGAAGAAATAAAGAATGTTACGTTTATTCATGTACATCCCTAATACGAAGGTATTTGTACAAATTCATACAAATATCCAATGTGAACTAATACATATCCAATATCTATGATACGTATAACGTATCCACTCTGAAAGCATCAAATCCACCGTGAATCCACTCTGAATCTGCTCTCAAACCATGTTGAATTCACTCTGGTTCCATTGCAGATGTGCCAGGCACAGCCACTTTCCCACCGTCCTATTTCATGAATGTTCCGAAGCTTCGTACAAATGTTCTGAAATATTCATATTTGTACAAATGTCAATGTATGTATCGGATATGTATGTCTTCCAGTCGGGATGAGAGGCAGAAAGGAAACAGGGGTGCTTATTTTAATTCTTCTTACAAAAACTCTAGGTTGTGTGTATACATAACTGTATAGCCTCTCATGTGGTTGGCACATGGGCAGATGGTTTGGTATACCATCACTGTGACACCTAGAACCATTTCTCCAATCCCCCAAGAGTGGCACCAGATATGCACCACTTCAGGATACCCAGTCAAAACAGCCACAGTCAGCAATTTTGGAGGCTGAGATCTTTTCTCCCCAGCCTTCAAGGTTTGGCCATTCCCAGTGTGGCTCCTAACTAGGAGTGTGCAGGAACATGTTTTTTTGGCTCTCGATCAGTAATGAATTGAATGTTAGAAAATGCACGTCCATTCGAATAGACCCTTTCAAATGTGGTAAAATTCTATTTGATATGAATGTATTCATACAAATATGTACAAATATCCAACACAAATGAATACATATCGAATGTGAATGAATATGTATCTGATACGTATCTGAGACACGTATCCGATACATATCTCATTAAATCATCAAATCTGACCTGAATCCACTTTTAATACGCTCTCAATTGATGCCAGATGCAGGCTAGATCCATTGCAGATGTGACTGATGCAGCCGCTTTCCCACCTCCCCAGTTTAACAAATGTGCATACTATTCACATGAATGTCCAGAAACATTTGTATTTGTATGAATGTCAATTCCTCTATGAATGTCCAAATTCATACAAATTTGTACGAATAACCAATGTTGTGAATGCTCATGCACATCCCTATTCCTAACAACATTATCTTGGTTTAGCACGGGTTGCAGCTCTTATAGCTGTTCTTTTGTATAGCTTTAAACAAATTTGGAAAACAGAAGTGTGGTGAGGGCTTGAGAAAAAGAAAGGAAAGGTCTTAATATTGGTTAATAAAATGACAGCTCTAGAACATAGGCAGGTCACGTGTTACAAATCTCAACACTGATGTTGTACACTTGAAATTCTTGGTTGCAGCAATGGCAGAATGCTTCCTGTAGCTTCTCCCAAGACCCTTCATTCCATTTTGGGAGGAACAGCAGAATCATAGGAGTTAGGAGGAGGTTCACTGCCTTGGGCTGGAGCCATGTTAGTCCCATTGGTGATATAAGACACAGCAATCATTTCCTGTAAGAAAGAACATTATTTACTATAAAGAATAATCCGTTCCTATTACCTTCATCACCACTGCAATTACCATTCAGCAACCCAGCCTCTCGAGAGCAGCAATAACAATAGGCCCACACCTACAGAATATTGGATCCAATGATGTTATATCATCACCATAAGAATAGTAAATAATATAATGACATCAGTACTGTTGCTGCTGTTATTCAGTTTCTTTAATTGTTCAAAAAGAGAAGGCCAGTGAGGAATAGGGATCGCCATGAATGTGTTCTTTAACATTGATTCATAGAAACTCATGGTTTCGAATGCAGTAAAATTCTATTCAATACAAATGTATCTGCATGGATACGTATGAATATCTGATGCAAACACATAACCAATACATATCCCACAACAAATCGGCTCTGGAAGTGCCAATCCGACTCGAATCCACTTTTAATATGCTCTCAATCCATGTTAAACGCACTCTAGATCAGTTGCAGATGCCTGGTGTAGCTGTGTTCCCACCTCCCCAGTTTAATGGATGTACAAATGTCAATTTACAATTATTGTGACTTGTGTACGAATGTGTGAATTCATACGAATAACGAAAGTTATGAGTATCTGTGCACATGCATAGTGAGGAATGGGGTCAAGGGTTACCAGGGGCAATTTCACACTTCCTTTCCCAACCCATGGACAGGAAAGGTACGTTATAGGCTAACATAGGCTAGTGCTTGCGTCTTGATTACGGCACCCTGCACTACTGCATGTGCACCAGAGCTGTCACTACAGCAATGCTGACGGACTGTGCAAGCGCAGTCACGTTAAGGCGTCATGGGAGATGACTGTGTTTTCTCCCCAGTACAGACACAATTGTTTTAAATATGGAGTGTACTGTTTTAGATTTGTTGAATTTTTAAAGTGCTTTTAATGTATATCTTGTTTTTAATCTGTTGTTATCCGCCCAGAGACCCTTGGGTATGGTGTGGGATAGAAATGTAAATAAATAAATAAATTTAAGCAAGGGCCATGGCAAAGAGGTGAGTCTTCACTGCCCTCCTAAACATAAACAATGAAGGGGCCTGACACACCTCAAGGGTGAGAAGATTCCATAGCCTGGGGGCCATCATTGAGAAGGCCTTCTCCTGGCTGCCCACCCCTTTTACCACTGAAGGTGGAGAGACAACTAAGAGGGCCTCCCCTCCAGATCTTAGGGCATGGATAGGTTGATTTGTGAGAAGGTATTCCTTTAGATATTTGGGGTCCAAGTCATTTAGGGCTTTATAAGTTATAATGTATGCATTGCTATTAATGGGAGCAAGTTAAAGGAAGGCAAGTTAAAAGCTCAAGCAAGGGATAAACACTCACAGTATTATTTTTACAGCAGGCTCCCACACACCCGAAATGTGCTGATGTAACTGCAATGCTAAACTCCAGAAATGAGAACAAAAGGAGTAGAGCAGAGATTCCAACACCTGTAGGCTGAAGGGAATAAAGATATGTTTGGAGGAAACATTTACTACTTTTTCATAATTATTCGGTTTCAGTATTAAAAATAGGAACTTAAGAGACATGCCAGAGAGTGCAGGGAAATGCTGATATTTCCCACAAATGTGGCCTGACAAACATGCACAGGGCTCTTGCAGCGTTGCATCCAAAGGAAATTCTGGGAGCTTGCCACATGCATTGAGTCCCCAAAAGTTGCTTCTGATAAAATGCTGAAGGAAACTCCCCCATGGCCTTGGTCACACCTTCACTTTAAATCTTCAGTCGATCTTCTTGTCCGACTGTTCACGCTAGGGATATGCACCAATTTTTTTAAAAAATTGATTTGTATTGAATCGGATGCAAGAAAATCTGTATCAGTTCTAATAGATCCCCTTCTAATGTGCTAGGACTTGTATTTGATAAGAATGTTCAGTCCCATACAAATAGCATTTGAATCCCATATATGAATCCCATATGAAGCTTCATAGGAATGCATCAAAACATTGGATTGGAATTCAAATGTCCAAATTTGGCCAAATTTGGCTGAATTATGAATGTTATTAATATTCTTTTCTATCCATTTTATCTGGGGATTTTCCATTCAGGAAAGTCCAAATTGGAGTGTGTAGCATTCTAACAAAATGCACAATTATTTATTCGGCAGTCAGCAAATTGGGTGGGGATAGGGACGTGCAATAATATTTGGAACAGTCAAAATTCAATTGAATTCATTTGAATGTGGACATTCAAATGAAAATCAAATATCTATACATTCATTTTTTAGCATTCAAACAAATTTCAAATCATCCATATGAATTATTCAGACATTTGTATGTGTACAGATACTTATACATTACATACGTATCCATACGCATTTTATTTGGATATGTACGGTACGAAAACGGGATGCATATGGAATAAAAATGGGATCCGTATGGACACAGACGAATGTTGTCGACATTCATATCATCAAATATGAATTGAATGTTTGTACGAATAGATATGAATGCATTCAAATCGGTTCTAATTTGAATACATTCATTTTTCTCTATTCGTACGAATTCAAATGTTTGAATATCCGATTCGAACCGAATCGAATATCAAAAATTGCATTCTTGCACACCCTTAGTTACGGCATAAAATTTCTGGATGGAATATGATCACTTACATTTCTCCGAAATCTATACTCATCACGTGGATAAAAAATCGATCCACTTAAAGGCAACTCTACACAATATAGAATGATGCCAGTTAATGCCATTACAGCATTAGTGATGTTCAGTCCTACGCTGGTTTGCACCTGAAAAAAAAAAGACATTTTGTGCCCTGATTGAGGGCTCCCCAACAAGTTCTCCCCCCACCCTTTGCAGGTGCTACCCTCTCTCAGGGTCCTCAAGCCCTTCTACAGGACCATACAGAGAAAGGATAAGCAGGGATATTGGTTCTAGTAGGCTTCTAAATGTCCATCACTGCCTGTTAGTTAGTTCCCTGAATAGTAAGGCAAGGGAGGAGTGATTCAGATGGTCTCTAATTTCCCATTAGTTGGGTTAAAAATGGGAATGCTTATATTGTTCCTGCAACATGTAGTGCCACCCGCTTGTTAGACCAAAGCTGCTAGCCTTCCCTCTCCTTCCATATGCGAGAGGCTATTTTAAAATTACAGTTAAAGCTGGTAGCGTCGAATAAAAGGTTTTGTGCTGGCCTTTCCTTATAAGGGTCTGGCTCCCTAACCACTAGACCAAACTGGCTCAAGAGGCTTCATACCTGTGCACTCTGGCATACCCTGAGGACTTTACACAGCATCAAGTGAATTGGCTGAATGCAAATGACTGGACTGGGTACAGTGGCTCTGGGTTTATGGTAAGAAAATGTATTTGCACATCTCCAGAGTTGTAGAACAAATGAAAGCTCTTACCATTTTTAAGGTGAGATGTTTCTCAGCTGATCCAGATCCAGAGACGTTTTCGCATTACTCCCGTTCCATTTGGAACGGGAGTAGGACGGGAAGATTAAGACAGCTCCCGGCGCTTTCACCTTTCACACACAGACGCGCCAGAACGCGTGTAAACGCGTTCCGGCGCGTCTGTGTGCGAATGCTCAAAGCATCGTGAGCTGTCTTAGCCGGCAAAGGCCGGCCAGGGGCGCGGAGACAGCCGCGGAGGCAGATCGGCAATCAGCTGATTGTCAAACAGCTGATTGTCGAAGCCGCGCCGGCGTCGGAGGCGAGCCCGCAGCTGTTCGGGAGACAGAAGCAGGCGCGAATGCTTCTCCTCCCGAACGCCTGCGGGCGGCTCGTCCGCGTTCGAACGCATGTAGAGCACTTTAAAGTGCTCTACATTTCGAACGCGAGAAAGACAGCTGCGGACACGTCGGAGCGCAAGCCCCGCTCGGGCAATGCGGATGCCGTGTCCGCAGCTGTCTCCCACGCGTCCCGTTCAGCCCCGTGCGAAAACGTCTCAGATCCAGAAGCAATGAACTATGAAAGGGAGTTAAAAGATAAATTTGAAAAGAGTTCAATTTAGTTTACAGAAAGGAGGGACTGATTTTTTTTTCATTTTAATTGCTGTTTTTAACTGTAGTATTTTGAGTTTGAATTGGGCTTAAAAGTTGAGGTGGTAGTCAAAGGGTGTTTTTCCACTGTCACTAAAAATCAAATTGAATACCCAAAAATCTCATTCGATTTGAATCTTTTAAATTCAAATTTAACAAGATTCAGTTCAAATTCATCAAATTCAAATCTATTCGGTCAAATTTTTTATTTGAATCTGCACGTACAAATGTTGACAATATTTGTATGTGCCCATACACATCTTCCCCACATGCCTTCACATCCCTATGCATCCCATAGTTATCCCACATGCAACCTGTTTTTGTCCCGTATGGATTCGTACAAATGTGTTCCTAATGGGTGCCGTGGTGGAAATGGGGTCATCCGGCTCTTACCCAAATAGGTCCTTAATGGGTGCTAAAATGGGTACTAAGTGACCGTGGAAAAACACCCTAATGCTGTTGTGTGATAAAGGCATTGTGCAGATATGGTAATTTTGCATTCGAGTTCGAGTCAAACTGAATTTCAAAACATTCTATTCAGTTCTAATGTTTAAAATCCGAATGCAACAAGAACCAATTCAAAACTGATACATTTGATTCTATTTGTTAGAATGTCAGATACAAATTTGAAGATACGAATGTTGACAACATTTGTATTTAAAGATACGAGTGTTGACAACATTCGTATGTGTTATACATATCTGTGCACATTCCGTATGCATCCCGTTTTATCCCACATGCATCCTGTTTTGTTCCGTATTATAAGTGCAAATGCGTACAGATGGGTATGATATTTGTACAGATACGTATGTAACTAATACCCAGACTAAGATACGTATTGATTCAAATCATAAAGCAAATGTTCTGAAAGATTTGAAATTCTTTCGAATTTCTAAATTCGAATGTGAAGACGTTCTATTTGAATTCAAATGTCCATATTGATTGAACTTGATTGAATTTGCAATGTTTACAACTTTTGTGCACATCCCTAATCTTATTCACACTACATTTTGATGACAGATTTCTCAGGAGATGAAATACAAAACAGTATAGCAAATAAAACATACCTGTCATTCTAACAGTGTTTATTCATAGCTGGCAGATCTGATTTATGCAAACAACAGAGGCTTATACTAACAGTAAAGAACACAGCAATGTTCTCCTTTGACTGCCAAACTCCTCCTTCCCCTTTCCTGATTTCCTTTCTGTCTTTGCCGCCATCTTGCTGGAAATTGATAAGGATGGTACTGGGATTTCCACAGTGCAAGAAAATGCCAAACAATTTTTCCCATTCATGGTTGCTTTGTCGCCAGAGCTTTTCTCTGCTTCTTGGTGCGTGGATGTGTCACTCTGACTTCTTTCTTTAGCAGATATTGATTTTGTGCTACCCTGACTTATTTTGCAGTGAATGGTAAATGCACTACGCACTTTCTTTTCAGTCACAGAAACAGCTAAAACAGACTTACAATTTTGTTGACAAGAAAAAAAGAAGAAGCTTGCTTAATCTTAGGACTATACAACGAGGGGAAACCCAGAATGGGACAGAAAGATATAAGTATGGCTAAACAGAAGCAAGGTCCTATTGCTTATATAGGATCTAAGCTTGCAATTAGCCCTCTTGTATCAAATTGGCCGGTTAGCTTCTTCTTCTTTTTTTTAAGGAGAGTAGACACAGGTACAGGTACTTTGAATTGTTCTTTAAACAGCTCATCAACCATAGTGGTTATGTGAAAGCTACAAACAGTTTGATAAGAACTAATTTCAGACATCTCTAATAACAAGCATGAAACGATTATGTCAGGACTCTCCTTGGTTTTGTCTCATAACTATGTTTTATATTTGCTTCTTGATGTAGTTTTTTTGATACCTTTGGTATTCGTTCTGTCCTTATACTCTCAGTTCTGCTTTCTGTGGCCTTCTACAGGGCTTTTTATTCCAGGGCCCTGGTCTCACGAGTCTAAGACGGGATGGCTTATTCATTAATTCAAATTGAGGTCATACAAGTGCTGGTCACACATAGGTCATCCTCAGGCCGTCCCCACCTGAGCCACCTTCATGGACCTCTTGGCTCTCCACCCCTCTTGGTGCCTCAAATCTACCTCCTTTCTTATTGGATGCCATTGTGTCACTTGAGGGAGGCCAGGGTGTGTGTTTGTGGTTCTTTTTAAAACCTACTCCCCCACCTCCATACCCCCTTCCTTTTTTATGTGCTTTTCTTCTCCATGTGATTAATTTTTTTTTAAAAAAATAATGAATTTGTGTAAAAATGCTAGAGGAATCATATAAATAAACTGAGAAAAGAAGGGGAATTGCCTCACAAACTCGGCAGCAGAGTCCAGCCTCCTTTAGCTAGTCCCCCACTCACACTTGAGGAAGCAAAGATGTCCTGAGACTAGGGTGTGCATGAATATTTGTAACATTCCTTATTTATTCGTTATATTTTTTCCCTAAATTTTATTTTCAATATTGCAAATATATACACATTCATTATACTTTACAACACGTATATATATATCTTTACAAACAGATCAATATTGAACACATTCTTGCACACATTGTTTGCCTAACAACTATACTGTGTTGCATGACAAATTTAAACTTAAAAATCCTAACTAACCTACAACTATAACAACAAAACTAGGTCCGTTGGTCCCCCCTTTCTATTAGTTTGCTTTCTGTTAGGCCCCATCTGCATGCAATGAAAAGCCTGGTAAAAAACTTCTTTTGCTTCTGAGCGTCTGAGCTTTTCTCTGGGCTTCCAGTGCCACAAAGGAGGAAAATCAGCAGAATACCCCCCCCCTTTAAACAAGACTACCAGCGCACTTTTTGGTAGTCAAGGGTTTTCCTAGCAACATGGAGCATGGAGACGCTCCATGGCAAAAGAGGTATTGGGGGCGAGGATTGCCGGCCACAGTATTAGCGGGCGGGGGTTCCTGCAAATCATCTCTCTCTCTCATTCTCTCTTTTTGCCTCTCATCCACAGCCAGTATTCAATACTGAAATCAAGAAAACAGTAGGCAGGCATTTCAATCACATGAGATACATTGTAATGAATTGCTTCTGCCCGCAATTGAATGTGTGAATGTGTGCATGATCGTGCGAGCGCTGGAGCCCGGCTGCCTCTGCATTGTAATGATTTGGTTCCGCAATTGACTCCCAATACATTAAAGGCTTTCTGTTGGTTTCTGGAAAGGGAAGATCTGTACCTGTTGCGGTTGTCATTATCACTCTAGGACGTGATGGAGCGATGCAAGAACTCGCTGGGATTGACTTGATAAGTAAAAACTTGTGGGATCTGTTGGGGGAGAATCGGGTAGTGTGTGAGAGAAGTTATATGGGAACCTGTAACTTCGTCGGGTTAAAAGTTTCCAAAAGCCTTTCTTTAGCCACTTGGATAAATCTCGTTTTCCATGAGGGGGCGGGGAGAAAAAGATGCGGGCAAAGAAAACACAGCATCCATGAGGACAGAAGGTACGTTTTAAATGCGCGTTTTACTGAGCCTTATGGGGACGCTTATTTCGGAATTGAACGCACATTTTTAAAGCCTGCTGCAATAGAGGGACAATAGAGATACAAAAAAATACCATGGGGATGCCCCCTTAGTATGTCTTTAAAATCCTTTATAAAAGTGTCCTCTAAAACTTCAGGAGAAAACCTTATACAGAAGTGAGGAGTTGAAATACATATATATTTTTAACAGGCGAGTCTTGGCTTTCCTTCACACCCCCAAATGGAAGGCTGATTCTATCCTTTAGCTGTTAAAATGCCTGTTTGACAGCCCTCTTCTATTAAGACTTATTTCCCTTTATTTATTTGCCTTATTGCTTGTCTACCCCTTTAACTCTTAGAGGAGACCTTTGCTTGCTTCTTACCTTATTTTAAAAGAAGCCAAGAGTCTTTTATTTTTTACTTTACCATTCTCTCTTTGCTTCCACTCCTGTTCGTCTTACCTTTCCAACCTTCTACTAGTTTTTCCTTTAACTTGCCAAATTATTACTCATTTCTCATTTCTCTTTATTGTAAAAGACCTTCGCCTTTCATCTTCTTTGTTTTTTTCTAAATAAGAGTCTATTTTTAATTTTGATCCTTTATATTATTGCCGCAGAGCTGGCACCTTCTGCTTCTACTCTTGGTCATCCATCTTGTACCCATGAATTCATATATTTGTATACAAATCGATATTCATATACTAACATTCGTATGAATACAAATGTTATAGGATATTTGTACGAATAGTTCAGACATTTGTTAGATTGGGTGTGTGCAAAAATGGAGCACCAGTCACATCCACAATGGTTCCAGATTGCATTCAATACGGATCAACAGCAGATTAAAAGTGGAATCAGGTCAGATTGGATGTTTTTAGAGCACGGATACATATCAGATATGTATTGGATACACATTCATTTGTATCAGATACGTATTGGATATGTATTCATTCGTATCCGATACGTATCGAATAATCATACGAATATGTGTGAATAGATTTGTGTCACATCCGAATGTGATCTATTAGTACGAATGCAGATTTTCAAACATTTAATTTCAAACATTCAAATATCATAAATGCATTCATACACACCCCTAGCCAGGACATGCGGAGTCCTTGTCAGTTCTGTAAAAATGAGAACCAAAAATTAAGATGGTCCATCGGGGATAGGCTGGCTTGGAAAATGAATTAAATTAGAATAATGTGAGTAACACGACCTGAGGACGATCTGAGGTTGACCTAAACCAAGGGTCGGGAAACTGCAGCTCTTGAGCCGCATGCGGCTCTTTGAGCCCTTGGGTATGGCTCTTCCATGTGGGCGCCCCCCCATGGCCCCCCCACCTCCTCCCCCCCAGCACCCCCCAGCCGTCCCCCCCTTACGCAGCTGCATGTGAGGAGAGAGAGAGAGAGAGAGATTCCTGTCACCGCTCCCTCGCCCCGCCCATTCCATCCTTGCGCATGCTTCCCTCACAGCGGCTCCTCCTGCTGGTGCTGAATCAGAGCAGCATCGACATCGGCAGTGTGAAGCGCGGGAAATCCAGCTGTCAGCTATCATGGAAAGCACATCCAGGGCACTTCCCCAGTTTCATCATCATTCAGTAATTCACCAATTATAATTGCCCATCATCTGAAGCCCATGTAGAGAAGAGTGACTGGCAGATGACTACTTCTATCTCTGATCTGAAGCAGACGCTCTCATTTTGCACCAGGAGTGGTGAGGGAATGGTGGTGAGAGCACAGAGCGAGGCAGGCAGGCAGTTTCTTCCCTCTATATGCAAATGATACTACTCTTCTTTTGTGTCGTCTCTCAAGCTGGCAGTGCTCAGTAAGCAAACACGCACGTGTGCACCTGGCAAATGGCAGCAAGCAGCTGGATCAGGTTTCAGAGTTCTCAGAGGAGAAAGCGTTAATGTGTGGACAGGATGCTGAGGTCAGAGTTTCAAGAGGGTCTCCGTAGTCATAAATCAGACAGAGGTTCAGGAACACAGGAGATACAGGAGCCAAGGTTGCAAGAAAACATCGGTTGTCTGTAACGGCACTTGCCGGATTTGGGTGATTTATTTGTTCAGATTATCTGGACATTCTTATGTGTACAGGGTCATACACGATGCGTACTTGCATATACACATCTTTCCCACATCTTTCCCACATCCATACACATTTGTACGGATCCATATGGGATGAAAATGGGTTGCATACAGGATAACTAAGTGATGCATATGGACGTGTACGGATGCGTACAGGATGCGTAACGATGCATACAGGCACATATGAATATTGTCAACATTCATAAGTGCAAATTGGAATGAAAAATCCAAATGAATAGATTCAACTTTGATTAATTTGAATCGAATTGGCTTAAATTTGAATTTTAGTTATTCGAATCAAATTGAATCCTGAAAATTGCATTCGTGCGCATCACTAGCTGATAGTAAAGCCTGCCTCGGCTTGGCTGGTATGGCCAAAAACCTACTCATCCTCAGAGGAGGAGGCACTGATGGTAGACGCCATGACATCCTTCAGCTAGGCTCCACCAAGTATTAGTGATCCACATTTTAAGAT
The DNA here is from genome assembly GCA_023333525.1 of Aspidoscelis tigris stejnegeri. Classification (NCBI taxonomy): domain Eukaryota; kingdom Metazoa; phylum Chordata; class Lepidosauria; order Squamata; family Teiidae; genus Aspidoscelis; species Aspidoscelis tigris. The sequence continues at coordinate 76,448,757 of JALMGA010000005.1, read as the reverse complement.
AGAATTCTTGAATGATTTTATATCTATTTTGAGGTTCTAATTTCCATCATCTGGCTCCCTATCCTGTTACACAGGTAAATTCTTACACCGAAGTCTACTGGTGTAGCTATTCAAGCCATTCTCCCAGTTGCTTCCTCAAATCTTTCTCCAGCCCCCAAGTTAGCCATCACCTGCACCAATGTATCCTGGACAGGAGAAGTTAAAAATGCAGTTTCAGTGGCTTAAAATAAAAAGGAAAGAAAAAAAGAAAAGAAAACTTATTGGGCTAAAAGACCTTATTACTAATTCATGTTTTATTGTGTTCTGCTTAGAACCTTGACCTATTCCTTAAGTAGATTTTCTACGTAAAAACAGTGGAAGGTACAGGAAATATGCCAAAATAGCAGCTTGGTGATGAAAATCAGTAACAGGGTTTCAGCAGGCAGCTGTACTTATCACATAAATATTTCATTGGCTAGTTTCTCTGACCCTCTCCAGCTCCGGAGCCCTATCTATCAGTTTTTCATTACGGTGTACTACATTTCCCTGCGTGCTAGTGAAAATTGTATGAGAAACCCCCAGTGCCTATGATTTAGGGCCCCAAAACTTTCCATGTAGAGATTTTGAATTAGAAGTTGCTCCTCAAGGTATACTTTACAATCAGCAATGGTTCCTTCTGATTCTCGTCAGTGGACCATAGGACAGGGCAGCTCAAAGGAGATGAAGCCAGGACTAGAATAACTAGAGCCTAGTTAACAAACTGAAGTACGTGAAAAGGAGAAAAAGAGAGTTCACGCAATATGGTGCGCCATTGCTCTTTGGAGCGAGTTACACCTGTTTGCAGTGCTAAATAAAGGAAATGTCTGACTACTGAGACATTTGCAAGTATTTCATCAAGTACAAACTAGTGATCAAATAATATCCAAAATACTGGGGTAATTAATGGTCCAATCTAGTCTGCGTTTCCTATAATACAAAGAATCCATTGTTAAAGAGGGTGTGCAGATCAGGGAGGTAAGTCAATGAGAACAGAAGGGATTGAGCAGAATCTATGGCTTCTCCCACAATTACCAGCAGCATGTTCCAGGAAGGAGTCTAAGGGATTTCCATACACTATTGTGGGATAGTGTGGTTCCCTCCACTCCTGAAACATGGGCTGGAACACTAAGTGAGAGTGGCCACTCAAAATGTTGTCCTATTCCACTCTACCAATAGACTTTGACATTGAGATCTATTAGTGTACTACTTTATCCAGAACAGTGTGCCATATGTGGTAACCCATGAACTCTTCTTCTGTGCTGAAGGAGTTCCATTCTGAGAGAGATTAAATGCAGGCCTCTTCTTTTCAAAAACTGAAACAGAATGTTTTTTTCATGTGCAGCATAAGTGAAGTAAGTTGCTTCCATGCTTCCATGTGTCAGCCCAGCAGCAGTGCAGTTATCTTCAATGTGCAAAGGAAGCTTCTGAGGACCCCGATGGTGCATAAACACCTTTGGAGGAGCATCACCCCATTCCTGCCTTTGCCTCGGGCATGTAGATGCTGCTTATCAGGGGGTCCCACCAAGCACCCCTTCCATCCATGTGGGTGAAGCCATATTCAGATAATGTTCCATATTTCCAAGTGTCTTGTCAATTGGAAAAAGACTGCTTCTAGAGTTAGGGCGTGGCAGACAGTTTAAAGATGTCTTAAAGCTTTAAGTTATCTGCACAGCAGCTTCCTGTTGTCCCGACAGGATGAGGAAAAGCTGCATGGGGAGGGCAGAACTCCTACAGAGCAACATTCTGTTGTCCAGACCAGAGGACTGAAACTCTGCAGTATCCTCCCTCCTCTTTCCTTGCTACTGCACCACAGCTGATTGATGGTTATGTGATCAATCACCTGACTGCCGGATCAGCAGCAACTGCAATGTTTTTGCCACTTTCTGGAGGTAACCATGGTCCCTTTCTGGATTAGAGGGAATGGCTGTTTCCGCACAGGCCGTTAGAATGCATTTAGAAACACATTAAAGACACATACAGAACACATTGGAACTTACCTTCCGCATTGGAAGCCAGATCCAGGACACTTCAAGGATGCCACTTCTGCACAGGCTTGTGCGAAATCCGTCTCTTATGTGGTCTTGGCGCCGCTAAAACCAGTTCCCGGAAAGACCTGAAAAATTAGGTCTTAATCCGTTCTTATGTGGAAAATCCGCATCAAAGGAGGATGCTTCCGTATACAGACAGGAATGGGAATGGATGTCCCTCTGGCCGCCATGTTGGGAAGGGCGGAAGCAAGACTGCCTGCTTCTGAAGCTGTTCCCCTGTGCGCAGGGCGCCGCTGGAAACATAGAGTGACTGGCAGCTCACCGCTCCAGTCCCGCAGCTCCGGAGGACTTTTGGAATGGGTGCTAATGTGTCCGGAATCTGGCCTTCCCACACGAGTGCAGAAGCATGGGGCCTTATTTGGATCTGTCCCTATTTCAGATGGATCTTTCCAGAGATGGATTTGAGAAAAATGGTTTCCCTTAATCCGGCTTTCCGGAGGTATGTGCAGAAACACCCAATGTCAGTTCAGCCTTAATTAAAAGTATTGCTTTATTAAAGTGAAGCAGCAAATGGTCACAAAATTTCTTCAATAAAGAATTCTCTTCCTGACATCATGACAAGCTCCAAGAGGATAAATGTAGCATCGCATTAAGAGTTACTGAATCGTGAACATCTCAGAAGTTTATACATAGGCCAATTCCAGTTAAACATAATTAGGAATCTATTTAGCAGAACTGTGAGATCTAATACATCACTTTGAAAGCCCTAATAAAGCTTCAGACATCAAAATAAATTCAATATAATATCCTGTATGAGTTCTTTTACATAAGATATGTGTTTTGATCAACCATAAATACTTAATGGATTCTTGGATATGGGATTGCCATTTATTTAAAAGAACAACAAAAAGCATTCACATTACTTTTAAAATAGAAATCTAAACACAAACATTGATTCCTTCTGTTTATGTTTCTGTGGGTGTGTTCCCATGCAAGATTAAATGCCAATTCAGTCTGTTTTTGGGATCGTCCAATCCTATTTACTTTTTTATTCCCAGACTTTATGAGGAGTATCCTGCTAAAATCCGCAGAAAAAGAGTCTGCAGAAAAACTTGAAAAAACGGGATGTGGATGGATTTGAAAACCCGTTCTTGGCATTTGTATCATTTGATTCTAATTGGATTTTTGAAAATACGGATTTTCAAATTCCGAGCATTTGTGCACATCCCTAACAAAGATTGCTCTGTTGATCATAATACATCTATCAACTGGAGAATCTCCGTCTCTGAATTTTAGAAGGATGCACACAGACGTGAGAGGGGGCCTTCAATGGGCAATTATTTCATGGGTTAAGAGTGGTTCTCAGTCTGTGGGTCGTGACCCCTTTGGGGGTTGGTCTACTCTTTCACAGGGCTCGTTATGAAGTAGCAATGAAAATAATTTTATAGATGGGTTGATTAGGGTTAGGGTTAGGTTGGGGGTCACAACATGAGGAATTGCATTAAAGGGTCGAGGCATTAGGAAGGTTGAGAACCACTGGATTAAGGGAAACACTCAGGATGCAAAACATGTTTTTTTAAAAGAACATTCCATTCAAAAATGTTTATAGTTCCACCCAATTTGATGCTATTGTTAATATGTTTTGGGAACAGGCTCTGGTATGTTAATATTAAAGATCTAAAAGTGTGGTACTCTATGGAAGCCTTGTTGAAAATGTTTCAAATAATTAGATTTTCCACATCTCCCCTGTCTAGAATGTAATATAATCTTGTAATTTACTCATGGGTATCTAATCACATAATTTTAATTATTAAAAATGGTCTTGGGAAAGAGCTTATAAATGCCTAATGATTCTTGTAGACCCACACAGCAATTTCATTTTACTTTATTGGTAAAATTGGTTAATATATTGAAATTTCTTTATGGAACTGGATGCCTCAGGATGTTGTGCTTGCTGGTTTAAGTTACTTTGGAATTGGATTAATTAAATTAATAATTAGTTTTTTTAGCCCAGGTGACTGTATGGATTATATAAACTGAAGGGCAATATAGCACAGAGTATAATCTGACAAGGATCATTGATATGAGACGACTATTATCCTTTTGTCTGCTTATGGGTTGCCAAAAGCATTTTGAATGGTGAAGATGATTACTGATTGATTGATTGACTGATGATTGATTGATTGATACTTCTATTCCACCCTCAGCCAAAGGAGGTTTCCAAAAGTATTATGGGTTTCCAAAAGCATTTTGAATGGTGAAGATCATGATTGATTGATTGATTGATGATTGATTGACTTATATTTCTATTCCACCCTCAGCCAAAGGACAGGGTAAAAATGTAAATACATACAACGGAAGTGCCTGTCACAACTCAGAGGGGACACTTGTGTCTTTCTGTGCCCCCCATCACAATGCAGCAGGACTTAGTGGAAGGGAGGATAGCAATATCTGCTGGCACTGTGGTCCTGAAGAGTGGATGTGGCAGCGTTGGTTGTAATGAGTCCATTTTGTTTTTTGTCACCGTGACAATTTATGTGGTCGCCTTGGAGTGATTGGAAGCCACATCCTGAAAGCCAGTTTCCTTAATCCTTGGAGGCTTCCTTGCCACCTGGATATTTGGAGGAGGAGGAGAGTTGCACAATTTTTTTTTTTTTGGCATTTGATTCAAAACAAATTGAATGTTTGAAAATCTGTATTCGTGCAAATAAATCGCCTTCGAATGTGGTAAAATTCTATTCGATACGAATCTATTCATACATATTCATACGACTGTGTGACACGTATCGGATATGAATGGATACGTATCTGATACAAACAGATAAGTTTATGATACGGACAAATACGTATCTGATACAAACAAATATGTATCTGATATGAATAAATATGTATCCAATACATTTCCCCAGCTTAATGAAAGTCCAAACTATTCCTATGAATGTCTGGAAGCATTTATATTTGTTCAAATGTTAGCATACAAATATTGTAACATTTAATTCAAAATTGAATGTCCAAATTCAGCCAAATTTGGCTGAATTTCTAATGTTACAACTATTATGCACATCCCTAGAGTTGGCTTTTCTACCCTGCTTTTCTCACCCATGTAAAGGGACTCAAAGTGGCTAACAAACCTTCTGTTCTTCTCCCCACAACAGACACCCTGTGAGGTAGGTGGGGCTGTGAGAGCTCAGAAAGAGAGCTGTGACTAGCCCTAGGTCACCCAGCTGGCTTTGTGGAGTGCAGAATCAAACCCAGTATTCCCACATAAGAGTCCGGCTCCCTAACCACTAGACCAAACTGCTCAGCGTTTAAAATCATATGCACAGGTGTAACCATGGCTAAGTAGTAAAATGCATGGGATTGCAGCTTTTTTTTTATTTTTTAAAAATACTACTTTCTACCTTCAGAAATTATTTTCTTCTATACTTTAATGTGGTTTTAAAAGTAAAGCAGGATTAATTTGGGACATTGCTGAACAAAACCCAGCATGGCTTCTGCAAAGGTAAATGATGCCTCACAATCTTGTTGGAATTCTTTGAGAGTGTCAATAAACACGTGGATATAGGTGAACCAGTAGACATTGTCTATCTGGACTTTCAGAAGGCTTTTGACAAAGTCCCACATCAAAGGCTACTGAGTAAACTCATCAGCCATGGAATAACAGGAGAGGCTCTTCCTTGATTTGTGACTGGCTTAAGGGCAGGAAGCAGAGAATAGTAATCAACGGCAATTTCTCAGGGTGGAAAGAAGTAAAAAGTGGGGTCCCTCAAGGCTCAGTATTGGGACCAATGCTTTAAATTTATTCATCAATGATCTAGAAGAAGGGGTACATAGTAAAATAGCAAAGTTCGCTGATGATACTAAATTATTTAGGGTAGTAAAATCCAAAAGAGATTGCCAAGAGCTCCAGAGGGATCTCTTAGCATTGGGTGAGTGGGCAACCAAGTGGCAAATGTGCTTTAATCTTAACAAGTGCAAAGTAATGCACGTTGGGACCAAGAATCCAAATTATGTCTATAAACTGATGGGGTCTGAGCTTTCGGCAACACCCCAGGAAGGGGATCTCGGGGTTTTGGGGAACAGTTCAATGAAGGTGTCAACCCAGTGCGCGGCAGCAACAAAAAAAGCTAATTCAGTGCTGGGAATAATTAGGAAGGGAATAGAAAATAAGTCAGCAAGTGTCATTTTGCCCCTTTATAAATCTACGGTGAGGCCACATTTGGAATATTGTGTACAATTCTGGTCACCACACCTCAAAAAGGATATTGTGGAACTAGAGAAGGTGCAGAGAAGGGCAACCAGAATGATTAAGGGGCTGGAACACCTTCCTTACGAAACCAGGCTGCAACGTCTAGGCCTCTTCAGTCTGGAGAGACAGCATTTAAGAGGGGACCTGATTGAAGTATATAAAATTATGCATGGTATAGAAAAGATGAATAGAGAAAATTTCTTTTCTCTATCACACAATACTAGAACCAGAGGGCACTCTATGAAGCTGATGGGTAGGAGCGTAAGGTCTGACAGGGGGAAGTATTTCTTCACCCAGAGGGTCATTGGCTTATGGAATGTGCTGCCGGAAGAGGTGGTGACAGCTACCAGTCTAGATGGCTTTAAGGTAGGGTTAGACAAATTTATGGATGACAGATGTATCAATGGCTACTAGAACGAATGCCTAGGTGTATCTTTCAGGCTGGGGGGAGGAACTGGGGCGCTTCTAGGGCCATCTGCTGGGACTCGAGAGCAGGAGAAGGTTTGTCCTTGTCTCTGCTTGAGATGCCCATGAGCATTTGGTGGGCCACTGTGTGCGACAGGATGCTGGACTAGATGGGCTGTGGCCTGATCCAGCAAGGCTTCTTATGTTCTTATGTTCTTATGTTCTTATGAGTCAAATGGGGTATCTTGTAAGAGAGATGGGGACAAATGATGTTATTTTTATTTTATTTTTGTTTTTATCCTTGAATGTTTTATATGTATTTATCTTTTGTAAGCTTGATAGGGTCATAAAGTTCATTCATTCGTTCATACAATTTGCATTTGTATTGCATTTGCATTGTATTTTTTCTGTTTGTTTTAAACCGCCTTGGGGTCCATCTACCGGCATGGGGCCCATCTACTGGTATGCACGCCTCCATTCCGATGCGCTGACAGCATGGGTTTGGTCTACTATCCTACAAGCCTGCACGCGAAGCGGCACATCGCCCCAGCTGAAGACACTGCCAGCCCAGTCCCCAGCCTTGAAAGGGTCAGGGAGAGACCGAACTGGGGATGTCCCGCTGACTGCTGCAGTCTCGATTGGACTGCAGCAACCAGCAGTGAACCCTTGGATGACTACCGGCACCCAGGGGTTTGTGCCACCCCCAACACGTGGATCCTTTACCTTGTCAGGCCTCAGGTCTGAACTTCATGTGGCCTGGACAGCAATGCATAGCTGTCTGCGCAGGCACACGCGCGTCAGTAGATGGGGCCCACACTGACCTGACGTATCAGCTTGGGGTCAGCCTATGGGCACGCATGTCTGTGCAGAGAGCAGCAGATTGCTCTCCAGGTGGCACAAGGAACATCCTGAGCCCCACAAAGTAAATTGATTGCGCAGGCCTGCCAGCTGTTGGGCCACCTTCGGCCCAATGGTGGCAGTGGGGAGCGGGGGGCACAGCTGTCCTGGAGGGAGAGTGTGAATGCTCTCCCTCCTGTACAGTTGTGGGATGGCCCAGGATGGCCGGGAGCGGGTGCAAAGTGTGATTTCATGCTCTACACCCAGAACGTGATCAGGCTGCCCTGGGACGAGCTGGGGTGGTTCTGAACAGAAGTGTTGTCCCAGCAGAGTGAATGCTCTCCCAGGGTGTCCTACTCATATTCGAGAGGCCTAGTGTGAGTAGGCCTAGTGTGTGACACAAAAATAAGCGCACAAAATGACACTGCTATTCCTTCCAGCTCAAAATTACTTAAACAACTGAAAGTGTCATTCCAGCTTGAAAAATATCTAGCTTAAAATATGCCCCATCACTTAAAAAAAGATGTTACACATGCTCGTTTTGAATTAATTGACTCCATGGTGAAATATGGGAGATACCATCCTGTGCCCTATTAGGAGAGATTATGTGTCTGTGGGATGCCAGCTGTCGCAGACTTACTTCGCATCTTGTTTGATTGTCAGCTGTATTCCCCAGAAAGATCAAGATATCTGGGGCCTTTCTTTAAAACTATGTCTTGCTGGAATGCTGCAGAGAAATTGTTTTATCTTTTACAGGGAGGAAATGCCCAGGGGACAGACAAGGCTGCTTTATTCTTTGTTAGGGCTGCACGTCTTAGAAAATACGCATAGGACAGGATGTGGTGTTATGTACAGGGGATGGAAACAGTGGATCATAGTATTATCCTGTTTCATCTTATGTAATGCTATGTTATATAGCCAGTTTGGTCTGGTGGTTAGAGAGCCGGACTCTTATCTGGGAATTCCAGGTTTGATTCCGCCCTCCTTCACAAAGCCAGTTGGATGGCCTTGGGCTAGTCACAGCTCTCTTCTGAGCTCTCACAGCCCCATCTACCTCATAGGGCGTTCTGTTGTGTGGAGAAGAACAGAAGGTTTCCCAGCCACTTTGGCCCTGTCTGCATGCAACTTTGGTACTTTTCCGAGCATCCAATTGGCACTACACGTCCCTATGGGATTGGATTTGGCATGGGAAAAGCATACCAAATCCCCCCAAACTGCGCCAGAAGGGTGACAAATTTGATAACTGAAGAAAGACACCTCGGCGCTGTTTGGGGAGCCGGCACGCATTGCTCAGCGAGCCGGGATCGCACATGGGGACGCTTGCGGGCTAACAGGGAGGAGATTTGCACACACGTCACTGGGAGGGGTGGTGTGCTTGCTGCCCCTGTCCCGTCTATTGAAGATCACAGCCACTGAGTTTTTAAAACGCTGATCGCAAAGGCAGGCTGGAGAACGGCTATTTTTAAAAATTTTCTGCCGCTTCAGCAGAAGTAATTCCAACCCCGTTTCAGAATGCCAAGGCAGGCTGCATAATGGCTTGATCTTTGTTGCACTTGCAGCCCCCATTTTCTGATCGTGAAGGCAACAATAAAAAGAGTCTTGATTTTAAAATTGACAGGAGCTACCGCGATCCCCGGTGGAGCGAAGGTGCGCAAAAGTGTTCAAGTGCCTACTGCTGCTAGCGGCTTTCATCGGTCCTTTATGAATGCTTTATTTTATGAATGGAGCTTTATTTTATGAATGGAGTGTTATCTTATGAATGAAACTGTTGTTATTTTTACGAATGAACCTTGTTTCCGTGACTCCCACCCCAGTCCTGGGTGCCCGTGCTGCTGTGAGGCGGCACAGGGGAGGGTGGTGAGGCGGCACAGGGGTGGGCTCACGAGAATCTGGCTGCAGCTGACAAGAATCCATCTGCCAATGAGGAGAGAGGGGGAAGAGAGGTGGCACGGCTCCCCCTTACCAGGGTTCGGCATGCTTTGCATGGGGACGCCAACATCCAGGCAAAACCAGTGCCTGTCTCGCATTGCCTGGAATGACATGGTGATGCGCAAAATGCATGCCCGGTACCTCACCCGTCCCCTGCGTGGCCAAACAGCACCCAAAGGGTGTCAAGCGGCTTGTTTGTGTATGAGGCCTTTGAGTCCCCTTAAATGTGTGAAAATATATATAATATTTCACCCTTCACCCAGGGCAGGTTACAGTAAGAAATAATAAAACATATAAAATATTAAAACATAATTAAAAATGTAACCCTCCCTCCCACCCCATTAATCCTTAACCAGACAGCACCACCAAGCACGCCATTTCAGCATCAAAGCCCTGTGTGAAAAGATATGTTTTAACCAGCCACCAAAACCTATACAGTGTTAGGTGCCTTAGTGAACCTCAAGAGAGAGGCTATTCCAGAGTCTGGTGGCCACGAATCTGTGCGAAAATTATATGTATCTTGGGCTTAAAATATGGGAGTAAAACGGGATGCATACAAGATAATACGGGATGCATATGGATTTTTACGGAATGCACACAGATAACGTACAACAGATGCGAATGTTGTCGACATTCGTATCTTTAAATACGAATCTAACATTCGAACGTAAGGATTTGAATGTTACGGATTTGAATCGATTTTATGACATTTGGATCTTAAATATCCAAATCGAATTGGATTTTATGACATTCAAATCTACATTGGATTCGAATGTCAAAAATACATTTGTGCACATCCCTATCATGAAAGATGTCCATAACATGAGAAATAGTGATACTTTCTCTCTTTCTGCCCCTTCCAGTAACAAGCTTTTCTCTTATTTTTCCAGCTTTCTGGGCATGGGGGAGATGTGTCGGACAGTTGTATCTGGGCACTTCCCTCTTTATCTGTACAAAAAAAATAGGACATAAAGGACATTGAAGACTGCTTTGCTTCTTCCTTCTTCTTCCTCCAACCAGAATTTAAAGGACACTTCTCAAGAGGAATTCTCTGTAGAAACTATGCCAAACTATATATGGCTCGCCTGCAGGAATTAAAAACAAGTGGCATACAAAACGTATTCTGTTCTATATGGTATATCTATATTCTATATCTGAAATTGTATAAGCCTTCCTAAAAACTTCCATGTAAAAGCTACCATTTTTCTGCAACAGCATCACATGTTGCAAAATGCACTTAATTCCAACCCTGTAAGGTTACTTTATATATTAAGTAGACAAATTTGCATAGATTCCTTATACAGTTAATTTATTTAACACCTGGTTCCAATCTTTCTCTGCAATTTCCATTCCTATATCAGTTTCCAAGAACATTTTAAAAGTGTTACTTTTAAGAGTTTCCCAGTAAAATAAAGTAGAAATGTAGGCTTTAGTTTGAGAGGAAGAGGAAGAATTGGAAGAGGGAGAGGAAGAGGAAGAAGAGTTGACTTTTCTATCCCGCATTTCTCACCCATTTAAGGGGACTCAAAGCAGCTGACAAAGCTTCTATTCTTTTCCCCACAACAGACACCTTGTGAGGAAGGTGGGGCTGTGAGAGCTCAGAAGAGAGCTGTGACTCACCCAAGGTCACCCAGCTGGCTTCGTGGAGGAGTGTAGAATCAAACCCAGTATTCCCAGATAATCACTAGACCAAACTGGCTCACTTTACGGATAATATTCTCCATCAATAGTCTCAGCTCATGGTTAAGGACCATAACTATTTTAAGAAAGTTACGGTTATTTCCATTGCAACCATGGGAACTTCTTCCTTTGTAAATATTACTGAAAAATGTTCAGGAATAGGTTTGCCAATGATATACATCATATGTATTATTCCATTCCATTCCATTTTTATTTGTATACCGCCTTTCCAAAGAAAATTTTGCTCAAGGCAGTTTACAACAAACAGGAAAAAAAAATACAATGAGAATACATCAAAGAAATACAAGTAAATACAGCAAGTAAATATAGCAAGTAAAAGAAAAAAATCGATTTCAGTAACTAAAACATCAAATATATATCATAAGCAATGTACAAAATTCTAATAATAAGCTATGTAATCTAGAAAATAATGGGTGTTTTTCCGGAATGGGTACATTCCTTAATCCGGATCTCGTAGATCCGGATTAAGGGAAGCACTCAATGGGCGCGTCTTCATGGCATGTGTTATTTCAGTTTAAAGAATTCGAAATAAAAGAAACAGAACAAAGCTGTCCAGACGACTTGCAAGTTGATCCGGTTCCGATGGCAGCCTTAACGCGGGATCAATACTCGGAGTCCACACGGCAGCATTGTCCTCCTGCCCATTGCCCACACTCTCTCCTGTGATTGGTTTTCCCTGCCAGGATCCCACCCTCCCTTCTCTTTGCGTCATTCCCTGCCCAATCCACCCTCCCCCTTCCCAGCAGCAGCAGCAGCAGCATCCATTCATCCATCCACCCATCCACCCATCCACCCATCCACCCATCCACCCATCCATCCATCCATCCATCCATCCATCCATTCATCCAGGCGCTGCGGCATGAGGAAGATGAGGATGGGGGGAGAGGGGGCAGCAGCAGCTGGGTGGGGGTGGGGAGGGGAAGGGAGGCATTGCTAAGGCACCAAGGAAAAGAGTCTTGGGGGGGACTAGCAAAGGGGGGGTGTCGTCCTTGCACAGACGGGATTCTAAAGTGAGAGAAGCCCCCCTTTCCCAAAAAGAGAGAGAGAGGAAGGAAGGAGGGGTATCTGAGAAGCCCCCCTTTCCCAAAAAGAGAGAGGAGAGAGGGAGGGGTTCCTAAGAAGCCCCCCCTTTCCCAAAGAGAGAGAGGAAGGGGGGGTATCTGGGGGGTGGGAGACATTGCATGAGCATCTCACGTCTCCCGCCCTCCCGAAGCCGGTGTATATGGTACACTCCTGATTATCAATGTTGCAAATTTCCGCAATTTCAATACAGCTCTGTATCAAAGGACCGGGGCTTTAAACATTAAAGAGGCATAGGGTGGATGTGGTGGGGTGTCATTCATTCATATTTTTATCCCACTCTATACACAAGGCTCTCAGTGCGGGTCACAACACATTGGTTTTAATGTGTTCATATTAAACATATTAAAGCCATAACTTTGCCTGAAGGTGGGGAGGAAAAAGCTGTTTCTTTAGTCCACCCTCAGAGCGAGAAAACATGAGCAAAGTGACCAGTAATTTTCTTTCCACATTATCTCTCCCAGAGGTGAATTTTACCCTAAAAGAAAACAGCTTGCCACTTTGCTGATATATTCTCTCACTCTGAAAGTGGACTGAAAGTGGATTAAACCTTAGGTGTGACCACATATTCTCTCATTCTGAAAGTAACAGAGATCAGAACTTTCCCCATGCACAGAACTTTATTGACCCATGGCCAGGCCTGGTAGTGCGGTGCAGGATTTTGGGACATGATTGATCCTGCCCTATTGGATTTCCTAGTGGTCACCTATCCATGGTCCGCTTTGCCCTAATATCCTGGCAACTGGAATCTTATCTGGGAATTCCAGATTAGATTCCACTTCCCATCCTGAAGCAGGCTGCCCCTGGCCTCCCATTGCATCACCACCCACTCCTCCTGGGCTTGCATGGCACTGCCACCCCCAAACAAAGGATGCCCAATCTGGGGCAGAAGGCAAAAAAAGACACTTCTTTTTTTAACTGTATGAAAATGCTGCCCACATGAGATCTTTAAAACACTCTCATGCTCTGGTGCTTGGCCATTTAGTCAAGCAGAAGTGTTGTTAGTCATGGCTCTCTTCTGAGCTCTCACAGGGTGTGGGGAGGAGAAGGTTTGTCAGCAGCTTTGAGCCTCCTTAAATGGGTGAGAAAAGTGGGGTAAAAAAGCCAACTCTTCTTCCTCCTCCTCCGTGAAGCCAGCTCAGTGGCCTTGGGCTAGTCACAGCTCTTACAGGGCATCTGTTGTGGGGTGAAGAATGGAAGCTTTGTCAGCCTCTTTGAGTCACCTTAAATGGGTGAGAAATGCCAATTCCTTCTCCTTCTGGGAGGTTTGGTATGGGGTAGCATTATTATAAAGAGGTATAGAAATCCAAGTCAAGGTTCCTATCTTTTTTTAACAGTTGTGCAAAGCATGGAACTTCAGCAAGTGCATCCTTCCTTCCTTCCTTCCTTCCTTCCAGCCTCGCGCCGAGGGAAGAGCAGCCGGCGGCGGAGGCGGCAGCGGTGGCATCCATCCATCCATCCATCCATCCATCCATCCATCCATCCATCCATCCATCCATCCATCCATCCATCCATCCATCCAGGCGCTGCGGCGCTGCGGCGCTGCGGCGCTAGCGGCTTCTCCCTGGGGCTCCGCTGCCGCTTTTCCCCCGCTTTGCCGCCACTTTGCCCTGCAGAGGAGGAGAGCCAAGGGGTGGATAAGAGGGCGAAGGGGGCTCCTCGCTTGCTCTTCCCCCTGTGGCCGGGAAGGAACTCCGCCCCCCCACCTCACAGGGACCGAAGCTGGATTAAAACCTTGGCTTGTGGTCACACCTAAGGTTTAATCTAGCTTCACTCCACCTTCAGAGTGAGAGAACACATCAGCAAAGTGACTCAAAGCGGTTGACATTCTGTTTTCACCCTTCAAGGGACTAAGTGGCTGACAAGCCTTCTCACCCTTAAGGGGGCTGAAAGCAACTGTTCCAAACCTTCAAAGACCTGAAATTGCGCAAAACTGCAACATTGTTTTTAAGGTGTGAAGTGCTTAGATTGATACAGTGTTTCAGCTTTAAGGACTGGAGGTTTATAGTGGGTGTTTGAGGGTGGATTTTTTCAATGAAGGAAACCCTAAACATGACGTGCTTCTAATACGTTCAGCCATTGGTTACAGTGCGATTGGGGGGGCGGGACAGCCTTAACACTGAATCTCATCCCGGAACGATACTGTCCACACAGTTAAAAAGGAAACACGTATCAACGCACGATCCGGAGTGAGACCTGTTGAGATCAGGACTTATTTCTAATCGGGATAACGTCCTTTAACACGGAAATACCGTGTTAATCCGAAGTGCCGTCTGAACTGCGCAAACTCAAAACGTTTTGAATTTGAGATAACTATGCCATGAAGACGCACCCAATGTGTTTCCACGGGAGGTGTAGCACTCATTAGCAATGGGCGCTAACCTCCCTGCTGTGGAAACAGCTTTGCACCCATCTGGGGAATCCAGATTGACTCCCAAGGGGTCTGTATGTCACCCCAGGTGTCTCGGGGGACAGGGGGGTGTGATCTCCGAAGTCCCAGCTTTGGAGTGATTTTGGAGTCATTATGAAATCATTCCAAAATGACTCCCAAGTCCCTCCGATGTGATCGCCACGGATTTCGGGGTGGCTCTGAAGCTGTCAGCACAGCACTAATAATAAATGACAGCGCAGCGCAGCTCTGGAGCAGCTCCAATGTCTCTGGTGATCGCTTCAAAGTGATTTCGGAGTCATTTCGAAATCATTTCAGAATGACTCTGAAGTCACTCCAAAGCTGGGATTTCGGGGCTCTCCCCCATGGGTGCATCCCCTCCCCCTAGCCTCCTCTAGACCCCATTGCCACACAAGCATGGAAATAGGCTCCCTTTAATCTGGATTTTCTGGCTGAAAACCCCATTGTAGACCCCATTAATGGGGTCTACAGAAAATCTGGATTAAAGGCAGAAAAGTACCCATATGATCCGGATTTCCCCAGCGACAGTGGAAACAAATGTGTCCCAAATGGGGGCCGTGGTGGAAATGGGGTCATCCGGCTCACATCCAAATGGGTCCTTAATGGGTGCAAAAATGGGTACTTTCTGACAGTGGAAAAACACCCAATAGTAACAATGTTTGCTTATAACACCCTTTCCACCACAGAGTGCAACAACACTTATAGTCAACAACTTAAATCAAAGGAAATATTTTGCCCAAGGAAGTTTACATAGTACAGAAAAAAAATACAGCATCAAACCGTAAATGGCATATTATAATAACTAATACAATATAGGATCACAAATAATACACTACATATATAATAATTAAGGAGCTTATAAAGCAGGTGTGATAGCCAACACCAGAGCTTTCCCCTCATCCATATTGTTGTTTGGGCTGGGATCCTCTGGCTTTTTGTCTTCCGGGTTTGGGGGGTTCTCATCCCACCTCTAATTCACCTGTTCTATCTTACATTGTTTATGAGAAGAAGGGGAGCTGGCATGTGAACAATGACACTTCCAAACAGGGATGTGCACAAATGCATTTTTTGCATTCAAATTCAATTTGAAACAAATACTCGAATATTCAATTTGAATCAAAATTTAAAAATTTGGATTTTTGAAAGTCTGATTCGAATCTGGATTATCCAGATCCATATTTTAAAAAATCTGATTCGAACTCAAATATATTACTATGAATGTTGGGAACATTCGTATCTAATTTTCGAATTCGTTTGCATCCCGTTTTTATTGCGTTTGTGTTTCATTTGCATCCCGTTTGCATCCCATATTGTAAGCACAAATAGACCCAATATTCAGATGTGATATACGATGTCAAATTCAGGTGAATCATTTGAAAATCTGTATCAGATTTTTGAAAATCTGGATTCAATCTGAATTGGAAAATTTATATTTTTGAAAATCCGATTCGAATTTGAATGTCGATATTTGTTGAATTCAAATCAGATTTTTGAATATCCGTGCAAATCCCTAGTGCATGAATATTCATAACACTTGTTATTCATACAAATTTGGATGAATTTGGACGTTCATCCACGAATCGAATGTTACGACCTTCATACATTTACATTCATACAAATAAGAATGTTCTGGATATTCGTTCGAATGTTTCAGTCATTCGTACAAATAGTTTGCACATTTGTTAAATTGGGGACGTTGGAGAGCAGCTGCACCACGCAGCTGCAATGGGTCCAGATTTCTTTCAACATGGATAGGGAGTGGATTGAGGTTGGATTTGGATATGAGATACATATTAGGGCCTTTCTGCACGTGCCGCCGGAAAACGGATCTATAAGAGCTGCTTTCCGGCAAAACGTTTTTAAAAAGAATCTGCACCAAACAGGGGAAGATTCTTCTATTTCCCAAATAGTCTGAATAATTAGTAGAGATGTAAAGAGGGAAAATTACAAATAAAATATGTGGGAAAGCCCGCTTTCCCCCTATTTTTTAATCCAAAGTTTAAAAAAAAAATAGAATAAATTTATGTTCATAAACAAAGCCAAACACACAAAGGTGATATACAAACGGACAAAATATAAAGATAAAGCTTATTTATTTTTAAAGTAAGCAAGGTTCTTGATTCTTTCCAATCATTTTCCTATATTAAAACCTCCAAGGAGTTCTGTAGATGCTATATCTGCATTGAACACCTTCATATATTGCATCTGAAGTTTGGAGATATATAAAACAAATGGTTTCCATATTTTTATAAAGTGAGAGGAATAAGTTGTGGTGTCTTTACAAAAAAATGGTGGTTGAATGTTTCTTTGTGTTATATATATATGTCGAATGTAGCAGAGATTACGCGTATCGAGGGCATGCTCCTGAGGGCACAGCTGAGGATCATCACCTTCGTAACATGCTGCTTTATGGTGAACTCATCACTGGCTGCCGAAGCAGAGGAGACTCCCTGAAACAATCTCTCAGCCTTATCCATATTAGTCACAACCAGTGGTCCACTCTGGCCTCAAACCGAGAGGCATGGAGATGCAGCATCTATAAGGCGGCTGCCTCCTTTGAGAGTGCTTGTAGAACCAGTCCTGAGGAGAAAAGACAATGCAGGAAGAACTCTGCCTTTACAGTAGCACCCAAGGAGACCTTTCTCTGTACCTTCTTCAACCAGACTTGTCTATCCCGCATTGGCCTTTTTAGCCATCAGCGTGCATGCAGCAAGCATGGGTTGAGCCCTTGGTAAATCTCCGTTTGCAAAGCCAAGCCGTGATGATACTATTGAATTGGTGTTTGTTAGGGAGATGGAAACTTTGACCTTAATTTGATGGGTGATGGATGTCCATTAGAGCCAGCTTGCATTTTCTCTTAGCCTGGGGTGGGGTGGGGGGCTAATAGATTTAAGTGAATAGAGGTTTGTTAGGGAAGATTGTACTTTGTCTGACCTTAACTTTATAGATGAAGGACGTCCATCAAAGAAGGCCTGCATTGTTTTGTAGCTTGATAGGCTGGCAGTTTGGTCTACAGGTTAAAGAGCCAGAATCTTATCTGGGAATACTTAGTTTGATTCTGCCCTCCTACATGAAGCCATCTGGGTGACCTTGGGCTAGTCACAGCTCTCTTCTGAGCTCTCACAGCCCCACCTACCTCACAGGGTGTTCTGTTGTGGGAGAAGAACTGAAAGCTTTGTCAGCTGCTTTGAGTCTCCTCAAATGGGTGAGAAAAGTGGGCTACAAAAGCCAACTCTTCTTCTTCTCAGTGGTTCTCAACCTTCCTAATGCCACGACCCTTTAATACAGTTCCCCATATTGTGGTGACCCCCAGCCTAACCCTAACCCCAACCATAAAATTATTTTCATTGCTGTTTCATAATGACCCCTGTGAAAGAGTAGATCGATCCCCGAAGGGGTCGAGACCCACCGGTTGAGAACCACAGTTCTAAATCTCTAAAGATGCTAGCTTACCTTATTTTCAGTAATTATGACTGTTCATTTGTTGGCATTATGTCATACCCAGAGGAAGTTTCATCCATTAAAACCAGTTAGGAGGCTGTACCTAAAAGCATTCCTAGATAATATATATATTAGGGAAACATAAAGAAATAATTATGTGAAGTTGCATCTATGAAGCCTACTGAAGTGCCTTATGAAAATTAACTTCTCTGCCCAAGTGAAGAGAAAGGAGCCATTTTCTGCACATTTTATGTTGAGGGAAGGGGAAACATTTTAAGGGGAATATCTGGTAAGTGGATCAGGGAGAATGTGACTTCACAGTATCTGAGCCAATCAGGGAAATGAAGGAGGGACCATGTGGCCGGGACCAGAGATAAAAGGAGGGTTGCATCCCTCCCCTCTGAGAGACTCACCTAAGGGTGAATAGTTCTGGAGGGTCTCCCTTTATTAGAATAAAGTCTTTTTCGTTTTACAGATACCTTCTCTGCCTCTGCCTATATAATTATATAATTATTGAAGCAAGTAGAGATCGCCATCTAGCGCACACCTTCCATAGCGGAATCTCTTATGCATAACTCACAAAAGCTTTTAAATACATTGATTTGTTTTTCTTAAGGCCAAACCCAAAGATTAAAGGTATTAGGATTTTTCCAATTTTTTACTATGGTTAATCGCACTGCTGGGAATTTAAAAATAGCTCATTTTTATGTTACTTATGTCTATTCTATATTCGCAACTTATTGAGTAGAGTTAATAATGGAGGGACTTTGATTATTTTACTTTGTTTATTATATTTTCCTGTATTGCCTTTCAAAATGTATTTGCCACCTTACAGTGCTGCCACAGATACAGATATATAGGTGGGGTTGTAAGAGCTCAGAAGTAGGGGGGATGGGCACAAATGTTTTTGTTGTTGTTGCATTCGAATTCAATAGAATATCCAAACATTTGATCCGATTTGAAAGTTTAGAATCTGAATGCAACAAAATCTGATTTGTATTGAATCTATTCAAATCTATTCGTTTGAATGTTAGATTCGAACATGAAAATACGAATGTCGACAACATTCGTATTTGAAGATACAAATTTTGACATTTGTATGTGTTATACGTACTTGTATGTATTTCGTACACATCCTGTTTTATCCTATATTCGTCCTGTTTTCATCCTGTACTATCAGCGCAAATAGGTATAGATACGTATAAGATTCATACAGATACGTATGTAATACATACGTATCTGTACTTTCGAATGTTTCGAATCATTTGAACGAATGTTTTGGAACATTCAGAATCTGTTTCAATGTTTAAATTCAAGCATGTAGAGATTCTATTCGAATTCAAATATCCACAATCAATTGAATTCGATTGAATTTCAAATGTTTAGAATATTTGTGCACATCCCTACTTAGAAGACAGGTGTGACTAGCCCAAGGTCACCCAGCTGGCTTTATGTAGTAGGGCAGAATCAAACCCAGTATTCCCAGGTAAGAGTCCGGCTCCTTAACCGCTAGACCAGTGATGGCGAACCTTTTGAGCTCGATGTGTCAAAATTCACAAGAAAACCTAGCTTAACTTGGGTGCTGTGTCACATCTAGAAACATCCATAATTTTGTGATATTTGTAGCTCTAGTAAAAAAAGTTATAGTTTTGATATATGTATTAAAAGCCAAAACAAATAATTGTTTACATTAGTGACTTTTGTTGCTGAATTTCGTTTGCTAAATCTTCAATTGAAAGTTGGTATTTCATACATTTCAAGAACAAGCAAGCAAGCACCACACACCCAGGTGCCAGGGTGACCAGGTGTGTCACCCAAAAGGGCTTGGGGTGTCACTGCGCTAGACCAAACTGGCTCAGTGCTTTCATATTACTGTATGTGAAAAAGTCAAGAAAAGCCCTGCATTTAGACACCACTCACTTATCCTGGAAGGAAGCACATCCAGACATGCTTTATTCTGCAATAGCCACACTTTATTCCTCAATATCCAAATATAGTGGAATGACTGAACAATGTCTGTTTGCAGCCATGGTTCGTAAGATGAGAAGCCATCATTCTGCTTGAATCTGTCACTTTCATATGTATTGAATGAGATAGGGGCAAAAGCTTTTCAGGCCTCCCAAAAAACTCTGCTCTGAACTTATTATTTATCCTTCTATATTTATCTTATATAAACCAGGAACATGAAAAAAATCAGGAAGAAGGCAACTGGAAATGATGTTTGTCTTGGAATCAAGAAAACTGCACATACATGTCCAGAGAGCCAGCAGTCACTCACAGATACCCTTATCTTTCTTCCTAATTAAAACGTAGAGAAGCAGCTCTCCTAATTTTGCCTTCACGACAACCTTGCAAGGGAGACAAGGGAGAATGGCTCAAGGTCACCCTATGGACTTTATAGCTGAACGGGGATTTGAATATTGGGCCTTTCCACACGAATGTGAGCCACTTTGGTCTAGTGGTTAGGGAGCCAGACTCTTATCTGGGAATACCAGGTTTGATTCTGCCCGCCTCCACAAAGCCAGCTGGCTGGCCTTGGGCTAGTCACAGCTTTCTTCTGAGCTCTCACAGTCTTACCCACCTCACAGGGTGCTCTATAAATGGGAGAAGATCAGAAAGCTTTGTCCGCCACTTTGAGTTCCCTTAAATGGGTGAAAAAAGCAGGGTACAAAAGCCAACTCATATTATTATTATTATTTTGTGAGAGGGAACGTATCACATCCTGGGATGGTTGCCAGCGGGACAGGATAGGTCTGTCTGCATTTTGCCCAGCCCGGTTGCTGGCTTCAAAATGTGTGCCCAGCGCTCAGATGGTACTTAGTCTTCAAAGAGCTTTGCAGTTTTCTGATGGACCCCTTTCAGTTCACAGTGACTTCTGGCACCATTTCCATTAAGGCTAGAGCACAGCGTCAGAGGGGCTGTGGTCACATGTAAGGTTTAATCTGGCTTCAGTCCACTTTCAGAGCAAGAGAACGCATCAGCAAAGTGACCAGTAATTTCCTTTCCACATTCTCTGTTCCGAAGGTGAATTTTCTGAGTAATTTAACACTGTATTTTGTATTTATGATATGGTCAATGAACTAATCATTAATAAATAAATAATTGCATTTTTAATTGCACTGAAAGAAAACAGCTTGTCACTTTGGTGATGTATTCTCTCACTCTGAAAGTGGACCAAACCTGGATGAAACCTTAAATGTACCACAGCCTAAGGCACCGTATGGACCCCTGCCTCTGGGGATGGCTCTAGACTTGCATCACCAATCCAAAAGAAAATTTGTAATGAAGTTCAAGATTCCCACTGCCTGCAGTTGCCGAGATTGGCATCAAAACCTTAAGTATTAGTAGTATAGTTTATTTGTACGGTCACAGACCAGAAACAGCAAACGTTAAAAGGTACAAAAATTACAAAAAAAAGTTATTTACAATCACAATATGCAGATAAAATCAAGTAAAAATCAGGTGAGTCTACATACTTGGAGGATAGTACATAAAACAGGTAAAACGGCCCACTATAAGAGACAAATAAAACAACATAATGGATTTAAATACATATAATCAAGAATAAATCCCCCCCAGAATGTCTCTAATCGAGGCCACTCAGTTTGAAAACCTTAAGTGTGACCTCAGCCTTAGAAAAACCACTACCCCATAAGCTCTGACCCCCTCATCCTCTACAAGGGACGGGGTCTTCTTGCCTTTGGCCCCGAGAAGCGGCGATCCCAGAGCGAAGGCGATCCCAACAGCTGCTGCTGCCGCTGCTGTTGCTCCTTCCGGCTGAGCCAACAGGCGCCTCCAGATGGCGCCTTCGCGGGTCGCTCCTCGGGAGCTTCCGCTAGGGGGCGCGCCTTGAAGCGGAATGCAGGAAGGGAAAGCCGCCCGCCCGCCCGCGAGGCTCGGGAAGAGGGCGAGCCGCGCCTTCCCTTTCCACGGCGCCGTGTGCGCCTGCGCGACTCCTAGGAGTCCTTGGCTCGGCCGCCGCGGAGGAGGCCGGTGGAACTGGGTGAACCTTGAAGGTGCTTTGCTAGAGCGGCAGCAACAGCCGCGCCGCCGCCGCCATGCAGAGCTGGAACCGAGTCTACTGCGCGCTCGCCCAGGTAGAGAGAGGGGGGGGAGGCCCCGCGGCTGGCGGAGCGCTGCACGGGATGGGGGAGGGCGGGCGGCGGGGCAGCAGCTGTGACGCCCCCTTGGCAGGCCTACTCCGAGGCCTGCAGGGACAGGGCGGCGGACACCGCTGCCCTAGCCTGGACCATGAGGGCGTAGAGGACACACGCCCCAGTCTGCTCGGTGGCAGCTGGCGGGGGAGCGTCCTCTCCGCCCTGCCAGGCCTTTGGAGCTTAAGGAGGATTATTTATTCCCGCCTGGAAAAGCCCCCCCTCCCCCAGGCACCCCCCTTCGGAATTGCAAGGCAGGCAGCCGTCCAGTAGGTGTAGCTAACCACCCATGGGGCTGAAACGCTCATGGTGTAGTCAGGGAGCTGCTGCAAGCGGCTGCTGCTTGGCAGTTTCTTAAGATTTGGAGGGGAGGCCCTCCCGGTTGGCCCACCACCCTCAGCCGCAAAAGGAGTGAGCCCCAGGGAGAGGGCCTTCTCGGTGATAGCCCCTCTAGCCTATGGAATAGTCTCCCCCTTGAGGTGCGTCTGTCACCTTCATTGTACACGTTTAGGCCTTTGGTTAAATGGGGATACACTGTCCCTTCCCACTTGCAGGTGCTGCTGTTTTAATACATACTATTATTGTTTTAATGTTTGATTTTAGATGTTGTTTACCTGCCCAGAGACCTTTGGATATAGGGTAGGATAAAAATGTACAGACACATACATACATACATACATACATACATACATACATACATACATACATACATACATACATACATACATACATACATACATATTTATATCCAGCGCTCCCAGACCTGTCTCAGATTGGTCAGAAGCCCCCAATTTGGAACATTGGGACACTTTGGTCTAGTGGCCAGTTTGGTCTAGTGGTCAGGGATCAGGACTGTTTGGCAGGTTTGATTCCACCCTCCTCCATGAAGCCTGCTGGGTGACCTTGGGCTAGTCACAGCTCTCTTCTGAGCTCTCACAGCCCCACCTACCTCACAGGGTGTTCTGCTGGTGGGGAGAAGAACAGAAGGTTTGTCAGCTGCTTTTGTCAACTCTTCTTCTTGCCAATGGTGCATGTAAGAGTGCTGTGGACTATTCCTTGGCATTGCGTCGTCTTTGCCAAGCACCTCCTCCATTCACTCTTGGAGTGGGAGAAGGGAACAGAGAGGCAGGTGGTGCCAGCATGTGGTGCCAGGTAGAGGTCAGGCATCATGGGGAGTCTCTCAAAATATCCACATCCACTGTGCAAAGGGAGAAATGGAGGCAAAAAAAGAATGTCAATTGTAGGTGAGAAATAAAATATTCTATTTTTGCTTTAAAGTTTTATTCCAAGGGAGAAAAAAAATCAGTGCTGTTGAATGACACTATTAGGGCGCCTTCATACAGTGGTCAAATATCGGTAACCCCTTAGCAAGGGATAGTGAGGGATATTGATTCTTTGCTAGCTTCTCTTCACACGTTTTAAGTCACGTAAGCATTTGGGTGCCAACTGCACACATGCATAGATGGCTGTTTTGTCCTCCACACATGCGTGCTGGACGGAATAGTCGTGGCGCCACTGGCAGCAATAGTTTTTAGTGTGTTTCCGGGCTGGGGGGGGGGGGAAGCAGGATTATGCTGGAATTGCCTCCGATATTTGACCTACCCTGTCATAGCTGCACTCTAAGGGTGCTATATTCTTTGTCTGGATGCAGCCCTATGAGACAGGCAGGACTTCCCTGGACATTGGATTGCCAGAAGAAGAAGAAAAAGAAAGAAAGAAAGAAAGAAAGAAAGAAAGAAAGAAAGAAAGAAAGAAAGAAAGAAAGAAGAGCGTTGGCTTTTCTACCCCACTTTTCTCACCCCTTTAAAGGGACTCAAAGCGGCTGACAAACCTTCTGTTCTTCTCCCCGCAACAGACACCCTGTGAGGTAGTTGGGGCTGTGAGAGCTCAGAGGAGAGCTGTGACTAGCCCAAGGTCACCCAGCTGGCTTCATGGGGGAGGACGGAATTGAACCCGGTATTCCCAGATAAGAGTCCGGCTCCTTAACTACTAGACCAAACTGGCTCACAGTCCCCAAAATAAGCTCCTGGAGATTCTGGAGTGATGGCTCTGTTCTTCTGGTGTGCCCTATTCTAGTGTATGCTGCATTTCTCTAGCACAGTGTTTCCCAGAGTGTGGTACGCGTACCCCCAGGGGTACGGGAAGAGTTTGGTGGGGGTACGCGTGTATGTACCAAAAAAAGAAAAAATAAATATATTTTGATTTTTATTAAAGCATATGTTTTTTATGAGGGGTACTCAACATTACGAAAATTATAGAAGGGGTACACATATGTCAAAAGTTTGGGAAACACTGCTCCAGCATTTAGAGTGGCTTGAATTTGCTACCCAAGTGTTGAAGGGATGGGCAGAAACGGCTTTCCGCCTAGTGGAAAAGCCAGCCCAGTAGGCTGTTCTGAAACCTGCCGCCTGCCTTCTTTATTATTGCTGCTTCCACCATCTGGACATCACTGCATCTGCAGATTTTCCAGTGGCAGTGATACTAAGTTCACAGTGGCATTAAATGTAAGCAAAGCAAGTGGCAAGGGTAAAGCCATGGAAATTGCTGCAGGGGAAACTTAAATGTTCCACTCAAAGGAACTATTCTGGTTTAAGTATCTTCCTTGAGGTCTGCAGGTAACCTGTTTTTGAATTTGGCAAGATTATGATCCTTTTAGCCCTTCTTAGCTATACATTTTAAATATGAAGGTTTTTTTTCTATCGCATTGCAAAATAAGAACAATCTATAGTAGTATTGATTACATCACTATGAAAAACAAGTTTCATCTACTTCTGGAGGCTTTTTATCTTGTCTACCATGACCCGAGGTGACCAAAATCATTAATCTCCATTCTGTTGAATTAATAAAAACTATTTTTGCTATATGCGCAACACTGTATTAGTTTTCTGCTTCACTCCAAAAGTGAAATGTCAAAACAAGTCAGAAGATTTTGGCTTATTGGTTTTCCTGAACTTAAAGATGTTGCCACTCTCTAGATCTGAAGCTTATTTTCCCATGACTTAGTACCACAAGAGATGCAAAAATCAATATGGCACAGCTTCATGTGCTTTGGTTTCATGTGCGGCCACAGTCTTAAATCAGCATTAAACAAAGAAAGTGAGAAAAATCACTGTGGTGGAGTCTGCATGGGAATATAAAGTAAAGTTTGTAGATTTGAATAACAAATTTTAAGCAGTTTTAAAACAGAGGCATCCTTTCAGAGATTGTTCATAGAGTTTTTTAAAATTGTCCCTGTGGTGTCCTTGAGATTTAGGGTACAGTTATTGTGAAATAATAAAATATGAACACATACTTATGAATGCTATTTTTGGCAGAGAATGTGTATTCCTTTATTTCTTATTCCTTTTCTCTCTTTTTGCAGAGAACGCATTTTAGCAAGGTCCAACATGGCTTGCAAGGCATTTCTGCAGTGCCTTTAAGAACTTATGCTGACCAAGGTAAATATTGCATAGTTTTATATCTGCTTTGATCACACAGTTGTCTTTGGTTTTAGTCTTTCATTCTGGTATGTTTTTCACAAGGATTGGTTTAGGTGGAGATGAATAGTTCCGTCTTCTTCAGGTCTAGACTTTTGCCTGAAATAAAGCACAGATTTGGCATTAGCCTAGGTCCTTTGGTACACTGCTCTCCTTGTGTGTGTTTGGTCCTATATTTTATTTTGTTCTTGCATTTTTAGCAGCACTGTTTCACTCTAGCTACTTTTTACTTTTGATGCAGTGTCCTTAGTTTACTTTTGTTATGAGTCATTCTGCAAATGGAAGAATTTTGCTTATTTTTGCTTATTTTGGGGACTGTTCCTTGTGGCAACCCAGTCCTCAGATCATTACCATCATTGTTAGATACAACTGTTGCTGTTTTTGCTCTTACCTCTGTTAATCCAGATTTAGAAGATCCGGATCTTTGAAACTAGGTCCGTGCTGAATCTGGTCCTTGAAGATCTGGATCTTGGCGAGG
The DNA here is from genome assembly GCA_023333525.1 of Aspidoscelis tigris stejnegeri. NCBI lineage: Eukaryota > Metazoa > Chordata > Lepidosauria > Squamata > Teiidae > Aspidoscelis > Aspidoscelis tigris. Next base: position 76,422,591 of record JALMGA010000005.1, on the reverse strand, counting down.
ACCCCATGAATCCATATTGGCTGTCTAGCGCCCGATGTCAGTGGGTGATAAACAGGGTCGCAGTACAGATGCTGAAGCACCCATCCAGAAGATCCATTTGGCCTAAAGTGGAAGGGCTGCCAGGGGTGCGGCGCAGTTAGCTAGTGTGGACGTCACTCAAGGCACATTTCAGGCAACAGAGGGCATGGCGGAGAGGCAGATTGGGTAGCTGATTTGCGTAGTCTAGCTATGAAGGACGTGCAGGCCCACGTAGCTGTGAGTGGTAGAGCTAGAGGTGTCCTGTTATAAATGGCGGCTGCTAAGCCCACCCCTCTGAACCCCAGTTGCAGTGTGAACGTGTGTCCTCTGATCCAGTCTTCACAGCAGAAGACTAGATTGAAGACACCATTAAAGGGGTCTACTATAAATCTGGATTTAAGGCCCCGAAACCCCATTAAACCCGGATTTCACTGTGCAAACAAATGGGGTCCTAAAGGGGTCCTGTGTGCGAACAGCGCATGACAGATCAGTATCAATCGGGTTCCTAATGGATTCTAAATGGGGTCTTTGTTGCTAGTGCAGAAACACCCTATGAATAATGGAGGGATAGTGTACATAGAGCCAACATTTCTGGGCCCCTAAAACTATCTTTAGTAAGGTAAGTTAGTTAAATGAGTTAAGGTAGTATTAAATGAGAGTTACTGTTGGGTTATTTTGGTACTGGATTGCAGTTTTAGCATAGATATATCAATTGTACAGTGAAGGCACATGGTGTTTTGTCCTGCTGAAGTTAAGAAGGGGTATGCCTAGTTAGTACTAGGTTGGGCTAACACTTGGAAACATCTCTTTAGAGTATGTGATGAAAGAAATATGGAATATAAATGCAAGAAAACGAATGTGTCAAATACAGTAATTTTAGCATTAAAAATACATTATTTAAAAGTAGAAGAGGAAGCATTGGTTTTGTGGAAGAGGACGTGTGTCGTAAACTGCCGAGGCTCTTAACACGCTTGGGGCACCTCTCTGACACCCCCCCTCCCCCCCAAGACCTCAGAGTTTGCTTTGAGTGCCTGCTGCTGGTCCTCAAAAGAAAATTAAGGACAAGTTGGAAAGTTTTACGTTGATTTAGTAAGGATAAAAATACACAAGACAAAAAGCACAAAACGTTCAGTGGGGGCACCAACCGGATTGAAGGATGCTCACCGGGCAAATGCCTGAAGACATAAAAAAAGGAACCTAAGCAAGTTCTTCCAGTTGTATGAATAAATCATGGGATGTTTGCACAGCAAGTAAAAACGGAACAAAGCAAAACAAGTGAAAGATTAAAAATTCTACTCTCCTTATTCTGACTCTGTCTGTCCATCAGGGCAAAGTCACACCACTCTATACACATTCCGGTCAGCGTCCTGATCACTCTATCTTAGGGTCAAGATAAAGAATACTCTCCCTCTCTTTCGGACTTGCGGTGTCTCAAAGGACTCAAGGACCATAGCAACTAGATGGATTCCAGGTGGTCTCTTCTCCGCATTGCATTAAAGTGATAAAGGTATCCCTTGCAATGCCTACAGTCGTACTAGAAAGATTTCTCCTTCACAGTCTCACTCATCTAGTCCCTCTCTCTCTCCTTGGGCAATAGGTCTCTAATCCACTGCAACGTGCAGGGTGTGCAAAATGCTAAGTTCAGTTTCCTTCATTTCTGGGAGTTCTAGCAAATTCCCAGGAGCAAAACAAGATACATTAAAGGTTAATGCATCAGGTAGGTAAATGTCATTTAGGTGCTACAAACTAGAATGCGTATTAGTTCCTATTCAGCTAGGTGGTTGCTTGTGGGTGGATTAAAAATAAATTAATTCCTTTCAGTCTGCTGAAGGAATCTACATCCTTTTATTTGCTTCTGAGGACCACTAGCAACCTCCAACAACAGCAATATATTATGATGAACTTGTTTCTGGTAATTATTTAACATGATAATCTTACTGATATGTACTCAGAGGTAAGTTCTCTTGCATTCACTAGAGCTTACTTCTAAGTAAATGATTGCAAACAGGACTGAAGATATTCCTGGTTTCCAGATCTTAACGTCACAAGCATTGACATCCTGGAGAATTTACAGGATGACCCAGAGAGGGAAAAAACCCAATTTGCATCTTCCAGAAAATCATTGTTTATGTCGGGATTTGTAAACCAAGGGCAACCATAAGCTTATAGTCATCTCTTATTGCTGTGCTTACCGGGAAAGAAGTGTAAGTTGAATCATCTGCAGGTTCCTATAACTGTGGCTTATGCTCAAGTGAGCATTCCTGCATTTTCAACCACTGGAATGGCATTAAGAGATAAGTAGGGGCAGGTAAAATTCACCCGTGGTGACACTTTTCCTACCTTGGATGATTGGAATGGCAAACAGTGTCAGATCCTGTTAGTAGATATGTAGGACTGTAGCTGAAAAATAGTTCCAGAAAAAAGGCAATAGCGAAGCATTTTTGGTTGTCAAGAAAATAACATGGATGTGCACTTTTTATTACAAGAAGGTTGTCCTGACTCATGGGCCCTTTTGCCTATGTGTACATGATCAATGATGTAGAATTAAGGATTTAATTTGCAGTGAGTAGCTAAATACATATTTCAGTTTTTATGCGTCGCAAAGAGGTTTAGGTAAAAGCAAAACCGCAAACTTAAAGGAAAAAATGGAAAATGTTGGCATTGCCGTGAAGTTTTCCAAAAAACTACTAGGGTTGTCAGTATTGGAGGATTAAATGTTGGATGTTACTGCTCATGTAAATTTGAATTAGTTTAAATATTAGGGTTTTGTGTTAAATGTTTCAGGTGTTATCGGAGTCTGGAAGTTGGTGATAAGGAAGAATAGGCTTGCAAGAGATTGATTGGTTCAGCATTAGTGCTAAATTAAAAAAGTCTAATAAGATGTTAGACATGATAGTTGATAACAGATCTAGAAGAAATAAGCATAGTTCTGGAAGATCGAAGAAACATACTGTCCTTATAGTTTGTATTACAGCTATATTTAGATGGTGTGCATTTCAGTTGTATTTGAAATTAATGATACCATTACAAGCATAATAATGAGGAGAAGTAATCATATCTAATCACTGAAAAAATGCTATTTTAGGGATGTTTGGGTCCACCTCTATTTGTGTAATTAGGTGAATTTAATTGTAGTTGGATGTAGATACACATTTGAACATGCAGCCTATGTATTTATGGCATTTATATCCTGCTTTCTCTTTCCCCTTTGGAGGTGGTGACAGGTCAAAGGTTACCAGGTGTGCTTTTGTGGTTAATTGGAGATGTAAACCTGGGGATCTCCAGGTGGTAATATAATAAATACCTCTGGCCACTTGGACAGTGCAACTAGAATAATATTTTTTTCCAGCGGAAGCAGTACGTTTCCCGATCTTTTTCCAGTCTAAAGTTCTTCATCATTTTCCTTAATTTTGAGAACAAAATCACTGCACCTGTCTTTTGTATTTTGTTAGTGGATGCTGATATAACTGTCATTGGATCCGGTCCTGGGGGTTATGTTGCTGCTATTAAAGCCGCTCAGCTTGGCTTTAAGGTAAGAAATACCATGAGATACAGCAAACCCTGGGGTAATAGTCAAGATGGTTTAACCAAAAGTTTTGTCATTACATTGGAAGACAGAAGCTCAATTTATACAGGCTTTTGGGTCTTGCAGACTTCAGGTGGCAATTTCTAGAAAGCAAAGAAGCTATGAACATAATAGTGAAGAAAATTGAGCAAGATAAACATGCGAGACAAAAGATCTGTTACAACCAAAGAAGTAACTCCACTTCATATCCATAAAATATATGGAGTCTATAGGTTGCATAACCACCAAGCAAGGAATAGAGCAGTGGTTCTCAACCTTCCTCATGCCGCGACCCTTTAATACAGTTCCTCACGTTATGGTGAACCCCAACCTAACCCTAACCCCTAACCATAAAACTATTTGTTGCTACTTCATAATGACCCCTGTGAAAGAGTAGATGGACCCCCAAAGGGGTGGCGACCCACAGGTTGAGAACCACTGGAACTGAGGCTCAGTTTGAAGTTTGAGAAACTTTGTCAGCAGGACTTAAGTCATCTATTGCGCATGTGACTTTTGTTGTGGGTTGATGGTAACGACCTGAACAAATGAGTCCTTATAAAACAGCTTCTAACATAAATACCAGAATAATCTAAAAAGAATCTGTATTTATAATGTCATAAAAGAGTACAAATGTAATCACAATATTGCATTTGGCTTGTTTTAGAATCCAGCAGAAGTTCTCTTGATAAAGATTATGGACTTACCAATACTTTATGGAGGCTTATAACACTGGCCCAACGAATGACCCTGAATTCTTTTAACTGACGAATGAATCTACATTCTAGGACAGGGGTATTCAAACTGTGGCTTGGGGGCCACGTGCGTCTCTTTGGCCCCTTGAGTGTGGCTCTTCCAGCTTAGGAGTATCCTAATTAAGTTAATAACAATGTACCTACCTATATAGTTTAAGCTTTAAAAATCTGGCTCTCAAAAGAAATTTTCAATTGTTATACCATTGGTATTTGGCTCTTTTGACTAAGGAGTTTACTGACCACTGTTCTAGGAGAACAGAAATCACTATTCTCAATATGGCATTTGAAGTTTAGTCTGAGTCCAGTTGAGAGAATTCTACTTCTCTCATAATGTAAGAGATTTGTGAAAGACTCCTATCAGCTGTTGCATGAATGTTTTTTTTTTTGCATTGGATCCGTGTCAGATGGAATGCAAGAAAATTAGTACTTGTTTGAATAGATCCCCTTCGAATGTGGTAGGATTTGATTTGGTATGAATTTGATACGAATGTTCAACACAAATTGCAAACGAATCCCCTGTGTATCCGTATCCCCTGCGTATTTGCTCTGAAAGCATCAAATCTGCCCTGAATGCACTTTGAATCTGCTCTCAGTCCACTTTGAATCTACTCTGGATCTGTTGCAGATATGACTGGTGCACCCGCTTTCCTGCCTCCCCAGGTTCGCCAATGCAACAAAGCTCAGTGCAAAGATTCTGAAGCATTTGATTCAAAGACTGACATTCAAATTTGACTGTCCTAGTGTTCGATTTGAATACTAATGTCTGAATTTGTATGAATTTCAAATGTTACGAAGCAACATAATGTCCAGTTAAACGGTTTGAAAAAATTGCTTCTTGGGGTATCTTTAAAACACAAGATTGTTTAGCTAGAGTACTGTAGGATTGTGCTGTTTTGATCTATAAAACATGCTTATTTGATCTATGCTTGTTTGATCTCTGAAAAAGAGGCTGTCACTGGAATAACATGGGTCTAACCCAATTTTCTTTTAATTTTTAGACTGTGTGTGTGGAGAAGAATGAAACGTTAGGGGGAACCTGCTTGAATGTGGGGTGCATACCTTCTAAGGTGAGCAACATATGTGTAAGTGGGTTTGGGTTGAAGGAAAATTAAGCTTTATTTTTGCATGGGTTACTTGTTTTTTAAGCTTCTTTGAGTGATGGTGAAAATGTTTTCATAAGTTAAAGCTGCTAGGACCAACCATGTTCAAGGTGCTAAAAAATCCATATTAAATCACATTCAGAAGTCGAACGGTTTGTTAAAAGTCTCGTTGGTTCGGAAGATCAGGGAAAGGACTGAAAGACCCAAGTTCAAACTCCTACTCAGCTAGGAACTTTACTGGGTTGCCTAGGTTAATGTTACTATGTATTGGCCTAATTTACATTATATGATTGTATGAAATTATAAAGTTGTGTGGGAATCATGGTGGACGGTCCTTTGGAGGAAGAGAAGGATTAAAAGATAGTAACCAGAAATACGTTGGTGTTTTTTTCCCTTTTCAGTTACAAAATGAATATAGCAACATCAGCAGCTACCGATAACTAAAACCTGTCGTGTCTAACTCTGAAAACGCTTCCGATGCAGCTTTTTGAGCTTATTTGTAAATTCTGCAGTTTAATTTAATTATTCTGTGTTTATAGGCCTTGCTGAACAATTCACACCTGTATCATTTGGCCCATGGAAAAGACTTCGCAAGTAGAGGAATTGAAAGTACGTATGCAGCAGAACGCTTGGCATTTCAAGTTTCCTAAATTTTGATAAGCAGGCCCAGAATGAAAGTTTATGGTGCTCTGATTTGGGAGTCTATTGAGTGGCTATAGGCTTCATATTTTCCAAAAGTAAGTTAGGGCTCATGAATGAACATTTACCTATTTTGTTTATGTATTTTGTTGATATATTTCACCCAAGAACCTAGATGGGATACTGAAAGCACAAGTCTTTATTCTTAAGTAGCTGGTGCAATGTTGTCTAGGTACTTTTCTTTTTCTGCAAGCAGAACACTTACTTTTGGATACCAGAAAATCTGCTTTGTGTTCCATAGGTCCGGGACACTTTTCCCACCCTTTCTTCCAATGCAGCCACCCACCTCAGATTTTTGTAACTGAATGGTACATTGCTTTTAAATTCAATTTTCAGGTGGACAAAAATAGAACAAAAATTAAGTATTCATGAATTATATGTATAGTTACAGGACTCCGACTGAATTTAGAGAAGATGATGGAGCAGAAGAGCGGGGCGGTGAAGTCCTTAACAGGTGGAATTGCTCATTTGTTTAAACAAAATAAGGTAGGTCTGCTCTGAGGTAAATCATTATTATTCTTATTCAGAGCTGATGGGTATAGGTTGCTTTTATAAAATTTGCTGACCAAGCAAGTACAATGGCAGCCCAGTTTGCTTTTCAGCATGTAGAAATTTCCTTCCTGATTCGTATAAATCAGCTCTTTGTTGTTATCTTGGGGAACAATACAGGAGCATCTTAATAAGAACTTCCTCCTAGGATGTTTTTTGATTTCTGGTGTACTATTTATGTGATGCTCTGCTTAACTATTCAAGGTAGGCTATCTTGAAATTCAAGTACATTGTAGCAAGACTGTAGGGAAGCCTGATGAGATCCCAGAACCTCTCTGAACTTAAAAAAAAAACATAGTTTGATAGTGGTCAAACGTATCTCTCAAGAATGGCAGGCAGCAAGTTGTCCTAGCTGCAGATTGGTAGCTGCTTATACCTAACAAAGTTGGAATCTTCGCCAGCTTGCATCCTTTGATGTTCTGCCCTGAGGGCCTTCTCAGTGATGGTCCCTAGGCTATGGAATAGTCTCCCCCTTGAGGTGTGTCTATCTTCTTCACTGTACACATTTAGGAAGGTAGTGAAGACGCACCTCTTTGGCCTGGCCTTTGGTTAAATGGGGATACACTTTCCCTTCCCACTTGCAGATGCTACTGTTTTAATACATGCTGTTGTTGGTTTAATGATGTTTGATTTTAGATGTTGTTACCAACCTGAAGACCTTCGGGTATAGGGCAGGATAAAAATATAAATCAATAAATAATAATAAATAAATAATACATTTAGAAGATTAAATCCCATTTCTTTTTGGAAGGTAACACATGTTTCTGGATATGGAAAAATAACTGGCAAAAATCAGGTCACAGCAACGAAAGCAGATGGGAGCACTCAGGTTATTAATACAAAGAACATCCTTATAGCTACAGGTTCAGAAGTAACACCTTTTCCAGGAATTACGGTATGATTTTATTTAAATTTGTACAGGGTACATATTCACACACAAGTTCTTTGCGTAGTTATATTTCAAGCAATGCTCTGTTGTCATTGAATGCTTCTGCAAATAATGCTAAACCAAGATGGTTTTCACCATGGTTTATTAAACAAGAGATGCCTAGTCTACAGATAACTCTTATGAAGATGATGTGGTCTTGTTGGTCAGTCCTAGGGATGTACATGAATATTCAAAACATTCGAAATTCAGTCAGATTCGTTCAAATTTGAACATTTAAATTCGAACTGAATATCTATAAATTCAAATTTAAACATTCAAATGAGTTTTAAATATTTGAAACATTTGTATGAATTATTCAGACATTCGTATGTGTACGGATACATACATATGCTGCTTTCCCGCATCTGTAAACATTTGTATGGATTCATATGGGATGAAAACAGGATGCATATGGGATAAATATGGGATGCGTATGGATGTGTACAGATGTGTATGGGCACATTTGGATGTTGTTGACATTTGTATGTGCAAATACGGATTGAAAATTCACACTAATAGATTTGACTGTAATTGAATCGAATGTGAACTTTTAAAATTGGAATCATTTGAATTTCCGGGTACTCGATTTGAATCGAATCCCAAAAATTGCATTCGTGCACACCCCTAGGCAGTCCTGGGTTGTCATCTGCCATGACCCTTGTGATATCCTGTATACTTCTGAGTTCTTTTGCCACTGGCTGATTGCATAAAGGGATTATGGTGTTCTTGTCAGACATTTTGGGCTCCTGAGCCAAACCGTTTCCATCTTTCAGCACTCCACTTCTTTAGATCACTGATATGCTTAATGTCTTTAAATAAGAACTTTCCAACCATTTACCCACTAACTTTGGGGAAATAAAGTCTTTTCTCTTTCTAGGACTTTTCACTTATCTTTGCCCAGGCTTTCATAAAAATTGGTGAGAAAGATGATGAATACACAGTTGAAGAGATATGGGGTGTTTTTCCACTGTCACTAGAAGTACCCGTTAAGTGCCTATTAATGGGTACAAAAATGCCATTACGTACCCATTAATGGGTACTTTTAGTGACAGTGGAAAAACACCCATGGTTTGTGGGCTACTGTGGCCACTCCACAACTTTCCACTGGCCCCTTTCTTCTGGCATGTAGCAAAACTATTTAAGGAAGAACTAGCCAAACTATTCCATGAAGTCTCAGTAGATAAGTAAAGACAAGTGCAATAGTTAGATATATTTTTGAGCACTTATAAGGACATAAGTGGACCCCTGTTGGATCAGGCCACAGCCCATCTAGTCCAGCATCCTGTCGCACGTAGTCGTCCACCAATTGCCCATAGACATCTCAAGCAGAGTCAAGGGCAAACCTTCTCCTGCTCTCCAATCGCAGCAAATGGCCTTAGAGGCATCTTGCTTGTCCCCCCGGCCTGAAAGATGTGCTAAGGCATCCATTCTAGTAGCCAGTGATACATCTGTTATCAGTAAATTTGTCTAACCTTTTCCTAAATCATCTAGGCTGGTAGCTGTTACCACCATTGTGCTGTGACCTCCTTGACACTATTGAGATAGTTCTTCCGATTCACTGGCTCTTTCTCAACTGGACCTTGTTCCCAAATATATCTCGGAATAGGAATCTGCAGTCTGCATGCTAGTGCAGACAATGGCAGGCCCCACTGTTTCATGAGTTGGTTGCCAAATATATTAAAATTGTACATATGAATTTGCCAGTAATAGTTTGTGTTTGGTATGTGCCAGTGATAAGTTCTTTGGGGGAAGGCATTTGTTGCTTGGGAGACTGTGAAGGGAAGCGTGCTTCTAGAAAAGTATCTGTGAAAACTTTTCCTGAGGATACTCGTGTTTTGTAATTCAAAAAGGCCAAGATTTGTACGCTGAGAGGTAAAACAAGCCGGTTTGGATTTTCAAATAAAGCAGTCATGCCTTAGCATTATGTACAGAGGTGGCAAGTACGTAATAGACTTTCCCTCCCTTTCAAATCTTTTTAGATTGATGAAGAGACAATTGTATCATCAACTGGAGCACTTTCTTTGAAGCAAGTCCCTGAGAAAATGGTGGTCATTGGTGCAGGAGTAATTGGTGTAGAACTGGTAAGAATATCCTAGCTGTGTTTAAATCTGCCTATCTATCCATCAAGCCAGATACAGCCAGACCCCGGTATCTACAGGGGATAGATTCTAGGCCTTACCATGGTTACAGAAAACTGTAAATATTTCAAACAGTGAGAAATTAGACTGAATTTCCCATGATTCCTGTGAAATCCTGGAAGATGGGATTTCACATGTAGAATCTTACTTGATTCCACACTGTATTTCTCACTGCCTTAGGTCTCCAGAAGCCTCAGGGCCTTTTCCCACTAGGGCTTAGAACTTTCTAAGATCCCCATTATGAACCCGATTAGTACCTGATTGGTACCAGTTGGGAAGGCCCTGTCCTCACCTGGGCCCCATTGAAAGCCCCATCTGCAAGGCCCTCTCCCCGAGGGCAGGGGAAATCTGGATTTAATAGGTCTTCAGGCCCTTAAATCTGGATTTCATGTGGACCTTATTAAAGGTGTCCACAATAGGATCTTCAGGCATCTTCAAGATCTCCAGGAGGACCCCATCCCAACCCTGGATGTTTGACTCTGTGTGGAAAAAGGGGATCAGCAGGGGGGAGAGGGAGGCTGGTCAAGTCACTGTGGATAATTGAAACTGTGGTTACCAGATCAGTGGATACGGCGGTCTGACTGTATAGACATAGTCATATATAAGGATGCTTCTGACCTCATCCAATTATCCATATAAATATGTTGGGCTCCCATCATCTTTGCAGATCAGGTGAGAAAACTTTGGCTGCCTTAATTTCTTGCTTCACCTGGGAAATGCAAATGTGAAGCATTCATGAGGACAGAGACATTTCCACGGAGACCATTTTACAGTCTAGCATGCTCTAGGTTACTGTAGATGGGTTTCCTTGTTAGAGATCTTTCAGATCTCCTGTACATATTACCAAGTGAATTGAATGGTTGAGCCTTCTTTGTGGTGGCCCCTATCCTCTCCCTCTGTGAGGCTACCACAGTCATACATTTTAGGAACTTGCTGAAGATAGTTTTTCCCCTAGGAATGGTTCTCCCCCTCCCATTGTTTTTTTAAAAATTATGTTTCTTTGCATGCTGATTTGTTTTTATGTAAAACACTTTGAGTTTTTATATGGAAAGGGATTTAAGTAAGTAATTATATTTTGTTGTTTAATTATAGTTATAGTGTTGGCATACCTCTCAACTCAGGTCTATATTTCTCCTATCAGCATGCTAACCTAACAGAAAGGGAATGCTACTGAGAAAGCCATCTTTTGTTTTACATTGCACACTTAAGAATTTGGCAAGATTATGGCTTATGTTAACAATCTGTTTATTCTGGTTCTACTTTAGCAACTTTACAAACACATATGTCCTGAAGATGATTTTAGAATGCGGTTACTCTGTTGTATAGATTCCTGCAAAGTATATATTCCACTTTTGACACTCATTCATCAGATATCTTAGAGACCAGAGCAATGTCATTTCTCTTGTCCTTTATGCTTTCCTTTAATTTTGGCTTCTTTTGACTGTAGGGTTCCGTCTGGCAGCGTTTAGGTGCAGATGTGACAGCTGTAGAGTTCTTGGGCCATGTTGGTGGATTGGGCATTGATATGGAGATATCGAAGAACTTCCAGCGTATTCTCCAGAAGCAAGGATTTAAATTTAAACTTAATACTAAAGTTACTGCTGCTACCAAAAAACCAGATGGAAAGATAGATGTTTCGTGAGTACCGACTATGTAAATGAAAGTTACAGGCATAGATTTGTTAGTAAAATGTTGGGCTAGTGTAAAGGCAGTCCTAAATATCTGATGATTAGAATGCTTTAATTTCCATGGGGAAGTGATTAAGAATTGGCATTTTTCAAATGGAAACTACATATTGTAGATTAGGGATGGGCACGAATATTCGTAGGCATTCGAATATTCGTAGGCATTCGAAATTTCGAAGTTCGAACTTGAATAGAATGTCCTGAAATTCGAATGTAAACATTCAAATCGAATTTCAAGCTTCAGATCTATTTGTTCAAATTATCCAGATATTCCTATATGCACAAGTTTGTACACGATGCGTACTTGACAATCCGCATCTTTCCCGTATCCGTACACATATGCATTGATCCATACGGGACAAAAAGGGTTTCATACAGGACAACTGTGGGATGCAAATGGACATGTATGGATGCGTGCGGATGTGTACAGGTGTGGGGAACACGCGTATGTGCCCATATGAATGTTGTCGACATATGTGCAGATTCGAATAAAACATTTGAACAAATAGATTCGAATTTTGTAAATACGAATCAAATCTTGTTAAATTCGAATGTAAAAGATTTGAATTGTATTGGATTTTCAGGTATTCAATTCAAATAGAATGTCAAAAAAACATTCATGCTCATCCCTGTTGTAGACAAAAATACTGTACTATCTGCATCTTCCTTTAACACCACCATGAAAGTGAGTGAGTGGCCAGAATTTTCAAGCTATGAATATCCCAGAAATATATTTCTCTTATGCAATGGATGTCCTAATGTGACTTTTTATAGTTTAACATTATCTAAGGGTGTGTCCATACTTAATAAAGCTGATGCCCGATCCTATGTAGCAGCGGCACATTACGCTGCCACTACTTCAGATTTACCTTACTGCAGAACAATCAACACGTATGCCACAGTATAAGATAAATTTGAATTTTCCCGCCAGTCCAGACAGGACTGTGAGAACATTGAACAAGAGCTGATCCTGCAGCTTTGCTCTCATTGGCTGCCCCTTCCCATGTGACACATGCCTCAACGCACACACCACAGAAGTCTCATATCCACCAATGAGGAAGCTGTGGACCTCCATTGGGAGTGGGGACAAGGAGTTGCCGCGTTGCAGCAGATAAACTTTTTTAAGTTTATCTATTGCTATTCAACCCTGCATATTTTTTAATAGCTGCGGATTTAATCCGCTAATCCGAGCCAGTTTGGTCTAGTGGTTAGGGAGCTGGACTCTTATCTGGGAATGCCAGGTTCAATTCTGCTCTCCCCCATGAAGCCAGCTGGGTGACCTTGGGCTAGTCACAGCTCTCTTCTGAGCTCCCACAGCCCCACCTACCTCAGAGGGTGTTCTGTTGTGGGGAGAAGAACAGAAAGCTTTGTTAGCTGCTTTGAGTCCCCTTAAATGGGTGAGAAAAGCGGGGTAGAAAAGCCAACTCTTCTTCTTCTGATCTGGAAGCTGCCTATATCAAACATGATGTAGTATACTTTAGCACTAATCATTGAAAGCTTAATTGCATATATGAATAAAGAGAGGGAGAGAATGATGGGTTCTTTTTAAAAATTATTCTTTAGTGTTCATTAATCTGTATATATTCTCTTTTTTAGCATTGTCTATTTATATTATGAACATATTTAAAAAAGATTTTTCCTCTCCTTTTTGCCCACAGAATCGAAGCTGCGGCTGGAGGCAAGGCAGAAGTAATTACTTGCGATGTCCTCCTAGTTTGTATTGGTCGGCGTCCTTTCACTAAGAATCTTGGTCTAGAAGATATAGGAATTGAGTTAGATAACCGGGGTAGAATCCCGATCAACAACAGATTCCAAACCAAAGTTCCAAAGTAAGCAAAATAATTGAATGTCTTTTTGGCTTTTAGAAGTCTGAATAGGTTTTTTAATTTTGAATTCTCAGTTCCTGTTTTGAGTTTGCAGGTGGGTTTAAAAACTTGTTAAGAGTTTAGTAAAGGAACATTGTTTAAACAGAGATTTTTTAAAACAGTATTTTGTTTTTGTATAAGTGACATATCTATAAGAACAGCATAAAACCTCCAGACTTTTATAGTATGCATTATCTGTAATTTTTGTGTGAAGGGAAATGATAACATTTTTTAAATTATTATTTTAGGGAGGGGGAAAGTTCCAAGTGAGTTGAAAATACAAAGGATTGTATGTCTTGGATTATTGTGTGTGCTACCTCTGCATATTTCAGAAATGTCTGTGGCTGTTATTGCTGTTTGTCCCCTTAAGGAGGGGAGGCCCTCCTGGTTGTCCCAAAGCCCCCAGTAATGAAATGGGTGACCACCCGGGGAAGGGCCTTTTCAGTAATGGCCCCCAGGTTATAGAATAGTCTCCCCCTTGAGGTGTGTCACGGCCCTTCTCTGTATATATTCAGGAAGGTGATGAAGACACACCTCTTTGCCCTGGCCTTTGGCCGATGTGATTATACTCCCCCCCCCCCCCGCTGCAGATACTATTATTTTAATATTTGTGGTACTGTTTTAAATATGCAGAATCTTTCAAGGGTTTTTATGTGTATTATTGTTTAAAATATATATTGGTTTGTAATGTGTTGTTTTGAAGGTTGTTGCCCACCCTGAGACCTTCGGGTATAGGGCAGGATTGAAATGTAAATAATAAATAGATAAAATAAAATATGCCTCTCACTTTCCTCTATTTGGCAGCATTTATGCAATAGGTGATGTAGTTGCTGGACCAATGCTTGCTCACAAAGCTGAAGATGAAGGCATTTTGTGTGTTGAGGGTATAGCTGGTGGAGCAGTTCACATTGACTACAACTGTGTTCCGTCAGTCATTTATACCCACCCTGAAGTTGCATGGATTGGCAAGTCTGAAGAACAGCTGAAAGAAGAGGTGTTGTTTCTAATATCTTTCTTTTTCTTCTCTCTCTCTCTGTTGACTTTGTGTTCCTTAGTTAATGTTATCCGTGTCTGTAGAGGGAAGGTGATTTCACTTAGGATTTATGGGAGACCTTGGAACTTGTAGATTTCCTTAATTTGAGACTGCTAAAACTGGGGAGAAGAAAGGAGATTACTTTTATGATTCTAAGGGTGCCTTCAGACAGGGATGAAAGCAGTGAAGGGGCTCAATTGCCTTCATTCCCTGCAGCATCTTTTCAGCATCTTTTTAATGCAAACTTAACTTTGAATGCTCTGCCATTGTTGCTGGTGTCGGAGCTTCATGTTTGGCAGACAGGAAGCTTCTCCACCAGGATGCTGAAACTTCCGATCTGCCAGGCTGGCAGACCAGAAGCCATTGTCTTGAGTCACTCTAAGCCAGTTGGGTTTAGTGGTTAAGGAGCCAGACTCTTACCTAGGAATGCTGGGTTTGATTCTGCACTCCCACATGAAACCAGCTGGTTAACAAGCTAGTCACAGCTGTCTCCTGAGCTATCATAGCCCATCTACCTCAGAAGGTGTTCTGTTGTGGGGAGAAGAATAGAAAGCTTTGTTAGCCGCTTTGAGTCCCCTTAAATGGGTGAGAAAAGCAGAGTAGAAAACCCAACTCTTCTTCTTTTTCTTCTTTTCTGTCTTCTTCACAGTGGTATACCACCAGGAAGTACATATCGCATATCTACCCCTGGTACTGTAACTCTTCCTGCTCTAGTCCAATAGATCCCTTATAGATGAAGAACTTGATGGACCTTATTCAGACTGATCTAGGGCATGGTCAGCCTTAGTTTACTGACAGGCGTATGCATTTGTGATCTGTGGGTCATAGAAGCATATATGCATATTGGGCCACAGGAAAGCAGAGGGCAGAATATTGCACTCTCGGGAGTTTTTTCCACTGACCTCCCTTAATCCGTATCTGAGATGATACTAGTCTGGATCTAGTAGATCTGGATTAAGGGAAGTACCCGATGTGTCCCCATTAGTGGTGCAGCTCCCAGTAGCAATGGGTGCTAGCCTGCCTGCAGTGGAAACACCGGAGCACCCATGTGGCGATCCGGATTGACCCACGTGGGGCCTGCCAGTCACCCCAGGTTTTTGGGGGGACAGGGTGTGCAATCTCCCTAGACGCTCCAGAGATTCTTTGAAGATTCTTCAGAGCTTTGTCATAAGCTTCGGAGATTCTCCGGAGCGATCTGCCGCAAACTTCAAAGATTTTCTGGAGCCTTTGACAAAGGTCCGTAAGATTGGCATTGCTCTTGGGTGGGGTCCTCTTCAAAGCCTGTGCTATTCTTTCGAGCAGGCTCCAGTGTTTCCTCCCTGCTGTGCCGTATTGAGTGTCTGTGTTTGCCAACCATCCAGCCAAAATGACAGATGACACAATGCTATTCAACCCTGTTTGTGGTTCAGTACAACCCTGTGTACTGCCACTTTTGGAGGCCCATCTGCACATGGCTTTAGTCATGGTTTATTCTCACTGAAGCCATTGTGAAAAGAGAGCTGTGCACCTTGAGGAAATGTCCGTTGAGTGCAGTTGAACCTCTCTTTGGCTTTATTAGATACTAGGGATGTGCACTGATTTTTTTTGATGTTCTATTTGAATGAAATTGAATACCTGGAAATCCAATTCGATTTGAATCTTTTAAATTCAAATTTAACAAAATTCGATTCGTATTTACCAAATTTGAATCTATTGTTTGAATTTTTGATTTGAATCTGACATACGAGTGTCGACAACAGTTGTATGTGCCCGTACACATCTTCCCCACATCTGTACACATCTGTACACGTCCATATGCGTCCCGTAGTTATCCTGTATGCAACCCATTTTTGTCCCATACGTATCCTTACAAATGCGTACAGAGGCGGATCTTCAAATACGCATCATGTACAAATTCGTACAAATATGAATGTCCAGATAATTTGAACGAATAGATCAGAATGTCGGAATTTGCTTTGAATGTTTACATTTGAATTTCGGGACATTCTATTCGAGTTTGAATGACGAAATTTGGCACATTTGGTCAGATTTCGAATGCCTACATATATTCATGCACAGTGGAATCAAGGGGGGAAAGTTGGGGAGAGGAATTTGTCCGAAACAACCCAGTCATAATGTAAATCTAGTGATATGAACACTGTAATAAGGTTGAATGAGATTTAACCAAAGCTTTGTTCTTTCTCCTTTTTACTACTAAAATGGATACTCCCTGGGGCTTCCTCTGAAGTTAGTTCTGAATTTTAAGCTGATACTAAATGTTTTAAAATGGAAGTGTGATTCAAACAGTCTTACTTGTGACTGGTCTGTTTTTGGATGTCAGTGAAATCACAGAATAACCTTTGAACCCTTCCTGCTAAGCAAGCCGGTTGTCTGGAAAAATCATCCTCTTTGTTCTGTTACTGTCTGAAATGGGACAGAAGATTGGACGCTGGGGAGAAAATTGTGTAAATCCTTCCTGCTGTCATCTAACTTTATGTGTTTAGGAAACTCCTTTGATGTTTAGTTTTATAGACCTTGCCAGACATCCCCTTTGAAGTTCTGTAACCGAGAGAGATCTAACTTTTAGGCCTTAACTCCACACGACCA
Source organism: Aspidoscelis tigris stejnegeri (assembly GCA_023333525.1). Lineage (NCBI taxonomy): Eukaryota > Metazoa > Chordata > Lepidosauria > Squamata > Teiidae > Aspidoscelis > Aspidoscelis tigris. Next base: position 76,405,673 of record JALMGA010000005.1, on the reverse strand, counting down.
GAGAAGTTCTGTTTCATTTTCATGGTGCCAAGGAATTCAGGTTCAGAAAGTTCAACCAGGCTTTTGCTTTTTAGGGAATTGAATACAAGGTTGGCAAATTTCCGTTTGCTGCTAACAGCAGAGCAAAGACAAATGCAGACACAGATGGGTTGGTGAAGATGCTAAGTCACAAATCAACAGACCGGATGTTGGGAGCTCATATTCTTGGCGCAGTGAGTACTGGACAGAATTCTCTTGTCTTAGAAACTGAAAAGATCCTAAATATATTTGGACAGTAACTAACAATTCAAAAAGAGGGGCATATAGAGGGTCTGTCCCCTCCCCAGATACAGATGATCATAGTTCCACTGAGCTTATAACTTTGAGGGACAGGGAAAATAGGCATTTATTGTAGGTTCTAGGAGGTGCTAAAAGTGGGTGCCTATGAATTGGTGCAGATAAAGGGTCCATGAATCCATTTGGTTACCAAGTCAGTTTGGATCCTGACTTCTGTGGCATCCATTATACTTGCCTTATATTATGGTCAGTTTGGTCTAGTGGTTAGGGAGCTGGACTATTGTCTAAAAATGCCAGGTTTGATACCACACTCCTCCATGAAGCCAGCTGGGTGACCCTGGGCTAGTCTCAGCTCTTTTCTTTGCTCTCACAGCCCCATCCACCTCACAGGGTGTTCTGTTGTGGGGAGAAGTTAGAAAGCTTTGTCAGCCACATTGAATCCCCTTAAATGGGCGAGAAAAGCTGGGTAAAAAAGCTAACTCTTCTTCAAGAAATATTTTGCCAGCATATGTTTTTTCTTATCGTCTTAGTTGTGCTTTTAATAGACTTCAGTGCTCAAGAAAACCCAGCTGATTATCAGTGTTTAGGAAGGGAGAGTGAGTTTTATTTCCTTACAGTTGCTCTAGCCATTCGATCCCCATTCTCTGGCCAGTTGTTCTTATGTGTCTCTTGGTGGCCACCATATCTTCTTCCATGATGAGTGTTGGGGTAAAGTAAAAAATTGTGTTTCCTTAGGAATTTAACTGAACATATTTTTCTTGTGTAACTTAAGCTATAGTCAAATCTGAAATTTGAGAATCTGAAGTTTGAGACATAAAAAGTCTCAATTCTCCAGGTAATGGACATGGAGCCAGCTAGCGATTAGTGGCTCCATTCATTAGTGTTTCCTAGGGTAGAATGGAGAGTCCAGTGCAGAAATCTTCACCATACTTGCGTACCTTTTTCTGCCTAACTTACCACATCACTTCTATGTTAAGGTTTTAAGAATGTCACAGCATTCTTAGCATAAGTTAAGATATACATAGTGTCCTTCTGTAATTTGTGTTCAAAGTGCTGTGTAAGTATTGAGAAAGACAAAATTTTGTTCTTGAGCTCCAGAAATGTTGGAAAAATAAGCTTCCACCCCTTTATGTTATGGTATTGCACTCAACGAGTTAGAAGAAGCCAGATGAGTTACGGAGCGGTATTCAATGAAGTTGATAAAATCTTTTGATTAGTTAAAAGCTTAGAGAGGATTAACTTTTCTTTTTTAAAAGTTGTATTTTATTAGAAGCGTTAGACAAAAGAAGGGGTATGCTGTTGAGGAAAGGTTCCATGTTTGCTTTCAAAAGACATGGCTGATCCAGTGGGCATGGGCTAATATCCTTTTTCAGAAAGGGTGTGTAGGAGTCACTAGGGTTGGAGAAGGAAGTATATAAAATCATGCATAGTGTAGAATGATGTATAGGGGGAAATTCTCTCTGCATAACACTAGAACAGCGGTTCTCAACCTTCCTAATGCCACGACCTCTTAATGCAGTTCCTCATGTTGTGGAGACCCCAGCCACGAGGGAGGGGCAGCTGGGGGGAGGGAGGGGCATTGGGATGTACGTCACAACTCCTCTGAAATGGTAGTTCGACCTCCAAAGGGGTCACGGCCCACAGCTTGAGAACCACTGCACTAGAACATTGGGGGGGGGCACTCTATGAAGCTGATGGGCAGAAGAATTAGGACTGACAGGGGGAAGTATTTTTTTTCCACCCGGAGAGTCTTTGGTCTCTTGAATTTACTACCAGAAGAGATGATGACACCAGCCAGCCTGGATAGCTTTAGGAAAGTTAGACAAATCCATGCATGACAGGTTATCAGCGGCTATAAGAATTGATGCCTGGACGCTGCCTCCAGATGGGAGAGACGGGCAGAATGCCTCTAAAGGCCATTTGCAGGGAGTCACAAGCAGGTGATGGTTTTGGTGGGCCCCTGTGTGAGACAGAATGTTAGACTAGATGGGTTGTGGCTTGATCCAGTAGGGCTTGTCTTATGTCCTTATATGCTTAATTGCATTTATATGAAAGTTTTATTGTAATTGTGATTAAAATGTGAATGGGTGACAGTGCAAACACTGCCAACTCCGTCTAAAGTTATGATTTAGATTTTTTTAAAAAATGCTTAAGGTGCCTGAAGTCTTAGAGTAAACAATAAATGTAAGAAGCAAATTTTTATGTCCTCAGGGTGCTGGAGAAATGATTAATGAAGCAGCTCTTGCAATGGAATATGGCGCATCATGTGAAGACGTTGCCAGAGTTTGCCACGCACATCCAGTAAGTGGGCGTGAATTATTTTGTTCTTGATCTTTTAAGTTTAATACATAGAATTCCACTTTTTGTTTCCTAAAACCTTTTTCTTTGTTCCAACAGACGGTATCCGAAGCCTTCAGGGAAGCCAACTTAGCGGCATCATTTGGAAAAGCTATCAACTTTTAAAGCAAAGAGGCTTCCAAAATTGTACAGTTCATATTTTCATGTGAAAACTGACTGAAGGCTTTATGACAAGCTGGATCTTTTGAATACTTCTGGGACTTAATTAAATGAACTTTTGTTTTAAATGTGGAATATTTAAAGAAACAGGAGTCTGGGGAGGGAAGAAAATGCAACCAAAAAGGAGTATACTAGATGTTTGCATTACTGCTCTGTATATTCATGGTTTTGCTCAAATAAGCAACAGCAGGGACACTTTAACGTTGTATTGTGCTTAAAGGGTCTATCATGTACTTGGGCAAAATATAAAAGGCTGATATTTTTCAGTGTACCTGTTCTGTCATTGCTTAGGAACTGATATATTCAATATCATGATACTTAAAATATGCCACTGTCACCTTCGCACAAAATTGCTGTGGTAGTTTCTGTAAAATTCATAGCCGTTCATTTCAAAATAACAGAATTCTTAAAAAGTTAATTTTTAATTAAATCTAGCTTTGTCTAAGCCGTTCTCTTGGGAAGGGTACAGAACTTCAAAAAAGCAAGGGAGAAGATGTTTTGCTCTGCTGGTAGTCATTTACATGACACGTTTTAATTAAATTGTTAAAGAAATGTGTTTTAGTCAAATGGTAGAAAAGCAACACATTTTGAAAAAGCATTTCTTGAATAGTAAACAATGAATTTGAGAGGTTTCTTTGCTTGCAAGTACATTACTTGGGTGAATGTGTACTCTTCTCTGACAAAGCAGCTTGGAGGATATGTCTTGAAGCCTTAGGTTCCTGTTGTATTATACACAGATGTTAGGATTTTACATGGTTTTCCTCTTGGAGTGGTAACACGTGTAGCCATGTTTCGCACTTGGGGTTAGTGAGGCTTTCCACTTCTTCTCTGGCCCTGCTCACCTTTGTTTTCAACAAGATTTTCATTACAGTTGGACTCCCATATCTGCTGGGGATATGTTCTGGCTCCTACCGTGGTTAGTTGAAATGGTGGATAATCGCAAATAGGCCTATTTCAGCCTCTGGAGAGCATTGGAATAGGCGTGCGACACCACCGGACGTCTCCTGCCCACCTTCCACGTGTCCCCTTCCATCTTGGGACAGTGGTGGCGTCATGTGCCTATTACAATACTCTACGAAGGCTGAAATAGGACTTCCAGTTCTGGGTGCTTTTCCCTTATGGCGCCCGTGGGGGTGGGCTGATCCAGTAACTGTGATTACTGAATCAGTGGATACGGGGGTCCGACTTTACTGTACACAAAATGGTTACTAACAGCATGAGTGGGATTTAGCATAATGGGCAGAAGAGGACCTTGTTTAGAAAATGCAAGTACTTAAAAGCAAGCTATCCTAATTTAAATAGAATCTTAATACTTTTGAATCTACTATAATCAGCCTGATTATGTAATAGCACTTGAAAGTTGTTGATAAAAAGAAAAGTCATGTAAGTTGATCCATAGTGTAATTGCTTTGTATCTTAAAGACGCTACGTGGAAGGAATATGGACCTTGGCACTGAAGTCCCATAAAGCTGTTGAATAAGCAGACCAGCATCTTTGGAGTTGGCATAAATCTTGTGTCATTCTAGTCTAGAGTGAAGTGCAAATGGAAATTAACATTTGATTGGAAGTCCTGGATATTGAAATGCGTTTTTCCAGCTTTTTTCATGTGGCCTGTCTGCTGTAATCTGTTTTTAAACAATGGATTTTATGACTGATGCCAGCATACATAACACCAATTATTCCAATAATCAGATCTTTATTTTTTTCAGACCCTGGATTTATAGAACGCTTATAGTACATCACAATATAAAGGTAACATGTTCTGAGATAGAACAGTAGGTTTGGGGAAAATGTGCTAATATTTTGCTTGAAGCTAGATGCTATCTGCGGACCATGCTTTGGTTTGCTTTTGTCACGTCATGAATTCAGGTTAATTGAAAAAAGCTCAGAGAAAGAGTGTGAAGATGATCAGGAGGACTGAGGTATCTGAACATGCTCAGCTATGAGAAGACAGAAGGTTGGGAATGTGGCAACCATCTTCAAGTGCCTGAAAGAATATCATGGGCAAGAGGGTCATGATTAGTTCTTTGCTACCCTGTCAGGACAGGTAATTAAAGGTCTTCAGTTACAACAGGTGAGAAAATATTACAATGCGGGCTGCTCAACAATGGATCTACTTACCTAAAGAGATGTTGTCTCCCTCATTGGAGGTGTTCTAGGAGTACCTGAGCTGCCTTAGTGTCCATTCCAAGTCTATAATTCTATTGCAATAAAAGATGGAAGAAAGCCTTTCTAATACAAATCTTTCTTTTCATATCTTCTAATGGTGAAAGTGCATTTCCCCCTAAGAATGTCCAAATTGTAATTTGTAGCATAAAATGACTTAAAGAATATCATAGAATCATAGAATCATAGAATGGTAGAGTTGGAGGGGACCTCCTGGGTCATCGAGTCCAACCCCCTGCTCAAGGCAGGATCTCCTAAACCATCTCAGACAGATGGCTGTCCAGTCTCTGCTTGAAGACCTCCATCGAAGGGGAACCAACCACCTCCCGTGGCAGCCTGTTCCACTGGTTGATCACTCTTACTGTTAGAAATTTTTTCCTAACATCTAAACTAAATCTTTTCCCCTGCAGTTTCACCCCATTGTTTCTAGTCCTTCCTTGAGAGAGTGAGAACAGGGCTGATCCCTCTGCCTTGTGACAACCCTTGAGGTATTTGTAGACAGCTATCATGTCTCCTCTCAGTCTTCTTTTTATTAGACTAAACATTCCTAGTTCCTTAAGCCGTTCCTCATAGGACATGGTTTGCAGACCGTTCACCATCTTGGTAGCTCTCCTTTGAACCTGCTCCAGCTTGTCAGTGTCTTTTTTAAACTGGGGTGACCAGAACTGGACACAGTACTCCAGATGAGGTCTGACCAAGGTAGAGTAGAGGGGGATAATAACTTCACATGATCTGGACTCTATGCTTCTCCTAATACACCCCAGGATTGCGTTTGCCTTTTTTGCAGCTGCCTCGCACTGTTGACTCATGTTCAGTTGATGATCTACCAGGACACCCAAGTCTTTTTCACATGTGCTGCTGCTCAGCCGAATTCCTCCCATTGTATATGTGCTTTTTTCATTTTTCTTGCCCAGGTGCAGAACCTTGCATTTTTCTTTGTTAAATACCATTTTATTAGTTGCGGCCCATTGTTCGAGTTTCTCTAAATCTTTTTGAATCCTCTCTCTCTCTTCTCTGGTGTTTGCAATCCCCCCTAGCTTTGTGTCATCAGCAAATTTGATCAGTTTCCCTTCAACTCCCTCGTCCAGATCGTTTATAAAAACATTAAACATAACTGGGCCCAGGACAGAACCTTGTGGTACTCCACTTGACACTTCCTTCCATTTGGATGTGCAGCCATTTAAAGCCACTCTTTGAGTACGATTACTAAGCCAGTTTTGAACCCACCTTATAGTTGCCTTGTCAAACCCATATTTGATCAATTTTTCAATGAGGATCGCATGAGATACTTTGTCAAATGCTTTGCTGAAATCAAGAAATACTATGTCTACTGCATTTCCTTGATCAACCCATTCAGTGATTTTGTCATAAAATGAAATCAAGTTAGTCTGACACGACTTGTTTGATACAAACCCATGTTGACTACTGTTAATTATTGAATTCCTATCCAAATGCTGACATATGTGTTGTTTAATAATTTGTTCGAGAATCTTTCCTGGTATTGAAGTCAGGCTAACAGGCCTGTAGTTCCCTGGGTCTACCTTCTTCCCTTTTTTGAAGATAGGAACAATGTTTGCCCTTCTCCAATCGTCTGGGACTTCTCCTGTTCTCCATGACTTCTCAAAGATTACAGCAAGTGGTTCAGCAATTACCTCTGCTAATTCCTTCAGTACCCTAGGATGTAATCCATCTGGACCCGGGGACTTAAATTCGTTTAAGTTAGCTAAGCGTTCCCTTACTCCCACACTAGGGGTGTACATGAATGCCATTTTTGGGATCCAATTTGAATCGAATATCCAAAAATCTGATTCAATTCAAATCTTTAAAATTCGAAGCTAACCAAAATTGATTTGAATTAAGCAAATTCAAATCTATTTGTTCGAATTTTTGGTTTGAATTTGCACTTATGGGTGTTGACAACATTCCTATGTGCCCATATGCATCATTACGCATCCTGTACGCATTGGTACACATCCATATCTATCCCATTTTTGTCCTGTACGGATCTGTACAAATGTGTACAGATGGGGGAAAGTTGTGTACATGCAAGTACGCATCATGTACGAACACGTACACGTAAGAACCTCCAAATAATTTGAACTAATAGATTCAAAAATTCAGAACTCGTTTGAATGAAATTTGAATTTATGGACATTCAATTCGGAGTCTAATGTCGAAATTTGGACGAATTTGATCAAATTTCAAATGTCTTCGATTCCCCCACAAATCCACAAACTTTTACACTCCGTCAAAGTTGGCAGGTAAAGAGGCTTGCTGACTATGGAAATTATGCCAACCTATGAGCAGCATTTAAGATCAGAAGCAAAAATCCTTAAAATTAACTGGTTAAAAAAGTCCCGTCTTTGAAGCTAATATTTTATTAACATAGTTAAAATGGTTGGTTATCATTATACTAGTAAAGTAATACTGGATAAATGAATCATACTTTATTACAAAAGTTGTGTTTTATTTTATAAAGCAAGAGATATTCTTTGGTTTTATTGTATTAAAGCTGTAGGCCACCAGGCCTAAAAACCATGTATTGGGGCAAGCCGTTTCTTTCTTGGTCTTAGGATAAAAGAAGTGCAGCCTAAGAGATTTTTTCCTTCCCTTTTCCACATTCTAGCAAGTGCTGTAAACAGCAACTTTCTCACTAATGGCTTGCAAGAGACTGCGGACGGTTTCCTCCAAATGCATCACTTGCTTTGCTTTTTCTCCCAGAATCCTTTGATTCTCTTCGTATTGGTTTTCTAAGTCTGCAAAAAAAGGGAAACATAAGGGTTGAGTTATTCTTACTACAGCTGGGATAGTTCAGGAGCCCTAAATGGGGAGTTGAACACAAACTGGATCTCTTTGTACCAGCTGTTTTTGGCTTTAGTACAGAGGACTGTAACAGTACTAAACAGCTGCTTTGAATAATGTCTTATGTTATTGGTAATGGGCTGGAGGTAAGGAAAACAAGATCTTTTACAAATACAAAAAGCTTTCCACAGATTTGAGTTTTACCTCGGAGCTGCTGAAGCTTCTTGTTTGCGTGATCTAAAAGTATTTTGGCTTCATTCTGTAGTGCTTCCGCTTTCTTCCTGGCTGTGGCGGACTCTTTTGCTTTCTCAGCAATTAAGCGTTCTACGGTTTTATACTTGTCGTTTGCATCGTTATCTAATACCTGCAGTTTGAGGTTGAAACACAAGATGGTGGTATCAGCCAGCATAAGGAAATCCGATACATTTCGTCATTTTGGTTGTTTAACCAGATCTGACCCCCTCTGGTTGACTTCATGGGTACTTCCATAGGTCCACAGATATATGCAGATTTCTTGTCAGAGATGCAGGAGTAGGAATGTGCACAAATATTCATACCATTCGAAATTTGTACAAATTCATACAACTTTCAACATTTGCGGCTGAATCGAAAGGGACCTACATTCATAGGCTCCCATTTGCCAACAAATCAGATGAATCCGGCCTTCGTCAAAGCTTTGATGAAGGCCAGATCTGACCACCCTGGCATCCCATTCCCCCCATCTGTGCCCCTTTATGCCCCATTGTGGTCACATTCTCTATGTTCTCCGACTGACCTGCCGCTGCCATTGGCACACTCATCCAAAGCTGAAGTAGGCCTTCTGGTGCTACACACACACCTTCCCACCTGGATATCACAGCACAATTCCGGAAGGCCTACTTTGGCGTTGGATGAGTGTATAAATGATGATGGCAGCAGCAGGTGGGTTGGGGGTGAGAAGGGACAGGAAGGGAGGGGTGGGTGGGTGGACAGTTCCCTTCATTCATGAGCGTTCGTCGGATGTTTGCATGCGAAGTCCCACACGTTTGGGGGGATTCCGTCAAAGCCCAATATTCCCCCATTCGAATGACATGGAATGAAATGGGGGAAATAGGCTTTGTGCACATCCCTATACAGAAGTGGTTTGTCGTTGCCTGAGCGGCTGGGGATTGAACTGGCAACCCTCTGCTTTCCAAAGGGTTTGCTCTACCACTGAGCTACAGCAAGTCCATCCTTTTAATTATGACTGCACTATAAACAGATTTCATTTCAAAAGAAAATTTGCCCAAGGCGGTTTACCACAAACGGAAAATAATAATAAAAATACATTATAAAAATTGCACATCATACAAAACATAGCAAAATAAGCCCAAACACACACAGACACACAAATTGAGGCATCTAAAGAAGAAGAAGAAGAAGAAGAAGAAGAGTTGGCTTTTCTACCCCACTTTTCTCACCCAGTTAAGGGGACTCAAAGCAGCTGACAAAGCTTTTCTATTCTTTTGCCCACAACAGACACGCTGTGAGGTAGTGGGGCTGTGAGAGCTCAGAAGAGAGCTGTGACTAGCCCAAGGTCACCCAGCTGGCTTCATGGGGGAGGGTGGAATCGAATCCGGTATTCCCAGATAAGAGTCCAGCTCCCTAACCACTAGACCAAACTGGCTCCACTGAGGCCACGTGCAGTCCAGAGCAGCTGACCAAAGGCTCCAGTCCCACAAAGAATCATCTCCAAGATGTCTGTGCCCCGCCAGGCTGGTGGGTCACCCAGAGGGCTGAGTGGTCTACGTTGCCACCACTAGACCACCCCCAGGAGAGATGGCAAGGTTCTCCTCCTCCGGCAGGATTTCTCCAGTAGAGTTCACCCTGCATGATAAGAAGAATGGCCGAAGAGGGATTTTTTTTTCCCATAGGAAACTCAGAAAGGAAATGTATCAATTGTGGTTGCCGTAAACAGCCTTTGAAATGAGTCACAGTTGGCCTCCTTAGGATACACTCCACGTTCATACTATTTTTGGAAGTTAAAAGTCTATTGGTGCTGTCTTTTTGGCAACACTTGACATTCAGTTACAGAAAGTATCTAGGTGCAAAGATCTCTTCCTTGGTTGCTTTTTAATGGGCAATGAATGAATCAGTTATTTGCATTCTAAATAAGTAATTTTTGCTCCTCAAAAAAAAAAAAAAAAAAGCTATGTCAAAGTATTTCAGAGTTTAAGCTGGGGCCCATATAAGTGCAGAAGGTAAATATCGCTCAAGTAGTGTGACATTTAAGTGCACGATCTTCCCAGAATTCTTGAATTGTCCTCTTTTGGGAGACATCTAATGTAGAATTTTTTTTGCAAGTACTGTAATTGTTTTACGTCATTCAGGTACACTGAGTTTCGGAGCCAGAAAACAAATACAGGACATCTTTGATTTAACTTGCCATACAGGAGGAATTCTTGTTTATCCTCTCAAACCTATTAAAACCAGAGCTTCAGTTCATTTATCACCTCTCCCATCATTCCAGAAGGAAAGCTTGCTATTAAATCATGACACTGGGCAGAAACACTCAAAATATGTAAATTTGCCACTTATCCCACTTAAATCACCATCTCATGGTTTAGCTAACTCCTTCTACCCAGTCTACCCAAAACTTTGGCTTCTAAAAACCAAATTCCTGATTTATTAGAGGTCTGTTAAATGAAGAGCTCACTGTAGCTTTTCATGAATTTCATTGATCTTGAGATGGACTAGTCTTGATACATCATATGTCAACAAAATGTTGGAAATGTAAAAAAGTGGATGGTACTTTTTATCATATGTGGTGGACATGTGAGAAAGCAAAAAAATATTGGAAAATAATTTGGTGCCGGATGAGGCAAATTCTGGATATTAATCTTGAGTTGAAACCAGAACTTTTTTTATTGGGTATGGTTGATGACAATCTAAGGGAAGTAAAGACTTTGATTTTGTATATGGTAACAGCTGCCAGATTGCTATATGCACAAAAATGGAAGCAAGAGGAACTACCTACAGAAGAAGAATGGATAATTAAACTGATGGATATGGCAGAAATGGACAAACTAATGAACTTATTAAAAGATAAAACTGTAAATAAGTTTTTAGAGGATTGGGGACTTTTTATACAATTTCTTCAGGGGTTGGGTATCCCGATGGAAGGCATCGGCCTCTAGGAGAAAAAGCATCAAGTAGAAGTATGGAGCACAACATAAGGGATCAGAAGCAGAAGAATCTGGAGAACAGAGGAAGTCACATGTAAATTCATGAAAATTTTTGTATTGTGATATAAATATGTATGGAAATGTACTAATGAAAATTAAAAAAAATTGAAACGTGAGATGGACTAGTCAAGGACCTTCACCAGAGATCTGGGTCAGTTGGAGGCCGACCTCTTAATTCAGCTGAAACTAAGGACTTGAATAAATTCTTTTGTCCTTTATGGAGCAATTCCTGTCCAGCACTTCTGTAATGCAGCTGTCTTGGCTAGATAAAGTTGTTTTCTAACTAATATTATAAAATAATACCAGAGCCAATATTTAACCTTATTGTTGAATCTGTGAACCTAGGCACTTGACTTAAACAAAAAGGATGCCTCTGAGGAAATTCAGATAATTGGATTTCTTCATAACAGACTGAAGACTTGGAATGCAGCACTATTCACTTTCTCCCTCTCTAAAAAGTATTCAGATTTAAACTCCCTTCCTGAATGGAATATGAAAACCAAGATGTTTTCACCTATCTAAAAGGTGCCAAGCCCTTTTTACCAGAAAATTCTATTCTCAATATAAGATGCTCTTTCTTTTAAGTGTCGGGTCATTCTTCCATTGATTGACTGAATCCTGCGGGCCTCTAAGGGTGCCTCCAGACATGCTTAAAGCTCCACACTCCCTGTGCAGTGAACATGGAGCCCCTGCGGAGACATGTCCCATTGTCCAGACAGGATGCTCAGTACTCCACACTTTACTACCTCCATGTGAAGGAAAGTGCAAAATAAAAAGCTGCTAATTAAACAGCAGCTTTTAAATTCACATTTTCCCTTCTGCGGCTATGCCACTAATGCTGATTGATGGTCACATGAACAGTCATGTGACTATTGGGTCTGCAGCAGCTGTGAAGCTTCCCTCTGGGTCTGGAGGTACCCTAAGAAGTATCCAAACCTTGTTAGATTTCTCTTCTGTGTTCCTTAGGCAAATTGCAGCATCCCATGTTAGATACCACATTCCTGTGGGGTGTCTGTGCAATTACTCCTTACAATAAAAGTCATCTTGATTTTTTTAGCACTATGGACATTTTTTATTGCAAATCTATTTGGATGCAATTATTGGGTAAAAGTTTGATAACATGCCAAACCAAAAGGGAAAAGATTCCTATGTATAGAATACCAAGGCATAGCATGTTTTAATCACCAAAGATAATCCAGATCTCCTCTCTCAAGAAATTCCATGATCTGTTTTGCAACAGAGAATGAAATACACATTGTGATACTTTCTGTAGCCTGATTAGATACACTCTAGGAATCAACATAACTATTCAGCAGTAATGAACTTGGAAAAAAATTATACGTTTAAATAATAATCTAGCATTTATTATTATAAAAATAAATATTAAAATAAAATTTGATTTAAATAATTTAACAAATATTCAAACAGTCTTTTAAAAAAATAACTAAAAACCAACTTCAAGAGTAAACCTGAAGAAAATGCTTGTTTGAGAATAAAGTAAATAAATTAGTCTTACTTGTTTAGTATCTGTGGTACTTTGATTCACAGCACTTATAGTTTCTTCAGCCGCTCTGATATCCACTGTGTTTGAAATGGTCTTTTGTCTAAGCGCTTCTACATTCTTTTCCAGGTCAGCAATACGCAAAGTTGCATTGTTTAAAGTTTCTTCTGATGCTGCAGTTTCAGATTCAATCTAATATGTTATAAATGAAAACATATATTTGTTTATTTCCAGAAACTGAAGTGTGTAATTTCTTTAGCATCTCCCTATTTATAAAAGTTTTTCTCAAATTTCAAGGGCAAGTTTCTGTACAATGATAGTGAAATGTTCCTTCCTTTCCTGTTGCTGGTATAAGACAGATACTTTCTCTAGACTAGTGGTTCTCAACCTTCCTAATGCCGCGACCCTTTGTTACAAATTAAACATAATTAAAGCATTGCATTTTCCGATGGTCTTAGACGACCCCTGTGAAAGAGTAGATCGACCCCCAAAGTGGTCGCGACCCACAGGTTGAGAACCACTGCTCTAGACAGAAGGATGTCAGTTCCATGTAAGGTGATGGAAACCATTATTAAAGACAAAATTAGTGTGCATATGGACGAGCAAGCATTGCTGAACAAAAGCCAGCATGGCTTCTGCAAAGGTAAATCATGCCTCACAAATTTGTTGGAATTCTTTGAGAGTGTCAATAAACATGTAGATAAAGGTGAACCAGTAGACATTGTCTATCTGGACTTTCAGAAGGCTTTTGACAAAGTCCCACATCAAAGGCTACTGAGTAAACTCATCAGCCATGGAATAAAAGGACAGGTTCTGTCCTGGATTTGTGACTGGCTTAACGGCAGAAAGCAGAGAGTAGTAATAAACGGCAAATTCTCAGGGTGGAAAGAAGTAAAAAGTGGGGTCCCTCAGTACTGGGACCAATGCTTTTTAATTTATTCATCAATGATCTAGAAGAAGAGGTACATAGTAAAATAGCAAAGTTTGCTGATGATACTAAATTATTTAGGGTAGTAAAATCTGAAAGAGATTGCCAAGAGCTCCAGAGGGATTTCTTCACATTGGGTGAGTGGGCAACCAAGTGGCAAATGTGCTTTAATCTTAACAAGTGCAAAGTAATGCACATCGGAGCCAAGAATCCAAGTTATGTCTATAAACTGATGGGGTCTGAGCTTTCTGCAACACACCAGGAAAGGGATCTCGGGGTTTTGGTGGACAGTTCAATGAAGGTGTCAACCCAGTGCGCGGCAGCAACGAAAAAAGCAAATTCAATGCTGGGAATAATTAGGAAGGGAATAGAAAATAAGTCAGCAAGTGTCATTTTGCCCCTTTATAAATCTATAGTGAGGCCACATTTGGAATATTGTGTACAATTCTGGTCACCACACTTCAAAAAGGATATTGTGGAACTAGAGAAGGTGCATAGAAGCGCAACCAGAATGATTAAGGGTCTGGAAAACCTCTCTTACGAAACCAGGCTGCAACGTCTAGGCCTCTTCAGTCTGGAGAGACGGCGTTTAAGAGGGGACCTGATTGAAGTATATAAAATTATGCACGGTATAGAAAAGGTGGATAGAGAAAAATTATTTTCTCTATCGCACAACACTAGAACCAGGGGGCACTCTATGAAGCTGATGGGTAGGAGAGTCAGGTCTGACAGGGGGAAGTATTTCTTCACCCAGAGGGTCATTGGCTTATGGAATGTGCTGCCGGAAGAGGTGGTGACAGCTACCAGTCTAGATGGCTTTAAGGTAGGGTTAGACAAATTTATGGACGACAGATGTATCAATGGCTACTAGAACGAATGCCTAGGTGCATTTTTCACCTAGGGGGGGAACAGGGTGCTTCTAAGGCCATCTGCTGTGATTCTAGAGCAGGAATATGTTTGTCCTTGTCTCTGCTTAGGATGACCATGAGCAGTTGGTGGGCCACGGTGTGCAACAGGATGCTGGACTAGATGGGCTGTGGCCTGATCCAGCAAGGCTTCTCTTATGTTCTTATGATGTGATTGCAGTCCTGATGTGGATTTACTGTGGACTGTGTCTTGGGAAGAAAAGTGATCTATAGTATCCTTTTTGGGGTCATACTCAGGAATGTATAATATAGTTTTCATTTCTCCTTAGTGTAATATTGTGGTAAAATATGATCTTTCAGCCTGCTGTGGAGAAGAGCATCTGCACCTTGAGGAGGCTGTTACAGTCTCCAAGTGTCCCCTGCCTTCCCAAAAGTTCTCTAATCATGCACTTTATCAACCTTATCCAAAAGCTTACCAGACGCATCCAGGCAGTGGCAATTTGCACCTCTTCTGGTGCTCTGGGGTCATCTGAGGTGCCACACGTGTGCTGGCACCTCAGACAACCATAGACACGACTGTGTGTGCACCCAGCATCAGCATCACCATGGCAACAGTACTGAGAGATGCGCAGTTGCACAGCCAAAATGGCAGCGCCCTGAAGAGGATGAGCCCCATAATCAAATCAAGATAAGTATTTGGTCAATGGGGGGGGGGGGGACAGGGAACGTTCACTAGCGCTCTAAGTGTGAGCGCTAGTCAACATTGGTTCAGTGTGCTCCTTCCCTGACCAACAGAAACCAGGTGCAAAATCACCCTAAATGGACTCATCTGTGCATTTTCCTTGGCACAAAGCAGGACAGGTTTGCTCCTGCCTTCTTCTGGGAAGATGTCAAGGATTGAGGCTTCATACAGTGCATTCCCTGCAGAGCACATGAATAGCAACATTTGGTATGTACTTGAGTTTCTGCTTAATAAAGGTTTAGGGTAGAAGACGTGTGGTTATTGCACCACTGTGCAACTGATATTGTCGGCTTAAAACATCATATTTCGCAACTTTCCCCTTTACCAACTGCTGTATTTCCAAAAGAGATTTAGGCAATCAGAACTCACAGAGGTAAGCAGATCTTGCGTTCCTTGAATATCTTTATCTGCTAGTTTGATAGCCTTCTCGGCTGCATCTTGGGCTTTTTCAGCTTCTTCCAGGGCTTCTTTTGCCATATTTGCAGTGTCTTTAACATCTGTTGCACTTTTGCTGAGGAAGTGAAGAAGATCAGAAAAAGAACAAAATTGGTGAAGGTGGTTTTGTTTTTAGGAAACCATGCACTGGACCAGCCTCAATATTTTAATATGCTAAACATTCAGGGCCTCTTAAATGGTTGCCTCTTAAATGGTTTTGTTGATCTGTGGCTGCCATGGGTTAGATTGGGGGGGGGGGGGAGAGAAATGACTCATACCTGGCTTTTTTCGCTTCATCCAACAGCATTTTTGCTCTCGCTATATCTCCAGCGCTCTGCTGCAAAACGGTCTCAACATCAGAAAGACTCTCTACCCGTTCACGAATACTTTCTGCCAGCACTTGTAACTGTTCAGGGCTGCTGGGCATTTCCATGCTTAGCACTTCATTCGCCACTGCCTCGATGCTGTTCAGATCAGCACTTTCTTCTGTCAAAATCAAAAGATCAGAAAATGAGTGGGACAACTTCTCTTTTTTCGAATGAAATAAAGCATTCATTGTTCCATATGGTGGCAACAAATTAATCACATCCAGGAAACAGAAAATAGCAAATACTGGTTTTGTCTTGTAAGGAGTACAGAGGCTGGATCTGATTTGTCTATCAGTCCTGTCAAAAATCAGTGGCTCTTTCTGGGGGTTAAAAGTGTCTAGAGAACAAAATGGCTGGTAAAAACAAGAGCAGCAGCAATTGCTTGAAACAGATACAGAACAGGAGGCAAGGAGAGCAGAGCAACGCTTACTTGTTAGAAAATCCCGGATTTGTTGAATAAGATTTCTCAGGTCATTGTTGCTCTTGGTCACCTGCTCCTTCGTTGCGTTGGTTTTTAGCAGGACATCCTGGGCGTTCTGTTTTGCTTCATCAGCTCTCTGCTTTGCCTCTGAGACCTAAGTGAAGTTAAATGAGCCACGATTTACAGTCTCCAGCAAGGATAACCTTACAGTTTTTTTTTTAAATAAGCAGAAAAATTAGTTGGTACTGAAATTTCATGATAGAGTTTAATGAGCCAGTTTGGTCTAGTGGTTAGGGAGCCGGACTCTTATCTGGGAATACCAGGTTTGTTTCCTCACTCCTCCATGAAACCAACTGGGTGACCTTGGGCTGGTCACAGCTCCCTTTCTGAGCTCTCACAGTCCCACCCACCTCATAGGGTGTCTGTTGTGGGGAAAAGAACAGAAGGTTTGTCAGCCGCTTTGAGTCCCCTTAAAGGATGAGAAAAACGGGGTAGAAAAGCCAACTCTTTTTCTTCTTTAAAAAGGAAAGAACAATCTTAAAATAATGAAGACATCCACCAAAACTGGATCTTCTAATGAAAGTACTTAGCAAGCTTGTGCTGCTGGAAAGAAGTTACTTTTTTAGGCATGACAATTTGTTTGCCATTATGTTGCAGTTTGACTCTCCAACCTGGAGGCATTATCTAGGCATCACTTCTGGTAATTGCCATTCTAGGTATCACTGAGTTGTGGCTGACATGGTTAATTACATGGGCAACTATATACCATTTTCTTGGCAGAGATACAAAAGTGGTTTGCCATTGCCTACTTCTGGGGAGAGGCTGTGGGTTGAAGAAGCAGAAGCAGAAGAAGAGTCTGCTTTTCTAGCCTACTTTTCTCACCCATTTAAGGGGACTCAAAGCAGCTGACAAAGCTTTCTATTCTCCCCACAACAGAACACCCTGTGAGGTGCTTGGGGCTGTGAGAGCTCAGAAGAGAGCTGTGACTAGCCCAAGGTCACCCAGCTGGCTTTGTGGAGGTGTGTGGAATCAAAGCCAGTATTCCCAGATAAAAGTCCAGCTCCTTAACCACTAGACCAAACTGGCAACCTGCCGCTTTCCAGGCAGTTTGCTTTACCACTGCATTACACAGTCATTGTGTGATCACTTGTGGGTGTTTTTCCACTGTCAGAAAGTACCCATTTTTGCACCCATGAAGGACCCATTTAGGTGTGAGCCGGATGATCCCTATTTCCACCACGGCACCCATTTGGGACCCAATTGTTTCGACTGCTGCTGGGGAAATCCAGATCAAATGGGTACTTTCTGGCCTTTAATCCGGATTTTCTGTAGACCCCATTAATGGGGTCTTCAGCCAGAAAATCTGGATTAAAGGGAGCCTGTTTCCACGCTTGTGTGGCAATGGGGTCTAGAGGAGGCTAGGGGGAGGGGGCACCCATGGGGGGGAGCCCCAAAACCAAAGCTTCGAAGTCATTTCAAAGTCACTTTGAAGTCTGTGCAAAATGGCTCCGGAGAGTCTTTGAAGTCTGTGCTGATCTTCAGAGTGAACTTCGAAGTGACTCCAAAGAGACTCCAAAGTCACTTCAAAGTCACTCTAAATTCACTTCAAAGTTCACTCCGAATATCAGCACAGACTTCAATGGAGCTGTTTTGCAGACTTTGAAGTGACTTCGAAATGACTTGGAAATGACTTCGAAGCCACTTCGGAGATTGCATCCCCTGTCCCCCCAAACACCTGGGGTGACAAGCAGACCCCTCGTGGGTAGATCCGGATTTCCAAATGGGTGCTTTGGTGTTTCCACGGCAGGGAGGCTAGCACCCATTGCTATTGGGTGCTAGACCACCCATTGAAACACATTGGGTACTTCCCTTAATCCGGATCTACTAGATCTGGATTAAGGAATGTACCCATTCCTTAGATCTGCATCTTCTTAGATCCGGATTAAAGGAGCGCGGTGGAAAAACACCCTGTGTTTGAATGATCATTTTTTAAATTACCATTTTGGAAAGCTGCTCAACTTCAGCTAGAGCGCTGAGTATGTCCCTGTCAAAATCCATAGCCTTCTGCCAGGCGTTGTGGGCTACAGTAACAATTCCCTCACAGCCTGGTCCTCCACACTTCTTCTTTCCATCTTCTGTGTGGCAGCCAAGCCCACCACACTCTGAGTCAGCACAGGAAGCCCCGGGAGGAGTTCCACATGTCTGCCAAAAACAAGAATTGGACAGAGGAAAGGGTCAGAGGTTATCATGCATTCAAAACGAGTCCAAGAGCCAACTCTCCAAAGCACCACTGTCAGCACAGAGCAGTATGAAAATAAAGTCAGCTATAAAATTTTCCAAAGCCCTCCGAGTTGTTCCAGTTGAGAAGAAATTCTATCACTTTGGCAGAAAAATTCCAAAAAAATATTTTTTGACTGAGGAAGAAAACTGGGCATATCATGGGATAACAGAAGAACCCTTTATTCATTCTTTTGCCTTTCCTAAAGTAAACATTCAACGGTTTAGTTTCCTTTTTCTCTTGCTTACTTAACTACCATGATTTTCTCAATTATAGCATTAAGAGGCTTCTCTTACCCAGCTTTCGGCATGCAGCCATGAAAGTACGCTCTGCTATATGCAGTACACGGAATGAGTTTTCTTAATTGGTTGAGTGTCTGCGGGGAACCTCAGAATAGAAATGATGCTTAAGAGGAAAATTCCTATCATTCTTGCACATTGTTGCTTCAGATGGCATTGGCCTCTCAACTCCATCATCTCTGACTGCAACTGAGGGATGTCATAACCCAGAGGCTGGCACAGAATGATGGGATCTGTAGTTCAGGAACATCTTGTAGGCTGCAATGGATCATCCCTATTATAATCTAACCTTTTCTTCAAAATGTCCATCTCTTGAAAAGCATGAAAACGGAACACTAACACAGAACTATCAGCACGTTCCCAACCAGAACCAACTGGTCCAGAGGATGCCAACTTCCAATTTATTTTTGTTCCATGAAATAGTTTTCTGTTGCAATTCTTCGTACATTTATACAAGCAGAACCTATTTTCATTGTGCATTAAACTCTTTACTATGTAGGATTATGAGCCATGCAAAATCACGCAAGGATTGAGGCCAGCCCCTCTGTTTATTTTATTTACTTCCTTAGTCTGTTGTCCTCATTTTGGTTTCAACACCGTTTTCCTAATAACCACTTAGTATGTGCCAGAAAAATGGCCGAAATTCCATTGAAGCTAGTCTGGTGCGGCACCTTATGCAACACTCACAAAGGGAGGTATGGAGTTAGTTTTAAGACTAGCAGGATAGGGGGACATGTATAAGACAACTGTGAGCTATCATATGCTCCAGATGTCTAACTAACCTTGGCCCTGTTGGTGGTGGTCAGCCCACCTTCAGTTCTCTGTGTGCGCTCGGGAGCAATATCACTATCTCTAAGTTCTCTGCTGCAGAGAGGCATCTAGCATCGAGCAGAATCTATCCCACATAGTTATCATACTATCCCATGCACAGGTAGTATTTCAATTCCACTCATCTTTCTTATTTTACCACCATCACCAATCGCTTCCAGTAGTCACTAGGGATGTGCAAGAATATTCAAAATATTCGTTATTTGATCGAATTCAGCCGAATTTGAACATTCAGATTCAAATAGAATGACCAGACATTTGTTTTTTAACATTTGAACAAATACAAATATTTCAAACAATTTGGACATTTGCATATGCACCTTATTCGTATCCGTATGCATCCGTACAGATATGTACAGTATAAAAACGGGACGTGTACAGATACATACAGATACATATGAATGTTTGTTATTTATTTATTTACATTTCTATACCGCCCCATACCTGAAGGTCTCTGGGCGGGTAACAACAGATTAAATAGAATATACATTAAAAGACATTAAAAATTCAACAAGTATAAAACAATATACAATATGTTTAAAATGACAGTGTCTGTACTGGGCGGGGGGGGGGGGCACATAAGCAGCTCAGCCAAAGGCCAGGGCAAAGAGGTGCCTCTTCACCGCCTTTCTAAATATATATAGGGAAGGGGCATGACGCACCTCAAGGGGGAGGCTATTTCTTAGTCTGGAGGCCATCACAGAAAAGGCTCTCTCCTGGGTGCCCACCAACTTCACTGTTGAAGGTGGTGGGACAACCAAGAGGGCCTCGCCGCTTGATCTTAAGGCACGGGCAGGTCGATATGGGAGAAGGCGTTCCTTTAGATATTTGGGGCCCAAGTCATTTAGGGCCTTATAAGTCAGAGTCAAAACCTTGAATTGGCAGCCAGTGCAATTCTTTTAAGACCGGCGTGATGTGCATCCGGCTAGATGTTCCGGTCAGCATTCTAGCAGCTGCATTTTGCACTAGCTGCAACTTCCGAACCGTTTTCAAGGGCCGCCCCATGTAGAGTGCATTACAGTAGTCCAATCTAGAGGCACAGACGTCTAATCATAGACACAGCAGTCCAATCATAGACGCATATGAATGTTGTTGACATTTGTATCACCAAATTTGTATTGAACATTCGTACGAATAGATACGAATGTATTTGAATGGTTCGAATTTTAATACATTAGTTTTTTTCTCTATTTGTACGAATTCGGGCATTGAAATTTTCGATTTGAATTGCATTCGTAGTCACTGTCTTCACAGTGAGGGTTCTTGAGTACCTGCTCAGCCACTTTCACAAGATCCAGACTCTGGAGTTTGCCTGCAAGCTCATCCAAGAGCCGTGACTGTTCTTCTTGCTTCCCCTTGAACTTGGCTTCTGTCTCGTTGATCAAACTTTCAATCTCCAGACGCAATTCAGCTGACTGCTCTATTATACTGCCAGGAAGAAGAGTCGAGGCATTGGCTCTCCTTTCTGCATCCAGAGACATTTGGAAGTATTTGGTGATGCTATCCAAAGCTCCTGGAAAAAAAAAAAATCATGGTGGGAATTCTTGAGCATTAAGGCTCACTCCTTATAAAGAATAAAAGGCAGAGATGTGAAACTATGCTTTTGCAGATTCCCCTAGATGTTTTCAACAACAGCTAGCAATGGGAGAAGTCCTATTCTTCATAATTACATTTATCTAGAAGATGTAAGGGACAGATATAAGATTAAATAAAATAAAGGCCCGCTTGGAGACAGTGACATAGTCACTTTTACTGTGTTACTGCCTTGTAGATTTTTAATTGCGGTTAGATTCTGCCATAATTAAAGATGCATCAAATTTATTTGATTTGGGCAAACCCATCTCTTTTTATATTAAAAGAAAAAGGCACAAAAAAGTCCTCAGCAATGACACTAAACTGAAAGAGGCTGCAAAGAACTCCAGATATATTTTTTTAATATTGGGAGAGTGATCAGCCAAGTGACAAATACATTTCAGTTTAAGTAAGTTCAAAGTGATGCACACTGGGAAAAAGAACCTATAAAATGATAGGGGCTGAGCTTACTGTGACAGAACCGGAAAAGGATCTCAGGGTTCTGGTGGACACCTCAATGAACGTGTCAACCCAGTGTGCAGCAGCGGGGGGGGGGGGGGGGGGAAGCAGATTTATTGCTAGGGGAAATTAGGAATGGAATGGAAAATAATTTGGCAAGCATCATTGTGCCACTTGTATCAATGGTGATGCCACATTTTGAATATTGTGTACAGTTCTGGTCACCACACTTCAGAAAGGACATTGTGGAACTGGGAAAAAATGCAGAAAAGACGAAACAGAATGATCAGGGGTGTGGAACACTTCTCTTATGAAATCAGTCTGCAACATCTAGACCTCTTCAGCCTTGAAAGTGAAGGTGACTTGATAGAAGTATACAAAATCATGCAAGGTGTGGAAAAGGTGGACAGAGAAAAATTATTTTCTCTGTCACAATACTAGAATCAGTGGGCACTCTATAAAACTGATGGGCAGGAGAGTTAGGACTGAAAAGGAGATATATTTTTTTACTCAGATGGCCATCATTCTATGCAATTTACTACCAGAAGAGGTGGTGACAGAAACCAACCTGGATAGTTTAAGAAAAGGTTGGACAAATTCCCGGAGGACAGATGTATCAACCTACTAGAAGTGAGGCCTAGATACAGCCTCCAGGTTGGAGAGACAAGCAGGATGCCTATAAAGACCATTTGCAAGGAGTCAAGAGCAGATGAAGGTTTTGTCTTCTGCTTCAGAATGGATAGTGGGTTAGATGGGCTATGGTCCATGTCAGCATGGCTCCTCTTACGTATGTGCAGAAACTGACCTCGAACATCAGAGATTTTTATGAACTCCAGCTGTTCCGCAAGTTCTTTCACCACACTGTCTAGGCTCTTTGCATCTTCTTCGAGGGCAATCAGCAGAGGATTCATATTAATGCTCTCTGCTGTCACATTGGAGACTTTTTTTTCTACTTCAGCCATCTTTTCTTTGACATCTGCAGCTAACTTCCTGTGAACGAATCAGAAATCACATTTATTGTAACAGACCATATAACTTCTGGCCTTGAATTAGAAAGCAAAATACCAACCATGTAATCAATTATTTTATTCATATCTTATTTTATTTTTTTAAAAAAAATTAAGTACAGTTTTAAAAATTACTGTTATTTTAAAATAAACACTAAAGAGCAAAGAGTCCAGAAAGCAGATGTTTGTGGAATTATTGCAATCTGGATTCCAAAGGTCTTCAGTAATGTTCTTGAACTTTGGCAACTGCATAGAGCAACAAATTTGAGAATCCATACATAATTTGTTTCATACCCCCAGATGGTTACCAAATGCAGTATTAGAAATTATTTTCACAGACTCTGCAACACAGTGCTTTGAGAGGAGGGAAAAGACAATAGTTTTAACTAGTGAGCCAGTGTGGTCTAGTGGTTAGGGAGCCGAACTCTTGCTTCCGTTCTCCTCCATGAAGCCAGCTGGGTGACCTTGGGCTAGTCACAGCTCTCTCTGAGCTACCACAGCCCCACCTACCTCACAGGGTGTTCTGTTGTGGGGAAAAGAACAGAAAAGCTTTGTCAGCCACTTTGAGACCCCTTAAATGGGTGAGAAAAGTGGGGTAGAAAAGCCAACTCTTCTTCTATACAGCAGGCGATAAAACAAATGTGAAAAAGTTGATTCCATCACCTATTTGCTAAAAGTTTAATGCAAAAGATTTTCCACCACTAGGTACAGGTTCTGAACTTAGCCATCAGTCCAAAGGAATGTAAATTACTGACACTGAACAAAGGATATGCAATATCACTGGATCTGTTCAAGATATCCTGGTGAAAGCAGGGACAGGCTCCTTAGTTCCACTTAATTTTTTCCCTGGGGAAAGCTCTTCTGTAGTTTTAATTAAGGACAGGCAGCAAAGCGGGAGCGGAGCGGAAAGGCTGAAGTGCTGATGGGCACAGCAGGGTTGAGGGTCTCAAACTGCATTTTGATCTGTGGTAACTCAGGAAACAGTATGGGGTGACCAAAGGTCAAAGGTATCTGGCCAAAGTCACATGTTGTCATTCCCCTCTTGCAAGTCACTGGTCTTAATTGGAACTTATTCCTGCTCCGTTGAATGTACATACAGAGAAAAAGTAGGAAACATTGCCCTGACTACAATTATGTCGGGTAAATCTAATGAAACTGTTTGTTGTTGGGTACCACCAATTTATGTCAGACTCCCGGCTGACTGCATGTTTTCTTGCCAGAGATACAGAAGTGGTTTTGCTGGGAATCGAACTGACAACCTTCTGTTTTCCAGATTGCTTGCATTACAACTGAGTTACAGCTCCTCCTAACGAAACTGCTTACAAGCACAAACTCCAAAGGATTGGTGAAGGTTAGATGAACTAACCTAATGGTGTGATCTCATTCTCCACTCTTCACACATTCATTTTTATAACAGAGAATCTGTCCTTTCTACATCTATGTTTTAATCCAGTTTCTGTCCACCGAATGAACACATTTTGTCAAAGTGGCAAGCTGTTTTCTCCTGACATTATCAAAGTCAGAAAATCCACTTCTTCATTAGAGAATGTGGAAAGACATCACTTTGCTGAAGTGTTCTCTTGCTTTGCAAGTAGACTGAAACTGCATTCAAACCTCGGTATAGATGAGCCCATGTAGCTTTCAGGTTTATTCCTCTCTGCTGCAAAAAGTCGACAATGGAATTAGTGGCTCTCTAAATACGTTGTGACTCTCATTTATATCAAATAACTCCAGGCAATCGACATTATTACTGTCCATTCTTCTTTACAACAATTTTGTGAAGTAAGTTACTCTGAGAGGAAGACTGGACCACAGTCATCCCAAATAGGGGTGTGCATGAATGCAATTTTCAGAATTCGATTCAATGTTTAAGATTAGAATTTAACCAAATTCGATTCGAATTAAGCAAATTTGAATCTATTTGTTTGAATTTTTAATTCGAATTTGCACTTACAAATGTCAACAACATTCATAGATGTCCATACGCATCTTCCCTGGGTCCATACGCATCTGTAATGTATGCTCTGCCTCTACTGTGGGTGACGAAGTGTCCCATCTGATGGGTGGGAAGCCACTGTGAAGGGGAGCTGCAGGTTCCATGTGACCCATCTGGCATATGGGAAGCTGCTGCGAAGGGGTGGCATAGCTTATTATGTGTCTGGAGGCACCCACACAGAGATGGCTGTATTTTAAGATAACTGGCAAAGCCAACAAGAGAGCTATACCTTAAGATGGCTTGCATAGATGGGGCTGTACTTTAAGACCAGAATCTGGAGATGGAGAATGTGGTTTTGAATGGGTTTGAGCCACATTTTGAGGGTGGACTTTTAAAAAGGCATGTGGATATATGCAAGAACCCACACCACGTCTGCTCTCAAGCTAGTGTGTTTATCACTGCAGTTAGAAACAGAGTCTCCATGATAAAATGATTTGCTATGGGTACTCATCTGTCTCTTATTCAGGGAAGTGGTTTATACAATAAATACTTCCATGTAATTCTAGCTGAGTAGTAAATCAACAGCCCTGAGCATTCTAATAAATGATAGTATGAAGGTTACCAGGAAAGCAGCGTGAGAGTCATATCAATTCTTATGTGAAGGACTCATTTCTGCAGGGAAAGAGCATGGTTTTTTGGGTGATCATGGAAACCCAATAGCCCTGCCTAATAATCCATCCTTGGAGCTTGGTACAATTAGGTTGTCTAATTTGTCTCGGAAATGACAACTCTGCAATTAAGTACAGGAAGTATTTGCAGAAGACATCATACACACCATTTCCCTTCCTTAGACTGAAAAGTACGGATGGGAAGGAAAGAAAACATTTATCATCCATCATTCTCTTATCTAAAAACAAGTCTACATCTAATGCTCTAATAAAATATAGAAATCAACAAGCACCCATATCCTTATTAACTGATAAGCAACTTCATCATTTCCTTCAATTTAATCACAGCACTGATAAGTTGTCTCCAAATTACTGAGGACTGAGAATCTCACTTCTCCTTATCTGAACAAATGAGAAAGCATATCATTTATTTATTTTTCCTGGCATACTCACTCAGCTTCCTCAAAGAGATTTCCGATGTTCTTAAGAGGTTCAGCAGCAGGATTCTGAGCTATGATACTTTTAATCTCATTCAGTTTTTCTTCCACAGAGTTAAGTGTCTGTTGGTACGGGCCACTGACCCCTGTGATTTTCAGGGCCTGTGCTCTCTCTAAGAACTTCTGTGTCCTATTAGTCAGCTCTCTGATTATGAGATCCCAGAGCGCAAAACATTGATGACAAGGGGTACAGTCTGGGAAGGACCCGGAGTAGCCACGGGTGCACTTGTCACAACGGGGTCCTTCAACACCAGCATTACACATGCATTGCCCAGTGGTGCGGTTGCATTGTGGTGTTTGGATACCGCGCTGGTCACAGTCACAAGCTGAAAGAAAGAGAAATAAAATGAAAATATTACAATTATTTGGAGGAAGGGAACAGTTGACTGCTTCATAAAGGAGCAAAAATTAAACAGAAAAGCAACAATATAAAACGTCATACTTCTTTTTACTGCTACCTTGAAGAATCCTCCATCTAATTTGATTGCACTAGGCCAGTGTTTCCCAGACTTTTGACATATGAGTACCCCTTCTATAATTTTCGTAATGCTGAGTACCCCTCATTAAAAACATATGCTTTAATAAAAATCAAAATATATATATATTTTCTTTTTTTTGGTACATACACAACGAAGTGCAGTATATTCACGCCGTGTCATGCCTCACAAGAACGTTAGATAACACTGCAATTCTCCGGCGTTTAAACAGCTCTGCGGCTCAGTGTCAACTGTTAATGTTCCCACAGTTTAAAAATGGCCGAACCCGAGCTGCGCGAAGGATGCGCAGAAGTTCCCGCCATAATGAGTTGCGATACATGTACGATGGCCCCAGTTCCCATGTAAAGACTGTGAGATGCGCCTA
Organism: Aspidoscelis tigris stejnegeri; assembly: GCA_023333525.1. Lineage (NCBI taxonomy): Eukaryota > Metazoa > Chordata > Lepidosauria > Squamata > Teiidae > Aspidoscelis > Aspidoscelis tigris. The sequence continues at coordinate 76,379,043 of JALMGA010000005.1, read as the reverse complement.
TTTCTTTCCTTGGTCTGTGGGCTCAGCTAAGTACGGTGCAGTGGATATTCCCACGTGATCCCCACCAAACTCCGGTGCAACGCGTACCCCCACCAAACTCTTCCTGTACCCCTGGGGGTATGCGTACCACACTTTGGGAAACATTGCACTAGGCCAACAGTATCGAATGGATGAATGTATACAGTAAGGGTGTGCACAAATGCAATTTTTGACATTCGATTTGAATCGAATATTAAAATATCCAAATTCATATGAATAGAGAAAAAAACAAATGTATTCAAATTTGAACCAATTTGAATACATTCATATCTATTTGTACAAATATTCTATTTGTATTTGATAATATGAAAGCCGACAAAATTTGTATGTGTCCATATGCATCTGTACACATCCCATTTTTATCCCATATGCATCCCGTTTTCGTCCTGTACGTATCCGTACAAATTCATATGGATACGAATAAGATGTGTATGGATACTTATGTGATGTGTATGTATCCGTACACATATGAATGTCCAAATAACTTACACAAATGATTTGAAACATTCAAATTTGTTCAAATGTTGAAAAACCGAATGTATAGTCATTTGATTCAAATTCAAATGTCTGAATTCAAAAGAATCCAATTGAATTTAGAATGTTTAGAATATTCTTGGACATTCCTAGTATGCAGCAGCCATGGCCTGCAGATTGCAAGTGATGAGAAAAGGGGAGCCCTGGATCTGTTGTTGATCTTCTGAAACTGCATTTTGGTTTATAACCGACTGAAATGAGATTCAGTATGATCAAAGATAGGCCTTCAACCAGAGCTTTAGCCCACCTCTGGGTCTCTCACAGAAGTTCTCCAAGAACTGCAGCTGTTGTATAATGCATGTGTGAAGTGTGTTGCAGTAACAGTCAACTGGAGGAGGTACACTGAAATCTGTGTTAGGAAATAAGAGTCTGCAGTGTGCCAGACTCACATCTCATAGCCACCAAGTTTGAGTCCACACTCCTCCACGGAGCCAGCTGGGTGACCTTGCAGTTTGTGGTGGGGAAAAGAATTGGATGAGAAAAGCGGGGTATAAAAGCTCTTCTTTTCAGATCACAGTTCCTATTATCTCTAGCCAACCAGGACATCCTCAGATCACGAGAGTGCCTTCCAGAACAGGGATGTTTTGAAATTTTGATCCTATCTAAGGACGGAAGGATCATTTGTGGCCTTAAAAGGTAAGACTGCTATGAGGATAACAATAGAACAGCCTTATGCTTGTTGCCCTGAACTCTTGAAAGAAAGTTTGAAGCACTGCAGAGCTGTAATGTACATTAGGATATCCCAACTGGGACAAAAGAAAATTCCCCTGTTCTCCTTGCCAACCTGGATCAGAGAACAGACAATCATTTATTAAAGTACAAAGAACTAAAAAAAAACAAAACAAAAACCAGCTATTTCACTTCTCATAAAAGTCATCGGCAATGTGTTTTAAGTTATGAACAGAACAGTGAAAGACAAATCTCCCATTGTTTTTGGCTGCACTGATCTAAATAACAAAGCAGAACTTACAGTCAAAAGTTGGGCTGTTCAGGACAAGAAAACTATACTGAAAAGGTTTGCTTTAACAAGGGCACATGGGAAAACTCTTTCTACCCTAGGTTGAAATGGATCCTCCAAACAAGATGAATTTGCATACAAATTGTCAGCTCCAAAAAGGACAAGACTTCAACACTCAGTAACTTAAAGCCTATAGATAAATATGACATCTTTCAGGAATGGCTCATTTGCAACATACAACAGCCGTTCCCTAGATTCCACTTTTTTGGGGTCACATTCCATTCTTGTGGTCTCTACAAAAAATATTCAAAAATTCACACAGAAGTACAATTGTGGATTCAGAACGTACCATTAAAAGGCATTTAAATTCTTTAGCCTCATTTCTAGGTGACCATTTAAAAGAACACGTTACCATAAACAAAAAATACCTCTCTTGTGGAGACTTCAATGGGTAGAAGAATACCCAAAGGGGGTGGGCGGAAGGGTTGTCCTGCTGCTCAACTTATGTTAGTGCAATTTAACAAAATGGCCTTTTTGTTCTCAGAATTATACACCAACACAAGGGTTTTATTTCCATCAAAGTGACTTCAGCATTCCCACAGTGAATTGCTGCAGAACATAAACGGCCTCTGGCATTTCATTCCTCTTTGAAGACATTTAACCCTTTCCACCAGTAACAATTACCTCCAACACATGGAAGCTAGGATAATGGCAAGCTATTCGGATTCCTTAAATAAGTCTAGTAAAAGCAGGTGCCGCCTTTTCTTGAAGATGCTAAGATTATATCAGATTACAATCAATCCATTTTGGTTTGTTGAATTCTTGTTTTGGGACTAAGCCCATAATCCTTGCCTCAGTGAAATTAATGACCATTTCCATTTACTGATCTTTATTAGGATTTTCCTGACTTAGAAGCATCTCCAGATTGACCTTTATTAGGATTTTCTGGATCCATAAAGAAGAATTTATGGAATTAGAAAAACTGCAGAAATGGGGCTGGGACTCCTCCCTTACAAAATCAGGCTGCAACATCTGGGCCTATTCAGCCTTGAAAGATGATGTTTAAGAGGTGATCTGATTGAAGTATATGAAATCATGCATGGCGTAGAAGAGGTGGATAGAGAAAAATTCAGTTCTGCATCGGTGAACACTAGAACCAGGGTGCACTCTATTGGGTTAATGGGCAGGAGAGTTACGACAAGGGAAAATATTTTTTTCACCAAGCAGGTCATCAGTCTTTGGAATTCACTGCCAGAAAAGATGGTAACAGCAGCCAGCGTGTATAACTTTAAGCAAGGCTTAGACAAATTCATAGAAGCTGGCTACTAGAATGGATGCCTAGGTACTTCCTCCAAGCTGGAGAGAGAGGCGGAATGCCAGTTTGGTCTAGTGGTTAAGGAGCTGGACTCTTATTTGGGAATACTGGGTTTGATTCTGCACTCCCCCATGAGCTAGCTGGTAACTTTGGGCTAGTCACAGTTCTCTTCTGAGTTCTTACAGCCCCACCGACCTCACAGGGTGTTCTGTTGTGGGGAGAAGGATAGAAAGTTTGTCAGCCACTTTGAGTCCCCTTAAATGGGTGAGAAAAGCGGGGTAGAAAAGCCAACTCTTCTTCTTCTTCTGGCCATTTTCAGGGAATTGAAAATCAGGGCTAGGTTTTGCCTTTGTCTTCTACTTGAAATGCTGAAAAGCAATTGGTGGGCCACTGTGTGAGACGGCTGTGGCCCCATACAGTAAGGCTCCTCTTATGTTCATATGTTCAGAAATAGCATCAACAGAAGAACAGAACCAGATGACATGACCACATGACATGGGAACTCAAGTGCCTGCAGTAACAGGAATTGCAGAGATTGGACATAAACCCTGAGAATACCATATGGAACGCAGCATTTTTGCAAGCTACAGTTTGCTCGTGCTTCTCAGCTCAAGCAATGCTTAGGAAAATGCTATGCCTCTTTCCCTTATTGAAAATCCAGCACTGCAACAAATAAAACAGGATTGTTTATAACCATTTGAGTGCTACGATTAAATTACCATCCCTTCTAACAGCCAAGTGGGCTGCAGCCAAAATGGAGGAATGCCAAAAAAGTCAGCCGACTCAGAATGCTACGGGTGCGCCAAGAACTACTAATAAAATTGAATTGAAAAGCATTAAGATTATACAGCCATGGGAATGATCAATAGAAACAGCCATCCGCGGAGGATTGTGAAACGGTTTCATTGAAAAAAATGCTGAAAAAAATTGGATACTTCTGCATCTTTTACTATTTTCTAGAGCTATTTTATTGGAGGACCCTCCTGGAAGAACACCATTTGAATGTCTAAACTTGCTTCAAAAGTTATCATCTTGGCCATTTTCAGGTGCCCATGAGATGGAGATGGCCCAGGTGCCTCACCTGAATTGCTGTCTGTACCAGCCCATTAAATGATGTGCAGAAAATAGCCCACTTTGGAGGCCATTTCCCATGCATTGCTTAATAGTCTCAGGTGGGGACTTCAGAGGGAACTTTCATTCCTTGGCTTTGATGTTTGCCATTGTGGCCGGTTGAGGGTTTATGATAGTGTGCCTCCCTCCTCCGAAATGGGTCCCCCATGTGAAGTATCCTTGTGTCTCCTCTGAAATGCTCTAATCCAGCAATAAGGGAGGGACAGAGCATTGATCTGAGGCCTATTTGCACTTGGCTGTATTCTGGGATATATCTCAGCATAGGGACCAGTGCTCTGGGTGCTATTGCAGACTCGGGCGGACCTCCATTAGGGCCTGCTGTAGCCTACACTAGCATGTGGACAGCAGGCCCCTATTCCAGGATATATTCTGGAATAAAGCCAAGTGCGAATAGGCTCCTGATTTCCAATTACTCAACTCAGTGTAATGCACTAAAATTGTAACGCCATTACACAAATCTGTGTTGCAGCTGTAATTAAGAGTACTTTTTTATTCATTCTCAAAAAAGATACAGTTGGAGAACGCAGGAGGGGATAACTTGAAGTAGCTTGCTTGGGGTGAGACAGTGGACATTGCCTATAGAAGATAATAGCTGTTTCTTGACCAGGAGTAGGTGTGCACACTCGAAGATTGACATTCAAATTTGAATCAAATATTTTGATACATTAGTATGAAGCTTTGTGTGGGATTTGTATGGGATATATAAGCGATTCATATGGGCTTGAACATTCGTATCGAACTAATAGAATTTTTTTTTCATTCGACTGAATAATAAAAAAAAAATCATGCACATCCCTAACCAGCAGGGAGGCAAGGAGGCAGAAATGAATGAGGAAACAGCAGTGTGATCATGGGTGTTTTTCCACTGTCAAAGTACCCATTTTTGCACCCATTAAGGACCCATTTGGGTGTGAACCAGATGACCCCATTTCGACCACGGCACCCATTTGGGACCCGATTATTTCGACTGCCTTGGGGGAAGTCTGGCTCAAATGGGTACTTTCTGGCCTTTAATCCGGATTTTCTGTAGACCCCATTAATGGGTCTACAATGGGGTCTTCTGCCAGAAAATCTGGATTAAAGGGAGCCTGTTTTCACTAGAAACAGGCAATGGGGTCTAGAGGCGGCCAGGGGGAGGGTATGCACCCATGGGGGGAAAGCCCCAAAGTCCCAGCTTCGGAGTTATTTCAGAGTCATTTTGAAATCATTCTGAAATGACTCCGAAGTCCCTCCGAAGCAATCGCCACAGACTTTGGAGGCTCTGGAGCTGTCAGTGCGGTCCGTGAGCTATTAGCGCAGACCGTGTGGACTTCCCTCCGAAGAGACCGGTGGCGAGACTCCGGAGCCCCTCCAAAGTGATCGGCAGAGACTTTGGGGTCTCGCTGCCGGTCTCTCCAAAGAGATCAGCCAATCTCTTTGGAGGGACTTCAGAGGGAAGTCCACATGGTCTGCGCTAACAGTGCACGGACTGTGCTGACAGCCCCGGAGCCACCCCGAAATCCGTGGCGATCACATCGGAGGGACTTGGGAGTCATTTTGGAATGATTTCATAATGACTCCAAAATCACTCCAAAGCTGGGACTTCGGAGATCACCCCCCCGTCCCCCGAGACACCTGGGGTGATGGACTGACCCCTTGGAGGTCAATCCGGATTCCCCACATGGGTGCAAAGGTGTTTCCACGGCAGGGGGGGGGCGGGTTAGCACCCATTGCTAATGGGTGCTACACCTTCCATGGAAACACATTGGGTGCTTCCCTTAATCCGGATCTACTAGATCTAAGATCTGCGGTGGAAAAACACCCCATAACAGCACTGCGGAAGGCAGGGGAGCACTATGAGTCAGGAGGAAGGAAGGAATGAAGAGCCAATGGAAAAGACTTCAAAGTCCTAGGACAAGGACTCTAGTGAAATTAACAAGCACCATCAACACTTGTTTGAAAAAAGCGATATCTACTCGAAGTTCTTTTGGTGACAAAAATGGAGAAGCTGAGAGAGAGAAAAAAATATTAAAACAGTGCAAATAATGAGAAACTAAATGATGGAGTAATTTGGTTTGCAAAGAAGAAGAGAACAAGACAATACAACTTGCAATATTTCTGATGTCATGTAAAAAAAAAAATATTGTAGCCAGCCCAAAAATGAATGAATGCATGATCAGAATGAAAGCTCTCCAAAAATTCCATAGAATCTCTAAAACATCAACATGTGGCTGAGAGACAGACCCAATGTCCGTTGGAGTTGAAGCATTGGATTTAAGGAAATGGGGGCGTTTCCACACTTTCTTAAAATATCTGGCATGTTCCCAGCATATTCTTGCTCAGGCAGCATCTGCTGTGACCTGCATTGGCAAAGTGCCAGATCATTCACCTGGGAACACACTGCCAGGTGAAGGTAATAATAGAAAAGGGGTGGGAGCCATGAGTTCCTAGCACGAGCCTGGTGCCTTCTGCTGTGGGAAATGCTGACATTTTTCAAAGAGCAGCATTTTCCCATGCTGACTTGAGGCAACCTGTAGTGAAATAAAGTTTACTATTCCCGTCACATCATATAAATCATATAATCATCATATAAAAATAATATTAGCTTCAAGAAGCGCTCCTACAAAAGAGTAACAATTCACATTTAGCGTAGTGAGAGTAATGCGCTCACCTTGGCAGTCTACGTCAGGATTTCCCCAGAAAAACTCCTGGCATTCATTACATGTGCGCCCACCAAATCCTGGCATGCACTGGCATTGTCCGGTAAACTATTAAATCAAAGAAATGCAACACAATTTGCAGAATATTTATTTATTTATTTACATTTTCTATCCCGCCCCGTACCCGAAGGTCTCTGGTGTATTTCACAAAGCCTTGATCTGGCTGCAACATCCAGATGCGTCTGGAATGCTAAACGGAAAACAGGTTACAAATGTAGGTAAGTGGAGGTCAGTGACCCACTGCTAATGTGGTCCCACCATTGTTTGTATGCTGCACAGCATTTTGCAGCCACGTGGCATGATTTATACCCACAAATGTGGCTGCCTCAGAGCTGCCTCAGGGTGCCTCCAGGCATGCTGTATCCTGTGCTCAAACTGCAACAGTGGCAAAGCATTCCAGCAAAGTAAGAAGATGATGATTTAACAGCATCTTTTTACTTCACTCTTACCTTAGAATGCTCCGCCACTATTGTGGGTGACAGAGCACCCCGTCTGGTGGATTGGAAACTCCTGCAAAGGGGTGTGGCAGCTTCCAATTGTCCCATCTGTCGGATCGGAAGCCACTATGCCATCCCTTCACAGCTTCTGATCCTCCCATCTGCCTGACAGGAAGCTGCTGTGAAGAAGTGCCGCAGCATACGATGTGTCTAAAGGCACTCTCAGAGACAGTAGTGTGTGATACTAGTGTGTTTACATTTGCTAAATCTTCAACTGAATGTTGGTATTTCGGACACTTCAAGAACAAGCAAGCACTACACGCCCAGGTGCCAGGGTGATCATGGGTGTCACCCAAAAGGGCTTGGCGTGTCACCTGTGACATGCGTGTCATAGGTTGGCCATCACTGGTCTAGTGGTTAAAGAGCTGGACTCTTATCTGGGAATACCGGGTTTGATTCCACCCTCCTCCATGAAGCCCGCTGGGTGACCTTGGCCTAGTCACAGCTCTCTTCTGAGCTTTCACAGCCCCACCTACCTCACAGGGTGTTCTATTGTGGGGAGAAGAATAGAAAGCTTGTCAGCTGCCTTGAGTCCCCATAAATGTATATGTAAAACACATACGAATGTTGTCGACATTCGTATCTTTAGATTTGAATCTAACAAGAAAAGTGGGGTAGAAAAGCCAACTCTCTTCTTTTGCATTAACGTTTTATGACCTTTTGCATAATAAAATCTTTCACGTGCAATTTGCTTCATTTAAAAATATATATTCTTAAACTAAAGTAAGCACTGGAGCCAAGTGCCGCTTTTGGTTCAATAGCCATTTTTCAATCTACAGGAATGCTAACTGGAGAAAGGACGATATTGATTCAGGCACTGAGTTTTGAAACCTATCCCAAGTATGGATGTGCACAAATGGTTTTTTGCATTAGAATTCAAATCAAACTGAATATCAAAACATTCAGTTTGATTCGAACGTTCAGAATCCAAATGCGACAAAATCCAATTCAAATCAAATGCATTCAGATTTATTCATTTGAATGTTAGATTCAAATCTGAAGATATGAATTTTGACAACATTCATATGTGTTTTACATATCTGTACGCATTTCATATGCATCCCATTCTATTCGAATTCCAATGTCCACATTTGATTAAATTTGACAAAATTTCGAATGTTTAGAACATTCGTGCATCCCAAGCACATCTAAATATCAACAACTCCTCTGGGACTCTTCCTACCTCATTGCAAGAAGATCCGAAGGAGCGTTCTGTATTGCAGTTACATGGTTCACACCCAGTTCCACTGGCCAGTCTCCATGTGTTTGGGGCACAGTGATCACAGTTCTGTCCAGTCACATTGGGGAGACATTCGCACTGTCCTGATTCTTTTTCACACTCACAGACTTCAGAGCTGTTGCAGCGCTCACGTACTGTTCCCAGGTAATTGCAGACACACTCTGGAACAGAAGAGCCACCAAAGTGATATTAATAAGCCCAAAATAAGCTGTTTTAGGTTTAGTTGTATGCATTTTTAACCATGATTTTTGATCTATATCGCTAATCACTTTGGGATCTTTTAGGTGATGAGGCAGTATATAAACACCTTTTTAAAATCTGAATAAATTTTCATTCTATATAACATAATAAAACCATATACATACTGTGACCACATCAGTGGAACATTCAACAATAGAAAGACACTTTCAGAAAGTAAATATATCAGTGCAATGAAGTCCATTGTGGGAGCCTATGAAACTGTTTACAGATTTACATAGATTTAGTCACTAGTGAAAAGGCTTGACTGAATGTTCTGGTTCCTTCTATTGTCCTGTTGAGTCCAGAAGTTGAAGAAAACCTATTCTTAAGGCCTTTCCATGGTCTGGTCTAGCCTCTGCCATCTGCACACTACTGCGGAATGGTAGAGGCCACACAGAATGTAGTCTGGACTAGTGTGTCCCAAATGGCATCATGGTCCTGACCATGAGTAGACCTCTTTTTCAAGACCTACCAATGTACTAGTCTACCAGGAGCTGGTATACTGAATCATAGAGGCATGCAGACAGCCTCTGTAATCCAGTATAACATGGGGGATCCATTTCAGGAGCACAACAAGGCCACACCCACAAAGCTCTAAAGATCAAGAACTTTCATTCCTGTCCTTCAGAGCACTTGGAAGGGCACCACAGTGGTTCCAAAGCCAGGGATAGGGATGTGCATGAATATTTGGAACATTTGAAATTCAGACAAACTCAGCCACATTTGGACATTCAAACTCAAACTGAATGCTACAATATTCGCATGCTAACATTCAAATGAATATAAATGTTTCCGGACATTCGTATGAATAGTTTGGGCATTCGTTAAGCTGGGCAAATGTATCAGATACATATCTCTCCATATGCAGATACGGTTCTGTCCATATGCAGGTACATATCTATTTGTATCAGATATGCATCTGTTCATGGCAGATAAGTATCAAATATTTGTACAATTACATACAAATAGATTTGGATCGAATTGAATTTTAATACATTCAAATGTATTCTATTCGCACAAATACGGATTTCTGAACATTCAATTCATTTCAAATCAAATCCCAAAAACTTTTGTTCACACCCCTGCCCCAATGCAGAAGACTTGGAATGAATTGCTTATTCTGGTACAGGATTCCTGCCCTGTAATGAAACCACAAAAGCAACTGTGAGTATGGCCTAGTGTTTAGTCCTTTAACGTGGTTCAGTACCATAGTTACTAGTTTCCAGGTCTGAAGGCTTGAGTTTTTAAAAAATATTTTCAGTGTTATTAGCAGCTTAGCAACTGAAATAGTAATTCAAAGTTTTATGATTACACTTAACATATTTACTGTCAAACAATAATAGTATGCCCAATTTAAGAATGTCATCTAGATCTTCTGTTAAAATTCTTGTGTTTCTTTCCTAGTGATGTTCCATAAGTATTTATCTCAGCACCTTTCCATCAGGAATGACAGATGGCCCCTTTCATTTGGCCACAATGACGGCACCGAGGTAAAGAGTTTTGGAAATATAGACTAGGGGTGTTTTTCCACTGTCACTAGAAGTACCCATTAAGTACCCATTAATGGGTACAAAAATGCAATTACGTACCCATTAATGGGTACTTAATGGGTACTTTTAGTGACAGTGGAAAAACACCCTAGACTTGAAGATGTCCCCTACCACTTGTGAATTCTTTTGAGCATTACTTCTTTGGCTGTGTTCAGACGTAACAAAAGGGGGTGCCAGAGATATTTCAGAGAAACACGGTGTCCCCTTTTGTTTCAAATCCTTCTCTAATCCACCTTTTCTAGCACAGAGTGTTCAGGAGAGGGTGAGCAGCAGACTGTTGTGTGAACAATCCCACCTCAGATCTGTGAACCATCTCAGAGATTCTTTTTTTCCCCCCTGTGTCTGATCAGCCTCTCATATTAGCAACTGAACAGAAAGAGTCAGTTTTAACTAAACCTTCCCTTTCTCTATTTGTCAAGGGCACTTCTATCACTATATAAATGTGCTAGATGCTAGAGACAGAGAGAGAGAGAGAGAGAGAGAGCAAAGGGAAGTAATATTTCTATGTAAAAGCTGCTTCTTCCTGATTAGGCACAGATAAGAAGTTATATTCTCCTGTCTCGCTTTATCTCACTACCTTTTTATTTCTCTTCTCTCTTTCTCTTAATCCATAACAAGGATTTTTCCCAGGATTACTGTAGGGGCTGAAAAGATGATTAATAAGCATACAGACACCATCCTAACATTGCCCATACAGCTCCTATTAGCATAAATGGGATCTTTTTGTCTAAACTGAAAATAATACAAGGCTAGAGACAAAACTGATGTAGGGTATCATTTTAACTCTTCCTGGAATAATAATCTTCCAGGAGATCAAGAAAAATAATTATATGCCTCTCTATATATCAAACTGCCTATTTTCAGAAGAAATCCCAAAGGCAGAACTATCTCCAACATGGAGCAAAATACATTGTGTGGCTGTTGTGCAGGAAGGAAGGAAGTTGTCATTTCAGTGGCCAAGTATTAAGTATAAACAGCAGGCATTTCCAATTGAAAGTGGCGGTGGTAAGACCTACATTCAAGGCAAGGTGCCACAATCACCTTCCAACAGGATGTCTCTCTGTTTGGAGCAGGACTCTGAGGTTCTACTATTGACGGCAGCAAAATTGTGCCATCACAAAATGATGCTTGGATGGCAATTGTGCCCACTAATGGGAGAGAGTGATCAGCACCTGGTGCTTTCTACCACCACAGGTGGAAACTAGGTGAAGAAGATACTTTACTAGAGGCTACCTGGTAAAGTGGAAACACGGCTAGCATCTCTGAAGCCATTTTATACAACTTACCCTATTCATCATACATCAGAACAAGAACTTGCCATAATTATTCTCTTTCTACCAATATTTTCTATTTCAAAGACTTCAAAGGTGAGTTTTACTACTTCATCATCTAACTATGTTTCTGAACTGGGTTGGGACAGTTCCTGATACCTGAAAACCTGCCTTTCTCGACTTATTATAATTGGCTCATCCAACCAACTTGCTTTGATCTTCTGTTTTAGGGGAACAAAAACAGCCATTCTTACTTTGATCTGTGAGGTAAGAAGTAAGAAGCTTTCACTGGAATGCCAGGCTGAGTAGACTCATTAGCAGATCTAAGCCAAACACCAACTTCTAATTGAACATCTTCAAAGTTTGAAATTGAAATGCTGTTGACCTACTTCAGGGTATAGTTCTAAAACTATATTCTAAGTCTTGGCTATACAGTAATTGGGGGGATGTGTGATCTCTGAACTCTAGTAAAAAAATAAAGTTGGTGTTTAATTACCATGGTCTACAAATTTCAACAATAAATACTGGAATTTCCTGGAGATAGTTCACATGACACTGTCACATTTATTTCCCTAGTGATTAAAACAATTGAACAAAAATAATTTTCTTCATATGATCCTGGTAGATGTACTTGCCAGATGAAGTCACCATCTTTTTTTGCTAAATGCATGAAATTTTGAGACCCACTGAACTTATTAAACTTTAGACATTAAAAATACTGCTCTCCCACCAAGCCCACAAATTTTCAGAAATCCTTTCATTTGTTCTTCGGCAAGAATGTTTCTATAAACAAAAGACAATCCCCCTTTCACCTCCAAAGCCTATAATGCACCTAAATTAGCCAAGGCTGCTTTAATGATCAGAGTGATACAATAAAAGCCTGAAAGAAAGCCTTCTCCTTCACTAAAGCTTCACCTCTTTAGGACACAGCAGGAGTTCTTTTTTTTAAATTAAAAGCTAAAGATTATCTTAAGGTAATTTGAACTCGGCTTAAGTTGGAAAAGCTCAAACATCTGCAGTGGTCTATTGACAATAAGTCTGCATTATCTGTTGACCTAATAAAGCCTTTGCCCTGCAATTGGAGAATTCCAAGTGTCTGTCCTTCAGAAAACATCTCAATGTTTAAAAGAAGTGAAAGTTTCAAAGGAGACATCTTCCTCCACTTACTTCTGCAGTCCTGTTGGAGGGCACGCCCGTAATAACCAGGCTTACACAGCTGGCAGTTTTCTCCTTCTGTGTGATGTAAACACTTCAAGCACAGTCCCGTCTTCTTGTCACAGGATTCTGGGTCAGTTAAATCAATGTTGTTGTTGCACTGGCAGGCCTGGCAAATCCCACCAACATCTTCAGGGTTTCCAAAGAAACCAGAAGCACATTCGTCACATCTGCTCCCTGTTCAACAGGCCAATCAAAGAGAGAATAAACTCAATGAAAAACACCTCATTAGCAGCAAAGAAAAGTGTGGCAAAGAAGAGGAAAAAAGCCAAATATTCCAGGAGGTAGAAGACATGATTTTTGGGGAGCGTCAAGATACAAAACAAAGAAGTAAACAAAAAAGTGGAAGTGAACAGATAGATTTCCATATTTGCTATAAATATGTGGCATTGTTTCTGAAAAGATACTGTAATTAGACCAGCCAACTAACTTCTCCCTTTATCATCACTTTTTTAAAACAAAATTTGTTGCTACCTCCTTGCTCCAGTCAAATGTTTCCATATTTCTTTAACGTATAAAGCAAGTTACAGTTTATAATTTTTCATAATATACAGTATTAACTGATCTTCCCTCATCAGATGGGATTCACTCAATTTTTTTTACAGTGCTGTTGGTCACTAACCAAATATTTAAGAAAAGTAAAAAAGGAGAGAATGTTGGATAAAGCCTGTCTTCTATTCTGGGAAAAGCACTGGGGGAAATATTTCTTTAAAGATATTTTAAACCTATCCTTTAATGAAAAGATGAACCCTAAAATAGAATGACAGCATCACTAACGCGGTGAGTAAGGAAAAACTAGAATTCCGTAAAAGTTTTCTTGAATCAATGTTTGTGTCCACATGATTGATAAAGGCCACAAAGACAGCCCAAGGGGCTAACAACCATAGATCACCAGACTTATCCACCCCACAGCCCTCCTCAGGGGTTCTTGAGGAGTGGGAAACCATAGCCAAAGGTGCTTTGCTTCCCCTCATTTGATCCAGGTGCCACTGTATGACCTACTCCCTCCACCAAAAATGGCTGAGCTCTAGACCTATTTTCAGTGTGTTGGTTAATGAGGCAGGGTGGAAATATTGATGAGAACAAAATGCACAACCAGGTCTGAATTTACACTTCAGCCTGTAGTCTGCAGTTAGGCAATATCTGGGTGGGGGCATCTACACTGACAGGAGGCATTTACAGTCTAGAAATGCCCCCTGCCTGCCCAGAAGTTGCCTAATTGCATACTAGCTGTGGAGTATGAAATCATACTCCAAAGCATACTAACCTTTACCAGAGACTTGCCTTTAGCACCTAGCCAGTGACCATCCACACTTCTGCCTGCTGGGAAGGTCATCAGAGCTGCCGTGCAAGCGCGCCGGCCGCTCCAATGACCCTCTTGACGCAACTGCGCAGAGATTGTGTCATCATAGCCATGGTGTTGACACATGCGCCATTGTGGAGGGCGCCGCACTCAAGATGGTGGCGCCCAGAGGAGCAGCAGCCCAGCAATAGAACACAGGTGAGTGTTCAGTCACGCGTGGAGTGGGCTGTTTCTAGTCATGGTTAGTTTGTCACACACCTTTCCCATCCACTGTATGGGAAAGGAAATTTGAATTGTCCCAGGAGGTAGAGGTCATGCAGATGCAATACCTCCCGATCCCAGGACTAGAGCAAGTGCTTCAGCCCAGAAGAGGTATCCCTCACCACTTTGTAGGCCGTTGGAAACCTGAGATATAGCTGGCAACAGTTTTTATGAACTTCAGACCCCAGCCTGCAACCATCAAAAGGGTTTTGATACCAATCTCAACTATTGTGGGCAGTGAGAATCTTGAATTTCATTGCAAATAGTCAGCCAATGCATTGTCTTTTGGATTGGTGATGCAGGTTTAAAGCCATCTTCAGAGGCAGGGGTCCATATGTTGCCTTAGGCTGTGGCCACACTTAACATTTAATCCAGCTTCAGTCCCCTTTCAGGGTAAGATAATACACCAGCAAAGTGACAAGCTGATTTCTCTCAGTGTTAAATAACTCAGAAAATTCACCTTTGGGATAGATAACGTGGAAAGAAAATCACTGGTCACTTTGCTGATGCGTTCTCTCTCTCTGAAAGTGGACTGAAGCTGGATTAGACCTTAGGTGTGACCACAGCCTTAGAGTCACTTAACAGTAAGATAGCCCATCTTATGGCTAAGCCAGATAAAAAATACTTTTAACTGTAAAATATTACATGTGAGAAAGTAAATGCCCAACCAAGTTAGCTAGAAATTAAGGGCATAATTTTAGCTACATACTGTGTTACATGATATTTTACCTCTATATCCCGTCTCACAAACACAAGCCACCTGCAGCGTAGTGCGGTCTTGATAGCAACCACTGGCAAACTGGCGGCCACTTCCAGGCCCATCTGGACAAGGGCAAGGACGACAGTGATCTCCGGATCCCAGGACAGGATCTCCGTAATAACCACCAAGGCATCTAAGTTCATAATATAATGTTTGATTAAGGATAGCACAACAGCATTTCACATACATTGACTTATAAAATGTGGGCAGTTAATAGTAAGGAGAATTCAGTGCGGTAGATTTTTCACACGTCTGCATCATACCATCATGTCCAAGTCTATCACACACTAGCACCCCTCTCCCATGTCCCAGTTGAAGCTGTGTCATCCAGTAACTTGGAGACCTGACCTAAGCTGGAGAAATGTAATACAAATGTCTTGTATGCAGTTCTTATCTGGGAATATCAGGTTTGATTCCTCACTCCTCCACAAAGCCAACTGGGTGACCTTAGGCTAGTCACAGCTATCTTCTGAGCTATCATAGCGCCACCTACCTCACCGGGTGTCTGTTATGGGGGAGAAGAATAGAAAGTTTTGCCACCTGCTTTGAGTACCCTTAAATGGGTGAGAAAAGCAAGGTAGAAAAGCCAACTCTTCTTCTTCTGTCCTAGAAGTTGGGGTTCTGCAAACTGTAGAATCCAAAATCTGGTGCCTTCATTTTTAACTACTGACTGAAGATATAACCTATACTAAAGGGTTACTATGAATTATTTCAGAAGATAGGTTAGTAAATTTTACTCTAAAAGCACTTCATTTAAAATCCCAAACTGGTTCCATACCTTTCACAGTTGTGACCAGATGTATGGTCCCGGCAATTCAGGCACTGCCCAGTATATGGGTCACAATCATCTGCGTGGCCATTACACTGGCAGGGTTGACAGCTTGGAAATCCCCAATAACCAGGCAAGCATCGGTCACACTGGCGTCCATAAATTCCATGAAAACAATGGCACTGTCCCGTCTCCGAATGGCAGAAAGCATTAACAGAAGCTTGGACGTGACACTCACAAGCTGAAATGCAACATCAAAGTGGCTCTTGCATTAAAACTAAAACTTAACATTAAAGCTGGTTTGATAGCTTATAATCATGGTCAGGGTATTGCTAAGGGTCAGTCCAGGCGGGGGGGGGGGGAATATAGTGCCACTATGATGGCACTGTATTGGGATTGCCACACATATCTGTGGCAACCAACCATAGCCCTACTATACCAGTCACAAAAAGTCCTAAAAACTACTGCTAGAAACCTCAGTGCTGGTTGCTGGTTTTCCAGCAACAGCATGTTTTCTTACCTTTTAGATGGAGCCACCATCATTATTCAGACCACTGTGTATGAACGGAGGCCAAATCTGACATCATGCACGCACAGAAGTGCTCTGGGTATTTGGTGCCAGTTGCATACCCAGAGGTACGCATCCCTTTAAATATGCAAAGACAGCTGGAGCCAGTTTGGTCTCATATGCAGGGCTCGTATCTCGTACTCAGTGAGTTTTATTCTGCCCTCCTCCAGGAAGCCAGCTGGGCGACCTTGGGCTAGTCAGAGCTCTCAGCTGAGCTCATCCGACCCCACCTGCCTCACTGGGTGTCTGTTGTGGGGAGCAGACTAGAAAGCTTTGTCAGCCCCTGAGTCCCCTTAAATGGGTGAGAAAAGTGGGGTAGAAAAGCCAACTCCTCTTCTTCCTCCTCTTTTCCCTCATCCTCTTCCTCCTAGTGGGTTATCCAGCCATTGTCTTGTAGTGGCCTAAGACGTGAATTTGTCAGTCACGTGGGGATGGGGGTGGTGGAATGCTGAATGGTTCTAAGGGTGTTTTCAGACAGATGAGTGATGGTGAAACTGTTGTATTATTTATGCATCTGAAGTGTCTGTAATATCAGTATCAAAACGCTAACCCTTAAATAATCTGGAATGTCCTTTTCCATGGGAAATTTATGAGACACTCATGTCCTCTACCCCTAGTATGGTCCATCTGCACCAGATGGAGCATTATTCTCATCTGGAGGCTCCTGATCTGGGTAAGTCTGGATCACAGGAGTGTACAGAAGGTAATACACTGGGTGACCTTTTTCTACGGCACATCAAAGCACTGCTGAAATGGGTCCCCTGGGAAATCTTAAAGGTCCTAGCTGTCAGAGTCATTAGAAGCTGGCTCCCAAGGTCATGTGAGTTTTGGGGCTGTGCAGGAGTTGGGCTGGAACACCCATTGCTCTGCAGACGATGCTGTTCCAGTTCCATCGACATCACAGCAAGGAAAGCCCCAAAGCCTCTATTTTGCTACTGTAAAAGATAATAACTAAAGCCGGCAGGATTTGCTCTTGTGTTCCCAAAACCTGTAGGAGTGGGGGTGAGTGGGAGAGGGAAGAACTGAATACATATGTATGTAGGACCAGACATAATTCCATATGTGTGAAGAATATGAAAACGCAGTGTAAAATGGGAAAGAGAGATTGAGTGAAAGTCGCCCCCCAAAATCAACGTCCATATACTTCCTGTTATGTTCCACAAAAAATGATCTGGGGAAGGGTGGAGGAATGACTAAAAACTTTCTAGCTTATAGTACTTTTTGAAAGCCTTTGGAAAAACCCTATTTAGAAACATCCTAAGTTCACAAGAACCCATTTGGATGTAATAAAGTGATGGAAATTCTCTCTTTATATAACTAAAGGGGTCAAGATTAGACAGTAGAGACATTTGTTACATACGCTTGCATCCACTGGGCCCAAATCCAAAAGTGCCAGGAGCACATCTGTCACATCTTCTTCCAACCACATTTGGCCGACACTGGCAATGGCCGCCATTAGGGTCACACACAGAACTCAATGAGCCTTGAGGGTCACACTGGCATTCTGAAAAGAAAGTAGATGGTGCAGGTACGATGTCATTGAAAAGGCAGAAGTCTAGCTTGGCACTATTTTACAGAATAACACTCATATACAGTATCTAAAGGAGCACCTTCGTCCATATCAACCTGCCCGTGCCCTAAGATCTGCAGGGGAAGCCCTCCTGGTTGTACCACCATCCTCAGTAGCAAAAGGGATAGGGCTCCCAGATGGTGGAATAGTCTCCCTCATCAGGCGCCTTCATTCTATGCGTTCAGAAGAGCTGTGAAGACACATCTCTTTACCCTGGCCTTTGGTTAAGCAAGGGAACGGCTTTTCCTCCTCATATCCAGGCACTGTTATGATTTTAATAAGTTTAATATGTTATGGTTATAATGTGTTCATTTTATATGTTGTAACCCACCCTGAGACCTTAGGGTATAGGTCGGGATAAACATTTAAATAAATAAATATAAGTTGTTACTGCTTATACTTGCCTTCTATGACCCATGCCTTAATTATCAATTTACTCAGCCACTGTGTCCTTTACTTGTGGAGATGTTCACATGTTATGTTAAACCACTGTTGTAATGCAGCAGGAACCAGCAGCAACCTCAAAGGGAGGCTTCCAGCCAGATCCTTTCCCTTCTCCACTGGCAAGCATCATAAGACAGTCTGATAATGTCATCTGAGGGTGTGTTCAAATATTTTTAAAAATATCAAGTCCTTAAGACTCTGTTTGTGCGCCCCTTTGGCAGATGAGAAATAATAACTCTTGGGACAACTCAAGAGTTGTAGATGGGTTGGGATGCTGTGAGGCTCCTGTAGTCAGTCTCAAACTACTATGGCTGCTGACCAATCAGGAAAATTTGGACTAGTGACAGCTAATGAAAGTTAATGACATGAAGCAATGAAGGCACTGATGATACACTTATTTCTAGTGCATCTGCAACCAGTGTGTTCCATGGTAAAGGGATGCTCCAAAAAGTTCCTGTGTTTTCACACCCTCATATATTCTGTGCTACAAAAGCATAAAAAACAGTTATGCTCACTTACCTAATGCTGTCCCATGCAACAGAGCAGAGATGCTAAAAATCATGTTCTTGCAAACATCAGTCATAGGTGTTTTAACAACACTCCTACTATTCTCCAGGCACCGGTATCTTTGAAAAGTTTCCCAGGCCATGTTAGTCATCACGTCATCTCCTCTGCCTCCAACTGCGAATACATCCAGTGATTTGCAAAAGGGCATAAGAACAAGCTGTAAGACAAAGGCAGCAATGCTGTTTATTACAGTCATCAGCTTCTCATGTAAAAACAGCATCAATCATTAGAGGAAACTAAATGAGTTTCATCTGGGTTCACGTAAGAGCAACTAGGTATGCAGTAGAATAGTTTGCTTTTTTCTTCTTCAGCCCCAACTTACGTCAAATGCAAATTCCAAGCTTCCTGACATGTAAAATCTTCCATAGATTTTAGCAGATATAAGAAGAGGTGTTTATCTGTGTGTTCCTGTATGTGTATGCATGTGTGTGTTGCATTAGTGTACTTAAAGGCATGCTTCCGCTCCTTGCAATATTCTGCTTTGAGGGTCAACTATTTCCCCTTTTTCCAAGCACAGTCAAAGATCCAGATCTTTGAGATCCAGATCTTTGAGATGGGGTCCTCCTGGAGATCTGGATCTTGAAGATGCCTGAAGACCCCACTGTGGACACCTTTAATCAGGTCCACATGAAATCCAGATTTAAGGGCCTGAAGGACCCATTAAATCTGGATTTCCCCTGCCCTCGTGGGGACAGGGCCTTGCAGATGGGGCCTTCAATGGGGTCCAGGTGGGGACAGGGTCTTCCTGATCGGTACCAATCTGGTACCAATCGGGTTCCTAATGGGGTCTAAGAAGGATTCTAAGCCCTAGTGGGAAAAGACCCTACATTTACTGATCCTAAAAGGCATGGTCCTGAGAAGAACATGGATTATGCCCTTGATTTCTGCACTGTAGATGCATTTTTATTTATACTTGTTGGATACCCACTGAGTTGTGGCCAACTTCTGGTTGACTGCACGGGCACGTCTATACAGCAGTTTTCTTGGCAGAGATACAGAAGTGGTTTGCCATTGCCTACTCCCAGGGAGAGGCTGGGGATCAAACCAGCAACCCTCTGCTTTCCGAGCAGTTTGCTTTACCACTGAGCTACCGTAATTAACATTTACAGTAATTAACTCTTAGCTGTAGTTCACATTTACTCACAGAGTCAATGAACGTGTAGGGATTTTCCACCTCTGTATCATAGGAATACTGCGGCAGCTCCAAGCGAATGGTGTAATTCAGACCCTTTTCAAAGCATACAGGACGTGGAAGGACAACATACCTGCATTAAAAACAGAGTATCCAGGAAGTCAAGCATACAGGAAAAACTCAGATAAAAAGACAAATCACAAACAACGAAGGTTTGAAAGTAACGAAAACAGGAATGAAAACTTTCCTTTCTGTCGCTGAATTTTTAAATACATTCCTTCTTTATTTAGCTTTCCATTATTTTACTCACCTGAAGCCTGGTGATAAAGATACCTCTTGATTATCATCATCAGGGACTGTATTGCCACATCTGCTGCTAGTAGAAATCTTGTCTGGGCGAAACACGGTAATGATGGCTTTTTCCCATTGCTCTGGTAACTGCGGAAAATTGGTCCACTTTAGTGATTCTATGCTTGTTCAAAATGCTCTTTGAGCATGAAAAACTGGGTTAGCCTGCAACAGCAATGACACATGGATTGCGTTTGGCTGGCCCTTGCTGTTGCAGCCAGACACAGTTATCATCATCATCTCCTACAATTCAATCAGATCACATAAATCAAAGTATTGCCAAAAATCCCATACCACAAGAGCCAAACAGCTTTCAGAATTAAACCTTAACGCCTAGGAATGTTTAGCCTGCAGAAGAAGAGAAGGAGGAGGAGGAGGAGAAAGAAGAAGAAGGAGAAGGAGAAGGAGAAGGAGAAGGGGACTCAAAGCAGGTGCCAAAACTTACTATTCTTGTCCCCACAACAGAAAATTCAGTAAGGTAGGTGGGGCTGTGAGAGCTCAGAAAGAGAGCTGTGACTAGCTCAAGGTCACCCAATGGCTTCATGGAGGAGTGCAGAATCAAACCCGGCATTCCCAGATAAGAGTCCAGCTCCCTAACCACTAGAAGACTGAGAGGAGACGTGATAGCAGTCTTAAAGTCTCTGAAGGGCTGTCACAGTGCAGAGGGATTGTCCCTATTCTCACTTGCACAAGATGGGAGGACTAGAAACAACAGGATGAAACTTCAAGGGAATCAATACAGATTAGATATTAGAAAAAACTTTCTGACATTAAGGGCGGTCAGTAAATGGAATAGGTTGCCATGGGAGGTAGTGAGTTGTCCTTCGCTGGAGTCTTCAAGCAGAGGCTGGACCTACATCTGTCTGGGATGATTTAGGAAATCCTGTATTGAGCAGGGGGTTGGACTTAGTGACCTTAGAGCAGTGGTTCTCAACCTGGGGTTCGGGACCCCTTTGGGGGTCGAACTACCCTTTCAGAGGGGTCGCAACGAGTCTCCTACCGCCCTTCCCTCCCACCTCCCCCCTGCTCTGCCCCCGTAGTTGGGGGTCTCCACAACATAGGAACTCCATTAAGGGGTCGCGACATTAGGGAGGTTGAGAACTGCTGCCCTAGAGGTTCCTTCCAACTCTATAAGTCTATGTTTCTATGAACACGAGATGCCATTTCAAGCCAAGGGCTTCTCTGAAGAGCAACAATAGGCCCAGAATGTCAATCAGGAGTTATGTTGTTACTAGATGTTCAGTTGATATTTTTTAAAAAGGAGGTAAGCCACATCAAATGACCACAGGAAGATTTTTTTAAAAAATTCTTCAAAACCCTACTATGCACTATTAAGAAGCAATGCTATGAAGTGTCATGAAACCATTGAAATAGTCTTTTACCTGTGGTTCATAGCGAATCAGAACTTCATACTCCATAGAGTAGGGAATATTGTCTATGTAGAATTCCAAGTATGCTCCTTCGGGAACTCTAACAAATCCTATTCCAGTCCATGAAGGGATGCGATCTGGAGCATACTGACGCTCAACTATGCTCACTCCCTGCAGAATAGGAAGTAGATTATTAAATGGGATTAGTAAACACTTGTTGAGAAAACTATTAGGCAAAGATTTGTGAGAAACATACATTATGCCCCACCTAATAATTTGAGGAGTTCATTTATGGAACAAACATCCAAAAGAAATGGTAAAGTTTTTTCTGGAGTTTTGAAAGACAAGCTATAGAGGAATCCATATCAGGCTACTTCAAGTTAGGTTATATCGTATAAAGACATTCTGCAAGCAATTGGACTAGACAAATGAGCTCCTATCTTTTTGATTCTCACAACTTTGGTCTGAAGAATTGCCATTCATATGAAATCCATTTTAATATTTTTATTTTTAAAAAATGTCAATCTATTTAGATCCTTCATATTCTCAGTGTGGCTCCTTTAATCCGGATCTAAGAAGATCTAGTAGATCCGGATTAAAGGAAGTACCCAATGTGTTTCCATGGGTAGTCTAGCACCCAATAGCAATGGGTGCTAGCCTGCCTACTCTGGAAACACTGGAGCAGCCATTTGCAAATCTGGATCTACCCATGAGGGGTCTGCCTGTCACCCCAGGTGTTTTGGGGGACAGGGGGTGCAATCTCCAAAGTTCCTTCGAAGTCCCTCCAAAGTTGCCTCTGGAGGTTAGCAAAGGCTCCAAAGTCCCTCTGAAGGCAACTTTGGAGATTAGCAAAGGCTCCAAAGACAAACTCCTTGTGAGAGCTTGCATATTAATTAGCTCATTGTGAGCAGGGATGAGTCAGCCTCATTAATACGTACCTCTTTCCATGCCTGAAGGTAACAGTCCTGTTTGTTCTCCCTTTGTTCTCGGAGGTTTGTCTTCAGAGCCTTTGCTAATCTCCGAAGGCAACTTCGAAGTAACTTCAAAATGGCTTCGAAATGACTTTAAAGCCTAGGTTTTGGGGCTTCCCCCCATGGGTGCCCCCTCCCCCTAGCCTCCTCTAGACCCCATTAATCCGGATTAAAGGCTGAGATGTACCCATATGATCTGGATTTCCCCAGCGGCGGTGGAAACAAATGTGTCCCAAATGGGTGCCGTAGTGGAAATGGGGTCATCCGGCTCACACCCAAATGGGTCCTTAATGGGTGCAAAAATGAGTACTTTCGAAAAACACCCATAGTGTGGGTTAAAGAGTCCCAGGGTTATGTCTGTGCAGGCCCTGGCTTTGCAGCTCTTAATTACAGAAGTACTCCTAGCTAGGAGTCCTTGATAGGGATGCAAACTAATACTCGTACAATTCAAAATTTGGCTGAATTCAGACATTCAAATTCGAACCAAACGTTTTGATACATTCCTATGAAGCTTTGTATGGTATTCGTTTATGGGATTCTTATGCTATTAGTATGGGATCCATATGCTATTCGTATGCATTCGTATGGGATTCAACATTTGTATCATATACGAATCCTACCACATTCAAAGGGGATCTATTTGAATGAATACAAATTTTCTTGCATTGGATTCGATACAAATCAAATACAAAAAAAAAAAAAAATGCATACACATCTCTAGTCCTTGACAGTGGAATCACACTGCAGACCTACCAAGACGAGTGTCTAGATTGCCTGGGTAGAATCCAGGGTCCCAGGGTTGGAATCCCCAATTAGTCATAGAAGCTGCCTCGGTGGCCTTGGGCCAATCACTGTCTTTCACATTGCGTGAAGAAAAAGGGGGGCAAGTGCAAGCACTTACAGCTCTGGATGCTTAGTCTTATGACGGCACAGTGCATACATCTGGTTATTTGGATGGCATAAAATATCTGGAAGTATACCTGGATCACCACTCCCTACGCATTCAGAGCGGCCATTTCCCAGGAGCAAGTGTTCAGACCAAGTAAGTCATTTCGCTATACAGAGAAAATTGAGGGTGGGAGTTGTTTTTCCTGTCTTGTGGTTATGTTGGGTTTGCCATGGCAATCCTAACATAGTGCCAGGATAATCCCACGTTTTAAGTCCTGCCTTGATGAAGTCCTAACCTACATATTAGGGTTGATCTAAAGTTAAAACGGAGAGAGCAGAGAATAATGTGAGTTGCCTTGGGCTCTTGGAAGAACATAAAGGACATAAACAAGCAAATAAATAATGGTCAGTAATCCTCCATCCCTTTACGGCCCAAATGCTAAACCAGTGGTAGACAACTAATATAATGGTATTTATGGATTTTGCCTTTCCTAAGTGCATCATCCAAGAAAGCTCATATTCATTTTAGTCTATTAAATTGTGGCATAGAGACAAGAAGATGAAGACACGGTGGAATAAGCAGAAATTACTAGATAATGAAAACTATTAGCTAAACTCATTCAGCATGATTCCTTGTTACATTTGCTACTCACAGGGCCAAAGACAGCTTCTTCCGCCTCATAGGTGTAGTGATCTAATGACATGAAAAAATAGCCTGGTTCCACTTCACCGCACTGGCGACCAATCATATGAGGCCGGCATTGACATTGACCAGAGTCGCTTGAGCAGCTGAAAAGCAGGATAGATTTACACAGGAAAATTATAAGAAAACAAGTGGCCAAAGTTACTTGCACCCCAGAAAGTAACTCTTGCACAAGCAGGCGCTGGATTTTTTTGTTTTTTCATTGTACAGGGAAATCCACAAATATAGTTAGGCTCAGGCAGCAAACCATCATTTTGTATGTACTGTAAATTCTGGCGTATAAGGGTGCATCCCCACGCAATTTAAAGCCTGCAGAAAATCTTCTTTTGTCGTGGAGCACCCCCATGCACGGCTTTTATCCGGGCTTCCAGCGCTGCTAACTAGGAAATGCGCTGCAAAAAACCAGCCCTTTAAAGACGACTGCAAGCACACTTTCCAGGAAGACGCGGGTATTCAGAGCAACATTTTGCATGGAGACGCTCCGTGGCAAAAGGGGCGGGACTTTTCTCCGAGGCGGCAAGCTCTCTCTCTCTCTTTTTTTTTTGCCTCTCATCCACAGCCAGCATTCATGATATGAAAACAGTCGGCAGGCATTCCAATCACAAAGAGAAACAGCAAGATACATTGTAATGAATTGCTTATATCAAGTGAAAGTGTATGAGGCAAGTGAGAGTGTATGAGGCAAGATCGCTGGCTGGGGGAGGCGAACAGAGAACTTGTAAATTTTTCTTTTGGACTTGTGAATGAGCGCACGATCGCACGATTGCTGGCTGGGGGAGGCGTTTCGGCAGCTGGAGATCTTGTAAATAGCGCTGGCTGCAGCCCAGCTGCCTTTGCAAGCAGGGGAGACGAACAGAGAACTTGTAAATTTTTCTTTTGGACTTGTGAATGAGCGCACAATTGCACGAGCACCCAATGAAACAGTGAGGGGCGGGGAGAAAAAGATGTGGGTAAGCAAAAGACGCTTCCTTGGGGACGGTCAGTGCATTTTAAATGCGCATTTTGCTGAGCCCCACGGGGACACTTAATTCGGAATTGAACGCGCATTTCTTAGATCCGCTGCAGTAGAGGGACAATAGCGACAGGAAAAAGTACCATGGGGATGCACCCTTAGACTACTTTTTAACCCAGGAAAATCTTCTCAAAAGTCGGGGGTCGTCTTATACGCCGGGTGTCATCTTCTTATAAAGCGAGTATATCCCAAACTCTGTACTTTAACTGGAAAGTTGGGGGTCAGTCTCATACGCCCAGTCGTCTTATACGCCGGAATATACGGGTAACCCTGCTCAAAACTTACAGGATTAACAGAAACTATGGCCTTAAAATATCTCATTGAGAAACTATCAGTGTTAAGCATTCCCTTTTCCTGCCAAATTAGGACATGCATCCCAGAAGGTTTTGAACAAATACAGGAAGCCCCCAAGCTTGAGACAATGACTCCATCATTTGTCAAACGTCCTTGGTCATTTTCCAGCAGGCATTAGAGAAATCTAAAGCCAGCTGCACTTTTCAGGTGCAGTGTCAAGCTGCCAAGATTTATGCTAAATGAAACCAATTGGGACATTTTCCAGAAACATCATTTATTTACTTATTTATTTGTATCCCACCTTTCAGCTGAAGATCCCAGAGGCAGGTCACAACATATGATAGAATATACCCCACTAAAACATATTTAAAATATAACTTTCCCTCCCTCCCTCTTTCCTAATAGCCGTTGTAAAATTAGAAAACAGGCTCATAAAAGTGGGCATCTCAGTTACACTGCCTTCAGGATGAAAGAAATAATTCCAAATGGAAACGGAAAAAAGAAAGAATGAAATATTGTAGGGGTGTGCACGAATTAAATTTTCAGGATTCAATTCAATTTGAATACCCCCAAATTTGATTTGATTTGAACGTTCATAGTTCAAACTTAACCAAATTCAATTCGAATTAAGCAAATTTGAATCCATTCGTTTGAATTTTTGATTCAAAAAACATTCAAAACAACATTCGTAGATGCCCAAACGCATCTTCCCCAGGTCTGTACACATCCATACGCATCCATACAAGTCCGTATTCATCCCGTCGTTATCCCGTATGCAACCCGTTTTCCTGTATGGGTCTGTACAAATGCATATGGATGGAGGGAAGATGCAGGTCTTTCAAGTATGCATCATGTACGAACCCGTACACATACAAATGTTTGAACCATTTGAATAAATAGATCCAAAATTCAAAATTCAATTCAAATCTTTAAATTTGAATTTAAGGACATTCGATTCAAATTTGATCAAATTTCGGATGCATTTGAATATTTGTTCACCTCCCTAGGTTTAATTTCTTCAGTAAAGAATACCCACCTTCAGATTTTTATTTTTATTTTGCAATACATCATTTTAGCACATTCAGAGGATACATGGGGCCATGTTTCCACCTTATGATTCCAGCAGAACTTTCAAGAATACCCAATGCAGTACTCACACTGGGAACGAGGAAGCAGGGCAAATAGTCAGGTTCACACACGAGTCTAACCTGAATTATTTTCTTTGTAATTGCCTCAAACAGATGGGAAAGAACTTTGAAATGCAAGGAAGGGTTGTAGTAACGTAATCACATTGTGCAATAGTTATCCCAAGTGTAAGCTCGCTAACTGAGCCAAAATTATAAAGAACCAGATGCCTTCACCACCCTTCTGTTAAGTAATGACCTCAGATGACATATGCTAAGGGACTATGACAAAGGGTATATGATGTTCTCTACCTACTGGGGATGAGCACGAATATTCGTGACATCTGGAATTTGTATGAATATGTACCAATTCATAGATTTGTGGCTGAATTAAATAGGGCTACATTTGTAGGCTCTGTTCGTCCACAAATCGGATTATCTGGTATCTGTAGAAGCTTTGGCAAAAGCTTTGGCAGATATCGAATGCCCAGGGGCCTCCCCTCCGTGGCCTCTCACAAGCCCTCTTACACCCCTTTGGGGTGTGCTCCACTGGTGTCCCAGGCCTCTTTCTGCGCTCTCTGGAAGCGGACCCCAGAACCGGAAGGCCTATTTCAGCCCCTGGAAGGCCCAATTCAGCCTCCAGAGGGTGTGGAAAGAGGCCTGGGATGCCAGTGTTAAGGGGACTTTACAAATGTGGGAGGTGGGTGGGACTGCTCTGCTGGTGTCCCGGTCTCTTTCCGCACTCTTTGGAGCCCAAAATAGGAAGTGCCTTAGAAGAAGGCACAGAGGTGGCAGTGGCGGCGGCAAGGAAGACAGGTAAGTGAGGGGGGAATGGAGGGGTGGGGGAGGTTGCATTTATTTCATGCATGAATATTCATGGAGGTAGGATTTGGCCGAATCGAATGTGGGAAATAGGCTTCACGCACACCCCTAGTTCCTATGAAGCTTCCATGATGTTCACAGGGAACAGTGGAGGAACATGGGATGAAGGAAGCATCATCTAGACCTCAATCAAGAAAACACCCTGGATTAGCCTTACTTGCATGCTTTGAGCTTCTCAAAGGCAGATTCTTCATGGTGTCTTTTTGGTACTCTGAATGCAACTTGAGGTCAGTGTCTGACCTCCTAATCACGCATTCAGTGCGCAGGACGAATGCATTGTTGCCACTGTGGTGGTAGTTTAAGCTTGATGTTGGGGGACGGATGGCTGCCCCTACCTCGAGACTGCTGCAGCAATACTGATGGGTGGAGTGTCCCCCCCCACACACACACACACTCTTGAGATTGAAGCCATGGATTCCTGGCTGTGATTTTGACAGGAGAGAAAGACTGCATCCCTTCCTTCCCCAAGCCAATATCAGCTGTAGTCCTGAGGGAGGAAGAGGCAATCTGCCTCTCCCCCTACCATGGCATAGTCTCCCTTCATGTGCCTTCTCTTCATAGCCTCAGGAGATCAGTGAAGACACACATATTGACCTTGGCCTTTGGCTGAGGAAACAGTTTCCCCTTCCCTCTTTCAGGCACTGTTATTGTTTTTACTGCTGTAACCTGTCCAGAGACAGTTGGATATAGCATTCAACAGAAATGGAATAAAGCAACAAGCAAACACAGCTTAAACATAGGGTGTGCCACTAAAATGGGCCCTCATTAATATTGCTTTACCTTATGAGGCTCAGAACTGGACTTAGGACAATGGCGCCAGCTGGATCCCAAGCTGGTTGTTCTACAGAAATTCATTATTTTGATTGAGCTTATAAGTGTTATTCTAAAAAAAAAAGTGTATAAGAAGCAGAAACAACTTAATTGCATGTCTCTTACTTATTGTCCAGAGCTCCTCCTTGATCACATTCGCACGGTCGGCAGCCATCCATATCATTGCTTAGTCCCCAGTGCTGAGGCTGCAAGAGAAGATTTAAGCCACAATCAACATAATGTAACATTTCAGTCTTCAAATGTAAGGTAAAGTTGATGTGAAATATGAAGCTGAAAGTGTCCAGCTCTGATGGGAGAACCATCTACATTTCCTTCTCTTGGTTACTCACATGTGATAAGAATAATCTCCTTCTAATGTCATTGCCCTTGTAGGGCCAACCCTGGAGGATATGGGAAAAGGAAGCTCTATGGATATTTAGACCCCTGTAACACAAGTGACTAAGGCTTCTTTTTTGCATGTACCTGTCCATGGTCAGAATCGGGGGTGGGGAGTAACAGCCAGGTCCACTCATTACGACATGGAAAGGTGTAGTCTGGGACTTATAGTGGTTGAGACCAGCCCTCGCTCAAGCCTCAAAGCATGTATGGGTTTTGAAGCTGGGTTCCAAACACTCCAAATCAATCACTCCTAGGCTGAATGCAAGGGATGTGCCTTTTGCACACCTTCTGTGTTGTGCACCAGGATCTGTAAGTCTTCCAGAAAACTTGTTTAATTGGGTCTACTGGTAATCCCAACCGGAGCCGCCCTGACTGAGACCATACTCTGGTTTCTTCCAGACTAGTGGATAAAAATCCACAGTAATATAAAAATTCACAGCTTACCTGGCTACAAAGTCATGACGCGTTGTCCTAACTCCAAACGGAGGTCCGCAACTTCCTCCTTGGCAGCTGCAAGACTTCCGAGGCATGCTTGGTGAGGCACGCATCATGTGGGATTGGGCAGCCATCAGGAGCTGAGCTGCAGGCTCAGCTCTTGGTGGCTGTTTCTCACCGTCCTGTCAGGACAACAAGAAACTTTAAATTTACCTGATACTGCGGAGTGAGTGTTGTTCCGCAGCAGGTAAATCCGCAGTAGCGGCAGCATAAAGAGCCGCTGCTACTAAGTATCAGACATCAAGTGTGAAGCTCATGTACTGACTGCACATCAGAATATGCAGTGTCCCCCAGTCTGGACACATCCAGGACTGTATCGAAAGCAATGGGATCATGTCTGGCAAATTTGGGTATCATTACAAAATGATGCAGCCTTAAAATGTCCATGAGAGGGGGATAATCTGCCTGACCTCAGAGCAATCACATTTTGTGAACCATTTCTAAACTGTTCCAAAGCCTCTCCAGCCTTTTCTTAACTTGTGTGGATACAACCTTAGGCTGCGTACACAGATAAGGTTTAATCCATTTTCAGTCCACTTTCAGAGTGAGACGACACATCAGCAAAGTGAAAAGCTGTTTTCCTTTGGCATTATCTAACATAGAAAATCCAGTAAAGTGACAACTTTACTGAACCATATAAAAAGGATGAACCATGACAGCCTCTTTGCCTACTGTTTCTTGCTTGCACTACGTTCATCATTGTTCTGATGTTCTCTTTTTACTTTAAGCAAGCAATTTTAGGCAGTAGTTCTGGGAGTTGTAGTTCAGGGACATCTGGAAGAGGTCAGTTGAGTACCCCTGCTTTAAATCTTTAAAACAAAGGCTCACCAGAAAAATTATCCTTGATGCTTTATCAGAAGAGTTAAGATTACAATCCGCATTTTTCCCCTTTTTTTTAAGCAACTTACCAGACACTGATCACAATGTCTTCCTGTAACAAGACGTTTACAATAGCAGTTTCCTGTCTCCGGGTCACAAGGATTCCCTCCAGGAATTTTGCCCAAGGGGTTACATGCACAAGCTATATTAGGAAAAGCCAGTAAATAAAACAAGAGCCAGTTGTTTTAGTTATAAATCTGCACAGTATTTAATACAAATATTTACTTCAATGCTTATCTGTCCATTTTAACGGCACGCTTACTGACAAATTGCTTCCCTTTACCCTGCCCTGGTGACATATGTGTCAGAGACATTTTGCTATAGACAGAGGATCACAGTGAATAGTTTTAAACCGCATATAAGCATAAAACAATTAAAAATCTCAGGGCCAGAAATCTGATGATTAGGGGTGACTTTAAATGCTAGCAACACTTGAGACTTGCAGGGGTCCCAGAAGTGTTACTGCTTTCCCTTTGTTGATCCCATCTGTTTGTTTGTTCATTCAGTCGCTACTCTGTAATAAATAATCTCAAGGTGCACTACATGATATAAAACAATATAGAAATAGATTTAGGTTTGTTTGTTTTTTAATAGTCATTAGGGATGTACATGAATGGGTTTTTAGGCATGCGATTCACAACAAATCGAACATTAGAAAATTCATATTTGTTTGAACAGATCCCCTTTGAATGCGGTAGGATTCTATTCAATACAAATGTACTTGTACAAATGTGGACAAATATCCGATATTAATGCATATGGATCCCCCCTTTTCCTTTTTCTTAAAAAAGAAAAAAGGCTTACTTAGTTTTCAGAAATCAAAGTGAAGACGCATGTGGCATTGGTGAGGGCGAAGTGTGAACGGGTGGGTCTGTCTGGGCAAGAGATGGGAGGAAATGGTCAAAGTAGCAGAGACAGAAGTGCTGAGGGCCATGGATGCCACGGACGTTTTGTGGTTGAATCTGGGGCAGTATGGGGGAATGGACCGGGGTGGGGAATGGCGTGGTGTGGCGTGGCGTGGCGTGGCTGAGGAGCAGACCTGTGAGAGAAGGCCTGAAAGACTTTGTTTGCATGTTAAGACAGGCAAGGTTTTTGGAAGTGCAGAGGAGTACAGAAGTATATGGGGGAGATGAGAAGGCTGCAAAAATGAGAGAAACCTACAAACAAAAAGCTGGAAACGAGCAAGAAAAATATACAGGGTCACAGCAACAAGTAATGAGACTCTGTACATTTGTCCTAATGCAAATAGCAAGGGACCACTGTAGTCTAGTGTGTGCAAGGAACTAGGTGTACTTAAAAAAAAAAATTAGATGCTTGGAAAACTTTCCACTGTTTTTACACAGCCTGGCCAGAATACTGGAAGGCAAGTGCAGACTTTTGGTCCCTTGTGTATATCCACAAAACATGAAGTAAGAGCCTTCATTCATAACAATTAAAAACAGGTTAGCTCCCCTCAAACCCTACAATGAAACCTGAGCATTCGGAAAAGGAGGGTAGAATAGAACACAACCTAACTAAACTTTACAAGATAATTACAAACTAATCCAAATTTAATTAAATTCAGATAACAAACTCTGTAATGTGAAGAATCAGCAAGAGAGAATCAGAGAGTTGGAAGGGACCTCTAGGGTCATCAGGCCCAACATCCTTCCTGCTCATTTCTATGAAGTGATTTACTTACGTTCACAACCCAGAGGATTCTCTTCACTTAATCCATAGAACCCCTCTTTGCAGTAGTCACAACGTTCTCCTTCTACAAACAATTTGCAGCGGCATTGCCCAGCAATAAGGCCCGCTGAGAAGTCGGTGTAGCGATCACATACTCCACCGTTCTCAGAGCCAATTGGATCGCAGTTACATGCTAAAAAAAAGAAAAAAGTAGTAACCCACCTCTAAAATACATTATTTAGCAATTGTATCCAACACATACATGCACACTCTATCCTCATTTTAATTTCTCCCCGTGGTGCCTCTGTAATGCATTCCACCAAAAACAAAACAGCCAAAACAATAAAAGATGTTGACTTCACCATGTTCCACAGGAGGTCCTGATATTACGAACAAAGATAATACCTGTGGCATTTCTGGAATATTCACTGAGACTTTTAATCGCCACCTCAGCATTTAAAGTTGCTTTAAAAAAATGAATTGCGTTCATACTTTAATTGTCAGTGGATGAAGAGGAGGAAAGGTTATTATCAATGCTTCTTGTTGATCATAGCATAAGAATGTAAGAGAAACCCTGCTGGATCAGGCCATAGCCCATTTAGTTCAGCATTTTGTCTCACAGGGTGCCCCACCACTTGTTTCTGGAAATTCTCAACCAGAAGATGAAGGTAAAATACTTACCAGCTTTTGATTCTCTACAAGTTGTCTTTTGAGGGATCCTACATATCTCTTTAACCCATTTTAGTAGCCATTGATATACCTAGCCTCCATGAATTTGTCTTACCCTTTCTCAGAGCCATCCAAGCTAATGAACCTGATCATCTCCTAAAGTAATAAGTTCCATAGACCAAGAAGAAGAAGGAGGAAGAGGAGGAGAGTAGTAGTAGTTGGTTTTATATTCCACTTTTCTCACCCATTTCAAGCGGCTGACAAAGCTTTCTATTTTTCTCTGTGAGGCTGGTGGGGCTGTGACAGCTCAGAAGGAGCTATAGCACATTGCATGAAAAAAAACCCCACTTCCCCTTATCAGTGCTAATCTTCCTGCCCAGCAGCTTCACAGAGGCTGAATCTCCAAAAGACTTATTTGCCTCTCTAGTCTCTCTATACTGTCACTGTATTCAAGAGGACTTTAAAAGTGCCCTGCACTTCCAGAATAAGCGTCCGCATGAGGCTCAGCAAAATGCACATTTAAAACGCACCTTTCTTTCCCTGCATCTTTTTCTCCCCACCCCCTCTCTTGTTCAAAGGAAAAACAGCCAGATCTCTGTCCCCCAAAATGGCTTCCCGTGCCGGCAAAGAGTGATTGCTTGCTCATTCACTCTCAGCACTTACTTTCACCCTGTTCTCTGTTCAGCTGCAGCCATCAGCCACGCAATCGTGCTCTCATTTACTCTTAACACTTTCACAGATCACCCACTTCACACCTGATAACAATGTTGCAATTCTGAGCAATTCTGGCTCTTTGAAAGTTCTGACCTTTACAAAGGAAAGGAAGGGAAGCTGCAGTATTTCTGGGAGATGTGTGAATGCTTTATAGCTGTGTGTGCAGGCAGCAATCCCCGCCCCTTTTGCCACAGAGCGTCCCCAAGGTAAATGTTGCGAGGAAAACCCACGACTTCCAGAAAGAGCGCTGAAACTCTTCTTTAAAGGGCACTTTTTTGTCGCGGGTTTTCCTGCTTTTGTAGTGCTGGAAGCTCATTAAAAATCCTGGCATGGGGGCGCTCGGAGGCAAAAGAAGATTTTTAGCAGACTTTACATTGCTTGGGGACAGGCCCAGACTGACCTATAGGAACATAATCAGTCAGTGCATCTTACTTACGTTCACAAATGTTGGGATCGCGGATGTCTCTTTCTGGATGCTGGAAGTAGAAGGGTTTGCACTGCTCACAGTTACGTCCCATTGTGTTATGTTGACAGTCATCACATACACCACCACTCGTATTTCCAGTTGCCACATACACGGCCATATCAAAATGGCACTGTGCAGAATGTTCATTGCAATTGCATTCTAAGATAAAGAGATAAGTTCCAAATGACAGCTGGCTTTTAAAAGTACAAGTTCCACTAAATAGCTGTGCTTATCTGTTTATTTAAAAATATAAACACTAACAGGTAACCAGTACTTAAGGCTACCTAGAATTTAATTTACAGTCAGTGATAGCTAGGGTTGCTTTATGTCAGCTCTTAGGCCAATTACAGACACTGGTTGAATACAGCACTAACAAGCAATATTCTGGAGAAAAGACCCTCTGGAAATATCACAAACACTGCAGGGCTAGTGCTGTCTGTGTACGATATAGTGATGCACACACCTAGGTATTTCAATAGCATGAAATACCAGGCATTGTGTGATCACCACCATTGCACATGCATGGCAGGGGAATGGCATTCCTCAGAAAGACACACAAGTGTTTAAAAATACAGTGCTTGTAACTTACCATTTTGGAAAATTTAATTCATGTTGGACTATTTGATTTTTGAGTAAATAAGCACAGATTCTCAAGAGACATTAGATTATAAATGAATGCTTCCCCTGAAAGTTTTCCTGCTGTCTACGCTGTTTTCCCGAAAATAAGTCCTACCCTGAAAATAAGCCCTAGCATGATTTTTCAGGATGCTCGAAATATAAGCCCTATATAAGTGTTATATAAAACATCCCCTGAAAATAAGCCCTAGTGCATCTTTAGGAGCAAAAATTAATATAAGACCCTGTCTTACTTTTGGGGAAACATGGTACTTGTCGCTCTCTCCTCATTTCTTGAGGGGAAGTAAGATTCAGACATCATGGTGAGCGCACCATGCCCTCAAGATACTAGCAGGCTTCAAGAGAATGCAAGCCCTGTGATAGATGTTACGAAACATTAAATTTTATAACACTTACTTTTGCAGGCATTACTGTTGCGACCTTCAGCAGGTCTCCACGGCAAATCATGATAAAAATCCAAACACTGTTCACAGTTTAAGCCTTTGGTGTTGTGCCTGCACATACAGTGACCATGAACCTTTAAATGAAAACGAAATATTGAAACATACGGCATATGCAAAGATCCAGCACATTCAGATTACAAGCCAAAGGCTATCATCACACTTGGGTATCACCAGCATGGACAACACCCTCCTGTTTCTTCATTTCCTGCCTTGGCTCTCTGGTCATCAGCACCTCTTTGGCCTCCACTGGCAATGTTTACCCACTGCCAGAAACGTGGAACAGATGTCTAACTGCTTACTCAAGCAGCCAGAAAACGTCACAGGAATGTCTTGAAACCTCCAAGAGAGGTTCACTGCAATATGGCGGCTGTGCTGACACTGACAGGCAGAAAGCTATCTTGATGTCAAGATATCCACAGTACGTAGATAATTCTTCACATTCAAGAGATGG
Source organism: Aspidoscelis tigris stejnegeri (assembly GCA_023333525.1). Classification (NCBI taxonomy): domain Eukaryota; kingdom Metazoa; phylum Chordata; class Lepidosauria; order Squamata; family Teiidae; genus Aspidoscelis; species Aspidoscelis tigris. The sequence goes on along the minus strand of JALMGA010000005.1, from coordinate 76,343,758 downwards.
ACCCAACAGAGAGTGGGAGAGCTACACTTTAAAGCCCTTTCTGCACTCAGTCAATAGTCTGGACCAAGCGTCTGCTTAGTACACCTGCTCTGCATGAGTCAGAACCATACCAAGAGGCCCCCTATTCCAGTTTAGCTATAATCCTTTTTGAAGAGGCCTACACCCATCCCAAGCCATCTTGCTCTGGCCCAGCCTTTGGTGCTTCCACGCCTGGTCCAGAGTTTTCAATAGTTCTCAGCATGAGAACTAACCCTAACCCTAATACAATGGAACTTCCCTAGATACGAACGTCAGCATTTTTTTATAATGGCATTTTAAGAAAGTAATAAAAGCATTTACCATTCCTTCCACCTCTTCATCATAGCCATGTACTGGTGCACATTCACTGGCATGCCCATAACAGAAGCAATTCCCACGGACCACCATGTCATAAATGGCATAGTAATACTTTTCTCTTATTTCCATTCTGGAGTCCAGGAGATTGTCTCCCAGTGTATGCAGTTTGGTAAACCTGATTCTTAAATTTGTGATCTTTAACATATCTGGTAAGAAAAGAAAAAAAACGCTTGATAAAACACAGAGGCATTCACTGTTCATCACTGTAATTTGGGTACCATGAAGTCATCACTGACTCTTAGTTGACTGTATGGGCATCTCTATGGACACCTCATGCAGTTTTCTTGCCAGAGATCGAAAAGTGTTTTGCCATTGCCGACCTCTGGGAGAGGCCAGGGATCAAACTGGTGACCCTTTGCTTTCTAGGCAATTTGGTCCACTACTGGGTTACAGCCACGCTAGTGGACATTTAATAGGCAAGTATTTTACCAGTTTATAGCCATACATTTGATTCCAGAGAGGAACTCTGGGTGGTACTATGAGCCATTCGTTTATATTTGGCCCTTAATCAGAGGTCATGAGAATTTGTTTTGTAAGTATAAATATATTTAACTTGATCAGAGGTATTCTTGTTAGGTTCTACTGTGTGTAGGTGTTGACCGTTTTGATAATGAGGGAAGTTTTAATCATTTGAATTATACTGCAAGTGTATTTTTGGGACATCTTTGTTTTTTATATTTGTGTTGCTTTTTTTTTTGCACATTGCCATAGCTGTTTCTGAGAAAGATAGTAAATGAGTGAACAATATACCATAGCAAGTCCACCCAATTCAGCAAATAACATTAAAATCTGAATTTTCAGGCACCCACTTCCCAGGGCATCTCTGGCTGTTTTTGCACTGGCCCCCAAGACTCCTTTAGGAACCTGATTGGTACCTGATTGGTTCTGATCAGGCATGCCCTGTCCCCACACAAGACCGCTTTAGGGCCCCATCAGGACCCCATCCTGAAGGCCTGTCCACACAAGTCCTGGGGAAATCCGGATTTAAGGGGTCCTTCAGGCCCTTAAATCCAGATTGCCTGTAGACACCTTTAATGGTGTCCACAATCAAGTCTTCAGCCATGAACACTGGATTGGAGGATGCACATCTGCACTATTTACCGGGCTGATGGGGTCCAAGGGCGGTGCAGCAGGTGCCATTTGCAGCAGGGCAGCTCCGGCTCCACCCAAACACTCACAGCTACAGAGGCTCTGTAAATAAGCACAGATTCTCATGAGATATAGCTGTCTCATGTCTCCGTAGCTGTCTATGGAGTTGAGTACAGGCTTCATAGCTGCTGCATAAGCAGCTACGAAACCTCTCCAACCCACCCTCTGTCGGTGGGAGTATGCTGTGATTGATGGTGGTGCTGGCCAATCATGCCGCGCCACCAGCGACCCTTTCAGTTCCGGTGAAACGGAGCATTGTGATGGCTGCTACGCTGTCCATTCAGCACCTATTGCAATCAGGTGCTAGAGGGCTCATGTGGATCCATGGGGTCCTCCCCAAGATCCGGATCTTTCAAGACCCGATTCCAAGGAAGACCCCATTGCAAAGATCAGGATCTTCTAGATCCAGATCTTTGAAGGTAAGCACAGAAATGGGGCCTGACATAGAATTATTAAGTACTTCAAAAGATCCTTTCCCAGATCCATCTCTTTGCATGGGGAAAGCATTATTGGATAGCCTACACAGTTTATTTACTTATTTGCATCTCTAGTTCCCGCTATGCCCAGATTTTTCAGAGCGGGCCACAATAAAAAGAAATATAAAAACAGTTGAAAATTTAACTTTCTTCAGTCAAAGGCAAAGGTAAATGCAATAATAATGAATGCAAAGGATTGGATACATACTTTGAATCCTTGGACTATATGGATCTTCTATTCTAAAAGCAGGATCCAGAACACGATAAATTACCTAAGAAATAAGGAGGATTTATCAGCACCAGCAAGGTTCAACTTCACAGAGATAGTTATATGTAAAACCACTAACCTCTCCCTCAGTTGAAGGTTCGATATCAGAATAGCGGGAATCACATATAATATCATCTACTTTCTTCATTGGCCCAATGGAAACACCAGGGAATGAACTTTCACAATCATAGGCAAAGTATCTATAGACTTGCCAAGTTTTCCCAAAATCTGAGGATCTTTCAATCAGCATTGCAGATGGACGAAATGTCTAAAAATGAATAGAACATTTTAAAACAATATTTTTATGTTGTTCAGTATCAATTTCCATTTCCCTACTTCCTTTTTTTAAAAAAACTGTTTAGAATCTCAAGTGCTGACTGCGGACCTGTTCAGACAGGGGGAATATAACACCATTACGACACCACTAGTCATGGGTTTTTCAGCAATAGTGCTTTTTATTTACTTTTTGGACTGAGTTGCCATAATTGCTCTGTCTACTGCACGTGCATGGAAGCCGAAACAGAGGCCTTTTTGCACTACAGCCGAATTGCCTACATGTGAAAGGGGGATCTGTCCCTGTGTGGCCTAGCCTGAAAAGACTGGCGTGGGGATGGGATCCCCCTCCCAGGCCTGCCCTCACTGGGTCAAATTCAACCTGTCATGTTCCTTCCCTGGTTCCCGCGGACTCTAGGGGACCGGATTGGGCCCCCTAGGGCCTGCAGGAAACCCCCTGGGCTAGATGGGCTGTGGCCTGTCGCACACAGTGGCCCGCCAAATGCTCATGGGCATCTCAAACAGAGACAAGGACAAACCTTTCCCTGCTCTCGAATCCCAGCAAATGGCATTAGAAGTGTCCTGCTTCCGCCCCCCCCCACCTGAAAGATGTACCCAGGCATTCATTCTAGTACTGAAATAGCAAATGAGTAGTGAATAACAAGGAGTTTAGTACAGAATATAAAGTTCCGTCCAAGCAAGTTTGGCCACATATTGTACTGTCTAGAGTGTGGAATGCTTTTTTACCAGGTATGAATGCTTTAAGCCAGTATCTAGAAAAGTTCTTTTTAATGGACATCGTTTGCATGAATCTTTATTTAAAATAAGAATTAAATATTTAAATATGTAATCTTAAGTCCGGCAGGAGGAGGGGCAGAAGCACTTACAACTCACACTTAAATCCAGTTTGGGCCAAGAAGAGCATTCAGTGCTGCCAAAACAACAGGACATCCATTGAAGTTACTTACCAGAAGGTGGGAAGCAAACTGACCAGAACTGTACAAATGCCCACCTCTGTGCCTGCACAGTAGGTATTTTTATCAGGAAAAAAAAAACAAAAAAAACAAAAAAACCAGAAGCAAGCAACATATACGGCAAGTTATATTACTATGTGGGAAAACCTAAATTTGGGGTTCTTTTTTCTGACATAGGATCATGACGCATTTGCTGCAGAAAAGCGGATCTAAATAGATCCACTTTTCGGCAATCCGTCCTCCCAAAGGTCCGTCACTATTTGTGATGGATCGGAGGGACCCCCAAGTGTCCACACATGCGCGGGGAGGACAGATTCCAGAGGAGAGATTGGAGTGGGTGCTGTGTGGATGCACCAGTACCCATTCCAATCTTTCCCCGGCTCATGCGCTGGCGCCGCTGCCCCCGGAGCCGCAGGACTGGAGCATGGAGCTGCCAGTCACCGCGTGTTTCCAGCGGCAACCAGCGGGCGGGAGAAGGGCTTTGGAAGCAGGCGGTCCTGTTTCTGCCCTTCCCCAAATGGCGGCCACCGGGAATCTGTCTCTGCCCCTGGCTGTGTGCGGAAGCATCCTGCTTCTGCACACATCCAGGGGGAAGTGACAGATGTAAGGCCTGATTTTTCAGGTCTTACATTTAATCTGGATTTTGGCGGCAAAACCGATTTAAAAAACCGGTCTTGCACGCCGAAATGTGGAAGCGCCCTCCGCAAAGAGCGCTAGAAAGCGATTCCAATGAGGAAGGCGTTTAAGGTAAGTGACTTTAATGCGTCTTCTGGGTGGGTTAAACCAGTTTCCACAGTCAATGCAGAAACACCCATAGTGACTTTGCCTCCATATCTCAGGACTATTTTGGGATTGCTACAGACATGTGTGGCAATCCCAATGGTGCCAGGATATTTCCAGGGCTCAGAGGCTGTCTGGATGTGGCCTAACAGTAGTGCTAGAACAATTAAATCCACTGAAATTCTTTATGTTAGTTCCTCAGCAGCAGCTACTGAACAGGCTTAAGGTGACGGGGAGGGCAGTAACTCAACCAACATGCCCCCCCCCCCCGCCCCAGCCTTCCCCAACCCACAGGTCCTGTTGTTCAGCAGCAGTTCTATGTGCAGAATTTTCAACTTGGCTTTTAGCAAGTTCTCTTTATTCCACCCTCATCTCCGCCTTCTCTGAAGCCAGCACAGAAAGGACTACGATTGGGCTACAAATTATTCACATAAGATATCCATTCAGTTTTAAGGAATGCAATCTCAGCAGAGATACCATGAATGCAACCCTCAAGATAATTAAACTATTGTGTATCTCTCCAATAAAATGTATTTTAAACCATATGGCAGGTCTGTACTGCCAGAACATCTGTGTAAGAAGGAAACAAAAGCACTATTTACATAGATGAGGGTTTTCCCCCCACAGTTCAGGTCACTTGCCAGATTTTTAAGAAATTAAAGCCAATATTTCTGTTGTTTTAAAGAATCATATTGACTAGATTTGGATTTGGCTATTATAAGCAGGATTTTAAAAATTAGATACAGTTGTAACAGCCAACATGGTCTTCTCTTCTGTAGCAAAAGAAATTTTGTGATTAAATATTTTAAATCAAGCCAACAAGCGATAATTGCAGATATGAAGAAGCCAACAAGAGATAATTGCTATGGAAGGCAGATATGAAGAAGCAACACCTAATCTTTTTTTGCTCTGTGAGTGTTTGGGATTTATTGAAAACAGCCTTATCTAAGAATGCAGAACAAGCCAATTAACAAGCATCTGACAAATCGATGACGTTACGCCCCCCCCCCCCTGCATTCCAAGTTTAATAGATTAAAAACAAAATTCTTTTCTAATGGGCTTTCCCCCCCCCCAAAAAAAACATGGGACAATGCTTTCTTTGGTTTTCTACAGCCTGTTATGCCTCTAACAGCTATTCACAACCAGTATCAAGTTACACAATGTTTATTTCTGATATGGGATAATGTTATGGATTCTTTACCTTGAAGGTCATAATGAGATGAGTGAAATGGAATTCAGCTTCCAGATCCAACTGGATAGTTACATTTTCTACCCCTGCAGAACAAGAGAGAGAAAGCACAGAGGAAGAAGTTCTAGTATTCCAGAAGATTTGTCAGGAGGAGTATAATTTCATTAATTATTTTTTCCTTTTTTAATGGAGGAGATGATGGGGAAAATTCAGTAGAAACAAAGGACAGCCTTATTCTTTGGCTCTAGCATTAGAAGATAATATAGATCAACATTGAGATTACACATGTTAAAACAGGTCCCTCTGGGGCATATTTGAGGCTCTAGAGATAGACAGACAATACAAAAAGAACACATTTACTCCATCTACAAACCTCTGTTTGTGCATTTTTTTTTGCAGACATGAAAACATCACTCTCAGAGTAAGGAAAACCACCTTTTTTTTTTTATTTGTGTGACAAGCCCCAAAACTCTGTGTGATCTCCTGGATTAACATTACTACAAAAACAAAACAAAACCCTACAACACACCCATTATTTAGTGAAATAAAATTATTATATAATATTTCCCAGAAATTATAAACTAAGTATTTAGTGGGTCCCAGTGACTAGTGTTGCATTCTCATGTAGTGAAAAAAAAATTAGTTCAGTATGTGGCACTTGAATTTCCATCCCATCTTCAAGCCATTTTTTTCTAGCCTAGAGTCTTCATGAGACAAAGAAGAGGCAGACTGGTCTGTGAATAATCCTGCCTGCCAACTGTTTCTGCCAGTGTGGCCCTGGGTGGGTGGGTGGGGGGGCAGGGGGATCTCATTGGGTGCAACTGCCTAGATCTAGGCGACTGCACCCCAAGGAGGCCGAAGACCTGTCCCGGTGCACTGGCAGCAGGCACAGCCCGGATCAGGCTGCCCCAGCTGCCAGAAACCCCCTAGGTGCCCACCGGCACCCAGGGATGTCATGCCCACAGCTGTCCGGCCAGGAGAGTGCAAGTGCTCTACACCCAGAATGCGATTAGGACAGCTCTGGGAGAGGCTGAGATGGTTCCGAACGGAACCGCCCCCCAGCCAATGCGTATGCTCTGTCCCAGAGCTGCCCTAATCATGCAACAGAGTCAGTAGTGCCAATAAGCTGCTAGTAGCCAGTGATGCACTTGCCTTCCATGGTTTTTTCTAACTCTTTCTTAAGTCTATCTAGGCTGGTTGTTGTCACCACTTCTAATTCCACAGACCGATGACTTTTGGGGTGAAAAAATACTTCCCCTCGTCAGTCCTAGTTTTCTGACCCATCAGATTCAGAGTTCCCCCTGGTTTTACTGTTCTGCAGCAGAGAAAATAAATTTTCATTATCTACCTTTTCCACACCATGTGTGATCAGATTACCTCTTAAACACTGTCTTTCAAGGCTGAAGAGGTCTAAACATTGTAAACCGATTTTATAAGTACAGTGTTCCAGCCCTTTGACCATTCTGGTTGCCCTTTTCTGCACTTTTTCCAGTTCCACAATATCCTTCCTGAGGTGTGGTGTCTAGCATTTGCGCAATGTAAAAGTTGTTGTTCTTCAAAAACTTATTGTTTTTTTTAATTAAAAAGATTTTAAAGTACATTTTACACAAAGAGTGCTAGTTATGGAGCTGGAACCACTTTGCTTGGAAGAGAATGAGAAGAATAGGAATGCATCATTAAAAGGTAGTCTCTGAACATCATCTTCTTAATCTCAATGTGTGTGTGTTGGTCCGGGCCACAGAGATTCAACAGTTAAATGTTGTAGCTTTTTATACGGGACAAACATTTTCTTCTGATAGGCCACTGAACACAGATACCAGACATTGATAGTACTTCACATGTTTGCATCGACAAAATTTAGAAGCCTGATTCCTTCCCAGTGGGGGCTTTCTTTAGGACCCATCTTACCCTCTTCCAGACTCCCTCTTGATCATTTTGCACAAACCTACTAATCTGGCTCTTTCAGGATCACTAAGGCAACTGAATTTTATCTCCCAATGTACGTAAGCAAACAATACTGTCATCTCCATTGGGTGGTCAAACATATAGGCAATTAACAGAGAACCTTTAAACTACTTATTTGTATACCGCTTATTTATGAATGTCTCAAAATGGTATAAGACTATAGACTGAAAATGCTCTGCAAAAATATTCTAATGCTCAAAAATGTTAACAAGAATGGAAGGAGGGCAGAAATCAAATGAATCAAACAAAAAACAAAACAAAAAGAACTAATCAAGCTAGGAAGGTCTAGGACCAAGGACAATGGACTCTTTGTTCATTACAGCTAAGAGTCAATTAAATCAGCATGTTCCCTATACTGTGAAAATGATAAGCAATGAGTTAAGGTAATCAAGCTGATAGAATCTAAGGGCTCAGAGCATGGTCCTTTCTGTCATTCATTTGGCAACTACTTGTAGTCATTTCCACACCTTCAACCCTTGCCAGTTTCCCTCTCTGTCTTTTCCCATGCCCCCTTTTCCACCCACCTTCCAGCCGCCATTACTTCACCCTGCCATGATGCTGTTCTTTGTCCTATCTCCCTCAACCCATCCCTGTTCTCAGACAATTGACACGGAAGTGCCTGGAATACAGGTTCACCTTATTGGAGGGAATGGCCTAGCAGTTTAAAAGCTAGACCAGATCATGGCTGAGAATACTGTGTTCAATTCTGGTCACCATATCTCAAAAAGGATATTGTGGAACTGGAAAAGGTGCAGAAATTGGCAACCATAATGATTAAGGGGCTGGAACAGCTTCCTCACGAAACCAGGCTGCAACGTCTAGGCCTCTTCAGTCTGGAGAGATGATGTTTAAGAGGGGACCAGATTGAAGTAAATAAAGTTATGCATGGTATAGAAAAGGTGGACAGAGAAATTTTCTTTTCTCTATCACACTACACTAGAACCAGGGGGCATCTATGAAGCTGATGGGTAGGAGAGTCGGATCCGACAAGGGGAAGTATTTCTTCACCCAGAGAGTCCTCAGTTTATGGAATTTGCTGCTGGATGAAGTGGTAACAGCAAACAGTCTAGATGGCTTTAAGGAAGGGTTAGACAAATTTATGGATGACAGATGTATCAATGGCTATTAAAATGAATGCCTAGGTACATCTTTCAGGCTGGGGGCGGGGGCGGGAAGCAGGATGCTTCTAATGCCATTTGCTGGGATTCAAGAGCAGGAAATGGTTTGTCCTTGTCTCTGCTTGAGATGCCCATGAGTATTTGGTGGGCCACCTGCGTGACGGGACGCTGGGCTAGATGGGCACTGGCTTGATCCAGCCGGGCTTCTCTTATGTTCTTACGTTCTTAACAGTACATTTACTGCTGGAAAATGTCTTCTTCACAGGCGTGTAAGGAGATTGTTTGTTTGACACCCTCTTCCCCCAGACGCCTGGAAGATGAAGAAAAGGGTTGTGTGGATGGGCCTCCGTTTTTACAAAACAGAAGCAGTAGTTACAACAGAGGCATTTGGTTAGCTAATGAAGACCAACAAAGGGCAATCAGCCATATGTTTGGAAAGCTTTAAGCGCACACACGCACACACAGGGCATACCATTTTCTGATTGCCACCATAGCTTGAGGCGGTTTGGGGCAAAGGCTGTGACCACATTTTCAATACGATGGCTGTCAGGGTTGATTGTCTCGTGGAATGGATCCCGCGAATCACAGATGAAACATTTTTTGTCCTCCTGAAATAGAGAAGACAAATATAGTTTTGCCAAGCCTGCTAATCTCTTCTGCACAGCTTCACCAAGTATCAAGATAACCCCTATTTTTATAACCCTGGCAGACATAATAGTGTCCAAAAAAGCACATGGCTTAACTACTGCATTTCCTTCCAGTGATTATTCAAGGAATAGTTGCAGCATTTCCTGTTGCACTACGTATCAGGGATCTAACACTCTTCTTCCTGCCTTTACTACATAGCAACTGATTCCACCATTCAAAGCAGAACCAGCTACAACTGTATGGCAATAGCATCCTGCCCCTACCGAACTCCTAGTATGCCTGGACTTTACTAGAATTCAGCTACCTGCACCTGTGTATGGTAAGATTATGGAATATAGATGTGTATTCATGGGGATGACCATGAGAAGTTATTAATAAAGCACCTGATAAAACTGAGTGAGCTTTAAAACTTAAAATGGCAGTCTACTGATATGTCTTCCCCATCAATTTCTTATAAACAGGCACAGCATAAATTTTAAAGTATATGCACTTAAATATTAGTAACTTGCATTGCATTTAATAGTGCTATGGTCACTGCTACAGGTACAAGAGACAACATTTATGGCTTGCACCAGATATTAAATCCAGGGCTGGCTTTGCATTAAGTTGAAGTCACTCACATAACACTTGAACACTTGATGTAGTGCAGTAGCTATATCTAAGCAAGCCTTCAAGTCAATTGTATATAACTCTTCCAAGCATTCCTGGAAACATGCATTCAGTTGACCTTACATATTTGTCTCCTGCTATTGTTCTCTTATCTCACACTTGCTGTTGCCTGTGAATGTTGCCAGGATATGCAGATGACTCAAAACATTTGCATATCTCTTCCTTCTAAATGTGTAGATAGTGTAATCCAGCAAAGTCAATACTGTTGTGTGAGTCTCTTATTAGGGCTAACCTTGCACCAGTTGCACCAATTGGATCCAGTGGGGCCCCACATGGGCAGTACAGGTTGGCATTTGGAGCCCCATGCTAATAGTTTAGGTCAGCACTTGGAGTGTCAAGGCCTTGAGTTACTTCAGCCATCTGGGATTTTGACCTTCCAGTTGCAAAAGGTCATAAAACAATTGTAAAGTGTTGGCATAGTTCAGACTTGGTTCCTACCTCTGCTAAGAACAACCCTGGTTCATATTTAACCCTGTAGGTGGGTCATTCTAAGAACTACTAGCTCAGCATTCTTGAGACACTTGAAGAAGTAGAGATGTGCACAAAGTCTATTTCCCCTCTTTGATTAGATACAAATTGAAGAGATAATGTTCAGCTTTGAGTTACACCACCACCACCACCCCGCATGAATACAGGGGGCTTCAACTTCATGTGTGAACATGCGTGAATGGAGTCCCCATCTCTTCTTCCCTCCTGTTCTACCTCACGCCCCCTAAACTTTTTGCTGCCGTGGCCTCCACTACATCACCCTCTCCTCCAAGGTTCAACTAGGCTTCCCAGAGGTGCATGCACAGTTGGAGGGTCTGTTCCCATCCAGGAATTACAGGAAATTGTGTAGCAAGGTAGTTAGTAGCACTTGGAGACTAACAGGAGAAGGTTTGGTGGCATGAGCTTTCTACATGGCTATTTCTCTAATATTGACCACCAAGGAAACTGGGTGTAGGACTAGTTGAGTCTTGCAGGAGAGTGCACTGGTGGCTGGATCTACAGGTAAGGGGGCATGGGTGGGGTGGGGAACACAAGGCTGAGGTGGGCAGATCTGGACCTCGTTGTAGCTTCTACAAACCCCTGACGAAGGTCAAATACATTCATTTCATGGGCGAATGTTCAAATTCATATGCGTTGTGAACCTGACTAATATTCATGCATATCCCTACTATCCTTACTCCTATATCAAGTTTGATATTTAACAAAGCAGCAGTTTAGAGAGGGCACAAAAAAGCCAAGACATGAAGCTTCCTTTCTTCGCTTCTGATCAGGAGTAAGATTCTTGGGAAGTTAAGGGTTCATTCCTGAAGTTAACCAAAACATCAATTTTTAAATCATAAATTGGGACTCGGAGCTGGTCACCATGTCATTTTTTTCAAGGTCATGGCGGTTTGATTTAATCATCTGAAATTCTCTGCACAAGAGGTTTTGGAGGGCTAATTCAATAATAGAAAATAAGGTCAAAGTGAGGATTAAAAAAAACTATCAGAATTTGGTACACGGAAGAAAAAATGCAGCTGGAAAAGTTAAATGCAGCTGTTTTTTTTCATTTATCCCTTGAGTGCTATTTTTCCAGTGACAGATGAAAAACCACCACAGTTACTAGAAAGGCTACGAAGTTGATAATCAGGTAGAAGGACCTTGCAAATATGTTAATTATGGATCCAGCCATACTGCTGCTGGTTGGGATGGCACTTCAGGTTCAGTAAAACCAGCATGAGGGATCCATACCTCATCATACACTGTTTATCCAAATGGTACTTGGTTAACATACCCCACTGTGTGCCATCTAGGCCAATTCTACGTGGTTGGCATGGGGTCAGGGCTGGTTGTCACACAAACCACATTTCAGTGATTCACAAATAGGGTCTTTCTGCACTTATACTTAAACTGGTTTATGAAATGGCCCAGGAGCCTCTGTACTGCATGATAACTCAGTTTAAGAGAGGCCCTAACCTCTGCTAGTATGCGCCATCTGCACTGAACAGAGCATAATTTAAATCAGGCAGCCAAAATTGGTGTCCTGCTCCGGAACAGGTCCATCAGCATAAAAGAGAAGGTTCGTGCCTCAGTTCATTCTACTGTAGGAACCAGTTTAGTGGTGCCACAAAGCATGTTTCCAAAATGGGTCCCCCGAGGGCTCTGAGGTCATGAATTTTCATTCTTAGCTATTAGAGCTTTGGAGGCCATCTCTGAAGCTCACACAATCTTCAAGGCCAGCAGGGTGGTGGTGAGGCTAAAGCAGAACAGCCATTGCTTTGCAGAAGTCCTTGTTCCTGTCCAATGCAATCTTTTCCAGTTTAGGGATGGATTGCTAGATCCAGACTGGTTGATCTGGATCAGAGGAGGGAAATGCCAAAAAGCTCAGTTTTTGAAAAAGTACTTCTGTGGCAGCCTAGAGATGACTTAAATATGGTTCGCAGCTGAATGGTGGTATAATTACAATTCACACTGAACCAATCTGTGATGGATTACAGTTTGATGTCAAGGAGGTCTTAAGTATATTCAGTAACTTCATATCTTAGATCATGGCTGGACAAATTATGGCCCTTGAATTGCTGCTGGACAACATCTTCCCCTTTATTCCTTTCCATTGACCAGACTTGCATGGACATATGTAGGAAGGCCGTGTTTTAGCCACTCTTTGTTAACATGAACAGAGTGACTTTTGTGGCTTCTGCCATCTGGAAGTGGCTAATTGGGTGTGTTGCCAGGGCTTGTAGCATTTTTTGAGTCATCTAATACTTCCTTTCAAATAGGTTCCAACAAGCATTTAACTGTGTCTAGAAATCCAGCCTCATGGCCTCAACTGAATGTACACTTAGCCACTTTTTATTATAACCATTTTACCTTGGCCATCTTTCCCACTACTTTCTTGTTGAGAGCTCACGTTTCTCATAAAGTCACCGTTGTTATTGCTTGGTCCAAACGGTCTTTGTCCCTGCTCTGGATGGTAGGTTTTCAGAACTAAACTACCATCAAACTACCATACCTTATCTTGTCCCCACTTGGAAGAGCAGAAACATTTTCACAATTATCCCTTAGGGATAACTGTCTCAGACTGAGTTCTCCCAAACTTCTCTTGTCTTTCCCCATGGAGGCAGGTTTCTTTCTTTCTTTCTTTCTTTCTTTCTTTCTTTCTTTCTTTCTTTCTTTCTTTCTTTCTTTCTTCTCTGAAAACCTGTTTACTTAGATCTACTTTTAGTACCACAAGATATTTTATTAGAGAATATAGCTGAAGAAGTCGTCTAGATAGCCCTCATATTATACCTGAAGGCAAAATCAATCAATGTTAGCTAAGATATCTAGGGGAAAGGGTGGTAGCTCAGTGGGGGGATGGCTATAGCTCAGTGGTAACACAAGTAGCCTGGAAAGAAGAGAGTTGCCGGTTCAATCCCCAGCCGCTCTTCAGAAGTAGGCCATGGCAAACCACTTTTGAATTTCTGTCAAGAAACCTGCATAGTGGTGCCCATGGAGACACCCATGGAGACAACCAGTAGTTGGCCATGACTCAACGGGACCAAACAACAACAACAAGGTATTTAGACACAATACATTGTAAATGCATTAACTATAATATCCCCATACTTTAAGACAAGCAAAAATGCTAGTAACTGAAATGGTTTGAAATTATTTCTTTAAATTGTGGCACTTGGTACTAGAACATGCCTGAAGGCAGCCACAGCCACAGAACCTTGTCCCTAATGAAGAAAATCCTATGCTTATAAGAATTAACCCTTGGGTGAAAAAAATCAGTAGTCATTAACAACTGGTATAAATTTTATTAAAATTAGAAACAGCACCATGACCTACAAGACTTATTGGCTGCTTATTCTTGATGGTAGCGCAAGCCTTCTTCCTGGCCCAAGTGTGTGCTACAACTCACAAGTTGTGAGGGTTGGTGTTTCTCCCAGAGCTGAAGAACAAAAGTTTCCCTGGCTTCAGTGTTTCTGCCTGGGACCATTAAGGAATGTGTAGGAAATGGCTCGGGAAATGACCCATTTTCTGTGTGTCCCAAAATAGGGCTGAGCAGAGAGCATGTGAATTACTGTGGCTTCCATCCTTCCTTGCAAGGCAGACGCAGAAACAAATTTATGGTGCTTGCAGGAATGTCTTCCCACTCTGTAAAAAGTCTACTTCTAGCCTCTGGACTGGGCTGAGGTCCAGTGGGCCCAAGAACATCAATCACTATGCCCGTAAAGCCCTTTCTGTATGGACTTTTTTGCCCATGCAGATACAGCCACTGTCTTGTAAGTACACATAGGAATACATTCTAATTTATTATCTATGGCAATTCTGTTCCAGTAATGCAAATAAAGAGCACTATCAATTCAATTAAAAATCCCTCAAAGTCAATGTTTACATCATTGTGGTTTTTAAAGTCATGTTTATAATTTGATGTTAAGACTATTTTCACATGTGATGAAAAAAAAATAATCCCACTTCCACCTGGCCTAAAATAAAGTTTTTATTGATTGATTATAGTCGGAGCCAATATCCACTGATTTGGTAACCACAGTTTCAGTTAACCAAGGTTACCGCATCAGCCCAGCCCACACCCCCTGTGGGCACCATAAGGGAAAAGCAGCCAGAACCGGAAGGCCTATTTCGGTCTCCAGGAGGCCTATTTCAGCCTCCGTAGAGTGTTGGAATAGGTGTGTGATGCCAACGGAGCCCATCCCAAAATGTATGGGGGCACATGGGAGGTGGGTGGGAGGCGTCCGGTGGCACACCTATTCCAACACTTTCTGGAAGCTGAAATAGGCCTTCCGGAGGCCAGAAAAGCACTTCCGGTTCTGGAGTTGCACAACCCCTGAACTGGAAGGCCTGTTCACAATTATCCATGGTTTCAGGAAACCATGGTAGGAGCCTAATGGCTTTAGCCTGGCTTGCAATTCATATCCTCAGCAGATAGGGGGGGTCCGACTGTATTTGTATTTCTATCCCACCCCATACCCGAAGGTCTCAGGGCAGGATACACATTGCTACATTATAACACTTGAGGGATAATTCAATAATCCTAAATTCAAACTGAAGGTATTTGAAAATACACAAGGATTGTATATGCCACACTGCATTATTCACTTGGGCAGCTGTCTAGATAAATTTTACATGCCTTTAATTCATTTGTTTTCAAATTAATTCAATTTCAGTTGTTACTTCTGCTGCAGTCTTCTACTGTCTACTTAAGAAAACCCTTTGAGTGCACCAGAACATATCTATTTTGGGATAAACCACTTGCTGATGAAGCTTTTAAGAAAGCACAAACTAAGGGTGTTCTTCCACTGTCACTAGAAGTACCCATTAAGTACCCATTAATGGGTACAAAAATGCCATTACGTGCCCATTAATGGGTACTTAATGGGTACTTTTAGTGACAGTGGAAGAACACCCTAAATCATACTAATGAAAAGTGAGTCTTGTTATCTAGTATGCAGATTTCTTCCCATTTCTAATAGACCATCCATATCATAATGGCATACTATGGCTTTTTCCCCGTGCAATCCAAGAGTAGGATCTGTATCATTTGACCCATCAAGCCATGACTTAAACTTTGGTCCTTTTGGATCTACATCTGGATCAGCTGATCTGGATTGCAGGGAGGTTTGGGCCGGATCATCACCATCTGCACTGATCCGATCATGTTCACCAGAGATCTATATCAAGGACCTCTTAATCCAGATTTTGCTCCATTTAGTGCAGACGGAGCCAGATCAGCAGGGCATGGAGCCTCCTTGACCTGCATTACTTTGTGGATGGGAGGCCCAGAAAGTAGACTACAGAGCTCCTTGAATCAGATCAAAGGTAAGTGCAGAAAAAGCTTTCATTCTGCAGCTGTTCTTGAAAATCAAAATATTTTGGGCCAGAAGCTTCTTAATGGTGGCATGACATTCCCTCTACCCATACTACATCTTGTTACCTGTTCTTTTGGCGTGACTTCATTTTGGACCTGGTCACAGACGAGTTTTAGGATGACCTGAGTTGTTCTGCAGGACATATTCAAGCTAATATGAATTGCAAGCCACGCTAAAGCCATTAGGCTATCCTAAAATGCAGTCCTCTTTAAACAGCACTGCTGACACAGACTGAGGCCGGCCTGGAATTCCAGTCCAGCTTCCACGACCTCTTGTTTGGGTGATGGGATGGCCTAAAGGAGGCAGAATGTGCTGTGGTAGGTGGTGCCCAGTATTTCCTTTGGCCAATCAGCACCTGCAGAGTTTGTGAGGCACCTCCCCTTCAGCCAATTGGCATGCGTGGAGTTCATGAGGCACCTCACCCTTTCCTCAGTTTAGGGGTATAATAATTTAAAAAAAATTAATTGCAAGGAAAAGAGAAGGACATAAAAATGGAAGGGTGTTTGGGGGGAGCAGGCTTAAAAAAGAACTGCAAACACACACCCTCACCTCCCTTGAGTGACATGAACAGCATCCAATCGGAAACAGGATAGATGTGATGTAGGAAAAGGGGTGGGGAGCCAAGGGCTCCGTGGAGGAACGTCAGACCGAACTCTGTAGAGATGTGTGACCAACGCAGCCAAAGGAAGGGTTGGCTTCTGTCAATCCACGACTGACCAGCACTGGTGCAAATTAAATCTGAATTAGTTAACAGGCCGACCTGATCGGGACTCGTGTGACCAGGGCCTTTGTCAGTTAAAAACCAGCCCAAGAATGGGAGGCATGAATCTTGCATTAGAGAGAGAAGGCCCGGTATTAACGTATAATTTTGGAGTTTGAGATAAGAGTTTTTGCTGGTATCTTGGCTGGAATGCCAGAAAGGAAGGCTCATCCTCTTAATAATCCTGGGAGAAGGCAACCTAGTGCATTCAAGGAGCAAAAACAAACAAGGGCAGGAAACAGGAGGACACATGCAACTGTACAAACAAAATCTGAGCCCCAGGGATGCAGTCTGTTTCCTCTCAAGACCTAGACAGCACCAGATGTTTTTACTTATCTAAGGAGGGTGTGGGGCTGCTTGGCCAGCCAACAGAAAAATAAGGGGGGGGGTTTTAAAACTACTGCTGCCAATTGTTGTCCAGCTACAGTCAATTAGATGCTCTTTCGCGGATACCCCCTTTTCGCTAGGACTTACCTGGAGGTGGCTCACAATGCAGTATGGTTCAGGCTTTTGGAGCCCACACGTGGAGGTGACAGTCAGCTTATCAGCACGGCCAATCAGCAAGTCTCCTGTGGCGGGATAGCAGCTTCCCTCAGCACATCCATAGCTATACTCTGGTTCCTGGGCCGTTACAATGGCCCAGAGGCCTAAAATAAGGGAGAGAATGATAAGTTCAAAAGTTTAGTAGAGAGAAGAAGAAGGCTGTATTCAGACATAACAAAGGGGGCACCTCATAAGTGCCCCAGAGAGACACTGGGCCTGTTTGCACTAAGATGATCAGGGTGACTTTGCCCAATCTGAGATGGAGCATAAATAACCTATGGTATCACCTCTGACCCAGAACAAATGTGAACACTCCTGAGGGGGCAAAATGGTGTGGCCTCAGCTCTGCAGTCATGCATTATGTCACTGCATTGCCAATTGCCATAGCAACAATCCATTCTGGGACTGTCTGAACTTCTGGAGCTGACAGGTAGGTGTAGGTGAAGTTGGTGGTTGCAACAGTGCTCACTGTGCAAAGGCTGGCCACCATCCCTGAACTTAACATCTGTGGGACACTATGCACTAAAGTCTACTGTGTGTCTCTCATCTCCCCAACCTTCGCTAATCCACCTTTTCTAGCCTAGAATGTTCAGGAGAGGGAGGGGGAAGACTGATGTTCACTGCATCCCACCTCAAAGGTTTCTGTCAGGCACCTCAAAGATGCTTTATTCTGCTCTGACTAGAGGTGTGCACGAATGCAATTTTTGGATTCGATTCAAATCAAATATTTGAATGTTCACATTTGAATGAATAGAGAAAAAACTAATGCATTCAAATTCGAATCTGATTTGAATACATTCATATCTATTCGTACAAATATTTGATTTGTATTTGAAGATCGAATGTTGACAACATTTGTATGTGTTTGCATGCATCCGTATGCATCCGTACACATCCCATTTTTATTACATACGCATCCCATTTTCATCCAGTACGTATCTGTACAAATGCGTACGGATACGTATGTAATGCATATGTATCTGTACACATAGGATTGTCCAAATAATCCATACGAATGATTCAAAACACTCAAATTCATTCAAATGTTTGAAAAACATATAGACATTGGACTCAAATTCGAATGTCCAAATTCGAACAAATTTGATTGAATTTTGAATGTTTCGGATATCTTACACATTTCTAGCTCTGACTCATTACAACTGAAATATTATCCACGGTGAGAACAGCACACCATGATTAGAATTTCGTTATACAGTTTTCAAATATTGTACTCCCATTCTGTTTGTGATGGTTTGATTTCACCAGAACGGTGGAAAACCAAACCTGAACATGGTGAAGGACCTGATGAGCAATGTTTTCTGTTTTCCTCTAGTCTCCCAGAAGTCCTCAAATCTGGGTGGGAGTTCCCCCACAAGTAACTAGGGGATGTCACCCTTATGCCTTCACAGCTATGTATAAAACTTTCTGGTCTCAAACTCGACAGGTTTTAATCTGCTCTCAATCCAAGTCAATCTGGATCCGCTGCAGATGTGACTGGCACAACCGCTCTCCCACCTCCCCAATTTAACAAATGTCTGAACCATTCGTACAAATGTCCAGAAACATTCGTATTTCCACAAATGTCAATGTACGAATATCATAACATTTGGTTTGTGTACAAATGCCTGAATTCATCTGAATAACAAATGTTACGAACATTCGGGCACAGCCCTAGTTAAATCTGTGCCAGATTTAAAATTCATAATGTCATTAAGACAAAAGACCCAAAATACTATGTTGGCACTAAATATGCCATCACCAACCCACCTAACAGGTAGAGTATCTGAGTGGCACAGTCATGTGCTGTTTACAAAAGAAGAAGATGGGTGCCCTTCAGCATCACCACATTACAGTACAGCCACGTCTTTTTCACAGCCTCTTTGCTCTCCAGTGTATTATACTAGTTTTCTACACACAGTGTTATAGCTAACATTGGATGAGACTGGCTTTTTGCTAGAGACTCAGTAAATAAAGATCAACCATTGCTGGCCCAGGCACTCCCAGTCTGGGTGGCCGCTAAGCTTTGAGTTCTGTGTTGAAGTCTGTCTCTGGTTTTGGCCCCAGTCTAGCTCATATGTCGAAGCTCATTTGTGAAAGCACACTTTGGACCTGCAAATGCTTTTGTGTTTTTCACTGAAAGCACTACAACCCTCCTTATTGCTCCTTTCTCTCCCCAAGTTCCACAGCCTCCAAATCTACGTACATTTCCCATCCCTTACCAAACCTCACAACATCCATGTATTCCTCTTCTCCATTCTCCCAACTCCTTACTTGGGGCCTGCAGAACAGGACTAGCTTTAGCATCTGTGGGGGTGGGGGGTAAAGAAGGAGTCAAGACGCAAGAGGGGCAAACCAGGAGGCAAAGCATAGTGGCACGGCGAGGGTCAGGGGTAGTCTGGGGGCAGGAATGAGGCACAGCAAGGGAGGTGCAGGGCCGACTAAGATCTCTTATGAGCCTCACCCCACTCCCCCTTGCTGTGCTGTCTTGCCACACCCACTATCCTATCGTCACACCGCCCCATCCCATCCTATCCCAATGTACCCCACCCCATTGCCCTGTCTTGCCACACCCTCTGTCTTGTCCTCACCCTGCCCCACCTTACTATCCTGGCACACGCACTGTTCTGTCATCAACCTGCCCCACCTGCCCCCGCGTCCACCCCACCCCTGCCCTGCCTCACCCTGCCCCACTGCCCTGCCCCACTCACTATCCTGTTATCACCCCACCCCACCCCATCCCACTGCACCCACCCCACCCCATCCCACTGCACCCACCCCATTGTCCTGTCTTGCCACACCCTCTGTCTTGTCCTCACCCTGCCCCATCCTACTGTCCTGCCCTGCCACACCCACTGTTCTGTTATCAACCTGCCCCACCTGCCCCCGCATCCACCCCACCCCTGCCTTGCCCCTACCTGCCCCACTGTCCTGCCCCCACTATCCTGTTTTCACCCCACCCCACTGTCCTGCCCCACCCACTATCGTGTTTTCACCCCACCCACCTCACTGTCCTGTCCTGTCCTGCCACGCCCACTGCCCTGTCCTCTCCCCACTCTGCCTCACTCCACTGTCTTGCCCTACCATATCCACTGCCCTGCCTTCACCCTGTCCCACATTGCCTTACTCCACTGTCCTGCCCTGCCCAACCCACTACCCTGTCCTATCCTCACCCTCTCCACCCCACTGTCTTGTCCTACCACACCTACTGCCCTATACTCCCCTACCCTGCCCCACTGCCCTCACTTTGTCTCACTCCGTTGCCATGTCCTGCCACTTTCCAGTTGGGTGTTGGTAGGATGGAGGCCCAAGAGACTGGAAAGGTAGAAATTGGGCTTCCCAGAGCTGATGGGGGCTGGGCTGTTGAGGCACAGACACTGTTGGTATAGGGTCCCTCTCCCACCTTCAGCTCCCAAACTGTCCAAGCTGTGAAGTTCACGAGGTGCTAGTAGGGATGTGCATGAATTTTCAAAAGTATTTGAAATTAGATCAAATTCGTCCAAATTTCGACATTCAAATCGAATGTCCATAAATTCAAATTTAAAGATTTGAACAAATTTTGGATCTATTCATTCAAATTATCTGGACATTCTTATGCGTATGGATTCGTACATGATGCGTACTTGGAGATACGCATACTTCCCACATCCATATGCATTTGTACGGATCCACATGGGACAAAAACAGGTTGGATACGCGATAACTACGGGATGCATACTGATGTGTACGGTTGCATACAGGATGAATAACGATACATACAGGCACATATGAATGTTGTCGACATTCGCAAGTGCAAATTCAAATTGAAAATTTGAACAAATAGATTCAAATTTGCTTAATTCAAATCGAATTTGGTTAAATTAGAATTTTAAAGATTCGAATCGAATTGAATTTCTAATCGAATCCTGGAAATTGCATTCATGCACACCCCTTTATCTCTGCATTAACATGTGTAGAATTTTACAGTGATGCTGACTGCCTCCTTCACTAAACAGGAAAATCCTTCCTTGACATATGTGCTATTTGCTGCCTGAAATCCAGTCTCTTCTCACCAGACAATAAATGCCACTAAACCCCAAATCTCTGAGTTTTGAGCAGAAATGGGAATGAAAATATTTCGGGTCGTTTCCTGTCTCCGGAGGGGTAGCCAACCTACCAGAAATGCTAAGGCAGAAAAATGCGCCCAGATGTGCTCTTCTAACTGAAAAAGGAAAGAAAAACGCCACCAGTTTCCCCCCCCACACACACAGACACACACACACACACAGCTGCTTCTCCTTAAAACCCCTTGTCTTCTTTCAACCCTCCCTGTCCGGCGGGGTGGGGAACACAATCCAGATGCACTGGGGCCATCCAGTGCCAGAGAGCAGGCAGGCAATTAAAGCCATATGGCGCCAGACGAACTAGCTTTCCAAATCCATGCCTCCCGCTCTTATATACTCAGGGAAGAATTGTGTTATGCTCAACATGGAACAGCAGAAATCCAATGATGGTGGGGTCCCAACAGTTCCTTGGGAAAGGGATCCTATATCCCTTTCCTTGGAACTTACTCCCCAGTAGAAACACTTAGCCTTCTGTAACCAAACCCATCAGATTTAGCACTTGCATGTGGGTGTGTATATATTCTAAGAGTTTCATGGAACGGGATCATTCATTCATTTCACTTATATCCGCAGGGGCTTAGAGCAACTCTCTAGTTTTTAGATTGCATGTTCTATAATCTTTGGGAGCAGGGGATCCGTAGGGTGCAAAGAAGTTTTGTTCTGACCTCGAAGACAACTTGTTGGGGTTTTCTTTTTATTTCTCTGCAAGGAAGAATTAGATCTACTGGTACAATCTTATGCACATGGACTGCTCTGATGGAGGTCCTGTTAAACTCAAAGAGACTTACTCGCCATAAAAGCAATCCTTTTCATGGGCCTCATAGGGGGTTCTTGTCTCCACTTAAAGCGTGTAGAATGTAGCGCCCTAGTAAGTATCAATTCCCACTTCCAGATAGCTACATGGAAACCAAAAACGTGTTTTTGCCTGAACATTCAAGTCTTAAAAGTGAAATAAGCAATGGATTTCGAGTTCAGAGGCGGTCTAGAAGAAGACAATAGCCAACCAGCTCTGGTGCCAAGAAAGTTACCCGGAATTGGCTCTGCCGGTCAATATAGGAGTCGATTTTGACTCAGCCTCCCCTTTCACCTCCAAAAGGAAGCTCTTAGTTGCAAGCATCACTGATGAAAGAAGCCGCAGGAAGCAAACCCACCCCACCCCCCAAAAAAGGAAAAACACAAAGCGCTGGTGGAGATTGCGTAATGGGAAGCGTGAGCATCGGCATGTGTACGCATAAGTAAGTGCTAGGAATGGCACCGGGAAAGGCACTGGGATATCCACAGTCTTCATCTATTTGCCGTTTTGTCCCAGGTGTGCTTATTCAGAAGCCAGCCTTTTACGAATTGACACCCAAAAATGGACCCGCGGTTACTGTCTTAGGGACAGGCACGTCCCCGTGTATTCAGCCTGGGGCAGATCCAGAAAGACTTAAGAACCCAAGAACCTAAGAGGAGCCCCGCTGGATCAGGCCACAGCCCATCGAGTCCAGCATCCACAATGGCCCACCAATTGCCCCTGGGCATCTCAAGCAGAGACAAGGGCAGACCTTCTCCTGCTCTCCAATCCCAGCAAACGGCCTTAGGAGCATCCTGATTGTCCCCACAGACTTACTCCCTGTGACTTGAGCCAAATGTCCCACAGAATGGGCATCTCGTTTATAAGCTTACTGGGACTTAAACTCGTGTAAATGAAAACCTGAACAGCAGGCGCTTTGATCCTGCAGGGGAGTACAGTGAATGCCAGCAGGAGAGGATTATCTGCAACACCCCCAACCCCCTCCTGCTATCTCCCCATCAAGGAAGGGAGGAAGAGATAAGCGAAGAAGGCGAAGCAGGGATGGAACTTGAAGAAGATAGGCAAGCCAGGAAAGAACATGACCAAACTCAGAAAGGATAGATAAAGGCTGCTCACTGCCTCCCAAAGTTCAGGCTAGCAGAGCTGAAAGGAGTCAGGCAAAAAAATGCTTGGAAGAAGAAACCAGGGCTGGGGGGGGTCACACCTATGGTTTAATCCAGCTTCGGTCCACTTTCAGAGCGAGAGAACACATCAGCAAAGTGACCAGTCCTTTTCTTTCCATGTTATCTATCGCAAAGGGGAATGGGCACACCTAAGGTTTAATCCAGCTTCGGTCCACTTTCAGAGCGAGAGAACACATCAGCAAAGTGACCAGTCCTTCCCTTTCCAAGTTGTCTATAGTAAAGGGGAACTTTCTGAGTTATTTAAGGGGAAAAGAAAAACAGCTTGTCACTTTGCTGATGTGTTCTCTCGCTCTGACAGCGGACTGAAGCCAGATTAAACCTTAAGTGTGACCACAGCCCAGGGCGCTGCTCCCATGGAACGACAACCAGGACGCTGATGGTATGATAAGAGAAAGAGAAAGAGACATACAGAGGGGACAAGGAAGATGCTCCATTACCTAGGGCGCAGCAAAGTTGCACCTGGACGAAGCCCATCGCATTCCTTCGCGGGGAAAGAGAAGGTGTCCAGTCGTTCACCGGCCGCTGTGCTTTTCCTGCTCTCTCGGTCCACGCGCAGCTTTGCACTCCTTGCGCCTCGAGTCCTTTTCTCCTTCCTTAAAGTTCTTCCCAAGCCGATTGCACAAGCCTGTCAATGGGAGAGAGGCAGAGAGAGAGGAAATTCGCCCACCCTGTCCCTCCACCGCGCAAGCGCCAAGGGTAGAGGGGGCGCGCCAAGCGCGCCAGCAATCCGGGCTGGCTGCTTGCTTTGCTTTGCTTTGCTTTGGGGAGGGCGAAGGGACCCTCGAGGGTCGGAAGGGGAGCAACTCTGTCCTTTGTCTCAGCTGCATTATGACAGCTGTTTACATTGCAATCGGGCTAAGAGCTTCGCGCCTTCAGGTTATTCCTGGTGCAAATATTTAGGCGCACACGGAGACGGGCTTCACTTGGCTATGAGCGCTTGGCTCTGGGCAGCTCTTTAATATATACACATTATATCTACATTTACCTGGTCCAGTAAGAGTTTGGATTCCAGGCAGGCAAGCCTGCACACAGGCCGAGACAGAGGGCTGCTTTAAAATATTAAGGGGTGTTTTTCCACTGTCACTAGAAGTACCCATTAAGTACCCATTAATGGGTACAAAAATGCCATTACGCTGGAACCTTGCTCATATGAGGAAAGCAAACCAATGGGCGTCACAAGGGGCTTCGGGGCTGTGGATGAACCTAGAATTTACCCTATGTCAGTTGTATGCTTTTTTTTTAATTTTATTTTTATATTTATATCCCGCCGCCCTGTAGCCGAGGGTCTCCTGGCGGCTAACAACCTTTAAAATTGAACATATAAAACTATATCAAAACAATAATAACAATACAATAGCTAACAACCAACTAAAACAGTGAAAACAGTGAAACAGTTGAAACAGCTTTCCCTCTGAACCGCGACACGTTCCTGTTGCCGGTTCTGTGGGAATCAGATAATGTAGGCTGCGTCTCATTCCACCCATGAGAGACGTGCCAGGAGGCGCTTCTGTCAGAGCAGGCCGTCCTTGTGGCTTTTGCAAGGAGTTATGCCGTCTCCGAGGCTGTCGTCGAGGCTGCCAAAGTGCAACAGGCCTGCACATGAACGTGGCACTCTTCGCTGTGGCGAGGGTTTGGCTCTGTGCACGCAAAGAAGCTCTGGAGCAGCTTGGTGCACCGTGTGGAATGGCATAACAATACCATTCCACCGCAGTTAAGTTTGGGCACTGTATTGGTACGACAAGGATTCGTGCTCCAGTTGGTCCAGCCCTGGACCATCTGAATTGCCACAGCAAAAGTCACGTGCCTGGCCATTGCCGTGGTGATTGCAACCCGGTGCACAATTGCAACCGTGCCTCCTCACAGCTTTGCGCTCACACGTGGGACGGATGCTGCCAACCGGGAGTATATGAGCTGCACCTGGTCAAGCTGTGGAGCAGCTCTGGGACATTTCTGTATTCTCTAGGGTGGCAGATCACTACCCAGTGTTCTGGAAGGGTAAGGGTGAACAGGTCCCACAGAAACCTTGGAGGGGGATTGAAGTCCCTCCATGCACTCTTACACCCCTTTGGCACAGGAGGTGGTGGAGATAAGCAGGTTTTGATAGCCCTCTAATGCATTGTGAACACCATGCAAAGATGCATCTATAATGGTTTGTTGCATGACCCTCAATGAAAAAAGCACATATCTTTGCAATGCATAGAAACAGAAGGACACGTATGAACTTCTTTTTTATAAGAAGTTTTCTACCCTGTTTTTCTCACCCATTCAAGGGGACTGAAAGCGGCTGACAAAGTTTTTCTATTCTTTTCCCCACAACAGAATACCCTGTGAGGTAGGCTGGGCTGTGAGAGTTCAGAAGATTGCTATGACTAGCCCAAGGTCACCCAGCTGGCTGTGTGGAGGAAGAAGAAGGGTTGGCTTTTCTACCCCACTTTTCTCACCCATTTAAGGGGACTCAAAGTGGCTGGCAAAGCTTTCTATTCTTCTCCCCACAGCAGACACCCTGTGAGGTAGGCGGGGCTGTGAGAGTTCAGAAGGAGAGCTGTGACTAGCCCAACGTCACCCAACTGGCTTCATGGAGGAGAGAGGAATCAAACCCGGCATTCCCAGGTAAGAGTCCAGCTCCCTAACTACTAAACCAAACTGGCTCACATAAGGCAATCAAATGTGATTAAAAGTGTTTTCTGGTCACTGTGTCCCAGAAATTGACATGTCAAACACCAGTATTGAAGACCTAGAAGCCACTTTTAATGTTGTCCGTGGAGAAAAGCCTTTTAAGGGCCAGCAATACTGCCAATTAGCTGGTGTATGATCCTCAACAGAGGTTCAACTGTTTAGCGGTCTAATTGATTAATGTTTATAGCATTTAAGCGATGTGAAGCATTTTTGTAGGCTTGCCAAAATCCTGCTTTGAACAGCTTGATTGAGTACCCCACCTCACAGATAATGCCACAGCCGCACCTAAGGGGGCTGCCTGTGCAATCCACACTCCTCATGTGCAGGGAGATGTTTATAGTCAAGGTGGGGGAAGAGACAATTGCCCACTGGCTTGGCCACCCACATTTATGAGAGCTGAGTCATGAAGGGTTTTAAAACTCACAGGCAGCCAAAGCTAATTAACTCTTTGTGGAGACAGAAAAAGAAGCAATGCGTCAAGCTCACTAATGAAAACAACTTTCCACTCCTTGAAGCCTATATAGGTGGAATCTGGGATCTAACCTCAGATGCAGTTTCCTGGAGATTGCTATTACCTTCTCCAAGAAACAAACTCACTGTAAATATTTCAGACTTGAAGCATAATATGGATAAGCATTTTCCAGGGAAGTAACTATAGTACGTAAGTCTGCCGACTATCCCAGCAAAGACTCTTTAGTACCTTAAAGTAGTACCTTAGTAGTCTTTAGTACCTTAAAGACTAATGTTTCTTTTTTTTCTTACTAGATACTTCCTCAAGCAGATCATGACTTAACTAGATCTTGCTACAATAGAGGTAGTAATAGGCCTTTATAATTTTTAATTCTAGGGATATAGCAAATATATTGAGATAGAGGGCTTACTGACTTAAGCTTGACTTAAGACACCCAAAGATCTTAGGATATGGGGTGGGATATAAACATCTCTAGTAGTAGTAGTAGTAGTAGTAGTAGTAGTAGTAGTAGTAGTAGTAGTAGTACCAATAATAATAATATGGATAGGGTGCTGTTATGGGGTGGGTTAGGACAACAGCTTATGACATGATAGTTCAACTGTGGCTCTGCGTTCCAAAACTTACTGAACCACTGCTCCCATAAGCCTTAGCCAGCACAGTCAATGGCAAGGAGAGATGCACGTTGTAGTTCAGCAGCTTCTGGAGGGCCACCATTTATTGATTAATTGCATTTGAGCCTAAATGCTTTGCTCGCTGTTCTTAGCTGGACCACTGTAGCCCATTACATCAGACTGCCATCTGTGAAGGCTCCTGCTTCAGTAAGCGCACCTTTGCTGGCTTTATGGGCCTTTCTGCACTTATCTGTGCAGGTCTGGATTGGGCAGGGGCTAGTCCAGATCTGCTCTGGACCAATCCCGGTGCTGGCCCTCAACCTCATGTGCGTTTTGGAGCTGATCACCACTCTAAAGTCTGAGATGGAATGCCCTGGAATCAGTAAGCAAGGGAGTCTAGATAGTCCTTGGATAACAATAACAACTAGAAACTTACACAGGAAGATTGGAAGACACAGCAAACCTAGGTTTCCTGGCACACTAGATGCATTATAACACCAGTTAATACAGCAGCCTCTTGAGGAATCCCTTGGGCTGCTCATCACATCTCTTTTCTGATTGCCAGTCAGCATCACTCTACATTACAACACTCTGACACGTTTGCACCTCTATTTACACACAAAGCCTCAACGATCATCATTATACTGAACTTGTCACATCATTGCCATTTCTTTTTGTTATTCATACACATTAGCTTGCCTATAAACTGTAGGTCTGTCTATAGGCACTTCACTCTATAAGCTTTGGGTCTTTTTGCATTTACCTGATGGAATGGAACTCTTCCCGAATGCAATTTTTGGGATTCGATTTGAATCAAATACCCAAAAATTCAATTTGATTTGAATGTTTAAAATTCAAATCTAACCAAATTTGAATCGAATTAAACAAATTTGAATCTATTTGTTAATTTTTTTATTCAAATTTGCACTTACCAATGTTGACAACATTCGTAGATGCCCGTATGCATATTGAATATTCCCTTGGTCTGTACACATCTGTACGCATCTGTATGCATCCTGTAGTTATCCCATATACAACCTGTTTGCATCCCGTACGGATCCATACAAATGCATACGGATGCAGGAAAGATGTGCATCTTGTATGCATCGTGTACAAACCTGTACACATATGAATGTCTGAATAATTCAAATGAATAGATCCGAAATTTGAAGTTTGAATCAAAATTTTAAATTTGAATTTAAGGACATTTGATTTGAAATCAGATGTCAAAATTCGGTCTATCTGTTCGAGTTTTGAATGCATTTGAATATTCATGCACATCCCTGGTGTTTAGGATGCGCTTAGTAAGGTCCCATGCTACTTCCTGGTGCAAATGCTGCATGGGGAAGAGGTACCTGTGCCTGCACAGTCATGTGCCACATTGGGATTGCTATAGCAATGTCCTGCCACATGGCAGAAGTTGGCAAGGCTGTTGCTGTGCTGATGCAGATGGTCTGGGACGGTGCCAGTGCTTGTGGTGTGAACAGCAGCCACTGTCCCTGATCCTTACTTCCGGTGGGATGCTATTCCACTAAAGTCAAGTGCAAAAGGCCCATGGCAACTGCAGGTTTTATTGGTAGTGTTTTATTTATTGAATATATTCATGGCTGGCTTTGGGCTGATTGAACTGATTGGACCTAGTTGGTGTCCATGCTAACAGGGGTCCACATGGCTCCATGTTGTCCCTGTTCCTGCCACATTGAGTAGCAAAAGCTGCTTCTGGAGTAGACGCACACACAACTGCATAGTTAACAAAGATTGTTTTCCTTCACCTGCATTGGAATGAACAAACATTGTCTCTCACCATTTATTGCTTGATAGCGTCACTCACTTCTGAATGTGAGCAAGTCTCCCATGAAAGAAGATAAATGCAGATACCTTGAGATGAGGGCGCAGACAACCCAATATGTAGGTTACTTTCTGCACTATTAAAACAATGTGGACTTTGGCTTGGAACCATTTGTAACAGAAAAAAGAACAGCTTTGTTTCATCTCATCTCAGTCTAATCAGGTTGAAATCTTAATCTTACAAATAGCAGATGGTGTGGAAAAGGAATCTCTTGATTCCTTGCTTTAGGTTCTAGTTTGTACAAGATAAATCCAAGATAACGTTCTTCAGGGATGCTAGCCTAGCCATTTTCTTTGGCTCCATCCAGACAGGGCTAATATAGCACCCTTACAGCGCTACTATGGTGGGGTCACCTCTCATGTTGTAGGCAACTCCACCATAGCCCCGTTTCCCACCACCCTAAAAAGTGCAAAATACCATTGCTGGAAAATTCCAGCACTGGTTTTCCAGCAGTAGCACTTTCTGGGCTAGTCACTTACCTTCTGGGTGGAGCCATGATTGTAACTCTGTCCTGTGCATTTGCATGGAGGCTCATCATACATGTGTGGTGGCAGTGACACAGACACATCTGGGAATTCGACAGCAGCTGCATTGCCCAGATTGCATATCATGAAAGCATGCAAAGACCTACACTGTTGCTTCTTACTGCTACATCTGGCTGCCTTCTGCAAGCAGCCTTTGTGAACTAGTTTTCAACGTGCAGGAGGGTAAATCTCAGTGGTTAGAGTAAAGTCGATTTGAGTGGCACATGGTGCTGTCAAAGCTGACATCCCTCTTGAAACTCAAGACTGAAATCTTTGAAACTGCAGCTGAAGTACATGAAATATCAGAGACTTTGGGCAAAGAACCCCATGGATTCTAAGTACTCAGTGATGCCACTAGACCAAATGGACTCTTCCTTCTGCAATTAATCTTGAATGGACAGCTTTGTACACTACCCTCACTCATAGAAGAAAAATTCCCTTTCTTGACTTTTAAAAACCAATGGCACAATCTGTAGACACACCACTTTCCCAAAACTCCAGTTCCGTGACAAGTAGGCTCTTATGAAGCCTTTCTAAACAATGGCTGCAATTGTTGGAACAAGACACAGCATTTTAAATGTAAGATCAGAGTTGTTGGTTGGGGGAGGGGGGAATGTGGGGTCAGTCTCTTTATAATGATCTAATTGACCACAGAGGTCATAGATGTTAGAGCTGGCATGCATTTTGCCACTGGTCCCAACACCAAGTCAGCTGAGAAAAGAGGCGAGTTTTTAATGATCTCAAATTTCCATAAATGTGTGAAGCATTACTCTTGGTTTTTGTCTTCTTAGAACTTTTCTGCATTGGGACTTATTCCAGATTATATTCTGGAGTAGGAGCCAGCCATTCTCATTCTCGGGCAGGCCGTAGTCTAAATTAGCATGCGGACAGTAAGCCTCTTTTCCAAGATATAATTTGGAATAAGGTCCAGTGCAGAAAAGGCCTTGGAAACATTTAATCAAGAATGCACACTTTCTTTCTTTCTTTCTTTCTTTCTTTCTTTCTTTCTTTCTTTCTTTCTTTCTTTCTTTCTTTCTTCTTCCAAGAGCCTCTTCTGAAAAAGGAATTCTGCATCTGCTTTGAGAAGATGCTGCCCACGCACACATCTATATGTCTAGATGTGATTGTTTTTCTTATATTCTTTATATGTCTGTGTGACTGTTGTTTCCCTTTCCCCATCTATTCATCCTGGAATAAAATCCATTAAAAGAAAATTCTTTGGAATGTTAAATAACTTTCCCACAAGTTTCAAGACTGCAGAACTAAGCTACATTTGTGTACAATATCTCAGTGATAATTCACAAACCACCACTATAAGATATATTGATGTAAATGTTTGGAGCTTCTACCGAAAGCTTGCTGGTTTGTTTATCTTTTTCCTAGAATTATACTAAGGATCCTAGGAAACAAGGCCAAGAAACTCCTTAACTCAGCTGACAGTGCAGCAACCAGGGTTTTATTTTTAACTGAAAAAAAAAATCCAATTTATGAACTAATGAGTAACAATAAATAATTGCTAGTTGTAAACAAAAGTTGTAGTCAATATCTTACAAACACATTCTGTAATAAGATATGCGTGCAATGGTAACTTGTCCATTTGGATGCAAACTTCTGCAACTGTACTAATTTCATCCAGCTCTCCTTTCCCCTATTTTAAATGTTTCTTATTCTTTATTTTTGCCTCAAAATGTGTGGGAGAAAAACCTGGGGAACTTCTTCTCCCCTTAAACAAATGAACAATCTCATGGTGCTCATCCCCATGGCAAGGATATTGCAAGGCGAACATGAGTTCGCCTTGCAAGAGTTCCCATGCAAAGTCCTAATTTGAACTACATGAGGGACAAAATCCTCAAAATCGAAACAAAAAAAAACCCACACCCTTTATAACTGTTCTTGCCCCAAATTATGGGGCAAGAATGAGTTATAAAGGGGGCATGGGGACACTCCCGGGTTACAATTGCAGCATTAGTGGGAGGGATTTGCTGTCCCCACTGTTAACGCTGCGATTGCAACTGTTCCCCCTTACCTGAGTCCTTAATCGCCCAGGTAAGGGCTTGATTTACCCCAAACAGCTGCCTGACAACTGCCCTTCAGTCACCTGGGGCAGCTATCAGGCTGTCATGCACATGGGAAGAAGTCCGCTAAAATGATTAAAACAGACACGGCTTTCGCGTCTTTTTTAATCATCTTACTGGAGCTCTGTCCTGCTCTTGACAGCCCCTATACCCGCCTGACAGTTGCTCAGCTGACTGCAGGGCAGCTGTCAGGCAGTTGTTTGGGGTCAATCAAACCCTTACCTGGGTGATTAAGCGCTCATGCGAGGGGTGGGTGGAGAAAACCGCAGTATCCCGATGCAGGGATTTACCACAGTTTTCATAGGGATGGGTGGGTTTGCCTTGAACCCGCCCTGTCCTCCATTGCCATGGGGACTCCTTAATGCAAATTAACATTCGCATTAAGGCTCCTCCGAATCCACCGTGGGGCATTGGCAGCCCCATGGGGATTCACCCTTGGTGTGCTATCTTGTATGACCTGAACGTCTCACAGCCAACTGGTCATTTCTTTCAGTATCAGTTTGTGGCTGCAGGAGACAAAGGACATCTTGTTTTAGGCTGCATCCAGACATAATTTACTTATTCTGCTATATTTGGATTTTTCCAAATAAAGCATGGATACTCTTTATTTACTTCTCCACAACTATGGAGAATCAGGGTACTCCAGGATGCTTCTGCATGCTCTGGGATGGAAGCAGCAGTCTGGTATGTGTATGGAGCATTCCAGAGTGCCCAGATCCATGCCCTACAGATAAGTTTGAACAGGCCCTTTGTTATATTTGCTTGTTCCTATGCTTCATTCTCTGGCTGCTTGAATACTGCCTGCCTCCAGACAGCAACCGGATATAGTGAAAGAAAGCAATAATGCAGGATATTGCTGTCCTGCTATTATTGTTTCGTACTTAGACAGCACGGGCCACAGCACTGTCTTTGCGAAATTTTGGCACACCTGAGCAATTCGGTGCCAGATGTGCACATGGTCACCTCCACATCTGCAGGCTGGATGGAGCTACAGTTGCTCCTAGTGGTTTGTTCTAGTGGTTAAGAAGCTGAACTCTTAACTGGGAATGCTGGGCTTGATTCCACACTCTTATGTGAAGCTAGTGGGATGACCTTGGGCTAGTCACAGCTCTCTTTTTAGCTCTCACAGCCCCATCCACCTCACAGGGTATTCTGTTGTGGGGAGAAGAGCAGAAAGCTTTGCCAGCTGCTTTGAGTCCCCTTAAATGGGTGAGAAAAGTGGGGTAGGAAAGCCAGCTCTTCTTCTCCTCCATTCAGAAAGGTAAGTGGCTCCCTAAAAAGCACTACAGCTGGAAAACCTGCACCTAGACTATTGTACTTTAAAATCCTTCCTTGCTTTTTTTTTTTCAATTAAGAAAGAAGAAAGGAGGGAAAGGTCCTTAAAATCATGCGATCTATAATTTTTTCCCCTTCAAAATCTGCTGCAGCAAGAAAATCTGAAATTCTCTAAGGGTCTGAGGCCTTTTCGCATGAGGGAGTTTTGAATGAGTGTAGAACACGTTGGGATGGAGCATTCGCTCTTCAGGGGCCTGCGGATTTGTTCCAGACTGCCCCAGCCATCCCAAAGCGTCTACATGTGTTCGAGTTTCAGAACACTAAAAAATGCTCTGAAACCGCCCCGGCGCGTTCCCAGATGTACCAGAGGGAAAGCGTTTGCACGCTCTCCCTCTGTGACAGCTGGGCCCCTCCCCCGGGCTGCCCCCATTAGCTCCCTTTGAGCCAGGGTTGGGCAGCCCAGGCCCCTCCCTTCCCTGCACTCCCACTTGCTTCTGGGGCCAAGATCAGGGTCCTAGAGCCAGCGGGACCCACACCCCACACCTCCCACCACACCCCAGGTGTGTGCGCACGTGAACAGGGCTTACCTGTTTGGCGCTGGGCAGTAACTAGGGCAAGGAGGCCGGCCACATTGGTCATGGACCCGCTCCTCCACAGATGGCCAGTTGAAGCCAGGAGGGTCCATGACCAATCAGGGACCGTCTGGTGCACAGGTGCAAAACATGGCCGGCCTCCTCAATCTAGTTACTGCCCAGCGCCAAACAAGTAAGCCCCGTTCACGCACGTGCACCCCTGGGGTGGGGTATGTGGTGTGTGTGTCCTGCTGGCTCTAGGACCCCGATCTGGGCGCCTGGAGCAAGCGGGAACACAGGAAAGGCACCCAACAGGCCTCCCACCCTGGGTCTTCCCTGATCCAATGACAGGAGGCTGGGGGAGGAGTGGCCCACCCACATCCTGGCCTTTCCAGACTAGGACAGGCGGGAACACTTTCTCTATTCGCACGGAGGGAGGCAAGGAATGTGTGTAGACGCGTTCCTGCCTCCCTCCACGTGAATGGAGGAAGCGTTCCCATGTGTCTTAGCCTTCTTCACTACAGCCGTTTCGGCTGTAGTGCGAAGAGGCCTCTACTCACACCACAACAGACTAGTCCAACTTAAACTATAAAACATCTAGTTTATAGTTCACTCAGTTTGGAAAGAGGAGGATCGGCTGAGCAAGTGAGGAAGAAAGGGTTTCTGTCCCATGGGTTAATTTTCCTTGGATTGGTTCCTGGGTGGGTGAGATATTTTACTTTTACACACACACTCATACACACTTCCAACTCAAATAATCTTCTACCGCATCTCTCTGAGAGTTCGCCCCATTTTGCTTCCATCTTTTCCTTTTCTTTAAAGCCAATTGAGCATTTTTGCACATTTCTGCATTGTCATCTGCCATGGTGTCTGCTCCTTCTTCTTTTCCGTGACTGGAGTCAAGGAAATGCTGCTAAGTGATGCTGCTAAGTTCACCTGCACTGCCAAGTTGCAGCAAGAGGAAGGAGAGAGAGAAATGAAGTTGAGGTGGTGAGGCGGTACCTCTCCATAGTCTCTGAACTACAGTATGGAGTGGTGATGAGGCTTATGTGGTCTTCCTTAGGCACTGGGCAGCTGGAAAAGTTCATCCTTTGCAGATACTGGGAGTTTGCAAGGTTGGTTTCTACTAGGCAACTGTTTGCAGATATTGTAGCATGTGAGAATGGAAACAGCATTTCCCAAGGTCCGTTCACCTATAAAAGATGGTAGGGCTATTTGGGATACCTAGCTCACTAACCAATAGTGCCATTCTAACCACAATCCGATAGTGCTTACTCCCATGTGAGTTTAATATTGCAGCCCAAGTAAAGAAGGAAAGTGTAGTGGAAATGCACTTTTTAAAAACCTTTGAAACAAGTTCAGCTCTTGCTTTTATAATTGCATAATTATGCCTAATTGCACAGCGAAGGTAGAACCACGCTGTAATTTTAATTGGATTGTGGCACACTATTTCTGTAAACTGCACCCACTCTTTTTCTGACATATGCACACAACAAAGAGCTTTGTTGTGTTAAAAATGCAAGATCACACTGCAAGTTTCCGTTCGTCATTTGATCAATGGCGCCTATTTGTAGCATTTCCCTTTCCTCCCACCTTTCTTTCAAAGAGCTCAAGGCCTCAGCAATTCTCCTCCTACCTATTTATGATCATACCAATTCTGTGAGATTTGTATCAGCCTTGCTTTCTCAGACACGGCAAACTCCTCAGAAGGCTGGAAATTATAGCGCTAGCTTACCCTGTTTGTTTTTTTTATTAAACACCCGCATTGCCTTGTGGAAATAATAAACATAGTGCAATTTGCACAAAGATATTTTCTGAGAAACAAATTTCTCTACCTTTTCCCATAGTCTTTCTGGAACTATTTCTAAATTGTAGTAGGCCCTTTGGGATATGGGCCGTGTCTTCACAGCAACCTTATTTTGCTTTCTCTAAACTGAGATAACAGAACCAGATGTAAGGTGAATTTGCCTGTTCCCATTACTTTCAATCCGGATTCTGAGGACGTACATGACTCAAGGGGGGACTCCAGTGGCTACCTTTTAAAAGCTGCTTTTCAGGGCTGCCCTGTCCTCTTCCTCCTGGCATGAACGTACCAACCATAACAGACCCCTTCACGGAGCCTAGCTGGGTGGCTGCCTTGCCTGGATGGAGGAAAAACGGCACCAGCAGCCAGCGATTCTTTGCCCTCCTCTCCCCATTTCCCAGGGCACACAGCAGCAGCAGCAGCAGCAACTCAAACCCCCTTAACAGCCTTTAAAACAGAAACTCCAGGGCTTTCCTTTCCTTTCCCTTTTTTAAAGGTCAGAGCTTTCAAAGAGCTAGAATTGCGCAAAACTGCAACATTGTTATTAAGGTGTGAAGAGGCTACATCGCTACTAGTGTAGCTTTAAGGACTGGATTTTTATAGTGGCTGTTTTGAGGGTGGATTTTTTCAATGAAATCACTATCTTTGGAAGCAAGCTATTGGGGGAGGGAAACCTTAAACATGGATTCTCATCCCTTAACACGGTAGGGTCCCCACAGTAAAAAATGTAAAACGTTTCAAGCACACGATCTGGAGTGAGACCTGTTGAAATCAGGATTGAGATTCACCACGCTTTGGGGTGGTTTAACGTGGAGAAAGTGTGTTAAGCCAAACTGCTGTGTGGACTCCGAGGACTGAAAACGTTTTGAATACGAGATAAGGTTGCCGTGAAGTTATCGTCTCTTTCTTTGTAAAATGTCAACTAAGTTGATGATACATAAAATCAATTCTCTCTTGTCAGTCTCCCAGCTCGCTTGGATAAGTACATTAGTCTTACATTAGTAAGACTTTGGGCTATGCATCATGGCTGGGAATTATTTAGTTTAAGGATTTTAATGAGGTTTCCATCAGGCAGTTGGCTAATTTATATTGTAATGGTAGCTGTTATATTTTACTTATGTGGATTGTATTTCTGCTCCCTGCTTTGGTTCTGAGTCCTCAGATATCAGGGAAAAACAAGTGTCCTTTCCAGTGGGGTAGTGTCACTTCAAAATTTAAGAGGACATTATAAGGATAAGCAGACCTCACCTCAACCCCAAAAGATAGCCCAAGGACTCAAACATCATTCTTCTTTCCTCCATTTTATCTTTTAAGTAAAGTTATGAGGTAGATTAGGTTGAGCATTAAGGTTGCCTGCAGCTGGCAAGAGGAAATTGCAGGATCTTTTTTAGATCCGGTGATTTCTTCTTGTTGCCCTTCCCAGACCGGGGAAGCCAGTCCTGGCTTCTTACCTCTGTTTGGTAGTTCTTCGCATTACTGTTTCTGGCCAAAGTACCTGCATGTCAACCAAGAAACACCTACTTCCCTTTGTACTTTTTCTGTGCTTGGCTTTCATCTGGGTATTTCAACCAGGAACAGTAATGTGAAGAGTTGCCAGACGGAAGTAAGGAATTGGTACTATGGAAAACTTGGTGTCAGTGATGGACTTTCCATAGTATCAGTGTTTCAGATTGTTGCTTAAATAACCTTGGACTATATTGGGACTGCCATGGATATGTGTGGCATTCCTAGTAAAGTCCTGGAAGGATTACCTGTGTTGGGAGCCACCCTTAATGGATTCAACTCTGGAAGGACTTCTGGGTTTTATCCTGACACTCAAGCCATTAAACTATTCCAACTTTCAAAACTCAATACCTGTTGACATATAACAACCTGCCCGTGTCTTAAGGTCGGGAGGGGAGGTCCTCCTGGTTGTCCACCACCCTCAGCAACAAAAGGGGTGGGCACCTGGGAGAGAGCCTTCTCAGTGGTGGCCCCTAGGCTATGGAATAGTCTCCCCCTTGAGGTGCGTCTATCACCTTCACTGCACACATTTAGGAAGGCAGTGAAGACACACCTCTTTGCCCTGGCCCTCAGCTAAATGGGGACACATTTTTCTCTCCACTGGCAGATGCTGTTATTGTTTTTAATGATGTTTGATTTTAGATATTGTTAAATAAATAAATAAATAAATAATGATGTCATTCATCCAGGTCCATTTGGGAGCTGTCCAAAGCTCCACCAGCTTCACAAACCACTAGGTGCCATTGCTTCCCTATCTGTAGGAAGACAGGGGAAATGAAAATTGTGTACACATTTTAAAATAGTTAATTAGGAATGACTGTGAATTTATTGAGTCAGGCAGTATAATATTTTTGAATAAATCTTGTATGTGTTCCCACATGGAATAAGGATTATAGCTTAAATGATTTTCACTAATTCTACAATTCTATGAAATCCAAAGCAATAAGTAGATTATTAATTGAATTCAGCTTATTCATTGGTGGCTAGGCTTTAAGAACTGGGTGTTATAAACTGGGTGTCCCTAAGGTGAAATCCTTCCTTGGCCATGGCAAACCCCAAGCCAGTCACTACAATACCTGCCTAATTCCTACATCAAATTATTATCGCTTAACAAAATTGCCTCTTCAGAGCAGGCAGAGAGAGATTAGTGCTCGTTTTGTGTAGGAGAGAAGGGAAAAATGGTGGTTAAGAAAGTCACTTTCCCCTGCATTCAAGTGGGTGTTCATGGAAAGTATTTCTGTACATGTTTTGATAAGAATGTAAGAGGTGCCTTGCTGGATCAAGCCACAGTCCAGCTAGTCCAGCATGCTGTCCCACACAGTGCCCCCCCCCTCCAATTGCATATGAGCAGAAGACAAGGGCAAAACGTTCAACTAGTCTCAAATCCCACCAAATGGCCTTAGAGGTATCCTGCCGGGTCTGAAAAGCACCTGACCTGGAAAAGGTGCTTTCATTAAAGACATAATAACTTTGTGTTCCACTCTTATAGACATATGCAATCGGCCTAGCCTACCCCACAGGGTTGTCATTAGGATAAAATGGAAGGGATGAGAACAACACACACTACTTGGTGCTCTTTGGAAAAAACCCATGGTACAAATGCATGTTGAAGCACATTTGACATCAATAGGGGCCTGTCCCCAAGCAATTTAAAGTCCTCTAAAAATCTTCTTTTGCCTCTGAGCGCCCCCATGCCAGGCTTTTCAATGAGCTTCCAGTGCTACAAAAGCAGGAAAACCCACGACAAAAAAAGTGCACTTTAAAGAAGAGTTTCAGCGCTCTTTTTGGAAGCCACAGGTTTTCCTCGCAGCATTTACCTTAGGGACACTTCGTGGCAAAAGGGACAGGGATTGCTCCCTGCACACACAGCCATAAAACATTCACACATCTCCCAGAACTGCAGCAGCTTCCCTTCCTTACCCTTTCTAAAGCTCAGAACAGTGATGGTGAACCTTTTGAGCTCGGTGTGTCAAAATTCGCAAGAAAACCTAGCTTAACTCAGGTGCTGTGTCACATCTAGAAATATCCATAATTTTGTGATGTTTGTAGCTCTAGTAAAAAAGTTATATTTTTGATATATGTATTAAAAGCAAAAACAAATAATTCTTTACATTAGTGACTTTTGTTGCTGAATTTCGTTTGCTAAATCTTCAATTGAAAGTTGGTATTTCGTACACTTCAAGAACAAGCAAGCAGTACATGCCCAGGTGCCTAGGTGACCAGATGTGTCACCCAAAAGGGCTTGGCGTGTCACCTGTGTCACGCGTGTCATAGGTTGGCCATCACCGGCTCAGAACTTTCAAAGAGCCAGAATAGCATGAATTGCAACATTGTTGCAATTGCTATCAGGTGTGAAGTGGGTGGATTATCGCTACAGTGTAACAGCTGCTGAAGGGAGTGGATTTTGACAGTCAGAGGGAAAGTGTTGAGAGTGAAGTCT
Organism: Aspidoscelis tigris stejnegeri; assembly: GCA_023333525.1. NCBI lineage: Eukaryota > Metazoa > Chordata > Lepidosauria > Squamata > Teiidae > Aspidoscelis > Aspidoscelis tigris. The sequence continues at coordinate 76,304,829 of JALMGA010000005.1, read as the reverse complement.
TGAGAGAGATTGCGTGGCCGATGGCTGCAGCTGCTGCCTTTGCTGGGGTGGGAAGCCACTTCGGGGGGCAGAGATCTGTGAGACGACAGAGAACCAATGGTCATTTTTCCTTGTCGGGGGTTTCTTTCTGGTTGTGGCCACGCAGAGTGCAGTCCCTCCCCATTCCTGCTGGCACCCTATCAACAAGAGAGGGGAGGGAACTTGCATTTAAAATGTGCGTTTTGCTGAGCCTCATGCGGACGCTTATTCTGGAAGTGCATGGCACTTTTAAAGTCCGCTTGAATAGAGTGATGGCAGAGGGAACCCAGAGAGGCAAATAAGTCTTTTGAGGATGCAGCCTAGAAGTAACATCTGTTTCATATCCAACAAGAAAACTGGAAGACACACTGGATAGTTATTACTTTTTTGGTATTTTCAAATCTTTTCTATTAGGGATGTGCACAAATGCCATTTTTGACATTCAATTTGATTTGAATAAAATATTCAAATCTTTGAATTCGTACAAATAGAGAAAAAATGAACGTATTAAAATCTGAACCGATTCGAATACATTCGAATCTATTTGTATGAATATTTGATACGAATGTCAACAACATTTGTAAGTACTGTACTTGTACTCATCCATACACATCTGTACGTATCCTGTTTTTATCTTGTATGCATCCCATTTTCATCCCGTACGTATCCGTACAGATACAAACAAGATGCATACAGATACGTATGTAATGCGTACGTATCTGTACACCTACTTGAACGAATGATTTGAAATATTCATATTCATTTGAATATTAAAAAATGAACATCTGGACATTTGATTCAAACTTGAATGTCCAAATTCGCCCGAATTCAATAGAATAATGCATATCTCGAATATTCTTGTACTGTACATCCCTATTTTCTACTGTGAGGCAAGATATCAGTATATTTTACGAAGGGGATGAATACTAAGAAAATATTGGACATGCAAGATTTAACGATCTCAGTGTGTACCTTGCATGATCCGGGTTTTAAGTATTTTATGGTTACTCAGTGTACGTGGATTGTTTGGTGTTCCATATGTTTCATTACAGATACATAAGATGGCTTTAACTCACCACAAATTATCTCACTGCATCCATATGTCCTCATGAAGAGCCTTATTGGAAACAATTTTTGCATTTTTCCTTCTTTTTTTTCTGCGCACTTTGTGTGGGAGTAGAATATGCTCAGGAAAGGGGGAAGATTATTGCAAAGTCTAAAACTTTCTTGTTGACTCATTTATCAATCTGTAAAAGGGAGACACTGAGGGTCTAGCAATGATTTTGTTCCCCTCCTCCTACTCTTCTGACCTAATTATTAAACTCTCTGGACTCCCAAAGGGGCATGTGTGTTTAATCATTAGGCAGCAAGGTAAGCATATTGCTTAGGGGAAACTGGTCCACTGGTAAATAAATGATGGTGAGGAAAATGTTATGCAAGATGAAAGCATTTCCCTCCTGCTGTGACAATGGATGTTTTCTGGGAATTAAAAGGGAGAGGCAAGATTTATAATGGGGATGGGGGGTAGGTGAATCCTTAGCTGTATTGTGCGTGAACAAACTCCAAGAAAGCTAACACCAGGTGTTTCAAAATTGCAGTCCAGGAAGTATCAAAACATGGGGGTCACCTGAAAGGTCATGAGAATGTTCCATAGAACAATGTACACTTAAATACATTTGAGCTTTTATCTGTTTAGAATCAGGCTTATCCACACAACCTGTTCAAAGTAGGCCTTTGTGATAATTCAGTCTTTTGCACGATAATCTCGGAAGCCTTAATTTAAAGCCACAAAGGAAATATCAATTCTATAGATAATGGAGGAGTACACTGACCATCATGCTATTTGTTTTCTTACAAAAACAAACAAACAAATCCAAGGCCATGTTCCCACGGGACTATTTTAATCCATACTGAATTCCCTGCAGAACCGCGTGCGCATTCCGGCTGTTCCCCTGAAACCAAGTCAAGATCATGCTTGGTGATTGGTGGAGGCAGTGGCTTAATAGTTGATCAGTGGAACACCAGAGAGGACCTACAGGCCACTTGATCGCATGTTTTATCCCCATACAAAAAATAGAGACAGCAAGGACAGGGGGTAGACCTTCCTGGATGTGAAACCCCACCCAACTAATGGCACACCCACAACGGGAGCAGGCACTGGACAGAGGGATACTGGGGGAGGGGGGGAAGGCAGTCCAAAAGGCACCATCTCCTCCCTGAATAGTCCGGTACCGTTCCCATTGGAAAAAATAAATAAAGCGGGCTAACGGAGGGTTTTTTTTTCTTGCAGATTTTAGCTATTTAGTTCTTGTAAAGTCCAGGTCACTTGGATAATAAGGAACTGTATTTGGAGACAAAGAAACTCTGTTTGCACTTAGCTCACTAGAATAATATAATAATACAATTTCAGTGAGGTGAAGATCGAGTGTGGAGGGAGCCATCCACACTTCAAGTGCTGGTGCAGTCCCAAAGTGCAGATGGCCCAGCCCAGGCAGCCTGGATCACCATGGCAATGGCCACAGCAACATCCAGCACATGCCAGATGTTTCCATGGTGATTAGGATTCCACGTGTAACTAGCCCACTCGTAGCATCACACTTGGAAATGGGTATGGACTAGATGCTCCTGGTCAAGCTCTGGACAATATTTTAATTGTCCACAGCTGTTGAAGACTGTGATGTGGTTGTGGTGATGGCAATGGTACATGAACGGGCTTCCACAGTGGAGGCCAGAAACACTCCTTTCAGATAAGTGTGAACAGGCCCAGCATGTTAGCAGCTAAACTCCACTTGAAGTTTAATATGGTCAGTAATACATTTGGAGAATCTATACCAGCAAAACTATGTATGCAGTTTCTTGTTTTCTTGAATAATTTGTGGCCCAGAAACCTAATGGTGGGTCTTCCCAAACATATCTCCCAACTATATATTAGGATCTCCACCACCACAACTACCACTTATTTGATTCGTAACTTGCCCCTTTGCCCTTAGGTCTTGGGGCAGCTCACCATGAGAAGCTTAAGATGTAGTGATCCATGAGAAGGTCTTCTCTGTGATTGCTTTCACTTTATGGAATATTTTCTACCTCTTTTTTAGCTCCAAAATGTAGGCAAGTGGAGACAAATTCACCTTCCTCAAATTTGTAAGATGGGGATAACTGGGCATGTTCCGCACTGGAAGACACACAGGGGGTCGGTCCTTTCTGATGGTCTGCTGTGGAATTTTTGCATACCTCTAACATTTGTACAACAGCTAGAAGACCCCCCCCCCCCCGATTTTTCATTTACATGAACTTCTTTCCATGGTTTGTTTTCTGTTTCTTGTGCCTTATCTTGACTCACATATCTGAAGGTGGGATCAGCACACCTACAAATGTGCCATCTGCGATAGGCTTGAAGGACAAATATTTTCTCCTTAAACTCACTTTACCCTGCCTCAAAGACTGGGGATGGGTGCTTCTTCCTCACTTGGGGTGACTATTCTTTTTAATCAGATTGAGTGTAAAGCTATATAAGGACAGAGGAGTCACAGAAAGCCAGACAAACAAATGACTAACCACTTTTGAGCTTTGGCTTTGCCAAACTTAAGAGGTGAAGAACACTAAAAGTGAGGAAATATGAGGTAGGCTTATTCCTTTAACTGTTTTTGTTAGGCTTTTTTGCCTGCGCATTGGCCCCGCCGCACCCACCCTCAGACTGTAAAACTGGCCTCGGGCTACAGTGGTCTGCTCCCATTGGACTATCTTGGCCATGGATGAGAGGAGGGAGACTCGGCTTTCAATCATTTCGCCTGCTGTGAGGGCTGCGGGAACTTGGCGGCGCCCAGCCCTAACATCACCATGGATAAGTTGAGGGGGACTTAGTGGCCAGCTGTCTTGCCTGTTTTATAAGTTTATTGGGGTTTTTTTTATTGTTGTTATTATATAATGTATTATTTGTGATAATGTGCAATGTATTTTTGACTTATGTATTTTATTTGACTGACTGTATTTATTTGCCAAATTTCTTTGATTGTATTCCCATTGTATCTTTGTTTTTCCATTTGTTGTAAACCGCCTTGGGCAGAAATTTATTTTTGGAAAGGCGGTATATAAATAAAAATGGAAATGGAAATGGAAATGGAAATGATTATGAAAATGACATTTCATTAAGGGAGTGACCAAAAAAGCCCTATCTGATCACACCCTGAATTGGTTGAATTATAGCACTGTATAATGTTTTGCACTCCTATTCAGAATTAAGTAGGACTTGCTCTCAAGCATAAGATTATATCTTAAAAACATTTTACAAAATCAACAGAAAGTCCTTCAGAAGTTTTTGTCTTTCATTCTCACATCCTCACCTACCTCACAGGGTGTTCTGTTGTGGGTCAGCTGCTTTGAGTCCCCTTAAATGGGTTAGAAAAGTGGGGTAGAAAAGCCAACTCTTCTTCTTCTTCTTCTTGGGTGGCAGGCAGATCGTAACTTCAAATATGAGAGTGCATCCTTACCTTATCAAGCATTTTCTCTGTATAATGCATTTATTAGTTCCTATTTATCCTACTTTAATGCACTCTTGATAGATTATAGAAGATCCCAAATATACAATATATCTTGACTTTGTGCATTTACCTAAGGGGATTAAAGAGGATTAAAGAGAGGCATATAAATTTAAAAAATGGTGTGTATCATTTTGAAATATTGCAGAAAACATGAAACGCTTTTTTTTAAAAAAAGCAACATTTATTTTCATTTTTTGTTTAAAGTTACTACAGAAACACAAAAGAAATGTCTTTCTAAACAGTAACCTGTAAAAGAGGTTTGAACTCAGATATTTTAAAAATGGAGCAAATGCCATAAAGTTTAAACCACACATATTTTACATTCCTTTGCTAAGAATGCTTTATTAGATGTAATCAAATTGTTCCATCGCCTTCCCAGCAAATGTGTATTGTCTGTTGCCCTAGGGGACATGTAATTACAATACAGTATAGAGTACCTTAAAATTATATGTAACGTACGCCCATGCCTGTGATAGATTCTCCTTTGCTGAGTGCAGATGAGACAAATACTATCTTGAGCTCATAAAACCACCATGCTACATGGTGAATGTTTTATCTCTTCTGGATCAAACTCTTGGCTCGCTGACGGTTTAGGAATGTTTCAGGCAACATTCTCAACATTACGGCTTGTAGGAGGAAGGAAACTTTTACAGCCCTCTGAGCTCTACATCTGGCGAGCTGATAATCTACAAACAAAGCCTGTTTGCTGAGAAGCACTGCTGTCGCCGTGGAAGCTCTCTCTCTCTCTTTTGAACAACTCCACAGACATATTAGCAGCCAAGTCAGAACAAGAGCCAGAGCTGGACACAGACTTCCCATCCCACAGGAAATGCCAAAGTATCAATGACATAAATCATTTAGATAAGAGCCGAGAAATAAAGAAACTAAGCCATATGCTCTTCTTTGAAAGCAGTGTAACTAAGGGCCCAGCTACACATAGTATTTTAATTAATTAATACATTTTTATATTGCTTTCCATTTAAAAAGGAATCAAAGTGGTTTAGGAAGCATTCAAAACGATATTCCCAAATGCCCAGAGTCACGAAAATGGCTTGATTTACTTTGGGAACCTGCACATTTATTGCTGTTAGGCTGCTGAAATGCTCCTTTCTTCTGTCTCTTTCGAGCACACACGGTGTACATTTTAGCTCAACTTGTTCCAAGTAGCCCACGCCATTCCCTGCAAAGCTTTGTGGTGCAATTGGCCATCCTTTTGTGTTAATTGTCAGCATTTTTAATTTGTCTTTTGTTTTTGGAAATGCTCCAGCTTCCGAGCACGTTTAAGCAAGAAACCAAAACCTTTAGCTGCTTTGGGGAGTGAAAACCACATTCTGACCAGGCTTTATCCTCTTTCCAGGAAATTCGTCTTTTCAGCTAGATAATAGAGGCAGGAAATGACTTTCACTTTGGAGGATAGTTTAAGGTAGGGCCCTGGTTACAGCAAGTTTTAGGCTGACCTGAGTCGGCCTCCTGATCTTGTAACTCTAATTTTATCTAAGCCGTATTCCAAGCTGGCCTAAAATGTAGTCCTGTTTTTATGGGTCTGACAGGGACTCAGGCCAGCCCGGAATTCCAGTCTGTCTTCTGCTCCCTCATGTGTGTGTGTGGGGGGGGGGCAGCCTACAGCAGGCAGAACTGTGCTGTGGTGGGTGGCGCCCAGTATTTCCTTTCAGCCAATCGCCATGCGTGGAGTTTGTGAAGTACCTCCCCCTCCCCTCAGTTTATGGGTATGATACCTCTCTCCAGCGTTTTTACACAAATTTATTTTTATCATTTTTAAAAAAATTAATTGCAAGGAGAAGGAAAACACAAAAAAGGAAGGGTGTGTGTGGAGGTGGGGGAGCAGGCTTTAAAAAGAATGCAGACACACACCCTTGCCTCCCTTGAGTGACATGAGCGGCATCCAATCGGGAACAAGATAGATGTGATGTAGCAAAAGGAGTGGGGAGCCAAGAGCTCCATGAAGGACCCCCAGGCCGAGCTCTGCAGAAATGTGTGACCAAGGCGGCCCAAGGCGAGGATGGCCTCAGGACAGCTGATATTGATCCACATCTGACCAGCACTGGTAGGATCTCAATTTGAACTCACGAATAGGCAGACTTGTTTCAGACTCATGAGTAGATGGCATCAAGCAACCAAGCAAGGACTGATACATGAGATAGTGGCTTTAATCAGCTTTGGCAGGTCCCTAGGGTGATGCCGTGGAAGGGGGGCAATGAAAATTACTACAGTGCACAATTGAGATGTGGCCTATATATCGTATTTCTAGTTGAAATGATCAAGATATGTGAAACACAATTAAGAGGTACCCCCGATTATGGGCTATTAGTTGTATAATTAGTCTGCTCTAGAACAAAATAGCTTCCTATGTTCCTAACCCAACAAGTATTTGGGGGATACCCCCCCTTGATGTAGCAATTAAATATTAGAATTAGCTTCCTGTTCTATTTTAAAAAATGCTTTAGCTTACTGATTACACAAATCGAATTCGAATATAATATAGAACACCAAAACGAGCCAATCTGTAGTATTAAACTTTTTTTCCCCTTTAAAAGCACAAGTATAATAGAACCTCTCCTGCCACAGGACAATGCTCTGTGTGCAATGGGCCAAAGCCTAAAGACCTGCTTGAAAATAAACAGGCATCCAGTTTATCAGTCCTATTAGGGGATGGAGGGAATTTATGAATGGCTACCTGCTGCCACCTAGTGCTAGTAAAGAGGTGCCTTTCAGGTCATCAGTATTGTAATATTGTACTGTGAGAGTGCTATTCCTCATTGTTGCATTCCCTGCAAAACTTTGACCAGGCAGCTGTCAGAAACAAGCACTTGAGTAAGTAGGTGTCTCAGATACCAGCGTCTTACACTTAGAAAAAAATCTGTCATTATCATCATCATCATCTTAAAGGAATAGTGAGGCACCAATTTCTGTAATCCAGCACCACTGAAAACTTCGGCTGTTACTGAGGATCTTAGAATGAGCTTTAAATTAAATTAAAAGTATGTTACAGTATATAAAAAAATCTCAATTTCTATTTTTTTTTAAGTTAATAAATCTACACTAATAATTATAAAATAGTCAATTTTATTTAGGGAGACACCTGCTAAACACAGAATTAATATTAAATGTAATTTGAATAATAGTAATGCATTTTGAATTGCACAATTATTGTTTATTACTTATTCACCAATTATGTAATTCATATTTTATGTGTATGTGGTTGTGCTGTACATTCTAATTTTTTTGAGTTATGTTAGATTGTATTATTCTATTTTTCTAAATATTGTTTTCTCAACAAACAAACAAATAAATAATTAGGGGGAAAACACTGATTTCTGAGGAAATGTCCATGTATTTGGATTAAGTTATATACCATCTCTGTTCCATTGCAGTGCAGTTTATAAAATGCGCCATGTTACCAGTATTTCAAGTAAGTTCTTTATTGATTTCCAGTTATTCTCTGTTATATTCTTAGTCTCTAAGTTTTGCAAGAGGCATATTTATTTGATTGCTCAGTGATCTCATTTTTGATGGCTATGACATGATCCTCCAATTGTTTCAGCTGATCAGCCTTAATTTGCTTAATTTGATTCAGATTTTGTATTTTATTTTGTAAATCTGGAAAAAAAGGAACATGTGACTTGGTATACAACAGAAGGCTAATAAAATCTTTATTAGCTTCATTTTAATCTCTTCATATCATTTTCCACTTTGCATCATCAAACATACAGACCTTTATACTTTCTGATGCAGGAGATAAGGCAGTTGTAAATCCAGATTTTTACTTCCTAGTCCTTTCTATAATCCATCCTCATTCAAATACAAACCACTCTATTTCTTAAGCAAGAATAGAGTTATGCTACATATGCATGTCCTATTCTAAAAAACAGAAATGCTATCCCAAGAGAGTTAGCAAATAAAGGTTTAACTCATAAATCCCATGAATTACTGATAGGTAATCCCATGCATTTTTACTTGAGTCAAATAAAATGTGCTTCCCTCACCTAAATTAGTCTGATAAATCTCTGATCTGTAGTAATACACATGTAGATGCAGTTTATCCTGGAGAGGGGCATTAAAGTTTTGTGGGTTTTTTTGTATTTGATTAGTATTGAATAGAATGCAAGAAAATTTGTATTCATTCGAATAGATCCCTTTGGAATGTAGCAGGATTCAAATTCGATATGAATGTTCAATCCCATATAAATTCCATACGAATGCATATGAATCCTATACATATCCCATACAAAGCTCCGTATGAAAGTATTAAAACATTTTATTTGAATGCCAGTCTTTGAATGCGCCACCATTTGATTGTCCGTATTTGGCTGAATTCATATGAATTTTGAATTTTATGAATATTTGTGCACATCCCTAGTTTATCCTTGTTTGTGGCTTACAGAGTATGCATACCGTTTTTGCCTGTTAAACCACCCTTCTGCAATTGGTTCTACCTGGTATTTCTCTAGGAAAAGCCTAACTAGATCCTAAAGTCAAAAGCCAACTTATGCTTGCGTTAAGCAAAATAGTCACTCCCTATCATTATGTAAGAGTAGTGATCAGTCTGTATTTCTTCAAAATATAGCCCTGCTGAGAAATCTTTTTGAGGAATCCAAGCATTCCTGGTATGCATTTTCAGAAATACTGTCTAGACAAGTGATCTCCAACCTTCTTTTCATTTGCGTACACTTTTGAATCCCATTTGCATCAGCTTTGCATCACCACACCTCAAAAAGGATATTGCGGAACTGGGAAAGGTGTAGAAAAGGGCAACCAGAATGATTAAGGAGCTAGAACAAAATTCCTTACAAAACCAGGCTGCAAGGTCTATGCCTCTTCAGTCTGGAGAGACGGCGTTTAAGAGGGGTCCTGATTGAAGTATATAAAATTATGCATGGTATAGAAAAGGTGGATAGAGAACATTTCTTTTCTCTATCACACAATACTAGAACTAGGGGGCACTGTATGAAGATGATGGGTAAGAGAGTCGGATCCGATAAGGGGAAGTATTTCTTCACCCAGAGAGTCATCAGTTTATGGAATTTTTTGCCAGAAGAGGTGGTGACAGCTACCAGTCTAGATGGCTTTCAGGTAGGGTTAGACAAATTTACGGATGACAGATGTATCAATGGCTACCAGAATCAATGCCTAGGTGCATCTTTCAGGCTGGGGAGGGGGGGGGACAGGACCGGGGCGCTTCTAATGCCATTTGCTGGGATTAAAGAGCACGAACAGATTTGTCCCTGTTTCTGCTTGAGATGCATGAACATTTGGTGGGCCGCTGTGTGCAATGGGATGCTGGACTAGATGGGCTGTGGCATGATCCAGCTGGGATTCTCTTATGTTCTTATTTCCATAAATTGTACTCTTTATAAAAGTTACTGTTGCTTCAAATTTATAGGTTATAGCTGGAAATGCCTTTTCCTGCCATTATTCAACTTTCTTTGTACCCCTAAATGGCCTAGTTCATACGCCTGGGATAAACCGAGGCCACCTTTTTATACAGCTACTCTTCATTTGCTCACGTCCAAAATTAATTTTCATTAGAAGGTCTCTGAAGACACTGGTCACACTCATACCAGAAGGCTTCAAATGCTACCAGCTTCATATGCTTTCAGATACACTTGAGAAAGAAGAAGAGTTGGCTTTTCTAACCCGCTTTTCTCACACACTTAAGGGGACTCAAAGCCCTGACAAAGCTTTCTATTCTCCTCATAACAGAACACGCCATGAGGTGGGTGGGGCTGTGGGAGCTCAGAAGAGAGCTGTGACTAGCCCAAGGTCACCCAGATGGCTTCAGCTAGGAGTGCGGAATCAAATCAGGTATTCCCAGATAAGAGTCCGGCTTCTTAACCACTAGACCAAACTGGCTCACATCACTATCGTTTCTATTGTTCTGCTTATATAAGACAGATGTAAGCAGGAGTAGCAAGACACTACGACAAAATTGTGTGGAATGCCTCCTGTTATGCTGCCTATATTAATGAACACCTGTGGAAAGTGAAACGCATGACGTATACCTGATATTCTTTTCATTTTCTCTTCAGCCTCTTCGGCCAATTTCTCTGCATCCTTTTTCAATTGGTTCAATTTCTCCAAGGTCTCCGGTGAAATTCTTTTGGCTTTGAAATTTTCTTGAAAGTTGGCATACTCTTTTTTAAGATTACTAAACTCCTGCAGAAATAAATAATACTATAATGAGGAGAGCAGGAATTAGTAGGCAAGCCTGCACACGAGTCTCAGAAAGTGCTTTAAATCATAAGCAGTGTTCAGTCCACCTAAGGGCTGTCCAGAACCAGAGTGTATAGAACACCCTAAGAACTAGGGATGTGCACAAATATTCAAAACATTCAAAATTCTGCATTCGTGCACGTTCCTACTAAGAACACAGTAGGCCTTTTTCCACCTTGGTGGTGAATATGAGGGACACTCTGGTATGGTACGTCTGCACTTCAAAGAGCCACTTAATTACTGGAAAAGATGAAGGGCGTGCTGGAGTTTGCCCTGCGCATACAGATATGGAGCAATTAAAATTACTCCTCACCTACATTATGGACATTGCCATGCAGAATGATTTGGCAGTCATTGAGAATTCAAAAGCGTTAACATTCCTAGCCAAATCTAAACGACAAATAAATTTGGAAAGATATCTTACAATCCCGATACCTAGAGTACTTCGGAATTTGTACACATTGGCAAGATTTGATCAATTAGATACGGCAATGAAATTTGGTCGATACTATAATGTCCCAAGAGAAAATAGACTTTGTATTTGGGGTGATATGGCTGTGGAGGATACAACACACTTCCTATTGGATTGTGCAGCGTATTCTGAACTTAGAACACATCTTATAGAGCCCCTTTTACAAGCCCATCGAACCCCAAATAAAGATTTTCATCTACAGAGGCTACTTAATGGCTCTGATAGGTTTACCATCATCAGAGTCAGTCTTTTTATAGCTAGGGCGTCTAGGTTAAGGAAAAAATTTCTGAATCAGTCATTGAAGCCCTGAGATCTGTTTTTTATGTTCCTGGGTCACTGTTGTTTTAAAGTGTAGGTTTATAGTGTTTCTAATTCTTGTGGGATGTATTTATTTTTAATTTTAGTTATGTTATGAATATTTTGTAGTTAATGATGATATGGTCGATTGACTAATCATAATAAATTATTATTATTACTCCTCACCTATACTAGCAGCCAGGCTGGGACAACCAGGCTGCTCCATCTGCAACTATTTTGGGAGAAAGATCTGCAGGGGGCACATGTGACTGGAACAGCAGGTGTGATTGTGTTCTGTGTAGCCTGCTTGGCATGGCAACCATGCTGCAAAGGTGTATTGGTGCCTTCACCACGGCCAAGTGATATCCACCATAATGGCAGCAATTCACACTTAGCCGGCGCCTGTCTAAGTTTTGATAGCTTTGGCCATCCGTAAGTGTGGACGCCCAAAGAATTCCAGAACTTTGCCTCCCTGGGATGGGAAGTAAAAATGTGAAAACGCCCATATTTCAATCACAACACACTATTTTCCTGCACTGAGCCTGTCTTCATAGCCCCTCCCGTCACCATCACACTGCCCATCCCATCTGTGCTCCTATTGGCACTTCTGCTTGTAGACCTCAAGCCAATTTTGGGGTGTGTGGAGGTGATTTGCGCCCGTATAGAATGAGGAGTTATGTGTTGCTATCCCTGCATGGGAAGCTACAAGCTAGCTTGCAGGAGCTGTGATTTTCAAGCTTGGCTCTTGGTGGTTACAGGAACTAAGGTGACCTCTTGCTTTCGGTCCCCTGGCCCTGCAGCCTTCCTGAACCCTTAAGGACTTGTATTTTGCAACATACTAGCTACATACTCCAATTTGGCAATTTGCCAAAGTTTGATTTACTGTTTTTAAAGAGATATTAAACTTAAGTTCTTCCAACCTTGGGCTATTGTTTGTCTAGCTGCTGTTAAAAGAAAGTCAAGCGATAAAACTTTTTGGTTTCCTCAGTTCAAGATCCAAATCTAATTGAAGCAAGCACAATTCTGGGGTTAATTCTACATTGGCGTTAAGAATAATATTTATTTATTTATTTCTACATTGATCAAAACCCAGAATTCCTGAATTTTTTCACAGCTCCACCACAGATGGAAATAATAAACTTTGACTTTTTTACGAAATGCAAGGTTATTCACAGGGCTTAAATTATCACACAGTCTGGCAACCTTTTTTTTTGTGAATGCCTCTACTCGTCTGACCTCGATGATTCCCTTGTCCATTTTATGTAATAGGATTAATTATTGAAATATGTATATATGCTATTGTTTTATATGCTATTTGTATTATGTAATCTGTATGCTTTTTAAAATAAAAAATATTTTTAAAAAAGACTTGTATTTTGCATTTCAACCTTCCCCTACTCCCCGTCTTCTTCTACACTCTCCCACAGAAAAAAAAGAAGCAGGGAGATGTCCTGGGTTCTTAAAGCCTGAAAGAGGAAGACTGTTCAGGGTTCCACCTCAGTAACGTTTCAACTATGCTGTCTTGCACAAAAACACACATACCATTCAGCAGAGGCAGGCAAGCAGTTAAATAACAACAGATTGCTTTCCCCAAGGGGGGAGGAGATAGAGAGGGAGAGGAAGAGCAATAGCTTTCTATGGATCACAACCTAGTAGCTTTTAAGGTGGCAGCAGTCTTAGGCTATTCATTTTCTTCTTAGGCTGTGTTCCAATTCAAGATTTAAAGAGCTTAGAAATTGTTTTGAAGGTTCACCATTCCCAAAGGTTCCAAAGAATCCACAGTTTCTGAGGATTAAAGGTCCCAAAATGTGGATTATCTATATTTGAATCAAAAGAGGTCTCACTGCTGGATGTAGAAATAATCCTCACTGTTTAGCAATGGGAACGCAAGCAGGCTTGGGTGGGGGGGAATTGAACCATGCTTTAGGGGCATTCTCTTCAGTTTCCCCTGACCCAATTATAAACCATGATTTCCTGTGCCCTAGCCACATCTCTTCTGCTGGCTGTCCACCATTACATGCTAATGGAACCGGGCTGCCTGTTACAATGATTCTTGTCACTGTAACAAAAGTTCAGTGTAACAATTGGTGGCTTCCGTCCTGGGGTTGTGAAAGCGTCGGCTCTTGTGTCCCTCCCTCCTTCCAGTCACATCTTTTGCCCACATTGCATCCATGCCATTTTGCACTGCTCTGACTTTCCGATCCAGTGCAATTGTCAGCACCTTGTGTGAAAGCCTCCTGTTTCCCTTCCTCCCTCCATCATTCCTTCCCTCTCCTCTGCCATTTCACACTGCTTTGGTCTACAGATCTAGTACAAAACACCAGAGAAAGTGATCTTTAACAGAGAAAGCTGTGCTGTCGAATGATTCTGTTGAATTGGGAACAGGCTTATATAGGGGGTGGGGTTTGAATCGCACACCCGGATGCTGTCAGGGCATGATGGAGGAGGGAGGGTAGAGGCTTCTCCCCTACAAATCAACATTATAAGCTAACAGTGGGAATGCCAAAAACAGACCTCGCTGCTGATTTTAAAAACCCTGCTTTAAATCTGGATTAAAATGCCAAGTGGGAACCTCGCCTTACTGTTTAAATGGCAAAACAGAGTGATGGTGATATTACCTTCTGGGTTACCATAGCCTGATCCTGCGCTCTTTCTGCCTCAGTTTTTGCATTTGTTGCTTGGTTTCTATTATTCTGCATTCTATTCCTCAGGACAGCTGTTTCATTTTCCAGCTCTGACTGTTTTTCTAAGAAGTCTAGTAATTCCGTATCAGTCTTATTGATTTGGTTCCCAGCCTGCAAAAAGACAATCCTAATCAAGGTTCTGTCTCAACCATTAGTTATTAGTAACTCAATATTAGAGGATGCCAACATGAAATAGATTATTCTAAGCTATATCACCATAAGAACAATACATCGAAAAAGAAACAGAGTTCAAAATATGTCACCCACCCAAAGTCAACATTCACCAGCAACAACATTTCCACTTTTTCCCCTGCAAAGGGAAAGAGAGAGACGTTCCCACGTGTCCCTTACCTGCCTAGGTGCGAATGGGGCACCCATCCCAGCGTGTCCTAGCACAAAAAGGCCGACATGTGGGCTGGAGTCCCTGCCCTCAGCTGCCGCCATTGGGTCGCGATCGAACCAGTGGCAGGCAGTAAGAGTCCAGCCGGCATTCGGCCTCTGTGGGTGCAGTCACCTCGATTGAGGCAGCTGTGCCCCGTGGAGGCCCCATGAGCCCACTCTCCACCCAGGACTGTGGGCCTCGTCCCAGAAGCGCATGCACAACTTACATTGTCACCACTGGAGATCAGACTGGCAAGCCCGTGGGCAGGACTTGCTAGTTTGATCTATGGCATTGTGTGTCTGTGCATGCTGCGGCCCGTCATTGGTCAGAGGTGCATGCCTGCACAGTACACCTGGGACTCAACCCGGCATTCTGCGCAGGAGTGCGCCGCTGACCAATGATAGGCCATGGTGTGTGCAGGCACACAATGCTGCAGATCGAACTAGCAAGTTCCACCCATGGGCTTTCCAGTCCAGTCTCTGGCAGTGACAAGGTAAGCTGTGCACACACATCTGGGGGGAGGTGCATGGGCCCTGGGTGAAGATGGTACCCAGGGGGTCTCCAAAGGGCGCAGCAGCCTCGATTGAAGCGACTGTACCCCACAGAGGCTGAAGACCAGATGGTTCAGTCTCACCCCAGTGTGCTGGCAGCCAGCTGCAAGGAACTGCCAGCCACTCAATCACTTGCCTTTTTGGACCCTTTGGTCCGATGTGGTGGTCACGTGGTTGGCCAGGGTGATGTGCCACTCTGTGGGCAGGCGCACGCAACGGTAGACCGCCCACACACTGATTGTGTGCGGGCCTGATGGGTGGTGTGGCCCCTGGGTGGGGGGGTGCCCTGGGGTGCCTGCGCTCTGTGGAGGCTGAAGACACCACCAGCCTGGTCTCACTCCACCCTCACCCACCTGATGAGCATCAGGTCAGTGTGGAGCGATCTGCAGGAGCATGTGCCTGCGCACAGAGCGGCAGATCACTCTGCTGGGCTGTGCGGGGAGGACATTGGACCCAAGGCCTGACAAGGTAAGAGGTGCATGCGGGTATCGGGAGAGGCACGTGGCCCTGGGGGCAGGGGGGCAGGGGGTTCCTGCAGGCTCCAGCCAACCCAGTAAGGTTGGCTAAAGCCCACGGGACCTGAGGACGGGCCATCCTGGTCTCGCCCCTCCCCTGAAATGGGCTGTTGGCCAGAGGGCCAAAAAGGGCCCAATGGCCATGGGGTGGGGCGGACAGCTGTCTGGCAGGGAGAGTGCCAATGCTCTCCCTGCCAGACAGCTGTAGGATGCCCTGCGATGGGTGCAGAGCATGATTTCATGCTCTATACCTGGAACGCATTTAGGCTGCACTGGGACGGGATGGGACGGCTCCGGATGGAACCGCCCATGCAGCAGAGCGAATGCTCTGTCCCAGGGCTTGCCTAATTGCATTCCACGGCCTTAGTGCGAATAGTCCTCTGGTCTCTGGAAGCTGAGAGCTAGTTTGGACTAGTGAGAGAGCCAGTTTGGTCTAGTGGTTAGGGAGCTGGACTTTTATCTGGGAATACCGGGTTTGATTCCTCACTCCTCCACAAAGCCAGTTGGGTGACCTTGGGCTAGTCACAGCTCTCCTTTGAGCTCTCCTCACCTACCTCACAAGGTGTTCTGTTGTGGGGAGAAGAACAGAAAGCTTTGTGAGATGCTTTGAGTCCCCTTAAATGAGTGAGAAAAGTGGGGTAGAAAAGCCAACTCTTCTTCTTCCTGGTAGAACATCCCACCCATATGAAATAAGGCACTAGAGTGAGCCATTATGTGAAAACGGTACTGTGGCATACTCCACGTGTAGACAGCTTGAAAGTGGCCCATGAAGTATTCCAGCTGGCATACCAGGCCTGCCAGTCATGAGTTCAGTACACCACCACTATGATGCTCAATGCCATTTTGATGAACACCTGAAAGCAATGCCTGGCCAAAACAGCCAGTGATAGCAACTGTGAAGGAAGGGCTTCACAGAAAGCAGATAGTCCTTGGCCCAGGCCACTGAAAGCCTGATACGTGGTTTGAGCCATCATGGCATAGGATAACCTGCAGTATCAGAAATGCCATTAAGAACTAGATGGGTTTCTATATGTAACTGTTTGGCTAGTGGGACAAAATTTTACTGGAGTAGGTGGACCACTGCTTTGATCCAGCAGGGCAGACCTAATATTCTCATATCATGTGAAAGGATGTACAGATACCTCATAGATCTTTGCTGCAGATTCTTCTATTTTCCCTTTTAATTTTGCAAAGTGATTTCTGGTTTTCTCTTGAATATTTTCAATATCTTCCAAATCGTTAATCAAATCATCAGGTGTTTGCAGCCTTTTAGTTTCTTTCCTAAGATAAACAGAAAACAACACAAGTCTTCATAAATACAAGACACTAGTTGGGTTCAGGTATTATTACAATTCTTTATGTAGAAACCTCTGTCTATCTACAGAGCTTTAAAAAGGAACAGACAAACAAGAAAACATAGAATATATATTTGTTATCACATTGTTGCAGGAGATTCATTCAAAAACTATTCAAAGTGGTTGTGATGACCGCTAGGACCCCTCAACCCCAAAATTAAGGTATTTTGGTTTAAATGCAAAGTGTGGTGAACACGGTAAGTCCAGACGTTTAAAAGTGTCGCCAAAGTGTATTTTAACAAGGGTAAGTAGCCTGAGGGAGGGGCTAGTTGAGCACTCCAAGGGGAGGGGTAAAATAGGATCCTGGAGGAGCTCAGCCAATCAGGGCAAAGCTAGCCAGCCAGGCCCATATTTAAGGGGGCCTGAGGGAACAATTTGGGGTTCTCTGCCTTTGGTCGTTAAACCTGGAGGGTGTTTAATTTGGGGAGAAACGGGCTCTAAGCTGTCCTGAGGGAAGCTGGGGAATAGAGTCCTGAGTTAATAGTGAATTACAGTGATTAGCAAGTAAAAGAGTTGAAATGGTTATAAGTTATTTATGCTGTTGGCATTAATCTGAAAAGGATTGGAGTCTTTAGGCTTAGTGAGGAAGCTAAAGACCTAACTGTTTGATATTTAAAGTAACAAAGTGCAACTTTAAGAAGAAACTTGAATTGTAAACAATAAACTTGTTTTCTGGTTATTTTAAAGAAGCTTCGTGTTCTCCGTTTTCAAAGTGAGCCAAGTCAGGCTGGAATTCTAAACAGATACTGTAACCCACTGCTGGCTAAGCAGAGTGGGGGAAGGGCTGTCTGCTGCAGCACCAAGAAGGAGGCAACATTATTATCAAACTTATTAGCAGAGAAAGGGAAATGAAAGGTGTGTCTCTTGGAAGGGAATTAACCGAGTCTTAATATAAAAAGTAAAATACACGCTACTACACTACCAAGTCAGGATATATACAAATCGCTGCCTGACTGAGAGGCGGCCTTTACATTTGGTGGCAGAGGTGGGATAAATAGCGGTGACCCACTGACCACTGTTAAGGGTTGGAGCAATTATTCAAAAGGAAAAGTTGTTTCTTCAGAAAGAGAGTCTTTATTTGCATGCAAATAGGCACAGAGGTTTGCTTTCTCAACTGCGCTGCGCAATCAGAACAAAGAGTTCACAGGTTTTATAGGAAGGAGGGACAGTGGCTCAAGTTAGCTCTGCCCATATAACAAGATTTTAGCATATCAACACTCTAGGCATAGTATTTCAGCTACCTCAATTCTCTCAATGCAGTTACTGGCTCAGGTATTATATTGCTTCTAAAACAGCAGCATCTATTGATTGTTTGGCACATATATCTCCTGAATCTTCCTTATCTTATCTTCTTATCAGTTATCACCCTTCACACTCCCCCCTGTCAATATGAAAATATTGCTTCTGGGTTCTAGCAAGGTTACTTCTGTCTATCTGATAAGCTATCTGATTATTCTTAATTACTTTTACTTACAAAAACATACTTCAGCACAATACAAAATAACATTGGGCAAAAAGCAAATCACATGATTAATTCCAAACTAATTTCAAGCTCTCAGTGCATAAGCGATCAAAAGAAACAGCAAATACATTTAACCAGTATAATATTGTGTAAGCAGCACAGTTTAAAAAATACTTTTGCTTATTAAGCTTTGTGCAGGAAAAACATATTCACATTCTACCAAAATCTCAATGTTCTGGGGCTATCTATTATGGACTGTGGCATATCAACTCAGGCTAATTCACTGTGTGTGGCTGTTACTTCGTGTTTTATTACTGACAATCAGGTTCTTAGCAATTCTTGCTGGAATTGATGCATTGTGCTCTCTTGTACTATTTCAGGAACTTCAAAAGGCTAACAGTGTGTCAAGTGTCTCTATGATTCAATTAATCAAATTACTGCACAAGACTTTGGAATGGGCCTTCAGTTGACTAAGGATGGATGTGTCTGTTTAAGCAGGGGTGTGTGTGGTCAAGGAGGGGTGTTGGTGTCCCCCCTGTTTGTACTTCTAAGTGAAATTGCCTTGCTTTGGGACTGAGGGTCAAAACATTACTTTTTCAAAGATCAATATACATTAATCAATAGTTACATTCACAGTACATTCATACAGTTCCAATACACAGGTTACATAAGCTTGGTTACTACAACAATGCAAAGAAAAAGAAAAAGGCACTAAAATAAAAAACAACAAGACAATAACAATAACAAATTCTTGCTGGATGGGCTGCAAGGGGCTGTTAGCAGCTTCGCGGTAACTTCTCTCTTTCTCCAGGTCAAGAGAAGTTATAACGCCTTTTGGTTGCCTCTGATGTCTTGGCACGCCTCAGTTGACACTTAACTTGGTGTTGGGCATTTGCCCACAAACTCAGGAGAATTGTCTCTCAAATTTTAAAACAACAAACAATGAATAATATCTCAAATAACAAAACAATAAACTTAACACGACGCCTATTCTACTCTATTCTACTCTGTCTCCCTTTTTCAAATGTCAGGGGTTGATAGTGGCTGGGCAAATATTTCTCATCAAAACAACAGTGTCTTTTACTTCTTTCTCTGGGGGCAAAATACATTACTTGTAGTGCCTTGAAACTTCTTGCAAAGGTGGGGTAAACTTTTTCTTGATGGCATTCTTCCAAGGTGATAACTACTGGTGCATAGTGGTAACTGTTCTGCTAGGATGTAGCATCCTGTCTTTGATCTTGACCTTGGCTTTTTCTGAGAGAGAAAACAGATGGGCTATGCCAAAAAACTAGATAACAAGTTTCGAATTTAGGAAAGGTAAGAGGGCCTCTTCTGCTTTCTGTGCACGTACTTTACTTTACAGAACTCTATTAAGGCTTCATCTTGTTACGAATATTACGTTTGCCAATTTTAGTCTTATTTCTCAAGGGTCAGTGTTTTGTCAAAAAAAACTTTGAGGCTAGCTTGGAATGCAGCAGCTTGTAAAACTGCGCAGACCTTTTGAACCATATAGGCCTAAGATCTTTTGCTGGCCATTTACTGATTGATGCAGCCTGATACTCAAGACTATTTTGCGCACATCCATATCATGGCTCAGTGATATTCTGTAACTGTGGACAGGTTCATAAGTGCTATTAACTTTGCCTTCTGGCTGATGTTCCAAGTGGCAAGGCTCTTTGCTTTCAATCCTTCCGAAGAGGTGTCTCTTCTAGGACTGATACCAAGATGTTTGGGTTCAAGGTGATACGATCTTTTACAATACAGCTGGGCTTCATATTTCACTAAACAGGAAATTGGAACTCCTATTTAGGGCTTTGCTTTACTCAGGCAGGCAATGGGGCTTGCTTCAGAACGTTCATGGCTGTTCTCTTGCAGTCACCAATGAACAGGTGAAAGGTACTAGGGTCTGGAATTCTCAGAGTAGGCTCTCCTCCCGGTTCCCAGGTCAACCGAGCTTGCTCCTGCAGTTTTCCACAAAGGGATTTGGCTAGGGCAGCGAAATCCGAGATCCAAATTCTGCAATGGTCAGTTATCCCCAGGAACATGCAAAATTGCTTAGTTGCTGGTTGGGGCAAAAACAGCTTGCTTGTCTGCAATGCACAACTGTCATCAAACAGGCCATGAAGGAGCCATCTTGCCAGAATGAACGGGTTGGCTGATGTCATATCAGCTGTGATCTCACTGATGGCTTGCAGATTTTGCACTGGCTGGCATTTATTCTGGATTCTAAGTTCCTCAACAGTTAAGAGAGGTGTGTTCCAATCAGGGGCAGTTTCTCCTGTTCTCAGCAATCTGTCCAAGTACATCTGAATGGCTGCGTACTGTGGCAGTGAGATACTCAGCAGTGACAATGAAACAGAGCTAACTCCATTTTTGGGAGGGATATAAACAAATTCAGCTGTGTCTGCCGGTTCCTTGATGGCTGGTGAGACGCGAAGACTGGCTAGCATTGGCTGAATTTGTGGGCTGCAGCATTTCTGGGATTCCTGAATTGGCTCAGTTGTCAGATTCACAGGATTCACTCCTGCCTGAACTAGGCTGGCTTGCATCTCATACAGTAAGTCTCTCCCAATAAAGGCCACTGGTTGTGTCAAAGCGGACTTCTGGGCTACTAGGTCTAAGTCTCTGATTTCTTTGTCCCCTGCTTCAATTTCCAGAATGGGCTTTGGAGTCAGGTTAGCCTGTTGGCCTTCCCTGTCTCGTAGTGGAGGGGTTACTGGTGTAGTTAGGCCTTCTGTCTGATAGCAATCATGGCTTTCTGGTGTAGATTGCTCTTCTGGCTGATAGCAACTGTGGCTTACTGGTACAGACTGGTCTTCTCTAGGTTCCTGCTGGCTTCTTCCTGAAACCCGCGTCTCTGTAGAAGCAGCTGCAGGCAAATTGACTGTCTCCTTCTCTGGTTCGGCTTTAGCATGGCACTTGCTTCTCCATTGCAAAGGCAAATCAGGCGGCCTTCCTCTGTCCTGGACATAATCGGGGTGCAAGGGCTGAGTCCCTTGTCCTGTGCCTATAGCAGAAAGCTTTTCCTGGTCTGCAACTTTCTTGACCTGTCCTAGCCTGCTCTGCAAGGCTGTTGTTTCTCCTGACAGATGGCTGCCCTCACTGGCTGGATTGTCAATCAATCTCTCATCATGGTTGGCTGGACAGATGGGGCTCTCTCTCAGTCCTATGCTTATGTCTTTGTTTGACTGGTTGTGCGAAGGAGGCAAAGGTTGGCTGTTAAGCATGGGCCGTATCAGCTGGTCTTCCTGTGCCTCTGCGGCAAAAGGCTTTTCTCCTTTCCCTTGCAGGGCTGTTGTGTGGATCTCTGCCTGCTTGATTTCTCCTTCCCAATTCATGCTTTTTTCCTGTCCTGAGAGCAAACAGCACTCCTTATCGCTTCCTGGCAAAATTCCAGCAGTCTCTAGGCCAGGCTGAACTTTTAGCTCTGTATCTCCAAAAAAACTTGAGATACATGGCAAGAGTCGTTGCTTAGCAACTCCGCTATCTCTCACTCCCTTTTCTTTCCCAGGAAAGTGGCTTTTGGTGACGTCACTTTGCTGCTGCCTTCCACCGACATTTCTTTGCTCCTGTTGGCTAGCTGCTTTGGACTCCTCCTTCACCTGCATTTGCTGTTCTTCTTTCAGCTGTATCTGCTGTATTTTCTCTAGCCCCTCCTGTTGCTCTTGTCTCCCCCCTTCTGTTTTTTTCTCCCCCTTGTTCAAGCTGACTATCTCTTTGTTTTCTGGTCTTGTATCTCCAGGAATGTAGGGGGGTGGGCTGCTTCTCTCGGTGGTTCTTTCGGCTGCTAATGCTGGTTTCTCTGCTTCCCCCGCTTTTCCTCTCTCCCCCCTGTCTGTGCTCAAGAAGGGGGGCGGGCTGGGCTGTAATCTGCTTTCTGCAGTGAGATGCTGGAATTGCTTTTTACAACCTCCTTCCAAAACTTTCTCTTCAGCTAACTCGGGTCTTAATTCAAAGGCTTTTTCAACTTTTTCTGCCTCTGGCAGGTCTTCGCTGAATGAAACGCGCGGAGAAGGGGGCGTTTCCTCAAGATTTATTCGTTCCAAAATCTCAAACCTCTCAGCCTCTTTGAGCTGCAGCTGGACTGACTGGCTGGGAAAGGAGGGAGGGGGCATGGTGCTCCTTTCAGACAGTTTCTCTGCTGGCTGTTTGGTGCCTTTTAAAACTTTTTCGGCTTTTCCTCTCGAAGAGGGGGGCGGTGGCAGCTGTTCACAAAGGACTTGGGCCACATTTTTACTCAGTTCAAGCCAAGCCTCTACATAGAGCAAATCATCAGGCAAACAGCGGCTGTCTTTGCTGTCTTTAAAAAATTTCTGAAGCTCAAGGACAGTTTGGCTGTGCAGGGTTCCTTCTCTCGGCCAATTTGACAAGTTTGGCCAGTGATATTGGCATTTTGTCTTCAAAACTGTTTGGGAGCACATCTCCTGATCAAAATAGACTTCAAATTGCCACAGAGCGATGTCTAAGGGACTTTTCTTGGGGCTTGCAGGGCCTAATTTTCTCTCTAATTTCGATTTCCCTCCCCCCATCTTACTATTTCTAACAAAGGACAGCAAGAAAGACAAGGCACAAATACGGGTGTCGGGCATTAAGCAGTAAGGGGTCTGCTTAATGAGGATAACATAAAGGGTTAAACGCCATACGCATCATCTCTGATCGCTCGTGCCGGAAGTTCCAACGGTCGCGAAACGAAACTGCAGAGATCAATCACTTTCACACACACACCAGGCATTCCAGACAAATGGACAGGAAACCCCCCAAACCGTTTCCCGCCCAATTTATTAGAAGGACTTTTCCTTCTCAGATTAGAGAGACAAGCTTGCTTGCTCTCTCAGGATTCCAAAAGCCCCTTTCATACTTGCCGGGTCAGAGGCTTGCATGAAGCAGGAACAGATGGAATTTTCAGGTTGACCCCAGTCTTCCGGATAGACGTAAGGATCTTCAGATTCAGAGTTTCTTCAGGCAGACTTGTCTTCAGGTTCAGACAGATCTGTATCAGGTTTCAGAATTCAAGCCGACCAGCGGCTGGCACACAGATTCGGGCCCACAGATATTACTGGCCTTGCAAAGACCAGTCAGACAGAATACGCTTCCTTTACTCGCCTTGATCAAGGGCGTAGTACTATAAGGAAGGGCCAGAATCAGAGCTTCAGATTTCAGATATCAGATTTGACTCAACTTTCTGCTCCTTTTTTTTCTCTTCTCTCTCACACCAACGGCGTCTCAGGTTACAGCTGCTGAAGAAACGGAGCGCGCTTTCTCGCCTCTTCAACTGCCGGGGTCAGGACATCAAAGGGTGCTTGCTCCTTATAGAATCAGTTTGCAATTTTCTTCCCGGTACTGGGTTGCGTTGTCGTTATTATCACGTCGGGGTCACCAAGAATGTTAAGGGTTGGAGCAATTATTCAAAAGGAAAAGTTGTTTCTTCAGAAAGAGAGTCTTTATTTGCATGCAAATAGGCACAGAGGTTTGCTTTCTCAACTGCGCTGCGCAATCAGAACAAAGAGTTCACAGGTTTTATAGGAAGGAGGGACAGTGGCTCAAGTTAGCTCTGCCCATATAACAAGATTTTAGCATATCAACACTCTAGGCATAGTATTTCAGCTACCTCAATTCTCTCAATGCAGTTACTGGCTCAGGTATTATATTGCTTCTAAAACAGCAGCATCTATTGATTGTTTGGCACATATATCTCCTGAATCTTCCTTATCTTATCTTCTTATCAGTTATCACCCTTCACAACCACCAGGAAAGTGAAATAGAAACGTGGGGATATAAGTATTTGAGATTTGAGATTTTTTCCCCGCCCTTTACAGTGGTTAAGGCAAGGAGTAAACGGGCTGCATCCAGACTGTGCCTGAAAATATTATTTAGTGATATTCTAGAAGAAAGCACTTTCGGAATAATCATTAGATGCCCAGACAGCTGGACCACCATGTGGGGCAAGTGAAATGACTTACCTGGTCTGGATCCTTGCTACTAAAATGTACATCCACATATAATATAGGGATGTGCACAAATATTCAAACACATTCGAAATTCGATTGAATTCGTCCAAATTTCAACATTCGAATTCAGATCAAATGTCCATAAATTCAAATTTAAACACTCAAATGAATTTTGAATTTCAAATCTATTTATTCGAATTATTCGGACATTCATATGTGTATGGGTTAGTACACAATGCGTACTTGCACGTACACATCTTTCCTGCATCTTTTCCTGTATAGATCCATACGGGACAAAAACAGGTTGCATATGGGATAACTATGGGATGCATATGGACGTGTATGGATGCCTATGGACACATAAGGGATGCGTAACAATGTATATGGTCACATACAAATGTTGTCAACATTCATAAGTGCAAATTCAAATTGAAAATTTAAACAAATAGATTTAAATTTGCTTAATTTGGGTAAATTCGAATTTTAAAGATTTGAATCAAATCTAATTTTTGGATATTTGAGTCAAATCAAACTGAATTCCCAAAACTGCATTCGTGCATACCCCGTAATACTAAATACTTTAAAATGCATGGTAGCCAATTTGCCTGCATGTGCAGCAGCCATTTTAGCTCTGCTTTTGCCTCCCACGTGCATGATGATCATTTCCAAAATGGTGGATTGTATGAGCAAGTGTCCTTTCACTTAAAAAAAAAAGTTGAGAGTTGATTTTTCCACAATAACATTATTGCAGGATATCAGTGTCAGCTTCCAGACATCTCTACTTTAGTGTGTTATTTAGTGATATTCTGATGTATCCTACTCCCAGAATTACAGGGCAGTAGTGCGGGGAAAGCAGAGGCACAGATGGTGTGATGTGTACATCTGGGTGTTTTGTGATGTGAAATACCTGTAATTCCACAGTCGCTGCCATTTGCACATGCATGGTCACAATTTTTGTCTAGGTTTGGCCCAACACATGTATAGGGGTCATTCCTAAGAAGCCAAACGGGGCTTTCCAGAAGCTGGAAATGGGGCCTTCATAGAATATCCATGCACAGATATGAATACTCCCACATCCATGGGGTGTGTTTGTCATGCCCCATTCAGCCTCCTCCTCCTTGGAGGTTCTGCCTGCAAGGCCACCGCAGACCAAGAAACAATCACAGCATAGCATTACTGATCTAGAGGCTCTGATGCCAGTTTCAGAGGAGCACGCAGACAGCTCTGGCAATGAAACTACAAGCAGTGAAGTTCAAGAACACCCTTCCCCTCCCCTCTCCTCTTGAGACAATGGAAGCAGCTGAAGTGCAGATCAGAATGATTAGCTCAGCTGAACTGTGGGTGGGGTAATGATTCCTCTACTTAATGAGCAAACACACATTGCTCCAGTCTTGCAGACAACTTCATGCAGCTCCGTGCCTGTGGTCTGACTTTGGACTCCTTTGTAACTAGCTGACCCTCTGGACTGACTGACTCTTGCTGATTTTCTGGATGCCTTGAACTTGGATTTGAATTGGTATCAAGTATGCCTGATACCTTCTGGAACTGAGTAAGCTGTGTGAGTGTTTGCCTACCTGCCTTGCCTGCCTGAGACGTGACAGGGGGTATTCATCTGGAGCCGAATATTTCCACATTCTGTTCACCTCAAATAGAACGTGGAAACTGGCTCTGTGCACACCCCTAATATGCACTGGTATAGGATGCATATCTGATACATATCCAATACATATGCATTGGTATAGGATGTGTATCTGATATGTATGCATTCGCATAGGATGGGTATCTAGGAAACGTATCCGATATGTATGCATTCGTATCAAATAGAATTCTACCACATTCAAAGGGGATCTAATTTAAATATGAATTTTCTAACATTCAGTTCATAATGAAATCGAATGCCAAAAAACCCTAATCCCAAGTTTTCCACCTTGTCCCAAGGCAGCCAATACCTGCAGGCGATGTTGAGATTGTCATGGACATGAAATACTCAGGGAATTTACACCCAATCTGGATGCAGCCACAGAGTATTCATTCACCAAGCAGGCTGAAGTTTTCCTGTGTATGGCAATGTGTGTTCTCCTGAAGGAGCACAAGATGCCCCAATGAATAGCCTGGCGTAGGGTCCAAAATAAGGCATTCCATAGGGGTCACAGGGTTAAGACAGGGCAGCCTCTCTTCTGTAGGATCAAAGGCTCCTTCATTCAGTTGACACTGATGCACATTAGACATAAATCTACACTTGCAGCTGCTGGAGAACCTGGCATACTCTGGAAGTGGCCGTACAATCACCAAGAGTCTGCCCAGTGCTACATGATAGGACCGCTACATGATCCCCCGAAAGACTGCTCAGTACTTACTCAGTTTCTTCTGCTGTCACCAAAAGTTCCCGTGCTTTCTCCATTTCCTTATATAAATCAGGCAGATAGGTTGGGGAATCCTCACAGTGCGCCATAAGGTTCTTGAGTTTGTTCAACACATTTGTTCGTTCTTGAGGACTCCCAGGCAAGGTGATGCTTAGTACGTAATTTGCAACTTTCTCAATGTCTTCTGGCGGGGCACTCTCCTCTTGAAAAAATGAAGGGAAACCCATTTATGTTCCATGCTTACTTAGTCCTCAGCATTAATAGAATATACTGATAACGTTCTGAAGACAGTGACCCGCCTTTAACATTATGCACTTTTATAGTGATGGTTATCTTTCATTATAAGTGTTTAAAAGCTGCCCACTGAAACAGAACTGAAGAAAATGGGAAGATCTGGCACCACTCATTTCACTAAAATGAGAAATATTCACTGAATGCCCAAACGACAGCATAAAAGTGAGGAATTTAAATAGTTTGTACCAAATACACAATTATAACTTTTTTAAAAAATGAGGAGGCTAGACAATTAGGGAAGTGTACGAATGGGTTTTTTGGCATAAGATTTGTAACAAACTGAGTGTTAGAAAATGTATATTCATTCAAATAGATCCCCTTTGAATCTATTTGATCTGAATGTATTTAAATGAATTTGTATGAATGTTTGATATGAACGAATACATATTCAATATGTATCCAATACGTATCCAACGCAGATGCATATATATCTGATACGTATCCTGCTCTGAAAGTGTCAAATCTGACCTGAATCCATTTTAATTCACCCCCTAATCCATATCAAATGCACTCTGGATCCGTTGCAGATGTGACTGGAGCGCCCACTTTCCTACTTCTCCAGTTTCACAAATTTCCAAACTACTCGTAAGAATGTGCGGAAACATTCGTATTCGTGCAAATGTTTATATACGAATGTCGTAACATTTGATTTGTGTACGAATGTCCGAATTCATATGAATTTGTACGAATAATGAATGTTACTAATGTTTGTGCATCTGCCTATAGCTGATACAGAGTGCCTTAACTGCAAAAGAGAGGATGTAAGATGGGAAGATACGGCATGACAACGTGAAGGAACAGAAACCCAGAAATAGTGGAGAAAAGTGGGAGGGGAAGTTTTCTTCCTTGTCTCCAAAGTGATCAAAGCCTTGAGTCTAAGAATGTCTAATCTTTGTCTAATAGTGGTGGATTTCAAGACTACTGCATGAGGGTCTCCGATGTCTCTAAGTAATATGATCAAGGTCAAGGATATAAAACCAGCACTCCAAAATTAACATACATGCATCTTGGTCATGTAGCCATATCTAAGGGGATAATTTACTGAGTATGCAAGCTGAACTGAATGGGCTGTTGAGTGTGGGCCTCCATAGTTGAGTACGAGCAGTCTTACCAACCTTGGTTTTCAGCCTACTAGGAAGTTGGGTCAGGTATCAAATGATCTTGTTGCTATTAGCCTCAGAAATTTGAAATCATGAAAAGACATTGTCTTTCTGTTTAGACAGCACCAAGCCAGATAAATGAATGGATTGAATCCATATAAGAGCCTCCCATGCCACTAAAGCCAGAGAAATACAGAACACATTCGATCAATGACCGGGGGGCAGGGGGAATGAGCTAAAATACCCAATAGAAAATTCTTCAGTTTCTTGATAAGCTCTTGGATGTTTTCTGCTTCCTTTTCAATTTGTGTTTTAATTTTCTTCAACTCTCCGTTTATCTGCAGTGCTTCCTTCCTTGTATCCTCAGTCATTTTTCTGATGCTTTCAACCTGCAAGTAGATATTTAAGCACCAATGAACTGAAATTTTAAAATATTACTGTTTCCTGGGTTGGTTAACCAATTTTCCTTAAATAGATTTACTTTTCCCACATCCCTGAAAGACACATAGTCTTGCTGAGGTTAATACCAATAAAATTCCCCTTCAGAACTTAAATCTTAAAACTAAGCCAAGCTTAACGAACCTAAGGCAGGACCATAAGATCATGGTGGGATTGCACTGGAGATGTGCTGGCCACACATCTATGTGGGTTGAAAAATCCATGTCAGGAGTCCTTGCTGTGCCCTTTCCTTAGCGTTCCATAAAGTGCTCTAAAGGTAAACCACTGCAGAGACCTCTTCAGTAGTACACTAGACCACACTGTCTGGATCTACCTGGCCTCATGTGCTCTTGGCCAAACACAGGAGAATGGCTGATTTCCATGGCCATTTCCAGTGGTCACCAAAAGAACCCTGGCCAGAACAGTTCCCTGGTCCAGCGTTCTCCTCATCTGGAGTAGTGACAGTTGTGAGATGTGCACAGATATTCATAATACTTGAAATTTGGCCGAATTCAGCTGAATTTGGACACTCGAACTCAAGTCAAATGTTACAATATTCATATGCTAACATCTGAACAAATAAGAACGTCTCCGGACATTCGTATGAATAGTTTGAACATTTGTTACACGGGGTGTGTGGAAAACCGGGGCACCAGTCACATCTGAAATGGATCCAGATTGCATTTGACGTGGATTGACAGTGTATTAAAAATGGATTCAGGTCAGATTTGACTTTTTCAGAGCACCGATATGTTACAGATACCTATTGGATACCTATTTATTCGTATCAGATACGTATTCGTTAGTATCAGATATGTATCGGATACGTATTCATTTGTATCTGATATGTATTTGTACGAATACATATGAATAGATTCGTATTGAACAGAATTTTACCACATTTCAATGCGATCTATTTGTATGAATATGGATTTTCAAACATTCGATTTATTTCAAATCAAATGCCCCACCAAAGAATCATGCACATCCTAGAGAACAGCACATTCCTGCAAGTGCTCTGCTCATGGAGTGATCTTCATTTACAGCGCAGATTCTGCCATTGTGTGGAATCTGTGGAGGAGTGAGAATATGGTTGGAATTAACAGCCCTGGGTACAGTGGTGTATTGATGGCTGTGGACAACTGGACCTCCAAAATGTGATTTAGGACTAAATTGTCCCAAGCATTTCAGTCATGTGCTGGCACCACTCAGATAATGGCTGAGGGGCTTGCTATTGCTTAAGGAATATTTTTAGGAACTAAATGTGTCCTCTTTTTTTTTTTTAAAGTCACTTTAACCCTAGTTTCTCGATACGATAGTTACCTAGGGCTATATAGAGACCTGCCAACATCTTACCTGGAATCTTATGAGGGTGAAGTTACTAGGCGGGGAACCAACAACTGACGGATTTGTTTTTAAAAAGACATTGGGAAGCTGTTGGTATGATCCAGTAGTGCATTTCTTATGTTCTTACATATTGTGGATATACAACTCTATTTTACAGCTGTAGTTAAACCTCTTTTAAGTGGAAATAAGCTTTGCCTACTTAGAAAGATCATACGAATGTAAGAGCATAAGAGGGGACTTGCTGGGTTTGGCCACAGCCTATCTATTCCATCTTCCTG
Source organism: Aspidoscelis tigris stejnegeri (assembly GCA_023333525.1). NCBI lineage: Eukaryota > Metazoa > Chordata > Lepidosauria > Squamata > Teiidae > Aspidoscelis > Aspidoscelis tigris. The sequence goes on along the minus strand of JALMGA010000005.1, from coordinate 76,274,556 downwards.
TCTCATACAGTGGCCCACCAGTTGCTTCTGGGAATTCTCTGATTACAAAGGCAAAACCTTCATCTGCCCTCAAATTAGGGGTGTGCACAAATGCAATTTTTGGGATTCAATTCGATTCAAATGTTTACAGTTTGAATTTAACAAAATTTGATTCGAATTAAGCAAATTTGAATCTATTTGTTCAAATTTTTCATTCAAATTTTCACTTACGAATATCAACAGCATTTGTAGATGCCCGTATGCATCTTCCCCGGGTCCGTATGCAACCCATAGGTATCCCCTATGCAACCTGTTTTCATCCTGTACGGATCCATACAAAGGCGGGAAAGATGCAGGTCTTCAAGTATGCATCGTGTAGTAACCTGTACACATATGAATGTCCAAATAATTTGAATGAATAAATCCAAAATTTGAAATTCAAATTGAACATTTAGATTCAAATTTAAGGACATTCAATTTTAAATTTGGTCAATTCGATTGAATTTTGAATGCATTCAAATATTAATGCACATTTCTACCTCAAATCACTGTAAATGGCCTTTAGAAACAAGCCGGTCTCTCCAAGCTGGAGGCATCCATTCTAGTAGACACTTATATAACTGCTCCATGTATTTATCTAATCTTTTCTTAAAGCTATCTAGGCTAGTTGCTGTCACCACCTGGTAGTAAATTCCACCAATGATTCCACCTACACAGACCAATGATTATCTGGATGAAAAAATACTTCCCCTTCTCACTCCTGACTCTCCTGCCCATCAGCTTCGTAGAGTGTCCACCGGTTCTCGTGTTATTAAACAGAGAAAAGAATTTTTTTCTATCCACTTTTTCCATAACGTGCATGATTTGATATACTTCAATCAAGTTACCTGTTAAACGCCATCTTTCAAAGGTGAAGAGGCCTAGACTTTGCAACCTGATTTTGTAATGAATGTGTTCAAGTCCCTTGATCATTCTGGTTGCCGTTTTTGGTACCTTTCCCAGTCCCACAATATCCTTTCTAGGATGTGGTAATCAGAATTGTACACAAAATTCCAAATATGGCCACACCATAGATTTATGAAGAGACAAAATGACAATTGCGGGCTTGTTTTCCATTTCCTTCTTAATTACCCCTAACATTGCATTTTGGTTTTTTCACTGCTGCTATGCACTAGGTTAACATCGTCGTTGAGCTGTCCACTAGAACCCCTAGATCCCTTTCCTGATCTGTCACAGAAAGCTCAGCACCTATTAGTTTAAAGCTGTAATTGAGAATCGTTGCCCCAAGGTGCTTTAATTTGTAATTGCTAAGACTGAAGTGTGTTTGCTACTTTGTTGCCCACTCACCTAATACTAAGAGATCTATTTGTAGCTCTTTATAATTACTTTCAGTTTTTACTGCCCTGAACAAGTTACTGCCATTTAGGGATATGCACGAATATTTGAAAAATTCAAAATTGAATCAAATTGATTTGAATGTATTCAATTTGAATTGAATGTGAATACATTCAAATCGATTTGAATCTTTGGATATTCAATGCAAATTGAATCGAATCCTGAAAACTGCATTCGTGCGCACCCCTAGTGCCATTAAATGTTTGCAAAACTCTTTCGAGCTTGAAAGCAACAGAAATAACCAATAAGGTTCTCTTCAGCTAAATACAATTGCTATATTCACAGTACCTTATTCTCAGACCCTTGCATTCGGTTGGTCAGGTTTTTTAACAACATCGCTGTTTCATGAGCTTTTTGGGCAGCATTTGCAGATAGCGGGGACACTCCATTACAGCCTGGCCCACCACAATGCTTGTTCCCCTGACTGTCTTGGCATAGAGCACCACCACAAGCTGCTACAACGCAAGGCAAATTTCCTGGTACTCCACATATCTGCATCAGAAAAAACGTACTAATTGGCAGTGCAATTTTTGAATGTCACATTTAGTTCATTTTACTCATGCAAAGATTTCATTTTATTTAATTCGTATTTCACTTCATCAGACCAAACTGGCTAAATCTAATTTTCCGAGCAAATTGTATGCAGCACATGAAATCACGTCAGGTGAGACCACTGATTTTTTTAAAAAACATTATTGGACTGCAGAAAACAATGATTCAGCCTGATTTTATCTTAGCTGTAAAGCTATGATTCCACACATACACACACCCCAACACTGGTATTCTTACCTTTTCATTTAGATTTTGAATACTTGGAGTCTTTAACAATTTAAGCTGCTCCAGTGCAGTGGTTTCTTTTAAGATGAAATCTTCTAACATAACAAGGATATCACTCCTAGTCTTCATGCTGTAAGTTAAGAACGATTTTGTTCCATACATTCTTTCTTCAGCTAACAGTATTGTTTGGTAACAGTTCCTTATTTTGTTGAGGGAATCTGAATTAAATTACAATTTAATTTAAGTCAATAAGCAAAGACAATTGCTAGGTTTGATTCAAGATAACACTCCAAGGCTGTGGACCCATTCAACCTTTAAAGAGCTTTGAATTCGTTGTCAAAGCTGGCAATTCCCACAGTTTCTAGGGACTAAATATCCCCAAATGCAGATTGTGTGTGTTTGAATCAAAATAACTCTTGCTGTGGGATTTACAAATAATCTTTTTGTGCAAATGGAAATGCACATGAGTTTTTAGAGGTTTCTCCTCAGTTTACTTTAGCCAATGAGGAGGTGTGATTATTGACTAAAGAAATCCTCCACTGGCTGAAAGGGGAGGAAATGGAGGGCAAGAATGAACAGAAGTTGTACCAATGATTACATGTATGGGGCTGGGATTTTACCAAGTGTCTGATTTTACAGCTATCGTGAAAGCCTGCCTGCCTGCTTCCTCCCTCCCTCCCTTTCCTTCTTCCTTCCTTCCCAATGCCTCATCCATGCCTTTTTGCCTCTTTGTCCTGATCTGCTATAACTATCCTGTGCTAAACTCTGTAAAAGCCTGGCCTTCCTTGTGAGAGGGGAATCCAATCAGCAGCTCTGCAAACTGTCACTTCCTCTTTAAATTGCCACTGTATCACTTCTTCAGAAGATCGCAGCCATTAAGATTAAAGATAAAGTTCTTCTCCCATCCCTCCTCCTTCCTCTTCAAATAGCTGTGTATGAGAGGGGGGGGTCACTTTCTTTCACACATTTTCCCTTTAATTCAGTTTTTAAAATGATGGGCTGGGTGGGATGGAGTCTGCCTCAAGGAAGCAAATAATAATAAGAAGGGGAATCTTCTCTCTTTGAGTATTTCCTCTTGAGAGGAAAGCCTTCATCCTTTGACAGCAGTGGCAGCTTCTGTTCTGAAGTAAATACCTTATTTTATAGAGAGTGGATTTTGGTTAGGAAATGGCACGTCCTGAAGTCTTGCTATGGCTTCCTCCTCCACTAGTTCTCCACTCTTTTATTGATTGAGTTTACGGAATTAACACTAACACAGTATCACCTCTAGGTGGGTCTAACGTCTCATTTTTCTTACTCCTCCCTCCCTCGATGGTTGGAAATGGCTTTCTAAATCTATTGGCCTTTGTAAGCTTCTACAAGGACCTACCAGACAATACATCGTTTTATACATGCACACTTGTTCCTCTCTGCTTGCTATTTAGTTACATTACTGTATTAGAACAATGCCATTTCATTAAATTTTGATTGACTGAAACTATCCCACTTAGAAATTATGCAATTATGTAACTAGACATCAAGTTTCCAAATTTCCATGTTTTAATTTAAACAATTACAGACATCTGAAAACTCTGCAGTGCTAGACTGTGAATTTTGGTGTTAATTTTACAGATGTTTTAACTATTGGTTTCTTTACCTTGTAACTGCATGTGATTAATTCTGTGACGTAGTTCAGATTTTTCCCGCAGGGTCTCGGTGAGATAATCTGCTTCCTTTTCAACGTCTTCTATCATCCTGCTGAGATCAGGAAACTGATCCAGAAAATCTGATTGCTGATTCATCTGGGAAACTTTTTGTCTAAAATGAGCAGTAGATTAGCAGTGATTAAAGACAGACTTATGTCTTTTACTATTTCCGTTTATTTACCACTCTTCATTCCTCTGTTCTGAGAAGTGCAGGTCATGATAGAAGTGCGTGGAAATAAATACAATTATAATTTAATCATATTAAAATAAATACGTGTGGTGCACAACTGTGTACATTTCATGGACTCCAGAGTTATAATGGTGTCATTAATATATAAAGACTTTTAGTAACATTCAGCTGTTTGGTCTGTAAAGTCTCACAAGGATTAAAAGAATATCTCCAGTCTGTTCTATAGTTTTCTTTTATGGCAAATTAACTAAGAAATCCTGTTTAGGAAACAGAGCTTACCGAATGTGATCGTGACTTTCCTTAACGTTCAGCAGTAAACCTGGTGACAGGACGGGGCTTTTCAAAATTCTTTCTATTTTTGAAATGGTGTCCTGATAAAGTCTGAGGTCTATATCACAGACAAGCACATTGTTCCTCTTGTCTCCTAGAGTTGCGGCAAATCTCATTAACTTTTGGATTTTCTGAGATAAGGAAGTCATTACATTATCCCATTCATAGAAGCAAACATGGCAGCGGGAACAGGAAGGAAATGGCTGATTGTAGCCGCGAGCACATTGGTCACAAAACCTTCCAGTGACTCCAGCACGGCAATTACATGCTCCAGTATCTTTGTCACATCCACGTGTCAGTGTTCCATCTTTGCTACATTTACATGCTGGTAGTAATAAAAGAAATACAGTATTATTTTGTTGTTGTATGGTTAACTTAGGTATTTGGGGAAGCGGAACCAAGGGACACCTCTTTTATTTATATTATGTAGATAAAGGGAGAGGCTAGTTTTTATAGGAAACCCATTGTGGCTAACAAATGAATTTATCATGATGATAATAAGAATTTTCATATCCAGCCTCCTTGCCCTGTTTCATTTCTGGTTCATGCACACTTGCAGCTTTGCATGATTGTGAAGATTTCCATGTCTTTTATCTGTCTCTGTTAACAGATAAATGGGAGGACGCAGACTCTTTTCTTCCCACAATCAAGTTTAAGGTGAGAAGCAAAGAAGATCTGCAGAGAGTCTTGGAAGGAGTGGAAGGGGACCAGGATCCATGTGGCAACCTGTCTCTCTCTCTCTCTTCACCCCCCCTTTTCATTCTGAATTGCAACTGAAAATGGAACCACAAAGACACGCACAGACGTTTCCCCCTGTTTCTGTCAAGGAAGAATAATGATATAGTCGCTGTAGAACAACCGCAAGGCCAGCCATTGGCCAGATATGAAAAGCATAGCCTTCCCTCTGCCCACTCAGGAAAGTATGGGTGCCACCTCCACTAGTTCTCTTGGGATGTGGTCACACCTAAGTTTTAATCTGGTTTCAGTCCAGCAAAGTATCAAGCTGTTTTCTTGTCAGCATTATCCAACTCAAAAATCCACCTTTGGGTTAGGGTAAAAAGAAAATAACTAGTTACTTTGCTGATGGGTTTTCTCATTCTGAAAGTGGACTGAAACTGGATTAAAATTTAGATGTGAACCCAGCATTGCACAATCACACCCTGAAAATATAGCAGGACTAAGGAGCAGAAATGGTCTCAATGCTGAGATAATCCAAATACCAGATAGATCAGAATGTGTGTGTGTGTGTGTGGGGGGGGCAGATTGTGGAAAATTAGAAAGTACATTTTGGAGTGTGATCCCTGGGGTCCTGGAATTGTTTCAGGCCATCTTAAGCATTGGATGTGACCGCAGGTTTGGTTTGACAAATTTCTACTTACAGTTACAATTGATTCGAGGGTCACCATAGTAATTTTCTTCACACACATCACAGCTTCTTCCAGTATAGCCCAATTTACACAGACACTGACCTGTAAGCTATAGAAGAGATTGCAGTGGGAAAGTGACAACTCCTTGTCTTTGTAAATCTTGGTCTTTTTTGCCTACTTGAATTGCTAACTCATACTTTTGCAAATCTTTATTTTCAGCTGCTCTGATCTCTAGCTTTGAAGAAAGTGGGACCTTGCTTTATGTTGCTATCTTCATCAATAAATGGGAATTAATTTCTTCTTTTGTTTTAAATCAACTAAAGTGACACCAAGTCTCAGATCACCCTTTGTTCAAAAGCCTTTTTATGCAGAGAGTATAGCCCACCTCTTATTTTCTGTCCATTAGCAAACTACGTGTTGTAATCATAATCCCTTTGTGTATCAACAGACACATGAACATGTTGCTCTTTCTCATCCAGTGAGCATCCTGAACCAGATTCTATGATCTTTTGAGTAAAATGTGCACTCTGTAGGCGCGTGGCAGTCTCAGAAGAGGCAGTGTGATATAGTAATGATACTGTGGGACTTTGACATGGCAGACATGGATTCGGGTTCACATTCAGCTATGGCTGAACTTGTGCCAGCCATTGCCTGTAAGAGTAATATAGGCAATGACTGGCATACTATTGTGAGAATAAAATGCAGGATAAATGGTAGAAATAACTTGCATATATTATAAGGATGTGCACAAATATTGGTAACAGAAATTCATACAAATTTGGCTGAATTTGGACACTGAAATTCTAATCGAATGTTGGCACATCTGAAGACTGACATTCAAATTCGAATCAAGTGTTTTAATACATTCGTATGAAGCTTCGTATGCTATTTGTATGCATTCGTATGGGATTTGTATGGGATTGAATGTTCATACTGGATATGAATCCTACCATGTTCGAAGGGGATCTATTCAAACGAGCACGAATTTTCTTGCATTCGATTTAGTATGAACTGAATACAAAAAAAATTGTGCACATCCCTAATATATTATTATTCTTTTTTCCTTCTTCAGCAGCAACAGAACCTTTTCCCAAACCATATACTGGCTGATATACTGGACCAACAAATGTACTAGGACAGTGGTTCTCAACCTTCCTAATGCTGTGACCCCTTAATGCAGTTCCTCATGTTGTGGAGACCCCCAACCACAGGGGGGGGGAGGCAGCTGGGACGGGGGAGGGAGGGGCAGTGGTAGACTCGTTGCGACCCCTCTGAAAGGGTAGTTCGACCCCCAAAGGGGTCCCGACCCCCAGGTTGAGAACCACTGTACTAGGAGCATCCCTTCTGCATATTGATGTGGTTTAAGGAAGGCTTCTATATTATGTAAGTGGTCTTGCCATCTTCTTCCTGGACTTAGGATTTCCCCTTTAACTGATCTCTAGGGATGTACAAGAATATTTGAGACATTCAAAATTCGATCAAAGTAGTTTGAATTGTGACATTCGAATTAAATGTCGATACATTCGTTTTTTTAACATTCAAACAAATTTGAATTCTTCGAATCATTCAGACATTCGTATGTGTACGGATATGTACACATTACATACGTATCCATACACCTCTTATTCGTATCCATACGCATTTGTATGGATACATACAGGACGAAAATGGGATGCATATGGGATACAAATGGGATGTGTACGAATGCGTACGGATGCATACAGACACATACAAATGTTGTTGACATTCGTATCATCAAATACTAATAAAATATTCTTACGAATAGATATGAATGCATTCAAATCAGTTTGAATTTGAATAGATTAATTTTTTCTCTATGGGTACAAATTTGAACATCGAATATTCGATTCAAATCAAATCGGATGTCAAAAATTGTATACATGCACACCCCTACTGTTCACACTTGGCCATATTCTGGAAAATATCCCAGGATAGGGATCTGGTGTCGGCATGCTAATGCAGACTCTGGCAGGTCTCACCTGGGGCCTGCTGTAGCCTACACTAGCACATGGGCAGCAGACCCCTATTCCAGGACATATTCCAGAATAGACCCAAGTGTGAACAGATTGCATAAGACAAACTCTTTATCCTTAGATTTCAGAAGCCAATACATTTGATTGTGTCTGCACTACACTATATCCAGACTTGCTACTTTTTTTCCATTCTGGTCTGCTCCTCACTTTTCCAGTATGAATTTTAATTTGTGTTCCCTCTGTATATGTGCTTCTTTCCCTTGTTGCAGCTGGACTGGAAACTTCGAAAATATGCACTACACCTCATGAATTGGTTATCAGCTCTATAATCTTGCCTGATTGCACATATTATTTTGGGAGTGCTTGGGATGGCAGTCACAGGGATGACATCCAGTTCCATAGATCATCTTCCAGTATCCAGGAGCACATTGGTCACATGTGTGGCCCATCACATTAGGCAAGCAAGGACATGCTCCATTGCTCTGGTCACACACGCAAAAGCCACTTCCAGATGGGCAGGTTGTTGAGTTCACACCCAAAGGGTTGCAGTTACATTCTGGAAACATATTGGTTGCAGTTATTTAACCATTAAACATTATTCTTCTAGTATTTTAAGGTAACCTAGTTTCCCAATTGCATTTTCTTTGCCAGTTTGTTTTGTTCTTGGGTATCTATTTGTTCACTCCTTTGCTTTTACCCATTTCTAGAGACTTTCTATGGGAATTTGTGTTTGCAATGGTTAAGTGGAATTATGCTCAGCATAGAAATTAATATGAGCCCCTTGCACCATGCAGACCAAAACTAAAATCACATGTAGCAAAAGGCTCTTTGTTTTCTGGATCCTAGCAAAAGCCAAAGGTGCTCCATGTTGGCTATGTCTATGCATTTTGGGTTCCTTGCTACTTCCTGGGCACACCTCAGCTGCTTGGTTTTCAATAGCACACTTTCATGGAAAGCCCCAGCTGTATACCCTCTGTTTGATCTATCATCTAAATACATTTCACCACCATTTCCAGTGTAGTATGTCCAAATGCAAGTTCAAAGAAGTGAAGATTTTCCTCAAACCTTTGTTGCCTAAACCTCCCAAAGGATTTTCTCTCCAGTTCCCCTACCTCTTGGACTCCTTCTATATAGACTGCCAACAAAGGCCTCGTTTGCACTTAGAGGCCTGGTATGATATACAGTATATTCTGGTGTATAAGACTACTTTTTAACCCAGGAAAATCTTCTCAAAAGTTGGGGGTCATCTTATTCGCCGGGTGTCATTTTCTTATACAGTGAATATATCCCGAACTCTATATTTTAACTGGAAAAGTTGGGGGTCGTCTTATACGCCCAGTCGTCTTATACACCAGAATATACAGGTAATTTGCCATATGGGCACTCCTTTAAAAAATCCTGCATAGAATAAAGCAATGCATTTTCCATATTGATCTAAAAAAAAAAACTCCAGGAAAACAGAAAATTTTAAAGAAAATACTGCACATTGTGCATGAGATCACACATTTTGGTGTGATTTACCTGCAGCAGAAATTGATGAAATGCAAAATAAAATATGTGTGTAGTCAGCCCCCTAGTCTACATAGCAATGCACCATTTGAATCTTAATCCTTCCCACCCATCATCCTAATGCCAGATGAAACTTTATTCTTTATGAAGCAACTTTGTATACCCTCCCCTACAGCGTTCACATAAATTTTTAAAAATGAATTCAACAAACTGTATACATTATGTAATGTATATGTCCTATGCTCATAGCAGTTCTAGATTTGTTGCTTACTTCTACAGTTCCGAAGAAGTGCTGATCCAAAGTAACCAGGCTTGCAGACTTCACAGTTTGGTCCATAGGTATTGTATAAGCATTTTAAACACTCTCCGGTATCTTTGCTACATGAGTCTGGATCTGTCACATCGATATTATTATTACAGAAGCATGGGAGACACTGACCGACTGTGGCCTTTGGATTCCTGTAGAACCCATTGGGACATTCATCACATTGAGCACCTAATAAATGAATAATTCAGATAAAATATTTGGTGGATTGATTTTTGGTGAGAAATTTACAGCTGTTTAGAACAAAACCCACATTTCAAAAAATAAAATTTCAATCACCACATTTCTGGAAATTGTGCAATTATGATGAGTTTATTTAGAAAATTAAATGAACTTCTCACTGCATGGAAACCTATAGACTACTAGTGGAATCTGTTAATTTTTTGTTCCATCTCTATTTACATTGTGAGAATCTTCAATTGCTACCTAGTTGTTTCCCTATGTTACTTTGTCTTCTGCCTGGGCAAAAACCAGAGAATTTTAGTACTACTTTTTCTTAGAGTCTTTCTGCATAGATCCTTAATCCAGATTAAGTGTTTGTGTAGAACATTTCTAAATCACATAATCCACACATTAATGCTGATTTACGAGGCCATGCCCCGTTAGTACTAATACATATGCACAATACAGAACTAGATTGAGACTAAGGGGACTCTTAATGTAGATCTCTTGTGGACCAGTTTAATCGAGACCATAAGAAGACTAAGGATCTGTCCAGATTTACAGATACTGCACATTCGGGGCATGGGCATCACACCTGACGCCCAATATTGCATAGCAGTGGTGCATTATGCCGCCACTGCGTAGCAATGAGCACTCGCTCTGCAGTATCAGGTAAATTTGAATGTTCCTGCCAGTCCGGACAGGATGTTGAGAACAGCAAATAAGAGCTGAGCCTGCAGCTCAGCTCCCTTTGGCTGCCCCTTCCCATGTGATGCATGTCTCACCATGGTCACCACGGAAGTATCACGGCTGTCGAGGAGGAAGCTGCGGTGAGGCTACTGGAGTCTGGATGGTGTGTCGTGGCTTCACAGCAAGTAAGCTGTGCTTTCCTCTCTAACAGCAGATTTTATTCCACTAATCTGGATATAGTGTAAGGGCCTCATTTTGAATCACATGAGTTGCGCAGAATGCATGTCTCCAGGGTAGTTGAATTTCAGCTTGAGGCTAGGAACGTTTGTTCCTAGCAGTTGGTGTGTGAGGTGGTGGGGAGGCGCACCTGCAAATCTCACACCCCAGCTTTGCAGCTGCAGAGAAACCCAGGCCAGATCAGTGTTGTCAGTACAGATGGCACTGATCCATTCCATGCCTCGACGTGATCAGGATCAGTGAGTCCAGTTATTTCAGATCCACTGATCTGAATCAAAAGTGAGGTAAGTGCAGAAAAGGCACTTAGGACTCAAGAATGTTCCCATTAGTAATATTGGCAGAAGGAAAGAAGTAAAAAAGTCCTTTTTTTAAGCAAAAGAAAAAAATTCCGCATTTTAATGGACTGTGACTTCTTCTTTAGTATGGATGTGCACGAATATTTGTAACATTCATTATTCATATGAATTCAGACAAATTTGGACATTCGTACACGGATCGAATGTTACAACATTTGATCCAATACAAATATTTTGGAACATTTGTATGAATAGTTTGTACATAAGTTAAACTGGGGGTACATATCAGATATGTATCGATACGTATGCATTTGTATAAGATACATACCCGATATGTATGTATTGGTGTAGGATAAGTATCCAATACGTATGCATTTGTATAGGATCTATATGCAGGATCTGTATTCAGGCTATGTATGCATTCTTATCAAATAGAATCCTACCACATCCGTAGGGGATCTATTGGAACGAATGCGGATTTTCTAACTCTTGATTCATTATGAACTGAATGCCAAAAAATAATTAGTGTATATCCCTACTCTTTAGCCTTGATAATGGACCCCAATTGTGGAGTTCAGAAAAAGATGGCATGTTTCCTACCTGAGTAGCCCACAAAACAGTTGCAAACCAACTGTAAAGTCGATGGATCTTGGTAACAGGAATGAGCAAAGTATCTATTACTTGTTGGAAGATCTGGGCACATGCATGGACGACAGGACACCCCTCTGTGAGGATTTCCATAATAGCCATCTAGACAACTGAAGAAAAAAAAAAAAAAGGATTACAGCATATTTCTAAAGAGAAGTGAAAGCCTGGATCGAATCAAAGCCCTGCCTAATCCAAGATGCTATTTTCCACCAAGATCAACCCTAGCTCCTGAAAGGAGGGATGCCCAAAAGAGGGGCTAAGGTGAACTGTTCCATTAGGCAAATAGCAGGTCCATGAGGTTCATCTTCACTGTCTTCTGAATGTATCTAGTAAAGGTGCCTCCATATCAGATTCATGGTCTGTAGGGGTACGCACGAATGCAATTTTCAAACTTGATTCATAATGAATCAAATATTCAAAAATCCGAATATATCCGAATAATGGAAAAATGAATATCCGGACATTCATTTTGATACAAATGTATGTATTTGTATGAATAATTTGGACTTTCGTATCTACGGGGACATACGCATGTTGTACACATTCATACGCATCCTGTACACATCCCATATGCATCCTGTTTTCATCCTGTACGGATGCGTACGAAAGTGTATGGATGCATACAGGGTGCGTATGTGTACGTACGAGATGTGTATGGCCCCGTACAGATATGAATGTCCAAATTATTCATACAAATAACTTGCAATATTCATATTTGTTCAAATTCGGAAATCCGAATATCTGAATTCATCTGAATTTATACAAATAACAAATATTTCAAATATTTGTGCACATCCCTGATGGTCTGTGCAGAATAGGGCCGCCAGTATGCCTTGTATGGCTTTATAGATCAATAGGGCTTGGATGCCAACTGGTACCCAACACACTGTCATATTTCATGTGATTGGTTAGCGCATGGGCCACTACATTTTGAACCAATTAAAACTTTTGAGTTGTGCATTACAGTACAGGTGTGCATTACATTAGCCTGATTGTGAGATATCAAGCCTAAATCACTGAAGCGAGTGCCAGCTGGTCGAGGGAGGGTTGGAGTTATTGCACCAGGTTACAAGGTGCAAAAGATCCCCTTGCAACCGATTCCACCTGCTGTGCAAACAGGAAAAAGGAGGTGCTTTTGTAAGCTGCTATGAGCTGCTTTAAAATGGAGGTGGTATATGACTGTTTAAAATAAATAATATTTATTTCCATCTGCTCCAGTCAGGTGACAGCTAGTGCAAGGAAGAACTTGTCAGAACTGTAGAACTGACAGGCTGAACCTCCTATGCATGAGTATATGTGGGAGCACAAAAGTCGCTATGGGCAAGTTCTACGAATGCCTCCCAGCCCAGACTGCTACGTCTACTACCTTTTATCGCAGTCAACAGGTTTACTATGTACTGGTTCAGGCCTGTGGGGGATGAAAAGCTGATGCAACTGTGCATCAGAAACCTTAGTTTCACTTGCTAAGACCAGGGACCTTTCTGCCCTTGGCCTTATTCTGGAATATATCCCAGAACAGGGACCTGCTATCTGCATGCTAGTACAGACTATGGAAAGCCCCATGTGAGACCTGCCAAAGTCTGCATTAGCTTGTGGCCAGCAGACCACTATCCTGAGATATATTCCAGAATAAGGCCAAGTGCAGAAAGGGCCCAGGATCCAATGCACAATAGACCAGGCTTCTAATCACACCTTTGTCCTGCCTCCCCAATTTCATAATCTCAGCCACATGGCATTGATGCTGTTAACCATACCTTTCACAGTTATCTCCAGTTGTAAACCCTCTGCAATTCATGCATGTTCCAGTCTGTGGGTCACAAAGTTCAGTAAAGCCATTGCAAAAACAAGGGCGGCAGTGGGGAAATCCAAAATATCCAGCCAGGCATTGATTGCACTGTTGGCCACTTACATCTGGGCGGCATGAACAATGCCCTGTCAGCTGGTCACATAGAGCACTTACTGATCCTTGAGGATGACAGTCACATGCTTGGGGAAAAAAAGACAGACAATAGTCACGAGAGGTACTGCTTAGTTATCTTGATGACATATTGCTCAATTTCTGTACTACAACATTCCTGTGTCGTCAGGGTAATGCAACCTAATAGCTGCACATTGCTACTTTTTTGTTCATTCAAAGTACCTTAAAATCAGTTTTACATTCTTTTAAAGAACTTGTGAATCAGGTTGTACTCAGACATGACAAAATGGGGGCTTCATAGAGGCAGTATGTGACCCTCATCTTCGTAGGCCTTCTCTAATCCACCTTTTCTAGCACAGAACATTGAGGAGTGAGGAGGAGGAGCAAATTGATTTGTGAACAATCTCAACTTGAAGCCTTCTCTAAGACACCTCAGAGATGTCCTGCCCGCCTCCCACGTGCCCTCTTACCTTTGGGGCGTGCTCTGGTGGCATCCCAAGCCTCTTTCCGGGCTCTCCGGGGCACAAAAGAGACTTTCTGGAGCCTGGAAAGGCACTTCCGGTCTGCGTGCGCAGACCCAGAAGTGCCTTAGAAGGAGGGGCAGTGGCAACGAGAACAGGTAAGTGGGGAGGGGGCAGGAATGGAGGGTGGGGGGAGGTTTATTCATGGGGGTGGGGTTTGGCCAAAGCCAAATTTTTCCACATTCGTTTTGTGCTGAACCGAATGTGGGAAATGGGCTTCATGCACACCCCTACGGTACAGTATCTGATCCAGCCTCAGCCTTTCTCCCATTTTACAGATAAGGTATGCTTCTAAATCCCACCTTCCTTATCTATGACTGCCTACTGCATTCATGGTTGGCATATTTCAATTAAAATCTCCCAGGTCCAAGGGGTAAAAGAGACCTGCCTAACACGCCGCAGCGTGCACAATTAGTTATTTTTTAAAAATCAGAACATCAATATAGCACACATAAATGCCACACACAAAATCAGCACAGACCAGTACTCACGGAGACAACCCTGGGCACCAAAGCTGTGGCTTCCAGCTGAGCATTTATCACAACAACGGCCTACGACATTTGGTTTGCATTGGCACTGGCCTCCAAGCTTCTCACAGTCTGAATTGATTGAGCCTTGTGGATGACACCTACAAGCTTCCAACAAAAATATTCACCTGCTTAGCTTCACCGAAACAGACAATACTACCAGATTTTATATTTATTAATTTAAAAATTATACTCTACCATCTTTCAGAGAAACAAAAGAAGGAAAATGCTAGCAAGAGGATAATAATTTGACAGTAAAGATGGAGCCTCCAAGCAGGTGTAAAAGTGTGAGGTTAGCACGCTGCTAGGGGCACAATTCCATTAATTCCATTTTTATTTGAATACCGACTTTCCAAAATAAAATTTTGCCGAAGGCGGTTTGCAACAAACAAAAAACATAAAATGCAAAGTAATAATCAAAACATTAAAAAAATACATTATAAAAATTGTGTATCATACAAAACATTGCAAAATAAGCCAAAATACAAACACAAATTGAGACAGCTGAGGTTGGTACTTCAGGAAAAGTTGATCCTCAGGAGATGAACTATTAGAATGTTCAACTTGGTCCATAATAGGGTTGACTTTCAATTTATTTCTGGATGTCAAAACCATTAGTTTTCTGCTCTGTATGCATGAGGGGTTAGTGAAATGGGATAAGTAGGATGTAACAGGTTGGTCATGGTACCAAAGCAATGTTTTATTTTCAAGTTGTTTGCCTCACAGAAACCTGTCCCTAAAATATCCTGGAAACAATTTTTAAAAAATCTGTGTTCTGTAGTTCCAGTAGCCTGCCTCAAGACTTTTGAATGCAAGACAGACCTTAGAAGCATCTCACCCAAATTTAATTTTTAGATTGGACATAAAACAAACCAATTTCACAGAAATTATTTATTCTTCTGTGCTTTCTTGGAAAATAGTGTGCAAAAGCAAGAAAAGGCAGAAACATTATTACTTACCAATTGCTCCGTTGTGTATGCGGGCAGAAAGACTAGCTATTAACTTCGCACAGACTTCTGGGAGGATATGCGGTCCAATTTCTGAAGCTATTTCTACACAGTGGTATTGCTGGAAATCTTCTAATTCTTGTTTATTGCAAAAGTTTTCAAGTGAGCTAATTTGTGGAATGAGTCCAAGCTTTGTAATTTGCAAAAGTAAATGAAAAATTTTACCCTTTTTAGTATAGTTCTGTTTCGTACTGCAGTTGAATGAATGAATGAATGAATGAATTTTCAGACCAGAACTAGAAAACATATTTAAATAACACAATTGCCAAATATATATGGATACTATATACAATTCAAATCAGCAAATTAAAATCTATAAAATATAAATGCATTAAAATATTTTCTGTACTGCACGTACTAGGGGTGTTCATCAATGCAATTTTCATGATTGGATTGGATTTGAATACTTGAAATTTTGATTCAATTTGAATGTTTACAGTTTGAATTTAACCAAATTCAATCTGAATTAAGCAAGTTCAAATCTATTTGTTCGAATTTTTCATGGCTCAAAAGACATATTTATCATGAAGCCTATACTTTAAATACACTTGATAAGTTTCTCAGCTCAAGTACAGCACCACTCAAAATCTGGATAATCATGGTCTCACTAGGTATAAACCAGGTTAATTCTTATCAGAAAAACAGAAAATGAGTTCACCAATTGACACTGGACAAATCAGTCACTGAATTGCACGAGACGAAATACAGAAGAAAAAGCTTCTGTCTAACATTAACTACTTACTGAATCAATCAGTATAGATGACTGAGCACTTGGTTCAGAGGGAGAAGACTTGGAAAAATGGACGTCCACAAGGTACTCTGTTCCAGGTTCTAAACACACAGGAGTAGGTAGTAGCTCAATTCTGCTTAATCAGGGGAATAAAACTTAATGAATTAAAGAAATTGGTTATTAATGGAATGCATTAATAGATAGTTGTGATGACTCGACCCCACCCCCACCCTCGTATACTCGTATTAGCAGGGTAATACAGCCGAGGAAGTGGCCATTGAGCCATATGGCCCCACTGCCTGCTCAGAGGATTGTTCTCAGTATATGAACTGGACTATACCACCCGGCCCATGCGTCCCACTTCAAAGGCTTACCGCCAAGCCCCCCTCCCTGAAGCAGCACTACAAACACCAGTGTAATCCAACACTGTTTATTATTTACAAGCAGGTAGATAAATAAATAAATAAGTATAAGCCAGGATAAAGGTAGCTCAATAGTTCTTAAGTAGTTAGAAGGAACAAATAACCAAGAGTGCTGGTACAGCCTAGCTCTCCCCAAGCTAAACCTTCAAAAGTAAAATAAATAGCAAAAGCCTCCGGCTTCCTTCTAATCCGAAGGAATCTTTCAGATGTTCAGTGTGAAAGTCCTTCTTAAAACAAAGATCAAACTCTAGCAGTAAAAGCTAACTGCAAACCAGGAGTCTAACTTGCTCAATCCAGAACCAAGCAGCTCCCTACAGCAGCGGTTCTCAACCTTCCTAATGCCGCGACCCCTTAATGGAGTTCCTCATGTTGTGGAGACCCCCAACCACAGGGGTGGAGCAGCTGGGAGGTGGGAGGGAAGGGCGGCGGGAGACTAGTCATGACCACTCTGAAAGGGTAATTCGACCCCCAAAGGGATCCCGACCCCCAGGTTGAGAACCACTACAGCGTTCCTGTATCCTATCAGGTATGCCCCGAGATCTACCCCAAAGCAAGGCAAAATCTCCACTTCTATCCTCTGCCCCACAAGCAGTGAGCACGAGGCTTAGAAGCCTGAAGAGTTCAGCAAACTCCCCCAATGATCAACCCCGTGCAAAATCTGCCGGGCAAGAGGCATTGAGAGTTTCCAACCGCTGGCTTAAATACAGTGAGCTCCTGGTGCTCTGACTGGCTATATTTTGCCACCTTCCGAGAAAACTCCTCCCTCCTGTCAATCTTGCAAAGTCCCCGGGGAAATTTTCCCGCACTTTGCAGCTTGCAGAATATTGCTTGCAAAGAGCCCAGGAAGTATTCCTTCTCTCTGCAGCCTGCTTCATCACAGTGGTTAAATGATTTTAAATTTAGAAGGGATAAGACGACTGGGTATCTTTTCCCTTCAGACTCTTTCCTCAACAGATAACCTTTGCAGGATTATGAACTTTCCAATAACACTCTTATTTTTAAAAAAGAAAAATCTACCAGCAAACCTTGATGTAGGGGGTAGAGAAAGTAAGTATGTTTTTTTCAAGTCTGCATTATTCCTGGTGGCTTCATCTCCCACAGCGCCAACAGGCTTTATATTAATGTTTGCTATCCAGTCTTCTTCACTCTATACGTTTAGGGGGGAAAAGTTGAATTGGTTTACAAACAAAATCGGAATTATATTTTTCACACACATTGACTCTGACTTTGACCAGAGAATAAAACAGCTTTGTGAGTATAAAGAAAACCAAATGTCTGGACATTCAGACTTACACAAATATGTTACAGACAGCATGGTTTGTGGGAGAAAAAGAGTTATTATCCCATATTATTTCAAGTAAAATGCTGGGAACTCTCTTCTCAGATCTCCACCTATTCTCAGTCACCATCTTGAAACCTCTTTCTACAAATACCTTCATATCTATTCATTTGGATTTTCAATATGTATCTAACGATACGAATCTCGTACGGATCCATACGCATCCATTCGCGTCCCATTTTTATCCTGTACGCATCCCGTTTTCATCCGGATACGTATGCAATGCATACAGATATGAATGCAATCCGTACACATTCGTACACATATGAATGTCCAAATTATTCGTATGAATAACTCGCAATATTCATATTCGTACAAATGCTAAAAAACAAACGTCTGGACAATTGATTCACATATAAATGTCCAAATTCATCCCAATAATGAATATTTTGAATATTTGTGCACACCCCTACTACAGACAATCCAGTGGTGTGCCTCAAGGAGTTATAAGATTGTGGGAAAATCCCTCAGAGTAAAGGAAGGTTGAATCTTTTCAGTCCCTGGGTAATTACAATGAGGGGGACAGGAACACAGTAAGATTGAAATTTATCCAGGAAAAGAGTATAACAAGGGCCCTTTCTGCAGCAGACTTTATTCCTGGATGTAGCCCAGAATAGGAGCCTGCTGTACATATGCTGGCATTGATTATGGAAAACCCCACCTGGGGCCTGCTATA
Source organism: Aspidoscelis tigris stejnegeri (assembly GCA_023333525.1). Lineage (NCBI taxonomy): Eukaryota > Metazoa > Chordata > Lepidosauria > Squamata > Teiidae > Aspidoscelis > Aspidoscelis tigris. The sequence goes on along the minus strand of JALMGA010000005.1, from coordinate 76,255,832 downwards.
ACAGTGTATATAGCTGGTCTTTATTTTGGAATACATTCTGGAATAAGGGCCAGTGAGGAAAGGACAAGGTTACTTTAATGCTCCTGGTCTACCTTAAACAAACCCTTTCCTCAAGAGTGAAGACAATCCAGAAATTGTAGAGATTTTGGATTCCGGGTCTGCTTGGGGCATAGAGGTATACTGTACACAGGACTGCCATCCCATTCAACAATACATGATCCATTAATATTAGCCCATATGGTGCACACGGCTATCCGTAATGCTATCCGTATGCATTCATATATAGGATCTGTATGCTATTTGTATGCATTTGTATGAGATCCGTATGCTATTTGTTTGCATCCATATATAGGATCTGTATGTGATTTGTATGCATCTGTATGGGATCTGTATGTGATTTGTATGCATTCGTATATGGGATCTGTTTGCTATTTGTATGCATTTGTATGGGATTCGTATGTGATTGAACATTAATGTAGAATACGAATCCTATCCATTCGAAGGTGATCTATTCAAACAAATACACATTTTCTTGCATTCAATCCGATATGAAGCAAATACAAAATATAGTCATCACTTCATGCTAGCTGTCCTTCATGTCATCAGTGCCACTTTCTACCAGCCATCACCAGGTTGTAGGGATGTGCAAGAATATTCAAAACATTCAAAATTCGATCAATTTTTAATTAGAATGAATTTGAATATTTCAAATACACATCTTACTCGTATCCATACCCATTTGTACAGATAAGTATGGGATGAAAACAGGATGCATACAGGATTAAAATGGGATGCGTACGGACACATACAAATGTTGTCAATATCTGTATCCTCAAATACGAATGGAATATTTGTAAGAATAGATATGAATGTATTCAAATCGGTTTGAATATAAATACCTTCATTTTTTCTCTATCCATATGAATTTGAACATTTGAATATTGCATTTCTGCACGCCCCAATCAGGTTGTTTACACAATGTTTATGGTGCCAAATACAAATATGATGATCAGAACAAATTTAGCAGACTTTGGGTCAAGATATTACCAGGAAAATCACATAATTCACTTTATTTTAAAAGCATTACTCTTTTTTTCAGGTATTCAACTACAGTTTAAAATGCTGCAGAGAAAATTATCACAAATAATTACCTGAGGCTCATAGCGAATGATGATATTAAAATCCATAAGTAAAGGGATGTTATTGATCGTAAATCTTAATCCTGCTCCATTCTGAACGCGTACAAAACCCAATCCGGACCAAGTTTGAGGTTTTTCAGCTGTCGATTCTCTGATAACAATATCAAGAGCAGAGTTCCTTACAGTCAGAAGTGAACCCTGAAAGAAGATACTTATATTTTAAATACTGAATCAGTTAAGGAAAGAAATTATATTCCACTGGCTGAGGTCACAACCATAATCCCTCTCTGCACTGCGTTTAGGCTGGGTTCACACCTAAGTTTTAATTCAGCTTCAGTCCATTTTCAGAATGGAAGATCACATCAGCAAAGTGAGACAACTGTTTTCTTTCCGCATTATCTAACTCAAAGGTGGATCTTCTGAGTAAGATAATTTTGAAAGAAATAAACTTGTCACTTTCCTGATGTGTTCTCTCATTCTGCAAGTGGCCTGAAGCTGGATTAAAACTTAGGTGTGAGTGCAGCCAGTTCTGGATTACATCCTAGAACTTAGACTGGCCAACTGCATGCTAGTGCCGCCAAATGTGGCAGGCCAAAAGTGCAGCTTTTCCTGTTCTGAGGGAGTCACAAGGTATTCTAATACCACTCTAAGGCTGCATCCCCATGCTGGCCATCTGGCTCACATTGGGCACTGTTTGGGCACGCATGGGCCGGGCACGGGACCAGAAATGCATTTCAGGCATCCCCATGAGATTCCCGGCAATGTCGGACAGGTACAGGTTGGCCGCAGATGGTGGCGTCCCCATAAGAACCGTGCTGAACCATGGTACAATGGAGCAGTGCTCCCTCCTCTCTGCTCCCGCTCTCCTCATTGGCAGCCGGATTGTCGTCATCCCACCCCTGTGCCGCATCCTCCCCTCCCTTAGCAGCATGGACAGCCAGGACTGGGGTGGGAGGCACAGAAACAAGTTAAAATAAAGCTTCATTCATGAAAATACCTTTAAAATTTTTTTAAAACGCTATGAGGTTTAGCGGCAGTAGGCACTTGAGCAATTGTATGCACCTCCGCTCCACTGGGGACCACGAGACTGGCCGCAAACTGAAAATCAAGCCTTTATTGATGATCCCCTTGCAGATCAGGGGAACGGGGGTTGCAAATGGAACAGAAATCAAGCCATTGTGCAGCCTGCCTTGGCACTCTTGGAATGGGGTTGGAATTACCTCTGTGGAAATGGCAGAAAATTTAAAAAGCAAGCCGTTCTCCAGTCTGCCTTTGCGATCAGCATTTTAAAAAGTCAGTGGCCATGATCTTCAATGGACAGGGCAGGGACAGCAAGCACACCCCAACTCCCAATGACGTGAGTGCAAATCTTCTCCCCATTAGCCCGCTAGTGTCCTCATGTGCGTTCCCAGCTCACTGAGCAATGACTACCAGTCCCCCAAAGCGTGCCGAGACTTCTTTTTTCAGGTATCAAATTTGGCACCTTTCTGGCATGGTTTGGGAGGGGTTGGCACACTTTTCATGGACCAAATCCAAAACCCATGGGGATGAACTGTGCTGATCCCGATCCCGATCCTGCGCCCGCGCCCGGAACCATACCAAAGAGCCATGAGGACAGGGCCTAAGAATCACTTTCACAGCCAAACTGACTTTTCAACAACTGGTTTTGTTTGTTCTTCAAATTCCTCACAGAACAATTAAAGGTCTGTCATAGTTACCTGCTTCGTTGTTTTCCTCATGCCTCGGTTGTTATTCCTGTTCAAGACAACATTCCCATTTTCAATTTTGAAATCATAACCTTGTTGCCGAAAATAGACATCACACCATGGTAAAGCTGTGGGTTGAATCTTTTAGAGAAGTGTTCAATGTATCAGACTGTTTTTGTTGCTTTCAGTTGTGAGCAATGCATGAATCAAGCTACAAACTAGATAAACAGTGAACTTAAAAGAGAAAAAGTCTAGATAATATCTTATCTTCACATAACTTTAGGACAGTAATCAACTTAAAAATAAAAGTTTATCAGGGGAAGAGAAAATCTGAACCCAAGGAAATTTAGGGGCAATTGTACTAATACGAGGAGAAGCCATAAAGAAAAAGTAGTTTGAGGGGTAATTGATAAACTCAAAAGCTAAATACACGAGGAAAGAAGGCAGCCATAGCCTCCATATCACCTTGGCTAAAAATTTTTTTGGCAATGCTGAGGAGGGGAAGCAGGCTGGGGAGTCAATGGCCATCCCCAATTCCTTGAAGCTTAAAGCTCATTCTGGTTTCTTTTTCTTCTAAAAAACCTAGCACAAGAGTTAAGCGCTTAGCACTGATGACATAAAGGACAGCAGCATGCCTTTTATTTTAACATTAGGACAAAAGATCCCAGAAGTTCATCTAATCCTTTTATGAGAGCAGTCTTCTGAGGAGGAAGAAGAAGAAAATGGGAAAATTGCTGCCCCCACCAATCATTAACATTTGGGAGGAGAGCAATTGGTTTCACAGAAGCCAAATCATATTTTTGTTTTTCTGTAAAGGCATTAAGGCCACAGTTAGACCTTTACTTTAATCCTTCTTCAGCCCAAATTCCAGCCTGTTTGGTTACATCTTTAAATGCCAAGCCTTTTTCCTCTGGATTTTCCTCCCTCTATTCAGGTTTTCCTTCATTCGGGCCAAGAAAGCATTAAAGTTTTAATCCCCTTCCAGGAGGCCACCATTCCATTTTGGCTCTCCAGCTGCCCAGAAAACAATACCTATGCAAGACCCTGCTCTGAGCCTTGCCCCTTCCCCTTCCCCCTTACTGTGACAGTCCTTTCTCTGTCCCATCATCACAATCTCCCTCCCCTGCCCCCTCTTGTCCTCACAATGATCTCCATCCCCCTGCCCCAATCTCTCTCCCCCTCCCTCTTGCCCTGACTTTCTCTCCCTACTCCATTGCTGCTGCCCCCACTCCGATCTCCCTCCTCCCACCCCCACCTGTCACCTCACCTCCCTTTACCCTCCCAGAATGCCTCCCCATCAAGTACAGCATTTTCCCCTCCCCCTCATCAGCTGCGGATTACCAGCTATGGCAGCAGGAAAGTGTAACTTAGCCATTCCAGGCCGAAAAGGCTTGGATCCGGCTGCCTCTCTGATGCGAATTTAAACGGTAAGGTGTAACTGTGGCCTAAGTAAGAGAATCTGTATTTTGCTAATTGTGTAAAAACAAAGCTTATTATATGAAGTAAGCTGCATTTCAGTAGCACTGAAAGAGCAAAACTCCTGTATACAATGTGGGAGAAGACAGGATAAATAGATGCAGGGTATTTTTTTTCTAAATGACCACCAGAAGTCAATAGCAAAACTGTGGCACACATTACAGGCTACTGAAATGCATCTGTAGAGACGGTATATAAATAAACCCCTTCTGCTTGAACAAATATCTTAGTATCAACCCACGTATTGAAATTTGTTTGCTACCTGGCATCTTAGCAAGTACCAAAATAAGCATGCCACTGTTTATTCTGTTGGTCACTCCCATTTTGATCAGACTGGCCTGCATATTTTGATCTAGTGTAACAATAAGCCTTAATTTGGGCAGTGAAGACAAATAAAATACCAAAGGTGAAGATCCAAAAAGTGCCACTGAGTCTTCTGCTTCATAGATGTAGCAATCCAAAGGTAGGAAAAAGTAGCCTGCAGCTGGTTCCGTACACCGGCGGCCAACTATGTTAGGCAGGCATTCACACTGCCCATTGGCAGATGCACACCTAGCAGAGAAGATGAAACGGTGACTTGTACATATACTGTTAAATGAAGATAAGCCCTTTCTGCACTTACCTCAGTTAATCCGTAGTAGCTACATCTGTAGTAGCTAGATCCATAGTAGCTAGATCTGTATTAGCTAAACCCAGATCAACCAAAGGCAGAGATATCTTCACTGCGTGGGCTTTAGAACAGCAAATTTGATAGCACAGATGTAGACCACGTAGGAATGTGCACAAATGGGAGTTTTTTGCGTTTGATTTGTAATGAATCGAATGTTAGAAAATTCATATTTGTTCAAATAGATCTTCAAATGTGGTAGGATTCTATTCGATGCAAATGTACTCATACAAATTCATACGAATATCTGATATGAATGCATACATATTTGATATGTATCTGATACATATCTGCTCTGAAAGCATCATATCCACACTGAATCCACATTGAATTCACTCTCAAACCATGTCGAATTTACTCTGGATCCATTGCAGATGTGACGGGCACAGTTGCTTTCCCACCTCCCCATTTCACAAATGTTCTGAAGCTTCGTATGAATGTTCTGAAACATTTGTATTCATATGAATGTCAATGTGTGAATGTTGTAATATTTGATTTGTATACAAATGGTCCGAATTTGTATGAATAATGAATGGTACAAATATTCATGCACATCCCCAAGACTGCATTTATCAGCTCAACCCTAATCTTGATTAATAAGACCTTAGCACAGTTCTGATCCAGATCTACTCTACTTCCATGCAAACAATGTGTTTTTAGCAGCTTCTTGATCTGGATTAATACGCAATGAATACACAAAGGGTGATATATTGCTCACATTGAGAGACATTGTTTCTTGATCAGGTATTATTATATTGTCAACATTGACTAGAAGTAGCCCAAGTAGCCCCCGCCCCCAGCAAATTTAAACATCATCCCTCTGATTTCCTATAGCTCTTTAAATGAAGGGGCTCATTTATATCTGAGGATGCTCAGCTCAGATATAGGCTACATATACTAATTCCTTCTTGCAGGTCTCCTTAGAGGTAATGAAACTGGGAGGAAGATGTATACACTTACAAGTTGTTGTGGGCACCACCAATGTCACAGTCACATGGAGAGCATCCATACACACTGGTCCCAAGACCCCAGTATCCTTGCTGCAAAAAGAGAAATCTGGGTAACTCAAATTCAACGAGTTGCTAACAATCTTTGATTTATTTGAAGTGAAGGCGTGACCACGGCCAAAGTCACACCTGTGCCTCATATGGATCTATTGTTTTGTTATTGGAACTGTCTGGATTTCCCCACCAAACATTTTCGTGCTCTCAGAAAGGGTCAAAAGACTGAAAGATCCATCTATTCAGATGCATTTTCTTCTGCATATTCCCCTCCTGGGGGCAAAGCCTACCAAGCAGAGAAAGTGGCATTTGATTTTGATTTATTACACACTGCCCTAAAAGGAGAAATCTTTGGAGGCCAGGGAAAGCACAAGAGAAGGCCACTCCACAATCTACCTACAAAAACCACATGGAATACATACAGGACATTGTTCACAATGTTGTCCACTGGCAAACAGCTGGCACAGACACTGTCCATTCAATGGGTTGCAAGTAGAGAAAGGCAAACTTCCAATAGGGTTGCAGTTGCAGGCTGGAAGGGAAAAGACACCATGGACCATCCTCATTAGCACCACAAATTACTGAAATAGATAGACAGATGGACAGACAGATGAGGTTGCTTGTACAGCATTTTGCCAGCCATGTAATTCTATTTCTCAATGATGTTTCTATCCTTGTGCACTACTGCCTACAAGTTACTGTTTTTGTTGCTGAAGCATCGACGCCAACAGTTTAAAAAGAAATGGTGACCTCCTCCTATATTTCATCCCAAGAGTCTTATAAACTCAGCTCCAGCCTCCTTCGTTTATCATCTAGCTCACTGGCAGCTAATAGGGATATGCAAGAATATCCAAAATGTTCATTATTTGATCACATTCAGCCAAATTCGGACATTCGAATTCAAATCAAATGTCCAGACAATAATTTTAAAATATTTTGAATCACTCGTTCGAATAATTTTGACATTCGTGTGTGAACGGATATGTACAGGATGCAAACGGGATGCAAACGGGATGCGTACGGATGCATACAGATACATACAAATATTGTCGGCACACATCAAATTTGTATTGAATATTCATATGAATAGATATGAATGTACTTGAATTGGTTTGAATTTTAATATATTAGTTTTCTTCTGCATTCGTATGAATTCGGACATTCGAATAATCGATTTGAATAGAATCGGAATGTCAAAAATTGCATTTGTGCACATCCATAGCAACCAGCATGGGTGTTTTTTCACTGTCACTAAAAGTACCCATTATGTACCCATTAATGGGTACGTAATGGCATTTTTGTACCCATTAATGGGTACTTAATGGGTACTTCTAGTGACAGTGGAAAAACACCCCATATGGCATAGGGTGCCTCCAGACACAGGTAAAATAACGCATTTCCCCCCAGGATGATACTGGAACTGCCACACATATCCATGACACTCCCAATATAGTCCTGGGATATTGATATGATATCAGAGAACAGCAATATTTTGCTAGATGGGAAATCCAGCAAAAACATTGGGTTTCTTGTAACATTGATACCAACATGGGCATTTACTTGTCTGCTGGCTGCTCACAGGGTTGCTGCTCTTGCAAGATACTTGGTTATTAAGTGCAAGAAAAACAAACAAAGGGTAGGGGGTGGGCACTTGCTTGCATCCATGGATTTTGCAAGAAAGGCGATCCCGCAAAAACATAGCAGATGAGTTTAGGAGTCCAGTTTGTCACAGGTTTTCCTCCTACCACCTGACTGAGGTGGCGAGAGGCGACTGTGGGATCTAAATACGATTATGAAATTTCCTCTTAACATGTGGAGAAACCCATAGATCAAGGCATCCTATTTCCAGGGGGTTCATCTTCTTGTTTTACCTACCAGCACCATTTTTCTGTAGTCTGAGGGTTTCTAACCTTTCAAAGTTCCAAAAGTGGGAGAACTTAAAAGGTGTTCAGACTTCAGAGATTTATGTCCTTCTATTTTAAAAAAATGACTTTATTTTAGCCATTGCAATGGGATTATGTGTAAATGTGGATGAATGAACATAACAGACACATACATGAAGTCTGCATGTTCAACTGTGGTGAATGCCTATGTTCTGAGTGTGTGCTGTTAAGTATGTATAGTTTATTTGACAAGGCAATGCAGAAGCATTGATTACTCTCGGCACATCTGTAGTCCTTCACATGTAGTGGTGGTCGTCAATGTGTTGAAGAAGGAAAAATCCATACCTTGGCAGCCAAGGGGATTGCTGACATTCAGTCCAAAGAAGTCTGGCTTGCATTTATCACAATGTGTTCCTTCAACATTCTCCTTGCAAAGGCATTGGCCAGCAATTGTCCCAAGAACTAGATCTGTATGACTTTCACACATCCCACTGTCCATTGAACCTTCTGGGTCACAGTCACAGGCTGTAGATAGATAGATGATAGATAGATAGAAGTGCATGGATTCAACTGGAAAATAGTTAGCTGGAAGCATGAACTTGTTCATTTTTCCATGGTGACTGCGTCAGCCTCTGCTCCCATGGCCACCGAGGCGTAGGACAAGCAGGAAATTGCTTGAAATGGTGCCAGATTTCCCAAAATTCAATGCAAATCAAACATTAAAAAACCATTTGTGCACATCCCTAATTCTAATATGTGATTAACATCAGCACTATGGAACAATTCACTTTGTCAATGTAGAAAACTGCACAGGCAACATCAGCACTAAGGTGCTGACCTGCACCCAGCAGCCTGTGGAACATCATGATGTCCATGTGGCAGACTAGTGCACCCCAGGTATGTCACCTGGGGATTTGCTTGTCTGCACAATGGTGGCAGCTGGCCCACCCTTCAGCAAGAAAATGGTGCTGGAGAGTGGGCCAACAGGCAGCAACTTTAAAATGACATCTTACACATCCCCTTTGGTAGACCAGAGGCCTTTTCGTACTACATCCGGAATGGATGTAGGGCACGTGGGCTAAGTCACTTTGGGAAGCTTCACCCATTCACACACAGGCAGGCAGGAACTGTGTGCGAATGGGCAAAGCATCCCAAAGTGACTTAGCCGGGAAAGGCAGGCCAGGGGCGGGGACGCGTCCCACAAGGCTGCCTGCCATTGGGTGCAAGCACTCAGGGGCGGGTAGCCCTGTTAGGCCGCTTCCCCCACTTCGTGCCGGCTGTACAGGACTCAATCAAGTCCTGTACAGCTGGCACAAAGCCACCTGGGCACCCAGCCACCCAGCCACCCACCCACCCACCCCAGGGGCCAGGGCCAGCTGCCTATGAGGCAGGACCCGTGGCAGATTGGAGCGCGTGGCTCTGGTCTACGAAGGCTTCCCATCCCCCCTGATCGCGCCCGTTTGCGGGGTGTAGGCGCCTGGATCGATGCGCCTACACCGCGCAGATGACCCCCACCCCAGGGCCTGGGGATACGCAGTGCACATGCATGAAATACCCTCCTCCTTGCTGCCTTGGGTTGGAATAACCTGGGGCCACTGGGAGCGCGTACCACGTGGGTGCGCCTCACCCTCTCATTGGACAAGCAACCTTAGATCAGTTGGGGTTGTTGTCTACCTGCTGCATGAAGCCTGGTATCATTTTGTTAAGGTTTTCAGAAATGGCCCATTTCTGTGCACTCAATGAAGCCAGCAACTTTGGAGGCAGTTGCGTTTAGCAGGAATTATCTGGCTTAGCTGGGGTCACTTCACAAACACTACACACTTACAAATACATGCAGCAGGGTCTGAAATTGTCCTCTGGGGGTCTTGGTAAAAGAAGGGTTTGCACCGATCACAGTGTTGCCCCATTGTATTGTGCTGGCAGTCTTCACAAACACCACCACTGACACGATTGCTCATGAGGTACACAGCCATATCGAAGTGGCAACTTTCAGAATGGCCATTACATTCACACTCTGAAACAGATTTAAAAAGGAAACAAAAATAAAAACAGCAGCACGGCATGTACACAAGAGAAACAAGAAATCTCATCTGTTGATCATGTGTTCAATTACTAAAAATAAAGATTTATTACTCCAGTAACTTTACAAAAGAGAGTTCAGGCTGCCCTGAAGAGAAAGGAACAAGCAATGGAAATGTTCAGCCAACAAGCACACTAGAACCTTAGAGTGTCGTGATGGCATATTGCTGTTCACAAATTTTGGGGAAAAAAAACTTGGACATACTTTGGCATGCATTTTCCTGTCCGCCTTCTGCTGGCCTCCAGGGCGCATCATTGTAGAACTCTTTACATTTTTCACAGTTTAAACCTTCTGTGTTATGCTCACAGAAGCATTTCCCATGTACCTGCAATAGGTCAACAGTAAATTTTTAACAGAAATCTTTACCAGAAACGGCTGTTTTCAATGCTCCAAAAAGATAAACAAAATACACAAGTGGCAAATAGCCATTCCACTATTTTGCATTCTTGTTAAGATTTTATTTTGTCTATGGTTTTTACATCCTGCTTTCTATTAAGTGACTCAAAGCAGAACCAACAGCTGCCTCTGCATTCCCATCTTATTCTCACATCAACCCTGTGAAATAAATTTGGCTTAGAAGCAATGACTGGCCCAAGGGAAGCTTCATGGCTGAGCAGAGGTTTACTTATCCTCCTGCCCAATAGGCTTCACTATAATGTCTCTCATTTATTAGAACAGTGATGGCGAACCTTTTGAGCTCAGTGTGTCAAAATTGGCAGGAAAACATAGCTTAACTTGGGTGCTGTGTCACATCTAGAATTATCCATAATTCTGTGATATTTGTAGCTCTAGTAAAAAAGTTATATTTTTGATATATGTATTTTATTAAAAGCAAAAACAAGTAATTCTTTACATTAGTGACTTCTGTTGCTAAATCTTCAATTGAAAGTTGGTATTTCGTACACTTCAAGAAGAAGCAAGCACTACACGTCCAGGTGCCAGGGTGACCATGTGTGTCACCCAAAAGGGCTTGGTATGTCACCTGTGACACACGTGTCATAGGTTGGCCATCACCGTATTAGAACAAGGTAAGTGGAATAGAGACAGAAGAACAATACATTGACGGCCCTGATCACACCTATAGGAGACAGGACATCCTGTTCATAATTCAAACTAAGGTCGCACCAGTTCTGTTCACACCTAGGTTGTCCTCAGGCCGTCCTCACTTTGGGCTGCATCACTCATGCCTTTCTTGGCAATTGACCTGAGCCTCCTCCATGGAACTCTTGGCTCTCTGCATCAAATCTACCTCCTTTCTTATAGATGCCATTCTTTCACTCAAGGGAGGGGAGGGTGCGTGTTTGTGGTACTTTTTTAAGCCTGCTCTCCCACCTCCACACCCCCTTTCTTTTTCATGTGCATTTCTTCTCTGTGGGATTAATTTTTAAAATAATAATAATAAATTTGTGCAAAAACCTAGATTGAGGTATCATACAGATAAACTGAGGAGAGACAGGTGCCTCACGAACTCTGTGCATGCTGCCCTCCCCTAAACATTGGATGAAAGGAAAGACTAGGCCCCACCCACCACACCACAGTTCAGCCTCCTTTAGCCCCCCACTCACATTGAGGAAGAGAAGATGGCCTGACATGCCAGGATGGGCTGAATCCTCTGGAAAAGAGGACTGTGGTTAAAGTGATCTAACGGGGTTAGGCCAGCTTCGAAAATGAATTGAATAAAAATAATGTGAGTAATGTGACGTGAAGATGACCTGAAGTCATCCTAAACTAAAGGTGTGGCCAGAGCCAGGGAGCAATCAGAGCAGAACTGTATTATATAATACATTGACAGCTTACTCAGTCTTACTCAATCTATTTGACAAAAATCCAACTGTAACCCCCAGGATTGATTTCCAGGTAAATAGGTAAGCTACTTTGGCCTTAAGCCACACTGACACACAAAAAGAAAAGTTCATTCAGGGTCACGTTGGAAGACAAATACTCCCTTGACCCATTGTACAATAAACCTTCAAGCCATTCCAGACTGAAACTACAATGCCTTAAAGTGCAGTCACCTGAAACCCTTCTTCCCAAAGTTTCATTTTGCAGTGCTGAATCCAACCAATGCTGGATTTCACCTCATGGATGTCAACTGACCAACACTCTTTTAAAAAAAAATTAGCCACTGAGCTGTAGCAACCTGTGGCACTTAGGGGAAGATTATTAAGATCCAGGTGCAAGGTACAAAGGGGACAGCCCCCACATCACCCCACCAGCAACAGGAGGAAAGGGGGTAGGGAGTTCAGAGGCCAGAGGCCTATTCGCACTTGGACCTACAGATGGAAATAGGACAGCCCTGGGACGGAGCATTCGCTCTGTGGGCTGGGTGGTCCTGTCCAGAACCGTCCCGTCCTGTCCCAGGGCTGCCCTACTTCAGTCCAGGGTGTGGAGCAGGAAATCGTGCTCCACACCCGGCCCAAGCCATCCCCAGCTGTCCCAGAGCTGTCTGGCAGGGAAAGCATCCACACTCACCCTGCCGGACACCTCTGGAGCCCTGCCCCGGGCTACCGTCATTGGGTTGCTATAGGCCTGCTGGCTCGCAGCATCCAGCAGGGACCTCCCTGGTGCCCACCCTCACCCGGGGATGTGCGCCACCCCCAGCTGCCCGTGACCCACTTACCTTATTGGAGTCTGGTCCAATGCAACTGGTTGTGTAGCCTGCTGGAGGGATCTGCTGCTTCTGCGCAGGTGCTTGCAATGGCAGATCACCCCTACACTGACCTGATGCTGATGCGTCCCTTACTGGCCAAAGCGAATGGTCAAACTATCCCCCAGCTGTACCAGCCTTAGAGAAAAAAGGCCTCAGATCATCCTCCCTACAGACTCCTGATTCTGCAACCCTTCTCCTTTCCCCTGATGTTTAGAAGCAGAAAACATAGGGAGAAGAGGCAGATCTACATAAACTACATAAAAGCTAATCATGCCTGATGAATCCATCCACCTCACGCATCACTCAGGGTGATATCTTAGTGAAAGACCTACACCACCAATGACTAAGCGTTGCCCATCATAAATCCTGTATTCTAATGGTTTTGCCCTTCCACTGAGATGCACTGTGAGTTGATCTTTGGAGGAGAATGTACCAAGTTTCTACAAAATATGTAAGACATGAATGGGCCTGTACTCTCTTTACACAAACTGTTCCTGGCAAGCTCAGTGTTATTTCATTTATCATCAGAGGAAACTAACCCTTCATGCAGGCTCCTTACTTAATTATAACTGCATCATTACAGCTGTGGTATTTTCTGCGTATTGTTGTGTAGGTGCTAATTACTTTTAGGATTATATCTGCCCTACCTCTAGGCAGCTAGGTTCTCAGGTTCTCACATTAGACAGGCTTAGGGAATGAAGAAGATACCAGCCTACCATCCCCGGCTCATGGAAGACATCACCCCTCAGATATTGGATAGGGCCACACGATTTAGCATGCCCGTTGCAAAAGCAGGTTCCATAGACAGCCATTTCATAAAGCGCGTAGTAATATTTTTCCAGAGGTACGTGATTCTTTTGTCCAAATAATGTATCTCCAAGTGTGTGGAGCTTTGTAAAGTTTATTCTAAGGTTGGTAAAAGCAATAAGTTCTGCAACAAAAAGTAAAGAAGTAAAATTCATCTGAAATTTATTTTTCAGCCAAATATACGAACATATAAATATATTGCTTTCAAAGCTATGTTACCATTCAGGCTGCAATGTCTAAACTAGGGATCTGCATGAATATTTGTAACGTTCGTTATTCGTATGAATTTGTATGAATTTGGACATTTGTACACAAATTGAATGTTACAACATTCATACATTCAAACCAAACAAATCCCTAAAGCAGGAAAACCCAAAGTACAAAACCAAAGCTAGACAGAAGGGGTTCTGCAATAAAAACAACCCAATAGGGTAAAAATAAAAAAGACAATGTCTGCCCCAGTCACCAATGTGAATAGCAACACAAAATTCAAAACTATAAAGCAGAAAAGCAATAGTGATTTCTGAAAGGGTAACAATATCCCACTAATAAATTTTATTGAAAAATATTGAAAATAATATAATAATACTTAAGTAAATATAATAAAATATAGGAGGCCAGACACATTTCGAACTAGTCTTCTTCAGTGGCCTATATGCAATAAAATAATAAAATACAGCTCACAATTGTGACTCTGTAAAGTTTTAAAATGATTGTGCTCTTCTGCTGCTATTTACCTCACCTATATACAGCTGTATTATTACTGTATTTTCTGGCGTATAAGACTACTTTTTAACCCAGGAAAATCTTCTCAAAAGTCGGGGGTCGTCTTATATGCCGGGTGTCATCTTCTTATATGGTGAGTATATCCCAAACTCTAATTTAACTGGAAAAGTTGGGGGTTGTCTTATACGCCCAGTCGTCTTATACGCCGGAAAATACGGGTATATTATTTTCAATATTTTTACCCTATTGGGTTGTTTTTATTGCAGAACCCCTTCTGTCTAACAACATTCGTACATTAACATTTGTATGAATATGAATGTTTCGTAACATTCATACGAATAGTTTGGACATTTGTTAAACTGAGGATACATATCAGATATGTGTTGGATACATATAGGATACATGTGCATTTGTATTGGATATGTATGTGTTCGTACCGGATACATATCAGATATGTATGCGTTTGTGTTGGATACGTATCGGGTATGTTTTGTTCCTATTGGATATTTGTACGAATATGTATGAATACATTCGTATCAAATAGAATCCTACCACATTCGAAAGTGATCTATTCGAATGAATAGGAACTTTCTAACATTCAATTTGTTATGAATCTAATGCCCAAAATCCCATTCATGAACATCCCTAGTCTAGACCTCTTCAACCTTGAAAGATGGTATTGAAGTATATAAAATCATGTATTGTGTAGAAATGATTGATAGAGAAAAATTATTTTCTTTATCACACAACATTAGAATCAGGGGACACTTTGTGAATCATATGAAAACTGTTGAGCAGGAGAATTAGAACTGACACAGGGAAGTATTTTTCACTGAGAGGGTCATCAGCCTATGGAATTTATTGACAGGAGAGGTGGTGATGGCAACCAGTCAAGGGGTGTTTCTGCACCAGCTGCAGAAACCCATTTAAACACACATTAGACACACATGTAAGACACTTAGAAACTCACCTTCTGCACTGGAGGACAGATGAGGAACCCTTCCAGGCATCCGCTTACACACAGCGGTGCACGAGATTCATCCTTAATGGGTTCTCGCCACCAAAAAATCCGTCCTCCATGAAGACCTGAAAAATAAGGTCTTCAATCCGTCCCCTCACCTCGATCTGTGCGGAAGCAGGATTGTTCCTCACATGGAGAGGCGAGGGGACGGATGTGCCGGTGGCTACCATCTTGGGAGGGGTGAAAGCAGGCCAGTCTGCCTCCAGAGCCCCTCCCCCACATGCTGTGCGTCGGTGGAAACACGTGGTGACTGGCAGCTGAATGCTCCAGTCCCATGGCTCTGGGGGCAGTGTTGGCAGCGCGGGAGACTGGCTGCCTTTGGCAGTGGGTGCTGTGGCCTCCACACAGCACCCAGAAGATCTGTCCTGTAGGATCTGTCCTCCACATGTGTGTACAGATGCACGAGGCCTCTTCGGATCCGTCCCTATTTTGGATAGATCCTCCGGAGGACGGATCACCAGGAAACAGATTTTCTTTAATCTGTTTTTCGGCGGCCAATGCAGAACCACCCAAGATAGCTTTAAGAAAGGGTTAGATAGATTCATGGAGGAAAAGTGTATCAAAGGCTAATAGAACTGAGGCCCAAGTTAGAGAGATAGACAAGATGCCCTCCAAAACCATTTTCAGGGGCTCAAGAGCAGGTGAGCTCTTGACTGCAGGCTACTGTGTCAGACAGGATGCTGGACTAGATGGGCTATATTATTAAATTTTTAAAAGGTGATTTCATCTATCAAGGCCAAAAGCTTTCTCAGAATCATTAAATTAAATTACCCGTATATTCTGGTGTATAAGACGACCCCCAACTTTCCAGTTAAAATATAGAGTTCGGGATATGCTCACCGTATAAGAAGATGACACTCGGTGTATAAGACGACCCCTGACTTTTGAGAAGATTTTCCTGGGGTTAAAAAGTAGTCTTATACGCCAGTATATACAGTAAACAATTTTACATTAACATTCTTAATAAAACTAAAAATGTCAGGAAGCGATACAATCTGCTTTTAAAAATCTACTGTTTGAAACTATTGAGACAACCTAATGTCATACAAATGAATTCCTATGACCATAATAGATTTTTTTTCTTTCTGTCTACCAACCTTAAAAAATTTGTAAATATTAATACCTTGGATGTATGGGTCATAAGGATTTTCTGTTTCAAAACTGGGATCTAGAGCTTTAAAAATGACCTTTAAAAATGAAAAATTATATATATGATTATAAACGGTTAGATCAAAGACTGTGCAGAATTCAATTCCTGGAAGATACAGATGGTCCCTTTTTAGACAGGGCAAGTTTGCAGCAGGGAATCCCATAGCCTGAATTTGATCCAGCTTATCTCTCAGCGCATGCTTTCTTTTGAAAACAGAAGAGATGTTCACCTAAGTTTCCCCAAAGGACACTTGATTGCTACTGTACACCCACATCATGTGTTTAGAGATGCTCTTTTTCTTTTTGTGTGTGTGTGTGGAATGTGATTGGGAAAGACCACCTCCAGATGTTGTTGGACAATCTCACTTTTAAGCAGTATTCCAGAGTAAAGCTCTTCTGGACTAATCGCTTGTTGCCCAGACTTAGTTGTCCTGCTTAATAAAATCAGGCACTTTCACTCACTCCCTGCTACATGGTCTGATCTCTTGTTACATTGTTAGCTACTGCAGGTTCTGTTCATTCTTCCCCTCCTTCCCCTCCCCTTTCAGCCAGCCCGATCTCCTTATCATGTAATGGCGGAGAGCGCGGGGAAGAAGGGACTACAGCTTATCACTGGATCAAGGGGACAGCTGGGCAACAGTGCCTTAAATACCTGCTTCCACACCTGTATGATATACACATCTGGATATTTCAATGGCATAAAATATCCAGAAGTGCATGGATGCCGGCCCCTGCCCATGTGCGTTGGCCATTTTTGCCTCAAATTCAGCTGTGCACATGTGCAGGGGGGCATTTTATTCGGAAAGGATAATGCTGCCCAGCTTCTGCACTGGTAGGTTTTCGTGCTATTCTGGGGAAATCCGCACTGAACATTGGGTTTTCCCCTAACAGGATAAAGCAGAATTTCATCCCTATTTAGAAGGCTATTTTGGGGTTGCCACAGATACATGTGACAATCCCAGCATAGCCATAACTAGGGGTGTGCATGAATGCAATTTTCAGGATTTGATTCAATTCAAATAAAATATCCAAAAATTTGAATTGATATGAATGTTTAAAATTCAAATGTACTTGCATTCAATTTGATTTTTGATCTGTAGTTGCAAATACGAATGTCGACAACATTCGTATGTGTCCCTATACGCATCATGTATACATCTATATGCGTCAGTACACATCCGTACACATCCCATATGCATTCCGTTTTCCTTCTGTATGGGTGCAGGAAAGATGTGTACAGGCAAGTATGCATCATGAACGTATCCGTACAGGTACGAATATCTGAATAATTCATAGAAATGATTTGAACATTCAAAATTTGTTTGAATGTTTAAATTTGAATTTATAGACATTCGATCCAAGTTCGAATGTCCAAATTCGAACAAATTCTATCAAATTTTGAATGTTTCGAATATCCATGCACATCCCTAGCCACAATCTAACTATGGATATTAACATATGTCTGGATGCAGGGTAAAAATGACCGGAGCCATGGACCCAAATTCTAAGCTGCCCAGCCAGCACTGAAATCCAACTACTTTGAAGCAAGCAAAAAAATATGCTTAACCATTTTTTCATGATCCCAAACGAGTTGATATTTGAGTGATGGTTGGGTTCAAACCATCATCTACAACAGTGTTTCCCAAAGTGTGGTACGCGTACCCCCAGGGGTACGGGAAGAGTTTGGTGGGGGTACGCGTTGCACCGGAGTTTGGTGGGGATCACGTGGCAATATCCACTGCGTGCTTAGCTGTGCCCACAGAACAAGGAAAGAAATAGGTGCGTATCACAGTTTTTACACAGGAACTGGGGCCATCGTACATTGTATCACAACTCATTATGGCAGGAACTTCTGCGCATCCTTCGCGCAGCTCGGGTTTGGCCATTTTTAAACTGCGGGAACATTAACAGTTGACGTTGTGCCACGGAACTGTTTAAACGCCGGAGAATTGTAGTGTTATCTAACAGTCTTGTGAGGCGTGACACGGCGTGAATATACTGCACTTCATTGTGTATGTACCAATAAATAAATAAATAAATATATTTTGATTTTTATTAAAGCATTTGTTTTTTATGAGGGGTACTCAGCATTACGAAAATTGTAGAAGGGGTACACATATGTCAAAAGTTCGGGAAACACTGATCTAGAAGGTCCACTTGGGTGTGCATATATTTATTTTTGATGTATATTCTTTATGCGTCTGGACCCTGTAGTACATATGACCAAAAACCCCAGAGGACACAGTTTCATTTAAACGACAATTTTTGGCTCCAAATCTCAGTCCTCTTTGAGCCGGAGTCATCAAATCGAAATGTTTCCATTGGGTTCATTAACATTTAAAATAACTTCTATAATAATGTAAACTAAAATGTCAACAAACAATGTTATCTTGAATATACATTACTATTTCAAAAATCATAAATGGCTTTTAGAAGGCATGCCTCAGTCATGCATTCATAAACTGCAGCATATTAAATAGTGGATGTCCCAATAAACGCTGGGTAACTCAAGGTGAAATGAACTCAAATTCAAAATCTTCATGGTGAGTTAAACTTCAATAATGTGCATACCTCTCCTTCAGTTGAGGGCTCGACATCTGAATACCTTGAATCACAAATTATGTCTCCAACTGCTCTTGCCGGCCATGGAGGAATGCCAGGGAAAGAAGTGGCACAGTCATGTGCAAAATACCTAAAAACTCTCCAGGTTTGACCGTAATCTGCAGAGCGCTCCACCAACATGGCTGCTGGGCGAAAACTCTGTCAAACACACAAGTTTCAAATTACTCTGAGTTAAGGATTGGACACTAACACTGAGGGGTCCCGGAAATATCTCCTGTCCTGTTTGTTACCAAATGTGGACCACTCAAATCAAATCAAAATTCTGTAAACAGCACCAGACAAACTTGAGTTTGATCTAGGACTTAATCACAAAAGATGTATCTTTGGAGGGCTGTGTGACATGAAGCAGGGTCTGTCTGTTCTGGTGATCCTCTAAGGCTGTGGTCACACCTTCACTTTAATCCGGTGATGGCCAACCTATGACATGCGTGTCACAGATGACACGCCAAGCCCTTTTGGGTGACACACCTAGTCACCCTGGCACCTGGACGTGTAATGCTTGCTTGTTCTTGAAGTGTATGAAATACCAACTTTCAATTGAAGATTTAGCAACAAAAGTCACTAATGTAAAGTATTATTTGTTTTTGCTCTTAATAAAATACATATATCAAAAATATAACTTTTTTACTAAATTATGGATATTTCTAGATGCGACACAGCACCCGAGTTAGGCTAGGTTTTCTTGCGAATTTTGACACACTGAGCTCAAAAGGTTCGCCATCACTGCTAATCCTTCTTCATTCTGTCTTTGGACCTCACTGCTCACACCTTTTTAGTCTAATCCATTTTAATTGTGGACTTTCCCCCCTTCAATCATACTTCAATCAGTCCTGATTTTAAGAGGTCTCAAGCTCTTATACAATGTTAATCCGTTTTCATTTTTGGGGTATGATCAGGGAAGAGCTGAGCTGTATTGGAGCTGAACCGCCCTATAGTCGGAGGATGGGTGGATACTGCATGAATTTGCCTCCCCTTTCACCTTAAGTGAAGAACTGGAGGCACAAACTGACGTGAGAAAAGTTTTAATTCTGCCTGCCATTGGCACAGTCTGGACCCCTTCTGCCGGCCTCTCTCCTTTTTTCACAAACAAAAGCCCTTATCTTATAGGGTGTTTTTCCACTGTCACTAAAAGTACCCATTAAGTACCCATTAATGGGTACGTAATGGCATTTTTGTACCCAATAATGGGTACTTAATGGGTACGTCTAGTGACAGTGGAAAAACACCCATACATTCCTTGGTGAAGGCCCGACATGTGCAGAAGTCTCAGTCCAGCAGCAATTTCCAAGCAGTTTGCCAAATATATGGCAATTTGGAGGACTTGCAATTCAATATGAATTGAATTTTTTAAAAGAACATTTGTGCACATCCCTAATACCAAGGTATTATTTTAAACAGTACCTCAGATCAAGCTCTGTGGACATTTTAAGGAAAACTTCAACAGGTTTCTCTGTTGCAGGTAACTGTTAGAAAAACTTTGTAAGCTGACCCATGGCATAGGAAACAGGCATCAGCCGTAAGGGACATCTGTTAGAATTGCTCCTCCATTTAAAAATGTCCATCTTATTATTGATGTGCATGATTTTTTTTTTGGCATTCGATTCGAAATGAATCAGATTTTCAAGAATCCATATTCGTACAAATAGAACACATTTGAATGGGTTAAAATTCTATTCGATACGAATCAATTCATATGTATTCATGGGGTGTTTTTCCACTGTCAGAAAGTACCCACTTTTGCACCCATTAAGGACCCATTTGGGTGTGAGCTGGATGATCCCATTTCCACCATTGCACTCATTTGGGACCCGATTGTTTCGACTGCTGCTGGGGAAATCCGGATCAAATGGGTACTTTCTGGCCTTTAATCCAGATTTTCTGTAGACCCCATTAATGGAGTCTTCAGGCAGAACATCCAGATTAAAGGGAGCCTGTTTCCACGCTTGTGTGGCAATGGGGTCTAGAGGAGGCTAGGAGGGGGGGCACCCATGGGGGGGGGAGCCCCAAAACCTAAGCTTCGTAGCCATTTCGAAGCCATTTCGAAGTCACTTCGATGTCTGTGCAAAATAGTTCCGGAGCATCTTTGATGTCTGTGCTGATCTTCAAAGTGAACTTCGAAGTGACTCCGGAGTGACATCGAAGTGACTTTGAAATGACTTTGAAATGACTTCAAAGCCACTTCGGAGATTGAACCCCCTGTCCCCCCAAACACCTGGGGTGACAAGCAGACCCCTCATGGGTAGATCCAGATTTCCAAATGGGTGCTCCAGTGTTTCCACGGCAGGGAGGCTAGCACCCATTGCTATTGGGTGCTAGACCACCCATGGAAACACATTGAGTACTTCCCTTAATCCGGATCTACTAGATCCAGATTAAGGAATGTACCCATTCCTTAGATCTGGATCTTCTTAGATCCGGATTAAAGGAGCGCGGTGGAATAACACCCAAAGAAACATTTGATACGTATCTGCATATGTACAGAAACATATCTGCATATGAACAGATATGTATCTTCATATGAACAGATACATATGTAATATGTTTCCCCAGCTTAACGAATGTCCAAACTACTTGTACAAATGTCCAGAAACATTCATATTAGTTTGAATGTTAGCATACGAATATTGTAACATTCAATTTGAATGTGAATGTCCGAATTTGACCAAATTCAGCCAAACTTTGAATGCTGCAAATATCTGTGCACATCCCTGCCTCTTATACTGTTTAATAAAGTTTTGCAACATACCTTGAAGGTCAGAACTAGATGGCTGAACTGAAATAGACTTTCCAAATCCAGCTGGATGCTGACATGGTCAATTCCTGAAATTAAATAAGAAAATGTTCAGTCTGGATTACTCCCTTGTTCTGATGAATAAAAGATATATTAGCATCAACCAGCATATGAGAAGACAACCTGTGCATCCCCGGTGCCCACCTGGAGCAGGGGGAGGGCACCTCCTGCCCCTCCCAGCCCATGATCTGGCTGGGAGAAGGAGCCCCTTTACTCCTGCTTCCCCTTTGGAAGTGGAGTAAAAGCTTCTACTGCTGGGATGGGGGGAGGGGCAGGGGGGCTCTGCGGGGCTTAGACACCTGGATCAGAGCCCCCTCCCCACCCACCACCCACCCCTGTGCCAGCTCCCTATGGGGTAGTGGCTGAGGGAACCCTTGGGTGACTGGAGTGCATCGTTCCGGTCAGCCAAGGCTCCCCCCCGCCCCATCACGACCCTCTGTGGGGCATAGGTACCTGGAAGAAGGCGCCTAGGCCCTGCAGATGATATCCACCCACCCACCGCGGGCCCGGGGATGCACCGCGGCCGTGCGCACGACCTACCTCATCGCTGTCTTGGGTTGGAATGACCTGGGGCCGACGGGAACGCGCACCACGTGGGCACGCCGTGGCTGTCATTGGACAAGCAGCTCACCTGATGGAGGTGCCTAAGCCCCACAGAGCCTCCTCCTTGGCACCCTCACCCCCCACCCTGGGGCTCAGGGTGGGAGGGTGAGGGGTCATCTGCACGGTGTAGGCACCTACATCCAGGCACGTACACTCCGCAGATGGGTGCAATCGGGGGTGGGGGTGGGGGGTGGGAAGCCTTCATAGACCGGAGCCATGCGCTCCAATCTGCGAAGGGATCCTGCCCCATAGGCAGCTGCCCCGGGCCCCAGGGTGGGTGGGTGGGTGCCCAGGTAGGTTCGTGCCAGCTGCACAGGGCTCAATCTAGCCCTGTACAGCTGGCACGAAGTGGGGCTAGCGGCCTGACAGGACTGTCTGCCCCTGGGTGCTCTCACCCAATGGCAGGCAGCCTTGCGGGACACGTCCCCGCCCCTGGCCTGCCTTTCCCGGCTAAGTAACTTCGGGACGCTTTAGCCATTTGCACACAGGCGCACAGGTACGTGTGTAAACGCGTGCCTGCGTGCCTGTGTGTGAATGGGTAAAGCGTCCTGAAGTTACTTAGCCCACGTGCACTACATCTGTAAGGCCTCTGTTTTTCTTTATTCGTAAGAATTTGGATATTCAAATATTCAATTCAATTCAAATCAAATGTTGAAAATTGCATTCATGCACACCCCAAGTTTTAAGGGCTGGGCCTTTATCCTCATCTCTTTTATGCTCTTAGTCACACACTGATTTTTTAAAAATAGATGTTCACCAATTTATTATCATGCTGTCTTTTGCAACTGAGTGATGCAAGTTCTAACAGGCTGTCGACCGCTTTGCTGTGTTTATGTTCTGCTAAAAAGAAAACAGGTGCACCATTGGCTGTTTTGGAAACTAGAATGGCAGGGGAGTTCTCAAATAGTCTCTGCTATTCTCCCTCTCTTCCTTACCTACTGCTATTTGGTTCAGTGATTTTGTTGAGGTGTGTGTGTTAGTTTACTGCTTGGAGTTGATTCTCCTTCTATTGAGTTTATTTTGGTCACTTATGAGGGAGGGTTCCCTGCTGGCTTGAGGAACCACTTTATTGTTGTTGTTTATTTTAAAAAAGGCCTATGGTTGCCAAGTGATGAGGTGATGCAGTAGCAACAGAAAGCTGCTGATTATTGTGGCTGTTTTCAGCAATTTTTGTTGTTTGCGTGCCTCCCAGGGTATAGGAGGGAGTCCTGCTGGGTTGAGGAGCTGCTTTATCAGGATGTGCATGAATTTCATTTGGCATTTGATTTGAAACCAATACATATTTGTACGAATAGACCGCATTCGAATGTGGTAAAGTTTTATTCAGTAGAAAACTATTCGTACATATTTGTATGAACATTCAGTACACATCTGATATGAACAGATATGTATCTGATACATTTCCCCAGCTTAAGGAATGTCCAAACTATTCGTAAGAATGTCCAGAAACATACGAATGTTAGCATACGAATATCATAACGTTTGATTCAAATTCAAATGTCCGATTCAGCTGAATTTGAATGTTACAAATATTCGCGCACATCCCTACTGCTTTACCATTCGTTTTTAAAGCCCCATATGACTCAGATGGTGAGGTACCAGTGTGAAGCTGCAGGTTGTTTTATTTTTTTTCTGCAGAATTTGTTGTCTGCAGGGCTCCATTGCTTCTTCACAGATCCATTTATTGAACTTCTAAAAACCAAACGTCGAAAAGTTTCGGGCCCTTGAAAAATTTGACCCATATGGATTTGCAGCTCACTAAGTTCAGTTTGAATTGAACTGAACCACACACAAAAAAGTGTACGAACATCTCTACTATACATCTTTGTAGTAGATCCAATACAGGATAAATGAAACTTGCTTTAGTTTCTTGTGTGCAATTGCTGAAAAGAAAGGCTGTTGAACTTTACATCTGTTGTACTAGGGCCTTTCTGCATTTGGCCTTATTCTGGAATATATCCCAGAATAGGGCCCTGCTATCTGCACTTTAGTGCAAACTATGGAAGACCCCCAAGTGAGGCCTGCCGTAGTCGGCATTTGCTTGTGGCCAACAGACTGCTATCCCAAGACATATTCCAGATTAAGGTCAAGTGCAGAAAGGGCCCTTGTGCCCTCAAAAATCTACTACAAGGTTTTTCTTTTTCCACAGACACAAAAAATGTCTGTAAATAACTAGTCATTCTCCTGGCAATAAGATAAAATAAGGCAGAGGAACACAAAACAAGACTATTTTACTGTATGCTGTCATCAGCGTAGTAAACTTTGGGTGTTTTTCCACTGTCCCCAGAAGTACCCATTAAGTACCCATTAATGGCATTAATGTACCCATTAATGGGTACTTAATGGGTACTTCTGGTGACAGTGGAAAAACAACCTTTGAAAATGTACCCCAGGAGGAAAACCATATCCAGAGAAGGAGTTTTAAGGGCTGGAAAGACACCAACCGTTTTCAGACTGCCACCACGTCTTACGATCAGGTTCAAAACCAGAGATAACATTTTCAATCAAGTGGCTGTTGACCTGAAACACTGGATGATATGGATATCTAGAATCACAAGTGAAACATTTTCGTTCATGCTAGAAAGAAAAGAACAAAGGAAGATAACGGATTACCAATCATATTTTAGATCATAGCGGCAATTGAGCATTTACATAATAGAAATGTTCTTATCAGTTCACATCTTTGCCTTAGTGAGATTTACATGTAACATTCTCTGAGTTCAGGGAGCTGTAATTGCACTCTGGGTAAAAACTGAACAATCTGGATCTACTGATATTGATAGTATGTACATACAGTATCCAGAACTGTTCCAGAATATCCCCTGAAATCTATAGGCAAGTCTCTTACACAGTTGTTGAAGAAATTTGCAGGGGTGATCTAAATGTGATATTACTGTGTAGCAGCACACATTTCTAGGTCATCACTCTTTAGAAGGAGGCTAGAAAACTGGAAGCATCCACCCAGATCGAGTAAATAGGACAGCATATAGGAATGGACCATATGCAGCACTGCTTCCTAGTTAAGAGAGCAACTGCAAGCCAGTTGTGAAAAGCAAAGTGTGCCAAGAGTAGAACAGAAGAGAAAACATGGTGGTAACTTGAGAAGCAAGTGCAATGTGGATACACTTCTGGAAGAAAAGATAGGAGTGCTGAAGCAGTAGGGCAATATGCATGGCATTGCTATGGTGCTTTGAGTGTGCACTGAGTGCATAGAATCTGCAATCTCCTAGTAATACCACTGAAGAGGACCCACTGGTGTTTGAAGATAGGGAATGGCCCATATATCTTTGAATCACCTCCATCACCTTCCATTTTGAAGTAGAGATACTTGCTTCAGTATTGGAGGAAGTACTTCTCTCACTAATGATGTGCAGAAATGTTTTTTTGGCATTCGATTCAAAATGAATTGAATGTTAGAAAATATGTACTTGTTCAAATAGATCCCCTTCGAATGTATTAGGATTCTATTCAATACGAATGTATTGGTACAAATTTGTACAAATATCCAATACAAATGCATACGTATCTTGCATACATATACTGTATAGGGATGTGCAAGAATATTCGAAAGTTCAAAAATCCAGTTCAAATTCAATGAATATTGACATTCAAATCGGATTTTCAAAAATCTGAATTTAAACTTTCAAACAGATTTCGGATTTCCTGGGTGCAAGCAGGATGCAAACGTGATAAAAATGGGATGCCCACAAATTCAAAAATTGGATGCGAATGTTTCCGATATTCGTATTTTCAAGTTCAAATCGAATTTCCAAAAGTACAGATTCAGATAGTCCGGATTCGAATTGGATAATTCGAATGCAAAAAATGCATTTGTGCACACCCTAATCCTGCAAACGTATCCTATACAAACACATACATACTGGATATGAAACATTCAAATGTGAATGTATGGATGTCATAACATCCGATTTGTCTACGGACAACAAATTTTACGAATATTCGTGCACATACCTACTTCTCACCTGTCAAATGGTGGCAGGGGCTTTCTTTGCTCCAACTGACAGGTAAGGAAAGCTTGCTCTTCCCTCTGATGGATTGGAGGTCATTCTCACTCACTCTCCTCCACACAGGATTGGCTGTAAAATGACATCTCATCTGGAGGGGAAGCAGATCTCCCTTACCTGTCAGCAGCGGAAGCCCGTCACCAATTGACAGAACAGACAATTAGACCTAAGGGGGATCTTTAAGCTCATCAGAGGAGGCGGCAGAAGAGATTTTGGATGGGATTCACAAAAAATTATAGGAAGGGAAAACAGAAAAGATGACTCACAAGCAAGACATTTCAAGAGAAGGACAAATCACCATAAAGTAAAGACAGACATCTAGGTTTATAAAATTATTACATAGTTAGTCATCTATAGTGAGAAAAATTCACTGAGAGATGATTAGGGAAAGTAGTTCTGTTAACATTTTTTTTTTCTAGTGGTGCCTCCAGACATAATTAATAATGTGGAGCTTACCTTTACTTCTCAGTAAAAGAACTCCTGAGGAGAACAGACTGTCCCCACATGCTCCTGATCATCTGCATGGAGGAGCTGCATGGAGAACTCTTCTGACCACGTGGTCAGCCCCTCCCCCTCCAATAAGATCCGCATGTTCTCAGGAGAGGGCAAATTCTCATGAAATCTAATGCAGTTTGTCCAAACACATGCCAAAATGCAGAGGAAAGGAAAACTCCACAGCTAATGCTCATGTACCATAAGTAGCTTTTTCTTTTTTTGCTTTGGAGCATTGGGCTTTACTTCACGTGGACTGAGGAGCAACATAAAACTTGTCTGTTGGTTGACGGCTGCTCCACAATGCCTGAGAAGTATTCATTTTTGCTCCCTGTGCTAAATATTATTTTAGTGGTGGCGTGCTCTCTACACACCTGCCACTACTTTCAGTGTTGGGGACCTTCAAAGCTGGGGTAGTGATTTAAGAGGCCTTCTCATTGCTCTGCCAGTACAACCTTATAATGAGACATTACAATGAAGCGGGAGCTCCCTGAGCAAAGGACTATGCATTCCCTCTACCCTAGGAGCATTCTTGTGGTGTAACAGATGTGCAGACACTACAGTGCCAAATTGACCCTACAGTAGGGTGTGCACAAATGCAGTCTTTGAACATAAGAACATAAGAGAAGCCTTGCTGGATCAGGCCACAGCCCATCTAGTCCAGCATCCTGTCGCACACAGTGGCCCACCAAATGCTCACGGGCATCTCAAGCAGAGACAAGGACAAACCTTCTCCTGCTCTCAAGTCCCAGCAGATCGCCTTAGAAGCGCCCCAGTTCCTCCCCCCCTCAGCCTGAAGGATGCACCTAGGCATTCGTTCTAGTAGCCATTGATACATCTGTCATCCATAAATTTGTCTAACCCTACCTTAAAGCCATCCAGACTGGTAGCTGTCACCACCTCTTCCGGCAGAACATTCCATAAGCTGATGACCCTCTGGGTGAAGAAATACTTCCCCCTGTCAGACCTGATTCTCCTACCCATCAGCTTCATAGAGTGCTTCATTTGATTCAATTTGAATTGAATATTTGAATATCCAAATTCATATGAATAACAACAACAACAAAAGAATGTCTGGACATTTGAACCGATACGAATACATTTGTATCCATTCATATGAATATTGGATACATATTTGATGATACGAATCTCATCTGCTTTTTATCCTGTACACATCCTGGTTTCATCCCGTACATATCCGTACGAACGCGTGTGGATACAAATAAGATACATCGAATTCAAATCGGATTTTTGAATTTTTGAATATCTGTCTACATCCCTACTGCTGTCAAGCTAGCAAGCCATAACGGTGGAGAAATATTCTGCATTACAGCTTTCTAGCACAATATCCAAGCACCACCTGGAGGCAGCCCATGTTTTTTTCAGTTGTTCACTGTGACAGTTTCTTTTGTGTGGGTTATTGTGCTATAAACCTAATGGTCCTTTTAAAAAGGGAATGTTATAAATATGCAAGAGAAAATAGGAGCTTTGCAAAGGTGTCCTTAAGGATAAATGCAGCTTAATAAACATAATTAAATGAACATGTCCCTGCACGTCATGGAAAGTACTTAAGACATCTTTGGCTTTAGAAGATCATATTAGGTTATACAGCCCACGTGATGCACACCAGTAAGCTGTGGTACTCCACCCTTCACAAATGCTGACTTGGCATTTTTAGGCATATAAATAGCACAGAAAACAGACTTGAGTAAAATACATGAGCCACAGTCAGGGAATGTATCATGCATGGTATGTACATGAACAAATCATGATGACCTACATACATAGGCCCTTTTTGTATTGGGCCTTATTCTGGATTATATCCCATAGTAGGGGCCAACCATCCACATGCTAGTGCAGATTATTTGGGCCTGACATAGTCTGTGTTCAGGATGTGGACGGATGTTCACCATATTCAAAACTGAATCAAATCCAATCAGATTCGTACAGTCAAATCCAAACTGAATGTTGGCTACAATTGATGGTAGACATTTGAACGCAAATCAAATGCTGCTCACACCGGATACCTCCCTTAATCCGGATCTCCTAGATACGGATTAGTTGAAGGACCCATTCCTTAGATCCAGATCAAGGTTTCAGAAGATGCAGTATCAGATATCCAAAGTAAACACAAATAAGGATGCACAAAAATGTTGTTGTTTTTGGCATTCAATTCGTACTGAATCGAATGTAAGAAAATTTGTATTCGTTTGAAGGATTCTATTCAAACTGAATGTATTCATACGAATGCCTACAAATATCCGACAGGAACACATGTGTACCCGATACATATCTACCCTGAATCCACTTTGAATCCGCTCTCAACCATGTCGAATGCGCTCTGGATCTGTTGCAAATGTGACTGACGCAGCCCCTTTCCCACCTCCCCATTTCATGAATGTTTTGAAGCATTCATACAAACACGAATATCAATGTACAAATGTAGTAATATTTGATTCGTATATGAATGTCCGAATTTGTATGATTTCGTACAAATATCCAATGTTATGAATATTTGTGCACATCCCTAAACGCAAATTCTTCCTGTGAGCCAGTTTGGTCTAGTGGTTAAGGAGCCGGACTCTTATCTGGGAATACCGGGTTCGATTCTACCCTCCTCCATGAAGCCATGAAGGATGACCTTGGGCTAATCACAGCTCTCTTCTGAGCTCCCACAGCCTCATCTACCTCAC
Source organism: Aspidoscelis tigris stejnegeri (assembly GCA_023333525.1). Lineage (NCBI taxonomy): Eukaryota > Metazoa > Chordata > Lepidosauria > Squamata > Teiidae > Aspidoscelis > Aspidoscelis tigris. The sequence continues at coordinate 76,226,301 of JALMGA010000005.1, read as the reverse complement.
CGGGTGTTCTGTTGTGGGGAGAAGAATAGAAAAGATTGCCAGCCACTTTGAGTCCCCTTAAATGGGTGAGAAAAGTGGGGTAGAAAAGCCAACTCTCCTTCTTCTTCTTCTTCTTCTTCTTCTTCTTCTTCTTCTTCTTCTTCTTCTTCTTCTTCTTCTTCTTCTCCTCCTCCTCCTCCTCCTCCTCCTCCTCCTCCTCCTCCTCCTCCTCCTCCTCCTTCTCCTTCTCCTTCTTCTTCCACATTCTCTTGAAGCCTCTAGTGGCAGTGGTGAGAAAGCCCAACCCACATTTTTCCCCAGCATCAAAGCCAATTGTATGGCTTCTAGTAATGTTCTCTGTTCTTCTAAGTTGGGGGTAGCTGCACATACAGCCAGATGGCTTTGTATCCTGATTGCACCTATACCATTAGCATTCCATCTCGCCCCAAAACACTAGGTGTACCAGGGGAAAGCCCCACATCCTTTAAATTCAGCTGCATGAAGCTTTTGCCCAGTTGTAACAATAAATACTACTTCCCCAGCTATTAGATACAGCTGTCAAAATAAACTCACCTCAAGATAGCTAATAATGCAGTATTTCTGGGGGCCAGACAGTCCACATGTTGATGTAACCATCAGCTGTTTGCTTCGACCCACAAGCAAGTCTCCAATGGAGGGGTGACAGAATCCACTCTTACAGCTGTTCTGACCATGCAGGAATTCTATGAGCACTGCCCATAAAACAAAGGTGAAATGAAGATGAAGAGCTTGATACATGGTCAAATGGCCAGTCCTGGCTTTTGAAAAATTTAATATGGATTCAGGCCCTTCCTGCTCTGGGCTTTATTCTGAATAATATCCCCAAAGCCAGCTTAGTCTAGTGGTCAGGGAGCCGGACTGTAATCTGGGAATACAGGGTTTGACTCCACATTCCTCCATGAAGCTAACTGGGTGATCTTGGGCTAGTCACAGCTCTATTTCTGAGCTCTCACAGCTCCACCCACCTCACAGAGTGTTCTGTCGTGGGGAGAAGAATAGAAAGCTTTGCCAGCCGCTTTGAGTCCCCTTAAATGGGTGAGAAAAGCAGGGTAGAAAAGCCAACGCTTCTTCTCATTCTTCAAAATAGATACTTGACATCTGCTTCCTACTGTAAATATCAGGACAGAGGAAAGTACAATTGAAGGAAGGAAAGTCCACAAATAAAATGAATTAGACTAAAACTGTGTGATCAGCGAGGTCTGAGGATGGACTGAAGAAAGATTAAAGTGATTATTCAGTAAGACTACCCAGATCTTGATAGCATTAGTCTGTGTCTGGATGTCTCCTCCTAAGTGTACACCAACTAGTGCCTTCAAGACACGGAAACACTATGGCCACACTCTTACACTACTGTACTTGATGAGCAAAAGCCAAGAGGTTGAAGATCTGGATTTCCTCCTTTCCCCTGTTTTCCAGTTGGCAAATCTAAAGTCTAGATGAAGCTGTAAAAGCACCTCCTTGAAACATCTGGCTTGCCTTCAGGGGAGTAAAAAAGAGGACTTGGAATCTCCTGTTTCTGGAGGTTTTCCCGTAGCAATTAAATTTTGGGAGGTTGGGTGGAAGGGGACTGAATATCTTTCCCTGAATATCTAGGCTTCAGTTTCTGCCAGTATATTGCACTGGACATACCTGCATCTCTGCTGAATTTTAAGATGGTTCTTCTCTTTCCCATGCCTGTCACTATTACATTATTGATTTTTGTACTTATTTTGTGAGATAAGACAGTAGAGAAACTTGGATGGGAAAGGAGCGTGATTAACCAACGTTCACTAGTGCTTGCACTTGAGACACTAGTCAACTTTTATAGTATTTATTTATTTATTTATTTATTTATTTATTTATTTATTTATTTATTTATTTATTTATTTATTTATTTATTTATTTATATCCCGCCCTATACCCGAAGATCTCCACGCAGGTTACAACCTTTTGCCATGTCCCCTCCGTGATCAAATACTTACTTGATTCAGTCGTGGGGCTGGTCCTCTTCAGGGTGCTGCCATTTTGGTTGGAGCGCCCTCCATGCCTGTATCAGCATCAGCACTGTCATCTATGGTTGTTCGAGGTGCCAGCACACTTGCGTGGCACCTCAGACCACCCTGGGGCACCGGAAGAGGTGCGAATGGCCGCTGCCCAGACTAATCAACAATTAGTGAACTTCTGAGAAGGCAGGGCACACTTGGAGGTTGTAACAGCCTCCCCCAAGTGAAGATGTCCATTCCCAGAAGTCCACTAGTTGTTGACTAGCAGCTGTAGTGCAAAAAGGCCTCCAGTCTGTAAATAAACCAAAAATACTTTTCAATAATCAAAAAACTATCTATAGATTTTATGGAACATGACCAAAGAGAATGCAGTGCAGCCTCCAGTTGGAGACCACTGGGGCAAACAGGCACAGCAGACATTTCAGGAGAATACCTGGGGTGGAATGGTCACCTGGCAAACCACGCAAGAGGGCTCTCATACTCTGTGGACAGAGAGCAAAGCACATGCGGAGTGCAGGGTTAAACATGGATTTAATGTGGATAACAATGTGCTCCATTTAAGACAGTTATCCCACACAAGAGACGTTTTCGCACGGGGCTGAACGGTGCGCGTGGGAGACAGCTGCGGACACGGCATACGCATTGCCCGAGCGGGGCTTGCGCTCCGACGTGTCCGCAGCTGTCTTTCTCGCGTTCGAAATGTAGAGCACTTTAAAGTGCTCTACATGCATTCGAACGCGGACGAGCCGCCCGCAGGCGTTCGGGAGGAGAAGCATTCGCGCCTGCTTCTCCCTCCCTAACAGCTGCGGGCTTGCCTCCGACGCCGGCGCGGCTTCGACAATCAGCTGTTTGACAATCAGCTGATTGCCGATCTGCCTCCGCGGCTGTCTCCGCGCCCCTGGCCGGCCTTTGCCGGCTAAGACAGCTCACGATGCTTTGAGCATTCGCACACAGACGCGCCGGAACGTGTTTACACGCGCTCCTGCGCTCCTGTGTGTGAAAGGTGAAAGCGTCGTGAGCTGTCTTAATCTTCCCGTCCTACTCCCGTTCCATTTGGATGTGAAAACGTCTAAGCTGTCTGGATGCTGTGGTTCATCATAGTCATCAGCCATGCTGATAAGGGCTGATAGGAAGAGACTTAAAATAGATTTGGAAAGCAACTGCTCCGATGTGATGTGTGTGATAAATGATGCTAAATGACACCATTGTCAGTGTCGCTGCAGTTGGAGCTTTAATCATAGGCTCAAAAGATAATTAAAAAGTAGTTTTTACTTCAAATGTAAAAACCTAACGAATAGCACCACCACCGCAAAGAGGATGCTAAGCCTTTTCTGCACTTACTTAGATCCAGATTAAGGGCTCATTTAGGCCACATTCTGGGTCTTCCATCCACACGTTAATGTGAGTCAGGGAAGCAACACCTCTCACTAGTCCAGCTCCATCTGCACTTGATAGAGAAAGATCTGGATTAAGAGTGCCCTAATCGGGATCTCTGGTGGACCTGTTCAATCAGGGCCTCTTCTGTACTGGGATGCTTTTTTCAGAGGCAGGATGTAGGGTGCCTCCAAAAGCACCCCTGTCTCCCAGGCTTGGGAGCACAGGTGTGAAGATCACACAAGCTTTTCAGTCTTAGTGTGGCTTAATGCAGATCAGCACCATCAGTGCGGATGGCAATATCCCACCCACGTTGCCCTGGTGGAAGGATCAGTGGGCTTAGTTATTCCAGATGCCCTGGTCCAGATTAAATTCAGATAAGTGTAGAAAGGGCCATAGTCCCGACCAGTCTTAATTTAATGCTACCTGCAGCCTTAGTTTTCCAGTGACAATGCAAGCTGAAAGAACACAGAGGGTAAAAAAAAAAAAAAAAAAAAAAAAAAAGGATAACTATGAGTAAAGTCTTTGCCTGAAATGACTTCAAGCATTTTTCTTCTACTGAGTTAACTTTCCTTTCATGGTTTTAGCTTGCTGGAACATGCTCCCATCTGAAGCACTCAGGAGGCTTCATCTGTTTAGAACTACTTGGCTCAACTTGTCATGATAGATCCTGTGAGGGCATTTTAAAAATAGCCTTGAGCTGAGTCTGAAGAAATCTAGAGGGCTTCTCTCTCCCTCACCATACTATATGAAACAGCTGCGAATGCCCCGCACAACATTGGTAGTTAAGCAGCCGGTTTTTTATTCATAACTTCAGACCTGGGCTGCCCAACTTAAAGAAAAAGTGTCTGATATTAGGAAAGGTGAGAGCAGGTACTGACTCCTTTGTGACAGCAATGTAGGAGGTCTTCCCATTCACCTGGAGTAGTGTAGAATAGCTGTGGCTGAGATCAAAAGTGCTGAGTAGGATATTTTCAGGTGCTCCTAGTCTGACCTACAAAGAGCATCCTTTTATACTTCATTCCCAGGAAGCTCAGGTCATAATTGTCATTGAGGGGTAGGGATGTGTGCACAAATGTTTTCTGGCATTTGGTTAGGAAAGATTTGAATGTTCAAAATCGATATTTGTACGAATAGATCGCATTCGAATGTGGTAAAATTCTATTCGATACGAATCTATATGTACGTATTCATGCAAACATTCGATACGTATCCGATACGAATAGATAATGTATCTGATATGAACAGATGTGTATCTGATATGAACAGATACATATCTGATACAGATAGATAAGTATCTGATACAAACAGATATGTATCTGATACAAGTAGTTACGTATCTGATATGAACAGATACGTATCTGATACAAATAGATATGTATCTGATATGAACATTTCTCCAGCTTAACAAATGTCCAAACTATTCATACAAATGTCCAGAAACATTTGTATTGGTTCAAATGTTAGCATACGAATATCGTAACATTTGATTCAAGTTCGAATGTTACTAATATCTGTGCACATCCCTATTTAGGGGTCATTGACAGAGACCGGATGGGAGACAGTTGACAGCCCATGACTTGTTAACCCAGGGAAAGCCTTTACTTTACTTTTCCTCTCAGGTGCTTCGCCTTAGCCATGTTGAATGCTGATTGGTAATAGGTGGACAATGGGCCAAAAGCCCCAGGCCAAGGGTGATATCAGCCAATGAGGATATGGAGGAAGATGATCCCTTCTTCTATATCAACATAATTTTATTCAGCATAACCTTGAGTCAATAAATGTAACAAAGCTCTATAAACTGCCTGGTGTCCACATTGGGGTTGAGGTGTGCAGACATGCTGTTCTTTCCCCACTGTAGCCAATGGCGTAGAATGGCTATTGGTGGGCCACTGGGCAAGATGGGGTGGTGGGATGTTCTTATGTCCTAGTTAGAAGGCTCACATTCAAAGCCAGATAAAGAATTAGGGCGCTGTGCCCTGAAAAACAGATTTTAGGGCAGTTTTGTCCCTAGGTTATTGAACCGGACACGGGCAGGACTACAGAGTGAATTCTGCAGGCAAAAATATCTGATTATGCCACAGGTGGCCTCTGGGATCTTTCTGCCTCACATTAGGTGTATCACAAATCCCTTCCTCCCCCACTTAGGGCATCCAGGCTACTCAGAGGTCACGTTTCACATTCCAAAAGCCATAAAATGCAGATATATGAATCACGTAGTAAAAGATAATCCCAGTTACATTTGAGGTTCTTGAACTTACTCAATTTTAAGAGGATGGTCAGTGGAAACTGTATATTTGCTTGCAATTTGCAAACAGAGAACAAAAACCGGCACATGTCTGTGATGTTTACTTCTGCTATGCCTGAGCAGCACCTGCAAACAAGAAAAATATTGATATATTTAAAGTTTCTTAACATCAAAGGGGAGATTCGGGAGACCGATATTTTGCATAACTGAGGGCTTGTCCCCATGCACTCTATACTCTGAAGCGAATCTGAATTCAACTCGGAGCGTCCCCATGCGAAAGCTCCAATCCAGATTACATGCGGAACAAATCGCCCAAATCTGTGGTAAATAAACTCTCCTTGCAAACTGTTCTCGCTGCGGTTTGGGAGACAAGCCCAGATTATTTTGGAGGCATGGGGACACTCCTGGGTTATTGAAGGAGGAGATTGGCCCTCATATCATTAGTGGGTGGGGTTTTGCCTGTGCTCGCTGTTCCTGTCCTGCGCACTGTGATCGCAACTGTTTGGGCATTTCTTTTAATAAATTTGATAAAAGAGAAATGATAAGGCGGTCAAATGGCTCTCATTTGTCTTACAAGTGTCTTTCCAGCTACATTACATCCCCCCTTTCCCTGATCGCCTGATTGGCAAGCTATGAGTGGGTAAGGGCTTGATTTTGCACACGAACACTGCATCACCTTAATGGGCAACACACCCATGGCTTCCCTGTGATCCAGTGGGCCTCCCCCTGTAGACAGGTTTCCCTCCTGCCAAATTCTCAAGTTGTCCCATCCCTATTTTAGTGGGCATCACTGCTGCCTTGCGCTGGGGTTGGTCAGGGTGAATCGCTGTTGATGCCATGCGTGCACTCTCTGTTGATGCCGTGACCGAGAACTACTGTGAAGAAGGGGATCTGCTGTCATGCGAAGGTGCGCACCTCCGCTAAACTGTCTCCAAATGTGGCGGCTTCAAGCAATGAGCTGCTTTTCCATCCTAGAAATGCCCCTTAGTATCATTGTTATCTTTGCTGTGTGTTGTATGTGTAGAGGTGTTTCCCTGTCATCACTGCAGTGGGCGGGACAGGGTATGGTATGTCAACCTGGCTTCCTATCAGGGGAGAGAGGGTGGGGAGAAAAAGATGTGGTTCCCCGATGCAGGGGTTTAGCACGGTTTACAGGGGGACAGGTATATTCTACTTGAACCCACGTTTCTATCAGTCGCATGGGGATGGGTCAATTCTAACTAGACTCTATATTGGGAATGACCTGAATCCATCCTGAAGTAAACAGAGTGTATGGGGACATGCCCTGACCCTCCAGGACATAGATATTCAATTAAATTGGCCCATAGTCTTTCTCACTGTGGTTAAGTATGTGTATATATATATAGATATATATACATGCAGGGTGCTTCTGAGGGATCTTTCCTGCAGAGCAAGAAGAATGACTCTGCACTTCCTCAAGAGGGAACAAGCGTCCTTGGAGGCATCTTTCCTGCAGAGCAAGAAGAATGACTCTGCACTTCCTCAAGAGGGAACAAGCGTCCTTGGAGGCATCTTTCCTGCAGAGCAAGAAGAATGACTCTGCACTTCCTCAAGAGGGAACAAGCGTCCTTGGAGGCATCTTTTCTGCAGAGCAAGAAGAATGACTCTGCACTTCCAGGGACAACAAGCATCCTTGGAGGCAACTTTCCTGCAGAGCAAGAAGAATGACTCTGTGCTTCTGAGCATCAATAAGTGCCCTTGAGGCATTAGTAAAATCTAATACAGAGACCTGAATCTTTCATAAACTTCCTAGAAATGAGGAAACTAGTAACAAGGAATTTTAAAGGGAAAGGTAGAAGCACTCCAAAGTGCATGGACACTGTTTATGAATACAATAATGGAGGTTCAACTACTAGGACAAATATCTAAAATAAAAGAAAGGGCACTGCCAAGTTCAAGAGCAGTATTTAAGAGCAAGAAAAGTTTGTTTAGAAAATGGAAGGTTTGCTCTAATGAGAACAGGAAAGAACATAAATTCTGGCAGAACAAATGCAAAGTGGAATCAGAGGGTGCTTCTGCACTGGCTGCTGAGAAATGGATTTAAGACCTGTCCTCCTGAGAATCTGTCCAAAATAGGGACGGATCCAAGGAGGCCTCCTGCATTCGCACACGCACAGGGAGGATGGATCCTGCCGGCCGGGTCCTCTGGGTTCTGTGCAGAGGCCGCAGCACCCATTCCAAAGGGGATCTGGCCTTCCGCACCGTCGACACCACCCCCAGAGCTGTGGGACTGGAGCATGCAGCTGCCAGTCACCGCATATTTCCGCCGGCACGCAGCGTGGGGGAGGGGCTTTGAAGGCAGACTGGCCTGCTTCCGCCCTCCCCAAGATGGCAGCCGCCAGCACATCCAGCCCCTCGCCTCTCCGTGTGTGGAAGTGTCCTGCTTCCGAATGGATCGAGGCAAGGGGCCGGATGGAAGACCTAATTTTCCAGGTCTTCCCGGAGGCTGGATCTTTTAGCGGTGAGACCCCATTAAGAACGGTTCTTGCATGCCAGTGTGCAGAAGCAGCCGCCTTGAATGGTCCCAGACCCATCCTCCAGTGTGGAAGGTAAGTTTTCTATGTGTGTTTAATGTGTCCTGTATGTGTTGTTAATGTGTTCTTAGTGGCAGTGCGGAAACACCCAGAAATGCTAAGAAGGATTTTGAGGAACATACGGCTAATAACATCAAAAGAAATAAAAGCTTATGTACATCAGAAGTAGGAATCCAACCAGGAAAGCAACTGGACCATAAGATGACAATGGATGGAAAGAAGTAATTTAAGAGGACATTGGTGATTGCTGAGAGACTGAGGGTGCTTCCGCACAGGGCTTAATAATTCCGGATCTACCACACCTGGATTTAGTAAAACAGGGTTCCAGAAGATGCGGATCTACCCCCTCCCCGTCCCTCCGCACATGCGGCGGGAAGACGGAATAAATCCAGATGGGAGCCCTCTGGTGCATTTGGCTGCACAGTGAAATATGCAGACAATGGTGCTCAAGATTTAGGAACCAGAATAAAGGTCTTCTGCTCCTGAATTTAGTTGAGTTTAATCCAGTGGCAAAGGGATCCAGCTATGGAAGCTACCTAAATTTCATCGGAGGGAAAGAAATCCATGCACATCACAAATTCCATTGATCAGCTAAAATGAATGGAGAAGTTATTTTGTAGGGAGAGAGCATGCAGGGACTGGAAGCCTGATTCTTAGAACTAATAAGGTGCAACAGGATAACAGGGGGGAAAAAAAAGAACAAGCTTTGGAGTGATACAATTATTTTAGATCAGAAAAAGATACAAGGAGAGGATGCATCCACCAACCATAAAAAGAAAAAAAGTGACTGAAAAGCAGCTTAGAGATGCTAGTGTCCGCATGGAACTGCTTTAATTCACACTGAAGACCAAAAATGCACATCTTAAATGCATTCCTCTGGCCTTTATTGTGAATTAGAGCTGGAATAGGATCAACTAATGTTTGCATTCTATCACCTTTAAGTTGCTTTTGACCTCTGGACCAGCCTCCCTCTTGAGGTTCGCCAGTCTACATGGTATAGTTTTCAGTGCCTGGTGAAAACGTATCTTTTCACCCAGGCTTTCGCCTTTTCACCCAGCTTCCTCAGGATGCTGTCCCGTTAGAGAGGGAGGGAGGGTGGGGTTGGGAGGGAGGGGTTATACATTTAATTATGTTTTAATTTTTGATATGTTTTTTTCTTATTGTTAACCCGCCCTGGGACCATTTGGTGAAGGGTGGGATATAAATTCCAATAAATAAATAAATAAATAAATAAATAAATAAATAAATAAATAAATAAATAAATAAATAAATAAATAAATAAATGTAGATGAAACCTGAATGTTGTTAAAGTTGTAGGATATGGCTTAAGGCCATAGGAGACTGAGGGTGTTTTTCCACTGTCACTAAAAGTACCCATTAAGTACCCATTAATGGGTACGTAATGGCATTTGTGTACCCATTAATGGGTACTTAATGGGTACTTCTAGCGACAGTGGAAAAACACCCTGAAGTTGGGCAGTTCCTGAAAAGGATTCTCCCCATCTTGGAATCACAAGTGATTGTCTTGGATAGCAGGATGGAGGAAAGGCAGAACCCACAGGTAAGAATAGAAATGAAACAATATGTGACAGATAGCACAGGTGATTTTAAGTTGATTTTCTATAGAGGTATTGGCATGCTGGGTATCCTTTCAGAAACATGGGAAAGTTGAAAACACAAGGGCATAATTCAGACAGAAGGCAAAGAGTTGTCAAGCATATGTTTGTAAGAGGCAGCATGAGAAAATAATTATGGGATAAGAGTAATTCTTTTATCCAATAGAACAATTAATTCCAAGGAGAGAATCATTATTAGAAACACCTTTGTTCTAATAAGTCTATGAAGACTATGTTAGAAGACCTTGGAGGGAAGGAAAGATTATTAAGAGACAGTATGTCCCTATAGCACCACAAGAGGTAACATAATTTGAATAAACATATTATAAAATAAAATATTTAGTTGTTATTGATAAGACAACTTTTCTAACACCATCTCTGAAGTAAATTTACCCAAGTCCTGCAAATGCCAATATCAAAATGTAGCAACTTACCTGTTATTAAAATGCCACAATAAATAAAGCTTTGTTCTAAAACTGGACTGTAATCTCATGCAAAGGAAGAGCGTTGAACAATCTGGTAGAAAGCTATCCCTATCACCTTAAGCCTGAAAGAGGGCATTCAATTCTCTGAGCACTTCATAAAACATAGAATACAGCAAACACTATTAATTTCCAATACAGAGGAAGAACCCTGAAACTTTAAAAAAATATCTTACCTGGCCTTTGAGTCATAAGTGACTACAGAAGCAGAAATAGCAAAATGAACACAGCAAGGTAAGACGTACTTCAGTTGGAACTAAAGTGTTTTCCCCCAGGCATCTGGGTGTAGATGAAAATGAGAAAGAGTCTAAAACCTGCCAAAGTTGTGATTTGTTAAGCTATCATATGCTTTCAGCAAAAGCTGACACACATATTGGAGACAGTGTAAGAATACTGGAACGTGGCATTTCTTAGCTATAGAATCAAAGACAGGGAAAAGGTCACTAATCTACATGCCTGTAGTTAACTAAAATGCTACAGAAGACTATTATATATTTATAATATATATATATATTCCATTTTACTGTAGAAATTAACAAATGGTCATTTCCATGTCAATTCTCCATATCTATCATGTATGATCAATCTCTTCTTTCCCCACAGCTATTTCACATTATCAACCACTGCTGATGGAGAATGGACAAATGGCTCGCAGTGACATCAGAACATGGCGCATTTTTTAAAATAGTGCTTTGTGGAATGGAAGCAGACCACAGTTTACTGTGATACATGATTCTATCCGTAGAGCATAATATCTGAGCCTGGATGGACTGACTAACCAGAGGCTAAAATGCTCAAACAAATACTGCTGTCATAAAGGCTATGGAACAGCAGAAGATGGCCAGGTTCAGAATTTCAGGACAGGCAGCCATTTTGAGGTGGTCTGCTGCATTTTATGGTATTATAGGGTGTTTTTCCACCGCAGCCCTTAGATCCGGATCTAAGAAGATACGGATCTAAGGAATGGATACATTCCTTAATCTAGTAGATCCGGATTAAGGGAAGCACCCAATGTGTTTCCACAGGTGGTGTAGCACCCATTAGCAAGGGGTGCTAAGCCCCCTGCCGTGGAAACACCTTTGCACCCATGTGGGGAATCCGGATTGACCCACAAGGGGTCGGCCTGTTACCCCAGGTGTCCTGGGGAACAGGGGGTGCAATCTCCGAAGTCCCTCCGAAGGCAACTTCAGAGACTAGCAAAGGCTCCGAAGACAAACACCTTGCGAGAGCCTGCATATGAATTAGCTCCTTGTGAGCAGGGATGAGTCAGCATCATTAAATATGTATGTCTTTCCATGCGTGAAGGTAACAGTCTGCTTTGATCTCCCTTCGTTATTGGAGGTTTGTCTTTGGAGCCTGTGCTAATTTCCGAAGTTGCCTTTGGAGGGACGTCGGAGCCTTTGCTAATCTCCGAAGGCAACTTTGAAGTAACTTTGAAATGGCTTCGAAATGATTTTGAAGCCTAGGTTTTGGGGCTCCAGCCCATGGATGCCCCCTCCCCCTAGCCTCCTCTAGACCCCATTGTCAAGCTAATGTGGAAACAGGCTCCCTTTAATCTGGATTTTCTGGCTGAAGACCCCATTGTAGACACCATTAATGGGGTCTACGGAAAATCCAGATTAAAGGCCAAAAAGTACCCATATGATCCAGATTTCCCCAGCGGCGGTGGAAACAAATGTGTCCCTAATGGGTGCCGTGGGGGAAATGGGGTCATTCGGCTCACACCCAAATGGGTCCTTAATGAGTGCAAAAATGGGTACTTTCTGCCAGTGAAAAAACATCCATAGTCTGAAGTCCCATGATATGAAAGGATTGGAGAGGGTGGGCGAAAAGGATTGGAGAAAAGTGTTTGGTAACTTTAAAAGTGCAATAGAATGAAGAATTTCAGCAAATACTGCTTGCCATGTAGACAATAGGGGTGTGCACGAAGGCAATTTTCAGCATTCAATCTGATTCAAATCGAATATCTGAAGATTCGAATTGATTTGAATGTTTACAATTTGAATGTATCCACATTTGATTTGAGTCAAATACATTCAAATCAATTCGTATGAATGTCCGAATAATTTGTACGAATGATTCAAAAGATTCAATATTCATTCAAAAGTTTTAATTTGCATGTATAGACATTCAGTTCGAATGTCTGAATTTGAACAAATCTGATCAAATTTTGAATGTTTTGAATATTAGTGCACATGTCAAGTAGACAATAATGTTGAAATCCCTCTTCAATGACACTGTTAATATGCAAGAGCCTTGCTTTCCTTTCCATCTGGGCACATAAGAGAGACTGTAAGGATGAGCCCTTAGATGTATACAACCAGCATATTGTAATTTTCAAACTCAATTTTGTATCCAACAAAATGCAACTTATATCCCAGGACCATAGCCTTTTTTTTTTTTTTTTCTTCCATCTATACACTGCATTTCCTATGCATGGAACCTAAGGCAATATCCATGTGGATTCGGTCACCCACACAAACATTATTAAAGTCCAGAACTATTCAGCATAAGGAGCAATGAGGTGGAGATACTTTACTTTGACCAGCCAAACAGCCTGCATCTTGCCCTGGCCACTTCCAGGGCTTTTATTCCAGAAAAGCCCTGGAAGTGGCCCAGAAGAAGAAGAAGAAGAAGAATTGGCTTTTCTACCCCACTTTTCTCACCCATTTAAAGGGACTCAAAGCAGCTGAAAAAGCTTTCTGTTCTTCTCCTCCCAACAGATACCCAGTGAGGTAGGTGGGACTGTGAGAGCTCAGAAGAGAGTTGTGACTAGCCCAAGGTCACCCAGCTTCTTCTTCTTCTTCATAGGTAGAACAGGTATATGGCAAAAATCTACAACCATTCCTGTCCAAGTCCAGGAAGCTAAGATTCCTTGAAAGTGGGTCCCTCATTCTTTTTTGGGACAATTTTATGAGTAAAAATTGCATCCAAAAGAAACTAATTTCATATTTTTCTACTGTGTATGAATCTCCTTTTTCCTGGAGATCTTCAGCTCAGGCTGTTGCTTCAGTAGGGCCTGTCCTAGCAGGTTACATTGAGGATCTTTATACAAATGTTCCCTAAGCAAGTCAGCTCCTGTTCACCAGCTGTAAAATCCCCTTGGAAAGCTTCAAAGGGGACTTCACGCTTCAAATCTCATTGTGAAATATTTGCTAATTTAGAAAGAAGTGTAAGGGGAGAGGCCACCTGACACACCGTCACAAACACACTAGTACTGTTATCTTTTCATCAATAAAATGCTGACTTGGTATCACTACCTTGCTTATAAATAAACATGAACAATGACATCATCATACCCTAAAGACAACAGTTTGGATACAGACGGAGAACCTCCAACAAGAATTCTTTGGAAGCGTTTTTAGCTAACAAACAACAACAGACCGGCACTCGGAAAGAGAGACAAAGACATGGGTATGTATGTATTTAAGAAGAGTTGGCTTTTCTACCCCGCTTTTCTCACCCATTTAAGGGCACTCAAAGCGGCTGACAAAGCTTTTCTATTCTTCTTCCCACAACAGAACACCTTGGCTGCATCCCCATTACAAGCTTAATTCGGTTTTGATATGGTTTAAATCCTCGCAGAACCCACGTCAGTTTGGCTTAACACGCTTTCCGCGTGTTAAATCACCCCAAAGCATTGTAAATGTTAACCCTCATTTCAACAGGTCTCCCTCCGGTTTGTGCGCTTGATACGTGTTACATTTTTTACCGTGGGGACCGTACTGTTTTAAGGGATGAGAATCCATGTTTAGGGTTTCCCTCCCCCAATAGCTTGCTTCCAAAGATAGTGATTTCAGTGTAAAAATCCACCCTTTACAGCAGCCGCTACACTGTAGCAATCTGATAACACTTCACACCTGATAACAATGTTGCAATTTTTTGCAATTCAAGCTCTTTGGAGTTCTGACCTTTAGAAAGAGAAAGGAAGGCAGCTGTAGGTTCTGGGAGATGTGTGAATGTTTAAAGCAAGGGGGCTTGAGTTGCCGCTGCTGCTGTGTGCCCTGGGCAATGGGGAGAGGAGGGGAAAGAATCGCTGGCTGCCCGCTGCCATTTTTCCTCCATCCAGGCAAGTGGCAGCCACCCAGCCAGGCCCCTGAAGGGGTCCCTTATGGGTGGCGCGTTCACACCAGGAGGAAGAGGGCAGGGCTTTAAAAAAGCAGCCACTTGAGTCCCCCCTTGAGTCACGTACGCCACGTACAATCCTCAGAATCCGGATCGAATGCGATTAAGTTGAAAGTAATGAGATCAGGCAAATTCGCATTTGCATTCGGTTCTATTATTTCGGTTTAGGTAAACCGTATTAAGCTTGTAATGGGAATGCGGCCTGTGCTTCTACCCTGGAGTGTAGGATTACTATACCTGCCATTAGCAGTCCTTTTTTCCATGCCACTGGCTGGCCAGCCATCCAGCACTCAAAAGTGGTTGTGTAAAACAGAGTAGGGTATGTACCAGTATAAGTCTGTGGCAGAAAATGGAGAGGAACTAAGGACCCTCTTAAAAAAACAGATACATCGCTTTGCTGACAAAGTTCCATATAGTCAAAGCTATAGTTTTCCAGTAATCTTTTTGTGGTTTGTTTTGTTTATTTTACTTATTGAACAAAGATAGGTATACAATTATTGCAGAAACATAACAAACAGCGGAAATTCAACAAAGAAGAAGATTTGGCTTTTATACCTGTTTTTCAAGATTTGGCTTTTATACCTGCTTTTCACATCCCTAAGGGGGGGGGGGTCAAAGTGCTGACAAACCTTCTGTTCTTCTCCCCATAACAGACACCCAGTGAGGTAGGTTGGGCTGTGAGAGCTAAGAAAGAGAGCTGTGACTAGCCCAAGGCTACCCAGTGGAATGGACCCAGGTGACTATAAGAATATGGCAGTCCAACCACAAGACTAAAATAAGATAACAAAAAAAAAATGGCTACATCAGTACAAAGCAGGATTAGAGAGACTACAATGAGGCTATTGCTTAGAATCATAGATAATGTAATACTTCAGATGTGGAAGGCTTTATACTATAAGTTTGGTTAGAACATGGAGATCCACTACAGTTGCGTTTAAACTTGTATCCACCAAGATATTTGTTGAGGTGCACAAAATTTGAGTGAAATGATAGGTATGGCAGAGTACAGTAGTTCCTGAAGCATCCTGTAATTTTCCTGAGCTGTCTTCTTTATTAAAAACTATAATACAGGTATATGGAATTTACTAGTAATAAATAGCAGGAAGTTATTATGATACTTATACTTCTATATTCATGGTCAAGGCTTCTGCTAGAGAAACTTTGCAATCTACAAACTGCATTTATTTTTTCACTAAACATAATTAGATCTACCACTGACTTCAAAGGGACTTGTCCTGAAGTCCTACCTTGAAAGTACTACTTTCCCACAAAGGTTTGGGGGCCTGATGGCAATTAAAGCCATTTACTTGTACCGGTAAGTGGCTGGAAAATGGGACACTCACACTTAGAGTTGTGCACGTAGCCATTTTTCCACATTCTATTTGAGCTGAATAGAATGTGGAAAAATTCGGCTCTGCCCAAATGTTCCCCCTCCTGTGGGGGTATTCGTATCCGAGCACAGATATTTGATAGAATATCCGTGCCTGGAATGAATCTTCCCCATCCCTGGCCATCCAAGAGCTGTCCAGCCCCTTTTGGGGGTGGGGTGAGACCAGAGGCGTTTTCGCACACGCTGTTTTGGAACGCGTGCAAGACAGCTCCGGACGCGGCATACACATTGCTGCAGCGGGGCTTGCGCTCCGACGTGTCCGGAGCTGTCTTGCACGCGTTCCAAATGTAGAGCACTTTAAAGTGCTCTACCTGCGTTTGGGCGCGGACGAACTGCCCGCAGGCATTCGGGAGGAGAAGCATTCACGCCTGCTTCTCTCTCCCTAACAGCCGCGGGCTCGCGTCCCACGCCGGCGCAGCTTTGACAATCAGCTGTTTTCAGCCAGCGCCGCCTGCGGGAGCCTCCTCAGCTGTCTCCCCGCCCCTTGCCGGCGTTTGCCGGCTAAGACAGCTCAGGACGCTTTGAGCATTCGCACACAGGCGCGCCAGAACGCGTTTACACGCGTTCCTGCGCTCCTGTGTGTGAATGGTCAAAGCGTCCTGAAGCATCTTAGGCTTCCCGTTCTACACACGTTCCAAATGGAACGCATGTAATGCGAAAATGCCTCAGGCTGGGCATGTCCTGGGGTCCTGCAGGCTGTGGCTGCCCCAATTGGGCCGGCTGCAGCCCACGGGGCCCTGCTGGGTGCCCATCCCCACCCAGGGGCCTGTGCCACCCCCAGCTCCCCACGCATGACCTACCTGTTTGGACTCCTGGTTCGAACTGGGTAGGCCCTGGGTGGCGGGGCTTGTCGGATCGAACCAGGCAGTCTGTGTGGGCAAATACCGTGGCCCAGTCGCAGGGCGCAGCGCTCACCTGCACAGAATGCCACTGTTAGATCCGACAAGCCCCTGTCTCCCCAGTTCAACCAGGAGTCCAAGTAGGTTGTGCATTGGGAGCTGGGGGCGTCGCAGACCCCTGGGTGGGGGTGGCTCTTGTGGCCTGAGGCTGGTCCAATTGGCATGGCAGCAGCCTGGGTCTGGGCGTTCTACCCCTACGGCAGCCTTGGGGACGGAATGACCATTTGCACCTTGGCCAGTAAGGGATGAGTTGGGAACGTATCCCTTACTCAGCAAAGTGAAAGGTCATTCTGTCCCTTCATATCCCAGCCTTAGTCCGGCCATAGTGCAATAAGTGTTCAAGAAAGCATTTTAATGCTCTCTTTCAAGTTAGTCAGCAACCCGGAAATGCACTCATCATAGGAGAGTGATAATTGTCACACTACATTGGATTCACTGGCACATCAAATATCTTCCCACCTCTGCCCTGCAGCATTTCTGGGCTGCTCTGTGACACACTCTGACAGCTATACCATGCTTCTCAAAACCTGGAATCCTCACATGACCCCACAGGATGTCTGACCTTAGTGAGATTAAAGTTTCTGCAAGAATGTTTTGGACAAGTGAAAATTTAAAATCTCAAAAGCTGCAGGTACTGAGGTTCCACAAGAAGAAGCCAACACCTGGGGAACCAAGCAAGAAAAAATCCAAGGACTGAGAGACAAGAACAAGGTGAGTGAAATGTCAGGACTTCACAGAAATTATAAAAGATGTGATGGTAAAAAGCACGAATCTAGAAATTGTACTGGCACTTGAAATGTGTCTTTCAAGTGCTTGTGATCATCAGTTAGTTTTTAATGAAAATATAGCATTAAAAAAAATTAGGAGCATTGCAAAATAGCCTGGGGTTACAGTTCCACACCTGGAAAGTCATACTGTACTGTACTGTACTGTAGCCATTTGTCCAAAGGAATGTGACAGCTGTTCCCTGCAGGCACTTTCCTGAGAAGAAAGAAAAGGTAGTAGATCTAGGAGGGAAAGGGGAAAGCGCGAAATATAACAGACGGAATTTCTTTTCACTCGTTCTTCCTCAAAAGATTTATGGACAAACAGAAAGGGAATGAAAGCCCCCTGGGAAGGAATAGAGTACTGAGGATACAGTTAGCCAGTTCCCAATGTATTTAAAATTGGCAACTCTGCCTCACATGGGACAAAGAAGAAGAAGTGTTGGCTTTTCTACCCCACTTTTCTCACCCATTTAAGGGGACGCAAAGCGGCTGACAAAGCTTTGTATTTGTCTCCCCACAACAGAACACCCTGTGAGGTTTGTGGGGCTGTGAGAGCTCAGAAAAGAGCTGTGACTAGCCCAAGGTCATACAGCTGGGTTTGTGGAAGAAGAGGGTTGGCTTTTCTACCCCGCTTTTCTCACCCATTTAAGGGGACTCAGAGTGGCTGACAAAGCTTTTCTATTCTTCTCCCCACAACAGACAGTGAGGTAGGTGGGGCTGTGAGAGCTCAGAAGAGAGCTGTGACTAGCCCAAGGTTACCCAGCTGGTTTCATGGGGGAAGAAGAGTTGGCTTTTCTACCCCA
Organism: Aspidoscelis tigris stejnegeri; assembly: GCA_023333525.1. Lineage (NCBI taxonomy): Eukaryota > Metazoa > Chordata > Lepidosauria > Squamata > Teiidae > Aspidoscelis > Aspidoscelis tigris. The sequence goes on along the minus strand of JALMGA010000005.1, from coordinate 76,208,042 downwards.
CTTTTCTCACCCATTTAAGGGGCCTCAGAGTGGCTGACAAAGCTTTCCATTCTTCTCCCCATAAGAGACCCCTTGTGAGGTGGGTATACTGTATGGAATGTTCCTATGTATTTTTATAGGTAATTTTATAATGAATCATTTTGTATTGTAGTTTTTCTTTGTTGTATTTGCCTTGAGCATTTTCTTTTCCTTATTTTACAGTGTTTTGTATGATGGGCAATTTTTATAATGTATTTTTATTATGTTTTGATTATTACTTTGCATTATGTTTTGTTTGTTGTAAACCACCTTGGGCAAAATTCTTTTGGAAAGGTGGTATACAAATAAAAATGGAATGGAATGAATGGAATGGGCTGTGAGAGCTCAGAAGAGAGCTGTGACTAGCCCAAGGTCACCCAGCTGGCTTCGTGGAGGAATGCAGAATCAAACCTGGTATTCCCAGATAAGAGTCCGGCTCCCTAACCACTAGCCCAAACTGGTTCCCTTCTCGTAAACAACTGGGATGGGTTATGAATGAACTGCACTTTCTGGGCTCAGTAAGATTTCTCTTTAGTCTTTAAATAAGTTTTTTTTTAAAAAAAACCATCTATTTTTAATCCTCTGTACAGGGACACAATGGGAGCCTATGACAGCCAGCACTGCCCCCTGCAGGCGGCGAAAGGAAGAGCAGTAGCCCTATTGATTTTGTCGCGCTCCGACGGGCGGGGGAGGTGAGTCTCATCTACCATAGAGCGTCGGAGGAGTGGAGGATAGAAAGACAACTGGCTTCCGCTCGCTTTCCCGTTCCGTTCTCGCCGCTTCCTGGAAAGCGAGATCGGGCAGCGGCGGCGCGGCGTCAAAAGCTGCTTCCTAATTGGCCGGGCCGGTGTCTGACGTCGCCTCACTGTCCGTGTCCTCGCGTGTCCCCCCCCTCCCCTCCCCTCCTCCCGCCGTTGGCGGCGCTGCCTGTCTGCCCTGGACGCTTCTCTGCTCTCAGGTGGATCGGAGGCGGAGGGGATCGAGGGCTGGTTCTGGTTCGGGTGCCGCCGCGGGGCTTCCGCAGGCGAGGCTGGGAATCATGCGGCTGGAAGGCGGGAGCCAGGAGGGCTGAGAGGTAACGTGTGCCTCCCTCGCTGCCATCCCGGATCTCTTTACCTACTGCCCCTGCCTGCCTGTCAAGGCTGCTTGCAGACAGCTGTGGGACCCGGGCTGCCGCCCTGGGATGGAATGGGAAGGGATGGCATGGCATGGCATGGGCTCTCCAAGCTTAAATCTGCTGCTGCTGCTTCAGAAGTGGCTTGTTCACACGTGACGGCCGAGGGTGACTTCCTGGATCTAGTTTGGTCTATTGGCTAAGGAGCCGGACTCTTATCTGGGAATAACTGCTTTGATTCTGCGCTCCTCCACGAAGCCAGCTGGGTGACCCTGGGCGAGTCACAGCTCCCTTCTGAGCTCTCACAAGCCCCACCCACCTCACAGGTTGTCTGGTGTGGGGAGAAGAACAGAAAGCTTTGTCAGCTGCTTTGAGTCCCCTTAAATGGATGAGAAAAGTGGGGTAGAAAAGCCAACTCTTCTTCCTCTTTCTCCATGAAGCCAGCTGGGTGACATTGGGTGGGTCACAGCTCTGTTTCTGAGCCCTCACAGCCCCACCTACCTCACAGGGTGTTCTGTTGTGGGGAGAAGAATAGAAAGCTTTGTCAGCCACTCTGAGCCCCCTTAAATGAGTGAGAAGAGCGTGGTAGAAAAGCCAACTCTTCTTCCTTGTCCCAAGCTCTGTGCCTAGGGATTTTGCCCATGAGGATTAGAGGCAGGAATAAAGGCGCTTGCAAATCAATGGTATGCAGTCCCTGATGATTTGCATCCTGAATATGGGGGCAAGGGGTTGTACCATGTATGAAAGTCTTCTTGAAAAGCTTCTTGCAGTTTATTTGAATGTGCAAACCTACCCTTCATTGCAAGCTTTCAATGTGATTATTTTGCTAAAAAAAAAGAGAACAAAATCGAAATTGATGCTTATAAAAACAGTAAAACCGTTAGTGTAAATTATCGAAGGAAAGACAGAGAAGGGACATCTTAAGAAACAATGGGTAGGATGAAAGGTCAGATCTTTGACTGCATAGATTTGCAATTATGGAAAAATGGAATATTGTGCTACAATAAATAGTTTTGCAAGAATAACGATAACCTGGTAAATCGGGTCTATATTCCGGGACTGTATTGAAAGCATTATCATCGCCTCTCTGAAATCAGGTATAGTTATGAAATAAGTGTGGGGTTTTGACCCTGTCTGGATGCACTCTCAGTGTCTGCTGACTTATTCAAAATGCCATCAAATCCCTCAAATTTCAGAAGTACCCGGTATTACCAGCAGCGTGTTCTGATCTTAATCTCTGTGTAGGCCTAAAATGGTGTTCAAAAGATCTTTGTGCTAGCTGTTAATATCGTTAATTTAGTCTTGTAGTAAATGAAACTACGATTTAGAACTTGAAGTACTGTATAGCTGACATAGATGTTTAGCATTGATGCTTCATTCCTATAAACTGGATTGTTATCTGAAAGGTAGGACTTTTATTTATACACAGAATGTTTGGGTGCATAGGCAGATCTGAAATTTTGTCTGCATTCCTCCACTGAGTGGGAGGAATTCTCAGAAGTTTTTCAGGGACTATTGTGTTCTTCAACATCATGTTGATAGCTGATATTTGCTACAGTCTAGTGAATACAAGATTTCTAAATGGCTACTTGTAAATTGCATTTCCTCGTGTGTGTATAAATAGTTCCTAAGCTGCTAATACACAACGTATACTGGTAACTTTTCTCTCTCACAATAAATACATTCTAAATTATAAAAAATAAATATCTGAAAAATGGTCTTGAGGAGGAATCTGTTTAACCAAGAGCATACTAACAAGGTATATTCTGTCATGCTAATTGTTAACATTTGCTTTCCTTAATTTTTTTGGGAGTTTTTATACATTTACAAAATGTAATAGATTCCTGTAAATACATCATCAATTAATTAATTGATTAAAAGAATTCTATGCCACCTTTCATATTAAAAAAATCTTAAAGCAGTTTACAGAAATTCTTAAAATGATTAAAAACAATTAAAACAGCACTATGCAAGAATATATTAGAACTGAACTCAGGTATGAACTAAAACTTTCATACACACTGGAATTGCTTGGGTGCCAATAAATTTTTCAGCTGGTGCATAAAATATGTAATATGAGGGACCCCACACACATCTGAAGAGAAAGACTTCCAGAGTTACAGTGTCTTACAGAAAAGACCCTGTCGGCTGGGCCCTGCAAGATGACATTCAGCGATTGGTAGTTTTTGTAACAGAATCTTCCCAGATGTTCTCGGTGATCTCCCTGGTCTATGTTGGGAAAGGCAATCTAGAAAGTTCTGTGGTCTCAAAGGCATATGTGTTGTATCTGTGCAAACAGTTGTCCCACTCAGCAGCTAGCCTGCTGCATTTTATATCAAGTGCAAGTTCTGAACTGGGTACAAGAATAGGCCCACAAAGAATACAGTAGTCCAGATGTTAAGTTACCAGAGCACAGATGACAGTATCCAAGCCTTCCCTATCCAGATAAAGGTGCAGCTAGTACTCCGTTTGAAGCTTGTAATAGGAATTCCCTTGCTACAAAGTATACTTATCCAGTACTCATTCCTGAAGCTCCATCAAGGATAGGCAGACACAAACTTGGGAACGTCCTGTCTGCAAGGTCTCTGTCTTGTCAGGATTTGGCCTTAGTTTATTGGCCCTCGCCCAACTCATCACTCCTTCCAGGTGCCAGTTCAGGATATTCACAGCTTCTCCTAATTTGAATCTGTGCCAACAGCAGTATTGGCGACATGTCTCCCTCAAACTCCTAATGTCTGAATCCACAGGTTTCATATGGGCAGCTTCCAGATTAGCAGATTAAATCCACAGATATTAAAAAAATATGCAGCTTACCTGCTGTGAGGTGACGACTCCTTGTCCCCACTCCCAACGGAGGTCTGCAACTTCCTCCTCAGTGGCTGCGAGGCCTCTATGGTGAGCGCAATGAGGCACGCGTCATATGAGAAGGGGCAACCAGTGAGAGCCAAGCTGCTGGCTCACAATCCTGTCCAGACTGATGGGAACATTCAAATTTATCTTATACTGTGGCGCGAGTGTTGCTCATTCCACAGTAGGTAAATCTGAAGTAGCGGCAGCATAATGTACCTCCACTACACAGGGTTGGGCACCTGTGCCTCAGCTGCGCATTCTGATGCACAGCTTTCTTAAGTTTGGACACACCCATAGATGTTAAATGGCATTGGTGACAAATTATCACCCTATGGCAAGCCACAGCTTAGCTGCCGGGAGACAGACGCACAGTCACCCAACATTAGTTTCTGGGATCATCTCCAGAGGTAGGAGATAAATCATTGTAATGCAGTTCCATCTATTTGCAACCTGCAAAGGCAATCTGAATAATAGTGGTCAGTGGTATCAAAAGTTGCTGGGATATCAAATAGGATTGCTTCCCTCTCTTTCCCACAAGAGAATGACCAAGTCTGGTTCTGTCCCAAAGCTATACCTGGACCATGATTGAATTAATAAGTTTCCTTCAGGAGTTCTCCAGCTGATAGCCACCACTTAAAAAAACAAAACAAAATTTGCACTCGGGAGGGATATTTCTGACTGGTGGTAGTTGGAACTAACCTCTGGGTTCAGGGAAGACTTCTTCAGGAATGTAAAACCAAAAACCAAACAAAAAAAAGGGGGGGTCTGCCAAAAAGTATAAAATAAGTCATAAACAGGGTAAAATAAGTCCCTTTTTACAAATATAATACAAAAGCAAATATGTAAAGAAATAACTGAATTCAAACGCAGAGAAGCCAATATAATTACTAGAAGGGTACTATACCCTACTGAAAAGTTAAAATTACTAAATACAATTTAATCAGATAATATTCCAAATTGCCAAGCAAGAGGCCAGACGCGTTTCAAATAAAAGTCTTCCTCAGTGGCCTATGGATATTCAAAATAAAATAATATATACACAGCTCACAATGTGACTCTGTATGATTCAGAAATAACAATGTTTCTTGCCTTTGGCACTTCTCGTTAGTGTTTAAGTTCCCAGTAAATTCTTTCTTGACTAATTTGTAGAGAGCAGAAGTTTGGTGGCCAATCTTACTGTGCTCTTATCTTTAATTTACTAGTTTTCATTTCTGATATACAGATTGTGCTTTTCTTAATACAGTTGGGGGCCCATATCCACTTGTCCAGGAACCATGGTTTCACTTACCTGTGGTCCGTTGGACCAGCTCTCCCCCACCCCCTGTTAGGCTTACCTGAGGCTTCCTGGAGGCCTGGAGCAATCAGAAATAGTGCAAAATCATGTGCAATTTCCCATTGTTCCCAGATATCATGGGAAATTAAGTGTGATTTTCCAGTGTTTCAAATATCTGCGGTTTTCTGTAACTGCGGTAGGGCCTGGAACCTATCCTCCACAGATGGGGGGGGGGAACTGTATAGATCTCAGAAATTCATCATTAGAACGACTAGAAGAAGAGTTGGCTTTTCTACCCCACTTTTCTCACCCATTTAAGGGGACTCTATTCTTCTCCCCACAACAGACACCCTGTGAGGTGGAGGTGGTGGTGGGTGCTGTGAAACTCAGAAGAGAGCTGTGACTAGCCCAAGGTCACCCAGCTGGCTTCATAGGGGAGGCTGCAATCAAACCTGGTATTCCCAGATAAGAGTCCGGCTCCCTAACCACTACACCTTCTAGGTAAAATAGTCCTGAATTAAAATCATAGCATGTTTGATTTTTAAGTAGATATGTATAAGAATATGGAATGAATATTATATCTTTGCATTAGTGCAACAGTTTAAGTCTGTGTAACACAAAAGCTCTTGCCTGTACTATCAGAAATACATCGACTATGGAAAAGGAAATGAAAAAGCTCCCGAATGCACGATACAGACTCACTTCCTCCTTTGCTGACTTTGCATAACTGGTTGCTTAAGGTAATTTGGCAGCCACTCATTGGCTGCTGTGAGAGAGATGGGTATTGGAAGGAATTCAGTTGTATTGTTGTGGAACAAGATCATTTGACAGCAGAGAAGGAAAGTGAATGTCCAGAGTTCTTACAGTATTTGTTTTGTAACTAGCTGTGGCTAGACCAAGGTCACCCAGCTGGCTTCATGGAGGAGTGCAGAATCAAACCCGGTATTCCCAGATAAGTGTCCGGCTCCCTAACCACTAGAATAAATGAAAGCTGTACTGCACTGATTAAATAGGTGGACATTTGGCCACATACAGGAATATGAAACATGTTTTGAAACATCTAGCATCTGTCTCCCTTATTTTTACACACACTGCAAAGGTAGATTAAAGTTTCTGAGAGCAATGCTGAAAGGAAAAAGAGCATTACCCGGAGATCGGAAGCCCATGTGGCTGCAGAAGAAGGAAGCCTGTTCAGCCTCGTATAAACTAACTAGTGTTATTATTTTCCCGTTTCAGGATCTTTCCCTGCGCTCTCTCTTCAGTCTGGAATAATAGCTGCAAGAAAAACGGCAGGTCAAGGTAAGAGTGTTTGCTTGCTTGGATCTTTTGTTTTCGTCTGAGTTTTCTTTGGGGAAATTGGGCTTGAGCGTTAACGTGTTTACGTATCAAGAGAAATCTGAACTCGAAGGCTTTCAAACCCAGCTTGTCCCTGGAAGTGGGAAAAGCTCATGAGTGGATTTGCATAGATTCCCCAGCCTTGGAAATGCCTTTTATATTCTGAAGGAGAAAAATGGCATTAGAGGCTGTGGAGAACTTTTTAATTCCTTGCATTGTTGGCTGAATGTTGGTGAGTAGAAACCATTTCTGAGCTGAAGGTACAATGTAGCAATCTTTTACTCACTCACTCACTCACTCACTCACTCACTCACTCACTCACTCACTCACTCACCCTGCCCTATACCCAAAGATCTCCGGGTGGGCGGGTAAGCACCATCTAAAATCAAAAATTATTAAAACAATAGCATCTGCAAGTGGGAAGGGAAAGTGTGTATCCCCATTTAACTGAAGGCCAGGGAAAGGCCTAAATGTGTACAGTGAAGGTGATAGATGCACCTCAAGGGGCAGACTATTCCATAGCCTAGGGGCCATCACTTGTAACATGGCTTTGTACAGAACAGTTTTCCTTGGCTAGCAAAATGTATCCCTTGCATAGCAGAATCCTTTGATGTCCCTTGCTCAATGCAGTTCTGGAAATTTGCAGTAATACAATTTGGCCTCTTGACACGATTTAATCTCCTACAATTCCGTTGCTTGCAGAACAGAGTTTTGCAATACAAAGGGAAGCATTAAATGAAGAATGGCATGATATTTTCTCCAAATTCTTCCTTCCTTGCCGTTTCACAAGCACAGAGTCTGTGGTCTGCCTCTGCTAATCTCTTAAACAGTGCCCGAGATTGCAAGAGAAGTTGGCAGGACTGAAAAGGAAGGTTTTCTATTACCTTTTCTATTTTTCCTCAGTCCTTAGATTTTTCTCTCTTGGCAAATTCCAAGTCTAGAAATTAACCTGGCTTTACAGACAAATTTGTCATTGTATTGGGAATGAGTTTCTAAGGGTGCCTCCAATTTTTTTTTAACTACTGTAGATGGGTATTGCCACACATATCTAAGGCAATCCCAATATACTGTATTTCTAGAATAGTCCACCAGAAATGCATAATATAGCAGTCCATCCCTGATGCCAGGTTTTCCTCATGCTGGATTACTTATTTTGTCTTTGTTTCCTTGCAGAATTGTTGTTCTTGCAAAATTATTCATTTATAGGCAAGCCTGGGGTATAAATAAGATCCTGCAATGGCCCATCATCCCGAGGCAGACTCGGTTGCAGAACTTTTGCTTGATTTTAATACTGTTGTTTATTTGTCCTCTGCAGTATTGATTAATTATGGTGAAAAAGTTGTAGTATATGGGCCAGATTTAATATCATCTTACCATATCTGTTGTATGCAAAGGTTAACTTTAAAGAAACTGGGGGTGTGTATCAGATAGGCATCGATACGTATGCGTTTGTATAGGATACATATCATATAGGTATTAGTTGGTGTAAGATACGTATCCAATATGTATGCATTCATATAGGATCCGTATTCAGGATACATAACACGTTCATATTGGATATTTGTACAAATTTGTATGAATACACTTGTATCGAATAGAATCCTACCACATTCAAAGGGGATCTATTCAAACGTATACGGATTTTCTAACATTCGATTCGTTACAAATTGAATGCCAAAAAACCCATTTGTGCACATCCCTACTTCAGAAGAGAAAATAACTCTCAGTGTTGCATGTCTCTATCAGCTTACTGTGAACTGAGCACCAAATACTACAATCGGATCCCCATATCCACTGATCCAGTAACCGCGGTTTCAGTTTCCCACAGTGACTGGATCAGTCCCCACGGCATCCCCAAGGGCACCATTAGGCCTACCTTAAGCTCTTCCGAGGCCTGGGACAGACAGGAAATTGCCCAAAATGGCATGCGATTTCCCATAATTCCTTTGAAATCCTGCAGGATTTCATACTAGTTATGGGAAATGGAGTGTATCTTGAGCGAGATTTCCCATGATTCCTACTGGAATTATGGGAGATGGAGTGCATTGTCTAGTGTTTGCTATTATCCAGGGTTTTACATTATCCACGGTAGGGCCTGGGATGATTCCCCCCATGGATATGGTGGCCCAACTGTATGTAACATTGATACTCTGTATACAAACTGTATCCCTTGTTTGAGAGATATTATTTCCTCTTGAAGGCAGAAAAAGTTACATTTAAGGTACACATTTTGAAAGAATGTGTAATCAGCTGCCTTGGAAATGTGGCTTATTTGGAAATAGTCTTTACACCTCATTCATTTTCCTGAGATTCATTTTCCTTGATTCATTTTCCTGAGAACTTCAGCTTTCTTGAAAAATGGTCAGGTCATTCTGGGTCCTGAAGCTAAGATCATAGGCACTCCACTTTTTTGAATTCTCCTTTGATCTTGGCTCTTTGCCATCTTGCCTGAGGAGAATAAAGGAGAAAGATCAAACTGAGAGGATTCTCCACCAAAACCCAGAGGTGGCCAACCCTCGTGTAAAATGTATCTGTTTTTATGTGAGGTAGCTATAGTTTGTTATGTAAACCACTCTGGGACCTCAGGGTGAGGAGTGGTATATTATTGTAAATAATAAATAATAACAATAAATAAACTTTGCTGTTAAGTGGAAGTCATAGTATTAGTTGCCAGCAGCAAAGAAGACATATGAATAGCTCAATATCTCAATGGAGGTAGAGTTGTGAAGTCAGATCGAGTGATAGCATTTCTTTCCTGAAGTTTAAGTTGCACCTTATCTGGAAATCTAAGCTTTTGATAGCTTCTAGACTTTTCCTTCTTGTAAGCCATTCTTACTGCTAGATGCACCACAGGCATGCTCAGGCAAGGCAGAGATCAGTGAAACACACTGGAATTTGACTGATGTCACCTGAAGACATTGACCAAGGTACATGCTGATATACTTAGGTCTTGTCGGTGGCTTCCTGTAGACATATGGTTGCCTGTTATGGGAACAGGTTGCTAGATTGGATGGTAATTGATCCAATTCTGGTGTAAAATTAAGGAAAGAATAATGAATATGGGTGTTTGATGTGGGGTCAAATTGCTTATTTTATAGACCTGATGTCTCAAAATCCCAATTTCTTTCCTTGAATTCTATTACCTTAAGTATAATGTTTCCCGGTTAATTGCATTTTAATGTCATGCTTTCAAATGTAGAGTGAATATATGAAGGACAATATTGAACCTGCCGAAGATGAGGCGACTGAATCGGAAGAAGACTTTGAATTTAATGAAAGAATTAGATGCCTTTCCAAAAGTTCCTGAAAGCTACATAGAAACCACAGCCAGTGGAGGAACAGGTAAACTTTGTTGGGTGATTGGCTGTCTCTTCTGCTGAAGAGGAGGAATCACTTTCAGTAGAAGCTTGTTAGGATAAAAAGATCCTAAAAGCTGGACCTCTGTAGAATGCTTCTTTGACCAAGCCTTCCTATGGTTAGTGGTTTTTTGGTTTGGTTTGGTTTTTTTTTTTTGCAAAGCACATTACTAAGTAATCCTTATAGATGACCAAAAGAATCAAATATGCTCCTAGATTTGTTCTCTACAGTCTGGCATAGATTGGAGGAAGTCCCAACGGGCCCCAAACCACATGGCACGATTTTAGTGTCCTTTCTCTCCAGGTTCCAAGAAGACCAGGAGTAAAGTGAGTTAGAGTGGCCATCTTGTTTCTAGCAAACTCAGCCATTTATAGTGCTTACTTTGCTTCCAACAAACTTGGATGTTCCACCTAGCAGACTGCACCCCCTTGTACGGGAATTCTGCCATCTTGAATGCTTCACCAACATTTTAGATTACATTTTTCACACACTTTCGAGAAAGCAATGTGCTTATTCCAAAAGTATGTGTATGTATTTTCTGGCAGTAGAGTATTAGCACAGGAGATTTTGGTTGGGGTTAACTGGTGATGGTTTGAGGCCTGCCTTTTACTTCTAAGTCTTGAGTCAGCCCTGGACACATTGCCTCTGTTGTTCTGCTGCCCACCATCAGAAGTTCTTAATTTATTTTTTACTAAGCCTGTTTGCGAAAGAGTGGGTCTATAAAAAAGATAGTGCTGTTGACCACAGGTCAAAGCAAGAACATCCTTTTAACTTTTATTAGAGAGGTAATAGCATATTAACTCTTGGCAGTTTCATGTGTTTTCATTTGAGCCCGTGAGTTACATGTGGTGTGTAGCATTTTTTTTCACCCATGTGGTCTTTTCCTTAGAAAGCTGCCAGCTGTGATGGGCATCTTAAGTCAGTCTGGGTAAGACTCAGCTATGTTGCAAGTAATATGCAGTTCTTGTGCCATTTCTGGGATAAACTCAGAAACACATGTCAGAATTTAAAGGTAGTTGTGCATGAATGGAAACATAGGCCCTGTTGGACCCTCTAGGGCAGTGGTTCTCAACCTGGGGGTCGAGACCCCTTTGGGGGTGGAACTACCCTTTCAGAGGGGTCGCGCCAGGTCTGCCGCCACCCTTCTCCCCCACTTCCCAGCTGCTCTACCCCTGTGGTTGGGGATCTCCACAACATGAGGAACTCCATAAAGGGGTCGCGGCATTAGGAAGTTTGAGAACTGCTGCTCTAGGGAGTGTTTGTCTGCTCCCTGAGTAAGTGTATCTGCACACTTCCACTGCCTCCATCCCAGAGCTCACCAACCCCTCCCGGTCCTAACAGCATTAAAGTGCTGTCCACAGCTTGACCAAGAGCATCTAGGTCAGTAGTTCGCAATCCTCCTAATGCTGCGACCCCTTAATGGAGTTCCTCATGTTGTCCAGACCCCCAACCATGGGGGCAGAGCAGCTGGGAGGTGGGAGGGAAGGGCAGTGGGAGACTTGTCACGACCCCTCTGAAAGGGTGGTTCGACCCCCAAAGGGGTCCCGACCCCCAGGTTGAGAACTACCGATCTAGGTGGCTCCCAAGAACCAGTGTTCACTCCCTCTTGGTGCAACGCTGCAAATGACCATGCAGGTATGGCTGCAACTGTCCAGTCACACATCATTTCCCAATTGCCATGAGAACATCTGGGCGTGCGCTGGATGTTGCTGCAGCCAGTTTGGCTGCTGTTGGCCCAATTTGGGGCTTTCAGGTGTGAATGACTCCCACTGGGCTTGATCTTCATATAACTGGCATGGTATTATTTTACTATATCAGTCAGGTAAACAGACCCCCAGTTTGTTTCTTGCGCTGTCACAATCTCCTCCCAAATATCTCCAGTTGTTTCAATCAGTGATCAGTAGGACTTGTTCACTAGTCAGTGAGAACGGCCTCAGATTTCTGTTGGCATGACTAGCACCATTAGGTTTTATATGCTCCAGTGACTGCAGAGCTTTAATGAAAAGGTAGACTTCAGGCCTCTGAACATATTGTACTAAAGATTAGTCTTTAAACTGTTTTTTGGTGCTTTTATATGTTCATTTTGTTCATTCAAGAGCAAATGTAGGCCAAGAATTTGCTTTTTTTTAAAAAAAATCTATAATTGATATGTAATGCAGTTACTGGGCTTTTTTTGGCAAACCTGAGAGGAGGTGTTGTTACCAAGAAACCGGTTGGTCTTTTTACTTTTTACTGAGCATGAGATGTGGCTTTATTCCTCTTTATCTACCTACTTTCGTTCATGATGAACCTTTTGAAGACATCCTGATATCTCTATCTATCCAGAGGCATACTCACTTGGTTGCATTTCTCAGAATTTGTTTTGGTTTTCAAAGCTCCTTTTTTGTGTGTGAGCAGCCTGGTGTTCATCTTGCAAAGCCTCAATCCTTCAAAAATGGTGTCAGAACTGATTAGCTGCATTGAAAAGGAGAGTAATTCTTTTCTGTTGCTGTGGTGATACCAGCAAAAGCTGCCTGTTTCTTTTTACAATGTAGAGTAAACCAAGGATGCTGATTTGTGGCTCTCCAGATTTCCCTGAACTGCATCATCTGGACCTAGTGATCCCAGTAAGCCTAAGGCACCAGAATGTTGGCAGTTGAAGTTCAGGACCATATGGGGGACCACAGCTGTGCATTCCTGATATACACTTTCAGAATTGGAAGACTGTAAAAGAACTGATACAGCAATATCTTCCTTGTGCTAAGAATGTAGCCTGATGTGTACATTAAATACAGTTTGGTCTAGTGGTTAAGGAGCCAGACTCTTATCTGGGAATACCTGGTTTGATTCAGCACTCCCACATGAAGCCAGCCAGGTGACCTTGGGCTTGTTCCAGCTCTTTCTGAGGTCTCACAGCCCCACCTACTGTACCTCACAGGGTGTCTGTTGTGAGAAGAACAGGTGGTTTGTTAGCCACTCTGAGTCCCCTTAAATGGCTGAGAAAAGCAGAGTAGAAAAGCCAACGTGGCCAAAAGAAAGTGATTTGTCTGTGATCTGGACCAATGTCTCACTTTATACCTTGGATTATCAGGAAGTATTCTAATATGATGAATCCTTATTTTGGGAGCTTGAAGTCCCTGAGTTTACTCTGCTGTCCTTAAGATGAGGAAAGAAACTGTCCCTTAAACCACTTAATAGATTAAGGAATTAAATGTGAAACATACAAAGGGGAAAGGGAACGTGAGGTAAGTTCAATGAATATTGTTTTCTGTGATTTTTATTCTTTTTCCTTGGATTTTTTTTTCTACCTCAGTATCTTTAATAGCATTTACAACAATGGCTCTCTTGACTATAATGGAGTTCACGGTCTATCGTGATACGTGGATGAAGTACGAGTATGAAGTAGATAAAGATTTTACGAGGTATGCTTTTTCATTTCCTAATTTTGTGGTGATTTTTTATTATTTTAAAACTTGCCTACCTTAAAGCAATAACTTCTGAAATTTCCTTTTGTGCCTGGGATGCCCTGGTAACACCAATGCTCAGGTGCTTGAGAAGCTGAACAACAAAATTATTATCTGCCTCCTGGGGCAAGGAAAATCAAGGTGAAGAAGCTTGCTTACTTACCTGTGCAGAAGAAGACAACAGAGGATAGCAGAATCCAAATACTGTATTTTCTGGCGTATAAGACTACTTTTTAACCCAGGAAAGTCTTCTCAAAAGTCAGGGGTCGTCTTATACGCCGGGTGTTGTCTTCTTATACGGCAAGTATATCCCAAACTCTATATTGTAACTGGAAAGTTGGGGGTCGTCTTATATGCCCAGTCGTCTTATACGCCGGAAAATACGGTACATTTATTATGGTCTTGATTGTTTACCAAGGTGGCAGTATTAATGCTGCTTTAATTTTGAGCCAGTTAATGTCTTTATTGGGCTTCCTGGAGGGAAAAGTAATATTTACCTGCATCCACATGGATTCTGGAGGCTATAGGGAAAGGGGGGGGGGAATTTTATAGGTCTGATTATAAATTGGCTGTGTCTGTTTCTGATCCATCCCTTCCTCACAGCTTCTGAAATGCAGGTGGACATGGGCAAGTAGTCCTCCCTCTTCTAGCATATGAGAAAAGTAGGCCACCCCATGCAAACCATGTGCTCCCAGTAGAAGATGGGGTCCATTGTTGCCCATTCAGCACAATATTTTACATACTCACAAGAATTTGTTTCTGCCTATTTGGATATTATATAGTAGTAGTAGATTATTTATACGGTCTACAGACCAGATACATCAAATGTTAAAAATACAAGTACTTACAAAAAGGAGTAAATTGTTTAAACACACACACACATATATACATATATACACATAAAAAGCACAGCCAAGGCCAAGGCTGTAAGTCGCTAAAGCTATAAGTCTGGATTTGTTCTTCATTTTTTCCAGAGAATTTAAATCCAGTTTCAAATATTTCTTCAGTCACTAGAACTCTAGATTAATGTTAACAAGAGCTATCTATTGATGCTAATATGCTCCTCAACTGTGGCCCTTTCTGCACTTACCTAAGATACAGATTAAGGAGCTTCTTAATTGGGATCCTGGAGCTGCTCATGTACATCTTAACGCAGATCAAGGAGGTCCTGCCCCTGATGGTCTGGTTCTGCCCAGTTAAGAAGCTCCTTAATCTGTATCTTAGGTAAACCAGTTTGTGAGCCAGTTCTAGTGGTTAGGGAGCTGGATTCTTATCTGGAAATATCGGGCTCGATTCTGCCCCCCCCCCCCCATGAAGCCAGCTGGCTGACCTTGGGCTAGTCATAGCTCTCTTCTGAGCTCTCACAGCCCCACCTACCTCACAGGGTGTTCTGTTGTGGGGAGAAGAGAAAACTTTGTCAGCTGCTTTGAGTCTCCTTAAATGGGTGAGAAAAGTGGGATAGAAAAGCCAAGTCTTCTTCTTCTGTCTGCACTAGACAGAGCCAGATCTGGATTAAGAGGCCCTTAATCTGGATCTCTAGCGGACCCATTTAATTGGACTCACAAGATTCTGGAACATGGGAGGCCTGGAACTATTAGGGGATGCTTTTTAGCTGCATGTCACAATATGCTGCCAAAAGACAATCCCTCAGGACCCGATGCTAGAAACTTTTGTTCCTAGTTTTCGGAGACGTGGGGGACAGCTGCAAAGGATGGGCTGAAACAGCTGTGTCAGTGTAGGTGGTGCCGATTTGGCCCACACATCCTCCTGAATTGGGTCAGTGGTCCTGGTTATGCCAGACCCACTGATCCAGATTAACCTGCGGTAAGTGCAGAAAGGCCTCTATGGAAGCTTGGAGTAATAGTGATGAAGAAGCATACAATCCAAGCCTTGTTCCCATTCCATAGTTGCTGTTACTACATTTCTCAACTTGCATATTATTATTATAATCAGCATCATAATTTCATTTGATATATTTTTGCTATGGGATTGCTTATTTGCGCTACATTGCTCTTGGGGAATCCCTTTCTTGCCTGCCTTGTTGAAAGCAGATGTGATCTAAACACATAGGAAAATAACAGCTGTGTGCAGTTGCCTCTTTGGTGCGTTGTCATGGAGGTAATTTTGCGATTCCAGCATCAGGAACTGCCTTCAAATTTTGAGAAGTTTCCCCTTATCAGAAAGTCCTACGTGATAAGTAATATGTTCGATTTTTTAAACTTCCTTTATTAATTACATTTTATTTTTCTTCCCTAACATCCTTTTTTCTATATACCCATATATTCCGGCGTATAAGACAACTGGGTGTATAAGACACCCCCCACCTTTTCCAGTTAAAATATAGCTTTTGGGATATACTCGCCGTGTAAGAAGACGACCCCCGGCGTATAAGACGACACCCGACTGTTGAGAAGATTTTCCTGGGTTAAAAAGTAGCCTTATACGCCAGAATATACTGTAAATGGATGCAGCTATTTAAATATTTTTATTTGTATCTTTTCTAGAAGTTCTGTGTAATTGTTGATATATCCTTGTCTTTAACATGAACTTGTGGTAGCATACTGATACACACTCAGGCTGCTACCCCTGGTGCCAACTAGATATACCCAAAGGGGAGCTATGACAGAGTAATTTCTGTCTGTTCTGTTCACTTAATACAGAGGTACATGTACAAAGACTGTGCATGAGTGGTTTTTTTGCATTCACTTAAATTGTGGTAGTATTCTATTTGATATGAATATATTCGTACGAGTTTGTACAAATGTCGGTAACATACCCCGTAACGTATCTGATTGGAAAGCATCAAATCTGCCCCGAATCAACTTTGAATCTGCTCTCAAACCATGTCAAATTCACTCTGGATACATTGCAGATGTGACCGGGGTAGCCCCTTTCCCACCTCCCCATTTCACGAATGTTCCAAAGCTTCGTACAAATGTTCTGAAGCATTCCTAAGACTGTCAGTTGAGAACATTCATATTCACAGGACTGTCAAAATGGCGGGCCAGTTTGGTCTAGTGGTTAGGGACCTGGACTCTTATCTGGGAATACCGGGTTCAATACCGCCCTCCCCTACGAAGCCACCTGGGTAAGCCAGTTTGGTCTAGTGGTTAAGGAGCTCGGCTCTTATCTGGGAATACTGGGTTTGATTCTGCCTTCCCCCATGAAGCCAACTGGGTGACCTTGGGCTAGTCACAGCTCTCTTCTGACAGGGTATTCTGTTGTGGGGAGAAGAGAAGCTTTGTCTGACACTTTTGAGTCCCCTTAAATGGGTGAGAAAAGCAGGGTAGAAAAGCCAAATCATCTTCTTCTTCTGAGCTCTCACAGCCCACCTACCTCACAGGGTGTTCTGTTGTGGGGAGAAGAAAAGAAAGCTTTGTCAGCTGCTTTGAGTCCCCTTAAATGGATCAGAAAAACAAGTAGAAAAGCTAACTCTTCTTCTTCTTCAATGTACGAATGTCATAACACTCAATTCGTATATGAATGTCCGAATATCAGATGTTTTGAATATTCGTGGGCATTCCTAACACAGACGCTTTATCTTTAAATAGATATACAAATTTGGTTCTTCCATTTTCAGCATATGAGTGCATAGACAAGTTAAATCTTTTTCTTTTTTGTCTGTTAAAGGCTCTGTGAAACATAGTTACACTACTTGAAAGCTAAGAAGGCATTAAGTACCCAACTCACGTCTAATATGGGCCAAAATTTTGTTTTTCTTCTAATTGTAATGCTGGTCTTTCTTATTATACATCACACATTTGTAGTTCACAAAGAAAAGTATATGAAGTAAAGCACTAATTGTTGTAAACTGATTCCCTATTTTCCTTCTTTTTTTTTAGTAAACTAAGAATCAATATAGATATTACTGTTGCAATGAAGTGTCAATGTAAGTATTTTAATGCAGTGCATGTTTGATTTCAGTTTGAAATTATTGGTTTATTACTTGTAATCATTTGGATGGTGCTAAATGTTAACGATCTCAAAAAAGTCAGCTCCATGATGTTCCCTCCCACAGGGCTGTGGAGCATTACTTACCACATGCTGTGGAATAATCAGTGTTTTCATGCCAAAGGCAGGGAATGCAGGCAGGAAAACACCAGACATAATAGTGTTATGGGGCGTAGCATGTAGTCTTGGGTTTTCTTAGAAAGGGCGTGACCATGACAGATGGAATTTTAAAAAAATTAGAACATAAGAGAAGCCTTGCTGGATCAGGTCACAGCCCATCTAGTCCAGCATCCTGTCTCATTCATTGGCCCACCATTGGTTCTGGACGTTTTCAAGCAGAAGACAAAGAAAACCTTCACCTGTTCAATGATTGTTATAAAATTGTACTTTGTGTTCATCCTTTGTGCTTAGGAGCTCCAGTTAAATAATTAAGGGTGTTTTTCCATTGTCACTAAAAGTACGGTACCCATTAAGTACCCATTAATGGGTACGTAGTGGCATTTTTGTACCCATTAATGGGTACTTTAATTATTTTACCAGAGCTCTGCTCGTGCACTTGACGGCCCCTATACCTATCTGACAGCTTAGATGAGTGCAGAGAGGCTATTGGGCACTCGTTTGGGGTAAATCAAGCCCTTACCTAGACGTGCCTGCCAGGTCAGGCAAGAGGGGAGGGGTGGAGAAAATCGTGGCATCCCGAACCAGGGGTTTACCATGGTTTTCATGCGCTGTCCTCAATTGCCATGGGGACTCAATGGGAACTACCATTTGCATTAAGGCTGCCCCGATTCCCAGCCCATGGGGATGCACCCTTTGACTCCTATCTGGGAATACCAGGTTTGATTCCTCCCTTCTCCACAAAGCCAGCTTGGTGACCTTGGGCTAGTCACAGTTCTCTTCTGAGCTCTCACAGCCTCACGTACCTCACAAGGTGTCTGGTATGGGGAGAAGAATAGAAAAGCTTCGTCAACCACTTTGAGTCCCCTTAAATGGGTGAGAAAAGCAGGGTAGAAAAGCCAATTCTTCTTCTTCTAAGTATCCTAAAATAACAGCTTTCAATGAAACCTTTTTAAATGAATCAATATATAATAGCCTGTCATTATTTGCTAGAGTTAGGGTCTTACAAAACTCCTGAAATACAAATGTGCGAATATTGAACTTTCGCTTTATGGGAAAATAGGGTTTGTGGAATTTGTATCTACAGATACAGTATTAAAAATTTGAATAGTGCCCAGTGACTGAATGCTGTCTGACAACTCTGAAGTGCTAATTTGGAAGAAAAGCACCGTTTACCTTTTTTTTTTTTTAACAAGATGATGCAGTTGGATAGCTTGAAAAACTACATTTTCAAGAGTCTGGCACCAAAAGATGCTGTGTCAAATTGAGGCGCAGATTGAAATAGGTAGTCGTTTTCTGTGTTATAGCCCCATGTTTGTTCTCACCTGTCTTCATGCTTCAACTTTTGAAACAGATATTGGGGCTGATGTTTTGGATCTGGCAGAAACAATGGTGTCTTCGGCAGAGGGATTGGTCTACGAACCAGTGAGTTTATATGGTTTTACGAATCTAGATTTCAAGGCCTTAGAAAAGCAGGAGCAACAGCAGCAACAGCAGGGCACGGTCTTGCTTCGAAATTCCTCATTAATCTCCATATCGCAGGCCTTAGTCATACTGATCTTTGTTTCTCTGCTCACTTCTGCAAATTAAAAAGACTGCTGTGTTTAGTTCTTGGAATTGGTTATGTCTTATCCCCCGTTATATGGCTGTTCTGGGAGCTGTGGTGTGAAACCAGTAAACTAGGCAAACAGAAATGTATGATCCCCTCAGAGTCTGTTGGAATCCAGGGGTTTGCACTGGGTAGCACTTATGTGCTTGGCTCCCAGGAGCAGGAAGGGTGCTCTTGATGCCCCAGATGGGGGGAAATAGTGCTGATACTGTCAGTGGGATGTGTCACGCCCTTCCTCTGCTTGTTGGCCTTTTCCCACTCCTTTGCAGTGTCTGGAAGGCAGATGAATTCTGCTGAGCACTCCCAGGAGATCGGTTAAGGCATAGAAACCTGTGAAATGCGTACAGATACGAATAAGATGCATGCGTACGTACCCATGCACATACGAATGTCCGAATAATTCGTACATATGATTCGAAAGATCCAAACATTAATTCGAATATTACGTTCCAGTGTTTAGACGTTTAATTCGAATTCAAACGAATTTTGAATGTTTCGAATATTTGCGCACATCCTTACTTCCTACCACCTGTAGGCGTTCCAATAGATTTGTCCCATTGCCTCCAGGGTTTAAATCAGTGGTTCTCAACCTTCCTAATGCCGTGACCCGTTAATACAGTTCCTACAGTTAATACAGTTGGAGACCCCCAACCACTGGGGCGGGGCAGCTCAGATTAGGGTAGTTCAATCCGCAAAGGGGTCGCGACCCACAGGTTGAGAACCGCAGGTTTAAATGAATCAGGAAATCTGACAAGCATTGGTAGAACCACAGAATTCTCCATCTAGATTGCTAAGGGTTTAGGTTACAAAACTGAGTGATTACACATCATCATTCATGCAGTTCCAGTGTGTTGAAGCTGTCTTTTGTACATATGTGCTAAGGGATGATAGGAAGTAGCTGTGTACACAAGACAATTTAACCTGACTTCTTTTTCTCTTATATTCTGCAATTTACTTCCCTTCTCTGTTGCAGGTGATATTTGAGCTCAGTCCTTTGCAGAGAGAATGGCAAAGGTAATGATCCAAGAAAATGCATGGCTTAATAGTAAGCATGGTAATAAGTGGTATGTCTCTGTGTATTTGTTTAAATTTCTTTTTGAGACTTCAGTTAATGCTAAATTGCTAAAAATAGTTTTAAGTATGCAAAAGGAAATTAATTGATATATTCAATAAATAGTTAAAAACATGTCCAAAAGGTACCTTCCTCACCTGGCCCTTCTCAGTGTTATTAGGTTGATGTTGGCATTTTGTCTGGGAAGCTGCTTCAAGATTTGTGTATCGGAGGTGGTATATAAATATTTTAAAATAAAAGTAAATTGAGGCTACCTATTTGCAGACAATGAGTTGTCTAGTGACTGCTGAGTAAATTTACAGCTTGATATTTAATTGTGGGTATATTCAATTGTATGCTATTTTTTTCTTTTTCTTTTAAAAATTGTGTTACATTCTTAAAGTTATTTTGTTAATCTGGTTAACTCTAGTCTAACACATACCTGAACCAGCCAGGGAAGAGATGGAGCACCCAGTGTTTGATCTTAAATATCAGTAAAGAAAACTGTGACAAGGAATTTGTATTGCCTGAAGCTGATCTCACTAAACATTGTCAGGATGGGTTACATAAATGTTGTTAATGATTATTAATGCATTACAGTTGATTCATATTATGCAGCTTTATTATTATTACACATCCTTTCGTTGTTGAAAGAGATACTGAGCTGTACTTTTGTGTCCATCCAAATTGTAGGATGCTGCAGATAATTCAAAGTAGGCTACAAGAAGAGCATTCTCTTCAAGACATAATATTCAAAAGTGCTTTTAAAAGTGGTTCAACAGCACTACCACCAAGGTAAAGAAGTGCTTCCGATATTCTCTTCACAGCAATGATTTATTGCTTCAGGCATGTATTGATTTGGTAAAAATCAGTTTTAATGTCCTTAGAATTACTGTTTTCTCTGGTGTGACCTTGCTTTGGAATATCTGTGCTGTTTGGTTACAAAGACCCCAAGATTGTGATTAAAGAAAAAATAAGTGACCTTGAATTCCAGAAAGATTTAAGTCAAGTATTTAAAAACATTTTCTTGTTTTGCTAGATATATCAGGCGAGTGGTTTTTGTTTATGTTAGAATTTGCCTTAACTGTTAGCTGTTTAGGGTTGAATTAAGTAAGCAATATGATACTGTACAAAATAATTGATGTTACTGAATAGGTATCATTTTTTTTAAACACAATAAATAAATAGCTTTGCTCACATGTATGAGAAATGGCTGTCAGCTGCCCATTAATACTGGATTAGATTTCCGTGCAGACCCCTTTCTCTGGTTCTTGTACTATCCTGCGGTGATTTTGCTCTTCCCTTCCTGTCCACTGGACGGGAAAGGAGCACAATTATCCAGTGTTGACTAGCACTCGCACTTTGGAGTGCTAGTCAACTTTGGCCATTCCTCGCACCCCGCGATCAAATACTTACCTGATTTGGTTGCAGGGCTCATCCTCCTCTGGGTGCTGCCATTTTGGCTGTGGCGCCCTCCATGATAGAGCATGTGTGAGCGCCGTTGTCATGATGATGCTGACGCTCTGCACACGACCAGTCGCGTCTATGGTTGCCTAAGGTGCCAGTGCACTTGTGCGGCACCTCAGACAACCCCGGAGCACCAGAAGAAGTGTGGATTGTTGCGCCGCTGGATACTCCATGTAAGTTCCTGGTAAACATTGATTATCTACACATCTAATCAACTAATAGTGAACTTCTGGTGAGTCAGAGCACACTTTGAGGTTGTAGCAGCCCCTTTTAATTGCAGATGTTCTTCACCAGAAGTTCACTAATTCTTGACTAGAGGCCGTAGTGTGAATAGGCCTCTGGTCTCTGCTACATGCTTTGGACTACAATGCCAGGCAGTTGCAATCAGCCCAGCTCCCCTGGTTTCTTTAGGGCACTAGACAAGTGAATATTACTGTGAAGGCCAAGGAACAGATTATGTTTTAAGCCAAGGCTCAGTATTGTACTTTGAATGTCACTTTTGGAAAGGCTTTTTTGGAAGTCTTCTTTCTTGCAGTAAGGTGTACTTGACATTTTAAGATGCACAAATTTACTGTGGCATTAGCCTTTATAGCGTAGAACCTACAAATGAGACTCCCAACTGTCACCTCTATGTGTACAGGGAGATCTGAGGTGGAAAGGAGCTTCCAAAATAGCAGCCTCCCTGCAGATATTCCATAGTGGTTGAGCCCTGTAAGCAGTGTTGTCTGGTGAAATAGAAGAGGGACGTAGTGAGAGAGCCCACTAGGTGGATTAAGATGTGGTTTGCAGCCACCAAAAGCATTGCACTATTTGCCTCAATGCCACCTTGCTGTTTAGTGTATACCTGTGTTCAGCTGCTACAGTTTGAAATGGATGACCGAAAAAATTAATAAAATTTCCCTCCCAAGAAACAAAATTCTCTCCCTCTCTCCCTGTTTGCATGTTACCAGCATATTGGCCAAAGCAGTGTCTGTGACGTGTTCCTATTTTCAGCAGCGGTTTTTATTTTCTACCTTCATACAGGGAGGATGAATCCATGCAGCCTCCAGACGCTTGCAGAATTCATGGGCAGCTGTATGTTAATAAAGTAGCAGGGAATTTTCACATAACTGTGGGCAAGTATGTTCATTTTGTTTACTGAAAACTCTATGAACAAATCCTCCAACCCGTCACTAAAACACGGAGTAGTCTGATCTTATTTTGGAAGTAGGGGCCTCAAATGAACTTGTTTCCAAAATAAGCGTTAAAGATTTTCGCTCGTATCTCTTTCTTATACAACGGTTCTAGAAAAGAGTTTAAATAATTGCTCTACATATTGGCAAGAAACTGATGTGCAGTTTGTGAAACTGAGCAAATAGGGGTGTGCACGAATGCAGTTTTCGATATTCAATTCATAATGAGTAGAATATTCGAAAATCCAAATTTGTACGAATAACCAAAAACAAATGTTCAGACATTCGATTCAGTAAGAATACATTCACGTGTATTCGTATGAATAGTTTAGACATTAGTATCTCTACAGGTACATACACATCTTGGACGTATCCATACGCATCCTGTATTCATCCCGTACGAGATGCATACGGGTACCTACGGGATGTATATGTACCTGTACAGCAGTGTTTCCCAAAGTGTGGTACGCGTACCCCCAGAGGTACGGGAAGATCACGTGGGGATCACGTGGGAATATCCACTGCACCGTGCTTAGCTGTTTTTTATGAGGGGTACTCAGCGTTACGAAAATTATAGAAGGGGTACACATATGTCAGAAGTTTGGGAAACACTGCTGTACAGACACGAGTGTCCAAATTATTCGTACAAATAACTAGTGATATTTGTGTTCGTTCAGATTCAAAAATCTGAATGCCTGGACATTCGATTAGTATATGAATGTTGAAATTTGGCTTATTCGTATGAATAACAAATATTTCAATTATTCATGCACATCCCTATGAGGAAGCATTGGTGAATATTTCTAGCTGTACTTGTTTATATTTTTCACTACTGGATTTTCTATCGTATTTAGTGGTCACTTCACAAGCATCAGTTTCTCTGGGCAGTTAATGTGTTCTGGAGTTAAGTGACTTTCAGTCATGCTGGCATCTTTCTGCTTTGGTAGATAGGCGAAAGGGATATCATTCATGCTTTTATTTTATCTATTATGTCTATTTTCTTTTCTGTTACTGGTGAAAGTTTATTTAATATACCACAGAAATATCCTGCCTTGTGTCTCATTTGTCTATCCAAAATGGAATTACTTATCTCTTTGCCTTTTTCCTCATAGACCTATTCTCTCCTTCCCCTACCATAGCTGTGCTTTTGAATTTTAATTTTTCTGTTTAATTTTTTTCGCGTATTAAACGTTCATTATTTCTTCCTTCATTGGTACCTTCGTTTGATATTCTCTTCTATGGGCTTTCTGACTTTCCGTTTTATTGCTAGCAAGCACTGTGACATTAAATGTTTGTTTTTACAATGTATTCGGGCACATGTGCCTATTTCTTCCCTGTTCTGTTAAATTTCAATCCAACACTTTTCATACTCTGTTGTGTGGGTGTTGGATAGAAGGTTCCCTAAGTCCTTATGGCCTCTGAGACCCCCTTCCCCTGGATATTGGAGAGGAAGCTAAGAATTGCCAGAAATAAAATTTGGAAATTTTGTGTCAACTGCGGTTCCGCTGGTGGAACTGCAAAGAGCAAAACGCAAAAAGTCTGCAAGGAGAAACCGAACAGAGAGATGAGTCCCATGAGCTTGTTCTTGTTTCCAGAGCAACTGGATATACAACCTTTAATTTTGTTCTGTTCTTGATTGCTCTAAAATAAGAGTGTCCAGTAAGCTGTACTGTAGCAAGCCATGTGCTTGAAGGCCTCATTAATCAAATGCCATTAAATCTTAAAAGGTCACTACTGAATTGTAGTTATGAATGAGGAGAGGACTGTCCAGTGCAGGTTGGACACTAAAAAAGCTGCATTGATGTACAGGAGGAACTCTGAACTAAATCTTAATCAACTGCACAGAGAGGTGTAAAGATGCTAGCTTGCATAGATTTTATTTTAAAAATAATTTTTTAAGGTATATATCAATAACATATGCAATACACAACACCATTAATACAATTACAATTCCATTTATTTCCCCCTACTCCCCTTTCCCCAGTGGCCATCTACTTTGTAACTCAAGAAGGGAAACTACTCAGTATTTTTCAATACTTCATCTGCATCCTGTCTATTAACATGATCTGTTAGGTTCTTCCAATCTTCCTCTAATGCAGTGGTTCTCAACCTGGGGGTCGGGACCCCTTTGGGGGTTGAACTACCCTTTCAGAGGGGTCGCGACAGGTCTCCCGCCGCCCTTCCCTCCCACTTCCCAGCTGTTCTACCCCTGTGCTTGGGGGTCTCCACAACATGCAGAACTCCACTAAGGGGTCGCGGCATTAGGAAGGTTGAGAACCGCTGCTCTAATGTATATTTATCTTGCAGTCCCATATATCTCATCCAATGCTGCCAATAAAAATCAAATTCAAACTGATTTGCTACATATTTTTTCTAGTTATCTTGTTCCATTTATCTTTAGCCTGTGTAGTCTTTTTATTTATTTATTTCGTGTCAAAAGCATTGCATTCAGCCAAGCAAGCCGTAAGAGGAACAAACATAATGTATAAATGAGTTTAAAAACAGCATTCAGATCAATAAAACATTAAAAATTGGATAAAATTGTACTGATAAAAAGAGAAAGACAAATAAAGATAAAATTAAATAATTTTTTACCAGAAATGAGCAACGGTGACTGTATTATCTGTGGCATTGTACGTGAGACAGGACATTTTGGACAGGAATACAGATGTTGGAATGTTTGTTCAGCACCACATTCACATAAAATGGAAGAGTCTTCTATATAATTCCATTTATAAGGATTATCTTTTGTTCTATTAACACCACTTCTAAATCTATTTAGGGATTTCCATGCTAAATGCTAGCCTGTCTAGTAAAAAATGAGGGAATTATACTTAGTACAAAAATGAACTGTTTTTAGAAGTTGCTAGTTTTAGTACGTTCTCCTTGTGGTGTCATTTTTTATGTGTAACTTATTTTGCTTTTTCTCCGCAGGGCAATTCCTCATCCTAGAGGCCATGCGCACTTAGCAGCTCTTGTCAGTCATGAATGTAAGTCATGTTTGTTAGTGTTAGAGCCAGTTTGGTCTAGTGGTTAGGAAGCTGGACTCTTATATGGGAGTACCAGGTTCGATTCTGCCCTCCCCCATGAAGCCAGCTGGGTGACCTTGGGCTAGTCACAGCTCTCTTCTGAGCTCTCACAACCCCACCTACCTCACAGGGTGTTTTGTTGTGGGGAGAAGAATAGAAAAGCTTTGTCAGCCATTTTGAGTCCCCTTAAATGGGTGAGAAAAGCGGGGTAGAAAAGCCAACTTTTCTTCTTACTTGAGGACATTGTAGGCTATGACAGATTTTAGACAAACGTGTATAAAAATAAATGTTAACACATTCCTCAGTACTCTATCTGGCAAATTACATATTAAAACACACAAAAAAAGGCATACTTCTGAACATTCTGTTGAGGGGTTCTGAAGATCCATGATCTCATGGTTTTGACAAGAGGGAAGGGGAAGTATATCTTGTCTGTTCTTTTCTGGAGCTTTCCCTTGTATAATACAATTTTGAGTAGCACAGTGTTGCTTTTAGATGGCTACAGAAAGTTTAAGAATGTGATTTGGCCTCTTGAGTCATTTGTTTACTTACATTAGTAGGACTGGGCTGCCACTTCACAGAACTGCTGACACTCCAGTAGATTTGGGTCTCCTTTTCATAATTTCATTGACTAACGTTGGTAGGTTAGAACTCTGAGACAGCTTAGAGAAGGTTGGCAGGTGGCATCATTTTATTTTAAAGTTCTGCCCTGTCCTGTACCCAAAGGTCTTAGGGTGGGTCACAGTAAAAATCACTATGAATACAGGTAGAGATCCCAAGATAGCAGAGCAACCAATCTAAACCAGGCCTTGGTATCTGTGGTAACTCACATGAATACTCTCTAGACTAGAAAAGGTGGATTATTGATGAGATAAGAACATCACTATTGTCTCTGACGTGGTTTTGAGGAGCTTTTTTTTGCTATGCATTCATGTATTTTTCATGTCACCTCTTTTGTCCCTTTGAATGTGCTTCCATGATTTTCTTAATCCCTGCTTTCTCACATGTGGGAATTATTCACGTAACTTAGTTTTATAGGACCAAATTCAGAGGAAACTCATAGAAAAGAGTGAAAGTTCTGAGAAAGTATATACACGTGATGCTCTGTGTCAGTGTTATCACCCATGTTAAAAATATAAGGGACTTTTAAGTAAATTCTAGAGAATAAATTAAACTAATTAGTAGATCTGACTGGTTTAGTGAAGTATTTGAAGATTTAATGTTCTAAAAGTACTGTGGATTCTGTGGTTTTGCTTTTCTAACATGTTAATTTTGTGCCTTTTAAAAAATGTTGTATCTTTTAGCATACAACTTCTCTCATAGAATAGATCACCTGTCTTTTGGAGAACTCATCATAGGAATTATTAATCCTCTTGATGGTACTGAAAAGATTGCCTCAGATCGTAAGTGTCCTGTACCTGCCTGAAATAATGAAGAATAAATGTGTTCATTGGATTTTATACTTTTAATTGTGGCTTTTATTTCAATTGATTTCAGTTGAATTGTTTTAGAACGTACCATTTTGAGAATGTAAAAGTATAAAAAGAATGTACAAATTTTAGAAAATGAGAAAATACTTCATCATTTACAATCAGTGTTATTAACTTTTCCACTTATACTTTATAAAAGTTTGTAGTTGGCATCATTCCACTTCAAGGACATTGGAATAAGCTTGAGTATGAAGGCACAGTAATGCTGAGCTGCCCAGTCATTAGAGTTGCCTAAGGGTGTACATGAATATTCGTAACATGTATTATTCGTACATATTCATGTGAATTTAGGCATTTGTATATGAATTGACTGTCACAACATTCATATATTGACATTTGTACGAATAAAAATGTATCAGAACATTCGTACGAAGCTTTGGAACATTCATGAAATGGGGAGGTGGGAAAGCAGCTGTGCCAGTCACATCTGCAATGGATTCAGAGTGAATTCGACATGGGGTGTTCTTCCACAGTCACTTAGTACCCATTTTAGCACCCATTAAGGACCCATTTTAGGACCTATTAAGGACCTATTAAGAGCCGGATGAACCCCTTTCCACCACGGCACCCATTAGGGACACATTTGTTTCCACCGTGCTTTGGGAAATCCGGATCATATGGGTACTTTTTTGGCCTTTAATCCGGATTTTCTGTAGACC
This sequence comes from Aspidoscelis tigris stejnegeri, assembly GCA_023333525.1. Classification (NCBI taxonomy): domain Eukaryota; kingdom Metazoa; phylum Chordata; class Lepidosauria; order Squamata; family Teiidae; genus Aspidoscelis; species Aspidoscelis tigris. The sequence continues at coordinate 76,180,107 of JALMGA010000005.1, read as the reverse complement.
CCATTAATGGTGTCTACAATGGAGTCTTCTGTCACGTCGCAGGCCAGTTGGGCAATAGGCAGACACTTGCGTGGCTACTCAGTCCCAAGGGTTTCAGGCGTTCTCAAAGTCAGTTCCAGTCCAGGGTGTAGGAGTTCAGAAGTCAGCAAGAGTCAGGTAGTCCAAGGAGTCAGCAGGTCCCAAGGAGTCCAGGATTTCAGCTCAGGTAACAAGAGGCTGTTCAGACGTTGTCTGTAGCAACTGGAGGCAAGGCGAGCTTGTTCTTATATAGGAGAGTCAGAGCCACGCCCACGGTGCAGCTGGGCTAATCGCTCTGACCTCCTTCTTACCTGCTTCTGCTGCCTAAGCAGGCTATGAGAGAGCCTTTGATTAGGCTCCCTACAGGTGGACTCGTCACCAGAACTGTCTGACTGCTCCTCTGGACCCAGCCTTGGCTTTTCCATGCCTGCAATGCTCTGCTGTGGCTGCTCCTCAGCCTGTGGTTGCATTGCAGGCATATACTCTTCCGATGAGGCTGAGCAGGGCATGACATCTTCAGCCAGAAAATCCGGATTAAAGGGAGCCTGTTTCCACGTTAGTTTGGCAGTGGGGTCTAGAGGAGGCTAGGGGGAGGGGGCACCCTTGGGGGCGAGCCCCAAAACCTAAGCTTCGAAGTCATTTCAAAGTCACTTTGAAGTCTGTGCAAAATAGCTCTGGAGCATCTTTGAAGTCTGTGCTGATCTTCAGAGTGAATGAAGTGATTCCGAAGTGACTCCAAAGTCACTTCGAAGTCACTTCGAAGTTTACTCCGAAGATCAGCACAGACTTCATAGATGCTCCAGAGCTATTTTGCACAGACTTTGAAATGACTTCGAAGTGACTTCAGAGCCGCTTCAGAAATTGCACCCCCTGTCCCCCCAAACACCTGAGGTGATAGGCAGACCCCTCGTGGGTAGATCCGGATTTCCAAATGGCTGCTCCGGTGTTTCTATGGCAGGGAGGCTAGCACCCATTGCTATTGGGTATTAGACCACCCATCGAAACACACTGGGTACTTCCCTTAATCCGAATCTACTAGATCTGGATTAAGGCACGTACCCTTTCCCTAGATCCGGATCTTCTTAGATCCAGATTAAAGGAGCACGGTGGAAAAACACCCATGGTTTGAAAGTGGATTCAAAGTGGATTCAGGGCTGATTTGACGCTTCTAGAGCAGATATGTTATGGGAAACATCAAATACATATGCGTTTGTATTGGATATTCGTATGAATTTGTACAAATACATTTGTATCGAATAGAATCCTACCACATTCAAAGGGGATCTATTTGAATGAATTTGAATTTTCTTACATTCGATTTGATACAAATCAAATGCAAAAAACAAACTCATATGTGGACATCCCTAGTGTTTCCTTCTTGGCCTCACCAGTGTGATCCCAAAATATGTAAACACATTTGGGACTGGGTTGGCTACAGAGAAATGGTCTGTGGTTCATCCAAGTAATGGAGTAGTCTCCATACTCCTTAGGCCTGATGTATGTTCCTGAAGGGGATGCTAGAGTGATGGAAATATCTCAAACCATGCTCTACTTGTGGTGGGAATGAGGCTGTTGGTGGTATCAGCAATCAACTTTTTAAAGGTACCCGTATATTCCAGCGTATAAGACGACACCCAACTTTTCCAGTTCAAATATAGAGTTTGGGATATACCGTATTTTCCGGCGTATAAGACGACTGGGCATATAAGACGACTCCCAACTTTCCTGTTAAAATATAGTTTGGGATATACTTGCCATATAAGAAGATGACACTCGGTGTATAAGACGACCCCCAACTTTTGAGAAGATTTTCCTGGGTTAAAAAGTAGTCTTATACGCCAGAAAATACTATATAAAACCACACTCTTCTACCTGGCTTTCTTTCTGATTTTCCTGAGCCATTGCTGTTTCTGTTGCTGACCTAAATGTTGTGGATGCAACCTGTTGGAAAACATGAAGGGGCTGAATTTGCAGTGATTAAATTGGTTTTCCTTTTTCTTAGAATTGAAGGAATAAAACCATATATTACTTATGATGCTGGAAACGAAAGCACTTTGCATTTTGAAAGTTTCTGTGTTTGTTTCAAGCAAAAGAAAATTCTGTTGAACTTTCTGTTTAACAAAAACATTTCAATTCCTGTTTCTTCTGACCTTCTTTCCAGACAACCAGATGTTCCAATACTTTATCACAGTGGTGCCAACAAAACTTCATACGTATAAAATTTCAGCAGAAACCCACCAGTTTTCAGTAACAGAAAGGGTAAGTCCATATTGAGAAGCAGCTTGAAGAATTCGGCTGCTGTGTTGTAATTTTGTGCTACTACTTTTTAAAGAAAATATATGTTTAAAGAATTGTTTGCTGTTTTCCCTTCTGTTCCCACTCTCAGTGGTGTTCAAAACACATCTAACCTGCTACTGATCTTCCTCTACATTAATGTGACTTCTGACTAGTTAAAAGGGCCACACGCGTAGGCGATGAAAGGATGTGGCTGATAGAAATGGATCCGAACAACTTTCTGCTGGTTTAAGATCTTCTGGGTCTTCCAGTATTGAAAGAGGTTTGAATGTTCCCAGCATTGTTTAAGTTGCAAACTGTGAGATTTCAGTTTTTCTATAATACCATTAAAAACTTAAATGTGGAAGGACCCTACATTTTTAATGATTAAAAATATTAGATAAACCATAAGTTAAAGCACATATCTCTTAGTGATATTTCAGAGGTATGTTTTTTCTGCCTTATTCAAATAAATTTGCAGGCTTAGGTTGTGATCAGACAGACGGAAAAAAGCGTCTCTGAGGCGGGTTAGAGAAGACTTTGAGGTGGGATTGTTCACGCACCAGTCTGTGCTAGAGAAGGCCGATTACAAAAGACTTCGGAACACAACCCCTGAGATGCTCCCTTTTTTATGTCTGAACACAGCCTTCATATTTGGTTTAATGCTGTTAACTTGTGATTTGCTTTTTTTAAATGGATGCTGCTGCTCTTCAGGAAAGAGTTATCAACCATGCAGCTGGAAGTCACGGAGTATCTGGAATTTTCATGAAGTATGACATCAGTTCTCTCATGGTAACCGTAACAGAAGAACACATGCCTTTCTGGCAGTTTTTAGTGAGACTCTGTGGTATCATTGGAGGAATCTTCTCTACTACAGGTAAATAAAACCAGTCTTCCACTTCCTTCCTCCTCTGCAGTTTTTCAAGAGTGCATAATGTGGACTATGTGCGTTGCAAATGAGGGGGGGGGGATCTGGACATTGAATAGGTGAAATGAGACACAGTCTTCCTGCTTGGTATCAAGATTTTCGGTACGGTTTTGGGGGAAGAAGAACAGAGAAAATGTAAGTGAATAAATTGATGTTCTGCTGCATAATTATTGGGGGCCACCTTGTGATTATTTTTGCATTACAGATATTTATTTATTATTTTATTTATTTGCATTTTTATCCTGCCCTATACCCAAGGGTCTCAGGGCAGGTTACAACATATAAAATGAGCACATTAAAACCAATAACATATTAAACATATTAAGGCCAAGGCAGTGTCTGAATGTGGGGAGAAAAAGGATAGTCTGTATATAGCAGGGGAAAACCTTTTCCCTTAACATCCTGACCTTAAACATTAGAGTCACCTTAGGTCTCCTTATAACTTAGCAAATCAGCTTTCCTCTTGTTACTTTTGTAAAATGCACAGCTGCTGTGGGAGCAATAAAGTGTAACTGCATCCATTGGTTTTACTTTTTGTCTTTCTACTTTTTGAAAAAGTACTTTATGCACTTTTCAGGACTGTACCTTCAAGACTGTTAAAGGATAACATCTGAAAACCATGGATTTTGCAAGTTGCACATGCTTACAATAATTCCAGGCTACAGTTTAAAAGCAGCAGTGTAGAAGATTAAATCCAAAAGTTATTTAATTCTGAGGGAAAATTAAAATGATGGTTTGCACTGAATAGAAAGTGTTTATTTGCCGAGTTTCTGGGCTTCAGGGCTTGTATCGTCCACCGAAAAAACCTCTTTAAAAAGGGTATAAGCCTTGAATAGAATTCTGGTTTTTAATTGTATGACGCTTCATGAATTTATTTATAAAACCCCAAATCTGTTACGTCTGAGGGCTCATTCCTGGTGTATTATGCAAAATGTGGTTGTCAGGATGTTGAGAGTGTCTTTTCATTCTGTGTTGAGTATCTGTCTACGGAGACCATGTTGGCTTCTGTGTAATGTCTGGAGCTCCTCTTTCCTGATGGCTACAAAACTCTGTAGATGGTGAATTTACCATGTAATAGTGCCCTAGCTAGGTTTTCACTAACAGCTTTTCTAAACTCCAGACATTCTGCCACTGCAGGAATTTTGCATGGAATTGGAAGATTCATAGTGGGAATTATCTGCTGTCGTTTTAAACTAGGATCTTACAAATCTACACCTGTAAGTATATTTCAAACAATGTCTGTTAATGCATGGATTGTTTAATAGTTAAGTACTAAATTGTTTAATATGCAAAGGATGAAAGCCAGATCACAAAATCGCATAGGAAGGGAGAAAGAGCAGAAGAATTGAGGATCATGTTTGTCCCCTGGAACAGGCTGTCTCTGGTGGAGACTTAAAACTGTATCAAGTATGAAGAATCCTGATATCAAGAAGTGTTGTCTAGCAACACCCTATAACTCTGTAAAATTTGAACCATCATCAGCCCCTTCTAGGGATGTGTACAAATGGTTTTTTTTGGCATTTCGTAATGAATCAAATGTTAGAAAATTTATATCCATTTGAATAGAGCCCCTTCAAACGTGGTAGGATTCTATTTAATATGAATGTATTTGAAAAATTCGTACGAATATATAATACAAATGCATACGTATCCCGGTTACATATCCTGGATATAGATCCTGTACAAACGCATACGTATCGGATACATATCCTATACCAAAGCATACCTGTCAGATACGTATTAGATACATATCCTATACCAATGCATACGTATCGATAACATATCTGATACGTATCCCCAGTTGAACGAATGTATGAACTATTTGTATGAATCAGTGGTTCTCAACCTTCCTAATGCCGTGACCCCTTAATGTAGTTCCTCATGTTGTGGAGACCTCCAACCATGGGGGAGGGGCAGCTGGGGGGGAGGGGCAGCAGGAGACTCGTCACGACCCCTCTGAAAGTGTAGTTCGACCCCCAAAGGGGTCCCGACCCACAGGTTGAGAACCACTGGTATGAATGTTAATGTATGAATGTTGTAACACTGGATTTGTGTACGAATGTCTGAATTCATACGAATTTGTACAAATAACAAATATTATGAATATTTGTGCACATCCCTACCTCCTTGCATTTTCTATGGTAGCTTGAGAACTAGAAACTTTCAAATTATGTATTATGTAGTTTGCATCCCCAAAGTGGTGAAGCACTTTCAGAATCTCAGCTGAACCTTAAAAGCTGCACTGGCATTAAAGAAATTATAGATAGAAGGAATCCTACACGGTCATCCTGGTTAACCCTTTGTTAATAAAAATCTCTTAACAAAGATCTTTAATAGCCTTCAGACATTTTACTTGATTTACTTAGGAAGAAAAATGATTAAGGTAGCTCGCCGTAGGGATGAATAATGTCCTGTGACCTTTACTGGTTTTTTTCTATGGCAGGGTACCCTTCCAGATGGCAGCCTAAACAACTACATACCTCTGTTGGCAAATGACGCTCTGCATTAGCACCTTCTTCAAAAACTGCGTTGCTTTCTGCCTGATGCAGAAGACATTTTTATAACAAAACATTGTGCAATATGTTAAGACAGTGCTGATGGGCAGCAAAAATAATTAAGTCTTTTCAGAAACAAATCTTATCTGTGTGACCTGTCTGTCCTTTAAAGAATTTGGAAAGAGGCCAAGAAACCCCATGAGATCATTCTCTCTCTTCTTTGGGACTATTGCTGGCATCCTCAGAGTCCCACAGCAAACAACCGTTCAAGTTCTGGCATAGAGCACTCCAGATTCCAAGTGGAACAGTTCTCCAGAAAAGCTAATAAGCCGAAGCATGAAAATGGAAGGATCTGTGTCTGTGTTCAGCATGCGGTATAGCAGGAAAAAGGAGCATTTGTTTGCTTGTTTGTTTCCTAGTGCATCTTTTGGCATGTAAGTGCTATAGTGGAGGTCCAAGAAATGGGACAGAATGTGCAAGACGTGAACCAAACTAAAGTGACGCTACTGACAGTGGATATTATGGGTGTGGTTTTTGCATTTGTGTATCAGGTGGTTGTTTTAAACAAATGTGAAATAAGTAGATTTAGCATACTGCTTTTATTTTTTTTTAAATACACCCTGCTTTTTATAGAAGGAAAATGAATAGAAGAATCATGTGTGCTTATAATATCTCTAGGGAAGGGATAACTTCTTTCCCTAGGAGACTTCAAATGCTACCATCACAGAGTTAAATGTGTGAACGGTTGATGGGCCTCCCAGCTTACACCAGACCACCTTTTTAGGCTTCTCCACTGATCATACACACCAGATTTGGTTTCTCTTGAATTTATAGGTATTCCATGTATATTTAAAGCGTGAATCATAGGCCCTTTCTGCACTGAGGGCACAGAAGATCTAGATTCACTGGATCTACTAATCTGGATCACAGGTAGGCAAGGACCGGATGAGCGCTGTCTGCACAGACAGTGCTAGTCTGAACCAAACTTCCCATGGCTGCGAAGCTTGCACAGTTTGGCGTGACTTTCACAGCCCCCTCGCCCAAGCTAGGAATGATAGTGTGTGTGGGGGGGGGGGAGTGATTTTCAGCAGTGTGCCTCCATGACCCGGATTAAGGCCCAGAGGCAGACTTTGTAGATGTGTTCTACAATACATCTGGATCAAGGTCCCCTTGATTCGAATCTAGCTCCATCCCATGCAGACAGATCCAACCTAATGGAGGCAGGGCCTCCACAATCTAGATTAACATGCAGATGCAGAGGCCCTGCATCTGGATCAGAGCCCTAGTGCAGAAAGACTATGCACATCTGGAAGTTTGAAGGCATGCCTTGTTCTTGGACTGCTTCATTCTCCTAGGCAATTGGTTAATTTGAGGATCCCTAGACAAATTATTAGTGATCTCTTACTGACTGTTCAGAACAACACCAGGATGCATTGGTCTTACAGCCTATCCCTATAAATACTCAGAAGAATGTACCACTGGATTCAGCTAGATGAGGTAAAGAAATTTTACTTACAGTATGTATCTGCTAGACTGCAACCACATATTCTGAAAGTTTGTCATATAGATAATGTTGGATACTTTACATTGCATCCTCACCGTAGTGAAATGCAACAAATTGGGGGTGGTTAATGTCTGTTTTTCAAATATTTTTGTGATAAAATTTGGCCAAGAAAATGCAGAAAACCAAATGAAGGTATTAATGCTCTCAGGTGTTTGCTGCACTGCAGGAAATTAGTATAAAATGTAACAGTGCATATCAACTTGGTACTTTGTGAAATGTCAAGGGTACGTAAAGGACTTAAACAGTAATGAAAATGCCAGTAAAGTCAGTTGTGCCCTGAGCAAGCTGACATTAAGCCTTTTTCCAATTCATACCAGTAAGTCCAGTTCAACTGAAGTCTGCACCAGATTTGTAGATGTCATATGGGCAGAAGAAGTTCTACTTATATCTGTTCACATGAGCTACTACTAAATAAAATATTGTACTGTTATCTGGTGTCAGCCAGTCTGGCCAATGGCAAGAAGTGATGGGAACTGTAGTTCAGCAGCCTCTGAAAGTCAATCAGGAATGAATGACTAGGACCAGTGCAGACATTCTGGTCTGTTTATGGAAGTCTCTAGAAAATTTGTTGATATGGGGATAATAATTTTTCAAAACTTCTTCCCTTGATGATAGCCCACATCACCATCAATCCTACACTATATCACATGGAAAATCTTCTTAAAACATGACAGTTGCAATGTAGAGCATTACCTTGGTGAAGGTGTTTTCAGACTCCTTCATAGTGAAGCAGGAATCCTAGGTGATCAGCTGGATAGCCATGTCCTGGTAGTGGTTTGGTTGGTCATCATATAGCAGGTGTAGGTCTCAGTCTAAATGCCCCTTCCAGTTACCGTATATTCTGGCGTATAAGATGACTGGGCGTATAAGACAACCCCCAACTTTTCCAGTTCAAATATAGAGCTTGGGCTATACTCAACATATAAGAAGATGACACCTGGTGTATAAGACGACCCCCTGACTTTTGAGAAGATTTTCCTGGGTTAAAAAGTAGTCTTATATGCCAGAATATACTGTATTTGATTCTTGTATGATGGGAAGCTAAAGGCTTTTGTTCATTGCTCACTAAGATAGGTATTTTGCAGTGTTCCAGAAATGATATTTTGTTCACATCTCTGTTATACTATGAGTCAACTTGTGCAGCAAATTTGGTCTCCCTTGACTTTGCCCATTTGTAAACTGGAAGTAATTCTGGCTTAGCTGTCTCACAGGCTATTTGTTGGAATGGTTATAATAGTTGTAAAATCATGATTGTTAAACCAACTACAATTTGTGAACATCTGCCATGCTGAGGCTGTCAATGAGCCATCTCCATATTATTGTGTTTCCTGTAATCTCAAAATGTTGCCTTACATGATTTAGGAATAGTAGAATCATTGTCCCATCCTTGTGGCTACTGGAAATGAGAAGCCATTGTGTCAAGACAGGCAAATTTGTGCTGCTCTTTCTTGGGAAAGAGGAGCGGAATTGGATCCCACCAAAGTTCATAGGGAAACAGGGGAAATGAGTTTTGGCAACCTTCCTTATGTACTTGAGATTTAAAATGATATAGGAAGAATGGGATAAGAAAGCATACAAGAGGCCTGTTTGCACTTGGCTTTATTCTGGAATTTATCCTGGAACAGGAGCCTTCTGTCCACATGCTGGTCAAGACAACAGGCCCCATGTGAGACCTGCTAGAGTCTGTATTAGCATACAGACAACAGACCTCTATTCTGAGTTATATTCCAGAATATGGCCAAGTGTGAACAGGCCCATGTTTCCTTGGTTGAATAACCATGCAGTTTTGCTTCTATCTCTATCTGTGCTGCTCATGCCCGTGAGGACAAAGTCAGACCTGTCCTTCAGTAGAAGGTTCTTGGAATAATTGTGGACTTTGGTTTAGGGCATTCACATTAGCACCAAAATATCAGCATTCTTGGGCACACTGGGGTTGTTTTATTGCTAAGCAAGCTAATGATGCCATTTTGTTTTAGTGGTCCTTTCTATTCTAAAGCAGGAACAGCTGCCCCTTCTTCTGCCTCCTTTTTTAAAGATAAGACTTGAAGCACAAAGTGACTCTTTCTCTACTGCTTAGGAGATAGCCACACGACAGATATGCGCAGGACACATGTCTGTGTAAATTCCTGCAATTTATTTTTAATCTGTCCACATCTCCTATGTAAAGTTACTCAAGCTGCTGGTTGAAGAATCCCCCATTGCCTGGGGTATACCTGATAGGAGACTTTCTTCTCCTACTCCAAATTCTTTTGAAATTGTCATTTATATTCTTCCCTCTCCCCCCCCCCCACATTTTCTTAGGATGAGTGAAATTTTGCCATGCCATTAAGCCTGCAATACAATTTTCTCCGTTTCCCTCTGTTTCCTTTCAGCCCTTCGGGTATTCCTGAACTAAAAGTCCCAGCATTCTGTGCCAGCCTGGAGTTGCTGGGAGTTGTAGTTAGGAACATCTGAAAGACTGCAGAGTAAGCACCCTTGTCTAAATGGAGAAGTTCTAGGGAAATTTTTTTAAATTTTTAAATAAATGAAAAGATCCAAAGTGAACTGAAAGCACCAGTGGTCAATATGGACAATCAAAACTGAGAATTAGCATCGCAGGTATAATTTTAGACAGGACTGTGGTTTCCAAGCATAGTATGGGGCAGGCTTAAGTTGTGTGGCATATGAAACAGAATTGCCTTTTTAAAATAGTATTTATTTTCATGTATGATCTGTTGACTGAAAATGCAGCAAAACATGGTTTTTATTAAGCTGCAGTATACTAATGGCAACAAAAAACCTGTCGGCAACAACAGCAACCAAATCTCAAGAGGAAGGAGAGGGAGAAAGCATTTGGAAGGCGATTGAATTAGGAATCTTCACAAGTCTGACAGCTGCAGGCAACTGTGTGCTTATATTTGTACATTTCTAATTTTCCTCCAGGACAGAAAATGGGGACCTGTTTGTAGACATGCTCCTTTGCCTTACAGCAAAAACATTTGTTCCTCACTTGACGGTCTATATCACCATACCTGAAATGACAATAAGATAAGAAATAAAAGCAAGGAAGAGTTAAAACAGTTGATTTTGTTTGCTTGTGTTTCAATCATGTCCTATTATCTTAAGGTCTCAAGGGTACAAAACTGAGGTGTGGAAGTATGAGTAGCATGCCTTTGACAACATTTCTGTATAATTCAGTACGAGGAGGGTGGTTTTATAAGATCACAACTCTCAAGGTTAAAAAATCCCTGGTCCCTAACCCAGTTCTGGTCGTGTATATTAAATTCAGCTAGTGACCTTGAATGGGGTATTGCCTCATTATGAATCTAAGAGGCCATATTGCCCAGTGGATCATCCTGGAGGATATTATAAGTCAGATGTCACTTCAGCTATGTTTACTGTACTTCTCAACCAAGAACACATGGGAAACTGAAATGGCTACATGCTGTTTATGGGGGTGGGTGGGTTTCCAGTAGCACTAAGTACCCATTAGGCTCAGAGCAGGAGGACCCCATTTCCACCACAGACCCCGTTAGAGCCACATTTGTTTCCATCAGTTATAGGGAAATCCAAACTGAATGGGTCCTTCAGGACCTATAATTCAGGTTACCTGTAGACCCCATTAAAGGGGTCTACAATGGGGTCTTCAGCCATCAAATCTGGATTATACAGAGCATGTTTCCACCATGATTGGGCAATGGGGTCTAGCAGGGCTCTGGGGGTATGTGTGTGCCCCCAAACCCAAGGCTCTGAAGCCTGTGCATAATCTCTGAAGCCGGCTCTGAAGAATAGCACAGGCTCCAAAGAGGATCACATGCGAGAGCTATGCCAATCCTATGGACCTTTGTCAAAGGCTCTGGAGAATCTTCAAAGTGTGCAGCAGAATCTTCGAAGAATCTCTGGAGTGTCTACAGAGATTGCACCCCCTGTCCCCCCAAAAACCTGGGGTGACCGGCGGGCCCCATGTGGGTTGATCCGGATTTGCCACATGGGTGCTACGGCATTTCCACTGCGGGCAGGCTAGCACCCATTGCTTTTGGGTGCTGCACCACCCATGGGGACGCATTGGGTACCTCCCTTAATCCCAATCTACTAGATCCAGATTAGTTGAAGGAACCAGATTAAGGGAGGTCAGTGGAAAAAAAACCTATGACGATATCTCCATAGACCATTCAAACCATATTGGTGGGGCACTGATGTCTGTCCATTGCCATAGTACACCTGACTGAAGGGGCCTGAGGGCCAAATTTCATTGCCCCTAAAGTACAAAACATTCTGTAAGTAACAGTTGTGAAGCCACTTGCTCCATTTGCATGTGTGAGCTGACTTGACAACCGTGACCTTGGCAACAGGGAGGGAACTATCAAGCCCATTGCTGAGAACACAAGGAAAACATGATTTGGTCAAGCATCTCAGTTCCTGCCAGGGAAATGGAGACACGTTGTATATCCTATCGGATGAAGCCAAAACATTTCCCATGATTTACTGTTTAAATCCATGGATGGACCTTGAGGAATAAAGCAGAATCTAAAATTACAGTAGACTGTATAAAGTAAAAAAAGATGAGTCAAGTTTGGCTCTTAGCAACTACATGGTTGCATTCATGTTGTTTTCAGAATATAAACATTAAAATCAACTTACGAGATTGATTTTTTGCATTCACCAGTACACAGGGCCATTAAGATGTAACCTCTGCAGTTCTTCATTTGAACAGCTATCTTCACCGGGGCTGGTCTACATTCTGGTGGTATACCTAGAGTAATACAAAACAAAAAAGCATTAAGTGGCATTGAAGAATGTTAGCAGAACTACAGGGTTTTAAATACTTATCATTAATGTCTTTTAAAAAAATGAATATCATTCACAAAAAGATTGTCATCTTCCTTCTCTGCTCTTAAAACTTCCCATGGAAGTAAAACCAATTAAAAGTAAAAACAAGATAAAGATGAAATACAGGTTAGGAGAAGCCAGTAAGATTACCCTTGAAGAAAGACAACACATAAGAGAATATAAGAAAAGCCCTGCTGGATCAGGCCACAGCCCATCTAGTCCAGCATCCTGAAAGATGCATCTAGGCATTCATTCTAGTAGCCATTGATACATTTGTCGTCCATAAATTTATCTAACCCTACCTTAAAGCCATCTAGACTGGTAGCTGTCACCACCTCTTCCGGCAGCACATTCCATAAGCTGATGACCCTTTGGGTGAAGAAATACTTCCCTTTGTTGGATCTGACTCTCCTACCCATCAGCTTCATAGAGTGCCCCCTGGTTCTAGTATTGTGTGATAGAGAAATTTTCTCTATCCACCTTTTCTATACCATGCATAATTTTATATAATTCAATCAGGTCCCCTCTTAAACGCCGTCTCTCCAGACTGAAGAGGCCTAGACACTGCAGCCTGCTTTTGTAAGGGAGGTGTTCCATCCCCTTAATCATTCTGGTTGCCCTTCTCTGCACCTTCTCTAGTTCCACAATATCCTTTTTGAGGTGTGGTGACCAGAATTGTACACAATATTCTAAATGTGGCCTCACCATAGATTTATAAAGAGGCAAAATGACACTTGCTGACTTATTTTCCATTCCCTTCCTAATTATTTCCAGCATTGAATTAGCTTTTTTCACTGCTGTCACTGGGTTGACACCTTCATTGAACTGTCCACCAAAACCCCGATATCCCTTTCCTGGTGTGTTGCAGAAAGCTCAGACCCCATCAGTTTATAAACATAATTTGGATACTTGGCCCCGATGTGTTAAGATTAAAGCACATTTGCCACTTGGTTGCCCACTCATCCAATGCCAAGAGATCCCTCTGGACCTCTTGGCAATCTTTAGGATTTTACTACCTTAAATAATTTAGTATCATCAGCAAACTTTGCTATTTTACTATGTACCCCTTCTTCTAGATCATTGATGAATAAATTAAAAAGCATTGGTCCCAACACTTGGCCTTGAGGGACCCCACTTTTTACCTCTTTCCACCCTGAGAATTTGCCGTTTATTACTACTCTCTGCTTCCTGCCCTTAAGCTAGTCACAAATCCAGGACAGAACCTGTCCTGTTATTCCATGGCTGATGAGTTTACTCAGTAGCCTTTGATGTGGGACTTTGTCATCTGAATGCTTACTAGAATATAAATTCCAGATTAAAAAAAATCTAAAAAGGTCCAAAAGAGGCAATAAGACATGCCTTATGTTAATTGTTTTTGTGTTTTAAAGCAAGCAACTTTTATTTAAAAACACATTTTAGACCCAGCCAAATTCTGCAGTTTCTTGACATATATTCTGTCCTAGGAACAACCATCAACGTTAAAAATTTTAACAAGGTGAGAATTAAAATACTTACAGTCATAGCAGCATTTGTTCTCATGATATTTTCTGGAATCCTGTGTTTAAAAATAAAAAATACAGTTTAGACAGGGCACATCAGGTCTTTTCAAAGGAAGATCAACTGCATAAAAACAGTGTTCTCCAAAAGAATAAAACCAAAACATATTATTTGCAACTCTTTCCACAAGGAAATTAGCAAATAACTGAGTCAATATTTAATAATAATCCTCTCCCTGTCTTCAGAGACATGTCAAGTAGAAGACACCAAATTTCCCAACATGTACAGCTCTACTGCATGGTTTATGTGTGCGTGAAACAAATTCATTTTGTGATTAGCTGAGGGAATTAACACATCATGTGGTATTGTAACTAGGCTGAATACGAACTTGAAGTGTTGGGATTGCAAAAATTCCAATTCTAATTCTGAATTTACTGGATTTCTCACAAAAGCTTTAATTTGCTGGTATGTTGTTGGAGGATTGGGAGCAGAGAGTTGAGATTATTTCTAGGAGATCATTGCTCATGCAGAAGTAACAATAGAAAAAGAATTGACTGCGGTGAGCTCCTGGAATTTCAATCTGGTGCTGTGTCAAAGCATAATAATCTGGTGGCCCATTCTGTAGAGGAATGTCAAGTTTTCTTAAAAGAACTGGCATTTCTCTGTGATGTCTGAAGGGCTGCTAATTATCTGTCCCTTTCCTTTCTTGTCAATGCCTCATGTGGGGATGATACAGTAGAGAGGTGCAGATACAGAAATTGGCCATCGGCAGGTTTTTCTGTCCCCCAGACATTTTCTTCTCACAGACATACTTCTGAATTTTGAGCAAACCCTAACCATTTTACACCCACATATTTTGCAACATACTTTTTCACACCACTTCTGCCCAACACACTCTGTAACTTCTGTTGTAAAACCGTCTGTCGCACAGGTGTGGTTGAGGCATGGATTATCTGGATCTGCAAACGATTCTCCAATCTAGAATATCAAAACAATCAAAGGTAGCTATGTTTATTCATTTCGTATCAGAATCTTGCGCTCCTAATCAGCAGTTCAACACATAATCTTGACCTTGGACCTTTCATTGTGAAATAATCTCATGTTACAGTTCAACTCACCTGGTAGTTTTTATTTTTAAATCGACATGATGTTGATTCTAGAAAAAAATAATAAATAAAGACAGTGACAGCAAACTTGTAGCAGCTGGAGGGTTCATTGGAACAAATCAAGCCAACCTGAACCAAAAATGGTGGTAAGTTTTATGGTCTAGGCTAATGCAGTTTTTACTGTTCCAGAGCTATGGAAGATTGGTGTGTATGGCAACACCTCTTGGTAAGTGTTAAATACAGATAGAGTGAAGCCTTAGGTCAGGGCAGCTCATAGCTAAAAGGGGGTGTGGCTTACCAGGCTGAGTGAGGAGGAGAAGTTAGCCCAGGAGAGCATCCAATCAGAGAGAGTACTTGTCAGGAGGCAAGTATAAAAGGCAATGACAGAAAGGGATATGTGTTCTGAATCTTGTGATCATTATGTTGTGAACCATATAACACCAGAGGGAAGGTTAAGGACAAGATTAGAATTGGATACTTTGGCCTGTGAGGATAGGCAGGGACGATCCTGAATATAGTGATAGGGCTAGAGAGAGAGAGTTAGAGAAGCAACGATCAGTTTATTATTATTATGAAACCTCAAGTGTAAATCAATAAAGAAATATTCTTGTTTTGTTTAAAGAGCAACCGGGCTAGTGTTGTGTGTAACAGAAGCGGAGAAACATTTTAAAAAGTAAAAGCTGCAAAGATCGTGCCTCAAATGGCAGTGGCAGGAATTTCTCAGTGAATAGACAACTGGGAAATGGAAGACAAAGTGAATGGCGTAGTTGGGGGTTGATTATAGACACCGGGAAGCAGCTCTGGGGGTTTATTTATAAATAAACGAGTCTGAGAGCAGTGGGTGTGGGGCTGAGGGCAATTAATACCTGGCTAGAGTGCCCAGGGGGCACTCTTGGATGCTCAAAGATGGACATGGTAGTGCAGTATGTACAGCCAACAGCTCATGCTGTTCACATCAGGACTGCCCAGATGAGCATAAATTCCCAAGTGGGGATTGAAACCCAGAACTCTGGGTTTTACCTCCATTTCATCATGGAAGCTCATGGGGTGTCCTTGGGCCAGTCACTGCCTCTCAGCCTAACCCACCTCGCAGGGTTGCCATGAAGTTAGAACGAAAACCTTAAACTGTTCAGAAAAACATGCAATATACATGTAATATGTACTGTACTAAATAATTCTGAAGGTCCATGCTCTCCCTTATAAGAATGCTTGTAAAATTCTAAACTGCACTTAAGGATCTCAGTGTGAGAGTGGAACAGACTTCTCCTTATATAATTGGTAGTTTTAATTTTCTTCTTGCATTCCTCAACTCTGCTTGAGCAGTTCAGGGAATCCTCTAGAGAAGACCTGGTGATGATGAGGAAGAGGTGTGGCACAAGAGACGTTTGGCTGTTGATGAAGACCCCACAGTCCTTGCCTCGTATAAAATAAGTAAGGAGCAGAAAACATACCTGATACCGTTGGACATTCTGTAGGCAGAGATAAAAAATATTATTAAAAGAGTGACACTTTTACAAGACTCCATAGTTTTACAGGAAATATGTTTTATACTTATTTTGTCATATATTGCCATTTGCTCACTTCACTGAGGGACAACATGAATGAACATCATCCTTTTTAAAAAAAAGTAAACTATTTGTGGGCTCTAGCTATTTTCCTTCTCACTCCTCTGCATAAACAGACATGGAAAGGGAAGTATAGTCCATTCTCTGGTACAAATTAAGTGAGATGCTCTTATGGCCCTCCACAACATGGCTGCCTATCTTGGCCTACTTTCACAAATAGGGGTATGCACGAAGGTATTTGGATTTCGATCAAATCAGCCCAAATTTTGACATTTGAATTTGAATCAAATGTCCATAAATCTGAATTTGAAGATTCGAATTAATTTTGAATTTCGGATCTGTTCATTTTAATTATCCAGACATTCGCATGTGTATGGGTTCATACACGATGCATATTTGCAGAGATGCATCTTTCCCGCATCTGTACACACTTGTACGGATCCGTATGGGATGAAAATGGGTTGCATACAGGATAACTATGGGATGCATATGGGCATGTATGGATGCGTATGGGATGTGTAATGATGCACATGGGCACATACGAATGTTGTCAACACTCGTAAGTGCAAAATCTAATCCAAAATTTGAATAAATAGATTCGAATTGGCTTAATTTGAATCAGATTTGGTTAAATTTGAATTTTAAGGATTTGGTTTGAATTGAATTTTTGGGTATTTGGTTTGAAGCAAATCCCAAAAACTGCATTCATGCACACCCCTATTCACAAACAAGGGAACCAAAGTTCTCCAGCATCCAAATTTGCAGTCTGAGGTGATTTTAATACTGCGTGAAAATGTCCTCAGAAGTGGCCTGCTTCTGAAACCCAGCAAAATGGTGATGGGTACCATTCCAGCTGCTGCTGCTGCCTGTCTGCATAGTGAAAGCCAAAGTGGCCCACATCATGGAAACTTTAAAGTGGTCTCCTTCTGGAGCTCTTCTGGGCAGCTTCTGGGCTGCAGTTGGGGGTCTGCCTTCTAGGGGGTGCTCTAGCAAGCAGATGTAGTGGTCCACAGAGGCAGCTATCAAAGTCTAAATGGACCATGTGGAAGCTGCCATGGTGCCTAATTAGAAAAGAACCTCACAAGACGACATGTGCGCTATGGAGACTATACACACTGCAGATTTGTTGCTTCAGTCTGCCTCCAGACTGCAAGAGGAAAATGTGGGACCCTGTTTAGATCCTGCAGTTTCCTTTTACTTATGTGGCAAGCCCAGACCCTTGCCTCCATCTGATGTTGCTCCTGTGGTGGTACGATGGGTACTTCCAGGTATTTCAATGGCACAAAATGCCTAGAAGTACACAAGCGTCAACCCCTGCACACGTGTAGTGAGTTGTTTTGGTCTGGTTTCACACTTGCACATGTGTGGTCAACATTTTGTTCAACAAGAATTGCAGAAGCAATTGTCTAGAAGTAGGTAAGTCATATTGCTGTTTTGGAAAACTCTAGGTTGGGACTTGATTTTCTTGAGATAGCAATATACTGAGATTTCACCTATGTGTGCAATCCCAAGATTTCTTTCCTGCTTAGTCCTGTATTTTGTTTCTGAGAATTCTGCCCCAGCCAGTGATGACTGAACAGGGGCCTTTCCACACTTACTATTAATCCAGTATAGCAAGGGGTCCAGGATCCTCCCTTCTGCACACTGGTGCAATTTAAGACAAGCCTTGTCCCCTGCTAGTATGTTCTGTCTGCATTGGACTGAGTCTAGACCAGAATAGATGGCCCCAGATGGCTGCCTAGTCTGGTATACAGGTAGGTCTGTTTAAAAGGTCCACTGGTCCACTAGTAAGCTCCTGCTCAACTGGCCCAGAGAGTGGTGTGGAAGGCCCGCACCTCCATTACAGGGGGATTCAATTTGGCAGTGCAGCAAGCTATGCTTCCAAAATAGGTCACCCAGTGGCTCCAAGACCAGGAACATTCATTCCTGTCAGTGCCTTTGGAGGCTGGCTCCAAAGCTCATGTGAACTTCAGGATCAGCATAAGGGCTGTCCTGGAACAACCATCCAGATGCAAATGGCTTTGTTCCGGGATATGTGGACAGCTCCAGCAGGTGAACCACTCCAGTTGATCCTGTCTCATTGGAGTGGTCCAGTGAAGGTAAGTGTAGAAACCTGTGAGGAATGATAGAGAGATAATGTTCCTACTACCTCTACTCCTAAAAGCTTATAACATCTCTGAAATTCTAACAATGTTTTGCATGTTTTTCTGCCATTCTGAATTTATGTATTATTGACTATGTTAGCTTTGAAGCCACTTTTATCCAGTTTAGCCCATCCCATAACATTTGCAGTTCCAAAAGAAGCCTTGGTAGCTGTTGGCAAGCTTTCCTGGGTACTTTCAGTGTATCGTGTGACATTATTTTCAGTACCTCTGGATGTAACACTTTGAGGCCGGGTTGAACTTTCTTCCATTACACCAGTACTGTAGTGCACTGTGGTAGGTACAGTTTGGCTTTTGGTGAGCTTTGGTGTGCTTTTGATGAACTTTGGTGGGCTTCTGGTAGTCCTGCTTCTTAAAGTTTCCAGACTTTCAGTGACTATTCTGCTGACACTTGTAGATTTACTGGTGGCTTCAATGGTACTTGGAAGAACCCCAGGGTAGGGCTCAGGGTATCTAACTGTTTTTGCAGTAGGACTCCCAGTCACAGCAGGTGAACTTTCACTCCTTGCATGTCCAGTGGTTTGCCACTTGATGGTGCTGCTGGTACTTCCTGTGGTGGATCTAGGAGATACTTCAGTATGCAGCTTATCATATCTGCTCTCCTCTGTGGTGGAACTCCATGAGACAGTTGTATTCCAAACAGCAGTACTTTCTCTTCTACCTTCAGAAATTATTTCTCTTGGCCAAGTGGTTTCTTCTTTGAATGCTTCACTATGACTTATTATGGTATGGGTTGGCCTTAATGTTGTGTTGATGGTTGTTGATGGTTTTGGTTTTCTAAGACCAGGTACTGTAACTACTCTTGGAATGCCTGGAAATTCTGAATGAAATGAGAGAGAGCAATATTATTTCTACTAAGTTGAAGAAATGGTGGTCAAGAAAAGAGAACTATGGAAGTTGAAATGAGATAAGACTGGGAAATGCTACATGGCTGCCTCCAGATATGAGGTAAAAACCGTGATCTCTCACCACAACACTAGAATTGCCAGACAAAACCATGAGGTTACCAATGCAATGCTGAAAACTATTACAGGAAATCCAACAGCAATGTCAGGTTTTCTGTGATAACCGCAATTATTGGCATGTCTGGCAAGGTGCATATCAAGTCACCTGTCTGGAAACTTCTGGAAGCTGGCAAGCACGCACACAGAACAACAACAACAAAGAAAAGGGGATGGGTGCTTAGCTGTCTCCCAGGAGCTTCCAGCAAGAAAACCCCAAGTTGAGTGACAGAGAAAAACACCATGACTTCAAGCAGAGTCTGCACTAAGGTTTACTCAAGTTCTGTAACAGTATTTTAAGGTACTCACCAGAACAAACCAGCTCCCCAGCTTTGCAAACACTGTATGCAAAAGAGGAATAAAAAATAGAAAAGAAAATGAAGCAAGTTTCACATGCTAGAAATCTTTGTTTCAAAATATGATAATCACAAAATGTGAGAAATGTTGATAATAAGGAAGTAGACGAAATTACTAGACCATTTATTTCAAAGGCACCCATAGACTTGTACATGGCTATGGTAGTATCTAGATTAGTGGAATAAAATCCGCAGTTAGAGAAAAAAGCGCAGCTTACCTGCTGCAAAGCCATGACATGCCATCCGGACTTTATCAGAGAAAGCTGCAATACTTCTGTGGCGCTCATGGTGAGGCGCGCATCATGTGGGATGGGGCAGCCAATGGGAGCTGAACTGCAGGCTCAGCTCTTGTGCGCTGTTTTCATCATCCTATCCAGACTAGCAGGAACATTCAAATTTACCTGATACTGTGGAGTGAGTACTCATCATTCCTCAGTAGGTAAATTTGACGCAGCAGCCTGACTGTGCATTGGAATGTGTAGTACAGCGTTCCTCAAACTATGGCCCGTGGGCCACATGCAGCCCGCTGAGGACATTTATGCGGCCCACCGGGAGTTTTTGCCGCCACTGCCTGTCCTGCTTAGGAATTTGTTCATAGGTTCATAGATCCCTCCAATGATCTGAGGGACAGCGAACTGGCCCTCTGTTTAAAAAGTTTGAGGACCCCTGGTGTAGTATCTTTAAGTCTGGACTCACTCTATGTCATTTATGTGCTTGAAAACATGTTTTGAAGCATTTTGCAGTACTCTAACATATATTTGTTTCTTATATATAGTTTCTTTTTCTAGCCTTCGTATATGTATTATGCTGGTTACAGCTTTGACTCACACATACACCCATACAGAATGAAAAGGAATTGATGGGCCTCTACAATTCAATTACAGTAAATGAGTCAGCTGTTGGGATACTTTTCCTGTTGTTGACATCATTTTTAGCATATGGCTACCTTTACATACCTACGGGCAAAACTGCATACATAATATATATGATCTGTGCATAAAAACACTAACAAGAGATGGGGTACATGAAAAAATGTACACATTCTAACATGTTTCAGTTTTAGATGATTTTTTTAAAAGAGAACATACCATATTTTTCCACAGTCGTCATAAACTATTTGCCCAGCTAAGATTATGTTGTTGTGATAGCAAGTACAGTCTGACAAACGGACACATTTCATTGTGTTCTCATCGAGATAGGGTGCATCATCAGGACACTTCGCGTAACACCCTACATTTCATGAAGATAGTAAGAAAAATATTACAGTATTGTTCTGAGATTGCATGACAGAGTGTGGGATATAAATATAAAATAATCAATATATAAACAAATGCTTGAATATAATATTTCAGTAAGCCCTACTTGCTTAAACATGAATACAGATATCCATGGTCCATCTGACATTTCCTATTGAGGAATGAGGATTGAACGGAAAGATGTCCAGTACCACTAGCCATACAAAGATGAAGACAAGAAAAACAGAGGAATATAGGGAATTTTCAGCTGAAACCTGTCATAGGCTGTGTCTCCATATACATGTTCTGTCTAGCATGGCATATCTACATTCTTGGCTGCATCTGCCACTTTCTGGAGTGGCCAACAGCCTCTCTAGGTAGCTGGGGCTGAGGGCACAAAAATGAACGTGCAGGGTACCCTGACCACAACATTTTCAATGTGCTCTTGTTACAAAATTAGAGGTGCAGTTAGTGTCCAGCAACACTGCAGAGTGTGCATGTGTGCTTCAACAGAGCTACCTACCTCCAAGTGGCTCCCACCACAGTAGTGGATTAAATAAGCAATAGTATACTGGATGGCACATAGCCTGGTCTAGGTGGACTAAAATGGCCTCCTAGTCCAAGACAATGGTAGGCCTTTTTGAAAATGTGTGTCTCGGTGGGTCAGTTTAGCAGGGGGGGCAAAATTGTGGCTGGATCTGAAGATCACACAATCTTCAGAGCCAACATGTTATTGCAACTGTTATTGCAGGCTCTCAAGTGTGCAAGACTCTTTCCAGGACAGTAGGAGCAGTCCACCTGCTGAAGCTTTTCCACCCTGGTCTAGTCCTACTGGCCCGGGCCAATAAGGTAAGTGTGGAGATGCTGAAAGCCTGCAATAACAGTATTTCTGACTGAAAGTACCAATGGCCCCTTAGGAAAAACTGTTTTAGGCCTAAAGATTCTGCACTGTTTCAGACCTGAAGCTTCTGTTGATGCAAATGGAAATGCTAAGCTACTTCCTGTGAATGATGTAACTCTAGAACTTTAAAAGCATATTCTTACCTTCCAAGACCGATGGAAAGTTTTGGCCGATCACATGGTCTTTACACGTTTTGGCTGACACAGACCCACAGGGCTCATAATGCCACCTACATTCCCCAGGTGCATTGTAATAATCACAGAAGACAGCTAAAAGGTAAACACTAGCAATCAGTTCCAAAATTGTCTTTCTAACCCAAATTTTACTAACCATCCCTATATTTTCAAATATGTTTCTATCTAAGTATTTGATCTTTCAGTTATGTAGAGTGGCAAGTTCAGTTGGTCAGAAGATATCAAAATTGTTAAGGAATAATTATTGGGACCATAAGAAAATACTGTTTCTTGTCTGCTAGTACATTGGTAGTACGTCACTAAAATAAATTATCTTTGAAATCTGTTCACTAAGGCTATGATCAGACACACACACAAAAAACTTTTGAGGCGCCTTAGAGAAGGCTTGCACGTGTGATTGTTCCCACGTCAGTCTGCCCCTCGCCCTTTCATGAACATTCTGTACCAGAAAATATTATTATGGGAAGGTTTGAGATCATGAAGGCCACACACTGGCTATGGACACACCTTCACTTTAAACCTTCTTCAGCCCATCTTCAGATCTGGGTCCTCACACCTTTTCATTTCTATCCATTTTATTTGTGGACTTTCCACCTTCCATTTGGACTTTCCTGAATGGGAAGTCCATTTATAAAAATGGATAGAAATGAAAATGTATGAGGAGTCAGATCTGAAGATGGACCGAAGAAGGTTTATAGAAAGTGAAGTTGTGACCATGGCCAGTTGTCTTTGTATAATTAAATGGAAAGTTCAGATTTGTCTTTTCCCCCCTTTTTATACTGTAATTTAAGAGAACAAAGAATACAATAAAATAGTTACTTCACAAAAACAAGGGTGCCAAAGCACCATAAAGTATATAAATGGATAATAATGTAAACAATATTGAATAATATAAAAGGAACAAAAGACAAACACAACAGATGCAGGAGTAACTACACACAAAAGCCCAATGTAATTTCCTCAGTCTAAGAATCAGCTGATGCCTAGAAAGTTTAGAGCAGTGGTTTTCAACCTGGGGGTCGGGACCACTTTGGGGGTCGAACTACCCTTTCAGAGGGGTCGCAATGAGTCTCCCACCGCCCTTCCCTCCCACCTCCCAGCTGCTCCGCCCCCATAGCTGGGGGTCTCCACAACATGAGGAACTCCATTAAGGGGTCGCGGCATTAGGAAGATTGAGAACCACTGGTTTAGAGTTTTGATGTCACTTGTTCCAGCAACAGGGTTTTTGACTGGCTTTTAGGAGGACCTTGATATATTATTGTTATTAGATTTGTATCCTGCCCTTAACCTAACGGTTCCAGGGTGGGTCACAACATAAGAATAAAAATACAAGCAGTAAAGTATATTTAAAATATAGCTCTTTCACCCCATCAAGTTCTCACTTCAGCTTAATTTTCCTGCTTTTCCTTCCTCTGAATAATGTAGCATTTATACAATGTAACTATGACTGAACTAATTTGCAGCATTGCTTCCTCATTCTTTATAATAATAGTAACATGAGCTAACCCATCATGAATCTTATACCCAGTACACATGGGAAAGATGGAGCGAAGGGAAGATAGTTTGCCAGAGGTGACCAAGGACATGCTTCAGACTGCTACCTGCATTGCCTTGTGTGAATCAATACAACATGCTATGTTTCACTTACGGCAAAGATCAGGTGTACGCCAGTGTATACAACTGCCAACAGCTGCACATGCTTCTGCATACATTGCTATGGCGGTACAGAACCCAAGATATTTCCCTTCCATGGAGCATGCACAAGCCTCCTCGACACAAGCCTTGTGATACGGAGTAGGGTCCACCTAAAAGGAGCAAGTTGAATCAATTACTATTACTATTAGAGTACAAGCTTACAGACCACTTCATTTATCAGTCCCGGTGACAAAGTATAAAGGCCAACATAGAGTTAGCTTCAACCTTGGGAATGTGTTGCTGTATTCCCACTTCTTTTAAGTGATACACAAAGTTCAACATGTGACACTTGAGTATAAATGGCAGAGTTTGTGCAAGATTCTCTAGAATACTTCTGTGGTTGGGAGCATTCTACCCACAAGATTTTTCAGATTTTATATAGGCAGTCTAGCAATAACTGGGGAGCTGGGGGAGGGGCGAAATTATGGAGAATCACCCTATAGAATAACAATGTTGGTCTGCAGAAACAGGCTGGCTGATTTACATGGTTGTAATTTGTTTGAAAGTGGTGGCAACCCATGTTTTTCAGATTTGTTCTTTAATCTGGGTGCATGCCCCAACAACCCAGCATTTTTACGATGAACCTCACAGCTTGATTTAAAAACTTACCCTATTGTGGCAGGCTCTGAACCGATGATCTCTAATTATTTCACATTTTCTGTAGGCCCAATCTCTGCAGTATGCATTGGCATCACATGGAAAAGACTCAGCTTCTACGTCCGAACATGAAGGGCTAGTCTTCCAGCTATTGCCAAACTCCATAGGTCCAGCTGCCATTAAACCTTGTCTCGTGATCAGATCGTCCTGAAGATTTCCATTGTAATTTCCACAAAGACCACATATCTGTCCCTGTGTTGCAAACAGAACAATACTGTGTAGGGATGTGCAGGAATATTTGAAATATTTGTTATTCTATCAAATCTGGTTGAATTCAGACATTTGAATTTGAATCAAACATCCAGACATCTGTTTTTTAAATATTCAAACGAATATGAATAGTCCAAATCATTCATATGAACAATTCGGACATTCTTATGTGTATGGATACATATGCATTATTTGTATCCGTATGCATCTGTACAGATAGGTACTGGTTGAAAATGGAATGCATACAGGATAAAAACCCGGGATGCATACAGATACATATGGATACAAACAAATGTTGTTGGCACTCATATCATCAAATATGTATTGAATATTTGTATGAATAGATACCAATGTATTCAAATCAGATAGAATTTTAATACATTTGTTTTTTCTCTATTCATATGAAATCGAACATTTCAAATCAAATGTCAAAAATTGCATTCATACACAACCCTAATACTGTGAGATATCATTTGTGGCAGCTTTGTTATTAAAGCAGCTTTGGCCATTACGTGCCCATTCATAGTTTATTAGCTACCTCTTATAAAACATATGGCAGAGACAGGGTGGCTGGAAGGCAAGATAGTATTGGCCCCCAAATCTGGCTGTAATTCAGTCTGGACTCTGATGATGGAGCCATACCAGTTTGTTTCCAAGGAACCTGTGTTCTGATCCCTGGTTAGGATGTTTTCTGTACCTCAGTACTGTGGCTTCATAGTCTTTACCTACCATGCTCTGAGTGTCCTCCATGTTCCTTCTGAGCAACTTCAAGTTCATGGCATTATAACCCACTAGGATGTTTGGATATCTGTACAATCAGCCAAGCAATATGGGAAGTCTTGCCAGTGTACAAAACGGCTGCATTTGCAGATATTGCTTTGAAGCCTATCCATTTTGCATGGGAGACATGTTAAATCTTCCTCTCTTGCAGGCCAGACATGGGCATACTCATGCAGAAAGTGGACAGTACATGAGGATACCTATGAATAATACAGTCTATTTGCTTATGTAATTTTGTTCCATGCACTGGAACTTCAGATAAGCACAACAATAAAGTGGTGTAAGTGACGATGTAGGAAAATCAGATACTTTGGGTATGCTTAAACATACTTAATGATGTATCATCTGGTCAAATTTGAATACTAAACAAGAGGCATTTTTCACCCCATCTTGAAACCTCCAAAAATTTGCCTCTTCATCATTCAGGATTTCATAGCTCTGAAGGCAACACTTTCTGTAAGCTGGACTGAGCAGAACACTACATAAGCAAAGAGGTGATTTTCTGCTGAGTGGCCAATCAGTGGGGTAGCTCCTTTAGTCAGAGTAGGTGTTGCCTGACTTGGAGGCAACTGTAGGCTGCAGTATGGCAAATAAGGTACTTTCTCAGCCACGTATTTGGATAACAGTTTATAAAGCATTGTTTGTGTTTCTGGGGATAGGATGCTTTTTCTTAAATGGATGACTTTAAAAAAACCCTGTCTGATTACACCTTAAGTCAATGTTCTTAAAGGATTATCTAATTTTAAAAGAGTGCCTTGGGGTCAGCTATAGTGGCTGGTAGGTAAGTTAGCATGAGGAAAGAGGTTAGTAGAATAAATTAATTCCAATCTAGTTGATTCAGTTCTCTTGGTATCGGTTTGGGAATATTGCGTGATTTCAGTGAAATTTAAAGCAGTTTAACCATTTTCATGACTTGTTTTGCTTTTTTGTCTTTTTAATTTGACCATTTCATGATTTGCTGCACCCACTGACTTGCCATTGTTAGATGGAAACACTCTAGGCAGCTTGTAGGCGCCTAGGAATGTGTAACCAGCTATAATTATGACATGGACTCTAATTTATTTTAACTGTTTTAATCTGTATGTATGATATGGTTCTCAGACTAATCAATATTTTAATTTAACATGCCCTAAAGGATGGAGAACCTGGGATCTAGGCATTTGCCATCAAATCACAATGTTCTATTAAAATTAATTCCCTATTATTTGTTGTTGTCACTTTGTAATGTCGTTTTTGTTGTAGCATTATTGGGTCTTGTATATTTAATTTTGAATATGCTCACCACAGCAAAAGCCCTGTAGTTGAGCTTTTGCAGTGGTGAGGATATTCCTCTTAAATTAGTTTCCTGTTTTGTAAATAGGTTTCAGGGTAATCTGTTAGATGGCATAACTACATGGATGCACCTATTCAATATTTTTGGCAGACACAGCAGGAGGAGTTTGAGTGGGACATACACTGTCCTCCCCCATGAAGCCAGCTGGGTGACCTTGGGCTAGTCACAGCTCTCTTCTGAGCTCTCACAGCTCCACGTGCCTCACAGGGTGTTCTTTTGTGGGGAGAAGAATAGAAAAGGTTTGTCAGCCACTTTGAGTCCCTTTAAATGGGTGAGAAAAGCGAGGTAGAAAAGCCAACTCTTCTTCTTCTTCTAAGTGAACCAGTTTGGTATTGCGAGTGAGCCAATTTGGTCTTGTGGTTAAGCTTTTGGACTCTTGTCTGGGAATCACTAGGTTTGATTCTGCACTCCTCCATGAAGCCAGCTGGGTGACCTTGGGCTTGTCACAGCTCTCTTTCTGAGCTCTCATGGCCCCACCTACCTCACAGGGTGTCTGTTGTGGGGAGCAGAACAGATTTGCCAGATGCATTGAGTTCCCTTAAATGGACGAGAAAAGCCAACTCTTCTCCTCCTCCTCCTCCTCCTTCTGCCATGTTTCTGTGTGCATCTCTAGAAGCCTCAGTGGACCATTTGAGGCATTGAACATGTATCTTTAGCAGCATAAGAACCTGCTGCTAAAGTGCAAGCTACCATCCAAGACATCTGGGGGAGAAGGCACAAAATAGTGCTCGGAGGGAAAGCACTTTTCTGGAGTATCTTTGGAGACTCCTATATGTTGGATGTGGAAATGGTAAGGTGTCAGTTATGTTCAAGGGGGGACCTGCCTCCTAGGCATCTCCAACTGTGGCTGTGGGTTCAGGCCGTAGTAAATAAACAGATGAACAATTCCTGATATTCAAAGATTTCTGTTTCATTTACACAGTGCCTAAAAGCCAGTTCTCCACCATGTTGTTCCTTGAAAACAATATGTAACAAAATAGTACTGAACATTACTGAGTTTAATCTCATAGAATAAAAAGAATGTGTAAACTGATTATGATTTAAGAAAACAACAATAACAAACAATATTTTTCTTACTGTCCAGTGTGGTTCTATTATAATGGAAATTCTTGTATTTTTGTCCCAAATCAAGGTAATTCCATGTTTGTATCTGATGATTAAATACAATCCAACTGTGTGTACAGTGTAGAGTTTGTGCTCTTCGCACTGATTGCTTCCAGAATCTTTAATAAACATGTATCTTCCATCCTCTAGAACAAGGCTGCCTTTCTGAAATTATATTAAAACAAATTTTAAAAAATCAATACTTGCAAGGAAATGATTGATAAACAGAACAAGTGCAGCGACAGGAACCAAAATGTTACATCATGGCATGCTTTTTGCTAGGTTTTTTCTCTGCCACGCTGTCCTCATGTATTTTCACCCAGTTTTCTACGGCCTTTCATTTCCAGTCCCATAGCAGCTAGTTAGCATTTTGTGGGGAACAAGCAAGCTCATTCCTCTTTGGACTAATTTGGGTTCCCCTCCCCAGTTTTTATTTTAAATTCCTCTAGCAGAGATTGTGGTCTTTTCTCCACTCTCTGGTCTTCACTTGGGATCAGAGGGTCCTCCTGAATACCCCAGTCTGCTGACCCTGACCACGGAACAGCACAGGTGTGATCCGTGCCACCCACACAACAGCGTCAATTCTAATTATCCCATGCCACGGCACTTTGAGGTCATATATGAAACTTCCACCTGGGAGCATTCTGGTGTGCCACTGAAAATGCCCCCTTGTAATCCCAAACACAGCTTTTAATCCTGCACAGCTCATCTCCTTGTTTGGGATCTGGGCCCGCTGGTCCACCTGGCATTCACGATTAATGGTGATTACTGGTATTCCTGATCAGAAATCTCTGGATCAGAACTATGGTCCCTCAAAAGCAGATGGAGCGTTCCAGTGGGGAGGGGTGTGGCCACACAGATGTGTATTACCATGCAAATCTATGCGTTCTAGAACCTTTTTATAAAGGCTCTCAATCTTGATTATGGGCCCATGCAAAAAGAGCTTGTATGCTCTTTATGTGGGGATAAGTGCCACATAATTTTTTAAATAAGCAATTGCACTGCCTTATGAATATCCAAAATAGATATATGATTGAGCATTCCTACCTCTAGAATCATGGTTATTTTCCTCGAGCATGTAATTCCATCATCACAACATGGGACACTCTCGGTTAGGATCCTGAACAATCCATCTTCCTTACCACAGTAGTCCTAAAAGTTATGTATACGTACATAGTTGTTTTAGGACAGTCAAGCTAAAACCTCCATCAAAATCAAAGATGCTTCAGCTGCACAGAAGTTATGGAGAAATCTACGGATTACAGTTGGGGCACCATATCTGCTGGGGGTACTTTCTGTCTCCTATTGTGGTTACCTGAAACAGTGGATAATTGTAAACAGGCCTTCTGGTTCTGGGGTCATGTAACCCCAGAACCCATGACCCCAGAACCAGAAGTGCTTTTCTGGCCTCCAGAAGGCCTATTTCAGCCTCCGGAGTGTGTTGGGATAGGTGTGCAATGCCACTAGATGCCTCCCGCCCTCCTCCCAGGCACCCCCTCATTTTAGGATGTGGTCCAGTGCAGTCACGCACCTATTCCAATGCTCTACAGAGGCCAAAATAGGCCTTCTGGAGGCTGAAATAAGCCTTCCAGTTTTGGGTGCTTTTCCCTTATGGTGCCCATGGCGGTGGCTGGGGGGGGGGGAGCTGATCCGGTAACTGTGGTTAACTGAAACCAGTGGATATGGGGGTCCAATTAGATCAATTGATTATGACAAGAAATCAGTACTTTTTTTTTTTTTTTTTTTTTTGTAGCAAAAGTGATAAATAGCGTGAAGGAACATCCCAAGATGTGCTTACCTGAGCAAGGACATACTGACAAAGACCATCATAACTATACCACTTTCCATCAAACGTTTGGACTTGACCATCTCCATAGATGTGACAAGAGCTTTTGCACTTCTTTTCTGTACATTTCCAAGATCCTTCCATACATGTGCTGAGACAAATAAGTGTGGCTTATTAAGAAGCTCTCAACATTTGAATTCCAAACCCAAGTTTCATCCACTTTGGTATCAGGGCCTGGAAATTGGCCGTTTTCAGTCAGGCAGAGGACCAATGGGTACAGAAACCTTCCTACTGCAAAGATTTCCCTCACAGTTGTGTTCCCTCACATTTCCTCAGTGATTCGGAACATCCCTACATCTAGCTTTGGATGGTGCAACAAAATCTTTCACAAAAAATGAGGGACTGTTTTAATCACTTCTCATTTGAAACGGATCCAGTAGCAACAGCTAGTGCAAAACAGAGATCAGGCAGAATAGGGCTTTTTCAGTAGCTGCACTTATTTCACAATTTGCTTGCTTGCTTGCTTGCTTATCAGTTCTGGTCAGATTTAAGAAGATGCTTCTTAAACAATCTTTTTAATCCAATCCTTTAGAGACGGATCTTGCCATACACACCTTCAGTTTTGTATTTGGCTTCATATGGGGTTTGCCCTGGTACAATGCTCCATTCTAATGTTCTACCTGCAGGATCAATAGACTGGCAACCAATATTGGTGAAATATTTCCAACTGTTTCCTTCTAGTTCTGTTTCACACAGCATTATAGTCTTCTAAACTTTAATCCATCTGAGCAGTGGACTTTAAATTGCTACTGATCTTGGAGCAAACTGGGATTTTATCCTTCCTTCCTTCCTTCCTTCCTTCCTTCCTTCCTTCCTTCCTTTTAATCTTTAATGATTAAAATCATGTTAAAATATTTTAAAGTGACTCTACACCACCTTCAGCTTCATCCAGATGTGGGAAATATAGTTCCATTATGGCTGTGTTCTGATATATCCCCCCTAAAATGTGTGATAGACTATCACTGGAAAACCCAGTCCTGGTCTGCCTCCAGAATACTAATATAAATCTGCAGTTAAATCAAAAAGTGCAGTAAACTCGCTGTGAAGGGGAAACGGATAGTCCATACAATTTTAGCTATGAGAGTTTAGTATCACATGGGTTCAGGCAGCCAATTAGGTTTTGAGCTGCATATCCTGGTTAGGCAGCTTCTCGTGGGGTGATTCTTGTTGTTCTTCCTGCATTACACAATACTCCAGTTTAACAAGATGCTGCACAGGGGCTGAGTCCCCAAAAGACTTATTTACTTCTCCACTGTCACTCTACTGTCACTCTTTAAAAGTGCCATGCAAATCAGGAATAAGTGTCCACATGAGGCTGAGGAAAATGCGTGTTTTTAACGCACCTTCCGTCCCCATAGGATCCCTGTTTTCTTTGCGCGCATCTTTTTCTCCCCGCCCCTGCTCTTGTTCATAGGGTGCCAGCGGGAATGGGGAGGGACTGCGCTCGGTGTGGCCACAACCAGGAAGACAATCCGATCAAGTGCAAAGGAGAAACAGCAATCGCCTCTCTGTTCGTCTCCCAGATCTCTCCCCCCCTTAAATGGCTTCTCGTGCTGGAAAACATTCACTCTCACCACTTTCCCTGTTTTTGCTTTCAAAAATCCACCCTGCCCAGCGCACGAGCGCTGACAAGTCCAAAGGAAAAACAGCGATCGGCTCTCTGCCTCTCCCTCCCTTAAATGGCTTCTCGTGCTGGAAAACATTCACTCTCACTACTTTCCCTGTTACTGCTTTCAAAAATCCACCCTGTCCAGCGCACGATCGCTCATTCACTCATCACTTTCCCTATTATCGCTTTAAAATCCACCCCTAGCAATAATCCACCCATTTCACACCTCACAGCGATTGCAACAATGTTGCAATTCTGCGTGATTCTGGCTCTTTAGTTCTGAGCTTTAGAAAGTGAAGCTGCTTTTGTGTTTCTGCTGTGTGTGCAGGCGGCAATCCCCGCCCCTTTTGCCACGGAGCGTCCTCAAGGTAAATGTAGCGAGGAAAACCCGCGACTTACAGAAAGAGCGCTGGAAGAGTTGTTTAAAGTGCATGTATTTTGTCGCGCGATTTCCACGTTTTGTAGCGCTGGAACCTCGTTAAAAACCCTGGCTTGGGGACGCTCAGAGGCAAAAGGAGAGTCTTGGCAGACTTTTTATTCCTTGGGGACAGGCCCAGGGAGAGCTTTCTCCCACATTCAGGTAAGTGTGCACTAAAGGATCTTTAAAGAGGAGGGGGAACACAAGTTCAGTCATCCTGCGTGACAGGAAGATCAAGACTGTGTATTCCATGCGCAGTATAAAACGTGTCTGGACGTAGCCCAGGTGACATGTTTTCCAGCATTAGTGCTATGATTTACTTTCTGGAGCATGCTGCCACCATGGTTCTGTCCACTACACATGTACAGGGTCTAAAACAGGCAGCCATGCATCCGCAGTGGCACTGACATTCACTTCTGAGTGTTTTGTGATGGCTGAATATTCAGAAATGTGCATCACTAAAAAGCCCAAAGAAACTGCCAGCCCATGTGCTGTCTAGCTCACAAGAGATAATGCTGACAGAACAATACTCTACGTTATTGTTTGCTAGTAGGATATTCGGCTGATACCTGGGACTGGCCAAAGTTAAAAGTAAACAACATAACAAAAATCAAGTAGTGGAACAGGATAAAAACATATACACAAGTCTGAGGTATTTGTGGAAAACTCCATTCCTACCCATTTCAAATACAGAAGCTTTTCAAAAGTTAGATTTACCAGGTGTTACATCCAAGCTGAACTGAGCTTCCTTGTTTGTGTTTCCGACCACTGTAGGAACACGGACACGCAGCTGGTGGGATGCACTCACCTTTGGCACTCCGAACCAAGCCTAGGGGACAGTAGCACCCAGGTCTGCAGGGCAAATCAGCCTGCGTAAGATATGCACAAAGTAAGGATGAGGATTATCTAATATATCCATATATATATGGATCACAGATTTGGAGGAGAGAGAAAAGGTCTAATCTCCATCTTAACTCTGTGATTTCCAACAGCAATAGAACACCTTTGCTTTGCAAAATATAATAGAGAATTGACAGAAGAAGGAAGGGACATCTTGCTTTATCTTCGCTTAACAGAATACAGTAGTGTGCACCTATGTACCTGCAAATTCCACTGTTGATTAGGGATATGCATGAATATTTGAATGCATTCAAAAGTCAATCAAATTGACCCATTTTTGACATTCAAATTTGAATTGAATGTCCTTAAATTTGAATTTAAAGATTCAATTCGAATTTCAAATTTCAGATCTATTCGTTCAAATTATTTGGACATTCGTATGTACACAGGTTCATACATGATGTGTACTTGAAGATCTGAATCTCTCCCTCATCCGTACGCATTTCTACAGATCCACAGAGGATGAAAACGGGTTGCATATGGGATAACTGCGCGATGCATACGCATGTGTATGGATGCGTATGGATGTGTACGGACCCGGGGAAGATGCATGTGGGCATCTACTAATGTCGTTGACATTCGTAAGTACAAATACGAATGAAAATTTGAACAAATAGATTCAAATTTACTTAATTCGAATCGAATTT
Organism: Aspidoscelis tigris stejnegeri; assembly: GCA_023333525.1. NCBI lineage: Eukaryota > Metazoa > Chordata > Lepidosauria > Squamata > Teiidae > Aspidoscelis > Aspidoscelis tigris. The sequence continues at coordinate 76,146,803 of JALMGA010000005.1, read as the reverse complement.
GAATTTTTGGGTATTCAAATCGAATTGACACTGTTGACGCATCTTCATTACATTCAAAGTCCAGCCAGTTCTACCAAAAGAGAATGCTGTGTAGATTAGCCAGTTGCTTGTGGGAAACAAGACACTCGAGTTGTGAGGACTTTGATTATGAAAACAATATGGCCACACCTCCACTTGCAGTTGGGGGCACCCACCACTGCCCATGCCAGTACCCATTGCTGGCATGTCTCCATGCACGGTAGCAGTAGGAGCTTTGGGGACACTGCACTGCCTCGTTTATGGGTATGATCACTGACAGAAGCACCCTTGCTACAGGGTGTGATTTTGCACCCTGGAGTCACTTTCATCTGTCTGTGCAAAGATGTCTCCTCACTAAAAAATGAAGATGGAGGAAGCACCTTTATTAGGAGTGATTGCTGGTGCTTTTCTGTTGTGCCTCCTAAGAAACTGCCTTGCCAGGTAAGTGGAGACCCAGCCTAAATCTCCCCCACAATCAGGGCTATATTGACATCAGTTTGGTGTAGTGGTTAAAGAGCCAGGTTCTTATCTGGGAATACCGGGTTTGATTCCACCCTCCTCTATGAAGCCAGGTGGGTGACTTTGGGCTAGTCACAGCTCTCTTCTGAACTCTCACAGCCCCACCTAACTCATAGGGTTTCTAGTGTGGGGAGAAGAATAGAAAAGCTTAGTCAGCCGCTTTGAGTCCCCTTAAGTGGGTGAGAAAAGTGGGGTAGAAAAGCCAACTCTTCTTCTTCTTTGGTCATGATCACACCTTCGCTTTAAGCCTTCTTCAGTCCATCTTCAGATCTGACGGCTCATACCTCTTCATTTCTATGGCCCTGTCCCCAAAAGACTTATTAGTCCCTCTCGGCTTCCTCTGCCGTCACTCTGTTATAGCTGACTTTAAAAGTCCCCTCCACTTCCGGAATAAGCGTCCCCATGGTAGCCACGATCTAAACGGACTTTCCGTCCCCATGGTAGCCGTCTTCTCTTTCCGGGCATCTTTTCCCCCCCGCCCCCTCTCTTGTTAAAAGGAAAAATAGCCAGATCTCCATCTCCTGAAATGGCTTCCCGCCCCTAGCAAAGGCAGATGATCGCTCATTCATTCACTTTCAGCACTTACTTTCACTCAGTTCTCTGTTAGAAAAGGCTTTCTGCCCCGGCAAAGTCAGCGGCTGCAGGCATCAGCAGCGCGATCCTTCGCTCATTCTCTTTTAAGGCTTTCACAGATCACTTGATAACAATGTTTCAATTCTGAGCAATTCTGGCTCTTTTTACAAAGGAAAGGAAGCGGACCTGCTGCATTTCTCAGATGTGTGAATGCTTTTTGGCTGTGTGTGCAGGCAAGCAATCCCCGCCCCTTTTGCCACGGAGCGTCCTCAAGGCAGATATAGCGAGCAAAACCCACGAATCGCCGAAAGAGCGCTGGAACTCTTCTTTAAAGTGCACGTATTTTATCGCAGGTGTGTCACTTTCCTAAGCTCCCTAAGCGCCTTGTAAAGCCTGGAATGGGGCCGCTCAGAGGCAAAAGAAGAGTTCCAGCAGACTTTCAATTGCATGGGGACAGGGCCTATCTGTTTTATTTGTGGACTTTCCACCCTCCATTTGGACTTTCCTGATTGAAAGCTTCACAAATAAAATGGGTAGAAACAAAAAGGTGTGAGCAGTCAGATCTGAAAAAGGACTGAAGAAGATTTAAAGTGAAGGTGTGACCACGTCCTTTATTGCTACTTATTATGCTCATTGTATGCACTTCCTTTGGGATTTTCATGATGCTTCCAGGTCACCTCCCATCTTCCCACCAACAATGCCAAAGACCGCACAGCCTCCACAGTATGACAGCATCCTTATGCTCCCAGTGCATCCTTTTGCCCATTCAACTTACAGACAAACCAGGCATGTTCAGGGCGCTGCATGTTTTGTCAACTCTTCTTTTCGCTTTTGGATCAGAACAAGTGATAAATTCAGCACCACCTGTACAGTTTACTGAAAAAGGAGGTAGAATTGGGTTATAATGTTGAGATAGCATATTTCTCTTTTTTATGAAAAGAAAGTACAGCAGACAGGCTCAGACAAACATACTGCAGCTTACTAAACCAGACGTGGGATTTCCTTCAACCAGTCCTGGCTCATTGGTTCTTTGCTCTTCTGCTCTTCAAGCAAGGAAAGGAAAGGACCTCTTCTAAGATTGTTTTTAAAACGCTTTGCTGCAGTATGACCATTAATTCTGGATTCCCGGGGAAATGGTACATGCCCTATTGCATGTTGTTCCCCTCATTTGCCCAAAGGATATCCAACAACTATGGACACATCAACTTACTTTGGAAGGTGCTGTATTTCCACACAAGGTGACAGCAGGCACCCCACTGTGAGCATGCCACCCATTTTGGGGCATGCCATGCCTTTGTTGCATAGCACAACTTCTTGTCCTCACTGCAGGCAGCTCGCTTTGCGGCTTCCAACAATCCCTCCATGATCCAAAACGGAGACGCAGAACTACTTTTCAGAGCAGCAGTCATGGACCTTCCCCCAAACTATCTCCACTGCAAAGCCCCCGTCTTACCATGTACCATCTGCAAATGTTTTATACATTTATCATATCTAAAAATTCAAAGTGGTTTCCAATAAATTCAAAAGCAAGTCAAAAGCAATTAAAACAACAATGTATAAAAACAATAATATCATCAGTGCAAACTCCAGTGATGTAGCAACCTAACCCTGAGCTACAGATATTCACTACTGCAAAAGCTTTTCATGGATTGCATACAACTCTCTTGCCTCATTTCTGAGTATAGAGCTGATAGGAAGTACACTATTGTGGGAGCACACTATTGCACATAAGGGTTTGGGGGGGGGGAGTATGAATAAGGGAGTATGAATAAGGCTCAAGTTGATATCCTTTCCAGATTCATACAATGAGAAGTATCAGCAGTCACCCTCTGAGTGATGGACAGAGACCTGACCCCCAAAGCTTGTCAGGTTTTAATTTTTCTTGAATTATGCAGCGGATCAGAACATAGTTAAGGGAGTGTGAAAATGAAGCTAGGTTCTCACCTGACTTACTTGGCCTACAAAAATAAATCCTGCAAAATAAATAAATCTGGAGTTCACCCTACTATTATTTGCAGGAATCTTCTAGGGAAGATTATATTTGTGATAGATATGTTTTAGGAGGATCTCTTCTGGGAGAGAATCTCCTTCATGGTCTCTAACAGGGAAATGGAAGAACAAAACAATAGCTCAAACTATACTGAGATGATGGGGCAGTTATATATAGAACCCCAACCTATTGTTACAACTTCCCAGCTCTTTCTAGGACATAGAGAGGCATCAAGATGGTAACCTGCTCAGACCTGTGTGAGAATCATTTGCTTTAGGCTGCGTATTTATTTTCCGCACAGGAGAACTTACCAGGGGTTAAACCAGAAGGATTATGGCAGAGTAATTGTCCTCTTCTACAAACACTGTGGGAGAGAGAGAGAGAGATTGTGGATCATGCCAGAAGGACAGCCAATGCATAGTGAATGCATGCCACCATATGCCAAGAAGGTCTGGAGCACAGTGACAGCACTTGGCAAAACCCACTCTCATAAGCATTCTGTTTGAAGAGTAGGAAAACCTACTCTGCAAATATTGTGTGGGCTAGGTTCACTCTTGCCACTGTACACAACGGCTGAAACCTGACAGCATTTTGCCAAGGCCATTTCTGGAGCCTGGCAAAATGGTGCAGCATGGAAACTTAGGCTGCATCTGCATAGGGCTGCTGGTCCATGCTAGCATCTCTCAAGGAAGGCATAGCCTCCCAGCAGAATACCACATCTTCATGGAATCAGTGTTGGACTGGCCTATGGGACAAAAATGGTGCCATAGACATTTCCAAAGCATTCCTCAGTGGTAGGCCAAACCAACGCTAACGTGGAGAGTAGCAAGTGCTTGGGCCAACCTGCCAAGCATAAGGAGCCCTGTGCTGTTTTGTCTGGTTCCCAGAAATAGTGCCAGAAGTGCATAACATCTGGATATCTGGCTAAAAAAAAAAGCCCTAAAAATGGAGGTAGGTAACTTCAGTTCCAGCCTCCAAGGTTAAGTTGCCAGCCCCTTGTTTGGGACCTAGTCTTCTCCTGATCATGGGCGGGATTTCTCAGTTTGGCTCAGGATTGCACCTTCACAGCATAGGATGACACATACTTTGAAAATCTTAGACACCAGGGAACTTTTGCTCACCAGCGGCAAGGCTCACTGCCTGAAAAGAGTACTATCTGCTCTGCTCCTCTGCCAGAGAAAGTGCTCTGGCCCAGGAGTGATCCCTGCTTCACTTCTCCTCATACCACAGATTAAGCAATATGATAGTGTTTCAAGTATCTTCTGGTCATCTTTGACTTCACATCACATTTCCAGTTCCGTCCTTGCTGAGGCTCAGCAAAAGGGACCCTTCTGGAGCATTTGGCTACCTGCTAAGCTTGGTATTTATTGACAATGAAGTCTACGGGCTTCACAATGAATCCTTTCCAGCAGTACTCATAGAAACACTACTGAAAGTGACGACCTGCCAAAATGGGCCCTCCTGGGAACTTTGAAAGCTAGAAAAGTTCCCAGCCTTTGGAATCGGTGTCTAGAAATGGACAGATGTGAATTGTCTGAAATGCGGATGGCCCTATCCTGTCCCAGTGCCATCCTGTTGCGGTGTGAGATGGGTTGTGTATCCTGAGCCAGAGCATCCAAACCTGGCCCGGGATATGGGAGAGTGGGGTAGAAGTGCTGAAATATCCAAAATCTTTGATCTCAGTCTGAATAGCATGGGTGGCTCTTCTTGATTTCTTTACCAAGGGCCCCTTCTACCCAAGCTATGCCTCTTGTTCACAGCACTTGCATTTATTTGCAAAAATATTTTATTCATCCAAACTTACTTACTCATTTATTTATTTAGATAGCCTAAAACCTCAGTTATGATTATGTGTATTTGTATCTGGGCACACATGCATTTATCACATTCTACACAATGTTTTGAAGTATCACAAGTTGTCCAACCTATGCCGTTCCTGACTAGGGATGCCCACAGATGTGTTTTTTGGCATTTGATTTGTAACAAATCAAGGGCCTTTTCTCACATGCCGCCGAAAACAGATCTAACAGATCCGTTTTCTGGCGCAACGTTTTTAAAGGGGAAACCACTCTAAACAGGAACAGTTTCTTGGAGACCCCGCGCGTATGCACATGCGCGGGGCTGTGGCGGCAGGGCCGGATTTGGAAACAGTTTGGGGTGGGTGCTGTGCGAGTGCACACAGCACCCATCCCAAACCGGCCCTGCCTAGCTGTCAGAGAGGCAGAGCGCATGCTCTGCCACTCTGACAGGTGGGCGTCCTCCCCATTGGCCAGCTACCCTCGCAAGGCTTCCTGGGAAATGTAGGCAATGGCGCGCCTAGACTCAATGGACGCTGGCCCTGCTGCTCTCACAGTCGCCCCACCAGCGACCAGGTAAGAACCCCCAAAGCCATGGCCCTTTCTCTTCCGAGGGGAAAGACACAATTGGCTGTGAAACCTTGGAGGGGGGGCAGGGGGTTTCTACTTTGGCTTCCCTGGCAAAGATAAGGGGTCATGCCCGCTTTTCTTGCCAGGGCAAAGCCAGGGAGGGTGGCAGCCGGCCACACCATGGCCAGCTGTCAAACAGGGAGCACGTGCCAGCAATCCGGCTTTTCCCCCTCCGGTGCGGAAACGTTAGTTTCCAAACGGTTTTCAGGGGGAAAGCCAGATGTAAGACCTGATTTTTTCAGGTCTTACATCTGGGTAGGATTCGGCGGCAAAACCGGTTTAAACAACCATTTTTGCCTGCCGAGACGCGGACGTGGTGTCCTCAAAGGGACCCTAATTGGGTTCCCCGTGCGGATCCCATGTCCAAATCCTTCCCCGAACAGGCTCTTAATCCGTTTTTACAGCCTGTGCGGAAAGGCCCCAAATGTTAGAAAATTCGTATTCATATGAATTGACCCTTTCAAATCTGGTAAAATTCTATTATGTACACATGTATTTGTATGAATATCTGATACAAACGAATATGTATCGAATACGAAGGAATATGTATCAGATACGAACAAATACATATCTGATACGTATCCAAGATACGTATTCAATACATAGCATGTAACAAATCCACTCTGAAAGTGTCAAATCTGACCCGAATCCACTTTTAATCCGGTCTCGATCCATGTTGAATGCACTCCGGATCTGTTTCAGATGTGACTGGCGCAGCCACTTTCCCAACTCCCCAGTTTAACAAATGTCCAAACTACTCGCACGACTGTCCAGAAACATTCGTATTCGTACAAATATCAATGCACGAATAGTGTAACATTTGATTTGTGTATGAATGTCTGAATTCATACAAATTCAAACGAATAATAAATGTTACAAATATTTGTGCACATCCCTATTCCTGACCAGACAGCAATGAAGCTCTAGGGTGTTTTTCCACTGTCACTAAAAGTACCCATTAAGTACCCACTAATGGGTACATAATGGCATTTTTGTACCCATTAATGGGTACTTAATGGGTACTTCTAGTGACAGTGGAAAAACACTCCTAGGCATCTATTTCAGCTAAGCAGTATATATAATATAAGGAACAGTTTGTCCTCTGTCTGTTTGCATCAGCAGATCTACCTACCATATATAATCATCCAGCTGAATATTTTGTTCTGCCATTAGTACTTCATTATCCAGGTAACAGTCACACATATCCTGCTCCACACACATTCCTTTGCTATCTGTGTATCGGCCTTTAGGACAGACGCAGCCGTCTACTGGAGTATTTTCTACATCGCAGCTCAAATCCCTTTCCGCCAAGGAACGGCAAGATGTGTTACAAGCTTTTACATTATACTGAAAAATCTTGCCCTCTTCACAATCTTGTTCTGTGAAGCAGAAAACAGCAGGACACGTGAGGCACCTCTTCTTGGCGCTTTCCAGATTTTACGAAAGGTTTTTCATCGAAGCAAGAGATAATAGGCTTAATTTGCTGCAGCACAAAAACTGCATGGATGTTAGGCAGGATTTGCCTGATCAATACCCTGACTGATCTCTGGCCTAAATTTGCACTTAGGCCTCTGGTACAGCTCTGGTGCAGAATACCTTTCAATGGCTACTTTCAGGCTTCGGGGAAAGCAGGATGCTTCTAAGGCCATTTGCTGGGATTCGAGAGCAGGAAAAGGCTTGTCCTTGTCTCTGCTTGAGATGCCCATGAGCATTTGTTGGGCCACTGTGTGTGGTGAGACGCTGGACTAGATGGGCTGTGGACCGATCCAGCAGGGCTTCTCTTATGTTCTTACGTTCTAAGGTAAGTATCTGATCCCAGGGAAGAGGAAATGGCCAGAGTTGACTAGTGCTCCAAGTGCAAGTTCTAGTCAACATTGGTTAACTGCTCTCCTTTCCTGTCCAGGGAGGGAGAAAATACCCCTGGAGTGAGTTATGGGGTGCCAGCAACCGCACCTGGAAGGTAACTGTGAACAGGCCCGTATCTCACATGAAATTGGCTTACCAACATGAGTATCATTTTTCCACTGCTATTCCAGAAAGAAACAATTTGCAGCTGTTTTCTTGTTTCCTGATACTGGCCAAGAGTGGAGGGATAGGTAGCCCTATTCAGGGTCCCAAATGATCTCACCCAAAGGTGTTACAAACGGGTGAAACATGTCTGGAACTCGGTAACATTCTGTGGGACATCTGCACACTTCTTTTTCTTCAGTGAAACAAAAAATGTAAGATCTGGTGTAACTGTTGCCTTCAAGACTACAGTTTCAAAACCCTTACAGTTTGGCCAGATGGTTTCTGTAAACTTAAAAGCACTTTCTCATCTTACCACAAATGCCTTTTCTCCAGTCAGTTATATGTATTCCATGTTCTGCGCATGCCTTGACGTAGTTTCCCAGGGCTGTGCACAAGCAATCTTTGACTTTTTCACACACACAAGTCGATAAGAGACATCTCTAAAAGGCAAGCAAAAATATCAATACCTTTTCTTGATATCTAAAAGGACTATTTTATCAGTGCAAGAAACATTGCTGAGACACACAAAGTAATGTGAAGGACTAAAGATTTATACAGTGAATTAAAAAAATAAATGGAGCTACTAATAAAATTGTGGTTATCCTTGGTGAAAATTAGTCCTTACTTGTTCATGTGCTATCAAGATACCCTCCATTGCATGACTCATCTAATCCTGCATTGTTCTCACAGCAGTAACCAGTTGAATATGGAAACCATCAAGCAGGGCATAAATACTAACTTTTCCTCACTCACTGGTCTCCTCAATAAAGAATTAAAGGTGTAGCCACAGCCTGAGAGAGTACATAAACAAAGTGACATGTTTTCTTTCAGTGTTAAATAACTCAGGAAATTCACCTTTGAGATAGATAATGTGGAAAGAAAATTACTGGTCACTTTGCTGAGGTTTTCCCTTGCTCTGAAAGTGGACAGAAGCTGGATTTAACCTTAAGTTTGAACACAGCCCAAGTTCCATTCCTCATGGTTGGTACCCATCCCAGGTATTAGGAAACACTAAGGCTGTGTCCCCATTTAAGATTTGAAGAGCTTTCAATTTGTTTTCAAAGCTGAACATTCCCAAAGGATCAGACGAATCCACAGTTTCTGAGGATTAAAGTTCCCAGAACACAGATTGTCTGAATCAAAAGAACTCTCGCTGTGGAATTTAGAAATAATCCTCATTATTTGTTAATGGGGACACGCGTGGTTGTTTGGAGGTGTGAAAGCATGATTTAGGGGTGTTCTATTCACTTTCCCCTGAGCCATTGATAAGCCAGGATTTCCCCTCCATTTCCCTGACTGTTTGCTAATGAGGTCTGGCTGCACTGTGCCATTCAGCACTTCATCTCTCCTTTCAGCTCTAATGAGGGAGGGTGGGAGGAGTCCTATTGCCTTTTGGTTCCCACCTGAACCTCAGATTGGCAGCTTCCCTCCTGGGGGTTGTGAAAGCGTGTCGGCTCTTCAAAGGCTGTGAGTCCCTCCCCTTTTCTCCCTCTCCCCATTACGTCAGGCTTGGCTGAAAGTGCGAGTGAAATGTGTCTAGGGATCAGACAATACAATGTTACAAGCTATTAGACCATAGCCCTGGGAGGGTCTGATTTTGCTTAGACAGCGATCAGAAAGACTTTAAAATGCCCGCCATTAGTGCATTGCCAATGATGTGCAAAGCTGGTGCCTACTCTGTCCCTCCGACTGGCAAAGAGGGACTCTTTTGCCAGTGATCCTGATCCTGCTTTCCCCTCCTTCCTGCCACCCATGCTTTTGCCTGCTTTTTTTTGTCCCTCCAATTGGCAAACCCCTACACTGTATTGAGGGACTTTATCAAAGTCTTTCTGAAAAGCCCTTACCGAAACAAAATTTTAAGTCCATAGCATCCACCTTTCAATTGACTGAGCTCTGTCATTATGGCCAATGGACTTACCTTGATCTTACAAACCACGTAAAATAAACAAACACTTTTCAGATTGAACCCAGAAAGAAAGGTCACTGGAATGCACTCAATGGCTGACGCAGACAAGCTACCTGGCAGAGCTGAATCAAGTAATGCTTCCACTTAAATAAATGGAGCAATTACTGCAGACAGAAAAGCTCATTATATTCTTTATGCTTCTTCCTTCATACCACAAGAAATCAACAAAATCTGCTGTAAGGAAACTTGGCTTCTCTTAATGTTCAGCTGAAATGAATTTTTCTGTACCTCATAGTAGGTCTTGTGGTCTACAGTAGAATGCCCAGAAGCAAATACTCCGTGGGGATCATTGAGTAGTGCACAGTTTTCCTTTGCAAATCTTTCTGTGATTAATGAAACCAAGATGGATATTAGTTTCTGAATACAACACTCTCATCCACTACTCCCTAGTGCATCCTTTGTAAATTATACGGCTGCTTTGTGATTTTGTTTTCTTTTGTTTTTTTGAAAATCATATATCTTTTTTTCTGGAATGTGAGAGACAAACTACACTTTACTTTACTCCTTAATTTAGTTTGCAGCTACTCCAAGAATGTGTGGTGTGTGGTGTGTGTGTGTGTGTGTGTGTGTAATAAGACCTGTTGGGGAGCACAGCATATTATGGATTTGCACAACTGTTTTTTTTTCATTAAAATCAAATCAAATATCCAAACATTCGTTTTGATTTGAACGTTTAGAATCCGAGTGGAACAAAATCTGAATCAAATCCAATACATTTGGATCTACTCATCTGAATGTTAGATCTGAATCTGAAGATACGAATATCGACAACATTCCTATGTGTTATATGTATCTGTATGCATTTCGTACCCATCCTGTTTTATACCTGTACGCATCCCATTTTCATCCTGTACTGTCAGCACAAATGCGTACAGATACATATGAGATTCATACATATATGTATGTGATACATATGAGATTCTGCACATTCAAATGTCTCAAATTATTTCGAAGTATTCGAAATTCATTCGGATGTTTAAATTCAAATGTGTAGACATTCTATTCGAGTTTGAATGTCCACATTTGATCGAATTTGGTTGAATTTTGAATGTTTTAGAACATTTGTGCACATCCCTACAGCATACAGGGAGGGGAAGACCAATCCTCCCGTACTCATCCAAGACAAAATTTACTCAGTGCTCTAAGGGCACGGGATCTGCTCAACTCTGCTCCCCAAAAACTCCCCACCCTGCTCTAAGCCTCTTTAGAACGCCGTAGGCAGCAAATGGATGTAGGTGTTATAGCAGCACTTAACTCCACCCTGCCAGCTGGGTTTGTGTAGGAGAGTGCACTTGAACCAGGAAACTACCAGGTGAGAGTCCGACACTCTAGCCACAAGAGTGGACTTGCTCACAAACAGAACCATATTATAAACAAGTCTATTGAGGGTGCATCATAATCAGGCACAGGCCCAAAGATGACTTTTATTGTCTGCACTCCATCTGAGATCAACTGGAAGTCAGCAGGAGATGTTCATATAGGGCACTGAACTAGATCCATAACCTTTAGTGTGCAAGGTAAATGGCTTTATAGGAAAATGCTGTGCTTCATCCTAGGCTACCGAGTTTCACCTGAAGATTTTGGAAACTAAGCAGACAATAAGGCTTAGCAATTAGAACTGTGTCAGTGAATGCTTCTGATCAATAAGTACCGTTTTCCTTCCTTGTCACTAGATGCCACCATTACTCCACACACCTTCGCTGTACAGCGTGTGCATTTTGGAAGATGAGTTATTCTTATCCAAACAAAAAGTCTAGCCCTTTGGGCTGAAAAGGCATCTTGTAAAATTTAATATCTCTCAACTAATATAAATAAAGAACAGTACTGTGTTTTGGAATATGAGGCTCTAGGATATTAAATTTCCAAGACAATTCATATTCCCATTGCTAGTCAAATCAATATCTTCTACTGGCATTTAGGATGCACTCATAGCAAGCAAAAAAAGAAAGAAAAGAAAAGAAAGCAGCTTAAAAGCATTTTAGGGAGGTAGTATAAGACAGGTGATCCCATCTTTAATCGACCTGTAATGTGCTGTAGAGGTGTGTTTTCTGGACTTTAATGGGCTTTGGAGGTGGAATGAACACCAGGGCCATCTCTGAGCTATTGCTGAAATGTCTTTGAGGTACTTTCGTTCTTCTGATGTACATGAATGCAGGCAAAGACATATTGTTTAGTATTATCCAAGGCATGCATTATGCATTACCCACAGTTAAATTGATAGATGCATATTATGTATGTTGTATCCTGCTTTGAGACCTGGGCCCTTTCTGCACTTGGCCTTATTCCGGAATATATCTTGGATATGGCTCTGTTGTCCGTATGCTAATGCAGACGATGGCAGGCCTCATCTGGGATCTGCAATAGTCTACACTAGCAGGCAGATAGCAGGCCTCTGTTCTGAGATATATTCCAGAATAAGGCCAAGTGCAGAAAGGCCCCTCCTGAGGCATAAGTGTCAGGAAATATAAACAAACGGACAAATAGACAGACAGACAGACAATTATTGCATCTAAGGGTGCTTCCGCATTGACCCTTTAATACCCATTAAGACCACATTTTAGACAATTTGGAAAACCGTGTCCGCACAGTGGAACCCATTAGCAACACATTGGGAAAGCCGCTTCTGCATTGATGTGTCTCTAATGGGTGCCCTTAAACCTATTTCCCAGAAGACTACCTAGAATGTGGTCTTAATGGGTGTTTTCGCACAGTGAAAAGGGTCCCTAACTTGGCCCTTCCCCGGCCCGTCATGGTTGGCTCCTCCGGAGCTGAGCATGGCGAGCCGGGGGACTCCAATTTCGGGACTCCCCCTCACCCCAGAAGTGGCGTAACATTCAATTTGAGTTTGAATGTCCTAATTTGGGCAAATTCGGGCAAATTTTGAATGTTATGAATATTCATGCATATCCTTGAATATTCATGCGTATCCTTATTGTTAACAGCTATGGGTTGATTTTCCACTGGCAGGTATAAAAGATCAGCTACCATACTAGGAGGTTCCCTTCCACATACTGTTGTGGTCCAACTGCGTCCCCCCCTTAGACCACACCAGTATGTAAAAGGGAGGTTCATCGTATGCTTGCTGGTCAACCACAGTGTAAAGATGAGGGGAAAGATAATTACCTTTTTTATTATTATTCTAAGGGAACATAGTGATATCTCTATTCATCGAGCATTTTACTGAACTGCTGCAGCATTTATGTATTTCCAGTGTGTGAATATACTTAACGACCCTTCGGTCACCAGCTTCCTTTTCATGTCAGCTGTGGGATTCAGGCCCATCGTCGGCACTGAGCTTCGTCTCTTGTTGGATATGCTTCAAAGCTGCCTCAGCTTTTCGCTTTTTAACCATGAGCCAGTTATCCTCTGAGTGCTGAATATAAATAGAAGTATTGTTCACTTCTTGAAGGACAAATAGTTTCAAGTCCTTCTGGAAGGCATTCAAGTGACGTTGAAAACTTTCCTTCTGGCTTAGGCTATTTATCTGCATGAACTCAAAACATGCTCTTAAGAGCTGATTTCAGATGTTCTACATCTACTCCAGTATTAGAAGAAGGAGCTTTAAGGCCACATTTTTCATCATAAGAAATTAGATGTTCCACCATAAATGGTGAATCCTAGCTTGTTGTGGTTTAATCATACCAATCAGACAGAGGTCAGTCTTGTTCCATAATAATAATAATAATAATAATAATAATAATGAAGAAGCAGAAGAAGCAGAAGCAGAAGCAGAGTTGGCTTTTCTACCCCGCTTTTCTCACCCATTTAAGGGGACTCAAAATGAGGGACTCAAAGTGGCTGACAAAGCTCTTCTATTCTTCTCCCCACAACAGAACACCCTGTGAGGTAGGTGGGGCTGTGAGAGCTCAGAAGAGAGCTGTGACTAGCCCAAGGTCACCCAGCTGGCTTCATGGGGGAGGGTGGAATCGAACCAGGTATTCCCAGATAAGAGTCCGGCTTCCTAACCACTAGACCAAACTGACTCACAGTATCCTTTATTAGATGGACCCACATCTTCTGAATGATTACCTTTTTCTATGCTGGTACATGAAGGAAACCTAGGCTTAGGACATGGCATCAGTTCCCAGGAGCTGGCAAATGCCTCTGAGTTCACTTCTTGGATGTTCTGGCTGGACATAAAATCATCCTCTGCTTTGTTGTTGAATGAACCACAGAGCCCTGAAAATTTATAACATCATTTCGGATGATTCGTAAGTGCTATGTCGAATAAGAATAACAGATATTTCAGTGAGATTTTTACAGATAGTTCAGTCCAGCTTTCTGTCCAGAGCAAAAACAATCCTTTTACTGGTCAAAACAGCTATGCAAAACAGTTGCCCAGGCCCCATTAAAAATGGAACAGTTTTGACGAAAGGTGCAAATGTGTAAGTGTGTTCCTAAGCTGCTGTTTTAAGTATCTTAACATGATTCTGGCCATAGTTCTCCATGTGATCTGAGCTAATAGGGGAGATCAATATATTCCAGTAACGTACTATTTTTCTGGTTAGAAAACATGCATTTTTAGTGGAATACAAGAAGTTCGTAACTCTCAAGTTCATCTGTTAGTATATCTGACTGAACACCTATTTTGGAACTTTGAACATACAGTACAGTGGTACCTCAACATACAAGTGCCCTGACATACAAGTGTTTTGAGATACAAGCCGCCGAGCGAGTGATATTTTGCTTTGAGATGAGAGCAAGATTTGAGATACGAGTATGTAAATACAGTACAGTACATAACAAAAACAACTGAGGTGGTGTTTTGGGAGCTGGAATGGATTAATGGGAAAATTGCTTTGAGATACGAGCGATTTGACATAAGAGCAAGGTTACGGAATGAATTAAACTCGTATGTCAAGGTACCACTGTATAATTATACTAGCAGCATGGAAGCTAATCCCTCTTTCTGCTGAACCAGGAGCCATAAAATCGATCCTAATGATCCCCTGGGAATTAATATGCATAATATAACATAAACCCTGGATGAAGATGGTTTCCATTGACAGAACTGGATCAAGGATTTCTGAAGTGTGACTTTGGCTCACTTAGGCTGCATTCACATGCAGAAAAATGAAGGGGCAGAAAAACTTCGTATTGGTGGTACTTGTTTTTACAGTTCATTCCCATTCCATTTCCAATCCACCAACAATGTGCTTTTGAAGTGCATTTTCTGGCCTTTTAATGTGCATTACTGGTAAGATGAGCACAATGTGCTCCCTGGTAGTGTCTCCTATGGGCATTAAAAACAACAACCTTGTGTGTGAACACAGCCTTAGTGGGTTTTCTGCACTCAGCTTAGATTTGTATTAGGAATGGGGGATGTGCATGAAAATTTGTAACACTTGTTATCTGTACTAATTTGGACATCTGTATATGAATCAAATGTTACAAAATTTGTACGTTGACATTCATATGAAGCTTCAGAACATTCATGAAACAGGGAGGTGGGAAAGCGGCTGTGCCAGTCACATCTGCAACGGATCCAGAGTGAATTTGACATGGGGTGTTTTTCCACAGTCACTTAGTACCCATTTTAGCTCCCATTAAGGACCCATTTGGGTGAGAGCTGGATGACCCCATTTCCACCATGGCACCCATTAGGAACACATTTGTTTTCGCCGCGCCTCAGGAAATCCGGATCATATGGGTACTTTTTGGGCTTTAATCCGGATTTTCTGGGGTCTTCAGCCAGAAAATCCGGATTAAAGGGAGCCTGTTTCCACGTTAGTTTGGCAATGGGGTCTAGAGGAGGCGGGGGGGGGGGGAGTCCCAAAACCTAAGCTTTGAAGTCATTTTGAAGTCACTTCAAAGTTTACTCTGAAGATCAGCACAGACTTCAAAGACGCTCCAGAGCTATTCTGCACAGACTTCGAAATGACTTTGAAGTGACTTCGGAGCCGCTTTGAAGATTGCACCCCCTATCCCCCCAAACACCTGGGGCAACAAGCAGACCCCTCGTGGGTAGATCCAGATTTCCAAATGGGTGCTCCGGTGTTTCCACAGCAGGGAGGCTAGCACCAATTGCTAAGCCACCCATGGAAACACATTAGGTACTTCCCTTAATCAGGATCTAGTAGATCCGGATTAAGGGAAGTACCCATTCCCTAGATCTGGATCTTCTTAGATCCGGATTAAAGGAGTGCGGTGGAAAAACACCCATGGTTTGAGAGCGGATTAAAAATGGATTCAGGGCAGATTTGATGCTTTCAGAGTGGATATGTTATAGGAAACGTATCAGATACATATCAGATATGTATGCATTAGTATCAGGTATTTGTACAAATTCATACAAATACATTCGTATAAAGTAGAATCCTTCCACGTTCGAAAGGGATCTATTTGAACGAATACTAATTTTCTTACATTCGATTCAATATGAAGCAAATGCAAAAAAGCCCA
Source organism: Aspidoscelis tigris stejnegeri (assembly GCA_023333525.1). Lineage (NCBI taxonomy): Eukaryota > Metazoa > Chordata > Lepidosauria > Squamata > Teiidae > Aspidoscelis > Aspidoscelis tigris. The sequence goes on along the minus strand of JALMGA010000005.1, from coordinate 76,130,899 downwards.
TCCCTGTTAGGAACACTTCAACATCAGTCTGCAGCACATTAGTGTGGATCTCTGAGGCCCAACCCACTGCTGGTAATCTCCATCTGCATTAGATGGAGCTTAATCCATATCAGAGGGAGGGCTGATCTGGATCTTTGGTAGATATCAACATTGAGGTCTACTGGCAAAACAGATGGCCCTAATCTGAAATTCAGAGGTGTGAATGCACTCATATACTGTTTAATAAATGAAATCCTATTGAGCCATAAAGTACATGCACTGTTTGCTGAAGAAACTTACCTCCTGTATTTGAATATTTTTTTGGTGGAAGTGAGGCATAGAGCTGCATAGTTGGGGCAGTCTGAATTTGTAATTTTAGGCCAAAATATAATTCCACTACAATGAAGGATGATAGCCTGAAGATGACCACTGTATCTATGGAAAATCATATTTGCAGAAGTTATTGGCTTGAATTTCAGTTTCTGTTCTTACTTTCATAAGCAACAGAAGAGTGTTCATTTACCTGAAGCGTAATAATCTTTATGCTTTATCTTGTTGTTGAAGAAGGTACCATTACTATAGAATTCATATCTGTCTGCTGCAACAGACTTAACAAAAATGGATATCGGTTTATAGTTCCATACATTTCACAGCTGGAGTCACATAAGGCAAAACAGGGTTAGCAAAAATGTCAAGTTTTGTTTCTTGCTTAATTGAGTGAGTGTCATACTGCCAAACATCAATACACTTGCCCTAAGCTATTAAAGTACAATTTAGCTTAAAATTTAATAAACAAAGGAATCCTTCACTGCTGAAAAAAAAGAAGGACCTGCTATATTTTCTTGTGTTGCTCCCCACTACTGAAATCCAAAAAGACATAAATGCACTAAAACTTCAATTACAACTATAATTTAGTGCCGAAATAAAACAAAACATAAAGTAATATAAGTAGGGGTGTGCATGAATGCAATTTTTGACATTCAATTCAATTTGAATCAAATATTCGAATGTCTGAATTTGTATGAATAGAGAAAAAATAAATGCATTCAAATTTGAACCAGTTCAAATACATTCATATCTATTTGTATGAATATTTGATTTGTAATTGATGATAGGAATGTTGACAATATTCGTATGTGTCTGTACGAATCCATATGCATCCTGTTTTTATCCCATATGCATCCTGTTTTTGTCCCGTATGTATCCATACAAATGTGTATGGATACGTGTGTAATGTGTACTTATCTGTACACATATGAATATCAAAATAATTTGTATGAATAATTCAAAATATTCAAATTCATTTGAATGTTAAAAAACAAATGTATAGACATTTGATTCGAATTCAAATGTCCGAATTTGATCGAATTTTGAATGTTTCAGATATTCTTGTGGATTCCTATTTGTGAGAAGTCTGAACTGTGAAGTACTTTGATAATTTTAGCATCTACTTATGTTTTTGGATACTTACCAAGCCCAGAGCCAATGTCACACTCTCCAGACAAGTCTCAGCAGGGCCTGTGAAACACGGACGGAATTCCACATTGACAGACCAGTCCTGGTTCTGAAAAATAGCAACAACAAAACACCAGTATTAGAAGAAGGAGCTTCAGGGCCACATTTTTCATCATAAGAAAGTAAATGTTCCACCATAAATGGTGACTCCTAGCTTGTTGTGGTCTAATCATATCAATCAGACAGAGTTCAGTCTTGTTCCATAATAATAATAATAGTTGGCTTTTCTACCCCGCTTTTCTCACCCATTTAAAGGGACTCAAAGCGGCTGACAAAGCTTTTCTATTTTTCTCCCCACAACAGACACCCAGTGAGGTAGGTGGGGCTGTGAGAGCTCAGAAGAGAGCTGTGACTAGCCCAAGGTCACCCAGCTGGCTTCGTGGAGGAATGCAGAATCAAACCTGGTATTCCCAGATAAGAGTCCGGCTCCCTAACCACTAAACCAAACTGGCTCAAATAAGACCAGATTCTCAGCAAGAGATAGTAAAATCTTCATAATTGGCTTGTAGTGATTGGAAGGTTTTCCAGGAAATGGCTACAGTAGCATAAAGATGTCTAAACAGAACAACTGTTTAACATCTGCCTTATTAGCAACCTTTGCACACACTGACTTCTTTTTCATTTTATTGCTATGATTTCTGAAACATAAATGACCGACAGCCTTATGGCGAGTCTGTCTGTCTGTCTATTAGCATTTCTATCCCGCCCTTTACCTAAAAGTCTCAGGGTGGCATAACAACATCTAAAATCAGACATATATTAAAACAACAGTATGAGACATGTATATGGAGGCATGTGAGTTGCCGTCTCATGAGGAAAAAAAATCACTGAGAGAAGAACATTTATCTTGAGGGAGAAACAGCTTTTACAGCCGGGGGTTGTCTGGACAGCTTCCTGCCCCAGATAATCAGAAGTTCTTTCTCACTAAAGAAATCCTCAGAAAATGTATAGGAAGGCAAAAGCATTCCACTGCTAAATGAATAGAAAATTCTAGAGTAAGGAGTTTGCATATGGGAGCATCAGCATCAATCTTGCTCAGGAAAGCACTGAAGGTCTCTCAGGGAGATGCTGTTTAACAGGTTTAGCACAAGAAAGCCAAGGTCACAGACTTCAGGAGAAATGCAGGCTATATTGTCTTAACCCATTCCTTGCATTTAGCCAAGAAGGATGATTTTGCAGCTTTTGCACTTTTCAAAGGAACTACTTAAGGAGCTGCCCTGTTCATACATAAATAAATGGATAGAGATTGTGGCTGAAATATTAAAAGACAGTCATCCCTTATCTAACATCCCAGGTCATGGGTTGTAGACTGATCTAGGAGGGCTTCTCTTATGTCAGTGATGGCCAACCTATGACACGCGTGTCACAGGTGACACGCCAAGCCCTTTTGGGTGACACACCTGGTCACCCTGGCACCTGGGCGTGTAGTGCTTGCTTGTTCCTGAAGTGTACGAAATACCAACTTTCAATTGAGTATTAGCAAATGAAATTGAGCAACAAAAGTCACTAAAGTAAAGAATTATTTGATTTTGCTTTTAATAAAATACATATATCAAAAATATAACTTTTTTACTAGAGCTACAAATATCACAAAATTATGGATATTTCTAGATGTGACACAGCACTCGAGTTAAGCTAGGTTTTCTTGTGAGTTTTGACACACTGAGCTCAAAAGGTTCGCCATCACTGCCTTATGTTCTGCTCTTAGGACACTGTGGGAATGGGAAATCCATTCTCCCTTTGGTGTTCCCTGTCCTCCAGCTCAAGGGAACATTGGGAAGGGGGCGTGCAGATGTCCCAACATGGCAACAACCCCTCATTGCCTAGGAAGCAACTTATGTTGGGCTGTTGACACAGCTTTTGCCTATCAATATGAATCAAATTTCTGGAATCACATCAAACAAAGGAAATCATATTTTGCCAACCTTCTAAAAGCAAAGTCATATGAGGTAAGATTATAGAGCAAACCACAGCATCAAGATTTTATGATTGAGAACTGAAGCCCTGTAATCATTTACCTATGAGTAAGTCCCATAGATTCCAAAGGTGTTTACTTCTGCATGGATACATATATAGCATTGTGCTGTAAAGCTGCCATTCTTATACATACGTTTCAAAATAAATATCACTGAACTCAGCAGGGTATATTTCTGATTAAACAAATGCTGTTTCCCATTGGCAATAAAAAAAAGCAAACAAAACATCCAACAATCTTACATGGCTGCTGCCTTGTTGTCTTTGAAACTTTGAAGGTATGGAACAAAAGTTCCAGAGCTGCAAAGTTTCTAAACTTGCCAGTTAGCTACAGAAAATGGATCTAGCAGTCAGCCATTTTTGGTGCAACAGATAAACTGTACCAGGTGGAAATCACCCTTGTTAAGTTCTCATGTAAGACCGTAAGAACATAAGAGGAGCCCTGCTGGAGAGGGCCACAGACAATTTTGTGTAGCATCCTGTGTCTCACAGCGACCAAGTAATTGCTTCTGGGCATTGTCAAACAGGACAAAGGAAAACGCTTCACATGCTGTCAATTTCCTGCAAATCATCTTAGAGACATCCTGCCCCAGCCATCATCATCACGCTACATGGTGGTGCTGGTGGCATAAACAAGGCACATTTTGTCCTTTGAGGCCAGCCTTCATTCATTCATTCATTCATTCATTCATTCATTCATTCATTCATTCATCCATCCATCCATCCATCCATCCATCCTGCCCTATACTCAGAGGTCTCTGGGCGGGTAACAACATCTAAAATCAAATCAAACATCATTTAACATCATTAAAACATTAAAACAATAATAAACCCTGCCAGTGGGAAAAGAAAAGTATATCCCCATTTAACCGAAGGCCAGGGCAAAGCAGTGTGTCTTTACAGCCTTCCAAAACCTAAACAATGAAGGTGACAGACACATCTCAAGGGGGGAAACTATTCCATAGCCTAGGGGACATCACCGAGAAGGCCCTCTTCCGGGTGCCCACTCCTTTTGCTGCTGAAGGTGGTGGGACAACTAAGAGGACCTCCCCTCCAGATCTTAAGGCATGGAATACATTTGCCTTCTTGGACTCACAGGACTTCTAGGAGATCCCATTTTCTAGTGTGTGGATATAATTGGATTGCCTACTGGATTATGTCACCTTAAATGTTTTGGACTGCAATAGATAGGGAATGTTTGGGTTTTGTCTACTATCATTTTTGGTTACTATCATTCTATGGCATTGGACAAACCATAATGGGATCTACCATCAAGACTTTGGAAGACATTCCCTGAGACAGGCATTCAGGAATAGGGATGTACATGAATGTTTTTCTTTTTTAAATCCAATTAATATTGAATGCAAGGAAATTAGTATTTGTTCAAATATATCCCCTTCAGATGAGGTGGGATTAAAATTCAATATGAATATTCAATCCCATACAAATCCTATATGAATGCATATGAATCTCATACAAATCCCATTTGAATCCCATACGAAGCTTCATATGAATGTATAGAAACATTCAATTTGAAGACAAATGTCTGAATTTTGCCAAATTCAAACATATTTAAAATGTTATAAATATTCATGCACATCCCTATTCAGGAGTCCTTTATGGAAGATCAAAGGAGTCCCATAGTGCAGCAAACTGAATATAAACCAGTCACCTGGATTGCTACAATGTGACAGTCTCCGAAATAACTGTAAGAGGAGCCATCAAAAGTTGTGATAAAAGGTCCTTCCACTGCACAGATCCCTGGACATAAAGACTCTGTGCATGTCCACCTTCCATCTTGACATATGCTGTTGGAGCAGAAAATGGGAAGAATTGATCATTGCTGGTTTTAAACAGCATATCCCTGTGAGAAGGAACATTTATGAAATTCTAAGGCACAGACAAATAGTTTTTGCAGTGATTGAGGTTGCTTATTATAGAAGTCAAGAATATATACAACCTTCAACTTCAAGTTAGAAGAAAAAAGAAAATGGAAAGAAATATATAATCCTAGGGCAAACTTCAGGCCAGCATAGCATACAAATATTCAGGAACACACACAATTATTATCTGCAGCATTTCTGTATTTGGAAAATAGCCCAGCAGCTTTCAGTGAGTATCTCATTAGAGAGCAGTATGGCTCTTACTGCTACAACCCGGCCACCACCAAATGTCCCGGAATAACCTCTGTGGTGCTGCTGAATCATTACCAGAAACATTTATTGTTAACAGTGAGGGGAAGTTACCAAGTTTCTAGTTGCTGTTTCTTAAGAGGAGCAAAGGAACAGAGATGATACTAATCTAGGGAAACAATATCTATCTTTCAGAATTTTCCAAACTATTTGAAACAATGCTCTGCTTTTGCTCCATCAAATAATTAAGTTAGCTAATGCTTAGAAGAGTGGTTCTCAACCTGTGGGTCGCGACCCCTTTGGGGATCAAACTACCCTTTCAGAGGGGTCGTGACAAGTCTGCCGCCCCTCCCCCCACCCAGCTGCCCCTCCCCCATGGTTGGAGATCTCCACAACACGAGGAACTGCATTAAGGGGTCGTGGCATTAGGAAGGTTGAGAATCGCTGGCTTAGTATTTTCCACAGTTTACAGAGAGAGAGAGAGAGAGTTTATTTATATTCCATATTTCCTGTAGTACCTAGTCAGATCACTTACCATTTTGCAAGGCAACGTCCCTTCCTCTCTTCACCAGGTCTGAATGTTTTCCCATTAAATGTACAAACACAGTTTGCTTTGTTGACGCATTTACCATTTCCACTAGTATTATCAAGCACATAGCCTTTAAAAGAAGTATATCAGTATCAAAACATTTCTCTTGCATGAAAAAGACTATAAAGGCAAAAGTCATTTGGAAAATTTAAAAGTCTCTGATGATGGGAAGAAATACTAAGAGGGATGTAAAGGGGATCAGGACCAATGACTTAAAAGCCTTCCTAGTGTTTAGGAAGGGTCATGCCTGAAGAATATAAAATACGCATGTTGAAAAATTATTTTCTCTATTTTACACTAGGATTGGGGGCTCCCCATGAAGATGGTGGGCAGGATAATTATAACTGAAAAGGGCAAGTATTTTTTCAAGCTCTCTTCCATGCCTTGAAGTAATCAGGGAGCAGGGGTTGTGAGAGTAGCCGCAGTGTACTTGTAGAGCAAATTGCCTAGAAAGCAGAGGGTCACTGGTTCAGTCCTCAGCTTCTCCCTGGAAGTAGGCAATATTTGTTTGTTTGTTTGCGTCTTTATCCTGCCCTATATATCCTGCCCTGTATATCCTGCCGGAGGTCTCAGGACAGATAGCAACATTTAAAATCAAACATTAAAATAACAATGACTACAAGTGGAAAGGGATAGTGTATCCCCATTTAACCAAAGGTCAGGACAAAGAGGTGTGTCTTCACTGCCTTCCCAAACGTGTACATTGAAGGTGACTCAAGGAAGAGACTATTCCATGGCCTAGGGGCCATCACTGAAAAGGTCCTCTTCCGGGTGCCCATCCCTTTTGCTGCTGAGAGTGGTGGTACAACCAGGAGGGCCTTCCCTCCAGATATTAAGGCAGGGGCAGGTCAATATGGAAGTAGACATTCCTTTAGATATTTGGGGCCTGAGTCATTTAGGGCCTTATAAGTTAAGGTTAACACCTTGAATTGGGCTTGGTAACCAATTGGCAGCCAGTGCAACTCTTTTAAGACCACTTGTGTACCTCTGCCAAGAAAATGACATAGAGGGGCCCACGCGGTCAAAGAACATACAGTATAATAGATGAAGGCTTTGATTGCAAACATACACTTCCTGTTAAGCAGGCAAATATCTTAGTTTGCATTGCCTGTCTACAGGAATCCTTTCTCCTCTTTCTTTGTATACTCAATCACATCTTTATCCTGTTCTTCTCTGATGTTCAGGACCAGGAACAAACTGCCTGAGGAATGGTTACTATTGAAGTAAAGTCATTTTTGTAAATAGAGGGAATGGCAGCTAGCTTTTTGAAAACTGAATGGCAAAGGAAACTCTTGTGGTGACCATTACCTTCTGGACACATACAGCCGCTCACACAGCCAGAATCTTGGTGGGGAGATGGATAAGAACATGTGGCTTGCTGAGGAGGACCACAGTCTCTGTAAATTTCAGATTTGGGGCACACAGGTGTATCTGCAATAAATATAGATGGTAATATAAAATGTAAAGAATGCAAAAGAAGCAGTTTTGCTGTTAAACCCTACAGAGTTTCCCTACCTAATTTTAAGAAAGAGATGCCCACAGGTTATGAACCAGAGAAATGTGTGGTTGGTTTTGCATACTGGAATGGGTGGACTTCCCTCCCTCCCTCCCTCCCTCCCTCCCTCCCTCCTTGGTGTTCAGGGTAAAATGCATGGTCATCTGCCCTGCTTTCTTCTTATAACAGTGCTGTGATGCAGTTTAAGGTGAATGGCAGTCAGGGTTTTTTTCACATTTTTAATTTTGGGGATTGCAGTTCTGTAGCTCTTAATAACAGCAGTCAATAGAAACACTTGCTATGTTACACTGATATTTAGTTGGGTTGGTGAATTCATCACTGGAAAATATTTTAACATTTAAGGAACAAAGTGAATAGGGATGTGCATGAATATTCAAAATATTTGTTATTCTTACGAATTTGGATTATTCGGACATTCGTATACGTATGGATACGTACACATTGTGTACATATCTGTAAGCAGCTTGTGCATATACATACACATCTGTATGGATACATACAGGATGAAAACGGGATATGTGCAGATGCATACGAGATTCATATCACTAGATACTTATCAAATATTCAAACAAATAGATACGAATGTATTCATATCAGTTCGAATGAACAGACATTCATTTTTCTTTATTCGTACAAATTTGGATTTTTGAATATTCAATTTGTTTTGAATCAAATGTCATTATTTTATCAGATTTAGTACATTTTTTAAAAAATGAAATAGTACCTCTACCTCTTTCCTGCCATCAGTAATATTTGCATCACAAGAGCATCCTAAGAATTTGAATTCTATTTCTTATAACTTTAAAACTCATGAGGTGTTTCTCTTGTTTTATGTATGCCTCGGAAACGCTCAGTATAAAAAATATAAGCAACAATAATCAATGCCTTTCAAAAATTCTGCGTAACAGGAAGCTCAAGCAAATCCAGTTGGTTCCCAAACCTCTAAGAAATCTATTTTATTTATGTAATCTATGGGACTTAATGGACAACAAGGAGGAATACCCACCCTTCATGGAGTGCTTGTATTAGCCTATTTGATATGTTTTAATCTCATTTTAACCCACTCTGGGACCATTCAGTGAAGGGCAGAATGCATAAGTGTTCTAAATAATAAAAATAAAAAGTGACCCACCAGACATACGCCAGGTTCCTCTAGCATCACATGGGAAGCCACGTCTAGGTGTTGACCGCTGGCAATCCCTTTTGTTTGTTTTTTTCTCCTGCATATGGACACCTCCCAGATGTTGCTCAAGAGGCAATGTTAGATGAGCCTCATCAGAAATCAGGTAGTTTGAAAACGTGGAGGAGGAGTGATTCCACACTGGTTGGTATACCAGACACACAAATGTATTAGGAGCTCCCTTTTGCACCCTGGTACCGTCTAACGTCTGGTTTACTGGCCAGTGCAGAATCACCCACAGCGTAAGACTTCACAAACTGTGTTTACTCCAAATTGAGAGGGCGATAGACCAGCAGAGCCCTGGTGGATGTTCTCTCACCACCAAGTTGGCAAATGCAATTGGCAAACTTAACCCATCTGGAACCAGCCTGTAAGTTCACAAACTATGTCCCAAGATAATGTAGAAGCATTGTGGCATCTAAACAGGTTCCCTTCTTCTGTGCAACCAAGTGGAGGAGTTTGAGAATGTCCACGACTACCATTTTATCCAAACTGGAAACCATGGTTAATGATGCTTAGATTTAACAAGCCACATTCACAAACCATGCTTTGAAGTTGGTTTGTGTTGACTTTGATTTTAACCGTGCGCGTGTTAAAAAACAATTTTTTATGCAAGGTAAAACAGCAAATTGCTTTGGCACTTCTGTTTGAACAGGAAAAGGAAAGATGTCCCACCGAATGACTCAACACTTCCTAGGACTTATTATCTAAAACATATGAAATCTCTGCATCATTTGTTACTGAATTGTTCATTGTGATAAATAAGAAGGCCATACCGCAAACTACATTAGGATCACTTCTCCACGTTTCATATGGACCTGGACCTTCAGATGAACATTTCCGGGCTAATTCCAAAAATGTAGGGCACACTTCCACTCTTATCCCCGTTTTGCAGTATTCTTCAGTGCACTTTCGTTCATATTCATTGTATAGGATGCCAACACTTTTGCATTGCTGAAAATACTTTGAAATAATGCCACGGCAATACTTAAAGGGAAAGAAAAGAATGCATAGAATTCACTGTGTGCGAGAATAAAAAATGCATACCAATGAATGTTTGCTTCCTATATTTAGTTTATATCTCTGTTTACTTAAGGTTATCTACTGATGCAATTGTAATGCAGACATAGAGTTATGTCCTTTTGCATTAGAAGAGGCTATTAAGAAGGTAAAAGCTACAGATATTTGTGGTAGAGATTAATCTCACTCTCTGTCTTAGACTGTGGTCAGACCTTCGCTTTAATCCTTCTTCAGTCCATCTTCAGTCCTCACTGCTCAAACCTTTTTAGTCCAATCCATTTTATATGTGGACTTTCTCCCCTAATTTTTGCAGGCCTCAAGCAATTATAAGCCATTTCTGCACTTTTCTCATTTAATCTGGATTAAGGAGATCCAGATCTTTGGGATCTGATCCTCAGGGAATCCAGTTGAAGTAGTTCCGCATCAAGATGAGGATCCCATACGTCCACACAGGGCATTTAGCACCTGTTGGCAATAGGTGCTAAACAGGGTTGCTGTGTGGACACCATAGCACCCATCCCAAGGCTCCAATGAGCAGGAAGGTCCGTTAGTGGTGCAGTGTGATTGGCCTGTATAGCCATCAATCAGGGATCACTTCCGGTTGCAGTGGGCATGGTGGAGAGACACGGCTTTGTAGCTGCCTGTGTAGCTGCTACACAGCTTGTCCTCAGCTTCTTAGACCGCTATGAAGGATGTCCATGCCTACATAGTGTGTGTTGAGGGGTGAAGCCAGATCTGTCCCACTACAAATGGGAGACTCTAGACCTGCCCAAGGACCCCGTTGGCCCAACATGCATGCAGTAGCGTGCTCTGAGATCCAGTCTTTATGGCGGAAGACTGGATTGAAGGCACAGTTAAAGGGGTCTACCACCAATCCAGATTTAAGGGCCCAAAGACCCCATTAAATCTGGAATTTGAAGGCTCCCGTGCAGACAACGTGTTCTAAATAGGGTCCTAATGGGGTCCTCATAGGGTCATCTTTGCAGAATGTATGTGGCAGATCCGTACTGAATGTGTTCCTATCATATGTGTATTACATACATGTGCATTACATACATATCGGTACACATCTTATTCACATCTTTACGCATTTGTACAGATATGTACATGACAAAAACGGGATGCATATGGGATAAAAATGGGATGCACACATACAAATGTTGTCAACATTTGTATCTTCAAATACAAATCGAAAATTCATACGAATAGATATGAATGTATTTGATTTGAATACATTCAAATTTTAAACATTCAAATCAATTCAAATTGAATGCCGAAAATTGCATTCATGTACACCCCTACTGTGGTCTAAGAGGGGCGTGCCTGGGTCTAAGGGAGTATACCAGCCAATGCAGAATTTCCCCACAATTGGAAACTATACTGAATTAAGTGCATTTGGGTTTGAGCCAGTTGGGCAACTCTTTTATCAACACACACCTGGTTTGGTTTTCAAGAGACCTTGTGCATAAACACCACCCTAGTTTTTATTTTGTTTTAATGGGGTATTTGACCCTTATTTGCTGTACTGTAATAAGTAATTTACATCTTTAAAAGTTGCTGACAGTGCAGCAGTGTTAACGTGAGGAAAGTTGGACAAACGAAGCTCTGCGTCTAGGGAGGCTTTTCATGCTCAGTTATGCATTATTGATGCAGCTTGCTAAGCAAGCCGGATGAATGTTATTAATTTCAGTGTATCTGCTCAGCAGTAGCACATAAACTCCCTTGAAATAAAGGGACCTGTATCTATGACGTTACAGCTAAATCTGCAGTAACGGCCAAGATTTTCTGCTCCCATCAAGGGAAGCATTTATTTCTTCAGTGACTAACATTTTGTACTAAAGCTAATTTGGTTATCAAGGCTGAGTTTTGCTTTTGCCACTATAAATCCATTCTAAAGCATCAGCCATGTTGATAATGTTCTCTTGAATAAAGAGGAACTTTCCACTTTGCTCTATGTTCCAAAATTCATTATTAGCTCCAGGCTTTAAAGGGCTCATGAACCCTCTACCCATATCAAGTTTATCTCTTTATTGACAGTCTATGGAGCTCTTGTTTGGGGGATCTCTTTTGAAATACCTATACTCACCCCAGTTGAGTAACAACACTGATGTAGCAAACACACATTTAGTTGTTACCTGCATTAACCAAACATCTAAATTTCTCCAACACAGAGTGGGAGTCAGGCTGCATTCGGATGAAGACAAAAAAAAAGGCTCAAATGTTTATTAGGAAATTGAAGGATCTTGTTTAAATCTTGCAATTGCATATTGCTGCCCCTCTCAAATGGCAGGAAGCAATCCCAGGCTCTTACCTTGTCTGTCATTTCTTTGCAGGACTGATGCTCTTGCAAAAGTACCCAGACACCACCAATTGCCTCCCTGCCCCTGCCATGTACTTCCTCTTTTTAAGTACTTTTGCAAGAGCAGTGATCCTGTGATGAACTAGCAGACAAGTTAAGCAACCTGGTATGTAAGTGGTCTGAGGCCTATTTGCGCTACAGCTTCTAGTCAAGAATTAGTGAACCTCTGGTGAAGAGCATCTGCATATGTTGGAGGCTGTTACAGCATCCAAGCAGGCCTACCCTCACCAGAAGTTCACTAATCATTGATTAGGTGTGGAGCCCAAAATCACGCTCTGCTTGTTAACAAATGTTGCCTGAAAGCTTACCTCAGGCATCCGGGGCAGTGGACATTCACTCTTTTTCTGGTGCTCCTGGGTTGTTTGAGGTGCTGCACAAGCATGCTGGCACTTCGAACAACCATAGACGGGACTACATGTGTGCAGAGCATCAGCGTCATCAAGGCAACGGCACTGATGCACGCACAGTCTCAGTGGGTGCTACAGACAAAATGGCAGCACCCAGAGGAAGACTGGGACCTGGGTTGAATAAGCTAAGTATTCGATCAGGGGGGAAGGAACGGGCAAAGTGGACTAATGCTCCAAGTGTGATGGGAAGGGAAGTGCAAAAACACCCCTGGTGTCAGAGCTCAATTTTCTGTAATACTAATATAGGCTGCATCCCCATGCGCTCCGTTTACTGGGTTGGATTCGGGTTATTCCGAATACGGAGTCAACTTCGAATTGACCTGTCCCCATGTGATTGCCGAAAGCACGGGTTCAAGTCGAATATACCTGTCCCCATGCAAACTGTACTAAACCCCTGCAGCAGGAAACCGCATCTTTTTCTCTCCCCCCCCTCTCACGGATAGGAAGCCAGGTTGACGTCACCTGACGTCACCTGCCCACTGCAGCAATGACAGAGAAACACCATTTTTGATGGACTATCCTGGGAGTATATTGGGATTGCCAAGGGCATGTGTGTTAATCCCAATATAGTCCTGGGAAAATTGCATTTCTTTAAACCACATTTGGAGGCACCACAGGTAGAACAAGCCTTCTCGCCCATTTCCTCCCATCTTCTAACTACCTCTAACAAACTTTGGAAGTGCATTTTGTGGCTTTTGTTGTGTGTTAAAGGTGATATGAGCACAATGATGTGTGAAATAGTGATGTGCATGAATATTCGTAGGCATTTGAAATCTGATCGAATGTGCCAATATTTGACATCCAAACCCAAATAGAATGTCCGGAACTTTGAATTCAAATCGAATTTCAAACTTTGGATCTATTTGTTTGAATTATCTAGACATTCGTATGTGTATGGGTTCGTACGGATGTGTACAGATGTGGGAAAGATGTGTACATGCACATACGAATGTTGCCAGCATTCATATGTGCAGATTTGGATCAAAAATTCAAACAAATTGAATCTTGTTAAATTCGGATTTTAAAAATTCTAAATGAATAAGATTTGGGGGTATTTGATTCGATTCAAATAGAATGTCAAAAAACAAACAAAACAAAACTTGTGCACATCCCTAGTGTGACAGTGAAACCTCTGGACCACCTCTGAGCTGCCTCGACACACTTTTCTTCTTTTACTGCAAAAGACCAGAGTCTCAGAAGCAAATTGTGGATGACAAATAGGCGCCATGATAATATGTAAATTAGGCTATCAATTGTATGTGCAAAAGAAAAGGATTCAACTAGGACCATTAGCCAGGAAAGAAATCTCCTTGAGTGCATTTAGAGGAAACAGTTTTGATGTGAACTTCAACTACAATGCTCTCTGTTCTTACCAGTTTGCCTTTCTCACATGAGAAACCCTGCTCTATAACAGGCTCAGGGCAAGTTGGGTCTGGAAGTTTGCTCTCTGCAATTAGTTTTTTGATATCTGTGACTTCAGAGAAAAGGAAATATATATGTATATATTTATTGCAACATCAGCATCCACAAAAATATGTATCCTCACAAAATGTTTATTACCAAACTCCTAGAAATTCATGAAAGGGAACAACAGAAGTGAGACTTAATGCACACTGACTTTAAGGCCACAGTAAACACCTATCTTTTCTGGCAGGCCTATCCAGATTAATTTAAATGGTGGTTTATATTGTTAGATGTTCTGTTTAAGACTGATTTTAATATATGATTATTTATGTATTTTTTGATAATCAAAGGTTTTAAAACTTGCTGCTGTTCCCCACCTCGAACCCTAGGGAGAGTCAAGTAAAAAACTATTATAGTTATTATTATTAATAGCTGCTTTTAATACAGGGTTCCAGACTAGGGATGTGCAAGAATGGTCTAAACATTTGATATACAATCAAATTTGATCGAATGTCGATATTCTAATTTGAATAGAACATATTCACATTCGAATTTAAACATTCAAACAAATTACAAATGTTCTGAAACATTCGTTTGAATGATTTGAAACATGTGAAAGCACAGATACATATGTATTACATATGTATCTGTATGCATTTGCACAGATAGTACAGGATAAAAACGATGTCATGGTCAGCCAGGAGGAGGACTCAGAAGATGAGGAGGATTCACTTCCTCAGCTGCAGGAGGAATGTGAGGTGGTGCCAGGGCCCAGTTCTGACCTCCCAGCCCCAGTGGAGCCTGGGGTTCAGTAGCCCAGCCTTGCCACAACAGAAGTGCAAGACGTGGGAGACATGGAACAGCAGAACACAGAGATCCCTAGTTTTAAGCAGAGGAGAGTGGAGAAGGAAGGGTTAAGATGATCGAAGATACTTGCAGAGAAACACACTGAAAATCTACAGCAGGGACTGTAGATAAAACACCGGGCAGACACCCAGGC
This sequence comes from Aspidoscelis tigris stejnegeri, assembly GCA_023333525.1. Classification (NCBI taxonomy): domain Eukaryota; kingdom Metazoa; phylum Chordata; class Lepidosauria; order Squamata; family Teiidae; genus Aspidoscelis; species Aspidoscelis tigris. Next base: position 76,115,824 of record JALMGA010000005.1, on the reverse strand, counting down.
CTTTTGTCAGAAACTATTGGTTTTCCTTTAGAGAAGGCTGCCGTATCTGACCCCTAGACCTTGAATACTTGGCTACCTTGACTTTGGACCGGACTGTTGCATTGCTCTCATAAACCCTGGACTTGGACTGTTTCTCAACTTCTTCTCTCTGGACTACGTTTGCTGTGTTGCTGGAGAAACTGCCTTGGCACGTGAGCTGTTTCTTATCAGCTGTGTGTTTATGTGTGATCTGGCAGCTTTCCCAGACAAACAGGATGTGTACAAAATTCATACAGATATGTATAACACATACGAATGTGTTATACACATTCAATTTAAAACGGATTTTGTTGCATTCGGATTCTAAACATTCAAATTGAATTGAAGGTTTGGATATTCGATTCGATTTGAATTTGAATGCAAAAAAAGAAAATCACGCACATCTCTGTTCCAGACCAAGATTACAATGCATATCTCTAATACACAGCAGGTACCCATCCTGCACCCCCAGGATGGCACTTCTGTATTTATTCCCATGCATAAGCATCTGAGGAAGGGAACTTTCTATTCTGACAGCTGCGCACGTACATTCATATCCTTATGATATGGAAGGAAAGCACATCAATGGATTTTGTTACCAAATAAGTGATCCGCTATTTCTTGGTTAACAACAGGAATTCACATTTTATAGAACGCTCTTACCCATGTTAGCAAGTTTGTCACCACAAAGGCCACAAGTGTTATACGGTTTCTGCAAAGTGAGCTTTGAACAAAAATAAAGAAAAAAATATGAAAAAATACGGCAAACTGAAAATGTTAAGTGAATGAATCATCATCACAACCTGAATTCAGACAATTCTATACCTTCTATTTTTGTATAATGACTACAAGAAGAGAAGAGTCAGCTTTTCTACCCCACTTTTCCCACCCATTTAAGTGTCTGACAAAGCTTCTATTCTTCTCCCCACAACAGACACCCTGTGAGGTAGGTGGGGCTGTGAGAGCTCAGAAGAGAGCTGTGACTAGCCCAAGGCCACCCAGCTGGCTTCATGGAGGAGGGCAGAATCAAATCTGGTATTCCCACTAGACCAAACTGGTCATTGATTCATTCAGTTTATTAGACTTGTCTCTCAAGTAGTATCCATACGTTCTGTAAACAGGCCAACTCCTAGGGCAGGAGGTACATGTCCCATGGTAAATGGCTTGATCTACAAGTGCTCTCTGCCCCAGAACGCAGCTGTGAGGGGAAACCTTTCTCTCACTTGAGTTGTTTCCACATTGGAGGGTTCTTCGGTGGACAGAAAATTGCTGATTTCTGACCAGATTTCTGGGCTGTCAGATCACACTCCAGAGCAGAAATTTGGCCACTAAATCAGATGTTCACCTCCCATATTTCTGAAGACTAAGAATGACAGTTCATAGACTTGGGGCCTGGTGGTGATGGTTTTCAGTGGTGCACCCCAGTAGTTCCCCATGATCCAGAACGCGTCCCTTAATCCAGCTGTAGACCTGATTTAATGGGTCTACAATAGACCCGGACTAAGGGCCTCAATACAAATCTAACTCCATCTTGTGCAGAAGGAGCTGGATGAACGGGGGATGGCTGGGCCCTACTTGATCTCCATTAACATGCCTGGAGCAGAGGCCCTTTGATCTGTATCCACAGATAAGTGCAGAAAGTCGTTCAAATATTTTGCTGCCTGAACTAAAATGGCATGTGTCAACCTCTCCTTTCACAATCCTAAGACAGGCAATTAAAAAAGCATATGGACTCTTCAACCCCTTTCTGGCAGGGCATGGGAATCTCCTTACACTATGAAATGGATGGATGGATGGATGGATGGATGGATGGATGGATGGATGGATGGATGGATGGATGGATGGATGGATGGAAGGAACTTGTCAGGTTTGAAGCAATGTTGTTCATACACGTTCTTCATGAATGCTTTAGCTATCACTTCCCTAAAATCAAGGCAAGTGCAAAACACTGGGCAAAACTTACTGATAGTTTGTCATAATTATTCCAGAGTAAGGTCAGAATGCCACGGCGGCTTTCCAGCTTGGTGTAGTCTCCATATTTCTTAATGTGGAACATTTTATGGTCAAATGGAACCTGAACACTGCAAAATATTTAGTTGTTATTTTCCAAAGTTTTTAAAAATACTATAAATTTCTGGTTTCACATTAATGACATGAGATCAGTTAGGTTAAGAGGAAGAGAGCAAACAAATAGCAAAATATAATGGTTTATCGTAGACATGTTATCATTTTAAGGAAATCTAAACTGTAATTTATGGCATTACTCCCACAAACCAGCGTCAGGCAGATTTTTTTTTCAGTCTGTAAACTGAACTCACTGCTATTAATTTTTGCAAATGTATTGCCACGGAGAGAGTAGGTCTTGACATCAAGAGCAGCGTTTTTCTTTGAGTCTGTGTGCATGCAAGGGAGGGGAGGAGAGAGTCTGGCTCTAAATGTGCCGCAAACCCATGTTTACACACAAAAGAAGGAGAGGCGGAGAGAGATATTGTGCTGAACTGCGCATGAACTATGTGCACAAGCACACAAACTACAAAGAGGCTTTGAAGAAATGCTTCATTTTTCTGAATATCTGCAGTCTTCCTAATGCACACGTTCATAGCAGCTTCACATTGATTCTTTAGTAGGGGTGGTGAATAAAGTGAATTTGAACTATATGCTGGCACACACATCTTTTCCCAGCTGTGTTCACACCTAACTTTTAATTCCATTCACATTTACCCTTCTGGAGTGGTTCTGGAGGCTCCGGGGGAAGGGCATCCACTCTCTGCAGTGCCATCACCATCCTGCAGCATCCAGGAGTGACCAACAGCACCCTCGAACCTCCAAAGCTGTAGAGAAGTAAAAACTTCTCCAGGGCTTCACCGAGTTCCTGGTGAAATCCTTACAGGTGCAGAGAGTGCGTGGGGGTAGGCTGGCACAGCTGTGTCATGATGACTATGGCAACATCCCGGTGTGTGCTGGATGTCGCCATGGCCGTTGCCATGACAATCTGGTCGGACCAGCATTGACCATCCCCACTGATATCCCACTGAAGTTAACTGCGAAAAGGCCCTCAAATTCTGAAAGTGGATTGAAAATGGACTAAAAGTTAAGTGTAAATGCAATGGAGCGCAAACTCTATTTTCCCTTCAAGCGAGTGGAACAGAGCAAGGTGGCCAAATTGGTTTTGCTGCAGTTAACAATGGTTTTCTGTGAAGTAGAAATGAAGCTATTTAAATTAGGGGTGTGCACGAATGCAGTTTCTTGACATTCGATTAGTACTGAATTGAATATTTGAAAATCCGAATTCATATGAATAAAGAAAAACAAATTCGAACCAATACGAATACACTATACGAATATTCTATTTGTACGAATATTCGATACATATCCAATGATACAAATCTCGTACACATCTGTACGCGTCCCATTTTCATCCCGTATGCATCCCGTTTTCATCCTGTACGTATCCGTATGGATGTGTACGGACACACACAAGATGCGTATGGATACGTATACATATGAATGTCCAAATTTTTCATATGAATAACTCAAAATATTCGTATTTGTACTCATACTGAAGTATGAATGTCCACATTTGTCTGAATTCATACAAATAATGAATATTTTGAATATTTGCGCACATCCCTAATTTAAATATTATGAACCATTAGAAAATTGCTTCTAATGGAAAAAAAATTATGAATTCAGTATTTAATATTCTCACTGGTCTCAGGATGACTTACAATTTGTTGCTGATGAGAATCTTGTGACCTTTCACCATTACAGCAATGCCATCTAGCACAATGGATAGTTGATCTATCTTTCCTTCTGCATCTCTGTTCATTTCAATGTTGAATTCTCTTCCCAGCTCAACACAGTGGCGACAGAATGTGAAGGTGCAATGGGACTTCAGGGTGAACAGGCGATTGTCAAAGGTTTTGAACAACCCTTTGCCCCATGTTGAAGCTTCACCTAAAAGAGGATGCAATAGAAACCAAAATTTATCTTCTTTAACGCAACTACTTGGACCAGAAAAAAATGTGTATGCCTCATTGTAACTCTAACATTGAATGACAAATAATTTACAAAAGTCTGATGATAAATCTCCCTTTTAAAAAATTAAGAGCAATTTAACTGGAATAAAACTCATGGGAAACTGGGTGCTGCATTTGAGCCTCCTTAATTTCCCCCCTTGAAATTAAGTGCACTGGTGTATTGTGTCACAAAGCTTGTTCACACATGCTTTCAACGAAGAAAATAATGAAGGAGGAGCGTTAACCTCAACCATTTTAGGGAGCTTCCTCATGGCAATGGAGACAGCACAGTAATTGGGAGATTACTGCTCCAGCAAACTCTGACCATCCGGCTGTCAAGGCTCCAGTGGTGCCTACACATCTGCTGGTGCAGCTGGTGATGGGAACACCAAAGACCTTCATTCCCTGCTTTAATGTTTCCACCTGAAGCTTTTGGTGGAGCACAAGAAGAAGACATTTCCTTGTGCTCTGCAAATTCAAGAGTGGTGTACCAGCTAAGTAAGGACACTGTGGGGCAAGGGGGCAAGGGGAGCACTGCCAGAGCCCTTCCCATTGCTCTGCTGGTGTAGCCTTCTAACAAGCACATAACAGCACATTGGCCCTGGTCACACAAGTGTAAGACAGGACGTCCTATTCATTCATTCAAACTAAGCTCGTACCAGTGCTGGTCACATCTAGATCATTATAGGTTGTCTTCAGGTCGTCCTTGCTTTGGGCTGGATCGGTCACACCTTTCTCCACAATTGACCTGAGCCTCCTCCAAGGAACTCTTGGCTCTCCACCCCTTTTCCATTTCCATTTTCCATTTCCATTTTTTATTTATATACTGCCTTTCCAAAACCCAAGGCGGTTTACAACAAATGGGCATCAGATCAATCTCCTTTCTTATTGGATGCTGTTGTGTCCCTCAAGGGAGGTGAGGGTATGTGCTTGCAGTTCTTCTTTAACCCTGCTCCACCACCTCCATGCCCCCTTCCTTTTTTATGTGCTTTTCTTCCCTGTGCGATTAAGTTTTAAATAATAATAAATTTGCAGAAAAGTGCTAGGCAGAGGAATCATACGCATAAACTGAGGAGAGAAGGGGAGTTGCCTCATGTACTCCACACGTGCACATTGGCTGAAAGGAAATACGGGACCCCACCCACCACAGCATGGTTTAGCCTTCTTTACCTGTCCCCCCACTCAGAAATGAGGAAGCAAAGACGGCCTGGAATGCCAGGACAGTCTGAGTCCTCTGAAAAATGGGACTTCGGTTAGAACAATCTAATGGGGGTAGACCAGCTTGGAAAATGAATTGAATAAAAATAATGTGAGTAACATGAACTGAAGACAACCTGAGGTTGTCCTAAACTACTAGTGTGACCAGGGCCACTGAGTAGGCCCAGGATGCAGGTTCGCATGCATTCTGTACCCTGGGAGCATGTGGTGTAACAGGAGTGCACAGATGTGGTGATCTCTGGCTATCAGTGTAATCCCATGGTAACATAAAGGTACCCTGTGCATCTTGCTGTATTCTCAGTGCAATTCCCCCCATGTGTAAGTTGGTCCTTAGATTGCTGTGTGCCTTTCACCTCACCATGCACATAAAAATATTCATTTGAAATAATATTTCAGAACAGTGAGCAATACATGCTAACGATATCCAAAATTTTCAAATCAGATTGTTTTCTTTTTGACTGTAGTATTAGAAGTACAATCATGATCCACCTTAGATAACAATTACCCATAAATAAATAAATAACTGAAGTTTATTTTTCGTTACCCTTACATAAATTACAGTGATTTATCCATAAGTAAGCAAGAGTACCCTGCAAAGCTGTTCATAAGGTCATAGGAAATGGGTTGTTTTTACCTGTCTGAACATCAGAAATCCTTTTCGAGTAGGACGGTGTGCTATCAGGAATATGCAGTGGCTTTTCTGTACAATGAAAAGTAAATGAATAGGCATAAAGCAGAAAGCAAATTATTCCCAAAGACAGGAGAGGCAATTGGAACAATACAGCAATAAGTGAATGTACAGTGCAGGACAAGAGAACAAGGTCATGACTCTATTGCCATGGCGAGAAATGGCTCAGAGCAGGCAGATGCATGAAAGGGTCCTCTCTATGTTACTACCATGCTTGGCACATGAGGTCATCCAAAGATTTCCCAGCCAGGATGCTCACCCTTCATGTCCTTTTTTTTGCACCCTAATGTCCAGTTATATCACACAGTATTGGGAGGGCTTGTAAAACAAAAACATTTTTTCCATCGCAAAAAATCTATTTTCATGACACAAAACACAGCGCAATCTGACTGTTTGAATGAATTGTTCATTTTCACAAGGAGGAGACTGTTTCCTTTCAATCACAGGCCGTGTCCCCATGCAACTTTGGTACGGTTCCGAGCATGGGATCAGCAAGTTTCGTCCCCATGTGTTTTGGATTTGGTCCGCGAAAAGCATACCAAATTCCCCCAAACCGTGCCAAAAGGGTGCCAAATTTGATACGTGAAAAAAGAAGCCTTGGCATGGTTTGGGGACTGGCACGCATTACTTAGCAAGCCGGGAACACACATGGGGACGATTGTGGGCTAACAGGGAGGAGATTGGTGCCCATGTCATTTGGAGGTGGGGTGTGCAAGCTGTCCCCGCCCTGTCCATTGAAGTTCCACCCTTCACCAAAATGTCTCAGTGCAGGTTGCACTGAAAAGACATATAAAATATTAAAACATAATTTAAAATGTAGCCATCCCTCACTCCCACCCTCACCCTCCCTAGCAGGTAACCAAACTGATAAACTAATAAACTTATAACCAGTGGTCACCTTAATTATTAAGGACATTCATCACAAAATCATGGGGTTACAAACATGGTAGAGGTAAATAAATGTATCATACCCAATGTTTTTTTCTGAAAATTCACCTCAGCATTTGTATCACTTCCTGATAGGGAAGCCTCACCAAAGTTGATAAATGCTACAGAAATAAAAGATATTAATTAAATCCTTAACTCAGATCCTCTTTCTATATATTTTTGTGTTAAAAACAGAAAACCAGCACTTCTTAGGTTTGAAACTATACTGGAAAATTGTCCTGAGCTATATAATAATTTTTAAAAAATCTGGTTACCACATGATTATACAGTATAAAATTAGTCCTATGTTTCTTTGTACATCCAGCCAAAATTTACAAATCTGTTCACACTACCACCACATGTAGAGATAAATATCCCTTCCTTCACCGCAATGTCAGCATGTCAGCTTGATGCATCCCATCAGGTATATCAGTTGAACAGGTGTACAATACCACTTGTGTGTTTAGTTGGATTTCATATAGGTTGACTAATTGAGTACTGGGTTTTTGCGTGACAATTTTATGCCACTCTTTTTCAATTATTAGTTTATTGTTTGACCAATTTGTCACAGAATGTGATGAGGGAAATCTCCATAATTTAGAAGACTGCACCAGCTTCAGAGTCAGTGTAGGTGAGTTCAAATACCTCAAAGAGCAGGAAAAAGAGTTTCTGGCTCTTGAAGCTCCCAGAGGGCACATTTCAATGGTGCACCTTGTTGTGCTGCTGAAATGAGTTTTCTGTGGTATCATGAACCATGCTACACATCCATGGCCTGGTGTGTCAACCTATGTCACACCAGTAAAGCTCAAAATTGAGGTCTACTGGTGAACCAGACTAGCGTGCCATTTTGGATGCCCTGGTCTAAATTCCAACATCAGGAAGGGTAGGACTGTTCCTTATCACACGCCATTTCATGGAAGGGAGACCCCTAGACCCCTTCTAGTTCTGTTGTTATGGTGAATGTGGAAAGGTCTGGAAAAGTGGGCTTGAGCTCCAAGCTACTGGGCATGGTGGGGCACTGCCCATTTGGCCCATATGGACATCCTAGTACCATCTCCTCTCCAGCATTCTTCTACTGTATTGTTATTATAATTTCTAGCCCAAAATGCAAATAATTTCATAGTGGCTCACAACCAATAAATAAATAAAAACCTTTAAACATTGGGTGTTTTTCCACTGTCACTAGAAGTACCCATTAAAATGCCATTTAGTACCCATTAATGGGTACTAAATGGGTACTTCTAGTGACAGTGGAAAAACACCCAATGTCACAGTTTCCGAAATGCAATACAGTAATTCCCCCCTATGCCTCTTCTCAATAGATGGATTTTCACTCATAAGGAAATCATGAATTTTTATTAACTCATTTTGTTATGCAAGCCTAAATTTTAAGTTATAAGGTCTGCAATATGTCAAGCGAAATCTCCTTCCCCATTTTTCTGCATCACAGACCACATGTGGTATCCTGCAACTAAGTATTTTAGTTTGGTTTGGATAATGAAATGTGGTAGCCATCTGCCCTATTCCATGTCAGCTTAAATCTTCCATTCTATTGTACCCTATTAGGTACAATAAGTATTAGGTATTAGTGTAGTTTTGGAACATGCATGAAATGCATGCAAACGAACTCTGCTAAGTTGCTCCAAGAATAACAGAAATAATCTCTTACCTTTGACATAAGCACTGAACACCAGTACTAGGTACAGCACTCTCCACGTCATAGTGGCCACAGGCAAACAACTTGGAGATTGCTTGAAGTTCACGAATGAGATATTTCCATCTCCATCTAGCTTTTTATAACTTGCTGGTCTCTCACATTTATTCTTGCATTTCCTTGATCCGCTGGAGTCACTGAAGATGACAACTGGGTAAATATCTACTTTGCATAAGATAAACTAGCACCCAAAGTTTGGTGCTGTTACTTCCAGGGTCAGGCTCAAAAACTGTACAGTTGTTTCTAATTCATCACTGGCTTGTCATAACCTGGCAAAATGATATTCCATAGTGTCCCTTTGCTTCAGACAATATTTGAGCAGCGCCCTGTTGTCTTCTAAATGTTGTATAGTTAGAGGCATGGGGAACAGAAGTAACAATAGTATAGATGAGAAAATTGGGGGGACTGTTGTTTGAGGAAGATAGACAATAGCCCCATTAACATGTAGAGTTTGAGTGTGAAGGGAACAGGATTTATGGGGAAAAGTAAGAAGTTGTAAGTGGATGCATTCACACCTAAGGGCCTTTCTGCATGGACCCTTAATAAATACCAATGGTCACTGTAGCACACATTCTGGGCTTCTGTATCTGCACATTAATGTTGATCAAGGAGGCCTCACCCTCTGCTGGTCCAGCTCTCTCCGCAATAGATGGAACCTGATCAGGATTAAGGAGGTCCTTAATCTGGATCCCTGGTAGCACCATTTAATTATTACTACCAGAGAAGAAGGAGCTGATTTTTCTACCCTGCTTGTTTCACCCATTTAAAGGGACTCAAAGCAGCTGACAAAGCTTTCCATTCTTCTCCCCACAACAGAACACCCAGTGAGGTAGGTGGGTCAGAAGAGAGCTGTGACTTGCCCAAGGTCACCCAGCTGGCTTCATGGAGGAGGACAGAATCAAACCCAGTATTCCCAGATAAGAGTGTAAGGAATGAACGAGGACAGTGTTTGCACACACACACACACACACACACACACACACACACACACAAAGGATCCTTCAAAGGAGTAATGGGCCTGGGACGGCCAACTTGAATTATAATGATGAACTGTTCTTATTTTGCCTTTACCGCAGATGTTAGAGAAATCTGATACGTACATTTCCTCCTTATTTGGAAGGCGTTACCGGGAATATTGTAACTCCTGGTCGGGTTAGGCTGGAATGTGAGAAGTTTGAAGTTTGTCTGATGGGGTTTCTGTAGCATAAAAAGTAAAGGAAATGTTTTCTCTCTGAACTTTCTGCTGACTAAGAAACTAGTATGGATAGTATTTGCTGATAGAGCGGCAACTTGCTTTCATAGTAGTTTGGAATTTTCCGAACAAGAGTCTGGCTCCTTAACCACTAGGCCAAACTGGCTCACAAAGGGACCGGTGCGCCTCCGCACACCACTGAAAAGCATCTCATGCAGCCTAGGAACTTTAATTCCTAGCCCTCAGGGACATGGACTCAAACTTCAGGTCTGTGCTGTATGGATGATCCAGAAGAGGATTGTCAGTGCAGATGGTGCCGATCCCACCCATGCCTCCTCACAATCTGGATCAGTGGACATGTCAACACAGAGGCTGCCATATTCTTTCTCCTTTATCTACCCCCAAAGTGGACTTTTCGAGTTCGATAATGCTGAACAAAAAGAGCTTGTCGCTTTGCTGGTGTGCTCTCTCACTCTAATAGTGGATTGAGGCTGGATTAAGATTGAGGTGTGAATACAGAATAAACTTGAAATAAACTGCTGGATTTTTGCAGGAGCAGAAAATAAGGCTCAAACAAGGCGAGGAACATGCTGACAATGTTATTCTGGCCACATGGTTCTTATTCTACTGCAGGCTAATTTTCATCCATGCTGTTCTTTGTCTTCTGCTTGAGAATGCCTAGAAGCAATCCGTGGGCCACTGTGTGAGAGAGCATGCTAGATTATTTGAACTTTTTCTGTGGCACTGACATTTGCAGAGCCTCTCTCCAGAAGAGGAGATGCAACCTGAGACCTAGACAACCACTGTAAATCGACAGTGCCTCAGAGAGCAAATCATACTATTTAAAGTTTCCAAAGCTGTGTTCAACACAGGCAGTCACCTTTTAGTTTATTATTCATCATAGGGCAAAAATGTGCCATGTGACCATGTGTGAAAGGAAATAGGCTGTTTATATGTTCTAAATATGTGGGAATGAGGAATCATAATCCAGAGAACAGAGAACAAGATCAGGAATCCTAGCTGCCTTCACAGAAATTACCAGTTTAAAGTGCATAAAACATTTTTAGATGTTACCCAAAATCTGCACAGGCAACCCAACCCATGATGAATTGCCAGTGGACTGGAATAGGACATCCACTTTCTGACAATCCACCCCGCCCAGGCCCAAGTGCCAACTTTAAAGCCTGTGGCCAGCTTCTGGCATTTTGGGAGTGTGCTGATTTCTGGTAGTGCTTTTGTGTGTCCACCAAAAAGGGCTCCCAGGGATACACAAGACCACAGGGGCATTGTTTTCCACTCGCTTTTTGTGGTCTGATATACTGGTGGCTTCACTGCAGATCATGTCATTGGGTCTTGCAGTAGATTAAGAGAGGGTGCCATTTTGTCTGTCTCTAAATAAATGAGGAGATAAATAGAGCAATATGGCTAATGTTTTTATTATGATTTTATTGTAACCCACCCTGAGATCTTCCAGTACAGGGTGGGATAGAAATATAAATGAGAAATAAATAATATAAATAAATAAATAAATACACCTTTACACCAGAGTAAGGGTTTTCAATTTTATTGTCTCATAGATTTCTGACTGTGGTTGCTGTGTTGCTGCTCATCTGTACGACAAGGCCTCTGTGTTTTCTACCATGAAAGAAAGATCATTTTGGTGCATTTCTGCTTGCGCATCTTACGTTTATCTGATATTATAAGATATGTTTGTACAGTATTTATTGCATCTTCTGTTGTTGCAAACCGCCTTCAGCATTCTTCATCTGGAAAGGTGGTATTCAAATAAATTGATGGTGATGATTTTGCCCTCTTATTCTGGTTTCCTGCTTCATCCAGTGGATGGAGGTGGGGCCAGTGTGCGGAAGAAAGCCTGTGAACCTCTCTGTGGTCTGAATTAATGGCCAGTGAGGAAAGGCCTAAACTAAAATCGATCTGAAACTGCCAATAACTTAAGATCCATTTGTTTCAACGTGAATTAAGTTTCCTCTAGATCCAATCCTATGTACCGTATTCCAGAACAACAAACTGTAAAGTTCTATTTCTAGATTATTCTTCAGGTATTTAACATTTGACTGGATAATACAGAAGAAGCCATAAACATATTCTATTTACAAGAAAATCTGAACAGATGTACTAAGCCATGCAAGTTCATAGAAAAAAAAATGTGTGTTTATTTAGAAAAGACATACTTGGCTTCCTATATTGAAATAACTGTACAACTTTAAAACATGTGTCTATATATAAAGAATATATTACTGAATTCAATATTATAAATAAATACATGATAAAAAAAAAGTGGAGAATGAAATTCTAAACTTGGAGTGCTGTTCTTTACAGAGAAAATATAACATTTTTTTTCTTTTCATGATCTGCGGAAAAGATTAACACTGCTCTTTTTGCACTTAGGTGAAAGGGGAGGTTTAGGGATTCTCCAGCATGGAGCATGGTGTGAAGCCACTTGCGTGCCAGAGTGGTTGTAAGCCTGCTGGACCATTCCCCTACCTGGATAGCTGTGGCACACTAAAAACACTCCATCCCATTCTCTGTGTCCCTGGTAGATTACTCTGGCATGCATGTTTGCACTGCATCTGTGCAATGGGTGCGTTGGTATGGAGTGGTACAGCTGCTGTGGTTCACTGCATCACCCAGTCGCCGTGGCAATGGTTTGTGCGCATGGCCATTGCCACAGCAAGTCAATTGCTGCTAGTACAGCAGTGTCCGCCCCAGTGAAGTGCGCTAGGTAACTTTGAGACGGGGTAGGCATTCGAAACGCAAACACCCACCACCAACCCTGATCTTTGCTTTCCCGGGACACTGCCTCAGAGACGTGAAGTGCAAAAAGACCCATAATAGTCTTTATACAAGAAAGTAAATCACTACAGGTCCATAGTGACACACTTTTCTGATGCAGGCATCAATGGAATTAACACGGAATCTTTTTGTACAGGTTCCTTGTGATAAATATCGAGATAGCTCAAAGGTTGTCTCCACACGTTGCTAGTTATTCCAATGGAACATTCTTCTTCATTCTTTCTGCGAGCTCCTGTCTAATTTCAATATGTTTTTTCAGGTTTTGCACTTCATGTGGCAGATTAATGTCCCACACAGACAGACAAGAACCTATTCCTGGAGACAAATTGTGGATAAAAAAGTGGTCAAAACAAGCAGAATAGACAACCTCATCCCCTGTTCATTGGTGTTGTGCTGTTTTCCTTCAGAAACATTAAGGTTGTGTTCAGGTGAAGTTAAAAACCTGGCAGTTGTCTAGGTCCTGTGACAGTGTGTTCAAATGGTGACAGACATTTATTTCCATGATATCAGAAATAAATGTGAGGAACTGTTCGTGTAAACCAGGCCAGGAAGCCAGATGCTTTCCAGACGTTGCTTTTCAGGTGTCCTTGGTCACTGGCCATGTTAGCTGGGACTGTTATGTCCCATAACTGTTCCAGTCCACATAATTGATTCCCTGTCCAAGATACTGTTCTCCCCTGACAGAGATTACTTGGGCCCCATTGCTCATATGTCATGTCTGATACACAAAGGTGGGGCTGAGCCAAACAATCTTCGAGCGACTGTGCCTACCTCTGCGCTGGATTTAAAAAAATGATCTTTGTAAGCCTGCATAAGCTTTGAAGATGAATCTTTGGTGCTTTCCTTGTTCCAGACCAGATGCAAAAACACCAAAGATTGGCTTGGAACAAGATGACTTGGAGTCATTGCAGACCTCTTCAAACAGGTCTACAGCTGTTCCGGTATAGGGACCCCTTGAGGTAGTTCTGGACCGGGACAAGATTATTCTGATGTGAAGAGACTAGTGAGAACAAGTGCAGAAAGAGTCTCAACTGACAGTTAAATCAGACCAAATTATAGCTTAAGCAAACAACTAATTTGCCTGTTAATTTGATTAGTTTAACTGCCAAAGTGAATGCTTTAGATTGCTGCCTCTGCTATACGTAATACTAATAAGAATGGCAAATGCAACCAAGATAGAACAGCGGCTTTCTATTAGATCTGAACTAAATGGGAGACTGAGTTTGTGTTAGAAAAGTAATCACATGGAATGTTTTGTTCAACAAGCAAGGCTGCAGTCCTATAAACTTTTACTTCATTGCTGGACAGACAAGGTTAGAAATAGGCTTAGTTAATATCTTGCATAATGTGCTAATTAAGTGTTAGGATACATGAAAATTGCACTATAAAGACTCATGTGGGGTTCTACTGTTGTTCATTCTGAGTGATGTATGAATGTGAGAAAACTGCATAGATCAACAGTGAAAACAACTATGTAATCTTTCAGAAATGTAATGACTCCTAGAGGATTTGTTACACCATGCCACCCAACAGAGGTGACTAGTTCTTACCTTTGGGATATTTATTATCTTCACTATCCTCTTTATTACTGTAACTCAGCACTAGGACAACGTTCTTCAGGCTCCCTTTTGCCAAAGGAAAACAAAACAAAAATGAACTCCATATTTACTTATACATTTCTGTTTCATGAACAAATAGCCTCTCAGTATTAAAGGAATATTGGCTTGGACCTGATTCACCCTATGAAAAGCACAAAAGGTCTCTTTGTATTTACAAAACAATGATTGTGATTCTGTTATCCTATCTAGTTTTACATAGGAAAGTACTTGTTCTTGAGCAATCCTGAAACTGACCGCTAGCTCTTGAAGTGCAGGGGCTGAGTTAAAAGCCTTGCAGGGTCACCATGCCAATGGCCATGGCAACCTTTGCCATGTGCCAGACCACTGCCTTGGTGATCGTGACACGCCACAGCTGCCCCACCTGTACGCACCATTTGCACCAGAAGTTGGGGAAAATCTTGCATCTGGGAGCACTCCAGAGGCAACCTAGTAGCTACTCATGAAGCTCTGTAGCAGCAACAACTGCTCCACAGTTTCAGATGATTGGGCATGCTCGTGGACTAGGGATGTACATGAATGTGCATAACATTTGTTATTTGTACAAATTTGTACAAATTCAGACATTTGTACATGAATCGAATGTTACGACATTCATACATTAACATTCGTACGAATACAAATGTTTTAGAACATTCATATGAATAGTTCATACACTCGTTAACCTGCGGGTACGTATCGATATTTATGCGTTGGTACAGGATACGTGCCCGATACGTATGTGTGGTACAGGATATGTATCAAATATGTATGCTTTGTACAGGATCTGTACTCAGGATCCACGTGCAGGATATGTATCCAGGATACATATGCATTTATATAGGATATTCGTACATATTCGTACAAATATATTCGTATTGAATAGAATCCTACCACATTCGAAAGGGATCTATTTGAACGAATACAAATTTTTAAACATCTGATTCATTACGCAAAAAAAAAACATTCATGCACGTCCCTATTGTGGATGTTTGCAGACATGTTGCCATTGTGTGTGGATGGGGATCCTTGAGTGTAGGTGAGCATCTCAATGAGATAAATGTGAACAGACCCTTATACCATTAGCAGAAGCAACAGAATTAATTGAAGAGATAACTGAAAACCACTTCATATATTAAGCTATTGTGATTCATTGTTAATGGATAGGTTTCACTATGGCCTTTGCTTTTAATTTTAGTTCATGAACTAAATTTCTAAATTATCCATTTCTAGGCTTATCAGAAATCTAGTTTAGCTTAAGTATTAAGATTTCCTTAAATCATCTTCCTCAGTTCGTTGCAGGATGGCAAAAGGAAATGACAAATTTATTAAAAATAACAACAATAATATGACCTATTTTCCTGGAACCAGGACTTCACTTACCTAGCTGGGCTGTCATCATAAATCTAACAGAATCACAGAAATCACTTATTATTCTAATGGGACGACGTGTGGAGAGATCAAGCAGCAATATATGTCCTCCTCCTGTGCCTATCCATAGGGCTGTGTTCTTCTGCAGACAGATACTCTTCACTCGACCAGGGTAACTGAGCTTTTGTTTTGATTCTTTACTAAGTTTGGGTACCTCCTCCCTGTAAGATATGATAGCAAGCTATGTTAAATTTTAGCTAGATTCTGTTGTTCTTTCTGTCTCGCAAACATACTTTTTCAAGCATCTGGTACCCCAAACCATCTGAGACAAAACCTTCAGCTGAGGAAAAGATAACTGAGAATTAATACTGATTCTACCCATACCCTTCAGTCTAGCATTTCTGTTAATACCTTCATTAAGTTGAGTTCATATGGAGTAAAAAAAAAAAGTACCTTGGGGTAGCTTAGGGTGCTTCCTCATTGGCTGCAGAAACCAGTTTAACGCCCCATTTAAGACCCATTTTAAACCCTTAGGTACTTAACTTCCACATTGGAGACCTCTTTAGCGACCCTTCCAGGCAGCCGCTTCTGCATTTCGGCAAACGAGATCTGTTTCTAAATTGGGTCTCACTACAAAAAACCAGCTCAATGTGAAGACCTCAAAAATGAGGTCTTCAATCCATCCCTTCGCCTTGATCTGTGTGGAAGCAGGACGCTTCCGTACATGGACAGCCGAAGGCACGGATGTCCCTGCGGCCACCATCTTGGGGAGGGAGGAAGCAGGCCAGTTTCCCTCCTTCTGCCCTCCCCCACATGCCACACAGCGTGCACCGCGAGAAACGCACTGTGACTGGCAGCTGCATACTCCAGTCCCGCGGCTCCAGGGGCGGCGTCGGCAGCGCAGGAATCCCACTGACTGTGCTGTGGCTTCCACACAGCACCCACCCATCCATCCTGAAGGATCCATCCTCCCTGCGTGTGTGCGGATGCGTGAGGGCCCTTCGGATTCATCCCTATTTGGGACGCATCTTCCGGATGACGGCTTGCTGAAAAACGGATCTTCTTTGACCTGTTTTTTGGCGGCAAATGCGGAAGCACCCTTAGTCTCTTTCTGCATTGGGCCTTACTCCAGATTATTTCCCAGAATGGAAACCTGCCATCAACGTGTTAGATTACAGCAGGCCCTGGTTGGAGCTTCCTGCAGTCTGCCCCAACATCTGGATGGCAAATCCTTATTCTGGGATATAATGTAGAATATGGCCCAGCGCAGAAAGGGCCTTAGAGATAGTATGCAAGTGGAATCACTGTTCTGTCCCTCACCCTGTGAACAATTTAGGGATGAGAAAACAGACTACCATCTCTCTATCCTGCTCTGAAAGAAAGAAGAAGAAGAGTTGGCTTTTCTACCCTGCTTTTTCTCACCCTTTTAAGGGGACTCAAAGCCGCTGTTCTTCTTCTCACAACAGAACACCCTGTGAGGTAGGTGGGGCTGGAAGAGCTCAGAAGAGAGCTGTGACTAGCCCAAGGTCACATAGCTAGCTTCACAGAGGAGGGTGGAATCAAACCCAGTATTCCCAGATAAGAGCCTGGCTTCCTAACCACTAGACCAACAACAACCAAAATTGTTCTTTTCAACTTACAGTACCGCTTCTATTTTAAAAATCAGCTTAGTTACTGTATTTTCTGGCGTATAAGACTACTTTTTAACCCAGGAAAATCTTCTCAAAAGTCGGGGGTCGTCTTATACGCCGAGTGTTGTTTCTTATATGGTGAGTATATCCCAAACTCTATATTTTAACTGGAAAGTTGGGGGTCGTCTTATACGCCCAGTCGTCTTATACGCTGGAAAATACGGTATTTAAGATATTCCTGACTTCTCCATCTTAGCACTACACAAATACTTACTTCAGAAGATGAACACAGTCAATTAGTTCACAAAGTTTCTCAGTTTTCTTATCCCAAATTTCCACATAATAGCTGTTCTTCTTCGCCAAATAGATAGATTTGTCTACTGCTATTGAAATAATATTGGCATCACTGTATGCTTTGTGACATAGCCTGAAATGCAAGAGGAATAAAAAACAACTCTATGATACTACAGCTGTCATGTAGCTCACAACAGGAGTCCCCAACGTTTTTTGTGCCAGGGACTGGCTTCCTTTTCCAGGTCGTGGTCGTGGGCAGGGGTGTGGTGGGACAGGGCATGGTGGCATGGGCATAGCAGGGCAGTGATGGTGGTGTGGACCGGCAAAAAAAACCCTATGGCCCAGCGCTGGTCCACCGACCGGTGGTTGGGGACCACTGGCTTACAATATAGATGGTGAAAGTGATAGTAAATGTATAGCTCTGAAAAAGCTAATGGGCATTTTTTTTTCCTCTTCAGGACTGGATATCTAAAAGATGCTCAGCTCCAAACCTCCAGATGTTCCTGGATTATACTTCCAAGCCTACAACTCCCAGTTTTCTACAATGACATGGAATGTTAGGAGTAGAATGTCTGGTGCTGAAGCTCAAGAACATCTGCAAGGCTGCAGTTTAATCTAAAGGAACACATGAGTGCACTTGGCCTTATTCTGAAACGTATCTCCGGAAAGCAGTCTTCTGGCTGCAAGCTAATGCAGATCATGTTAGGCCTCCCCTAGGACCTTCCATAGTCTGCACTAGCATGCAGATAGCAGGTCCCTATTCTGGGACATATTTCAGAATAAGCTCAAGTGCAGAAAGGCCCATGAATAATACATTATGTCCTCAAACTTGGGCTAACATGCTTCCTTTTTGCTCCTTACAGATATTACATATATTTCTAACTAAATGCAAAGGGGTAAAAAACCCTCGGTGTTCCTTTTCATAGCTGGAGTTTCCTCTTTGTCTCTGAATCAGTATTTGATGATTTCTATCATTTTTCATTGTTATACCACACCAAGCTTGCTAGTGTGAAGACAGGCTGATTCGCACTTCAGCCCTTAGTATGCAATTAAGCAACATCTGGGCAGGTGCAGCTGCACAATCGGGAAGTCTTTGCAGACTAGAAATGCCCCCTGCCTGCCCAGAGCTTGCCTCATTGCATACTAGCTGTGGCACAAAATATCGTGGACCACAAGCAAACTAACCTTAACCAAAGCCTTACTGAGGAGGTCATCTGTGGCCCCGGATACACAGGGTGCCACGTTCAAAATGGCAGCACCCAGGAGTCAATCAGACATGTGACTGATCTCAGGGGAATGATTGATCATGTGGGGACTGGGCTGTCATTGACTGGGGCTCACAAGTGTGAGTGCTAATCAAAATTAGTGCATCACACACCTTTCCCGTCCATGAAACAGGAAGGAAAGGGCGAAATCGCCCAGGTCCTCTGTATAAATCAGAGTTAGTACTTGTCAGCTGTTATTAAACTAGAATTTGCATTATCCCAGCGGCCAAGCTGACTTACAGGCTGTGGTCACACCTTGCTAAAATAGTCTGTCTTATTAAGAAACAGGACTCAAAATACAATTTTTGAATTCAATTTGAATGGAATATTCTAATATCCGAATTTGCATGAATAAAGAAAAAACAACTTAGGTCTTCAATCTGTCCCCTCGCCTCGATCTGCTTGGAAGCAGGACACTTCCGCACATGGAGAGCCGAGGGGATGGATGTGCAGGCGGCTGCCACCTTGGGAAGGGCAGAAGCAGGCCGGTCTGCCTCCGGAGCCCCTCCCAACGTGCTGCACACTGGCAGAAACACACGGTGACTGGCAGCTGAATGCTCCAGTCCCACGGCTCCGGGGGCGGCATCGGGGCATGGGAGGCTGTCTGCCTTTGGAAATGGGTGCTGTGGCCTCCAGACAGCACCCAGAACATCCATCTAGCAGGATCCGTCCTCTTCACACGTGTGCGGATGCGTGAGGCCTCTTCGGATCCATCCCTATTTTTGACAGATCCTCACGGATCGCTGGGAAACAGATTTTCTTTAATCTGTTGTTTGGAGGCCAGTGCGGAAACACCTTACCATTCTTTTTACTATGAGAGCATTTATGTTTTTACAATGATTAATGTTACATAAATATTTTAAATAAATAATAAACATTTTGGGAGCCAACCCAGTGCAGTCCACAGTAAATTTGAAAACAAGTAGAAACAAACATATTTGAGAAACTCTGTATCACTTAAATAAACATGCAAAGACTTGAACTTCCAATACCTCGGTCAAGTAAGTTCAAGGCACTGAGCTCTTGTTTGCAAATTGGAAACAGTTCTGTTAACTTATCATGTGAATTATGTTCTAGAAGAGGTAAGGTCAAATAGGGTTTACTGTGGAACTTCTTCTTTTTTTAGGGGGGAGGAGTATTTTCCCCTGAACATATTCCAAGAAAATCATAGGGAAGAGATAACCAACCCTCTGCAAGATATTTGAAACTTTTTTAAAAGAAAAAAAAAAAGAAAACCAAAGGGACAAAAGCCCACTTGTGCAATTAAAATTAGCATACTTACAACTGGCTTGTCTTTGTCTCAATGAGTTTATGAACAGATAAATCACTGGAAAATGATATTATTTTTGTCCCACAGCCTCCCCAGATCATATTTTTTTCAGATGCATAACTGGATTCATTTAGGCACATAAGTGGAGTGTTGGTGTTTCCAACTACTAACATCTTCAGTGGTGCAGCGCCTTTGGACTGAAAACATAAATAACAGTGCAAAACACGTCAAATGAGACCTTCAAGTGAAGGGTTGGAAATAAATAAATAAATAAATGAGTGAGTGAGTGAATACATCATGAAAGCAGGGGATATTGCTGCAATATACAAACTTCGTTTTTTAAAATGGTTATATAAATTTTTACTTTTAAAAAATTATTATATTATTCATATGATACTCAGAGTTTGAAAGGGCAAAATATGGGTCAACACACTTATACTCCACCATTTAAAACACTGAGCAGAAATAGTCACCAAAGGAAAACATTTATGATCCACCATTACTCTGAAGTACTTGGGGAAAAAATAGTATTGTTTTCAAAATTGATTGCAATGCAATATGTTGTTACCCGCCCAGAGACCTTCGGGTATGGGGCGGGATAGAAATGTAAATAAATAAATAAATAAAATCCTCATTTCACTTTCTTGTTTGTACAGTTATTGCATTTTTTACGTATAGTTTTAAATACATGTTCAGGTGGAAGGAATGAGCACAGTATGCTGAAAAAGTAAGCAACAAGACTATGAAACTGGAGTATAATTATTTTAGGGTGCTTCCACACCTGCCGCTGAGAAACAGATTTAAGAAAATCAGTTTCCCGGTGATCCATCCTCCCAAGGACGGATCCAAGGAGGCCTCCCATATCCGCATACGTGTGGGGAGGATGGATCCGGCCAGACGGATCCCCTGGGTGCTGTGCGGAGGCTGCAGCACCCTTTCCAAAGGGGATCTGGCCTCCCGCGCCGCTGACGCCACCCCCCGGAGCCGCGGAACTGGAGGATGCAGCTGCCAGTCACTGTGTGTTTCTGCCGGTGCACAGTGCATGGGGGGGGGGGCTTCGGAGGCAGCCCAGCTTGCTTCCTCCACCCGCAAGATGGCAGCTGCTGGCACATCTGGCCCCTCGCCTCTCCGTGGGCTGAAGTGTCCTGCTTCTGAACGGATCGAGGCGAAGGGCCGGATGGAAGACCTAATTTTCGAGGTCTTCCTGGAGGCAGGATCTTTCAGTGGCGAAACCCCATTAAGAATGGGTCTCACGCACTGGAGTGTGGAAGCAGCTGCCTTGACAGGTCCTAGATCCGGCTTCCAGTGTGGAAGGTAAGTCCTGTAAGTGTCTTGCATGTGTCCTGTATGTTGTTAATGTGTTTTAACGGCCAGTGCGGAAGCACCCTTAGACTTCAGAAGGACACCTATATTGTCATCACGAATGAAATTACATACATACCTTTACTGCTTTATCTTCAAAAATTGCCAGCTGTCCATCAGCAGTGCCCACTAAGAAGAACTGTTTCTGCTTGCTGAAAAGAAACCAGGAATTCCATATAATTCAGTAAGCACTGTCCACTTACTGCGTATTTAAAAAAAGCACACTATGTATACATTAGAGCAATCTACTGAAAAAAAGTGTATAAACGAATTTAACTTCATTAATAATCTGACATCTCATTTGGCAGCCCTCCCTAAAAGCAGTCACATGTTGAAAAGGGTGGTATTATGACGTGCTCATTCAAGCTACCTAGTTTCAAAGTAACAATGACAAATTCTTTGTGAGGTTATTCTTTTTACCATACTTGTCTGAAAAGAGTGCCCTAAAGAAAACACGTGAACTCACCCATATGTCTGCTTTGCACAGGGACTACAGTAAAGACACGTAACGGAGTCTGACATTTTCTTAAGTTGGTGCCCACTCTTCTCATCTTGTGTAGGAAAGGCCCACAGAGAACCAGACTGGGTTCCTGCTACAATCCAGTTTTCCTTCTCTGCAGAAAGAATCACCAAGGCCAAACACAATATTCTAACATCTGCAATCTCCTGAGAGGAGGAAAACAGAAGAGGGTTCTTAGGGAGAGAAAAAGAGATCTCCTTTAGCTTCTAGTATTCTTATTTACGAAAATTATCTTCTGTGCTTTGTCTCTCAATGTTCTTATTATTCCTTTGAAAACACGAAGGCAATTTTCTGCTATTGCTCCACTCAAAAGTGAGAAGGAACAGAGTGCAAGTCCTCCAATTGGAAGCTTCTGAGTCACAATGGTCATTTCTACACAGCACAGCCTGTCCTGCTCCACACCATCCGTTCTAAGTAATTTAGTCCACGAGGCTGTTTCAGCTGGGCATCCAGAAGTGGTGCTATATGGCCCACGGCCTATACACTGTCCACACACAGACCATGCGGCAATAAACCAGGGTAGAACACTTTGTGGACTGCTTGTAATCAACCCATCCTCGGAGTGCCATTTTCCCACCACAGCTTGTTCCAAGATCTCATCCAAAGTGAATGAAATGGTCTATAACAAGAATGGCCTAATCTCAGTAGACAAATCCATAGCGTGGATGATGTATTCTATGCTGGGGCAGTCAAGAAGCCTAGTGCAGACAACACAGCCAATATGGAAACGGGCCCATTAACTGGTTCATTCAAGGATCAGAAACTCCTTTGAAGAACAAAAGCCGACTCTCCACTTAATGGGTGAGGCAGCTTCTGAAGGGGCAAATGAGATAGGTGCCCATAAGTACCACTAAAAAAGCAGCCTGCTCCTTCCCAAATTTTGAACAAGGAACAACTTTTCAGTGATGAACTAAAGTGCCTCTGTTCAGCCCTGCAACAATGGTGCTTCCATTCACAATGGTGGTGAAGCATCTGTTGCCACCACAGATGAAGATATGATGGCATGGGCATCTTCTTGGATGGCAGCAGGCCCCTCCAAGGGCCTGACACTACAAACAGATGGTTAGAATACAGCTCCATTACAAACACTGTAAAAAGGTTAATTTCATGAATCAAAACATTCACTTTCCTATAGAAATAATGTGTCTGCTAATATAAAGACCTTAGTACTAGATGTCAAATTTCCCACCTACCTGATGACTGTGTCCTTCAGTATTTATGTCAATAAATGAAAGCTGTGCTTCTTCATTGTTCCCACTACCTATCCAGACTCCTGTCTTCTTACAGCTTTGATTTGTGGCAACCATGCATTCTGATGTAGAAGAGCAAGGTACTGAAATATATCTCATCAAACAGACAAGTTCTGCAGAGTTCAGAATTTCATAGACCTGCAAAATATCCCAGCAGCAGTGACAATGGGTAATAGCTCTCACTGAATTTCTGAACACATAGCTTTCTTAGTAATAGAGTATGCAGATATCAGTTCTAGAATAGTGATATAAACAGTTAATATGGCAGTGTACTACTGTTGCTACTACTACTACTATTTAAAAAACACTTTATTGACATGATATATTTGGACATGTTGAATCTAATACAGTATGGAATCTCGCAGCATGGATTTTTATTACTCTATTTACAAATTACAAACATTGATTTCCTAATGCACTTCTGTGATGCATTTTGCAAAGGCAGAGGTCAGAGGTGAAGACTGCAGTATACTGGGACCTTCTCGTTTCTGCAACAGCTGTTTCCCCACTTGTCTTCTGGCAGTGAGGCAGGTGCATTTGGTGAATTTTGACTGGATATTGATGTGTGCATCAGTGTAGCATGTGTAAACCCTTGTCTGGGTGAAGAAGGTGGCATTTTGCCAGTCACCTGTGTTTTCTACCACTGCAGCCTTGTCTAGATGGTGAAGGTAGCACGTTGCCAATTATCTGTATTGCAACCTGTGAAAAACCCTTGTCTGGATCTGAGGGGGGGGGCTCCTATCATACCATGTAACGTAAGCAAGTTCAGCATTGAAGACTGTGAAAAAAACATGTTAGGGATGTTGTCAGTCATCTGTGTTTCTGCATTACAGTCTATGAAAGACTTCAGATGTGGCATCTGTGTTGTGTATAGGTGCGTTCCGACATATAATCAGCCTTGAAGTCGGTTCAAGTTTTCCCCGTTCTGACAGTTTGCAAGGAATCTGCCGTTTCTGCGGATTAAAGGTCCCGAAACTCCAAGTATCCGTATTTGGATTAAAAGGGGTGCAGCAGTACACCACAGCACATTGCTTGAACAACATGGATTCTCAGATAATATCATCTTCCTGGAATGGGACCCTTGTGTTAGAGGAAAGTGTACTGTACAGGCCATTGCAAAGATTCTGCCTAGAACGCTAATATTAATTTTAAGAGCTAGCAGCTCTGATGGTTGCATTATGCACAAAACAGAGGGCAGCATGTCTCCAAAGACCAGTTGCTGGGCTGGGACACTAAACAATGCCATGTGTGTTCTGTTTGTGGGCTTATTTATGCAACTGGCTGCCACTTAGATGGGACACAAGTCCAATGCAGCTGGGCATTTCTTATGTCCTACTCTGAAAGAGCAGGGCCAATGGAAAGTGGATTTCTTTGGGCGATAGCAATTTTTAATTTAAAAAAAAATGTCAATATGCTAACAGACAATGTTTAACAGGTGGTTGTTAGGGATGTGCATGAATATTCAAATTTAATGTTGGCACATTCGAAGATTGACATTTGAATTCGAATTGAATGTTTCAATACATTGGTATGAAGATTTGTATGGGATTTGTATGCATTCATATGAGATTTATATGGGATTGAACATTCGTATCAAATGCGAATCCCACTACATTTGAAGGGAACCTATTCGAACAAATTCAAATTTTCTTGCATTCGATTAAATACAAATAAAATGCAGATTGGTTGTGTATTGATGCATATGATGTTACTTCATTTACTGTCCCTGCTTTGTTTGTCTTAGAAAAAAATTAATAATTTGTCTAGGCAACTGACTTCAAAGTATCATTTACTTAGAACTGACTTGTTTTTAAAAATGCTTCAAATTATTTTTTTTCCAGCTAATCTACACAACAGAACTGATCAATGTGCATCCTGCAGATTCAGACAACACTTACTTGGGCAGATGTGGGTCTCTCTTGAGGATTTTCTTTCAAACACTTCTTAATTAGATCTTCAACTTCTGGCCAGGGGCTGCAACCATATTCTTTGACAGGATCTGGAATTCAAGTTGTTCAGTTTCACATGCAGGAAAAGAATCAATAGAGTTCATTATAGGAAAAATATTTGAACAAAAATTCCCTTGCCAATAATTCTTACAGACAAAGTGGTTAAAATGTGAGGCGCTGCAAGGTTACCTCTAGTTGGCAAGAAGGAAGTTGTTTACATCTCACAATGGCCTCTCACTGTCACATGGTGGGGCAAAATTCTGCAACAAACCAGTGGGGAAAACCCCCCAAGTATCAGATATGGTAAGTTATTTGACCATGCAGGAAAACGCATGTTGAGAGTTCTTTTTCCCAACATAGTGATATGATGGGATTTTGCCTCTATATTTTGGAAGGGGCTGTGTTGGGGTTGCCATAGATTAATGCGGTGATCCCAATTTGGTGCCAGGATTTTCCTGGATTTTAGAAACTGTCTGGGTACGCCCTTTATCACTTTTTGACTAGTTACTACAATCACAATGGAATCATTAGAAACACATGGCTTTGCACACATTAGAATTGATGAGCTGAATCATGTCTGGAACTGCAGCACTTATTGGCCCTACTTTGGTGGTCTTCTCTTTGCAGGTTAAAATGGAGGAGGGAGAGAGATGATATATCTCCTCGTTCGTTACATGGCTATCATTTGGCCAATAGCTCTCTCCATGATACTGCTTTAATTTAGACCTTGGTTCTTTAATTGTGAAACATAGTGAGTTAGGTACAGAGCTACAAAGGAAGAGAAAGAGCATCCTGCTCCTCTTCCTGATTCAGTTCTAATGACCTACAAGATAGCAATAAATAGAAATGGCAGAGAACAATGTTACGAATACTGAAAACATTAAGCACCATATACACTGTGAAACCTTGACTTTTGTCGTTGTAATTAATTTCTGGGGATTTTCAGAGTTCATTTGAGTTACATTCTCAAAAGAAAGAGTTATTGATTTAGTTAGAGTACATGGAGGGCTAAACCAAACTACAAATCTTAATATATTGGCCCTGACTCATGAATTCCAATCAGTGGACATTTCATGTTTGAAAGGATCTGCTAGATGTGTTCCCTTCAGTGTAAATATCAGATGCTTACATAAGGATTGTGTTGACCTTTCCCTGAAGTAAAAAATGGATAACTCCTCCTCATGAGCAATTTCAGCTCACAAATGTAAGCCCAGGTAACAAAGCCTCTGTGTGTATACCAGAGTCACTGAATCAGGGATGAAGCTCTTACTGCTCTTCAAGATATATATTGTTCCCTACATACAGTTCTTATTTAAGAGGGACATTAAATAAGAAAAAATAAATATTGAGTGAACAACATGAATTTATACATGAAACTAAGGAGAAGCTATTCACTCTGTAAATCTAAAGAGTAGAGCTTCATTTCCCGGTGAGGAGAGAACTAGCAACAATTTAGGAAGGTCGTAGGGATACCAGAAAATGGATGATGACCAGAGCTTTCAGAAAACAAATGATATATCAAGTTCTAGAGTATAACAACAGGCTTTTTACTGATTCCCTGTCAATATGTATCCAGGCTAAGTAAAAGTGCTCTGTAAATGACATCCATCTTCCATGCTCTGAAATTTCCAATGAAACTTTCTTTCTTGATTGCTTGGTGTTGTTTTCTTGTAAAAGACATTTTTACTAGCATCGTGTTTCATTACTGAAGTATTAGTGTGATAATCAAGGAACAGAAACCTAACATGAGCCTTTCTACATTTGATCTTATTCTG
Organism: Aspidoscelis tigris stejnegeri; assembly: GCA_023333525.1. NCBI lineage: Eukaryota > Metazoa > Chordata > Lepidosauria > Squamata > Teiidae > Aspidoscelis > Aspidoscelis tigris. The sequence goes on along the minus strand of JALMGA010000005.1, from coordinate 76,088,952 downwards.
GACCTGGCCACCACCTCCAACCCAGAGTATCCAAGAGGGTCCTGGAGTGCCCCAATCCTCTGTAGCTGTGGAGAAGTAAAAGCCTGTGTGGTAACATGTGGAACACTTCTGGTCAGCTACTGCACACAGTGTTTGCATCATTTCCTGGTGTGAATGCTGCATGGGGGTGGTGTGGCTGAGGCTGGACAGTCACATGTCACATCGTGATTGTCATAACAACAGCCTGGGACTCAATGGAAGCTTTTGGTGCCATTGCTGTGTCATTTGGACAATCCAGGAGGTAAGCTGGGGGCTCTGCCAGTGCTCGCAGTGTGAATGATAGCTATAGTTCCGGAAGTTAAGTTCAGTGTGATACATGCCATCTGCATGTTGATAACACCAGCATTAGACTTCAATATTCCATACCGACTTTAAAATGTTGATCATGTAACTTGTAAAAGTGTTCATGGATATGACCCAGGATATATAAAGTAATTTCAAACTAATCCATTTTAATTGGATAATAGTTAATTTTGTTCAGAATTGCATTTATTGACTACTGGTAATGCTTCAATGTTAGCATTTTTATTATGAAACAGGGCTTTTTTCATTGTAAAGGAAGCTCCTTATACATAAATTAGTCATATAACAATCTGTGGATCTGAGCAGTTAAGTCAAATATACCTGGCAGTTTTCCATGGATAGCTAGTTCATCAAATTCGTTAGGAAATTTTTTGCCTTCTAATATTCTTCCACCAGCTGTTAAAATGTCATACAGAAGCAAGCCAAATGAATAAACATCTGCTTGTTGATTGTAAATAACATTCCCTCTTGCAACTTCTGGAGCTCTAAACCCTAAAAAAACAAACAAAAAAAACCACAACCCCACACACATATGAAATGTTATGCTTCTTGTCAGGCAGATGCCATACTTGCTGTTTTAATTTAGAAAGTCTCAATCATACAAAGGACTATAAGGAATTAAACAATGTCAATATCAAGATACTATTTATGATCTAAGAGACACAGGATTCCAAACTCAGCAAGAAATCTGATGACTTAACAAGCTTTTCTCCCATTCCAAGGAATATATACTCATGTATGCACATACTCATGGAGTGAGTTATAATTACAGAGGCTTAATATACTCAAGGAACATACAGAATTTTGTGGACTGACTGGGGTATTCAGGAGCTTCTTCTTTTTCTTCTTCTTCTTCTTTTCTTCTTCTTCTTCTTCTTCTTCTTCTTCTTCTTCTTCTTCTTCTTCTTCTTCTTCTTCTTCTTCTTCTTCTTCTTCTTCTTCTTCTTCTTCTTCTTCTTCTTCTTCTTCTTCTTCCTGGTTTGCCCTACCCGCCCCTGGAATGTTGGTAATTCTGAAAAAAACAAGTCCATCCGTGTTCTGTGTAGATGACCATTTTTGCCCCCTAGACTGGGTTACACTCCATCCCAGTGTGAATAGAGCATCCCAGAGAGAACAAGAGCCCTCTTTTTTCTGTCCTAGCATGCAGAAGAGAGGGGCCTGAAGAGAATTTGATGCTGTACTGGATTGTGCCCTAGGAAAGTACAAAAACGCCTCATGTTATTTTTTGAACAGCTTTGGGACCAGGATGTAACAGGTACTGGCAACATGTCATCCATAGATCTTCAGCTGGGTTCATCTCTCACTAGGGGCCTATTCGCACTTGGCTTTATTCTGGAATATATCCTGGAATAGCGATTTGCTGTCCATATGCTAGTGCAGGTTTCAGCAGGCCCAAAGTGAGGTCTGCTAGAGTCTGCATTAGCATGTGGACCACAGCCCCCTCTCCTGAGATATACTCCAGGAAAAGGCCAAGTGCGAATAGGCCCTAGATCTTGGTTGATGGGTTGAATGGACTTCATATTTCATAAAGACTACATGGTTTACAAGAAAAATATTTTAAAGAAAACAATAATAATTAATCATGGTCACCCATTAACTGCTAGCAGTATAGAATATAATCTTTGTCACTCTAATCTATGCCTTAACACTAGATTCTGATTGGTGACAGGGATGCAATATTTACATAGATGGTGGACTGATCCCTTTCTGCACTGGACCTTATTCCAGACTATATCCTGGAATAGCATCTGTCATAGTCTGCACTAGCATGTGGATATCAGGGTGTTATTCCAGGAAACATTGGTCTAGTGGTTAAGGAGCCAGACTCTTATCTGGGAATACTGGGCTTGATTCCACCCTCCTCCACGAAGCCACCTGGGTGACCTTGGGGTAGTCACAGCTCTCCTTCTGAGCTCTCACAGCCCCATGTATCTCACAGAGTGTTCTGTTGCAGGGAGAAGACTAGGAAGCTTTATGAGTTGCTTTGAGTCCCCTTAAATGGGTGGGAAAAGTGAGGTAGAAAAGCCAACCCTCCTCCTCCCCCTCCCCCTCCTCTTCCTCCTTGTCCCCTTCCTTGTCCCCCTCCCCCTCCTCCAACCCTCCTCCTCCTATAAGCCAGAATAAAGCCCTTTCCAGTTGGGTGAATGCATCACAAAGAATATTCATTACTAATCTTTTCCCCTTCAAAATATTTTCCCCCTTTACAGCCTGATAAAATATTTAGCATATATCTTTCCACTTTATGTCCCTTTTCACACCACAGCCTCCTGCTGGCTTCTGATCTGAATAAATCTGAAAGTTTTCATACCTGGTGTTCCTTCTGAAGTTTTTATTCCCATTCTGCAACAATACTGAGCAATACCATAGTCAGCAATCTTTGCAATGACTGCTGAATTGGGATACAATGTAAAGAGCAGCACATTGTGAGGCTTTAAATCCCGATAGATGATCATTGCTGAATGTAGGTATCTATGTGAAGACAGAAGGTATTGAAAATACAGCATGAAACATCAGCACCTGTTCTCTATGGTTTTATCTCCATTCATCAGATAACATAGAGGACATAGAGAAGACTTTAAAAAAAATTAAATCTCTTTAAACCTTGCCCCATCCAAAATATACTCTGTTCCCATAAGAACATAAGGGGACTCCTACCCACCTAATCCAGCATCCTGTCTCAGAGGCCCACCAATTTCTTCTGGGCAATTTCAAGCAGAAGACAAGCGCACAACCTTCACCTGCTCTTGACTCCCTGTGAATGGCCTTTAGAGGCATCCTGCCTGTCTCTCCAACCTGGAGGCTATATCTTGATATCCATTCCAATAGCCACTAATGCAACCGTTCTCTATAAATTTATCTATTCTTTTCTTACAGCTATTTAGGCTGGTTGCTGTCACCACCTCTTCTGGTAGTACATTTCATTAAACCAATGACCCTTTGGGTGAAAAAACACTTCTCTTTGTTGGTCCTAACTCTCCAGCCCGGGAAATTCAAAGCCAGCTTCAGTGGGACATTGGAAAAGTTATAATAGGGCTAGTTTTGCACCTACCTTTCTAAAACTGTCTAAGCAGCCTATTCCATGCCAGTGAAGAACAGGAACAATTGGGGCTATTCACAGTTTGTGTGCTGGGACATCTCTGTTCTGTTCCAGCAGCACAAAAAGTGTCAATGGGTCACTTGGATTGCCACTGCAGTCCAAACCTGCCATCCACAGGAGGTTTGGGGTTTGCAGAGATATCCAGGCACTGCAAATGACTGCGCAGCTGTGGCCATTTAGCCCACACTCCCTCATCACAGAGCACTCCAAAGAGTGTGAAGATGCCATTCCTGGACAGGCTGCTGGAATGCCAGCGAATTTTACTTTTCATATACATCTGAAGGGCACAAGATGCAACACAATTCTCAGCAAAATATTTTTAACACAAACCAGGAGATGTCATTAAAACTAAAAATAACTTAATAGAAAAAAAGATGAATCATTAAAAATATATCCTAAGATCCTCCCTCCCCCTCTTCCTCCCTCCCTCCCTCCCTCCCTCCCTCACTCACTCACTCACTCACTCCTAGAAAAAGGAACAGAACAGTGGGTGCGTCTTCATGGCATGTGTTATTTCGGTTTAAAGAATTCGAAATAAAAGAAACGGAACAAAGCTGTCCAGACGACTTGCAAGTTGATCCGGTTCCGATGGCAGCCTTAACGCGGGATCAATACTCGGAGTCCACATGGCAGCATTGTCCTCCTGCCCATTGCCCGCACTCTCTCCTGTGATTGGTTTTCCCTGCCAGGATCCCACCCTCCCTTCTCTTTGCGTCATGCTCCGCCGTGAATTTCCTGCCCAATCCACCCTCCCCCTTCCCAGCAGCAGCAGCAGCAGCATCCATCCATCCATCCATCCATCCATCCATCCATCCATCCATCCATCCATCCATCCATCCATCCATCCATCCTTCCGTCCGTCCATTCTGGCGCTGCAGAGAGCGGGGAGAAAGTTCCCCAGGCTGCGAAAGTTCCCGGGGGACGGGCTTTCCTTTCCGTTACACTGTAGCAAAGGAACCAGCTCACTCTCTTAAAAAATGTTGCGAATTTCCGCAATTTTAATGAAAGGAAGTAATACAGCTGAGGGGCTTTAAATATTAAAGAGGCATATGGCTGTGGTTCCTTCTTTCCTCCCTCCTTCCCTCCCCCACCATCCCCAGGCGCCCTTCTGCCGCTCATCAGCTGGGGGTAGACCCCCTCTGCTCCGGGGATTCCTGCCATCGGGGTGCCCAGCAAGCGGGCGCAGAGGGGAAGGCTCTCCATCCGTCCATCCATCCATCCATCCATCCATCCATCCATCCATCCATCCATCCATCCATCCATTCATCCAGGCGCTGCGGCGCTGCGGCGCTAGCGGCTTCTCCCTGGGGCTCCACCGCCCCTTTTCCCCCGCTTTGCCGCCACTTTGCCCCGCAGAGGAGGAGAGCCAAGGGGTGGACAAGAGGGCGAAGGGGGCTCCTCGCTTGCTCTCCCCCCCCCCCCGTGGCCGGGAGGGAACTTTGCCCCCCCCACCTCACAGGGACCGAAGCTGGATTAAAACCTTGGCTTGTGGTCACACCTAAGGTTTAATCTAGCTTCACTCCACCTTCAGAGTGAGAGAACACATCAGCAAAGTGACCAGTAGTTTTCTTTCCACATTATCTAGTCTAAAGGTGGATTTTCTGAGTTATTAACCCTGAAAGAAAACCAGCTTGTCAGTTTGCTGGTGTATTCTCTCACTCTGAAAGTGAACTGAAACTGGATTAAACCTTAGGTGTGACCACAGGCAGAGGCAAAGTAGCATAGAGGGGGCTCAAAGCGGTTGACATTCTGTTCTCACCCTTCAGGGGACTAAGTGGCTGACAAGCCTCCCTTAAGGGGGCTGAAAGCCACTGTTCCGAACCTTCAAAGGTCTGAAATTGCGCAAATTGCAACATTTTTAAGGTGTGAAGTGCTTAGATTGATACAGTGTTTCAGCTTTAAGGACTGGAGGTTTATAGTGGGTGTTTGAGGGTGGATTTTTTCAATGAAGGAAACCCTAAACATGACGTGCTTCTAATACGTTCAGCCATTGGTTACAGTGCGATTGGGGGGGCGGGACAGCCTTAACACGGAATCTCATCCCGGAACGATACTGTCCACACAGTTAAAAAGGAAACACGTATTGACACACGATCCGGAGTGAGACCTGTTGAGATCAGGATTTATTTCTAATCGGGATAACGTCCTTTAACACGGAAATACCGTGTTAATCCGAAGTGCCGTCTGAACTGCGCGAACTCAAAACGTTTTGAATTCGAGATAACTATGCCATGAAGACGCACGCAGTATTTCAGACACTTTTACCTTAATCCATCAGCCACATGAAGCGCTATTCTGTGCTGGAGTGTTCTAGTTAAAGTTGCATCACCTTGTAATAAGCGGTCAAGAGACCCCTTGGGTGCTAATTCCATGACAAGCATGCGAGGATGTACTGCTGCTGCCAGCAAGAACACTAAACTAGGGTGATGAAGATGGCAAAGGACTGCAAGTTCCTGGAGACAGTAGAATTAAAACACGAGAGCTGATGTTTCCGTAGCATTTGGTGTGGAAGAGAATGCGCAGAGAAATAAAACTACAATAATAAATGATGAAACCAGAAGCAGAAAACCTAGTTGTTATAGGAATTTGCAGTCATCAATCCCAAATCCATTCTGGAAGAGTTTACTCTACTTTGTAAATAACAGTAAAGCCAGTAGCTACAGTGCAGTGGTAATGCTAGTTTGACCCCCAGCCTCTCCCCTAAAAGTATGTAATGGCAAACCATTTCTGTATCTCTACCAAGAAAACTATAGTGGTGCCCATAGAGATGATCATAGGGCCAACCAGGAGTCAGCCATGATTCAGTAGTAGCCAACCACCACAACAACAGACTTGTAAAGGGACAGAATTCCACAAGAGGAACATAATAGCTTGTGGGAAAGTTCGTTGTGTTGGGATGGGAGATTCTTGCAAAGGCAGCAAATAGCAAAACATGGCAGTTCTACAACAACCAGGTGCTGTTGGCTTAATCAGTTCACAAACTTTACATGGCGTTTGCTGCTGTGGTCTGTATAATCCTCATACGAATTCAATGCAAGACCCTCGCCCATCACCAGGTCTGAGACTGTTCTGAATGCACAGCATGCAGGATTTTCACATTACCAAAAGGAATGTTTGGGCAGTAGGGATGTACATGAAGCCCACTTCATGCGCGAACATCTGTTGAATGTTCGCACATGAAATGAACCACCCATCCCCCTCCCTTGTCCCCCACATAGCCCCCCACTAACCTTTCACAACTATCACTGCTGCCACTGTGGCCTCTGCTGCCATCACACTCTCCTCTGAGGCTCAACTAGGCCTTCTGGAGGTGCATGTGCAGCTGGAGAGCCCCCCCCCCCATCCAGGATCATGGGAAATCCTGCATTGGTTCATTATCGTCTAAAAATGAGTAACTTAGCTTTAAGAACATAAGAGGGACCCTGCTGGATCAGGCCATAGTCCAACTACTTCAGTATCCTGTCTCACATAATTACCCACCAATTGATTCTGAGCATTCTGAAGATGACAAAGGCAAGACCTTCACTTGCTCTTGACTCCTTGCGAATGGTCTTTAGAGGTACTTTTATTTAATTCATTTAAAAGGCTGAAACCTTCAGGATTAGTACTTCTCCCCAATTGTTTCTATAAAAAGCAGAATGTTTTATATACCTGTCTTAAAAGCCTTAGAGATGTGTGCTTATTAAAAAGCTTCACAGCTACTTCTGCTCCACAGTACATTGCACGATATACAGATCCAAACCCCCCATCACCTGTTCCAAAAGAAAGTGAACATTAGAACCACAAGCACTGTGACACGCCCTGAACCTGATGTTTCTAAAACATATTTTTCAAATATTTGAGTTCACCTTGTTCTTTCTACCTACTCACCTTCCCACTTATCCAGATAGATGGACAAACAGCAGACAATGCATAAATGAATACAACAACACCCAAGTTAATAATTAAATCGGTACATTTTTACTGACTATTTTATTCAAAAATGATTCACATCTACATAAGAATATTGAATTTAGTGCTGTTAACTTTCATAATACATACTTGGAAAATAATTTGCATAGGTGGAAAAAATCACAGTTTTACATTAGTGGGATAGATATCCACCCAGAGCTACAAATATTGAAAACCTAATCTTGGGAGACAGGTGTTTGACAGCTCAAGAAAATAGCTGGCAATTAATGCAAAAGCTTCAATACAGATGGATGTAACATTTAATTTTATGGAGAAAACCTAAAAATGATGAGAAAGAGCTAACTTGCTCTGAAAGAGTTAACCCAGAAAATCTGCTTGATTGCAAAAGGCATCCAAAAGAGTGATTCTGATAAAATAATTTTGCTATGGAGTGAAAGTCTGAAAAAGATATTAATACCCACTGAAAACTTCAAAATAAAAAAGGTTATTTTGAAGAGGCGGTTTCAATAAGCATTAAAACACAGTTTTAAAACCCGCATGCTGTCAAAAAGTTACATTACATTCTTTTCTGGGATAGGTTTCTTGATGATAAACCATAAATCCCAAAAACCTTATTTTTGCAGGGTTTTTTTTTTCTTTCTTTTCAAGGAGGCCTTTTGAACAATGTTATAAATTTACAGGTCTGTAAGCTTAAACTATCATCTTTCCAGATAGCTCAGGTTAGGAATATATACCCCAAATATTTAAGTAAAAGTTTTAAAGGAGACATTTGTGAGCTTTTTTTTTTTTGCTCTATTGCAAATGTTGTTAAAAATATCTAAGGGAGGCTCATGCAGCAGGTATTTTCCCTCTCCTGTTTTAAGGTTTTCAACAACCATTCTTAGAATGATAATATAGAATGCTAAAACCAAAAATAAGCATTTATAGTTACCTAGAAGAAATTCTGGTGACTGAACAAATTGTAATTCTTCATTATTCAGCATTATATCTCTAGGCAAATCAGCCAATATCAAATCTGGAGCAATCTGGGCTATTGCAATGGTAGATTTTGGATCATCTGGATTGATCAAGAGGTCACCTATGTGCAGAAAGGGAAATTATAATGCGCTAGACTGCTTACAGGATAACTTACACTAGTACAAGGCCACCTACAGAAGGCAGAGAGGTATCCCACTAGGGCTCTGGTCGCACAGGTCTAAGACAGGACATCCTATTCATTAATTTGAACTGGGTCATACCAGTCCTGGTCACAGCTAGATCATTATAGGCCATCCTCGCTTTGGGCCACATTGGTCACACCTTTCTCCATGATTGACTTGAGCCTCCTTCACAGAACTCTTGGCTCTCCACCCCTTTTGCTGCGTCAAATCTATCTCCTTTCTTATTGGATGCCGTTGTGTCACTCAAGGGAGGTGAGGGTATGTGTTTCTGGTTCTTTTTTAAGCCTGCTCCCCAACCTCCATCCCCCCCCTTCCTTTTTAATGTACTTTTCTTCTCCATGTGGTTAATTTTTAAAATAATAATAATAAATTTGCAGGAAAATGCTAGATAGAGGAATCATACACATAAACTAAGGAGAGAAGGGGAGGTACCTCAGTCTAGCTCTATGCTTCATCCAGTGCAGATGGAAGATGATAGGGGTGAGGCTTTTACAGTACTGCACTAGAACATGGATGGCAGAGACCAGAGGGATTTCCGCACTGCAACGCGTTCCAAACGGAACGCGTTCAGGCGGAAAGCTTAAGACAGCTCCCGGCGCTTTCACCGTTCACACACAGACGCGCCGGAACGCGTACCGGCGCGTCTGTGTGCAAAAGGTGAAAGCGCCCGGAGCTGTCTTGGCCGGCAAAGGCCGGCCAGGGGCGTGGAGACCGCTGCGGAGGCAGATCGGCAATCAGCTGATTGTCAAACAGCTGATTGCCAAACCTGCGCCGGCGGGGGAGGCGGGCCCGCGGCTGTTCGGGAGCGAGAAGTAAGCGCAAATCCTTCTCCTCCCGAACGCCTGCGGGCAGTTCGTCCGCGCCCGAACGCATGTAGAGCACTTCAAAGTGCTCTACATTTCGAACGCGAGAGAGACAGCTCCGGATACGTCGGAGCGCAAGCCCCGCGGCGGCAATGCATATGCCGCGTTCCGGGCTGTCTCCCACGCGTACCAAACAGCCCCGTGCGAAAACGTCTCTCGACTGGACCATGTTCTGGCCTAACAGCCCAGTAAGGAAAGCCCTAAGTGACTAAAAATCTTTCACATTAGAAAGATTTTCAGAATAGCTATGATGAAGTACCAAGTACCTTCTTCTGCTTTCTTCAGAAGGTCATCAAGTAATATTTTCTGGTGCTCTGCCCCATCTTCAAAACTATATAGAGCCCATTTTTTCAACAGTGTTTCTCCTTCGCCACATACATCCACATCTAGTAAGCCTGGAAACCATTCTTCCATTAGAGAATCAATGTGATCGACGACTTGTCCCAGGAGAATGCATCCTGTAGAAAACCAAATATTCATTAGAACTGTGGTATACCATGAGTGATTCCACACTGGCCCTCCAGTTATGAAGATTTGTGTTTTGTGTACATGTTACTCTAAAGAGAACCCTTCCCACAGACTTAACCTTTTCTGCATGAAGGTACTGTAATTTTTAGAAAACTATTTGGGTTGTTTTCAAAATCTGCAGATTCCACCAAGCTGTAGGCTTCAGGGGACCAGTTCAGGTATATGCCTTGTCTCCAGTACATTCTGTTAGGTCGGAGGATTCGTTCTGAGGGGACAGTAGAAAAAAGAGTGCTTGGTAATGTTACTTCTTTGAGGTTAGCCTACAATGGTTACTTTTCAAAGGCGTGCTGCTGAAGATACAAACTACATCGGTCAAATTCCATAGTCCCAACAAACAGAAATAAGAATCAAGTAAGAAACTGAAATTACAGAATACTTGTTCATCAAACCCAGTATTGTCTACTCTGATTTGGTACCCACCAGAACAGTACAGTAAGGGTGTGGATGAATGCAATTTTCAGGATTCAATTCAATTCAAATCAAATATCCAAAAATTTGAATCAATTTGAATGGTTAAAATTGAAATGTATTCACTTTCGATTTGATCCGAATATTCAAAGCTATTTGTGTGAATTTTCAATCTGTATTTGCAAATACGAATGTTGACAACATTTGTATGTGCCCATATGCATCCATACGCATCCCATATTTACCCTGTATGCATACTGTTTTTGTCCTATATGGATCCGTACAAATGCCTATGGATGCGCGAAAGATGCGTATGGACAAGTATGCATCATGTACGTATCCGTACACATATGAATGTCCGAATAATTAGTACAAATGTTTCAAAAATTCAAATTTGTTCAAATGTTTAAATTCGAATTTATAGACATTCGATCCAAATTCGAATGTCCAAATTCGAATGAATTCAATTGAATTTTGAATGTTTTGAATATTTGTGCACATCCCTATAGGATAGACTCCGGAGCAGATGCTTTCCCTGGCAAAAGCTGCCTCTCTTCTTTTAAATGAAGAGGCCGGGGGTTGAATTGCTATGCTCCTCTCTTCTATTAAAGTAACCTGACAATATCATAAACAAAACAGACCAACCCCGCCCCCCAGAAAAACATGCCATTCAGCTATTTCAGGGTAAATGTCTTGAGCCAGTATTCCATATCACTGTAGAAACCACCCAGGCAGCAGTAAATTAAGTTGGTTAGCGGTTTTCCTTTGTTCCCATGCAACAGATTTAAGCAAGCTTCAAGCATTCCCAGAAAGGCAAGCGATACTGGAACCAGGTAAAAATTAATGTACCTCTCCCTGAAAGCATATAGGCAGATACTTCCAGCAGCCTGTTGATTAGCCTGGACCAGAATCCCATGGGGAAGTATGGCATTTCATAAAGCCTAATGATAATTTCTGAATTCTCACAGTGGGGTAATTCTATCACAGGCCTGTGATCTGACAAACTGGAAGAAAAATGGGAAACCAGTTTTTAATCATTTGAACTTGTTTTTACAATAGGCAGCAGTTGGCAGAATGTACAAAGAACATGTTCTCCAAAGTTACAATTGTTCTCTAAAGTTCCCCAAAGTTACAACTGTGGACTACTCAAAAACTAGACAAAGACTCCCACTAACTGACATAAGGCCTTTCAGGCTTTCGTTTACCTGCTTGGAATGAGCAGCTGATCTTCTCCTAATGGCAGTGCAATCTGGAACTTCTCAAGAAGTTTGAAGTACTGTGACATGTAAATCTTAGGAAATTTGCTTTTCTTTAGCAGGAATTTCTCAACTTCTGAACGTTTAATGATTCCCTTTGGATACTTAGCAAAGCCTTCAACCTTCACTGTCAGGATCTATGGGAAGGCAAAAAGGAATTTTAGGTTTTGGATTTTGGAGTCACCTAAGCATCATCTATTAGTGCAGTGTTTCCCAAACTTTTGACATATGTGTACCCCTTCTATAATTTTCGTAACGCCGAGTACCCCTCATAAAAAAAAAATTAGGGATAAAAATTGTATTTTATAAAAATAATCAAAATCAGTGGAACTTACTAAAGCACGATAACAGGTGCCCGGAACTAACTATTAAAGAAGTAAGTTGTCTCTGTAACGAAGTGCAGTATATTCACGCCATGTCACGCCTCACATGACCGTTAGATAACACTGCAATTCTCGGGCATTTAAACAGCTCCGCAGCTCAACGTCAACTGTTAATTTTCCCGCAGTTTAAAAATGGCCGAACCCAAGCTACGCGAAGGATGTGCAGAAGTTCCCGCCATAATGAGTTGCGATATGATGTACGATGGCCCCAGTTCCCATGTAAAAACTGCGATACGCGCCTATTTCTCTCCTTGTTCTGTGGGTGCAGCTAAGAACGGTGCAGTGGATATTCCCACGTGATCCCCACCAAACTCCGGTGCAATGCGTACCTCCACCAAACTCTTCCCGTACCCCTGGGGGTACGCGTACCACACTTTGGGAAACGCTGTATTAGTGAAATGACCTGCGATATGTTTAGAAAAGGATTGTTGCTCTTGAAGTAACCTTCCCACTTGCAATCCAAAAATATTCCTCTTTATTGGTTCTCTAGCTTGCAGCTGCATTTGCTGATTTTTGTGCTCATTTCTGGAGCCATTTTATTCTTTTTTAAATATGCTATAAATCAATGGACTAAAAATGTTCATGCAGTACTAAAAATAAAATCGGAAACAATTTATATGAAGCACAAGATGAGAAAGGCTGATGGTTCACCAAGCATCTGTTTTGCTATTTTGAATGTTTATAATTCCATCTGTAAAAGCTGTATTTTCCATGAAACTGTTGGGTATAATCTGATCCCTTATAAAATATTATGTCTATGTAGCCCAAGAGCCTGCACACTCTGCAATATTTGCAGAATGGAGGAAGAATGTATCATTTGAAGTGTACTGCAAAATTTTCCATCAAAGATTATTTTTAGCTATATTCTCACATACCATCAGATCTTGCATGTTGTGGCAAGTATCTGAAATTCCTAAAATATGTTTGGCTTCTACTGCCAGGTAAATCTACATGTGGTTAACGTGCATCTGGCCCACATTTGCTCAGTTTTCCCCCCTGTTTTTAATGCTCTGTAAAATGTCTTAAATGAATAAAAGAATTACCCATTCACACAAATGAATTTCTTCGTTTGAATGGGTAATTCTGGCAGTAACCATCAGACTAGGTGCTTCTGGCTCCCTACTGATTTAGCTTAGCTGCATATCAGTTATAACAGAAGAAGGAACTGATCCTGCATGCTGACCCTACCATGACTTGGGCCCCAAATGTATAAATGAATTATTCTTCCCATGCAGGTCTGTCTATACTAGGGGTATGCATGAATACAATTTTTGAGATTCGGTTCGTAACTAATCGAATATTCAAAAATCCGAATTCGTAAAAATAAAGAAAAACAAATGTCTGGACATTCGAACCGATACAAATACATTCGGAGCTATTCCTTTGAATATTCAATGCGTATCCAATGATATGAATCTCACATGCATCTGTATACATCCCACATGCATACAGATACGCACAAGATGTGTACAGACACGTACGCAATGTACGGCTGTACACATACAAATGTCAAAAATCTTTGTACAAATTACTCAAATACTAAACTACAAATGTTTGGACATTTGATTAATAGACGAATGTACGAATTTGTACGAATAGCAAATATTTCAAATATTCATGCACATCCTAGTCTATACCCTAAGATGTCCCAGTGAGACACTCTTGGCTGTTTTACCTCCCTCAGAAGCTAAAAAGACATGGATGCATGAAAATACCTTCTTGCTGATAGCACAGTTTCCCTCTGAGGTGCTTAATACACCATCACTGTATGCACTCAGATGTCGGGTGAAGATGTTCCTCTTTACCCTGGCCCTTGGCAGAAGAAACAGCCTCCCTTTCAGGCACTGTTGTTGGCATTTTAGTCCATTTTAATTGCGGTTTTAGATTATTGTTACTCAATGTGAGAAGTTTAGGTATAGGGTGGGTGGGTGGATAGATAGTAGACCTTACCTCCAGTACAATCATGGTAATGGTGTCAGCAAGCCAATTCAGGCAAGAAACATTCTAAAGCCACCACTGAGCAGAACCCAGAGATGGCATGTCTAATTCAGCAGTGCGATCATCTTGACCCATGGTTTTGTCATATCAATGTAAACCCATCTGAAAAGCATAACTTAGCACTAAAGTTACCAGTTATGAATGCAATAAAGTGCATTTTTTTCCTTTCCCCCCAGAAGCTTCCCTGGGGAAGATCATCAATGAAACAATGGGGTCTCGATCAAGAGGATTAGGATACACAAACAAATAAGATCAATAGAGGAAATGAGCAACAAGAAAGTCTGTGTTCTGAAAATAATCTCAAAACTAACCTGTGCCATAATTTTACACAGCCATTTTGGGTCAACAAAATACAGGTCTCTTAGCTGAAGTGCTGGATCTTGAAAGTGAAGCAGAACACCTAGGTAAAGGGGAATGCAATTAAAATACACACCAGTGCACATTGTACATCCAGTAATATGTATTTTTTGGTTGTTACAGTAACTTGGAACCAGAACTTCATAAGTCTAATAAGATGCTATCAAGGGTAATAGTAAGAATAAATTTGGGTGGGTGGGAAAATTTTGGGGTTCGCCAGTCAATTGTAACTGTTCTGCCATTTAACTAGCTTTTTCCTCTGGACCTAAGCCACTGGGATCAGCTACCTTTATTCAGAAAAGGCCAGAGAGAGCAGCCAGATGCTACAACTGTAGTTTCAAGGAATGGAAAAAGAACCCTGCCTTTACCCTGCACTATGTACTGAAAATTGAAAATGCAATCTATTTTTCTCTTCTTTATTTCTCTCTCTCTTCTTCTTCTTCTTCCACAATTCAAAGGACTGACTGGGTTTTAAGTCCTATTTTCTCACTTCATGCCAACCTGCAGAACTTTGAAATATGCTTTAATCAATCAATTAATTAGTTAAATTTATATCCTGCCCTTCACCAAATGGTCCCATGGTGGGTTACAATAAGACTAAAACATATCAAATGAAAAATAAAATAAAATAATCACTCCTCCCTCCCTCCCTCCCACCCCCCCCCACCCCCCTCCCTAACAGGACAGCATCCTGAGGAAGCTATTTAGGTGGCAAAAGCCTGGTGGTTTTCACCAGGCACCGAAAAGTATATAAAATACATAATATAATTTAAGAGAACTATTCAATCTGTTTTCTAAATTCTCTTATTTTGGTAGGACAATGCAAATGTTTTACGTCTCCAAGTTTCCATTTTGACAGTCTTTACAACATCTTTGCCATGGTGTTGTCCTACATGGCTGTCAAGAGTGAGGTGTCATTTTGTAAAAAAAAACAAAAAAAACCCTTTTTTTTAAATAAAATAAAATCTGGGGTTAATCTGTATTTTTGTTTCTGTCTCCTAGGGTCCAAGTTCATGACCAGACTACAAATTGCAGCAGCAAATGAAAAGAAGGGAGCAGGTAAGCTGCAATTTTTCTTTTAACTGCAGATTTATTCCACAAGCCTGGAGGGGGCCTGAAAGGCTGCTGAAGAAGGCAAATCCAGTTTCAGTGTGGAACATAGCTACAAAAAGTTGGGAACAGCTACACACTGTTAGTTAAATACGGGGCAGATAAACAGGTTAAAGCAAATTTAGGAAACTGCTGACTCTTGTAGAATTTTCAGAGGGGAAGGATAAAAACCCCATCTTTTGAAGATTCGTGTTACCTGATTCGTTCAGAAACTGAACAGCATGAGGGAGTTCATTTTCATCCAACTGTAGTTTCTTTTCTTGCACCAGTTCTAGCAATTGCTTCTGGTCAATCACAGGAAATTCAACTGGAACATTGGAACGTTTCTCTAGAATTCTCTTCTCAAGTTCTAAGTAGCTGTCTGGAATTAGCTGCCCAACAACTGGTTGGTCTCTGATCTACATGACAAATATGAACAACTTAATGATGGGTCAAACTTCTCCAGGCTTAACAACTAAACAAAATTCTCCTAAAACTATTTAGCTCAGTTTAAACCTACATGCAAGGCAAAATGGACACCATCATATCTTGGCATCACTAGAAGTATAATGGTATCTGAGACTAGATAATAAGACTTCAACTATCTCCTTCTTTAATTCTCACTTTCCCACCTGGTAAAGCAGAAGTTATAGAAAAAAAGAGATAAGGGACGAATCCTTCTGGAACATTCTAAGTTTCTAAAGGTCTCAGCAGCTTTTGATACCATTGACCATGGTATCCTTCTGGAAAAGTTACGGAGTTTAGGAGTTGGAGGCATTGCGTGCACTCCACTGGTTCTGCTCCTATCTTCATGGCTGATCTCAGAGAGTGGTAGTGGAAGATTGTGATTCGACATCCTGGGAACTCACTTGTGGGGTTCCTCAGGGGTTGATCTTATCTCCCATGCTCTTTAATATCTATATGAAATCATTGGGAGAGGACATCAGGAGATTTGAAGTGAGGTGTCATCAATACAGAGATGACACCCAGCTCTATCTCTCTGTGCCATCTGAATCAGGAGAGGTGGTTGAAGTGCTTGACAGGTGCCTGGAGGCAGTAATGGGCTGGATGGGGGCAATAAATTGAAGCTGAATCTAGACAAGAAAGGATCTCGGGTCCATGTATTTGGGTAAAAGGGGTGGATACTCAGGAGAGGGCCTTCTCAGTGACGGCTCCCAGGCTGTAGAATAGTCTCCCCCTTGAGGTGGGTCAGGCCCCTTCATTGTATATGTTTAGGAGGGCAGTGAAGACGCACCTCTTTGCCCTGTCCTTAGTTAAATGGGAATATACTGGCTCTTCATAAGAACGTAAGAACATAAGAGAGGCCCTGCTGGATCAGGCCACAGCCCATCTAGTCCAGCATCCTGTCGCACACAGTGGCCCGCCAAATGCCCATGGGCATCTCAAACAGAGACAAGGACAAACCTTTTCCTGCTCTAGAATCCCAGCAAATGGCATTAGAAGCGTCCTGATTCTGCACCCCCCCAGCTCCCCCCCCCCAGCCTGAAAGATGTACCCAGGCATTCATTCTAGTAGCCATTGATACATCTGTCAGTGTAAGGCTCTTCACACCTTACATACACTGTTTTAATATATACTGTTGTTGTTTTAATATATGTCTGGCTTTAAATGTTGTTACCCGCCCTGAGACCTTTGGGTATAGGGTGGGATAGAAGTACAAATAATAAATAAAATAAATAAAGTAGCAAATGCGAAAATGTTAGCATTGTTATCAAAATCATTTTTTTTATGCCAAACAAGTGGTCTTACTAGAAAATGAGACTGCACTTAGCAGTGTATAAAAAAGATATGGAGAGTAGTTTGAAAACCACATATGGAGAATAGTCTCCAAGTTCTATCTCCGGCATCTCCCCAGAAGATGACAATGGCAAAATACTTCTTTACCTGCCCCCAAATTGCATGGGTGTATTCAGTGTAGGCATCAGAAGCTCTATCTGATTTGATAATAACCATACAATAACAAAACAAAAATCCATATGACTTGCTTTTACCACTATTTCAGACCCCACTTGGGATCCCTTCAAAACTCTTCTCAGGTTTTACTTTAGTGGATTCCTAGAGTTGCTTATAATTTCTCACAACCCTTCAGAATTCCTGGGGAATTCCACATAGGATGGTACACCAGACTAGCAAGTGTATTGGAAGCTTCCCATATGCATGCTGGTACAATCCAAAGGAGACCTTGACCGAGGTATCCCTTAGACTGCATCAGTGTGTGGAAAGGAAGCTCCTAGTACACTTGCTGACCTGAGGTGTTTTCGCACTAGCCGTCCTGGCCGCTGGACGGGAAAGGAGTGCGTTGGTCCAACGTTGACTAGCGTTCGCACTTGAGCGCTAGTCAACTTTACCTGCTGCACCCACCTTGGATCAGATACTCACCTTATTCGATCCCTGGGCCTTCTCTGGGTGCCACACACAGTCCCATCTACAGTTATCCGAGGTGCCAGCAAGCTTGGTTGGCACCTCAAATGACCCTGGGGCGCCGGCAAGAGCAAAGGATCAATTAAGTGTTACATAAACATCGGTAAAGGTATGGAGAATGATTTCATGCTCCACACCTAATCAATAATTAGTGCACTTCTGGGGAAGGCGTGCATGCTTATAGGCTGCAATTGCTTATTCAGCATGCAAATGCTCTTCCCCAAAGGTGCAGTAATTATGCACTAGAGGTCATAGTGCAAAAAGGCCTCTGGCATACTGCCCAGTGTGGAATCACCCTCTGTGCTTAAAGTCAAAACAATCTGTAAACCTTATTTTGTTACAGAGACATCACAATAAAGCTGTTAAGGCAAAATGTTTCTGTATATTAAGGGGGGAAGATACTGCAGACATTGAAGGGTGACATTTAAGTTGTTCGGATAATTTGATTTATAGCCCACCCATTAACCTTAATATTCCTAGGAGCTAAACATTCCTTTGGAGAGAGAGAGAAAAGATGTATTAATAGCACACAAGCTTTGAAAATTTTAGAAGCCTCAAGGAACGAAGTGCAAAAACATAACAAGTTGTTTAAAAAAAATTAGTATGTCTTACTTTGAAATTCAAGCTTTCCTTTATGATCGTTTTTCGTAGTTTGACCATTGCATCAGATTCTTCTGTTGCATTCACAAAATGATAATCTTGGATTGCTGGAAATCCTCTCTGATTCATCAGTTCCTTTGTAATTTTACTAATGCATGCTTTACGCTGCTTCTCGTTAGAGATGTCTAAATGAGTGCCAATGAGAATCACAGGAGAAGAAGATGCCCGGGCCTGCAAATGGTACATATTATACTGGTACATATAATGGCACATATTATACTGGTTCTGCTGAACAGGTCGTCATGATGTACTTTGCAGCAGATTTACACAAAGCATAGGGAAGTTCGCACTTTGCTTCCCATCCCTGGGAAGCAAAGAGTGAACGTGCCCAGGTGGACAAAACATTTGCACTGGCAAATGCTTAGTTCATGCAAACCCTTCTCCCACACGTCCAGGTGCAGATGAGCGTCTGGGCACTGCCATCTTGCAGCCCTAGTGTTGATGCCAGTGCACCTGTGCCATCACCTGGGCAACTGTAACATGCCACACACACATTCTTGTGTGGCATGTCACATGATGCGGAAGCAGCCAGCACAGTGCAAATGGGCCAGCACAGGTAAAGGTTAGGGTTAGGGTTACTTAAGGGTGCACCACACGTAGTCACCTTGTGGTGTGTTCCTACACGGAAGGAGCTGTTTCTAGCTTGGAAACAGCTCCTTAAGGTGCGAATGCTCTGTCTCGGGATGCACCATGAGAGGACTAGTGGGCCAAGTGCGAAAAGGCCTCATATCTCAAATGACGTCGTTTTATGCAACAAAAATTTGGATATCAAACATCAACAAAAATTTGGATATCACCATTCTATGAAATTACCTTGATATTGAACAGCCATGGCTTCATAGCATCCACTTCAGCCTCTCCTTTGCTAAGGTCATAAACAGCAAGGTACAGAGATCTCTGAGTCATAAAATGAGGGTGAGCGCTATAGAATTCCTCCCGGCCTAAAAAAATAACATTATTTATTTCAATGCCCCTCCTTTTTCTTTCTTTTCTAGACTGCACAGACACGAAGAACGTATCATTCATTCTTAGGGTTCATCCATATTTAGTTTCTGCTGTGCAAATCTCATGCAAACCAGATAAATCTGAGATGGAGGGAAATTTATGTGAAAAGTGCACAGTATGTGTGAGGAAAGAAGGACAATTAGGCTGTTGTAAGCACGTAGTTTTTTGGATATCAGGAAACATGTTGATACGTCTATCTTATTTTTGCATAGCAGAGAGTAATTCATTACTATGGTCTTGCTGTTCTTACCTCTAACCTTTATTGTATTCCTCTTCTGGGTCTCTTTTGCCTCCACTCTCTGTAGACTAGAGAGGCTTCACTCTGCTAGCCTCTATTTGTACACTCTGTCTGCATGAGATGGAGCATATTCCAGATCAGGAAGCTCAAAAGTTCTAAAGGAATGCCTTCTCCCATACTGACTTGCCAGTGCCCTAAGATCTGCAGGAGAGGCCCTCCTGGTTGTTCCACCACCTTCAGTAGCGAGGCTGGTGGGTACCCGGGAGAGGGTCTTCTCAGTAATGGCTTCCAGGCTGTGGAATAGTCTCCCCCTTGAGGTGTGTCGGTCTCCTTCTCTGTTATTGTTCAGGAAGGCAGTGAAGACGCACCTCTTTGCTCAGGCCTTTGGATAAATGTCAGCCATGTTTCCCCCAAAACTCTGTTTCCAAAATCTCTTTCTTGTAAACATATTAGGAAAATCCAGACCATGCAATCAAACCTTCCTAAAACTTCTGAATGATGTTACAGCTGCTAATGTTTAAAACTGCAAAATGGGTAAGATTAAGGGGTGGGGGACCTGAATTTAAAGGTGACAAGTGATGAGTGTATTGATCCAGAACAGTGGGTCCCACTGATCTGGACTATGCAGAGGCCCAACGATCTGAATTACTTAGAGAGCCATGGGATGGATCATTGCTGTCTGCAATGACGGGACTAATACAGCCCACTGCTCCAAGTGGCTGTGAAGTTAATGTGAGTTTTGGAGTCAGCCCTTGATATCTCTGAAGGTTATGAGTGATGGTTCCCAGCCTCAGAGCCTGGGAAAGGCAATCTTTTTGGTGGCATGCTATGGGACATTTCTGAAAAACACCTCCCAGTAGTTCTGGATCATGGAGGCATGCCATCTGCAAACCTCCCACAATCTGGAAAAAAAGGCTCTTGGTCCTCTTGCGGATCCAATTAAACAGGTCTACAAGATCTGGATTAAGGGCCTTTTTAATCCTGATCATGCTCCATCAAGTGCAGATAGAGCTGGAGCAGCAGGGATGGTGCCTCCTTGATCCACATTAACATGCGGATCAGAAGGCCCATGATATGGATTAAGGATTAATCAGGGTCACCCATGAGTGCAGAAAGGGCCTTGATTAAGCAAGAACCCACAAATGGTCTGATACAGCCATGTTTCCTTGGGCAGCCTGTGGGAAAATTTTCAACCCACAGCTAAAATGTTTGAGTAAAAAAGTTGTGCAAACTTGTCCGACTGAGAAATGATTAAAATACAGAGAACAATGGAAAAGCATTACAAATTGTTATTAGTCACTGAAGTCCATTTTAAGCCTACCTGACAAGTTTAAACATTCATAGAATAACAGCTCAAATAAGTAACAGAAAGCAGAGATTATCTTAAAGAGCAGAGTGGTATTTAACAAAGAGAAGGTCTTGCGGCAAAAATCTTCTGTGGATTTAATTTTCAAAATAACGAAGTAAAAGAATGAGGAAAATGACAGCAAAAGTGAAGAGAATGTAGTTGGTCAATAGCATGCAAATAAATGGGATAGAAATCCCAAGCTACTCTCAGGTCTGAGAAATGTGTATTTAAGAGGAGATTCAAACTAAACGTTTTCCATCAAAGGCGAGTTACCTTCCCAGGAAGAATGTTCCCTAAACAGTAACAAGTGTACTTCTACCCGCCTCTCCATAAGTAGAAAAGCAGCCTTATTCCCCTCCTATGTTCCCAAAGGAAGAAGTTGGTGGGCATCAGGTCCTTTCCCAGGCCACAACAGCTACCTGCTCCTCAAATCCTATTCTCTAGAAGAAGAAGAGTTGGCTTTTTTACCCTGCTTGTCTCACCCACTTAAGGGGACTCAAAGCAGCTGACAAAGTTTTCTGCTCTCCCCACAACAGAACGCCCTGTGATGGGGCTGTGAGAGCTCAGAAGAGAGCTGTGACTAGCCCAAGGTCACCCAGCTGGCTTTGTGGAGGAGTGCAAAATCGAACCCGGTATTCCTAGATAAAGAGTCCGGCTCCCTAGTTTGCCAACCACCGCACTAGACCAAACTGGCGCACATGCAATCTATGGCCTCCAGCCTTTCTTCAAGAAGAGGTGCCTTTATGTCCTTAGCTAAAAAACTCTGAATCCAAAGACCCAGAGGCAGGCTTTCTGAATTAAAGTAAAAGAGAGAGAGATGCAGTGTTTGTGCCTGCAGGAAGTGGCCCCAACTAAAGACGGGGGACTGGGGTCTAAGCAATGAATGACTGAGGTCTGGATTGGGAGGCCACTTGGCTTCCTGTACACCCATGAGTTTTGAGAGGACACAAGACAGTGGTTCAATTTCCCGTTCTGTTCAATGTTCTCACACTGGAAATGGACTCCAGAATTTTGCTGGTATGAAGAGGGCACCACTGGATCTCACTGTATCAGTGAGTCAGTTTGGTCTGGTGGTTAAGGAGCCAGACTCTTACCTGGGATACCAGGTTTGATTCTGTCCTCCTCCACAAAGCCAGCTGGGTGACTTTGGGCTAGTCACAGGTCTCTTTCTGAGCTCTCACAGCCCCACCTACCTCACAGGGTGTTCTGTTGTGGGGAGAATAGAAAAGGTTTGTCAGCAGCTTTGAGTCCCCTTAAATGGGTGAGAAAAGCAGGGTAGAAAAGCCAACTTTTCTTCTTCTACTTCTTCTTCCCTTTCCTGGTAGAAGAATGGAAATGAGCATGTGCTTGCAATGTCCATACAGCCAGACAAAATTAAAGAAACAGATATGCACAGTGTAGTTTAGGCTTGCAACCACTGGACCTTAAGAAAACCAAAACACAAAGGGGCTTAAAAGTGGGATTGGTTCAGATGATACAAAAGCAACTGTGATCCTATTCTTTGCTCTGGATAAAACCTATAGGCAAATATAATGAAAATACCTGCAAAGTCCCAAACATTTAATACTAGATCTTTCTTTACTTTGCCTCTCACTGGCACTCTCCAGTCATTCACGTCAATCCCAACTGTAGGATTCTGCATGGTGAGGTCTGGTCGTTTGCACTTCATCAGTTGCTGTAAGAGAGTGGTTTTCCCACTGCCAGTATTTCCAACAATCATGAGCTTCATCCGGTTATAAGGAACAGCTTTCTTCAAACGCTGTTGCAGAAATCTAGAAGAAGAAGAAGAAGAAGAGTTGGCTTTTCTACTCTGATTTTCTCACCCATTTAAGGGGACTCAAAGCAGCTGACAAAGCTTTTCTGTTCTTCTCCCCACAACAGAACACCCTGTGAGGTAGGTGGGGCTGTGAGAGCTCAGAAGAGAGCTGTGACTAGCCCAAGGTCACCCAGCTGGCTTCATGGGGGAGGGCGGAATTGAACCAGGTATTCCCAGATAAGAGCCCGGCTCCCTGACCACTAGACCAAAGTGGCTCACTAGTCAAGAGGAAAACAAAATCTATATACATAAAGGCTACTCTCATACACTCACTTTAAAACTCCTCCGGACTATGATCAAGTCTGACTGCTCACATCTTTTCCTTTCTATCAGTTTTATTTGTGGATGGTGGAAAGTCCACAAACAAAACAGAGCAAAATGAAAAGATGTGGACTGAAGAAGGTTTAAAATGAAGGTGTCATCACGGTCATTAATATAAGAGACAAAGAAAACAAAACAAATATTTATAGTCTTAATTGAACCAGGAACTTCACAAATATATAATATATATTATTTTTTACTAAAGCCCTTTCTGCACTTACCTGCAGAGGCTCTGAGTCAGTGGGTCTCAACTCTGGATTAGCGCATCTTACTGATCCAGATCCTGGGACGATCTGGGTCGGATCAGTGCCTTCTGCACTGACAGCGCTAATCATAGGTGAATTTGCACTCCAACCCATAGTATGCAATTAGTCAACCTCTGGGCAGGTGCATCTGCACTTTCAGGAAGCGTTTAAAAGGCTACAGACATCCACTGTCTGCCCAGAGGTTGCCTAATTGCATATTAGCTGTGTTGCACACTCATGCACCGCAAACACCCTAAGCTTAACCTAACATGACCAGGTGTGCCTTTTGCATGCTTCTCAGGGCCACTAATCCAATGGTAGTCTTGATTTAAGAGGACTACGAGATATCTAGATTAGAGCCTCCCTAATTCAGAGCGAGTCCAGTGCGGGGGCTGAGCCTTTGTGTTCTGCATTAATGTATGGATATGGAGGACCAAATGTATACTAGCATGGACTCTTAATATGAATTAACGGTCCATACAGAAAAGGCCTAAGGCAAGTGGGCAAAGAAAGGGCCTACCATACTGCACCCCTGCATATGGATGGCAATCCCCAATTGTGAGATATGATCTAGAATAGGCCCTGTTCCAGAATGGGCCTATGTTAATTACAAAACATTAAGAAATGCTTACTACACCTTCTCCTTTTCTTCTCGTTTGAGATATTCTGGTGGAAGATGTAAGCTTCATTTCAAACTAATGAAAGCTGTTTATTTAGTCTAAACGAAGATGAACTGTTGTAATTTTTAAATATAATTACACTAGTTGCAACACAGCATATTCAAATCACTGCCTCTATAAATAGGTAGTGAAGATTAAGCACAACTCATTGCATTTAAGTTCAAGGTCAACAGCACTTGTGAAGAAAGCACATTTAAAAATAACGTAATCCAAGCTAAAATTTTCAAGTCGGAGGCTGCATCATTTCTCTATATATCTCTGCATTTGAAAAATTCAACTACACAGAAGCCTTGCATTAGAAGAAGGCATGTTTTTCTGAAATCAGATTTCTCACACAATTGCTATTTTATTTCCATCCTCTACTGAAGCACATTTTAAAGCTGAAAACTATATAACACTATTTTTTTAGGCACTATTTTTTAGCATCTTAGGCACTGCTATCACCACAAAGAATGGACAGATGACTAACCTTATAATGTCCCTGGTTTTCCATCCCACATGTTTGAAATCCAAGTTAAGGTGTAATCCTTCCAAAGGGAGATCCCATATTTTGGACAACTTTCCCATTTCATCAGGAAAACATCTTAATTCTGGATTATGACTTACATCAAGCGATGTCAAGTTTTCAAGGAACCCAATCTGAGGAGGAATCTAGACAGAGTGACAGAATATTAACAATTTTACTTCAGAAGCGTTAAAAATCAACCCATACGCCAAATAACCACACAAGCAAATCAAAAGATGGGTAAACACTTCCACATTTCAATTTCAACAGTTGCATTTCTTTTTAAAAAATTAAATGTATTATATTACTAGACCACCATTCCAATATTAACTAACCACCATTCCAACACTAAAAGCTGTACCCACCCACCCACATACACACATACATATTTGTGTGTTTAATCATTCTAATTATTCTAACCTGCCCTGCATCTTAGGATGAAGATCAAGATATCAATATTTTAAACAACATATTTTAATACAGTAATTATTTTTAGAATCCAGTTGGTTATAGGCTGAAAGATTTCACACAATTTCTGTGACAGAGTCAATATGTGATTGCAGAAGGGACTGTGTTGCCATTTGGAAGGCATGCATAATTTAAAATGAAAGCCAGCATGAATATAACCTTCTTCCCTGGAAGACTGACCTTATGATTTTAGTATCTTGAGAGATGGTACCTGGTGCCTCAAAAGTTTCCTTTCCATAATTATGGATAAAAGTCTGTTTGCCTTGACTAATCAGGAAATGTTGGGTAAAACTGCATCTGACCGTAAGATGATGCAGATTTATAATTCTAATGTCTCTTTGGCTGTATTTGCACAGTACTGCTGTTCAGTATCCTGGGACAGGATTGGATAGACCACTCCATCCCGGGATATGCAACTCATCCCAAGCTTGGATTGGTTACTTCTAGCACTGGACAAGGCTGACTGCACAAGAATGGCCTGTCCCATGCAAGCCCCCACTTTCTCCAAAGCCCATGCCAGTGTTGGAGTTCGTGTGGAAAGCATCTAAAGGCCATAATTGAATGTTCCTGGCCTTTGAACCTGTTGTGTGCCTGTTGCACTGCTGGATTGGGTCACCCATATTATATTGGATCATGGAGGCATGCCAACCACACACCTCTGTGGTCCAAGATATCATCTTCAGCATGCTGACAGAACTCAATTTTGATATATACTAATAAATTGGCCTAAGATGCCATTTTGTGTGCCATAGCCCAGTCTATACTGTGTCATATAGTCTATACTAGGATAGCATATACTAATAGTTGGAATGGCACCCCTTAAACTGCACTAGCTTGTAGAAGTCAGGCCTCTCAACCCTTTCTTATCACATGACTGTGTCCCATGTGGAAAGGGTCTTCCTTCATTAAGAACCTACAACTGATCTGGAGTTTTATATGTCTAGATAGTGTCCAACACTATTTCCAAAGAAACACAGATGTGGGGGAACAAGGGCAAGAATTTTATGAAGATTACAGTAGCCAATGAATAGAAAAATAAAACTTTGGATGGACAAAAAATGAAATGTCTTCCATCTATTTCCACAGCTGAACTGCTACCGTACAGCACCTGTTCCTAACCTGACATCATCAAAATATTTTAGTTTATAACTCCCATCAGCCTCTATCACCATTAGTTAGTAAAAGGCCATTCAATCCCCACTGGCTAATAAAGAAGTGAGTATGAAAGAAAAGAATAATTGCCAGAATGATGGGAAACATCTTGATCCTATAATGTTGACTGCACTGAAGAGAGAGAGTGAGTTTGCCCCTAAAATACATTAACACCTGCGCTGCACAAAAACATGTTAATCGTGTTATTAAAGGCACTGTGAGCTAAAGAAAGCTGGTGGTAAGGGGAACTGACAGTCATTTTCAATTCTCCTAACACAATTTGTATAACATGGCGGTTTCCAGTAATGGAACCACTACTTTATACAATGAGTAATAAACAATTCCAAATAAAAAGCACATTCAAAAACTATTTTGTTACCTCCTTCAGCTTGTTGTTGGATAAATGCAGCTTTTCAAGCCGAGACCATGAGAAAGCTTTTTCATTCAAGTCTAACATGCTTATTTTATTATGATTAAAGAGCAGCTCTCTTAAGTTAGAAGATTTCCAATGTACAGGCCCAGGAAGATTTACAATTTGATTGTCACTGAAATCCACTGAACGCAAACTGAAAAGCAAAGGGTGGGATAAATATAATTACTACTAAATTAAACAGTTAGAACTAAGTGATCATTTGTTTAAAAACACATCATACAGAACACAAGGTAAGGAAAACAATGTTGATGAAGCTATAAGTCAAAATCAGAAAAAGAGAAAA
The DNA here is from genome assembly GCA_023333525.1 of Aspidoscelis tigris stejnegeri. Classification (NCBI taxonomy): domain Eukaryota; kingdom Metazoa; phylum Chordata; class Lepidosauria; order Squamata; family Teiidae; genus Aspidoscelis; species Aspidoscelis tigris. The sequence goes on along the minus strand of JALMGA010000005.1, from coordinate 76,061,963 downwards.
CACCTAAACACCATGGTTTTATTTTATTTTTTACGATGGAGCTTTAAACCCCAAACATCATCATCATCATCATCATCATCATTTTATTTGATCAGTCTTATGACCATTTCAAAATTCAGTAAAAAAAACACCAATAAAAAACATTATAAAACAGAATAAAGGAAAGCAGCTGACATTCTATTTGCAGGTAGGTTCTTGCTTTCCCAGTGACTGAAGTAGTTCCAAAATAAAATATATATAAAAAAAACATCTTAAGGAAAGAAACCCAGTTCCAGTTTGTTTAGAAAACATAGCTTTGCTGAGAGGCAAAGTATTAAGGCCCATTTCACACTGCGCCTTATTTCACAACAAATTCTGGAATAAGCCAGTCACCCTCTCATATTTCACTCAGACTGCATGAAATGTGAACCAAGTAGGGTGCCAGGGCTAGCATACTGGACCACAGGGGCAGGCGGATGGCATGGTATCATAGTCCAGTATACTACGGAGGACCTTTTTCAATAGTGCTCCAGGGAGTGCCACTGGAAATTGGTCCATTGCAAAATCAGGCAGGCTGGAAACTCTGGAGGCCCGGAACTTAATTCTTGGCCTTTGGAGCATTGTCATTTTCTCTGAGAGTTCCCCAAAAGCAATGGCAAGGATGGAGCAAAATGGGCTTTTTCAGTTCCAATGGCAACCCATCCCAGCTTGATGTGGAAAGCAGAGTGCAGAAATGATGGATAGAGAAAAAATTCTGTTGCACATCACTAGAACCAAGGAAACAGTTAAGAGTATTTTTTTTCATCAAGAGGGTCATTGGTCTATGGAATTGACTACCAGAAGACGTGGCGACAGCTTTAAGAAAGGGTTGGACAAATTCATGGAGGACAGGTGTATAAAGGGCTACTAGAATGGATGCCTAGGTACTGTCTTCAGGTTGGAGAGATGGGCAGGATGCCTCTCAGAGAGTTGAGAGCAGAAGGTTTTACCTTTGTCTTATGCTTGAGAATGCCCCAAAACATCTGCTGAACCATTGTGAGACTGATGCTGATCTAGATGGGCTGTGGCCCAATCCAGCAGAGCTCCTCTGAAGTTATGTGTTTACGTTATGTAACATGGCACACATGTGCAGAAAGACCCTGAAAAACTGCAATGCTTGTTTTCAAGACAGTGCAAGCAACAACTTAGTTGAGTCGACCGGACATAATTACAAGCCCTCAAACCCTTTTGCTTTGTTTTGTTGCTTTAAGCTTAGGCAAACAAACAAACAAATTCATCCAGGAAGAGTAACTTACTGTGGAAGAAGAAGAACTGCATCTGGAATACTAGAAAATTTATTCTGAGATAATTTTAGTGATGTTATGCTAGTTGGCAGATCAGGTATAGCATCTAAGGCACAGAGAAACAGAGTCACTGTTATTTTATTGGTCTGTGAATTTACTGAAAACAAATGATCAAGAAGCACTGTTTTTTAAGATATCCTTTACTCTGCTTACATGAGCTGAGAAGTTCCAGTTTCTTTGTTAGTAAAAAAATATCTTTCTCTAGTTACTTTAATCTAACCTTGAAATTGTTGGGAAACAGTAACCTTACAACATTCTATCACAGAATGATTCAGCATTACAGTTCAAAACGGAGAAAGGCTTTTTTTAGCTAAAGAGAAAGACACAGTCAAGAAAAGCACCATTCGTCAAAAATGTGACCAAAAAATAAAATAAAATTCATGTGATGTGTTCTGGAAATCCTACTCATCTGCTACCTAGGAAACGAGGATATCAACCACAAAAAGAAAAAAAAAAGGAACTCATTGAAGAAAAGCTGACACAAGTAACAATATGTTCCCTATAAATTAATTTCCCTGGAAAAGCCATGAAAATTCACACCACAGAGTGAATTGACTTTTTCCACATTTGTGTTCTTGTAGGGAAAAAGCAAGAGCTTTTCTGCACTTACCCATCCGTGGTTGGAATCAGTGTCTGGAACAGCCAAAGCTCCTTGTTCCAACCACAGAATGGCGTGGTCCAGAACAGCACTGTCTATATCACTCCTCTGGTCCAGACCAACCCCCACCCCAGCCCCCAAGCACATGTCTGCTGTGTGCATTCCAAGAGCTCAGAGCACTTCCCGTTTTCAGGAGCAGGGCCTGCTGGTCCACTAGAAGATTGATTAAACAGATGAGGGGGTGGTGGCCTCACAGATCTGCAATACTGTGTGGATCACTGAGGCCCAGAAACCATGTTGAACCTTATAATTCTGGAGCAATGGTACATTGCAATGGTATAAGACTCATTATTATAGCTGGGCTATGGCAGTGTAATCGATAGCTACAGTTTCCCTGAGAATTCCTTCTGGCCAAGAAACACAACCCTTCAAATCAAAAGACAGAAGGCAGACCAGAGGGAGAACCAGAGATGGGAAATAAACCGTCTCCTTCTGGTTCACTGTTGAGTCATCAAAAGAATTCTGGATCTTAACCTCAGTACTTCTGTTTCCAGTTTTCCTTCCACCTCACACCCTGTGATAGCAACTGGCATTTACATATCCTTTTTGTAAGCTATGCCAAATTTGGGAAGATATAACTAATAAAAGTTGTGGGCAGCTTAAACCAGTCACTTTCATTTGTTCCCACAGCCACCATAAGCTGAACCTGACTTGGGTATGTAATGGCATTTTTGTACCCATTAATGGGTACTTAATGGGTACTTCTAGTGACAGTGGAAAAACACCCAAGAAGACATAAAAAACAGCAACATTCCACTTGCCATGTGGATCCTCAAGTGGACTGTACAAGTCTCCAGCTTCTTAATCTTAAATTCCCCATCTGTAATACTTATATTAGGGTTACAGGACATTTTGGCCTCAGGTGGATATATGCAAGAACAAAAGGAACCTACCAAGTATTGCATTTGGCAATCTAGCAACAGGTACAGAAGTCCTTATAAAAGCAAACAGCAGAGGGGGCTAGAAGCTTTTGAGGCTGTCATAGCAATGTTTAGCATCTTCTAACATTTATGTTGCATTTCTCAGCACTGTGCCTATACAAAGGCACCCAAGCTGATACATACCATTTTTAAAAAGGCAAGAAAATAAACTAAAACTAAAAACTAGTTATTATCAAAACAGCCTGAGCCTTTTAAATCTACTAGGTATGTGCATGAAAAAAAAAATTGCATCTTCATTTCAACAATGAAGAAAGAACCCATTAGTTCATTTCATTTTTCACATTTGCTTTCACACTTTTTTGCAAAGAAAAATACCAATTCTTCCATGGAAAAGACCCATTTTCATAACCCAAAATACAGTGAAATATGAACAATTAAATTGTTTCCGCAAGCGGAAGACTGGTTCATTTCAAAAGGAGTTTTTGATATATAAAAGATGAATGTTCATTCTGACTCTGAGGCACTACCTGCAAATGCGAAATATTCAATCAAATTTGTGAATGAGGGTGCTTCCGCATTGACCCTTTAACACCCATTAAGCATACATTTTAAACACTTGGGAAAACCTCGTCCGCACAGCAGCATCCATTAGAGACACATCAGGAAAACCGCTTCCACATTGATGTGTCTCTAATGGGTGTTAAGCGGCCCTTAAACCGGTTTCCCGGAAGACCACATTGAAGGTAGTCTTAATGGGTACTTGTGCTCTAAATCCACATTAATGGAGGTCGCGTCCGCACACGGACGGGAGAGAAAACACATGGGGCGGGACAGGAAGTCACCATGTTGAGAGAGGCAGTGGCAGGAAGCTTCCATGTTGACTGAGGCGACGGCAGGAAGCTGCCATGTTGACTGAGGCAGGAGAAGCACAGTCCAGCCACGAAGTCCCTCTCACACGGGATTTGCATCGGGCAAACGCCCAGCTATGGCGGCAGAGGAACAGCAAGTCTGAATGTAGCGATTCCATGCACAAAAAGCCAGCTTTGGCACCAGGCGGGCACTGGATCTCAGACACACTACTGATTGGTCTGCGCACGGCAGGAAAAGAGCGGTGACTGACAGTTGAATGCTCCCATCACGCAGCCGTCTTGAAGTCTGTGCTACTGTGTCTGCACAGCGAAGGCAGAATCTGTTCCTCGCAATCCATCCTTCCCACGCATGTGCGAAAGCATGGGGCCTTATTAGATCCGTATTTGTTTGAGACAGATCTCGCTAGAGACACATTTCATAAAAATGGATCTACTTAATCCGGATTTCAAGCGGTAAGTGCAGAAGCACCCTGAGAATTGAATTTTGCACATGTCTAAATTTCACCATAGTCATTCAACTGAAAGTACTAGCCATTTTGCTTCCCCTTCTTTTGAACATCCTCTCATGTCTTTCAGTAACGGAAGTGTATGCCCCTTGTAGATACTCACCAAGTAAATTCATGCCAGCATTGAGTGATTCCAATTTTGAACACTTCTTTATAAAATTTTCAGCGAAGAATGATATAGAATTCTTACTAACATTTAAAACTTTTAGTTCTTTCAAACATAAAGGTGAACGTATATCTGAAAGTTTGTTACTAAGAAAAGAAAAAAAAAAGGAGTTACAACAGTATACTTAAGAACCTTGCAACCCCCTCCACCCAATTACCTAGGCACAACTGACCATCACATGAAACCACAGTTTAGTGTTACACAAATATGCAGAAACAATCCTTATCACAACTCAGGCCTAAAAGCTCTTTTCCTTTGTTATGTAGGTACAAGGGGTTGAAATTTTGGTAACACACAGAGTTTGATGTGTTGTCCACATCCAAAATGGTGGTTAAACTTAACTACAGTTTATCATTTTAGGACTCAAAGTCCACAGTAAGGTCAGGAAGAAGAAAGATTATAGCAGAAAGTTTAAAAATGGATACAGCTTCAGAGTTATTATCAAAAAATATTTATTGCCTTTAGTAAAACTCAAGGCAATCGGAAAAGTATAAAATTTAAAAACAAAGATACATATAAACAAAAGACATTAAAATTTTTTTGAGATTAAACACATACAGGGCGAATCCCCACAGCAAGCTTATTTCACTTTCCCTAAACCAAAATAATAGAACCGGATGAAAACGCAAATTTGCCTGTTCCCATTACTTTTAACTTAATCGCATTGGATCCGGACTCTGAGGATCGTACATGGGGTACGTGACTCAAGGTGGGACTCAAGTGGCTACTTTTTAAAAGCCACTTTTCGGGGCTGCCCTGCCCTCTTCCTCCTGACATGGATGCGCCACCCATAAGGGACCCCTTCACCGAGCCTGGCTGGGTGGCTTCCATGGATGGAGGAAAAATGGCAGCGGGCAGCCAGCCAGCGATTCTTTCCCCTCCTCTCCCCATTGCTCAGGGCACTCAGCAGCAGTGGCAACTAAAGCCCCTTTGCTTTAAACATTCACATTCAGCTGCTTTCCTCCCTTCCTTTCCCATTGTAAAGTCAGAACTTTTAGAATTGTGCAAAATTGCAACATTGTTATCAGGTTGAAGTGGTTCCATTGCTACAGTGTAGGGCTGCTGTTAAGGGTGGATTATTACACTGAAATCACTGTCTTTGGAAGCAAGCTATTGGGAGAGGGAAACCCTAAACATGGATTCTCATCCCTTAAAATGGTACTGTCCACACAGTAAAAAATGTAAAACATTTCAAGCGCACGATCCAGAGTGAGACCTGTTGAAATCAGGATTGAGATTCACCACGCTTTGGGGTGGTTTAACACGGGAAAAGCGTGTTAAGCCAAACTGCCGTGTGGACTCCGAGGATTGAAAACGTTTTGAATCCGAGATGAGGTTGCCGTGAAGACACGGCAACAGAGACATACAAAATCCAGTTACACACTGTCAACTTTCGATAAAACTCAGAGGTAAAGCCAATAAAATCACATCACTGTATGTCTGAAAGAAGAAAGAGCTTTTTCATCTGACTTTCAAAAGATCTTAGTAGTGCAGTCAGGCAAGCTTTCCTTGAAGGAGAAAAAATGCTCACTTTCTGGTCACTAAATTCCTTATCTCAATCTGATACTGTCTCTGATACTGACAGTAGAGTTCAGAAGGGAGGAGACATTTCGTTAGTCAACCTGGGCCCAAACTATTTAGGACTTTAACTGAGAAACATGTACGCAGCCAGCGTATCTAAAAGTCTGTATGCCCATTATGCACACTCTCCAACTTGGGCATCACTTTCAGTGGCAGCCCCACATCAACAGCATTATGGAATTTTTTTTTTTTTTAAAGAGGCTACTCAGGCATGAAACACTGATGCTTCCCTCCATGGAGAACGACAGCTGGCATTTCATGCCACTTAAGCCCCTTGGCAATGCTGGATCAAATTATAGCCCCAGAGTACAAATCAAGTGCAATTCCATTGTTGGAGTGCAAGAATACTCAGCAGGAGTGATTTTGGCCCTTTCTGGACTTAGCCTTATTCTGGATTATATCCAAGAATAAGGGCCTGCTGTCCACATGATTATGTAGGCTATGGCAGGCAGCAAGTGAAGCCTACCATAGCCTACATTAGCTTGTGGACAGCAGACCCCTATCCCAAGATACATTCCAGAATAATGCCAGGTGCAGAGAGGGCCTGTACCTTGTCTGACTGAACTTTATTCACCCTAATCCGGTCCATTACCATGGTCAGATACTTGTTTAACATTTCTCCATCTCTACCTGCATCTGATGTAATGGGAAAAAGTTGTTTATATCGCATTCCATCTCCAGGTAACTTTTCCCAGGGGTTGACATAGATGTTAAACAACATGACAGAACATTTGAGAACAGACTGAAATAGTTCTTCAGATTAAATATCTAAGAAAACATCTTTCAAACTCTTTCTGTGTTGTGCTCACCCTTCCAAGATAAGATGCTCCAGTTTTTCTGCAATAGTGGAAATAAATTCAGGGATGCATGACAACTGGTTGTATGATAAATTCAGGAGCCTTAGAGTCGGACAGACAATCTTTGCATCCAGAGATAAGGAAGGGCCAATGTCATTGCGTGAAATATCAAGATGTGCTAACTGAGGCATTTTCAACAGGTATCCAGGGAAAGATTTGAAATGGTTACTGTGCAGGTCCAGATAATTCAAACATTTCAAAGTCTGCAAAGGAGGAGGGAAATACTTTATTTCTTTATTGAGAACTTTGAAACATTATGATGTGATTTATTTATTGCATTCATATCCCACTTTTCTCCCAAAGAGTTCAAGATGGTAACTACATAAGTAATACAATCAGGCAGCAGGATCTTTGCTAGAAATTTCACATATTCAAAACTTTCAAAAATCAAGCACCCCTGGAGCCCGGTGGGCAAACATTGTCATCTGTTTCAAGAAGGGATCACTCCCTCAGTTGTCTCCTCTGATGGTATATAGAGTCATCATAGTGATGGAGGTGAATGGGGGACATTTCCTCATGACCTGGTTTAGTGTCAGACTGAAAATGGCTAACATCCAGACCCGTTTCCAGTTCAAAGCTGAACCACAATGGGCAAAACCTCACAGATACAGAATGCCATGTGACCGGCACACTTCTCATCTCTGTGACTGACCTTAGGCTCATGTGGTGAGGCAGCCCATAGGCTGAGCATCCAGACACAGCCTAAGACTGTTGTGTACTGAGGCCAAGAAAAAGTACCGTATTTTCCCAAATAAGTGCATCAATTGTTGTTGTGAATTCTGGGTGTTTTTCCACTGTCACTAAGTATCCATTGAAACACCCATTAAGGACCCATTTGGCTGAGAGCCGGATGACCCCATTTCCACCACAGACCCCATTAGGGACACATTTGTTTCCACCACAGCTAGGGAAATCCAGATCATTAGGGGTCCTTCAGGACCTATAATCTGGATTTCTTGTAAAGGGGTCTACAATGGGGTTTTCAGCCTTAAAATCTGGATTGTAGGGAGCCTATTTCCACTACAATCCAGCAATGGGGTCTAGAGGAGGCTCAGGGGGGAGGAACCCATGGGGGGGGGGCAAAGTCAAGACTTTGGAATCCCTCCGAATGCAGCTCCAAAATCCCTCCGAAGTTGCCTTCAGAGATTAGCAAAGGCTCAGCAAAGAAACTCCTTGCCTCCAGGTATGGAAAGAGGTGCATATTAATGAGGCTGACTTGGCAGCTGCCTGTTACCTCCAGGCATGGAAAGAGGTGCATATTAATAAGGCTGACTCATCAGTGCTCACAGGAGAGATGCAAGCAAGGAGCTAATTAATATGCACCTCTCTCATAAGGAGTTTGTCTTCCAGAGCCTTTGCTAATCTCCGAAGTTGCCTTCTAAGAGACTTCGGAGCCTTTGCTAATCTCCGAAGGCAACTTCAGAGATTGCACCCCCTGTCCCACAAAACACCTGAGGTGACAGGCAGACCCCTTGTGGTCCAATCCAGATTTGCCACACGGGTGCTCTCATGTTTCCACAGCAGGCAGGCTAGCACCCATTGCTACTGGGTGCTAGACCACCCGTGGAAATACGTTGGGTACTTCCCTTAATCCAGATTTTCTTAGATCCAGATTAAAGGAGAGTGGTGGAAAAACACCCTCTGTGTGTAAATGCTAGCTGGTGTTGTTCTGGTCCTAAGATATTAGCACCTTAAATTTATAAGCTTATCATTTTTAAAGCAGAAGAACCTGCATGTACAAATATTGTATTTAAAAACATCGTTCTCCTGTTGCCATAACAGCATTCTATTATTTTGTATCCTCGTCTAGATCTTTCTTTTCTTTTTGTACCTTATAAAACCTATTTAATTCTTTGAAACATGAACCATCTTTCTTCTGTTGCTAAAGTACACTGTGCTTTATACAGTACTAGCACTAGTACAGCACTGCCTTTCTCCAATTACCTGGAAGAGGAATCAAAATAGATGTTCTGCATAGCAGTTAATAGAGAGCTAAGCTGTCCTGGAATGCCCTTTCAATAAGTAAGTTTTATTCACTGAATGCCATACTGAAGTAGGGATGTGAATGAATGTTCTAAACATTTGAAATTTGACTGAATTCATTAGAATGTGGACATTCGAATTCGAATAGAAAATCTTCACATTCGAATTTAAAGAGTTGAACGAATTTTGAATGTTCCAAAACATTTGCTCAAATCATTCAAATGTACAGATACATTTGTATTACATACATATCTGTATGAATATCATACGTATCTGTCCGCATTTGCGCTTATAATATGGAATGAAAACGGGATGCATACGGGATCAAACGGGACGCATACGAAATGCATACAGATACACATAGCACATACGAATGTTGATGATATTTATATCTTTATGAAGGGAGGAGACAGTGGATTATTGTACAAAAAGGGTCTTTAGCTAGACCAGCAGTTCTCAACCTTCCTAATGCAGCGACCCCTTAATGGAGTTGCTCATGTTGTGGGGATCCCCAACCACAGGGGCAGCGCAGCTGGGAGGTGGGAGGGAAGGGTAGCGGGAGGCTCATCACAACCCCTATGAAAGGGTAATTGGACCCCCAAAGGGGTCCTGACCCCCAGGTTGAGAACCACTGAGCTAGACACTTAGGGCCTTTCTGCATTTGCTAGTATTCCTTATAGTAAGTGCACTAAGGGCTTCCCTTCCACACGTTAGTACAGAATACGGAAGGCCCTGCCCACTGCTAGTAGATTCCATCTATACAGGACAGAGAGTGATCCAGTCCAAGGGGCACTTGACTGGGATCACCGGTAGACCTGATTAAACAGATCTACTGGCATACTAGTGGGCCCTAGTCAGGATAACAGAGGTGTGCAAAAGGCATGCCTCCATGTTCCTGACTACCATGGGAAGCATTTCAGCAACACTCCAAAGTAGGGATGTACAAGAATATTTGAAACATTCAAAATTTGATTGCATTTGTTCAAATTCAGACATTCGAATTCTAACTGAATGTCAATACATTCATTTTTTAACATTCAAACAAATTTTGAATCTTTTTGAATCATTCATATGAATTATTTGGACATTTGTATGTGTACGATACGTATGTATTACATATGTATCCATACGCATCTTATTCGTATTCGTATGCATTTGTACAGATATGTACAGGATGGAAATGAGATGCATACGGGATAAAAACAGGACGCGTACAAATGCATACAGACACATACAAATGCTGACATTCGTATCTTCAAATACGAATTGACTATTCGTACGAATAGATACAAATATATTTGAATCGAATTGAACGTGAATACATTCGTATTTTAAACATTCGAATTTATTCAAATTTTCGGATATTTGATTCAAACAGAATTAAATGCTGAAAATTGCATTGGTGCACACCCCTACTCCAAAGCATGCTGATAAAATGCCCCCCCCCCCGCGCCCCCCAGGATTCTGAAGCTAGGGACCTTCATTCCTAGCCCTTCAAAGCCACTCAAGAGCTCAGCAACAAACTCATATGAGCTTCGAAGCCAGTGTGGGCGCCCGTTTGTGTAGGCAGCAGTGTTCCAAATCGCACCTTGCCATGGTCCAAACCAGGAGGCCCCACTGGTCCAGACCCACTGGTGTGGATCATAGCCTTTTAGTGCAGGACCAATCCATATCACACAACAAGAAACGAATCCAGTTTACCAATATAGTAAGCAGATCCTGGAATTTAAAAAAAAAATCTAGAAAGTATTTACAATTTTTAAAATTATTTTTATCATATTTCAGAGACTGCCTGCACTAGCTGCAACCATCTAGAAAACAGTGTTCTTATTGTATTCAAATACATTCAAAGAGAACATGCAGATTCCTAACCTTTATTCTCATAGCAGGTTAAATAAATGAATAAATAAATAAATTACAGAAATGTACCTGCCATCCATAGTTGTCTTTAAGGATGTGAACATTAGGATGACATGTCCTCTCTTCTGGGCATACTAAGGATAAAGGTCATAACATTTTAAGAATTCTGTAGACTCACCTCACACAGTTGTTCTGAAATGTATGAAAGGGCATTCTGGTGAAGCTCTAATTTCTCAAGATGTTCTAAGTGACTTGTTAAGCTAGAGCTTTGTCCAATGCTGTCAATATTCTCCAGTTCATTTGACGAAAGGTCAAGCGACTTAATATATTCCCTGTCAGAGATTGATGAAGAGAAACTCTCCGACCGCTTGACGTCTGACTGGAATCCTATTTTCAGATAAATAAACATTTTGTTTACTACAGATGTTACTGTATGAATGTAATTTCTCGCTGAAGGCACTTCTTCAGTGTGAAAAGTAAATAAGTTAAGAATCTGCATTAAAATACTGACAATCAAGCTCTACCATATACTTGAAATATCAGAAACATAGATGAACTTTTAGGTCACCATCTGTATGGTGGAATCTAGATTATACCTTCTTAAACTCATGATTGTCTAGCTTCTGCCAGAACACATCCATCTTTCTCCACAATCATTTCATTGTTGAACTGCACAGCCTCCACAAAACCAGATTCTCCCCCTTTGACTGCCCCTGTCCCATAGTACCAGCAAGGAATTTAATCATATCATTTGTGAGGGGGGTTAATCCACTTTGCAATTTCAAACTTGGCTGTAGAATTTATCTAGACATTGTTTTCTCTATGCATGTAGATTACTTGGAATATATTGACGAGTCTCTAATCAAAAAATATACCTTCCTTCTAGATTAGGTAACTGCAATACCTGATTATTCAGACATGGCCTGCATATCAGGACAAATGAAGACTGAAGCATGCTAATGCAGGTGGGGCCTACCATAGTCTGGTGTAGCATGTGGATATCAGGTCCCTGTACTACAATATATCCTAAAACAAGGTTCAGTGCAGAAAGGGCCTGATATCTGCCCACTCAAGCCTCATCCTGGACTGTTCAGCACCCAGGACCTCCCTTAGACAGCACCAGCATGCAGAAGGGAGACTCCTAGTATGTTTGCTGTTTCAGTACACCAACCAGTGCAGAATAGTCCAAGTCTTTCATTCCCCGTCCCACCAAACCTTTGCTTCCTTGTGGTCCTGCTCTGAGGACTGCTGCTGGAATTAGATATGGACTTCACCAGTTAAATTTTTGAAATGTGTTGTTAATATTAACTTACTATGTAATTCATCAGGAGACTTTTTCTTCCTTGAACTCCTTAATAGTTCATAGTGTGATCCAGGCCCCTGGTGAATATCAAGAATTCAAACAGTCATGAACACGTAGATGTTATTAAGAAGAACAAATGCACAAGAGCTACACTATTTATTACCAATATAACTATGGATGTGCAAGAATATTTGATCGAATTCAGCCAAATTCAGAGATTTGAATTTGAATCAAATGTCCAGACATTCATTTTGTAATATTCAAAAGAATACAAATATTTCGAATCATTTGTTTCAATAATTTGGACATTCGTATGCGGATGGGTACATATGCATTACATATGTATCTTATTTGTATCTGAACAAATACGTATGGGATAAAAACAGGATGTGCACAGATGCATACTAATTTTGTTGACATTCGTATCATCAAATTCATATCAAATATTCGTACAAATAGATAAAATCTATTGGAATCGGTTCAAATTTTAATACATTCGTTTTTCTCTCTATTTGTATAAATTTGGACAATCGAATATTCTATTCGAATTGAATGTCAAAAATTGCATTCGTCCAAACGCCTAGATATAACTAGAATAGAATCCTTATACACAGACACATGTTCCAGCTAGTTAATTTGGGCAAATGTGATTTTGCCCAAATGATGGCAAATGTAAGGTATACATGCTGAGCATTAGAGAATTCAAGACAGATCTAAATAACACAGATTACTTAATTCTGCAGCATAATGTATTCTATCTGATACTTTGGGTGCTTCCACACAGGCTCTTTACCACCCATTAAGGACACATCTGGAAAACGGTGTCCGCACAGCAACACCCATTAAGAACACATCTGGGAAACTGCGTCCACACAGCGGCACCCATTAAGAACACAATGGGAAAACCACATCTGCACAGCAGCACCCATTAGAGACAGATCGGGGAAGCTGCTTCCACACCTATCTGTCTTTAATGTGTGCTTAATGGGGTTTTCCGGAAGGCTACATACAATGTAGTCTTAATGGGTGTTTTTTGCTGTTAGGACACATCCGTTGGGACGCGTCTGCACAGCGAAAAGGTGCCTAACCTGGGCCCTCCCCCAGCCCGCCATGATTGGCTCTGCTGGAGCTGAGCATGGCGAGCTGGGGGACTCTGATCCACCGCTTCTGGGACGAGGGCGAGCCGTGAAATCGGAGTCCCATGGCTTGCCATGCTCAGCTCCTGTGGAGCCAATCATGGCGGTCCAGGGGAGGGGCTCCAGAGCTCAGATTTGAGGGGATCTAAATCCATCCTTCCATCCCGTGTGCGGATGGAAGGGGTGTTGGTAGTTTTAGTAAATCTGGATCTACCTTAAACCGGAGTTAGTAAATCCAGATCTACTCTAAACCGGATTTACTAAATCCGGATGTAGTAGATCCAATTTCACGCAGTAAACGCGGAAGCACCCTTTGAGAGTAAGTATGACTCAGGAGTTATTTCATATATTGGCTATTTAAGAATAATCCAACATTGTTCCACATTACACTATCAAATTTTGTTGCACATTCAGTTTGTAGGAGAAAAACTAAGGACACTAATCTTACTTCCTCTCACACCTCTCAGGTGACTTTAGTTCACCTATCTGCTTGTCTTACCACAGAATTGGAATGTCTTTTCAGAGGAGAACGCATCTGGGAGGCCACGTCTTTATTGAAATCTGCCACAGAGTTGGCTTTCTTTTTCACAAGAAAGGAACTTTCACTCCCTGTAATTAAAGCACAATCAAATTCATGTTCCAGAAGACAACTGCTGTCTGTCTAAAAGCTTCAAATTTAGGATCATTACATCTACGGAATCATTACATCATTTCTTACCACTCCTTTTGTTATATTTTCCAAATGTCGTCACTGCATTTCACTCATTTATACATGAAAGTCAAGCCAAACAACAGCTGGAAACTCTAATGCTAATAAAAAGTCTGCTTCCGTTACAGAAAAATAGGAAAACCTTTTTCAGCTGAGAGAGCAAGGGATGCTCTTATTCACTCTATTACACTTAAATGAAATTTACAGTATAAAGCTGTGAGTTGCTTTAGTGCGGCAACAACCTATAGATATGCTGTTGCAAAGCGTTGATTCCCAGCAAAGACAGGGGCAATTCCTGCACTTACCTGACTTTAATCAAAATTGGTGGGCCTGGATTAACCAGACCTCCTGATTCTGACCACAGGAAAGCATGGACACAATCAGGTGCTTCTGCACAACAGCACTGATCCATACCCGCCCATGTCACAGCCTCAAAGCTCATGTGACATTCATGGCAGCACTTCCACACCTCCAAGGACTAGGAACAAAAATTCCCAGCCTCAAGGCCTATGTGGATACATTTTGTTGGTGCACTAGGATACATTTTGTTGGCACACAAGTGCAGCCCTGCAATAGGCCTAGGGCCTTTTTCACTAGGGCTTAGAACCCTTCTAAGATCCCATTAGGAACCCAATTAGTACCTGATTGGTACCAATCAAGAAGGCCCTGTTGGGAAGACTGGACCCCATTGAAGGCCCCATCTGCAAGGCCCTGTCCCCACGATGGCAGGGAAAATCCGGATTTAATGGATTCTTCAGGCCTTTAAATCTGGATTTCATGTGGACCTGATTAAAGGTGTCCACAATGGGGTCTTCAGACATCTTCAAGATCTAATCTCAAAGGGCCCCATCTCAAAGATCTGAAAGATCCAGATCTTTGGCTGTGTGTGGAAAAATGGGGGTAAACACAGCTCCTGTGTTATGGATCAGGGCTGCTGATACTGCTGGTAATCGTGCTCCATCTAAAGCAGATGGAGTGGACCGGGGGAGGGGGGGGGCTTAACATACGGATCTATCAGGCCCAGATCCTTACTACATGGGTCCTTAGACTGGATTAAAGGCTCATGAAGAAAGGGACAAAACAGCAGCGATGAGACAGGCTATGTGAGTGTATACACATCATCCATGGTCCACCGTGGAGATACAGGAAGGCCTAGGAAGGGAGAGTGTGGGATTTCTCATTATCTGAGCCCTTCACAGTGCTCTCTTCTTGCTATCCTTGTCTGGGCATCGATCTGATGCTCTCTGTTGTCACATCAATGGATCGATCAGTCACATTTGTGGGGATAAATCAAGCCATGTGATCATAAAATGCTGTGTAGCTTCACTTCTTTGTTGCAGGCACAATAGACAGTGTGAAAGGTCCCAGGAGAGGATGCCATTTTAACTGCACATTGCTATGGTTTTCACCAGCTTGTCTGAACAGGGCCAATATTTTAAAACAAAAAGCACATTCAATTATATAGTATTTGAAACTGTAATTATTCTAATGCTGTGAATGGAAAGAGGGATACTACTGAGATACAAAAGGAAGAAAAGACATTACGTTTAGTGTTTCTTGGAAATTAGCACAATATTGTAAAAGTGCTTCATTAGAAAGGTTTTGTTTTTTTAAGTACTAAAAGGCAATCACATTTTCCTTCCTCAACTTACATTCTAGTGCCACTTCTATCTTAAACATTTCAAGTGTGCACCAAGTCTGTGTGGGTATTTGTGTGGATTCAAGCACACGCACAATTGTGTAGTATGAGAAATGGAAATGGAATTATGCATATCAGCAACACAACCAAATAGGTCAGGTTCATGTTCCCATAAGAGAAACGGACGCAATTGCTCACATAACTGGAAAAAAAATGAGGACTAGTGAACCAGCAGCTCATTCTAAGACTTATTTCTGTCGTGTTTCTCTAGCAACAATCCTCCAGTCTCCTGTCTGTATAATCATTCCAAATCCTGAGAGTGAGCTAAAAACTGGGTGGAAGGGGTGAGACTGAGCCCACAGCTCGGGGACTGAAGAAACTGCTGCCAGAAAAACACCAAAAGAAGTACATGGCACCAGACAAGCTGTCGGTCTATAAGAAAACTTCATTTTAACTAGTTGTGTTCCTTTAAAGGTAACACTGGTGCTACCAAAATGGTGATAAAATTGCACAATTCTTCATTTAACCCAGCAAACAAACCTTCACTATCAAATGTACCTTCGCTATCAAGATCATCACTCAAGCCAAAAACATTATCAACTAAAGGATCAGGCATCAACACCCATTCATCACACTTCTCCACTGCATCTTCAAAGACGTCTTCTTCAGAACCAGATCTTGAATCATCTTCATAGTGGCTTTTCCTTTGAAACTGAAGTACCATTCTGGCCAATGCAGAACCTGCATCTAAGGTGGAAGATGCCAATTATAATATTATTATTTTTTAAAAAAAATTCAGGCAGAATTTGTACATATATTATGAAAATAATATGCATCTTTTTACACGTTTGCAGTAGCCAAAGATGTCTCCAGCAGTGATCTGTCCTTTCATCCTAACAAGGATATTATGCTTACCTTTCCGTTTTAGAAATTAGTCATAATATTAAACTATGATTTGACACGGTTTAATATTCTTGTTTGTCCTGAAGTACATAATCATTTTGTAATTAACTTGAACAGACACTGTACAGGCAGATCGCAAGATTTCGTTGCGTGAAAAAGATTGCTAACTTTCCCAGATAAGATCCAGAAAAGAATTCCCTGAAATCCTGATTAAATTCCAGGTAAGTTCTTAATGGAATGGGAAATGTGCAACGGGAAATATTACGTTATTGTAAGGAATACTGTAGTCTTCCTGAGAAGGAAAAGAAGTGGATTAGGCCTCCTGGGATGACCAAAGCACTGCCATATTTAATCCCACCATTAGTGTAGCTTTTAAACAGTAATATTAAAGATGCTTATAGCAGTTGCAGGAAGATTTGTAACCTTCATTGCTCAAGCAATGGGGCAAATAGGAGTAAAACTTCTAAATTGGTACAATATAAAAATAAACACCATTATATGGTGTACAGCCAACACAATAATAATAAATCAATAAACATATTGGTGTGATGTGTATAACTCAGTCAGTATGGGAACAAACGTGGAAATATTCTTTGTAATTTTTGATTCATGAGAGAGGATGGAAATGAAGAGTTTGGTCTCAGATGAAGGTTTGTACCAATTTAGAAGTTCAATAAAGTTACCAGAAAAGAAAAAAAAGAGAGAAACAGGAAACCACAATCTAGCTGCTTGCTCTGACACCTGGGAAAACAGGAACTATTTCGCACCTCAATGCTTCACTAACAGAGGAACTGCAAGTATATTCAATTAGTCTATCATGGGGGGATTCCAGTATTTCTGAAGAAACTTGTGATTTCGGGGACAGCGCAAATGTACCATTATAAAAACTCTGAGCTTATGAAGAAGAGTTGGCTTTTCTACGCCGCATTTTTCACCCATTTAAGGGGACTCAAAGTGGCTGACAAAGCTTTCTATTCTTCTTTCCACAATATACACCCTGTGAGGTAGCTCAGAAAGAGACCTGTGACTAGCCCAAGGTCACCCAGCTGGCCTTGTGAAAGAGTGCAGAATCAAATCCTTTGACTGCAAGATATGAGTCCAGCACTTTAGTATCATCTGGAGGATCATTTATTTATCACTCCTTCTTCATGTGGTTACAAGGGATATGCATGAAAATAATTTCATGTTCATTTTGCTGTTGAAGCAAAAATCCATTAATTCATTTCTCTGTCAAATTGTTTTAACTGAAAATGTTTCTTTGCATTTGTTTTTGGCCTTTTTTGCAAAGAGAAATACCATTTTTCCCATTGAAAAAAGTCCTTTTCCTGTTCAAAAACACAGTGAAACATGAATGTTCAAACAAATTGTTCATTTTCACATTTTGATTCATGTTTCTGATATGCAGAAACCTGAGTTTTGTTTCCGTGTGAATGTATGCAAATATGAAATGTTGAATCAAATTTTGCTCATCCTTTCAGAGCCCTTGGAGCCCCACCCCAAAGCTCCTATCAGCTTCCATATTGCTTAATTATGTATTTTATTTATTTATTTGAGTATTTGTATCCTGCCCTTTACCTAAAAGTTCTAAGGAAATCACAACAATAAAAAAGATAAAAACCATAAAGCAATGTAGAAGATATATGTATGTTTTGCAGGTACTAACACCTTGTACATATCAACATCAAACATACTTACATGTTTGTTTCTTAAAAGATGATTGTTTTTCCGGAAACAAGGGGCTCAGCCAGGAAGGTTCAATTCTACCAATGCCAAATCCTCCAAGACATATGCTGCTGTTGGTTACATCCAGGCTAAGCTTTTTTAAGAGCAAGCTAATAATTTGGCTATCTCCTTTCTTGATGCTCACTGTTAGAGCACTCCTAATATCCTGTTCTCGCGCTCCACTATTTAACAGCAATTCTACCAGTTTAGGATTGTTTCCTTTCTCACAAACCTATTGTAAGAGAAGCAAGTGAATGGATAAGTAGGAATTACAAAGAGAAAGAAGGATGGGGGGAAATCAAGGGAAAATGTATCGATCAAAATTATATTAATATGTTAATTAAAAGATCATCAAACAATAATATATACAGCTTAGTCCTTTAAATACAATATTATAATTTATATTACAAAAAATAAATATACGATGATAAGAGAACCCGAAGTTAAAATATTTTTATTATGGTTAGATTGACAGATGAAGTAATATTGTGGGATATAGGTTTATGTTTAAATAGGTTGTTCTGCTGTAACCTACAGTTCCAACTCATAAATTAACACATTTTAAGATATTTAAGATTTAAATTTAAGATATTCTGCATTCACTTTAGATCCAGATTGAGGAGCCTCTTAATCTGGATCAGGGGCCTCTCATGCACATACTGAAGTGGATCAAGGAGCCCTTGACCTCTATTAGTCCTGCTCCGACTGCACAAGGTGGAAGTAGATCCAGATTAAGTGACATCAGGGGGTTGTTTTTCAGCTGAACACACACACACACACACACACACACACCAAACCCTGAGACGAGGAACTTTAATTCCTAGAAATTAGGGATGTAGGGGTGCAGCTGCAAAGCTCGTGCAAAGCTGCAGGGAGGCATGGGTCGGATCTGTCATCTGATCCCATCCATGCCTACATGCAGTCTGGATCAGTGAGCCTGGTTATTTCCAGATTTCCATTTGATCTGGATCAAATGGAGGTGAGTGCAGTTAGTCTTAGCTCTTTACACTCAATATCTGTTTTATACACCGGCTTTTATGTACTGTATTTTCTGGTGTATAAGACTACTTTTTAACCCAGGAAAATCTCAAAAGTCGGGGGTCGTCTTATACACCGAGTGTCGTCTTCTTATATGGCAAGTATATCCCAAACTCTATATTTTAACAGGAAAGTTGGGAGTCGTCTTATACGCCCAGTCGTCTTATACGCCGGAAAATACGGTATGTATTCAACTTTTAGTTCGCCTTACTCTGAGATTTTGGGGAACTTTCATGAGGACTTTTAAGATCATCTCCCAAATCAGCATTTAAATACGTATACTATACCTGATAAATTAAAGAGTGTGTTTTGGTCTTCTTGTTCACATCAGCTCCCAGCAATAACAAACACTCAGCCATAATGCTGTTGTATTCTGCACATGCTTTCTCCAGCATTGAGTTTTTTAAATCATCGTTGTCAGCTATTTTAGCAAAGCATTTACAACAAAGACTCTGAAACTAAATGGAGAAGGCAGGCAATTCAAACCAGTTGAACTTATTCCAGAATATGTCAGAATAAATGCAGTAGTAAAGCTTGGAGGATGAGAGAAGATTGAAAGCTTTTTTTAAAAAAAAAAAATACCTGCTGGTCTCTTTGTTTAGTGAAACACATGGACATCTGATAGAAAATAGCTGTATCAAATGATTCCTCTATGAGC
The DNA here is from genome assembly GCA_023333525.1 of Aspidoscelis tigris stejnegeri. Lineage (NCBI taxonomy): Eukaryota > Metazoa > Chordata > Lepidosauria > Squamata > Teiidae > Aspidoscelis > Aspidoscelis tigris. Next base: position 76,042,172 of record JALMGA010000005.1, on the reverse strand, counting down.
AACTTCACAAAACAAGGCGACAGATCAAGTATTGTTATAATTGTGTGGAATCCCTACAGATAAATGATACCAAATAGATGAGAAACACAACCAATATTGCCTTGTTAAAATATTCCTCAAAAGAAAAAAACAAACTTTAAGTTCAAGTAAGAAACAAGGGTAAATTTTTACTGTGCATTCTACCATACTATTCACTTCTGCCACTGGACAGAATCATGCCAAACTGGAATTTTGCAGTTTCATTCTTTGGAACAGTAGACTTACCTGGCAGTGATTTGAACCAATAGGTCTGGACCAGTGAGGCCATCTGGTTCAGACCATGGCAAGGTGTGATTTGGAACAGCTCTATCTGTTTTGAGCTGGCCTGCAAGGTCTTCAGCAGCTGGGAATGATTCTTCCTAGCCTTGGAGCCCTAGGGGAACCCATTTCAGGAAGCCGACTTTGGTACACCACTGAAATGGGTCCCCCAATTGTCCAGACTGGACCGAGTCTCCTGATCTGGATTATGCTCCATCCTGTGTGGATGGAGCATACCAGTAGTGGGCAGTCAGAAAAGGTTCTGAAGAAGATCACAAGGAATCCTGTTCCAGATCCAAGGTAGGTGCAGAGAGCCTTTTAATCCAGGGCTTCATTCACCCATCACTTACTTTTCAAGATAAAAAGAAGTTTCACACCTTGTCCCACTATTCTACTTAGGTAACTTGTGGTTCACACTCTTTCCTAGATAAATGTTCCAGTGTTCATGCTCCTAAAAATATTCTGTATATTTTGAGAAGAGAGCCATGTTGACATGTATCTCTATGGTAAAGAAAAACTTCACATCATCAAGATTACTAGAAGCTTAAGTTAACATTCAATATTAGTACAAATTTGTATGAAGTTGGACATACGTTACGACATTCACATGAATATGAATGTTTTGGAACATTCATATGAAGCTTCAGAACATTCATGGAACAGGGAGGTGGGAAAGCGGTTGCACCAGTCACATCTGAAATGAATCCAGAGTGAATTCAACATGGTTTGAGAGCAGATTTAAAGTGGATTCAGGGTGGATTTGATGCTTTCAGAGACGATATGTTACAGGATATGTATCGGATATGTATCAGGTTCAAATACATTCATATTGAAAAGAATCATACCACATTCAAAGGGGATCTATTCAGACAATACAAAATGATTGCAAGAAAAAACCATTCGTGCATATCCCTACTACAGATAAAATTACATTTTCAGTGTCATATGAATATGGCCGGATTAGTTTTTAGATGTTTCTATATAGGATTGGCTTCTTCAAATAACATGGTTTTAAAATCTTGTAACTAGGAAAGGAATAGTTGGAGGTAAGGTGGGCTCCGTGTATATAATACAGAGCAGCGGTTCTCAACCTTCCTAATGCTAAGACCCCTTAATGCAGTTCCTCATGTTGTGGTGACCCCCAACCACAAGGGCAGGGCAGCTGGGAGGGGGGAGGGAGGGGCAGCAGGAGACTCATCGTGACCCTATGAAAGGGTAGTTCAACCCTCAAAAGGGTCCCGACCCACAGGTTGAGAACCACTGATATAGAGGATATAATATACACTAAAGGCATGACTCAAAACAAAGTGAGATTCTGGAATTTGATATTGTTCAGTGCCATAAGTAAATCAACGCTAAAGCACAGAAGTCCAGTTGACACCACCCTTGTTATATTAAAACTAAACTAGAAGACAGCAACTGAATATCATCTAGCCCCCAAACCTTCCATCGAAATAGAAAATTACTGCATTTTGATGCCACAGATATTACATACATGTGTCTGTATTTCAACAACATCTTTAAAGCGTCGCAAAGTTGAAACCAAGACTGTTGCCAGTAGACACATAGTTGCAATGCACAAGCTCTTTCTTGTGATCAGAGATCGCAGGAGGTACAAACCTAAGTACTGAATTTCTAGAAATAAAAAATAGAAAAGAGGCATCAATTATAACACACACAGAGAAATTATAGTGTACAGCTATATCAAGGAAAGGACAGATTTAAAATATGCAGTTTTTAAAAATATGGATAATTTTTGATGGTTGGAATTTCTGAGTATAGTATAGTAGGATGGATGGATGGATGGATGGATGGATGGGTGGGTGGGTGGGTGGGTGGGTGGGTGGGTGGATAAGAATCCATGGATTAGAACCACACGAGGGGGAGAAAGAAGCCTTAGATTATAAAACTTTCTGTGAGATCTCTAAGCCACACTGTGCTGACTGGCTGCCACTAAATGAATGAACTTTCAGGGTTTCATAGCACTCTTTGTTATTTTTGCTGCAAGAGACACAGCCCACCTGCGTCTGCAAAGAAGTACTACTGCGGAGGGTGAGGCAGCCATCTGCATACTGAAAAAAGACAGTGCTAGATTACCTTTAGGGCTCAGCAAGCGGCTCACCCAACCATCAGGTTGCCCCTGAGGTGTGGAACTTAACATAAGAACATAAGAGAAGCTCTGCTGGATCAGGCCACAGCCCATCTAGTCCAGTGTCCTGTCACGCACGGTGACCCACCAAATGCTCATGGGCATCTCAAGCAGGGAGGTGCTCTGGTCATTAGGTATAAAAAAGAAAAAGAAAAAAAAGAGGCAAAATGCACCCTCCTTTGCCACCTCTGCTGCTGTGGAAAGTGATGGCAGTAGGGAAGGAGAATTATTGAGAGTGACTTCTCCACATTTCAGTTTAGTGTTCTGTGGCTACAAGGATTCCAGAGACTGTGAAGTGCCACCATGTGACAAGTGCAACCCTATGGCAGATTCCCATCCTCTTGCCCCTTAGATGGCCATTTTCTCTGCCATCTGCATATGCTCTAAAAAGAAAGGCTGGTGTGCTTGAAAATCTAACCTCTCTCCCCCCTGAATTGAATTTCTGATCTCTTTCTTCAGAAGAAAAGCATCTATCTGTCCAAATACAGGCCACTTAAATATATAACAGGGCTCCAATTTATAATTCCTAAAGATAATTGGTCTAAGTTCAAACAACAAGGCCTACATAGGATAAAAGATTTCTTCAAACCTCAAATACATCAACTAAAAGAAGAAATTATAGATCAGGTCCTTAATCCCAATTTAGATATGTGGTTTCAAAATAAAGCATTGAAAGAGACATTGGGTGTTTTTCCACATCACTAGAAGTACCCATTAAGTACCCATTAATGGGTACAAAAATGCCATTAATGGGTATTTCTAGTAACAGTGGAAAAACACCCATTAAAGTCATTCTACTAATGATAGATAAGGAAGGGAGTGGATTTGAAACCTCTCTTGAATTTTTTAAAAAATTAGCCTCTTTCATATATAAAATTTTCACAGAAAGTAAAGAAATAAATCTGACACATTTTCAAGACCTATGGACAACAGATTTAAATACTAACTTCAACACAATGGCAAAGAATTTGGACAAATAAATTCCCATGTGGCAATATACAATGTTGCAGAGAATTTTATCTAAAAATTCTTACTAGGTGGTATACCATTCCCATCTGGCTAAATCATATTTCCTCTTCTTACACAAACAAATGTTGGCATGGATGTGCGTCCCCTGGCACATACTTTTAGACACGAGTAAAAACTGAAATTACTAAAATACTAGGCACACAACTTGAATTTTTGCCATATTTGTATTACATATTTTGTCTTCCAATTCTATATCCAAAAATAAAGCTTTTCTTCTACATTTCCTGATTTTAGCAGGTAAAAATGTTATAGCCAGGAATTGGAAGGTATTAGACATATTAAATCTTCAAACATGGTATAACAAAGTAGTAGAGTATGCGATTAATGAACTTATCACTTCTCAATACTATAACTATGTGGGGGGAAAAGAAAGATATGTTTATGCAGAAGTATAGAAAGCACTGCTTGATGTTTTGGAAATAAATATCAATATGCTCTGTCTGAGAATGCCATAAAATTTTTGTTAAATGAAACTGAAACACATTCATATTCTAGTTTACATCATGTTATATCTATTGCTGCTAATTATGAAACAGGAGAAATGTGTTTGGTGTCTCAAACTTTAATATAACCCAAGTACTCTTGTTGTTGAAACTGTTTGTATGTTTAATTACGTTTATATTCCTATAAACTATTGTTCTTATTGTTCTCATGGTTTGTATATAATTTTATTTGTTGCAAAAACAAAAAAATTTAAAGAAGAAAAGCATCCACACTAAAGGGCAGCCTAATATGCTTTCCAAGTTTGTAATCATGTACTACTTGCTAAATTACACCAATATGTTGTTCTTTTTGGATATAACACACTGCAGGCCTCTGCTACTTTTCACTCTCCCTAAAAGTCTAAAGTTGCATTTTTCCGTGGGGTAGTGCTTTTAATAAGATGCTCTAGTGGCTTTTGTTTCATTTGTCTCACCGCAGCTCAGAAATGAGATCCTAAGTTAACTTGAAAGGCGTTTCAGGCAAGGATAAACAAAAATCAATCATGCATGTTTGGTTGCTCTCAGGAGATGCTGTTTTCAGAAGATCAGAAGCTCTACTAGTCCCATGTTAACTAAATAAAATACTTTATACCTTGATCATCGGGATACATCTGTAGGCTATGGAGCACAGTGTCCATCATTCCTTGCTGTGACAACATTTCTAGCGCACCTGAACACTCCACAGCTGAAGAAAGAATTTGAAAACCACATTTCTGAATTCCAATGTTTCCAATAAACTAGAGGGGAAATGCACAAAACATGGTTATACTTAATATTTAACTCATACTCTTCAGGCTATTTTGTAGAAATTATTTTTACAGAACAGAAGGTAAAATTACTGAGGTAACTTGTACATTCAAGTAAACATTACTGAGGTAACTTGTACACTCAAGAGGCAACTTGCACACTTGTACATGAGTGAGGTAACTTGTACATTCTTAAAGAGATTGGAGATGTGCTTGTGATACAACCCTGCAACTGGAAGGTAGGGTGGATATTGTACATAACACTGTGGACACTGTGTTCCATAGCTAAATTGCAGTTTGTGGCAAGTCGGATAAGCATTATAACTCAAGACAGGTGTCTTCATTAAGGAAGTTAAATGATCTACACATCGCTGGAACTAAATAATAATATTCTGTCTTTTAAATATGACCCAAACATTCCAAGCCAAACAGAGAATAAATCTTTACACTTAAAGGAAATGAGAATGGAATGAGCAATGAGCTTCTCCTAAATTCAAACAGGTGATTTTAGTGAGCAATGACTGGAGTAATTCAAGCCAAGGTGACACCACTATCCCAGATTAAGACTAACAAAGCTCCACTGAGGGGTTTATTTTAGTCCACAAGATCAAAGGAAGCTTCAAGTCAAATCTTCATTCCATCCCTTTGGGGGGTATATATTTATATTGCTGTGTTCAGTTGTGGAACTTCAGATTGAATTTTTCAAATTTTGTACAATTGTCCCTTGCAAAGAAGACAATTTTATATGACATATTCTGGCTCTTACAGTTAGCTACGAGTGTTCTTGTTTAAAATGGTCCTGCAGTAATTAAAATGTTCTTTTTAGCATTGCTGTAGACTGGAGTCACTTCTCCAATAACACAGCAAGGTACTCTGTAATATTCTTTTTCTCACCAGATCTCCACTTGGGCACAATTGTTGATGGAGATGCTGTTTTATGAATGGGAAATTTGGCTGTCCTAAACAGAGACACCTGGGAACATCGCTTCAAAAGGGAGCTGAGGAAGTGTCCTCTTAGAGAGCAGCACACTTCCACCACATGGCACAGATGAAGCTACCTCATAATAGTCAGTGGAGATCCAGCCTGGGTCTCTCTACCATTGTACTCACTAGGGATGTGCATGAAGCCAAATCAATGCAAAATGAATGTGGGAATATTTGGCTTCAGCTGAATTCCACCCCCCACTAATTTGTGAATGAAACAAAGTGGACCCCCTCCCCCACTCATCCCCCACTACCACAACATGCCACACACCACGCGCTGCTCAGAACCTGCCTGAAATAGCCCTTCTGGGTCTCTGCGTGCAGCTCCCCATCTGGGGATAGCAATTCTCGAATGGAGAGCTGTCCATGCAGACCCAGAAGTGCTGTTTCAGTTTCCAAAGATTGCTGAAATGAGAGCAGACAACACAATAACACACACTCATTCCACTCCATCATGTTCCCTAACATTTACGTAGGCCATGGTGGCATCACCAGGCCGATTTCAGCACTGTTCAGAAGCCAAAACAGCACTTCTGTGATTGGAGATGTCTCCATAAAGGTAAGGGAGGGTGGCAGAGTGGAATGGAGGGGGCATGGTCATGTCATCTGATGTCATTTTGGTGCTCTTTGGAAGCCAAAACAGCACTTCCAGGTCTGCGTGCATCCATTACACTCTCCATCCAAGGAGATATAATGGAGGTGGGAGCTGCGTCCACAGAACCAGAAGACCTACTTGGGCCTACGAGGAGAGTGTGAAGCGGTGGCACAAGCAAAAGTAAGGGGGGGGACAGGATGCCGCAGGAGGGGAGACTGCGGGGGGAGGATCCAGCCTTGGCGCCTTTCAATTTGTATGAATGTTGAAAATCGTACAAATTCGTATGAATTCTGAGTAGCACGAATATTCATCCATCCCTACTCCTAACATACACTGATAGCTCAGTCCTTCACAGTTTCTTTCGGTTTTCCATAGGTGGGAGGAACTAGTGTAAAACAAATATCACGGCATAATTCCGCCCCCACCCCACCCCATGTCAGCTAAAGCAAGAAGTTTGGCTCAGCTGACTAAGTGGACCCTTCAAACTGTCTGCAGTCTGACCTTGAGCACCAATGCTAAATAAACTACAGTGTTAGTTCACATAAACTTGAGAAGTTGTACAAACGTCTATGCATAAAAATCAGGCCAAAGTTCTACCATCATTTAAGTTTTCCAAAAGACATCTTTTAATTCATTCCAAAGAAGGTAAATATATAGCCATACCGTGTTGAGGGCGTCAAGCACAAGTGAGTACGTCCCTTCCAACAAACACTGATTTTTAATCACTTTTAACGTTAGACCCAGGTCAGCATCACTTAAAGTATTATTTTCCTGTTTTTTCAGTGCTCCTGAAAAAACAAATGTTTTCTGTGTTAAAACCATACTTAAATGATCAAAAGCCCTTTCTGGACGGTATTATATTCTGAAATAGTGACCTGCCATCTGGCGCAGACTATGGCAGTCCCCAGCAGTCTGAATATCTCCGTGTTCTGGGCCAGGGTCTGCTGGACTGCCAATGGAGCCTTTTAAGAGCATCTATTGTGGATCAATAAGGTCCAGAAACTATGAGGACTCCTAATCAGGACTACAGGTAAGTGCAGAAAGGACCTATTAACTCCTACTTTCTCCAATGGTACAGCAAAAACAAACAAACAGCTGCCCAAAAATCCAGACTGGGCATATGCATCGAAACACGTCTGAAGAAAAGTCACATTCATGTGAACAGAGCAACTTCAAATGTGGTAGGATTCAAATTTTCTGCAAATGTTCTTCGAATGCTATTTGCATCCAATTCAAATCCCTGCCTAGGTGTGAATGCAGAACCTGTCTCTGCATGGCCTAACCTGAAAAGGCCGGCGCGGGGGCGGGACGCCCCTCCGAGGCCTGCCATCATCGGGTCAGGTTTGACCCTGGGGCAGGCAGGCCTGTCTTGTCCCTTCCCCAGTTCCTGTGAACTCTAGGTGACATGCCACTGGCTTTGATTAGCCAGTTATGTAGCTGGCTAATCAGAGCCGGCGGTGCACACAGACGCACAATGCCACCAGCTGGGCCCACCAATTTGAACCTGGCAATGAAGAGGTAAGTGGCATGCACGCGCATCCCCAGGTAGGCCTGTGTCTGGGTGGGTGGGTGCCCGGAGGGGTTCCTGCGGGCTCTAGGGGACCTGATCGTGTCACCTAGAGCCCACAGGAACTGGGGAAGTGATGAGACAGTCCTACCCACCCCTGGGTCAAACCTGACCCAATGGCAGCAGGTGCGGCGGGGTCCGCAGCTGTTCCAGAGGGAGCATGCGAATACCCTCACTCCAGAACAGCTGTGGGACGTCCCAGGATGGTCGGGAACAGGTGTAGAGCACAATTTCCTGCTCTACACCCAGAATGCATGTAGGATGCCCTGGGCTGGGCTGGGGTGGTTCCAAACAGAACCCGCCAGCCCAGCATAGCAAATGCTGCGTCCCAGAGCATCCTACACACGTTCTGGAGGCCCTCATGCACACAGGCCTCTGCTCTGAATCCACTTTGAATCTGGTTATGTCCCCACATTTCTCTTAACCTGAGGAGAAACCATAGACATATTCTAGACAGAAATCATTAGTCTATTTCTGACTTTCTGGTATTTATATATTTGCTGTGATTTGTTCATGTGTTCTATTGATGTACAACATGCAGGAGGCCCCAAGAGATTCACAGACAATGCATATAAAGAACATACAGCGTACTTCTTATTTTTTGGATAGATACGGTAAATCTGCTTCTGATTTAGAGATCACAGCAGTCAAATCCTTCTCTCAGTAAACATGGAAGTAGTCACATGTTTCAAAGCCAACGAAATACGAATATTCATCAGCTAGCAAGTCTATTTTTTACTTTAATTACTGAATAAGTACAGCAAACAAACTGGACCACAGCAATGGCTGTAACACACTAAATCAATACGAGCTTTATTATGAACAGATGGTTAAAAAAATGTATCTACACTATTCCCATGACTTAGTCATGAGAAAATATGCCAGGGTGAATGTACAGGCTAAATAAATTACTGCAGGAAAGAAATTACACTGGTTCTGTTTAATCTGTTCTTTTTTCATGCTGAACAAATGGCAAACAGCACAGTTATTTGGGATATTCTTTTTTAAAGTACTATGTAATTCTAATTTTTTTTAAAAAAATCAGTAAATGCTCCACTGTGTAAAACGGAACTTGTATCCAAATAAACTTGTGTTTATAGGTTGAAGCTACCACTCAAAGTTGAATGCAAAAATATCTTCAAGTCATATTCAGTTCCTGGTGACTCTATAAACATACACAGTATATTAAGATCTGGTAAACGTATCAGAAAAGTAAACTATTTTCTTTTTAGACATGATCCAAACAAATTACAATTAGGAAAATTGCCCTTTTTGTTTGTTCTTTTGTGTTGTCATAAAGATTTTATTAAGTTCCGTTCTTGATTTTATGGCTGACTTGTTTATTTTGTTTTCTTTTTTCATTACTCTCTAACGTCTAGTGCCAATGGCCAAACAAATAAAAATCTGTTTTCAGAAAACAGCCCAATGAGCCCTCAGTCCAGCTCATTTCTGGTGAAGTGAGATTCGAGTTGCTTTGTTAAATGAGCTGAGCTTACTACATTTCATACATCAGCCACTTTTCTTCCCCAAAAGCAGTTTATGTTTTCTTATTAGTAGAAATTGATGGATTTTTTTAATTGCTTCACTAGTTAATGAGAAGCCATCCAGTAAATTGACTAGGCTGCTGGCTCATTAACTTGTGTTCACTTTATCTATTTATTTATTTAATTTTCTCATTAAACATTTCAATGAATTCATGAATGCTAAGTCACTGTTTATATTCCCTCATTTGGTCTACAGTGAAAGATGATGTTCTTTATGAACTTCCTTACCTGGAGTCATAAAATGTAACACCACTCTAAGTGCCTCCAGCTGTACAGATGCCAACATTCTGTGCTTCTTCATCACTTTCACAACTCTGGATGAAACTACTGTCATTATATCCAGAGGGAGAAAACTGGAACATCAAGATTTTTTTTAAAAAAAACATATTCTCAATTAGCCACTTGTATATTGCACTATTTTTATTATAAAATATCATATTTTAATCATTTTTATGACAAGTATTAGAAGCCCATTAAGAGTGCAGTCTGGGATGGTTTAGGAAATCCTGCATTGAGCAGGGGATTGTATGTATGGGTGTTTTTCCACTGCAGCCCTTAGATCTGGATCTAAGAAGATCCGGATCTAAGGAATGGGTACATTTCTTAATCCGGATCTAGTAGATTCGGATTAAGGGAAGCACCCAATGTGTTTCCACAGAAGGTGTAGCACCCATAAGGAATGGGTGTTAACGCCCCTGCTGTGGAAACAGCTTTGCACCCATCTGGGGAATCCGGATCAACCCACAAGGGGTCGCTCCATTACCCCAGCTGTTTTGGGGGGCAGGGGGGGGCAGTCTTTGAAGCAACTTTGAAGTGATTTTGAAGTGACTTCGAAGTCAGCTTCAAAGTCACTTCGAAGCATGAGCTCAACCACTTCGAAGTGAATGTGAAGTCAACTTCGAAGTGACTTTGAAGCCAATGTTTGGGGGGGGGTCCCAAAGGTACATCCCCTCCCCCTAGCCTCCTTTGGACCCCATTGCCTGTTTCCAGTGGAAACAGGCTCCCTTTAATCCAGATTTTCTGGGAGAAGACCCCATTGTAGACCCCATTAATGGGGTTTACAGAAAATCTGGATTAAAGGCCAAAATGTACCCATTAGATCCGGATTTCCCCAATGGCAGTGGAAACAATCAGGTCCCAAATGGGTGCCGTAGTGGAAATGGGGTCATCCAGCTCACATCCAAATGGGTCCTAAATGGGTGCAAAAATGGGTACTTTTGACAGTGGAAAAACACCCTATGTATGTATGTATGTATGTATGTATGTATGTATGTATGTATGTATGTATATAGGTAGGTAGGTAGGTAGGTAGGTAGGTAGGTAGGTAGGTGGATGGGTGGATGGGTGGGTGGGTGGGTGGGTAGGTATGTAGGTAGGTATGTAGGTAGGTATGTACAAGAACATAAGAGGAGGCCTGCTGGATCAGGCCACAGCCCATCCAGTCCAGCATCCTGTTGCACACAGCGGCCCACCACTTGCCCGTGGGCATCTCAAGCAGAAACAAAGGCAAACCTCCCCGTGCTCTCAAATCCCAGCAAATGGCCTTGGAAGCGTCCTGCTTTCCCCCCCTCCCAGCCTGAAAGATGTACCTAGGCATTCATTCTAGTAGCCATTGATACATCTGCCATCCATAAATTTGGCTAACTCTTCCTTAAAGCTATCTAGGCTGGTTGCTGTTACCACTTCATCCGGCAGCAAATTCCATAAACCAATGACCCTCTGGGTGAAGAAATACTTCCCGTTGTCGGATCCAAGTCTCCTACCCATCAGCTTCATAGAATGCCCCCTGGTTCTAGAGTTGTGTGATAGAGAAAAGAAATGTTCTCTATCCACCTTTTCTATACTGTGCATGGTTTTATATACTTCAGTGTATGTATTTATGCATGTGTATATGTATGTATGCATTTATTTATTTATTTATTCTGGTTGTCAAATCTTATCAACTAAGAAGTGTGGGAGCACTGAGTCTGTTCTTTAAACATTTGCCTCTTGTTATTCCATACAACATATTTCTCAACCAGTACAGATTATTAAACTACCCTCCTCCAGGAATTCCCAAAGCAGCATCATATAAAAGGAATATATACTGAATTTCTGTTGAACTGTCATAGAACCAAGTGATTTTCACAGGCTACCCAGGCAAGTTTACTGCTGCCATGCTAATCGCTTGAGACTATTTTATCCTTGTTCTGTATAGCTCATATAGCACATTTTTTCACCCTTACAATATTTATTTATTTATTATTTGTATTTCTATCCCTCCCTATACCTGAAGGTCCCAGGGCAGATAACATCTTTGAAACCAACAAATTACAAATGACTATGTATTAAAAGCAATAATATACAATAAAACACTTTAAAAATTCAGCATTTCTAACAATATACTCCATATTAAAATAATGGTGTCTGTAGTGGGGGGAAAGTATAATCACCTCTGCCAAAGGCCAGGGCAAAGAGGTGCTCTTCATCACCTTCCTGAATATAAACAGAGAAGGGGTGTGACACACCTTGAGGGGGAGACTCTTCCATAACCTGGGGGCCGTTACTGAGAAGGCCCTCTCTCGGGTGCCCACCTGCCTTGCTACTGAAAGCGGTGGGCCAACCAGGAGGGCCTCACCAGCAGATCTTAAGGCACGGGCAGGTCAGTATACAACAGACCACCATGTGGATTGGTGGTTTGTAGAGATATGTGGTGGATTCAGGCCCCCAGTTTGAACCACCATGGTTTGCTTGTTCCCCAGTAATGAACCACACTAGGAAACAGAGGGAAGACTTGGTGTGATCCATCCTCACACTGCACCAAGCCGCTGTAACTGTAGCTTAGGGATGTGCACAGATGGGGGGGGGGGTTGCATGTACGTATGTATTTGTATTCATTCGAATGTGGTAGGATTCTATCCAATACAAACATATTCATACAAATTCGTACAAATATCCAATATGAATGCATGAGAATCCCATATGTATCCTCTATGTAACCAATACGTATCCCATAACATATCCACTCTGGAAGCGTCAAATCTGCCCTGAATCCACTTTGAATCTGATCCCAAACCATGTCGAATTCACTCTGGATCTGTTGCAGATGTGACTGGGGCAGCCACTTTCCCACTACGTCATTTCATGAATGTTCTGAGGCAGTTGTACAAATGTTCCGAAATATTTGTATTCATATGGATGTCAAGGTATGAACGTCATATCATTCGGTTCATGTACAAACGTCCAAATTCAGATGAATTTGTATGAATATCAAATGTTACAAAGATTCATGCACACCCCTACTGTAGCTCTATAGTTCAGCAAGTTTGCTGGTCTGAACTGAGCCAGTCTGATTCTCCCTGGTCTGAACTGGCTTGGGATGGTTTGGGCAACCAAACTGACCAAACTTCTGACCAGTTAGGCACGATGTGAATCCACCAAATCTTTCTTACACTCCCTGGAATTTCATCCAAGTAGAGAGCAAAAATATCTGCTGTGGTCCAGCAGCTCCAAATGGAACTGCTACATACACCTAAAGATTTGTGATAATGTCCAAGGAAGGTGGTGAGCTAACAGCTATGAAAAAGAAAACATGAATAGTACTTATTTAGCAGGACTTGTGAGCCATTCTTGACTGCTGGCACACTGATACATAGGCAGAATTATTACAGATTTGAGGCCTATTCGCACTTAGGCCTCTGGTATGCAATTAGGAACGCTCTGGTACAGAGTATCTGTACCAGAGCTCTCCTAATTGCGTACCAGAGGCCTAAGTGTGAATAGGCCCTTGGAGTGCAGTTTCCATAAAATTTAGCTACCTTCCTTCAAAAGCATGATTCAGTAACTTGCAACCACTTTCTGCCACTTCAGGGGAATTGGAGTGTCTCTTCATCATATCCAGCACATTCATGTGTATTCCTTTTCTCAGCAGAGCTGGTCTGATACTTGCTATAATGAGTAAAAGAGGTAAACAAAACATGCATTCCAGATTAAAGCTCATTAAAATATATATTTAATAAAAGCGTGTATCAAGCTGCATCAGAATAGACCCAATTAAATAAAATCTTATTTCATTTCACTGCATTTTGTTTCAAAAGGCATTTTCTGTGAATCTCACAATGTTGTCCCCACATGTAAAGCCTATGATAAAATTATTCATAATCAACTAGAACAAATACGATGGAAGGAACAGGCTGTGCTTTCATCTTCATCTCTACTGTTACTAAGTGGCTTTACCATTCTGCCGCAGGAGGGTTGCCAAGGCACTTGCAGAAGCCTGAAACACTTCTTTGGAAGAGTCATGCATCAACATGGCTAACATCATTTCCCTGTGCGCAGGGAACCTACAGTAATTAAGAACAGAAAAAGAATCACTTGAGTAATAACTAAAAAACAGAAGCCAATAAACCCAGGAGTTATTTATCTCCACACTTCTGAGAAGGGGCTTTTTAAAATTACCTTTCTGACCTTGGGCAGCCTGAGACAGGCTGGAGTGGTTCCAGCAGCTGGACCACTTCTACTGTCCCAGAACAAGCCATCTGCAATTGAGTGGCAGTATTGGAGCAGTGATCTTTGCACAGTCTTTGGAGCCAGCCTCTGTGTTCTCTAATGCAGTGGTTCTCAACCTTCCTAATGCCGCGACCCCTTAATGGAGTTTCTCATGTTGTGGAGACCCCCGACCACGGGGGTGGAGCAGCTGGGAGGTGGGAGGGAAGGGAGGTGGGAGACTCGTTGCGACCCCTCTGAAAGGGTGGTTTGACCCCCAAAGGGGTCCTGACCCCCAGGTTGAGAACCACTGCTCTAATGGCTATTTGGGTTCCTAGCCTTATATCTCCCAGGGGACCAATTTGTGCAGGGTGACTTTGTGTTCACCAAAATGGGTCCCCCTGCTAAGTTGGCCCACATAGTTGGGTGCCCTTCTACATGCTTCCCTATGCCAGTTTATTTATGAGTAGATCACAGTAGATGGTTTTAAAATGGTCTAGCACTATACCAGACTTAGCAACTATTTTGGGCCACCTGGTTCAGGATATGCTCTGTCCAATGTGGGTGGGATGGTCATGTAGGGATTGGGACCTCTGTTCCACTCCAGAGTGAGGAATAGAGAGGCCAGAAGGGGCCCAGGCATTGCAGCATGTTGGAATATTGGAAAGCATGGAACTACTAGCTTAAAGAGTTTTTAACATGCCAGAGTCACTGGTTGGATACATGAGCAACCTGATTTACCTGAAGATTCCTACTGTTGTTGACACATGTCAACAACAGAGTTCTGACAAGAAGCTTATCAGTGAGTAGGCTGAAAGCTGCTGCTGCTGCTTAACCAATCAGATAACAGGCTCCGTGTGTAGATGTGACAGGAAGCTGAACCCATCAGATTCCAACAAGGACTTTATAAAGAGCTGGTATCCTCAGTTCCGTTTCACCTTTTCCCTGATTTTTCTCATTTTTGCACTTCCTTTCCCGTTCCGTGGAAGGGAAAGGAGTGCAATCAACTAACATCGACTAGTGCTCACACTTGCAATTGCTAGTCAATGTTCACCTACCCTCTGTGGGATTGAACACTGACCTCTATATGATCACCAGCCTGGTCCTCTTCTGGGCACCACCATCTTGTGTGTAGTGCCCTCTGCGATTGCGCATGCATCAGTGCCATCACTATGATGACACTAACGCTCAGCGCAGTTGCAACCATGTCAGGGGGCCCCTGGAGCAGCAGCTCTGATGCCCTCCCCAGATGGCAGAGGTGCAACTGCTTGCCAGCTGGAAGCTTTCAGGTAAATTGGAGAGTTGCTCCACAACTAGGATGTATTTAGTCAACCTCTGGGCAGGCAGGGGGCATTTCTATGGTGTAAACATCTCCTGAGAGTGCAGCGGCCCAGATGTTGCCTAATTATATACTATGGGCTGAAGTGCAAATTCAGCTAAGGTGTTCTGCTTTCCAAGATACCTGGCCACTGGTCTCGTGGAGCAACAAGCAATTTTGCTCAGGTTTTGACCCATGCAGGCAGGGTGTTTTATTACTTTTTCTCAACCATGGGTTGGAGGAAGAGTCCCTGGCCACGATCCAAGCAGTTTGTTCTTACCAAGCAGCATAAGGTAACTCATTTACTGCAAAAGATAAGAGGAAAACCTGGCTTGCACCTAAAAATGCACACCAACGATCTGGGTTGCCTAGAACCAATTGCAAATTAGTTTTCCATATTTTCCCAGTCAAATAATAAAAATAATAAACTCTGGAATAACACAACATTTGGAGCAACAGTATGAGTGCTTAGACTCTCACTTATTTATGAGGAAGATATTTATGAGACAAAAGATGACTAAGAGAGAAATCAGGGGAGCAAGAAGGAGAAAGAGAGAGCTTTATAAACCTGAGCTTTCACATTTCAAGCATTCACTTCAATCAACTAACTTTTTATCATCATCTCCGATCTTCTCATGAAGATTACACTGGTACATGATCAGGTTATTCAAAGCCCAGCACGCTGCCTCCTAAAAGAACCCGATAAAGAGAAACAATGTAGTTAATGCCTTCAATTTAAATATTCAAAAAAGAAATAATGTTTCAGTTCCTGGTTAAAACATTCATCTTTACCCATGTCTTGTTATGATTAAGTTCATTTTCGTACTTACCTTTAGTAGATTGAACCACGTAAACCTGACACTGCTGGGACAAATGGCTTCTGGAGTGGAACACAGTTGTCTGCACTGGGACTGCCTGTTCCATTCCAGCTCCCATGCCAGCTCTGAAGCTCCAAAGGTCCAGTTTTTGCTTCTCCCCAGCTTTGGAGGTTTGGGGGCGCTCTTGCATGCTCTGGAACAGAGGTGGCACCATAGCACACAGACGGAACCTCCCAGAGCATGCAAGAGTGAGCCAGACAGGTAGGTGCAAAAAGTGAATTAGAGGTGGGATGGAAAACTCAGTGGCATGGAGATGCTAGTGTTCCCATCCCACCTCTAATTCACATTACAGACCAGAGAATGCATTCTGGAAGCACATTTTCTGGCGTTTAATGTGGATTAGGGTATTAGCATGCAGACGCTGTCATTTCTAAACTGCTTTGGGGGAACTTTTTTTTTTTTACTGTGATGCAGCCAAAGTGTAAAAGTAGCCAATAGCTGATTTCCTTTGAAAACAATAAGATGAAAATTGTAAGTCATTTTAATAAATTTACACAATCTACGTTTTATATATCCCTCCCTTTTCACGTTACCCAGCCTCTTACCTGTACTTCAATATTTTTACGGTGTAATTTCAGTGCTCTGTAACAGGCTTCCAACCAAAATAGTCTTTCTTCTTCCTCCTCCTTTTCCTCCTCCAACTCCTTTTTCACTTCCAAATCTCTATTTAAAAATATTGTTTCCGCTTAAAGAAAAAGTTGCAATTTATTTGCATTTTGAAAGCACACTACAAAGCATGTTCACAAAAATCACGAGATCTGATCATCTATAGAAGATTTATTTTCCTAACATTAATACTGTGATAACATGTAACAAAAAGCAGCTCCGGAGCACATTAGAGGCGGTGTTCTCAGTCCACCCCTGACCCACCTTCCCTAGCCTAGAATGTTCATATGAGAGGGAAGGGCAGACTGGGATGTGAACAGTCCCACCTCAGAACCATTCTGAGTGCATCCCGACAACAGGAGGATATTGTGGGATCATATTTGGATGTATTGGATGTGAGCACCTTCCATCAAGCTCCCAGCATTGGCCCCTCCCTCCCAACTGCCTCCAGACGGGCCATGAAGGAACAATCTTGCCCGTGGGGAATGGAGGAGGAAAATAAAATAAAAGTTTTTACCTTTGCAAGGACTCTGCTGCCGCCAGAGCACCCCTGTTCCCTCCCACACCATTTTCCTTTTGTATCTTGTCTCTTTAGATTGTAAGCCTGAGGGCAGGGACCTGTCTAAGATTAATATAATATTGTAACCCGCCCTGAGACCTTCGGGTATAGGGCGGGATAGAAATACAAATAAATAAATAAAATAATAAATAAATATTCGCTAGTCCTGCCAGACGTTAGGAGGCAATCTCAGGCCTTTAGCTCCATCTGGTGTTTCATCACAATTCTCTTCCTGGTTGAAATACTGAGACATCAGCCAAGAACCTGCCCACTCCCCTTTGGCCTTTTTCCTGAACTTCTAGTTTGGTCTAGTGGGTGAACCACTTTGGTCTGTGGTTAAGGAGCCGGACTCTTTTCTGGGTAATACTGGATTTGATTCTGACCTCCTCCACAAAGCCAGCTGGGTGACCTTGGGCTAGTCACAGTTCTCATCTGAGCTCTCACAGCCCCACCCATCTCACAGGGGTCTGTTGTGGGAAGAACAGAAAGCTTTGTCAGCCATTTTGAGTCCCCATTAATGGGTTAGAAAAGCAGGGTAGAAAAGCCAACTCTTCTTCCGGAAGAGTGGGACCACTTCAGCTGGGAAGAGTTCCTATAGGAGACGTTCTAGCTAGAATATTCCCCACTCCTGCACACACAAAAGTATGGAAATGGCCTATGTTACAGAAGGAACAACTACAACTTAGCGGGGAAGCACAACTGTGTATTCTGCAACCAAAGTGATACACAGACAGAGACCTTGAGAAAATGACTTCTCAGACTGTAAGGTCACAGGTCTTTATGGTTCTGGTGATAGATGTATGCAAAATGCAAGAAAATGGCCCATCCAAACTTCAACTGTTTAAGAACTCTGAATGCTATGGAGGCTGTCTGCAGAGAGGCAAGAGCAGGCAAGAGTGTTGCCTCCATCTTCTGACTGAGAATGCCTGGAAGTAATTGGTGGGCCACAATGAGATAGGATGCTGGAGTAGATGGACTTTGGCCTGCTCCATCACGGTTCCTTTTACAGTCTTGTATGTTCTTAAGTAAGTGTCCTCCTGTGTGTACTTGCTTAAGAAAGTATATCTCTGCCCCAAAGTCTCTGTGGCATGTAAATAAAGTTTACACAATTTATTTCCCACACTCAGCTTATGTGGGAATTCATTACCAGAATTCTCAACAATGATCTGAGTGAGGTGTCAATTACAAAGTACCCAGGATCATTTTAAATAACCCCACAATGGACATTGGAGAGCAACATCTAAAGGGCCTTAAGGTCCCTTCTGCATGGGCCCTGAATCAGGTTTAAGGGCCTCCGCAGTAGGCTGCAAACTGCATTGATCGCCGCATTAAATAGTAGGTATGTGGTCTCTCTCACACACGCCCTGTGGAACACAGCATCTATTTTACGCAGAGTGTGAATCCAATCTGAGAGCGCCTGATCAGGATCACCAGTTGTCATGACTACAGGGCAGACCAGTGGGCCCTAGTCCTGAACAAGTACGCATGCCGTACACAGGCATGCCTCCATGTTTGGGACTATGGGGGAGCAGTTTTGGCAGTGGGCCAAAGTGTGCCCCCAAATACCACCCACAGAGGCTCCCAAGGCTAGGGACATATGTGTCTAACCCTTGGAGGCCTCTGTGTCTGACTTCAAAGCAAACATTTGAGGCAACGGTGGCATGGCATGTACTTGTTTGGATCGGTACTGTCATATAGATGGTTCTGATCAGGGATGTGCACGAATATTCATGACATTTGTTATTCATACAAATTCATACAAATTTGGGCCTTTGTATATGAATCAAATGTTACGACATTCGTACATTGACATTTGTACGAATATGAATGTTTTGGAACATTCGAATGAAGCTTTGGAACATTTGTGAAATGGGGAGGCGAGAAAGCAGCTGCGCCACTCACATCTGCAACAGATCCAGAGTGAATTTGACATGGTTTGAGAGCAGATTCAGGGTGGATTGGATGTTTTCAGAGCAGATGTTATGGGATAAGTATTGGATACGTATTGGATATGTATGGATACATATCAGATATGTATCTGACACGTATGTATTCATATTGGATATTCATACGAATTTTTGCAAATACATTTGTATCAAATAGAATCCTACCACATTTGAAGGGGATCTATTTGAACAAATACAAATTTAGACACTAATCGAATGCAAAAAAATTCATGCACATCCCTAGTTCTCTTTTTTAAAGTTTATTGATTTTATCAACAATACAAAGGTGATATAAAATTGCAGCATATTCAGCAATAACCAGATATACCACATAATAAACAACTAACTTCTAATAATACAATAACAGAGCCACAGGAAAGTCTAACTAACTTATTACATTCTCCATTTAACCTCTTAAAAGCATGCTAAAGCTCTAAACTTGGAATGATAATAGTTTGGACTTCACAGGTACAACAGAATAAGATGGGGTTGGTTCAAAGGAACAGTCTGCTCGTGATAAACTAACCAAAGGTGACCATTTTTTCACAAATTCTGCTTGATGTTCTATATCCTGTAGCTTAAATTGTTGTGCTGTTATTAGTTCAAGTAAGCCACTGACTTCTAGTGAGGTTTGATGGACTTTTCCAGTGTTGTGCAATTTCCCCTTTGGTCATGGTTATTAGAGATTTAACTAATTCAGTATGCTTAAGTCTTATAGGGCAGGATTTAAAATAAAACAAAAAAACATTTCTGGAGTCAGGGTAAATTTCTGCGAGGTGATAGTACAAATGGCTTTATTAATCATATCCCAAAACATTTTAATAGGAGAGCAATGCCACCACAGAGGCAGGTAAGATCCTATTGTTTTACATCCATTCCAGCAGGTTGGTGAGATGAAGGTGCTGATCTTGTAGTTCTGATCTCACCCATGCTGTTTTATTCCAGACCCACTGATCCCAAACAAATACAAGCAAGTGCAGAAAGAGCTTAGGTTAAGAAACAGTCCTCCAGAGTTTTGCCTATTGAGTGGGCCTAAAGTTGTTAGAATACTGTTCTAACAAGACATTTTTTTCTGTAGAAATGACGGAGAAACACGAATACTTACTGAGAAGAGCCAAGCAGCTGAGACCTGCAGCCTGCAGCTTTCCATTTGTAGGGTATTTTTCAACAGCCTTCACAATGACTTCATGTACATCATGCAACACAAGGATATTGAAAAAATTTTCTGGGAGAACAAAAAATAAGTCTATATGTACAAACCTTGTATGTACGCACATTATACATACAAATTGGGCAGCATCTACACAAGCACATTTTGTGTATTAAGTTCTGATGGTCCTCTTTTCTTTAAAATATGTTGGCTTTATTCTTTAACCTGTGGCCCTTCAGATATACAGCAGGTCCCAGCATCTATCCCTTTTGGCTATTCCAGCCAAGGATGAACACAACTAGAATTCAGCAAAATCTGTAAGGTCACACATCCCATTAGCCTGCTTTAAAGGAAAGCCACTGATTTCAGAATGTTAAAGTCCTGAATATAAAAGTTGTGTTTACAATGAAAGCTCCAAATGCTACATTATGGGTGCATCCCCATGGTACTTTTTCCTGTCGCTATTGTCCCTCTACTGCAGCGGATCTAATAAATGCACGTTTTAAGTGTCCCCATGGGCTTCAGCAAAACACGCATTTAAAATGCACTGACCATCCCCAAGGAAGTGTCTTTTGCTTACCTGCATCTTTTTCTCCCCGCCCCTCGCTGTTTCATTGGGTGCTCGGGTGGAAGCTATTCATCATGCTATGTACAAGATCTTCAGCCGCCAAAATGCCCCCCCCCCAGCCAGTGATCGAGCGATCGTGCGCTCATTTAGAAGTCCAAAAGAAAAATTTACAAGTTCTCTGTTCATCTCCCCTGCTTGCGAAGGCAGCCGGGCTGCTGCCAGCGCTCAGGAGGAAGCTATTCATCATGCTATGTACAAGATCTCCAGCTGCCAAAATGCCTCCCCCAGCCAGTGATCGAGAGATTGTGCACTCATTTACAAGTCCAAAAGGAAAGTTTACAAGTTCTCTGTTCGTCTCCCCTGCTTGCGAAGGCAGCTGGGCTGCAGCCAGCTCATACACTTTCACTTGCAGGGGAAGCAATTCATTACAATGTATCTTTCTCTTTGTGATTGGAATGCCTGCCTACTGTTTTCATATCGTGAATGTTGGCTGTGGGTGAGCGGCAAAAAAAGAGAGAGAGAGCTTGCCGCCTCGGAGAGAAGCCCCGCTCCTTTTGCCACGGAGCGTCTCCATGCAAAATGTTGCTCTGAATACCTGCGTCTTCCTGGAAAGTGCGCTTGCAGTCTTCTTTAAAGGGCTGGTTTTTTGCAGCACATTTTCCTAATTAGCAGTGCTGGAAGCCCGGATAAAAGCCATGCATGGGGGTGCTCCGCGACAAAAGAAGATTTTCAGCGGGCTTTAAATTGCATGGGGATGCACCCCAAGTCTAGGGATCTGCACACACAAAAAAAAACTGCACGTTCTTTTAACTGTCAAAGCGAAAACACATTAGTTAATTGCTATGGTAGTTTCATCCACCATGCATGCATGAAGGCCAGCACCAAAAGGTTTTTAATGTATGTTCTGTTGTTAACCACCCAGAGACCTTTGGGTATGGGGCAGAATAGAAATGTAAATAACAAATAAATAAACACAAGCCTCCATGCATGTTCAGAAGTATTAATATGCACTAGGGTTGTGCACAAATGCAATTTTCAGGATTTGATTCGATTCAAATACCTGAAAATTTGATTTGATTCGTTACGCATCCCGTATAAGTCTGTATTTATCCCACATGCAAACCATTTTCATCCCATACGGATCCATACAGATGTAGGAAAGATGCACATCTGCAAGTACGCATTGTGTACAAACCTATATATGTACAAATGTCCGGATAATTTGAACAAATAGATCTGAAATTCAAAATTGTTTCAAATTTTCATATTTGAATTTATGGACATTCAGTCTGAATTTGAATGTCAAAATTCAGACAAATTTGATCAAATTTCGAATACCTTCAAATATTTGTGCACACCCCTAATATGTAGGTCTGGGTACTGGGGGACAGTTTAATGCCTGGATGCATGCATCAGTAAAACATGCAAAGACAGCTCTGGCCACAGTGCTGTCTAGCCAGAAGACAGTAATTGCAGAAGGAGTATTTCTCGCTTTATCTCTTCCTAGCAGGACATCCAGCCGCTATCTGAAGGCAGCCTTACAAGATGAGACACAAGAGTGCCTGAAACAGCAAGGGATATCAGTTTAAAAATCAACAACAACTGAGTGCCACATTGTACTTGGCACCATATTCTTGATTCTGAACCGCTGACAGGTTTCCACAAACAGTGATTTGACTGTAAGAAGGGTGACTGATCTCCATCATGCACTAGAACAGCAGTTCTCAACCTTCCTAAGGCCGCGACCCCTTAATGGAGTTCCTCATGTTGTGGGGACCCCCAACCACGGGGGCGGAGCAGCTGGGAGGTGGGAGGGAAGGGCAGCAGGAGGCTCGTCGTGACCCCTCTGAAAGGGTAATTCGACCCCCAAAGGGGTCCCGACCCCAAGGTTGAGAACCACTGCACTAGAAGCATGTGATGAGGTCCTCAAAGCATCTGACCTCCACTGGGAGCAATGGAAACAGGCCTCAGTCAAGGCAACTTTGCTGCGTAATGGAGACTCAACCCAAATCACATTCTCACGTCAGGACTTACCCAATGTAAGCCTGAGCAACAGGCAGCAGCTCACTTCCTGAACTGGTTCACTTCTGGGAAATGCTTTCATCATTTCAACAATTATATTGTAACACCTCACATTGCCAGACATAAGAACTTCCACATTGCTGGCTGAAACAATAGAAGAAAAACACCTACTTGAATTTAAAAACAAAAACATCTATAATCATATGCAAAAGTTGTTTCTTTTTACGGGGACTAATGATTTACTTACATACTTACATTTATTTCTCACCCTATATACTCTGGGCAGGCTATAATGATTAAAACACATAAAAGCAGAGATGAAAACAATTTAAGATTACTGTCTAAAACTGCCAGCTTTGCAGTGTAGAGTCCAGGAGGTGAGGTTAGACTACTTTTTGATATAAGAATCCTCTGTAGTGGCAGGAAGATCTTTAAACAGAATTCATGTAGCCACAATAATGGGTTTGTCCTCACCATCCTACTCACAAATAAAACTGTCCTGGGCTGCGTCCCCATGCAAAAATTTTAGTCCTGAAGTAGTCCCTTTTGGACTATTTTTGGGGACTAATTTTTAATCTGGATTGAGTTCTTGTCAATTATTTCGAATACAGCCGTCCGTATGCATGTTTTTAGTCCTGGTTTTGGGACTATTTTTCAATGTTAAAAAACAAGGCATTTAAATTCAGGAAAAAGGAATTGCATTGGGACGCTGGGTGCCAAATTTGGATTCGATTCGGATTAATTACAGTGGCCATGGGGGCACTCCTTCGGAAATTTGAATCGAATTCAGATTAAAATGGCCACGGGGACACACCCCTGGAGGTGTGCAGAAAGGTGTATACCTCCATGGGCCAGTTTAGCATGGGGAACCTGATATGCCCCCCCTGGGGCTCTGAGGCCTGAGACCTCAGTTCCCAGTCATTGGAGAATGCTAAGGCTGGCTACAAAGATTCCACATTCTTCAGGACCAGTGTAGCAGCTGTCCCGGTGCGACAGCTCAAATGCAAACAGCTTGTTCCATCTGGGGCTACCACAGTCTGCACTAGTATGCAGATGGCAGAACCCTATTCCAGGATATAATCCATAATAAAGCCCAGTAGCAGAGTTCCACTGCACTACTGCAATGGAAAGAATTCTGAAGTATGCCCTTTGTCCATGTTTTCTCTTTGAGGAACAGTATGCCAGTTGTGGGGTAAGCAGAATGTAGTGCCAGTGCTCACACCCACCTAACAAACCATCTCTGCATTTCATCTTGAAGCAGCCAATTGTGTTCAGTTTTGCCTCAGACAGCTCGTCTGTATTTCATGTGTTCCAAAGAATATTGCAGCCTCTAGCTCCTTGCCTTTATGAGCAACAGCATTATATAACAATTTAGAACAAACAGGCTGAGCTTTAGTTTACACTTCAGAAAATGGCACAAAAAGAATTGTATCTTTATGCAAACAAAATCCAAATTGTCATGCAGAAAAATGTGTTTCTACTCAAGCTGAGCACATATTGGGGCAAACCAGTTAGAAGTAAATATGATTTTTTTTTCTACCCCACTTTTCTCACTCATTTAAGGGGACTCAAAGCGGCTGACAAAGCTTTCTATTCTTCTCCTCACACCAGACACCCTGTGAGGTAGGTGGGGCTGTGAGAGCTCAGAAGACAGCTGTGACTAGCCCAAGGTCACTCAACTGGCTTTGGGGGGGGGGCAGAATCAAACCTGGTATTCCCATATAAGAGTCCGGCTCCCTAACCACTGAGCCAAACTGGCTCACAAGGAGAAAGGTCATTTGCCTGAAGTGCTGTTACCTTGGGCCTGTTTGCATGTTCTTTTCTGGAGTGGTTCTGGACAGTCTAGGGGAAGGGCATCCACAGTCGGCAGCTCCACCACCACCCGGCAGCATCTGGTAGCAGCCAGGAAGTTCCAAAGCTGTGGAGAAGTATGCATTTCTCCATAGCAGGTGAGTTCCTGGTTGCTCCTGGATGCAGCATTCACGGTGTGGAGGGACCCAGCCCTCAAATGTGGCTGGCTTCCTCCACACCTGATCTTTGCTTCACGGGACTGGTATAATAAGGTCATTTGAATGAGGAAATAGTGAATAGGCCCCTTGAGTGATTCCTTTTGCCTGCTGATTTGCTTGTTCTAGTTTCTTCTTATTTTCTGCATCAATCACGCACATCCTCAGGCAAACCTGTTATATCTTATAGTGATCAGGCCTTAATTCATTAAATATGCTCATCTCTTCAGTGGAGGCTCTGAGAAACAGTGATGCCAGTGCTTGGATCACTGCCTGGAACCTGCTGAAAAAGTGAGGGCTAGTGGTCAGAGCAAAGGCAAAGTCAAGCACTTTGCCTAAGAAAGCTGAAGCATGGTAGACACCATTTTTGTTTCTATAAGATCTTCATATTGCTTGGCATGACCTGTAATGACTCTGGCTATTTCCACACTACTCTATGCTGGACAGCTCCAGCTGGCAGAAAAGAAGGCTGTCCACATTTCCAGGACAAACCACACATCACCATGTGCAACTCCATAGTTCTGGGAGGTTCAGAGCCTGATAAAATGCCCTCCTGACTAACAGCCTCTGCACCACCAGTAGACATTTTAAAAAGGATATGCCAGCATGGCCTACCATAGTCTGCACCAGCATTAAGACAGCTGGTTCTATATAATCCAGAATAAGATGTAGTGCAGAAAGGGCTTAATTTCTGTATTTGGCCGCTGAGATCTTCTATATTGCTTTACGTAAGGAAATGATAGTTAGTTAAAAAAATAAAAATAAATGGTACCTAGTCCCATGCTCAGAAATCATTTTTAGGAGTCAAATACACATGCCAGTATCTCTTTCAAAATTCACCTCTAACGGGAACACCAATTAACTCATGAATTTACAAACTCAATACTTCAACACTACCAATATTCCAGCTCTGTACTTACGTGGTCCAGCTAGAGAATGTAAAGACAAGAGCGCAAGGTGCACTAGATTTTCTTTCTCTGGGAATTTTCTAAACACGTTTAATATGATCATGTGATCCTTGTCCTCAACAAATTCAACCAGCTGTTCTTCTGGAACTGAATTTTTTAAAAACAACGACAACAAAATGAAATTATGATATGGGTGTAAGATCATTTTTGCTTCTGCCATATTGTATTTACAAAAAAGAAACAGGAGATACATCTTTAGCAAAGGAATAGGAAGCTGCAGATACTAGTTCATAAGTCAGGAGATGGCCTTGTCTCCCTCCATGGTAACCCTAGGAGCTCTCAGGTGAAAGAAGGAAGACAAAGGTGAAATTCTGACTCAGGAAGGGTCAAGAGCGAAACCAGGAAGAAATGAACATAGGTCTTTCTTGTGAGATTCTGAAAGAAAACCCCACCAAAGCAGTGCCATCATGGTGCTGTATTTGTCCTGTACGGACAGGGCCTCAATTTAGAGTAGGAGCTGTTTTGTTTTTTGCCTTTTACTAGATCCTGTTATTATATTTTGGATGGAACTTTTAACTGGGACAAAAGGAAAAGTGCTTTATTCTGTCCAGGACCTGTGCCAGGTATAAAGTTCTCCTGTCAGTTCAGTGACGCTGTTTTGACTTAAGTCTGTAATTCCTCATCATGCTTACAGAAATTTTAGCTCAGCTATTCACACGTGATCAGCCAGAACAGCAGCAACCTTTGAACATCTACTTTCCATTTTTCCCTTTATTAGTTGACTCTACTTCCTTAAGTTATATAAGAAGTTGAATACTGAGAGTACTATGAACTCAAGGATAAAAGTTAGGAAAATGTCACTTTGTATGGTTATATGCTGTATTTTTACTACAGAGAGCTAACTGTATATTTTTGTGGGGGGACAGCATAGATTTTAATAAATTCTCTATTATATTCCAATCAACTGGTTCAACCTTGCTTTCAGCCCATGTGGCTTCTTCTACTAATACCGCATCTTAGCCCCAAATGAAAAGAACAGACAAGCCCTGTCCCCATGGAATTTAAAGTGTGCCAGGACACTCCTTTTGCCTCTGAGCGTCCCCATTCCGGGCTTTACAAGGCGCTTAGGGAGCTTAGCAAAGTGAGACACCCGCGATAAAATACGTGCACTTTAAAGAAGAGTTTCAGCGCTCTTTCGGCGATTCGCGGGTTTTGCTCGCTATATCTGCCTTGAGGACGCTCCGTGGCAAAAGGGGCGGGGATTGCTTGCTTGCACACACAGCCAAAAAGCATTCACACATCTGAGAAATGCAGCAGGTTCGCTTCCTTTCCTTTGTAAAAAGAGCCAGAATTGCTCAGAATGGCAACATTGTTTTCAAGGGAAGCCTTAAAAGAGAATGAGCGAAGGATCGCGCTCCCGATCCTCCAGCCGCTGACTTTACCGGGTCAGAAAATCCTTTTCTAACAGAGAACAAAGTGAAAGTAACTGCTGAAAGTGAATGAAATTGACAGAATGAGCGCTCATGTGCTTTGCTGGGGGGGGGGAGCAGTTTCAAGAGACGGAGATCTGGCTATGTTTCCTTTTAACAAGAGAGGGGGCGGGGGGGGGGGAATGCCTGGAAAGAGAAAACTGCTACCACGGGGACGGAAAGTCCGTTTAGATCGCGGCTGCCAGGGGGGACGCTTATTCTGGAAGTGGAGGGGACTTTTAAAGTCAGCTATAACAGAGTGACTGCAGAGGAATCTGAGAGGAGCTAATAAGTCTTTTGGGGATTCAGCTATTAACTGTTCAGCAAATAAAATTGTTACGCAAAAGTGATATGTATCACACTCATTATTGAATAATTAGGTACAATCACACACAGGGGAAAGAAGGTGGTTCAAAAAGCATACCTGAGGTGGTGATATATAGAACTAGTATTCTCACCGCGTTCTCATTCCATCTCCAATCCACATTTAATGCACTCTGGAAGTGCATTTTCTGGCCTTCAATGTGCATTAGAGGTGGGATGGGCACAGACCATCACACCCACCACAAAGCTTCCTGTGTGGGTGGTGAAAAATTGTTTTGGTACAGTCATTCTTTCTATAACGTTATGGTTTGGTTCCCACAAACAACTGTTTATTATGCAACTGTTATGCAAATTAATTGCCAGCTATAGAAAACTGGAGGATAGAAGAACCGTTCCTGGAAGGTCAGTGCAAACAGGCCCTTAGTCTTGACTGCTCCCCTGGCAAAGATTATAAAAAAAAATTAATATATGAAAGCTTTCAGTAAAAATAGGTCAGTGCACCAAGCATTTGTTCCAGCAGCCATCAGAAGCCAAACCTGACTCGATGACACACAGACATGAGAGCATTTAAGTAATATTACCTTGGCTCTTCTTCTCTATTATGCCCAAACATACTATACTTATTTCACAGCTGCTGTTTATTATTCTCTCTTTCCCCAAACAATTTTTTTATACTGTATGGCTCATATGGCAAAACTGTGCTTGGAAAAATCATACATTAAAATTACTCATTTGGAACTGGGTGTTGGTAGGCACCGTTATCATTATTTACCTTTCTCTAAAAGCATGTGCAAAGCTTTACATCCATACTTCTGGATCTTTTCATTTTCAGAAAAGCTCTCCATGGCATCAAAGACCAAGAGAAACACATCTGTCCCTTCTTCCAAAAGAAGGAGTGTTATTTCATCTACAAATCAAGAAATTGCACAGATAATTAGCTTAATATATAAGGTATTTATTTATTTCAATTCACTCTTACACACTTTTTATATATCTCATTTAGGAGGATCTGCCCTTTATTCCATGACAGTTAAGTTTACTGAGAAGTCTTTGTGAAGGACCATTATCAAAAACATTTGGAAGCTCTCTGTAGTCGATGCCTTCTAGATCACCTTCATCTGCCTGCTCTAACACGCTCAAAAACCTCTAAAAGATTAGGCAGAACATTCCCTTGCATAAGCCATGTTTGCTATCCTTGAGCGATCAGGATTGATGCACTAGAATTTACACTTTGCAAAGGTAAAGAAGGTTGATAAAGAGAAAACAAGAATAAAAAGTCTACTGCTGTGTACATACCTAAGTTTTAATCCACTTTCAGTCTACTTTCAGAGTTAGATAATACTGAAGCTGGATTAAAACTTAGGTGTGAATGCAGCCTAAAGGTATAAAAAGCAGAATTAAAGCTTTGCCAGTTAGCAAAATTTTCTTTCCTTTGAATTCTACATAGTTCCCATAAAGTAAGATACTGTAATCCTTTTACACAGGAAGATGCAGATTTATCTGTGGCTTCTGAATTTTCAGTGCTCAGAAAGAGAACACAAGGATTTTTCTCTCCTTCTGTTTTAAGAGCAAAAAGTAAATAGCTCCATTGTTCCACCGAAAATACTCCCAAATCAGAATAATTTATTTCAATCCACAGCATTATTTCTATGAAAAGATGTGAATTTTTCTGTGTGTACTGCTTTAAAAGAAAAAGCCCTAGGTATGCCTGACCTCCAATTCACGTAGGGAGGTGAAATCAACATTTGGAAGAGACTGCTTCTCTGTGCAGTGAATAGACTGATAATCCACAATTATCTGTTTTCTGCTTTACCTTTGTGCCCAAACTAGATCTCAGGTGTACCTTCCTACACAAGAGGAAGCAGATAAGGTTAAAATAAGCTGCACTCTTTTAGCCTAGAAAATCCCAGTGGAACCGAAGCAGTGGAAACATACCAGAACCAATCGCAACATTAATCCTAAGAAAAAGTGGTATTTAAAGAAGGCAGTACCTGAGCAAAGAAGCAGGTTTAACACTTTGAGACCTACTAATGAAAGATTCATGTTCGCATTGTGGATTTTCAGCATCTTAAGAATGTGCCTACAGCAGAAAAAGAAAAAAAAATCTTGATGCCAGCCAAAACTATATATAAAGAAAAACACTTTAACAAATCCATTAACCATCTGGTCATTTATAACATACTATTAGAGACCCTATTCATCTCAAGATGAATGGGAGGATATCCACTAATGGAGGTGGACACACACTTCAGGTCCCAATGGGTTCAAAATCAATGTCACAACGTAAACGTATAATGGCTTTGCATGCCCCATGTACAAATTGCTAGGTTAGTATACCATCAAATCCACGGTGATTCCACATTGACCAGTATGCCAGACCAGCTAGCATACTGGAAGCCTCCTGCTCACTGTTGAGGCCTAAGGAAGCCTCTCCAGGGCCCACCTTAAGGGCTCCAGTATACTGCAGATAGTCACATTTTACACTATAGCAGCCTTCCTAATGCCACAACCCCTTAATGGAGTTCCTCGTGTTGTGAAGACCCCCAACCATGGGGGGGGCAGCTGGGAGGTGGGAGGGAAGGTTGGCGGGAGACTTGACCCCTCTGAAAGGGTAGTTCCGACCCCCAGGTTGAGAACCACTGCACTATAGGAACTCTTTAACTAAACACTAGAGATGTACACAAATGTTTCTTTGACATTCTATTCAAATCGAATCGAATTCCCAAAAATCCAACTCGATTTGAATCTTTTAAATCTGAATTTAACAAGATTTGATTCGAATTTACCCAATTCAAATCTGTTCGCTCAAATTTTTTATTCGAACCTGCACATACACTCATATATGGATGTACACATCTTCCCCACATCCTTACACATCTGTACGGATACATACACGTCCATATGCATCCCGTAGTTATCACGAATGCTACCCATTTTTGGCCCGTACGGATCCATACAAATGAGTATGGATGCGGGAGAGATGCGAATCTTCAAATACACATCATGTACAAACCCGTACACGTACGAATGCCCAGATAATTCAAATAGATCCAAAATTTGAAATTCAATTTGAATGCTTACATTCGAATTTCAGGACATTCTATTCGAGTTCGAATGTCAAAATTCAGCACATCCGAATTTGAAAAATATGAAATTTACAAAATGAATTTACAGAAAATATGAAATTTACAAATTGTACATTATTAAAAGAAAACATTTATAAAATGATGTAGAGGTGATATTTAACACCACACAAAATAGGAAAAATTTACCAAAATATATAAACCAAATGTTGGAAATGCAAGAAAGATGAAGGAACGTTCTACCATATGTGGTGGACATGCAAAAAAGCAAAGAAATACTGGGTACAAATTTATAATAGTATGAAATTAATATTAAAGAAACATTTTTTATTTAAACCAGAATTGTTTTTGTTGGGTGTAATAGATGACACTCTGGATAACATTAATATATTAGTATCATATATGGTGACGGCAGCAAGATTACTATACGCACAAAAATGGAAGTAGAAGAAGATCCCCACGGAATATTAAAATGGTTAATTAAAAATGGTTGACCTGGCAGAAATGGACAAATTGACGAACTTGTTAAATGACAGAACAATAGATAAATTCTTAGAACTATGCGAACTACAAGTGCCGATAGAAGGTTTTGACTAAAAACGAAGAAGGCAGTCGGAAAATGACAAGAACGACAAAAGAAGCAAAGGAACAAGCGATATCAAGAAGGGAAGTCGGAGAAACGGGGGAAGTCATACAGAATAATAAGGCAATATATATTATGAGAAGATACAAGAAATTGTATGATAGATATTAAGTGTTTTGTTAATGTCATATTGCTTTTAAAATCAATAAAAAAAATTCGGCACATCCGATTGGATTTCAAATGCCTACAAATATTTGTGCACATCCCTACTAAACACTATAAAATCAATATCACTACATATTCCAGCTTATTTTCACCAGAGACTTGTGCAAGGGAGCATCCAAGTAACAAGGACAGGATCCTACTATCCTTTTTAAGACCTTCTACCTGGAACTGGAGTAAACAATCTGCCACAGAAGCAACAAGAGGAACTGTTGCTTCAGGAAATGTTTTAATGGAAACATGAATTATTTGCATTGTAATTGTCTGCCCCTCACACCCACACATGCACCCCATATATGAGCTTTGGGGATTTGGACATCATGAAACGGCATAGATGAAAAAAACGGTTTATTCCTCTTGCAAATGCTCATGTGCTCCTCCTAGCCTTTGACACAAAGAAATCTGTTCACACTTAACCTTAAGGGTGGTGGGTGGCATTCACACCATGACTGCAAATGGTGCGTGCACTGTAAACGGTCTGCCCCGGACCATCCAAATCTCCATAGCAATGTTATGTTAAATTCCTGTGGGTCAGGAACCAAGCAACAATTCAAAGCTTAAACCCTTGTGAAATATCATGGTGATATTCTCTCAGCGAAGAATGTTTGTAGATGATTCACTGAAATGTTATACAGGTTGTGTCTAACATCCACTTACTGCCTCATCAATTTGCATTGTCCATGAAGTTTGTGGAAAACCTACCAGAACCATTGCAACATTTGTGCATGCTGCATGCAATGCCAATTTGTTGTGGGTGCAGATATCACAAGTTTCAAGATTTAAAGGACCAATTTTTTTTTTTACTGCTCTCAAAATAAGCCAGTGGTTCTCAACCTTCCTAATGCCTTGACCCTTTAATACAGTTCCTCGTGTTGTGGTGACCCCCACCCTAACCCTAAACCCTAACCATAAAATTATTTTCGTTGCTACTTCTTAATGACCCCTGTGAAAGAGTAGATCGACCCCCAAAGGGGTCGCGGCCCACAGGGTTGAGAACCACTGAAATAAACCATCTGAAGAAGAGACACAGCATTTAATTTTGTGTGAAAATTTACATCCTGCTCTGTTTTTTATTATTATTAGGGTTTATGCAGATACAAGACTTAAACAATACTCCGGCAAAGATCTTACATGAGGAAAGGCCAAATTAGTCAGTGGTAGTATCCATACAGCAACTTTACCAGAATGAACTGTCAATGGGCAGGACTCAGGTGTGACATCTACATAGACACAGGACTCATTGCACCACTGTTGCCACCTAAGGGGACTTACCTGTCTCCTTTGTGGCTATTTGGTTGGTGAGAAAGATCTATGGCAGTGGTTCTCAACCTTCCTAATGCCATGACCCCTTAATGGAGTTCCTCCTGTTGTGGGGACCCCCAACCATAGGGGTGACCCCTCTGAAAGGGTAGGTTTTTTTCCCCTTGCAAGCCTCTTTTGCAAGCCCTTAATGGAGTTCCTCCTGTTGTGGAGACCCCCAACCACAGGGGTGACCCCTCTGAAAGGGTAGTTTGACCCCCAAAGGGGTCCCGACCCCCAGGTTGAGAACCACTGATCTATGGGGTCACTTCCTGAGTTCAGCGTCTCCTCCTAGCGTCAAGTTCATCCAGAAATTGGACATGAGGTGAGAGCCTCTGCCTCTACACTGGTGTCAAGAGATTGATCCTAACAGTGGGGTGAGAATGGGGTAGCTCCCCACCCCACCCAAAGAATGTGCAACAGTTGTATCCTTAAGCTGCCTCCATATGTTGCTTATTTATTCTGCTAGTTTTGATTATTTCAGAACCAAACACTTATTGGAGTGTTTTAATCTGGAATATATGTGCTTTATTCCAGAATATCCTAAAGTAGCAGAAATAAGTAAGTGACATTTGAAGGCTGTTTTAATGTAAGCGGTCAGAGCTCCCCACTGCTGCCATCTACATTGTATAGGAACTGCCAGTCAGAAGGAATGATGGGAATTTTTTGCAGTAGAAGGGGCAAAATCTAGCTTTATGCAGCAATAATGTAGCAGGACAAAATAAGGAACTATTTCTTGATTTCTCAAAGTCTATCTCAAAACAAAAGTGAAATAATCTCCTCTACTTCCTAAAAGTGACAAAACAGTTGCTGAAATATTTGGAAAGAAGCAGGAGGCTCTTAAGAGGGTTTCCTTTTTTTCTGACTTGAGAATGGTTTCTAACTTATTACAATATCAATCATCAACCCCAAAGAATCACAACCTTGTTATTAACTTCAGCAAACTGTTCTGCCCAGTTTCTCTTCTCCAAAAGGGACTGAAGATTTCCTGAGATTTTTTTTTTCAAAATCGCATATTACTGCTTTGCTCCTGTTCGCTCGCATTTTAAAGATTTTGTACATGTACTATATTTGACTTTGATATGCAGAAATATAGGCCAGAAAGAAGGGTCACTGCTGCCACAATTTACCACAGTTCTGAGGAAAAGCCGTAGTTTGGCAGCAGCACATACGCCTGGAATGTAGAGGCGGCCATTTTGATCTTTGGCATTTTTCCAAGTGAAGAGAACAGCAAACCAATTCTGTGTTTCCTGAGAAATCTGCACGAGGTATACACATAGGGTGCTTCCGCACCTGCCACCGAAAAACGTATGTAAAAGATCCGTTTCTCGGCCATCTGTTCTTCTGAGGATCTGTCCCAAATAGGGAAAGATGCTTGGAGGCCCCGTGCATCCGCACATGCGTGGGGCATCCGTGGCGAGGCCGGATCGGGTGGCCGGATTGCCCGGGTGCTGCGCGGAAGCTGCAGCATCCAGGACCAAAGGCAGCAGAATTCCTGCGCCACCGGCACCGCCCCCCGAGCCGCGGGACTGGAGCATGCTGCTGCCTGTCACCACGTGTTTCTGGCAGTGCACAGCACGCGGGGGAGGGCAGGAGGAGGCAAACCAGCCTGCTTCCACCCTCCCCAAGATGGCAGCCGCCAGGACATCCGGCCTTCGCCTCTCCGTGTGCGGAAGGGTCCTGCTTCCAAAACGGATCAAGGGGAAGGGCTGGATGAAGACCTAATTTTTCAGGTCTTCCCAGAGGCTGGAACTTTCGGCGGCAAGACCTGATTAAGAACGGGTCTTGCCTGCCGATGTACGGAAGCGCCGCCAAAAAGGGACCCAGATGCGGCCTCCAATGCAGAAAGTAAGTTTATGTTGTCTGTATGTGTGTCTAATGTGTGTTTGGATGTGTTTTAAGGGCCTGTGCGGAAACACCCATAGTGCACCAAGGGCCTCTCTTCCACACATTAGTCCAGATGTAGAATACAGGAGACCCCACCCACTGCTAGTATACTCCATCCACAAATCGAGATTAAGGGTCTGTGAATTAATGGAGATCTATGAGGCCACACCTCCTGCTGGTCTGCTCTGCCTGTACAAGACATTAGCCTCCTAGTTTACAACAGGTCAACATCTGGGCAGGTGCATATTCACTTGCAGGAGGCATTTACAGCCTAGAACCGCCCCCTGCCTGACCAAATGTTCACCTATCACAAACCAGCAAACTAATCCTAACCCAAAACTAACCTGAAGCATCCAAAGGTGAGCATTCATTACCATTTCCAGTGCAAGGGGTCATCTGAGGTGCCACACAAGTGGGCACGATCTGCCCAATCAGAAGCTGCGCCGTGTGCACGTGGTGCGCATTCCCAGCTGCTCCGGGTCATAGAAACCCAGGACAGCGAGGAGGTAAGACCCGCATGTGCGTGGGCGCATCCTGGGGTGGGGGTGCTGGGGTGCCTCCGTGGGGCTTAGCCAGCTGGTTTTATCTGTGGACTTTCCTCCCTTCAGTTGTACTTTCCTGAGTCCTAATTTTTACAGGTCTCATGCTGATATAGAGTGTTAATCCATTTTCATTTTGGGGGTGTGATTCAGGAAGAGGACTAAGGGAAGCTGAACTGTATTATAGTGGGTAGATACTGCATGGATTTGCCTTTCCTTTTGCCCAATGTGTGGATGAGCCAGAGAACTTTTATTCTATCAGAGCACAGGGGGTGTTGTGATGGTGGAGGTCTAAAAAATTCTCATAAAGGGAACAGAAAGTCTCGATATGGGAATAGAAAAGTGTGAGCATAGTGACCCAAACTGAGGATGAACTGAGGAAGGATTACCAGGTATTGGGTATGGTTGGAGTTCCTGCGTTTTGAGTCCTGTTTTTTAATAAGATGGACTATTTCAGAAACAACTAAGGTGAGTTTGAGTTTGGGTTCCATCTCTTCCATTGTTAACATAGCTAGCTCCTTTTATCATATTTTGAGTTTATACAGTATATAGCGTTGTATTCATTTTCACTTCCTGTTCCTACTTCTCAATCACTTGAGTCAATTTTTGTTTTTTGTTTTTTCCTGTTTCTTCATTTCTGTATTTCATTACATTTAATTACCCCACATAAATGTTTAGACTTGGATCACATACTATATCCAGATCTGTTCCTTGGCTCAAATGATCTTCAAAAAATACTATAATTTTCCTTTTATACTGAGAACATATCTGTTCTCAACAGTGCCTCATTTAATCTCCATCTAGATCCACTGCAAGAGGCAATGTGGAATCTAAACAATATCCCAAGATTGCTTCTTGCCACACCCCACCAGATGCAAGGAACAACCTCAGGCTCACTTTTGCATACATTGGCTGCTTTCCCAATGGCACCAATTGGGGCTACAGGAAATGAGCTAAGTGCCCTCCCACTTCCTCTTGTGATTTCTCACACGCTTGACAGGCTTCCAGTAGCCCCAAAGGACCTCATTGTAAAAGCTGCTAAAGATTTCAAAGGAAGCATCACTATTGTAGAAAACTCAGCATCATTGCTTGATTTCTTATAATAGCAACAGATTAGATTTTCAGCTGCTTAAATCAGGAGTAGATTGAGAATGACAGGGGAATATCTGGCATTCCTAGGATTGTACCCAGAAAACATGGATTTTATTGCATATCTGGAGGCAGCCTTTTCAAAGAATGGTAGTGTTGAAAAATGCAATATTCCACAAGCCCTTGCAGAGACAACATTATGTTCAAAAGGGCATTTTGGTGATACAAGCCCAGGGGTGTTTTTCCACTGTCACTAAAAGTACCCATTAAGTACCCATTAATGGGTACTTAATGAGTACTTCTAGTGACAGTGGAAAAACACCCTAGAAAAGAATATCAAAAATAATTATAATAATAGCTCCATTTTTCTCTAATGAATAGATGTTGATACATTGGCTATTAAGATAAGGGAAAAGTTGCAGGCCTGTTTCCAGCAGTCTGTAACTATTTCCTATCCACTTGCTACAGCAATGCATGGTCAATCCACAACACAATTGGATACAACCTGGAATGCTTTGTATATTATTACTTTCATCATTCATTCCTAGCTTCATACTGTATATGCTACAGAAGTGAGATACAATTATGCTAAATACAGTAAATAGCATGAGGCAAAGAACCAAAGTGGGACAAAGAATACATAATTCCAAAGAAAACACCACATTTTACATATCAGAAGAGTCAAAACAGTATACCGTACCAGAAATTTTTAAAATCTCACAACATTCATGTAAAAATGCAAATAGCAAGTCTAAAAATCCAGATGAAGAAGGGGAATCTATGTAAAATCCTTAGACGCAAAATCTTTCTCCCAATCATGTCCTTCGCCCCCCCAAAAAATAGTGTAATGGTTGCACATCTGCTGTGCTCTGAATCCATCTGTAGCCCTAAGATTGCTGCATAAGGAAACTTCATAGGCCTGTATGCATTGTAGTTCGCTCACTGGTTAGACCCATTTGCACTAGGGAGCCACAGCAACTAACCGGAAATTGCCACAGGTTCCCCCAAAGCCATCCAGCAGTTCACTGCTAAAAAGCGGTCCACGCACTGATTGGGAGTCACTAGATCACTTCTGGATGCTGCGTCAGCACCTTCGTGCAGGGACAGCGTGGCGAGTGGGCACGGCTGCACACCTGCACCTGTGCAATCATGTACAGCATCCAGTTCACTGCAGCAACATCAAGTAAACTAAAGAGATCTTAAATTAATCCAACTAGTACTTCCTCTCTTCTCCAACTCTGGAGCAGTTTAGAAGTGCACAATCAACACTACCATTATTGTTTATTAAAAGGGAACTTACTGGTGGACACCAAGCACTTCCCAATCTTTTCCAACACCTTGAGGAGCTGCTAAATGATGGAGGGTGTCGGGACAAACCTTGATAAGTTTGCAAAGAAGTGACCAGCCCACCTTAAAAGGAAAAAAAAAAGCAGTATCATTTCAAAACATAAATCAAGGCCTCT
The DNA here is from genome assembly GCA_023333525.1 of Aspidoscelis tigris stejnegeri. Classification (NCBI taxonomy): domain Eukaryota; kingdom Metazoa; phylum Chordata; class Lepidosauria; order Squamata; family Teiidae; genus Aspidoscelis; species Aspidoscelis tigris. The sequence continues at coordinate 76,004,396 of JALMGA010000005.1, read as the reverse complement.
ACACTCAACCAGACTAAGAGCTGAAGAAAGACTGCAACCATGGTCAACTTTCCAAATATACTATTCAGAGAAAGGCACTAGATTGCTTTTGATCAGAAAACCAGTTAACATTTTTACTTATTTCTGGAATACCCTTTATTTCTAAAGGACCACATGGACACCAATAGGTGATGCAAAAAGTGGAGACTAGGGCTGTGGTCGCACTTCAGATTTAATCCAGTCCACTTTCAGAGTGAGAGACTACGGCCCTTTCCACACTGGCTCTAAAAACGGATTTAGAGCCAGTTCGGGGAGGGATTAAGACACGGCTTCCGCAAAGGGAACGGAATTAGGGACCCTTTGGGAAGCCACTTTCCCCGGGAGGAGGACCCAGCTGTCAAACAGGGAGGGCATGCACTCTCCCTCTTTGATAGGGCAGGGCCTTCGGAGGCTGGATTGGGATGGATGCTGGCGCATCTGCAGGAGCGCCCTCTCCAATCTGGCCCTGCCACTGCCGTCTTATAGATCCGTTTTTGGGGGGCATATGCAGACAAGCTGTTTTCTTGCAGCAGGAGCAGCAGCAGAGATGGCTTTTCTACCCCGCTTTTTTCATGCATTTCAGGGGACTCAAAGGGGCCAAGTGCAGAAAGGGCCCACGAGTCAGCCACCACTCAGTGCTACCCAAGAACCAAGAAGACCTGCTTTGAACTTCACTGTAGATATATAATTTATTGTAAATATAAATACAATATTAATTTCACTTTAACAACTCGAACAATTCAAGCAAAAGAATAGGAACAATAAGCAATGAACTGCAGAAGGTAAGGAGTACAATAAGACAATTTCAATAATATTAACAATTAGATAAATACCAAGTGAGGGAGTGACATTTGAAAGGGGAATTCAAGAAAATAGGGGGGAAAGTTTCAGCTATTGGGAGATCTGTGTGACACTTTGTTGCTTTTAAGAAGGGGGATCAGTGCTTAGTAAACCAATCTTTAGAGTTTGTGTAAGACATATTGTCCACCAGTTGAGAAATAAAATCCTTAATCAACATATTCCACACTATAGATAACCATTTTCTCTTACTTAAACTTTGGGCTGACTTCCAGTTCAGGGCTCTCTCTGCTTTAGCAGCAGTAAGTCATGATTTAATTAGGTCCTTATAATCAAGATTTTCATGTTCGCCAAGGAATAGGAAAAGAAAGACCAAAGGGGGTGTCAGAATAATTCTTGGTTGTACAGTTACATTGAGGTCATCCTGAACCATCATCCAAAATCGAGGTTATTCTGAATCATCATCCAAAATTTTGAAGTAACTTTTGAAATACACTGAATGGAAGGCGAGAGGCCAAAGTGGAAAGAAGCGGCTGTTTACCTGCTGCACCCTGGCCACCCTCAGGTAAGAGACCAGAACCAGCAACAGAGGCACGTGGATGTTTTTGCCACGGAATAACTTGGCACCTGAGTCGGGAGAAGAAGAAGGAGAAAAGTCGTGAATTTGGGGGGGGGGGGGGAAGGATCGAAAAGCGACCCCGAGTGCCACGTAACTCCGGAGTCGCGCAATTGCGCACGAGCGGGAGGCGAGAAGGTCGCGGAGACGTCGAAGGGACACCTACCGCCGGGCGAAGAGGCGAGGGCGAGGAGGTCCTGGAGGATCTGGACCAAGGTCTCGATCTGCTTCCCTTCCTGGACGTTCTTCAGGCGCACGATGAGTTTCTTGAGAGCGGCTTCCCGCCTCTCCTCGCCCTCCTCCTCCTCCTCGTCCGCCTCGCCGTCGCCGTCTCGGCGGCAGCTGCAAGCGGAGCCGCTCTCGCTCCGCTTACCGGCCATGTCGGGCTCTCTCGGCTGCCGCTCCGCTCTCGCTGCTTCCCCCCCGCCGAGGACGGGACTGGCTCATCTCCGCCGGACGGGCGGGAATCCCCTCCCTTCCCTTCCCTTCCCTTCCCGTCCCCTCCACTCTGCAGGGTCCTCCCCGCTTGCTAGCGCAGCTGCCCGGAGGGAGTCACAGGAAACGTCGAGGCGCCTCGGTCCCAGCCGAGGACTTGGGAGGATCCCCTCCCTCCCTTCCCTATCTATCCTGCGCCCCGTGGACGAGGGGGGGGGAGAGAAAAGAGGGGCGCCGTGCGCCCAAGTGACCATAGGTGGCGCGGGTCCTTCCACGGCTACCCGACGGCAAACTTCAGGGCAGCCGGTGGGGGGGAGGGTTGAGGGAGCGCAGAAAGGGGCGGCGCCGTGGGACGGGACGGGACGGGAAACCCGATCGGCGGCCGCACGACAGCGCCGCGTCCCAATCCGCGCAGGGCTGGAGGAGCCGCCCGCTGCCTGGAAAACAGAGAACTAGGGCAGCAGCCTGTCGGGGAAGGGAGGAGAAAACAGCCGGGGAGGAAGGGTGCTCTGCAAAGCGGTTTGAGGGCGGGTCAGAATCACTTGCTGGGCCTCTAGTGGTCAGGGAATCGGACTCTTATCTGGGAATACCGGGTTTGATTCTGCCCGCCTCCACGAAGCTGGGTGGCCTTGGGCGAGTCACAGCTCTCTGCTGAGCTCTCATGGCCCCACCTACATCACAGGGTGTTTTGTGGCGAAGAACAGAAAGCTATGTCAGCCCCTTTGAGTCCCCTTAAATGGGTGGGGAAAGCTCGGTAGAAAAGCCAACTCTTCTTCATTACAATCTAGTGTTGCTGTATTTCACACAACCCACCTTTTCTAATCCAGCATGTTCATGGGAGCGGGGACAGACTGGTGTGTAAAGGGCTTCTCTAAGCCATCTCAGAGGTGCTTTTCCCTCCCCTCAAATTCTGTCTGATCATAGCCTTATTCTACAACCCAGTGGGTTCCTAAGCCTGCTTGTCCAATTGTGAAACAAGTCCATGTTTTCTTTTGTTTTGGATTAGACTACTGTGTTTTCTGCCTTTGTAGAGTGTTGGGTGTCTGCTTGATTGACGTCACTGGATATTATTGCCCACTGGCCAGATTTTCTGTTTCTGGACTGCTAAACCAGAAGTGGAGGTGGAAATGGCCAGTATAAAAAATATATCAAGACTGTTTTATCGTGCTAGTAAACATTTTGCTCACTGCTGTCAGTATCAGTACAAGCTGTTCCATGAAAGACTGACTTCATTGAAGTGTTCTATAAATTTTTTTTCCAGTGTGGATATTGCATAAGAATTTGCAGGATCTGAAAAAGGGTGTGGTCTGTCCGCTAGTCTCATGATTTCTATTTCTTATTCAGGGCATCAATTATAACCCTGTGCAAAAACAACTGCAATAGCTGGGATTTGGGATAAGCAGAAAATCAGGTCCAAAGCAGCCTTAAAAGTCCCAGAGGGATGGACAATATTAAGTAACCCATATTTTTGAAGGCAACTTTGCAACATCTGTGTAGTTTTTGGGTGCATTCCCATACAAGATTAAATGTGAATACAGTTTGTTTTCGGGATTGTCTGATCCCATTTAATTTTTTATTCCTGGACTTTATGAGGACTATACCGCTAAAATCTGCAGAAAAAAAGTCATTGGAAAAATTGTTCCCGGTCTCGTTTTGGTGCCTAACCTACTTTTTTCCCCCTGTGGAAATGGTACCAGGGCCTGTCCCCAAGCAATTTAAAGTCTGCTAAAAAATCTTCTTTTGCCTCTGAGCGCCCTCATGCCAGGGTTTTTAACGAGCTTCCAGCACTACAAAAGCAGGAAAACCCACAACAAAATACGTGCCCTTTAAAGAAGACTTTCATCGCTCTTCCTGGAAGTCGCGGGTTTTCCTTGCAACATTTACCTTGGGGACGCTCCGTGGAAAAAGGGGCAGGGATTGCTGCCTGCACACACTGCCATAAAGCATTCACACATCTCCCAGAAATGCTGCAGCTTCCCTTCCTTTCCTTTGTAAAGGTCAGAACTTTCAAAGAGCCAGAATTGCTCAGAATTGCAACATTGTTATCAGGTGTGAAGTGGGTGACCTGTGAAAGTGTTAAGAGTAAATGAGCGCACGATTGTGTGGCCGATGGCTGCAGCCAAGCCATTTCGAACAGAGAACAGAGTGAAAGTAAGTGCTGAGAGTGAGATCTGGCTATTTTTCCTTTGAACAAGAGAGGTTGTGGGGAGAAAAAGATGTGGGGAAAGAAAACACACTTCTGGGGGATGGAAGGTGCATCTTAAACACGTGTTTTGCTGAGCCTTATTCCGGAAGTGCAGGGCACTTTTAAAGTCCGCTTGAATAGAGTGACAGTAGAGGGAGACCGAGAGGCAAATAAGTATTTTGGGGATGCAGCCCCAGACTATTTGGGAAGGAGATCTGCCTTTGGGGCTGCCCCCCATGTGCTTCTGACCAACGCCTGCTGCCGATGGGTGGGATTTCACATCTGGGAAGGTCTCTCCTCTCCTCTCCCCTTCCCATCTCTGCAATGCTAGAATCCTGAGATCAAAAAAAAGGCTTGGATCTTTGAACACAGATTTTCCCTTTTTGTGAATACCACTGTGACTATGAGAGATACATTATATTGCAGCAGCTAACAATCACAGAGGGAAACTTTCTTTAGCCCCTTGCGAGCTGCTTGCTTGCTGCGAGACAGCAGGAGAGCGAGTGAGTGCGCGGATAAAGGAAAGGCCATGATTTTGCTTTCCCTGTCAGGGAGGATCAGGACAAGAGGTGGAGATTAAAAAATATTGTTTCTCCGTGTTGGGAATTTCTGCGGTTTGAGTGGGACCTGTAGTATTCAAATTCAGCCTGTGTTATCCTCAAGGAAATGGGGACAGCCAGAATGTGCACTCAGTCCTGAATCCGTTTTAAAATAGTCAAGTGGGAATGTGGCCATTATGGACTGCACCAGATGTTTGGTGGGACAACAATGCAACAGTGAGTACAATCAAAATGACCCCCCCCCCATCTTAATGGGAACTCTGAAGGTTTTCCAGTGCCTATCCCTGCCAGGGATGACCCATCCCAGCCTGGGATTGGGTGCATATTGCCTGGCATGGGATACAAACATCCAGTGCAAATACCATCTTAATCACATTAATATAATTTCTTTCTGTCTTTTAACAAGTGAGAATTTAGTTCAACTTTTGGAGAAAAGGGAATTTTATGAAAGAGACCTCAGATCTTTCTCATGTGCTACTCCTGATAAATGTTGTCTTGCTGGCTTGTTAATTTCCTCTCTTGGAGGCAGTTTACTTCCCTCTGGAATTTCACTTCCTTATACCATATTAAGGGTCCATCTACACCTAAATTTTAGTCCACTTTTGGTCTGCCTTCATAACATATCAGGAAAGTGACAAGATGCTTTGCTTACTCATAGTCTAACTCTGAAAATCCACTTTTCAGTTAAATAATATGGAAAGAAAATGTCACTTTGCTGAAGGTGAATCAAAGGTAGGTTAAAATTTAAGACCTGTTAGTATGATATAGACCCAGCACAGTGGTGGCCATCCACATGTCGAGCACTGGAATAGGCTCATGCTGGGCCAGCAGCACTTGAAGTGCAAATGGAAAGGCCATGGCAGGCCAGATCACCATCGCAACGCCTAAGGCAACATCCGGCATGCTCTCAGATGTTGCCATGGTGACTGCTTAGCTACAGTCACACTGCCACACCCACTCGCCATGCCACACCCAAAAGAGGGTGTGGACATAGAGTTGTGGAGCAATCTAGCCACTCCTGGTAAGTGTGTGGAGTGCTTTTTAGCACTGGATGCCCCCTGGGAGAGCTATGGTTGGATAGTAAGTGCAAATTGGATTTTTGATGTAGCTTGGCCTTAATGTGGGACTTCATTTCACTTGCATACATTAACTACAATAATACCCTGACTTCTGAGGTGTTACATTTGCAAACAGAGATTGTGTCTTTACTCCACCACTACTCTCATATTCTCCCCTGCCTGTTATATGCAGTTTTTACTAGTCTTAAATTATATACAATTATCAGAGCTTAAATTTTGCTAGACAACAAGTGGATTCAGTACGGAAGACAATGAATACATTATACTAGTATTAGTAAACTCGTCTGATTACACCTATATGGAACCATAGCACAAGATTTAAATGTGGCATGCCTTTCCCTTGAGTCTTTTAACAGGTGGTGGTGAATTTCAGGTTTCATTTTGATCTGTTGGCCACAGAGATTAGAGAACTTTCTAAATTATATACAGGGTTGCTATTGAATTGTCTCTGGATCTTTCAGAGCACATACAATCCAGTCTTTCTGCAAGCACTTACTAGTACCTGAGTAATACAATTCAAAGTGCTGGTTCTAACTTTAACTTTTTTCACTTTCTAATCTTTCAGCAATACAATACATGAAAAAACAAATCAATATGCCAAATAGACAAGACTTGTATTGAGATCTTTTGGATTGTCTGGGAAATCTTTCCTTGTTGTGATCCAGATACTGATGCTGGTAAAGGAGATAAAAGTTTTTGGAACTTTTTAATTTGTCCATTTTTATGTTAGAGTAGTTGTAAAAGAAAAACTAAACATAACTTTCTCTGATATACGACCATAATGAAATAGTGTACTTCTGGTTTCTGCATCTTGCTAAAAAGTAATTCTTCATAAGATAAAGAATATTAGATTATGTATTGGCAACAAAATCAATAAGAAAATGATAACAGTAACATCAATATGAAGAATCTAATAGTTGTCCTGGATTTAAGTAAATGGTTTTCAATAACATTCTAAAAATTATTAGAAGCAAAGATTGCCTCCTCTCAAATGATAATCTCTTGGAAAACCACAACCCACGTTATTTAGCATTATATAGATAAATATTGGCATTTCAGATTGTGCCTAGTGGCAGTGCTTGAAAAAGCGGGACAGTCTGAGCCAATCTCCCAAGTCCATGTACCAGAATGGCAACCACTTCCTGTAAGGAAATGAAAGAGCTCCCAAGTCAAGAGAGAAAAGGGTAAACAAAATGAGGAAGTTCAAAAGAGCTAAGGACCAAAGGTCTGCTTTTGAGACTAGAGAAAGATCTGGAGCTGTCTAAGCTGAATTTGGGTTTCTTCTTTCACCTCCCCCTTACTCAGGTCAAGAGAAGAGTCTTCCTTTCAACACACACATTTATGGAGAAGTTATATCACAACAGAAACTTCCTACAATCAGAACAGTACCACTGTTTTAAGCCATAAACATGTATATAAGAAGTGAAACTCAGCTCATCAAATATCGGCTCAACGATGGCACTAGTACAAACTTGTACAAACCTGCCTCTGACCCTGTCCCAGCCCCAAACCTTGAGCAAGCTTTGAGACCAGGCTCTGAATGCTTCAAAAGGCTAGGAATGAATGCTTCTAGCCTCACATCCAATAGGAGACCCCATTTCAAGCTTTAGTGCACCACCAGAGTAGGTACCACAATAGTCTGGAAGATGGAGACATGCCTTCTACATGTCTCATGTTCCAGACTAGGCCGCACTGGTCCACCAATAGACTTCAGTGTTGGGGTCTACCAGTAATCCTGATCAAGGGGTGTGTGTTTCCACTTACCTCCCTTAATCTGGATCTAGGATGATCTGGATCTAAGAAATGGGTGCTTCAACAAGTCTGGATTTAGAAGATCCAGATCCCGGCAAGCACCTGATGCATCTCCATGGGCAGTGTAGCACCTGATAGCAATGGGTGCTAGGCATGCTTGCAGTGGGAATGCCTGAGCAGCCATCTGTCCCCAAGTGGAAGATGCGAAGGTGGCATGAAGTGATAGGCTGCCATGTAAGTCAGTCAAGCAACGTTTCTGGGGGGCTGACAGGCACGTGTGTGTGTATGGGGGGAATCTTTGGAGCCACCATGGAGATTCTTCAGAGTCTGGAGCAAGCCACTATGGAGAATCTTCGGAGCCTGGCCCAAGCTCCACAATACAGCTCTGTAACCGGAGCGTGGCTGTGTGGCAGTCGCTTTGTATGAGGGCGCCCGATTGCCTATTATGTAGACGATTTCATCATCAAAGATATCTGGATGACGGCTTCGTAGTCTGTGCTGATCTTCGGAGCTGTCTCCAGAAAATAGCCACCTGACTTGAAGCATTGGGTTTGGGGGCACCTGAACCCCAACAAGGGTGCCCCCCTTGGAACCCACCTCTAGACCCCATTGACCTGGTCGTGGTGCAAACGTGCCTCGTCTAATCTGGTCTTCAAGGCTGAAGACTGGATTGAAGACCTATTTAATGGCATCCATGGGAAGACTGGATTTCAGGGCCTGAAGGACCCATTCAATCCGGATTCCCCTTGAACAAGTGTGAACACATTGGATCCTAATGGGGTCTGAGGTGGGAATGGGGTCTTCTTGATCGGTAACAAACCAGTGCCTAATGGGCCCTTAATGAGTTGTTAATGGGTCCTTAGTGCTAGTGAAAAAACACCCCAGGTCTCTCTGATTGGGATTATACTCCATCTAGTACAGGTGGAGAATAGAAGCAGTGGGTGGTCCTTACACATCTACACTAACTGTGGACTTATGAGGCCCAGAGGTTAACTACGTGGGTTCCTATTTCAGATCACAGGGAAGTACAAAAAGGGCCATAAAGAGCAGTGGTTCCTGAACGAGAACTTCAGCTCCAATGGAATGCAGCGAGTGGAATCCTGGGAGCTGTTGCTCACCTCAGGAACATCTGTGAGACCATAGTTTGAGGACCGCCAATATAGAAATGAGTTGGGTCTGCAATTTGGGCCCAACTTGCACTGTGGCCTGTAGTTTACAATTAGTCAACATCTGGGCAGGTCTGTCTGCACTGACAGGAGGTGCTTACAGCCTCCAAGCGCCCCCTGCCTGCCCAGATGTTCACTAATTGTAAACTAGCTGTGGTGCACATCATCGTGCACCACAAGCAACCCAACCTTCCCCAATCCCGACCGTATCTTTATCTTAATCATCTAGCCAGCGGCCGTCTTCACTCTGTCCAGCTGAGGAGGTCATTTGAGCTGCTGCCCAAGCGCACTGACAGCTCACATGACCTGCTGATGCGACTGAGCTTTCACAGAGCATCAGTGTTGCTGTAGCACTGGTGCTGGCACATGCGCAATCATGCAGGGCGACACACTCAAAATGGCGTCACCCTGTGGAGGATCGGCCACATGACCAAAAACAGATAAATGATCAATTGCACAGAGGGTAGGCTAGTGTGAGCACTAGTCAACATTAATTTCTAAGACACCTTTCCCATTCACGAGAAATGAAAGGAAGTGGGAAAGCAACCTTGATTTCTACAGCAATGACAAGGATGTTCATTTCCTAGAATATTAAGATATCTGCTAAACAGAAATTCTGTAGGCATCGCTTGTAGCAGTACAGAAGTCAGTGTTTTCAACAGAAGGACCTTGATGATGTTAGATTGAAAACAGACAGGCCCTCATTTTTTAATTCAACAGAACCAAGTAGAATACTTTGAAGTTTTCATTAAATGTGCACCCTGTCTGGCATCATAATTAAAAGGGCCTGTATCTCTGTGAGAGTTGTAAGCAGAACACTTATGGGGCGCTGTTATATTTTGCTTAAGTAAACTAATTTGCCTGTTTGGATTGTACAATAATATACTCTCCATAGATTCAACATTACGCATTTATAATGGGTTTTTAATGTACTGCTGCTCTATCTTATTGGTTTGATATTAAGAGGAAATTTTAATTGCAAGGTTCAAATTATTATTATTTTTATTGTGTGACGGACATTAGTGCACAAAATGATATTTCGAGCCTTTCTAACATAAAATCACACAAAGTGCCCCATCAGTTAAGGCAACAATTTATTTATGCATGTTTCAAACTTATTGACTCCATGGTGAAATATGGAAGATACCATCAGGTACCTTATGAAGAAAGACTGTGTGGTTGTGGTGCAGCAATGGTTGAAGATCTTTTTCATATCTTGTTTACCTGTTCCTTGTGTTCTTCAATAAGAACAACTACTTTGGACCCCTTTTACAAAATGTGTCCTTTTGGAATGCAGAACAGGTGGTGACTTTTTTGCAGGGATAAAATGTCCGGGTGACATATAGGGTAGCTCTGTTTTTTGTTAAGGCAGCCCGACTTAAGAAATCATTCCTTGACGTGAATGGGGTGCCTTGTAAGGGTGATGGGGACAAACAATAATGACATTTTATTTTGTTTTTAATTGTATTCTTGCATGTTTTATATGATTTTATTTTTTGTACACTTGAAACTTGATATGGTCAAAACAACTAATCAATAAAGTTCAGTTTATTTCATTTACTATTATTGCTATTGCTACTACTACTATAATTATTATGGGGGAAAAGGAGAAGACACTTGTTTGTTACTAAAAATCCTCAATGGTCCATTCTGAACTAGGCCTTATTCTGGATTATGTCCTGGAATAGGGACGTTCCACAGAATATGGCAGGCTCCACCCAGAGTCTCCAGTATTCTGCACCAGTTTGTGGATGGCTAGTCCCTATTCTGGGATATAATCCAGAATAAGACAAAGTGCAGAAACCAGTATACCTGCCGTCAGTGTTACTATTTTTTTCTGAAACTGCATTTCATTTTCTTTCAGTCCTGAACCATGGTTCTGCATGGATTTCACAGGAATCATGGGAAATCTTGCTTGAGATGCATTCCATTTCCCATAATTCCTGTCAAATCCCACGGGACCATTTCCTGCTTGTCCCAGGCCTTGGAAGAGCTTAGGCCTAATGGTGCCTACGTGGTGGTAGCAGGGGCTGCTCTGATCACCGTGGTTACTGGATCAGTGTATGCCTTTTTCTTTCCTTGCTTTCAGAAGCTGAGCTCTGGCTTCAAGGGCTAGGCAAGGACTTTAAAGCCAGATCTCAGGCCTGGGATGGGTCAGGCTGTCCAGAATGGAATGGGTTTCCTATGCCAGACCTTGGTGTTCCCCACCCAAGCCCACACAAGGCGGAAATGGCCTTGCAGTCAAGAATGATTCAGTGGGTTTTTTTTAAATTTATTTACTCTTTGTATTAAGTGTACATAATTGCAGCCTTGAAAGTGTTCTGGTCACAAAGTGAACTAAAGCTTGTCAACATCATAACCAGGTTGAAGGGAAATGACATTGTAAATGTGATAATCTACTATATTTCACATTTCCTGAAAAGGACAAAGGACATAATGGACCTGAAAAAAAGCAGGTGAAGGTGCTTAAGTGAGGCTGGCATGAGGGGGAAAAATTGTACTACTCCCTGGTGTTGGATCAACTCTTCATACTACGTGCTACTTTAAAAGAAATGCTTTGTGTGCCTCCTTTGAATCAAACTGTTCTGTTAACTCCAAGCGAATCATTTCATAATGATGACAGATTCCATACCCATGAAGGAAACGATGTATATAAAACAATCAGCAACTCCTTCCGGATCAGAGGGATTTCCGCACTGCAACGCGTTCCAAACGGAACGCGTGCAGACGGGCAGCTTAAGACACTTCCGGGCACTTTCACCTTTCACACACAGACGCGCCGGAATGCGTTCCGGCGCGTCTGTGTGTGAAAGGTAAAAGCGCCCGGAACTGTCTTGGCCGGCAAAGGCCGGCCAGGGGCGGGGATTCGGCCGCAGCGCTGCCCGCCCATTGGGTGAGAGCACCCAAGGGGCGGGCAGCGCTGTCAAGCCACCCGCCCCGTGCTTCGTGCCAGCTCTACGGGCTGGCACGAAGATGCCCGGGCACCCGGGCACCCATCATGGGGCCCGGGGCAAGGCCCCTATGGGGCCGGACCCCTTTGAAGATCAGAGCCCCTGGCTCTGATCTCCAAGGGCTCGCCCCGCGCCCCCATCGCGGCCATCTACGGGCTGCAGGCGCCTGGATCTAGGCGCCTGCAGCCCGCAGATGAGTCCCACCCACCCCCAGTCCCCAAAACCCCCACCCTCCGGCCCCCATCGGGCCCATCTACGGGCTGCAGGCGCTTGTCCAATAGGGGGGCTAGGTGGGCTGCGTCTTGCGCGCTCCCACAATGCCACCCTCAGTTCGACGCTGGACGGCGACGAGGTAAGTCGTTCCTCGTGCGCGCGTCCTCCCAGGGCCCTGGGGGAGGGGGGGAAACATCTTCGCCCTCTGGGTGCCCCGCTGTGGGCACCTAGAGAGCGTAGATGGGCCCGATCCGGGCCGGAGGGTGGTTGGGGGTGGGGGTTTTGGGGACTGGGGGGGGTGGGACTCATCTGCGGGCTGCAGGCGCCTAGATCCAGGCGCCTGCAGCCCGTAGATGGGCCCGATGGGGGCGGGGGGGACCCTTGGGGGACCGGAGCGATGCGCTCCGGCTGCCCAAGGCGTTCCTCGCCCCCAGTGAGCCCAACATCGACCTCCAGCCACCCCAGAAAGGGGCGACAGGACGCCGATGCTGGTGGCTCGTTCCCGGGTCCGGCAGCGCCATTGGGGCTGCCGGACCCGGGAAGGAGCCACGTCCCGGCGGCCGTCGGAGGCGACAGACGGGACGCACCGAATCGGGGTTCCCCTGTGCCATCTGCCAGGGTCACTGACCCTGGCAGACGGGAAAGGGGAACCCCGATTCGGTGGGTCCCGTCTACCGGCTTCGCCGCGCCGGCGCAATCGCCGGCCCGGCAAGTCGGCCCCTGGGGGCGTGCCGACGGCTGTCAGGGAGAGAAGCGTGCGAATGCTTCTCTCCTGGAACGCGCCGGGGCGGCTCGTCCGCGTTCGAACGCATGTAGAGCACTTTAAAGTGCTCTACATTTCGAACGCGAGAAAGACAGCTGTGGACACGAGGCGGCGCAAGCCGCGCTCGGGCAATGCGGATGCCGTGTCCGCAGCTGTCTCCCACGCGTTCCGAACAGCCCCGTGCGAAAACGTCTCTGGTTAATACATTTTTGTGCACATTTGTTTCTGCACGTGTTACTGTTTCTTGCCTTATAGCTCCCACTGTGATAACTGTGAGCACCAAGTGCCAAACGATGCACAGTTTGTGGGTGACCAGGATCAATACCAAAACAACAAAGGGATGCTTGATGGTTTTCTTCAAATTCAGGTAACTGAAATGTAAACAGTCTTAAGATATCTATCATTCCTTCTCGGCAACCTGACCACCTGTCTCAGAGGGCCATATCTCAAGTATGCATTACCTTGGAAAAGCAGCCGTCACGGTCCCCTCTTCCCTTGTCCCCTTGCCCTGGAACATCCCTCCGTCCTCCCCTGTCGCAACATGTAGCTACATGCACAGTAACAATTTTTTGGCAAAGGAACTAAAGAGCAACAGTTTAGTTGCACGTGCCAGACAACGACCAGAAAAAAGCATTAAAGAGCAAACATTCAACAGTCTAAATAATATACTGTAGCAAATTTCAAGAGAAGTGACCATTGCTTATCTATTTAAAAGATAGTGATTCTTTTGAATTTGTTTATCTTTTGTGTGAAGAGGTCAAGATGGAGTACATTATTCTCTTCTACTCCATATTATTATCACAAGCAGATTGTGAAGGAGTGGCTAGATTGAGCGACAGTGACTAGCTTCTGAGCCTAATATGGCACCCGCTCAATCGTGCCACTGGTACCCGATCTTTGCACATGCAAAGATCCGAGAGTGAAAACCTTGTTCGCTATCCATTTTTCTCTTCTAGCTCAGCAAAGACTTTTTCAGGAGAATTCAGGCAGTGAGAAAGACTTTGTTGCACACACACACACCGTTTTTGTTTTTCTTAGTGAGAATAGAACTTTATGGGTGGAACTGGGGACCAGACAATCTTGTTTGTAGCATTTTCGGGAGGCTGTTGTGTTCCAGGTTTTTTTCCTGAGAACCTGAGCTTTTGGATATTGCTACAGTAGCCATCATCAAAGGATTTAGCTCTTGGAAGAGTTAAAAGTAACTCCGTAGAACAAGTTCTTTGTAGAACTTGTTTCCTTTTTTATTGACTTCTGTTGTTTATTTTGCAGCTGGCAGTTTGGCAGTCAATGGGTGTTTTTCCACCACGCTCCTTTAATCCAGATCTAAGAAGATCCGGATCTAGGGAATGGGTACTTTCCTTAATCCGGATCTAGTATATGCGGATTAAGGGAAGTACCCAATGTGTTTCCATGGGTGGTCTAGCACCCAATAGCAATGGGTGCTAGCATCCCTGTCGTGGAAATACCAGATCTAACCATGAGGGGTCTGCCTGTTTGTGGGGACAGGGGGTGCAGTTTCCGAAGTGGCTCCTAAATCACTTCGAACTCACTTTGAAGTCATTTTGAAGTCACTTCAAAATCACTTTGAAGTCTGTGCAAAATAGCTCTGGAGCATCTTTGAACTCTGTGCTGATCTTCGGAGTCACTTCGGAGTCACTTCAAAGTTCTCTCCAAAGATCAGCACAGACTTCAAAGACACTCCAGAGCTATTTTGCACAGACTTCAAAGTGACTTCGAAATGACTTCGAAGCTTAGGTTTTGGGGCTCCCCCCCCAAGGGTGCCCCTCCCCCTAGCCTCCTCTAGACCCCATTGCCAAACTAATGTGGAAACAGGCTCCCTTTAATCCATATTTTCTGGCTGAAGACCCCATTGTAGACCCCATTGGGTCTACAGGAAATCTGGATTAAAGGCCTAAAAGCACCCATATGATCTGGATTTCCAGAGGCGCGGTGGAAACAAATGTGTCCCTAATGGGTGCCGTGGTGGAAATGGAGTCATCCGGCTCTCAACCAAATGGGTCCTAAATGGGTGCTAAAATGGGTACTAAGTGACCATGGAAAAACACCCAATGAGACATTGGTCTTTTCTTGACTTTAATCAGTTGACGTTGTTTTTGTGTTGTTTTCATCTGTATAGAGGTTTTATTTCAATGGCATCTCTGGTAGCTAGTTCATGGAATACCTTTACTTTGGTTATCGTTAATGTTTGTTCAAATAAGTTACTGTGGCTTTCAGATCATGCGTGTTCAGCTACTGCTGACTTGTCAGCCTGCATGAGTTGCACTTGTCTTTCAAAAGGAAACAAAGCAAGAAGACAAAAGTGAGAAGAAAGTGTTCCTGCCTTACATCAGACAAGTAATGGGGCACATAGGTAAGTTATTACATAGAAAGGTATATACACAGTCTACAGACCTACTACCAAAATCAGCCAGATACTAAGATCAGCAATAGGCAGCCTCAACTCTCTTCAAAATACCAAGCAAATGCGGAAAGGTATATGTACAGATTACTTCCTGCACTGCAGAAAAAAGAAAACGTGAACACGCAAGACAAGTGCAACTCATGTGTGCTTTATCTGGCACATCCCTAGAAAGGATGCATGAATGGCAGAGTGCCAACTGTGAAGACGTCTCCGAAGCGCTTTGGGCGGTACCTTCCAAACAGAACCCATCCTCTCCACCAGATCCATCCACATGGCATTCTTATTTAGCACAAATATCAAGCTGTTTCAACATTGTTTCTTTTCTTTAGTGGGGATTCTTTTCATTCCAGGTTCAGAATCCTCAGGGCAGATGTCCTACATCTTGATCCAGATCTATATTGTCTGGATCTCACAAGCGCTGATTTCACTAATCTAGATCTATTCAATCCAAATTTGCAGAGGTAAGTACAGAAGCAATCATTTATCAGGACCTTATATTTAAGCTGAGTTGCCATTGCACATTAAAGGCACCTTATTAAGGCCCTCCAGGGACCTGGTAGTGGGAACCGGTCTCGCTTAAGGGTTCTTTTTCTGCATAATGGAGACGCAGCTTTATTATGATGAACCTCATAATTATGAGCATAGATTGGAAGACAAATAGATACGATATTCAGCCAGCCGGTGAGAGTAAAAGAAAAACTTCCTTCCCAAAAACATTCAGCCCCATTCACCTGAGGCTAAGGGTGGAGCAAAGTGAAGAATGTTGAGGAGAAGGTGGGGAAAAGGAGAGGCCAGGGCACTCAAAACCACTTCTAATAGCACAAGAATTACTAGGCATAATGCACTTTAAGAAATGGGCTGAGGGAGCTCTATCTTACTGAACTGTGACCTCCTACAAACAGCAACACTGTAGACACAAAAGCAATACAATATGAAACGTAAACCCTCTGTGATAAGAATTGGGTAGTTTTTCTTTCTATTTGCGCTTAAGCACATAGAAAAGTAGGTCAGTTCATCTGCGACCATGAAAAACATAAATCATTCATCATTGCTCAATGCATGACTAAGTATTATAAAAAAATCTGAGTTATCAAGGAAGAGAGTTCAGCTTTCCTGAACAGTGTATGCCTCCAGCAGAAATCTTGCCATGGTAATTCCACTTGGCAGGAGACTTCGGAGAAGGCAGGATGAATCATGGGTTCCTTAAGTATGGGTGTTTTTCCACTGTCACTAGAAGTACCCATTAATGGGTACTAGATGGCATAGGTAGGTAAATAAAGGCAAGGCTGTAAATGAGAGTATGTAAGTATTATTTCATATATCTTAGAGAGCTCTCTTTCCAATACTTGTTTGTTCAGCCAACTCACAGAAGCTTCTGAGAACCTTCTGAGCATGTTCTAACAGGCAATATGTTTAATATTGGTGTCAATGTGTTCATTTTATATTTGTAATCCACCCTGAGACCCTTGGGTATAAGGCAGGATAAAAATGCAAACAAACAACAAATAAATAAATGAATAAATGGAGAATTCACCATTTTTTGGATAAGAACAACAACTGCAGCATGGGTTAAGAAAACAGAACATAATATAAGGTCAATATTCTGACTGGAAGTGCAACCCATCTGCACATTTGGTGATGTATCATTGCCTATCTTCAGCAATCTTGGATTTAAGTTTTTTTTAAAGAAAAACATGGAATCTGGAGATGCAGGGCAAAGGAGAAACTGATGCTGCTGTCCCTTTTAAGATCTACAGGCTAGGGGTGTGAACAAATGGAATTTTTAGGATTCAGTTCAATTCAAATCAAATACTCAAAAATTCAATTCAATCTGAATCTTTTAAATTTGAATTTAAGCAAATCTGATTCAAATTAAGCAAATTTGAATCTATTTGTTCAGATTTTTTATTCGAATTTGCACTTATGAATGTTGACAAGATTCGTAGATGCCCATACGCATCTTCCCTAGGTCTGTACACATCCATACTCATCCATACAGATCTGTATGCATCCCGTAGTTATTTCGTATGCAACCCGTTTCATCCCATACGGATCCATACAAATACATACGGATGTGGGAAAGAATGGGATCTTCAAGTATGCATCGTGTACAAACCAGTACACATAAAAGTGTCCGAATAATTTGAATGAATAGATCTGAAATGCGGATCAAAACTTTAAATTCAGATTTAAGGACAATTAATTTGAATTTGAACATCGAAATTCGGTCAATTCGATTGAATTTCAAATGCATTCAAATATTCACGCAGATCCCTACTACAAGCTCCTTTATTGGTTGAAGCAGGAAAGGAAAGCCCTCCCTCTTCCCACTTATGAAGGTTCAGATACTGCCTCTGATAGTCTTCTAGCATCTTCACACTTTGAAAATGCAGAACTGAAACAGTCTCAGAGCTGAGATAATCGGATTAGTGGAAGGATCAAAGTTTGGGGGAATGGCTCAGATAAAAATTAGAAAGCAGCTTTTGGGTGTCAAGCCTGAGCATGAGAGACTTCATTGGGCTGTTTAAAACCTCAGATGTGACTATGGCCTAAATGTTTGATTAAAATTTTAGTATGCTCTTGCATTAAGAGAGAAATGAATACATCAATTAATCTCTGAGCTGGGTCCCATGATGATCACTGAGTAAAAAGAAAGAAGAAGCAGGAATTGGCTGCCAGCCTCCCAAAGAGCAGAAAATATTTTGTATGTCGGAGATATGCAACACTCTTTGAGGCCACTTATTTGGGGGGGGGGTGTTTTGTTTTTGTTAATAAGTGTCATGCCCCGTCCTGCCAGTCCAGTTTCCTCAGAGGAGGATAGTGCGGTTTCAATGGCACAACAGTCTGGGCAGCAACTGGGACACAGCAGCACAGATGTTGAGGGTCGGGGGCCAGTTCTGGGGGAGCACGCAGAAAGCTCTGGGGACAAGAGTTCAGACAGTCAGCTCCAAGAGCACCCCTCCCCTCTGCTCCTTCGACAGCAAAAACAGGTGAGGCGCAGATTGCAGCATCGCATGGTGCTGCCTCCCCTACTGAACTGAGCAGCACATGCTGGGCTGGCATTGCAGACAAAATACTTGTGCAACTCCCATCCATGACTTTGCCCGTAATCCTGTGACTCTGCTGTACTTCTGGAACCCACATGGGCAGTCTGCCCAATCAGAAGCCGCACCACGTGCAGGTGATGGTGGTGGGCATGCCCATGGCTGTCAGGGAGGGAAGCGTGTGCGACTGCTTCCCTTCCTGGACAGCCGGGGATGCTTGGAATGCACGAAGATGGATGTAGAGCAGTTTTAACTGCTCTATATCTCAAATGCGTGGGGAACACTCGGAGACGGGCTGGGATGGATCTGCCACCCCGGCAGTGCGTATGCTGCATCCCCGTGTGTTCTCCAGGCATTCAAAAACCCCTCGTGTGAAAAGGTCTCTGGTTCTTTGCTTCTCACTCACCACCTCGCTTGTTTGATGATTTGTTAATTTTTTGTCAAGTTGTTGAGAGTTTGTTGAGAGTTTGTGATTCGACTGTCCAGTATTTGCATTGGATCAATGTTTATACCAGTGTAAGTTCTGCAAACATTGGCCGCATCCCCATTATAAGCTTAATTCGGTTTCCCTAAAGCGAAATAATAGAACCGAATGCAAATGCGAATTTGCCTGTTCCCATTACTTTAAACTTAATCGCATTTGATCTGGATACATGACTCAAGTGGCTACTTTTTAAAAGCCGCTTTTCAGGGCTGCCCTGCCCTCTTCCTCCTGGCATGAACGTGCCACCCATAACGGACCCCTTCACCGAGCCTGGCTGGGTGGCTGCCGCTTGCGTGGATGGAGGAAAACTGGCAGCGGGCAGCCAGCGATTCTCCCCATTGCGCAGGGCACACAGCAGCAGCAGCAACTCAAGCAAGGGGGCCATATACATTCACACATCTCCCCGAACCTTTCCCTGCTTTCCTTTCCCCTTTAAAGATCAGAACTCCAAAGAGCTAGAATTGCGCAAAATTGCAACAATGTTATCAGGTACAAAGTGCCTGGATTGCTACAGTGTAGTGGTTGCTGGGAAGGTTGGATTTTTACACTGAAATCACTGTCTTTGGAAGCAAGCTATTGGGAGAGGGAAACCCTAAACATGGATTCTCATCCCTTAAAATGGTACGGTCCCCACAGTAAAAAATGTAACACGTATCAAGTGCATGATCCGGAGTGAGACCTGTTGAAATGAGGGTTAACATTTACAATGCTTTGGGGCTATTTAACATGCGGAAAGCGTGTTAAGCCAAACTGACGTGGGGTCTGCGAGGATTGAAAACAGTTTGAAATCGAGATAAGCTTGTAATGGGGATGCGGCCATTATGTTACCAGACTAGGCAGCAGCAGCATGGGAGTGCTTTATTCTGGAATATATTAAAGAAATTTCATGCACCACAGCTAGTTCATATTATACTGCAGTGTAACAGTTATTTGAATAATGTTTTAATGATGATTTTCAAAATGGCAATTTATGTTGTAGGACAGCATCTTTGAATTTAACGCATAAAAGGACAGTTACAGAGGCAAAGGTGCAATATATTTTGTCTACAAAACAATCTTGAAAGAAGGCGGGAAAACCCCAATTCCATAAGATTGCCCCTATGGTGACTCACTATTCATATTATAAATTTGACTTACTTTGGAGTGACACCTAGTGTTTAATAGATGTATTCAACTACCAATTCATAGAAGTTTGCTCATTAAATTTATTAGATTGATGATATATTAGTAAATTTGCAAATGAGCTGCCTGTCATATTTTTGTTTTCTTGTTGATGGTGTGCAAAGACTATCGGTCCAATGTGTGCTTTTATTGTTATCTCTGTCCCCTTTCCTCTCATCTTATATTTGGGAAGTGTTTTAAGTACTTAATTCAACCAAGTAGTGGTTGGGCTCAAATATAAGTGATGATCCTGACCTATGCCAGGAGCTGTTACTTTTGGTTAAGTTGTGGAGTAGTTTTTACTGGTCCACAGCTAAGTGCAACCAGGGCCAGCTTTTAGCTGCTCCTGGTGTGTATGCCTCATTCCAGAGTGCACTTGGCTACCCTGATCACCTTAGAGTGAACAAGCCCAAGCTTGGTTTCTATGTGCTGCATCTTACCTCCATTGGAACTGAGGTTGTGCTCCAACACTGCAAGGATAATCCAACTTCTCTGCAAATGAGCAGTACAATTTCAGATCGTTCCAATGGTTGCCTTATCATATGAGGCCAATTGGCACTATGGCCCATAGTTCATGGTTAGGCAACATCTGGGCAAGTGCATCTGCACTTGCAGGGGACACTTACAGCCTACAAGTGCCCCCTGCATTCTCAGATGCTGCCTAGTCATGAACTAGCTGTGGTGCATGAAATTGTGAACCACAAGCACACCAGCCTTTAACAAAGCCTTACCTCAAGTATCCAGCAGTGACCATCTGCAGCTCTTCTGGTGCGGTGGAGGTCATTTGAGGTGCCGCACAAGCGACTAAGCTTGCACAGAGTGTCAGCGTTGCCATAGCAATGGTGACTACACTTGCACAGAGCACTGCTACACATGCAGTCACACAGGGCACTGGATAGAAGATGGCGGCGTCCTGCAGAGGATCGGCCACATGACTGAACACAGGTGAGTGATTGATTACATGCTGGGTAGGTTATGTTGACTAAGCACTCGCAAGGAGAAGCAGTAGTCAATGTTAGTGTCTGGTGCACCTTTCCCATCCACAGAATGGGAAAGAAAGTGCAAAAGCATCCATGGACTCAAAATGGATTTGCTCATTCCCACTCTTCTTTCTCCGTGCTTGGCATGGAGAACAGATGATTTTCCCTCCTCCCCTATCTCCTCCCCTCACCAAAAACTCCTCCCCCATCAGTCAGCAGTTGGACACTGATCTATTCTTCAAACCGTGACTTCATCGGGGATGGGGTGGGGAATTCAAACCCCACCTTCCACTTGCCATTGCTAGGGATGTGCACGAATATTTGCCACATTCAAAATCTGATCAAATTCATTCAGATTTGTACATTCGAATTCAAGTTGAACATTGGCTACATTTGAAAACTGACATTCGTTTGAAACGTCATTAAATTCATGAACCTAGGGAGAACCAGTCACATCTGCAGCAGATCCAGAGCAGATTCGAAGTGGATTCAGAGCACATTTGATGCATTCAGAGCTGATTAGTAGAGGATTCACAGGGGGATTCATCAGCACAACTGGATTGGATTTTAATAGTATTCAAAGAACATTCATATCAAATTCGAATCCTACCACATTCGAAGAGGCTGTATTTGAATGAATGGACACCCCTAGCCATCATATCAGAACACAGAGTCCTTTTTATTCATCATTTCTCCCCTCCCCATCTTGTATCCACCCTAGCACATTTTTTCCATGTCTACAGGACGGTAGAGCTACTTTAAAAACCAGCCTCCCTTTTTTTTCACTATAATAGTGGCTTTGCACTACTTTGTGATTGCAAAGCAGCATATAATGGCAGAAACTGTGGTGAAAAGGGGGGGGGGAATGACAAACGAGATTTATATTCATGCTGTTGAGGTCAGAGTTTTGCCAAATCACCTCTGCTTCGCATGCCCAACCAAGAAACCCACGGAGGCATAGGAAACCGCCAGTCCCCCTTTTTTCGTTATAATAGTGGTTTGCTTTACTTTGCGAATTCAAAGCAGCCCGTAATGACATATAGTACAGTGAAATGGGTGAACAAGAGAGGAAATTGATATTCATGGTGGTAAATGAAAGGCAACACTTATTTCCCTTATTCATTGGCAAGAGGAAAGGAACTACGCATTGTTCTTTGGCTTGGATGGATGCAACAGAAAGGAAATGGAACATGCATAGTCCTCCTTGCAGGTCTTGGAGAGAAAGGAAGCAGCAGCTACAGTGTAACTTCTTCTGTGTCTTTCCTTTGGTTCTCTTCTTCCTCCCAAATAATGGCATGCTCTGCCTGTTGAGTACATTTACAACAAGATAAGAGAAAACGGGGAGAACATATGCAAAAAAGTCCACTTCTCCATCCCCACTTTGAAAAATAAAACAAGCTAATTCTCTGAACAGGGCTGAAGACTCATTTAATCTGCATACAATTTAGTTCTCTTTTGGGGACTTTAGTCCACGAAAGGGACGGAATCTTTATAAACTGTTGGGACATTGAAGACTCAAGCAAGTCTCTAGATTGATTATATACCATGTCAGAACAGAGTGTATTCAGCTCTGGCTTGCTAAATGTATCTTTTCAAAGGTAGTATCGTATTTTTGCTTGAGAGGCTACATCATTAATCAAATCTCTGATTTATGGAAGAATTACCGACATCTAATTTGAATCCTAGACACCATGTGAGCTTATGAAACACGAGCTGTCCACATTAAGAATTAGAAATCTAAAAAGTAGTTTTGCTTTGAACATCCCAACGCAATCTTGGGATTTTCAACAAGCCTTTCCATCTTGTCTTTAATATTCCATCCCTCAGTCTGATGCTTTGCTTGCACGCCCTTCCCTTCAGGTTTTCTGCAATAGACAAGGAGCTCTAAAAGCAACTTTTGAATCTAAAGGGATGATAGTCAGTAATCACAGTACATGAACTGAAAGGCAAGCAGGAATGAATTCATCAATGTTTATTTATAGACCCATATTTAATCTCCTCCCTTCCCACCCACTTACCCACAGATTCATAATAGAAAAAGAAGAGTTGGCTTTTCAACCCCACTTTTCTCACCTATTTAAGGGGACTCAAAGTGGCTGACAAAGCACAACAGAGCACCCCATGTGAAGTAGGTGGGGCTGTGGGAGCTCAGAAGAGCTGCGACTAGCCCAAGGTCACCCAGCTGGCATCATGGAGGAGAGAGGAATTAAACCCGTTATTCCCAAATAAGAGTCCAGCTCCCTAACCACTAGACCAAACTGGCTATCCAATATCTCTAACAGAAGCAAGACATATTGAAAATCTTCAATGGCAGTTATATCTTTCTTCTGTAGGACCTTGAGTAAGACTTGTTGAGTAAGACCAAAGCAAAAAGAGAATACACTATTTATAAATGCCATGCCTGTAGTAGCACCCATAATTTCTTAAGTTATTGTTCCCTTGGTAAGCTAAGAGTTCCAGTGACCCAAGCTATTTTTCTGTCACTTGAGAATTGCTGCCCTAGAGTTGCATTCATTAAATCCTGAGTTTCGGTTTCTTTTGTGTCAGCAGCAGAACAATTTACGTGTGGGGAAAACATCGCTTCAGGACGCATCTAGCAAGACTTGTGACCTTTTTTGAAGTCTGTGGGTGATTTCTGATGCGTTAACAGAAATGTCTCCAATGCACACAGCTGCATTTATCTTCTTAAAGCCTCTCCACAGCCTAGAGATCTCTATTTTTGTCTGTAAACAAGTTACATCTCTGCTGTGACCCATCCTGACACCAGCATTCATTTTGACAATCTGTGCCACATCCTGCAATCAAGTTGCAATGCTTATGCCAGTACAAGACAGTATGTACATAACCTTGCAGTGACTTCAAAACAGTAACATTTTGTTTGCTTAATAATACAGGACCACAATAGCCTAGATGTTATTTTCTTTAATATGTGTTTTCCTACATTTATTGTCTGCCTCAGGTTTGACTTGTAGGTACATGAGACAGGGCCTTTGTTGGTTGCCACAGCGCAATTATGAAACAAGTTTCTCAATGAAGCATCAGATTCCATTAAGGTTTATTTTCTACTACTGTTTTAAAACTTGTAGCTGCATCCACATGGCCAAAATTGGACACTCATTACATGCATTCAGAGATTAGTGACAACATGCAACTAACCTACAGAGTCACCTCAGCTGTTGGATGGAGATTGTGACCAAATATGTGCTGCCATACAAAGTTATGGTAGAGGGAGGAAGTGAATTAACAGAGTGATTCCTGTCTGTGCTTATAGCTGATTTCTGGAACTAACTCCAGTCCACCATGAAATGGGGACCGGCCAAGGACTTTGTCTCTGAGAAGTTCCATTGGATGGCTAGCTCTCCACATCTGTAGTGGATCTTGAGACTCTCACTGCTAAGACATCCATTTTTGTGACCATCTGGATACTTCACTTCTGTCTATGTTTTTAAGGATACCTATGGCACAGACAATTTTTATGTATTTAAAATACTAATATCCATCCCTTCATCTGCACAGACAGTAACATGGCATGATAATTTAGGGTGTTTTTCCACTGCAGCCCTTAGATCCGGATCAAAGAAGATCCGGATCTAAGGAATGGGTACATTCCTTAATCCGGATCTAGTAGATCCGGATTAAGGGAAGCACCCAATGTGTTTCCACGGGAGGTGTAGTAATACCCCTGCTGTGGAAACAGCTTTGCACCCATGTGGGGAATCCGGATCGACCCACAAGGGGTCGGTCCATTACCCCAGGTGTTTTGGGGGGCAGGGGGGGCAGTCTTTGAATTCACTTCGAAGTCACTTCGGAGTCACTTCGAAGTCTGTGCAAAATAGCTCCGGAGTGCCTTTGAAGTCTGTTCTGATCTTCGGAGTGAACTTCGAAATGACTTCGGAGTCACTTCGGAGTCACTTTGAAGTTCACTCCAAAGATCAGCACAGACTTCAGAGGCACTCTGGAGCTATTTTGCACAGACTTCGAATGACTTCGAAGTGACTTCAAAGTGACTCCGAAGTCAATTCGAAGTGGCTTCTAAGTGACTTCGGAGCCTAGGTTTAGGGGGGCCCCAATGGGTGCATCCCCTCCCCCTAGCCTCCTTTGGACCCCATTGCCTACTTCCAGTGGAAAGAGGCTCCCTTTAATCCGGATTTTCTGGCAGAAGACCCCATTGTAGACCCCATTAATGGGGTCTACAGAAAATCCAGATTAAAGGCCAAAATGTACCCATTAGATCCAGATTTCCCCCAAGGCAGTAGAAACAATCGGGTCCCAAATTGGTGCCGTAGTGGGAATGGGATCATCCGGCTCATACCCAAATGGGTCCTAAATGGGTGCAAAAATGGGTACTTTTTGACAGTGGGAAAACACCCATAATCTAAATTGCGCATCAGTTCTAAACTGTCATACCAGGTGGAGTGGAGGTGCGCACCTCTGGTATCCCTGCCATCCAACCCCCTGCACAGGGGTTGGTGATGTCAGCTCAGCTTCCTATCGGAAGAGAGGGAGCGGAGAGAAAAAGATGCTGTTCCCCTGTGCAGGCGTTTAACACCGTTTGCATGGGAACACCCGTATTCAAATTGAGCCCGCATTATCAGCAAATGCATGAGGGACATCTCAGTTTGAATTCAGCCCTGCATCCGGACTAAAAATAGTCGAATCCACACTAAACAGAGTACATGGGGACATGACCAAAGAGATAGTGGCCACCAGGGGTACTACTTTACTACAGGCTATCAAGAGAGTGGTAGAACTTCAGTGGCCTTATTCCAGATTATATCCCAGAATAAGGGGTTGCTGTCTGCATGCCACGGCAGACTTTGGCAAACAATATATTTGCAAATAGAGGAGTTCCTGGCACAGTTAGACAACTCATGGTGACATTGCCAACAAAGCTGAAACATGTCATTGATTAAAAAGTCTAACAATCTGTGTTTGGAGAGCTCAAAAGTGAGACCCAATCAAAGGGTTGTTCATCACTTGCTGTTCCTCAGCTTCACTGAAGAAGTTGCCACTGTTCCCTTCTCCTTTCTGTTTGAAGGTTGGTCATATCTGGTGCCCATTCCAAGATGTTGGGCTTCCTAGGCTACGTTTCCACTGGTAAAAAAAAAATCCAGCTTTTAACCTGGATTTTTTTTCACCAGTGCCAAAGGCTCCTTGCAGCCATCCCAACTGCAGTGAGGCACCATCTCCAGCCATTCCCCCTCCGCCCCATTCCTCTGCCTCCTGCTGTTTTCCCCCACCCTGCTTCTCCGTCTTTCGTTGTCAGCCCACTGCTTGCCTTCCCCACTGCTCTCCAACAGATGGGGGAAAGGGATGGGGGGAAAGGCAAGCACTCGGGGGAGATGAGGAAAGATGGAGGAAAGGGGACAGGGAGAAGGTAAATAGCAGATGGTGGTGGTGGAGATTGGCACAGACAGCATTCCCATTAATAAATATTCAGATTTTAACAGGATTCCACAGTGAGTCCTGTTAAAATCTGAACAGGAATTCCACGAATTATCGGACATATAGTCCGCAGAAACGGGGAATCCCATCAAAGGGCCAGGACATTGGACCTCTAAGCCAGATTCAGGCTGGACCAAAGGGACAGTGGAAACGCACCTCTAGTTTTGAAAGGAAAAATATTGAATGGGAGGAACATTAAAGGCATTGGTTCCCAAAATGACACAAGGTACCAAAAAAATAATAAATTAAAAACCCAGGAAGCATTTCTACTCCTCTTTCATAAAACAAAACCTCCAGAATTGGGAGAACCACCTAAAGCAAATTAAAAGATTATGATCAGCTTTCTTCTGGCTTTTCAAAAGCAAGGGCTGAGCTTCTATGCCTAATCAGACCATTTTCCCAAAGCGCAGAAGGAAGGAGAAAATAACAGATGGTTCAAAGCAATGTAGAACCTATGATTAAGGTTATATACTCAGTGCGAGCAGCTCATTCACATCAAAGTCAGGACTCACACAGACAGAAGTGAAGATGAATAGTCTCTCAAATATCTCAGTTGAAATGTTTTAAAACCGTAGGGGGGTGTACTTAAATGGCTGTCCTCCATGCACCTCAACCAAAGGAGAGGTGCAGCAATACTCTAATTCAGAACAGAGCTAACCAATTCTTTAAGAAGGTGGCTCTTGCCCTTTGTACATTGAAACTGCATTGTATAAGGGAAAGAAACTAGGAAAGAAGGGGAGTCAGGGTGATTAATACTTTCTTCTTGTTGATTTCTGATCTTTTATGTAAGCACTGGCAAGATCATTTCCACACAGCTCCATTCCATAGAATCATAGAGTTAGAAGGGACCTCTAAGGTCATTGAGTCTAGCCCCCTGCTCAATACAGGATTTCCTAAACCATCCCATGCAGATATAGGTCCAGCCTCTGCTTGAAGACCGCCAGTGAAGGAGAACTTTCATGGCAACCTTTTCCACTGACTGATCGCCCTCACTGTCAGGAAGTTTTTCCTAATATCTAATCTGTATTGATTCCCTTGAAGTTTCATACCATTGTTTTTAGTCCTCCCATCTTGTGTAAGTGAGAATAGGGGTGATCGTGCTGCACTGCGAAGACTGAGATTGTGTCTCCTCTCAGTCTTCTCTTCTGTAGGCTAAATATTCCTAGATCCTTCAACTTCTTCTTGTAGGACATGGTTTCCAGACCACTAACCTTTTTGGTAGCCCTCCTTTGGACTTGCTCTAATTTGTCAACACCTTTTAAAAATGGTGGTGCCCAGAACTGGACACAATACTCTAGATGGAGTCTGACCAAGGTAAAGAGGAGTAATTACTTCTTGTGATCTGGACTCTATATTCCTCTTGATGCATCCTAGGATGATGTTTGCCTTTTTTGCAGCTGGCATGACCTGTTTGTTACAAATCCGTGTTAGTTCTGGTTAGTTCTCATCTAAGTGCTTGCACACATGTTGTTTAATACTGTATATTCTGGCATATAAGACTACTTTTTAACCCAGGAAAATCTTCACAAAAGTCGGGTGTCGTCTTCTTATACAGCGAGTATATCCTAAATGCTATATTTTAACTGGAAAGGTTGGGGGTCGTCTTATACGCCCAGTCATCTTATACGCTGGAATATACGGTAATTTGTTAGAGGATCTTGCCTGGTATTGAGGTCAGGCTCACAGGCCTGTAGATTCCTGGGTTGACTTTCTTCCCTTTTCTGAAGATGGGGACAACATTCGTCCCTCTCTAATCTTCTGGAACTTCCCTTGTTCTACAGAAATTTTCAAAGATCACAGAGAGCAGTTCAGCAATTATATCTGCTAATTTCTTCAGTACCCCAGTATTCATCTGGGCCTGGAGACTTGAATTCACTTATGTTAGCTAAGTGTTCCCTCACCTTTTTGTTGTTATTGTTGTTGTTGTTGTTCACACAGAGCCTTGATTCTCTTGTCCCTTCAACAGCACAATGAAGGCCAGCTAGTGTTTCATTTCCTTTCTGAGAGAAAACAGATATAAAATAGTTCAGAAGTTCTGCCTTCTATGGGTGCGTCTTCATGGCATAGTTATCTCGAATTCAAAACGTTTTGAGTTTGCGCAGTTCAGACGGCACTTCGGATTAACACGGTATTTCCGTGTTAAAGGACGTTATCCCGATTAGAAATAAATCCTGATCTCAACAGGTCTCACTCCGGATCGGGCGTCGATACGTGTTTCCTTTTTAACTGTGTGGACAGTATCGTTCCGGGATGAGATTCAGTGTTAAGGCTGTCCCGCCCCCCCAATCGCACTGTAACCAATGGCTGAACGTATTAGAAGCACGTCATGTTTAGGGTTTCCTTCATTGAAAAAATCCACCCTCAAACACCCACTATAAACCTCCAGTCCTTAAAGCTGAAACACTGTATCAATCTAAGCACTTCACACCTTTAAAACAATGTTGCAATTTTACGCAATTTCAGACCTTTGAAGGTTCGGAACAGTCGCTTTCAGCCCCCTTAAGGGTGAGAAGGCTTGTCAGCCACTTAGTCCCTTGAAGGGTGAAAACAGAATGTCAACCGCTTTGAGCCCCCTCTAGGCTACTTTGCCTGTGGTCACACCTAAGGTTTAATCCAGTTTCAGTTCACTTTCAGAGTGAGAGAATACACCAGCAAACTGACAAGCTGGTTTTCTTTCAGGGTTAATAACTCAGAAAATCCACCTTTAGACTAGATAATGTGGAAAGAAAACTACTGGTCACTTTGCTGATGTGTTCTCTCACTCTGAAGGTGGAGTGAAGCTAGATTAAACCTTAGGTGTGACCACAAGCCAAGGTTTTAATCCAGCTTCGGTCCCTGTGAGGTGGGGGGGCAGAGTTCCCTCCCGGCCACGGGGGGGAAGAGCAAGCGAGGAGCCCCCTTCGCCCTCTTGTCCACCCCTTGGCTCTCCTCCTCTGCGGGGCAAAGTGGCGGCAAAGCGGGGGAAAAACGGCAGCGGAGCCCCAGGGAGAAGCCGCTAGCGCCGCAGCGCCGCAGCGCCTGGATGAATGGATGAATGGATGGATGGATGGATGGATGGATGGATGGATGGATGGATGGATGGATGGATGGATGGATGGATGGATGGATGGATGGATGGATGGATGCTGCTGCTGCTGCTGCTGCTGCTGCTGGGAAGGGGGAGGGTGGACTGGGCAGGGAATTCCCGGCGGAGCATGACGCAAAGAGAAGGGAGGGTGGGATCCTGGCAGGGAAAACCAATCACAGGAGAGAGTGTGGGCAATGGGCAGGAGGACAATGCTGCCATGTGGACTCCGAGTATTGATCCCGCGTTAAGGCTGCCATCGGAACCGGATCAACTTGCAAGTCGTCTGGACAGCTTTGTTCTGTTTCTTTTATTTCGAATTCTTTAAACTGAAATAACACATGCCATGAAGACGCGCCCTATATGTCACCTTTGACCAATTCGCCATTTTCATACTATAAATTCTTTTACTTTTCTTTTGCTCCTGACGTACACCCCCTCCCAAGCGCTTTTTTATTGCTTTTGGCCTCTCTTGCAATCCTCAATTCATTTTGAGCTTTAGTCTTTCTGATATTTATCCTGCAGTTTCGGCAGATTGCATTATATTCTTCTTAAATGTTTCTTTCCTTTGCCTGTTAGACTACCGCCAGATATGTGTGCATGTTTTTGCACTTTGCTTCCCATCGCTAGAAAGCAAAGGACAAAATACCCCATCTGCATTTGTGGATGCTCAGTGCAAACAAACCCTCCCCAAACCTCCACAGGACTTACGTGAAACGCAGTTGGCTGCCCAGATGGGATCAGTGCTAGTGTGTGGCACCATCCCTAGGACATCCAAGTAACATACCAGATTGGTGTGTACAGGCCTAGCAAGAGACCCTTCTGGATGTCCTCCAACCTAAAAGGTGTGCAGATGATCTGGCTGAAGCCTTACTGGTTCTGGTGCTACTAAAAAGTAGGTGCACATGTTAAACCTGCACTATGCATAGTGGACTCAGAGTTGGCTTTTGCACAGAAAGGACTGTTTCTGGTTAAGAAATGGCTCCTTCAAGTGTGAACACTCTGTTGGGATGCTCACCCCACATGCACTAACAGACCAAGTGCAAACTGGGCCTGGGTTTGTGAGAAATTTTTGTCCAAGTTATAAGCAACTCTAGTTGACACTGATTTATCAGCCTGTGTATCAAGCTCTGTCTATTCCTCCCAATGCTTCAAGGCTTGTTACTATCTGAAAATACCCTTATGAGCTCTGATGTATTCTGATCAAGAATACAGAGCTTGCCATAACATGTGTTGTTCTAAGGCGTATGATATTGCCTCCTGAGTGTGCACTTTCAACCAGTAAGCATAAATTAAACATCCCTCTTCAAAGTGAATGCCACTCTTTTTTGACGTATTCATTTTACATTTTACATTTTATTGCATATTGTATTTATTTATTTTCTCCCAGAAGTCTCTTGTGGGCCAGTTCCAGGAACAGTTCCACATACAATTCAATAATGAGAACATGGATTGGGAGGGAAAGGAAAAATTGGAGAGAAAATGGAAGGGAAGGTGAAAAGGGAAGGGGAATAATTCAACTGTAGCTATAAAATTCAATCACTGTATTATTAGAACTCAGAAGTTCCTTTAGTACAAATTTAACAGCAAAGTGGGGGGGGGGAGGAAGGAGGTGACATGAGGCAAGGAGGAACTCAAGGAGGGGAAAAAATCCTTCTGCCCACCCAGTAAAATACTAGTATAGTCCCTAATAGTCCTCTTGCATGTTCACACATTAATAAAACTAGATTAAGGCACAGAATGATCTGAGTGCTGGAATAATGAGAATACAGTTCCTAAAAAGGAGAGAAAAGCCCAGAGAAAAAGTGTGCAAGAACATTTTATGGTGTGCTTCCTGGGATGCAAAGACAGTCTGAAAATGATTTTAAGCAAGGAGACAAATGTACCCTTCATATGACCAAAAGGCGGAGACTTTAGCAAGTTTATGGAATCCCAAAATTGGGCTGTTTTGAAAGAGGTGTGACTGGTTGGCTAGCTGGTTGGCTGTTAAGAACACTGACAAGAACACCTCTGAAGAACACTGACAAGTTCAGGCACTGGCTTGAAATGAAAAGGAAACCTTCCCTCTGCCTACCTACGAAGTCCCAATGCTGCCCTCTATAGCCTTCTTGCATGATCATGCCTTGCAAATTTAAAAGGACTAGTGGCCCGAAATGGCCTCAGTGCTGGGATAATCTGAATACAGGAGAGTTGAAAACAGAAAGGCATTTTAAGGTCTGATCTCTCAGAAGAAAGGGTAGACTAAAAAACTGATTAACCATCAAGTGTGAGCATGGCCTCAAAGTGATTTACAAAACACTGAGCATCTAAAAAAAAACACCCTAACACCATTAGTTGTTTTAAAATCTTATTAAAATCAAGGGGAAGAAGAAGAGAAGAAAAAGATTCACAATGGAAAAGCCTGGGTGAAAAGATAGATCTTTAGTTGGTGCCTGAAAGCCGAAAATGTAATTTGGTTGATGATTTTTCTTCTGAAGTTCTGGAACATCTGTCCTCTTTTTCATATGATTACCGTATGTGGGGGCAGATGAAAATGTGAATGTGCTAGTTGGTATCATCTTCACAAATGCTCACAAAATGCCTTGAGGAAAGCATTCATTCAAATATTTATATCCCAGTGAACGTTACAGAAGTAAAAAGATTTAAAAAGCATAAAACGTACTTAAATTATATGCATCCCCCCCCACACACAATCATAACAATAATCAGAGCCATTGGTAAAGAGCTGTGTTGTAACCAGGTGCTGAAAGTCATCTAATGTGGGTGTCTGATGTACCTCTAGCCAATACCCTGCCAAATTAGCACCACAGTCTTTCACAGAAGCACCACTGGGTAAGCTACTAGCAGTGGAGATTAATCAGCTGAATGTCATCATAGGCACAGCAAGCTTAGCCAAGGGCCTCCGCCAAAGAAAGGTGCAAACATACAACCAAGCTGTAGATCTCTCATGGTTGATGTGATAAGGAGGACAGGAGTAATAAAACTCCTCAGAACTTCTGCCTTTGAAAGACTGGTGTATATATTTTGCCCCAAATCCCAGAATGTAATACACTTGGAGTGTGGAAAGGAATGCCATATCATTTCTCCGATACTCTTTATCTCTTCCTGCCCACTTTTATGACCAATCTTCCCAAGAAGAAACTAGCTCACACTGATGTTAAATTACTGGTTCACTATTTTTGATCTTTTAAACAATCTATTTCCTTCCTGGAAAGACAGGGTCTGCAAGGTGATGGATGAGTTCATGAATCACATGCTGACAGTTAAGCAGGTAAGAAACAAAGATAATGATAAAAAAAAAAAGCTATGTGTCAGTCACTTCTCTACAGATCGTTTTTCAAACACAGCAAACACTGCTGATGGCAGAATTTGAAGAGCTGATATCAAGGTGGCCTACTTGTACCTTGAAAACATTCTTCCAAATTCCACTGGGGAAAACCTGCTTTAGTGCCTACAAGAACTGCCACACAAATTCAGTTACCAAAAACTTACAATGAAAGCAAACTTTTCTGGAACATTATAGGAAACCTGACTTGCCTACAGATTTTCCCGCCAAACGAATCAACCACTTGCATAATACAGTCATTGTAGTAATAATATGAATAGGGCTATTTCTGGACT
Source organism: Aspidoscelis tigris stejnegeri (assembly GCA_023333525.1). Lineage (NCBI taxonomy): Eukaryota > Metazoa > Chordata > Lepidosauria > Squamata > Teiidae > Aspidoscelis > Aspidoscelis tigris. The sequence continues at coordinate 75,971,639 of JALMGA010000005.1, read as the reverse complement.
TACTTGCTAATCTGGATCAAGGAGTCACTTAGTAGTACACATCATCTGCATGGGGTTAGTGTTAATCTGGATCCAGATTAGTTATAGACCCAATAAATGTGGTGTATATCTAAGAACCTAAACAGTCCACAGCTTCACGGTTCTGCGCAGAACTGGAAGTGCTTTTTTGGCCTCCAGAAGGCCTATTTCTGCCTCCAGAGAGCACCGAAATAGGCCCAGGATGCCACCAGAGGTCCCCCAAAAGGTAAGGGGGTTGGTGGGAGGCCTCTGGGGGCGTCCCCACACCTATTTCAGTGCTCGTTGGACATTCGTACACATCCCTAGTGGTAGGCCATCAAATGAATCCCACATTTAAATCCTATCAAGATTGTGCTCAGCCAGTGGACAAAAATATGCACACTCAAGGCTATTGACCTTATTACCTTCATTTCTTAAAGAGTTCCTTGTATTAGAAATATACATATTCTCCATATGCCATCCTTTACATGCTTTGACCTTCTGCACAAACTTTACAAGTTCCGAATTGAACACGCTTTTCTTAAATCCACTTCAGTAGAGGGGCAATAGAGAGGCAAATAAGTACCATGGGAACACACCCTTTGAAGCAAACCTTAACCCAGGCTGAAAGAGCAACACAAAGAGAGAGACACATTTTCACCATAGGGCAATACTTCCAACCACACTTAGAATAGTGAAGAAAATGTATTCACCAAAACGCTCATTTTCTATATTTAATATATAAAAAACACCCAGACATTAAGTACCTGAAACCAGTTTGAGATGTAACCCTTCAGAAACTGACCGGAGACGTTTTCGCATTACTCCCGTTCCATTTGGAACGGGAGTAGGATGGGAAGATTAAGACAGCTCACGACGCTTTCACCTTTCACACACAGGAGCGCAGGAGCGCGTGTAAACGCGTTCCGGCGCGTCTGTGTGCGAATGCTCAAAGCATCGTGAGCTGTCTTAGCCGGCAAAGGCCGGCCAGGGGCGCGGAGACAGCCGCGGAGGCAGATCGGCAATCAGCTGATTGTCAAACAGCTGATTGTCGAAGCCGCGCCGGCGTCGGAGGCAAGCCCGCAGCTGTTAGGGAGGGAGAAGCAGGCGCGAATGCTTCTCCTCCCGAACGCCTGCGGGCGGCTCGTCCGCGTTCGAATGCATGTAGAGCACTTTAAAGTGCTCTACATTTCGAACGCGAGAAAGACAGCTGCGGACACGTCGGAGCGCAAGCCCCGCTCGGGCAATGCGTATGCCGTGTCCGCAGCTGTCTCCCACGCGCACCGTTCAGCCCCGTGCGAAAACGTCTCTGTTCTTAATTCGCCAGACATACAAAGGTGTTAATCTTATCAAAACTTCAATTAGCTTCAAACTTTCCCAGCTGAACCCCTTTCTGACTTTCATAAACATATCAATAGACATAAGCATTTCACCTGGGAATTTTTTCTCCAAACACACAAACTAAAAGGCCCCCAAGCCATTTGATCAGGAAAGCAACTAAAATCATATCAATTTTCTCATAACATTTTACCCTCATCTATCAATAGCTGCTAATGGTCAGCACATACTTTTGAAAAACACAAATTATTACAGTGCCTGGATTGAATCTTTGCTGAAATCACTTCCATCTTTCTAGACTGAACCCACAATACATTAGGATCCAAGGAACCATGAACTTCAGTTCTAAGCAAGGTAAACCTAGAGATTGGAACATGAAAGCCTCAGGACAGAAAACTGTGCCTTCTGTCATCTTAGGAATACTGGTTTGCTTGAACGATTGAGGATATTTTGGTAGTTGTAGCATTCTGCATAAAGAAAATCAGAGTTCCTTCACCACATGAAACAAACTGCACCAAGCAAAAATATGTTATACAAGGGATGACTGAACAGAGCTGAATGTGAAGGTAGGAGGGATATAGAAAATATGTAAATGATGATCATGAAAGGACTTGTCATTTCCTAACCAATACATAGAAACAGATGAGCTGAAAGAAGAAGAATCCAGGGATTCTCTGCCTATGAAAAGAAATGCATTTTAAATCCGTGTCAACTTTCCCAGGGGCCTTTCTTAAGGTGAGCTGGTTTGGGAGCCAGACTCTTATCTGGGAATACTGGTTTTGATTCTGCACTCCTCCACAAAGCCAGCTAGGTGACCAGGGGCAGCCTCACTTACTTCACAGGGTGTCTGTTGTGTGAAGAACGTCCTCCTCCTCCTCCTCAGATTTAACTGCAGTAAGATAGTACTGCACTGTAGTTAAGTTTCAGGGCTGGCACCATCCCAAACATAACTAGCAGCTCTCACAGTGCAGCTGATCCATCCTGGACTGTTTGCATTGCAACAGAGGCAGCAACTTTCACTGCACGCTACATCATTGCTATGGCAGTCACAGTACAGCCTGTATTTCCACAGCCACACCTACCCTGACCCATGCAGCATTTGCACATGGAAGTAATACAAACTGCATCTACAATTTTACCGTGAGTGCCCTGTATATTCCTCATAAAGCTGTGTAGCAGTTTTTACTGCTCCATAGCTATAGAGTAGTGGTAGGCAAATCCCAGCTCAGGAGCCACACGCGGCTCTTTGGCCCCTTGAGTGTGGCTCTTCCAGCTTAGGAGTACCCAAATGAAGTTAATAACAATGCACCTACCTATATAGTTTAAGGTTAAAAAAATTGGCCCTCAAAAGAAATTTCAGTCATTGTACTGTTGATATTTGGCTCTTTTGACTAATAAGTTTGCCAACCACTGCTATAGAGGATTGTGACAGTTGTGCTGTTCTAGAATGGAAGTGGCACCAAAGTGTGCAGATGCAACTTCCCAAAGCATGTGGGGTTGTCCCAATTGCCAAAATGCAAAAAAAGACCCTCAGTATATTCATGTTTATTACAAATATCAATACAAAAGATTTACGGTAACTTTTTTTAAAAAAATATTACACAGGCTGAACTTAAGTCTCTATGATACATGACTGTATACCTTTAGAAAAAGTTAAACAGTGGAGAGGGGGTGCAAACATCACAAAACCAAAACTAACTATAAAGCTGTAAGCCCTTGCCCTTCTCCATTATAAGCTACATTTCACTGGCTATTCTCCGAGTTGGCTGAAGAACTGCCAGCAATATCCTGGCTCCATCTGGTGTAGTACTTAGAAAACGGAATAGCTCTATCACAAATAGGAATGTGCATATAGCCAAATTCCCCACTTGATTCGATGCAGTTTGAATGAGGGAACATTCGGCTTCATCCAAATCCCCCTCACGAACGTGGAGGGCTTCAGCTTTGTGTGCAAACATCAGATGAATATTCATGAACAAAGTGAATCCCTGCCCTCCACTCACCTAGTACCATTGCCGCTGCTCTGAGTCTGAAATATGCCTTCTGGGGCTGTACATGCAGCTCCCCATCTACAGCCCCGGAAGCTCTATTTAGGGCCTGGAGCAGTGCAGAAATGACAGGGGACGTGACTGCATGGCGGGGGGAATGAGGCCATGGTGGCATCATAGCAATCCCAGGACAGGGGTCTGTGAGTGCAGCCCCAGAAGGCTTACTTAGGCACTCAAGAAGTGCACGGCAGCGCAGCAACGGAAGTATGGCCAAAGGTAGGCAAGGTCGGGGGAGATCTGGCCTTAACTGAAGCTTCCATGAAGCTTCGACAAATGCTGGATCTGTTTGATTTGCAGACTAATCAAAACTCGCAGACTAAATGCTGGCACCATCCCAAACATAACTAGCAGCGCTCACAGTGCAGATGATCCATGCTGGACCATTTGCATTGCAACAGCATCGGCATCTTCCACTGCATGCTACGTCATTGCTATAGCAGTCACATATAGCCCACATTTCCGCAGCCACACCTACCCTGAATTTCAATTCACCCACAGATAACGAAGTTTGTACAAATGTGTACGGATTTTAAACATGCTGAACATTCACCCACATCCCTAATCACAAATACATAAGACATTTTTAAAAATTCAGAGCCCTGTCTCAGTATCAAATTAGATTTTAATAGAAAAAAAACTTTCTGGTTTTCTGCTCTTGGATTCTTCATATCTCTTACCCTGGCTTTACCTTTGTACTTTATACACCTTGCATCCTCAGTTCCTCGATTACTCATGTTCTTTCCCTGTCTGTGATCTCCAGCATTCTGCCCTGGCTTGATAAACTCTAGTCCACAACCAGGTGAGTCAGCAGAGCCAGACAACAGGTGACACTACTTTTAGTTCTGTGGTCCCAGCCAGCTTCAGAAGTTACTAGATAGCATGTCTAAAAGGTAGGGTGTGCATTTTTTTGCTATTGAAGATCTCACATATAAATGCAGTCATTGTAAATTCAAGGTATGCTTTAAACATTACTTCAGAATCTCTCTGAAGCTTATTTTAACAAGAGGCATCATCAGTTTTATTACATTAGACTTATGTGCAAAGGTGGACTGCAATTTGTAGAAAGATCCTCTGCTGTGACTTTTGTACATGTGAAGGATATGACACAAGGACCATCTCATTGGATTGTTCTTTTTCTAAGCAGCAGTTCAAAGCCTTCCCTTCCCTTCTGTACATCAACTTGTCTTTCTCCTCTGCTTCCGACCCTGAAACTGATGGAACAAATGGACACGTTAATTGGGCTTTGAAAGAATATCCTTGCTGTAATTTTCAACAACCCAGTTGGTCATCATCTTTCCCTTTTGCTGTATTTGCCTATAACAATCCTATTCTTTACAGGTTTCACCATTCAAAGCTGTTAACTGTACTGATCTACATGCCCTATCATTCTTGCTTCTTGACTCTTCATCTCCCCCTTTCCCTTACAGACTGGGACACCACCAGTCTGGTCTGAATTAAAGGCTGTCCTCAAATTGGCTAAAGACACTCACAAGGAATCTACTGAGAAAGCCCACTCTGTGGATCCTACACTTGATGTCCGAGATGGTTTATCCCTCCACCTGCTTCCTCAAATTCCCTCACCATTTTAAAAATGTGACTACCAACTCATTGATTTTGGCAACAATTCTGAAAGGAATAATGGTCCTTGTTTTTCACCTCAAACTTCCCAAGCATATAAAAATATATCCTGTATTTCACTGAAGCCTCCTCTGTAAAGAACCATCCCTTCCCTTCTCCGTTGATCCTTGCACTTATGGGGAATGAAGACTTGCACCCATGACTGATGGGGGATGAAGACTGAGATTTCTGAGATCCCTGATTCCCGCATTTTCAGGGGTAAATTCCAATATGTAGTCCATTGGCATCCTGCTTCTGAATGCTCTTGGGTTAATTCTACTGATATTGATAAACATTTGCTATATTCTTTTCATTTGAAGTACCCAGAAAAAGCATGCCGTGACCTGGCCTTCATGTCTTTCTGCGGGTGGGGGTGGGAATAACTCTCTTGGTGAAGGGGATGGTATAAGGGTCACTACTCATCCATCTTATGTTCTTGATAAAACAAACTCATGGCTGCTTCCTTGCTTTTCTTATGGATCTCTTTAGATTGACTTGCTCCCTAGGATTGCAGAAGCCTTTCCAACATTAACTGAAGATGCCAGGGATACTGAGCCTACGATGTTTTGTATGCAAAGCATAGGCTCTGCCCTTGGCCCTCAGAAAGCCATCAGGGCTGCACAATTCCCCAACCAATCACAATGATCCCCTGACAGCTGCAAATACAAAGTCCTAAGCAAATGCTAGAATCCATGTTTTCCTAGCATCATTCACTCATGCTAGAGAACTACAGAGGCATACACTGCGTATGAAGACTTGTGCCCACTATAGCTTACAATCCAAACAAACCCTCATACAGATAACTGTTGTTCTTTACTTCAAGAAACATTAATAAATCCAGTCGGCAGAAACATAATGACTGTATACACCGTTCCCTTGGAGAAAGAGGAAGCAAATGAATTAACTCAGGGGTGCAAATTTTGACCTTTCTCTTGCAATCCTTTTCCATAAATTCAGTACACTTTCTTGACAATGGAAATCGTGACCATAGGGAAACTGCTTTGAAACTCCATAGTGACCTTTGCAAGAAATATTGTGGTATGTTATCACTATCAATCCTATTCAATTTATTAATTTTTTCATTTTAATATATCTTAATTATAACATCCAATTCCAAAGAACTGTTGTACAACTGCTGGAGTCATAAGTTGCAATTCAGGTAGCTCAGAGTCTATTAAAGCCCATATGTGCCATGAACTTTAACCTGTTTTGGAAAGGATTCCTCTGGGTTTTGAAGGAATGCTTGACCATGAAAGGAATTTCCGGTAAGCAAGGTCCTCATACTGCCCAGGGTTGATTCTTCCAGGGGAGGAAGAAAAGGAGCAAAAGAAAACAAGGACCCTGAGTGGGGAGAAAGGGAGCCAGGCAGTGGCAGAGACTTTTCCCATTTTGCCCCACACCTCTTGTTTGGTCAGTGCTCCACATCTCTACCAACAGTGACCAAAAGCTTACCTGGAGTGTCCAGCTGCGCAACCATTTGCTCTTCTTCCCTGCAGTTGATGGATTGGGGGGGTGGGGGTGGCGTCCGTGCAGGTGCAGTTGCGGTGGTGGCCATGATCAATCGCTGACCTCTAACATGACTGGACCTCCAATCCCTGAGAGTGGCGTCCAGTCATAGAGTCACGAGAGGGGAGTTTGATCACAAGCGCTGACGTGATCAACTGCAATATGTCCCTGTTGTCAAACACACGCACCTCACAATGGCTCCCAAGCATGTCACATAATGGCCAATCACAGCAGAGAGGAGGTGGAACTTCCGGCTACGGACACAGCAACGCAGGCTAGTAAATGGGAGGACCATTTTCACTTCTGGCTGGTAAAGGATGCTTTGGGGAAGCTTTCCACACGGCAAGTGCAAATGGTCTACCTTTACCAGAAGTTTACCAGCCCTAGTTTACAGTAGCCTAATCAGGGAAGTGCTAAAAGGCCCTTGGTTTGATTTGCTGAGTTGATGAATCAATATATTGCTTATTACTTATATGTGCATGTATTTGAGCTGAGCATGCATTATTTAAGGGGGGGGACACTTTGCTTTTCTATGTCAGAGGCCCATTTTGTCCTAGGTATGTCTGTGCACTTGAATATTACCTGGACTCTTAATCATTCATTAATTGGTCACAAATTGGGAAGTATAGCTTGGTCACTGCAAATGGAGCAGAAGTGACAAGGCTTGCATTTTTAGAGGAATAATTTTATCCATCATGAGACTTTCTTTTGAGTAAATATGCATCAGATCTGGCTGAACATTTCACCTCGGGAATATGAATGTCGGCTTCCTCCTGCAATATGCTCAGGAAGCATACTGTGATCTCATGGGAACAAGACATAGAAAAGGAAATATCAGAAAAGGGCTGGGTAGAACATAACATAAAGGAAACTGAGCTACCCAAACATCTGCAAATGTCAAAGAGGTATGTACAAAGGTACTTTATAGACGGTACCTTACCCCCTTGCACATCTTTAGAATGGAAAACAACAACAAGTCCGTGCCTTTCAAGATGCCAAATGACAAAGAGGTTCATTTATGGTGGGAATGTTCACCAAGTGCAAACATTTAGGACATAAGTTTGACAAGAAATGAGAAATATCCTATTAATATCCTACAGGTTCATTACAAATCTTTGTCATTCAATGCATTAGAAAATAAATAATCGTTGTTTATTTTTAACTGCATTTCACTGGCAGGAAATACACACTGGAAATAGCAAAGATTTTGGTGAAAGATTTTGATGAAATGGAACATAAAACTTTGGGAAACTATAATGACTGAACATATCATGGAACATAAAAAAATGAAAGGGAAAATAGACAAGGATAAAAGAGGCAGTACATTGCAACAATTAATAGAAAGTATCTGAATCTGAAGAGGAAATACAGTATATTCTGGCGTGTAGGACTACTTTTTAACCCAGGAAAATCTTCTCAAAAGTCAGGGGTTGTCTTGTACGCCGGGTGTCGTCTTCTTATACAGCGAGTATATCCCAAACTCTATATTTTAACTGGAAAAGTTGGGGGTCGCCTTATACGCCCAGTTGTCTTATATGCTGGAATATATGGGTAGTTACCAACAGGAGGAATACCTCTCTCATTCTAGGTCCAATGAGAGGAGAAGCCGAGTGATTATGAACATTATTAATGTTTTTTAAACAGAATGTATTATTCTTAGATAACTGGTTATGTAAGATTTTGTATTGTTGTATTTGTTATTTCAATTAAAAATATTAACAAAAAAAGGAACAATGGGACCTGTGGATGTATTAGTGAAGCATCCTTATGAATGCATATCTTCTACCATGTCTTAAAGAAAATAGGACATAAATGTAGCATTAACGGAATTGCTTTCTCAAGTCTGAGGATCTGCAGTTGACAGAGGCACTCTTGCTTCCAGCAAACTGGTTTTTATCTGCACTGATTCTACACCCAGTTCAAGCAAGGATTCCACTCCCAATTGCCATCTTTCCTGTTCCCTTTGTAAACAACCCAGAGGTGATCTGCATCCACGACCTCTGGCGGGGCAATTGCATTAAAGGAATGATTTTATGCCATTTTCTTTTATAAAGATATGGTTGAGTGTATGTGACCATCAGGATTAAGAGTGTAGTTGATAGTAGCACTTCTAATATCACTGGTTATTAGTAACTATCTTTATACTACTGAATAATGATTTATTTAATCTGCTAAAACAGTTTAATATCTGTTTATATTGCATTATTGTAGCCCAACATTTTATTTGAGCACCTCTCCATGAACAACTCAGTTGCCCACTTGACATAGTCTGTTTTTGAGTGAGAGAAGGGCTGTATCACAGCTGAATGGAGGCATCTGGCTGCAGAAAGGCTCGAAGAAAGGAAGCTCTGTGTAGATCCTTAAGTCAGTAATGGGACAGCCTGGTATAGGCTAACAGCTAATTGTGAATATTAATATCAAGTAAGAGTTTCACTGAAAAGCATGCAGATGGAAATCAAGTTAGGTTGCTGAACAATGTTGATATAAGTGAAAGTACACTAAGCTTGGAAAGATCAGCATTATTGTCAACAATGGGCTTCATACCTGAAAAAGGACAGACCCAAATGTCAAAAAGGCAGGCAGAATTAATAAACAAACAGAGGGGAAGCAAGATTGCATGATGAAAGCTTTCATAGGGTTGTATGAGGGCAGAGAATAGGAAGATGGCAAATTAGGGTTTTGAAGGTTCACCTGTAAGGAAGGAAGGAAGGAGGAGATGTCCATCATGCCAGGTTTTTGTGGGGAGGGCAACACGTCTAATCCGGATTTGTTGCCTGAAGACTGGATTGTAGACCCCTTTAATGGGGTCCACAGGAAATCCAGATTATAGATCCTGAGCACAGCACACCTTAGTATAGGTGTGAACAAATCAGGCTCTAATGGGTTCTGCAGCGGAAATGGGGTCTTCCTGCTCTAAGCCTAATGGGTCCTTAAAGGGTCACTAATGGGTACTTAATGGGTAGTAAGTGCTGGTGGAAAAAAACCCTTAGTGATCTTACTAGAAGGTAGCCAATGTCTTTTCCACATAAGGGGCTATATAGTGGCTTTTGAGCAATGACACATTGTGCCTCTAACCTCTGGGTTTACTCTGTTATCTCCCTTGAGACAGTTATAACTTTTCTGTTTCCCAAAGAGCTTTACAGATTAGATAATCTCTGTTTTTTCTTTTTCCAGTTAGGATGTGATTGCACAATTTCAAGATTCTTAAGCACAGCCAGGCACATTCTTTTCTTTGTGTTTCCAATATCCCATTTGGAAATACTCTCCAGTCCGCAGCTTATTTCTATATCCTCTGTGTTCCTAGATAACCGGTTAATATATAAAATCATGCATGGTATTGAAAAAGTGGATGGAGAAAAATTATTTTCTCTCTCACACAGCACTAGAAGCAGGGGACACCCTATGAAGCTGATGAGTAGGAGAGTCAGATCAGACAAAGGGAAGTATTTGTTCACCCAGAGGGTCATCCGTCTATGGAATTTGCTGCCAGAAGAGGTGGTAACTGCCTAGATAGGTTTAAGAGAAGGTTAGACCAGGGTTTCCCAAACTATGGGTCGCGAGCGAATATTGAGTGGGCCCTGCCTGTAGAACGACACACCAACCGACCGAGCCTTTATTCATATTGGTAATGGTTAAATTTCCTAGAGGTGGGTCCCGAGTTGGTAAACTTATATTAGATGGGTTGTAGCCCAGACAACTTTGGGAACCACTGGGTTAGACAAATTCATGGATTACAGGTGTATCAGTGGCTACTAGATTTGATGCCTAGGTAGATGCTCCAGGGTGGGGAGACAGGTAGAGTGTCTTCAAAGATCATTTCTTGGATTTGAGAGCAGGTGAAGATTTTGCCCTTGTCTCCTGTTTGAGATGCTCATAAGCAATTGGTGGTTTATGTTATTTTGGCAAGGCTGAATGTATTACTCATTCAGGTTCTGATGGGAATTACCCCTCTGTTTAAAGTCCTTGTACCAATAACAAAATGGAATCCGTTTATATTTTTCCACCTTTTAACCGCTTACTTGGATGATCCAATGCATTCTATGTAAAATAATAAATTCCTAAAGTGATTCTAGCTGTTGCCAAATTCTTATCTACTGCAGTTGTATAGAGAAAAAATGTTAACCAGTACACCTTGAACCCTCTATTTTACTCCTGTTCTACTGCCTCAGTTTTACATTTATGGTGGTTCCATTTTAAATGTTTTGCATGTCAGGGTTTATTGTGCTGGTTATGATCTGCAAATATATAAACACTTCCAAAATGATCTAATTTATTTCAAATTCTGAGCCCTGTTTGTGGTCCTGGTCCTGTCTCTATGCTTATCCATTTAAGCCATCAAATATGAAATGGAATATGATGCTTGATTTTAGCAAAAACATTAACAAGACAAATTGGGACAGCTTTCACCCAGCACACTTATAAACATGTCAAGTATTCCCACTTAGCCTGAAAAAAAAAAGACATCAACAAGCAGAATTTCCTAATAATGCTACTAATTTTAAGTACTGGAGCAACAACTGTTCCAAGAAACAAACAATGCACATTTATTAGCACTGTTCAGGTGCACTCCGTTCTTTGATTAAATTGATAAACAGGCAGATTACTTAATACTGTATAAATTTTTGTCCGTCTTTGACGTACACGCATCTTTTCCAAAAGGGAGGGACAATGCCTAGAGCAAGCCCCAGCATCTGCACTGCAAACATCTGCACTGCAAACACATTTCAAACTGCTTTTCTCTCACCATAATAAATCAGGAACCAGCTTTTTTGGTTCCCTTCCTGCCCCTTTTTACACATATAAAGTTGGGAAGGTTTAGAGAACCAGGGTTTTTCCGAGGGAAGAGATCCATCTCCATCTCCTCTGTTTAAGGAGCCGATAACGTTTTTGGGATTACTGTGTGAACAATCCGTTTCAAAATTTAAACGCTCTCCGATTTCAAACAACAGCCAAGTCCTGGGAGAGAGTTTTATTCACCCAAATCAGGGGTGTTTTTCCACTTAGCACTAGAGTACCCATTAAGGACCCTTTAAGGACACCTTAAGGGTGGTTTTCCACTGTCACTAGGAGTACCCATTAAGTACCCATTAATGGGTACAAAAATGCCATTACGTACCCATTAATGGGTACTTAATGGGTACTTTTAGTGACAGCTTTGAGCCCCACCCTTAATGGGTACTCTAGTGCTAGGGTTTTTTTCAACTAGCACTAGAGTACCCATTAAGGACCCATTAAGGACCCTTAATGGGTCCTTTAGTGCTAAGTGGAAAAACACCCTAGGAGAAACTGGATGGAGCCGCTCTAACGGCGCGACTGTTGTGAGCGGTAGTATGTGTGACTGACAGACTACGAGACACGCGCGCGCACACACACACACATACAGAGGGTGGGGAAGCGGGGAAGAAAGGGCGACTTTCCCCGGCGCTCACTGCGCGTGCTCGAAAGAGCCCCGTTTTGCGCGTGCTCCGTAGCGGCTGCTGCTTGGATCAATAAGGAGGAATACCAGCGCCGCTTGTTCCTCGAAAAACGAGGGAGGGAAAGCAAAGGCCGCCTGTCAGTCAGCCGCTCTCCGCTTTGAGCCCCGCCCACTACTTCGCGCGCTCGCTGGGCAAGCTGGCTGAGGTGGCCGCTCGCTCCCTCCCCCTCTCCCTCCTCCTCCCTCCCCTCAGCTGCCCGCCTGCGGGCCTGGTGGGCGTGTGAGGAGGCAGAGGCGGAGACTGCCTGCCGTCGTAAGCGGGGTCGCTCCCAGTGTGTATAACGAGGATGAGTGGCGGCGGTGGCGGCGGCTTCGGAGCGCTGCAGCAGCCAACCAGGCGGAGGACGAGGCAGGCAGCGGCGGCGGCGGCGTGTCAGTAACCCCCCTGGCTCGCTCGGGCGCCCCCAGCCAGCCAACCCGCCAGGACTCCCGCCGCCAAGCTCCTCCGACGACGGCGGTGGTGGCGGCGGCGGCATCCCGCTCGGACTCGGTCCCGTCGCTGCTGCTGTTCTCCCGCCGCCGCCGCGGCCGTTGACGCGGGACGAGGCCAGGCTGAGGGGGCGGCGGCGGCGGGGGTGGCGGCCGGGGTCGGCCAGGGCGGCTGCCCCATGTCCCACAAGGCCCATGCGGAGTACACGCTGCGGAGCTTAGGCAACCTGATGGGGGAGAAGCGCCGCCGGCAGCAGGCGGGCGCGCCTGAGGGCTCCTCGCCGTCGAGCCTCGGCGAGCGGAGCCTCATCGCCGCCGCCGAGTCCTGCTCGAGCCTCCACAGCCAGGCGTCGTCGGGCGGCGGCGGCGGCGGCGGCTGCGCGGAGCTGGAGCGGGCGGCGCGGCGGCAGTTCCAGCAGGACGAGACGCCCGGCTTCGTCTACGTGCTGTCGGTCTTCTCGGCGCTGGGCGGCTTCCTCTTCGGCTACGACACGGGCGTCGTGTCCGGGGCGCTGCTGCTCCTCAAGAAGGAGCTCAACCTGGACGCCTTCTGGCAGGAGCTGCTCGTCTCCAGCACGGTGGGCGCCGCCGCCCTCTCGGCGCTGGCCGGAGGGGCGCTCAACGGCTGGTGCGGACGGCGCGCCTGCATCCTGCTGGCCAGCTTCATCTTCACCGCCGGGGCCGGCCTGCTCGCCTTCGCCGGCGATAAGGAGACGCTGCTGGGAGGGAGGATCGTGGTGGGGCTGGGCATAGGTAAGCCACGCGGCGGAGACCCCCACCCACGCCTCGGGGTGTTTCCCCACTTGGCACTAGAGGACCCATTAAGGACCCATAATGGGCACCCTTAAGTGGACAGACGCCCTTAGACTCCCTCCTTCGCCTTGGGCTCCTGCCTAGTCTATCCGCGTGTCCGTCGGCTGAAACTTTTTTGCTTCCTTTCCCCCTGCTGCTAGCGCTTCTGGCCAGCAGCGGTGCAGGCAGCCTGGTCTAGTGGTTAGGGAGAAGGGGCTCCTATCTGCGAATACCGGGTTTGGTTCCCGCCCTCCCTCGCGAAGCCATCTGGGTGGCCTTGGGCTAGTCACAGCTCTGTTTCTGAGCTCCCGCAGGGTGTCCTGTTGTGGGGAGAAGAATAGAAAAGCTCTGTCAGCCGCTCTGAGTCCCCTTAGAAAGGGTGAGAAAATTGGAGCATAAAAGCCATCTCTTCTTCCTCCTCCTCCACGAAGCATGCTGGGTGGCCTTGGGCGAGTCACAGCTTTCTTCTGAGCTCTCACAGCCCCACCTACCTCACATGGTGTCCTGTTGTGGGGAGAAGAACAGAAAGCTTTGTCAGCTGCCTTCAGTCTCCTTAAATGGGCGAGAAAAGCGGGATAGAAAAGCCAACTCTTCTTTCCAGACAGACCAGCTCCAGAGTGCAGTTTTTCTGTTTTGCTTTCGGTTCACTGACACAGCCCTGCTCTGTTGTTTACTCTAGAAAATGTACTTGTCCCTTGTATTCCTCAATAAGAAAAACTTGTTTGAGGCCCCTTTTACAAAAGCGTATCCCACTGGAATGCAGAACATAAAGGGGACTTACCTTCTGCAGGGATAAAATGTCCAGGTGACATATAGGGTAGCTTTGTTTTTTTGTTAACGCTGCCTGACTTAGGAAATCATTCATCAAGCTGAAATGGGGTGTCTTGTAGGGGTGATGGGGGACAAATAATGATATTTTAATTTTGTTTCTTAATTTTATCCTTGTATGTTTTAAATGATTTTATTTTCCGTAAACTTAGAATGGTCAGTAAAGTTCACTTCACTTCACTAGAAAATGTACAGGTGATGCTTATCATTTTTGTGCCTTAGAATTGTAGCCAACCCCTTTGCAGTCACTCCTTCTTCTACTTATTGTGGAGATTTTTTTCTTTTTTTTCTTGAGGCTGTTTAAAATTTCTGGTTGCCGCTTCTGGTGATGAAGGAGGAAATTCTCTTTCCCCCCCAAAGCCCTTTTGAAGATCTAGAGCGGCGATGGTGAACCTTTTGAGCTCAGTGTGTCAAAATTCGCAAGAAAACCTAGCTTAACTTGAGTGCTGTGTCACATCTAGAAATATCCATAATTTTGTGATATTTGTAGCTCTAGTAAAAAAGTTATATTTTTGATATATGTATTTTATTAAAAGCAAAAACAAATAATTCTTTACGTTAGTGACTTTTGTTGCTGAATTTCGTTCTTCAGTTGAAAGTTGGTATTCCATACACTTCAAGAAGATGTAAGCACTACACGCCCAGGTGCCAAGGTGACCATGTGTGTCACCCAAAAGGGCTTGGTGTGTCACCTGTGACACGTGTGTCATAGGTTGGCTGTCACTGATCTAGAGTAAAGGCTTACCTTATGGTAATAACTCTTTATGATCAGTCCGGATGTTTAAACTTTTTCTCGTTTGTTTCCTTCAGTAATTCCTTTTCACGTCTTCCCATTTTGAACAACCCAAATCCAACTGAGCTAAGTTTAGGATGACACTTAAATGTCCGGAACAAACTCTTCATGTCTATTATGAAGTGAAAAGGGCTGTCATTTTGTGAACGTGGGAATGAAATTCTTTGGTCATTGCTGCATTGTCAGAATTAGATAAAATGAAAAAGGTTCCTAATCTTGCTTCCTTTTAGTGATATATGTACAATTGAGTGCCCTTATCTTTGCAACTCAGAACTTCCATTTAAAGGGAATCTTGATCCTTAAGTGTCCTCAAATTGGGTTTGACTGCTGATTTCTACATGTTCAGACTAATGAACATTTCTCCAAAGTGGTTTGCTATTGTCTTTTCTTCTGGGATATACTAGAAAAGAAACCTGTTTCAAGGTGGTTTTTCTGCCGTTGACCAAAAACATACCTTGATCTCTTTACATTATGTCATTTATCAAGGCTTTTTACTGTCTTAATCTACTGCTGCTACCTTTATTTCAAAAATTTTGCTGCTTTTGTAGTCACTCTGTTCCTTTACATAGCCTGTCCTCTGTCTTCTCTCTATGTTCTCTGTTACACTATGAGTTAACTTCTGTTTCCTGAGTGTGGCTGTAGCTAAGTGAGTAGAGCAAGTTGCCTGGAAAGCAAAGGGTCACTGGTTTGATTCCCAGCCTCTCAAACCCACTTCTGTGTCTCTACCAAGAAATCAAATAGAGGTGCCCGTGGTACCATGCAGTCAACCACAAATCAGTGGTACCCCAAAACAGTGTTCTGTCCTGTTAGAATAGGATCCTGTTGTCAAAACTTGTTTTTGTTTTCTTCCTCAGTTTTGTTTTTAAGTTGCTTTAACCCTGATGTTGTGCTTGCGCTGAGTTTGTATGCTATGACCCTGTCAAAAGAGGGTTAAGCATGAGGAACACTGCCTTAATTGCCCGATCCTCTTTGAAGGTAAGGGCAAGGAGATTATAGCTTGAAATCACTAGTTTCTGCTCTTTTTTCATCCCTCCTTTCCTTTCCTGGTTGCTTTTGCAGCTGAGAGAGATAGAGCTACATGTGGCTGCTGATTATGTCATGGGGTAGCAGTGTTCTCATGGTGCCTGTACTTTTCCCCAGCTGAGTAAGGATGTGCCGAACTGCAGTATGTGAGACATTTGTTTCTTACGAAATGCTCGGAGAGTCCTGGGACTGTCTGATGCCTTATGTGATAGCCCTGGGCTCTCCAAACCACCTGAAGTCATCTTTCTGGGGTGGACTGACCAGAATTATACACAATATTCCAAATGTGGCCTCATCATAGATTTATAAAGAGACACAATGATGAATAGATGAGCATCGTGCAGGAGGTGTGGGGAACCCTCCTTTTCAGAAAACCTGGTGGCGGTCATTATCCTTCTCTTCTTGGGTGGAGCTGCAGTGGATGGAAGCATGATAGTGTGGCGCAGGTGTATTGAGCCTTCTGTAGCTGCTCTGTGACATCACGCTGTACAGTGGTGAGGCTGCAGTTTGGTAACACCTCAGAAAGATTATTGTGGAACCAGAAAAAGGGCAGCCAGAATCACCTGGGAGCTGAAACACCACCACCACCCCCAGTAAGATCAGGCTTCAGTGTCTAGGTTTTTTCAGCTTTGAAAGATGGCATTTAAGAGGTGACTTGATTGAAGTATCTAGACCGTGCATGATTTGGAAAAGATCAATACCACAACTCTAGAACAGGTATTTTATCACCCCTGGCCTGGATAGCATTAAGAAGGGGTGGGTAAATTCACGGAGGACGGGTGTATTGATAGCTACTGGAGTAGATGTGGTCTATGTGGGTTTGCCTTTGAAGACAGTTGGGAAACTGCCTCTCATGCAGAATAAAATATTGAGACTGGTGCCAATTTGGGACCAAGTTGATTTCAAGGTATAAACCTATAAGGCCATAAACAGTTGTGCCCTAGATATCTGAATGAATGCCTTCCCCATGTAGATATGCCTGTACCTTAAGATATGCTGGCATGCCGTCTTGGCTGTGTTACCATCCTCAGGAGTTAAATGGGTTGGCAGGCCTTTTCAGTGGTAGCTCCCAGCTTGTGAAACAGCATCCCCTCTGTGGTACATCAGGCATCTCTATTGTATATGTTTAGGTGGTTGCTAAAGATGCATCTCTTTTATCAGTGGTAACCCACCCTGAGACATTTGTCATAGGGCTGGATGTACATTTGTCAAACAGTGCTTAAACTTCCAAACATTGTTAAAGTTCATAACAAGGAATATTATATTATTGCACCTTATTCTTAATACTGTCAGAGTGTGTGTCTAAATCAAGCCATACATAGATGTACTGAAGTAAGGAAAAATCAGATAAAGACAGCTGAATGCCTTTTTTGCATGCCAAGATTTGGTGGAAAAAAGGGAATTATAAAAGGCAATAGTATAGAAAAGAAGCAAGAAAACATTACTATTCACTAAATTATCATCTGAAAACATTAGTGAGCTGTAGAGGTTTCTTCCGCAGAGCACCAAGAAAGAAGAGTTAATCAAGAGGAATGAATATCAAAAATCAACTATAAGAAAGTGTTCCCTATACTTATAATTCCCTTCCTTAACGATCGTTTCACTGAGAAGCTCCAGAGAGCTCTCAAAAAAACTATAGTTACCAGTGGAGTGTGTTTTACCTCCCACTTTAAAACAGCAGTTAGATAAGATCAAGGTTTCATGATAAAGAATAAACCCAGAAACCATGTCCTATATGTGAAAGAGGGGCAAGATGTCATAAGACAAAGATAGTGATATATAAAATTATTTACGAGGATCGTGGTAGGCTAATACTGGAGAAACATGGATAAGTTTAATACCAAAATGCAAAGAAAATATTTGTAGTACATAATATTGATTTATGAGCCAGTTTGGTCTAGTGGTTAGGGAATACTGTGTTTGATTTCGCCCTCCCCCATGAAGCCAGCTGGGTGACCTTGGGCTAGTCACAGCTCTCTTCTGAGCTCTCACAGCCTCACAGGGTGTTCTGTTGGGGGGGGGAGGAATAGCAAAGCTTTGAGTCCCCTTAAATGGGTGAGAAAAGCAGGGTAGAAAAGCCAACTCTTCTTAAAAAAATTAAAACTCTGGGATGTACATCCAAAAAGCAAAAACAAGGAGAAAGTGAGACATTCCAAAATATGTACTAGCCAGAAAAAGTACACACCCACAAAATATGGTGGCTATGTACATATAAAAATCTAAAATCTAGTAAAGGAAAATTTGGAAGCACTACAATGATAATGAAGAAGAAGAAGAGTTGGCTTTTATACCCCTCTTTTCTCACCCATTTAAGGGGACTCAAAGTAGCTGACAAACCTTCTGTTCTTTTCTCCACAACAGTCACCCTGTGAAGTAGGTGGGGCTATGAGAGCTCAGAAGAGAGCTGTGACTCGCCCAAGGCCACCCAACAGGCTTTGTGGAGGAGGGCGGAATCAAACTTGGTATTCCCAGATAAGAGTCTGGCTCCCTAACCACTATACCAAACTGGGGTGGGCTGACCAGAATTGTACACACTTTAGAAACAGCTAGAGATTTGCACAGTAGTGTCTCCTGTCTCAGCTCTGACTTACAGTATCAGTGATGATGCAGCACATTGAAATGTTTGCTGGTTTTTAACAATTGGTTCAAATCGAGTTGCTGAAGATGGTTGCAGAATAAACCTTGTCCCTAGGCGTAGAATGGGCAATGAATTTCTCAACAACATATTTATAAGAGACGAAAGCTATTCTTTTGCCGTTGTTTGAACAATTTCAGAAGTTTATAGTACATCAAAAGTTATTGTTGCAGGCATAAAGTTATAAGAAATTGAAAGTAATAAAAAACCTGCAATTAGTAGTATAGAATACTGAAGAATTTATATTTTATGGCTATCCAGGATTCCACAAGCAGAAGATTTCCTGGTCCTGAAGGGACATGGGGGCAGAGGAATATAAGGAAAAATCCATCTGAACAAACAGAAACTTGGTTTGTGGGCAAACTGCCCCAACCAGTCACTAAAGTAATCATATGTTACACATTGTTTTAATTAGTGAGAAAAGATTTATGGATCTCAGAATTGTATAAATGGCTCCTAAAATGTTATCTTGGTCATTATCCAAGTCAGAATAATAAACAGTCTTATTTAACAAACACACACATTTTATGGTGCCATTATATTTACTGAACAAATACATGTGGGCTTGTATATACTGGCAGCCTTATAATATCTCACCTGTCATTAGTTGCATTTATTCTGACCCATGGAACTGCTTGCTTGCCCTCCACCCATCCAGTTACAGTGGGCACCAGTCATCGTAGACAGTGTTTACTTAATAGACTTGCACCACCATATGGGGCTCCCCAGGTTAATGTGGGTTAAAGCAGATTTTCTTTAGTGCGTTACATTTTTTTTGAGTATAGATTCTGTTTCTTTAAAAATTGATGTATTGGCTGTGAATTCCTCTAGGCATTATATTTGAGACTGAGAATGATAGTTCTGAATCTTAAGGCCACCTTTTTAAAGGAAGAAAATCCAATTTTTATCCTTAAATTAGCCATCAGAGGGAGCTAAGGGGCTTAAATAAAGATACATAATAAATAGTAAATATATCTGAATATATAGAGAATTCAATTTACAAATAGTAATTGATGAAAAAGCAATAACCAGAAGCTCAATGTTTTATATTTCTTTTAAAAAAATTATATTGCTTTAGGTTTCTTATCAAAATACTAAATATTTTGTATATGGTGTAGCTGATATTTTAGTTACATCTTGAATTTTGGTCTTTACTAATTTTGTTTACTGAATTTAAATATCTCTTGTTTTGTTAAATTACTATGAGTTATCTTTTAAAATGCAGTATGACATTCTTAATGTTGTTCAGGATTTGCTGGGTGGAGACTCAGGATGTTCGAGAAATCTTAAACATTCGGACTGTTAGGCCAGTTTTAAGTTGCTTGTACAGATATTGGTTTTATAATTTAGTTGCACAATAGATAATTTGTAGATTGTAAGGTACATGGTTTCTGTTATGTTATTTAGGTAAACCTGTAACACCACTGCTTACTGAAAAATCAACACTCTTTGAAGTATATTGTTTAAACATCTTGTGTTAAAATCGAACAGATTCAGGATATGCAGCTTTGTCTTCCACAGAATTTCTCCGTGGCCAGATTATCACCACTGCTTGTCAGTGCAGAACATTCACTCTTGTACACTTAAATGTTTTACTTTTGACCGTGTTATCTGGCACATATACAAAAACACCTTTTGTTGAATGCTTGTGCCCTTGCCAAGAAAGAGCAGTTGAAACTTGGAAAGTGTCTTTTTACATTTGCATTCCACGAAGACAGTTTTTAAAGTATATTTGTACCTGAGCAGATTCAAATTTTTGATTGTTCTGTTACTCTTTGATTTTGTGTTAATGCTATTACCGTAAGAAAAGATCCGGTTCAAGAGCTGTCATGATTAGGGTTTAACTCTCATTTAGGCTATGGTCACACCTTACTGAAATAATCTGTCCTATTAAGAAGCTGAGCTGAAGATGCCCAATCCTGTTCACCTCCGGTTCCTGATAATCTGTCCTCAGGTCCTCCTCTGGGCTGCTGGGCTCAAAAGCTTCTACATTATTGCCCTGGGTCTCCTTTACACACTTCTTTAGTTCTCCAGCCCTCTTGATTGTATCAATACCACCTGCAGTTCTGTCAATCAACAGTGGCAACAGTCTGTGTTTGGAGTTATATGGTGTTGATGGCAAACTCACTGGTAACACAGGGTACTGTTGGGGTAAGGGAACTGTGTCTCCAAGCAGGTGCAGCTAAGAAATACCCCCGCCACCACATACTCTACTCCCCCCAGCCATTACTAAAGAAAAATGATAGGCTGTACTTTGCTGTTTGCCCTCAAACTGCCAAAGGAGTTCTGTGTTTCAATGAAAGTCCCATTGTTCAGAAAGGAAACATTGTTTCTGTTGTACATTACCAAAGGAAGATGGAAGATACATTGTCCTTAGAACTGCATCATTTATACTCTTGCTCCACATTTTCTCTTAATACCCCTCCCAATAGTGCTTTTTCGGGCCTTAAAAAAAATCGTTCCAGCTTTTTCACAAATCCACTAGAGAATAAAGGAACAATATGATGATTGCAGTTTAGCACAAAACTGATTTATATTGTGATTGGAATGAAGGAGAATGGGGGCGCAGGAGGGGAGAGGGGACCATCCTAGGAATGGTGGAAAGCAAAGGAGAAACTGTTTGGTAGGAATGGAACAGGGAGAGGCGAAGTACTGCCAACTCCAGCATGTACCACCCACGCATACCGGCACTGGGTGGAAGGGAAGGCAGGTTCCACCCATCATGGTACAGTTCAGCCCCCTTTAGTAAGGTTTGCCATGCTGAAAGGGACTGAGCCCCGTGAAAAAGTAGACTCCAGAAAGTACAAATGGATGAGGGAAAGTCCACTTATAAATGCAGTCAATGGCAGTAGTAGCTTCATCTCCAAGGCTCTCATAGAGCATGTTATAGTGATGCAGTCTTGAAGCTATCATGTCTGTCAAGGAAGGTTTGTAACTGGTGGTCCAGCTGGAACTGGAAGTAGGCGTATCTAACCATTGCCACAATTTGAGTTTCACATGACAAGAGATGAATCTAGATGTACCCTCAGATTACAAACTTATCCCTTCCATGGAAGTGCATTCCCATGAAGAGCAGGATGTCTTTCTTTTGTATGGACCTGAGAACCCATCATACACAGTACTTCCATCTTGCCCTGATTCAGCTTCCATTTTTCCAGCCAGTTCCTACAGCAGGCTCATGTCATGCTATTGTGTTTATATATACATTTTTATTGTTTTATAAGTTTTTATATTATGATCATTGGACTAATCAATAATAAACTCAACTCATTCCCAAAGACCTAGAGAAAGACTTTTAACCTGCTGAATTGAACAATCCACACAGGGATTTCATCTAAAGCCAGTGGTTCTCAAACTGTGGTCCTCCGGATGTTCCAACGTCTTCTAGCATTCCATGACCCCTGCAAGGAATATACATTTCATACATAGGGAACTAGTGGTACAGGTCTGAAGTTGTGGGATCCCTATCAGTGATGTCTCTAAGCTCCCAGGATGCTATATTTTATGTTATCTGTAGCCTCCAAATGGTTTCCAAGGGCAGCACCATGTACATCATGTTATGGTTAGGGATGGGTGAAAAACGTTAATCAGCTTTGTAATTTATACAAATTGTGAAGCTTTAAACATTTGCATTCAAATCGAATACAGAATTGGCTGTATTCAAAGGCAAACATGCACACTTGAAGCAAAAGCTTTTGTATTTTCACTCAAAGCTTCTTTACATTCATGAAGGTGAATTCATGGATTCTTAAGCAGAGTCTAGGCTGATTCAGAGGTCCAACTGGTGGTGGCAGGGATTAATGAAAATTAGATGAACATTTGACAGACATTCAGATTGAATTTGGAGCTTTGCACATTCAAAGTTGTTCCGTTTGCATGAGGGCATATTTCCGTCCCATTTCCTTTGATGCCAGGCAGGCGGGGAGAGGGAGGGAAATGTGCACATCCTTACTTAGGGTAGGAAAATCTGGAGGCTTACTACAATTTAGATTACTCTGGACCAATGATTTGTGTCTGAGGTGGGTTGTAGTTGGGTTCTACCTAGAGGCACTTCAGTTGCTGGTGCCGTTGCTTGTTCGAAGTGGTTCCCAAGTTATATCCCTGGAGAGGATATAGTGAATCATCATTCTTAGATCCTCAGCTTGAGCTGTTACACTATATAGGAAGTTAAGCTTTAGAATAGCTAAGTATTATTTTAGAAGAGTGCTTGATCTGAATTCCACACGGTGACTGCAGCTGGAGAGGTCAAATTTAAGTTTACAAGAACAGTTTTAATGGGGACAATATGACGATGATAGCAAAGATGTACAGTAAGGCTGTATTTGTATGTTTAATGTTTTGTGCACAGTTGTGTGAACTTCTTGGATGTTTGCATTGATCACTTTTCAACATACTGTGAAAGTTCTTATTACTACATTTTGCACAGCTTAAATGATATTTGGTGGGGAAACATCCAGTATTGTGGCAGCAATAATTAGGGATACATGGAAGAGGTTCCTGTTGGTCCCTGACAGTTTGTTACTCTTTTGTGGTATTGAGTGTTTAGTAGCTGGTTTTTTTGAGACCTATAAATTATTTGGGTTTTCACTTGCTTGCCCTGAATATAGTTTATCTGGGCACTCTCTGCAGATACACATTAAAGTGAAATAGTCTGAATAATTTATACATCTTGACATTTCCACAGTTTGTTGCTCCGAAATAGTGCTTTTAAGGCAAAAGCCTCAACCATAAATTAATACCGCTATTTTTTTTTGGGGGGGGGTGTCTGTGGACTTTGAACAGAGATTGTTGGAAGTCAAAATATAATGCTAATAATGTCAACTATGTTTAATGAAAACTCAGGCGGATTGCAAAAACAAACTGGGTAACAGAGAATCCATAGCCAAAATGGAAGTGAAGGGAAAAGGAGATCAGGGACCAGGGCTGCAGTTTCAGCAGGAGATGGATGTAAAAATAATTAAGTGGCTAGTTATTATTAATCATTGACAATAATCATTATTAATCATTGACAATAATCACTGGCAATAGTAATGTTGATAACAAAAGTATTGCTACCACTAATAGCAGTGGCAAAAGCAAGAGAAAAAATAAAGAACAAAAGAACTGAAGGAAAGGTAGATCAGGAAAATGGCTGGGAAAAGCTATAGAATGGAAATTTTTTAAAAAAAGAAACAGAAGGCCTGTTATGTGCAGTGCAGCAGCAGGTCTTACAAATGAACAGCATAAAAGCAAAAATGGAAAAGATCACAAAGCACAGCAAGTCCAGATTGTGTGAAGAAATAGAACAGTAGACCACTTCATTAGTTTCTGCAGCAAGATCATACAGATTGAATAGAAGACGTCAAGTAGCAGGAGTGTTCTATTGGAACTTAATGTAAAAATTACAATTTACTGGGAGCATATGTCAGGATATGCAGTTGAACGTATTCTAATTAAAATGTGAGATTTTCAGATTCAGACAGATTCAGACATAACTACTAGACTATGACTTGCTTCAGATGACTGTGACAGAGAAAAACAAAGTTACAATTATGTGACTACTCCAAAGGACAGTAGAACAGAGGGGAGATAATATAGCAGACTATCAAGATTCACAATTGAAATCCAATTTTCCTGGGCGAGGAAAGTGAACATAGCTTAAGTTGTTCTGGATGCCTTGGGTTCCAGGAGATGGAGGCAAGAAGTAGGATCATCTGCTCTGCCACTGACTCATAACATTAAACTCCTCTCATAACTAGCTTTTAAAGACACTCCTCCCCTTATTTTGTAAGCTATTTTGAGATCCCTTTTAGGTTTAAGGATGGGATAAAACATTACAGAATAAACAAGCACTAAAGAACTTAAATATTTGGAAGGCAACAGTATACATTAAATATCAATCCCATTACAACAAAAAGCCTGCTAGATTCCTGAATCCTTGGTAAACATTTATTTATTTACATTTTTCATCCTGTCCTATACCCAAAGTTCTGAGGGCAGGTTACTGCATTAAACACCAGTGAACATATAGAACAAACATTAAAACCATAACAGTGCCTGAATGTGAGGAGGAAGTAAACCAGTGTCTGGATGCAGCCACTAACAGAACTGTATCAGGATGGCCTTGCACCTATGGCCATTTATATGACCTTCTCAAAACACCTACTCTGGTAATAGATTCCTACAAGAGGTCTCCTTCAGAGTGCAACCCCCACTCCCATGTTAAGTATTTAGCTTAACAGTGAACTAAAACTCCAGTCACTATATTTGGTAGATTGTGCAATCAACACACATACAGTACTAATGGTATCTTCTCACCTATCTATAACCGTCTTAGCAAAGATGTCATTAGGTTGAGGTATACTCCAATAACTTACTGAGGCAACTTTAGATCAAATGGCCCAAAATACACATCTGCATTTAATCAGACTTTGGGTGTTTTTCCACTGTCACTAGAAGTACCCATTAATGGGTACCTAATGGCATTAAATACCCAGTAATGGGTACTTAATGGTACTTCTTGTGACAGTGGAAAACACCCTTGATCTTTGATTTAGCAAGATAACACATAATTTGAATTATTAATTTAAATTATTATGAAATATGTGCATAGTACCTCAAAAACATGCATATTAACTAGTTGAAATAACTGAATAATTGTTTTAGACAATTGTTTTAATTATGTTTTACTATTCAATGTGTTTTGATTTCATTGTAACCCACCATGGGACCATTCGGTGAAGGGCGGGATATATTTTCTAAATAAATAAATATTTTCGACTTCTCTTTGGACTGTAGAAATAAATTAGGAACAAAAAACAGATTTTGTAGCAGCCACCTGAGTTAAGCCTTGATTTTTCACATCCATTATAATCATATTTGTTTTAATCTCAAATCTTTGTGGTCTAGACCATTATTTGTAGTAATTTTTCATTTCACCCTGCTCTTTAGCAGCAGGTGTTACAAACCAAAGAGTCTTCTCTTTAAAAAAAATGTTTGCACTCTGCTAAATTATCACATTGATGTGGAAATAAGGGGATAATGCTTTGGTTGGCAAGCTGTAGCATTCTGCAATACTTGACCTATATAGTAGATTGCTCTTTCCCTGCTCACTACAGATGATTGTATCGCAGATGGTATGGTTGATACTTACATTAGCTCTTATAAAGGTTGCTATTATGGCTTCTTTAACGTTTTCCTCTCTCTCTCTTTCTCTGTCTGTCTGTCTGTCTGTCTCTCTCTCTCTATATATATATATATAATGTGTGTGTGTGCAGTTTTCCTGCTTTTTTCCAGATCATAGAACTGACCATTAAATCTAATCCCAGATTGCTAGGATAGTTATAGAAAAAAAGTTTCCAAGCTGTAGTAATAACTACCTAGGATATTTGTATTTCCCTTTCCCCCCATCCCCAACCCAGTGGCGTACCAGGCATTGGGGAAATAATTGAAATAAACCATGCTTTTCTGCTTAATAATAATTTAGAAAAGATACTGTTGTGTAACATTCTTCAGTGTCTATATATTAATATTGAGAGAATGGAAAATAAGATTAATTTGAGCTTCTAATATAGGGGTAGGGGTAAATAGGATAACACAGGGATAAGGATACACAGGATAATATAGGGATACATACTCCTAATATAAGAATAGGGATAAAAAAAAAGAGAAAATCAAGAAAATGAACCTGAAAATTAACATTGTGGCATTTGAATTAATACAGGAAGGTATAAGTAAGATGTTTTAATTAATCTACTGTGATCACTCAGATAGGAAGATGTAGATGAAGATTTCCAAAACCAGACTGCAGATGATTCAAAGCAGCATGAATTAGTAGCTGGGTAGGACTCTGGCCTGATCACACAGACTGTAACAGGCCTCACTCTAGTCTACGCCAGCATGTGGACAGCAGACTACTGTTCTGGGATACGTCTAGGAATAAGGCCCAATGCAGAAAGGACCTTTGTCTCCCAGTAGATTACAGGATAAACTCTATGTAGAAGGTTTCTCAGGATAATTCCTAATGTAGTGCTGACAACTTTCTTCTATAGAAGAAGGAAGAAAACACAAAAAGGATCAGCTCTCCTTGGCCTAGATCTATAGCAAATACTGATTAAGTGAAAGCAGAGTTTCTTTTAACATTGATTGCTGTGCAAATAATGAGCTGGCAGCCTATGGCTTATTCTTCTGTTTCTTTCAGTTTCCAGTCTGTGTGTGCTTAACCCTTTTCCCTATTAGTCTGTTAGTTTTGGAAAGATTTTGGGGGCAAAATAGCCAACTAGGGGTGGAATTATGCACAGGAGACTGAAGGAGTAGCTGTCAGAAAGGCATGGCAGTAGTATGAACAGCAATATGTGTTACTGATTATCTTCCCTTAAAAGGGACACTGGGTGGACGTTGGAGGAACTTTGAGGCAGAGTGATCATATAGTGATAGAATTATTGATTTTCAGGAAAAGTAATGTAAAATATACATTTATGCGTGTTTTTCCACTGCAGCCCTTAGATCTGGATCTAAGAAGATCCAGATCTAAGGAATGGGTACATTCCTTAATCCGGATCTAGTAGTTCCAGATTAAGGGAAGCACCCAATGTGTTTCCACAGGAGGTGTAACACCCCTGCCATGGAAACACCTTTGCACCCAAGTGGGGAATCCAGATCGACCCCCAAGGGGTCGGCCCATCACTCCAGATGTCTTGGGGGACAGGGGGATGCGATCTCCGAAGTCCCAGCTTCAGAGGGACTTCGGAGTCATTTCAAAATCATTTCGAAATTGTTTCAAAATGACTCCAAAGTCCCTCTGAAGAGATCACCAAGGACTTCGGAGAGGCGCCGGAGCTGTCAGCGCGGCCTGTGCGCTATTAGCTCAGACCGTGCGGACTCCCCTCCGAAGTCCCTCCGAAGAGATTGGCAGAGACTTCGAAGCCACTCCGGAGTCCCTTCGGAGCGCCTCCGAGGTCTGTGCTGATCTTTTTGGATCTATAGAAAATCCGGATTAAAGGGCAGAAAGTACCCATTTGATCAGGATTTCCCCCACGGCAGTGGAAACAATCAGGTCCCAAATGGGTGCCGTGGTGGAAATGGGGTCATCCAGCTCACACCCAAATGAATCCTTAATGGGTGCAAAAATGGGTACTTTTGGACAGTGGAAAAACATCCTATGTGTATTCCAGACTTCATAAAACTATTTTTTAAATTAAACTTAGAGCAGTGGGGGTTTCTGTGACAAGAAAAGAGTGAATAAAAGGAAGTTGAGTACCAGGTGGATGGGAGTTTCTCAAAAAGAAGATAATTAAACCAAACTCATGAGTCAAAATCATGTCATACATTTCCAGAGCAAATGAATCCCTGTTCAGTTTTTTAATAATGTTTTATAATCTGCTGTTCTTGACCTTGTTTTTAAATTTTGGTAAAGTGAAAGGCAACTGAAGAATTTAGTAGTGTGATTAGACAAAAAGAGATTACTAGCTGTAAATCAAAACAGATACATGTATCTGTCTGTCTGGTCTAGTGTTTAGGGAGCTGGACTCTAATCTGGGAATACCGGGTTTGATTCCAGGCTCCTCCACAAAGCCAGTTTATTTATTTATATTTATATCCTGCCCCATACCCGAGAGTCTCTGGGTGGCTAACAACCTTTAAAAACAAACATATCCAAACTGTATCACAAACAATAATAAACTAGTACAGCATTTGAAATCCAGCATGATCCAGTTGGTGACCTTGGGCTAGTCACAGCTATCTTCTGAGTTCTCACAGGCCCACCTACCTCACAGGGTATTGTGTTATGGGGAGAAAAATAGAAAGCTTTGTCAGCCATTTTGAATCCTCTTAAATGGGTGAGAACAGCAGGGTAGAAAAGCCAACTCTTCTTCTTTTATACAGAAAGTGAATAGAGGAAAATACAACCAGAAAATGTGTAGATTAACTAGAATTAGGAAACTGGGATCAGGAAGGCCAAAACTCACAATGAAACCAGGGGTGTTTTTCCACTGGCAGAAAGAACCTATTTTTGCACCCATTAAGGACCCATTTGGGTGTGAGCCGGATAACCCCATTTCCACCACAGCACCCATTTGGGACCCGATTTTTTCCACTGCCGTGGGGGAAATCCGGATCAAATGCGTACTTTCTGCCCTTTAATCCGGATTTTCTGTAGAACCCATTAATGGGGTCTACAGTGGGGTCTTCTGCCAGAAAATCCGGATTAAAGGGAGCCTATTTCCACTAGAAACAGGCAATGGGGTTTAGAGGAGGCTAGGGGGAGGGGATGCACCCATGGGGGGGACGAAGTCCCAGCTTCAGAGTCATTTCAAAATCGTTCCGAAATGACTCCGAAGTCCCTCCGAAGCAATCACCACAAACTTCGGAGAGGCTCCAGAGCTGTCAGACTGGTCCGTGCTCTATTAGCGCAAACCGCGCAGACTTCCCTCCAAAGTCCCTCCGAAGAGACTGGCAGCGAGATTCTGGAGTCCCTCCGAAGTGATCGGCAGAGACTTCGGGGTCTCGCCGCCGGTCTCTCCAAGGAGATCAGCGCAGACTTCAGAGGCACTCCAAAGGGACTCCGTAGTGGCTCCAAAGTCTCTGCCGATCTCTTTGGAGGGACTTTGGAGGGAAGTCCGCGCGGTCTGCGCTAATAGTGCATGGACCGCGCTGACAGCTCTGGAGCCTCTCTGAAGTCCGTGGCGATCCCTTCGGAGGGACTACGGAGTCATTTCGGAATGATTTCGAAATTACTCCAAAATCACTCCAAAGCTGGGACTTCGGAGATCACCCCCCCCATCCCCCAGGACACCTGGGGTGACGGACTGACCCCTTGGGGTCGATCCGGATTCCCCACATGGGTGCAAAGGTGTTTCCATGGCAGGGGGGTTAGCACCCATTGCTAATGGGTGCTACACCTCCCGTGGAAACACATTGGGTGCTTCCCTAGATCCGGATCTAAGGGCCGTGGTGGAAAAACACCCCAGGTTAGCTAAGGAGACTCAGAAGAACCAGAAAGGTCCCCTTCAACTGTGCTTGAAGTACAATGACAAAAAAATACTGTGAAACAGCAGAATGTAACCCAAATGACGTAGAACTGCTCAATTTCCATTTTGGGTCAATATTTGTCTTCAAAACTTGTATTAATCACAGCAGAAGAACGTAAAGAACAGGTTGAAAGGGCTGGAATCAGAACTGCAGTTAAGGGTTGATAGATTGATGGTGAGGAAATACATACATACATATATATATATATCTTAAGAGTGTTCATGTTTCTGGGTTTACATAAATTGAATCCTAGGGCACTAAAGGAACTTGTTGACTTGCTGCCACAACATTTGTCATATTTGAAAGTCCTGGACATGCTGGTTCAGTGGGGAAAGATGGATGTTTATCCCTTAATTCAAAATAAAGATCTAAAACACTACAGTCAGACCCTGGGAACAATATTGGAAAAGTTTACAGTGTTTCATAAGCAGTAACTCTGTCAAAGTTTAGAAATCAGTGAGGTGATTACTAGAAGGAATTCGTGAAGAACTGGTTCTGCTGGACTGATATCTCTGTATTTGATCAAGAGATTTCCATAATTCTGTGTCTGTTGCTTTTGCTGTGTTTTCATGCCTTGTATTGTAAATTGCTTTGCTATGTTTCAGGAAGGTGCCTACTACTGTATCTTTTACGTGCCTGTTGAAAACTTAATTTGTTCACCCAGGCACTCCAGGTGTGAAGCAATGTCTGTTTCCTGAGCTCCCCTCCCCAGTTCTTAACTGCGTTTTCATGGTCTGTTGATTTTAATTTGGTTTTTAAAGGTTATTGTGACTCTGAAATTTTGATATGAACGAGTGGTATGAATATTTGAAATAAATAATAGCTAATAAATTTCCAGTGTTTGTTCTTGACAGGTTTAGTTTTCATTTCCCTAAGGTCAATATGTGGACTTTGGATGGCTGGAAAGAAGACTGTTATCCTTGAAACAATAATCCAGATTATGACACCATTGGTTGAATCAGTCAACTTAATGGACTTGGATTGTTTTACTAATAGACAGCTCCAGATATATTGAGAATATGCTGTGTTCTTTTCTGTTAAGTGGTTCATTCTAAATTTCAGTTCATTTTTTTTTGTAGGTGTGGCTTCTATGACAGTCCCTGTATATATCGCAGAAGTTGCTCCACCCCATCTGAGAGGCAGATTAGTTACTATAAACACACTCTTCATCACAGGAGGACAGTTCTTTGCAAGTGTTATAGATGGAGCTTTCAGTTACCTCCCAAAGGATGGATGGAGGTTGGTGTGATTTTTTAAAAAGATAAAAATGTGTTGAATAACTCTGTTAATATCGATACCAGTTGACATCTGGTTATGCACCCTACCATTGAACTGAATTGCACCTTAAATAGTTTTTGCTTGTGGAGTAGATGATGGGTGAGGATGATGGGTGCTGCAGAAGGACAGAGGGAGAAAAGAAAAGTCAAGTGATGCAGCTTGAATATAATATAAACGTATACTGTACAGTGCTTCTAGATAGTCTAGAGAACATTTCATTATTTTCATCCTTTTTTGGAATATTGTCTGCAGTTAACGTAGGTTTTTAAACACTTCATTCGTTCATTCATTCAGTTTATTTGTATACCGCCTTTCTAATAAACTACTCAAGGTGGTTTACATAAACCATGAAAAAATACAATAAAAAGTAATACATCATTTCATCAGAGAAATATAGGAAGTAAAGAAATCACTTTCAATAAATAAAACATCAAATATATATCATAAGTACAGAATTCTAATAAGCTATATAATTTAAGAAACTACAGTACACAGTATCAACAACAACAGCAACCCATAAGACCAATTAATATAAGACAACTAAAAAACGTCAAAGGAGAAACTGAACAAAAATTGCAGCAGCAACCAACCCAAGTGTCCCTCCATTCCTCCATCTTCAGGTGGAACCCACAACTAGAGGAGGCCATGGTGCAGGCTCCAATCTCACAGGTGCAGCACAAGACTTGGTTGTTTCTCCTCTCACCCCAGCCAGAAGCAGCCACAGTTTTTATATATTCTATCTTACATTATCTGAGTGAAAAATAAAATGTAGAATTCCACAGAAAATGAATTAGCCTGGTTAGGTTAGTGCTCATCCCTTGTACTAACAATTCTAACTTAACTCTGGTTAACCAGTCACCACTTAGTATTTATATTGGTTTCCACATGTCTGCAGTTGGAATGATTCATATCATTTCACAATAAATTCAGTAGTTCCTACTAGTTAGTTGTGCTGGATAACACATTTCAAAGCAGTGTCCCATAACTTTTGCAAAGAATTCTAACAAGTTAGTAAGACATGATTTATCCTTGGAGAAGCCAGGCAGGTGCTTGCTCCTCTAAGTGCATATTGTTTCCATCTTTACTGATAATGTCCAGCACCTTACCTAGGACTGATGTGAAACTGCTTATTTAAAGACAAATAGGGTTTAGTCAGAAAGAAACTGTATTGTTCTCTGAAGAGAATTTTGATAAATTTATGAGTGATTCCTCACTGATTGGTGTAGTAAAGCATCAAGCACCCTAGTAGCCCCTCTTCTACATGCTGGCATGGACCAAGGGAGACCCCAGAGTGTGAAAGGGATGCTTTTAATATGCTTGTTGCTCCAGTATTACGGCCAGTGCAGAGTCACTCTAATATTAGAAGTGCTTAAACTATGTATGCTGTTTTCCCTTCTCTCTTCCAGATATATGTTGGGCCTCTCAGCAGTTCCATCCGTCATACAGTTTCTTGGCTTCCTCTTTCTTCCTGAAAGTCCTCGTTGGCTTATTCAGAAAGGTCAAACTCAAAAGGCACGCAGAATTCTGTCTCGGATTCGCGGAAACCAAACAATTGATGAGGAATATGACAGTATAAAGAATAACATAGAAGAAGAGGAAAAAGAAGTTGGAGCAGGTAAGGCTAATTTTGTTGCCTTACTTGTGCCTGTATTAACAAATAATGGTCAGTGAAATTATTGCAATATTTTAAAAATCTAATTCCTTTCAGCTATTTGTACTCTCTGATTATCTGTCTAAAAACACATTGAATCTTGGCTTTGTCCATTTCACCTGAGAACTCTTATTCTTTTATGTCAAGTACTTATTGTCTGACTCTGGCTAAATATTTGTCACATGTTCTTCAAATCAAAAGTAATTGATAATCTACATATGCCACTGTAGTCCAGGCTACCTTTATATTCTATATGTTTTTTTCTTCTTATGGTGGTGCCTTTTTTGCAGTTTAATTTTATTTGATTCAACATGTGATGATATTTACAGTTAATCAATTTAGGAATGCCATCTATCTGCTTATTAGCTCTACTGCATTCCTTATTTATTAGATACTTCAGTGTGTCAATCAGTATTAGTAGATACAGTGGGTAAAAATTGTGTTCAGCTAACAACACTGAAAGTGGGAATCAGATCATGGCCTTTTTTGTACTGGGCTGCCTCAAATCAGTCAAACAGACTATTGATTAGTCATATATGACCATATCAAGTTCACAAGAAAGATAATATCATATAAAACATACAAAGATAAAAATCAAAAGAAAAATAACATCATCATTACAAGACAACCCATTCAATTCAGTGAGTAATTTCCTAAATCAGGCAACAACAAAAAACAAACAAACAAACAAAGCTATCATATGTCACATGGATATTTTTTCCCTGCAGGAGGTAAGTCAACTTACTTTTTGCATTCCAGTGGGACACATTTTGTAAAAGAGGGCCCAAACAAGTTGTTCTAATTGAAGAATACAAGTAACAGGTAAACAGGGTATGAAAAAGGTCTTCAACCATTGCTGCACCACAATCTTTCTTCATCATAAGTTCAAAGCCTGCATAAGTAAATTGTTTTCTTGGGTGTTTTTCCACTGTCACTAGAAGTACCTATTAAGTAATGGGTACTTAATGGGCACTTCTAGTGACAGTGGGAAAACACCCCTTAACTGATGGAGCATTTTGTAAACTAAATCTTTTTCAAGTTGGAAAATAGATTTCATTTGTGCTAGTCATTTTAGTGATTTTAGATTACAAAGATTAGCAATATGCCTGGAATAATACTAAGATACCGGAAGTAATTTTTGTTCTTCAAGATCATTTCTCGGAATACCGGTCTGCTGTCCAACTGCTGGTGCAAACTACAGAAAACCATAACAGGGCCCTATTCCTGGCCATAATCCAGAATAAGGCCCAGTGCAGAAAGAAAGGGCCTATGATTTTCCCGGAGCAAAAGATGTTTTGTTGATCTCACTGTCCAAAAGGGTATATTGCTTTATGACTTCATTCACAGATTCTTTTCCTGTGTTTAGTAACCCATGGCTATCAGCCAGGCTGATGAGGAACACTTTTCTTAGTATGGTTTCTGGAAGCACTACAGAAAGATACACACCACTGTATCTTTGATATTCAGTTTTATATCAACCAGTTCCTTCAGTAAAACAATTTAAGCATTGGGATAGTACAACCAAACAGACATTTCTCATCTTGCAATAGAAAGAGTTGCTGTTTCTGGCATAGATGTTGTAGGGGTAGAGTGCGCTGGTTATTTGGTGCCATAAGGCCCAGGCAGAGTGCCAGACTGAATTTTATGCATATTTTAACTTTAAATTATACATAAATATTTACTATATATTTTCTATAATTATTAAACAATTGGGAGGCTGCGCAGGAGGCCATTCCTTTTGGGAGGTTTTGTTCTATTGCAGCTGTGAAAGCAAGCACATTTACAAATCATATCAAATTGTAAGATGAATTTGGATGTATGTAGAACATTTTTGAAGTCCAGTCCAGTCTTGGATTTTGGTGGTTTGCCTAATTTCAAAACTTGGCAAGGTAAAATGGAACTCTGCTGTGGTGCTTTTGATTTCTGAATCCTGCGGAGGAATATATGTGCATAAAGGAATAACAAATGGATAGTTCCATAAAACTGATTGCTTTTCTCAGTTTATGAACCTTTGCCTTTGGTGCTATTGTTTCCTATTATTTGAGCAATATTATAAAGTATATTAAATCATATGTTGAAATGATAGTTTAACTTTTCTTTATGGTTCATGGTTTCGCAGCATGCCTTGTATTTTTTTAAGAGCTTTGCTCTTTTCTCTAATTTTATTCTTGTCAACTAAAATATAAATATAAAGGGTTGTCTGCCACACTGCAGGGTAATGAAGTTAGAATTGCCTTTAGAATTGCTCATGAGCTTCTAAGGTTCAATTCAGAAAAAAGCTAATTATAATTTCTTTGCAAAATTAAGCGCCTGTACTAAATGTACTTACATGTGGGGGTGAGATACACTGTACATTTATGAGTAATTATATCCAGTTAAAATTATAGTATTTTAGTCATGTGTTTTTATGGCAGTCTGATCTATGTAATAAAGAATCTTGTAAATACACAAAAATTCTGAGTTCTTTGTGACTTGTTAATGAATGAGTTCACAACTTGTGAAGGTCCAGATATTGTTGCGCTGCAATTTTGTTCCGTCAAATCTGGGCTGCTTGAGTTTCATAAACCAGCCTTCTTGGATATAATTTCTAGCTAGAATTAATAATAATTCACTGTCTTTGGTTTAGAAATAACAATATTTGATGAAGTCACAGTTTGGCTTTCTGAAAACAAGAGGTGAAAAATAGATGAATGTGTGACTGAATGTGTGCTGCTTCAACCCAATTACTACTGCTCGTACACTGATTGACCTTGATATCAAGGTCTAATGGCAATCCGGATCAGGAGTCTCTTGCTGGATCATGCTCTGTCCTGTGTAGCATACTAGCTGTAGGTGGGGCCTCTAGTAGTTCCACGGAACATCAGCTAGTACAGAAAGGCCCTGAAACTATCAAAACACAGTGTCTGTGCTCTTCAGTCACAATGCTGTAGATCTCTATGGTGACCTTAGTATCTTGCCTGTCTTTATTTGTAGAAGATTTTGATGTACAGCTTTTCCAGATTGTTATCAAGAAAGAAAAGCTGGCATATTCCAATTAGCATAATTCCAACAGCTGTTTCTGTACATTGTTATAGTGACAATGAAACTAGAGTTCACTTATGGTGATGCTAGTGAATGGTGGCAAGCTTTTCAATTTAAGTTATTTGTATATCAAGAGGAACTGTGATGCTTGAATCTTCTTCACTTGTAACAAGCTGTGCCAGGATTTATGTTGTATGATATTATTAGACGGTTACTGAATAGAATGGTATAATCCAGTTCTAATGGTGAGAACACACAAATGGGAGTTTTACACATATTGTTAGCTCCAGGGCACTTTATGATAAGGATTACAATAATGACTAAAAATATAGATGGGGGAATTTATGGGGAAAGAAAAGAAATACCCTCAACTCCTGTGCAACTTCCCAGAATTCATAACAGTGTTCTCTCTTGGTTAAGTCAAAATATGAATCTCTTATATTGTTGACCCACTGATGGCAAATAAAAAAACTGAACTTAGAGAATGTCAGTAGGTGACACATTGAATGGGATCCAAGTAACAAAAGGAGAAAACAGGCAGGGATTGGTTAAGCAGGGATCTAAGCAGGGATTCTTGGGAGTGGATAAACCTCTGCACCTTTTAGGACTGATGACATCACCTTATTCCGTAGTGAAGCATTCGCTGTGTACTGGACCCATACAATCATCTGTGCTTGGCTTGTTCTAATAAGACAAGGTGGGCAGGGGTCAAGAGAGTACATAGAGGGTTGAACAGTGGCAAGTTGCTTTTCCACATCGTAAGATACTAAAAACTGAAAATGTTCCCATAAAACAAGATAAGAAGAGCCCTCTGCAGGCACTATATCAAAAGTAAGAAACAACAATTAAAAATAATCTATGTTACAGATTCCATTGTAAATATATCTCAGTAAATGTTTCAGTATGCTTAAGAGTAAATATAAATATCACAACTTTAATTACATATATAAACAAATAAATATAAAAGTATATAAACATAAAAGTTATGACATGATGCACTGTTATTGCAGTATGTATCATTTTGAAAAACAATGGATTATGAGAATTGTCCCTCCCCCTGTTTACAGGTATAAGATCGATAAGATCATAAAATTACATTTTTCTGGGAGAGTTAATAATCAGGAGAAACAATGCGCACTGAAATTGGAATGAGAGTTTTTCTCAGCCATATACACATGCGTATGACTGCATCTTAAAGGTTGTTAGCAAAAAGGCTGTGACAAAAAGCAATAAAAGCTGTTCCTTTTAGAAAATCAAATTTATTGGCTTTTTAATAGATTTTTGGAAGTGTATGATTGAAGTTAGTGCATATGCTAGGATTCACGTGAATGGATGCTTGCTTCTCATCATGTAGGTGATCTTGGCAGTGACAAAATGCTAATTTTACTAACATAAAAAATTCTTATACACTAGAACTGAATGTTACCATCATGGTTTGATGTAGTGAAACCTCGACACACTGTACTAGAAATATTTAAGAAGAAGTGATCCTTCAAAAGAATGTGTTGAAACATGTCAAGATGCACAAATTTTTTGTGAAGTACCAAAAAAACAAGTGCAGAGCTACATTTTTCTCGAACAGATTATAGTTATCTATACTTAACGGGTTTTTTTGTGTGTGTACATACAAAGAGGTTGGCATTAATGAAAGGTTTATTTATTTATTTACTTACCTCTTTATTCCACCCTATACCCAGCAGTCTCCGAGCAGGTAACATCTACAATCAAACATCATTTAACATCACTAAAACATTAAAACAATATTAGCATCTGCCAGTGGGAAATTCTTGCATCCTGGTCCAGTTTATGATCACTTTAACAGATTTCAAGCCCTGTTTCTGACTGTTTCTCTACTCCTGTTCTCCCTCTCTCCTGGAACTTTATTGAAAAATGTTAGCAGTCCTAAAATTCTGGGAAGCAAACATAGAGCATACATTATACATAAGTGCTTCAACATCCTGAACCTTACACTGATTGGGAAAGAGGGGGCTGCCACAGATATTGGGGGGGAAAATCAATATGGCGGAGGGAGATTCTGTTTAAATTATTGGCAACAACTTCCTGGTAATTTCAGTAACACAGCGGTCAACTCCAGGTCAGGGGCAGAGGGATTGTTGTTTTCTCAACCCACATCCAACCTATTTCAAGGCTAAAGCAACCAGTTGCAGCAGTGGCAGCAAACAGAAAACATAGCTTTGTAGAACATAAGAACATAAGAACATAAGAGAAGCCTTGCTGGATCAGGCCACAGCCCATCTAGTCCAGCATCCTGTCGCACACAGTGGCCCACCAAATGCTCATGGGCATCTCAAGCAGAGACAAGGACAAACCTTCTCCTGCTCTCGAGTCCCAGCAGATGGCCCTAGAAGCGCCCCATTTCCTCCCCCCCCCCTCAGCCTGAAAGATGCACCTAGGCATTCGTTCTAGTAGCCATTGATACATCTGTCATCCATAAATTTGTCTAACCCTACCTTAAAGCCATCCAGACTGGTAGCTGTCACCACCTCTTCTGGCAGCACATTCCATAGGCCGATGACCCTCTGTGTGAAGAAATACTTCCCCCTGTCAGACCTTACGCTCCTACCCATCAGCTTCATAGAGTGCCCCCTGGTTCTAGTGTTGTGCGATAGAGAAAAGAAATTTTCTCTATCCACCTTTTCTATGCCGTGCATAATTTTATATACTTCAATCAGGTCCCCTCTCAAACGCCGTCTCTCCAGACTGAAGAGGCCTAGACGTTGCAGCCTGGTTTCGTAAGGGAGGTGTTCCAGACCCTTAATCATTCTGGTTGCCCTTCTCTGCACCTTCTCTAGTTCCACAATATCCTTTTTGAGGTGTGGTGACCAGAATTGTACACAGTATTCCAAATGTGGCCTCACTATAGATTTATAAAGGGGCAAAATGACACTTGCTGACTTATTTTCTATTCCCTTCCTAATTATTCCCAGCATTGAATTTGCTTTTTTTGCTGCTGCCGCACACTGGGTTGACACCTTCATTGAACTGTCCACCAAAACCCCGAGATCCCTTTCCTGGCGTGTTGCAGAAAGCTCAGACCCCATCAGTTTATAGACGTAATTTGGATTCTTGGCCCCAATGTGCATTACTTTACACTTGTTAAGATTAAAGCACATTTGCC
Organism: Aspidoscelis tigris stejnegeri; assembly: GCA_023333525.1. Taxonomy (NCBI): domain Eukaryota; kingdom Metazoa; phylum Chordata; class Lepidosauria; order Squamata; family Teiidae; genus Aspidoscelis; species Aspidoscelis tigris. Next base: position 75,933,058 of record JALMGA010000005.1, on the reverse strand, counting down.
ACTTGGTTGCCCACTCACCCAATGCTAAGAGATCCCTCTGGAGCTCTTGGCAATCTCTTTCAGATTTTACTACCCTAAATAATTTAGTATCATCAGCAAACTTTGCTATTTTACTATGTACCCCTTTTTCTAGATCATTGATGAATAAATTAAAAAGCATTGGTCCCAGTACTGAGCCTTGAGGGACCCCACTTTTTACTTCTTTCCACCCTGAGAAATTGCCGTTTACTACTACTCTCTGCTTTCTGCCCTTAAGCCAGTCGCAAATCCAGGACAGAACCTGTCCTTTTATTCCATGGCTGGTGAGTTTACTCAGTAGCCTTTGATGTGGGACTTTGTCAAAAGCCTTCTGAAAGTCCAGATAGACAATGTCTACTGGTTCTCCTTTATCCACGTGTTTATTGACACTCTCAAAGAATTCCAACAAATTTGTGAGGCATGATTTACCTTTGCAGAAGCCATGCTGGCTTTTGTTCAGCAATGCCTGCTGCTCCATATGCACACTAATTTTGTCTTTAATAATGGTTTCCATCACCTTACACGGAACTGACGTTAAGCTAACTGGTCTATAGTTGCTAAAGGGTTTTCTGCTGAGGAAAAATAAACTAGTAGTACGGAACTAAAGATTAATCAGAAGTTGTAGATACATTAACTCATCACTTACTACTATCAGGAGGGCTAGTATGACTATGGAACTAGGACACATTTAGAAAAAAAGGACTGGTGGAAGATAGGAGGAGTCAATTTATTTAGAATTTTAAATCTGCCAGTGTTATACAATTAAAGCTATGTAAGTCTCAGTTTCTATCACTTCTGCTGTTACAATTGTTAGTAACTGAATGGATTGAACCACACTATTTAGAATAATGAATCAGAGAAAGGTCATTTGCCTGGCAGAACTTTGACCAGTTCCTAAAACAGACTTTACTGTTTGTTTGTTGGAAACAAAAAGGTAGCTTTTAAAAATTCCATTATAACATTTATTCTTTTTTTTAATTATTTTTGTGTTTTAGGTGGTGCATTAATTGTAGGAAAGTTAGAAGGTGCAGTAAATAAAATAATGTATTGTTGAATAACTGTGCCTCAGCTATTGGTATGTAATGCTTGATTTAATATTTTAATAAGAGATAATGGCTATGTGGAAAGAGAAATGCAAAGATTCATGTACAGCCTATCCCAGCAGGATTTTTCTCCTCTTTAAGATACTGTTGTGGCAAAATGTTTATGAAATCTGTTTATCTGTGGATATTGATTGCTGATGGTTTTTAATAAATGCAGCGCCTGGGAGAATATTTGTTTCTTAAACCTAAAATATAAGTGATACTTTCTATAGAGTAATAGTTTGGGAAAGTGTATCTTCAACTTACTACACAAACTGTTTATTTTTAAGACAGTAATATATATGTGCATTAACATATTCGTATAGGTTAGTTTTAGCTGCACATGGAAAAGCTGAAGAGGATTCTCAACATCAGTAAGGTTGCTTCTGCCTTAATCATAGTCCAAATCTTTTGTGGAATCTTTTCAGTGTATCCTAGCAACAAGAATGGTAATATGTGCAAAGGCCATTAGAGACCTTCAGTTTTTTAAAAAAGACATGTGTAATATCCCATATTCAAGATAATTAGAAATCTAAAGCAGCTTTGCTGAAGCTTTTTTTATTATTTTATCCACTTTTTCACAATAGTATGAAAAGTAAGAGCATTTAACAGCAAACATTTTAAATCTTGAGAAGGCCAATTTATCATGCATAATCACTTAAAAACTTTAATTTGAGTAATGTACTGTCAGAAGAATATTTGGTTACTTGTGTTTCATTGGGTCTGTAATATACCTGTAATAGGAATATGTCTACCCTAAAAAAATCTAAAAAACAAATCTCCTTATGAGTGCTGAAGTATCAAATGCGTAGATAACAATAATGAGCAAGAAGTCATAACGGCCAGTCTTTGCATGAATGGGGAAATCATCAATGAAAAGGGCTTTCTGTATTCTCTGTTAAATAATCTATTATCTCTGGAGATCTCAGCTACAAACAGGCTGAATTCTTGATTGAGATTCCAGTGGTAGGCTTGTTAGGATACAACTAGATTAGGTGTTACCCACAGTGCACAACTCAAGCTTTTTGCCTACTAAAAATATAGTTTATCTTGGCCTTTAGATTCTTAAGTCACCTTGTGTTAGGGGTGGTCTGGCTTTTGATAATTGCTTACTCTGTGGCTTCATCTAATGGCTTTATAATAGAAATTTGGGCTGCTGAGCCACAGCTGTGGTCTGTGTCTCATTGTTCAGGAGTATAAGGTGTCTGAAAACTTTACAGCTTTCTCTCAGCATAAAGTAATCTGTTGGTACTAAGATATCTGTGTTGTTCCCTGTTCCTGGGTCCACTGTGTCTCTTTCCTTAGAACTATTCTTGTACTGAATGAATGAATTAATGAATTCATAGCTTCCATATGGACACTGTTCTGGTGGAGCCTTTGAAAGACTCTGTTACATCTGAGGGTCCACTTACTTCATCCCAGCACCCATTCTGTTCCTCTGCTAGTTTTTAGTGATCCTCTGATTTCTTGGTATGTGCTACCATGGCTTTTTGTGAAACATTGATACAGTGAGGTGCTCTTCTAGTTTCTGTTTCTTAGCTTTGACTTCTAGTTCTTAATTTTTGCCTCCTACCCTGTCTCCTACTTCCTAGGTCTTGGGAGCCCCCCACGTCTTGCTGAGCTGTACCTAAACCAATTGCCTTGCTATTTGCAGTTCGCTATGAACTGACTTCCCAGCTTGACCCTTGTCTTCTTGTACCTGCTGCTTCTTAAAATATGGTTTGACTTCTTTGCGCCTCTGACTTTGAATCTCTGGCTTTGAATCTTCTGGCTTGTTCACTAAGCTCTGCTTCCTTCCTTGCCCACTTGCTATACTGTGAAGATTCTAGTATTGTTTTATTGCATGATAGTCTCAATCCTGTCTTCTTGCTTTTAGTCCATTTCTGTGCTTCTCAATGTTGTACCTTTCCAGTCTGTTCCTGGTTCCACTATAGTCATTTGCTCTGCTTCTTGTTCCGGTCCAGTCTTCGGCTCTTCTCCTGATTCCTGTCTAGTTCCTTGCAGCATATCCAAAATTAATTCAGTCCATAACTTTAAATATCTCCTTCCCCGAATGAAGTATCCTGATTAGTTTTGTATTGAATATGATATGGCCATAATAGCATCATTTGATCAATATAGTAAGAAAATTGATTTAACTCATGAATTCATTCCATATTTAGGCATGTACCTTTAGGAACTGTTCAGCAGACAAATTCTGCTGTACAGGAAATTTTAGGAAGAAAACTTAATTATGGGGAAATTTTGACCACATTGCATTTCATCTATAAAAAGAGGAGTCAGATTTGCATTACATTCAGATTTGAGCAGCTATAGCTCAGTGTTAGAGCTTCTTGCCATATTTATTGGAGGTCCCAGATTAATTCTCAGGTATTTTTCTGAAAGGAAGCAATCACAGCTACTTCTATATATTTGCCCGCAAACACTTCATTTCTGTGTCTGTCCAGTCACCAGAGGTTGAAGTCAACTTTTGAGTCTCTTTACCTTTCCTTTTAATGATAGGGCAAAGGGTATAAACAGGGCAGAAGGTGTAAACTGCATGTAATAAGAACGTAAGAAGAGCCCTGCTAGATCAGGCCACAGCCTATCTAGTACAGCATCCAGTCTCACACAGTTGCTTATGAGCACCTCAAGCAGAGACAAGGACAAACCTTCTCCTGGTCTCGAATCCCAGCAAATGGCCTTAGAGGCATCCTGCTTGCCCCCCTCCCCCCCCACCTGAAGGATGTACTTAGGTATCCATTCTGGTAGCCATTGATACATCTGTCATCCATAAATTTGTCTGACCTTTTCTTAATATCAATTAGGCTGGTAGCTGTTACCACCTCTTCTGACCACAAATTCCATAGACTGATGAACCTTTGGGTGAGGAAATACGTCCCCATGACTGATCGGACTCTCGTATTCATCAGCTTCATAGAATGCCCCCTGGTTCTAGTGTTGTGATAGAGAAAATAAATTATCTTTATCCACCTTTTCTATATTATGCATGATTTTATATACTTCAATCAGGTCCCCTCTTAAACACCTTCTTGCCAGGCTGAAGAGACCTAGATATTGCAATCTGATTTCATAAGGGAGGTGTTCCAGCCCCTTAATCATTCTTGTTGTGCTTTTTTACACCTTTTCCACTTCCACAATATCCTTTTTGAGGTGTGGTGACCAGAATTGTACACATTATTCCAAATGTGGTCTCACCATAGATTTATAAAGAGGCAAAATGACTCTTGCTGACTTGTTTTTGATCCCTTTCCTAATTATTCCCAGAATTGAATTAGCTCTTTTTTTTTTTTTTTGCTGCTGCTGCTGCTTGCACACTGGGCTGACAGCAGAACCCCAAAATCTGGTCTGTGGATAGTTGAAATATACATCTAAGTTAGATTCCAGAATGAAAGAAAGAGAGGATAGATATAGGAGAAAACAGGATCTTTAGCCAGTTGTTAAAGAAATTGCTTTAATAAACTGTTTAGGGCAGCTCACAATAAAATGGATAAAATAAATTAGCTAAAACAATAGCTGTGTTTGCATGGGAGGGGTTGCTGTTCTCTAAGCCAAAGGCCATTGAAGTATTCACTGTTGTGCAAAAGATTCTCAAAAGTTTTCTCCAGTACCGTAAATTGATAGTGTTGATTTTTTGGCACTCAGCCTTCCTTATGGCCCAGCACTCACAGACCTCACTGCTCAGATCATGTGTTATCTTATTACAAAATTCAGACTTAAATTGAAGGAAGTAGGGGAAAACCACAAGACCACTGAGGTACGACCGAAACAATATCCCTTGTGAATATGCAGTGAAGCGATGAATAGATTTAAGGGATTAGATCTCACCAACAGGTTGCCTGAACAATGGACAGAAAGTCGTTATATTGTATAAGAGGAAACAACAAACAATATCCCAAAGAAAAAGGATGAGGAAAATGTCTAATGAGGCTTTGCAGATAGCTGAAGAAAGAAGGAAAACAAAAGTAAAGGGAGAAAGTGAAAACTATTCTCAAACTGAATGCAGATTTCCAGAGAATAGCAAGGAAAGAGAGTAATGTCTTCTTAAATGAGCAATGCACAGAAGAAAACAAAATACTGTTTTTAATATGCTACTCCAAACATGCCAGCACACTTAGATAATTCAGCAGTGGCCACTAGATTAGAAATGATCAGTTCACATTCCAGCCACAAAGAAGGACAACGTTTAGAAGAATTGCTCTTCTTTCACACAATACCAAGGTTATGCTCGAGATCCTGCAACCTAGGCTTCAGCAATATGTGAAGCTAGAACTTTCAGAAGCTTATGAAGAGCAGAGGAATTTCAGATAAAATTGCCAACATTTGTTGTGTTTTGGAGAAAGCAGGAGATGAGAATACCTTTCTTGTCTCCTGAGGAACCTGTATGTGGGTCAAGACGTAACATGGAACAGCTGGTTGGTTCAAGAGTGGGAAAGGAGCACAACAAGGATGTATATTGTCACCCTTTTTATTTAACTTATATGCAGAATACATCGTGTGAAATGCCAGGCTGAAAGAATAAAAGGCTGGAATTAATTTTGCCAGGAGAAATATCAACAACCTCAGATACACAAGATAATATTCTGATGACAGAAAGTGAAGAGAAACTAAGGAGTCTATTGATGAGTGTGAAAGAAGAGTGTAAAGGATGTCTTGAAGCTCAACATTTTTTTAAAAAAAGACCATGGTTTTTGGTCCCATCACTTCCAAGCAAATAAAAGGAGGAGAAATCGAAATAGTGTCAGATTTTATTTTCTTGGGTTTAAGGATCACTGCCGGCCATGACTGTGCTCACAAAATTAAAAGATGCTTCTTCCTTTGGAGGAAAACTATGGCAAACCTGGACAGCACATTAAAAAGCAGTTGCACTTTGCCAGGCTGCCAGCAAAGGTCCACAAAGCCAAAGGTTTGGTTTTCCCAGTAGTAACATGTGGCTGTGGGAGTTGGCTCATAAGGAAGGCTGAGTGCCAAAGAATCAGCATTATGATTGTGGTGCTGGGGAAGACTTTCAAGCGTCCCTTGGGCAGCAAGAAGATCAAATCAGTCAATACTATAGGAAGTCAACCCCGATTGTTCATTGGAAGGACTGATACTGAAGCCAAAGCTCAAATATTTTGCCTACATAATGGGAAGACAGAACTCATTGGAAAAGATCCTGATGCTGGGAGACATTGAAAGCAGAAGGAGAAGGGGACAGCATTGATGAAATGATAGTGTCATGGAAGCAATTAACAGGAGCTTGGCCAAACCGCAGGAGGCAGAACTACTTGGCGTGCTATGGTCCACGGGGTCCTGAAGAGTCAGACATGACCTAATGACTGAAGAACCACAAAATTGTGTTTTATCTCTTAATTTCTTCAGGATCCTCTATCCGCTGAGAATTTAAATTGGTGTTTGTATTCATTTAGTTTTATACCATCCCACATCAAAAGTATTGTAGTAAAAAAACAATTGGAATAGAAGAAAAATAAAACAAAACATAATATTTAAGTTCATAAGTTCTGAGCCTATTCAGTACCTTCCTGAGTTTTCTTCCTGAGATCCCATACACACTTTCCAGTTATTTCCAGCCAGAGGCTCTTGTGACTCATGTGCTTAGAGAGAGAGGCTGGATTTGGAGGAAAGGAGCAGTTTGGAAGGTTTTTGTCTGAGTGTCTCATATTGTTCCCCAATCCTGGTTTGCAGACAGGTCATGCAAAACAAGGTCCTTCCCTCTGGAGACTGTCAGAATTGAACCTTTGAGGCTCAGCCGCAACACTGTGCCTGGGAAATATTTCAGTACTAAGGAAAGCTGAAGGATTAAGAACCCCTGCCTTTAGCAGTAACCTGCACCTCGAAGCTCGAAAGAGCACAACAAGCAGTGGGTGCTTTCTTAGATCACACAGAAGCAGAATGGGTAGGAGGTCACCACTTGGTAGTGCCCAAATTCAGAGCTATATTTGAAATACTCTTCCCTTCTGCCTGTGGAGTTCCTTTTTGTCTTCTCTGTGATTTTCAGCTGTTGTTTGCCAGCAACCTCTGATTCCTTTGTCGTGTGAACCGCACAGTTTACATTGCTGTTTTCTTCTTGCTCCTGTTTATACCAGCTGTGATGAAGGAGCTTGGTTTACCCAAGGGATCTGGGCCCCTCAGAATGTGCACTCATTCTTTCAAAGTTACAGGATGGATTTGTCTTTGATTGTGGTAGTACTTTTTGCAGATCTTCTGCCAGGGATGGGGAAGCTGGCTAGAGGCTGCTGGAGATCCTTCTCTCTTGTTCTGGTGGGAACGGGGAAGAGGGAGACCTCCCAGAGCGATTAGAGTCTCTCAGGACCACCTAGAGAGTTTCCTGGTTAACAATAAGCCTCAATATAAAACAAATTTTCAAGTTCTATGGATTTTGAGTAATTGTCTGCGTCTGGGCTATAGAAAAATAAGAAGTAATTGTTAATGTGCTATATTATTCTGTCATACTGTTATTTGTGTGAAGGTTATAAAATAAGAACTTGATTCATTTTAGCACACTGAATACAATTTCATTGTTGCTTTGTACAGGCCTGAGTAGATTTGCGGGCTGCTGTTTTGAGCTTCCTAATTTTTCTTCCACTACACTCTTTAAAAGCCTTTTTAAAAAATGTCTAGATGCATATGAATTTGTACGAATAACAAATATTTCAAATATTTGTGCACATCCCTATTCCTTGAACATTTTATGATGTTGGGGATATATAAACAAGCTATAGCACTGCAGAAAGATTTTACTCATTGTGCAAGTGAAATAAAATATTTACGTTTTTCTCTGGAGAAATTCTGAAGGATAAAAACAGCACCTAGTTTTATGATGTTAAAATCTTCATAGAACTTTATACGCTACAGAGTTAATTTTAAAATAGCACATCAAGTAGATAAGCCATTTAGTGTTTAGGAAAGCATTTTATGACAAAAAGAAGAACTTCTCACATGCAGTTGCTGATGCATTTTAGTGTTTATTAGTATTTTCCTTCTTGTGTTGGAGCACTTTTATTGGATTTCACTCAATGATAAATTAGATACAAGTGTAGTACTGCATCATGATTCTGCTTGGACAGAATAAAATTATAGTGCTGAACTTAACTGATCCCACTGGTAAAACAGACCGAAGGGTATATTTGTCTTTAAAATAGCATTGCTTGGAGCAGAACTGTAAATTAGTTTGTCTTAAATATCAAAATTGGAAGTTGAAAACAATAGCCATTATTTACTTTCAATACTGAGTTCCTCTCTTCCTCCAGAACAATGATTCCTCTTTATCCATATGGATTTTCATGGCATGTGTGTTTTTATTACTTCTTTTTGTATTGGAAACTAACATTTTCACACGTTTTCCAGTCTAGTAAGTTGACTTTGGACCAGTAGATGTGAACCATGCTGGATCATGCTAGCAGAAGCCTGCTCCAAAAGCTGTCAACACTTGGGCAGGGTATTGTGGTCCAGCTCTGGCTGCTGACTTTGAAGCAAGCGCCTAGCCCTCAAAGCTGGTGTGGAGTCTCCAAAGGGCAGGAATGAAAGGTCATGGCCTTCACAGGTTCTGGAAGGACACATTTCAATGGTAGACTGACCTTGGAGTAATTCCAAAATGGGACCCCCATGTTATTTTGGCCTATGCAGGCAGGCTGTTCAGTGATGATGAAGCATACCAGGTGGGGGCTAAGCTTTCTCCATTGTATACTACTGTGCAAAGGTAGCCCCTAAAACCCTTCTTGTCTCAGATCACAGAGAAGAATGGAAAGGGTCATTGACTCCACTGACTGCCTTATGAATTCATTCTTTTCTGAAAATATTTCACGGTATATAAAATTTTGCATTCTATTTTATTTGTTGATTTAAAAAAAAACCTTGAGGTGTCATGATACCAAACATGATACTTAATTTTTGTCATTTTTACCTAAATTTCCTGGATTTATGTTCTGTTATAAATTATTATAAATATCTCTTAAGGCTAGATCAGTTTCTGAATTTTTTGTAAGTATAAATATTGTGTATCTTTTTAAAAGTTGGAATATTAAACCAAGGCAAAACTTGGTAGAAATCTGTAAATATGGGGTGGGTAGGTTACTCTTTGATTAGCTTTTAGTTAACATTATATAATTTAAACTTGATCTTTTTCCGGCCGGTCTTCCAACGTATAGTTTATTTTATTTAATTTGAAATATTCATATATTGCTATCCATATTAGAATATAATTTTGAAGCAGTTTATAAAGAATAAAAACAGCTAAGGTGTACAATGATGACAAGGAAGAATGTTTGCATAATAGTATTCACTAACACAAGCTAATATAATAAAATAATATATATTTATTTAATTATTGTATTTATGTTCTGCCATTCACCCAAAGGTTCCAGGGCAAGTTATAATAATAAAAAGATAAAATTTAATAGTTAAAACATAATGAAAGTGCAGTGTAAAGTGCAACCTTCCCTCCACCCACTTTCCACCAGGATTACAGGGAAGCTAACCATCAAAGGCCTGGTGAAGAGACATATTTTACCCAGGTGCTGAAAAACATAGTGTTCGTGCCTGGTGAACTACTAGAAGGCTGCCCCAAAGTCTTGGGGCCTCCACAGAAAAGGCAATCTCACATGCCACAACCCCTCACATTTCTGAGGTTAGTGGAATTACAAAAGTACCCTCACTCTGTGAGCTTAAGTCACAGACAGGTCAGAATGGGAGAAGGCGTTCCTTCAGATACTCAGGACCTTAAATCAGGCTCAGTAGTGAAGTAATTACCAGTGCATTTTCTTCAAGACTGGCATGATGTGCATCAGCGAGAAATACCTGTCAGCAGCTAACTGGCACATTCTGCACTAGTTCCAGCTTTTGGAGCATCCTCAAGGGTAGCTCTACACGAAGCCCATTACAGTAGTCTAGTCTTGAGGTTACCAGACTATTGATCATTGTAGCCAAGTTGTTCTTATCCAAAAAGGCTGGAGCTGGCAAACCAGCCGGAGATGGAGATAAGTGCTTCTGGTGAGCAGTGCCGCATAAGCCTCTAGAGACAACCCTATCCAGAAGTGTTTGCCATATAACCCTTGCTTTGTCTGGATTGAATTTCAGTTTTTAAATCCATGTCCAGGCCGCCAGGCAATAATCAAGCCCTTTTAATAACTCTGATGCATAAAATAATAACATATGCAGTATATCTCTACAAGCCCTGGGAGAAGAGATATGTTTTCGTATAAATCTGGAAAAATATTATTAGTGTCTTCAAAATGATATGGGAAGAGTATTCTGTAGTCAAGGACCACTGCTGAGAAGATGCTTGCTCTACAATCAAAGGTGTTAATTATATAATCCAAACAGGCAATCCATCAGATATCCAAGATCCCAAATCATTAGAGCAGTGCTCTAATTTTGCTTTATGATTCTTGAATAAAGATGAGTTCAGTACTATGGACTGTGTCTGGTTATACTACTGCAGTTGCTCAGTATAACACCATGGTTTCATTCCTGCAAACTTTTATATAGTGCCAAACTGTGTTATAATTGTTATCTATGGAAGATGAGGTTGTTGTTATGAGGCTCAGTTGCATTTCACTGATCATCTGGAGCAGATAACTGGTTTGTAAACCGGTTTGATAACAGATAACTGGTTTGTAAACCGCAGCAATTCTTTTTTGCTGTTACTATTAATTGCAAAAAGTTTTGAGTGGTGTGTAAAGTCATTCTTAGCCAGTATTTTGATTTATTATATGTCAGGATAGGTTTTAGTGAGAGAAGATGGCTGTGAAAGCTGAACATCCATAGATTTAATGAAGCTAGTTGCTCAAAAAAATCAATGCATTTATTATTTTTGTACTTTGTATTAAATATTAGTACTCTGGTCATTTTGAGGGGCCTTTCAGAGAGGTGAATGATTTTATTTCCATGCTTCAAGTTCCAAAATAACTGTTGAGATTAATCGATTTATGTTAAAATGTAACTATTATCTTGGTGTAATCTTTCTTCTGTATTGCTGAATTGTGAGATAAATGTGATTTGCATAGTGTGGTACACAGAATATGAAATTAAAGCATTTGCCACAATGGAGGATGCATAATTTATTCATTGAATTAGCTGAATTCTTATTTTTGTTTTCAAGCTGGACCTGTGATCTGCAGAATGCTGACTTATCCTCCGACTCGAAGAGAGTTAATTGTGGGTTGTGGAATACAAATGTTCCAACAGCTGGCAGGTATTAACACCGTCATGTATGTATCACTTTTAAAAACTTTTCCTAAATAATAGAAAAGTACTTTCAAATCAGCCAAATATAAAAATAACTTTTAAACATGTGACAGACAATGTTAGCAGCAACAAACTAGAAAATATATATTTTTATTATCTTTCTTCTTAAAATCTTATTTGGAAGATGTATGTGTACCATTGTGTATATATGTGTATTAGTTTTGTTTGTGAATCTTTCCATCTCTTCTGGCAGTATCTGTGGTCTATTTACGGGCACCAAGGGTGAATTTGGAGAATGTGTGTATTACATTTGTGATGGTCATCCTCGCTTGGTGTTTTAGGCAAGTCTGGTGGTGCAGGTGGTGCACATCAGTGGACTTTTGGTGTATCACAAGAATGTTGTCAGTTCATGGGATACACATAGTCCTTTGCCCTGGGAGCACAGTCAGCAGTTGTTAGAACACTGTAACAGCAGAGTGATGGGAAGAGTCCTGATACTGCTTCCCACCACTCTCTTCACCTGCACTCTCTAGGCTTACCTTCTGACAGTGTTCCTCGTTTTGAGGAACACATAAACCTCCGTGGCTATTTCCTGTGCTCTGCAAAAAGCCCTGGGTGGAAACATTGAACCAGAGAACCAAAGTTCCCTCATTTGATGTTCTTGTCACCAGGAACAGTGGCAGGCATGTGAACATATGAGGTGCAAAAAAAGACAAATGCTGTTAGACATTTAGCAAAAAACACTGAAATCAAAGTGAACAAGAATGGCTTCCCAAAAACAATACAAAATTGGCAACCAAAATTGTTAGAGTGCCCATGGGAATGGCAGAGATGGCAAAAAGCATCTTTGCACTTACTATGAATCATTGAGTGTTTTCCCAATGTCGCTAGAAGTACCCATTAAGTACCCATTAATGGGTGCTAAATGGAGTGACAGTGGAAAAACACCCATTATCCCCTTGATGGTTGCATTCGTATCAATATTTGTTTTATTTTTACTTTTTATTAAGAACAGAAAGTAAATTATAGTAAAGGCATCATTAACAATGAACAGTGCTGACTAGACCATGAGTTTGGGCTGAAATCACTAGGTAGTTCAATCTAGTAGATTGAAATTAGGGAAATATGGAGCAGTGTTTGCATTTTAGCTAACTAAGAACACAATATTTGCTGTACTGGTGTTTGATCTACCTCATAAAATCTGGAATCCTGCTGAACTGTGGGGAAGTGAGGATGGTTGAACTTATTACTGTTGGAAATTGGGTTGCAACTCACCCAGAGATTTATTTGATGAAGTTCAGGTAATACAATAATGATCATCAAAATAGTCAACTACCCAATGTGCCCTCAGCAAATGAAGTTAAATGGGGTGTGAGACTGTTTCCTAGGTGACTGTACTATACCCAGTTCTTCAGTCTTAGTAGAGAAGCTCTTTTTGTCCTATCCTTGTGATGAATAGATTTTTAAGAACAGTTTTTGTTTGTTTTTATAGAGGACTACTCAATTTTAAAATCCATGTTTTACTGATCTTCCGAAAGAAACATTTATTGTTTGTTCGATTTTTAATGTTTCTTGTATTGTGAATTGACAAGAGAATACATAAAATTTAGGTAACCATACAGAATAATTCTTGAACCCATATTAAATTAGCTGAAATAATTTAAACCCCACTAGGATCAATGGGACACTTCAGCCATTTAGTGGATTTCATCTCAACCCAATCTATCTTAAGAATAATGAATTAATTAATATACAAAAGTCTCAAAACTTTTTCTCACTGGTTTAGCAGAGAGTAAAATAAAAAGAAATCAACATAAAAGAAGTAAATTTTAAAAATTATACTGTATAAGCAGTCAAATAACAGTCTTTGGCAGGTTTATCTATAGTTGAATGCTGAAATAGATTGTAAAATGCATGGAATAGTTGAACTCTTTCAGGTACAACAAAATTCAGAAAATAAAAATTGGAACAAGCTACGAGCAAGACTAAAATAATTGATAAATGTGGTATGATTTTGAAGCTCTTAAAGAGAAAGCTCAGCTGAGTGTAGATGCAAATATTTCTTGAAGTACTGTATACTGAAGTTCTTTTAGATTTATAGTACTCATTAGTTGCCTTTGCTTCTAAAATTACAGATGTGTTTAGATCACAAACCCCTTTACCAAATAGTAGTTTCTGCAGACTGAATGGAATAAATCTGATAGTTTGAGAACCAAAAAATGAAAGCATTCTCTTTTAATTCTAAAATAGATATGATAAATGGTTTCAAGTGAAAGTCATGTATTAAAATGTACAGTTGTGTGACTGAATTTTTCCTATACGTGTATAAATTGCTAGGCTGATAAACAGTTTATTTGCATAAAGTTGATGATACTTGTGGCACTTGCTAGTGACGTATATATTAATAATGCATTCATTTACTCTGTGTTGTATGACTGATAGTTTTAAAATATGCATCATGACCAATAGAAAACTTCAGCACATTCTGCACCATGAACATAGGGCACCATTTCATCCCCATTCTGCATGAAGCCATTGGAAAAGATTGTCAGGTGTTTTGAAGTGAAATGTCACCAGTATGCAGATGACACCCAGATACGATTCTCCATTTCATCAGTGTCAGGAGAGACTGAATATCCTGAACTAGTGTTTGGATGCAGTGATGAGCTAGACGAGGGCCAGTAAACTGAAGCTGAATCTTCACAAGAAAGAGACTCTGTAGATGGCTGGTTCTTATGTTTCAGTGGTTGGGAATTTGCCTGTTCTAGATGGGGTGGCACTCCCTTATAACAAACTGTTACTTGAATCATCAATGTCCTTAGAGACCCAAGTGACCTCAATAGCCAGGAGTGCCTCTTAACAGCTTTGTTTGATGTATTGACTACATCCATACTTGGTCTGAGATAGTCTAGGTGCTGTTATCAATGCACTGATAACCTCACATTTAAATTATTGCAAGGCAGTCTATATGGGACTACCCTTTTCCTGATCTGGAAGCTGTGCCTTATGCAGAATGCAGCAACTAGGTTGTTGAGTGGGACATTTTACCATTAAGGGGCTGGAACACCTCCCTTATGAAACCAGGCTGCAACGTTTAGGCCTCTGGAGAGACAGCATTTAAGAGGGGGCCTGATTGAAGTGTATAAAATCATGCATGGTATAGAAAAAGGTGGATAGAAAATTTCTTTTCTCTATCGCACAATACTAGAACCAGGGGGCATTCTATGAAGCTGATGGGTAGGAGCGTCGGATCCAACAAGGGGAAGTATTTCTTCATCCAGAGGGTCATCGGTTTATGGAATTTGCTGCTGGAAGAGGTGGTAACAGCTACCAGCCTAGATGGCTTTAAGGCAGGGTTAGACAAATTTATGGCCCACAGAATGGTTACTAGAATGTATGCCTAGGTATAACTTTCAGGCTGGGAGGGAAAGCAGGATGCTTCTAAGGGCCATTTGCTGGGATTTGAGAGCAGGAAAAGGTTTGTCGTCTCTGCTTGAGATGCCCATGAGCATTTGGTGGGCCACCGTGTGCGACGGGACTCTGGTGTAGGTGGGCTGTGGCCTGATCCAGCAGGGCTTCTCTTATGTTCTTATCTTGCCTATATTACGTTTGTGCTTAAGCACCAGCATTAGTTGTTAGCTACTGTGCCAGATTTGAGGTTTTATCTTTGGCATAAAAGGTTACTTAGTAAACTTCTCTTTCAGTATAAATGTGAGATCATTAAGATCTTCAGGTGTTCCCGCTGCAGATACCATGAATTCCTGAATGTCATCTTATGACTTCTGAAAGCCCTGGCCACAGACAGCTGGAAATAAGTCATGTCTTCTCTGAAATATTTTATATAATGATTTTAGTTGTTTTTAATTCTCTGTGTTCTGTAAATCTCTTCAAGGTTTTTTTGAAGAGGGTCCAAAGGATGGTAGATTTCAGTTGTTATTTAACAGTTTTTACATCAGTTGCAGCCAGAGTTCATTTTAGTTCTTTACAATATGATGATGTCTTTGAATGCTGCAGGAAGTTCATTGTGTACCAAGGTTAGCCATTGTTCTTCTCTTATTGAAAATCTCTGTCATAGATACCATAACAGGCCAAACAGGGAATTGCAGAATTAAATTTATTGGTCAGTTAGCTGGCTGTAAACATTTATTCCTTGAGGAAAGCGCTGCCCACAGACAGCTGGAAATAAGAATTACAGGCTAGACCAACAGGTTCTAACCTTTTCTTCACCATATACCCCCTTCAAATACCCCCTTTCATTGCCACGGAGCACCAGTATCTTCAAAAAATGCCACACCGTTAAGTGCAGCCACTCTGGAACTACTTTCATTTTTATGTCCCCAATCCCTGCCCCTAGGCTGCCCCACGCTGCCCCTGGACCACCCTTACCCCATCCCTAGACTGCCCCTGCCTTAATGTTTCTTCAAGCCTTGATGGACCCCTTGTGAGGCCTTCACAGACTCCTGGGTCGGGTGGGGGTTCAGTGGGCTACAGGTTAGGAACCCAGGGCCTACACTATTGATATGTCAGGGTTGTGGAACCAATATGATGTTTGTGTGAGTAGGTCTAGAAAAGGTGAGATAAGGAAAAGAAAAGATTCATTCAAGTTGATTTTAACTTTGATAGGAAGTTTCTGTTTGGTTGTGAAATTCAGTGGGCAACTTTGGGCAATTCATCGCTGTTCTGAAAATAAACCAGAAAGTTGAAGACTGGAGAAGTAAGCAAATTAACATATGAAATGACTTGATGTGTGGTGAGATTTTTGGGAATAGTGTCATCTGAGTTCACTCTGGTGGCATTCAGATCTTGCTTTGGCACTTTGATGTGTAAGAAGCTTTGAATAAAGCAGCAGTAACATTTGGAGCATTACGTTGGGCAAAATCATCAAGTAGTATTAAAACTTTTGGAAGATTGAATATTTTGACTGATGGCTAGTCATTTATTCTTTTTGCTTCTCTGCCAGATCTGTCAAGCCAATAAAACTGGCAATGTTGGCTTGTATTTGATAACATTTGGGGATATCAGTGACATTAAGTCTATTTTAGGAGCTAAATTGCGTTTAGCTGTTTGACATAAAAGGCAAAACATTCCAAGAATTAGCTGGGGTTGATCCTTACTTTTAACATTATAATTCCATGCCCGTAGTAGAAAATTAGAATTATTGCATTTATAAGCCTAAATTATTCTGGAAGCTAATTTAAATTAAATCTGCTTATTTTAGATCACCTATTTTAAATATTAGTCACCTCTTATTTGTTACATTCTGGATATTATTTTACAGATTTGAAGGGCTATTGAAAGATGCTTTAGGGAGGTAAATGTAAAAGAATTTGTTGTAGAGTAATGCGTCTTTTTGACATCAGTGGATTATTCTCTAATTTGGTTTTGAAGACATTTGTGTGATGCTAAAAAGCTCTTTCAAAGTCCAGCCTGTTCTTCTGTTTGATCCTTGCTGGATGTCACAGTATTGCTTGATTTCAGCTTGTTGCCTTGGTAATAACTATGATGTCACAAATTCAATATTATAACTTCCCTGCAGGATTAAAAGGAAGGGGAAAAAACCCAAAGGCTTTTTGTTGTAGTACTGCACACAGCTTCGGTAATGATCAAATAGAATAAAACAAAGCTTTATTTTTTTTTTCAACTGCTGTGGTTGGAAACCCATAAATCATCTTTTAAGAAATTAGATATGCATTCATAAAGACTTCTTTTCCCTTATACGCCTCCTTCAAGTTGCTTTAGATATCCCTCCCCGTTCTCCCACTGATCAAATACAGTACTCCATTATCTGTTGCAAGAGCAGCAAACAGGTTCATGTTAAGTATCCAATATTTTAAGTGCATCTTTGATGTAACTGATACCACTGTCGGATATGTAAATGCACAGCATGTTTGGGTGGGCTTGATTTTTACGCGGTTTCAGGTAGGAGTCCTTTGCTCACATTTAAGAGGTTTGCTGTAAATGATCTTAATATAGGAAGAGGTGTGCTGTTTGTTATTTAGCTTTATATGAAATCTTCTGAAAGTTGGCCAGAGTGATTAAAAAAAAAAGGCTGTCAAGAATTTTAGTTCAATTCCTGTGTGACGTTCTGCTTATGTTATTCCAGCAAAGAGCATCATGTCTTGCCTGCTGTGAACTTCAGTGTTTTTTTTTTTTTGAAAGTGGAAGAACAGGCTCTGCAGGTGATATGTCTAGGTAACAAAACTGTTGGAAATTAACAAGGAAGAATGGTGCACAGAGGTGAAATAAGTGGGTTGCTCTCAATTAAAAAGAGACATGTTTGTTGTTTTTCTCTGTGATGTCTTTTGAAAATAAACTCTTCTGTCTTACTATGCCATGCTTTCTAGAAGGAGGATGTGACGGCTATCTGTCTTTTGTAGACTCTGGGCACGTCACCATGCTGAAAATATTCAGAAATTATTCCGAGTCCACCTTGGGAGCGTCTCCCTGCAAAGCCCTAATATGGGCTACATGCGAGACAATACGTGTTAAAAAAACAACAACCACTTAACAAGTGTACTACATCCAAAATAAGGGGCTAGCACATATTGTCCTGGGGTCATGTAGATCCTCCCGGGTTATTTGGGCCGGAGCTTGATGGCCACAGTATTAGCGGGCGTGGTTTCGCCTCTGCTCCTTGTTCCCGCTGTGCGTGCTGTGATCAGACCCTGGCAATCTGTTGATTGTTAAGCCACATAATAGTAGTGAAATTAAAAGGCTTTTCCAGCCTTCTTGATTGGTTGATCTGAAAGTGATTGAGACAAGTTGACCTGAATTGGGAGAAAATTTTGAGCCAGTTGCGAGTGGGGGGTGCCCACTATCATGCCCATGTGCGCACCTCTGCTAATTTGTGATGGCCAAGGAAGGGAATGATCTGCTTTTAGTTATGCTTTTAACTAACTTTTGGTTATGCTTTTAACTGTGGCGACCAAGGAAAGGAATGATCTTTGTGTTCGTGGAGGTGTTTGCTGTCATCGCTGCAGTGGGCGGGATGGGTTATGGTGATGTCAACCTGGCTTCCTATCAGGGGAGAGGGTGGGTGGGGAGAAAAAGATGTGGGTTCACGCTGTGGCTTCCATGGGGACAGGCACATCTGATTTGAATCCGCGTTGCCCCAAACCACATGGGGACGCTTTATTGCAAGTTACAACGCAGATTTTTATTACATGCGTCACAAGTGAAGCAACCGGCTTCCGTGGGGATGCGCCCATAAAGGATATACCAAACAGCAGTTTGTTGAACATGAGCTACTCAAAAGATGGTGAGCTTCTGAACAGTTGAGGCTTGGAGGAGCCCAGGGAGGGGGCAGGGAGAGCAGTATCTCTGTGAGCCATGCAATGACATAATTGCTGGCACAGCCTGTCCTGCTCTCCCCCCCCCCCAGGTTGCTGTGCCACCTGGGAAAGGGAATCCAGAGACCCCCATAAATTCTGCTTTAAATTTCTTGGATGCACCCTTCACTCCACTTCCTCTACCCCACTTCTCTGACATGTATGGAGCTATAGGGTGGAATTCAAATGCTCCTTAATAAAGGCGAGGCTCTAACTTCTTATATATCAGGATGAAGAATTTTAATTTATTTTAATTGGCCTTTTAAATTCAAATTGGACCAGAACACAAGCTTTTTATAAGATATCAGGTTTTCCATAAAGTTTTCTATCGATACTTTTTAAGAAAGCAGAAAATGATAGTGATAGACATACAATTCCAGTGTCTTTGAACGCTCCTAATAATAAAGCTAAATGTTCACCCAAAGTATAATAGAGAACAATGCTGCTTTTTAGCATTTTCTATTTCTAGTATCCTAATCAAGGTGGTGTCTGTAGCGTTTCAGTACATTCTGTGAGAACTATAATGAGACTAATGCATTTTGAAGTACACTGTTATTTAAACATAAAAATGAGGGAAAGCTTTATTTTAGCACAAAAACTGAATTCCAGAGCACCTGTTCAGTGGTATGCTTTACTGTTTTACCCATGACATTCAAAGGCTTATGTCCATTGGCCTAATAAAGTCATTTTACTCATCAATCCTTCTTCTGAAACAGAAGTAGCAGTACCTCTTTGTACTGCACCTGTATGTATTTTGTGAATGCCAACTCAGATAAGTAGATAAAGGATACATTCCCATTTAAGATTTAAAGAGCTTTGCATTCGTTTTCAAAGCTGTCCGTTCCCAAACTATAGGAGGAATCTACAGTTTTTGAGGATGAAAGGTCCTGGAACATGGATTATCTATATCTGAATCAAAACTCTAGCTGCCGGATTTACAAATAATCCTCGATATTTGTCAGTGGGAACACAAGTATTTTTTTTGAAGGTGTGGAAGCATGATTTAGGGGCGTTCACTTCACTTTCCCCTGGGCCAGTGGTAAGCCAGACCTTCCCCGTCCGTTCCCCCAGCTGTTTGCTAATGAGATCTGGCTCCGTCTCCCCTTTCAGTTCTAAAGAAGGAGGGTGAGAGGAATCCTTTTTTGGCTGCCACCTGAAGCTCACATTGGGAGCTTCCCTCCTCGAGGTTGCAAAAGTGTGTCAGCTCTTCAAGGGCTTCCTACTTTCTGCTTATCAGATCCAGTGATAAGCTGTGATTTCCTCCCCTTTTTTCCCTCTCTCCATTACGGGCTTGGCTGAAAGTGAGCAGCTTGCAATGTAACCAGATCAGACAATACATTGTAATGAGTTATTAGAGCATAGCCCCAGGAGAGTCTGATTTTACTTAGGCAGGGATTAGAAAGACTTTAAAATGCCTGCCATTTTGCAGTTTGCTGATGATGCACAGACCTGGAGCCTACTTTGTCTCTCCGATTGGCAAAGAGGGACTCTTCTGCCACCATCAAGACTTTGAAGTTTCCGTCCTGCTACCCCCCCTTTCCTTCCTTCTACCCACACCTTTTGCCTCTCTGCTTCCCCTTGGCGATCCCCAATTTTGCAGAGAGGAAACTTTGGAGTAGAGGTGTGCACAGAGCCATTTTTCCATGTTCTATTCAAGTTGAATAGAATGTGGGAAAATTCGGCTTTGGCTGAACACCCGCCCACCCAGATGTGAGGGTATTCTATCAAATATCCGTGCCTGGAACAAATAAACCTTCCCCCACCCCTCCTTTCCAACCCCTTCCCCCCACCCCCTCCCCACTTGCCTTACCTCCTCGCCATTGCCATCCGTACCGCCTTCCCTGCGTTGCCACTGCCACTACCATCACAAACCTCTTGCAGGGGCCCCTGGAATTGCAAGCAGGCTTCCTGGGAGGTAAATACAGGCCTTCCGGTAAAAACGGAAGGCCTGTATTTAGCTGCCAAGAAGCCTTTTGCAGTTCCAGAGGGCCCTGGAAGAGGCCCCCGCCACCACCGGAGCATGCTCCCCAGGTAAATGGGCCCTGGGGAGGGAGGCTGGAGCACCTCAGCAAATCTCAGAAGCTGGACATATTCATCCGGATTCTGAATGCACAAATAATTTGTGCACATCCCTACTTTGAAGGTTTCCATCCTGCTGCCCCCCTCTTTCCTTCCCTCCACCCAGCCTTTTGCCTCCCTGTCTGCTTCCCCATGGCAATCTGAATCAGGTTTGTTTGTTTGTTTGTTTACATTTCTATCCCGCCCATACCCGAAGGTCTCTGGGCGGGTTACAACAGGTAAAAATAAATTAAAACAAGATACAAATTGAGAGCAAATACAGATTAAAATGAAATACAAATAAAACAAGATGCCCACTTAAAAACATCTTAAGATTCAACAAATTTAAAACCGTGCACACCGTAGTGCATTAAAATGATGCCATTATAGCTGGGGAGGGAAAATAAATCCTTAATCAAAGGCCAAGGTAAACAGGTGTGTCTTTAAGGCCCTCCTAAATAAATATAAGGAGGGGGCATGGCGCATCTCGAGGGGGAGGCCATTCCACAATCTTGGGGCCACTGCAGAAAAAGCTCACTCCCGGGTGCCCACCAGCCTCACTACCGAAGGTGGCGGGACAACCAGGAGGGCCTCATTATTGGATCTTAAGCCACGGGCAGGTCAGTATGGGAGAAGGCGTTCCTTTAGATATTTGGGGCCCAAGTCATTTAGGGCTTTATAAGTTAAAGTTAACACCTTGAATTGGGCCCGGTAGTAAATTGGCAGCCAGTGCAATTCTTTTAATACTGGAGTAATGTGTGTCCAGTTAGTTGTACCAGTCAGCACTCTAGCTGCTGCATTTTGCACTAACTGCAACTTCCGGACCGTCTTCAAGGGCAGCCCCATGTAGAGCGCATTACAATAGTCCAATCTAGAGGTTACCAGAGCATGGGTAACTGTGGCCAAGTCATCTCTATCCAAAATAGGCTTCAGTTGGCGCACCGGCCGTAGATGGGAGTAGGCACTCCTGGCCACATCCTCCACCTGAGCTTCCAGTGTTAGTGTGGAGTCCAGGAGCACCCCCAAATTACGCACCTGTCCCTTCCAGGGCATAACAACCCCATCGAGAACAGGGTGTCTCCCAACTACACGGACCCAAGATCCTGTAACACACAGCACCTCTGTCTTGTCTGGATTCAGCTTCAATTTATTGGCCCTCATCCAGCCCATTGCTGCCTCCAGACACCTGTCAAGCACTTCAACAGCCTCTCCTGATTCAGATGGTACAGAGAGATAGAGCTGGGTATCATCTGCATACTGATGACACCTCACTCCAAAACTCCTGATGACCTCTCCCAGCGGCTTCATGTAGATGTTCAAAAGCATGGGAGATAAGATCGACCCCTGAGGAACCCCACATTTGAGCTCCCAGTCCCCATCCCCCACAGACACTATCTGGGATCGGCTTTGGAGATAAGAGCGGAACCAGTGCCAAGCATTGCCTCCAACTCCTAAACTCCGTAGCCTTTCCAGAAGGATACCATGGTCAATGGTATCAAAAGCCGCTGAGAGGTCCAGGAGAACCAACAGAGTGGCATTTCCCTTGTCTCTCTCCCAGAGTAGGTCATCAACCAGGGCGACCAAGACGGTTTCTGTGCCATGACCGGGCCTGAAGCCAGATTGAAATGGGTCTAGATAATCAGCTTCTTCCAAACATGCCTGCAGTTGAACAGCGACAGCCCTCTCTAGAACTTTGCCCAGATAAGGTATGTTAGCCACCGGGCGATAGTTGTTCAAATCTTCTGGATCCAGGGAGGCTCTCTTCAGGAGGGGGCGCACCATAGCCTGTTCAGGGCTGGTGGAACCACTCCATCCCTCAGAGAGGCATTTACTACTCCCTGGATCCACCCGGTCATACCCTGCCGGCTGGATTTTATCAGCCAGGAAGGGCAAGGATCCAGAGAGCACGTCGTCGGCCGCACCCCCACAAGTAGTTTGTCCACATCCTCAGGCCGCAATAATTGAAACTGATCCAAGCAAACTGGACCAGACAGTTCTCTGGACACCTCATCTGGACTATAACCAATTGTGACATCTAATCCGCTACGAATCTGAGCGACTTTGTCCTCAAAGTGCTTTGCAAATTTGTCACAGCAGATCTTACTTGGCCCTGGCTCATGTTTCTTTTAGCTCGGTTTCATAAGGCCATTTACTACTCTAAAGAGTTCTGCTGGACGGCTACTCGAGGACGCAATGGTGGCGGAGAAAAATCTCTTTTTCGCCGCCATCACCGCCACATGGTAGGCACGATAGTGTGCTCTGACCTGTGTTCGGTCAGATTCATTGCCGGATTTACGCCACCTGCACTCTAGCCGTCGGCCTTCCTGTTTCATAGCCCGCAGCTCCATGGAATACCAAGGAGCTCTACAGGCTCTACAAGCATGCCGAGGACACTTGGGAGCGTTCATGTCAATAGCCCTGCTCATCTCCTGATTCCAGAGAGAAACCAGGGCTTCGACAGGAGCACCAGTCATGCCAACCGGAAAATCCCCCAAAGCATTCAGGAATCGCTCGGATTCCATAAGTCTCTGAGGGCGGACCATCTCAATGGGTCCCACTTCCCCACAGAGGGGAGCTGCCGTTACAAGTCCAAACCTCACCAGTGAATGATCCGTCCATGACAACGGGTGGACAACCAACCCTCCTATCAACGGATATTCACCAGTCCGCTCTGAGGCCTGCCACATGCGTCGGGTCATATACAAACTGAGACAGCCCCATGGTTGTCATGGAGGCCAAGAAGAACTGAGCTGGTCCACTAAGCGCAGCCTCAGCATGGATGTTGAAATCCCCCAACACCACTGTGGCAGGGGGTTCCAACACCACATCCAAGACTACCTCAGCCAGCTCAGATAGGGAGGATGCTGGGCAGTGGGGTGAGCGGTACACCAGCAGCATCCCTATTCTGTCTCTCTGGCCCAACAAAAGAAACAGGCCCTCAACCCCCGTCACAGAGTGAATTGGCTGTCTGGTGAGAGAGATGGAAGTCCGGTGGACTACAGCAACACCCCCTCCCCTCCCCCCTGGTCTAGGACAGTGTTGTATAGGAGGTGGGGCTCCAATCCCGCCCAGGGTATGATGGAAAAGAGGGGGGGAGGGGGTTTCTCCTCTGCAAATCTGCATCACAAGCTGCCATTGGGAACGAGAAATTTTGGATCTCACTGCTGATTTAAAAAACAAGATTAAAACCCAGAGTAAATGGTGCAGTGGAAACAAGCCCAAAGAGAGTTATGGAGAAGGGAATATAGTTCCTTAATCGTTATCAAATCTATCTAACAAATCAACGATACAAGTGTTCTTGAAGCACCTAAAAATGCTAAAATGCTAAAAAAATACTGCCAGTATGGTTGTTATATGGTTCCTAACCAATTAATCAAGCCATAGTGGTTATCTTTATTCCCAAAAGTATAACCTATTTTATAACACCGTATTATATTATGTGATTTTGGTTATGCTTGGATGCTAAAATGCTGTTTCCTCTTATGTAACATGGACCTGCTGTTCAAAAGTGTTGATAGCTTCTGGTTGCCTTTGACTGATTTGCATAATTATGTAGTTTCCTAACAGGACCACAGTGTTGTGCAAGTGATATATGTGCTTGGTATTCATCCAAGATGACTTATGATTTTGCAAAGTATAAAATTCTTATTCTTTAAATTTGTTATCTCTTTGGAGTCTTAAGCCAACCCCCTCCCCTATGAAATGACACAATCCCATCAGGGACCCGATCACTGAGAGGCTCTGCCTCCTGTGGAATGCCATGTCTGAGATCAGGCCTTGGAGCTGGCACTGGTGAGAATATGGTGCTGGAGACCACTTACATGCTGACAGCAGGGGTGATCCACCCAGCAAGTGACCATTTTGGACTCAGAAATGGGCTGTTGCTGGACACCCAGTATTCTGAGGCTGGCAATGTTTGTTCCTGCCTCAAGTTGTGCCAGGATGAACTGACATAATGCAGACAGCTTTGATGCCAATGGCTACTGTGTTCTTGTCCTGGGTAGGGGTGTGCATGGAGTGAATTTCTGTATTCTATTTGAGGTGAATAGAGTGTGGAAATATTTGTCTCCAGCCGAATACCTCCCCCCCCCACACACGGATGTGAGGGTATTTGTATCTGTGCACAAATATTCCACGAATAAATCCCATTCCCCCACCCATCCCCACTTACCTCACCTACCTCAGTTTGCTGCTGTCACTGCCACTGCTAAAAGTAAGGGGACTCTGGGGAGGCTGGAGAGAGTGCTTGGGCGGCGCTCTGGGCCGCTTCCCGGGTCTTCTGGAAGGCCAGAAGGCTTTCCGAAAGCTAGAAACAGGGCCTGGGTGTTTTGCCAAGGTCACTTAGTACCCACTTTAGCACCCATTAGGGACCCATCTGGGTGAGAGCGGGATGACCCCATTTCCACCATGGCACCCATTAGGAACACATTTGTTTCCATCACACCTCAGGAAATCCGGATCATATGGGTACTTTTTGGCTTTTAATCCGGATTAATGGGGTCTACAAAGGGGTCTTCAGCCAGAAAATCCAGATTAAAGGGAGCCTGTTTTCACGCTAGTTTGGCAATGGGGTCTAGAGGAGGCTAGGGGGGGAGGGGGCACCCTTGGGGAGGAGCCCCAAAACCTAAGCTTTGAAGTCGTTTTGAAGCCTGTGCAAAATAGCTCCAGAGCGTCTTTGAAGTCTGTGCTGATCTTCAGAGTGAACTCCGAAGTGACTCCGAAGTCACTTCAGAGTCACTTCAAAGTTTGCCCCGAAGATCAGCACAGACTTCAAAGATGCTCCAGAGCTATTTTGCACAGACTTTGAAGTGACTTCGAAATGACTTTTATTATCTTAAAATATAAATTACATCTTACTATATGTTTGTGAGTACTTTGAAAAGCATAAAGTCACAAGGAGTCACCAGAGTTTTGTCAACAACTTTCAGACTAACGTGATTCGCCTCTCCTTCCCTGTCTTTTAGTTAAGAGTGGCTAGCTTGGTACTCCAAGGGAATCCTGCTTGTGTACACCTAGATCACAGTAAATAATGTTTTGAAGTTTCTAACAGTGTCCTTGTGGACGAGATGGCAATGTGTTGGGTTTTCAGTATATGGATTGGGAAGACAAACCTGGAATGGAAGCAATTTGATGGAATCATCACAAACCACAGTGATGTTACGTTTGCATTGTACTAAAACGATGTCACTAATAGGGGCTCATTTCTGTATGCTATGGCCCTTATTGGCTGAAATGTGTTCAAATATTCTAATGTTTTCAATCTTGCATGTTTATTCCAAAGTTGTGGTTATATAAGTAATGAGCACTTGAGCCTGTCAACCAGAAATAGATGGAATGATAAATCAGTGTATCGAAAATTAAGCAGTCTGGGACAATTGGCAAGGTTCTGTATGTTAGCTGTTCTACCCCAAAGCTTTAACAAGTTAAAACCTGGAATTTTGTGGCTGCCAAACATTTTCTTTATAGGTTCTCATAATCACTGAATAATTTACTAAGACAGATGGAGAAGAAGCAAACACTTTAAATTTTTGCATAACAGGAGGACATGCTGCCAAATGATTACTGAAATGGCATGCCCTTTTAGGATGTCTATGCTGTGAAGTGCTCCAACTATTCTGGTGTATTTGTCTCAGTGAATTTCTATTGCTTTGATGAGTTTGGGGAAAAAACAGAATTGGATGAATATTCATTGTTAGTGGGTGAAGTCAAATATTTATGGAGTGGGAATGGATTTACTTTAAATGGAAGCAGGAAGAAGCACTGTTTAATGAGACAACTTGGCTTCCTTTGGCAACTTAAAAATGTTCATTTTGAGAATTGGGATAAAATGTCCCATCGACACAGTGCAACATTCCCAGGGCAATTACTGTCATTTGAGGGAGACAAAATGACTAGTTCATTAACGAAGGTGTGTTTAAAAAAAGGGGGGGGGAAGAGGAACACAATCATTTAAAAGTTAATTATCAATCCTGATTTACATATTCAAGTTTTGCCCTACTAGTTACTGGTGTTTTCATTACACAGGAAGCAGAGTTGCTCAACCTGATTATAGTTTTAAAAAAGTGAAAGCTACTTGTTGTCCAAAACATACAAAGTTGCTTGTCCATGATAGGTAACAAATTGTATTCTGAATGTTAGATAATATCCCTTTACAGAAATTGTGTTGAGATAGATACACATAGTTATTAAGCATTCTTTACTCCTGGGGGTTCAGTGAACTGCTCCTGGATAGAACCAGGGTTCTGGGCAATTACAAGGAAGAAATTAATGTTCAGATCCCCATCCTTTCCAAGCATTGATAAGGAGACTTTGAATGAAGTTTGCTATAGAAAAAGTGGGTTAGATTGGAGATGCACTCCAGTAAAGGTTGTTGTGATTTAAGGGGGGCTCACAGTGACTTTTCTAATTCAGCATCTACCACTGTTCTGAAGACCCCAAAATCTTTGTGAACAATTTTTGAGGCCTGTTTTATGAAAAAGGTGAATTGGTAAAAATTACTCCCCCACTTTCTATTCAACTCATGTCATCATTGCTGTGAGTCAGTTCACTTTGTCAAAGGACCCTTCACAAATGAGGATCAAATGAGATTAAAGCAGTACTCCTACTTTAAAAAGTTAGAAGTCTTGAGGTTCCAGTTAAATCAAAATGAAACATTCAAGAAATAGCAAGGATGCAGTGTGGAACAAAATTTAATCCATACACATTATACAGCTTCTCCTCACCACTTTCAGGCACTGCTGTTCTTTTAGCATGTTGGTTTTTAATGTTGTAACCAGCTCTGAGACGGATATATAGCAGGATAAAAATACAAATAAAGAAATGCCTAGAGTGCTATCATGATGCATTGAAGGTGAGATGATCTGCATTTAATTACAATATAGTTTAAACCCACTCAGAGATGCTGTTTTTCCCTGCAACAATTATTATTTTTTGTTTCAAACATCACTTTTATGAATAAAATCAGTGACCACAAAGATTGACTATTGTGCATTTATAATTATACATGTAATTAGCTTTGCACAATTTGTCAGAGTTTAATGAAAAAATGCCAGTGATCCCAGAAACTATCCAATTTAGATTGCTTTAATTAAGCAGTCCCAGAGGCTTAGATGTGTGGTTTTAAAAAGTTAAGTTATGCAAAGTAAACATTCCTGATGTAGAACATTTAATTAAAAGTTGAAAAAGAAGAGAATAATGAGAAAGGATCTATGTATAAACTAATATTTGACGTGTTGCCAGAATTTTAAATATATTCACTAGGCTACTCAACAATCATTTTGTTCAAGAAGATGGTTTCATTAGAGGAACAGATCTGTATGCAGATAAGACAGTGTGTTAATGCATTTTCATAAGGCAGAGACCTTTTGTGTACTTTTCCCTGTTTTTGGATATATGGATTTGAGACAATGACATAACAAAGACTAGGTAGTTAATGAGTGTATTGTAGCAACAAGTATATCAATGGAAACTGGAATTGATGCCCTTGTACCACATCCACGCTGGAGAGACAGGCAGGATACCTCTAAAAGCCATTTGTAGGGAGTGTAGAGCAGGTGAAAGTTTTGTATTTATCTTCAGCTTTATAATGCTCAGAAGCAATTGGTGGGCCACTGTGTGAGACAGAATGCTGGGCTACATGGGCTGTGACCTGATCCAGTAGGGCTCCTCTTATGTGCTTAATTTTAAATGACTTTGAATGAAGTATGGTGTTTATGACTGAATAATATAGTGTTTATGACTGAATAACATCTTTCATGAATCTAGGTGCCCTTCAGAGGATGTATGGCAGAAATACTATTAAAAGGCAAGTTCCCGAGAACACTCCAAAAATGATATCCATTTGACTCTTATATTCTAAAATTAAACAACCTTAAGGATATATTGGCTGAATTTCCACTTAACCTGTTTGGAATGGTCTCCAGAGACCATCCCAGGCTGATTAATATCAGGAATGGTTGGAGCATTTTGCATTCTGGTTGGAGGAATATTCCAGCACCAGTGGGCACGCAAATAGCTGCCTGCCTGGTATGCTCCAGACTTTGTGTCCAGACATCACACACCCCAGAATGCAATGCCCAGGATAGCTCATGGGCAGCTTTCAATCTTTCCACAGCAGGCAAGGTTTGGGCGTGACTCAGGATGTCCCAGGGACAGCTGCAGTGGGTTGCATTGTGGACAACACATTCCTACAATCCATCTGAGAATGTCTTCAGGGCAAGTGCAGAAAGGCCAATGGATTACTTTCTGGCATACGCAATCTTGAAGTAATGACAGAGTTGTGGTTGGGCATGTGCAATACTGCTTATGAAAATAGAAGTCATCTAGGCATTGCAATATTTTTGCCTGGGTATTGTGCTTGATTTTTTTTTCCTTTAGTGTATTATGCCTCTTCTATAATTATTGAGAAAGTTTTGAAAAGAAGTTTCTTTTATCATGTAGAAGATTCCAAAATATAGTGTAGCACAAATAAGCATTATACACTTGTACACTTGGCTTTTCTTTCTCCTGCTCATATGAAAGGACAAGTCTATATCTGAGACTAGTTACATTTTCTTGCTGCCAACTATTTTTCTGTGTCCATGAGAGAAGGGCTAACAGATTTGCTTAATAAAATGAGAACTTTACATCATGATTGCAGAGTTAGTAGAAGATATGTTTGTTCATTGCCAACTCTTTTATTTCATTTCTTTCTGGAGCCTGAATTATTTGCTGGAGCACCACTTAAACATAATTTGGCTTCATTCTAAGTGTTTTTCCCAAGGGCAATGCTATGAAACTCTAGGCACAGTAAGGCCCTCTGTCCCTCAGAAACACAGCCAGAACAAAGGAATTGTCCACAAACTTCTTAGGTTTTCAAAGGCTTTACTGGTTACAAACACAAAATAAACATGAACTTGAACTCTTCAGTAAAAGTCTCTTAAATGCTTGCCTTTGCGTTGTTCTGTATAGACTGATTCCTATTATTTATGGACAAATTCCTGTTTCTATTGTCAAAGGAAACTGCTCTCTTCAGGTCTGACTTGGTTGAAATCTTACCACACACACTCATAAGAACTGACTAGAGAAGCAGTATATGAGACCCTGGATTTTTCCCAAAGTTCTTTTCTTTCTTAAAGGTGTAGATCTCAATTTTTCCTCATGCACTAATGCATAGAAAAGTCTATTATAACCTTTACTAAATATATGTCTCAGAACATCAAAGATGCTCTGAAGACATGACACTAATCCCCCCAGCTGATATGTTTAGGTTTCCTGTGCAATTTTTCCTAGTTTGCATATTAAAGAAAAATTATATTTGTGTTTTGCATTGAGAACAAGTACTTAGCACTATCACACCTCGAAGAGGAGAAATTACTTTGATAAAAAGTGGCTCTGTACAGAGAACTCTTAGTGTTTAATCATGATGACAAATTCTATGCACCCATTAGAGTCAACTTTATTAATAATCAAATTGTAAAACATGGCAGTGCTCTTTTAAAGACATTCTGAAGTGATATCCTGCCAAAGATAAAAGATAATGGAGCCAAGAAACAGAGCATGATAACATAGCTGAAACTGAAACCGTACAGTATTTGGAGTTTTGGGATACAAGTTTCGTATCTTGATAAATTAAAATCTAAATTACAATTCACTAGTACTTAAAAGGTTGGAGTTCCGCTTCTCTTTTGCATACAGTGAAATAGAAATGAATAGTACAATTGCTTTGAATTGTAATTTGAGAGAAGTTGTGGCTTTAGCATAGGTGAGCCAACTTAACAGATGAAAATGCCAAAGGTAAACCAGTAAATACTCAAGCTACTAGGTAATAAAGCCCATCCATTGAACATGAGATCCATTAAATTGAATGGTCATAGTGCAAGAACACAAAGAAGCTTATGGAGAATAGCATTTTGTTTGAGATCTAAAAACAGGTGTGTGTGTTTTCTTTACAGAGAATGAATTGTAGTTTATGATCCAAATATAATTCAATACTGTTAGATTGGTTTGAACTCTTTTTTTAAAAAATACACTCTTATCTAAGAAGCCCCTTCTTTTGGCCTCAGTCTACCAGACTAAACAGTTCTTATAATATGGCCAGCAAAGTCATGTACCATACAATGAGATAGATATGTGAAATCCTTTTTTGAATTCTCAGAACAACCAGGCCCAATAGAAACCTTTTCTGGTATACTTAGCTGTGGTGATGCACCTTTAACCTGGTAGGTTTGGTGGGGTGAGTAGCCTTCACCTGGATGTACCTAAGCCTTGGGTCATTTGAACCTAAAAAGATGAAGGAAAGCCCTGTTGCAAGATGACTTTCTAGCTCAACGGTGTGTTCTCACAGGCTGTCAGACCTAGCCCAGCAGTTTTGCATATGGCATCTGTCTACTTCTTTTATAAGTTATGTCAAAACAGGTATTCATTATTAGCGTATTCCAGGATGAGATGTAAAGGTTTTTCAGTGTATAACTAACTACAAAGATTTTTAAAAAGTTTAGCTAAGTTTGGGGAAATGCTAGTTCTCGGACGGATTCCGCATACTACGGATGGGTAATATCTAGGTGTATTACTGGCAGACGACCGCTAGATGGCTTAATTTTAGGAGTATAAGACCCCCGGTCCCGTCATCCTCTCCAGTCTTTCTACGGTCGTTAACTAGGCAGACGCATCGCTTTGGAAAGACCTGGTGCCACGCACCAGTATTCAGAACGACAATGTCCTCAGCTCTATCCGCTTCGGAACAGGACGGGGGTGAGCCACCTTTACAGGGAGTCCCAGTGGGTGGGAGTTACCCTGGTGAATCCTAATCTGTTGGCCCCCCCATTTTTAGGCGCGCTCCCGCTAACCGCCCCTGACCACCCCCTTTGGCGATCTGAGGACGAAGAGTCCGATTTCTACGGGTTTTTACCCACGGCGTCCGATCGGGGTGTCCATCGGGCCTCTCTCCCCGCAGTGGGAGATGAGTCCCGGACATTTTCCTCCCGCCCCGCGCCACTGCGCACAGGTAAGCGCCGGGAAAATAGCCCCCCCCCCCTTCATTAGCTCGGAGGGGGATAGGAAGGAGGTTTTCGGAGCCCTTAACTGACGCCTTCCCCGGTGTGTTTTTCCCTTCTATAGATTCACAGTCCCCTGATGGGGATTCTTCTCCCTCCCAAGCCCTACGGGAGATTGAATCAGCAAGAGCAGCCGCCCTTGCTACCCTTACCAGGCAGCCGGCGCCCGTCCCAAAGCCTAAGAAAGTGCGCCACGCCGCGCCTGAAGAAGTCCCCGCGTGTGACGCAGTTACACAGTGGGGCTCGCACGGACGCCGCAGCCAGTCTCCTGGAGCGGAAGTAGTCCCGGCACAGAGGGGAAGCCGTGGCCGCCACCATAGAGCAAGGCGCAGCATGAGGGAAGAGGATCCCTCCGCGGAGGCGTCCAGGATTCCCCAAGCCCGCGAAAAACGGCGCCAAACTAAGAGACGGAGGCGCGGAAAGAAACGCTCCCGCAGCCCTTCCTCCTCAGAAACAGAGAAAAGGGACCACCTGGCTATCCTCCTGGATCTTGCCCGCACCATTGCTCAAGGGGGGGCTAAAAAGAAGAAAAGGCGCAGATCACCCACTCCACCTTCTTCCTCATCCTCTTCTTCTTCGGATTCCCCCCCGCCCCCCCCCTAAGAGAAGCAGGAAAAGGCACCATACCTCTGCTGCTGCTGGCTCCGCTGAGCAAGGGGAAGTTACACAGCGCTCTTCTGAAAATATTGTGCAGTATACCCCCTCCACACAGCGCTCTTCTGAAAATAATCCTTCATGTGCCCCCCCTATACAGCGCTCTTCTGAAAATGATCCTACCTCTGGCAGGTCCCTCACACAGCGCTCTTCTGAAAATGATCCTACCTCTGGCAGGTCCCTCACACAGCGCTCTTCTGAATATCCAACCAAGAGGCTTGTTCAACCCACTCAGCGCTCTTCTGATATATTGGCTGACAGCTCCCTTCAAGACTCTGGAACTGCTCTGCCTATCCAACCCACTATATCTTACCTGGAATCTAATGTGATTGTGCATAATGTACCTGATGTTATATCTGCTGATGATGTTAATGTGGATGTTGGCAATGCTGGGAAGCGGGTTCCCACCCCCACTCCTGATACCCCTTCTAACCCTTTTCCCTCCCCAATGGAGGAGGAGGGAACGGGCCAGGAGGAGACCCCCCAGACCACACCCAGACTATTCCAGTATGACTCTATGCCCGCAGTGGTCCAATATGTCACTTCCTACCTGAAGATCCCTAAGGATCCTAATGTTTCAGAGGAACAAATCCAGCAGGCCAAGGACTTGCTAATGCCTCCGCCTCAACAAGAACTTATTATTCCCATACCAGACCTTATGAAAAATATTCTAATTAGGGAATGGGCGGAGCCAGGCACATCCAAGCGCCTCCCAGGGCCACCTAGGAAGCTCTTCTTACCAGCTGGCCATGCGGAATCTATCTGGGCCCTCCCCTCAATTGATGGCCCCATAGTCCAACTGGTGTCCAATCAGGTGGTCCCAGGTCAAGGGGAAAATATTTTGAGAGACTCAAATGATAAGAAACTTGAAAGTTTATTGAAAAAAGTTTATGAATCTGGATCGTTAAGTTCTCGTTGCTCAGCTTCCTGTTCGGTCCTAGCCAGGGCCATTCTCAAGGGAGTAGAGGAAATCCTTGCCTCTCCTTCCCTGCATACAGACCTGAAACCTAAGTTGCTGGAAATCAAGAAGCCGCTCTCTCTCATTGCGGATGCCAGCCTGGATGCCCTCCAGTTGTCAGCCCGTAGTACTGGGGCAGCGGTGGCAGCACGCAGGATGGTGTGGTTAAGAACATGGCAGGTGGACTTTAACTCCAAAGTCCAGCTGGTGACAGCCCCATACTCCGGGAACCTTCTCTTTGGGGAACCAAATTTAAAAGATGTCCTCATTGAACGGAACAAGAGGAAGGTGATGCCCACAGCTCCACCCTCGACATCTGCCACGCCCACTTCCAGACCCAAAGGTAACCGTAAACCATTTGGGGGAAGCTATGGCTCAGGTTTTAATTATTCATATGGGTACAGGAAACAGCCCTTTCGATCCAAGCCCCCAGGTTCCCGGTTTCCCTGGGGGCGAGGATCCTCGGCCAACAAGCAACCCCTGGGTAGGGGCAGGGGCAGACAATTTTCCTTCAACAACCCCAGCATGTGAATACCCAGTTCCAAAAGACAGTCACCCTCCGCCTGTAGGAGCATGTTTGACTGATTTTGTTAATGTTTGGTCCCGCACTGTTAAGGACAGATGGGTTTTGAATGTGGTAAGAGAAGGGTATAAGTTGGAGTTCAAGTACACTCCCATACCCAGACACATGGTGGTTCCGGTTCCAGTTAATAAAGTTAAGAGATTGGCTCTGTATCAAGTTATCCAGGAACTTATTGAAATGAAGGCTATTGAAGAAGTCCCTGCACCTGAACAGGGACAAGGGATATATTCCATTATATTTCTAGTCCCAAAGAAAGGGGGCACATGGAGGGGTGTACTGGATCTTAAGTATCTTAACCAATTTATGCAAACCAAATATTATAAAATGGAAGGCCTCTCGGCCATAAGGGGACAGTTGGAGGAGAACATGTTCCTGACCTCCATTGATTTAATGCACGCTTTTTTGCACATCCCGGTCCACGAGGATTATAGAAGGTTCCTTCGTTTCCAGATTGGAGAGGCGCATTACCAGTATAGAGCCCTCCCATTTGGGTTAAATCAAAGCCCGCGCGTCTTCTCCAAAACCCTCTTGGGCCCTATAGAGGCATTAAGAAGGCGGGGCATCAGAGTGTACCCTTTTTTGGATGACTTGCTCATTGCTGGAATATCCAAAAGGGAAACAGAACGGGACACACTCACTACTATCTCCTTCTTGGCCGCACATGGTTTTAAGATCAACTACCCTAAGAGTAGTTTGACCCCTTCTCAAACACTTGTGCATTTAGGGGCTCAAATTGACACCATCCCTTTCACCATCAAGCCTTCGGCAGATCGCATCAACAGTCTTGTCAACATGGCCAGGGACGTTTCGGCCTCCCCATCTGCCAAGCTTTCCACACTCACTTCCCTGCTGGGGAAAATGATTTCTATTATTGACTTACACCATTGGGCTAGGTTTCATACCAGACCCCTTCAGAGGCTGCTAAGACCATATGCTGCACTCATCTCACAGGGCCACGACAAAACCCTTTCCATCACTACGGACGTGCAACGCTCGCTGCAGCGCTGGAGCGATCCAGGTTATGTGGCCAAGGGGGTTCCTATCATTTCCCCCACAGAAGCCATAGTGCACACTGACGCTAGCCTTCACGGGTGGGGAGGTACCTACCTCTCTCACTCAGCACAGGGCACGTGGACACCCTCAGAATTATCGCACCACATTAACTGGCTCAAATTAAACACCATTCTCTTAGTTCTACAAACTTTTGAACCTCTATTGAAAGGGAAACATGTCCTTGTCTTCACTGACAATATGACAGCTAAAGCTCACGTGGCCAGGCAAGGAGGGACCAGATCCCGCTCACTTATGTCTCTCTCGGCACAATTGTTTAAATGGGCTGAACCAGTCTTAGCATCCCTCACAGCGCTACACATCAGTGGGGAATCTAATGTTCTAGCAGACTCACTGAGTAGAACAAAATTATTAGAATCAGAATGGATGCTGCACACAGATGTATTTGATGCCTTAAATGACAAGTTTGGTCCTTTTCAGGCGGATCTATTTGCAACGAGGCACAACAGACAACTACCTCTATTCTACTCAAGGTACAAGGACAGCCAGGCCCTAGCCACGGACGCCCTCACGTCCCCATGGCCTCCCGGGATCCTATACGCTTTTCCTCCGATTCCCCTAATAGGCAGAATATTGAGGAGGATCAGGGTCGAGAGAGCTCAAGTAGTCCTCATAGCCCCATTCTGGCCTCGCAGACCATGGTTCCCTCTCCTGAGGGCCATGTCAGCCTCGGATCCGCTCACCCTTCCATCCCGAAGAGACCTGCTCTCCCAACAAGGGATCCTCCATCCCAATCCCAAGTGGCTGGCGTTAGCGGCATGGAGTTTAAAAGGCTAAGACTCAAGGAAGCAGGGCTGCATGATGAAGTCATAAACACTATGTTAGCAGCACGAAGGGACTCCACTTGGAGAATATATAACAGCACATGGAAAGTGTTTTGTTCTTGGTGCGTTAGTAAAAATATTGACCCAGCACATCCCCTGATAGGGGACATCCTATTATTTTTACAAGATGGGTGTGTTAAAGGTTTAAAATACAACACCATCCGCAAACAAATTGCCGCATTGTCTACATTTGTTCATATTAAAGATGTTCCATCCTTATCTAGACATGAGTACGTTGTTTCCTTCCTGGCGGGTTTGAAAGCTAAAACCCCTCCAACTATCCACAGATTCCCTACGTGGGATTTACAAATGGTCCTAGAAGCCATCACTAAACCACCGTTTGAACCTTTAGAACAGGTAGACCTAAAGTTCCTATCCTATAAGGCATTGTTTCTCGTAGCAATGACATCAGCCAGAAGAGTATCGGAATTAGCGGCTTTATCTATTGAACCCTCACTTTGTAAGTTTCAAGAAGAATCAGTCACACTCAGACTGGACCCATTCTTCAGACCTAAAGTTGACTCCAATTTCCACAGAAACCAAGAGATTCACCTTCCAGCGCTCTCCCCTGCAGATACGGGGGAAGCTGACTACAACGTTTTGTTATTGGATGTCAAAAGAGCACTACAGATTTACATAGACAAAACCAAGGATTTTAGGAAAACAAACTCTTTATTTGTTTGCTACCATCCAAACTATTTGGGGAACAAAGCTTCACCGAAGATTCTCTCTTCCTGGATCAGGAGTTGCATTACCCAGGCGTACGAAGCTAGGCAACTTACTCCACCCGATGGTATAGTCGCACACTCAACCAGGTCATCTGCCTCCTCCACAGCCTACGACGCTTCAGTATCAGTAGCAGAGATATGCAGAGCAGCTTCATGGTCCTCTCCATCGACCTTCACCAGGCATTACAAACTAGACGAATTCAAGAGACAGGAGGCCAGTTTTGGTAGAAAAATTCTGCACCAGGCATCCACTACCTCGGTAAGACAGGGGTAAGAGGGTTCCTATTATCATTATGGGTTAACTGTTCTCCTCTTTGACCTAGAGTGCAAGAGGCAGGTGGTGATGGGATCACAAGAGACCCGCCCTTTTTTTGGGAGCTCTGGTACGTCCCATCCGTAGTATGCGGAATCCGTCCGAGAACGGGAGGTTGATTACCTCAAGAAGTGTCCATTCTGGACGGATGAAACATACTACGCACCCACCCATTTATTGTGTTTACTAACTTCTACTGTTTTTCTTTATAGAAACCCGCTCCCGCGAAAGAGCATTGAGATCATGGACTCCCTCCGAAAGACTGGAGAGGATGACGGGACCGGGGGTCTTATACTCCTAAAATTAAGCCATCTAGCGGTCGTCTGCCAGTAATACACCTAGATATTACCCATCCGTAGTATGCTTCATCCGTCCAGAACGGACACTTCTCGAGGTAATCAACCTCCCGTTTTCTTCAAAGTTGTCCATAGTTACTGATCATTGTGACTGAGGCTGATGGGAGTTGGAGGCCTAGTAAAATCGGGGGGTGGGGGTGGGGTCTCAGGTTTTCTGTCTCTGCTAATCTACAGTGAAGATTCTGTTATATTGTGCTTATTAGTAATTAGGTTTAAAGAGAAGAAAATGTTCTAATCTCTTATCTCTTTCCAGTGTTGCATTTAGGAAGGAAGGAAGAGTGGTCCAAAGGTCATTGACTTTGGTTTAATGTTGTTTACATGTTGTTACATGTTGTTTCTTTTCATGAAAGCAAATATCAACCAGAAGCTCCTAGCAGAATCCCCAGTGGAAATGAAAGAAGAACCAGTGTATTTATTTAAAAAACACTTGAAAGAATTCTTCTCTGTACAAAGATAGAAATAATTATTAACCCTAAAGTTTTCTTCTGTATATCTACAAAATATCAGAAGTATTATGTTTTCCCCTAATTTTTAAATCTACGTGAATGTTGATGAAATGGCATTTTATATAAAAGAGTTTGGACATTGTGCTTGGACATTATTGTGTTGATGACTTATCTGAACCTCGAACAGTTTGAAATTTGACTAATAATCTGCTACTGTTAATAATAATTCAGAGATCTGTTCTGTTACCCTAACCCTAACTTCATAGCATTTTTCTGAAACTTAGGAAAATGAGTGAACACAACATTAATGATTTTGATTTCACTAAAGTATATTTTAGTGGGTTTTTAAAATCATATGCTGTCATACACCCCGGGATCTTTGAATGAAGGGCAGGATACATATGGTATAAGTAAATAAATAAATATGAGCTTTTTATTTGTCTTGTAGTTGTGTGAAATACTAAAATAGTTTAAATCTTTATCAGTACTAAAAAATGTTAGTGGGATAAAAAAGTCTGATCTTTTATGTACTGGGGTTTCTTCAGTGTTTGTTTTCTAGAAATTTATGTCCAAGATAGTCCATGAATAACTTTTTATTAGGATATTTATATACCTGGGTTGCACAGGTTAGTGATGTTTCCCTGATCAAAATGTATGGCATAACATGATACCTGTACCAATGAAAATACAGCTTCCTGTCAGTAATAACAATTTGTACATTAAATCACTATTTTTTGCAGTATTTCAGACCAATAACTATATTCTTTCATGTTATTGCTTTTTCAGGTATTATAGTGCTACTATTATGCAAATGTCAGGTGTTCAAGATGACCGCACTGCAATTTGGCTTGCTGCTCTGACAGCATTCATTAATTTTGCTTTCACTCTTTTTGGAGTTTGGCTCGTTGAGAAAGTGGGGCGTCGAAAACTCACACTTGGAAGTTTAGCAGGTATGTAAAGGAAACAGAAGACCTTCAAGCAAATGTTCATTAATATGTTAGATGCTGAGATGATCTGAGTTCATTTGATGATGGAAATTAAGAACTAATATTTGCAGTTCCTTCACACCTGACCAAAAACTGTAACATACATCTTCCATTTTGAAGCCCAGCTTTTGTATCAAACTAATATTGGAGTGATTCAATAGATGGATTTCAAAATAGAAGATATATGTTAAGGTTTATTTGTCAGGTGTGAAGGATTTGGGACCTTAACAAGACAAAGAGACTAATAGTAACAAACACTCTTTTCCTAGAGTCCAAAAGGTGATTTTATACCTGAACATCATCAGTTGGCCAGTACCAAAATCAGATTAATTGTATTCTTTGCAGCCAAAGATGGACAAGCTCTGTACATTCAGTAAAAACAAGACCTAGAGCTGACTGTAGCTCAGATCATGAGCTTCCTATTTAAAAATTAAGACTTACATTGAGGAAAGTAGGGAAAACCACTAGACCATACAGATTTGGCCTAAATAATATCTCCCATGGAATTGATGAGTATCCCTCATGGAAGTGGTTAATAAAGTTATAGGATTAGAACTGGTAAACAGAGTGCCAGAGGAACTATAAAGAGAGATTTCTGACAAAATCTTCAGGTCAAAATTTTTATTATCTTTGTGGGTAGCCTGGGGCCTTTCCAGTAGTAGCTAAAGTTCATGAAGGTTGAAATCCAAGAACATCCTGAGGGAAACAGAATCCTCATTTCTGTCTCCGTTATTTGTGGACATAGCAGCTGCCTGTACATCAAGAAATTTCTTGTTTTCTTGGTTGTAAACTGTTTTTAAAAAACATAATCAAGCACAAAGAGCACCTGCTGCTCTGTGGCCAGCCCAGTTCCTTACTGCTGCAGGATGTTCTGCGCTTAAGAGGAAAACTGACATCCTCCCTTCAGTCTAGTATTCTTGGGCCATATTTGTGGCCATAAAGGAAGCTGTGCAGGTGGATAATGTGCCACGTTCCAGTGCCGTATTACTGTGGAATCATGAAATCTGACTGCCACCTGGAAGGCAAAAGAAAGAAAAAGTCAACTTCTTCAGTAAAGTACAAATTTTCTCTCATCATCTAGAGAAAGCCTTAGGATCTAATTTCATCTAAGTTTTAATCCAACTCTGATCCACTTTAAGTGTGGGAGGACACATCAACAAAGTGATTAATCGTTTTCTTTCCACATTATCTAACCCACTTCATTCATTGTGGATCTTCCACTATTTTGGAGGAGCAACGTATGTTCTTTTTGCCTTTTCACTGGTGCCCTGGATATGATCTTTATAAGGCCTAAAACACACCAGAGCACAAATTACTTCAATCCGACTTTCAAAATTAGAGCAACCTTTTGTATAAAAGTTGTAATCTTTTGGACTGAGCTTCACACCATCTTTTTCCTCTTTATCATTTAGGAATTCTGGGTGCTAAAACCTTCAGCATATCCATGCAGCTTGTAGTATTTTTCTCAGAACTGGAAGTTCTTGTATCGTGTTTATTAGTAAAAGGACTATTTAAGCACTTTTAAAATTTTATAGAACTGAAAAGATTAGTAGATAAAATATGATGCTAACACTACATTCCATTTTAAGATGCTCTTTTTTTTTCTTTTTTTGGTCATACAGGAATGAGGGGGTTATTTTGTCCAAACTGCTGTTTTTAATTTAAATAGATATAAATGCCTCAGGTTTTCTCTCAACTATTATGAATGATGTACTGTGAAATTCTCTTTAATGTAGCACAGGAATTGTGAGAGGGCACCTGTGTTTATATATTCTAAACAAATCTCAGGATATCTGATACCTCTCAGTGCATGAACAGGAAAGCCTTCAGACAGACAGATTGACTTGCAGAAGAAGGGCAGGATATAAATGTAAGAAAATAAACGAGCAAATGTGGACCCGTTCCTTGTAAGAAGAGTTATGTATTGTGTACATTCTGTCTTTTGGAGTAAAGGACTTTCTTTATTTGTAGGCACTGCTGTTGCCCTTCTTGTTCTAGCTTCAGGATTTTTGCTGTCAGCTCAGGTTTCACCTAAAGTCACTCTTAATCCAGAAGGACCTTTAGCTCAGAATTCTACTTGCACAAAATATAGGTAAGTTATCATTATTTGCTAATATCTGGTCATTAGGTTTTTCTTACAAACACTTCTGATCTTTCAGTTTCGAGAGTTTAGCCATTGCCCTTGAGATGTGTCAGTGACCAATATTGATAACTTTTTGCGGATAATTATTACCAATTAGGAGCAAAAAATCTCTTGGCCTTTTTTACATTGGATTCTGTTTTTGAAAGTATTTTTATCACTTAGCGTTGTTAGTGGAAAGGCAGATTAAAATTAATACTTATGAATACGATGGACAAGAACTAGAAATCCGTAGAGCCTGGTGCAGGATTGTTATCACTGGGGTTGGTTAACTGACCAAATTGTTTCAAACCTTTAAATTGCGGTTAACTAGTCTGCTACCTTGTAGCACCTCTCCCCAAGAGCAGGTGTGAGAGCAGTGCCATGGTGACCAGGGATGCTCCCATTGGCCCCAACTTCTGGCTAAGTAGCCCATGGCCCAGGAAGCCCAGAGAGTGGATGTGGTGCATTCACTTCCTGCAAATGCCTCAGATCCTTGTAGATCAGTGGTTCTCAACCTTCCTAATGCCATGACCCCTTAATGGAGTTCCTCATGTTTTGGAGACCCCCAACCACAGGGGCAGAGCAGCTGGGAGGTGGGAGGGAAGGCCGGTGGGAGACTCGTCGCGACCCCTCTGAAAGTTAGTTCGACCCCCAAAGGGGTCCCGACCCCCAGGTTGAGAACCACTGTTGTAGATCTTGACAAGGAAGACTGCTGGTTGCTGCAGCCTTCCCTAGAATGTGACTAGCAGCAGTGGGTCATGCATTCACTGAAAGTCCCCTGTAGACCTGATGGGAAAATGGAGAAGTGCAACCCAAGGGTTGATGTGCCTCTTGTCAGTGAAGGGGGAAAACTGGGGCCCAATGTGGAATGGAAAAAATAAAAGGAATTTCAAGAGGTTTAGTCAGAAAATGAAGCCCACAGACCTCTAGCTGTATATTGGCACATTTTATAGTTTCTGAAGGTACAAACAAATATTAGAATATTAGAAAACAATGTCACTTGTCCGCTATTAGAGTAACGTATATGGGAATACGTATTCACATGTGCAAATAAACTGCTTAAGAATGCAATGCTATGTACTTTGATTTCCAGTAAACAGTTTTGCAGTTTAAGATTCAATGACCATACTCTGAATGTTAGCGCTAGGGAAGTTTTTTGTTTATGTATTACTTGGCTCTGTCTCCATTCCTCAGATCACTGATTTTTCCCTATTGCTAGAACAAGATTGAATATGGAACTAGCTCCATATGAACAAGATGGATTTCCCACAATTTCTTCTGTTGTAGGATGTTTGAAGGACATTTAGTATATAACAGTTTAATATAGGAAGTCCCAGTTTATAAGGTGGTTGACATATGATCAAAAAATAGGGTTTTTTATAGTTTATAGAAATTTCCCTTAAGATCTTTATGCACTGGCAGGTTTTCTGCAATATTACTTAAAGTGTATTCAAAGCATCTTTCCTATTCACAGTTGTAGTAGAAGGTACAGTGCTAGTACTTAAGATTTATATCAAACTGTAAGTAGTTTACTGTCTAAGATTAAGGTAATACAGCATTTCAGTGTTTTTATTGATTTCTGTCTTGGAATAGTGAAATTTTGCATAGAAACTGATAGTCGAAGATTCAGTATAGCACTTGTGGTTTCGTATTGTTTCATAACTGTTACAGATTGGTATGAACTGAACCTTAAGGAGTTTTGCTGGATATGCAAGTTGCATTTTATTGTACTGAATTGCTTAAAGTGTTTTTGATATTCTTATCTAAATTTTAATCCAGCTTCAATTCACTTTCATGGTGAGAGAACGCGTTAGCAAAGTAACAAGCAAGCTGGTTTCTTTCAGCATTATTAACTCAGAAAATCTACCTTTGAGGTAGATAATTGGAAAGAGAATGACTGCTCACTTTGCTGGTGTGTTCTTTTGCTCTGAAGGTGGACTGAAGCTGGATTAAAACCTAAGTGTGAACACAGTCTGGTTGTGCAGTAATTTTATTTGCCTGAAAATGGATATTAATGGCTGACAGCAGTTTGAAAGAGTTTACCTATGAGGCAAAGAGTATGAAGAACTTATTTTCTCCTTGCTCCTAATTATTTTTATTATTTTTCTGCCTTTGTATTGAAATCTAAGCTGTCCCTGAGAGTCCTATTAACTGAAGAGTAATTGAAAATTGTCTTAATAAATGAATGCTCTCTACTGTCTTTTGGGGCTTCCCAGCAAACATAGGTCTTGGGGGGAAAGATGTAATGCAAAGTCTTAGCATAGGCACCCACAGAGAGGGCAATCAGACCTAAAAATCAATATTCCTTTGAGCACCCGGAGAAGCAAAATATTAGTTTCTTCCATTTCAGTATAGTAAGATTTCATTTCATCATTTTTCACGTATGATTTATCTATTTTGTTTGTTTATATGCTGCCTTTTGGCTTGCTAAGACTCTTAGAATGGTTTAAAACAGTGTTCCCCAAACTTTTGACATATGTGTACCCCTTCTATAATTTTCGTAACGCTGAGTACCCCTCATAAAAAACATATGCTTTAATAAAAATCAAAATATATATTTTTCTTTTTTTTGGTACATACACAACGAAGTGCAGTATATTCACGCCGTGTCTCGCCTCACAAGACCGTTAGATAACACTGCAATTCTCCGGCATTTAAACAGCTCCGCAGCTCAACGTCAACTGTTAATGTTCCCGCAGTTTAAAAATGACCGAACCCGAGCTGCGCGAAGGATGCGGAGAAGTTCCTGCCATAATGAGTTGTGATACAATGTACCATGGCCCCAGTTCCCGTGTAAAAACTGCGA
The DNA here is from genome assembly GCA_023333525.1 of Aspidoscelis tigris stejnegeri. Taxonomy (NCBI): domain Eukaryota; kingdom Metazoa; phylum Chordata; class Lepidosauria; order Squamata; family Teiidae; genus Aspidoscelis; species Aspidoscelis tigris. The sequence continues at coordinate 75,889,507 of JALMGA010000005.1, read as the reverse complement.
TACGCGCCTATTTCTTTCCTTGTTCTGCGGGCGCAGCTAAGCATGGCGCAGTGGATATTCCCACGTGATCCCCACCAAACTCCGGTGCAACGCGTACCCCCACCAAACTCTTCCCGTACCCCTGGGGGTATGCGTATCACCCTTTGGGAAACACTGGTTTAAAATATGTAACCTTAGATAAGCCCATGGCCTCAGCCTTACAGTCTAAGGAAGCCACACAAGGAAAAGGTGTCTATGGGGGAACTGGAGAGAATGTATTATCAGGTGTTGCACATAGCTGCCAGTTGACCCATGCCTTAGTCCTGCACATACTGAGAAGGAGCAGCCGCAGGTAACATTCATTCAGGTTCATCTGATAGGAACTGTTGCAGCTCCAGATAGCAAGTCCACACTCTCATCCTGGCAAGATCCATTTGGTAGGAAGATTACCCCCCCCTCTTTTTAGACCAGCTTCTAGAACAGTTTCAGCATGGAGCTCTCACCTGTAGGATGGCTCTGAACTGATAGGGGTGGAAAGAGAAGAAATTATTGGAATCAGTGTCTTGTAAGGCTGAAAGTGTGACATTGCTGTCCATGTGTCCAGCTGCTTTATGATCAGCAGTTTGGCTTTAGCAATTCATACAGAATCAATTAAGATAACTTCAAACTTTATATATTTATTACAGCAATAATAGTACCCAACGGATTAGGCTTGCTAGGAGAAATGTGCAACATGCTACTGTTTTGTGGCTTATGTAACAAACATCTCTGTCTCGTTGTCTGCTTTTTCAAATAGATGGGCAGCATGAATAGAAAAGTTCTCTTTTGTATTTTGCATATACAGTGAGGTTGAAATCAGGCAAAAAAGCAAATTAGAAACTGAAAAGAAAAAGGTATGATTGGTATGTGAAAAGTACTGAAGGAAAAGTAGGCCATTTCTGCACTCAGTCAGTAGACTAGACCAAGTAGTTGTCTAGTACGCCTCATCCTCATTGGACTAGCACCATCCCAGTCCAATACCATTCCAGGAGCTCAGCTCCCTATTTAGAATTAGCTCTAGACTTGTTTAAAGAGGTCTTCATTCATCCCAAGCCATCTTGCCCCAGCTCAGCCTTTGGTGCTTCTGCATCCAGTGTTGAACAGAGAAAACACCACAGTCCCAATCTTTGAAACTTACACAAATTTTGAAAATCATTTTCAACATCCCAACACAAAGGTAGCCACACTACCTTTGAAGACTGTTCTACACACCTCTGCCCTTGTGCACCAGACACAGCATATGAATGGTGGGATATGGGCCAATTGCTGGTAGGGGTAGGTGATGTCTTGGGTGGGAAAGTCAATTGTGTGGCCTGCAACAGATGTGGTACCTCTGCACTGATACCAGTGTTGGTTGAGGGCCAATGGAGCCCCCCTTTGCAATGTGGGCAGAACCGCTGTGCTTGATCCAGGCCAGGCTAGAACAAAACACAAACTGCTTTAAGCATAGTGTGTGTAGAAATGGTGGTAGATATAGAAAACAATATACATGGCTGCAGAAAGAAACATTAATAAAGGAAAGTGAAGGCCTATTCTGTACAACACAAGACCAGGGCCTACAAACTTATCACTATGGAAGCAAAAATGAAAAAGATGACAAAGCGCAAGTGCAAACTATATAAAAGAAAAGACCAAACATTTGACCAACTCCTAGCTTTTTCAGTAAACTTCCCCACAATAATGTAAGAAATGTCACAGTAAAATCACAGCATTAAAATGTTATCTGTGTGAAAAGACTCAAAGATTGAAGTTGCAGTATTATAGGATCTTACACAGTAAAATCAGTTGAATCACATTATGCTTGACATTATTGTGGTTGTGGGGAAAAAACAGTTACTGTAATAGATGTGGCTATCCCAGGGGACAGTAGAATTGAAAAGGAAGAATTATACATTGAGATCTACAAATTGAATTCAGTGTCTGTGGAGGAAATAGCAGTAATTCCATTTGTTACTGGCACATTATTTGCAATACCAAAGAAGCTCCAGAACCACGATTGCAAAAAGCAACACTAACTGGAATGACTCATATTCTTCAAAGATACTTCATTGATTCGTAAATCCTTGGACTCCTTAATGTTCAACCAAAACTCCATGTGATGGACTTTAAAACCAATTATAAACCTTTCTTTGTTGTCTGGAAGTGAAGGTTTGAGGGGTAAAATATCCAAGGGGAATCTGGAAATGGGAGGAAGGAGGAAGAGACTCCCTGTTGAAACAAAAGCCAATCAGAGTCTGTGTTAGTTAATAGTAAAACTGTTCTACCTGGCTCTCAACCCAACAAATTAGGTGCAAGCTAATGAAAGTTTACACTCAATTTGTTGGGTTAAGAGCCAGTTAGAACAGACGCTGTAGTAGCAAAGGCTTATCTTTTTGTAGTTCTTTAATCAATTCTCCAATACCCTTAGATTGATAGAAATGTTGCCTTTGGAATGAATTTTAAATTCTTTCCAGTCCACTGTTCATCTCTGTTCCAGCAAATGTAATTGTAATTTTTTTTATTCATTATGGTCATAAAGTTGATTGACAGTAAAATTCAATAAAAAGATAAATTAAAACTGCACTGAGTTCAGTGCAGTAGTAATATTGATCAAATGCCCTAGTTAAGATCAGTTGAGCAGTAAACCACTTGCATGCCTTATCCACTGCTGTCAAAATTTAGCTGTGGTTTCACTTAATTCTGTTTTGTTCCCTTTCAGTACTTCACAACATCCTGGCTATTTGGTTGGCCTGGAAATGTTAAGCCAAATGATTCAATTGTTTTCCTTCACACATTTGCACCAAATGAAACAGAAATAATGGGAGATAGCATTGAGTCAGCCCAAAGATTCTTGCTAAGGAAGCTAACATTTTATTTATTTTAACTTTCTTATCCATCCTGGGATCACTTAATGTTTTTGCTGTTGTTGTATCAAAGGTGTGTATGTAAAATATCCAGGATTAGTTCCAGTCAGTGTTTGCATATACCTGGTTAGCATTCGGAATCCCAATATTTCTATATTGTTCCATTTGACCTGGAAATTATAATAGGGTAGGAAAATTATAATAGGGTAGGAATGCCATGGATCAAGCCTATTTCCTACCCAGCGCTGTACAAGGCATCATTTGTGTCTTGTAGCAAAACTCCAAGGTACGGTAGGGTATACAGTATTATTCGGTTAATTTTGTGAATCTTAAAAAGATTTGTAGGATTTTGCCTGTTCATTAGCCAAAATATTACAGGTTGAATTACTTGGATGCAAACATTAGATGGAGCAAATATTTTGTAAAAGGCAATCTGTTGCACCATTACCGGGAGTTCATCAGTGATTCACAAAATTATCCTTACAGATTAGCAATACCATTCGTTGTTGCTTGGTGAAATTAATGCATTTGTACTTAGTATTTGATAAGATTTCAGTTATCAAATAGAGAGAGCAGGAAAGAAGGATTCTTACATGCCTCCTTGTCTTGTAGACATGTATACATACTAAAAAACCTCCATAACATATTATAACACTATTAATTAAAACATCAACTCACCCATAACAAAGAGGTTTTCACTCATAATAAATGAAACTTATTCTAAATTTCAAACAGCTTTGGCTACAAAGTGATTTTTAGGTAATCTAGGACTAACTAAATAGCAGTGGTATGAATAGCAGTGGTATTTCCTCTCCTACGTATACTTTAGTCTTCAGGCCTTTCTTCTTCACTTACTAGAAATATATATATGAGACATTTCTCTGACAGCTTATCTGTTTCTTGTAATTGCTTTGAATTATAGATGGATTTTGTTTTGGCTTGTGGTTTTTGGCTTTGTCTGTCATCCTGCAGAGAATTAGAGATGTGCCAAGCTGGCTGGGATCATTAGTGAGCCCAACTAGGCTTGAAGTATATGTTTCCTTTTCAGCTGAACTTGGGAAGCTCAGCAAGTCAGTTGCCATATGCTGCTGCATATCTACTTCAGCCTGGGTTGCTGCATGGCCTCTTGGGGTTTTGCCACACCCTGCCTGCATTCAGCTTAGGCCTACCTGTTTGTCCATGTTACTGCCACTTGCAGTTGAAAATAATGCCACTTTCTGTTCCAGGAAAACCTCAGGCGCTGGTCATGGGCTCAATATGACTGGTTGCATTTGGAACTTATCTAGAAAAGGAAACCACTCTGTGCCCGCAGGTAGTCTAGTGTGCTAGGATTGTTGTGCCAGCATAAGGAGACAAGCACTTGGTTGGCAAGCATGCACTAGAAGAAATTAAGTACCTGACCCAAAGAAGGAGGAAGCAGACAGAAAAGGAGAGAGGCAGTGGTTCATGGCAGCAGAAGCAGTGGTATGCATGTGAAAAGGCATACCACTGAGCTAGGGAGCAAAACCGAGCCAGGACATCCTTTGGTTAGTCCTTATATTTTGCCTTGTGCAATGTGGCGGAATGAAGTGGGGTAGTAACCTAGTAATCCGTAACCATTAGGTTATGTGTTCTCTTAGCAAAATATTTATACCTTTGGATTATTTCTCTGGTGAATTGTCTCTGCAGCCTTAAGCCCAAAAGTTGAATATGAAGGGGAATAGTACAGTGACAACTTGAAGATTAATTCAGTTAAAGCATTACATAGACACTCCTGATTTAAAATGGCTTTTGTTACTCTTGATGGTAGTGGCGCAGATCAGTTGATTGGTATACCTTGTAATTCTGGAAATCTTGCAAAACTGTTGAAATGAAATAAATGCATTTTACCCATTCTGAGCTAATCTATTTTATAGAACAAGGTAAAAGCTGGCACCAAGCTGGGTTTGACTCATGGTGGTATGGTCCATGGTGAATGCTCTTGGGTACAATAGAGAAGTGGATTGCCTTCATCTTTTTCTGGGATTTCTCCCCTTTAGTGATTGTTTACTTTACAGCTCTTGAAATTCTTTGGGAGTTTCCCATATGAGTACTAATCAGGTCTAATACAGCCTTTGTAGAGGCTGCCTAAATGTTGAGGCAACCATATTCCTTCAATTAATTTGTGAACTTTAAAATCAAAGAGAAAACATAACATATATTTATATTTTTCTTAATGGTGAAAGTAAAGCTAATGTGTGATGTGATCTTGAATGTACCCATTGCTTGAGGACAAATATGGGTTCAGCTGGACATGTAAAGGTCCACTTTAACTAGCTTTTTGTGAGGTTTCTATCAGTCAACAGCTACTAGGTGCTTCTCTGGAAATGATCAGAGTGCCCTGTCGTCTAATCTGTGTCTTACTTGAGAGGGGAGAATTTTAAGAGGCACTGTTGACTCTGATCAGTGTTCTGTGATATACTTCTTTATTTTGTCCTGAGAGCAGAAAGAAGTCCTTTGTAATTTATGAACCAAGAACTAAAACCTAAAATGAAGCACATAGGCATGTTCAGACCTTTTTCCGCTGCTCTAATAGAAATTAAATTAAATTCTACTAGAAAACCTATGCCGCACAGCTGAGAAATGGCTTTATAATAAATTCTGAAATTGACTAGGCAATAAAAGCTGTTCTTGTATACCAGTATTTAACCTTTTCCCAGAATTTCCCCCCTCTTCTATTAAAGCTCCTAATTTAATTTAAAGCCCTAGTTGGTGGCATTTTTTAACACAAAAGGGCCCCCAGCATCAATTATTTTATAATAAGATATTGAATGTGAAATACATTTTAAGTCGGTCACAACACAAAGAAATGAGCATTTTTCACCTTTAATTCAGTGTTATCAATTTATTTCTTTTCTTCAAGAAACCCCACTCCCAACCTTAGTCCAGAAGGATTTTAGAACTTGTAAAGATGGTTTTGACAGGGGATCCTGCTCCTGCAGCACAAAATAATATGTTCAGATTCTTGCCAAAGGTATAATTACATTCTATATCTGTCCAGCTGTAAGCCTCTGTACTTAACTTTTTCCAAAATAACTACAGTAAGTGCAATAGTTTAGTAACCCAGAAATCAATTGTTGGGCTGTGTGCTGCTATCCAGAATTGCAAAATTACAACTCTTGCAGTGCAACCATAAAGAATTTTGTTCCTTTAAACTGAACTTTTCTGTTCACAAAAGTAAAAGAAATATAACCCATCATCTATATTTATGCAACCTGTTGATATTAGAGATGTGATGAACTGGGTTCACACCATACTGGGGGGAAGTTGTGTGGTTCATTTTGGATTTGAACTCCATTAAAGTTTTAGGATTTATTCTGAAAATGAATCAAACTAGGGGGGATTTGATGAGTGGTTCATTGGTTCAGTTTCCCCACACACATCATGCCCCCTTTATTCCCTTTGTCCTGGATTGTGCCCTTCCACCCCACAGATCATGCCATACCTCCTCAGGTCATCGGTTTATGGAATGTGCTGCTGGAAGAGGTGGTGACAGCTACCAGTCTAGATTGCTTCAAGGTAGGGTTAGACAAATTTATGAATGACAGATGTATCAATGGCTACTAAAATGAATGCCTAGGTGCATCTTTCAGCCTGGGGGCGGGGCAGAAGAGCAGGAAAAGGTTTGTCCTTGTCTTTGTTTGTGATGCCCATGAGCATTTGGCGGGCCACTGTGTGCGACAGGATGCTGGACTGGATGGACTGTGGCCTGATCCAGCAGGGCATCTCTTATGTTCTTATGTTCTTTTCCCAAATCATAAATGACCATCCCAACTTATCCCTGGGCTCTTACCTATTGCCATTGGGCTGACATACTAGTGCAGTGAGGATGGCAGATTGCTGTCCAGGAGAAAAAGGGAAAGTGGGACATGATCCAAGGAGACACTTGGCACAATGAGAAAAGGAGGAGAGACCAGGCACAATGTGGGGGATTTGTGAACCTTTGACCAAACAGACTGGTGGGATCACAGAACCCACTAGCTAGTTCCATGTTCTATATAAAACTATTTCAGTTGCTGTTTGGTTTTGTCATGGCCGGAACCATAGTTTTTAAATTTGTTCACATCTCTAGTTTGTGTTTTATTCACTTTCTTAAATACCTGAAGTTCATGGGCGTTTGAACAGCTCTATCACATATGAAGTTATTAGAACAGATATGTTTATCTGTTCTAATAATACATATGTGAATCTTAAAACTTCATTGTTTGTCTAGATTGTATACGTTTGTTATTCTGCCCTTTGGTGGAAGGGATGTTATAAATAAACCTTTGGTGGAAGGGATGTTATAAATAAACCTTATTATTAACCAGCCTATCATGCACTTTAAAATGACTCTTGGAATGGTGCCTCTCCTCCCCTCCCCTCCCCTATTTATTTTATTTTATTTATTTATAGCATTTGTATCCCACCCTTCAGCCAGAGGTCCCAGGGCAGGTCATAATACATGATAAAACAAAACATATTTAATACTATAACCCATCCAACCTTCTCCTCTTCATTAGGGCTAGTTTACTGTCCTGTTTTCTGAAGAGGCTGCTTTTGTATTGGACTGAAAACAACGGACTTCCAGGCCATTTCTTGTCCAACACAAAAGACACCCTGCCTGAATTGGCTGCTGCAAAGTGGGTTGTTCACAGCAGCAAAGCTTTCATGTCTGGCAGCCACTGTGAGGCTTCCCCCCACCACCACCACCACCATATTGCCCATCATGGGTACATCCTGGCCCCTGGAAATGCAGTCAGAGATCGGAGTTGATATCAAGTATGTGTTCTCTGATCTTTTAAGAGTTGGAATGGCAAAGCTTTATAGAACACTTTGGGAGCCTTTTAAAATAATAGATATGAGTATTCAACTCAAGATTCTCCAAATTCATTAAGTTTCAAGGACGTTGAATCCAGCAGTGTGAAATAAATTATTAGGGATATGTAGCAACAGCTTCTGTATTTTGTTTGAAACTTGAAACAAAATGCAGAAGTGTTTCATACCTTCTGCCCATTCACCACAGTGGGGAAGCAGTGGCCACAATGGATGTTACCTACCAGCCAAAACACAAAATCAGTGGATAATCAGTTTTAAAAAAGGAGTTAAGATTTACTCCAGCTTGGAAACAGTGAGTGAGAAACAAAATGTCCTTAGAAATGCCAGATCAAATAGCCCAAACTAAGGTTATTTTGTTTCCGGCCCTCAACAGAAACTAATTGTGAGAACTGATGTGGTCAAAATGTTACTGTTTTCTTAAGTAAGAAGAAGGAAGAAACTGCAGGAGCTGGCACCTGTTTTTGATCTCTTAAGAGCCCTATATGCCTTGTATTTAGCAGTTGACTGATTCTCTCTAGTTCACTTATAAATGTCTGTCTTACTGTGTTTTCTCTCTTAGCATGGTGTACTATTCTTGTTTCTTCTGAGGAAGCCTACAGTGAGTAGGTGAAACATGTGTAAAGATTGGGACTTATAAAGATTGGGACTTTTATGACAGGCTTTTTGTGTGTTATTTTAGTTTCCCCCTCTTTATAGTTTTTTGTAGTTTTTAAGTATTTTTAGCATGATTGTTTTACCCAGAAACTACTCCAACCATCGTACTGTACCCAGTCATGAAAGCCTTAATTTACATGACATGACGTTATTCTAGATTTTAAGTAGTTTAATAGCAGTAGTTGACGTTTTTGAAAACTGGTTTCAAGTAGCACATTGCTGTGGAATTTTTACATCATTTGAAAAATATAAGACTGTAAGGCTTTTTGCCAAGGAACAGGGCTTATCAGATGTGTTTTGTTGTTTCCTTCCCTAACAATCCAGTGTGACAGCCTGGAATAATTAGGTATCTCTGAAGCAGCATATTTTATTATCTCTAGAGAGAAACCAAGATTTCTGTTATTTAATGAGATGGATTTATTTCTGTCCATGATTAAATATCAAAACAAATAGCTATAAAAAGAACCACATACAGTGTCATCAGCCATCATGTTCTACAGATAAAGATTTTCCCATAGCCCTAAATTCATATAATTTACTCTGGATTAAACCATACGTTAACTGTAGATGAATTTTGACTTCTGGACAGCTGTCAGAAAGAATGTCATGATATTCCACGTGACGAGAGACTGTGTGACCAGTATGAGAAAAGCAACATAAAATCCATGTGAACAATGGAGAAGATATGACAGCAGAGAGGTAGTGATTTCTGCCAAGGCTCTTTACAGCACATTAGCTGATAATTACAGTGTAAGAGAAGATTCAGCTAACGCCGAGGCTTTAAATAATCTTCTGTTGGGTTTACTAATAGAAAATTGCAATGCAGGTTTCCCTTATATAGCACAGTTTTGTGCTTCTATTTAAGCACGGCAAGGGCTTTGGGACTTCACTCATATATTTTCATACTTGGCAGTGCAAAACAGCATTCTGAAAGTCTTTGCTGCCTATTGAAACCAGTAATTAAGAGAACTGGCCATCAGCTCTGCTCTGCTTGATATGGTTTATATAATATGGTGAGCTTCTGAGAACATTGTTTGAGGGATGTATCTAGCTCTGAAGAAGTCCTTTGCTGAATTGACAAGGTAAGTGAATGAGAGGTGCACAACAGGGCCTAAGTTGCACCCCTTCCCCATTGATGCCAAGCGCCAAGCCCTGCAAAAGAAGGCCATCATTGAAGCTTACGCAAAATGCCCCAGCAAACATTTCTTACTGGCACCGGGTGCTGCTGAAATTGGAATTTACACATACCAAGTTAATTATAGGAAAATAGCAAGTTTGTATCTGGAGTGCTGTCTATTAAGTGCTCTCTGAAATACCACATTTGTATCTAGAGCAGTGGTTCCCAAAGTTGTCTGGGCTACGACCCATCTAATATAAGTTTACCAACTCGGGACCCACCTCTAGGAAATTTAACCATTACCAATATGAATAAAGGACTTTTCAAATAACAAAGTTTTAATACAATTTTTTAATTACTTAATTAAATAATTACATCAAAAAAGTTATTTCAAATACGGTTAAATTTCCTAGAGGTGGGTCCCGACCCACAGTTTGGGAAACCCTGATCTAGAGTGCTCTCTGATAGACTCTGGAAGTAACTATTTTTATCTTCATACTCCATCTCCAATATACTCTCCCCACAAATTTTCTTAACTGATGATAGCAGATAATCTATAGGTATGCCACAGGAAAGGAGTTTATTCTGTGTCACTTAAAACTAGAGTGAATGAATTTTATCTGCCAGTATAAAAGAGATCAGTCTCTAAGGCTTCGTTCATACGTTTTAATCCAACTTCAGACCATTTTCAGAATGAAATAAATATCAAGCTGTTTTCTTTCAGCAGTATTTAAATCGGAAAAGCCACCTTTGGATTAAATAAAGAGGAAAGAAAATAACTAGTCACTTTGCTGATGTGTTGTCTCACCCTGGTAGTGAACTGAAACAGGATTAAAACTTAAATGTGAATGCAACATAAGTGGTGTGGAAAACTGTCTCTTAAGCCAGACTCAAATAAATAAATAAATAAACCCACCCCCTTGCTTCTTGTCCTATCTCTAGTAACTGAAGTTGCATTTAAGATGCTGGGTAGACTGACTCTGAGAAGACATTGATAGTTACTTAGTGTTTGCCTGTTTTTCTTTACAAGTTGTAAAACAATAAACCATTTTCTCATTTCTCCAGTGTTCATTTGAGACTTACAGGCTTTGGGCCTAGGGAAACGGAAAAGCTGTGGTGGACTCTTTAGCCTGTGGGGGGTTAGGGAAGCAATGGCCAACACTTTTAATAATTATAAAACTAATTTATTTGTAAAAGCTCACTAGTCAGAGGTGAGGAAATGAGAAAGAAGGAGTAAAATCCTGTCCCAGGCCTGCACAGGCTTTGCCACATACCGTAATTACATTCTCCATCACAGCAACCAGGAATGTATATTGAGAATAGGAAAGGAAGCATTCTGAAATGCTCTCTCTTTTTCTCTGATACTGGTAAGGTTCGTGTAATCACAGCTGCTGGGGGGTGGGGGGAATATTAAGATTTAGGCAAATTCTGTGTATAGAGTGGTACTGTGAATTCTGGCGTATAAGACTACTTTTTAACCCAGGAAAATCTTCTCAAAAGTCAGGGGTCGTCTTATACGCTGGGTATCACAAACCCTATATTTTAACTGGAAAAGCTGGAGGTCGTCTTATACACCCAGTCGTCTTATACGCCGGAATATACGGTATTTGCAGCAGAGTTCTTCCTCCATTCTGCAAAAATACCTGGGATTGTATCTTGATGTGATAAACTTATTTAGATTATATTTATGCCTATCTATTTATTTCTAACTGGGATTTTACTAAATAAATACAATTATTAAGTCCTTTTTCAGCTGTTCTTAAAAGGACTGATTAATTAAAAAAACAATTATGTTATATAACTGTGGATTCAGGTGTTCTGAAGGCTGTGTATCCAAAAAAGGGATACTCAGAAACCGCTAACAGGAATCAGTTTGCTTGGAGGCATTGCAGCTGTTCTGTAAATAGATTTTGTTGTTGTTCAGTCATTCAGTTGTGACCTACTCTTCATGACCATAGGATGCCAGGATACTCTGTCCTTCACTGCCTCCCAAAGTTTGCCCGGGCTCAAGTTTGTTGCCTTCATGACATTTTTCTAGCCATCTCATCCTCAGCTGTCTGCTTCTCCTTTTGCCTTCGTTCTTTCCCAGCATCAGGAACTTTTCCCTTGAACCCTGCCTTCTCCTTATGTGATTAAAGTATTTGAGCTTCAGCCGCAGTATTTGTAAATAGATCATTTTAAGTGCTTCTCTAGTATTTTAAGGCAGGTAACAATTATTTTTAATTTCAATGCCAGTAGTTAGCACACTTAGTATGTTAATACATTAATTGTTTGTTTAGGGAGGAAGGGTTGTAATTATCTGCTTTGCTTGCAGAAAATCCCTAGTACCTTTCCAGAAGAAGACAGTGACGCGTCATTTCCATATTGCTTCCAAGAAAACCGAACAGATGTTATCTGTGTTGTTATTATTAGGAAATAAATTAGAAGTTGTGTTCGCACCTACATTTCAATCCAGCTTTAGCCCACTTCCAGAATGAGATAATGCATTAGCACAATAGCAAATTGTTTGCTTTTGACTTTATCGAACTCATTAATTCCACTTTTAGGTTAGAAAATGTGGAAAGAAAATGGCAAGACACTTTGCTGATGTGCTATTCCATCTCTGGCTGAACTGAAGCTGGATTAAAACTTTGGTGTGAATTGTAATGTAGCCTGTGGGTGGTATTTCCGTTCTCTTTTTCTAGCCCTTTGCTGCAACATACTGCTGGACCAGGCATGTCAAACTTACGGCCCGCGGGCCGGACCCGGCCCGCGAGGTGTTTCAATCCGGCCCGCGGCGGCCTGCCTGTGGCTGCGGCCCACCACCGCGCAACGCCGCCGCCGCCGCCGAAGCGGCCCGCCTGCGGCTGCGGCCCACCACCACGCAACGCCGCCGCCAAAGCGGCCCGCCTGCGGCTGCGGCCCACCACCACGCAACGCTGCCGCCGCCGAAGCGGCCCGCCTGCGGCTGCGGCCCACCACCGCGCAACGCCGGCGCCGCCGCCGAAGTGGCTCGAATGCTGCCGCCGCCGAAGCGACCCGCCTGCGGCTGCGGCCCACCGCTGTGCGACGCCGACGACGCGGCCGGCCTGCCGACGCGGGACGCGCGCCACTGACGCACGCCGCGCGGCGGGCCGACGTGCAGCGCCGCCTGCCGACGCGCGCCGCCCTCCTTGGGCCGGAAGGAGGCGAGGTGAGGCGAGCGAGCGCGCGGGCGCCGCCATGAACAGCCAGCCCCTCCCTAGCCACGCCCCGGCCACGCCCCTAACCCTCCTCTTTGCCCTAGCCCCACCCCCAACCACGCCCCCAACCCCTCCTCCGCGTCCCGGCCACGCCACCCCCACGCCCCCTGGCCCTCACTTTTTTTTTTTTTTTTAATCCGGCCCTCGGCCAGATTGAGTTTGACACCACTGTGCTGGACTCAAGGGGGAATGCGGGGGACAGGGTCTTCAAGTGCATAACACTTGCCAGACGACTTGGTTGGCAGAATTGGGCCCCTTCCAAGAGAAACTCAAGGCACAAGAGTCTCTTCTCTGCAAAAAGAACAGCTGTTTGGAGCAGCAGCAAAGCTTGGATCTCTCTCTTTTGGTAGAAATTCCTTGTATCCACATCTTGTACCTGTTAGAGCTGCTTTTCTCCTTTCTGTCATCATCACGATGTTCCCTTCTTAAAAACCATATCCCTTCATTCAGCTAAAAATCCCATACCTCCCAATCAGAGAAAGCCATGATTAAATCACGATTAAACCACACATAAAGCATTACTTGTTCGTTCAGTCAAGCATTTAAATCCCTGGGTGCATCCAAAGGCCCAGGGCAGGTCATGGCATTCAGTAAAAACATAATAAAAGGTTCTTAAAAAAAAAAAAAAGCTCCCCTTGGCAGGACAATATTTTTTTAAAAGCCAAGAATCAGATGCCTGAGTGAAGAGGTGAAAGCCATAGAATGTTTATACCTGATGTACCTCCACTGGGAAGTGGTTTCAAAGCAAACTCTGGTGTCACGTAGAAGAGTGTGGCTGTTTTCAATGCTTTACTAAAGCATTGACGTGTTATTTTGGATAGTACCATATCCCACATTTCATCAGTTTCTTCTTGAACTGCAGAAAGAGAATGTAACCTGAAAATTAATTCATCAGCTGCACATATGCCATTGCTCTGTTGTTGTTTTAGGCTTAGACTCCCTTCTGAAATGTAACAGAGTTGGGTGTTTATTTTTTAAATGGCCTGTATCTTTTTCTTCAACAGATGGAAACAATATAATTACAGTAAAGAGATTTTTAAGAAAACCTTCATGCCTTGTTTTGATTTATTCATCCATTACTAATAAGTGCTAAACTACCTTGTATTACATGACTTTCTCCTTTCCCTTGCAAAACTTTACTTCCAACGTGCTTTTCACCAATCCACATTTTCCATCTCTAAAAGTGAATGATTTGTTCTTGGTAAGAGCACATAGCATCAAAGAAATTAGACATTTCTGGATTATAGCAAATTAGCTTTGAATTTCTGGATTATGGCAAATAAGCTTTGGTTAAATAGTAGCTGCCGTGGGTAGTTTGGTTTGTTCTTGTCCCAGCTATGAGAAATTATTGAATTTTGTTTTCATGGTGCAGCCCTTGAGATAATTCAGTGCATGCTGAGACAAGCGAGATGTATGTGTTGATTTCACCCTTCATTTGAAGCTTGTGCATATGTGTATGTCTGAGTTTATGATGATAGCTAAATTTTAATGAATAAGTAATGCAGTACTCTTCATCCTTTCCGGCTGAAATTGGTAACTATTGGGGTATTTTTATCTGTTTTCTTAGCATGATTTATTTATGTATTAATTTTATGTTTCTATCTTGTCATACGCTAATAGCCTATATTACATTGTTGCTACAAATATTTTCAGCAGAGAACTTTTGACTTCAATTTTTTTAGTAGTATATAAAACATATTTTGATGAAATGGATGACATATATGACTGGATTTTTAGGAACAATGGACCTCCGAGATTACATTCAGAGTTGCTTCTGTGGTTTGGCTTCCAGAAATTTCTCCTGGCACTGACTATTTAAGTGCCAGGTAAAAGCTTTCAGCTTATAATTACAACTTCCTGTTGTTGCTTTTTTGATATTATATATCTAGTTGATTATTTGAATACTATGAATAGTAGAATATAAACACCTAAAGGTATAATCCTGCTGTTTTTAGTGGCATTGTTTTCTTCAGTCACTGGTGGCCTCACCCCCTGTTCAGTCCACCATGGCAGGTATGACAAAATCATTTGCATCAGTTTGGCAATTGCATTCGTTGGCAAATCTTGACATATGAGAGTTAGGATTGAGTAGATCAAGACTCAGATAACTTGCTTCCTCATTTCTGCTATACGCGCTCCCAGGATCACCGTATTTAGCCAAACTGTTGGAACTTTTTAGGAGAAAGAGTGAAAGGAGACATCATTAGTGGATATGGAAAAGTTTTTCTCCCTTACCCGTAAAACTAGAACAAGGAGTCATCCAATGAAATTAAAATTAGGACAAACAAAAAGAAATGCTGTTTAAAACAATGTATAGTCAACCTTTGGAATTCACTGCTCTTGGATGGGGTTTTGACTGCCAGCTTAGGGTTGTTGTTGTTTTAAGAATTTGGATGTGCTTATGGAAATTAGGGCAATATATGGCTATGAGCCCTAATCATAGAGAAGATATCTTTGTAATGGAGTTGGCTTACCCCTGAAAACCAACTACGGTTACCTTTGTAACCTTGGGTGGCCATTGTTCGAACAGGCTATTAGGCTAGATAGACATTTCTTATGTTCCTATTAGCATTACTAATGATTACTTAATATTTTTTAGTCTGAAAAGCATTACACTAGGGTTTAAAAACATTATTATTATTCTTTCTTCCAGTTACTGTAATGGATGCATGCTGGATCCCGTTTGTGGCTTTTGCTACAAACTAAATAAATCAAGTGTTGTCGTGGAGTCTTCCTGTGTTCCTATTAGTGTGAAGTCCACAATGGAAGCAGCTTGGGGCAGGTAAGTTGTTTTTGTAATCCTTAATTATATGAAAATGCCTTTATATGCTTTAGTGCTATTACACCCTTTTTCAAAATGGCATTTTGTCATAATAATTACAGTGTGTGCTAGGGTTTTCACTTTTGTCAAAAGAAATGTTCATCTGGCATTTATTTTTTTCCCTCTTTCTAGGAACATAAAAACACCGTAGGATATAATCATTTGTCAGTGCTGACTAAAAGGTCAGATCACATTTCCCCCCCATGTACATTAGTGGCAAAGCAGGAGGGGAGCCTTAAAATATCAGTGGAGCCAGACTCAGTAGTGACTCTGGGGAAGGGGATGCACCTGGTGATAAAGAAGAAGTAGAAGAGTTGGCTTTATACCCTAACCTTCTGTCCTCCCCACAACAGACACCCTGGTTGTTTCCACATGTACACTTTAGACCAGATTAAGCACCTGGTTGGAACGCATAAGGAAAACATATATAACGTATCTTCCACACAGTAGGCCAGATTAAGGCTCCTTTATGATTGCATCATATGCACAGGAAATGAAGGCTGTTTCCACACTTACCACTTCAAATCTGAATTAAGTAGATCTGGATCGTAGAAATCCAGGCCTTGGAATTCCCAATTGCATAGTTCCAGATGAAAAGGTAGGGCCCCGCCTCCCTAATATCTGCATGGATCATAGTGAGATGGGTATCAATGGATGCTAAATGAGTAGTCTGTGCAGATGCCTCAGCACACATCCCTAGTCAGGAATGGAATCCATTGGTCGATGCAGCCACCACTTAAAGTGCACCTATGGGTACAGAAGGTGTAACGGTTATGTACGCTCCTCTGTTGCATGGTTTGGTTTTTGGGCCCACCCTTGAGCCGTGTGAATCCAGCCTAAGTGTGGAATGTTGCTACTTAATTAGGATTTCAGCACACAAGAATGGATTCTAGACTCTTTTTTTGAGGTCGACAGCTATTTCAGAGTGCCTGAGGACCCCCTTGGTTTCAGATCTCTTTGGTTCCCTCAAGAAGGAGCAGCCTTAATGTGGCCCGCTGTAGAGATGGTGCATCGTGTATGCATACCATATGTGTACCTATCAGGTGCTTAGTGGGATCTAAAGTGCCCATGCAGAAATACCCCCTGTGAGGTAGGTGAGGCTGTGAGAGCTCAGAAAGAGAGCTGTGACTAGCTGCCAGTCATCCAACTGGCTTCATGCAGGAGTGCAGAATAAAAGCCAGTGACTATGAGATATGAGTCCAGCACTCTAACCACAATGGTGATGCGGCAGAACAGCTCCTAAAATGAAGAGTCACGAAGCAGAAAACACATACAACATGCAAAATAAATACAAAGATAAAAATGAAAAATAGGCAATTTGTTCTTCAGGTCAAGGCAAAATTCCTCCACTCCAAAAAATCACAAAGAAAGTACTCCCAGGAGTGTTTTAAAAGCAAGTAAAACAGCCCCTGCGAAAGCTGTCAGAAATGTGCCAAACAGCTCTCCTCTGAAATCAGTAAAAAATATCCCAAACAACAGCAGCAAACTAAACAAGCCAGGTATCTGGAGACTTAATTTCCTCCTAGCCAAGACAGTGCCGAATGTAAACAGTAGCCAGACTACTTCAAGTAAGTTGTTATGGTTATTCAAAAGGTAATGGGTTGAGGGATGTGGTGTTAGGATAGGAAGTTGCTCTAGGGTCATCTTTAGAGTGAACACATTTCATCAAAGATAAACAAATGCTACCTTTCCTTAAAGAAATAAATGCATCCAATGTTTGAAAGGTGGAATACTGAATTTAAAAGCTTATGCATAGCTGATGCTCTTAAGCATCCAGATAGATAAATCGAGAATGTGAGTGGGAGTTCTTGTATCATAATTCCTTCTGTTTTTAACTTCCTCTCAGCCCTGCTTCAGGTGTTCAGCCAAATAAGTGATAGCACAAACTGTGAAGACCAGATGAGGCTTATGCCTGTCCTATCAACTCCTTGTCTTTTAAAGATAAAGACACTTTGGTCAATTGTTTTTGCAAGATAAGGACAGTAGTGATGGGGGGCTGGAAGTAAATTACTTAAATAATCTAGCCTTCAATCTAGAATAAAGGAAAAGCTTTAGAAATGCTGTAAAATCTCTATACACTGGGTATATGCTAAAATTACCTTTTGTTTAGTGATATTGTGAATAATTCATATAAAATAAGAGTAAAATATCCTTTTCAAAATATTTTCCCCAGATGGTATTGATTTTTAAATTTGCTTATTTAATTCCCATCTTTAAATACCAAATACATGAAGGGAATATTGTATTTTAGAGTATCTTATATATACAGACTGTAATTAAAACCTTTGGAAAACAGTGAATATAAAAGCTCAAAATAATGGTAGCAGAACACACAGATCTTAATCCTTTATTATATCTTGTGTCACACCATCCAATCAATCAAATTTAAAAAATGATTGCATTTTATGATAGCAGAAATCAGATTTACACAGTTGGAAGGTCTGACAAAATTTAGCCCTTTCTCCAGTAAATTCATAACAAACTAGAAACACAGAATGGAATATGGTCCTCTGTATTGGATGTCATGCTGATTCGCAGAAACAGCTTTTTGTCTTCTAAGGCTGCATCCAGGCCACAGTTACTTATTCTACTATATTAGGATATTCCAGAATAAAACATGGATATTCTGGAATATCCAGATAGAAGAGAATTAATCACTCTTGTCTGGATGCAGCCTCAGAGTGTAGATGTAACTTTCCAGAGTGGTGCTAATATTTTGTGCAGTCTTTTTATTTTGTCTTGTTTTTTTCTGATTGAAGAGAAATCCTAAATTGTCTTAAATATCATTGTCCTTTGAATTTAACTTGTATTTTTCACTAATTAGACATCCGAATGAGAACTGTTCTGATAGAACAGAACTTCAAACAGTACTCGAGTGTTTCCCATGTGTAGTTCTAGAGACACCAAGTGGGCCGGATAGTAGGGAATAAGGGTTTTTTCTTCCAACCAAACCCACAAAAGATATGGCAGCCAGGTAATTCTTTACAAATACTTTTTTCTTCTGCTGATCAGCAGGGAAAATGCAAGAATATTGCTTCAAAATGGCATTCCAAAACAGATCAAAAACACATGTTCCTTTAGGTACAGACACTCAAAGCAGCTTCTTTTTTAAATGCTTTGCACATCTCTACCTCAAACAATAAAAAGCTATAAACATTTCACAGGCCTTGAAGTTCTTGAGAACAAACAGGGAATATAGATGCCTAATTGGAAGCATTTGTTAAGCAACATGTTATAGAGCAAATGAGCCAGACCGTGTTGTTTATTAATAAGCATATAGTATGTCTACTGAAAGAAATTATGGTTCAGTTTTAACAAATACATTAGCAAACTCTACAGAAACAAACTTTTACAAAGAAAATGGGGTCAAATATCAATCTGTATACAGATATAAATAATTAAACTTATCATCCTGTGAATAAATAAAAACATACAAAAAGTTTTTTTCAATATACTTTTTTTCATTAAAAGATGCCAAAACCCTAAATGTAGCCAAATTTCACTTTTTAAAAAACTTAAGCTGCATGGAATGCAGTCTCCTAGTTGTTATTAAATATGAGGTTATGTGTGGCTTTAAATATTTGAATAGGTATGAAGCTACTCTTAACATCCTGAAGTGTTTACAGTAGTATTTCAGTGTCTTGATCTACCTGTGATAAGAATATATTGTGAAAACCATGGAAAACGTAGGTAAAGGGCCATAGAAGTTTAATAGAATCATGGAGTTGGAACGTGCCTTTTAGATCACTGGGTTCATTTCCTACTCCGTGTGAGACTGAACGGTCTGGAGGAAGGCTGAAGGAGATGCAAAGAAAGAAGTTGGAAGTGATGAGCTGCAGAAAGTGACACACATTGATTTTTAAGAAGATGTAGGAAGGACCAGTATACACCTTCACAAAACAGGTATCTCTGACAGCTCTGTTCCCTATTTAAAATAGGTATTTCTTGAAAAGTCTCAGCATTTACCTCTCACTAGCCATGTATGATCTCAGAAACTAAGGACCTTTCCGCATTTGGTCTTATTCTGGAATATATCCTGGTTTAGGGGCCTGTTGTTTGCATGCTACAGCAGACTACGATAGGCCTCAAATGAGGCATTAGCATGTGGACAACAGACACCTATCCTGAGATGTATTCCAGAATAAGGCCATGTGCGGAAAGGGCCTAAGCTGGCTTCTGTTAGTATTAGGATAGCGGACTGCCTGAGAATATCAAGCATTATAGACAAGATTGGGATTAAAAAATAAATAAAAGAGGTGTCAGCAACAGCAAACCACTTCATTATTGTTGAGAGGTCACCAGGACCCTGGTCACTCAAGTAGTTTAGGTCGACTTCAGGTCGTCTTCTGGTCGTGTTACTCACATTATTTTTATTTTATTCGTTTTCCAAGCTGGTCTACCCCCGTTAGATTGTCTTAACCAGAGTCGTCATTTTTAGAGGACTCAGCCTGTCCTGGCATGCCAGGAAGTCTTCACTTTTCAGTGTGAGCTAAAGGAAGCTGAACCATGCTGTGGTAGGTGGGATCTAGTCTTTCCTTTCAGCCAGTGTCCAGGGGAGGGTGGCACACACGGAGTCTGTGAGGCAGCTCCCCTTCTCTTTTCAGTTTATGTGCATGATTCCTCTGTCTGGCATTTTTCCACAAATTTATTAATTGCCCATACAAGAAAAGCACATAAAAAAAGAGGGGGCTGAAGGGGGGAGCAGGCTTAAAAAAGAACCACAAACAAACACCCTCACCTCCCTTGAGTGACAAAACAATGAGTGTGGAGGTGGGAGAGTAGGCTTAAAAAAGAACCGCAAACACATATCCTCACCTGAGTGACAGAATGGCATCCAGTAAGAAAGGAGATAGATTTGATGCAGGAAGAGGTGTGGAGAGCCAAGATTTCCATGGAGGAGGCTCAGGTCAATCTTGAAGAAAGGTGTGAGCAATGCGGCCTTCAAAGCGAGGACTGTCTGAGGATGACCTACAGTGATTTAGGTGTGACCAGCACAACCTCAGTTCAAATTAATGAATAGGCCATCCTGTCTTAGACTTGTATGACCAGGGCCCAGATGTTGACCATGATTAGACTAGAAACAATGGGGTGAAACTGCAGGGGAAAAGATTTAGTTTAGATGTTAGGAAAAAATTTCTAACAGTAAGAGTGATCAACCAGTGGAACAGGCTGCCACGGGAGGTGGTTGGTTCCCCTTCGATGGAGGTCTTCAAGCAGAAACTGGACGGCCATCTGTCTGAGATGGTTTAGGAGATCCTGCCTTGAGCAGGGGGTTGGACTCGATGACCCAGGAGGTCCCCTCCAACTCTACCATTCTATGATTCTATGATTCTATGATTTTGTTGCAGTGTTGCCCTTTAATTCTTGAAAAGGCACATTCCTTCTCGTAAAAGTGTTAAAGAGTACATAGCTGTTTACAGAATGCACGATCTACTGGCCTACGCATTTTCCACAGTTTTTTAGTATTTCAATGAAAGGTATGAAACTGCACAGCTGTCGGAGCGACTGACTAAATTCCATCCCCGGAGCATAGCTTATCACTGGAGTTCATACAATTCTAGTCACAGTTGTCAGAAGTAATGGACTATTTTGTTAATAAATGCCACATTCTTTTCACACTGTTTCAAATAAATTAGTCATTTTTACGATGTGTGTGCATCGCTGTTTATTGAAGGAGCTAAATTGCTATTTTCAGAAAATGATGCTTCTGTATCTCTCCTGCAAGTGACGGAGCTTAGATTCATGCATTCTAGCAGGGTATGTTACCTCTAAATCCTAGAGAAAAAGGACCTCTGCCATTTTTCTGTAATTTTCACTGTCAGAAGGCAAGGGCATTGAAGACATGAGAAGTATGCATAGATCTCATTTTGCTCTGCCGTATGATATGTGATTACTTTTATTTTGCATCAAAAATAATGAAAGGTACTCAGAAGAAATGGCACATAACTAGCACTTAACTTTTCAAATTGATTCTACTGATTGCAATAATATTCAAGCTTCTACATTGTGAAATGTGTTAAGAATAACTATTTTAGGTACCAAATTAGGGTAGGCAATGGTATCCAGGCTTCATTATCTATCTAATACACCAGCAAAGCACATAGATTTTTATATACCATGCTCAGATTCAACTCGACATCAATGAGTTGCAAAATCTTTGGAAAATATAATTTGAGATTAGAGTTCTGTTGGTTCATTCATGTGGGAAGAAACCTGAGTTCCATCATCTGTACACCCCACATTCACCTTCCCACAAACAGTTGAAATATTTCAAGACAAAAATCAACGTCAAGTGTGATTAATGCAATCATTGTTCTTCTGACAAACATGTCTCTGTGTTCTTCTATTCTCGTTCTGTTGATTACAGCTGTTATAATTGTGCTTAATGATGGGTAATGACTGAAATAACACTGAATAATAGGATGTTAAAACAAGGGTGTAAGTAACAGTATGCTTCCTTCTTTCAGGAAGACCTTTCGCAATGGCAAGAGAGCATAAAAGACCATTAAAATACTGCTGCTTGCATGCAGTGCATTCATAAACGCTCTCATAAAGCATAAACCTTGTGATAGAAGAATAATGAATGATCATTTAGGGGAAAGAGAAACTTGAAGCCAACCTTCAGCTTCATTCCAGGAGAATTATTCCATTATCAATTAAAACTGAAGTTTCTATTTGAGTGTGCTGCAGGCTATATTTACGTTCTGAAGTTAGAAATACTTAAGGCCTTTTTTCGTTGATCTTATAGGTGCATGCAGGGGACACTCTTTCATGGTGCATCCGTGGAGCTGTTGCGTCACTAGAGCAGTTAAAACTGCTCTATGCCTATACTAGCAGCAGGGCTAGTACAACCCTGCACACTACATCTGCACCTCTTCTGGGTGGAAGAGGTACAAGGGGAGCATCTGACCAGGAGCACAGGAGCCATTACACACTGTGTCACCTGGTCCCCCTGGCATTGGTGCCACACAGATGCACTGGCACCATTTTAGGGGCTCCATGATTGCCGTCATAATGGTGGCGATTCACATTTAGCCAGCATGCAGGTAATCCTAAAGCATGCCAGCACTTCACCTGAGACAAGAGGTGAAGTGTGAAAATACCCTTGGCTTGGTAAGATGGATCTTCAAGCTGCTCCAGTTCCTGGTTAAACAGTCCAGTGTTCATTATTAGTGCTTCTGTTTGCCAGGCCTTTTCCTATGGCCTACCAACTCGTAAACTGAATTACTGTCAGTGGGCATTATCAGGAACAGCACCGTTGTGACTGCAGGGGAACACTCTTCCCTCACACTGTCAAACTGTGAACACACAATAGCATTTTGCCCTGTTTCCAAAGTTATTGCAGAGCGGTAGTGGTGGCAGGCATGACTTCTTTGCTCCTGCTTTAGGTGAACATTATAGAAAAGATGATGATGTGGAGGAAAATGGTCCCATCATTGCTTTAATGATGGAGTACTTTCATTCTTAAAAACTGTGGTTCTTGAAAGATGCCAGGTGTCTCCCATAATTGCTTTAATGGTGAAGGGGTGCTGTAATCCTTGAAAGATGCCCCCCTCCGGACATAAAGTGTATTGCAACTACATCCCAGTCACAAATGAACCATTTTTGAGCATATGTTAAAGGAATGGTGGTTTGTGTGGAGTAGTTATTTTGACCCATTTGAAACTTGGTTCAGGCCTGGCATTGGGTGGAATCAGCCTGTGGAAGAACAACAGTTTGACTATTTTGATCTTGTTGGTCTTTGAGTGGCTTTTGACACTGTCAGTGGTATCTCTCTAGATAGTCTTCACGGGATGGGAGTAAGAGAAAATATATTAAAGTCATATAGCTCCTACCTATAGGGAAAATCTCAGAAAAGAGTCTTGTGTAAATTTTCCTCTGTTGCCTGGCAACTAGGTTGTGATGTTCTAGAGGGGTTGTTTTGTCACCAGTGCTATTCAGTGTCTATATGAAGCTGTTGGAACTGGTCATCAGGTTGTCTGAGATGAAATGCCTTGAAGATACAGAAGAAACTCAGTTTTGTTTTTCCATAACATTGGAATTAGGACAAGATGTAGATAAAGTGATCAGGAAGCTACCAAAATTGGGTATTGGGAAGTTGTGCATTCTAGTTTCAGTTGCATCCCACTAGAAGGAACACGTAAGCACCTAGGGGATACATCTAGATCTATCAATGTAGCTGGAGGTCTATGGGTTTTTTTTCCACTACCACTAAGTACCCATTAGGGACCCATTAAGGACCCATTAGGCTCAGAGCAGGAAGACCCCATTTCCACTGCAAACTCCATTAGAGCCACATTTGTTTCCACCAGTTCTAGGGAAATCTGGATTGAATGGGTCCTTCAGGGGGGTGCCCTGAAACCCAAAGCTCCAAAGCCTGTGCACAATCTCTGCAGCTGGCTTCGAAGCCAGCTCTGAAGAATAGCACAGGCTCCAAAGAGGACCCCACGCGAGAGCAATGGCAATCCTATGGACCTTTGTCAAAGGCCCTGGAGAATCTTCGAAGTTTGCAGCGGGTCACTCTGGATAATCTTTGAAGAAATCTCCAAAGCATCTATGGCGATTGCACTTCCTGTCCCCCCAAAAAACCTGGGGTGATGGGCAGGCCCCACGTGGGTCAATCCGGATTCACCACATGGGTGCTCCGGTGTTTCCCCTGCAGGCAGGCTAGCACCAATTGCTATTGGGTGCTGCACTGCCCGTGGGGATGCATTGGGTATCTCCCTTAATCTGGATCTATTAGATCTGGATTAGTTGAAGGTCCCATTCCTTAGATCCAGATCATCTTAGATCCAATCCGGATTAAGGGAGGTCAGTGGAAAACCCCCCTAAGTGACCATTGTGGGTAGAAGTGCTTATTATCAACAGCTGATTTATCAACTATATCTGCACTTAGATAGGTATAGTCTACTCTAGACAATGTTGTCCATGCATGTTTGGGCTATTGTAATGTGCTGTATGTGGAACTGCTCTTCTATCTGCTGTGGAAACTTCAGGTGGAACCAGGCCCCTGAGTGAGGCAATTAGCTTGGGTCCACATTACATTGGTGCTTAAGCAACTGCACAAGTTGCCAGCTCGGTACTAGGCCAGATTCAAGGTTCTGTGCTTGGTATTTAAGGCCCTAAACAACTTGGACTAGTCATGTACATAAACAGATGTTTTATGCTGTTTACAGCATACAGCCCTACTGAAGAAAGCCTAATACCTTACAAGCCCAACCCTCTGCAAATGTGAGGGCAGTTGAATTCTCACAGAAATTAAAAGTAACATTCACCTGCCTTCGTTGTGCTCCCAGTCCTGTTCACATTTGGTAAGATCCACACAAGGAGACTGCAGGGCACAGCAACAGAATCAGACGGGATTTGAAGGATTTTTAAATAAGAAGTGGTGTATAAATGTCTTGAATGAATGAATGAATGAAGTGGTAGTTAAGAATAATCTAGAGACAAATCATGGCCTATTGTTGTTACAGGAAGAATCTTTTTCATCTGACAGTTTCCATTAAAAAGAACCATGTTGCTGTTAAAAGCAACTGTATTCAGACTGAGCAGAGCTCTGTTGGTACAAGATCTGATTTACGCCCTTTCACTGGGCCTTATTCCCAATTGTATTCCAGAACAGGGATCTGCTGTCTGATAGATCCAGACTAGAGCAGGCCCCAGGTGGGAGCTGCTGTAGAAGTCATCAGAATGCAGATGGCAGGTTCTATTCCAGTATATAATCCAGAATAAGACCCAGTGTAGGAAGGGTCATAATTCTATATCATGTATATTCCCTGGAGGGTGGCTGGAATACATTGTGACTTTAAGGCAAACATGAGTGGCAGCCTGTACATAGGTTATTTTTCAGACTTCAGTTTAATGCTTCAAAGCCAACAAACTGTACTAGTACGGTATTTATTACTAAATAATTGATGATTTAGGCATGTGTACCTTTCCACATTGAAGTATAAGATAACTGCATTGAGGAGAAGTAGATCTAGACTCTTTTAAAGGATAGAAAATGCGCTTCTAAATGACTAGCCCATTTTAGATGTACTATCACATTTTCTTTTTTCTGGCTCTATTGGGTATTCTTGAAGACTTTCTATATTGCTGCCAAGATGATTGGTGGCAGAATTTCTGAAGGTTATGTGACTCCTAGCATGTTAATGCCGGATTAACTTTTTGGAATGGATAGAAAAGCAAAGACATTGCCAAGGGAAATTGACAAAAATGACACTGTGCTGCCCTTCACTGCCATTAAAGCTGCATAGCTACTTGCTCAGTTTCATAATAAATTCTACTGGGGCTGTAGAAAATTAAAATGCACAACTAGTCTCTCTTCATGTAGCTGATCTTTTTCCTATAAGTTGTACAAAAAATAGTACGATATTGTCACAGGATGCAGACTGGGATCAGAACATGCATTTTATTCTTAATTCGTTTTGTTTTCTCTTTTTGTTCCTGATATCTAAATCAATAATTTAAAATTTGTGACAAGATATAAGTCTGTCTGCATATTAAGGAGGACTTGAAGTTTCTTATTTGTGCTGTCAAAAAAGTTATGTACAGAGGGTCACTTCATATCATTGAGTCTAGTTAATGTGAAGATTATTCTTTCTTTTGTATTGACCCTGGCTTAATGTTAGCTTTGAGCCAAGAACGATAATTTGTTTTATTCAAACTATAGTTGATAGATCAAAACAAAGTTTAGCTTTTCACCTTTACGTGGCCAGAGTGAAAAATACTTGATGTGCATTTTAGATCTGAAACTAAATCAGGAATTATTTTACACTAAGGCATGAGTATGGCAAAAGCAGTTTCTCTAGTGGAATTTAACCCATGTAACATACAAACAAAATAGTGATTTTTAAAATCTTGTGACTAGTTTCGGTATTCATACAATATTGAAAGTTTTGCCAGACAATATTCAGCCAAGACCAACATAAAACACCTTCCTCTTGCTTCAGCCACCATAGTCTGATATTTTGAATAAAATTTAGATAGACAAGGTGGTGACAGCAACCAGCCTGGATAGTCTTATGAAAGGGTTAGACAAATTCCCGAACGACTGGTGTATCCATGGCTACTAGAATGAATGCCTGTGTCTTGCCTCCAGGTTGGAGATACACATAGACTAATTGAGAATACCCAGAAACAGTTGATGGCCTAATTCAGCAACATTCCTCTTATGTTCTTATGTAGGACCATTTGTATGCTCAGGAATACTCACTTAATTCTCAGTGCTACCAGATGATATACCACCAGTTGGCTTTTAAATTACAATTACTCAATAGTTGATCTTTCAAATCAAACTTCATCTAATTCTCTTCAGGCAATATCTTTTTCCTAACTATATATAATCTTTAGACTTCTTTTCTGGAATACCACTGAGTGAGCAAGTGAAAAATCTAATGTAAATTTTTAGGACTACTTAAACAATGTTGATATTGCACTCTTTCAAGATACCCAGTCCCAGGATTCCCTTCTCTGATGACCTGGTTCCTTCAAGCTACATCTGAGTTGGAATCCTCATTTCTACCCAATTCACAGTGGTCTCCATTTCATCCAGAAACTGAAGATTTGGCCTTAATGGTGGAATTAAAATTCAACTTTACTACTTCGTTAATTATAAACATGTAGCCGTCTCCTAAGAAAACAAAGTGGACCAAAGTAGAAAATTATGTTTCAAATCAAATTAAAACAAATTCCACAACATGGATAATCAGTGCTGACCAGTTTAATTCTAGACTAGGACCTCAAATAAAAATATTATATTCTCCTTATAAATTGTCTCTGCCCGCTCAGGAGAGCATAATTTATTTTGCTGAGGAACCATTCAAAGAGGGACAGAGTAAATTTTGATGGTACTTGTTTGACCATACAGTCTCAATCTTTTTATCCTAAACTGTGCTATCTAAGTGACTACTCAGGTGAATGCATATTTTGATCTAACCATGATTACATTACCCATGACATACAATATCCACAACTGACTCCTCTACTGTGATAATGATCATTTCCCTTTGGGATGATACTATCACAGAAAACCTGACACCATTTTCTGTAACATCGCATAAACAACTAAAGCTAAGATGGTTGAGAAAAACCAATAAGGAAATAACTAATTTTCTTGTCTTGAGGAGACGATAATACTCCAGGCAAGTATACCATTGGCTGAATCTTCCAACCATCTGTTCAGTTTATCCTACATACTTATCTCCAACATACAAAATAAATTATGCTAGGTTCTATGTAACATCTGTGAATTAAACTACAAGAGATATTCTAATATCTGATTTGGCCAAGAATATAAATCAGCTGAATCCTGAATAAAATAAAATAAAAATTCCCTTCTGAGCGTCTACAGTGTAAGAAGAAATCTAGATCTTTAAAAAGGGAAGTTGGAAGCAGCTTAGCAGAAAAATTGAACTCCACTAATTCAGGCTACTAAAAAGAGTAACTCTACTACCTTCTGACAAGATGTGTCAAAAACTTTTTTTTTACCCAGTACAACATCTCAGTTTGCATCAACAGTAGAAGAGTTACATTTTTAGGCACTGTTTATATCAGAATATGTACCAGTCTAGTGTCCATGGTCTGTGATGGTTCTGTGTATGAGGCATGGCCATCATGTACCGTTCCAAAGAGGAGGCATAGCCATCATACACAGAGCCTGCCATGTGCAATGAATGTGTGGAGCCTGAACCTGGACCATTTGAGGTCAAATTAAGAGGATGAAGCTCACTGCCTCTAACCCTTGTTTTGGGCAGGCTGCGTAGATCTGAGTATCTACACTTGGAGATTCTTGACAACCAGGAATTCTTCCAGCTACAACTCAAGATTGATTGCCATATGTGGCTACTTGGTGTGACTTGACCACTGTAAGGCAGGAATTTTTGGCAATTCAGTGTTGAGACCAACACCATGAATCATCTGCCTAATTACCGTGCCTCAAGAATCATGCTCTTGACCTTCAGGCTGTTTCTTAGTGTACATTAATTTGTGACTCTTTCTTCAGTGACCCAGTAAAAATCCCATTTTGCAACTTTTATCTGACTCATCTGAAACTCTGCATATTAGGTTGGAAGCTGTATAGCTGAGAACTTGTTGTTATTGATCTACATCTAAGCTCCCCCTTATCTGATTGGCTTAGACAACTTGGCAAACTCTCACAACCAGACTTAATTCTTCCTGATTATAACATTGAACTTCCTAAGTGGCTTCTCTTTCCACATCAAAAATTAAATCTCTAGTGGCTCAGACGAAGTCAAGGGAAGCTGCGGGTGCAGGTTTTATCCCACCCAAACTGTTTGTGTTAAATATTGTTTGATGAGCACCTGTGTGGAATGCCTCGTATTTCACTGACAAATATGGGAGTTACTGTCCCTATTTTTAAGAACGGAGAAATGAATCAGCCATTACAGTCCTATTGGCCTTCTCCGTTGAATGTTATATACTGTATATTCTGGCGTATAAGACTAATTTTTAACCCAGGAAAATCTTCTCAAAAGTCAGGGGTCATCTTATATGCCGGGTGTTGTCTTCTTGTACAGCGAGTATATCCCAAACGCTATATTTTAACTAGAACAGTTGGGGGTCGTCTTATACGCTGGAATATACGGTATTTGCCATTTATGCCAGAAATTACAAGATCGGTTTGTTGACAACAGGGCAGTCAGGATTTAGGTCGGGATTGGGATTGTTGCCTTGTGTTGCAATACGTCATTGATAAATATACTTCAGTATCCTCTGCCGTCTTATATGCTGCTTTCATTAACTTTAACACGACCTTCAGACCTTAAGAAAACCTCTGTGCCTTTTCACTAGATTAGTGTTTGCTACTTGAATCCACAGATTACATGACAGCAACTATTAAAGAGTGAACTACAATTCACAAGGCCATCTAGTTTGTCCACTAGCAGTTCACAAGGGCACGAGACAAAGATGTTCTCTGACACCATTATTATTCAATTTTACATGAGCTGCATGATTCCAGCACTCAGCAGCTCCAGTTTCCATCCTCCTTTGCTTGCCAACAAGTTTATTCCAACTTTGCTTTATGCAGATAACACTGCAGGTCACGGAAACCAGTTTTAAAAGTGCACATTGGTGCACTTTTGCAGAATATTGTTGTGGAGAAAAACTGTGAAAAAAAGTTACATTTTTCCCTAAGTGACATCACTTTCTGGCCTGGTTCATAAATAAACATTTGATGGAAGAAGGTCAAGACATAAATATCTAGGTGTTACCTTTCAGATCACAGGATCAACAAAGGCTTGGTTAACTCGTGTTCCAGACTTTGCAGGAAAAAATGTTCAGACACCCTCAGTAAGTTCGTTTACTCTAAAGAGGGCAGTACATTCCATTAGCTATTGAGCCATAGAAGGGAGACTCATCTTGAAGCTTTTCTTTAGCTCTTAAGCTCTTTTTGGAGAAAAAAATCCAATGTAAATTCTTTGGAGTTCTGCTGTGAGCTTCAGTGTAAGTCTGTGCTTGGAGGCAAGTCCATCTTTCTTTGAAAGCCAAACTCTGGCTACTCAAATTTAAGTAATAGTTGAAACTAAATTTCTTTGTGTCAGATATGAATGAATGAATGAATTTTTTTTATTTACAGTCACAGACCAAAATCAGAATATAAAAATAGATAAAAATTCCTTGTCATATTTCAAATCAGATCAGGTTTAGCCCATCTTACTTTTGCTAACAACTTCCAGTCTATCTGGGAGAAAACTCGCATATTAAAATTATTATGGTATTCTTAATCTTTATAAAATGCTCCTTAGTGCCTTGTGCTGCTAGAATATGAAAAGAGCCCCAACTATCTAGCCCAGATTGTGTTTTCCATAGCAGCCATAGCAGCCTAAAAACCTGTTGCTCCCTTGCAAAGTATCCCTCTTGTGGAAGACCTTGGAAAAGCACTTCAGTGTTGTTGCCAAAAAGACATGTCCACCTAGTCGTAGAAGTGATACTGATTTGAGAATGTCATGAATTTTGTGTTATAAATATGGAACTTATAAATTTCACAAACCTAAATCAAATTGGAAACAGCCACTCAAATCCCTAGCTATACAGATTTTATACTTCCTGTCCATTGCTGTATTCACACCTAATTTTAATCCAGAGTCAGTCCACTTTCAGAATGAGAGGACCCATCAGTAAACTGCCAAGTCGTTTTCTTTCCACATTATCTAATCCCAAAGTGGGTTTTCTGAGTTATATAATGCAGAAAGAAAACACCTTGTCATTTTGCTAATGAGTTCTCTCACCCTAAAAGCGGTCTGAAGCTGGATTAAAATGTAGCTGTGAATTCAGCCAAGATCAGGTAGAAAAGCTCATTTTGAGACTGATTATAGAATTCTCTTCCCTCAAATTGTGGATGAGATGGTGTCATCTTTAATACCTTCTACTGTAAATTGAAAATATATTTTCACTTGGTGGTGTGGCTTTAAGAGAATATTATGAAATTAATTGTTGTAAACTATCCTCAGCACTGTCAAAATTGTTTAAGAACCCAGTGAATAATAAGACTACCATGGAAATTGTGCTGAGCTTCCAAACCTGGTATTTTTTACAGAGATGTCACAGCTAATTATTCAGAACCAAAATTCTGTCTAATTCTCTAAGATTTGCTTCCTGTTGTGGAGAAAACTCCAATTATATAGTGCTTAACTCCTACATTGGATTGTTGGGAAAAAACATATCCACATAGAAAGGAATGATTAGCAATGTGGATTTTTACGCCCATGGTTTCTAAAAGCAAGGATAGCAAAGATACTTATTTAATTATCATATGCTGAAAAAGAAGCAGTCTCTCTCCCTCATTTTCAGTTATCTGTAATCAAATTTTTGTTTTTAATTTCTGTGCTTCTCACATTTTTATAAAGGTCTCACAGTTGTTGGGGATAAATTGGATGTTTGTTTAATTGTTTTGTAAATGACTGTTTCTAAGAATTATGTCAAAAACTGCAGGAGGCAGTGCCATCAGGTCCAAATTTCACAGAGGAAAAAAAATTGCCATGGTGCTAATAGAATGTCTCCCAAGCGTTTGGAGGACTTTCCCATTACTACCACTGATGGTTTTTCCTTTAACTATTCATTTATATATGAAGCTTTCATTGGAATTGTCTCTGGAAGGAAGGGTTTAAAACTCTGCTACCTTTACATGGAAATCCCAGTGAAAGCTGAAGGCCATTGCATCTTGTTACTTGTATTATTTTCAGATTATCTTATGTAGTTGCTAATGGCACAAGTCAACTACCGATTATGTTTCTGTGGGACTAGGCAAGCTTGATTCTGAACTGAAGACTCCAGTTAAGTGACTGTTTTAAATGTGCAGATAATATGATGGTTAAGTCCTAACACACCCTCTTAATAATGTTTTGGAGATGGCATGACACCAACACATCATGAGAAGAAGAAACCAGAACTAGCATTTATATTAACATCCTTTAAATCAGCAGTTCTCAACCTGTGGGTCGCAAACCCTTTGGGGGTCAAACTACCCTTTTAGAGGGCTCGCGATGAGTCTCCCGCCTTCCTGCCCCATCCCCATCTGAGCTGCCCCACCCCGTGACTGGGGGTCTCTACAACATAAGGAACTGCATTAAGGAGTCGTGGCATTAAGAAGGTTGAGAACCACTACTTTATATCCATCCCCCCCCCCAAAAAAGTAATGTTTTTGTACATGGGTTCATAACTTTTTTTTTTAGTGGAGACAAAGTCACCTGTCACAGAGTTTACAATATTAAAAAGCTTTATTTATGTAGCGCATGACAAATTCACATAGATTAAACAACGTGATAGAACCAATAAAGATTGGTTGCCGCACCTTCGAAGTTTTAGACTGTAGCCTCAAAGTGACTTGAGTGTCATGGACACAAGCAGTCGTTACCCCCCCCCCCCCAAAGCTTTAAAAACGTGCTACATTTTGAATTCTGTTTCCAGTTTCATTTACTGTACATTTTCCTGCCGATACCTGTGTCACTGAGGACTCCTCACCCCCATTTACTTTTCTGCTAATGCAAGTTGCTGTCTTTTGGAGGAGTGCCTGGATACTTCCCATTAAATGAATTTAGGTGACATTAACCACTTTAGACCAGGAACGACCATGTTTCCCCAAAAATAAGAGAGTCTTATATTAATTTATTCTCCTAAAGCTACAACAGGGCTTATTTTTAGGGGATGTTTTATATAACACTTATATAGGGTTTATATTTTGAACATCCTGAAAAATCACGCTAGGGTTTATTTTCAAGGTAGGTCTTATTTTTCGGGAAACAGGATAACAGTTGTTTTATCCTGTAATATGCCCAAGTCACAGAAAGCTAAATAAAAAGATAGGGCTGGGGAGGTTGGAAGGCCTGATCCATACATTTTAGTTAGAACTTCAGCTAAGGGTAAACTAAATTCTGCTCAGACTCTGTAGACTCATTATTGAAGCATGAAACAGCTTTGAAGCTCTTCCCTCTTTTCCCCACCGGCATGGAGTTCAATGATTCATTATCTCTTGTGTTTAGAGTACTGTACGTGGAAACGTACTGCATGCCTAGTGGATCCTTTGGGGTGTACACAGTCCCCTTCTGCAACCCCACACAATACAAAGATGGAGATTTTGTTAATGAAAAACATAAGTTCCTTAGCGTTCAGCAGGTTGCTTCAAATTGCCTTTAATAGCGATGCAAGATGACAGATTGACTGGAGACTTTATTTACAGTGTTCCTAAGAGAATGCTGGACTTTGCTTTAGTGGCCAGCCAGCTGCAGAGCTTCCTGAAAAGGATTCTGCAAAGGCAATTTCAGTATTGTTTTCTCCCAGACACTTGAACGTGGATAATCAGCCACTATTCATCTCTGTGCACCTGCACAAAAATGCTAAGAGCCCTACTGAAAAGAGCTGATGCGATGTGAAGTTTTTACTGTATTGTCTGTAATTTAAACCGACGTAAACGGAAGGATCTAAGTTAGAAGGTGGGTCAGAGAAGAACTTAGACATGTTGAGTTTGATACAGGAGAAGCCAGAAGCACATGTGCGTATTGGTCCTCTTCAACACACAAAATAACTGCATCACCCTCACTTTCTAGCTCAATAACCAGGGAAAGGGTGTGATACATAATATATGTTTAACACCTAGGAATTTATCACATAGTTTCCACAGTTAATGAACCTTCCAGGCAGATACTGCATTTTGTACAAAACAAGCAGATGAGATGGGAAACAATTGGCTGTTGATAGACTCTTTGTGATACAAAGTTTCAAATCTAAATTCACATAAAAATTATAAATGCATATGTATGAATGAAACTAGTTTCTTGATTTTTGCTGGAGCTTTCTTTGCTTGCCTTGCAAGCATCCCCTTTGCCTGTGTTTTTTTTAAATCTAAGAGCATTGATGGTCCTTGAATCATGAACTGTAAATCATTGCTCAGAATTTTTCTACTCTTTGTTTTCTTTCTAATATAATTGCATAATCCCATCAAGACGACTGTAGATGGTCCAGAATGTTCAATTAGTGCAGAATGTTCAATTAGCTACCCCATGGCTGTTGGGAACAGCATTCTGTGGTTTATTATGTTGTTGTTGGGTGGCCAACTTCTGGTTGATTGCATGAGTGACTCCATAGGCACTTCTGTGCTGTTTCCTTGGCAGAGATGCAGACGTAGTTTTCCATTGCCTTCTTCTGGGAAGATGCTGGAGATCGAACTGGCAACTCTTTGCTTTCCAGGCTGGAAGCATTGCCACTGGGCTATAGGCCTCCGTGTTGTGTTATACCAGCCTTTAAAGCACTGCACCCCTGTCTTCAAGCAAGGCTGGCTTTAGGGTAGTTCAAGGGGAGAGGCTGCCCGGAATGCCAAGCTCGAGAGGGCACAGAGCAGTCTGGCCCTGCCCAACCCATGGATCAACTGCCACACAGTGCCATGCTGCATGCCAGTACTGTGGAAAACCGCCAGGTGAATGTGTGGCTTGCCCAATTCAGCTAATTTAGGCCCCACTCCCCAGGCCCTGCCCTGCCCTGCTCTGCCCTGCCCTGCTTTTAGGGAATAGGTTCCATCTCGTCATTCCGAATGCCCAGTCTATGAGAACCAGCTCTGCCTTCAAGCTACCAGGTTTCCTTCAGTGTGGAGCCCATACTGGCACAAGAGCCGGATTCTGAGAAGACCACCTCTCTCTCTGTTGTTCAGTTTGCATCCTGAGATTTTGTGATAGAGCCCTCTTGGGTGTGCCACCACGGACTTTAATACAGAGAGTAGTCTTCCATAGCCTAGACCTTTAGCTGACAAAGTATGCAGCCCTTCACTTACAAAATCAAACAATATTGTATTCTTGTCACTGGAGGTAAAAATTGTCAAAACACAGCTATTCTCCAGGGTTTTTGAAGGCAATAAAATATATATTGCTTCTGTGTTAGTTAGCTATTTTAATACATTTGCCTATGGGATATGGACATGCTAAATGTTTGTACTGCTGCCTGTCAGCATGGCATTCAAAATAGAGAACTGCATGTCTGTATTCTTCTGGCAAAATCAGAAATGATCCAACATCTTCAGTCCCTGGTCTGAACGACAGTTGCAGCTACTGGGGGTTGGAGGCAGCAGAATGTTTCCAGTCCTGCAAGAGGTGTGATAATCCCTATCAGAACAGTGTGAGATAGACCTGATATTTTTAAAGTGGGAGGGGGGGGATGGTTGTACAAGAAAAATGATCCGCTGGTTTGGAAAGGGAATATTTACATCTTCCATTCCTCCTTTTCTTTCTTTCTTTTTTTTTTTTTACATTTTTCAATATTTTATTTTGATATTTTCAGCAGTTATGTTAACAATTATGAATACACTAGTGCAGTCTATGTAGAAGAATAAAACTACTATGCCATTGTAGTTTTATAAGCATTACAATATTTATATTTCATTTACATGTGCCTTCTTTCATCTTTGCTCCATTGGAGATATTATTCTAAATGCTGTCTGGCCCACAATAAAGCTTCTTTTTGGGGCAAGTCAGGTTGTTTTATTTTGGCAGTTGTGTCTATCCGTGGCTACCATACCTTAGATCAAGTCTCTCTCATAATAATTTCTTGCATTACATTCTTTTTGTTCTGTAATAAAAGATATCAAAAATATTTCCCGTGATTTTTATACCATTCTTCAATTGTTAGTTTCTCAGCGCCATCTTCCCTTCTTGAAATCATTGCAATACTTTGCACATTCACAGGAGTCCCGATGGTGTTGGGTGTGTTTGTGAAGATGTGTTATAGGGCAGGAGCTTAGCTGAGATCTGCATGTCAAATTCTCCATTCCCGTTCTTTGTTCTTGTTTTAACCTAAAGTTTTCTTTCATGTTCTGGCTATCTTACAGATGCTCAAATGAGACCAAACTGAAAAACGAAGACACTTATTGGGCTTATAATTTCTGCCCTACTCCGTACTCCTGGACTGCTCTTCTAGGACTCATTTTATACCTGGTTTTCTTTGCACCAGGTAAACAGAACTTATTATTTATGTATCTATGTATTTCTTTGTTTTTATGTATAGTATTTTTAATATATACTGGTTTGTAATCTGTTGTTACAAACATTTTTACCCGCCCTGAGACCTTTGGATATAGGGTGGGAAATAAATAAATAAAACGTCTCTATACTGCTTTTCATTAAGAAGATTTCAGAGTGGTTTACAGATTTCAATTTTCTTTATAGAGCAGTGATGGCCAACCTATGACACGCATGTCACAGGTGACACTCCGAGCCCTTTTGGGTGACACACATGGTCACCCTGGCACCTGGGCGTGTAGTGCTTGCTTCTTCTTGAAGTGTATGAAATACCAACTTTCAGTTGAAGATTTAGCAAATGTAAAGAATTATTTGTTTTTGCTTTTAATAAAATACATATATCAAAAATATCACTTTTTTTACTAGAGCTACAAATAGCACAAAATTATGGATATTTTGCTAGGTTTTCGTGGGAATTTTGACACACTGAGCTCAAAAGGTTCGCCATCACTGTTATAGAGTATGAAAAGTAAGGGTAAAAACAGTTTAAGAATCCAGTAATTATACATGTTAAAACTAAGCTAGGCAGGGGTAGATCGGGGGATGCCTGTGTAAAAAGATAAGTCTTTAATAGGTACCTATAACTTGTGTAGACGTCTCACAAATAGTAGAGGGGGGGGGGGTATTCCAGAGGATATTGTGTCTCCGACTGAGTTATGTTCCAGGAAGAGTTCTCAGCCTGGTACAAGTCTTAGATGGTTTTTGTTCATGTCTGCCGTAAAGGGAAAATGATGAGATAACCAGCTGCACTGCTTTTCTTCCAGCACACTATTTCTTTGGCACATGATTTAAAAACTGTTCTTTCCAAAGGGAGACAGATTGGTCAGGGAGCTTCTGCTTTCAAATAACTGGTATAACCCAATTCACTCAATCATTTTTTTCACTCCATAGTGAGAAAAAAGCTCATGTGAGAGCCTGAAGCGCATAGTGGATAAATAATTATTCTTGGAATGTAGCAGCTCCATGTATGCATTGACGTTCATGTTAGCTGTTAACATTCTTTTGCTGTTCTATATTGAGTTTTGTTTTTTCTTCTAGAGATATTCTACCGTGTCCCAGTATTTCCTCTCTTTATATGCTGTTGATTTGCTTTCTTTAAACCTAAGTGTGCAACAATAATGAAAAGAAGGGCTTAGTGTCAATTTTGATCTTGTTTCATCTGAAAAAAGTCTGTTCCTTCTCCCCATATCCTTGTGCGTCAAATGCCAGAGTGCAGGAAAAATTTACTTTGTGTATTCTGAAAATTCATGCTAAATTAAATTCTGATTTTATGTAAAACCACAGAAATACTTAAAATTGTGATTTGTTTTTCCAGTCTTTATACACCTCTGTGAATAGATTAACTTCTTTCTTTCTGCTTCCAAAAGTATTTGACAATGCAGCATCACCCTTCATTAAATCTTGAAACACAAAATGAATTCAGTCAATACCAGTAGGGGGTTATTAACGTTCTGTTGAGCTAAAATGTTGCTAAAAGTATCTTCTCATTGCCTGTCTTCTGCTGCATCTCATTTTGTAAATTCTTTGTTTGACATGAACGTTGTCCTAAAGTTAATTTTTCTGGGTTTGTGTTAAAGGAATGGGACCAATGCCTTGGACAATCAATTCTGAAATATATCCCCTGTGGGCTAGAAGCACAGGAAATGCATGTTCTTCTGGAGTAAACTGGATTTTCAATGTTCTAGTGTCATTAACATTTTTGCATGCAGCTGAATATCTGACATACTACGGTAAGAACAGTTTTCTATCTTGACTGGTGCTCAGATCAGCAACATTTTACTTCTTGAGGTTTAGTTTGTCATCTGCAAAAAACAAGTTTATTAGCTTAAGCACTAGAAAGGCAATGTCATATAATTGCATTGTGTACATTGCTAAAGATACAGTATTGTTTTCCAAAAATTATTGCTTATAGGTTCTAATTGTAAAAGAGCATTCCGAGTAATGTAGAATTTGTAGATAGACTTCAAGGCAAACATATTACTATAATTTTGGCAATATCAAATTCCTGGTTTACGATACATTGGCAGGGTATGTCTGATGCCTTGGCAATGTGGGGAGGAAAGAAAGAAAGAAAGAATCAATCTGCCATGTGAATTATCCCCAAGTGCAGTAATGGAACTTCTGCAGTATTACATCTTGTTTCCCTTCTCCATATTATAACATGTAAAAAGTATATATTATCAGTGCCTCCTTCTATGGGAGAAACCTCAAATGGACTGCAAGATCCAGTCCACACATCTGATAAATGCGATCTCAATGAAGGATACCAATTTATTTTGGAATAGGTGCTAATATTTCTCTGGCTGCCTGGGAGAGCTATTTTAAATCCCCCTTTAAAAAACATTCTCTGCCTACAGTTGTCTTGCGTCTTGCTTCTGATCTGATTTTGCTGATCTGTCTTCTGAAGATTCTGGAATCCCGAGACAGTTGTGGTAGACACTTAGGGTGTTTTTCCACGGTCACTTAGTACTCATTTTAGCACCCATTAAGGACCCATTTGGGTGAGAGCCAGATGATCCCATTTCCACCACGGCACCCATTAGGGACACATTTGTTTCCACCGTGCCTCGGGAAATCCGAATCATATGGGTACTTTTTGGCCTTTAATCCAGATTTTCTGTAGACCCCATTAATGGGGTCTACAATGGGGTCTTTAGCCAGAAAGTCTGGATTAAAGGGAGCCTGTTTCCACATTAGTTTGGCAATGGGGTCTAGAGGAGGCTAGGGGGAGGGGGCACCCTTGGGGGGAGCCCCAAAACTTAAGCTTCGAAATCATTTCGAAGTCACTTCGCACTTTACTCCGAAGATCAGCGCAGACTTCAAAGACGCTCCAGAGCTATTTTGCACAGACTTCGAAGTGACTTCGGAGCCGCTTTGTAGATTGCACCCCCTGTCCCCCCAAACACCTGGGATGACAGGCAGACCCCTCATGGGTAGATCCGGATTTCCACATGGGTGCTCCTGTGTTTCCACGGCAGGGATGCTAGCACCCATTGCTATTGGGTGCTAGGCCACCCATGGAAACACATTGGGTACTTCCCTTAATCCAGATCTACTAGATCCGGATTAAGGGAAGTACCCATTCCCTAGATCCGGATCTTCTTAGATTCAAATTAAAGGAGCGTGGTGGAAAAACACCCTTAGTATCAGCTACATGTCAGCTGAATTTATTCAACTCTATTGCTGGTGGATCTTTCCTCTAGATTTAATGACTCAGGATTAAAAGTGGAAGGAGGGCCTATAGTAGTTTCAATTTATATTTAAAAAGGTAGCGCACGTGACCTGGCAACCAACAGTCCCTGTTGTCGGGCCATGAAAAACCGTATGCCATGTATTTGAATGAAAAAGTCACTGTTCAGCTAGAAGTGAATCAGCCTTTATCAGATATCTAAGCTGCTTTCAGGAAAAGCTGCTCAATTTTGGATCACTGTTTAGTATTGGTACATCTGGCTGAAAAAGAGTCTGGCAAATATAAAATAAAGCTTCTTGCCACATTAAGGACTTAAATGTGGCTTTTGACTTAGTCCCTAGAGAGAAGCAATGGGAAAAACTATATCACCTTGTGGAAGATGAATACCTGTTTTGCCTTCCTAAAACCTTATATTGTCTCTTAAACACCAGGCGCACTAAAGGCCATCTTTCAGGTGAAATTCCCAAGAAAAAGAACACTAGACAAAGAT
The DNA here is from genome assembly GCA_023333525.1 of Aspidoscelis tigris stejnegeri. Lineage (NCBI taxonomy): Eukaryota > Metazoa > Chordata > Lepidosauria > Squamata > Teiidae > Aspidoscelis > Aspidoscelis tigris. The sequence continues at coordinate 75,849,795 of JALMGA010000005.1, read as the reverse complement.
GTACTCTTGTGCCAATTTTATTTTTTTAAAAATCATTCGAAGCCTTTATTACTTGCAGAGTATAGGTGTACCAGAGGTCTCCTGGATTGAGCAGGGTGTGTTCTGTAGGTTCATTTAAACACCCACTTTGTTCAGTTTGAATTCAAAGTTTGTTTTTGAACAGACTGATAGGTCCAAACTTGAAGCTTTCAAGCACCCCTGTTTGATTCAAAACAGTTCGACCCCTAACCAATTTGACACATGGCCAGCTTATATAGTACGTCTTAGATTGTCCTGATGTTATGTCTTCTGTTAACATGATCTCTGTGTTTTTTTCTTCTTTTCTTTCATTTCCTCTTTTTTTTTCTTTTTTTCTTTTTTTATATTGTCCATGCAGGAGCATTTTTCCTGTATGCAGGATTTGCTTTTGTAGGACTCATTTTCCTCTACGGCTGCCTTCCTGAGACAAAAGGGAAAAGACTAGAGGAAATTGAAGGCTTGTTTGAGAACACACTCTGTACATGTGGTGTTTCAGATTCTGATGACGGGAGGTATATTGAATATATCCGGGTGAAGGGAAGTAATTACCATCTTTCTGACAATGATGCTTCTGATGTGGAGTGATTTTCAGCCGCTAATGTATTTAATCATATAATACCCTTCGTGGTGGTGGTGGGGTGAAGGAGCTGTTCTTTGTGACCTCGCTGCCCTGCTTCTGGTCTGGTTCTCCTTTCTGCTGTTTATGTAGAATAACTTTCCTGTTCTAAACCATGTCATTTTGAAAGGGATAAAATAGATCTGTGCTGTGAGCTAGCCCGAAGTGGTGGCTTGAAAAGGAAGAAAGAGTTGCAGCACTGTATGTTTGGGGTCCTCGGAATTGTGATATCAAACTCAGTTGATGAAATTCCATGTATCGTTGTCTCTTGTGACCAAATGTGAAAAAGAACAGCTAGTCAGAAACCAGATGAATCATTAAAGTACGGTTACCTGGCAACCAAGATTCAACACAAAAGTACTTGGCCTGTAGCAGAATAAGCAGGCGAGAGAAAACGTCTGCCTGCTGTGGAAATTGTAATCTATCGAGTATTATTACTTGCTTAAAAAGCAAACTAAGGCTTTGCAATTTCCTCTATTATTTCTTCCTGCAGACACCCTTAATTACAAATCTGCAACTATTTTTGCGCTAGTTTTTAACTTGCATTGCCCCATTAAATGGTAAGTTTCTGGCTATGCAGGGAATTCTTTACAAGCAAGATAATACTTATAAAGAATACAGTACTAAGAATGTTGCTTGCTTGGGGAATTAATTTCTATGGCTATCGTCCCTGGCAGATACAAAGAGATCAGTCCAACTATTAGACCATCACTAGTGTTTCTTTTGCTGGAAATTGCCAAGAACTGGATGAGTCAAAATTCATCTCAAGATGTTATTCAGTGAAGAGCTTGTATATGCAGACATACTTTGTGATTGCACACTGATTCAGTCCCATCCATTGATGTCTGAATTTTGTATGTTCAGTATTTACTGCCAGTACGCAAAACTGTATTGCACAAGTGGCAGAAACATGATTGCAATTTAGGCCTGGAATTTGAGAGAATGGACATTTTGAGTTTTTCTTCACATAGAAGTGCCATAATAATAGTAGCACTGTGAAACTCTGTCAGGTCTTGAGACAGAATAATTCATTTCTTCAGCCTTTAAAAGCAAGCTTCATTTCAGATCTTCAGAACTCTGTTTCAAGGTAGCTTAACTTTGCAGAGGATGGCTTCTCCTCCATAAAGTGAAAGTTACATTCTTGTCCGTTCCCACCAAATGAAAGCAATCCAGCAGTTCTCACATTCTGACGTGCTTGATAACTTTTCGCTGTTTGTATGGTCTTCTGCACCCTCCAAGATCGACAGAAATGTAGAAGAAAGACAAAGCCATTCTACTCTAACTATCCTATTAATGCATCTGCTTTTTATTTATATAAAACTCCCAATTATGACAGGTACCCCTTCATACTGTCCTCCTAAAATATATCTATCCCAAATAATTGTTGAATTAATGGAATAGCTTTAAACAGTGTAAAGTAGTGTCTCAGGCCTTTTTCACACTTAACTTTGTTAGGGCAGGTGGGGGAGACTCCTGCATGGGGTATTTGCACCACGTGTGCTGGAGTTCCCCCCACAAGTATAGGTGTGGAACAGTTGCTCCGTACCTATACTAGCGGCAGGCTAATACAGCCCAACACACTGCATCTGCACCTCTTCCAGAAGAAATTCAGGGGGAGTGCTTGACTGGTGGCACAGGTGCAGTTGCGTGCTGTGTCAGCTGGTCACCATGAACACAGTGCCAGGCAGGCGCACCAGTGCCGTTGCTGGGGCTCTGCAGTCACCACCATTTGCACTTAGCTGGCACTTAGTTAAGTGTCTGCTAAGGTTTGAATGCTCTGGACATACACCAGTGCAGATTCTCAAAGCATTCCAGAACTTTGCCTCCCCAGGACAAGAGGCGAAGTGCAAATTCATCCTAAGAACGTGCTTGAATCTAGTTCAGATCCCTTTGTCCTGTGCCACAAGGTTATTGCTGGGTCTTAAGTAAGCCACCTGAAAGGAAAAAAAACCTTACTTTTCCCCATGACACAGACCTTAATCAGATCTTGTAAAGACTGAACGAAAAGAGAACTCTGTTCTCAAGACCTGCTTCAGTCTTCTCCTATCATGGCAGTTTAGCCTTACACCACGTTTTTTGTTTTCTAACAGAGCCTAAGAGATACCACCTCATCCCTGTAGCTTCTTCTGTAGGGACAGCTGAAGAACCTTCGAGACTTTTTAGTGTTCTATCATTTCAGCATTTCCCCTGCACAGTCTTTACAATACTAGTTTTATTGCTTTCTGCTGATCGTGGCTTGAGAGTTAGTTCACTCGCGGCTTGAGATGGATTGACTCAGTTAATGGTTGCTATGGCTGCCTTTATCCCCACGGGAGTGAGAAAGAGAAAAAAGACTTTAATTTTTCTCACATTTTTGCTTTTGTTTCATGTGGTACGAGCTCACTTTTTCAATGCGGTACTGTGCAAAAGTTTTAGGCGGAGGAAAAAAAAATGCTGCAAGGTTAAGAATGCTTTCAGAAATAGAAGCTTTATTTTTATCAGTTTACAAAATGCAACATGAACAACCAAAGAGAAATCGAATCAACATTTGGCACGACCACCCTTTGCCTCCGAAACGGCACCGGTTCTTCTAGGTACACTTGCGCGCAGTTTTTGAAGGAACATGGCAGGGAGGTTGTTCCAGACATACTGGAGAAGTCACAAAGATCTTCTGTGGATGTTGGCTTGCTCAGGTCCTTCTGTCTCCTCTTGCAGTCCCATAAAGATTCAGTGGTGTTGAGGTCAGGGCACTGTGGGAGCCATGACATCACTTCCTGGACTTGCTTTATAGCATTTTCCTGCACCTACTTAAGATCTTTGCACAGTACTATACATGGGTGGGTGGAGAAAGAGGTCTCGGCCTTCCTTTGCCCTCCATCCTAACAGCAAAAAGTGTGAATGAACGTACAACTGTGGCAGTCAGTGCTAAAAACAATGTCACAGGTAAAATCCAATCACTTCTTGAGGAAAGCAGCCTTATTTATGGTAACGAAAAATATGGGAGAAACAGATGAAAGAAGAGCATCTGAAACTAATGTGAATAATAAATAATGCTCAGATATGTTTAATCACTATGTAAACAGACATGTGTTACCAAGATATGGCTGTAAAAAAAAATAAATTTAATTAATTAAAAGGACAATGTGCCGTTGGAGTCAACAGAAGGCTGCTCATCACTATGGGTGGGTAGGACTGCTTCAAAACCAAAACAAAAAGGTCCTGTATAAAAAATTATATAATTCCTATAAGGGTAAAATATACCTCACTAAAGATATAAAAGAATATTTAATAAAAATATAAGTGTGTAAAATAATATAGAATAATCTAAAAAATTTTTTATTAAAAATAATGAGAAATCAAATAGAAGCCAAACGCGTTTCGACCCTAGAAATGGGTCTTCTTCAGTGGCTTATAATTATTAAAAATAATAAAATTAATTTCTAAAAAACTTTTATAACATACATTTTCTATACAGCTTACAGATGTGATTCTGTTTGATTCCACAGTAACAATCTGCTGACAGGAAGCTTTTTATTTTCTTTTGAAGCCCCTTGTTAGTTGAATGAAACTAAATGAATAAAACATGTCCCACCGTTGTGCTGAGGACCTCAAGGTCACATACATTACCCTCCCCCCTCTTTTGTTTTCCTAGCAGCCCTGAGGAAGTTGATATTGTGAGCAAACCTCTCTTATACAGGGCACATGACGATTCTGCTTCCATTAAACAGCATTTGATTCTGGAGAATTTGGGAAGTAGTTGACAAACCTCCCCAAGAGAGCTAGTTTGAGAAGGAGAGATGCCTGAAAAGCCCAGCCCTCAGCCAAGGTAAGAGGAAGATGAGCACTGAAGGAGATTGCAGGTAACCCTCACCTGCCTTCATTACTCTCCTCAGGTTCTGGGTTCCTTTCTCACTTGGCTTTGCAGCTGAGACAGGTCCACATGTGTGGCCTGTTGTGACCCCAGTGTTCCCAGGTCTTCATACAGCCCTGCTGAGCCTCAGGCTTGTGTTCACGGCAGAAAAACATTTGTCTGGCCTATATAAGCTTAGTAGAAGCTCAGGGAAACCACTTCCCTTCACCCTTGTTGAAAGCTGGGCTTGAAAGATGTTTTTCCTTATGAACCCAGCTCTTTTGGGGACATTTGTATGCCACACGCAGAATACAAACAAGTTAGATGCACATTCCTAGAGTAAAACATAGAATGGGGATAATAGATCCTCAGTATACTTCACAGTCACTTCTAAAGAGTGATCACCTTTGCTGACAAGACAGGGAAATCTGGTTTTTCTCTCTAGGTTGAAAAGGAATGCATTGTTCACCTATAAACATAATTCCCTCAATCAGCAAACAATCATTTACAGTAGCTTCCTCCCTGCCTCATGTTTCATTGTTAAACACCCAGTGTCTTTTTTATTGTTAAGAATAGATTTTTAAAGCTCATCAAAAGCAGAGGTCCAAGCATTCTTTTATATCCAGACACTCATGTGTATAGCTTTGCCTTTTCAGGCTTAAAACATTTTCCTTATAGTTTCCGTTTGAGCCGCAAGTTTGTGGTTCCACCGAACGAATGGTGCTGCCTTGATTAAATTTTGTTCGCATCTGTCGTCTCTTTCTAAGACAAGAATTATAGTTTGCCAAACTCGAAAGCTTTCATGATGAATCTGGTTTCTGCCTGGCTTTACTCTTTGCCTTTCTTCACGTACAACACAGGTACAAGTTCCAAGTATGCTGTGATCCTGATGAACAAAGTTCAATGATAACTGAGTATGTGCCAAAATGCTGCCTTGTCTAAAGCAGCCCTTAAACATGCCTTCAGTGGTATTACAGCCTAAAGCCTTAATTTGGAACAAGGCGCGCAGGTTGCTTAGAAGGGCGAACAAACAGAAGGTGGTCCAAACAGAGCTGAGCAGTTGGCAAGGTGTGGGTTTGGTGAGCTGTTCTCCTCCCTCTGCTGTTCTTGACTATCTCCTTTGGGACAGTAATAAATGTTTTGCTCACCTGATCAGGTGAGATCAAGGGATGATTGCTAGGGCATTGAGTATTGCAAATAATGTTCCCTTTTCTATTAACTTTCTTGTCTTTCAGACTGTGCTGAGGCCTTTATCAATGGGGAAATGGTAGCGTGCATTCTAGTTCCTTGACATTCTCTGAAATGGTATTCAGCTATGTGTCATTCTCTCTTTTTCAAATATATTACTTCTATCTTTTGGAGGGGGGGGTCCCTCTCCCCACCCCTAAGTCAGGTCTGACATTTACCTGCTCGATACCCATTAGAGGCTGACTGAAGTATGAGTTCACCTACAAGAGCACAGAATCTACTGCCATCCATTTTATTTTATTTTTTGTCCAGATGTGCTGGTTTAAGTCTTCCTTTGGATGTTGCTTTATGATCTAATATTGCCTTACTCACAGCACCAAGAATTATTTATAATAATGGTGAATTGACTGATACTTGAATAAGTCCTTCAAAAATTGGGAGTTATTTTTATTTCTAATTGTTTGGATCTCTGGATGTTTATAATGAAAGAATAAAGGTGAAATATTTCTATTTTGCAGTAGACTTTTGTTTACATTTTACACCACAGATTTAAGAAAGCTTTACTAGAGAAGTCTAGATTTGACATTCCAGAATATATTTGACTATTTATTTTCAAGATATATCAAGAATTCTGTTTGTTTATTTTTTTAGCAGAAATAGATACAAACATCAAACCGAAGCACAATACTTTTTATTAAATCTTTCTACTACCTGTTCTGTGCTTCAGAGAATGAGGCTTAAGTTGAGGAAGTATGGCATATTTCTTAGTGTGATTTGTAAATTAGAAATACCTCTCTTGCTAATCACTTACCTAAACGTAACAGAAATAATCCACAGGCCGTATCAATTTCTGTGCAAAGATCCACTTTGAGGACAGAATCCTCCACGTACAAAACTGTTCAGTGCAAGTTTGTGTGTACGATTAACTCATTGGCATGTATTTTTAATAGACTTGTTTGTTGAGAACCCCATGGTGAATCTAGGGCTGCCTCCAGACAGCGGCCAAATAATCCAATTAGCAAAGGATAATGTGGGCTATTGATCTCCCGCTATTATCCATTGGTAGCTAGACAATGCTGGCCATGGTGCTGCCTTCATATGTTTCAAGTTACACACGCATCTAGGCATCCAGAATGCCCAGATGTGCTTGCTGTCCCTTCCAGGCATGTGTGGACACCTGTTTTACGCTCCACACATGAGTGCAGGATGGAGCAATAATGGTGACTCAGTCCAGAAGGTAAGTAAATGTGCTATTGCTGACAACTCCCTGACCAGTGATGGGGTTTCCAGCAATAGATTTTAGCACTTTTTCGAGGGAGGGGGGGCAGGGAAGCGGAGCTATGGTGGTCTTGCCTCAGATATAAGACAACCATGCCACGGCAGGCCCACAATGGTGCTATATTTCCCCCTGTCTGGACAGGGCCAAGGTCTGTCTCCGAATTAGACATTACAGCTTGCTGTGCTGATCTTCTGTTCTGTGCTTACGCCCGTGCAAATTCTTCTAAACTCTTAGAATGATCAAAAGCCAGCATACATTTGATTAAAAGTACAAAAAAACTCAACAAAATAGCGCTTTGTTGATTTCACTTATTTTTGCCATTTCACTTTGTTAGATACTGGGAAAGGTTTTGAAGCCTCTGTATATTCAGACCTATTTCTAGTTCCAGCTATTCCCCCAATTAATATGTGAAGCATAGTTAAATGGGGCAAGTCCCTTAGGATCTTCTCAAACACAGGCAGCTTTGTTTATGTGCACACGGCGCGTCGTTTGCATAAAGCGTATTGTCCTGTGAATTACAGCAAAAGCATTCCATAACGAGAGCAGAATGTTTTGTTTAGATCTTATTTGGAAAGAAATTCTCAGTGGGGATTGGAAGTCATTCTGTTTCGGAAACACTAGTTGGCTTATCGTAAAGATATGGGGTTGTCATTGGGAGGACTGTAAATATTAAAGGAAATTTGAACTGCATTCCCTAAATATAAGTTAAAATTCTGTATTGTACTTTACGTACAGAAGATAGCTAAGAAATTTAAAAAAGCATGTATATTTGGAGACAGGGAGCAGCTCCTTTATAGAAAAGCAAGAAAAGCTGTAATTGTAATTTCAAAGAATGTTTTTGGATCAGAGGACTTTTAAGAGAAGTTGAACACCTCTGCTTGCAGGGCAACATTGTCAGAATATGCATATAAGCATTAGCACGGTATCCTTAGAGAACTGAGATGACTTAGGCAAGATCCACATATCCGTCTCTGGCCACACCAATAGAAGGCCAAGACCACAGTGATCACACACCATTCCTGGGTCAGAATGTACTCTTTTTGCGAGTAGTATATAGGTGGGATTTGCTCCTGTGACTGCAGTATGCAGGGACAGTAGCTGTTGGAGCAACGTGTTTGCCTGACACCTTTCCATGAAGTGTGAAGGCTGACTTTCAGGGCCATTTCTGGCAAATATCTGAAGGAGCATCTTCTTCCATATACACCTGCATGGATATTAATATCCTAAAGGAAGGCCCTTCTTGTACTTCCACCCCTTTCAGAGTTTTTGAGGGGTTGTGGCATGTGAGAGAGCCTTTACTGTGGTGGCCCCCAGGCTTTAGAATGGCCTTCCGGGGGAGGTATGCCCAGGGATCAACCTTATATGCTTCTTGGCACCCAGCTAAAACATGTCTCCCCACTCAGGCCTTTGATGTTTAGCCCCCTCTGAATATTGCCCTGCCATATTCTGTTTTAATTGTTTAAAATAGGTGAATTGTATTGTAATTGTTTCTACTATATTGGTTTTATGGTTTTATTAATGTTGTAGTCCACCCTGGGGTCTTAGGATGAAGAATAAGTACTTAAATATAAATGTGCGTTACATACCCTAGTTGGAAACTTTGATGCTGGCCATTTTTGTTCTCCAGCATCAAAATGTTTGCACAGACCAGGACCTCTGGTCATACAAATTAAGCTGAAGCTTAGGAGGACCAGAGTCATTTGTAACCAAACTATTGATCAAGATGAGAGCTCTTGCAGTATTGTACATCTGATATTTGTATTGGTGGGCCTGCACAGAAATCCCCAGTGGATTGTACCCATGTTTGAAACATGAAACATGGGTACAATGTTGGGGGGTGAAACATGTTCATTAGCTTCAAATGTGAAGTTTTGATGTTACTATTAGGAATTAAAAGGCCCCCTTCATGTGGAAAGTGAATGTATCTGGCCTTTGACAAAGCTTAGTAGAAGATTTGGTGTAGCCAGATCTGCCCACTCACCATCTCACGTCCCCCATGGCTGTACCCCCTTACCTTCCAATCTGGGTGTCCCTGCCATAACAAACAACCATTGCACCCTCCTCAGAGAATCAATCCAGGCCGCCCTGGAGAGGTTGCCCCATTTGGGAATCACGGGAAATTTTACATGATTTTCTGGGAATCATGGGAAATCTTATGCGATTTTCCACAATTCCTGAATGGAATTGGCCACGTCAGCTACATATGCACATCCAGGAGGCTTAGTTGAGCCTCTGAGGAGGGTGAGACGGTAGCAGCGGCAGCAAAAGGTGAGTGGGGTCAGAGAAGGGACACAAAGAAAGGGAAGGGGGATCCCTTCTCGTGCAGACATTTGTCAGATATTCATATGCGAAGGTGAAGCCCCCTACATTCGTGGAGGGGGCTTCATGCACATCTCTATTAGTCTGCCTCCAGAGGCAAGGCAAACCCTGGGATTCTCTTGGCACCCCTGCGTACTGCCAATTGCAAAGTGAAAGCAACTATGTTGGGACAGTTTTATGGAAAATCCAGCAACAGTGCTGAGTTTCTTGAAACAATTGCAGTTACCTTGATGTCTGACAAACTTTGCCAGAAAGCAAGGTAAACGGTGTGTTGCTCCTCACATCTGGTGGGGACAGCAAGAGACAATCACAGGACATTTCTTGGATCCCACATTGTCTCTTAGCCTCTGGAGGCAGCCTTAATGTCAACAGTACCAACATATAAGGAACATGATAGAAGCCATTAGGACGGGAGTATTGAAGAAAGGCACTATGTATTATAAAGGCTTTTGCAATTTGAAGATGAGACGTCTGAGAAGCACTTTAACAATGATTTTTTTTAAAAAAAAATGTGTTTCTTTTGCCTCGTGTCTGAATGTGCATCAGACCAGAAGCAGTGAGGCTCCATGTGCTTTACTGGTTTTTGTGTGTGTGTTGTTTGTTTTGGTTTTTTTAAAATTGTGTAATTGCGGGTAACTTTTACAGCTTAAATGTAGCTACCAATGATAAAACAATTCTGAATTGTACTTCAGATTTTAGCAAGTCACATTTTTGTGGGGAAATTGTGGTTTTTCTATCCATCTTCTTAGCCTTGTGTACAGTACCATTTAGCATTATCTATAGCGAGGCAGCTGATGTGGCATCCAGCCAGATATTGTTGATCAGCAACTCTCATCAATCCTTGACATTCATTATTTTGTCTGGAACTGTGGGAAGTTGCAGTTTGGCAACATCTAGCAGGCCATATGTTAGCACTTCTGCCTACAGAAGGATATGCTGAACTTCTGTGCGATGAAACGGATCGTCCAAAGAGGATGTTGAATTAAGGAATGGCAGTGACACCGTCAAGTGGCTCATGGCAATCCTGCTGCCCTTTCCCTGGGCCCGAGCATGGTAACTCCAGCCCTCTCAACCACAAGACCATCTGGGAAAGAAAGTTCAGCCCCTGGGAAGGCCACGGAGAGGGCAGGTGAATGTTGCCTCACCTTTAACAAGCTCCCGTGCACACCTTCCACTCATCTGTCCTCTTCAGGCTTTCGGTGACAGCTGTAAAGGGGTGGATTTCTTCAATTCCCCATCCTCTTTGGGTGGTTTATGTTCATCCAACAGGAGTTTGACACGTTGTTTCTGCAAAATGGTTTGTGTTGCTACAGTATTTAGAAGAAAGAGAACATCAGCAAAGTGTGTTCTGGATAAATTTGTCAGAGTACCACAGAATAAATTCTTCAAAGGTAATTGTGTAGATTTTAAAAAAAAATTAAAAAGAGCGCAGTTATCTATTTTGTGTATTTTCACATAGAAGATTTTTTTTAAATGTGCCAATAATCATCACAGTTGTGCTTTGTAACAAAGTGCTCATGTTGGTAAAGTACTGTATATGAAAACCTCTTAGCCACCAGCTTTGTTAATAAATAACAAAATACATTTACTAATCCATGAATCAAATCAGTTTAACTAGTTTCTATACATCTTTTTCTATATAAAAGGTATATTATCAGAACTGGCATGTGTCATGACAAAGCTTTATATTATATATATATATTATATATATATGTATATGTATACATACATATATACATTTTTTCCAAATTAATGTTTATATTTTTATTCATTTTATGTATGAAACCAAAGGAGAAGAGGAGGTTGCACATTAGCAGAAGCTTCGTACTTCAAGGGCAATATGATGAATTTTTTAAAAAAAGTTAATCTTTACTGGGTCTTCAATTCTGCAAATGTATTAGCACATATAGAACTGTGTAATTTTTAAAAATACAGTTCTGTTGCACTGGAAAAGCTAAAGATCTTTCTAGGTTTGTTTTTTGGGTGGGGGGGGGTTCATGCAGAAAACTCTGTTTTTAAAATACAGGAATAATGGTGTTTTTCCACTGTCACTAGAAGTACCCATTAATGGGTACAAAAATGCCATTTCATACCCATTAATGGGTACTTAATGGGTACTTTTAGTGACAGTGGAAAAACACCCTTAGTCTTATGTTCCAGGGGATCTAAACAGCAACTTCCAGAAAATGGTTTGCTGCAAAATAAGCACCCATTTTCATATTGGGGTGGGCAGGACAGATATTAAGTGGATATATCTCACGTGAATCTAAGATACTGAAGTAACTGCTAGCTGCTTGGTTAAAGGAGAATTTCTGTATTACATAGTTTTCTGTGATTCCATTTTTTTAATGACTCTTAAAACATATCATTTGGTTCTGCAACAAACCAAGCCTATAATGTATAAAAGAGTGTTGTACATTTTATGAAAATATAGTGATATAAAGTTAAATGTCTTTATGTTCCAGTTGCTCTATTGAAATTTAGAGTCACTTCATAAGAATAAGTTTAAAGAATTGTCTGACAATTGTAAATGAACAAAATAAAAGTAAGGCACTTGATTACAGAATTGTTCCTGAGCCATTCTTTGTTGCGGAGTAGCAATAATTACAAAGAACGTCATCAAAATGCTGTAGAGAAAAACAAGAAAGAGAAGACTTAATAATAAATTTGTGAAATCAGTATATAGTATTTTGCTCTCCAAAAAGTTCATAAGAGAGTAAATTCCTTTAATGCCCTACTGTCTGCCTGGCCTTCTGGTGTTTGCCTTATTCAATTCAAGGATGTTTCTGTTCCAGATGGTGAGTTAACAACCTGCAACGTCTACTGTTAAACTCTCTTCTATTGTCTGTTGTGACTGACACATGATGGCTGAATTTACTGTGATGCTGATTTACAGAGATAATTTTCTTTTTGGGAAGACTGTCAATAGTAGCATGGGAAAATAAAGACAAAATAGGATCAGGCAATTGACCAAAAATGGAAATGGAATTTCCCTGCATGCAATCCTGATTGTCCATATGCTCATACAGAGAAGGGGAGAATGCTCTGTTTGCATTACGCGTTGTGGAAGGATGCTTAGTCTGTTTATCAGCAGCAGCAATGCATTCATTGCTGCCATAGAACTATGTGTCTCAGCGCAACATGGATCTTGGTGGTTGCTCTGGCAACAAGAGGTCTTTGGAGTGCTGAGCCGCCATTCCGCCCCATGCTGTTCTTGGAGAAGGAAAGTTTTCACCTTAGGAATTAGTGCAAGACATTTAAATAGGCCACCTCATTTTTTGTCATCAATAATGGCAACCCGGAACAGGTCTTAGGGTATAGAATACCACTATAATAAGCAGCTTACATATCTTAGGATCGCAGCCTCAACCCTAAAGTACATCACAGATTGCCAGCCTGAGATGCGAACACCTGAAATCAATGGCGAGAAAGTCTCAGTGATCTTGCTTACAGCTTTCTTAAATTCAAGGCAAGGCAAAATCATGAAGCAAATATATACTGAGGGACTGAAATTCACTTACCTTCAGACCTGAATTAGTATTTTGATCCTAAAAAAAAAGCTATAATATTTTGGTTGGTCCTATTTAAGGCAAGCAAGCAGGCAGAAAATTAATTTCATTAAGGCTAAGGATTAATATTCGGGGAGAAATCAAGAAAAATGATTAAATTGCAATAATAGTGATAAAAATGCAATAATAGAATTTGTTATATATTCTAGGTAATGTGATTGTAATCTACATGTATTAATCACTACTAAAAAGGTGTGTTGGGTATTTTTAATCTGTTCTTACAAGCAACAGAGCAAATCCAAATATTACAGAAATAAAGATTCTAAGAACAATTAAACCAATTAGATTTAAAAGGTTTAACATTTGAAAAGAAAAAAAAACCTAATTTAAAACTAAAACTAAAAAAACCCTCATTCAGGCGACATCAGGCTGTTTGAGGACTTGTTTTCTAGTTATAATGCTATTGGCACAGAATTTTGCTACATTCCTTGTAGAGATGTATTTGTGCCAGGTAGCAGCTTGTGTATGTAGAGAAATCAGTATAGTATTGAGGTAATACATTGCTATCTAATGTCCCTATAAAATGGAAAAAATACCAACACATGTCCTGTTGTTTCTGTTTCATTCTCTTTACACGGACATAAGCTGTCACTTTGAGGAGTTTTTCTGTATCTTTAATCCAAAACTGCTAAGGGAAGACCATTGAAATGGCCTAATGAGAATGTTCTGTGTATTAATGCAGTATATGGTAATTATATATATGCACAAAGATAGAAACGCGCAGAGACTCAGACAATTGATGATTGGATTATAAAAATGATGGATCTATCTGAAATGGACAAATTGACTAATTTATTAAGAAGAGGTCATCGAACTTTTCTAAGTACTGACAACCCTTTATTGACTATCTGCAGGATACAGAGGAAGGCTTATTAATTACAAGCTTCTAATAATAAAAGATAGTCAGTGAGAAGGAAAAATAATGAAAATGAAAAGCCGAAAGTCAGATGTACCAAAAGAGCACCAGGAAAGAAGCCTTAAGTCAAATATGTAACGAGTAAAATAGATTTATATATTATGTGGTTTTAGAGAAGATTAGAATGTAATATTTATTAATTTATTTAGAATAACAAAAACTTAGCGCGAGAGAGAATGAATGCTGTATGCTATGCAGACACGTGCAGAAAATATAGATAGTTGGGTGGTTTGGGAATATTCTTAATTCGACATCCATCGACATCTCCGTGAACATTCTGAAATGAGAGATCCTAAAGATGCTCTTTTACTGCTTGATGGCCTTTACACAGACCCATTGCTACAAGTGTATCTATTAATAGGTCTAAGTTTGTCAAGGTTTTTATCCAGTCTGATAGGTAAGTATCGAATAAAATAAGAGGGGTCATGCCTGCTGACTGGAAAAGAACTTTAAGTGAACCATATAACAATTGTGAAATTACTTTCCCTTCAAAGGTTTTAATTGCATCAGGAACAAATTTTGCAAAGCAAACTCTAACAATGGCATTGAAAAATTTTGTGGGCTTTTTCAACAGCATAGTTAGTCTGAACTTAATGACACAGTTTCTTGGAAGGCAGTGCCAGGGTACTTAAATATTTTATCCTGAATAATTTTATGATCATCTAGATGCCAAGTGTACTTACAAGGTTTTTTATGAAACACCGTTATTTTTTGTTTAGGGTAATTTATTCATAATCTTTACTTAATACAGCAGTTTCTCACAAGGCAATTTCTTCACACCCAGTTTCAGAAATCATGAGAATTGCTATGTCATCTATATATAGTAGAACTGCTATCATTATATTTGCAGGAAGCATGGAATCTAAGATTATTGAGCATCCGAGGCTGGGAGCTAATAAAAAATGTTAAACAAAAGTGGCATCTCACATACATGCTCGTCTCACTTATTTTCTAACCTTGACTTGATTTGTCAATAACCCCAAAGACTATACGCTGTTAACTTCCTTAAGTTTCTGAATAAACGCTAGCAATAATTTATCTGTTGTGGTAGCTTCTAATGTTTCCGAGATCATCTTGCAGTCGTATCAAATGCTGACCTCAAGTCGATTAAAAAACAACAACTAAGAGTTTTGACACCTCGTATGATATACAGTATCTGCATTTTATCAGCAAGCAGGAAAACAATACAAAATGGTTCAGTAGAAATCGAGGCAGAGAAAATAAAGGAAATGTCCTTGGGCACTTAATCAGTATATGGCCCGTGTCCCCTCCGTTGTCAATAGAGTTGTCAATATAGAGTTTAAGACAATTCCCGTGTAGAACCGCAGATGGCAAGACGCTATAGCGAACAAGCATAAGTGTCCTCCTGTAAGATGGTAGGGTTAGTCTGAAGAGGAGTGTCACCAGCCTGAGATCTCCTATCGGTCTTAGGTTACTGCAAGAGCTAAAGCCATTGCTTATCTCATTTTGGTATTTTCTGTCAATCATATTCTTCATCTTTTTCATAACATGCCAAAAGGTACCCCTGACGAGAAGCCATGTGTGAAAGGCCGTTTTGTCACGGATGATCCCATAGAGATTTAAGTGAATCATCAAGGAGGAAACTTGTAGGACCTGTAGGGAGGATTTCAGTTTTGAGCCTGTAATTTATACTCATTATCCAGACTTAGCTTTTAGTTTTAACTCTCCTTGCTTGAATCCTTGTGGTGGTATTTGAGACCCAACTTGAGACAGTGATTTGCCCTAAATAATTATGTGTTATGTAACCAGCATCCTGGGTGCCATAAAACTTGCGTATTGGTGTCCTGCTTCTTTGAACACTTTCAGCCAAATCAGTATTTCTATCCAGCTATGGGCTTCAGAAGGATATTACCCCCACCCTGCTTGCCTTATTGGCTGCCTCCTTAAATCTCCAGAATACTGTGTGCTTATTTCAGAACAGAGAGCAATATTTGAGCAACTGTGGCAATGTGAAAGGGATTGCAACATTTCTTTTAGTAAACTACATAAATCTAATACCACTTAAATCAATTGCTTCACAAAGATCTTAAAAGTACAGACTCAAACTGAATATTTGGTCTACAGCCTGACTTGTTGCCATGCATTTTTTTTATTTTTTTATTTACATTTCTTTACACTTCCAATTTATTATCACATTACCATTTGGGCCTCATCTCTGCTGATCCTGTAACTCCGGTTTAACTTGTCCATCGTAACCCGGACCAGCCTCCCCCCCCCCCCTTTTGTGCCATTAGGCCTACCTGAGGCTTCCTGGAGGCCAGGAGCAATCAGAAATGACATGAAATCATACACAATTTCCAATGATTCCTGGGAACTCCCACACAGTTTCCCAGGAATTGTGGGAAATTGAGTGTCATTTCCCACTGTTTCAAATAGCTGTGGTTTTCCATAACCATGGTAGGACCTGGAACCTATTCCTCGTGGATATGGGGGTCTAATTGTATTGGTAGAAAGGGGATATAAGAATATTGTATTTTTGACTGAAAAACCTCAGGCTGTAGAGATGTGTAATGCAGCAGAAATTTTGCAATGCAGGAGGTTAATTCATCAAATTATTTTGGAGGTCCTGTGTAGCTCTGCATTCATTCTCCACAGTTCCTTTTTTCAGTGGTGTGGGAGCAGTGTCAGTAGGCTGGTGAAGTCCAGTGTCAGTGGCAGCAGAAGTGGCATCTATGTCTGTTAGAGATGCTGGAAACGGGTGTTGTGCTCCCAGTGATGGCTGGCGCAGTGCCAACTAAATGTAAGACTGGAACTGCTAGCTGGGAGGTGTGATATCACATTAAGCCCCCTGAGAGCTGCTATGGGGAGCCAGTGCTCCCTCCTCTTTACCATTTCTGATTAAGGGGGTTTCTGCAGAGGTATCAGTCACTAGTCTGGCACTTAAATGTGTGGCAGCCTATCCTGGACTCCGCTGCATCTAGCATAGACCCTCTTTAGATTATATCTATATGGCTAATTCTGATTAGTCTATTTCTTACGCCTATGCTTACAGTACATTAATCTGAGGTAAAAGAAGATGTAAATATTCCAAGACAGGCAAATATTTGCTTATTTGTTCTGGGTCTACATTTTTATCTATAAACCTCATTTTATAAGGTCTACGGCATGTAACTCCAGTAAACTAACCAACCAACCACTAAACTTCAGATCCAAATCCCTTGCTCTTGGCCTATAATTTTTTCATAATATCTTGTTTTGCTGATACAAAGCTCAACATTGCAGTGTCCTTCTCAAGAGTACCCATGTTTAAAATAGTAAATTTTGCATCTTGATGCTCTTCCTTAATTTGGAACCATTTTCAGTCCATATTAGGATCTTTATGCACTTACTTGTATTCCTGATTACAATCCCCCATAGTTCTGTTCAGGGCTTCTTGTGTTTGCATGCTGTTGTGGACTAGAGACATCATGTCTATCATTAGTAGGTTCTGGCTGCACTAGACAAAGCATTATCCAGAATAGGAGGCTCTTGATCTGGCTTACCAACAGAACTGATTAAATTGGTCCACCGGCATGAAAGCCAATCTGAACCATGGAGAGATACAGAAGGAGAACGCATTTCAGCAGCACACTGAAATGGGTCCCTGGGGGCTCTGGAGCTAGGAATGTTTGTTCCCAGTTGTCAGAACCCTGAGAGGCTGACTCTAAAACTTTGCGAGCTACCCAGACCAGAGGACCTCACATGATCCAGACCCACTGATCCAGATCAAAGCAAGGGAGGCACATTCTGTACTGGGTTTTTTTTCCGGATTATATCCTGGAACATGGGTCTGCTGTTCTGTGTGCTAGTGCAGACCACAGCAAGAGGCATGAGGAAACAGAAAGGTTTTTGTATGCGCCAGTACTTGTTTTAATTCATCTTAGACTCTTTATGGTCTACGTTCTGTTTATTTTAGTACTTTCTAAATTGATATGGTCATTTGACTAATCAATAAGCATATTCAGTCATTCAATTCAATTTATCCATACATTCAGTGAAATCAATTTTTAGGCATTTCATGCATTTTTTTTTTTTTTTAAAGCAGCATCTCACCATCTAGTAGCATTAGGCCCTCTAGTGGTGCACTGGCTCAGATCTGTAAGCTAGAACCCAGAAGCATTTAGTTCAAATCCCTGATCAGCCATGGAAACTCACTGGATCTGCCCAACCAAGGGTAAAATAGCCTCACTGCATTGGGAAGGGCAAATGCTAAAGGGCTAAACCCCCACAGAAAATCCATAGTGGAGACCCTAGGGTGGCTGGATGGCCTACAGCTCCTGCAGCCACTCTAGTGTCAACCATGTTGTGTTTGGATCACAAGAGCATGACTGAAAGGACAACGCTGGCCAACTTCACATTTCCATGCCTTCGTACCCAGGATCTTTCCGTTGTCTTTTTAGGCAGGAGTTGGTCATGAAGGAGTTCTACATGTTCTGATCCCTGGTACTACTTCCTTTTAATTGACCTGCTCTCCACCTCACCACTTGCAATGGAGACCAACTACTTTTGCAATACATAGAAAATATATGTATGTACACGCTCTAGGAAAGTGATCTTGATAACTAGGGAGTAGTTAATATTACTCAACAGTCCCAAAGTACAGCATTGGTATGCATGATGCAGGAGCTGGGTCTGCCGTGTAAGCTACTTTATGTTTTACCTTTAGTTTCATACAAGGTTTGTCGTGTCCATGGCTGCGCACTGCTTGAAGAACTCTGGATTAAATGTTCTTCGGAGGTGCAGATCCCAGGCTAAA
Source organism: Aspidoscelis tigris stejnegeri (assembly GCA_023333525.1). Lineage (NCBI taxonomy): Eukaryota > Metazoa > Chordata > Lepidosauria > Squamata > Teiidae > Aspidoscelis > Aspidoscelis tigris. The sequence continues at coordinate 75,831,305 of JALMGA010000005.1, read as the reverse complement.
AGAATTACGAAGCCAGCGTGCTGTTCTCAGAGTCTGAACGCAGCCGGTTATATGAGTTTTCATCTCCCTTGAATGTCAGAGATGCCACAAGAAAGTTGAACTGCTCTGTGCGTGGGCGGGTGTTGATTCCCTTCCTTTCACCCTCTCTGGGACTTCTCTGCAATTCCCTTCTAATGATTTTGCAGGGAAAGGAAGAAGAGTAAGAACATCAAAGCCCAGTCGCACATCAGAGCTGGTGCACCTGCTACTTGCTTATTACTGGGGAAAGATGGAGGAGTCCAAGATAATATAAAAGTAACTCCAACAGTGTAAGCAGTTTCTGGTGAGCTAGGTGGCTTATGCCCTGTGTGGTTGCTTTTAAATAAAACCTCCACGCGTGGCAGCGGTCGTTACTGTGTGTCTGATACATTGGGGAAATGCGCAATACTTTACATCGTGAGATTGCGGGGTTTGGGTGGGGGTGGGATTCCAAAGACAGTTTTCCTGCAGTGATTAGACTCTGCTGCCTCCATACTATGGCCACTGGGGTGCTTTGTTCTATTCTTTGTATAGAGCTAGGAAAAGCAAACAGGTATGCTGCTGCTGCTGCTGCTAGCACTAAACACACACACACAGAGGGAGAGCTGGTAGGACCAAGTCTCCTAGGAAACAACATTACTTTCTGCAGGCTTTAAAACTATATCCTGATGGAGAGGTCTGCCTGCATCTGTTGAGAAAAGTAATATAGCAGCTCTTTTTCTGAGGGCCTTCAAACCATTCTGCCATTAACATTGGGCCTGGAATGGCAATTGCCACTACCAGCTCTTGAAATGATACGTGATTATAGCTCATTGTTCCATGAAGTCGCAGCTCTCGTCATTTTGAACATCTGGCTAGACAAGTGACCTGTTACTTAAGCAAAGAGACGTATGCTCCAATATGTCATGGCTCGGCACTCTTGAAGTGTGGACATGTGAAGGTGTTTGCATATTGTACCATTTTTATCATACTGGGCACAAGACAAATGTAATAGGGCCTACATAGAACTATTGAAAAATAAAATCCAACCACTTTGCAATACTTGCAAATACTTTGGAAAATTTAAACACCGATTTTTTAAAAAAAATTTAACGGGTAGGAAACACACTACAGTCCTGCAGAAGTGAAGCAACATTCACATAAATTCAGTAATGCAGCACTGGACTCCAGAAGAACATAAGAGGACCTGCTAGATCAGGCCGTAGCCCATCTAATTCAGCATCCTGTCTCTCCCATTCCCCACCAAGTGCTTCTGAGCATTCTCAGGCACAAAACAAAGATAAAACCTCCGCCTGCTCTTGGTTCCCTGCAAATGGCCTTAAGAGGTATCCTGCATCCATTCTAGTAGCCTTTTGATACTTCTGTCATCCACGCATTTGTCTAACATTTTCTTAAAGCTGTCTAGGCTGGTAGCTGTCACCATTTCTTCTGGTAGCAAATTCCACAGGATGGTGACCTAAGTGAAAAAATATTGTCCTTTAGTTTCCGTCCATCAGCTTCGTGCAGTGGCCGCTGGTTCTAGTGTTGTCTGATAGTGAAGATAATTTTCTTCTATCCTCCTTTTTAACATGATGCATGAATTTATATACTTCACTTGGGCCACTTCTTAAATGCCATCTTTCAAGACTGAAGAGGCCCAGACATTCCAGTCTGGTTGCATAATAGCCTTTCTGAGGTGTGATAACCAGAACTGTACATGATATTCCAAATGTGACTTCACCAAAGATTTATAAAGAATCACAATCACTCTTGATTTATTTTCTGTTCCCTTCCTAACTACCCCTAGCATTGTATCTGCCTTTTTTGCTGCTGCTGCACACTGGGTCAACACCCTTTTTGAGGTGTCCACCAGAATCCCAAGAGCCTTTTCCTGGTGTATCACAGAAAGCTCAGTCCCCATCAGTTTATGGATGTAATTGGGGTTCATTCCCAATGTGCATTACTTTGTACTTACTAAGATTAAAAGCACATTTGCCACTTTGTTGTCCACTCACCCATTGACCTATGGAGCTCTTCTCAATCTGTTTTTTTACTATCCTGAATAATTTAGTGTTATCAGTAAACTAACCGCTTACCCCTGCTTTTAGACCATTTATGAATACATTTCAAAGCACAGGTCCCAGTACTGAACCTAAGGCACTCCCATTTCTCACTTCTCTCCACTCTAAGAACCGTCTGTTTAGTACTACTCAGTGTTTCCTATCCTGTAGCCAGTTACCAATCCATGCAGGACCTAGTGTTTTATTCTACGACCGATGAGTTTATTCAGGTGCCTTTGATGTCAAAAGCCTTCTGAAAGTCCAGAAAGACAATGGCAACTGGATCGTCATTAAAAGAATCTTAGGATGGAGCCCTGCATCAGTTCAAGTTATATGTAAAACGTGCTGACTGCTGCGTTCCAGAGAAGATGAAGTAGACAAGAAGGCAAAAGTTCTAGGAAGCTGAGAGGCAAAGAGATTAATTCTCAACAAGCAGGAAAAAGAAATACACATCAAATTCACTTCTGTTTTTGTGCACTCTTCAAGTTATTTTCTTCCTTTTCTACATAATTTATTTCCTTCCTGAAAATGCACACTTATGTGTAGAAAACTTCCTTGTTAGCAAGAAGGTTATAGTAGACCTCTTGTAAGTAAGTGGGGTATCTGTGAGCAGAGAGACTGTTAAAAGTAACTGGGCAGGGGAATTAACAAAACTACACGTTCATCAGGACTCCCTTAATGGAACACCTGTGGGGAAGTACTGTCACATGATACAGGTTCAAGACAACTTGCCTATTCTGCAAATGCAAAATGTAACAACTTTTTCTCCCTATGTGGCATGTAAGAATCATCGACAGAGGTGTGTTGAATGAGTCTGAGCTTGAACTTGTGTGAATCAAATGGCATGCTCAGAAGGTCTGAATTTGAACCAAACACCCTACCTGCTTGAAAACTGAGTTCAAATTCAAACTGAACAAAGGAGTTTTCAAACAAACCTATCAAACACACCCTATTACTAAACACTCTCCCTGTTCAAATAAAAAAGTTCAAATTTAAACTAAACAAAGGGGTGTTTGGTTTGATTTGATTCACACAGACAATTTAAGTCCATACACATCTCTAATGACTGACAGTATTAATAGTGACTGGATATACAGTGGTACCTTGACATACGAATTTAATTCGTTCCGTAACCTTGCTCTTATGTCAAATCGCTCGTATCTCAAAGCAATTTTCCCATTAATCCATTCCAGCTCCCAAAACACCACCTCAGTTGTTTTTGTTATGTACTGTACTGTATTTACATACTCGTATCTCAAATCTTGCTCTCATCTCAAAGCAAAATATCACTCGCTCGGCAGCTTGTATCTCAAAACACTTGTATGTCAGGACACTTGTATGTCGAGGTACCACTGTAGTTCCTTTCAGGAAGAGTTTGAAGGCCATTTTTTACACAGCTAACGAGGCTAACAGAGATGTGTGTGTGAAATGTACCTGAAGAATCAAATCCTCCTACAAGCAAACTGAGTTTTGAAAATGGCTATTTAGTGAGATGGCTTTCTGCTGGAAAACCATTCCTTGCAGGCAGAGCCAAATGTTCCCTTTGTTGTTTGTCACTGGCTCTCTGAAATAGCTGTATATCTGAGTCTTGTGTTAAAATGTGTTTAATGCAATTGGAAACAATTCTGTGAATTGAAATTATGATGATAATCAATTTACCTAAAAGGAGCTTAACATTTTTACAGGGGGACCAAAAACCCTGTCAGTTTGGTTGATTGCACTGATGCATTTAATAGGGGATATCTAAACCCAGTGTTTTTTATATATACTTCAGATGTACTATCTTCATAGTAGCCCTGGAGTGCAGTTTGTATCTTCAGATGTACCTAGGCTGAATATTTGCAAGACAGTAGCATCCTATATGTTTAATTCTCTCTTTTAATATTTTGGATGACAGTTTTATCTGCAAGATACCATTTTTAACAGAAATCAGGTAATGTTGACGTTATCTCCATGGCATCCTATATTGATAGGAATTTCAAGAGCTCAATTCTTAGTATAATCTTTCTGAAAGCTAGCTTACCATTTACTGCAGTGCAATTCCAAACAATTCCTATAGCAGTTTTAGCAGAGATTCAAACGAAGCACCAATGGATCAAAGCCTTTGCCCTGTTCCCAATCTCAAGTTGAGAATCTCCTTGGTATAGTACCATTGGAGGGGGAAAGGGGGAATTAATGGTTAAAGGCCAGATGGGGGTGGTGTAGGACTGGAATATAAAGTATCAAGAAAGGTTGCACTATTTGCTATATTGTCAATAAAGATTAGACAGAATTTTATGCTAGATAAAGCTAAGGCAGTAGCTTTCCTGTTACTGTTTTATGTAAATGTCTTTCGAGGCTGCAGCATTTTATGTGATTTTGTTATTCTATATCGGTAATGGCCTAGGGGTAGAAGAAGAGTTGGCTTTTCTACCCCGCTTTTCTCACCCATTTATGGGGACTCAAAGCGGCTGTCAAAACTTTCTATTCTTCTCCCCACAGCAGACACCCTGTGAGGTGGGTGAGGCTGTGAAAGCTCAGAAGAGAGCTGTGAATAGCCCAAGATCACCCAGCTGCCTTCATGGAGGAGCGCGGAATCAAACCCAGTATTCCCAGATAAGAGTCTGGCTCCCTAACCACTAGATCAATCAATCAGTCAGTCAGTCATTGAATACACACTGACAGCCACATACACCTTCATTTCAGATGTGTAATACAAGCAAATTCTTCCACTTCACTTTACTAAATATTATTAAGAGAATTTACCAGAAAAATCTTCAGCAAATAGACTGAAAGTCCTGTTTTTAAAATATACTTAAAATTGTTTTGCTGGTAAGCCCAGAAATGATAAGGGTGCTCTTTTTTAAAAATGCCCTCCTCTCAGGGTCACACAAAAGGGCCTTCCTCTCTCAGGCTGTGTCTCCATTACACAGCAAAGACCCCTTAACGGAGGGTAGTTTCCATTAATCTCGGCGTAATCCAGTTGCCCTAAGGTGTGTTTACTGTATATCGGAAATGCATCAACCGAATGAAAAAATAATTCTCCTAGAAATGTTATATTCAAGTTACATTTGGTGACCACAACATATTATTTATCCTACCGGGCTCTAGATCCCAATGCTAGAAGTATTTGTCAGGCTTCATAGGTTTTTCAGTTCCGTTTGTTAACTGTTCTCTACTTTCAGGATACATTAGGTTTTATTGATGTAAGATCTAGGAAGGCACAAAGTGAGAGGCCCCATGAATTAGCAGAGGGTATCAAAAATACCTGTGAAGCAGGGATATCGGCTTCACTAACATTGTTGTTGCAGGTATACTAATGTAATACAGAGCAGCCATCATAAGTATATGTATCTGTAGTTGAAGAAAAAAAAGCTTTGTCTCTCTCCTGGTAATAATGTCCACAACAGGACAACAGGACAGCTAAAATATAAATGAGCTCATAGGATTAGAATTACTTTTAGGGCATTTTTCCACTGTCACTAAAAGTACCCATTAAGTACCCGTTAATGGGTACGTAATGGCATTTTTGTACCCATTAATGGGTACGTAATGGCATTTTTGTACCCATTAATGGGTACTTAATGGGTTCTCCTAGTGACAGTGGAAAAACACCCTTAGTCCACATTTATAGTCATTCCCTTTCCATTATTTTTAGAGATCACTTGAATATAGAAATGTGCACAATTTTTTTAAAAATTCAATTTGTATCAAATCGAATGCAAGAAAATTCATAATCATTCGAATAAATCTCTTTGAATGTGGTAGCATTTGAATTCAATGCAAATATTCCATACGAATTTGATACAAATGTTAGATACAAATCCCATACAAATGCATAACAAAGCTTCGTACGAACATATCGAAATGTTGCATTCAAATTCAAATGTCCAAATTTGGCCAAATTTTGACTGCTACTTGAATGTATTACCCTTGGATGCATCGTATCTCGGAAGTGTACCCCAACGTGAACTTCATATACCCCTTTCAGGTGCTGCTATTTATTGTTTTAGTGTATTTGTTTCAACCTGGTTTTAATATTGCCTTTGATTAGTCTGCTCTGAGACCTTTGGATATAAGGTGAGATAGAAATAGGATGGAGGGAGGGAGGGATGGGAGTATGTACTTCAGAAGAGTGGAAAAGACACAAACACATTCTAGAATGTTTTTAGAGGAAGTCTGTTCCCAATATGCTTTCCCCACACCCCACTCCAAATCGGGTCATCCAATTTCAGGACAGAGGACATGTTTTAGAATTTGTTTATACTCCTGCTTTTCCAATGATGCTGTAAATACCAGCGGTCACTGTAAGGGGGTATATTCACAGATATTTTCTATGATAAAAATTTGAAAGCACTCTTGGGATGATGTAACTGATTGGCATTGATGAAAATCTTTTTTGATCTGTGGGAAGGCTGACCAACATCAGTGAGTACTCACGGAACTACCTCAATGTGAAGTTAAAGAACAGAGGAATCCAATAGACAGCTCTCAGATGGCTTCCTAGATCACAGAGTCATTGTAATCTAATATGAGCGAAGGCCATGCAAAATTCTGCATAGCAGGAAATGTCTTCACAGGCTTGGAGTATGCAAAACTACTGTATTTTCTGGCGCATAAGACTACTTTTTAACCCAGGAAAATCTTCTCAAAAATTGGGGGTCGTCTTATACACCGGGTGTTGTCTTCTTATACAGCGAGTATATCCCAAACTCTATATTTTAACTGGAAAGTTGGGGGTCGTCTTATACACCCGGTCGTCTTATACGCTGGAAAATACGGTATATGCTGAAGAACACAGATCCATGGCTATCATGTGTGTCCCAGTGGTACAAAATTTCTGAATATTAGCTTAGTGTGATCTATGTACTCCTACACTGTGTTTTGTCCAGGAAATAGATTTCTCCTGTCTACGAGCTATATAAATATTGAGATAAAGAGAATTGAACATTCTACGATAGGCTGTTTGTTGCTACCAAGCAAAGTATAGCATGGACTAAATCTAGCCATTATTTTGTACTCGAAGAGGTGATTTTGCAGTATCCAAACAAGACTTGCAAGTGCGTAAAGGAAAGATACTGCCCTTACTTTACACTAGTATGAGACTCTTGCTGTCACAACAATTTGGAAGCAATATCCTTAATTTGCATCTTGGCAGCCTTTGTGTACATTTCTGTTTACATATGCCATAAAATAAAAACTTTTGATATATTGTTGTAGAGGCATTGGTTTTACTTGTATTAATGAATTTTTTTATTTTGATTATTAGTTGTACTTCTTGCTTTAATTTGTAAACAAACTTTGTACGTATGTAACTATTGTTCAGGAAAAGAAACTTGACACAACAGTTTTGGTTGTGTATTGTAGATGCTACCGAAAAGCAAAAGAGCATAACCCCTTCAGCAAAAATCCAAATCTTCTTCATCTAAGAGAAATAAATTCTTAATTGTACCCAACTCTATTGGTGCATCTTTTACCTTCTGAAAACCATCCCTGTCTACCTTACAACTTAAGCACAATAACAAATACTGCCTCAGATGGATTTTTCTTTTAAGCAGTTGTAGGTGCAAGGAGCTTCTGAGGAGTTAAAATACAGTTGTGATGTCACAAAATCTCCTGAATACGAAATGTGCAAAAATAAACTCCCGGCTGAACCAGGGGCAGCAGATCTTTCAACAGTATTCACCGAGAAGGAAGGAAGCATAGCATATTAACCTCCTAAGTAATCTGAGTCTCTCTTTTACTGTTTAAAGGACAATAGTTGATGTCTCGCCTCTGGCCCAAAATATTTTCTAACAAAATAGGATCATGGAAAGCAATCACGAGGCCAAAGCTTGAAATAAAACTCCAACTCACTGTACACCCACAATATGTCAAGCCTGTCCTGTCTTGAATGTGAAATGCCGACAAGAAGAGTAAGGTCATTGATCAGCACAACGTTTGAGTGCCTTGTCAGAGCAAAACTTTAAAAGGAAAAGAAAAAAGAGCAAGAGAAGATAATTCAATTTAAACAATTATCTCAGCAACTCAAAACATGACAAATAATTCAAGCAATGGAAAAATAACAGTTAAAACAATTATGGGGAAGGTAGTCTTGAAACAGCAGTCATACATTTATACATTTATAAAATTTATTCCACGGTGGTTAAGTAGGACGTTCACATTTTTATAACTTTCAGTTCTGATTGTGCCAATGAACTGATCTAGTCCTGTTGAATATTTTTTAATGCAGACAGCACAAAGATGATAGAGGCAGAAACAATATTTTACACAGAAAAACCCCATTAAATTGTCTGGTTCAGATGCAAGAAGCCGAACCAAGAAAAGAGTTTCTTGATATATGAACTATGATTAAAACCATGTATGCCATTTCCCCCCCTATTCTATGTACCTTTTGCTGCAGAGGAAACTTCTTTCTTTTAAAAAACATGGTTTCCTATAACTAATATTGAAAAACTGCCAGTCAGGGACTCTCAACTAGGTGAGGTTTTATGAATCTTTAGGGCAAATACAATAGAATAGGAGATGGAAAGGAAAGAACAGAACAGAAGAATGTGTGACTGGATTCATTCATTTACCAAGAAACTGATTTGATGGAGCCAAGCATTATGGCTGTGGCTCCATGGAAGCTAGCAAAGATGTAACACCAGCCTTCTAGCTGCCACGTGAACCAACGTCCTGGCTCCATTGTCACTGGGGAAGCTGTATATTCAAGCCTCTGCAGCTGCACATGGAAAGCATTCTTACCTTCCAGATAAAGGCACAGGAGCCCCTTGTGTGAATGTAGGCCATTCTACTGAGATAAGGGTTCACATCAGTGCACAAGGTAGTAACCTAAGAGTTGCTCCTCACACTGAGTTTTACTTGGTATTAATAGGCACTCATGCCTTGCAGATTCCTCAAGCCCCAGCAGAAGGCATCACAAAGACCAGCTGACTTAGGTGCTTATCAAACATGTAATGGCTGCTGAATGAAATTGCAGTCTGTGCCTCACTTGAGGCAAAATGTGCATCTCCATTGTTTTCTGAGAGATGGGGAAATACAATTCAAAAGCATACACAGATGTCTCTTCCTTGTATACTTATTTCTTTGCCAGAATCTGGTCTTTTGAGGTATTTGGAGCAGCTTTTATTGAAACAAGAACAATAAAATATTTTAGCTCACTCTGGTTAATAGTCACAATGAATTAACAAAGAATTAACAAAGAACACAGAACTGGATTGTGGCCAGCTGAATTAAAAATGCTTATTTGATGTGGTGGAGACACATGCATGCATGCTTATTAAAATTACAAGTCAGTCAACTCATCCTTACTAAGCTGTCAAAGATTATACGTCAACTTGACTTTAGTCACTTTCATTTCATTATTCGTGACACCGCTGTAATCTAGCATGTTTGGGTTTATTTTTCCATGTGTCAAGGTACCCTTTTTCATCAGACAAACTCTTGATGAGCAGGGAATTGCTATTATTGGAAGGCTGACAGGTTGCTCTATCTGCTGCAACGTTCTGCCCTCCAGTGGTCTCTAGCTTGCTGGTTGAAGACACAATTTCAGCACTCTGGACAGAGAGTGGCTCATTTTTACAACGGCAAGCTTGGAATATATCACACTGCACAGCAGCATCTGATTTGCCATTTCCGTCAGTAAATTCTTCCGTTTGAGACCAAGCGTTATGCTGCGTCTTAAAATTAATATATTCACATTCAGATGATAACTCAGCTATTTTTCTTTTATTCATGGACGGCTTTATCTGAGGTTGAAGGTGAACCTTTTCTTCATCAAGGAAAAAGGAGCATGTAGGTTTTGACTGGGAACTGCACTGTGACATTGTACTTCTGGCAGCTGAAAATAGGCATTGGTCGCCACTCAGAAAAGAGTCATCAGAGAAGCAGGATGTTTCTCTGTTATTCCCTCCTTCTTCTTCCTGCTGAAATAGATCTGTATCAGTGTACATGCGTATGGGTGTATATGCTGAATTTCCACTATAACTAATGTAATTGTGCAAACCCTTATGTGCTCATATGACTGCTCAAATTATCTCAATTCTCACAAACCAGTGAAAATATTCCTGCTGTGTGATATTCCCGCTGCTAGCTAATGCAATGAACAGCTTCTTATACTTCACCTCACTGTTTTAATTTTGCATGCATTTTTTAAATTAGAAAATCATCGATACTTCTGGCAAAGTTAGGCAGTTATTTCATTAACTTCATTTCCTTTAATAATACATATCAAAGTAATATTCCCCATGCCTATACCTCATCCGATGTGGAACTGGCATATCTGTCTTTTTGCTTAGATAAAACATGGGAAAACTGAAAATCTCCACCTGGAAAAATAACAACAAATCTGTTTGAAAAAAAAAAGCATTTATCTGTAGCTAGACTAGAAGTGTGCAAGTTTTATCAGTACACTATGCATATTCTATGTGTCTATATGGGTCTGTTTAGTAATTAGCTAATGCAGCAGATCTCACACACACACACTGCTGAGCTGGCAAAATTGTATTATCTGCTTCATTAGCTAACCACTGAAGAAGCAGGGGGGTTCCTGTGCCATTCCTAAAGAGATAACACTCCCTTCAATCTCCTTGAACTGTATTTTGATCAAAATGCAGTTTGAGGAACTAAAAGACTAGCTTCCAATCAGCGCTTTGGACTTTCCACGTCTCTTCATAGTTTTTACTATAACTGAAGACCTATTTTTATTCAGGTGTTCTCAGTGTGAATGTAATAATGTTTTTATGTGATTGATGGTTTTAGTTGTTTTTAATGACACCTAGTGAACTACTTCAAGCTTATACTTTTTAGATGAGAAAATGAATATTCCTCCTACAAATGCTCTTGAATAAATGTTTATTTATGCCAGCTGTAAAGTGTACTCTTGCAAATGGACAGTAGTTTAAAATCAATATTTATGAAAAGTTCACTACTATGAGAGTTTTACTCCTATTTGAATTACAGTAAAGCACCTGGGCAGGATTCAGGAAATTACAGGCCAATCAGCTTAACATCATTTCCAAGTAAAGTGACAGAAACCATAATTAAAGATAAAATTAGCACACACACAGAGGAACAAACCTTGCTGAAGGAAAATCAGCATGGCTTCTAATAAGGCAAATCATGTCTTACTAACTTTTTAGAATTCTTTGGGACTGTCAGTCAGTATGTGGATAAATGTGATCCAGTTGACAATGTCTATCTGGACTTTCGGAAGGCTTTTGACAAAGTCATCAAAGGCTTTTGAATAAACTCATCAGTCATGGGATAAGAGGATAAGCCTTGTGCTGGATTGATAACTGGCTAAATGACAGGCAACAGCCTGTAAAGTGATGGTGGCTGAGCTTTTTGTGACAGACCAGGAAAAAGACCTTGGGGTTCTAGTGGACAGCTCAAAGAAAGTGCAATGAAAAAAAATAATGCTAGGGATAATTGAGAAGGGAATAGAAAATAAATTGGTATCAGTGTGTAGGACTGAAGAAGCAGGGGGGTGCTGGATTAGATAGACTGTGGCCTGAACAAGTAGAGGTATGTTCCTATAGGAGAAAAAAGTTCAGCGGTGCTTTTTATCATGTGCTGAGAGTGTAGCAGGTCAATGGATTCTGTAATTTCTCTGCAACAGGTTCCTCCCTCTCCCCAGTGGATTCCCAATACCAATCTCTGTGATTCCTGATGTGATTCTTTTACAGGCACTTTTGCTTTGCTCACCTTATGGAATACTAAAGCTCAAAGAACAAAAAGATTCTGTTTACTGACCCTTTTAAGGAATGTGAAAATAGTACATACCTTTTTGCTTTCCATGATCATGGTCATGTTCGAAGGTCTCCTTTTCTGCCTTTGAGAAAATGCAGAAATGACTGGTCAACTTTATTGAACAGCAATGTACAAGTGTCCCCCTGTCCACCCAACCCCAGTTTATTCTTCCACTTTCAACCAAATCATATTCTACAATCACTGGAATATTGTTAACCAGTCATTCGAAAATTATTCTAGCCACTTGATGCAGCTGTCGGCACTGCAGAGACTGCATATCTCAAGTTTGCATAATATTATCATGATGCAAGCATATGGTTAATAATTAATTCAAGAAAATAGTTCTACCTTTCTCTTCTTCTGCTATAGAATCATGAAGTCAAGATGGCTCAGCTGCTGCTCTCCAGATGTTCCTGAACTACAACTCTCATCTTTCTACATGAGGGGAGTTGTACTTCAAAGATACCTGGAGCAGCCTTGTCTCTATGGTGCGCAACTTTGTAGACAGCTTCCAAAAGCAAGGTCTACTCCTGAGTAAGCAGCTTGCTTTGCAGTCTGTAATTTCTGTGTATCTGCGCATCTTCTTTCCTTCCTTCCTTTTTCTCTCTTTCTTTCTTTGCAGCCACTACTAATTATCTGACCCCTGCTGTTTATCAGCTTATAATCAGTAGCAGGAGCAAGCATGCAGATGGAGGTGCAAAAAGGAGATGGAAAAATCATGAGCTACAATATGTTTGCTTACAAGTAGACCTTGTTACGGACAGCTGTGTGCACAAATGTGAACCTCAGACAGAACACTAATCAGGAAGGAAGCAGTTCAGCATCTCTGCTTGAAGCTGTTATCTAGGTATGTCCTGCCTCCATAATGAAAGAACAGCAACAGGTAATGTTTTTCAGGCCTGCGTTCCCTAGGGGATTTTCTCTCACCCAAAGCTGGAAGTTATGTGACTTCTGATTTATTGCTGCTGTGACAACTGCTCTATTAGACAGGCCTGCACCTTCAAGACTCATGAAGATTAGAAAACTGTAATTTCTCATTTCACACAAAGTCTGCCTGCTGGGATGAAATAAAAGCTTGCACTTTATAGTCAGGAATCCTAGTGAGGCTCCTCTTTCTAGCCGTCCTTTCCACACTTTTTTAGCTCCGGTGGCATTTCTCCTCTATCTTCTTTAGGCTGAGCTGCTGATTCATCTTGGGTTAGCTTGGGAAGTTAATTTTTCACTTCAAAAAGCACCGCTGAGTAACCTCAATATGTGATGCTATTAAAAATGAAAAATTATGATTAAGAGCTTTCAACCATACAATTTCAGTACAGGAACCAAGCTGGTGTTCCTTCACCTGTTCTGGCCAATCTTCCTCTTTCTGAGCTTTAGACCCTGAAACTGGCCAAGGTTAGTGGCAGACAGCTGGAAAACTGAAGAGAAATGAGTAAGTACCACCCCCAACCCCATTAGTCACAAAAAGAATATTTGGTGAAAAGAAGACTCTTCCCCATTTTATGCCCTTGTTTTGCATTCTATAATATTCTTATACTATGTCAATACATCACACCTTTTACTATGGTATTTTACAAAGTTAGCTTGCAAGTTAAGGTACAATTATGAAATAAATAGGACAGTTCTGAAAAGCTATTGCTGTTGCTTCCTTAGCACAGCTTTCATAAACAATTTCTGCCAGATTCTCAGGTGAGTAATAATTTCCCATGGCTATTCTTCCTAGCAGCTGGTTAATAGATTTAAAAACAAGCCAGTTGCCAACTTTCTTACCTTTCTGTTTGAATAATGCCATGTGGTAAGAATTATAGCGCTTAAGTACTTAAACAGTAATTTGCTTTTTGGTGACAACAACACATTTTTGGCACAGAAAAGTCAAAGCTTGGACATTAAGTATAATAAGGGGGAAGTTCGCACATTGCTTCCGAGCCATGAGCAGCAAACCTATCCACATGTGGATTAAGCATTCAAACTTGCAATTGCTTAGTGCACACAATCCTGAAGTGCAGACCATGTCTCGGTGCTGCCATCTTCCTGTCCTGGTGTCAGTGCACGTGCACCAGCGCCATCACTGGGGCAACCATGACACTCTGTGCACATGCGCTTGTATGGCACATCAGGTCAGCCTCCAGCACCCGGAAAACGTACAAATGCTGCATCCAGAGCCTTATTGGCTCTGGTGCTAGGGAAGGTAAATCAACACATGGTGCACATTCAGCCTCCACCACATGTAGTTAACCCGGGGAGCCACTTCTGGTGCAGAAACTGCTCTTTCCAGTGCAAATGCTCTGTCTGGGAGCATTTCCTGGATTAACTACCAGGCCAAGTGTGAAAAAGCCCTTGGTTATGGATATGCTGTACTTTGTGAGGGAGTAAGTAAAATTCCACTTTAAAATAACATTTAAAAAGCTGGATTGTGTAACTTGCATTTACTAATAAATACAGTTAAAATGCAATTGATCACTTGAACTTTTTCCTGGAACTTGAAATCCTCAGTGCTTTGCACTTTTGTTTCCTCAAGACATTCTAAGAATTTACAAGCATCTTTTAGATCCTATGTTGCAATTGAGAATCCAGAATAATCAAGAGGCTGGAACACCTCCCTTATAAAATCAGGTTTCAACATCTAGGCCTCTTCAGCCTTGAGAGATGGTGTACATAAAATGAAATGTGTGGAAAAGGTGCATAGAGAAAATCTTTGCACAATACAAGAACCAGCAGGCATTTGCGAATGCCCAGAAGCAATTGGTGGTCCACTGTGTGAGTCAGGATGCTGGACTAGATAGGTTGTGGGCTGATCCAATAGGGTTCCTCTTATGTTCTTAAAAAGTGAAGCCCCTAATCTTTTAGTTCAAGCTGGAGACAATTCCCAATCTCTTGCTACTGTGAAATCTTTGGGTGTTTTTCCACTGGCAGAAAGTACCCATTTTTGCACCCATTAAGGACCCATTTGGGTGTGAGCCGGATGACCCCATTTCCACCATGGGACCCATTTGGGACACATTTGTTTCCACCGCCGCTGGGGAAATCCAGATCATATGGGTACATCTCAGCCTTTAATCTGGATTTTCTGTAATGGGGTCTACAATGGGGTCTTCAGCCAGAAAATCCGGATTAAAGGGAGCCTGTTTCCATGTTAATTTGGCAATGAACTCTAGAGGAGGTTAGGAGGAGGGAACACCCATGGGGGGGAGGCCCAAAGCCTAGGCTTTGAAATCATTTTGAAGCCATTTCAAAGTTGCCTTCGGAGATTAGCAAAGGCTTCGAAGTCCCTCCGAAGACAGGAGATTAGCAAAGGCTCAGAAGACAAATCTCAGAGAACAAAGGGAGAACAAAGCAGACTGTTACCTTCAGGCATGGAAAGAGGTACATATTAATGAGGCTGACTCATCCCTGCTCATAAGGAGCTAATTAATATGCAGGCTCTCCCAAGGGGTTTGTCTTCAAAACCTTTGCTAATCTCTGAAGTTGCCTTCGGAGGGACTTCAGAGCCTTTGCTAACCTCCGAAGGCAACTTTGGAGGGATTTTGGAGGGACTTCAGACCCTTTGCTAATCTCTGAAGGGAACTATGGAGGGACTTCAGAGATTGCACCCCCTGTCCCCCAAAACACCTGGGGTGACAGGCAGACCCCTTGTGGGTCAATCCGGATTTGCAAATGGGTGCTGCGGTGTTTCTACAGCAGGGAGGCTAGCACCCATTGCTATTGGGTGCTAGACCATCCATGGAAACAGATTGGGTACTTCCCTTAATCCTGATCTACTAGATCTGGATTAAGGGAAGTACCTATTCCTTAGATCCGGATCTTCTTAGATCCAGATTAAAGGAGGGCAGTGGAAAAACACCCTATGTCTGATTCTAAAGGCAAATCTAAAAGGGACAACAGACACAGGCTGGCACCAGCAGTGATGAACATTTGTCTCTTCTATCTATGTAGGGATATGAAAATATAGGATGAGTTGTCACTGCATTGTTCATTTTACCATGTTCTCTTTATAGAAAATTGAGCTGAGGACACAGACTTCTGTGGTACTGTGCAATATCTGGATCAAATATATGCTTTTTGACATAAATGTAATTCAAGTACATTATCTAAGAGTTGGAATTCTCAATACGTGTTCCCAACTAACTGTTTTCTTGAATTTGGTCAATACCTATTTAGTGTTAGAGACTGGCTGCTTGCCTTCAAATGTTGGCTAATGATTTAACTCTTTAAGGGTCTTTTCCCACTGTCACTAGAAGTACCCATTAAGTACCCATTAATGGGTACTTAATGGGTATTTTTAGTGACAGTGGAAAAACACTCTAAGACAGTTATTAGCTCAACCACCACCTGACGATGTCCATTTTTCCTTCCCATAGAGCTATTCAACTCACAGGGCCTATGCATATGGACAGTCTGTCTCACACTATCCTTGTAGTATTATTTTTTTCAAAAAAAAAAAATCAAGTCTGTGGACTGCAATAATCGATTGATAGGATTTGCCTGAAGCACATTAGGCTCCATGAAACATTCCAGTTCATCCTATAAACCATGCCTGGGAGGATTATGCACCTTTATGCTATGCTTACTTTATGCCACATTTCAACATCAGAGAGTACAAATAATGGAAAACTGTATATTCATTTAATCTGTACAGGTTACAAGCACTGAAAATAGGGATGCAGTTCAACTTATGGTGTTTTAAGGTTGATGCCTTTGTTGCTGTGGCTTTGAATGATCTTTTCTTGCCAGCTACAGTGTACTGATGAGCAGTACCTCCTGTGCACAGAGACCGAGATTGCAAGTTAGCCTCTGTCTCCAGGCATGGGTGGCTTCTCAGTCTTGACCTTATTGATGTAACATAGAAGAAGAAGGCTTGTTTTTTTTATACCCTGCATTTCTCACCCATTTAAATGAAGTCAAAATGGCTGACAAAGCTTTCTATTCTTCTCCCCACAACAGAAACCCTGTGAGGGAGGTGGGGCTGTGATTGTTCAGAAAGAGAGCTGGGACTAGCCCAAGGTCATCCAGCTGGCTTCATGGAGGACTGCAGAATCAAACCCAGTGACTATGAGATATGAGTCCAGCACTCTCATCACAAGACCAAACACAGCAGAGCAAGTGAAGGTGCAAGGCAGTCACTTCAAAATTGTTCCTCACACCCTGACCCTAGGGTATTCTTCCATAGGACTGAGCATCTCTCATCAGACACTTTGACAAAGGAAGTCCGCAGTCCTGTTACAGAGATGTGGCCTATATTTAACTTGACATGAGCTGCTTCACTTGAAAAAATATATAATATAGTATTTTACCTCTTCAAGACCAAAGATCTGCAAATTATTCAGATTTAGTTCTGCCAGCACACCATTCCAGCTGCAAAATCAGATAAGATGAAGTGGAATAAGGTTGGACAAAACAAATTTCCACTGCAGTTTCAACAGCTGTTCTCCAAATTAAAGCTAATGTTGCTGGTTTTCCTATGGTACTTAACAGCATCCCTAATTAATTATTATAAGCAGAGTTGTCCCATTAACTTAAACTAAATATTTTATCATTTTGAATATTAGAAGCCTTTTCTGTACTCCACTGTAACAGGAGAAGTCAAAGGAATTAAATACTGTGCTGTATAAAGCCCAATTCCAAACAAGATCTGGCTAGCTTCCTCACTGATTTTTTTGTAATCTCTAAAACGTATCTCTTCATGTTGGTCCTTCTCAGAAGAAGGAGGAAAAGTTGGCTTTTATACCCCACTTTTCTGACCCTTTAAAGGGGCTCAAAGTGGCTGACAAAGCTTCCCATTCTTCTCCCTTCAAAAGCTCAGAAAAAGAGCTGTGACTAGCCAAAGGTCACCCAGCTGGCTTTGTCTAGGAGTGCAAGCCAGGAGACCTCCAGATAAAAATCTAACCACAAGTCTAAACTGGCTCACAGGAACACA
The DNA here is from genome assembly GCA_023333525.1 of Aspidoscelis tigris stejnegeri. Lineage (NCBI taxonomy): Eukaryota > Metazoa > Chordata > Lepidosauria > Squamata > Teiidae > Aspidoscelis > Aspidoscelis tigris. Next base: position 75,813,605 of record JALMGA010000005.1, on the reverse strand, counting down.
GGCTGTCTGCAGGCTGTTTACATCTAACATTGGAGGGGGGAGGGCTGAGGCAAGGTGGCTTCACAGGCAGCACAGCCACACTGCAGCCAGCAGTTGGTGAGTGAAGACATGCAGAGCAGACCAACTCAAATTGCCACTTCCAGCTCCAAGCTTCAGAGCCCACAAGCTCCCCTTCACATTGCAGCTGTGAAGGGATGTTCTTTCCAGGAAAAGGCAAGGTAAGGCAGTTCTGTGGATAGTACAGTCAGACTGGCCAGCAGTGGCCAGATCAGATCACTCCTTATTGCTCCAGGTGGCAGAACCTGCTGGCTGTTGTCCACACTGAAACTGGGTGGGACAGACATCAGCAGTTCTTTGAGTCTTTTTCTTCCAGCTGAAACAGATTCAGTGCTAGGATAGTCCCAATCAGGGAGGGAAAATTCAAAGAGGAAATGAAAAAGCACTTTGTCATGTGATCTCTGAAGATAACAGACTTGAAACTGATTCAAGGTAACACATGACTGCAACCAGTGTCTTTGAAATGGTTTAATAGGGTGACCATGATAAGTTATGTTTTCTGTATTCTGTGTGTTTTGTCCTTATTTTATGGTTTGTTTTTAATAGCTTAATTTGTAAATCACATAGAGTCATTTGTAATCGGCCTAATAAATAAGCCTAATAAATAGATAATTAAAATTGTGTAAACAGGGTCAGAGACTATGCCCATTTCCGCAGTTACTTCTCATGGTCTGGTCTAAGTGGTCCAGTACATGCAATCCATCTCAAGCTAGGATCGCTTGCTCCAGGACCACAAGGTCATTCAAATTGGGACAGCCTGGCTCTAAGGCTCACATGAGATTTGGAGTTGATTCAGGGGGCTTCCAAAAGTTCAAAAGGTCAGGAACAAAGGTTCCTGGCTTTTGGAACTCCTGGAGACTCATTATGTTGCCCTACCTTCTTGCACCACGAAAATGGGTCTCCTGTGGTATACTAGACCACAGAGGCATGCCATTCACATGCCTCCGTGGTCTGGCATACTATTGCCCAGTCTATCTCATTCTGGTGTGCTGGTCAAATCTATGCTCCATCTTGTGTGGAGTGATTATACTACGAGGGTTGGAGCCTCTCTTTAACTACACCAGCATGTAAAAAGGCAGCCTGTAGTGCAAAAAGTCTCTATTAATTCTTGATCTGGGTTTATATTTTACTGATTGGTCACTGTAAGGCATTAAAACCTTGTTAAGTAAAGTAGAGAGCTTTGTGTTGAAATTAACAACCTCTGTTTTGTAACTGGTATAGGAATGAGTTTCCCCCTCTAGAATAAGGAAGATTATTATTACTTTAAGGTGATCCAAAAAAGACCCCCAGGTGGAAACTATCTGGTTACTAAAGTTTCTGACTATACCTCAAACAAATTTGAGACACCTGTTAATTAGGGTCTCTGATTGGTAGGAGCTCCATGAGTTTAGAATAAAAGAAACTCCAAGGAGATGGAGGTTATCCTTTATCTTGATTTTGAGATAAAGAGATCGCTCTTTTCCTAACTCTATGCTAGCAGGCTAAATGAGTAGCATCGCTCTGTCCATCCGGACAAAAGCGGTCAGGGTGAGTGGTTAGAGTAGGAGTTTTGTTTGTTTTACTTGCACTGTTGTCTGTTTCATTCACTTGCTGTAAAGTTCCATGTTTTTACTTTTCAACCAAGAACACACTTGGTTCCTCCTTTGTATATTTTTTGGCTCTGTGCCTGTTAAGTGTGGTTCTTGCCAATGGGCGCGTCTGCTGGACAATTTTTATTTTAACCTGTGTCATTTTCATTTTGTGTATTTTGCAATATAATCAACCTAACTTTTCCAACCTGTCCTCTGTGTTATTTTAAAGGGGATGGATAGCAGGTGCACAACACAAACTCTGAGCATTTAAGAGAGCGTGGGGGTGTGTGTCAAGAAGGTGCCCCAAGCGTGTTAAGAACCTCAGAAGTTTACGACAGTCACCCATACCTTTTTATTCAGCTACAGAACTCGCTGAGGCTGCGTCTCAATGTTGGTTACTTATTCTGCTCTATTTGAGTATTTTGCAATAAAACATGGATACCGAGTGACTCAAAAACAGACATTACTTCACAGGCTTACAAAAAGTGTTGACTGTGAGTAAAATAGTAATGAAAAATCTTACATGCTTTTCTGAACTCTTTAAAGAGCAAGAAAAAAATAAATGAACAAATAAAGAGCAATTTTAAACAAGTCAACTGCTAATTGAGATGTCTCTATTTGGAGAATACAGCCTTTTATTTTCTAAAAAGGAGCCCTTTTCATGAGTGCCTTTTCATTAATTACTTTGAGTGGGAAAAGAATAATAGCATGTACATTATTTCCTTTAACAGAAATACAATAAGCTTGATGCCTGCATGCACTAGACAATCTAATATATTTAAAAGGTTAAATAAAGCACAGTGCTTCTAAGACTCACCCTTCCTTTAAAGATATCTGCTTGCTGTCTGCTACTTTAGTATTTCTCTTTTGGTTTTCAAATCTCCCTAAAAATAAATAGTCTTAGAATAGAATTCTGCACAAAAATAGACGTTCCCATAACTATTTATTATTAATGTTGTAATCCTTCAGCAGGGTATAGACTGAAATCACTGACCATATTCAGTGTCCCATAATCCTTAAGCCAGAGGGGCAGACATAAGGGCAAAGGAACATTCTGTTCTTTTGCCCCATGAGAAGACATTTTCTCTCTCATGGTGATAAGTGAATCTTCTCTAAAAATCACCCTTTTCTGAGGACCAGAATAACTTGGGTCTTTTAATTCCAGTCCTAAAAGGCACCAGGGCACTTGAAGTTTCACCAGCAGCAGTGAGAAGAGATCTGAGCCACATCTGCATCTTCATTGTAGAAATTCTGTTCCCATCCATTGGTATGATTATGCAGTGAACTCTATGGCACACAGAATACTGTTTCAAGAGCCTTTAGGCTTGTTGAACCACATGAAGTAAAAGGAAATATGCATAACAATTCAGTGATGTGTTTTAGACAGGGTCATTCGGAATGCACACTCAGAATAACATTTTTCTCCTGAGTTAATTTTTCCATTCATTTCCTTAGAGAGCATTGATCAATGTGTTCACTGGCTCCCTACACTGAAATCAAAGGGGATGTCTACTCCGTCTAAACCAAGAGAGATTCCTGTAGTCTAATTTTAAATGCAACAAGTAACTGAATCCTAATTTGTGAATTGTAGGTCTAGTAAAGTGGGTTATATTATGCTGTTGATCTGTTTCCACATTTGGTGGGAAATTCATCCATTGTTCAAGTACTGATATCATTAAAACATTTTAAAGGTGATGTGAACATCCTTGAAGAATTATGAAGAGTTAATAGAATGAAGTAAATAAGAGTTAATAGAATGAAGTAAATAAGATCTATTTTGATTACATAGAAACAATGCAAAGTTTGATTGTTAGGCCAGATTCTGGATTCAGAATTTTTCTCTGTATGAAAGAGTATCTGGCATTTATCCATATGTAAAAAAAAAAAGAGGGTCTATTCTTGACCTTATGGAGAAGTATAGTCAATATCTCTATACCTCCTTCTGCTCATTTAGATCAACCACAAACACAAGTGTACTTTAGATTCCTTAAAACAATAAAACATCAAAAATTGAAAGTGTTAGATTCCTTAAAACAATAAAACATCACAAATTGAAATAGTCACCTGTACTTTTTAAGTCTTCAGTGTTCTCTTGGTATTCAGAAAATACTACAGGAGCTCTTTTTTGAACACAGTAATTTTTCAACTGATTAATAGGTTCTTGATTCATTGTATTTAAGCTCTGGTCATTTGTGAAGAAAATTTGCTCTGGTTTTGTGAACATACTTTTGAGGTCTCTTTCAGGAGGACATTTTGGAGCACTTCTGGATATTTTACTTGTGTCACTTGTATCTGTAAACAATGTGCCAGTCATGCTTTTATTAGCAAAAGAATGATGAGTTTCTAAAGGAAGAACAGTTGGAAAGTGGTTATTCTTCTCTTTAAACAAATTTGCAATGGGCAGGAAGCATTCATCTTGGTTGGTCTTCAGCATATCATTCCCAACACCAAACAATGGCTCTTCAGTTTGACTATTTCCAAAGTCTGTACTAGGGCTGATTTTGGGAAGCTTGCTGAATGAGTTACTATATTCTGGACTTCTGTTACTGAGGAAAAAGAAAAACCCACTTAATGTCTATGCAATATACAAATAGTTCACTTGTTATATTAGCAATATCATGTTTCACTTGTATATGACACTTTCTATAGAATTAGCCAGAACAGTACTTGCTTGTTATTTACATTTTTCTAATGGTATGTATAGGATCTTGAAATGTCTGAGTTATACATTTACAAATCAACATGAGGTTTCAATTAACAGTTTTGCAAGATTTTAGCATTCCAACTTTTGGGAGTGCTTGTGGAACTGGACATATGTGAGAGAATTCTATGACATTTCATCATTTGTGTGAGAGTTTTCAGGGTATCTCTTGAATGTTTGGGAGACTTTGGGAGAGTCTGGAAGTGCTTTCAGGAGAATTTGGGATTTTATGGCTGAGATTTTGACTTGTGAATCGACTTTCTCCATTTACTCTCCATTTGTCCTCAGTATTTATTGCTTTTTTTCTTATCTATTTAGTGTTCTGTGCTGTGCAACTGCTATCTGGCTGATTAGGTATGGATCAAAAGTGGGCTAAAATGGTTGTGTCCTTGGAGGACAAAATCAAATACTTCAACAACCTAAAAAAGGGTCACAACAAATGCACCATTTGCTGCATGTTCAACATCAACAAATCTCTGATCAGGAACATTTGAATGAATGAGGATGCCATCAGAGCCAGCATGATGGGGTACTTAGACACTTCTGTGATATCTGCCAAGGCCCAGTGGACCACTAAAGATAAGCTATTTTGGCTCTTTATCATCATAAAATTCAGTTGTGGTTGTAAATTCAGTTCTACCTCTTGGCACTTTTGGCATTGCTGACTTTGTATCTCTTACAGTTTTGTGTAAGAGCAAACTTCATGGGAGAGCAAACTACTTGGAAAACAAAGCATTCTGGGTTCAGTTCCCAGCCTCTCTCTGGAAGTAGGCAATGGCAAATCATCTTTACCAAGAAAAGTGCACAAAAGTGCTCATGCAGTGAACTAGGGCTGCATTTACACCTAAGGTTTAATCCTGCTTCAGTCCACTTTCAGAGTAAGATAACAATCTCTCCCCCATTTCATACAGACACCTAGCCATCATGAATATAAAAACTATTGTATTTAAGCTTTAAAATATTTGAGGCATATCTGATTAAGAGAATCTTAATTTTCATTTCATTTTTGTAAAAATATACCCTTGAATTGAATTGCAATAGCATATAACAAAAATTTTTATCAGAATTTTTTTTAAAAAATTCAAATTTATAAATTAAAAACTCAATACGTAATTCTGATCTCTGTCTTGAAAAACTGAGGTCCTCTTTATTTTCTCAACGTTATATGATGCACATGTTATTCACACAGCTGCAACTAACCAGTTCAACCACTGCATGTCACTGCTGCTCCATGAACTAGTTAAAACAGCACAAAAGGAAGGGGTATAAAGCTACATTTAAACACATTTAAAACTAAAAGCCTGAAATGATACATTTTACCACATAGCTAAAATACATAGATTCAGTGACTTAAGTCTACCAGGAATGTTTTCAGTCAGAATAGGTCACTGTAAGATTATGATAATCTAGTTTATAGTGCTGGAATTGGAACAGTAAGGGACAACAATTATGATCCAGATGTGCTTAGTGTACATAGCAGCGAACATCTAGGTTTCTACTAAATCATGTTGTAAATCCTCTCGGATAACTCCTAAAATCAATCCTTTTTATGACTCAGAATCATGCATGGTGAAACAAATAACGTGTGCACATTCTACTTCTGAAAGTTTGATTGGACAGTCAATTCACTTAATTTAATTTCAATCTAAATCTGCTCCTACCTGTTCGGCTCATGGAAAAACAGGCCATCTGGTGTATCTAGTACACCTGAGTCACTAATATTACTTTGCATAAAGGCTGCTTCTGAAAGCCAGGGGTCTTCACTCTTAAGATTTATTGGTTGAGAAGATTTTAGATACTGTCAAAACAATATAAATAAACGTATGATATATCCTCAGATACTTGGTTAATTTCAAAATCTTAATAAATCTAGTAGCACAAGCAGTTTTTCTCATGACCGTCGAATGAACCATAGCTGCCAATCATCATATGAGACACTGTATACAGATATTTTCCTGGAAATATTTATGTATATTTTAATAACTGTATTTATGATTTTTATATGACTATGACTCTATTTTGAGAACAGAAACTGGTAACTACTTTATCATAAATGTAAATGTAAGTCCCTGTGACAGATGTCTTTATTGTTTAAGGTCTTATGTGAATCATAACAGGATTAATCAAGGGATGCAAAATGTTATGCTATGAATCAAAGAGTAAAACACTTTATAATAGAAACAGAGCTTGGTAAGACTTACAAATTAAGCTTACTTGTGGTTGGAATACTTGTTTTCCCATGAGATATTTTCTTCTGTTTTCTACTACTTCTTCTTCAACTCTAAAAATTATTATGGTAAAATGAACAAAAATAATCAGCATATTTTCAAAATTATGATTTGAATATATTACATCTTCATATTGAGTATTTTCATGACTTAACAACAAAAAAAATCATTCAGGGCAAATCCCCACGGCAAGCCTATTTCGGATTCAATACGGGTTCAATCCTCGCAGACCCCACGTCAGTTTGGCTTAACACGCTTTCTGCGTGTTAAATCGCCCCAAAGCATTGTAAATGTTAACCCTCATTTCAACAGGTCTCACTCCGGATTGTGTGCTTCATACGTGTTACAATTTTTACTGTGGGGACCCTACCGTTTTAAGGGATGAGAATCCATGTTTAGGGTTTCCCTCCCCCAATAGCTTGCTTCCAAAGACAGTGATGTCAATGTAAAAATCCAACCTTCACAGCAGCCGCTACACTGTAGCAATCTGATAACACTTCACACCTGATAACAATGTTGCAATTTTGCGCAATTCTAGCTCTTTGGAGTTCTGACCTTTAAAGGGGAAAGGAAAGCAGGGGCAGGTTCTGGGAGATGTGTGAATGTTTAAAGCAAGGGGGCTTGAGTTGCTGCTGCTGTTGTGTGCCCTGGGCAATGGGAAGAATCGCTGGCTGCCCGCTGCCGTTTTTCCTCCATCCAAGCAAGTGGCAGCTACCCAGCCAGGCTCCATGAAGGGGTCCATTATGGGTGGCGTGTTCACACCAGGAGGAAGAGGGCAGGGCAGCCCCAAAAAGCAGCTTTTAGAAAGTAGCCAGTTGAGTCCCCCCTTGAGCCACGTAAGCCACCTATGATCCTCAGAATCTGGATCGAACACGATTAAGCTGAAAGTAATGGGAACAGGCAAATTCGCGTTTGCATCCGGTTCTATTATTTCGGTTTAAGGAAACTGGATTAAGCTTATAATGGTGATGCGCCTTCAGTGTTAAGTGGACTTAAGCTGGATTAAACTTTAAGTGTGACCACGTTCTGTATGTGAATTTTGTCTTTCTAGACTGTTAGTCAGGAAGCTATCCTTAGAATCATTGGAAACAGTCATCAACCCATGGGCGTAGCACTGAAGACCACTGTTTGACAGTAATTACACGAGCAGCCTGCTAAGTCACCTACAAGGTTTTGACCTCACATTGTTGGTATCTAATCCACAACTTCAGATTTGCAACTCTGGACAATACAATATTGTGGCAGTACTCACTGCTGTGTGCATGAGTCAATGTTGGCTTGCAATGACTGTGAGGCTGACTCTCTTACTGCTTAGAAATGTAAAAGAAAGCTCATAGCCTGGGTACCGATTTTTTTTTTAAAAAAGAGAAATGTAGAAGCTTATTGTTCCATGACAGCACAAAAAGGAAAAACAATGGGAAGAAAAGAGTGTAAGAAGCAGAACAGAGAGTGGAACAAAATATAAGAGAGACTGCATATCAAAGGGATGTGGAAATTCATTTCTTGCAAACTACTTAAGAGAGGTTTGGGAGTGTCAAGTGCCTTACCCAATAACCCTGGGCTCTCCTTGGCACCTGTAACAACTCACAAGTTGGTGAGTTCCACTGAAAAGATGCAAGGAACATGTTTTAGCTGGAAGCATGGCCACCACTATTATTGCCTTTTTTGTGGCTCATTCCACATTGCACTTGTGAGACTTCTGGGCCTGCATGATGATGCGCAAAATCACAATGCAGCCCCATCCACAGAAAGGAACACAACCACAAATTGCTACAAGAGACCAGGGCTGTTGGGTAAGACACCTGGCAGTCTCAGGCCTCTCTAACCAGTTCATGTTTGACAAACTGCAGTTTGGCAAATGCCTAAAAAAAGGGGAAATGGTAGAAGGAGAGGTTTGGGGAGATAAGGAGAAGATGGATTTAAGTATTTGAATTTAATCAAAGAGGCACCACTGATAAGCATGTGCTCGTGAATCAAAGCAATTTGCAGAGCACAAAATGAATCAAGGGACACTCACAATAAATACAGTAGTAAGAAATGTTTGAAAAATACTGAATATCTCTCTATTAAGAGTCTCAGTATCTACGTCTGATACTCAAATATGTACCTTTGTTGGATGTCATCCAAAAATGCTTTAAATGGTCTGCGTTCTGGTGATTTGGGAAGCTCTACATTGTGCCTTCTTGATGGAAATTTTACTCCTTTATTAATATCCACATGCACTGGTTTTTTAACATTCTCTGTAGTAAACATACACATTTTAGTATTAGTTTCATTAAGCTTAACAAGGTTATTGAATGGTTGGGAAAGGATGTAGAATTAAAACATTGAAATAATAGTACTGTTTTTGAATGGCTGTGTGGTTTGGACATTGAGAGCACTATTTTGCTATCTGTGCAGGGGGAACAATCCACCCAGGGAAGTCCTTGGAGGGTTCCCGAGGACTCCTTTCTTTCTCCTGTATTTCTTAACATCTACATAAAGCAGCTGGGCCATGGGCCCACCCTACTTTTTACAAGGACTGAAGTTATCTTAAGTCCTTGGAGACCAGACACCAAAGTAGACCCTTGGTTTTTCCATGGACTTTCCTGATCAGAAAGGGACTACTTAGCAACTGGATAATCCCAGCACTGAGTCCTTTTCAGCCAAAAACAGACTGAGGGCCAGCCAAAGATCTATTGTCGCAGCTGTCACACTGTTCCCCTCACCTGGTAAAAGATAAATTTCAGTGTGGCAATGGCAAGGGTGGAAGGGCTTCCCTTACCACCACACCACCACTCTCTGACCCTCTCACTATGCCCCTCACTGCATCACCCTGCCACCACTGCCCCCACTATTTCCTTGCCTTTCTGCAACAATCCCCATTGTGACATCACCCCCACATCAGACCCCTCGGCCTCCTACAACACCCTTCCATCACATCACCACCACCCCAGCTCTCTGGTCCTCCTGAAATGCCCTTCAGTTGCATTACTCCCATCACCACTGCTGTCAATGCTGTCATTCCCATAGATCGATCCCTCATTTTTATGCAACAGGTGGAATCAGTGGTAAGGAGAAGGCTTGCACAGGTACTGTTAATACAGCAGCTCTGTTCTTTCCTAGACCAACAGGCTCTGACTTCAGTGACTCAGACCCTTCTTATTTCATGTCTGGACTGCTGCAATACACTCTGTTTAGAATATTTTGTATATGTCTGGCAATGCAGACAGAGATTATAGCAGAGGAGCAGAAAGTTTGTGTACAGAGAAGCTTGTTCTCCTGAGATCACTTTCAACAAGACAAACACTTAAGATTCTTTCCAAAAGGAAGGTGCTTTATTCTTCAGTGCATGCAAGTATAACACTACAAACTAAGGAGAAACAGTTGCATGTAGGTATGAACTGAAAATATTGTACAGCTTAACATTCAGCCTCAATCTCTTGGACATAAACAGTCCTGTAATGGTTACAGTAAATATTCAGTTATCTCTGTTAACACAAACATCAGAGTAACTAGAAAGCAATTCAGTAATACAGCAATTCTGCAACACTCTAACACCCTAACACTGTAACAAAAGCATAAGGACAACTTAGTCTTAGTTATACCCAACACTGCAGGGCAGGTGTATGTTGAACAGGTGTGAGTGATTAAGCCCCAAGGGAGAAAAGCTATTCCCAATAAGACACGTGCAATAAGACAGCTTGCATTAAACAATAGGGTAGGTATACAAGCCTCAGGTAAAAGGAGATTCTGGAAGCACATAACATGGCCTTAAAGGGGCCCGAACACACTCTACCTATGACTAACACTGAAGATGACTCAGAAGCTTCAACGGGTCCAAATGTAGTGGCCATTAACTAACCACCCACAGAAAATATGACTGGGCAACTCCTCTGCTCAAGTTTCTAATGCTTCCAGGTTTAATTCAAACCGTTGTTCTTGACCTATAAAATCCTACATGGTTTAGATCCTGGATATGTCTGAGCCCATTACTTCCTCCCAATCAGTACCCATCCTGCGTGCTTGGCTCATTTTTGTAAATCTTAAAAATATCTGGCCCTCTTGTGGTATCTGGAACCAAGGCCAAGAAGACAGCCTTTGCAGTTGCAGCCCCTGATCTCTGCAACTTCTACCAGCTGAAATATTAGTGACTCCTTTACTGAAGTCTTTTTAAGAACTATTAAATATGTGTGTGTGTGTGTGGGGGGGTTATCTGTGCATTTGCCACTGTTCCATAGGGTGACCAATTTTCTAATGTCTAATATCCAATGTTTTATTTTTTTAACTTACTCTATATTTTCCTTGAAAATATATAGTACATAAAGTTAATAAACAATTACATAATTAAATAAAATTAGTACTGTATTGTTTGCTACTTGCGCTATACTTGCAACAGCCTTATGTGTTTTCTTATACTACACTTTTATTTGTAGTTATCACTTCCATTAACACAAAAAGATTGATAATTTAGGTTTGATTAAATATTAGGCCATTAGTTTTTTAATTTTTAAAAAATCTTACTAATTCAATCCGCTGTGACACTTACCAAGATTATCTTTCTTGATTGATATCTGGTTAACAATATGGAGATTGAGGAGATCTAAGCTGACAGATGTGTTTTTGAGGGGAGATTCTCCTAACATTTTCCTTTTTGACTTAAGCTTTTCCTTCTCAAAAAAGTCCTGTTATATTGGAAAGGATAGATAGAATTATAAAAATGCCCATCTTAAGGATAGTTTACATATAGTATACCAGTTTTTTTTAATATATCCACTATTTCTAGAAAGAATCTTATTCAACATGTGAGAAATAAGAAATAGCCATTTTGCTTCTGTAACATGCTTGCATACAGAGAAAAGTAACAGAGTTAAAATGGAAGAAGAGTGGGCCTCTATCCCCAAGTCTGCCTCTATCCCCTGTTCTCTTCTCTAGTCAGATAAGAAGGATGAGGGAGTCTTCTTGAAGGCCATTTATAAAAAACAGTTTTAGTAATTAGTCAGAGTTGACACTTAAATGTTGGCTGAACTTGGTGTAAAGGAATATTGACACATGAGATGGAGGAGATCTTGGCATCTGAGATGAACAAAGGAAGACAGTGGCACCTCTCTGCTTGCTATAGAGATAAGAGAAGCCCTGCTTATGTGGTCCAATTCAGGCAGCTGTAGGAGCTTCAAAAGATGAACCTGAATTAGCCAAGTAGGTGACTGAGACATGAACTATAGGTGAATATATTAGATGTAAATGAACTTTGGGGTATGTTACTTGGCATAGAATCTGAAGCTTTTTCTAGACCAATAAAATTGACTTTGGGAGGAAACCTTTGGCTGGCTATGCTATAAAAAATTCTGCATTTCTGTGTTAGAGTTGGCTCTAGAGAGCCAGCTCCCTCCATTTCTCATTGCAGTGACCAAGGAGTATTAGGGAGAAATATATTCTTGCATTTACAAATGTTGTAACTTCTTGCTTTTCTTAAATAAAATTGTATTTATTCATATCTTTAGTCTAACTGAATCCGAGTAAAAATTTTCTAACAAACAAAAAGTAAAAATGTTGCTTTTTACATATATATACATAACATTAAGATCCTCTAACAACTATAATGCTTTTAAATCCCAATCAACTCTCTAACATTAATTGTTGTGAATATAGATCTGCTGCCACTGTGGTAGTTTTAAAAGTTTCTTTATAAAGCTATATAATTCCTATCTTCCTTATCTGCCATTAACCAAAATATATAACTTTAGCTAAATGGCCAGACAGAGCACCACACACCTGCAGCTGCACCATACACATAGTCCCTGAGGAAAACAAAGTACATTAACTTTATTGTACAATGACCCTTTCTGCACCTCCCCTTACTCCAGATTATGGGTGTTTTTCCACTGTCACTAAAAGTACCCATTAATGGGTACGTAATGGCATTTTTGTACCCATTAATGAGTACTTAATGGGTACTTCAAGTGACAGTGGAAAAACACCCAATATCCTGGAATAAGAATGTCATCTGCATGCTAGTGTAGACTATGGCAGGCCTTGAGCAAATGGCAGGTCCCTATTCTAGAATATAATCCACATACTGGCCAATGAAGAAACAGCCAATGTTAGTTCCCTATACCAAATATAGGGCAATAGAATAATAAGTACAACTCACAATATTATTTTCTTAAAATCAGTTGGCTAAAGCTTTAATTCAAGTAATCCCATGCTGAAGTTGTAAAGGCCTTTATCTGGGATGTACATCATAGGGATTTTGAATTTTTTGTTTAAAACCACACAGGATAACAGCTATAAGGGTAAAACCATAAGAAAAATCTGCCTCATTGCAAAGTATCTGATTGTGTTCAAAAACATCAAGGATAACAGATACAGGCTGCAAAATTTGTGTGCCTATGTAGGCTCACAAAATTTGTAATGCACACGTGTTGACTAGGGTAATCTGTTGTTAGAAGAACCTTTGGTATGATTTAATTTTTACTTCTACACCTTTAATCAATAGCTTATTTTTTTTGGGGGGGGGGGACATGTCCACAAAAAGATACCCAAGAATTCAATTTTAAGCCTTGGACTGTCAGTTATGCATTCTTAACAATTCCTGCCCTGCACATTGGAAATCACAACCGCTGAGATTTTCAGGGAGTGAAAAAATCCCAATCGCCAAGACAGGTAGGATAATGGCTTAATTTTTCTCCCTTTTAAGCTTGCCGGGCATTCTTGCGGTTCCCAGTGGAGCAGAGGAGCACAAAACTGCTCAGCTGCCCAACTGCCACTAAACCTCATAGTGGCTTTGGGTTTTAAAAAATTATTTTAAAAATTATTAGACTTAATTTAATTTTTTTCCCATGCCTCCCAGCCCAGTCCCGGCTTTCTGTGCCACTAAGGGAGGGGAGGATGTGGCATTTGCAGCTGGTGGCACAGGGGCATTTGCAGCTGGTGGCACAGGGGTGGGCTGATGTGAATCCAGCTTCCAATGAGGAGGGGATGGAGGTGGCGCTGCCCCCCCCCCCCCGGGGCCAGGGTTTGGCACAGTTTGCATGGGGATGGCTGCATCTGCACCCAGGCCCCGCCACTGGGAATGGCATGGGGACAGGTAAGATTCGATCTTGGACCCACTCCCAGTCCCATGCGTGCCCATTCTGAGCCAAATGGCTTGCATGGGGACAAGGCCTTGGTCTTTTAAGTATTCTACAGGAAAGCCCCTCAGTCTGAAGCTCCTCCTTGCCTTTTCCATAGCTACACCTTTAAGAAACCCAACCCCACTAGAGGACTTGGTGAATGAAGGAACTTTTAATCTTGGATTTGTGGGCAAGAGGTCCACCATTCTGTCTTGCACTGAGCATCTTAGACCAGAAAACACAATGAAGGATTTAGATCTCTGGGCAGGGTTACACTCAAAGGATTGTGAAGATTTTTTAATTAAAAATATATTCTGTTTTATTTTTAAGTTAATTTTTTTCTGATCTTTCAGATTTTAAAAATATATTTAGACTTTGGCCCTTTCTGCACTGACCATTATTCCAGATTATATCCTGAAATTGGGGACCTGCTATCCACTTGTTGGTACAGATTACGGTAGACCTTGCCTGGGACCTGTCATAGACTGCACTAACATGCGGATAGCAGGCCCCTATTCTGGGATATAATCCAGAGTAAGGCTCAGTGCATAAAGAGTCAGTGTGTGCTGTTGTGATTAGTTCTCCATTTTATCTCGCTATAACCTATCACTGAACTCTGTGTAAAGGAGGGAATGCAAATGTGAAATGAAATGAAATCCTGCTTGAAAATAGAGTAACTTGTTAAATGATGTTGTTACTTGAAAAATATGCCAGGATTGATAGAGTAAAAAGAAACAGCTGGGTTCAAACAACCATGATGAGCAGAAGAAAAACAGTTTATCTTGTTCCATAGCAGCTTGCACAAGAGGTTGACACATAGATTCTAGAACTTTTAGAAGTTAAAAAAATAGAACAGTAAAACATCAACATGGTTAATAGGAATAGGAACTAGTTTGAAATACTCTATCAGAGAGTGGGGGAAGAAAAATAAAATAAGTATATACAGATATATGAATTATATACTGAGATAGATAAGTAGACTTGCAGTTAATGCGTCCAAATATTCAAGGATAGCAAGTCAGGAATATTTGAGTCGGTTTTTCTAGGACCTTTCATTAAGAATGGTTCCCAAATTGTATGGTAAGTAAATTTAGAGGTTTGACCTTGCATTTGCCTGTGGTGGTAGGAGATATGTTTGATCGTTGTGATAAAACATAAGAATACTTTTGGATTTATTTTCAGTTTTCTTATATAACACTTCACCGTGAGTAGAGTCCTTCCAGAAACAGATTTTTTTTTTGCATCATTAGATTTAACTCACTATGCTTGGTATCTGCATAATGATTAATATGCTTATGCATTTCAAGTTTAATAGAATTATGAATAACAAATTTATTGTTGCAAATTTCAATTTAAAAAAATCATGAATAGCAAATTACAGATGAGTATGTTTGCATGTATCTTAACAGAATCATTATCTTCACAAGATTATTTAAACTAATGTGAGATTGACGTGATAACATAATTAATTTAAACTCATGAATTGAGAAAAACATATGCTTTTTTTTAAAAAATCCTTCGTTCAAGCCTTATGCTTGAACCCATAACTATAAACTTGTGGACTAGAAAATTATTAAACATACTTAAAGGAGATACTTACCGGAACGTTGTAACTCCCAAATGCTGTACCTCGCATATAAACATATATATTTGCACAAATTGCTCTGTGACATCTCTTTTGCAGAGGCTAGAAGCAGGCAATGAGAAGGAGTTCATATAGAAATCTTATAATTGCCTATGATGGGCATGCCCATTTGTTGCCTTTTCCTATTGTGTCTGTTGCCTAAATACCTATAAAAAGTCCCCAGCTATCGGGGGGGGGGGGGGAATCTGCCAGCATCTAATGAAAGGAACACTCTGCACATGTCTTATAACATTATTGCTGCTGTCTTTTCCCAAAACCCAACAAATTATTTTGCTATCTAAGTATAATTGCTACTTGCCTTCTGCTTTCTTCTTTCCTTAGTAAGCACGATTCTTTTGCTTGGAAGATTCAAAAGAAAAAATAGATTAGTTTGACACTGACTTCTGTTGGTAACAGGTCACAGATTACACTTTTAAAAAGCATATTATGTCCTAAGAGGTAAAACTTTGACTGACCCCCACCCACCCACCCACCCGAAAAAATTCATTGGGTGGGAATGCCATGTGTGTTCTAAATGTGAACTTACATTTCCCCAAACTGTCTGCATTTATCTATCTCTGTAACCTTCAAGCATACATCCTGCCCCTGGCATACATTCTGGCATTTTTATACCCATTAATGGGTACTTCTAGTGACAGTGGAAAGACACCCATGGAAACACTGCAGACTCAGTGGAGGAAAGCACTCTGATGACACTTCCCCTGACATGCTGCCACAGACCTATCTAGAAGCACTTCCAGAGATCTTACAAGCATGGCCCTGCTTTAAAATGCTTCTTTATCGAATATCTACAGGACTTGGAGGTGACGACGGAAGGTTTTGGCTGATCTTTTAGGGAGAAGAAGAAAAGGCATACAAGGAGAGCAGAGTATTAAAAGACTATAAGTAGAAGAGTCTGAAGAATGGAGGAAGTCACACAGATAATACTAAAGCATTGTAATAATGCAATGGGGGGAATACTTATGCTGAAACGTGTGAAATGTGTATGCTGAAATGTGCTTTGTGAAAATAAATTGCAAAAATTGCAACAACAACAAAAAATGCTTCTTCAGCCACCACTTCTCATGCCTTCCAAAATGGTCTGTGTCAAAAACAAAACAAAACACAGGAGTGAGAGTCCGTTTTACATGTGGTTTTTTATGCATTTCCCCCCCCCCCCCTGATTTACTCCCTTGAAAGCACAGAAAGCCAATTTTCAATGTGGACAAACATTTTTCAAGCCGTTTTTGATACACCATAAAAGTCCCAGTGAGAAAGGGTCCTATGTGTTCAAAGGACAGATTATACAAATGGAGGAATTAAGTTTTCAATCTTGTTTTTTAAAAAACTGGGAATCAGCCCTTGGTGAAACTTAGGCTGCATCTATATTAATTCTGGCATTGTTGTTTCAGTCCTTAACTTAGAATGCCCTGAATGTGATTTAACCTCCTTCTGGAAGACCACATTTGCATTGCCCCTGTAGAAAAAAAGTCCTATATAAAATAAAAATTTCTGCAGGTTTTACTTGCATTGCAAACTACAGGTTTGGAAAATTCCTCTTTCACATAACTGCTAAAGTTGTAGGAGCCCTGTTCCTTACTACATGAATATCCTATATCTTTAATTTTGTTCACTAGGAAAAAAAATTGTAACAATTTCTTAGCCGGTCTTGGTAGTTCAAATTTCAAGTGCAGTCTCATCTGACTGAATATTCTTCCATATCAAATTATATTTATTCTGATGAAAATGACTGTGATGGTAAAAGATTTATTCAAAAACACTTCTTTTCGGTGTGTCTTATATATGAGAAGGATTTTTTTGGAGGGGCACTGAAGTTATGACAACTAAAGTCTTAGTCTTATTTCCACAAAAACCAGATCTATGAAGCCACGATGAGGGAAATTTTCTGAACACTGTTGTAAAATCTAATTGCGATAAAAGTTGCTTCAACACAAATCCTGAAAATAACAAATGTTCAGAACGTATTTGTCTGTTCCCACTTTCTTTCTGAGCTTTGGTTTAACTTCTAATTTTAACCCCATGGCTGAGAACTAGGCCTTAGTCAAGGCCACTTGAATGAAACATTAGTCTAGGCCTAAAAACCTGGAGTGGATCACCTTGGACAAAACACTTTTGCAAACTTGAAATCTCCAGCTAAGAAACAGGAATGCTACAGCGTTACAATCTTGAAATGGCAAATAACATAAACATTTTAAAGCACTTTACAAAAGATAGTTTTTATTATGTAGTAGCAATAAGGCCTTTCCACAACAGATCTGTATTAATCAGTTCCAATACAGATGTCCCCTTCCCCCCCCAACTTAGCTTTTCAACAAGCCGATATTATAAATAATATAATTTATAATGAAGGTTGTTTCCCCTCAGCCATGCGCACCACATTTCCATGGTAAGAAAAGCTGCCTCTTTTCCCTGTCAAATATTATACTTAGGTGGCTATCGAGCCAAACAGAAGTATAAAATTTATGATTTAAAGAATCCTGACAGAAAAAAGTGTAAAATTATGGGGGTTTTTTAAGTGTAAATTGAGTGACTAGCTTATAGTTCACTTTGTGGTTCACAAAAATGTCTGGCCGATGGCAGCAACTCCATCAGGCCCGGCAGCCATTTACCTCAGCCATCCTGAGCAACCCACTCACCGAGAGCCACCAACCCAGTTCATTTTCTCACAAGACAAAATACACGCTTCTTGAGCGGCCACCCGAGTGACTCAAGCCTTGACGCCAGCCAGCTTGCCTTGAAATCCAGGCAAAAGTTCCTCCCTTAAAAAGAAAGACAAAAGATCACTGAAATTGTGAAGACAAAAGCAAATGTGCGTCCCAGAAAGAGAACGTAGCCCTCTCTCTCCCTTTGACTAACCCTCAAGTTTTAACTGAGGCATTCATGTTAGGAGTCAGTCACAACCCAATATTTAAATACCAGTCCAAAAAAAAAAGTGAAAGAGAGTGTGAAAAGGCATGAATTAACTGAGTTTAGCTTGTAAAAAAGGCCTAAGGCTGCCACCCTCTTTCTGTTTTACAGATATATTTCAGCCTTGTGCAGCATAGTTGCATATTTGTATCCAGAGTCACCAATTTAATGATGGTTTTCACAGGTTTAATGTGCTTGTTTACATTGCTACTTTACAGATTGTTGCTACTTTTGTGTTTAATTTTGGGGGCTTTTTGTACATTGCCTTGTTTGTTTTCTTTTAAAGAAAGGTGACTAATGAAAATTGAATGAATGAATAAACTTTATTGATTAGTCGCTTGACCATATCAAGCATCAAGTATACAAAGATAAAACCATAGAAGAATAAAATCAGTATAAACAAGAGTAAAATCAGGTCTGTACATATGTTATAGTTACATATCCTCATCACCCTTACAAGGCACTCCATAAGACTCAATGAAAAGTTTCCTGAGCTGGGCTGCCTTAACCAAGTACAAAGCTACCTTATATGTTGCCTGAGCATTCTCTCCCTGCAAAAGGTAGTTAGTTCACTTTTTGCTCTGCATTCCAAAATGCCATATTTTGCAAAAGGGGATCCAGACATGCGGTTCTTAATTGAGAGTACAAGGGGCAAGTAAACAAAATGTGTGCGAGGTTTTCAACCTCTGTTGCCCCACAGATGCACAGTCTATCTTGATAAGGTATCTGAAGGTATCTACCATACTTCGTCATGGAGTCAGTCAATTCAAATCGTGCATAAGTGAGTTGCTGTCTCAACGGATGGGGCATCTTATAAACCAGGTATTTTTCAATTCGGAAAATCGATTTCGTACGTACCAACCATTTAAATGATTTTATGTTGCAAAGCTTTACAATATCATTTTGGGCACTGATGTCCTTTACTCGCAGCTTAAAGCGTTCTTTTGCTATCAGACTGGTATGCCCTAGTGTTTGCAGGGACAGACCACAGCGAGAAATTTCACCATGTACTTTATGGACCCATGTATAGGTGTTCTCATTCCTATATTGTTCTTCCAAGCACATTCTTGGTAATCTATTTTCTGGCAAAGAGACTAAGCGTATCCAAAAGTTAAATATTTTGATATTAATGGAGCATTGGATAGCTTGAATGCCAAGTTCTGCTCTAACAGCAGGGGCTGGTATGGTATTGTTGATACCTAGCATTCGCCTTAAAAAGCGGGTCTGGGTTTGTTCTAACTGAGAGGTGTTTGAGAAACCCCAGATTTCTGCTCCATAGGTCAGCATTGGAATGATTTTTGCCCTGTATGCAGTAATGATGGGGACCAGAGTGCCTGGATGCCTGTAATTAAACAGGTTATATAGAGAATTCAATCCTGCTGAGGCCCTTAGTATGCAGTTCTTCAGGTGCAAGGACCAGGAGCCGGTCTTTGAAATAATGAAAATTAACATAGAATAAGCATAAGTGATGGGGCATTACAAGAGAAGTGTCAGAATAGAACAGCAAGGCTTGTTTTTTTGTTTTTGTCACATCCAAGGATATTTAGATATACCAAGCCAATTGCTACTTCACTAGCTCATTTTCATCAGCAGTGATCACATGGAACGAAACCTATTTTGAGGCCTTATGTTGCTCAAATGGTGGAGCAAGTTTACTGGAAAATGAAGGATAGCAGGTTCAGTCACCAGCATCTTCTCAGAAAAACACAATGGCAAATCAGTTCTGTTTCTGCCAAGAAAATGGGTGTTTCTGCACTAGCAACAAAGACCCTATTTAGAACCCCTTAGGAACCCAGTTGGTTCTGATCTGTCATGCACTGTTTGCACATAGGAACCCATTAGGATCCCATTTGCACTAGCAGAAGTGAAATCCAGATTTAATGGGATCTTCGGGCCCTTAAATCTGGATTTACAGTAGACTCCTTTAATGATGTCTTCAATCCGGTCTTCAGCCGTGAAGACCAGATCAGAGGACATGTGTTCGTGCTGCAACCAGGGCAATGGGGTCCAGGAGCAGGCTTAATGGCCACCATTTGCAGCGGAGCGGCTCCAGCTCCACACCCCGCCGCTCAGAGCTATGTAGGCGTGCATATCCTTTGTAGCTGGACTATGCAAATTAGCTACGCAGTCTGTACAAGGCTTCGTCATTGCTGCGTAGGCAGCTATAAAGCTGTGCCACTCCACCATGCCCACTGTCGAAGGAAATGCGCCTTGACTGACATCTGCACTGGCCAGTCGCACCGCGCCGCTGGTAGGCCCAAATGGACTTCCGGATGAGTACTTTGTCATTCACACTGTGACCCTGTTTAGCATCCCTTGCAGTCGGCTGCTAGGCGGCCAGTGCAAACGCATGGGGGAGCTTCAAGGACCAGATTCAGCAAGGACCTCATTTCAAAGATCCAGATCTTTTAAATCTCGATTAAGGGAGGTTAAGTGCAGAAACACCCATAGACACCAAATACTGATCCTGACTTGATGATCCCTAATAACAATAACACTGTATTCTGAAATAATATTTTCAGATTTCCAGCCCAGTATTTTGAGAAAAATTGAACATATTAGCATGCTGCCAGGCAGATTACTGACGGAATTATTGAGAAAATTGGTCATTCTTGCTTAGTCCTAGGGACTGTGATTTTCTTTGTCAAATGTGTAGTCAAGAGGGATGATGATGTGGTGCTTTCAAGGATAAGAAAGGAAAACCACACAAAACCTTTCATTGTTTTAGTGTCGTAACTGCTTGGAATTTGGCAGTTCTAAAACCAGCTTGTGCTATTTTTATGCATATTTCGTAACTTCAGGATTGTGTGGTTTACATATAAATATGGTACCATTTAACAATCATGAATCACCATGTTTGAGCATTTGAGTTCAAAATTAAATGATTTTAATTTTTACAGATGTTCTGAGAAGAGTACAGACAAATCTGCGGCATTAGTTCTATAAGGTGCAATAGTTGATTTTGAAAGATCTGGTTTCAGGATTGGCTTTGAATTGGGCTGTATAAGTTTTATTTTTGTTAGAAACTAATTTTCTTCTTCCAAAGAATACCAGTCCAGACTAATTTAATTCAAATTAGATACGGAGAGAAGAAGAAGAGTTGGCTTTTCTACCCCGCTTTTCTCACCCATTTAAGGGGACTCAAAGCGGCTGACAAAGCTTCTGTTCTTCGCCCACAACAGAACACCCTGTGAAGTGGGTGGGGCTGTGAGAGCTCAGAAGAGAGCTGTGTCTAGCTCAAGGTCACCCAGCTGGCTTCATGGGGGAGGGCAGAATCGAACCCAGTATTCCCAGATAAGAGTCTGGCTCCCTAACCACTTGACCAACCTTCTGTACTGATGAATTAAATACTGTAATCCTGTGAGAGGAAATGTGGATAGTCTTAAAGAGGCATTCAAATTAGCTCAAGCTAAACAAAAGGTAGCAATCTTCAACTGTTCTATTGTGCATACTGAGAAATGGGCACTTCTGGGCCATTCAGACAAACTGGAGTTGGCAAACAAGTAGATCCGGATCCTAAATGTAATTTATATCCATGCTAGCACTCTTTAGCACACATATGCTGTTTTAAAGCCCACTCAACACAGATGCCTCTGCCTGTGGTTGAAAGCTAATTCAGATGTAGATAACAGAGATTAATTAATTGAGGTAAGGGCAGAAAATGCCATGGTGTGCTAAAGTACATTGAAGTGACAGAGACTTGTAGTTGACTACCCAAGAAAACAAGCTTGGTTTGTTTGTTTTAAATCTGTTTCTGGTCAATAATAGCTCATGAGTTAGGCTGGGACTGGAAGACATGATGTAGAAGAAGATGAAGAAGAGTTGGCTTTGCTACGGGGTTTGATTCCGCACTCCTCCATGAAGCCAGCTGGGTGACCTTGGACTAGTCACAGCTCCCTTATGAGCTCTCACAGGCCCACCTATCTCACAGAGTGTCTGTTGTAGGGAGAATATAAAGTTTTGTCAGCTGCTTTGAGTCCCCTTAAATGGGTGATAAAAGTGGGGTATAAAAGTCAACTCTTCTTTTTCTACTACTACTCCTAATTTAAACATTTTCATTCTTATAAACTGTCTTCAGTGTATTTGTATTGCAATAAGGTACACCTTATTTTCTATTGGCTTACCTATTAGATTTTTGTAGTTCCTCCTCCTTTTAATAGTAAATTTTTACTTTCAAAGCCTTTTCTGTTTCTTGAGGGAGGCCCTAGTCACATGCCTTCACATTAAAAACTCATCAGAAACTTGATACTAATACTATTTTCCCATTAAATAAAGAAGGGTGAGAATTGCTTAGCCGTTGACATTTCTCCAGAAGTGTAGCCCCATTTAACCAAATGCCAGAGCAAAGAGGTGCATCTTCACTGCCTGAAGATGCCTGACACTGAAGATGCCTGACACACCTCAAGGGGGAAATTATTCCACAACCTAAGGGCCATAACTGAGAAGGCCCTCCTGGGAGCTCACTCCTTTTACTACTGAAGATGATGGTACAACCAGGAGGGCCTCGCCTCCAGATCTTAAGGCAGGGACAGGTCATTATGGAAAAAGGTGTTCCTTTAGATATTTGGGGCACAAGTCATTTAGGGCCTTATAAATTAACACCTTGAATTGGACTCAGTAGTGGATAGGAGTGTGCAGCTGCGTCTTCATGGCATGCCTTATTTCGGTTTAAATAATTCGAAATAACTGAACCGGAACAAAGCTGTCTACACGACTTTCAAATTGATCCGGTTCCGAGGGCATTCCGATTGCAGCCTTAACGCGGAATCAATACTCGGAGTCCACATGGCAGCATTGTCCTCCCGCCCATTGCCCACCCTCTCTCTGTGATTGGTTTTCCCTCCCAGGATCCCACCCTCCCTTCCCTGTGCATCATGCATACCTTTTTTGCCTCTTTGTTCTGATCAGCTGTCATTGGGACGCCCCCTGCCCGAGTCCCTCCGGCGCACTCAGCTCCGCCGGGGACCCCCTGCCCGATCCGGCCCCTCCCTTCCCCTTCCCAGCAGCAGCAGCAGCAGCCATCCATCCATCCATCCATCCATCCATCCATCCATCCATCCATCCATCCATCCATCCTGGCGTGGCGCGGGATGGCGATCGCGGTCACTCTTCAGCCTTGGAGTGGGGGGGACCCCGAGAGGGGGGGCAGCCTCCTCTCTCTCTCTCCCCCCCCCACACACACGCCCCCCTTTAAAGTCCAGCAGGAACTCCGGCCAGCCGCTGTCCCCTCCCCAAAAGCAGCGGCGAAAGCGTCTCCTTTCTCTCCAGCCCTTGGCGTGCAAATCGGCCTGAGGGCGAAGCGGCGGGGAGGGAAAAAGGGGGCCGGCATGCAAAAACAACCGGCCTGCTCGCCTCCTCTCTTCCTTTCTTCCCTCCTTCCTTCTTTCCTCGGGGGCTCCACTCAGGGCTCGCGCCGCACCAGGTCTGGATCGGTGCCGGCGGCCTGGGAGCGCTCCATGGCTCCGGAGGAGAAGGCGAGCCAGCGAGTGATGTGTCCCCGCTGCTGCCGACTAGATCTCTCTGCCAGCAGGAAAGAGAAGGGAAGAGAGAGAGGGGGGGGGAAGGAGGGAGGGAGAGCCAGCCAGCAGCGCTCTGGGGAATTTTTTTTCTTTCTTTTTTCTCTCCCCCCCCCCCCAAAAAAAAATTTAATTAAAAAAATCCTGGGATGGTCCAGTGAGGTGGATGGGGCTGTGAGAGCTCAGCAGAGAGCTGTGACCTGCCATTTAAGGGGGCTCAAAGTTGCTGACAAACCTTCTGTAATCACCTGTTAAAGGGGACTCAAAGCAGCTGACAAACCTTCTGTTATCAGCCATTTAAGGGGACTGAAAGCAGCTGACAAAGAAAATGAATGGTCACTTTGCTGATGCGTTCTCCCGCTCTGAAAGTAGACTGAAGCTGGATTCAACCTGAGGTGTGACCATGGCCAGAGAGAAAGATGCCCCAGAGGTCAGAGATTTTTGGTGGATCGGGCTCCTAATGGGGTTGGAGTGCTGTTCAGGACATAGAGAAAGTTGCCTGGCAGGGAGGGACCGATCTGCCTCCAGGCTGCAAAAGCTTTGGATTGTGTTTCTCCAGCCCTGCATCCTTCAGAGCGGGGACTCCAGGGCTTTCCTTTCCTTTCCCTTTTTAAAGTTCAGAATTTGCACAAAACTGCAACATTGTTATTAAGCTACATCGCTACAGTGTAGCTTTGGAGGTAGTGGCTGTTTCGAGGCTGGATTCTTTCAATGAAATCACTCTTTGGAAGCAAGCTATTGGGGGAGGGAATCCTAAACATGTGTGAGGGTGTCTGATTTTATAGCTGTCATGAAAGCCTGCCTGTGTGTGTGTGTGTCTACCGGCTCACTCACTCCCCAGGAGGGGAAGACTAGCTAGGCTTTCTTCGGCTGGGCTCCCTCAGCCAAATTCTTCTTGCCCACCCCAGGGGAATCCAAAACGCTGATAGCCTCCTCCTGCCCAATCCCCTCCTCTCTGTCTCTCCCCCCCAACTCCGGAGCTGTAGCGCTGCTGTGTGAAGGCTGCTCCAAGAAGTTCGGGCTTGCAAGAGAAGAAGTGATCCCAAAAAAGTTTTTGCTTCAGATCAGGCAGGGGAACACACACACACACACCCAATGACGTCCGCAGAATACGG
Organism: Aspidoscelis tigris stejnegeri; assembly: GCA_023333525.1. NCBI lineage: Eukaryota > Metazoa > Chordata > Lepidosauria > Squamata > Teiidae > Aspidoscelis > Aspidoscelis tigris. The sequence continues at coordinate 75,788,771 of JALMGA010000005.1, read as the reverse complement.
ACAGCCATTGGGTAGATTGCGATTGGAGGAGGGAAACCCTGAACACGGATTCTCTTCCCTTAACACGGTACTGTCCACACAGTTAAAAAGGAAACACATATCGACGCACGATCTGGAGTGAGACCTGTTGAAATCAGGATTTATTTCAAAACGGTTTAACGTGGTTTAACACGGAAGAAGTGTGTTAAGCCGAACTGCCGTCTGAACTGGGAGGACTCAAAACATTTTGAATTCGAGATAACGATGCCGTGAAGACGCGGCTTGCATGAAGCCCATTTCCCACATTCGATTCAGTGCAAACCAAATGTGGGAAAATTCGACTTTGGCTGAACCCCACACTCACGAATATGGGGATACTCGTATTCATGCAAGAATGTTCTGAAGACTATTCATGCACAAAACGAATCATCCTCCAGCCACCCCTCCATTCCCGCCCACTTACCTGTTTGTGCCACCGCACCTCCTTCTAAGGCACTTCTGGGTCTGTGTGTGCAGACTCAGAAGTGCCTTTCTCAGCTCCGGAAAGCCTGTTTTCTGCTCTGGAGACTGCGGGAGGAGGACATGGACATCACCGGAGCATGCCCCAAAGGTAAAGGGGCATAGGGGAGGCAGGTAGGACCGCTCCAGTAGCATCCTGGGCCCCTTTCTGGGCTCTCTGAAGCACCAAGTAGGCTTTCCAGAGCCTGGAAAAGACCTTCTGGTTTAGGGTCATGCCAGAACCAAAACCAGAAGTACCTTTTCTCAGCCCCAGATTGCCCAGAAAGAGGTGCCTTGATGCCACTGAAGCGCATCCGAAAAGTAAAGGGGTATGGGGGAGGGTGTGGCTGTGGGTAGGGGAGCTGGGTGTCATCTGCATATTGATGATGCCTCAATCCAAATCTTCTGATGACCACTCCCAGTGGCTTCATATGGATATTAAAGAGCATAGGGGATGATAAATATATCTTTGTTCCATTTGAATTAGGAGAGGCAGTTCAGGTGTTTGATCACTGCCTGGAGGTAGTAATAGGCTATATGTGGACCAATACGTTCAAACTGAATCCAGGCAAGATTAAGGCACACAATTCTGAATGAGATTGCTTTGCCCCTGAAGGAAAAGGTTCATGATTGGGAGGTGCTTCTGGACTCATTGCTACATACAAGCTTAAAACAGTTTTCCTAAATCAAAATATTAGAACCGGATGCTAACACTAATTTGCCTGTTCCCATTACTTTCAACTTAATCGCGTTCGATCCGGATTCTGAGGATCGTACATGGCATACATGACTCAAAGAGGGACTCAAGTGGCTACTTTCTAAAAGCCGCTTTTTGGGGCTGCCCTGCCCACTTCCTCCTGGTGTGAACGCGCCACCCATAACAGACCCCTTCACGGAGCCTGGCTGGGTGGCTGCCGCTTGCATGGATGGATGAAAAACAGCACCGGGCAGCCAGCGATTCTTTCCCCTCCTCTCCCCATTGCCCAGGGCACACAGCAGCAGTAGCAACTCAAGCCCCCTTCGCCCACTCACCTCCACAGCCACCATCCCCAGCAGGGGTTCCCTCCAAAAAAAGCACCCTGACTGGCTGGCTCACTCTGCTGCCGCCGCCTGCACACACAGCCTTAAACATTCACACATCTCCCAGAACCTGCAGCTGCTTTCTTTTCCCTTTCTAAAGGTCAGAACTTTTAAAGAGCCAGAATTGCACAAATTGCAACATTGTTATCAGGTGTGAACTGAGTGGATTGTTACAGTCACCGCTGCTGTACGGGGTGGATTTTTACAGTGAAATCACTATCTTTGGAAGCAAGCTATTGGGGGAGGGAAAACCTAAACATGCATTCTCATCCCACTAAAACGGTACCGTTCCCACAGTAAGAAATGTAAAACGTTTCAAATGCAAGACCCGGAGCGAGACCTGTTGAAATGAGTGTTTACATTTACAACGCTTTGGGACAATTTAAAAGCGTGTTAAGCCAACCTGACATGGGGACTGCGAGGATCGAAACCGTTTTGAAACCATTTTAAGCTTGTAATGGGAACAGCCCCATGGATGATGGCCAGGAGTGCTCTGACTGGTTTGTCAGGTTTGGCCTTTCCTAATAGCGACAGTTTGGTCAAGGTGATTTGTGTTTTGGTAGCCCTCAGATCACATGAAGCTGGACCTAGTGAATAATGCAGTAGCCAGGAAGGCCCAGATATTTGAAGGAATGTTTTCTTCCATGTAGACCCACTGGCAGATGCTGTTATTGTTTTAATGATGATTTTAGATGTTGATACCCACCCAGAGACCTCCGGGTATAGGGCGGGATGGATGGATGGATGGAATGTCTGAGTGCTGGCAGCACATGGTAGGTCTTTTCTGTGGTCACCACCAAGCCTTTCAACTGAAATATGTCAGATGCCAGCACTGTATTGCTTTTGGCACCTGTTTAAAATGTACCTCTTTACCAGGCATTTAATGTTTAGCTCCCTCCCTCCCTCCCTCCCAATGCTGTGTCTTAATTTGCTTAAAATTGATTTTATTGATGTTTTTTCTGCTGAATGTGTTTACTGACCATTGTGACTTTCCCTGAGACCTTCAGGTGAAAGTTAGGATATGAACTTTTATAAATAAATGTTCTGCAGTCAGCACACCAGTGCAAATCAGTTGAAAAAAATTAATACCTTTATGTAAACCCTACTATCAAAACATTGCAAACTGAGTAACATGTCCCTGCAACACTGCATGATGTGATGAGCTCCTTGGTTTCGTACCTCAGATATCTCTGATGAAGAAAATGTGATGCAAAGGGTTCGCCCTTGCTAGAGGCTGATCCACAAGTATAAAACGACTAGTACACAGCATCTTGCCTTCTGCCTGGACTCGCAACATTAAGAAGACAGCATGTGGACAGAAGCTGTGAGCTGAGCATCATTTTCCAGTATGTATAAATCAGTTCTCACATCGGCATGGTAGAGCAGGATCACTTAAGGAATACGTCTTCTTGGCTTGTATGTTTGCTGCATCTGTTGGCCTCTCTTTGCAAATCGTGAGTTCCTTTGGCCCTAAAGCCATCCCAGCTATTCATCAACGGGCTTTGGATGTTGCAGCAGAAACTGACCCAGCAGCCATTGCTCAGACCAGAGCCACATAAATGTCAGGTTAATGTAGAGGCATACCACAAGTTCCCAACGCTATTCCATTTTTGCAGTCTGTTTACTAGAGCGAGATTAGATCAACGGGATATTATGACCGTTATATATATATTTCGATAAGCCTGCAACAGAAGGAAGACCATTTGAGAGGATTTATCCAGATGACCGGGGTAAAATCAGCTGTTAGAGGGGGAAAGCGCAGTTTACTTGCTGCGAAGCCACGATGCACCACCTGGACTCCAGCAGCCTCCCCACAGCTTTCTCAGAGAAACCTGCGATATTTCCGTGTCGCGTGCGGTGAAGTGTGCATCATGTGGGATTGGGGCAGCCAGCCAGCCGTTCAGACTGCCGGGACCATTCGAATTTACCCGATACTGCGGAGTGAGTGCTCATTGTCCCGCAGTAGGTAAATCTGAAGCAGCAGGGCCATAGTGCGCCGCTGCTACACAGTATCGGGCACCACCTGTGACGCCCACGCCTCAACTGCGCATCAGAATACGTTAAGTCTGGGCAACTCAGAAGCAAGAGATGCCGGAAAGGGAATGGCACCGAAGCCGTCACGCCACGACTGGCTACATACGCATACACACACACACACGCGAAAGCGAAGGGCAGCAGCTGCCTTTTGACATCACCAACCTGGCAGCGAAAGGGATTTCCGCTGCTGCTGCTGCTGCTGCCTGGATTAGGGATCCCTCTTTGGGTATTTTTCCACTTAGCACTACAGGACCCATTAAGGGTCCTTAATGGGTCTGCTAGTGCTAGTGGAAAAAAACCCTAGCACCAGAGTCTCCATTAAGGACGCCATTAAGGGTCCTTAATGGGTCCTCTACTGCTAGTGGAAAACCCCCCAGCACTACAGTACCCATTAAGTACCCATTTAAAGGTCCTTAATGGGTGTTTTTCCACTGTCGCTAGAAGTACTCATTAAGTACCCATTAATGGGTACTAAAAGGCATTTTTGTACCCATTAATGGGTACTTAATGGGTACTTCTAGTGACAGTGGAAAAACACCCAATGGGTCCTTAAAGGGTCCTCTCGTGCTAGGTGGAAAAACCCCCTTTTTCTGCGCTGACCGAGGGCGCTTTAAAGGACCCGAAGGGACGCGGCGGCGGCGGCGCGAGTGCAGGATTTCCCTGGGCTCGGCGTCGTCCAATGAGCGTGCGGCAGGGGGCGTGGCTTCCCACAACGGCTGGCCGGGGACGGCGGGGAAGGCGGGGGCGAGCGAGCGAGGATTATCGTCGCGCGTGCCGGCGCGCTGGGCATGGAAGGCGAAGCGGCCGCCGCCGCCGCCGCCGCCGCGTCCCGGCGAATCAAGAGTCGTTCTGCCTATGTCGCCACTCCGGTCGGCGCCGGCGGTTGCCGGGTTGGGGCGTGGGGGAAGCGGGCCAGATGATGGGTCTCCCCGGGCCGCGGTGAGGAGCCGCCTCGCCTAGCTCGGGTCCCCCTGGGCGCCGCCTCGCGAGCCGAGGGCACCGAAGGGGCCTCCCCTCGAGGGGCTCCGGCCGGGGAAGATGCCCTCCGTGCTGGAGGCTCCGGCCGGGCGCGGGCGGTGGAGCGGGTCGGGCGCCGGCGCTGCTGCTGCTAAGCGGGCTGCGTGCTTGCTGGCTGCGGCGTATGGGCTGAAGCTCCTCTGCCCGCTCGTCTGCAGGCGGCTTAGGCGGGCTGGCTGCGGGAAGGGCTTGCGGCAGCGGCAGGTCGCCAGCAGCAGCAGCAACGGCGGTGGCGGTGGCCGCGGCCGCCCCGAAGGCGGGGACCTCCCGAAGGAGGTGGCGGCCGAGCTGCTGCGCTGCCCCGGACTCCCGGACGGCCGAGCCTCCCCGGCCGCCGACGCCGAATTCTTCCGGCAGCTGCTGGAGCTGCGCAAGATCCTCTTCCCCAGGCTGGTGAGCGCGGAGAGCGGCTGGCTGTGCCTGCACTCGGTCGCCCTGGTCTCCAGGACCTTCCTGTCCATCTACGTGGCCGGCCTGGACGGGAAGATCGTGAAGAGCATCGTGGAGAAGCGGCCGCGCAGCTTCGCCCTGAAGCTGATCAAGTGGCTCACGGTCGCCATCCCGGCCACCTTCGTCAACAGCGCCATCCGCTACCTCGAGTGCAAGCTGGCGCTGGCCTTCCGCACGCGCCTGGTGGATCACGCCTACCGGACTTACTTCGCCGACCAGACTTACTACAAGGTGATCAACATGGACGGGCGGCTGGCCAACCCCGACCAGTCCCTCACGGAGGACATTATGATGTTCTCGCAGTCCGTGGCTCACCTCTACTCCAACCTCACCAAGCCCATCCTGGATGTGGTGCTGACCTCCTACACTCTCATCCAGACGGCCAGGTCCCGGGGGGCCAGCCCCATTGGGCCCACGCTCTTAGCAGGGCTGGTGGTGTATGCCACCGCCAAAGTCCTCAAAGCCTGCTCCCCCAAATTTGGGAAACTGGTGGCAGAGGAGGCACACAGGAAGGGCTACCTGCGCTATGTCCACTCGCGGATTATCGCCAACGTGGAGGAGATCGCGTTTTACAGAGGACACAAGGTAAGAGCGTGAAATACGAGACGGGAGATCTCTGAGCTGCTAATGCCGCTTCAGGACTCTGCAGTCTCACGGAAACCATGGAGCACTTGCCTAACACCCATTCCCCGCCCTCAGATCCTTCAGAGAGAACAATTCCTATGACACCCAGACCTGTTTACTATATAGACTTTGAGAAAAGGGCAGACACATAGTTTAGCTCTGCTGACCGGACTCAGGCGAACCTTGTTTTTCTCTTCACAAGCCCTGGTAGGGCAAGTATTAATGCTAACAGCTTCACATTAATGGCTGGAGTTTTTAATACATGCTGAACAACTCTTCTTTCCTTGGCTGGGGATACGTTTCCAATTTGTTTTCATGGATGCAGATGCGTGTTCTGGCATGAATGGCATTGTTTCCACAAAATTCCACTAAGAGTGTTAATTTTCCTACTAGGCAGCAGCCATGTGTGCACTTAATGAGAGCTTTAGGACACCAAATTCTTAAAAATGTTGAATTAGGATTTTTCCATCCTACATAGATTTTTTAAATCTCCTCCTCTCAGTCATTTGCCCATCTGACAGATGTACCTAGGCATTCATTCTAGTAGCCATTGATACATCTGTTGTGCATAAATTTGTCTAACCCTACCTTAAAGCCATTTAGGTTGGTAGCTGTTACCACCTCATCCGGCAGCAAATTCCGTAAACCGATGACCCTCTGGCTGAAGAAATACTTCCCCTTGTTGGATCCAACTCTCCTACCCATCAGCTTCATAAATGCCCCCTAGGTCTAGTGTTGTGTGATAGAGAAAAGAAATGTTCTCTATCCAACTTTTCTATACCATGCATAATTTTATATACTTCAATCGGGTCCCCTCTTAAAACACCGTCTCTCCAGACTGAAGAGGACTAGACGTTGCATCCTAGTTTCATAAGGGAGGTGTTCCAGACCCTTAATCATTCTTGTTGCGCTTTTCTGCACCTTCTCCACTTCCACAATACCCTTTTTGAGGTGTGGTGACCAGAATTGTACACAGTATTCCAAATGTGGCCTCACCATAGATTTATAAAGAGGCAAAATGACACTTGCTGACTTGTTTTCTATTCCCTTCCTAATTATTCCCAGCATTGAATTAGCTTTTTTCGCTGCTGCTGCCCACTGGGTTGACACCTTCATTGAACTGTTCACCAGAACCCCAAGATCCCTTTCCTGGTGTGTTGCAGAAAGTTCAGCCTCCATCAGTTTATAGACATTATTTGGATATTTTGGCTCCGATGTGCATTACTTTGCATTTTTAAAGATTAAAGCACATTTGCCACTTGGTTGCCCATTCAGCCAATGCTAAGAGATCCCTCTGGAGCTCTTGGCAATCCCTTTCGGTTTTACTGCCCTATATAATTTAGTATCATCAGCAAACTTTGCTATTTTACTATGTACCCCTTATTCTAATAATGGATGAATAAATGAAAAAGCATTGGTCCCAACACTGTACCTTGGGGGACCCCACTTTTTACCTCTTTCCACCCTGAGAACTGGCCGTTTATTACTACTCTCTGCTTCTTACCCTTCAGCCAGTCACAAATCCAGGACAGAACCTGTCCTTTACCATGACTGATGAGTTTACTTACCTAGGTATTACTTTTAAACTCCAATGTGGTTGGGTAATATCTACCCTCATGTAAGTAAACATGTGATTCCACCACAAAACAAAAAATGTATTGGCTAAAAGAATTGCCTTCAGTAAACTTTATTTCAGATGTTGGCAGCAAAACAAACTTATCCCTGCAGACTCTTTAAATAGCACAGGCAAAGACCTTTGTCTTTTAACCACTACCTTCCTATAAAACAAATAAAATATAAAACAGCTTTGCTTTTATCTGGCAGTGGACAATTGTCCTCCTTTTTCTATTAATTATGTTGCCTCTTTCTTTATGCCTGCTATAAAACTAAAAGTAGCAATGTGAATTTTGTGTTTCACAGAAGGAACCAACAGCAAAAACATATCATCTGCAACAAAATGTACTGGTTTTGTTATTTAAACTTTTTCAAGTAAATAAAAGCTGTAGAGGCACACATCACTCCAGAATTCAAAGGACTGTTTTATTTACAAATACTTAGTTGCTGTTATTGAAGCCACACAATATTTACAAAGTCATTTTCTAAGACTTTCTTTGGTTTTGCCATGTGGGTAAAGCATGGGGAAATGTCCCAATAAGGGTTACCCAGTGCCCCGTTATATCTGTGTCAACAGGCAAGACATTAGAGGGGGTGTAGGAGCATGGCCCGTGGGGAAGGCTGAGACACTAACTGGAAGTTTCCCTATGATCTTCCTGAACTATATTTTAATCCCCTGCACATATAATGGAGCTGTCCACTGATACCTAGTACTGAGAAGAGAACACATTTCCTCCATTATGCCTGAAATACTTCTCTTGAGATGGGTTTGTTCGACATCAGAATGAAAATATTCTAAGGAAAACCTTTTTATCATTCCTATTGTTAGCATCTCACCAAGTGACAGCTAAAAGCTGAAAATAAGCCGAATACCTAACAAAACATCGTTGATAGTCATACATCTGAAAGTTGGCCTTGGTGGAAAAAGTACAGAAAAAGTACATGGAATGCTGTAGAAAAAGATGAATTTATATAAGTCTGGGACTCTTTAATTATAGCTCCCTAACAATGCCAACTACTTACCCTACTTTCTAAATAGGTGATAGAATTTTGATGAACATGCTTACTTACCTTGGTATACAAAATATTCACCAGACATGGAATTATGCTTCTGCTAGTAATTCCTGTTTACTCTCCTAGCAAGTTTTGTGTTATTAATTTTAGCAATTAATTTTTTAAATGAATCAAAGGGAGGCTTTATTAACCAGTTGAAAATGAAACTGCTAAGATTGCAAAGCATCTATATAGATGGATGGTTTTGGTTGCCATGTCTCAGGAATGATGCAAAAGAATTGAAATTGAAACAGAAGAGAGCATCTGAATTGATAAAGGGCCTAGAGAAAATCCCTTTTGTGGCTTTAAAAGGAGGCAAGAATCAGGAGTCACCCACTTAAACTAAATCTTCAAAAAGTCAGGACAAAATTTTTGTTTCATAGTTCTCTTATAGAATTTGCTACCACATTATGTGGTTCTGGCCACTAGGTTGGATTGCTTCAAAAGTGATTTGGACAATTCATGGCTGTGTGACCATATAGCAGGTGCTGCTGCATGGAGGATTGTGAGTAGAGCAAATTAGTATGTTTAGATCCTGATTATGGGCTTCTCTATGCAGCTGTTTGACCACTACAACTAAATGAGTCACTAGTCCAACCCAGTAGAGTATTTCTTAAGTTCTATTCAGAGCCTTGTTCATTCTCTTCAAGCTTTGCAGATGTTTTCTGTAGGTCACTGCAGTTGTATAACTTCCCAAAGTCATGTGCTTACTTTTTGGTGGGTCATAGTGAACTTTGGCTAACCAAGAGATAATTAAGGCCTTTTCCAAACTGGGCCTTATTCTGGATTATATCCCAGAATAGGGATCTGCCATTTGCATGCTAGTGCAGACTATGGCAGGCCTCCATCTAGGACCTGCCATAGTCTGTACTAGCATTTGAATGGCAGGTCTTATTCAGTATTAGACCTAGTATGGAAAGGGCCTAACATACAACTGTAAGGGTGCATTCCCACTTGACTTTTTTAGTCCTGGTTGGACTGTTTTAGTCCTAATTGGACTATTTTAATCTGGATACAGGGCCAAGGGTGCATTTTGGACTGTTCCCACTTACCTGATGGTAAACTGGACTGAACCTGAATATTGCTGTTCCCACTCACCACCCAAATCCCCACTGAGAAACAGGACCTTTTAATCTCCGCCCCCTCAGTGCAAACCCTGTAAGCCTTCCCTGGTCAATCAGCTGAGTGGAAGAACAGACACACACAAGGCCATCATACTTTCCCTTTTTTACACCCTTTCAGATCGGATGTTCCCGGTAACATTACCTCCATCCTTGTTACTGGGAAGACAGCATTGCGCTCAAGCAGATCAGCCAAGGAGCAGAGCACAGTCGAAAGGCTGACAGCTCATGTAGGGGAAAGCGGCTTGACTCACGACTTTAAAACCTTTTTGCTTGAATAGGTATCCCATTGTTAGCAGCTCCTAGACATGTAGCTACGAGAGATACATTCCTAGTAGCTGCTAACAATTGGCACACATATGTATCAAGCAAAAAGGCTTTAAAAGAGAAACCATGAGTCAAACCTCTCTCTCCCCCTTTCCCATTCAGGGGAAATCCAAGCCTTTGCCTCTTCTTGATTGGGGCTCTAGCCTTGTGGGCATGGCAAGGGAGGGGGGACCTTTGCAGCTGTGAAATCCCACCCACGTCTGGCAGGCATTGACCAGAAGGCTAGATCTCCGCCCGGAATAGTCTGGGAGCATTCCCATTTGGGGAAAAATGCAGACTCGGTTCCAAAAGGGGGGAAAAATCCAGTTTTCCTCAGGCTTTTTTCTCTCCAGATTTTCACTGGATAGTCCTCATAAAATCCGGGAATAAAAAATTGAATGGGAACGCTGGATACCGAATTCAGATTCTATTTGGATTTATAGAAAATTAACTGAGAACTCTGGATACTGAATTTGGATTCGATTCGGATTTAAACGCCTATGGGAACACTTAACAAATCTTCATCTAGCTGGAAAAAGCTGGAGGGAAAAATTGTAGCACTAGTAATGACACCATAGTTTGTGCATTTATGGCTATCTTTAATGCTGTAACTTGTGATATCTGTGTATATGGACCTCACATAGAGACTCTGTAAAAAGGAGCAAACAAGCCACCCATTTCCATAAATGCCTGTAGATGGTTATGTGGGAAAGTGACCGTTCAGGGTTCTTCAGAGGAAAGCAAACGAGAATGTATCAAGGAAACATGATCACCTGAGTCTGAAGCAAACTTACAAACAGTAAATCTCCTGAAAAACAGAGTGAAGCCTTTTCTCATGTTTTACATCTGTCAGGGAATCCAAACTATATCAGTTTGCACAGATTCTGATAGAGTTGGTTAACATTACACTTCCTCTCAAAAATAAGGTTGAGGATGCTGACTTAAGTTTGGCAGCTGCTCCGTGAAATAAATTTCACTGTTTTTAAAGAGCCATTGAGGTAACACATCGATGCTTCTGTGGGTAAGACATACCACCCCACATTTCATTAATGTTATTAGATTAACTTTACAAATTTGATAAGATTCCTAACTCAAAAGGCACACATAAGTAAGGCTTGGAAGGTTATATTTAAAGCATTTATTAAAGCACTTGAGTTATAATTATTCAATTATTCAAATAATCTATATTTTGATTGCTTTCATGGTTTGCTTGTACTTTAATTTTTTAAAAAGCAATAATATCTGGACTTATACATTTATTATCATCGCTCTTGATCTTCACCATCTGGTGTATATTGGTATATTTTCTGTTAAAGCAGCATAAAAAACATTGCTTGATGTTTAGAGAATTATTACTTATCCTTTTTAATAGAGTTCAAGAAACAAGATTGGATGCCAGAGTAGGCAGTGTTTGGACTATCAGGGAAACTGGGATTGTTTGCAAGTATCTTTTGAGTGTACGTGTGTTGGTCTTTTGTTTGTTAATAAGCAATGGATGAAACTTTGTGACTTCATTCCATAGTCTATTTATTTGACTATGCAATTTGCCCTTCCAAGTGGTTTTAGATAGAAACAAAGCATATGTGTGGAGGATTAGTTTTTTCTTGCAATATCTCATCTCCAGGAAGAAATATTCAATACAATTCAGTGCACCCTGCTCTGGTCAGAACTACACAATATACCCCAATGTGCTTTGCCTGGTTGTATTAATAAAAATTATCCAACAATTGTGCGCTAAGCCTCAGGTAAGCATATAAGCCTTATTGCTAGCTGTCTAGGGGACATCTTCTGAATTGCCATGTATATGTACCATACTGTGTCTGCTTTTTAACTATAGGTAGAAATGAACCAACTCCAAAAGAGCTACAAAGCTTTGGCAGATCAAATGAACCTCATTCTATCCAAACGTTTATGGTACATCATGCTAGAACAGTTCTTGATGAAATATGTCTGGAGTGGGAGTGGATTGATTATGGTGGCTGTTCCTATCATCACTGCGACAGGATTTGCGGATGGCGGTAATAACATTTTATTTAATATGAAATTTTTGTGTGTGTGTGTGTTTTATTTGAAACCAGGAGCCAGAACTATGCTGTCAAAAGGTTCAGCAACGTTGTATCTGTCTAGAAGTGTCTGTTTGAAGTTGAACTTTGCAAGGAAAAAATGGAGTGATAAAACCATGAGATAAAAAAAAAAAGAAAATAGGAAATTGTCCGTATTTCCAGACAATTCGCAGACCACATTCACATATCAAGAGGCAATGCAAGATCTAAACAAAATTCTGTGTTTGTTCCTTGCTGGCTGCAGCAAGCCCCCTCTTACTGCCTGTCCGGCAAGCAGCCTAGATGATCAGAACAAGAGGGACCACCAGAAGCTCAGGTTGATCATGTATGCTGCTCACCAGACATGCAAGTAAGAGGACTATTATGAGAAACCTAGTTTCCCTGCTGGATTATATTATGTGATTGGCACTACATTGGAAGTGCCTCAGGTATGTCTGGCATTCCCAATGTCAAGAGGATCATGGGTTTTACTTCATATCTGGAGGCAAGCGTAGGCAATTTGTTTTCTAAAAAAGAACAAAATAGTGCTCTAACTGAATTCAGATTGATTTGTACCCAAGACAGATGTCAAGTGAACATAACATAAGAACATAAGAGAAGCCTTGCTCGATCAGGCCACAGCCCATCTAGTCCAGCATCCTGTCGCACACAGTGGCCCACCAAATGCCATGGGCATCTCAAGCAGAGACAAGGACAAACCTTCTCCTGCTCTCGAGTCCCAGCAGATGGCCTTTGAAGCGCCCCAGTTCCTCCCCCCCCCCCCCAGCCTGGAAGATGCATCTAGGCATTCGTTCTAGTAGCCATTGATACATCTGTCATCCATAAATTTGTCTAACCCTACCTTAAAGCCATCCAGACTGGTAGCTGTCACCACCTCTTCCGGCAGCACATTCCATAAGCCAATGACCCTCTGGGTGAAGAAATACTTCCCCCTGTCAGACCTTATTCTCCTACACATCAGCTTCATAGAGTGCCCCCTGGTTCTAGTGTTGTGCGATAGAGAAAAGAAATTTTCTCTATCCACCCTTTCTATACCGTGCATAATTTTATATACTTCAATCAGGTCCCCTCTCAAACGCCGTCTCTCCAGACTGAAGAGGCCTAGACGTTGCAGCCTGGTTTCGTAAGGGAGGTGTTCCAGACCCTTAATCATTCTGGTTGCCCTTCTCTGCACCTTCTCTAGTTCCACAATATCCTTTTTGAGGTGTGGTGACCAGAATTGTACACAATACTCCAAATGTGGCCTCACAATAGATTTATAAAGGGGCAAAATGACACTTGTTGTCTTATTTTCTATTCCCTTCCTAATTATTCCCAGCATTGAATTTGCTTTTTTCGCTGCTGCCGCACACTGGGTTGACACCTTCATTGAACTGTCCACCAAAACCCCGAGATCCCTTTCCTGGCGTGTTGCAGAAAGCTCAGACCCCATCAGTTTATAGACGTAATTTGGATTCTTGGCCCCAATGTGCATTACTTTGCACTTGTTAAGATTAAAGCACATTTGCCACTTGGTTGCCCATTCAGCCAATGCTAAGAGATCCCTCTGGAGCTCTTGGCAATCTCTTTCAGATTTTACTACCCTAAATAATTTAGTATCATCAGCAAACTTTGCTATTTTACTATGTGGTTTTGACATCTGTTGGAAAAAATTCTACCCTGCCTAAGGGTGCTTCCAGACATGGGTTAAAACCCACAATTCTCCTGAGACTGTATTGGGAATGCCACATTGTTCTGTGATATTCCTGATATAGTCCTATGTTAGTAGTTTGAAAATCCAATATATTGGTATTACAGGAAATCCGACAAGAATGCTGGGCTTTCCAAGTGCTGTTTGCATCCCTCTGTCTGCCAGCACCTTTCATTACTGCTCCTGTTTCAAATACTGGATATTGGCAAAGTGTGGATAAAAAAAACAAAGGGAAGTGAATGCTTTATTTGCTAGGATCCAGTTATTTGGAACAGGAACAGTAATGCGAGGAACTGCCATCTGGCAGGAGTGGTGAGAGGCAGTAAAATTATCTTCTACCATCTAGAGGCACCCTAAGAGTGAAAACAGAGTTGATTACAATCAAAATCAGCTGTCTTGAAGTGGTTGTCTTATTTTAACAACAGTGACAACTTTTCTGTTTTTATATGGCAATCTTCAGCCTCACTGGGATGGTTAAGCATGAAATGATGGGAGTACTGCAAGATTTCAAAAGTAAAGAGCTGTTTTATATATATATATATAATAAGTCAGACAGATAGCTATGGCTTCCCGATATAGAGCACCTACTTGGTGTACAGAAATCCCCAGCTCAATTCTCAGGATTTTCCTGCCATGAGTGACCAAACATCAAACTTAAATCAAGAGTGTCTTTACATTTACCTTCTCTAATGTCTGACACTGTTAAACATTGAGGTAGTATATTAAGATATAATGCAGTTGTAGAGGGGTGGTTTTTTAAAGATTAGATTTTTAATAGATTTGTTTTAATATTGCAAAAAATAAATATTTGTAACATTATCCTAAGATTTAGATATTTGGTTTTTAAAGCCTCTAACATCACTTAAAGCATGCTTTGCGTCACAACAGGAGAGAAGAAATTCTTTTTTTATTCAGTTTTGTTAAAGTGAAACCATTTAAAACAGTAATTTCGAAATCAACAAATAATTACTATCACAATATTCTTGCAATTAAGAAGAAGCGAGGGTGGAGAAATGGGAGGACTTTTCATGAACCATCTGGAAATGCCTACTCAGCTGCCTTATAATCTTGAGTACCTTAGATATCTGCCCACAATATAATCCTAAGTAATTATGTGAGGTCTTAATTTTGAATAAATTCAATAAAATGTTGTCAAATATTATAAAATGCTCTGGTTTCCATACTCTTTAAAACTTCCAAGTTTCTGTAATTATTTCTCCATAGATGGCTAAATAATTATACTAATTATTTAGTGAAGAAGAACCTTAATTTGCATGTCTAAGCTGTTGACAAAATGGCTATTATTAGCAAAAATTACATTAAATTAGACTAGAATCTGGAAAGATTGACAACAGAGGTTTGGTTCAGCTTCTGTTAAGTGATTTGGAATATAATACTATCTATAGAATGAATTAGTAGAATTCTCTATTACTCCTTGTTTGTTGGCTGAGTCTTCTAAATCTGATTCCCAGATATTTTAGGGTGTATTGGGGATAATGCTCAATTAAGTACGATGTAAATTTTAAATACTGCTCCAAGGAAAATAATTTAAAAACAAATTGTGGTTTAGTTATCATATGGTAAAAAAACACACAATTACTGAGCTTTGTATGAAATAGAATATACATAGTATGAATTAGGAAATAATAAGGCTTTATAGCCAGCAAATATATTTATTAGCAAATATATTTACCTCTTGTAGTTTCTAATTTCTGCAAAGTTTTCTATTGAAAAAACTAATGGCTCCAAAGAAAAAGAAGAAATAACAAAGGGGGAAGTTGGCATCCTTGCTTTATGCATCTTTTTATAGATGTTTCCTCTATTAGTTCTTAGCTTAGTATAGGATTCAGTGCATACTTTTTATTTTAAAGATTTGTAGCCATTTGTATTTTTGTAGAAAAGACCAACTTGGGTCATGGTTATACCTTCACTTTAAACCTTTAGTCCATTTCCAGATCTGTCTGTTCACACCTTTTCATTTCTATTGGATAGAAATGAAAAAGATGTGAGAAGTCAGATCTGATGATGTACTGAAGTTCTAAATTGAAGGTGTGAATGCAGCCTTAGAGATATTAGCTTCTTACAGCAAGAACAAGGAGCTGAAGAAATCTGAAACAATAACATTTTGCTGTAAGAGTTTAATGGGTGTTTTTCCACGGTCACTTAGTACCCATTTTAGCACCCATTAAGGACACATTTGGGTGAGAGTCGGATGACCCCATTTCCACCACAGCACCCATCAGGGACACATTTGTTTCCACCACGCCTTGGGAAATCTGGATCATATGGGTACTTTTTGGCCTTTAATCCAGATTTTCTGTAGACCCCATTAATTGGGGTCTACAATGGGGTCTTCAGCCAGAAAATCTGGATTAAAGGAAGCCTGTTTCCACATTAGTTTGGCAATGGGGTCTAGAGGAGGCTAGGGGGAGGGGGCACCCTGGGGGGGGGAGCCCCAAAACCTAAGCTTCAAAGTCATTTTGAAGTCATTTCGAAGTCTGCGCAAAATAGCTCCGGAGCGTCTTTGAAGTCTGTGCTGATCTTTGGAGTGAACTTCAAAGTGACTCTGAAGTCACTCCGAAGTCACTTTGAAGTTTACTCCAAAGATCAGCACAGACTTCAAAGACGCTCCAGAGCTATTTTGCACAGACTTTGAAGTGACTTCGGAGCCACTTCGGAGATTGCACTCCCTGTCCCCCCCAAACACTTGGGGTGACAGGCAGACCCCCTCGTACGACGATCTGGATTCCCCAGATGGCTGCAAAGGTGGTTCCACGGCAGGGAGGTTAGCACCCATTGCTAATAGGTGCTACACCTCCTATGGAAACACATTGGGTGTTTCCCTTAATCCGGATCTTCTTAGATCCGGATCTAAGGGCTGCGGTGGAAAAACACCCCTGGTTAGATTTGCTTTGATAGGATACATAGTTACACATGCATGCACATGTATGGGTACATGCACACACACACACATTTTTGTGCCAACTTACGTAGAAATGGCCTTAGCAGCAGGCAAAGTATGATCACTACATTCATGACAAATGTCTGCTAACACCATTTGTGATTGCAGTTCGTAAAACTATCAAAATTTGATGGAACCAGATTTCTATCATTAACATCTTTTTCAGTGTTGGCTGGCACTGAGAAGAAATGGTAGCTGAATACAGATTTTTATTTTTGGAAAATGAATTCTTCAGGAAGATTTTTCCCCGTGAGCGCTTAATCAGTTTTATTTGCTATTACCATCTGGCCTGTAGGAGGGTATGAACTTTTTATGCAAAATCTGTACATGCATACAGATAATTGTACACAACTAGCACTAAATTAAGATGGTTCGTGGGGTAGCAATTTGTTGAGTACAGTTTCCTGAAGTGAGAATCAATATCCGTTTTTCCAAGCAGAGGACTGAATGCTATTTTTATGGTGCAGAAACAAGTGTGTAATCTACCTTCTTCAGGTAGCTGCTAGCTGGAAAAAGAAAATAACACTCAGCCATAACATTGGTTTTATGCAGAGACATATGAACATTTGGTTACATTACCATGGATTCTTATTTAAGTGCATGAGAAAAGTGCAGATCATGTGAGTTTGTTTGGAGTATCTGCATTTAACAAATTTGTCCTTCATTCCAACTTTACAAGCTTATCTTGGGCCCAGGTCAGACGAGTCCAAAACAGGATAGCCTATTCATGAGTTCAAATTGAAATTGTACCAGTGCTGGTCAGATGATCGATATCGGCCATCCTGAGGCCATCCCCCCTTTGGGCCGCACTGGTCACACATTTCTGCAGAGTTCAGCATGGGGTTCCTCCATGGAGCTATTCTCTCGCCACCCCTCTTGCTACATCACATCTATCTTGTTTCCTATTGGATGCCGTTCATGTCACTCAAGGGAGGCGAGGGTGTGTGTTTGCAGTTCTTTTTAAAGCCTGCTTCTCACCTCCACACACTTGCTTCCTTTTTAATATGCTTTTCTTGTCCTTGCAATTATTTTTAAAAAAAAAATAAAAAAGAAATTTGTGTAAAAATGCTAGAGAGAGGAATCATACACACAAACTGAGGAGAGGGGGAAGTGCCTCTTGAACTCCACATGTGCCGATTGGTCAGAAGTTCCCTAATTATTAACTAGCTGTGGTGCACAAAATTGTGCTGCACAAGCTTACTAACACTCCCCAAAAGCTTACGTGTTGTGTCCAGCCAGTGACCATTCACTCCTCTGCTGGAGAGGCAGCTTTCCTGACTACCTGATGCGACTGCAACTGCGCAGAGCATCAGCGTTGTCATGGCGACGGCACTGACAAATGCACAGTCACCGGGGGGGGGGGCACCACATTCAAGATGGTGGTACCCTGAAGAGGACCAGCCCCATGATTGAACAGAGGTAAGTATTTGATTGAGGGATGGAAAGGCTAACATCTCCCCCTCGAAGAGCGTCTCGCCCTTCTCTGTATATATTCAGGAAGGCGGTGAAGACACACCTCTTTGCCCTGGCCTTTGGCTAATGTGATCATACTTTCTCCCTACTGCAGAGACTATTATTTTAATATCGCCCCTGGTTTGGTAGGTTCGTGGGTCACAGTGAATCAGCTAGTTCATGAATGTTGGCATCAAACCAAACATTCGCTTCTTTAAATATCCAAAAAAATCAGTTTAATTGAACCAGTTCCCCACTTGTGAATGCAAACTATTTTATCAAACTGTTCACCTCTGCTGTGTATTTTTCCCTTAAAAAAGTTTTTTTACTGGAAAACGGTATTTCTTGTTTTTGAATAAGTTCGAAATTTAATGTTCCTTTAATTAACCAGTTAGCTATCAAACCAGATACATTTTCATTTGTGCACAACTCTAATAGCAACATTGTATATAAAATGTTTTTTGTTGTAATGGCTTATTGGTTTGTAATGCTTTCTGGGACAGATATATATTTAGAGAGATTTCTAGATCTTATTTGTTTTAGTGCTTGTAATTTTTGTTGTTGTTGTTGTTGTTTGAGGCCCCCTTATGAGAATTTTTACCATAAAAATGTTTTTTAAACAATAAAAATAATTAAATGTTGTAGGACTGCAAGCTTAGTCATGTTTTCATGACAATCTTTTTAACATACATCATAAAACCTGTGGACTATTGGCAGTGTTGAAGATTATGTATTAGCTAAATGAAAACTATTATAATTCAGTTACATCACTAAATGGCAGAGATGTATTTGTGACCTGGGATAAACCTAGGACAAGTGCAATTGCCTTACAGCTTTTACCCCAATGTGTGGTTTAATATTTCTACTTGTACCATATTCTATATAAAAAGTGCATTCAATTAAGAGAGAATAAAAATATAGCTAAAGAAGAAACCACCCTAACACACACACACAGTTCAATTAAGAGAGAATAAAAATATAGCTAAAGAAGAAACCACCCTAACACACACACACACACACACTCAGGAAGACAAAAAACAAAACAAAACCCACAACCAACCCTGTTGGAACAAAAGCGTTTTATCAGTCAGTTTTATGCAGCCACTGAAAACTATTTTTCTCTGGTCATAGTTAGCACCATCTCTACTTTAGGTGAAATAAGGAGAAGGGACTCTGCTTTAGATCTTAAAGAATGAGCAGATTGGAACAGGAGGAGGCCAGCCTGGGTTGAGAATGCTTATGTATCTTTAATGACTGCCCAGCAGGGAGGGCATAGTTAAATGCTGCGTTTTCCTTTATACATTTTTCAAAGTTGGTAAACTCGTAGGAAAGATCTTTGAGGCAGGATCCGGCGTATCTATTGAATTGTTTCAAGACAGTGACTTTGCCTACCTCTTAACTTCTCGCAAGAACGGTTTTCTTTCAAAGAGTGTTAAAAGGTTTATGAAATATGTTTGCTATGATTGAGGCTTCTTTCTTATTTTTAGAATTAGAAGATGGTCAGAAACAAGCAATGGTCAGTGAGCGAACAGAAACTTTTACTACATCACGTAACTTATTGGCCTCTGGAGCCGATGCCATTGAAAGGATTATGTCTTCTTATAAAGAGGTACTGAGTAAACTTTACTATTACAACAGAATGCATAGTACTTTTTTTTTAAGTATAGGAAAAAGTATTAACTATAACTGTATTCCTGGCTGTAGTAATAAAAACAAGGGAGAAGTCAGAAAATGAAACCCTGCAACTGAGCAACCTTGATTAGAGATGTTCTGAAAAATTAGTCTTGATCATATGTATTTTAAATTTGTATTGTTTTATTGCTTCTCATTGTAAACCATCTATCTGTTTTCATGTATTATCTTTTGAGTACATAGACTGTTTTTTATTTTTCATTTGATTTTATCAGTATATTGTGATTTTAAATAATTTTAATGTATATTTTAGGTATTTTTTAATATCTGATGATTCTGGTCTGTGACCATACTAAATAAATATATATTTAATTAATATAATTGTATGACCAAGGGTACCATTTCGACAGGTTGTTGTTGGGTGCCATTGAGTCCTGGTGACTACATACAATTTTCATGGAAGATACAGAAGTGATTTTCCGGTGGCTTCTTTTGAGGAAATCCTGGGGGTCAGATTTGTGACTTTCAAAGCATTTGCTTTACCACTGAGCTACATCCACTCCCATTTCAGTGCTATCTACATTACACCGTTTCCAAGAGTTCTCTAGTCCATAGGAGTAGGTGAGGGAAGCAGAGAAGCATAGATGAAAAGGTAAAATGAAGTCATGATTTTCACCACAGTGGCTTTTTTGCAGTACATTGTTGAAAATGAACAGGTGCAGCTAAATTAAACATTATGGTCCCCTAAATGCACAATGAGGGTACAGTGTTTCTTCAAAATTCTCCTACCTTGCGGCAGTGGCTCTGCTGCCACTGCTGCTGCCCCTGTCCCTGCCACCCAAGACTCACTGGTCCTCTTGGCAACATTCCAGCATCCGAACTCAGGAAGTGTTGCCTGTGTGGATTCTGCCTGTGTCAAAACAGGAAAATGAGTTTAGTTATAATCTTCCACAAATTAGTTACCTGTAGACTAAAATATTAAGAAAATCAATTATCAGTTTAGAAGGAGCATGTTAAGCTTGTTCAGTTTGCAGCCGTGGTTGAACAGTTCCAGTAACCTTCTTTTATCTGTTTTTAAAATAATATCACCACAGGAAACAGAAGTCCTGTGAATTCCTGCAGCCATCAAATATACATCAAAATAGTCTAAAACAGAAGAAATACTCTTCACATGGAGTATATTGAATTGTTAGGTATCTTTGTTGAAAAGAATATGGGGAATTTAAGGATGCTCTGCAGTCTGATGTACAAGTTTAAAATGAACCAGCAAAGCAAGGTGTTGGTTATTTCCTGGGTAGTTTTATATTTCTATAGGACCTGTAAAACATATGTCTATATTATTATAATTTATTCATGATGACAGCAATATTATGCAATGAAATAGTATCTACACACATTTACAAGCACTGGCATTTCTGAAGCCCAGTAGATTCTAACGATCAAATTCACTGGTTTCAGTCAATTTATCCTGAGGCCAGACTACTTCAGCTAAAATGTAGCATCCCTTTGTCTTTGTGCCAGCTAGAAACACTGCTGCTTGCGGACCACTTTCAAGCATATAACTGGCCACAATTAGAAAAAAAAAGCACACAGAGCAGTTTTCAATTTGGTTGGAATCAGTAGGGTTTATCTTGTTCCCTTATTATGTTTGAAATTCCATGTACACTTATGTCTATTTGGATGCTCATCGGTTTTACATTTGTTGTTCTTGATGAAAATATTTATCAACTGGATAAAAATATTTTTTATCTGAATGTTTATGGAATGTAAAAACAAATAATGGTCTGTATAGTTCTGGGAGGGGTGGGTGCTGTAGGTCAGTCGTAGAAAAACTGCCTATAAAGCTGAGGATTGCCAGCCTCTCGGCAGAACTAGACTGCAACTCAGTAGTATCTGGGTAGTATCTAACAAATTCCACTTGCAGGTGAATTATCAGCTGTTTCAGAGTCTTACTGAGGCAGGGTAGCGAAAGAGACCATTAAGATGAAACTTGCATCCCAGTCCCCTCCACAGATTCCTTTATGTTCCCCACTTTCCCTGTCGCACAAAATGTTCCTCAGAATAGGACAGTTCCTGAGCTTTAGACATGGAACTTTATATCACTAGGAAAAACTCATGGATTGAAAAGTCTGCATTAACAAGGGTTTTGTCAAGGTGATTAACATATTGCAACACTGTTGATAATCTTGCAAAGATATTGTTCTGATTTTCTCAACGGAGCATACCAGTCAACTAAATATTATTTTCAGCTGCTTTTGCAGCTAAACTGGGATTCCCATTGCTAAATTGTGACTTAAGGAGTGTCAAATTTATAATAGGGGCCTATTTCCATGAAGGCTTAGAACCCTTCTAAGCCCCCATTAGGAACCTGATTGGTACCAATCGGGAAGGCCCTGTCCTCACCTGGACCCTATTGAAGGCCTCATCTGCAAGGCTGGATCTTTGACTGTGTGTGGAAAAAGGGGGTAAGATAGCCGGAACATAGTATGAGAGCCTTTTTGCACATTCACTTCCTGGGTAGAAGTGCCTATTATGTTTAGACTGAAAAATGGGGCATAACACATTCATGGAAGCTATCAAAAGCTGTTGTTTGTGATGGTTATGCTTGACTTCCATAGTTTGAAGTACTCTGCAGCTAAGTAGCAGATACTAGACTTTCATGTGCTTCCCAGGGGGCATCTGACGGAATCTAGGCTAAATGGAGTTATGATGTGACCTCTCATGAATCATCTCATGTTTTTAGTATGGACCGTAGTACAAATAACATTTGTGTTCCTTCACAACTAGTTCAGTTAGGTTGGTCTACTTTCTTTCTGCCAGCAGATGGAGATGGCACATTGTAGTTTGGGTATGATGTCATTACATATTCATAGAGAACTTGGCAGCCTTCAGATGAATGCTTCCTCACCCCTCTTTTTAAACTTGAGTATTTCAGCTACTGGTCTACAACAGACATGATTTGTGAGGAGCCATATAAGCTATAGATGGCCTGAACCGAACCAGCATATTATTAGGGACAGTGAAGAGACACTTCCTGTCTATCAGTTTCATATGCAAAATTTCAGGATAGTTATTCAGTGTAATCTTCCCATGAGTACATTACCCAGCAGGCTATAAATTAAATTTGTCTCTGTGTGTACTAAAGGTATGAATGCAGTTGCTTTTTGTGTGCAATAGTTGTGGGTGCATGGATTCAACTACAATGGATTCAATATTAAACTTGAATATAACAAAGTCCTTTCAAAAAGGCCACAGAAAATCATGAATCTCAATTTTAACCAAGCGCAGAAGTATCTCCTGTGAATTTTAGAAGAAAAAAGATAAAACCTTTAAATTTATAATGTTGACAGTAGGCATGTAGACTTAGGGTGTTTCCGCACTGGGTGCAGAAACCGGGTTAACCACCTCCCTAAGACAGTTTTAAAATACTTACCTTGTTAGCTTCCGCACTGCAGACCTCTTCAGGGACGCTTTGTGTGTCGCTTCTGCATTTTGGCGAGCGAGGTCATTTCTAGAATGGGTCTCGCTGCCAAAAACCGGTTTAAAACGAAGACCTCAAAAATTAAGTCTTCAGTCCGTCCCTTCACCTGGATCCGTGTGGAAGCAGGACGCTTCCGCACATACCCAAACTACAATGGATGTCCCAGTGGCCGCCATGTTGGGAGGGGCGGAAGCAGGCCTGCCTGCCTTGGAAGCCCCTCCCTTGTGCACCATGCGACACCAGAAACATGTGGTGACTGGCAGCTGCCTGCACAGTTTTGCAGCTGCTGCGGCGGTGCGGGAATCTGACGGACTTTTGGAATGGGTGCTGTGCCTTCCACACAGCACCCAGACCATCCATCTTGCCGGATCCAGCCTCCCTGTGAGTGTGCGGACGCGCGAGGGCCTTTTGGATCCGTCTGAAATTGGGACGGATCCTCGAGAGGTCGGATCGCCAAAAAATAGATCTTCTTAGATCCGTTTTTTGGTGGCAGATGCGGAAACACCCATAAATCCCTACTCTTTTTTTCGATCACATGTACATATTGGCAAATCTGCATTTGGGCAGCCTATTCTGGGACAGGCCCCAAACTCTTCAGGAGCTCATGTGAGCTTTGCACCCTGCTGTGTGGCTTCCATTGGCCAGGAACAAAAATTCCTGGCCTCGGAGCTCCAAGGTGACTTGTTTTGGCAGCGGAGTTTCCTGGTCCCCAAAATGGATCATTCTGCTAAACCAGATCAAGAAAACGTGCTTTCCCCATGCTTCCCTGTTGCATTCTAGTGCTCCCTGGATTGTTGGTAGTCTTTTTAAAAAAGGTCTATCAGCATCCTGTTCTAGATATCCATTTTGGGCCATCTAGACTGAGCTACTCTCCATCCAGTGTTGAACAAGAGGTCCAGAAGAAGTCTAGGCTTTGCACTATACTGCGATACAGCTAAGCACAGGAAGACCGTAACTTTAGGAAAGTCTTTGTCCTTCTGCACTAGATGTGGTTTAGGTCTAGAGTTGCCTTCGGTGTCTGTCACCAGATACTAGCTGATGCCTAGTGAATGACATGGCGTGTTTCTAAGAGGTTGGTGTAAAAACAAAAGAGAAAAGGATCACTCTTATTCTACTTTTGAGGTCATCTGTAGCAGTCTTGGGCTTTTGTTTTGAGTGAGAGCAGCACTTTTTTGGCTGATGTATTTCTCTTCTGTTTGAACATTTAAGCTAAACCAATTGTACTAACTGTAGAAGTAGGACTAAATAGCATGGCTCACAAACCATTTATAGTCAGCTTAATTAGTGTTTAGGGCCCAAAATGCTAATAAAAACACTACTGAAGAATCTCTCTTTCTGTTCAATTATGCAAAGGTCGATCTCCTTATAATGTCCTGCAACAACTGAGAATTTAACCCTTAGTACTCTGTTCTTATCTGCATGCATGCATAATTGATACTGTACATATTTAAAATTTTATTTTAAATTTTGTTTGCAACTTTTTCCTTGTTAGTTAAGAGAGTAATAACTATACTCGCTACAATAATATTTCATTACTCTCCCCCCTTCTGTCCATGCTTATTTCTTCTTGCAGGTAACAGAATTAGCTGGCTACACAGCTCGTGTGTACAACATGTTGTCAGTCTTCAATGAAGTGAAGAGGGGCATTTATAAAAGGACAGCTGTATCTCAAGATGGTGAAAGCAGTAAGAAGAGAGAAAAAACAGCATGGCACATTGACGGACCCTTAGAAATCAAGGGTAGTTGGCACCTTATTTATTCATTTAACGAATGTTCAATATCTTATTTCTGTTGCGCAGTTTAAAATAACAACATGAGGCTGTGATTTAAGCAGAGTATTGAACTCCATTTGTGTGGTAAAACAGGTCCTGGTTTATTTTGCTCTCCTCTTATGCACATTGCTTACCACACAGTATCTTTTAAAACATCGTATTCAGTCAGATGGGACATGGTTGCTGTAGCTGCATTGTTTCAGATGGTAGATACCTAGATGTTCCCATGCACCTTTCTGTTCATAGAATGCAAGAATTTTAAATAGCCAGGCTGGCCTCATTCACAGGCCCCAACCCTATCTAATCATGTATGGCATCAGGATAGTGCCTACCTTTTTCCTCATAGGTTGTTTCCATATGGTGTGCTGTTGGGACTTCATCTGCAGTAGTTGCACGCTACCTCAAGGGCAGAAATAGTTCGTAGTTGTTGCACAGATGATTGAAAAGGGCCTTGATGATTATGTGCAACCTCCCCAAAAGAGGTTCCTTATCACTTTGCAATAACAGCTGGTCAGCCTCCATTCTTTCATTGATTTTATGCAGGCTGGTGATGTGCTGCTGTGATGCCATCATTTTGGGGCTGCGTAGATGCCATTTATTTTTCTTCCTGCCATATTGGTTGTGAATATATTTTTAAACAACAGTGCATGCTGACTTTCACTTCTTTGCCTGTAGTTTCAGCTGGAACAGACAGAGGAATTGAATATAAATTTTTTAAAAATGATCTGTAGCATTTTCCTGCAACCCTTTTTGTTTCTCCTTTCTCTTCATTTCTACTAGCTCTGTAGTATGTGATGCTGCTTGGTATTTCCTGGCTCACCAACCAAATATCTTCTATCCTGAAAACATATCCCCCATAGTCTACCTTCTCTTCAATAAATTTTAATAAGTAATAAGTAAGTCTCTAATATGCTACTTTTTTCAGATCATTTTCTATCATTTAAATTATGCTTTTAAACACAGACTTTTCTGTAGAAATCATGCCATTTTAGGCATATCTTTTAAGTTTTATTTATATGGCACTCCCTTACATATTTCTTGGTTCCTTTGTCATCTTAGGATGTTTTGAAGGGAGAATATACCTGGTGTGAATGTCTTTCAAGTCTGAATACTGACACAAAATCATGTCCGTTTTTTATGGATCTACAGCACAGCATATAGGTTAATCTCTATCATGAAACTAAGCATGAGGATTGGGCCTTCACACAGCCAGTGTATAGCTGTGCCTTTCCATTGCATTGAATGAGTGCACTTAACTTTTTATTATCTTTTTTATGTTAAAACTCTCTAGGTACTTATTTTGGTACTATCGTCAAGATAATAGACCTTCCTCCATTTACCTTAGATCCAGATTTGTTCACTCCATAGCCTTCTTTGGACTTGCCCCCTGCTAGTATTTTCTGTCCGCACCAGATGAAGGATGATCCAGATTAGATCCTGGTCCGGAACACCCATGGACCTGTTTTATCAGGTCCACTGGTGTACTAGCTGAGGGTAATCCAGATCACAGAGACATGGAGAAGACACACAACTCCATGTTCTGGTTTGCCCGGAGACCCATTCTGGCAATGCTCCAAGGTCTGGAACCTTCATTCCTGCCTGTCAGAGCTTGCAGAGGCGGGTTCCAAAGTCTGCGCAAGCTTTGGGGCCAGTGCAGAGGCTGTGCAGATGGAGATGCTTTGCAGATGGAGATGCTTTGGTCCATAGCAATCCATCCAAGCCTTGGGACAGATTTCGTTTTTCAGACCTGCTGATCCAAATAACCAGAAGGTAAGTGCAGAAAGGTCCAATGGCTTGGAAGTCACTAACGTTTTGTGTAGCATATACATTATTAAAGGGGAAAAAATCTTCTTCAGATATCTCTTTATTTCTCTTTTTATTATATCATTATTTTACTATCAACAAAAAGTTGTAGTAAATCACATGCAGTATGTAGCTAAAGACTGTATACTAATCCCTCTTTATCCATACTCTTGCAACATAGATTTTCATTTATAAGGTCTATATTTCTTATTACCTTATTTTGTTATTCAAAGCAAAGTTTTCAGTTATAAGAACTGCTGTCTGCAATTTTTGGTTTGGTTAACAAGGCATGTGGGCCTCTGTGTAAGCTTAATTTTTTCATTTTAAGTTGTTCACTTTTATTTTAGATATACTGTAATGTTGTAACTGTTCGTTTTTTCATAAGTTCTTGCTTATGGTATTAGGCAGTTAGGGTGATTTTGAAATGGTCTTGGAATGAGTTAGAATGTTTCCTGTTTAAATTAATGTAATAACTGTTTTCATTATATGGATTTCCATTGAAAAATATATCTTTAGGAATCAATAATATATAAAGGGGAAAGAATGCATTCATTGTAATTAAAGTAGCATAAATTTGGTGAGGGAAGGTGTGCTCAGCGTATATTAATTTGTAATCAAATACTTCTGTGTAAGCTGAACCTGTGGGGTTTTTTACTTTAATGAATTGATTTAGCATAACGTTTAAATTGGAATTCATATGGCTACTCTGCTATATTATAACAAGCTCTATCCCTTTAGAGGAAGTGTTCATACTCCATCTGCTGGGACTTAAAAGAAATAACCACACAGTGTGTTTTAATGCTGTTTTTTCATTGTTCAGTTGTTAAGGCATTACCAACTCTTTGTGACCCCATGGAACCTAGCACATCAGGTCATTCTGTCCCCTACTGCTTCCCAAAGGTTGCCCAAGATCATGTTTGTTGCTTCCATGACACCATCCATCCGCCTCATCTTCTGCAGCCCTTTCTCCTTTTGCCTTCAGTATTTCCCAGCATTAAGGTCTTTTCTGATGAGTCCCATCTTCTCGTTATGTGGCCAAAGTATTTGGGCTTCAAGCTTCAATATTTGTCTTTCTGCTCTGAGTGGGTTTACAAGGACATCTGTTGTATGTAACTGTTTAAATACTCTATGTATAACACCAACTAGGGGCTGCCTTCATCAGCCATATGGTGGAAGATCATTACTGTGCTCCCCAAACTGCTTGGAGTTAGGGTAGAATGAAGCAGTTCGACACATCTTTAGTCTCACCCAGTGTTAACTAGTCCTCAGAAATAGGTTGTATCTCCATCATAAAATAGAATGGAAGAAGGGATAAGAATTCTGGTGCAGAGTTGGGTGAAAATTCTAGATAACTAAGCCCTATAACATTGATTTTAAAATAGTACTATGTGGTGAATGTATCTAAACTCCATTAGCTGTTAGTGGCTTAGTGAAGATCTGGGAACGGGAACTGGATTAAGAGGTTGATCTGTTATCTTGAAAGTTAAATGAATATAAACAGTACCCTTACATGGAGCTATTGTACAATAGCTGAGATAAGTCCATGAAAATGAGTTTGCAATTATATTGCTGATTATGGTTGACACTGTTAGGTAATCACCTAACACAAACCTTTCACATCACCTAACACCAGTGAGGAAATTAGCATGCAAGTAATGAATGCATTTTCAATTTTCTGCTCATTTACCTGTACATTAGTGTACTCAAACAGATGTGCTTTTGTTGTTTGGTTTTCACTTGTAGGGAGAGTAATAGATGTTGATCATGGAATTATCTGTGAAAATGTTCCTATTATTACCCCCAATGGAGATGTGGTAGCTTCCAAGCTAAATTTCAAGGTAAGTTTTTGTGATCTTTGAAGGGTCTCTTATCCAGACCAGACTCAAAATTAATTTCAGCAGAGTGGCAACTTCACATGCCTTCAGTTCGGATTATACCTCATGTTCTAATAATTAGTAGGAAGGTTGCAAGGAAACAGAAAAGTCATATTTTCATTAACATTAAAAAGTCAGGTGATGAATATGAAGACAACCAAACAGAAAATTAGGTAGTCAGTCCAACTGTTATGCATGCGCATAGAAATACTTAAGCTGGACTCAATTTATAAAGAGGGCTGAGGTTATTCAGGAAATGTATTGTCAGACTTTCTAGACAGAGTTTTGATTAAAGTCAATCTAGGAATCTCCGTCTATCATAAACATTGAAATCTGTTGATGTACAGCTTCTATGCTTTGGATATAAACTAATTAAGATATGACATCTGCAGTCCCATTTGCAGCTGGTCTTTCAGTTTGTAACACAGGGATAGTAAATCTATTTCAGAAAGTTTTGTATGCTTACTTGGTAGTTCTGCTATTCCCAAGCAATAGCAGATAGTGGATTTATTCAAGACTTATCCTTCTGGATCAGACCAAAAACCTATTTACTGTGGCTTTATCTACAGAGCCATTTTGGGTCATGTTTGGGGTATTCAGTGGCTGGGACAGCCAAGCTTTTTGCCTGCAAGACTTCCAGAACAGAAATGGAAGCTGCCTCAAGGTCAGCCTGATAAACAACTTTCAGGCCACACTCATAATTGGAGACAGTCCTCATTTGCTATTTGGATGTACATAGAGGCCAGTAGATGATTCTGTGATTGGAAACATAGGCACAGTCACTGAGGGAAACTGAAAATTTGCTGGACTTCCACCTCTACTTCCAAGTCCCTGACTCCCTGGCCAACAATTCTTGCTGTGTTTTTGAGTGGTGCTGGTGTTTCCCTGCAGATTCCAGGAAGTCACATTAGAACACTGCAGATTATATTTACCTCCAACATCCCTGGGGTTTAGATCCTGTCCTAGGTTGGATGTAGCCTACATGCCTCTAAAAAGCCCTAAAAAATGCACATTGTAAAGCTGCCACAGTGTTGCCAGTTCTTCTGTTTTTTAATTGTAAAATACAGTTTAGCAAACTATGATCATGCAAGCATTGCAAGTTGCTGCATCAGATATTACATAAAGTTTATACAGTAGAAAAGAAGCACTCTGTGTTGGCTATCAGGTAATCTTGCCCTCACGTTTTACCGCCTTGAAACGAATGATTGTGTTTCAGTAAACTAATGGAGTTTCTGTTAAAGTAGTAGAAGATTTTATAATTGAAAACGTGGCCCATTTCCAGGTGGAGCTCTCAAATTAAGGTAGGCCTGCCATATGGAATCCAGGACAAGGTTCATGTATGTTTAATAGGTTTACAAGAAGTAGGAATTTCAGCAGGTGTCACTTTCATAGCAGACCCAAATGTGGTTTGTTGGGATCAAAGCTGAGCCTTGCTCTTTTTCCACCATCTGTGGCTCTATATTGCCCCCACTCCTGTTTCCACTTCAATACAATAAACTTAACATAAACAGACAAAAGAGAAATAATATATGCTGTGATCATAGGCCTTTTCGCACTACAGCCGAATGGCTGTACTGCATGAAGGCTAGGCCATGCGGGGACGCATTCCCCATTCACACCTAGGTAGGTAAGGAACGCATGGGGATGTGTTCTTACCTCCTTAGGTGCGAATGTGGACCCTGTCCCTGTGTGGCCTAGCCCGAAAAGGCCAGTGCGGGGGCAGGACGCCCCTCCCAGGCCTGCCGCCATTGGGTCAGGTTCGACCCAGGGGCAGGCAGGCCTGTCTTGTTCCTTCACTGGTTCCTGCGTGCTCTAGTTGATGCGATCGGGTCCCCTAGAGCCCGCAGGAACCACCACCACCCCGGGCATGGGCCTACCCAGGGATGCGTGCACGGCACTTACCTCTTTGTCACCAGGTTTGAAGTGGTGGGCCTGGCCAGCGGTATTGTGTGTCTGTGTGTACTTCCGGCTCTGATTGGCCAGCTACCCACGCCTGCGCAGAACAGCCATATAGGATGCCATGGAATGAGCTGGGGTGGTTCCGAATGGAATTGCCAGCCCAGCTGTGTGACTGCTCCATCCCAGGACATCCTACAGGCACACAAGAGGCCCTCTTGCGAATAGGCCTCTTGTGCCTGTTTGTGCACTGCAGGCTTTGCTCAAACTATATGAGCAGGTCATATCAATTTATTTGCAAATGGGGACTGACTATCTCAGACCCAGAAAAGAGAATGCAGTTTTTTGCAGACTGTGGCTGGCTAAACATAAACTTTGCAAGCTGCATCAATGAACAAACAGTGCACAATACGGTATCTGCCAATCACAATCCCTTGATGCATATCTCAAGTATCACAGAGGCAAATATGGAAGAGTTTCCAAACTATTGCAAACGCTGTGGTTGACTATGATGGAAAACTAGAGTTCTGCTTTGTTGCTTGTGCTGCTTCTTCCTCCAAAGACATGAGAATATGCACATAATTTTTAGCCATGCATGCAACTGATCTTTTGCAGGGAGACTTCTTAAAACAAAATATTTGCAGATTATTGTGTGAGATACATTACTTTATTTAGGGTTTGTAATAAACTATGCATTTATTAATGCTAAACAGTGGACCAGGATTCAGAAGACATAATTCTGGCTTATTATAGATAAACTACTGTTTGTGTGTCCAAAGTTTGTAATTTCTGCTTTTGGCTACAAGTGAAGTTGGCTTCCTTCACAAACATGTCAAAGATTACTGTCCAGATTAGAATTATATGGCCAGCTGTGGTAAACCTAAACTGGCTATTAAAGCTTCTGATCTCCTCCTTGAAGTCTTAACAGTAGGGGGACGGGAGATGCTGGAATTAGCCTAAGGCTTTCTGATGTACTACCTTAATAGTATTCTCTATCTAAACCAGATTTTCTAAGATGGATTCTTTTCCTCATTTTTATAACTTATAGGTTGAAGAAGGAATGCATCTTTTAATTACTGGACCCAATGGTTGTGGAAAGAGCTCTCTCTTTAGAATTCTCAGTGGTTTGTGGCCAGTCTATCAAGGAGTTCTATACAAACCTCCACCGCAGCATATGTTCTACATTCCACAAAGGTCTGTAGTTTTGTTGGTTAAATTTGCTTTTTCTAAACAAAGATGTGCTCACGTATACAAAAGTATATTTTTACCTTGAATTTCCACCAAGATACCTCATAAAGAGATCTAAATAAATAAAGAGATCTAAATAAATGGTTAGTGGTCCACGTGTTCTACCTTACTTTGCTAGATGACTAGGGTCATTAATTTTCTGTATTTATTGATTTTGGAAAGATAAGATGTCACAGTAAATAAAAAGCTCCTATTAGAGTATGAAGAGTATAAAGTGTTCCATCTTTGTGAACAGGAAAAAAAAGCAAGGAAGAAACTGGATAATTGAAGTTTGCATTAAGAGAATAGAGAGGACCTGTTTATCTCAGGGCAGCTGTATCAATCTTCTGTCAAATCTTTACCATCCAGCAGGTGTTGGGATTCAGAGATTAGGACTTACTGTGCTTAATATGGATCAGCAGATCTGGATTAGATTGATCTGGATCAACTGCAGCGGGAGGCATCTGCATTAAGCAGGCTGGTTGGCAGTAAATGTGGTCTACAGAGAGATGCAGTCTACCCACTTTTGCCACGCACAATCAAAGATCCGGATCTTCAAGATTCAGATCTTTGAGATGGGGTCCTCCTGGAGATCTGGATCTTGAAGATGCCTGAAGACCCCATTGTCGACACCTTTAATCAGGTCTATACGAAATCCAGATTTAAGGGCTTGAAGGACCCATTAAATCCGGATTCTCTCTGCCCTCGTGGGGACAGGGCCTTGCAGATGGGATTCACTGGGGTCCAGGTGAGGGCAGGCTTTTCCCGATTGATACCAATCAGGTACTAAGTGGGTTCCTGACGGGGTCTTAGAAGGGTTCAAAGCCCTAGTGGGAAAAGGCCCATAGACACCTAAGTCTTGTTCTGTATCAGTGGATGCTAAGCACTAACAACAGTACTTTTCAAATCTCATGCAGTTGGGTACACTGCATCTGCGTAGCGGACACAAGGGGACGCCATTGGCGGTGCAAAGACATTATTGCCGTCAATGCTGAATTAGTCTTTCTCACAGTGCGTGCTCCTTGATATTCCTGCACGAATACGTAGCCTCCCACATTCGTCATTTGGCCAAAGCCAATTTTTTCCACATTTGATTTACACCGAATGTGAAAAATGACTTTGCACACGCCCCTAATTCCAGTAGTTGAAAGACAGTAAGTTTTAGTCAGAATAATTTATAAGCATTTTTATTTGGATTATTAAACTCATTCTTCAAATAAATATTTCCCGCTGTTCTTCTAAGGAAGTAAAATGCTCACTGTTTCAGGAGGGAAATTTGCCTCAGTACCTCATCAATTAACTGGGAGTTCTATTTGTCGTAGTTTCTGAAGGGATCCCTTATTTGCAGAGCAGATAGATTGATAAGCTTAAAATACAAATAACTTTTGTATCATTATGCTCACTAATGTATCTCGAGAGGTGATAAGAAAGATAGTGATATAATTGGCTGTTAGAAAGTATATTGTTGCCTAAACAATTCTTCAAAACGGAATATTGGCTTTAGAGATTAGCTGTCATTTTCTCCTCTACTCTCTGAGTCCCTCTGGCAGTCTACTAATTAGAAGCAGGGCTTAGAATTAGAGAAATCCTAGTCAGGGATTATTTTTCCTAAAATACTTTGTGAAATGTCAGAGTTGGTATTTAAAATGCCTCTTTGAGAGTGTTTGAATGATGGAGAATTTGGTGCAAGTTAATGTGTGAAAAAGATGTAACATTTATTTTAAGGTGTAATAAATGCCTTTTTTATTTGTATAAACTATATTCAGCAGCAAACAATGTACGTAATCTTACTTAGTTCATTAATTTTTCAGTTTGTTATAGTGCTTTCTTTATTAGTACTTATCTCTTCCATGTACAAATGTGTATCAAATATTCTCATTGTTTACAGTACTCTGAACTTGTTGCAGTGTTTCAAGAATTAATACAATATGCTCTTCTTGGGATGAGCAATGTGGATTCTTGGAACATCTGGCCTTGTAATTATCATGAGGACCTTTTCACACTTAGCAAAACGGGGCACTCCAGGTATGCTCCAAGATGGAGCATACGCATTATGCAGAAATATTTCTATACTAGAAGCATCTCTGTGCATGCCAGAGTGTCTCATGGCCAGGATAGGTGTGGAACACTCTTTTGTGCTCCACAGATCTACTGGCTGCTGCCAGAACGGCCCTCCATACTCTATTTGCACCTTTTCTGAGTGGAAGAGTTTTGAATGGAGCGTGTGACAAGACAGCACAGGTGTGGTTATGTGCCTCATCACCTGGTTGCCACAGTAGTGGCGTTGCACAAGCCCGTTGGATCAGTGCTGCGGCAATGATCGAGGCAATCTGCACTTAACCGGCACTTGGATAAGTGCCAGCTAAGTTTGGGATAGATTGAAATGAGGAAGCCTAATCTATGCCAGAACTTACCTGGCCACCACACTGAAGAAAGGTGCAAACTGGCCCTGGAATTCTGGGCTTAATTGGACAGGCCCATTCTGGTGCTCAGCATAATCCTGACGGCCATATCTATATGTGAAAGGCTTTCTCTTAGTTTAAAAGTTTCATTGCTATGCCAGCAATGGCAACTCCCAAACTCCAGTAGTTCTATAACTCCTGTGTTCAAGTTGTTAAAGCGTCCAACTGGCAGCAGCAGCTGTTTCTTAACAGTGCCCAGCTAGCAGTTGAGGAGTACCAAGGCTCTGGCTAGAACCTTGCTTCTGAGCTCTCTGAATTATGTTTTGATCTGGATCATAGTGTCTCCCTTCCTCTACCACCCTTCTACCATTGGCATGCTACTGCTAGTGATACTGGGCTCTGAGAAGAATGATATTGCAGGGCCAGGGCTGTCAGGATTGCTTTAAAGCAAGCATCGCTTACCATCACTCAGTGATCTTGTTTTTGGCACCCAGAATACCGCACTGATTTTGGCCGCTGTAAGAGCAGAGGTGAAATAAATTAACCTGGTTGGCTGGGCAGAGAATATATGATAGCCTCTCTTTTTTCAGTGTTCTTCTTGGATCAAATGAGTAAGTGTTTGCTTCTGTATGTGCGTTTTGTATGTGTGTGTGCATGAAAACCTCCCTTTAGTTCTTCTGTCAGATGAGCAATACTCAGAGGTTTTTTTGTTTAAAGGTTAATATGAGTCCAAAAAGATTAATCACCCTTGCTTTGGACAGATCACATCACTCTCCTGATTCAGATTTGGCCTTTCTACCTCACCTCGAGCACCCCCATCAGGCAGCAGCGAAGCACACAAGATATTTAAAAGTGTGTTTATAACAACATGGTAAATCATACTCCCGTAGACTGGTAATAACAACAGCGATTCATCTTCTAATTAATATACCACCCAATTCTGTCACATAGAGTCTGGTATCTTAAATGTTTTTAGTAGATCTGTGTATTTTAGTGCCACTGTTAGTGCCATAGCTATGGTTTGGTTCTCAACCTGGGGGTCGGGACCCCTTTGGGGGGTCGAATTACCCTTTCAGAGGGGTCACGATGAGCCTCCTGCTGCCCTTCCCTCCCAGCTGCTCCGCCCCCATGGTTGGGGGTCCCCACAACATGAGGAACTCCATTAAGGGGTCATGGCATTAGGAAGGTTGAGAACTGCTGGTTTAGATAATTAACAAACTTGAATTCAGGTTAGTATACTTTCCTGGCTCCTGTGCTTCTTTCCTTTGACAACTGAGCCATACATAGCTTGTGTCATGAAGTGCAGGAGGTATCCCAACAGCTGTTTGAGTGTAACTGACTCTTATATATTTATTGGCAGCGTGCTCCCTGCTGTGTCTTCCCATTGGGCTTGAATCTCTTACACTTGCAAGTCTGCAATTATATTCTTGGGCCGCTTTGCTCTAAGGTGGCCATGGGGATTATAATGAAACTTAGGGAGTGTGCTTTTCAACCTGGCTAATGTTTTCTTCACTGATCCCTTTCTGCATTAAGGCTTTGGGAGGCTATGAATTTATGATGTGATATTCCTGCCTGTATTTGTAGCTTCTAATTATACAGCCTGGTAGGGAAGCTTTGTGCTTCGTGCCCTGTAAACTATGTTAGCGTGTGTAAGCTAATTATGCGCCAGCCTGGTAATTGAGCTCCTTGAAATATTTAACAGATGCTCTTGGATACTGTAGAGGAAAGCTTACTGTTAGGTTATTTTAGGCCCAAATAAATTATTTATGGCTCCAGAGAGTTGTGGAAACTGCAGCTTGCCCTAAAACACCCTTGAACTTATTTCAGTGCAGTTGAGAGCATACCAGGGGGTGTTTGCTCTTCTTTAAATATTCTGCGAAAAAGTACCTTTGAGTTATGACGCGACATGGTCTGCCATGATGGGAAATGTGTATCATGAAACCGAAATGTTGCTTCCAATTAGGGAACGTCATTGCAAATTAATATCGGTTTTTATAGGAGGCTCACAGTCATAAAAGAGGATTATAGAAATTGGCATGTACTAAGGGCTGCTCCAGAAGTACAGTCCTGGATCTTCCAGGAAATGTACTGTGACCCTCCAAATGCATTGAAGTTATGGCATGGAAATGCTTTTAGTATATCCTTGTTACAAAATATGCTCTGCCACCCTGTCCATGTCCAGAGACGTAGGGGGTCTTTTGGCACAACCTGAGAGTTTTACTGCCCTGGAGAATTTTATTAGCTCGAACAGGTATACACATTGAAGAAGGGTCCTTATTTTAAAGTCTACTGACTCAGACACTCATGTTCTTTTAGAAAATAAGGGAATCAGAGGAGAGAGATTTTTAAAAGAAAATTAGGATGTAGCACATTGCACATTCACAGTAGCATAGTAAAGAAACAGGTGAGATAGGGATGTGAATGAATATTCAAAACATTTGATATTTGTATGAATTCGTATGAATTTGGACATTTATATATGAATAGAATATTATGACATTTGTGCATTGACATTTGTATAAATGCTTTGGAACATTCATGAACCAGGGAAGCGGGAAAGCAGCTGCACTAGTCACATCTGCAATGGATCCAGAGTGCATTTGACATGGGTTGAGAGCAAAGTGGATTCAGGGCTGATTTGACGCTTTCAGAGCAAACATGTTACCGGATACGTATTGGATATGTATGTGATATGTATGCTTTCGTATTGGATATCTGTACAAATTTGTACGAATACATTCATATCAAATAGAATCCTACCACATTCGAAGGCAATCTGTTAGAACAAATATGAATATTCTTATATTTGATTCAATATGAATTGAATGCAAAACAACAACAACAACAACATTTGTGCACCTACCTATGGTGAGATGCTGCCATTTGCAGACCATCGCAGGAAGACAGGAAAGAGAGAGAGAGAAAGATACCTGTCCTTAGTGAGTGATGTTGCTTGCAGGATCCAGATGGTAAAAATAAATAAGTTGCCAAGCAGCTCTCTGTGTACCCAAGGCTGTGTCCTCATGCTAGCCGTTTGGCACTCTTTGGGTGCTGTTTGGGCATGCATGGGCCAGGTGCGGGACCAAGAACGCATCTCGGGTGTCCCCATGTCATTCCTAGCAACGTGGGACAGGTACGGGCTGAACGCGGATGGAGGCATCCCCATGAAAATCGTGCTAAACCCTGGTATGGGGAAGTAGCGCCCCCTTTTTTCCGCCCCCTCTTTCCTCATTGGAAGCCAGATTGACATCAGCCCACCCCTGTGCCGCATCACCCCCTCCCTTAGCGGCACTGAAACCAGGACTGAGGTGGGAGGCACGGAAACAAATAAAAATAAAGCTTCATTCATAATAATAACTTTTTAAAAAGTTCTAAAACACCAAAAGCTGCTACGAGGTTTAGTGGCAGTAGGCGCTTGAGCAGTTTTGCACACCTCCACTACACCAGGAACCTCAAGAATACCCATCAACGTTAAAAGGCAGAAAATCAAGTCTTTATTTATGATTGCCTTGACGATCGGGGAAACAGGGGTTGCAAAAGGAACAAAAATCAAGCCATTATGCAGCCTGCCTTGGCATTCTTGAAACGAGGTTGGAATTACTTCCGTGGAAATGGCAGAATATTAAAAAACCAAGCCATTCTCCAGCCAGTATTTTAAAAAGTCAGTGGCTGCGATCTTCAACAGACAGGGCAGGGACAGCAAGTACACCCCACCTACCAATGACATGAGTGCCATTCTCCTCCCTGTTAGCCCACAGTTGTCCCGATGCGTGGTCCAGGCTTGCAGAGCAACACATGCCAGTCCCCCAAACCATGCCAAGACTTCTTTTTTCAGATATCAAATTTGGCACCCTTCTGGCACAGTTGGGGGGATTTGGCACGCTTTTTACATGCCAAATCCAAAACACACGGGGACACCTCTTGCCGAACCCACCCTCAGAACCTCTCTAAAGAGCCATGGGGACACACCCTTTGTGTGTGTGTGTGTGAGAGAGAGAGAGAGAATGAATGAGAGAGTGAGTGAGTGTAAGCCTTTTTTTTCCTTTGAGGTCTTTTTTGTAGACCAGATTTGCTTGAGCTATCTTTTGGACAAACACTCCAAAGGGACCCTGAATAATGACTAGTCAAAATAACAACTTCTAGGAACTTTCAAGGAGGGAAGAATTTGTTTTTGTTTCAAAAACGTTTGTTTGTGGAGGGGGTGTATGTGAGAGCAAGATGCCAAAGCAATGGCTAAATTGGAATTGACTCCCTCAAGACACGTGGGTAACACAGATATTTCCAGTTTTGCTGGTAGAAGGACAGAATAGGTGATTCTTGGACAAACTCAGACAATTTTGCAGCAGGAAGGCTTGATTTACCTGCAAATAGAGTTATATTTTACAGTATATTGATGGAGGTTGTGTTTGAAGTTAGGCTGAACAGATGGGAATAAAGTAATAAAAAGGCTTTCAGTGGCATCTTTTACCTGCAAAAAGTGTGTGTGTGTGTGTGTGTGTGGTGGGATAAGTTAACTTATTTTCTTTTCAGTACATCTCTCAGATTCCTCTATTGTGTTTAACACCTACATCCTGTTTTTGACCATTAACCCACCAAACCCCCCCCACAAAAATAACTGAAACATTATATTAATTTAGAACTGCAAGACAGTGAATAACAATTTTTTTTTTGCATATTGGAATTTTGAGGGCATTTGGAGGATAAAACTTCCCTTATAGCTTTTGTGTTGTGGATTGCCAAGAAGTTGCAAGGTTTGTTGTTGTATAATTGGGCTAATATTATGGAACATGACTTCTGTCTTGGAATAGTTTATTGCCAGTCCTGAAATGACCCTAAATTCCTCTAATATCTGTAACAGTTTCCTTGTCGATTCTAGGGGTCTAGATGTGGTGATAACTGTATCATCAGCAAAGTTTTGCGTTATAGTGTGGAGGTTCTCTATATTGTAAGGTTTTATTGAATTGTCGCTCCTTATCACCCTCATAAGTGGTTCCAGTGCTATATTAAATAGAATTGGTGACATTGGGTCTCCTTGTTTTGTTCCTCTTTTTAAATCAAATCTGTCTGAAAGGGTATTATTTATACGTAACTGCACTGTGTTATCTTTATAGAGGCCCTCTATAATTCTTATAAATTGATCCCCAAAATTCATTTCTAAAACTTCCCTTATAGCTTTTAAAAAAACCTAGAATACTTCCTTTTCATAGTAAAAAAAAAGAAGAAGAAAGAAAAACATCACAACAAAAATTATTTGGTTTTCCAAAACAGCTACACAAAGATCAGATCCAGTAGAGAACGTGCCTGCTTTTTTTTTTTTAACATAATAGAGATTTGAAGCTTTTCAGTTTAAAAAAAAACCCTGAAGTGTCTTCTTGCTTCTGCCTTCCATACGGGTCTTTCAAAGGAAAGAGGTAAGCAGCCTTGTGACCTCATGACAAAGGAGACAAGGCAGGGAAGGGTAGGGAGTTAGAATCTCTTTAGATAGCAGAAGTGCACCATGTTGGCAATTGCTGAGCTAATCTCCATGAGTGTTTTTCTAAGTTTTTCTGAAGAATTGAATCAATTCGATGTTGTCCTTTGAATATTTCATCCATGATACTTTGGTGGCTGTTTCAGAGTTTTCTGATGAAATTTCTGAAATAGTGCTGCCAGAACATAAGCCTTAAAATGGTTTATATGTACGTGCTTTCATGGATTTTGTACTCTTATTTTTCAATTGGTTCACATCTTTATACCACTAAATAACAGGAACCAGTTTGGTCTAGTGGTTAAGGAGCCAGACTCTTATCTGAGAATACCAGGTTTGATTCTGCAGTCTTACACAAAGCCAGCTGGGTGAACTTGGGCTAGTCACAGCTCTCTTCTGAGCTCTCACAGCCCCACCTACCTCACATGGTGTTCTGTTGTGGGGTGAAGAATAGAAAGGTTTGTCCACCGCTTCGAGTCCCCATAAATGGGTGAGAAAAGCAGGGTAGAAAAGGAGCAATGGTAAACAGTGGGAATTCCGGGGTAGATGTGGGGGAATGTTGCAGTATGAAATGCTGCTGCTGCTGTTGCAATCCCCCAAAAGCAGCTAGAATCATGCACAAGGAGATCAGAAATACACCACAGCTCCAACTGCAGTAGCTTCTTGTGCCTTCCCGTTGTGTAATTTCTTTGCTGGGCTGAGAGGGCTGAAACCTGGAGCACAATAATTTAGATACCCTGAGGGCTGGCCATGTGGTTATAGCAATGCAGGGTCAATCTGAGGAACACTTATTTTGTAAAATGTCCTTTTCTAAAAAGGTAAGATTTTAGGTAGGCACATAGAAATAACTGATCTGGGAGGAGCATCTGTCCCTTGGGCTTTCTACTGAGAAAGGCTAGCTTCTGCCATTTTCATAGAGCAGCTCCTCAAAGCCTGATACTGCCCTAGGATGCCTTACATGAAAACACCATATCCATGTGGGGCTGCCACCCACCTTCACTCCTGCTTGATGGACTGCTGAACCAGGCTTATTCAATTCACTGTTATGGTCCACTCTGAACTTACTATGCACTAGTTCAGTGGTTCTCAACCTGTGGATCGCGACCCCTTTGGGGGTCAAACTACCCTTTCAGAGGGGTCGTGACGAGTCTCCTACCGCCCTTCCCTCCCCCCTCCCAGCTGCCCTGCCTCCGTGGTTGGGGGTCTCCACAATATGAGGAACTGCACTAAGGGGTCACGGCACTAGGAAGGTTGAGAACCGCTGCCTTAGTTTATGGCCATAGATCAAAAAATCTATGTATTAGTCCTGTAAATATAGCCTGAAGAAGAGCCCATGAGACAGTGATGGCCAACCTATGACACGTGTGCCACAGGTGACACGCCAAGCCCTTTTGGGTGATGCACATGGTCACCCTGGCACCTGGGCATGTAGTGCTTGCCTGTTATTGAAGTGTATGAAATACCAACTTTCCACTGAAGATTTAGCAAACGAAATTCAGCAACAAAAGTCACTAATGTAAAGAATTGTTTTTGCTTTTAATAAAATACATATA
Organism: Aspidoscelis tigris stejnegeri; assembly: GCA_023333525.1. Classification (NCBI taxonomy): domain Eukaryota; kingdom Metazoa; phylum Chordata; class Lepidosauria; order Squamata; family Teiidae; genus Aspidoscelis; species Aspidoscelis tigris. The sequence goes on along the minus strand of JALMGA010000005.1, from coordinate 75,747,718 downwards.
TCAAAAATATAACTTTTTTTACTGGAGCTACAAATATCACAAAATTATGGATATTTCTAGATGTGACACAGTGCCCGAGTTAAGCTAGGTTTTCTTGCGAATTTTGACACACTGAGCTCAAAATGTTCACCATCACTGCCATGAGATAACAACAAGGGCTGCTTGATTGGCTTAACAACAAGGAGGGCTTCTATTACCTAATTTGTTCCAACAAGAGATAGAGGTGAACAGTTATGTTTTGAACCCATATATGGAATTTACCTCCTGTTTTTTATTACATAATCTCTTAAAGGATCAGTCCTTGGGCCTGAAAATAAATACTTCTCCCCTGTACCACAGTTCCTACCTGCTATTTACCCTATCCATGGCAAAGCAGAGTGAGAGAAAATAAGCTCATCAGAGCCAGGCAGAATAAAGATTTCATCTCTCATTCTATAATACCTATTAGTAAATTTCACAGTTTCCTCACAGTCCCTGAGGACCATGTTAGCTTCTGCCACGAAAACACAAGACCCACACACTAGAACAGTCTCCAGGAGACTATGCTGCAGGGGAATCATTCTGTCTGCACAACACCTGCAGCTGGTCCCCTCCTAGCTCAAAAATAGCACCAAGAAGTATGCCAATGGCAGACAGTTTTAAAGTAAAGAACATTTCGGCTATTAGACTGGTTCAGTTTTCTCCCCTATGAATGGCTGGAACTGTCCAAGGATTATGTGAGGCCTGAAGCCATTGTGCTAGGCTCCTGGAAACAGTCTCAGAAATGGGCTGTTTACAGCATGCTGAAACAAATCCTCCAGCCTTTGGAGTATGTCCAAGACTGGCAGCCATCATGTGAATGGCTGCTAGCACATTGCTGAGCTAATCTCCATGAGTTTTTTTCTGGGTTTTTCTGAAGAATTGAATCAATTCGATGTTGTCCAGGGCCAATTCGATGGACCAGGAAGCATGCTCAGTGTCCCTTACTAGTGCTCAGAAGGTTGAAGCAGCCATTTAAAAGGATTGGGATTCTGCATATCATTTCTGAGCCTTGGATCAAATTCACACCCTTGAATCTCTGTTTCAGAACATTGTAAAGTCAGTCCAGCTGTCCATAGTTTAGTCTGTTCATGAAAATGCCATAGAACACCTTTGATAGAGCTAGAAAATAAGACGTATACCAAAGTTAAAAAATAAATCCAAAATACATCAGCAGTAGGAAGATGGGGTGCTTCCAGACATGTTCTAAACTGTGAATTCCATTCACAGTTCAAATCATGCGATCACACCATTCTCAGGATTTTCCGTTGTTGCTCTGGAGCTTTCTAGCCAAGCTGTGCATTTTCCTTAATACAGCAGAAAGAATGCTCCCTGCACAGTACTGGCTTGGTGTGATGTCTTCGGTCAATAGAGGAAGAAGCACAAGAAGCACTAACAGGAACTTGTGAAACCTGGAAGTGCTACTTGGAATGTGGTTGGCTCCAGGAACCCTCACATGACGGGGGTGAGAGCACATGAAACATGAAATCTCTTTCTTCTGATGAGGAAACGGCAAAATTGATCATCTGTGAGGATGATGGACAATCTCTTCGTGCTAAGGATAAACTGGAGTATCCTTAAGCTGCGAATTTTAAGTCTGTTGTCTGGATGCTGCCATGGTGGCTACCCAGACAAAGCCTTGGACCAAACAGGAAACCTTTTATATTCTTTCCTAAGAAAACAGACTGGCCAGATCAGGTAGACAGGGATAGTCTACAGCTTGAGAACCTTTGATTGTACGGAAAGATGTTCAGAATTGCATGCCATGTGTCTCAAAATATAGTGTAGCAGAGACCCAGGAATTATTTTCTTAAGTTCTAGGATATTCTAGCAAATAGAGATGCTTTTTAGATGTAGGTTTGAACAACCTGAGAACTTTTGTATAACAAGCATATGAGACTTCAGTCTTGCACCACTACAAATATACTGTATATGTGTTTTTGTACTCAGGCCAGCTGAATTTTGTGTGATTGATAACATATATTCTTTTCGGGGGTGGGTGGGTGGGGAACTATATTGTTCTCAAACCAAAGTTATCCAGTTGTTAAAAGTTCTGTAAACAGTACATTTTTTTCACAATTCTTTAATGAACTCAAATGCGAAATTGCCAACCTTCTAGCAAAAATATATAATCTTTCCCTAACATCAGGCTCTGTATCTGAGGACTGGAGGGTAGCAAATGTAACACCAATCTTCAAAAAAGGATCCAGGGGTGATCCAGGCAATTACAGACCAGTTAGCTTAATGTCGGTTCCATGTAAGGTGATGGAAACCATCATTAAAGACAAAATTAGTGTGCACATGGAGGAGCAAGCATTGCTGAACAAAAGCCAGCATGGCTTCTGCAAAGGTAAATCATGCCTCACAAACTTGTTGGAATTCTCTGAGAGCGTCAGCAAACATGTGGATAAATAAACCAGTAGACATAGTCTATCTGAACTTTCAAAGGCTACTAAGTAAACTCATCAGCCATGGAATAAAAGGACAGGTTCTGTCCTGGATTTGTGACTGGCTGAAGGGTAGGAAGCAGAGAGTAGTAATAAATGGCCAATTCTCAGGGTGGAAATAGGTAAAAAGTGGGGTTCCCCAAAGTTCAGTGTTGGGACCAATTCTTTTTAATTTATTCATCAGTGATCTAGAAGAAGGGGTACATAGTGAAATAGCAAAGTTTGCTGATGATACTAAATTATTTAGGGTAGTAAAAACCAAAAGAGATTGCCAAGAGCTCCAGAGGGATTTCTTAGCATTGGGTGAGTGGCCAACAAAGTGGCAAATGTGCTTTAATCTTAAGAAGTGCAAAGTAATGCACATCAGGTCCAAAAATCCAAATTATGTTTATAAACTGATGGGGTCTGAGTTTTCTGCAACACACCAGGAAAGGGATCTTGGGGTTCTGGTGGACAGTTCAATGAAGGTGTCAATCCAGTGTGTAGCAGCAGTGAAAAAAAGCTGTTGGGAATAATTAGGAAGGGAATAGAAAACAAGTCAGCAAGTGTCATTTTGCCTCTTTATAAATCTATGGTGATGTCACATTTGGAATATTGTGTACAATTCTGGTCACCACACCTCAAAAAGGATATAGTAGACGTGGAAAAGGTGCAAAAAAGGGGAAACAGAATGATTAAGGGTCTGGAACACCTCCCTTACAAAACCAGGCTGCAACGTCTAGGCCTCTTCAGTCTGGAGAGACGGCGTTTAAGAGGGCATCTGATTGAAGTATATAAAATTATGCACAGTATAGAAAAGGTGGATAGAGAAAATTTATTTTCTCTATCACACAACACTAGAACCAGGGGGCATTCTATGAAGCTAATGGGTAGGAGAGTCGGATCCAACAAGGGGAAGTATTTCTTCACCCAGAGGGTCATCAATTTATGGAATTTGCTGCCGGAAGAGGTGGTAACACCTACCAGCCTAGATGGTAGGGAGACAATAAAGGTAGGTTAGACAAATTTATGGATGACAGATCTATCAATGGCTACTAGAATGAATGCCTGGGTACATCCTTCAGGGTGCCGGGGGGGGGGGGGGGGGGGAGCAGGACGCTTCTAAGGCCATTTGCCAGGATTCCAGAGCACGAAAAGGTTTGTCCTTGTCTCTGCTTGAGATGCCCATGAGCATTTGGTGGGCCACCAGGTGCAATGGGATGCTGGACTAGATGAGCTGTGGCCTGATCCAGCAGGACTTCTCTTATGTTCTTATGTTTTCTTTCAAGTATATTTAGAAAGACAACTTCACATAATTATGTATTTTGAAACACCACAAAGCCTATCTGCTGGCAATCTAATATCAGATATCAGTTATGATTTAACAAGTATTTTTCCCAATTATTTTACAGACCTTATATGTCCATTGGAACACTGCGGGATCAAGTCATCTATCCCGATTCTGTTGACGACATGCATGAAAAAGGGTACCAAGATCAGGACCTTGAATGTATCCTACAGATAGTTCATTTGAATCACATAGTCCAGAGAGAAGGAGGTAAATATGATATTACCTTTAAGATTGGAGAGAGAAATATATAATTAGTAAGAACCAAATAATGTTAGTTTATATTGATTGGAGCATATTTTTCAGGCTTTTTCAATAAGGGGAGCTGTGTCCAAATGATGTTTATAAAGGCAGGCATATTGAGCCTTCTGCCCCTCTCTAAGTTCAAAATCCTTGGAGACAACTTGTTTGTAGTGCAGTAAACAATTAAGGAGAGTGTATCTGCCCACATATAACTCTGCCCCTGCTGTTTAGAGTGACAGTAGCAGTGTGGGCAGTTTAACAGCAGTGGTTTCTACCCAGTGTAGTTTAGCGCCGGACATAAAATGGCTTCCACAGCCGTTTCCTGTATAGTGCTAAACTGCACTGGGCAGAAACATTGAAGATACTAAACCATGCCAGGCATAAACTTGAAAGGTTTGTTCCACAGCTTTGATGTGTCTGTGTTGGGATCCCAGGCTTCCTTCCCTCAGACAGCCTTTTCCTGGCCAGGTGGAAGCAGCCTTAAGGGCCTCATGTGGCAGGTCACTAGGGCCAAATGTGCAAATGCGTAGTCCTTCTTTCCCTTATTTTCTATCTTGATTTTGGTTTGTAAGTGAACTGGCAAGCAGAGGTTATTTTCTATTATCCTGGGTACCATTTTTACACCATTACAGAATTGTACAATCCAGTTTACTACAGTGGTCAGGAAAGTGTACTGTAGAAGCAGGGAAAACAGTATAAATTGTGCTTATGTTTCTTATCTTCTAGTAGTTTATATTAAACAGTTATCCCATATATTGCAGTTAATATAAAAATCATGACTTATAGCTATGGGTTGATTTGCTTTCTATTACTTCCTGCATTTTAAAACTATCGTATTTGGCAGCTGTCAGTTGTGAATTCCTTAATTGAACAACATGCTGTTTTTAACTTTCACTAAGAGGAACTATCATGACTGTTGCTTTGCACTGACAGAGAAGTGGAGATTATTAATGAAGTCTGTATTAGGAACTGAGTTTAATTAACCTTCCACCATCCCAAAGTTGTTTTTTGCTGGAAGGAATGTTTGGTGGTTATGCATTTTCTCTCTCTTCATTCCCTTTTACCCACAGTTTGTTACAGCTGTTTTAGGAGAAAGAATAGGATTGGGATTTCATTGTACATATGAGGAAAAAGATTAAGCCCCTTTTCATGACTGATTTTCATTAACATCAAAAATATCTGAAAAGCTGGACATGCTATATAGTACATCGCTAAAGCAGAAATCCCCAGTGTGAAAATCTGCACAAATATTGTGTGGGCAAATCACAAAATGATTCCCATGGAGCATGGAAAAAAACAAAAGTTGGCTTAAAATGGAGTAGCTTGTTCTTCAGATCTTGGTAGCCTGAAGACGCATGGAACATGGTCAAATTAATGGGAGAACATTTTAACTGCTCATAGGGCAAAGAGAAACTGCTCTGAGCTTAGAGAAGAAAAAATAAATAATTCAGCTCTCAATTTTGTTTAAGGGAGACCTCCTGTGCACTTCAGGAACAACATGGTGAGATCTGTAGTTTTTTGGTTTCTGAAGGGCCATCCTTGAACAATATAGTGTTTTGTTGCTGCCAGTACTTTTGCAAAACCAAGTGGGTCCTTGATCAGCGCCCCACTTTCTGCTCCAGAGGGTCCTTTATTTATGTACAGTAATGACACTCATCCTGAAAGTTAATTTAGTGAATATTACTTTATAGCACTGTTGCTACGTGATGGTAACATATTAACAAAAAAGAACTAAAAGAGAAAAAGAAACATAGATGTGATTTTTCTGATCTTTCTTTCTAGGTTGGGATGCTGTCACAGACTGGAAAGATGTTCTTTCTGGAGGAGAAAAGCAACGGATGGGTATGGCTCGGATGTTTTATCATAAGTAAGTCTAAACTTTTGGTTCCAGCAATAATGGGTCTTTCAAATGTGTTGGTGCTACTGGGTTAAAGGAAGGATAAAATTCACTATGCTGGAAGGAAACAATATCCATCTAGAGAATTGTAGACAGTCTTCACTAAGTGGGTATCTTCTAGAATGATTGTGTTACCTGATACTTCTTTATATGAAAACAGTCATCTCTAAACCTATCTGATTGCCGCAGGAAGACTGAGCAAGTACAGGAATCTCTGTTAAGAAGCAGCAAGTCAGAGGGAAGTGGATCAAAATGGCCTTGATCCTTTGTTCACACATTTTATACGTGCAGGGAAAACCATAGTCATTTGTCAAGATACCAACTCTTAGATAAATATCTTCAGATGTAGGCATCATGGATCCTACAACTCAAGACTGGGGAGAATTCAAAGGCAGCTTGAAGAGACTCAGGATCTTGCTGCACTTATCTGTAATCAGGACCTCTTCTTCAGAGCCTGTTCTGTGTGCACATTAGTGTGGATTAGAGTGGCCCCATGCATCACTGGAATTCTCCACCCACACAGGATATCTGGAGGCTACTGATCTGGATTATCAACACAATCATACCTTCTTGGACCAGTCCAAGTCATGGAGGCTGCTGAAATGGGTCCCCCAGGGCCTGTCGTAGTCTGCAATAGCATGCTGGTGCCAGGTCCCTGTTCTTGGATATAATCCGGAACAAGGCTCAGTACAGAAAGAGCCTTTCATCTCTAGCCATCGGAGCCCTTAGAGCAGCAGTTCTCAACCTTCCTAATGCCACGACCCCTTCATGGAGTTCTTCATGTTGTGGGGATCCCCAACCACGGGGGCGGAGCAGCTGGGAGGTGGGAGGAAAGGGTGGCGGGAGGCTCATCGCGACCCCTCTGAAAGGGTAATTTGAACCCCAAAGGGGTCCCGACCCCCAGGTTGAGAACCACTGCCTTAGAGGCTGTCTTGAACCTTGTGTGAGCTTTGAGGCTAGTGCACGGTGTTGTGGGCTGGGACAGCATTGCATATATATGGTCCTGTTCCAGACCGAGCCTTGCTGTGACCCTGACTAGAGGGCTTCCTGTGGTCCAGATCCACTGGCCCAGATCACGTTAAGGTAAGTACTGAAAGGCACTCAGTTCAGAAATACCTCATCAGGACTTCCCAAGGGTTCTGTCTTGAACCCTGCCTTGATCTCTGATTTTCACCTACCTCCAGTTTCTTGGGATTGGAGGAGCTACTGAAGCAGAAGAAAGTCAGCTGTCACAGAAGAAGCACCATTAGGTTGCCCAACAATTCTACTTAGGCTGCGTCCCCAAAAGACTTATTTGCTTCTCTACTGTCCCTCTACTGTCACTCTATTCAAGCGGACTTTAAAAGTGCCATGCAAATCCGGAATAAGCGTCCGCACGAGGCTCAGCGAAATGCATGTTTTTAACGCACCTTCCGTCCCCATGGGAGCTGTGTTTTCTTTGCGCGCATCTTTTTCTCCCCGCCCCTGATCTTGTTGATAGGGTGCCAGCGGGAACGGGGAGGGACTGCGCTCGGCGTGGCCACAACCAGGAAGACAATCCCTGACAAGTCCAAAGGAAAAATGGCCATCGGTTCTCTGTCTCCCAGAACTTCCGCCCCCTGAGATGGCTTCTCGTGCCGGCAAAGGCAGTGGCTGCAGGCTAGTGGCCGCACAATCACTCATTCACTCTCACCACTTTCCCTGTTATCGCTGTCAAAATCCACCCCGTACAGTAGCAATAATCCACCCATTTCACACCTTGTAGCGATTGCAACAATGTTGCAATTCTGTGTGATTCTGGCTCTTTAGTTCTGAGCTTTAGAAAGGGAAGCTGCTTGTGTTATTGCTGTGTGTGTAGGCGGCAATCCCCGCCCCTTTTGCCATGGAGCGTCCCCAAGGTAAATGTTGCGAGGAAAGCCCGCAACTTCCAAAAAGAGTGCTGAAAGTCTTATTTAAAGGGCACTTTTTTTGTTGCGGGTTTTCCTCGTTTTGTAGCTCTGGAAGTTCGTTAAAAACCCTGGCATGGGGGCGCTCAGAGGCAAAAGAAGACTTTTAGCAGACTTTAAATTGCTTGGGGACAGGGTCTTACTTGGAAAAAAAGATTTAACCAGGAGAACAATCTAGATGGTAAAAGGCAGAAGATCTAGCTGTACAACAGTAGACCAAAGAAATATTAGATAGTGAAGGCTCTGGCACTGACTACAAGGTAATCAGTCTTCTCTGGAACTTTGCTAGATTATTATTTAAAAAAACAAAGAAACATACGTTACCTTACTAAGCTATGCACTGACAGAAATGAAATATAATTAAATTCACTTGAGAGTAATAGTCTATCTCGATATCATAAAGCTCACTCGGAGAAAATCTTGCTTTAATAAAGTAAATCAGTAACTTTGTTTTTTTTGTGTGTGTTATAAGGCCTAAATATGCATTGCTGGATGAATGTACAAGTGCTGTCAGCATTGATGTTGAAGGAAAAATATTCCAGGCTGCAAAGGGAGCTGGCATATCCCTGCTTTCAATAACACACAGACCTTCTCTTTGGTAAGTTTTTACTTTATTTATTTACTTTTATTTATATTCCATCCTTTACCTGAAGGTCCCACGATGGGTCACAATGTATTTTCTTAGGTCCTTGCGTAAGACCTGAATTACTGAGTTTGAATAATAATACATTATAAAGAATGGCATAACATTGTCACTAAAATGATACATTGGAAGATCTGTAAAAAATATCATCTGCCAACAACCAAGAACTGGGAGAATACTATTGAGAAAGTGATAGAAAATGAGCAGGTCTGAATACTAAGGGACTTTTGAATACAAACCAACAGAATTTTGGTGCATAATACACCAGATTCAACTGTAGTCGAGGAGGAGGAGGTGTGGGTTATTGATATAGCAATATCTGGTGACAGCAGAATCAAGGACAAAGAACTTGAGAATATCAAGAAATATCAAGATTTTGAAGACTGAAATTGAAAGACTGTGGCACAAGACAGTAGTTGTAGCAAACTGGATGCCATACAAAAAAAGCATTGTTGGCCCTTAAAACTTCTGCATGTTGACAAGATCTCTATTGGTCAACTGCAAAAGGCCACAATGCCCAAATCTGCACACAATTTGTGCCATCTTAGGATTTTGAGAAGCCAGTGTGAAATGCTACATCTGATTATCCTAGGGGTTTGGGAAGAACCTGATGGTCAGAGTACCAATCAGTTATAACTCTACCAGACTACGTGGTGGTGGTGGTGATGATGATGATGATGATCATCATCATCATAAAAAATAGGCATGTTACTTTAAATAGATTTTCATAAAAGTAAAACAAACAATATATCAGCCACATAATTGGCTTTATTTTCGTTAGTTCTTGCTAAATCAGTACTTCTTTTTTAGTATTCTCCTCATGATTGCAATGGCTTGAAATTTCTGGAGAAAGCCTTATAAGATTGCCTTTCTAGTACAGAATAGTACTTTAATATTAAAGACAGTGTATGTACACACTCAACATGTGTATGTTGGTAGATAGAGTGATTTAATATCTACTTCTCTTATCTCCTACTCCATGTAATAACATGATCATGGGGAAGAATTCATCTTAAGAGCAACCCCCTCTCCCCAAAGATGGAGTTTGAGATGCCCATGAGCATTTGGTGGGCCACTGTGTGCGACAGGATGCTGGACTGGCCTGATCCAGCATGGCCTCTCTTATGTTCTTATGAGTAAATGCTGATGTTACTATTTTATGCTGATGCTGGTCATTTTATTTGTGGACAGTCCACAAATAAAATGAATAGAAATGAAAAGGCTGCCAGATCTTCACAGCATCCTGAATTGGTGCTAAAGTGCCTGGTTTCTGTCTTGGCAGGAAGAGCCTTCCCATTCATCAGGGCATTACGGTCTAGATCCCACTGCTAGATCTCTCAGTGCCTTTTTTTCTTGTCTTACAGGAAGTATCACACACATCTGCTACAGTTTGATGGGGAAGGAGGTTGGAGATTTGAACAGTTGGACACTGCCATCCGTTTAACTCTCAGCGAGGAAAAACAAAGGCTAGAATCTCAGCTCGCAGGAATGCCAAAAATGCAGCAGAGACTGAATGAACTTTGCAAAATCTTAGGGGAAGATTCTGTGCTTAAGACAATGGATAAAGAGGAATAAATGTTCTTAGGCTCCCCACCCCCATTCTTTTTAAAGTTACAAATGCACTTTGATTTCTGAGCCACTGTGGATTGCATGCACTCTTATTAGTATAGTGTGTACAAAAGCATAATTGGCCACAAACTAAATGCTTCAGAAAGCCTTCAGCCTTCCGACGTTTGAGGAATGGGTTCATACTAATGCCCTCCCGGACTTAAGAGTCAATTTTTAGTTTGGAAGTGGATTCTTGATGGGGTAAGGCTCACTGCAGTTGTTCATTCCCTATACACTGGTGCTCATAGTCAATCAGTAGGATGTCACAGGAGCACATAGTACATCAGAGCAGGGCAAGTGACTTTAAGCTGCATCCACACACATTTTAAAAAAGTATTGCAAAAGTGGCTTTACAGTGGTAGCGTGTGGATGCTAGTGTTCCAGTCCCACTCCTAATTCACTTTAAAGATCAGGGAATGCATTTTTAGTGCATTTTCTGGGCTTTAGTGTGGATTAATGGACTAGTATGCAAGCACTATCACCTGTATGTTGCTTTTGAGCATTTTCTTTTAACTGTATGCAGATGTAGCCCAAATGGCCAAGGGTAGAGGAACCCTGACTCTAATTTGGAAGATGGAGTGGGGTGAGAAGCAATACGCTTCTTATGCCCAGGCAACTGGGTTTAGATTCCCTGGGTCTATGGCTTGTGTTTGTGCAGATCCATGTAGCAACACTTTTTGTTCACTTTATTTCTAATTCAGCATTGTTACCCATCGCCTTTTGGACAGAAGGGTACCTGCACTATATATCCAGGTTCATATCATTTTGATGGGATCTTCATTTTTATGTGAAACCTGTTGCCCATGTATCATACCTCATTTCTGTCCATTGATGATGTACTCAGGTGTACTTTGAAATATTCACCCATATTCTGTCTTAGCTAATCAGTTTAGGACTGGTTGTAGGCTTGGGGGCACTGCAGGAAACATGCCATTTATATAATGACATTATCATAATCAGGCTTTGGTGGGGAAGAGAAAGTAGCCATAGTGCTCCAGAGTAACTCAGTGTCCTCAAGCCTTCATCCATAATATTTCTGAATATTTTATGTGGTCCTACTGGGATATAGAGTATGGATTAGTGGCTGCCCAGTGATAGTAAGCTGTTTGCTGGGATTCCAAAATAAAATTGGGGAGGAGTCATCTTCCTTCCACCAGTTTCACATCATTTTGCCAAGAGGTGCAAACATTTCACCAAGGCAGTAAGACTAGTTTCATGGTAATTAATTGTAGCAGGAGGAATGTTACCAAAACAGGTTCTTCTATTTTAGGTCAGCACTGCTTGATACTTGGAAAGTCAACAACTACAAAAAATAAAAATAAATAAATCACTGTATATAGGATAAATCATTACAATTTTAAGTAGTGAGCAACTTGTTGGGTGAGATTATCTCAACATATTCTTGCTTCAAAGCCAACAGATAGAATATGCTGCCATGTGCATATGAAATGCCTGCTGCGTATGGTAAATGAGACATGTTACTCAGGCATGGAGCAACTTAAGGGCAGAGCTAATATAGAGAATCAGAGACATGAGAAAGAGAAGAAAAGGTAACATACTGTAGATGGATAAGATTTTTTAAAATCCTTTTCTGCATGTATATGAATATGCTGAATTTCCCCAGACAGTAACAAAATGGAAAGCAACTCAAATGATAAATGCTATAGTTAGAACAGCCCATCCTTCTACTACCCAGTACACAGAGAAGTAACAAAGAAGGTTTTGGAGCATGCATAAAAAGCAAATGAGCCACAAGGAAGAAATTCAGGGGAGTATTTTCACTTTTTAAAATTGAAATCTATGTATCTGTGGTCTGAATTTTAATGAGCACACAATCAGATGGTTTAATTTTAATTCTTGACTTCTCTGAGTGATGGACCAAGTGAAGTGAGGAGAGTCAACACAGACAAACACGGAGGGGTGGCAAACTGTTCTGCCAATGACTGATTTTAAGTTCCCTAATCTTAGTATAGGTTTCATGGGTGTCATACTCTTTAGGAAGATGCAGTAACACCGCCACCATTGTGTGCACTGAAATCTAAGAAAAGGATAGAGCAGTATGATCCTGACTGTTGAGGCATGTAGCAATTTTGCTTTGTCGCAGTCTGCCTATTTAGTTGGCCCTTGCCAGGCCTGTATGCATGAATTACTAGGAACCTAGATTGAGTTTGGGGTAAGGCTAAGGCACATGGGTAGGTGGAGGGATTTTCTAGTGCACCAAGGCCAACGCAGCCAGATCTCTTTGCTGCCACTGGTTCTGAAACCACACTGAGGTTTGCTGGTGCCTTGTGAATCGGTGTCCAGGCAGTGATACAGACAGGCCTGTAAGTCATCTCACCTCTCTTTAGTATCGTTTCTCACACTCTGTCCCTAAGATATGATCGCATGAACTGGAACATGAACACCCAGGTCTCCAGAAGCTTCAGTGAAGAGGGATGAATGGAAGGGTGGTAGAATTGCAAATCAGCCATGTAATGGAGATGGGACCTTGATCTCCCTTATGATGAACTCAGAAATAATTGATGCATTCATTCTTTTCTTAGCTGTAAATGCTAACAGAGCACAGAGATGAAGTTGTCAGAAGGTCCCCTTAGGTGTTTTCCTGGAGGCAACTCATTTTGGGGAAGGGGGAAAATAATGGTGCATCTCCCTAGGGCAAGCTGAGGACCTGTGGCAGAGAGATGGAGCATGAGAGCTCTATGAGCCAAGAGATGGAGAATGAGAGCTGGTCCAAGCCCAGCTGGTTCACATGGTGACTCTGAGCAGCCAGAGGTCTGGGAGTCTGAACTTCCCTGCCTTTTCAGCCTCATCATAGCAGCCTTTGGGCTTGCTTTGCGAGTCTTAACCTGATTGCACAGTCTTTTTTTCAGGAATGACATATGAACAATGTGCTCTGCATTGCCCTATTATAGCTATGACCCCGGGGTTGGAAGGCATACAAGTGTACACACCCCTGAACAAATGTCACTGTTTTTCGATTGAGAAAACGAGAGACAAAGTAAATTTTATCTCACACACTACCATCAAAACACCAAAACAAAAGTACAGTAATATTTTTCATTGTAAACTTATTTTTATTGGATTTACAATACTTTTATCTTTTTAACAGATGCATACTGAAGATAAAAACACTTCTCATTGGTTTATTATCGTTCTTAATTCTGTTTTCTTGTATCTTGCTCCTGTCATGTAGTAGTTAAGGCACACAAACCCAGTTGCAAAAACAGGCCGAATAAATCAATGGTTTTATCATTTTTGAAATAGTATTTATGGGGGCTCAATGAAGTGAATCAATCCACATTTCTAGGTTCAAGATTTGTACACAAGTAATAGTTTAGAAGAGACAGAACTCAAGTTAGCACAAGTGAAGTGTATAAATGTATTGATAAAGAAAGAATACGTTTGAATTCCTAAAAGGTGTGTTCAACCATAAAATTCGCTTCAAAAAGGATATTCGACTGGAATTATGCATCAGTGATTAGAGTGGTGCATGTCTGCATTAAGTGGGTGTAAGGCCCTTTCCACACTGGTCATTAATTTGGAATATATGGTAGTACAGATCATGGAAGGCCCTGTCTGGGACCTACCGTAGTCTGGACTAGCATGCAGACAGCAAGCCCCCATTCCAGAATATGCCCCAGAGTAATACCCAGTCCCGAAAGGGCCTAAGCTCCACTGCATATAGAGATCCCCATAGACACTGGCAAAACCATTTGTTACGAAATCAAAGATGAAGCAAGATTTTGTTCCAAATTTGCAACAATTTTTTGCCAGTGATACTTTTGCTTATTGGTAGTAGCAGTAAAAACAACAAATTCCAATGAGCATCCTAAAGTATGTATCACAGTCGAAAACAAGAGATGTTGGAGTGGCAATTTTTGTGCTTCTAGATATTAGGGAAATGATAGAGGAAGTGATTCAAATCTTTCCGCCTTATGCAAAACTGTACCCCCATGATGGGGGGCTGCAGTGCCTTAAGCGGAGGGAAGCTCAGTCCTAACCTAGAGGAGAGATGCATTTTACCCCCTTACATTCTTAGAAGCGGGGAAATAAAAGTTCCCCAGCTCCGAAGATTCAGAATGGGGGTCTTGTTTGTAATGCCAAAAATTGCTCAGAAGTCATCCAGGAACAGTGATAGGTAAGTGGCTTGCACAGTCTCTGTGTACCTGGTGGCAGTACAGGCTCTGGAAGACAACTAGTACCCTCAGAGCCCAGTGTCCCATTCTGTGAGAAGATGCCTCTGGGGACACACTCTGGCCCTCAAGCACCCTGGGTAGCACTGTTGGTATGTGAGTGCCTTGTCCCCTGAGCCTCCCTGCAGCACTTTCTGACAGCTGTGTGGACACAACCCAACATCCTGATAAAGATTGTAATTGCCCTTTTCCTGGCCATTAGATTCAATTCTCTTTAATTATCACCCAAGGGCCAACAAAGTTTAGCTTCCTGCTTTATGGGGAGATACTTAAAACTGCAGTGATTTCTTCGAAGAGTGATCTCCTCTGCTGATTCTGATGTGTGGAACTTGAGTCAAATGCAAATTCTCTTTTGAATGTCAAAGGATGGTATCTTAACTAAAGTACCTGCCATGATTATGCTGATGTAGTTCCTCACCTGATTACAACATTATGATTATACTTGAACTATTGGTTGCTTCAGACTGTCTCTAGAAGCATGCTAGTAGTGGTATATCAAACCACGCAGGTGTACAGAGAGCATGTCTTTGTGGTCTGATGTACCATGGGGGACTCATTTTGGTGTTGCAACATGGAATGGCACCAAAATGGAGGTCCTAGGAACTCAGTGATTTTGTTCCTAGCCTTCAGATCCCCCCTGCGCCAGCTCCAAAGGTGGTGCAGGCTTCAGACCTGATGTGGGATCTGTTGTGGGACACTATCCCGGTGCTGAGATGGGTTGCTAATCCTGGGATGGGGCAGCCCACTCTGACCCAGGATAATGGGTGTAATTGCAGAAGCAGTCTTGATTTTTAGTTTCTAGGGTAACTATAGCTGACAGCTCCTTCTTTATTGCTAATCATGGCTAATACCAACGTGGAGGTTGTGAAAAAGCATGTGCAAGAAAAAGGAGCATCTTGGAGCCTAAAATTGCTCTCAGTGACCAGGCATGTTTTGGTGAACCAGGCAACTTGATATCCGGGGTGAACCTCATAAGTGGTGGAATGAAGTATGAAATGTATTTCTTTTCCTCGTGTCTTAAAACAGTGTTACTTGCCACAGTAATCTTGAATATTCTGTTTATGTTTTGCATACTATTTCCCTGTTTCCTGAAACTATTATCTAGGAACATATAAAAATTGGAGTTCCACCTTCCCCTTTCCCATTGCTGTTCCTGAGGTCTGGGAGACTCCTGGAATGATGCTTGATGTAGCAGAGAGAGTAACAGTTATGTTATTAGGGGAACAACTAAGGATGCATCTCCTTACCTTGATAAAAACTAAAAGAAGCCAGCCTTTTCTTTGACAGAAACTGGGAGTGAATAGTCCATGACCCTACAGGTACTCATCCCACAATTTCTGACTGCTGGCAATACTTATAGAAGACAGGAGTTGAATCCAACATTTGGAAGACCGCTGGTTGTACAGTGACTAATAGTGCTTTTCAGAATCTTTTCCAGCCACACTTTTGACTGAAGCCTTTTGAAGTAAGTATAGCATTATTGGATCCAAGAAAAGTGACAGGTTGATTTCTGGTACAATCAAAGCTGGTTACAAGGGAGATTAGCTTTGTATCCTGTTTGCATCACTTAACTGATCATCAGATGTGAGGCCACTTTGTAAACACTGACAGGGTGGAATAGATCAAGCAGGTTTTTGTTGTTGTTGGATACGGCTAAGTTGTGACCAAATCCTAGCTGACCTCATGGGCACTTTGTCAAATCACTGGGACTAGAATATTTAAAAGAAAAAGAAGAATGCAAATGGAAATGTGTTCTCATATCTGAAGATGTGGTTAGCAGTGCAGAACAGAAGTATTGGAAATACATATATGAAAGAAGGCTTTAAACCAAAGTAGAAGCAGCACCAATCAACTGGCCCATTTCCCATGATTTTAAAAAAAGATCTTAGGGTGATATTTAAGTAATGCAGAAGATGAGACTACTATATTTTAAGACTGTTGAAGAGTTTTCAGTGCATTCTCATACTTTAATTAACCCTTGCATTACAAGCATTAGGAATTGCATCTAATAATCAAGGCAGTAAATGGGATACTAAGGGAAAATTGTAATAAATATTCCCTCTTCCCTTGAACTTAAGTACAAGTCTGAGCTTTCAAGATAGCTGAAATACAGTAGAGCATGTGTTAAGAGCTTTAAAGATTTATGGGCTACATGACATCAGACTGACAACATTTGCCTGTTTATAAAGATCTGAAGAATAAATGCAACATCAAATTTTGCTTTTGTTCTAGAAAGGTTTTGAAGCAATAAATCTCTTTTATTATGCTGTAAATTTAATTCAGAATTAAATAATGTTGCCTTTTATTTCGATGCTTTTGTCTTGATTCATCACCAGGAGGTAATGCAAATATATCTCCACTGGAGATCCCTGCACAATACATAATTGGGTAGTAATGCTTTCTAAAATCCTATGATCCAAAAGAGCATTCCATCTATTAGTAATAATAAATGCCTCGTAATTCTTCCAGTTCTTAGAAGTTACTAAATGGGCTACTCAAAGCAAAGCTTTGGGTGACTTGAATGCTTAGCATCACCTGAAAATAACACAAGCAGGGCTATTTCAGGAGTTAATTTGACCTTGACTTTTAGTATAGCACTTATTTCATCAGTAATCATTTTTTCCCAAAGGGTGTGTTTTTAAACATAACCACCATAAATGAACAAAAGAACCAATCTCATTCAGATAATGCCAGCATTTTGTAGAATATTTTTATAATATAGAAGAGTTGAATAGGAGTCCAGTACCAATTATGCAGCAGTTTTAATCTCATTGCTTTTATTCTTGTTACAGCAATATGATGTACCAATTTTAAAAGCTGTGCCTGCTTTGACTTTTATATAGGGGTGGCCAGATCTACTTTCCAAGACTGGTGAAAGCCACCTAACTGCTTATATTTAACTCTGATCAAAATTAAATACATTTGTGAAGCCAAGTCAGCATCCAGCATCTATGGCCCTTTCTGCACTTGGCCTTATTCTGGAATATATCTCGGTATAGGAGAGTTCTGTCGAAATGCTAGTGCACACTATGGCCGACCCTAGGCAAGGCCTGCCAGAGTCTGCATTACCATGCAGACAACAATCCCCTTTCCAGAGATACATTCCAGAATAAGACCAAGTGCAGAAAGGCCCTATAAGAGCTTCTCCTAGTAAGAAAGGTCTAGGCATAGCTTTTTTAATACCAGGAGGAGAGAACCACCTTGCTTCTTAAGAATTAATGATAGCACCCAAGCTGGATCCAGCCACCATCCAAATATCGCAGTATAATCCAAAGAAAAGTCCCTCCAGAATAATCGCTTGCTGAACAGACAGTGCAGGGCTGATGTTCTCGGTGCCTGATAGTGACACACACATCTGGGTATTTTGATGGCATGAAATAGCTGGAAGTGCATGACCACCACTACTGTGCATATGCAGCTATTTAATTTTTTGCCCTCTGCACATAGACAGTAACCATCGCAAAGACGGCAACTCCATCCACAAGTTTCACGAAAACCCACAACCAGAGTTAGGTTTTCCCAGAATAGTTTATAGTGGGATGTAGCAGGGATGTAGTGAGCTATGGTGGAGTTGCCATAGATACATGTGCCAATGCCACCATAACTCAGACATAACTGCAGTATATATCCCCCATTTGGATGGGACCCAAATGATTCAGGGATTTTCAAAGATCCTGAGCCGTCTTTGTCTGCAGGCTGTTGGCCTATTCACTGGCAACCTCACATGTAGATTATTGTGCTGCCACTCTGTATGGGGCTTCTCTTGCTGAGTGGGCACCTTGCAGTGTACCACTGTGTTTAAAGAGCTGCCTTGGTTGCCCGTTAGCTACCAGGTCAGTTTCAAAGTTTTATCTTTGGCATACAAGGCCCTGAACAACTGGGGACCAGCTTACTTAGCTGACTAAGTATAGACCTGTGGGATCATTAAGATCTTCAAGGAGTGCTTGCTGCAGATACCGCAAATTGCTGAATGTAATCTTATGACTCCCCAAGGATGGGCCTTCTCTGTTGTGGTGCCTATGCTCTGGAAGAGTCTCCTTTCTGATATTCATAGGATGCCAAATGGTTTTTTGGTGCTGACTGAGGATCCACCTTTTTTGTCAGGCCTTTCCTATAGCAAATATTTCCATACATTTTGCTTAGCACATACAGGTGTGTCAGGAAACAAAATGAAAATGGCCACCTTAGTGTGTCTTCACAATCTGTCTGAGTAAGTCCTCTCCCTAAGGCAGCCAACCTACACAGTAGAGCAGTAGAGGGGAATGAGAAGGAACAGTCTATTCATGACTCTCCAGCCCAGTTGCTAAAGCCTCTGGGCACAACAGCCTACTTTTGTTTGACAGGCGTTGTTTCTAGCCCATCAGCACCCCAGATGTGCAAAATGTTGGTGGTGTTCTGGAAAGCAGCTCTTGTTGCTTTGCAGAGCAAGGAACTGATCAGCTGTTTTTGTAGATCTGCACATTTTGCTGAAGAACAGCATTGTTTGTATCTGGTTTAAAAGGCTGTGTATGTGTGCACACCCCAAAACCAGACCATTTGGAAAAGATACTCTGACAGGCAGATTCTGCTCAAAGTTTTCTTAAGAAGACACACTTGCAGAGCCGGTGGCTTCATTCCCCTGTCAGATGCAGAAAAATAAATCTTGTTAGTATTTAGGCGGACTTGTTGTATCAACCAGGTGTTCCTGCCAATATTACCCTCCCTAAGGTGGCTGTGGCAGGTGTGCCTTGCCTGTAAACTTAACACCACAGCTGGGCCTGCACAAACAGGTGCATAGCAGCCACATTACCAAACCTGGAGAACTGAGCTAAGAGGGGGAAAGCCTCTTGTTTCCACAAGGCCTGTTCCAACATGTCATTTTCATGCTTTGCAGTGATTGCTCATGAGCAAGTTTACCTCCAGGAGATAAGTGAACAGTAAAGAGGCTATTAGTCTTCAGTTTAGATAGGAGGATTTGATTAAGGAAATGGCTTTTGCATAGCTTAGTATCATAAGCGCTAACTCCCCTGGGATAATATGGGTGGAAAGAGCATAGCCTTTTTATCCTTAATTGCTTCCTCTGGAATACACTCATGGTCTGGTCAATACCTGGAAAATAATGCATTTCCCTGTAGTAAAATGAGAGTAGAAGCATTAGGGATCATTTGTCTGTTCCTGCTGGAAAAGGCATGTTGATCGCTCTGTTTCCCTGCCCAGTACAAACTAGACAGTATGCCTGCCTGCCTGCCTGCCTACTGGAGACTGATAATACTTGCTGGTCATAATTATTAGGATCTGGAAATGTAATTATCAGAAATAATTTGGCGGAAATGTAATTATCAGAAATAATTTGGCTATTAAGTAAAAAAGCTAAAACTCTTACAAACTCTTAATGCTATCCACATAATGGCTGTTATGGCACAAATATAGGCTCTATAGGTTGGGTTCTCAAATTAGAAAAAAAAAACAGGAGTCATTTGAGTAGACATGTAAATAACATGGAATATATTTAAAATAGAGTAATAGCATCCATTTTGTTCCAACAACATTATTTCTCACAATATAATATGCACGGGTACAGAAGATGCACCCAATCGATATCAAAGAAGCTGTAAGGAAACCATTGCTGTTCCATGTTAATCCTGAGCACTGTTATGAATACACAATATTATTTATTAACTTGTACCATTTGTATCCCATCCTTTGCTTTCCCCACCCTTTTCACTCGAGCTCATTGTGCACCTCTTGGCAGATGCGGAGACCACAATGGAGTTGTGCTAGTTCTACAACAGCCCTGCCCTCTACCATGCTTACTTTATGCTTAGTTCTTGTCAACTTCTAGACAAAGACCAAAGAGGATCTATCAGACTGAAGGATCAGTTTGTATAGTAGTAAGCATAAATGATAGGGCATCTCCTCCCTTCTGTGCTACTAATGGCCTGGTGTTCTCCCACTTGCCTGCCCTGCTGCATTGCTATTGGGAGGGGCTGCAATGGCAATCATCCCTCATAACTGACGAGGACTGGGTACATGTCTGTCTGTCTAAAGGGAGGAGTAGAGGACCAACTGTACTTAAGAGTTGTCAACAGATGGATTAACAGAGAAACATAATCCCTTTAAGCAAGTTAGTTGACTCACAATAGTACAAATAAACTACTTTCAATGTATTCTTTAAGAACATGAGAACAATAAGAGGAACCCTGCTGGATTAGACCATAGCCCATCTAGCTGAGCATCCTGTCTCATACAATGGCCCACCACTTGCTTCTGGACGTTCTCAAGCAGAAGATTAATGTGGATTTTAGTTTGTTTCTTTAATGAAAAACTAAGACATGATCAAAGCTGTATGCAAAATTATGACATCCAGCCCCATGAGTCCAGAAAAACTGGAATTTTCTCAACAGCAGGTAAGAACCATATGATAGCCTAAATTGCTTGGTGAAGAGATGGGATAGATACAAAATGAGTCCAGCCATTGATGATTGTGAATCTATGACTGTATTTGCACACATTAAAAACAAACGAACAGGTAAAAGGGGGCTTAGAGATGGTAGCATATAGACAGTAGTTGGTAACCATGGAATATGAAGAGAAGTTTCTGGTTAAAAATCAGAAAATTTGTGGTGGAAGTGCATTTTATGGCCTGTAATGTGGATTAAAAGCACTAGCATGTAGATTCTACCTTTAAGCTCCTTTTAAGCCCCTTTATTTACTACGTGCAAAAGCACAACACAGATTTTTATTCTGTTCTGCCACCCTTGCTACACTAAGATTAGACATGCTTAAAGGAGCTCCCCCTGGGACAATTGGCGTTGGGGACACCAGTCATTTTACCTCTGCATGCAAACACTCTGAAATGTTCTAGTAAGAAACAGCACAGTTTTGGAGCACCGCCTGAGAGGATATGTAAAGAAGAAGCCACCTTCTCTCTCTCTCTCTCTCTCTGTATTTTTGCCTTCATCTCCTCAGTCCTGCTATATTTGTGTTACTCTCATGTTACTTGTATTCACACTCATTCTTTGCTCCACTTTTCTTGGTTTTTCTCTTCATCTAAGCAAACCAGGCGACTAATCAGGGCTATACAGATAGACAGGAAAGATCCTTGTAGTCAGGAATAGTGGTGGATCTGAATAACTGGTACTACAACTGTACTACCACGAGCAGATGTGAAACAAGCCACATATCAAATGGATGAGGCTTTCCCATTTATTTTAAAAAATGAAGCTGGCAATTATTTTCAAATGATCATGCAGAATGATTTGCATGTTCATGCACTTTCTGGACCTACCTCCTTGATTTAACCTTTTGTGCCATCTTCCAGGTTAGAACCTACTTATTTATCTACAATATTTTGCTATATTTTCTGTTATTGATTTAAACATCCTGGATTTTTTTTTTAAATTTATGGCAGAATGTACGTACAAATGGAGAAAGAAAAAGTCTTCGTATTCTTCCAGACAGAAAACAGGAATTGCTGGGAAAGAAGTAGGAGGCAAAATACTGTTGTGAGCACATCTTCTTGGCCTCCAGCCACTGCAAAGCAAAATTAGCTAGCAATCATCTGGGGAAATACTTCTCTGTGTGACTTGAATACTTCTAAAGAAGACGAAAAACTAGCAAAGCAAAACTTTTAATAGGCTGGGACTCTCTTCAAGAAAAGAAGGTAGATTAGAATGGGCAGCAGTGGAATATGAAGAGAAATTTCTGGTTCATTTAATTCAGTTGCATTTTGACGCTGTTAAAAGTGTCTGTGGTTGTTAGGTTGGGGGTAATTAGACATCCAAAATGGGCGCCCTTGGTTACTCATCAAAAGCACTCAGATGAGAAAAAGCCACCTTTTAGATCATGACTTTTTTTTCCCCCTGAAAAGCTTTTTGTTCTTATATTTCACAAAAAGAGAAAGAAAACATTAAATGGATGAGGACAACAGATAGATCATAACTATCCCTAGTAGAAACAGGGGAAGGGAAGAATGCCTCAAACTAATTGATCAATGAACACTAACATAAGCAGCCATTTGGGGGGACGGGGGAATAAAATTTTTACAGTAATTAGCTGACTGGCATTTTCCTTGTAATTCTTTTGTTACAAACTGTGGAGGTTAATTAATTAATTAAATCTATCTATCGGCTCACCCCCATGGGCTCCGTTTATTGCAGTGCTGAATCGGGTCATCCCCAATGCGCATTGTAGTTCAAACTACCACGTCCCCAAGCAATTGAGGAGAGCGTGGGTTCAAGCTGAATCTGCCTGTCCCCATGAAAACTGCAGTAAACCCCTGCATCGGGGAACCGCATCCTTTTTTCTCCATGCCCTCCGCCTCATAGGAAGCCTGCCTGACGTCATCATGCCCTGTCCTGCCTGCTGCAGTGATGGCAGGGGAAACCCCTCCCAGTTGCACCTCCAAACACACCACACACAGCTTAGATCAGATAGAAAATGATAAAAGGGGGCCATAATAGGAAGAGAATGTGGCTCATTGCTTGAAGCGGTGGCTCAGTGCTTCAATCACTTTAGTGGAGGTGCACACCTCTCCTTGACAGTAGGCATACCTCCTCCTGACAGCAGCTTCTTCTGATCTTTTCAGCTGAGTCCAGGGAAGCCACGGGCGCTTCGCCCATTAAGGCAAAGCAGTGCTTGTGCGCTAAATCAAGCCCTTTACCCACATGTGCCTTGCCAATTGGGCAATCAGGGAAGGGAGGTGTCATGCTTGTAGCCAGAGAGACACTCGGAGAGCCATTTGACACCCTCATCCCTTCTCTTTCAGCCAAATTTCTTTGAAGAAATCCCCCAAGCAGTTGCGATCACAGCGCGCATGGCAGGGACATCGAGCACAGGTGAAACCCCGCCCGCTAATGCTGCAATCGCCAATCTCCGCCCCCAATAACACGGGAGCATACCCATGCCTCCAGGATAATGTGTTATTGTCTCCTAATTTGCGATGAAAAGAGTTGGAAGGGGGGTTGCCGCAGATTTGTGCAATTTGTCACACATGTACCCTGGCTTAGAGGTTTTGCTTGGAGATGCTCCAAGGTGAACTCAGGTTCACTACAGAGTATATTCAGCATGGGAAGAGCTCTATCATCCATCCGTCCGTCTGTCTGTCTGTCTGTATATTTTCATAATTGTAGTGTTCTGGGTGGCTTGTTTAGATAAAATCTACAAATAAATAAATAAAACCAACTGATCAGAATAAACTGCATTCGTTCAGTGGTGTCAACAGAGTTCAAGAAATGCTGCCATAAATGACTAGTTGCCTCTGCAGGAAAAAAGAGAGTGGGTGGGAGAGCAATGCTCTCGGAGCCTCTAATAAAATGCCCACAACCAGCTTCAATAGCCATGGTCACACCATCACTTAACTCTTTTTCAGTCTATCTTCGGGTCTGGCTGCTCACACCTTTTCATTTTTATCTGTTTTATTTGTGGACTTTCCAGCCTCCATTTGGGCTTTCCTGAATGGAAAGTCTACAAATAAAATAGATAGAAAAGGTGGGAGCAATCAGACATGAAAGTTGGACTGAAGAAGGTTTAAAGTGAAGGTGTGACCGCAGCTTGTAAGTCCACAATATGATGCACCTAGAAACAAACACTCATTGGATTCCATGCAACAAAAAGCATCTCTGCAGAATATGTGTATTCTGCCTATTGGATGTAAGCCCTCACGTTTTGCTGAGGTTTCCTCACAGTAGAAACTGAAGTATAACTATCCCCTAAGCCAGTGTTTCCCAAAGTGTGGTACGCGTACCCCCAGGGGTACGGGAAGAGTTTGGTGGGGGTACGTGTTGCACGTGGGAATATCCACTGCACCGTGCTTAGCTGCACCCACAGAACAAGGAAAGAAATAGACACGTATCACACTTTTTACACAGGAACTGGGGCCATCGTACATCGTATCGCAACTCATTATAGCGGGAACTTCTGCGCATCCTTTGCGCAGCTCAGGTTCGGCCATTTTTAAACTGTGGGAACGTTAACAGTTGATGTTGAGCCGCGGAGCTGTTTAAACACTGGAGAATTGCAGTGTTATCTAACGGTCTTGTGAGGTGTGACACGGCGTGAATATACTGTACTTCGTTGTGTATGTACCAAAAAAAATAAAAAAATAAATATATTTTGATTTTTATTAAAGGATATGTTTTTTATGAGGCGTACTCAGCATTACGAAAATTATAGAAGGGGTACACATATGTCAAAAGTTTGGGAAACACTGCCCTAAGCCTCAGGCCACAAAAGATTTTTCATTCCCAGATGCCTGTATCTATGTTTATGGCATATGTGAACAGTCAGTTATTATTGTGATAGCAAGCATGGCCTCTCTTGATTCTTAACAAATTCCTCTATCCTTTCCTGATGCCGTGAAGATTAGATTTTAATTCTGAATTATTTTGCCGAAGGGTAAATCTCTTCCTTAGAACACATTTTCTCCGGTGTCTGGTATCACTGGAAACTGTGCATTCATGTTTGCCTCCCCCAAATTTCCATCCGCTGTTTTAAACCCACCCTGAGACCTACGAGTATAGGGCGGTATATAAATATAAATAATAAATAAATAAATCTGGAACACAAAATGTAGTCAGCAGAGGGAAACAAGAGAAATGGCACACCATATGATGCAGTGGACCTTCTTCCTTTACATGCCAGCAAACAAGTCTTGGCACTAGATGGTGCTCTCACCTACTTCTAAAACAGCAACGAGGGACAAGAAATGAAAGAGAATGGATGCTCCCCACAACCGTCACCTTAGTTTTTCTGATATGTTTGCAAATTATAAAGCAAGGATGGCCTGAAAGTAACCAAAATAAGAATGTGGTTTTCAAAATGGGATGTAGAGAGAAGGATGCCTATCATAAAAGAACAGAAATGCTTAGCTTCTGCTTAGCTGTTAGGAAACTCCCCAAGATGGTAGCTTAAAACATTCAAAAATGAATGAACTTGGAAGTTATGTTAGAACAAGTGGCAGGAAAGGTACCGAATAGCAGCCATTATAAAAGCTGTTCAGACAGCATGAGGATATGCCAGTTTTTTGTTTTATGTTTTCAGCTGGCGTTTCCCTTTACTCATGCAAAAAAGGATGGCAGATTGGCTTGAGGGGAAGGGGGGTGCTTTATGCCTATTTCTGCACATGGCCTGATCAGTGTGGTGGTATGGTGGTATCCCTGGGCCCAGCAGAGCGAAGAAAGCACCAGCCTTTTAAAGAAAGGATGGGAATGCCCATACTTTGGCTGCATCTAAGCGTCAGTAACTTATTCTGCTGTATTTGGATATCCCAGAATAAATCATGGATATTCTGGAATACCAAATATAGCAGAATAAGTAATCAGCATCTGGATGCAGCCTCACATCTGGGGTGATTTTGCACTTCCCTTCCCATCCACTGGATGGGAAAGGAGTGTGATTAACCAACGTCGACTAGTGCTTGCAGATGGAGCACTAGTCACTAACAGACTAAGCCCCGCTCCATTGGTCACTCACTCAATGGCTGGGCCTCTTCTGGGCACCACGATTTTGGTTGCGGCGCCCTTTGTAACTGCGCCATCGCCAGGATGATGATGAAGCTCTGTGCAA
The DNA here is from genome assembly GCA_023333525.1 of Aspidoscelis tigris stejnegeri. Lineage (NCBI taxonomy): Eukaryota > Metazoa > Chordata > Lepidosauria > Squamata > Teiidae > Aspidoscelis > Aspidoscelis tigris. The sequence continues at coordinate 75,721,873 of JALMGA010000005.1, read as the reverse complement.
GTGCAGTTGAATCTATGGTCATCTGAGGTGCTGGCATTCTTGCATGGCACCTCATACAACCCTGGTTCAAACGGCCACTGCCAGGACACTCCAGGTAAGCTTAGGGTTAAGGTGAGTAAATGTGTGGAGCAGAATTTCATGCCCCACACCTAATCAACAGTTAGTGAACTTCTGGGAAGGCAGGGCACGCTCAGAGGCTGTAACAGCCTCCTTGGAGTGCAGATGCCCTTCCCCAGAAGTTCACTAATGGTTGACTAGCGGCCTCTGGTCTTTTGAAGGGAAGACCAACAGCATAGCATTGGGACATAGCATTGGGACTGTCTGCCAGCCCTGGCCCTTATACAACCAGATGCCAGGTTTTGTGTGTGTGTTTTTAAAAGAACGCATCTGGCACTTCATGTAATGCTTTGTTTCTTTGAGAAAACAGACAAGCTACAAGACTGTGAGTTAATGTAGAGCTAGTATACGGCAAGCAGTTTAGTAGTATGCAGTCTCAGACGATATAAGACCCTCCTATCTTTGGATTAATTAATCCAAAATCTGGAGGAGTCTTCTATTGCCTGAGACTACATACAACTAAACTAAATTTATTAGTTTATTACTTATTAAACAAACCAAATTATTTAATTAATTACTTAAATAAATAAATAAAGATTATGCTTCCACCCTGGCACACCCTATGCCATCCACCCATGTTTTTAAGTGAGAGTTGCTTAGCTTGTGTTACAGGAGCCCAGGGGCTGGATGCCTTCCAATTTCAGTTTAGGATTTATTTGTGCAACTTGTATGTACATTAGAAAACAGGGATCAAGTTAAGGAGCCATTTTTCATTATGTGTTGCCAATATAAGGTAATATCAAGGTCTGGCTCATTTTCTGGTTCTGCTGGGTTACTGTTAAAGCCTGTCTGCATAAACCAGGAAGCTGAAACATAGAATGGGGTGAAGTTTCCCATTAGGCAACCAACATGGATCTAAACTGTATTATTATTGATGGAAACATAACAATATGACACAATACCAGACATGTTGGCATTGATATTTCATAGTGCATCGGGATCTTCCCTAGATCCTAAGAAAATATAAAAATGAACATACTAAAAACAATAACAGTGTCTGAAAGAGGGGAATAAAAGCTTCTTCCTTAATAAAAAATCATGGTATTTTTTTAAAAAAACATTTGTATTTAATGTTCAATATACTTAGAATTTGTAAAGGGTTGCTGGCCAAGATTATGTCCAATTGCAAAACTTTAAAGACTTTATTGAATGTTATAAAGGGCAACAGCATTTGACTACGGAATGCTTTTCCATATGTTGGTCTATCAATCAATTTTTAATTTTTTTAAAAAAAATTCTTTCATTTTGTGCCATTAGTTACAATAACACTGGAAGCTCCACCCTAAATAATTTATTTCCACCTTTGTATTCACCTCGAAATATTTCTAAGCTTCTGTCATAATGAATTTGTTTCTTAGCCAAGATATATACGTTTATTTTGGCTTGTTTATTTTTTTTCTTTCCCTATATTCACTGATCATTCTTGGCATGGCTGCATCATGCTGACTGACTCATTCATCAGTATTGTGAAGTTGCTTCCTTTCTGTCCTTCTGTGAACTTCCTTGCACTTTACCAGTAGATTTTGTCCTTAGGCATGATTACAATACTTCCCAAAATTTATTTCACAAAGCAAAGGCATTCTCAAGAACTGGTGTGTGTGTGTGTCCAGACTCAGGAAAACTGCGAATCGGCAGTGCATTATGGTGCCGCAACTTTGAATTTACTTACTGAGGAACAATCAACACTCGCTCCACAGTATCAGGTAGATTCAAATGTCTTCTGCTTGAGATGTTCATAAGCAACTGGTGGGCCACTCTGTGGGACAGGATGCTGGACTACATGGGCTTTGGCCCAATCCAGCAAGTTTCCTCTTATGTTCTTATGTTGTTGGTGTAAGATGGTCTCTATATAAAATACAGGATAACAAGTGTCATGGTTACTTGTCAGACATCTTGTTTCAAAGCATGTTAGAGAAGGATCAAAGAGGCTCTGTGCACTTCTGGCAGATGGAGCATAATCCAGATTTGGGGTGGTGATCTGGATCATCAGTAGACGAGACCTCAATATCAAGGTCTACTATTGGGCCAGCTGGGCTTAATCCAAAATATGGAAGAGACTAACTGGCTGTTTGAGAATCTGTGGAGGTTGGGCAACTGTTTGTCTTGTCATTAATCTTTGGTTGACTTCCCTTTGCTTGCTCTGATCTTTAGGTCTGGAGGAAAGTCATTCTTATTCATCCTACATTAACTTTTTTCTTAGGCTGCCTCCACATGGAGGTAAAAAGGGCATTGGAGGGGTGGGAGCTTGGAACCCATTCCCATGGTGGGAGGTGTGTTCTTTGAAGGTCCTTGCTTCTTGCTCTTGCTGGCTTCAAGGGACATTTTCCCAAGTCAGCCATTTTCTGCACATGGTTTAATGGGCTGGGATTTCAGTATCCATGTCAGCAGTAGAGGTACCCAAAGATGGCAAGTACCTTCCTTACAAAGCAGGTTATACCACTCTGCAAAAGGGCGGTTCTGAGGGTAGATTCCACTCTCAGCAATAAACTATGAACTCCAGAGTACATCACCCTATGGACACCTCATGCTTCAGGCTCCTGCTAAGCACTGATTGATTGACTGATTGATATTGATTGATTGGTTGGTTGGTTGGTTGTGCTGATTCTTCTGTAAATGGATTGCTTGGGAGTCAGTATTCCTTAGCCAAGCTTCTTTTGCTTCCATGCTACTGTGCAGAGAAAGGGTGTGAGCCATTGAACTGAATAGGAGTTGCTTCCTTGCTACCTCTGCAAAGATAGCAGGAGGAAGGCTGTCATGTCCAAGGTGGGGACGGACAAAGCTGCCCAACAACAGGAGGATGAAGGCCTGGGGAATGGGAAGAGTGGTTGAGACAAAGTTATGACTAGTGCCAAACTGAGGTAGGTGTTTGTTGGGCTCAGCACTTGTGTGCCCCCTTCCAGGATCACCTTGGGCAGCAAACCCCAAGAGGCAGTTGATCCCAAAGTGACAGTGATGAAGAAAACCCCACAGGCCAGGTGTAGCTGACCACCAAGCCAGACCCTGGCTAGATAGGGGCTTCTAGAAAGCTTCACCAGTGTGACTGTCCTCCTGAGTTTCTGTGTGGGCAGGAAGACATCACCACGCATGAGAGGAGGCTGGCTTGCAGGTCCAGGCTGACTGCCACCACTACCACCCTGTCCTCCTCTGAAAGCAGAGTTTGGTGCTTGTACCCCACCAGCCTGGCATGGTCATGCCCTGGCACACAAAATTTGCTTGAACACCACTCCATTTCTGGCTCACCTGACTATAGCATGTTTGCCCCAGGACTGTGAAGTGAACAGAGCTAGGCATTGGTGGATGGGGTTGCTAATGCACAGTGAAGCTGGCAAGTGGGAGGAGGAAGGGCAGATGATATGTCACAAGAAGAAGAAATGTGTAACTGCACATTTTTCTACTGACTGCTGTGGAGCTTGGAAGCCAGCCTCTTCCCCCTAACCTTATTCAGCTGGGCTGGATCCAGTGATCAACCACAGCCAACCAGCAAGATATTTTTTACCACTTACCACACCTGGGGATGCCACTGTGGTCACCACCTTCCTCGGCTTGCTGCCCAAGGCAATCCTGGAGTAAGGCACTACTCCCTACTCTGCCTTATCTGTCCTTCCCTTGCCCAAGGCTCCCATCCTCCTGTTGTTGGGCAGGTTTGGCGACCTTCAACTGATCTCAGCCAGCCTCACCTTGGAGAGGGCAACTCTGGCACAGCTGTCTTCATATAGGTAGCAAAAGAGCATACCTTCATCTGGTTCAATGACTCACACCCATTCCATGTACAGCCTGTAGAAAAGTGCACTTCCAAATATCTTGGCTGTAATAAAAAATGGGAGAAGAAGAAGGTGGTGGCATGGGACAGGGATGGACTGGGGAACCTATCTGGAATGCCCATAATATAAGGTATTAATTAGCCAGGGAGGGAAATGGGAGTCTCTCCTCTGCCCACCCAGAAAAGCACCAGTACTGCCCCCAAATAGTCATCTTGCAAATATAACTGGATTACAGCACAAAAATTGTCTCAGTGCTGGGATAATCTGAATAGTGAACCAAACAGACTGGGAGAGCATAACACAGATAAAAACTGAAAGAACTTTTTAGAGCATGGTTCCTTGGACCCTGGTGCCATGCTTCTTCTAACCTGAGGCATTATACCACTGCCTCCCCCCCCCCCCCCAGCTTCACTAGCCTCTGTGGAGTTTTATTCAGCTTAAACTACTCAGAAGATTAGATTTCTTTCTCTGTGTTCAGTAATAAATATAAGCTGCCTCCTGTCACTGTTCTAAGAGGCACTTTGTATCCAGGCCCATTAGCAAGGCAACCAGTCTGAGGCACAATGTTGAAAAAAAATACTTGTTATTAATACACGCTAACCAGTTTCAACTTATGAACTTTCTCCATGTATACAAAGACCCTAAAATCAGTTTCACTGCTCCCTTTCAGGATCCCACACCTTAATTCACTCCTTAAGGCTGTACCTAGGGAACCAGTCCTTATCCTAATCTACCCCCCTTCAGTTGTTAAGATAATGAACACTGTCATAAGATAACTGTCATTCTGCTCCCACTATTTAAACCTTCTCCCCCCCCCCCCGCTGTTTACCTTCTCTGATTGGCCAGGCTGCTAGAGCTCTCTCGCCCCCCCTTCTTTCTTTGGGCCTGTAAGCTCCGCCCCTCGCAGGCTTGCATTCTCAACTAAGGGTGTTTTCCCACTGTCACTAAAAGTACCCATTAAGTACCAATTAATGGGTACGAAATGGCATTAATGGGTACTTAATGGGTACTTCTAGTGACAGTGGAAAAACACCCTAAATTTACTCTACAATACTTACCAAACTTACCCACTGTTACTTACTCTACACTGTTACTTACTCTACTCAAAATTTACTCTACCAAACTTACCTACTGTTTCAGCTTAACAGTCGCAACAGGGAGTGCCTGAAACAAGAAATGTGACGACAGCCTAAATTTGAAGGCTTTCCCCAGCCTTGTACACAAGGAACCCTGTTACTTGTGGTTCCCCCCATTGGCCCGTCTTGATTTATTCACAATTGGATGGATGAGGCTATTTGCCCATAAGTGCTGGCATAAAGACTAATTTGGGGGAGTGTCTTTATGTATGTGTTCATATAAAACTTTGGATCAAACATTTGCAAGTGCTTTCCACAATGGAAATTGAAGGGTTGCCTCCGCATCTGTAGTACCTGTTTATGGAGATTTTGAAGAGTTACAGAGCCTTCCAGCCACATTTCAGATACTCTTTATCTCAGATATATGTTTCATCTTCTTTTAATCAAACAAAAAGGAATAAAAGTATTTGTTTCTTCTGTTTTGTGTTAAGACTCTTCAACTAGGACTTCTGTCTCCCTTCCTTGTATCATTTATATTCATAAGATGGTTGGGGAAGTTCTGTTGACAGATCTATGTCCAGAAGCATCTTCTTGTGAAGGAAATCATTTCAGAATCACAAGGCCAGAGAAGATGTTCTGAATTCACTAAGCAATCCTTGCCAAGGGGTGGGGACAGATAAAGTTATTTGTGTTATGGGAAGGGGGTGTTGTGAAAACCTTCAGCTATTGGGTAACTGTACCCTTAAGGCACTTTAGGTTGAGTAACTGTGGGATATGCTGGGATATGTTCCTCAAGGATGAAGAGCAAGTTATTTTCTGGCTGAGAGAAGCCAAATGAAGGAGGGCCCTTTCTTCTCATCCCTGAACTATTGAGTTTGTGGAGAGACTTTTTGGGAAGTTGTATTTCTCCCCAGTCAGCTGCAGGTCAAATTCGGGATGGGAGTTATGACACATCTTCTTTTCCTGACACATTTGTTTTCCACACTTTATCATCTGAAAGGCTCTTGAGGCAGATTAGATTGTGAGAAAAGCCATTGGGATTTTGAAATGAACCTGGGTAAGAACCAGGTACACATTACGGTGAAAATACTCAGTACCCAAACCTGTGTTTCCCTCCATGTTCACCTAAAATGAATGACTTTTAGTACAGAGCTGATACGTAGTATACAATCTAGATTATTTTGTGTTCCAGGTACCACACTCATTCCTAGGCTATATCCAGGTGTTGAATATTCTGGGTATTCTAACCACACTTTATTCTGGAATATCCAAACATAGAATAAGTAACCGACATCTGGATGCAGCCGTAATGTTCAGTTGCCCACAACTTTTCATCCTTCCTGCTCTAATCCTGAAGTGTCAGGGTGAGTTGAAATGAAGCCAACAGAATTAATATCCAGTTCATGAAAAAACCCAATAACAACAACACCTGAAAGTGGAGGGCAATGTACTTTTCTAGCTGTAGACCATGGTAAAAGGATGTGTCCCTACCATGTGTCTGAGTGGATATAATTTTTTATTGCAATTATTGGGACATTACTAAAACATCCTGCTGCATCTGTTACCAACATTACAAAGAAATGTACAACCCTCTTCTCCCTTTCATGATCAGTGTCTTTTTTTCTTTTCTTTTAAAACCCGGAACTTATTGCCCATGTATGAAATAGCTCCATATCTCCAATTTGCCTTTTAACATCCTTAGAACCAGTGTTGAAGGGCTGACTTATGTGTTAATGCTATTTCTTGTTTTTTTGCAATTCTATTATAGTAATTTCTGTGCTAGATAATTGTTCTGTTTCTGTTTCCTGACATCAGTTTCTCTTGATTTTCATTATTTTTGAACATCATGGTTTCCAGTATAATTTAACTCCATTTTTGCATTTTCAAAAACTTCCAGTGTTAGGAGACTAAAATTTGTGCAGTGTATAGTGGTTTCTTTTCATGAGTCAATTTTATGGAGCTGAAGATATGTAATAAAAATACCTCTGGTTTAAACAGTAATGAAACCTGAATAACTAATTCTGTTTTCTTATTAATCATCTACCATAACTGGTTTGCTTTTCTACACTTCCACCATAGCTGGAAATACACGGGATTCTCATGGTTCCCCCTCCAGCATTCTGACATGAAAATTTGTATTGCTCTTAATAGTATTATTGGTGGTCTCTGCCATCTATACAGGATTTTTGTGTATTTCTTTCATTTTATACAGACTTGATCACATCAATTTCTCTTCTGCAATTCCTTCCCAATTTTGATCTGAATTTTTTTCTTTCTTTATCTCAGAAGGCCATTCACAAGTTGAAAGAACTCTTCTGGATGGCTACTTGAGGATGCAGTGCTTGTGGATAAATAGCTCCTTCTCATCACCACTACATGGTAGGCACAAAAATGTGCTCTAACTCCTATTCATTCAGATCAGTGGGATTTATGCCACTTAGCTCTAGCAATTGACATCTACTTCATGGCCCATAGGTCTACTTTAAGACCAATGTCTTGGCAAGTGCACCATCCATGATAATGGTAAAAATCCTCCAGAGTATTCAGGACTTGCTCATATTCCATAAGTCTCCAAGGCTGGACCATGTTCCCACAGCTGCAGAGAGGAGCTACCACTGCAAGGTCAAACCTTACCACTGAATGACAATGGGCTTATTACCAGCCCTACAATCAACAAACACTTGCCAACCAACTGGCAGAAACCAGACTGAAGGTATGTCCTGTTGTATGTATTGGGCCAATATATCATATTGAGACAGTAGCTCCACAGTTGTCATGTTCAAATCCTTAATACCACAGCTGAGTGAAAGGATACTCCATATTGAGCCCTATATCTTAAATAAACAGCAAAACAATACGTTTAAAAGAGATAATGATGAGACAAGAGAGAGGCTGGAGTAAGTAATTGGAACAGCAAATTGGCTATAAAATGAGATCAGCCATAGGTTTGATTCATCCACAGTTACCTGGCAATTAAAACTATTGAATAACTATTTTCAGTTATCGAGGGCTTCTGCAGTTAACCACGATGAGTGGATGGAAAGGGGGAGAGGGCTCCTGTACCTTTAAGAATTGTATAAGTGAAGGAATCTCAGCAGGTGTAACTTGTCATGCAAGCAGCACCTGCTGGGCTTCTCTCTTCTATGAATCTATTAAGGGTGTAGGAGCCCTGCCTCCAATCCATCTGGCCACCCTAGTAGCAGTAAGATACATTGCCCTGTAAGAGAATTTCATTAGCAGGCACATCTTTGAAGTCGGTGCAAAGATGGAAGCTTGCTTCCTTAAGAGCTAACCTCTTATCTAATGCTCACACTGCATTTCTGAGTGTGCTTATTTAAAATGCTGCTTACTCCCACACCAACACAAACACAGATGCAGTTGGCTCACAAGTTAAAGGTTTTTCAAAGCGGTGCTCAAGAATTTTCCTGCCAGTTGTATTTCTGACTCCTCCAGTATCTGTCCTCTTCCAAATGGGTGCATTATTCCTAATTAGAAGAAGGATTGATTTCTGTTGTACTTTTGCTGCAGCTAGTGGAAATACCATTGAATGTCTCCATTGGAGTTCTATGCTATCATGGCATTTCAGACTGGGGCACTTAGCTACATTCACTCCATTAGTAGTAGAACAGGAAGAGGAGAATGCCAGAAGGAAGATGGCGGAAAGGAAAGCATGCCTTATCTTTCTCTCTCTCCTCCACTTGTTGCTTTCAAGTAATGGCTTCTGTGTGGGATGTTGATGCCTTCAGACTATGGCAGCCTCCAGACTAGCTAGGCAAATGAGAAGTTAAAATAAAAAGCACAGTAAACTCACTGTGCAGGGAAAATTGGATATCCATACTGGAAGGCAGCTCCATAGTTTCCTCTATTGGATCTGCGTGAGTTGAGGCGGCATGTGCCGTCAGGTGGGTTGAGGCAGCCAATCAAATTTTGAGCTGACCTTTCTGGTTAGGTGGCATCTCATCTGTTTCTTGTCACCCTGCCTGCATTGATTTAAAACTTTGAATTTTCTATATACTTCACAGCAAGAGTCATTCATTCCACACTAAGGAAAATGTGCAGGCCTGATCGTATAATGTAGATCATGACGGTAGATCAATTGCTGTGTGTTATGGCTCAGTCAGGACTATGTGTTACATGCACAGTATTAAAATGGACTCAGCCTAAGTTGCACAGGTTTCAAAAGAGCCAGATCACTTAGCTGTGCAGATTGGTCCTTAGTTGTAAAAAGTAATTTGTTTTGTGCTAGAAGGTTTAGAATAAACATCTATTAAAGTGAGTGATAAAATCTATTAAGGAAGCTTCAGAACTTCAAAGAATGGTATTTCAACTCATGTGTATTATGTTTGATTTATAAAAACCAATTTTAAATATTTAAATATTTTAAATGTCATTAAATATTTATTTTAAATACCATTGTCACTCTCTCTTTTGCAGCAGTGGCAATTTAATAGAATCTTTTATTTTTGCAAGTTGGGAAAGGAAATTTGAAGATGTTGTATTATTAGAATAACCAATGTATTCCAGAAGAAATGTGATCTATGAAATAAAAAATTAGGGTGTTTTTCCACTGTCACTGAAAGTACCCATTAAGTACCCATTAATGGGTATGTAATGGCATTTTTGTACCCATTAATAGGTACTTAATGGGTACTTCTAGTGACAGTGGAAAACACTCTTAGTTGAAGAGAGGTCTTTGCTTATCTGTATTTTGGAATGAAAGTTTCTTAAATTTACAAGTTCATAAAGATGAAGATGATGTTGAATTCAGAAATAACTCTGAGAGTTCTTATAATATCTTTGGACCTCTGTTCCACATTTTTAATTCTCTCTCTCTTCATGTATGAACTTAATATCATGTGCTAAAACAATGCATTAACTATGTGTTTGAGTGTGCCTTTGTAATAATACAATGTATAAAAATGAAGAATATTCTACATAGCTGAAGCGGTGCCACCATTTCAAATCACTCTGAAACTTTGTATATTTTATAAAGTGTCTGGCTTCTTGTGTAGTCACCTTCCTATAATCCAGATCAGTGGCTCCTGATTAATTCAACCCACTGGTTCATATTGTGGGAAGGTGTGGGCAGGATCAGCACCAGGTGCACTGGCAGCACTGATCAGCCCACGCCATACCATGGCCATGCAGCCTGTGTGAGCTTCATGGTTGTACCCCCATCCCTCCAATGTAGGGATGTGCATGAATGTCCCTAACATCTGATATTCGTACATTCATATACGAATGGGATATTATGACATTCATACATTGACATTCGTATTCGCACAAATGCTTTGGAACATTCGTGACCTGGGGAGGTGGGAAAGTGGCTGCACCAGTCACATCTGCAATGGATCCGGAATGAATTTGACATGGAGTGAGAGAGGATTCAGAGTGGATTCAGAGAGGATTTCGGAGTGGATATGTTATGGGATACATATCAGATATGTATGGATACATAGCGGATACGTATTTGTTCATATCGGATATTCGTATAAATTCATATGAATACATTCGTATCGAATAGAATCCTACCACATTTGGAGGGGATCTATTCAAACGAATACTAATTTTCTTACATTTGATTTGATACGAATCAAATGCAAAAAAAAAAAAAATCATTTGTGCCTATCCTTACTCCAAAGGCTTGAGGCCTCTAAGGGTGCTTCCGCATTGACCCTTTAATGCCGATTAAGACCACATTGGGAAAGCTGTGTCCGCACAGCGGAACCCATTAGGCACACATTGGGAAAGCTGCTTCCACATTGATGTGCATCTAATGGCTGCTAAGCAGCCCTTAAACTGATTTCCCGGAAGACCACGTACAATGTAGTCTTAATGGGTGTTTTTGCTGTTAGGACACATCCAAAATGGATGTGTCTGCACAGTTAAAAGGGTCCCTAACTGGGCCCTCTCCTGGCCCGCCATGATTGGCTCCTCCGGAGCCAAGCATGGCAAGCTGGGGGACTCTGATTTCGGGGCTCTGCCTCGCCCCAGAAGCAGCAGATTGCCACTTCTGGAGCTAGGGGGAGCTTCACCTAACCCACCCCTAACCCATCCTGGGGCAACCAAGAAGGATCCCTTCCTTACCTTAATGCAGCCAGCCCAATTCTGGCTGCGGGGTCCCTGTTGCCTTCGCGCCTGTGTCCTGTGCGCCTCCTGACTGGCCAGGGCAGCACCTGGCTTCAGGAGGCTGTCTATGCAGGCGCGCAGCCCTGGCCAAAATGCGCCTCCCGATTGGCTAGGGTCGGCGCCTGCGCAGAGAGCCTCCTGAAGCCAGGCGCTACCCTGGCCAATCAGGAGGCAGGCAGGAGGCAGGCACGAAAGCAACTGGGACCTTGCAGCCAGAATTGGGCTGGCTGTGTTAAGGTAAGGAGGGGTTCATGGTCGGTCACCCCAGGGTGGGCTGGGGGTGGTGGTGTTAGGTGAAGCCCCCCTAGCTCCAGAAGTGGTGATCTTCCGCTTCTGGGGCGAGGGCGAGCCCCGAAATCGGAGTCCCCCAGCTCGCCATGCTCGGCTCTGGAGGAGCCAATCATGGCAGGCCAGGGGAGGGTCTCCATAGATCCGGCCTTCCATCCCATGTTAGGATGGAAGGACCGGCAGTAGATCTCTGAAATCCGGATCTAAACAGATCCGGATTTCGGAGGTAAGTGCGGAAGCACCCTCAGAGTGCTTTTAAGTGGTGCGCTGAAAGATGCTGAAAGGCACCTCTGGTGGTCCTGAACATGGAAGGTGTTCAGGATCAGGCAGTGCTGGTCCCTCTAGTGGGCTTGATTAAACGGGCCTTCTTTAATCTGGAGCTCATTCTGTCTCATGTGGATGGAGATGGAGCAGCGGAGGGGGGAGGCCTTTGTGATCCACATTAATCTTCAGATACAGAGGACCAGATATGTACTAGCACAAAATCTGAATACAGATTAAGGGTCTGTGCAGAAAGGGCTTCTGATTAAAGGCCTGGAGGATTTTCATTGGCTTGTTAAGCATTGCCAGGACAATTAGGTTTACAGCACTGGAGGTTCCCAAGCTTTTCCTGGCATGTAAACAAAGGAAATGAAAGAAAGCTTCACCTGATAGATATCTGTACATCCAGCAGCTGTAAAAGGCAGAAAAGCAGGACTGATTTTCTTGAACCATTTAGATTCATGGAATGTTTGAAGTTGGAGTGGTAAAAGGTGGATTTAAGTAGTTTTATAAAAGGTGCATGCAAGGGTGGAGACATAAGTACTAAGTGTTTGTGAAGTTCTTGGAGAGTTGTGTAAGCCTGGCAAAACTGAATATATTAATTTTGGCTACCATCCTAAATACGCTTGCTTTTGCAAAGCCGTACAGATCTGATGTATTTAGGAGCTTAAGATTTTACTTAAGAATGATACATTGAATTTGTAAAGACTATTTTGTTATATAACAAGAATACTGAACTGAGAAGCTGGTATCTGAAAAACAAACTTTTGAAGCTTAAGGGCTGTGGGATCCTGTCTGTTCATTACACAAATATCTCTTGTGTACAGGCTACACTATATAGCTTTTGTTGCAAAAATGTAACTTTTTCAGATACACAGTGTTTGGTGCATTGTGAATCTAAGAACTGCTTACAGAGTATTGTTCAATAATGCTTATCTATGATAATATCCAAATAACATTATCTATACAAGGTTTATTATGGGTATAATAAAAAGTTTGTTTTGTAATCTCCAGTCCTTAAAAACATCTCTGACCATCACGGAGGGTTTATTTAAAAAGCAATGGTCAGCTATGTCATATGATACTTTAAAAGTTCCACATAGAACTTCCATCCTTTGTCCCTTTTCGTTGCAAAATTATCTTTACTATAAAGCTTTTAACCCGACTGCAGCTGAAACTTTGGGCAAATGTGCACTTTGCCTCCTGTCACTGGGACTGTAGTCACACCTAAGGTTTAATCCAGCTTCAGTCAACTTTCAGATTGAGAGAACACATCAGCAAAGTGACAAGTAATTTTATTTCCACATTGTCTATCCCAAAGGTGAGTTGTCTAAGTTATTTAACCCTGAAAGAATAAACCCTGAAAAAATAAACAAGTTAATTTTTGATATATGTATTTTATTAAAAGCAAAAACAAATAATTCTTTACATTTGCTAAATCTTCAGTTGAAAGTTGGTATTTCGTACACTTCAAGAAAAAGCAAGCACTACATGCCCAGGTGCCAGGGTGACCAGGTGTGTCACCCAAAAGGGCTTGGCGTGTTACCTGTGGCACACGTGTCATAGGTTGGCCATCACTGGCCTAAGGGAATCTTTACAGTAGCCTGTGGGGTATAGGTTACTGGGTGGGGAGTCTCTGAGGGGACTTTGATATTTATTTATTTATTTGGGTGCGTGTTCCTACAAATTGCAAACAATAAACCATTTTCTTATTTATTTCAAAAGTAGCCTGACTCCCAGGGAGTCTGAGCGACTGCTGTAGCTCCTCGTCTTCTCCACGCCCTTGCGATGGGGGCGAACGAATGAACGGAGCGTTCAGGGTGGAGCGAGCAGCGCACCTTCGCTTTCTCCCTTTCGGTAAGGGCGCGCGCACCGGCCAAGCAGAGCAGCGCGCGCCTCTCTCGCTAACCAGGGATCGCGCGCGGCGCGCGGCCAGGCCGGCGTGCTCGTGACTGCGCCCGGGAGTCCCCACCGCCGCACCGGCACCGCTGCTGCCGCCTCCTCCTCCTCTAAGAGGGTCAGCAGCAGCAGCAGCAGCAGCAGCAGCCTCGGCCAGGCCTCCCTCGGCGGCTGGGAGCGACGGAGGCAGCCGGAGGGGCCTTGCCCTGGCCGTGGTGGTTACGCATTGCGGCTGGCTGGAGGAGGAGGAGGAGGAGGGACGCGCCTCCAAGGACGGGCGGGCTCTCTGACTGCGGCCGCTGCCCCTGCACTTTGCTCGCGCGGCGGCTCAGCCAAGCGTCCGCGGCGGCTTGGACGCCTGACCGCCCCGCCGGATTGCCAGCCTGTCCCTGCTGCTCCGCCTCAGGCGCAGCCCAGCGCCGCCGCTCCGCCTAGCGGGCTGCGCCGGGCGAGGCGAGGCAGGCAGGCAGGCAGGCAGGCGGGCAGGCAGGCCAGGAGGGCGCGAGGGGGCGGAGTGTAAAGCTCCCGTCGCCGCGCCGCTGTAGCTGCTGCTGCTACCTATTCATTCAGCCGCCAGCAGGCACCTAAAATGGCTGGAGAGAAGAGAAGGTGGAGGCGGCGGCGGCGGAGGTGAGGTGGCGCAGAGCTCCTTCGGCGACCTCCCGCCACGGCCAAGGACGCCCGCCTGCCCGCCCGCTGCCTGCGCTCCAGAGAAGGGGAGAGCATCGTTCTTTCGTTCCTTCGTTCCTTCGACCCAGCGAGCTGTTGCTGGCGGAGAAGCCGCGCAGCCTCCCTCCGACTCCCCAGCAGAGGAGCGGCGGCGGCGGCGGCGGCCGTCGAGTAGCTTCCCTTCAGCCTTCGCCATGTCGGGCGGCCAGGAGGAGAGCTCCGTGCGGGTGGCTGTCAGGTAAAGCAGCCTCGGCTTGCTGGCGGGGGAGCTCCCGCGCCGGGTGGCCGGCTGGGGGTCCCTGCCGCCCCCGAGGTGGAGGGAGGGAGGGAGGAAAGGGGCGCGATGGAGGGGGAAGCGGGTGACAGGAAAGCGGGGCGCCGCTCACAGGGAGGCCCGGGGAGGGCTTCAGCTCGCGCGCGCAGGTAGCCGCCTGGCTGGGCAGCTGTGTAACGGCCTGCGCTTGCGTGCGGACGGAGGGTCTTCCTGGCGCCGCCGGAGCGTGGTTGTCCCGTGCGCGTCGCGAGGGAAGCCGCGGGGGTCTCCTCTCTGGCGCGAGTCGGACGCCTCTCGCTGGTGTCGCCCAGGGCTCTGCTTTGCAGCTGTTGCAGGGAGGAATTCGGTTTCCTTGGGACCCTGCGCGTTGGATCTCTGGTGTTTGATGATGCATCAGCTATGTCAGTGAGGCTGGCGCTGCTGTCTGGGACTGGGATGTGCTGATGCTTGAGTAGGTAGGTAGGTAGGTAGGTGGATAGGATAGGATAGGATAGGATAGGATAGGATAGGATGGAAGGGGCTGCCCAGGTTTCAGGCCTGGCTTGCGCTTAAAAATGCCCAATTCATTGTGCCTTCGGATGCATCATTGTGCCTTCGGAAGCATCAAAAGAAGCAGCAAACCGCGCATGTGGTGTGGTGTGGTGGGCTTCAGAGCGAAGTCCATTGTGCGCAGCCAGTGTGGCTGAATTGCGTTCCCGGGGCTGCTGTTGTTGCAGCCCTGGATTCGCTCATTGGCCATAACTGGATTGGCTGCTTGCAGTTGCAAAAAGTGCCAGAGAGTGCACGCAAGGAGGGCTCTCTGCTCATGGGTGGAAAATTGCAACATCACCCTGCCGCATTAAAAAGTTAATGAAGAGTTTGCCACGGAACCTTTGTGTATAGCTAGGCTTGTGAGGACAGCTTGCTGCGTGTCTCTTCTCCCTCAGAGCTGTGAAGTAAGCGAACAGTTTTAAAATTTTAAAATGCCTCTTTCTGTTTCTCACGCCTGAAAAAGAAGAGGTCCCAAAGCTAGCGCCCCGGTACTGTCATTGTTCACTTAATAGATCAGCGAGTCTGAGGGTTTCTCTTTGTCCAGTTGGGCAAAACTTGCTTGCACATTTACTGTCTCTGAGGGGCTTGATAATGCAGTGCGTAAAATGTCAATTTTGTGTGTGTATGTGATAGAGCCTCTCCTCAGGATGAGGCAATGGCAGACCGCTTATGTATCTCTGCTAAGAAAACTGCAGACAGGTCCTCAATCCCCGTGGCGGTGTCCTTGAAGTCAACCACGAGTCAGCCACATCTCAAGCTTCAAGGATTTGGATCTAGACGATCAGGATCTTTGAGATGTGGTCTTCCCTGGAATCAGGTCCTGAAAAATCCAGATCTTGGGGAGGACCCCATGCGTCTGCACGAGTCCTCTAGCACCTGATTGTAATGGGCGCTAAGCAGGGGCTCCGTGCGGATGGCATTGTACCCATCACAAAACTCTGTATCGCTGGAGCCGGAAGGACCACAGGTGGTGCGGCGCGATTGGCCAGCACCACCATCAATCACAGCGTGCTCCCACCGACAGAGGGTGGGGCAGAGAGACATGGCTTAGCTGCTTATGCAGCAGCTACGAAGCCTGTGCTCAACTGTGTAGACAGCTATGGAGCCCTGCATGGCCTCTGTAGCTGTGACTGGTGGGCCGGAGCCAGAGCCGCCGTACTGCAAATGGTGCCCATTGTTCCTGCCTCTATATCCCATCAACCTGGTAAGTTGTGTGGACACGCATGCCCTGATCTGGTCTTCAAGGCTGATTACCGGATTGTGGACACCATTAAAGGGCCTGAAAGACCCATTAAATCCAGAATTTGCCAGCACTTGTGGGGATGGCCTTTAAGATGATGTCCTAATGGGGCTCTGAAGGGGTCTTGTTTGGGGACAGGGCATGACTGATTGGTATCAGTTAGGTACTGATCAGGTTCCTAAAGGGGTCTTAGTCCCTAATGCAAAAACAGCCCCAGTGGTACTCAACAAGAACATCAGGATTTGAGAACTGGAGTATCCAGGTCTAATTCTATCCAAGTCTCCTCAGTGTCTTCAGATATCTAACACTATCATAGTGAAAATCAGGTTTGAAGTAGTAGAGATTGTTGTTTACTTTAATAAGATCTTTCAGGATGCTATATATTAAAAAATCCAAGTCTAAATATTGTTGGTCAGTTTGTTTCGTCACCATGTGAGTCTGCAAATAATAGCATGACTTTGCAGTGTGTGGTTCCTATTCTGATATATCTTTCAAAATATAATTTCAGTTAAAAGAAAAAAACGAAAGGCATGTATTGAGCCAGTTTGGTCTAGTGGTTAGGGAGCCAGACTCTTATCTGGGAATACTGGGTTCGATTCTGCCCCCCCCCCCATGAAGCCAGCTGCGTGACCTTGGGCTAGTCACAGCTCTCTTCTGAGCTCTCATAGCCCCACCTACCTCACAGGGTGTTCTGTTGTGGGGAGAAGAACAGCCGCTTTGTCAGCCGCTTTGAGTCCCCTTAAATGGGTGAGAAAAGCAAGGTAGAAAAGCCCGCTCTTCTTCTTATCCCTTTTGTCTATGAAGTGAGGATGCAGAGCAGTGAAATGTATGATGGAGCAGATCAAAGGTAACCCTCTTACGAAAAGAAACTAATTTACTCTTCTACATCAACTTGTAGAAGTTTTTGCCATGTTTGTTGTATTTATGAAGAAGCATAAAAGTCGAATTAGGGATGCAGTCATATTGGTGGGACTGGGTTCCTGACTTCTCATGATTTTTATGTTGCAAAGTCATTTGGCCACGCATTAGCACATGGAAGGCAACGCCCAGGGAACAGTAAAATGCAACGTGCATTTTTCCCCTTTCCAAAAGTGAAGTCATGACATATCATCCTGCTGCTGAATTCACGTGCGTACACCTTAGGGTGTTACAAGGGTGTAACTGTAGCAAGACACTAGTCATGTAAAGGAAGTGAATTGTAAATACAACAGAGTTTTCTTTTTTAACGTGTACTTAGGATGAGCATAATTTACCTTGTAGACAGGGTGGGCACAAACTGCAGTAACTGGAACTGAGTAGAATTCTTCTCTTGATAATTCTGTCTGTGGGATCGCCGCTATAATATGGTATACTCTATAATATGGTTTACTTATGTACCAGTATATTGGATACATATGTACTATGCTACCTCTGCATAGTGTTGAAGAGTCCCAGGATAACTCATTGAAAAATAAATCATTTTATATCTTTCCTTTAAAAATGCATATGAACAGGTTGAAAAGTGCACTCTCGAAGTGCACACTGCAACAAATTGGGTTTGGTGGAAAAGACCCTCCAATTCCCCTCACCAAGCATAGGATGACTTTGTTTTTAATACCCGGGAAAGCAAATTTCCTTATGCAAAGAGACTTACAGGACCTACGGAAGATTTAAGCTAGATGAACTGCAAAACTTATACAGTGGAGATAAGACACTCAAGAACTATGGCAGCTACAAAAATCTTTAGAAACAATATACAGAGATGAGGGATTACATTTTTATATGCAACTATAAATACAGTCTTACAAAACAGCATTGAGAAAGCAGACTTTAAGATTAGAAAAAAATCTCTTCACTTTATTCAGTTAAAAAACCTGATAGAATAAGTATACGTTATTGACTTCTAGGAACAAATACTAATTTTGCAAATTGGACTAACTTGCTTAGGAAATTGATCAGCAGGAAGCTATTTCAGAAGATCCATGGCAGGCCGTTTTACATAAGCTCCATAATTGGCACTCATCTGTTAAAATGAAGTAAAATATATTACAGTTGCGCTACGGTTCGTATTGGACTTCAAGTATACAGGAATGTTTCATGGATATGAAAAAGTTGGATCATATTTTCATCCTTGGTGGTTGTGTCCTAAAATTAAATTAAAATTAAAGGAGAGATAGAACTGGTCAACATACAGTAGCAGCAAAATTAACAATAGTGCAGGGTTGGAAAATCTACAAAAAAAGTACAGTAACTTAAAAATTAGGGAAATGTGCCATCCAGAAATGTTGGATTCTTTTTTAAAAATATGGTCCTTTCTACTACATGCATTACCAAATTTACATAAGTCAGATTGGCCAGACTACAGTGTTATTAACTGGTGTTTTAACATACATCTCTGAATAAATAATATTAAGGACTTGAGGATTTAGAAAATTCTTAGTATAAATAGATAGGTTAGACATATGGATTTAGTATTTATAGATAATATGGTTACTTGTTACAAGCTTGTTTATATTACATTTCTTTGTATGAAATACAGCATTAAATAAATAAAAGAGTCACAGGAGAAAATAAACTAAACTGTTGATCTGTGGGGTTTTTTTAAATGAAACATATTCCAGACCACTCTTCAAAAAATGTTTGACAAATTCACAACTGGATTAGTACAAAACTAAAATAATTTTAAAAGCAAGTGCAGGAAAAGTTACGTATGAAATCAGCACAGTACTACTGAATTGAGTATCACTAACAATATTCACTCAATATCATTTTTGTATATCTCACCCAAATGTTCATATAACAATTTACAAATCTTGAAAATTACAGAAGACAGCACAGAGTTAGTTAAAGCTGGTGACTGAAGCAATTCACTATAAATTGGATAGTGCAGTCCATAAAAGCGTTGTGGTATTGTGATAGCAGATTTGGCAGGATGAGGCATCGCTTCCCCAAAAGGAGAGTGATTACTTGGGGTTTGAATGGCCTCATTGGGCAGGTGTGCATATGTCCAAATGTGGCCCAGTATGCTGACTTTGACCATTTCTGGGCAGGTAGCTTGGACATGCATTGCTAGTACCTTGATTGTGTTATTGCAATGGGCTCTGTATGCGTGTAGCTTTCAGGATGGGTCACCAGCTGGAGTAAAATGCAACAGCCTGTTGTTGTGCAGGCTCTGGAGATGGGTCAGTATCATCTTAACTTTTGCGTATACTACAGTGGCTGCCTGTAAGCTTCCATTCCAAGTCCAACCTGTGAAACCTATTTAGCCTGGGACCCTGGATGATTGAAAAGAAGTTTCTCTCTCACTGCTGACCTTGTCACTTATTGTTAGGGAATGATTTTGCTGGTGGTGTTGTTTCCAAGGAAGGTTTATCTTCTGAAGATACAGCGGAGAACATTCTCTTGTTGCAAAATTCTGGAAAATATTACCATCTGAAATGAAATAGACCTCTGTGTTGTTTCTTCGCTGGAAAAAGTTAGTTTTATGAAAACTCCCATAGAATTATCAAATACAGTGGTACCTCGACATACAAGTGCCCTGACATACAAGTGTTTTGAGATACAAGCCGCCGGGCGAGTGATATTTTGCTTTGAGATGAGAGCAAGATTTGAGATACGAGTATGTAAATACAGTACAGTACATAACAAAAACAACTGAGGTGGTGTTTTGGGAGCTGGAATGGATTAATGGGAAAATTGCTTTGGAGATACAAGTGATTTGACATAAGAGCAAGGTTACAGAACGAATTAAACTCGTATGTCAAGGTACCACTGTATATGATATGCCAGTTGATGTTCTTGATGGTTTTTATCCCATACACAATATGGAACATTTTGTTGTGTTGCTTTGAATTTGATTTTGTTAGGTGTCACAGGATAAGGGTATACGTTGTGCCTCTCAGATTAGGAAAGGTTCTACTAAATACAGCCTATGCTAGTCAGGATTCTTGATGACTATCAAAAAGCAGTTTATTTTAGTTTGGTCAGTGAGGCTGTTGGTGAAGGCCTTAGCACAAATTGTGGAGCATGTTTGATTAGTATCCAGTAGACCCCTGTTACATCATGGACCTATTCCCTCCATGTCCTATGTATGCCTATTTTGCACAGGTTGAGCTGGCCCAGAATGCACTGCTCCTTGTGGACCCATCAAAGAGCTTTCCACCCTGCTATCAGGACCACCTCCTGTCATGGCCTAACCTTGGTTAGCTGTGGTGGAGCTAGATTTGAATTGTACTTATTAATCAACTGGAGAAGTTTGGATCTCCTTCTTCAAGATTCTAAGAAAATTAGCGAGACTTGGATTATTGGGGGAAGTTGTTTTAAAAAGGAATTTAGGGCTTTTGGAAAAGGCAGAATTCCAGCAGATAAATGGAAATTTAACACTGCTACCTCAGCAAAATATGACCTGCAGGCAAAATAGAAGAGGTACTCCTTTCTCATGTCTGGTTATTAGGCAAAATGAGTTTGCAGGGGTGGTTTTGATCGTAAGAAGGAATAAAACAGTGTGTGAAAATGGCAGAAAGGGAAATACAGTGCTATAATGTAACCAGTTATTTTCTACTTTCGTGTATGGCTTACAGATCATGAAGTTTTGCTTGCTCGCTGCAAATGACTTTTGAACTATTTTTCTACCAGCACTGATGATGTTATTTTTCAGTAACATGTGAATTTCTAAAAAGATGGATTTCATTTTTTGAGAGGTGCTGACATTTATGACAGAAGTCTTCGTAAGTTCATGCGGGCCAGGAATTCATCAATGGAAAGGAACATAACCTAACAAAATGTGGCTTTTTACACTCTTGTCACAGAATACTTGTCATGTGGCATGATCCAGAGAACGTCTTTTAGTACATGTGAAGACAACCAGAAACTTCAGCTGGTGAAAAACAACCCAATACCCTTCCTATTGTAACACAGTTATTTCTGAAGGCTGCATGTTTCAGATGCATGCTCTCCTATGAACATCTTGCCATACAGAGAAGTGTACTGCGGCTCCTTTTTTAAAAACAGTGTGGCACCGGGAAATGTGAGAGACAGGGTGAGACAGCCTTTTACTTAGCATTTCACCAGGATGGCCGAGGCATGCATTTTGTGAGAACCTTTCAAGCTTGCAAATGGCAACTGCTCAATGGGTGGGCAAGTGAACACATCGTTCCTTGCAAATTTTAGTAACAATGCCAGATATTTGAGTATAACAATGACATAGGCCCCCTCCAGTCTAGTGGAATAAAATGCATGCCTTGGCCATCCTGGCAATTCTTGCTGTCCTGTCTGGACTGGCAGGAAACTTTGAATTTTCTTATACGGCACATGGAATGCTGATACATCAGCATTAAATAAATTTGCAGTAGCATTGCTATAATGTGATGCTACTATGAAGTATTGGCTGTGCATTCTGATGCACAGAAGTCTGGGTGTACTCACAGTGATTGACTGCCCGACCGACTGTACTCCTTACGCAGATGTTATTCAGGCACTCCATCTAACCTAAGAGTTTGCCCATGCAAACAGGAACCTGAGTCTTTGGAGCACGTTAATGTGAGAACATAAGATGGGCCACAACCCATCTAGTCCAGCATCCTGTCTCACACAGTGGCCCACTGATCATTTCGGGCATTCTCAAGCAGAAGATAAGGCAACCTCCACCTAGTCTTCTAGGGACAGATGGCCTTTAGAGGCATCCTGCCTGTCTCTCCAACCCAGAAATGGTACGTGGGCATCCATATCATTTTGAGATGCCCCTTCTACAATGGACCTTGTGGCAAACTCATTCAGCTTGTTGTTAAAGATTTTAGGGGAAAATCTATTGGGAACAGAATTTCTTTTAAAGAATGCAGACTTGGTTATACCTTCAGTGATGGCCAATTTTTTTTCATCAACCATAAGCCTCAGAAGCTAATTACTGAATTCTTAGTTTCCATTTATAGTTTCTTCCTTCAACATTTGTTTTAATTCTGCATTTCCTATGTGTCTGTGTTGACCACACATAAAATGTTAGGTTAATAACTGGTTTGTACTCTTGGACTGGCAAATCCACCAGTGTAGTAAGTTAGTTGTTAGGTACCTGTGTAACACTATGACAACTGTGCTATGATAAACTGTAAACGTACCCGATAATTGGTACTTAGTGAAAGACTCAGACAAAACAGCAAGCTGTTTAGCTGAATCTGTGGCTCACAGTCAAGCCAAAACTTCTCTTACTTTGAAGAATGACAGGTGTGAATGACTGCTGTTGTGAGGAGTTGGTTATGAGTTGCTGGTGCTGTGTGCCAAAATCCATGCTTCCCTCAAACTGGAATATCTGGTACACTGCTGCCCTTTAATTATGCACAATATTCTGGGGTGATTAATGTGCAAGATGGTAGCTTAAGGGCCTCAGTAATTGGGAGAGCATTGTCCTGATATTATATCACATTTGAGTAGAGTTACTGTTAACATGCAGTGTTCTGGGGGGGATAATGCTCTTTAATGTGTACGGCAAGATAGTAGTAAAAACAGAAGGATCTTATTTCACACTTTCAGAGTTCTTACTGGTTAGGATTAGTTTCATTTTCTGGGGAACTTGGTTAAGGAGTGCACCTTCCCCCCCCCCCTTTAATGGCCATAGGAATATCCTATAATTGTTGGAAGGAATTCCTGTGATGTGGCTGATACCCGGTTGACTGCATGGGCACGTTTGTGAGCAGCTCTGTGCAGTTTTCTTGGCAGAGATACAAAAATGTTTTGCCATTGCTTGCTTCTGGGGAGAGGCTGGGGATTGAACCAGCAACCCTCTGCTTTCTAGACTGTTTGCTGTACAACTGAGCTATAGTCTCACCAAACTTCCCACAAATACCTCTTAATAGGGTATTCTAGTAGATTCAGTCAACATTCTTCCTGATTGGCTTTAATTGTGTTTATAATTTAGGGGCCGGAAGCAGAAATGTATCTGTATACTACAACTTGCTGGATAAGTAGATTAACTTTAGAAGTGGTCTCTCCTACATATCAAAAAATTTTGCACTAGTGACCTTATGTTTGTTAATCTATAAACAGACTCATTCTATATTTATAGGAATGAGATACAGCGGACATATCTTACTCTACCCAGTATCAAAAGCAGTCTTTTCTTGCTGTTGTTCAAAGTTTTTGGCAAGTACAGAACCTCAAAATGCATAGAATTTGTTCCTGAGGTCCCTAAATTATCTTCATTTCATCTTTACAAGCTTGGTACTGTTTTAAAAGTTTACAGATTACCAAAGGCCATGCAACTTTGTATCTATTTGGGTGATTCTCTAACTTCTGTGCACTTTTTTTTACAGTGTTCAGAGACATTGTTTTCCTTGTGCTTTATTCTCTTTCCTCTCCTTCGTATTGCATTAACCTCATCAGATTTTTTCTTTCTTTTATTTAAGTAAAACAACTCCATAATCTCTACAGTACAGAATAAAATGTGAAACTACCTATATATGATTATACCACATATACTATTTATTTATATTTCTATTCCCACCCTCCACATGAAGGTCTCAGGGTTGGTTAAAATACAATCACTATTAAAGCAGGTTAAAGGAAGAGGAAGAAGAGTTGGCTTTTCTATCCCGCTTTTCTCACCCATTTAAGAGGACTCAAAGTGGCTGACAAAGCTTTCTATTCCTCTCTCCACAACAGAACACCCTGTGAGGTAGATGGGTCTGTGAGAGCTCAGAAGAGAGCTGTGACTAGCTCAAGGTCACCCAGCTGGCTTCATGGGGGAGAGTGGAATGAAACCCGGTATTCCTAGATCCAGCTCCGTAACCACTAGACCAAACTGGCTACTACTAGAGCTATTAATTATAAAACATTAGAAGTGAGAGACTTGTCTTACACACATACATTCAACTTATATGACAGTATTGCCATAAATTTAGAGTCTGTTTGCTGAGACATGAATTAATTATTAATAGGTAGCATTTTGTAATAAAACAGTGTAATTTCTGAATTCCAAGTAAATTGTCAAATAAGTAGGAGATATATTCACTAGCCATATCTCATAATTTTACATATTGTTTTCCAATATTGTTGTAATTGCTTTCCCGTGCTGCCATAAATTTAATGACATTCTTATGCAAAATTGGTTCATTTCTTCTTAATAACAACCACAAGCTCAACAATTCAGAGCAATCCATATTTACAGACAATTGCAATGAAATTTCTTGATGAATTAACTTCCAAACGACTTTTTTTTAACAGTCTCACCACGTGTGAAAAACGTGCCTTTCCCTCAGTGCCTTCCAGTTGGGTGCCTGTCCCTTTACATCTTATCAGATAATTTTTTGGTCTTTTACATTAAGGCAACTTAATACAGGTAGTGATGCAGCAGAATAGTTTGCATCATAACCCTGTGATTGGATTTGTCCTTGTATAGTGCTGTGCTTTGGTTTTCACAAACTGCCTTGTAGTGGAAATCTGGAAGGCCAGAATGGTGAAGGCTTCACCTATCTAGGTATGTGGTTGGTGCTGCAAAGTGGAGTCACACCCTACCACTGAAAGTCCAAATTGGAGTTGTTGCAAGTTTTCAGAATTGCATTAGAAGGTTGCCTCCCACTCCTAAACTCCATAGCCTCTCCAAAAGGATACCATGGCCAATGGTATCAGAAGCCGGTGAGAGGTCCAGGAGAACCAACAGGGTAGCATTCCCCCTGTCTCTCTCCCGGAGGAGGTCATCAACCAGGGCAACCAGGGCAGTTTCCGTGCCATAACCAGGCCTGAAGCCAGATTGAAATGGGTCTAGGTAATCAGCTTCTTCCAAGCATGCCTGCAGTTGAGCAGCGACTTATTATGAGCAGGCACATCATAATCTTTTTCATAAATCTGTGTAAAATATTTTGGGAGCTAAGTCTAAATTCCTAAAATCTTGTAATCATAATGCAGGACAGTTGGGAAGCAAAAGTACTGTATTGGTGCATACTCAGGCTTCAGAGTATTTACTGAAGTATTTATTTGCTGAGAAGTGAATGTTCAACATCTTGCTAAATTACAGTTGTGTGCTCCAAATGCCATAGAGAGGGACCTACTTTTGAAACAGGCTTTGAATCTAGTCTCAGATGGCAGTAGTGTGTCAAACAGAACTTCAGTCTCATCTTTAAAAATATATGAAATGAGATGTGGCGACTGCAGGAATCCTGCTAGATTTGTGTTGCCTTAGGGCTATTTGTTTTGTAGTTATTCATAGTAATGGCAAGCATTGTAAGAAACAAGGGGGATTAGCTATAAACCTGGGAGTTTCCCGGAGAGATTAGTAGGAGTATGAATGATGACAGCCATTTAGGAACAGGAAGAGTACTGTATATTCTGGCGTATAAGACTACTTTTTAACCCAGGAAAATCTTCTCAAAAGTCGGGGGTTGTCTTATACACCAGGTGTAGTCTTCTTATATGGCGAGTATATCCAAACTCTATATTTTAACTGGAAAGCTGGGGGTCGTCTTATAGGCTCAGTCGTCTTATATGCCGGAATATACGGTAGATTAATTTTTATTAAAAAATGTAATTTATACAGATTCTGTATGCCAGCGGTAGTTAGGTTTGGAGATGTATTTATGGCTTATTTTTCCACAGGAGGTCAAGTCCTGAAAGTTTAAGGGGACAAGATGGGAAACAAGATAGTGTCAGATTTTTAATTATAATATTTTATATATTTTACTCTTATTGTGACCCACCCAGAGACCTTTTGGGTGAATGGCAGCATAAAAATTCCTTAAATGAAATACATTTTGTTCAGAATTCATTGTGCCTCTTTATAAATCTGTAGAGAGGCTGCATTTGGAAAATTATGTACAGTTCGGGTCATGACACTTCAGAAAGGATATCTTGGACCTGGAAAAAGTGCAGAAATAGGTAACCAGGATGATTGTGGGTTCGGAACACCTTTTTGAGATAAGGGTGCAATGTCTAGGCTATTTAGCCTTGAAAGACTGTGTTTAAGAGGGGACTGATTGAAGCCTATAAATTCCGGCATGGTATGGAAAAGATGGATAAAGAAAAATATTTTCCTTGAAGAGTTGGCTTTTCTACCTGGCTTTTCTACCCAGCTTTTCTCACCCATTTAAGGGGACTCAAAATGGCTGACAAACCTTCTGTTCTTCTCCCGACAACAGAACACCCTGTGAAGTAGGTGGGGCTGTGAGGGCCCAGGAGGAGAGCTTTGACTAGCCCAAGCAGAATTCAGGGCACTCTCTGAAGCTGATGGGTGAAGGAGTTCAGGTCATTGGGAATTTCAACAACACCTACCCTGGGTAGCTTTAAGAAGGGGTTGGAGAACAGCTGCATTGATGGCTACTAGGAAGGTTGGCTAGGGACTTCCTATGAGTTGAAAAGACAAGGAGGGTGCCTCTAAAGACTGCTTTGCAGGAAATTGAGAACAGTTGAGGGTTTCTCCCTTTTCTTCTGCCTGAGAATGCCCAGACACAAATGGTGGGCCACTGTGAGAGTTGGGGCGATGGACTAAATAGAGTGTGGCCTAATTCAGCAGGACCTCTCTCATGTTCTTACCTGTGAGGTTTGTGCCGCAGGTCTATGATTTGTGTTACCATTTAAACATTGTGCATCATATCCTGTTGATAGGGATGAAATTTTCCCGGAAGCAAAGAAGTTGTGGTGAAATCCAGGCTGCTTTCGCACGGAACAGAACGAGATGGCCCAGAAGTGACTTAGGGAGGGCAATGGTTGGGCCTTGTGTTTTCATCCATTTCCAATCTCTCCTTTCTAGTCCAGAATGTTCCTGGGGAATGGGGAAGGTTGGCATATAAACAGTCGCTCCTGCAAAGCCTTACAAAGCCATCCCTGCAATGCCTCAGAGATGCTTTTTGTTTTTACTTTGCATGAATGCAGCTGCCTTTGTCATTCTTCATGCAGTCATTTAAAATGCGACCTTAATTCTCCCATGAAAAATAAAAATAAAAATAAATTAAGTTGAGATGATGAATAGCGGTGAGCCTTCTTAAAAAGATCAAGGACGTGATTGAGAACTAAAATTCAGCTAAATAAGAAGGTACTGAAATAATAATTTAAATGGGGGCTTACAGTTCCACCCTCCTCCATGAAGCCAGCTGGGTGACCCTGGGCTAGTCACAGCTCTCTTCTGAGCTCTCACAGGTCCACCTACCTCACAGGGTGTCTGGTGTGGGGAGAAGAACAGCCGCTTTGTCAGCCGCTTTGAGCCCCCTTAAATGGGTGAGAAAAGTGGGGTAGAAAAGCCAACTCTTTTTCTATAATTTTGGGATTTTTTTTGGGAGGGGGTTATAATGTTTATAGCAGGCTAAGCTGATGGAGGTGGAATTTAAGGGTTCAGTGGAGGGTTTTGATAAGAAATTTGGTAAAGACGGTGAAACTTAGATTTGTGGATTTACGTGTGTTCACATGCACTTACTGAAATTTGTACCTAGATACCGTAGGCTATATTCTAGAAGTGTCTGATATACCTTTTCTCTTTTTGCCTGATTGTCTAATATGCTTCCAGCTTGCGTATACCCACACAGTGTCATAAAAGCATTGCGCAAGCGCATAATTACCCTTGTCATGATTCCAATCACGAGGTGTTGTCAGAAATCACCAGCTCGCTCTTCCCACGCCAGTGGTCAGCCAGGAGAAACTGCTTTTGTAATTGGGGTGTAGTGGTTGTGAGGACAAACGAAAACACCATGTAGTGCTTGGCTCTTTTACATCTGCTATTCTGCGTTTGCCTGAAGGCGTGATGGATGGGATAAGAATAGCAGCAAAGTCTGTGACACTGGTTTAAGTACATGTTCTGTAGTTAAAATTAGTGTATCTCATCTTAAAATATGCTTGTGGTGGGAAGTTTTTCATAGACATCTGCAGTGACCCAAGATAATTTGAGGTATAACTGACTGAACGCAGTTCCAGAAAGGCAGAGGAAGTCCTCTGCCTTAGTCGGAACAGTCATTCTGGATTATATCCTAGAATAGGGGCCAGTCATCCACATACTAGTGCAAACTGTGATAGGTCCTGCCTGAGGCTTGCCGTTTGGATGGCAGGCCCTTATTCTGGGATGCATTCAAGGCCCAGTGCAGAAAGGGGCATTGCTATTCTTTGTTGCAAATATCAAAAATTCATAAGAGCGTTATGAATGAACAGCGCATGAGGATCCAACTGTTGATTAGCTGGCGAGGAAGGGGTATATAAATGTAACCCATCTATAAACCTGACTTCAGCATTTGTTCAGTAGAAATTAAATCTGTCACAGATATGGTGCTGAAACAGCAAAATAATTGTTTTCTAGACTCTAAGCTGTTTGTTATGCTAGCTTCGGAATATATTTGATGTGATTTTTTTTTGTCTCAGTCATTAATAAGTGCAATCTTTAAGTTTCAGGGAAGAACAGCAGAGTAGATGTTCTTCACAATGCTCTGGTTTGCAGTCTTGTAGCCTAGCTATATGCAAGTTATACCATGCATTGAAATAGTTTACACAGTAAGTACATCACACATGAGCATGTGATTGTGCTTCTGATGTGCGTTATCTGCAGAGTAGGGATGTTGCACAATTTTTTATTTTATTTTTGGCATTCAGTTCATAATGAATCGAATGTTAGTAAATTCATATTTGTTCGAATAGATCCCTTTCGAATGTGGTACGAATATCTGGTACAAATGCATACATATCAAATACATATCCTGGATATGTATCTTATGCGAGTGGATACATATTGGATACATATCCTATAGCAACATATATGTATCGGATACAGTTGCATATGTATTGATATGTATCTGATATGTATCTCCAGTTTAAGGAATGTCCGAATTTTCAAAGCGGCTGACAAAGCTTTCTGTTCTTCTCCCTACTTAGAATGGGTAGCTGCCACACACTATAGTGCTTCTAATTCACATTAAAGGCCAGAAAATCCAGTTTTGATTAGAGGTGAGGAACTCAAGCACCTACATCTTCCACTTTTAAGATGCTCTTGAGTAACTTTTTAAGCTGAGTGAATTCAGTGGTTATTTAGCTGTACGGATATATGTTAGTTACAGGCATCCTGCTCCAGTGATATTCTTATGATACAAAATTGCAGAATTCTCTCCCAGATATTCGTATTATTTTACTTCTAATGTGTCAGGTCGTTTTTATTTATGGTGCCAAACCGTTCTTGTTGGAGGGAGGATAAAAGAGAGCAATAGCACTTCTTTTTACCTTCACTTAAGCTAATTTTTTTAAAAAAAGCTGTAATCAATCCAATCTTCTTTCAGATGTCAGTCTGAATCCATTGAATGAAACTGAGTTGCCACAGCATGAATGACTGTGGAGTTAGATTTCAAGGATATCACCATGGCAATGACATTAAACAAGAGAGCCAGTGAGTATGAAAGTTAGCAAAGGGATCTTGAGTCTTTGTTTTTGAGGGAGAGATCTTTTTTTGGCATACCCCTTTTGTGGGATCAGAAAACTTCAGTTAACTATCTGGCAACATTTTGTTACCTTTGTGACTTAATCACCCAAAGACTCACTAAGAGCTCAGAAATGTAGCTCTTTTTAGGGGTTAGCCTGACCGATTTCAGAAAGAAAGACACGTTTTCATTATGACATGCCAGGTTTTGCTCTTTCTTCCTTGTATTTAGAAGCAGATGTTGAAAACAAGCATTCCGCAAGGGGTGTGTTTGTTTCTAAAAGCTGTGTGATATTTCAGTAACAGTCTGAAATCCATGCAAAAATTAAAAAATAAAAAAAATTGGAGACTTTTACAAATTTTGTTTTATTTTTTTAAAAAAACTTTATCCAGATATTGCTGCTGCATGTTCAATTTGTACATCTGAAGGATTTGTTTTATTTATTTGTTATGTGCATTTTTAACCTGCCTTATACCTGAAGGTCTCAGGCAAATAACATTTAAAATCTTATATATGTTTAAGATCATATGATATATAGTAGTGGTTCCCAAAGTTGTCTGGGCTACGACCCATCTAATATAAGTTTACCAACTCGGGACCCACCTCTAGGAAATTTAACCGTTACCAATATGAATAAAGAACTTTTCAAATAACAAAGTTTTAATACAATTTTTTTATTACTTAATTCTACAGGCAGGGCCCACTCAATATTCGCTCGTGACCCACCAGTGGGTCCTGACCTATAGTTTGGGAAACCCTGATATATAGTATATATTAAACAATAGCAGTGCCTGAAAGTGGGAAGAGAAAGGGTATCCCCATTTAACCAAAGGCCAGGGCAAAGAGGTGTGTTTTCTCTGCCTTCCTAAACTTGTACAGTGAAGGTGCCTGATGCACTTCAAGGTGGAGACTCTATTCTATAGCTTAGGGGCCATCACTGAGAAGGCCCTCTTCCAGGTGCCCGCCCCTTTACCATCACCATCCTTTCAGTAATACACTTGTTCCATTTCTTAAACAGTCTTGGTACAAATTACCCTTTCACTGACTACTTCTAGCTCCCAGTTTATATTGCTTCCCATGTCTTGCATAAAAGCTGTTTTGTATAGTCCTTTTCTGCAGAGGAGCTGGATTGTACTTCATAGGCTTATGAAAAACTACCCTGTATAACTATTTATTACATTTGTTTGTTGTTTGTTTTTTGGTTTTAGTGTAAATTTTTATCTTACGTTAGATTGTACACCACTGGCAGGTTTTATACTTTTTATTAATGTTATTTCGTGTACAGCGCTGAATACATGAACAGCACTTTATTATTATTATTATTATTATTATTATTATTATTATTATTATTATTAATAATAATAATAATAATAATAATAATAATAATAATAATAATAATAATAATAATAATAATAATAATAATAATAATAATAATAATAATAATAATAATAATAATAATAATAATATGAGGGGGGTCTGTGCTTATAATATGTTCCCAAAGATATAGTGCTGCTAATGATTACTGCACTGGAAGACTAATCTGCCGACTAATCTGCAACATTAATTTTAATTGTTTTCAGAGGTGGCCAGCATGTGAATGTTGAGGGGTGAGTTAATTCATGATTACTTTTCAAAGTCAAAAGGCCACAGCAAGTGAAAGTTTAATGGATAACACATCCATGTCCTGTTAGCTCGGTGATGGCCAACCTATGACACGCGTGTCACAAGTGACACGCCAAGCCCTTTTGGGTGACACACATGGCCACCCTGGCACCTGGGCGTGTAGTGCTTGCTTGTGCTTGAAGTGAACGAAATACCAACTTTCAATTGAAGATTTAGCAACAAAAGTCACTAATGTAAAGAATTATTTGTTTTTGCTTTTAATAAAATACATATATCAAAAATATAAATTTTTTACTAGAGCCACAAATATCACAAAGTTATGGATATTTCTAGACGTGACACAGCACCCGAGTTAAGCT
Source organism: Aspidoscelis tigris stejnegeri (assembly GCA_023333525.1). Lineage (NCBI taxonomy): Eukaryota > Metazoa > Chordata > Lepidosauria > Squamata > Teiidae > Aspidoscelis > Aspidoscelis tigris. The sequence goes on along the minus strand of JALMGA010000005.1, from coordinate 75,690,303 downwards.
AGGTTTTCTTGCGAATTTTGACACACCAAGCTCAGAAGGTTAGCCATCACTGTGTTAGCTGGTAGTTTCTTGACTTGAAAGAGTACCGCCGAATGAATGGTTAGTCCCTCCACAGGGCTTACATGTTTGGCAACTCTAGTCATTTTACGTTATACATAGCTAGTTATTTGGCTTAATTGTGCACATTAACTTATAAGGCCCTAAATGACTTGGCCCCCAAATATCTAAAGGGAAGCCTCCTCCAATATAGACCTACCTGTGCCCTAAGACCTGCCTTGGCAGTCCCACCACATTCATTACTGGGTACCTGAAACATCTCTGAAGGGAGACTATTGCATAACCTGGGGGGGCTGATACAGAAAATGGCTTCCCATATGTGTCCCCCCCCCCCACACACACATGGGAGGGCATTTTCAGTGTTAGCCCCCAGTTTATGAAATAGTCTCCATTTGGAGATGCTTTAGGTGCTCCCGTTATATGAGTTCAGATAATTGGTGAAGACACACCTCTTCATCCTGGCCTCCAGCTGAGGGAGCAGCATCCCCTTCCCATGCAAGGGCTGTCACTGTTTTAGTTGTGCCTTTATCTGTTTTTATTATGATTTTCTTGTGCCTTGCCCTAAGACCTTTGAGTATAGGGCGGGATAGAAATATACATAAATGAACACTGGCAAATGTGCTGCTTCCAAGAACACTGTTGCGGTCTTGTTTACTGAGTAGAGCACCTGTCTTTGAGCACATCACAGTTTAGTTCCCTTCTAGACTAGCAGAAAAAATCCACAGTTATATAAAAATCTGCAGCTTGCCTGGCTGTGAAGTCACGATGCACTGTCCCCACTTGAAAATGAGTTTTGCAGCTTCCTCCTTGGCAGCTGTAAGACTTCCGTGGCGTGCAGGGTGAGGAGGGTGTCATGTGGAATCAGGCAGCCAATGGGAGTTAAGCTGCAGGATGGTGGGGAACTTCAAATTTACCTGATACTGCGGAGCGAGTGCTCATCGTTCCACACTAGGTAAATGCGAAGTAGTGGGGGCATAATGTGCCACTGCTACAAAGTATCAGGCATCAGGTATGATGCTCACACACTGACTGTGCATCAGAATGCGCAGTATCCCCCAGTCTATACACACCCTTAAACTTTGCTATGATTCTGCATGAGGCTTTTTTATTTTTGGTAAAGAGAATAAAAACCTCCACAGATATTCTAGGTAGCTGTAGGGAACATTCCCCAAACCTGGGACAAGCATTGCTTAATCTCTCAGTTATTAAGGAAGCTGAGTATTGCTTCATGACACAAACTGATGAGTGCTTGCATTGTGTGAGAAAGCCAAGAATTGCAAGCTGCAAAAGTTTCAGCGATCGCTTCAAAAAGTTGTTGCTACTTTTATCTTGGGTATCCCTTTTGGAACTGATTGAATTTGCCCTTGTGCAGATGGTACGGTTCCAGATTTGCACCTTGCTGTGGTCCAAACCAGTGGGCCTCATTGATCTTGACCCATTGGTTTGGATCATGGCAAGGCAGTGCATAAAGATCCATAATTGCTTCTCCTAACATACAGTAACATAATAATCCCCCCCCCCAAGGTTTGACACATCTGGTGTCCCAAGTATATTGATAATACGGTGCTTTATTCCAAATACTAACTGTTCAATTGATAATTGTCGACTCATCAAACTTAATATTTCAAATGTAATTAGTCAGGAGTCTAGTTACAATGATTGTTGTTTCTTTAGCTCAGCCTTGATGGCAGTTATTTAGAACATGAAACTATACCAGTGATAAAGAATTAGTAAAACAGTAAGCGTAGAGCCAGCTTTAAAATTTCATAGAATCATAGAATGGTAGAGTTGGAGGGGACCTCCTGGGTCATCGAGTCCAACCCCCTGCTCAAGGCAGGATCTCCTAAACCATCTCAGACAGATGGCTGTCCAGTCTCTGCTTGAAGACCTCCATCGAAGGGGAACCAACCACCTCCCGTGGCAGCCTGTTCCACTGGTTGATCACTCTTACTGTTAGAAATTTTTTCCTAACATCTAAACTAAATCTTTTCCCCTGCAGTTTCACCCCATTGTTTCTAGTCCTTCCTTGAGAGAGTGAGAACAGGGCTGATCCCTCTGCCTTGTGACAACCCTTGAGGTATTTGTAGACAGCTATCATGTCTCCTCTCAGTCTTCTTTTTGTTAGACTAAACATTCCTAGTTCCTTAAGCCGTTCCTCATAGGACATGGTTTGCAGACCGTTCACCATCTTGGTAGCTCTCCTTTGAACCTGCTCCAGCTTGTCAGTGTCTCTTTTAAACTGGGGTGACCAGAACTGGACACAGTACTCCAGATGAGGTCTGACCAAGGTAGAGTAGAGGGGGATAATAACTTCACATGATCTGGACTCTATGCTTCTCCTAATACACCCCAGGATTGCGTTTGCCTTTTTTGCAGCTGCCTCGCACTGTTGACTCATGTTCAGTTGATGATCTACCAGGACACCCAAGTCTTTTTCACATGTGCTGCTGCTCAGCCGAATTCCTCCCATTGTATATGTGCTTTTTTCATTTTTCTTGCCCAGGTGCAGAACCTTGCATTTTTCTTTGTTAAATACCATTTTATTAGTTGCAGCCCATTGTTCGAGTTTCTCTAAATCTTTTTGAATCCTCTCTCTCTCTTCTCTGGTGTTTGCAATCCCCCCTAGCTTTGTGTCATCAGCAAATTTGATCAGTTTCCCTTCAACTCCCTCGTCCAGATCGTTTATAAAAACATTAAACATAACTGGGCCCAGGACAGAACCTTGTGGTACTCCACTTGACACTTCCTTCCATTTGGATGTGCAGCCATTTAAAGCCACTCTTTGAGTACAAATTTCTGTGGGCATCTCATTCTGAAACAAAGGAAACAGGTGGATTTTTAGCCAGTGCCAAATATATCAACAGAGTTGATTCCAGTCATGTCCCTGCAGAGAGGACTTACCACAAAGCCTGAATATCCAGCAGATACAACTTCAGAAGTTTGGAAGGTTCATTCCGAGTAAAGAAAGAAAGAAAAAACCAGAATATTACATAAACAAGTCAACTATGAATGTTTTTTGGGCTTCATATGGCCTCTAGAAAGCTGGTAATTAAGTAGAAAATATCAGGTATGTTGAGTGAGGGCCAAAATCTTCAAGGCATGCATTTGTTCCTTCAGATGTATGATTTTTTTAAAATAACAGTGATTTAAAAAAAACTTAATTGTGCAGTGTGAACATTTTTGTGACGTCACCTTGTTTTGAAAGCCATTGTGGCAAAGGACTTTGAACGGTGTAACTAACCTACTACATTAATGATGATATCCAGGCTTCCTCCTTCACAACAGTGAGAAGGAGGTCTTGGTAGTGCTACTTAATCTCTTTACACTGCTGCTGTTTCCACAGTATCGGGTCATTTTCCAAAGCAGCACCATCATCAGCAAACATTTGATAGATCTTTATAGTCATTGTAATAGGCGTTCTGAAGTCATGGAGAGGATCCTGTTCAGTCATTGTTCGTGCTGTGGGGTTGTAAGGACTCTTACACCAGCCAAGGTAGAGATGTGCTGAACTTCTCTGAAGTTCTTCAGGCATGAATTAGAAATGTTATTATCCTGTTTTGGGCAGTTCATTTCATTTCAAACGGAGCCTTAAATTGCCAGTTCTATGAACAGGTCTGATAGTTGGTGATCTGGGTCATGAACCCCCTCCGTTTTGCTTTCCATCACCTTTCTGACCTCCCATGGTCCAGCCCATCACTTTCCAGCCCACCTTGACTGCAGCATAGCTTACCCCCTCATATTGGTGGCCTAATGTGACCCACTTCGGTTGTGTCATAGCTAATCTCATCGTGGCTTCCTGTGGCCTGTTCTGTTTGCTCCTCATCCTGCTATGCTTTCACATGGCCTGTCCCATGCTGTCCTTCAGCACATCTGCAGCAACCTGGCCTTTTTGTGACTGCTCCTGCAGGCAGCCTGGGCTCAACTGCTGTGAGCAGCCTAACTGTGATTGATCACCCTTGCCCACAGGTTCAGATGTTCTAGTATGTTGTAAAATGAGTTTAAATAAGGTCCATTGTGTATGAGAGATGTGCACAATTTGTTTTTGCATTTGCATTTGAATAGAATTGAATCGAATATCCAGACATTTGATTCGAATGGTTAGAATCCGAATGCAACAAAATCCAGTTTGAATCGAATAGATTCGAATCTGAAGATACAAATGTCAGCAACATTCATATGTGTTATACGTATCTGTACGCATTTCGTATGCATCCCGTTTTCATCCAGTACTATCAGTGAAATGCGTACAGCTACATTTGAAATTTGTACAGATACGTATGTAATACATACACATCTGTAATTTCAAATGTTTTGAATCATTCGAACGCATGTTTTGGAACATTCAGAATTCATTTAAATGTTTAAATTCGAATGTGTAGACATTCTATTCGAATTCAAATGTCCACATTCAATCGAATGTTGTGCACATTCCTATTGTCTATAGACTCTTTTTATTTATGTATACGTGGATCTGAAATTTTATTCAGAAAGTGATTGTCATAATGAAGGTAGATATACAAGCCTATCCCCTCCCCATAGAATTATATGGATACATGGACAGAATACGACCGGGATTACTCCTTTGTAATTAATTGATAGCTCTTTTATGCTCACAAATACATTTTGGCAGAAAGGCTTTTCTTTCTTTGTTTTAAACATAAGGAGGTGAAGCAAGGGAGCCACCTGTCTAATCCATGCTGGTTGGAGTGCTGTTTGTGCTTAGGTCTGGTTCAATTAGGCGCCCCATCAATCAGGAGCAATTTTAATTTCATTGCTCTTGGTCAATGTGAGTGGTTGAGGTAAAATTCATGGTCGCTAAATCCTTATACGGGAAACAGGACTAAAAGTGTTGGAGAGATGAGTCTGTCTTAGGCATCCTTCACTAGAAATTACATAGATAGCTTTCAACTTAATCCTTCCTTGTGAATTCTAAATTATCAACTATAGCTAAGTAAGACTTTGGATTGTTATAAATCAGCCCCCTCTGTTAAGGGGGAGACAAGCTTTCTACTTGTAGCTAGTTACACCATCTGTTTGGTATAGTGGAGGGGTCATCTGGTTTTGTTTCTTTTAAGCAATTGTAGGTGACCAGGAGGTCTTTCTGTACTAGCCCTGCTGTGATCCATTCAGGAGGAAGGCCCATAGCACTCTTTTTGATCTTTACCAAGGTGTGTTCAGATATAATAATGCTTAGGAGAGTGAAGGGGAGCATACTGGTGTGTGAACAATCCCATCTCCTCTAAAACACCTCACAGGTACCTCTTTCTTTCTTTCTTTCTTTCTTTCTTTCTTTCTTTCTTTCTTTCTTTCTTTCTTTCTTTCTTTCTTTCTTTCTTTCTTTCTTTCTTTCTTTCTTTCTTTCTTTCTTTCTTTCTTTCTTTCTTTCTTTCTTTCTTTCTTTCTTTCTTTCTTTCTTTCTTTCTTTCTTTCTTTCTTTCTTTCTTTCTTTCTTTCTTTCTTTCTTTCTTTCTTTCACAGCCTAAGAGGAAGTGCAGAAAATCCCAGAGTCCTCTTAGATCTTCTGTGTGAGTTGTTTATTTGGCTGTGTCTACACATTGTTCTGCCCTTCAAAGCTGCCACCTGCCCAACTGATAGCATACTAGAGATCACTGCTATGTATATTTAATATCTGGCTCTTCTGAAAAACCCTGCATAGCCGATGTGCATGGCTCCTCATTTCCCCACTTTCTTTTCCCATTTTCCTCTCAGCACAAAGTGTCAAATGTCAGATCATAGAGTGTGAGTTTCAGGCTGTTGAGGTGAGCATGACTGAGCCTGTTCCATAAAGCCAGAGATGGGAGAGGTCAAAATAGCAGGACACTTTGAAAGCAGATGAGAATCAATACAACCTTGATAAATTAAGATGAAGGGCATGCAGTGGTTTTGTATTCCATACAAATGTATTACTGAGGAAAAGAAAGAATGGCAGATTGGATTTCATCCATCCCAGGATACCTTCAAGAAGTAACTGCCCAGATGCATTAAATCTTAAAATACTAAGGAACATACACATTTTACAATTCAATAAAAAGTGATAATTTGTGAGGCAGAGATATAAGCTTTTATAAAAACAAACATGAGTATGAGAAAGGTTTTTGTAAGGTGAAAAGTTTGGAAACCATTTAGATAATCCACAAGGGAGCTCTCAGAAGTGCCCTAGCATAAATTAGCATCTGCCAAGTAATAATTTTTTTTTGGCAGGGGGTGTGGCAGTTTAGCACTTCTCTAAAGGTGTATTTCAGAATCCCTTGTTCTTGGCAAATAGCTCGACACCAAACTTCCATTGACTGACATCAGTGCTGCCTTTCTTCCAGAGAGTCCAAGGCTTTGTAGCTTTTATTCAGCCCTTTTACCATCAGAACAATCAGCTAAGCTTCAGAGTTATGACTTAGAGTTTGAGGCCCTTTCTATATTGCCCCTCTGGAACAAATTCCCTAATAAGGGGCAGCAAGCCAAACATCACCCACTCCAGTTACACTTGGTCTGCACTGGGAAAGCGTGGATAGGGCTAGGGTGCTGAAAATGGTGTTCTAGCCCAGTATAGGTGTAGATGTCTTTAAAGAGGTCTACAGCTGGCCCACCGCTGATATACTAGACCATGGAGCACACACCTAAGGGAGAAAATTTTTGGTGGCGCTGTGGGAAGTGGACTCAGCTACAAAACTGCTCAGACTGGAAACCCTGTGTCAGAATTTTTATCTCGGCCTTTGGAACCTAACCATTGCCTCTTGAGAACTCTCAGCTCCAGAAGCAGAGGTGAAGGTTGAAGTCAGATGGGCTGTCTGAATGCGGCCAGGTGTGTCCTGCTCCAGAAGTTTGGGATGGGTTGCTTGTTCCCCTGCAGGGTGGTCCACCTTGCCCCATAACACCCCCCATGTGAGTGTTGAAAGGGCTTGATTGGCCAAGCTTGGGAATAGGTTCCATGATTAAGTTGGCGACTTGAGTTTTCCCAGTTCCAGGCTGAAATTCCAGCTGCTGTGTCAAACTTGACTTTAATCTGAGTCTTTTGACCTTATTTGATCATTTGTATTGTTTTCATTGTTATTTCTTTCAGTCTCTGGATTTTAAGAAGCTGAATTGAGCAGATTAAACTAAATCCTGTTTCATAATCTAAGGCTGTCTGGGATCTGGCAGAGAATTACTGTAATTTCCTCAGCTTTGAATGTATGCCTTAAAGCACTGATCCATTTGTAGTTCATAGGCCTGCAGCTGACCCAACACTCTGGTTAATCTTCTACGCTCAGAGGTCACCCCCTTGGGCAGGTACATGCACCCTGTTCCTGCAGTTATCCAAGCTAGTAACTTTCCATAAGATTATTGTAGAAAAGAGTTTTGTCTTTTCACGTAGAAAGCACATAGTCCAGGTAGCAAGCTGTCTCCAAATGATATATGGATGAGAATGAAGCTTGTGGCTGAGATAGTCAATAGAGATGTATGCAAAAAGCAGATGGATTGCCTGAAATGGAAAAGCAGCAACATTGATCAGATTATTCAGCATTTATGGCTGCTTTATGATCTAAAGCAGATGCTTCAGGCATGCCATTTGTAATGAGTTTGCTGGTAATTTAAATAATTTAATTTTCTTTTGCTTTCACTTACTCTTGTCCAGCAGCCTACCTATGTGAGCAAAGAGTTCAGAACTAGGGATGTGCATGAATATTTGTATCATTCGTTGTTCATATGGATTTGGCTGAATTCAGACATTTGTATACGAATAGAATGTTATGACATTCATACATTGACATTTGTAAGAATATGAATATTTCAGAAAATTCGTTTGAATAGTTTGGAAATTCGTGAAAGTGGGGAGGTGGGAAAGCGGCTGTGCCAGTTGCATCTGCAATGGATCCAGAGTGCATTCAACCTGGATCGAGAGTGGATTAAAAGTGGATTCTGATCGGATTTGTTGCTTTCAGAGCGGGTTTGTTATGGAATACATTTCGGATACATATCAGATAAGTATTCATTCATAACAGATACGTATCGAATACGTATTTGTTCGTATTGGATATTCCTACAATTTCGCACAAATACATTCGTATTGAATAGAGTCCTGCCACATTCAAAGAGGATCTGTTCGAATGAATATGAATTTTCCAACATTCAATTTGTTATGAATCAAATGCTAAAAACCCCATTCATGTACGTCCCTTTTCAGAACCTCTCCATCTGTCTCTTCCCTTCCCTTCTCTCCTTCATTTTCTTAGGGTGATCTTCTTTTCTTTCTTTTGAATGAATATGTTAATGGGGAGGCTAGCATCTGGTGTCACAAAGACTAGTTCACTGTTTAATCATAGCTCAGTTAAAGAAATTGACAGAAATTTACAAACAAGAAGTGATCTTCTTGTTTGGAAATTTGCAGACTGAACTGTTCTACCAAACAGATCCTGAGCTGCAGCCATTTCCATGTTTGTGGTTTGTGGGGTTTCATGGCATCTGTTGTGTTTGCTTTGATGACTTCTGTTTACTTTGGTTTTCTAAACATACCATGTAGATACAATGTTCTTTGAATATATCATCAGCTAAAAATAAATGAGATCTGACTTTGGATCTCTTAAAGTTTCTACTTTGAGCCCTTTCTTTTTAACTCTTTTCTTGTTTTTATAAGACCTCTACTACAAAAGGATACATGTTTTTCCAAGTGAGTACCTTATTCCGCTCTACAGGGAGGATTCATGGTCACGTTATGGGGCATTACAAATCTGACTGAAGATTCAGTCCAGAAATACACCTCCTCTTCATGCTTGACAATTAACAAGGGTTACATGGATTCCTAAATATACCACCAACTTATATGTATATTTTTTTCTTCTTACATCTTTGGGTTGTTAGGTAAGCAGCAAAAGCCTTTCCTACAACAGCCATTTCCCCCACCCAGCCTGATTAAAGTTTTCATTTGCTAAAGGAAATTATCAACTTTTTGTATAAAAAGTCAATATCCTAAGCCCTTACTTGCAATAAAACATGTTATTACAAATTATGATGACCATGTGCAAGTATCTTGGTGAATAACTGCATTTCTGTGGCCCTTTCTATACCCGTCCATATTCTGCATTATATCCCAGAACAGGGTAGTAGACAGGAGAGCCCCTCTTGCCATGATACCAACAGGTTGTGGGCTTTTAAAACATGTTTTAGCCAGCTCTAGAGATGTGTAGAACAAGCTCAGATGTTCTATACAAACTGAATTCATACAGGAGAAAATGGAATTTGTTTTCAAGCTTGAAGCCCTTGAAAAGTTTGGGGTCAGTCTGAAAACAAACAGAGCTGGAATATGTGTGTGTGAAATTTGTCATACAGTTTGAAAAATGTCCAGGTGTGATTGGTGAGCGTATGTCAAATACCTGCATGAAAACCTGGATTACGGCTTTGGTGACCCAAGCACAGTTAAAAATCTGACTTAAAAATCTGGATTTTCTGGAATAGAAGAAGAAGAGTTGGCTTTTCTACTCTGCTTTTCTCACCCGTTTAAGGGGACTCAGAGCGGTTGACAAACCTTCTGTTCTTCTCCCCACAACAGAACACCCTGTGAGGTGGGTGGAGCTGTAAGAGCTCAGAAGAGAGCTGTGACTAGTCCAAGGTCACCCAGCTGGCTTTGTGGAGGAGTGTGGAATCAAACCTGAAATTTCCAGATAAGAGACTGGCTCCCTAATCACTAGACAAACTGGCTGTTGGACAGGAGAAAGTGCAAGAAAAGAAATAAATTAAGTTGCCAACAAAATCGTTACCAATGGCATCCCTGAAACATCTGCTTTATTTCATAAATATAAAGCCTGATTTGAATAAAGATTTGTGTCTCCCTGTGCACAGTGGGAGGAAGGTAGGATAAGACCATGGTATGTCCACCTGTGTTGTTGTCACTGGCTGTCTCTGCCGCTGTGGTCGCTCACTGTCCCCACAAGACACCAGCTACCACTTTCATCCACCTTGAAAGGGTTAATGGGGACTAGAGTAGGACTGATCAAGCATTGAAAACAGATTAAGATTGCCAGAGGGAGAAGGAGAAATGGGCCCCATCGGGGAGCTGAAACATGCACACAAAAATTCATGATAGATATTCATACAGATAGCCACAATGGCTGCTTTAACATCTCATTAAGGTAGAAGGTGACTACCAATTTTGCTTATTTGTGCTAGAAGGAAAATCAGGATCCTCAGCTTGGTGTTCTGTCTGACTCCCCCCCCCCCATTTTTTTTTCTCCCAGTAAACTCTAGCTTATATCCTGAGGCTTATCTTGGCTTGCTGGACATAATGCAGAGTCAGCAGTTCCATTCTGAGCAGACAGGCTGCTGGGATCAGCACATTCACAGTAAGCCATTAACTATAGCTTACTGTGTCATGCCAGCCAGATTGATCTGTCGGAGTAAAAAAGGTGAGCGTTTGCAAAAGCCTTTCCTAGAATGTCCCAGCTGTCACTCTGCCATGGAAGGCACCATTTTGTTTGCTTGTTTGTTCGCTTAGGCTGTGATCGTACACAAGGGCAAAAAATGGATCTCTGAGGTGCTGCTGAGGTGGAATTGTTCACATACCAATCTACAGTTTCCTAAACATACTGTGCTAGAAAAGGTGGATTAGAAATGGCTTGTGAATACAAGGATCACACCCTGTTTCTCTGAGGCATCTCTGAGGTGTCCCTTTTGTTATGTCTGAACACGGCCTTAGTGTGGAGCTTCGTTTGGTTTTGTAAAGTGACACAGTGTCTTACTTGTAGATTATGGCTTACAATCATACTTTTCTTACCTGAGGGAACTCATCCTCTCATACAGATCTACCCGTGGTTTAAGATCTACTGGAGGGAGGCTCTTCCGTGACCCATCAGTTAGAAAAATCCACCATGTTAGGACATGGGAGAGGGCCTTCCCAGTCATGGCACCCCACTTATGGAATGCCCTTCCCTTGCGAGGCCCGATTAGCACCAACTCCTCTAACGTTTAGGTACCAAATAAAGACTTGGCTCTTTATTAAAGCCTTTGGACATTGATTCACTCAAACACTATTTTAATTTTAACTTTAGCTTTTAACTAACTATGCTGTTTAATACTATTTTAGGGTATGTATTTAATGGCTTGTCTCTATATGGGTTTTTTTTTTATTGTAAGCCGCCCAGAGATCCTAGGACAGTGGTTCCCAAAGTTGTCTGGGCTACGACCCATCTAATATAAGTTTACCAACTTGGGACCCACCTCTAGGAAATTTAACCGTTACCAATATGAATAAAGGACTTTTCAAATAACAAACAAAGTTTTAATACATTTTTTTAAATTAATTCTACAGGCAGGGCCCACTCAATATAAGCTCGCGACCCACCAGTGGGTCCCGACCCATAGTTTGGGAAACCCTGTCCTAGGATATAGATATTAATTAATTAATTTTAAAACAAACTCACCACTGAAGTGATATTCCTCTCCTCCCGCCCCCAGTGAACCAGTAGACTTCATTTTGAGGTCACCACTATTTAACCAAGCTAGTAGTAATTTGAATTTAATGATTTTCTTACAGCATTTGGTTGGTGTATCATTTGGAACCAATCTCTTTCTCTCAAAAGTAGGGCTGATTTAATTCCATCCAAACAATGGATTGAGTTTGGGACCCAGGCTGTCTTCTCTGCCTTAGGATGGACAAGGCACTGGGATCAGGTGTTTTTGCTTTGTATATTGAGCTGTTGCTGAGGCAGATTGGCAGAACACTGCACTGCCTGCAGCTGTGCGAATAAGAGAGGAATTGTTCCATGAATTACACAGAAAAATTACTGTAGCATGAAATGAGCCATGTGAGATGTATTAGAATAACCAACTATGTTTCTGAATCTGTAGCTGTGTTGTACCAATATAAATGTAAAATGGATGGCTGTACAAGATGAATATCTGCTGTGTATTTCAAGGAACCTTAATCTATATCCTCTTTATCAACTATTGAGGGAAGGTCTATGCAGCAAGACTGTCACATGTTATGTGTTCCTAAAGACACTCTGTGGGTGGTGTGGCAAAGGCAACTCCTGAGTGTAAGTGAAAAGGGAAAGTGGTTGCACTTTGACAGGGCTAGATTGAGTTCTAATTTGGAGTAATGCAGCCCAATTGCCATCAAAGGGTCTGAATCCATGGACAATTTTGCATTTCCCTTTCTGTCTGCTGGACAGGAAAGGAACGTGATGAACCAATGTTGACTAGCACTCACACTTGGAGCGCTAGTCAACTTTGGCCATTTCCCGCTCCCTGCCCCGCCCCCCGTTGACCAAGTACCTTGATTTGATTGCGGGGCCGGTTCTCTTCAGGGCACCGCCATTTTGGTCAGCATCATCATGGTGACGGCGCTGATGCATGTGGAGTCGGTGCTGAGGCTGTAGTGCAAATAGGCCTCACGTTTTGTGCATGTTGTTGCTGGGTACTAACAAGTTGTAGCTGAATCCTAGTTGACTGCATGGGCACCTCCATGGCCATCTCTGTGCAATTTTCTGGGCAGAGATACACAAGTGGTTTGCTATTGCCTACCTCCAAGGAGAGTCTAGGGATCAATCCATCAACTGTATACTTTCCAGGCAGCTTGTATTACCACTGAGCTACTGCTCCTCCCATATGGTAGAATCAGTCTGTTTAGAGGTCACTTAGGGATGCCTGGAGTTACCAAAGAGGTCTGTACTTGAGCCAGCATGTGTGTGTTTGTCCTGAGTAGGGGGGCAAGCAAAATTATTTCTTAGAGGTTTTCAAGGGAAAAGAACTTCCCCGTACCATGGATCTTGTCTGGGTTGCACAAATTAGTGTGCAGCGGTGAATGTGTCATCTTCATTCATACCTTGAGTTAGTTTTATAAGAGCTTCGTGAGATGTGAAGTATAAGGAACAGTTTGATTGTGTATTTCCTGAAATACGCAATATTCAAGCATAGGTACTTGCTAAACAACATTTACAAATTACATTTTTATCTCAACCCAGTAGCTGTGCCAGGGGCAACCTGTTACTCAGCCCTTCTGTCTAATGATATTAATGTGAAATCCAGGCATTTTATGAGGATCCAGAAATTTAATTTTTCTCGGAAACATTCCTGTTTACCCCATTACAGTGACGTTTTATGAAAATCACAAGTGGTAGTCATGGTGTACTTCCTCATACATATGGCTGGCAGTAATGTTTTCCCCAATCAATATTAAAGACAGTAAATTCCGACTGTTCATTGGAAGAAAACATACTCCAGCTGAAGCTCAAATTCTTTGGCCTCATAATGAGTGGGCAGGACTCGTTGGAAAAAGATCCTGATGCTGGGAAAAACTGAATGCAAAACATGCTGGTTTGGGGAGGATTTTTAACTTCCCTTAGTCCCAGCTCGTGATGGCCGAACTGGCAGCAGCTGCTGTTGACAGCACTGGTAGCAGTACTGAGATCATCAGAAGAGCTTATCAGATTGGCAGAAGTTTTTGTGAAGACAGAAAATAGCAGTTTTGCTGTTGATAATCAGCATCCCGTTGATGCAACTGTGGGAAACTAAGCCTGTGAACTCATTTCTGAGTTTCATAGACAGGATGTGAGATAAAAAATGTGATTCTATAGCTGTGAATAGTTTGGCACTTGATGATTTAGGCTGCATCCAGATGGGGGATATATAGCGCCATTATGGTGGGGCTGCCACATGTATCTCAGAGTTCCACTATATACCCCCTAAAACACACGATAGTCTATTGTGGGGAAACCTGATACTAGTGGTGGGTTTTCCAGCAATATCTCTATTACTTACCTTCTGGAGGAGGCGCCGTCTGCATTTTGGCTACTTTGCTTGTGCAGGGGCCAAAACAGACACCCAGGCATATGCAGTAGTGGCAACATGCACTTCTGGGTATTTTGTGCTGGTCATATACCTGGATGTGTACCTAACTGCAACACATGATGACAGTACCAGCCCATTGCTGTCTAGGTAGCAAGAGAAATTGTTGTAGGATAAATACCCAAGATTATTGTTTATTCTGGCGATACTTGGCTGGAAATTGGAGCCTTAAAATAAGCTGTGCAGAAGCAATCTCGTAATTTTCAGTCCTGAATATTTTGTCTGTTTAAGCTGGAATGATGTCCAAACCTTGTTAATTTTCACACACTGCTTGTTACCCTCAAGTTTCTGTTACTCTGAAGCTCTAAAGCTTAATTGGGAGGTGAGGCAGTTTCAAATAGATAAATATAATGGTCACTGAGATGTCACAGGTCTTTTTATTTATGTTGCTGCATCATGGTAAAGATTTTGATCATTGGTGATGAAAGGCATTGAAAAGATTTCTGAGAAATACTGAATTAATTTTTGCACGTGCCTTTGAGGGTAAAAACTGGGTAGCCACTTATTAGGAGGGCATCTGTTTACTAGAGAACCAACTCTAAATTTCTACATTTTCCTTTTTCTTCTTGGCAAGCATACAAAGGATTTTGTGCGGTTGCCATTTGTATTGATCTGTTTGACAGACCGTTACAAAATGAGTCAAGGACCATGAGGGGAGAGAACGCAGCATGAATTCTTGTTAGCAGCTGGTCTGGCGGTGGAGACAAGACTTTAGAGAACCAAATCAGCATGTTTAGGGAAACACGAAGCCTCACCTACAAAATTGGCATCAAACTGGATAAATATAAGATGCATTCAGAAAGGGGACAGAGAAGCTTACACTGAAATGAAGAAATTAAGAAAATACTTGTTATTAAATAGAGCAAATCCATTCCAGCAATGCAAGTGAACGGTTGACAGAAAATCCAATTATTCTAGGGCCACTGTTTTCCTTTTAATTAAATTACATTGGCATGAGCATTTCTCCCCCTCTTATTTGCAAATGAAAAAGGACAGCTTGTAGGTTTCCAGGTTCTTAACTTAGTTCTTTTAAGTGGATCCGTCTGTCCTTTGAAAATCTCAGTTATATGACATTATGTCTAGAAGTTCATTTATCTTTGCAGCACAAAGTACTGAAGACCTTTATCCTTTATCCCATTTATAGTTAGAAAGACAACGTGCTTTTTCTTGTTTCATGTAAGACTAACTTGTTAACCCAAAAATATTCTCCTAAAATCATGTTTTAAATTTATTTTTCCTAAATATTCTTGCCCTGTCTATGCTGCTTGTGATCAGAGACAGCAGAGAGAGAGAGAAAAAGAAAGAAAGAAAGAAAGAAAGAAAGAAAGAAAGAAAGAAAGAAAGAAAGAAAGAAAGAAAGAAAGAGAAAGGCATCTCTGAGGCACCTTAGAAGAGGCTTCGAGGTGGGATTGTTCACACACCACACACCAGTCTCCCCCCCCCCCCTGGAATATTTTATGATCGAAAAGATGGACTGAAGAAGGCCTGGGAGCATGAGGGGCACACACTGTCCCCCTGAGGTGCCCCTTTTGTTACATCTGAACACAGGTGGTATTTGGTGGCCCTCTCTTCTAGCATAAGCCTGGTGTATTAGCCAGTTTTTTTATTCTTTTTTTTTTAGTATTGTTCTTAGTATTAAAATATAAACCTTCCCCTTGGCAGGAGTACATTCAGAGAAAGCTAGGCATCAAAGGGCAGGTTGAAGAGATACATTTTAAGCAGGTGCTGAAAACCATATAATGTTGGCACCTGCCATATTTTCAGATCAAGGCTATTCCAGAGCTTGGGGGCCTCCACAGAGAAATCCAAATACCATTCCTTTCTCTTCTGTGTATTAATCATAGTGCTTAGTAACAATAAGCTGCTGCTGCTATTATAGCAGCATGTTCCATATAGTCCACTTGAAAACAGGACTGCAATTGCTTCTTACATACCAGCTTAAGTCCTAGCTTGACTGGCATCTTGCCCCTAGAGTTGGCTTTTTAAATTTTAGATGAGAATTTTCTGAAAGTAATTATTTATGCTCTTTCTCTGTCCACATTTCCTGTAGATTGGTATAAATCATTGTGGTATTTTTAGCAAACAGACCTGTAATAGGCATAAATCCTTTACAGTGTAAAGTTGCATGGATGTTTATATTGGCAAGGTAGACTTCCGTAATGTGTATTTGTTTTTTTAATGGGCAGGTTGTCAAAACATGTTTTCAGTTTTACATAATTGTTCCCATTAGAATATTTCAAAAAAAAATTCTTACTTTCATTGTGCGTTAGGTTATGTTTGGGACATGTACAAACTTCAGCTCTTTTGCCCTCTTTCAAACAGATTGACTAACAAGAAGATTGTGGAATGTTTATGCTACTCTGCAGGTTCTAATGCCATTTTGTGTTTGTGAAACATGAACTGGATTGGTTGGATCGCCTCCATATCCAACAAACTGGAGTGGTGGGCAAGCTCTGGTGGGCTGGACTGGAGTTAAGAGACAGGGAATTGTCTTTTGTGATGTTTACCTCTAATATAGGGTTACTTCAGATTATTTATTTATTTATTTATTTGTGAATGAATGAATGAATGAATGCATAAATGAATATCTCTACTTTTACTGAAAGGTCCCAGGACAAGTCCCAGAAGTAAAAAAATTAAATAGGTAGAACTTTTTAAAAAATATTTAAAATATAACTCACCCTCCTTCCTTCCTTCCTTCCTTCCTTCCTTCCTTCCTTCCTTCCTTCCTTCCTTCCTTCCTTCCTTCCTTCCTTCCTTCCTTCCTTCCTTCCTTCCTTCCTTCCTTCCTTCCTTCCTTCCTTCCTTCCCTCCCACCTACCTAGCTATTCACTGTCCCTGGCAGAACGAAACCCAGAGGGAGCTAAATATCAAAGGCCTGGGTGAAGAGGTATGTTTTAACCAGGCATTGAAAACCAAAATAGTTTAGGCACCTGGTTAAATGTCCTGAGTTTGGGTTCCACCACATAAAAGTCTCATCATAGATCACCAGTGTGATATTCCTCAGGATTTCCACTCATTGCTAGTGGAGAAAAAACAACCGGAAGAAGTAAAAGCAGAACGTCCACAAAATTCAGAATCTGCCCAGTGGGGCAAAAATGTTGACAAACTCTGCCCCAGATATTTTAATTTATCTTCAGTTAGTAATTAGATCGCTAGAGGACCCTAATGACCTAAATTTGCAATGCATCTGTGTAATCTTCATGTACGTTGCCTGGGAAGCAGCATTAGAATAAATACAGATTCAGTGATAAACTCAATATTTATTTATTTATTTATTTATTTACATTTCTATCCCGCCCCATACCCGAAGGTCTCTTTAAATGGAGTTTTTCATGAAATTACATGCAAGCTCAGAAGTTGTGTGCCTCATGTGTGACTGGCATTTGATTAATTTAATCACAGCATCAGAAGGAAGCGCTAATGGAAATGAGGCTTGTCTCTGAAGATGTGGAAATGTTAATGGCAGCTTAATTATTAAAATAAGTTGCAAGTCGCATCATGTGCAAAGACATGTACAGTAATGAGGTTCTGGTGGCCTTTGGGAAATGCAGCCTAGAGAGGTTGCAGGATTTTTAATGGAAGAATGGAGATCTGAAGAAAATCCTTAATTTTCTTCCCACCAACCATTTTTATGCTCCAAATAAACAGATACCCCTCCTCCCCAGTTCTAGTGGAGAATTATGCTTGCAAAAATGTATCAGGAAGCTGCTGTTGTCTGGTTATGATAAACATTAGAAAGTGATAGGGGTTAAGCCATCTCTTTCCCCCAACACTGTTCCAGTGTAGTGTGTTGGTTGCTAATTTTATTGCAATTCCGTTTGAGTAGTAGGAACTATGGATGTGCGCGAATATTTGAAACATTCGAAATTCGATCAAATTCATTCCAATTTTGACATTTGAATTCAAATCAAATGTCTCTACATTCGAATTTAAGCATTCAAATGAATTTTGAATCTTTTGAATCATTTCTACAAATTATTTGAACATTCCTATGGGTACGTATCCATATGCCTCTTATTTGTATCCATATGCATTTGGACGGATACGTACGGGACGAAAATGGGATGCATATGAGATCAAAACAGGTTGCGTACGAATGCATATGGATGCATACAGATGTGTACGGACAATCTTCAAATATGAATTGAATGTATGAATAGATACAAATGTATTTGATTCAAATCAAATGTGAATACATTTGAATTTTAAACATTCACATTGATTCCAATCTTCGGATATTCGCTTTGAATTGAATTGAATGCCAAAAATTGCATTTGTGCACACCGCTAGTAGGAACCAGATGTTTTCAAAGCTGTAGTAAATTCTGCAATACGCGTAAAATGATCCTTCCGCTGCTGACACAATGATGGAATACAAGGGCCCTTCTGCACTGGACCTTATTCTGGGATATATCCTGGAATAGAGGCCTCGTGTCTGAACGTTAGTGCGGATTATGGCAGGCCTCTGTTCCAGGATATATCCCAGAATAAGGCCCAGTGCAGAAAGGGCCTTTGTTTTTCATACAGTGTAGGTTCTGAATAGGAAAAATGACAAGGTCTTCTTGCTAATTCACTGTTATATCACCTGTGTTTACCTTTTTGTTCTAAAAACCCGAAGGGATGTTAAACATCTGTAAAGTGTTTTGTTTGTCTTTTACTTTGCCATTGGATAAGGATTTTCTGGCTAAACTGGAAACATCTCATTCTCATCCTGGCTACTTCCTGTAGTATAGCTACCCTACTATTTAGCATGCTTGACTTTTTGCCAGGGCCCTAGGTTTTTGTCAGCTGTAAGATTGCAACTTTCTTCCTCAGCTTCTCGCACTCATTTTTCCTTATCCTTCTATTGGTTGTTTGAAATGTCTACCCCTACTCATACCGCATTTAAAGGGTAGGCCTGACACTACAGCGTTTTCCAGAATTCGGGCCAATTGATTGGGGGACAGTGATTTGATGTAATTTTAGCTGCACTGTGTGCATTTTCTTGGTCTCTGCCTGAATTTAAAGTTTTAGAAAAACAACTATTGTGGTTGGTTATTGAGGTTATTGGTCTGCACAATGTGGGAAAGGTGGCTAGAGAAAAAAATATTTCTTTCTGTCACACAACACTAGAACCAAGGGGTGTTCTTTGAAGCTGATGGCCAGGAAAGTTAGAACTGACAAGGAGAAGTATTTTTCGCCCAGAGGTTCAATGGTTTGTGGAAGAGGTAGCAACAACAACCATCCTGGATAGGTGTCAGAAAAGATTAAATAAATTCATGGACAACAGGTAGACCAATGGCTACTGGAATGGATGCCTAGGTACCACCAAGTGGGAGAGACAGGTGGGATGTCTAAAAGGCCATTTGCAGGGCGTTGAGAGTGGGTTAAGGTTTTGCCTTTGTCTTCTCCTTGAGATGCCCAGAAGTGGCTGACAAAGCTTCCTATCCTATTGTCCCTGTGTGAGACAGGATGCTGGACTAGATGGATTGTGGCCCAATCTCATGTTCTTATGAGTATGGTGTTAATTTATTATTGCATTCTGTGGTGCTTCTCCTTCCTGTTTAACTGCACAAGTTCATCTCTTCTTGTCATAATAAGCTTTCTCAAGTCAAAATCATTAGCATAAAGTTCTAGAGTTTCCTGATGGCCCAATAATGGATTGTAAGTAGAATAATGTATTTCCCGACTAATCTGGTTTTATTGTGTTTAGTAAGACTGGAAGTGTGTTCTGTCTTGTTGAAAAGTTATAATATATAATCTTGTTCTTCTTTCTTCTTTTTCAATACACCAGGATCAGACCCCAGCTAGCCAAAGAGAAGATTGAAGGGTGCCACATCTGCACATCTGTCACACCTGGTGAACCTCAAGTATTTCTGGGAAAAGACAAAGCTTTCACTTTTGATTATGTGTTTGATATTGAATCACAGCAAGAAGAAATTTATTTACAGTGCATAGAAAAACTGATTGAAGGCTGTTTTGAAGGATATAATGCAACTGTCTTTGCTTATGGTCAGGTAGGTAATATATAGGGCTCTGAATGAACTTTTCGGTGAATGCAAAGGACTTTGTGAATTAGTGTACATCCAGACAGGGTTAAAATGTGTGTATAATGCATAGGAGCATTCAGTTTGATGGACAGGTTTTATGATTCTGTGGTGTAGCTGCACAATATAACATGATATTCCTGGTTTTAAAGAACTTTCGCTGTGGAGTACTCCTTCACTCCATGTTTTTCTGTGTGTTTGGGCAACCTGCTCCAAGAACTTGCGAGGATTTACCTTGACCCTAGAATACATGGGACCTATCAGAACTGAGTGTGCAGGGAGGGGCTGAGCACGTGAACAGAAGACTCCTTGCTGCTGTGACATCTAAAATATGGAGTATTACCTATAGATGGGGCAAGCTGTTTCATTACTTCAGATGCACATTACTTCAGGCTATAGGTAAACTGTGCGCTTTTAATGTGATGTCTGGAGGCAGTGTTCAATTCTAAGCAATGGGTATGTACTTCCATATTATGCAGAGGGGGGTTTGGAGGAGGTTATTTATTTATGTATATATTTATTATTTACATTTATATCCCGCCCCATACCTGAATGTCTCTGGGCGGGTTACAACCTTAAAACAACAGATTAAAACAGAATATACATTAAAAGATTTTAAGATGTTATCAAACAAGACATTATCAAGGTATAAAGGCATCTTTTTTTTGAAATATGGTGGTATAACTTTATAGCAGAGTTCCTCTTCTTCACATGGATGTTAAACTAATGCAGTCATGTTGAACATTTAATGGACAATGTCTTGGTTTATTTTTCTGTAACCCTTGTTTTCTGTTACTCAAATGCTAGCAGTATCAAATCTGCAATCAACTTGTTGTACTTAATAGACTCTTAAGGTGTCATTCTGATGCTTCCAAAATTGCTTGCCTCTCTCTGCCCCCGGTGTAACGTATTCTGAAAATTCAAAATTAACAGCGTTGGAACACTGCATTTTGGATCTATGAGAGCATCTTGAGTAGAACTTCATTGTACTGTTTTGCATGCAACAGGCTTATATTGTAAGCATTTTATTGCAGAGGAATAATTTGGTTTCTTAAATTTAGACAGGAGCTGGTAAAACATACACAATGGGAACGGGATTTGATGTTAACATAATGGAAGAGGAGCAGGGCATTATACCACGGGCTGTAAAACACCTCTATAGATGTATTGAAGAAAAGAAAAATGCTGCTATTAATCAAGGACTTCCTCCCCCAGAATTTAAGGTGAACGCACAGTTCTTAGAGGTAAGCCTTCACAATACAGCTTTATTTGGAAGACCTAGATGCTGTGTATGCAGTTATCAGTGTAAATTTATTTACACTCAATGCTGATGCTGCTGTTATGTTCAACTTTTCATTGACTCTAATGTAACTGTTGTATCTCTTAGGTAAAAAAAAAAAAGAGGAAATTAGTTTTTTTCATATTTTATCTTAGAAACCCTATATATTTTCAATATTTTGTACATACCAAAGAGTAAGATGACAGTCCCTTTTCTATATAAAAGTCTTTTTGAATAATACTAGTGAAATACAACCTTGGTACTTATTGATTGCATTAATTTTTAAAAACTCTTTCTAAATAAGGAAGTATTTTAACAACCATCATGCAACTGAAGTTGTGAATCCATAAATTAATGTAGCCTTTTGCATGTTGCTGGACATCTGTTGGCATTTTGGCCCAAATATTAGTGAAAGGTTTTATAGAACTATGCAGTATGAGAGTATACCTGTTGTTCTGAAACAGATGTGTTAGATTAAAGGTCTCTGGCTAATATTTGTCCAGAGAGACATGCAGAGTATATGCGGATGTAGAATCATGGCATTTGAGTCCCCTTGATTTGAACTTTGGGTACTGAGCACTTTGTGACTTAACCAGCTGCCTTTTCTGTCTGATAGTTTGCTAGAATGAGTCATTTTGGATTTCTGACTGTATGCTCAGCTGATAATTGCAAAACATCATTGTGTTCGAATATGTTACAGTGGATTCAGAAAAGCATGCATCTTCATTTATTTATTTTTTAAAGTATTGGAGGAAAAAAACATGGACAATTAATATGTTGTTTTTGAGTAATACTGAGTCATGGCTGAATGCTGATTGACTGAATAGTCACTTCTTTCCAGTTTTCTTTGCAGTGATACAGAAGTAGTTTGCCATTGCCTAGATCTGCGGAGAGGCCAGGGATCAAACCAGCAACCCCGTGGTTGTCCTGCCACTGAGTTACAGCCAAATATGAAATGATTCCAAATTTAAAAAACAAAATGAGACACACTCTATAATATAAGTGGACAAACAGTTGTATTACTTTTACTAACTAACAAGATGGCAAGTCTAGGGCTTGCCATATGATAACATGAATGCAGTCTTGTTGCTCCTAGGAATCATGTGGACTGTATGTGTAAAATAATCTGCCATAGTATAAAATGCTACACAGAACTTGTTCTCAGTCCTTGGAAAATCTTTTCTGTTTTAAGTCGACAGTTTAACAAGACGAAGGTCGCCCTAGCTTTTTATAAACTGTGTTGCATTGAAGTTCTTATATGCATTCTTGCTGTTTCTTTCTTTGCACGCAGTCAAGAGCTTTGGTGAAACCTGCACTAATTATGTATTAAGCTCTTTTTGCTGTATGCACAATATGAACCCTAAAGCTCCCATCTGAAAACACACATGTACAAACAGCAGTAATTTCCCTATGACCCAGTTTCGTCTTGTGGTTAGAGTGATGGAATCTTATCGAGTAATCTCTCCGTTCGATTCTGCACTCCTCCACAAAGCCATCTGGGTGGCCTTGGCCTAGTCCCAGCTCTCCTACTGAGCTTCCACAGCTCCACCTACCTCACAGGGTGACTGATGTGGGGAGAAGAATAGGAAGCTTTGTCAGCCACTCTGAGGGTGTTTTTCCCCTGTCACTAGAAGTACCCATTAAGTACCGATTAATGGATACTTAATGGCTACTTAATGCCATTAATGGGTACTTAATGGGTACTTCTAGTGACAGTGGAAAAACACGCCGAGTCTCCTTAAAGGGTGAGGAAGTGGGGTGTAAAAGCCAACTCTTCTAGTTTTGTGTCTGCATCTGCTTTAGATTGTGCTCACAGGTAAGAGGCTCTCCAGGTCAACTGAGGGGGGAAAACGGCTGGATGTGTAACTGAACACTGCTCTGTTATGTGGCTGAGAACAGATTATGGAAATTCTTCCCTTCCCTCGTTTCCCATGCAAAGGTCCTGGACAGCATTTGTATCCTTGTACTGTTTTCTGGAGAGCGTACATGGATTGAATATATCTGTTCCATAGTTTCTCCCATAAATGTTAGTTCCATTGTCAATTGCTTTCTCTATCCAGTCCTAAAGTGCTAGAGCTGGTGCATAGGGAGTCTATAGAGCCGTTGCTTCTGTGCCTCCTCCCCAATGCTCTTCTGGGTGAGGTATTCATCCAAGCCAGGCTGCCTCCAAACAGAGTGTAAAACCCAGGATTATCCTGTGGCTGTGTCAGGATTGCCACACATGTCTATGGCAATCTCAACATAGCCTTGGTATATTGGGCTGATATCCCATGATAACATTATTGGAGGATAATCAACTCCCGACTGGGTTTTACATAAAAAAATGAGAATATTTACCTTTCTTCGTGACTGGCCATGTTTTCTGCCATATTGGCCACCATGCATGTGTGAAACCAACCCTACCTGAAGGAACAGCCGTGCATGTGTGGGGGCAGTGATCACACGCTCCTGGGTGTCTCACGCCCCAAAATACCTGGATGCATGAGTCACAAGTCATGCCATTGTGAGAGCGACACTGCTAGATGGGTAACTGCCTCTGCTTTCACCATGCTGTTGCCCTGCTGTCTCAAGTGATAATTTTGGGAGTAGGATACTCCAGAATATCACTAAATCACTATCAAGAAATCTGGAGGCCCCAGAGTTTTGGATATTAGACATTCTGCTGCTTTCCAAAGAATGTCATTTGGAAAATCAAGGTGGTGAAGGATAATATGGAAGAAATAAATTGCATCCTCTGCCCCCACTTTATGTGGCTGAATAAAAAGTGTGGCTGGTGATATTCATTCATTTCTTGCATCTTCATCTGAGCATTTGGCAGTTTGTTGTAACAACTGGACAGCGAGCTCTCCATTCTCCATGGCTTATTAATAATTTTTTTATAACTTAATTAGTGTGTCTTTCCTTCCTTAGTCTTCCTCTGGATGAAGATAACAAAGCTCCATCTTACTCATTTTTGTTAGATCAGAATACATCTTGACTGTCTTTGGTTGAAATGGCCGTCTTAATTTTACTGTTCTTGTTAACCTCTTCCCCTCCCCTTTTATATCAGCTTTACAATGAAGAGGTTCTTGATCTTTTTGACACTACACGTGATATTGATTCAAAAAACAAAAAATCAAATATCAAAATCCATGAAGATTCAACTGGAGGAATATATACAGTGGGCGTTACAACACGGACAGTAAATGCAGAAACAGAGGTACTGTTGTATATGTACGGGAAAGCACTGTTTCCATTATAAAGGAGATAATGTTTTAAGAGGATCTCTGGCTTTGTTTATATTCTGTTTCTCATTTAAAGAGCACAAGACGAGAAACTTGTTTTATCTACCCAGAGAGGATTCTAAATCAATCTGCATTAGTTATAACAGCGCTTGTCATGCCAGCCACAGCCTAGATTATGTCATTGGGTCTGTTTGTCACTTTCCAATCTCCAGCTCCTCTCTAATGGCCATTTGTGAAGCCTGTGTATGAAAAGTTGGGGCTTCGACCATGTGTGGATCTAAATAAAGGGAAAGAGATTAGTATTAGAATATCAAATAAGAGGCCAGCATATTTCTGGGAAGAACATCTGAGACCATCAGGAAATCTGCCCTCATTTACTCAAATTCTTCTCATGTTATACCGATTCCCTTTCTGCTACTGATGTAGCATTAAATATTCAGGGCATTCTTATGGGAACAAAAGGACAGACTATTACAAAGGCACAGTGTTCTGGCAACCTTTTAGTGGCTATAACACCACACAGTTGCATTGTATTCACAGAAAGCTGGGCAGGGATTTAGCTGAATCTAATATGTCCTGCAACTGATCTGGAAAGGGGAACTCTTTTATTTGTTCCAGATTTGTGTTGCGCATTTCTATGTTTCTGAAGGCAGGCCCCATTCTGACTTCATTAAATCTCATTCCACTGGCATGCATTTCCCTGCATTTTAGTGGGGAGGTGAGTGCATGAATTATATGGTAGGCTTTTCAAGCTGATTTTGAACTGCGTATTGTTGAGTTTGATGAGATCAGCAACCTAGAAGAATGTGCTTTGAAACTCTCATGTTCTGCATGCTTACTGAGATATAATTCAAATAGGTTAGGTTTGGAAGTGTCTTTAAATTGTTTGTCCTTTTTAAAAATGTATTTATATATCATTTATGCAGATGATGCAGTGCTTGAAGCTTGGCGCCTTGTCTCGGACCACTGCCAGCACTCAGATGAATGTTCAGAGCTCACGTTCACATGCTATCTTCACTATCCACTTGTGTCAGACTAGAGTTTGCCCCCCATTGGATGCAGTACGTATCTTTATTGTGTGAAAAAGTGGGAGGCTGGTCCTGTGGTTAGAGTGTTGACCTCTTATTTGGTAGTCTTCAGGTTTGATTCCACATTGCTGCATGAAGCCAGCTCAGTGACCTTGGGTTTTCTCTCTGAGGCCCTACAGCCCAACCTACCTTACAGGGTATCAGTTGTGGGGAGAAGAAACAGAGGTTTGTCAGCTGCTTTGAGTTCCCTTAATGTCTGAGTAAAGCCAGGTATAAAAGCCAACTCTCCTCCTCCCTCTCTTCTTCCTTCTTCTTTCCTTAATTTCCTGGGTTATTAGAATGTCATACTCTGACAGTGCTCTTCAGGGCATGCTAGTGGCGTCTGTAGCATCCTGTGCTAACACTAACCACTACAAAAATGAAGGATTCTGCAAATCCCATCCAGTATAAGTTACATCCTTAATTTTGCACGTGTAGCAATACTTGGGTGTCTGCAGGCTGATGCAGAGGATTTGAACAATTGATACGCCTCTCTTTATCCCAAAAGTAGCTGATCTGGGCAGCTCAAGCAATGCTGCTTGCCAGTCAGGAAGAAGTGACTTTGGTGGCAACTTCAGCACTTTGAGCAGCAGAAATAACAAGGCAGTTGTCACCAGGGCTTTGTTGCAGGACTTGTACCCCCTGGATAGGGAGAGAAAAGAAAGATGACATATAGGATAAAGCAGAGACAAGCGTGGAGAAAAAGGAAACAAAACAGGCTTTACCAGCTGCCCTTGATGGATTGGTGCCCATTGAAGAGATCAAAAGTTGCTGTAGCACTTGAGTCTTCATCTAGACGTTGGATACTTACGCTGCTATATTTGGATATTCTGCAATAAAGCATGGATAAATAGCCAACTCTGACTTATAAGGCCCTAAATGACTTGGGCTCCAAATATCTGAAGGAACGCCTACTCCCATATTGACCTGCATGTGCCTTAAGATCTGGAAGGGAGGCCCTCCTGGTTGTCCCACCACCCTCAGCAGCAAAAGGGGTGGGCACCCGGGAGAGGGCCTTCTCAGTGATGGCCCCTAGGCTATGTAATAGTCTCCCCCTTGTGTTTCATCAGTCACCTTCATTGTACACATTTCAGAAGGCAGTGAAGACGTACCTCTTTGCCCTGGCCTTTGGGTAAATGGGGATATACTTTCCCCTTTCTTCTTGCAGATGCTATTGTTTTAATACATACTGTTACTGTTTCCATAATGTTTGATTTTAAATCTTGTTACCCACCTGGAGACCCCCGGGTATAGGGCAGGGTAAAAATGTAAATAAATAATAAATACGTTAGGGATAATATGCAGAATTTTTTTTAAAAAAAATAGTGATTTTAGCCTTCATAGTGAACAGGGGAATGAGCATCGTCAGTCTATGAATATTCATATATTTATTTATATTTATATCCTGCCCTATACCCATAGGTCTCAGGGCGGGTTACACGTTTTAAAACAACAGATTAAAACAATGATATCCACACAAAGACTTAAAAATCCAGCATGTTTAAGAACGTATACTAAATATTAAAATATTAATATGTACGGTGGGGGGAAAAATGGTCACATTAGCCAAAGGCCAGGGCAATGAGGCGCGTTTTCACTGCCTTCCTAAATGTATACAGAGAAAGAGGTGTGGTACATCTCAAGGGGTAAACTATTCCGTAACCTGGGGACCATTACTGAAAAGGCCCTTTCTCGGGTGCCCACTCGCCTCACTACTGAAGGTGGTGGGACAACCAGGAGGACCTCTTCTCCAGATCTCTTTCAAAAGTGTGTATAGGCTAGATTTGGATTTCAGGTTGCACTGCTTCTCTGTGCTTGGCTGTGGGTGTTCAGGTTTTAATTGGATTCAAGCACAATTTAAAAGAAAACTAGCCTAGCAGTGATAGCGGAAGACCTCTATAGAGCACCGTGTGGGAAATCCCTCTGAGCCGTTTGCTTTTGTGGACGTGTTATTCAGTTGCTTGTTTCAGCGCTGTGCTCACGAGGATGGAGAGCAAGATTGTTTATATTCCCTCTTTTTCCTGGTGGGTATTGTGTTGCTTAAAACAGTGGAATTGTCTGTACCCTTGAGAATTGTCTGTAGCCTTTCCATTTTATTGTTGCAAGTCTTGTGAAATAAACTCAGTGATGGTTAAGAGAAGAATCAAATCCAGGGGCTCTGAGGCTGCATCTACACACCTTTTAAAAAGCAGCTCACGGGTGGTTGGTGTTCTTCTCCTAGCTCTAATCCACATTAAAGCCCAGAGACGCAATTTAGCAGCATGTTTTGTGGCTTTTAATGGGAATTAGGGCACTTGCGTGTGATGGTACCACCACTAAGCAGCTTTTGAGCTTCTTATACAGTGGTTCCTCGGATAGCATGACGATTCTGTTCTTAGAAACCATCATATTATGCAAATCACATTAGGGGAAATCATGAATTTACTGACTTTCCCTCGAGTGGCTGAGTCATTACTTCTATGGAGTGGTTGGCGTACTGAAGAACTGTGATGCACAAGAGTGCAGCTTAGTAGCTGAATGTAAACAAAACCACACCATGCAAGTACTGTGTTGTAGGAAGGATAGCTGTGTGCACTTTCTAGCAGTCGGTGGCATTTGCTTAACATAAAAGATCATTCTTTTCACAAAGGAGG
The DNA here is from genome assembly GCA_023333525.1 of Aspidoscelis tigris stejnegeri. Classification (NCBI taxonomy): domain Eukaryota; kingdom Metazoa; phylum Chordata; class Lepidosauria; order Squamata; family Teiidae; genus Aspidoscelis; species Aspidoscelis tigris. The sequence continues at coordinate 75,662,203 of JALMGA010000005.1, read as the reverse complement.
CAAGGTGGCATCAAGAAAAGAAAACAGCAATTTGTTACAGCGCCATGAAACTCTGGCAAGAAATGTAGACTGGTTCATTTATTGTAATATATTGTCTTTGTTTTAGCAAACAGAGCCCTGATTTTTACAAAGCCATCTGGGAGGGAACCAAGCAGCTGATGTTTAGCTATAGCTGTAATTTATATTATGCCCAGTCACCAGCATAAGCTATAATAAAAGGTTACACAAGCTTGAGAACAGTGGTTGTATCCAGACCAGGGATTTACACGGGATTCAGTTCGATTTGAATCGAATAGCCGAAGATTTGAATCGATTTAAATGTTTAAAATTTGCATGTATTCACATTCAGTTCGAATCAAATCTATTCATACGGATTTTGTATTTGTATTTGAAGATATGAACGTTGACAACATTCGAATGTGTCTGTACGCATCTGTATGCATTCGTATGCATCCTGTTTTTATCTCGTATGTATCTGTACAGATGTGTACGGATACAGAATAAGATGCATATGTAATGCGTACAGATCCATACACATACAAATGTCTGAATAATTCACACGAATGATTTGAAAGATGAAAATTCATTCGAATGTCAAATTCAAATTTAGAGACATTTGATTTGAGTTCAAATGTCCGAATTTGATTGAATTTGATTGAATTTTGAATGTTTTGACTATTTGTGCACATCCCTAATCCAGACGTTGGTTACTTGTTCCTCTATATTTTGATATTCTGGAATAAAGCACAGGTATTCCAGACTATGAGTAATTTATTCCAGCATATCCAAATATAGTGGAATAAGTAGCCAGTGTCTGGATTCCGCTAGTGTTACTGGAGGATATTTAGATTAAATTTGAATTAAACCTTTGTTAGTAGAATATAGCTCTTATTCTACTTCATTGCTTTGTAAGGATGTTTGTTCTTTCCGAAATTTATACCTTTTAACATGGTATGGATATAACTTGATGTGTTTGGGATGCTCAGACTTCCCATTTCTGTTTGTATTAAATTCAGTTTAAAAATCTGAAGACGCAGTTAAAAATGAACGTATGTGCTTGTGCTGCGTATCTTTAATGAGGTCAGATTCCTTTCTCACTGCGTAGTCTCATAGGTTTCTTTTTTCCCCCTTGTACAGGACAGTATGACAGATAATAGAATAATATCAGAGTCATCTCAGCTTAATGAGTTTGAAACCCTCACAGCTAAGTTTCATTTTGTGGATCTGGCAGGCTCAGAAAGATTGAAGCGTACTGGGGCCACGGGAGAGAGGGCAAAAGAGGGCATTTCCATTAACTGTGGACTGGTAAGTGCAACCTCTCCAATAAATGCTTTTGATTTTCCCTTCTTTAAAAGTTGTATAAAAACCCAGTGTCCAGGATGATTAAGAGGACTTGTCGACCCTTCTGTTGCTAGTCGACTGAGAAAGAATGCCAGTGCGTTTACTCAGATTTAACCTTCTGGCTACCACCACTTAACTCTTTTGATAATCGTCTTGGCTATGTCAATGCTGAAAAAAAAATTGTGCTCATTTAGTAGTTTTGTGGCATGATTTAACTCAACAGTTTTGTTTTCCTTCTTTCTACAGTTAGCATTGGGCAATGTAATAAGTGCCCTGGGAGACAAAAGTAAGAAGGTGACCCATGTACCTTACAGAGATTCAAAATTAACACGGCTGTTGCAAGACTCCCTTGGAGGAAACAGGTATATATGGATTCATTTATTTAGCTGCTCTAGGTAGGAGAAGCCATTGATAGAAAGCTCTTCTGAAATAAACAGAAGAGGTCAGCTTAACAGAATACTTTGTTTCCTTTCTGAAAGGAATAAACTATGTAGTTAGGTTGTGATTTAGGTGAAAGCGTGGGGGCATTATTTTATTAAATAGTTGGGGGCTATTGGCATCTCAGCTTTCCCTATGAGGTGGGGCATTTGCCTGTCTCAGAGCTGCTACAGTAGCTAAACTCTAAACTCTTGACATACAAGAATCTTGATTCACTGAGCTATGAATCCTTTCCCTACTCGTTTTTACTTTCTGATATACCTTTTCATATAGTAGCTTGCTTGTCAGCTCACTCATAGAACTTATTTTGTTGATAGAGTCTTGTTTGACAAATCAGTCATTTTGACTGGCTGATGGGTACATAATGGTTTATATAATGGCTTCTCTGAGCCTTGTGTTTGCTGCTGTGGGAATGGCAGAAGACCCAAGCTTTGAAAGTAGACACAGTATTGCTGTTGGGTTAGCCTGCGCTTGAGTCTTTGCAACTTCAGTTACCATGGTACCAGTTGGTGTCTGAGATTCTTAAGTTGTAGTCTTCTTGGACGGTAACATTAGCCTTGGCTATTAGGCTGCATTCAGACATAGTAAGAAAAGCATCTCAAAAGTACCTTAGGGTGTCTCCAGACATAAAAATGCAAAGCTTACCTGTACCCACAGGGAGAATGGATCATCCCCACTTTCTCCCAATGTTGTTCCTGCATATTCTTAGTCTTCTTGATGTTATTAAAATTAACCCGTGCTTCATTACAGCCAGACAGTCATGATCGCATGTGTAAGTCCTTCAGACAGAGATTTCATGGAAACCTTGAACACATTAAAATATGCAAATCGGGCACGAAATATCAAGAACAAGGTGATGGTTAATCAGGACAGGGCTAGTCAGCAGATTAATGCACTTCGAAGTGAAATTACTCGGCTGCAGATGGAGCTCATGGAGTATAAAACGGTAATGTTTGTTGCTATTTCTCTTACTTGTATCAGTAGTGTTTCGTCTCTTGGGTTTCTTTGGGTTCATGTGCTGTAAATTGTTACACACTCTTTTCCCTAGATTTGTTGTTTATCTATAGATCAGTATGTGTTAGGAATGTGACAAACTCAAATTCATCAAACACGAACAGAAGTTAGAAGCCAAGGGCTGCTATGTACGTTCTCTGGCTCTGTTTGGCTTCCTTACGTTACTTGTGAGTAGAACTGAAACGGAAAACTTCCAGTGACAAAGAATGGAGAAAGTGGGCAAGCCCAATTGGAGCCAAGGCTATTGGGGGTGCATGTAACACTCCTTGACCTCTAACCCCTGTTCCCTTTTGACAAATGCAAATTTGGCACATCCCTAGTTTTAAGCCATCATGTTTCCAAGGTGGTTATATCAACTAAATTCTTCTACTATTTGTATCTCTAAGAAGATTCACTGCATAAGTCAGAAGAAAAGTAGAGTACCTATTAGATATGTAATTGTAAATGAATAGAATACCACAGTAGTCGGATGTAGAAGAGATTTGACTAGAACAGATGACTCAGCAATGGTTGTTTCTTGTAGAAAACAGAGAACACTGAATTTTTCACATGTGAATTTTTGTATAAGTCAAAGCTTTCCAGGATATACCTGGCGTACAACTGTGGTAAGAAAGATGCAGTATTTAAAATACTACTATCCTTTGTATAATGAGGCACTTATACAGCACAGTTTCACTTTAACACACAAATTAAAATGCACTTTCCTTTGTGAAGTAGAAAACCACAGTGCAACCCTGATTTTTAAAAGCCATTTTTAGTTGGGAAAAGCCAGTAATATAGGAATCATTGGTCAGTTCTGGTTGCCCAAATGAGATTTGCTTTATTTGGTGCTTTTCTGGAATGGAACCATGTTATACAAGCAACCAACTATATTGCAAGATCTTGTCATCTAGGAAGTAGTCAGAAGGCACAACATGCCACTATTTTAAGCAACATGAGTTCTTGCTGGTGCTGGGATAGTTAACTACCTGGTAGGATGTATTTTTTTTAAAAAAATATATAGTTTTGGATACTTTCTGTTGACTGAATGCTAGAAGATCAGAACAAAGACTGACTATATCCAGAAAGTTTGTTGATGGCAGAATTCTCTGGAAGCCTCTGAGCATTTCACTGATAGAAGTGATAACAATTTGGCATGCTAATTTTATTGTGAGAGTTGTTGAGACTAATAACTCTTGTCAACAAAAGTGAGTATTGCGTTATATTCTACAAGTCCAGTGTGTTACGCCTTCCACATTTGTTTTGTTGTATAAGTAGATTTGAAAATCTTTGTCCTTCTTTCCAATTAATTGATTAATTTTAATTATTGATGTTCTTCACGTCATCTTAGATGTGGACAGAGGGATTGTTCTGGACATCAGCATCTATTTTGTTTTCCTTGTAAAATAAAACATTTAATCAATTAGTTTAAGCCATGGTTGCAGCACCCTGGCTGAAGGAAACTGGTGCTATTTCGAGAGCTGGCTGGACTACTTAAATTTCAACAAAAAATCTTTTTAAGATTTGGTCTTAGCAAAAGAGTGAAATCATTATGTTTCCATTGTTTTAGGGTAAAAGGATTATTGATGAGGAAGGTGTGGAAAGTATCAATGATATGTTTCATGAAAATGCTATGCTACAAACAGAGAATAACAACTTGCGAGTAAGGATTAAGGCCATGCAAGAGACCATTGATGCACTGAGAGCGCGAATCACACAGCTTGTGAGTGACCAGGCCAACCAGGTCCTTGCCAGAGCAGGTAATGCATACAGTCTTACTAAAGAACTCATGAATTTTGCATTTGTTGGAACTATAAGATATTGTTCATCTAGAGAATAAGTAGATATTATTCCTTATGCAATAATACTAAGTACGTGAAAGCTTCTTTAGGTATAAATAGCAGCCATAGGAGATCTTTTCTAATAAAACCCAAGAGACTGTTTGTAGTTGAGTGGGTTTAAGCCTCTAAACTGTATTCTGGTTATTTGCATTAGAATAAAAACTCTTTCATCTGCTAGTCAAAGCTTTCATTTAATGCTAATAATAAGAATGACTGGTCCAGTTCAAAACAGAACTGCAGTTGGATACAAAGAATTAAAATCTCTCCCTTTCTAGCCAAGATTTCATTCTGTATCAGGCATCATGTCTGTTTATTCTTTGAGAAAAATCAAAGGCTGTGTTAGTTTCCCACACAGAACTGCTTGATTATTAAGAATGCTTAGAAAGGCTCTTCTAGTAGTTCCTACTGTCTTGGATATTTGAGGAGTGGGGAAATGCAAGAGGCCTTTCTATGAAATAACCTCCCCACTGAGGTGTGTAAAACAGATCTGTACCTCATTAAGATGCAACTCTTCACTTAGGCCTCTAGCATTGTTCTGTTGGGGAATGGATAGGAATGTTTTAATTGTTTCTAACAAATTACTTAATGTTATGTTATCTGCTTTGAGCCATCTGTGTGAAAGATATATACATTCACTTAAATATTAACTGCACAAAGAATCCAACTACACTTAAGTTTTAATCCACTTTAAGAGGGAGAGAACATATAAGCAAAGTGATTAACAATTTTCTTCCCACATTATCTAACCTGGAAAATCCATCCTTTTGAGCTTGAAAATGGGGGAAAGCTTGTGTGTTTTTACATTCTGAAGGTGGATTGAAGATTAATTGAAACTTAGGTGTTGTTATTACCGTATTTTCCGGCATATAAGATGACTTATTAACCAGAAAAAATCTTCTGAGAAGTTGGGGGTCGTCTTATACACCAGAAATTCCGTCACCTGGGTCCTGCTGGCCACAGCTGCCAGCACAAAACTGGGGTGCGCAGCCTAAACCGAGCCTTGGACTTAGGGAGAGACAGCAGCCTTACCTGCTAATCCCAAGAATGTGGCTTGTAGCTTTCCTTCTGGCGCTGACACGAGGAAAAAACCTTGCTAAACGGGTGTCCCACGAGCGAAATATGAAGAATCCCACCCTCATTTTCTCTTTTTTGCTTTAGAAGAGTCTGCCGCTCTAGCGCGATTCATCTCTATGACCCAGTAGGGGAGGGGTTGAAAGCAGAGAGGCTTTTGAAGAGAAAATGATGGCAGGATTCTTCATATTTCGCTCGGTGGAACACCCCCTCCCCTACAGGGTCATAGACAAAATCGCGCTAGAGAGGCAGACTCCAAAGCTGCACTGCAGCCACAGATCTTTATCGGAGCAAGGTTTTCCCCTCACATCAGCCCAGAACTAACATATAGCTGTGAGAGGTGGACCATAAGGAAGGCTAAGCGCTGAAGAACCAGTGCTTTCAAACTGGGGTGCTAGAGAGGACTTTTGAAAATCCCTTGGACTGCAAGGAGATCATATCAGTCAATACTAAAGGAAATTAACCCTGCATGTTCACTGGAAAGACAAATACTGAAGCTGAAGCTCAAATACTTTAGCCACATAACGAGAAGACAGGTGTCACTGGTAAAGACCATGATGCAGAGAAAGACTAAAGACAAAAGGAAAAAAGGGACAACAAAGGATAAGATAGATAATATCATGGGAAGCACAGAATATGAGCTTAGACAGATTTCAGTACATAGTAGAGGATAGAGGGGCCTTCCATGGGATCACAAATAGTCAGATATGAGTTACCGTATTTTCCGGCGTATAAGGCGATTGGGTGTTAAGACGACCCCCAATTTTTCTACTTAAAATGGAAATTTTGCAAAACTGGGGTGCGCAGCCTAAACCGAGCCTCGGACTTGGGGAGAGATAGCAGCCTTACCTGGTAATCCCAAGAATGTGGCTTGTAGCTTTCCTTCTGGGCACCATTAAAATGTTGGATTGTAACTTCTTTTATTCCTCTCTACATCATCTGGACATCATTTTAAATAGGCATTTGTGTTTGTCTTCCACTCTAATCAATCATAAATATTTGTTTTTAAATAGGTGAAGGCAATGAAGAAATCAGTAACATGATTCACAACTACATTAAGGAAATTGAAGACCTCAGGTATTATTTATTTGAGACATGCCATAATTTTGGGTCAGTGTCCTGCTTTTAGGATGTTACATCTTGTGTGTCAGACTTTTCCAACCAACCGCCTTTAAGATATTTGGTACCATCATGCCTTTCTGCCTGGATGTGGCAGATTAAACAGCCATGGATGTTGAGCTGACAAAGGTAGTTCTGGGCGGGTGGCTGAAACAGGTCATATAAGTACCCTTTGGGGTTCTAAAAATTTGTATCACTCACCTCAAAATTACTTATAACTGCTATACCTTTGAAAACAAAATTTGTTTTCTAGGCCATTTTAACACCTGATTCTTTCAGAAAAAATCCTTAAATGAAACCACATTTCTTTTTATTATATTGCCTATATTCATAAATGATTATATGTGTGCATATCTGTAATTGTTCTCATAATCAACATTTTGTTTACATGTTGCTTAGGAGCTGCATGGTTTTTGCCACAATTTTTGGATCCTAGGATTCCCTCCTTCCGTCCCTGCAAGTATTGGTAGTGGAAACAACACAAGATATTTTTGTCATTTTTGGCTTCTGTATCTTTTGGTCTCTAGGGCTAAGCTACTTGAAAGTGAAGCAGTAAATGAAAATCTACGGCGTAATCTGTCAAGGGCTTCAACCAGATCGACATATTTTGGCGGCCCATCAGCGTTTTCTGCTTCAATGCTTTCCACTGACAAAGAAACCATTGAGATAATTGATTTAGCTAAAAAGGATTTGGAAAAACTGAAGAGAAAAGAAAAGAAGAAGAAAAAAAGGTACTGTTTAAAGTTGTAATGTTATGTAGTGATGCTTGGATACAATCATGCTTGATCGTATAAAAACTGCTTTGTAAAATGCTGCAATCTTTAGGTAAGTCTTTAAATGTCACATCCCGTAATGCAGGACTAGGTTGAAGGTAAATTCAAACCATGGACCTTTTCACATTTACCTGTCATCCAGAACAAGATCCCTCATAACCCTCTTCCTCATCTGATCACATGTTAGTGTGGATCAGAGAAGCCCTGCCCACTGCTGGTATGCTTTGTTTGTACAGGATGGAACATAATCTAGATCAGAAGATCCCTGATCTGATCATCAGTAGACCTTGATACTGAGTTGTACCAGCATACTAGCAGGGCCTTAATCTGAAACATGGAGTGATGCAGAAGGTGCATGTCTCTGTGCTATGGTTTAGAAGGTCCCATTTTGGTGGTGGGCCTTATTGTGCCACCAAATTGGTCCCTTGGGGTTCTGAGGCTAGGAACCTCCATTCCTTACTGTCACAGCCCTTGGAGGTTGGCCTCAAAGTTTTTGCAAGCTTCAGGGCTGGTGTGGAGGGTGGTCTGTAACAGCACTGCCATGACCCAGACCAGACGACCTCCCTGATCCAGAACCGCTTAGTAAGAACACAACATAGTTGGTGCAAAAAGGCCCCATATCATAATGCTGTTAACCAGGATAAGGTCTGCACATTACTAAGTCCACCTCTCTCCTACCTTTAGTGCTATCTTTCATTTTCGATACTCTTACCTTATCAGATACTGCAGTTTAAAAATGCAGTTATCCCTCACATAACATGATGCTTCTATTTTGAGAAACCACTGTGTAATGGTTTTCCATTGCCAGCAGTGCTGTCTGTCATGTTGCTTTGTATAGTCCTGGTCCATGCTCTGCAGGTTTAAGTGACTTTTTAGGTCCCGTGTGTAAATGAATATATACTAGACGAGGGATGACTGTAGCATTTGGCCACATTTGATCAAAGGTTCTTTCAAACCGTAGGCTATAAAGATTCATTTGAGCAATAATGTCTGGCTTATTCAAAACAAGCTAGTAATGCTTTGAAATGAAGTAAATGCTAACTTAGATCGTCTCGGCTAGGCTGGAGGAGGCAGGAAGCTTTGCTTACACTCACTCTGCTTTATGCATATCGTGGACAGTTTCCTATTTGAAAGGCAATATTGAACTGTGAGTTTACCTGGGACTCCTTTTAAATAGCACATGACTGGTCAAGAAGTCGATGTTTCATTTAGAAAATCAAAGCAATGTTGTTGGTTTGATCTGAGAAATAAATTTTGCTGCCACTGCGGTTTCCTTTGCTAGTTCTGCAAGTACCTTCTTTTCTTTCTTCATACACAGCTTATACCTATGCCTGCCTTGCCACTCCATTGCTTTTCCATTCCTTTTCTTCCTTTCTTCCTTGCATCTCTAACTCATAAATACTGTACTTGCACTGACTTCCACACAAACTATTTTAGGTTGTGTCAATAAACAGAAAAAGAATAGATTCACATTGTGTTTAATCTTTACATTGATAGCTTATGACAAAATCAATATTCATGAAACATATCAGCTGAGTAAGCATATTAGTTATTAATGTGTTTCAGTTGCTGCCAGGATAGATTGGTGTTTATATGAACACGCACACAAAGGGATAACTGGAAGTGAAAGGAAATAACCAAATTGAGAACATTTTAGTTTGAGGTGGAGGTATGCCACGTGTAGATCTGGGAATTATAAAGAAGCTATAGCTTGGTAGATTCATGCATAGATTGGGGAACAATAGTGATATTTGGAAGGTTATAGATACTCCCTTTTTTGTTTAAGCAGATGCTACAGTATATATCTGTTGATCTCCAAATCGCAACACAGAATAATTGAATCCATCCATCCATCCATCCATCCATCCATCCATCCATCCATCCATCCATCCATCCATCCATCCATCCATCCATTCACAGAATAATAAGAAGACTAGACAAAGAGGCTGAGACCCTTGCCTGGAAAGATATCTCTGAAGAATTATTTTTCCCGTCTTGCCTTATAGTTTTTAGCAAAGTGACAAGCAGGTTTCCTTCCATGTTATCTGCCTTTGAGTTAGGTAATCTAGAGTGAGTAGAATCACAGAACCATAAAAGTTTGAAGGGACCTCATTGAGTCCAACACTTTGCTCAATGCAGGATTTCCTAAACCATCCCAGGCAGATGTAGGTCCAGCTTCTGCTTGAAGACCTCCAGCAAAGGGTAACTCACTACCTCCTGTGGTAACCTATTCCACTGACTGATTGCCCTCACTGTTAGGAAGTTTTTCCTAGTATGTAATCTGTATTGACTCCTTTGAAGTTTCATACTGTTGTTTCTAGTCCTCCCATCTTGTACAAGTGAGAATGGGGACGATCCCTCTGCACTCTGGCAGCCCTGCAGATACTTGAAGACTGCTATCATGTCTCCTCTCAGTCTTCTCTTCTGTAGGCTAAACATTCCTAGACCCTTCAGCCTTTCATCATAGGACTAAAAGCCCCTTTTCCTGTTCCATTTTGTCTAGTGTGTCTAGTTGATTCCTTCAGATGAACAACTAAACAGAAGAAAATACTTCGAGATTTAAAGCTTATAGAAACTTACCCCTGCAGATCAGACTCCACCTTCCAGTTGCTTGCAGTGAGGCTCCTCCCTGCTTTCTTCCAAGTCACAGTGACTCTCTGCCTTCCTTCCAGAATGCACTGGGGTTCTATGCAAATTACCACTTGGCTGATTTGTTCACTTATTCTCAAGGTGAATCAAAGATGGGTTAATGCTTGGGTGGATTTGCACTTAGCTCTGCAGTCACAGAACAGGATGGCCTTCCCCCTGCTCTGGGGTATATAGCCTCTTCCATGGTGGGATACTTGCTTCTGGCATGGGATAAGGCCATTCATAGCACTGGGGATAACAAATGCTCTAAAGGCCAGGTACAAACGTTCCTGTCTTTTGGAGTTCTCAAGGGGCGCATTTTGATGGTACACCATTTTGTATCATAGGAAAGGTTACTCCATGGTATATTGGACTGTGGAGGGATGCCATCAGCACACTTATGCAATCTGATAGCTGTAGCACACCTATAAACCTTGATGTCAAGGTCTATTGATAAACGGCTAGGAAGCCATTTTTGGTACCTTGGCCTGGTCAACACTCTGTCTTATATGGATGAAGTGTGCTAGGAAGAGAAGGGCCTATTTCTTCCCCCTCCTCCAATCCTACCCTCGAGTATCCTAAAGTAAAAAAATATTCTGTGCCATGAAGCACTTTAAACATCTTATCTATACTATTCAAGTTGTTTTTCTTTTCTGCATCTGATTTTGGAAGTACTTAAAGTTGCATGTGATTTTCTTCTTATCCTGAATTAAGTTCTAAATTTCTAGAGGGACAGATGATACTCTTTTACTAGAGGTACATGATAACGTGGAACATTCAACCATAGTAAACAAAGGCTCTTAAATCATAGCTTTTATTTATAAAGAAGCCACATGTCTTATTTTGTGCTACCCTTTCTGCCACATGTGTCTAGAACATTTTTCATCTTAGTTGATCTCCAGTTTCAATGCTGTCAGAAATAATCATGCCATGCATGCATGTTCTCTTCCATTGCTTTCAGCATCTTTCATTACATGTTACCACGAGTGTTTCCTTATTTTCATGGCTTCTCAAATGTGCTTTTTGTTTTTGTCTTAACAAATACCATAATTTTTGAATTTTATCAAGAATTGCAGAATAAGCTTTTTGAACCTGTCTTTTTTCTTTTTTAAATATTAGGAGACAAAAATTAACAGAATTATATCAAAGAATATATTATGTTCTTATGTTCTTATAGACAAATTTATGGATGACAGATGTATCAATGGCTACTGGAATGGATGCCTAAATACATCTTTCAGGCTGCAGGGACAAGCAGGATGCTTCTAAGGCTATTTGTTGGGATTCAAGAGCAGGAGAAGGTTTGCGCTTGTCTCTGCTTGAGATACCCATGAGCAATTGGTGGGTTACTGTGTGAGATAGGATGCTGTACTAGATGGGTTGTGGCCTGATCCAGCAGGGCCTCTCTTATGTTCTTAATACACTTTTCTAGTTTTTATATATTAGAAGAGAAAATTGCACTTTCCTGTTGGGTGGTTTAAGAATGACTCAAAAATATTTTAATCCCATGTTTCTTAAATTAGCACAAAAGAAGCTTCTAGCTTGTAAACTAGGGTTGTTTATCGAGCCAAGCCATGGCTTCTGGTAAGCAGGCTTGGGGACTGGCTTGGTTTTGCCTCAGTATAATTACTGCCCTTCTGCCTGAATTTGCCTTCTCATTCAGACCACACCTACCTGTTTCCCTCTTGCAGTCTCCACTGGGACTATAGGCACCAGCAGACTCTGCTGGTCATATGTTGGTGGCACTTCCAGTTTCTTACTGACATTCAGTTTGCTATTCCCTCTGTTTTTGAAGTTCAACCTGTAATCCAGTGGCCCTTCAGATGATAGTGAGCCAGCATAGTAGAGTGGCTTGCTCCATATCAGTTGCTCTAATTGGATTAAATCTTGGGAATCCATGGGTTTGAATGCCCATGCAGAGGGAGACTTTGGGCCATTGACCTCTCCTCAAGTCTTATGTGTTCTTGTGATGATAAAATGGAAGGGCATAGGATGGCCTTTGCTCTTTGGATCAAAGGTGGGCTATAAATGTCATTTATAAGTTAATAAACATTTCATTGGTCACAGTGGGAGTTACGCTGCAGGAAAAATCAGAGGGCAATAGGTTCCTGTCTCAGCTCTGCTTCTGTCATCACAAGACAACAAGCATCACTAAGCTTGAGGAAGTCCTATAATCTGGGAAGGTGCCATTGGACCTTTTTTCACTAGGGCTTAGAACCCTTCTAAGACCCCATTAGGAACCCATTTGGTACCTGATTGGTACCAGTTGGGAAGTCCCTGTCCCCACCTGGACCTCATTGAAGGTCCCATCTGCAAGGCCCTGTCCCCACGACGGCAGTGGAAATCCAGATGTAATGGGTCCTTCAAGCCCTTAAATCTGGATTTTCTGAGGACCTGATTAAAGGGGTCTTCAAGATTCAGATCTCCAGGAGGATCCCATCTCAAAGATCCAGATTTTTTACTGCATGTGGAAAAGGGCGGATCACTGAAAGGAAGAACCCAGAATAATATATTGAAGACTGAGGCTGTTCATTCACCATAGGATGCTGATTTAATTGCTAAGGAAGTGGGGGAATGGTTGAGGAGTCCATGGAACATAATGAAAGTCTTGAATTCTGGACATAGAGAACTTTGCGCTGCAACGTTTTGTTGCGGGCACCTCGTATGTAATCTTTTATACGATTTCTGAATTTCTGACAATGTCTTTTTAAAGAAACGATCCTTTGAAATCCACAAATTCATGTGTCACCTTTTTTAACCTTCTTGTTGCTCTCACTTTTCATTGTCTGGTTTGCCCTTCATTACCTTGGCCTTCCAACACTGTGCTCCGTTCTTTTGAAGGCTGCAGAAACTTGAGGAAAGTCAAGAAGAAAGAAGGTTGGAATGTTTCCCAGGTTTTTAATTAAACTCTCATTTAAGAAAAGCTGCCCATTATTCAAACACCGACCTAGCACTAAATTTTACCATGTTTGGGATTTTTTTTTCCTTTCCCCAAACTAATGCTCCTGAATAGTTAACACATGTGTGTTTTCTCTCTCACACACACTATTTCTCTCAATCTCTCTCTCTTTGTCTTTCTCTCTCTCACACACACTCACACACATTCATTCTAAGGGCAAACAAACTACCACCGTATAAAACACTGGTGCATACATCTGGGTTGTTTATTGAGCTAAGCCAGAGCAGTTTAAAAGGTACTAGGTGCAAACTGTAATCAGTTTCAGTGCTCGTTGTTAATGCTTTCAAATAGTTTCCAACTTCCTTGTAAAGTATCTTCGCTCACCTTTAACTTAAAAACTGATACATGTTTATAGCACTTTGCCTTGGAGATTTGTTTCCAACCAAATTTCTGATTTAAATTAGAATAATCTGTTTCAGTTTAATATTCCGGTATTTATCTTTTAGCTTCCCACAATCCAGACATGCACATTTGAAAATTTCTCACACCATAGCTAAAAGACATGGACACAGTGGAGCACAAGTGGTGCTCTGTTCATGCAGCAGGGATTTCCTTTTCTTTTATATCCCAAAAGGTTCCTTTATTGTGGGTCAAGAACTGGAATGCAAAAAGCAGGGCCCAGTTAAGGCAGGTATAACTAGGAACCCTACTGTTGCCTCATTCAAGGTGTTGATCTACTACTATTTTTTCTCAAATGATGGAAGGTAGTGACAGGACTGTAGGAGTAGTTAAGTCTTTTCCACATTTAGGTTTTAGTCACCTTGTGGAAGAATTAAAACCTCACAGTCTTCACCTTAAGAGTTGCTGGGACTACAAACCTCTTTCAACACCAGAAGAACTCAGAAGAACTTAAATCAGCAGCAAATAGTCCATGCCTACTTCTCTCCAGCAGTTGCTTGTAGCGCACATTAGTGTGACCCCTTTTAATTAATTGGAAGCTGTGTTGAATAGGAATTAGTGTGGAAGTATCTCAGAGTTTTCAAGAAATTGAGCAGGACAAGGCAGAGGCATGTTATGTGAAAGCCAGGACTATGATCTTGGTAATAATTTAGGATGAGTGAAAAGGAGTACTGCTATGGGAAAGAGGAGAGATCTGTTGACAATTCCTTCCTTCTGGCAAGGATATGGCCCTTTCCTGATTCTATGGCAGGCATCAATACAGTAGTTGTTTCTCCCAGGTGGCAGAAACAGACCTGGGCTAGATGCCACTCCCTCTGCAATATTGCATATAAGAGCTATGGCTGCTCCTGGCTGATGTTGGAAGAGCAGACAAAAAACTGAGTTGGTTGTTGCTTCTAGTTTTACTATAATTTTATTTTGTCTTATTTTCAGTAATCTTATTTTATTAATTTACACTATACTGAGTATTGTATAGTTTGCATGTTATTTGATGTTTTTATGGATTGAATTGGACTTTTTTGTTTGATGTATTTTTGTTCTGTTGTTCTTGGCATTTTTTGTTTGTTTGGAATGGTGGAATATAAATACAAAACACTAAACACAAATATAAATATTGAAATGGTGTGTCATTCAGTTGTTGAAAGCAGGAAACAAAAGCGCCAAGCAGAAGATTTTGGTGCTTATAGGAATTAGCCACTGAACCCATCCCCTCCCCTGCCAGCAGTGACACAATTTTGTTGATGTTGAGATGTACTTGGGCAGAACGTCTTGAAGGTAATGCCTTTCTGCACTGAGCCTTGTTATGGATTATGAGCCTTTTCTGACTAGGGCTTAGAACCCTTCTAAGACCCAATTAGTAACTTGATTAGTACCTGATTGGTACCAATTGGGAAGGCACTGTCCTCACCTGGACCCCATTGAAGGCACTATCTGGAAGGCCCTGTCCCCATGAGGGCAGAGGAAATCCAGATCTAATGGGTCCTTCAGGTCCTTAAATATGGATTTTGTGTGGACTTGATTAAATGTGTCCAGAGTGGGGTCTTCAGGCATCTTCAAGATCCAAATCTCCAGGAGGGCCTGATTTCAAAGATCTGGATTTTGAAGATCCAGATCTTTGTGTTTGGAAAAAGGGGGCTTATCCCAGAATAGGGTCTGCCATCATTGTGCTGGTGCAGACTATGGCAGCCCCAGGCAGATATTAACAAAGTCTGCACTAACATCCCAATGGCAGATTTACTATTCCAAGATATAATCTGGAATGAGGCCCAGTACAGAAAGGGCCAACATTTAAGCTTAGGTGAACTATGTATCCTGACTGGGGAAATATTTCAGTAGTTCTCAATATAGGCACATACGGTAGTTAATAGAAGTGAATAGAGTTACAGATACAAACTGTGCAACTAGAAGAACTGTCTATCAGAAAGTAAGGTCTTCCTATATCTTCCAGTAATGGCTACTAGGACCAGTGGTAAAGGTAGAATGAAGTCCAGAGACATCTAGAGGGTAAAATTTTAGCTGTTTTTGAACCGCCAACCTAATCAAGGTAGCTTTTCTACCTGCTCTTACCTGCTTCAGTTGTAGTTTTATATTTATTTCTCCTTATCTCTGCCTTGTAGTCTTAACTAAGCTGGCAAAAACGATGTTGAAGTGTATCATAATTAGGGGTGTGCATGAATGCAATTTTCAGTGATTCAAACCAAATATCTGCAAATTTGATTTGATTCGAATCTTTAAAATTTGAATTTAACCAAATTCTGTTTGAATTAAGCAAATTTGAATCTATTCATTCAAAGTTTTGATTTGAATTTGCACTTACGAATGTCAACATTCGTATGTGCCCTTATGCATCGTTACACATCCCATACGCATGTGTACACGTCCATATGCATCCCGTAGTTATCCCATATGCAACTCGTTTTCAGATGTGGGAAAGAAAAATTTGTTCCAATCTTTAAATTTGAATTTATGGACGTTTGATTTGAATTCAAAAGTCAAAATTTGGGCAGATTCGATCGAATTTCAAATGCCTTCAAATATCCGTGTACACCCCTAATCATAATGTCTTTATATCCATTCTGTTGGATTAAAATAATTTTGTAAAAGTTCATGTAAATAATTTAAACTAATTTCAGGAGCTACACAATGGCTTCTTCCAGCTGGCAGAAGCTTTTGGAGCAGAAAACCCATGCAACGGTTCCACGTAGTTCACATTACAAGTTGGAATTTGTTGTCTTTAATGTTCAGTGGGAATGGGGAGTACAGCCTTAGCCAAGCCTTTTTGAGGATGACCCACTGTTCCAAAATAGTCGGAGAGCAGTAAAATAAGCCTTTATTTATAGACAGTTCTCATGCCTCCTACCCAGAGAATTACCTCATATGACGACTAGAGGCCATGATAGTTGTATATGCAATTGTCTTAAGGTCTTTCATATATTTAACTAGTTGATTGTTCTCCGTTATTAAACTTCAGTAAATTTTCATCTGGATTTAATGAAGAAGCATTGGGGGGGGGGGTGTTGCTTGTTGTATAGCTGTTTCGTACATATAATAATGAAATTTCATAACTTTTTCTTTAGTCATTGCATAGCTATGTCAGTGAAGGGCCATGTATCTGAGGCAACCTCTGTACAGCAGCCCTCTCTCAGTTACCTGTGGCCTCTAGTCAGATTTTCTCATAATGAAACTCGCTGAATGTAATGGAATATAGTCCTGTGTAGGTACTGATACATTTATCAGAATACTGCTTTTGTTTCTGTGGAAAAATTACTGATAAAGCAGCATGGATTCTTTCCTTTTTGATTTTATGGCAGGGGGTCTGGACCTGAAGAGTCTGGCATCTTTATATATTTCTTTTTCTAAATTACCATCAGGTGTGCATGGCTCTTTAAAAAAAAAGATAAGACAAAACCAGGTCCTGCCAATAGCGCTTAATCTAATCAGTATTTCTTTTTATGTACAGTAGTCTCACTGTGACCTTCAATCCCAACAATATTTATGATTCTTGATTATCTTTATACCTAGCTTAACTTTAAACTCCTCTGGCTTGATATTAATTGCATCATTCGTCTGTTCTGCAGAGCCTTTCTGGTGGTCTGTTTGTTTCTTTCTCTAAGGGACCCCTTTCTTCCTTGTGTGTTTGCCTGATCTAACCTGTAGCTACATGTCTGAATTTCCAGAGTGCAGCTTTGCGCATGGGGTATGTGTGGATGGAGTCTTTGGGATTCTGGATTTTGATCTTGTGAAACAACCCATGTTCCTGAAACTCTGAATATGTGATGTCCCCTCAGTGAAGAGCTTGTATGTGGCCAGCTACTCGGCATGCTGTTTCTGGGAGGCAATAAGAATCTTTTGGTTTAAGCCTCTTTTGTATTTTATAGCGTTGTCAAAGAGGAAAACACAGACAATGAGCAAGAGAAGAAGGAAGAAAAAGGCATTGCTGAGAGGGAGAATCATGAATTAGAAGCAGTAAGTATGAGGGTCATAAATTTAGTAGTTTTTGTTGGTGGTGGTGTTCAGCCTTTCAGTCGTTTCTGATTCTTAGTTATCCCATGAATCAGAGAACTCTAGGTCCTTCAGTCCTACACTGTCTCCCAAAGATTGCTCAAGCTCATGTTTGTTGCTCCCATGACACTGTCTATCTCATTCTCTGCCATCCCCTTCTCCTTTTGCCTTCAATCTTCCCATCATCAGGGGCCTTTCCAGTGAATCTTCTTGTTATGTGGCCAGAGTATCTGAGCTTCAGCTTCAGTATTTGTCCTTTCAGTCAGGATTGGTTTCCTTCAGTATTAACTGATTTGATCTCCTTGCGGTTCAAGGAAGTCTCACAAGTGTTTTGTAACACCACAATTCAAAAGCAATATATTTAGTTAATTTGACAAAAAAGACAGAGCAGTGTTCTTATAGGCTAGTGCTCAGTGTTGACCTGAAGACAGAAAATGCATATGCAAATTATGGTAACAGTAAAGAATATGCACCAGGTGAAACTTCAGATTTAAAAGGTTTATATAAATCTGAAGAAGAGAAAGTATGTGTATCGTAAATGAAGCTTTTAGTTCTTCCACTAAGCTAAGGAAATTTGTAGTCAAATTCAAATTTTCATCACCTCTTTTCCATTGTTACAGGAGGAAAGTCAAGACCTTAGTGACCATGAAGAGGATGAGGAGGATGAAGAAGATGAAGATGAAGATGTGGAAGTTGTAGAAAGTTCTGATGATTCTGATTCTGATTCCGATGAAAAAGGTGACAGAATATCAATATTGATTGCACTGTCTTTCTTTAAAAATGTGTTTGCTCAAATTAGTGAATTTTCAAAATATGTGGCAAGAAGGACGCAAAACTTATGTATTAGGAATACCGTATATTCATTTGTTGCTGTGATGTAATTTTACATCAATTCATCTATTAATAAGGAGACTGCAAGTTAATATTGGCTTGAAAGTTCATATTTCATGCCATAGCATTCAAAGGTTTTTTTGCTTTTTTAAATTTTTTTATTTTCCAAATGTACATATACAAATACAAACATTCAAAACAATACAAAATGCAAACAAAATATGACAATCAATACTAAAACAAAAACAAAACAGAAAACCCCTTACTCTTACTATATGTATCAAGTCTCGTTTACCTCAGACTTATAAGAAACGTATTTATTATTTCCTTCAATTTGTTATTTACTTCCGGTTTGGCAATATAGCTATATAAGTCTTTCCAACTGTCTTCAACAAAGGTTTTTTTGCTTGTTTGTTTTTTTGGTTTCTGACTGCAGCAAATTACCAGGCAGATCTGGCCAACATCACCTGTGAAATTGCTATAAAACAGAAGCTGATTGACGAATTGGAGAATAGCCAGCGAAGGCTTCAGACCTTGAAGAGGCAATATGAAGAGAAATTAATGATGCTGCAGCATAAGATTCGCGATACCCAGCTGGAAAGAGATCAGGTGCTCCAAAACCTCGGTGAGAAGAACACTGTTGTGAAGATCTTGTGTCAATCATTGTGCCGTTTTTTAAAAGCCATATATTAGGAAGCAAATATTTGTAGCTGCAAGGGAACGTTTATGAGGTGTACCCCCCCCCCCAAATTGGTACTGAAAACTGGTGGTCTTCTGGGATTTTGTGGAAACAGGATGAGAGTTTTCTAGTTCCCTTGCAATTCATGAGTTTGGGTAGCTAGGTCATCAGTGAATTCCCAGGGACGGCTCTACCCTGTAACTTTAGTGTATGGAATTGCTTTTGATTGTAATAAACAATTAAGAGAGCAAGCAAAACTTCCAGGGAGGTTTTGTGAGAGGCAATACTAGCAGGGCATTCTTCATAACAAACCTCCCACCAGTATGGTGGTAGAACTGGAGAGAATGCAGCCGCTGTAGTTCTACCACAGAGGACAAAATTCATATGAAATGGACACCTCAAATCAGTTTTTGTGTGTTTGCTTAGTTTTGTACAAACTGGAATCCCTATAGGAGCATGGAGCGGTATTGCTATCAAACCTATCTATTCATTGTCTATAAATGGAAAAATGCATTGTTATTAATAGGCTCAGTAGAAACTTGTTCGGAAGAAAAGGCAAAAAAGATTAAAATGGAATATGAGAAGAAACTGCAGTCCATGAATAAACAATTGCAGAGGTTACAGGCTGCTCAGAAGGAACACGCCCGGCTTCTTAAAAACCAATCTCAGTATGAAAAGCAACTGAAGAAATTGCAGCAGGATGTGGCAGAGATGAAGAAAACAAAGGTACTCATTTTTTCCCCCAAGGTGCATAATGAAGTGAGGTTGATGTCTTCTGTAAAAGCATATGATCACAGTTTCACATAAATGCCTTCATGCATGATCAGAAACACAAAAGAAAGAGAGCTTTGGTACATTGATATTCTAAATCTTTGGCAGCTTGACGGACTGATTATATACATACACTACAGCTTCAGATAAAAAAGGGAATCGTTTTTGCAATTAAATGCCTTTGGAAATGTTCATGGAAAGATATTTTCTCCCCACACTGTTCCTTGTCATCAGAGCAAGATAAAGGCCGTAGACAGATAAAGGAGGCCTGACAGTGATTCTCCAACTACAAAAGTGTAATGGAGCAAGCCAAATACTGTTTTCGGTGCTCTTACCTTCTCTTGGGCAAGGGTCTCCCCAGTGGGGGCCCACAGATAAGCACTGCTAAGGTGGTGGCTTCGGGTTCCTCTTAGATGGAAAATAGCTGGGGAGCATTTTGGTATGACTGATGGTGAATAACAGAAAGAGAATACTGATACACAGTTTCATAGATTAGGAATTAGTCAAGATTGACTTTGGGACAGGGAAGAACAAATTTTGAATATGTATTTTTGGAAATACAAGCTGCTCTAGCTTCAGTAGGAATTTTAACAATGGTATATGTCTCAATGCAAATGTGAAGTATTTATTGGTTGTTGGAAGTATAAGTCATTGAAGTCACACTTTATTCCGGTGAAGTTTTTAACCAATATCTCAATTTTATTGTTATTAGTTTTTCTGGAGGTTCTAGTGAAAATGCTAGTTTAGACATTCGCATAGACTTTTTTACCATTTGCTTGGAGATATATCACATTTAAAGTACTTGGCTGAAGCAGCCGCATGAACTTCTGTGGCAATCATATATGTCACATCATATGTCACATCAAATTTCCTTGATCCAAGATAGAGCTCCTCCATATGGTTCAACAGGGCACAATTGACATGTGTATTTGTGCAGAAAACTTACATTCTGTACTCACTGTCAGAAAAATGAACCAGATTCTTTGATCTTGAGCTGTTTATCTATAGAAATTCACCCAGGTAAATTTCACTACTACCTGGCTTTCTAATTATGGCATTTTTGCTACAAAGCACAGATTGTTTTAGAGGAATACTTTAGAAGTGGAATTACTTGTGAAGACAATTAAGGTTGTGAAAGGGTCTTAGCCTTGTTGTAGAATTTCTCCCCATGGTGATGAAGGAGGATTGTTTGTCTTCAGCCACTGCAGTTTTTAAAACAATGGCTCAAAAGTGGTTTAGAGGTAGTAGCTGCCTCTTGCTATTGCTTCTGTCCTCACCCATGGGGCACATTGGAAGATGCAAAGCTGCTACATGCTTCCACCTTTAAGCCACTTTGGGGATTTTTTTTTAAGGTATGTGGGTGCAGTCTTGATTTTTGTGAAAATTTTAACTGCCGTGTAATGATGGTTGAATACTGTTTATGTAGGTTCGCCTAATGAAACAGATGAAAGAAGAACAAGAGAAAGCTAGAATGAATGAATCTAGGAGAAACAGAGAGATTGCACAGCTTAAAAAAGAACAAAGGAAACGGGAGGTAATGTATACTTTCATTGCTCACTGGGCTTACATGGATTAATTTGAACTATGGTATGTAAGTTAAAAATTCCTGCATTTTCATGTTGAATAATAAGATTTAGTCATTGGACATAGAGTATCAATAAAGATTAGTGGTAGCACATTTTCTTGTTGCTTTTGGAAAATACAGCTGGTTTTTGCTTAAATATCTTAAGGGAGCAATAGTAATATATTTTAATGTAGAAAGTATATTTTAATGCAGAATATTTCTCAGGTTGTGGTAAATTAGTTTCTTAGCTTAGATTGTTAACAGAGTTAACAAAGGCTTCAGTCCCTATCAGCAAAGATTACAACATTTATGACAAGTAAGGGGAAATGTGACATAAAATTATAAAATTATGTGCGGTTTGGAGGTTTATAGATGTTTCACTTATAGCAGTAGAAGATAATTTCTAAGAAAACCACATGTTTGGACAGTCAAGATTAAACCCAATGAAGTAATTTTACATAATTTATAGTTAAGTTATACAGTTTGCAACTGTAAGATGGCTTTAAAACTGAATTTGGCAGTCCATGAAGAACGGGGTAATCAGTAGCTGTGTACTATTTCAAGTCTTAGGTCTGGCAGTAGTTTGGTAGAAAAGCAACTGTCTGAAAAGCAGGTGACAAGCTTGGTCCCTGACATCTCTCCAATGAGATCACAGATTTGGTTCTTGATATCTTCCCAAGAAAGCTGCATGACTGCATAGTTCCCTGGGGTTGTTTCCAGTTCATTAGTGCTAAATACTGTCACCATCACCAGTCTCAGAAGAATCTGGTGTCTCAGTGGCAGTTGCTGGACATCATAATAGTTCTATTTGTTGGCTTCTCATCACCATCTTAACTATTATAGCAACAGAATGTTGGACTAGGCAGATCTTCAGCTTGATTCTCAGAATCTTAATGATTTATTGTTGCATTTTGAATACTTTGACATGTTTTTTGTCACTCTTATATTGCATTTCACTTATTGTCACTCCTTGTGCAGCACCAACTAAGACTTCTGGAGGCTCAAAAAAGGAATCAAGAAGCCATTCTGCGCCGCAAAACAGAAGAGGTATTAGGATATTTTTGTTGTGGAATGTGTGTAGAGGTTATTATATGAAGTTGTTCTCATTTGATAGTTAAACACGCCTGTGACAGACCCTTGATGTTCTAGGTTACAGCTCTTCGTCGACAAGCGCGACCTATGTCTGATAAAGTTGCCGGAAGGGTCAGTCGGAAGCTAAGCCTGCCTGAACATTCTAATCAAGAAGCACATTCTAGTGTGTCCTCAGTAGACAGTGATGGATCAAGAGCAGCATCTCAGCAGAAGATGAAAATACCAGTTGCAAGGGTCCAAGCTTTGCCAGCAGCCACAACCAATGGAACTAGGTAACTTTAAGACTTTTATCCTTGTGATATTTTTGCAGCTTTTAAAAAAATGAGTCATGTGTGCAGCTTTACTCTGAATAAGCTAACTGATCAAGCTAGGTTACTGTTGTCTACAAAATGAAGCAGTGAGGTGTGTGCTTCTAGATGTTGCAGAGCTGGCTATCCCCATTCATGCATGTGTTGGTTGAATTTAATGGAAGTCTGTGGCATGAGAACATAGGAGATCTGGTCTACACTGTCTGGTGGCATCTTTCCCAGGGTTTTAGGTAGTAATGTTCTGGGTGCAAAATATATATATTTCAGGGTAAGATAAATTGCTGGAATGGCCTTAGGAATGGCCTTCTTTGCTAAGATCCCTACCATTCACTCAGACAGTGGTTCTCAACCTTCCTAATGCTGCGACCCCATAATGCAGTTCCATAATGCAGCTGGGAGGGGGGAGGGAGGGGCGGCGAGAGATTCATCGCTACCCCTCTGAAAGGGTAGTTCAACCCCCAAAGGGGTCGTGACCCACAGGTTGAGAACCGCTGTACTAAGATGTTTTGGTGGTTTTGTTTGACAATTATATTTGTGTTGCTGTCAAGCATAATGAAAGGGTTGCCTCAGAGAGACATTGTGTGGTCCTGGTGTTCCCAACTAACTGACTTTTCTAGTACAGAATGTTTCCGGGAGGGCAGGGGGTGGGGGGGCTATGCCTTGCTGAAATGAGAACCTCTTGAACCCAGAGAGTTTTTAACAAGGTAATTAAAACATATTTGTTCATGCAAGCCTTTCAGAATAATATTGCACAAATTTTAATAAAGTCTAACACAAGGTGATTTTAATGTTATAGATATCTATCCTCTTTTAAATTGTACAAGGATTTTTATAACAGGTTTTAACAGTCTTTTTCCTGAAGTAACAAAGTTAATTTTGACACTTTAGTGCAGTTTCCATTGGAGAATACCCCAAATAACTACATTCTTAGTTCTTAAGAAAAGAATGCTACAGTTCCGTCCAGTTTTAGAGCAGTGGTTGGAAAGCAGATTTTCACCAAACTGACAGTGAAGTGCATAGATTGTGATCAGGTATGTGTTTCAGGAAATAGTTTTAGTGCATTTTCATTAAACATTACTGTGATCATTATAGAGCTGTTTTCTAAACAGAAATGACCTCTTCTCTTTTCAAATATTAAACACAGCATGCACATCTCTGAATCACTTTTAGGAGCAAATATCAAAGAAAAAACATGAGTCCAAGAGTTTATACTTCCAAGGGAGCCAGAATGAAGTGGCAATTACTTGAACGCAGAGTGACTGAAATTATTATGCAGAAAATGACAATATCTAATATGGAGACTGATATGAATAGACTACTTAAGGTAAGGTATTTTTCTAACTCTGTCTTCAAAAAACTATAGACTTTTTGGCAGCTGAAAAACAATGTTATCTTAAGCACAGTGCATGAAAGTTTATTTACTGTTGACATTCACTAATATTATTTTGACACATCTGTTCACCAGGTATTACCAGTATAAATAAGTGCTTGTTTTCCTTACTCCGTTCTAGGGGTGTGCAGGAACGCAATTTTTGACATTCGATTTGTAACAAATCGAATATTCCAAAATCCAAATCCGTATGAGTAAGGAAAAATGAATGTCTGGACATTAGATTCTATACAAATACATTCACATGTATTCGTTTGAATAATTCGGACATTAATATCTCTGCGGGTACGTATGCATCTCATACTTACCTGTATGCATCCCTTACACATCCATACGCATCCCATACATATCCCATATACTTCCTGTTTTCATCCTGTACGGATGCTTATGAAATAGGTACAGGTACATATGAGATGTGTATGTACCCATACAGATAGAAATGTCCGAGTTATTTGTATGAATAACTCACGATATTCATTTTCTTTCAAATTCGGAAATTCAGATGTCCAATTCGATTCTAAATTCGTATGAATAATGAATATTTGGAATATTTGTGCACATCTCTACTCCATTCTCTTCTTATTGCTGTTTGGATAGCCCATAGTTTTTACTTGGCTTTAGACTTTATTTTTAATTGTAAATAACTTTGGGTTTTCTAAAAATGAAGACACACTATAGTGATGTTTTAATGAACAGTGCGCTGCAACTATTTATTTACTTATTATATTTCTGTCCCATAAAATAACTATAAAATAGATAAAATAAATTAGCTAAACTATTGAAACTTCCACATGTCTTCAAAAAATAACACTTAATTGGCATTGATTCATTTTTTACTTTTCACTTATATACAGTTATTTAGTCTGCATCCAGAGGTCAGTTACTTATTCCACTATATTTGGATATTCTAGAATAAAGCTTGGATATTCCAGCTTTATTCTGGACTGTCCAAATATAGTGGAATATGTAAGTGACGTCTGGATGCAGACTAAATAGTGTACATATATGCATAACGTATTTTAAGTGTTGTAAGAATTAGCTGATAGATTTTAGAAATGAAACGTGCTTCTTTCATACCCAAAGAACATATCCTACATGAAACAATAAATGTAATAAAGCAATAAATAGCAGTTTTCTAATTCACTTTTGTCATTATAGATATTTTAGTGAGTGACTGTGGTTCTACTTGCAATTTTGACCACCCTTTTGAATTACAGCAACGTGAAGAACTTACCAAAAGGAAGGAGAAACTATATAAAAGGAGGGAGAGAATTGCAAAAGAAAGTGGCCAAGATGTTGATAAGAGCATCAATAATATCAATGAAGAGATAGAGTCACTGACTGCAAATATAGATTATATCAACGACAGTATTTCTGACTGCCAAGCTAACATCATGCAAATGGAAGAAGCAAAGGTACATCGGCCAAAGTGTTTTGGTCGTATATTTTTGTGAAGTAGAAAATATAATTGTGTTTTATACATGTATTTCACATGCTTTTGAAAGTAACTCCAGTTGTACACTGTGCTTCAGTTTATGCTGCACTGAGAACATCAGAGCCAGATTGTATTGTTTATTAATGCATAAGCTTTCCCCTGTAAACTTTGATGATTACTTGTGTACTGTTTTATAGCAATTTTCTTTTGAAATTAAAGTCACAAGTAGGTCATCACCCTTCTGTGCCTGTCCTTACCTGCACCAAGAGTAATACAATCTGTACTGATTCCCCCTTTCCAAATCCCGAGTATTTGATATAATAAATTTAGTTGAATAGGATTAATTTTGACTGAAAATGTTCTAATTCAAAATGCTAGCACTAAGCTACGTAGCACTGAACAGCTGCTGCTTTTTTAGAAATAACAACTCTTCTGCTCTCCATTTATGCAGGAAGAAGGAGAGATTTTGGATGTCACTGCAGTCATAAATGCTTGTACTCTAACAGAAGCTCGATATTTACTTGACCATTTTCTAACAATGGGCATTAATAAGGTAACCTGCCATTCTGTGAGATTATTGCTTCATTAATCCAATTGAATGGAATCCCCTCATGTTCTCAATAGTCGATGAAAAATAAAAAGTAAAACTCAGTGCAACTTTTTGCAACTGGCTCTTGACCAACTGGTTGGATAAAAAAGTTAGCAAATGTTTTATATATACTTCTCTTTAGGTGATTAGAGCAAAATATTACTGAATAAAGATTACAGTTCATTTAAGAGAGCTGTCAGGGATTTTAAACCCACCTGCTTTTTAAATATATTATTTCAATGAAGACATTTGAAATTGTCTAAAAATAAGGCTTAGCAATGCAAAGTTGTGCTTTTTGCAATGGGTACTTTTTGTTTTCAGAGTTGCCCCTAGACCAGTGATGGTGAACCTTTTGAGCTTGGTGTGTCAAAATTCACACGAAAACCTAGCTTAAGTCGGGTGCTGTGTCACATCTAGAAATATCCATAATTTTGTGATATTTGTAGCTCTAGTTAAAAAGTTATATTTTGATATATGTATTTTATTAAAAGCAAAAACGAATAATTCTTTACATTAGTGACTTTTGTTGCTGAATTTCGTTTGCTAATATTCAATTGAAAGTTGGTATTTCGTACACTTCAAGAACAAGCAAGCACTACATGTCCAGGTACCAGAGTGACCAGGTGTGTCACCCAAAAGGGCTTGGCCATCACTGCCCTAAACTCAAATAAAGCTGCACTATCCCAGCAAGGTGACTTCCTGTCCAACAGATGTAATGATAAGAAACTGTGCAAGGATAGCGCAGCTGCTTCCAGTCTGCCTGATGGGCCATTCGGAAGCTGAGCCGTCCCTGCAACGTGGCTTTCTGTCTGCCAGATGGGACATGCCATTGCCTGCAGTAGTGGTGCAGTATTCAATGGAAAGAGCAAAGTAAAAAGATGCTGATTAATCAGGATCTTTTATTTTGATCAAATGCTGCGCTGCTGCTGCTTTCTGAGCAGCTTTTGTTGTAGTCTGGTGGCCGCCAAATTTTCAGTAAACATTTGCAGTAAACATGTAACTTTTTGCTAGTAGGAGAAGGATATTAACCACAAGGGTGTACAGAAGCACCATAAAGTGGTTTGGCACCTTAAAACTGTGTGCATTCCACATCACAAATCAAAAGTAACTGCTTACCTAATGCTATTTGATCCTTAGGTGCTGCAGAACTACAATTTGCATGTCCTTAATCAGTCTGGCCAGTGACTAGGGATGTGCAAGAATATTCAAAACTTTTGAAATTTGATTGAATTAGTTTGAATCCTGACATTCACATTTGAATAGAATGTCTATACCAGCAGTTCTCAACCTTCCTAATGCCGTGACCCCTTAATGGAGTCCCTCATGTTGTGGAGACCCCCAACCACAGGGGTGGAGCAGCTGGGAGGTGGGAGGGAAGGGTGGCAGGAGGCTCGTCGCGACCCCTCTGAAAGGGTAATTCGACCCCCAAAGGGGTCCCGACCCCCAGGTTGAGAACCACTGGTCTATACATTCATTTTTAAATGTCTGAATGAATTTTTAATCTTTTGAATCATTTGTACGAATTATTCAGACGTTGGTGTACGGATATGTACATCTTACATACATATCCGTACACATCTTAATTGTATCTGTACGCATTTGTACGGATATGTTTGGGATAAAAACGGGATGCGTACGGGTGCGTACTGACACATACGAATGTTGTCGACATTTGTATCTTCAGATACAAATCCAGTATTCATACAAATAGATACAAATGTATTTGAATTGCATCAAATGTGAATACATTTGGATTCGAATTTTTGAATATTTGATTCAAATCAAATGGTGAAAATTGCATTCATGCACACCTCTACCAGTGACACAGCAAAGTAGGCATGGCTATAGTCTGCAGATGCTGTCCAAGTACTTCTTTGTATTGATGGGCACCATAGAGTTGTGACAGACTCCTGACTGACTGCTTGGATGCCTCCATGACACTTCTATGTAGCTTACTTGGCAGAGAGGCAGTAGGGGTTTGCCATTGCCATGTTGTTCTTCTCCTCTGTTTTGTTTTCTTGACAAACCTAATGTCACCAAGTATGAGGCTGTTCATGCCATAGCAGAGAATTTATTTGTAAATCATACTATTATTATTTTTTTACAACCATTAGCCATAGTAAAGTTTTACGAGGACACTAGATCAAATCCATTTTGCATTCTGATAGGGTCTCCAGGCAGCTCAGAAGGAGGCTCAGATCAAAGTTCTCGAAGGGCGGCTGAAGCAGACCGAAATCACCAGTGCAACCCAAAACCAGTTGCTGTTTCATATGCTGAAAGAGAAGGCAGAATTAAATCCCGAACTCGATGCTCTTTTGGGTCACGCTCTGCAAGGTACTTTGAACTTCCTACTAAATGAAATGATGTGCATGCAAGGGTTGCTTGTGATGCATGTTGTATAAAGTATGTTTGAAATCAGAGGTTGTATGAATAGATGCTGTATTTAAATTTAAAACCTTTACTCCAAAGTGTTTGCATGCAAAGGGATTTATTGTATTTTGATTTCTGAATATTCCATTTTACATAGCAATTAAGTTTTGAAGAAGCTAACCAGAAGCCTCGACCATTTCACTCCTTTTCTATTGATCTTTTTGGAGTAATAGAAGCAGACAGACAGCAAAAGATTCCTTCTTTTCCCTCTTTTCTGACTTGTCTATCACTGACACCCTGTTTATTCTCTTGGCTATCTAGCTTCCCTTGTCTCCTTTCTTTGTTTACTATCTTTCTCCTGCAACATGTAGCTAGGTGGCTCAAATCCAAGACTTTCCACCCAAGTACCTATTTTCCTAATAATTTTTTTCCTGTTTTGAAGCCTAAGCACTTATATCTAGGCTGTGTTTCAGTCAGTTTATTCTATCACATACAAAATTTACCCACTGTGGCATTCTACTATAGGATGGATTCAAGATCTTATGGGAAATCACTTAACTTACATTCAACGTTAATTAAAGTAATTATCTTCCTTTTTTTTTAAAAAAAACATTTTTTACAAATTGGAGTGATTAAAATTACAATTGTCAGCATTTAATAGTTCATAGTTGAGTTAAGGAAAAGCTAATACCCTACAGCATCTATTCTGATAGTTCTGGTAGATTTAAACTCTTTACAGTATAACATAGGATTCTTTTATTTCCCCCCCTGAAAATGGATTGTTTTTGATTGGAGTGTTGCTTTTTGTTTCCTCCTTGCTGTTGTTTTACACAGACCTAGATAGCATACCGCTGGGTAAGTATTTGTAGCTTTCTGTGTATTGCACAGCTGCATGAAATACTAATGAAATTTGTATACACTAACTGGCGTGACTTAGAACGTGACTGTGCATTGAGTTTGCATGTACTGTTTGGGAAACTCATTCATTGTTATGAGCTTAGAGTGTCCTTTTTCCTTAGGGATACCACTTATTACAAAAGACTCCTAGCTGGATGTTAACCACTGAGATGAATATGAATGTAACTGAGAGCTTTTTCATTTTCTATTGGGATGCTGATACTGATCTGCTTCCGCTGAAAACATTTACACACTTACACTTTGACTGTAGCTGTACCATGTAACAAAATTTCAAACAAATGTGGCTTGTACCTTAAAGTTCACTTCTGCATTCTTATAAGAAATACTTCCTTTTTCAGCTTAGTGCTTCATAGGATTTTTTTGGCGGGTGGTGGTGGTGGAATACTAGTTAATTCGCAGTAAACCTGGCTACTCCAAGCTGTATATAGCTTAGGTAGGCAATACATGTTAATCAGAGATTGTTAATGGGAAGCATTTGCACTGAGCTTTTTTAAAAAGAAGTCATAGGGTGTTTTTCCATTGCCACTAGAAGTACCCATTAATGGGTACAAAAATGCCATTACATACCCATTAATGGGTACTTAATGGGTACTTTTAGTGACAGTGGAAAAACACCCATAGATACATTTTATGGACTTCTTAAAAAAACTTCTACAATAAACAAGTTAGAGGAGCCTGGGGTTAATGTTTTTTAAAACAAACTTCAGAAATACGCTTATGACTAATAAATTACAGAATTTTATGAGGGTG
The DNA here is from genome assembly GCA_023333525.1 of Aspidoscelis tigris stejnegeri. Lineage (NCBI taxonomy): Eukaryota > Metazoa > Chordata > Lepidosauria > Squamata > Teiidae > Aspidoscelis > Aspidoscelis tigris. Next base: position 75,631,942 of record JALMGA010000005.1, on the reverse strand, counting down.
AAATCAGTCCTATTGGCTTTTCAGCATCTATATTGTGGTAATATTTTCTTACCTGTGCAAATTTACAATTCTGATGGCTATGCATATAAAAGGTCAATACATTGCAGTTCATCATGATTGTCTGGTTATGTATATTTCCTTGTTTGCTCACACCGTTGCAACAATCTAAATATATCTGCAGCTTCTTTGCTGCAGGAGAAGAATAAGAAGCAGCATTGCTTTTTTTTCCAGGGCTATACAGGGAGAATTTGGAATGACATGCAACAGACTTTCGTACGTTTGTCCCTCATAGTCTAAATACTCACGTATCTTAAACCCTGTAATTAGCTTATTCTCCGTGAACCTTTTTGAAGCCTTTCAAGATGTGGTTAAAAAAATAAAAGTATAAGTATTAACTGAACACTAGTTCTAGTGTTTTGGGAAAGGGAGAAACAACTCTCATCTTCTCTATTCACACTGTGCGTAATTTTGGACACTCTGTCATATCTTTTCTCTCTTTCTAAACTAAACTGTTTCATCCTTTCTTCATAGGTAGTCTTTCTAGCCATGCACCATCATTTTTGCTCTTCTTTGTGCGTGCTCTCATTCCTCTACATTCTCTTTGAGATGCAGCAGCCAAAAATACTGAATGCAGTATTCCAGGTGTGATTGTATCATCAGTTTGGAAGGGGCGTTATAATATTGGCAGTTCCCGTTTTCATTTCACCTTTTTGCTACTCCTAATATGCTATGGACCTTTATTATTTGATACATGCTAGGTTGGTACTTTCATCAGGCTGTCTACCATCAAAATCTTTTACCTGGTCAATCACAGACAACTTGATTATGTATAACTTGTTTTTTTCTTTATTTATAATTTCAAATAATATACATATATGTCAAATTTACATTAGCGCTATCTATTACATATTATACTTCTTTTACATTTGAGATCATTGTTTTCCCTCCCTCCTTCCTTCCCTCCCTCTCTCTTCTCAGATTCCTCTTGTTTCCCTATTATAGATTGCTTTTACTTAAACCACTGAGTTCCCCAAGTTTCTCCTTAGATAGGTCAATACTGCCCTCCAAGATCAATACTTTTATCCAAGTTATTGCCGATACTGTGGTTTGGCACCCCATATATCTTAATCGCTTTTCCCTTAGAAAATCAAAAAGCATTTGTTCTGGTATAAAATTACACCAATCCTTTAATTTTCTTTCCTTCAGCATTTCCCAATTCTTTACAATAACTGCCTTTGCTGCTATTAATAGTTGATGTTAATATAGTGGTTCTCTTTTTGAATCTGTTGGTCAGATTTATACAGTAGACATATTTCTTTTGTCCAAATAATTCTTGTATCTAATACTTTATCTCCTTCCCAATCCCCCACCCCCAATATTTTTGTACTCTTCTACAATCCCACCATAAATGAATGCAGGTTACTCTACTGCTACAATTATAATTGTGTATAATTTTACCGTTGTTCACACTGAGTAGCCTCTGTCATTTTGACATTTATTTCCCCCAACATGCAGAGATTTTCTGGCACTATTTATGGTTCCTTACTGCTCTTCCCACACTGTTCACTCCAGACTTTAATTTATATATACTGAGAACTTTGATAGACTTTACTGGCCATAACTTTCAGTTGTGAGAAGCACCCATTTACTCTTACTTTCTGCTTTGGGTTCCTTAACCATTTGCTTTTGCATAAGAGGTAATTATAGAACAAAAGGTCAGGTTGTCTTACTCCGTTGGTAGGATCTATCAGATCATCTTTATCCATATGTTTATTGATGGTTTCCAAGAACTCCTAATGATTAGGCAGAACTTCCCTTTCAGAAGTTGGGCTGATTGCCTTTGAGCAAAAATTGTGCTTATAAATATTAAGCTGAATGTGATTTTCCAGCTCTCTCCTTAAGCCTTTACAAATACTGAAGTCATGTATCATTCGCCTTCTTTAACCTAGTATCTTAGATGTGTCTTTTAAACTTTTATCCTCTTCAGTGTGCTGTTCAAGGTCTTAACTGATGAACAGATCCAAAGAGCTTGGTATTCAGAAGACCATTCAGATACTGATTAAGTAGAGGACATTGGCCAACAGTGCATTTCTGACTTCTTTCTTCCTTGCTAATCCAACACTGCCTTGGGTTTTGCAATTCAGTCTGATGATCTGCTGCAGTGCTAGGTGTAAGATCTGCTGCAAAGCTAGGCATTGTATTTGTGTCTATATATTTCTTCCCCTAGAGTTCTTTATGGCAGAGCTCATCCATCTTTCCTGCATGCAGGCATATTTATGGTGGACTGTAGGACTGATTCATAAGCATGTGTGTGATCAGATACATACTGTAGCCAGAAGTGGTTGTCACAGGTTCCATTTCATCTATGTGGCTTATTTTTCTTTATGCTTCTTCATCAGATGTTGTATTGTTTAGAAAAATGTTGTATAGATTTAGGACAATGACACTTGTCACTCTTTGTAAAGCTTAGATTAATTGCTGTAGACCAGTGGTTCCCAAAGTTGTCTGGGCTACGACCCATCTAAGTTTACCAACTTGTGACCCACCTCTAGGAAATTTAACCATTACCAGTATGAATAAAGGACTTTTCAAATAACAAACAAAGCTTTAGCACAATTTTTTTATTACTTAATTAAATAATTACATCAAAAAAGTTATTTCAAATATGGTTAAATTTCCTAGAGGTGGGTCCCGAACCACAGTTTGGGAAACCCTGCTGTAGACTGTTTCTCAACCTGAGTAGACCTAACCAGAGTGGATATAGCCTAATGTAAATTAGAGTTATCTCCATCTTTTGTGTGGTTCCACTGTTTCCAGTGATTCACCTGTTATTTTTCTGTCTATAAGAGCAGTAAACAAAATAAATGGTTAATTTCCCCTTTAAAGATAGAATATGTTTTAGTAGTGGGGAGAAGGGAGAACCAAGTATGTCAAACATCTAGATTCATCCAGCTGAGTTCCATTGTAAGTGAAAATTGTTTCATTATTCAGACAAAGCATTGCAGATTTACCCCCCTTTGGATAGTATGAGGAGCTGTGTAAGAGATAGCTCTTAGCTTGAAACTGGCTAATAAAATAATGACTTTGGGAATTTTCCAGAAAATATGGAAGACAGTACTGATGAAGATGCTCCTCTGAACAGTCCTGGGACTGAAGGAAGGTGAGAAGTCAATATTAAAAGTACCCAATACTTAGTTCTAACAAGATGGTTTTACCCCATCAGTGGCCACGTCCGGTCCAGAAACCTGTTCTGGTGTTGGCTAAAAGCCCTCAAACAGGACATTAGTACCATAGCAGACTTTTTGCTCTGAGTGCTTCAGATGAATCATACTATTTCCAGGGCTAGAAGCAGTTTCACAGCTATATGACTAGTAATGTCAGTTGTTGTTTCTCAAGGTAGTGAACCCTGTGCATCATATGAAGAAATAATTCATATTGTTTGCCTTGATTTTCCCAGCATTCAGCATCTTCCTTGAGAGATGCAATGGAAACTGAAGAATGAAAAATGGAGCTGAGATGAATGCAGAGGCAGCCCTAGTTAATAATTTTTATTTAACTTGTAAGAATATAGCTGGGATTCAGCCTTTGGGCAGGTCTCATATGCCATAAGTCAGAAGGTTGATTTGGGGCTTCCCATCCATCTGGATGAGAAGAATCTGCCTCCCTCTTCCATTTCGAGGCTATTTATCCTGTCTTAGCTGAGGAAAATATCTTCTTTAAATAAAGCCAGTATTTGGATCTAGAACATGCATGCTTACACATTGTTTTTTAATTATTATAGTAACAAGCAAATGCTTGCATAACTAAACTTCCAAATTATTAGATGTTATCTCTGAAATAATAGTTTACAAAGTGCCACAAATTTGTGCCAGAGTGTTCAGGATGCAGAATATACATAGTCATGTGCACCAGGGGTGTAGAAATATCTGCTATCACAAATAGCAGGCTGAGGAGAAAGTTGTTTATTTCTATGAAAGTGTCTTACTAAACTCCATTTGTTTTCAGTTCCTTGTCTTCAGACCTCATGAAGCTTTGTGGTGAAGCCAAGCCAAAAAGCAAGGTATGCTACAGAGATAATATTACAGTAACATTTTGTGTAAAAATGCCATCTTTGGTAACATTTTCCAAGTGTAAACTCAGTTAAGCATAACATCGTTTGCACAAATTTACACTAGTTTTCAGCTCTCCAGTTTCTGCTGAAACATGTCACTTTCTTATGGGCAGTTGCCATCTACTAGATTGTAGGGAAAATGACATTTTTCCAGAGCTTGCAGCATAGATAAGATGGAAAGCTAATCTTGCTGTGGCATACCATTTTGTCACTGGCAGCAGCCCAGGAAATGAAAGAGAGATACGGAAGATGTATTGCAGGCAATGGAAACTTAATTAAACCTTGGAAGTTAATGCTTTGACAGAGCTACATATATGGGGCTTAAAACCAGAGTGATGATTTGTCTTCAGAGGAAAGAAAAAATGATTTAGCATGCGTGCGTGTGTGTGTAGTACGTGAATCCGTCACCAGTCTGGACTATAGAGCTACTAAATTTGCTTTGAGAATCCTAACAGGAGCCAGACTAAACTCAGTTTAGGTTCAGTGGTGGTCTGTGAATGCTAATATTAAGTAGATTATTGCTTATATAATTGCAGAAATAGGTGAAACATTTGTTATTTTCCAGTTGTAATCTGAAGCATGGATGAGTCAGTTTTAGGGAAAGGATTATGCCTTTCAGTATCCTAAAGAGATGCAAGTGTTCTGTTGACCTTAGCAGATGTCTTGTGATGCTTCTAAAAATCCATGGTTTTATACATTTATGTATATATGTGTCTGTCTTTCAGTATGCAAATAAGTATGTCTTCCTTCTATCTATTTAAGTATGATATTGTTCAATAAAACCCACGATACAACTGCGCCCATCCCATTCTTATGACAAACTTTCATGAAGTAGCAGCGAAGCGTTCATCTTTGAGAAAAAAGTAGTTGGTTTGGGAGAGTAGTCAACATCCATAGAAGATCTGTAGCCCAAAATGTCAATGAAATAAATGTTTTCCCAACCATTTAAAAAGTATGGCTTCCTGAACTCTCCACCCACCCCTTGCATGCATGGTAATGAAAAATTTGTTCTATTGCTTTTGCTTTCTCTGTGTGATGTGTGTGCACATATACTCTTCACATCTTGATAGTCCAGAAGAGAAAGCATATACTGAGAAACGTACATATATGTGTTATGCCAGAGACAAAATACTCTTATTTGTGCCTGGCTATGTTGTTTCTGCAGCTGTTCAAGAGAGAGAATCCCATGCAACAAGACGCAATGGACACAGACTACTGAGTCTTTTTTTATGCCTTTCTCAAGAACCTGAATTCTGTTACTTGGGTTCTGCATGTGCAAGTAAGAGTCATATTGTTTGTGGCATCTGTTTGTGGCATTTGCACCAGCAGAACCACAGTTTGACACAACTGGAAGATACCCAGAAACAGAATGGGGTTTTGGTGCGTGTGGGACTTTCAGTAGACCACTCTTGAGGCAGGGACTAGTGGACTGCTTTCTTGCCATGTCCCATCTTTGCCTCTGCACAGTGAATCCTATTTTTTAAAAACCTTACAGCTATTTTTGTTTTATGAAAGAGGTTGATGCCATCGGGGCGTGGATTGTGCTTCCGTTCTTGAGAAGAGCGTGTGGGAGTAACAATGTACCCAAATGCATTCTAAAGTACATTCTTTGTGAAATTTGATTTTTCAAGAGAAGTCAGTTTTGGACCAAACTCACCTTAAATTCTATACTGAGACAGTCCTCCTACCTGTTCAGAAAAAACTGATTCATCGGTTTGACTTCCTCCTTGTTACTGTAACATGTGTGAAGTATTTCTTCTTGGCTGCGCCGGACAGTTTCATTAGCCACATGGTCCTTTCAGTCTGAAAGCGGGCACCGTAGACTTGTCTGTTCTAGCGGTAGATTACAAGTGCAGATATATGTAAATTCACTTCCTAGAATGCCTTAATGATGACCAGTCGTTTTTCTAGTCGTTATAGAAAGTGGATCTTCATAGCCATGCACTTGGCTTTTTGCTTAGATAAAGAACACTTGAGAGAAGAAGAAAGTAGGCCACAGAGAGGAGAGGACAAAGGGGAACATGGGTGCAAAGGAAAGTTTTTTGACCTACCAAATGCCAGTTTATATTTTGGGAGCATACAGTTAATGCATGGTTCGGGGAATCTAGTTTAGCACATTTCTATAAAGGAGCGTGGAAGAGAAGGTTTTGTGTCACTATCAAGTAAAAATAAGAATATTTTACCTTCAGTTCCAGAACTGTTACCTGATCACATTTAAAGACCTTTAAGGCGAACCATTTTAAAGCAATAAATTGAGCCAATTGGTTTGTTGCCTCCCCACCCCCCAATCAAGCAATTGGATGGAGATGACCACTATTAAAATTCATATGCTGTTTAATTGACTAAATGAGGAAACAACTTTTCCTCGCCACTTTCAGGCATGGTTATTGTTTTAGTAAGTTGGGCCCCCGTATCCTCTGGGGATATGTTCTGGCTCCTACTGTGGTTACCTGAAACCATGGATAACTGTGAATAGGCTTTCCAGTTCTGGGGTTGTGCAACCCCAGAACCGGAAGTGTTTTGCTGGCCTCAAGAAGGCCTATTTTGGCTTTTGGAGAGCATTGGAAAAGGTAATGGATGCCTCCCACCACCTCGCACACGCCCCCTTACATTTGGGACGGGGTCCGGTGGAGTCACACACCAATTCCAGTGCTCTCTACGTAGGCTGGAATAGAACTTCTAGAGGCCGAAATAGGCTTTCCGGTTCTGGATGCTTTTCCCTTATGGTGCCCATGGGGGGTGGGGCTGATCCGGTAACCTTGGTTAACTGTAACTGTGGTTACCAAATCAGTGAATACGGGGGTCCAACTGTATGTTCATTTTATATTTGGTTTTGAAAGTTGTAACCTACCATATATGTATTATTTTGTCTGTGTGTATTATATTTATTATTTTGAATTTCATGCAGAAGGTTTTTACTTTACTAATTTGCTCCAGGCACGTCGTAGGACCACAACCCAGATGCAATTGCTTTATGCTGATAGCAGTGACTTAACCTCCGATACTAGTACTGCTGAAGCAGCTTCGCCTGGCCATCTTTCCTCTGTTGCTGAAGCTCAGGAAGGCGAACTGAGTGCTGACATGAAAGACGCTTCTGCTAGGGACAAAGAGGTCACCCCTTCACAGACAGTCTTGTCTTCCAAGATTGGCAGCATGTAAGTTTTTCACAACGTGCTAATTTCTCCATGGCTTCTTAAAATGCATGCTGCTAAGTTGTAATTTCCTCCTACAATATCATCTTTCTCAAACACACTCTGCTGAGGAGGCAGCTGAACTTGGACCAATTATGGAAAATCTCCTCTTCTTACCTCCTTCCTCTGCAGTCATCATGAAATGCATAATTTCTAGTACCATTAATATAATAGTAGGTTGTTTTATTTGCAGCCATTCATGGATTGCAGAGCCAAGTTCTGAGAAAAAATACTAAAAGGACAAATGAAAAGAAAATACAAAATAAAACAAATTTATGTGATATTTAAAAGAAGTGGTATGTATGTGTGTGTGTGTGTGTGTGTATGTGTGTGTGTATGTGTGTATGTATGTATGTGTGTGTATGTATGTATGTGTGTATGTATGTGTGTATGTATGTGTGTATGTATGTATTTGCCTGCCTCCCACCCACCCACCCGCCTGCCTGCCTATCTGTCCGTCTGTCCATCCTTGAATCCATGAATCCATGAATCCATCCATCCATCCATCCATCCATCCATCCATCCATCCATCCATCCTATGGCAGTGACTCATGGACTAACAACAATTAAAATAGGAAGTTAGAGTTCATAAGTTAAAGAGTTAGGACACGCTCCAGACCAGAATGATGCAGGTCAGATTAGCCTCCCTTTTTCAGAAGGGACATAACCTCTGATAGATTAAATATGAATCTAAAAGAGGAACACTGCAGTGTTGAAATTTGGCAGTATGTGAAATTACCTTAAACATTTTCAGAAAATTGTGGGCTCTACCAAGAAATGCTGCTTTAACAGCAGAAAGGCAAGTCTGACTGCTTAAGCAAATTGCTTTCTTGTCCTGGGAGCCATTCCACCCATTTTCCAAAAATTGAATGCTTTTAAAATGTAAATTATAGTTTTACTTCGAGTGATGCTCATAGTGAGACTGGGAGCACGGAATATGCTTGTTTTTTTAACATTCTTGTTGGGGAACTTTGTTACTTTCTAACATATTTAACTTCATAATGGGCTACAGATAGTAATTAGATAATTAGATACTTAGACCAAACATAAATGGAATATACTTCAACATTTTGAAACTGCATATAGATATAAAAACTTCAAACTACATGCCATTTCTTGGGTTAACCTACCTGCTAAAATAAAATGACTTTTTTCATGGCTCTAGTGCAAATCACAAGAATTGTTTGTTTTTATTTTCATGTAGCAAATACAAAAGAATTGAATTGATTTAATGCATTGCCTTCCTAGGAGCTTGACGGTTTATCCTAATAGTCCCCTGTTGGCATTATTTATTTATTTATTTCAGAGTAGAAAACAGTGTACTAGTCTGCATGTAGGGTCTTTTCATAACCCCTTCCCTGTGGTGTCTCTCTGTTTTTATATGCTTGAAGAATTGTTCCTGTGCATAGAAAAGCAGTGTCTGCATATGTTTGGCAAAACAATAGCAGGAGCAAAGAAAACATAACCAGTACGAATGCTGAACTTTAGAATAAAAATGGTTTTGCTCATAACACATAACTATGCTGCACTCAAAGCCACGATCAGTTTCTCAAACCCTACTTTTTCTTTTTTCTTAAAAGCATTGGATAGTAATTATAGATCAGGAAAGTCTTGCGTGGTTTCTGATTACTCTAAAGAACCGTGCAATTCCTAGACGTCAGGATACAGGGTTTAGGGCAAACGTGCCATCAAAGAGCTTTGCCCGAGGAAACTCTGAAAGTCTCGATTTAAATGAAAATATTAGGGCTGAGCTTTTTTAAAAAACTGCTTTGATGGAGAGAAATGAATTCAGTTTATACACATGAATTTTTGATAGCTTCAGTATTATTAATTCATTCTCATTGTTGATGGAGCTACCGATTCAGAGCTGCCCATTCAAAGCCATTATATTTATGGCAATGGGTGGACGGAGGCTGGGTATGTGTAAGGCTCCACATGCACACAAACAGATAAAACTGCATCTGTCAAAAATATATACATTTTAAAATGAATTGGCAAGATGCAACCGGATTGAAATGCAAAAGACCAGCTCACATGGTATACGTTCAGATTTCTCTGAATTTTGGAAAATTAATTTTAATTTCTTTGTATATTAGCCACAGTTGAATATTTATAGCCTAGCAGATCCCCCCCTTTTTAAAAAAATGTTCTGGATACGTGCACACACAAAAAGGATGACAGTTGTTTGAATATTTGGTTGAGAACCTACCTTATTTTGCCACACTGCAGCCTATATTCACATCCAAGTCAGGCAACATTTACCATACTATGGGTGCTCACCATTGATTGGCCATTTGGCAGGAAACCCTCAACTCTTTGCTGATGTAGTTTCATGCTCAGCCCAGCTTAAACAAAGAGATGCCTTTGGAGCTATGAAATCTCAAATGCTGGAGAAATGACTTTTCTGAGACCTCTTGTCAGAAAATGCAAGGGGGAAGAATGTCAGGCATTACAGTTTCAAATATGACCAGAGGGCACTTCTTTAAGTGTATCTGATTGCACCCTGTTATGCTTTCAGTTATGGATGCAATTGCTTTTCTCCTTTCTTTGTATGAAACAAGAATCAAATCAGGAAGCCTTCCATTGATAAGACAGCATTTTAAGCCAGAGTTTGAAGTTAACTTATCGTTTGTCTGACATCGTTACTAAAACACATTACTCTCTTTGCAACTTAAATGTATTATAACTACAAGATTGAATCTAGAGCCTGTATTAGAAGTGTATTTGGGAGTAAGAGATGACAAGCATCCTTACTGAATCTAGCCTCCATCCCTGCATTGCTAAGGAGTGTCTAGATGTTTTATGGAGGTCAGAGAATCCATACGTATTATGTGCTTCAAAATTAAATATAATCCATAGAAGAGAAGGCATTAAAGAAACAATGTGGAAATAATTGCTGGGAGAAAAGAAGGATGCATTGTCGCTATCCGGATTAGCAACCTGAATCCTTGGCTCTGGGAAACCTGGGGGAGGTAGTTTATGGCTACCTCGATCGTGGCTGCAGTCCTGAGAACCACAGCGATACGTGGTTACAACCCAAGGGGCTGCAACGATACTTGGTACCAGTTTACTGGTACGATCACCGGGTGTTGCGACAGAATTCCCTTATTAGCCACCGGCATGCTATAAGGAATCACCATGTGCTCTTATGGTGATTAAAGACAGAGAGCACAGGAGAAAGAAGTTAGGCGGGAGACAAGATGGGCTGGAAAAGAGGAAGTTTATTACTCTGCAAAGCTTTTTATATCCCCCACAAGAAGGCGGGGAAGGAAGTGACCTCAGGATAAAATCCAGGTAGGTGATAGGTGACATGCATCAGCTGGGCAGGTCAGAAGTCCTTCCGATGTCATATCCTGTGGCAGGCAGGAAGAGGGAAGTTGTTCTTTTACGCTTGGCCATGTGGCCGGGTGGCCAGTCTGCCCTCAGGCTAAAAGTCCATCCCCTGCTGGTGCCAAATGTGCACTGCAAGCTTCTGGAAGCAGGGAGAATCCTTTTACCTGGAGGCTAGAGAAGCTGGTGGAAAACCTGGGCAAACTTGCAATTGCTACAATGCATGGATAACAAAATTCCTACTTGGGTCTAGAGGAGCATTGAACATGTTGCCCATGAATCTTGTTTTTCTCTCAGCATCTATGCTGACAAAGTGTGAAACTTGATTTGTGAGGGGAGGGATTTCTGTGACTGTAGAGCAGTTTTCTTTCCTGCTTTGAAGCAGAGATGGCTTACAGAGAAGTCATGGTTCCCTTCCTCTCCTGCCCTACTGTATTTCCATACCTTATAGAGTTAAGGTGGGCAAGCAAGTTCTGTTGTTGTTTTTTAACAAATGTTGCTGTTTTTCTAACAAATAAAAACAGGAAGAAATGGCTTTCCCTTCATTGCTTTGTTTCCATCAGATAAGCTTCACTAACTTCTTTAATTTAAAAATGGCCAATTTCAAATAACTGAGTTATGAACCTAAAAATATTATATTAACATTAGACATAGTTAATTTGGGGGATTGATACATAGAAATTGGGTAAAAATCTGTCCTGTTCTGCATCTCACTTTCCATGTTGTCTCTCTTATTATGAGATGGATGTTGTACATCGGTGGCATTGCACCTGTTGCATGCTGGGAATTCCAGGTTTCAAAGGAGAGTAGGGATGTGAATGAGTATTCGTAACATTTGTTGTTCATCCGAATTCAGATGAATTCAGACATTAGTACATGAATCAAATGTTATGGCAGTTTGGAACATTCATACAAGTAATCAGTACATTCATTAAACTGGGCCTACATATTGGTGTATCTATGCATTCGTATAGGATACGTATCCGATATGCATGCACTTGTATAGGATACGTATCGAATAGAATACCACATTCAAAGGGGATCTGTTTGAATGAATACGAATTTTCTAGCATTCAATTCATTACGAATTGAATGCCAGAAAACTTATTCATGCACATCCCTAGAGGAGGGAGGCTCTAGTCTGAAACCTTGTCAAGGTATTATAAATCAGCAGATTTTGTGCTGATCAAGATGCACCAAGAGGGCTGATCAGCATTTAGGAAACATTCTGTATTTCTGTGGAAGGTGGGAGTGTATTAATGTATTCATGTGCAGTGCGTTGGGGGTTATGCTCTGACCTGGCCTGTTGTCCAATTCCCACATGTGAAATGTGCCAGGAAATAAGTTCTGCTTTTTCATATTTCTCTGTGCATACTGCAGTGATCACACAGTAGTGGGGATGTGCAAGAATATGCCTACTATTCGTTATCCGTACGAATTCACACGAATTCAGACATTTGTAAATGAATTGACATTTGTACTTTAATATTCGTATGAATATGAATTTTTGGACATTTGAACAAATAGTTCAGACATTCATATGACGGTAAGGATACGTACACATCCCTTGTTTATCGGTATGCATACATAAGAATACGCACATGATGAAAACAGGATGCAGACATTTGAAATAGCACATTTGCATGACTATGAATGTTTTTTACGAATTGAATGCTGAAAATTGCCCCTGTAGTGGGTTCCTTTAATTACACTTAGTGTTCCTTCTTCATTCTACTAACTGCAAAGCTTAAAATGTGATTCCCACAAGAGGATTTTCAGTAGTGCGCTCAGCTGTTCCTTGTGAACTGTGGGAACTAGGTTTTTTTTCTTAAAAAAGGGCAACAGGTGTTTGTGGATGTCACACTGAGGTTAAGCCTGATCAGTAGCGCTGTGCTAAGAGGGAATTAAAAATGTGATGATTACTGTTTAGCTGAATCTTAGCTGTTTGTTCCCCCTCCCCCTCCCCTTCAGTAGGTCTGAGTGGAGGGGGGGGCCTCTACCCCTCACCTGTTTGATAGCAGAAGGGAGTGGTTCCCTCTTGGAGCCTGAAGGTCCTGCTTTGCTGGAAAACAAAACATCCTGAATTCAGAAGAAGCCCTTTTTTGACAGGAGTTTTTCCTTGCATTTTGGAATACTGGAAATACTGGTTCTTTATTATGAAGAATTCCCAGATGATTTTGCAGACTAGCAGTGATCATAGCCTTGAGCACAATGCAGTGTAAAATTGACCTTGTGATTTCTTCCTTTTTGGAAGATCTCGCTTTGGATTACTTGCTTTCCTCAAGCAACTTTTCATGTCATATATATTATAATAACTTTTTGAAAACTAATTAAGCTACTATGTGTATTATATTCTAGCCATATAATGCAGATGCTACAGTGCGCAATGTTAACTTGCCAACTTTCATAATTATATGGGTAGTTTGACCAAGGGAGAGCTCCACAGATAGCCACAGATCACCTCTTGAGTACAAATTTCTGATGCTCAGATGACACACAGATTCTGATCCATCTCTAAAAAAAAAAAACTGAAACAGCCACCCATTTTCTACAAGAGACTGAAGGGAAAAAAAGGAATGCTAGCCCTTCTTTTAACCTGGAAGGAAAGAATCTCTCCACATATTGAAGGGTGCAACCCAGGAATGTATTTTGGGAAAAGACAAGGAGAAGAATTATCTGTATTATTTATTGTTTGAACCCTGGTTAGCTAAGAAAGATTGGACACACTCCTGATATTAGTACTTCCTTCATTTAGAGCAGATTTTCATATCAAACGTTGTCTTTTCAAGTATTACATTTTGAGTAGAATTGGTGTCATTTCCATTTTATTTGTAGATCAGCTTTCCAAACAGAAAATGTACCCAAGGTGGTTTAAAACAAACAGAAAAACTGCAATACAAAATAATATATTGAACATTATAATAGGTGATACACTAAAAAAATCACATATAATGGATAGTAATATATTACAAAATAATACAAAACTGGTTTGGTCTAATGGTTAGGGAGCCAGACTCTTATGTGGGAATATTGGGTTTGATTCTGCCCTCACCCATGAAGCCAGCTGGGTGACCTTGGGCTAGTCACAGCTCTCTTCTAAGCTCTCACAGCCCCACCTGCCTCACAGGGTGTCTGTTGTGGGGAGAAGAATAGAAACTTTGTCATCCGCTTTGAGCCCCTTTAAAGGGGTGAGAAAAGCAGGGTAGAAAAGCCAACTCTTCTTAAAGAAAGATAGTTGATATATTTGATTTTTTTCAATATGTCATATCTGTAACAAAAACCAGCACAAACTTTTAGGTGAATATAGTAGTTGTGTGGCAACAGCAGATGTAACAATAAGAACAATAAGAAAACTAGATGCAATGCTGAAGTCACTAACTGGAGAGTACTTGCTCATTAAATTAACTAGGCTTTTACTTCCCTCCCCCAGTTCCAATTGTATGTATTATTGCTTGAAATAGTACTTTTATTTTTTTTATTTTAAGTGCACAGTTAAAAGAAGGGCAATATTTTCTGTTGTCACAGGTCTAGACAGTCATCTCTGACAGAAAAGAAAATCCCAGAGCCCTCACCTTTGTCAAAGAGAAAAGCCTATGAGAAAGGGCCAGATAAACCAAAATCAAAGGAACAAAAACAGTAAGATCCTAATTCTAACATAATGGTTTTCTTTTCCTTTGTGTGGGACCAGTACTGAAAGTATCTGTGTTCATTTGAGAAGTTTTCTTTTATTGCATTGATAAATTCTTGACTTGACTTGGGTGCCAACCTCAGTTGTGGGAAGTGCCAAGTTATGGAAGTTGGGGGCAACCATAACTCATTTTCTCTCTTCCTCAACTGGCACATTATTATATCACTATTAAGAGAAATGTAGGTAATAAGCTGAGCAGTGAAAAGGGGGCATAAAAAGATGCAAGAGGAAGTGGCTGTGTTTAACCATCTTTATTTTTCTCAGAAAAAGCTGATAGAAATAAAAAATGTATATATTCCTGGCCTCAACCTTTTTCTGTTGTGGTGGTTTGGAAACGCTTTCCCAGATGTGCAGCAGTCTGCGTCTTCTCTGATGGTTCTTCCCAGGTTTGGAGGGAGTGTTGGGTATCTTCTGCACAGCTTCTCTGCTTGCCATGGCAGGCCACCTTCATCCCTCACAGCCCACATTTCCTGGGCACCCGAGCCATCAACCTCAGGGATGACTGCTTTCCACCCAGGATCCATTTTTGCTGCTTTTGGATAGGAGATTTATGATTTGGGATATGCTGGGCTAGCAGACCGCCTGTGGGAGCTTTAAGCCCCCCCCCCCCCAAGTACAGAACCCACAAGTATTTAGGATCATTTCTGGGTGATTACCTCTTAGCAACCAGAAGCAGTTTTAGCCTTCTTGCTTTCAAAGCTATATCAAAGGTCCCTTCTTATTGGAGAGAGGATCTGGTGATCTAGTGGTTAGGAAGCTGGATTCTTATATGGGAATACCGGGTTTGATTCCGCACTCCTCCACAAACCCAGCTGGGTGGCCTTGGGCTAATCACAGCTTTCTTTCTGAGCTCTCACAACCCCACCTACCTCACAGGGTGTTCTGTTGTGGGGAGAGGAGTAGAAAGCTTTATCACCCTCTTTGAGTCCCTTTAAATGGGTAAGAAAAGTGGGGTAGAAAAGCCAGCCCTTGCTCTTATTATTATTCCAAGGGTATGATAGGGGTTCTGAGCTGCTTACAGTTGGCCTGCCTTGTCCCATCCCATTTTCTGGATTCTGGCTGGACACCAGGGTGGAACTTTATACCTCTGCTGCTACTGCTGGTAGAAACTAAGCGCAGCTCAGAATTCTGCTTTGATACTGCACTGAAAAATCAGTGTAGAAACACTGTTACTCATTAATAATTATTTGCAAACTACGGTATCTCTCAGATATTTTTTTCAACACCGAAACACAGACGTAAGCCACCTTAAGCTAGCCAGTTTGGCCTAGTGGTTAAGGAGCCGCACTGTCATCTGGGAATACAGGGTTTGATTCTGTTCTCCATGAAGCCAGCTGGGTGACCTTGGGCTAGTCACAGCTCTCTTCTGAGCTGTCACAGCCCCACCTACTTCATAGGGTGTCTGTTGTGGGGAGAAGAATAGAAAGCTTTGTCAGCCACTTTGAATCCCCTTAAATGGGTGAGAAAAGTGGGGTAGAAAAGCCAACTCCTCCTCCTCCCCCTCTTTTTCTTCTTTGGATGGCAAGAGGCAACACTAAATATTAACCACTGGTTGACATTGCCCCTTGCCTTGGTCTGGCAGACTTTGCCCCTGCAAAGTTTCACTTACCAGAACGTCTTGTGAGGTCCATGTAGCATTACATTGTTGGGAACGACAGAGAACTTAACGCACACCTGCCCACTTTCTTTGATTCATTTTCATGAGCTTGCCAGATGTTTCAGTAAGTGGAGTTATTCGGGGAAATTAAAAATAGCTCTGGGTATACAACAGTGTTTTTACTACAGATTAAGTGGATATCAGACCACACAGCCGTAACATGACATTAGGGCTGTCTGACCATCCAACCACCATGTTGGCAACCTTCAAGCATTCCTGCTGTGTCCGACAGCAGCCTTAGGTTGCCTCTCTCTTTGTATCTTTGTTTGAAAAAGTTTTCGTATACTGCCATCTTGTGGCAGGCAGCCTTATATTACTTTGTAAGATTGCATTTTGCTTTTGCCAGGAAAGCATGCAAGCTTTGTTTCTTAATTAAGTAAGCAGACAGCTGCGAAATGTTTGAGGCATGTTCTGTTCACCTTAACCTCTCTAACAATTTCATTTTTTCTTAGTTTTTAAAAATATATATACATGCGTACATATATATATTTATATAGAAGAAGCTTTTAATGCTTAATTTTTTTCTTGTAGCTCAGATTCTGGAACTTCAGAAGCTAGTCTGTCACCTCCTTCCTCCCCAACAAGTCGGCCCCGTAATGAGCTGAATGTTTTTAGCCGTCTTACGGTTCCTCAGGGACACACATCAATTCAGCAGGATAAGTAAGTTGCAAAAGAAAAGGACCTAGACTTCCACAGTGTAGATGGTCCCTGAGGTACATATGTGCCTTAATGATAGCTACAAATTATTAGTGCTCTTGGCCTTCTCTTGCCAGAGTTCAAAATATCATTTTCTTCTTATACCCTTCCCAAAATACAAGGTTTCAAAGATCAATGGATTGATATTCTGTAAACTTTCCTATTTAAATTTATTTCTTAAACAGGTACAGTTTGTGTTTCCTCTGGTCCCTGTGTCCGTCTTATGTCCTTGTCACCAGAATCCTTCTGTGATTTGTGATGCAGTGCTATAACCATACAAAATTTGAGCGTCCCCACACAGATGGATCAGAGGTGGTGAACACTGTAATTCACTCAGAAACCACATGGCATAACCATGGCAAAGCAGCAGTGCACTGATGATCATACTGTAGGTGTTGTTCTTTTTAAGTGACGACCTAGAGAATTGATCCAGAATCTTTATTGCAGCATTACTAAACTTTGGGCGCTATCAAATTGTGCTTAACTGTTAGCTTTTGATTGCATCGTTGTAGACTCACTGCTCTTTTTGCTGGTTGCCGTTCTTCCTGCTGTGTTTGATCAGATGTTTTTTCCCACGAGCTGTATTTACCTTATCTAACAGTTTTGCTTGCACACCTTTCAGTAGTTCAAGCTAATGCTTGTAGAAGTAATAGTTCTAAAGTGTCATTATACTAATTGAATATAATGACCTGTAAGGCTGTTTGTATGCTTTGAGATAAATGTATAATCAAACTCAAAGTCTTATTGTGTTTGATTTTTGTATGCAAACAAGTGTTTTGCTATCTTTTCATTGCAGTATTTCAATCCCTCATCAGAAGTCTTGGGGTATGTTAAGCAACTTAGGTCAGCTGCTCATAATTGGCCTTTTGTCTGTAGTCTCAGAGTCATTGATGTAGGGCATATCCAGGGACGCTCAAGGAACAAACCTTCCAAATTTCAGCTTGTTTTCATAAACAGTTTGGAATCCAGGGAACAAAACAGAGGGGATATAAAACTATCCTATGTTTTTTCGCCTAAAGACCTAGAAATATCAAGCATCTCTGGGCCTTAATTGACCGTTAAAAGCATATAAAATAACTAAAACATGAACTTTGCTCCAGACAACTTGAAATCTGCAGCAGTGTAAACTAGCAAAATAAACAGTAGTAAAAACAGATGGTTAAAACAACAGTACCTTATGACCTGAAGTCAGTATTATATTGTCAGTGATGTCTGATGAGAAAGATAAATGTTGTTTTTACCTTTTGGCTGACTGAAAAGTAAAGAGTGAAAAATATATGACCAGATTATTTAAAAAGAAAAACAGAATCAATCTATTTGCTTGTACACCTGAATTTCAATCTATCTTCAGAATGGTATAAAAAATCAACAAAGTGACAAACAGTTTCCCATATTATTTAACCAAGAAAGCCCCCCTTTGGGATTGATAAATTGGGAAGAATGTGACAAGTCACTTTGCTGATGTGTTCTCCCAGGGCCTTTCTGCACTTGTGTGATGTGTTCTGGGACAGGGTGGGCCATCTCATTCCAGTACAAGCTGGGATGGGTTGCCAGTGGAACTGAAGAGGGTTGCCTGCATTCAGATGGCCTTTTCCACTCCAGTCTTTGCTGCTTACTCAAAGAGCCTTTGGAGGCAGTGACAAGATTCTGAAATTTGGGAGCAAATGTTAGTGGGCTTTGGAGTTTGAGGCTTAGGTTTTGTCCAGACCTGCATCAACAGAGCACAGCTTTCTTCTACTCATAGCAGCAGCACAATATCTGATCAAAGGGTGTGAAGTAATAAGACACTGATCAATCAGCATCTTTTTACTTTGCTTCTTCGTGGACGTGCTGTCCTCTCTGCAGGCAGTGACATGTCTGACAATCGAGAAGCTGCTTTGGGGGGACAGCACAGCTTCCGATCACCCTGTTAGGCATACTGGAAAGGACTGCGCTGTCTCTGGATGGCTTCCGATTGTCATGTCTGACCAATGGGAAGTCTGGATGCAGCCTTAGCTGGTATTGTGGTGGGCCCATTTCCAGTGGTACTTGTTGGAGCACCACCAAAAAGGGCCCTCCGTATACTTCCACATCTCTGTGACCTAATATACTACTGTACCAGTTGTAGACCTCAACTCAGAGGTCTTCAACATTGTTTGCTGCCCTAGCCTAGTCCACTCTAGAGTACAGACACGCTGCTCCTTATTCCAGAATTTGCTCCTGAGTAAGGGACAGTACAGACAGAGCCTCACTCTGGAGGTAGTCTGAAGATGCGTTGAAGCTTAGGTATAACTGGACCCTCAGTTTCAAATTAGGTAATATGGATTGAAAACACAACTTTAAAGGGAGATAATATCCCCATTCATCCCCACTTTTAAAAATAAATCTAAATTACAGATTAATATAATGAAAACCAATCTATGAATTTTTTTGTGGACTTTCCTAAGCATTGCTGATGAAGCTGAAAATGGCTTGCATAAGAGTCCCTAGTACCATATAAACAATCTTTCCCTGCTGTGTTTGACATTATATCCCAATGATGTTTACTCCAATACAGCCAGTTTGAGCCCAGTCTGCATTCCTACGTAGCAATGCTGTTGTTCATTCTTTTTTAATGAAGCCTTTACTTTGCTGACACCTGTATTCTTTCTCCGCCATCTTACCACTGTTTATTGTAGGTCTGATGAAAGTGATTCCTCTCTGTCGGAGGTACACAGGTACACAATCTTCCTCCTTTCTGTGTTCCAGACTCTTAGTGGTACCTTTAATACCTGTGTTGCAGTTGTTAAGTTTACTAACTTTTCTTCTGCACGGCTTTTTTTGTACAGTTCTTTCCAAAACATCCATAAGTTCTTTGCATCTTATTTATTTGTTTATCAGAGTTTCAAAATATTGGTTTTAGATTTTTATTTTATTATTATTATTATTGGTCTAGCATGTGTATTTTTAAAACAAATTTTGTCAGCAAAGTTTCTCTTTGTGGTGATCTTGTTTCTGTTCAAGCAAATTTTCCTTTTCCTTTCTTTTTTTTTAGTAAATCCATGGCAAATATGATTTTGAAAGGGACTGAATGATTTCTTTGTTTTGGTCCTCAGTTTGCTTTGTTGGTAGCATGAACCATGTGGTTAAGTCAGTATTTTGATTGCGCCACTGTTCCCAGCCCAGAGGAACAGATCTGAGAAAGAAATTCGATGAGTTGGAGAGAGGGAAAAAATAACACTCAGCTAATTTTCATTCCTGAATCTTAAGCACAGGGCAAAAGTAATTAGGGGTGTACTTCAGGTCTGTAGTAAAATTGTGGCTTACTTGCTCAAATGTGCTTTATCTGTTGGAGCTTTTCCAGCATGGATAAGTCCAAAAATGGGAGGAAAAGCACAGATTGGCAGTTTGACAAGTGTAGATGACACCCACAAAGTACAAAAGGTTTGATGAGAAGATCACATGAACAATACTGAAAATGTGCAAGTTGAACATCAAAAAAGCACAACGTTTCTAGCTCTGAAGGCACTCTGCCTATTTATTGTTATTATATAAGACTAGTAGGGGTTTTTTAAAAAAAAATTAAAAAGCTGCTTTTGTGGCAAAATTATGTTAAATTTTATGTTTTATCTTGTCTTCCTATAATGCTTTCATAAAAATAGAATATCAACCATTCTTCATCATATTTTTAAAATGTAGGAGATTTTTAAATGAGGTAGATCTCTGCTCACCTGTTGGTTTAAACTGAACAAATAGATCTTGCAGTAGCCTATGGACTGGGGAAATCTGGGAAAGAAACCAGACACTTTTGAAGGTACCCTAAATCTTTCCATGTTTTGGTCTAGCACAGATCAGACTATACTTTGGGGAGATCAAAAGAGTATCACCCTACCACTGTCAGCCATATGGAATGGTGGTAGCTGAATGACTTTTCCATTTAATGGAAGATTTGGCATATGCTCTTCATCTTGGAGTGCAGCCTGTTCGTGTGCAATATCAGAGTATGCATCTGAATACTTGTAGCCTGTACGTTTGCATCTGAATATTTGTAGTCTGTGCAATATCAACATATACATAGCCTGTTTGTATACAATATTTGCATATGTGAATACTTGAAGTTTCTAGCAGAGTGTGATGAATGTCAGTTTAATGTAGGCTAAAGACTATGTCCTCTATTCTTGGTTGTCCACAGATACATAAACTTGCACCTAAGGATAGTCCTGGTATCCACTCAGGCCATGGTCACACCTTCACTTTATACTTTGTTCGGTCCACCTTCAGGTCTGACTGCTCACACGTTTCATTTCTATCCATTTTATTTCTGAACTTGTCACCCTCCATTTGGACCCTCCGGAACTGAAAGTCCATAAATAAAATATATAGAAATGAAAAGGTGAGAGCAGTCAGACCTAAAGATGGACTGATGAAGGTTTAAAGTGAAGGTGTGACTGTGGTCTCAGCCTGCTCAAAGTGCCACATGTCAATGACTGCACTCACATGCAAGAGAAAGGAGAAATTCAAATGGCTTTGGGAATTGGTGTCATGGGGTATTAATGTTCTCATCTCATTCCCACCCCATCTCCAATCCATTTTTAATATCCTTTGGAATGTATATTAGAGATGGAATGACCATGCATACGTATATTGGTGGCACCATTTCTGTGCCCCTTTGAAATGTTTTTTTTACAAAATATTAACTACATGAACACAGCTACAGTCTTTTTTGTATACTGAGATGCAAATAATTGTCTTAAAGGAAATTACTCTCAAGCCTAACCAACAAGTCTAAATGTCATAATAACTACTGAATTCATTTTATTTTCATGTATTTTACCATAGCCTACTTACCTCAACTTTCATGCTAAATCCATACTAATCTTATGGTCAACTGAACATAACTATCTGATTTTTCTTCATTCTCTTCTTGAAGTCCCCTCCCCTTTTCATTCTCCACTGTAAGAAATTGGAGGGTGGAAAGAAATGTCATAGGTTAAAATTTTTGTAAATATATCCTTTCTCTCTCATCATTTGCAAATCAAGTGTTAATAATAATGTATACACGCACTACAGTTAAATCAATTCTAGCTTACTTTGTAGTGTCAGGAATAGGGATGTGCACAAATATTAATATCATTTGAAATGTGGCCAAATGTGGGCATTCAAATTTGAATTAAATGTTACAATATTTGTATGTTAACATTTGAATGAATATGAATGTTTCCAGACATTCGTACAAATACTTCGGACATTCATTAAGCTGGGGAAATGTATCAGATTGTATCTGTTCATATGCAGATATGTATCTGTTTGTATCAGGCACGTATGTGTTTGTAGCAGATACGTATTAGAACATAAGAACATAAGAGAAGCCTTTCTGGATCAGGCCACAGCCCATCTAGACCAGCATCCTGTCGCACACAGTGGCCCACCAAATGCTCATGGGCATCTCAAGCAGAGACAAGGACAAACCTTCTCCTGCTCTTGAGTCCTAGCAGATGGCTTTAGAAGCGCTCCGGTTCCTCCCCCCCCCCCCCCAGCCTGAAAGATGCACATAGGCATACCTAGATATTGAATGTTTGTTCAAATACATACGAATAGATCCGTATCAATTATAATTTTAACACATTCAAATGCATTCTGTTTGTACAAACATTTCAAGGTTTTTGAACATTCATTTCAAATCAGATGCCAAAAAAAAAAAAATTCATGCACATACCTAGTCAGGAAGTGTTCTCCATGGACATTTCAAGCAGTATGAGATCCGGGATTTGGAGAAGCATTGGAAAAGTCACTCTCCATGCTTGCCCCCTCCAAATCTATCTCCTCCAAGAGGTTCCTGGTAGTGAGATGTGTTTTCTGGTGTTGCCTTGAGCAGAAGCAAATGCCTAGCCTCTCTTCCCGGACATCTCTGCAAGTGTTATTTATACTTCTAAATTCTGCTAAGAGGTTCCCCCATCTGCTACCTCAAGTAAAGATGGCTATACTACTTCTTCCAGATGTTTGGTCCACCTTTTTCAGAGCCTAATAAAATAAGCAAAAGTTCCCTGGGACTAACCAACTGCATTTCATTTTACTTTTATTACTTTCCAGCTCCCATGCCTCTGCCATTTCCCTTCCTTACCTCTGTCTTGACCGTAACTGGATTATTTTCTGTGTCAGCTGCTCGGACCTTGCACACATTCTGTCTTACCTATGTTTTCTTTAAATAGTCAAAACACTGTCTGTTTCACTACTTAACCGTGGTTAATCTGGATTTAGAAGATCCAGATCTTTGGAAAGGGGTCCTCACTGAATCAGGTCCTTGAAGATCCGGATTTTGGCGAGGACCCCATGTGTCTGCACTGGCCATCAAGCACCCAATGGCAATGGTGCTAGACAGGGTCACAGTGTGAATGCTGTAACACCCATCAGGATGATCCATTTGGCCTGAAGCGGAAGGGCTGCTGGCGGCATGGCATGATTAGCCAGCACAGACATTGCTCGAGGTTCACTTCTGTCAGCAGTGGGTGTGGCAGAGAAGTATGGCTTCATTGGTCCCTATGCAACTATGAAGCCTAGCACAAATTCTATTGCAACTGTGCAGGATGTGCAGGGCTCCATAACTATGAGTGCCGGGGCACTGCAAATGGTGAGCCACTGAGCCAGCCCTGGACCCCACTGGAAGGGGTGGCCCAATGTAACTGGTAGCATGATGTCGCTAATGAATGTCAACAGAGGAGAGGGTGCTTGTTGGCCCTGGTTGACGCACCAACACACCAGCAGGGCATTCTGGGATTTGTAATATTAGCGGGGCATGTGCTGTCTGCCAACGGATCGGCTCTAGTAGACATTTGGTATTTTTTCACAGGCTAGATTTGGTGTGCAGGCCTGAGTTTGACATCTGTACCTTAGAGGCTCTACTCTAGCCTTCTCTTTTCTCAAGGCACTCACAGGGCAGCAAGACCACTTTATCAAAAGCTGGAAAAACTCAATGAGCTTCCAAGGCTGAGCAAGACTAGAACTGAGGGACTCCTGGGTTCTAGCCAGAGCTGTTAACCAGAGGGCCACCACGCTTAGATCCAATATTAAATCAGTAGGATCACTGAAAAATTATACAAAGCATATCATGTTTAAAAACAATATAGAACTAATATGGATCTCCCTTGATTTTCCACCTGAATGGCACAAGTTCCCAGGCTTGTAAATATTATAATATTGATGAAGCTGGAAGACATCATTTTCTAATCCTTTTCAGTAGAAAACCCCAGAAAACTGCCATTTGTTGTGCTGAGAGTCACAGTCATGTTTGACCACCACTTTGACTCGCAAGCAGCAAGGGAGGTTCATAAATCCTCTCTACTAAATAATCATAAAAAGAATTTGCTGCTCACTGACAAGAGTTTTTCTTCCTATTTCCTGCTAGTGAGTCACTTAAGTGCAGCCCACAAGAACCATTCCTGCTTTTTCTCTGCCCATGTCCCCAGAGAACTTACGGTTCTTGAAAACCATGGATCATGAGGGACAATGGTATTAATTATTGGTTGAATTAATTATTGGTTGAATACCTGAGGAAAGAACACTAGTCTAGCACGCTATACTTCTTTTTAAACTTGGGATGCAAGTATCATTTTCTGTCTTTAAAAATTGCAAATCTGTTCCTATCCTGTCTACAAGCTTTCTGTGAGGGGAGTTGGCCATGAGGGGAGGGAGGATCCTGGAATAAATGGTTGTTAGCAGGATTCTTTTTGCAAGCCAGCTCAAGTTGTGTATCGGAGTAACACTATGAGCATCACTTAGTTCTTTACCCTTGATTTATTTACATGAATTAACAGAGTATTCTGGTCTTATACTGTCTGGGTGAGCCTGTGCTACAGTTACACTGCTGTAACCACCTACCAAGGTTTCACGATTTCACATAAATATGTTCAGTATTCTTGGATTGGTACAAGTCCATGGAGATACTCTTTGTAATAGGAACAGAGTTCCTATCTGCTGTTGCTGAAGTATAGAAGGTATTATTGGTTATTATTAGAACTGTTTATTGCCCTGATTAATTTATAGGCTCATGTTAAGATTCAGATAAATCTCACTGGTTTCGGGGGGGACACACTGAAGTGTGAAGGGCAATCAGCTGGCCGGAACTGTTAATCCACGTTTCTTTTGTTTCTTTATGCAGAGGCATAATCAATCCGGTCTCTTCTGCAAAGTGTGTCAGAACTTCCCCAATTCAGTGTATCCATATAGCTGAAGGTCATACGAAGGCTGTGCTTTGTGTTGATTCTACCGATGACCTCCTCTTCACTGGATCAAAAGGTATGGGTTGTTTCTTGTGCTCTTTGTGGCTTCTTCAGGATTTAAAAAAATATGCTAATGTACATGCCCATTTCCATTAACCGTATCCTTCACAATTCTTGTTATTTCAAATTTATATGTTATTAGTGCCTCCTCCTCCTCCTCCTCCTCCTCCTCCTCCTCCTCCTCCTCCTCCTCCTCCTCCTTGTCCTTGTCCTCATCATCGTTGTCGTTGTCGTCCTCCTCCTACTATAAATGTCTTGGTTTGAGCCCCTGGGAGTACATGCAGCCCAGGTTTATTTGGGATTGTCATGGACGTATGGCGAACCCAATATAGTCCCAGGATAATCCCTGGTTGTAGGTCCTTTTTGAATGCAGTCTAAGAACATGACTAGGATTAAGACCGGACTATACAAGAAACAGAAATCCCACTATATTCTGCATTTCCAAGTTGTGTAGGACTTTAAAGATGTGTACACTTTGAATAACTGAGGTGACAGGTAATATAAATGTTAACTTGCATCAGAAGCTTTTCACTTATCTATATATGGTTTAGAAAGGTAAATATAAAAGCTTGATAAA
Source organism: Aspidoscelis tigris stejnegeri (assembly GCA_023333525.1). NCBI lineage: Eukaryota > Metazoa > Chordata > Lepidosauria > Squamata > Teiidae > Aspidoscelis > Aspidoscelis tigris. The sequence goes on along the minus strand of JALMGA010000005.1, from coordinate 75,606,458 downwards.
TTTGTATAAACCTGTGTATATTAGAAAGTTGTATATTAAGAAAACAAGTTGAGTTCAAAAACACTCTTTAAATTTATTTCTGGTGTTTTTACTTTTGATGTTCATTTCTTGAAAATCTTAAATACTAAAAGTAAATACTGTTACTTTTGTTGGAGCTTGTTTCCTTTTCTGAAACACTGAGAAACTGGGATTTTAAAAGAATTAAATACACTTGGCCTTCCATGACAGAAATTTTTTGTTCTTTGAAACTATCGTGTGTCATCTAGATATTCAGTAACCTTTTCACTTCTTGAGCTGTTATGCTGCTATTAGTGTGTCTAAAGGAATGTATACTGTAGGTAAAATCCATGACTTTCTGGGCATGGGCATACAGGTTGCAACACTTGTGTCTTCCCCTTTCTTAATTCAGATAATAGTTTTTAACAGTATAAATGTTGCTAGGATGTTCAGAGTGCTGGTTAGAAACCACACTGTGGCTGCATCCAGACTTATGTCAAAGCAGTGCAGCTTTCTTCTGCCCGCAGTAGCGGTGCAGTATTCAATTGAAGAGTATGAAGTAAGAACATGCTGCACCCCCACTGTGGGCAACAGGAGGCTGCTTCAGTGGGACAGCAGAGCTTCTGATCACTCTGTCAGGTGTACTGGAATGACTGCGCTGTCCCTGTGCAGCTTCTGATCGTCGGGTCTGACCTATTGGAAGCCACTTTGTTTGGAGGCAGCCTGTATCAACACCCAGTGCTACTGATAAGTTGCCTCCCCAGTGAACCACAAGGCTTTATTACTTGTTTCTTTTAAGTGCTTTCTTGCCATATTCTAAGAGCATCAGGACATAAAAGGAGCCCTGATGGATCAGCCACAGACCATCTAGTCCAGTATCCTGTCTCACACAGTGGCCCACCAATTGTTCATGGGCATCTCAAGCAGAGACAAGGGCAAACCTTCTCCTGCTCTCGAATCCAAGCAAATGGCCTTAGAGGCATCCTGCTTGTCCCCCCTAGCCTGAAAGATGTACTTAGCTTTAGGGTTGGTCACAATAAATTAAAACAAATAGCAATAAAAGAAAATGTATTTATAAAACAGTCAGACCACTACGTTGTTACAAAACCTTGGAATAAAAATTAATATCATCTGTGAAGGCAAGACAGATCTTTTAGTCAGGGGCTTTGGTAACGAGTTGCATCTTTACTTGAGTTGGAGAGTACAAAGCGCCACTATGTGACATTTGATCACATTTCAGTCACCATGTAAAACCCATGATCTCCCTGGGCTGCACTCAGCAAGACTGTAGGTGCTGAAAATTGGTGAAGGCTACCATGCTATAAAAATTAAAAAAAAATGTAAATCCTGAAAGATTTATATTGTGATTGTAATTGATTTTGGATATTAATCTGTACCACTTCTCTTAAGTGCACATATAGCACCATATAGTTCACTCTTTAAATTTGTTACTTTGTGTGTGTGTGTTTTTTTCTTATAGATCGCACTTGTAAAGTGTGGAATTTAGTAACTGGTCAAGAAATAATGTCACTGGGTGGTCATCCCAACAATGTTGTATCTGTCAAATACTGCAACTACACTAGTTTGGTCTTCACAGTCTCAACATCTTATATTAAGGTGTGGGACATCCGTGATTCAGCTAAGTGCATCCGAACTCTCACGTAAGTTGGCTTTGCAAGAAGCAGCAGTAGAATCCTGTGTAAAGTAGCTAAGCTGAAACCTAGTTGCTTTGTTTCATTCAGATGCAAAACCAATCTGCACTGATTTTAAGATTTGTAGCTTAACTTCAGTGTGTCCAGACTTAGGAATACTGCACATTCTGATGCTAATTCAGGGTGTGGATGTCACACCTGATGCACAATAAGCTCCCATTGGTTGCCCCATCACACATAACATGCACCTCACGGTGCGTGCCACGGAGGTCTTGCAGCTTTCCATGAGAAAGCTACGGGAAGGCTGCTGGAGTCCGGACGGTGTGTCATGGCTTCGCAGCAGGTAAGCTGAGCTTTTTTCTATAACAGCTGATTTTATTCCCCTAATCTGGATACAGCCCCTCATGAGCACAGGTGAAAACTTAGTCAGTGTAATTGGAGTTTCCAGTTGGAGTTGTTTTGTACCTTATTTGCTTTTAATGGGAGCAGTGAAACAATATATGGCATTAGCCTGATTTCTACAGAGATTTTTTCTTGGATGCGTTGGTGGGTGTCCTAAGAGTGCACTACAAAATTAAATAATTTTTTTTAGACTGAATACAATAATGTTTACACTTTCACGTGGTTGGGGTACAAAGTTATTTCACTTGTACTGATGAGGTGCAAGCCCATATAGTCCAAAGAATTCTACAGGTTTCACAGCCTGAGAAAATATGACTGAGATTAATGCAGACAGAAGTTTCAGTGTCTGTGCAGTGCTAATATAGACGTTATTTGTTTCTACTTAGTTATTCAGGTGTTTATATCTTGCTGTTCTCCTACAAGTCTAAGAGTAGCAACAAAAAATAATAAAACCATAAAACACCAAAACGTATGAAAAAAAAGGCAGCGTGAGTCAAGAGGGAGCAAAATCCCAACTTGTTTTCTATTATAGGCATCAAGATCTTCCTAGACAGCAAGTTAGAAGAGGTATCCCATTATGATCTGGCAGTCTCTTGAGAGCAGCAAGCAGATGTCTTTTCTGCTCATTACTTAGTATTCCTTTAGTCACAAATAAGCACATTTGAATTGTTTTAGTTCTGTCTTTTTGCACCAAAAAGCAGTTTTTTTAATCCATCATCCACTTTCATGTACTCGTGAGATTGATGGAATATATAAACGTCCTGTCTTCCTTTCCATCAGTACGAAATTGCAAAGTCACTCTCTTCTCTTCTTTTCAACCTAAGGTCTTCAGGCCAGGTCATGCCAGGTGATGCTTGCTCTGGAAGTACCAACAGAACAGTGACAATTCCAGCTGGAGAGAACCAGATAAATCAGATCGCTCTAAATCCAACAGGCACTTTTCTTTATGCTGCTGCAGGAAATGCAGTGAGAATGTGGGACCTGAAAAGGTAAACACTCTAAATGGTTTGGTGCAAAGACATTGGGGTTCATGTGCTGGACAACCTCCCCCTTGGTATGCGTGTGATATGGGAACACATCTTGATTGCTTCTAAGCAGAGAAGGTGCTTTTTTCACATCAGTCAAATTTCACTCCCACTTAAGATGTATTACTATTTTTTTCTCATTTTCTAGGTTTCAGTCCACAGGAAAACTTACTGGTCACCTTGGCCCTGTTATGTGCCTTACAGTAGACCGTATTGCCAATGGACAAGATCTCATTATTACAGGTTCAAAGGACCACTACATAAAGGTATCCTTGTGAGAGTAGCCACAAATCAGGATCTAAAGACTATTTGTACTTTGTTCCTACAGTAGGTGGAGATGTACAGTACAAGTAATTATTCTTCTGTTGGTCTGTAAGTTTCTTTGGAGTAAGGCTGAGACTTCACTTTAGTAACTACTAACTACATGGGGTTGTAAAGAATTATACAAAAGGCAGACTTCATTTTACAAGCCAGACTGATTTGCATATCAACCATGTAAGTCCTCCTCTCAAGTTGAAAAAGTCTTTGTGAATTTCTGTAGAACTTCCTTTTGATCTTGGATAGTAAAATGGTTGCACTTACTGTAACATTTCTACTCTAGGGAGTTTTAAAGTAGGTGAGAAGAAGTTTGAAGGAAAGGTTCCAAGTCAACATGTAGAAAAAAATGTAGTGCTATGTGTCGTGTTTCCTTTATTAAAAAAGACAGTAAAAGCTTTACTTATTGCATTACATTCAGATTTTGGGATGCATAGTTAAAACAAGGGCATTCTGCCATTTTATAATCCTCCATAGATTACAGAATCTTATGGCCTCCTGATTGTCCCATGATTCTTAGCTGTTGGTGATGTTGTGCTGGAAGACTTTCGTAGTGCCGCAAGTTCTGTCTTATAGGATAGTGTAATGTCCACACTCAGATGTAACTATAAAAGCAAAATAGTAATAGCAGGGGCCGCTTGTGCTAAGGAAGTAAGAAAAGCTGTCATTTGAGATAAAGACAAAATGTATTGTATTTTCTGGCGTATAAGACTACTTTTTAACCCAGGAAAATCTTCTCAGAAGTCGGGGGTCGTCTTATACACCAGGTGCCATCTTCTTATACAGCGAGTATATCCCAAACTCTATATTTTAACTGGAAAAGTTGGGGTTTGTCTTATACGCCCCATCATCTTAGATGCTGGAAAATACGGTAAATATTTTTTGCTGTATTATTTCAGATTAAGCTTTATCTTTTATTTAACAGATAAATTTGTGATTGTTATGACAGAACAATACAGAATATTTTCTAAGCTTTGGTACAGTGTACCACTTTTTTTGCTGAGTACCTTGTACCGTAGTGGCTTGTAGATGGAGACTATAACATTGATGAGGGAAGATTGAAGCCCCAGTTAGGATGGGGGTTTTTTTTGGATGCAAATAAACCAGATTTAATCTACTGTTCATTCAGCTCAAAATGGCAATCCCAAATGTCCTCTGCTATTACAGAAATAATTGCAAGAGCCACCATTCATTTGCTTTCTGAAGGCTTGAAAATGTTATCATTTCCATTCCAGATGTTTGACGTAACTGAAGGCGCTCTTGGAACCGTTAGCCCTACACACAACTTTGAACCTCCTCATTACGATGGCATCGAAGCACTCACTATTATAGGCGATAATCTTTTCAGTGGATCCAGAGATAACGGAATTAAAAAGTGGGACTTGACCCAAAAAGATCTCATTCAGGTAGTGTTTTGAAAAAGTGGGCTACTGAGATACGTGAAGCAGGTCTCCACTGGACGTTTATCAGAAATGGAAACTTTTCAACTTTCCAAAATTGTTCTTTCATTTTGTTCTTAATAAGATAAAAGTTGAAAAACGGGAGATATTTATGCCTGGAAAGCTGATGTTAGAGTTGAAAAACAATTGGATAGAAGCATCATATGCAAAATATCATTCAATACCACCTTGTTGACTACATAGACACCTTCATGGGCACTGCTCTGCAGTTTTCTTGCCAGAGATACAGAAGTGGTTTGCATGACCTACTTCTAAGGGGAGGCTGGGGATCAATAAAGGAATGACAATAGAACTTAGAATGACCTGTAAGAAATAATATACAACCTAGAGGATACGTGTGCTGCACTCATATTCTTTTTCAGTAGCCCTCAGACCATGATGGATGCTACAAAGTTTTCTAACATCTTTCTTAAATGAAAGCTTCTGATCCTCATGTCTGCAGAGGAATGTGTTCATAGAACTGAATTTTTTTCAAACTGAGAATAGAAGTGATAAATGTATAAATTATAACATTGGTTATAATATGTCCATCTCACTCTGAAATAGAAAAACCATAATTTGCTAACAGATGTCCTGAGAAACATTGTTCCATAATGTGAATGTTGTTGAAGGAACCTGTCATGCAATTTTTTTTAAACATGTGAACATCAAATCTGCCCCATCCAGAGTAAATATTTTCTTATGTCAGTCATATTATAATATTATGGTCATAGACAATACCATCATAAAAAGCAACACAGTAAGACAACATAAAATGACTTCAGAGTTCTGTTTCATGTTGCCTTCACATAGAAGGTCAGTCAGCACAGAGCTTTCATCATTTCTGAAGTTGTGAGCTGAACTAATTGCCTACATTGGTTACAGATGTGGTGGTTTTCTGATCTAATTTTGTCATTTGTCTTTCAGCAAGTCCCTAATGCTCATAAAGACTGGGTTTGTGCCCTTGGACTGGTACCAGGTTCCCCTGTTCTTCTCAGTGGCTGCCGTGGGGGTGTTCTGAAGCTCTGGAATATAGATACCTTTGCACTAATAAGTGAAATAAAAGGGCATGACAGCCCCATCAATGCTATCTGCACCAACTCCAGCCAAATTTTCACTGCATCAGAGTGAGTTGCTTAATTATTATTTATGAATTTGATATATGGTATGCAGGGGCAGCCCATGGCTTACTGATCTGGATGAGCAAAAATGTGGGCTGGGTGGACAACAGCTGTAGATGTGCATGCTGTTTTTTGGTTTGTCTATGCAAGATCGTGTGTTTTCACAACTGGTGAAAACCCCGTGTTGCAGTGGTCTCACTCCTATTGCAGGTCTTGTTTCAAAGGATGGTGCTGGGCAGCTGGACATCAACTCCTTGGCAGTCATGCTCTGGTGTCCTGCAAGTTCGTTCTGTCCCTACTGCTGTTAAACAATTATGTTAAACTGTCATTAATATATGGATGATCCCAACTCTAATTCTCTTTTGCATCTGGCTCAGATGAATTTATACAAATTCTGGATTACTGATCCTGGATTACCGATTACTGAAATGGAATCCTGATGGAATGGAGGATCGATAGGTGGAAGGATCCCATGATTAGGAGTTAAATTCATTGCTCATTCTGAGAGGGATGTGGTTCCTATAAGGACCGAATGCATTGTCCTCAGACTATTGTTACAAAAAATATGGGTAATTCCTGTAGCTGGAAAACACAATCAAAATATAAACACACTCACATACCCATATCCATACAGTTAGTGTAATGGAATGTATTTAGGGACAGAAGAATTCTGCTGGATCAGGCCAGTATCATCTACCAGCAGTTCTTCTTCTTATAATAGTCAACCTCGTGTCTTTTGAGTTCTGTACATGTACACTATGCATAGTAGTTTTTTCCCCATTCCCTTTCCCAAACAGCGGTTCTTAATTTCCTCCACAATAGATCAGATATTCTCTCTGTTTAGAATCTCTGCTCTACCTCTGTTAATGGACATTTACTTCTAGGGAGATGACTGTTCTTTCCTGAGGATAAATTATTTTGGAGACGTGTCTTTGTTTTTAAATATCTGCATACCTAAAATGCTTATCTTTGCCCACCCACTACCTGCTAATCAACGTGCTTGTTGATTTACAGTGACCGAACAGTGAGAATCTGGAGGGCTCCCAGTAGCCTAGATGGACAGATCTCAGACACTGGTGAGGCAAGTGAAGATGTTGGCAGCAATTAAAAGAGGTCATCTGAAGCTGTGGTGACCGACCGTGCTCTTCCTGCAGGTCGCTACGCATTCAGTAGGCACACGCCCACAGCGGAGAACAACAGTAGCTTGGAAGATCCATCTCAACTGTATTGTTAAGTGTGTTGTAATCTGCTAAAATTGCTGCCCTTAAGAGTTACCCTGTGTACTGTATTTAAAACACTAGTCTGTTGGTGATACCTATGCTTGTCTCACATATAATGGCTGAATTTGTGTACGTTCATAAGCCTTGTAAGTTAAAAACAGAACAGAACTGGAAGTCTGATGACTTGAATGGCAATCTTAGAAACTGTAACCTAGAATATGGAAGTGCCCTATGTACCTCACTCTGTCTAAGCTGATCCTTCTGTTCCAACAAGCATCACTTCCCAGTCGTGTTACATGTGCTGGTATAACTGGAATTTGTTTCCCCAAGTCTCTGTTCGAGGAGAACCAAGGGAGGGGCTGGGCTAAAATGTTTACTTCACTTTTACTGCTGTAAGAAACATTAGGACTGGAACAGAAGGAAGGTTGGGATCTTTGAAACAGATGGCTGCTCTGGACTGTGCAGGCTAACATGGAATGCTAAATAACTTGCATTAACTGTTAGCATTTACTCTTGTTGACCAAAGCTATCTGTTCTCTACTCAGGACTAGAACTAATCCTTAACACTTTGTTATTGCTTTGTCTGCCACACTGTTCTTTCAGAAATATCTTGCTCTGCTTTTCTTGAAGACCTGTCCCTGTCATCTCATATAACTTCTGTTGCGTTTTATGGTAATGTGTCCCCCCTTTTTAACGTAATTTGATACGCTGCTAAATACGTTTTCAGTATGTTTGTGAACCTCGGAAGTTACTTAAAAGAGCTTATACCGACTGTGTCAACAAAGGCTGTGTAAATATCTGGTATGTAAAGAAAGACTCTCTTAACAATGTGCCTGTGTGATTTTTTTTTAAAAATGCTGTGGAGTGTGGATATTGAGTGAGACACTTGTATAACTTATCCAGCTTTTCAAGACTTTAATTTGTAAATTCAGCAAGTTTTAAAATTTATAATAGAGCCCGAAGCAGTGTTTTATTGCTTTGTTTGCATTTGCTGGTAGAGAATATGAGCTTGTAAATGTTCAGCTGGTATTTGATGCATAAATTAAAAAAAATATCCTGAATGTAAATGATTTGTTGCTGTGGGTTTTCTCTTTCCAGTGTCTGATCACAGCCTAAGTTTGTTATGACTAGAATTCAGTAATGGTGGGTATAAAAAATTGTTTATAGAGCCAGAACGTGCTGAAGAAAGGGAAAGGCTAAGGGCACAGAAGAAGAAGAAGAAGAAGAAGAAGAAGAAGAAGAAGAGTTGGTTTTTCTACCCCACTTTTCTCACCCAAAAGCAGCTGACAAAGCTTTCTGTTCTTCTCTCCACAACAGAACACCCTGTGAGGTAGGTGGGGCTGTGAGAGCTTGGAAGAGAGTTGTGACTAGCCCAAGGTCACTCAGCTGGCTTCGTGGAGGAGGGCGGAATCAAACCTGATATTCCCAGATAAGAGTCAGCTCCCTAACCACAGGGAATTGTAGAAATATAGCAGCAAAAAACAAAAACAAAACCCAGGTTGGGAAGTAGTGTTGCGGTAGAGAAGTTTAAGAGAGAGAAAGCAACTCATATAGGCTGGGAAAAGGTAAATGAAGAAGGGAAGGAGCAAATGGTTGAGAGGTTTGGGGAGAGAGAGGGATTGATTAATTTTGTTTATTTTTAAATTTGGGGAAAGTGAAGAGACTTAGGCTAAGATCAGACACAGCAAAAAAAGAAGCATCTCTGAGCATCTCAGTCTGCACCTCCCACCTCTCATGAACATTCTGTGCTAGAAAAGGTGGATCAGAGAATGGTTGGGGATATGAGGACCGCCTACTCTTCCTCTGAAGAACCCCTTTTGTTCTGTCTGAACACAGCCTTTGTACTGGAGCGATAAAGGAAAGTACCTTCTGACTAAGATACAAGATGGGTAGTTGGGGCTCTGGGGCTTCTAGAGAAAAGGGTCACTGCTCTTACCACAGCCTCATCCTGTCTTTATGTTGATCTCAGGGTGGGGCACATTAGGGAGACCCATTTATCCTCAGAGCACGTTTATAAAGTGGTCTAAGGTGAGAGGTGTTGGACACAAGATCTCCTGGCAGCTTTAGTGGCTTACAGTGGGTTCCCAACTTCTTATCAGTATATTACTCTTCCCCAGGAGGAAACGCTGGCCTGCCAGTAGATCTGTTTAAACAGGTCTACCTATTTAAAAAGGTCTGCTATGAATCAACAGGGTTTGTATTACAAGACTTAAGTTCTCAGTTGTGTTTACAGAAGCATACCTTTGCAAGGCTCTGTGAAATACTCTGTGGTGTCTGAAAAGCAGTAGTCATGCTAAAGTGATTTAAGGGCACTTACCTCTGAGGAGCTGTTTCTGGCGAGGCCTGTCTGCATGTTGCCACCAATCTCAGAGCTTACTAAGGTTGTTCCAGTCTTCACGAGCTGTGGACTACTAAAACGTCCGCAACCTGACCAGGAGCAGGCTTTCATTGTTCACATCTTCTGGATGCAATGCTGCAAGTGAGTATGGTGGCATGACTGTGGCTGCACAATTAAGCAACGTATTTCAATTGCAGTGGCAATATCTGGGCATGTGCTGGATCTTACCACAATCTGGCCTGCCTGAACCTCACAGTTGAAGTGTGGATATACTTCTCAGTGCTTGGTCTTCACCTCACTGGCATGGTATTATTATACTATTCCAGTGAGTGAATTGCAAATAGGCCCTATGAGCGGAATTGTTTCTGCTTGTGATAGCCACCCGACTCCTGTTTCATTAAATGTTACAGAAAGTTTAATATTTTAGTTTGGAGAAAATGTTTCCCCTTTCCTGCATACATGGCAAATTAGTGGGGGAGGGAAATTTTATATCCCTTCCAAGGTGACTGGGCTAAACAGAGGGCTTTAAACCTTGGGATCTTAAGCATCTCTGATTTAAGGTGAATGCAGTCTCTTGGGTTAGGGTAGGGTTAGACAAATTTATGGACGACAGATGTATCAATGGCTAGTAGAATGAATGCCTACTGTAGGTGCATCTTCAGGCTGGGGGGGGCACTTCTAAGGCCATTTGCTGGGATTCTAGACCAGGAATAGGTTTGTCCTAGTCTCTGCTTGAGATGCCCATGTGCATTTGGTAGGCCACTGTGTGCGGCAGGATGCTGGACTAGATGGGCTGTGGCCTGATCCAGCAGGGCTTCTCTTATGTTCTTATGTTGGGTGTCCCAGAACTGATTACCAAGACGACTGTTATGATGGGAATGACAGAAGCCAATTCTTAAGTCATTATACTTGCTAGATTAATAGGACGAGGTCTTTCTTCTCTTTAGTCATGGATGTATTCATTCATGCGCTCTACTAGAAAACTTATCCCAAGTAGCTCTCATCAGGAAGCTTCAACATGTTACTTTAATCGTCATCTCAATGGGAACAATATCTTCTTATGCAGCTGCCAAATCTTTTGTTCTTAGATTTTTCTACAGCTGTTATTGATCTACTTCATTCAAACCATTTTGTCTCACTTTCTAATGCTTACAAATTACTCGGGGCTGCTTATAATGACCAAAATTGCAAGATTTTTTTTAAAATTGCTGAACCTAAAATTTTGCTTTATAAAACTTCCTCTGTCTTGCCTAACAAAAGTTCTCCTTGTTTCCAGGAATCTTACAAAGCAAAATGCTCTGCACTAGAGCTTCACCATTAAGGAAGTCCTTGATCATATCTAGACCAGATGTGCTTTTTCTACAGGTGGGACAGAGGAGGGGAGAGAGAAAATGTGTCATGTGTAAAAGGGACCCACTTTTGTCACTGTGGAAATGAGCCCCATGGAACACCCCCCCCCCCTTAGACTGCACCAGCGTGTGGAAGGGAGGCTCCAAGTAAACGTATTCAGATCAGGAAGAGCACGGGTCTGGTAGAGCAGTCTGTTCATGAATTTGGACAATTCGAAGAAAAAGGGAGGGGGAGATTTGGTAATCACTTACATTCTTTCTGGAAATGGGATTCCATTTTGCCTACGGGATGTATAAGTCCCAAAGGAACTTATCCTTTCAGACATGTCTGGCTTTGATAGCTCATTCATTGGAACAGTAATGGGGAATATTTCACCTTCTGGAAACTGCAGAATTTGAACTTCCTTCAGCTCCAGAAAGAATTTCCAATGGTCATCTGCAGTCCAGCAGTATCTTGAAGATGTTCTGTGGCGAACAGCCGGCAAGCTCTTTGTCTTAAGATGTCCATGACCAACTTTCATTCATGGAGGCCTGCATGGGAAAGGCAATCTATTCAGAAGGTCCTGGTGACAGGGCCATCCTCTGCAGTGATGGTGCCATGTGTGGATTCCTTCTCAGTAATAGTCCCAAGCTATCACATTAAATCAACTTTTTCAAAAATTCAGGCCACAAACTATTTAGGTTTAAACGAAGACCTTGAATTTGGCTTTGAAGTGAGGTGGTAACCAGTGCAGGTTTTTAAAGGCCAGAGTTATATGGGTCTAAGCAGAAATACCTATGAGCAAACCTAGCTGCAGTTTTTGCAAAGGTTCTGAATTCTAAACTTTCCCAGGGTAACCCAACATAGAATGCATTTCAATCATCCAATCTGGAGGATTGGGATATGCTCCGATATTCAAGAAGAGGGCTGTTACCATCTGCTGATAGATGCGGCAGAGGCAAATATCAATCCTTTCTTCCTTCCCCATCCTTCCCTCCCTCCCTCCTTCCCTCCCTCCCTCTCTCCTTCCTTCTTTTCCTCACTTCTCCCTCCCTCCTTGCTCCCTCCCTCTTCCCATTCTCCCTCTGTTGTCTTCCTAGTCTTTGTATTATAGTCAATGGCACTAATAAATCCTGTGCATGAGCCAGAAGAGGAAGTAGCCTCTTGCCTTCCATCAGGAAAAATCTCCTGTTGATGAAGGAAGGATATAGGGAGCCAATTGTGGGCCCTTTTGAATTGTGTTTTATGTTAATAACAAGCAATGCTACATATCTTGTGCCATTAGATTGGATTTTAATTTTCCCAACCTCTGTCACTGTTCAGTTATTCAAGATGAATAAAGTATTTGTCAGACAAGGCAGAGAATAATGGTTGCCTCCAGACGGAGCTGTTTAAATTCATAGTTTAGCAATAAACTAATGTATTACTCAATGCAAAGGGAAAACTGATTGTCCCAACTAAAATCGAACTCCGTCATTTCCTGTTTAAGGATCCATCGGAGGAGCAAGAATTTTGGCACCTGAGTTTGCAGAACCAATCAGTTTTCAAGCTGTGCTTCCACATTTAGGTTCCTCTCGTTTGTAGTTCTCGTCGTTCTACCTGCATTTGCATGATAATGCGATGTAATACTGCATCCTGCGCAGCAAGAGTTCTTTCTCCCACGCTAAGGAAAATGCAATGTAATGGTTGTGTACTGCAGAGTGACAATAAAGGATCGGTAGTCCTGTCTGACAGGACGATCACAAGAGTGCATTCCATTCGCAGTATAGGACATGTCTGGAGGCACCCTTTATTTATTTATTTATTTATTTATTTATTTATTTATTTATTTATTTATTTATTTATTTATTTATTTATTTATTTATTTATTTATTTATTTATTTATTTATTTATATCCTGCCCTTCACCAAATGGTCCCAATGCGGCTTACAATAAGAATAAAACATATTAAAAAAATAAAAAATATCACCCCCTCCCTCCCATATCCACACCACCTCTCTAACAGGACAGCACCCTGAGGAAGCTATTTAGATGGCAAAAGCCTGGTTGAAAAGAGATGTTTTCACCAGGTGCCACAAAGTGTAAAATGTAGGCGCCTGGCGAACCTCAAGAGGGAGGCTGTTCCAAAGTCTAGGGGCTACCACAGAGAAGGCCCTCTTGCATGTCCCTATGCCTCGTACCTCTGCAAGAGAAGGAACTACAAGAAGGTCCTCTCCTTGAGATCTCAGTGTATGGGCAGGTCTGTATGGGCGAAGGCGCTCCTTCAGATACCCAGGGCCCAAGCCGTTTAGGGCTTTACATGTTACTGTCAACAGCTTGAATTGGGCTTGGTAGCAAATAGGTAACACGTGCAGATCCTTTAAGACTGGCGTGATACAAGTCCAGGCAGAGATTCCTGTCAGCAGATGAGCTGCTGCGTGCTGCACCAGTTCCAACTTCTGAACCATTTTCAAGGGGAGCCCATGTAGAGCGCACTTCTTCTCAAAGGTATAAAGCATAAAACTTTGATACAGACATGGAAGGCCACACCATTGATGGATTTACTCTCCTGATTCTCCATGTGATCATTTCAAATTGCACTATAAAACACATTGCCCCATAAAGTGCTGGGCAGTATTCTTTCCTTGCAGTACATTTAGATGTATGAATTGCTCATCAGGGTGAGTGGTTGGATTGTATGCTTGCTTAAGTCAGAAAGCCATTTCCTCCATTGTTCTTTGCTGGCTATCCATTGGAACAGACAATATGGCATGATGATAAATGACTCTGTGTATATTCTTGGGTCGATCTGTCAACCCTAGGAGCAGCTTCATTCTACATGAACGACATTTTAAATAATGCATTGGATATGGAGTTCCAAACTAAAGACAGGATCCAATTTAAGGTGAGAGGAGGAAAAAGCCCATGCTACAGATATCAGTAATGCAAGCTAACTTCTTGACAACTTAGTTACATTTTTCTGGCTGCTTCATTTGGAAATGGATCTAAGATCCTAGCAACCAACATTGTGAGGTTATGCTGAGAACTGAATCCCTGGCTGCTGCTGACACCAGCCATGACATGGAATTTGTCACTGATTCATCTGTCTGGATTAAAATGGCAAGAAAAAAGTTACAGAAATCATACTGTGAGTACAGGATGTATTAAATTTGGTGTGGTTTTTTTTGTTTTGTTTTTTAAAGCAGCAAAGGAGCTGGAACACCATTTCTCTTGTATTACTGTTGGTTCAGCATGAAAGGAGGAAAGGAAATGTTCTTTTCCATCCTGAGTATGAGTTCTATTTGTCACCAGAACAGGATGAAGGAAATAATTTCTTTCCATCATTGAAGCCGGAATTAAAAAAATGCTTTCAAGCTTATGGAGAGAAGAAGAGAAATGGAGCAGAAAGTCAATATATGCTTTTTCCCCCCAATAGTATCTTATCAGAGGAGGAAATAACGGATACACTTCACCTGTACCTACAAGGGTTGTTTCAAATGTTAGTAGTTGCTTACATTTGATGACACATTTGTAGAAAAATTGAAAGGCGGGGTGGTGAGCTCCCTCCAAAGGTGGGAAATGGATTGGCCACAAGGGGGTTATTCTGTGACATGTGGGTGGAATAATTCTAAGGGTACCTCCCTGGCATTGTGCTGAATGGGGATGCTTTGTGCCTGAGGATGGGCATATATCATGAGTAGGGTGGTGGGCTGTGTCCGGACTTGTTTATACTGCGCAGCGGAATATGCAGTCGCGATTGGGGCATCACACACGATGATCGATGCATCGTCATGGTGTCACATTATCCAGTTGTTGCTGAGCACTTAATGACACACGTTGTGCGGCATAAAGAAAATTTGAATTTTCCTGCCAGTCCAAGCAGAATGGCGAGAGCAGTATGATCGTCTGCCTCCACCCGTGTGGCTCAGCTCTCGAAAATTTCGATGGGAAGCTATGGAGCTGCTTCTCTAGTCGGGATGGCTGGTCATGCGCTGCGCAGCAGATAAGCTGTGCTTTTACCTTTAACTGCGGATCTATGCCGCGAGTCTGGAGTTAACCCAGGAATATTGCAACTTAATAAAAACACAATAAACTTGTGTCGAAGCTTTTATAAATCTGGCCCAGGAGGGATTCCTCCAGACAACCGCCAAATAATCCAAGGAATAACACCAGATATTGATCCCCTGCCATTATCTGTTGATAGCCAGGAAGTGCCACAGCTGGGACTGTCTTAGCGCATTTTAAATTATGCGTGCCCCTGGGCAGTGGAGCGCCAGGTGTGCTTCCCACCCGTTCTGCACATGTGTGGATGCCTGCTTTGGCCTCCACATAGGCATTGGATACAGATACAATGGCAGCTCCATCCAGAAGGTAAGTTGGCAGCCTAAAAATGGTTAATGCTGGAAAACTTGTAATCAGTGCTGGGTTTTCCAGCAATAGTAAAAAGTGTTTTTGGTAGGGTGGGGGAAGTTGGGCTATGATGGAGCCTACAATTCACTACTGAGACCAGTTCAAGGTGTTAACTTTGACTTATAAGGCCCTAAATGACTTGGGCCCCAAATATCTAAAGGAACACCTTCTTCCATATCGACCTAAGATCTGGAGGGGAGGCCCTCCTGCTTGTACCACCGCTCACAGCAGCAAAAGGGGGACACCTGGGATAGGGCCTTTTCAGTGGTGGCTCCCAGACTGTGGAATAGTCTCTCTCCTGAGGCGCGTCAAACACCTTCACTCTATATGTTTAGAGGAGCTGTGAAGACGGACCTCTTTAGCTAGGTAAAGGAACACCCTTTTCCTCCCCATATTCAGACACTGCCATGGTTTTAATACGTGTTCTGTTGTGGAGAGAAGAACAGAAGGTTTGTCAGCCGTTTTGAGTCCTCTTAAATGGGTGAGAAAAGTGGAGTAGAAAAGCCAACTCTTCTTCTTCATCATCTTAAATGGGCTGGGTATTTCTATATAGAAACTGTGGATTTGCTGCTTCTCATAAGAATGAAAGACTCTTGTCATGGTCTATGTATATGCTGGAACATCCTTGGCATATTGGAACAGTTGCGTCTCTTAAAAGTGCACTAAATCATAAAATTTAAACTTGAAAATGTTCTCTCTCTTTCTCTCTTTTTTTGGAGTAACTACAGGGGAAAAATATTTGTGAAGAAGACTGAAATCTGGAGCTTAGTGGAGCTGAGCATTTGCTTTGCATGTAGAAAATTCTAGGTTTAATTCCCAGAATTTCCCTGGAAATAGGCAATTGTTCTTGTGTTGCCAAGCAAACAACATGGTTACGTCCATGTAATCAACATGTGTGAGCTTTGTGGCCACGGCATGGTGTAATCTGGATAATCACTACTGGTGCAGATGGTGCTGATCTCACCTTCACTTTCCCATGATCCAGATTAGTGGGCCAGGTTAATCCAGAATGACCAATCTGAATTGCTGTCATGCCCTGTGCCATCAGGCCACCCTCCTCCTCCAACAAAGGAGAGGCAGCAGTTGACCGGAAACCGAGCCCAGCTGTTCGGACATGCAGGGCAAGGGGCACATTACAGAGGGCCTAGAAATTATAGGATCTTGCCAGTTGTGAATCTATTACAGACCAAAATAAAAGGACGCAATGCAGACCTCTTTGGAATGTATTCAAAATCATTGATAGACCATTTGCCTATCTTAACATATGAACATTAATTGCATTTCTGCTGCAAATGATCTCTCATTCTTTGTCCAATCCCGGTAATTGTTGATATATGACTTGCTTGTCATTCTATTCAGCATTGATTTCTATTTTTCTCTTCCATTGTATGCTTGACAATTATTGTTTAGTGGCACATTGTGTGATATTCTATTTGATCAAGTATTACAAGGAACAATGTTAAAAAATCAAAACAAAAACACAGTGTTAGATTTGGCAGGATTGCATGCTTATGCGTATGGTGCTGAGCTGCAGACAAGAAGCTAGAGGGCACTCTTGGCTAATGCATGTATTAATTGTTAAGCAAGTGTTTTGGTACAGCGTAATATTGTGTGCGAAAACGAGAATACTAGTATGAATGCCATACACCGAATCAAAGGTTGGATGATTTGTTTTCCTGTGAACAAATAATGCATAACATCATTTGGCTGGTTCAATATTTGTCATAGGAGATAGATATAGATATAGTTGATATAGGGTGTTTTTCCACTGTCACTAAATGTACCCATTAAGTACCCATTAATGGGTACGTAATGGCATTTTTGTACCCATTAATGGGTACTTAATGGGTACTTCTAGTGACAGTGGAAAAACACCCATAGATATAGTTGATATAGATATAGATATGGTCAGGGGGGTTACTAAAGGAGTGAATTAGATTTATACATATGGAACAAAAATATTATTAAAAAATATGCCTGTGACTATATAACTTTTTGCAAATGAACTACATAGGTGACCCTGATCCTTTCAATCATTTCACTGTGATTTAGTACATGGAACTGTGGACTGAATTGCACAATTACAGCAGGGGCGTGTCTACCTTAGGCTGACTACAGACACTGGTTGAAGATAGCAAAAACAAGCACTGTTTCAAGGTCCTCTGGGATACTCATTTGTTGGTTAGACAGAGCAGGGCCGGTGCTGCCTGTGCGTGATATATTGATGCACAGATCAGGGTATTTTGAAGGTCTGAAGTACCCAGAAATGTATGATTGCCAGCACCATGACCATCTTTTTTGGACTGGCTTGTGCACAGTGGCCACGGCCAGGATGGTGGCTCCATCTAGAAAGTGAGTTATAGTGCTATTTCAGGAAAACCTGCCATCTGAGTTCGGTTTTCCCAAAATGCACTATAGCAGGATTTAGGGTGGATATCGCGGGGCTATACTGCCACAGATAATACATCCCCTTTAAATATGGTAGGGTTCGGTTCCATATGAATGTTTGATACGAATCGCATATGAATCACCTACATGTCCCCTATGAATCCAATACTTATCCCCTACAAATCTGCTCTAAAAGCATCAAATCCACTTTGATTCTGCTCTCAGTTCACTTCAGATCCACTCTGGATCCACTGCAGATGTGACTGGCACAGTCGCTTCCCCACCTCCCTAGGTTCATGGATGTAATGAAGCTTCATACGAATGTTCCAAAGCATTCAATTTGAATTTGAATGTCGATCTTTGAATGTCCCAACATTGAATTCAGATATGAATGTCCGAATTTGTCCGAATTTATACGAATTTTGAATGTTAAGAATATTCATGCACATCTCCAGTGACCCACCATAGTCCAGGCATTATTACACTATATATCCCCCCTCTGGGGCCTTTCTGCACTTGGCCCTGTAGTTTGCTTCCAGTGCATTCCCAGACAGAGTGTCTGCACTGAAAGGGGCTATTTCCAATTCAGAAACATCCCCTTCTGTGCAGGAGTGCATTGAAAGCAAACTACATGTGGAGCATGTAGAACAAACTACATGAGGAGCACATGTGGTCCTGTCATGCCCTGTTCAGCCTCATCGGAAGAGGAGGATACGCCTGCAATGCGACCACAGGCTGAGGAGCAGCCACAGCAGGGCATTGCAGGCATGGAAGAGCTAAGGCAGGGTCCAGGTGAGCAGCCAGACAGCTCTGGTGATGAATCCACCAGAGGCGAGCCTAATCAAAGGCTCTCTCATCGCCTGCTTAGGCAGCAGAAGCAGGTGAGATGGAGATCAGAGCGATTAGCCCAGCTGCACTGTGGGCGTGGCTCTGACTCCTCTATTTAAGAACAAGCTCACCTTGCCTCAAGTTGCTGCAGACAACATCTTAGCAGCCTCGTGTTACCTGAGCTTGAAATCCTGGACTCCTTGTGACCTGCTGACCCTTTGGACTGCCTGACCCTTGCTGACTTTCTGGACTCCTAGACCCCGGACCGGAACTGACCTTGAGAACACCTGGAACCCTTGGGACTGAGTAGCTGCGCAAGTGTTTGCCTGTTGCCTGACCGGCCTGCGACGTGACAGGTCCGCTGGCAAGACCATCCTTATCTCTATGGTTCACAGAGGGGCATCACGTTACATGCTGGCATCAGCACATGTGCACAGTGCATCACCGTTGTCCTGGTGACAGCATATGCATATACAGTATGGACATGCACCAGCATCTACAGACAAGATGGCAGTGGTGCCCAGACCATTCATCTGCACTTCAGTTAAGTCTGTGGATGTGCAGGGGAGGGATGTTGCGAATGCGAGTACACACTGAGGCAAGTTCACCATTCCCGTCCCCTGGATGGGACAGGAAGTGCAAACCTCCCCTGGACAAGGCCTTGGACATCAATCCATCCCATAACAATGAACTTGCTCACTTGTGCAGGTGTCTGATTTTCTGCTCCAGCCCACCTTCATTCCCTGCTTTCCTCCTGCCCTTATTCCCACCTGCCCAGTTCCCCTCTTAGGCACTGGGCAACAGTTGGCAGTCCTTTGGGACATGTATGCAGTGCTCCTGCTCATTTACGGCTACGCCCCTGCTAACAGTCATAAGAGGAATCTTCTCCTCACTGTGCAACTTTCAGAGTATATGGCCTTTCTTCATGTTCTATTTTGGTCCTTGGCCTATGTGAATTCCCCTTACCAACTTACTGGGACACAAAAAGTGGCTTTATTAGCAAGACAAGCCTAATAGCTGTCATTTGTATAGGGACTTCCCTATCAAATAAACAAAGGCAGAGCTGAGGCAAACATCCCTTACCAGAGAAATGCCTGAAAAGAATCTCGCAACAAGTACCAGAAGTTTAAGAGATCAAAAGCGTCATAGATGGGGCGTTCATTAATCTGCTTAAAAGTTGTTGGTTTGTTGGTTTTTCTTTACTGATAAAGAAGAGGTATCCATCAGGATTTTAGATATCCTGTAGGACATTTCAGAAGAGCTTCTGGAAGCTGCTTATTAGTATTAGAAAGTTGAAGAGTGGGACAGAGGAGAGAGAGAGGGAAAGAGACAGAGAGAGACTGTGCAAGCCATTGCATAAGAGCAAGATCATGGTATTCCACTAAAGAAAGGAACCAATTTGAATATAAAATATTGCTAAAAGCAATCAATGATCCCCAAATGGGACTGCTAGTCACCTTTTCCAGCTGCATGTGAATGTTAAAATAAATGATAAATTCTTCTGTAAATTCTGCTGCATAATTTTGTGGGTCCCTACAGAAGCTCAGTCATTGTTCCACCATTCCTGATTTCCCAAGGCCCTTTAGCAAAGCCCTTTTATCTCTTCTGAGCAGCCTCTTACTTTGGACAACCTTGCCAAAAAATGTCAAAACCTTATTCCAGCCACGTGAGTCCATTTCAAAAATGCCGTTGGTACATGAAAAGAAAACAAATTGTTTAATATGCTACAGATGGCAAGTATGATCATTATCTTCTCGCCTTTTCCACCCTTTAATCTAAGTTTTAAAAGAATTGCATTGGCTTCCAATTCGCTACCAAGCCCAATTCAAGGTGTTAACTCTGACTTATGAAGCCCTAAATGACTTGGGCCCCAAATATCTAATGCCTTCTCCCATACCAACCTGCCCATGCCTTAAGATCTAGCAGTGAGGCCCTCCTGGTTGTCTCACCACCCTCAGTAGTGAGGCTGGTGGACACCCGGGAGAGAGCCTTTTCTGTGATGGCCCCCAGATTATTGAATGGTCTTCCCCTCGAGGCACGTCATGCCCCTTCCTTATATATATTTAGGAAGGCAGTAAAGACACACCTCTTTGCCCTGGCCTTTGGCTGAGGTGATTATATTCTCCAGTTACAGTCACCATGAATGCAATATGGAGCGTACTGTTTTAAATTTGCTGAATTTTTAAAGTGTTTTTAATCTGTTGGTTAATCTGTTGTTACCTGCCCAGAGACTTTTGGGTTTGGGCAGGATAGAAATGTAAATAAATAAATAAATAAATAAATAAATAAATAAATAAATAAATAAATAAATAAATGCCGCTCAGAAATTGAGATCATCAGATGGGGGGGAGACATGTCAGTGGGTTCAAAAACACCTCAGTTCAGTCCTCCCTACTCTAGCAAGAGTGCCTGGCCCAGTACAATTTCCTGATCCACAGCCTGTGCTTGCTATACAAGTGGGCTGGCACTGAATGATGGGAGTTGTACTTCAGGAACAACTTGAGAGGTAGAGTTCAGCACCCTTGCAGTCCCTGGCTATTCGCAAGTTCTTTGATTGTAAATTTGGGGGTATTTACAACAAAGCATTTGCAAGCTTATGCAGCTGAGATCTGGACCGCACCCATACCATAGAAAATAGCCACTCCTACAGCATCCCATGGCCTGGGTGGGAAAATTGTGGCCTCTCCCTTCAAAACTGCATGCAGCTGTCAAGTGTGAAACCTGCCCTTGAAAGGGTTCTTACCATAGCGAGTGAAAAAGCACTTCAGGGTAGATTTTGCCCTCAGTTGTCCCAGCTAACACTATCTAGAGAGGGTTGAGGGTGACTTATCAGGAGCAGTTTCCAGCCAGCTCCAAAAATGGCCTGAATTCCAGGGCTCTTTCTGGTCTAGTACTAAACTGTAGCAGATGGATGTTTTGAAGTTTTCAAAGCCTCTGAGGACTAGAACCATGAGCCATGTAAACTTCATGCCTCCTATCCTAGTGCTGGAACCATTTTGCTTGCTTCTGAAAATCAGTGTTGTCCTAACTGTGGGTTTGGGGTTCTCTTTTGTTATTCCTAAATTACTGACTGTGAGCCAGTTGGTCAAGTGGTTAAGGTGCCGGCTCTTATTTGGGAATACCGGGTTTGATTCCGCACTTGTACATGAAGTCAGCTGGGTGACGTTGGGCTAGTCACAGTTCTCTTTTGAGCTCTCACGGCCCCACCCACCTCACAGGGTGTCTGTTGTGGGGAGAATAGAAAGCTTTGTCAGCCTCTTTGAGTCCCTTTAAATGGGTGAGAAAAGCGGGGTAGAACAGCCAACTCTTCTTCTTCTTCTTCTTCTTCTTCTTCTTCTTCTTCTTCTTCTTCTTCTTCTTCTTCTTCTTCTTCTTCTTCTTCACCATTTGACCAAAATGGACACACCATACTATAATCCCTCCTGTTGTAAGAGGCAAAGTACCTAAAGGCAACCCAGGCAATGCACAGTCTTGGCACTTTTGCAACACTTGATTTGGATGAGTAGAGCTAAGACTATCCAGTCACCCATTTCCACTCACCGTCATTTTACAGATTGTGTGTGCTTTTGCAGACTATGTTTCAGATCACAGACAGTCCATAAACATCATAGAAAAAAAAAATTGCTCTCTTCATATCATATTCATCTTGGCTTTTAAATGGGGGATAATGACTGTCTAATTTGATATCCTTGAAAACTTGGCCAGCCAGGAGATTAATTGGCTTATCTGTATGGTCATGCTGATTTTGCATCTAATGACTCCTTTTAACCTTAAAGCTTTGCCCATTTTCATCTCTCCATCCATTAAGTAGATGGAGAGATGGAAAACAGAAAATGCCTACCAAGATGGATGCCTAGACAGGGATGCCTAGTATGGATGACATGTTGGAGACTGGCAGGATACCCCTAAAAGCCATTTGCAGGGATTTTTAAGCATGTGAAGTTTTTGCCTTTGGGGGGTGTCCCCATGCCAAAAAGGTACGGTGCTGAGAGCGGGATCGGTGCTGTCTGTCTGCACGGGCTTCCCATTTGGCACGCAAAAAGAGTGCTAAATCCCCCCATACAGCGCCAACAGGGGACCAAATTTGGCACTCTGGAAAATGAGTCTCGGCACTGTATGGGCCCCCCGGCGCGCTCGCTTAGCAAGCTGGAAAACCACGTGTGGATGCTTGCAGGCTAACATGGAGGAGTTTCCAGCTCATGTCATGGGTCGGGGGGTGTTTTTTGGCTTCTTTTGCAACCCCGATTTTAAGTTTACGGCATTCCCCATGATTTTTCACTGGAGCAGAGGTCTATAACTCTAGCTTTTTTTAAAAAAGGCGCTTGACTTTTGCACACCTCTGCCCCAGCGAAAAATCATGGGGAATGCTGTAAACCTAAAATCGGGGGTGCAAAAGAAGCAAAAGGCACACCTCAACCCTGGCTGTCCATGCCTTCTGAGGAGAGAGGGGATATCGCTGGAGCAGAGGTCTATAACTTTAGCTTTTTTTAAAAAAATTTTTTAAAGGTGCATGATTTTTCGCTGGAGCAGAAGTGCGCAAAAGTCAAGCGCCTTTAAAAAAAAGTTAAAAGCTAAAGTTATTGAACTCTGCTCCAGCGAAAAATCACGGGGAACACCGTAAACTTAAAATTGGGGGTTCAAAAGAAGCAAGAAGCACACTCCAACCCTGGCTGAGGAGAGAGGGGGCGGAGAGGGGGTGGAGCTGCTCCCTGCGCCGAGGCTCAGTGCGGCTTGCTTGGGGATGGCTCCAACCACGCCAAGCCCTGAACCCGGCGCGCATTCTGGGCATCCTATGTGGATGCCTGCAATGCGTGCCCGGCACCAACACCCAGCCCCTCCGAGCCAATACAGCACCCAAAGGGTGCTAACTGGCCACCATGGGGATGTGGCCTGTTTCCCACTTGAGATGGCCAGAAGCAATTGGTGGGTCATTGTGTGAGATAGGATGCTAGACTAGATAGGATGTGGCTTGATCCAGCAGCAGGGCTCCTCTTGTGTTCTTATGTAAAGCCAGAGATATTACTGTTCATAGTGATATAAAGTGCAGCAGGAGATCTTCATCCTTCAACAGCGGTCCACAGTGTCTTACCCTGTGTCTCCTTCCTTTTGTTTTCTCTTGTGCACTTGGAATCTCTTGAAGTTGATATGGAATCAGTGTCACAGGAACCTAACCAGACAGCTGGTAAGTTGGTTCAATGCCAGATGTGTAAAAATGGAATGGAATGGGATGCCTTGCACCACCTTAACTATCAGTTAAGCAGCCAATAGAACATGATGTTCGGCTATCTGGCTGACCAGCCACTATGACAAGGATTTGTCAGCATCATTTTTATCCTCTGGGCTTTGGTTTAATTCTTCAGTGCTGAATTCCATGCACTCATATGCAGCCTGCAAACACATTTATTCCTTGAGCGAGCCAGAATGTATGCCATTTGTAATGCAAGTCAGAAAATCTTTTCCCCATTTCTCTGTTGTATTGACTGGTGTACGGTCCTTTGTTAAACACTGCAGCTGGGAAGACAAAAAAAAAATAACAAAACCTAATCAAAATCTTTGCAAATTTCCATTCTGCTGCTCTAGAGTTCATTTGTTATATATAGATTTTGGTGGCAAACACAGGCCTAAGCTCCTCTGTGAGGCTTTCTGTACAGGGAAAAGCTATTACAGTTCTTTGAAAAATGCTGTTTAGATGCAGCTTCTTGCAAAAGCAAAACCAATTTGTACAGTCCCCAGTGTAACCACTCTTCCTGGCCAACGCTGATATTTTATTTCATTTTTTGCAAAGGATGCTGAAGCAATCTGATTTGCTTTCTTTTGATACTGTTTAGTTATCTGATTTAAAAATCCGCTTTTGCATTTATTAGCTAAACAGATGCCTTCCTAACCATGATGGCGATGTGGTTTGTCAATGCTTGTTTAACAACAAAGCTTAACCTGGGCATCCATGCTGGACTGTACAGGGTGACTTCTTGATGCTTTGCATTTGCTATTAAGATTTGAACAGAACCCCAAAAGCTTGCTATGGAGGAGAAGTCCAGAAACCCAAGACTGTTTCTTCTGCTGCTCAAGACTCGGCCCAAGACCTATACGTCGTTACAAACACCCGTCAGACTATGGTATAGAAAAGATGGATAGAGAAAATTTCTTTTCTCTATCACACAATACTAGAACCAGGGGGTGCTCTATGAAGCTGATGGGTAGGAGAGTCAGGTCTGACAGGGGGAAGTATTTTTTCACTCAGAGGGTCATCGGCTTATGGAATGTGCTGCCAGAAGAGGTGGTGACAGCCACCAGTCTAGATGGCTTTAAGGTAAGGTTAGACAAATTTATGGATGACAGATGTATCAATGGCTACTAGAATGAATCCCTACAGTGCCTGACAGAAGTTCTGTTGCTTATCCATGTTGTTGAAACCAAAGCTTATAACCTGACTTAAAATTCATCCATTGGTTTTAGAAATGACTCATATGAA
Organism: Aspidoscelis tigris stejnegeri; assembly: GCA_023333525.1. Classification (NCBI taxonomy): domain Eukaryota; kingdom Metazoa; phylum Chordata; class Lepidosauria; order Squamata; family Teiidae; genus Aspidoscelis; species Aspidoscelis tigris. Next base: position 75,581,543 of record JALMGA010000005.1, on the reverse strand, counting down.
AGCTGAAACCCTCCCAAATGAGGTTTTTAAAAAGAAAATAAATTTGCTTCACTGCTGAAATATTGATCATTTAGTGAACACAGAAAGGTCTGATTTGGGCTAGGCAAAAGTTTTGTCGCCTTGTCATATAATGCACCTAATCCTAGTTTACAGCCTGACCTGTGCTCACTAATTGATTGGATAATTAGTGGGTGTGTATGAAAAGAACTCCAGCACCCCAGACCTTCACTTGAACTGCAATTTGACCTCTGACAACATGCCAAAAAGCCACCCTGCGACCAAAGCCTTGATTATCAAGAGGCTGAAGACCAGATCCACTGCAGAGGTGGCTGGCACCTTTAATGTGTCTCAGTGTCAAGTACAAATAATTAAAAAAGATTTTAAGAGACTGGAGATGTTTTTGACAAGCCCAGGTCTGGCAGACCCCACAAGACAACTGCTCAGGAGGAACATTTGTTGGTTCGAAAATCAAAAGCCAGCCCTTCTTCCACTGCAGCAGAGCTCCAACAGGCCTGGTCACCTTAAGTCCCTGTGTCAACTAGAACAGTTTGTAGGATTCTGTCTCGAAATGGCCTCCATGGTCGAATCAGTGCCCAGGAGCCAGCACTAAACAAAACGCTATTAAAAAACCGTGTGGCATTTGCCAAGGCCCACAGCCTACTAAATGGATGGATGCTGGAAAAGTGGCAGAAGGTGAATTTCTCAGATGAATCTTCAGTTGAATTACACCACAGCTGCCACAAATACTGCAGGAGACCTACTGGAGCCTGTATGGATCCAAGATACACCCAGAAAACAGTTAAGTTTGGTGGTGGAAAGATCATGGTCTGGGGTTACATTCAGTATAGGGGTGTGCAAAACATTTGCAAGGTGGAAGGCAATATCAATAGCCTAAAATATCAAGAAGTATTAACTGCCTCTTACATTTCCAATCATAAAAGGGGTCAAATTTTGCAGCAGGATGGTGCTCCATCTCATACACCCATCTCTACATCAAAGTTCCTCAAGGCAAAGAAGATCAAGGTGCTCCAGGACTGGCCAGCCCAGTCACCAGATATGAACATCATTGAGCATGTTTGGGGTAGGATGAAAGAGGAAGCTTGGAAGATAAAACTAAAGAATCTTGATGAACTCTGGGAGGCATGTAAAACTGCATTCTTTACTATTCCTGATGACTTCATCAATAAATTGTATGAATCAGTGCCGAAACACATGGATGCAGTCCTTCAGGCTCATGGAAGTCACACAAAATATTAAATATGGCTCTAATAGCACCACAACTTCATTCACCAATGTTATGAAACATATCTTTGTATTTGAAGTGAGTTATTTGTTTGATTTTCACATTACTTTTTGTAGGCGACAAAACTTTTGTCTAGCCAAAATCAGACCTTTCTGTGTTCATTAAATGATCAATATTTCAGCAGTGAAGCAAATTTATTTTCTTTTTAAAAACCTCATTTGGGAGGGTTTCAGCTTTCATATGAGTCATTTCTAAAACCAATGGATGAATTTTAAGTTAGGTTATAAGCTTTGGTTTCAACAACATGGATAAGCGACAGAACTTCTGTCAGGCACTGTAGGTGCATCTTTCAGGCTGGGGGGTGGGGAAGGAACAAGGGCACTTCTAAGGCCATCTACTGGGACTCGAGAGCAGGAGAAGGTTTGTCCTTGCCTCTGCTTGAGATGCCCATGAACATTTGGTGGGCCACTGTGTGCGACAGGATGCTGGACTAGATGGGCTGTGGCCTGATCCAGCAAGGCATCTCTTATGTTCTTATGTTCTTATGCTGTCTGAATAGACTTGCTTCTTGTGGCGGTGGGGCACACCACCATCGGGTTCACAAGTAAAGGGGGGATAACACTATAGGGGGAATAATGGTGAAGGTCCCTCTGATTGGCCCAAGGTCTTGCTTCCTTGTATTTTACCCCAGTGGTAGGTGGGTAGGGTTGTTGAAAGTGATTTAAAAAAAAATTAAATATTTTTTTCTGGTATATGTGTGTATATGCATGAGGAATGTGCCTAAAGAGGAGGAACAGTATGGAGGGGAGTACTAGTACCCCCATTCCAGTAAGCACTGGTCAAGCATCCATCTGCTGACCCCTCTGGCCTGGTAACTATGCTGTAATTTCATCTCATTTCCATTTTATTTGTTTATTGCCTTTCCAAAAGAAAATTTGCCCAAGAAAATTTATCCAGGTAGCTCACCTGACATGTATGAGTGAGACCTGAACGAATATCTGAACGAATTATGCCTTCCTGATGAGGGACCTGCAAGCCAAGGTGTGCTATAAGTAAGTTTAAACAAACGAAACACTAGTGTTGTAAAAATCCAACGATGAGATAGTTCCAGTCAGTGGTTGAATGTCCAGAGAAGAAAAAGGAATGTCTTTGGGGGTGTGATTTCTCAGAACTGCTTGGAATCTGATTAAACATCATGTCTGACCACCACAGCCCAAGACATTATGCAAGGTATTATGCTTCTCTTTTATTATGCTTCTGTAACTGAAGGCTAAGGCTGACCAAAAGAAAATTCTTGAAAAGGGCTGGTAGTGTGTGTGTCTATCGTGACAAATTTGAAGAAGATTGCACATTGCAAATAATGAAATGGTGCCTTGATCCTTTCTCAAACTCAAAGCCTCTAAATTATTTCACTGGAAAGAGTATCTGGCCACAGAAAATCAGAATAGCATGGAATTTTCTGGAGCAGGGAGGAGATGGATTGCGTTCCCCACGCCCTTAATGCGAAGTCATTTCACATTTCAAATAAAACTGCAGTACACAGCAATAAACGAAACCACTCACTTTGGGAATTTACAAAGATGAAGCTGCAGGCAGATCAGAAAGGACCCAGCGAACGTGCAGTTGCTAATTCATGCACACAGTTCTGATTTATCACCCCACCCCCAAGCATCTTATCACTATGGAAATTTACAAAGCTTCCCTGCTATTCTGGGAAGGAAAAGAGAAGTTATAATGGCGTGAACTCTGGCAAAAGAAATAGAAACAGAAAGGAAGGAAGGAAGGAAGGAAGGAAGGAAGGAAGGAAGGAAGGAAGGAAGGAAGGAAGGAAGGAAGGAAGAAAGAAAAAGTCCCCAGGGAAAATTAAATGAAACAAAGCTTTTTAACCCTGTGAACTTTTGTTGTCCAGGGAATAAGTGACTGTGTTCAGCAAGCCACAATCCTCTGCTTTTCATTCATCCATGAAATGCTATGACTAAATTAGTTATATTTGGTCTCCTAAAAATAAACCATGCATTTCCTCCCCCTCCCCCCGCACCATGTGTACATTTCTCAAGCTGGCTCACTGTTCCATAGTGGTGGCACTTTCTCCTGATGCTGCACACAGAAAAATGTCTTTCTGCACGTCTTCTTGATGCCGCAAAGTTTGGTAGCCAGTCAGAAGAGCAGAGACTGTCACCCACCCCTCCTGAACTCCTGACTCAGCCAGCCTTCCTGATGAAGAATGTTAAAAATAGTAACACATTTTTCTAAGCTTGCTGAAACACAGCTTGGAACAAAATGCCAGTTTTTAGATGTTGTATTTGCAGGTAGAACAACACAGTACAGCACTCTCCGAGGCCCTGGTGACACCTAGATCGTTATAGGTCATCTTCAGGCCGTCCTTGCTCTGGGCTGCATTGCTCACACTTTTCTCCACGGTCGACCTGAGCCTCCTCCACAGGGCTCTCCACCCCTTCTTCTGTGTCACATCGATCTCCATTCTTATTGGGTGCCGTCGTGTCACTCAAGAGAGGCGAGGGAGTGCGTTTGCGGTTCTTTTAAAAGTCTGCTCCCCCACCTCCGTGCCCTCTTCCTTTTTTATGTGCTTTTCTTTTCCGTGTGATTAATTTTTTTAAAAATAATAAATTTGCAGAAAAAACACTAGATAGGTGAATCAAACACATAAACTGAGAAGAGATGGGGAGGTGCCTTGTGAACTCTGCGCGTGCATATTGGCTGAAAGGAAAGACTGGCGCCACCCACCGCAGCACGGTTCAGCTTCCTTTAGCCTGTTCCTCCCCCAACCCCATTCACAACTGAGGAAGCAAAGACAGCCTGGATTGCCAGGACAGGCTGAGTCCTCTGAAATAGAGAAGTCTGGTTAGAACAGTCTAATGGGGGTATGCCAGCTGGGAAAATGAACTGAATACAAATAATGTGAGTGACGTGACCTGAAGTCATCCTAAACTAAAGGTGTGACCAAATGCTACTGTTCCCATCCCACCTCTAACCCACATTAAGGACCAAATACATGTTGGAAGTGCATTTGGTGACTGTTAATGGCATCAGCATGTTGCTTTTGAGTCACTTTTTTTTTAAGAAGGTCCAAGTGTGGACACTCATCCTGGACACTTTGTATTGCTGTAGCAACAGCCATATGCTGGGTTGTTGCTATGGTGATCGCCAACACGTTTCACAACTGCATGCGAATGCAATTTCTGGGGCTGTACTGGGAGCATCCTAGATGCTCCTGGTAAAACTGTGGAGCAGTTTTTATTGTTCCATGGCTAGCAGTCATCAGGATGGCTCTGGGCTTCTGACGGAGGCAGCACATGTTGTGGATATGCTTCATCCCAGCTTGTGCTGGGCTGTCCTGACCACCTTAGTCCCAACAGGCCTTTTTTTACAGGTGTTGTGATATGCTACACTTATTCTCCATGTCCCTTTTCTCTGCTTCTAATTTCCTCCTTCTCCTCCAACAGCTTTTTCTGGGAGCATCCACATCTACTGCTGGAGGTGGCCGGAAAAAGTCTCAAGGGCATGATGTTCAAACACCAGAAGCACCCACTGGTGTAGAAGACCCTGAGAAGGACACTGGAGGGCCTGCAGGCACCTTCCTCAGGACAGAGCCAAAGTACTCCGAGGTCACTTGAGGCTCTGAGGTGCTCACACCACCTTTGCATAGGCCAGCTCCCAAGGCCTCTTCAGATGTGATGGAAGCCCTTCATTTTCAAAGCTCTGAAGCTGAGGGATGAGGCATGGAATGGGCAGCAGCCTCTGTCAGCATTTTAAAATACAGCTCATATTGGGAGTGGACAGTTCAGCTGTCTGGTACCTTCGTTTCTAGAGATGTACACGAATATTCAAAATATTCATTAAAATTTGTATGAATTTGGACATTCATATATGAATTGAATGTCCAGGCATTTGTACTTTAGTATTTGTATGAATACAAATATGTGGAGTTATTTGTATGAATAATTTGGACATCTGTATGTGTATGCATACGTACAGATATGTAGGGGAAGAAAACAGGATGTATACAGGATGAGTATGGATGCGTACAAGATTCATATTATTGGATACATATCGAATATTTGAAAGAATAGATACAAATGTATTCGTATCGGTTCGAATGTCCAGACATTCATTTGTCTTCATTTGTACAAATTTGGATTTTTGAATATTCAGTTCATTACAAATTGAATGTCAAAAATTGCACTCATGCATGCTCTAACTCATTTTTGCATGCTGAGCTCCTTTTCCTACTCTTTTCATTAAACACAAGCACACAAACTAACGGTCCTCTTCTATCTAGTAATCCCCTGGCCCTTTGCACATTTAATAGTAGTCTGTGGCTACCATGTGAACAGCGGGTCCTTGTTTCAAGACATGCCCCGGAATAAAGCCCAGTGCAGAAATGACCTTTTTTTAAAAAAAGACTTTAATGCTGTGAACATTTTGCAGATTCTTCATTGTTTTTGTGAGTGGAACTCTTTTGCCATAAACAAGCTCATTATTGCAAGAGAAATGAGAGAACTAAGGTAAAAAGCTGTGAATTCACTTGGTTCTAGAGGATAAACGAAGTGAACCATTATTATTAAATGATCTATCATTTTCTGGGCCCTCACACTGTGTTTCTAATACGGTGGAATCGCTACCTTGCCCTTTTCCTTCTTGTAATGTCAAAGCCTTTGGTGGTGCAGTAACACATGAAATATTGTATAAAAATGTGTGAATTACCATGACGACATTTAACCACTTTTCTTAGAAATAAATGTCACCAGCTCAAGGTGGATTCTTCAGATATTGGACAACAAATGGAAACAATATTCTCATCCATGTAGGTCTTCAATGGAATGTCTTTGAGTTAAATTTAAGCCAGGAGTACTTCAGTACATCTTTGTTTACAACTATTTCTGTTTGTTTTGGAGAGTGTAGAGTAAGCCAATTGTCACAGCTTTTGAGCTGAGGCAGGATAGCTTGAGTTTAAGAAGAAGAGTTGGCTTTTCTATCCCGCTTTTCTCACCCATTTAAGGGAACTGAAAGCGGCTGACAAAGCTTTCTATTTTTCTCCCCACAACAGAACACCCTGTGAGGTAGGTGGGGCTGTAAGAGGAATTGGGCACAAACACCACTACAGTTCCTCAACACTCAGGATGTACTTGTCCTTTAGACCCTTCCATTTTAAACAGAAACGGTTGTATAGTCAGAGATAAATGCGATGAGATAGTTTCTCAAGAGTGACTAGCAGGGTCCAACAAACAGAAGGTCTACTTTCTTAACCCCATCACCTTACCTGAGGCCGGGAATGAGACAGGGGCAGCTATTGGAGTTGCGTTGGGGAATGGGAGGTATGGTGGCAACAGAGGGAACAGATGTTACAAAAGAAGACGGGATCGCTGTCTGAAAGCTATCCCGCCTCCAGTTCCCCCTGTTTCCCAGAATGGCTTGGAGAGCGGACCAACCATTCCACAGACCCTCACTTTGCTTCTTTGCAATGCCAGGTCGGTGAAAAATAAGACCCATATCATCCAGGATCTTCTCCTGGATGAGGATGCTGACCTGGCTTGCTTCACAGAGACCTGGCTGGGGGAGGACAGTGCTGCTATATGGGCGCAGGCCCTCCCAGCTGGGTACTCTGTCAGTGAGCAGGTGAGGGGAAGTGGGCAGGGGGGTGGAGTGGCTCTGGTTCACAAGAACACCTTGACCTTGGCTAGGATACCTGTTCGGAATACATTCCAGTTCGAGTGTATGTACCTTAGCCTGAGGACCAGGGATAGATTGGGAATTTTGCTAGTCTACCGGCCACCCCGTTGTCTAGCAGACTCCCTGACCGAGCTGACACAGCTGGTCTCTGAGCTGATCTTGGAGACCCCCAGACTTTTAGTTTTGGGGGACTTCAACATCCCGCTTGAGACCAACTGAACAGGTGCGGCTCGGGAGTTCACGGATACCATGACAAGCATGGGCCTATCCCAGCTGGTCAACGGGCCTACACATTGTGCGGGTCATATTCTCGATGCGGTGTTTTGTACCGAACAGGCATATCCGTGGGCGGAGGTGGTAAGCACCTCTGCATTGTCATGGACGGATCATTTCCTGGTCAAGACAGAACTGAGAGCCAATTCCTGCTCCTCTGGGGGTGGTGGGCCCATTCGAATGGTCCGCCCTCGAAGGCTGATGGATCCAATTGGATTCCAGAAAGCCTTAGAGGGTTTAATGGTTGGGAATGCCAGTGATCCTGTCGATGCTCTGGTTAGTACCTGGAACACCAATCTCACCAGGGCTATCGACATGATCGCTCCCAAGCGCCCTTGCCATCCCGCTCCTAATCGAAGGCCTTGGTTTACGCCAGGGTTGAGGAGGATGAAGCGGTTTGGACAACGGCTAGAGCGCAGGTGGCGGAAGACTCGTCTCTTATCTGACAGAACTCGCCATAGGAACTTTCTTTGTTGCTATCGGGAGGCAATACGTGCAGCTAAGAGAGCTTTCTCCTCTGCACGTATTGCGTCTGCAGAGTCTCGTCCAGCAGAGCTGTTTAAGGTGGTGAGGGAGATGACGCAGGTGCCCCCTGCGCCAAATCCCTTACTTAACCCGACTACGGCCTGCTGTGACGCATTCAATAATTTCTTTGCAGACAAAATCTCTCAGATAAGAGCCGACTTAGATGCCACCATTGAAACAGAGTCGATAGATGAGGCGTCCAGTGATCCCGCCGATGTAATTATACTAGATCAGTGGCAATCTGTGAGTACCGAGGACGTGGACAAGCTGCTTGGTAAGATGAGGAAGACGACTTGCCCTCTCGACCCTTGCCCATCATGGCTGGCCGTCCAGGGGGGGGATGCATTGATGAGATTCCTTACGGATATCATCGGTGCATCCTTCAGGGAAGGACATGTTCCATCTTGTTTAAAGGAAGCGGCTGTTAGGCCGCTTCTGAAAAAACCTTCCCTGGACCCCCTGGATATGAGAAATTATAGGCCTGTGTCACTCCTGCCATTTCTGAGCAAGGTGGTTGAGAGGGCGGTCGCTCTTCAGCTCCAAGCTGTCTTGGATGAAGCAGATTATCTAGACCCATTTCAAACCGGCCTTAGGACAGGCTTTGGGGTTGAGACTGCCATGGTTGCCTTGACCGACGATCTGCGCATGAGCATCGACAGGGGTAGTGTGACCCTGTTGGTGCTTTTAGACCTCTCAGCGGCTTTCGATACTATAGATCACGGCATCCTCTTGGACCGCCTGAGGGGTTTAGGTATAGGGGGCACTGCTTTGCAGTGGTTCCGGTCCTTCCTCTCGGGTCGGTCCCAGAGGGTGCTGCTCGGGGACTGTAGCTCCAGTAAGAGGAACCTCACTTGTGGGGTTCCTCAGGGGGCTATTCTCTCCCCGATGTTATTTAACATCTATATGAAGCCGCTGGGTGAGAGAATATGGAGTTATGGTGCTAGGTGCTATCAGTACGCTGGTGACACCCAAATCTATTTCTCCATGTCTCGCTCGTCGGCCTCGAATTCCAATGGCATCTCTTCGCTCAATGAATGTCTTCAAGCGGTAATGAGCTGGATGAGGAAAAACAGATTGAAACTGAATCCAGACAAGATGGAGGTGCTCACGGTAGCGGCCCCGAAACCAAGAATTGGGTTGCAACTTCCAGTCCTGGATGGGGTCACGCTCTCCTCCAGTGACTGTGTTCGCAGTCTGGGGTACTCCTTGACTCGTCGCTCCTGATGATAAATCAGGTAAATGCGACGGTCAGGAGCGCCTGCTATCAGCTTCGGCTGATACGCCAACTGCGCCCTTTCCTGGAAGTAAAGGACCTCGAAACTGTTGTGCACGCACTGGTAACCTCACGCCTGGACTTCTGTAACGTGCTCTACCTGGGGCTACCCCTGTACTTGGTTCGGAAGCTTCAGCTGGTACAAAATATGGCAGCCAGGCTTGTTTCCGGTACATCTAGGAGGGACCACATTACTCCGGTTCTTAGGTCCTTACACTGGCTGCCTATTAGCTTCCGGTCCCGGTACAAGGTGTTGGTTATTACCTTTAAAGCCCTAAATGGCTTGGGTCCAAGCTATCTCAGGGACCGCCTTCTCCCGTACAATCCTCCCCGCACTCTCCGCTCCTCTGGGAGGAATTTACTGCAGCCTGTAAAATCCAGGCTTGCGGCGACCTCCCAGAGGGCGTTCTCTGCTGTCGCCCCCAAACTCTGGAACGACCTGCCGGATGAGATCCATCAGTTGACATCACTAGACAGCTTTAAAAAAGCTGTCAAGACGGCTCTCTTCCGGCAGGCCTTTCCAGATTAATTTTCCCCAGATCAACCATCCCGGCTCGTGCTTTCTGACCCCCTCATTCCCCTCGTGGATCCATAATAAATGTTGGTTGAGGAGCTTCGGAGGGATATTAGGGCTGTTAGCCCATTTAATTATGTTTTATATTTTGTTTTATATTTTTGATACTGTATTTTAATTTGTCATATTGTTTAATACTTTTTAAGGGGGGGAGGGACCATAATGTTTTATTCTTATATGATGTTTTTATATTTATTGTTGTCAACCGCCCGGATTGGTTCGCCACAGGGTGGTATACAAATAAATATTATTATTATTATTATTATTATTAAGAGATCAGAAGAGAATGTGAATGCAAATAGAGCCATTTCAAATATGATAGTAGTAGTAGTAGTAGTAGTAGTAGTAGTAGTAGTAGTAGTAGTAGTAGTAGTAGTAGTAGTAAAACATTTATTTATATTGATCTATCCACCAGAGGGATACAGTTTAAAACTACAGAATACAAAATCCAGTCTAATACTACAAAATACAGTTTATAAAATAAATAATAGCCTACCAATATAACTATTCCTAGGACATATCTTATCCAAATCAATCTGCTAATGGGTAAGACTAAAAGTTTTTGAAGCCATTGCTAATGGTAGGATTTGAATCCACTGCCAATGGCCTTTGAATGCTGTTCCTATTGACTTTGAATCCCTGCCACCAACTGTGCCTCCAAATCTGTTCTGAATCTGCTTTGAATCTGCTGCAAATGTGATTGGGCAGCCACTATGCTGCTTCCCAAATTTGCAAATATAATGAAGCTTTGAATGAATGCGCAAGAGCATTTGCTTCATGTTCAAATGGCAGTCTTCAAATGTATACAGTCTTCTATTCACGAACGAATGTTTGAATTTGCATGAATTTATATGATTTGCAAACCTGACAAATATTCATGTACATCCCTATTCTTTTGATTAGGGATTAGGGATGTGCACAAATGTGTTTTGTTTATTTTTGCATTTGAGCCATATCGAATTGAATGTAACAAAATTTGTAATTGTTCGAATAGATCCCCTTCAAATGTGGCAGGATTCTATTCGATACTATTATATTTGTAGAAATTCGTATGAATATCCGATACGAATGCATGCGCATCGCATACATATTCACGCATATCTGATATGAATCTGATATGTATCCCATAACATATCTGCTCTGAAAGTGTCAAATCCGCCCTGAATCCACTTTGAATCTGCTCTCAAACCACATCAAATTCACTCTGGTTCCATTGCAGATGTGACTGGTGCAACCACTTTCTCACCTCCCCATTTCATGAATGTTCTGAAACTTTGTACGATTGTTCCAAAACATTCATTTTCGTACGAATGTCAATGTACGAATGTCGTAACATTTGATTCATGTATGAATTCGTCCAAATAACGAATGTTACGAACATCCCTATTATGGAATACTCTTTCTACCTAGATCCAAAGCTCCTAAGCCATCTCCCTTGTCCTCTCTGCTCTCCTGGATAATCGGCATTCTTCTCTTGTGCTGCTTTATGAACTCTGACTTCCACAGAAGACTTTGCCTTTTCTCCTCCATTGGTCTGTAAAATACCAGGTCCTTCAAATCCTTCCTCAAAACTCATCTTTTGCTGAAACACACAAATATGTACGTTCTCATCCCTTTTCTTTACCTTGCTGTAACTCAGCTTCAGCAAGTGTAACTCAGTATTATTTCCCTACTTGCTTTCCTTCATCCTCACATCTCTGTAGTTTCCAGTATCTTTTTTTTTTACTCCAAAGTCCTCCCGACTTACATCTTTATCTTCTGTAAATAGTCATGCACTACTAGGCCACTACTTAATGAAATCAGCATCTTTTCTTTCATGCAAGCATCTCAGCCGCTGGCACCAGAGCCCCTGTTGGCAAAAGCTGGGTAGATCCTACAAAGGGAGACAATTTGTAATAGCAAGTTATATTGAAACCGAGAAGCAGCCACCCCCATTGTTAACCTAAGTGCTCCGTCACTTACTGTTTGCTCTGCAAGCGTATTGTAGTTGCTAATGTTCACATAATCCAAGTACAATTTGGACAGAAGGGGGGGAGCTTTATTTGTTTTAGTAATAGCAGAGTTCCTTGGTCTGGTTGGGTGGGTGTGTCTATCACACATTCTTGGCACTTGGCATGGGGTGAGACATTGAAACTTGCCTACACAAATGTGATATTTGTCCCAAGTTAAGTGAGCTCCATTCAGTCAGATTGCAGGAATACTGGCTCTGAAAGCAGGCAATACAACCCCCCCCCCAAAAAAATAAACAACTGTAGCAACTGAGCTACATGGATAGGGTTCCTACTTAATTCATCCATTGGTTAATATGAAAGTCCACTTCATTTTATCAACGTCCCTGATAGCAAGTAATTTTTGTTAAGTGAAATGCCAGCTTTACATGTTACTTCTGCAGACAATTTATGTAATTTATTGTATCAAATCAACAGTTTAATTGAAGGCAGGAAAGCCGACCATAACTACCTCTCTGGAGTTAAAGGTTTGTGGTAACCTTAGTAACAGGAAACAAAAGTAGAAAAGGCTAATTAGAATCTGCCTATGAGTTACATAGGGCAATTTAGCTGAAATAAATATAAAAGGCTTATAGGAGAAAGCAGGGAGAGATCAAAGGAAAGAGAAACAGCTTTATGCTTTGATTAGTATCCCACTCCCCCCCCCGACTTAAAATATTAGTTCAGAACATTGATAAGCATGAACGAAGAAAGAAGCCCCCCCCCCCCCCCACATACAGCTCCTAATTTATGGTTAAATGATTTGCCATTATACTGAATGGAAGTAACAGCAGTTGCCAACAAAATTTATGGAAAATTCATTTTTGATCTCTCTATTGCAAAGCCGTCATATAGACTTTTCTAAGAAGAACTGAAATCAGTTTCTGCATGGCATGAAGGGGCACCCTTGGTTCCTAGGGATGGCCATCCCCTCCCTTTAGAATGACCTCCATGTCTGGTTCCTTAGGTGTTTCTGGATAACAACCTGAATTGTTTCCATTCAGCACAATCAACAGGCAGGGATCACAAGGATGGTAGAACTGAGGCTGTGATCGGACATGGACTTATAAGGACTTATCTTGGTTGTCCCACCACCTTCAGTAGTAAAAAGGGTGGGCACCCAGGAGAGGGCTTTCTCAGTGATGCCCCCAGGCTATGGAACATCTCCCCCTTGAGGTGCATCAGGCCCCTTCAGGAGGGCAGTGAAGAAGAATCTCTTTGCCCTGTAGCATCCAATGATGAGCATTTGCACTATTTCTGGTGCAATGGGTCAACTGAGGTGTCACCATAGGAATGATGCCGGCGTGCGCACAGTCACGCAGGGTGCCACAATCAAAATGGTGGTGCTCTGCCAGGGATTGGATGCACAATCAAACAGAGGTAAGTGTCAAGGTGTGTGGCGGTTACGCCATTGTGTACTAGCGTTTCCTAGTCCACGCGCTGGGACATGTTAGTCTGTTCTGCACTTTTCCAGTCCAATGGTTGGGAAGGCAAGTGCAAAAATGCCCCTAGTCTCAGCATATAGATAGCTCTGTCTGGGAAATGTTATCTCTGTAATGGTACTGCTGAAAGGACCTATAAAAGCAAGGGGGCTGTGGGAAGGCTTAGAAGCTAAAGTCTTCTATATACTTTATGCTTATTGCCATCTCTATCTTCAGTTAATTTAAAACAAAGGAAGCAAACTTTGCTGTATTCCTGACACTGGGCATAGCAGGTGATTCCAACCCAATGAAAAATTCATTCATTTGATTTTTTTTTAGTAATAGTAATAATAATAATAATAATAATAATTGTTATTATGATTAATAAACAACTATTAAAAAGCACAGATGAAATAACAGTACTGCAGGTAAATACTGGATTCATAAAGATGCAATAAAATTTACTAAGTATTCCATTTTCGTGTGTGTGTTGATGGACCGTTTCCCCCCTTTTTTAATAAAAGGCAACATTATGTTCCAATGTTTGCCAAAGGTTATACAATCAGATGAAACAGATTGGCAAAAATACTGACAGTGCTTGCTATTGCTATGGCAATAATGATGTGGTGCATCACTACACAACCTCAGTTGTGCCATTCCACCCCCACATAGGTGGTGCAGAAACTGGTGCAAACACTGTATGCAGGAGCTGACCAGGAGTGTACTAGATGCTCCTGGTCAAGGTGTGGAGGTGGTTTTACTTCTTCACAGCTATGGAGGATCAGGGCACTCTGGGAAGCTCTCAAGTGCTCTGGTATGGAAACAGCAGCCTGGCACTACAGGTAAGTCCAGACGGGCTCCTCTTCAGTCAGGAATAGGGATGTGCACAAATATTCAAAATATTAATTATTTGTACAAATTCAAACATTCATATATGAATTGTATATCTCGAGTTATTTGTACTAATAATTTAGACATTCGTATCTGTACGGGATGTAAATCTCCAGACATTCATTTTTTTCCTTATTCAGACAAATTCAGATTTTTGAATATTTGATTAGTTACAAATTGAATGTCAAAAAGCCCATTTGTGTACACCCCTAGTCAGGAATAAGCCCATCTAAAAAGTTATCTTCCATCAACACTCATAAATGTCTATTCTGAACCTATTTTTTTACAGGTTCATTCAGAGGCATCCTTTATGTATGATTGTATGAACGCAGTTTCCTGAGTTACTCAGTGAAGTGCTTGGGAAAGATATTCTCTCCTACGTCATTTTGTCCAGCATCAGAGAAGTAGTGGGATGCAGTTTTGTTTTATCAGGCAAAGAAGTACAAAAATAAGTGACATTTATGCTTTATTTCCACAGGCTATAATCAGACTAGAAATGAATCTTCCCAATAATATTAGATGTAACATTTCTGCAACTGTATTGTAGCACTGGGGTCTATATTACAGTCTGCCAGGGTTAAAAACTAATAATGTATTACAGGGTGTTTTTCCACTGTCACTAAATACCCATTCAAGTACCCATCAAGGACCCATTTGGCTGAAAGCCAGATGATCCCATTTCCACCACAGACCCCATTAGGGACACATTTGTTTCCACCACAGCTAGGTAAATCTGGATCATTATGGGTCCTTCAGGACCTATAATCTGGATTTCGTGTAGACCCAATAAAGGGGTCTACAATGGGGTCTTCAGCCTTAAAATCCAGATTGTAGGGAGCCTGCTTCTACTACAATCCAGCAATGGGGTCTAGAGGAGGCTCAGAGGGGGGGAGGCACCCATGGGGGGTGCCCCAAAGTCAAGACTTTGGAATCCCTCCAAAGGCAGCTCTGAAATCCCTCCAAAGTTGCCTTTGGAGATTAGCAAAGGCTCCAAAGACCCTCCAGGCATGGAAAGAGGTGCATATTAATGAGGCTGAGTCATCAGTGCTCACAGGAGATATGCAAGCAAGGAGCTAATTAATATGCTCCTCTCTCGTAAGGAGTTTGTCTTCGGAGCCTGTGCTAATCTCCAAAGTTGCCTTCGAAGGGACTTTGGGGCCTTTGCTAATCTCTGAAGGCAACTTTGGAGATTGCACCACCTGTCCCCCAAACACCTGAGGTGACAGGCAGACCCCTTGTGGGCCAATCCAGACTTGCCACATGGGTACTCCAGTGTTTCCACAGCAGGCAGGCTAGCACCCATTGCTATTGGGTGCTAGGCCATCCATGGAAACACATTGGGTACTTCCCCTAATCCAGATCTACTAGATATGGATTAAGGGAAGTACCCATTCCTTAGATCCAGATCTGCACAACCAGAAAGATCTGTTGTATCCCAGAAACAACGGAAATACATTACAAAGTCGTCAATTATTTTATCTCCTTTAGCAGATTAAATGAATATTCATGCAACAATTTTTTATTTTTTTCTAAGCTTGAAACAAAGCACAAATGGCCAGAAGGTTTCATTGGAAAAGCTGGTTGAGTTGCTGACGATACAGATCAAAATGTGTAACATTTCAGGTGTTTTTCCACTGCCACTAAAAGTACCCATTAAGTACCCATTAATGGGTACATAATGGCATTTTTGTACCCATTAATGGGTACTTAATGGGTACTTCTAGAGACAGTGGAAAAACACCCTTCATGTGCCGCAACCACAGTGTACAATGGGCAAATTTGGAATATCCCCGTTTCCCATAGGTGGCTTTTATGGACACCAAAGTGGGATGTTTAGAAAGGCAAGAATAGCATGATCTGCCCCTCCTCTGTGACCGAAACATATCTAAAATAAATAACATTTAACCTTAAAATTTCACTACCAATCACACAAAGTGGGGAGATTTTCCCTTTCAGAATAGACTATTCTGTGTTTCAACATTCCAAGCTCAAAACATTTAGCACAACCCTAGTGAAAAAAATGAAACACTGGTGAGCAATGTGATTATATTACATCTGTTGGTTGCGTGCAACCCCAGCGCAAATAGCCATGGTAGTCGTCTTCCCTGAATGCCAATTCAAAAGGTACCAATTAATGATAAAGAGTCCGTCTAAGTGACACGGACTGTGCATTGGAAGGAGACGTGTCTGAAGTCCAACAACAGATTTCTGCTCAGAACCAGCTCTTGTGGGTTGATTGAGGCTGGATTTGCTGTTGAGTGTGAATGCTCACGTTGCAGCCTTATAGATGCCTTGCAGACTGGAAAACTGAAATACACAGGCAAGAAGATGTAGGTCCTTTCCATATAAAATGCAGAATTCTACCAGACCTAGGCTTGGAATTCCAGGCTGCAACCTTCACAGCCAGGTTCAGAGTCAACACAAGAAGACTGAAAGGTTAATGGACAGGGAAAACCAGCCCTGAGAACTTCTTTGAATGTGGTAATATTCTATTTAATGCAAATGTATTCGTACAAATCCATACTAATATCCGATATGAACGAATATGTATCCGATACGTATCCAATACGTATTTCACAACACATCCGCTCTGAAGGCATCAAATCTGACCTGACTCCACTTTTAATCCACTCTCAGTCCACATTGAATGCACTCTGGATCCATTGAAGATGTAACTGGTACAGCCACTTTCCCAGCTCCCCAGTTTAAAGAATGTCCAAACTATTTGTACAACTGTTCCAAAACAGATGTTAATGTACTAATGTTGTAAGATTCAATTCGTGTATGACTGTCTGAATTCAGATGAATTCAGATGAATAACGAATGTTCTTGAATATTTGTGCAAATCCCTAGTAGTTAAGTTTGGACAGCGTGGTCCAGTATCCCACTTTGGAGCCCATTCAGAGTTCTCAGCATTAGTTTACCTTTAGATAAGAATTGCACTGAGCGCTCCCAGAATGTAGGATTGTATGAACACTCCACCCTAGGAGAACTTTTCAGTGGCACAAATGTGCAGGCCTGTCCTAAATATTTTGTGTTAGAAAAAGTGGATTAGAGAAGGCTTGGGAATATGAGGCCACCCAGCCTCAGGCATCATTCACGTGCCCAAAAGAAACCCTTCTGATAGCTTAGGGGTTGGAATCATTAACACACTAGTCCTCCCCTTCAGTTTCTCATGAGCACTATAAGTTAGAAAAAGGTGAATCAGATATGGAGTGATAAGAAGAGGAATTGTGAGATGCTTTTTTTTTTTTTTTGCTATGCATGAATGTTGTCTAATTTTACTGCAAGACTCTAATCTTATGGTACCTTCTAGGCTCAATGACAGCACTAATTTGTGTTTGGTAGATAAATATCTGTGCTCATTTAAATTACTTTAATTTTGGATTCCTGAAACATCACTCTCAGATTCCCAGAAGCTATGTAAAGTAGACAAAAAACCGCCTTGCGTCTTGTTAATGTGAGATGAAGCAACATTTGTCTGTTTTACCAAAACATATGGCTAATGTTTAAAAATAGATAACATGCACTGAAATATAACTTAACTTGATTTAGGATAGACAGCTCAGCATATTGCAGCACCAGGCTAGAAGCAAAGGCCCTTTCCACACTGGGTCAGTAGATCAACCAAGGAAAACCCTGGAATGTCTGGTCCACACTGCAAACAGGTCTACCAAGAGGCTAGAATGCCTCACCTGCATTGGATGAAGTGTTGGAGGGGCCTATGGCATGGAAATGTACTTCAGTTCTCCAAACTGCAAGGTGCATGTAAGGTTGCAATGTGAGCATTCACACTCAATTGCTTGTAAGCACGCCTTGCAGAATTTCAGCAGATATACCAGACAATGCGGTTGAGTGTGGATGGTCCAGGAGAAGGTGTTTTGGTATATGATGCCATTTTGAGGCCTGGCCAAAACAGACCTGGCTGGCAACTTCCCAAAATGGGATGGAATGGACTTCCTGAATGTGGACAGCCATTGGCAGTGTGAGATAACACTGTGCAGAAAGGCTGCTTTGAACCCCCCAACTTGGCATCCAAAGTTCAGTGGGTAAGACCAGTATCTGCTTCTCCATCTAACCCACCACACAGGAATGTTGTGAGAGAAAAATGGAAGGGAAGAAGAAGAGTTGGGTTTTCTACTCTGCTTTTCTCACCCATTTGAGGGGATTCAAAGTGGCTGACAAAGCTTTTCTATTCTTCTCCCCACAACAGAACACCCTGTGAGGTAGGTGGGGCTGTGAGGGCTCAGAAGAGAGCTGTGACTAGCCCAAGGTCACCTAGCTGGCTTCATGGAGGAGGAAGAGCTGGCTTTTCTACCCCGCTTTTCTCACCCATTTAAGGGGACTCAAAGTGGCTGACAAAGCTTTTCTATTCTCCCCACAAGAGACACCCTGTGAGGTAGGTGGGGCTGTGAGAGTTCAGAAGAGAGCTGTTACTCGCCCAAGGTCACCCAGCTGGCTTCATGGAGGAGGGTGGAATCGAACCCTGTGTTCCCAGATAAGAGTCCGGCTCCCTAACCACTAGACCAAACAGGCTCACAGTTTGTAGACTATGTGCTGCCTTGAGTTCTCTGAAGGAAAGGATATTAATGCCATAAATAAATGAAACAAGAAAACAAAGGAATAAATAAAATTTCTTCTGGGATTTGTATAATCAGAAACAAACCAATTTAGATTTGTCTTGTGCGTTGTTAACGGAGCATTCTTTTCCAGTTGCCATGGTAACCTTACTATATTAGTCTCTTTCTGTTTGAAAAGAGGAATCTTTCCTAATGCAATGAAATACATTTATTGACCACACAAAAAAAGCAGCCTATCCTATATTTAAGCATTCCAAAGGTGCCTAATAAGAATGTTTAAAAATCAAATCTTCTTGATAATTTATTTGGCTCCAAGCAGCAGGTCAAAATTATTTCACATTTGGCTGTTCTCACATGCATTAGATTACATTCTTGTCAAGGCTGGTTGAAGGAGCATCTAACAATCTGTTTGTTTTTTAATAAAATGTTGCTCAATGGAATGCAAGTGCCCTCCTGGATGACCTACATAGCAATTATGAGCAGGACAGTAACAGACAACGCATAGGAAGTTTCATCCCTGAGGCAATTTACACATAATGCAACCCCCTTCTGATGTTCTTTTAAGGCCATGTTTAGCCTTTCATAATTTTTGAGGCATCCCTAACTTGGCCGAACACCTGAAAATGTCACCTGGGTGTACAGAGAGACCAGTGGAAATTTATTCAGTAAATTTCACTATGGTGAAACTTGGCAAATGGGATGAAATCAAGGAGATAAATTCAAATCCTCCCTTTCCCAAAAAAATAAAAATAAAGCCTTGCCAGTTTAGGAATAAATTGTACACTTTCAGAAACAAGTGGAACAACTTTTACAGTGGCAATTTGAAAAAGTCCCCTGATTGTGACTGTGGAATAGGTGGAGAAGTCCATCGAACCAATAACAAGTAGACAGCGGTTTCTGGTACATATTGCAATTAGCAGCAGAGAGGGTGGGGGATCCAAAGGTGCCTCTTGATTAGAGATGGGCACAAATATTTTCGAATATGGTAAAATTCTATTCGATACGAATCTATTCGTATGTATTTGTACAGACATTCGATACATATTGGATACGAATGAATATGTATCTGATACGAATAGATACATATCTGATATGAACAAATACCTTGCCTGTCATTTCCTTGTAGAATTGCCGCTTTTGCAAAAGTCCCCATATGTAGGAAGTGCACAAAAAAACAAGCAAATGTTGACAGGGTCTTAAGTAAATCATGCCCTGATTAGAAATGAAAGGGGGACATTTATTTTATTTTTATTTTTTATTCATTTAAGAATTTATGTTTTACCACTGAGAGGTCCCAGGGTGGGTCAGAAAACTAAAAACAAGATAAGAAGAGTTGTTTTTTCTACCCTGCTTTCCTCATCCGTTTAAGGTGAGGCTGTGAGAGGTCAGAAGGAGAGCTGTGATTAGCCCAAGGTCATCCAGCTGGCTTCATGGAGGAGTGTGGAATCAAACCCGGTAACAAGTCTGGCTCTCTAACTGCAAGACCAAACTGGCTCACAATAAAATAAAATAAAATAATAAAATATTAAAGCATATTTAAAATATATTTACCTACCCACCCTTCCTGGAAGGGCAACACCCATAAGGAGATACACATCAAATACCTGAATGAGGAGGAATGTTTTAACTAGCAAACCTCAACAAGGAGGCTGTTCCAGAATAAGGGGGCTGCTGCAGAAAAGGCTCTCCTGTGTGTCTCTGCCCCCCACAGTGGTGGGATACTGTCAGCTTTGCCCTTATGAGTTAGTCAATCCTGCAGATAAATAATAAGAGTTTTGCAGCAGGAACAGAAACTGTTATGAAAGAAGGATGCAAAATGTTATATTGCAAAATACTAATATTCATCAGGCTAGTATTTGGGAGCCTTCCCAGAAATAAGAATGGAAATAAACAACAGAATATTTACTTATTTTGGAGCATGGCTTATGTTAAATCTGAATATATCTGTTCATTTCCTTCTGCCATTGTGGCTCTTTACAGAGAATTATCTCATTAAAGCTGGAGCTCTGATTGCAGCCCCTTTAATGCCACCTGGGAATCCTTGCATTTCTGAGAGCCACATTCCACAGGAACACATGATTCCTTGCAATGATTGTAGCTGGCATTTCTTCTCCCTTTGTTTCAAGAGTTCACTACTGGGACAGATGCTCCTTCCACAATTATTGCCAAAACAATGATCCTAGCACTTGTCCAGGTGAACAATTTAGTGGGAGCATGCTGATTAGCTAGTTTATTTTATTTCTGTTTGATAAACTTTTCCCTCTCTTTCTTCTCCCAAGGTGCTTTCAGAGACGTTTTCTGCACTTGCTGTATTTAATCCAGATTAGTGGATCCAGATTAGCTTGATCCACATCAACCACAGCAGGGGGCATCCACATTAAGGAGGCTGGATGAGAGATGCAGTGGGGATGCCTTAGAGCTGTTCCATATCAGTGGGTGTGAACTACCAGCATGTCAGTCAGGGCTATCTGCCTGCCATAATATTTCTATGTAAGATCTCTGCTATCTATGGGATTCTGTATATATGTATATAATTGCTGCCCGTTGTTTTGGTACTGACAGTTGACTCCCCCCTCTCTGCTGAGGTCAAGTGATACATTTATGTTTGAAGGTTTTGGCTCCAAATTAAATTGGTTTTGAAAAATAGTTATTGCTCATCAGTTAAGGGCCAAACCCTGCCCAGCTATGAAACATATAAATATGCTGGGCTTTCTGTTCCAAGTTGCTCCCAACAAGAAATGTCCTAACGCTGAGCTGAAATAAATATCTGTTTATCTTTTTTCAAGAGAGAGTCTCATGGTCATTCTTTGCCAGCCTGACAGAGCAACAACATCTCTGAAGCACCTATGTGATTAGCCCGTGTCCCTGTTGATCAAATGGTGCATCCACCTAGCAGATGTGAAGTGTCTTTGAAGGCAATGGGAAGGCACCATTGGCATCAACCTGGCTATTGTTCTGAAGGGACTGCAAGGACTGTGAATACTCCCATCACAGTTAATCGGGTCCACTACTAATCTGGATTACTGCACCGTGAGTACAGATCTGATCCAGATTAGCACTAGTCCTTTGCAGACCATGTGGACTACAATGCTCCTTGATCTGGATTATCAGGTAAATGCAGAAAGGCCAAAGATTGTAATCCCAATATGTGAGGAAAACACCTCTAAGGGAACTTGCTGACCTAGTGGGGCCCTTAGGTATGGACTCACTGGGCCTTTTCCCACTAGGTTTTAGAACCCTTCTAGGACCCCTTTAGGAACCTGGTTAGTACCTGTCCCCACCTGGACCCCATTGAAGGCCCCATCTGCAAGGTCCTGTCACCACGAAAGCAGGGTAAATCTGGATTTAATGGGTCCTTCGGGCCTTTTGCACATAACTCTCCCAATCCAGATTAAGAAAATCCAGACCTTTGGTATCTGGTCCTTGTGGAATCTGGTCCTTGAAGCTCCACATCATGATGAGGGCCCCATGTACCTGCACAGACCATCTAGCACCCGGTGGGAATTGGTGCTAAACAGGGCTGCCGCGCGGACACTGCAGCACCCATCTCAAGGCTCCCATTAGGCCCAATTAGGCCCGAACAGGAAGGTCCACTGGTGGTGCAGTGTGATTGGCCCATGTAGCTGTCAGTCATGGGCCACTTCCAGTTACATTGGGCAGCTTTGTAGCTGCCTATGCTTGTGTTCACCTCCACCCGTAGACCACTAAAAAGTATGTGCAGGCCTACGTACCGTGTGTATTGATGGGTGGAGGTGGAGCTGCCCCACTACTAATGGTGACCTCTAGGCCTTCCCCAGGACCCCACTGCCCCGGTATACATGCAGAAGCCTGCTTTGTGATCCACTTTTCATGGCAGAAGACTGGATTGAAGACACCATTAAAGGGATCTAGAGTTAATCCAGATTTAAGGGCCTGAAGACCCCATTAAATCCAGATTTTGATGGTGCTCGTGTGGACAACATGTTCAGAATGGGTCCTAATGGGGCCCTTAAGGGGTCATGTGTGTGGAAGGTATGTAACTGATCTGTACCAATTGCGTACCTATCGGGCTCCTAATGAGGTCCTTGTTGCATGTGCAAAAAGTGCCCTAGACACCTTGTGCAATTAGTAATGCACATATGCTGATCTATTTAACTGTGTGTTAAAAAGGGATGCATGAAGAAAAGGAGCAGACTACTTCCCCAGTGCAGAAGAGCATGACGGTCTTCTTTCACATACTGTATGACAAGCAAACCACAAGTGGTAAAGTTGCCTAAAGCAAAGGTGTGGGAGGCAGGTGTGATTCTGACTTTGCTTTCCCTTGCATTCCTTTTAGTTTTTTTAATTTTGTATTTAATGCTTTACAGCTAAACAAGAACTTGTCTATACCCAGCTAGTTTCTACCTCATGTCATCCCCCTCCCCCCCAGATTGGGGCACTGTTGTTCTAATGATGTAAAAATAATTTTTAAAGATTTGAAGGTATGCAGAAATTAGGTGGAAAATCTTCCTCCATACTGAATTGCCCGAGTCCTCAGGTTGTCATATGAGACTCCCATCTGGCCAAATCATGAAAACTGGATGTCAGTGAGGAACAGACCTTTTCTGCCACTGTGCCCATGACGTGATGCTCCCTGACTCCCAGACTACTTTGATATGTAGTAAAAGAAAGTCGTTCAAGAGTGCCCTAAAGACAGTACTGGGTGGCCCTTGTATTCTCATCCCAACCCTAATCTACCTTTTCTAGTCCAGAATCCTCATGGGACGGGGGAGAGGCAGAATGACATGGGAATAATCTCACCATTGTCTTCACTGTGAAATCAAGGCACCATCATAAGCACACTTCATTCTAAAGGCACTGAGTTACGGAGCTTACATCTTGTGGCTGACTGTAGATAATGTTTGGCATTTTGTCATATTCCACAGAAGAAGAAGAAGAAGAAGAGTTGGCTTTTCTACCCCGCTTTTCTCACCCTTTTAAGAGGACTCAAATTGGCTGACAAAGCTTCTCCCCACAACAGGACACCCTGTGAGGTAGGTAGGGCTGTGAGAGCTCAGAAGAGAACTGTGACTAGCCCAAGGTCACCCAGCTGGCTTCATGTGGGAGGGCAGAATCAAACCCAGTATTCCCAAATAAGAGTCCGGCTTCCTAACCATTAGACCAAACTGGCTCACTGTGTATAGATAGGTCATGGCACCTGCCTTTCATGCTCTTTTGGCTCTTTGGTGTCCTCACTTTCAGCCACCCATGGATGGTATTGGGTACTCCAGAGGATATCAGACACTGCTGAATATGACAAACCACCATCCAAGAACAACCTGTAGATATGTTTCAAGGTTATTTGTTGGATACCACCAAGTCATGGCCAACTCTTGGGTGTCTGTGTGGGCATTTCCACGCCGTTCTCTTGGCGGAAATACAGAACTGATTTGTCATTGCCTACTTCTGGAAGAGTCTGGAGATCAAACCATCAACCTCTGCCTTCCAGGCAGTTTGTTCCACCACTGAGCTACAGCCACTTGGCTTTTTAGCTACTTCTCTTAATCTTATAGTGTAATCATGGAAAAATTCCTTGACAGATTGCAAAAGTTCCTTAAACCGCAGTGCTCTATCAAACACCTTGACCTTTTTCAGAAAACAGGTTTCAGAATCTTGAAAGTGAAATCCTACTCCAGCAGCAAACCTTTGGGAAATCTTCCTCTACCCCTTCTCTGAAATTACAATATAACCCTGCTCAGCAAGGGAGCCATAACAGAAAATAGTTAGCTTGGCTTCACTCTCAGCTGGAAAATGCTGGCAGGTTAAATTCTGTCCCTTGTGTCTGTGGACAGATAGAGTCAGGATGTAAAAAAGGAACTTAAGCACCACCTCCCTCATACTTCCTGAATAAATACATGAACAGCTCACTGTAATGGATATTGCAATTCTTCCATATTCTGTGCTACTGTGTAATTCACTGTGGGAAATCTAAGGATGTACACTGAGATAATTTCACAGTGAAATTATTTCTGAAGCTAGCTTTCTGGAAATCTTTGAACACCCAATTCTATTATTAGAATATTATTACATGGGGATTTTAGAGGAAAGAACATGGTCTGATTGGGACTGGCATGGCCTTTAACCCAACAAATCAGCAGCATTTGGTTGTTTTGAACTTTTGCTTTTCTAAAAAATTCTGTCACCTAATTCTAATTAAGCTGCTAAGGGAAGGTAATAATTATTATTCCTATTTACCATAAAACAGGTAAAATGTGGGAAAGTGCGATCTACTTGTGTTTTTTTTAAAAAATTTATAAATTTTAGGGTGTTTTTCCACTGTCACTAGAAGTACCCATTAAGTACCCATACGTAAAAGAATTATATCTATATTTTATAGATATTTTATAGATATTTTAGCCTTATAATTTTTATATATAAGGCTAAATATAATTTTTATCCCAGACAGAGAACTGCAATACAGGTTTTAAATTGAGGATCCTGTCATGATTACTGAGGAAAGCTTCACCCTTACCTTGAGGGCTTCCTTTAACTCCCCCAAACCTTCTCTCACGCGCCCCTGCTGCCCTGTTTATCATATAATGGCAAAAGTAGTTACCTTATCTTCTTTGACAAGTAAACAGCACTGAAGCAAGGAAACTGAAAGAACTGTCAAGGTTTGGGGAAAGATAATACTTCTGTGCAGCCTCCCTCAAGTACATTTAAGTTGTACTGCATTCAACTTTTCCACAGCTAAGATAGCATGACAAATAACTTCTAGACATGTCTTTCTGACAGTTGGAATGACCTGAGGGAAAGAAGTAATTGCTCTCAAAATTACAAATGTGCCTGTGGGCCCAGAAATGTTGGTGAGCCCTGTTCTAGACACAATGAATAGGTTCTGTAAGGAGATGTGAAAGGTACTACCGTGAGCTACAGAGGACTGGCCTAAATATTTTACTGTCTGCCTTGAAGATAAAAATCCTGTTCCTCTTCCCAAGCCAAAGTAGAATGGCGTGTAAGGTGGAAGCCTTCCTCCCCACCCTTGCAATAATATAATAGCAATAATACATGAAATAGCTAATGATTTTGGTTTCCTTTCATGGCCTTCCAACTTGGCAGTCTGAGGTGGCCATCTATGTCTTTCCAATAATAGTGTCTAGTCTACCATTTTTCTAAAAAACATTCTCTAGTGGCAGCTTCCGGATTTGGACAATCAGAATAGAAAGGCAGTTCACACAAAGTGTGATTTGATCCACTGAGAGTCAAATCACAGGGATTAGGGCTGTGCACGAATATTCAAAGACATCTGAAATTCAATTGAATTTGTCCAAATCTCAACATTCGAGTTTGAATAGAATGCCCATAAATTCGAATTTAAACATTCAAATGAATGTTAATTTTTTTAGCTGTGTTAATTTTTTTCTATGAAGCTGATGGGTAGCAGAGCCGGATCAGACAGGCGCAAGCATTTCTTCACCCAGAGGGTCATTGGTTTATGGAATTTGCTGCCAGAAGAGGTGGTAACTGCCAGCAGCCTAGATGGCTTTAAGGAAGGGTTAGATAAATTTATGGATGACAGATGTATTAATGGCTACTAGAATGGATGCCTAAGAACATCTTTCAGGCTGGGGAGACAAGCAGGATGCCATTTAAGGCCATTTGCTGAGAGCAGGAGGTTTGCTTGAGATGCCTATGGGCAATTGGTGTGTCACTGTCTATAACAGGATGCTGGACTAGATGGGCTGTGGCCTGATCCAGCAGGGCTCCTCTTATGTTCTTATGTATAGTTCTTAGTAAGATAATTTTGTAAAACCCACAGAGCACATTATATTCTTGTATAAGCTAAGATGAAGCTGAAGGAAGTGTATCCCCTGATCTGAACAATAGTTAAATGCCCAAATGAATCCTGCAACAAAATCTCTTTAGACTTATCTTTCCTTATCTATGACTGACCAAACACGGAAGAAACCATTGGCAGGAAGAACAAATAGATCTTTTCTTCTATGCAGCATTGCTTAATCATTTCGTTCCTCATTAGCTTCCTGTATGTTTAGTTCTTCAAGCGTTTCAAGGATTTTCTGCAACCCTCTGTTTGCCCTCATAAATTACACTCCTATCTTCTTTGCAGTTTTGAAAAGCATATCACCAGCTTGCCTCCGAGAGAATATTTCACAGAAATGAACTGTATTCTGTTAGCATTAAATCATACATGTTCTCGGTTTGCTGGATTCTCCCTCTGCTTCAGTGGACCCATCTGGAATAGGTACCATATGTCACTCGCTGTGTTGGGATCCTTCAGGGGGATCCATTTGAGACCTAACTAAGGCATAATTAGGCTAAGGAACATTTGTTTCCCCAGCTGTCCTACTTTGATTTTTTTTTCTTGACTGTTTTGTTGATTTGAATTAAGCATGCCTTAGATGCTTCAGCTTAATGAGCATGGAAATGGAATTGTTTTAATGTTAGGTCCACCTTGCTGACCAAATGTGCTGATCCCTAACTGTAATTTCCTAAGGAGGACTCCAGCAAAATTCAGCCTTGCCTTAGGTTACACCTGATGTTTACGAGCTCAAGGGAACAGTTATGTAACTAAATCTATAACAGGGATATGTAGGAGACACGCTGCATAGAAAGTGTGGCTACAGAGCTCCTAAAGGCAAATGAATGACATGCAAAAACACAAATAAAGAAGGCCAAATCTAACACCACTACTGTGGAAATGAGACAAGAACGATACCTCCAAACACCATGCTTACCATAATAGCTATTCTAAAGAGGTCAACCAGGTTCTACAAAGTGCCATGGTCCTGAGCATGACTCAGGTCTCTTTGTGTCTTGAAACAGAGGCCTCAGCATCATCTAAAAGGGGGGTTGGGGGTTGCCGCTTATAGACATTTTAATAAATATTTGCTTTCCCTAGTCATACTGCTCAGGTGATCCACCCACCTAATTTGGATCAAATAATCAATTGGCTATTTTGATGCCCTCAGAGTGCTCAAATCCTGGGATGCCATGACCTCCCCCCATATTAACGTGAAAGAGGAAATGTGTGGTAGTTTCTTGTGGGAAGATGTATGAATACCCCACCCTTGGGGCAACCCTCAATTATCTTGGGAGCAGTTATTTTTTTATTTTTTATTATTTTTTTATTTTTATTTTTTTAAAAAAATAATAAATAAATAAATAAATAAATAAATAAATAAATAAATAAATAAATAAATAAATAAATAAATAAATAAAATTATCTTGGGAGCAGCTGTCACGGCTGCATAAACACTCCTGTGCGTTATATTCTTTTCCTTCTACATTTGCAATTTTAGTGCTCATTCAAACAGTTTAGAGAGATCCTCATGGGTCCTCACAAATTTTGTCATTAGCAGATTGTCATTAGCAGAAGACTTACTGTTCCCTTCTAATTCCGAGTAGTTTATGAACAAGTAAATAAACACCAGGTCCATTACAGATACTATGAGAAGCTGCCATGTCCTGTCAATTTATTCCCATTTTCTATTTTCAGCATTTTAACTAGTTACTCTTCTAGTTACTGCATTTTTACCTTTTTATCTTCTGTCTCTAGAGCCACACCTACTACCTATGAGCAGCAAAATTCATAATGTAATACCAATTGCTGTACATTTCCCTGTTGACCAGGGAAACACAAAACATCTGGAACATTTTTGGGTTGCATTAAACTGTCAATATAGGAAAACATTACACTATTGCCAGACAATGATGTTGTTTTGTATTTGTACTTTTTAAAAATTCCTGCAGCCAAACCGTATGTGGTATTAGCCTGATTTCCTTGGAGAGTGTTCTGACAAAGCTTCCATTCTTCTCCCCACAACAGAATACCCTGTGAGGTAGGTGGAGCTGTGAGAGCTCAGAAGAGAGCTGTGCTTAGCCAAGGTCACCCAGTTGGCTTTGTGGGGGAGGGTGGAATCGAACCCGGTATTCCCAGATAGGAGTCCAGCTCCCTAACCACTAGACCAAACTGACCACTAGACCAAAAGCTACAGTTTCACATACCAGGAGTACAAAGTCCAGTGCAAAGCCTCAAGCAAGCAAGACAATTTTCCATTATACATGGGACATTTCTGCACTTACCTTTAAGTGGTCTGGATCAGAGTGTAGGCATAGGTCCCTCATTTTTATGTTGTACCCACATAATAGATTTTGGATAATCCTGGAATGTTCTTAGGTCTCAGGAGCCAAACATATTCATTCCCATCAGGCCTAGTGGGCATCTCATGAGTTCAAAATCTGCCCTTGGATATCATACTAAGTGTAGTGAATGATCAAAGATAGGGGTGGAGGAGGAAGTGAACAACTAGGAGCATTGTACAGAAAAGGACACAGTCTTTTACTACTGCACATCAGATCAAACACAAGAAAATTCGTATTTGTTTGAATAGATCCCCTTCGAATGTGGTAGGATTTGTACTTGATACGAATATTCAATCCCATATGAATCCCATATGGATGCATACAAATAGCACATAAATCCCATACAAATTAGGGATGTGCTGGAATGTGTGTTTTTTTAAATTCAAATTCAAGTTGAATCAAATTTCTAAACATTCTATTCAATTCAGATGTTTAGAATCCAAATGCAACAAAATCTGATTCAAATTGAATACATTCAAAACTTTTTGTTCAAATGTTAGATATGAATTTCAAGGTACGAATGCCAACAACATTCGTATTTGAAGATGCAAATGTTGACAACATTCGTGTATGTTATATATATCTGTACATGTTTCGTACGCATCCCATTTTCATCCTGTATTATAAGCACAAATGCGTACAGATACATATGAGATCTGTACTTTCAAATTATTCAAATCATTTGAACGAAAGTTTTGGAACATTTGAAACTTGTTTGAATGTTTAAATTTGACTGTGAACACATTTTATTCAAATTCTAATGTCCACATTCAATCAAATTCAATTGAATTTTGAATGTTTAGAACATTTGTGCACATTCTTAATACAAATCCCATATGAAAATCCCATAGGAATCCCATACAAAACGCCATACGAAGCTTCATACAAACATATCAAAACATTCTATTCGAATTTGAACATCAATCTTTGAATATGCCAACATTTGATTTGAATTTGGATGTCCAAATTCAGCCAAATTCATATGGATTTTGAATGTTACAAATATTGGTTCATATCCCTACTGCACAATGATCTGAAGCATGCTTTTGATGTCATCAAAGCCTAATGCCAAGTCATTATCTAGCTCAGTGGTTCTCAACCTGTGGGTCGCGACCCTTTGGGGGGTCAATCTACTCTTTCCCAGAGGTCATTATGAAGTAGCAATGAAAATAATTTTATGGTTGGGGTTAGGGTTAGGCTGGGGGGTCACCACAACATGAGGAACTATATTAAAGGGTTGCAGATTTAGGAAGGTTGAGAACCACTGATCTAGCTTCTCCTCTCATGCTGGGACTATGGGACAGAAAATACAGTGCAATTGCAACCGTCAACTTTCCTTTGCCCAAACCAGAACCTGCTTGCTTCCAATGCAAGCAAGTTGAAGCAAGTGAGGTTTTCAATCACTATTTCCGCCCTTGCCTTCCTCACCCCTCAAGCTGTCCTTACAAACCTAAGGGAGCACACATTTTTATTAAGTCTGCACCATTCAGAAAAGAGAGGTTTATTGCTTTGCGCTTCGGCCATAGTTAGGATCGAAGAAAAAGAATTCACATCCTGTACAGCTATAAAGCTGAGGGAGGAAAAGGTTATTTAAAACCCACTGATCAGATCTTTCTGGCTGTGCTAGTAATGAGTTGATTGCAATATGTACCTTTGAGACACTTTTATTGGTTTTAAGGGCAGCTAAATATAACCAGCGTTGCACGTATACAACTTCTTTAATTGTAGGTGAGCTTTTACTTTTTTTACTTTATCATTTTATATAAAGAATCACAGTGATAATAAACCAATTACTTGCTGATAGCTCTTATCACTAATGTACTAATTATTTCATCTGTCAATATCTTTAAGGCTATTCATGCTATGCTATGTCTCTTCTCATTTATTGCTCTTGGTTGTTTTGGTTAATAAGTTAATGCCTGAACAATGGGTGTTTTTTCACTGTCACTAGAAATACCCATTAAGTACTCATTAATGGGTACTAAATGTCATTAATGTACTCATTAATGGGCATTTAATGGGTACTTCTAGTGACAGTGGAAAAACACCCAATATAAAGAGCTCCCAATGTTATTTTTATGGCATCCAACTGCACTTGCTGTTAACCAACACATTTCTTAGCATCTCAAAATAGGGATCTGCACAAATATTTATAACATTT
Source organism: Aspidoscelis tigris stejnegeri (assembly GCA_023333525.1). Lineage (NCBI taxonomy): Eukaryota > Metazoa > Chordata > Lepidosauria > Squamata > Teiidae > Aspidoscelis > Aspidoscelis tigris. Next base: position 75,550,801 of record JALMGA010000005.1, on the reverse strand, counting down.
GAAATTGAACATTCGAATTTGAATTGAATGTTTCAGTACATTTGTGTGGAGCTTTGTATGGGATTCGTATGCATTCGTATGGGATTCATTTGGGACTGAACATTCGTATCAGATTCGAATCCCACTACATTCAAAGAGGATCTATTTGAACAAATACTAATTTCCTTGTATTTGATTCAATACAAATCGAATACAAAAAGTACATTGAGGTACACCTCTGTCTCAAAAGCATTTCAGAGGTGGGACTGGCTAGGTTTTGGCTGCCTCCACATGCATTTTAAAAACAGCTGAAAATCAGATATGGTAACATGTGGCCAATAGGGCTATTTCTGGATGGTGTGTGTTATCACACACTGTACAGGGCAGATCCTAAGACCAGAGTAAGTGATCTGGCCCCAGATCAGGACAGGCACCAAGGACTGTCTACATTATAGTAGCTCCTCTTGGCCCTACTTTGGAGGCTGGGAACAACAGACAATGCATTTCCACAGCTTATTAAAAGTGGTTTGGCTTTGGTATGAGGACACTAACATCAGACACAACTACCTTCACTGTATTCCCATGGATGACCATCCATTTGGATGTCTAGGTACATCCTCCATGCTGGGGAGACAGGCAGGATGCCTCCAAAAGCCATTTGCTGGGATTCAGGAGCAGGTGAAGCATTTGCCCTTATCCTCTGCTTGAGATGCCCACAAACAATTGGTGGACCACTGTGTGGGACAGGTTGCTGGACTAGATGGGCTGTGGTCTGAACCAGCAGGGCTCCTCTTATTTGTATGTGGCTTTCATGAAGCACATGACTAAATTCTGGGGTCGAAATGATTTCCTATACTAATTTACAAACACATTCCTACACCAAGCCTCTACTGTGAAATGTCGATTGCAATTAGCTGAATTTCAGAGGGGAGCCTGAACTAAGGAGGTATGCACAAATAATTACAGTGCAGAGATCTCTGAATAAACACCGAGTTTTTGATCAGGTATTTCAGCAGGCTGTGGTATTAAAAACTAGCATATTTCTGGCTGGAAAGTTCTGATGTTGCACTGATTTAATTAAAGGTTTGCTTTTAAGAAGTTAGACTAGCTGGCAATTGCTCAGAAGAAACTGGAGAGTAAACTCAGCCACTCCATGGAGGGAAGCCTGTGAAGGGTAATTTTTTAGCACTTAATTAGTGAAACAGTACAGTTATTAGTGCACAAAGCCAAAGAAGTAGGGGCCATTCTCTGAAAACAGCTCTAAGAGGGCCTCTTTTATGTACATTATAGACTGGAACTTTTGCAATTAGGTAATGGAAATCTGTAGTCACCAACATGACTGTGCCACCCTGATGTTTGAGGTGAGGCTTCATAAAGCAGAGCCAAAAGCATGGCTTGGTATTCTCACATATTGACTTGAAGCTTCTGACCTGAAGCATAAGTTACATTGATTTTTTAAATCTAATTTCCAATCTTCTTGGCTTAAAGAAAGAACTAAAAAACTACTCACATTGGCCTCTTGGTGGACCATCAATATTTTCAGAGATATCAAGGGGAAAGTGATTCTCCAAGTATGGATTTTTTTACGTTGAAAATCAGAATGATTCAAGATCTCTATTTACCTTTTATGGGACACTAAGAGATTAATAGAAAGCCACCCGAGCTGACTACCTTTATTCTGTCACCTATTACAAACATCCTTGGACTTTTATTATAGAGTGTCTTCATGCACTGCCCTCAGCACAGTTAGATGGCCAATACTACCAGCTCCACCACTCTCAGTGTCTTTATCCCTGTGGATTTGGTGAAGCTGAAAATGTCTCCCACATTCTTCAGTACTGACAGCTCTATCAAGACCTATGTCATGAATTTATTTTCCCCATCCTTTTATTTATTTACATTTCTATCCCGCCCCATACCCGAAGGTCTCTGGGTGGGTAACAACAGATTAACACAGATTAACACAGGATACAAATTAAAACAGATAATATATTTATCCGGGGTGCCCAGATAATATATTTATCAGACTTCTTTTGAGAGGCAAAGTTATGTTGATTTCTTTGCAGACCGGCAAAATTTTGGATATGAATTTGAACATTTGACTTCAAATAGAATATTGGCACATTCAAAGACTGACATTTGAATTTGAATTGAATGTTCCTATAAATTCGTACAAAACTTCATTACTGATTTGTATGGGATTCGTATCTAACTTTCCAACTGAATTCGAATCCTACCAGATTCAAAGGAATTGATTCAAATTAATACAAATTTTCTTTTTTGCTTTTTTTCTTATTTATTTTAACTTAAACATCACACAACAAGAACAAGAACAAACATTATGAGCAATTAACAAATGTCTGAGGGGCAATAATTGAAAGCAGATCAAAAGTAGTGCTAAAACCAATAAAATTATGGTTAAAGCATTAATTGTAGAAGAATGAATACAAATTTTCTTGCATTCGCTTCAATACAAATTGAATAATAATAAAAAATTCATGCCCATCCCTAGCTCCAAGTGACCCATTGGTATGGTGATGAACATAGATGTGAAAAGAGTAACCTCTTCAGGTAGTTCCTTCCCTCCTTATCCTGCATTCTCAAGCCTTTATATTTATTCCTTTGGGCTTTTTAGCTTTTTAAAGAGATTAACCCACTGAATACGTGCCAAGATTTAGTGTTGGGAAGGAAGATAAGTGGAAATAGGCAAGAAGAAACATGCACGTTCATCACTTGGCCTTCAGAATTACAAGACTGAAAAGTGATTAAAATTAGAAGTGACTGAGGCTCTTTTATCTACTCTGCCTACTGCAAACAGGTATGCTTTGCTAGCAGATGACACTGAAGTCCACAATTTGAATGAGAGTAAAGTCTCATTAAAGCTGTCTACGGAAGGAAATGGTAAGGGTTCGAACATCACTCTATTCGACCTGCTCTCACAGCAAGTATTTCTATCGTATGATGTTTTAACAACCATCTTTGAGAGACTTTGAATAATTTAACTAAGGATATGGAAGAAATTAAGCACTGCCTTAGCACATTTTCAGACAGGCAAGAGCAGAAACAGAATATGACCCCTATAAGTCTGGCAGTCCAAACTGATAAATGGCAAGCCATAAAGGTAGCTACAATAACAAACAGTTCTCAGAAGTGAATGGATATTAGACCAGGTGCAATCTCCCTTCAATTAAAGATTTGCCAGCTTGTGTTCTGTACCGAACTGGAAAATGAACAGGAATTGTTGGGATAGCAAGAAGAAAGTGTTATGCACTTGAAGTCAATTACTTAGGAGAGCTATTAAGGAGAAAGATGTAGAATCCTTATTTTGGTGGCCACACAATAACTTCTACAAAAGACTGGTTAACTACTCTTTCTATCACCCCGTGATACCTCAGATGACTCTAGGATTAAGCAAGTCTTTAGGCATCAGATATGGAATTACAATAAGTAGAACATTTAAAGAGACTAACCAGCAACCCCTACCGAAGGGAAAGTTAATTATGAATAAGCCAACCTGCATCAAGGCTAGCTTTCTTATTCAGGGCCCATCCTTTTCTGAAGACAAATCTTTAGGAGGCAAGACACCATCTTTCAAAATCTCACCTAAACCTTCAAGAAGCCTCTAAAGGGACCTCCTAACGCAACTTCAAATACAACAAAAGAAGGACTTGCAGAGATTATAGGGATGAATGTTACTTGCAAGTTGAAGAAATTCCCCTTTCTTCTCCCTTAGTAACAGCTGACATTTTGGTCAACATTGAGTTGTTTGACCATCTCCAGCTAAATGCTAGCAAACATGAGTTTAAATAAATCTACACAAAGGAAAATTGACTCTTATTTTCAACATTGAATTGAATGTGGGAGAACTCGGCTTTGAATCTGGGGGGCTTTGTATTTGTGCACGAATATTCAAATGAATATTTGTGCATGAAATGAAGTGAAAGTGCCCCCTTTCTGCCCCCTTACCTGTCCTTACTGCTTACCACTGTGTGTGCCCCCTTACTGCTGTGCGTGGCTTCATGTTAGGCACTTTCTGGTCTGCTGGAAATGCCTTTTTGACCTCTGGGGAGTGCCAAAATAGGCCCGGGGACACCACTGCAGCCCCCTGAAAGGTAAGGGGGAACATCAGGGGAGGCAGGAGGCCACAGTGGGGTCCCTGGGGCCTATTTTGGTGCTCCCGAGGGCCAAAGAGACTCTTTCAGTTCTGCGTACACAGAATTTTGGTTACATTCAAATTTTAAAGATGTGAATTGAATTTTCAGATATTCAATTTGAATTGAATCCTGATTATTTCATTCGTGCACACCCCTACATAGTATCCTAACTTGACATATAAGCTGATGCAGACTGAGTCATCAAAGACCTCAGAAGTCAGAAGAAATTCAGGAGAAGAGATTTAACAAATAATTTTGTGCCTTGTAACTGAACTATAATATATTCATAAGATTATTTGGAGAGAGCTTTGATGGTTAAGATGGTAAAACTAATCAACAGGAAAGTGCTTGCCCCCAAATACTTGCCCCCAAATTCTAAGCAAGAGGTTTAACTTTGTCTCTAAGGTCAGATTCTAGTGTTTATTTTTAACAGCATTGAAGAGAGCTTTCTCTTTTTCCTTCTGAATGAGAGCTTGTTCATACCTACTGAGACTCACAGCTGCACCATAGCCCAAAATTGAAGCTTTGAAATTTTCCACAAATTGCTGCCAAACCTTCTGCAAACTGTGTCTGTGTGGAGGTATCACAAACTGCCATGTTCCATAATGTATAAGATAGGTGTGGTGTGCACAAACTACACACAGAGGTGCCAACACAAGCATCTTTTCCACCAAATTTGTGCAGCACAGCATGTTTCTCACATCTGCCGTCTGCCCGCTTGCACATTTTGTTCATTTGTGGGTGGGAAAATAGGGTCTCAGTTTTTGTACCATGTTCTGGTATTGGGTGGGTGCACATTCTTGTTTTTATTTTTATTTAGGAGCATGATTCTGGTTGGGATTGGCAGGTAGGGATGTGAACGAATATTTGTAACATTAGAAATTCGGCCAAGTTTGGACATTTGAATCCTAATCGGATGATGGCACATCCAAAATTGACATTCAAATTCAAATCAAATGTTTGATACATTCGCATGAAGCTCCATATGGGATTCGTATGCTATTTTTATGCATTTATGTGGGATCCTTATGCTCTTTGAATGCATGCATTCGTATGGGATTCGTATGGGACTGAACATTCGTATTGAATACAAATCCTACTGCATCGAAGGGGATCTATTTGAATGAATACAAATTTTCTTGCATCCAGTTCAATATGAATCAAATACAAAAAGAAACCACATTCGTGCACAACCCTATTGAGAGGCATTTTCAGGAACCTAACATTTTGCAAATGCCACATGTACAGAAACTGTGCTTGTATGGATGGGTGCTGAGCCTCCAGATTGCAATGCATTGGGTCTCATAACGTCAAGAGGTGGTATTTCATTTGAAACGCCATACCAAATATATATATATATATAAAATAAAAATAAAAATCCTAGCGTGCGAAAAGTGAATGCAGTAATTTGCTTTCAGTCTCTCTTGGATTTCCTTTATCACCACTTTCCTTGCTATTATTTTCCAAAGAATGTCAGGCCTTACTCATCAGCACTGCTGCCTTGCCTGAACAATGGACCCATTTTTGCCTCTGACTTATTCTGAGTCAGAGCAAACACATTGTTTTGATACAAAGGGCGATGGTCTAAATGTAACATTAACAATGGTTATCAAGCAGAATGATAAACATCTATTACAGCAGAGGCACTTTTAATGAGTAAAGTTGCCTACTGTTCATTAACCCCCAATAAAAAGAAAATTCACTGGAAAAACAAGGAAAAACAAAACTGCTGGAAAGAATGAGACAAGAGGTATTTAAACTGATCCATGTAGGGGTCCAGTGACCTCCCTTTTGCATGGTGAACTGGTTTAAGAGAGGCCATGCCCACTGCTAGCGTGCTCCATCTGTACTTGACACATAGCCTGGGATAGGTGGCCAAAATGGCCACCCGGTGTTTCTGCACGTGCAGAAATACATTAATACATTCATTTTTTTCTCTATTTGTGTGAATTTGGTCATTCAAATATTTAATTTGAATTGAATCAAATGTCGAAAATTGCACACCCCTACCCAACAAGCTCCAGCCGGTATACATATACAGTATATATTGGCTTGAATGTCTCTCAAGATGACCTCCTTGCATGGCTAGAGCCATCTGGGGCCAATTTGCACTTCGGCCCGTAGTCAGCAACATCTGAGCAGGTGCATCTGCACTCGCAGGAAGTGTTTACAGCATAGAAATGCCCCTTGCCTGTCCAGAATATTGCCTAATTGCTGACAAAATTGTGCTCCACAACCTTACCAACCCTTACAATTCACACCTCTGCTGGCTGGAGAGGTCATTGGAGCTGCCACGCAAGTGTGCTGGCAGCTCCCATGGCCTTCTGACATGACTGGAACTGCGCAGAGTATCAGTGTTGTCATACTGATGCCACTGACGCCTGCACAGTGACAGAGGGCGCCACACACAAGATGGCGGCATCCAGAAGAGGACCAGCCAGTTATCAAACTGAGGTGTTTGTGTGTGGGGCTGACTAGTGATCACAAGTGAGCTAGTCAAAGTTGGTTGATTGCACTCCTTTCCCGTCCATGGGATAGGAAGGGAAGTGCAAAAATACACCTGGTTTAACAGATATCCATATTTTCTTGACTTGCCCTTCAGGGTGTTCTGTTGTGGGGAGAAGAACAGAAGGTTTGTCAGCCACTTTGAGTCCCTTTAAATGGGTGAGAAAAGCGGGTAGAAAAGCCAACTCTTCTTCTTCTTCTTCTTCTTCTTCTTCTTCTTGGACCATTATCTAGGCTGTTCTGTCAATTTCTAATTCGTCCTTCATTTCCAGAAGAACAGATACAGAAAATATGAAAAAGGTGTGATATTTGTGTGGAATGTTAAACCACCAGTGTCTGGCAGTGCATAATGAATTAGGTGCACACATTACTATAATATTTTTAGCCAAGATGCATCATAGGTTCAGATTTGATGTAGATAATTAAGCTCAGTTCTTTTAAATGTGCTTATAACTTCTGGGGATATATATTTTTTTCCCCTGGGCTTTAATGAGCATCTAACAACACCCAAAAACAAAACATAAAACCTTGACACATTTTGTATGTTAGAAGATGCACGTTGAATGGTTAGATGCTTGATATTTGGAAGAACCATATGCTTTTTTTCCTTTACATTTTAAGCTGTCTTACAACCTCCCAGAAAGAGAATATTGCATCCAAAAGAGCAAGATTTATTGACAAAGATTTAGGAAAACTGAGACAAATGGAGAACTTATTTAGCTATTAGGAAAGAAATGAAATGAGATTAAAGGCTCAGTTCTGTGGCCTGCTGTTAGAATGTGAATGTTTTGAAGCAAGCTAAGTGAGTCAGTTACGCATTAGCATTGTGCTGATACAATAAACCACCCCATGGTACCACATGGTGCAATAGTGTGGTTTAAAGCTTCTGCACTACCAATTGCCATCGGCAGCTACCCTACAGTGTCATTACACAAAAGTTTCACATGGCACAGATTTCATGGAAAGGAGATAAATGGGCAGCTGGTTTACAGAGCCCTTTCAAAAATTCCACTGATCACCAGGCTATGATTATAAGCATCTAGCAGTATTGTGTTTCAACAGAACTACAATTTTTATTTATATATATATATTTCTAAATAAAGTGTGTGTGTAATTCATCTTCTTAACTAGGGAAGCTGGTCAGAGTGAGAAGTCTTCCTTCCTGAGGAAGGCAAAGGTTGAGTCAAGATAGGGGGACTATAGTGTCATTGTTGTGCCACCATGTTGGGGTGGCCACATGTATCTGTGGCAACCTCACCATAGCCCCACTACATGTCCTGTAAAAAATGCTAGAACCCTGGCATTGGCTGCCAATTTTCCAGCAATCCCATTTTTTTCTCACCTTGAGGACAGAGTGGCCACCATAGCTCTATCCACCATATCTGTATGGAGGCCAAAACAGACAGCTGTGCATACACATTGGTGGGACACTCACTTCGGGGTATTTAGCACTAGCTGAATACCCTGATGGTATCTTCAAATACAAATCAAAAATTCATTTGAATAGATTCAAATGTATTTGATTTGAATAGAATTGGAACATTTGAATTGATTTGAATTTTCAAATATTTGATTCGAATCGAATCCTGAACATTGCATTTGTGCACAGCCCTACAAGACAGTGGAGTTTTGAAGGCTTGCTTGACTTTCTGACCAAACGAGTGCATAAGGAGAGGACATGACACCTGGAAACTGAATATGACCTCAAAATTCATGACACCAAAATCTTACTGATGATCAATAGTTCAGAGTCCGGACAATGTTTAGAGGAAGGTCTCCTGGAAAACTTTCCATAGAGAAAATAGGATACAGATTCTATAGAGGCCCCCAGATGAGGCTAAAACATTTGCTTCTCCTGGGACTGTATTGGAAATGATGGCACATGCAATTGTCCCTGTTTATCAGGGGGATGTAGCCTTTTCTCTCCTTTTTTAAAGACACTTTTATTGTTTGAATATGTTTATATATGGTTTTAAATATTGTAACCCACCCTGAGACCTCCAGATATAGGGTGGGATGCAATGCAATGCAATGCAATGCAATGCAATGCAATGCATCAATCAATCAATCAATCAATCAATCAATATCAATCAATCTTCTGTAATATTGCTATTATGCGAAATCCAGCAACAGCACTCCTTTTGTTATCATTGCTTTTGCAGCTAACCAGAAACCAGCAAAGTTTGTGGGTGGAAAAAAGACAAAGGGAAGAGTGGGCAGCCATTTATCTGGCTTCCGGTCAGCTGAAAGAGTAATGATAACAAAAGGACCCAGCAGACACTGGTGAAAACCTATGATTCTCTCCCATACAGGGATGCCAAGATGTGATCGCAGGATTTTGTTTAGATCCTACCATTGCCTCTTGCCGTCTGGAAGCACCTTATAACTTTTAAAGCTGCATAAAAGAGAGAATTTCATCAAGTATAGCTTGTAATGTAAAGAAATGTGTTTCCTCTCCTGTACAACTATTAAAAACACAGGAGTCCTGTCCGTTTTTACATATGGCAACCCTATAGCCATAAGAGCCTTAACATAGAAAACCAATTTATATTAATTTCTGATGACTTTAAAAAGCACATGTCCTAACAAAGTTTCTAAGTGGTGTATATGTACTTTTTGGTACTTCTTTCCCACAATTTCCTAGGGGAAAAGGCCACCTGAACAGCTTGTTACTAGAAGATTTATAATGAACTTTTCTAATATAAGTTGGAGGTGGCATGCCAAGAGGTGTGATGGTTCAGCCAGTAAAACCTCTTTTCCACATGCATCAGTGCAGCCTGGTCACACCATGGTCTGAAGGGACATGGTTCAGCTAGCTTGAAGGGATTTAGCAGGTCTGGTTGAGGTCAGTGTTTACATGAGAAAAAACTTGCTCACTGCTTTGCTGGCTCTTTCATAAGATAAGTAAATAACCTGGAGTATAAAAAAATAATAGTGGATAGTACAGTGCAATACAGTGTAATGACTAGTTCTAAGTAGGGATGCAGATGATATTTTTTTTTTGCATTTGAATGCAAGAAAATATGTATTTATTTGAATAGATCCCCTTCAAATGGGATAAGATTTGTATTCAATACGAATGTTCAATACCAAATCAATCCCATACAAATCCCATGCAAATTACACGAACAGCAGATGAATATCATACAAATCCCATACAAAGCTTCATACGAACGTATCAAAACATTCTATTCTAATTCAAATGTCTGAAATCATACAAATTCATACAAATTATGAATGTTACAAATATTTGTGCACATCCCTAGTTCTAAGATTTTTGAAATCTTGTGCATTGGCTTCAATTGCTGATTGAGTCATATTCATAGCAACATACGAAATGCCCCCTGGATCAGACCCTTAGCCCATTTAGTTCAGCAAGCTTCTTTCGCAGTGGCCAGCCAGCTGAACATGAAGCCCATCTGCAGGACAGGAACACACAGCTAGCTAAGCTTGCAATTTCTCAGCAGCTGGCCTTCGGAGTCGCACCATGTTCCGCTGCCATCAGATCTCATAGACATGGATAGACCTGATTTCCATGACTTGGTCGAGACGTGATTTGAAACTATCTGTTACCCAACAGTGTATCTCATGGGAGTGAATGTCAAAGTCTGACTATATGTTGTGTAAAAAAGTATTTCCTTTGTCTGTCCTGATCAGTCCTGGACTTTAGCTTCAGTGGTTAACCTCTAGTTCTAGTATTTTTGAACAGTGAACAAAACTTCTTCCCAAACCCTTTGTCCAGTCCATGTCCTCCCTATGCATAACTTCTGTCTTGTCTCCTCTTACCTGTCTCCTCTTAGATGTCCTCCTTTGAACCTTCTCTTATCCACCACCCCCAATGAGTTATGAGGGAGCAGCTACCCCCTCATGGTACATTAATGACACATTAATGGTACTGCGCAAGTGGCACTGCCATGAGTTTGCATCGAAGAACAGAGAAAATGAACAAATTGCTCAGAAGTCTGTCAGCATTGGCAGACCATTTAAGCAATGAAATTTTCCATCTTGCAGAAAGAATGGTTTTGGAAGATATAAGTGAAACATGGTGGATAAGTGAGAATCAGTGCAGCTTCCTGGCTACAGACTTAATACGAAAGGCAGAATAGGGCATAGTAGTGTTGCATGGTATGCAAAAAAGAACATCAAATCAGGAGCTTTACAGCTGCCATGCCACTGCTCTTTGAGTAGACCTACTATGGCTTGTTGGGTGGCTGATATAGTTTTTGAGCACGGAAAATAACCCAAGGGGGCTTTCCTGAAGGGGCTCACCTGTCAATATCACAGTTGGCAAACAGAAGTTTCCTTGCTGTGATGTTAATGTGAGCCAGTTTGGACTTGTCGGGCCTTTCTGCACATGCTGCTGGAAAACAGATCTATAAGATCTGTTTTCCAGCAAAACGCTTTCTCCAATAATCTGTCCCAAAGAGGGACGAATTCTCGGAGGCCCCGTGCATCCACACATGCGCAGGGCAGCGGCGGTAGGGCCGGATTGGAGAGTCCGCACCAGCACCCATCCCAATCCAGCCTCTGAAGACCCTGCCCTGCCAAAGAGGGAGAGCGCATGCTCTCCGTTTGACAGCTGGGCCTGCCCACTGGCCTCCGCCATTGGCTCCTTCAGAGCTGGCATGGCGAAGCCGGAAGCCGGCTTCACCGGGTTCTCCTTCAGCCAAGAAGGCACAATGGTGCCTTCTCGAGTGAGAGGGAAGCCACAGCCACCACGGCCCACCCCACCTGGGGTCACAGGCTCGTAATCGCCGTCTTACCTCCTTGCTGCTGGGCCACTTCTGGCAGCAGGAGGCCAACGGCCATTGTGCGTGTGCGCGCTGTGGCCTCCCATTGGCCATCCACCCTCGTGAGGGCAGCTGGCCAATGGGAGGCTGCAGTGCATGCACGCGCAATAGACATCGGGCCTCCCACTGTCAGAAGCGGCCCGGCAGCAAGGAGGTAAGATGGCGATCGTGCAACCCCGGGCGGGGTGGGGGTTGGCAGCTGCAGCTTCCCTCTCACTCGAGGAGGCACCATCGAACCTTCTTGGGCGAAGGTGCACCCAGCGAAGTCGGCTGCTGGCCTCGCCATGCCGGCTCCAAAGGAGCCAACGGTGGAGGCCGGTGGGCAGGCCCAGCTGTCAAAGAGGGAGAGCATGCGTTCTCCCTCTTTGACAGCTGGGCATGCACTGGCAATCCAGCCTTTTCCCTGCCATTGCGGAAGTGTTTGCTTCCGAAATGGTTTCAGGGGAAAAGCCAGATGTAAGACCTAATTTTTTAGGTCTTACACCTGGGTAGGATTTCGGCGGCAAAACCGGTTTAAGAAACCGGTCTTGCGTGCCAAAATGCAGACGCGGCGTCCTCAAAGGGGCTCCAATGTGGCCTCCAATGTGGAAGCCACCTCTTAATCCCTTCCCAAACAGGCTCTAATTCCGTTTTTAGAGCCTGTGTGGAAAGGCCCCTGGTTAGAGTCCTGAGACGTTTTCACACGGGGCTGAACGGAACGCGGAAAAGACAGCTGTGGACACGTCATCCGCATTGCCCGCGCGCGGCTTGCGTTCCGACGTGTCCGCAGCTGTCTTTTCCGCGTTCGAAATGTAGAGCACTTTAAAGTGCTCTACACGCGTTCCAACGCGGACGAGCCGCCCGCAGCCGTTCGGGAGGAGAAGCGTTTGCGCCTGCTTCTGTCTCCCGAACGGCTGCGGGCGCGCCTCTGACGCCGCGCGGCTTTGACAATCAGCTGTTTGTCAAACAGCTGATTGTCGATCTGCCTCCGCGGCTGTCTGCGCGCCCCTTGCCGGCGTTTGCCGGCTAAGGCAGCTCCCGGCGCTTTGAGCCTTCGCACACAGACGCTCCGGAACGCGTTTACACGCGTTCTGGCGCGTCTGTGTGTGAAAGGGGAAAGCGCCCGGAGCTGTCTTAAGCTTTCCGCCTGAACGCGTTCCGTTTCGAACGCGATGCAGTGCGGAAATGCCTCTGGACTCTTATCTGATACTCTCCCTGGTTGATTCTGCACACCTCAGAAGGTGTCTGTAGTGGGGAGAAGAACAGAAGGTTTGTCACCACTTTGGAGTGAGAAAAGCAGGATATACAAACCTCCTCCTCCTCCTTCATGCACCTGGGGTCATCAAGAGGTGTGCAGTCAGCATGCCATCTCTTCTAGAAGAGTGCTACAGTATTAGTGTCACACTCTTGTTAGCATACAGGAATAAGGGTGCTACTCTGGTAATAATCTTCGCACCTGCCCATGACTTCCATTTAAATACTGCCTAGGCATTTGGCTGGTGTGTGTGTGTGGGGGGGGAATCTCTGTCTCCTCTGTGATGAGTAAAAGTAATCGGCAATCGTTGTCGATAATAAACCAGTATTGAAAAGTTACCTGATAAGAGTATCTCAGACTTTCAATTCGTTTGAGGTCTGGCCCATCTCAAGTAGTTTTTTCTCTAGCAACGTTTGGAATAATATAACATTAATAATGGCTTGTGGAGTGCTTTTATGAGGATATTAAAGGAGGCACAATGTTCATATTGGAAGCTTTATTTTGACTTCCCCCAAGCTGCATTCAGTCTTTGAAAGAAAAGTCTCTGGTGAAAGGTGAAAGATTTATATGATCTGAAGAGAAACCAGAGTAAATAAAAAGATTTAAAAAGAAAGAAAAGTCTCTGGTATATATACTGCTGGGAAATCACAGTTGTGTGGAAAGAAGCTTTTCAGTTAAAGATTCAAAACTGCAGATTCCCAGGACCATTGATTTGAACTGAAACCAGCAGGCCTACCTTCCAAGTATGAAGCTGAAATGCAGGTCTTCTGAGAAGTTTTCTTCATTCCTAGCCTAGAATGTTCTTAAGGGAGGGAGGTGGGGGCAAACTGATGGGAGAACCATCTCTACAGCCACCTGCAACCTATTATTAAGAGTTATTAAAGCAACAGACATATGCTCCTGAACACATGTGCCGTACGGTCACCTCGGCTTGTTATCCATTCCATTGTGGAGACACAGAAAAGCATGTGAGATTTCACACTGTCTGAGCACTTCTGCAGTGCCTTTGCCTACACAGCAACAGAGTGATTGGTTGTATTTGTGGCCATAAAGAACATTGCATGGCTGTAGAATGCTGGGCAGGGGGGTCCAGGGGCAGGGCAGGATTTCACTCATTTTATTTGCGCAAACATCACACCAGCTTCTGCAGAGATTTTCAGGAATTGCATACAACATCCTGATTGGCTGTCACACGCTATCCCTTCTGTTTCCTGGGATCGTCTCACCTGAACACAAACCCCTTGGGCTGCTTCTTAAAATTGCTATTATTGCGTTGTTTCTGTGAACAACCCTTTGCTTTTCTTTCATTTTGTTGGTTCATCAGGATCCTTTCTTAAGCAAAGGCCGATCTAGAGGGACCTGTAAACCATATGAATGTAGAGAATGATAAGTATTTAGGTGAACAGTTCAGATAGTATGACCCCAGCTATTGGGGCCCCCAGCTATTGGGTGTCTACCGAGCAATCCTGTGATTTGACTCAGACAAATGCCTGAAAGTCGGTCCTCACACTGGGATAACATGTGCTGGGGTTCTATTCTTAGAAACAAAAACAAAAACACATGAATAATAAAGGCAGTGAAAACAACAAAGGTAACAATACTCCAGTAATGCCATTGCCATTTATTGTACTAATTATGGCATCTGTCTTCATGCTGTCTTTCATTAGATATGTGCTAATGCCCAAAATTAACATGAGAGAGGTTAAAGAATATTAGAACAATGAATCTATTCCATCAGAACATTCCAATTAAGGATGGACAAAATTGTATCTTCTTTCTTAGGCAATATCCACATATGAAGGGGCTGGAGTGCCTCGATTATGGTGTTCCTCTTCCTGTATATTAAGTATAGCACTATGCAATGCCACTCTTTGTAGTATGCCAATGTGCTGCCTGCATGCTGTCATAGCTTATGGCCATCAGAATCAGAGCTGGGGAATCCCCAGCTGTGATTATGATGGCGGGGCAGCTCCCTTCCCACCATCAAGATCACACCTAGGGGTCCCCCAGCTGAGATTCTGATGACGGGGTAGGTTGGGAAATGAACTCCAATGAAAGTACAGGTAAGGGATTGGTCAGGACTAGGGATATGCATGAACATTTGTAACATTATTCATACGAATTTGGATATTCGGACATGAATCAAATGTTACGACATTCTACATTTACATATGAATATGAATGTTTCGAAACATTCGTATGAATAATTTGTACATTAGTTAAACTGGGGATACGTATTAAATATGTATCTATATGGATGCATTCGAATAGGATACATATCCAATATGTATGCGTTTGTACAGGATATGTATATATTTGTATCGGATATTCATACGAATACATTTTTATTGAAAAGAATCCTACCACATTCAAAGAGGATCTATTCGAATGGATACAGATTTTCTAACATTTGATTTGATACGAATCAAATACCAAAAAATTCACTAGTGCACATCCCTAGTCAGGATTGTTGTCCCAAGAATTGGGATGAAGGGATGTGAAAGCTGTTCATTTCCCTTTGCTGTTACAGCACTTTATGAGTGCTTGTAGTGTGGCGGTAGGAGACTGAGTGTGGTATCCATGCGGATGCCACATTCAAAAAGATTTATATACCACTGTTCCTTTCCTAATGATAAAGATGTGTACAACTGCAAACTAATACTACCCTTGAATACATTCAACAATACATTGTGGGTGCTTCCGCACAGGGGCTTTAACACCCATTATTCACACATTCCAATGTGTGCCTCCGCACACGGGTCGCTGTTTAGGACACTTCCGGTGAGGGGTGTCCGCATAGCGAGTCTGTCTTTAATGCGGATTCTGGCGGCAAAACCAGTTTGCTGCCGGTGTGTCCGCATTAGCGGGGCCAAAGAAGCACACATCTGGTGGGTGCGTCCGCACCTAACCGGACTTAAATGTGTGACTAATGGGTGTTACTTACACACCACATTTCAAGTGGTGTTGCACCATGAAAATGCACCCACTTAAGATGCGTCCGCACGGCGCAAGTGTAACAACCCATGTCCCACCCCCGGCTCGCCACGATTGACTCGCTGGAGCCAAGCATGGTGAGCTGGGGGCTCCTACCTCTTGGCTCGCCCTCGCCCCAGAAGCGGCGGATCGCCACTTCTGGAGCCAGGGCAAGCTTGCCTAAAGCATGGCCAATCCCCTCCTTAGTAGACAGCGCTCCTGCTCAGAACGCCTCCTGAGGGCAAGGGCTGCTAGTAGCAGCCCCAGCCACTCAGGAGACGTACAGGACACAGGCGCGCTTCATCCTGGGTGCCGACCCTCAGAAACCAGCCGACACTGACGAGGTAAGGAGGGGATTCGCCGTGCTCCCCCCAGGGTGGGCTAGGGTGGGCTTTAGGCAAGCTTGCCGTAGCTCCAGAAGCGGCAATCCACCGCTTCTTGGGCGAGGGCGAGCCGTGGCAGCGAGGTCCCATGGCTCGCCAGGTTTGGCTCTGGTGAGCCAATTGTGGCGGGCCGGGGGAGGGCCCTCCGTCCTGGATCGGAGCCGGGTACCGTGCCTCCGCACAGCACCCGCCTCCGATCCGGATCTACGCCACGTGTGTGGAGGCAGGGGTGCGGATCTACCCACTTAAACCAGATCTACCAGTGATCCGGAGTTATTAAAACCAGTTCCCCCAGGAGCCGGTTTTAATAAATCCGGGTGCTGGAGATCCGGTTTAATTAGCCCCTGTGCAGAAGCAGTCTGTAAGTAAAAATTATGGATTACTGGACAAGTAATTACTGGACAATCAAAAAGCCAAAAATATTCATAATACCTTATTTTGCTTTGTTTAGACTGAATATTGTAATTTTGTTTTAGGAATCATGCAAAACATTTCTTGTGCAAGATGAAAATGTCAAAGCCAGAGAATGAAAGTTCCTTAGACCCCTTACCCCTGCTTTAGAAACAAGGTTCAGGACTGACCAGTTTATGGTATTTCACCTCAGAAACATTTCACAAATGCTCAAAATAGGCATTGTGAAAGCTTACGAAGATCACATATTTATTCTTTTCATTTTTGTCCCTCACTAAATAGCCCTTGGGAATGGTGATGGAATTAATACACACTGGTGTGGTCACAAGAAGAATGTCAGATCCTGGGCAGTGAATCTACACTTCATCACCCATGCTTCGGCCAGTAGGATGCTCTTTGAGTTGGCATCTTTTGAAATATTCATGGTAATGTTTTACCTCAGAAATGTTTCTCAAAAGCTTGGAAGAGGCGCAGTGAAAGCTCATCAAGACCACTCATTTATTCTTTTCATTTTTGTCTCTCAACAAGTAGCCCTAGAGATGCTGATGAAATTAATGCACACTGGTGTAGTCACAAAACCTATAGCTCATCACCCCTTCTTTGGTGTTTGTACTTAGAGCAGTAGAACGTTATTTGAGTTTGCATCTTTTGAAATATTTCTTATGTCCCCGGGCCCAATTAGCATCTTATTTTCTTAATGGCTAGTATTAGGGATGTGCATGAATATTTGAAACATTCAAAATTAGATCGAATTCATTCGATTTTGATCATTTGAATTCAAATCAAATGTCTATAAATTTGAATTTAAACATTCAAACAAATTTTGAATTTTGAATCTATTTATTTGAACTATTTAGACATTTGTATGTGAATGTATATGTAGACGACACATATTTGCCCGTACGCAACTTTCTCACATCCATACACATTTATATGGAACCATATGGGATGAAAATGGGATGCATACAGGATAAATACGGGATGCATATGGATGTGTACGGATGCATACTGGCACATACGGATGTTGTCGACATTCGTGTATGAAAATTCAAATAGAAAAATTGCACAAACAGATTCGAATGTATTCAATTCGAATCTGTTCGTGCAAATTTTCTATTCAAATTTTCACTTACGAATTTTCAAATGTGAATGTATTCAAATTTTAAATATTTGAATTGATTAGAATTTTCAGGTATTCAATTCGAATTGCATCCCCAAAATTGCATTCATGCACAACCCTAGCCAGTATGCAGATAAGATTCACAACAACCTCAAGTAGCCTCCAATAAGTGAATTTAGAAAACAAATATCCTTTATCTGACTTATGGCCACCTTGGTGTTCCAGACACCTACCATACGATTTTAAAATTCATGCAGCTCCCATTCAAGCCATACATTTGGACCAGTTCCCTTACACAATCGTGTTGCTTGACATTTAAAGAAACACATGTTTGAGAAGTCAGGATGAGCTCTTTTAGCGATCATCAGTTCCTCATCACTAAAGCCTGATTTTTTTTCCCAAGAGAGATAATGAAAGAGATTGTATTCCTGATGCATGAGTGTGTGTACGAAAGAGTGAGTGTATGAAATGGCTTCTGGGATGATCTTACCAACCACATTTGCTTGCCAGAACCCAGAAACAAGGTAGTTTCTACAAGAGCTGCTAATGGGGGCAGCTCATGCCTGGCAGTGCTTGTAGCAACGGTCTTCTTCTTAAATCATAGGCATTTCCGCACTGCATCGCGTTCGAAATGGAATGCGTTCAGGCGGAAAGCTTAAGGCAGCTCCGGGCGCTTTCCCCGTTCACACACAGATGCGCCAGAACGCGTGTAAACGCGTTCCGGAGCGTCTGGGTGCGAATGCTCAAAGCGCCCGAAGCTGCCTTAGCCGGCAAACGCCGGCCAGGGGCGCGCAGGCAGCCGTGGAGGCAGATCGACAATCAGCTGTTTGACAAACAGCTGATTGTCAAAGCCGCGCGGCGTCGGAGGCGCGCCCGCAGCCGTTCGGGAGACAGAAGCAGGCGCGAACGCTTCTGCTCCCGAACGGCTGCGGGCGGCTCGTCCGCGTTGGAACGCGTGTAGAGCACTTTAAAGTGCTCTACATTTCGAACGCGGAAAAGACAGCTGCGGACACGTCGGAACGCAAGCCGCGCGCGGGCAATGCGGATGACGTGTCCACAGCTGTCTTTTCCGCGTTCCGTTCAGCCCCGTGCGAAAACGTCTCATGTCAAGCAAATGTGGATGATAAGATCATGTCAGAATCCATTTCTTGGACTCAGGCTGCAACTGTACACACTGAAAAGCAACTCAAACGTTGCTTAGTGGTGGTATCATGCAGATGCTACTGTTCCCATCCCACCCCTGATCCACATTTATCTCCAGAGAATGCACTATGCATGGATATTTTCTAGCCTTTAACCTGGATTGAGGCACTAGCATGTGGACACTACCACCTCTGCATTGTGCCCGCCCTCCAAAAATAGTGACCCAGATGGCAGTCATGCCTGAAAATGGGGCAACATGCCTACCATGAGTTGCCTCTTGCTGCCCCATGTAGAGACATGTCTTCTAAGATGCCTCCTCCTCCATGGTAACTGGAGACACAAGCCCAACTGATGACAAGGTGTGTAAATAAGGCCCGGGAAACTGGTGGCCTCCAGATGTTCCTGGACTTTAAAGGCATCTGGCAGATATTTCCTACACAAAATTTATTACAGGCCCCACTCGCCCAAAAGCTCTGTTCCCTCTATCTTTGTCTGTCCTGCTGGCTGCTGGCTGTTCCATGTTTCCCTCCTGACAGCTGTCTATTGCTCAGTGTTGACAAATGGCTGCAATCCAAGAAAGTGAAATGCTTTTAAGTCACATTGATTTTATTCTTCCCATCAAACAATTTGCCCTAATTGTGTTTCTAGAATATCAAGCAGTAAGAAGAGCAGGGAACACAGGCATTTCAAAAATGCCAGATGCTGATCTAAGAATTCCAGTCCTGTTTTGGTTTCAGAAGGATCTCAGCTTATACGTGTCTCCTGGAAAGTTAAACAATACTGGCATTCCTTTGAAAAATAAACATGTCTCATCTAATAACAAGGGCAGAGGGTACAGTGTTTCTATTTTTTTCCTTTATGATAGAAAGCTGAAAGTTTGCTGTCCCCACAAATGATCCAGCAATTAATCTCAAACAAAGATTCCTCTCTTTGTTTGAGGAATTTTAATTGACGTGATCTATGTGTACTTGTGTTCTTGGTAATGAAATATTAAAAACTGAAAAGAGATAATAACAGTATAGGATTTCCATATCTCACCAGTGAAGAGCTCCTTAACAGGAACTATGCAACCACACACACGCACAATTCCAAACATTGTGTGGTCTCCAGATGTGGCTGCCTCCTACTCCCACACCTGCCCACGGCCACCCCATGTCTTTTCTGGATGACTCAGGTGCAAAAGTAGGAAAAGCTACTACTGTACTGGGCCACCTTAGATGACTGATTTGGTATGGCAGGTTATATGGCCATTGCATTGCCCCATCCCAAAAGTAAACCCAGAGCTCCAGCACACATACATGCCTTGAAAGGTCATTTAGAGGGAACTGAGAGCAAGAGGGGGCTTTGCCTTTGTCCTCTACTTGAGAATGTCCTGAAGCAATTGGCGGGTCATTGTGTGAGACGAATTGGTGGGTCCCCTCTGCCGTCCACCAGCGTCGGCACACCTGCACAATCGCCACCCCACCCCACCCCGGCAAGGTAGGTGACGGCCTCGCACGGGGGGAGGTGGGTCCCTCCCGGCCCTGGCAGCCCCATTGGGCCTGCCAGAGTCAGGGAGGCACCAAGATTGGCTTCCCCTCACCCCTTTCTGGGGTGGGAGGAGACTGATCTCGAGCTGGCCATGGGGCAGGGACTGTGAAACCCCTTGGACCCCGTGGTTTTGGTCAGCCAAGGCTCCCCCCCTGCCCGATCGCCGGGGGGAGGGGTGTGGAGCTGCCTCCTGCCTGCTCCTGGGAGACATTGGGGATGCCCACCTGGAGCAGGGGGAGGGTGCCATCCCCTCCCCTCCCCTGGCCAATCTGGCCAGGAGAAGGCACCACTTTACTCCTGGTTCCACTTTGGAACTGGAGTAAAAGTTTCTCCTGCCTGGATTGTGGGGCGAGGGGGCGGGGGGGGGGGCTTTACAGGGCCCCTGAATCAGGTGGCTAAGCCCCACAGAGCCCCCTCCCTGGCACCCGCACCCCCCACCCTGGGGCCCAGGGTGGGAGGGTGGGGGTCATCTGCACGGCATAGGCGCCTACATCCAGGCACGTACACCTCACAGATGGGCACGATCAGGGGGGTGGGGGTGGGAAGCCCTCGTAGACAGGAGCCACGTGCTCCGATCTGCGAAGGGGTCCTGCACCATAGGCAGCTGCCCTGGGCCTCAGGGTGGGTGGGTGGGTGCCTGGGTAGATTCGTGACAACTGCACAGGGCTCGATCGAGCCTTGTACAGCTGGCACGAACCAGGGAAGCGGCCTGACAGGGATACCCACCCCTGGGTGCTGGCACCCAATGGCAGGCAGCCTTGTGTCTCCGCCCCTGGCCAGCCTTTCCCGGCTAACTCACTTTGGGATGCTTTAGCCATTCACACACAGGTGCGCAGGAACACGTTTACCCGTGTTCCTGACTGCCTGTGTGTGAATGGGTAAAGCGTCCCAAAGTGACTTAGCCCAAGTGCATTACAGCCGTTTTGGCTGTAATGCGAAAAGGCCTCAGGACCAGAGCAGTTCAGATTTGCTGTAGGTGGGAACACACCCTAGGTGAACTCAAGGTTAGATAACTGTAGTGTGGCCCCGGACCATAGCTCACAAGTCCTTACAGACAAGCACTGGCTACTTCTACACTTCAGGGCCTGACTCAAATTCTTGATATTGATATATAATGGCCTTCAAAACTTAGGCCCAAAAATATTTGAAGGAACATCTCCTCCTTTGCGGTCCTGCCTACAAATGAAGGTCTGATGCTTCTGTCACTGGATGTGGTTCATGTCATTGATTAGGAGGAAGGTCCTCTTTACAGGCATGTGTCTAAGATGTGGGAATCACTCAAACTTGAGTCACATAAGCTGAAAAACAACACAGGAAGTTGAGGAAATCACTCATGAACTTTGTCATATCATTCACAAGATGGGGTCCAAAGCCTCTAGAGAGAAAGCACAGTTAGTTCAGCTTCTTCTGATAATGATTTATCAAGGATTTGTAACCCCAGGAGATTCCCAAAGATGAGTCTATCTACACTTTCAAATTATTTTCATTGGGTTTGTAACCACACATTTACTTCCCAGGAAGACGGCTGGCTTTAACAGAAAACTAGCATACCTGCTGTGTCTGTTGTACAGAACTAAAGCAGCAGTTAAAGGTCAGTCCTGACCTTCTCTCATGTGAATGTCATTCCAGCTATGCACAAAAGATCTTACACAAAAGCATCTCCTCACGATCATCTTGCCCCCTGGAGACACAGCAGCTATACTTATATGCAAATAGTCTGTTGGGGTAAACAAAGAGAAGTTTAAAGGACAGGAGAAGATTCTTAAAGCATATACAGGTGTTGTGAAGTAGAAGCCAATGGCTGTTTAGAAATTAGAAATGTGTATTCCACGTGAGAGGTTAAGAGATTTCCCCTGAGAATAACTCTGGTTGGGGGAAGAAGTTGGCATGGTAGCATTTTGCTCCTCCAAACTACCTAGAACATTTCTGCATAAGGCATATTGTATCCAGACATTAATTCCCTGGTGGGGGAAGAAACTGAACTAGACATTGGATCACATCCGTGGTACTTTGTCCAGAGAACTCTTAAGGTTCAGTTTGGCAGAGATGCAATGATCCACACATTGCTCCGATTTCATACTTGCTAAAGGAAGTGACCTCAGAATCATTCCTCCCATCTTTCCAAGAGAATGCAGTGGGAAGCATATGTATCTGGCACAGGGCCTTACATTCAATCCTACCCTAGGTTGACCATTTTGGCACATGTGGATGATGTACTCTGCCTAATGTCTAATTTTGTTGTAGTGTACCAGCCACTGTGGCAAATAATGCTCTGAACAGTACAGGGACCTGGATCAGATGAGCAGATCCTTTGACACAGTAAATTGCCATGCAGATGTTCTCATGACCTACCCAAGGCTGCCAACTGAGCTAAAAATTAAAGACAGCATGAATCTTGTTTCCTGAGGTCCAGACCCCTGTAAGAAGGCCTTTGGTGAACAGAGCCTTTTTCACAAGGAAAATTACTTTTTCCTGTTGTTTGTCATTGCTTCAACTAATCTATAAGGCTGCCATCAGCTCAGCTTTTATTCTCATGTTCTTCCACATACTTGCAGGATTTTGTGGCCAAAGTTCAGATGAGCCAGCAAAAGAAGATCTTAATATCATCTATAAAAGCAGCAGGCTGGACTAAAACACAGCTCACCTACTAAATATAAACTTCTAGAAAAATACATAACAACAGCACTAATCAGTGATTTACATCTGGCAGAGCAGTGGGAGTGATTACTGTCTAAACTTCAGCCATGTTTATTGTCAATAAAACTCAGTTCTGTCAGGTCTTTACTGGCTTGGTAGCTGCCAATAAGAACATTTCCTGTGCAACCTTGTAATCAGTCCAGAAGATGCCAAATTTCACTTAGATCCATTCTGTACACAATGACTGAACGACTCAGCTGTAAGTGGGAGCATAACCCAGACAGCCAGGAAGACAGGCTGTCAAGATCTATGGAATGAAGCCTGAGGCCTATCTGCACTTAGGCCAGTAGTAAAAAGTTAGTGGACTTCTGGCAAAGAGCATCCACACATGGAGTAGGCGGTCACAGCCTCCAAGTGTGCCCTGCCTCCCAAGAAGTTCACTAAGGGTGCGTCTTCATGGCATAGTTATCTCGAATTCAAAACGTTTTGAGTTCGCGCAGTTCAGACGGCACTTCGGATTAACACGGTATTTCCGTGTTAAAGGACGTTATCCCGATTAGAAATAAATCCTGATCTCAACAGGTCTCACTCCGGATCGTGCGTCGATACGTGTTTCCTTTTTAACTGTGTGGACAGTATCGTTCCGGGATGAGATTCAGTGTTAAGGCTGTCCCGCCCCCCCAATCGCACTGTAACCAATGGCTGAACGTATTAGAAGCACGTCATGTTTAGGGTTTCCTTCATTGAAAAAATCCACCCTCAAACACCCACTATAAACCTCCAGTCCTTAAAGCTGAAACACTGTATCAATCTAAGCACTTCACACCTTAAAAACAATGTTGCAATTTTGCGCAATTTCAGACCTTTGAAGGTTCGGAACAGTCGATTTCAGCCCCCTTAAGGGTGAGAAGGCTTGTCAGCCACTTAGTCCCTTGAAGGGTGAAAACAGAATGTCAACCGCTTTGAGCCCCCTCTAGGCTACTTTGCCTCTGCCTGTGGTCACACCTAAGGTTTAATCCAGTTTCAGTTCACTTTCAGAGTGAGAGAATACACCAGCAAACTGACAAGCTGGTTTTCTTTCAGGGTTAATAACTCAGAAAATCCACCTTTAGACTAGATAATGTGGAAAGAAAACTACTGGTCACTTTGCTGATGTGTTCTCTCACTCTGAAGGTGGAGTGAAGCTAGATTAAACCTTAGGTGTGACCACAAGCCAAGGTTTTAATCCAGCTTCGGTCCCGGTGAGGTGGGGGGGCGGAGTTCCTTCCCGGCCACGGGGGGAAGAGCAAGCGAGGAGCCCCCTTCGCCCTCTTATCCACCCCTTGGCTCTCCTCCTCTGCGGGGCAAAGTGGCGGCAAAGCGGGGGAAAAGCGGCAGCGGAGCCCCAGGGAGAAGCCGCTAGCGCCGCAGCGCCGCAGCGCCTGGATGAATGGATGGATGGATGGATGGATGGATGGATGGATGGATGGATGGATGGATGGATGCCACCGCTGCCGCCTCCGCCGCCGGCTGCTCTTCCCTCGGCGCGAGGCTGGAAGGAAGGAAGGAAGGAAGGAAGGAAGGAAGGAAGGAAGGAAGGAAGGAAGGAAGGAAGGAAGGAAGGAAGGAAGGAAGGAAGGAAGGATGCACTTGCTGAAGTTCCATGCTTTGCACAACTGTTAAAAAAAGATAGGAACCTTGACTTGGATTTCTATACCTCTTTATAATAATGCTACCCCATACCAAACCTCCCAGAAGGAGAAGGAATTGGCATTTCTCACCCATTTAAGGTGATTCAAAGAGGCTGACAAAGCTTCCATTCTTCACCCCACAACAGATGCCCTGTAAGAGCTGTGACTAGCCCAAGGCCACTGAGCTGGCTTCACGGAGGAGGAGGAAGAAGAGTTGGCTTTTTTACCCCACTTTTCTCACCCATTTAAGGAGGCTCAAAGCTGCTGACAAACCTTCTCCTCCCCACACCCTGTGAGAGCTCAGAAGAGAGCCATGACTAACAACACTTCTGCTTGACTAAATGGCCAAGCACCAGAGCATGAGAGTGTTTTAAAGATCTCATGTGGGCAGCATTTTCATACAGTTAAAAAAAGAAGTGTCTTTTTTTGCCTTCTGCCCCAGATTGGGCATCCTTTGTTTGGGGGTGGCAGTGCCATGCAAGCCCAGGAGGAGTGGGTGGTGATGCAATGGGAGGCCAGGGGCAGCCTGCTTCAGGATGGGAAGTGGAATCTAATCTGGAATTCCCAGATAAGATTCCAGTTGCCAGGATATTAGGGCAAAGCGGACCATGGATAGGTGACCACTAGGAAATCCAATAGGGCAGGATCAATCATGTCCCAAAATCCTGCACCGCACTACCAGGCCTGGCCATGGGTCAATAAAGTTCTGTGCATGGGGAAAGTTCTGATCTCTGTTACTTTCAG
Organism: Aspidoscelis tigris stejnegeri; assembly: GCA_023333525.1. Lineage (NCBI taxonomy): Eukaryota > Metazoa > Chordata > Lepidosauria > Squamata > Teiidae > Aspidoscelis > Aspidoscelis tigris. Next base: position 75,525,528 of record JALMGA010000005.1, on the reverse strand, counting down.
AATGAGAGAATATGTGGTCACACCTAAGGTTTAATCCACTTTCAGTCCACTTTCAGAGTGAGAGAATATATCAGCAAAGTGGCAAGCTGTTTTCTTTTAGGGTAAAATTCACCTCTGGGAGAGATAATGTGGAAAGAAAATTACTGGTCACTTTGCTCATGTTTTCTCGCTCTGAGGGTGGACTAAAGAAACAGCTTTTTCCTCCCCACGTTCAGGCAAAGTTATGGCTTTAATATGTTTAATATGAACACATTAAAACCAATGTGTTGTGACCCGCACTGAGAGCCTTGTGTATAGAGTGGGATAAAAATATGAATGAATGACACTCCACCACATCCACCCTATGCCTCTTTAATGTTTAAAGCCCCGGTCCTTTGATACAGAGCTGTATTGAAATTGCGGAAATTTGCAACATTGATAATCAGGAGTGTACCATATACACCGGCTTCGGGAGGGCGGGAGACGTGAGATGCTCATGCAATGTCTCCCACCCCCCAGATACCCCCCCTTCCTCTCTCTCTTTGGGAAAGGGGGGGCTTCTTAGGAACCCCTCCCTCTCTCCTCTCTCTTTTTGGGAAAGGGGGGCTTCTCAGATACCCCTCCTTCCTTCCTCCCTCTCTCTTTTTGGGAAAGGGGGGCTTCTCTCACTTTAGAATCCCGTCTGTGCAAGGACGACACCCCCCCTTTGCTAGTCCCCCCCAAGACTCTTTTCCTTGGTGCCTTAGCAATGCCTCCCTTCCCCTCCCCACCCCCACCCAGCTGCTGCTGCCCCCTCTCCCCCCATCCTCATCTTCCTCATGCCGCAGCGCCTGGATGAATGGATGGATGGATGGATGGATGGATGGATGGATGGGTGGGTGGATGGATGGATGGATGCTGCTGCTGCTGCTGGGAAGGGGGAGGGTGGATTGGGCAGGGAATGACGCAAAGAGAAGGGAGGGTGGGATCCTGGCAGGGAAAACCAATCACAGGAGAGAGTGTGGGAAATGGGCAGGAGGACAATGCTGCCGTGTGGACTCTGAGTATTGATCCCGCGTTAAGGCTGCCATCGGAACCGGATCAACTTGCAAGTCGTCTGGACAGCTTTGTTCCGTTTCTTTTATTTCGAATTCTTTAAACTGAAATAACACATGCCATGAAGATGCGCCCTAATTGTTGATTAGGTGTGCACTAATCGTGCTCTAGACCTTTACCATTGACCAGAAGCTTACCTGAAGCATCCAGTGGTGTGATCATTCTCTCTTCTTCCAGTTGTCTGTGGTCAGTGGGTAGGGGAGGCACTGTCTGCGCAGGCGTGGTGGCATTGGTGACCTCTGATGTGACCGGACCAGCAATCCTCAGGAGTGGCATCCAGTCATAGTGGTGAGAGGAGCGTTCTGTCACAGCCGCTGATGGGATCAGCCACAATACGTCCCTCTGCTTGAACATGCCCTTCTGCAACGGCGTCCGAGCATGTCACAGAATGGCCAATTGTGGCAGCGAGGAGACGGAACTTCCAACTTTGGAAGCAGTGGTGTGGGCTGGTCAACAGGAGGACCATTCACACTCCTGGCCGGTAATGGATGCTTTGGGAAAGCTTTCCTCATGATAAGTGTAAATGGCCCACCCTTATCAGAAGTTTACCTAGTTCACAGCAGCCTAATCAGCTAAGTGCAGAAAGGCCCCTGGTATCTATACAAGATCTGCACAATGGTGGGAACACAACAAGGAGAACCTCTTTCTAAAGCAGGCTGAGAATCGTGCTCTTCTTGTAGTGGCAGAATCTCCACAAGGTGGTCACTTCCAAGAAACAATAGCCATCTCACCCACAACAAAGTATACGGATCCAAGGAAGTCTGTGTATGCAGCAGTGGTATGATACCAGTGCCAACACCAGCACTGGAAAATGGAAATAGGTACTGTCACAGCACTTACTCGCTTTCTCCTTTTACAATGTTCTTTAGAACAGTTATGCCTGCTGAATGTGTATGGAGTAGTGCAGACCGTCCAATTCTTTTTGCACACCAACTGTGTCATAAATGTGCAGCACCACAGTAGCACTATGCAAACATTGCCATAGAGGCCACACACACATATGTATGTCCCTACAGTAATTTGAATGTTGGAGTTTGTTTATACCTAACTCTTTAGACTGGTATATTATTTCACCACAGTTAGGTTCATGGATGGAGTGCCACAGCAATTTCCACCACATGCCTGGCTATTGCCATGCTGATTGTGATGTGGCACACATTTGTGCTGCCCCATTCCACACACAGCATCCACACTGGAGGAAAGTGCAAACAGTGCATCCAAGAGCTCCCCAACAGCTCCTCAGCTGTTCCTGGTGAAGCTGTGGAGAAGTAAAACTTCTCCCTAGCTCCAGAGGGTTTGGGATGCTCCAGGACAGAAGTGACATTGCAGCATGCAGATGTGGTGTCTTGGAGCATCCCCAAGGGGTACATGCAAGCAGCCCCCCTGTCAGGGCTTCTCTAGGTGGAATGAGATGAGATCTAGAAAGAGGTGAGCTGAAAACAATCATCTTTGGTGGCACTATTAATGGTGACAGAAGGTTTCTGAAGTACAGGGGAGCTATGATGTCTTCTGAGGTGACCTCTCTCACCATGAAATTTTAAAAGAGGTCCAAACTATGTTATATAAATACAACAGCTCATGAGCAGACTTTCTGGGAAAAGGACACAGCTTATTATGAAAAAATTACAGATGTTCAAAGTGAATATTTTTTAAAGTAACCAACCAGCTGTGTCCAGCCTGCAAAAACTTGAACAGAAACAGGATATCAACTAAATTATAAGAAACCCTTTATTAGTTATTAATGTGGTATAGTCACTTAAATAGTGTTATATCTACAAGTGAAAATGTATTTTAGTGTGTAGAGGGTTGGTCCTATCCACTAACATTTCCTTTTCCTGTTCAGCAGGCAGTAGTATCTACATCGCTTGATCTTTCAGCAACTGTAAGGAACTATACATTCTTTGAAGTTCAAAAGAGGCCAGAAGCATTCATCTGGTAAAGAAATTTTGAGAAATAACTATGCAGCCCAAGATAGGAGGCAAGGTTTATTTTAATAATAATAATTGCAGAGATTTCAAAGTTGTATTTGAAGCTTGGACTGTGTTTCTGTTTCATTTCCAAACATCTAAGCCAAACGAGCAAAATTTCCTTTGTGAGAACTGCCACGCAACTTCATTCTTAATCCAAGGGCCATCCAAGAAGCCACAGGGAAAAGCCCTGCTCCGTGGGAAGATGCAGACAGCTCAAGAACTGGGCTGCCGAGGGGCAATCGCTTTGGAAGATCACCGTTTGGTGATTTGGAACCCAACTGTATGTTCACATACCTAAACCCATTTCAAAATGTCCATGGTTGTGTTGTGGTTGAAGGAGGAGGAAGAGAGAAAATCTCTTCATGGAGCTCTTAAGTGGCTGACAAACCTGTTCTTCCCATATAAAAAGCCCTGTGATGTAGGTGGGGCTGTGAGAGCTTAGAAGGAGATCTGTGACTAGCCCAAGGTCACACAGCTGGCTTCATGAAGGAGTGCGGAATCAAATTGGGATACTACCAGATATGAATCCAACACTCTAATCATAAAATCAAACTGGCTTGCAGTTTAAGATCAGTTTATTTTGCAGAAGCTTTTCCTGAAGCAGGACTCTAAAGTGGCATCAGCTCTACAAAATAAGGGTAATTGTGGCATGACAAAAAGACATCTATTAGATCAGAAAACCCATAAACATAAACATAAAAGTGAAATCCCCAGAGCCTTGGACTTTGAACTGAACCACTTCTCTGTGAGTTGTATTTTCAGAATTCCAGTTAACAATACTACAGATTTAATTGTGTCATGATCAGTAGCCTATATGTTAGGGTTATAGACCAGTGGAAGCAAAGTGCGGATGGGTATGGTCTACAGAAAGATTTCGGTCACATTATCCTTGCTTTGTCTCCTGCAGTGCCTACTTGTGTTGTGGGTACTACTGTTTATAGCATGGTTCATGCTGCCACTTGAAAGTGATATTTAATAATATCTAGCACCTCAAAATTTGTGTGTGTTGGTGGGGGCAGCGGATAGATCTATAGACCAACAGAAGCATAATAATAAAGAAGCCTATATACGGATTTTTCCTACTTCTCTCTACAGTAGATTCAGAAGGCAGGAATTTTAGGATAAACATTTATAAGTTGCCAAAGAAGACAATGAAAAATTAGCATAAGTTTATATATAATTGTCCATAAGCCAATTTAAATAGGGATGTGCAAAAGGGCATTTATGTAGAATTCAAAACAGAAAGACAATTCATCGTTCTGGGGAACGCCCTGACCAGATAGCTTGTATGGCAACTTTTGCCTGTTGCACCTTGATGTGTGCTGTGCAGACTAGTCTTGACCCAGATCAAGTGTCATAGACCACAGTCAGAGTGGCAGCCTCATGTGTTATAGTTCAAACACATTTCCACAGCCTAACCTGGCCCAACTTGCTGGCTAGGACTGTTTTTACTGGGCACTCAGAAATGGTCTATTTATAGGATCCTTTCAAGGAGCTTGGTGAAATGTCCCAGTCTCCATGTGCCAGGTGGACTAGTCCAGCCATCTGCTGGAAGGAGACTTGGTTGGTCCAGCACCAAAAATGGAGTGCATTCTACAGTGACTTTCATGCCAGGGAGCACTCAAAATGCTTGGTCCCCATGAGCCTCCCAACAGACCAGCCTGCTGAATAGATGTGGTGTCCCCTGTGGGCTGCTAGTGAAGACCACAGGCCGAACGGCTGTAGTGCACAAAGGCTAGGACACTTGAGGATGGATTCTTCATTCGCATGTAGGCAGGTAAGGAATGGGGAATCCATCCATTTTCCATTTCCATTTTCCATTTTTTTATTTGTATACCGCCTTTCCAAAAGGCTTTTGCTCAAGGCAGTTTACAACAAATAGGAAAAAAAACACTACAACACAGAACCTGAAAAGGCCAGCGTGGGGACAGGATGCCCCTGCCAGGCCTGCTGCCATTGGGTCGTAGTCGACCCAGGGAAAGGCAGGCCAGTCCCACCCTTGCCAGGGTTCTTTGGGTCCACTACAGCTAGCAGGACACACACACACCCTGGCCAGGACACGTGCCACCCCAGATACACATGTGTGAGGGACTTACCTCCTCGCCGCTGGAGTTTGGATTGGAGAGCCAGGGAGGGGCTTCCCGACGTGGTCGGCAGCCTTGTGCATCTGTGTGCACCTTCAGCTCTGATTGGCCAGTGGCTGGCCAATCAGAGCTGGCAGCACATGCAGATGCACAACACCACCTACTGGACACCCCCAGTCAGGACTACGGCAATGAGGAGGTAAGTCCCTCTCGCATGTGCATCCCTGGTAGGCCCCAGCCCTGGGTGGTAGTGGACCCCTGGGTGCCCAGTGGCAACCAGGGATTTACACCACCACCACCCAACGTGCATGACGCCCCCTTACCTTGCTGGGCGCGGGGTCCGGAGTTTGCATGGCCTTGAGATTGATGTGCTGTGATCTGTGCAGGCTCGCACTCTCCAGTACCTCGGCCCCACGCTCAGCTGATGGGTCAGTGTGGGTTCAGTATTGGAGAGTGCATGTCTGCGCAGATTGTGGCAGATCGCCCTCCAGTCCTGCAAGGAGCACCCGGACCCAGCAAGATAAGTTAATTGTGCAGGCCTGCCAGCTGTTGAGCTAATTTTGGCTCAATAACGGCAGCAGGGGGTGGGGCCCGCTGCTGTCCAGGAGGGAGAGTATAAATGATCTTCCTCCTGTACAGCTGTGGGTGACCAGAAATGCCCTGGGCCTGGTGTAGAGTGCGATTTAGTGCTCTACACCCAGAACGTGAGTAGGCCACCCTGGGACGGGCTGGGACGGTTCCATATGGAACCACTGGCCCAGCAGAGCATATGCTCCATCTGGGGGTGTCCTACTTACGTTCCCAAGGCCCTAGTGCAAATAGGCCTCAGTTTTCAGGTGCAAAAGTTACCTAAGGCTGCATCCCCAAAAGACTTATTTACTTCTCCACTGTCACTCTACTGTCACTCTATTGAAGTGGACTTTAAAAGTGCCATGCAAATCAGGAATAAGCGTCCGCATGAGGCTCAGGAAAATGCGTGTTTTTAACGCACCTTCCGTCCCCATAGGATCCCTGTTTTCTTTGCGCGCATCTTTTTCTCCCCGCCCCTGCTCTTGTTCATAGGCTGCCAGCGGGAATGGGGAGGGACTGCGCTCGGTGTGGCCACAACCAGGAAGACAATCCCTGACAAGTGCAAAGGAGAAACAGCGATCGGCTCTCTGTTCGTCTCCCAGATCTCCCCCCCCCCCCCCGAAATGGCTTCTCGTGCTGGAAAACATTCACTCTCACCACTTTCCCTGTTATTGCTTTCAAAAATCCACCCTGCCCAGCGCACGAGTGCTGACAATCCATGACAAGTGCAAAGGAGAAACAGCGATCAGCTCTCTGTTCATCTCCCAGATCTCTCCCCCCCCCCCCCGAAATGGCTTCTCGTGCTGGAAAACATTCACTGACAATCCCTGACAAGTGCAAAGGAGAAACAGCGATCGGCTCTCTGTTCGTCTCCCAGATCTCCCCCCCCCCCCCGAAATGGCTTCTCGTGCTGGAAAACATTCACTCTCACCACTTTCCCTGTTATTGCTTTCAAAAATCCACCCTGTCCAGCGCACGATCGCTCATTCACTCATCACTTTCCCTGTTATCGCTTTAAAATCCACCCCTAGCAATAATCCACCCATTTCACACCTCACAGCGATTGCGTGATTCTGGCTCTTTAGTTCTGAGCTTTAGAAAGTGAAGCTGCTTGTGTTTCTGCTGTGTGTGCAGGCGGCAATCCCCGCCACTTTTGCCACGGAGCGTCCTCAAGGTAAATGTAGCAAGGAAAACCCGCGACTTACAGAAAGAGCGCTGGAAGAGTTGTTTAAAGTGCATGTATTTTGTCGTGCGATTTCCACGTTTTGTAGCACTGGAACCTCGTTAAAAACCCTGGCTTGGGGGCGCTCAGAGGCAAAAGGAGAGTCTTGGCAGACTTTTTATTCCTTGGGGACAGGCCCTAAGTCTGCTTAACTGAGCCCTTGTTCTTAAGGCTGTTCCTTTGTTATTGTTTTAGTTTATAAGGCTGTCATCCTGCTCTTTCTGTTCCCCTATTCTGAGAAGCAGGCCCTGAAAGGCTGTAGGACAGTCCTTTACCTAGCTAAGAGGACTACTTGTCTACCTCCTTGACTCTGGCAATCAGAGATATTCATTCTATTGGCTCCCTAAGAGTCATGTCACCTGGTTTTGTTCCCCAAGACAGACAGACATAAATATTCATGTGGGCTGCATGGACCACCAAACCTTCTAGTCATGAAAGAATTATTATTTTAAGTATAGCAAAGCACTTTCAACTCCAATTCAATACCTAAGACATCCATAAGAGCAGAATGGCACAAGGAGAAAATGAAATAATTTTTAGAACTTCTATTAGGTGAAGTTTACATCTTCATCAGAGTGATGCTGAAATGAAGAGCAAGAAAGTCAAATGTTAAAAAGTTATGGCTTGGGGCCCTGGCTGGGTTTGACAGAAAACATAGGACTAGTATAGCTTAGTTCCCTCCTTCATAGATCACTGCCTTGTTGTGGTGGAGGAACTTGTGAACTCAATAAAGCTATGAGCTTATATTATGCAAGGCCAACCATGACAGGCAATTCATGGGGTTGGAGTACTACAGTAGAAAATCAAAATATAACTGGAATAACAGGCAAATTTGGCCTTGAAGTACAAAATGAAGCAGGGCAGTGACTAATAAAGTCTTGTCAAGATAACTCACCGGTCATAGCAACTGAACTTCTCCAACAGCCCCAAAGGTGACTCTGTACATGGCCATCACCAGATGATCGATAGCAAAATTCGATCGATTATATATTTTGCAGCCAAAAATAATAGGCACTCCACATGGTCAGCAAAAACAAGGCCTGGAGATGAATGTGATAGCATTATCTGTGCTGCAGTTTACAGTGACATTAGCTTAGGACACCATCTTCCCAGCTAAGGGTTATATCATTTTATATTCTTGGGGGTGTTTATTGGAAAATAAATTGAATTAATGTCTTTGACTATACAATCATTAAGAAATAAGGGTTTTAATTTCCAAAACTGGATGGTATAACCTTGGAGCAGTTAACATGAAGATTAAACAGATCTTAGCAGAGTATGCAGAATTATTCACATCTCTAGCTATGTAGACCAATTAATATTTTACAAAAGGGCAAGGGGACAGGCTGCAAAAAACCAATCAAAGATATTCAGTCTAATAAGTCGTTTCCATTCTTATGCTAATGAGAAGTGACTTTTGTTAACTACTGTTGTTGCCTAGAAACAATCACACTTAGCATAGAAACTGGTGCTCTCAAGAAAACCTTCAGCCTGACCTTTCTTTATGGCAATTTATTCAGAAACTCGAGAAAATCCCAATAATTTGCTTATAGATATTACAAGACCAATGGAGAGTCTCAGCTGCCCCTGATGAGGAAAAGCAAATATGAAAGAAAACAAAGACTTTTTTGCTTAGGCTTCAACACTGGAGGATGCTTTCCCCATTCACACGTAGGCAGGTAAGGAACGCGTCTCCACACGTTCCTACCTGCCTATATGCAAATGGGGAAAGTATCCTCGTGTGTCCTAGCTTGGAAAGGCTGGGATGGGGGCGGGACTCCACTCCAAGGCCTGTCTGCCATTGGGACCATCCGCGTGGTTCCTTCCCCAGTTCCTGCAGGTTCTAGGGGACAGGTTCAGGTCCTCTAGCACCCGCAGGGACCCCCAAAGGCACCCCCCAGGGACAGGTCTAAACAAGAACGCATGTGCGCACGTAGCACTCTCACCTACCTCATCCTTGCCATCTCCCGAAATGGCGAGCTGAGTGCGCCTGCATGCCCTGGCCACTCTTTGATAGGTCTGTCCCCAATCCTGTCCCCTAGAACCCGCAGGGACCAGGGAAGGGATCGTGCCAGGACTGCCCACCCCTGGGTCCAGACGGACGCAATCTGGACAGGCCTGGGGAGGGGCCTGTATCTGTCAGGGAGGGAGCATGTGAATGTGCTCCCTTCTTAACAGCTGCAAAACGGTCCCGAATGCCCTGGGCTGGGTGTAGAGTATTATTAATTGATCTACACCTGGAACACATTGAGGGCACTCTGGGATGGGATGGGGCGCTTCCGAACAGAACTGTCCACCCAGAGGAGTGAATGCTCCATCCTGGTGTGTTCTATGGGTGTTCCAAAAGGCCTAGGGTGAAAAGGCCTCAGTATTACAATTGTGTCTCCCGGAGCCATGCTTCCTGTGGGTTTTTCTCACAGTAACACAACTTCACTGACTCGGAGATGTAGTGTCTGCAAAACAGAAGCAAATTATTGTCCTTCTCTGGTTTATTACTCTGGTACAGGGAAATCCAGATACAGATGAGGGGTGAAAACCATGAGCGAGTTATTTGATGAAGATAATATTACGTGTGGATGATACAGAAAACAAAGGATGCAATGGCAGTTTATGAGGACAACATCATGTAGACCAGTGATTCCCAAAGTTGTCTGGGCTATGACCCATCTAATATAAGTTTGCCAACTCGGGACCCACCTCTAGGAAATTTAACCTTTACCAATATGAATAAAGGACTTTTCAAATAACAAAGTTTTAATACAATTTTTTTATTACTTAATTTTACAGGCAGGGCCCACTCAACATTCGCTCATGACCTACCAGTGGGTCCCGACCCATAGTTTGGGAAACCCTGATGTAGAGAGTGCCAAAATATTGTGCACATAAAAGCATGACAAAATCTGTCATGAATGGACACAGCCTGAGCCAGCTGGAATGAACCCAAATTCACTGGGACAAAGTAACTAAGTAACTACATATCATACAATGGAAGAGTTTGTAGGAAAAAGGGAAAGAAGGGAAAATATAAATAAACAGTTAATACAGCTAAATTATATGTTATATGTTACTGGCATGAACAAAGTCTTGAGTTTTTGGAAGAAGAAATGTTCTGAAAGAGAACCTTTGGCCTCCAAAAAAGCTAAGAATAAAGGATTGGTTGCATGTAGCAATTTTGAGGTCAGTAGAAGCCATCCTCCTTCCAAAAATCTCTTTAAAAAAACAGCTGTACGTCAATAATTTACAATGTCAGTTTGTTACTTAAGTAAGAGTTTCCTGATGGGAACCCAAAGATGATTGTTTTATGTAAATTAAAAAATAAAGATTATATTGACAAACAAAAATAATGTTCTACTTGGTTCATCCAGCAGTGTTTTTGTTTGTTTGTTTCTATGGCTACATCCACACGTAGTGAAAAATATAGGGGCTTGAAAGAGGCTTAAGGGTGGTAACATTCTCACATTAATCCCTCTAACCCACATTATAGGACAGAAAATGTACTTTTAGCTGTCAGAAGCTTTGTTCATCTCTAGGCTCATACAAACGATATGGGACAAATGCATTACCTATGGTTTTTCAGAAGTGACCCTTGACAAAATAGAATGAAAACAAGATGGGTCTGAATTTCATTCCTGTCCTGCTGATACCAGTCCCACTTTTATTGAAGCTGCATTTCATAAACACCTTTCCCTTTATGATTGAAATAAAATTCTAAAGTTATGCTTCTTATCCTTCAGAGAAAAAGGGATGACTCTCTTCTTCTCCTTCAAAAGACCAAAGCTTTTTTTTTTTTTTTAAAAAGATTGTTTTTAAAGAATTTTCACACAGCTTTTTCTCTGAAGTTTATTTTGCCACACATCTAAATAGATAGGGCACCTAAAGGAAGCCCTTGGGCACATCTACCCTTTGCATGAGATAACCTTATAGTCAATTTCTTCGGAAAATAGAACAAGTTAGAAGCATATAGTTCCTCCATCTCAATTTCCCCCTTTTTTTTACTTTAGTGGAGCCTGCATCCATTGTTTTAGAATCAGGCTAGGCCAAACGGAGGCTAGCAACTTTGTGAACGCCAGTTCAGTTCTGGGTTTCATTTTGGGGACAGTGCCCCATCAATGTTGCTGGTCTCTTCCACCAGGCAGGAAAACAAACGCACCAACCAGTGACTCTATTTTAAGGGTTCCATAGTGCATATGACACTTCATTTGGTACCAATTGTCCCCTTTTTTTGTACACACATTTCCATTCCATCCATGGGGTACTGAAAGTAAAAGGTGGACAATCTTTGGCTGTGATCTGGCATGGCAAAAGAGGTAAAATAAATTCACCTTGGGGTGAATTTGAGGCCCAAGGGACACACATGAAATACCAAAAAAGGACATACTGTGTCTCCAAGTCTCTGATTCTTCTTCCCTTTCCCAGGCAGGAATTCATCACTTTCAAGGCAGCTCATTTTTGAGCCAAATTGGGCAGGAAGATATTGAGGCTCCCATAGCAGAACCCAGCCCGAAAATGGCTGATATGGCTGGATGGAAACCCAGGCCAGCAGGGGCCAATGAGTCTCAAGCATGGAAAGTAAAGACGAGGAAGAGAAGTGAGGTAAGAGGTTTTAGGCAATTATTGTTTAAACTGTGTGACACACTCCCCCTCCCCGTGACTACCGTTTGGGTGATCCTTTGAAAACGGGCACCCAAAAAAAGCCATGTGTGATTGTACCCTTCATTGCTTATTTTTTTCTATCTACCCATTGTTGCTTTTCAGTACCATCAAGCTGGGGCTAGTTAGCAGTGACTTCTAGGGGTAGGCACAGAGCCAATTTCCACATTCTATTTTAAACGCAGAAGGCCTGTATTTAGGTTTCAGAAAGCATGTTTGGAGTTCCGGAGGGCCTGGGAAGAGGCCCAGGGCACCACTAGAGCAGGTAAGGGGAAACTGGGAGGTTTGGGGGGAGGGAGGGCCTGGGAAGGAGCTCCCAGGGAATCCAGTATCCTTAGAAGCTTCTACCAAAGCTTCTACAGATACTGGATTATCCAATTCATGGATGAATAGGGCCTTATTCGATCTGTTCACGAATCTCGGAATTCAGACACATTCATCCGAATTCCAAATAACATGAATTATTCATGCATATCCCTAGTGACTACCTGGAAGTAACCAAGCAAATCTTCTTGGCAGATGTCAGAAGTTTGTCATTAGCTGCCAGAGAAATGCTGGGAGCTGACCTTGTGATCCTTGGTTTTCTAAACAGTTGCCCAACAACTGAGCGATAGCCATTCCTTCAGCAACCTATTCTGTTTGTGTTCTTGTGTGATAATCTCTTTATCTATATAAAGTAGCACTAGGAGTATTAAAACAGTGTAGCAGGTTAAGGCAGAATCAGGGAGCCTGCCATAGTCTGCACTAGCATGTAGATGGCAGATCCCCATTGCAGGATATAATCCAGAATAAGGCCCAGTGCAAAAAGGGCCTTGGATTGTACTCCCATTCCCAGTTAACACGGAAGTTAAACATTCTTTACTGCCAAAAGTTTTAGTTGAGAACTGAAATCTGTGGCTCCTTTTTAGTGTGCAATATAGGGATGTGCATAAATATTAGCAATATTCATTATCCAGATAAATTTGGGTGAATTCGGACATTCCTATATGAATCGAATGTCCAGACATGGGTTTTCAGTATTCGTATAAATACGAATATTTTGAGTTATTCATATGAATAATTTGGACATTCCTATTTGTAAGTATCCACATGCATTGCATACATATCTGTGTGCATCCCTATGGATACATACGGGATAAAAATGGGATGTGTACAGGATAAAAACGGGATGCGTGCAGACTGGTATTATTGGATATGTATTGAATATTCTTACAAATAGATATTAATGTATTCATGTCCAGGCATTTGTTTTTTATTCATACAAATTCAGATATTCAAATATTTGATTTGGGTCGAATCAAATGTCAAAAATTAAATTCATGGACACCCCTTGTGCAGGACTATCTTGAGAATCTTTTGCTGATCATAAAGTTTTTAATTCGAGAAAGTTGTGCTAAATAGAAGTTTAAGAAACTTTGTAAAAGGGTCCATAGTAAATAATGCAAGTTATTTTATGAATATTTATAACTGGTATTGCATGTCTTGTTCTGCAGCGTGCTCTGCAGTTCTTACTTCATTAATCATGTAAGTGTCTCAAGTACAAGACAATACTTTTACATTACCCAAGGATGGTTAAAGACATACACAGATTTTAGTCTGGAAAATGGGCTAAAACTGAGAGAACAAGCAAAATGCAATGTAAATAGAAAATGGTGAATCTCAAGTACAGAGACTAGGATTTATATACCTCTGACACATGAGGGGATAAATATGAAGTATGAAATCATCCGTATAATAGTTTTTTTCAGAGACTGAAAACAGTTTTGTATTTGGTATGTATACCTACATATACATGGGACATATATGGGTTCCATGGCTTAAAGGTTGACTTGATTCTATGAGCGCATCCACACACATTGAAAACACTAGTTCAAAACTGGCTTAGCAGTGGTAGCATGGTAGAATGCTTCGGCCCGAACATGTTTAAGACACTTTCCCATCCGCACTGGCAGGTAAAGGAGGTGTTGTAAATGCATCTTTTACCTACCTATGTGCGGATGGAAAACTGTCTTAAACACATTTGGGCCGAATGGCTGTCCTGGGACTCACAAGTCCCGCCCCCGACCTCCCCCCATCGGCTGCTCTGGAGCCGGGGTGGACACCCCTAGCGCCTCCCTTCCCTGTGGTCGCGTGCACTACCTGGGGCCAGATCGGCTTCCTGGCACCAGCAGGACCCCCACCCAGCACCCCCAACCCACCCCAGGGGCATGCATGAACAGGGCTTACCTGTTCGGTGCAGGGCAGCAAGTGGGGCGAGGAGGCCGACTATGTTCTGCACCTGTGCAGATGGCCAGTTGGGAAGCTGGTAGACTTGTGAAAACAGGTCAAAACCTGTGTCCTGCTATAGAACTATGGATGGGGGTGGCAAGGAGGGGGAGAGGTCCTCTCTTCTGTTCTAGTATGCAGAAGAGAGGATCCCAAAGATGGACAGGCCTCACACTACCCTGTTTCAACAGGAAGTGCTGAAAGACCCTTAGTAAATCGAAGAAATGGTACTGAGCCAAGAGTGAACCATTTTGATTCATGTGCCAATTATCCTTTGCATAGAAATTTATTACATTAAGAGCATCACAGTATGCATAGAACGTAGCAATGAACTCAATGTACTAGTGCAATGGCCTCACATTTAGTTTTTACCCTAATAAAGCACTCCAGAAAGCCGGATCATAAATCTGCCTTGCTTAAAATGCAATGCCTAGTTGTCAGAACAATTAGCCTGGAGAGAAGCCAATAAGCAGGAAGGTAGAAATGGGAAGTCGGAGGATGATGAAATGCTTAGAATTAGAAGCCGTGTAGGAGCCAGTGGAGATACAGAAGTAGGGGAGACACTCATTGTTTCTTCCCCATGTCACCCTGCAGGATACTGACTTTTTGCTACAGCAATGATCTATGGTAATCTCAACCTCTGCGAGAAAAACAGAGACTATGGATACCACATATTTATGGTTCTACATACAAGCGCCTGGATGCAAGAGGCAAAGTATTCTTAGTCATCCATCCCTTTAAAGATCCTTTTGCTCATCCATTCAATTAAAGATCACATTCCATGTTCAGATGCAAAGAAGGAATAAAGGCTGCATCCAGATGTCAGCTAGCTGTTCCACTATGTTTGAATATTCCAGAATAAAGTGTGCTCAAGCAATGGTAGTTTTCTGAAGTGGGTTAGGACCTACAATCATTCTGTACCTTCTGAGAAAGCAGTCAAAGCCTAAGGCCTTTTCACACTACAGCTGTAGTGCAGTAAAGCTCGTTTCTACCTGCCTACGTGCAAAAGGGTAACCTGTCCCTGTGTATCCTAGCCTGAAAAGGCTGGCGCGGGGGCAGAATGCCCCTCCCAGGGCTTGTTCCCATTGTGTCCAGCTGGACTCAGGGTTGGCCAGGTCTGTCTGGTCCCTTCTGTGGGTTCCCATGGGCCCTAGGGGACTGGATCAGGTCCCCTGCAGCCTGCAGGAACCCCCCCCCCCCAGGCAATGGCCTACACGAGGATGCATGCAAAAGAGAAAGAGGCACTTAACTCGTCGGTGCTGGGTTACAAAGTGGCGAGCCCGGCTGGTGGCGTTGTGCGCCTGCGCACAACTCTGGCTCTGATTGGCTAGCGGTACATTTCCCATACAAAACACCAATTTCCCTACTGTGAGGAAAATCTTTAAAATGTGAGCAAGATTATAACCTCTGGATCAGGACAAAGGGCTGATTCACAGCCAACCTGGGATTTCTGCAATTTTCCTGCCTTTCTCTATGGCTGAAGCTCCCAAAGTCCACCCAGGGCTTGTCCCCAAGGAATAAAAAGTCTGCCAAGACTCTCCTTTTGCCTCTGAGCGTCCCCAAGCCAGGGTTTTTAGCGAGGTTCCAGCACTACAAAACGTGGAAATCGCGCGACAAAATACATGCACTTTAAACAACTCTTCCAGCGCTCTTTCTGTAAGTCGCGGGTTTTCCTCGCTACATTTACCTTGAGGACGCTCCGTGGCAAAAGGGGGGGGGATTGCTTGCTTGCACACACAGCCAAAAAGCATTCACACATCTGAGAAATGCAGCAGGTTCACTTCCTTTCCTTTGTAAAAAGAGCCAGAATTGCTCAGAATGGCAACATTGTTTTCAAGGGAAGCCTTAAAAGAGAATGAGCGAAGGATCGCGCTCCCGATCCTGCAGCCTTTTCTAACAGAGAACAAAGTGAAAGTAACTGCTGAAAGTGAATGAAAGTGACTAAGAATGAGCGCTCATATGCTTTGCTAGAGGCAGGAAGCAGTTTCAAGAGACGGAGATCCGGCGATTTTTCCTTTTAACAAGAGAGGGGGCGGGGGGGGGATGCCTGGAAAGAGAAAACTGCTACCACGGGGACGGAAAGTCCGTTTAGATCGCGGTTGCCAGTGGGACGCTTATTCTGGAAGTGGAGGGGACTTTTAAAGTCAGCTATAACAGAGTGACTGCAGAGGAATCCGAGAGGGGCTAATAAGTCTTTTGGGGATTCAGCCCCAGTTCCATTTAGAGTGGACAAACCCATCTCTCCGCTTCTTGGGGTAAGGGCTAGAATTACTGAAAAATTGTGACCCACCTGGGATTTCTTCATTTTTCCTCCCTTTCTAGGCATTCCAGGTCCATGTAGAGTGTGAAAGCTCAATTTTCAGCAGTACTGGGGAAGCGGCAGAATCTGTAATACAGGGGGAAAGGCAGAAAGTAGGTTGGAAAACACCATTTTACCAAATTTTTGACAAATTTTTGGTCATGTTGGCAACTGTCCTTTATCTTTTACCCAGCCATTGATAGACAGCTGCAAAGACTGCCCAGCAGGTTTTCCAATGCCATGTGATTTGTGTTGGGCAGGCAGTGACTGGTACCTCATTTACAAGGTAAATTGGCACAATCAAAGCAAAACACTAACCACTATCCCAGCAGATGCACGCCCTGTATCCACACCCTTCAAACAAACACTGTTGAATTTTGCTTGAATGACTCCATTTGTCTCCTTACAGTGAAGGCTACTATCAGCTTTTCTTCTGAGAGAAAAGCATTCAGCATAGTAGAATCTTGGATAAGGTAACTGCTAAATTCTTACTTTTGATTTGGTTTTGAGCTTGTGTAAGCATGCTTGTTTAGTCAGAACTGTGGGCACCTTCTAAATTCTAATGCTAAATGTTACTCATACTTTTTTCAGAAAACACATGTTTGATCTGTGATTGTAAATGAATCTTGACTTGGCCTGGCTTACAAAACAGCTTTTCATTTCTACCAGTTCTGGTAAAGTATCCGCCTCATTGAACAGTAAGTATGCCAATGTTCACACCCCACTGGAAGAGACCACAATGTTTCTAAGGGGGGGGGGGTATATTTTGCCAGCACAAGCAGCAGCAAGAAAAGCTCAAAGGTAACTAACAGAAAAAAGGGACAGTGAACACATGCTAAAATATACCTGCACCGTGGTCATCACAAGCCATTCATAATTTACTGTGATGGACAAAATCCAGCTTTGAATATTTATAATCCTCCTGAGAGACATTTTTTCTAACAAACTGGGTTGCATTGCTTTTTCACCATAGCATAGTGAAAACAAAAGTATTATGGGGCATCCGCGCCCAACCCGTGCCTGTCCCACGTTGCTAAGAATGTCATGGGGACACCCGAAATGCATGCCCGGTCCCGCACCTGGCCCCTGCATGACCAAGCAGCACCCAAAGTGTGCCAAATGACCAGCATGTACTCAGCCTATGAGTGCATGCATGACATGTTGAAGATTTTCAGTGGTAGACTCTGGGCTACAGCCAGTTCAGCCAATGATTAAATCTGAAATTCTTTGGATAATTGTGTCCTTTCTCTGTCTTCTCCTGAGCACCCTTTCCACCACCACCACCCCTTTAGTATTGTCCCCACAGAGTCATTCCCTTTGCTCAGAACTCTGGAGTAAGAAAACTGGGTCAATGGCACAGCTGGGACCATTCCAATCACCCATCCAAATCAAGACCTGGTCATCAATTGGTCATAGTTTGGGCAAATAAAAATGAGGGTCTCAGTCATGCAACTGCTTTACTATCCTGACCCAAGTCTTCTCCTGTGGGTTGCTACTGAATTTAGAGGTTCATCAGCTCAATATATTTCTTGAATTGAAATAACCAGGGTGACACATTGATTTTCTACAGTTACAAGCTGTTTTGTATGAGCTCAGTCTTGCATTTCAGTGTACACAGTGCATGTCAGGTCAGTCTTCCATACCTGTCTACAGCTGAGGGACATTAGTAAGCCCATGTGGATATCTTCCTCTTCACTGCTCTTAGCTGGGTGAATCCAAGGCTATTTCCACACTTGCAGAAGCTGAACTGTTCTAGGGATGTAATACATACATATCTGTACTTTCAAATCATTTGAATCATTCAAATGAATGTTTGGAACATTCAAAATTCGTTTGAATGTTTAAATTCGAATGTGAAGACACTCTATTTGAATCTGAATGTCCACATTCAATTGAATTCGACTGAATTTTGAATGTTTAGAACATTCGCCCACATCCCTAAACTGTTCTAGCTGAAGCCACTCCAGCTGGAACAGGCCCTCCCTGCTGGAGAGATCCAGCTGTACTGGAACAAGTGTCTGCTTGTTTTTGTCCCACTTTTGTTTTATGTTGTTGTTGTTTTGCACCACTGAGTCATGCCTGACTCCTGGGGGTCTGAACGGGCAGAAATTCAGAAGTGGTTTCCATTGCCCTCCTTCTGAGGAAAGGCTAAGGACTGAACCAACAAGCCTCTGCTTTCTAAGTTTGTTTTGTTATTAAGCACTTATTACACAAATCACAAAAAACTCTCAACAAAAGAAATCAAAATTCACCTTCAGTCCCTGGAAATTTTCACAGTTTGTGGGAAGTTCCCAACAACGGTTTGGAAATTGCAGCTAGTGCAAAATGCAGCCGCTAGAGTGCTGACTGGAACATCTAGCCAGATACACATCATGGGGCGCGTCTTCATGGCATGTGTTATTTCAGTTTAAAGAATTCGAAATAAAAGAAACGGAACAAAGCTGTCCACACGACTTGCAAGTTGATCTGGTTCCGAGAGCATTCTTCTGCAGCCTTAACGCGGAATCAATCCTGGGAGTCCAGACTGCAGCCCTGTCCTCCCGCCATTGCCCAGCCCCTCTCTTGTGATTGGTGCTCCATCCGAGGGTCCCACCCTCCATTCCCTTTGCGTCATCCATGCTTCACCGGGGATCCCCTGCCCGCTTTGCCCAGCTCCGATGCTGGCTGCTCTTCCCTCGGTGCCAGGCTAGAAGAGGAGGAGAGCCGA
This sequence comes from Aspidoscelis tigris stejnegeri, assembly GCA_023333525.1. NCBI lineage: Eukaryota > Metazoa > Chordata > Lepidosauria > Squamata > Teiidae > Aspidoscelis > Aspidoscelis tigris. The sequence continues at coordinate 75,506,687 of JALMGA010000005.1, read as the reverse complement.
GAGAGACGGGCGGCAGTGGGTGTGTTAGGTGGTCACCACACGGCAGAGGGGAAAGTTAGTCCCTAAAGAGAGAGAGGGGAGGGGGAGAGGGCAGCTGGGGAGGGGTGGGGGACTGACTGGCTGGCTGCTTGGGAGGGAGCTGGAAGAAAAAAGAGAAGGGGGGAAGAACGGAGCCACCGCCGATCAGGAACGGGGAGGAACGGAGGAAGCCAAATCGGGGGGGGGGCATGAGGAAGATGAGGATGGGGGGAGAGGGGGCAGCAGCAGCTGGGTGGGGGTGGGGAGGGGAAGGGAGGCATTGCTAAGGCACCAAGGAAAAGAGTCTTGGGGGGGACTAGCAAAGGGGAGGTGTCGTCCTTGCACAGACGGGATTCTAAAGTGAGAGAAGCCCCCCTTTCCCAAAAAGAGAGAGGGAGGAAGGAAGGAAGGAGGGGTATCTGAGAAGCCCCCCTTTCCCAAAAAGAGAGAGGAGAGAGGGAGGGGTTCCTAAGAAGCCCCCCCCTTTCCCAAAGAGAGAGAGGAAGGAGGGGTACCTGGGGGGGGGAGACATTGCATGAGCATCTCACGTCTCCCGCCCTCCCGAAGCCGGTGTATATGGTACATCAAAAAAGGAAAGCTGCACTGAGCATACGCAGAGTGCCTTACTGCCAAAAGAAGCAATCATAACCAAGCATTCCTATAAAAATAAGCACATGTGCACACACACGCACACACACACACAGAGGTACTCTCGTAGGTGCCAGCCCCAGAACCTCTGCTACGTTCCCAAGTTCCCATCCCACACGTCTGAAGGGGCTCCGGACCTTTAGTTTGTGGGGCAGGAGAAATGCATAAGGACTTTAAAACCGTCGCCTTTAAAAGAGTTTTTATTTTTATTTGTCTGTGCTGAAGAACACTTTTGCTACAGCCTTCACACAGCGGCTACAGTGTTTCAGGGAGCCCCTTCACTCCTGATTATCAATGTTGCAAATTTCCGCAATTTCAATACAGCTCTGTATCAAAGGACCGGGGCTTTAAACATTAAAGAGGCATAGGGTGGCTGTGGTGGGGTGTCATTCATTCATATTTTTATCCCACTCTATACACAAGGCTCTCAGTGCGGGTCACAACACATTGGTTTTAATGTGTTCATATTAAACATATTAAAGCCATAACTTTCCTGAACGTGGGGAGGAAAAAGCTGTTTCTTTAGTCCACCCTCAGAGCGAGAAAACATGAGCAAAGTGACCAGTAATTTTCTTTCCACATCATCTCTCCCAGAGGTGAATTTTACCCTAAAAGAAAACAGCTTGCCACTTTGCTGATATATTCTCTCACTCTGAAAGTGGACTGAAAGTGGATTAAACCTTAGGTGACCACATATTCTCTCATTCTGAAAGTAACAGAGATCAGAACTTTCCCCATGCACAGAACTTTATTGACCCATGGCCAGGCCTGGTAGTGCGGTGCAGGATTTTGGGACATGATTGATCCTGCCCTATTGGATTTCCTAGTGGTCACCTATCCATGGTCCGCTTTGCCCTAATATCCTGGCAACTGGAATCTTATCTGGGAATTCCAGATTAGATTCCACTTCCCATCCTGAAGCAGGCTGCCCCTGGCCTCCCATTGCATCACCACCCACTCCTCCTGGGCTTGCATGGCACTGCCACCCCCAAACAAAGGATGCCCAATCTGTGGCAGAAGGCAAAAAAAGACACCGTTGAATCCCCATCCAGTGAACAGAGGGGTGGGTGGAAAAGCTTGCTGCGTGGATGGGCAAAACATCAAAATCGTCTGCACCCCATGGCCCTGCACCTTGATGTCACAGTGCAGCACCCACACCTCTAATCCACATTAAAGTCCTATAAAAGTGCATATTCAAGGTTAGAGGCACCACTAGCCACTATGCCACTAGCCAATCACTTCTTTTTTTAACTGTATGAAAATGCTGCCCACATGAGATCTTTAAAACACTCTCATGCTCTGGTGCTTGGCCATTTAGTCAAGCAGAAGTGTTGTTTAGTCTAGTGGTTAGCGAGCCAGGCTCTTATCTGGGAATATCAGGTTTGATTCCACCCTCCTCCATGAACCCAGCTGGGTGACTGTGGGCTAGTCATGGCTCTCTTCTGAGCTCTCACAGGGTGAGGGGAGGAGAACAGAAGGTTTGTCAGCAGCTTTGAGCCTCCTTAAATGGGTGAGAAAAGTGGGGTAAAAAAGCCAACTCTTCTTCCTCCTCCTCCGTGAAGCCAGCTCAGTGGCCTTGGGCTAGTCACAGCTCTTACAGGGCATCTGTTGTGGGGTGAAGAATGGAAGCTTTGTCAGCCTCTTTGAGTCACCTTAAATGGGTGAGAAATGCCAATTCCTTCTCCTTCTCCCTCCCTTCTTCTGGGAGGTTTGGTATGGGGTAGCATTATTATAAAGAGGTATAGAAATCCAAGTCAAGGTTCCTATCTTTTTTTAACAGTTGTGCAAAGCATGGAACTTCAGCAAGTGCTTCCTTCCTTCCTTCCTTCCTTCCTTCCTTCCTTCCTTCCTTCCTTCCTTCCTCCCCCCCCACCTGCCTCGCGGGGTGTCTGTTGTGGGAGAAGAACAGAAGGTTGATCAGCTGCCTTGAGTCCCCTTGAATGGGTGAGAAAAGCGGCCACCGCTGGAAAAGGAGGAGAGCCGAGAGGCGGCGGGCGGGCGGACGCAGTGTGCCCTCCGCAGGAGAGGGCAAAGGGGGCTCTCCTCGCTCACCTCTTCCCTCCGGGAAGAGAGAAAAGGCCGGGGCCGCGCGGGGCCGTCGGGGGGTGACAGTGAAGGAAAAGGTCGCGTGGAGAGGGAAGCGGCCCCCGGCCGGCTCGGCTTTGCCGCCTGGCGAAGGGACGGGAGGAAGTCCTCCGGAGCCGCCACTGAATCGTAGCTGGATTCTTTCAATGAAACCACGGTGTGAACTGAAACTGGATTAAACCTTAGGTGTAACCACAGGCAGAGGCAAAGTAGCCTCTGAAGGGGGCTCAAAGCGGCTGATAAAGAAAATGAATGGTCACTTTGCTGCTGCACAGGAGCAGCAGCAATGGCAAAGAAGGGGGGAGGAGGGCCACAGCTTTTAAAATACAGGCTCCAGGGCTTTCCTTTCCCTGTTTTAAAGTTCCGAACCTTCAAAGGCCTGAAATTGCGCAAAACTGCAACATTGTTTTTAAGGTGTGAAGTGCTTACAGCGATACAGTGTATCTTTAAGGACTGGAGGTTTATAGTGGGTGTTTGAGGGTGGATTTTTTCAATGAAGGAAACCCTAAACATGATGTGCTTCTAATACGTTCAGCCATTGGTTACAGTGCGATTGGGGGGGCGGGACAGCCTTAACACGGAATCTCATCCCGGAACGATACTGTCCACACAGTAAAAAATTAAACACGTGTCAAGGGCATGTTCCGGAGTGAGACCTGTTGAGATCAGGATTTATTTCAAATCGGTATAACGTGGTTTATCACGGAAATACCGCATTAAGCCGAAGTGACGTGTGCACGGCCCGAAATCAAAACGTTTTGAATTCGAGATAACGACGTCGTGGGGATGCGGCCATGCTGGTTTTAAAAGGGTTGCATCGGCTGCCAATTTACTACCTTGCCCAATTCAGGGTTTTGACTCTGACTTATAAGGCCCTAAATGACTTCGGCCCCAAATATCTAAAGGAGCGCCTTCTTCCACGCATGCTCTTCATTCCAGTAATCAAAAACTGTTGGTTCAGCATCGGATTTCTACTGCCCCCTCCCAAATTCGCCTGTTTTCTCTTGTTTTTCCTCGTGCCTGGAATCTCCTTCCTCAGCACATCTGGGCTATCATGTCCTTGGCATTCTTTAAGTCGAAGCTGAAGATGTTTTTGTTCAGGAAAGCATTTCCAGATATGGTGTGATCTGTGTCATATTTTAATGTTTAATATTTTATCTGTTTATTACATTTGCTCATTGTTTTGCTTCTGGTTTTAGTGTAAATTATTTTATCTTACCTTAGATTGTACGCCACTGGCAGGTTTTATACTTTTTATTAATGTTATTTTGTGTACAGAGCTGAGTACATGAACAGCGCTTTATAAATAAACTATAATAATAATAATCCCATATCGACCTGCCCATGCCTTAGGATCAAGCAGTGAGGCCCACGTGGTGGTCCCACTGCCTTCAACAGTGAGGTTGGTGGGCACCCGGGAGAGAGCCTTTTCTGTGATGGCCCCCAGACTATGGAATAGCCTCCCCCTTGAGATGCATCATGCCCCTTCCTTATATATATTTAGGAAGGTGGTGAAGATGCACCTCTTTGCCCTGGTCTCTGGCTGAGCTGATTATATCCCCCCCCGCCCAAGGACAGACACTATCATTTTAAACACACTGTGTATTGTTTTAGAGTTGTTGAATTTTTTAAGTCTTTTAATGTATATTCTGTTTTAATCTGTTGTTTTAAGGTTGTTACCCATCAGAGACCTTCGGGTATGGGGTGGGATAGAGATGTAAATAATAAATAAAATAAATAAAACCAGGGAGGGTTATATTTTAGTTAGGTTTTATACTTCTTTATTTTTATTGAGTATTGTGATTCACCATGGGAACTCCAGATGACAGAACAGATATAAATTCTTGGAATAAGTAATTAAATTAATGAATAAAAAATAGGTATTTCTATGTGACATAGCTGTATGTCGGCACATTTAATGATCAGCTAAGACTTTCTCACAGTGCTTCTTCTCTTCTCTGAAATCCATACCAAACTTTGTACTTAATTTGTTATAGGGCAGATTATAAACGTCAGCTGCAATTAATGGTGTAAATAAGTATATTTCTCTGTGAAGGCCCAAGAGAATTTGAGAGGACTGAAATATTTCTTGTTTACCACAGCGCAGGAATAGTGAGATAAAAATCTTTCCCCTTTTCAGCAACCTTTTAATCCCCATTTTCAGCAGTTCCTTCTGGTGATACACGTAAGGTTTACGGTCCTAGGAATACGCCGTTGGCATTCAGTCCCAGGAGTATGTAATTAATAGCAGGCATTTAGAAGAACAAAATTACATTAATATTCCAGTGGTGTTGCTCCCAGTCCTCCTGCTTCCCAGCAGTGACAGGGAATTGGAGAAGAGTTATAGTCGTTCTCAGTGTGATTATCTCTACAGAGACTAGTGTCAGATAATTTGTTGTAATACAGGAGATGTCCTCCAGTGTTTAAGACCCTCCTCTTGGTTTCTTTCTCTCTCTCAATCTGGAGTGCTTTCATCTTGATACCTTAAAGAAAACTGGCACAAGTCTGAACAGCGAAGAGAAACAGAGATGATGCTAGATTTCTCTGTTTAGTGTCCCACAACTTGCTGAGAGCTGTACGGAAGTCCAGGAGCTACATCTATACTCTACAAGAAATCAGTTTTCATCTATTGCCACTTCTGCAGCATTTCCATTTTTTAATACATAAATTAGATCCTTCTTTTGTTTTATTCCACCCATAGTACAAGCTTGCTTGATATTCCAACTTCCATTAAGTTGCCCTTAATTATAAAGCTGGCAGTGCAAAAATAATTTAGGCAGGATTTGGAAGGAGGGTAGCAAACTCTGCATTCCACCCACCACCCCAGTTGTAAAGATCACACTTGAGGAAGTTTTGTTCTCCAGCTTTGACCTTGACAACTGTGGGGATCACAGTACAAGTAAATCACCATGTGGGACATTTCTTGTGTTCAGTGAGATTGCCAAGGAAAAAGATAAGTCCCCTTAACTGGTGATGAGGTAGTGGCAGGCCACCAATGGGCAGGAGAAAACTATCAGAATTCTTTCTCCCACTCTGCCATCATTGAGAAAGAGAAAAAATAGCGCACACATAAAGGAGCCAGCATTATTAAACCTTACTAATTTATTAGAATTCTTATGAGACTGTCAATAAGCACATGGATAAAGGTGATCCAGTTGACATTGTATATCTGAGCTTCTTTGATTTTGTATATGGTGACAGCGGTTAGATTATTATATGCACAGAAATGGAAGAGGAGATACTTACAGTGGAGGAATGGTTAGTTAAGCTGATGCACTTATTGAAGATGGACAAACTAACGGACTTATTAAATGACAAAACAACAGAAAAGTTTATGGAAGATTGGTCACCATTGATTATCTACAAGAATTAGAAGTAACGACTGATGGTTTTGATCAATAATAAAGGACAAGCTGAAAATGAGAAAATTTCAGTTCACCTCACATTAAACTTTTTGGAAAGAGAACTGCCTCACAGTTTGCAACTTTCCTGCATCAGGAGAAATTTAAGCGGAACAAGAAACAATTGATGTGTAGAAGAGAAGTCCGAAGAATGGAGGGAGTCAAGAAGAAACTTTTAAAGCAGTGTAACAATGTAACTTGATATGAAAAAGATTGTTAAAGTTCTTTTTTTAAAGACTGTTTGGAAAAAAAAAACCCAAATCTTTTAATAAATAAAATATATTAAGAAAAGAAGGGCAGGTTCTGTCGAGTGGTAGTTGGCTAAAAGCAAGAAACAGAGAATAGCAGCAAATGGACAACTCTTAGACTGGAGAGGAGTAAAAAGTAAGGACTCCAAAGGTGAGTATCAGGACCTGTACTTTTAAATTTATTCATAAAGAATCTAAAAATAACAGATAACAAAGTGTGTTGATAACACCAAATAATTCAGGATAGTGAAAAATGAAAGAGATTGTGAAGAGCTCCTGAGTAGGGCTTGCACAAATGCAATTTTTGACATTCAATTTGATTTGAATCGAATATTCCAATGCCAGAAAAATGAATGTATTAAAATTTGAACCAATTCAAATACATTTGTACCTATTCATATGAATATTTGATTCATATCTGATGGTACAAATGTCAACAACATTTGTGTCTGTAAACATCCGTACATAACCTGTTTTTATCCTGTATGCATCCCATTTTCGTCCCGTACGTATCTGTACAAATGTGTACGGATACGAATAAGATGCGGGCGAATCCGTATGTAATGCATATGTATCTGTACACATACAAATGTCTGTACAAATCGTACAAATAATCCAAAACATTCAAATTGGTTCAAATGTTAAAAAATAAATGTATATACATTCAATTCAAATTCAAATGTCTGAATATTCTGGCGTATAAGACGACTGAGCGTATAAGACGACCCCCAACTTTTCCAGTGAAAATACAGAGTTTGGGATATACTCACCGTATAAGAAGACGACACCCGGTGTATAAGATGACACCCGACTTTTGAGAAGATTTTCCTGGGTTAAAAAGTAGTCTTATATGACAGAATATACTCTAATTTGATCAAATTTTGAATGTTTTGCATATTCTTCCACATATTCTTCTCTCATTCCCTTGTAGCCCTATATTTCCCCAAATCCCCAGCTTTGAGAGCACTGTGCTAACAAAAGGCAAGATTATACCAAGGTAAAGACACCCCCAGGCTAAAATCCAATTACAAAAGACAACATGGTAATCCATAGATGAAGATCTATCCATTGGTGAGTGAGTGACAGCAGAACAGATAATATCCCTTTTTTAAAGGCACAGATTCTGGAAACAGCTTGCCAAACATTGAACATGCTGTAGTTCTGCACGTCCCTATACCATGCCTTATACTAGGGATAGTCACAAAGCCATTACATTCAGTAGACATTGTCCAAAGCATTTTTGAACCCATTCAAAATGGTAGCCAACAACACACAGATAGATGGTGAATTCTGTGTCCTTTTTTTTATAATGATCTTGCTTGTTCAGGTTTAATTCATTATAAAGATTGTTCACATGGAAGCTATATTTATGTTTCTTGTAACAATGTTTAGTAAGAAACGGTAGCATTTATTTATATTCCTGCCTCGCTTCTCTCAAGTAATAAAAAAGACACTTAGCAGTAACTAAACCTACAATAAAATAAACCACTAAAATCCTCAGATACTACTGTCACAGAAGAGAAGGCTGCATTCAAATGCATCTAGTTAATTGCTGCTGAAACAGATGGACCTGTCTAGCAAAGCAAATGGTATTCTCTTAATAACCAGCTTTGTAGGACTTCTTTCGCTTAAGATGCATTCAGACGTTAGTCACTGGTAACTGTTCTCTGGAGTGCACTTCAGCTTTTAGCACAGTGTTATCTCTTTACGAATAGCAACAAAAAATACAGTGCTAGACTACCTTCTGCTTACATGGGCACTGTGTAAATTGAGCTTCCAACATTTCTCTCTGTATTCTTCTCACACTAGCAATGAAGAGAAGAGAACATTTGGAATGAAGTACAATCTACACAGTTTACATGGAAATGGGCCCCATGAGCATCCGGAGCTCCAAAAAGGATTGCCCAGAGGTGGCTGAGCCATTCCTCAAGTGCAACATTTTTCATAGTGTTTATAGAAACATCTGGATATTCTGAAACTGCAGCTCCCAAGAGCTCCAATGACAATGACAGTGGGAATTGTGGATGTGTTCCATCTACAATATCTGGAAGACTGTTCCATTATACATTTCACTTTCCCACTATATGCATGACTGCCAGTTCATGATAGCTGTTTTCATTTTCAATACACCGTTCCTTGGTCACCTGTGTTCAGAACTTAACTCTTCTAGAAGACAAAAGGTAGCCCTTTTCTAATCTTACCTGATTGTGATGTCCATTAGCTGGTCCAGATTAAGCAATCCATTCCAAGCAGAGAAAGACTGTCCTGGACTGGAGCAAAGCTGGTGATACTCTGATCTAGTCCCTGCACAAGCCCTGGAGCTCATGCAAGCTTTGGAGCGGGCCTCCAATAGGTCCAATGGCCACTTATGAAAGTTCTTGGTGCTAGAGATCCCAGGGACCCGTGCTAAAATGGGTCCTCCATAGTAAATTCGGCCAATTTACAATTGGCTAGTATGCCAGTGGATCTGTTGGTAGTCTGGATTTAGACTGGATCAGGAGGCCATCTTGGTCCCCTGATCCAGACTACACTCTGTATTGTGTGGACAGAGTATAACCTAGCAAGGAGTGGTGCCTATCTGGTCCTCATTGAAGGGCAAACAAATTTATGGATGACTGATGTACCAATGACTACTAGAAAGGATGCCTAGATGGGGGGATAAGGAGGATGCCTCTGAGGCCATTTGCTGGAATTCGAGAGCAGGAGAAGGTTTGCCCTTGTCTCTGCTTGAAATGCCTATGGGCAATTGGTGGGGCACTGTGTGAGACAGGATGCTGAACTAGCTGGGCTGTAGCCTGATCCAGCAGGGCTCCTCTTATGTTCTTATGTTCTTAAAATAAATTCTGAAGAGGGCCATGACCTGGATCAAGGGAAATTTATTTATTTTGAACCAAAATCCACACATATCCTTCAAAATAGATTTACAAAAAAACAAACAAAGCTACCATCAAAGTGGATGGAGACAGCAGCAGGATGTTTCCATGTTCACTCCATTTCATGTATGAACTGATCTTCCAAACTAATATCTGAACTAACCTAATCTCCAAATAATAGCAAATAAGATGTTTTAGCTTTTTGAGAACGTTACATTCTGAAAAGTGATTACTGTATACTGTGAGCAAGGTGCTGAAGGGTGTGTGGGAGAATCTAAAAAGGAGACTGTTAAGAAACGGAGCTTGTGATAGCCAGACAATTGGTGGTTGTGGGAAATGTGCTACTGCAGGGAACAGCTTTTCGGGGCACTTGAGAAATGTTATATTTGTTAAGCAAGCAGAATGGTGTTGCTGCACCCTGCAGTGTTAAAATTTATCCAACCCCTTTATTTGAAAAGGCTTTTCTGTTCCATTCGACAGAATTCAGTTGGCATTTGAAAAACAGCCGCAACAATAAGATTGGAAGACGTGTGTGTGTGAGTGAATGCATGCACATATGAGAGAAGGCTGCCTATTTTATTTTGTGTTTGCTGTTCCCCTAAACTCACGATTACACGTTTCCAAGTCTCTGCAAATCATCAGGGCATTGTGTTGTATCAGCATCATAGAGGCCCAGGCGTGAGTCATCATAGGAGCACAATTATTGTTCAGTGCATCTTCCTCCCAGTCCTGCCCTCAATGTTCCTTAACAGCTACTAGAAAGAGTTCTACTTGGAAGTAAAGCCTGTAAAGTTCAATCGGGCTGACTCAAGGAAACTGGTTATAAAAGTGTGATGTTACGAGTTTTAAGCGTGTTTTCTAATCCTTATTTAAACAACTGGCTGAGGCTGTAAAACAAAAGTTGATGGAGCTTGGACATACCGTGGAGAGATATAGAGCAATAACATTTTAATGTCAGGTAAGGTTGGTAAACATGAATGGTGCAGTCAATGCAATAGGTTGAGATGGGAGGTAGTGAGTATTCCTTCACCGGAAGTTTTCAAGCAGAGACTGGACAGACATCTGTCTGGGATGGATTAGGGAATCCTGTATTGAGTAGAGAGTTGGACTCGATGACCCTGGAGGTGAGCCAGTTCAGTCTAGTGCAGTGGTTCTCAATCTGTGGGTCGTGACCCCTTTGGGGGTTGATCTACTTTTTCATGGGGGTTGTTATGAAGTAGCAACAAAAATAATTTTATGGTTGGGGATTAGGGTTAGGGTTAGGTTTGGGTCACCACAACATGAGGAACTGTATTAAAGGGTCAGGACATTAGGAAGGTTGAGAACCACGGGTCTAGGGGTTAGGGAGCCTGACTCTTACCTGGGAATACCAAGCTTGATTCCACACTCCTCCATGAAGCCAGCTGGGTGACTCTGGGTGACTTCTGAGCAATCACAGCCCCACATACCTTACAAGGTGTTCTGTTGTGGGGAGAAGAATAGAAAGCTTTGTCAATCACTTTGAGTCCCCTTAAATGGGTAAGAAAAGCAGGGTAGAAAGACCAACTCTTCTTCAAACTATGAAACACACTGTTTCTTGCATAATGCCTCTTCTGCTTTCCTACATAGCAAAAAAAAGGGGGGGGAGAGCTCAAAAGGACTTTAGAGACAGTAGCTTGTGGCCCTTGTGTACTCATCTCATCTCTGAAGCTGCATCCAGGCATCACTCACTTACTCTCCTATTTTTGGACAACCATAATTTATTTCAGAATATCAAAATAGCTCTCAATGACCCAGGTTAAAACAATAACTTTGAATGTCCACGGGGCTAATAACCCTGTGAAGCGCAGACAGCTCCAATCATATTTACTCCGCCATAAAGCACAAATTTTTTTTCTTCAGGAAACCCATTTGTCCAGGGAATCTAAGAAACTGTTTAGCCATCCTCAGTTGTCTTGCATTCATATGGCAAACGGGACTTCTAAGTCTAGAGGGGTGGCTATAATTTTGGCACCAACTCTACCATATAAAATAGAAGAAATCCGAAAAGACCCTAGAGGGCGCTATATATTTATCAAAGGAACTTTAAATGATATACCCTTGACTCTTGTCAATATTTATTCCCCCAATACACTCCAATTTTCTTTCTTGCACAATATCTTACAAAAAGTAGAACGTTTCTCAGCTGGCAATATTATTGTTGCTGGAGATTTGAATTTGGCCTTGGATCCTAAAATAGATAGAACTGTAAGAGACCCCCAAACTAATCGAAGAGTAAAGACAGGGGCAAACAAACTGATTGATAAGTTCGGGTTTTTAGATGCTTTTCGCCTCTGTAATCCAAATAGTAGAGAATATACTTTCTTTTCACCAAAATATCAGTCATACTCTCGTATAGATTATATATTGATAAGCAAACCCTTAGCCAGTTCTCTTCTTTTCTCTGAAATCCAGTACTGCCCTCTTTCTGATCACTCTTTAGTTTCCTCTATTTTTGCTTTTGATACCCCAGACTTATCCTCCAAACTCTGGCGTTTTAGCCCTTCTTTAATAAATTGGAACTCCTCTAGAGAAAAAATTCAAAGAGGTCTTACAGATTACTTCAATCTCAATATAACACCCACTATGCCTTTCACTGTGGTATGGGAGGCAATGAAACCAGTGATTCGAGGTATCTGTATTTCCGAAAGCTCCTGGCAGAAAAAGGTAACAGAACGGAACAGGACATCTTTATTGAATGAAATCAAAGAATTGGAAACAATGCATAGGAGACAGGGTTCCAAAAGAATCTATGATAAATTACAAAGTAAACGCCAAGAACTAAATATATTAGAAACGGAGACAGATGCTAAGAACCAAATGCTTTTGAAACAAAAAGTTTTTTTGCAGGGGAACAAGAATTCAAAATTTCTCGCAGCCATGTTAAAAAGGAAGAGGATGAAAAACCATGTGTATGGATTAAAAAATAGATCCAATCAAATGTGTTGTGACCAGTCCCAAATTATGGACATTATGTTGCAATTCTACAAGGAGCTATACTCCCCTTTTCCCCATGCTCCTGGATCCCATGGTTCTCTTATTTCCTACCTATCATCCTCCTTTTTGACCCCTCTTAATATTGAACAAAAGGAAATGCTAGATGCAGAGATTTCACTGGCCGAAGTAGAAAGTGCAATCAAACTTTTGAAGAACAACAAGGCCCCAGGTATCGACGGATTTTCCTCATTATTTTATAAATCTTTTTCTTCTACGCTGAGTCCCCATCTAGTAACTTTATTTAATACAGTCCTTCAGTCTGGGACTGTTCCAGAAACATGGACTGAGTCCCTTACAGTAACCTGCTTGAAAAAAGGAAAGGAGCCAGAGCATGTCACCTCATATAGACCTATTTCCCTGCTTAATGTTGATTTTAAGCTACTTTCACATATTCTCTCGAAGAGAATTAACACTTTTATTACAACATTAATAGGAGAGGAACAGCATGGCTTCATGCCTAAAAGATCCATTGTGGATCCGGTCAGGCTAGCTTTAAATGCATTGGTACATGCAAAAAGGACTAAGAAACCTTTAGCTCTGATTTCTTTTGACCTATTTAAAGCGTTTGATTCACTCTCTCATTCCTTCCTCATTGCAACTCTGAAACATCTGAATTTCAATGATACTTTTATCTCCTTTTTGTCCTCAATTTATGAAAAATCCTCAGCCAAGATTAGAATTAACAACTGCTCTTCTACATCATTTAGACTGGCTAGAGGAACCCGTCAAGGATGTCCACTTTCACCCATTTTATTTTCAATTGCAATTGAAGTATTAGCCTCAAGGATCAGAAACAATCCAGATATTGGAGGATATAAATTTGATTCCCACGTGGTAAAATTTAGCCTTTTTGCTGATGACCTTTTGATACTGACAGAGGACCCGATTGGTACAATGGCTGCGCTTAAGCTAGAATTGGATAGGTTTTATGAATTCTCCGGGCTTAAAGTAAACTATGATAAAACTGAAATTCTTTTTGTAAATGCTCCCCCACGTATTCAAGAAACCATACGTAAAGACTATGGTATAACCATTGCCTATAAAAAACTGAAATATCTGGGAATTTGGTTGACTAAAAATTTTAATAAAATTTTGCATTATAACTATGTCCCAATCATAAATAATACCAATCGACAGCTCTCCAAATGGAAAAAGACTAAACATCTCAGCCTGGGGGGTAGAATAGCTGCTGTCAAAATGAAAATCTTGCCTGCTTATCATTATCTTTTTCGTACTCTCCCTATCAGTATCCCTGCTACATTAGCAAAAAGCTGGTTTAAAAAAATTGAACAATATATATTTTTAGGGAAACGCCCAAGGTTTTCAAAACAAGTCCTCTGGAGGCCCACCCAACAAGGAGGTTGGGGGTATCCATCAGTATATTGGTATAATGATTCTTGCCAGCTCCATAGATTCTTGTCCCTATTGTCGCCCTCTCCTCCTTTATGGGCTCAAATTGAGATGGCTGAACTTCCCCATTCAATGCAAAGCTATATCGCCCATACTCTGGACTATAAAAAAGCCAAGGTTCTTAACCCACTAACTCATTCCACCTTGACTACATGGAAGTACTGGCAAAAACACTTAGCCCCTCCCCCCTCACCCTTGTCTCTGCCCTCTGATTTAATGAAAGCTTCACCACAAATACCAGATTCAATCTGGGTAACTTTAAAGGAGAAAGGTTATACCACAATCAGAGATTTTTTCCAGGGTCATTTCACCTCTAATTCCTCAAGAGAGATAAGAAATATGATTGGTAGCTCTAAAAACTGGCTTATCCCAATGGCAATAAGGAACTTTTTTCTGAAACTTGAGAATGAAGGAAGAGGTACACGAGACCTTACCCCCTTTGAGCAACTAATTTTGGATGATAAAGCAAGGGATAGAGGCATATCCTCCACTCTGTATAAAATGTTGATAGCCCACAATGTGGGAGAGCTTCAGGCAGTGAAAGGGCTCTGGGAAACAGATTGTGGAATAGAAATTGATAATGAAGAATGGTTAAAAATTCCCAGTAGGATGTTCTCATCATTTAGGTCCCAAGCAGAAAGGGAATTGTCTGTTAAAGCATTGTTTCGATGGTACTACACCCCGGTTGCTTTGAATAGGATTAACAATAGGCTTTCCCCGCTGTGTTGGAACAAGTGTGGAGAAAAAGGTACATACATACATCAATGGTGGCAATGCCCTAAGGTTAAAGTGTTTTGGGAAGCTGTTCAGGCAAAGATAAGTACCATTGTTTCTCGAAATGTTCAATTATCGCCAGCTATAGTCTTTCTACTTTCCTTTAAAGAACAAGGGGTGCCAAATCATAACAGGGATTTGATTCGCTCGCTGATCACCACTGCGAAAGCAGAGATTGCTCTCCATTGGAAATCTACAGATCAATTAAATATAGATAACTGGATCAGCCGTACATGGTCGTTACTGATTAATGAACTCATTACAGTGCAGCAGTATAAGATGCAACTCCTAGAACAAGAAGCTCAATTCATTAGGAAATGGGCACCTTTTATCATTCAGGCACAAATCGATCCCAGACTTCGACCATCTTCCTCTTTCTCTGTAACATTTTTGAAACAAAAAATATTGATGCTCTTTCCAGATTTTCCATTCTAGACTGTACTGGATAAATCTTGCTGGACCTGTATGGACTATGCGATCCTCAGAAGTGTATATTTGGTTTATGTTATGTGTTTTTTATGTTTGTTGTTATATATTTAAAAAAACAAATAAAAATTTTTTTAAAAAAAAAGAATATCAAAATATAGAGAAATAAGTAAGCGGTGTCCAGATGAAACCTAAACCATGTTTTCTAATCTGGAACGTTTATGAGGGGGAAGGGGCAGGCTGGCATGTGAACGGTTCCATGTCCAATCTTCATTTTACTGTGTGTAAACACAACCTAAGATAATTCATAAGATCCAAAACAGTGTAAAGATCTGAGTGTTTCTCCCTTTGGGAAAATGCAGAGTAGATTGGTCATTCTGCAAAGTAACTGTATTCTATCGACATAGATGTGGCTGCAAAATGGACAAAAAAAGCATCTCTGAGGCACCTCTGAGTCAGTTTATAGAAGTCTTTGATGTGAATTGTTCACGCACTAGTCTGACGTTTCCCTATTTCTGAAATATTCTGTGCTAGAAAAGGTAGATTAAGAGAAAACTTGGAAACATGAGGCTCACACTCTCCGAGGCATTCTGAGGCACTACATAGTTTTATTCTAACACAGTCACCACAGGATCTGGACATGATTCAGTGCCACTTTATCTTACCTTCTCAACAAATTGACAGGAAGAAGGTTCCAAAGTTTCCAGTACAGCCCTTTGGTGGGAATCCACTGTTTTACATTTTAGAAACCACAGTTACAGCTGCAGAAAGAAGGTAGAATTTCCCCAGTATGAGGCAATTCAACTCTAAATACCTCATAGTCAAATGTTTAGTTCTGTTTGAAATCATTTTGTCCTCAGATGATATTTCCAGACAGATCAAAGTAATGGTGAGAATTATGTGCCATTGTATTTTATTGGAGATAAATCAACAAAGACGTGGGGAAAGATGGATTTGTTGTTCCTGTGTTCTCCAGCTGATAAATGCACTCAGGATGAGAGGTTCCATTTCCTGATGATACTTCTACTGTTTACCTCATTATAATGATTGGTTCAGCAAAGCAAATAAAAAAAGATGAAGGATCTGTTTTGAAGAAATATAGATGGAAGGAATTTAAAAGCCAAGGCTGATTAATCATAAGAAACTTTACATAAGAACATAAGAGAGGAGCCCTGCTGGTCCATCTAGCCCAGCATCCCATCTCACTCAGTGGTCCACCATTTGTTTCTGGACATGCTCAAGCAGAAGCTGAGACAGGCAAAACCCTCACTGGCCCTTGGGTCCTTACAAGTAGCTTTTAGAGGCATCCTGCCAATCTCTCCAAGACAGAGCTATCTAAGCATCCATTCTGGTAACCACTGATACCCCTGACCTCCATAAACTTGTCTAATCCTTTCGTAAAGCCATTTAGGCCAGTCACCATTGCCATCTTGTGCAGTGTTTCAGCACTAGCTGTGGAGACTGGTTTAACCCACCCACCCTTAACACAGATTAAAGACACTTGTGCAGCACCACAGATGACCGTGGAGCACCAGAGGAGGTGTGGATGGTCATGCTGCTGTACACTCCAGGTAAGCTCCTAGTAAAGGTTGGTTAAGGTGTGGAGCACGATTTCATGCTCCACGCATAATCAACAATTAGTAAACTTCTGGTGAAGCAAGGCATGCTTGGAGGCTGTAGCAGCCTCCTTGAAGTGCAGATGTTCTTCGCCAGGAGTTCACTAATTCTTCACCAGGAGTTCACTAATTTTTCACAAGATGCCATAGTGCAAATAGATCTCAAATACGGCCAATCTTAAGTAATTGTGTTTAAACCCACATGAAAATTAATCCCGCAGAACATACTTGACTATGTACACACAACTTTGCCTTGAACTGAAACATTCATAAAAGTAAAAGGAAGAGTCGGTTCAAACTCTGAGGCACTAGATATGATGGGGCACTGCACTTTTAATTTTCCGGGCCAGTTGCCATTGCTTCAGTTAAGATCTTGCAGGTACGAGGTTCTTGTGCATTCTGAGATTCACTTGCACAGGGAATTCCTCCTTCAGGGTCACACTATGAGTCATTGAGTAAATCTGACATTGAGATAAATTGCTTCTGAGGTGTCCTGATAAAAGCTACTGCTAACCTGAAACAGTGCTCTAAAAAGGAAATACAAAATGGCATTTATTCATTTCAATTCTTTTCCTCCACAGAAGCTGACTATTCATATTTCTGGGCTACTTGCTGAGGAGATGAATATCATGCTTAAATAATGACGAAATGAGATAATTTCTTAGAAGATGCCCATTTCTTCTTCTGTATAAGGCTTCCATATCTTAGGCCTATTCGCACTTGGCTGTATTTTGGAATATATCTCAGGACAGGGGGTTCTTGTCCACCTGCTAATGCAGACTCTGACAGGCCTCATCTGGGGCATCCTATAGCCTGCACTAGCATGTGGACAGCATACGCCTATTCCAAGATATATTCCAGAATAAAGCCAAGTGCGAATAGGCCCCTAGACTGACCAACAAGTACTGGCCAAACAAGGGGATAGTGTGTTACTTGATAAAGACAAGAATGAACAAGTGACAATAGATATAGTATTCACAAGTGGTGGTAACAACCATCCTATGGAAAGAATTGGTTCAACAAATCCCAGAAGAAACATTGGAGGTCTCTGTTCAAAAGGGTGAAGTCCTAGGGTGCGTCCCCATGGCCATTTTAATCCAAATTCTATTCAAATTTGGGAAGGAGTGTCCTCATGGCCACTGTAATTAATCTGAATCGAATCCGAATTTTGCACCTAGTGTCCCCATGCAATTCCCTGTTCCCAGATTTTATGAGTACTATCCTGCCTAAATCCAGAGGAAAAAAAAGTCCTGATGAAAATAGGACTCCTTTTTTTGGAGCTGAATCCGCTTTATTTCCACCATATGGGGACAAGATCAGGCTATTTGGGGTGGAGGTCTAGCATTCTGGCCAATGGTAACCAGCTGTGGGTGGGGTTTTTTTTCAGATGTAAAGCTCCCCCCTTCCTTGCTAGCCTCACAAAAGCTCTGTATGGCAGGAAAAAGGCAGAAAGGGGGAAGAAGGGGCTTTAACAATTTCACTGCAAAAATGCTTTTAAAAGATTTTTGCTGGGAACAAACATGTATTTCTTGCATGTATCTTTTGAAACATGTATCTTTTGCAAAGGACAGAAGCATAGAAATGCTTCAATTGATACATTGTAATTGCAAAAAGGAAAGCCATAAAAAGGGGAAAGTAATTAGGATCCTGTTTGCTTCTTCTCTTGCAGACAGGGTTTGCAGGGGGGGTTATGTAACCTCGCATATCAGCATGAGTGCACTTTTGGACAGTAATCTCAAAAGGGGTGAGGGGTGTGAGAAAGAAAGTGTGGGTGTGCAGCTAGAATTTATTTTTGAAACTTTTGCTTTTTTTCTTGCAGGCAGGGTTTGCACAAGGGGAAGAGGGGGGATTTGAAAGCCTTGCTTTTAACGTTTAAGAATAGTCCAAAACCAGGACTAAAAAGCTGCATAGGAACGGCTATATTCGGATTAACTGATGGGCACTCAATGCGGATTTCAAGTATCTTGTCTCACAAAGTGGCCCACCAATTCTGGGCATTCTTATGATTAAGGCAAAACCTTCACCTGTTCTCCATTCCCTGCAGCATCTAGAAATCCACTCTAGTAGTCTTTGAAATGCTACAACATTCGAACATCAGGAACTGAGTGGATGAGAATAATTAATAAAAATTATCTGAATAAATACTGGGCTTCAGCAAGCCCAGAAGCCACAAGTTCTTAAAAGAGGCTCTTTAGAAACAATCTCTGTGGCATGGATTTAAAAAGATGTGGGAATTTCCATGTATGGTATACGATGCCTTGTTCTGTCTGTTTCATTAACAAAGGCTTACTCAGATTAGCATATACAAGTCCTTTGTGTTATGTGCAGATTTGTATCTTTTGTGAGAAGATAATATAGCCAGATGGAAGAGCTTAGAGCATGTGTAGAAGATAAAACTTCAGTTATTATAAAATCATAGTGCAGTTATATTGACCACTTTGTTTGTGAGTGGAATGGAAGGCTCGAACCAAAACATCATCAAACACAGATGTCCAAAAGATCCTCTGTGTCCCTCTCTTGACAAAGGTCATCTCAGAAGATGACCAAAATGGTTTCACAATCCCAAATCTAGGTGTAAAGCCTGAATAAAATAGATTGAAAAGCAGTCTTATCCAAGAATGCCTGAAGATGATGCCACAATTCTCTTGGCACCTTGTCCAGGAAGTGGTTTTTTGTTTTGTTTTGTTTATTGGATTTTGGCCACAGGCCAGGAGCAATTAACAACTTGTGGGCCCAGGTTAGATTTCTTTAAGAGACACTGGCAATACTGGCAACATTCCCTCCCTCAACAAGACATTTAGAACCTGCTGGGTCAAACACAGCTCCTGCCTGCCAGATCTAATGAGCCATGATGGACAAATGCGTAATGGGTTGGTTGCACACACCCAAGATATTTGTTCTTAGTTTACAATAGCTGAAACTTATCCAATAAAATCAGAGTTTTGGATACCACTGTCAATTTTGGAATTAATTTTGGAATTGAAATTACGAAAAACAAGAGAGCTTTACTGTCCGTATCTCTGTTTACTGCATGAGGCATCCAGCAATGCAACATTTCCACTTGTGGCAGCAAAAAGTACTTCACAGCAATTGTGCCACTCCATTAGCAGGGAAGATCCCTGTCCAAGGATCCATTTTCTGAAGGTGTAATTTTGCTGCCTTCAGTGGAGGCATCTCTGAGCATTGTTCCAAAGCATGGTTCCTCACTATGAAGCAGAGACTAGGGTGGGTCCTGTCAGGCAGCAATTCTGATGTTTTCCCTCCACCCCAGATGCAGCTTTCTCCATTTCTAAGTGGAGACACAGCCACCCTTAAAGTGTCTAGCAAAAAACTCTATAGGACCTTTCAGCACCAACACTTAATCTGCATTAAGGACCCATTTAGGTCACAATTCTGGGCTTCACGTTTCAACGTTAATAAGGATCAAGGAGATCTCAGCCTCCTCTGCTCTGGCTTCATCTGCAGTAGACAAAATCAGGCCCTTAATCTGGATTTCTGGTGCAGCTATTTGACCAACCTTGCCAAGGAATGAAGTTACCAAGGCTGCATCCAGACAAAGTGAAAAATTCAAGTGTAATGTGCAACAGCATTTGATTTGATAGACACATTTAATGATTCTTTGCTGTTGTTGTGCCTTATACTCCCAATATTCTGGATTTTAAAAATAGTAGTTTTAAGTGCCCTTGTCATGGAGTATCGTGTTACTCTGTGTTTGGACAAACTGCATGAGAACTAACATGAACGCACCTTCACCTGAGAGCATGCAGATATTACTGGAATGCACTTCAAGCTGAGCATGCAGGGTGGGGCTAAGCACGTGAATTGCTGTGATGCCACAAAAATGCTAAAACGTGGAGCATTGACTGTGGATCTAGTGGAACTGTTTCCCCTCCAGAACCACTTCACTTTGGCCTATCAGTAAAACATGGCTTTTTAAAGTGATGTCAGGGGGCAAGGCTGACACTCACCCTCACCAGGAACTGATCTGACCATTGCAGGGGCAAATATGACAATTGTCAAATTTTGAACATCCACGTATGAACCAGACATATATATACTAGCAATTTTTATAAGAATAAGATGGGGAAAAATATTAGGCAACCTCTCTTTCTAAAATGAATTTGCTTTTGTATGGTTGGTTGCCAAGCACAATCTTAAAAGAACAACATTCAGCTATTAAACAAAATTGTAAGTGTACTCTTGTATATTTTTAAAATGTTTAATTTATGCTGTACGTTTAATTATTTACTCAGTTGCCTGATCAGCCTTAATGTGCTTCCCTTATTTCTCTGCCAATTTTTAATGTCTTTGAAAAGGCTCATGCTTTTTCCATGTACTACAAGTCACTAAATTCCCGGAACAAAGATAAATAAAGAAGTGGGATGAAATTAACAAACTCATGCTCATTTCAGTGACTTACAGCCTTTCTGCACAGACCATGTCAAGGCTACATAGAACATGTCAAGAACATGTTCCATGCAGAACATGTCAAGGCTACATAGATCCTTACATTAGTGCAGATCTATGAGGCCATGCCTGCTACTGGTCTGCCTCTGCTCTGTCTGCATATGACAGAGATAGATCCAGATTAAGGAGCCCCTTCATCCAGATCTGTTGTAGACTTGAGGCCTATTTGCAGATCATCATTGTGGTCACACCTAAGGTTTAATCCAGCTTCAGTCCACTTTCAAAGCAAGAGAACACATCAGGAAAGTGACCAGTAATTTTCTTTCCACATTATCTATCCCAAAGGTGAATTTTCTGAGTTATTTAACACTGAAAGAAAACAGCTTGTCACTAAAGTGGACTGAAGCCAGGCTAATCCAGACCCACTGACCTACATCTACTATAGGTACACACAGAAAGGATCTGTTTGGCAATGCCTTGAAAATTTAAGCTCCCCCCACCCCACCAAACCTTTTTTATTCAAATGTACAAGGCCAACATGGCAAAACAGATTATTGCAATTAATATTTCTTCTACCTCAGAGTCAACCCTATAATTATCTGTAGGAGTCATTGATTTGAGATAGCGTGAAAGGTTATCATCTTGTTAGTTATTTAAGTTATCACTATAGCACATTAACTGTGAGGAAGTTGAAGGATTTATGTGGAGTTTTTCTACTTCATTTGCCAAATTAATTTGGCCAGCCTCATATACTTGACTTGGCTTGTCTGGAAAGGCACGATCAGATGTTCTGCTTAAAACAGCCATTGACTCTTTTCCCCCCAGCTGTATTATTTATTAAAATGTCTCTGAGCAGGTTTCATTCCACGACCATCTCCTCTTGAAGCAAAACCGTGACACAGGAGTAATTTTAATTAGGAAAAATTATGTAAGGAAAAACAATTAAATGCCATTATGGCGCTAATCAATTTTAAACCTTGGCCACTTGCCAGGTGCGTAGGTAGCATGAAATGGGCCCTTAGTAAAGAAACTGAAATGTAGCTTCCATGTGATTTAGAATGAGAGAGAAAAATATACCCAAAAATAAATCTCAGACTCATTCTGGCCAGCTGCCTAGCAGCAGAGTCTTCCTAACCGCCTTTGATGGCTGCAACCCCAACAAAAGCCAGTCTTAGGGCCTTTCTGCACTTGCCTTAAGTTCATATTAGGAGCCCGCATTGTCCACTTCAGGGCCTCAAAAACACAAGTTAGTGCAGATCTGTGAGGTCCACTGGTAGGCTCCATCTGCAGTAGAGGTTCCTGATCTGGGTTGCTGTTAGACCACCTGGGCCTAGTCTATTACCTGGGGGCTTTCTGCACTTACCTAATTAGTCTGCCGCGTACTAGGGCTGGTAAACTTCTGGTAAAGGTGAACCATTTGCATTTGCCACAAGGAAAGCTCCCCCAAAGTGTCCATTACCAGCCAGAAGTGTGAATGGTCTTCCCATTTACCAGCCCGTGCCACTGCGTCCAAGGCTGGAAGTTCCACCTCCTTGCTGCTGCAGTTGGCTGCTGTCATCACGTTACAGGATGCGCTTGGATGTGTTCAAGCACAGGGACATACTGCAGATGATCAAATTAGCAACTGAGATGGGTCATCTGAACTTACCAGTACTGCTTCTGGGTGCCCAGTGAAATAGCACCAGGCATGGTATACTGAACCAGTGGTCCAGTGGTCTTGAATACCAGCTAGATCAGTGTGTGGACTATCTGTAATCATCCCATACTTGGAGCAGGCTAAAGAGTCATTCTTGCCTGTGTTTTGTCACACATGATCTACTGGTCCAGTATACCAACTAGAACACTTAGTGGACTGTTTGTAATGGGCCCATGCCTGAAGCAGGCTATGCTGCCATTTTTGCACCATAGCTCATTCCAATGTCCCATCCAGTGCAGATGCAATAGTCTAGCAGGAGGCATGGCCTACTGGTAGAACATTCCCTAGTGTGGACAATGTGTTCCAGGAAGTCTTCTCAGTCAGTCTACTGACCCAGTGTGGATGTGGCCTGATTATCTCCTATTTAAATATTTTTATGAGTTGTTTAAAAAAGAATATATACTGGAGTATTTGTGGTGATCCGGATTTGGAGTATAGCATATTCTTGTTTGCATATTGATGGCAAACTTGCTTTTGGCTCCATGATTTTCTGCTGTGTAGTTGCTGAAACCTTAACCCTGCAGGAATTCGGCCCCATTTTCCAGTTCTAGCCTCACGAATGATTAACTAAGTATTACCAGGAACAAGCACTAAACACTGAAACTCTTGGTCGCTCCCTCACAACTGTTAGCACTTTTTATGGGCTTTTGAAAAGCTCCATAAATTAAGAGCTCATTTAGCATAATGTGGCTTTGAACCTATGATCTAGAAAAAGGAGATCACGAAGGGGTCAGATGGATATCTACAAATAAATGGCTGCATTATTTTGTAATTGACCAAGGACTCTTAACTCATCAGTGTAGTAGCTACAGTTTCAGGGCCTTTCTGTGCTTAACTGCAGTGAGCTAGTGTCCAACTGTAGTTACGTTCAGAGATAGTGGCCAGAGTTTGCACTGCACAGCCCCAAACTTGCCTGGAACCTCTTACGGCAGTGATGGCGAACCTTTTGAGCTCGGTGTGTCAAAATTCGCAAGAAAACCTAGCTTAACTCGGGTGCTGTGTCACTTCTAGAAATATCCATAATTTTGTGATATTTGTGGCTCTAGTAAAAAAGTTATATTTTTAATATATGTATTTTATTAAAAGCAAAAACAAATAATTCTTTACATTAGTGACTTTTGTTGCTAAATCTTCAATTGAAAGTTGGTATTTTGTACACCTCAAGAACAAGCAAGCACTACATGTCCAGGTGCCAGGGTGGCCAGGTGTGTCACCCAAAAGGGCTTGGTGTGTCACTTGTGACATGCATGTCATAGGTTGGCCATCACCGTCTTACGGTGTAGACAGTCCATGCCAGACTGTCCGCATCACCATAGCAACAGCTGCAGCAACTTCCGCCACTGCTGCAGCAATTGCAATATGGCATGTGTTTGTGGACCCACAACTTCTCCCTCCCCTCTCCTCCCCCACACAGCATTCTCACAAGGAAGTCGTGTGAACCGGGTGTACCCTGGTGCTCCCAGTAAAGTGGATGCAGCATCCCAGAGCATGCAGAGCCATTCTGATCTTCCAAGTGTGAAAAGACCCTCAAGCTGAGATCCAGGAGTCCCTGGATTTGAATCTCCACTTGACTGAGGAAGTTCAGGCAGGATACACACAGATCCTTTCTGGCCCCTTGCAAAGACCATGGGGGCTCGGTGTCTGCATGATGCTGCCTCCTTGTTGCCTGTTCAGTGTTCAGGAAGAGTGTGGGATCCGCAAAGATACTGTCGTCTTCCCCTGCCATGTGGACACAAGTGATGCTCCAGTGTTTTAACTGCAGTGCGGATTAGAGAGCTCTCATAACTCTTTACCCCACTCTCCTCTTGCAGTAGTGGCCCGGCGGCCACAACTCCTGCCCCTTGAGGAAACTTACTGGCCCCCATGGTGTTGTTCCTTTCTGAGCACAGGAAACAAGCCAGAAACAATCCACAGTCAGAATCAAAAGGGGGGTGTCCCTCAGTTTTTATTCTAACAGTGAGAGGAGGCAACCTCCTCCACTCTCTTTCATGATCAAAGCTGGAATGTCTCCACCTTGACAACACGAGCGGCAGTGGCATGCAGACAGCATCCCACTGCATTGAGAATAGCGCTACTTACATGGTGTTATTCCTAATGTGGAAGGAGGAAGCTTGAACACTTAGGCTACGTTTCCACTTGATTTTTAAATCTGGATTGGACTATTTTAATCCAGATTCAGGGCTGAGTGTGCATTCTGGCTGTCCCCACTTGCCTGAGGATAAAATGGGCTGAATTTGAATACCGCAGTTCCCACTCAATCTTCACAAATCCTCAGCATGGAGAAACAGGATCTTTTCATCTCTGCCCCTTGTCCAACCCCTGTAAATCTGCCCTGCTCAGAATTAACTGAGCGAAATAACAGAAACAGGGGCAATCACAAAGCAATTACTCTCCCTTTTAGTTTCCCTCCCCTCTGTAAACGGAGGCTGATGTTTTTTAAAAAAGTTTTCCCCTGCTCTGCAGTCCTTGCTACAAATGTATCCCTGGCAAACAAAGGCTGGTTTTTTAAACAAAACTTTTCCTTTCCCCTCCTCTGCCATCAGTATGTTCAAAGCAGTATGTTCAAAGCAGGCATGGCAAGGGGAGGGGGCAGACCTTCGCAGATGTGAAATCCCATCGGTCTGCGGCAGGCATTGGCCAAAATCATGTGGGGGGCAGTCCAAAAGGCTGATCTCCTCCTGGGATAGTCCGGTAGTGTTCCCAAAGGCAGAGGGAAGTGGGTTAACCACCAAAAGGGGACTGAGAACAGTTTTTCTGAGGACTTTTTTTCTGTGGGTTTTAGCCGGATAACTCTCATAAAGTCGGGGAACAAAAAATTAAATGGTATCGGACAAACCCGAAAATGGACTAGATTCACATTTAATCTTGTATGGGAACACAACCTTAAAGTGCTTTCCCCCCTTCTTCTGCAGGACCTGCCTCAGTGAGAAAACCTTGGACCACTCATTAGTTCTCAGCTGAACCTACTTCATGGGTTGGTTGTGACGACGAGAGGCCCATTAGAGGAAAGGCAGAATATAAATGCCACAAGCAATCAAAGCAAAGCTCTTCACCTTCTGCATCAGGATGTTCAAATCACTGGTTAATATAGGTTAGATCAGGCCACCCAATCCATGAAGTGCTGTTGGCAATTGATTTTGCCCTCAGAACATAATTTTGCACCTGGCTCCAATATTCACTGATGTAATATCATACTTGACTCCAGATTACAAGCCTTGGGGTTCTAATGAAACACGAAGACCTTGCAAGCCTGGCTTTGGGCCACATTCGACCTGAAACGTTTCCTTGCTTGCTTCCTCCTTTGATTGAAAGAATGGCAGAAGCCACATTAACATGAAGTATTTCTTTCAAGTTATTCAAGAATAAATGACACTCAACTGGAATATTATTCATATTTGAGAAGATTTCACGCTTTCCCATGTTTGCAATTTCTTTAAAAACTTGCTTGAGATAAAAAGGTGTATTATGTGAAATCATTCTCGCGGCATCTCCATTTTGCTTCAGTCATAATTACAGAAGCCTCAGGATTGAAGCCTTGCCTTTCATTATCAACTATGTGCAGGATTCTTAACAATAAAGCTTCTTTTAGCTCCTCAAGAAAATGCTACTGTACAACGAACGCCCCTCTCTCGGCTTTTGAAATCCCGGTGTAAAGAAAGAAATTCTACTGTGCAATCAAAGGCGAGATTCCTATCTGAAGGCAAGTTACAATTATAACACAAGAAGGGAAGAAAATTAAAGTTTTGGGATTCTTGAATCATTTTTAGTGAGAAAGCATAAAAGAATGATTCCTTTCCCGACCCCCTCTTCCCAGTAAGCCTCAAGCTTTGCAAATTCAACTATTGCTGCTGCCTTTACACTGAATTCAGACAATTCAGTGGTGGGTAGTGTTCACTGTGGCTGAATAATGTTAAGGGCAAGGTAGTTAAAAGGAAGTTATAGCAGGGCCATGATAGGGAGACCTATGATAAATGAGCCACTGAGGGTACGTTCCATACAAGATTAAATGTGAATCCAATCTGTTTTTGGGATCACTTGGTCCCATTTAAGTTTTTATTCTTGGACTTTATGGCCGTGTCTTCACGGCAACCCTTATTTCACTTTCCCTAAACCGAGATAACAGAACCGGATGCAAATGCGAATTTGCCTGTTCCCATTACTTTCGGCTTAATTGCGTTCAATCCGGGTTCTGAGGATGTACATGACTCAAGGGGGGACTCCAGTGGCTACCTTTTAAAAGCTGGTTTTCGGGGCTGCCCTGTCCTCTTCCTCCTGGCGTGAACGCGCCACCCATAACGGACCCCTTCACGGAGCCTAGCTGGGTAGCTGCCTTGCCTGGATGGAGGAAAATTGGCAGCAGGCAGACAGTGATTTTTTTCCCCTCCTCTCCCGATTGCTTAGGGTGCGCAGCAGCAAATAAACATTCACACATCTCTCCAAACGGCAGCTGCTTTTCTTTCTTTCCCTTTTAAGAAGGCCAGCACTTTCAATAGCAAGATGTTATCAGGCGTGAATTGCTTGTTTGCTACAGTGAATTGCTATTCGGGCTGCTGCTGCGTTTACAGCTTGCTTTGGTAGCAAGCTATTGGGGGAGGGAAACTCTCAGCCCTTAACACGGAAGAGTTCCCACAGTAAAAAATGTAAAACGTTTCAAGCGCACAAACCGGAGTGAGACCTGTTGAAATGAGGATTAACATTTACAATGCTTTGGGGCGATTTAACATGCGGAAATCGTGTTAAGCCAAACTGCCGTCTGGACTGCGAGGATTCAAAACATTTTGAATTCGAAATAAGGGTGCCGTGAAGACACACTCTATGTGGACTATATTGCTAAAATCTGCAGGAAAAAAGTCCTCTGGAAAACTGTTCTCAGTCCAGTTTTGGCTCCCAGCCCACTTCTCTCTCTCTCTCTCTGGGAATGCTACCGAACTATTTGGGGAGGTGATCTGCCTTTCAGGCTGTCCCCTCCCCCAATCCTTCTGGCCAATGCCTGCTGTCTATAGGTGGGATTTCACATCTGGGAAGCTCTGCCCCTTCCCTCCCCTCCCCATCCCTGCAGTACTAGAATCCCAAAGATTAAAAAAAGCTTGGATTTTTGAACACAGATTTCTCCTTTCTGTGAATGCCACTGCAATTATGAGAGATAACTTTGTAGCAGCTAACAACTGCAGATGGAAACTTTTTTTAGCCTCACTAAAAACCACAAGCCTCTGTTCTCCTCCCACCCTCGCTGATTTGAAAGGGAGAGATAGCTTTCCACTGTCTGTTCTTTTGCTCAGCTGCTTCAGCACAAAACTGCTGCCTTCCCAGTAATGTGGAGGGAGCGCCCGATTTGAAAGGGAGAGTGATTACTTTGCCCTGTGTCTGTTCTTTCGCTCAGCTGATTCTGAGCAGGCAGGCTTACAGGGTTTGGACAAGGGGTGGAGATTAAAAGATCCTATTTCTCTATGATGGGGATTTGAGCAGTTTGAATGGAAACTGCCATATTCAAATTCAGCCTGTGTTATCCTCAAGCAAATGGGAACAGCCAGAATGCACACTTGGTCCTGAATCCAGATTAAAATAGTCAAGTGGGAACTCCTCATGAGGTTATAGCTCTGTGCCTATCCAAAGGAAAACTCAATTCCTAAACTCAGTGGACTGTATACACTTTAGCTAACCCTGAATTGTAAGCTACATGAACAAGAAAGAGGGGAGAAAGCTCAAGCTATGAATTACTGGCTGGGATGGCAGACTGCCCACTTTGTCCATATGATCAGTCCATTCCTTCTTTCAATTCACTGTTACCAGAAAACCACACAATTGGCAGCCTGGAAAAATGCCGTTTGCTCTTTCCTACAGGATCACTGCCAATTGTTAGCAGGAAAGTGTCTGTAGGGGAGGAAGGTGAAGACCCTTGCTCTGCTGGCCTGGCTACTACTCCTAAAAAGCCAACAGCAGCAGCTGACAATCTTTCATTACCTCCCTTGTGGATTAATCATGATATGGTTGAGGCCAAATTTAAGACTTTTGCATCTTGCAGACCAGAAGTAGCGTTGCAGACCAGAAGTAGTTTGCATCTTGCAGACCAGAAATAACGTTGATGAAATCCATCTCAAAGCAAGCTGAGCTAACACCACCAATAGATTTTTCGGTTTATGTTAAGAGTTTTGGAAAATAATAATCACCAAAGTATTTTTTTAAAAAAAAAACAAGATCATTTCCACTGTCCCAGTAATCCTGGGTTCAGCATAATAGCGGCAAAGAAAGTTCTGCACAAAATCTGCATGACACCATAATAATGCTGTGGGACCACTTGAAGGACTTAGGAGTCACATATCATGTATTCGTTGGGCAAAAATCCCATCATCTATTATCTATTGAATTTGCATGGAACATTCTTATCCAAAGGGGTTCTCTTTGAATGAATACAAATTTTCTTGCATTCGAGTCAATACGAATTGAATGCCAAAAAATTGTGCTCATCCCTAATTCAGAGTGTTCATTTTCATACTGAACAAACTCAATTTTGCATAAAAAACCTGTTGCCATTTGAAGCAAATGTGAATGCATCCAACAAGCTGTTTGAAGCAGTTCAAACTGTTTGTGTCTTTAAAAAAGACATAAAAACTCTGCTCTGCTTTTTTTTTTTAAAGCACCAGACCATCTTGAAGAGGCCAAGTTGCAGAAATGCAGCTGAAATGTGTTGTGTAAGCTTATCTCTTAAGGGGAAGTGCTTGCTTGCTTTTGGTATTACAGCCTAAGTGCATTTATTCTTCATTTTCCTAATGACCAGATTTATCAAATGGACCATAGAACTGGCTGGCAGAAAAACTGAATTTCTCTGAATCTGGATAAGAGATCCAAACAATCATGCATTCCATATCATAAAGAAGAAATATCTCTCTTGGGGAACTGCTGTTTTTCTCACAGCCTGGGTGAGTTGCTGCCTGCTTTCCTAATGATCAAATCTGTGAATGGTTGGCAGAAAAGAAAAATTCCTCTGAACCCAGTTAAGAGCTCCAAAGTCATTCAACCACTTGGTTGGACCTTTAAAAAGCTTTTTTTCCTCTCTGCTCACAACCTGGTGCTTTCATTCTTCTTCCTGTTTAGGCTGAACACATTGGATAATTATTCTGTTGATTTACTTCCAGAAAAAGACTTTGCCTTGGAACTTAGCTAATTTCCTGTCATTTTGGAGAAAATAAGTTCCTTTCTGCTCAAATTTTGTATTAGAAAGATGAGTAACTCCAGGGCTTGAATCTATCAAAAGCAATACACATACAAGCTCAAGTTAAAACTGATGTAACAGAAGCATCACCCAATCATCTGTAGTCAAACACATTGAGGAAGATCTTCTTGACTTATGAAAACATGCAATAGGTCAATTTCAGCTCTCTTAAAACCTGTCCAATTCTTGCCTTGATTTATACACGAGAATAGGAATGGACAAAAAATGTTTGTCACCTTCACAATTTACACCAATTGTGGAGGTTTGAAACTTCACATTCAGATTGAATATTGGCTATATTTAAAGACTGACCTTCACATCTGAAGCGAAAGCCTTTGTGCCTTCAATCAATGGTTCATTATGTTGGAGCAGATTTGGTGAGGATTTGGAGGGGACTCAGAGTGGATTCGGAGGGAGCAGGGATTCAAAGAGAATTTGAAGCAAATTCAAAGCCTGTCACATTCAAAGTGGTTCCATTTGCATCCAGGTTTGATGGAAAGCGAATGGGACAGGTGAATTGCACACATACCTATATAGCATGTATAATCCACAAATATTTGTGACATCCAGAATTCATACAAATATGTACGAATTCTTAGATTTGTGGCTGAATCAAATTCATTCACCCATTAATCGGATTATCCGGTATTCATTGAAACTTCAGATGGAGCTTCGGCAGATACTGGATGCCTTGGGGTAGGAAGGGAGAGGGACCTTTGCTTCATGAATTCTTTGGGGTAGGATTCAGTCGAAGTCTAATTGAATGTGGGAAATGGGCTTTGTGCACATTAATAAACACTATTTTTTCCCCTGCTGGGAGGTGTGAAGATATATCTATAGCTTAGTGCTCACAGTTGCAAGCCTGCAAACTGTGTAAACCAAATATTTTGTTCCTGAAGCTACTGTGATACAAATGAACGTGCATCCCATACTACTTTCTTATCATTACATTAGAAGAATCATAATGTGCCCCTACAAGGCGAACATTACAGAATCGTCATGCTCTCATCACCGACCTCACATTTTTAGGAGTTTCTTAAAACCTCTATACTCTGTCACTGTCTTGCCGAAAAACATTTTGCCTGAACCCTTCAGCTTTTCAGCCTTTACCTGTTTTGCCGCATTGTCTGTGCAGCTGCCTGTCTCTGTCCGATAAGTTGAGGATTTTTTATTTATTTTTTTGTATCTGCCACTGTCAAAAGTATCTTGCATGTCAACTGCAGACCGAAAGCACCGGTATGCAGATTGCCTTCGTTTCATGAAATTACTGCATGACTTGGAATTGGGCCATTTTCAAGCATTGGGCATGTTGCTGTCACATCAACAAAGCACAAAGCACACGTGTATCAAAGCAAAAAGACATAGCTGTATGATAATGAGGCAGTCTCCTGAAAATAGAAGCTCTTTTATATGCTATTCAGTGTAACAAAAGTTTAAAATACAATTTTGGGTGCAAAACCCATTGAAGGGCAGGGAATTTATGGAGTTCTTAAAAAGCCACTCTTCATATGTAAATTAAGCCAAGGAGACTTTTGGATTATTTATGCTCTTCTATAGTGGCATCTTTTTCCATCACAGATTTCATAATGGTTTCCCAAATGCACTCTTTAATTACTCATCTAGTAAATATAGGTAGAAGTAAGGTAGGGCTGCCATATCTGAATCAGCAGATTTTGTCCATGTTTTGAGCCCAGTGTCCATGTATCCATCTAGTCTGCCTTTGTTCAAAGTGATACAACAAAGTTTCATAATTAAGAATGCCATTAGTAGACAAAAGGACACCTCCCCAGTTTTGATGGGGGGCGGTGTTCTAATTTTTCTGAGATAACTGCCCCCTTCACTCCCATTATAGCCATGATGACAGCTAATTAGAGCATTTTCTGTGACGGGCAAATGTTACTGCTTTCTTTTCTAATCATGGTAAGTAGGGTGGAATCGCCCCCTGGCAAAGAAACAATTTAAGAGAATCTGAATATACTATACATAGATATATCC
Organism: Aspidoscelis tigris stejnegeri; assembly: GCA_023333525.1. NCBI lineage: Eukaryota > Metazoa > Chordata > Lepidosauria > Squamata > Teiidae > Aspidoscelis > Aspidoscelis tigris. The sequence goes on along the minus strand of JALMGA010000005.1, from coordinate 75,474,865 downwards.
ACAAACAGATTTTAATACCACAATGTACTTCAGTATGCTTAGGAATGCAGGTATAAATATCACAACTTGAAAACTGCAAACAGTGCTCTGGAACTGTGAAATGTTATTTCTGACCATATATTGATTTTAAAATTGATATGTATTATATATAAGAAAATATAAAAGTATATAAACATATATTGATATAACAATGGTATACAATCTTCCTATGTAGGACAGATCGGCACGTTCTATGTGATTCCTGCTAGCTCTTATGTCTCTTATTCCTTCCACAAGCTGTTGTAACTAGGGATGTGCACAATTTTTTTTTAATTATTCAATTCATATCGAATCAAATGCAAGAAAATTTGTACTTGTTCTAATAGATCCCTTTCGAATGTGGCAGGATTTGTATTCAGTACCAATGTTCAGTCCCATAGGAATCCCATACGAATGCATACGAATTCCACATGAAGCTTCATACAAATGTATCAAAATATTCAATTCAAATTTGAATGTCTGAATTTGGCCAGATTTGTACAAATTTTGAACGTTATGAATATTTGTGCACATCCCTACTTAGTAGCTTTGCTGCTGTTGGACATCACATGATGTCTGATCTGGCATATTGGAGAGGAAACTGCTGGGGCAACCCAAGAGTGTGGAATCTCATAATCTCACCATCCTATGTCTTCTCACATCTCCATGGAAGGAGTCATTGTGGGATGGTAGGGCACAGTAGGGGCAGTAGTGGCAAGGGAGAGAGTGGGGTGATGGCCGCAGCTGCAACCACAGCTGTGGAGGCAGTAGGGGGGCAGTAGGCCATTTCTTGACGAAATGGACTCAGTGCTGGGAGTATCCAAATTTACAATAATTCTCTTCCAGGCCAAAAAAAAAAACCCAAAATGCCATAGAAAAACTGGAAATGCCACTTAGTATCTGGTTTCCAAGGGCTTTGTGACCAAGATGTTAGTGTTAAAACTAGGCCTGAAACCCAGGTGAGATAAATTCAGAGTACAGGAAGGCTACTCTGGAGTCTTAGAGACCAAATCTCAAATTAGGGAAAGGAGGTTGGCAGTTAAAGTTCATTTTCTAAATACTATTTCTTCATGACCCTTCAGTTCCGGCTAAGCAAGCAAGCAATCCAGCTCAGTTTGACAAGCCATCTGAACCAGAAAGCACTAAGCCAATTTAGCAGACCATTTCTGAAAAAGCAAAACAAACAAACCTCGATCAGTTGCTGGACAGCAGCAGGACAAGCTCAGGGTTGCCCAACAATAATTTTTGTAACACTATAGTATGCAAATAAAAGTGGGGACTTCCCTACAAATAGGTGATAAGTGGAGAGCTCTCAGTTAACCCACTTTCCTCTACCTTGTTCCTCCCAAATATCACCAAACCAATTCATCCAAACCAGGCTTGATCTGATCTAATTCATCAGCCTATGACATTCATTTTATTGGCTAGTCAATTATACCACATCAGTCACACAGTAAGACATATAATAGCATAAAAATCTTTATTTTCAACAAACCCTACATAAGAGACCACAATATTACTGAGATCTTAATCTTAATAAGGGCAAAGTAACATTGGAGCAAAGAATCCTAATTGCATCTATAAACTGATGGGGGCAGCGCTTTCTGCAACACACCAGGAAAGGAATCTCGGGGTTCTGGTGGACAGCTCAATGAAGGTGTCAACCCAGTATGCAGCAACGGCATTAAAAGCTAATCCAGTCCTAGGAATAATTAGAAAGGGAATAGAAAACAAATCAGCAAGAATAATTAAGTGGCTGGAACACTTCCCTTATGAAATTAGACTGCAACGTCTAGACCTCTTCAGCCTTGATGGACGGTGTTTAAGAAGGGACCTGATTGAAGTATATAAAATAATGCATGGTACAGAAAAGGAATAGAGAAAAATTCCTTTCTCTGTCACAGAACACTAGAACAAGGGCATTCTATGAAGATGATGGGTAGGGGAGTCAGATTGGACAAGGGGAAGTATTTCTTCAACCAGAGGGTCATCAGATGAGAGACCAATGGCTTCTAGAATGGATGCCTAGGTACATCTTCAAGGCTGGTGGGGGGGGGGGAACAGGCAGGATGCCTCTAAGGCCATTTTCTGGGATTTGAGAGCAGGTGAGGGTTTGCCCTTATCTTCTGCTTGAGATTCCCCTGAGCAATTGGTGGGCTTCTGTGTGGGACATGATATTGCACTAGATTTTCCTTTTGTTTCTTGTCTCTTTAGATTGTAAGCCTAAGGGCAGGGACCTGTCTAAGATTAATATAATATTGTAACCCGCCCTGAGACCTTCGGGTATAGGGCGGGATAGAAATACAAATAAATAAATAAATAAATAGATGGGCTAAGGCCTGATCCAGTAGGGTTTATCCCTGGGTTTGGGGTGTTGTTGTTGTTATACAATGATACACAGCAAACAAGACCACTATGCCAGCTTTTATGTGAAATTCCATGTCGAGTGCTTCCCAAACACCTAGGACAATGCAATGTATCAACGTATAATGTATGCAGAACTGAGCAGGGTGGCCTTTTGCAACTGACAGATGGTAATTTTTCTCAGTGCCAATTGTTTTCAAGTGCTGGCCAAGGTCTTTAGGTACAGCACCTAGTGTGCCAATCACCACTGGAGCCACCTCTACTGGTTTGTGCCAGAACCGTTGTCATTCAATCTTCAGATCTTCGCACCGCATCATTTTCTCAAGTTGCTTCTCCTCAATTCTACTATCACCTGGGATGGCAATGTCAACAATCCACTTTTTTCTTTTCCACAGTCATGATGTCCGGCATATTGTGCTCCAAGATGTTATCAGTCTGTATTCGGAAGTCCCAAAGTAGTTTGGCATGTTCATTTTCAGTAACTTTTTCAGGCTTGTGTTCCCACCAGTTCTTGGCAACAGGCAGATCATAGCTGCAAGCACAAGTTCCACTGTATTATCTTGGCAACAGTATTGTACCTCAGTTTGTAGTCTGTTTGTACAGCCTTTTTGCAGCAGCTTAATAAGTGATCCATGGTTTCATCTGCTTCTTTGCAGAGTCTGCATTTGGGATCTTTAGTCAACTTTTCAATTCTGGCTTTGATAGCATTTGTTCTAATAGCCTGTTCTTGTGCTTCTATTATTATTATTATTATCGTCATCACCGTCTTCATCATTATTAAAGGTGTAAAATATTTAATTCTTTTTTCAAAGTATAATGGAATATCCAGAGGATAAAGACCAAGTTGTCTACTCTTGACTGTTCAAGGATGTGATAATCTGTCACTGAGAATATTCCAAGCATCTGCCTGCCAAGACTATAGACTCTATCCCCTCTAAATACAAATATGTAAAACACTAGTCTCATACCAACTGGGGCCTTGTCTTCTCCCGAAAATGGATGCGGTCATACCTGGGGTGCATGGGGAAGACATTACAGTTGCCATCAAACAGGTTGCTTGTTATCTCCACTTCGGAGTGAAGAAGCTTTCTTCACAATATGTCACTGAGACACCTCCATTCAGGGTGGTGAAATTATGCCATCATAAAATGATTTCCTTGGACAGCAAACAAGCCTACAACTGCTGCACAATGCTTCCTGCCACCACAGGTGGAAATGTGACAACTGAAGACACTAGGTGCTCCACCTGTTAAGTGGAGACATGGCCTGGAGATATTCTTCACCCCTCACACTGAACTGAAAGGCTGGGACCAGGCCTAAACCAACCAGCTAGTAGCAGTTTGTATGTATTCTTAGTACAAAGTTCCCTGAATTTCCCCAGTAAAACAGATAAGATTTTCCTAGGATAACAAGAATTCTTGAAGACATAAAATCAGCACTACTCTAATACTTTAGAGGACCAGTGATTTGTGGGCTGTCTCACTTCATCAGCTGTTCAAAAATTGCCGCTTATCAAATCACTAGAACAACTCATAAATGAAAGCCCAGAGAGCCACCTCTACCCTATAATTTCCTACCATTTAGGAACTTTCTTTGCTCATAAGAGGAACTTGAAGATTTCTTCAGTCTGAAAGGGTATTATGACCTGCCCCACTATTCTGGATCCTATAGACCAGAAGTAGCATGTTGGATTCAAATGCTCAACAGCCCCAGCTAGAATATCCAATGGTTTTGTGGATTGCCGTGTACTTCACAATATGTGCATGGTACTACATTAAGTAGCCATCTGTTAGTAATATAAAATGACAGCCACTCTTTATGCTGACACAGTGCTTCTCCTTGAATGGTGTTTTTGATGAGGAGATAGTAATATATCACTATGCCTTGCCATCTCTTCTAACCCAGGGTTGTTCACATGGTCAACTCAGCACAGTCAGCAACTCAAGTGATTTTTTCCTGGGGAAAATCACTCAGGCACAAATGCAGCGGGCCGAAACAGCTTGGCAGATCCAAAAAAACAGACTCAGGAAGGTACTTTATTGTTTGGTTGCAGTATATGCCATAACAAAATTAAGCAAATAATATAAATACTGAATAGTTAAATGCATGGATATATGGATAGATAAATGACATGTGAATGTCAGAAAAGAATGAGAAAGAGAGATAATAGATATGTGTGCATGAATAAGTAGATATGTTTCTCATCACACAAGAACACATGACTCCTCATGTCCAATTGTGTTGCAAGATTTGCTTCTGAAGTCAGGCTGACCCTTTTCCAGGAGCTAAAATGATTCCCATAACACCAGTGGACATAAGCAGCCATGTTTAGACTACATCAATAGAATAACAGCAAAATAGAATAACAGCATCTGCTGATAGTGTTTCTCAGCAAACTTGGCCTTGAGGTCTAGCATGAGATTTCCATTCCTGTACAACACTGTACACTGTGAATGTCTGATAGAAAATACTCAGTCAGTGGAAGCCAGTCTCTGGTATTGTTGCCAAAGTTCATAATTCTTTGATCCAGGGTACAGATCATAGGTGTTCATAGTCCTTACCTTTAAATGGAAGCTAATGTTATGGATCCCTGAGTAATTCTCCAGCTATTGCAAAATTCTACTCATTTATTCAACCAGATGCTGCTGTGCTCATGGTAGTAGCAGCAGCAGCAGCATGGGAAAAAGGAGATCTCCCATTTTCTCTCTTCCTTGTCTGTTCTTTGCCTTCAGTATTTCTGAGGAAGTTTTCTGGTGTCAGGACTCTAAAAATATTGGGAGGGGGGATAGAGAATCTGCTGACTAGGAAGCAGCGTTTCTGATGAGCTTGGAGAGGAAATATAAAAGAAGAAGATGGAGGGAAAGAAGGTACCTTCTGCTGTTGCATGAACTGGGAAGATTAGAGTCTCACGGGGAAAAGGTAGCAATATCTGAATATAAAACTCTTGGCATCTTGAGTATAAACCTATAGATTGCACCAGGTTGTGTCAGTTCAGGGAATGTTGGCTTTTGTTCCCTTTCCAGGTAGCCATTGTGCAGATCGATGCTGGCATCCTCTGGCCCTCCATGCTCCACCCCTAGCCTACCTTGACCCGAGTAATTCCCACGGTGCATGCTGTGCTTGCAGTGAGCAATTTGCCCTAGATCCCTAGCAGCCTCAGAGCTGTTTGTTGTTTGCACATATGGCTTGGTCTTGGCTGCCTAACATGTGTTGAATTCATTCTGGGCCATTTATTGCAGGAATGGGGAGCTGGAGACTTCTAAGAATTGCTTGACTTCAGTTCTCAGCAGCCCCAGCCAGAATGACAAATAATCAGAGGTCCTGGAAGTTACAGTCCCAACACCGAAGGCACTGGTCAAGGCAGTCTCTGCTTTGCCAGCTGACGTGTGGTTTTCCAGTATTACTGCAGAAGGTTAAAGATTCTGTATTGCCTGTCGTCACAAAGTTAGCTTTTCTCAGAGATAGTCATATGCTGTGAATGACAATGGTATATCACTTCTGGTGTGATTTGGAATGCCATAAACTGAATTAGGGCATTAGCCAAACCATAGTAGAAGAAAAAGAAGAAGAGTTGGCTTTTATACCCTGCTTTGCTCACCCCTTTTAGGAGGACTTAGAGTGGCTGACAAAGCTTCCCATTCTTCTTCCCACAACAAGCACCCTGTGAGGTAGGTGGAGCTGTGAGAGCTCAGACAGAGAACTGTGACTAGCCCAAGATCACCCAGTTGATTTCACGGAGGAGTGCAGACTTGAACCTAGAGACTTCCAGATAAAAGTCTAAGACCACAAGACCACACTTCATGCAATACCAAACTCACATGAACCCCAACAGTCTAGTCAGTGGAAAGGAATGATGTCAGTTGTAGTTCCACAATATCTGAAGAGTTATACTTTAGCCACCCATTGCATTAAATGCTTCTTCACAATTGTAAGGTGACCGGAGCAATAACCTCTGCTTTCTTCCATTTATAAATATTTAACGTTGTGGCATTAAGTGACTCACAGAACAATTTAAAGAGTTTAGAATGCATACTTGGAATAGAGCACACATTTGCCAAGTAACCCAGGCATTTGCTTATTTCATTTTGTACTTGCACTCAGAATGTTCCCCAATTTCTTCATCATCGACTTTTTCTTTACCTGCTATTATAATTGCATATCAGCATTAAGAACTATTAATATACCGGTTTCTTTCCCTCTACCTATGACCAAAGTACTCAACATTAAATAACATTGCCTTTTGCACTGAAATATATTACAGGCCAGTTCTGGAACACTTTAACAATGTTGCATCCCATAGCTTGACTCAGTGTTTTCATTTGCGGTTGTTCAGCCAGGATGCTACTATATACAAGTCCTTATTAATTGATTCCTTTGTGTGAAACATGCAAAACATCTTATTATTACACCCTAGCTGGTGAATGTATGAGAGTGTGATTCAGCGAAAATTAGGCCTGGTGTTGATTTCTTCAGCTTCATCATCAACAAACTAGATTTCATAAATCTAGGTGTGTTCCTGCTGTATACAAAAAGGAACGCCAGAAAAGTTTTAAATAAGGCTCCATCTGCACACAGAAAAAAATGTGGCTTGAAGGCAGCTTACAGAGGTTAACATCTGCACAGTACTAGGCTGTTTCTAGGCTGTAAACGCCTCCCACAAGTGCAGCTGAAGCTGCCCAGATGTTAACCTACTGCAAACTAAGAGGCCAAGTGCAAATTGGCCTAAGATTTCACTGGAAAATGTAGGTCTGTACAGCACACTGCAAATACGTTGCTGCACAGTGCTCTCAGAACAAGCCCCAGGAGTTTATAGTCACTGTGACCTTAGGGTTTATTAGATCATGTATATTTTGCACCCTAAGATTCTTCTTAGGTTACCACAGGGCAGCCCAGATGCATGGCCCGGGTCCTTCATAGTGATTCCATCATGATGTTCTTAAAGGTCCATGTGGATCTTATCCAAGTTTGCTTTTTTCATGCAGTCACTTTGATTCTGGTTGCCTAAAACTGAATTATTACGAAAGTATGAAAATCAGTGTTGAAGAAGTATAATTAAAGTAATCTAGTTCCTAAAAAAATGAGAATAATGAGCACTACCCAGAGGTAGTTCTGACAGCCCTTTCCACACTGTGCACTATTCCAGGATAAATCCTGGAGCAAGGGCCTGGTATTCACGCCCAGGTATTCTTTAGATTGTAAGCCTGAGGGCAGGGACCTGTCTAAGCTTTGCATAATATTGTAACCTGCCCTGAGACCTTCGGGTATAGGGTGGGATAGAAATACAAATAAATAAATAATAATAAATAAACTACAGGCAGCACCCAACTCATTATGCTTCATCTGCATTGGTTGAGGTAGGGCACCCAAAAATGGCATCTTAGCCAGGTTTAGTGGTAGACTTCAACAATAAGGTCTACAGCTAACCCAGAGCCAATATACCAGACCACGGAGGTGCGTGGACAGCACATTACTGTGGTTTGGTATAGCAAAGAGGACCCTTTTTGACAGCCCTCTTGGAAGCATCACCATAAGTCCATCTTCAAAGGCAAACAATTAAAGTTCTCAGCATTTGGAGCCTTGGTGCTGCCTTCCCAGGTTGTTTGGAGTGGAATGGGACAGACCATCTTCAAAAAGTGGCAGTGTCCTGTTTGGACACCTGCTGCCATTCCAGCCATGAAAACATTTGATATTTCTGCCCAGGGATGTTGTCAGTGACACAAAAAATGCCTGCAGAAATTGGGCATTTTCTGTGTTCCAGTCAGTAGGGTGTCTGCATAGTGGTCGTGAAGAAGAACATTAGGAAGAGATCGCAGAATGGGCATTTACAACAGAATGGGCACTCAAAGGGAGTGGAGAAATGCAAGCCCTTTGTTCTTTTGAGTACTCTCTCAGTGCAGTCCCATGAACTGTAAAGGTCCCATGCAGATCTTGCTTCCGCATTAGAATATCAAAATGATCAAGTATTGCCAAAATTACGGATAAATTTATTTGACATGGGGATCATCTAAACTAGTAGTGGTTGGATGTCTTGCCAACAAAAGTTTTGTTTTTCTGCATCTATGCCAAAGAACAATTCAAAATCCTTTTTGTAATGAACATTACCTGGTTGTGAATCCCATAACCTCTCACCATTCCCTGTATATTTGGAAAGAAACCCATGTGCTTTCAACAAGTAAGAACACTTTATGATTTGCCCATAAAGCCTAACTCAAGAATGAAGTTATATTGAAAGAGATGAAAACTATAGGTATCTGTTGAATTTCTTAAATAATAAAATAAAATAGGGCACTGGAGAAACACACAACCTAATCTTCTGTGCAACCTCAAGATTTCAGGACATTTTTGAAAGAATATTTATGCCCATCAAGCAAGCCAGTTTGGTCTAGTGGTTTGGGAGCGGGGAATACTGGGTTTGATTCCACCCTCCTCCACGAAGTCAGCTGGGTGACCTTGGGCTAGTCACAGCTCTCTTCTGAGCTCTCACAGCCCCACCTACCTAATAGGGTGTTCTGTTGTGGGGAGAATAGAAAGCTTTGTCATCCACTTTGAGTCCCCTTAAATGGGTGATAGAAGTGGAGTAGAAAAGCCAACTCTTATTATTATTATTATGAAATCTATCAAACTTGAATCAGGAAACAAATTTAACTTAGAACATAGGAAGAAGTCTGAGCATATGATAGATTTGACTGACTGATCAATTGATTGGTACACTACTTCTCATAAAAATATACCGTATTTTCCGGCGTATAAGACGACTGGGCGTATAAGACAACTCCCAACTTTCCTGTTAAAATATAGAGTTTGGGATATACTTGCCATATAAGAAGACGACACTCGGTGTATAAGACGACCCCTGACTTTTGAGAAGATTTTCCTGGGTTAAAAAGTAGTCTTATACACCAGAAAATACAGTAATACAAATTAGTTTGCAAAACAAGGAGAATTAATAAACAAATAAAATCATAATAGTTACATTAAAACATGATTAAAATCAAGGCTGGAGAAAACAAAATTCTCTCTGGAAAGGTTAAAAAGACTAGCCTTGAATTGGCACCTACAAACTAGGATAATCCACATAGTGGATAGTCCCAATATCGGAAATAAAGTCTGCAGAAAAAAACAAATGCAAACTTGCATCTGAATGCAAAGTAAGGTGTGACCTTGCTCCTGGAGATGAAAAGCAGTCGTACGGGGTAAAACTTTGTACTAGCTCTGCATAGGCTTCAGGAAGCCAAGACGAAATGTTTGACTGTTAACAGCTTGGATTATTTCCCAACTCCATTATAACATTTTAGCCTTGCATCAGTAAGTGGGTTTTCTATGAATTTAGTAAAATGAGCTAGAATGGTGCTTATGATAAGCTGTCTTGTTTTATCAGCTGTGAGGTGGTTTGTGTACCAAGATGGAGAATAGCAAGCAAAAAGGACCAAAGATAGCAAAGTTTTTGGCTATCTAGTCTGACTTTCTTCTCTCTCCCATACCAAGGCTCTGGAGTATAGGGCCACTAGCTCCTGCCTGTGCATTGGATCTGCCGCTCTTCCACCCAAGTAGACAGTCATCTAACTTCTGAGATGTTGCATCAAACAGACTGCATATTGACATGAAATGGGATAATTTCTCTAGGGGGAAGCTGTAGGTTACATCTTCAAAGAATTCTCATGTTATGCTGAAATGAGTGTTTTGGCTACACATCACTGGCAAAATATGAACACTACCATCTGCATCCTCAGGTGGGATTAGGACACACAGTTATGTGGCATATGTGAGTAGTGCAAAAGGAAGTTGTACAGTCATCAAGCCATCTCTATGTTCAATTGAGTCAAATCTCCACTAGTGATGTGCATGAATGGGTTTTTGGGCATTCGATTCGTAAGGAATCAGGGGCGACTCCGAATCAGGTTCGGCACACACCTAACTCCGGGAAAGAAAAATAATTTTTTGTAAAAAAGAATAGATAGATACAGAATTCTTCCAGCCAATCAGAAAAAAGGCTAGAAATATTCTGTATCTCAGTTGGAGGAAGCGTGGAATTTTAAACCTTGTTGGGTTCAGCGATCCAGCCAATCAGGAGGTCTAAAATTCTTAAAAGTCACACCCCCTCCTAATAAGTACAGGTGCTTTTTTTGGTGCCATTTCTCTTGTGGTTTTTGGAGGATTCATCTGATTCAGGTAAGTCCCTGGCCCCTATCCCCTCCTGCACCACTCCAGCCCTAAGGGGAGGGGACCCCAACTGCGCCGACCCTCTCCATTCTTTGCTCAGGGTCTGGGCTCCCTGGGGTGGGCCTCTCCTTGTGGCCGGGTGCCATGTAGTGGGCTGAGAGCCACCTCCGCCTCCACCCCCACCTCGTTTCTCTCAACCTGGCCTTCCCGGTGTGGAAAGGAATCAAATTTTAGAAAATTTGTATTCGTTCGTTTAGATCCCCTTCAAATGTGGTAGGATTTTATTTAATAGGTATTTGTATGAATTCATATGAATATCTGTATGCATAAGTATCAGATACGTATCCTGGATATGTATCCTGGATATGTATACTATACAAATGCATACATGATGGACAAATGCATACATCCCCCTACTGTCTTACACCACCCCTCACCTCTCTCTCTGTTTCTCTGAACCTGCTTCCTGTCTTAAACACACATCCCTGTTTCTCCGAACCTGCTTTCCCTCAGTTTCCCCCCCAGTGTAACCAATGTCCAAACTATTCATATGTTTTGAAACATTCTTATTCATACGAATGTTAATGCACAAATGTTGTGCCATTTGATTCATGTACGAATATATGAACTCATACCAATTTGTATGAATAATGAATGTTACGAATATTCGTGCACATCTCTAATCTCCACAGGATAGTTAAAGCCTAAAACTTTAAACACAAATATCTTTCCACAAACTCAATGACACCAGCGGTGAATCCCCTTTTTCTTTTTCTGAAAATACAAAATAATATGGACCGTTACTACTTCCCTGGAGCAAATATGCCTGTTTGTGTGTGTAGGGTACATTTCACAAGTGCATTCTCCACACACCAAGCCACTGAGAGATTAAGCAATCAGGAGACAATTAAGGCCAATTTGAACATTTTTGCAGCTGTGAATGGAGACCTATTTGTTTCAGGGATTTTGTCTTTATGGCATACAAAATGAGAAGCCTGAAACTATGGAAAAAAAATAAGCAAAAAATAAAAAAAGAGAGAGAGGCAGAAATATTTAAAAAGAGGATTTGTAATTCATATTTTTTTAAAAAAATTGGCAACACAATTGAAGTCATACTTTCTTATTCCATCTGTAATCCTTGTACAGCTAAAAGATTTATTATTGTTATTTGTAACAGAGCAGTCTTGCAGCCAGTTATTTGTAAATCAAATTACAATAGAATGTTTTAGCCATGACTTAGAGAGCTGGGCATGATTCAGCCTGCAAATCAGTGGATTTAAATGCTTCAGCTATGTGGAATGGGACTGCCGGCATTTATTATTATTGCTGTTGTTACTGTTATTACAGCCTAAGGACCTAGACCGTAATGCTACTGGATTAATGCAAATCATTTACTCCTCTTTATACAGATGCTTAAACATGCTGAACCAAGTATATGATTCCAGTGGTAACATTTAAATAAAAGATCTACTGAGCAGAATAGAATAATATTCCAATACAAACATTTACTTAGCTAACAACTTACTTTCATGTGGAACTGCCTTTATAGACATATTTCTGCTTTCGTCCTCAGTCACATCAATTTCATTTCACTTGCAATTATTACATGCAAATTTCAGTTGTCAGACATAATGCTGACAACTGGAGCTTAACAGCTCTGTCTTTCAAAGACTTGGCTCACAAAAGCTACCTTTCTTTTCAGAGCTTGCCTTTTATGAATGGCCTGGATATGATTCCCCCTAATAATCAAAGCATATTGGCATGCACAGGCATTTATTGATACTAATACTAGCCACAGCAGCAGCAGTCTGTAGGTCAAGAAGCATAAGGTATTGGCAGCAGAATGTGGCACAACTGAAAACTTCACGTTTAATCATACCACTTCATGTTTTGGTGTACAGCAGATGGGAACAATTTGGACGCTTCTTGTTAGAAAATAGGGTTATTGGATCAGCTCGGGATACTCTGAGTGCATTAAGAGAGAGAGAAACCACTTTTTCAATTAGTAAAGCAGAATATAGATTTTTTGTTCCAGTTGAAAAACAGGTAGAACACAAACCTGCTCAAAAGTTTAAACTTCCCTATACAAGGCAGCACCAGCTGAGGTATCACATGTGGTAAGAGAGAAATTGCTTCTGCAACAGGTAAGAGGCTAGGAAGAAGACTCACAGGGGCCCTGGTCAGACGAGTCTGAAACAGGACAGCCTATTCATGAATTTGAATTCAGATTGTGCCAGTGCTAGTCAGATGTGGACTGATATCGATCATCTTGTTGCCATCCCTGCCTTGGGCCATATCAGTCACACATTTCTGCAAAGGTCAGTCTGGGGTTCCTCCATGGCGCTCTTGGCTCTCTGCCCTTTTTGCTACATCAAATCTATCTCATTTCCTATTGGATGCCATTCATGTCACTCAAGGAAGGAAATAGGAAAACAGGGTTGCTTTGTTTTGGACGGACTACCCTTGCCATAGGGAGGAGGTACTGCCCTGGTAGACTGGACCACTAGTCCAGAGAAGCCAACCACTGACATCTGTCCTGTCTTGCTTGACTGTCTTGCCCTTTATAATAATCTCAGGGCAGCTTACCAGAATTAAAACAGAAATTAATATAAGTAATAAAGAATGTAATGAAAGCAAAAGGTATAATTTCCATATTTGTGGGTTCTGACCATGCTGAGATTTGTTGCTTTCCCCACTTTGTGTTAGATCAACTTCATCTGGGTGACTAAGAGAAAGGCTACATGGATGGGTGGGGAAGAGGAAGAAGACATGCCAGTTACGTGACAGATGCCTCCTGGAGCAAAAGTTCCATCTGTGATGATTCAGCATCAGACCAGAAATGGTCCATGGAGTTGGCCATTTGTGCTCTAATTGTAAATACATTCACTCCTCCCTTTGCTGTCACTGTACCTGGCAGCAGAGGAGGTGAGTTGGACCATCTTGAGCTGGAGCAGCATTGAAGGTTAATTCCACATCTCTGGGACAGCCTATTTTGGAGGAGCTTATTTTTCCTCTAGGGATTACCTTTGTTGAATGTGTAGATACAGCTTTGCTTTTTGATTCTCTTTCCATGACTACAGGCCATGAACAAAGAAGATTTATTTCCTTAAAAGCTTTTAAATCATGGAAAATGCATTCCAAGAAACCGAGCCCACTTGCAAAGATTTCCTCCAGGAAAGAGTTGATCCGTGTATTGACATATTCTCCTAATATAGAAATTACAGTGACAGTCAACCCCCTGAAGACTGTGTATATCTTCTTCATTATTTTGCCAAGGGTGGTAAGCCCTCATCTGTCTACTGATTTGACAGTGGCTGGATTGAGGGAGTCCTCTTTTAAACAAACTGGCAAAAGCTGGCCAGCAGCATTGGTTGAAAAATAGAATCAGAAGAGTAAAGGACAGAAGAGAGAGAAAAGACAGTTTTGATCAGGGTGAGCAGGAAAGGGAAGAAATCTGGTATGAAGGACTGGCCCATCAAGAAAGGGTTCAGGAACAGTAGTGATGTGGTCAAATGTTTGTTTGTGCTTGATTTGTTTCAGATTGAATGAAAAAAACCTTTGGTCTAGTGGTTAGGGAGCTGGACTCTTATCTGGGACTACTGGGTTCGATTCCGCCCTCCCCCATGAAGCCAGCTGGGTGATCTTGGGCTAGTCACAGCTCTCTTCTGAGCTCTCACAGCCCCACCTATCTCACAGGGTGTCTGTTGTGGAGAGAATAGAAAAGCTTCATCAGCTACTTTGAGTCCCCTTAAATGGGTGAGAAAAGTGGGGTAGAAAAGCCAACTCTTCTTCTTCTTGTTCTTCTTCTTCTTCTTCTTCTTGTATTCATTTGAATAGATCCCCTTTGAAAGTGGTAGGATTCAAATTCAATAAGAATGTTCAATACGAATCTGATTCAAATCCCTGCTATGAATCACCTATGAATCCCTACAAATCTCCTACGAAGCCCCTATGCATCCCCTACATATCTGCTCTGAACACGTTGAATCCGCTCTCAATCCACTTCAGTCTGAATCTGCTTTGAATCCACTCTGGACCCGTTACAGATATGACTGGGTCATCGGCTTTCCCACCTCCCCAGGTTCACAAATGTAACAAAGCTTTGTAAGAATGGATCAAAGCATTCAATTCGTATTCAAATGTCAGTCTTCAAATGTAGTAACATTCAATTCAAATGTCCGAATTCGGATGAATTCAGATGAATTTCAAATGAGATGAATATTTGTGCACATCCCTAGGGGACAGTGCTTCTACCTTTCCAGACATGATGCAGATATAAGGGAATAGTTGTATCCCACAAGCTTCTCAATGTGTCCCAAAGGGAGAAAAGAGAAAGAGGAGAGGATCTTTGGAATTACCAGAAACCGGAAACATTTCCAGCCTTCTTCAGTTTGGTCTAGTGGTTAGATCAGTTTGGTCTAGTGGTTAGGGAGCCGGACTCTTATCTGGGAATACCGGCTTTGATTCCACCCTCCACCACAAAGCCAGCTGAGTAACCTTGGGCTAGTCACAGCTCTGTTCTGAGCTCATACAGCCCCACCCACCTCACAGGGTATTCTGATGTGCAGAGTAGAAGCTTTGTCAGCTGCTTTGAGTCCCCTTAAAAGGGTGAGAAAAGAGTGGTAGAAAAGCCAACTTTTCTTCTTCATCATCATTAGGGTCACTGCGTGTTTGCACAGTGGATCAGATCAATATAAGAATAAGAAAGTTGTGAGTGCCAGTACTGTCTCCCCGCAACATCTGATTCTTCAGACAGTCAGAGGGTCTTCAGAACGATTAAAAGCACATGCCGTGACTACCTTTTCCCAGATTGGGTTTGTTGGATCCTGTGCCCAACACAAGCCACCTTGCACTTCATATATGGCACCCAAGGCCAATACAGTCAGCATTTCCACAATGGATAGACAACTCTATCCTGTAGATTGCAGGTTCCAATGCTGTATTCCATGGAAATTGGGAATTCACTGGATGCTCAGTGGATGCTCAAGTTAGGAAGCTTTGGTGATTCTAAACACATAGAACTGCAAACTCAAGCTCATAGACTGAGCAGGAATAGCGGCTTCAGGTTCAAAACTGCTTTAAAATAAAAACTGCTTTAAGATCAATTTGAGTGGGAGAAGTGTGTAGATGGGCATCTCTTGAACTTGGTTTTTTTTTTTTTTTTTTGCTCAGAGGGGAAATGGATTACGATCAGGTGTTCTGTGAAAACCATCCACACCTGAGCAATTAGAGACACAAGAGAAAGGATAACTAAGACCAAGTTGCTCTTGAAACTCCTTTTCTGCAAAGTAACAATTTAGTGGGAGGATTCAATTCCTGCCTTACCATTCTTGCAAAGTTCTTTGAGCCTTGCTTAAATTTTCCAGTTCCAAATGTCAGATCTGTTTCTATGCAGTTTTTCCCCTCCAAATGTTGTTAGTTATGATTATGACAAGCACAGAGGGAAATGTGAAGTTCTTAAGAATGACTTTGCTATCAGTGACCAGAAAGAACTGCAGCTATGGTTACTACATAATGAAAAGAAATCCACCTTCCTTCCAAAAATAGGATCCTCTTAGTAATCGCATGGCTTTCCCTCTCGCTAACACTGTGGTTTTTTTAAGAGTATGAAGAATGAGTCATGAGAGTTGTCTTTCCCCTGAGATGTATGAATAAATGAACCACCAGGGGGGCAAGAACTGGGGTGGGGAGGGATGATCCATGCTTGCATCCCATAGCAGTCAGCTTCAATTATATACTGAAATCTTGGAAGTCGCCATGTTCCAGGATAATACATTCAGGGGTATACATTTAATTCTTTCTGGATTAGAAAGGCTGCTTGTAAGTTTTATTTTTCTTTTTCTTCAAATCAGGCTGCTTTTGTCAAGGCCGGCATGGCAAATACTGCCTAATGAATAATGATAGTCAACAGCTTTAAACGGTAACAAAGAATACAGTATATGAGTTGGTTTCTAGCCTTCACCTAATGTTTATGCTCTGCTCTAGTGCTGCTAGGAGACGTTGTTGCTCCCTTTTCTTCTACTTCAGCTTAAATTTTAGCATTCCTCTTCCTCAGAAATAGAACAGATCCGGTTTGCAAGATTGGAATTGTGCAATTGCCTGACCTTTGCTTCCTATTGACCCTGGCTTTTGACTGAGGAAATAGCTTCCCCTCACCTCTTTCAGGCACTGCTATTGTTTGATATTTTGCTCTTATTGTTGTAACTAGGGATGTGCACAATATTTTTTCCTGTTTGCTTTGCCTTGAAGTAAATGCATCGTTCTGAATCTGTTCCGAATCCGCTCTGAATCCTCTCCAGAGATGACTGGGCAACCACTTTGCCACCGCCTAACCTTTGCTAATGTAATGAAGCTTTGAACGAATGCAGAAAAGCATTTGCTTCACATATGCATGTCAGTCTTCAAATATAGCCAGTATTCTATCTGAATGCAAATGTTTGAAGCTTGAAAATTCATACAAAGCTGACAGATATTTTTTGCCCATCCCTAGCTGTAACCCATCCTGAGATCTTTGGGTATAGGGACAGTTAAAAATGTAAATAAATAAATAAAACAACTAGTAGAATAATACCATCATAGCCCGACACAGAATTCTGAATAGTATTCCAAAAGAAATAGCTCTTGAAGCTTGTAATCCCTATGCCAAGTGCTCCTGTATTCTGGGACATTAAGGAATATTTGGATATTCCAGAATAAAGCATGGATATCCCAGAATATGCATGCTTTCTTCCAGAATATCCAAATATAGTAGAATAAGTAACCAACATCTGGATGCAGCCTAATTTGTTGCATTTGTAATGGCAGCAACAGTGCTCCAGTAGAGGTTGGTATATTTCCTTACAGCTACTGGGCTACTTGCTGTCAAGGAGGATTAAATCACATTATAAGTAGCTGCTGTACTTCACCAAAGTTTTCAAGCAAAAATAGACAAGCATAATAAAATAAACGGACCATTTTCAATTGCTGTCAGATCACCTACATTCATATCTAACATGATTGGTTTGACAGTGGTCTGAAAAGGTGTCTTAGGTACAGTAATTGATGGACAGAGGAAGAAAGGTAGAAATCTGGAAAGTAGGACTAGAATTTCATTTGTTGGGATTTCTAGGGTGTTCCCTTGTGCTCTAAAGTTCAATTTGGACTCTGAGCTTTCAGAGGAGGAAGAAGAAGAGTTGGCTTTTCTACCTTGCTGACAAAAGTTTCCACAACAAACACCCTGTGAGGTAGGTGGGGCTGTGAGAGCTCAGAAGAGAGCTGTGACTAGCCCAAGGTCACCCAGCTGGCTTTGTGGAAGAGTGCGGAATCAAACCCAGTATTCCCAGAAAGGAGTCCGGCTCCCTAACCACTAGCCCATACTGGTTCACTTGACCATGTGGAGAGTCAAGTGCCTCTGAGACTCAACTTCACTGCCATCAAAAGTTCACTCCACTGCATGGAAAGTCAACATTACTGCATGGTGAGAACTGCTGCCGCCACTGAAAGTTAATTTCACTGCATGAAAATCAATTGCCACTGTAACTGAGAGTCACCTCCTCTGCATGGAGAATTAAATGCTATTTCCACTGAGAATCAACTCTGTACGGAGAGTCAAGTACCACTGAGAGTTAATTCCACTACATGGCAAGTTGACTTCCACTGCCACTGAGAGTCAGTTCCATTACATGGCAAGTCAGTTGCCACTGCATGGAAAGTCAACACCACTACAAGCAGAATCAACTTCCAGTCAAATCCATTGCATGGAAAGTCAACTGCCACTGCCATCAGTAGCAGTTAACTTCCACACAGTCAAGTCTTGTGAAGATAGATATTGCAGTTATTCCTGAAAGTTCAGATTCCAAATTGGACTTTAGGGCACTGCAGAACTTCCCCTGAAATCCAAATAAATAAGATGCCAGCTAGCCCTGAAAGGCTCTGTTGGACTAGAATATATAGTGTTAATATAAAGGTCCTAGATATATAGTGTTAATTTCTGCCACTTGCAGCTTCTTCTGTAGCAGTGTGGAAATCCTAAAGGGTAATGAGGATAAATAAAAAAGAATGAAGGCACTCGTGTAGCTCTGCGTGGATGTGTTCCAGGCCCTTTAGCTTCAGTATAGACTTTGAGGGAACAATTGCACACTTTGGGACTTACCTTCTACCTGAAAAGTTATTGAAAGCTTTTTTCATGTTCTTACCAGCTACTGCTGACCTATAGCTCTCTGACTACAACCAGCATGGCCAAAGGAAAGAAATTATGGGGTGTTGTAGCTAACTAACATTTTAGCGGTCAAATGATAGATGCTGTAGGAAACAATGGCTGGCAAAGTAGAAGCGCTGAACTTGTGTGGCATGCCTGCATGCACTGAACAACATTCTGATTTGTTTACTGCTGCCACATCACCCCAGTTTCTCCTGCTGTTGCTCATCCTAAGGGAAAGAAGCAACTGCAGGAAGAGGTTTCTGCAGTAACGATGTGCATGAATATTCAAAAATGGCGTGTCCCAGGAAGGCGAGGGCAGCGAGGCAAACACACATGCACACTTACGGCAGTCCTTTGAGGGCTCAGAACTAGTCAGTGTCAATTCAGTCCAAGGTCAGAGTTCCAGAGATAAGCGAAAGTCTCAGCAAGAATCAGGGAGTCCAAGGTCAGGGGTCCAGAGATACAGCAAAATCACAAGGGGGTCCAAGAGTCCAAATACAGGCACAGCGGGAGTTGCATCAGAGTTGTCTGCAACACCAGCTCAGTGTGTGCTACACAACTAGGTAGGTTGCTGCCCAGGCTGTCTCACCATTGCAACCGCGCCCTCCTCCTCCAGGGAGAGTGGAGAGGCAGGACGGGGCATGACAGAAAATTCTATTTGAATCCAACGAATGTCGACATTCAAACTCAAATCGGATCTTCAAAAATCCAGATTTCCACATTCGAACCCAAATGCGGATATTTGAAAATTTGATACGGATTCTTGAATAATTTGAATGTATAGCTTCGTATCTGTTGTATACAAATCTGTGCAAAAGTTAAACATATCTTCAGTGGCGGCTGGTGGATTTCAGGGCTGGGTGTTCACAGGCAAGGTGGGGAAGGGTCATGGGGGGGTGAGGTCACATGGGTAGGGTCGCCGAGGTCGTGTGGGATGGGCCACTGAGGTCATGTGGGAGGGGCCAAGGTCACGTGGGTCAGAAAGATACAGAACAAGATAAAGAAAATAATTTATGCATAGAATTGAACTCATGGAATCAATAACAGTATAAACCTGCTTTTTCTGCATGCATGTCCACACTCTAAGTCCCATAGGATTTGCAGCAGAAAAATTGGTAGTGAAAGAATCACAAAACAGCAATAAGAACCTAAGAGGAGCCCTGCTGGATCAGGCCACAGCCCATCTGGTCCATATCTTGCACTTAAAATATGGGATTAAAATGGGATGCATACGGGATAATATGGGATGCATACAGATTTATACAGAATGCACACAGATACGTAGAACAGATACGAATGTTGTCGACATTTTTCATATCTTTAAGTACAAATCTAACATTCAGACATATGGATTCAAATGCGGATTTGAATTGGATTTTATGACATTCGGATCTTAAATATCAGAATCGAATCAGATTTTTTGACATTTGAATCTACTCGGATTTGAATGTCAAAAATACATTTGGGGACATCCCTAGTCTGCTGTATCCTCAAGATGTCAAATATGTCCCCATGCCCCCAAGACAGAGACCCTAGATCTAGCCCAGTGACGGCCAACCTATGACACGTGTGTCACAGGTGACACACCAAGCCCTTTTGGGTGACACACCTGGTCACCCTGGCACCTGGGCGTGTAGTGCTTGCTTGTTCTTGAAGTGTACAAAATACCAACTTTCAATTGAAGATTTAGCAAACAAAAGTCAGCAACAAAAGTCACTAATGTAAAGAATTACTGTATTTTCTGGCGTATAAGACTACTTTTTAACCCAGGAAAATCTTCTCAAATGTCAGGGGTCGTCTTATATGCCGGGTGTTGTCTTCTTATACGTCAAGTATATCCCAAATTCTATATTTTAACTGGAAAGTTGGGGGTCGTCTTATATGCCCAGTCTTATACGCCGGAAAATACGGTATTCGTTTTTGCTTTTAATAAAATACATATATCAAAAATATAACTTTTTTACTAGAGCTACAAATATCACAAAATTATTTATATTTCTAGATATGACACAGCACCCGAGTTAAGCTAGGTTTTCTTGCAAATTTTGACACACCGAGCTCAAAAGTTAGCTATCGCTGATCTAGCCAATACATATTAATTTAAAAGTGCATTTCTTATGTATAAAATATAAACATAAGTGGAGCCCTGCTGAATCAGGCCACATCCTATAATCCAACATCCTGTCGGACACAGTAGTCCATCAATTGTGTCTTGGCATCTCAAGCAGAATACAAAGGCAAAGGCTTCACCTGCTCTTGACTTTCTGAAAATGGCCTATGGAGACATCCTGACTTATTCTAATAGCCATTGATACACCTGTACTGTCTCTTAGTAGGAATCTCAAGATGGGTTAAAGTACCAGAATAATGTAATTCCTACATATAAAAGCCTAAACTTCAAATGAAAGGAAGTCTAAATTAATAAGGGACTTTTGTTTTCTGTCTATTAAGTAGATTCCAGGTCAATTTGGTGAAAGGCCCTTTGTCTGGCAGTGACTCACTTTACCACATTTGAATAGAGATGGGAATGTTTTAAAAACAGTTTTTATTTTTGCACTTGAATGCACACATTTATTTATATCCTATTCTTATATGTGGTGAATGGATATATCAGAAAATGTGTACAAATGCAAATGTGTACATTTGTACCAGATGTAAACTGAGAACAATGCATTATTTGTTGTTCACAAATTAAGGTTCAAACAAAGGTTCAAAATGGAAATTTACTGTATTTCACAGTCTTGTCAATGTGGTTCCATAAATCTGGTTTAAACTGATCACACATTGAATTTTTCTGTTATCCCTACATTTGACAGGGACTCAAAGAGGACAGTCTCTCACAATACACCTTCACTTTAAACCTTCTTCAGTTCATCTTAAAATCTGACTGTTCACGCCTTTTGATTTTTATCTGTTTTATTTATCAACTTTACATTCAGGAAAGTCCAAATGGAGGGTAGAAAGTCCACAAATAAAATGGATAGAATGGAAAAAGTGTGAGAAGTCAGACCTGAAGAAGAGGAGTAGGAGTTGGCGTTGGCTTTTCTACCCCACTTTACTCACCGATTTAAGAGGACTCAGAGTGGCTGACAAAGCTTTCTATTCTTCTCGCCACAACAGAACACCTTGTAAGGTGGGTGGAGCTGTGAGAGCTCAGAAGAGAGCTGTGACTCACCAAAGGTTACCCAGCTGGCTTTGTGGAGGAGAATGGAATCAAACCCAATATTCCCTAATAAGAACCTGGCTCCCTAACCTCTAGACCAAACTGGTGCGCTAAGATAGACAGGTTTAAAGCAAGGGTGTCCAACCTGCAGCCCATTACTGTGGCCCAACACAAGATCATAAATTTAGTTAAATATTATGAAATTATTCAGGAACCTTTTTTTCCTCACCAGTTTTCATTAGTGTTTGTCTATTTAATGTGTGGCCCAACACAATTCTCCTTCTAGTATGGCCCAGAAATGTTAAAAGGTTGGACACCTCTGGTTTAAAGTGAAGTTGTGGCCATGATTTTGGATTACAGAGGCATATTTCTAGAAAAAGATGACCTTTTAAAGTTTGGAGCCTTAAAGATGGATACTTGAAAAACCGGTAGCCATAGTAGCTGACAGAGGACTCAAATAATATGATCATAATGGCCAATCCCAATTTATAACCATGCTCTTTATTTAATACTCTCTGAAACCTCTGAATATGGGCTGGGCTGAATTATCTGACACAAGATCAGAAGGACCATCAATGATATGGGCAAAGGATTGCAACATTATGGCAGCCCAGCCTGGCTCAACTCCAGAGGTTAAGAATGAAAGTTCTCAACCTTCAAAATTTCAACCTGTGGCTGTTTCAGCCAGGTACACAGAAACAGCAAATGGTGCCAGGTTCCACTTGCACACCAAGGAGACTTACCCAGCCACTTGATACCATCCGTACAGAAGCAGCTGAATCAGTCCATTGCTGAGGAATGTGCATGCTTCAAAGTGGTCTCCATCTAGAGTAGGATCCAACACCATTTGTTCACTAGGGCCTGCTCCAATAGCATGTCCTATAAAAACACAGTGTTCCTTGGGAGGCCCGGCCTCCTCTTAGACTGGTTTGGGTGAGGTATTTCAATGCAGATTCTGCTTAAGTTTTGCGGAACACAGAAAATGGCTGACATCTGTGGACATTTTCTGTTTTCAGCAAAACAGCCCTGGGTGGAGTCATTGAAGCACGTCTGCAGCACCTGTCAACGTGCTGCTTAGCTATCGCTGTCAGAGCAGTGTCTGCTTGCAGTGCTTCAACCTTCTGTATTTTTTTCAGAGGGAGTACAAATCCATTAAATGCAGTCTGAATACAGCTGCTAAAGTGAACTAGCCTAAGTTCTGTGTTCAGCATCTGAGATCCTTCTCCATTTTCTTATTCTGTCAGATAAACCAGAGAACTTAGCCCTTTCCTGCAGTAGATCTGGATCAATAGGTCTGGATAAACCTGGCCCACTGATCCAGAACACAGGATGGTAAGAACTGCATCAGCGCCATCTGCACTGACAGCATTGATCTGGATTGCCCATGCTGTGTGTCCTGATGCATCAGGGCCTCTGGGGAATGGTTTTCAGTGCCATGATATGGTGTGCCACTGATTAGCACCCGCAGTACTCTTGGAGCATAGAGACTTGCCTTCTTCATGCTTCCCGTGTTCTGGATCAGGACTACTAGTCCACCCGTAGACCAAATTAATCTGGTCTACCAGTGGTCCACATTAAGACCTCTTTTAATCTGGGAGGGGGCATGGGCTCATAGATCTCTACTAATGTGCAAATCTACAAGACGTAGAAGTGTAGTGCATGGACTCTTAATACAGGTTAAGGATCTGTGCAGCAAAGTTAATGGATTTTTCACTGTTGGGGGTCATAATGAAACATTTTCTTCAGAAAGGTTTTTATGGTTAGGGAAAGTATGGCTCTGTTCTAGGTATTTAAGAATTGACAGATCTGTTTTCTGATCCAAACTGCTTCTGTTTGCCTAGGAAGGAAGGAAGGAAGGGAGGGAGGGAGGGAGGGAGGGAGGGAGGAAGGAAGGAAGGAAGGATGGAAGGAACCACTTACCTCTTGGGAATAGGGGATTCTGAGACTCTGTGGCCCTGTCCCCATGCAATTGAAAGTCTCCTGGAACTCTTCTTTTGCCTCTGAGCGGCCCCATTCCTGGCTTTACAAGGCACTTAAGGAGCTTAGGAAAGTAAGACACCCGCGATAAAATACGTGCACTTTAAAGAAGAGTTCCAGCGCTCTTTCAGCGATTCGTGGGTTTTGCTTGCTATATCTGCCTTGAGGATGCTCCGTGGCAAAAGGCGCGGGGATTGCTTGCCTGCACACACAGCCAAAAAGCATTCACACATCTGAGAAATGCAGCAGGTTCGCTTCCTTTCCTTTGTAAAAAGAGCCAGAATTGCTCAGAATGGCAACATTGTTATCAAGTGATCTGTGAAAGCCTTAAAAGAGAATGAGCGAAGGATCGCGCTGCTGCAGCCGCTGACTTTGCCGGGGCAGAAAGCCTTTTCTAACAGAGAACTGAGTGAAAGTAAGTGCTGAAAGTGAATGAATGAGCGATCATCTGCCTTTGCTAGGGGCGGGAAGCCGTTTCAGGAGACGGAGATCTGGCTATTTTTCCTTTTAACAAGAGAGGGGGCGGGGGAAAAAGATGCCTGGAAAGAGAAGACGGCTACCATGGGGATGGAAAGTCCGTTTAGATCGCGGCTACCATGGGGACACTTATTCCGGAAGTGGAGGGGACTTTTAAAGTCAGCTATAACAGAGTGACGGCAGAGGAAGCCGAGAGGGGCTAATAAGTCTTTTGGGGACAGGGCCTGTGTCTGCACACTGCAGCACCACTTATGTCCCCAAACACCCGAGAGCATCCTGGAGCTACCCAATCCTCTGTAGCTGTGGAGCATCCAGGATTCTCCCAGTAAGCATCCAGATACAACTTTCTCACTACTACCTAGTGCAAATGTAGTGTGTTGGGGGCACGCGCGAGCACAACTGCAGCTGTGCACCATATCAACTGTGTGGTACATGCCAGATGTTGGCCATAGCCATTGCAATGGCGATGTGGACAGTCTGGTACAGCACTGAAAGGATTGGTAGGGAATCTGGGGATGGTGCCGGCACTCAAGGTGTGAACGTTGGCCACTGGTCCTGAATTTAACTTCAGTGGTCCATTTGCCCTCTTATTTTTGTTCCCCTCTGCCTACAGCTCTTCCAATGAGGACCTGCATTTTGTATTTCTGCCCAACTTTCTTGCTCTCTTCTAGCGATGTAAACAAAGCTGATTTCTCCCCCTTCGATTTGATACAAATTGAAGGAGGGAATATTTGGTTTCATGAAAGAACCTGCCCATCCCCTCTCTCATCCTAAGCCCACCTCTTGCCACTGCCACCACGCCTTTCTCTGAGGCTCAACTAGATTTTCTGGCAGAGCGTGCACAGGTTTAGAGGCTGCTGACCCCATCCAGAAATTGCAGGAAGTCTCATGAGATTTTCCACAATTACCAGATGGGGGTAGCCTCTAAACTTGTGTGCACACGTCTGGAAGTCCTAGTTGAGTCTTGGGAGGAGAGCACAATGGTAGCAGAGGCTATGGTAGTGGTGGCCGGATTTCCAGGTAAGAGGGCATGGTTGGGAGGATGGGAGGCCAGGGGTGAGCAGATCTAGCCCTTGTGGAAGCTTCCATGAAGGCCAGATATATTTGATTTATGGGTGAAGGAGGGCCTATGAATGTAGGCTCCTTTCAGTTTGCCCACAGCTCTTCAAAACTGTGTATTTTCCTACCATCCCTACTCTTCCCGCTTCCAGAGAGAAAGATGGACAAAGAGACACCCAGGGCTCTTAAAGCAACTGAGAGGAAACAAACAACAGAATATAACTTGAGAGAAAGCCTGTTCAATGTCCCACCTCAGTAAATGTTTCAGTAGAGGGAGGGAGGGAGGGAGGAAAAAGTTATTTTTTGCCCTTTCAACTACTCTTGACAGGTATTATTTTGCGCTTCTAACATTCCACTTGAGGCTAACTATGCTAGCCTATACAGAAACACCTACACACCACCAAAGAAGGAAAAGTTCTCCAATAGAAGAATAATTCTTTTTCCTTTCTTTGTACCTTGTTCCTTGGTGAAGGAGAAAAAGGTAAGGTGGAAGGCTGAGATCTGTCTCTTTCAAGAAACACACAAAGACATACAAAGTTTAAGAGATCTGAAGAAGTGGTTCATTAGAAGAGATAAGAAATGTACCAACTTCACTCAGGCACAAAATGACCCACTGGCAGTCAACTATAAAATATACTAACTTTGAGGGATCATTTTTCATCATCTGTACGAGAAAAATATTTAATGGGTGCATTCCCAAACAGATAATAATTAGCTTTGAGACCATTTTTAGGATTCACTGTTCCCTGGGCTTTTAAAGAAATTGCAGTTTCTGAGGATTTAAAGGTCCTGAAACATGGATTGTCTGTATTTGGATCAAAAGAGGTCTTGTAGCTAGATTTAGAAATACTTCATTTTATTTAGCAAATTGAGAACACAAGTGGGGTTTTTTTAGAAGGGAATCATGCTTTAGGGGCGTTCCCCTCAGTTTCCCCTGACCCAATGAGAAGCCATGATTTATAGTCTCCTCTTTCCTGGGCTCTTTCATTATGGGCTAAGGAAATCTACTGCTGGCTGAAAGGGGAAAGGAAGGGGGTGAAAAATGAACAGAGCCCGCAGTAGCTAAGGCACACACAACAATGTAACAAGATCAGACAAATGTAGCAGGGACAGGAGTGAGTGAAAGTGCCTGATTTCAATAAGAGGGAGTCACTGGCAGCGATCAGGCTTTAGCAGTTTCCATCATGGAGTTGCAGAGTGTGCTGGCTTTGTGTAAAAGGCTGCCTCCTCACCTCCCTCATTCATTCTATTATTGTCTCTGCCATCAACCCCTTTTGCCTCACTCCCTGCCATTTTGTGCTCCTCTGATCTACTGATCTAGCTCAAAACACCAATATAAGAAGGGAAAGGGATCTTTAATTGTCTACTGCCTTGTTAACATGAGAAAGAAGCTATGCTAGAGTGGGGGAGAGAAACAGTGGACAAAAGCTGCTGCCAAAAGGACTCCATGATCTGATGCAGAGGCAGGTTTATATAAAAGGTGGGGGTTGAATTGTCCACCCCATTGAAGCCAGGGTATGATGGTGTCCAATTGCTGACTGCATGTGGAGAGGGTTTCTCCCCTGCTGGTACTAAAGAATGGAGAGTGAGTCCACATTATAAGGTAACAGTAGGAACACAAAAACCCCAGACCTCACTGCTGATTTTTAAATCCCCCGTTTTAAAAAAAGAAGCCAACTGAGAACTGATTCAAGGAGTGTGCAGTCATGACTTTAGAGGGGCAGGCAAGTGACTCACTGCTTACTTTGGGAAGGAGAAGGAAGAGGCAATTCCTCAGGGCAGCATGCTGCTTTCAAGCAAACTGCTTTTCCACGGTGTTAGATTTCTGCAAGGATCTCTTCTCTCAGTTTTTTCTCCCTGCCTTGCTTCATTTTACATCTTACATCAACTGCTATGACTGCCAACTCTTTTGCACCTTAAGAGTTTTTTGCTTACGTGCTTATGCCTATGGGTTCATGCATACACACACACACACAAATACACATAAGAGAAGAAACCCTAATTATTTAGCACTGTTTTCTTGTTCTTCGGTCCATACAAGAAGCATTTCAGCACTGACCCTATGCCAAGAATACAAGGCCTGCATAGAAGGTTATGTTTTAATGTGATCTTCATGAACGGAAGTCAGCAGAAGTCCAGAAAAAAGGAAGGAAGTGTTAGTTGCTAGATGTATGTTTCTGTGTGTTGTGCCTGTAGCACTGCTTTTTAAAAAATGTATTTGTTTTTAAAATGTTTTCCTCCCCACTTGGAATTTGTGTATGGCTATCACTTCTTTGAATAGTATTCTACAGTATATCATTTTGATTTTCTACTAAAGGCAATTAGAAAATATTTATTTCTGCTACCTCCCAGTAAAAAGTAATGGGAACTCACCATAAGAGTTCCTTTTCTCACTTTTTGCATTAAAAGTGAGCATGCTGATCTGCTTATTGAGATCTTTGACCATGGCAGGTGGAGGCAGGAACAGCACCACCAGAATCAAAGTGAGGGAATCCCTGGCTTTTATTCTGACAGCATGTTTTCCATGCAGGAAATTGATCCATTGGCCATTTCCTGTGTCCAAATACTAAGAACACTGCTGAGAGGACAAGTAAGACCCCTTGGGGACACGGCTACTGCTGCCAGGGGAGAATTATTTTAAGCAAGGTCCAGAGGCCTTTTCATAAGGCTAGGACCCATTCATGTTCCCATACATCCCTTACCTGCCTACATCCAAATGGGGAATCCACCCCCGCACATCCTAGCCTGAAAAGGCTGGTGAGTCGAACCAACTCACTGGCAGACAGGCTGGTCCCATCCCATTCTGGGTTCCTACAGGCTTTAGCCAACCCAATCGGGTCAGCTACACCTCGCAGGGGCCCCCTAGGCCGGCCACCCACCCAAACAGGGGGCCATGCAGCCCAGGGATGCGCATATGTGTCTTACCTCCTTGGAGGTGCAGTGCCATGGCTCAGGCACACAACACCACAGGCTGGATTGCAAGCTCCACCCACAGAGTCTGCCAGTTTGATCTGCACCTCCAAAGAGGTAAGTCGTGCATGTGTCCCCAGGCTGCACGGTCCTCTGAATGGGGGTGGAGGCCTAGGGGGTCCCTGCAAGCTGTAGCGGACCTGATTGGGTTGGCTAAAGCCTACAGGAACCCAGGACGGGCTGTCACAATCTCACCCCACCCCCAAAAGGGGCTGTGGGCCAGAGGGCCCAAAAGAGCCCAATGGCAGCGGCTGTGGGTGGGGTCCACAGCTGTCCGGCAGGAAGCATGTGAATGCTGTCCCTGCTGGAAAGCCTGAGATGGGTGTTGAGCACAATTTCTGGACGGAACTGCCCGGCCAGGAGAGTGAATGCTCTTCCCCAGGGCTTGTCTACCTGTGTCTACAGGCCATCGTGCGCATAGGCCTCCGGTTCTTCAAGCAGCTCTGCATTTAAAGTGCTATAGCAGCACTTGGATTGACAAGACAGGGGGAAGTGTTGCCTTGACTTTGCACCCTCATGGCACATTCAAAGCATAATAAGGGTGCCATGCAGAACTCCTGCCTCTGTGCAATTCTGTGGAGGAGGAGGAGGAGGAGTTGGCTTTTCTACTCTGCTTTTCTCACCCATTTAAGGGGACTCAAAGCGGCTGGCAAACTTTCTATTCTTCTCTCACGACAGAACACTCTGTGAGGTAGGTGGGGCTGTGAGAGCCCAGAAAGAAAGCTGTGACTAGCCCAAGGTCACCCAGCTGGCTTCATGGAGGAGTGCAGAAACAAACCCAGTATTCCCAGATAAGAGTCCGGCTCCCTAACCACTAGACCAAACAAGCTGGATGTAAACTGATCAATCAGTAATTAATGGAATAATTTCATCTCAATCTTTTGTTTCCAAGACAAGTATTTTGGACATTTGTCTCTTTTACTTTCTATGAAGGGGCCATGCCAGATAAAGCCCTGCTGACCCTCTAAGGGATACTGAAGAAGGAGCTACTCTTCTGGAGGGTATAACCTTTTCTGCTTTAAGCAATCAATAACATTTCTTAATGGAAAACAACTAAAAACAAAGTTAAAGGGGATTCGATTCCAGATCACCTCCCTCTGGATTCAGCAATGTTTTGAGTAAAAGCAATGCTGCTGTTTGGGAAAACCAGCGGTGGAATTATGACTGAGGAAGCCTGGCCATTTGTCAAAAGAAATACTTAAAACAAAGGTAGTGTTTGCTGAGTTGCTGCTGGGTTTATGAATCATTTCAGTTTGCTCATTTGGTGCTCACTTTGCATAGTATAAGAAAATCGTTTCGCATTGCACCCCGGCTATATGCCCTCGGTGAAAACTGACTGTAAGGGATTTGAAAAGGGTTTGGAGTTTTGTTTTGTTTTGGAGTGTCTCCAACAAACTGCCCTTCAAAATAAAAAGGAACAATGGAACTTTACATTTTTAGCACCTCTCCGGAACTAATGTACCATATACGGGTAGGGACTCCTTCACAGTGGGAAGTTCCCAGATTCTGGGAAATCACGCCACATTCCTTCTCCTTGGCAAGGAACACCGGAATTCCGTGTTCCGCCTCCATCCCTGTGTTGTGCAAAGCGCCCCCGCGTGTCGTTTATATCAGACTGTCAAGAAGATCCCAAAGTTCTTGCGTCACGTCTTTCTTTGCGCCTCGATTGGAAATGTCACTCCTGTAAAATAATCACATTTGAACATCTAACTTCCCCGACATCACACCAGTCCAGTGTGCGATCCTTGCTATGGTTGACTGGGAGGAATCGAATCAAACCATTCTGGTGCAAGAATAAGGACTGATAGAAGCCTTCTCCGAGTGGTGTGTATTTGCTCTTAGCATGTTTAATGTGCTGTTTATATGCTTTACGGAACGTGAATGACTCATGCGCTTGGAGAGGAGAAACCACTTGCCCTTCCTCATTTTCAAAGTGAATTCCTTTTAATTCCATTGAAGTTTGCTGATGCTCTTACTCAGGCGAACACTGAGTATAACCCAAGTGACCCGTGCAAAGACTTCACGCCCATTTATTTCTCACAAATATGAGAAATGTTTTCATGACTTCACGTAAGCATTTCCTGGTTGTTGGTGTCATCGGAGCACCATTGTGTACATGTCTCCTCAATGTAAATCAATGGGATTTATTCCAGCTTGACCCTCGGGCAATACTGAAGTCCCTACCAGAGTGAGAATCTTATGTATACATTTATTAACAGATCTTTTATTTCCCCTCTTTCTTCCCAAAAGGTCAACGCAATGGAGTCATTCTCCTCCAGCAGCAACCTCCCAAGATCGCAGAGGGCACAAACCAATGGGGTAAAGGGGCCATCGCATGGAAGACCGTGCAAAGAGTGCTGTTACCAAGTGACGTAAAAGGGTATGAAAACGGGCCCAGTTTAGACTTGAGAAACATCTGCACAAAATAGACGCTTCCCAGAAAAGACTTAAGTGGTGATGAAAACTGGGATTAGTCTGTCGAAACTCTGCGTCTTTTTATTTACGAGGAGGAGGAAACGGATATGGAAATAATGCAATATGAGTAAGGCTCAACGCACTTGGACTGCGCCCTTGTTGTCGCCACTTTTGGCACCTCGGGACCCGCTTCTCTTACGCCCCGTCCTTCCATCTGCAAAGCCAGCCAACGGAGTGCGATGACTCACGTGTTGGTCCAGGACGTCTGAATCCTGAGCTTGGGTCCCCCCACTTGGCCACGAAAACTCAATGGGTGACTTCGCTCGGGCCGTCAATGCCACTAATCTACCTCACAGGGTAGAGGCGCCCGAGGCTGTAGTCACACTTAAGGTTTAATCCAACTTCGGTCCACTTTCAGAGCAGGAGAACACAGCAAAACGACAAGCTGTTTTCTTCCAGTTGTTACTCACCTCCTGGGATCCATAACGTGGAAAGAAAATTACTGGCTACTTTTCTGATGTGTTCTCTCTCTCTCTCTGAAGTTGGATTAAGCCTTAGGTGTGACCGCCGCCTCTGAAAGGGAAAACATAAATGCCATAAACACAACATTGAACTAAAAGAAAACAACACCACTTTTCTCACCCATTTAAGGGGACTCAAAGCTTTTCTATTCTTCTCCCCACAACAAACACCCAGTGAGGTAGGTGGGGCTGGGGGAGCTCAGAAGAGCTGTGACTAGTCCAAGGTCACCCAGCTGGCTTCGTGGAGGAGTGCGGAATCAAAGCAGATATTCCCAGATGAGAATCCGGCTCCCTAACCACTAAACCAAACTGGCTCACAAGGGAGTAAGAATGAGCAAAGCGGAGCCCCTTCTCTTCACAAACGATCGATGCAGGAAGCTGTTTGTTTGTTTTTCTGAAGTAAATCCGGGCGAATGCCACCCACCCACCCTCCCTGACCTGCCCTGCCCTGCCCCCTCCTGGAGCACCCCGGCCTCCGAGCCGCCGTTGGGAACTCCGTCCGTAGTCCGTTCAACGACACAAATCGCCCTGAAAAGCGGCGGGGCAGGGCGCCAGGTTTCTCAACCCTGAGGAGAGTAGGAGTAGAAGGGGAGGCGCGCCGCCTCGACGCAACCGCCGGACTAGAGCTCGACGAAGGAGTTAAAGCGCTACTTTTGTTTATTGGCCGTTGAGAGAGAAGCAGCGGCCGTCCCCTCAGTGGGTCGTGCCGTGCCAGTTGGCAGGCAGGCACGAGCAGGAAAACCGACAGAGAAAGCTGCGAGAGCGAACGAACTTCTTGGCGAAACGCCCCTTTGCTGGACGCGAGGCGTAGACACTAAGCAAACACACCCGTCCGTCCCCCTTCTCCCCCGGCGGCGGCGGCGGCGGCAGCGCACACACAGCAGAGACAGGGGAGTGCGTGAAGCGGCTGCCTGAGGGCTCGCGCGCGCTCCTTTGCGGAACGGTTGGCAGAGGGAGCCGTTAAGTTCTGCGGCCGTTAGAACAGGTGGTCCTGGGGGGTGCGGGGGGGGGAGATGGGAGAGTGTCACGCGCGGCGGCGGCTCCCGTTTTTGGCGACGTCACACAAGCACACACACACACACACACGCGGCCGTACTCTCGCGCCTGAAGCTTCCTTCCTTCCATCCAGTCCTCCTTTTCCAGTCAGTCAGCCAGGCAGCCCGCGGGCTCGGCATTTCTCCTTCGCCCGCCAGGCAGCCAGCAGCTTCCCTCAAGCCGCTCTGCCTCTCTAGTGACTTCAGTCCCGCCCCGCAAGCGCTTCCTTCCTTCGTTCGTTCGTTCGTTCGTGGTTATCGTTAGTTGGTTCTGCCCTGCCTTAGCCTGGCTGCTGCTGCTGCTGCCGCCGCTTGCCGTGCCTTGCCCTGCCTTGACGAGCCTAGCGGGGAAATTCCGTTAGCGCCACCTCTTCCCCCTTCTTCGCCTCGCCCCGCCTCGCGAGCCTCCTCATGTTTGGTCCGGATAAACTCTTGGGGCAGCTGCCCAAGCTGGACAAATACGGGAACATGGCGTCCGTGGGGGATTTTAACCCGATGAGAGCTAATGTCCCGGCGTCCAGGGTGGAGGTGTCCGTCTCGTGCAGGTGAGAAAAGGGATGGGGAAGGGGAAGGGGAGACGCGCGAGGGTGGGCGGTGGGCGAGAGCTTTGTCCTGCCATTCCTTGTTGGGATAAAGAGCCTTTGGTTTTCCCTCGAGGGCCCGAAAGTGAAGAGGCCGGGGACAGCGTGTGTGTGTGTGTATTTGTCTGTCTTTGCGAAATCCCTGCTTTCTGACGCGTGCTTGGCTGGAGGAACGTGTGAACCAGGCAGCCTTCTTTGGTCCCGTGTGCTTTGGCCCCCTTGAGATGGGGCATTGGGGGGAGAAGCGTGGAGAGAAACCCCCATTTACTCTCGCCAGGCACGAGAAGGATTTGGATTCATGAGACCAGTTCGAGGAAAACCCGCTTCCTCCTTCCCCACATGCCTGCCTGCCTGCCTGCCTGGAGCCAACCTTAGCCTCATCTCTCAGCCGCCTGTCACTGTGTGGACCGACCGAGTCGGCGAGAGTGGATTTCTCCTCCCTCCCCTCCCTTGGAAATTGATTGGGTATGAATCCGCTCTCGCCCTCCCCCTTGAAACATGGGGAAGGGCGCCAGGACGTGTAGCAAGCAAGCAAGCGCATCGGGCAGTTGACAGTAGTTGCGCGATGACTACGGAGTCGTTGCCCTTTTAAACCCATCATTACCGCTGGCGCAAAGAAGTGGGAAGAAAAGGATGGAGGGACGTTATGTAGTTCTTTTTTATTTTAGTTTTTTTTTAAAAGATAGCTGCAGTTTGCGATCAAGTGTCGTCAAAAATGTGGGAAGCTTTGATAGGGTTTCTTCCTTGTAACGCCTCCTTTAGGTTATGGTTGTTGTGTTGCTGTTTTAAACACATTAAAATCTATCCCATAAGTTTTAAAATGCCTTTCCTCTCTTTTTAGACTTTTGGTGGTTTTATATGTCCATGAGTGGTGTTGGGAAAAGAACAGAAAAACATGCAGTTTCTCCTTTCCCATTCTCTTCCCTTGAGTATAGTAAGGCATAACTTCTTGTTTTCTCCTCTTGTGATGCTATGTGTGTGGTGAAAGATGCTGTCTTTTTCTCTGATAATTGTTAGACTTGGGGAAGGTATGTGATACTGCATTATAGAGGAGAATTTCCTTTTTGTGGTTCCGTGTGTGTACTTTGGAGAAGAAATTACCTTTCTGTTCTCTCCCATCATTTTCCTTGCCAGTGTTATTCTTTGTTGTGGATGAGAGAGCCTCATAAGAGGAAATTGCTTTGTCTCTCCCCATCCTTGCATTCTGGAGATGTGAATGGAATGAAACATGTCTATTAGTGGCTCTCTGAATCTTCTGGAAATGGGAATCACCTTTCTGTTGTGAATGAAAATGAGAAATGTTTTAGGTGTCCTTTGGGGAATAAGGTGAATAGAAATGAGTTCCTTTCTATAATGCAAAGCAAGGGCAGAGACAATTAAATTCCATTTCGTGCTTGGGTCTGAATGAGGTAACGGATGTCATCCTTCTGTTGCAGTGAGGTCAAGAAATGATAGAATGCTGGAAGCTGAATGTTTATTTTTCTCTTCTCACTGGCCTTTACAGTTTCAGAACTTTCCAGATCTTCTTTATATACTGGAGCAACTTAAATTTTAGGAGTCGGTATAAAGAGGCTGAATGTTCAGTTTCCTTGCAGTTAACATAAATAAATAGAGGTTGACTCCAATATCTCAATGCAAACAAGAATAATAATATGTATTCTGACAGATTTCTTAATTGTGTCCTAAAAAGAAACCGAAGCACATGGGAACAGCTGATTTAATCAAATTTTGTGGACAGAGAAAACAGAAATTAGTAATACATATTATGAAAAGCACTCTGTCTTTTGTGGTTGGCTCTCTATTTTGACAGGAATCTTTGCTAGGTCTCAGTTGTTGGAATTTGGACAGGCTTTTGTGATTAATATATGTAGCAATATTTTAACTGTTGAGGGGACAAAAAAATTAATATTAGGAAACTCAAATGACATTCATTTCTGGTACTGTTTCCAGATTCTTTCAACCTGGGTACTTTTGTGAATGATTGCACTAAAAAACAATCTATTTCAGAGGCTCCCAACAAGAAAGTCAGAATATTTTCCAAATTTAGCACTGAATGTTTTAAAATACAGAGTGTTACAGAGTGTAGATAGCTAAAATAGCACTCTGTAATGTCAGTACTTATCTTTTTTAATGAGGATCCAAGGAAGTGATGATTGCTGCTGGCAAATATAATATAGTCTTGGGAAGGCATACTGGTCAGAGAGGCCCCTTGGGTAAAGGTGATGTTCTGTCTTTTGCACAGTTGCACTTTTTATTTTTGGGTGTTTTTTTTTTTACTATAATGCAAATATGTTACATGTCTTTCTTTTAATGTGTGTCTTTAATGTTTTGGAGATATTCATCCATTCCCCTGGCTACAGCTAAACATACCAGCTAAATATTTCTAAAGAGGAGGGTTAGGTAAACTAGAAGTGGACTAGACATAGAGTGCGGGTTGGTTGAATGCTATTTATGGTTATGTTTCACATTTCAATATTCTGCCAATATAGTATCTGATGCCTTTCAGAAATGCATTCCTCATCATAACCATTTTTAATCCACTGTTGGGTGAAGATCTCTCCAAGCACCTCCCACAACTCCCTGTTGTGGGGCAGTTCTTTCCCACAATTCACTGGCTGACTAGTAGCTAACTCAATGAAGACAGGCATGCTGTGTGGAATTAGCAAGGCTAATTAACCAGTGTTGTACTCTGCCTTCACATGGTGTGGACTAGCAGCTTTCTGTCTGCATGATGAAATGATACTGTAGATGGGAAGGGTACACTTTCTCAATTAGGCCCCGTCGCCAAGCAATTAAAAGTCTGTTAAAAGGTTCTTTTGCCTCTGAGTGCCCCCATGCCCAACCTTTCTCCGAGCTTTCAGTGGCACACAAGGAGGAAAATCCGCAGTAAAAAGACTGCCCTTTAAAGAAGACTACCAGAGCACTTTTTGGAAGCCGTGGGTTTTCCTGGCAGCATTTACCATGGGGACACTCCATGGCAAAAGGGGTGGGGATTGGCGGCCAAGATCTCCGAAAAAAGCACCCTGGCTCTGCTGCTGCCCACACACACAGCCTTAAACAGTCACACATCTCCCCAGAACTGCAGCCGTTTCCCTTCTTTTTCCCTTTCTAAAGGTCAGAACTTTTAAAGAGCCAGAATTGCAGAGAATTGCAACATTGTTATCAGGTGTGAAGTGGGTGGATTGCTACAGTGTAACCGGGTGGATTTTGACAGTGAAATCACTACCTTTGGAAGCAAAGGGCAGGGGAGACGAACATAGAACTTGTAAATACCCATGGCTATTTTTCTATTTTTCACTTCCCAATCAGAGCCCAGAATGATTAGAGTGAAAATGTGAATGAGTGAATCATCACCTGGTCAATGGCTGCAGCCGCTGCCTTTGCTGGCACGGGAAGTCATAGCCTAATGAATTGCTTCCACCCAAGTGTTGGCTGCAGCCCAGCTGCCTTTGCAGGGGGGTGAAAAGGACAGATGGCTATTTTTCTTTTGGACGTGTTGGGGGTTGTCTTCCTGGTTGTGGCCGCACAGAGCACAGTCCCTCCCCATTCCCGCTGGCACCCTATCAACCAGGGAGGGGGCAGGGAGAAAAAGATGCAGGCAAGGAAAACACGCTTCCGTGGGGACAGTAGGTGCGTTTTAAACGTGTGTTTTGCCGAGCCTCATGCGGACGCTTATTCCGGGATTGAACGGCACTTTTAAAGTCCACTGGAACAGTGGGACAGTAGAGGCAAACTAGAGAGGCAAATAAGTTGTTTGGGGATGCAGCCTTAGTGATCTACCTGCTCAGTATATTATGAGTTTTGCCTAAATTCCTCCTGATGCAAACCACAACTCAGAAATGGTTTAACTTGCTATGCTGTAATAAGGCTTTGCTGAGGAATTCAACATATTGGATGTGGTCAGTACAGAGGGTTAGACGTGAAGTTCATGATCCTTCCAGCATGAGTATAGACTTCCATTTAAGCATTATCTTCACAAGGCACTGTATAATAGAGTAGTGTAAGGCCACTTACATCATTAAATCCTACATTAAAAGACTTTCAGTGTGGGAACTATTTTTCTTTTTAAAGAAAAAACCTATTTTTAATATATTTTATTTTCTATAAGTATGTAAACAAATATTAACCAAATACACAAAGCAAAACACACAAACCATACAAATCATAGATAACATACAAAGAAAAAAGAAAAAACACCCTAATTCAAGTGTCCCCTTCTATTTGGTCACTTGTGCCCTATTTTTTAAAAATCTTAAATTGGGGCCTTAAGCACTATCCTTATGTTAACCATCTGTTTAAAAATATATTTTCAGCCAAATCTCGGGAAGATCTCCTGTTCAATTCTTCAATGCATGGGATCTAGATCAGTCTAAATTGTTGAATGTTATCAACTCCCTCCAATCTTAAATTTTCACTGAAAGATATTAATTCATCATGAGTTTCCATACTGTTCTATACCATTCTACTTGGGTCAGATTTGAGGCGTATTTCCAGTTACCCATTATACATTGTTGGGTTACTGACACTAAAAGATGTTGTTTTTGTTCCTCTGTTCCAATATTCAAACTTGAAAAATAGTGTAGTAAGAATATTTTTGGAGTTTGTGGTATGTGTATTCGGAACATTCTCCTCAAAATTCTATGTTTTTTTTTCTAAAAACGTTTAATCAGGGGGCAATCCCAACACATATGGTAATAAGTTGGTCTATTTCCTCATCACCTCCATCATCCTCTATTGTTGTTCTTTAATATATGTGACATATCTAGTGTTAGATAATATCATCTATGGATGAGCTTAGTGAAAGGCTCTTTAGTCAATAATGAGGTGTACCAACTTTGTTTCATATTTATTATTTTGTTCCATTCATTATCAGATATTACTGATTGAATATCAGTCTCCCATAGCTGCTTACAAGAAGCCATCTGTGAATTCTGAGTGGCAATTAAATGGGAATATATATTGGAAATTATGCCTTTCAATGACTATGTTCCTTGTTTCAAAAAAAAATTCAAATTTCTATATCGATCTTGTTATTTCAGGAGATTTTAACACCCTTTCTATGACTAACCATATAAACCATCTTGGTCCATTCTGAAATATCACTTCCTTAATTTCAGATGTACTTATAGTTTTATTGGGTGCAAAACAGTCCCCTATAGTGGTAAATCCCTTTTCTTCCAATCTCCTTAGGTATTAATATAATATTGTAACCCGCCCTGAGACCTTTGGGTATAGGGCGGGATAGAAATACAAATAAATAAATAAATAAAATAAATATTACCAAATATATTTTCTGATTCCTTATAGAAAAAATAAACCTATTTTTAAAAATTATTTTCATTCTTAAAATTTAATGTTTAGGATTCTGAGTTAGTGACTGTGGGTATGTACAGAATAATGTATCCTTATTTGTAGTTTTACTATTTATGAGGTATAGGTGGCTCTTAATTCCTTTTCAGGCCTACAGTGGCATAATTGTATGACACGCTGCATCTTTACAAGGTCTTTTTTCAAAGTACCTGTATCCTTCAAATTATATTGGACAAATTTTCCCAAACATAAATCATTCACATGATTTTTGCTGTTTCTGTATAACACCTATACCATTATTTACTGGGTACTTATTATTTAAATGAACTTACCCTTTTACTTTACTTTTCATATAAAAGGTTTGTAGGTGTACCACCTAGCATCTTGTGTCCTACCAGTGCTACAGTACAACATTTTGGGAACATTATTTCACATCATTTGTCATATAGTTTCCCCCCAACCTCAGACATTATTGTTTTATACTCTTTTTTATACATGGCTCCATTTTAACATGCCTGTTTTTAAATGCCCTGAGACCTTAGGGCAGTGGTTCTCAACCTGGGGGTCGGGACCCCTTTGGGGTCGAACTACCCTTTCAGAAGGGTCGCGACGAGTCTCCCACCGCCTTTCCCTCCCAGCTGCTCTGCCCCAGTGGTTGGGGGTCTCCACAACATGAAGAACTCCATTAAGGGGTCGTGGCATTAGGAAGGTTGAGAACCACTTCCTTAGGGTAAAGGCAGGATAGAAATGTAAATATAAATAAATAAAATAAAAATTTGAGAATACTCTCATTAGTGTGTCTTTAGTTCTGCATACAGTTTTATTTCCTTTCTTTTATTTTCCACAACATATTTCTCACTGGACTATAAACACTTGATGTTCTTGAAGATAGATTTTAAAGCTGAATTAATGGTAATATCTAAACCACCTGAAATTGATTTTTTTCCCTATGTATTCTTCAGAATAGGAAATCATAAGTTATACCTGTAGATGTTTAGACCCTTACTTATATGCCTGGGAAATGAACAGTAATACACATATACTCTGCTTGTTGGAAGAAAATCCTCAAAACAAGTTCTTGGGTGTTTTTCCATGGTCACTTAGGGTGCTTCCGCACAGGGGCAAATAAAACAGGATCTCCGGCACCCGGATTTATTAAAATCGGCTCCCAGGGGAACCGGTTTTAATAGCTCTGGGTGCACGGTAGATCCGGTTTTACGGGGTAGATCCGCATCCAAGAGATCTGGATTGGAGGTGGGTGCTGTGCGGACACACGGCCCCCGTCTCTGATCTGGGAAGGAGGGCCTGGCCCCAGCCCGCCGCGATTGGCTCGCCGGAGCCAAGCCTGGCGAACCAGGGGACCTCGCCGCCGCGGCTCGCCCTCGCCCCAGAAGCGGCGGATCGTTGCTTCTGGAGCCAAGGCGAGCTTGCCTAAAGCAGCGGTTCCCCTCCTTACCTGGTCGGCGTTGCCCTGAAACTGAAAGCAGGTGCGCAGGATGCACCCCGCCTACGCCCTGCGTGCCGCCTGAGTGGCTGGGGCTGCGCCTGTCAGCCCCTGCCCTCAGGAGCTGCTCTGCGCAGGTGCGCTGCCCGGACTTGCGCGCCGGCCAATCAGTGCCATTAATGGCGAGCCAGGGGTGGGCCATGTTTTAGCACACTTGCACTGTGCAGCCGGATCCGAAACGGATGCGGATTCACAGCACAAAACCACTAAATATGTGGTGTGCTAAAAACACCCATTAAGCACGCATTAAGGACGGATAGGTGCGGACGCACCTACCGGAAGTGTGCTTAATTGCCCCCGCTAATGCGGACGCTCCGGCAGCAAACCGGTTTTGCCGGCGAAATCCGCTTTAAAAACGGGCTCGCTGTGCGGACACCCCTCGCCACAAGTGTCCTACATAGCGACCCGTGTGCGGAGGCACACATTGGAATGCGTGCTTAATGGGTGTTAAAGGGCCTGTGCGGAAGCACCCTTCGTACCCATTTTAGCACCCATTAAGGACCCATTTGGGTGAGAGCCGGATGACCCCATTTCCCCCACGGCACCCATTAGAGACACAGTTGTTTCCACCACACCTTGGGAAATCCAGATCATATGGGTAATTTTTGGCCTTTAATCCGGATTTTCTGTAGACCCCATTAATGGGGTCTACAGTGGGGTCTTCAGCCAGAAAATCCAGATTAAAGAGAGCCTGTTTCCATGCTTGTGTGGCAATGGGGTCTAGAGGAGGCCAGGGGGAAGGGACACCTATGGGGGGGAGCCCCAAAACCTAAGCTTCGAAGGCATTTCGAAGTGACTTCAAAGTCTGTGCAAAATAGCTACGGAGCGTCTTTGAAATCTGTGCTGATCTTCAGAGTGAACTTCGAAGTGACTCTGAAGTGACTCCGAAGTCACTTCGAAGATCAGCACACAGACTTCAAAGGAGCTATTTTGCACAGACTTCGAAGTCACTTCGAAATGACTTTGAAGTCGCTTCGAAGTGACTTTGAATCCGCTTCGAAGTGACTTTGAATCCGCTTTGAAGTGACTTTGAAGCCACTTTGGAGATTGCACCTCCTGTCCCCCCAAACACCTGGGGTGACAGGCAGACCCCTCATGGGTAGATCCGGATTTCCAAATGGGTGCTCTGGCGTTTCCACGGCAGGGAGGCTAGCACCCATTGCTATTGGGTGCTAGACCACCCATGGAAACACATTGGGTACTTCCCTTAATCTGGATCTACTAGATCCAGATTAAGGAATGTACTCATTCCTTAAATCCAGATCTTCTTAGATTCGGATTAAAGGAGTGCGGTGGAAAACCACCCCTTGTCATCTAATGACTGAAGTTACAGGTCATGCAGTTTATTCCATAGAGAACAACATAACTCAGTGTCTAGGTACATCTTTCAGGCTCAGGGGAGTGGGGGTGGGGAGCAGGATGGTTCTAAGGCCATTTGCCTGGATTCGAGAGCAGGAAAAGGTTTGTCCTTGTCTCTGCTTGAGATGCCCATTAACATTTGGTGGGCCACCGTGTGTGATGGGATGCTGGACTAGATGGGCTGTGGCCTGATCCAGCAGGGCTTCTCTTATGTACTTATGTACGATAGAATTGAATTTTAGAGTGCAAACGTTTCTTGGAGAGTAGAAGAAATATTCAGTGATAGCCAGGAGCTCATATTTGTAGACTTAAGTTGTACTGTATTATTAAACCATACATTATAAAACTCTGTTGAATATTTAATAGCGTTTGAAGTCTAAACATGCTAATCCTTTGTAGGAGGGACTGGAACATAACATAATATATTCTTCATGGGCAAGAAATCTCATTCACTTCTTGGCATCTCCAGAAAAAGGTGGATAAACCTTGA
Source organism: Aspidoscelis tigris stejnegeri (assembly GCA_023333525.1). Lineage (NCBI taxonomy): Eukaryota > Metazoa > Chordata > Lepidosauria > Squamata > Teiidae > Aspidoscelis > Aspidoscelis tigris. The sequence continues at coordinate 75,433,284 of JALMGA010000005.1, read as the reverse complement.
TAATAAAGCATGACTTCATTTGGGAGGAAGTGGAAAGCTATCCAGGAAGTTGTTTCAAAACATGTTTTGTATTTTCACTTATGAATAATTCAACAAATCTTGTAGATAAGATAGTCTTACTGTGTGCTAAGGAGTAGAAATTTGAACACTCAGAAGACTTGAAGAAAACATTTTTATCTGTTTTCCCATTCTTTTTGAGAAAAAGGACACTGTCTTGGTTTTTCCCCTGGTTCTTCTCAGCTTTAGTAAAAATGCAGTGACCCAACACTTTGCTTTCCCCCTCTGCTTAATGCACTGCTGAAAATGAAGTACCTACCTTACAACCACAGGACTGAGAATAATATTTAAAATAGAGAAAGGGTACATGATAGAGGCATATAAAATACTAATGGTTTGGAAAAAGTGGTTGAGGGAAAGGTTTTCTTGTTTTCTTGAAATATTAGAACTAGAGGTCACCCATTCAACCTGAATCTTAGAAAACTCAACGCAGACAGGAAGAAAAGTTGTTTATGTAGTGCATAGATAGCTATGGATTTTGCTACCATGAGGCTATTAGGCAATGTGACTGTCTCCGCTAAAGGTACTGGTATGCCTCAAAAGGTCAACTGCTCACTTGTTTATGGCGTTCCAAATACAACTGTTTGACAACTGTAAGAACTTACACTAGAGCAGTGGTTCTCAACCTGGGGGTCAGGACTCCTTTGGGGGTCAAACTACCCTTTCAGAGGGGTCACCCTTCCCTCCCATCTCCCTGCTGCTCCGCCCCTATGGTTGGGGGTCTCCACAACATGAGGAACTCCATTAAGGGGTCGTGGCATCAGGAAGGTTGAGAACCACTGCACTAGAGCCATTGGCTTCATTCAGCAGGGCATTTCTTATGTTTTTAACTACCATATGTAGCATAAGAGAAAGAACTATCTTCTTCTTGACAGCAAATCCAAATGAGGGCTGAGTAAAATCTTGAAAAATTGCTGCTGGAATGAGATGAATTTGCCTTTTTATTAGATAGATCCAAGTAAAATAATCACAAAACAGATCAGCAGACATGTAAGTAACTATCACTATTAAAGAAAACCTGGTGTGATTGCTGGATTTCCTGCTCAGGCTACATTATATGGCGGTCACGTAACATTTTTAAAAGAAATTTTCTTCTTTAGCTAACAATCTTAGTATTTGTTTCCTTGGGTTAAAATATATCTTAGTAAGCAAAATGAGAACCTAAGAAGAAAAACTGGCAGCAAGTTTTTTATATTCATGGAATTTTGTCAGATAAGGACCCTCATAGGTTACGGACATTTACATTAATTCAAGTTTTACCTGGGCTTATGCTTTAAGACATACATACAATATTTGCATTTGATTTCAGATATTGACATTACAGGATTTTTTCCAAGTAAAAAATAAAATGGAAGTGGCCGTGGTAGAGCAAACTGCCTGGAAAGCAGGGAGGTTACTTCCCTCCCTGGAAGCAGACAGTGGCAAACCACTTCTCTGTCTCTGCTTAGATGTCCCCACTCCCCTTGGAGGTACCCGTACAATCAACCAGGAGTCGGCCATGACTCGGTGGTACCCAATAACAACAAAAGATTGAATGTATCAAAGATGTACAGAAAGGGCTTTCCATTTTTGATAAATCTGGGGAAACCTGATATCTCATAAGCCCATATTTCACACTTCCTCTGATGCCAATAATGTTCATTTATTAATCATTTAAAGCTGTTTTTTAAGAATAATGTTATTTACAGGCAGCGTTACTTCAACTATTACGTAAGGGATATGTTTTGTAACAGGATATTTATTGCAATATACTCATTTTTCTAGTAGTTTTATTCACAAGTGGATTCATTTAATTGACTGTCTAGCCGACATTAATTTGTTTCTTTACTCAATTTCTATTCAGTATGTTTTGCAGATTTCTTGCATATAAGCATAAATGTAGTTCAAAGCACCACTCAACAGCATATTTAAAATACTGAACAAACTTGCTTATATGTTAGTAGTAATCCCCACTTTGAAAGAGTCAAACTACAAATACGTTACTGTGTGCTAGAAGGCTACTGTGTGGCTCCTACAAGGTTGATTAGAGCAAAATATCACAGTACTGTATCTGCTACCGTGCAAAATGAATGCTAAAAATGAAGATTCTGAAGTTTGCTTCCTAGTCATTTTCACTGCACTGTTCACTTATTAAAAAATTGTGGATGACTGCCTCCAGATCATGTCTCTCCAAAGAGGGAGACATCTAAAGAATTACAGTTGTTCAAAATACATTCATTGGCAGCACTACCACCAGTCTGAGTAGCTTGGTTATGGGGATCACCCAAGAACTGTTCAAACTCTTTATTGTTGAGAATCACAAGAAAGTATCTCTGAGGTCTAGAACTTCTAAGAATTTAAAAATATTTAGAGAAAAAGAGAGATCCATTTTTAATATTGATAATATTAGTGTGTGTACTGATTTCATGTTACATTAAAGCGGTCATACAATTAGAAAAGTTTGGTCTTTGGTACTATTTCGAAGCAAGCCTTCAAAAAATAAGGATGGGGCAATGCAGATTTAGAATCAGTTGAAGAGGAAGAAATTATACAGAAAACTAGTACGAAGTAAAATTGTAATCTTAAGCCTTTCATATTAGTTTTTAATGTGCCCTGTGATAAGTAGGGTTTTTTTAAAAAAAAACTATAATGTGCAGGCATTCCTCTTATTCATGAAAGCTCTGTTCTATCAAAATGGGAACCCAGAAACTCACATATCATGAGGGAACCTGGAAACGTTTGGTTATCTGACACTGTTATATAATATATAATAATATATACTGTTACTGTTTTAATATATTTTATTTTAAATGTTGCTACCTGCCCTGAGACCTCCGTGTACAGGGTGGGATAAAATCCAAATAAATAAATAATGCACCCCTGAAAAAAGTGAAGAAAAGCACTAGTTGACTCACAGTACAAGTAATGAGGAAGCACCCAATCACTTCCTTCAAGTGAACAAAACTCAGTTATTAAAACTACAAATGAAAATAATGAGGTCAACAGTACAGTATTGCAATGGCAGTAAAAGAACGGAGGAGAAAACAGAAGGCAGTAATATTTAGCTAAACAGTGTTGTTATTGGGTTTATTTACAGTTCTGTTAAAGTGAACATTTCCAATGGCCTAAATTATGTTTTAGTTCCATGTTCAGTTCAGTTGTAGTGTTAAAGAACCATCTTTTCCAGCCATAATTGTTTGAAGAGAACCAATTTCATGCAATTAAATTGGGAATAGGCTCATAATGCTCTCAATTTGGCCTGTTGATCTGAGATCGTAATCTGTAATATAATAGCATACCATCTGACCTTTGTGCCAAAAATCTTTAGCACTGATTGTAGTAATTCGTAAAACTACTTCTAAATTTATTTTTGTTTTGTTCACAGGAATCTTCTGGACAGAGATACTTTTTCAAAATCAGATCCAAGTAAGTGTGTCCGTTTCATTGTTTATGGAACTGGGAAGTTGATCAAATAAATCTGTAATCTTATTCGTAATTTAATAACCTGTAGGTCCATGGACCGGAAATGTGTTGGATGGCATAGATCTAGAATAGCTAACCTTTTTTATTCCTGCAACCATTGTCTTTAAATGTTTTTGTCATTAGAAAAAGAATAGGAACAAAAATGCTGACAGGGAAAGATGTGTTGGAACTCAAGGCTAAAATATGTTACATCTAAACAGTTGTCCCTAAACAATTTTCCTTTTAATTTAATAAATTGGTAAAGTTCTGTATAATCATACAAGGTTTGGGTAGAAGCCCTATATAGTATGCAAGTAATAAGTTGTATGTTTATTAAATGCTGCTGGTAAATTAAAAATTCATTGCCATTTACAGTGCAACTTCCTTCCTTCCTTCCTTCCTTCCTTCCTTCCTTCCTTCCTTCCTTCCCCCCTGAATATTAGACTATTTGTTGTTATTGGCTACCACTAAGTTTAGTTGTCTCCTGGTTGACTGCATGAACATTTTCATAGGCAACTATGCAGTTTTCTTTGCAGAAATACAGAAGTGGTTTACTACTCCCTACATCTTGGAAAAGGCTGGAGATAAACATGCAGTCTTCTGCTTTCCAAGCAGTTTGCTGTGCCACTGAGTTAGATGTCTTTTGGTGGGAAGTTTTGGAGTTCCAGCAATGTGGAGCACATCATTTTCTGTACAGATACTTTGAATTTGATTGGCAAAAATATGTACCGTAGGCATTAGAGATTTGCTGAGCCATGCTTACAACAAACAAGCTTACTACAAACCACCTTGGTTTGCTCAGAGTGCCCCAAACCAAGCCAAGCTTTGAACTGGGGCTTGGTAGAATTGGTGAGCTTTGGTCTAATGAGGCCTTGTGAAAAGCTGTGGCAGCCCTTAATTGCCTTCGTCTAATAGTAGAAAACACATAGGCATGAAGCTCCAGCAGCAATCCTTGATTAATTTTTCTGTGGCAGCTGTTTAAGTTTCTTTTAAGTTTACTAGAGAAGTTTTCAGACATTGGACTGGCAATAAGTAATTTGGCAGGACTTCCTTGCTCCCATTTCTGATGCAAGAAGCAGCTTAAGTCCCATCTGTTTGAGATCACCTGTCATTCTCAGCCCTAGCTTCTTTTCTTCTAGGCCACAACTTTGCTTTCTCCTTTGTATCTATTTTTTTATTATCTTGCCTACCATCTCCTCCAGTAATCAGTGCTTCAGGAGGCAGCTTTTTTGCTCCCACACCACTCTGTAGCACTCCATGGTTTTCTGCCTGGACAGCGTTAGTCTGAGGAATAGAAGGGCTATTTCCCCATCTCCCTCATCTCAGGAGATGACCTCTGCAAACAAGTCCTCTCCCCTCTAGAAGCTGTGCACTAAAAGCTGCATGTGGGTGACTTTCAAATGGGCAGAAGCTTTCCTTCCCCATAGTTGATTTCTGTGCATCTTGCCTACTTGTCCCATGGTCATCAGCATCTCAGTTTAGGAGGCTGGTTTTTCACTTTCACCTCTCAGTGTTCCAAGTTTTTGTTCCTCAGCAACATTAGTTGAAGCCATGGAAAAGGCTGTTTCTCCCTGGTGTTCTTCACCTCAGGATATGCCTGCCTCAGACAGCTCTCCCCTTCTAGAAATGGTATGCTAAAACAGCAGCAAGAGAGGTCACAACAAAGGCTACTGAATTAGCTGCCTTGTGGTCGTTGCTGGATGCCAAGTTTCTGAATCTGTGCAGGTACGACAGGTTCCTTCTCAGCAATCCAGGAGTCTTCAGAAGCCATAAAATGTGCCCCATACCCCTCCCATACATGAAAACTTACTAAGCTGAATCTAGTCAGGCAGCAACCTCAGTGAGCTTGGCTTGATGCTGATTGAGCCCCCGAAAACTGCGTCTGTATGCATCTGTAGTTGACATTTCTAAAAGTACTGACACTTCCAAAACAGAAGTGCCCCAAACAACATATTTATGTTACTTAAAGCAAGATGCTATGAATATTTCTATTAAGTTTTAATTTTACAACTGGCTACTGTTCTTGTTTTAAAGATCATACGGACTAATCAATAAAATGCATTGAAGTTTTTTTTAAAGATCCAACTGACTGTTTTTGAACTGACTTGCTTGTTAGTTTAACACTACCTTTGATAACATATTCCTTTTACATGTTGGAAGATCCTGTTTAGAGACAGCTCTCAAGACACCGATGTTTATGCATGCACATACACAATGTAGTTCAGTTCTGTTCCTATCTATATAATGTGTCTGTAAAATCTGCGTAATGGCTGCAATTGCCTAGATTTTTTAGAAAACTCAAATAGCATGTTTTCCTCTCTGAAACTGCCATTTTATGAACCAAGAATGCTATGGCCCTGTTCTCACTAGTGGGTGTTGGTTAGTTCACTGGGTAAGTACACCTGGATGCCACTACTGTCATCCCAGAACTCACCAAGCTTTCCCAAGTCCTAATTAGATGTGGACTACTAAAATGCAGTTCACACCTTAACTGAGAGCAACTAGGTAGCTCCCTGGCAGCACAGTTTGCAGCCTCTTCCAGGTGCAATGCTTCAGATGGAATGGGTGTGGCAGCACAGTTGTGGCTACACATCCTGGTCACCATGGCAATGTCCAGATGCATGCCAGATGTTGCCACAGCTGTTGTCATGGTGATCCAGACCTGCCTGGGCCTGTCCATCTGCACTTCAAACACTGACAGTCTGGTTTGGAATTTTACTAGTCCTTAAGGGCAGATAGACCTTGCTGTTCTTGATCTTCACCTGTCTGGTATCGTATACAAGTCAGGGAAGTGTGAATAGGGCATATTTTTCCTTCTGCTTGCCCCAGTCTTATTTATAGATGAGTATATGTATAGTTAAATGTATAATGGCATACTTCCTGTTCTACCAAGTTACAGAAATCTAAAAATAGCAAAAATGTTAAAACATTAAAAACATATTTATAAGTATAGCTATCCCTGTAGTTACCTGTCCTTTACCTCTTCTATTTAGGACTAGATTGAATATGAAACAGATTCTTGGATATGTCTTAATATTTTTCACAATTGGTGTTTTCACATTTGTTGACATGTTAATATCCACAGTCTAATTGCTAGGTACAATACTAATGTGCATATTATTTACTAAAGAATATATTGTATATATCTTGTATAGGATTTGCTTAATAATGAACTAGTTTATAATGAAAAAGTTGCAGCACAAAACTGAATGAAATTAATTGACTTTTTCTTTTTTCTCTCTCCTTGACAGTTTGTGTTTTGTATACACAAGGTATGGGAAATAAAGAATGGAGAGAGGTAAATCTTTTATGAGAAATACTTAATATTTATCAATTATCTTGTTGTAATGTTAAAAGGAAGAACGTTTACCATATTTGCAATGTAAGTTAAACCTGCAGATAGTTACAGACAAAGAATCTGGGATATCACCACCCAGGATTTAACTGCAAGAGCAAATACCACCTGCTCTCCTTTGCATATAAGCCTATATTATGGATATCAATTAAATATGCCACCATACCAAAAAAACATACACATAAAAAGATATAGAATTGCTTTTGCAAAGGCCCGACTGGATGTCCTACCCTCAAATCTACTGAAGGGTAGATACCAACATGTCCCCATTACCCATAGAACCTCCCCATGCGGAAGTGGTGATGTGGAAACAGTGGAGCATGTTCTCCTTTTCTGCAGTCTATACAACACTGCCCAACAGGAACTGATGAATCCCAGGCTGAGTTTGTACCCAGGAAGATCCACCTTGGATTACATCAAACTGCTGTTAAGTGACACTAACCCTGACATGACTTTAGCTGCGGCAAAGTTTCTGGCCGTAGCTGTTAAAATAAGGGAGAAATCAGGAAACGAAACCTTGTAATTGAGCAAGCTGATCTGAGTTACTCATTCTTGATCACATTTTTTTAAATCTTATGTATGCATATTGTGATTTTAAATAATTTCTTTCCTTTTGTAAATATCTGTATCTTTTAACATTTGATATATCTGGTCTGAGACCATATAAATAAATAAACTAGTTACAGGGAGTAGGCGCTGAATTTTTGTGAGTACTAGATGTTAATAGCATACTGTGAATTTGTTCATCTTGCTCACTTTGCTGTCTGTAGTCAAGAGATGCAAACATAGTCCTTGGACTGTTTTTAATTCTGAAGCAAGAATTCTGGTTTCTTTAGTGCCAAGGAAATAATTATCTGTCGCTCTTACAATTTATTTGGGGAACAGACTCACAATTTCCACTTTGGGCATAAAACTAAGAGTGACTCCGAACTTCTTCTTTCCTGTGCAGCAGCTTCAGTGTCCCTGCACAGAGGCTTCCTGTCTGCCAGATTAGTGGATCAGAAGCTAGGCAGGGATGCTGGATTGGTTTCCAGTACACCCTACTGGTAGATCAGAAGCTTCGGTGCAGTAAAAAAAATGGCTAATAAAACAGCACCTTTTTACTTCACAGAACACTTTGCTGCCACGGTAGGCTTGAAAAAGCTGCACACAGGTAGCAAAGCAAAGAGGGACGTTTTGAGGGACCCAAACTCAGAAGTCATAGGTGGCTTTTCCCCTCCAAACTGTCAGCAAGTCATAGGTGGCAACTATGGACTAGAAAAGAGAGTTTGGGGAACAACTAGTGGGGAACAGAAATGATACATCTTGTAGGGAATGTATATGCCTCCCATCCCTTTCTGCAGTGCTAACAGATCTCCGTTTTCTGTCAGTCTTGATGAGTAGAATGACACAGGAAGGATGTCTAGGAACTCATGTGCAAATAGTATAGTCTCAATAGAAGTAGTGTCTGCCTCAGTGTAAATGCCAGACACTGTTTTATAGAAGATCCACAAACATGCAGTGCTATGCACACAGTTACATGTTCTTGCTGACAGTTCTGTGCCAGATCTAACTGTGGTCACACCTTAGAGGATTTTCTTAACTTATCCCTTAGATTTTTTTTGTTTTTTTCTTAATTGGGTAAATTATCTGATGTTTGCTGTTTTAAAATATTCCTTGTTTATATTTTAGTACATTTCTTGTTAGTGACAAAACCATAGTGTATGCATTGTTGACTTAAAGGCTTTTGTAGATTCCCATTTAAATCTTTTCTGATTTTGAGCTTCGTAATTTCTTGGAGAAGTTAAATGCCCTACTAAGAAAGAAAGAAAAATGATACTTTAGCTTTCTTTTAGGGAGCATTCACACCTTACAGTGCTGGGGCCTCCCAGTGCTGGGGCTTCAAATGCCTGTGCCACCCATTACCATAGAGTTCCATGAGAAGGGTGTGGAGGGTCTCCAAGTGCCCTCCACAGTACCCCTTGTTCAGAGTGGGGAAGAATTACTCTGAGGGTGCCTGCCACTCTGAGTTGCTCTCACTACTGTCTTACAGACACACAGTAGTAGTGAGAGTGATCTATACACCTGGACTATGCAGGAATCACACTGACACAGAGCCGCATGCACAGTCTTTTCCAGCACACGTTGGGCTTGTCCCCATCTTGAAAATATTCCGAAATTATTCTGAGGCCACCTCGGGAGCGTCTCTATGCAAAGCCATAATACGGGCCACATGCGAGACAATACGTGTCAAAAAAAACCCACTTAGCAAGTGTACTCCTTCCAAAATAGGGGGCTAGCACATATTGTCCTGGGGTCAAGTGGATGCTTCCGGGTTATTTGGGGCAGAGCTTGGCGGCCACAGTATTAGCAGGCAGGGTTTCACCTCTGCTCCCTGTTCCTGCCGTGCCTGCTGCAATCAGCAGCCGCTTGGTGATTTCTTTAAATAAACAGCTACAGTTATTACACACACACCCTTCCCTGATAGCAATACCGGGACCTGAATTAGGAGAAAGTTTTGAGCCGGTTGCGAGTGGGGGGTGCCTGCTGCCATGTGGATGTGTGCACCTCCACTAACCTGTGGTGGCCAAGGAAAAAAAGAATGATCTGCTTTTCATTATGCTTTTAACTAGCTTTTGGTTATGGTTTTAACTGTGGCGGCCAAGGAAAGGAATGATCTTTGTGTTCGTGGAGGTGCAACTGAGGTGTTCGCCTGTCATTGTTGCAGCTGTTTGCCTGTCATTGCTGCAGCGGGCGGGACAGGTTATGGTGATGTCAACCCGGCTTCCTATCAGGGGAGAGGGTGGGTGGGGAGAAAAAGATGCGAGTTCACGCTTCGGCTTACGTGGGGACAGGCACGTATGATTTGAATCCGCGTTGCCCCAAACCACATGGTGACGCTTTACCTGTTACAATGCTAATTTTTATGACACGTGTCACACGCAAAGGAACTGGCTTCCATGGGGACGCACCCTTTGTCTTTTGGAGATGACAACTCAGCTTTAGTGCAGGATTTGTGAGCTTCTCACGCCCCACCCTAGTGGCAGGAGCAGGCACCTCTGTCTTGGCATGTCCTGTGTTACCAAAGTGTTTTTCTTTCCAATCTTATTTTAAAAGAAACAGTGAAAAATGTTAGTCTTAACAGAAAGAGAAAAAACAGAACTGTTCATGAGCTTTCAAATCTGATTCTGAGAGATGTAACAAAAGTTACAGTTACTAAATGTTTTCCAGAACTGCTCACTTTGTCTAGTGCTTTTAAGCACATTTGTTACTTTATTACTTATTGAACTAACAGAGTAAAGACTTGGAGAGAAATTGTTTGACTTTAAATGCCCTCTAAAATTATCTGGGTAAGACATGTGTTGTGCACATAGGGTTTGGGAAAACTCCATGAAGTACACTGTTTATTTCCCTTTTACATTCTGGCATTTATTTCTGAGTTTGCCCAGAGATGATAGGATGGTAAATACTGGGGCATATATGATAAAAAATATTGCATTGAATATTTGTTGTGTACATTAAAAATATGAGAGAATGTTATAATCAGAACAAGAAACCATTTTCAGTTGCATAATTTTGGGATAAAACTTTCAGAATGTTTATCTGGTGAGGGATGAACTTATTTTGGCCATATTTATTTGTTTATTATATTTATATGCCGCCTTGTACCCAAGGATCTCCAGGCGGCTAACAACCTTTAAAATTGAACATATCTCCACTACTGCAGCAGCAGATACCTGGGAGCTGTGCCAAAGTGTTCTTCTCATGGTGGTGCTGGGTATTTCTCCACCTACACTTAATATCCCAGATCCACAGGGAAGGAAGCTAGGATGAGATGCACACCCTCCAGGCACTTCCTTGCAACTTCGCCTCCCGCCCCCTTAGGCAGGTAACAGACAGTATGACATGTGTCTGATTATATAAAAAATGGAGACAGGCCACCTCAGATGGCCTATGGAGGAATCTGAAATATAAGTAGAAGCATGGCTTCTCTGTTGAATGTTTGTAGAATGGAATACATCAATAAGGACTTAATTTGGAGAATACTTACTGTACCTTTCTAGAGCACCTGCAGGGGGGTCTCTCCACACACTTTGCCACCACTGCTGCTCTTCAGAACTAAGAATATTAGTATACTATACAGTGCCTGACAAAAGTTCTGTCGCTTATCCATGTTGTTGAAACCAAAGCCTATAACCTGACTTAAAATTCATCCATTGGTTTTAGAAATGACTCATATGAAAGCTGAAACCCTCCCAAAAGAGGTTTTTAAAAAGAAAATAAATTTGCTTCACTGCTGAAATATTGATCATTTAATGAACACAGAAAGGTCAGATTTTGGCTAGACAAAAGTTTTGTCGCCTTGTCATATAATGCACCTAATCCTAGTTTACAGCCTCACCTGTGCTCACTAATTGATCAGATAATTAGTGGGTGTGTATAAAAAGAACTCCAGCACTCCAGACCATCACTTGAACTGCAACTTGACCTCTGACAACATGCCAAAAATCCATCCTGCAACCAAAGCCTTGATTATCAGGAGACTGAAGACCAGATCCTCTGCAGAGGTGGCTGGCACCTTTAATGTGTCTCAGCGTCAAGTACAAAGAATTGAAAAAAGATTTGAAGAGACTGGAGATGTTTTTGACAAGCCCAGGTCTGGCAGACCCCACAAGATGACTGCTCAGGAGGAATGTTTGTTGGTTCGAAAATCAAAAGCCAGCCCTTCTTCCACTGCAGCAGAGCTCCAACAGGCCTGGTCACCTCAAGTCCGTGTGTCAACTTGAACAGTTTGTAGGATTCTGTCTCGAAATGGCCTCCATGGTCGAATCAGTGCCCAGAAGCCAGCACTAAACAAAAGGCAATTAAAAAACTGTGTGGTATTTGCCAAGGCCCACAGCCTACTAAACGGATGGACGCTGGAAAAGTGGCAGAAGGTGGATTTCTCAGATGAATCTTCAGTTGAATTACACCACAGCTGCCACAAATACCACAGGAGACTTACTGAAGCCCGTATGGATCCAAGATACACCCAGAAAACAGTTAAGTTTGGTGGTGGAAAGATCATGGTCTGGGGTTACATTCAGTATAGGGGTGTGCAAAACATTTGCAAGGTGGAAGGCAATATCAATAGCCTAAAATATCAAGACATATTAGCTACCTCTTACATTCCCAATCATAAAAGGGGTCAAATTTTGCAGCAGGATGGCGCTCCATCTCATACATCCATCTCTACATCAAAGTTTCTCAAGGCAAAGAAGATCAAGGTGCTCCAGGACTGGCCAGCCCAGTCACCAGATATGAACATCATTGAGCATGTTTGGGGTAGGATGAAAGAGGAAGCTTGGAACACAAAACCAAAGAATCTTGATGAACTCTGGGAGGCATGTAAAACTGCATTCTTTACTATTCCTGATGACTTCATCAATAAATTGTATGAATCATTGCCGAAACGCATGGATGCAGTCCTTCAGGCTCATGGAAGTCACACAAAATATTAAATATGGCTCTAATAGCACCACAACTTCATTCACCAATGTTATGAAACATATCTTTGTATTTGAAGTGAATTATCTGTTTGATTTTCACATTACTTTTTGTGGGCGACAAAACTTTTGTCTAGCCAAAATCTGACCTTTCTGTGTTCATTAAATGATCAATATTTCAGCAGTGAAGCAAATTTATTTTCTTTTTAAAAACCTCATTTGGGAGGGTTTCAGCTTTCATATGAGTCATTTTTAAAACCAATGGATGAATTTTAAGTCAGGTTATAGGCTTTGGTTTCAACAACATGGATAAGCGACAGAACTTTTGTCAGGCACTGTATATAACTAGAGAATCTGGTGATCCTTTTGGAAAGTGACATCTCTCTTCTAGATGGAGATGATGCTATCAGGGTTATCCTGTTAGTCAAATTTATTTTTGGCTGTTCCTATTTTTCACAGGCAGTAAAGTTCCAGTCAGAAAGATCACAGGACTGCAAATCCACAGGGGCAAACCCAAATGTATTTTAATGTCATAAATACAATTGTCGCTATTATAATGTGCACTTCAGTGCACAGGAACCACCATGCTGTGAGAATAGTCTTGTGGGAGAAACATGATCATCAGCTTTCTCTAGCTGCTAGAAGTCCATTTCCATGCATTGTTTTCATAATATGGTGGTGAAGTAGCATGGCTTTGCACTATGCAAGGAAATCTGCATTCCTGCATATTACCAAAACTAAACATATTTTTTGGGGGGGGGATGAAGAGTGTTTGTTTGTTTGTTTGTATTTCTATCCCACCCTGTACCTGAAAGTCTCAGGGAGGGTAGCAACATTTAAAATAAGACTTATATTAAGACAACTATATATTGTGGGGGTGCAATTTGCCCATCTCAGCTAAAGCAACAAGTTGCTAAGCTGAAGTAACTAGGACAAAGGGTACATCTTGGGTCACTGTAACTTTTCTAATATCTCTCTGAAACAAGGTCTCAGAAAAGGCATAACATCCTCTTATCATTTGTGTAACATCCACTGTGTATATATAAACCATGTACAGTATTCAAGGATGGTAACATCTTATCCGGTTATGCCAAATATGGGCACCCCGGGGGGAAATTTCCATTGAGAAATGTATTCTGTAACTGGGCATAAAAAGCCCCTAAATCTTCAGTAAAGAACACACTTTTCACCTGGCAACCATCCTGCGTGTGAGCCCTAAATCATTACTACAATATATATATTAAAACATCCAGCTTTGCAGTTTTCTCAAGGCAAAATTGCCTCACAATTCTATATAGTTCCCAATTTGTACAGATAAATATAATATTTACTTAGAAAAAAAATCAAACTAAATTTTAAATGGCAGTTTTTGGTGCTCCTTCACATACTCACAATTCCTCTATGTGCCTGGGTGTGGAAAAAGAAAAAATGCTGTCCATTGGGCTTCTCACCCAAAGTACTACTCTAAGAGTGGACAAAAATAAACTCAACCTAAAGAGACATCTTTGAAACATGGAATAACAAAATATTCCAGGCTGTTGGAAGAGGCTTTGTCAGCAAACTCAGTTGTTTAAGCTCACTATTGGTCTCTGTGGTCTCTAAACAATGTAGACCTTTTATTCTTGCCAGATTAAATGTTCTGCTCTCAGCTCTGCTAAACAACAAATACAATAGAACACTTTATGCAAATTGTTTGTGCCCTTACTGAGAAGGTGCCATGGAAACAATTAAGCTATGTGTTACTGTCTGACCCTTATTTTAGGGACATCTAAGCCTAGTATATATTCTTGGCATGTCAGATGATTTCTATGCACCTTATTGCTAATAGCCCAGAACTCTAACAACACAGCAAATAAACTGAATTCTCTCTTAATACCACTTTGGTATGATTGCAGTTAATAAGTGTCTAACATCTACCAATGCTTTGGAAGTTGCATACTAAGCTGTTTGTTTTTATTTTAATAATTCCTGTGTAATTTAATTTTTGAAAAAATGTAATGGGTGTGGACTGTAAATAATTGTTCATTCATATGCTAAACATGATTCACATTATAAGGACAATATTCCAATATGGCAAAGCTCTTATTTTCTAAACCAAAGCTTATGTGGATTTGTGTTCATTTTTTATACTTATGCTTATACGTGTATTTTATGTAGTTATATTGATGAACAACTTTATATTTATATTTCTTTTACAGTTTGGGAGAACAGAAGTAATAGACAATACTTTGAACCCAGATTTTGTAAGAAAATTTATAATGGATTACTTCTTCGAAGAGAGACAAAACCTACGATTTGACTTGTAAGTTAGTTTTCTTATTTAGTACATTTTCATTCTCCTCTTAAAATGACAAAGTGGTCAAAGTGGATTATAAGACATATTTGGAGCCTGCATTGGATTGGCGGTCTAAGGCCTTACTTACATTTACAGTTGTTATCCCAGGACAGAGAAGGTCATCCTGCCTTAGGATTACGAACCTGTCCCAAGTTGGTACAGGTTGCATTTGGCATGGAACAGGGCCATTCACGTTGGGACAGCTTGTCGTGTACCAGCTCCCACAACAGCTCTGAAGCCCACAGAAATGCTCTGAAGGCCAGGAACAAACGTTCTTGGCCTCCAAAGAGACCATTTTAGTGTTGCACCCTGCTGCACAATCTAAAAGGGTCCCTTATGGTCTTGTGTACTTCCCCAGCAAGCTGGTAGACTTTGAAGTTGAAATCGGCCATTTTGATCACCCTTGCCCAGCCTACATTCCTTCCTATAATCCAGTTTATGGAAGGGAGATCTCTAGACCTCTTCTTATCGCAAAAGAGTGCCCTACGTGGAAAGGCGCTAAGACACAGAGCTCATGGCACATGACATTACATGACATCTTAGGATGTCTACAAACATTTGACTCAGTAGTATTGAGACACTGTACAAATCAGTGAACATAAATGGAACTACTAAACTTTTGATGAGAAAAATCATTCTCAGTGTAGCATTGTAACATTTTTAACCAGTTCACTTGATTTTGTTAACCTTTGTTCCTCTAGCTGATGAACAGTTTTATTGGTCCTCAGCCAACAAGACTAGTGGACGGGAATGGTGGGAGTGCTTAGAACGACGGCTTCCTTATGTAAGCATCCCATATACAGGGAATGCTTCTTGTTACAGTAATGGAAAAGCCATACAGCCTGCTGTAGCACATGGATTGTAATATTAAACTCCTAATAGTATCCGTTCCTGCCCCAAACTGCTCTATTTATTTCTTGTCAGCCACCAGATCTTGGTATTAGAGTTGTGCTGTAAAAATAAAATTCTACCTTTCCAACCTTTTGTTGCTTGCTGCATATGAACAAAAAACTAGCTTAACTAAAAAGAAAAACGTGGAAACCCAGTTCAGCTAATTGGATATAAATGCTTGGGTTGTTTCTAGAAGTTTTAAAAATGAGCATGCTAATTTGGTCTTTTTTTTTTTATTCTAAACAAGCAAGTATTATTTGTATATACTTCAGTATTGATTGCTTTCATCTTTTAGAGCAGTGGTTCTCAACCTGGGGGTTGGGACCCCTTTGGGGGTCGAACTACCCTTTCAGGGGGGTTGCAACAAGTCTCCTGTCACCCTTCCCTCCCACTTCCCAGCTGCTCTACCCCCTTGGTTGGGGCTCTCCACAACATGAGGAACTCCATTAAGGGGTCGCGGCATTAGGAAGGTTGAGAACTGCTGTTTTAGAGTGTCTGTCCCACAATTTGATTAACTGGTGCAGGTAATCTATCATTTTCCTTTGAAATCTATAGAAAGTTTTGCTTTTTGTTTTTGTTTTATTATTTTGATGGTTGAAAGTTAATGGATTATTTCAATTGCAGTTGATAGTTTATGGTTAGTTACAGTTTTATTTCTTTGTTTTCGTGGCATTTTGGAGAAATGTAGTAAACTATATTTTGCACTTAAGTGAAAGGAGAAGTCCAATGATGCTTCTGTTTGGAGCATCTGCATCACATGAAGCTGCTTCTGTTCCAGATGTGGCTACCTGTTTGTGTGACCTTTCCTCTGCCCAGCTAGCAATGGAGCACTAAAAATGTTTCACTGCTATAGTAGCAGTGTGTAGGACTCTGCCAGCACACTCCATTATGCATCCTTCAAACTGTTTCTGTGCAAAGGGAATAGGAGGGCATGCCTGTTCCATCCTTGATCTTCCCTTGTCGTGTCCCAGGGAAGTGAAGGTGTGAAAAAAACCCTAACTTAGGTCTTCTTAGGACTGACCTGGGATTTGGATGTGTGCATCTCAGACATAAACTCACTCCCATCTTTGTTTTTTTGTTCAGATCATCTAATGCTAATACAGTTTTTTTCCATATGGGTTTTTGTATACCCTCATATTTAAGGTTTTTTTTTTCTTTTTAGGTATGATGTTGATTCAAAGAGCCCAAATCTGTCAAAGCATGTATGTATTTCTTGGCTTTAACTTTTGTGGGTTTGGGACCTTTCAATAAACCAGATTGTATTATTGCCACAGAAACATGCATTTTGTACTGCTGAATAGAATCTGATAAATTGATTATATGATCTTCAGAAGTTGTGTTATTTATTTTATATAAGAATTTATAACATGATTTTTACCACCAAGCTGAATTCAGGGTGTTGATGGTAACATATAAAGCCCTAAATGGCTTGGACCCCAGTTTTCTGAAGGAGCCCCTTCTCTCTTATTGACTGCCTTAGAACTGAGATCTCAAGAAGAGGACCTTCTTTCAATTCCACTTCTTTCAGAAGTGCAAAGAGCAATAATGTACAAGATGGCTTTTTCTGTGATGGCTTTCAGACTCTGGAACAGCCTCCATCTGGAGGATCACCCAAGCACCTACATTTTCGCTTCCTGGTGGAAACATATCTCTTCATCCAGGCCTTTGATGTTTAGGGTCCTCTGAATGTATTCATGCCAGAGAGGGAGGGAGAGAGAGTTGTATTTTAAATATATTTTAGATTATCTTTATCTTTTCATTGTTGCCCTGGGACATTCAGGAAGAGGGCAGGATATAAATTTATAAATAAAACAAGCAACCAGGACAGGTGGATAAGTATTGGTATGTCACATTCCCAGTTACAGGTTTTTAATAACACATTTTCACTGCATTGTGCAATATAATTTTAGTTTCTATACCACTTTCAAAAACAGTTTTACGTAATGGACATTACATTAAGCTATCTGAGAGGTGACTGGATCACAGAAAGTTAATAGCAGAAGATCATCACCCAGGTAGAACCTGAGCTGGGGCATTAATGAAACCTGTAGGAAGACATTTGTTGCTACTAAAGCCACCTGATGCACTAGAATTAATGCTGCTGACGTTTTTCTTAATGAAAATTAGCAGCCAGCACCAGAGTTTTCCTTTGGACTATGGGATCTCCCAGCAAGGTCATTTGGTCCATTTAGACAATGATTCAGCTATAACAATGAAATAGGATTCTAGTAGTTTCATGTAGATACTAAACATCTTGTGAGCAATATCACCCCCTTTTGATACCCAATTTATGGGGTCAGAAATCCCTTGAGAACTGTGGCTGATGGTATCAAAAACCATGGAGGAGCCTATCTTTCTGTTCTGTGTCCTCATGAAGGCTCTAACTTCCAAGGAAATTACTCTACAAAATTGATAGTAACCAAGACTGCTTTAGTCTAGGATGACTAGTACATACTCCAGTATCATCCCCATAATTGGCTATAGACTGATAAGTAAGGTTCTGGGTTTCTTTAAAAATGGGTAGATTTCCACTTCCTGGACGCAGTCCTGCAGCATTTTCCTGCCTCCCTCAGTGGATAATTTACATGACAAATTTATATAAGTTATGATGAGCAAGGGCCCAGAATGCAGGTGGCCTGCTACACATACCCAAAACACCTTATCAACACCTTGGGTTTTGCCTGTTGAAAGCCACTGATCAGAACCTGACAAGGCAGTGTTCAAAGCAACTCAAGAGATCCTGTATTCTAAGGAGAGCTTGTGTGTCTCATTTGTAGCAGTTTGCGGGCTGTTATGCCATGTTCCAGGTTTCTTCTTCTGAGGACCTAAGCTTTCGGATATAGCTGTGATATCCATCTTCAGAGGTCTTTGCCCTTGGCCAAGTCAAGGGTTATTTTAGTCTAGTTATTCTGGACTGTTTCCAAGTGTTCAGCTGCATCTAAAATATCACAATGTTTAGAAAAACCCCAATAATTAATATTATGAGGATGCATAATATTATGAGGAACAACAATATTCCCTACCAGTATTTAATATGCAGTACTTCTAGATTGGAGAGGATGGGACAAGATGTTGTACAACTTTTGTTTGGAGCTGCAACAATGTAATGTGACATTACCCAAGTATAGTTAACAAGCTTAAATATATTTTTGGCCTCATCTGTGCAATTACTTCTATCTAAATGTAATTAGAATACTTCATAAATCCTATTTCCCATGTTTACAACCCTGATAATGAAAAATGTAGATGAGGTAACAGAACTCTTAATAACTTTCATAATTTTCAGGATTTTTTGGGACAAGTTTTCTGCACACTTGGAGAAATTGTTGGATCTCAAGGAAGCAGATTAGAAAAAACAATTGTGTAAGTACAATTTTTCAAATAAATTAATGCAAGCTGTCTGTGTCAAAGGTTTTCAGCCAAAACCTGATGGGCTGTCCTCTCCATTACTTATATCTTCTAAACAGTGAACAGTGGGACTGAAAAATTTTCTAGGTTTCAAGAAAAACAAAGGTGCCTGCTTTGTGCCTTTATTGGCAACTCTCCCATTATCTTTGGGACAAGAGGAACTTCTCATTTTTCTGTTTTAGGCAGTAGTGATGGGAAGTAAAATACTTTGCAGATATGTTCTGAATCTGAATGGTAGTATTTTAAAACAAAGTACAGCAAGTATTCATAATTTGTATTAACAGGGCTCCTTGGTGACTAAGTAGTATTTTGCCTGGGGTTTCCTTGGCAGAGGAGCAAGGACCTGAATTACAAAAGAAGAATTAACATTCCATTGCCGGGTTTCCTCCTCTGTCAACAGAATCCTTAGGCAGAAGATGTTGTTTGTTCCGTTATTTTCTAACTGTCCAGAATGGTTGGACACTCTGGCCTCCTGCCCCTTTCCCATTCTTTTGCAGTTGCTTCCTCCTACCCATTACTTTCCAGGAGCAGTAATTCTGTGAATGTGCTTTTACATCTTGCACATAGTTATGCTTTGCCTGATTCTGTGCTCCTTTGCATATTCATGCATGCTGTAATTCTACAGTTTGATACATGTTTTCATATAGAATGCAGGCTCCTCCTAATGAAATTCACTTGTTTGGTTCTAGGCAATCACTATGTTATGCAAAATAACATTAGATTATAGCATCCATTCTCTTAACTGCTGGCTTTTCATATCCAGCAATGACTTGTACATTGTTGGTCAGTTCTTGCACTGTAGTCAACAAAACTATGCTGTAGGAGGGACAAAACTATGCTGCAGATGTGTTACTGTCTATTGTGTTACTTTTTCTTTTCATGTAGGATGTAGCTTTGTGTTCAGTATACATATTTGTGTGTGCTATGCTGTCTCACATTTGTGAATGATAGTTTTCATGTTGCTGCCGAGGTTTGTGTGGGTTGTGTTTTTGTGGTAGATCAAGCTTTTGCATAAAATGTATTCATGTATGACCCTTCTCAGTATATGATATTCTGTGGCAGCCATTGTCATGTGACATGCACTTTCATATTTGTTTGCAAGCTTGGTCCTCTTCCTTGTATTTGCCCCTATGCATCTTTTTGGTGCCTTAGCTGTACTCACTTCATGTCTAGTCTGTTTGCAAAGCTTGAGTGCTTTGTAAGATTGTTAAAAGATACTTTAGTTATAATTGTTTAGTCTGTTGTTTCATTAGTTGTTAAGTTCTGACACTCTAATTTTCTGTTTACTTTCATGTTTGATAATTTTTAATTTAAAGAGTTACTTTTTCCTTCACTAGATCCGCTGCATTTTGTATTGAACTTTCAGAGCAAATTACAATAAGGAAGGAAATAATGCAAGAATGATGGCAAAATTTGGCAAACTCTATGTAGTACTGAGATGTGTAAGGTACTCTGGATACGAAACATAATGTAAGGTGTTCAGTAAGCAGGATAGACTAATAATAGTGGTCAAAATAACAAAAGCAGTGGAAATGATGAATTGGAAACAGCCAAGTTCTCTTTGCTTCACGCTGCCTGAAATAATGCTTTTTGTAATTCAGAAAATTTCTTTCTCAAGTATGAATGATTTCTCAGACTAAAAATACTTCAGCTAATAAAAGAATCTAAAGTGTTGTGCAAGCATACATTCATGAGTAAGCATAGTATTTAAGTTAAAGAATCTACCTCAATACATACGTCATGTAAGCACCAGATACGTTCAGTGGTTTTGTGCATTGTGCTCCTTGGTTTTTCCGTCCCAGTGATCACCTTCTGTATTTATATATGCTTTCATTTTACATTCAGAGCATAGGCAACAAATAGATGGAGAATCTGAAAAAGCAGTTTTAGTATGGATGAATTTTAGTGTGGATAAACAAGTTGTTTATCTAGCTTATTTCAGTAACCAATTACGATTTGTCTCAATGTTTTGTTTCAGAGGAATTCCAGGAAAAAAATGTGGGACGATAATACTCACAGCAGAAGAACTTAACTGTTGCCGGGTAAATTAGATTTTTCATTTCCCTTTGCCTAGGATGTATTATATAATTCTTAATAAGTAGAGAAAGTGTACTTTTGCATACTGATAATATTTAAGACTAACTAGATTACACTGAAGTCTCTGAAGAGTGGATGCTTTAGTATTTCATTTCGATTGTAGTCTTACAATCTTATAAGTATTGTCATCTGACCAGAGGAGATTGGAGTGAAAGATCACCATAGTATTGTTCCTGTGGACTTTAACCCCTAGGAAGAGGTATAGAAAATGTAGTGCAGGAGGGAGTGACAGAGGTACAGCTTCTTGATGTACCTCCTACCTCAACTATACTTGAGATAGGGATATATCAGCATGTGCAGATATTTTGGAAATGTTGTGAATGGGCTGATTCTATTGGGAGATGCCTTTGGCAGCGTGATTCTTTGGGAAAAGTGACTGGATGTCTATTTGGTTTTATAAAACTGTACAAACCTCAGATCAAGAAATAGTAACTTCTACTTTTACTTTCACCTATTAGCCTTTTGGATCTCTATGTGGTATAGGGTCCTGGTGTTCCTCATCCACACTCCTTTCTGCATGTCTTGTATAATGCCAGTCCTGGAGCTGTCCTCTCTGCTTTTCTTCTGGTTTCTTCTGCCCTTTCCTCAAGGACAAAGCATTAGTAAACAAACCACACTGCCTTATTATGGCACTGTTCACATGGTGATTTTGGCAAATGCCAGTACATCAGATGTGTGGGCTTGTCACCTCAAAGGCCAGCAGGCAACAGTGCTTTGGTATGGTAATAAAGTTGGGGGCAAACAATTGTTTTCCCCAATCATTCTGGCACAGCACCAAAGGAAAACCTGTAAGGTCAGGATGTATAGCCTCACTTCCAGTAAATACTGGTTCTGCAGGTGGCTTTAGAAGAGTTTAGGACTAGTGCACAAGAGTAAAAAGGAGCCTCAGAGGCCTTTATGCCCCTGTGCTGGTTCACACGATGCCTACCCTCGTTCAGCTGTGTGTGTCTCTTGTCTTCAGATGTTGCCAAACTGGCTAAACCCTGCAGATCTTGATGGTACAAATGGAGGAAAATAAAATTTCCTGTACTGCTCTGTACTGCTCTTCTATAACTATCATATTCATTCTGTCACATTAGATGACATTTTCATGTAAGGATAATCTTTCAGAAGGTCCAAGGTTTAACAAATAAATACAATGACTGTACCAAACACCAGTGGAAAAAACAAATGGCCACATTCCTGCATCTAGATAGTTTGTTTTCTAAAGCAGCACACATTATTTTAGTTTTGTCTTCCACCTATCATTTAAATTTTTATCATAATAAAATCCTAGAAGCCCTTAAATGCTAATATTAAATAATTGTTATAATTTTTATGAGTAGAAAAGAGAATGGAAAGTGCATTCTCTCTCTCTCTCTCACACACACACACACACACTTACTTTCTTTTTCAAACTAGCTGTCATGTATAGTAATTCTAAACTGAAATAACGTGTTTGCCTATTTTATAAATTAATCTTCACTTTCCCTGTCTTCTATGTTAGGATGCTGTATTAATGCAGTTCTGTGCAAACAAATTAGATAAAAAAGATTTCTTTGGGAAGTCTGATCCTTTCCTGGTCTTTTACCGCAGCAATGAAGATGGCAGGTAAGGAAATTTTACATCTTCTGCAAAGCGTTTTGAACAGTGTTGTAAGTTTTTGTATGCAGTGTAGGGAACTTTCTACAACACTATAGCTTAAAAAATAAAATATACATTTTCTTTATCAAGTTGGCTGAAAAGGTTTTCCAAACTTGCTGCCTAGGGATGTGCATGAATATTCATAATATTTGAAATTCATACAAATTCATCTGAATTCAGGCATTCAGATTTGAATCAAATGCTTTGTTACATTCGTGCGAAGCTTTGTTACATTCATGAACCTGGGGAGGTGGGAAAGTGGCTGTGCAAGTCAGATCTGCAACAGATCCAGAGTCGATTCAAAGTGGATTGAGAGCAGATTCAGATTGGATTCAGGGCAGATTTGATGCGTTGAGAGTGGATACATATCAGGTTCATAGGGGATGCATAGGAGATTCATTTGAGATTCTTATCGAACATTCGTATCGAATTCTCATCCTACCACATTTCAAGGGCATCTATTTGAATGAATAGATTCAATACATATTGAACCCCCAAAAAACATTTGTGCACATTCCTATTGCTGTCATTGTATACATGAACATGTTCTCATTTATTTGCTAAACTTTTAATGTATTTTTATTTTTTAAAAATTGAAGTGTCATATACAAAACAATAAAATGATAAAATCGGTATTTAGGAACATACAGGTCCTCTAGGCTGTTCTGACCAAAGGCTTTTATGCCTCATAGTGTCTGAATATTTTACTTACCATAGTAGACTAGAACTAAAGAAGGGGCCTGCACTTTCAGGGTGTTGGTTATATGCTTGTGCAATCAGTAAGAAAGAAAGATACTTCATTAGACATATCTAAACTTGCAGAAAGCCTTAAGCAATACTCCTTACCACCACCACCTCTATGAATAAGCTTAATAGTCATAAGATAAGAGGAAATAATGTTAACTGATCAATGTTAACTGGAAGAGGATCCGCCAGGATCCGTAATGGAAGAGGTGCAGGTAAATAAATGAATTAGAGCCTATGGTTAGCAATAGGAGTATGCACTAGCCAAAAAAATTAACTTGGCTCATCCCCAAGGTGTCAGATACCTGGATCAACTTGGCCAACCACCTGAAACAAGATGTGTCCAAAGAATTGGAAGAGGAAAAGGTAAAATTGATCCCTGTACAACATCTAACAGAGATCCCATTGAGCAATGTGCACGTAATAAATGGGTACACCATGAATCCCCAGTATTCCCTCCCCACTCCCCTGTACTTGCATACTGGCCACAGTGGAGTAGTCTTTGCTCACAGTAAGCCACAGTTTTGTGAAAATAAAACCATATCTGTCATGATGCATACATAAGATGCCATCAGGATCACTTAATGTGGAGCAGTTATCATCCCATGGGTGGATATTTAGAATAGTTTCTTAAATAAAATCTTTATCTGTTGTAGGATTACACTCTTCCCTATTGAATTGGAGGTCGGCTGGAACTTACAGCATCAGTTATAGGTGTTGGGAGGGCATTTACTGGAGCATATTTACTGGAGTAGGAATCTCCAAAGTACAGTCTACCTAAAGTTGAAGGATTATTATCCTCATGATGGACGTGTATGCTGAAAGCACTTTGGGAGGGAAAGCTGCACTCTGATTGCCAGCAAGTGCCTCTGAAATGTTGCAGGTAGGGCAGATCAGGCTTTGAAGAAACTGAAAAGGATAGTAGACCTTTTATATTTGTTAAGCCAAATTGGAGCACCCAGTGTAGAAATTTCTTAACTGACTTGGGATCAGTTTTTCCTTTTTGTCTTTTTAAATTAGACTTGTAAAATGCAGTATGAGATACTGAATGTAAAGTACGCCCTGGCACAACTTGGTGCAAAAAAATGCATGTGCACAAGATCATGCAAGCATTAGGGTTGTGCAGAGATGGTATATGACATTAATTTCCCTTACCTCTGTTTAGTGCAGTCTTCCAGGAGAAAGCCCCTGGTTACTTGTTAATGCTCTCATTGTGGAGAAAGCACAAAGCGTCAATTGACGTACCAAGCAAGCAATCTGATTGTCACGTCACCAGGTCTCCAACCTTCTGGAAGATGCCATCATAAGGGGAAACAAGAGAGAGTGATTAATGCTAAAGCATGGCTCCAGCAAGGCTACTCAGAATACTATTAAAATAGTTTTGTGCAGTCTTCAGAAGGATCTCCTTTTTGTTTTAATTCTAAAAAACCAACCCTTAACAATTAAGAATTCTTGCCACAGGTCATGGCAAGGATGGGCATTTGGATGGGCATTCTCCTCTGTTTATCTGGGTCCTTTCTTTCTACCTTTCTTAATTCCCCAGTAACAACTTGGTTCAGAAATGCTTTTTATATAGGTTTATATGTGCAGATGAATGTTTAAGGCTGGCTAAAAAAGAAATACTGCTTATTTTAAATAAAGTTAACATAAATTATAATGAACTATCTTGTTAGTTTCTTCTAAATTATTTTGTGGATGATAAAAACCTTAAATACATATCAAAATGAACACCTCCATGTTTCAGTTTTACAGTATGCCACAAGACAGAAGTCATAAAGAACACATTAAATCCAGTGTGGCAGGCATTCAAGATATCTGTCAGAGCACTTTGCAATGGAGATTATGACAGGTAAGAAATTTGTCTGTGGCTTTCTTTGACCTTCAAACTCATATAAGCAAATCCAAGACTTTAGATGTTAATTTAAACCTTCATTCAGCAGGCATAATGTTAACGTTTTAAGTAAATGTTTGCATGTGAAGTTACAGGTGGTACTTGCAATCACTGCTGCTAGTGCACTAAGAATCTAATTACTGCTCTGTGTCTCTAAAAAGCAAATTTTGACACCAATTTCTCAGGAAGGGCGTTAGGTTTAAGAATCCTGCAAGTGTCTTAGAATTCATGGGATAGAAATCTGCCTGAGAAGCAGCTAACAGAATATGTTGGTGGTTCCTTCCCATTCATAAGTAATGATGATCTTGTGTGACACCAAGTGAAGCCGAGATGAATGGCAACGTAGCTCTTCCATCTTGGTTGCCCAATTCAGTTGTGTTTGGACTATTTTAAATGCTGAGGCATTTTCAGACAGTGCTGATGTCATCTTTATTTCAGCAGATTCACTTCTTTCTCCTCAGTGCAGTGTGATGTAGTTGTCGCTTGCACAGTCACATCAGGGTTTCTGAATTTAGCAAGCTTAAGAAACCCAGCATGTGTCAGAATGATTTACATGCTTGTGATATACAGTAGAAAACTTAATGACCCCTTCTTTATTACCTTCACATTATGTTGAAAAGTATTACTTCCAATCTGAAGAGAATAGTATTAATCTTAGCAATAAATTTGAGTGTCAACTTATTGAACAATATGAATTTTCCCTCCAGACATAAATATTTAAGCTCAGTTTCTTTGGGGAAATTAGCTTTGTCTTCTTTCAAAATGTAAATTAGTTTGATTTGATTTGGCTAGAAATAATCCTTAACAAAATTGGGCTTATAATATCCCAAAGGCTCTACCACCTGCATCTGTGGGCTTCCAAATCAAATGATGAAATCCTAATTTTCTGAGTGGTTATTTCAGCCAGAAGATTTTATTTTATTTCATGAAGTCATGTAGCCAGATTTTTCCAGGTGTATAAAAGCATTCAGTCCTAATCAACATTTAACAGAGATTGGTTTGTGGAGGGAAAAAAACTGGAAGAAAAATATCTGCATGAATTTTACAAGGTATCTTGCAGTAAAAACTTGTTTGCTGGAGATGCTTTTTTGAAAAGGTGAGCTTGATAAATTTCTTAAGAAGACAGTCAGCAAAACACTATTTCTTAATACTGCAGCTATTCCATTCTTTCTATACTTCTTGATGAAGTGTTGTATGGAGGTGGGGGCTATGATGAAATCCTTTTATTAGCTGTGATATGAACCAAAAATTCTTTAACTTTGAAAACAACTCATTCAGAGTTAAATGTGAAACAGAACTAATAGTCTCCCTAATTATTCTGAGTTTCCCAAACTTGGGTGATTTGTGACCTGTCTACCCTAGTTGGTAGAGGGGAGTGATGACTGTGAATAAGCTGACATCCAGGACATTCTCCCCCTACAGTTTTCACCATGTGATGTTCTTCATCATGTAGTGCTACTTTGTGCACCAGTTGGAGTGGAAGTGTTGCTAGCATCTGAACAATTTCCATGCAGGTAGAAGTACATGTTTTCAAACCCTCCTGACTTCCATTAAAGCAGTAAATTAGTTGCCACTTAAATTGCTCTCATTCTTTGAATCAACTTTTTGGAGGCCTTGCCCTAGGTTATTGCAGAGTTCCTTGACAAATATTTATATGTGAAATGTAGCATAAAGTTCTCAGACTTAGTTGAAGTCTAACTGTTCATTATTGCATTAATTTTAGTTCAAACAGAAAAATGTTTTCTATGGTTAGAAATACTTAAGGTTATATATACCTGCCCCACTTCGACTTCTTGACAACCCACTATAAAACAATCCCTGCAAGGTTCAGTTCCCAAAGCCACTGCAACTTGATGCCATGGTTGATGGTATCTCAGCCTGCTGAGGGGTTGAGGAGAAGCAATAGGGTTTCATTACCCCCTTCCTTCTCCAGATAAAGTCCATGCATCTGGACAACCAGACAGTTGCAGTGCCCAATCCCAATTGGGATGGGTCTAGATAATCCATTTCTTCCAAGTATGCCTGCAATTGGGTAACTAACACCTTGTCTACCACCTTGCACCTTAAAGAAATATTAGCCACTGAGCAATAGTTAGTACCTCTGAACCCAAAGAAGTACTCTTAAGGATGGGGGGATACTACAGTTTGCTTCAGTGCTACTGGTAAACTCTCATTCACATAAAGAGACGTTTATCACTCCTCAGCTAGTTTTTATTGGCCATGAAGAGCTGAGATCAAGGAGGCAAGTAGCTTGTCCACTTCCTTAGGCTACAATAACTGAAATTGATCCAGTATAACAGGACCAGATGGTGGTCTGGATACACCCATTGGACTGTGGAGTCCAATTCCATGTGAATCTTTATTCTTAAAGTGCCTCACCAATTTATCGTATGAAACTTCAGAAGGTGAAACTAAATATGACTTGACTAAATCTGTTTAAAGCTACATATTGTAAATTCTCATCTGTAATACTCAACAAACAACATGCAAAGCAAGGAATTGCATACTTTGTATACGTTGACTGATTCATATTGTCCATGAATGTTACTGACTGCTGGTGAGTTTGCTGTAGTATAGAATTTGGTGCCTTTTGCTATAAATAAATAAGTTTCTCAGAGAGTCAATCCAACAATAAGTTTCTCAGAGAGTCAATCTTTTTTTCAAAACTTGCTTACTTTCAAACATAATTCTTTTAGTACTTAGCTACATCAGCAGCAATACTTTATTTCTGTGCTTTACCTGCTTGTAGCTCATCTGTAGAACCCTTCTAAGACCCCATGAGGAACCCGAGTAGTACCTGATTGGTTCCAATCAGGAAGGCCCTGTCCCCACCTGGACCCCATTTAAGGTCCTATCTGCAAGGCCCTGTCCCCACAAGGGCAGTGGAAATCCAGATTTAATGGGTCCTTCAGGCCCTTAAATGTGCATTTTGTGTGGACCTGATTAAAGGTGTCGACAGTGGGGTCTTCAGGCATCTTCAAGGTCCTGATCTCTAGGAGGACCCCATCTCAAAAGATCTGGATTTTGAAGATCTGGATCTTTGACTGTGCGTGGAAAAAGGGGGCTAGTTTGACTAAGGGCTTTTTTACACTATGCCTGCTTTAGTGCGAATGATGCATCTGAGCTTTACCAGCTCTGGTGTTAGTGCATGTGTAATGCAGTTAAACCTGCAGTATGTGTAGTGTATATGAGGAATACTTCTTCATGGAAGGAGCCATTTCTGGGGGTCTTTCCCCACGTGAACTACTGAAACAAGTGCAAATTGGTCCTTGGTGGACCTACCCTCACAGCAATGTGAAACCTAAATTTTCTCCTCTAGTTAGAACAACTTGGTCTGCTTCTTTTATGTTATAGATATTTTTTCCCTTAAGCCACATCACTTTATTACAGTTTGGACTTCTCTGTAATACACTTGATATATATTTCATAGCTGTGTAGAGCTATAATGCTTTGGCTCCCAAACCTTTCTTCCTATCATAAATAAAACTCCTTATAGCTGAGCAACACTTATACTGCGGAGCAGAAATGTATTGCTGTAAAAACAAGATTAGCATGTAAAAGTGACTGCTGAAAACTTTATGAACTATGCCATTTCTATTTTAAATTTTCTTTTTAACCAAGAAGCAATAATATTGTCTGTCATCTTTTCCATTAGTTGTGGAAATGCACATTTCACGCAATACAACAAGTTGTTTCTTTCTTCTTCAGTATGTATTGTTACATCTATTCTGCTTGTATTCTTTTCTTTTCAGAACAATTAAGATAGAAGTGTATGATTGGGATAGAGATGGAAGGTAATTATTTTATTGTACATAACATCATGCAAACAGTTGCATCATTCACATTCTCATTAGGGAAGAAAATTGGACAAGCTTGGCAGGTATATTATAACCACTTAACTTTATTTGTAATTTTGAAGGAAATTCATGAGTCTGCTATGCCAGTCTTATTATTGTTTGCATACGGGCTTATTTTGTATTTAGAATTACTTTAGTGTATCAGATCTCTTTGTCATGCAGTTCTATATAACAATAGCTCTTTTCCAGTGAGCAAATAGTATCTGCCACTTTCACATTAGCCTGTAAAGCAAACTGAGGACTCATGTTGGAATTGTGAGAAGCTTTTGCTTTTTTGAAATTAAATCTCTGCCTTTCACTTGTGTTCACAAAATATTCTCCTTACTGAATGAACTGCAATAATGTGTCCACACTGAACATCAATAACGTGTCCAGGCCTGGATGTATTCATCTCCATGTCACACAGGATTTCTTTTCCAGTGGTAAATAGCATATGGATGACAGATGAGACTCATGCAGTGTTTAGTTTTATTTTACCAACTTTAGGGATGGAGGGGTTGTTTGTTGTAATTATGTTTAAGTTTTACAAAATAAACTACATATCTATAGTAACTGCTACTACTACCACTACCACCACCACTACTACTACTACTACTACTACTCTGATCCTTCTGTATTCCACTTCCCTTACCCTCCCCACTGGTAGCTGCTGTTCTGAATATGTAAGATGGTGTTTAAAGCTTTTAACACTTCATCATTTCCTTGGAGATGTCCATATATTTAATTATACATTCCCTTTTTTTTTAATCTGAGCTCTTTCCTAAGATTTCCATTGCATACTCTTCTTTCTCGTAGAAAGTCAAAGGTTAGCAATTCTGCCAAATAACTATACCATTTTCCGATATCCCTTTTTGTTATGCTTTTGAATTCCATGCCATTGCTGCATGGACTGCTAACATCAATAGATATTTTTCTGGTTTTGTTAAATAATTTGATCCATTCTTGGTACGATGTAGGACTCTTTTGTCCATGTCACTTTTGCTATAATCAAATTACTTTCCCTGTGAATTATTTTTCAGAATTCTTAGACCTACATGTGGAAATATATTCTTTTGTTAGTACATCTGTGCCAACATTGTTGGGAAATGCTATTAATAATAGGGATGTGCACAAATATTTGAAGGTATTCGAAATTTGATCGAATTCGTTCAAATTTTGACATTCGAATTTGAATTCTATTTTTAATTTTCCTTCATGCAAGAATGGATAATACTTTATTTAGAAAACATTTAGATACACTGTTCTCACCTCCGATACATGTCTGCTAATCTGAATTTTTGATTTTGTTTTTAGTCATGATTTTATTGGTGAATTCACAACAAGTTATAGAGAATTATCAAGAGGACAATCACAATTTAATGTATATGAGGTAAACTGCTGAATTATACTTTTTGAGCATAGATAATGAAGATGACATCTTTATAGTCTGTAACTTGTATTAACTGGCATAACTCTGTTCATTGCAAACAATTGATATCTTTGAATGCATTTTCTATCTAGTCTGATTGTAGATTTTATAATAATGGAGTTATTAATTTCATGGGAAGGTTTCTGTAAAATAAGCTGAGTTTCATCTTTTGAACAAATCTAATTAATAAGGTACATGTATACATTAGTCACGTAAAATGGATTGCAACCCTCCTCCCATGTATACAGTAGTCACATCACAAGGTTTTGATCCAGCTAAGTTCTCTACCCTAGAATTCTTCTGCATGTGTGATGTAGAAGAAACAACTATTGTGAAAAGAGTAAACAGATTATGAGATAAACTGCCATTTTATTTCCCCAAGAACCTTCCCATTCGGAGCTAATTCCAAAAATCATAGAAAAACACCCTTAAGAATATGTAGAAATTTCTTTTTATGAAAGTTAACACCTTCAACTGCTTTTCTAGGTAATAAATCCGAAGAAAAAAGCAAAAAAGAAAAAATATGTTAATTCAGGAACAGTTAAGTACAAGATTTTTTTCTTTATTAATGGTGTCCTACTTTTTCCTAAAAATCTTAAAATGAGATAACATTTAATGAACTGATGAATTTACTATTCAAAATTGATTGGTAATAAAATTGACATGTCAATCCCTGAAACATTTGTACCAAATAGACTTCACTTTGAACCTAAATTTGCATCAAAAATATCCATCTTAAGTGCCGCATCCGAAGTTGGTCAGTTCCTCCAAGAGACTGGGAGGGGACCTGATTGAAGTATATAAAATCATGCATGGTATAGAAAAGGTGGATAGAGAAAAATTATTTTCCTTATCACACAGCACTAGAAGCAGGGGCCATTATATGAAGCTGATGGGTAGGAGAATCAGATCAGACAAGGGGAAGTATTTCTTCACTCAGAGGGTCATCAGTCTGTGGAATTTGCTACCAGAAGAGGTGGTAACAGCTACTAACCTAGCTGGCTTTAAGGAAGGGTTAGACAAATTGATGGATGAAAGATGTATCAGTGGCTACTAGAATGGATGCCTAAGTACATATTTCAGGCTGTGGGGATACTAAGGCCATTTGCTGGGATTTGAGAGCAGCAGGAGATTTGCCTTTGTCTCTGCTTGAGATGCCCATGGGCAATTGATGGGCCACTGTGTGAGACAGGATGTTGGACTAGATGGGTTGCAGCCTGATCCAGCAGGGCTCCTCTTATTTTCAGGTGTCATTGGTAGTCATGGCTTAAACTTCCACCAGAAACATAAATTTGTTTTTCAATGAAGTGTTAGTGAAGAAGTTTAAACTAAGTTCAGATAGACTAGGGAAGCCAGGAAGTGCAAAGAATGTTTGTTGCCTGCTCTCCAAGGACCAGTTATTAATCTGAGATGAATTTTTGTAGCCTAGTGCTGTGCTGAGGAGGAGGAAGAGTGGTGAGACTTAAAACATCCTTGTAGGCCTGATCTAGTTCATTAATTCATTGTTCCTATTCTGTATAATTGAACTCGATGCTGAAACCATTTTTGAAACCAGATCCTCTCCTATCCCATCATTGCTTTTTCCTTCTGTCTTCTTTTTTGGCCTCTCAAAACATCTTACTCTGCTCTCCCACCTCTTGCTTCTTCTAAAACTGATCATTCAAAACTTCTCCCCATGCCGTCTCGTTCTGATGCTGCCTTCACCTTCTCTCCCCCAACCCTCCACAATATCTCATTCCACTTTGCCATCCTGCCTTCTTATCATCTTCCCTCTTCTCTGCCCCTTTGTGACTTTTCAAAATTTCTTACAATGCTGCCTCAGCCCTTCCTTACCTCTGTCCCATCTGACCCTTCAAAATGTCTCTCCATGCCATTCTATACCTTTCCCTTTCTTAAGATTGGGTTTGGGGTGCCTTCACATAAAAGTCCATGCCCACAATACGGTTTTTCAGTACATTTCATTTCAGTTTCCTTTCTGGGAGGAAACTGAACCATTTAGAGTTATATTTACTTTTCTGTCCAGATGACTTCCAATTAGTCCAATATGTCATGTAGTCTTTTAGTGTACACCATTTTGTCTCATTATTTTCTCTATGTGACATTCTGCTTAACATTCTGAGGATTTTTAAGATTGTTCTATTTGAATTTGAGATTATGTGTTTGAGGCTTTTTTGAATCTTGATGTTTATTATTCTGTTTTACTTGCTCTCAGGTAACATTACTTTCCTTCCTAGTGGAAACAGAAGTTTCATTTCTTGACTATATTAAAGGCGGGTAAGAGAATCACTACTCCAGAATTTTACTGTAAACACGGACCTAAATAACTGTGTCATAATTGCTGTAAAAGTAAGAAAAAGTAATGCAAGCTTTTAGCTTGAAAAGCAAACAAGTGTTCTATTGAATAAGTACTATTTGATTAATTGATGTAATTCTAACAGGCCTGGCTATTTTATTCCTCCTCTGGCTACCTAGTTGTAAGTTGTAACATTATGCTTTCATCATCAGAATGTGATATAGTGTATATACCTGTCCATAAAAACACTTAAATATTTAGCTGTTCATGAGAAGTTAACGGTAAAAAGAGCAAAGAACCTGAACTTGTTTCTTCTGCCAAAAAGGATTTTTTTTCTTTTTCTGTGCTCCATGAAATGAGATCTACTTTTTTAGCATGTAAACAACAGATGTACCATTTTACATAAACAAACATTAACCATCATGATAAAATAATTTATTTGCACAAAAATAGCTAGTTCAGACTTACGTACTCTTTCTCTTCGCCTCTTTCCCCCCAGTATAGAGTTTCATCTTATTCATCACTATGAGGGGCACCCTCCTGTCATCCCCATGATTGGAAGGGGCTTAAACATTACTTGTCCTGAACCAGCTTGAAGTTCCATTGCTGCCTTTGGGTGGGTGGGGGTCAAGATGTACCAAACTCAGAGTAAGATTTTGCCACTGCAAACAGAACGGCAGGATGCTGCTTGTGCACTATGATCAGCTGGCATGAAGACAAAAAAAATAACAATCTACAAGCAGGTGCTGGTACCACCAAGCTGATCAAAACTGGGCTGTATTAATGGCCTTCTAGATTGGCTGGGACAAGTCTGAGCTAACTCTTCCCACATAGCCTTCAATACTTTCTTGTCAAATCTGCCACAAAATAACTAAATTTTTCTGTGAAATATTTCAGACAGGCCAACATCGACAACATGTAAAATTAAGTACAATTACAATCACATATTTAGGCATGATCAATTTTGTACTGAAACAAAAGCCTCTGATCTGATCCTCATATGTGTTCTGAGCTAGAGAAAAACATTTCAACCCATGCTCAAAATGAATTACAGATGTTCTGAAGAGGTTCAGTTTCATATCTGTTTGAATTAAAGATCCACGTTTGAAGCTGTTTGGATTGAACTGAACCGCCTCTGTTCAAAAGGCAGCCAGTTCAATCCAAATTGAAGCACAGCTATTCATACGAACCAGTTGAACAGCCCCTGTTTGATTCAAACAGATTCTAGTGTAACCTTCTCAGCCCTTTAAAAAGGGATTTTCACTATTTATTGAATGATGCTTAAAAGTTTAAACTGAACTTGAGCAAGCCTGTTTGACCCAGTTCAAGTTCATACCAAATTCAGCATGGTTCACTATTTTTACCTTTGTGTGCATCTCTAGTAATAAGTCAAAAGGAGATGTGCCACCAGTGCATGGACATAAAATGAAGCCAATAAAGATTGTGCTGTGCTTCTAGTACATTATCTGCCCCTGAATAACAATGTTCATCTAAGTGTGGCAGAAGGAAAGACTCAGGGTCCTTACACTTGATACTTAACCGGTAGGAAATCAGACAACTTAAATGCAATAATGCATGAAATATAGTTTTCAGGCTCTGTTTTAAGTTAGAAACATAGATTTTGGATTTTTAATACAGTTCATTGTGTTCATTGTGTGTAATTTGAATGAAAATAGTTTTTACTATATTTATAAATTTGTATGTATTTATTAACGTGTTTTTTAAAAAAAGTGTCCATAGATTACTTTGGAAATGGCTGTTTAGCTATGGCCTGCTACTTAAATGCAATGTGCTTTAAATTTTGGGATGCTGAAACTTTCCTATTAAGTATCCGTTTAATAATAATAGTGGCAGTCTTAAATACCACCTATTCAGAGGTCAGTCCACTGAATTCAGCTGAATTTACTCCCAAATAAATGTGTAGGATTGCAAAGCAAAGTGATGCTTCTCCTCCTTCTTTTGCTACATAATTTTTAACAGTTCTGTTGATTTGCATATATATTTACCAACAAAGTGACATTTTACTAGTTTTTTTCCCCCACCTTTCATTCATTCGTTATAGAGGAATGTTCATATTTATTTCACAGGACTCAAATCAATTTTACTGTGGCTATTGATTTTACAGCTTCAAATGGTAAGTATTGGTGGTGGTTTTTGTTAGATTGAGTAACTACAGAGTTTAGTTTTCCGGGTGCTTAATGTGAATTACTACAACACTGACTTTGATTTATTCATTGAGTTTAGGCTTGGCCTGAGAGTGTAACATCTAACATGAGATAGTTTTGCAGTAAACAGAAAAGCAATTTGTGTTCATTTCTTGAAAGGGATGATATTTACTGATTCCTGTTGCTGTACTCCTTGCTACATCTTTAACATTTCAGTAGCTTTTAGAAAATACTTTCTAGGGATTTTAGCAGGAATAGGCAGTCAGTATTGCTCTGTGAGTATAGCTCTTTTTTTAGAAATGGCGCATTCAGAACTAGAATACACCCATTAAACCTTTTGGAGATGGAGATGGAATTATCTGGATCCTTTACTGTGAAAAGTACTCTGCACTAATTAGTTAATTCCTGTATAAAATCCTGTGTATTTATCCAGGTTGCTGATTACTATGTTTTCTGATACATGCCCATTAGAAATTACTATTTAATAATAATCAAGTTGTATATTGCTTTATTACTTTATAATATTTATTTTTGTTTGATCTTCTTCCGAATCATTCATTAAAGTAACCCTGAAGTAAATATACACATGCCTACATTTAGGTTTACTTTCAAGCCACCACAGTTGGTTGAACTGAATTGTTTATTCTGTGTTCTGAGAAGGACATCTTGTCTTTTGTTTGTTTTCTTTTGTTTTAATAGTATTTCTTAATTCTAAATATGATATTGATTTTGAAGAATCAGAACAAATTAGTGATGCATTTTTGGAATCACACAAAGCATTTACAAGTTCTTGGACACATCAGAAACACTGAATTTTGATTCTTCAAACACTAAAATTAAGTGCTGATTTCAAAAACATTGAAGCATACAATTAAATCTAAATTCTAGTACGAAACTCCATTTATAAATCTTTAATTCATATGAAAAGTTATGAGCAGGTAAAATCATATGTATAATAGAATGGGTTTTTTTTCAACAGGTAACCCTGCACATTCAACTTCGCTCCATTATATGAACCCATACCAGCTGAATGCATACGGCATGGCATTAAGAGCAGTGGGTGAAATAATTCAAGATTATGATAGTGATAAAATGTTTCCAGCTCTGGGGTTTGGTGCAAAACTTCCACCAGATGGAAGAATATCCCACGAGTTTGCATTGGTAAGAAATGCACAGTTGTCCTTAAAAATAAAAAGAATCCTCTGTTCACATTTTGTGAGGTTTTATAGGCTTCTTTTTGTCAGACTGTGTGACTCAATCCATTTTAGGAGTACAATCATTCTACATTCCATCAAATCACTTTATTCAAAACAGGGTTGTGGAAGTAATTGCAGACCTTTCTGGAAGTGTGCCTATCCTTTTTGTTCAGGCACAAGATTTCCAGCATTTTATATATCCCACATTTAAATCATATCTTGGACTGTGTAAGGCATTCCTGAGAGGAGAGTTAGTGCCAAGCCACTCCCAGGAAAGGGAAATGAGTATGTGACAAACAGGTTTTCTTATTTTGTTTTTGTATCTTCACTTTGAAAGATGTTTGTCTGTCTCTTCCTGTTCTGCAGTTGTGGCCTTCTTTCTCCTTACTCTTACCCAATTTTTCTATCTTACCCTCCTTGTCTTCTACCTTCCTTTGCCCTCTACCCTTTCTTTCTTTTTGTTCTTTTTTAAAAACTTCCCTTTTATGTTGTCCTTCAACTTTTTTGGTCCTTTCAGGGCACTGGCTTCAAACCAACTTTCAGGTAAAAAGACAGAAATGAGTCTATACTGGTTTCAGGTGCTTTAGAATCCACTGTCTGTGACAACCTAGAAGGTGAGAAAGGGCACTGGCTGATGAAGCACAGTAGGGGCCACATGATTCCTAGACCATTTTCCCCAAGAAGAGAGGATGCTTGCCCTCTCATTCAATCCTAGAAGAAAAGCTGCTGCCATCACTTCCAGTCTACTGTGGGATGTCCACCACCTGGCTCTAATTCCAAAGGCAGTAACCAGTACCATATAGCCTAGCTTGGTTCAGCTCAATGCTGGACTTCATGTGTTTATATGGACCTAATTCCCACCCGGCCCTGGGCCACTCAATCTGTAGAGTGGAAGAGGAGGGCACAGGAGGGCCTTTTTTGCATTGGAGCAAAAGTGGCTGATTTCCTGGACCATTTCGGGTCCAACATAGTCCCCTGGAAACTTGAAAGCTGCAAATCTTCAGAGACATGTGGCATGTTTGTTCCGCTCACCTCTTGCCACATGCTTTGTGGTGAGCCAGTTTGGTCTAGTGGTTAGGGAGCCGGACTCTTCTCTGGGAATACTGCGTTTGATTCCGCCCTTCCCCATGAAGCCAGCTGGGTGACCTTGGGCTAGTCACAGCTTTCTTCTAAGCTCTCACAGCCCCACCTACCTCACAGGGTGTTGTGTTGTGAGGAGAAGAATAGAAAAGCTTTGTCAGCCGCTTTGATCCCCCTTAAATGGGTGAGAAAAGTGGGGTAGAAAAAGCAACTCTTATTATTTTTGTTATACAAGTCACCCTGTCACCTGACTGCATCCTGTGCATATAGGGATGCGCCTTCTCTCTAATTCTGTCCTAAAATTCTTCCGTGGTGAAACAGTTCATTGTAGACCAACTTTGTAAGATATTCAAGATAAACATTTGCTTAGTTAATACTTTGACCCTGATTTTTTGCTTACAGAATGGAAACCCTCAAAATCCTTACTGCAGTGGAATAGATGGTGTAATGGAAGCATACTACATGAGTTTAAAATCTGTACAGCTCTATGGACCAACAAATTTTGCTCCTGTGATCAATCACGTAGCAAGGTAACGTTTATGGCAATTATTCTAATATTTTTATATAGGAATCATACTGTTTCTTATAGTAGGATTAAAATTTATTCTTTAGTGATCAACATATTTATTTTGGAGTGAGTGCTAACTTTACAAATTCAAAATTTTCTTATGAAAAATTAATAACTGTTGAGCCTGTTTTTAAATAGTTTCTAAAATGTGATTTTTTAAAAAAAATTAATGTCATTCTTACACAGGTCTGTTTTGTATTTAGGTACGCTGCCTCAGTAAAAGATGGCTCCCAATATTTCATTCTTCTCATTATTACGGATGGTGTCATTTCTGACATGGCTCAAACAAAAGAGTCTATAGTGAATGTAAGATATTTTTAAATTTTAAAAAATATTTTTGATATTTTTAAACAGCTATCCTAGCTGCTGGCTATCACACACCGGCATGCCCATGATCACACCTTTTCCAAGCAATGGATGTGTGGGGTGGGGAAGCACAGCCACAATTGCACACCACATTGCCTGGTTGCCACAGCAATAGCTGGTATGTATGTCTGTTGCTGCAGCAATGCGGTTGATGCTAGTATAGTGATAATCACACCTACCTAACGGGTAGAGAACTGCCAGATGAGTTTGGGATGGATCAGGCATCCCAAAGTGTGGACTGTAGCTAAGTTCTGTCTGACAGCAATTAAATTAAGAACAAGAGCAACTATACCTAATAAATAGGATTGCAGAAAAACTAGAAACATGGAATTTTAAATTTCACTTTTATACTATTTTAAATGTTACCATTTTATTATTGCACTGCTAAACTTTTTAAAAGCTATTTTTACATGTTGATTTGAAATACACCAAGGAATTTATATTCTGATTTTGATGGGTGACTGTAAATAAATTATATTCATCCATTCAGTGTGTAGATGCCTAATCCATCCCAGACATTCACTGGCCTTTTTGCACACAAGAGTGCAAAAGGCTTCCCAGTGTGTCTTCTAGACATTTGCTGGCTACAAGTGCACACATCAATAAAACAGTTTAAATGAGACATAGAGGTGATAATAAGCAGGCACCTGGGTTCCCATCCCACCTCTAATGTACATTAATGCATTGGGAAGTGCATTTTCTGGCCTTTAATGTAGATTAAGGTACTAGCGTGCAAATGCTATCACCTCTTAGCTGTTTGTGACCTACTTTTTTATTCTGTGAGTATATAGCCCTAAACAGGACTATGTAATAAGCCATAACCCAATTAAATGTATCCTCTCTCACACAAACCTGGAACTGACGAGGAATTATTCCTTTTAAAAATTATTTATTAAACAAACACAAATAGAAAAAGGAAACATGTAGGTTACATCTTATTCTTATTTGTAGATTACATGTAATCTAATAAAACTATATCACAATCCAGCATCTTTCCACAAGAGGCCATGTGCCATTGTGGATAAGCATTTATTTTGAATATCCTGAACATAGAATATATACTTCCCCCTTACTACCTTGGGAGTTATTTTTCCCCTTCTCTTATTTCTTGTTTACTTTTAGTCAGATTTTTTCTGTAGGTGCTATATTCCAGCATATGAACCACTATAATTTTTATTTTCCCCCTTTTCTATTGCTGTGTAATAAATTGCCAAACATCAACTAATAAAAAAACCCATTCCACTGCTCATTGTAAGAGAAAAATTTATAGATGTTTGAACTCAATTACTCTTCTCCTTTGTATCGCCCTTCTTTGTTATTTTCTCTGAGCACTTAGGAAGCTATAAACAGAAATTCATCATTTTTGTTGTCATTTTGTGAAAATGCATCATTAAGCATATTAAAAATTACAAAAACTAGATAGATGATTCCAGGGAGGGGATGTTTAGAAAGAGGGGAAGAAAGATTTCTTAAATTTTCAGCTTAAATGCTTTGAGCTTTATTACAGTTCTCTAGGTAAAAACACATCTGGTAAATACTCAAGAGTAAACAATGTATTTTATTTGTATTTTTCTTACCTCTTTTGAAGGCCTCAAAACTTCCAATGTCAATAATAATAGTGGGAGTTGGACCAGCAGAATTTGATGGTGAGTATGCTTTTTTAAGAATGCTTTTTGAAAAAGAAACTTCAGGCATCAGTGGAATTGGAGGCAACTTTCATACTAGTTTTTCAGGTTTTCATACTAGGGTTCAACGTTCTACATACATATGAGATGGTAATGGGCTAGATGTGGACCAATAAATTGGTTGAGTCCAAGCAAGATGGAAGCATTATGTGTCCAGGGGTCTCAAGTTCTGTTGTTGAAGGGTTGTCTTATCTTGGTAAGAATAATGACATTGTTTTGTGAATCTTCTGGACTTTCCACTTTTACTAGAGGCTTAGGAAACAGCAGTGACCAGGAGTGCCTATTTCCAACTCAGGCTCATTTGCCAGTGATATCTTTATGAACATAGATAGCTTGACCACTATGATTCATGCTCTGATAACCCTCAAGACTGGAGTATTTGAATCTGTTTTATGTTTAGCTTCTCTTAAATACATTTTGGAAGCTGCAGAATTCAGCAGCAAGGGGCTGCTGAAGGGTACTGCAAAGAGATCCCATCTCTTGTTTTTTACATAAATCCCTACATACTGTTGAAATGAGATAAACACCAGGAGCGATGTGGTTAATTCCCACCATCCAGTTCCCATTAGTGGCCATTCTCTTGTGCAGTTGTTATTACAGAACCTTTCTGAAGAACCAACTTGCTCATCGGTTAGGAGGGTGAGAATAAATAAGCATAGGCTTTAAAATTATTTATCTCTTGGCCTCTTTTTGATTTTTGAATAATTGGTACTCTTGCTTAAAGTTAGCCCCTTTCTGCCCAGGCTCTTAGTTCAGATTAAGATCCTGCATAGTAAATATCTGGGCCTCTAGATCCACTCATTAATCCAGATCTACAGTATGAGGCTCTGTGCCCCACAAGTACGGCTGTGTCTGCTTTAGATGGATTGTGATACTGAGCAGGGAGGCTTTGTTTACAATTACTGGTAGACCCATTTGGGTCCACTAGCAGGCCAGTGGCTCTGATCCAGAACACAGGAGACATACAGAAGGCACGTCCCCCATGTCTGGGAATGCAAGGGATTCGTTTCAGTGCTTTGCCAATAGTGTCCTGCAGAAATGCAGCCCCCAGAGTCCCAGTTTTGTTCCTAGCCCTCATAGGAGTGGGAGTGTGGCTACAAAGCTCATGTGGGCTTCAAGGCTACAGTGTGAACTGCCTGGACTTGTACTATTGTGCAGACAGCACTGATCCCTCCCATTCTTTCCCGTGGCCAGAATCAGTAAACTTGAATGTTCCAGATCCACTGATTTCACACACAAGCTTTTTCCTCAGAAAGGCCCTTATACGGGTTGATCATTTTACTCTTTACATTCATTTACTTCCCTCTCCTGCCCCTTGCTATTGGCTATTTAAGGTCTGAAGAATCTAAAATAAGATACCAACCAGGTAACTCAAAATCTTGAGGTCTCTTCTATTCAAGCAGAGCATTTGAATTGTTTGATGCTTTGGGAACATCCAGTCCTTGATAGAACTACCATAAATTCTATGATTAGGCCGTATAAATGAATAACAGAATAAAAACAGTTCTTTCTGATTAATAAAAAATGCTGTTAAAATAGAATTCTCTCTTTTTTTAAGCTATGGAAGAATTAGATGGTGATGAAGTAAGAGTCTCCTCAAGAGGAGTTTATGCAGAAAGAGATATTGTACAGGTAAGGTGAAGTTTTTCTCCCTGACAGATTTCTGAAATGTTCAAAATGTGCATATAAATGGTTGTACATCCTTATTTTGTGTACTTTCAAACACAAAGTATGCTGAAAATTTTTATATTTTGGCGGTTGAATGAAACGTAAGAGGAACCCTACTGGATCTGGCCATAGCCCATCTAGTCCAGCATCCTTTCTCACACAGTGGACCACCAGTTACTTCTGGGTATTCTCAACAGAAGGCAAAGGCAATACTTTAACCCACTCTCAACAGCCTGCAAATGGCCTTTAAAGGTATCCTGACTGTCTCCTTTACTTCAATAAACATCTGATGGTTTGTGAGTTCCTCACTAACGTACCACATGTATTTCCAGATGTGGGGCAACTAACTTCAGCAGTTTGGATTATTATTGTTTTGACAATACAACATGAGCCTCTCACTGCATTCCATAAGGTGTGACAGGCCCTATTGCACACAAACATACACACCAATTATTATAATCTTCCATTCAGTTGATTCTTACCCTGGACTATCAGTATGAGCGTTCAGTGATGAGTGATGGAAAGAAACTGCTGTAGAATAAGAAGATGGTGTAAGTCTAGAAATGCTTGTCCAGTGGTACAGTTTTTCTTCACCAATGCAAGTAGAGACTTTGGGGCAACTGAAAAAGCTTTACAGTTCAGATGCAGCCCTTGAGCAAGCAATTCACCACTCCTGTTGTACAAAAATCAAAAGGAGCCTCATAATAATAGAATCCAATGGCACAGATCACATGATGTTCAGTTCTACAACTACATTGGTTACTACTATACTTCAAACAAATGATTTATACGTTACATTCATCTTTTTGGTACTTTAAAGGGAAATCTTCTAACAGTTATACCTACCTACCACCTGAGATCTTTTTGTAAAAGGTTTTTATCTTGTAAAAGTTGTCTTATCTTGGTAAGAATAATGGCATTGTTTTGTGAATCTTCTGGACGTTTCACTGTTAATTTATTTCAAATACAA
Organism: Aspidoscelis tigris stejnegeri; assembly: GCA_023333525.1. Taxonomy (NCBI): domain Eukaryota; kingdom Metazoa; phylum Chordata; class Lepidosauria; order Squamata; family Teiidae; genus Aspidoscelis; species Aspidoscelis tigris. The sequence continues at coordinate 75,390,721 of JALMGA010000005.1, read as the reverse complement.
GAAGAAAAAATAAATAATAGAAGAAATAATATATTTAATGTTGACAGAACAGAAATGCCTATAGAAGTCATTCTTTTCAGTAGCGATACATATTCTCCTCCCCAACATGGCATGTCTTTATTTTAACAGGTATTATGCCTCAGAAGATTTCTAATATGGAATAATCATTGTTATCTAAATATTTCTTTCCTTGGCTTGTACTTCTCAGCAGTGGTGGCTGTCACACTGGACACAAAAGATGGGCTTGGTAGTGATTCACCATTGCTTTTGATGTCTGAAAACATAAGCAAATTGGACTTTGATGTTGTGGGCAAGGAAGCTCAGCAACTGACATTAAAAACTCACAACAAATAATTCCTTCCATGTCCTGTGCACCAGCCATCAATTCTTTTCAGTATGGGTGTTTTAGTTTTAGTTTTAATTATTTATTTTATTTTTATGTAATTACTGGTTTGAAGAATTTAGCCAAAATCTGAACTTTTCTTCTCTTTCAGTTTGTTCCATTTCGGGATTACATTGACAGAAGTGGAAACCATATATTAAGCATGGCCAGACTTGCTAGAGATGTCTTGGCTGAAATTCCAGACCAGTTCCTCTCTTATATGAGAGTCAGAGGAATCAAGCCATCTCCTGCGCCTCCTCCATACACGCCACCAATTCATGTATTGCAGACCCAGATATGAACAGGTCTAATGCTTGGTGAATTTCACAAACCATAGAGCACACCAAGTGCTTCAGTGCAGTGGTGCATTTCAAAGAGCCAATAAGCAGAGGCCAAGTGTCCCTCTTCCTAGACAGCGGAAGCTGCTGGTGGACTTCGGAGCTAAATAAATTCATTATACCAAAATCTGGTTGCATGCGCAACTGAATAGCTTTTATGTATGGAGAGCAAGATGCTGATAATTGTTTCTGAGTTTTATTTTGTTTCTGGCAGGATAAGCTAGTCGTGTCATTTGTTTCTGGAGAAAGCACAAGTCACGGGGTTAACTCAGAAGTCTTTGTCTTTCCTGACTTAATACATACCTATACTTTGTGAATGCAGTTCCTCTGTATCAATGTTTACATGTTACTATTTTTCAAATTTAACTACTTTTTGTAAATGTTCTTAACTTTAAGAACTTGGAATATCGAATAGTCTTCTGTCTTGCAATATTAACATCAACAAGAGAAGCAATATCTCTTTGAAAGATTGTCCAGACAAATACCAATGCAAAAGTAAGAGATGAAAGCAGGGGAAGAAATAAATTTGTCGGTCTTTATAATGGAAACACCTCACTCAAGTGCTCAGTAATAAATCATGTGACGTATCTGAGAATAAGCTTCCAAAATGTGAATAGTGTGAGAATATGTATTTTTGCAAGATATTCCAGTTTTTGAAATAATCTGTGTTTACATTTTTATAAGACTGATTATGCTGGCATAATAAATTTGAACAACAAAATGTAACTGTAGGAAGTGACAGCATCAATTTTTAAGTCCTTTAGGGTCGCTCTTAAAACGTAATCTGTAGAATATCTTACATAACAACAGTATAGCGCTGGCATTGTATTGCTTTCTGCTGACAAGTATTTTATTATGATTGCCATAAAGCTCTTATGTAAATTACATGCTGCTGTGAAATTTGTCTAGATTCTCCATTCAAAGGGATGCTGACTCACTTTGAGTTGCTTATTGCCACAGTTACATTGCCAAATGGGGCACACGTGATAACTTACAAATTTAAGTTAAAGTTGTGTTACTTTGTGCACAACTTTGTGTATAGAAAGACTCAAGTATTTTATGACATGCCTATTCTTATCTTGATTATTAATTTTTTTGCATGTACAGTTTTTACAAGAATTTCACATTTTTTGTGAGCGTGTGTCAAATCTTTTAATTAGAACAAATGGCCTTAAATCTCACAAATACCTTGGAAATGATTGTGATTGCCTTCAGATACTGGAAGATACGTTGTACTCTTGTGTCAAATTGTAATTGCTTGTAATGTGTAGCTCTTTTCTTTGATAATAACTTGTTTACTACTTTATTTACTACTGTATATGTTATACTGAAAACTTATTCAACTAAGGTGCATTTTTTAAGCATGAAGTTTTTTTCTGGGAAAGTATGTAATATATATGACATTAATGGCATATAATCCTATGTAATACAGAATCTTCCATTTTTAAATATATTAAAAATCCTTGAAATACTGCCATACTAGAAAAATTGAAATCACTGTTTTGAACACTATAAAAACTGATGTGAGGGTTAATCTGTTTATCCAAGATAGCTGAATGGTTATTGGATCTGTTGCCTCATACGCTAAACATCAGATCTGCAAAAATAAGGATGCTGTTCAATCCATTTTAGTTAAGGCTCATAAAAGGCCCTGAAACCTGGAACGGTTCTGTGGTTTTTACAAATAGAACTGTCAGTGAATAACAAAAGTGAGAATGCTCAGATTGCCACTGGCAAAACGATAAGGATCCTGTTTGAGGTATCTGTTTATGTTCAGCAAATATCTGGAAAGTTTCTGGTCTTTTTGCTTATTCTTTTAGTAGTTTCTCAAAAAGATTTTCTTAAATCAACTCTCATATAAAATTTAAGTAATCTTGGTTTTCATTTGAAAAAGGCGATTTTCTAATGTATCAGCTGCAGACTTTTGTTTGAGATTTGAGATGTTTTTATCCCCCTCCCCTGAAACATCTGAGATGAACATTTCATTTCATATAATTAAGAATTGTTTCGCTTAATTAAAATCTTACAATTTTAAGTCCATGATAAAAAAGTTTTGAGGGTACCACTATTTTATGGCCAGGTTGAAGAACTGATCGTAACACGTCACGTGCATGGACTGTTTTAATCTCATTGTGCTCTAATACTAATATTGATAATGTTTCCATCTTGTGAATCATCCATAAACAATATGTGAAATGGAACGTGGCTATTCAGTTTCATTTTGAAAAGGACATAATAATTCAGTGCCTTTGATGCCAAAATTTACATTTCTGCAATTGGTTTTCTTGTACTATTTTACATCTTCCCTCAGTTAACTGCATTTACAATGTTTAAAATGAAATTGCTAAATTATACAACTTCATTCATGCATTTGTTAAATGCATTGTTTACTGCAAAGGCAGTTTTACTGTGTTAGAAGTATCATGTTGCATCCTAGGAGAAATAGTGTTGGGAAGTACATATAGTAGTTTATCTGCTATCCTTTCCCCCTAGACTGCCAATTCTAAGACACTAATTTAGTTTGAGTTAATGATTTATATAAAAGTATATAGGTCAACTTTACAGAGATCCTCTCCTGATGTATATTTGTAAAGATACAAAGCATAACAGTGTAAAACCAATAAAATATTTCCCCAAAGCATCAAAAAGTAATTTCAAAAGTAATAAAGACTCAGTTTCATCTGATTTTAGGAGGCCGCAAGGATATGAAGTGTAGAAAGGCATGTATTACAGGATTAGTTTTCAAAGTAGTTGATATATTTAGTGGAAATGCTTAGATCTACCTGTGATTATATCTCCTGTCTTAATTCTAACCCTTAGTTCCTAGCCAAGCAAGCTTCTCTGCAAAAGTTTCTATTTAGTTAGAAATATCACCATTCTTTCACCTAATAAATCATCAACTAGAATCCTTCTCTTGGAATATTGAACCTCAGTGTTTTGTCTCTGTTGAACTGCACATCACTGTACATCTAGGCCATGTAATTTGATTGCATGCATTAGAAGCATCATCGAACGTGCATTTGGATTCTATGGTTTGCTTGAGTTGACACTTATGCAGTGTTTCCCAAAGTGTGGTACGCGTACCCCCAGGGGTATGGGAAGAGTTTGGTGGAGGTACCAAAAAATAAATATATTTTGATTTTTATTAAAGCATGTTTTTTATGAGGGGTACTCAGCGTTACGAAAATTATAGAAGGGGTACACATATGTCAAAAGTTTGGGAAACACTGACTTAGTGTTATCTGAATAGGAAGTCCGTTGTTGCAAGTATTATTTGGTTCAGTGCAGTTTATTTCTAGGAAATTACATAAACAGCAGTCATACTGATCCTAATATTGGAGGTTAGTATATATGCTGTTGTTAATTTAAGAACTTTGTTTACATCAGTGTATCTGCCTGCGTTTTTTTGCCCCACAAACAACTCAGCTATGGATTGCTTTGGGAAGGGCCTTAGACTGGAAAGTCAGCTACACGTCAACATTTGCCATGGCTTCAGCATTTACCATTAGTCTGCTGAAAACTCGGGTTCTTCATTGGATTTGCAAACTAATTCAATTTACAATCTACTCCAATTGCTTGGATGGCTGATATTTTAATAAAAATAAATGCATGTTGAGTGCTACATATCAACTTATTTTAGAAGTATTATAGAACTGGGAGGTAGAGGCAATATCAGCCTTGTTCACATAAATCCCACTTCAATCAAGGAACCAGTTCCACAGAAACCTTGGTTGCAATTAACTCACAGTCCTTTCTTATTTTGACATCTTATTCCAGACCTGCCATGAACGATCAAGAAGGACTGTTTGCTCTTTCAATATAGTTGACTGTTCTACACAGAGATAATAGAGCTTTCAGCAACTTGGAAGTTTATGCATTCATGGGTAGGAGAGTGGGCTGCCACCGTTGTTCATGCACTGGTAACCTCGTGTTTAGATTACTGTCTTGTGTTCTGTGGGAAGCTGTCCTTGGACCTGCTCCAGCAGCTACATCTGGTGCAAAATGCAGTGGTTAGGCTGCTGAGTGTGGTGCTGTGATGACCACGGCCAGCAGCCGCCAATTACTAGGCCCCAGCCGGGCATCCAACTTTCTTCAGTTCGGCCACTATAGCCACGGACTTCAAGTTCTCTTTTAAATAGCAGGTTTCTAGGCCTTTTTCTCCTTCTGAGCCGAGCTCCAACACTTAGGTTACACTATTACTGTCACGTGACTACGACAACTCTTTCCCCCTCCCTTGAGTGTCTGAGCCAGAAACAGGCCTCAAGCAGAGTCTTTACAACAAATGTAAATGTAACTTTAATGGTTTACTCTTCTTAAGTCAGTTCAACTCTAACACAAGCAGTTCACTTTAACTTATTTTCTTAACTCAGGGCCCTGCCTAATCCCTATCTGGATTCTCCTCAGGACCCGGATCTGTACTGGCTAACTTCTACCTAAGTCTAGCCCCAGTCACAGAACAACAGCTCTGACAGGAAGGCCCTTTTTATAGTCTCTGCCAGGGTTCCATCCCTTCTGATTGGCTAGTTTCTCTGGGCTGCCCCCCCTTTCTTCAATGTGCTAATTGAGCTGGGCTCAGCCCCTCCTCATCTGTTCTCTAACCTTCCTGGTCAGTGCCTTTTCCTTTTAGTACATTATATAATATTTACACATATGTAATCAAAAATACTACAACAGGTGCATTAATCAAGCCTGGGCTCCACAGGTGCCAACTCACATAAACATTACACCTGTAGTAAAGCATTTGCACTGCTTGCCAGTTAGCGACTGAGCTAGATTCAAGCTTCTATACTTAGCGTAGAAGGCCCTTACTAAGATAAGACCAAGATACTTGATAGATCATCTCCTCTGTTACAGGCTGGGAGGCTTGCTGAGATCATCTGGGGAGTTCCTGCTGTGGATGCCACAATTTAATGAATATTATCTTTCAGTTGCCCACAGCTGGGTCTTCTCAGTGTGGTACCTTGACATGCTTAGCCCTCTGACATCCAGGAAGCACCTTTTTCATTATTGAAAGTATTCTCACTGGATGTTCTGTGCCAGAGAGCTCATTTATAGCGGAGTCTAGCTCTGCTTGGAATCTTGCTAGCAGACGGACTCAAGTGTATACAAATGTGCATAGCATCCATTAATCTTCAGTTTCTTTCCCATACCGAGTGAAAATTCACTGGCAAGAGCTTCTCCTTCAGTTCAACATCATCATTTTCAATTAAGAGTGAATTAATTCACAGTGAATTACTGCTTGCTGGAAGAACCTGTCAGTTGTGATCTTGACTGAGGCAGCAGCAACTACAAGTCTGTTTTAAAACAGACAAGTCGAGGTTCATCCTCCCACTTCTCAAGGCATGAAAATCCATTTTCTTTTTTCCTGTGGACTTTCCTTCCCTAGTTGGGACTATCAAGTAGGCAGGTTCTCCCAGCTCTGGGTCCATTTGTGATGCAAGAAACAGACCATAGAGGCCAGATCACGTGAAGTTATTATCCCCCTCTACTCTACCTTGGTCAGACCTCATCTGGAGTACTGTGTCCAGTTCTGGTCACCCCAGTTTAAAAGAGACACTGACAAGCTGGAGCAGGTTCAAAGGAGAGCTACCAAGATGGTGAACGGTCTGCAAACCATGTCCTATGAGGAACAGCTTAAGGAACTAGGAATGTTTAGTCTAACAAAAAGAAGACTGAGAGGAGACATGATAATGTCTACAAATACCTCAAGGGTTGTCACAGGGCAGAGGGATCAGCCCTGTTCTCACTCTCTCCAGGAAGGACTAGAAACAATGGGGTGAAACTGCAGGGGAAAAGATTTAGTTTAGATGTTAGGAAAAAATTTCTAACAGTAAGCGTGATCAACCAGTGGAACAGGCTGCCACGGGAGGTGGTTGGTTCCCCTTCGATGGAGGTCTTCAAGCAGAGACTGGACGGCCATCTGTCTGAGATGGTTTAGGAGATCCTACCTTGAGCAGGGGGTTGGACTCGATGACCCAGGAGGTCCCCTCCAACTCTACCATTCTATGATTCTATGATTCTATGACCCTGGGGAAGGGCTGCAGGGAAAGAAGCCTGACCTACAAAACCTCAGTATGTCAGTGGCTGCTGTGGAGGACTAAGGACCAAGGACATGTGCTGCTCTTAATCCCTGTGCTTGCTCTTCCTTTGCCACCACTGCAGTGCTGAAGCCACCATGCTGGAGAAGACAGGACATCATCCATGCTGTTCCATTGCTTCTGCCATGCCAAAGCCACCACGCTGGAGCAGGGAAGGCCCCATCTATGCTACACTGACACCACTGCTGCCACCATGCTGAAGTTAGCTTTTAGCAGGCAGGGGGCTGCAGGGAATGAAGTTCTGGGATTCATGAAACTTCAGCGTGGCAGCTGTGGGGTGGTGGCGATGGCACAGAAACAGCAAGTGCAGGAAGTGTGACCAGACCATCGCAGGCCCAAATAGGCCTGTTCCATGTCCCATCCCCGAGACAATCTTGTTACAGTGTGTCCATGGCCCTGAATTCACAGCCCAAGAAGGAAAGAGAGTCAACAAAATTGAAAGTGGGACAATGGGTGGAGGTTGCAGGATTACCTATCTCGCTAGGGGTTTTTAAAGATATACGTGTAATGTACATTGTTGTTCCTCAAGACTTGGCACTCTAAATTTTTCATTAAAATGTTACTTAAGAAGGTTTTTGGAGCTGTTTTTCACTTTCCTTTTCTCTTTTTCCACTGGGGCTAAATCTGTTCCTTCCCTTCTCCTGAAATTCTCCTTTATGGGCCACTCTAATGTTGAATGGAATTTAGGGCTCATGTTAACTGCTGTTTTTGATTTTTACTGTTTTAGTATACTGTTCATTTACATGCTTTATATATCTTGGTTGTAAGAGGCTTTGAGTTCTTTTTTTTTTTTTTTTTTAGGAAAATTAGGATGCATTCTTAAAATGCATAATACAAACGGAACAAACCTTAGTAGAAGCGTTCCATTTTTGTGGTCAAAGATATATTTACTAGAGAAAAGAAAGGATTTCAACAAAAATACTTCTGTCTTTAAAGTCTACGTTGAAAAAGGGATGTTCACTACAGCTAAAATTATAAATAATGCACATTTCAGTCTTTGCCTGTGTTTGCAATTTGCCTTTAATGTCATGGCTGATGAACATTGACAAATGATGGAGAAAAATCCCACTTAGATTCAATCTTCAGCTCAGAGTACTGGCTTGCTTCATCATTTTGATGCAAAATAAAATAAAAAAAATAGCTCTACTGTATTCCCACAAATGGTTTGGTGTGAGGGAGTAATAAGGAAGAGAAGAAAACCTTATTTTTTAATTGCTGCCTGTTAAACACTGTCACTTTGATTCAGCTTCCTCTAAATGTTTGGATAACATTTGAACATTCTTGTTTGTATCAGATCTGTGTCATTTTAGTTCGTAGTAGGTATTTGTTACACGCTTGACTCTTCTAGTTTCTTTCCTAGCTTTTTGTCTTTGTTCTTTCCCTTTACTTTTGATAGCAAGATCCTAGTCTGTATTCATTAGCTGTATATTTTTGTCTGGACTTTTACATCCCTCCCCTATCCATCAAGAGGCTAAGGCTCTCTTGATGAGTGCAGCAAGGCTCCTCTCAAATCTGCCCTTTCCTGTTTTAGTAAGATGCAGCCCATCTTACTAAGTGAAGTACTTGCATGATGCTTCACTTCATGATCTCGAAATCCAAACCCTTCCTGATGGCACCATTGACGTAGCCAGTCGCTTACATCTACAGTTCCATTCCATCTTCTCGTTATATGACCATTCACTGGGAGAATAGATGAGAAGACATTGTGCTATCAGTTCCCCATACTTCCCCATCACCAGAGAAAAGCATAGCAAATACTGAAACCGGTCTTGTCTGTAAGAACTTCTGGAAGGAGAAAAACTGTGCACTTTAGGTATATGGCAAAATCTGATCTGAGCTGTTGCTCTTGTCTGAAATCTCAAGGCCATGAAAGCATATTATGAGAGGGTTAGACAAATCAATGGAAGATAAGTGTATAAATGATTAACCCATAGAACTTCCCCCAGGAAACTGCAGGAATGCATTGTCCACACCCTGACTCCAGTGCACCTATTCTGGAAGCATCCTGAGACATTCTGGTTCCATATCTGAAGTGGACAGGATTAAGGCTGTCCACAGTGCTTTCACACCACTTCTAGGTCCAGCAATAGGGTTCAGATGTGTCACTGTGTGCCACACCCTTGCACACCACATGTGACAACCCATTGCTCAATTGTGATTGTTAGGTGGGACTTCCGATGGCCAAGACTAAACCTGGAGGCTGTGTTGTCCTCATTCACATTTTGAGTGCTGCTAGACAGAAAGGGTATGCTCTAGCACTCAGCGTGTGAAGGGCCCAAGCCATGCTTCATGTTAACCATCCTGGAATTGTTTGCATATTCAATTCCAGACAGATAAGTGAAAACCTAGCTTAGAACTTCCCCCAGGTTGGCTGGACAGGCAGGATACCTCTAAAGCCCATTTACAGGGATTTGAGAGCAGGTGAAAGTTTTGCGTGAGATGCCCAGAAGCAAATAGTGGGCTGTAGCCTGATCCAACAGGGCTTCTCTTACGTTCTTATATTCTTATGTTTTAAGAAATTATATACAGTTCAGAAAAAATGTTTTTTCAGTTACGTGTTCTACTATTTAAAACAAAAGGGGAAGAATGATGCCAAAATAATTTTTCTGTTTGTAAAAGTATTTTGATAAAATAACAGCTCTTCTGACCTCTCCAAGCCAATAAGGATACTGTGCAGCTGAACAGAAAGCACAGCAAGAAAGTCATGCCAACCCTTTCCCTAGTTCTTCTGTGTGATTAAGAGCAGCACCTAGAATTTATCCAATCTAAATGCAAATATTTTTCCTTTAACAATAAAGTAAAAGTGCACAAAGTCCAAGCAATTCAGTATAGCTGTACCTTGATTTACATAGTCTTCCCATTCCTCCAAAAATTGTATGTAAATTGAATCTGGGTTAAATTAAGCAATTGGCTTCCATGTCGAACCATAGATTAGGGGATCCTTTGCTAAGAGCTGCACAGATTTTTGTGGCCATGGCCATTGAATAACCTTGGGTTGACCATAGCTCCTAACAATTATATTGACTTGAATGGGGAATTGGTCTCTCATTGTATTCTATGGAGGAAACTAGAGCACAGCCATCCCCAGAAAGGACCTACCATGGGAGGCAATGACAAAAACACAAGAACCATGCCAACACAGATGCCAGCCAAGGTGTCTGCAGCAATGCTTACCCACACACCAGAAAAGGGTTGGTTTTTTTCACAGAATGTAGTGCTGAAAACACAGATGCTGGCCAAGATGCCTACACCAAAGCCTCCCACACCCAGCTAAGAGTTTTTCACTGGTTGGAATGCTGAAACACATAGATGTCAGTTAAGATGCCCCAAACCCATCAGGCCTACCCCCACATGAGCATGAATAACCTGGAGCCGCCCATAGTCTGCAATTGGGTAGTCTGGGCCGGTGCATCTGCACTTTAAGAAGGCGTTTACAGACTAGAAACCCCCCCCCCTTGCCCGTCCAGAGGTTGCCTAATTGTGGACTAGCTGTGGTGCACAAAATTGTGCACCACAAACAACCCCAACCCTAACCAAAGATTTACCTGCAGCGTCCAGTGATGACCAACTGCACCTTTCCCAGTGCAATGCATTGGCACCCCAGATGCCCCTAGACGCCACTGTGATTGGGTGCTGGTTTGAAGATGGAGGTGACCAGGAGTGGATCGGCCATGTGATCAAAAACAGGTAAGTGATCAATCATGCCGGGGGTAAACTATGTTGACTAGTGCTCAAAAGTATGAGTGCTAGTCAACTTTAGTCTCTAGCACACCTTTCTCATCCGTAGGATGGGAAAGGAAGTGCGAAAGCATCTCTAATGTTGCTGTCCTAATTTTGAAAGTCTTTCAGTTTCACTTCCTACGTTCCTTTATCTTTAAGGGTTTTTTTTAATTAGTACATATTAGTGGTCTGTTATGCTTGATTCCTTAAATGGGAAGTAGATATGGCGAGCACTTTGGATATTAGCACCACCTACTAAACGTATGAGTCATAATATATGGAACTTTTAATTCAGGATCTGTAACTGAAATAAATATTCTTTCTTTCAGAAATGCAGGTCAGGACACACTGAGGTGACATTCTTGCCTCTGTGCGACCACTGTGATCAGAGTGCCCCCTGTTGTTCTGGAGGCAGAGACAACTTTCAGGCTTTACTCATAGGAGCCCTGAACTGCTGAACGTCACTAACTGTATGCATGGGAAATGAATCTCAAACGACGGTGCTCCAGTTTCTGGGTATAGATTTCTTTTTCTTTTTTTCCTTTCTATCCTACATTCTAATTTTCTCCCCACAGTACTCAAATCATGATGTACACAACTTTTTACCCTATGGACAATCTGTTCCAGGAAGAGTGGAGGAAGGCAAGAATGCTTTCCCCTCCACCCAGCAGTTGACTGTAGTTCAAGTCACTCTCAGCAGGATAATGAACAAAGCTGCTGTTGAGGCCCACGATGGAAAGTACTATTTTTGGCATTTTCTTCCTTTCTATAGTGTACAAGAAAAAGGCTGCATGAGAAGGAATCCCATGGTTAAGCTCTCATTAGCTGTTCCCTTTTGCAGGGCACTATCAACAAAGTGAGAAGGCTATGCTATATACCATTGTGGCCATAAATCTGTACACCCTAGACTGGAGATCTGACAACAATATGTCCTCTTCGCTCTGTTCTCTTCATTTAGATTTCAGTAATACAACTCCAGCTGCTCAGCATTTGCAATGGATTTTTAATCTGCAAAGTGCTTAGGGAAGGCTTTGCCCTGCTGGGTCAGAACAAAGGTCCTACTGTCCAGGATTGTACAGTATATCTAGCAGCTCTCAAGCAGATGACACTGAAATTCTCAGCAGGAAGGAAGCAGCTTTGCTACCCCTCTTGACTTTGGATGGGATGAAGGAACGGCTCACTATTAGGGCGCACATGAATGCAGTTTTTGACATTTGATTTGTAATGAACTGAATATTTGGAAATCTGAATCCGTACGAATAAAGAAAAACAAATGTCTGAATTTGTATGAATAACTAATATTTTAAATATCCGTGCACATTCCTACTCATTATAAATTGTCCTTTGGGGAACTGACTACAGTAATCATGATAGGAAAGACCAGCTGTTGTAGCCAGACACTGTTAGGGCTGCATCCACACACATTAAAAAGCAGCTCAAAAGCAGCTTGGAGGTGGTAGCATGTGGGCCCTAGTGTTCCCATCCCACCTCTAATCCACATCAAGGGCCGGAGGATGCACTTTGAAAGTACATTTTCTGGGTTTAATGTGGATTAGAGGCACCTCTACGCTGCTTTGAGGCCACTTTTATTTTTACTGGATGTGAATGCGGTCCATGTGATATTTCTAGAGGATCAACAAAGGATGAAGTGAGATTTGCAAGAAGGCTTCATAGCTTGTCTCTCTGGAGGTTAACAATGATGGATCAAGTGCTCTGCTGCTACAACAGATTGTAGCATTCACAAGGTTTCTTCATTTTAGCAGTAGAAATAAATCTTTGCTTTTGTATTTGTTTGCTCCCTCCACTGAAACACACAGAAGACACATGGCATAAAAACCAAACTGATCTCACCAGAGCGAGAAATGTGTAGCTCAGAAGGAGCAAGTGTAAAGGGGGGAAACCTATACATATACACGGATGGATTCTGACAGTCTCTGATTGAAGGCCTGTTTGTACTTCACTCAGTGGGATATATAAGATCAGGTGTAAAGGGGGGCATCCACACTTCAAGTGCTGGTGCACTCCCCCCAAAAAAACACCAGCACTTGAAGTATAGATGGACCAGCCCAGCCTGGTCAGATCGCCATGGTAACATCCAGCTCATGCTGGGATGTTGCGATGGTGATCGGCCATAGCCAACCCTCCTATTTGCAATATTCACACCCAGAAGAACATGTGAATGCTGCAACCACAGCTCATCGGATCAGGAGCCGGGAAGTTAAGTGCAAACAGGCCCTGAGTTATACAGGACTATTGAAGCATTTCATTTTTAATGTATTTTTTACGTACAATGCAGATTTCATGTTACTCTATCAAAAGACAAACAATAAAAGATGATATATGATGACAGACAGAGAGAGAAAGGTAATAAAGAGCAATAATAATTACCTTAATAAAACATTTCCAAAAGCACAAATAAAGGAATAAATTTTAAAATGTTTTGATAGATTTCAGCAAGGGAGCCACCCAGATCTCTGTTGGAAGTCTTCCAAAGAGCAGGGGACACAACCAAAGAGGTTTTCTTCTAGCCCTATTTCCTGATTCCACACATGAACCAGGTATGAGAGTAATCCAGATGATTCTCCAGTCCTACTTTTGTTGGAGAAGTTCCAGTTGTTGCAGTCTGGTGAATTGAACAGGTTGCTTGTTGTGTTTTTCCAGTACCCATGCTCATAATGGTTAGTAAGAGCTAGCCAAAGGGGAGAGGCAGGGTGGGTCCAGGGAGTGGCAAATGCCTCAGTACGGGAAGAGCAATTGCTAGCACTCTTAAGGAGAGAGCACTGTGTCCATCCCTCAAGGATCTCTTTGGACCCAGAGGTGTTGCCAATATCCCTTTCTTGGGAAACATGCTGGGGTGTGTGTGTGTCTAACTGCAGGTACACTTGGATGAAACCAACTATGCAGCCCCTGCTGTGGTTGATCCGGATCTAGCTAATAGGGATCTAGCTAACATGGATTATCCAAGGTAAGTGCAGAAAGGGACGCAGGCTAGGCTATTACCAATACAACTGTGATATATTAGGTTTAAAGCAAAGAAAGGTGATCACTTTATTGATGCGAAAGAACCCAACTGATTGAATGTCAAGTTTATAAGTAAAAGATTTACTTCCTTCCTCAGAATATTCTCAAAGCAGATGGTATCTCTGTCAACTCAGTGAAACGCTGGCAGTTAAGCATTTCTCTAATAGCAACATCAACATCAGTTCTGGAGGGGAGTCCTTTGGCTTCCTCATTCATTGGTTGCCATGACATCTAGAAAGCTATAACAATTATAAAGGCACAGCAGTGACTATCATTATTTCTTAAGCAAATTAAAGTTAGAGGAAGTGGAATTACTAAATTCTTTCTTTCTTTCCTTCTTTCTTTCTAAATCTCTTTATGGCTGGCAGACCATAAATTGCAGCTGAGTATCCTGTAGAACGATTATAGACCAGATATGGATATCTATATTCCAACAGTGGCAGTCGATGCCAATTCTGTTTGGCAGGACACACAAAGACACGGCTAGAAGAAAGTGATATGAGGAGCCAGAACAGCTAGAAGGAAAAATAGATGGAACACACTGAATGGCTATAATTCTCTTCAAATCACCTGGAAATTAATCCCATTCATTTTGCACCCATTGGCCAATTCTGAATGCTGCCCAAGAGTCAACTATGACTAGATGGCATCAAGCAAGCAAGACTGTAGTGAACTAATAGGAAGGAACTACAAGATATCCCATCCCTTAGCCTGATTTTGCAACATCTGTAACTTAACCTGGCACCAGCAAGATAGGGCAAATTGTCCCCCGCCATGGCCATGTTAGAAAATGAGTAGCAAGATACATCATCCATGTGTTGGGTAAGCAGAGTGGACCCAAGAGGAGGAGGAGGAGGAGGAAGAGGAAGAAAGAATAGTTGGCTTTTATACCCCACTTTTCTCTCCCATTTAAGAGGACTCAAAGCAGCTGACAAATCTTCTGTTCTTCACAACAGACACCCTGTGAGGTAGATTGGGCTGTTAGAGCTCAGAAAGAGAGCTGTGACTAGGCCAAGGTCAGCCAGCTGGCTTCATGGAGGAATGCGAAATCAAACCCAGTTACTATAAGATATGAGTCCAGCCCCCTAACCACAAAACCGGAGGAAATCTGGTATGGGTTCCTCTATTGTTTCCATTCTTATATTTATGCAGCCTGCGAGTGGATTTGTCAGTGTAGCTAATAGTCAGGTCTAACAAATTCTGAATGAAAATGAAAAGAATGTAACTTCACCTCCTCAGAGGAAAATAATTGCTCTTGAAAAGAATATTCAGGGGGAAGGCAGTGAAATAACCAAAAAAGTAGCTGCAACTAGTGGGAGATTAGATAATCAGCACAGAGGATTGCTTCCCTTTATTCATGATACCATATATATTTTCTTCCTACAAGTCAGAATTCATTCAAATTAAAAGCCAGTGGGAGTTACAACGCTGAGTAAGCAGTAGGCAACATTTGTCCGACTATTCCTTTCAACTATGCCTCTGTGGATTTTGATCTTATGTGCCTACAAACCATTTGTTAGTTTGGGGATATAGCGAAGCTCTTATGTGTAATGAGATGGCCTCAGCTGCTTAATTTCGAACCACAACAGAGCACATTGTATGCATCAGAAAGGAGCAGAGTCATTGCTTTAGTCAAAGAGAACAAACCAGGATTGAAGGGTTTTGTTTTGTTTATGCTACATAATTGCACTAATTGAAAATTGTCCTGGATTACTAACCTATTTGTCCTAGAGATTATGCAAATTCAACCACTCACACTGGGCTTTCTTCAAAGACTGAAGTTGCTTTTTTCTTCTCCCACTGAAAGCCAGCTCATGAAATATTTCTGGATTTCAAAAACAGTGAGATGGAAAGAGGATTTACTGGTGCCACATGGAATTTAAAGGAAACTCACAAATCAGTTCTTAATAGAAGGAGAAAGCTACGAGCTGTGCTCACATACTTCCACATCACATGTTTTTCTCACTTGGGAACATCTGATTTGGCTCTTAAAAGAATGACTGAAAATGTGAAGCTCCCAATGCTGGACGATTATCAGAGGTATAAAAGGTTCAGAGACAAAATCTGGGCCTCCAGTGGAACAGAATCAGCTGGAGCTGCTCACCAGCTAGAGTTGTTCAATTATCCTGGAACAAGGCTGTCTGCATTTACACAGCCATTCTGGGACAGCTCCAAGGGTTGTGATGGCCAGGCATGGAACTGGCCCACAGTATACTTTGGTATGTTACTTTAAACAGAACCTCTACTGAACAGAAGAAGAAGAAGAAGGTGTGTTTGCTATGACCAGAGAGTTGTCCTGACAAAACTCTCATATAGTGGACTGGAATGCCAGTGTTAGTTCTAGAATGTGGTGTAGGTATTCATAGAACTGGCCAACTTCAGTCTCTTCAGATTACTGTGAACTTAATCCGTTTGCCTTGGATTTAAACAGAGTTCATTCTGTCATTTTTGATATTGTAACCCAGCACTGCATTTCTCACCTTTTCTTGCCTATGAGGACTACTCCTTTCCTTCTAAGGCAGTGGTTCTCAACCTTCCTAATGCCGTGACCCCTTAATGGAGTTCCTCATGTTGTGGAGACCCCCAACCACGGGGGTGGAACAGCTGGGAGGTGGGAGGGAAGGGCGGCGGGCGACTCATCGCGACCCCTCTGAAAGGGTAGTTCGACCCCCAAAGGGGTCCTGACCCCCAGGTTGAGAACCACTGTTCTAAGGGATACTTGCCCGCAGTACTTGCCCGCAGTAATAGATATAATGGTCATCTGAAGAAAGATTACTCATTCCGATCCATTTTAGTTTGCTGACACCCAAGATAGTCAAGGTTTATGAGGGAGATGGAAATCCAATGGACTACAGCGACACCCCCTCCCCTCCCCCCTGAACATAAGAACATAAGAACATAAGAGAAGCCTTGCTGGATCAGGCCACAGCCCATCTAGTCCAGCATCCTGTCGCACACAGTGACCCACCAAATGCTCATGGGCATCTCAAGCAGAGACAAGGACAAACCTCCTGCTCTCGAGTCCCAGCAGATGGCCCTAGAAGCTCCCCATTTCCTCCCCCCCGCCCCATTTCCTCCCCCCCAAATCAGCCCGGAATAAAACATCTATCATACATCTATCATACATGACTTGATTCTGGAAGAGGGAGCTGATCTGGCATGTATTACAGAGACCTGGACAGATGAAGTGGGTGGGCCTTGTCTCACCCAATTGTGTCCTCCAGGATATTCAGTGCAGCACTGTCCAAGACCAGGGGGGAGGGGAGGGGGTGTCGCTGTAGTCCATCGGATTTCCATCTCCCTCATCAGACGGCCAGTTTGCACTGTAACGGGGATTGAAAGCCTGTTTTTGTTGTTGGGCCAGAGAGACAGGATAGGGATGCTGTTGGTGTACCATCCACCCCACTGCCCAGCATTCTCCCTATCTGAGCTGGCTGAGGTGGTCTCAGATGTGGTGCTGGAAGCCCCTGCCATGGTGGTGTTGGGGGATTTCAACTTCCACGCCGAGACTATGCTCAGTGGACCAACTCAGTTCTTCATGTCCTCCATGACAACCATGGGGCTGTCTCAGTTTGTATCTGACCCAACTCACGTAGCAGGCCATACCCTTGATTTGGTTTTTGCCTCAGAGCGGATTGGTAAGTATCCGTTGATAGGAGGGCTGACCGTCAGCCCGTTGTCATGGACGGATCACTCGCTGGTGAGGTTTGGACTTGCAATGACAGCTCCCATCTGTGGGGTGGGACCTATTGAAATGGTCCACCCTCGGAGACTTATGGAATCCAAGCAATTCTTGAATGCTCTTGGGGATTTTCCGGTTGGCATGACTGGCACTCCTGTCAAAGCTCTGGCCTCTCTATGTAATCGGGAGATGAGCAGAGCTATTGACACGATCGCTCCCAAGTGCACTTGGCTTGCCTGTGGAGCCCGGAAAGCCCCTTGGTATTCCATGGAGCTATGGGCCATGAAACAGGAAGGTCAATGGCTAGAGCGCAGGTGGCGTAAATCCGGCTGTGAGTCTGACCAAACACATGTAAGAGCACACTATTGTGCCTATCATGTGGCGGTGACGGCAGCGAAAAAAACTTTTTCTCCGCCACCATTGCGTCCTCAAGTAGCCGTCCAGCGGAGCTTTTTAGAGTAGTAAATGGTCTTATAAAACCTAGATCAAAGAAACTTAAGCCAGGACCAAATATCTGCTGCGACAAATTTGCGAAGCACTTCGAGGACAAAGTCGCTCAGATTCGTAGGGGATTAGATGTCACGATTAGACATAGTCCAAATGAGGTGTCCAGAGAACTGTCTGGTCCAGTTTATTTGGATCAGTTTCAATTATTGCGGCCTGAGGATGCGGACAAGCTGCTTGGGGGGGTGCAGCCGACAACGTGCTCTCTGGATCCTTGCCCTTCATGGCTGATAAAGGCTAGCCAACAAGGCATGACCGGGTGGATCCAGGAGGGGGTGAATGCCTCTCTGAGGGAGGGGGTGGTCCCACTGGCTCTGAAACAGGCTGTGGTGCACCCCCTCCTGAAGAAGACCTCTCTGGACCCAGAAGATCTAAATAACTATCGCCCGGCGGACCTTTTTTAGGCAAGGTCCTAGAGAGGGCTGTCGCTGTTCAACTGCAAGCATGCTTGGAAGAAGCTGATTATCTGGATCCATTTCAATCTGGCTTCAGGCCCGGTCATGGCACGGAAACTTCCTTGGTCGCCCTGATTGATGACCTACTCCGGGGGAGAGACAGGGAATGTTACCCTGTTTGTTCTCCTGGACCTCTCAGTGGCTTTTGATACCATTGACCATGGTATCCTTCTGGAGAGACTACGGAGTTTAGGAGCGGGAGGCATTGCGTGGCATTGGTTCCACTCCTATCTCCAGAGCAGATTCCAAGAAGTGACTGTGGGAGACACCGATTCGACACCCTGGGAACTCACTTGTGGGGTTCCCCAGGGGTCAGTCTTATCTCCCATGTTATTTAACATCTATATGAAGCCGCTGGGAGAGGTCATCAGGAGTTTTGGAGTGAAGTGTCACCAATACGCAGATGATACCCAGCTCTATCTCTCTGTACCGTCTGAATCAGGAGAGGCGGTTGAAGTGCTTGACAGGTGTCTGGAGGCAGTAATGGACTGGATGAGGGCCAAGAAATTGAAGCTGAATCCAGACAAGACAGAGGTGCTGTGTGTTACAGGGTTTGGGTCCGGGTAGTTGGGAGACACCCTGTTCTTGATGGGGTTGCAATGCCCTGGAAGGGACAGGTGCATAACCTGGGGATACTCCTGGACTCCGCGCTAACGCTTAAAGCTCAGGTGGAGGCCGTGGCCAGGAGTGCCTACTCCCAATTGCGGCTGGTACGTCAACTGAAGCCATTTCTGGAGAGAGACGACTTGGCCACAGTTATCCATGCTCTGGTAACCTCTAGATTGGACTACTGTAATGCGCTCTACATAGGGCTGCCCTTGAAGACGGCTGCAGCTACTGCAGAACGCAGCTGCCAGAGTGCTGACCGGAACAGCTAGCCGGATGCACATCACGCCGGTTTTAAAAGCGCTGCACTGGCTACCAATTCACTACCGAGCCCAATTCAAGGTGTTAATTCTGACTTACAAGGCCCTAAATGCCTTGGGCCACAAATATCTAAAGGAGCGCCTTCTCCCATATCGACCTGCCCGTGCCTTAAGATCAAGTGGTGAAGCCCTCCTGGTCATCCCACCACCCTCATTAGTGAGACTGGTGGGCACCCGGGTAAGGGCCTTTTCAGCGATAGCTCCCAAATTGTGGAATAGCCTCCCCCTCGAGGTGCGTCATGCCCCTTCCTTACAGATATTTAGGAAGGCGGTAAAGACCCACCTCTTTACCCTGGCCTTTGGCTGAGATGAGATGATTATATTCTCTCCCTTCCCTAGTCACAGGCACAACAAACACAATATGGAGTGTACTGTTCTAAATTTGCTGAACTTTTAAGTGTTTTTAATCTATATTTAATGCCTATATTCTTTTAAATCTACTTTTCGTTTTTCATGTGTATCTTATGATTAATTTGCTGTGACCTGCCCAGAGACCTTAGGGTATGGGGCGGGATAGAAATGTAAACAAACAAACAAACAAACAAATAAATAGATAATCTTTCCATCTCATGCTTGACCACATCCACCTTACCTTGGTTCATAGATCTTACATTCCACATATCTTTGCAATATTGTTCTTTACAGCACTGGATTTTCCTTTCACCATGAGACACATCCACAGCTGAGCATCCTTTTAGCTTTGGTCCACCTGCTTCGTTCTTTCTGAAGCTACTTGGACTTCCTCTCTGCTCTTCCCCAGTTACACATTGGACTCTTTCTGACCTGAGGAGCTCATCATATTTTTTCTTATACCTTTTAGGTTTGTTGATACTGTTCACAGGGTTTTTTGGCAAGGATACTGGAGTAGTTTGCATTTCTTTCTCCGGTGGATCAGCCTTAGTCAGAATTCTGCACTATGATCTGTGTGCCTTGGGGAGCCCTGCATGGCCTAATTCATAGCTTCATTGAACTATGCAAGCCGCTCTGCCACAACAAGGCAGTGATCCCTGAAGATCCTGGAGATGGCCCCAAATCAAACTTTAATGTTGTAATTTGTCAGCCAGTTTGGTCATAAGAACATAAGAGGAGCCCTGCTGGATCAGGCCACAGCCCATCTAGTCCAGCATCCTGTCTCACACAGTGGCCCACCAATTGCCCATGGGCATCTCAAGCAGAGACAAGGGCAAATCTCCTGCTGCTCTCAAATCCCAGCAAATGGCCTTAGAGGTCTAGTGGTTAGTGAGCTGGGAATACCAGGTTTGATTCCACATTCCTCCACAAAGGCAGCTGGGTGACCTTGGGCTCATCACAGCTCTCTTCTGAGCTCTCACAGCCCCACCTATCTCATAGGGTGTGGGCAGAAGAACTGAAAGCTTTGTCAGCTACTTTGAGTCCCCTTAAATGGGTGAGAAAAGTGGGATAGAAAAGCCAATTCTCCTCCTCCTCCTCTTCTTCTTCTTCTTCCTCAAACCTACAATAGTCAAGTCACAGTCTAAACCTTGACTTTTAGGTCCATGCCTTTGAAAGCTATTTCCCTTCTGCAATCATCCATAGCCATGACTCTATTTGTAATTTTTAACTTGAAATTATAGGTATTTTTGTGATTACCATTCTTAAGTTGGAACAGATCGTTCCATTCTTCTAAGCTGCATGTCTAATTACTTAAACGGAATCCACTTGAAGCTCCACGGTCAACACTTCAGCATTTTAAAATGACAAAATCCCAGCTTTGGAAGAAATTTAGAACATTACTCAATTCTGCTGGTACCAGGGACTTGCATAAACAATATGGTCTTGGGACTAACATATGGCAATATTGATGATTTCTGGACACACAGCAAAACCTGAGTGTCTTCCAAGCTCTGCATTATATGTGGTAGCAAATTAATTTTCGGAAATGCTTGGAATTCACATCCTCAATTACATTTGTAATTGGCACATGATCAACTAAATGATGTGACAATTTATTGCATTAATTAATTGTAAAAAACATTAGAAAGAACATTCAATAACATTTTCATTTATAAGAAACATGAAGTAGCTGCCAGGAAACTAAAATGAGCAGGTGGTGGTGGTACTCTTTAAATGTTCACATGAAGACCTACACTCATGAGTCTAGCAGGATTCGCACCATGGCTCTTTTGTGTAGAAGAGGCAACCAACAGGCATTGCTTGCAATATAACCTGCTGAAGCTACTGTTTCTATACACCTATTCAAGCTGTAACAATCCTATCCACCTTTCCATTTGGTAACCACACTGAAGATGCATCCTTGGCTCCCTCCAGACTAGCTAGCTAAATCTGAAGTTAAAACAAAAAGCCCAATAAGCTCATTGCGCAGGAAAGACCTGGTTATCTATACTCAACATCAGCTGCCTAGTTTCATCTATTGGAGCACTGAGAGTTTGGGTGGCGTGCGCTGTCACATGGGTTGAGGCAGCCACTCAAGTTTTGAGCTGCACTTCCTGATCTCATCAATGCTTCTTGTCATCCTGCCTGCATTGGATTGATACTTTGACTTATCCACGTACCGTGCAGCAAGAGTTCTTCATCCCGCACTATAGTAAATGTGGAGTACCGGGTGTATAATGCAGTGCAACTACTGAAGATCGGTCGTCCTGTGTGACTGGATCACTGGGACTGTGCATTCCATGCACAGTGTAAAACAAGTTGTTACATGACTTTGTAACAACCATTTTAACTCTAGTCTGTTGAAGGATCAAATTGGATAGGGTGGAATTTTAGGGTTTCTTGATTACTCATGCCACATCTTGCTTATTACAACATACAGCTTGGATGGTTTCATAAAGGTCTTGGATAAATTCAGGCCATCCAACCTCTTCAGATTGTCTGGTCTTAAGTGTTTTGGGGGGTTGTTCCCTGAGATCTGGTCATATTTTATTGTTTTGCTTTGCTAGAAGTATATTAGACAGTATACTCCATCTCAGAATCGCTTATAGTGGTTGGTTAACATTCAGGTTTGCGCCCTGGCTTTAAAACCTCATTGGCTGTTGATACCTCTCCTCATCACATGTATCTTCACAAATCTTGCTTGGACTTTGCTCATCAGAATCTGAGTAACAAATCAAAAGTCTGGGGATTCACTCAGACTTTTGGATGTTCCAAGAGTGCTCAGGAGCCTGGCAGGTAAATGTTCTTACCATAGAATCATAGAGTTGGAAGGGACTTCTAGGGACATCAAGTCCAAAACCCTGCTCAATGCAGGATTTCCTAAACCACCCCAGAGAGATGTAGGTCCAGCCTCTGCTTGAACACCTTCAGTGAAGGAGAGCTCACTACCTCCTACTTTCTGCTCTCACCAGGCCTAAGGGTCACTTCAAGAACAGAACAATTCCAACTTTAGACCTGCCCTAAGCATAGGCTGTAATAAATGGTCCCAAGAACAGAATGTGCTCTTATTTGCTTCCATTGGGATGGCAGTGGTGGCAGGTGAAGGACAATGGCAAAATTCACAGGATGATGGAGGCAGATCAGGATTCCAGGAGGAAGAAGAAGAAATAACTTATCAGGGGAAAATATTGGCTACAGTGGTTCTCAACCTGTGGGCAGGACCCCTTTGGGTATCGATCTACTCTTTCACAGGGGTCATTATGAAGTACCAATGAAACTAATTTTATGGTTGGGGGTTAGGGTTAGGTTGGGGGTCATCACAACAGAGGAACTGTATTAAAGAGTTGTGGCATTAGGAAGGTTGAGAACCACTGGGCTATAGTATCACAGCTTGCCAGCGGTCCTCATTCAGTGGAATGGAACATCCCTGAAGCAGGGATGTTTTGCCACATTTTGAAATAAAGGAGACACACATATTTTAAAGACATATCCTACTTTCCCCATTAAAAAAATGGATTTTTTTTCCCCTATGGGAGATCATTTAAATATATGCCCTCTCATCCATTATGAAGCAGTATGGTCCTAAGACAACAATGAACCAGTTTCCAAAAAGGGACATCAGTCAGCAGGATGGTTTTTAGTCAAATGACATGACTGACTTTTAGCTGTATCACTGTGCCTGTGGGTGGCATTTTCATGTAAATCTTGAACAGCAGCATATAATTAACTTGAGGGACTCTGCTCGTGTAAGAGCAGCTAATGCCTGTTTTATTAGGCACTTAAAGAGCAGATGGGAGGAGAACTGAAGCAGCTCAGAAAAGTGTATAGAGAAGGAAAATTGTTCTGATTTGCAGCCTTGTTGAACATGTTCCATCCCCACACCCTTTAAGGAAATCCTCATAAAACAAGTTTTTTTAATGGTTTGCCTTCCTTATAAAACAAGTTTTTTTTTAATGTTTTCATTCATGTTTTTCATGCCAAATGTCTGGTAAAAATAAAGCTTCACTTCCATCTGTAATGGGTTTCTCTCCGTTACAAAAGAAAATAGTTTTCCATTTGTTTCACATAACAAATATGAGAGGGTGGAAAGAGAAACAGGTTTGTTGGCTGGAAAGCTGACGTAAACAACAGGAAGAAGAAAGGCCTGATATTCGGGCTATAACACAACACAAGATTGAATGTAGCATAAATTATTAATAGTGCACTGGACATATAGAGGTCAAGGGTAAAAAAAAAACCTATGACCTTCTAATGTTATTGAACTACAACTCCCATCAGCCCAGGCAGCACAGCATACGGATAGAGAATGCTCCAATATTTGCTGGAAAACCATATATTCTTTCCCCTCCCTGGCTGCTGAAAAAAAGAGTCTCAGGGTGCAATGAGACATGCGTAATGAGATGCCCTTTTCAGTTTTTAGGCATTTAATTAGTATTGTATCATATCAAATGTAAGAAAATTAGTATTTGTTCAAATAGATCCCCTTTGAATGTAATAGGATTCTGCATATCCCATAACATGTCCACTCTGGAAAGGTCGAATCTGTCCTAAATCCACTTTGAATCTGCTCTCAATCCATGTCAAATGCACTCTAAATCCATTGCAGATGTGACTGGCAGAGCCGCTTTCCTGCCTCCCCAGGTTCACGAATGTTGTTCACGAATAAATATGACTGTCAATTAGGGATATGCACAGATATTCAAAAATTTGAAAATCCGATTTGATTCCATTGAATATCAACATTCAAATTCAAATCAGATTATCAAAGATCTGTATTTACACATTTGAACGAATTTTGGATTTTTGAATAATTTGAATGAACAGATCCACATATATCACATGCGAATATAATGCGCATTTGCGCTTATAATGCGGGATGAAAACGGGACGAAAACAGGATGCATATGGGATGAAAATGGGATGTGCATAAATTGAAAAAATGGATATGAATGTTGCCGACACTCATATTTTCAAATTCAAATTGGATTTTCAAATGAACGGATTTGAATAATCCAGATTTGAATTGGATTTTTGAAAATCTGGATTTTTAACATTCGAATCAAATGGGATTTTCAAATATTCAATTCAACTTGACTTCGAATATAAAAAATGTATTTGTGCACACCCCTACTGTCAATGTACTAATGTTGTAACACTGGATTTGTATACGAATCTCCAAATTCATACAATATCAAATGTTGTGAATATTCACGGACATCACTACCTTTGGGTGAATTTGAGGCTGTAAGGATAGACCTAAATGCTTAATATTGTCTTGCCCATGGCAAAGCCTGGAAATGCTTAATATTGCCTTAGCCCATCCCAAAGCGTCTTCATACGTGCTGTAATAACATTGACAGCAACTCCTTTCCTTTAGTAGGAAATGTAGCCAATAAGTATGGGAGCAAATGCTGCAGTGAGTGACCAATCAGGTCAGAGAAAACTGAGCAGATTAGTAGCCAGTCACTGATGACCACTTGTAAAGGAATTGACAGACCTGGAAGTGAACAAACAGCTAAGTTCAGGAAAATGAGGTAAACTTATTGGTTTAACAGTTTGAATGCCCTTATTTTGTGTGCCTACAAAATGACACTTTCTTAAAGGGGCAACTCAAAAAGCCCTGTCTGATTGCACCCTCAAGAGCTGATGTTATGCCTAAGCCCTAGTTGAGGCCTAGTTCAGACAAGAGTCTCTTCAAGCAATGGAACCATTAAGCCATTTTAGACTTTAAGCAACAATTAGCATATTAAACTCAAGACAGAAATCCCGGCCTCGCAGTCTGCACACGAATGACAGCAGCAGCAAGCATTTTGAAACAGGAGCTCTTGGCTCCCTCTCTTCACAGCAAGGGGGCACAAGATCCACATTCTTCAGAGCCAAAGACCTTCAAAGCACTAAAGAGAGGGCATCTCATCATGCCAAATTAGTGCTATATGAGAGATATTTTCAGCAAAATGTCTGGGTGGAGCAGGCAAAGCATGTCGGTCTCACCACCATCATGGGTCTAAACAGCATCCACAGGGGCTTCTGAGGGCAGCAATCATCCATGTCACTTTGTGGGAAGGTCGCTGCAGAGAATGCTTGTCAGCCCACAAGTGCCCTTGTCAGAGCACTGTAAGCCCATGGGTACTTTGGGGCCCCTGGTCACACAAGTGTAAGAAAGGATGTCCTATTCATTAATTCAAACTGAGACCATACCAGTCCTGGTCACACCTACATTGTCCTCAGGCTGTCCTCGCTTTGGGCCACATTGGTCACACTTTTCTCCATGATCAACCTGAGCCACCTCCACAGAACTCTTGGCTCTCCATCCCTTTTGCTGCATCAAATCTATCCCCTTTCTTATTGGATGCCACGCTGTCACTCAGGAGAGGCGAGGGTGTGTGTTTGCAGTTCTTTTTTCAGCCTGCTCCCCCACCTCCATACCACCCCTTCCTTTTTTAATGTGCTTTTCTTCTCTGTGCAATTAATTCTAATAATAATAAACTTGTGGAAAAACGCCAGACAGAGGAATCAAACCCATAAACTGAGGAGAGAAGGGGAGATGTCTCACGAACCCCATCCATGCACATTGGCTGAAAGGAAAGACTGGACCCACCCACCACAGGCACAGTTCAGCCTCCTTTATCCCATCTCCCCACTCACAACTGAAGAAGCAAGGATGTCCTGGCATGCCAGGATGCGCTGAGTCCTGTAAAAACGAGGAGTCCGGTTAAAATGGTCTAATGGGGTTAGGTCAGCTTGGGAAATGAATTAAATAAAAATAATGTAACATGACTTGAAGATGATCTGAGGTCATCCTAAACTACTAGTGTGACCAGGGCCTGGATGTGAGCCTGTCAACGTTCCTGGAACTTCTTCTCAGTGTTTTCCACTGCATGTGTGGATGAAGCCTCTAACTTTCAGTTCTCAGGGAATGCATGTACCAAAATCAAATCATGAATCAGTCTGATACTCCATAGAAGAGTAATAAAATAAATGATTCTATGAGTATGTACATCAGGGTGGACATATGCTCTCTCTCGCTCTCTCTCTCTCTCTCTCTCACACACACACACACACACACTTGCACACAAACACACAAGTATTTATTTATTATTTATATTTCTATCCCGCCCTATACCCAAAGGTCTCTGGGTGGGTAAGAACTTTAAAACAACAGATCAAAAACAACATACATTAAAAGTCCTTTAAAATTTCAACAATATATTGGCCCATTTAGGCAAATCAGCCATCTTGGCAATAGTTTTAAAATTCATATCACAGAAACAGGCGTCCACGAAGACTCACAGTAGTAATTACAGAGGTAATTGCTCCTAAAGCATTTTTATCTGCACTGCTACAGTTAAATGCTTCTCACGGGAAGAGAGCAATTTTTTAAAAAGCCCTCAGCATCTGATAGTGAGAATTCATAAAATGGTTGCACAAGAGACATTAACCCACATAAAGCTCCTTAAACCTACTTTGCTGACCAAAGCAGCCCTGAGGCAAAGGGTCACAAGAACTTCTCTCCAAATGTTTGTTTTTAAAGAAAATCAGAAGGATGGGAAGCAAAATCAGTGGGTTAGTTCATTCTTGTGTGATGAGTGATTTAAAGAGAAATCTTTCCAAAGACAGAAGAACAGAACTGTGAGGGACTTTAATCACTAGAACAGACACAAGTCTTTGGTCACACTAGCAAGTCCAGCAGATCCAGCATTCCTACATGAAGCCAGTTGGGTAACCTTGGGCTAGTCACAGCTCTCACAGCCCCACCTACCTCACTGGTGGTCTGTAATGGGGAGAACAGAAAACTATGTCAGTTGCTTTGAATCCCCTTAAATGGGTGAGAAAAGCGGGGTAGAAAAGCCAATTTCTCCTCCTCCTTCTTCATTGGGTGGATGGTGAAAGCCATTAGTCTAGATGGCTTTCAGAAGGGGCTGTAAAAATTCATGGCAGACAGCTGCATTAGTGGGCTACTAGAATGAGTGTCTAGATATTCCCTTCAGGTTGGAAATCAGGCGGGATGCCTCTAAAGACCATATGCAGGGATCTGAGAGTGTTACCAACACTGCTCCAGGGTAAACTGTAAGCAAATGTGGAGAGTAAAATTTTGGATAATTTGGATTACTTTGAAGCCCAAAAGCACCAAATTTAAACTTCCCAAGGGAATCTGTAGTTGGACCGTTTACATAGGTCTTGTGATTAGAGTGCTAGACTGTGGTCACACTTAAGGTTTAATCCAGCTTCAGTCCACTTTAAGAATGAGAGAGTACATCAGCAAAGTGACAAGCTGTTTTCTTTCAGGTCCTTTCTGCACTGGGTCTTATTCCATATTATATCTCAGAATAGGGACCTGCTATCCCCATGTTAGTGCGTGCTATTGCAAGCCCTGGGACAGGTCTTCTGTACTCTGAACCAGCATGAAGATGGTAGGTCCCTGGTCTGAGATATAAACCAGAATAAGGCCCAGTGTAGAAAGGGCCTCAGTGTTAAATGACTAAAAAAAAAAAATCACCCTTGGGACAGATAATATGGAAAGAAAATTGCTGGTCACTTTGATGTGATATCTCATTCTTAAGGTGGACTGAAGCTGGATTAAACCTTAGGTATGACCACAGCCCCAGACTCTTATCTGGTGGTTGCCGGATTTGATTCCGCCCTCCTCCATTAAGCCAGCTGGGTGACCTTGGGCTAGTCACAGCTCTCTTTCTGAGCTGTCACAGCCCCACCCACCTCACAGGGTGTTCTGTTGTGGTGAGAAGAACAGCAAGCTTTGCCAGTCACTTTGACTCCCCTTAAATGAGTGAGAAAAGTGGAGTAGAAAAGCCAACTCTTCTTCTTCCTCCTTCTCCTCCTCTTCCCACCACCACCACCACCACATGGGGGATACCTGTGTAAAATGGGGCTCTTTAATGCATCCCAGTATGTTATAAGTTTAGGTGCGTCACAAACAGCAGAGAGGGCTTTCCAAAGGGAGAGCAAAAGCTGTTTTAAATGAGTTTAACATTTTCTAGACCAACAATTTTGTTGTTCTGTTCGGAGACAGAAAAGAACGGTTGGAAGAACTCAATCTTTCTTCAAACCTAATCATTAAAGCACTTGTGTTTAAAGTGCCAACCACCCCATACTTATCAATGCCCCTTTTCAAGTTTGCAGTTTTAGAAGCAGAGAAAATAGGAACTGAACGCCAAAGCCGTTGAAAAATACCAGGTTGGCAAAGCTGCTTCTTCGTATCTTCGGCGCGTGTGCGGAGGCACGGGGCGCGGGGTAGATCCGCGTCTCTCAGATGTGGAGAGTAAAATTTTGGATAATTTGGATTACTTTGAAGCCCAAAAGCACCAAATTTAAACTTCCCAAGGGAATCTGTAGTTGGACCGTTTACATAGGTCTTGTGATTAGAGTGCTAGACTGTGGTCACACTTAAGGTTTGATCCGGATCTACCGGGTATCCAGAGTTATTAAAACCGGTTCCCCTGGGAGCCGGTTTTAATAAATCCAGGTGCCGGAGATCTGATTTTATTTGGTCCTGTGGGGAAGCAGCCATAGTCTTTAAAGAAACTACCTCCCTTCTTTTCTGTTTGCTTTGTGCAGGGAAATAAGATACTTCAGCTGGAAGAGAATTCCTTTCTCAGCAGCTATTTACATTTCCTTAGCTGTCCAGGTTTTTTTTTTGGGGGGGGGGGAGGAATGAGATAGGGCTTCTCAAGGCAGGGACTAGAGTGGGAAAGAAGCTGGAGAAAATACAGAGGTAGGTGGACAAGCAAGCAAGGAGAGACAAACAGAGGCAATGGCTGCAGATTCTGGATTGAGACCCAGCACATGTTTTGCATTTGTGAAAAAGCAAAACCTACAGATATGAAAATCAAGAATAATAGGGAGACAATTGTATTCCACAGAATACAGTGAAGAAACCTGGAAAAGGTAATGCAAATGTTGCATGAGGATTTGCACTCAGGTGAATTGCCCCCTTCCAAACGTTGAGGGACTTGAATTTTGAATAGGAACATTTGATGATTTCCCCCCCCCCCCCAAGGGAATCAGTAAGCAACAATTCTAAAAAAGCTGCTGCTGTTTTTGAGGACTGGAGGAATGGGTCTAAGGGCTAGGGTTAAGTGATGTGGGTGATATCATAAATGCTGATGGAGATGCTGGATTTCTACCACATCAGCCATAATACAAACTAACAACAACAGAGGCTTGTTTATTTGTGTATGTATTTAAGAGCCTTTTTGCACATAGATGATCGGGATGGCCTTGGGTGACCTTGGCTAGTCACAGCCCTCTACTGAGCTCTCACAGCCCCACCTACCTCACAGGGTGTCCTGTTGTGGGGAGAGCAAAAACTTTTCTCAGGCACTTTGAGTCCCCTTTAGTGGGTGAGAGAAGTGGGGTAGAAAAGCCTTGACTTGATTTGGTCATATGTCATGGCTGGGGCTGAACTCTGCCTTGCCTTTCGCACTTCAAAAATTCAGCTTTAATACTCTTTATAAAACACCTCTACGTGTCAGCAAGCAGACCCCTCCACAACATTCACTCTCTCTACTTTGTTTATCTCTTAAACTTCCCCTCGCCAGCCAACTGTGGCACTCTGCAGGCTTTACTCTCACTTCTTAAAGTTACAGTATTCTTTTTAGCTCTTTTCACTATGGCTGCTTTCTCTAACAAACTCCAGCCGGACACATTTTAACAGGAACAATTAAACTTGCTTTTATTGTTACAGCTTCTTTTAGTTGACAGTCTTCAAACTTAGATTTATTCAGGTCACAGTACTTTGACTTGTTAAACAGTTCACTAAAATATCAGGACCCCTTCCTGATATTTTTACATCGGCTTTCCACATCGGCTAGTAACAGACCCGGTTCTTTTCCTACCCACACCCCCGTGAGCTTCTCTGACCAAGAACACAGAACAAAGAACCCTTATACCCATCTGCCTTGACTTTTTATAGAGTCTCACATGCCCACTTTGGACTCTCATTGGTCCAGCATCTGGACTAGCTTAACCCCCTCCCTTTGGGACCTCATAAGCCAAACCCCCTTAACTCACAACCCTTACTTACCCAAGGCTATAATTTCCCTTATCCTACATACCTTGCCCAGGGGGTTGCTACTTCATATGACTAATCAGTGAAGTTCAAAGTACTCTGCCAATTACCCTTTCGAAGTGTGGCTTCTTGCCCTTGAAGATATGCTACAGACCCCAGGGCATGCCAGCTTGCAAAAACCATACCTCTTGAGATCCTGCTGGGCATTCCTTTCACCTGTCAAAAGTCAAATACATGCAAGCATGACAGTCGCTCATTCCATTTGGTGAACAGAAGATCTGTGCAGAAAACTGAGCTTGGGTACTGATGTTACTTATGTGGATAATCAGGTGGAGACAGATTGCAGCGATTCCTGCAATTTTTAAACAGCCTTTAAGAAGTGTGAAGTGATTGCAAGGAATCTCCAAAGCACAAATGCTTCAGTTCTTACAGATTTCTCATTAAAGCACTACCTCATCCATGGAACACAGGAAGAAGATCAGGGCTGAAACCATTCTGATAGCAGCAGACTGCATAAATTAGCCCTAGATCCAAAAAGAAAATGTTAATGCATGTTCTGGCTTCCGTTTAAATAGGCAACATCCTTAATACCTTGAAATACCTGAGGTTATAAATAACAGATCTGAGCTTCAAGACAGTTCTGATCCATATTATCTCAGGATAAACAGGATAAACCATAGGTGTTTTTAGAGAATGGAGGTTAGTACAAGAAAAATAATCTTCTTTTAGTTTTCCTTTAGTTATGAAAAATGAGAACTTTCCTGTCGAACAGAGAGGCTCAGTTTGAAAGTATCTAAAACAATAGACAAAGTATTTAAAACAATCAAAAAATGCTGCAAATTATGTCTGGCTCTGTGAGTCTTAAATTGTTTATATTTTTATACGACCACTGAGAACTCAGAAGAGAGCTATGACTAGCCCAAGGTCACCCAGCTGGCTTCCTGGGAGAGGGCGGAATCAAACCCAGTATTCCCAGATAAAAGTCGGGCTCCTTAACTGGTAGACCAAACTGGCTCCTGAAGGGTGAGATATAAACACTCAAATAAAATAAATAAATGAAATAAATAACATTATAACTGGACAAATTCTACACTGCGAGGGCCTTAGGAGATACTGGATGAGTCCCAGGGTGTTTTTCCACTGTCACTAAAAGTACCCATTAAGTACCCATTAATGGGTATGAAATGGCATTTTTGTACCCATTAATGGGTATGAAATGGCATTTTTGTACCCATTAATGGGTAGTTAATGGGTACTTTTAGTGACAGTGGAAAAACACCCCCACTCTATCCAACAGCACTTCAGATTCCAACGCAATCTCCCTCCCATGTGCTAACCAGGCTTAATTCTGCTTAACCTCCTAAATCAGGAGGTTAGCAATCAGATGAATTCTGGCCCCCTCCCTTACTGTCTTCCCTTTTCCTACACGCATAGTTCCATTTTCCCTCCATAGGGATCCACGCTCACCCTTCAGTTTCAGAAACAGAAGCACTGATTACTCTTTTTTGCTACTCTAATGGTATCATCATTTGCATAATCAGTGCATCCTGGGAGTGGGGGTGGAGGGGGCAGCAGTAATGATAGATCTGAAGCCGTCTCCAGAGATTTCACAAATCACCGGCTCAGTGCAACGTCAGCTAAGAAAGGCCTCATGATAAGACCCTCTGTGGTCTCGTTACTGTGTCTCCTTTCAGCATTAGCGTTTATACAGTATGATTAATTTGGATCCTAATTTATTGCTGCTCACGCTCATTATCTGACAATGACTGACTAGCTCTGAAATGCTCAATTTATTAAGGAAGCCTAGTGAGAGAAAAAAAGATAATAGGGGCATGCTTCCCAACTGCTAGAATTACACAAACTTTGAGCTACCATATACACCAGGTCCCTGCAGAGTGCAGCATGATGGAGACAGAGTGTCACTGAACTCACACTTTTAAGGCCACCATTTATTTTGATGCCAAAAAGCATGGCACGTATTAGGCTGCATTAATTTCCATTTGACTTCAAACACCCAGGATTGCCCATTCAAGTCTGAGCATATTCTTCCTTTTTGGGTCATTCTTTTCTCTCCCTTTCCTATTTTCCTTTCCAGACAAAATTTAGATCAATAAACTCTTTGCTGGTGCCTCCTCTGCACCATCTCTTCACCCTAGCCTTCTTCTCATATGCCACTTGCCCACCGAGGGAGAGGGGCTTGCAATAGAATGCTGCAGAGAACAAAGTTCCTGTTCCATCTTTGTTTTCAAGAGGTTCCATTCAGTTCCCGTCCCATCTTCCATATTGTTCCCTCTCTCAGGCCGCATTCCCATTACAAGCTTAATATGGTTTCCCTAAACCAAAATAATAGAACCGGATGCAAACGCGAATTTGCCTGATCCCATTACTTTCAACTTAATCACATTCAATCCAGATTCTGAGGATCGCACATGGCGTACGTTGACTCAAGGGGGGGACTCAAGTGGCTACTTTCTAAAAGCTGCTTTTCAGGACTGCCTTGCCCTATTCCTCCTGGCATGAATGCACCACCCATAACGAACCCTTTCACAGAGCCTAGCTGGGTGGCTGACGTTGCCTGGATGGAGGAAAAATGGCACCGGGCAGCCAGTGGTTCTTTCCCCTCCTCTCCCCATTGCCTAGGGCACACAGCAGCAGCGGCAACTCAAGCCCCCTTTGCCCGCTCACTGCCACAGCCTTAAAAACATTCACACATCTCCCAGAACCTGTAGCTGCTTTCCTTTCTTTTCCCTTTCTAAAGGTCAGAACTTTCAGAATTGCAAAAAATTGCAACATTGTTATCAGGTGTGAAGTGGGTAAATTGCTACATTGTAGCGGCTGCTGTAAGGGGTGGATTTTTACAGCAAAATCACTATCTTTGGAAGCAAGCTATTGGGGGAGGGAAACCCTAAACATGCATTCTCATCCCACTAAAATGGTACAGTTCCCACAGTAAGAAATGTAAAACGTTTCAAATGCACAAACCAGAGTGAGACCTGTTGAAATGAGTGTTGACATTTACAACGCTTTGGGGTGATTTAACACGCGGAAAGTGTGTTAAGCCAACCTTACATGGGGACTGCGAGGACTGAATCGTTTCAAAACCGTTTTAAGCTTGTAATGGGAATTCACGATCAACCTTGTTAACACCATCAAAAGTTTTCAGTTTTGAGGATCTGACTAGTGGATAGTGGATAGGGAGCCAGACTCTTATCTGGGAATACTGGGTTCTATTCTGCCCTCCCCCATGAATCCAGCTGGGTGATCTTTGGCTAGTCACAGCTCTCTTCTGAGCTCTCACAGCCCCACCTACCTCACAGGGTCTTCTGTTGTGGGGAGAAGAATAGAAGCTTTGTCAGCTGCTTTGAGTCCCCTTAAATGGGTGAGAAAAGCGGGGTAGAAAAACCAACTCTTCTTGGGATGTACACAAATATTTGTAACATTCATTATTCGTACGAATTCATATGAATTTGGACATGTGTACATGAATTGAATGTTACGCCATTCATACATTAACATTTGTACAAATATGAATATTTCGGAGCATTCATACAAATAGTCCAATCATTCGTTAAACTGGGGATATCTATAGGATATGTATTGGATACACATCCGATATGTATGCGTTCTTAAAGGATATGTATCCAATATGTATCTGATATGTACACATTTGTGTGGGTTATGTATCGGATATGTACGCATTCATGTCTGATATGTATCGGATATGAATTCATTCATATGGGATATAGGCACAAATACATGCGTATTGAATAGAATCCTACCACATTCCAAGGGGATCTATTTGAATGAATACAAATTTTGCCCACCAGCCCAAGTTTGTTTGTGGTTCTGCCAGTCTGGGGTTCCACCCATGGGGACCTTCCCCAGGCAGATTTTCCCATGGTCTGGCAGCAGTATGGGCGCTTGCCAGGCACATAAAGGATGCAGCAATTGTGTACCTATTAGGTTCTTAATGGGGTCTTCTCTGCACATGCAAAAAGGGCCTTAGTCCTCTTTCTTTAGTCCTTGTCGTATAGCCATTGGGTCTTTCTGGCCCTCTTGTGCAGCTGCTGATACTTAGATATTCACAGTCTGGCACTGGAAAGAAAAGAGAGCCATTTCTCTAGATTTTAAATAATAGTGCACTCTGATTGGGAAAGTTTTGCAGATTACATTTAAAACATGAATCAAAGGAATAGTATTTTTAGTGCCTCATTTGGGGATATTCTTCCTTTCCATTCAATCAGGCAAATTAAAGACAATGATTTGTGCTAAGGCAGTGGGCTCATTCAGTCAGATGAAAGCTTAACATGTTTTACAGACTGGAAGTGTCTATTTATGGTTGGGTTGCCAAGCTTTTTTGATCTCAAGGGCAACATTGGGAAACTGAGAAATTGCTGGGGGCATCCCAAATCCTATACTGTAATTACACCACAGCCACACGCTCAAGTCACTGCAAACGTCCCCATTAATGCCTTGGAAAAAAACGTTTTATCATTTAAAAGCAAGTCCCCTGAAGAATTAACCCATATTCTCCAGTCGCAGCCTCCAAGAAGTTCATGATATCCATCTCTTGACTCTCTCTTGGACCTTCATCTTCGTAGCCTGAAAAAGGAATTCTTACCTCCCCAAAGCACGTTTCGCTGTTTTTGTGATGGATCTATTTAAACTCCTATTCATGGCTGCAGGAAAGGAATCATCCATAAACATAATGGCAATGCAGAACTTACATTAATTGGTTTTGTGTTCTTGTTTCACATGTCTTCATTTTCCTTCACACAGTTACCATGATATGCAGGGAAGAGACATAGTTGTAGCTACTGACCTGCTCCCCTCATTACCACCTCCTCTACTGGTCCCTTCCTTGTTCCACGTGCCTTGGGAACTGGGCCCTTTCTGCACTTGGCCCTATTCTGGAATATATCTTGGGATAGGGGTCTGTTGTCCACATACAAATGCAGGCTATGGTAGGCCTCACTTGGCGCTTGCCATAGCCTGAATGATCATGCGGACAGCAGGGCCCTGTTCTGGGAAATAATCCAGAGTAGGTCTAAGTGCAGAAAGGCCCCAAATCTGGAGATGGAAGGCCGAAGGATATGTTGACTGCACCTTTATTACATGACCAGAAACAGGGATTTCAACAGGTGTTGTCAACCTGATTATATCCATCTGTGCTGGGATTCTTTCCTCTGTAAGAATACAGGAGCCTTGTCCTTCTTTCCATCTGACCACTCTCTGACTGAGGAAATTCATGAGGAGGTCTGTGTTTCATTGAAAATGCTGGTGGGGTCTCAATCACAGAGGAAACCTTGTTCAGATCTACGCAAAGACAGTGGGGGGGCATGGAAAGATGGATGGCACGATGGGAATGTAGTTTGTAAGGGATGAGGAAGAAGATGACAGCATAAATTACCCCTTCTTTTTATTCACGCAGTTTACTTGCATAGAGAACGTCTGAATTTTAGTTCTGTAAACTATACAATATTGGAAGAAAATTCAGGGATTTCAGAACTAAGTATTCTGCTTCATTTTATATTGTATCTGCCTTTCTTCTGAGGAAGTGTGCCTTCTATTTTATCCTCACAACATCCCTGTGAGCTTGATTAGATCAAGATGCATTGTGTTTCCTGAGGTCACCCAGGGATCTCGCGTGGCTGAGTGAGCGCATGGACCAAGGGTCTCCTAGGTGCTAAGGTTGCTTCTGGGTAAGTGCAAACTATTTTGCCCAAACAGCCTTGAAAATGCAGCGGAAAGAAATCCTGCAGTGAATGCTGACATAAATCTAGCAGGTTTTGGGGGAGTATCGGGCTTTAATCCACTTTGGTCTAGTGCGGTGATGGCCAACCTATGACACACGTGTCACAGGTGACACGCCAAGCCCCTTTAGGTGACACACCTGGTCACCCTGGCACCTGGGCATGTAGTGCTTGCTTGTTCTTGAAGTGTACAAAATACCAACTTTCAATTGAAGTTTTAGCAAATGTAAAGAATTATTCATTTTTGCTTTTAATAAAATACATATATCAAAAATATAACTTTCTTACTAGAGCTACAAATATCACAAAATTATGGATATTTCTGGAAGTGACACAGCACCTGAGTTAAGCTAGGTTTTCTTGTGAATTTTGACACACCAAGCTCAAAAGGTTAGCCATCACTGGTCTAGTGGTTAGGAGCCAGACTCTTCTCTGGGAGTACCGGATTGGATTCTGCAATTCCCCACAAAGCCAGCTGGGTGACCTTGGGCTAGTCACAGCTCTTTTCTGTGCTCTCACAACACCACCTACCTCACAGGGTGTTCTGTTGTGGGGAGAAGAACAGAAAGCTTTGTCAGCCGCTGTGGGTGCTTCCACATTTGCTACTGAAAAGCAGATCTAAAAAGATATGCTTTTCAGTGAACCATCCTCCCCCAGACCCGTCACAAATAGTGATGGATCTGAGGGTTCCCCGCGCATCCGCACGGATTCTGGGGGATGGATGGAGCGGGTGCTGTGCAGACACATCAGCCCCCATTCCAAACGTCCTCTGGCTCGTGCGCCGGCAACACCGCCTGGGAGAAGAGAGATGTTTTCAATAATTGTAACTGAAGGCACGTCACAAATACTAGACGGAAAAGTAGTCCAAAAGGTAGGTGCTTCTACAGAAAAGATTCAACTACAGGTTTTCATGAGGTAACTTTGTGTTTTGATACTTGCATAACTCTCTATAAGTTCTCCTGAAATCACTTTCTTTTTCTGGAGTTGGTGAGAAGTTCTAATTGCTAATTTTGTAGTAGTGTTCTTTGTGGCCTGGTTTTTAGCTTTTAAAAAAGAAAGAGTGAGAGGAAATCAATAATTAAAGACTTTTCCATGTGCATGAAGAGCAACTGGCACTGAAGCAATTTAAAGAAGCTACTCAAGAAGCAAATGAAATTATTCATTATTAGTCTTTCAGCCTAGAAAACAGGAAGTAATGGAATGTTCAGTTTAAAGACACAAGATCCATACGTATCCATAATAGACGGAGAAGACAAACCAGACAAGTTGGTTTTACAAACTAACTAAAAAAAGAAGAGTGGGCTATTTAGTTTTGGCTTAACTTGTAATGTTTTGTTTGACGTGCAATTTTTATAATGTATTTTTATTGTAATGTTTTGATTATTACTTTGCATTGCATATTTTCTTTTTGTTGCAAACCGCCTTGGGCAAATTTTCTTTTGGAAAGGTGGTATACAAATAAAATGGAAAAATGAAAATGAAAACTTAGAGTTTGTGTGCAAAGTACATTATTTCTCATAATAACCATTGGTCACCTGTCACCATGACTACATGTCTATGGGGGTACGCCATGGCCAGAATACTCCGAGGCGAATCTGAGTTCGCCTTGGAGGGTCCCCATGAGCAGCCCTTAATCTGGGCTACATGTGCCACAAAAGCCAAAAACCTGGAGCAAAAAAAAAAAAAAAAAAAACGCTTTCTAACTATTCTCACCTTGAATTAGGAGGCAAGAACGGGTTATTCTGGGGGCATGGGGACGCTTCTGGGTTATTGCCAATCGCAGCATTAGTGGGTGGGGTTTCCCTGTCCCCACAGTGTGTGCTGCAATCACAACTGTCCCCCTTTGCGCATTTTGTAAAGTCCTTTGTATTGTTTACAATTGGTAAAACTTGAAACAAGAACATCAGCCTTGGAAGTATATTCATTTTTATCACTGATATTCTTCCCATCAATGACAGCTGTAAATTAGACTTTCTCAAAAGGTCTTGTTTCACCTCCACCCATATTTTCAAATAGTTATTCTTGTACAAGGCAATATTTTGCTTAGTTAAAAATATTCCTAGGTACTTAAATCTTCTTTTCCATTGCAAATCCCGATTTCTGTCAGAATAATTCTTGATCTTGTTTAGACATATTTTTTACTAACACTTTAGTTTTTGTTTCATTTACCTTCAGGCCTGCATATTTTCCATAGTCAGCTATAACTTTTTTAAGTTCTTCAACTGAGTTATTTGGATCTGTTAAGATAATTGCCAGGTCATCTGCGAATGCTCTTACTTTATATTCTTCTCTTTTAATTTTAATTTTAATCTTTTAATAACTGTTTTAATTTTTTCTCATTGTTCTATTCAGAACCTCTAATGTCAATATAAATAACAATGGCGACAAAGGGCACCCTTGTCTTGTTCCCTTTTGGATATCAAAGTTTTCTGAGAGTTCTCCATTAATCAGTATCTGTGCTTGTTGCCTTGTATATATTGCCTTGATACCTCTTTGAAATTTATCACCCTTTGCCTCATCGCGTGATCGGGCAGGCATGCCTATTCCCTTCTGCACCTCCCAAAGCCACACACTGCATAACAGGGGGGCATAATAGGAAGAGAAAGCTGCTCATTGATTGAAGCCGCAGCTGTGTTTTAGTTATTTTATCGGAGCTCTGCTTGTGCGCTTGACAGCTCCTATACCTCCATCTGACAGCTGATCAGCTGAGTGCAGGGAAACTGTCAGGCTCCCGTTGCAGGGGTTTACCACAGTTTTCATGGGGACAGGAGGGTTCAGCTTGAACCCGTGCTGTCCTCAATTACCATGGGAACTTCTTAATGCGAACTACGATTTGCATTAAGGCTGCCCCAAATCCAGTCTGAAGTAATGGCAGCCCATGGGGATGCACCCTATCTTAATGAAACTCTAAACAGTTGCAAATGTTATCTACCATGCCAGAACTCAAAAGTCTCTGCTGAGGCCTAGAAATCTCTTTCTCATGCTATAATTTTTCTTTCTATAAACTTTACAGGACTGAAGGCACTATCTAGGAAATCCTGCACTGAGCAGGGGGTTGAACTTGATGGCCCTAGGGGTCCCTTCCAACTCTATGATTCTGTGTCTCTATGACTTGTTTTGAATTATATGTTTATATCACTCTGCCATGTGCATAGGAAGGGGGAGCAGACTGTTCTCTGGTAAACAGCTAGAATCTTGGAAACAGGAGCCCATGAACAGATCTCAAGACTGTTTTATTTTATTTTTATCAGCTCAACAGACTGGCAAATATGTCACAGTAATACTCCAACAGCTGGCCAAGCACCTGGGATCAAAGTTCATTGAGTATTCCATCCCATCCTTCGGCCACTGCTATTTTATTTGCTGCCGATGACCACAAACTTTCAAGGACAAAAGAAAGTTCATTGGTGGGTTGCTGAAATTCTTGTTCCTGAGGCAGAGTTTGAATGGCAAGAAGCCTGCTTCTGATGATAAGGAACGTGAGCCGTCACTTTGCTTTTTTTCTTGCTAAAAGTGTACCTTGGAGGAAAATTAGGAAGAAAAGAAAGATTGTTCACTACTGCTGAAACCTTGAGAGACTCTGTGCGTGCAGACCTTTGGGAATAGGGTGGGATAAAAATGCAATAAATAAATAAGTGCCAATATAAAATAAAACCAGATCCAGCTACAGATATTACAGGCATAAAAGTAATTAAAAAATGTGTGTGGTTGGGTAATGTATTCTAGGGCGGTGGTTTTCAGGGAATTAAAATACTCTCTAGCTGGAAGAACAGGAACATAAAGTTATAGAAAGATATTGAATTAATAGGACTGGAAGAGAAGGGTATTCTAAAGTCATCAGTACCTTGAGGTTAGATTTTTTTAAAAAATTCAGTCATAAAAAGAAGCCAGAGTGAAGTGAACTGAATGTAAATTCTAATGTGTTTCCTGTTCTCAGTCGGTTTCATTCTGTTCTTGGAACCTTGGAAGATTTCCTTTTATTTAAATATATATGGTTTAAGATCACTTGGCATTCTGCCAATTCCTATTTTTTTGTTGTTGTTAATTCCACTTTTAAAAAGCCGTGAGCATTCCTCCTCCCCATGCCCTGGGAGTGTGGTGATGGTAGCCAAAAGGGCAGACATCCGGGTGGGGAGGTGAGCAGCCAGGGGGGCGAGTGAGGCAGCGACGGTGGTGCAGCAAGGCAGTGAGGCTGTGGCGGTGGAGCCCAAAAGGGCAGCCAGACAGACAAGCGAGGCAGCGGCAATGGCCAAAAGAGTGGGCAGCTGGGCAGGCAGGTGGGTGAGCAGCTGGACGGGCAAGAAAGGCGCTGGCAGTGGACAAAAGGGTGGGCAGCTGGGCAGGTGGGTGGGCAAGCAGCCAAGGCCTCTTCTCTCGGTGCCAGTGGGAAGGAGAGCTCGTGCAGGATGGAACAAACTGCTACAGACTTTGAGTGGGCTTATGTTTAGACTCTCCTCTTAGAGGTGAGAGGGAAAGGCCTAAGGAAAGGGGCTGTTTGCTGTTAGGCTTTCGCACGGAGCCTAATAGGCGCTGTTTGCTTATGTAGGAGCCATTGACTGAGGAGGAGGGGGCTTAACAAAGCAACATTTTTCTTTTCAAGCAATCTAAAGATTTTAAAGCTCATCTTCAACCTTGCTTCTTTACTTTATTTTGTTCTGTAACAATAAACTTCAAGTGTTTTGCTTTACAAGGGAGTCAGTCTACTGCTTTAAGGGAGGCTTTACATTGGGCATATAAAGCAGGACTCCAGTGAAGGAACTTTAAAACAAAGCCCTTAGGGAACTGGAAGTTCACTGGGGCGCTTGGCAGCTTGCTTCCAACTCGTGTTACTCTGCGGAGGACGAGGAAGGGAGGGGTTGGCTGAGTCACCACATGCTGACAAAGAATTTTCAAAAGGTTTTCAACGTGCAATAAAACCCCAGTGGGAACCCGGCCTCTGTTACTCTCCCTACCATCATTTTGCCTTTTCTTTTTCCAGTGAAAACCAAATGCAAACACAGCGGTAAAATTGTTACAAATCCCCAAACCCACTGCCCACCTTTCAGCATCTATGGGAAGTTGTGACTATTCAAATGCAGTTGAGCTTGTAAATAGCCAGTCACAATGTGATTTATGAGACTGCACATTCTCCACCATCTTGTGTCTATTATTCTACAAATGTCTGCTTCCTCAAATGTTATCAAATAGCCTTCAGCAAATGCAGAGTATTTAATGAATTAAGAAACAAGCAATGGGAAAGGTACCATATACTTCCCCACAACAATAATAATATTAAAAATGATATATTTGAGAATGATATGCCCAGATTACCAAAAGATCAACCATCCTAGGTGCCGTGGCAGGATCATTTCCCATTATTTCCCCTAGACATGATGAAAGCTTACTTTTCTTTGCTACTGCCACTGGATAAAATTAAACGCAGTCCATTTGATCTCACAAGATGCTTTTCCTTTGCATTCTCTATCTGTGGTATAAAAAGTCTTGTTTGGTTTTTAAAATGAAGCACAGGATAACGTAGAGAAAAATAATTGCAAGAACTTGGAAAAGCTGCATAATGAAAGAAGCTTTTAAAGACAATCTTGAGTCTGTCTATCTATCTATCTATCTATCTATCTATCTATCTATCTATCTATCTATCTATCTATCTATCTATCTATCTATCTATATCATCGATGTAGAGATAGAGATATAATAGTTAACAAAAGTCTTCTATTCCCAGTCCTAAATAAAATACAATCCCCACTTCATTTCAACTTCTTCTGAGATCCTAGAATGCTGTTAAAAATCATTTGCTTCCCATCACTTTAAATTAGCACACACAGACAAACTCACAAATTACTGAGACCTAGAATGACATGAGAAGCTTGAAAGACTACTTCAAATTACCCCTTTTTGCATCTTATTGCATCCAAGTTTTTGTCCAAAGAGAAGAAATCAAATCAGCAAAGTGATGCAGTACTTTTGCATAATTCACCCTGAAAGCTGCTTTTTGTGAAATGTCGATAAAGTAATTCCTGTCAGAATACATCTTTAACTGCAAAAGTAACTGCCATTTTGATTTCTTACTCAAGGGTATTTTGGGAGGCTGGACCCTGGTTGTTCCTGTGAATAGAGAAGAAGGCATTCCTTTTGTGGGTGTCTGATCCATACAGCTGATATATAGCAGTGTAAAAGTACAGCTTCACATACCTACAATGCCATACTCTGTATTTTCTAGGTATGTGCTGAACTGGTCTAGTTATTTTGCAGTCCAAAGCGAATAAGGGGTGATCGAATATTCATCACTGAGGGTGTGGTCAAACCTAAGGTTTAATGCAGCTTCAGTCCATTTTCAAAGTGAGAAAATACATCAGCAAATTGACAAACTGTTTTCTTTCAGGGTTAAATAACTCAGAAAATTCAACTTTGGGATAGATAATGTGGAAAGAAAATTACTGGTCACTTTGCTGAGGTGTACTCTTGCTCTGAAAGTGGACTGAAGCTGCATTAAACCTTAGGTGTGACCACAGCATGAGCTGAACAAGCCCAATATTCACATGATGTGTTCCCATGTTGCTTTTTGCAATTGGAAGATGTGAGTTCCAGTGAACACTATCTATCTATCTATCTATCTATCTATCTATCTATCTATCTATCTATCTATCTATCTATCTATCTATCTATCTATCTATCTATCTATCTATCTATCTATCTATCTATCTATCTATCTATCTATCTATCTATCTATCTATCCCACCCTGCACCTAGAGGTCTCCGGGCGGGTAACAACATCTAAAATCAAACATCATTTAACATCATTAAAACATTAAAACAATAACAACATCTGCCAGTGGGAAGAGAAAAGTATCTTCCCAAAGGCTGTTGGTTATTTTGGTTTCTTTATGTTTTGGTGTAAAGGAAACTGGTGTACCATTGATTGCTTTGGGAACCAAGAGGAAGCGAGGAGCTCAAGGGACGGAATAAGAGTTTATAAAACACAGAGCCTATTACTTCAGTACAACTCCTGTTGAAATTTTTGAAGACAAGAGCTGCCTTGAAGTTTGTGCGTTCTCAACCTCAAAGGGGGCGATTGCTGGCTGGATTCTTTGCTTTCGTCTAAGATTTTCTCTGTGATTTCTCCTTGATCTGTACCAGCTGCTTTCTCTAATCACTGTTTTTCTACATTTATCCTCTCCCTCCCTTCCCTCCCTATTTTTGGTTTAGTGATTTGGTTTAGTAGGAGAATTTGGTCAAGTGGTTCTTCCGTCTTTCCTGGTGTTCTCCCGGGCTTGCTTCTGTTATCTATTTATTCTGTGTGCTACTATACTTTGTTTGGTTCAGGAATAAAGTTTGGGAAGGTAAGATAGTAGCGAGATGGCTTAGTAATTTATTTACTTTTGAGTTTGTTTGCACCTGGGGAGTGGGGGAGAGAACATTAGTCCAGAAAGGGGCTTTTTCTGTGGTGTTCCTGGTGGTCTTGTAGCAGCAAGGCCGCTGCATAATTTATTTTCTTTTGAGTTTGTGTGCCTGGGAGGGAATGGGGGAGGGAGCCTGCTGACCCAGAAAAGGGCTTTTTCTTTGATGTTTTAAAGTGTTTTATGTGCCAGGAGATCTTATAGCAGTGAGGTAGTGGTGCAATTTGTTTACTCTTGAGAAGGGATGTGCACAAATGGTTTTTTTGTATTTGATTTGTTTCAAATGCAAGAAAATTCATATTCATTCAAATAGATTCCCTACGAATGTGGTGGGATTCTATTCAATACGAATGTTCAGTCCCACACGAGTCCCATACTAATGCATACGAATAGCATATGGATCCTATATATGAATGCATACGAATAGCAAACGAATCCCATATACGAATCCCTTACGGAGCTTCACACAAATGTATCAAAACATTTTATTCGAATTTGAATGTCCAAATGTGGCCAAATTTTGAATGTTACGAATATTCGTGCACATCCCCACCCTTGAGTTTGTTTGTGCATATGTTCTCAGCAAATTGTGAACTAACCAAATCATTTCAGCGCATCTCTATTGAAGACCTCACCTGTACACGCTGTCCTCATCGACTCAAGGTATGCGTTAACCACCGCTTCAGTACATCTCCTAAGAATTCTTGTCAGCGGATAGTTCCGCAGTTTTATTACATTTGCCTGGAAAGGTAGGCTGCAACCTGGACAAAGGTGTTCTACTGACACTTTCCTCTGCTTGTTAAGAGTATGTCACATTGGGTTGTTCCTTTTCCAGGCAGTGATTGAAAATCTGCAAGATTTCATTTAGGATTTGGAGTCCCTTGGAATCCATGCATACATAATATCATTATAAAAGTAAAGATTGCTCATCGAAATATTAGTGGTAGAGTTTTCTGAGGGCAGCAGTTGCTGGAGACAACAGTTACTGGGGTGCCGGCTTACCTGGTGTGGTCTAAGGGAAGCCCTGGGTGCACCAGCATGTGGAATTATGCTTGGTGGTCCAGTATACCAGCCAGTGCAGAAT
This sequence comes from Aspidoscelis tigris stejnegeri, assembly GCA_023333525.1. NCBI lineage: Eukaryota > Metazoa > Chordata > Lepidosauria > Squamata > Teiidae > Aspidoscelis > Aspidoscelis tigris. The sequence continues at coordinate 75,345,987 of JALMGA010000005.1, read as the reverse complement.
GACCCTCAGTAAATGTAGGACCAAGTGGGATAGCCCTTGAGGTGTCACCTTGGTGGTGGTGGCCCTTGGCTGATGGATAACATGAAGCTGTCCTCTACCAAATTTGGCCTTGTCTTCTGTGAGTTGGAGGAGACCTCAGCCTATATTCCTTATTTATTGTCCATTTGGCTGCAATAATTTAATAGCCTAGGCAATGAAAGTAGACTGTGTGGTGTGCTCCTGCTTCCCTCACAGATCCAAACTGCCTATACAGCAGCTGGGTGTGCAGATGACTGGCTGAGTCTCTGGAAATATCCAAAACTAAGTTTGGATTTCACAGTGGTTCAACATCCAATAGTGTGTCCTCTACCAGACGCCCCAAGGCAAGCACCAGAATCTCACGGATGTAGACAGCCGGTGAATATTCTCCTGATTTCACACCTCACACCTCACACTGCCATGCCCGTGTACAAAGATGCTCCTAGGTGCCCAGAACATTGTTAACTTGTTTTCCAAGATATTTTTTAAATTTTCTCTTTAAATCCTTGTGGACCGATGGATGCCTACAATAACATGATATAAATTGAAACACTTGCACAATGTAATTTGGCCTGTTTCTCTGCTCCCAACAGTAAATTCCTTATGAACTTAGGGAAAGATTGGACAACAATATAAATTAGTTTTTTAGATGCAGAGGTGGACATTTTCGAGTGCACTGAAGGACATCCAAAAATCTGATGAGGGTGGAAGAAGCTGTTGCTTACATGAATGTATAAATACTCTTATTGGATTACTATAACTGGAATGAATGTGGGGGATGCCAGACAAAGGAAGTGTGTAGATGTCACACTTTCCTGAGCACCTGGTCCAGAATGCTTTGCGGAGAAAGAAGAAGAGGAGGCAGGTAGTGGAGTTAGTGAATGGCCCTGGGTCTGCTCACACTGACCAGTGGGACATGGATTGAAATATTCCTGGGACAGCCCGCATACATTCCATACTGCCTCTCTGTCCTGGAGCATCTGCAAGTGTACTGGAACTGCTCCAATCCTCTGTAACTGTGGCCCTGTCCCCATGCAATTGAAAGTCTGCTGGAACTCTTCTTTTGCCTCTGAGCGGCCCCATTCCAGACTTTACAAGGCGCTTAGGGAGCTTAGGAAAGTGAGACACCCACGATAAAATACGTGCACTTTAAAGAAGAGTTCCAGCGCTCTTTCGGCGATTCGTGGGTTTTGCTCGCTATATCTGCCTTGAGGACGCTCCGTGGCAAAAGGGGCGGGGATTGCTTGCCTGCACACACAGCCAAAAAGCATTCACACATCTGAGAAATGCAGCAGGTTCGCTTCCTTTCCTTTGTAAAAAGAGCCAGAATTGCTCAGAATTGCAACATTGTTATCAGTGATCTGTGAAAGCCTTAAAAGAGAATGAGGGAAGGATCGCGCTGCCGATGGCTGCAGCCGCTGACTTTGCCGGGGCAGAAAGCCTTTTCTAACAGAGAACTGAGTGAAAGTAAGTGCTGAAAGTGAATGAATGAGTGATCATCTGCCTTTGCTAGGGGCGGGAAGCCGTTTCAGGAGATGGAGATCTGGCTATTTTTCCTTTTAACAAGAGAGGGGGTGGGGGGAAAAAGATGCCCGGAAAGAGAAGACGGCTACCATGGGGACGGAAAGTCCGTTTAGATCGCGGCTACCATGGGGACGCTTATTCCGGAAGTGGAGGGGACTTTTAAAGTCAGCTATAACAGAGTGACGGCAGAGGAAGCCGAGAGGGGCTAATAAGTCTTTTGGGGACAGGGCCTGTGGAGAAGTAAAATTGTCTCCACAACTTGACCTGGAGTGGTTGATGGTCAGCAGCATTCGCATTCACATCTTGGAGCAAAACTGCAAGGAGGCAGGACAGCACAGCTGAAGCTCCACAATTCTGCACCATATTGCAATCGCCATAGCAATGACCAGGTGCATGGCTAAAGGTATTGCAGCCATTGCCATGGCAATTTGGATGGTACAGGACAGACCATCCACACCATGAGCTCTGGTGGTATAGTTGGAGATGGCACCAGCACCTGCAGTGTATCCCTGTACTTAACTGCACTGGAATATTCATTCCAGGTACTTTAAGTGTGAACAAACCCAAACTTTCTCTCAGAGGAGGTATTTTCTGAGACTGCAAAACTATTGTCATGTCAGTTTTTATGGACAGCAATAGGGAAGCTAAATGAGACACTTTTTGATATGTCTGAAAAATACCTCCAGGAAGTTTTGTGAAAAGGAATCAGGAAATAGGGAGGAACAAAACACGACCAAAATGCTATTATAATAAAACATGAATTCAAAACCCTTTGTTTTCTTAGTTTTAAGAATTGTGAAATATCATTAGAATTATGAATTATTAGCAACTCCTTTGTAATATAGATTCTGTCATTGATTGCAGCTGGAAAAGGAGCTTCAGTATCATTTATAAACAAAACCATCTGGGCTGCATGAAAATGTGCATAAAATCCAAATGAGATTGGAGGTGGGGGGAGAACAGTTCCAAATATTTATTTATTTAAATATGGCTATCTAATTCTTTATATCACAGGCTAAGGCTAAGCAAATTGGTCCAACTGAACACAATTGGAACCTGTATTCCTGGGAGGTACACTTGGGGTGGGTCAAGACTTACAGATACTGCACATTACTGGCCAATATTGCATAGCAGCGGTGCATGATGCCACTGCTACCTACTGTGGAATGATGAGCACTCGCTCCGCAGTATCAGGTAAATCTGAATGTTGCCGCCAATCTGGACAGGATGGTGAGAACAGTGAACGAGAGCTGAGCCTGCAGCTCAACTCCCATTGGCTGCCCCATCCCATGTGACATGCACCAGATGGCATGTTGTGGATTCACAGTGGGTAAACTGCGCTTTTTTCTGTAACGGCAGATTTTGTTCTGCTAATCTGGATACTACCTCAGTTCAGTGCCTCCCATCCACCTCCAGATCAATACCGCCTAGTGCCATCTTGTTCTGCCCCTATGCTGTTTTTCCCTTCATCACATTACCCATCCCCCACTCACAGGTGCCCTCACTCTGCCCTGCGCCTCCCCCACCTCCAAGCCACTGTCACACATTGCCACCCCCACCATAGCCTACCACAGCCCCATGCAGCTTCCGCTGGGGGCACCACTCAGCGTGCCTCCCATGCCACATCTTGCTACACCCCAGATCACCCTCATGCCACACTGGCTCACTCCCTGGCCTGCCCCATACTGCTTCCACCCTGCAAAATTGGGCCACACATTTGCTAAGGTTACCCCTGCTCGTCCCACAAAGTGATTTACATTAACGAATAACAGAGTTTCCACTCTGTTGACTTTCTGTGTCAAGATGTTATCATGGCAACTGAGTAGAAATTCAATGAAGAATCTTATCACAGTGTTTGATAATATATAACAGGAATCACTTAAACCAAGGACCAGCAACTCATGACATTTTCAATATAATTAAATTCCAGGGACCTATTCACACGTCAGCCAGTAGTAGTGGAGTAGGCGGTTACAGCCTCCAAGCATGCCCTGACTCCCCAGAAGTTCACAAATTGTTAATTAGGCATGAAGCACTAAATCATGCTCCACACCTTTACCAGTGTTGACGGAAAGCTTACCTGGAGCGTCCAACAGCATGACCATTCACTCTTCTTCCAGTTCCCTGCGGTCAGTGGGTGGGGAAGGTGGCATCACGGTGGCAGCTGTGATTAATTGCTGACCTCTGACATGACCGGACCTCCGATCCTCGGGACCGGCCCTGGCCGTGGTGGTAGTGGTGTCCGGTCATAGAGTCGTGAGAGGGGTGTTGGATCACAGGCGCTGACGTGATCAGCCACAATACACCCATGTGCTCAAACATGCTCCTCTCTCAGCAGCGTCTGAGCGTGTCACATAACAGCCAATCATGGCAGAGAGGAGATGGAACTTCCAACTTCAGACACAGCAGTGCAGGCTGGTAAATGGGAGGACCACTTGCACTTCTGGCCAGTAATGGACACTTTGGGGAAAGTTTTCCTCATGACAAGTGTGAACAGTCCACCTTTACTAGAAGTTTACCAGCCCTAGTTCATGGCAGCCTAATCAGGTAAATGTGAAAAGGCCCCAGGTTAACCCTGAATAAGGGACCTTTCAGATTCTGCAAAAATGCTGGCACACGGCAGACCAGATACTACGTTGGGGTCATCAGCTGGCATGTGTTAAACTTACCGGCTGTCTGGCAAAGTCATTAGGGGGCTTATAGGAGATCACCACTTACATCCCATAAAGTGTGAGTGTGCTGTGAGATTCCAGTGATTTTGTCAGCCAGTCAATAAGTCAAATACATATCTGATACAGCAGGCCATGGTGCAGGGTCAAACTGGCTTCCCTTTATATCTGGCTTTGCACTCACCATTTGAGTGCAAAGCCATGATGTAGATTTAGGGGGGAAATGGGAAATGTAGCTACAGCTGGCCACATTAGCTAAGCCTGGTGAAAACTGGAGGCCAGATTCTAGAGAGCAGCACCCTGGGGACTGTGACTAGAATATCAGCTCCTTGTCTATGCTAACACACCAGTATAGTCATGGAATGCTCTAAAGTCTCATCAAACATTTTTCTGGAGTTTGCCTTCTGCCTTGTGATTTAATTATGCCAGAACTGGGCAAGAACACTGGGACATGACCCGGTCTGTAGCAACAAATAGCATAATAGTCCGTAGAGAAGTTTGGTCTAGTGGTTAGGGAGCTGGACTCTTATCTGGGAATACCGGGTTCAATTCCACCCTCCCCCATGAAGCCAGCTGGGTGACCTTGGGCTAGTCATAGCTCTCTTCTGAGCTCTCACAGCCCCACCAATGTCACAGGGTGTTTGTTGTGGGGAGAAGAACAGAAGGTTTGTCAGCTGCTTTGAGTCCCTTTAAATGGGTGAAAAAAGTGGTGTAGAAAAGCCAGCTCTTCTTCTTCTTCTTCTTCTTCTTCTTCTTCTTCTTCTTGAGTTTAGTACAGCCAAGAACAATTCACCATCCAGCTTGCTTATTCTGCAGTAGCTGAAGAAGGAAAGTAAATCATTATTATTATTATTTTAAGAAAACTAAGAAACTTTGAAAAGCTTTATCCAGATTTTGTTGCTGGTGCCTAATGACGTCCTCTTACCGTGATCTGACAAGTCTAATTAGAAGTGGCTCTTTGGGCATCACGTCAGGTTTTGTGATGTGCAGCCACTAAACGCTGTCCCCACGGACAGCAGAGCAAGCAAAGATAATGAGAATTCTCCTTTATAGGACAGCTTGAAATGCCTTGCTCGTAACTGTGACAGGAAGAGTAATGTGGAATTGAGGGAAATGAGGAGTTTGCAGCAACCAGAATCCAGTAGTAACATGGTTTACATAAAGATAAATAACTGGTTCTCATTCATTCTTCCACAGATATACTTCTTATTTTATTTGTTAAAAGCCATACCAGGAATAGGTAGTTTTGTTCAGAAAATGTAGGGTGATAGAACATGTCTTTGTGCCTGTTTATATGCCCAGATATAAGTGACCATGTGCACATGAGAAATAGATTATCATTTCACTAGTTTCTTCAGGCATTATATACCCATTCCATATGTGCTTTTGAGCGACAATAAAATCACAGTAAAAACAGATAAAAATAAATAAGCTAAAACCGTGACAATGCCTGCATAAGGCAGGGTTGCTGTTCCCTCAGACAAAGACCAGGGTAAAGAGGTGTGTCTCCACAGGCTGTCTGAATACATTTCTGGGACAGCTGGGCCCTCCCCTATTCCATTAGGGCCAGCCCACTTAAGTGCACAAAACCCCACATATGTTGGACATGTAAGAAGGTTTCTGGATTGTGGACTAAGACAAGAGAGCAAATAGATAAAGTCCTGGATGCCGGTCATGATTGTTCAAAGGAAAGTTATATTATGCTCAATTTGATGAACCAGCCTTCAGGAGTAAAAAGGGTGGGCACCAGGGAGCGGGCCTTCTCAGTGATGGCCCCCAGGCTATGGGATTGTCTCCCCCTTGAGGTGCATCAGGTCCCTACGTTGTATATGCTTAGGAGGGCAGTGAAGATGCACCTTTCTGCCCTGCCCTTCAGTTAAATGGGAATATACCATCTCTTCCCAATTTACAGGCACTGTTATTGTTTTAAAACAATAAAAAAACAATAACAGTGTGTCTGATTTTAAATGTGTCTGATTTTAATGTGTGTCTGATTTTAAATGCTATTACCCACCCTGAAACCTCTGGGTATAGAGTCGGATAGAAATGCAAATAAATAAATAAATAAATAAATATGGCCAGCAGCTGTTAAATTCACATTTACCCAAAGAAAAGCAAGATTGGCAAATGACTGATGGGAAGTGATTTGGTGGCCTCAAGGTCCTCACAAGGCAGAAGCTACAAAGGAATAGGAAGAAACGTGCTAGCAAACATTTCATACCCGTTTTCTGTGGATTTGCACTGGAAATATGGACATGAAGATAACACATCGGAAGAGACGAAGCCACTTTAAAGGGGTAGGCATCCTATGTATGTGATATTGCACCCTAACACATATTTTATTGCCTTCCCTTATTAACATTCGATCCATGCCTGCTTCTTTTCTAGGATTTTTTTTAAAGGAGCATTAGATAAAGAAGTTTGTACATAGCCATTTGATACATTTGTCTCAATGAGTGTTGTCTAGTGAAATGTTTCTTTTGATCTATATATGAATTTCAAGCTATTTCCAGAAAGTAAATAAACAAGTGCAACATTTGAACATCTGCCTGCAGTAATTTTCTGCTCCCCTGGGGATAAACTATAGGACGGCTAGATGACATTACATTGACTGAGCATGAACCGAGCATTTGTCCCATGAAACAAAATGTTTGACAGGTCAAGACTATACTGTCAGTGTGGTGACTAGGGGTGTGCAAGAATGCAATTTTTAGGATTTGATTTGATTTGAATCAAATATCTGAAAATTCAAATTGATTTGAATGTTTAAAGTTTGGATGTATTTACATTCAATTTGATTCGACTACATTCAAATCTATTTGTGCAAAGTTTTGATCTGTATTTCCACACACGAATTTTAAATGAACATTCAAATGTGACCTTACCCATCTGTACACATCCATATGTATCCCATATACATCCCATTTTTGTCCTGTACAGATCCGTACAAATGTGTACAGACGTGGGAAAGCTGTGTACGGGCAAGTACACATCAGTACATGCTTATAATAATTCATACAAATGTTTCAAAAATTCAAAGTTTGTTTGAATGTTTACATTCGAATTTATAGACATTCTCTCTCTGGAAACAGATCAAAAGTAAATTAAAACTTTGGTTTAACTGGCCCCTTAGCCAAGCAAATGTGGAGTAACTATTCCTGAGATTATGAAGAACAGAATAAAAGTAATTTCTTATCCGAAGCAAGAATAAACTGATCACTATTAAGGGGGCATGGTTTCAATGGTTTGAAATCATATTTTTGTGAATAGGTATAATGCCTGGCAGTTTTAAAATAAGCGTAAATGTTTTATGATGGGCAGCTATTTTAAGTACTTTACAGGTTACACACACAGGGTACATTTTGACTGGCGTATTAGTCTGGCTTAAATTCAGCTTGAGACCCTGGAGTTCCGACACTTTTGAAGAGCTTTCCCATTTCTGCAGACTAAATGTCCCAAAATACGGGGAATCCCTGTTCAAATTATAACAGGACTCGCTGCTGAATCCTGGAATAATCTGAATATTTATCAGTGGGAATGCAGCAGGGCTTTGGGGGTGTTCTCCACCTGAAACGGGGAAGGGCTGGCAAGAGACCAGATTATGCTTGAGTGAATAAAGATCATGGATATTGCTTGCCGCACCACCGTCTCCAACCACCATGCCAATCTCCTACCTTTGCCTACCCTTCCCCTGTTCCTCCTGTCATGTCTACTGCCTTTGCCTTGCCCAGCACTGCAACTGCCCACTGATCAGTGAAATTGCCAAGCCGCAAGAAACTGCTCTCGCCCCATACACAGTAATGCAGAAGAGTGAATTATATATAGGCTGAGAGCTGGGCTTTTACAGCACACTCATCTACAAAGAATAAACTAGATTCATTAGGAGCGTTGTGTAAATGTGACATTCATATATTCACAATTCACACAAAGTATAACTGGCTGGCTAAGTCATTTTTAATTTCACTAAAACCAATAAGTAGGAGAGTTTGTGGAAAGGTACTTAAGCTACTCTCTCTGTGGGTTTGACATTCACAAGGATTTTCTGGAGTGAAACTCCCAGAAATGTTGAAGATTTTCTATATTTATCTGATTAGCTGCTTCTGCAACTGTGGGCTATCCTCACCCGGTATCAATCTTTTCATAAAGAATTAGCACAGAAATGTATTTGACTTTTAGTAAGCTCAGCGAATTGGAAATGGTTTAGTGTTTTCTTTTAATATTCCTTGACGCACACACCCTCCTCTTCTCCACTGCAGTATTCATCTTCCCTCCTCTGTTTGACAGGTAGCATTGTCAATAATTAGCATTTATATAGAGATTCATCTCTGAAACATATCACAAACATTAGCCAAATCAATCTCAGAAGCTATTTGCGTGTGTTGAAAAGAAAACAGAGTGTGGATAGTCAGATGCCTGACAGTTTTCTAACTGAAATCAATAGCAGAGAAGACTCGTAGCTTTGCAAAGGGGGTTGTATTGCTTTTAGATTTACAGTTGAGTCTTTTAAGATGTGTTCGTTTTCTGTATTACCATTTCTGTAGTTTTAGAACGAAAGCAGAAGAGTGGAAAATAGTCTTCAAGGAGCAACAGAAAAGCTCTCAGTGGAGGCCCAAGGGATGCAGCATCTGCCTGCCAGCAGAGACACCAGGCATAGAGCACTCAAGCGAGTGGACGTGAGGACTGGTCTCATGGGTTCTGTATGCTTCAGTCCAGCTGTCTAATTAAGGACACAATGCTACAGAATATTAACTAAAATGACCTACCCAATGATTAACCTAACCAGTTTGGTCTAGTGGTTAGGGAGCCTGTCTCTTATCTGAGAATACCAGGTTTCATTCCACCTTCCCCCACAAAGCAAGCTGGATGACCTTGGGCTATTCACAGCTCTCTTCTGAGCTCTCACAGCCCTACCTACCTCACCAGGTGTTCTGTTGTGGGGAGAAGAACAGAAAGCTTTGTCTGCAGCTTTGAGTTCCCTTAGATGGGTGAGAAAAGAAGATAGAAAAACCTCTTCTTCTTCTTCTTCTTCTTCATAGTGTACACAGAATGACAAACTTAACCCACTGGAGACTCCTTCCACAAAGATAGCATAAATCTCACAATCTGAATTATCTTCCCATAATATCTCTGTCATGCCACTGTAACAAGTTTGTTTATGTTGATTGAGGTTTGAGTTGTAAGCCTTGTTTATTAGAAGTTTTAGAAGAGAATGTTAGCCTGTCTCTTTAGGAAGTGGGTTTGTGGATACAGAGGGTGGAGTATTAGAGTTTACAGGTAAGAGTTAGGCCCAGTTTTCAGTCTGCAGTCCAAGTGGAAGGAAGCATTATTCTTAGACAAGTAGAGACTCCTCATAAGCAAGAGAAAAGCAGGGATTCTTCATAGGCCAGCTAGTGCTACAGAAAGAAAATAGTAGAAATTCTTTCTGGACCAGTCAGTGTCATTACAAAGAAGGAAGCAACTTCTAGGCCAGTCAATGCCTTAACAAAGGAGAAGCCACAAAGAACTGAGGCCTAAAGAACTAAGAAGCTGCAAGGAAACTGTAAGTTCTTATTTCCTAAGAAAGTTGTTATATTTGTTACACTGTTATAATAAATCATATTATTCATTTACATCAAGAAAGACTTGTGGATTCTTCAAAGTATGAGGGGTTTCTCTTGTTCAAGATCTCTGCCCAAAGTCATAGTGCAGACTGAACTCAGAAGTTTAAGCATATCTGGGGCAGAACAGTTTGGTGAGAACAAAGGAGACTTCAAGCCGGAGTTTCATCCCACTCCATCCACCCTGTGGGTCCCAGTCTTCAGAGTGAAATGGATAGATGCAGTAAAAAACTCCTGCAGAATGTATATGCTGAAAACTTTCCCAAAAATGCCTCTACACAAGGAGTTGCCAGGATCCACCCCAGCCAATAGGTATTCAAGAAACATCCTGAAGACACAAAACTGGCTACTAGAGATGTACAGCCATGAAAATACAGTTATGGGATATTAAGATTTCACTGAATCATACTAATAGTTTTCAGATATATTGATGTCCTTGGCGGGGAGCCAGCTTTACAAGAAATATGATATTTCCAATATAACTGTGCTTGTCACTTCTTGAGAACATTTTTATACTGTGTCGTTCATAGACTAGTTTACAGATTAGCACCAGGCAGATTTAGATATCTTTAAGGAGGGCTATTTTTGTTGGGTTCAGCAGGAAGCTACAAAGGCATAATTGTAGCCAATCACAAGCTAGAAATAGGTATTACAGATAAGCAATTGGCCAGACAACTGGCCAGTTAATGAGTAGCACATGTTGTCAGGGAAAGCATTGCCAGACTCAAAGGTAAAAGAAAAGTATGGACAAATGACTTAAGTTTGGGGATCCTCAATTGGTTAACCCAGGGTTTCCCAAACTGTGGGTTGGGACCCACCTCTAGGAAATTTAACAGTATTTGAAATAACTTTTTTGATGTAATTATTTAATTAAGAAATAAAAACTTGTATTAAAACTTTGTTATTTGAAAAGTCCTTTATTCATATTGGTAATGGTTAAATTTCCTAGAGGTGGGTTCCCAGTTGGTAAACTTATATTAGATGGGTCGTAGCCCAGACAACTTTGGGAACCACTGGGTTAACCAATTGTTGCATTTTGTGTGTGTGTGCAGATGGAGCAATCCTTAGTAAAGGGGCAACCACAAAAAGCCCTGTCTGATTGCACCCTAAGACAATTAGTAGTATGGTATCCCACTGCTATTGGATCTGTTGAACTCCAATATTGCCCACTGTCAGTATCCCACTGTCTGTGTAATGTACTATTTGTCTTATAATACTAACCAACCCTACTAGCTACCCTTAATTATGACATAACACAAATCATTCTTTCCTCAGATAGTAATTTATTGTACGATGCTTAGTGGCATGATGTCCTTTACACATATGACGTGATCAGCTGTATATATGCGTAAAGGAACACACTCACTCAGAGGCTGCATACTATTAAGCCAAGTGTAAAAATAAACTCATGCATCATTTGTAATGAAATTAGTGTTCTCATAAAACTTTAAAACGATCTTCTGAAAAGTGGCCTTTTTCAAGGGGAATTCTCTTTAATATTTTATCTCAGTATGTTGTCTTAGGATGTTTTAAGGCAGATGAAGTAGAGCAAACAGAATGTCTTTGTTGCTGCAGCAGATCTGGACTTTATTTAAAATCCCAGTTCCTGTTATGTGTCAAACTTGGTTCTAGAAAACTCATTTTAAGTTGTCCACAAAGAAAGGAGGGGAGCACTGTTTTGTCATTCTCTGCCCCATCCATACTTCTAACAGCAAAAACTAGGCCGCCTTCTCCCTCCTGTTGCCACCCAAATGTTTTTGGGCTATAGTTCCCAGCATTTCTGATCATCGACTAGGCTGCAGGGACTGAATATGGCTGTACACGAAAAAAAATCATATGTTCATTTCGCTGTTGAATCTTTAATTGAAAAACCATTAAGTCACTTTTTTCCATTGAAAAAGCCCCCTTTGTGACCAATAATACAGGGAAATATAGATGTTTGATCATATTGTTCATTTTCACAAGTGAAAACTGGTTTGTTTCTATCAAACAACCAGATTTCGTTTCAGTGCAAATGTCTGATTGAATTTGTGAATGCAAATCAAATTTTGCACATCCCTAGAGTTGAGGTCAAGAAAGTTCCGGCCCAGAGAATGCCAATGTGGACATTTTGGCCCTGTTTACACTTACTTTTGTAGACACTTCTGTGGACTGTCTAAGGTAATGTATATCCAGTAATACCAGCCACTCTTTATAGAGCTCAACAATCGCACAAGACAGCAAGACAGCAAAGGCTTATATAACAAAAAAAATATTTTCAGCAGGCTATTAGAACTTTAAAAATAGGACAGCGAGGACACTTGGCAAATGAACATAACATATTTTTGATGAATTTTAATTAAACAATAGGTTGGCTTAGTGAGCAAGGGAAAAAACAGACAATAACTAAACCGCCAATGCAGTGGGAAGAAAGTTATATGAATGGTCAAACTGAAGCAAGAGGTCTAGTAATTAAAATATACATCATGCTCTTAAATTTTAAATTGCAAAACAGGGCAGAGGGTAAAAGCATTATGGGAAATGAAACTAGGACATAGCATTCCAGATGCTTGGCAATAACATATACAGGAATAAAATGAACAGCAAATATTAAGGTCAGAGAAATTAGACTGAAGTTGCTACATAGATGGTCCTTGGGAAACAATTGCAAAAGAAATTAGGAATATAACAGGCATACAATTTGAGCTAAATCCAGATCTGTTTTTATAGGGAATATTTTGTGGACAGAAACCAAATGGTTAAAAATAGCATCATAGAATCATAGGGTTGGAAGGGACTTCTAAGGTCATCAAGTCCAACCCCCTGCTCAGTGCCCAGCCTCTGCTTGAAGACCTCCGGTGAAGGAGAGCTCATGACCTCTTGTGGCAACCTATTCCATTGACTGACTGCCCTCACTGCCAGAAAGTTTTTGGTAATATCTAATCTGTACCGACTCCCTTGACATTTCATCCCATTGTTTCTAGTCCTCCCATCTCGTGCAAGTGAGAATAGGGATGATCCCTCTCCACTGTGACAGCCCTTCAGATACTTGAAGACCATGGTCATGTCTCCTCTCAGTCTTCTCTTCTGTAGGCTAAACATTCCTAGATTCTTCAACTGTTCCTCATAGGACATGCTTTCCAGACCACTAACCATTTTGGTAGCCCTCCTTTGGACTTGATCTAGTTTCTCAATGTGTTTGTTAAATTTGGGTGCCCGGAACTGGACACAGTATTCTAGATCTGACCAAGGTAGAGTAAAGAGGAATAATTACTCCTCGTGATCTATACTCAATACTCTTCTTGATGCAATCCTAGGATGACATTTGCTTTTTTGGAGCTGCATCACATTGTTGACTCATGTTCATCCTATGATCAACAAGTACACCCAGATCCTTTCCATTTGTGAAACAATTCAGTCTAATTCTTCCCATTATGTATTTTACCATTTTTCTTATCAAGATGTAGGACTTTGCATTTCTCCCTGTTCAAGTTTATCTAGATCTTTTTGAATCCTCTCCTTCTCCCCAGTGTTAGCAACCCCTTCTCTGTGTCATCTGCAGATTTGATCAGCATCCCTTTTATTATTTATTATTATAAATAATAAAATGTATTATCTTTAAATCACAAATTATAGTAGCATTAGAAATACTCTTAACACTAGTGGAATGGCATAGAGAATTAACATGCTGAATGAATATGCAGTATTGTAGAAGAAATAAAGTGTCTGTTGTGAATGTGAATCTCACATTTAAACCTCCTTTGTCTTGGAAAAGAGAAATAAATAAATCCATGAGCAAGGAAGGTGATAGAGCTGGAATGTGCTCCCTCCCTCCCAGATGTAAAATCTCTGCAAAATGTAGGTGGTCATAATCTGCATGTTTGAAGCTGAACTGAAGAAAAGGAGTTGGATCAGGAGTAGAAGCAGTGCATCTACCAAGGAGGTGGATCTTCACCCCAGTATCTGGCTGTGCTTTACCAAGGCTGAATCCCCAAAAGACTTATTTGCCTCTCTGAGTTCCCACTGCTGTTTCTCTAATCAAGCAGACTTTAAAAGTGCCATGCACTTCCGCAATAAGCGTCCGCATGAGGCTCAGCAAAACGCGTGTTTTTAATGCACCTTCCGTCCCCAAGGAAGCCTGTTTCCTTTCCCCGCATCTTTTTTCCCCCGCACCCTCTCTTGTTAAAAGGAAAAACAGCCAGATCTCCATCCCCTGAAATGGCTTCCTGTCCCTGCAAAGGCAGATGATCGCTCACTCATTCACTTTCAGCACTTACTTTCACTCTGTTCTCTGTTAGAAAAGGCTTCCTGTCCCTGCAAAGTCAGCAGCTGCAGGCATCGGCAGCGCGATCCTTCGCTCATTCACACTTTTAACACTTTCACAGATCACCTGATAACAATGTTGCAATTCTGAGCAATTCTGGCTCTTTTTACAAAGGAAAGGAACGGAACCTGCTGCATTTCTGAGATGTGTGAATGCTTTTTTGGCTGTGTGTGCAGGCAAGCAATCCCCGCCCCTTTTGCCACGGAGCATCCCCAAGGTAAATGTTGCGAGGAAAACCCGCGACTTCCAAATAGAGCCCTGAGAGTCTTCTTTAAAGGGCATGTATTTTGTTGCGGGTTTTCCTCATTTTGTAGTGCTGGAAGCCCCTTGAGAAGCCTGGCATGGGGGCGCTCAGAGGCAAAAGAGGAATTCCAGCAGACTTTAAATTGCTTGCGGATGCACCCCAAGAGCTTTAAGAGAGACACCATTTCTGCATTGGGCCTTATTCTGAATTATTTCTTGGAATAGGGGCCTGTCATCCACAAGCTGGTGGAGGCTACGGATGTGCACAAATATTCAAAACATTCAAAATTTGTTCAAATTTGTTCAAATTTGGACATTCGAATTAAATGTCTATGCATTTGAATTTAAACATTCCAATGACTTTTGAAGGTTTTGAATCATTCATATGAATTATTCGGACATTCGTATGTGTACGGATGCGTATGCATTAGATAAGTATTCGCATGCATCTTATTCGTATCCGTACACATTTGTACGGATATGTACGCATTTGTATGGATACGTTCGGGATGAAAACAGGATGCATACGGGATAAAAACGGGATGCGTACGGATGCATACAGACCCATACGAATGTTGCCAACATTCGTATCTTCAAATAGAAATAGAATATTTGTACAAATAGATTCGAATGTATTTGATTCGAATTGAATGTGAATACGTTTGAATTTTAAACATCTGAATCGATTTGAATCTTCAGATGTTTGATTCAAATCGAACTGAATGCCAAAAACTGCATTCGTGCACACCCCTAGTGCAGACTGCACTCCCCATCCAGGAACTGTGGTCATCTGCAGGTGACGGTGCTGCTCAGCACCTAATGCTTTACTGTCCCCCAAAGTGTCCCCCCCTCCTTCCATGTCTACCACCTGTTCAGATCAGCAGTATGCAGCTACAAAAGAGGAGGGGGAAGTTTTTTATTAAGTACATCAGATCTCTTGCTTTTGATCTTTAACTTTTTAAAATGTTGCTTAGCTGAGTGCGTCGCAAAGCGCAATGTTGTTGAGAACCCAGCCATTGACTGTTTTAATTTCTCACAAGTTTTTATAAATTTAAATTAAATTACTGTATTATATTCCAATATTGATTGATTGATTGATATTAATATTTACCCGTATATTCTGGCGTATAAGATGACTGGGCATATAAGAAGACCCCCAACTTTTCCAGTTAAAATATAGAGTTTGGGATATACCGTATATTTCGGCGTATAAGACGACTGGGCGTATAAGACGACTCCCAACTTTCCAGTTAAAATATAGAGTTTGGGATATACTCGCTGTATAAGAAGATGACACCCAGCATATAAGCCGACCCCCGACTTTTGAGAAGATTTTCCTCGGTTAAAAAGAAGTCTTATACACCAGAATATACTGTATATTCCACCCTGTACCTGAAGGCCAAGCAGATTGGCTAAAATAGTGTCATGAACCCATGGCTTAATTCTTTTAAATATGTAGCCATGCTACTTGTAACAATAGAGATTCTAATGAAAGTGTATTATTATGCCTTCTCTGAGCTTCTCACTGTATTTAATTCTCATCTCTGGTGATAAATCATCATCTGGATGTCAGAGGGTTAACTTGAAGATAAGCATTTTGTGCATATGCGGTTAGGGAATATTTCTGCCTCGAGGCAGAGTTTAGATCACATCACTGATTCCTACTGCCGTGGTACGTGGCTGCAGCAAAAGTGGAAGCAAATAAAAGGATGAGCAACCAATTAAAACTCAGCACATCATGAAAGTGTGAAATGGATGGAAAAGGAAGCTAATGTTAAGTGCTAAACGCGTGTTGCTTCCCTTGCCCAAACAGGAAAGACTTTTTCATATAATCAGTTTATATGCGTAAGCAACCAGCAATGACACATTTCAACAGAATTCATAAAATCAATTTTAAAAATTGTCTCTTGTCACACACAGAGCTATTTATTGTCAATTATTAACATAATGTTAAAAGAAAATGTATGGGTACTTTTCAAGCTGTGCTAAACATTAGCACCATATAAATCAGGAAAGCATCCGTTAATAATCCAGAAGTGTTTTAGAGCACTTATCCTGGTGCTGCGAGAAAATACATGATAAAAATTCACCGTATACATTTAGATGTCTGGTGAAGATGCAGGAATTCAAACACAGGTCCTGACACACGGCCAAAGCAATCATGCTCCAAAATTATCATTTGTAAAATGTAATTGTCTTTCATTCATAAGGTATGCTTAATACCAATTCAACATATCTTCAATGCAAATCACTGCATCACCATAGCAGATAATAATTTCTGTAACACTCTATATTCTTTAGGAGGCTTCCCCTAGCTCCCCCATTCCATCTTTCTTATTGAGTTTTTGGGAGGTTTTGGTTTTCCTCTAATCTTCTCTTTTGACAAATGAAAATCATTAGCAACACAGCAGAGGGTTTTAGAACATCTGTGCAAATGTTTTACGGAAGTAAATTGGAAGATAAGTGAAGCGTCTCAAGGATTTTGTGAATTTCCTTTAAGCTGAAAATAGCGGGCCATCTTCTGCTATTCTTTGCAATGTCATAAGAACATCAGAACCTAAGAGGAGCTGTGCTGGATCAGGCCACAGCCTATCTAGTCCAGAAGACAAGGGTCAGTCTCTGTGCAGTAGTTATTCTTCTCAGGACTAACAAGCATCCCAGAACAAAACAAACTGCAGCAGATCTATATCTGCCTCCACATCTCCATTTGTTGTGGTAGCAAATGTTTTGTGGTGATTGGATCGTCCCATTTTTGGGTGTGATCACTGGCAGAGGGACCCCGTTTGCAGGCTGTGAGTTTGTAGCACGAACAAGAGGCCACTGGAAATGGCACCTCAGCCATCTAAAATAGTGCGCGGAGGGGAGGCCGCCCCTGGATGTAGTGGCATTGGGCGGCAGGCAGGGGCCCCGGGGAGGGATTCCTTATCCTGCCCCGAAGAGAGCCACTTACCCTAGCCACCAGCTGTCCTTTAATCTGCATCAGCTGG
The DNA here is from genome assembly GCA_023333525.1 of Aspidoscelis tigris stejnegeri. Classification (NCBI taxonomy): domain Eukaryota; kingdom Metazoa; phylum Chordata; class Lepidosauria; order Squamata; family Teiidae; genus Aspidoscelis; species Aspidoscelis tigris. Next base: position 75,328,646 of record JALMGA010000005.1, on the reverse strand, counting down.
AAAACCCCTGTTTAAAGAAAATTAAAATGGGAACAGGGCTGGAAACCCCGAAAAGGATTTGAATTACTGGGGGATTTAATGGGAACCCCCACTGCCGAATCCGAATCTACTCTGGATTTTAGCCCCTATGGGGATGTGGCATTTTTCTCTTCAGGGATGGTTTGAGCTCCACTTCTTATCAATACTCATGGCTGCTGGAAAATGAAAATTGTACTGCAAAAATCTGAAGGGCACAATCGTATTACTTGTAACTAAGTGCCTTTTCCCACTAGGGCTTAGAATCCTTCTAAGACCCCATTAGGGACCTGATTGGTACCAATTGGGAAGGCCCTGTCCCCACCTGGACCCCATTAAAGGCCCCATCTGCAAGGCCGTGTCCCCAGGAGGGCAGGGGAAACCCAGATTTAACAGGTCTTTCAGGTCCTTAAATCTGGATTTCATGTGGACCTGATTAAAGGTGTCCACAATGGGGTCTTCAGGCATCTTCAAGATCCAGATCTCCAGGAGGACCCCATTTCAAAGATCTGGATCTTGAAGATCCAGATCTTTGACTGGGCATGGAAAAAGGGGGCAATAAAACATTAGTGTTGCTTTTCAACAAATAAGGGATTTTAAGTCTTTTCAGGAAAAAAAAAACTGTTAATAAAATTTCTGCCTTTTAGCGTCAACATGGTACTTCTTCTATTAGGGAGGCATCACTGGTTTAATTTTCAGACAAAATCAGCATTCTTCAGTACTGCTCAATTCTCTCTCATTCTGATTAGCTAGGCCCTCCTACATTTTTCTCACAAACAGTTTCAAGGCTTCACATTTGAAAGATGGTTTCAATGCCTTCCGGATTTTAGAGCCAGTGAAGCAATTAGCTTATCAGATGAAACCTGAGGAAGCTTGCGCTCAGATTGTTGTTCAGCCATGAAGTTGTTCCTCAACCTCATAAGCTGGCTGTAGGGAAGAGCGGGAAAGACAGGCTGTTTCTTATATCCTTTGATCTTCTTTGTGGAGGGCAGCAAAAAAGAAAAGAAAAGCATTATAAAATAAACTGAAGGGAAATCAGGTTTTGAGAGTGCCCATCTTCACGAGTATCTGACTACCTGTGCTAAAGTACTTTAGTACTGTTTCACTTCAACAGAATGTCTTCTAACAACAGTCCCCAATGTCAGGATGTGCTCTGGCCCCCTGGGAAATGTGCTGTTTTCATGCTTTCCCTGCCCAAAGGCAGTACAAATAGCAAAACCAGGCTTCAATGTTTCTGCTCAGGATTATTTCAAAAATCACAAACATGACTGCAGAAATTACCCATTCTCCCAGGACCCTCATGGATCTGTTTTGGTTCCATGAAGTTATGGGATCTCTCTAAACGAAATGTTGCAAGATGCAGGCAGAGCAGCCATCATGGGGACAGAGCAGAGCAGAGTCTCCAGACTTGAGGGTACACTTAGCAAAGTTCCCTCTGGGGATCTCTCTCTACTTCTGCTGGACTTGTCTGAAGGTAGCAATAGAAGCGAATGATTGACTCAGTGTTCCATGCCAAGAAACTGAAATTCTGATTTCCCACAATGCCCTTGACTTGACTCAACATTATATTCTGGATTTTATGGCTAGCTGGTCCCAGTTCACAGCACCATATGTCACCTAATTGTTATTATTATGACTTGTTTATTTTAAAGGAGAATCCATCAGCACTGGGTTCTCACAGGTTGGCAAGCTCTGAAGGATGCTGTGAGCTAATACAGAACCTGTGAAGAGAACACATTACTCTTCTTACAAAACAAAATCTGGGGTCAATATAAAACAGGAACTATCAGAAGGTACCTTAACACACAGTGTTTACCATGCATTAAATCAGATTCAGCTGTAGCAAAATCTCATCAAAATATCATGCCGTGTGTGTGTGTGTGTGTGTGTGTTGTGCTTAAGGTATGCCCACTCTGAAAGTTTTACATAGGCTGAATGTAGGGAGTCTGGGAAAGAGTAAGAAGGTATTGCCTGCCTATTTCTCCCTTTGTAAGAAGGCAATCAGCATGCATGCACAGAAGTATAGAGAACAGAGTAGCTCTTGCCACTCTGTGGACTACTTTAAGAAAAAAAAGATGCACATGGCAACTGTAAAAGAAATAGATTCTAACAATTGGTTGGCATTCACTGGCACATGGAGACCTTGCAAAAATATCTGGATTGAACAAGCCATTTAATACCATTTTTGTTGTTATTCTACTTGCAATTGGGCGCAGGAATGTACTTCTGCATTCATTTTAGGTTTGTCAATTAACAATTTTGCACAGGAACACACTTGAGCACTGAAACAGTAGAACAGAGCTGCCAGTGACCGGCAGGTTGTGTCAACCATAGGGATGTACATGGATGATTTTTGTTTTGTTTTGGTTTTTGTAGTCAATTCATATTGAATTGAAAGCAAGAAAAGTGGTATTCGTTTGAACAGATCCCCTTTGAATGTGGTAGGATTTGTATCCGATATGAATGTTCAATCCAATACAAAAATGCATACAAATCCTGTACGAAGCTACATACAAATGTATCAAAATGCTTGATTCGAATTTGAATGTCTGCATTCGTATGAATTTGTATGAATTTTGAATGTTACAAATATTCATGCACATCCCTAGTCAACAAATCTTGCAATAGGACATATATGCACAACAAATCATTTCTGGACCAGTGATATATGTTTATTCTTATTAATATTCAGTTAATTGAGTTCCTTAGGTACTGCTCCCATCTTTGAGACCACAATAGGAACTTTGATACCTATTTCAGCTTCATCTGCTTCTTTGCACGTCTTCTTTCTCTTATCTATTGTGCTGAAGAGTTTGCCGTTATTCAATACTGCTTGGTCAATTACAATTGTTGATTGGCTTCTCTTACCCATTAACGCTTTATCTGGTCTGCTCGCCTGCAAAATTCAATTAGTTAAGACTGTTCAATCCCAGTATAACTTCTAATCATTGCCCTCAAGTATTTTTTTTTTGCTTATTTACAATATGGCAAATCTCCCATTATCAATGTGATATTCTGAGCTAAGCATGATGGATTATGGCAGCCATGGCTTCTTTTGTGCTCACCAGATGCTATGCTTTTGCCCTCTGGCCTCTCCTACATTTTCATGAACTCCTGTTGAGTCCTTTAATATACTGTATACATCCAGTAATTTAGGTTGTTTATTACCTGGCCTTGAATTATTATTAATACAATCAGCATCATCACTGTTATTATTAATTATTCCTATTCCTGGAGCAGGAATTGGAATTTATCTGTGTGGTTCGTGCTTACAACACTAATGGAGTTGCAGTGGATGCCATTCTAATAATATTATGCATGGCCTAAGTTATTTCCTGATGACAAACACACAACAATTACAGCAATAACAAAATCTAATATTCAAGGCTGAAGCACGATGACTTGTTTGAAAAACTAGACACTACTACTGGCCATGGAGTCTTACCTAGAAGTCTTGTTTCCTAATAGTATCTGTGTAGGGAAAGGCTATGGTTGTAGGTTGTATATTTTTGTAATCAGAAGTGACAAAAAAAGATTAGCATATGGAACAATTATTTATTATTTATATATCTGTCCCACCCTATACCTGAAGATCTCAGTTCAGGTAACAACCTTTAAAATCCAGCATATTAAAAACAAAACAATATCAAATAAAACAGTAGTGTTTGTATTAGGGGAAACATAATCGGCATTTAGCCAAAGGCCTGAGCAAAGAGGTGCGTCTTCACTGCCTTCCTGAACATAAACAAAGAAGGAGCCTGACACACCCCAAGGGGCAGACTATTCCATAGCCTGGGGGTCATTACTGAAAAAGCCCACTCCCAGGTGCCCACCTGCCTCACTGCTGAAAGAAGTGGGACAACCCGGAGGCCCTCCCTCCAGATCTTAAGGCATGGACAGGTTGATATGGGAGAAGGCGTTCCTTTAGATATTTGGGGGCCAAGTCAGCTAGGGCCTTATAAGTCAAAATCCTTGAATTGGGCTCAGTAGTAAATTGGCAGCCAATGCAGCCTTTCTAAAACTGACATGATGTGCATCCAGCTAGCTGTCCCAGTCAGCACCCTAGCAGCTGCCTTTTTGCACTAGCTGCAACTTCTGAACCATCTTCAAGGGCATATAGAATACATTACAATAATCCAACTTAGAGGTTACCAGAGCATGGATAACTGTGGCCAAGTCATCTCTGTCCAAAAAAGACTTCAGTTGATGCACCAGCCATACTTGGGAGTAGGCACTCCTGGCCACAGACTCCACCTGAGCTTCAAGCACTCTACATGGGGCTGCCCTCGAAGACAGTTCGGAAGTTGCAGCTAGTGCAAAATGCAGCCGCTAGAGAGCTGACCGGAACATCTAGCCGGATGCACATCACACCGGTGTTAAAAGAATTGCATTGGCTGCCAGTTCGCTACCGAGCCCAATTCAAGGTTTTGACTCTAACATACAAGGCCCTAAATGACTTGGGCCCCAAATATCTAAAGGAACGCCTTCTCCCATATCAACCTGCCCGTGCCTTAAGATCAAGCGGTGAGGCCCTCCTGGTTGTCCCACCACCCTCAACAGTGAGGTTGGTGGGCACCCGGGAGAGAGCCTTTTCTGTGATGGCCCCCAGACTATGGAACAGCCTCCCCCTCGAGGTGCATCATGCCCCCTCCTTATATACATTTAGGAGGGCAGTGAAGACGCACCTCTTTACCCTGGCCTTTGGCTAAGCTGTTTATGTTCCCTCTGAGTACAGACACTATTATTTTAAACATATTGTATACTGTTTTTTATATTTGTTGAACTTTTAATGTCTTTTAATGTATATTCTATTTTAATCTGTTGTAACCCGCCCAGAGACCTTCGGGTATGGGGCGGGATATAAATGTAAATAAATAAATAAATAAATAAATAAATAAATAAATAAATAAATAAATAAATAAATAAGCATCAGTGCTGACTCCAGGAATACCCCCAAGTTATGCACCAGTCCCTTCCAGGGCATTGTGATCTCATCAAGGACAGGCTATCTACCAACTACACTGACCCGAGACCCAGTGACACAAAGCACCTCTGTCTTGTCTGGATTCAGCTTCAATTTATTGGCCCCCATCCAACCCATTACTGCTTCTAGGCACCTGTCAAGCACTTCAACCACCTCTCCTGATTCAGATGGCTCAGAGAGATAGAGCTGGGTATCATCTGCGTATTGACACCTCACTCCAAATCTCCCAATGACCTCTCCCAGCAGCTTCATATAGATATTAAATAACATGGGAGATAAAATTGACCCCTGGGGAACCCCACAAGTGAGTTCCCAGGGTGTCAATGATATCAGTGTATCAAAAATGCTGAGAGGTCCAGGAGAACCAACAGGGTTGCATTTCCCCTTTCTCTCTCCCAGAGGAGGTCACCAACCAAGGTGACCAAGGTGGTTTCAGTGTCATAACTGGGCCTGAAGCCAGACTGAAATGGGTTTAGATAATCAGCTTCTTCCAAGCATACCTGCAGTTGAACAGCAACAGCTCTCTCTAGTACCTTGCCTAAAGAAGGTATGTTGGCCACTGGGCAATAGTTGTTTAAGACTTCTTGATTCAGGAAAGCCCTCTTCAGGCTTTAAATACACAGAATTTAAGTTGGTGTGGAGCCGCTGTTTGCCTATGAGCCAATAAAGCATAAATTCTGTTTATTGACATGGATTTGCTATTCAGTTATAGTAATCTCTCTGAAGTCAATAAATATACTTTATTTTGGCTTGTAGCCAGAGACTTGCTCTTTTCTTATATTAATTTTTTTTCCCAAGAAAGCTCACATATTACACACCTGTTTGGAGTAAAGTATACTGTGTGTCTCCACCTAGCATATTCTTAGGAAGTTAGTGACATGAAAGCTGATGGATCTTCCCATATTTTAAACACGGTTTTTAAATAGTTTAAAATAAGTGTGCAGGTGGTAGAGCTATTTTACAGCATTCATTTTTAGCCCAAACGGAGAGCCATGGTGTCAGTTAATAGTAACTAATCTGGCCAAAAACACTGACGGCCAGTGTTTTCATTTTTAATTGCAGCATCTGTTCTCCTATTTTAATGCATATACCGAAGAGACAACAGAACATACCTAGTGCATGGCCTTTGAAGACTGTTAGAGTCATTCAGTAGACTGCTGAATTGCAACATGCATTCACTGAGGATTTGAAATGATAAATAATGATAGCTCATCTGCCTTAACATTCACAGCCAAACTAAGTGATGTTTTTTCTAATTAAAGCAACACAGTAGTGTTTATAATTGAAAGTGACAAGTCACCCGTTTGTGAACAGAAAGCAGTGGGAAAATACCTTCACACATATTTGCTTAGTGGCTTTGTTGACTGTAACATAAAATGGCCTTCGGTTGCCACTTTGGAAGAGTTAAGCTTTTAGAAATAAGCTGTGATGTTTTACTGTTCCAGAGATTGAGACTGTCGCATGTAGTACACAATTTAACCATAGCATTTGCTGTCACAGTCAAGATGAAAACCAAGGGTCTGTTACACTCAATTCAGCGATCAGGATGATCTGGCACTCTTTGGGATGGAGCATCCTCACACCTTGGTGGCCCCTCCATCCCAGAACGGCCCAGAGCTGTCCTGACCGTTGACAGCTTCCACCCTCTCTAGCTAGGCACTTCAGTATTACAACACAGAGGAATAGAATGGGTGAAAACCTGCAAGATCTGGGCACAGTCCTCACAAACAAGCTGATGAGATAGCAAAATTGGTTTCTGGGCCATAACACTTAAAAGCAGAACAGATGATAGAACATGCTTCCATATTAAATAAACTCACCTGTGCTTCAAAAATAAGTGTATCGAAGGGAGGACCTCTACATTTCGTTCACTGCATCCACATAGAGATTTTAAAAAGTGGCTCAGAAGAGACTTTGAGGTGGCAGCATATGCATGCTAGAGTTTCCATCATAACCTGTAACCCACATTAAAGAAAACGACTTTGGAGTGTGGATTGGAGGTGAGCTCCGAAAGTACAGTGTGGATGCCACCACCTCAAAGCCTCTTTTGATTTTTTGATTTTTTTTCCTACTATGTGAATACAGCTTTACTATGTGAATGTGAGTGAAGTTATACTTTTCTTACCCTGTTTTCCTCAACTTGTTTAATCATGGTGAAAGAGACAGGTTAACTAACCATTGCTATTTTGCTTTTGTAATTAATCTATAAAGTATAATGTGCTTTTGCAAGGGAAAAACATGAAGAAGGACGCAGGCTGAGGCCTGTGTGGCTTGACATTGTTGAGATTATTTAGTTTCTATAATTTTCCACTAGGTATCAAATAGTGACCATTAAAGGGAAAATGTATACTTCTGACAAGGAGAAGAGTAGCTGCAGCTAGCTTCACCACAAATCTAAGTTAGAGATGTACTGTTCATATTTTGCCCTGAACCCCTCCTTAAGGTTCTGTAATGCTCAGTATTATAGGACATATTCTGTGTGTTATGTTCTGATCTTGGAAAGTGTACCTGTAAGTTCTTGGTACTGAGTCTACGGATGTGATGTCATGGTTTTGTGGTTGGCACATTCTGTTGTAGTTTTCACAACAACAAGTAAAGATTACTATACAGAAAGGGTATACACACAATCTGTAAACCTACCACAAAAAATCAGTCAAAAGCTAAGATCCACAAAAGACAAATACAACCCTCATCATACTGCAGGCATTTACAAAATACCATTTGAATGCAGGAAGGTGTATATAGGAATGACCTCACGCATGATTGAAAAAAAGGAATGTGAACACAAAAGAAATATGTGTCTCATGCAGATGGACAAATCAGCAATAGCAGAACACATAAGGTCAGAAAACCACAAGATCTTTTTCAAACAAACAGAAACCATAGCCAAAGTAAATGGATTACAGGAACTGGCTATCAGAGAGGCCACAGAAATACAACAACATCCCCACAACTTTAACAGGGACCAAGGCCTATTTCTTAGCAACATCTGGAAACCTCTGCATAGAAACAAGCAAAACAGAGATTCACACCTGAGTTCTGCAACGCACAAGCCACTAGTCACTCACCCCCAGGGATAACACCAATACATAGTAAACAAGTTAGCCTCAACAACCTGCCATTAATACTTCCACCCAAAAAACAATGCCAGGAAAAGATAAATGACTCATTAGCAACACAAACAAAGGAGGAACTGGCAAACAAACAGCAGACATTTGTAAAAAGGGAAACAAGATCTAGTAGGACACCAATCACCCTTGACTCGTCCAAGAGCAAAGTCCTGTGAAGATGGATATTGCAGCTATATCCAAAAGCTTGGGTTCTCAGAAGAAGAAACCTGGAACATGGCATAGCAGCCTCAAAACTGCTACAAATGAGAACAAGTCAAGGTATATAGCTATGTGCATTCTCTGTATGAGCTGCTTCTTTGTCTTACCATGGGAATAGCAGAGAAGCCCAGCTATATTCATGAAGCATTTCTGTAATAAAGCTGTTAGCATCCTTCAATTTATTGGCTTAAATATATGGACTGCCCAAATAGACCTCTCAACAGTATTCTACTAATGACCAGACATTTTTTAAAAGAGTTTTTGCTTCTTTCTGCATGGGCCAGTAGTTCAGATTAAGGGCCTAATTAGTAAGCCCCTGAGCCTCTGGATCCGCATGTTAATGAGTACCAGTGAGCCACACACACACACACTTCTATAGCTCCATCTGCTTTCGACAGAACATGATGCCAAAAAAGAGAGGTCTTGTTCAGGATCAGGACCAGCAACCCTGATCAAGAACATGGAAGGCATGGCTTCTGCATGCCTCCTAGGAATGTGCACAAAAATTCAAAACATTCAAAATTGGATTGAATTTGGACATTCAAATTCAAATTGAATGTCTCTAAATTAGAATTTAACATTCAAATGAATTTTTGAATCTTTCTAATAATTCGTATGAGTTATGCGGACATTCATATTTGTACAGATATGTATGCATTACAGATGCATCCATACACATTTGTACGGATACGTACGGGACGAAAACGGGATGCATACAGGATGAAAATGGGATGTGTACAAATGCGTATGGATGCATACGGATGCGTAAAGACACATACAAATGTTGTTGACAATTGTATCTTCAAATACGAATTGAAAATTCATAGGAATAGATTTGAATGTATTCCATTCAAATCAAATGTGAACACATTCGTATTTTAAACATTCAGATTGATTTGAATATTCAGATATTCTATTCGAATCAAATCAAATCCTGAAAATTGCATTTGTGCACATCCCTGGTGCCTCCCTTGTTCAGAAATATTAGAGGACACATTTCAGTGGCGCACCATGGTACACTGCTGGAAAGTGTCCTGGCCACAAAGCTTGCATGAGATTTGAGGCCACAGTGTTGTCTGGTCTGGACAATGTTGTGCATATGGCACTGATCTTACTCACACCTTCCTTCATTCAGAATCAGCAGGCCTGGCTGTTCCAGATTGAGTGATTCCAAACATGGGTCTTTCTATGATTGTGCATTTATCTGTGCATCGGTACTGATATTCCAGTTTAAATGGCGGAAATAGTTGCTGTTTTGTTAAGTTGTCTCTTGTATTTTATTTTTTATTTTTCCCAAGAAGGAGTAAAGTATAAAGGCAGAAATTTGCCTTTTTCCTCAATGACCTATTTAAGTAAGAGAACAAGCAATGGGGAAACGTAGTAACTGCAAAAGCTTGCACAAGTTTTCCCATGGATTCTCAAGCCTCCGAGTAAAAAGAATCTTCCTGCTTCCATAAGCTTGTAGTACACACTCAGCACCAGCAGGGTGCTGGACGCTTAGCCTTGGGGTATAATGGCTCCCCGGACACATGGCCCCCACAGAGAACAACCCTTCTCTTCCTATTTGAGAATCCTCCCCACCTCCCGCCACAGGATGTGACATCAGAAGGACTTCTGACCTGCTCACCTGATGCAGCTCCACCTATCGCCTCCCTGGAAGATGTCCTGACATCACTTCCTTCTCTGCCCCCCTTGCGGCGGGCTATTTAAAGCTCTGCAGAGAAATAATCTGTCTCTTTCCAGCTCATCCTGTCTCCCGCCTGACTCCTTTCCCTGTGCTTCTGCCTTTAACTCCACCACTTAAGCACATGGTGGGTCCCTTATCGCATGCCAGTGGCGAATAAGGGATTAACTATTGCAACACCCGGTGGATCGTATCAGCAACCACTGGTACCAAGCATCGCTGTGGTTTTCAGAACTGCAGCCAAGACAGAGGTAGCCATAGGCTGCCTCCAACCAGGTTTCCCAGAGCCAAGATATCAGACCAGGTTTCCCAGAACCAAGATATCAGAGTGTGACTGCAACAGGAAAACCCCTCCTATTGTTTTTCAACCATTCTGAAATTAAATCTTCAAAAAGTTGTGCCTGTTATTTTGCTTTAAAAAAAAGAAAAGAAAGAAAACCATTCCTGATTTAAGTTCCATATTCAGTAGAAACATTGCATGCTTTGCAGCAGGGCTTTTAAAAGCTCTTGAATTCTTTTGCATGACAATTATATTAATGATGCCATTTTAAATAGCTCACTAATTTTGTTTACAAAGGCAGATACTGTAACATCGACTTCCCACTTTAATATCTTCCAGTACCATCATAGCACTGATCTGCTCAATTACCCTGCTGCATAAGTAAGTTCTCTTTGTCTGCAAACGTAGCCCAGCCCACACATTTTCCAGCAAACATCACAAAGGAGCAGGCGAATGTTTCTCTTCTCCCTTTCAGAATAAATGAAGTCTGGGGGGAACAGGCCAAGCACCATTCAAGAAACAGCGCTAGTGAATCAGTGGTAGAGATAGTGTGTGTGTGTGTGTGTGTGTGTGAGTTCGTGTGTATGGGGGGAATGAGAAAGAGAAGAACATGAGATTCATAAAGAGAAAGATGGGCTGTGGAGTATTAAATAATTAGTTCCCTGTTGTTAACAAACTACAGACCATAAATCTCTTTATTGGAGGTTTAAAAGAAAAAGCTTTGAAAGATTTTGAACCTTCAGTTAGGTATCCAGTTCCTCCACTGCTGTGAAGAATAGCTCAATTATTTCATATTGTCCTAGAGGTAGTAGATTTCTACTTAGAGGTAGTTTTGCTCCTGCCTAAGGTACAGTATATTCTAGTGTATAAGACTATTTTTTAACCCAGGAAAATCTTTTCAAAAGTCGGGTGTTGTCTTCTTATATGGCAAGTATATCCCAAATATATTTTAACTGGAAAAGTTGGGGGTCGTCTTATACGCCCAATCGTCTTATACACTGGAATATATGGGTACTAATTTGATTAATTCATAAACTGAAGAGCGTGTAAAGGTGGTGGTGGGGAAACCCTGCTATATAGTAGGGGTGTGCTCAAATGCAATTTTCGGGATTCAATTCAATTTGAATTCCTAAAATTTGAATTTAACCAAATTCGATTTGAATTAAGCAAATTTGAATCTATTCGTTTGCATTTTTTATTAGAATTTGCACTTACGAGTGTCAACAACATTCGTATGTGCCCGTACGCACCGTTAAGCATCCCGTACACGTCTGTATGCATCCCGTAGTTATCCTGTATGAAACCCGTTTTTGTCGTGGACAGATCCGTAGAAATCAGTATGGATGCAGGAAAGATGCGTTTCTGCAAATATGCATCGTGTGCAAACCCATACACATAAGAATGTCCGGATAATTTGAATGAATAGATCCAAAATTTGAAATTTGTTCAACTCTTTAAATTTGCCTTTCAGCATTTGGCCGTATTCTGGGATGCAGAAAGGATCCAGGAAAGAACTAAGCACAGGTGATCAGAACCTCTGTACCATCAATTCTATTGCAGGGCAAACTGCCTGGAAAACAGACAATCCTCCAGGAAACCATTTCTGGTTTTGTGTAGTCAGGATATGTAGGATATGTTCATGTAGACAGAAAGGCCATGGTTACACCTTTGCTCCAAACCTTGTTCGGTCCACCTTCACGTCTGACTGTTCACACCTTTTCATTTCAATCCATTTTATTTGTGAAGCCAGAAAAATATATATATATATTTAAGGTTTACATAAGTGGTCCAAGCCTCCAGGGCTTCTCGGGTCTTTCCACATTGGCCGCCGAAAAATGGATCTACGAAGATCCATTTTTCAGCAAACCATCCTCCCAAGAATCCATTCCAAATAGGGACGGATTCTTGGAGGCCCTGTGCATCCGCACACGCAAGGGGAAGATGGATCCGGCAGTACAGATCATCTGAGTGCTGTGCAGACGCCACAGCACCCTTTCGAAAAGTCTGCCCGATTCTCATGCCCCCGATGCCACCCGCGAAGCCGCAGGACTGCAGCAGGCAGCTGCCAGTCACCACGTGTTACCAGCAGCGCGTGGCATGCAGGGGAGGGCAGAAGGAAGCAAACCATCCTGCTTCCGCCCTACCCAACATGGTGGCCACTGGGACATCCGTCCCTTCGCCTGGCCATGTGCGGAAAGCGTCCTGCTTCAACATGGATCCAGGCGAAGGGACGAAGACCTAATTTTGGAGGTCTTCAATTTAATGTTTTTCGGAGGCAAGACGCATTTTAGAAACGGACCCTGCTTGCCGAAATGTGGAAGTGGCCGCCTGGAAGGTGTCTCCAAAAGGTCTCCAGTGCGGAAGGAACACAGGTAAGTGTTTTTTAATGTGTCCTAAATGTCTTGTTAAACCATTTTCCACAGCCAATGCAGAAACACCCCTCCACTCTGTTACAGTGACTAGAAGCACACACACAGCTATCAAAAATTGGGAGATACCTTGAAAATGAGGCCTCTGTCATACTGAAAGAGCCTATTGCCTTTATACCAGAATTATATATATGGTTTTACCCTGTCTCCTGCCAATCAGCTTAAACTGGAAGGTTCTAGAAAACTGTATAATTTTTGTATTTTTTCTATTTCCTCCTGATGCTTTGTTTCTTATAATTCCTCCCTCTTTAGTTTCGTAAATTCTCTGTAAATGCTGCCTCCCTCCTTCACAAATGAAAATGGTTTCACTGGCCTGTTGACGTATTTTTAATAGATCTTGCAACTGATTTCAGCCCCTGGTCATATCTTGTCACACCTCTCTCCTTCTCGTCCTTTGGGGCAAACTAAGAACCCCAACTTCAAATTGTAAAGGTCAGGTATTTAAGGCTATATATTGGATTTTATGGATTGAACAATACAGCCTGCTCCTTCTGCTGTCAGCCAAGGAGCTGATTAATGGTTTTTTCAACAGTTTGGGTGTTTTTCTAAAGCAGCAAAATGTAAGGTATATGTTTGTGGTTTTATGATACGCTAAAATGACCTGTCTGTTGCTATGGTGCAGTTTTCAGTCTTACGAAGTGAGCGTGCGTAACAGTGCCTTGCTTCAGGAAAAGAAATGAATGCATGAGAAGGCAGAGAAGCACACTTGATAACATTTCCAATAAAATTTTCATTTTGAATGACAGTCCGTTGGGTTGCATCATATTATAATCTTTCCTACAGGCCCTGGATTAACTGTCACTTTCTTTATATGTTACGGATTGCAATGACATTTCTTGTGCCTTGTTCTAATCAAAAAGCAAATTGTTTTGGATAGTTTGATAAAGACTTTATAGGGGCTGCAAAGTGCTGGGGATCAGATTTAACCAGGGAAAGTATTTCATATTTCCCCTACTAATAAGATGACAATGGAAAAAATCTTCTGAAAAAACAAACATGATTGTGTAACTCAAGATACTATGCTATGGAGGAGCCCATGCGCACACGGCCGATAAACAGCTAGCCTGCGCCGCTCCATCCACCCCCACACCCACTTCAATTGCTCCAAAAAGAGCAATTTCGCCCTGAGCCTGCACAAGAACACACTGGAGGGATGGGGGAAGGCTTCCCTGACCCCCAAGGCCATCTGGACAAAATGGAGGGGGGCTCTTCTAAGGCCTCAAAACAGTAGCAGCAAAGGGCCCAGGCCACAAAGAGGAAGAAAAATATGGCGCCACTACCTGGAAGGCCTGAAAAAGCCCTAGCTCAAAAAGCTGACTCCCAGCCCTGCTGCTTGCACTCCGAGACCTCTGAAAGCCAGGTTGAAGGCGTCAGGTGACCCCAGAAGGGTCCCCAATAATGGTGCATGAGACCGGATTGTTCCAGGAAAGGATCAGCGATATTTATTACCTGCAGGGACGCACACCCAAAGGTGATGCGTACCCCTCATTTCAAGCCAACAGTCTTTTATACAAAATTACAAATAGGTGTGTCTCTCCTTCATCATCAGATAAAAACACTCAAATTAATATAGTTCTTAATGCACAGTACCTGGGTGGGGACTGAGAAGGACAGGCTGCAGCTTCTGCCCTGCCCAGTCTCCTGTACTCTGTAAACAATAAGTTTCAAGAGATAAGGAACTTCTGACGTAAGCAGAAGGAGAGCAAGAGAGGGATAGTTTAAAACAACTTTTATCCCTTCTGATTAGTTTTGCTTATGATCAATACATTGCAAGCATTTATATTATAATTCTTGCTCAAAGAAAAATACCTTTTCTGTCCCGTTAGCCTTGCTCCTAATTTGGACAGACTCCCTTCTGTCCCTCTGCTAGCTTTGAGTTTCTTGAAGCTAACGTACCAAACATTTTACACCTCAGTAACAATTAGCGCCTAGTCTTTGTCTGTGTTTAAAGATAAGGCACTTAAGAGGCATTTTAGCTGTTTGGTAGGCGTATCCTACAAGACAGCGAAAGGGAGTTGCAAACAACTTTTCTAGCTGTTAGATTATTCCCTATTAATGGTAGAGAATACCATTATATTTATATCTTCACTCTGATATTAAAGTTCTAACTTAACGCAAGCAGAGTATTACAGAAGCAAATTTGCATTAATTAAAGTTCCTTATTTCATCTTAATTCTTCTCCTAACCACACCCTGTTGCTACCTAATTTTGTAAGTGTAAATTCTCTTCTCCTTGCCTCCTACGCCTGCCATCTGTGGTCAAAAGATAAGATAAAGAACACAGGCAGGCAGGCGTTAACTTGGAGGGGAGAATTCTGGCAATGTCAAGCATCTTGTGTATTCATTCAAACAGAAATTATACCCTTAAATTAATAAGTGCAATTAAAAGTGTAATTAATTTATTCACTTCCTACAAGGGTAAGGCCATTATTGTCCCTCAAGAACTTATAGCCCAAGTTAAATATATATATATGTATAGAAGATGAAATGGGCAAAATGTATGCCCAATTTAACCAAAAAATGGACAGTAAGAACATAAAGAACATAAGAGAAGCCTTGCTGGATCAGGCCACAGCCCATCTAGTCCAGCATCCTGTCACACACAGTGGCCCACCAAATGCTCACGGGCATCTCAAGCAAAGACAAGGACAAACCTTCTCCTGCTCTCGAGTCCCAGCAGATGGCCTTAGAAGCGCCCCAGTTCCTCCCCCCCCAGCCTGAAGTATGCACCTAGGCATTCGTTCTAGTAGCCATTGATACATCTGTCATCCATAAATTTGTCTAACCCTACCTTAAAGCCATCCAGACTGGTAGCTGTCACCACCTCTTCCGGCAGCACATTCCATAAGCCGATGACCCTCTGGGTGAAGAAATACTTCCCCCTGTCAGACCTGATTCTCCTACCCATCAGCTTCATAGAGTGCCCCCTGGTTCTAGAGTTGTGCGATAGAGAAAAGAAATTTTCTCTATCCACCCTTTCTATACCGTGCATAATTTTATATACTTCAATCAGGTCCCCTCTCAAACGCCGTCTCTCCAGACTGAAGAGGCCTAGACGTTGCAGCCTGGTTTCGTAAGGGAGGTGTTCCAGACCCTTAATCATTCTGGTTGCCCTTCTCTGCACCTTCTCTAGTTCCACAATATCCTTTTTGAGGTGTGGTGACCAGAATTGTACACAACACTCCAAATGTGGCCTCACCATAGATTTATAAAGGGGCAAAATGACACTTGCTGACTTATTTTCTATTCCCTTCCTAATTATTCCCAGCATTGAATTTGCTTTTTTCGCTGCTGCTGCGCACTGGGTTGACACCTTCATGGAACTGTCCACCAGAACTCCGAGATCCCTTTCCTGGTGTGTTGCAGAAAGCTCAGACCCCATCAGTTTATAGACGTAATTTGGATTCTTGGCCCCAGTGTGCATTACTTTGCACTTGTTAAGATTAAAGCACATTTGCCACTTGGTTGCCCACTCACCCAATGCTAAGAGATCCCTCTGGAGCTCTTGGCAATCTCTTTCAGATTTTACTACCCTAAATAATTTAGTATCATCAGCAAACTTTGCTATTTTACTATGTACCCCTTCTTCTAGATCATTGATGAATAAATTAAAAAGCATTGGTCCCAGTACTGAGCCTTGAGGGGGCCCACTTTTTACTTCTTTCCACCCTGAGAATTTGCCGTTTATTACTACTCTCTGCTTTCTGCCCTTAAGCCAGTCACAAATCCAGGACAGAACTTGTCCTTTTATTCCATGGCTGATGAGTTTACTCAGTAGCCTTTGATGTGGGACTTTGTCAAAAGCCTTCTGAAAGTCCAGATAGACAATGTCTACTGGTTCACCTTTATCCACGTGTTTATTGACACTCTCAAAGAATTCCAATAAATTTGTGAGGCATGATTTACCTTTGCAGAAGCCATGCTGGCTTTTGTTCAGCAATGCTTGCTCCTCCATATGCACACTAATTTTGTCTTTAATAATGGTTTCCATCACCTTACATGGAACTGACGTTAAGCTAACTGGTCTGTAGTTGCCTGGATCACCCCTGGATCCTTTTTTGAAGATTGGTGTTACATTTGCTACCCTCCAGTCCTCAGGTACGGAGCCTGATGTTAGGGAAAGATTATATATTTTTGCTAGAAGTTCGGCAATTTCGCATTTGAGTTCCTTAAGGACTCTTGGATGAATACCATCTGGTCCCAGTGACTTGTTCACATTTAGTTTATTAAGACATGCTAGGACCTCTTCCTTGGTTATGTCTGTACAGTTTAACTCTTCAGAAAATACAGGCTCAGCTACTGGCATGTGTCTTCTGTCTTCCTCCGTGAATACGGAAGCAAAAAATTCATTTAGTCTCTCTGCAATCTCCGTTTCTTCTTTAATTACCCCTTTCTGTCCTTTACCATCTAGTGGTCCAACTGCTCTCCTGGTTGGATTCCTACTTCTGATATACTTATAGAAGTTCTTGTTATTTCTTTTGATGTTTTTAGCAATGTGCTCCTCAAAATCTTTCTTAGCTTTCCTAATGGCCGTCTTGCATTTGTGTTGCCAGTGTCTATGTTCCCTCCTGTTCTCCTCATTTGGACAAGCCTTCCATTTCCTAAATGAACTCTTCTTGTTTTTAATGCCTTCATCTACTGCATTTGTGAGCCACATTGGTTTCTTCTTGGACCTAGAAGTCCCCTTTCTTCTTTTAGGAATGCATTCTAGTTGTACTTCCATTATTGTGTTTTTAAGTAGTCTCCATGCATTTTGAAGTGATTTAACTCTTTTGACTTTCCCTTTCAATTTCCTTTTCACTAATTTCCTCATTCTGGGGAAGTTTCCCTTATGAAAGTTTAAGGTCTCTGTGTTAGACTTTATTAAGAACTTACTCTCTGTATTTAAGTTGAAGGTTATTGCATTGTGGTCACTGTTCCCAATTGGATCAGCTACAGTGACGTCCTTTACCAGGTCCTGAGCATTACTTAGGATCAAGTCCAGGACTGCATTTCCCCTGGTTGGTTCCATGACCATTTGTTCCATGGAACAGTCATTTATCAGGTCTAGGAATTTTCTCTCTCTTTCCTGAGTTGAACAGGAGTTCACCCAGTCTATGTGAGGATAATTGAAGTCCCCCATTATAACTACCCTATCTTTATGGGCTACCTCCTTTACCTCCTTCTCCAATTGTTCATCTCCTTCGGACGTATGGTTGGGAGGACGGTAGCATGTCCCTATTGTTAGACTTCCTTTTTGGCTTGGTATTTTTATCCACACTGCTTCTGTGGAAGAGCCAGACTCACTTGGACATTCCAGTTCATAAGATTCTATCTCTTCTTTAATATACAAGGCTACACCACCTCCATGTCGCCCTTCCCTGTCTTTCCTGTACAGTTTGTATCCTGGGATGACTGTATCCCATTGGTTTTCGCTGGTCCACCAAGTTTCAGTTATGCCAATAATATCAATCCTATTTTCCATAACTAAGCTTTCTAGCTCCCCTATTTTGGCTCGAAGGCTCCTGGCGTTTGCATATATACATTTATATTCATTCCTTTTGACCAAGTTCTGCCGTCGAGGAACATGTGAAACTAATCCCGCACTTAGCTCAGCATTTTCTGCATGTTTCCAGCCCTCCTCACTTGAGGGTGCGCTCTCCCGAACCGGATGCTGCCCAGCTCCTGTCGGCTTTCCCCCAGGGATCAGTTTAAAAGCTGCTCTGCAACCTTTTTAATGTTAATCGCCAGCAATCTGGTTCCCTCCTGGTTCAAGTGTAACCCGTCCCTCTTGTACAGGTTTGGCTTGTCCCAAAAAGTTCCCCAGTTCCTTACAAATCTAAACCCCTCCTCGCGACACCACTGCCTCATCCACGCATTGAGGCTCCTGAGCTCTGCCTGTCTAGCTGGCCCTGCACGTGGAACAGGTAGCATTTCTGAGAATGCTACCCTAGAGGTCCTGGACTTTAGTCTTCTACCTAACAACCTAAATTTGGCTTCCAGGACGCTCCGTCTTGCCTTCCCAACATCATTGGTACCGACATGTACCATGACGACTGGCTCCTCCCCAGCACTGTCTACTAACCTATCTAGATGTCGCGTGATGTCTGCAACCTTTGCACCAGGCAGGCAAGTCACCATGCGGTCAACACGCCCATCACAAACCCGGCTCTCTATATTCCTGATAATCGAATCGCCCACTACAAGAAGCCCCCCTCTCACTACCCGTGGAGGACTATCCTCCGTGCAAGAGGACACAGGCACATCCACTGAGGAAGGGGTCCCAACTAAGGGAGCCTGCCCCTCTTCCTCGGCTTGATGTCCTCCCTGCCTGAGGCTTCGACTCTCCGAGGCAGCTGGAGAGCTGCTTGTCATGGAGTGGGATGCTCCTACTGCATCCCTGAAGACCTCACCCTCAGCCCTCCTACTCTCTATCTGCTTCTCCAGGTCCGCTACCTTGGCTTCGAGGGAAGAAACATGTTCCCTGAGAGCCCGGAGCTCATTGCACCGAACACATACCCACGACTGCTGCCCCATGGGCAGGTAGTCATACATATGACACTCAGTGCAAAACACTGGGAAGCCCCCCTCCCCCTGCTGGCATTCTACCTTCATTGTATTTAATAGATTTGTGTTATTTATGAAAAATTACCTAAAAAAAAACTCTAAAACACTTTCTTTAAGATAAACTTAAAGGAGTGGCTAATCCTCTTTGCGTATGCTAATGCTTTGTCCCTTTTGTTATTTTGATGTGGTCTCCCAGGAGTTTACCTAGAGTAACTTGAGCTGGCCACACCCAAATTGACCTAGATTTTACCTGAGCTGGCTTCTAAAAGCAGTCCCCCAAAACTGTCCAAAAACCAGAGGACTTACCTCCCACACTTACCACAGCACAGCAGCAGTTTTCCCAGGTTATTTTATCAAAATCCCAGTTATTTTCAGGTTAGTTATAGCAGAGAGATCTTCCTCCCACGGAGTTTACTCTCAACTGAAGTTCAAACTGAAACTAAGGCACTCCCACAAGCTCAGGAGTGGCTACTGTCAGTGTGGTGACTAGGGGTGTGCAAGAATGCAATTTTTAGGATTTGATTTGATTTGAATCAAATATCTGAAAATTCAAATTGATTTGAATGTTTAAAGTTTGGATGTATTTACATTCAATTTGATTCGAATACATTCAAATCTATTTGTGCAAAGTTTTGATCTGTATTTCCACACACGAATTTTAAATGAACATTCAAATGTGACCTTACCCATCTGTACACATCCATATGTATCCCATATACATCCCATTTTTGTCCTGTACAGATCCGTACAAAGTAGGTCTAGGAATTTTCTCTCTCTATCCTGAGTTGAACAGGAGTTCACCCAGTCTATGTGAGGATAATTGAAGTCCCCCATTATAACCACCCTATCTTTATGGGATACCTCCTTTACCTTCTTCTCCAATTGTTCATCTCCTTCGGGCGTATGGTTGGGAGGACGGTAGCATGTCCCTATTGTTAGACTTCCTTTTTGGCTTGGTATTTTTACCCACACTGCTTCTGTGGAAGAGTCAGACTCACCTGGACATTCCAGTTCATAAGATTCTATCTCTTCTTTAATATACAAGGCTACACCACCTCCATGTCGCCCTTCCCTGTCTTTCCTGTACAGTTTGTAACCTGGGATGACTATCCTATTGGTTTTCACTGGTCCACCAGGTTTCAGTTATGCCAATAATATCAATCCTGTTTTCCGTAACTAAGCTTTCTAGCTCCCCTATTTTGGCTCGAAGGCTCCTGGTGTTTGCGTATATACATTTATATTCACTCTTCTTGTCCAAATTCTGCCGTCGAGGAACATGTGAAACTAATCCCGCACTTAGCTCAGCATTTTCTGCATATTTCCAGCCCTCCTCACTTGAGGGTGCACTCTCCCGAACCGGATGCTGCCCAGCTCCTGTCAGCTTTCCCCCAGGGATCAGTTTAAAAGCTGCTCTGCAACCTTTTTAATGTTAATCGCCAGCAATCTGGTTCCCTCTTGGTTCAAGTGTAACCCGTCCCTCTTGTACAGGTTTGGCTTGTCCCAAAAAGTTCCCCAGTTCGTTACATATCTAAACCCCTCCTCCCGACACCACTGCCTCATCCACGCATTGAGGCTCCTGAGCTCTGCCTGTCTCACTGGTCCTGCACGTGGAACAGGTAGCATTTCTGAGAATGCGACCCTAGAGGTCCTGGACTTTAGTCTTCTACCTAACAACCTAAATTTGGCTTCCAGGACACTCCGTCTTGCCTTCCCAACATCATTGGTACCGACATGTACCCTGACCACTGGCTCCTCCCCGGCACTGTCTTCTAATCTATCTAGATGTCGCGTGATATCTGCAACCTTTGCACCAGGCAGGCAAGTCACCATGCGGTCAACACGCCCATCACAAACCCAGCTCTCTATATTCCTGATAATCGAATCGCCCACTACAAGAAGCCCCCCTCCCGCTACCCGTGGAGGACTATCCTCCGTGCAAGAGGATACAGGCACATCCACTGAGGAAGGGGTCCCAACTAAGGGAGCCTGCCCCACTTCCTCGGCTTGATGTCCTCCCTGCCTGAGGCTTCGACTCTCCGAGGCAGCTGAAGAGCTGCTTGTCATGGAGTGGGATGCTCCTACGGCATCCCTGAAGACCTCACCCTCAGCCCTGTTACTCTCTATCTCCTTCTCCAGGTCCGCTACCTTGGCTTCGAGGGAAGAAACACATTTCCTGAGAGCCCGGAGCTCATTGCACCGAACACATACCCAAGACTGCTGCCCCATGGGCAGGTTAGTCATACATATGACACTCAGTGCAAAACACTGGGAAGCCCCCCTTCCCCTGCTGGCATTCTACCTTTATTTTATTTAATGGATTTGTGTTACTTTTGAAAAATTATCTAAAAAACTCTAAAATACTTTCTTTAATATAAACTTTTCTGAATTAATATTTTATGTTCTGATATAGTATGTTTCGCGCATTATTTGAGCTGGCTTCTAAAAGCGGTCCCCCAAAACTGTCTAAAAACCAGAGGACTTACCTCCCAAACTTACCACAGCACAGCAGCAGTTTTACCAGGTTATTTTATCAAAATCCCAGTTATTTTCTGGTTAGTTATAGCAGAGAGCTGTTGCTTCCACAGCGATTTCTCTCAACTGAAGTTCAAACTGAAACTAAGACACTCCCACAAGCTCAGGAGTGGCTAGCCCTCTTTGCTAATGCTAATGCTTTGTCCCTTTTGTTATTTTGATGTGATCTCCTAGGAATCTGCCTAGAGTCACCTGAGCTGACCACACCTAAACTGACCTAGGTTTTATTTGAGCTGGCTTCTAAAAGCGGTCCCCCAAAACTGTCTAAAAACCAGAGGACTTACCTCCCAAACTTACCACAGCACAGCAGCAGTTTTACCAGGTTATTTTATCAAAATCCCAGTTATTTTCTGGTTAGTTATAGCAGAGAGCTGTTGCTTCCACAGCGATTTCTCTCCATTCATCAATCTCAGAAATTAAAGAAACAGCATCTGCTGCATTGGATAGGGCTGCTGAGGCCCAGCCTGAAGTAGAAGCTTTCGTTGGAGAAGTGATGAAATTGCAGGACCAGGTCCTTGACCTGCAGTGTCACTTGCGCAGGAACAACCTTCATTTTTGCAGGCTGTGTGAAGAAGTTGAAGGCCGTGGCATTATTGAATTCCTGACCACTTATCCTGAATTTAACATCTCAAAATCAGATGTAGCTAGGGCGCATTGCAGCCTTTGCCCTCAGCCTTTACCTGATAAGCCTCCTCGGGATATAGTGGTTGCTTTTGAAACATTTAATATGAAAAAGAAAGTTCTGCAATTATTTTCATCTACCAATAATCTCATATTTGATGGACAGCCAATCTCGATTTTCCAGGATGTAGCCCTGGAGATGCTGGGAAGGAGAAAGGCGTTCTGCCCTATAACCCAAATGTTGTGTAAGCACAATATTTACTATCGCTGGGGATTCCCCTGCTTTCTAACAATTTTGGGGGGAAATGGCAAGCAAAAGAAGGTGGAAACCCCAGAAGAGGCCGAGCACATCTGGCAACTTACGAATTCCAGAATTCCCCCTCCTCCGAAGCGGAACCGGCCTCTCCATCATTGGAAGCTCAACCAGCCACTACCTCCTCATCTTCCAACAACCACTGGCAAGTCAAAGCTCCATTAAGTCAACGTGCCAAATCCTCTAATATCCTGCAAGATGGACGGATAACAGACCTCTTTTGATGTAATGCAGAGAAGGTTATCCCCTGCAGGATCTGCTATTGCAACTGCCACTAAGCAAATCTTGCATTATGATTTTTTCTTTAGGTGTTCAGGTTGTGGGGAAAAAATTTTTTTAGTAATGCAACAATTTTCATAGAGCCAAATTAACATTTTTTGGACTTTGGTCCTTTAGCCTCACCTACCTTGGGGGGGGGGAAGGGAATTTTGTACATTCTAGCTTGATATAGTTTAGTCTTTGTAAACCATTTGTGGCTGCGCATCAGTGCTCTCCAAGTGCTCCCCTAATAGTGGAATGGTCTCACAATCCGTCCCAGGAGGTTGTCTCCCTTTGCATTGGGGGGCATCCATTTGTGATTTTGTTTGGGATTATTGTTGTTTGTGGTTGATTAGTATATATTTGCCTGATTAATATTTTGGTGAAATAGCACTATAAAACCATACTTTATAGTTATGTAATTTTGCTTTAGATTGTCTTCTATGTTCTTCAGACATTTATATTTTTTGCTCGATTGGGTGCTTTGTGAAATTTATTTTTGTGTATGTTGATGGTATCTGTAAATTTAATTAAAATTAAAAAGTTAATTTTTTTAAAAAAGATACTAAGCTATGGCTGGAACTGTGAAAAAAATGGCATGCTACTCAATCCTATGAGATTTC
This sequence comes from Aspidoscelis tigris stejnegeri, assembly GCA_023333525.1. NCBI lineage: Eukaryota > Metazoa > Chordata > Lepidosauria > Squamata > Teiidae > Aspidoscelis > Aspidoscelis tigris. Next base: position 75,305,033 of record JALMGA010000005.1, on the reverse strand, counting down.
CACTGAAACCATAAATTTTGTCACCATTATGATTGAGAAAATTACATTCTTTTGATCAACAGAGCCTCTGGAATTATTCTGGCATCTAAGGCAGAAAATCTCATAACTGCCTCTTTCTTCTCTTTTGCAGAATTTATGCAACAAACCATTAATATCTATTAGCTGCCTATTCATGATACCCAAATTGGCCTCTTTGTTTTGCTTGAACTTTGTGTGTTATTGCTGTTGTTTGATATATTTGTCTTCCTTGAGCAGAAGTCAGTTATTAAGTATTTGGTAGTATTTGACAACCTAAGAACATGATCCACACATGAGTATTACAGAAGGGTGTTTACAGAAGTGTGTGCATGCAGTGTCCTTTGCACAAACAGAGCAATTGCCAGCCGTGAGCCAACACAAAAGCATGTTCGTAGAAACTATTTGGCTGTCCTGTCGAGGCTCTGGTTTCTCTCTGGAATCGATTGATAAGCAGGGCTCCTGACACAACCAGGAGAGGTGGTTGAAGTGCTTGACAGGTGCCTAGAAGCAGTAATGGGTTGGATGGGGGCCAATAAATTGAAGCTGAATCCAGACAAGACAGAGGTGTTTTGTGTCACTGGGTCTCGGGTCAGTGTAGTTGGGAGACACCCTGTCCCTGATGGGGTTGTAATAACCTGAAAAGGACAGGTGCAAAATTTGTGGGTCCTCTTGGACTCTGTGCTGATGCTTGAACCTCAGGTGGAGGTTGTTGCCAAGAGTGCCTATTCCCAACACAGCTGGTGCATCAGTTGAAATCCTTTTTGGGCAGAGATGACTTGGCCACAGTTACCCATGCTCTGGTAACCTCCAGACTGGACTATTGTAATGCACTGTACATGGGGCTGCCCTTGAAGACGGTTCAGAAGCTGCAGCTGGTGCAGAATGCAGCTGCTAAATTGCTGACCAGGACAGCTAGATAGACGCATATCATGCTAGTCTTAAAAGAGTTGCATTGGCTGCCAATTCGCTACAAAGCCCAATTCAAGGTGTTAACTTTGACTTATAAGGCCCTAAATGACTTGGGCTCCTATTATCTAAAAAAAACCCGCCTTCTTCCATATTGACCTGCCCATGCCTTAAGATTTGGAGGGGTGGCCCTCCTGGTTGTCCCACCACCCTCAGTAGTAGAAGGGGTGGGCACCTAGGAGAAGGCCTTCTCAGTGATGGCCCCTAGGATGTGGAATAGTCTCTCCCTTGAGGTGCATCTGTCACCTTCACTGTACACATTTAGGAAGACCGTGAAGATGCACCTCTTTCTGTGGCCTTCGGTTAAATGGCAATACACCCTCCCTTTCCACTTGCAGGCACTGCTGCTTTAATATATACTGTTATTGTTTATAATATATTTGATTTTAAATGTTGTCACCCGCCCTGAGACCTTTAGGTTTAGGGCAGGATAGAAATTCAAATAAATAAATAAATAAATGTCCATTTTCATTAGAAGTTAAAATGATAAGGCTTAAGCCATCGTACTATGGGCACATAACAATAAGACCAAATTTCCTGGAAAACATGGTGATGTTCGGGAAAGTATAAGAGAAAGAGGCCAGCCAGCTAGCAGATGGATAGATTCAGTTACAGCAATGACAAAAACACTTCTTGGCAGACCTAGGAAGGATGGTAGCAAACAAGTCAATGCTTGGATCCTGAATTAAACTCAGTAATGAATTGGCAGTCAATGCAGCTTCTCAACCTTTGGGCTAAGATTAAGTTTAATATACAGTTCCTTTAAGATCAGCCTAATATGCATCTATATCAGAGCTGTCCTAATTGCATACCAGAGACCTGAGTGTGAATGGGCCCTATGTCAGCCTTCTTGCTTCTGGATTCTGCACTTCCAAATGGTCTTCAGGGTCAGATCCACAAGGACCACATTGTAATAGTCCAGTTTGGAGGTTATCAGATCATGGATCATGGATCCAGAAAGGGCTATAATTAGCGAATGAATCTGAGCTGGAAATAGATGCTACAGGCTACTGAGCCAACCTGAGACTCTGGTGTCAGCTATGATTCCAGTATTATTCCCAAACTTCCTGTTCTTTACAGGGCAATATAGGGTGTTTTTCCACTGTCAGAAAGTACCCATTTTTGCACCCATTAAGGACGCATTTGGGTGTGAGCTGGATGATCCCATTTCCACCATGGCACCCATTTGGGACCTGGTTGTTTCAACTGCCACTGGGGAAATCCGGATCAAATGGGTACTTTCTGGCCTTTAATCTGGATTTTCTGTAGACCTCATTAATGGGGTCTACAATAGGATCTTCAGGCAGAAAATCCAGATTAAAGGGAGCCTGTTTCCACGCTTGTGTGGCAATGGGGTCTAGAGGAGGCTAGGGGGAGAGGGCACCCATGGGGGGGGAGTCCCAAAACCTAAGCTTTGAAGTCATTTCGAAGTCATTTCGAAGTCACTTCGAAGTCTGTGCAAAATAGCTCTGGTCTGATCTTCAGAGTGAACTTCGAAGTGACTCCGAAGTGACTCCGAAGTTCACTCCGAAGATCAGCACAGACTTCAATGGAGCTGTTTTGCACAGACTTCGAAGTGACTTCGAAATGAATTCGAAATGAATTTGAAGCCACTTCGGAGATTGCACCCCCTGTCCCCCCAAACACCTGGGGTGACAAGCAGACCCCTCATGGGTAGATCCAGATTCCCAAATGGGTGCTCCAGTGTTTCCACGGCAGGGAGGCTAACACCCACTGCTATTGGGTGCTAGACCACCCATGGAAACACATTGGGTACTTCCCTTAATCCGGATCTACTAGATCCGGAGCTTCTTAGATCCAGATTAAAGAAGAGCGGTGGAAAAACACCCATAATCCTGTTAAAGGCAGGACGTCTCTGAATTTCATGGATCCAAGAGGCTCCGACAGGCAGTACCTCAATCTTGACTTGATTTGGCTTCAGTATCTATTGGTCCACATCCAGGCCATTATCACCTACAGCTAGGGATGTGCACAGATGTTTGTAACATTTGTTATTTGTACAGATTCGGACATTTGTTCCATGAATCGAACATTACAACATTCGTACATTAACATTCTTGCAGATACAAATGTTTTAGAACATTCGTAGAAATAGTTCAGACATTCATTAAACTGGGGATACGTATTGGAAACATATCAATATATATGCATTCATATAAGATACATATTCAATATGTATCGGATACATACACATTGGTATAGGATATGTATCTGATATTTATGCATTTGTATAGGATACATATCCAGAATATGTATCCGATAACATATGCATTTGTATCGGATATTCATAGAAATTTGTATGAATACATTGGTATTACATAGAATCCTACCACATTCGAAGGGGATCTATTCGAATGAATAGGAATTTTCTAAAATTTGATTTATTATGAATCAAATGCCAAAAAAAAAAAAATTCGTGCATACCCCTACCTACAGCACCTAACCTGCAACTCCTGATTCACATATTATAGAGAGATATTGCTGGGTGTCATATCTTTTGTGCAGTAAACAAATGATCTCTGGAAGAAAGTAGCACATGCTTCTAAACCAGAAAAAATATTTCATTTCAATAACAAAACAAAAGGATAGGGCAGCCTGTTCACATCCCAATGTACATATTACTTGAAGATATTTTTAAAAGTGTGCATTTCTTTTATTGCCAGGGAATTTCACTCAAGCACTGGAAGGGAAGTGCTTATCTGTGATTCATTCCTTTGAAGTTAATTGGGGTAGAGGGTCAAAATATCTTTTTCCAATGAAGACTTCTTTAAAAAATCAAAAAGGACCTGTAGGGAAGTGGAAGAGATCAAGGCTTTCCTTGGAAGCTCCCTGCTGCATCAGTTCAAATTACATTTTAGAAATCAAAGAGAAGCTTCCACTAGGAAATCCATGTCTCTCCCACACCCTGACAATCCTGATTAAAGTCTTAGCCCTCTTGTTCTATGTTATGAAACTATTATATTCCTGTGAGCAATTTTCAACTAAAACTTTTCAAAGAGAAACATAGTCGCCAACAACCCATGTGTCATATACCTGTAGGTCGCACCATAAGTACAAAGTTCTTGAGAAAAACAGGTTTTATATTGATTTTAAAAGTTCCATGTTCGTAATCCTCATGGAAATAACATAATGCTCTGGAAAGATCTGCAAAGTTCATAGTGACTCAGAATAGGTTTTCGCTTTTTTACTCATGCCCTAGTACTAAAGGTGCTAAAGAAGAGAACGACAACAACATTTTTCCAAAAGCAATATACATATAAGGGATATCCTTGAGGAATATTCTTAGCTTGATATCTTGACTGACCTGTTACTCGTTGATTCTGCATGATTGTATATGTATATCAGTACTGCTCAATTTGCAGCCCACCAGATGTTCATGAACATTCTATGAACATTCGCATGCTGGATGTGAAATGCTAGCAGCAGCAGAAGAAGAATTGGCTTTTATACCCCACTTTTCTTGCCCATTTAAGGGGATTCAAAGTGGCTGACAACCTTCTATTCTTCTCCCCATGACAGAACACCCTGTGATGTGGGTGGAGCTGTGAGAACTCAGAAGAGAGTTGTGACTAGCCCAAGGTCACCCAGCTGGCTTCATGGGAGAGGGCGGAATTGAACCTGGTATTCCCAAATAAGAGTCCAGCTCCCTAACCACTAGAGCTTTAGTTCAGGAAAACCTGGGGGAGGCAAAGTGAGGCAACCCCTGATATAAACAGGCATTTAGAGAAGGCACTCTGGATCTATTTGTATGATGGCTGTCTTTCCCTCTTTTTAAAACCTACCCAAAGAAAGTGAAGTGGCGCTTCCTTGTAATTCTTAGCCATTAGATTTGGCAGTCACCAACATAGTATGAAACATGTTAATTAGATTCACTAGATGTTGTTGCTAGGTATCATGCTCAGCTCCTGGAAACTGCTTAAACAAATATCCAACCTTTCAACTGACCTCTGATAATATCTTTTCTAATCCATTTGCAGTGTTTGTTTCCTTCCCCACGCTATGTTTTAATGGTATTGATATTTTGCTGTATTAATTTACTTTAACCTCATTTTCAGTCACATTGTAACCTCTTTGGGATTTTCTTTCAATGAAAAAGTTGTATAGAAATGTTTTAAACAAACAACAATGTTTTTGTTATTGTGTTGTATGTGTGGCACAAACAGGTGGCAGGTGAAGATACTAACTAGAAGAAAAGGGAATTTGATAAAGATAGCCTCACAGGAAGATGCCCCAAATTAGACTGAATTAGTGGAATCACATCAGACAAATGCTGACCAGAAACAGTCTATGCTAGGAATCTGAACTAATTTTTTTGGCGTTTGGTTAGTAACAAATCAAATGTTAGAAAATTCATATTCGTTCAAATAGATCTCCTTCGAATGTGGTAGGATTTTATTCAATATGAATGCATTCATATGAATTCATATGAATATCTGATACGAATGCATATGGATCCTGCATGTGGATCCTAGATACAGATCCTATACCAATTTGTACATACTGGATACGTATCCTATACCAATGTATACGTATCGATACATATCCGATATTTTACCCACAGTTAAATGAACATACAATTTGAATGTTCTGAAACATTCGTATTCATACGAATTCATGAACATCGTAACATTTGATTTGCGTACGAATGTCCAAATTCATACGAATAACAAATGTTACGAATATTCGTGCACATCCTTAGTCTATGCACAAAAACAGTAACAATCGAGGCCTAGTTGTTACTGAGGCTGTGATCAGACAGAACTGCACCACCAACAAGATCATCTATGGAATTTGCTGCCAGAAGAGGCGGTAACAGCAACCATCTTAGATGACTTTATAAAGGGTTAGACAAATTTATGGATGCCTAGGTACTTCCTCCAGGCTGAGGGGACAAGCAGGATGCCTCTAAGGCCATTTGCTGGGATTTGAGAGCCGGCAAAAGTTTTGCCCTTGTCTTCTGCTTGAGATGGTGGGCCACTGTGTGGGGCAGGATGCTGGACTAGATGGGCTGTGACCTGGTACAGCAGGGCTCCTCTTATGTTCTTATCTCTGAAGTGCCTCTGAGGAAGCTTAACAAAGACTTGGGATTGTTTACACACTAGTCTGGTCCTCTCCTCTCTCATGAACATTCTGTTCTAGATCCTTTCTCTAGGAAATCACCTAATCAGAAGGGATCCCAGGTATTTTTGTCTAGCGGTACCTAAAGCCAAGTATTTGTTGAACTAACTCTCCTCATTCCTTGCCATTAGCCAATCTAGTTAGGATTCACAGGAGTGTAATTTAGCAACACCTGGAAGGCCATAATTTTGCCACATTAGTTATAATCCAAGTCTTCACTCCCACAGAGTCATTGCAGCAGATCACTGACTGAACAAAAGCCAACAACGATTTTCCCTGCTCCCAAAACCATCTTGTTGTTTATGTTCTACCCATTGCATGCTATAATACCCTTTATAAACACTGCCTGTAAAATGTAGTTGCTTTATATCCTTTCTACTGCTTGGAAAAGTCAGGAGTAGAAGGCAGTGTGTGATGGACTATGAGAAGACAGAATATTATTCTTGCCTTGAAGATGTGTTACTTCAAATGGTAATCTAAATCACAACTAGTTAAAGCCTACAACGGAGACACAATCCGTATTCAGGATACTTTTCGCCCTGCCTGCCTCCCTTATATTGATTCTTCTGGGGTATCTTGTGTCGATGTTCTAGAGACTGGAATAAATGCCTTTTTCTCCTCCTTTTCCCTGTGATTCCATGAAATTGTGACAAGACACTATTATAAATAATGCCCTAGAGAAACATCAAAAAACCCAGTTCAGAACTCTGAGATGGCAAGATCTCTTGATATAGGCTTTAAAAATATAAAATCACTCACAAAAGCAAACAAAACACACATAAAAATACATCTGGATAAAGCATTCTTCAAAAACAAATCAGATTTTTTATTAAAACAGTAAAAACATCTCAAAAACAGGATATCATAGAAGCATCAGTTTTGACAGGTCCACAGCTGATTGTCAAACACAGACAGCAAAGCTATAGATTTTTAAAAGCCTATAACTTAGCCAAAGTATCCTACCTTTGGAAACTGAGTGTGCTTTCCTACAATGTATCTCTTTTTATGAATCCTATTTCTCATCAAATCTGATATCAAAACAATTAAATGTGTGGCAGTTAACGGCCTACTATCAATACACCTTGACTCAAAATACACTTGACAATAATTTGAAATAATTGTTAGCAACTAAAAACTAGAAAGGACAAGACAAGAGCTTTGAAAACTATACTTATACTCCATTTACTGCAAAGCTTATTTTCCATCCCCCTTTCAAATTGTTCCTAATGTCAGAGCAACATAGCATCAACCAAGAATTCTACAATGAAATCTTTTTAAAAATAGGTTTCACTAAAAGTAAAGTAGCATATTTGTCCCTTAAATATAAAGGTACCACCAAGAGATGTTCTGTGATTATTTAAAAACCCAGTTTGGTCTAGTGGTTAGGGAAGCAGACTATCTGGGAATACTGGGTTCGATTCCTCCCTCCCCCATGAAGCTAGGTGACCTTGGGCTAGTCACAGCTCTCTTCTGAGCTCTTACAGCCCCACCCACTTCACAGGGTGTCTGTTGTGGGGAGAAGAACAGAAGGTTTGTCAGCCGTTTTGAGTCCCCTTAAATGGGTGAGAAAAGCAGGACAGAAAGCCAATTCTTCTTCTTTTGCTATTTCAAAACAGACTACCAGAACAGTGCAAACCATGCCCTGAACCTACAATTAAAAGAAAGGAAATGGCAGAGAAATTTGGCTCTCTGCAGTGTATTTTTTATCCTAGTGAATAATGCTGCTGAGATACACCAACCTATTTCACCTGGGTTATCTGCTTGTTTCCTTGATAGAGCTGATATTCCCTTTTTCTGGCTCACCCTTAAGAAATAATAGCCCAAGATTTTCATCAAATGTGGCATATGCTGTGATAAGTCATAGCTATTCTACAAATCTCTGCTGTGCTTAGGTAGTGCCCCAAGGCATATTATTAGTCAAGAATAGTTGGTTAGAAAACTCTTGACTGTCAGAAAGACCAGAAGGAGCTGTCTGGATTTTCAGCTTTTGTCAGTCATGGTGCTGTTGCTACTGCAACAAGAACTCAGCTGGAAGAAGACGAAACACATATGGGCATCATATAGAATTAGATTTCAGAGACCTTCTCTGGTGGAGCATGACAATTCTAGGCTTAGGCAAATAATGTATAAAGGTCACATGGCCCTGTGCACTGTTTCTCCCTCTTACTCAAATTCACTTGTGATCCGGTGAGTTTACTCAGCTTTCCACTGAAAACATCCACTTGTTTAGCTGTTTGTACCACAGAAAGTGCCCCTACTCTGGTGAAAAAGTTGCAAGCTTAGAATTTAATTGTGGATACTCAAGCTGAATAATTGATTTTATCATTGCAGCTTGCTTATCTGTCCTGGGGTGCGTAAATGTTTACAGATCTTTGGTTTATCCCTGATTCTTCCTAAACATCCGGTTATATACCTTGAGGATACATCTAGGGATATAAGAATAGGTACCTTCTTCCAATGTTGGTGCATCTGGGGATATAAGAATAGGTAACTTCTTCCAATGTGGGTCTTTGGTCCCTGTTCCCACCAAGAACTTAAGAGAAGCCCTGCTTGCTCAGGCCACAGCCCATCTAGTCCAGTATCCTGTTGCACACAGTGGCCCACCAATTGCCCATGGGCATCTCAAGCAGAGACAAGGGCAAACCTTCTCCTGCTCTCAAATCCCAGCAAATAGCTCAGAGGAATCCTGCTTGTCCCTCCAACCTGAAAGATGGACTTAGGCATCCATTCTAGTAGCCATTGAAAGGTCTGGTCATCCATAAATTTGTCTAACCCTGGTAAATTTGTCTAACCCTGGTAGCAAAATCCATAGGTTCATCATTCTGTATATTACTGCTAGGCTCCAGCAGAATATTACGTATGCTTGACAGAACCCTGCAAGCAGCTCAGCCACTTCCTTAGATCACAATAATTAGAACAAGACCAGTGGGCAAAATTACATCGGTCGTTCCATCCAAGGTAAGAAAAAGTGCTATTCCTGGAATGCCTGCAACCAGCACTGAGTTTCCCAGCAATGGTTTGCAGTGCTCTTTAGGGGGATATAATGGCTATGGTGGGGGTGCCACAGATACATGTGGTAACCAGACTATAGCAGCCCCATAATGGAGCTATATTCCTGCTGTCTTGATGGCACCTTTTAGTGTTAAAGAGGAATCCCAGGTACATTTTCCCATCTGTCTAGCAAACAATTACACTCCCATTACAGTATTTTGTCACTGTATTGACCCCCAAAATTTTCACACTGGTCTTGTTCTAATTATTGTGATCTAAGGAAGTGGCCAAGCTGCTTGCAGGGTTCTGTCATGCATGAAGGCAGAAACAGGTAGCAGCACATTCATGGTGGTGGAGACACAACATCCAGCTGAATACCTGGATGTGCGCATTACAAAAATATGGAAAGACAGTGCCATAGCCAGCACTGTCTAGCTAGAACGCAATAATGCAGGGGAGGCAACAACCTGCATTATGATTTCCTAGCAGGATATCCGGCTGTTGTCTGAAGGCTGCTCTAGTTGCTTGGTTAACTATTGTAATAATCTACCTTGGCGTAATGCTGGACCGTTTTGACAACATTCCTGTTCTGACATACAATGCACATTTTAGAAAGGTTTCTATTTGTTTCAGGAGTTCTCACGTACAATGATAGCTGTGCAAACACATACACAGAGAGTGAGAGTCCCATCACAGATTTTTGTTAGAGCAATAAAAAAAGCAATTCTCTGAGGAAAATGTACTATGTCACTTCAGACAGCACTAAGATTGAATCTGTGTTCCAAAACAAGTTTTTAAAAGGCATCAGACAGAACCCCATCACATGAAAACCATCACACGAAAGGCAGCCACGAGACTTCTAAATGTATTTACTAAAAAGAAAGAATGTTGACTAAGAACCAACTTTTGATATCCTGTTTTCAAAGACAGCTGCCTTTATTACAGAAAGAGCTGTAAAAACATCAAGCAGCAACAGGCAAGAGATTGTCAGGAAACATCACATGAATTGTATTGTCACCTACAATTGGCTTTCATTTTTACATATCTCATGTATAGGATGCAAATGGACCCTGCAAGAAAACATTGCAACATCAAATGTTCCTGTTCAATTTTTCTCCCCAGCTTAGTCTACGCTCTGCTTAATACAAAGATTACCATATGGAAAAGAGGACAAGAGTGTTCTACCTTTAATGTTTGTATAAAAGAGGCGATTTCAGCAGGCTTGTATCTGCATTATAAGCTATACTTGCTAAAATTCTCTCTTCCTTACAACTATTAATGCTGCAGCATTCCTATCCTTTTTCTTGTTGGGTATCACAGAGGCCGTATTCCCACCTGACTGTTAAAGGGTTAGACTTTTAAAATCTGGATTCAGGACCAATTGCTCAATCTGGCTGTCCCCATTTACCTGACAATAAACCGGGCTGAATCCGGATATTGCCATTCCCACTTCCCGGCCAAATCCCGAGCATGGAGAAAAGGCTATGACTCTCCCTTTCAGTTTCCCTCCCCTCTATAAAAGGAGGATCACAACTAGGCTTTTAAAAGATTTCCCCTGCTTGTAAAAGTTTTTCACTGCTCTGCAAGCCCTGCTACAGAAGAGAGGTGTTCTATCGATCCATGTCTGACCAGCACTGGTACAAATTCAATTCAGATTACTAGGCTGACCTGATTGGGACTCGTGTGATCAGGGCCCAGGCTAGTTCATGAAGAGCAACTCTCAGGTCACTACCCTGTACCCTGAGGCAGCCTGGAGTCTCACCATGGCTCATGGAAACAAGCCATGAAACAGACCTGCACACAGAAACCAAGGCTGAATCCAGACACTGCTTACTTATTCCTCTGTATTTGGATATTCTGGAATAATGTTTTATCCAGATGTGCTTTATTCTGGAATATCTATGTTTTGTTCCAGAATACCCAAATACAGTAGAATAAGTAAACGACATCTGGGTGAAGCTTAAGATTCTCCTTTATGCACAGGCATGATGCATCGAAACACAACTTGGCCTGGCAGTACTGAAGCCATGAAGGTCCTTAACCGGCCACAACAAGACCATGGGGAAGCCATGACAATTGAGGTGCCTTCCATAAATTCATGGAGATACCCTGATAGTCATCCTTGATTATTCATGTTTTTCATTTCTGTGAATTCAGAGCATCTGCAGCTGTTCAGTTGCAAAGAATTTTGGTATCAGCTTGCATAATCACAAGTACCATTAGAAACTATCACTTTTCCACTATATTTATGGAGGGGGAGCTAATTATGGTCAGAGGTTTTGCTCTGTATACGGTTCCAAATTGTAGCACTTAGGCCTGCCCTACATTGGTCAGTTTATGTTCCAACACTGAAGATTTGGTCATTTCTGAAGGAGTTTGAGACATGTGGCATTGCCATCTAAAAATAAACCCATGGCTTTTGCAGCCTTTATGAGCACGCTGCAACATTTTGCATTTTCAAAGGTGGCTTCCTTTAACCTAGTGTTACCCTATGGAAAAGAGGACAGAGATCTATAATATTCAAAAGGATGCCTAAGCAGGTGTTTATTGTGGTAGCAGAAACTGACAAAGGCAGGTCCTTCTGGTACCACCACCACCTTTCTGCACAGTGATGGCAGGGGTAGAAGAGTTCCAAAAGTATATTAAATAAAATTTGGGATAAGAGGTACCTTTGCTTGGTTCTTCTACATAATGGAAAATGTTCTATGAACATATTATTTATCCTAAGCCTTGCAAAATTTTCTTGATAGAAGTTTTGTATTAGATTGCGAAATGCATTTCTTTAGTAAATAAGTATGGGAAAGTGAATCAAAGGCTTTCAATATATTAAGCATTATTATAGCAAGTGGGGTCTTGAATCTATCAGCTTTATATCAGACAGGTAGAATATTTTGAACAAAGCACATTTTCCATGATTTTCTTAGCTAGGTTACACCAAGGCATTACTCTTAATCTCATATACAACCACATATTTCTAATGCAGTTACCTTGCGTTTCTACACAACATAGCCTAGCACAAGAAGCCAGAGATTCAAAAACTAGCCTACTTTTTGTGATTTTTTTTTACTGTTGCTCAAACGCCTTTTCATTCCAGCAATCTATTTTTGCCCTTCACTTTGCTTTTGATGAAACAGAACTTCATTGTTTTTTTCACCACACTGCTGGCTTCAAAACAAATTTACTTCTTGGATGGTTTCTAACAAAACATTAAACAGACAACTGTCTCATGTTACACAGCAGTTGCTTATATACCGCTTCTCAGAAATGCTCATGATCCCAATAGATGGAAAAATACGATATTGCCTGTGAAATTAACAGAGATAGTTGGACAAAACAGTTTTCCCTGATTTTATTTTTCACCAGTTGCCTTCCCCTAACCTTTCAACTTTTCATTCTTTACAGTTACAACCTCCCAAGAGTTGCATATGCTGTTTTCAATTTCTGAGTGACAATCAAAAATAATTATTGAATGTCTCTGTCTTGACTAAATCATGTCTATAGTTACACTCATGTAAAGATGACCTGCAGTAATGTGCAATTCACTCACTCGTTCATTTATATTTCCATCCTGCTTTTTTTGGAGAATATTATTTTTGGAAAATGTTATGGGGCTTAGGAACTACAAGCAGAAGGTTGTTATGAAAGGCCTTGATTTGTCCTCATGAGAACTTGTAAGTGGGGTTCCCCAGAGGTCTATTTATCCTTTTTGTTCTTATACAGTATATGATGATGCTGAGGGTCATCATCAGGATACCTGAAGTGAGGTTACAAACACTACTGTTTTAATTGATACTGTTTTGTTTTTAATACACTGGATTTTAAATGTTGTGGTGGCTTTTATTGTTTCAATATATATTATTTGTTTGATATGCTGGATTTTAAAGGTTGTTACCTGCCCTGAGACCTTCAGATATAGGACGTGATAGAAATATAAATAATAAATAAATAAAATTAGTATACTGATGACACACAGGTGATCATTGTGATCCTTAGATGAGGAGCTTCACGCGCAGATCCAGAAAGCCTATTTCGGGCTCAGAGCAGTGCAGAAATGGATCCAACAATGCCATCACAGCCTCCCATTCCACTCCGCCATGCTCCCTTACTCCTACAGAGGCCATGGTTGCATCATCTGCCATCATTTCTGTGGTGCTCTGAAGCCAAAACAGGCCTTCTGGGTATGCATATCCCATCCTAGGATTATGATGATCCCCAACAGAGAGCTATGCACACCGACCTGCAAGGCCTATTTCAGGGTCAGAGTAGCATGGTAGTAGGTCTGGGGAAGCCACTGTAGCCACCTGTTCCACTCCGCTGCACTGCCTTCCCCCTACAGAGGCTGCAATCATGTCATCCATGCTGCTCCAAAGGAAAAATCGGCTTTCTGGGTGTGGATTCAGCCGTTCCCATGCATACCACGCCAAACTCTGGCCCAGGGGAGCAGCGCCATCTCCTCTCCACCCCCTCTCTCCTCATTGGAAGCTGGATCGATGTCACCCCACCCGTTCCGCCCGCTGCAAATGCCGCATCAACCCCCTTACTGGCACAGAGAAGCTAGGACCAAACAGAAAAAATTAAAATTAAAAAAACAAACAAAGCCGCTACAAGGTTTGGTAGTCGTTGAGCAGTTGAGCAGTTTTATGCACCTCGGCTCCACCCAGGAACCATGAAAATACCAGCAAGCTTAAAATGGAGAAAAATCAAGCCATTATCATGCCAGCCTTGGCAATCAGGAAAGGGGGGTGGAAAATTTTCCATATAAAAGAGAAAAATCAAGCCATTATCATGCCAGCCTTGGCAATCAGGAAATGGGGGTGGTGGTGGAATACTTGTATGAAAGAGTCTCATGGGACAATGAAGGCCATTTGACCCCCTCATCATTTTGGCTTTAACACCAAAAGTATACATTTTACTCCCCCAAAATCTCAGCAGTTGTGATCTCCAATGCACAGGGCAGGAACGGCAAGCACAGGACATGAAACACCACCTCCCACTAATGCGAGCACCAATCTCCTCCCCAAATAGCCCTGGACCATCCCCATGCACAGACTCAGCTTGCAAAGCAATGCGTGCCGAACCCCCAAACCTTGCCCAGACCCGTTGTTGTTTTTTCCATTAGCCAGTTTGATCCTGTTTTGGTCCTACATCAAGCAACCACACTGAATACTTTCTGGCCCTTGATGAAAAATATATTTGTTTAGCACAGTTTAGCACATTATTGTTTATATGTTGTTTTAATTCTTCAGTAACCATCCAGAGACAGCACGGGCAGTACGTAAACTGGTTGATAAAATAAAAATAGACTACTATAAGCAGGGGATTGTTGTTCCTAGTCGCCACTGGATCCGGACAGATTCCTGGTGCTCAAATGGTCATATCCATTCAGTTTTCTTGGCATAGAGTCATAAATGGTATATAAAATCATGCATGGTATAGAAAATGTGGATAAAGAAAATTTATTTTCTCAGGCTGTGGTGAAACCTAAGATTTAATTCAGCTTTAGTCAATCTTCAGAGCAGGAGAACACATCAGCAAAGTGATCAGTAATTTTCTTTCCACATTATCTGTCCCCAAAGGAGAATTTTTTAAAAGAAAATTCAGCTTGTCGCTTTGCTGATGTATTCTCTCTCTCTGAAAGTGGACTGAAGCTGGATTAAACTTTAGGTGTGACCGCAGTCTCTATCACACAACAGTAGAACCAGGGGAAACTATAAAAAGCTGATGGGTAAGAGAGTCAGATCAGACAAGGGAAAGTATTTCTTCACCCAGAGGGTCATCAGTCTATGGAATTTGCTGCCAGAAGGGGTAGAAGCAATTTAAAAAATGGGAAGGGAAGTATTTAAATAAAATAGACAAGATTAGAGTACTAAAGATGTTAATAATACCAAAAATAATGTATTTGTTTCAAACACTGTCACCAGTAGTAGATAGGAGATCTTTACAGAGTTGGGATAGAAGAATAAATAAATGGATAGCAGGGGAAAAGAAACCCAGATTAAAAAATAAATGGTTAATAGCAAGTGAGGATGAAGGAGGATGGGGAATACCCAGTTTACAGAATTACCATGATGCATTCCAACTACAGAGATTATTAGAGTTGCAATATTCAAAAAAGAAATGGGGGGAAATAGAAAAAGAGATTAATAGAATGAAGGAAGAAGAAATTATCTTTAAGGATTGGAACAGGAGGGAGGAACGAACTATGAAAGAACCATTAAAGGGCACAATGATGGTGTGGAAAAAAAGGAAAAAACAACTAATAATAAATAATATAAATAAATTGGCAACTATATGGAAAATAAATAAAAATGGGGATGGAAATTTGAGGATAATATTGGGTATAATGAGAGAAAGAGGATTCAAGACAATAGAGGACTTTTATGTTAATCAAGGGAATCCAATGGAAGGTGATGCTATTAGAGGGATAATAGGACAGAGATATTGGTTAGAAGCGATAGCAATTAGAACATATATAAATAGACTAGAGATAAGAGAAAAAATTAAAGAGGAAGATACAGCATTTGAAAAAATGATAAGAAAATGCATCAAAGGGGAAAGTAAAATAGCAGGAGGACTATATAGTCAATTAAGTTCGGTAAAAGATGAAGTGGTGGAAGAGTTATATAATATTTGGAGTACAGATATAAGGATTGAAAGAGAGGAAATTAAAAATGAAATAAAATGTATAAAAATGGTGAAGTATAATAACCTTAAAGAAGTAAGAAGGAAAATATTACATAAATGGTATAGAACCCCAGCACAATTATCACACTTCTTTACAAATACAGGAAGCAATTGCTGGCATGGTTGTAACCAAAGAGGTATTTTCTTTCATATGATTTGGGAATGTCCTATAGTATTTGAATTTTGGAAAAAGATAGAGAAAGAAATCAGTGATATGCTGAATATACAATGTACAATAACAGGGAGAATGGGAGTATTACATTTGGAGTTAAACAATATTCCGACTATCGAACGGAAGGAAATAGTAGAACAATTGTTAACATGTGCTCAAATAGTTTTAGTGAGTGGATGGAAGGATAGAACAAAATGGTCTATTAATAAATGGTATAATTATATAATTAATGTGATAGCAGTAGAAATATCGAATAGTCGTATGAATAATATAAGTAATTTGGATAGAGTTAGAATATGTAAACAAAAATGGATGATAGTTAAAATATATTTAGATAATAAGCTTAGGAGTGAAAGTGAGAAAATGAAGTTACGTTTAATTTTCTCAATGTAGTATTATGAATTGTGTAGCCTTTTCAATGTATTGTATTAAAAATTTGGAATTATGTATTACCCGGGGGGGAGGGGGGAGGGGGGTTTAAAGAAACTGTAATAAAACTAATAAAAATAAAAAAAAATAAAAAAAAAGAGAAAAAAAAAAAGCTACCAGTCTAGATGGTTTAAGAAAAGGTTAGACAAATTTATGGATGACAGATGTATCAGTGGCTACTAGAATGGATGCCTTAATACTTCTTTCGGGCTGGGGGGGGGGCAGGCAGGATGCCTCTAAGGCCCTTTGCTGGGATTCGAAAGCAGGAGAAGGCTTGCCCTTGTCTCTGCTTGAGATGTCCATGGGCAATTGGGCCACTGTATGAGACTGGATGCTGGACCAGATGGGCTATGGCCTGATGCAGCAGGGCTCCCCTTATGTTCTTATGTTCACAGGTTTTGTTGTAAAAGCTGTTGTACTGTGAATACAGCTACTTAAGAGAAATAGAAGACACTAGGGGTTTGCACAAATACAATTTTTAGGATTCAATTCGATTCAAATTGAATATCTGAAAATTCAATTCAATTTAAAGAAGAGTTGGCTTTTCTACCCTGTTTTTCTCACCCATCTAAGAGCACTCAAAGCGGCTGACAAAGCTTTCTATTCTTCTCCCCACAACAGAGACCCTGTGTGGTAGGTGGAGCTGTGAGAGCTCAAAAGAGAGCTGTGACTAGCACAAGGTTACCCAGCTGACTTCATGGAGGAGGGCAGAACCAAACCTGGCATTCCCAGATAAAGAGTCCAGCTCTTTAACCACTACACCAAACTGGATATTAGAGGGGAAACCTTTATTATCACACTAACAAAAAAAAATGAATTTTAAGAGTGTTAATATTCTGTGAACTCTGATTCAAGCATATGGTCTACTTAGTAATTAAACAAACACAACAAAGACACCCATCAGCAAACATTTTAGGGAAATGCTTTATTATTACATTACACCCACAATATTCTGGTTGTCCCAGTTTAACAAACAATATAGCAAAACGATATTAGAGTAAGAAAGGGTTTTGTGTGTTTTTTTAAAATGAAATATACTTTATGCATTGGGAGAAAACAGCAAAAAGAACTCGACAAAACAAAATGAAAGCAATTGCTTTATATAGCATCAGATAATCTCCAGTGCCTTAGAATTCATAAGACAATCATACATTAACAGCAATAAAAGATCTTAAAGCAATGATTGTGCAGGGAAAGTTTACCTAAAAGAAAAGGACTAACTATGCATCTCAACCTAACCTACATCTCAACCTATCTACTACTCTGTTTCATTGTCCTTTAGCCAGTTACCACACCAGGACAGGACCTGTCCTCTTCCTATGATGAGTTTATTCAAGATAATTTGATGAGGGACTTTGTTAAAAGCCTTCTGAAAGTCTAGTCTATGTGAACTGGATCACCTTTGAGAATGCTAATAAACATTGTGGATAAAGAATTCTAACAAGCTAGCAAGGCAAGATTTACCATTGCAGAAGTTTGTCCTGTGTGACTGTTATGACCATTTGTATAATTACTGAATAAATAAAATAACCGCATAATAAAACCACACAGCTGTCTTCAGAGTGAAAGCTCCAAACAAAAGTTTCCATGATGGTGTAGCTGCACTTTCTAGCTGCAAATGTCCACAGTATAAGATGACAGAAGATTCTGCTTCTGTCTCCTGCTCCTTGCTGGTGCCAAGCATGCATGGTACTAGACTGAGTGTTTTAAGGCGATGCTAAATATAATCAAAAGCAAACAACTCATCACCATGTGGGATAAACCTAAATAAGGAATGTTGGAGACATATACCTTTGAATCAATTTTTCCACTTCTGGAATGTGTTGCTATTAACAGCACAGCAATGACAACTTCTACACCTAGCCATGGGCAGCTATTGCCAAGAGAAAACTATTAATGCCAGAGAAAGAAAACTAGGCACAAAAAATAAAATGATGTGACACAGACAAGCATATGCATATTCCAGGGACCAGGCCTTGTTAGGCTGAGCATGTCTCATGAGACTTTTAATGACATTTAACGTATGAAGTCAGACTAGCAGATGGTTCACAGCCCTTGGAGGATACATTTTAAAAAAAAAAATCCAACATATTCCAGCCTTCAAGAATAATTAATATTTGAAAAAGAAGCCTTCTGTTCTAGTCAAATACAATGCTCTTAACAATCAGAAATGCTTTGAGTCACTATGGTAAAATGCTATGCATTGGAGTTCTCTGACATTTTATCTAGCATTCTGCTAAAATATTGCTTTAAATGCTGACTCTGTTAAACATTTTTTTTAAAAAAATTAAAAATGTTTGCAAAAGCTATTTTTTGAAATAGAAGTCTAGAACTAGACTAACTATAAATGATTCTTTAAAAAATTACAGAATCTGCTATACAGTAAAAAAAATGATTTAAGTCCTTTCAGATTTAGGAAATTGATAGCTCAAGAGTGCCATCTTCTGAAATTCCACCAATGTGTATAGAAATCCTTGATCAGCAAGTGTTTCACTCCCTAACGGTCATTAAAAGGTTTTAAAAGTTACAAAAAGTGGAGAACTGGTAAGAAAAAAATATATTTTATTTTCATTTAAATAATAGGTGTCCACCCGTTACAAATCATTATTTCTTTTTCATGTGTTGAGCAGGTAAGCAGATGTAGTGTTCCTTGAGTGAAGTTATTTCACGATTTAAAGAACATAAAAGAGCAAATAACAAGAATTCAACTTAACAGTCCTAACTCTGGCCAGTTTTGCATCAAGCTTTGCTCATGTATGTTTGTACTTTTACTCCATTCTAACCCACAGGCCAAAAATTTTAAAGGAACCCACTAAAAACAATAACAGTGCCTGAAAGCACAGAGGGGAACCTGTTTGTCGTTCATCATCCAGCAATTACAGAACAAAGCAGTGTCTTCTAGGGATATGCACAAATATTCGAAACATTCAAAATTCAGTCAACTTCATTGAAATTTCGACATTCAAATTCAAATAGAATGTCTGTAAATTTAAATTTAAACATTTGGACGGATCCTAAATTTTTGAATTTATTATTTGGACATTCGTATGTGTACAGATACATACATGATGGGTACTTGCCCATACGCATCTTTCCTGCATCTGTACGCATTTGTATGCAACCATATAGGATGAAACAAATGTCAACATTCACATGTGAAAATTCAAATAGAAAATTGAGAATAGATTCGAATTTACTCAAATCGAATGTGGATAAATTCAAACTGTAAAGGTTTGAACCAAATTGAATTTTCAGATATACAATTTGAATCGAATCGAATCCTAAAAATTGTATTTGTGCAAACCCCTAGTGTTTTCTATTTCTCTTAAGTAGCTGTATTCACAGTACAACAGCTTTTACAACAAAACCTGTGAACATAAGAACCTAAGGGTAGCCCTGCTGGATCAGGCCATAGCCCATCTGGTCCAGCATCCGGTCTCATACAGTGGCCCAATTGCCCATGGACATCTCAAGCAGAGACAAGGGCAAGCCTTCTCCTGCTTTCGAATCCCAGGAAAGGGCCCTAGAGGCATCCTGCCTACCCCCCCCCCCAACTAAAAGATGTATTTAGACATCCATTCTAGTAGCCACTGATACATCTGTCATCCATAAATTTGTCTAACCTTTTCTTAAACCATCTAGACTGGTAGCTGTTACTACCCATTCTGGCAGCAAATTCCATAGACTGATGACCCTCTGGGTGAAGAAATACTTCCCCTTGTCTGATCTGACTCTCTTACCCATCAGCTTTTTATAGTTTCCCCTGGTTCTAGTGTTGTGTGATAGAGACTGTGGTCACATCTAAAGTTTAATCCAGTTTCAGTCTACTTTCAGAGAGAGAGAATACATCAGCAAAGTGACAAGCTGTTTTCTTTCAGTGTTAAATACCTCAGAAAATTCTCCTTTGTGGGTAGATAATCTGGAAAGAAAATTACTGATCACTTTGCTGATGTGTTCTCCTGCTTTGAAGACTGAGTAAAACTGGATTAAACCTTAGGTTTCACCACAGCCCGAGAAAATAAATTTTCTCTATCCACATTTTCTATGATTTTATATACATCAACTAGGTCCACTCTTAAACACCGTCTTTCAAGGCTGAAGAGGCCTAGACATTGCAGTCTGATTTCATAAGGGAGGTGTTGTAGCCCCTTAATCATTCTGGTTGCCCTTTTCTGCACCTTTTCCAGTTCCACAATATCCTTTTTGAGGTGTGGTGACCAGAATTGTACCCAATATTCCAAATGTGTCTTCACCATAGATTTATTAAGGGGCAAAATGAAACTTGCTGACTTGTTTTCTACTCCCTTCCTAATTATTCCCAGCATTGAATTAGCTTCTTTGACACTGCTACACACTGAGTTGACACCTTCATAGAGCTGTCCACCAAAACCCCAAGATGCCTTTCCTGGTGTGTTGCAGAAAGCTCAGCGCCCATCAGTGCAAGCTCCTAGTGTCTTCTATTTCTCTTAAGTAGCTGTATTCACAGTACAACATCTTTTACAACAAAACTTGTGAACTTAAGAACATAAGGGGAACCCTGGTGGATCAGGCCATAGCCTGATCCAGGTATTATAGATATAATTTGGATTCTTGTCCCCAGTGTACATTATTTTGCACTGATTAAGATCAAAGCACATTTGCCGCTTGGTTGCCCACTCACCCAATGCCAAGAGATCCCTCCGGAGCTCTTCACAATCTCTTTCAGTTTTTACTATCCTAAATAATTTAGTATCATTAGCAAACTTTGCTATTTCACTATGTACGCTGTTTTCCAGATCATTGATAAATAAATTAAAGCACCGTTCAGTACTGTGTTCCCAATACTGAACCTTGGGAGACGTCACTTTCACCTCCTTCCACCTGAGAATTGTATTATTCTCTGCTTCCTACCCTTAGGCCAGTCACTAATCCTGTCCTTTTATTCCAATGCAAAGAAGGACACTAGAGACGAAGTCATTTACTGACAATGCAATAATATCAATATTTTGGCTGATGCAAGTACCATTAATTCCTAGTACATATGTTTTGGATGGAAGCCTAAAGCCATATATCATCTGAATTGAGAAGGGCTAATCTGCTGATACAGATTCCTCTAAAAAATGTTGGCAGTGGTATCATAACAGCTTTTGGGAGCTTTTAGTTCAAAAATACATCTTAAATATAGATCAGCCAGAGTTAAACATCTGAGGTTAAATACAAATATTTCTTGGTGTTACCGTTTTTCTTCTTGACAAACAGCTACTGAACTGATTCTTAAATTCAACATTACAACATATATAGAAGGGGGGGGGACAAAGGGGGGAAACTAGTTATATCTGGAAAGTTCCTATACAAAAAAGCTATGATCTCTCCAAAATACTGCCTTCCACATTTTAGCAACATTTTTGTTCTAATGGCATTAACTGAGTTCGATGTGGCAAAATTGTTTCTTTGTTCTACTAGATAGTATATGATCCAGGATTTAAAAAAGTTGTTCTTAAGACATTTGTATTCTGAAATGCTATGAAAATGATTGCATAGATAATATAATTCAAAAATAGCCACAATGGAACACAGGGTCTGAATATACCCAATCTCTTGCAAATGAAAAGGTTTTTAATATAACGTTCAGTATAAAACCTGCAAGTCTTTAAACGATTTCTAACAAATTTGGCTTTTATTTAAAAACATATATACACACACAGAATAACTTTCAAGCTTCCTTAGTTAAGAATAACTTTCAAGCTTCCTTAGTTAAGAAACGATATTCATAACAAAAACCAACCAAGGAAACTATGTAGAAATGGTAAACATTTGAAGAACTGGTAAACTTTGTAGACAAACAAAAGGAAACAATCCTTAGAATGTTTTTGTTTATTTCAGAGGGATCCTTCTTAATTAATCCAAGCCCCTAGGTGATAGGGGCAAGTGCAAGATAGATAAGGATAGATAGATGAAGAGACAGACAGACAGGACAGATAGGTAAGGCAAGCTATGCAAACAAAGAAAACTTAATCTTAAACCTATTTAAACTGAAGCTCTAGTGAGCTCAGTAGAACTTAATTCCTAGATGTATGTTTAGGACTGAAGCCCTTCCACATAATCTATTCCTGTTTGCTCAGAAGTTGGAACAATGGTGTTCAATAGGGCTTACCTTTACAGTTGTATGTACAGGATTAAAACCTTAGTGGCCCAGGCGTGTGCTTTAGGCTTCGCTGCTTCCAATGAAATTTTGTACTCTTTAATCTCTGATAAAATTAATGCAAGATGCTAACCTATCCTCGCTTGGCCATGGAAGGAGGTTGGACCTCTGCCTAAAAACCACATAATTGCTGTGAGGATAAAATGGAAAAGAAGAGAATAATGTGTAGAGAACAATGAGCTCTTATAAAGAAGGGAGGGAGACTATAAATGGCAGGAGGAAAGAAATGAAGCTAATTACATTTGTCCATGATATGTAAATTAACTGTGGTCCAACAGCTCTTAAAAGATTTCAGTATTGCTGAGTTCTGCTGTTCTAATCTTGAGGAGTCATTCTCAGGCTTATTGTAATTGCAGTAAAGCTGCTCCAGCAAACATGATTTTCAGCAATCTTTGATAAGGAACAGAGCCATGATACCTGAACATATTCTGAAAAAGAGAAGCTTTTCAACCACTTATTCTGCGTCTTCACATAATAAGTGCAGTCATAAATGCTACAATATAGTTATTGAGTCATCAACGTTCAGGCCTCAACGCTATGTGGACACTGAGGTACCAACACAGACGCAAACTGAAGATGTTCTAGACCTAAGACTTGTAACACAACTGATATAAAATGTAAACAAATTCTTTTTTCACATTAGCTTGGATATGGAGATGAGATTTCCCTGATGCCGCTTTTTATTTTCCAAGTAAAAATGTATTTGCAAAACACTGTATCAGTTTTCACTTCCAGTTACAAAAACATCCAGAATATTTTTTAAAAATGGTGACGCTTCAGACTCCATATCTTCTTCTATCATGCAAGAAAAGTCCTCTGTTGGTCAGCCACTGTGGCCCAGATTACCACATAAATCTCTGTATTTCGTCACTGTTTGGCCACTGAAATGGCTTGTTCAAAAATAAATAGAATGTCACCGCATTAACTAAAAGATAGAAAGCTAATTCAAGGAAAAGTTTCAGAAGGGATGGCATAGGAATATTCACCCTATATATGATATATGGAAAAATGAAATAACGAAATTCTAACAGCTTCTGAGGAATGGTGACAGCAAGCAAACAAAGAAAACACAGCAAGTTCCAGAAGAGAGTTTTTGACTTCAGTGCATCCATGACACTCCAGCCGGCAAATACATAGACTGGGACTAATATGTACTTCACAAGTTCATGCCTTTGAAAAATTTTTCTCCATACGTAAAACGTGTAGTGTCTGTTATCTGCCAGCAAATACTTGTGAGCATACGTGAACTTCCAGATGAGGAATAAAGAGATAATGGTGAGGATAGCATACTGGAGCAAATGCTTTCGCACAGAATGAAGAAAACTGATAATTTTGCCAGGGGTCACGAGGTGAGGAAAGGAAAAAAATAGAGTAAAAGAAAGGAAGTAGAAAAGTTGAGGAAAATGCAGACAAGCTTCATGGCTGCTTCTGTCACCAACCACAATGCCATTATTGAGGACCACAAAAGTGACAAACACCATCACCATACTGAGGTACGGCCAAGTCAAAAGAAGAAGAGTCGTTAGGTTTTTAAAAGACATGAGGTACTGAAGCAAAAACAGGAAGATCCTAACCATTTCTGGAAAAAATCCCTTCGTAGGGACATTCTTCTGGTCCTTGTTTTTGGACAGTTCTGCCTTCCAAGCTTCGTTTAGCTTTTGTGCAACAACATTTCCACCACAGAACACGGTCCATACAATGTTTGTCTGACGAAACATGAAGCCACAGAATCCAAGCAGGGCTGAAGTTTTATGATTGCCGTAAAGACACATCAAATACGCAAAGAGAGTAAAAAATACTGATCCTGTATCTGTATAATAAAGGAATGTAAAAAAATAAAGGGTTGGAAAGATTGCAATGGCCAAAGTAGACAGGATTCTCTGGAACCCAGAAGCAGCCTAGAAAGGGTGAGACAAAACAAAAGAGGGAGGCTATAATCAAGTTTTTTGCTTCTATTACAGATTAGAAATTCACTAGAAGCACCTGTCCTTTGAGCACTACTAAGGCTGAATCCCCAAAAGACTTATTAGCCCCTCTAGGATTCCTCTGCAGTCATTCTGTTATAGCTGACTTTAAAAGTCCCCTCCACTTCCAGAATAAGCGTCCCCCTGGCAGCCGCGATCTAAACGGACTTTCCATCCCCGTGGTAGCAGTTTTCTCTTTCCAGGCATCCCCCCCCCCCCGCCCCCTCTCTTGTTAAAAGGAAACATAGCCAGATCTCCGTCTCTTGAAACTGCCCCCCGCCCCTAGCAAAGCAGATGAGCGCTCATTCTGTCAATTTCATTCACTTTCAGCAGTTACTTTCACTTTGTTCTCTGTTAGAAAAGGATTTTCTGCCCCGGTAAAGTCAGCGGCTGGAGGATCGGGAGCGCGATCCTTCGCTCATTCTCTTTTAAGGCTTCACTTGAAAACAAGGTTGCCATTCTGAGCAATTCTGGCTCTTTTTACAAAGGAAAGGAAGCGAACCTGCTGCATTTCTCAGATGTGTGAATGCTTTTTGGCTGTGTGTGCAAGCAAGCAATCCCCGCCCCTTTTGCCACGGAGCGTCCTCAAGGCAGATATAGCGAGCAAAACCCGCGAATCACCGAAAGAGCGCTGAAACTCTTCTTTAAAGTGCACGTATTTTATCGCGGGTGTCTCACTTTGCTAAGCTCCCTAAGCGCCTTGTAAAGCCCGGAATGGGGACGCTCAGAGGCAAAAGGAGTGTCCTGGCACACTTTAAATTCCATGGGGACAGGGCTTAAGTTGGAGGAGAACAGAAAAACAGAAAATTGCCAATTCCTTGTTAACAGCCAATTTTTATCTCTTAAAAATCACCAAGTACAGGAATGCAACTGGATTCCTGGATGACTCAATATTAATCACATTTCATCTGATTTATCAGTTAAGCTTACAAATTGGTACGAACATCTCTGGAACAAAGGGACCATTTGTTCTTAGGATGCCTGCTATGATTTTTGGATAAATCATCTTAAAATAACCATTACCCCTTCTCATATGCAGGTCAAATGCTTTTTCTAATAAGATAGTTGTAATGTGCAGATTTTTTTTAAAAAAAAGTAGCTGTATTAAAAATATTTGTACTAAAAATACTGGCCTCATGTAACATAGTTAGGCATGCTTTGAGTCCACTGACTGCATAGATTGCACAAACTCAGCAGATTTTAATTACTTTAAAATATGCCTAAATTAATCTGTTAAGTCTTACTTAAGAAAACAAGCTGCCCAGACAATATTCTAGGTCTGGAGTGCAACCTAGAATATTGTCTGGGCAGCTGAAACCAAGGATGTCTGCAGGTGGTAAGAGGAAATACCAGGATCTTGTTTAAATTCTGCAATTGCTTGTTACCATCCCTGCTAGGTGGCAGGAGGCAATCTCCAGGCCAATCCTGGGCTCTTACCTTATCTGCCAGGTACTCATGAGATAGCTATTCTAGCCAAATACCCAGATGCAAGCAAGCAACTGGCCACTTCCCTTTGTTGTTTTTCCCCTAGGCTTGCTAGCTTCTGGGTATTTTGCAGAAGCAGCAAACACAAATATCTGGCAGATGAGGTAAGGAGCTGTGTTGATATCAATATTACAAGAAATCCAGTGTTCCTGAATTTCTCATAATACTGACATTCTGGGATATCACCTCAATATTCCAGTTATACTGGAACTGCCACTGATATGTCCAATACAGTCACAGGAGAATCACAGGTTTTTACCCACATCTCTAGACACCCATGTCTTCCAGGTGGCACCTTGACCTTGTCACCTCACAAAACCAAATATGTGAGGCACCTCAGCTATAGTGTTTAAGTATACACTATATAAGTACACACACCAAGTATAACTTGGAGTAAACTCTCCTGGAGCCTATGGGACTTCTTTCTCAATTGCCAGTGGCAGCCCACATTTCAGAATGGTAGAGGAGAGGAAGTCCCCCTTGGATCTCCTCAAACCATGTCTTGATCCACGCGTCAGGGAGATCAAAAGAAGACTTCTGATTAGAATCTTGCCCTTCTTCTACTCTCTGTGGGCCATTAGTAAACATTACAGGACAAATGGATGACGGTCTTATTTGAGGAATGCCAAATAAGGTTAAGTAATTTCCTGAAAGCTTAACCAATGAGTTCAAGGTGGTAGTTATAGGTATATTATTAAGCACGTAAATCTTGACTTGTCATCGATATAAAAGATTTCCTACCAGTTTTTGAAAGAACAGAAGGTAACATAACTAAGGGTGCTGGGAAGATTTGAAAGTTATTGCAAAAAAACACAAATTAATACCGGTGGGTAAGGGAAGAGCTCCAACTTTTGTCAGAACTTTTTAACATATTAATAAGGTACTTGTATAGGAACAACAGCACTCAAAGAATGATACATTTGTACTGTACCTTTTTATGGTGTATCCTGCAAAAAAGCAAATACAGTATGTAAAAGTTTCCAATGCTGAAAAGAAGATTAATGAATCTGAGCATCCCAGCAGAGCAGACTATACTTCCAGACCACCCAAAGATCCAGGCTGCTGGTTTCACAATTCCGACTGACACCAAGTATAAACCTGGAAGGGTAGTGATCATCGGGTCCCACTGTTAAAAAAAAAAGAGAGAGAGAGAGAAGGCAATAAAGTCAGAGTGGCAAAGTTAAAGAGTGTAATTAAACACATATCACTTTAGTGAGCCAGTTTAGTGTTCAGAATGCTAGACTCGTATCTAGAGGTGTCCTGGTTAGATTCCGCACTCCTCCACGAAGCCAACTGGGTGACCTTGGGCTAGTCTCAGCTCTATTTCTGAGCTCTCACAGGCCCACCGACCACACAGGGTGTCTGTTACGGGGAAAAGAACAGGAAGCCTTGTGAGCTGCTTTGAGTCCCATTAAGGGGTGAGAAAAGTGGGGTATAAAAGCCAAATCTTCTTAATGTAATGATTCCCAGGCATCAGGGTAAGTAAGTTCCTCATTCAGATTTTACAGGAGCAGTTTCAGAACTCTACTTACAGTGCCACTTTCTATTACCTGATATGTGAAAAGACCACTGAAACAATCTTCTGCATGTATTTGATATTTGCTCTGCTGGACTGGATGAGCAGTCCAGTCTTAGCATCTTCAGTACTACATACAGTACGGCATTGGAAATATATAAAATACACTATGTGAGCACATTTGTAAGTTTCTGTGTTATTATGTATCTTTTCATTCATGGCTTTATCCCCTTAGTCCCTCATTTTACCCTGCATTTCCAGAGAATTTTCTTCTCTTTATTCTTAGGGTGTTTTTCCACTGTCACTAGAAGTACCCATTAAGTTCCCATTAATGGGTACAAAAATGCCATTTCGTACCCATTAATGGGTACTTAATGGGTACTTTTAGTGACAGTGGAAAAACACCCTTAATTTCTGTTCACTGTTGTTGATCTACACCTTTTTTCTTAATTATTTATTATTTGCTTTGAGGGTTTGAGGGTTTGGCTGCATAATTAACTAACTACTTGCTTTGTTTCTAATACAGAAAAACAAGTTTCTTATTGTTGGGTCCCATGGTGTTGGGTCCAAATCCTGGTGGGCTACATGGGACCCTTTACAGAGTTTTCTTAGCAAAGATACCGAAGTGGTTTGCCATTGCCTGTTCCCAGGAAGAGGCTGGGAATTGAACCTTCAACCCTCTGGTCTACCACTGAATTACAGCCACTCCCAAAGGTTTCTTTATGGATTCTTCAAATTTTTTTTTCTTGGACCTGGCTTGAACCAACATTGAAGACCAGTTCAGCTTAACTTTAGATAATTTAGAGAGTCTTAAGACCTCTGGTCTAGCTTGCTGAAGGCAAAACATCAGTAATGTGACACTATTTCATAATAACTCTTGAGCACTTCCTGGTAAAACAGATTTTTCTTTTTGGGTGAAATCCAAAAATCCATTTGAGATATATCCAAAAACACAGACATACAAAATGTGGTGCTTTTCAGTTTTAAGCTACAAGCCCTTTCCTTTTGTGCTTCAAAGAAATAAAGAAAGGAATCTGGTTAGCTGAATGTCATGTAACCTTTAAGGGTTAGATAAGATGAAGATTTTCATAATGTCATTTCCTTCATTGAGGCTTTTGGGGAAACTGCATCTCTATCACCTGCGAATAAATGATGAGGTATCACACAAAAAGGCAAAGCTTGCTTAAATGCACACACAAACCCAAAATATAAATAAAGAACATATGGTCACATCTATAGTTAGGGAGGGGAAAGAGATAGGTAATGGGAGGATTTAGATGGATCAGGACTATAATCCTTTGTGATGCAGCAACAGAGGACAAAAAAATGGCATTTCTGAAGAACTAGAGTTTTAAAAGTCCTTGAGCGCCAGGGTTCAGACCTGAAACACATCATCCACAAAGATACACCGTATTTACTAAGTTTGCTAGAAATGGGGGTGAAATATTCACATCAAAAAACGCTTTTCTACAGTCTGAACATCTATTGGGGTCTCTCTCTCTCTCTCACACACACACACACACACACACACACACACTATTTATTTATTTATTTATTTATTTATTTATTTATTTATTTATTTATTTAATTTAATTTAATTTAATTTAATTTAATTTAATTTAATTTAATTTAATTTATAACCCGCCCTGTACCCAAAGGTCTCAGGATGGGTAACATTTAAAGTAAAATATATTAAAACAGATAAAAGCATATATTAAAACAGTGTCTGCAACTGCGAAGGGTGAGTGTGTCATTTAACTGAAGGGCAGAGTAAATAGGTGCATCTTCACCACCCTCCTGAACATATACAGTGAGGGAGCCTGATGCACCTCAAGGGGGAGACTATTCCATAGCCTGGGGGCCATCACTGAGAAGGTCCTCTCCCGGGTACCCACCTGTTTCACTGCTGAGAGTGGTGGGACAATGAGGAGGGCCTCCCCTTCAGATCTTAAGGCGCAGGCAAGCCAATATGGGAGGAGGCATTCCTTTAGCTTCAAAAAAGCCTCCTTTGAGCATGCTCCACAAGTTGAAGGCTTTATAATAAGCAGATTCACACAAAGGGAACTTTTCTAAAGCAGTCTCAGGTAAGTGTGAGTGAAGCAGAGAGACCTCACAACTCGCTATTTGTGAAAATATAAAGTATTTTATACCCTTAGGCTGTGGTCCCACCCTCACGTTAAACCTTCTTCAGTCCATCTTCATGTCCAACTCTTCATACCTTTTCCTTTCTATGGCTGCGTCCCCAAAAGACTTATTTACTTCTCTACTGTCACTCTGTTGAAGTGGACTTTAAAAGTGCCATGCAAATCAGGAATAAGCGTCCGCATGAGGCTCAGCAAAATGTGCGTTTTTAACGCACCTTCCGTCCCCATGGGAGCTGTGTTTTCTTTGCGCGCATCTTTTTCTCCACGCCCCTGCTCTTGTTGATAGGGTTCCAGCGGGAATGGGGAGGGACTGCGCTTGGCACGGCCACAACCAGGAAGACAATCCCTGACAAGTCCAAAGGAAAAACAGCCATCGGTTCTCTGTTTGTCTCCCAGATCTTCCACCCCCCGAAATGGCTTCTCATGCCGGCAAACATTCACTCTCACCACTTTCCCGTTATTGCTGTCAAAATCCACCCCTAGCAATAATCCACCCATTTCACACCTCATAGCGATTGCAACAATGTTGCAATTCTGTGTGATTCTGACATTTTAGTTCTGAGCTTTAGAAAGGGAAGCTGCTTGTGTTACTGCTGTGTGTGCAGACGGCAATCCCCGCCCCTTTTGCCACGGAGCGTCCCCAAGGTAAATGTTGTGAGGAAAACCCGCAACTTCCAAAAAGAGTGCTGAAAGTCTTATTTAAAGGGCACTTTTTTTGTTGCGGGTTTTCCTCATTTTGTAGCTCTGGAAGTTCATTAAAAACCCTGGCATGGGGGCGCTCAGAGGCAAAAGAAGAGTTTTAGAAGACTTTAAATTGCTTGGGGACAGGCCTTATCTGTTTTATTTGTGGACTTTCCAGCCTCCATTTGGACTTTCCTGCAGAAACCTTCACATGACAAATATATGTTATGTGGGAAAATATGATAGGACACAGATGTCATCAGCCACCACTAACAATAAACAGGAATGGCCCCGTTGAAAAGTCCTAGGTTATGTGGTAGAGTTCCAGACCAGGAACCAAGCGGTCAACAATATGTGTAAGTTCTACATAACTGAGCCGCAACAACAAGGTACCTATGGCCCTGTCCCCAAAAGACTTATTAGCCCCTCTCGGCTTCCTCTGCTGTCACTCTGTTATAGCTGACTTTAAAAGTCCCCTCCACTTCTGGAATAAGCGTCCCCATGGTAGTCGCGATCTAAACGGACTTTCCGTCCCAAAGGAAGCCTGTTTCCTTTCCCCGCATCTTCCCCCCCCCCGCCCCCTTTCTTGTTAAAAGGAAAAATAGCCAGATCTCCGTCTCCTGAAACAGCTTCCCGCCCCTAGCAAAGGCAGATGATCGCTCATTCATTCACTTTCAGCACTTACTTTCACTCAGTTCTCTGTTAGAAAAGGCTTTCTGCCCCGGCAAAGTCAGCGGCTGCAGACATTGGCAGCCCGATCCTTCGCTCATTCTCTTTTAAGGCTTTCACAGATCACTGATAACAATGTTGCAATTCTGAGCAATTCTGGCTCTTTTTACAAAGGAAAGGAAGCGAACCTGCTGCATTTCTCAGATGTGTGAATGCTTTTTGGCTGTGTGTGCAGGCAAGCAATCCCCGCCCCTTTTGCCACGGAGCGTCCTCAAGGCAGATATAGCGAGCAAAACCCGCGAATCGCCAAAAGAGTGCTGGAACTCTTCTTTAAAGTGCACATATTTGATCGCGGGTGTCTCACTTTGCTAAGCTCCCTAAGCACCTTGTAAAGCCCAGTATGGGGCCGCTCAGAGGCAAAAGAAGAGTTCCAGCAGACTTTCAATTGCATGGGGACAGGGCTTATGGCTACATCTACACGCAGTGAAAAAAAGTGATTGCAAAGTGGCTTGGCGGCGGTACCCTCAAGGTGTCTCATGCACCTTCTTTACATATATTTAGGAAGGCGGTGAAGGCTCTTTACCCTGGCCTTTGGCTGAGATTATTATATTTCCCATCCCAGCACAGATACCATCATTTTAAACATGTTGTGTATTGTTTTAGATTTGTTGATTTTTAAAAAAGTGCTTTTAATGTATATTTTTAATCTGGTGTTTTAATGGTTGTTACCCACCCAGAGATCTTTGGGTATGGGGCAGGATGGATGGAGGGATGGATGGAGGGATGGAGGGATGGATGGATAGATAGATGATACCCTCCTCTAATCCACATCCAAAGCCAGGATTAAAGGTGGGATTAGACCACTAGTATTCACATTTATCATCTCTATGCTGCTTTTTTCATGTCTGTGGATGTCACCATTGTCTGCAATACTAATTACTAAACTGGGATCCATGTGCTTCAGAATGTATGAAAGGGCTTAGAAAGGTTGGAAAGAGAAGGGGGGGAATCAATGCAAAAATATGCCCCCCCTCCAAAAAAAAATCCATGATATTAGTGAATTCATAACTGGCTAAGGTATTTGATCATGGAAATAAAATAACAACAATAATGTAAACAAAAGTTGCAAAATACACAATGCAGGCTGCAAGTGTAAAAAGCTAAATTTATTTTAATCAGCAAACAGGAGGCATAAAGAATCGGTCAAAGCCCACAGGCTCCGGGCAGGCAGACATGCAAGGAAAGTGTGATCTGGGGGGGCACTAGCCTAAAGTGGATTTTGTGCTGAACTCTTCTGGGCTTGTCGCTGAACTCAATTTCCCATCGGCCCCAGCCAAACCAGCCAAGTGCCAGGAATGATGGGAGTTGCAGTCCAGCAGCAGAGGGCCTCGCTGCCCGGTTTCCCCGAACGAGAGGCACGGAGGCGGCTTCCGCTGCCGAGAGAGGGAGGCCGAGCGAGGCCTCGCCCAGGCCTGCCTGCCTGCCTGCCGCCCGCCGGCTCTCCCTTGGTCGGCGGCGGCGCTGCGCTTACCTGCTTGAAGCGCCCCTCGCAATAGGCCTGCGCCTGCGGCACGTGGAAGGCCTCGTCCATGTACGGCGCGCGCTGCTGGCGGTTGACGGCGGAGAAGAGTAAGCAGGAGGCGAGGAAGACGCAGCTGAGCGCCGCCGAGAAGCAGTAGGCCTCGGAGCGCTCCATGGTCGCCTCGGCAACCAGGCGCGCGGGGAGCGACGGAGCCCCTTCGCTGGCGGCGGTCCGGGCGGGGGAGGCGCTGCAGGCAGCCGGCGAGCGAGAGGGCGCTGGGGGGGAGGGAAGCAGCGTCGGGCGGGAGCTTAGCGCGGCTCTTTCCGTAGCAGCCGAAGCCCCGGCCTCTCCCGTCCCATGCCGAGGACGAGGAGGGAGGAGCCCCGAGTTGCCCGGCCGGCCGGCCTGGTCGAGCCACAGCAGCTTCGGTGTCCCTCCCCTCGCTGCTGACCTTGCTGCTTCTAACACGCGTTAGCTGTGGTCACACCTGGGGTTTAATCCAGCTTCAGTACGCTTTCAGAGCGAGAGAATAGATTGGCAGGGTCACCAGCAATTTCCTTTCCACATTGCAGTATCTTGAATTTTCTGTGGTATTTAACCCTGAAGGAAAACAGCGTGTCACTTTGCTGATGTGTGCTCTCGCTCTGAAAGTGGACTGAAACTGGATTAAACCTTAAGTATGACTACGGCCATGGGGTGTTTTTCCACTTAGCGCTAAAGAACCCATTAAGGGTCCTTAATGGGTACTCAAGTGCTAAGTGGAAAAACACCCCTAGTGTGAGTAAACCCTGGGTGTTTTTCCACTGTCACTAGAAGTACCCATTAAGTACCCATTAATGGGTACTAAATGACATTAATGTACCCATTAATGGGTACTTCTAGTGACATTGGAAAAACACCCCCTGTCGAGTTTATTTTCCTCGATGCTCCCTTCCAGTCAAAGCAAAACCCGATAACTCAGGATAACTTAAGGCAAGAGTAAGTATAATTGTACAGCATTAGGAAGGAAGTGTTCTAATACATTGTAACATCCTTTATACTTTTAATGGTACAATATATTATGCGTACTTTGGATTGATTTATCCTGAAGCTTTTGGGTTTCGCTTAGATTGTTTTCACTTAGATTGTTTTGTTTCAGAAGTTTAGTGACTGTTTCATTTTGCTCCCCTTCCAGTAGCATACGTTTGGCAACCAACTGCAGGGCTCAGGAGTATGGATGTGCCCAAATGGGTTTTTTGGCATTTGATTCATAAGTAATCAAATGTTAGAAGATCCCTATTCATACGAATAAATCCCCTTCAAATATAGTAGGATTCTATACAATACATATTTGTACAAATATCCAGTACGTATCCAACACAAACACATATGTATTCGATACGTATCCCATAATAAATCTCCGAAAATAGCATATCATTCCAAGGAAAACTCTGTGGACATGTCCATATAGCTACCTGGAGTTGAGCTTGCCTTCAGGATATTTTTTTCCTTTAAACTTATTAAGTAAAACTGTTTTGAAAATAACAAAGACAGTGTCAGTAATAACCATTAATAAATGCTTACAAATGTTCCAGGTCTAGCTGATCTAAAATAACTGTGCTGCTATAGTACAAGATGCCTTCTTTTACACATCAATTGGAACTATTTCCTGACTGCCTTGTTACCTTTCTCCTGTTTAATGATGTGAAAAATGCTGCCACGCTGAGAAAAAAAGCAATGGAAGGTGCCATCGAGGGAGCATTAATTAATCCTACAATGGTGAGCAGTCTCTCACACACATACTGTACGTAAAGGTCCGTGAGACTTGTTATTGTAAACTTGTTTGTCTTATATTCTTGGGTTCAAGACCTTCTCCATACAAACAAATGCAGAAACAGTCATGCCTATCCATCACGTCTAAACTGGATACAAAGTGTGGTTTCAAAACTTACTATGGCTAGTTTACATGCTTTGAAGGAGTCAGAAAGCACTTATTCATGAGGTTCATCTTTGGACTGAATCCTGCTGAAAGTTCAGGATTCAGTCCAAAAATAAACCAAACTGGGGAAATCCAATGTACTGTTTCCAGTTTGATTTTCATCCTACACACACACATATACATGAAGCCCCAGTTTTCTCCCTCCTTCCCTGATTGAACGCTGCCAAGTTTGGCCACAGGCTGTCATTTCCCTTTCTTCTTAGATATGGCTCACCAAGCCCCAGGCCACACATTAGCATTTCCATAGCTACCTGACTACACCTTTGTTGACATGGCCCTGTTTACACTTGCCCTTTTTCTGGAATGTTTCTCAGGATAAGAGTCTGGTAGGCCTCACCTGGGGCCTGCAGTAACTTGCACTAGTATGTGGACAGCAGGCCCCTATTCCAAGATCTATTCCAGAATAAAGCCAAGTGCGAACTGGCCCCAGGTATGGACATAAGAACAGAAGATGAACCCATCCAATCATGCGCTAAGTCTTCTGGGAGGACTTTTAGTTCTCCACTCTAGAAAACCTAGCAGGCCAAAAGAAGGCAGGATGGTCTTCCCTAAATCATACAGTCAGCGACATTATAGTGAACTGGGACCACATAAGACCTCATGGGAGCGATGGGGGGTGGGGAATTGTAGAACATAAGTGGAAGGGTGGTAGCAGCATGCAGCTTGGGACTTAGCAGGGTGTGATTGCGGAAGAAGGGAGACAGGATGCAATCCAGGGCTTAGTATCAGATATGATCCGTGGAGGTGAGGTGAGCAAGGGGGAAAGGAATTCAGAGCTGATTCTAGGTTTGGAGTTGAGCAGTTCACACCCTATCTTGTTATGAACTAAACTAGGGGACTTTCTGCACTTAGCCTTATTCTGGAACATGCCTCATAACAGGGGCCTGCTATTCACACGCTAGTGCAGATTAGGACATACCCCAGATGAGGCCTGCCATTGGCGTGAACAGACTCCTATCCCAAGATACTTCTGAAATAAGGCCAAGTATGGAAAGCTCTCTGGTGACTTGGATTTGTGCACATCCCTTCTTATTTGGCATGCATTTTTGTTCATAACCTATAAAGTTCCTTGAGTTTTTGTCTGCTCGTGGGAATAAATCACTAAAAACTTTTTCTTTCTAACTTTTTCTCAAGTTCTGAATTTGTATTATTTTTTACTATCCTTCCTGGAAAATTGCTATCTATTTGTTATTTCTGTCTTCTCACCCTGGACTCAATATACATTCCAAAAATCTTCCTTATTACCTCTCCTATTGTTTACAAGACAGTAAGAGTTATTCTGAGGAAGGAGTACTTTTTCTCCAGGTGCAAATGTGTAGTTCACATTCTTTTTATGACAAGAAGCTTTGAAATACAAATGCAATTTCGTTAATCAAAATAACATAGCTAGAAAGAGTGAGATATTTTCCAAAATCGTGCTGTCTGTTTTAATATCTAGTAGATAGAAACAGTGCCTTCCAGACAGTTCTATTTTTTTTCTCTGTTGTGCTTAGAAAACTATAACTTTTCCTTTGCTCATAAGGACTCACACACTTTTCTTTTTATCTTTGGCAGATAGTTGATCCATTTCAGTTACTTGTGGCAACAAATAAAGCTGTTCATCTGCATAAGATTGGTAAGATGAAGACAAGGACTCTTAATGCAGAAATAATATTCAACCTTTCACCAAACAATAACGTAAGATGTTTTATAATAAAAGACTGGAATATGATTTGTAAAACATTTGCTTGGCTCTGAAGAAAACACCAAAGAAAACACTTTATATGCATTGTGCTAAAGTCTTGAATATTGCTGTTAAACTGCAAAAAATGAAAAGAGGAACCAACCAACACTAGATATAGTGGCAGACAACTTATAAGGCTCAGATTCTTGAAAATACTGTAGATACCAAATTTGTACCTATGTGAAAGGAGGGATTAGGGGACAAACTTATGCTTCATATTTTCATCACAGATGAAGGTAATGATGATGATAATAACAGCTACTGCTTTCTGAGGGGATGGGTAGAGGGACTACTGTGGTAACAGGGTTGCTTATCTTCTTTGTTGATTGGAGATATAAGATAAGTGCCCCCAAAGCTGTTATGCTGCTAACACCCCTTTCTTATGTCTTCCACCTCTCCTATAAACAAATGAAAATCCAAGAAATCAACCATGTCTCAGAGAGGACTTCAGCTACCACCTCCATTCCTTGAAAAAGCAAATTGTTTAACCCCCCAAATACCAAGAAAACAAGTAGTTGCTGTGAAGGTCTTTTTTCTGATTTGTTGCAGTCGCGCTCTGCAACCTGAAATCTTGGCTCTGGGAAACCTGGTAGGAGGCAGCCTATGGCTACCTCGATCTTGGCTGCAATTCTGAAAACCACAGCGATGCTTGGTTACAACACAAGGGCTTCAACAATACTTGGTACCAGTGGTTACTGGTACGATCCACCAGGTGTTGCAAAAGTAAATTCCTAATTCGCCACCGGCATGCGATAAGAGATCTCCATGTGCTCCTAAGGCTAGTTGAAGACAGAGAGCACAGGGAAAAGAAGTCAGGCGGGAGACAGGATGAGCTGGAAAAGAGACAAGAGTTTAATTTTCCCGGGCTTAAATACAGCAGTCAGTGGAGGCGGAGAGGAAACGATGTAAAGCCACAATCCAGCAAGGTGATTGGTGGAGCTGTGCCAGGTGAGCAGGCCAGAGGTCCTTATGATGTCACATCCTGTGGCAGGAGGAAGGGAAGACGGATGCCGTGTGCTTGCTGCCATTATGCCCAGAGGCTACCACCTGGAGTGGAAAGAGCCCCGTCCCTGGTGTTGCTGAGTGTACACCACAAGCCCATGGGACAGGAAAGCAGCCGCACCTATTTCTCTGTGAGGCTTGAGAAATGGAAGGTTGAAGCCAGGGGAAAACCTGTGCAGCCTTTGCGGTTGCCACACTGATTGGACACAGCAGAAGGGAAGTGCTCCAAAAGCTTTTGCAATTCTCCTTCCTTCTGCCCATCCCATCAGGTAGCTGGTTTATCCTAATTGTATTTCAGCCACCAGGTGGGAGAGGTGGAGGTCAGATGCCTCCCATTGACTTTGGGCGCCCTTTTTTCTTTATTTGACCAAGAGGAGCTAAGGCAGTTCAGAAGCCCTTGTACTTCTGCATACCCTACAAGACAGTATGTCTCTACTTTAGTTTATAAAAAACTACTCAGAGTAACATTTATTAGGAGCAAACAATGACATGTGTTCTGAATGGGTATTCTTATGTATCCATTAATTCAAGACTTGTCTGTTCTTGCGTTGGAACAAGTATTATTTGACAAAGATTCTTTAAATCTGCAATAAAATTTTCCCTTTGATCCTCATTGGTTTACTTAAAATACATGATCGAGGATTAAATTGCTTTTATCAGACAATGGCAGGATTTGAAAAAAATTCAGAAAGTAAAGTCCCTCCTCTGCTTTGTAAGCTTATCGAAAATGCCAATTTTGTTTTCATATATTTATCCTGCGACAAAAAATTATTGAAGTAAATCTTAAATTTTTGAAACATTTTTATAAATTGAGAATAATGATGAGCTGTTTTAATTTCAGAAATCTGAGACAAATAAATGACTACTTTGTGGTAAGTTGATCCAGATTGTTAGGACATGATTATTACAATTTTGTATTCGTTATTTTATAATTTTAGATCTCAGATGCTTTCAGAAAGTTTGGAATTTCAGACACTGACACTGCAGTACTCATTGTAGTAATAAAGGACCAAGAAAAAACTCTGAATCTAGAAGATATTATCTCCCAGGTTGAAGGCCAGCAAGTATCTCTCACAGATCTTCCCAGAATAACAGATGTACAAAAAGTTAAAAAGGTTTGTAAAAGACTTCTGGAGGTGACAGTAGTAATAAAGCAAGTGAGAACATTTTGTTTGGATTTGTTTTTTAACACATTTTACAAGGTTCAAGGATGAGGACTGTGAACTATATTTATATCTGATTTTATAGTCCCTGCAGGGTCTCCCTCTATGGGCATAGAGAGAGTTACCCATGCAGAGTAGAAGATGTGACACTAGAACCTTCCTTATTTAGTGTGAGAAGATCTCACTATTCATTTACTTTTGATGCTGGAGTGTTAGAGGATAATAGATACGTCATGGTGTATCTACTGTAGATTCTCCTCTTATAAATTTGCTCCACTTAGGTTTCACTCTAGCATATAAGATGCTGAAGGTTTTGTTAAAATCTCACTACTCCATTATCTTTGCAGGTCTACAAACTTACACCACAGGAGGAAAAAATAGGCACTCTACTGGATGGCATCATTTGTAGAATGGCAACTAAAGATGTTTCATGAAAACCACTTCTGGAACCTCTAAAGTCTGAAACAAATGTTTGTTCTAATTTTCTAATTTTTCTGTTTGTTTGAGTCAATGTAAAAGTGCTCCAAAGTCCTGAATTTCAGTTTTGGAATCAGAAGAACACAACTCAATTTTAGAAAGTGGAAATAATTTTTTGAGTATGGATATAGAGGGGTTAAGTAACTAAAAACGTTACAGTTCACTGTATTGTCTTTTGGACAACATATTCAAGGTGGCAAATGGTGTAAAATACTGAAAATAAAATAAAAATAAAGCATGCAGAAAGCAAGGCAATCAACTGCAGATTATTCCAGCACTGATGGCATGAATGAGCTCACAGATTTTAAAAATAATTATAGGATGCTACACTGATAGAAAAACAGTCGCCGGGGGAAAATATCCAGAAACAAGAGCTGCGTCAAACTGGTTCTTGTCTAATTCAGTTTACAAAGAAGTGTCCAAAGTGCTAATTTTCAAAGTGAACATTCCCAGATAGGTCACTAAACAGTCAGAGAATGGTGTCTCAGAATCCAGCTAAGACCTTTTAAAAAGGCAGTCTCTGTATCACTTTGTGCTTTCTTGCTTCATCTTGGTTAGTTATGGTGAACAGGTTTGATTATTATTGTCAAAGAATATTTTGCCCTCCAGGAAAATAATCTGTTTTCAATCTTAGAGTAATCCTTTCCATTTTGGAGAAAATGAGCCTTTTTTCCCTCAAATTTTGCACCTAGAATTCCAGAAAGATATTGAAACCTAGGGTTTGAATCAGTCCGTTGCAAAATTTGAAGCAAAGGAGCTCAATTTCAGCAAAATGGAAAGGGGTATTTTGAGCTCCACGGCACGTTCTCAGCACATGTAGTTCATTTCCAAGCAAACCAGAAAAAAAGTGAACGCACACCTCTAGAAACAATTCAACTGAATGAATAAGAGGCCTCCAAGTACAACTGGATTGGCTCATTACGTATGAGCACAAAAGGTTTTGCTTTCCTTGTAAGACTATTAAGTCTAGAAATATGTAACTGCCACTTTGGTCTATTGGTTAGAGAGCCAGACTATTATCTGGGAATACCGGGTTCGATTCCGCCCTCCCCCATGAAGCCAGCTGGGTGACCATGGGCTAGTCACAGCTCTCTTCTGAGCTCTCACAGCCCCACCTACCTCACCGGGTGTGTGTTGTGGGGAGAAGAACATAAAGGTTTGTCAGCTGCTTTGAGTCCCCTTAAATGGGTGAGAAAAGCGGGGTAGAAAAGCCAACTCTTCTTCTTCTTTGATAATGTTGGCTGTCACAAGTGGGGTAAAGCAGGACTTGAATCTACACTTCTTATCAACGGAATGAGTGTGAACCTGCGAAAGAACTATTAGCATATGTCCTTGGCTGTAATGTAGTCCATCTCCTTGTATCATATTGCATCCTGACAACATATTTGTGACAATGCCACTTTAGGCCACAAGTGTTGCAAGGGGCTCTCCTGGGACAATAGATGTTAAAAATGAAGAACGTTTTTCACAACTGAGTTTTGATGATTGTTAAGATAGCATGTAAAAAGTGGAGAGTCAGAGGAAAGGGTGAAATAAAGAGAGACACTGATATAACTGTTCAGCAAAGGGAGCAGAATTCGTGTATAAGAAATGTCTGTCACAGTTATGAATGAAAACCAACCTATTAACCTTAGAGGGAGCTAAGAAAAGGTATATTCTTACCATTATACTTCTAAATAAAGAATTCTTTGTTATTGCTGACTCTTGCTGAAATCATTTTGGTATTATCTAAGAAAAGAAACATGATACCAAACATATAATATTTGACTTGGGAGGACCTCTAGGCGCCCGAACTCTGACTAGGGTAGATAGAGGGCAGGAGTTAGTGTATCACTAGCTTCCAGAGGCTGGAACTGCTGGTTCTCAACTCCTTAAACAGCACAGGAGTCAAGAAAAATGACTGATCTTGATTGATTTCAATGAATGAGTTTGTAGAAGGTGAAGCATGCCCAGA
This sequence comes from Aspidoscelis tigris stejnegeri, assembly GCA_023333525.1. NCBI lineage: Eukaryota > Metazoa > Chordata > Lepidosauria > Squamata > Teiidae > Aspidoscelis > Aspidoscelis tigris. The sequence goes on along the minus strand of JALMGA010000005.1, from coordinate 75,264,175 downwards.
TACGGAAAACTATGAAGGTGGGAACAAAGCATTGTTTATTAAGCTCCTTCTCTGGTGCCTTCTGAGTGAAAAGATTCAGAAAACCTTCCTATTCAGAAATAAAAAAAAGTAAACATCTTCATTTAATTCTGGATCCCAAAGTTCTTTATTCAGATTAAAAACAAAATTATAGACAATAGAAATTGTTTCAGGTTGAAAAAATTATGCTTTACGTTATCAAGACATCATGATACAAGAAATAATACAACAGGACGAGAATACTGTCATGTTAATTTCCTTTATCCCAGGCTGACCCCACAGATCTATGTTACAGATTTCAGTAAAGGATGTCCTTTTATACTGCAGCTTAGACGTTGTGTTAAGTTCATTCCTGAAGCAAACAAGAACACTGTGTTTTAATTAAGGGGGGAAATAACTGACATCACCACCATGGCCCAAAACAGTACGAAAAATAAGACTCTACACTTTATATTATTTACTGGTCTTATAATTTGGTTCAGAGAAAAAGACAATTAACCCAACTTTCATTTTCCTAAAACATTACATTTTTTTTAAAAAAACTTCTTTATTAGACTTTCAACAAAGTTAAGGATAATTTGAGTATTACAAAATTATACTATCCATCTTAAGTACAAAACATTAGTTGTGACTGTTAACTTTTGGAAACAGGTAAACTAAAAACTGAGTCATTTGAAGGCTGAACAAAAAAGGCTGAACTGCATTCATCAATCAGATGGATGCAGTCTTTTAAAATACAGCAGTACTGTTGCTTGCTATTGGAATTTATCACTAAGCATTTGCTTTGGTTAAGCATTCTGGGGTGGGTTTTTTTTTAGAATTGTTAGTTTTCTTCATTAAGGTAAGTTATCTTTTCATTTCTCTGAAGGGTAATATAATCATCCAAGCCCGCTTTTGTCTTCTTAAGGAAGTTTTCTAGTATTTAAGGGTGTTTTTCCACTGTCACTAGAAGTACCCATTAAGTACCCATTAATGGGTACATTAATGCCATTTAGTACCCATTAATGGGTATTTAACGGGTACTTCTAGTGACAGTGGAAAAACACCCTAAATTAATGTAACTTTAAAAGGCCTGGTTTATCATATCTATTTACTTAGGAATCTGTTAACTTGATGGACCTATACTACCCGTTCGGCTGCTACTGTGTTTGCAAAACTTAGGCCCTGTCCCCAAAAGACTTATTAGCCCCTCTCGGCTTCCTCTGCCGTCACTCTGTTATAGCTGACTTTAAAAGTCCCCTCCACTTCCGGAATAAGCGTCCCCATGGTAGCCGCGATCTAAACGGACTTTCCGTCCCCATGGTAGCCGTCTTCTCTTTCCGGGCATCTTCCCCCCCCCCCGCCCCCTCTCTTGTTAAAAGGAAAAATAGCCAGATCTCCGTCTCCTGAAACGGCTTCCCGCCCCTAGCAAAGGCAGATGATCGCTCATTCATTCACTTTCAGCACTTACTTTCACTCAGTTCTCTGTTAGAAAAGGCTTTCTGCTCTGGCAAAGTCAGCGGCTGCAGGCATCGGCAGCCCGATCCTTCGCTCATTCTCTTTTAAGGCTTTCACAGATCACTGATAACAATGTTGCAATTCTGAGCAATTCTGGCTCTTTTTACAAAGGAAAGGAAGCGAACCTGCTGCATTTCTCAGATGTGTGAATGCTTTTTGGCTGTGTGTGCAGGCAAGCAATCCCCGCCCCTTTTGCCACGGAGCGTCCTCAAGGCAGATATAGCGAGCAAAACCCGCGAATCGCCGAAAGAGCGCTGGAACTCTTCTTTAAAGTGCACGTATTTTATCGCGGGTGTCTCACTTTCCTAAGCTCCCTAAGCGCCTTGTAAAGCCCGGAATGGGGCCGCTCAGAGGCAAAAGAAGAGTTCCAGCAGACTTTCAATTGCATGGGGACAGGGCCTTAGCTGCAGTTTTCTGAGGAAAGAGGTATGTATTCATTACAAGATATTATCATCTTTTTTGAATTTTGGGGATAGCCACATGATTTTATGTGAAAAAGATTAACAGAAACGGTGGCACCAACAAATGGATTTTGCAGGACAATGAATCTTTTTAAAATGGGAGAAGGGAAAGAGAGAGATAAATATCTTGAAATGGACTAGGGGAAAAATGGAAAGCTTCTGAAACATAACAGCCTTAGCAGTATTATCATGGAAAATTAAAGGCTTGTTTTCATTGCCTGACAAAGCAAATGGCACATGGAGTATATCATCTAGGTTGCTGGCTGCAATACTGATGCTATTTTTGGTAGTTTGAACTAACGGCAGGCAGGTACATTTAAGTCATATCCTTTTTTGAACATATGTGAAAAATCACTCAAGCGCAGTTAACATAAACAAAGGATCGTAAAATCATCACTGCCTAACAACGATACACACTACGTGAACTTTTTGATTTTCGTCAAATGTGCCCCTAGAGGTGAATTGCATCCACATCACCTTATGGCTTTGGATTGCTTATGTTTTGAATATTGCTCCAGCTGTGCTTTTCTTGTATGCCCTACATAAAATATTTGCCATGACGAGAACTCTGTGCCTTATTCGTATACTTTTTAAAGTATATAAAAACTTAAGAACATAAGAGGAGCCCTGTTGGATCAGGCTATAGCCCATCTAGTCCACTCACAGTGGCTCACCAATTGCTTCTGGGCATTCTCAACCAGAAGTCAAGGGCAAAACTTTCACCAGCTCTTGTATCCCTACAGATGGTTCTTAGAGGCATCCTGACTGTCTCTCCAACCTGGAGGTAGCACTTAGGCATCAGTTTTAGTAGTCATTGATATACCTGTCCTCCACAAATTTGTGTAACACTTTCTTAAAGCTATCCAGCCTGGTTGCTAAAAGGTATCCAAGCTGGTTACCTCTTTTGGTGGAAAATTCCAATGACACCCCTCCCTTGTTGGTTTTTACTCTCCTACCCATCAGGCTTGTTCTAGTGTTATGGAATAGAGAAAATATTTTTTCTCTACCCACCTTTTCCACACCATACATGATTTTATATAGTTCAATCATATCACTCCTTAAACACCGTACTTCAAGCCTGAAGAGAGGCCTAGACGTTGCATAGGGGAAGTGTCTCAGCCTCTTGATAATTCTTGTTGCCTTTTTCTGCACTTTTCCCTGTTCTACAATATCCCTTCTGAGATATGGTGACCAGAATTGTAAGTTCACATTGTTTTCAAGCTGAAATGGTAGACTTCAGTTCATGCTTTCAGTGTTGGCTCATAATGGTAGAAACTATGATAGAAAAATATGTACAGTTCCTATTTAATGGATGCATCCAATAAAAACAATCTGAAAAAAGTATCCTATATGATCAAGGGAACATGTATTTTAAAGCGGTAACAAAAACACTACTGCTAATTTGCAGGTCTATTTCTTAGCTGAGAAATGTAGTTCTTGTGTTTCTTAAAATTCACCAAATTGTAAAAAATGTGCCTTAAGGAGCCAGGCATTCTGATCTCATTCCATTGAGGTTGGCACTTCAGTTTCAGGTGTCAGCAGGATTTATTTACTGATTGTCAGGAGAAGCTAACCCAGAAGGCAATAGTGAGTCCAGCTGTTTTGTTACCATTCAGGGTTATTCCCCCCACTGCAGGACCTGGCTTTGTTGACATGAAGTCTGTAAAGGAGACACTAGGCATTACTATACAGAGCTGTTTATGATCAGATTTTGTCAGTACAGAACCCTCCAGTACCAGAACAATATTGCCAGTCTGCTGGGACGCATGAGCACATTTGAAATTTTGAAGGCATGTCATTGGCAGGACTTTCTCAAGTTGTTTCTTCCTAGGCAACGTGTGGAAGAGTGCCAAGGAAACGCCTAAGTGTATCATTTCACCTTAAGTCCTACACCAGTGGTTCTCAACCTTCCTAATGCTGCGACCCCTTAATGAAGTTCCACATGTTGTGGAGACCCCCAACTACGGGGGCAGAGCAGCTGGGAGGTGGGAGGGAAAGGCGGCGGGAGACTCGTCGCGACCCCTCTGAAAGGGTAGTTTGACCCCCAAAGGGGTCCCGACCCCCAGGTTGAGAACCACTGTCCTACACTGATGGCTCCTGTGCTAGAAGAACATCAAAGAGATACAATTTTATCTCATGCAGACTTCTTCCTTCATCCCTAAACTTTGCCAAATGCATGTTGTCCAAATGTTAAGATTTCTGCCAAAAGCCCTGTCCGGGCAGGGTGGTGGTGGGGGTAGCCCCAGGTATCTCCCAGATACTGTGCCCTGTGCCTTATTCTGGATTATATTCCAGAATATAATCTGGGATATTCTGGAATAAGGTCCAGTGGATAAAAGACTATGGTTTCATCAGCCCACTGTGCATGTATATGGCCCCATACAACAAACTTACTGCAACTAAAAAGCTTCATCAATAAAGGAAGATGATATATAAAACATAAATGCTTTGTATCTGCTCCTATGCCACTCTGCTAAAATGTCTGATCACATATTGCCTCAGGTGGCTCCTTTTCCATGCCTATGAGTAATTTGTGTCCTGGTATTTCATAAATCAGGACCAACTTCTTAGTCTTCTTTGTTTGAAGTCAGTAATAGTCAGTGATTCTAGTTTGCTCAAAGTTGTACTCTTTTTGGATGGATGAGAATTACAACAGTGCCCTATGTGTTGTACTTCTTTATACATAGGGCAGATAGAATAGGAATTGCTTAGCATCAGGCATAGTGTCTAGTGGCCTTTGGACAAAGGAGCTACCCAGGGAGGAGGAGGAGGAAGAGGAGGAGGAAAGTTGGTTTTTCTATCCCACTTTTCTCACCCATTTAATGGGACTCAAAGCGGCTGGCAAAGCTTTCTATTCTAATCCCCACAACAGACACCCTGTGAGGTAGGTGCGGTTGTGAGAGCTCAGAAGAAATCTGTCACTAGCCCAAGGTCACCCAGCTGGCTTTATGGGGGAGGGTGGAATTTAACCCGGTATTCCCAGATAAGAGTCCAGCTCCCTAACCACTAGACCAAACCTATGAAATGTGTCAGATTTTTCATTTCTTGGGTAGGGGAAGAGGAGGGTCTAATTTCTGTGCCACGATTGGAGGGTTCTATTAAGGCAAGGAATCACTTTATATATATACACACACTCAGTTTCAATTCTCAGCTTGGACCAAAAATTATTGTATAATCATCAGTTCACCATTTAAAACTGTTTTAAATCAACTTTGAATTGTTCAAATTTTACTTTTAATAAAAGTAACATTTAAAAAACAACAACAATCAGTTCCGGTTCTCTGCTGCTGTTATGTAGCTGAGAGCGTGCTTGTGTTATGGACCGATTGATTATCCATGTAATTCACGAATATCCATGTGGTTTACTGAGTCCTGAGCCAGATCTTTTGAACAGTACCACTAGTTCCTTTCTTTCTGGTTGGCCTTTGTTGTCGTTGGGTACCACTGAGTTATGGCCAACTCCTGGTTGATTGCATGGGTTTTCTTGACAAAAGATACAGAAATGATTGGTTACTTTTGAGAAGAGGCCGGAGATTGAACTGCCATAGAGCTATATACACTCCCATACCTGGCTGAGGTTAGTGCTCTTGAAATATAAGATCCCTGTGAAGATTAAAAAAGAAATCATGCCTTGGGAGTAGTTAAGAAAGACACAGCCTTTTCAAACATTAACGTTTTATTTCATTTTTAAAGTACTTTACCCTGACATATAGACCACTACTTCAAAACAGTATCAAAAACTATTAATATTTTACATCGTTTCCTTGATTCCATTCCATGCACTGCTTATAAAAGAAGCAAACAAAATACATCTTGCATTCAAAGTCAACAACGGCTCCATCTGTGAATTGCAGAAGACTCTGGTATGTCAAGGACCTGCCTCCTCCATTAGGCAGAGAGAGGCAGCTGCCCAGGTGTGAAGAGTGGTGGCAAAGTGCTGAGCTGTGTGCGTGCTGACCAGCATTTCCTATTGCTTTCTGGTGTCCTGTAATCTGTGTTGCCCTAAGATGTAGCTTCCAACCCAGCAGGATGAAGAACATGGAGCGGAAGACACCTTACTGACTTTGACTTCGAGCAGGAAGTGTCTTGTGCCAGCCATGAACGTAGCCCGAGCAAGTTGTCCTTTTTCATCCTCAGAGGGCTTCCAACATTCTTACGAATCTTTCCTTGCCCACACGCCCCAAATTGCAATGAGGACCACCATGACGATAAGCGTGTAGATGGTACGGACCGTCGTCTGCTCGTTTCCACACCAGTGCCTGCATCCACAAGAGATCGGCATGTTCTCCCCAATGGTTGCAGGGACCTTGGCCCTGTGAGCACGAAGACAGTGTATTCTGCCAAAACAAAAACAAAGACTCAGATTTATGAAGTTACTGTCCCTAAAGTTTAAAGCATTATATTACCACACAAGCTTGGCAAAAAACCATCCTCAAACTGAATCGCAAGACCAGGGAATTTTTGAAGATCTGCATCTTTCCTGCATCCGTACGCGTTTGTACTGATCCGTATGGGACAAAAATGGGTTGCATATGGGATAACTATGGGATGCATACGGATGTGTACAGATGCATACGGATGTGGAGGAGATGCGTACATGCACGTACGAATGTTGTCAACATTTGTATGTGCAGATTCGATGCATGTACACATCTTCTCCACATCTGTGCCCATCTGTACACGTCCAGATGCATCCTGTAGTTATCCCGTATGCAACCCATTTTCATGGATTCATAGATTCGAATTTGGTAAATAGGAATCAAGTCTTGTTAAATTTTTGCCATTCAGTCCTGGCTTCTCTGTGCCACTAAGGGGAGGGATGTGGCATTTGCAGCGGGCAGCACAGGGGTGGGGTGATGTCAATCCGGCTTTCAATGAGGAGAGAGGGGGCAGAGAGGAGATGGCACTGCTCCCCCATGCCTCGGTTTGGAGCAGTTTGCATGGGGACGGCTGTATCCGCACCCAGCCTGCATTACCAGTAATGGCATGGGGACAGGCAACATTCGATCTCGGTCCTGCACCCGGTAAAATGTGAGCCCAATGAGAGCCAAATGGCTTGCATAGGGATGCGGCCGGATGTCTCGTCCATGTATTACCTACAAAGATTGGAAATGACTCCCCAGATTTACAGGCAGAGGTCTTTCCAAGGCTAACCCAGAGATGCCCCAGACTTAAACCTTCTGTGCTTTCTCCTAGAAATCAACTGCCCATTCCTCAGTATCTCTATGCATTAAAATACTTTTACGTGCTTTAAAAAGAACAGAGCCTGTATTCTGTGAGGCTTGCTATGAGGTTAAGTATACGCACAACCGCAGTCCAATCCTTTTTATTTATAATGTGTAGGAACAGAAAGAAGGAAAGAGGATTGCAATTGAAGGCTTCTATTCTTAGAATCACTGTAAGTTAAAGGTAGTAGTTATGCATGAATAGTTGATGGATTTTTATGACAGCACTATTTTACATAAATATCCCTCCAACTATTTAATTATGCAAATGTTTTCGGTTCCTTTTGCTTCCCTGTTGTGCCACCAATTCAAATAAGTACAACCGTATTGCTTGCCTGGTGACAGAAGTTGGGAAGAAAAACCTATTTGAGCTTTTAAAATGGCACTCGCCAACCCACTGCCTCACATCCTCAGGAAGTTTAATCAAGTTCCAGTAAAATCAACAGGACAACTCGGTTGCCTCTAATTTATAACCCATTAATTTCAAAAGGGTGTTATTGTAATTAACAATAGTTTGAGCTATTTATCCAAGAACAGTTCTGCTTCAGTGTAGGTTGCACTAGAGACAAAATCATATTCCCTCATGGCCCAGCTACACTGTTGAGAGTGGGTACTGAATCAAGCTTTGACTGCACTTATAATTACAAGGCATTCAGAATAATGTTTTAGTTAGTAATTCCAGTAATTCCTAAAACAAAATACCTTACAGAACTTTTTGCACTAAAGAGAAATCTAAATTAAACTGAAGGTGTTGTCTTCGTGGGGCCACCATGGGCCAGCTCACCCTCTGTGTACAGACCCTGAAGGCCTGCACAAAAATGTGACAATTTGCACCGGGATAAGGGCACAGCTCAGTGCATAAGAAGCAGGTTTATAACTCCTTTCTGCCCAGTGATGTTTTTGTCACGCGGAGGGAGTTAAGGTCCTGCCACAGATCCTCACTTCTCTTTAGTGTGGGGTGCTGTAGAGACAGGCATTCTGAACGCTTTGTGAAGAGGCAGCCTGAAAAAAAGTTATGTACGGTTGTGCACAAATATTAGTAACATTCAAAATATTTGAATATATTTGAACATTCATATATGAATCAAATGTTACAATGTTTGTACATTGACATTCGTACAAATATGAATGTTTTGGAACACTCATACGGATTGTTCAGAACATTCACGGACTAGTGAGGTGGGAAAGCAGTTGCACCAGAGTGCATGCAACACAGATTGAGAGCAGATTCAAAGTGGATTCAGGGTGGATTTGACGCTTTCATAGCTGATATGTTATGGGATGCGTATTGGATACATATGCATTCGTATTGGATATTTGTACAAATTTGTATGAAAACATTCGTATCAAATAGAAAATCCTACCACACACGAAGGTGACCTATTCCAACGAATACAAATTTTCTTACATTCAATTTGATACGAACTGAATGCCAAAAAAAAAAAAAAATCATGCGTATCCCTTATATTTTGGCAATTTGATAAGAATGATCATATAAACAACAGCAAAAAAGGCTGAGCTAGCCATCTGATGAAAACAATGGGTGTTTTCCCATGGTCACTTAGTACCCATTTCAGCACCCATTAAGGACCCATTTGGGTGAGAGCCAGATGACCCCATTTCCACCATGGCACCCATTAGGGACACATTTGTTTCCACCACATCTCAGGAAATCCAGATCATATGGGTACTTTTTGGCCTTTAATCTGGATTTTCTATAGACCCCATTAATGGGGTCTACAATGGGGTCTTCAGACAGATAATCTGGATTAAAAGGAGCCTTTTTCCACGTTAGTTTGGCAATGGGGTCTAGAGGAGGCTAGGGGGAGGGGGCACCCTTGGGGGGAAGCCCAAAAACCTAAGCTTCTAAGTCATTTCAAAGTCATTTCGAAGTCTGTGCAAAATAGCCCCGGAGTGTCTTTGAAGTCTGCACTGATCTTCGGAGTTAACTTCAAAGTGACTTCGGAGCCGCTTTGGAGATTGCAGCCCCTGTCCCCCCAGATACCTGGCGTGACAGGCAGACCCCTCGTGAGTAGATCCGGATTTCCAAATGGGTGCTCCGGTGTTTCCATGGCAGGGAGGATAGCACCCATTGCTATTGGGTGTTAGGCCACCCATGGAAACACATTGGGTACTTCCCTTAATCTGGATCTGCTAGATCCGGATTAAGGGAAGTACCCATTCCCTAGATCCGGATCTTCTTAGATCTGGATTAAAGGAGCGCAGTGGAAAAACACCCATAATTACTGTATTATCTGGATGGAGCTGAAAATGAATGCACATTCAGAACCCCAAACCAAATAAGCTCAGGTCTCAATGCTGCCTAAGTTTCATGTAGACATCACTTACTTATTTCACATTATTTGGATAATCCAGAATAAAGTATGGATGATTGAGAATAAAATGTGTCTGGATCCAAATAACATGGGATAAGTAAGGTATGTCTGGATGGAGGTTTAATTATCATCACGGAGAACACCAATAAAAAATAGTGCTCTAGAAGGGCCGTGGTTTTCGATACCACTAACCTTCCTATCCACAATGGGCAAGAAACGCTGGACTAGTCCAGATGTTGGATTCGATAGGCCACAGCTATGAATCAACAAGAGCCTCGGCTCCCCATGTTCCTGTAGCTTGTTGTGATGTAAAGGCAAGAAATGCTCTGGCACTCTGCACAAATCTCTTCCACAGCACAGTAGACCTGGCACATTCTGAAAGTTTTACTCAGGAATCACAAATGTCATCATCTTTCTTCAAATGAAGACTGTTTGCTAGCTTACAAACATGTGAACTGCATAAGATGTAATATAAAAGAAATTAAATAAATAAAAGATCACAGTAATAAAAATCTGCATTGTTTTCAGAAAGCACAAGAGCAGAGAAGCAGGAGAGAATGGGGAAAGCTTAATGCTATTACACATACACGCAAAACATGGGAAAGCGGAATCAGCTATGAGACACTGCAATCTGCAGAACATCTCAGAAAGACAGAAGTTAAAAGATATGCCTATCTTTATGAGTTATGGATTCTCTTAGAATCCTGCAGAATTTAGACATCATATAAAATGTGAGTGGACAGTCTTGAATGGAGACTAAATGATTGAATGAGATGGATGGTCTTATATTGGGAAGATTCATAAAGTATTTCCTAATTTTTTTAAAAAATATATTTAGGAAGTACATGCCTGTCTCTCAAGAAAGTTGCCATAGATTGTTACTCTTTTAGATACACAAAATAAATTGGATCTTGGATTCCTTGTGGAAGGAACTGCATAGTGTTGGGGAACAGAAAATCAGCAATGTTAAGACTGCCATTTTTTCATGATATCAATCTGTGTTGAGAAAATCTAACTGTCCCTTTTATTGAAATAAAGTCTATATGTTTCTTAAGCAATTATGCTTCTGTTTTATGGACTTTCCATAGAAATACATTTTTATATCCACGTGGAACTGGATTTTTCCATGATTACTGCTTGGGTTGGAATGATGCTTTCTGTAATTTTGCCCCTAATCTGTGTCATGTGTTTCCAGGTTCAGGTTCTGTAGATTCTGGGTGCGCTTTCATAATTAAAAATTGAAAATATTTCCCAACATGAGGTAGCATCATGTATTCTGATCTATCTTCTCCACATGAGAACATACAGTGGTACCTCGACATACAAGTGCCCTGACATACAAGTATTTTGAGATACAAGCCGCCGAGCGAGTGATATTTTGCTTTGAGATGAGAGCAAGATTTGAGATACGAGTATGTAAATACAGTACAGTACATAACAAAAACAACTGAGGTGGTGTTTTGGGAGCTGGAATGGATTAATGGGAAAATTGCTTTGAGATACGAGCGATTTGACATAAGAGCAAGGTTACGGAACGAATTAAACTCGTATGTCAAGGTACCACTGTATACATGCCCAAAGCAGAGGATGTCCCCTATGAATTGACACTAGACTTACCTGGACAAATTCTTGTTATTATTGGACTTAGAGTAGAAAGATACTTCCGGGCTACAGGCACTTTGCTCAATACGTTATTGATTCAGAACAATCACGTAGAGCATATTGGGGATCCACAACAAATTTTCACAAGCAGTGAAAAAATGGATGCCAGTTTTTGTTCCACTTATTGCCTACAATGTTATGTTCACTTTTAAAATTATTCTTTTAAAATAGCCCTTTAATCCTGCCTTGTTAATGCACATGTTTTGTTAGTGCAAACTCAGACATTTTTCTGTATCTAGGTTTTTCCTGCAAAGCAGCCAATTGAAACATCAGGGTGATTTAGTTTGGAAAATCGGGTCCGGGGAAAAGATCTACTCCCAGTACTAACACCAAAGATGTATAATTTTAATCAAATCCATAACAGCAATTTTTATTTGTTAAAATATACAGAAAAAGAAAATTGCTGTTTTCTGTTTAATCCACCAGTTTTCATTATGTTTCAACGACTTTTAAACTTTAAACTTTTTAACGTAATGTTTCTTTTTTTTGTAACCCATTAAGATTTTTAAAAATAAAATTGGAAATGGTATAGAAATGCTAAAAATAAGAAAATTTATCTCTGATGTTGTGTCAGCTTTGGTCTGAGTGAAACCATGTAGCAAATTTTTCTAGTTCCTTCTGCTGTATTGGTCTAATTCCCCAGGGTAGGACACAATAAGAAAAAGATAAAATAATAAAGTATTCTTAAAACAAATTTGAAGTATATTTACTAAATCCCAGATCAACTTCTCAGTGCAGAGTTTCATCAGAGAATACAAAACACAGCAGTACCATTTCATTTGGCCGTAGCTATTGGAAAGTATTCTGTGACAACCAGCTGCTAACCTGAAGTCTGTTCTTACAAAGATGTGCTACATACCTTCGAGAGACATTCATCCTTGCTTGTTGTGTTGGGTTTGTATTCCTTCACCCAATACCTGTCAGGCTGTTCTTGTTCTGTGGCAATAATGCTGACTTCGCACAGCTGAATTAGGAACAGGCAACTCTCCCACAAAATGTACCAAATGTGACCAGAGCTGCTGTTAACAGGCAGATTTGATTCAACATTCTTCCTCGCTTGCTGTCTGCTTCTGAGACCTTTATAAACAGAAGAAGCTAAGATACTGCCAAATGTGGAACAGTGAAAGAAGCCCTCCCCGTTTATAGCACGTGTAGCCAAAGAAGGAGGGGGACAAGAAGGGGGGAACATGTTTATTTTTTGAACTTTCAGTTTTAACTTAAATTCACTTTCAATGCAGCACAAAAAGATATTTGCATTCTTTGCAATATGAATGCTGGGATGCTGGACAAAGTGTGGTCCTTCAGATAATTCTTACTGTTTCACATCTAGTCACTGGGAGCATGGGAAATAAGCTGTGTGGACACACCTCAGTTTGGTCTAGTGGTCAGGGAACCGGACTCTTATCTGAGAATACCAGGTTCTACTTCACACTCCTCCACAAAGCCAGCTGGGCGACCTTGGGCTAGTCACAGCTCTTCTCTGAGCTTTCACAGCCTCACCCACCCCACAGGGTGTTCTGTTGTGGGGAGAAGAACAGAAAGCTTTGTCAGCCTCTTTGAGCTCCCTTAAATGGGTGAGAAAAGTGGGGTAGAAAAGCCAACTCTCCTCCTCCTCCTCCCCCAGTAATGGCTACCATGGACTGAGGGTTCTTCCACCATCAGGAAAAGTGTATTTTAGGAGGGGCTACTAAGGGCTACAAGCTAATCTGCTTGCTCTCTGAAATATGAAATGACATCTGTTGCTTGCTTTCTGTACGTTATCAGTCCTGAACAGGATGGTTGTGTCTAATAGATCCGTATTTTGGAGGTCCAGTGTGGAACAACCCTTACAGTCTGCATTAACATGTGGACAACAGGCTCCTGTTCTGAAATATATTCCAGAATAAGGCCAATTTGTAAGTCCTATAGAAAGCAGAATTTCCCCACATAGAAAGCTATTAGCAAAAAATCAAAAATGGGGAAAGAAAAATGGGGAAAAGAAGCTGGCTGATGGAGACACTTAGTTCCTAAAGATGCCCTGTTCCTGTTGTGTCTTTGAGGACTTGCTTGCTAAAACTAAGAAAAAATGTTAGAAAATAATAAATAAAATTGGCTCAGGTCTGGCCAGAAAGGCACCAACAATAAAGGAAGAACACGTTTATGTGTATTAACTAAGCTGCCCTGAAGCAAATACTTAGAACCGTAAAGGTTAATAATGCAAGGCAAAGAAAGATCAACATTTCAAAAAGAAGGAACTCTCAACAGGGGTTAAATTAACACCTCATGCCACATGCTGTTGAGTGGGAATCAGAAATTTTCTGCAAAGCAGTGATGCACTTTCACTAATTAGTATACTGAATCATTAAAAAGAGAAGATGAGCCTGTAGTGTAATCATATGGTGATTCCAACGAGAGGCTTTTCAGACCTATAGCTATCTTAAAAGGAACTCAGGAAATCAATGGGAGGCCCTTTTCCCACTAGGGCTTAGAATCCTTCTACGACCCCATTAGGAACCCGATTGGTACCAATCGGGAAGACCTTGTCCCCACCTTGACCCCATTGAAGGCCCCATCTGAAGGCCCTGTCCCCACGAGGGCAGGGGAAATCCAGATTTCAACGGGTCCTTCAGGCCCTTACATCTAGATTTTGTGTGGACCTGATTAAAGGCGTCCACCATGGGTCTTCAGGCATCTTCAAGATCCGGATCTCCAGGAGGACCCCATCTCAAAGATCTGGATCTTTGACTGTGCATGGAAAAGGTGTGTGTGTGTGGGGGTTGTTGCTCCCTTATTGTTATAACCCACTTTAACCCCCTGTCTGCTTGTGACCCCAAGCGATCTCAGAAGACATGGAGGGGATGTCTAAGAGGCAGCCAGAAAAGTGCACAGGCCTGCTGTGAAACTACCTTTTTCCAGATTCCATGAGGTGTTACATCGAGTGCCTGCGCAGGTGTCCTGATAGCAAGCTTGCCCATAATGCCACCAATTATGTCGCAAATCAAAGTGCAGACATGACCCGTGTGTATTATCCAGTCCACCATTCAGGCACTGTTGATAGGGCTTGATCTTCTCTGCAAATCATTAAAGGACTGGGAAGATTGTGGCATAGTGGAAAGTTGAGCATCCTTGAGCTTCTCTTCCAAGGCTCTTGATAAGTGTCTTTCATCAAGTCTGTTGGTTTGAATGGTTCTATATCAGCATGTAACTTTTAGGAAGATCAAATCAAACCCTTTTGAAGCAATCCTAACTCACTTAACCAGACACAGAACAGACAGCTCTACAGAAGCAGGGTTTTCAGCTCTGACTTGGCCAGAGACGACTTGGCCACAGTTATCCATGCTCTGGTAACCTCTAGATTGGACTACTGTAATGCACTCTACATGGGGCTGCCCTTGAAGGCAGTTCGGAAGTTGCAGCTAGTGCAAAATGCAGCTGCTAGGGTGCTGACCGGGACAGCAGGCCGGATACACATCACACAAGTCCTAGAAGGGTTGCATTGGCTGCCAGTTTAGTACCGAGCCCAGTTCAAGGTGTTAACTCTGACTTATAAGGCCTTAAATGACATGGCCCCAAATACCTGAAGGAACGCCTTCTCCCATAGCGATCTGCCCGTGCCTTAAGATCTGGAGGTGAGGGCCTCCCGGTTGTCCCGCCACCCTCAGTGGGGAAATGGGTGGCACCTGGGAAAGGGCCATTTTGGTGATGGCCCCCAGGTTGTGGAATAGCCTCCCCCTCGAGGTGCGTCAGGCCCCTTCTATTTTCAGGAAGGTGGTGAAGACGCACCCTTTTGTCCTGGCCTTTGGCTAATGTGGTTATATTGTCGACTTCCCCCACTGCAGATACTATTATTTTAATTATGATGCTGTTTTAATTGTGCTGTTTAAAATGTTTTTATGATCTTTATGGTTTTTAGGAGATTGTTTTGTTTGTAGTCTGTGGGTTCTGGAGGTTGTTTCCCGCCCTGAGACCTTTGGGCATAGGGCGAGAGATGGATGGATGGATTGATGGATGGATGGATGATGGACAGTCCGTCCATCCATCCATCCATCCATCCATCCATCCATCCATCCTAGGGCTGTCCTCTGAAGACACATAGCTGAACCTCGATTTCCCTCAAAACATATGCAAAGGGAGAGGTAAAGACAAAAACATAACCATTATGAATGATAAATATTGCTGCTTTTATTTCAAGTCCCTCAGTCCAACAGACTGAAAAATGTAATCTGCTGCATTTAGAGATATACAAATCTACCTAAACCCTTTCGGCTTTTTAAATCGTGTCATTCACAGTCCACAGTCAAGGAAAAAATTCCTCTCCGTTTCTAGGCACTGCCAGCGAGACTAAATGGTCTCTTTCGCCTTCGTTAGAGCTTTCCAACTGTGCTAGCAGGCAACACACTACAACTACCATGATGCACCAGGGCTCGAAGCGTGACCTTTATAATTGGCACCCGGACTTGCTCTCTGGTTGGTTGGCGGACGGGCGTGTCATTTAAACCTGCCAATAGGAAGGCGCCAACTGACTCAGGAGGCATTTTCAAATTTCCAGGCCCGCCGCCGCCGCTGCTGTGTGTGTTAAAGGCTCTGCTCCTCCATTTGGTGAAGTGAGGCGAGAACAGGGGCGAGGCGGTGAGTCTGGGGGCCGAAGGGAAGTACCGGGGGGGGGGGGACAGTTAAGTCGGTTCTCCCGCCCGGCCGGGGACGGGTACTTAGCTCGTCTCGCACCGGCTTTTGCGGGGACTATTATGCTCGTGTGAATAGTCCACAGGAACATGCGTGGCCGAGTATGCTCGTGTGACTAGTTCCATGAGTGGCCGAGTATGGTGACGGGAGTGGTTGCTTTGCTGGGGTGTTCTCTCGCTCTGAAAGCGGACCGAAGCCGGATTAAATGTTTATAGTTCTTCCTCGCCACTTTTGTTCGCAAAGGGAATTAACTGCTTGGCGTTGCTCCTTGTTGTTCAAGCTACTTTTTCTGCTGGTAGTTTGCACAATCTTTCTAAGAAGAAGAAGAGTTGGCTTTTCTACCCCTCTTTTCTCACCCATTTAAGGGGACTCAAAGCGGCTGACAAGCCTTCTGTTCTTCTCCCCACAACAGACCCCCTGTGAGGTGGGTAGGGCTGTGGGAGCTCAGAACTGTGACTCACCCAAGGCCACCCTTCTGGCTTCGTGGAGGAAGAAGAGCTGGCTTTTCTACCCCACTTTTCTCACCCGTTTAAGGGGACTCAAAGTGGCTGACAAAGCTTCTGTTCTTTTCCCCACAACAGAACACCTGTGAGGTAGGTGGGGTTATGAGAGCTCAGAAAAGGAGCTGTGACTAGCTAGAGGCCACTCAGCTGGCTGCATGGAGGAAGAAGAGTTGGCTTTCCTACTCCGCTTTTCTCACCCATTTAAGGGGACACAAAAAGGCTGACAAACCTTCTGTTCTTCTCCGCACAACACAACACCCTGTGAGGTAGGTGGGGCTGTAAGAACTCAGAAGACAGCTGTGACTCGCCCAAGGTTCCCCAGCTGGCTTCATGGGGGAGAGCGGAATTGAACCTGGTATTCCCAGGTAAGAATCCGGCTCCCTAACCGCTAGACCAATCTGGCTCACTACTCACTCCTACCCCTGGATTCAGAATATCAGAGTTTCTATTACAGTTACAATTCTCTTGCAGGTTTTTTTTTAATCATTACTATGAAACTGGAGGTTTTGACAATGTGTGTGCTTGGACAGAGACTTTTTGTAAGGAGAGGATTGCCTAGCAGACCCTCCTAAAATTTTAATCAGCCTTCAAATGAGTCTAGCCCTTGCTATGACTCTCTGCTTAATGGTTTTCTAGTAGAGGTAAGAAGTCTCCAGGGCAGGAGCCAAAAGCAACTTTCTAGATTATTTTGCCAGGTTTTTGAGATTTTCTCCAGACCCTTTTTCCTACATTGCAATCTTTCTTTCTTTCTGGAATGGGCTCTTGAACTGCCTTGCATTTAAATATGCCAAGAAGAAGACCCTCCTGCCTAGGGCTGGAATATGGCCTCCTCCTTGGTAGTGCTTTAGCAGTAAGGCAAATGTTCCCAAAAGTCACTGTGGTTTTTGATAGCTATACTTTTCATCGGTTATGATGGCCTACTTATTCTATGTAAAAAAAAAAAAAAAATTGTCCTAGGACTTTTGAGGAGAATAAAAGTTTGCTCGTTCCATAGCTTTTGCCTACAATGACCTTGCTCGCTCACATACCCTTAATTCCCTATGAAATAGAATCTCCAGCAGACTGCAAAATATTGCCCCCTTCCTTTTTCTTCGCAAATACACTCAGCTGAAGTGAAATAGACCAGTACAGTAAAACAAGCAAATAAATAAAAAGCCACTGAGTGATATTTACTAAAAAAAAAAAGCACTGTAGTTCTTATTATATTGTTAGCTGTATTAACTTTTAGGTTTGATTCAATGGAAGAGGAGTGATAGTACAGCATGCTAGATATAACATGAAGGAAGTTTTATTCAGGTGGCTTTGAAGCTCAGCGCCGCAATGCAACAAATAATTCTTTATTCTATTTTATTTTTTATTTACTGAATATTTATATCCTGAGCTTGACTGGAAGGCTCCAGGATGGGTAACATCAATACAGACAACATGAATCATATACTTAAAATATAGCCCTTCTACTGACAACATTCAGAGGAAGCTAAGTAGGAAAGCCTTGGGTGAAGTAGTATATTTTAACCAAGTCGTGAAAACTATACAATGTTGGCTTCTGACATACCTTGACTGGGAGATTGTTCCAAAGCCTGGGGGCCATCACGGAAAGGCCCTTTTTGTGTACTACCACCCCTCATGTATCGGGGTTGCAGAGCTACAAGAGAGGTCTCCCCTTCTGATCTTAATATCCATGCAGGTTTGTATGGGAGAAAGTGCTCCTTCAGATTTTGAAGACTCAGGCCAGTTAAGAGCTTTATGTGCTGATATCAACGCCCTGCACTGAGCTTGGTAGTGAATCAACAACCAGTGCAGATCTTTCAAGACTGATGTGATGTGTATCAGGCTAGAAATGGTCAGTAGTCAAACTGGTGCAAACTCTAGTTCCAGCTTCCAGATCATTCTCAAGGGAAGCCCTGTGTAGACTGCATTACTAAGTGTTGTCTTTCTAATGGTTGTGCAAGGGTCATAATTAAAATAGCTTTTTGAATGGACTGTAAATTCAAACTTAATGTGAACTTCTTGTTGAAATATTGGAGTTTGGTTGAGCTTAAATTAATGCTACCTAATCATTTTACAGGCATATTATGGATAAAAGTGAAACAATCTCAGATTTGGAATGTAAAGTCATGGAAGCGAAGCCCAGCAAATGCATGAAAAATGGTAGGTGATAAACATGGACAAAAGATACAGGGTGTTTTAGTCATTATCCAGCAGTGACTTGCCATAGAGTACAACTTTGATGAGCTTGTCATCTTGATAATGGAGGAAATCCCACAGTGGATGAGTAAACGAAAATTGTTCCTTTTGGGACAAACATGAAATACTTGGTCATACATGAGAGAACCTATGGAACTAAGTAAGGTTGTATGCCCTAGACCAGTGATGGCGAACCTTTTGAGCTCGGTGTGTCAAATTCGCTTAACTCAGGTACTGTGTCACTTCTAGAAATATCCATAATTTTGTGATATTTGTAGCTCTAGTAGAAAAGTTATATTTTTGATGTATGTATTTATTAAGGGCAAAAATGAATAATTCTTTACATTAGTGACTTGTTGCTGAATTTCATTTGCTGTATCTTCAATTGAAAGTTGGCATTTCGCACACTTCAAGAACAAGCAAGCACTACACGCCCAGGTGCCAGGGTGACCATGTGGGTCACCCAAAAGGGCTTGGCCTGTCACCTGTGACAAGTGTCATAGGGTGGCCATCACTGCCCTAGACAATCAGTTATCCTAGAGACATAATCCCCCTTTATCTTGATCTTCACGCTTCCTTTATCTATGCTGTACAGAGCTGTACTGCACTGATGTGCTCCTTGATTGAAATATATTTGCCAAAATAAAAAGACTGTAGTCTGTGCTGTCCAGAACTATTGTGGAAACTTACCTGTAACAAATATGTTTGGGACATTTGCCTGAATCTTATGCTTTATGCATTAATTGCACTTGGAGAATGGGAAGAACAGCAGAAATATTTACTTTGAAGTCATCCTTTTTGGTTTACACAACATGTTACACAAATAACAGTTACAAGTAGAAAATTAGGTTAGGGTAACCATGGAGACCTGGTTTACCACTGTAGGTCAGTGTCTCTATATTACACTAAAGTGTTTTATGAGTTTTCATTTTCTTATGTTTTGTATAGATGAGAATATGATGATCCTGTATGGGAATATGGTGATCCTGTATTTATAGAAGTTTGTAATAAGCTAGCCGGATGCACATCACACCGGTCTTAAAAGAATTGCACTGGCTGCCAATTTGCTACTGAGCCCAATTCAAGGTTCTGACTCTGACTTATAAGGCCCTAAATGACTTGGGCCCCAAATATCTAAAGGCACACCTTCTCCCATATCGACCTGCCCGTGCCTTAAGATCAAGTGGTGAGGCCCTCCTGGTTGTCCCACCACCTTCAATAGTGAGCACCTGAGAGAGAGCCTTCTCTGTGATGGCCCCCTGACTGTGGAATAGCCTTCCTCTTGAGGTGTGTCTTGCCTCTTCTTTATATATATTTAGGAAGGCGGTGAAGACGCACCTCTTTACTCTGGCCTTTGGCTGAGCTGCTTATGTTTCCCCCCAGTACAGACACTATTATTTTAAACATATTGTGTATCGTTTTATATTCGCTGAATCTTTTTAAAAAGTTTTTTAATGCATATTTTGTTTTAATCTGTTTTAAGGTTGTTACCCGCCCAGAGACCTTCGGGTATGGGGCAGGATAGAAATGTAAATAATAAATAAATAAATAAGTGATGTGCACTTGTAATTTCAGACATTCCCTTCCTACATGATGAAAAATTTGACTTTGACCTATCCTTTTCTCCGGCAAGGTAAGCTTAAGTATCTAAAAGAACATTCTTCAACAACAAGCACCGGATGAATCTGATTTTTTTCTCTCCCTCCATATTTTAGTGAAACTGAGGATGAAGTTTTTATTGGGCCAATGGGCCATAAAGAAAAGTGCATTGCCTCATCTCTTCAAGCCTGCAAAAGGTCCAATGATGAAAACTTACCTGCTGCGGATGAATTAACATGGAGTCCACTTGCTGGGGATAAATTTGTGGAGGTTTTTAAAGAGGCACACATCATAGCTCTCCAGCTACAAAGTGGGAGCAAAACCAAAAGAAGCAACCCTGGCCAGCTAGAACATCGCAAGGCAGAGGTGGTAGAAAAATTTGTGCAGGAATCGAAGTCAAAACTCAAAGTACTTGAGAAAGGGATCATGGTGGAGAAAACCCCTAAGGAAGTTAAGAGAGAGACTTATTGTGTGGGGCAGAGTCCCATCTGTGATCTGCCAGCTTCGTTTCTGAATCATTCAAGGCAACCTATCCCAGTAAAACAGAACTTCAGTTCTCCACAGAGGACACGAAGTGCACCTAGTCCTGGTAGAGCAAATAAATTACCTCAGACCTCCATCATGACTCTAGCACAAGAGAAGCATAATAAGAGCAAAAAAACAGGCACAATCCATGCTGCTAGAAATCCATCTGTGTCTGGAAATAGCAGTTACTTATCAATGGAACAGGTAATGATTTTTCTTTCCAGATTATTTTAAAGGTTATAATACATGTAGCGGTCATGTGTTTACATAAAATAAGTTTCACTGCTACCCTTTTTAATGATTAAATTAATGTCTCCCTCTCTGGCATTTCTTGCAATGAAAATGAATGGATGTATTCTTCTCATCTTTTTTCAGGATTATTGGCCTTATAAGTGGGACATTAATTGCCACATTTCTAATTCCTACTGCTGAGAAAAAAAAAAGAATCATTTGATTACTTAAGTAATTCAGGATATTTATTAGATCACTACTGTTAAATATTAGCTATGTTTTCTTTGGAATGGCAGAAGGTTCCCGGCTTCATCTGTGCAAACTTCAGACTGGCTGCTTGCACTCTGCTCTAGGCGCCTTTTACTGGCCCCAGGTTGTTGTCCGTCCCCCCCAAAAAAATATCTTGGCAGAGGATGTGTGAAGACTAGGTGCCCCGGTAGCCATGAGAAGCGATGGGGACGTGTAATGAAAACCTGGCTACAATGTGAGGCTAAGCATTTCGCAGGCAACTTGTGTAGCTTTACAATGGAGTTTCACAAGTGTGTATCTAGAGCAAATGGGCGGGGTATAATCCCTATACAAATATAGGGTGTTTTTCCACTGTCAGAAAGTACCCATTTTTGCACCCATTAAGGACCCATTTGGGTGTGAGCCGGATGATTCCATTTCCACCACGGCACCCATTTGGGACCCAGTTGTGTCAACGGCTTACTAGGGAAAGCCAGATCAAATGGGTACTTTCTGGCCTTTAATCCGGATTTTCTGTAGACCCCATTAATGGGTTCTTCAATGGGGTTTTCAGGCAGAAAATCCGGATTAAAGGGAGCCTGTTTCCACGCTTGTGTGGCAATGGGGTCTAGAGGAGGCTAGGGGGAGGGGGCACCCATGGGGGGGGAGCCCAAAAACCAAGCATCAAAGTCACTTTGAAGTTCACTCTGAAGATCAGCACAGACTTCAATGGAGCTGTTTTGCACAGACTTCGAAGTGACTTTGAAGCCACTTCAGAGATTGCACCCCCTTTCCCCCCAAACACCTGGGGTGACAGGCAGACCCCTCATGGGTAGATCCGGATTTCCAAATGGGTGCTCTGGTGTTTCCACGGCAGGGAGGCTAGCACCCATTGCTATTGGGTGCTAGACCATCCATGGAAACACATTGGGTACTTCCCTTAATCCGGATCTACTTGATCCGAATTAAAGAATGCACCCATTCCTTAGATCCGGATCGTCTTAGATCCGGATTAAAGGAGCGCGGTGGGAAAAAAGCTTAAGTCAAGAAAACATAGATAGAAAATATCCAGTAAGAGGAACAGAAGAAGACTTGAAGGTCCCTAAAAGTTGCTTGCTTTATTGCTTTCTAGTATTGAAAAATGCATGTGTTCAGATCTCTCAGTGGTATTTGCTTTATGAAGAGCAGTGCACAACTGCATTTCAATGGGGAAATATAGTTGTGAGGTAACTTTTCATTTTAATAATCTTCAAGTCAGTACTTGGACCTTTCTACGTACCTGTTTAATCTTTCAAATTGGAATCTTGCAGTCAAAACAAGGGAAGCTGTTTAGTGCCTCCAGCAGAAACAGTCTGAACAGCACAGGGTCATCAGAAGATCTGCTTTCCGACAAATCCAGTATAGCTTCAGAGGCAGGAGACTTGCCATCTTCTAATAGTTCATCACTGCAAGAGAAGAGAACACTTTCAACTCCTTCCAAGGTGAATGTGTGTGACTTCTCCATTGTAATTTCTGGTGATAACTGAAGCCAGCTCTTGCACCATATAGTATCAATTATCTCTGAACCATTGTAAAAGTCTTACTACCTTCCCTCAAATGAGGACAGGCTCATCTTTTTGAGAAAATGAAAATAAGGCTTTGTCCAGACTTCTTGATGCTGCGCATCAGAATGTGCAGCCAAGATTGAGCCGTCACACGATTGCTGATACTTCAGTGGCGTCAGTTTATAGCAATGATAATGCAAATTTACTTAATGCTGATATAGCGGCACTTGCTGCACAGCATTAAGTAAATTCAAACCTTCCCGCCAGTCCAGAGGATGGCAAGAAGAGCCAATGAGAACTGAGACTGCAGCTCAGCTCCCATTGGCTGCTCCATCCCATGTGACATGCACCTCACCCCATGTGACTGTGCCCCACACAGTCTTGCAGCTCCCTGAGCAGGAAGCTACAAACGGCTTCAAAGCAGGTAAGCTGTGATTTTTTTTAACACTACGGATTTAAACCGCTAATCTGGAAGGGACCCGAGTCTGATTTAGCTTGGTTCTTTGTTGCTGAATGGAAAGTTTTGTGTCTAATGTATTAAATTAAGTTAGGAGAGCAAGTATAAAGTGTTGCAAAAGTTCAGTTCATCCCGGTAGAACTTAAAAGCTTGAAACCGCCACTGCTTCAATTTAAAGAATAAACTTTAAAACCTTTGTTTTAGAAACACTAAAGCAGAATGTGTTTCCTTATGCTTTCTGTGACAAGGAACATCTGCTGGTCTATGGAACAGAGTTATTAGAAGTCGCTTATCCTACAATCCCTTAATAGCCTTTACCGCTCTCTTTACAGCTGAGGATGACAGCACAGCTGAAGCCTCCTAGCAAAATTTATATGCAAAAGAATACTTCAACTTCATCATCCTCACAGTCTAGTACAAATTCAAGTCTGAATACAAGTCTTCCCATCTCTCCAAAAAATGGAAGAGGTAACAAACTGTAAAATGATTATAGTTGCTTGCACTGACCAGATTTAGAATAAACTACAGTTTCAATCAAGAGTGGGTTAGCCTGAAACTGCCATATGGTTTCGTTAACTTGGGTACGATCTACACATGTCCAGTTCACAATAGCCCTATCTGAAGAAGAGTTGGCTTTCCGGCCCTGCTTTTCTCACCCGTTTAAGGGGACTCAAAGCGGCTGACAAAGCTTTTCTATTCTTCTCCCCACAACACCTGTGAGGTAGGTGGGGCTGTGAGAGCTCAGGAGAGAGCTGTGACTAGCCCAAGGTCACCCAGCTGCCTTCATGGGGGAGGGAGGAATTGAACCCCGTATTCCCAGATAAGAGTCCGGCTCCCTAACCACTAGACCAAACTGGCTCAAGTAGACTAAAGTAGAATGGAAAAGAAGGAAGCAATGGAATGGGTAACAATTGGAACAGTTAAAATTCTCTTTACTGGCAGACAGCTTTACCAGTAGCAATGAATGATAGCCACTGTAGTTGAGCAATGTCCTTGAGGCCCATAAATTAGCTATTCTGGCCCTAGAAAAAGAAACCATAGCATCTATGATCTTAAAATTAAAGCTGAATAATTTTTGATAGGTGATAGTTGTCATCTAATAAATTCTTTGATGGCTCTTCCAGTTTGGTGTTTTGTAGAAACAGCATTACTTTCAGCTTTAATGATCTGAAGGGATCCAGTTCTCAAGGACTGGTTTACTTTGCACAACACTAAATGCTTTCTAACATGCTAGTGGCCAAAATGAATAATCTGAGTCAGAAACATCTGATTACGTGGAATGGTTGGTTACTTTCACAGTAATAGAAGAATTACATATTTTACCTTTAATGTTTTACATATCACGCAATGGGAATTACATCTTTGGTGTTTAAATTACATTTAATTTTTGGGGGGACAACAGTGTTGCTTAAGTGTAGGATGGCCTTGTTTCAATTGCCTCTTAGCCCTGAAAACCTACAGGGAGACATTGGGCTGGTTTGCTGCCTCTTGCCCTTAACCTATTGTGAGAGAAAAATGGAAGGGAGGAAAATAATGCATGCCATCTGGTCTCTTTGAAGGAAAGGAGGTGTGTAAATGCAATATATAACAGCGTTTTGGGCTTCCAAAGATACCAGACATATATTTACAGTCTCCTGTAAAGGATGTGTCTGAGTTCAGAAATACTATACCTCTAGCACAAATCGAAGTAATCTAATGCTTCTCAGCTGAAAGGCAATCACATAAGCAGCTAGTTAAAAACCTGTAGCACTTAGGCTGAAATTACATACTACTTTATATTTTTGTCCTAATAGGTGAATAAATGAAGGACAATGTAAATGCTGTTTTCTAATACAATAATCCAACACTCACGTAACAGCACAACCTTTGTATATTATCAAATTAAGTAAACATAAATGCTATCCCTTAAAGTTTTTGGATTGAAAATATAATGGTACAGTGAGTTATTCCAGTTTTTCTAGTATGTATTTTTCCTGTATGTTCGCTTCTCTCATTCCTTTACATCATCAAATTTTCCAATGGAATGTTCTCCATTTATGAAATTGAACCAGACAGAACTGGATGTGATGACCTCGCAATTGGTCATGTGAAGCTTTATTTGAAGCAATTCATCATTGTTCCATAACATGCTTGCATAACTCAGGGACAGGGAAATTTAGGGCCAAGGCCTGAGCCGCATTTGCTTTTCCAGGGACCGTGACCTTAGTCACCTACACCTCTGCCCAAGGATGTAATTTTTGTGTTCACCATCAAAACGTAGGTAGGCTGAAAGATTTAAACTAATCCAGCGCTTTGCCATTTTTTCCCTAGAACGCAAAAAACAAAACAAAAACAAACCCCAGGATCTTTAGAGACCAGAAACTTGCTTGGAATGATATATCATACTTGCAAACATCAGTCAGACACCTTTGCTGCAAAACTTTGTGTACACTAGCATTGCTTTTTAAAAATGTCCTTTTTTCTTTACTCAGCTAGAACCACTGGTGCTTCTAAAGTTTCTGCAAACACCTTCAGGCCAGCTTCCTGTACAAGCAAGGTTTCCCTGGTTAAACAGATTAGAAGGTTGTCTGTGCAGACTCCACATTCTGATGCATCTGGAATATGGCAGAGATCCACAAGTGTTACTAAGGAAAATCCTTCTGTGAATGAACTCCAGAACAGAGGCACTCTCGGATCCGAATCATTAGGCGCTGGGATTCTGACAGACAGCTCAGATCCAATTCTTCAAAAGCTACCACGGAAGAATTTATCGGGAAGCGTAAGAAGAATGCCAAGTCCCCAATCTCTAACTAAAGCAGCACCTCCAGTCTCAAAAAAAGGTAATACTAATTTTGCGGATGTTGCAAACTGAATTGTTGTATTAATATTTATTTATTATTTAGAAAATTTATATCCCGCTTTCACTGAGTGGTCCCAGGGCGGGTTAAAATGAACTTCAAACATAATTAAAAATATAACCCCCTCTCTCCCTCCCTCTATGTGTCAGACTATTTGCTTATTTGTTGTTTCTAGAATGAAAGCTATATAAAGGATATGAGCTAAAACGAGTTGTTCTTTCACACAATTTAACTGTGGATTTGTGCTTTTTAACCCTAGGCTTACGCAGTGAAAATGTAGCTGCTAAAGTGTTGCAACCGCTTAACTTATCACCATGTGGCAAAATTGTAAGGTAATAGACAGTATAATATAAATGTCTTACCCTGTCTTGAACTTAGCATATCACGAGTGCTCAGAGATACATGGGATATTTTTATTGAAACTAAATCTTGAAAACCAAGATACCCACAATCCAATGCTTGTTCTCTATGGTACATTTCCTTTTCTCTTGAACAGCTCAGTTTGCATAACAAGTAGAACTTGCAAGTGATTTTGAATTTGCAGAGCTTTCGTTTGAGGAGCCAGAGGGTGACCTGTCTTTCTGTACAACGTAGTGAGAGAAGCTACATCACTGTTCCAAAACTGGCTGCTTTTGTGACATCAACAATATTGAATGAATTTCCTGATCCAGCATTTGCTGTACTTAGGTGGCGAAAGACGGGGCTCTTATTGTCAATTGCACTACAACCTAGCAGAAAAGTGAAAATTCTTAATCTCCTATCATGCATTTGATTTATTCCCTGAAAATCCTTGGATAGGAAAGTATCTTATAATTTAAGAACCCACCTTAGACTAGTGGACCATGTAATCTGTTAACCGTGATTAGGCTAGGATAAAACACAGCGAAAAAAATATCTGAGGCACACGTCTGTGGCAAAACGGCAATGATGTGGGTACCACCAGGTGGTCGCAGGAAAAGAGGAAGGGCACATAATACCTGGCATTGAACATTTCTAAAAGAACTTGAACAGATGAATGTAAAACGGGACAAAGCCGCAAATCTGGCTGTTGATCAGAGTCGCTGGAATAATCTCATTGCCTGATATGCTACTTAGCATGAGAGGAGCTTACTAACTACTACCTTTGTGGCAACTTAGGCTGTTTTTGCACTCTGTTAATCCAGATTTAGAAGATCCAGATCTTTGAGATGCGGTCCTTGTTGGAATCTGGTCCTTGCAATCAAGAACCCATTAGGAACCCAATAGGTACACAATTTGTATGGATCAGCTGTGTACCTTCTGCACCCACAATTCCTTAAGGACCCCATTCTGAACATGCTGTACCCATGAGTGCTGGCAAACGGGGTCTTCAGGCCTTTAAATTCAGATTAACGCTAGACCCTTTTAACGGTGTTATCAATATGGAGCCTTGGGATGGCATCCACTATGGCATCCACATGTTTAGTACCCATTGCTATCGGTTGCTAGGTGGCCTGTGTTGATGAATGGGGCCCTCACCATGATGGGGAACTTCAACGAACAGATTCCACAAGGGCTGGATACCAAAGATCCAGTCCTTTTAAATCCAGATTAAGGGAGGTATGTTCAAAAAGGCCTAAGGCGAGGACCCCATATGTCCACACGGAAGACACCATTAAAGGGGTCTAGCGTTAATCTGGATTTAAGGGCGTGAAGAACCCATTAAATCTGGATTTCACCAGTGCTCGTGGGTACATGACGTTCAGAATGAGGTCCTGCCACGGTGCCCAGCGATCCAGTAAGTGCCTGCCCTCTCTGAGGAGTAGCTTGGCCCTGTTAGGGTGCTGGGTTCGTGCAACGGCCAAGTGAATACTACAGTGTGGACACAAAACACTGGTAGCAAGCGTTTCAACAGTAAACAAAAACAAGTTTATTATTATACACAAGCAATACTAGAAGATAATAAGGTTCAGGTAGTTGTTGGTTTAAATTTGCAAGTCTCTTAAAGCTAGGAGCTAACCCTTTCTCTAAAGGAAAATAGTCCCCCTTTTAAAAGACAAACCTCTCCACGTTCCTCTCCCTCTCTGACTTGCTTGGCCACAGCTCAAGCCAAGCCAGTGTACCCAAACGTGGCCCTAGATGATCACAAGGCACGGCCTGTCCTTGCTTGACCGATCATCCAGTCTGGTCAGTTGCTAGTGAAGTCTCCCTCAGAGCCACAATCCACCCGATTGCCTCCTTCAGAAATCACTCAGCCCAAAAGACCACTGGTCAGCTACTGGTTCCAGCTCCCTCAGGATCAGCTCCTCTGTTCCCTTCAGCCTCAGTCCCAGCACGAAGACCCCTGGTCAACTACTGGTCTGGCTCCTTCAGGTTCAGCTCTTCTTCTCCTTTCAGCTCTTGTCCCAGCATGAAGACATTCTCTGCTGTGTTCTGTGTTCATTTATACACACACCCCTGATCCTGATTGGCTCTAGCCGCAATAAAATGCTGCTTGAGACTCCTAACAGAGGTTGCTGTCCCTCCAGCCTGATTGGTGGGAACTCCTTCTCTAGCCCCTCCAGCACTCAGATCCCCGGACAGCTTTTCCCTCCAAAACCTTACTCCAGCCAATCACTGCAACAGGGCCCGCACAGGATTTCCCGCTCTTTTTGCAGCCCAAATCCCAGGGTTCTCAACAAACTTTGCAACAAGGCTGGCTATTGCAGCTTAGCAAGAAGCCTGCAAAGCCCAAAAGCAAAACAGTTTGCAGCCTGTACCCAGAAACCGTCACAGGTCCTTAAAGGGTCTTGTGTGCAGATGGTACATAAGAGATCCTTGCCAATCGAGTACCTATTGGGTTCCTAATGGGGTCTTTGTTGCTAGTGCAAAAACAGTCTTAGAGAAGGCTTTGAGGTGGGATTGTTCACACACCAATATGCCCCTCCCCTCTCCTGACATTTTGTGCTAGAAAAGGTGGATCAGAGAAGGGTTGGAAACACAAGGGCCACACATTGTGCTGCTGAAGCACCCCTTTTGTTATGTCTGAACACAACCTGAGTGTTACCACAGACATAGTGCTTCCTTACTTGTGATTTCCAGCACCTGATCCCCAGAGTATGGTCAGCAGGCCCATGAACCTACCTTATTACTGAAACCAGACTTTTCTTTAACCTGGTCAGTACCCATATTAGAGGTTTTCAGGAAACTCTGAGTGTTGCAGGATATAAATATCATATAAATACAGATATCAAGCACTGCTGCAAATGTTGGAAGCAGATTTGTCATCATAAATTTGTCTAGCCTCTTTTTAAACATGGGCTAGTGAAAGTTTGTTCACCTTTTAGCATATAACCTAGTGGCTTAGTTAATTATCTGCTGAATCTGACTTTCAAAGATATAAGGAATCTATCTTTACAGCTGTTTGCTTGCTTTGTTTTCTTCTTTAGGGATTTTGTCTTATGAACAGTTAGAATATTGTAGATTTGCCAAGTCCAACATTATTCCAAAGCATAATTAAGCTTTGTTTAGCAATGGCTCGGTATCATGTCTGTATGAGTTAAAATGAAATGCTGGTTTTAGAAGCTGATCGCCTGAGATACCTAAATACATACTCTATTTTAACAATTGCTTCTATGCTGCCGCAGTCCCCTAATTTTGAAATATTGCATGATATTTATTTAAAAACAAGGCAATGCTTTCAGTGACTGATTTTAGACAAACCTACACTAGTACTTCAGCAAATAGACCAGTAAAAATGAACTGACTGAAAGCTTTTCTATACCTTGCTTGCACAGAAAACAATGACTTTTTTGTTTATCAGTTTTATAAAGACATATAAAACATATAAACCCTAGACCTTCGGGTATAGGGCGGGATAGAAATAAATAAATAAATAAATAAATAAATAAATAAATAAATAAATAAATAAATAAATAAATAAATAAATAAATAAAAAACATTAATAATTTTATTTTTGCATGTTTTTATTTTCATGAACAAAACAATCCATATACGAATCTAACATCAGTTAATATTAAATTCAGCCCCCGAAAGGATATGTGAAGCCTTCAAAATAAGGAAGAAGTAAGTCAGACAACTAGAACAAAAATCAGTCTAATGCACATGGTATTACATTATTTTAAGAAAAATTATAGTGTGAACAATTCCTCTGTAACTCTCGCAAAATATATATATATATCTGTTGGGTTCTGTGCAAAGATGAAACAGTCCTGGCTGCATGTAAGACATCTATCTTAAATGTGGTGCTTAAAAGACTACTAATCTTTTATGTGTTCTTCTAAGCAATGCTGCAGTTACTCCACCTCCCAAGTATGCTGAAGATGGCTTAAAGTTAAATTCCTGTCTCCCAGTAAAATCTGTTTTACGGACACCAGCCAGTACAAAGTTCTCTGCCTTGCCGGCACCCAGCGTTCGGCGTATTTCAGGAATACCAGCTCTGACCCCCAAAAGTGTGCCCCGGTCCATGACTTCTAGCAGGCTTGTACCTTCCCGTCATGCCTCCAGTGTATCTTCAAAAAAGACTGCAATGGCCAGGTAAGACTTTCTTGTAGCATATTCTGCAAGTATACTAGGAACCTCCTTTCTGTATGCAAGTGCCGTCTAGGGAAAGCCCTGGGCAAGGCCTCCCTTAGACTGTACCAGAATGCAGAAGGGACTCTCCTAGTACACTTGCCTAGTACAGACGGATTTGTGATGGACGTTTTGACTGCATGGTGACTTACCTGTTGGATGCAAAGGTTGCAGACATCAGGCAGCATCTAGATAGGCTAGCAGACAGGTGTTGGGGAAAGGCAAGGGTTGTGGTGAATGTCAGCAGAAACAGTTTTGGGAAGGGGGAGTGGAGCGGAAGGCAAATTTAAGTTGTTAGATGGAAGACTGAAGTCCAGGACCTCCAAGGTTGCCTTCTCAGAAATGCAATCTTTTCCATGAGCAGTAAGCAGAGCTGAAAAGTCTTTGTGCGAATGAAGCAGTGGTATAGAGGGAAAGGATTTAGACAATATATAAATGGGATGGGTTACACTTGAACCAAGATGGAACCAGATTGATGGAGCTTAAAATTAAAAAGTTTGTTGCAGAACAGCTTTTAAACTGATCCTGGGAGGAAACTTAACAGAAACTAGGCAGCCTCCAGTTTGGGAAAATGCAAATTTGAGAATTATGCAGATGATCTTGAGTGGAACTGTGAACTGGTCAACAATATACAATCTGAAAAACATAGTCTAAGTTTTTACATGGCCCTGTTAGGAGTGAATTTGCACCATACAGCTGCCTGTATGCTAACACCAGAAATCTTCCAGCCAAAATAGGAAAGCTGGAATGCTTGGTAATGGATTTAAATAATAGCTATCATTGCTGATTGATGGTTTCTATCACCTTGCCTGGAACTGATGTTTAAGCTGACTAGTGTGTAATATCCTGGGTCACCCCAGTCTTTTTTTTTTTTTTGGACATTCCATGCTACAGTTGCTACCTTCCAGTCTTCAAGCATGGAGTCTGATTTTAGGGAACGATATATATTTTTATTAGATCAGCCATATGCCCCCTGTCTTCCTCAGAGTGAGGTCAAAAGTGGGGTCCCTCAAGGTTCAGTATTATGACCTGTGCCTTTTCCTACCAGTGGAAACAAATACAAATAGAAAAAATCTACCCCCTGCCAAGGAGATGGAGGAAAATAATAAACTAAATTCATCTAAACAGGGCCCAGCAGATCTTAGTCCACTCTGGAAAGAAAATCATCTAGAAATAGACATGCCAGTACCTCCCAATTTTGGAAACAAGAACTGGTCCAAGAAAGAATTCCTGGATTTTCTGTATTTGCATCCAGAGGAATTGGGCACAAACAACACTACAGTTCCTCAACACTCAGGATGTACTTGTCCTTTAAACCCTTCCATTTTAAACAGAAACGGTTGTATAGTCAGAGATAAATGTGATGAGATAGTTTCTCAAGAGTGACTAGCAGGGTCCAACAAACAGAAGGTCCACTTTCTTAACCCCATCACCTTACCTGAGGCCGGGAATGAGACAGGGGCAGCTATTGGAGTTGCGTTGGGGAAAGGGAGGTATGGTGGCAACAGAGGGAACAGATGTTACAAAAGAAGACGGGATCGCTGTCTGAAAGCTATCCCGCCTCCAGTTCCCCCTGTTTCCCAGAATGGCTTGGAGAGCGGACCAACCATTCCACAGACCCTCACCTTGCTTCTTTGCAATGCCAGGTCGGTGAAAAATAAGACCCATATCATCCAGGATCTTCTCCTGGATGAGGATGCTGACCTGGCTTGCTTCACAGAGACCTGGCTGGGGGAGGACAGTGCTGCTATATGGGCGCAGGCCCTCCCAGCCGGGTACTCTGTCAGTGAGCAGGTGAGGGGAAGTGGGCAGGGGGGTGGAGTGGCTCTGGTTCATAAGAACACCTTGACCTTGGCTAGGATACCTGTTCGGAATACATTCCAGTTTGAGTGTATGTACCTTAGCCTGAAGACCAGGGATAGATTGGGAATTTTGCTAGTCTACCGGCCACCCCGTTGTCTAGCAGACTCCCTGACCGAGCTGACACAGCTGGTCTCTGAGCTGATCTTGGAGACCCCCAGACTTTTAGTTTTGGGGGACTTCAACATCCCGCTCGAGACCAACTTAACAGGTGCGGCTCGGGAGTTCATGGATACCATGACAAACATGGGCCTATCCCAGCTGGTCAACGGGCCTACACATTGTGCGGGTCATACTCTCGATGCGGTGTTTTGTACCGAACAGGCATATCCGTGGGCGGAGGTGGTAAGCACCTCCGCATTGTCATGGACGGATCATTTCCTGGTCAAGACAGAACTGAGAGCCAATTCCTGCTCCTCTGGGGGTGGCGGGCCCATTCGAATGGTCCGCCCTCGAAGGCTGATGGATCCAATTGGATTCCAGAAAGCCTTAGAGGGTTTAATGGTTGGGAATGCCAGTGATCCTGTCGATGCTCTGGTTAGTACCTGGAACACCGATCTCACCAGGGCTATCGACATGATCGCTCCCAAGCGCCCTTGCCATCCCGCTCCTAATCGGAGGCCTTGGTTTACACCAGGGTTGAGGAGGATGAAGCGGTTTGGACAACGGCTAGAGCGCAGGTGGCGGAAGACTCGTCTCTTATCTGACAGAACTCGCCATAGGAACTTTCTTTGTTGCTATCGGGAGGCAATACGTGCAGCTAAGAGAGCTTTCTCTTCTGCACGGATTGCGTCTGCAGAGTCTCGTCCAGCAGAGCTGTTTAAGGTGGTGAGGGAGATGACGCAGGTGCCCCCTGCGCCAAATCCCTTACTTAACCCGACTACGGCCTGCTGTGACGCATTCAATAATTTCTTTGCAGACAAAATCTCTCAGATAAGAGCCGACTTAGATGCCACCATTGAAACAGAGTCGATAGATGAGGCGTCCAGTGATCCCGCCGATGTAATTATACTAGATCAGTGGCAATCTGTGAGTACCGAGGACGTGGACAAGCTGCTTGGCAAGATGAGGAAGACGACTTGCCCTCTCGACCCTTGCCCATCATGGCTGGCCGTCCAGGGGGGGGATGCATTGATGAGATTCCTTACGGATATCATTGGTGCATCCTTCAGGGAAGGACACGTTCCATCTTGTTTAAAGGAAGCGGCTGTTAGGCCGCTTCTGAAAAAACCTTCCCTGGACCCCCTGGATATGAGAAATTATAGGCCTGTGTCACTCCTGCCATTTCTGAGCAAGGTGGTTGAGAGGGCGGTCGCTCTTCAGCTCCAAGCTGTCTTGGATGAAGCCGATTATCTAGACCCATTTCAAACCGGCTTTAGGACAGGCTTTGGGGTTGAGACTGCCATGGTTGCCTTGACCGACGATTTGCGTCTGAGCATCGACAGGGGTAGTGTGACCCTGTTGGTGCTTTTAGACCTCTCAGCGGCTTTCGATACTATAGATCACGGCATCCTCTTGGACCGCCTGAGGGGGTTAGGTATCGGGGGCACTGCTTTGCAGTGGTTCCGGTCCTTCCTCTCGGGTCGGTCCCAGAGGGTGCTGCTCGGGGACTGTAGCTCCAGTAAGAGGAACCTCACTTGTGGGGTTCCTCAGGGGGCTATTCTGTCCCCGATGTTATTTAACATCTATATGAAGCCGCTGGGTGAGATAATACGGAGTTATGGTGCTGGGTGCTATCAGTACGCTGATGACACCCAAATCTATTTCTCCATGTCTCGCTCGTCGGCCTCGAATTCCAATGGCATCTCTTCGCTCAATGAATGTCTTCAAGCGGTAATGAGCTGGATGAGGAAAAACAGATTGAAACTGAATCCAGACAAGACGGAGGTGCTCACAGTAGCGGCCCCGAAACCAAGAATTGGGTTGCAACTTCCAGTCCTGGATGGGGTCATGCTCTCCTCCAGTGACTGTGTTCGCAGTCTGGGGGTACTCCTTGACTCGTCGCTCCTGATGATAAATCAGGTAAATGCGACGGTCAGGAGCGCCTGCTATCAGCTTCGGCTGATACGCCAACTGCGCCCTTTCCTGGAAGTAAAGGACCTCGAAACTGTTGTGCACGCACTGGTAACCTCACGCCTGGACTTCTGTAATGCGCTCTACCTGGGGCTACCCCTGTACTTGGTTCGGAAGCTTCAGCTGGTACAAAATATGGCAGCCAGGCTTGTTTCTGGTACATCTAGGAGGGACCACATTACTCCGGTTCTTAGGTCCTTACACTGGCTGCCTATTAGCTTCCGGTCCCGGTACAAGGTGTTGGTTATTACCTTTAAAGCCCTAAATGGCTTGGGTCCAAGCTATCTCAGGGACCGCCTTCTCCCATACAATCCTCCCCGCGCTCTCCGCTCCTCTGGGAGGAATTTACTGCAGCCTGTAAAATCCAGGCTTGCGGCGACCTCCCAGAGGGCATTCTCTGCTGTCGCCCCCAAACTCTGGAACGACCTGCCGGATGAGATCCGTCAGTTGACATCACTTGACAGCTTTAAAAAAGCTGTCAAGACGGCTCTCTTCCGGCAGGCCTTTCCAGATTAATTTTCCCTAG
The DNA here is from genome assembly GCA_023333525.1 of Aspidoscelis tigris stejnegeri. Classification (NCBI taxonomy): domain Eukaryota; kingdom Metazoa; phylum Chordata; class Lepidosauria; order Squamata; family Teiidae; genus Aspidoscelis; species Aspidoscelis tigris. Next base: position 75,229,214 of record JALMGA010000005.1, on the reverse strand, counting down.
ATAAACCATCCCAGCTCGGGCTTCCTGACCCCCTCATTCCCCTCGTGGACCCATAATAAATGTTGGTTGAGGAGCTCCGGAGGGATATTAGGGCTGTTGGCCCATTTAATTATGTTTTATATTTTGTCTTATATTTTTGATACTGTATTTTAATTTGTCATATTGTTTAATACTTTTTAAGGGGGGGGAGGGACCATAATGTTTTATTCTTATATGATGTTTTTATATTTATTGTTGTCAACCGCCCGGATTGGTTCGCCACAGGGCGGTATACAAATAAATATTATTATTATTATTATTATAAATGATCTAGAAATGGGGGTAAGTAATGAGGTAGCGAAGTTTGCTGACTGCACTAAATTATTTAGGGTAGTGAAAACAGAAATAAATTGTGAAGAGGGATCTCTTGACATGGGGTGAGAGGGCGGCCAAGTAGCAAATGAGCTTCATTGTTAGTAATTGCAAGGCGATGCACTCTGGGGCAGAAAAGAACTATTACACCTATAATTTAATAGGTCTGGGTTTGGTGCAATGAACCAAGAAGGAGACCGTGGCCTTCTGGTGTGGAGCTTAATGAAAGTGTTTAGCTAAGCACATCACAGCAGTGAAGAAAGCAAATTCAGTGCTAGGGATAATCAAGAAGGGAATAGAAATTAAATCCATGAGTATCTTTCTGCCTCTTTATAAATATGTGGTGAGGACACATTTGGAATATTGTGTTCAATTCTGGTTACCACACCTTAGAAAGGATATGGTGGAACTGGAAAGGAGGCAAAAAAAGCTCAACCAAAATGGCCAGGGAGTGAAAACGGTTTATGAGATCATGCTGCAAACATCTAGACCTATCCATCTTTGAAAGAAGGGGACCCGATTGAAGTACAGTATATAAAACGATATGAAAAGTGTGGATAGTATCACCCAACACTAGAAACAGGGAGCCCTTTATGAAGCTGTTGGGCAGGAAGGTTAGAACAGACAGGGGAAAGTATTTTTTTAACCTAGTGGATCATTGGTCCATGGAATTTATTCCCTGAGGTGATGACTATGGCATTAAGAAAGGGTTAGATCAATTCATGGAGGTTGGTGGCTACTAGAATGGATACCTGGATACTATCTCTGGGTTGGAAGGATAAATAGGATCCCCCAAAAACCCACTTGTGAAAAGCTGAGGAGGTGACAGTTTCACCTTCATTTTCTGCTTGAGGACGTCCAGAAGCAAGTGGTGGACCATTGTGTAAAGACAAGGTGCTGGATTATATGGGCTGTGGCCAAATCCAGCAGGACTCTTCTTATGTTCTTAGACTGGCCAGGAAGTTTGGGAGACTTTGGGGCTACAGTTCTGTGGCCCATCAGAAACTTCTGGAATTCAAGACCAGTATAAATGATTGTTGGTATGTCTGCCTAAGTGTTCATAAAATGTTTTAATGTTTAATTCTGAAACAGGTCTGATTCGAATCTGTACTAAGGCATTAAAAATGTTAAAATGCACCTGTTATGAACCAAAGTAGGAAGATCTGAATCAGACCTACCAGTAAGTTTCTGTTTCAGATAGTTTATATTTATAACTTGCACTTGTAGCAAAATTGAACTCTTTGTCTATATTACAGTTTTTTTAAAAAAAAATAAGTATAATTGTTCACATTTCTCCTTGTTTAAAAGCTCAAAATGCGCAAGAAACAGCAAGTCATGGATGACCGCTAGTTCATCTTCAACAGAAGATTTGTCTCCACCGCATGTTGTACCTACTGTACTTGATTTTTCTCCAGAAAAGCTTTCCTTAGAAATGGAAGAAAGTAAAAAACCCACTGGAGAAACACATGTAAAGGAGGTAGGCTACAGTATTCCATTTCAGGGTGTAAAGCATCTCTTACAAAAACTGTGTGAGCACGTGAAACACATGGATGCCCTCTAGTGTCTATCCATTCTGATGGCAGTTTTACAGAAAATAGTACTGGGGAAGCTTCTACAAAGTTGCTTTGCAAAATACATAGTAAATTATTTAAAAGGAAATTTATTCAGATTTTTTTAGGATGACAAGAATGAGATTGGCTGTCATAATTAGGTTAGAGTATATTAACAACTGAAATCAAGAATTATAATACAGTACACATTTTTTTCTAGAGCTTACTAATAGACATTGGAATAGATGAAACACCAGTTGCTCTCCAAGAATGTGAAAACAAACCTCTCATTGATCTTAATACTCCTGAAATGGTTAAAGCTCCCTTACTGGAACCCATGGGGCAGGTAAGAGGTTATTCATTTTTAATAGGGTTATACCATTTGCTAACTGGAGGGTTATCAGTAATTGTGATGCATTCTTAGAGACATACACGGTATGCAACAATCAGACATATTTGTTAGCCAATGTCATGGGAAAGTACTTGTTCTGATAGTACTACTTGAGCATAATATTTTAATTTAAAAACATCTGCTTTCCATAAAAGCGCCAGTGGTTATACATTAGTTTGTGTTTTCATGGCATCTTTTTTTCCCCTTCTAGCTAATAGACTTTCCACTTATCAGTCTGAGTCCTGAAGGAAATAAAGAGAATCTGGATTCTCCTCTTCTGAAGTTCTGATCAAAAGGAGACCCTCAGCCTGGAAGAATGAATGTTGGGCAGGGGATATAAAAGATTAGAAAAAATGACTCGATGTTTCTTGAAGTTTTAAACCAATAAACAAAGGGATGATGGAACTTTCCTGGATACGTATCATAAAATTTTACATTAAATGTATTGCATTTATTCATGCATATCGGCCAAATCCTCAAGAATTCTTCCGCTCTTATCTACTTGGATTGTAATAGATTAATGCTGTAGAGTTTGTGATTTGGATATACTTGAGAATACTTTTCTTAAATAATGATATATTTACAGTAAAGATGAACCTGCATTGTACCTGTGGTCTTATTATCTAGCGCCGTACAAACTGTTACGCTGCTGCTGTTCGTGGTTTACAAATCTGAAAAAGCTGAAATGCTTTTATAGGTGGCCTGGTCTTGCTTTTCTCTATGCATAATCAGTACTAAATTATACACATACCTTCAAAGATAATACATTCACTGACCCAGAGCACTGAATTCTGGAATATAAACCAAATTTCATTATATCAATGTGAGTGACTTATTGTATGATGCTTCAGTAGCAACCAGCAGAATGAACCTTATGGATGTAGTGGATGAAAACAGTTTGGCCTAAATTAGCTGAAAGAAGAGGGGGAAAATGATACATAAAACTGGGTATTAAAAATTGCATTTCAAAACCAGAAGCAGAATGTCAATAAGCTGCTTTCACTGCTGGTTGGTGGTGTCCATCAAACCTCAGTACATCATCTGGAGGCAGAATGAAGTAAAGCTTACTCTTAACAAGAAAAATAGTACTAAACCCAGAACCCTCCTTTAATGGCAGTTTACACCACTCACTTGAAAGGACTGGGATAATCGTAGAGGTAGAAAAATGAAATGAGCCTCCTCAGGTGTACCGCCCTCATCCTCCCGTAGGGGGCGCTCTCCGACCTGTAAGCCCCGTGCGCTCGCCGCCCGGCAGAGGGGAGGGCTGGAACGCCTTTTCCCCGCCCATCTTTATGATCTCGGCTGTCCATCACCCCGGAGGAAGCCGCGGATGGGCCGCTCCTCCTTCCCTGACCCCTCCCTCCCTCTCCCCGTCTCAGAGCGCGCATGCGGCACACCTGCCCGCTTAGACTTCTGGCAGCCGCGCGGTGAGGAGCTGCTCGGAAGGAGAGGAGGGAGGATGCTGGCGGGGGCGCGCCGCCACGTGGTGTGCGCCTTGTCGGGAGGCGTGGACAGCGCGGTGGCGGCTCTGCTGCTGCGGCAGAGAGGTGAGGGGCGGCGGGGGCGAGCGTGACCCCGGCCTGTTACGGTTGCTTGGAAACGGCGGGCCCGCTCCGTCCGAGTTCACACCCCGACCCCTGTAGTAATGGAGGGAGGGGGACGGCGCATGCGTAGTTCCAGGTTTATTGACCTGGTAGTAGAGCCGAGGGGGCGGCAGCAGCATATGGCGGCGCCTGGCCTGATTGACCCTGTGGAGGCTCGGCCGTCCTGTACCCTTTTGGGGCGCTTTCCGTAGTGCAGGAGTAAAGTCCCGTTGAGTTTCCTCTCTGGGAAATGTGCTCTATGGCCAGCCCTCGTTGTCCTTCATGGGGCAGGCAGGGAGCAAAGTGGGCTGTCCACACAGGCGCCCCCGCTGTTAAAATTTGAGGCTTATTAGGTTCCAGGGGAATGTTTATGCTCTGCCTGAAGAAGAGTTGGCTTTTCTACCCCACTTTTCTCACCCATTTAAAGGGACTCAAAGCGGCTGACAAACCTTCTGTTCTTCTCCCCACTCCAGAACACCCTGTAAGATGGATGGGGTTGTGAGAAAAGAGCTGTGACTAGCCAAAGGTCACACAACTCCTTTGTGGAGAAAGAAGAAGAGTTGGTTTTTCTACCCCACTTTTCTCACCCATTTAAGGGGACTCAAAGCGGCTGACAACGCTTTCTATTCTTCTCCCCACAACAGGAGACCCTATGATATAGGTGGGGCTGTGAAAGCTCAGAAGAGAGCTGTGACTAGCCCAAGGTCACCCAGCTGGTTTCATGAAGGAGTGTAGGATCAAATCTGGTATTCCCAGATAAGAGTCCAGCTCCCTAACCAATAGATCAAACTGGATTTATTTTTAGTTAGTTAGTTACCTTTTTATCTTGCCCTATACCTAAAGGTCTCTGGGCAGGTAACATCTAAAACCGTGGTTCTCAACCATTCTAGTGCCGTGACCCTTTAATACAGTTCTTCATGTTGTGGTGACCCCCAGCCTAACTGTAACCCCCAACCATAAAATTATTTTTGTTGTTACTTCATAACGACCCCTGTGAAAGAGTAGATTGACCCCCAAAGGGGTCATGACCCAAAGGTTGAGAACCACTGATCTAAAATCAAACATCATTAAACAATAACAGTTTGTATTAAAGCAGTATCATCTGCAAGTGGGAAGGGAAAAGTGTATCTCCATTTAACCAAAGGCCAGGGCAAAGAGGTGCGTCTTCACGGCCTTCCTGAACCTCAAGGGGAAGACTATTCCATATCCTAGGGGCCGATCCACTGCCCATCCAGTTTCTTCCACACAGTGATCCCCTCTGTTGTTTGGCTTCATTGAGTTGTGACCAACTTCTGGTTGACTACACGGTTGCTTCTGTCAACATCTATACAGTTTTCTTAGTAGCTAACCGGAAGTGGTCTGCCATTGCTTGCTTCCAGGGAGAAGCCAAGGATCAAACCAGCAACACTTTCCTTGCTGCTTGCATTACAGTTCCTTCCAGTTAATTGCATTACAGTTCCTTAGTCTGTTAATATTTATATACTTTGAAGTGTTTAACTACATGAAAGGAAAATAAAGGTTGCTTCTAATTATCGTATGGTTTCTCGTATTATTATATAGGTGTGTTTGTGTTACTGGGGAGGAGGGTCCTCTAAAAATGCATTCTTTGTTGGCGTAAAACAATTTCTGTCTGTCTCTTTTGTTGTCCCCCAAAGGCTATCAAGTGACTGGAGTATTCATGAAAAACTGGGACATACAGGATGAAAAGGGAATCTGTTCTGCTGACAAAGACTGTGGAGATGCTTATAAAGTTAGTCAGATTCTAGGCATTCCATTTCATCAAGTTTCCTACGTAAAAGAATATTGGAACGATGTTTTTAGGTATGGTTCATGATTTTATTCTCAAGTTGTCTATGGATTTATTCTTTTTAGTTACTTAATTGCACTTTGCATCCCAGCTTGCTTTCATCACGGACTATATTTGCTAGGTCTTCTGGTGGTTTCCCACCTGCGTGTTGACCAGCTATAAATCTGCTTACCTTCTGCAGCAGTTCACTGTTGTTTCCAATAGACTTCCACAGGCATAATTGCTGAGCTGGAAAAAAATATCCTGAAATTCAGGTGGAGACTGTGTAGCTCTGTAATAAACTGGACAGTTTCCATACAGAAATAAGATAAATATCACCATATGCTGATTGAAAAGTCATCTCTAAAAGGGTAGTATACGCCTCTGTTCTATTACTGTGTTGGGAGAAAGAATATGGCTGCCTCCCGACATGCGGAGCAAATCCATAGTTAAAGCTAAAAGCACAGCTTACTTACTGCGCAGTGATCACTGGCCGACCCGACCCAAAACGCAGCTCTGTAGCTTCCCACTGGAAGCTGTGAGAGCTGAGTCAGCGTGCGCAGTCATGCAGGTTGAGGCAGCCAATCAGATTTGAGCTGCCCTTCCTGCTCTCATTGGTCTCTTCTCGCCCTTCTGCTTGGACTGGAGGGAAAATTCGTATTTTTATACTGCGCAGTGAGTATCGTTAGATCAGCATTAAGGTAAGTGCGCAGTACTGATTAGATAAAGTGACGCCACGACGTCCATTGATCATTGTGTGTGATGCCTTGATCACAACTGCGCATTCCACTGCGCAGTATAAACAAGTCTGGATGCAGCCTAGATTATTGTTTAGGACAGGGGTCCTCAAACTTTTTAAGCAGGGGGCCAGTTCACTGTCCCTCAGACCATTGGAGGGCCGGAATACAGTAAAAAAACAACAACCTATGCAGGACAGGCAGTGGTGGCAAAAACACCCGGCGGGCCGCATGTGGCCCGCAGGCCGTAGTTTGAGGATCCCTGGTTTAGGATTTGGTTATACTAATGCTGTTAATCATTGTGGAAAGGAAAATATACAGGAGCACTTTCTGCATTTTTAAAAAAATCAGTTTTGGCATTTGACTCTTTCAAAAACTTCACCAGACTTTTCATCTCAAATATTCATTAGTCCTGCAGTACTGTCTTCATCATATCTTGGTGTAGCAGAATCTTTGGTCCTTCTGCCTAATGTGTTTTCCAATTATTTTATAATCAGATTAGTGGGATCTGAGCTGAACAGCCAAGATAGGTTGCTGTATTGGTAGATAGTTCAGTAAAATTTCCAATATAGTATTATAATGCCCTTACATAAACAGGTGATGTACTGTACCTGGAACACTCTAAATTTTTTATCATCAAATTTCAAGAGGAATATATCAAAACTAGAAAAAATTCAGAAGAGTCCACTAAAATAATAAAGAGATTATTTTGCAAATAGTTGCAACTTTTGGGGCTGTTTAGATTATTTGTTTATTTCAAGATAATTTAATCACATCCTTCACCTGAATGATGGAAGGAATGTTTTTACACCTTGTCCAAAATATTAGAATCCTGAAGGAATCTGGACAGAGAAAAGTGTTTGGTACTCTGTGCATGCTTAGAGGCACATATTTAATAAATCTTTGAATTAATTAGTATTTAGAAATTGTAAAAATTGCAGCAACTTAAGATAAAAAAAAGAGAGGCAGTTTGATTAGAATGAGATAGTAATGAGTACGTGATAGATGTATCAATGGCTACTAGAATGGATGCCTAAGTTCATCTTTCAGGCTGGGGGACAAGCAGGGCACCTCTAAGGCCATTTGCTGGGATTCGGGAGCAGGAGAAGGTTTGTCCTTGTTTCTGCTTGAGATGCTTATGGGCAATTGGTGGGCCACTGTGTGCGACAGGATGCTGGACTAGATGGACTGTGGCCTGATCCAGCAGAGCTCCTCTTATGTTCTTACGTGCAGGTAAAATTATCAATAAAGCAAATACAATGTGAAGGAATATTATCCACAGTATACATTAGTCTACAAGATGTGTAGGATTTCTGGTTAAATTTAGGTTAAACCTTGCCCTATCCATGGCACTGAATTTCCAAATGTTTATCATTATTTACTTTTTTTATAGCTACCTTTTAAAGGAATATGAATTGGGAAGGACTCCAAACCCTGATATTATATGTAATAAGTACATAAAATTGAATTATTTTCTGCAGTACGCTGTGAATAATCTTGGTAAGTATTTTTAAGACATCTTATTTGAATCTAACAGAAAAGCTGCTGGTAAGTGGTAAGGAACGACATCAGGAGTAAAGTAATGCAGTTATGTGTGTACAGTAGTATCTTCTCACTTTTTGAAGAACTGATTCAAGATTGTAAGACCAGTCCTTGTCTTTTAGAAACAATCATAAATGCACACAGTTAACTGATATATTGAGTATTTGTTACAGTTAGTAGTTTTCTGAGAATGTCTTTGAGGAATTCTTAAGCTACAATTTTGTTTTGTTTTGTTTCCAATAATAGGAGCAGATGCAATTGCTACTGGACACTATGCAAGGACTTCTTTGGAAGATAATGAAGTATTCCAGCAAAAATACATTGAGAGGCCCCAAGGGCTTTTCAGAAATAGATTTGAAACAAGAAAAGGTAAGAAACTCCTTGCTTAAATCCCACTCTCTTACTTTACGTAATCGAATACACTGAGATGTAGAAAGAGTGGTGACAGTATAACCTATATATTTCTAACCATAAAGTCTTGTTTATACATTTGAAAAAAAAAATCCTTGAGTGTACCAGAGTTGAGAAATTGAAGCTAAACAAGGGTAGATCATTAATCTTACCTTGCTTGTGACACAGTTGCTGGGCTGTCCTTCGAGTAGGCTTGCTGTTTTGCTATTAAGCAATGCCTGAGCAAGAGCTGAATTACTTTAAATACCCTGTGTATATTTTTGGACTGTTGTGTTAGCTAAAATGTTAGAACATTTATTGTTTCCCTTGTTTCATCATGAGCTATGGCTAAATAGGTGAAATATTTTGATTGTATTAAGATAAAATTTTCTAACGTAAAAGAAAAGCCACAGTAAAATTTTAATTCACGTACCGTGCCTTCTGTTTGAGTGCAAATGCAGTTCTGTTTAGTAGAATGGTGTGCCCAAAGAAGTAGATGCAGCTGACCTGTTCAGGTTCAGTGAACCCTTCCCTCATACCTGCAGCCTCCTCCCATCTTCATGTTTACCTCCAACAAAAGATGTGCCAGACTCACCAGCTGGGTCAGGCCACTGCAACTGGCTTTGTGGTCCTCTGAAATTCTGCTTGACCAACAAGCAGGCATCTCACACATTCTTGGACCTTCCAGCAGTGGAGGACTACAGGTCCTCCTAGAAGGCCAAAGGCACGAATGTGCGCAGCTCCACTTCCTGAAATGTGACCAGTTCGTTCTGGCAGAAATGGCCCACCTTGGCAAATAGGCATGATGCACCTTTTCTAGCATTGCAGGTGGGTGTGATGGGAGAAGAAGGGTGGCCAGACCAGATTAACACGTTTTTTGAAAGGCTCATCTCGCTTTTGGACCAAATCCTGAACCTTAAACAGTATGGTCTGCCAATGAGCCTTATAAAATCCTGATATTATGAAAGAACTTCATCACTTTTAAGGATCTTGAAGGCTAAGGCATCCACACAGTGCTCACAGTTACGGTAGAGCTTCTGTGGATTTATCCTGGCAAAGCTACAGTCCCTATCCACTACTTACTGTGGGGAGAAAAACAAAACTAGACAATTCCAAACTTTCAGAATTCTAAATATGCCCATAAGTATAAGGCAACTGCTAAGATATACTGTCAACAAATGCAGTTCTAAAAAAGGACTTTCCTGTTATTAGTTATGAAAGAGCTTATCTTGTGCATGTTTGTATAGACTCACATTAAGACCATATTCAGTTCTGTGAGGGAGAGTTTCTCACATGCAGGGCTACACAGTTCGTTGTCTTGATGAAGACAATTGTGTAATTGGCAATTGCACATGTTTGTATCTTTTGCATTGACGTATTTAGTTGTATGCGTTTATTATCTGCAAAAAATTATTTGCCAGCAATGCTAGTTTTGTTTTATTAAACTACTTATTTGATTTTTGTTTAAATCAGAAGGCTATAAGGCTATAATAATTTTTGAACTCGTGAGAAGTTTCTGTTAAGCTTTTATAGTTAAGTACCTTACTGAGACTCTATAATAATTGCAACGTTTTTAAAAATATTTTCCTTTCTACCCTTCCAATTTAGCTGTAAAACTCCTTCAGGGTGCTGATCTCTTAAAGGACCAGACGTTCTTTCTCAGCCAGATTTCCCAAGAAGCCTTGCGGAGAACGATTTTTCCTCTGGGAGAGTTAACTAAAGACTTTGTAAAGAAGTTAGCTGGAGAGCATCACCTTCACCACGTACTACAGAGGAAAGAGGCATGGTAGCTATTACTGCTAGATCTTCATAGTTGTCGCAGTGCCTGTGTTCGTGGAATGAGGTCTTGTGTTATCTGTGACAACACAATTTTTATTTTTGCTGTCACTCATGATTTCCCCCTCAAGAGGGTCTTGTTCATACATCATAAGTTTAGTAATCCTGTCTGATTGTTTTTCATGTATGGAAATTACATGTTTTGGGAACTCGAACCTGCAACCCTTTTCTTCAAATGGTGATCCCGTTCTTTCAGAAGTGCCTATAGGCTGACGATAAATTCAGATGGGAGATTTCCAGATGGTCTTTTCCCTTTTCTAGTTGCTGTCAGGTCTGTAAAATCAGCCTCTAATGCAGCAGTTCTCAACCTTCCTAATGCCGCGACCCCTTAATGGAGTTCCTCATGTTGTGGAGAGACCCCCAACCACAGGGGCAGAGCAGCTGGGAAGTGGGAGGGAAGGGCGGTGGGAGACTTGTCGCGACCCTCTGAAAGGGTAGTTCGACCCCCAAAGGGGCCCCGACCCCCAGGTTGAGAACCACTGCTCTCATGTAAGAGGCCAAAAGAAGGTGTTACATAGTGTAATCAGATACAGGAACACACTGTCGAATCTTCTTTCCAAAATATAAAATGGTGATCATAATATCAACCTTTATTGATATTATGCTTTCTGTGAAGACTTAATTGCAGAGCATATGATTCTGTTTCTCCCTCCCTGCTCCACCATGGGTTAAATAAGTAATTTGTAGAGGAAGGTTAACCTATTAGTCTTTTGGGAGCTGTACTGGTGCCTCCAGATGTAATAACTCAAAATTTTTGAATATTGTAAAGACCAAATGTCAATGACCAGGAATTGGTTACTTTGTCTTCTATAGCAAGTACTTATGGGCAGATTTTCTGATGTGAAATAGATAACATTTCACTTCACTTCCGGACTTTTTGAAGCTAATTGTTTCTAAGATGGTGTTCAATAAAGAAATAAAATGTGTAATTTTGTTTCTCAGTCCAGGATGCTGGGCTTGAATGTAGGTGGGAATAAACATATTTGCTGCACTGTGGAGATATCCAGAATATCTGTTCTTGTATGTGTGATCAGAGGTTTGTTTTTATTTGTTTCACTTTAGAGCATGGGAATATGTTTCATTGGCGAAAGGAATTTTGAAAAGTTTATTCTTGAAGTGAGTAAATACAGAATCACAGTAATTGTAGTCTGTGGATTTTTACGGAGGTAGGATTTTATGTAATCTGGTTTATTTTGTTTCTGTAGTATTTGGAGCCACGACCGGGCAACTTTGTTTCCATTGAAGATAATAAGGTCATTGGGACGCACAACGGTAAGCAGATATTTTTGTCACACAGCTCATGTAAAAACATCTAATGGCTTTGGGAAAATGTGCCCCTTGTTTTCCATCACACTTCACAGCGTGATTTTAAAAAAGAAAAGAAAAGATTAATCCATCTGTGTTTTCTGGTTCTCTGACCCCATATCTCATGAACAGGAAGCAGACATCAAGAAGACTAACCTTTGTTTCTGCCTTTCCTAAGTCCTCCCATCTATCAGATGTGTCTGGTTATAAAGGTTTCAGATTAGGAGGCACATGATTACAGTGTCCTGCCCTGTTGTGTCACTGTTTTGCTTGCTGGCATGTTGTGGGGTAGCTGGATATTCCTAATTTGGAACCAGTAATTGAAGTAAATAAGCAGACAGGAAGAACTTGCCATAGCAGGAAATTAGATTAAACTTGTAAAAAGAGAGAAATCATTTTTGGAAGATAGCATCATTCTTAGAGAGCTTAGTCTTAGCCGGCTTAGTCTTTGATGAGAGTATAGGGGATTAACTTTGCGGTACATTTTCATTTTTTATTTTGATTCTAAGGAGGGGTGATGCAGATCCTTATAAATGCATCTTTGTGTCCTAGTTACTTGGAAACTTTTCGTTTCCTTAATATCAAGGAGTACAGTATGAAATTCTTTTATTTCAAGGTGTTTCTGTTGTTGAACAGCAAGACCAAAATATTTGGATGTAAAGCATGAGCTTTGGGGCTTTTTCTAGCCTGCAGCCCTCACTGATTTTGGCTGTAACAAAACAAAAATTTAAAAAGCAATTGGTTTGCTTACCATCCTTATAAAGATTCAAGTTACCTTCTTTCTTAGCTGCATATACAGCTAAATTACTTGTATCGTTTTGTTGTTATGACTAGAGATAAATTTTTGTCAGAAATAGAATTAACACGGTTTAACGTAGAACTGAGATAGAAAACGTAATCTGATTGGTTAGGTTAGTTCTAGTCAATGGTGTTGATTGGAATATTTTTTAAATTGATGTTTTAGTGGAGTTTCGGCAAATGAAACACTAACCAGTCGCTTGTATAGAAATATATTTTACTTCAGCAGATTGTCTGTCCTTTTTGTCTCTTCAAATGTCCACTTGTTCGTTATTTCAGTTGTTTTGTTGATAAATACTGTTGTACAGAATTAAAGAAGAGCTCGTGCCTGATCTTGACTATTGTGCCATGTGAAAATATACCATTTTGTGTGCATTTGAAGCTTGTCTGGTAGTCTGGTAGTAAGATCATCAGTAAGCAGAGATAGCAGTTGAATGCCACAAAAATGACTTCATGAGTATATATATACTTTTTTTTAATAAAAAAAAATACCAGTGTTTTATAACTATCTTACTTGAGAAATTTGGCAATGATAATCTACATTGTTGGGTATATTTTATTTCAGGAAAACAAATGAAAGACTGTGATTGTTGGAATAACAAAATCTGAAGTGGCGTTAACACTGGTATATTTATATATTTATACATTTATTTTAGGTTGGTTCTTGTATACGTATGGCCAGAGAGCCAGGATTGGAGGCCTCAAAGCTGCTTGGTTTGTTGTTGAAAAGAATACAGTCTCTGGAGATGTCTTTGTAGTAAGTTTGCTTCTACTTGTATTGTTTCTGATTCCTACCTAAAATAACGAGGTTATTACTATCCTCGATTTTTGAATATAAAGAAAAACAACCTCTGCAGAATGAGATAGTGTTGAAGCTTTATTACATCCTGTACTTACAATAACAGAAGACTGACAAATATTTGGACCTGAATGTTGTAATGCCAAGGATTGGAAACTGTGTCATCTACAAACAGGAAATGTGCTGAATGAGAGAACACGGGGGTGGTTTGATGGTTGAACTTGAACTTTTCAGCCAGTTCTCTTTGGGGGGTTTGGAGTTCTTTGAGTTCTTTACAAACGAAACATGACAGAACCTGAAAAAGGATGGAAATCCAGCAAACATGACCAGTTGTAGCCACTGAGCTTTCCAGTCATGGTAAGTACCTGTTCAGGGGCACACTTACCCTTGGGCCTATTGAAGGAAAATATATTTTTTTGGACAAAGACAAGGCCAAGTGAGTTTTCAAACAGTCAAAAGCACAGCAGCTTTATCCATGAGGAAACCACGGATTAGGAATGGAATGTTTCTTCGTAATTCATTGATGGCTTATTATTAGGGGGAAATACCTCAGTGGAATGGGTCAGTAGAGTTATTAATCGCTTAACTGTTTAAAGTTGTACCCGGATCTTCATGTGAAGTTCATAGAGCGGCTTGCACTTTTAAGAACATTTTTATCTTAAGTACTATATTGGCAAGGGGCTGTGTCACCAGATTGATCACTGGAAACCTTTAAGATGCTTGAGTCAAGAGCTCTATCTGTGCCGGTTAACTTGGAGCAAGTAACATTGCCTCAGGATGGGAGAGACAAAGGATGCCTGGAAACTGCAAATGGTGTACAGCTGGAGGAAATGTCAAACGGTGTGGCTGCTTCTGTGTTTATTGTTCCTTCATATTTTGGGTTTTTTTTCTATGCAAATCTTCACATTTGATATAAAATTGTTCCTCCTTCAAATTGGCTTTATTCTTATCTGTCGCACAGCATTGTAAATTTAAATTACAGTATTCTACCTTTTTTAAGGCACCTGGTACAGATCACCCTGCACTTTACAGGGATATTTTTCGGACAAACAGAATGCACTGGATTTCTGAAGAACCTCCGGCAGAACTTGTTCGGGACAAAATGATGGAGTGTAATTTCCGCTTCCAACACCAGATGGCACTAGGTGACCGGACTTTTAATTTGGGTTTTGTGGAACTGGTTGAAGGGTCAGTTAGATTTTAAGAGCCTGTGCTTATCAAATTTTGAGATTTTTTTTTTGGGGGGGGCTTCCACTTTTCATTGACTTTGAATTTGTGTGAACATTTTGGGGTAGGTTTTGAACAGCTCTAGAAGGATTTGTGTGAAGGAATTTGTACTCTGCTGCAGCAGGAAAACTGCACGTAACTGAGGCATACAACGGATGTATGAAATGGATGGTTTCATATACACGATGCAGTAGTATCTCTGACTGTTCTCATGGTTAGGAAAAGTTATTCAGATGCAGTCAGTCTGTAAATACTTTGGGCCTTTTCGCACTTATCTCATTTAATCTGGACTAAGGAGGACCGGATCTTTGATATCCAGATCTTGTGGAATCTGGTCCTTGAAGTTCTGCATCATTGCAAGGACACCACGTGTCCATACGGGCCGTCTACCACCCACGTGGCCGCCATAGCACTCATCGTGAGGCTCCATCTAGGCCCAACCTGGAAGGGCCACCGGTGGTGCATAGCGATTGGCCAGCATAGACGTCAGTCATGGCTTACTTCCGTCCGTAGTGGGTGTGGGGGAAAGATACGGCTTCGTACCTGCTTATACAGCAATGACAAAGCTGGACCCCGGTTGTGCAGCTCATCTGTGCGGTTCATCTACAAAGTGGGTTACATAATTGTGAGTGGTGGGCCGGAGCTAGAGCCACCCTGCTGCAAATGGCGGCCTCTAAGCCCGCTCCTGGACCCCGTTGCCTCGGTATACGTGTGGAAGCACGGCCTCTGATCCCTTCTTCACAGCTGAAGACCGGATTGAAGACACCATTAAAGGGGTCTTGTGTTAATCTGGGCTTAAGGGCCCAAAGACCCCATTAAATCCAAATTTTGACAGGGCTTGTGCAAACAGTGTGTTCAGTATGGGGACGTAATGGGGTCTTTAAGGGATCGTGTGTGCTTAAAGCGTGTAACTGATCCGTACCAATTGTGTACCTTTCAGGTTCATAATGGAGTCTTTGTTGCCCATGCAAAAATGGCCCTAGAATGACTATCATTCGGATTGTGAAGTTATTTGTAAACTAGCAGAAATTCATTCAGCCTGCATTTATGCATGCTTTTTCCCCATTCAAAAAGAAGGAAAGAAATCTCGCCTTCCAAACCAAAAGTGTGTGTGTGAATGCTTTATTGGCATAAAGATAATGTCTATTGTCAAATTAAACTAATTTTGCTTTCTTTCCTTTTTAGTGCCCTGCATGTTAACTCTGAATCAGGACGGCACTGTATGGGTAACGTTAGCCAAGCCATTAAGGGCTCTCACGCCAGGACAAGTATGTAATAAAGTTTCTTACTCAGTGTGCAACTTACAGAGAACATAGTGAGAATTCTTTTCAGTTAAATAGGATTATACCCTTAAGCATTTAACACATGATAGGTCTTGAATATCTTTACTACAGACCGTTTCAAGACTTTTGAAGCAACCATGCACACTCGATCTGGGTCCTGGTGTTTTGGCATGCTGGGTTCATGGAGAAGCCCTTACCTGGCTGCCTCTTCCAAATGCTCTCCCCTAACTCTGAAGCCTGTTGGAACAAGGCAAAGTTTTGATACATCATGCAATGACAGCATGCTTCTTTTAGGCTAGCTAGGGCTTCCCCAAGCCTTTTGCAATGTTGAATTGTACTCGGTCACTCGAGCTCCTAATTATCAGGTACAAAATTGGAATCTGGGCTTCAGACATTGTGCATTAAATTTGTCAGAGGAGCGTCTTTCCATCAATTCCACAGGAAAAAGTTGTTTATTCTTGGGGTGTTTTTCCACTGACAGTAAGTACCCATTTTAGCACCCATTAAGGACCCATTTGGCTGAGAGCCGGATGACCCCATTTCCACTACAGACCCCATTAGAGACACATCTGGATCGTATGGGTCCTTAAACCCCTATAATCCGGATTTCCTGTAGACCCCATTAAAGGGGTCTATAATGGGGTCTTCAGCCATCAAATCCAGATTATAGGGAGCCTGTTTCTACTAGGGGTGTTTTTCCGCTGAGCTCCTTTAATCCGGATCTAAGAAGGTCCGGATCTAAGGAATGGGTACTTCCCTTAATCCGGATGTAGTAGAAGTACCCAGTGTGTTTACATGGGTGGTCTAGCACCCAATAGCAATGGGTGCTAGCCTGCCTGCTGTGGAAACACTGGAGCACCCATTTGCAAATCTGGATATACCCAAATGTAGTGGAAACAGGCTCCCTATAATCTGGATTTAATGGGGTCTACAGGAAATCTGGATTATAGGTGCTGAAGGATTTCCCTAGCTGTGGTGGAAATTGGGCAATGGGGTCTAGAGGAGGCTCGGGGGGGGGGAGCACTCATGGGGGTGCCCCAAACTCAAGACTTTGAAGTCCCTCCAAAACTGGCTCTGAAGTCCCTTTGAAGTTGCCTTCGGAGCCTGCGCTAATCTCCAAACGCAACTTCAGAGGTTGCACCCCTCTCCCTCAAAACACCTGGGGTGACAGGCAGACCCCTTGTGGGTAGATCCGGATTTGCAAATGGGTGCTAGACCACACTGGGTACTTCCCTTAATCCAGATCTACTAGATCCGTATTAAGGGAAGTATCCATTCCTTAGATCTGGATCTTCTTAGATCCGGATTAAAGGATCGAAGTGGAAAAACACCCTTGTTTGGACTCAGGATAACTGAATCACTGATAATAATAAAAAAGTTCTTATTTAAGGATTTCAGACTTGATTGAGTGTGAAAACCTAATTAAACATAGTCCATGTATTATTGTCATTAACGACAGCTGTAAGCAAAGGTTTTCCAGGATGCCACAGTAAAGTTTGGGTTCCAGAGTTCTATTGATAAAGTAAAGTGAAAGTATGTATTTAACATTCCTAGTATGGGATGGAATATTTGCTTCTTTATTTACTTGGAATGGGTTTATTTCTGCATATTTAGAAGATAGTGACTGACCTTTGAAGAGATAACACAATTCCATATATTTTAATCACTTTAATCACTGTCTAAATTTTCATACATAGCAATAACTTTGCTACACTCACTTTTTCCAGATCCACCAGAACAAGAACGGATAGGCTTGGTGTCATTATTAGGTTTCCTTATGTATTCTTGTCAGTATCTAGATATTCAGTGTATTGTAACCGAATTGCAAATTTTTCTTGCAGTTTGCTGTTTTCTACAAGGGTGATGAATGCTTGGGAAGTGGAAAGATTTTACGACTGGGTCCCTCAGTATACACCTTGCAACAAGGTAAAACCAGAGGGAAGATGGCTCATTATGAATCAGCTGATGAGGTCAAGATGGAGCCGGTCACATAACTATTTGCTTTTCTAGTTGTGCAAAATCTTAATCAAAGGACTGTGAACTTTTAAAAAAATATCTCAAAGGTCTAAAAGCTGCAATAAGACACATGGACTTATTTGATTGAATTTTTTTTACAGTGTAAATTAAAATAATGACTATTAAAATAATGTATTTTTGGCATGGAGACTTAACAATCTTAATAAAAGACAGAGAAAGAAGTTACCTGCCTTTGTGTTTTATTACTTTAAGTTTGGAATGTCGTCTCTGCCGCAGCCCCTCCATATATTAAAATTTGAATGTATAGTCCCGCCTCTGTATTTCATCCCCATTATAGTGCTTGGATTTCAAAGAGCTGTTTCAGTTTATGCAAAGGGGTTTTATTAGGAATTCTTACATGATTCTGTGCACTAGAACAGTAATGTTGTAGTGTGGAGCCAACCCAGAAGAGCCAGCTTGATCCATGTTTCAGTGAGGGCATATAAAGAGACTCAGGATAAAAATCAGTCTACAATGGGAAAACAGTTGAAAAATACATAATAGTGCTGGGGAATAAACATAATAAAACAACAGCAGGGTGAATCTGAGGAGGATCAGAGATCTGTAGGATAGGAGGTTGGCTGGGAAACATGGTTGAGTAGCAGGGGAATGGCCAGGACCACCTTGCCGTGGCCACCCTTCCAAGTGAAACGTGAGGGGAGTTACGCTGCACGATGGCTTCCAACCAACCTGGGCCCTGCACCATGACTGTACAGTGGCCAGTATTCCCTCTGAGGAATTGTCCTCATGCAACTGAGAAACGAGTGAAAAATACAGAATAATGAAAAAAGAGACAAATCACTTGCTATTAATTTAAAATGATTTTGACTCCTTGATATTTACCTTATCGAAGGAAGTAAGAAAGGGCAAAGCACACACTTTTTGTTTCTTAATGCATTTCTATTATCTCTTAGTTGTGAATATACAAAAACCTTTAAAGTGGTCTACAGACTTGAAGAGAAAGTTAAAACAGTGTCAACAATATAAAAAAAGCAACATTGAACAAATCACGAACAATTATGACTCTCATGCTAAAATAGGAAGAAATGGGTTTTTTGAAGGATTAATTTTGTGCATATGTACTAACTGTTGAAATCAGTGATTAGACAACATCCCTGACTTGTGATACTTAGTGACACTTTTGAGCAAACAAGGTGCATTTTGGCTGTGCATGAATTCAGAATATCAGTGAAAACACCCATGGTGGAGGCTTTAGAAAGCAATAGAAAATGCTCTATTTAAAGTCTTCCTGTCCAAGCTATCAAGATTAAAGATGACCATCATACTAGATGAACTAAAACACCCCATCCATGTTCTTGGAACAGTAAAGGCACATTAACCACATGCACAGTGACTCAAGGGTCGAATAAATATTGGCTGCACCATTAGGGCACACTGAGGGATAGGTTCTCCTTGACACTTCACCTTCATTGTCCCCTCAAAACGGAGGAAAAGC
This sequence comes from Aspidoscelis tigris stejnegeri, assembly GCA_023333525.1. Classification (NCBI taxonomy): domain Eukaryota; kingdom Metazoa; phylum Chordata; class Lepidosauria; order Squamata; family Teiidae; genus Aspidoscelis; species Aspidoscelis tigris. The sequence continues at coordinate 75,210,164 of JALMGA010000005.1, read as the reverse complement.
ATCTGCTCTTTCTTATGCCGCTACAAGTGCCTTCAAGGTGTTGATGTGGAACGGTGGGTTGAAGGGCTCAAAGAACCCTTGTCTTACCACTTCCTGTTTCACAAGGAGGGTGGGAAAAGCCCTCCCCCATCAAATGGTACAAGAGTTTTTTTCTTTGCCATCTGAAGGCTAGGGAAGCCCCCCCCCCCAGTTGGATTAGGTATCAGTGCACAGCCAACTATGTGAGAAAGATGGCTTCCCCCCACAAACACCAGGTTTGACTGCAAAATGCTGTCCAACCCAGTAGGGGAGGGAGCACACTTGACTTGCCTGTCAAATAGAGGCGAGGAAAGCCCTTGGCAACATTTGACGGACTGGACTGACAAACTTACTTAAGGGAAGTGAATTTCTTCCCTTTAAGAAGATGGGGGCAGGCTTGGTTCTTAAAAGTGTCCTCGTCCTCTTGTCCAAATCCAGCCATTGTTACAAGATTTTACTTTTAGGAAGGTCCTAGGAGCTCAAATTTTAAAAGTAAGATAAGTACATGTGTGCTAGCAATCTCCAGCACATCAGATGAGCCCCATCACTGGGAGAGGTGTGAATGCTCTCTCCATTGACCACTAGTGAACGTTTGGAGGAGCTTCTGGGATAGCAGAAGACTTTTCTGGTTCGTAAATGCCTCCTTAAGAGCAGACGCTGCTTCTGAGAAGCTATCCCAACATGCACTAGCAGGCCAAGTGTGAATTGGCCTCTGGTTGAGCAGGTTTTGCTGTTTTTTAGGTCAAATAGTTAATGCTGTGAAGCATGGAAGCTACCATTTATGGGTCTTTCCAGTTTGTTTAACAGCTGGTGACACACACAATTAAGTAACATTTATTGGATTTCACCTCTGGAGGAACAGGGAAAAATTGATCTATCCTTTTAGCTAAAATTCCTCTTTACCTTTATGATTTTCAGCTTTGAGATTTCTGGGTAGGACTTTCACAGGCTCACAAAAATAGTTCCAAAGTTCTTCAGACTGAGCGTGACCACAATCACGTTTAAGTAGGCAATTGCTTTCTTGTTGCTTTCTTTCCCAATTTAGGCTTCATTTTCAACTTGGAATTACATAAGAGTTATGTTTTTAAAAGGGTTAATGAATCTCTGTCTGACTTCTAGCACAAGACAAAGCAGTGATGATGTTTGCGGTAGCCTTCCATCCCAGACTGAGAAATACTGAGAAGTTTGCAATCTGGGAAAGAGGAAAAGAAGTCTGCAATTCAAAGGTAAAGGGGAAGAGAGAGGCTGTATCTACATGTTCCTCTTTGGGCAAGTGAAGGTTGCTCACAGGGCAGGAAGTTCAGATCCTACCAAGAGAGAGAAGATTGGGTACCCTGCTAGGACAGCCCTTTCCCTTCATGACAATATGACTAGGGGACGGATGTTTGGCTGGCTACATCAGATCACAGCTACCTTGAAAGCCTGGGGGGATGCCCTCTGGTCACAAACCCCACTGTCTGGCTCCTTGCAGAACTAGGCTGTGCCAGTTTGGATGGCTTCTGGAAGGTCAGGGCTCTTCACCGGCAGACTTTCCACGGAGGCGGCTCCCTCCTGCCCTGTGCGTGGAAGTAGTCTCTTGCTCATTAAATTGAGGCTGATTTAATCCTGTAGTATTTAGACACCCATAAATGTGACTGACGGATTGAGTTGCTCCGGCCTTCAAAGAGCTGTTCTCAGTATTCCTCCTCAACTTATGCAATGCTGCTCAGTGCATGGTAAAATACTGTTACTGATTTGCAAATGACATTTTCCTATGCAAGTTACAAAGGCCGTGGTTATACCTAAGGTTTAATCTAGCTTCACTCCACCAGCGACCAGTAATTTTCTTACCACGTTGCTTATCCCAAAGGTGAATTTTCTTATTTAACCCTGAAAGGAAACGCCTTGCCCCTTTGCTGATATATTCTCTCACTCTGAAAGTGGACTGAAGCTGGATTAAACCTTAAGTGTGGGCCCCAGCCAAAGAAATATGGAAATTTTAACAGAAGAGGCTTTCTCTGATGTCTGAAGTTCTAAACTTTGTCCATTCTCTCCCAAAACATGTGGTTGTCTTTATGGAGGCAAGAAGATAAAATAGCGGTTCTTTTTATCCCCTTCTAAAATGGGTTATAATTTTAATTATGCTTTAACATTTGATGTTTTTTAATCTCATTATAACCTGCCCTGGGACCATTCGGTGGAGGGTGGGGATATAAGTTTTCTAAATAAATGAATAAATAATCAATAAAATTGTTTTTGACTTAACATATCAGTACTATCATGAACCCCAGAATTAACAGTGTTTCGATAACTGAAGTCTTATTTTGATAAACAGTGAGCATAACCATGAAGGAAGTGTTTGTTAGAGGGATGAGTTTTCTTAATTGCTGAGATTCTCCTGTTTTCAGGCTCCTACAATATTTTTTTTTTTGGGAGGGAATGCCTTAATCAGTTTCTAAATTTATATTGTAGTGTAGGCGTATCAAGTCAGAACAAGCTGTTCCGATGGGAAGACCACCTAAGTCGCTATTCAAAAGCTGCTTTTGCGCAGCAGCCGGTTTCTACAGTAACCAAGTTACTTAGTCAACACTGCTGCGTAAAGCACCTGTTATGAGCATACAGTTATGTTAGCACAGGACTCATCAACCAAAGTTTGTTTTATTTTCATAGTTAAGAAAAGATTTGGAAGCTTAGACGGCTCATGGCTGCGTTCATGCATGGAGGGTCTCTATGATATGAGGTAGGAATCGTCCTGCTCAGGTAGCAGTTTCCTCTGGGGCTTTTACTTGGTATGAGATTTGATCTTGCATTGTTTCTCTTATACTCTTATGCGCGTCTTGGTATTAGCTTGCTAAAGGAAGTGTTTGCAGAAATTTGTCAGTTTTGTGAAGCTGGCATCTGTGCCAGACAGCTTCCACATGACGTCAGAGACAGTGCAGTAATCGGAGATCATGGCTTAAGAACTTGAGAGAACGCAAGAGGAACCCTGCTGGATCAGGCCACAGACTATCTAGTCCAGCTTCCTGTTTCACACAATGACTCACCAGTTGCTTCTGGGAATTCTCAAGCAGAAAAGGAAGACAAAGCCTTCACTTCCTCTGTTCCCTGCAAATGCCCTTTAGAGACACCCTGCTTGTCTCTCCAACCTGGAAACGGTATTTGGCATCCGTTCTAGCCATTTATATACCTGATTTCCATGAGTTTGTCTAATCCTTTCTTAAAGCTGTCTAGGCTGTTTGCTTCAGCAATCTCAAATCATTGCATTGTGTCCATTAACTGCAATGGCAGTTGTCTATCACATGAGGGAATGCTGAATCCTGGTTTGCTGTTTCCATCCAGGATTTTTTGCAGAGCTTAGGAAATGGCCACAGGAGCTGACCATGACCGTATGCTTGGGATACAGAGTGGTGGGAAGAGCAGTCAGACCTCATCGCTCTTCCATTTAGCACTCTAGTAAGAGCTTAGAGCACAGGGGTGAATTAGCACTTCCCTTCCCATCCACTGGATGGGAAAGGAGCGTGATTAACTAACCTTGACTGGTGCTTGCACTTGAAGCCCTATTCCATGTTGGCCGTTCCTGCCCCCGACTGCAATAGAATACTTAGCTGATTCGATCCCAGGGCTGATCCTCCTCTGGGCGCCACCATTTTGGCTGCGGCGCCTCCACGACTGCATGTCTCAGCCCTGTCGCCATGACGATGCTGTTACTCTGCATACACGGAGTCACACCTATGGTTGTCTGAGGTGCCAGCGCACTGGAAGAGATGGTCATGCCGCTGAACGCTCCAGGTAAATTGCTGGTAAATGTTGGTGAACTTCTGATGAGGGAAGGCATACTTGGAGGCCGTAGCAGCCTCCTCGAAGTCCAGATGTTCTTCACCAGATGTTCACTCATTCTTGACTAGTGGTTGAAATGTGAAAAGGCCCCAGGTTGGTGCATATCCTGCCTCCCTGGGAACAGTTTTCTCCTGCACCATCAGATTTGATCTCATAGTGCCATAAAGGCCTGTGCAAACCTTCCCAAAGACTAATGTCACTGGGTCCTTCTACATGAAATTCTGTTGTTAGGACAGAGAGAAAGAAGGAATCATTCCACTCCCCAAAGGAAGGAAAAAAGAAAGATCGAACCATTTCACTCCTCAAACAGAAAAGAACCAGCCACAATACTTTCCTCAGGGAAGGTGCTTGGAGTTTGCAAAAGAAAAGAAACAGTATGAGTGAACGTCATCGTTGTTTGCTCCGCCTTGGTTAGACTCAACTGCTTTCACCTATTGTAAGCATTCTATTCACAAATGAAAGAAGCAGAGGTCTTTGTGTAACACCAGTGGGTAAATGAACGGGCTTCATGGCCACTCTTGCAGGCCAGCGCCAGCACTACAGGGACCATGTTGAAGTCTTGGAGTGAAGCACAGCTTTTCCTTATTCTAGAACCTTCTCCACTGATGCTCTTCTGATGACCTGACAGATGCAGAAGACAATGAAGTGGCGGCGGATTTCTTGTTCAGATCTGTTTCTCAGAGTTTCTCTTCTCATTTGCTTTATTTAAAAATTCAAGCACCGTTCAGTGACTTTGGAAGGATCACTGTATACTTAGTGCTTTACATATTACAGTAGACTTGGGACCAAACTATTTCACAGCAGGAATTACTTTTTAGTCTCTAAGCCGATCCCTTTTTTTTTTAATTATTTGCTTCTCTGAGGTAATGTTTATTTTCCTTAAGACCAAAATGACTCTGCCATTAGTCATTTCTGCAGTTCAGTCAACTCTCAGTTGAGGAAAAAAGGTGCTTCAAAGCTTTGTGCACTGTTGGAAGCTTTTGGCTTGTGTCTGAAGGTGGTTCTGACCTGATGTTCGGGGAGACGCAACTGTTCTTTTCTTTTTTGTTTTTGTCTTAAGGAATGAGGTGTACACAAGATGTAGTTAAATTCAGGAATTTGCTACCACAAGATGTAGTGGTGGCTGCAAGCTTGGATGATTTAAAAAATAGGTTGGACCACTTCATAGGAGTTTGTACTTTGTAAGACCAGCTACTGGCAGAGTGCAAGCAGAGGGGCCTGTATGCTTATATCTTGCTGGTGGGCTTCCTGGTCTGGTTGGATGGCCACTAGGAGAACATGGACTAGATGGTCCCTGGATCCACCCATTGGAGCTCTTCTTACTTATGTTCTTATGGCATTGTGGTGTATTGTAGCTATATACAAAGAGGAATTAATTTACAATTTTCATGTACGTGATGTGAATTTATTGCTACATAACCCATTATCGTGAAGAGTAGGGGTGTGCGTGAATGCAATTTTCGGGATTCAATTCGAATATCCGAAAATTCAATTCAATTCTTTAAAATTCAAACTGAATCTATTCGTTCGTGTTTTCTATTCAAATTTGCACTCACCAATGTCGACAACATTCACATGTGCCCCTATGCGTTGTTAGGCATCCCGTTTGCATCCGTATGGATCCTTACATGTCTGTATACATCCTGTAGTTATCCTGTGTGCAACCTGTTTTCATTCCATACAGATTTGTACAAATGCTGGAAAGATGCGTATGTGCAAGTATGCGTTGTGTACCAACCCATCCAGATGCGAATCTCTGGATAATTCAAGTGAATAGATCTGAAATTCAAAATTCATTCAAATTTTTAAAATCGAATTTATGGACATACGATTCAAATTCAAATGTCAAAATTTGGATGAATGTGATCGAATGACTTCAAATATTTGTGCATCCACCAGTGAAGAGCAATACTCACAGTTTCAAAATAAAGCTGGTAGTTCTGGTACTCCTGGTTCTCAAAAAGGTGACACCTGTGTTGACCTCAGGTGAACAACACCATGGGTGTTTTTCCACTGCGCGCCTTTAATCCAGATCTAAGAAGATCCAGGGCCCGCTAGGACCCCTCAATCCCAAAAGTATGTTTTTTAGTTTAAAATGCAAAGTGTGGCGAACACGGTAAGTCCAGACGCTTAAAAGTGTCGCCAAAGTGTATTTTCACAAGGGTAAGTAGCCTAAGGGAGGGGCTAGTTGAGCACTCCAAGGGGAGGAGTTGAATTTGCATCCAGGCGGAGCTCAGCCAATAAGAGCGAAGCTAGCCAGCCAGGCCCATATTTAAGGGGGCCTGAGGGAACAATTTCTGTTCTCTGCCTGGGGTCGTTAATCAGGGAGGTTAACGAAGGGGAGAAACGGGCTCTTAGCTGAGGAGGCTAAAGTTAGGGTCCTGAGTCTTTTGGTATAAGATTGTTAAGCTTGTGAAGTTATTTAAAAGGAAAGCTAACAAATTCTGAACTGATTGAAGTTTTATTCTTGAACTTGTAGAGTCTTTTGACTTAGGGTAAAAGTGAAAGACTGAACTGCTTGACAGCAAAAGTAACCACGTGTAACTAACTGTGAGAAGAAGCTGACTTTAAATTTCATCTGTATACAATAAACACATGTTCTTGTTGTTTCAAAGAAGCTTCATCGAGTTCTGTTTATAAAGGGAGCCAAATAGGGCCAGAGTTCTAAACAGTAACTGTATCCAACCCACTGCTGGAGTTTGGCAGAGTGGGGGCTGGGTGCTGTCTGCTGCAGCATCAGAAGGGAGGCAACATTATTATCAAGCCAAAGAGTAGAGAAAAGGAAATGGAAGGTGCGCCTCTTGGAAGGGAATAACAGAGATTGATTTACAAGTAAACACATCGCTACCACACTACCAAACAAAGATAAATATATATATATGAAATAGGTAAGGGAGGAGAGGCGGCCTTTACAACTGGTGGCAAGCGCTGGGATTCGAGTAATCCAGTATTAAGCAGAACTTCCTGAAGTGAAAGTTGATGAATTTTGACTTTTAAAGTCAATTAGAGTCAATATCCTGAGGTAAAAGAACGAGGGTAAGGTAGGGATATTGACGTGAGATCAGCAAAGGTGGTTGTTGCGAGGTATACGACTTTGGGTGATTGGTAGCAACACCACTGGACATTGCTGGTAGAAGCCATACTTGATTATATTGTTAAATAAGCAGCCACGATAGGTATTTCGAGGTAACAGTTTAAAGGTATATGTAGAAACACCTAATCTAAGCTGCTAACTTGTGTACAACACAATACACAAAGGAAAAGGCAGATTTGTGAGGTAAACAAAGAGGGTAAAGTAGCAAATCTGCTGTAGAATTTAAAGTAAACAAGTGAATACATTAAAACAAAATGGAGACCAGGGCTAGAAGGGTAAACCCTGGCTTAGGAGATGGGGAAGAAATTGAACACCCCGCGATAGCTGCTCAAGAAAATCCAGAAATATTGAGAATTAGACTTGCTCATGAAAAAGAGATGAAAGAAATTGAAATTAGACTTGCTCATGAAAAAGAGTTGAAAGAGATCGAAATGCAGTTAGCAAGAGAGGAGAGAGAAAAGGCCAGAGAGGAAAGAGAAATGAAACAAAAGGAGATTGAATTGCAGTTAGCAAGAGAGGAGAGAGAAAAGGCCAGAGAGGAAAGAGAAAGAGAAAGAGAAAGAGAAAGAGAAAGAGAAAGAGAAAAGGAGGAAAGAGAGGAAAGGATAAGAGAAAGAGAGAGGGAGCATGAATTAGCTATGGCCAGGTTAAAGGGCTCCCAAGGGGAACACCATCAACCAAGAATGTCAGGTAGCCAAGATAAAATTGATATGAAAAGATTTCAAAAGTTTTCGCAAGGGGACGATGTACAAGCTTTCCTCCATGCGTTCGAGAGAACTTGTACAGAGCTGGAATTACCAGCAGATAAACATATGGCTTGCCTGAGACCATGTTTATCGGGGCTGTTGTTACAAATCTATTCAGAATTGAGTGATGAAGATGCTTCATCTTACCCGAAATTTAAAGAGCTGGTCAAGCAGCGGTGCAAACTCACGGCAGAGTATTATAGAAAAGCTTTTAGATCGATCACAAAGAAAGGAGATGAAACTTATGCTCAGGTGGCATCAAATATTAAGCGACACCTTTTGGAATGGCTTAGAGAAGAAAAGGTGCAGAGTTTTGAAGAACTACGAGAACTCATCGCTCTTGAGCGTTTTTATGAGCTTGTCCCGAGCCAAATAAAGTGGCTATTGCCTGATAAGCAGTTTAGAAAAGTGGACGAGGCTGCAGCATGGACTGATATGATGATGCAGGCCAGGGAGGATTGTTTTTTAAAATCAGGCCCACATAACAATATGAATAAACCGTATAAGAGAAACAGTGATTATATAAGGGAGACAAAGGGTTCATTGCATAAAGAAAAAGTATCACGACAGGAGGGACACAATGAGTATGCTAAAGAGAAGAGTCAAACACTGAGCAGTAAAGATGTAACATGTTATAATTGTTTACAAAAAGGACATTTAAAGTACCAGTGCACTAAGCCCAAAGCTGATGGCAGAGATAAGAAAAGTGACGTCCATACCAGTTATTACATACAAAGACACAAAGAAAGCCCTGTAATAGGAAATGTCAGTGTAGCTGAGGGAAAGAAGGCGAGTGAAAAACAAAATGGCCGTCCAACTGAGGCCGAGGTGATTGGAAGACAAAATGGCCACCAGGCTGAGGCAAATGAAGAACCAGATGGTTGTTGGGATTCAGTATGCAGACCCGTTATGTGCATAAGCGTTCACAATGCCCCGGATCCTGAATATTTATGGGAAGTAGAGATAAGAGGGCAGAAGTTTCATTGCCTAAGAGATACTGGTTCATCGGCTTCAATTATAAGAAGTAATCTTGTTCAACCTCATGAAGTTGTAGAGGGAGCTGTGATAAAACTGAGAGGGCTAGGCGGACCGATTATCGAAGCACAAATAGCCAGAGTGAAAGTGACCATAAGGGAATGGACAGGGATACATGAATTTGCCATAATGGATGATATACCGACTCCAGTGCTGATTGGGAACAACTTAGCTAAAGAGATTGAATTAAAAGGGAAAGATGAAATACAAAAGGTTAGTGCAGAGCCTGTTATTGAGAGCTTCCAAGAGCCAGATTGCCAGCAGGCAGGAGAAGAAGCGCTACAAAATATCTTGCCCGTGGAGGCAGTAGACCTCAGTAGTACCGCTAGACAACAGTTTAAGCAGGGTCAAAGAACAGATCCAACCCTACAAGAGTTATTCAAAAGGGATGATCTTAGTGGGGAAGAACTTGTGGAAAGTGAGCTGGGGAAACAAATGATTGAAAATAGCCAATTGCTGGAGGAAGACTGTATCTTAAACCAAGCCCTACAGCTAGGTGATATAGAATCTTTATTCAGTGACAATAATGCGGAAGATGTGGCAACAGACGAAAGGCTTTTGTCTCAAAGCAGCACAATGTGCGAAGAGAATAACACTGAACTATTGGGGGGAGCAGTAACCAAAGTTCTCCTAGAAGTTAATAACAAGATTCAGAGTAATATATTGTCTGCCAATAAGAAAGGTGACCTTTGTGGAGTCAGTAGCCCAGCAGACACCACTGATAAAGTCTGTGCAGATGATGAGAAGAGAGATCCCCAGGGTGCCGAAAAACAGTCGCCATCTATAGAAGAAATAGTAGAGGAGCGGGAACAGCCTAAGAAAGCCACATCAAATGATGTTGGGCTCATAAAAGAGATTAAGTTTATTGAATTTGAATTTACAGTTAACAAAGATAAAACTGAAGAAACAGAACCTGTTCAGCTGTTGAAAGTAAAAGCAGACGATATAGAAGATAAGAAAATTGGAGCAAGAGATTTCAAAACAAGGACTGTTACAACAGTGGAAGAAGAAAAGATATACCCAGAAAAAGTAACCAAAAGCCATGTTGATTCAGAAAGAAAAGGAGTGAAAGTGAAAATCGATGTTCACCCGAGCCCAGAGCATGCAGTTAGACTGTTACCTACTAAAAACATAGGCGAGGAATCTGAAATGGGCATGAAAAAGCAACTTGATCAAAAGAGTGCAAGAAGTTTGGAGCAGTCTGAAATTAATGTGTATGGAAAACAACCAAAGCCTAAACTGTCAACGGAGGTTGTCCATCAAAGACCTATAGTAACTAGCACTGAAACAGTTACCATAGGCAAGGAGAAGAAAACACTGGTGAAGAAATTAGAGCGTAAGCTCGAGAGAACAGGGGCTGAAATTCTGGTTGAACCACTAAAAAGCGAAGAATTGCTAAGTGGAACATCAAAAGACCAACAAAAGCAAACCAAACTTAACTGCGAAGAGGCAACAATTGCTAAATCACTGGCAGGCAGCACTAGAGAAGCTGATACGCTTCCATATCTAACAAGAGTTGAAGTGCAAAGAGCAATCTTCAGTCATAGGAGCAATGATCAGCTTTTGCGCTGGACACTAATTTTACAGAAGAAGCTTGGTGAACTTGGAATTGCAAGAAGGTGTGCCATTCAAAGATCATCAGCTGATACCCCGAAGCAGCTGACACGCTGTCCAGAATCTGCCAATGATCCAGCAGGTGACCACAGGCAGCAGACTCCAGAGGAGGCAACCCACATGGAGCCAAGGGTGATCGAGCACCGTCAAGAAGCAGCGCCAGACTGAGCTGAAAACGCTCACGCAGCAGGCTGACCAACAGACTAAGAGCAGCAGTAAAGGCTGAAAGAGACTTTGTGAATAACTGTGGGGGCACAAGGGGATTTGGTTGACTGAATTTGTTGATGTTGATGCATAGTAGTTTAAAAATAAATAAATAAATAAAAATAAATATTTATTTTTATTTATTTATTTCCTCGGCGGTAAAAGGGGTTGTGATGCCCGCTAGGACCCCTCAATCCCAAAAGTATGTTTTTTAGTTTAAAATGCAAAGTGTGGCGAACACGGTAAGTCCAGACGCTTAAAAGTGTCGCCAAAGTGTATTTTCACAAGGGTAAGTAGCCTAAGGGAGGGGCTAGTTGAGCACTCCAAGGGGAGGAGTTGAATTTGCATCCAGGCGGAGCTCAGCCAATAAGAGCGAAGCTAGCCAGCCAGGCCCATATTTAAGGGGGCCTGAGGGAACAATTTCTGTTCTCTGCCTGGGGTCGTTAATCAGGGAGGTTAACGAAGGGGAGAAACGGGCTCTTAGCTGAGGAGGCTAAAGTTAGGGTCCTGAGTCTTTTGGTATAAGATTGTTAAGCTTGTGAAGTTATTTAAAAGGAAAGCTAACAAATTCTGAACTGATTGAAGTTTTATTCTTGAACTTGTAGAGTCTTTTGACTTAGGGTAAAAGTGAAAGACTGAACTGCTTGACAGCAAAAGTAACCACGTGTAACTAACTGTGAGAAGAAGCTGACTTTAAATTTCATCTGTATACAATAAACACATGTTCTTGTTGTTTCAAAGAAGCTTCATCGAGTTCTGTTTATAAAGGGAGCCAAATAGGGCCAGAGTTCTAAACAGTAACTGTATCCAACCCACTGCTGGAGTTTGGCAGAGTGGGGGCTGGGTGCTGTCTGCTGCAGCATCAGAAGGGAGGCAACATTATTATCAAGCCAAAGAGTAGAGAAAAGGAAATGGAAGGTGCGCCTCTTGGAAGGGAATAACAGAGATTGATTTACAAGTAAACACATCGCTACCACACTACCAAACAAAGATAAATATATATATATGAAATAGGTAAGGGAGGAGAGGCGGCCTTTACAAGGGAATCTACTAGATCCAGATTAAGGGAAGTACCCAATGTATTTCCATGGGTGGTCTAGCACCGAATAGCAATGGGTGTTAGCCTCCCTGCCATGGAAACACTGGAGCACCCATTTGGAAATCCGGATCTACCCCTGAGGGGTCTGCCTGTCACCCCAGGTGTTTGGGGGGACGGGGTGCAATATCTGAAGTGGCTCTGAAGTGTCTTCGAAGTGACTATCAGTCTGTGCTGATGTTCGGAGTAAACTTCGAAGTGATTTTGAAGTGACTTCGGAGTGACTTCAGAGTCACTTCGAAGTGACTTCAGAGTCACTTCGAAGTTCACTCCGAAGATTAGCACAGACTTCAAAGACGCTCCAGAGCTATTTTGCACAGACTTTGAAGTGACTTCAAAATGACTTCAAAGCTTAGGTTTTGGGGCTCCCCTCCATTAATGGGGTCTACAGAAAATCCAGATTAAAGCCCAAAAAGTACCCATATGATCTGGATTTCCTGAGGCTCAGTGGAAACAAATGTGCCCCTAATGGGTGTCGTGGTGGAAATGGGGTCACCTGGCTCTCACTCAAATGGATCCTTAATGGGTGCTAAAATGGGTATTAAGTGACCGTGGAAAAATACCCATTACTGCATTCATTACTGCTGTCAGGAGTTAAGCTAGATAAAATTTATCACAATATCAATGCATTTTGGTACGGCGGTATATAAATAAAAATGGAAATGGAAGTAATGAGGATAATTGTGTAGCAAAATATTTACAATGTAAACTGTGCAGAAACAGTCAAATATAGTTGCTGAACGCTGACTTGATACATCAGCTAAAGCAGCAACACTGGATCTAATGGACATGATCACTTTGGATGAAAGACACTAGCATGTAATGCTCTTGCTATCTTCTTGCTATCTGATGAAGCACAAATAACTGGATTTCCAGTTCAACTCAAAAATGCCCAGTTTCATTTAGCAGATCTGCTTACAACCAGAAAGCTCTGACTGCTTTCACTGGCTGGATGCTTAGCAACTCTTTATTGTATATTCAGAGAAGGTGAAATTCACAGAAAGATTTTTAATGGATTTTTGTTGTTTTGTTATTCCTTTTGAGCATTTACGACTTGCTTCAAACTGGATTTGAATTATGATGGGATTCGTAAGCACAACATATGCTGTAAATTATTTGATAAACACGTACATATTCTTTAAATGAAATAAATGACAGAAGCATAAATACAAATTCAAAAACTTAATTTATTGTTAAGCTCTCTTTTCTCATCTGTGCCTCAATTCCAGTGTTCTGCACATTAATAAATACATATTTGTTAAAAAAAATCCAGTGTCTAATCTGCCATAAATGGAAAAAGAAAAGTTTTCTTTCCCTGCGGTTAAAACAGTTGATACCCTTACTGCAGAAGTTCTGATAAAAAAATCACTACATCTCATTGAGGCAAAATATACACATCAATGTGAAACAGCTGTAACAAAACTAAGCTGTACATAGCCAAGTATGACAGGGAGATATCTTCACATTCAAAAACCTTTTTTTACATTAATGTTTCACACAATATGAAAACATATTTAAAGAACCAGAGCTTCCCCTCCCTCTGGAAACCATCCTGCTTGCATTTTAAAAGGAAAGGTAAAAGTAAAGCATTCCTTTAAAATCCACTTTTAAGGTCTGTTACATTATTTGTATATTTCAATGGATAAACCTCTCAGGTATGTTTAACTCTTCAAATGAAATCGGTGGAATATAAAAAACACTTTGCTAAGATTTATGAGAACCATGAGATTGAGATCGGGAGGTTTTCTGAATGCATAAACATATGACAACAATGTGCATTTTGACAGCATACCTGCTTACGAGCTTAGTCTGAGTTCATATGTAGCAAAAGAAAACAAAAAGTGGATCAAAAGCACCTTTGAGATGGTAGTGTCTTGTCCTCCTGTTCTCATGCCATTTCTAATCCACCTTTTCTAGCACAGAGAGAGGGCAAGGGGAAGACTGGTGTGTGAATCATCCAACCTGTGAACCTTTTCTATGCCTCCTCTTTTTTGTAAAAAAACAAAACAAAACTGTGTGCTTGTCAACTGGACAAAAATATGAATAACATGTTTCCATATAACAAAAAACACTCCGTAGCCTATTAACTACTGATTCATGCTTCCAGAAAGTCATTTGTGGACATTCAAAGGCTGCATTCAGACACTGGTTACTTATTCCACTATATTGGGATATTCTGATATACAAGCTTTATTCCAGGTTATCCAAATATAGAAGAATAAGCAACCAATGTCTGGATGTAGGCAAAGTTAGTAATATCCAGGGCGAGTTCCCATTTAAGGGATAAAACAGAATATACATCGAGATTTACATCGGGATTTGCATCGATATGTAAAGCGCGTTAAAAGGAAGCAAAGAGCATCTGGCAATTGGATTCAACCCCGATTTTCTATCCCCACTCTAAACACTTAAAACGCTTCCAAAAACGGATTGGGGAAAGCTATCCTTTCCTCTCCTCTCCCCACTGCCCAGGGCACATGAGAGCAGCGGCAACTCAAGCCCCGTTCACCTACTCACCTCCACAGCCACCATCCCCAGCAGGGGTTCCCTCCAAAAAAAAGCACCCTGGCTCTGTTGCCGCTGCTGCTGCTGCCTGCACACACAGCCTTAAACATTCACACATCTCCCAGAACCTGCAGCATCTTTCCTTCCTTTTCCTTTCTAAAGGTCAGAACTTTTAAAGAGCAAGAATTGCGCAGAATTGCAACATTGTTATCAGGTGTGAAGACTGCTACATTGAAAGAGCTGCTGTACAGGGTGGATTTTTACAGTGAAACCGGCTGCTGTACCTTTTAACCGAAAAGGGCTGACCTGCAGGGTGAAACCCCAATCTTTTCATGACGTATTTGCCCGTATGTTCCCACTACAATAAGGAAGAAGCATTTTAAAAGCTGCTGTGTGGATTGTGTTGGTGCAAAATGTATGTAGGCCCGGAAGTACAGCAAGTACAGATGGTCTCTGCAGGATCACCCAAAATATGGCCATGGAGCAAAGCAAACTATAGGAACCATTGACTTCAAATAGATGAGACCAGAGTGGAATGGGCCCTGGCAAAGATGGCAAAGATGCACCCCTTGTGCTACGGTGACTGAAATAAAAAACTTAGATATGGTGCGGTAATAAACGTGAAGCTCAGCAGGCAGCCAATTGTGCATGGGGCCCTCAGCAAAAAAGAAAATATATCAAAATCAGAATGAGACCTGCTGGCTTGCCACATCCCTGGGAGAGACCTCTTTTCAATGACTTTCATGCCAAGCTATGCGCAGTTGTGGTTCCCTCACCAATTTCTCTTTCCTGCAGCGCTGTGTGAGGAGGCTGCTTCTCCCAGCAGTGATACAAATCGGAAACGTGAAAACTAATTTTGAGATTGCTAATTAAAATGAAATATTATCCTTAGCAAATTAATTTTTTCAAACCCTGTTTGAAACAACTTTTTTTTGTTCATTTATTATGCTTGTTAAGAATGTTTTGTGATTCTATTTTATCACAGAAAACCAGGCAGAGGAAAGAAGGGATCGTTCTCTGGGGATAATGAGATCCCAGTCACAGTGTGCAGAAAACACAGCGTCACTGGGGATTTCCCTTGCACGTGTGTGAAGAAGAAGAAGAAGAAGAAGAAGAAGAAGAAGAAGAAGAAGAAGAAGAAGAAGAAGACCTGACCATCAGAAACCCTGACATGTAGAAGAAGAAGAGTTGGCTTTTCCATCCCAGTTTTCACCCCCATTTAAGGGGACTCAAAGTGGCTGACAAAGCTTTCTGTTCTTCTCCCCACAACAGAACACCCTGTGAGGTAAGTGGGGCTGTGAGAGCTCAGTAGAGAGCTGTGACAAGCCCAAGGCCACCCAGCTCCCTTCGTGGAGGAGTGCAGAATCAAACCCGGTATTTCCAGGTAAGAGTCCAAACGGAACGCGTTCAGGCGGAAAGCTTAAGACAGCTCCCGGCGCTTTCACCGTTCACACACAGACGCGCCGGAACGCGTACCGGCGCGTCTGTGTGCGAAAGGTGAAAGCGCCCGGAGCTGTCTTGGCCGGCAAAGGCCGGCCAGGGGCGTGGAGACCGCTGCGGAGGCAGATCGGCAATCAGCTGATTGTCAAACAGCTGATTGCCAAACCTGCGCCGGCGGGGGAGGCGGGCCCGCGGCTGTTCGGGAGCGAGAAGTAAGCGCGAATGCTTCTCCTCCCGAACGCCTGCGGGCAGTTCGTCCGCGCCCGAATGCATGTAGAGCACTTCAAAGTGCTCTACATTTCGAACGCGAGAGAGACAGCTCCGGATACGTCGGAGCGCAAGCCCCGCGGCGGCAATGCGTATGCCGCGTTCCGGGCTGTCTCCCACGCGTACCGTTCAGCCCCGTGCGAAAACGTCTCAACTCCCTAACCACTAGACCAATCTGCCGTGGAGGAAAGGAATGGGGCAATCATGAAATGAAAGGTAACTGAGCAAAAGCAGGCACTTAGCATTGTAACAGCAGCACACCATTGTGAGATATGCAATATTGTTAATTATGAGTAACAGTACCAGGATTGAGGCTAAAACGGTGTGCACAACATTCTAGTTAGTACGACCACAGTTGGACTAGATCCTTCCTGGGTTTCAGCTAAAGCTACTCTGACGTGCCACAGCATAACTTTGCCTAATTTCCACAGGTGTTGCATAAGTGAAATTCACCAATGAATCGTGTCCCAAATATATGTTGCACTCAAGGCAAAAGGTATCTCAGCGCATTCCTTCTGATACATTATGTCTTTGAAAGCACAAAAGGCTAATAGATATACTTAGTTCTCTTTTTGTATCCAATGTTCTGCGTAACATGAAAATTACATTTTTTTTTTAAAAAGTTCATACTGGCAATCATCTGCGGCCCTTCTTGCTCTTACCTCACTTAATCTGGATCAGGAATCTGGATTAGCTAGATCTAGAACCATCACTAGCTGCACTGAATGGGCTTTAGAGTAGCAAATGCACACTAAGAAGAAACACAGTTGAAATGCCTAAGCCTTCTTCTACATCACTGGACACAAACTACCATTGTAAGAACCACCCATAACACCTCCAACACCTGATGGAAGTGGCCAGCTTCCCCATCAATCAAATGCTGCATCCAGGTAGCAGGGGCAAGGTATCTTCGAAGGCAATGTGAAGACACTTTCATCATGGATGTGAGGTGTCTCTGCAGGCACTGTGAAGCCACATTGCCATCAGTGGGGCAAACGTTGTGGAGGTATTGTGAAGGCGTCATATCACTTGAAACTACAAACACATTCTTCCTAGATCCATTCTATATGTGAATGCCCCTTCCTCGATCCGGATCAGGTAGTGCTAGCATGGAAGTAAACCACATTTAGCAGGTCTACAATTAATCTGGATTACTGAGCCCTTAGCACAAAACTTAACATTAATCCCATGCAGATGATATGTACTCAGCGGCTATTTGATCTGAATTAAGAAGTAGGGGTGTGCATGAATGCACTTTTCAGATTCAGTTTGAATGGAATATTTGAATGTTCAAATTCCAACAAATAGGGAAAAACGAAATGTATTCAAATTCAAACAGATTTGAATACATCTGTATCTATTCGTACGAATATTCAATTTGTATTTGAAGATGTGACCGTCAACAACATTCGTATGTGTCCATACGCATCTGTACACATCCCGTTCTTATCCTGTGTGGATCCAGTTTTTGTCCCTTACGTATCCGTACAAATGCGTACGGATACAAATAAGATGCACACATATATGTACACATACCAATGTCTGAATAATTCGTACAAACAATTCAAAATATTCAAATTCATTCAAATGTTAAAAATACGAATGTATAGACCTTCAATTTGAACTCAAATGTACAAATTCAAATGAATTTTTGGATATTCTTCCACATCACTATTAACAAGTAATTGCAGAAAGGGCCTGAGACATTTCAAAATTCCAAGTGAAAAATCCTTAGACTTTTGTTTCTTTGATAGCTTACTCGTTTCATTTCACTAAAAATAGGCATGGATAAAACAGTGGTTAGTGAAACGCTTACACAGGTTAATTTTTTTTTTAAAAAAAGCACTTGGTTTCATAAGAGCAATTTCAAAACTTAGGAGTGGGATGAGAAGGAAAGCAGTTACTACACATAGTTGACTAGTGGGAAAGGGCTCTGCAGAAATAATTCTTAGATTTGTTTTTGTTTCTGGGTTGGCTATTGCTGAACCATAAAAAGACAAACAAATGCTGCATGTCCTCATAAATTATCGTGAATTAGTTAATTGAACCGATCAATTTAAATGTCCAAAGACATAGGACAGCCTTTTTTAAAAAGGCTGCATTATAGATTAGGCTGGCCTTGACACAAACATGTGTTATAATTCTTCCCCCTTTAGTGTCAAATTCAAGTACACTTGTGCAATTCTTTTTAATATAAAAAATATCAAAGCTCTCTCACAATTCATCTCTTGCTATCAAATTTAAGAAAAAAAATCTGTATAAATGTGAAATGTACAAAAGCTTTCAAAGAATCACCATACAAAATATATAAAATTATCTACAGCTATATATATATGTATGTATGTATATATATATATATATATATATAAAATATTTATACCAAAATTGTGGTGTTTTAAGACAAAGTGTCCACCACATGCTGGTGTAGAAGCTGGCAAACGACTTGAAAGGACACTTAGTGTGATGTTTTTTTCTCCTGAGTTCAGAGATTCCATTGGAACAGAATACAACCCTTAGGTACCTTAGCAGGATCAGGCCTCAGCGGTTGATTGGACATCTACTGTACTAGTGACCATTTATTCTACTGGATCACCACGAATGACTGTGGACTTGCGAAATTGCTGTGACTCCGCCCACTTTTCTGAAAAGTAGCGTCCTCCAGCCATCAGTTCAACTGATTCTTCTCCACAAGTTTTGGCACAATTTATGCAGTCAGCTGGGCACTCAAGGTACAACAGACAACCTTATAGAGCATCTCACACGAATGGGAGTCATTACTGGGATTTTCCTCCCAGCTGCAGTATTCTTGGAATCTTCATTCTGTTGGAAGAAAACGTAGAGGCAGGAGGTCCCGAGGAAGCTACGTCACTGCGCCTTCAAAACTGCATTGTGTCACCATTTCCTGATGATTCAAATTGAAGTTTCATTACTGCCTCTGTTCATGAGAAGAAGTAATCATGCAACTTAGGGTTAAACAGAGATAGGCCGACAATTCCGAGTGAAACTATTTTTAGCATATAATCATGCAGGAGGGTCAAACCATGCATCCATTGGCAAAGCTTCCTACACTAAGGACCATTTTCAGAAAATGCAGTGCAAAGAATAAAAATACAGGGGAAACTAGCATTAAGGGATTTTGAACAGAAAGTGGCCGTGCTCTGGATTAAAAGTAGTGAAAGAGGACTAGGAGCTTTTCTGAACTTAACTTCCATGAAATATTATCCCACAGAAGTTAAGTTCAGGGATTGTGGCCGGCATTCACACCATGAGAAAACAGCTCTGTCCCCCATGTAACCCAAACCTAGCTTGCTGCCCTGAAAGTGTGGATGATCCACATGGAACTGTCCGCATCACCGCAGCAACATCCATCACAGTTGCTATAGTGAGTGAAATGTGGTGTGTACCTACACAGCTGCAGTGCCAGTAGTGACCCCTGGGCAAGGTAACTAGGAAAAGAGGTTTTAACTATAGATTTGTTAGGCTAGTAAGCTGAGGGGGCATAGTAAGCTAGCCCAAAGGCTAGACCAATGAGAATCCAGTGACATCATTAGAGACTCTATAAAAGGTTAGAGCAGAAGGGTATAATGTTCTTTGTCTGGTTTCTCCCGGGGGTGTGGGTAGGAAAGAACTGGGTTCGTCAGTTGTCTATGTGAAGAGATAGGGAAAAGGGTCCTGATAATTAAGTGAAGTATTAAAAGAAGGAAAAGTACTATAAACTGTTAACTGGAAGAAGTTGTAAACAATAAAAGAGTTTATGCATTCATGTTGGGGAGAGTCCATCTATAATCTGTCAATAGAGTGGCTGATAGAGAGATGAGCAAGAAATTACGTACTGTGTCTTTAAATAGTAAAAGTAAAAAGCCTGCAGATTGCCGCAGTTGGCTGAAGAAGAGAAAGTCTTTCCATTTTAAGTGATAAGCGAAGCGGAGGGAGGGGGAATGTTGTGATTGGGGCTGCTTGTGGACATGGAGAGGGAGATGTTTTAAAGAGAAATAAAAGTAAAAAGAAGCCATTTGAGAGCACTGAGTGTCAGGCAAGGCAGAGACTAAGCCCCGGTCGCAACAGTACCCCACCCCAACACAACGTTCACATAGGAGGCAATGCAAATATTGCATCCGGCAGTTAACCAAGACTGCCTAGGTGCTTTTGATTAAGCCGTGGAACAGTTTTGACTGCCCCAAGGCTATTTACAATCAAGGTAACTCTGGGCAGGATGTGGATGCTCCATCCCAGAGTGTGCTGGGTTATCCTGATAATCTAAATGCAAAAAGGTCTTTGGTTACCTTGGGAAAACATTTTGATGTAAGCTAATTCTGCTTTACCACATTTAGCAGTTAGACAGTAAACAGATGATAGGAAGAAGGGTGGTGTGATGGTGGAGCAAATGGCCCTAATTATTAGTCATAATATTAGTTTTCCTAAGCTAGATATAGGAAGCCCAGAAGCAAGATCAGAGATATACTATGAAAATTAAATCTACAGCAGGACTACAAATCAGCAACCAAAGAAGGGCACCTTATTGACTAGGACAAAGCAATTTGCAAAGGGATTTCACTCACTCTGAATCTGAGGTCTCAGCAGTTACTGTCCCCAGGTGGACGCTCAGGGCTATACCATTTATTTGTTCTGGTGGTTGATCTCTCCTGGGGCTTTTGATTGTTACACCAGAGTCTGAAGTGGTGCGAATTCCATTATTATTTCCAATGGACGTAGTTCTGGAGGAGATAGTGGTTTGATTATAATCAGACAGTTTTTCCCGTAGGCGATTCTTGACATTTTTGTCTACCAATGGAGGTGGGTATGTGACTTTGTTCTTCAGTATGCCTGTAATGATGAGAAAAATAAACAAAAGTGTGGCACTTTAGTAAGATAAAAATGAGAACAAATTCAAAATGTATTCAAACCTTTGAGATCACACGCCGTACATCCCTGTGCTTGAAATAAAGGTAAGTTCATCTTGTAATTTCTTTTTTTCCTTTTTTAAATAGTTTTATTAATTATATTTACTAGGTACCTATATATACCTCTGGTGGTTCTGTTCTCATATCGACAAATTTTGGGTGCAAGTAAATCAGGAGATTGCCAGTTATCCATGCTCTGGTAACCTCCAGGTTGGACTATTGTAATGCGCTCTACATGGGGCTGCCCTTGTAGACGGTTCGGAAGTTGCAGCTAGTGCAAAATGCAGCTGCCCGAGTGCTGACCGGTACAGCTAACCGGACGCATATCACACCGGTTCTAAAAGAACTGCACTGGCTGCACTGGCTGCCAATTCATTTCCGAGCCCAATTCAAGGTGCTAACTCTGACTTATAAGGCCCTAAATGACTTGGGCCCCAGATATCTAAAGGAGCGCCTTCTCCCATATCAACCTGCCCATGTCTTAAGATCTGCAGGAGAGGCCCTCCTGGTTGTCCCACTGCCTTCAGCGGTTAGGCGAGTGGGCACCCGGGAGAGGGCCTTCTCAGTAGTGGCCCCCAGGCTATGGAATGGTCTCCTCTTAGAGGTGCATCAGGCCCCTTCTCTGTTTACATTCAGAAAGGCGGTAAAGACGCACCTCTTCACTCAGGCTTTTGGCTAAATGCTCTTTATTCTTCCCTCCTTCCAAACACCACTGTTTTAAACTGTTTTTGTATTGTTTTTATTCTTATTCTTATTATCATGTTGGTTTTTAAATCTTACGCTGGTTTTATTATTGTGTGATACAATTTTAGTGTGCTTGTTCTTAAATGTTGTAAGCTGCCCAGAGACCCTCGGGTATGGGGCGGGATATAAATATAAATAAATAAATAAATAATAAATAAAATATTAGAAATACGTATCGAATTTTCTCCATCCGTATTCATATTACATGTTTTCCCATTAGAAAATATATCCAAAAATAATGCCCGTCTATTACACTTTCTGCTATTAGCAGGACAAAACATTATAACCAGAAATTGGAAAAAGTTAGAAACATTAAACATTCGGACCTGGTATAATAAAGTAGTAGAATATGCAATAAATGAGCTTATTACCTCTCAATACTGCAAATATACAAATAGAAAAGAACAATATGTGCTTCTAAAAGTTTGGAAACCATTGTTAGACTTCCTAAGATATAATATGGAAGAATTAACATTATCAGAAAATGCCATAACATTTTTGTTGAAATGATAGAAATATTATATAGTGATACTATAAGATATATGTATCCCATGTAAATTATAGTCAGTGACAATTCAAGATTTTTACAACATATCTTACCTATAACACAACTCAAGTTTTGAAATAGTATTGTTTATTAGTTTATTTCAATATAATATATGTAAATTTAGGCATTAAGTTGTAAATGGGAAATATAATTCATCTTGTAATTTCTGTGGGAATTTTTAGTTGCGTCGACAGTAGAAAGGATTAGATAAATTCATGGAGGAAAGAAGGGATTCTCAGGTACTGCCTACAGGTTGGAGAGATAAGCAGGATGCCTCTAAAGGTCATTTGCATGGAGTTGAGAGCAGGTGAAGGTTTTGCCCTTGTCTTCTGCTTGAGATGCCCAGAAGCAATTGGCTGGCCACTGTATGAGGAAGGATGCTGGACTAGATGGGTTGTTGCCTGATTCAGCGGGGCTTCTCTCATGTTATGTAGCCTACCTGGATAATGCCCGTCTAGAAAAGCAGATCCAGTCTAGACAAGAATACAATAGTTATCCAAGCCTTCCACTATGTTATGGTACTAACTACTGTATTAAGACACGTAATTAGGTTCAAGACATAACAAGAAAACTCCAGTGCCCCATGCTGAACTTGTGGCCCTCCCAGCATTCTGTGGTCGGCCCCAGTTCTGCTATTCTCCATTACCTTTCCTTTGCTCTGGTTGCTGATGGTTCTGCTGTGTCAATGGCTTGTCCTCCTTTTGTTGGCCTTCATGCTCTTTGTCCTGCAGCACTTCACTACTGTGGTTGCCTTGATGTTCCTGGTGCAGTTCTACATTAACCTTGGTTTCCACCTTCAGCTTCTGCTTGGTGCCTGGTTCTTCAGTATCACTTGCCACAAGACCCCCAGAAGGCCAGTAAGATTTTACGTGATTGGGCACTGGATCAACTACAGGAAGAAAAAGAAACAAATGGAGGCCTGAAACCAAGCGGTACAGATCCAGAACTATATTTATTATTTTCATTTGCTTGAATTTTTATCTCGCCCTATACTCAAAGGTCTCAGGAAGGATTACGACATTAAAAACCAGGGAACATATAAAATGAATAGATTAAACCATGACAGTTCCTGAATGTGGGGAGGAAAACTCATATTCACTTTGACTTTTCTGGCAGAGTATTCCTTGTAGCTCCTGGCCCTGTACTAAAGGGATGTATGGCACAGATACCAGTGCAGCAAATAGTTTGCACCAAGACTGGAAAATGACAGATAAGTAATGCATGGAGACAATGCAAATCTTACTACCTGGTGTTAAAAATAATACAATGTTGTGTAATTTTCAGCACTCCCTTTCTAGGGTGAACACAACATGGGTGAACAAGTTCAGGGCTGAACTTAATTTTACATTTAAGGTCAAATCCCTTTTAGCTTTAGCCACCCTGAATGCAGAAAACCTGAACTTTGTAAGTGAAGAGGAACTCAGCTGAGCATTTCAAAAGGGAGAAGAGTCAAGGGAAGAAAATAAAATTCTCCACTTTTACTTTGCCACTAGATCCTTCAAAATCTCCACCTCTAGCTTAAAGGGCCTTGAATTAAAGACATCCTGGCAATGAAAATGTCTTCAGTCAATAATAAAAACCAAGCAATATAAGCTAGGGATGTGCACAATATTTTTTACACTATTCGAATTGAATACTCAAAAATCTGATTTGTTTTGAATGTTTGAAATTCAAATTTAATAAGATTCTATTCGTTCAAATTTTTTATTTGAATCTGCACATATGAATGTCAGCAACATTTGTATGTGAACGCATGCATCTTCTCCACATCCATACACATCCGTACACATCTGTACACATCTGTATGCATCCTGTAGTTATCTGAGCACCTGTTTTGAGACAGGTAAAGTGAATCAAGCTCTCTTCCTTCCTTCCTTCCTTCCTTCCTTCCTTCCTTCCTTCCTTCCTTCCTTCCTTCCTTCCTTCCTTCCAATATTCATATCTATCCAATATCTGAAGGTCCCAGGGTGGATCATAATAGAACCATTATAAAAACAGATAAAATAGATTACTTAAAAACAATAACAATGCCTGCATGGGGAGGCGGATGCTGTTCCCTTAGCCAAAGGCCAGGGTAAAGAGGTGTGCCTTCATTTGCCATCTAAATACGTATAATGAAGGTGCCTGGCACAGCTCAGAGGAGAGACTGTTCCACAGCTGGGGTCTATCACCAAGTGTCCTCCCATGTGTCCCCACTTCCTTAACTGCCAAAGTGGGTGGCACCTCCAAGAGAACGTTACCGGCAGATCTTAGGGCACGGGTAGGTCTATATGGGAGGAAGGGTTCCTTTATATAGTTGTGATTAGTTTCTACAAATAAAATGGAAAACCCACTACGGCAAGATCTGCATGGACCACAGGAAGGTAGAAGTTGTCCACACCTTGGTTGAAGTGTTTGCACTGGCCCAGGAGCAGGAACCAGAGGCATTTCCGCACTGAATCGCGTTCGAAACCGAACGCGTTCAGGCGGAAAGCTTAAGCCAGCTTCGGGCGCTTTCCCCGTTCACACACAGACGCTCCGGAACGCGTGTAAACGCGTTCCGGAGCGTCTGGGTGCGAATGGTCAAAGCGCCCGAAGCTGGCTTAGCCGGCAAACGCCGGCCAGGGGCGCGCCGGCGGCCGCGGAGGCAGATCGACAATCAGCTGTTTGAAAAACAGCTGATTGTCAAAGCCGCGCGGCGTCGGAGGCGAGCCGGCAGGCGATCGGGAGACAGAAGCGGCGCGAACGCTTCTTCTCCCGAACGCCTGCGGACGGCTCGTCCGCGTTGGAACGCGTGTAGAGCACTTCGAAGTGCTCTACATTTCGAACGCGAAAAAGCCAGCTGCGGACACGTCGGAACGCAAGGCGCGCGCGGCCAATGCGGATGACGTGTCCACAGCTGGCTTTTTCGCGTTCCATTTTCCCCCGTGCGAAAACGTCTCAGAGCTGTCTTCTTAACCTACACATTCTAGTTTGTGCAAACCTCAAAGCCAGGTAATGAAAGTTCCCCTGTGTCAAAGGCTCTGTCTGCACTGAGCTTTATTCTAGGATATTACCAAGAATAAGGTACAATACGGAAAAGGCCAAAGTTTCCACCTGGTCCCTGACACAAAGTGTTGAAAGTTGCCCATTTTCAGCATTTTGCACCATGGCCCCAATCAGTAGTAGGTTTCTCCGGCAGCTCCAGGAGGAAACCAGCTCCATACTCCTGTTTTCAGAGTGGTTTCACCACTCCTCAGAATGAGCACACCTGGGAGCAGATTCCACCCTCAGAAGTGGGTTGGGAATCAGATGAGTGCAATGACACACAGTCACCACATTCCTCACATGCAGCATATGGCAATGTGAGAACACTGTGGTACTAATGCTACCTGGGCATGAGTCAATATGGCCATAGTTTTTGCCTAGGGGATGCAGCGGGAGATGGTCTCCTCACTAATTTTCTTTTAGAGGACCATTTCCAGCATTTACAACTCTTGGGTTTAGATACCCTGAAGTTTCTTGCTGCATTGCTACATGATGCAAAACAACACTGTTTTGGTCCTGTTCATGTAGCACAGGTAACACAAGGACAGAGGAAAGGTAGAAGGGTTGAAAAAAAAGTTCCATGCTGTTACATTCCAGGTATCACCTTTCCTAAGATGAAAACAAGAAATCCTCTGAGGCACATTAGCATTTTAAGTGGGGCCACAGATTTGGCTTTTTGTTACCTTTGGGAGTGCTATGGAGTGGGCCCCGTTCACTATTTTTAGAAGCAGGTGTGTTCCATTTCTTTTTGGCTTCCAAGACATCTTCCTCGCTGTCTGAAGAGTGAGAAGAAGCATACGAACTGCTGTGCTCATCAAGGGACAACTCGCTGTCAGAATCAGAATCATTCTCTGTAGAATCAAATAAATGGAAGGGTTATAACAAGGTGGCTGACAAGTGTACCTCCAGACACAAAAAAACAGTTATGGACAAGCGTCTTTTCTCCAGAAGAGACAGTGGTAACAACACACCTGAATAGCTTTAAGAAAGGGTTAGACAAATTCATGGATGACAATGGCTACTAGAATTAGTGCCCAGATACTGCATACAGGTTGGAAAGACAGGCAGGAAAGACAGGCAGGATGACTTTAAAGGTCATTTGCAGTGAGTCAAGAGCAGGTGGAGGTTCTGCCCTTGTCTTCTGCTTGAAATGCTCAGAAATAACTGGCGTGCTGCTGTGGCCCTGGTCACACCTATATGAAGACAGGACGTCCTATTCATAACTTGAACTGAGGTTGTACTAGTTCTGTTTATATGTAGATCGTTGTGGGTCATTCTCAGGCTGTCCTCTCTTTGGGCTGCATCACTCACACCTTTCTCCGCAATCGACCTGCGCCTCCTCCATGGAACTCTTGGTTCTCTACGCCTTTTCCAGTGTCAAATCTATCTCCTTTCTTATGGGATGCCATTGTGTCACTCAAGGGAGGTGAGGGGGTGTGCCTGCAGTTCTTTTTTAAGCCTGCTCCACCACACTCCTTTCTTTTTTATGTGCTTTTCTTCTCTATGGGGTTAATTTTTAAAAAAAGAATAATAATGAATTTGTAGAAAAATGCTAGATAGAGGAATTGTACCCATAAACTGAGAGAAGGGGAGGTGCCTCACTAACATCCTGTATGTCCCCTTCCCTTAGACATTGGCCAAAAGGAAAGACTGAGCCCCACCCACCACAGCATGATTCAGCCTTCTTTAGCTTGCCCCCTCCCTCAAACTGAGGAAGAGAATACGGGCCTGGAATGCCAGAGCGTGCTGAGCCCTCTGGAAAAGAGGACAACAGTTAGAATGATCTGATGGGGATAAGCTGGATTGGAAAATGAATTGAATAAAAATAATGTGAGTAATGCGACCAGAAGATGATCTGAAGTTGTCGTAAACTAAAGGGCCTGCATGAAACAGGATTCTGGGCTAGATGGGCTGTGGCCTGATCCAGCAGTGTTCCTTGGTCCTCTTATATTCTTAAGTGCATTCCCTTAGAGGTAACCTGTCAGGCTGCATACTGACGATGAGTGGAGCTCAAGTTGACAAAAACAACTTTTATTTATAATGCCCCTTTCACCAAAGGCCAGAAGAACAAACATATATGATCACTACAGATGAACAAAAAATAAAAATATAAGAATTGAACCCTATGTATACAACCAACACTCCAGTTCCTCACCAGATGCTCCACACCTCAGCAACCCCATATGTAGATATTCAACCATCTCTCCTTGCACTGATCCACTACCATCATTCACAGAAAGATAAACCAAAGCTCTATGTCCTTGCTGTGAACTTTGTTACTGGAACTCTGTGATATGAAATCCTAATGCTGAACTGGATTCCTTTCTACTTCCAACACATCATAACCCAAACACATAAAACATACTGGCATTTGCATTTAAAGCTGTCCTTACCTATATTAAAAAAATTCAGGGTTGTGTGTTATCAAGCATGGGAAGTCCGAGAAGAAGTTTTGCTTACCATTAGATTTTGATGGCTTCCTGGTGAAGATGGAGGAATCACCTTCAGTATGACCAGCTCTTGCTTGGCTTGATGAAACACTAAGCTTTTGGGCAGCTTCATCTCTAAAAGATCAACAGAAAAGAACCTAAGCAACACCAGGAATGCTTCTGAATTTCTGCTCTGCTACACCAAATTTAGTGGTTGCCTGGTAAACCGTGTGGTATTAGTAAAGCCATTGCTACAGACAAGATGCAAAAGGTAATATAAATAAATAAAGATGCAGAGACAGAAGGAGAAATCAATATGTGGAAAGGGGTAAATGCATTTTTTTCTTTTGCAAAAGTAATACACAGAGAAAAAGATAAGGACAGAAAGGTATGCACCTCCACCAGATTACCTGAGAATATAAGCAAGGTAGCTATTGTGACTCTTGGCTGACCTGACGGTGCTTTCTAAGGAGACGGTGGATTCTCCAATGGCAGTGCGATACATATTTGGTTCTTCTATATACGTATCATTGCAGTTTAGTGACCGCTGAGGAATAAAGGAAAATATTACATGAGGATACTTCTTTTTTTTAGAAGACCTCATCAAACTACTTAAAAGCAATAAATTATCAAACCAGCACAACAACAGAATCATGTGTTGAAAACTCTTATTGTGTTACATTATTTATACAGCACTGTAAATACAAGGGTCACATTTTTACTGGTTTAACTGATCCATCAGCATAATTAGCGGACGTTGGGGATAAGTATCTAAAGAAATTTTTTTCCAGAGTTCTTTAGAGCTTTCAACCTAATAATCCTTAAGCTGTGATCAGACAAAAGAAAGAAAAGCATATCTGAGGTGCCTTTGAGGTGTCTTATAGAAGGCTTTGAGGTGGGATTGTTCACACAGGCTTATGAACATTCGGAGCTAGAAAAGGTGGAATAGAGAAAGCTGAGGAACATGAAGGCCACACGCTGTGGCCCTTTCTGCACTTGGCCTTATTCTGGAATGTATCTCTGGATTGTGGTCGGCTGGCCACAAGCTACTTCAGACTACCGGAGGCTTCACTTGGGGCCTTCTATAGTCTACACTAACATGAAGATAGCAAGTCCCTATTCTGAGATATATTCTAGAATAAAGCCAAGTGCAGAAAGGGTCTGTCTCTACGAGGAGCCTCTGAGATGCCCTTTTCATAATGTCTGAACACAGCCTTAATCTGCAATTTGTATGAGTATTCTAGCTTTCATAAACTTTAGTACTGTACTTTAAGAACTTGTAAAGAGTAAGAATCTGGGATTCAGCAACAGCATTTAATCGACAAAAAAAGGATTTGGTGTAAACTCTAATTGATTTTTATTTCTAATGAATTTTTGTACAGCACAGTACAACACAAGGTATGTGATATTTGATTTTTCCTGAAGATTATATCCTTACGACAAGGATAAATAAAACTTCATTGCTCACTCCATTTGCTGAATTGCTGATAGACTATTTGTTCAAAGTCTCTTCCAAGTTACCACTGAGCAGGCCCTTAACAGGAATTTTTTTTGAGATCACAGTTGAAAAACTTAAAAAACTTGTGTATCTCAGATGAACAGGTATAGATATAAAACTTCTCTATTAGAGTTATAACATAGTCAGTAGCAGCTGGTACCTACAAGGGCACCCAGAAGTATTCCTATGAGGCAAACAAAAATTCGTTGGGCTTCTTTGAAGCCTGAATTATGTGGTAAACATATCTTTGAGATGAGACATGTTGAATCAACAAGTGATTCACTGTGCAATTTGAGCTTCAGTGTTATACTTCCTGAAGCGTCAGTGGGATGCTGCTAGTGAGGCTAATTTGAAAACAGTTTGTGCAAACGCTGGTAAGCAGAGATATCAAATGAAACAGTCACCCAGAAGTTAATACTCAGAATTAACACTCATATGCACAGGAAACTTTCTACCGTTAACAATGTAGCTCTTGTTGCGGTGGAATCATCTGGAAGTGGTTTCTTTCCTGTGAAAGTGTTCTTCAAATGCTTTCTTACTTCTTTATTAAATATGCAGTGGAAGAAAAAGATAAAGAGGCCCTGGAATGCAGGAGACACAGTGTTGAGGAGACAGAAAGAAATATCATGTATTAAATATTTGTTGTTATTTCAAAGGATGAAAGTCATAGTTCTTAAAATGATCTATTTGTGCATTTCAATACTACCAGTCTTGGCATAGAAACTGTAATGAGAGAATTTTTTTGTCTGTGGAATAGGGATGTGCACAAATATTCGTGACATTTGAGATTTGGCCAAATTTGGACATTCGAACTCAAATAGAATCTTATGATATTCATATGCTAACGTTCGAATGAATACAAATGTGTCTGGACATTCATACAAATAGTTTGAACATTCGTTAAGCAGGAGACATGTATCAGATACATATCTGTTCATATTAGATTTCACCCTCCTCCATGAAGCCAGCTGGGTGACCTTGGGCTAGTCACAGCTCTCTTCTGAGCTCTCACAGTCCCACCGACCTCACAGGGTGTCCTGTATCTATTTGTATCAGATACATATCTATTTATATCAGATATGTATCTGTTCATATCTGATACATATCTATTTGTATCAGATACGTATCCAATGTTTGCATGAATATGTACAAATAGATTCGTATCGAATAGAATTTTACCACATTTGAATGCGATCTATGAACATCCAATTCTTTCCTAATCAAATGCCAAAAAAACATTGGTGCCCCTCCCTACTGTGGAATACACGAAGCTCACGGTACTTCTATAAAACTGTAAAGGAATTTTTCATAGACTGTGTGTTAATGACTTAAATTAATGCATAAAGCACATGCAGGCCATATTTGGCTGCCATGTTTACATTTGCAGCAGCAAGAGGCGCCCCATGATGCCCCCAGCAAAATGCTTCAATAGCCATGCTATTTGGTGCCTCTGTATTCCAGCATGAACAAGGCATTCTCACCCACCCTCAGTTTTCATGGCCCATGATTGTGAGGCACCCACCCTCAACTATGCTCCATTTTTATGTGGAGACACAGGCTATGTGTGCTTCTAGACTCCATCCAGATGTCAGTTACTTATTCCACTATATTTGAATATTCCAGAACAAAGCATGGAAATTCTGGAATATCCATGCTTTGTTCCGGAATATCCTAATACAGCAGAATAAGTAACTGGTATAAAGATGCAGCCATAGTGATTTAAAGGAGCCGAAAGAGCACATCAAAACTGCCACATCTTTTTAAGAAAAGTCATAAGAATAAAAGCGGCAGCTATTTTTTTATAGTCAGCACTAATAATGATTATACTTGACAGGACTGAGAGAAGCAGAAAGATCTGCTGGATAGATAGGATCAGAGAGACTGCTGGAATATCCTCAGAAGAGTTAAGAAATCTTAAAGACAAGTGATAATGGCAAACGTTTGTCTACACACTCACTAGACTCCGAAACCAACTCAGTGGCCCACACATGATGGGGCTATGAGTGAGTGTAGGGGAGAATATTGCAGTTGAAAAAATGCTTTCCAATGAAACAATTGTCTTTTACAAATAAACTAATAAAGATATAAATATGGTTATAATGAACTAAAATTTTCTACCTCAAGAATTCTCTAGAATATAAATATACAAAAGGGAGCACAACTTCTGCAAATAATACAGTTAAAACTATAGAATTTGCAAAAAAAAACAAAAACACCCACACCACCCACCCCTTTTGTGTGACAGCACACAGTCAAATATTACTAGCACAAGTGCTGTCCAAGAATTAAATCAATAATATTCAAACATATATCTCTACATCACCAAATAGACTGTAGTGCTATGTTCACACCTGCATTTTAAATCAGCTTCAGTCTACTTTCAGAGTGGAAGAACACGACAGTAAAATGACTTCTCATTTTTCCTTCCATGTTATCTACCTCAAAGCTGGATTTTCTGAGTTAGATAAAACCAAAAGCATACAACTTATCACTTTGCCAATGTGTTATCTCACTCTGAAAGTGGACTGAAGTTGATTTAAAATGTAAGTGTGAACGCAGCCTAAATATTTTTAAAAGTCTCAGTGTAGGAATATGACATGGCTCAGGATATTTCAAATCAAGGATGACCCACACGTTTTGACCTACCGGTGGTGTTTTCTGCAGTTGCTTATCCAAACTGCAATAACCTTTTGGCTGCCACATAGAATTTGTATCCATTTGGATGTATTACAGAATTTTTGAGGTGGAAAATTAAGGGTCTTTAACTTAAAGAAAGCAAATCACATCACATCTCTTGAAGTGCCTAAAAGCCTTCTGTCCCCAGTTTAAATAATCTTTTCTTACAGCTGAGGAATATTTATTGGAAAAGTTACTGTTTATCAAAGGGTGTTAGAGAGCTTTTCAGACAGAGCTCAGAGACATTTCTGCCTTAAACTCTGATTTCCTGAGAATCTGACTTTCAGGAGGAGATTCAATTCAAGGGTAGGTCTTTTGAACATATAGTCCATTTTTACATGTAGTAGAAGCTACACTCTCCAAAACCCATGACCAAGTAGGTGTATAATGGTGAAAGACAAGAGCCAGAAGCTGTTGCAAAGATGCTCTATAATTACTAAGCATTTGTCTCTTCTGAATCTACACCAGAATAAGGGGATTTCCTTAACCTCTCCCTCCCCCCCCCCACTCCTTTCCTTAGGGCACCTTCAAAAAGTTAAGAAAGATCAAAGCTGTTCTGTTTGCCTTGTTTATCTGTAAGATCCCATTTTTAGCAAGGTAGAAGCCCCAGTATGATGCAGGATTACGTAATCAAGTGACAGGATAATTCAGCAGGGTCACGAGGTTGATCAGAAGTCATGCCACAAACAAAATAAATTGCAACTTACTTGTAAACAGCTAAATATGGCAAACAAGTAGTGAAATGTCATTACGTCGCTGTTCACAGCCATTAGACCCAGTAACCAGGTAGCACTGATCAGCAGGAGTAATAGGAAAGCAGTCCGCAGCACCGACCTAATGGAAATCCAGAAAATCATTTTGTACTGTAGCCTGGTGGAAAATGCAGTGTCATATTACTTTAAAAATATTAATGGATTTTGGGAAGGGAGGTGGATTCAAGATATAAAATGTGTGCTTCTTAACAGATTTCTTCCTAAATAACTGCAACATAAGTGAGCCAGTTTGGACTAGTGGTTAAGGAACTGGACTCTTATCTGGGAATATTGGGTTTGATTCCACCCTCCTCCATGAAGCCAGCTCGGTGACCTTGGGCTAGTCACAGCTCTCTTCTGAGCTCTCACAGCCCCTCCCACCTCACAGGGTCTTCTGTTGTGGGGAGAAGAACAGAAACCTTTTCAGCCGCTTTGAGTCCCTTTAAATGGGTGAGAAAAGCGGGGTACAAAAGCCAACTCTTCTTCTTCTTCTTGACCCTGCCTGGATGCAGCCTAGGAGGATGTAACTGAGTCTTCAAATTGCAGTTTCACCTAATCCCTTATTTTCCCCATATAACATCTTGACTTCTATAAATCCACTGGATTCTAAGTTGTTGTAGATACGTGGCTATCCAAGCAGTGATTCTCCAGTTTTCTGTAATCTTTTCATAGAACCTAGGTGTTGGTAGAAAAATAACCCAAGACCTATGAAATTGGCACAAAAAATAGTGACAGAAAAGCTGTGTAACCTTGGCCTTAAAACATCTGACCCCATTTGAGATTCTGAACATACAGCACATGACTTTTCTTTGATTATTTTCTTTGAACTATGCTTACAAACTTACATGATGCCGGTCTTCTCCAGTGATCTGTGTCTTCGCCTGCACGATGCCTTCACTGCTAGGATGAAGATGACGAAGTTGATCTTGAAGGAAAAGTAAGTGTAGATGAATGGTTAATACTGATTTTTTTTCTTTGATGAATGAATGAAAGCCTATGTGAGTTTCATAAAACTTAGAATACAGCCTTGGGCCCTTTCCACACTTATTTTGGATTATATCCTGGAATAGGGACTTGCTGCCTACATGCTATTCAGTGACGGTATTTAGTTGGTGCTTCTCCTGGGTATAATACCCCCTGCACCACCTGACGACGCCCAGTATCTTTGGTTGCTCTCTCCATTTGCGAGTGGGGCTGCATTCATTTTGGACGTGGCTGGCCCTTTGGGGGGGGGGTGCCTGGATTCCAGCGGGCCTTGCGGGCTTTCTGCCTGCCCCCCTCAAGGGAAGAGAGACAGTTGTTTCCAATGCCTCGTTGGACATTCAATTGTGGAGCCGCCAGAGGCTTGTCCCTTTGGGGATAGGCCGCTCCCCCACATGCACCAAGAGGACCAGCCATGTGGTGCAGGACAGCGGCAGGAGGGACACAAAGAATGGGATTTAGAATGGAGGGCTTGGAGCCAGAGAAAAATGACTATTTTAATGGACAGCCAATTAGGACTGGGGAGTCAGTCAGGACGAAGGAGTCAGTCAATGAAGATTTAAAGACATTGAGGTGCTGGACAGAGCAGGGGCTTAGTAAAAGATTAAGGCTGTGGTCACACCTAAGGTTTAATCCAGCTTCAGTCCATCCTCATAGTGAGAGAATACATCAGCATTTAAGTGACCAGCAATTTTATTTCCACATTATCTATCCCAAAGGTGGATTTCCTGAGTTATTTAACCCTGAAAGAAAACAGCTTGTCACTTTGCTGATGTATTCTCTCACTCTGAAAGTGGACTGAAGCTGGATTAAAGGTTGTGTGACCATAGCCTAAGGCTGCCTATACATGTCCTCAGAAAAGGGGTGGGAGGCAAGGAGCCACTGTGGGGCAACTGAAATGGTGAGCAAACACCATGCGCTCTGCCACATCTCCTGTAACTGGAGAAAAGATGGGCATTTTTAGTCCATCATGAATACTAGCTGGATTCTAAACCCCTCCTCCTCCACCTCCTCCTCCTCCTCCTCCTCCTCCCAGTGCATCCACAAAGGGGGCAGAGGTACTTTCCCCTGATAGAGATGACCTTGGACCATGGCAAAGAATATTAATAATAAATTGTTTCTGTTGGGTGTTCTGGGTGACTCAAGATGCTTGTAGGGCGTGGGAACATCTTGATATCATGGCACTTGTGTGTCTTTGTGTTCAGATGCTGAGGTTCTTGGATACCTCAAGGGGATTCTTTGGTGACTGTGAGTATGGAAATTAGTAATAACTTCTTTGATATACATGTTTAAGCCAAATCCTACTGAGGTGAAGCTTATTGTGACCATGCTTTGCAAAGAAAAACTGATACGCTGGCTGTTAACACAAACTTATTTTGTTGGTTAACAAGTATCTGTTCCCATTAAAGCTCTGTTATTTCCTCATCTGGTCCCAAGCTACATTTTCATTATAATTTAGGAAACATCCAAAGCAGGAAAGATTTTATGATGGAAGCCAATTCCAAGGAAATCCTGAGTTAAACCTAGCAGGGTCTCACCAGAGGTGTAGTTAGAAGAGAATGGGTATTTGGAAGACAAATAACTTGAATGCCCCCATACAATGCTGGCTAAGACCAAAAATATGTACAGAAGACAATAACAAACACCAGCTGCATCAGGGAGTCAGAATCAACATACTCAGGCCAGACGGCTAGTTGTGATAGTTGCTGGCCTCTACTTTCAGTCCCTGGCTCCTTAGCAAAAACTGAGTCATGTCAAATGATAGGTACAGTCCCGTATCCCACCTTACAGAATTTAAATTTTCTGTGTGCTCTGATTACTGGCTTAGGACTTAGCTAAACAAAAGTCAGCAGTTGGTTTGAGCTGGGATCTGGCTAGCTTGTGGTTAACACTCTCACAAAACATAGGGCAATTCTGAACTGACCAGTAAGATACTACTAGCCTTCCTTCTGCATGCTGGTGTGGTCTAAGGGTGGCCAGTGTGCGATCACCCATATTTTGTATCTTCGTATGGGCTGGAGTTCTTAATAACTTATAGGAGGCTCATTCCCAGTAGATAAGAAAAGGTAGAAGAAGAGGTATAGTACCAAGTTAGAAGATTTTAACAGGCCAGTTGACCAAAAACATAGGCTTCATAATATACTAATAAATGTAATCAATCTGTACTTTTGGCAATTGGTCACTAACAGAAAGAACTACATCCTAACGTCTTGCTAAATGTTTACTACAGTGTCCAAAAATGAGTCTTTTCACAGTTTGGGCTGCTGGGTTACTATCATCATTCATAAATAATGATGTTACTATAAAGAATTACATTGACACTGAATTACATTGGTATGTGCATTTTGAATTAGGGTCTATTACAAGTGTGAACCTGGCTATTGCTATCAAGAGGATGGATTTAATGGAATGCATTTTATATCCCAGCAACTTATGCAATACTTACAACTACAACAATAGCAATAGGGCCCGCAAAGCTCCAGATCAGTGTGTCATGAACAGACAGCCAGCAAAAATCTGGGTTCCCGTAGCCTTGTGGATCCAAACCTACTGCTAGACCTATATCACAACACAAAGGTATAATACTTAAGTTGCATGTCATTATTTGATTCACCAAGGAGTACGCAGCTTTACCTTCAATTTTTAAATCACACACACGTACAGGCATTTATTTACCTGACTTTTTTTACAATCAAAAACACCATTTTGTATGAAGGAAAGTGATACAATAGATTCATGATGATATTCCCCCCTCAAAAAAAAAAAAATTAACTATGATCTTTTTCAACCATTTGAAAAACCATTTTTATGGTATCTATAAATTCTCTGTTTCCCTTACTTTGCACCTCTCAGCTCTTTACTATCACATTTCATTTGATGTCACCCAATGAAACTGAATCTTGGGGGATTCAGGACAGATAAAAGGGAAGTTATTTCCTCACATAATGCATAGTTGAACTAGGATTACCATATGAAAAAGAGGACAGGATACCTGCTTCTTTAAGAGTGGCTTAGAAGAGGCAATTTCAGGGGGCAACTATTAAAGGAGAAGTAATCTTTTATGTAAGTATCCACAGTGAAAACATGGAATTTCCTACCACAAGATGTGGTACTTGTCAGTAGTTTGGATGCCTCCAAAAGAGATTTTGGAAAAACTTTTGGAGAACAGGCTGCATGTCTACAGCATAGCAAGTGGTGGTTCAAAAGGCTAGTTGCTGGGAGACGGTGACCAAAGCAAATTTATGTTTTTAATTTTTTCTTCTTTTCTGGGGGTAAAGTAGCCCTTTTTAGAAAACTAGGGGCCTTTCCACACAGGCTCTAAAAATGCATTTAGAGCCAGATGTGGGAGGGATTAGGACGTGGCTTCTGCAAAGGGAACGGAATTAGGGGTCCCTTTGAGGATACCATGTCTGCACATCGGCGCGCAAAATCAGTCGCTTAAACTGGTTTTGCCGCCAAAATCTGACCCAGATGTAAGACCTGAAAAATCAGGTCTTACATCTGGCTTTTCCCCTTAAACCGTTTCGGAAGCGAACACTTCTGAAGTGGCAG
The DNA here is from genome assembly GCA_023333525.1 of Aspidoscelis tigris stejnegeri. Lineage (NCBI taxonomy): Eukaryota > Metazoa > Chordata > Lepidosauria > Squamata > Teiidae > Aspidoscelis > Aspidoscelis tigris. The sequence goes on along the minus strand of JALMGA010000005.1, from coordinate 75,173,243 downwards.
GGAAAGAACGGGATTGCCGGTGCTTGCCCAGCTGTCAAACAGGGAGAGCGCATGCTCCCTGTTTAACGGCTGGCCCTGCCCACTGGCCTTCGCCATTTGCGAGACCAGCAGCCGGGTTCCGTGGCTTCCTCTTTGCAAGAGAAGGGACGATTGCCCCTTCTCTTGCCAGGGGAAGCGACAGACGCCATCCCCCACCTCGCCCATGGTGCTTACCTGGTCACTGCCGGCCCGATTCTGGGAGCGGCGGGCCGGTATCGATTGCGCATTCGCACACTGCGGCTGCCATGGGCCAGCTGCACTCAGGAGGATGGCTGGCCAATGGGAAAGGGCCAGCCACCTTCGTGACGGTGGCTAACCAATGGCAGCTGCGGCACATGTATGCGCAATGGATGCTGACCCTGCCTCTGCCAGAAGCCGTCGCGCCACGATCAGGTAAGCACCCGAGCACGAGTGCATGACCACGGGCGAGGTGGGGGATGGCAGCTGCCAGTTCCCCTGGCAAGAGAAGGGGTGACTGTCCCTTCTCTTGTGAGGGGGAAGCCAGAGAACCCGACTGCTGGCCTCCTTGTGGTGGCTCCGATGGAGCCAATTGCGGAGGCCGGTGGGCAGGCCAGCTGTCAAACAGAGAGCACTCCCTCTCCGTCTTTGACAGCTGGGCAGGGCCTCTGGAGGCCCTGTTGCTGCCGCCCCATGCATGTGCAGACACACGGGGCCTCTGTTTGGGGCAGATTCTTTTTTAAAACATTTCGCCGTAAAACAGATCTTATAGATCCATTTTCCGGCGGTGTGTGCGGAAAGGCCCTAGATCACTGCTGTTGTGCAATTCTTCTCAATGCTTTTCCATTGCAAAAGAAATTATATTCCATGAATCACATTCTATGATTGAAGGGTGATAACTATATTAAGCCATTATTAAAACTTAATTATTAAAAAATATTCCAACATTAAATTATAATTTGTAATATTAGTACAAAATAGTTATACCAACATATGTACATACACGATTACTGCGGAGAAAAATCAAAACAATAATATAGTAAAGATCTTGTTAAGCCCTGCCAGAAGGTATACTTATCCAGTTTTGGAGATAAACTTATGGGTCCAAACCTCCTGGTCCTAGTAGCCAAACTGACTGGCAACATCTGCAAGGTCTCCTTGGACCATGCCAGATGTGTGCTGGGCATAGAGTAGTCACACACCACTGGGTGTCACAGAGGACCACAGACCCAGGAGAATTCACGCTCTGGAGTGCTATAGTAGAGGATAGCTTAAAAGCCATTGACAGAGGGTATCAATGTGGGCACCTGTTTCTGCCGACATCTTACAGACACGTTTTTAATATACTGATATTATAGTTTACTTTTTCTTACCTGTTATAATGGCAGGGATGCCCCAGCCCATGACGTAGTAGAACCTCATGTGTCCAAAATTGATGTTCCTGACTTCAGTCAGCATGCGGTAGATGTGAAGTTGTTCAACAAACATCCAAGCGAAGGTGCTCATGTAGAAGTAGTGCAAAAGAATGGCTATCACAGTGCACACAAACTAGAAAAGAAATATATCCTAGTTAAATATCCACAAACTATCCAAGCACAAAAGTCAGTCTTTTGTTAGATGCAAAGAAATTGAAACACTTCTACTAGAGTTCATCAACAACTAGCTGGGCTTGTTCAAACACAGACACTGGAATAGCCCCAAATTTCCTATCCATATGTTAGCATAGGGATGTTTGGCTCTGTTGACATTATGAATAGGGAGAAGGGCATTACCTTTCTGCCAGTAGACCAGAAGAAGTATGGTAGTATGCCTAAACACTCCATATATATGGTGCGACTCTTCTGAAGAGCATTTTGCATATCCCTTTCTTAAAAGATTTAAATGGAGAAATAACAAGTGCCTTTATGCTTTTAATGTTATCACTAAGGCTTCACTCAGCTGGGCTGGAAAAGAATCCAGGGCCTTCCCTCTACATGCTGGTGCAGGATTCTGTCCATATGGATAAGTGGTGCCCAAAATGGTACCCTATCCCACTCTACCAGTATACCTTGATGTCAAGAACTACCGGTATATTACTCACCATAATGGAGAACAGTGGATCATATGAGGAAGACATATATCCACCTGTTCCAGTATTCAGGGGCCTCATTTCAATGGCACTGACAAAATGGGGTGGAGGGGCTGTGAACACAAAAAGCCAGGAACTTTGATCCTTGGCCTTAGAAAGCTTCTGTGCTGACTCCAAAGTCGGCCCAGTCTTCAGAGCTGGGAGGGCTGAGACAGGATGGGTTGTCCCAATGCAGTGTGGGATAGATATCCAGGACCAAGGTGTTCCACCCTGGTCCAGGATGGCAAAGGTAAATGTCAAAGAGGATGGAAATAAACTGACAGATGGAAAGAATATTAGCGGTTAAAAAGAGAGAAAGGAAACAGAAATAGTAAGACATAAGTCTCAAGAAGGCTTTTCTACCCCACTTTTCTCACCCATTTAAGGGGACTCAAAGCAGCTGACGAAGCTTTCAATTCTTCTCCTCACAACAGAACACCCTGTGATGTAGGTGAGGTTGTGAGAGCTCAGAGGAGAGCTCTGACTAGCCCATGGTCACCCAGCTGGCTTCATGTAGGAGCATGGAATCAAACCCGGTATTCCCGGATAAAGAGTCTGGCTCCTTAACCAGTAGACCAAACTAGCAAGGCAGAGCCTCTGTCCCAGACAAAAGCAAGGACCTGTTCTAGATGGACACCTCAAAACAAAGCTGTGAAAAGCTTCAGTTATGTGCAACTTGCTCCTGAGTGGAGGAGGTGCATAATCCACAGAGTTACGGAATACTTCTTCCATCTGACTTGGTGTATTTGTTTTCAAGTCCAAGAATCACCTAAGCTCCTTTCTGCAGCAACTGAAAGTAGCTTATGAATTCCCCTGAACATAGCCATTGTATCCTTTACGGGAAACCCAAAGAGAGGGTGAGGCTGGCATTTGGCCACATCAGTAAATCAAGATAAACACAAAAGAAGGCTGTGAGGAACTGGATCTTTCCCAATTATGACACAGCTCAGGGTCTAACTTGAAAACTTAAGATCTCAGTTTCACTGATTAGTTCCTTTAAATAACACACACACACACACACACACACACACACACATGTACATCATCCCACAAAACATTAAATGCTTTCAGTATTCAAAAGCAATTAGAGGTAAGCGAGTTACTTTAAAAAAATAAAGTGCACACTTTTTTTAATAGGCCACTGTTAACCTTCAGGTATGCAAGAGAGAAAATAATTCATCTTGGGCCATCAATCATCCATGGATCGTTGAAACTTCTACATACCATGTGACTATTGCTTTACAGAAACTTATAAAAGCTAAATCTGAAAGTAAAGTGACTCCCTTTCATTTCGGCTCCCACATTCTTTGTGTGTACATGCCCATTAGTGTGTGACTCCTTAGACAATTCATACTCCACAAGGAAAAATTGGCTGAAATGCATACAATCATCTGTGTAGTTTTAAGGAGCGGCTTTTGACTATTTCATATTCATAGTGCTAAAAGTTTTACTTAATGGCTTAGGGAATAGAATTAGTCAGTACATTACTGAGAAATCTGCTGGACAGTTACCCTCCAGTAGAAAGAGAATTGTGTGCCTCAAAGTCCTAGCAAACTTCAGATGTTAAATTATGTGCCTGTCGATTCCTCCCTTCCCCATGAAGCCAGCTGGATGACCTTGGGCTAGTCACAGCTCTCTTCGGAGCTCTCATTGCCCCACCCACAGGGTGTCTGTTGTGATGGGAAGAACAGAAGGCTTTGCCAGCCGCTTTGAGTTCCCATAAATGGGTGAGAAAAACGGGGTAGAAAAGCCAGTTCTCCTCCTCCTCCTCCTCCTTTTCCTCTTCTTCTTCTAGTAGTCACTAGGAATCATCCTTGATTCAGTGGCACCAAACAACAACATTTCTATTTGTTTAACAAATTTAGGTCCCCACTGCTGAAATCATATTGGCAACCCACATTAAGTTGCAGTGGACATCATCTTTCACTTTCCAAATATCACCGTGTCATTTTCTGGCCATCCAACCTGACTCTTCCTCTGCTTGTGATGGACCTTAAAAGGAAGAGATGTCCATCATCTTAGCTAACTGCAAACCGACATATCTCCTATTAAGGGCTTCATACAAGGCACTTAGCTGAGAGGTTACTATTATGGATCCCTACTATTGTTTAGTTCTACTGCTGCTGGGTGATTCTTTATCTAGAAACCATTCAAACTGAGTAGAGTCTAATGTACGCGAACATAGATGGAACGTGCCAATGAGTAAAGGTGGAAGTCCCTTTCCCTGTTGTTCACCAGTTTACAGTAGGAATGTGCACAGATATTTTTTGCATTCAATTTGTATTGAACTGAATGTAAGAAAATTCAAATTTGTTTGATTAGATCCCCTCTGAATGTGGTCGGATTCTATTTGATATGAATTTGTACGAATATCTGATCCGAACCCATCCATATCTGATACGTCTCTAATACATATCCCATAACATATCCACTCTGAAAGTGTCAAATCCGCCCTGAATCCACTTTGAATCCACTCTCAAGCCACGTTGAATTCCCTCTGGATCTGTTCCAGATGTGACTGGCACAGCTGCTTTCCCACCTCCCCATTTCATGAATGTTCTGAAGCTTTGTAGAAATGTTCCGAAACATTCATATTCGTACAAATGTCAATGTATGAATGTCATAACTTTCAATTCATACACAAATGTCTGAATTAATCCAAATAATGAATGTTACGAACATTCATGCACATCCCTAGTTCACAGGCTTATCTTGGAGCCCATGCTGCACCAGCAACCCCTCCTTTGTGCACAGAAGTGAGAGGACCTTCTACCTGCACTCACCTATGCCACCTGCAACCATTCAAACCTAATATCCCCCACTTCGTTAAACAGGTCTGTCCTTATTAAAAGTGCATAGGACTGTAGCTGCAATCAAGGTCCCATTAAATGTCTGGACTAGTTTTAGAACTGTGATGCCACAAGAATAGTGTTATGCTGATGCCCGTATCAAATGTGTTTAGTGGGAACAAGACCAGCTGAGCAATAAAAGATCCTCACATCATGGCATGATTAAATGCTATATAAAATATCCAAAGAGCATTTTAAGAGCAGTTACTGGAGGCTACACTTACAGGATTTTCTGTCTGGTTGATTCCAATCAGGAAGACTAATTCTGAGAAGAAGAGGGCAGCCACCAGGTTTTTATGGATGCTGTGCAGGTTGGAACGCAACGTCCGGATCAGGACAAGGAGTATAAAGGTGAGCAGCAGGGCCACCAGAGAGATGGAGACAGTTGTGTATGTGATGATCTTCAAAGGAAGCACCTCACCATTCTGCAAAGTAAAAAGAAGAAGCAATATTTCATTTCTAGTGTTCATAGTTTTTTTTCTAATTGCCATATTTTTGTGTAAGTAAAATCATCATCATAATATATGACCTAAGAAGACTGAGGCTCCATCCACACTAGAACAGGAACTGGACTGCAGTGTGGAGCAGCTGACTCAGGTCAATATTATACCCATCCCCCAGAAACCTAGGGATAACCAACAGCAGTCCAACACAGTCTCCATCCCTAAAATGCAGCCAGAACCAGAGCAGGGGAGCAGAAGCGTCAATGGAAATCTACTAGAGTATTGGTCCTCTGCAGCAACTCTAGTTGAACCGCTGATTGTAGATTCACCTTGATTGCTATGGACATTCACATGACATCTGGAGGTTGAATCTAGCAGTGAGGTGAGCTTGACAGTATTTAAATCAAGCTTCCCAAAAGGCTAACCTTGTCCGTACTCTAGGAGCCTTGGAAGGTAGCAGTTCTTGTCTGCAAGACTGGTAATCTACTTATCGTTATATGCTGTTGCAGGAGATACTTTAACATCCTGCATATAGTCTATGCCAGACAGTCCTATATATTTCCTCCTGATGTTAACTTGCCCATTAAGGAATATTTAGAGAAAATGAATTCAATGCAGCCTTTCATTACTGCTGAAAAATAGAAACAGCAATCCTATCTGGAGATATTGTAATTTCCTCCCTACTGATTATGTCAGATACCTTTGTAACACAGCCCTTTAAAATCTTTAGGATGTTGGCACACCTAATACACTCTACAGACTCCAGGTATTAATTCAACCTTGAATCATAATTTTGTAACAAATTGGAGGCTCTGCTAAAAATAGCTAGTTCCTCCAGCAGAATCATGAGACACGAGGTTTCAAAAGAATGCAAGTTGCTTTCCTTGAGGCAGGAAGAACATAAGAGGAACCTAGCCGGACCAGGCCGCAGCCCATCTAGTCCAGTATCATGACTCACACAGTGGCCCACCAACTGCTTCCAGGAATTCTCAAGCAGAAGGCAAAGTCTTCTCTTGCTCTCGGTTCCCTGCAAAAGGTCTTGAGAGGCGCCATTCTTGTACCTAGGCATTCATTCTAGTTGTTAATGATACATATGTCGTCCATGAATTTATCTACGGTAATTCTTTCTTAGAGCTATCCAGACTGGTTGCTCTCATCATTTCTTCTGGTAGCAAATACTTTCCCTTGTTGACCCTAACTCTCCTGCCCATCAGCTTCATAGAATGCCCCCTGGTTCTAGTGTTTTGTGACAGATATATCCATCTTTTCCACACCACACATGAATTTATATACTTCAGTCAGGTCACCACTTAAACACTGCCTTTCAAAGCTGAAAAGGCCTAGATCTTGCAAACTGTTGGTTCTGAAGGAAGGCATTCTAACCCCTTGGTCATTCTGGTTGCTGGTTTATGTTTTAGGCTGTGTTACCATTTGGAAGAAGTAACTGCAGTTCGCTGTAGAAGACATAATAATTTACTTCCTTTTTTCTGTCTGTGTAAGTGCTCATGCAAGATCATGTGTTCAAAAATAAACCAGGCTAGAGAGTTCTTGGCATTTATTATGGCTCCAGGGATCAAAATTAGCAGGTTTAATTCAGGGGATCATGTGAAACAGCTGTCATTACCCTGCAGATTCTGGTATGAAAGTAAAGAAGACTTCCTGTTCCCTGTTGATCAGGAATATGGAAACGTTATTGCCCTATTTTTACAATCATGTGAAGCAATTCTACATCTTGGTAAAAGACTTCACATAGAACTGAACCATCTGGGCTGACACTATTGAGCAGTCCAAAGGCCAGCACAAGTCCAGCCTAATTGCTGAAAATCATCACTATTTTTGAACAGCCGAAACTTGACTTCATGGCTGCCTGTTTTGGCCACTGGTATTCAATGGAGAGACAATTTGTGTTGTATCAGGAAGTTTTCTCTTTAGCTCCTGTTAGATTCATTTTAGGGTCTTTATCAGCATCTATCCATCTTTTGTCCACATCTGTAAAATGGGCACTTGTCTCCTAAGTGTTCACTGAGGATAACTATATGAGTAACTTGTCTCCTAAGTGTTCACTAAGGATAACTATAAAGCAACTTACAGGTAAGGAATGCTATGCAAATAATAAAGGTGAGTAGTTCTGGGCACTCAAACTCTGTATACCCAATTATTCTTCTACTTTTATTAAATGAAGTTGGGGAAATGAGTTGATGACAACTTAGGGCCTGTTCGCATTTACCTTAACTGAGCAGTTGCAGATGCTCTAGAGCAGTGTTTCCCAAAGTTGTCTGGGCTACGACCCATCTAATATAAGTTTACCAACTCGGGACCCACCTCTAGGAAATTTAACCGTTACCAATATGAATAAAGGACTTTTCAAATAACAAACAAAGTTTTAATACAATTTTTTTATTACTTACTTAAATAATTACATCAAAAAAGTTATTTCAAATACGGTTAAATTTCCTAGAGGTGGGTCCCGACCCAAAGTTTGGGAAACCCTGATCTAGAGGAATGAGGCCATGTGCAGCACTGCTGCTGCCATCCAGGAGCACCTAGAACTTCTTCCAGTTGCCCTGATCTTACATAGCTCTCGACAAGTTAAAAAAATCCACAGCTTTATTGGGAGCAGCTGCTGAGCTCCTGCTCAAAGCATTTGCTCTCTCTTTCATGTATGAATACTGAGAGGAGAGGTGCGCAGTCCCATGCCATGGGACTATTGTCACGGTAATGTCCTGGTATGTTCTGGGTGTTGCTCTGGCCATTGACATGGAGACTGGGCTAGGCTGGGCTTGGCTATCCACACTTCAAGTGCTGGTGGCCTGGCTGGTGACTGCATCAGCATTTGAAGTACAGGTGCCTTCCTCTGCACCTGATCTCCACCTCAGAGGGATGGTATTATGCATCCCACAGAGTTAATAGAGATTATGGAGATCTCTATTATAATGTAACACAAGCCAAAAAAGGGGGGAAAATCTCTTCATACTAACAGTGCTGGACTTCCACAGTCAAAAACAAATAATTAAATAATAATTTTAAAACCATTCATCAGTTCTTTCCATTAACCCCTTTTTAATTTCATCCCTTTATGGGCAAAAAGATAATAAATAAATCACATACTTCACGTTTCGAAATATCCATTAAAACAGCAAAACTCCTTATGTGGTGGCAATGGCAAATAATATGGGTTTGGCTTCTAGCAAATAGCTCACATCCCTTCGAAGACCAGCCTCCTGTTTCTCCAGCTCTAGTGAATGAGAGAGAGAGAAAAAGTGAAGAAACACAATTCAACAGCCATGTTAACTGGATGATGGACCGAATTTCTTCAGTGAGAGGTACTCTACCACAACACATGTCTATTTAAACTTAATGGGGTAAAATAAGCAACTTATTGTATGATTTTACAAATATACTTTTTGTTGGGAAATATAGAATGAATTATAAACCTGGTTCCTCCATTATCTTCATGAGTGATCTGTAAGATGAGCAACTATATGCTGTATTGTATTGTGCAATAGTTAGAAATAGCCAGAAGAAAGGTGTTAAAATCAGAAATTGGAATGAACTGTCCTAATGTAAATCTTGCTGCAGCATGATAAATAAACAGATTATATATAAGTAGTATAGGTAATTAAATAACCAATTATTACAGCCCTATTACATTTTTCTGTTTTGCTACCTCTTTAAACTTCAAGTAGTACTGAATCAAAATGGTATCATGTCTCCCACTACTTGATGTATATTTTTATACATGTATACTGACTGCAGCCCTGCATGGTTTAATCTGCTTCCAACATTTTAATTACTGTACTTCGTAATTGCGAGAGACCGCCTAAAGCAAATGCGAGAACGTGAACCCTCCTAGTAAATCTGTCCTCCAAGGTGTCAATGCACTTATTATTTATTTACAGTCTAATACATTCCCAAGAGATGTTTGAGTAAATGGTTGCTTTCCTGACCCACCCAACTTTTAATGTGTCTTTAATTAACTGCAAAGCTTAAATTGTATTTACTGAATTTTGCACCATAAAAGACCTACTGACACATAAGATGCATCTATAATTTATCAAAGATGGTTTAGGGGGAAAAATTAAGCAAAATGTATCATCAGTGTGGGTTTGTAGTTGACCATATTTCCTCTTGTTGACCACGACCCATTCAGTATTATAGCATGCCACTGCCCTTCCTGCAATTACCTCTGATCTGCAATAAGGAGCCACAAAGTCTAGAGATTCTGGGCTTCCTCATCCCCATGTTAATGTGAATCAAGGAGACCCCACCCCAGTGGTCCTGTTCCATCTGCACTTGATGGGGAAAGATCCCTGATTAAGAGGCCCTTAATTTGGATTTCTGATAGTACTTTTTAATTGGTACTACCAGAGGAACTAAGGGCTTTGTTCTGACACATGGGAGGTATGTAGATGCACTGCCCCAAAATCAACCCCCCCTAGCCCTAGTTGTGGGGGGCATGGGATGGCTGCGAAGTTCAGGTGAGCTTCATAGCCATGGGGAGGTGTGGCCTGAATTAGCACCGTTCATGAATCAGCAGTGTTCCAGCCTATGCCACCCCAGGATCTGGTCCACAACTCCCTGTTTCATATCTAGGGATGGGAAGTGCAGAAGAAGCCTATATGTGAAAACACCTGAGGATTAAATCTTCCCAGTGGTCTTGACATAAATCCCCACCTTAGTAGTAAGTTTTTAGAACTTACTATGGAATTACTAGCAAACTAATTCTGTGGCAAAGTTGTTCTAAACAAGTATGAACCCATTACTTCTGCAGATACACTCATATTATACATGATTTATTTTTCTTTGTGAATTAATATTTAGTTGCCCCTCCCCCTTTCCCTCATGTAGTCCTGTAAGATGAAGGGAGAAGAAGTCAGAGGTTCCTCAGAAACAACTTCATTTCTACCCACAGGCATTTCCTTTCCATTTCTTTCTACAGTCACAGAAGACAACTAATGAGAGCAATTGCAAATTACTGATAGCAGACAGAATTGTCTTTGGACCAACAAGTTCCTTCTTTAAGACGACAGGTTGTCAGTGTCTGTTTCTTTGTACATATATTTTCTTGAAACTTAACTCAGTGTAAGGAGATGGTAACACTTCCTTGTGATATTGAATCATCTGCTCCTACCATCATCAAATGGTTTGGATACTAAACAAATTATGCATCAGGTATAAAAAAAGGTATAGAGACAGTTTTTTTGAAGCACCAGAAATTGAGCCAACATCTGCATAATCCCTGAGGATAGCATGAGATGTGCAGAAACAGCAGGTGCCTCTGCGTGGGGCACATTGAATCCCAGTTCCTACTGATGATGTGCAGAAAGTTGGTGGTAGAAAGAGCAGCCCAGGCACCGTTCTGGACCCTGGCAATTGTTCACCATGCTCCAGGAGGTGGCACACTTTTGGGGCTATTTCCAGGACAATGAGGACATTTCCCTAGCCTGCAACTTTGGCCTGCCATCATCCATTTGGAAAGATGCTTAGTTGCCTAACGTAGTAAGACTACAGGAAGATCTGCATACACACCATAGGTGCAAACTATGGAGCTGCAACACCACATTCCTGGTCCAGACCAGGTGGATCTTGCCTTAAGTCTTGTAAAATTAATAAAATAATTTGCCTTGTGACTCTATAGTTTATGACACGGTCCTTGGAATAAATAATACATTCTTTGATTTGATGTGATTTGTAAAATTAGTTATGGAGCTATCATTTCTAAATATGGGGTGATGGATTGAAAGACTTCCACTGATCCCTCCCTGTGCACACTTCTTATGCACACATAAGGCTAAATTGTTTTCCATCAGAAACCCTGACGTGTAGAAGAAGAAGAACCATTTAAGGGGACTCAAAGCGGCTTACAAAGCTTTCTATTCTTCTCCCCACATAAGAACATAAGAGAAGCCCTGATGGATCAGGCCACAGCCCATCTAGTCCAGCGTCCCATCGCACATGGTGGCCCACCAAATGCCCATGGGCATCTCAAGCAGAGATAAGGACAAACCATTTCTTGCTCTCGCATCTCAGCAAATGGGATTCCACAACACCCTGTGAGGTAGGCGGGGCTGTGAGAGTCCAAAAAGAGAGCTGTGACTATTCCAAGGTCACTCAGCTGGCTTTGCGGAGGAGTGCAGAATCAAACCCAGTATTCCCAGATAAGAGTCCAGCTCCCTAACCACTAGACCAAACTGGCTTATAACTAAATAGTGAAGATTATGAAACATACACAATCGAGTGGTTCCAGAATACGCAAACTGGCTTTGTTCTCTCTTCAGTCTCCAGCATGACATGTTCAAGCGTAATCGGGCTCTCTGGAAGATTTGATAAAGACTCGCCATCTCTATAAACGACTGTGCTGATTACAGGTGTGTTAATGATGGGTCGATTTGGTAATCTGGCAGAACGAAAGAAAAGTATCATTACAGATAAGGGGGGAGGGGAATCCATTTTAAATGAGCTTATTCCATTGGTTGTAATGTGAAAAAAATAGTACCCGTATATTCTGGCGTATAAGATGACCCCAACTTTTCCAGTTAAAATATAGAGTTTGGGATATACTTGCCGTATAAGATGACACCCGGCGTATAAGACGATCCCTGACGTTTGAGAAGATTTTTCTGGGTTAAAAAGTAGTCTTATACGCCAGAATATACTGTAGTTGTGGGTTAAACATTATTGCTTGGTGCTGGTTTCTGTATATTAATGATGCATTTTCTTATAGCTCAGAACATTCTGTAATTATTACTTAAGGCAAACTACAGTGTTTTAGAATGGAAGCAGTTTATTCTTTTAACTAGTCACTAGGAATTATGAAACATGTGGGGTTATCTTTTTTTAAAGGAAAAAACACCACTGAGATCCTCTTATAACCTAGAACAAAGGCAGATATGTGAACAAATAATCACAACATGATACTATTTAACATAATACAGAAAAGATACTCAAAGCAAGTTAAAGAATTTAAAAACCATGTGCGATGTACCTTAAACTCCTTCGGTCGGGATCATAACTTTCAGGCAGAAACTGGCCGAGAGTCCGGTAAATAATCACCATGGCAACTGCATGCTGGTTAGTCTCGTCTGGATGGCGACGTTTTCTTTTTGCAAGTATGTTTTTACTTTTCAAAAACTCCTCTTCCATTGTCAAAGAAAATCTATGGCTTGAAGGCTTTGCTGTAGGAAACTCTAAAGAGAAAAACATTCCAAATGTTTCTTTCCCATTCAGAATACAGGTTGCAATTTAAAGATTAAATATAGCTTGTATCGCAACATGATGTAAGCCTGGGTATAAAGAAAACTTGCTGATTTTTGTGTAAACCACACTGGGTGCATGTCAAACTCTGCTCTTTGATTTTGGGGCAAAGTGTTACCCATACTCTGTTAAAGTACCATTTTTGCAAATGTATAATAAAAATAAATTATAGGATTAGTCCTAAACAAAGTCAGCTTGGAGCTAGGTCTGCAAGGTTTAAGAATAGCACAGAAATGTTTACATTGCCAGAAATGGCAATGCTGGCACTACAAGGTTAGCTCAGGCTGCATCTGCACATATTAAAAAAGTGTTTTGAAAGCAACTTAGGGCTTTCTGAGCTTACTTTAGACATGGGAAAGACACCAGTCTAGTATCTTCTGGGCCTCTTTTGTCAGCACCTCCCCTGGAATACTCTCTCTGCATAAAAATGAATGGACTCTGGATCAGGAGGCTGGAATATTGACAGACCTCAAAAACAAGGTCTACAGGTGATGGGGGGCCTATTTTGGTGGTGTCTGTTTTGGATCCTCCCCCCCTCCCAGGGGGACTCCAAGGCCAAGACTTTTTGTTCCTGGCCATTGGGGCCAGTTCTGAAGTTCATGTGAGTTTTGGGTTGGTCCAGAACATACAGGGACCAGACCCTACCTGGTACGGATCCGCAGGTCCAGACCTGCACAGGTAAGTGCAGAAAGGCTCTTAGAGGTAGTAGCATGTGGACACTAGTGCTTCCATCCCACTTCTAATCCAAACCAAAGGGTTTTACATACATTTTATGACTTTTAAGACAAATTAGAGGTGCTAGAGCGCAAATGCTAACTCTTTCAAGCCACTTTTTCTACTATGTGCAGATGCAGCTTCTGTCTGCTTCTCCAGTAATCTAAACATTTGGTGATCCACTGATTATCAAAGTAATTTTGTATTTCTTGTCAAAGTTGTATTTATTTTGCTTAGAAACCTTTTGGTCCCCAAGGTGGCCCACAATCAAAAGTTCAATATTAACTACTTTCCAAGAATGGTAGAAAGATGGTAAGAAAAGTAGTGCAGGGTAACAAAAAATGATTTAGAGGGGAGGAAAAATGAAAGAATTATAGAACACGTGGAACAAACACAACATCAGAAAGAACATTTGGAAGTATGTTGAGACTGGAGGACAACTCCTTTGCATAAGAAAAAGATAAAAGTAGCAGCACACAACGGCCTGCTGTATATATTTCACAATTCAACATCTGTTTCTTTGTAACTTTATGAAAATTGTTATATGCAAATATTCACTATTATTGCAGATAGGGCACATCTGGAGAAAGAATTGATCCAGCAGTGTATAAAGCATATATGACAAGGCTTGAAATGTACCCTTAGTGAAACACACTAGTGTAGGATGGTTGTGGGTGAATTCCAACTTAGATTGGAATTGTCATTTTATCATTCACATAGGTAAATAATAAAAAGACTATCTAGTTTAACAACTAAATGAGAGATAAATTTGTTCGCTGCACTTGATAGCTATGAAGACTCACACTTGCTTCTAGCTTCATGTACCCTTCTGCAGGGCTGTTTCTTGGTCATGGCAAAATTTTACACATATAATTAGGAGTTGTTTCCATTCTTACCCCTATTGAAAGCACATCCAGTTAAATCTATGGGAGTTTAGTCATGACCAATTTAAGCTACATCCCTTTGATGGGGGAACTGCAGCACCTAATGGCCAGAACACTTTCTGAGGACCTAGAGTTGGGGTGTACAGTGTCTATAAGCCACACACCTCTACCTTGTTTTTAAAGTGATAACATGGCTGACAAACTAGAAATGGCCCAAGCAGCAAAATTACCGCCAGTGGAGTGTGGCATAGGCAGGTTACTCACACAGCCACTATGTACATCCATGGCCATGGCATGAGTGCTTGAGGGTGGCCAGTGTTCTCAGAGTTGTTCTTCAGGAAGTTCACCTCCAAGGAAATGTCTGGGAAGCCCACCAGCATTAGAATATTGGGTCCTTTGGGTTCTCAGACACTTGTACCTTGGTTTGGGTGGAAACATACATTCCATTCATGGCACTACAGTAACAGTAACTTGATCTAGTCTCTTATATCTCTCACAACTGGATCTAAGCTTTCTTAAGAGGAATTTCCCAAATTTTACCTTTTCTGTCAAAAGCTTTAAACAAGGTGTCAGGAAATGCAGCAGATGACTCCAGATCTTTAGGATAATCTTCTTTAATTGTATCAAACTGCGGCACTTTACCTCCAGTAAAATTAGACTTTCGAAAGATGTCGGCAGCAATAACTAGAAAATAAAATAAAACTTGCCATAATAAGACATTGTGCCTACTACATACAGTTTGAATTGGATGTATTACTTCTGTTAATTACAGTAAATGGATATTGAGGATGTTGAAAAGAAGTCTGGATCTATGACTATAGAGCACTGACTTTAAGCAAAACAGTAATATGATAGTAATTTACCTTAGCATATATCCCACAGCCTACAGTGGGACATATTTGTGAGACATCATATAGAGGATCACACTGTAAACTGCCTACTTGAAGGAATCCTTGGACCTTTCTGCACTTGGCCTTATTCTGGAATATCTCTCGGGATAGCAGTCTGCTAGCCACAAGCTGATGCAGACTATGGCAGGCCTCACCTCGGGCCTGCTATAGTCTGCACTAGCATGCAGATAGCTGGTCTCTATTCTGGGATATATTCCAGCATAAGGCCAAGTGCAGAAATGCATGTCTGAAAAACCAGACATGCTTGATAGAATAGTTTGGGAAAGGAACAGATACCTATCCCATGTGGAATTTCAGGTAGTAGGAAGGGGCTATGTTGGGATTGTCACATGTATCTGTGGCAATACAAAATACTTAAGAAAGAGAGAGGGAAAGATTGAGAAAAAGAGAGATGCAGGACTTCCTCTCCCCATCAGCTCTAGACATTTATGTTTGTCTTGTTCCTGGGACATTTTATAAATACAAGCATTGGAAGCTCCTTCTGTTTTCCCAGCACATGCCTAATCATGAGGATTTGTAGGCAAGAGGCTGAAGGAGACCTGTGTATTTGTGGGGAGCAGAAGTCCTCTGCTCCTGCAGATAACATATTGCTTCAACATATAAGCAGATTCTCCCCCAACTCTGTCCCTTACGCAAAGAAACAAACAGAGCTTCTCTCTGCTGCCGCTGAGGTCCAGCCCAGCTGTATTGTGACTAGCCAGGTCAATGAAAGGAAAAGCTTCCTTCAAGGGAATGTCAGTCATAGATAATCTGGGTGAGCATTCACACGCAAATAGCAAGCCAGACAAAGTGTGTGCGTGCGCGGGGGGGGGGGGGGGAGAGACAACAAGTGGATTAAATCCACTCTGCAAAACTGCGGACTACGCTAAGAATACAGCAGGATGTGTGCAGACAGTCAGTTTTTAAAGTAACCTCCACAGGTGGTGGTTGGCGCAAGAGCACAGAAAATTATAGAAATGCCTGCCATTTAAGATATCAGTCTGACAGAAAAATCCCTGCTACTTACTCATGTTTGAAGACACAATGACAAATGGCTTCATGTAGGTTTTTTCCATGTTCTTCGCCACATTGCTGAAATATTCCTCATAATATTTCAGTAAGTGTGCTGTGCCACCCTCTGCCCTCTGTATGTGCTCCCAGTGTTCTTTAGTGCTAGGATCCAGTAATGCACTACCAGCTTTTATGATATTCTGAAAAAGAAAGGGAAATACATTAGGCTTAAAGCAACAGAAGATGAAGGGCTACAAAATCACCCTGCTCTAAATAGGAAAGGTGGAAAATAATTGTAGTCAGGCTCAGAATATTTTAAGTTATGCATTCATGTGATTTAATAGAAGGAAGGAAGGAAGGAAGGAAGGAAGGAAGGAAGGAAGGAAGGAAGGAAGGAAGGAAGGAAGGAAGGAAGGAAGGAAGGAAGGAAGGAAGGAAGGAAGGAAGGAATAGAATCATAGAGTTGGAAGGGACCTCTAGGGTCATCGAGTCCAACCCCCTGCTCAATGCAGGACTTCCTAAACCATCCCAGATAGATGTAGGTCCAACCTCTGCTTGAAGACCCCTAGCTCACTGTCTTCTGTGTGAACCTATTCCATTGACTGATTGCTCTCACTGTCAGGAAGTTTTTCCTAATATCTCATCTGTATTTACTCCTTTGAAATTTCATACCGTTGCTTCTAGTCCTCCCAACTTGTGCAGGACTAGAAAGAAAGAAGGAAAGAAGGAACGAAAGAAGGAACCACTATCACCATAACAAACATGTAAGGAAAACCCTTTCTGAAGACCAGTGGCAAGCCATGAAATGAGAGAACAGTACTCATTTTGTTACTGTTGCGGAGTAGCTATTGAGAGGGAGATCAGCCTGATGCTTTTACTAGTAATCAGTAAGCAGAAAAACAGGTAGAGATCATCAAAACAAAATTACACAAGGGTCCTTCTATTTTATGACAGACAAAGCCATCTGTATGCTAGTGAAGACTACAGCAGGCCCTACCTGGGGCCTTCTGCAGTTTGCCCTATTAGGTGGATGGCAGATTCTTATTTTGAGATATAATCAGGAATAAGACTCAGTCTTTATTAATCCAGAATAGACCCAGTTATCTTTGTCGTTACAGCCAGCTTCATGATGTTTTCCTGAGAAAAACTGTACTGCATCCTTTCCAGAACTGGTTAGGGACAAGTAAGACAGACTGTGCCTCTTCAGATTAGAGATGTGCATGAATGTTTTTTTGACATTCTATTCGAATCAAATCGAATACCCTTAAATCTGATTCAATTTGAATATTTTAAATTCAAATTTAACAAGATTTGATTCATATTTACCAAATTCGAATCTATCAGTTTGAATTATTGATTTGAATCTACACATATGAATGTTGACATTTGTTTGTGCTCGTCTTCCCCACATCCATACACATCCATATGCATCGGTACACGTCGTATGCATCCCATAGTTATCCCGTATGCAACCCGTTTTCATCCCGTATGGATCCATACAAATGGGTACTGATGCGGGAAAGATGTGGATATTCAAGTACCCGTACACGTATGAATATTCGGATAATTCAAACGAATAGATCCGAAGTTTGAAATTTGATTCAAATGTTTACATTCGAATTTCAGGACATTCTATTCGAGTTCCAATGTCAAAATTCAGCACATTTGATCAGATTTTGAATGCCTACGAATATTCGTGCAGATCCCTACTTCAGTTTTAAGTTCAATATTTCTTACCTCATGGAACTCTACATCCCTTGTTGCAGCAAGGTCAAATCCCTGCTGCTGACTTTCATACTGCAGTACCCTGATCATCATCTGGTAGGCTGTCCGTACATCATTCCCATAGAAAGAGCTGGTGCTATTTGTGGCATTCTGAAGCATTCTGGCTATGCGCACTGACTTATCACTGTCCAGCTGGGTCTCATTGCGGAGAAGCTTTTCATTCTGGCACAGATATTAAAAACAAAATAAAGCAAATGCCCATACTTAACGAATAATTAACAACTCTCTCCTCTATCTCAAACTGTCGCTCTTTTTGCAAATAGCTTAACAGAATTCCGGTGATTATGAATTCAGGTTTGATTTAAAGTTAATACACATAGTGCTTGCAATGCATAGGCTTTGGTGGAATGGAGAACGCATCTTGAATTTGGCCATACACAAACGCACACCATTCACAGTGTTCTGACTCATATGATTAGAAGTGCACATGTGCAATAAACAAATGAAATATCATTGCACCTTTCACACTCAACCAAGCAGACCAGACCAAGCTGGGACGGCTTGCTCCTGGACAGGAACAAGGCCATCCAGACTGGGACAGACCATTTTATTCCAGTTCTGAAGCTTGTGTCAGTTTCAGAGTCCGGGGGTGGGGGTCATCCAGAAGCTCCAAAGGCCCATGGGACTCATTGCCCAGCAATCCGATGACCCACCAGGAAGTGCTAGTGAGGGTATTGCTCCCCTCCCCCATCATTATCACTGCCTAGTAAGATGGTGCTGTCTTTCAGCATTTAAAATGATGTGCACATCTGAGTTCCCAGAACTGTGCAATGCCATGATTGTGCACGCATGGCTTTCAGCTTCAGCCTCAAAACGTGTGGTGGATGGGGCTGTGATGCTGGGTCCGTCTACAAGAACAGTGAATGTGCTGTTCCTGGTTAAACCCACCACCAATTAGTTGCCAGAGATCCTGCAGCAATGCAACTGCTCAGAAGGCTATTATGAGAGCATCTATTATGCGTTAGGAAACCCAGTTCTGTTTCGTATCATATATGCATTCCTGCATGTGAGAAATGAGTGAGCAGGATTCATGTAATGTGAAAAGGAGTTACTCTCTGTGACGTTTAAGAACGTAAGAGGAGCCCTGCTGGATCAGGCCACAGCCCATCTAGTCCAGCATCCCGTCTCACATAGCGGCCCACCAATTGCCCATGGGCATCTCAAGCAGAGACAAGGGCAAACCTTCTTCTGTTCTCCAGTCCCAGCAAGTGGCCTTAGAAGCATCCTGCAGTTTGCAGTACTGTTTAAGAATCACAAGGAAACAGTGCATGAATCAGTAAACATTTTGCTTTTTTATGCATTATTGTCTTACCATGATCTTAAGATCCACAAAGCCAGAGTTAGTACAATTAAAGAGTTCAGGCGGAAGCCAGCCCTTTTCACTGTTACAATGGCGAACAGCATTTCCTTTAAAAGAAAATCAGTAGTAGCGAATGATCATACTCAATACACAATAAAATCATGGATGCTTTAAGAACTTTACACTCATGTATCAAGATGATTTATTTCATGGCCAGACGTGGAGACTTACAATTCTCTATATAATAAAAGTAAAATAAAATTATACCTCAGAAAAAAAAATATTACCACTATATTATTAAAATAGGGCCTTTTCCCTGAAGGATAAATGTTTCAATAATATTTGTAGGCACTATTCAAATAATCATGTGATGGGGGCACAGTAGTAGCAAGTGGGCCAGCTCTGTTCCTATGTTGAAATGGAAGCTAAATTTCCAGTGGAAAGCATTAGTTCTGAAAAAAAATCAGTGTTTCAAAATGTATAAATAAATATTTTTTAAAATTAACATAGAATTATAAATACAGGAATTAAATACAGAAAAACAACGGAAATAAAAAAAATGACAGATATAACGTGCATTTGACGATAACCAATGTCTCTGGTTCTCTGGTTTTAAAATGGTAAAACCCTAAATAAAATATTCATGATTGCTAAACTTGACATTTCTTTATAACTTTGTTGTTTGCTTCATACTACTTGATTATGAAGCCTTCGCTGAAATTTACAATCAAATTTCCATTGTTATTACACTACTAATTATTATTTCACCAAATATTACCAATATTACAGTTGTTATAAAAGTTGTTCTTCTATTTTAGGTTTGCAATCAAATTGGTTTAACATAATTATTCAAAATAATCTTTGTGCTAACATTCTCGACTTCGTCAGCCACATATTTGATAGCCATTACACAATAATGATAATGATGATGATGTTGATGTTGATGATGATGTTCTGGCAAGTTTCAGAGCCAGACCCAACCACTAGGAACAAAGGTTCCTAGAAATGGAGGTTCTGGGAGATCGATTTCAGCAGTGCTACAAGGCATACCCTGAAATGGGTCCCCCATGGCATGAAGAAAAAGAATTGGCTTTTCTACCCCACTTTTCTAACCCATTTAAGGGGACTCAAAGCGGCTGACAAAGCTTTCTGTTCTTTTCCCCACAACAGAACACCCTGTGAGGTAGGTGGGGCTGTGAGAGCTCAGAAAAGAGCTGTGACTAGCCCAAGGTCACCCAGCTGGCTTCATGGGGGAGGGCGGAATCGAAGCTGGTCTTCCCAGACAAGAGTCCAGCTCCCTAACCACTAGACCAAACTGGCTCCCCAGTAACTGTGGGAAAGTGGTGGTCTTGGGTGTTAATTTGGAAATCTATAATATGTGGGCTTACATGAACCCCACATACTGAGGCCCCATATAAATCTGCAGCTACAGATACACAAAACTTGTTGTTATTGTTGTATTTCGTGTCATGTAAGATTCACTCTTTTAAGAAAAATCCAATTTATCCTGTATCCTAATTTTTAACTTATTCTTCCTAAATATTACTTGCCAGTGCATCTTACATGATGGAAAATACAGTAAAATTGCAAATAATCTTCTTAATTTTGAATTTCGTTCTCCCCCTCCAAAAAAAAATCAAGAGGTTTTGTAGTTTACCATGCAACTTACCTGTAGATCCTTTGGGACAGGGCACAGCAGCAGGCTGCCCAAATTTGGTTTGTGGCCACCAAATGCCAGCTTCAAATGCTTTCGGACATCCATTGTAAACCACTATATGAATCCAGAAGGAAAAAAAATAGTTTCTAGCAATGGAAATATTTTCAGTTGCATGTTATTCAAATCAGCAGTGGCCCATGGATTGGGACCACAGAATGAGTGGGGTAAGGAGCAAGGTTTTGTTTTGATCTCTCCTAACCGCACTCTGTAAATCAAAACACAGACCAAAGGAAGGCGTCCAACAGAAGTTGGGTTTCTGCCGCACTTCCCCCAAGGAAATGCTCCACTGTATGTTGTTTGAGGATACACAGAGAGGGCACAATCTCCTGACTGGCTCAGCTTGGCTCTGGAGTAAGCCATATGAAAGCAGGGAATAGTTGTAGGCTGCATCCAGACTTATTAATGTTGTGCATTGGAATGTTCAGCCAATATCGAGCCGCCACACCAGACAGCCGATATTTCGCAGTGGTGTCGCTTTATCGCAACGCTACTGTGAATTCACTTAATGCTGATATAGCAGCACTTGCTGCGCAGCATTAAGTAAATTCAAAGCTTCCCGCCAGTCCAGACAGGATGGCGAGAAGATCCAATGAGAGCTGGGACAGCAGCTCAGCTCCCATTGGCTGCCCCATCCCATGTGACGTGTTCCTTGCCCCACGTGACCGTGCATGCTGGTCTCAGTTCTCACAGCCTCTGAGCAGGAAGCCAAGGAGGCTGCTCTTAGTGAGGAGGGTGAGTCATCAATTCGCAGCAGAAAAGCTACGGATTTTTATTCTAACTGTGGATTTAATCCACTAGTCTGGAAGGAACCGTACTTTCTTGAAACAATGCACCAGCAATTGTGTCTTTCTAGCACTAGATGGCACTAAAAGCTGGTGCTGAGTTCAAAGGTAGTGAGCCAAGACTCACTGGTTCGGCAGCAGGGCTGGTTCAGCCATCCCAGAATATGGTACCCGCTGTTAGCACCCTCTAGTGCAAGTGCTTTCTTAGGACTTTATGATGGCTTCCAGCTTTTGAAAAGCTTAGTTTGCCACTAAATCAAGATGACCTGGAGATGGACCCCGTGCGCCTTTACTGCTGTGTTTTACTGGGACAGCCTGTCATAGGTAACTGTCCACTTCACCTTAAATGAAAAATGTGCTGAAATAAGGGACTTTCTGCACTAACCTGTGCAGGTCTGGATCTGTGAATCTGGAGCCATTCTGTTCTGAATCAACTTGTGAGCTGGACTCAATGTTCATGCAAGTTTCAGAGCCAGACCCAACCACTAGGAACAAAGGTTCCTAGCACTGGAGGTTCTGGGAGATCGATTTCACCAGTGCTACAAGGCATACTCTGAAATGGGTCCCCCATGGCATGAAGAAAAAGAATTGGCTTTTCTACTCCACCTTTCTCACCCATTTAAGGGGACTCAAAGAGGCTGACAATGCTTTCTGTTCTCCCCACAACAGAACACCCTGCAAGGTAGGCAAGGCTGTGAGAGCTCAGAAGAGAGCTGTGACTAGCCTAAGGTCACCCAGCTGGCTTCGTGGAAGAAGGTGGAATCAAATCCACTATTCCCAGATAGGAGTCTGGCTCCCTAACCACTAGACCAAACTGGCTCACATGAGTAAGGCAGCAGACCTTGTTATCTACGGCACCTCCACATTTTTAGTCATGTGTGAATCTGTGCATCTGGAATTCTTTGATGTACTCACTGTCGCCTCCATGCATGCATGGATGCCTGTTTCAGCCTCCATACATGTTTGCCGGATGGAACAACTGCAGCAGATCTGTCTAGAAGATAAGTAGGTGGCCTAAACAGTGCTATTGCTGGAAAACCTGCAACCAGTGCTGGGTCTTGCAGCAATAGTTCTTTGTACTTTTTATGGGGAGAAATAGTAGGTCTATGGTGGGGTTGCCTATGATATGTGAGGCAGTCTCATTATAACAGCACTTCCCGCCTGGACAAGGCCAATGTCCATTGGTATGCTGGCCCAGAAGAAGAGAGGAGGTCATTTGGAGACTCCTGATCTGGAGTAGGCTTCATCTTGCGCAGACAGTGTATGGTGGAACCTCTCTAATATGCTCTAACATGCAGATTAAAAAGTCTCAGAAGAAGGCTACAGAGTCAAAGGAAGTGTAAAAAAGGCCCTGTCTGTGGCAAAGAAAAAAATTGGGGAAAAAGGTGCTTGTATCTTCCAAATGCATACATTGGCTTAAAACAACTGGTGACTTGGTGATTTGTGTTAGGTGTTCTACATTACACATATTAAATAATAATAATAATAATAATAATAATAATAATAATAATAATAATAATAATAATAATAATAATAATAATAATAATAATAATAATAATAATAATAATAATAATAATAATAATAATAATAATAATAATAATAATAATAATAATAAATCAACATTAGACTGGTCCTGGGTTAAGTATGTCATGCTCAAAATAAACCCACAAAATTTACAAGGTTTACTAATTCTAGTTCTGAGGATGTATCTGTCTTGAGTTGTTCTCAGAGGACATGACCCATGCATGTCTTGGCTGTCTAGTGCAATGTTCAAATGACTGATGCCCAGAATGACCTCAGAACTTCCAACAGCATTGCTTTGGGGGCAGTTTTATGGCCATTTGAAACTGGCAACTAGCCAGTTCAATTCAGAGTGTGTGGATATACATCTGCTGTAACTCAAACTGACAACACATGACTGTTGAGAGCACAGGAAATCCTGCCATCATGTCAATGCATCTTGCTACTTCCTCAGGTCAGATTAAAACCAATTTGGGTCAGTTGCTGTCTAGGTGACATGTAAATATGGCCTCAGATACAATATTTTTTCATGTTCCTAAATCAATCGTAAATAATAATAGTATTGGCAGAAATAGTAGCAGCAGCAGTAGTAGAATTAATTTAGTAGGACAAGATTTTGCAAGATCTGCATTGATCCTTAGTTCAAAACAAGATGGTATACACAGAATCCTGAAGATCTGAGCTATCACCACAAAACCGACAGTCTACTTATCTTTCACAACATGATCTCCAAATATACATGGTAGAATTTTTTTTAACAGTAGCATTATAATGTACATAGTAGAACACATGCTTTCATGAAGAAGAGATAGCCCCATGAGATCTTGGAAAAACATTGTTATGCACATTAGAAAAGATTATGTTGGAATCATCATTTGGCTCATTTGGCACAATCAATTTCATATATTCAATATCTCCTTGAGATATATATTTTTTAACAATCTATCAGATAATTTGCTTTTCTTCTGCATGCATGAAATTTGTTCTTTCAAATCTTTCTGCCAAAACACAAGAACTGCAATCTGCCTTGCTTGCTAATTTAGAAAATTAATTCTGATGACTAACTATGGAGTTGGCTCTAGTACCTAAAGTAGAATGATAAAAATATATCTCCAGATACCTTCACAACCATGAACAGTAACTTCAGCAAAAGGATTATCACAGCGATTGCATTGTCGCCCAATCACTCCTGGTTTACACGGACATTGTCCGGTCTCCATGTCACAGGTACGAGTATGAGATCCAGAAGGAAAACAGTCACATGGATAACAGCTGTCACTGGTCTGAGGCCTGTAATAGTTTGTCTAGGAAACAGATACATTTAAAGACTTGTGAAATGAGAGACTTAGGTCACGTATAAAACCTGCTTTAAAAACGGTGGATCAAGGCTTCTGACCCATGCTGGCATGGCACCTGTGGACTCTTAGTGCTGCATGCGTCATCCCCTTACAAACTTCAAAACTGTGTTCCCAATGTTCCACTGTTCTGAAGTGACAGTACAGTCTGTGGGGCCATGGTAAAAGGTGGCATAGAAATGCTAAGGCTGGCTAGAAGGAGCACCTCAGCGTGTGGCTCTTGTGTCCACAGAACGTTCATGAGATGGGGGAAGGGTAGGCTGGTGTGTGGACAGACCACCTCAAAACCTCCTCCAAGTCTTGTTAGAGGTGCTTTTTTGCCGTGTCTGATCAAAGTCAAAGCCTCAACAGCCGAGTAGGATTTCATATTCATGGATTCCTAGGTCTTGGAATGACCCTCTAGCCACTACACTACACTACATGCTTCAAAGGCAATTTTGTGTGCTTTTAATTTATGTGTTCTAAATTGTTTGCTGCATATGACACCAATAATGACCTAGAAAATATTTGCAGCTGGTTACAGCACGCTGTACAGAAGGAGAACGCTAGCACAGATTATAGATGTATATGTATATATGGGAGAAAACGATAGTTTGTAGACCCAATGTGTACCTCATCAGCTGTTACTTCAGCTCTGGTATACATGAATTTTTAAATTTTGTCAATTGTAAATCTTTCCTTTTTTATTATAGGCTTGGTGGTACAATACCATTGAAATTTATTTTAAAACCGAAAAAGGAATATAAGAACATAAGAAATTCAATCTGGATTGGAACTAGTGGCTCATCTAGTCTAGTCCTTTTCCTCACACTGGTAGCCAATGGCTTATAGAAGCCGCAAAGCAGTGTGGAAGTACAAAAACTGCCCTGCTCACAAATTTCCAGCAACTGTCCTTTCCTGTGAGAAGTCACTTTCACAAACTGGGTCAAGTCCTTTCTGAAACATTCTGATAGGTTGTATTCAGACATAGCAAAAGGGGCACCTCAGAGGCACAGTGTGTAGCCCTTGTGTTCCCGACCCTTCGCTAATTCACCTTTCCTAGTGCAGAATGTTTAAGGGAGAGAGGAGAGGCAGACTGCTGTGTGGATAATCCCACATCAAAGCATTCTCTAAGCCACCTCAGTAGTGGTTCACAGATGCTTTTTTTCCCTGTGTCCCATTACAACCTTAGGCCGTGTCTTCACGGCAACCTTATCTCGGATTCAAAACGTTTTCAGTCCTCGGAGTCCGCATGGCAGTTTGGCTTAACATGCTTTCCCCGTGTTAAACCACCCCAAAGTGTGGTGAATCTCAATCCTGATTTCAACAGGTCTCACTCCTGATTGTGCGCTTGATACTTGTTTCATTTTTTACTTTGTGGACAGTACCATGTTAAGGGATGAGAATCCATGTTTAGGGTTTCCCTCCCCCAATAGCTTACTTCCAAAGATAGTGATTTCATTGGAAAAATCCACCCCTCAAAACAGGCACTATAAAAATCCACTCATTAAAGCTACACTGTAGCGATCTAGCCACTTCACGCCTTATAACAATGTTGCAAATTTCCGCAATTCTGAAAGTGGTGACCTTTAGAAAGGGAGAGGAAAAGAAAGCCCTGGAGGTTCTGTTTTAAAGCCTGTGGCTGTGAAGGGGGCTTGAGTTGCTGCTGCTGCTGCTGCGTGCCCTGGGAAATGGGGAGAGGAGGGGAAAGAATCGCTGGCTGCCCATTGCCATTTTTCATCCATCCATGGAAGCAGCAGCCACCCAGCCAGGCTCCGTGAAGGGGTCCCTTATGGGTGGCATGTCCATGCCAGGAGGAAGAGGGCAGGGCAGCCCTGCAAAGCGGCTTTTAAAAAGTAGCCACTTGAGTCCCCCCTTGAGTCACGTACGCCACGTACGGTCCTCAGAATCCGGACCGAACGCGATTAAGTTAAAAGTAATGGGAACAGGCAAATTCACGTTTGCATCTGGTTCTATTATTTCGGTTTAGGGAAAGCGAAATAAGCTTGCTGTGGAGATTTGCCCTTAGTGAATTCCAGAACTGAACTATTAGTAAAGGTTATGTCTTGCATCTTGAAACATAACAGCTGAAGACAAGTTTATGGGGAGGTTTAATAAGATCTGAAAAAGCAGACAGCAGGCATTTATGTCCATTAACAGCTAACACTGCAGCATGCATTGGAATATGTGTAATATTTTGTTGAAGTCTTTTGGAGCCGAGGGGACAAATTCTTCTGTGATCTAGTCCACTGTGTGTTGAACTGAAGAGTGATTTGCTGCTACAACAAGTACTCTAACAAGTCCAGCCTTTCTGTAGCTACCCATTTATGTTAGCATCAACTATTTAAGTCTGTTTTTACAAAAGAAATTGAAGCAGTGAAGACTAGGTTTTCTGCCCATTTTATCCTAATAAGCACCTATTAATAGACATTTGGCTGAGAGACAATGACTTGACCAAAGTTACTCACTGATCAACTTCTAGTCCAACATTCTGCTATCCCTATAACATTGGCTTTTATACCAGACAGTTATGTTATGACAAGGCAGTATCAACATTACTTATTCACTCTGAATATCAGGGTAAAGCAAACTATTGTTTCCTTACCTTACAACGGCACTCTCCATTAGTTTTGTTGCAGTCCGGATCAAATCCCTTACTGACGTCACAATTACATGGGCCACAGATGGGATATCCCCACCAGCCTCTGGGACAAGGCAAATCAATTCTACCAAAAAAAAAAAAAAAAAAAGGCAAAGGAACATATTTTAGCCTCAGGCTTGAAATTATATTTAAAAGCTTTACCTCCCTTGTTGTACTGGTCTTCAGTAACATGGGCCAGGGTGGGCCACGCTGGCTAGGGATACGCAACCTGTCCCAGGCTGGAGGCATTTTCGCATTACACTCGTTCCATTTGGAACGGGTGTAGGACAGGAAGCCTAAGACACTTCAGGACGCTTTGACCATTCACACATAGGAGCGCAGGAACGCGTGTAAACGCATTCCGGCACGCCTGTGTGCGAATGCTCAAAGCATTCTGAAGTGCCTTAGCCGGCAAACGCCGGCAAGGGGCGGGGAGACGGCTGCCGAGGCTCCCGCAGCCGGCAAAGCAGGCAGTCAGCTGATTGTCAGCCAGCGCCGGCGGGGGAGGGGAGCCCGCGGCTATCAGGGAGAGAGAAACATGAGCGAATGCTTCTCTCCCCGAACGGCTGCGGGCGCTTCGTCCGCGCCAGAACGGATGTAGAGCACTTTAAAGTGCTCTACATCTCGAACGCGTGCAAGACAGCTCTGGACACGTCGGAGCGCAAGCCCCGCTGCGGCAATGCGTATGCCGCGTTCGAGGCTGTCTTGCACGCGTTCCAAAACCCCGTGTGCGAAAACGCCTTGGTTTGGATTGCCACTGGCATGGAGCAGGACCACCCATTCCATGCTGGCTCCTGCTGCTGACTCTGAAGGCTGTACCCGGAGGCCCAGCACGCCCTTTTGTGCTAATGCAATGGTCCTCCCGCGTCCCACAACAGGTGGTCCTGTGCCCTACCAGGTCACTCGACTTCCTGGTAAATCAGGCTAGTACCCATTTTGGGCACTCTAGTCTAGTCTATGTTTCATTCTGTGTTGGCAGGGTGTGCTAGCAAGGCAGGGCCTCTCTTATACTGTGCTAGCATGCAGAGAGGAAGTCCAGGGGGCCTTCCCTAGTATGGGACAACATCTTGTGCGGAAAGCTCCCAGGTATCTTGGCCTGCCAATGCTATCTTTGGCAGGCACTTTGTAATGCTAAGAGTAGAAAACTCATGCCCCAAATGCTTCACTGGAGGCACTTAAAGCAGTAAACAAAGACATAGGCTGCATCTAGACTTTGGCTACTTATTCCACTATGTTTGGATATTATTCTGGAATATGCAAATACTATGGAATAAGTAGCAGATATCTGGATGTAGCCCACAGTCACAGTTCTGTGTTATGTGAGGTGTAATTGTATTTATGCATGCTATGTGCAAGGCAGTATTTATGTTAAAATGCAGGTCTTTCGTGTATTTTTAAGTGCTGTTCTTTGAACTTTTGAACTGAATGGAAGAACATTAACAAAGTAAGTGAATAAATAAGACAAGGCCTTGATGGATCCTTGGCTAGCTGGATCACTTGCTTGTACAATGTACTTTGCTGTCTACGTATAGAAAGATGGGCAGAGTAAGGAGAGAACTGGAAAAAGCAAAGACATTTGCTTACTTATTTTCACAATACTGTCCATAGTAGCTTTGTCCACATTCACAGGCATATCCATGAGAAGAGCTTGGTTTATGAACACAAGTAGAGACATGTTCACATGGATTCAGGCTACATACATCAACACATTCTGTCCCAAAGTATCCTGAGGAAAAATGGTTATAGACATATAGAAACTGATGGGTAATTTATGATTTCTACATCTTAGGAAAACAATCTATTTTATGTTTATACACTAATAACATCCCTTTCATTATTAGCAGTCCTTCCTGCTACAATAAGACACTGCCTAGAAAGGTTTCAGTCTGTCTAAGTGGAGGTCTGTTAAACAGACTAACATGCCACAGGAAAATTACAGATGAGGATTAATTCACTCAAAAAAATAAAAATAGGTTTTTTTCCTGAACTTTCAGAAAAGAATGAATAACCTACCAACCTAAAGGAAGATACTGGAAAAACTAGCAAGTCCATTCATATGCTGTAAATATTAAGCACAGAGGTTTGGAAGTAAACATCAATATTAAGATGTTGTTAGTATGTTTGTCATTCAAGGGACCTGACCCGAGCTTGCCTTGGCTGTCCTGAGAGGCAAACAGCCATTGCCCAGGGAGCCTTGGAGCTGCATTGGTGCTAAAGGGCAGCAGAAGGACATGTATGACAATTCAAAAGAGAGTCTCAAGGACATGTAATTCTGCCTGAGTTGCTCTACAACTGTAGATCCACTGTCTGAGAGAGGTGACAGAACCTCTTAAGTCTAAGAAAGGATACTGCCCTCTTATTAGGAGAAGAGCTGGCTTTTCTACTCCACTTTTCTCACCCATTTAAGGGGAATCAAAGTGGCTGACAAACCTTTTCTATTCTTCTCCCCACAACAGACACCTTGTGAGGTAGGTGGGGCTGTGAGAGCTTAGAAGAGAGTTATGACTAGCCCAAGGTCACCCAGCTGGCTTCATGGAGAGCGGAATCAAATCTGGTATTCCCAGATAAGAGTCCGGTTCCCAAACCACTAGACCAAACTGGCTCACCAGTTAGTCCCAGTATGGTCAACTGAAGGCCAACTGCTGGGAGACTGTGAATAGGGCAAGCTGTTGCTTTTGTCCTTCTGGAGGGCTTTCCTGTATGGCTGATCAGTCAATATGGCAACTTCTGAATCACATGCCCAATTCAGTTCACTCAGTTCAGATTGCCCAATCCAAGCTATGGTGGCATACACCACAGCATGCACCCTGGAACATCTGCTCTTCCATGGGCCCATCCTGGCCTTCACAGACCAAGGAACAAAAAGTTCCATGGCCGCCAAATTTGAATTGTGCGCCACATACGGCCCATTTCCACTGCTGTTTCCACAGCCCAGCAAAATGACACCACTTCCCACATACTACTTGAGATACTGAAGTAGTATGCACGGTGGACAACTGGAGTAGCCCACAGCACAGGAATGCTCAGGAGACAACTTTAAAGTAGTTGGAGTGCTCCTCATTGTTGGAGTGCTCCTGGGTTATGCTCCAAACTAAAGGCCTATTTGGCCAGGTCGTTTCCTGGGAGCAATGGCACCCCAGGGACTTCTTAATAGTGTGAATGCTGTATGCCCTTGCAGTAGCTATCACGGCCCAAATGAATCATGTGGGAGCCGCCTGTGAGAGCAGACTGCTGGACTAGACGGGTCATTTTAATTTTAATTTGCTAGCTAGCTGGCATCAGCTCAGCTGGGCATGCTCTGGTGGAAAAGCACAGCACGTTTATAGTGTCCACTAAGAAATTACAAAAAGAGTGAGTAAAATATTTTACAATGTAAAACGTTCTCATTTTACAGTATAAACAAATACAAGCTTTATATCTACAGTGTGTGCATGTATGTATGTATATGTGTGTGTGTATATCATGCTAGTTCTTCAATTCTGTCCAATAACTATTTGACTTTTCCAAAGTTTAGTTATGAAGCAAGGGAAAAGAATCTTCAAGATCTGCACACTACAACAAAAGCAGGATTTATGTCCTTACAGTAAGTTTTTAAAAAACATTACTTTGTAGAAGAATCTTCAAGTCACTAATTATTACAGCTCCCTCTCTCCCCCAGGAGAAGACATTTAAAATGACAGCACTTAAAATGCCAAGGTTAGTGGAAAATGAATGGGTTCATATCACTGATGAGGGGTTTCTCACTTTTGATTTTTATGATTATATGACCAGCAAGAAGACATTTTATAATACGGCAAGACCCTATTATTATGAGCAGATTACTCTGAACTGTTTTTACCTGGATCACAGACACATGAATAGCTGTCCCAGTCATCACTACAGTAGCTGTGCTGGGGACAAGGGTTAGAATCACAGGGGTTCTCCACTTCACATCCTTCTTTAACATTGATCTTGGTTGCCTGGTTCATGTTTAGTGTGGCTACATTTGTTGACGTCTCTCCCATTCTCACACCCTGAAAACAGAAGGGAGGGGCAGAAATGGTATTTGGATCAAACCGGTAGTGTCGTTTGAGAGACAGTGCTGTCTCATCAAAGGTCAAATTGGAAGTATTCTTAGGGTGTCCTGGTGGGTTATGCAAATGTTCCTCCTATCATATGACTCCACTGCAGCATAAAAACCAAAAAATGTATTTCTTTTAAAATGTGCTTTGAAAACACAAGGTCCACAAAAGAGGTGTCACTCCCTTAGGTAGGCCTGCAGGAGCAATGGAGTCATCTGGGCAGCACTCGCTTACCCACGTTTAAAAATTATTTTCCCTTTTAACAATTGTCCAGACATCCGGGCTGCCTCCAGACCTGCGGAATAAATCCACAGTTAAACATAAAAGCACACTGTGCTGTGACGACCGGCCGTCCCGACTTGAAAAGCAGCTCTGTAGCTTCCCATTGGAAGCTGCAAGAGCTCAGTCGGCATGCACAGTCATGTGGGTTGAGGAAGCCATTCAGATTTTAGCTTCCCTTCTTGCTCTTGTTGGTCTCTTCTTACCGTTCTGCCCGGACTGGAGGGAAAATTTGAATTTTGTTTATACTGCGCAGTGAAGGTCATTAGATCAGCATTAAGGTAAGTGCGCAGTACCGATTGGATAATGCAATGCCACGACAATCCAATGATCATGGGATGCCTTGATTGTGACTGTGCATTCTGCTGCACAGTATAAACAAGTCTGGACACATCTCTGGATAGCAACTGAAATGGTGCCCATAAGGGTAGAATTAGTGCCCTAGAAATCTGCCCATATTCACTCTACCAGTTCTTGATCGCTTGCATTTAGATGGTCCCAGAGTTTAATTTAAATCAAATTGCCTTACGAATAGTTTAATAACATAACTAATTTAAACAAAATCCTGTTCCTTTCCATCATGACAAGAATTATCAAGGATAGTTATTTAGATGATTTAAAGGGATTCAAAAAACAAGCTGATCCCGTTCTACATTCCATCCCAAATCAGTCTGTTCTCAAAGAAGGCAGGAAAATGAATTTTGCCATATTTTAACTTTGCACCTGAAGACAGCCATGGAATCCCTGCTGCACAGAGTCTTGATCTCCAGAAACACCACCCACAACGATGCTTTTCATCTTTAGTCCGGGCAATTGATTTCCTATCTGTACCGTACTCTGAAAAGAAGGGAGAAGTTATTGAGCATTGCCGCACTCCTAAAAACTCTTGGTTAATTTTTTTTGTTTTGTTTTAATTGGCAAGCAAGGGGCAAGGGAGAAGACCACACTGAAAGGTGTTAATGGAAGTTATTGTTAAGCAAGCATTTCCAAAAGGGATAATATTTCCCCCTCTTCAATCCAATAACACTGACATACGTAGTTGTAAAATGGCTAAGATCAAGTAAATATTTTGTGATTCAACATTTGGGCTTCGGGAAGGTTATGAAATCTGGCTTGTAGACCTATGAGAATTTCATATTGTTGTGTCCAGAGCGGGCAGCAGCAGTGAGCACACAGACACACATGTGCACAAGAAGAAGCCAAATCAATTTCCAGAGTCCTTGGGGGTATAGATTACTCGTAGTCATACAGGACAAGGGTTGGGTTGCCAGAGAGTTGCTGGAAGTTGGGGAGTCAGTCGGGAGTCATAAATTAGAGTTCACACAAATTGGAGGTTGCCAAGAAGATTCTTTGTTTGGAACAGAGGTTGCTGGATTGGGTGTTTCTTAAGGACTTGGAGAGTCACCCCCACCCCCCCACCCCCGACGCAGCCGTTTGGTATAGAGGTACACTGAATGCCACAGGAGTCTCTGGAGAACTCTGGTCTGGGTGGGGTGCAGCGTCTGAGCTTGACTCTGAGTCCTCCATTTCTGGAGGGACAGAACCATGGGGTATGTCTCCCTCGTTTTGGCTGGCATGTGCAGGGACCTCACCATCCGAGGAGGGCACGAGACATGACACATATTCCACTATGCACTGGTTTAAGAAAATGAGGTACTTTCTGCACTGGGCTTTATTCCAGATTATATCCTGGAATAGGAACCTCCCCTCCACATGTTGGTGCAGGCTACATAATCCAGAATAAGACCCAGTGCAGAAAAGGCCACAGATTCCTAAATCCAGTTTAGATAAACAACAACAACAACAAAACACCCAGTCTTGTTATAATTCACTGTTCTGCTGTCACAGATCATCATTCATTGTGTTATCATTTTTACATTAGAAAATTAAGAATGTCACATCACCTGATACATTCCATAGTCCAAGGATACAACAGCCAAATACTTTATATCTTTGCCATCTTTGGCACTCTTCAGCTCTATTAACAAGTGATGCCACTCGCCATCACTGATTCGGGACTGGGTCATTCTCAAACTAGCCACTTGATTCTGCCCATCATAGACTTCAAACACCACATACTTGTTCAGTATCTATTGAAATGAAACGTATCTTTTGTTAACTGCTGAAAGAAAAATGAGCCACATCACATGCAATATATTTCCCTGGTACCGATAATTATGTGATATCTGTTTGATTACTATATCCAGGGGCCTTTCTGCACTTGGCCTTATTCTGGAGTATATCTTCAGATAGGTGTCTGTTGTCCGCATGCTAACGCAGGCTACGGCAGGCCTCGCTTGGTGCCTGTCATAGCCTGCGTGATCTTGAGGAGAGCAGGCCCCCTATTCTGGGATATAATCCAGAATAAGGCCAAATGCAGAAAGGCCACAGTTTACCTATAGTTGTGGTTTTCAGATTATCATCTTCACTGGAATCCATTTCACTTAAACAGAGTTTCTCAACAACTTGCAAACTCAGTTCCCTGGAGGTCTGTTAACATAGATTTTACTGCTGTAGAACCTTATTCATTTGACACGCTCTTGTGCTGAATGTATTTCAGTAAAATTTCCTGCTAATTGCAGACCCAGTTCTGCTTAGATGCCATTTAACAAGGTTTTTACAGCAATACTATACACTGAAAAAAAGAACTGTAGTAATATTTACCTTCCTATTTATACTCAGCAATATGTATAACAATTTCTTTCAAGACTTCTGAAATATAGGGTGTTTTTCCACCGCGCTCCTTTAATCTGGTTCTAAGAAGATCCGGATCTAAGGAATGGGTACTTCCCTTCATCCGGATCTAGTAGATCTTGATTAAGGGAAGTACCCAATGTGTTTCCATGGGTGGTCTAGCACCCAACAACAATGGGTGCTAGCCTCCCTGTTGTGGAAACACCGCAGCACCCATTTGCAAATCCGGATTGACCCACAAGGGGTCTGCCTGTCACCCCAGGTGTTTTGGGGGACAGGGGGTGCAATCTCTGAAGTCCCTCCAAAGTCCCTCCGAAATTGCCTTTGGAGGTTAGCAAAGGCTCTGAAGTCCCACCGAAGGCAACTTCGGAGATTAGCAAAGGCTCTGAAGACAAACCCCTTGTGAGAGCTTGCATATTAATTAGCTCCTTGTGAGCAGGGATGAGTCACCCTCATTAATATGTACCTCTTTCCATGCCTGAAAGTAACAGGATGAGTCAGCCTCATTAATATGTACCTCTTCCCATGCCTGAAGGTAACAGTCTGCTTTGTTCTCACTTTGTTTTCTGAGGTTTGTCTTTGGAGCCTTTGCTAATCTCTGAAGTTGCCTTCGGAGGGACTTCGGAGCTTTTGCTAATCTCTGAAGGCAACTTTGAAGTAACTTCAAAATGGCTTCGAAATGACTTTGAAGCCTAGGTTTTGGGGCTCCCCCCCCCATGGGTGCCCCCTCCCCCTAGCCTCCTCTAGACCCCATTGCCAAACTGACGTGGAAACAGGCTCCCTTTAATCCAGATTTTTTGGCTGAAGACCCCATTGTAGACCCCATTAATGGGGTCTACAGAAAATCCGGATTAAAGGCTAAGATGTACCCATATGATCTGGATTTCCCCAGCGGCAGTGGAAACAAATGTGTCCCAAATGGGTGCCATGGTGGAAATTGGGTCATCTGGCTCACACCCAAATGGGTCCTTAATGGGTGCAAAAATGGGTACTTTCTGCCAGTGGAAAAACACCCATAGACAGTTTGGCTTTCTCACTGAATGCTTAGAAACTAATTCAAGATCAAGAGTTGTCTGTATAACACTGGAACAGGAACGCTGAGGCCCTGGTCACACCTTTAGTTTGAGACGACTTTAGATTGTTACTCACATTACTTTTATTCAATTTGTTTTCCAAGCCAGCATATCCCCATTAGATCATTCTAACTGAAGACCTCTTTTCCAGAGGACTCAAGCCATCCTGGCATGCCAGGCCATCTTCTCTTCCTCAGTGTGAGTGGGGAGATGGACTAAAGGAGGTTGAACTGTGCTGTGTTTCCTTCAGCCAATGTCTAGAGGAGGGCAACACCTCCCCTCCTCTCCTCAGTTTATGCATATGATTCTTGTATCTTGCATTTTTCCACAAATTTCTTCTTATTATTTTTTAAATCATACATATATAATTTTAGTGCTCTTGTTTGCTATTTAAGGAAAGCTGCAAAATTTCTGGAAGATATATTAGTCACAGTTTACCTGTATGTTGATCTTGGATGATGTCCCTGCATTTGCTTGCATTAACATGCCATTAAACTTTCGTGTTCTAAACATGAGACCAATGTACCATGGCACAGAAATAGTGATATCAAGGTCACTCCAGATAATGATGCTCTCACCAGTGAAACGTTGTGGGAATGGCATCACTGCAACACCAGATATAAGAGATGAGTAACAATTACAAAAATTCATCAGACATTTGAATACTGAAAGCAAGAGAATTGATTCTCATGATCTTCATGTTCATCTTGGTACATAATAAACACCATACAGGGATAAGATGGTATAAGAATGGGTGCTGCACATTTCATTTCTGGGTGTAGGATGGCATGTTCATAGATACCTGCCAAGAAAAATTCAAAACCTAGCAGGTTGCAGTATCTGCACTGTGAGATTGTGCTAGCATTTGTAATCCCTACAGAAGCAGCAGCAGTTATATGTTACAATGATACTTAAAGGCACAATATAGTATTTATATGTGTCAAAGAAATTCTGACCGAGGCTTAGCTCACAGCAAATCTCAGTTTATTATAGAAGAATACAATGCAAGCAAGGGAAGGAGAGAAAATTCTCCTTCCTCTTTAGATATAAACCCAGAGTTAATATAGTGTTCCTTGGATGTTTTTCCACTGTCACCAGAAGTACCCATTAAGTACCCTTAATGGGTACAAAAATGCCATTAATGGGTACTTAATGGGTACTTCTAGCGACAGTGGAAAAACACTCCTTGTCTCCACCCACAAGAGTTTAATAAAGGCTAAATATAAAGACCTTGCAACCAAAGCAAGAGTTGGACCTTGTAAACAGGCCTAACAGAAAGACCTTGTAGCCCTTCTTATTCTTCCTATTTGCCCTGCTGCTTGTACATTTTTGAGACTGCAAGACCTTCCTGTAATGATCAGGATGATCTTAAAGGTCAGTTGCAAAAGATCTATAATATAAGGCTATTATGGTTTAGATTAAATATGGCTTTACATTAATCATTTCCGTGGACCTTCATTTTGTAATTGTCATGTTACTATACTTGTCTATTGAATTTTGTAGCTTTAAAAAAAGGTGTGCTTCACATGCTCATGTCATGAGTGATGGTTTGTGACCCTTGTGCATAGCCTGCAACAGAGAAAAGGTAGCCAAATAGCATACCCATGAGTTTGCCACATGTCCATAAGCAACACAGGGCTAAAGGAAACTCCCCAGTACCTACAAAAAGAAGATCGTTTCACTTGCCCTGAACTGCATATTGATCACACCCTGGGACTGGAGAAAGAACCCTGGGGTGCTTCCGCATTCGCTGCCAAGAAATGGATTTAACAAAATCCGTTTCCCGGTGATCCAGCTTCCCGAGGAGCTGTCTCTATTTTGAACGGATCTGAAGGGCCCTTGCCCGTCTGCACACGCGCGGGGAGGCCGCATCTGCACCCCCCCCCCGCACCACCAACGCCACCCCTGGAGTCTGCCAGTCACTATGTGTTTCACGTGGCGCGTGGCACGCGGCACGTGAGGGGGGACTTCCAAAGTAGGGCATTCTGCTTCCGCCCCTCCCAACATGGCGGCCACCAGGACATCCGTCCCTTCGCCTGGCCATGTGCGGAAGCATCCTGTTTCCACACGAATCCAGACAAGGGGATGGATTGAAGATCTCATTTTTGAGGTTTACACTTTAAACCAGCTTTCGGTGGTGAGACCCATTTTAGAAACAGATCTCGCCTGCCGAAATGTGGAAGCAGCTGCCAGGAAGGGTCGCTAATCCGGTCTGCAATGCAGAAGTGTCGCTAATCCGGTCTGCTAATCCGGTCTGCAATGCAGAAGGGACTAAGGTAAGTATTTTAAATGGGTCCGAACTGGGCAACTTGATGG
This sequence comes from Aspidoscelis tigris stejnegeri, assembly GCA_023333525.1. Lineage (NCBI taxonomy): Eukaryota > Metazoa > Chordata > Lepidosauria > Squamata > Teiidae > Aspidoscelis > Aspidoscelis tigris. The sequence continues at coordinate 75,135,591 of JALMGA010000005.1, read as the reverse complement.
GTGTTTCCGTACCTGCCACCGAGAAACGGATTTAAGAAAATCCGTTTCCCAGTGATCCGACCTCCCAAGGATCCACCCGAAATAGGGATGGGTCCTTGGAGGCCCCACACATCCGCAAACGTGTGGGGAGGCCGGATCGGGCTGGTTGGCTCCCCTGGGTGCTGTGTGGAGGCCGCAGCACCCATTCCAAAGGGGATCCGGCCTCCTGTGCTGCCAGCGCTGCCCTCGGACCTGTGGGACTGGAGCGTACAGCTGACAGTCACTGCGCATGTGGGGGAAGGACAGAAGGAGGCAGACCAGTCTTCTTCTCGCCTCTCCATGTGCGGAAGCATCCTGCTCCCGAATGGATCAAGATGAGGGGCCGGATGGAAGACCTAATTTTTGAGGTTTTCCTGGAGGCCGGGTCTTTTGGCAGCGAGACCCCATTAAGAACGGGTGCAGAAGCGGCCGCTGTGAAGGGTCCCAGATCTGGCCTCCAATGCGGAAGGTAAGTACTGTATGTATCCTGTATGTGTCCTATATGTGTTCTTAATGGGGTTTCCGCAGCCAGTGCGGCAACACCCCAGATTACAGTAGACATGACATTCACACTGTCTAGCCCTTTCCACATGGGATGTTATCCCATCCTAAGAAAGGGCCCATGGGCTTTCTTTCTGCAAGCTAGTCCAGGATAAGGAGGAACACACTCTGCTTTCACACTCCATCTGTACAGGATGGAGCATAAACCAGGCTAGGGTGTCCAACATGTGACATGGAGGTCTAATAGCTTGATATTTTATCCCAGGAGAGTGGTCCACATGCAGAAGGCACATGACTCCCTCCTTCTAGGATCAATGAGCCTATTTCAGCAGTGCAACATGATCTGCTCCTGAAATGAGCCCCTGGGTCCCCTGAAGCTTCAGTCCCAGCTCCAAAGCTGATGCAGCCTTCAGAGATCGTGGCAGGCACTGCTGAAGGATAGGTTGTCCCATTGTGGATATTCCTGTCCTGAGCCAGCAGCAATCCATCCAGGCCTGGGATAGGTTTCGAACCACCCCAGCCCAAGGCAGGTAACCCTGGCCCAGTGTGAATAGGAGGCATGTCTTATCAGAAGTCTTAAAGGACATGGTAGGTCAATACATTCAGCTGGTGGGTCATACTTGTTCTAGGGATTATAAATATGGCAGGCATGTTGCAAATTCTGATTGTGTATTTCTCCATAGTACAAGGTATTTCAGCATTTAGTCCATGTTTTTCATAATTGCTAAGTGTTCCCTTTTATTGACCTTATTTCCCTTCTTACATATTCTGCCACACAGATAAGTTACGGGAAACAAGTAATTGATTTGGGGCCTCCCAAACTCAACTGATTTATTTTGAAAGTGAGTTTTTGGCAAGAGAATCGGTCATGCTATAAGGCAGTACAGACTTATGTGTCTGCTCCAACAGAATTTATGGGAACAGGCTGTAAAAAGGGACTAATAACTTGCTACTTAATAGAAGTCTGAATTGAATTATGATTAGATGTTGCTAGGCTGTCGGAAGATATTTCATTTTATTTCTTTAATAAGGAGGAACTTATGGTTCAGTTTCAGAACTGTGTTACCTAAATCCTTGATATTTTTTCCTAAAAATAAAACTCTGGAGAAAACTCCATTCAGTGCAGAGCCATGCATACATACATATGACAACAGAGCCATGACAATCTCCCATTTCAGCCAGTCAGCCGGACTTGTCTAGTGGTTAGGGAACCAGACACCTATCTGGGAATACCAGGCTTGATTCTGCCCTCCCCCATGAAGCCAGCTGGGTGACCTCGGGCTAGTCACAGCTCTCTTTCTGAGCACTCACAGCCCCACCTACCTCACAGGGAGGAAAATAGAAAACTTTGCTACTAAGTTCCAGAGTAAGTGCAACTCAAATTTTAACGTCGTAATTTTATTCTGGAGTGGCTGAAGTCCTCCATAGCAACCCTCCAATGGAAGTTAAGTATGAAATAGGCTCAAATATTGTGCTGGTGGCCCACATAAGAGAATGAGAAAATTCCAGCAATAAGAAATAAGCAGAAGAATTGGAACTGAAGACTTCAAGCGCTTGCTTTTTGCTGTTCCCTCCCACACCATTTTCCTTATGTTTCTTGTCTCTTTAGATTGTAAGCCTGAGGGCAGAGACCTGTCTAAGATTAATATTGTAAGCCGTCCTGAGACCTTCGGGTATAGGGCGGGATAGAAATACAAACAAACAAACAAACAAACAAACAAATAAAATATCTCTTTATAATAATTTAAATCTGAACATGTACAGATTAATAAGGGATCGGTTGGTTACCTTGTTCACAGTTTTTCCCACCATATCGCAAGGGACATTCACATGCATAGGTATTCCATTTATTCACACATGTGCCTCCATTCTGACACCAGCTGGTAGTACAATAATTATTCTGAGCTAAACAGCCTAGAATAATAATAATAAAAAAATACTTTTCAGGAGAATTAGTACTTATTTCTCTATTAGTTTTATCATGGTTAAAGAAACCCCCGCCCACTGAATATTATATTACAGATAACCATCTGAATGGCTAAAACCATATTTCTACAAAAAGTAATGGGGGGGGGGGAATACAATCCATGTATTCGTCCCATCAGTGAGGTCTACAGTAGGGATGTGCACAAATATTTAAAATATTTGCTATTTGGATGAATTCAGACGAATTTGGACATTCATACACGAATCAAATGTCCAGACATGAGTTTTTTAGTATTTGTATAAAAATGAATATTTTGAGTTATTCGTATGAATACTTTGGACATTCATATCTGTACAGATACGCATCCATACAGATATATATGGGATGAAAATGGGATGCGTACAGATAAAAGCCAGATGGCTGTGAGATTTGTACCATTTGGTACATACTGAATATTTGTATGAATAGATATGAATGTATTCGTATCAGTTTGAATGTCTAGACGTTTGTTTTTATTCATTCGTACGAACTCGGATATTCAAATATTCCGTTTGAATTTGAACTGAATCGCTCCTAGTTTACAGACATATCAGGATTTCTTTCCTTCCCCTTTCCTTCATTCTTACTAATGGCACAGAGGCTTACCTGATTTTGAAACCCTTAAGAGTTTTTAAAAAGCAGCTATACAAACACCACAAACCACCAACAAAAAAAGCCACCTGCACTGAGAAGCTGCATTACGTATTTATTCACAAGTCCTGGCATATACCAAGAAAAATATGTTCTGATTGTGATTCTTGAAGTGAAAGGCATTCATGGGCGCAGGATTCTCTTATTTACTCTTTGTATTTACCTTTCACCAAATGCTTCCAAGTGGCAAACAAAAATGAGTAATAGTAGATTGAGGCATTAATAACAAAGCACTCTCACTGCCAATTTATTTTCATTGCAAGGCTCTGCCACTCATACTTAATTCTCAGAAACTGAAAGATGGCACAACAAATACTGCAGTCTTTGTAATCTAGACGGTGGTCTTTATCACTTAAGAGCAGTTTGGTTAACTATGGTTTTTCAGTTTCTGCTGGACTCTCCCATCTGAACCAACCACCATGGCCAGATGTTCAACGATGATAGGAAATGTGGTTCAACAATATCTGAAGGACTTTAGATTGCCCTTTCCTGTTTTTTTTAAAGTTATTTTGGTTACAGTGTTATACCAGGGGAAGCCTCCTTTGAAAATGAATCAATAAAAGATCTTACCAGATGCCACACTAAAATGTACACAATTGTATAAAGAATTATATTTGCTTATCAGCGTGTTTAATAAATGAAAACATGATCTGTATGCACATGAACACACAGACATTTCTTTTCTTCCTCTTCCTTCTTTTCAATATTTTATCTTAAGATTTTTTTTAGTTTGCACAATTCTCAGTATGACAAATAGCTCTGCCTTCCCCTCTATTTACCCATCTATGTGTACGTCTTTCATCCCTGCCACATGGAACAGATACCTGCAAGTGTGCCATTGTTGGATATATAGCTCGCCATATCAACTGGTTTGCTATCAATGGACAGGTTCCGCATACAGCCAACAAATTGTCTGTTGTGCACAGGAAAATCTTCAGGCAAGTTCGGAACTCCTCCAAGAAGCAAGGGACCCGTTAAATCCAAGGACCTAAAGAAATGAGAAATCAGTCATCTCTGATCTCCAGTGTCCTCCAATGATAACTATATGATGGAAGAACCACAGGACAAATCAAACTCTTTAACTATATTAGAAATTCAATTAATGTACATTATAAATGCTAATGAGTTTAAGTGTGTTTTATATCCTAAAATTCTCTTCTGTAATTTTGAACCTGCTTGTTTGTTTAGCCCGTGTGCATTTACATCACAAATAACAAATGTGCTTTTTTTTTTATATCCATTATGGCAAAACATTATTTAAATATATTCTTTATTGAAAGATTTTTTCGTTGACAACTTAAAAACATTACACAAAACATTAATTCATCTCTTGTCATAAAGTCCATTTTCTTGTTGCCTTTGATGACTTCCTGTTTCTCCAGCATCTCTAGGTCTTCTTGTTTGTTTTGTCAACTCACTGAAAGTTTCTTATTTTATTTATCAGCTGACCAGTTCCTTTGTCAGAGCTAGCCTTACTTGTTTTCGTTCTTCATAATTCATTCAGCCAAGAAATACCAACCTTTTAATAACTTATAATGTAAATCTAAATTACTAATACTAAAAAGGGGAGATCGGATAGGATAATACAAAAGGAAATATTCCAATCTACCTGTTCCACTTATGACCACGTGCCTACACTCCGCAGATGGGTGCGATAGGGGGTGGTGGGGGTGGGAAGCCTTCGTAAATCGGAGCCATGCGCTCTGATCTGCAAAGAGGTCCTGCCTCATAGGCAGCTGCCCCGGGTTGGGTGGGTGGGTGCCCGAGTAGGTTCGTGCCAGCTGCACAGGGTTCGATCGAGCCCTGTACAGCCGGCACGAAGCGGGGCTAGCGGCCTGACAGGGCTGCCCGCCGCTGGGTGCTCACACCCAATGGCAGGCAGCCTTGCGAGACGTGTCCCTGCCCCTGGCCGGCCTTTCCCGGCTAAGTAACTTCGGGACACTTTAGCCATTCGCACACAGGCGCGCAGGAACGAAGTTACTTCGCCCACATGCACTCCATCCGTTCTGGATGTAGTGCGAAAAGGCCTCGAGTTTGTCCCATAAGAACATAAGAACATAAGAGAAGCCTTGCTGGATCAGGCCACAGCCCATCTAGTCCAGCATCCTGTCGCACACAGTGGCCCACCAAATGCTCATGGGCATCTCAAGCAGAGACAAGGACAAACCTTCTCCTGCTCTCGAGTCCCAGCAGATGGCCCTAGAAGCACCCCATTTCCTCCCCCCCCCCAGCCTGAAAGATGCATCTAGGCATTTGTTCTAGTAGCCATTGATACATCTGTCATCCATAAATTTGTCTTTTAAGTACTCGCAGCAGAAGATTAAATCATTCAAACAGATATCTTCAAACAGTATTTTCTGAAGGACGGTTATAATTTTTAAATATTTGTATAAGCTAACAAAGAAAATTTCCATACTTAACTGGGCTGGATTGCTCCAGTTGCCAGCTGGGGAGGTCCACCTGTCCTGGAACAAGGTTGTCACACTTGGACAGTCTATTACTGGACAACCTCCATAATACCCGGTGCCATTCCAATGGCTCCAATGGCCAGGAATGAAAGTTCTTGGCCTCAGAGGACCAGGGGAGGCCATTGTGGCAGCTCAAATGGGTATGCTGTTGAAAATGGGTCCCTGTGCTAAACTGGAACCAGGAACGTTTTTGCACTTCCCTTTCCATCCACTGGATGGGAAAGTACCACAATTACCCAGTGTTGTTTAGTTCTTGCACTTGGAACGCTAGTCAACTTTGACCATTCCCTCCCCACCCCCTGCATAATTGAATACTTACCTGATTCAGTCCCAGGGCTGGTCCTCGTCTGCAGCACCCTGCACAACTGCACATGCATCAGTACCATTGCCACGCATGTACAGTTACATCTATGGTTGTTTGAGGTGCCAGAACGCTTGAGCGGCACCTCAGACAACCCCAGAGCACCAGAAGAGGTGTGGATGGTTGCGCTGCTGGATGCTCCAGATAAGTTCCCGGAAAACATTGGTTAAGGTGAGGAGCACAATTTCATGCTCCATACCTAATCAACAATTGGTGGACTAATTGCTCACTAGTTCACCTTCTCCTATACCGACCTGCCCGTGCCTTAAGATCTGGTGGAGAGGCCCTCCTGGTTGTCCCACCACCCTCAGCAGTGAGGCGGGTGGGCACCTGGGAGGGGGCCTTCTAAGTAATGGCTGTGGAATGGTCTCCCCCTCAAGGTGTGTCAGGCTCCTTCTCTGTACATGTTCAGGAAGGCAGTAAAGACGCACCTCTTTGACCTGGCCTTCAGCTAAATGTGGTTACATCCCCCCCCCCCGAAAACACTTTCAAGTAGTACTGTTTTTAATATATATCTGGTTTGTTTTAACTCTGGATTTTAAATGTTGTTGTAGATATTATTGTTTTAATATATTTGTCTGCTTTAATGTGCGGAATTTTAAAGCACTGTTACCCACCCTGAGACCTCCGGGTATACGGTGGGATAGAAATACAAACAATTAATAATTAATAAACTTCTGGTGAGGGTGGGCATGCTTGGAGGCTGCAGCAGCCTCTTTGACGTGCAGATGTTCTTCACCAAATGTTCACTAATCATGAACTACTGGCCGTAGTGCAAATAGGCCCAAGGAGGCATGCGCCCTTCTATGTGCCTCTCTGTGTCTTTCTAGCAGCCCTCGACCACTGGTAGACTATTTAAAAAAAGATCTACTGATATCCTTGCCTAGACTGGGCTACACTCTATCCAACTTGGATGAAGCATTCTAGCAAAAGGCATGACTTCTCCATAAGCTTCTCCACTGTGCAGAAAGAAAGCTTCTGAACCCTTCCCTGGACTGGTTTAAGGGTAAGTGCCGAAAGGTCCAAAGATGTTGAAACAGAACAAATACTTTAGAAAAAATTAACTGGACTGGATTAAAGCCATATATTTTCTGCTAAACATCATTAAAAATGCCTCAAGCCATATATTTTGTATGCATGCTCTTTCCCTTAAGTCACGTGCCTGTTCAGTTAGACTATTCTGCTCTCCCCTCTTTAATACGCTCTACACCATAAAGTCTTTTTAAAAATAAATAGCACCACCATCAACAGTCCAGGTAGCTCAGCAGACAGAAGTGTCTATCTAAAATACTGTAATCCCTTCCAATCACACATGTATTTACTCAGAAGTAAACTCTAGTGACTAAGGCTTTAATACACAAATGAAAATTCTTGTTTAATTCAGTAACACTTAAATGTAAGTTTACATCTGGCAGTAAACCTGAGAAGGAAGGTGTGGGCCTCTCAGGGTATGTGTTTCATTACATTGTTGGAACCTGTCTAGAGAATATATACCGTACTCTGGAGAAAGTAATCCCCCCTTAGGCCTTGCTTTGGCTTACTTTTTTGATCCGGTCTGCGTTCCCTGAGCAGCGCATGAGTAATTTCCGATGGAACTTCCAAAACGTACAGCCACGGCCGTATCGCAATCATCCACTGTCACAACAGCCACCTTCTCTCCTGAAGGTCCATGAGGGATTCCTAGTCGTCCTATATTGGGCTTCCAAAACAAGAAAAACTGACAATAAACCTTTCACAACAAATCCATGCATATTTTGGGAGGAACAATATAAAGTTGATTTAAAAAAAAAAAAGGATTTCCCCAAATATACCTTGGAACAATTAAAAGCTCTGTTTATTAGTAGGTAAGATATTTTTGTCCCCCTGAAATCCTGATGCATGAAAACCAATGTGAAACCAGCTTAAAATTTTGAAATGGAATTTTTAAAAAAGAAAAGAAGGAAATCAGAGCAGTTTTATATTCTGTGTTTGAAATTGTGTTTGGGAAAACAGAGAGGAGGGATTTCCAATCTGATGGAAGCAAGAAGCAATGCAAATAAAAAACACAAGTAAGTCCAGTTCAACATGAGAGACGTCCACTGAATTACTCACCCTACTATACACCATCAATTTACACTGTTGCTATTTTCATGCATTCATTATGGTTGTCGAATTATGGCCTCCCTTGATTTACACATACCTCCTCATTGATTTGCCGCCAAACTCCAAGGTCAGAAAACAACCCTGCACTCCTTATAGTGCCTCCAAACAAAACGGACCCAAGGCATGCTGCCAGCAAATCAGAGGATTCTGAGGTGGCTTAACCGAAACGTTTTCCAAGTTCCACCCACAGTGTTTTTGAGTATCATCACAACTGCACTCTATCAGTCTGGTGTGGGAGTGATGGCTCTTGCAGGTCCTTGGCACTGGGAGTTCTTGCCTGGCATATACTGTATTCCTTTGAATGCAGGTTCCTTTCCTCCATTGTCTTGCGTTGAGAGGCTGATTCCCTTACCAAGGATATGTGACGCCACCCTCACCTTCATTTCAGAGTGAGGAGATGCTATTTTCTGTAGCGCCTTTGGGCAGGGTGGGAAGAAACTGCCCTGAGACGGAGGTGCCCCTATGAGTGATCACCCCAGAAAACCTGTGGGTTCACCCTGAAGGTGTCTGCTGCTGCCGAAAGTTGAGACGGTGTAGCAGCAGGTGTCTTCTTCAACCCACATTGACTATTTGCCCAATATTTAGTCAAAGGCCAGTGTATATCAGCCATTTTAGCCGTGGTCCCCTAAGACAGAGTTCTGCATTGAAGTCAATGGCTTGATTTACAGGGCTTCAACTTATATGGTGCTCTTCCAGAACAGAACCCCAACACAAATCAAGAGACTAAGAAGTCAACTAAACTGCTGGTTACAAGAAGTATTGCAGCAATGTATTATTATATAAGGAAGAGGTACTCAAGAGCAGGCCATCTGCAATTTTGTGTGGTTCTGGAGTGCTGCATTAATATGCCCCTGCCCCCAACCATCTCCTAGGCTTCACCACTAACCCTAGGAGTTGACTGACTGCTAGATGCGTTTGAGACCCCCTCGTGTGAAAAGGCCTCTGGTTCCTCAGGACAAAACCCCAATGAGTCTCAAGGACATAACAACATACTTCCAGATCATTAGAACGCTTGGTGATGAAACTGGACAACAATGGAAAGCTAAGTGTTCTGAATTTGTTGCAAGACATTTCATACATATCATGAAAGTGAAAATGCCAGAGAAACAATGTAGACAAAATGGAATTCCTTTCATTATTTAGAATATAATAGAGTCTCAGGGTTTCGAACAGTACAATATATTCATGTCTAGTCAGTGTTTTCACTAAGACTTGCTTTGTCTGAGTGTGTTATCTTTTCACCACATAAAAATACTGTTATATTTTGCTGCTGGTGAGAGCACTGCCATTATTGTGATGATCTAACTAATAGCTTGAAAAAAAATTGTTCTTCTCCCTCATAATAAAATGCAAACAAAATAACTGGCACTCTTAATATTTAATGTGGCTAAACTGGTGATTTCCAATCCTGACAATTAGAAGCTTTAGAAACTCATGATATTCAGCTGTAAGGCACTCAACAAAAGGATACCTCATAACAGAGTACTGAAAATTTATTACTGAATAATATTTGGAAAGCCATGCTTTCCACAGGCCATATTTTCCATTTCCTGTATTTTGGGAGTTTATACAACATAGCTCGGCAACAATTTAAAATCACTCCAAGGACTCATTTTCACAAACATAAAATGAGAAGATAAACCTGTACTAGGAAGTAATGCTTCCCTTTAACTTGAGGGCAAGGGGCTCAAATTGCTCAAAGTTCTTTCACACAGGAAAAAATACCCCACAGAAACTGCATGCCAAGAAGCTAACAATTCTACTTGAATCCTGTCTGAGGTGCCTGGGCACCCATGCAGCCAGGTGCTCACGGGCCTCAACTCTCAGATACTCTTGCTACAGGCTGTCAGGCTTCCCCAACCTCTGACTAAAGCACCCTTACTATAAATTACCCACTTTAAATTACTCCGAGGTTGCTTTGGCCAGGAGAATTTGTCTCCTTCCACTGGGTGGATACATGGGGTGGGGTGGGTATGGGGAGGGAAGGCTAATCAATTAGCAAAATCTTGGTCAAACATGATACCCAGAGGACCAAAAGTGCACAACTTCTAGTACTACTTCCAGTGCTTTGAATGAAGCCTAGGCAGGATCCTAACTGCTGGGAGTGGGACTTCTGATGTGGGCTCAGACTGATAAAGAAAAGCTTTATTTATCTGAGATTTAGGCTGTTTCCACACTTAGGCCATGTCCCCATGCATGTTTGGTACAGTTCCACGTGTGGGATCGGTAAGCTTTGTCCCCATGGGTTTTGGATTTGGTCCTCAAAAAGTGTACCAAACCCCCTCAAACTGTGCCAAAAGGGTGCTAAATTTGGTACCTGAAAAAAAAGTCTCGGCATGGTTTGGGGGACAGCACACATTGCTCAGTGAGCCGGGAATGCACATGGGGATGGTGCTGACTGCACGATCTTGGCAGACAGGAAAGAGAGGCATTTCCGCACTGCATCGCGTTCGAAATGGAACGCGTTCAGGCGGAAAGCTTAAGACAGCTCCGGGCGCTTTCCCCTTTCACACACAGACGCGCCAGAACGCGTTTACACGCGTTCCGGAGCGTCTGGGTGCGAAGGCTCAAAGCGCCGGGAGCTGCCTTAGCCGGCAAACGCCGGCAAGGGGCGCGCAGACAGCCGCGGAGGCAGATCGACAATCAGCTGTTTGACAAACAGCTGATTGTCAAAGCCGCGCGGCGTCAGAGGCGCGCCCGCAGCCATTCGGGAGACAGAAGCAGGCGCGAACGCTTCTCCTCCCGAACGGCTGCGGGCGGCTCGTCCGCGTTGGAACGCGTGTAGAGCACTTTAAAGTGCTCTACATTTCGAACGCGGAAAAGACAGCTGCGGACACGTCGGAACGCAAGCCGCGCGCGGGCAATGCGGATGACGTGTCCACAGCTGTCTTTTCCGCGTTCCGTTCAGCCCCGTGCGAAAACGTCTGAGGTTTGAGTTTTAAAGCCAAGCCTCTGTCCTGTCAGCCGAGATCATGAACAGGGGTTGGAGAGGCTGGAGATTTCTCTCTTTTCCAGAGGGACAATAAGGTTGCCTCCCTGGAAAATAGAGAAATCTCAAGCCTCTCCAACCTTTGTTCACGATCTGCTGAGAGAAAGAAAGAGGCTAGCCTTTAGTCCTGAAGTAAAGGATCTTGCCTGGGAAAAGGAGCAAAATCATGATCCCGACACAGTTTGCTTGGGGATGGCTGAATCCACTGAATCCGCCCTGAGCCCCCCCCCCCAGCCTGCATTAGGGCGAATGGCATGGGGACACCTGAGATTCGATCTTGGTCCCACATCTGGCTCACGTGAGCCCAAACAGTGCCAAATGACTTGCATGGGGACACGGCCTTCCTAGTGGTATACAGTGGTCCATGCGGCATCATAATAAATAATCTGTCCCAAGCATTGGGATAACCTGTTCCATGCCAGCCCTGTGCCATTCGGAAAAGCCCAAATGGAGAGTGGAAAGCCCACAAATAAAAGGGATAGAAGTGAAAAGGTATGAGCAGTAAGGCCTAAAGATGGAAGATGGTTTAAAGTGAATGTATGACCATGCATTCTAATACTTCAACTAGTATCAAGTGTTTCCTATGTTGCTTGGATTATCCATAATTCAAGAAAACAAAGTAACAGAATAAAATCCCTAAAGAGCATTCTATAAACACCTGTAGAATTAATTTGTTAGTAAAGGAGGCAGATGAATTTGCCAAAGCAACACCCTCACCAAAATGGAAGATCAGAGACGTTTTCGCACGGGGCTGAACGGGACACGTGGGAGACAGCTGCGGACACGGCATCCGCATTGCCCGAGCGCGGCTTGCGCTCCGACGTGTCCGCAGCTGTCTTTCTCGCGTTCGAAATGTAGAGCACTTTAAAGTGCTCTACATGCGTTCGAACGCGGACGAGCCGCCCGCAGGCATTCGGGAGGAGAAGCATTCGCGCCTGCTTCTGTCTCCCGAACAGCTGCGGGCTCGCCTCCGACGCCGGCGCGGCTTCGACAATCAGCTGTTTGACAATCAGCTGATTGTCGATCTGCCTCCGCGGCTGTCTCCGCGCCCCTGGCCGGCCTTTGCCGGCTAAGACAGCTCCCGGCGCTTTGAGCATTCGCACACAGACGCTCCGGAACGCGTTTACACGCGTTCTGGCGCGTCTGTGTGTGAAAGGGGAAAGCGCCGGGAGCTGTCTTAAGCTTCCCGTCCTACTCCCGTTCCAAATGGGCCCTGCGAAAACGTCTCTGATCAGGGCATGTATAATTAAATACAGTCTTTTTAAAAACAGAAAGCTGAGCAGTAAACACATATATAGTTTTCACAAGTGAAACACATTGATTTTTTTCTGAAAATGCAATTTAGCAAAAAACAGCTGAATGACACGGTCACTGGCAAGGTGAAATGATTAAACTGTATAATTTCATACTTGTCCCTATTTCAAAAGGCCTGGTTCTGGCGATTTTTACATTCTTTTGCAAAAATGTGTTCCCTCGCTTAGGTGTCCCCATTAAATTCCATGCTTACTTTAAAGCTAATTTTTCATTACCTGAAATTACAGAGTGACCTAGCATTCAAGAGCTAATGTTCCCTGTTTTACATTTGATTTTATCAGCATGACTACCAATTTAGGTAATGGGAGCAATTTAACAAAGTCCTTGCTGGTACTGCTGAAAATGTATTTCTTGCTATTTTGCAAATGCTGTTCATAGGAAAATAGGTCATGATGGAGGCTTCAAAGCCCAGATATGGGGCATTTTTGCCCTTCTCTTACCGTCCCATGGATGGGAAAGGATTGGTACCAAATAGGGGTGTGCACGAATGCAATTTTCCAGACTCGATTCTAACAGAATACCCAAAAATTAAATTAAATTCTAATGTTTCAAGTTTGAATTTAACCAAATTCAATTTGACTTAAGCAAATTCAAATTTATTCTTTTGAATTTTTGATTCGAATCTGCACTTACAAATGTCAACAACGTTTGTAGATGCCCGTATGTGTCTTCCCCAGGTCCGTACACATCTGTACACATCCATACATGTTCATATGCATCCCGTAGTTATCCTGTATGCAACCCGTTTTCATCCCGTACGGATCCATACAAATCCGTACAGATGCGGGAAAGGCACACATCTTCAAGTATGCATCATGTACGAACCTATACACATACAAATGTCTGAGTAATTCGAATGAATAGATCCTAGATTCAAAATTTGAATTGAATCTTTAAATCTGAATTTAAGGACTTTCAATTCGAATTCGAATTTGACATGAATCCAAATATTCGTGCACATTGCTTCTATCAACTAATGTTGACTAGCGCTCACACTTGTGATCAATGTTAGCTTACTTCCCTCCCCCCCCCAATTGAACACTTACCCTGTTTTTGATTGCTGGCCGGTCCTCTTCTTGGCACCACCATCTGTGTGAGGTGCCCTCCATGACTGCACTTACGTCAACATCATCGCTATGACAACCCTGAAGCTTTGTGCAGTCAGAAGACCAGTGGAGCTGCCAGGTTGCTTGCGCGGCAGCTCCTATGACCTCCCTATCCAGCAGAGGTGCGAATGGTTGCCGGCTGGATGCTTGCAGGTAAGTTGGGGGTTCCTGCTCCACACCGAGTCAGCAATTAGTCAACTTCTGGGGCAGAGAGAGCGAGCATTTCTAGCATGGAAATGCCTCCTGCAAGTGCAGATGCGCCTGCCCAGATGTTGCCTAATTGTTGACTATGGGCCGAAGTGTGAATTGGCCCATGGTCACTTAAAATTAAAAAAGAGGTATGTAGCATTCACAAGAGACTTAATTGCTAATAGTGGCTATGAGAAAGTTTTATATTTATTACATTTTGTAGATTTAGGGCAGCATCTGAGAGCATCTGCTAAGATCCGTCCTGCCCTCCCTCTTAAGGTTCCTCCAGATATTGGTTACTTATTCTATGTTTGGATATTCCAGAATAAAGAGGGGATATTTTGGGAAATCCCTGCTTTATTCTGGAATATCCAAACTTAGGGGAATAAGTAACTGACTTCTGGATGCAGCCTTAGGGTGCTCCAGACCAGGGGTGTGCAAGAATGTTCTAAACATTCAAAATTCGATCAAATGTGATCGAATGCGGACATTTGAATCTGAATAGAATGTCTACACATTCAAAAGTACAGAATAAAGCAGGGATATTCCAAAATATCCCTTCTTTATTCTGGAATATCCAAACATACATATCTGTTCGAATCTCATACGTTATCTGTACACATTTGCACTGATAGTACAGGATGAAAACAGGATGTATACGGGATAAAACGGGATGGTATGAAATGCGTACAGATACGTATAACACATACAAATGTGGTCAACATTCATATCTTCAGAACGAATAGATTCAAATGTATTCTATTCAAATTGGATTCTGCTGAATTTGGATCCTAACCATTCGAATTGAATTGAATGTTTGGATATTCAATTCAAATTCAAATACAAAACAAAATTCGGGCACATCCCTACTCCAGACAGCAGGTTGGTCCATGGGGAAAACAGATCGCCCCCAGAACTTTTAATATTCTGAAGCCGCATGGAAGCTTCTAAGGTCCATGTGCTCAGTCCTTCGCACTCTGATAGGCACATTGCTTCCTGGGTGACTGCCTTCATTTGAAGCTTCGGAGTGGATTCAGATTGTTTTTGGATCAGATTTGGATGGATTCGTAGCAGATTCAGAGGTACAACTGGTTGCGGCAGGGATTTGAGGACAATTCAAAGTGAATTAGAAGCCTAGCACATACAGTATGAAGTGGTTCCATTCGCACAAGTGTGAAATTCTATCCCATTTGCTTCAGAGCAAAGTGAACAGGGAGAAGAATTGTGCACATTCCTATCATTATTCTAAAAGAAGAACAATCTGCAAATCTGCATGCGCAAATAATACAGCAGGCTCAGAGCAGATGACAGAAGAGGATGCCAAGAAGCAGCAGGGCCTGGCAAACTGGATGGGCAGAGGTCCAATTGAAGCATCAGCTTAGATCCTACAGTGTATGCTTTGGTCCATTACCTGGGAATGAGTCAATCGAACCTGACCAGAATTATTTTGGGGCAGAAAACAATAGGGCTTCATTGGTAATCTCTAATCAGCAGCTGTGGAAAACTACCTTCTATTCAGAGTCTGATGATATGAAATAGTTTTGTAAGGGAACAATCCATAGATAGTTTGACTGCAGGATTTGTCCCATAAATTTAGGAAATCTGTGAACAAATTTCAAGCTCCTCTGATTCTTAACCCTATTCTCGAACTCATAGGTGTAGCCTTGATGTGCATCTGCTTATAATAACTAACATTTTATGGATAGTATTCTTTGGTTTGTTTAAATATATACCACCAAAATATTATTCAAGATACTTATAGGGAGCCAGTTTGGTCTAGTGGTTAGGGAGCTGGAGTCTTATCTGGGAATACTGGGTTTGATTCCACCCTCTTCCATAAAGCCAGCTGGGTGACCTTGGGCTAGTCACAGCATTCTCCTGAGCTCTCACAGCCCCACCTACCTCGCAGAGTGTTCTGTTGTAGGGAGAAAAACAGGTTTGTCAGCTGCTCTGAGTCCCCTTAAATGGGTGAGAAAAGCGGGGTAGAAAAGCAAACTCTTCTTCTTCTTCTTTTTCTTCTTCTACTCCTACTATTCCTACTCCTACTTCATACTTATAAAAGTATGGGGTGTGTCCAGACTTGTTAATACTGCACAGTGGAATCTACAGTCATGTTTGAGGCATCACACGCGACAATCGCTGGATCATAGTGACAACGCATTATACTAACTGCCTCATCCCATGTGTCCATGCGCACTGGTCTCAGCTCTTGCAGCTTCTGATGAGGAAGCTATGGGAGGCTGGTCTAGTTCGGACACCTGAGACGTTTTCGCACGGGGGAAAACGGAACGCGAAAAAGCCAGCTGTGGACACGTCATCCGCATTGGCCGCGCGCGCCTTGCGTCCCGACGTGTCCGCAGCTGGCTTTTCCGCGTTCGAAATGTAGAGCACTTCGAAGTGCTCTACACGCGTTCCAACGCGGACGAGCCGCCCGCAGGCGTTCGGGAGAAGAAGCGTTCGCGCCGCTTCTGTCTCCCGATCGCCTGCCGGCTCGCCTCCGACGCCGCGCGGCTTTGACAATCAGCTGTTTTTCAAACAGCTGATTGTCGATCTGCCTCCGCGGCCGCCGGCGCGCCCCTGGCCGGCGTTTGCCGGCTAAGCCAGCTTCGGGCGCTTTGACCATTCGCACCCAGACGCTCCGGAACGCGTTTACACGCGTTCCGGAGCGTCTGTGTGTGAACGGGGAAAGCGCCCGAAGCTGGCTTAAGCTTTCCGCCTGAACGCGTTCGGTTTCGAACGCGATTCAGTGCGGAAATGTCTCTGGTCGCTGCTTCACAGCAGGTAAGCTGCAATTTTCCCCTTCACTGTGGATTTATTCCACCAGTCTGGAAGGGGCCATGGAAGGCCGTAGATAAAGGTTTGATATTATGAACACGATAGAAAGAAGCAGGCCAGTCATAACTTCTTGCTACGTGTTTGTCCCATGGCATGTGCTGTTTTTTAATTTACCTCTTTTAACTGTGGATTTATTCCCCTAGTCTTGTTCTCTTTGAACCTTGCTATTCATGGTTCATATGTGAATTGCAGCCATGACTGAGAACATGCCAGTAGAACCTAAAGCAGTGATGGCGAACCTTTTGAGCTCGGTGTGTCAAAATTCGCAAGAAAACCTAGTTTAACTCGGGTGCTGCGTCACATCTAGAAATACCCATAATTTTGTGAATTTTGTAGCTCTAGTAATATTTTATTAAAAGCAAAAACAAATAATTCTTTACATTAGTGACTTTTGTTGCTGAATTTCGTTTGCTAATATTCAATCGAAAGTTGGTATTTCGTACACTTCAAGAACAAGCAAGCACTACATGCCCAGGTGCCAGGGTGACCAGATGTGTCACCCAAAAGGGCTTTGTGTGTCACCTGTGACACACGTGTCATAGGTTGGCCATCACCGACCTAAAGGGAGGACAGATTGGTTCAAAATTGTGTTTCCCATTTGCTGAAACTACTATGAGAACCTAACTTTCAGTAAGAATGAAACCAGTTACGTCCTGCCTCCTAGTGGTCAATTAATGATAAAATCATACTGTAATAATACCAGACTCTTGGTAATTGAGAGCTAAAATAATAAGGAAGGCAAAAAATATAATGATAGTCATATAGAAGACTGAGATCCAAGGCCACTATGGCTCAACAGCTGAATGTGCAGTTAACATAATCAATATGTGCAAAGGACTGCCCAATAAAGGACGAAACAATAAACGTAGCTTAATGTTACTGTGGACACCTTATGAGTTTCCAATAAGAATGAAACTGGACACACCCCTGCCTTCTGATGGTCAATTAAACACCCAACTTCAGTTCCTAGGTATAGCAAGGAAAACGGGTCAAATTGTAAACCAAGGTTTTGGCTTTATTTAAAACACATAAGTATGACCCCAATAACAGAGAAGCTAATCTCATGTTGAGAATATTTTACAAATGTGCCTGTTTAAAATCCAGGGGATAGATCCGCTGTTTACACTGTTTTATCCTTTAATCCCCAGGTCTCGTCTATATCTTGTTTACCACAATGCCATCTGTATCATTCACAGATACCTAAGTGGATATTTGATTGGATCAAGACGTTTAAATAAACCAAGTATAT
Source organism: Aspidoscelis tigris stejnegeri (assembly GCA_023333525.1). NCBI lineage: Eukaryota > Metazoa > Chordata > Lepidosauria > Squamata > Teiidae > Aspidoscelis > Aspidoscelis tigris. The sequence goes on along the minus strand of JALMGA010000005.1, from coordinate 75,117,802 downwards.
CAGCCAGGCAGAAATCCATTGAACTGGCATGACTTCTGCTTTCCATCTAGAACTGGAAACAGGAAAAGCAGCATTTTCCCCCTTTTCAAGAAGTTTTTTTTTTCCTATGCATATATTCACAATAAAGATTGTTCCTTGTGACAGTTCCACAAATCATGGAAAGACTCACAAAATCAGCTTTTCAATCCTTGCAGTGTACTGTATAAGATGCACAACATGACTAGAGAATTCTGTTGAATCTATTGTGCTGCTACAATAGTCAGTAAACCACTGGGATCAGTGGGTTAGTTGTACTATAGTAGATACATTTCTAGACTATAAATTGGGGAGCTCAGGGTTCTGGGCTCTGGAAACTCAAGGCCTTTTCGCATGAGGGCTGAAGTAATGGATGCAGAATGCCCTGGGATGGAGCATTCGCTCCACTGGGCTGGCAGTTCCGTTCTGTCCCATCCCAGGGTGGCCACATGCGTTCCAGGTGGATTTAACGTGGATAAAATGCAGAATGGGAAAACTAGCGTCTGCATGCTATCATCCTCAACTGCTTTTGAGTTGCATTTTAAAATTCTGTTGTTCCATTGGTATATACACTGATTAAATAGATAATACTTCATTTTGACTTTACTCTATCTTTATTTGTCTGGTCTAGGACACAGATGAGTCCAAATTGCAGCAAATTAAGGCTACTGAATAATCTGGGTCCTCCTTAATCTCTGCAGGATTAAACCTCTGCTTAACAGATGCAGTTTTATATTAAAGAAGCAAAAACAAAATCTTGAAAGGTACATAAATATCTCAGTACCAAAATGAAATTTAAAATATAGCTGTAAGTTTATTTTAAGAACTTATTTTATTTATCCACTGATTATAGTCAAGCGGTGCTAAAAGGCTCATAAATTCTATTATTCTCAGGATGTGATCACACAGGGATTATTTTGGGTGCCCATTTTCAGTCTGCAGACATTTTTTTTTAAACTAGTGCCAGACATGTTTTAAAAATTAGCAGCTAAAGTGCTATGTTCAAAAGTTTTGTGTAATCACACCCTCATCTATTCCTCTGTGTTTGCTTTCTGTGTTTACCACTGACTGGTCAACAGTAGCCCAAGATTCCATGCCCCTGACCAGTCAGTGAGAAATAGCTGGCATTTGCAGGCTGCTAGAGGAACTCCCAACAATTCTGCCTCAAACAGTAAGAATTATTATTATTATTATTATTCCCATCTGAGGAAGGGGAGGATAATTAGAGGCTTAGAATGTGGTAAGAGATATTTTAAAGTTTTCTGTCTGTCCCTTGAGTCTCAAAGGGTGTTTCCGTACTAGCTGCGGAAACCAGCTTAACCCCCCCTTAAATAAGATTTAAAACACTTACCTTAAACGGCTTCCTCACTGCAGACCTGATTGGAGACTCTTTGCGGACGCCGCTTCCGCATTTCAGCATGCAAGCCCGGTTTTTAAAACCGGTTTTGCCGCCGAAATCTGGATTAAATGTAAGACCTGAAAAATCAGGTCTTACATCCATCTCTTCGCCTGGATGTGTGCAGAAGCAGGACACTTCCACACCCGGCCAGGCGAAGGGACAGATGTCCCTCCAGCCCCCATGTTGGGAAGGGCGGAAGCAGGACTGCCTGCTTCCGAAGCCCCTCCCCTGCACACCGGGCACCGCTGGAAACACATGGTGACTGGGAGCTCCAGAGGTGGTGTTGGTGGCACGGGAGCCGGCTGCCTTTGGCCCTGGGTGCTGCTGCTTACACGGGGATCTGGCCTCCCTGCACGAGTGTGGATGCGCAGGGCCTCCAAGGATCCGTCTCTATTTGAAACAGATCCTCAGGAGGTCGGATCGCCGGGAAATGGATTTTGTTAAATCCGTTTCCGGGCGGCAAATGCAGATGCACCCAAATTCACCCCAGGTCTGCATCTTTTAGCATGTCTGATTGCAGCCTTAGTGAGGGGGAGTTCCCTTTATAAGCTTAATTCAGTTTCCCCAAATCGAAATAATAGAACCGGATGCAAACGCGAATTTGCCTGATCCCATTACTTTCAACTTAATCGCGTTCGATCCGGATTCTGATGATCGTAAGTGGCGTATGTGACTCAAGGGGGGGACTCAAGGGGCTGCTTTTTAAAAGCCGCTTTTCAGGGCAGCCCTGCCCTCTTCCTCCTGGCATGAACACACCACCCATAAGGCACCCCTTCAGGGAGCCTAGCTGGGTGGCTGGGTGCCTGATGCTTGCCTGGATGGAGGAAAAACAGCATCGGGAAGCCAGCGATCCTTTCGCCTCCTCTCCCCACTGCCCAGGGCACATATCAGCAGCAGCAACTCAAGGCCCCTTCGCCCATCCACATCCACATCCTTAATAACAGAACCTGCAGCTGCTTTCCTTTCCTTTCCCTTTTTTAAAGGTCAGAACATTCAAAATTGCGGAGAATTGCAACACTGTTATCAGGTGTGAAGTGGTTGAATTGCTACAGTGTAGCGGCTGCTTTAAGGGGTGGATTTTTACAGTAAAATCACTATCTTTGGAAGCAAGCTATTGGGGGAGGGAAACCCTAAACACGCATTCTCATCCCTTAACACTGTACCGTTCCCACAGTAAAAAATGTAAAAAGTATCAAGTGCACAAACTGGAGTGAGACCTGTTGAAATGAGGATTAACATTTACAACGCTTTGGGGCGATTTAACATGCAGAAAGCGTGTTAAGCCAACCTGATGTGGGAACTGCGAGGATTGAAACTGTTTTGAAACTGAAATAAGCTTATAATGGGAACACGGTCTGAGAAAAGCAAGCAGGCAGGCTATCTTCATGACTGCAATAGTAACCAACCTGTTTTGTTGCCCACATAAAAAAAAAAAGATTACACCAAAAATTACACAAAAACAAATATCTGAAAAACACAGGATAATACCTTTGAAAATTGAATGAAACAAACATCACATTTGACATGATAGGTTATGAAAGATTTTGCTCATTCTCTTTACACTAATTCTGTACACAGGCCCAGGCACTTAGCTGCAAGCACATCTAGAGGGGAGGAAAAGTCAACAAGTTGGGTTGAAATTCTGCATGCAGTTTTGCCTCTCAAAATGCTTGTGGACTTCAGTGAGACTGAGCAGCTGGAATACTAGTTCAGATAAGATACCAGAAAGTTCAAGCTCATGTGAGTTTCTAGAATTTAGAATAAACAAGGAACAGAGGATTTAAATCTTTGCTCTCATGGCGGAAAGCATTCAAAAATGGAGGAGGTGGGTAGATGTGGGAGCAAAGGTTTTCTAAAAGCTTGGACATTTAACTGCAAGCCAAGGTTTGTTAATATGTCTAAACTAGGATTTTTTTTTTAAAAAAAAACAGTCCTGCATCAGATTGAAAACTGACAAAGGTTTACATTTTCAAAAGCTATGCCAGTTTGAGGGAGGGTTTTTCATCAGTTGCAAATCATTCACTCACTGTTTTGAGTGGTTAAAGGTTAAAGAAAACCTGTTTCCTACTGACTTTCTAAAAGCTGGGTGAATATTTTCTTTTCATACACCAGGATTAAAAAGGATCATGTTCACAGCAGTCCAGATTTTTTTTCTTCTTGTTGTAATTAGAGAAAAACAGAGCTGCTATTAGAAGAGCCTACAGAAGAGATGCTGGAAGCCAAGGGTGCATTTTCAGTTCAAACATGTTCATTCTCATTAGGCATTTTGCCAAACTGAGAAACCCTTTCATTAACCTACTAGTCTGAGTCCAACCGCCTAATATAAGAAAGCGGGGTAGTAGCCAGATTCTCAGGCTACACTTCACTGGCCAAAAGGCTTATTAACTTTGTGTGTGCTTTGCTATGTGGACTGGGCACGTTCACAAGGAAGCACAGCTAACAGAGCCAAACCTGGGGGGAAATTAAACCATGTGGAAAAAATAAATAAAGCCACAGGAACTGGAAAAGGTGTGACATTTGTAACGTAAGGAAAAGAATCTGGTAAATACACAACAAGCTTTCGTGCACCGCAGGCCTATGAAACATGCAGCCAAATAAGCAGTTGGACTTGTTCCCTTTATCAGCTTCAGAAGAGGGGGCAACACAGCAGATCAACCAGAGAATTAAGAAAATTAAAGCAAGCAGCAAGCAGCAAATGATCTTGGACATTTGTATGTGTCCTTTGCATCCTATCTGTATGCACCTTGTGCATATCTGTCCGTGTCCGTATGGATATGTACCGGATGAAAACTGGATGCATACAGGATGTGTACTGATGCATACGAGATTTGTATCATTAGATGTGTGTCAAACATTTGAACAAATAGATACGAAAGTATTTGTATCGGTTTGAATGTCCACACATTTGTTTTTCTTTACTTGTACAAATTCAGACTTTTGAATATTTGATTAGTTACAAATCAAATGTCGAAAATTGCATTTGTGCACACCCCTACTTACCACCCCTTAATCTGGATCAGCAGCTCTGAATTAGCTCAGCCCATTGATCTGGATCACGGGGAGGCATGGGCTGGCTCAGCACCATCCAAGAGCTAGGAACAAAACTCCATAGTCTTGGGCCTGTGCTGGTGGGTGCTGTTTGGCAGGGTGCGGTGAAAAGCACTGCTTGGTAGTCCCAAAACATGGAGGTGTGCCTTCTGCAAGCCTCCTGTGCTCTGGATCAGGGCTGCTGGACCTTCTGGTAGTACTGAAATGGTACTACCAGAAATCTAGAGTAAGGGTCTCCTTAATCTGGATCAAGACCCATCTAGTGCAGAAAGAGCTAGATCAGTGGGGGAACAGGACATTCTTGATCCACCTTAATGTGTGGATACAGAGGCCCAGAATGTGTTCCGTGTGGACCTTTAATACAGACTAAGGGCCTTTCCGCACAGGCTCTAAAAACAGATTTAGAGCTTGTTTGGGGAAGGATTAGGATGTGGCTTCCACAGTGGAGGCCACATTGGAGTCCCTTTGAGGACGTTACCTCCACATTTTGGTGTGCAAGACTGGTTTCTTAAACTGGTTTTGCCGCCGAAATCCTACCCAGATGTAAGACTTGAAAAATTAGGTCTTACATCTGGCTTTCCCCCTGGAATCGTTTCGGAAGCAAACGCTTCCACAACGGCAGGGGGGAAAGCTGCATTGCCGGTGCATGCCCAGCTGTCAAAGAGGAGAGTGCATGCTCTCCCTGTTTGACAGCTGGGCCTGCCCACCCCCCTCCGCCATTGGCTCCTTTGGAGCCAGCATGGCGAGGCCGGCAGCCAGCTTCCCTGGGTTCCCCTTCACCCGTGAGGGTGGCTGGCAAATGGGAGGTTGCAGCGCACGCGCGCCCAATGGATGCCAGGCCTCCTGCTGCCAGAAGCCGCCCGGCAGCGACCAGGTAAATACCAGATCATGTGCGGGCGACCCCGGGTGGGGTGAGGTGGGGTGATCGCCCCTTCTCTTGCTAGAGGGAAGCTGGGGAAGCTGGCTGCCAACCTCCCGATGCCTGGCTCCGATGGAGCCAATCGTGGATGCTGGGAGGGAGGGTTGAGCTGTCAAAGAGGGAGAGCATGCGCTCTCCCTCTTTGACAGGGGAGGCCCTTCCGAGGCCGGATGCACCAGCACCCTCTCCAATCCGTCCCTGCCACCGCTGCCCCGCACATGAATCTGCCCCGTTTTCTGGCGGCATGTGTGGAAAGGCCCTAAGGGTGTTTCTGCACTGGCCCTTAAAACCCCATTAAGCACACAATAAGGACACATACGGCACACATGTGCAAGGTATGTTCCGCACAGCAGGACAGATTAGGGCCCCTTCAAGGACACCCCTTCTGCACAGCCTTGCATGAGATCCATCTCTAATGGGGTCTAGAGGCTGCCAAAACCGGTTTCTGGGAAGACCTGAAAAATTAGGTCTTCAAACTGTTCCTGCTTGCAAAATCCACATCAAAGAAAGATGCTTCCGCACAGGGACAGGAGAGGGAATGCATGTGGGTGGGTCAGAAAGTTGCCATGTTGAGTGAGGCAGCAGGAAGTCGCCATGTTGAGTGTGGCTGAGTGCTCCAATCACGTGGCTCCTTGGGCTGCAGGGAAGCCTGATTCTTCTGGATATCGGTGCTGTGGCGTCCGCACAGCAAACACATGAAGTGTCTTTCGCTATCTGTGCTTCCCATACGAGTGCAGAAGCATCAAACCTCATTTGTATCCATCCCTTTTTCAGAAGGATCTTCCCAGAGACGGATTTCAGAAATCTGGATTTCTTTAATCTGGATTTCAAGTTGTAAGCGCAGAAACACCTTAAGGTCTGTGCAGAAAGGGCCACATTTTAACATGAGGACATTTATTGGTTACTCACCAAAAACAATCATACTGTATTATTTTATTTGCTCCCTGCCCCCATGCTCATTAAAGATAATGGATTTTGTATGTGCTTGCTTTTTGACACTTTCAACTATGAGCCAAAACTTCAGCAGCTCCAGCATTTTCTAAGTTTAAGGGACCCCTCAGAACAGGCACAATTGAAGAGAAACGTTGCAACTATGAATGGTAAACTCCATAAATTTGCATCTGAATGCATATGGTTGGGGGCACATGCACACAAAACCTGAATTTCCACATTATTTCATTCTCTACTTCAAAGACCAAGCTAGGTTGACAAAATAGTCCTGTGTTATTTGATCACTGCTACAGCTCTGTGTTACATCGAAGGTAAGAGTGGCCAAAGCTTTTGTACAAGGTGACTGCAAAGCCTGATTGGTGCAGGCCCAAGGCCCATAAAATTTAAAACCAGTCCTTTCTTTCTCTGCCCAGAAGGAAACTGGCACAAACTGGCCACCTCCTCACAAGGCAAAGAAAAGCGCTTTGCAAGTCACTTTTTGGGAACTCCTGATCCAAGGCAGGCCACACAACTGGTTCCCAGCTGAGTTGGGAGTTAAACCTGGGGCCTTTCTACAGTGAGGTGATTATGATGCCATGAACTAGGGCTGGTAAACTTCTGGTAAAGGTGGACAATTTGCACTTGTCATGGGGAAAGCTTCCTCAAAGCATCCATGGATTATCCTGGGGGCTTGAGGACGGTCCTGGGTTAAGTAGATTGCCGATCGCAGCATTAGCGAGTGGAGTTTTGCTGTCCCTGCCATGTGCACTGTGATCGCAATGGTCCCCCCTTGCCTGACCACCTGGTTGGGCAGGCACGCCTGGGTAAGGGCTTGATTTAGCAAACAAGCACCTGGCAGCTTCCCTGCACTCAGTTGATCAGCTGTCAGTTGGGTATACTGACTGTCAAGCGAAGGAGCAGAGCTCCGGTAAAATAACTGAAACACAGCTGCGGCTTCAATCAATGAGCCGGGTTCCCTTCTGCACCTCCCAAAGCCACACACTGCATAACAGGGGGGCATAATAGGAAGGGAAAGCGGCTCATTGATTGAAGCCACAGCTGTGTTTTAATTATTTTATCAGAGCTGCATGCCTTCGCTTGACAGCCTGTATATATTGACAGCTGATCAGCTGAGTGCAGGGAAGCTGTCAGGCACCGATGCGCTAAATTAAGCCCTTACCCCAGCGTGCCTGCCCAATTGGGCTGTCAGGCAAGGGGAGGCATGCTTGCACCCAGTGGGGAGAAAACCACAGTTTCAGGATGCAGAGATTTACCATGGTTTTCGTGGGGACAAGCGGGTTCGGTCAAGCTGTCCACGATTACCATGGGGACTTCTTAATGCGAACTACGATTCACATTAGGGCTGCCCCAAATCCACCCCGAAGTAATCACAGCCCATGGGATGCACCCTCTGATATCCTTTTGGTGCAAATAAAGACTCATAACGAAGACATTCTTTTCCAGAGGACTTCTTTGTCCTCCAGAAACAGATGTGAAATTCTTCTTAGAGCTTCTCAGTTCCTGAAGCTTACAGTGTGATTAAATGCAGATAAGGCTGCACTTCAAAGTTCTTGAAGTGAATTCCTAGGAAGCCAGTTAAATGACTGAATAAACCGTGTGCCATGCTAAATCTTTGCTCCCATTAAAGGGATTATGAAAAAAATGTCCATCATTTTCAACACACCCTTCCAATGGTTTGCATTAAAAGAGAATTTTAAAGAAACGTACGCTGTAGGTTGGCCTATTCAATGCAAAATCCGCACACCACACTCAGTTCTTATTAGCCTTCATTGCCCACATAGTGATGCCAGGAGGTCAGAATGCTGAAGTAACAGCAGAAACCACACTTGGCAGAATTTCCCTTCTGTTCACCTCTGACCGACACAGCGGCTTTGGCAGGAAATAACCCTGGAACACTGTGCTTACCAGTGTTTGCCCATTCTTTTCAGCCCTCCATTCCTCCCTTAGTTGTCCACTTCCTGCCTGCTGACAACACACAGCACTTTCTATTTTTTATCCTGGGTAAGATTTTGTTCAAACTTGTTTTTCTCCTGTGTGCCTCACTAGTTTAAATTTCTGTTTCCGCCAAGACCCTGCTTTTCCACAAATTGGCTTACTTGTCTTATAGCCTGTCCTCAGCCAACCTGCCATCCCCCATGGCCATAGACTTGAAGGACTTCATTGACTGGAAGGACTGTGAACTTTCATTGAAGCTTTGGCCTTTCTTCTTTTCCCCCTTTGCTTCATCTGGATGTTTTCCCAAACTTTTCTCCCAGCCTCACGCCTACTCTTGCCTATTGCAAGCCTATGCCCCTTTGGAGCTTTCCTATTTTCAGCCTTGGACACTGTTCAGACAATTAGGGCCTATGGCATGTCTTTGTCAGCCTCTTTGCAGCCACTAACATGTGTGAGAAAAGTGGGGTGACTGAAGAAGAAGAAGAGTTGTCTTTTCTACCCTGCTTTTCTCACCTATTTAAGGAGACTCAAAGCGGTTGACTAACTTTCTGTTCTTCTCCCCACAACAGAACACCTTATGAGGTAGGTGGGGCTGTGAGAGCTCAGAAGAGAGCTGTGACTAGCCCAAGGCCATCCATCTGGCTTCATATAGGAGTGTGGAATCAAACCCGGTATTCCCAGATAGGAGTCCAACTCCTTAACCACTAGACCAAACTCTTCCTTCATGAAAGCTGTCTTAAAAACAAAAACATTAATCTGACGGATTTATTCCACTAGCACTTGGGCCAGTGCTTCATTTATCAATATATACCTGGCTGCACACATCACTAAAACATACAAAGGCTCCATCCAGACATTGGTTACATATTCAGCTATATTTGGATATACTGGAAAAAGCTTGGATATTCCAAAATATCCATGCTTCATTCCGGAATATCAAAATCTAATGGAATAAATAACTGATGTCTGGATGCAGTGAAAGACAATACTGGCCCCTGCACTGTTAGCTATCAAGTTATAATGTCAGAAGGCAGTACTCCAGTTTATTGCTCACTAGTGGAATTTTCAGCTGGTGTCTAGAAGGCATTGCACCAACATGAACCCAATACCTTATAGATGGTAAAGTTGAATCAGTTCTTGTTTCCTTTCCTAGGCTGTGATAAATATTTAGCCTACCTCCATGGAGATTTGTACAGTTTTGGTGTACTGAAAGAACCACAATATCATTCTTTATTTCCTATAATACACAGCTGCCTAGGTTCCTCTTCTGGCTGGTGCATGCAGGCACAGCTGAAAGAGCCCAGAACTGGCACACAGAGTTTCCATGCACAATTGGTACATCCAGCATTGTTGGCCGCAACTGTCTAGATGCACCATGTACAAATAATCAGGGAACTTCACATCATTTAAAGCATCCAACTGATCTTTATTATACTGTGCATCAGAGGTGGAAGAGGCAGCATGGAGGATATGAGCTGTTGCCCAAAAGATTGAAAGCTTTTGTGAGACTGATGGGAACTCCTCCACATATAGCTGCCCTCTATACTCAAGGGGTGGATGGAGGCTTTTAGAACCTGACAATTCATTTCAGTCTTAAGGATCAAGGATAGGGCTTGGTCTTGCTCAAAGTGTACAAGGATTGCACAATCCTACATCCACTGGGTAAAACATCCCAACACATTGGAGTGGAAAGTGTTATCAGCACCACTCTAGCCCTTTCCATGTAGAGCTAGAGAAAGTGCTCAATGGATGCTTTTCCCTGCTTTGCTCTCCCCTGTGGACTGACCTTAAAGTATGTCCCCACCTGGTCATATTTTTTGCAATGCAGGAAATGGCCCACCTCTAATGCCACTTCCTGCAAATGTGAAAATGCATCTGTGCTGGAACAACAGTGCCTGGGAATAAAAGTGCCTGTGTGTTGGCATGATTTCTTGCAAAGCAGGGAAGAGTGTGCATAAGGTGTCCTTTGGGCTTTTAAGGCTGGAATAAGAGTCAGAGGGTGTTTCCACATTGGCTGCGGAAACTGGTTTAAACAGACATTTAAGACACATACAAGACACTTTAAAACTATCCTTCCGCATTGGAGCACTTGGAGGCGGCCGCTTCCTCATTTCGGCGTGGGAGATCCGTCTCTAAATCGGGTCTCGCCGCCGAAAACAGGTTCTAAACGAAGACTTCAAAATGAGGTCTTCAATCCGTCCCTTCGCCTTGATTCAGTGGGAAGCAGGACGCTTCCGCACAAAGGGACGAATGTCCCTGCGGCCGCCATCTTGGGGAGGGCGGAAGCAGGACGATTTGCCTCCTTCCGCACTCACCGCATGCCACCACTGGAAACATGCCGTGACTGGCAGCTGCATGCTCCAGACCCGTGGCTCCGGGGGTGACATTGGTGCGCAGGAATCCGTCTGGCTTTTGGAATGGGTGCTGTGGCTTCCATCCGTCCTGCTGGATCTGGCCTTCCCGCGTGTGCGGACGCGCAAGGGCCCTTCAATCTGTCCCTATTTGGGACAGGTCCTCGGGAGGTCCGATCGCTGAGAAATGGCTCTTCTTTGATCTGTTTCTTGACGGCAAATGTGGAAACACCCAGACTCTGCTAGGGTGCAAGTTTTGCCTAAGCAAAGGTCTCCCTAGCCACAACACAATAAACGAGGACAGGTAGGTGAGACCTTGATAGAAGAGGGCCTCTCATTTTTAGCTGACAGTGACAATTTCATCATCGTAAGTCAGGAAATAAAAAGGTTTGCTTATTCTTAATCTCTGTGTTGAATCCATAACAATAGGCCCATATATGCTGTTACTTATAGTGTGATGCTATAGTAATGGTCTGTACCTTACAATCCCAGTAAATATTCAGTCCCTCCAAAGAAAAAGTGAAGGTTTTTGTGTGTGGATGCAGCAGACCTCATACAGAGTCTTTTTGCACACGATTATAGGGTTGATCAGCTAGCATATCATTAACACAGACAAAAAACACTTGAGGCAGTTGAGTGTGAGAGTGAATTAAACATGCAAGCCCCCTGCAGAAACAAAGGCATTGTGTACGATGAGCCAATAAATTCATGTTGGCTATACCATTGAGCTTTGTGGAATGAAGGACCTCCCCGGAAGAGTCTTAGCAGAAGTAATCACCTTGTATAAGAAAGGACAGTTTCCTCACAACATAAGAGCTCGAACTTGGCCCGACTCAAATGTTTATCTCATGTAAGCATCCATGTTTGAAAGCCAAACAGTTATAAATTAACTCTCATTAACAAGGAAGGGTTCTTAAGGTTTCTTCCTAGTAAGGAATCCAGAGGCCTTTCTGTACTACAAGCCGGATGGTTGTAGTACACTGAGGCTGATACATGTGGGAATGGAATGACCATTTTGTATTTCATTTTATGATAAGGTCAGTGGACCAATAATTAAACGTTGATTTGATTATTCCAGATTATCCGTGCTTTATTCCAGATTAGAAAAATTCTGCCACTAGAAGTGAAAGCCAACATGATGGCATCTAACAAGTAACAAGGCCAAACCCAAGATAGTACTCAGCTTCAAAACATGGACCAGCTGAAAAGGAAGAGAATAGTAAGTAATAAGTGACCCCATTCTAAATGTTTTTGCAGCTGTGCTGTAGCCCTAGTAGACTCCTTTCTGCACTTACCTTTAGTCTGGATTAAGGGCAAACAAACTGCCCTCCTGAGCCTCATCAGTCCACTCTCTGGCTGCCGTCACACCTAAGGTTTAATCTAGCTTCAGTTCACTTTCAGAGCGAGAGAACACATCAGCAGAGTGACCAGTGAGTTTATATTCACATTATCTATTCCAAAGGTGAATTTTCTGAGTTATTTAACCCTGAAAGAAAACAGCTTCTCACTTTGCTAACGTATTCTCCCACTCTGAAATTGGACCGAAGCTGGATTTAACCTTAACTGTGACCACAGATTCAGTGCAGATCTGTGAGTCCCAGTCCCTTGTTGCTATAAGTTGCTATACTATGTCTGCATTAGATGGAACTAGTCCTAGTGAGGGAGGCCATGGCTGGGACTACCTATTGACCTACAGTATTTAAACAGGTCTACTGGTGGACCAGCAGGCCCTAGTCAGACCACAGAGGTGCAGGGAATCCATTTTAATGGTGCATCAAAGCACACAAAAGTTTCTAGCTCACTGGATCCCTTGAAGGCCAGCCACAATATGAGCTTTGGGACTGGGTAAGAGGCAAGTCTGGATAAAGCTATTTTCTATCCACCCCTTTTGCTATATCACATCTATCTTGTTTACTATCGGATGCCATTTGTGTCAGTCAAGGGAGCTGTTTCTGATTGGATGCTGTTCATGTCACTCAAGGGAGGTGAGGGTATGTGTTTGCAGTTCTTTTTAAAGCCTGCTTCCCCACCTTCACAAACACCCTTCCTTTATGTGCTTTTCATAAAAATAAATTTGTGTAAAAACGCTACACAGAGGAATCCTACACATAAACTGAGGAGAGGGGGAGGTGCTTCACAAACTCCATGTGTGCTGATTGGCTGAAATGAAATACTGGGCGCCAACCACCACAGCACAGTTCTGCCTCCTTTAGGCTGCCCCCTCACTCACACAAGAGGAAGTAAAAGATGGGCTGGAATTCCAGGCTGGCCTTAGTCCGTGTCAGTGCTGTTTAAACAGGACTACATTTTATGACGGTCTGCTCTAGGCCAGCTTGGAATTCGGCTTAGGTTAAATTAACTGCAGAACAACTCAGGTCAATCTAAAACTCATGTGTGACTATGGCCTAAAACAAACAGCAGCTCTTACTCATTGCCAGACACCATTTGTTAATGTGGCACATTTATAATGTAGTAATTTGACAAACTGACCAAGAGCTAAAGTTTTAAAACTATCTTTTTTATGCATCTTGACAGTCAAGGATGGTTGGGTTACTATTGGTAAAGTTTGTACCCACATTCACACACTGAAACAGATGGTATTTACAGTCATAGTCGTATTTGCATAATCTTCTCCAGTGATACTGTTTATACAGATAATCCTCACAATCCTTTAATGAATTAGTTCTGAAGCCATTGGGATTTAATATCTTGAATTCTCTCTCACACTGCAATTGTCGTTAGTGCCAGTTGCACCACAAACTGTGAAAATAATTAAATGTGAAAAGTATTTAGAAAAGATTCAAACAATTACTGCACTCATATAGCTTTGAAAAAAGACAATTTGTGTTATTATTATTTTTTAAAAAAGGCGGTGCTAGTATTATTATATTTTCACAAGTTATCCATAAATTTATTTCATGATGCCAGGCCTGCTAAAAATACCGGTACTAACACAAGGGAACAAGAGAGTCAACCCATGCTGCAACAGAAGCAGCTGAGGCGCAGATCAGAGTGATTAGCTCAGCTGAACCATGGGCGAAGCAATGACTCATCTACTTAAGGAGAAAAATCACCTTGCCTGAGTGTTGCAGACAGCGTCTTTGCAGCCCTGTGTGACTCTGTGCCTGTATCCTTGGATTCCTTGTGCCTTGCTGACCCTTTGGATTGACTGACCTGTGCTGATTCTCTGGACTCCTTGACCCTGGACTGGAACTGACTCGAGTACGCATGAGCCTTGGGAACTGACTAAGCTGCGCAAATGTTTGCCTGTTGCCTTGCCGGCCTGCGATGTGACAGAGTCTTCTGTGGTGCACACAGTGAGGCACGTGTCACATGGAACTGGGCACTAATGGGAGGTGAGCTGTAGGATTAGCTGTTGACTGTTTCTCACCATCCTATCAGGATAGTGGGAAACTTCAAATTTACTTGACAGTACGGAGCAAGTGTTGATCATTCTGCAGCAGGTAAATCCATAGTAGCGGCAGCATAATGCGCCATAGCTACCAAGTATCAGGTGTCAGGTGTGATGCTCACACATCAGCTGCACATCAGAATGCACAGTATCCCCCAGTCTGGACACACCCTAAGTCACCTCAGAGATGCTTTATTTTGCTATGTTAGGTCACAGCCAAAGTGGCTACCACAGAATGGCACAAAAAGCAACTGCTGTTTTGGCCATGACCTACGTACCTTCCGAGCAGAATTGATTTCTGATTATGTACACCTTGTGTGTATTGTGACTTTCAGGGAGGAAGAGCTGACATCATGTCTGGATGGTACCACATAATGACAAGAGACTTGCAGGTACATGCAGTAGATTTCTAAGACAACAAAAACAACTTCTGCGGGAGCCACCCAGAATTTTTATTTCAAGGCTTGGCAGGCCACTGACTTTATAGGAATGCTTAAAACACTTGCAAAGAAGAGAAAATGTCAGCAGCTATAACTTATCTTAGCAACCTGATATAAAGGAGAATTTCAGCTACTGTCTGCATATTAAATGTTCCACATCCTTTTGATTATCAGACACGAAACCCTTAAGGCACTGACAAAATCCATTCATACACAGGCATTATTTTCAAGATGTTTACAGAGAAGGAATTGAAGGACTAACTGTTTTGGCAATCTGGATACTTTTGAGAAAGATTTATAACACCAGCCATCGACTGGAAATGTGGTACACCTGTCTCCCCCAAGGTTTATGGTAAGATGGGTCAGATGAGAATCTAGAGCAACACTTTCTGTAAACAAATTCCTTGCAGTGGCAATGAAAGTCAGAAGAATATGAAGGATTTTGAAACATCCATTTTGTTTAACCCTATTTGTAAGTTAATTTTGCAACGTTTAAATTATTTTTTGGAAATTCTTCAGACTAAGTTTATATGTTTTCATAAGCCTGTGGACTACAATCAATCTTGATTAATTGATTGAGTACTGTGAACCACTTTGGTCTTGTGATTAAGGAGCAGAGACGTTTTCGCACGGGGGTGAACGGGACGCGTGGGAGACAGCTGCGGACACGGCATCCGCATTGCCCGAGCGCGGCTTGCGCTCCGACGTGTCCGCAGCTGTCTTTCTCACGTTCGAAATGTAGAGCACTTTAAAGTGCTCTACATGCGTTCGAACGCGGACGAGCCGCCCGCAGGCGTTCGGGAGGAGAAGCATTCGCGCCTGCTTCTGTCTCCCGAACAGCTGCGGCCGCCTCCGACGCCGGCGCGGCTTCGACAATCAGCTGTTTGACAATCAGCTGATTGTCGATCTGCCTCCGCGGCTGTCTCCGCGCCCCTGGCCGGCCTTTGCCGGCTAAGACAGCTCCCGGCGCTTTGAGCATTCGCACACAGACGCTCCGGAACGCGTTTACACGCGTTCTGGCGCGTCTGTGTGTGAAAGGGGAAAGCGCCGGGAGCTGTCTTAAGCTTCCCGTCCTACTCCCGTTCCAAATGGAACGGGAGTAATGCGAAAACGTCTCAGGACTCTTATCTGGGAATATTGGGTTTGGTTTGGTTTCACACTCCCTCATGGAGCCCCACCTACCTCACAGCGTGTCTGTTGTGGGGAGAAGAATAGAAAGCTTTGTCAGCCACTCTGAGTCCCCTTAAGTGGGTGAGAAAAGTGGGGTAGAAAAACCAAATCTTCTTCTTCTTAAAGTATTTTCAGCAGAAACTGCATAGCTAGACTCTCCTCAAAGACAGCAGTGCAATAAATGTTTTATATTCACATGGGTTATGTTCCCCACATCTCTCTAAAAACTCATGAATTAAAATGACAAGTGTTCAGACCTTCTCAAAAAACCTCATCTATGTACTGAGTGCCCAGGAAAAGCTGGTGTGAAGCAGTGGAAGGCTAGGAGGAAATTCAGTACTAGGTTATATTCTATAGTACATCAAAACATCATTTATAGACATCAAAGAGTAGCGTCAGATTGTTCCTCAGCCCCTTCTCGAATCTCCACTGCATGAGCCATTGTAACTAACAAGGGATCGGATCAGGATCCTGGGCCTCCTGATCCACACATTAATTCTGGTCAAGGAGGCCCCATTCCCCCATTAGTCCACCTCTGTCTGCATAAGAAGGAGACATATCTAGGTAAACAGACCCTGGATCTGGATCTATTGTAGACCTGATATACCAGGTCTACAAACTGGATTAAGGGATGTATTCCAGGTTGTGGAGGCATGAACCAGTTTAGTATTATCAGTGCAGACAACACTGATCCATTATCTGATCTGGGTCTACAGTTCCTCAGTGCAGAAACGGTCTTGGAATGAAAAAATTGCAGTAACAAGTAACCATAAGTTTTAGCAGTGTTTGTGCATTTGAAAATAGCAATTGGCCATTCCCTAACTTCCACCTCCCCCTTTCAAGTTAAAAGCTGGAGATCTGCTTCAGTTCAGAGGTTTGGGAAATCCCTCCTTCCTGTCTATCATAAGAGCATAAGATAAAGATAATGTTGGATTAGGCCACAACCCATCTCATCCAGTATCCTGTCTCATACATTGGCCCACCAGTTGCTTCTGGGCATCTCAAGCAGAAGACAAAGGCAAAACTTCTACCTGCTTTCAGATCCTTGCAAATGGTCTGCCTGTCTCTTGAATTTGGAGGTAGTACCTCAGTGTCCATTCTGGGGTGTTTTTCCACTGTCAAAAAGTACCCCTTTTTGCACCCATTTAGGACTCACTTGGGTGTGAGCCAGATGATCCCATTTCCACCACGGCACCCATTTGGGACCCGATTGTTTCCACTGCTATGGGGGAAATCTGGATCTAATGGGTACATTTTAGCCTTTAATCCGGATTTTCTGTAGACCCCATTAATGTAGACCCCATTAATGGGGTCTACAATGGGGTCTTCTGCCAGAAATTCCAGATTAAAGGGAACCTGTTTCCACTGGAAACAGGCAATGGGGTCCAAAGGAGGCTAGGGGGAAGGGATGCACTCATTGGGGCCCCCCTAAACCTAGGCTCCGAAGCCACTTTGAAGCCACTTTGAAGCCACGTTGAAGTAATTTCGAAGTCTGTGCAAAATAGCTCTGGAGTGCCTTTGAAGTCTGTGCTGAACTTCGGAGTGACTTCGAAGTGACTCCGAAGTGACTCCGAAGTCATTTCAAAGTTCACTCCGAAGATCAGCACAAACTTCAAAGGCACTCTGGAGCTATTTTGCACAGACTTCGAAATGACTTCGAAGTCAATTTGAAGTGACTTTGAAGACTGTACCCCCCCCCCGCCCCCCGAAACACCTGGGGTAACAGACCAACACCTTGGGGGTTGATCTGGATTCTCTAAATGGGTGCAAAGCTGTTTCCACAGCAGGGGGGTTAGCACCCATTGCTAATGGGTGCTACACCTCCCATGGAAACACACTGGGTGCTTCCCTTAATCTGGATCTACTAGATCTGGATTAAGGAATGTACCCATTCCTTAGATCCGGATCATCTTTGATCCGGATCTAAGGGCTGCAGTGGAAAAACACTCCTGGTAGCCATTGGTATACCCTGCCTTCCATGAATCTATCAAATCCTTTCTTAAAGCGATTCAGGCTGGTTGCTGTTACCACCATGTGATGGGTAAGGGAGACTTACTACCCCGACAGCAAGGTTGGCTGCAATTTTGAAGAGAGTGTCAAAATTACAGCCAATCCTGCTATGAGGAGGAGGCAAGCCTCTCTCACCCAACAAATGGCTGTTGGGGATTCCCTTTCTGCAATTTCACAGGCAGGGATATCCATTAACATACAGAAAGTATCCTGTGGGTTTAAGAGAAGCAATAGTTTCTAGGGGTGTCCAAGGATACAATTTTCAACATTAGATTTGGTTCGAATGGAATATTCGAATATCCAAATTCGTAGGAATAAAGAAAAACAAATATCTGGAAATTCAAACTGATATGAATACACTCGCATCTATTTGTATGAATATTCAATACATATCTGATGATACTAATCTCATACACAACTGTAGGCATCTCGTTTTTATTCCATATGCATCCCGTTTTGCGTACGGATACAAACAAGATACATATTGATACGTATGCAATGTGTACGTATCTGTACACATATGAATGTCCAAATTATTCATATGAATAACTCAAAATATTAATATTCGTACAAATACTAAAACGTATGGACATTTGATTTGTATATGATTGTCTGAATTATCTGAATTTGTCTAAATAACTAATATTCCGAATATTCATGCATGTCCCTAATTGTTTCACTTAAAGCAAAAGAGGAAGGATCCTTGGTTATAAAGTATCTTTACCCCTTCCTGTACTAATATGGCCTATGCCTGAATTCTTTAAATCTCCTACTAATGGTCACTTTGATCAAATAAAAAGCACCAAGTTCCCAAAGATCAGTACTATTAATACACCTGTTATCAAATCTGCTTTGCATGCTCCCAAAGAATATTTTAAAAACAATTAAATTAGACTTTCCTGTGATGTTGGATACTAGTCCTTTTTCCCAGAAGATAATAATGGGGTGAAGATTTGTTTACGGTGGAGAAAGTGATCAACTCAGATTATACTATAACTGTGTTCACAGAACAGGTGCTGATATCATCATATGGAAACTGTTTTCCAGAAGGAAATGAGATAATCTATCACTCAGCTCCAGCAGTAGACAGGTCTGCAAGATTTGTTATGCTGCCTCTTATGAGACTTGTGTTGTTTTAATGAAGAATCACACCTACTTTTTTAAATGCTTTGCTTTTTAAAAAACGGCTTGTCTTGTTTATACCTGTAAACTGAAAAAACAAGCTGCAGAATTCTGGTGCCCTTTATACAGCCTGCAAGAATTAAAATAACCTCAATCTAATTCTCCTTAAGAGTACTGAATATGTAAATAATATTTGGTAAAATTAGGTTTTGTTGAGCATTTCTTATGAAAAGGACATGCTCAATTTAATTTTGGCTAAAGGTTCACTTTGTATAAAAGAAAAGATAATTTAGTTAGTAGATTAAAGATAACACGTTTCACAGTAAGGGGTTTTGGAAACACTTCAAAGATCTTAATTTCAAAAACTCCTGCTTAACAAAATCAGTCAAAGTCCCATTTTTCTTTTAAGGCTCTTTGCAGGTGGTGTAATAAGTTGAAGATACCTGTGCAGCCTTGAACCCTAAAAATATAACTCACTGAAGAGGAAACATAGCAATTTAGAGGCATTATATGTTGCTTTGATGGAAAAAAAATTCTCCCTGGTTTCTAAAAGTTCATTTTGTTTATTTTAGTTTATATTTGTTTTGTTGTTATGCCCTTTGGTGAAAGGGGCACTATAAATAAACGTTTTATTATTATTATTATTATTATTTTAAAATCTCATCTTCATGAAACTGCATTTGTGTTTGAGTGACTGTTGTCATAATTGTGTCTTTTTTGCATGAAATGTTATGAGGGATACAGCAGAGAACAGCAGCATGAGACACACCAAATGGAATCTGCACTCCCATTTTGTTGGAGTCTTCAGTGTGGCAGCAACTTTCTCTTTGATCCAAACTGGTATGGCAGCAAAAGAGCACTTTGCTGCCAAGCCAAAAACATATATATATAAGTTCTGGGTGCTTCCAGTGGCTTCTGTGGGTGCTGATTACCACTGGAAGAACAAGAAGATTTTATTTCCTATTAGTATCACCACAAAATTAAGAAGTTTTAAGTAAGAGAGCACAATCCTAGACGTGTCTACTCAAATGTAACTTGAGTTCAGTTTGTCTTACAAATTATGAGATTGCAACCATCTTGAATTAAGGCAGGTTCCCCAGTTCTTTCTGAAGGACACTCCGGAAAGGAAATGGCCACAGACAAATGCTGGATCAGGTAAACTGTTGGGGAAGCACTGTTATGGTTCTCCTCAAGTGGTTTACTGTTATAGTACTCTAATGAGTACTAAAGGTGCACAGTGTAGGGATGTGCACGAATATTCGAAAATTCAAAAATCCAATTCAGATCTGACGAATGTTGACATTTAAATTCAAATCAGATTTAATAACATTCAAATTTAGACATTTGAACAGATTTCAGATGTTCCGAAACATTCATTCAAATGATTTGAATGTATATTAGGGTGCCATCATGAAGGCCTATCCCCACAAATGCTGGAGAAATCTGGATTTAATGGGTCCTTCGGGCCCTTAAATCCATATTTACTGGATACCCCTTTAATAGTATCTGGCTAAACAGAGCATTGGAATGGGTGCTACCGTGTCTGCACGTCACCCATGCGTGTGCTGAAGCCGCCATTGGCCAGCCACCCTCACGGGCCCCCAATGGAGGCCGCAGCGCATGCACGCGCAGCGGACGCCAGGGCCCCGCTGCCAGAAGCTGCCGCGCTGCGACCAGGTAAGGACTAGATCACGAGCGCGCAACCCTGGGTGGGGTGGGAGGTGGCGGCTGCGGCTTCTCTCTCACTCGAGAAGGTGCCATCACACCTTCTCGAGCGAAGGGGAACCCGGGGAAGCTGGCTGCCGGCCTTGCCATGCCGGTTCCAAAGGAGGCAATGGCAAAGGCCGGTGGGCAGGGCCAGCTGTCAAAGAGGGAGAGCATGCGCTCTCCCTCTTTGACAGCTGGGCAGGGCCTCCAGAGGCCGGATTGGAGAGGGTGCTGGTGCGGATGTGTGGGGCCTCCAAGAATCTGTCCATGTTTGGGGCAGATTCTTTTTTAAAACGTTTCACCAGAAAATGGATATTATAGATTCATTTTCTGGCGGCACGTGAGGAAAGGCCCATGGGGTCCTTGCCAAGATCCAGATCTTTCAGGACCAGATTCAAGGGAGGACCCCATCTCCAAGATTTGGATCTTCTAAATCTGGATTACCAAAGGTAAGTGCAAAAACGGGGATAAAGGCCCAAGGATTTGTCTTGTGCTTGTTGCTAACACTAATTACAGTAACTAACCTTTTTAAGAAGATGAATATGATCTGGACAGAGTTCAAACAGAAATTATGAATGATAAAACACTGGAATTATCTGTACCTGCTTCCCATTCATCTATCGCCCGAAAGAAAGGGGAGGAAGAAAGAGTGGGAAGGGTCTGGAAATATTATTGAGCCTGCTCCCTGTATATAATTTGAATGAAGCAATACATCTGAGTTTTACTGACATGTCTGAGTTATATCAAGTTTAGACATAACATCTCAGTTAGCACAGGTCTGTAATCCCTAAATCATGTGTCTTACCAAACCTCTCACTTTGCTTTTTTAAATCTTTCGACTTTGTTAAAACAAGAGTCTGCCAATGAATGGCTTCCAATGATGTGTTGATTCAACCACACTAAGGAAGGGAACCACGAGGAAAAAGAAGAAAAGACACATTTGTAGCTTAACCCAGTAATAAGTCTATGGTACTGTATGTATTGGGGATGTGTACGAATGCAATTTTTGGGATTCAATTCGAACTGGATATCTGAAGGATTTGAATCAATTAGAACAGTGGTTCCCAAAGTTGTCTGGGCTACGACCCATCTAATATAAGTTTACCAACTTGGGGCCCACCTCTAGGAAATTTAATTGTTACCAATATGAATAAAGGACTTTTCAAAATAACAAATTCTTAATACAATTTTTTATTACTTAATTAAATAATTACATCAAAAAAGTTATTTCAAATATGGTTAAATTTCCTAGAGGTGGGTCCCGACCCACAGTTTGGGAAACCCTGAATTAGAATGTTTAAAATTCAAATGTCTTCACATTTGATTGAATCAAATACATTTGAATATATTCGTATGAATTTTCGATTTGCATTTGAAGATACGAATGTCGACAACATTCAAATGTGTCTATACGCATCCGTAAACACTTGTACAGATCATGTCTTCATCCCGTATGTATCCGTACAAATGCATACAGATACGAATACGATGTGTACAGATACGTATGTAATGCATACATATCTGTACACATATGAATGTCTGAATAATTCGTACTAATCATTCAAAAGATTCAAAAATTTGTTCGTATGTTAAATTCAAATTTAGAGGCATTCTATTCGAATTCAAATGTCCAATTTCGATTGAATTCAATCAAATTTCAAACGTTTCAAATATCTGTGCACATCCCCAGTATGTAGTAAATAGCCCACTGTAAACAGTACATTCTTACACTTCAGACCAAAAACTCCCATTTCTAGACAGCTCTTCTGTTTTAGTATGATGTCAGACATTGGCCTTTCTGCACTTCTCATGCTTAATCTGTATCAGTTAATCCGCATTAGCTAGATCTGAATGAACCGCAGCAGAAGGCTGCTCTTACCTAATTCAGACCCATGCCAGTAAACTTATTTGCTTAAGATGAGGTTTTTAGAATAAAACGTGATTGTTTTCCCATACATAAATTTGTATGATATACATTATTTCAAATAAAATAATTTACTGCTTGAATGCTTCAACCACTTGCAAGAATAGTAAAGGGGTCATAGAAATGAGACAAAGGTTTATTTTTAACCAGCGTGTGGGCTCTCTCTCCTTCTGAAAGGATACCCTGGACCTGTCTCAAGTCCTTATCTTTTGGCAGCTGCTTAGAATTCTAAACCAACAACCATACTATGAAATCTAGACTTTAACTGATACACGTTTTGTTTCCCAGGCTCCTTGGCCAATGAAGAATGACTCAAGCAAAAAAATACTATGGATCACTCTATCATCTCTCCTTTTATCAGTCTTTTATAATAAAGCTACTTTCTGTAATAACACCCAATAGCAGAAATGTGTGTTACAGATTGCAAGAAAATTTATCACAGGGTCAAAGCACAGACATAAAAACAAGCTACAGATTTTTGCTTCCAGAGAATCCAATTACAAATAAGGTAAAAAAAATAAGAAAGCAAGCATGTTCTTGTTTCCTTCACGGCAAAGTGACACTGATACTATTTGCAAGTATTGTAATGCTAAGCAATGACTGAATATTATGGGGAGAAGGAGAGTGAGATACATATATTCCTCTATTTTCTTCTTTCGTTTGACATAGCTGGAAGGTCCTTTTTTAAAAAAACAAACACCGTTTTAAAGATGGATTATTCACTATACCTGAGATTTTTATACCTTGTGCAAAAGTATGGCCATTTATGCACTAGGTCTTATTTTGGATGATATCCTGGAATAGGGGATCTACATGCCATCTACATCAGTGGTTCTCAAGCTGTGGGTTGAGACTCATTTAGGGGTTGATCTACTCTTTCACATGGGGCCATTATGAAGTAGCAACTAAAATAATTTTATGGTTGGGGGTTAGGGTTAGGTTGGGGGTCACCACAACACAAGGAACTGTACTAAAGAGTCATGGCATTAGGAAGGTTGAGAACCACTGATCTACATGCTAGGGCAGACTATGACGGGCCTCAGATGGGCCTCTGCACCAGCATAAGGATGGCTGGCCCCTATTCTGCGATTATAAGGCCTAGTGCAGATAGGCCTTATGTTCACACAGTATTTTTGCTGTCCTACCATCTCCTCTTTATCCTGTCCCAGACCACAAAACAAACAACAAAAATGCTTCAGGAAGATTAAATATAAAAATACGTGAAACTTGTGAAAACATATGGACCTGCAAAAAAGTCCCATCTTCCGCCATTCAACTACTTTCCGGAAGCAATACACTGTAGGCAATAAAGGCACAATGTGATTACATTCAAAGTTCCAGAGGCAGCTGCTGCTCAGCTTATTATAGAAGCTACTATAATTCCCACTAAAAACATCCACGTTTGACAAACCCTCCAGCAAAGAACTAATTGTGGGAATAACGGCCGTCTACTTTTCTAAAAATAAAGGAACTTTCCATGATTCAAGAGTGATTTATGGCTGTAGAAGTTCAGATACACTACACACAACTGCCCCAATCTCAAATTGACCATGTACATTTTGATGCTGAAGGTGACTTTGATTTCACATTAAGGGTACCTCCAGACACATATAAAACTTCACCTTCCTTGTAGAGCCACATCCTGTCATCCAGACAGGATGCTTGATTAAACAGCAGCCTTTAAACTCATACTTTTCCTGCCGCTGCTGTGCTGCTGATCAATGGTCCCATAACCAATGACATGACCAACGACATTACCACTGGGTCCGCAGCAGCTGCGAACCTCCCCTGTGTGTCAGGAGACACCCTAAGAGCATACCCTGCTGGAATCCTCTCTGTGGTCAAAGATGATGAGATATAGTTTTCCAAAGTTTAACATGATCCTTAACATATTACTGATGCCAACTAAGACAATCTCACAAGACATAAAAATAAAAATACCATGCTATGGAAGAGAGACTCAACTGCTTTATTCTTCTTTAAAATCAGCTTACGCATACACCAAAAACAACAACAACAAAAATAAACTCAAGCATGTTTTCGTCAAATGAAAGTTAACAACATCTAAAGGTTGCCTCACTTTGCCAAATGGCTAATCAGAAGTAAGACCAATTACTTTTATGGGAAAAATTTATAAAGTATTTTGTTTTACCTTGTTATAGTACTGCACCTGGACAGAGTGCCACTGACCATCACTAACCCCTCCTGGAACGAATGGGGCAACTGTTGTAGTGGTTTCCCCTGAAACATTGCATAGAAAAATGTTATCTTACAAAATTCTATCACATTTTCACATTTAACAAAACATTAGTTAACATTTGAGGAAAAATATCAAATTCAGTTAAAAAATTAGTATCACTCATCTTCCAGAACTGCTGGAAAAGACTTTTGAGAGTTCCCTCTACTGCAAATTGGTCAATGCGTCCAGACACATTAATACTGCACAGCAGAATGCACATTCATGACTGGGGTGTCACACACGATGACCGATGGATCATTGTTGCGACACATTATCCCATTGCTGCTGTGCATTAACTTTAATCCTGGATTAAAGACACTCGCTCCGCAGTATTAAGAAAATTTGAATCTTCCTGCCAATCTAGGAGGACAGCGAGAAGAGACAAACGAGAGCAGGAGAGCAGTTCAACTCTGATTGGCTGCCTCATCCCACATGACTGCACACGCCAACTCAGCTCTCACAGCTTCAGAGGAGGAAGCGACAGAGCTACTTTTTAGTCAGGATGGCAGGTCGTTGCTGCGCAGCAGGTAAGCCATGTTTTTAGCTTTAACTTCAGATTTCTTCCGCAGGTCTGGACTCAGCCCAATATTTTGATCACACAATGAGAGCACAGGACTTATTGGAAAAGATCTTGAGGCCAGGAAAAATGGAGAAGGGGAGAGGATGAGATGGACAGATAGTGTCATAGAAGCAATGAATGTGAGCCTGGGCAAAATTTGGGAGACATGACAGAAGGGCCTGTCATGCTGCGGTCCATGCGATCACAAACAGTTGGATAGAACTTAATGACTGAACAACAACTTCCCAAACATAATAATTCTTCTCTCATTAAAATACTGTTTATTCTATCTTCCACAGCAGTTACAATATTCATAGCAAACAATGTGCAAAAAAGTCATAAAAATTACCCAGATAATAAAAAAGGAAACAACTACATATTGTTTCTTAAATATTAACATGCCCAGAATACCTTCACTAAAAACACTGTAGTCTGGGCAAGGTTAAATGCCTTCTTAATACAAAAAGCATCTTAAGCAGCTGCTAAGAAGCCAAATAAATCATGGGTTTATAGTCAACAAAGCAACTACGATGAAAAACCTTCCCGGTTTCTCATGGTCAAGAAAAGCAAGCTCATATGGGACAATGTGGTCGCAAGTGAGAATCCTGCAAAGGCACTTTTTGAAAGTTACCTGTTCATGTTCTAGTTAGCAACTCAGTTGTGAACTGGGATTTACCAAGTGAGCCCTCTTCTTCTATTGCCTCTTCCTCCCATACTTCTTTCTAAAGAGCAGATCAATGCCCTTGTCCATTGCTTCTACCTCCCGAATTTTGCTAACAATAGGATTTCCCCCAGGGCAGCTGTTCTCTCCCACCACCGATCACTCTCCTTTACCTCTCCCTTGGCTTCAAACTCAAGAATGAAAGAGCGGCAGGTCATTCCAGCTCAGTTTGTCTGGGAAACTGAGAGCTAAGACGTTTTCGCATTACTCCCGTTCCATTTGGGAGTAGGACGGGAAGATTAAGACAGCTCACGACGCTTTCACCTTTCACACACAGGAGCGCAGGAGCGCGTGTAAACGCGTTCCGGCGCGTCTGTGTGCGAATGCTCAAAGCATCGTGAGCTGTCTTAGCCGGCAAAGGCCGGCCAGGGGCGCGGAGACAGCCGCGGAGGCAGATCGGCAATCAGCTGATTGTCAAACAGCTGATTGTCGAAGCCGCGCCGGCGTCGGAGGCAAGCCCGCAGCTGTTAGGGAGGGAGAAGCAGGCGCGAATGCTTCTCCTCCCGAACACCTGCGGGCGGCTCGTCCGCGTTCGAATGCATGTAGAGCACTTTAAAGTGCTCTACATTTCGAACGCGAGAAAGACAGCTGCGGACACGTCGGAGCGCAAGCCCCGCTCGGGCAATGCGTATGCCGTGTCCGCAGCTGTCTCCCACGCGCACCGTTCAGCCCCGTGCGAAAACGTCTCTAGACTATGCAACCTGAAAGCAGTGAGAGGCATCTAAATTAAGGTGGTTCACAATTTGTCATTCCCACAGTAGCAAAAACATCCTGATAGAAACTGTACAAATCAAGGGTCTGCCTGTACTGAGAACACAGCCAGGTTGAAGTGTATCCTCAGTGCTTGGCTTTGGCTATGGGAAGTGGCATTTCACATGACTAAAGGAAGGCAGAAGGCGGTCGACACATGACATAAACAGGTAGTGGCATCTTAAACATACAAGGAACTACAGTGTCGTGTTCTCAAGCCAGTTGCGTCTGAGATGCAAACACGCACACTCACGCTCAGCAGAGATTTAGAATAGCAACCAAGTCCTCTGGGGTTCAAGAGTAAGCAAAGTCAAAAACAGTCTGAGGTTCAGGGTTCCAGAGACTCTGAGGTGTTGAATAACAGATCCAGGAGTCAGATTACACAGGAGATACATAAACTAAAGTTGCCAGGATACACAATCGTTGTCTGCAACACTTGTGCTAGCTAGGAGCGAGCTTAAATAGGCAAAGAAGACCCATGTCCCTTTTGGCCCAGGTGTGTGCTCTGCAGACTCTTAGAACGCTACGCTGTTCTTTCTCATGTCTCAAAAAGCTATGGGAACGGTGTCCACTGGCCTCAGCTTCTATGCTGTCCTGATCTGTGGCTACTGACTGCGCCTCCATGTCTACCCCTTGCCCTGAATGTCCAAACAGCTGGGCTCGCTTTGCTGGCCGTCTACTGCCTCTCCTTCGTCATCGTTGTCGTCAGATGGACTGATGGCACAGGACATGACATGCAGCCACACATATCGGTTTACACATATTCAGAGCAAGTTTATATCCTGTTTTTTCTGTTGTGTCTTAGGCCCTGTTTGCCCTTAACTTCACAGAATGGTATAGTTATATCACTGAACCACAGTTAGGTGAGGGAACAGAAGAAGGTGTTCACACTGCGAGCACTGATGCAATCCCCAACTTTACTACCAGCGCTCGCACTGCAGATGGTCCATCCCAGTCCATCTTAATCACCATTGCAATGGCTGCAGCAACTTCCACCATGCACCCAGGTGTTGCCAGGGAAATCATGACAAGGCATGCATTTGCTCAGTTGTAGCTGCTCTGCTCCCTCCCCATGTAGCATTTATATCAGAAGAAAGCATGAATGCTGCATCCAAGAATACTCCAGCAACTGCTGGTGAAACTGCGGAGAAGTAAAAACCTATCCACAGCTGCAGAGGACTGGGGACACTCTGGGGCAGAGGTGCTGCCATGGTATCTAGAAGGTGCATCCTGGGGTATGCCCAATATGCAAATGCAGACAGATCCCTTTACTACTTTAATTGATAAGCTAATGTTCCTCAAACCTCAGCAAATGGGTCAAAATATTTCATTGTCAGCACGCTAATGTTTAGGGCAAACACAGACGACAAGAATAATTCCAGGCTGGAGCTTTATATGATTGTCAAATAAGTTGTTAAGGAGCAAATTAAAAAAATTCTATAAACTTGCAAATGTCTTAACCGTGCAATGAATGGCATTGACTCCTTTCTTTCCCCTTTAAATGTCTTTTCAAGACTGGATTCAATAAAGCAGAGAATGTCAGATTAGTTATGCAGACCAGTACAACCAGCCTGGCAAGTTATTCATTGCTATTCTGAGATAATAACAAAATAAACATCTGCAACAAAAGTACACAAGCTCCTGTCAAATATAACAAGTTGAGTTTGTTATGAATGACTACTTGGACAAAAGTTCCCATTACAGAACAATAAGAGAAGAAAAAAGTTATGAACAATTAGGTAAATAATAAATCAGTTTTAATGCACACCTGCTGAGTTCATAAAGAAAGGAATTAAATTAAGGGAGAAGCAACAAATATTACCTCCCTTGGAAAACAAAAATGTGCCAGCCCTATCCATACTTTGTTCTTCCCTTAACTATATTCACCCATCCTCCAGAGAAAATAAAGGTACTTATACTGTAAACAGATTTAAATTTTCACATTACTAAGTGTCACAACATTTAAACTTGTGAAACGTCCTAACTCCCATAGATTTTACGGCTTGGATGCTCAGATACAACTGGCTGCATGCAACGGAAGTGTTCTCCTATAAAAAATGGAGTAATTTCCTTTTTTCCCTCCCTGCATTTCCTACAAAAATTGATTCTGATGGCCAGGGAAACCTACATGAGAAAAATATGAACAGTAGAATAGAACCAGTAAAGAACCATAATAGGGAAGAAAGAAATAGGGAAAGTGAGAGCTATTCTGCACTTTATTTATTTATTTATTTCCATTTCTATCCTGCCCCATACCCAAAGGTCTCTGGGTGGGTGACAACGAATCAACCAGCATTTAAAAAAAAATATTAAAAAACAAGATACAATTAAAAACATATTAAAACAAGATACAGGTTAAAACAAGGTACACAGTTACTTGACAAGTTACACCTGTCAAGTTTGAATCTCTGGTTCTGGATCAAACAGGTGGAGCTCCTGATCAGGGGCCTTTTTGCACTACGGCCAGGGACTTACAGTCCAGGGACAGGAAAAACATTCACATTTCTGACAGCCCAGGATTCTCCTAGGCAGCCAGAAATGTGAATGGTGCTCCTGTACCGGGAGTGTACTGGCACGCGCCGCCACCAAGCACCGCACCGTGGCTGGCACGATTGGCCACCGCCCCCTGCAACATGTGTTCCGTGATGCGCTGGCTGCTGGCAGGTGGCCAATGGGGGAGGTGAGAGATTGATCTGACCAAGTGGTGTGCCTCCCCATCCCTGGATTGGCTCCCCTGTGCTGCCCTCTCACCACGGCACCACCTGGGGGGGGGGTGCCTGGATGCCCCTCTGCCATCATCCCTCCTCCCCTCTCTGTGATCCACAGGGCATTTCCTCCCTCCTCGCAGCAATATCACAGAGCTGTCCTAACTGCATACCGGAGGCCTAAGTGTGGATAGGCCTCTGTTCTAGGACAACCACCTGCCCTGTTCCCAAAGCTCTCAGGGGGTGGGCGCTCTCTAGTATACACTAGCATGTGGACAAAAGGGTCCCAGAAGATGATCAAGATCCAAACAAAGGTACGTGCAGAAAGGACTTGAATTTGCTTGTGCAATATCCTTAAATGTGAAAGACATTGTTGAATTAAACCCAATGAAAAGAACCATTAAAATGTTGCCACTATTGGTCCTCAGAATCTCTCATTCACTAAGATGGTCTGCTATATTAACCTGTAATTGCAACAAGGTTATTACAGGCGTGCCCCTGTATCTGCTGGTCCACTAACTGCGGTTTCAGTTACCCACAATCAACTGGACTAGTCTCCCCTCTCCCTGCTGGTGCTGTTATGACTCCCAGAGGCTTCCCAGAGACCTGGAGCACTCAGAAATCTCACAAAATCTCACACGATTTCCCAAATTTTGCATGATTTCCCAGGAATCATGGGAAATCTCACACAATTTCCCAATGTTCATATATTCGTGGTTGGAACTCGTACATATCATCTGTGGATACCAGGGCACACTTATACTAGCTGCATGCATGCTAGCTACATAGATGGCACCACTGCTATTATATGTTTGTTCTTACAGACCATTTGAGTCCACCTCTCCCAAAAATGTTGATCTTCATGGACATGAACTCCTACCATGGGTATGAACATCTACTTTACAAACTCATAATGTGATCACCTTAAATGTTTTAAAATAATATATAATATAGAAATTTAATATGTTATTGTGGTGATATTTTTGTCTTTTCTCTAGCATTATTTCAACATCAACTTTTAGTAAAGCATGTCTAGTTATAAAACAAGATACACAACCTCTCTGTTGCATCATTATTACTATTTCTTGAACTTTTCCCCTTGTCTCGATAAGAGCTTGAGGATACAGACACCAACAAACATTTGATACTATCTAGATAGAAATCTTCTCTGGCTACTATACATTACCAGGTTGATTTCCAATTAGACACAGAAAATATACAAAACACCGCTGCGGGCAAAATGCTTTGCATCTAATTACCATGTATCTCCTGCATGAATGCACTTATGGTTTAGAAGCTATATTTTCTGCAGTTCCTATGATTTAAAAAAATTGCTATGCAGCCAAGGTAAGCCAAGATACTTTCAGATTAAGCCTGTATAGTCTCAGATAGTTAAAAATGTGCATTTTTTCTTATTATTCTTTCCCATTACTGTATTGACCTAACAGTTCATCCCCTTTCTACCCTACAATAACTGAATACACACCCCACTAAGTGTTGTCAGTAGTGCTATAGTGGCAGCTTGGAAGAAACTACTTTGGCAGGGCTTTGTACAGCTCTTCTACCCTACCAACATCACCAACTTTGATAGGAAATCTGAACCAGCCCTATTTTCCCAGACAAACAAAAATTGCCAGTTACCAGAACAATTTCTAGTCTCTCTGAACAAAGTTCTGGCCAAAAAGATGGGAGCCAGGGAACAATATTTCCATGACCAGGAGGAATAGCAGAAGTAGACAAACAGCATGTTTTCTATTTTAAGGCCTAGAGTTCTTGCTCTGCTGCTTGAAGCAGCAAAAAAACCCACCTTTTGAAAATCCAACCCAAGATAACATGTGTTTCCGTAAGGTGGCCTTACAGAAAATGCAGGCTTTTGTTCATTGCTTCACCAAGTATTCACAGGAAGGAAGAGGAGAAGACTTGGCTTTTATACCCTACTTTTCTCGCCCTCTAAGGGGACTCAAAGCAGCTGACAAGCTTCCTGTTCTTCTCCACACAACAGACACCCTGTGAAGTAGGTGGGGCTGTGAGAGCTCAGGAGAGAGCTGTGACTAGCCCAAGGTCACCCAGCTGGCTTCATGGAGGAGTGAGGACTCGAACTGGGAGACTACCATAGGAATGGTCTCTTTATACAATCGTTTTCAATTTACACTTTCTAAAGAGTTCCCTTCCCAACAAATCAACGGCCAAGTTCTTGACTTGAAGTGATGACCCAGCGCTTATAGGAAGCTTCTTTCAACACATTTTTGTTGTTGTTATTGCTTGTTGTGAACAATACTGTCTTGGAACATCTGACTATAGGATCACTTTATGCAAAGTACTTAGAGTGAAAGGTCTCTTTTCTAGCACCAAATTCTATTCAGCAAAGCGTTTCTGTTGCTTTTAAGTTGAAAAATAGAGCAGCTTACCTGCAGAGAATGTCAACTGAATCTGTTCTTCAATGATTTCAAGTGCAATAAAATCGTGTTTCTCATTGAAGCGTCCATTGTAAAGAAGCAAAGCATTCCTTTCCCTGGTTGCAAACCTTCAACATATGAGAAAGGAGCAATTTAACAGAAATAATTCTCTATTGCTAATTTTCCATAGGGAGACATGACCCTGCAACTGCCAGCCTTTCAAATACAGAATGAAACTTTGAGTTTGTCCAGGCTTAACAAAGCTGCACGTTGGAATGGGTAGCCGGGGTGCTGGCATCACATTTACCTGACTGCAGAATGATCAACACTTGCGCTGCAGTATAAGGTAAATTCAAATGTTCCCACCAGTTTGGACACACCAATCTGGACAGGACTGCGGGAACACCAAATGAAAGCTGAGCTTGTAGCTCAGCTCTCATTGGCTGCCCCTTCCCATGTGACGTGTGCCTCACCACTCGCACCACGGAAGTTTCACAGCCGCGTAGGGACAAAAAGTCATCACCTTGTGTATTTTTTAATAGCAGCAGATTTAATCCGCTAATCTGGAAGCTGCCTTAATCTATAACCTTGGTTTTATTTTATTTATTGACTTGTATACTGCAGATTTCATAAAGACTCTACGGCAGTGGTTCTCAACCTGGGGGTCGGGACCCCTTTGGGGGTCGAACTACACTTTCAGAGGGGTCGCGACGAGTCTCCCACCACCCTTCCCTCCCACCTCCCAGCTGCTCCGCCCCTGTGGCTGGGGGTCTCCACAACATGAGGAACTCCATTAAGGGGTCGTGGCATCAGGAAGGTTGAGAACCACTGCTCTACGGGGACTCCAAGTAAACATAAACTCAGAATAAATACAAAAATAAAACAATTATAATTGTGATCACCCCATCAATCGTTACCCCAGCATGGAGAACGGGGGCCATGAGGAACAATGTTTCCATGAATGAATGTACATTGCCTCTCCTACAGGTTTCTTTAGAATCACTTCAGCAGTACCCCAAGGACTTTTCTCAAAAGTAAATGGCAACTATTTACTATATGGAAGAAAATAAAAAGGTGCATTTAGGGACAAATATATTGAAAGCTATCTTACACCAGGTCAGACCGTTGACTCATATTAGTCAAACATTTCCTTTAATAAGTAATAGCTTTCCAGAGCCCTGGCCAAAATCTTTAACGTTTCCTCTTGATACTTTTGATTAGAGTTATTAAAAATTGAACCGGGAGCTTTCTCTGTGGGAAATAAGTATTCTATGCTACGCTAGTATTTAGGTGGGTTAAATTGCTTTCCTATTTCAGTGACTCCTGCTATTTAAGAATCAAGTTGGATTCCACATGTATAGTTACAGACTTGAATGTGTTCATTCGTAATATTAAGAGTGTTACAAAAACTGTCAGGAAGTGTAATAGGATTGATTTTTTTAGACTTCCAGTAATGTTTTCTTTTGGCAGAATGCTGCCAGAAGCAGCAAGAAACAAGTAAGGTAGATGGGAAGATGTTATTTATTATTTGTATTTCTATCCCGCCCTATACCCAAAGGTCTCAAGGCAGGTAACAACATTTAAAATCAGACATGTATTAAAATAACAACAGTATATATTAAAACAATAACAGTGTCTGTAAAGTGGGAAGAGACAGTATATTCCCATTTAACGAAAGGCCAGGGCAAAGAGGTGCCTCTTCACTGCCCTCCTAAACATATACAATGAAGGGGCCTGACACACCTCAAGGGGGAGACTATTCTACAGCCTGGGAGCCATCACTGAGAAGGCCCTCTCCCAGGTGCTCCAACCCTTTTACTACTGAAGGAGGAGGGACAATCAAGAGGGCCTCCCCTCCGGATCTTAAGGCATGGGCAGGTCAATATGGGAGAAGGTGTTCCTTTGGATATTTGGGGCTCAAGTCACTTAGGGCCTTACAAGTTACCTTTCACTGGTTACTTATAAACAGAGGCTGGGTAGTCCATGAATAGTTCCATGAATTCGGCATTGAACATACTGCATGTGCCAGAATAGGGTATGCAGTGTACAAAGTTGAAAAACTGGTGCCAACCTTTTAAGCAAAGCCTGGTATGTAAAATCATGGGATTTAGCCTGTAATTAATATTTATCAGGTCAAAAGAAATAAATGCTTGGCCATTCAACTCAAAGGTACCTTTGGATTGCTTGCAGCTACTGATAAATATTATACCTTATTTAGAATGCATAGTAACACAATATTTATTAAATTTACATCCAAAATGCCAAGACTTGTTTAGACAAGAGTGTATCTTCTTTAAACCTATGCACGTATCATAGTTGCCAAATATTATGAAATAATTTTTTAACTCGATTGACTTTCCATTTGTTTTCTTTGACTAGTAATCAACTCATTATTTGCAATATTCCATTACTTATTATAGCAGTGTATTTTATTCAAATGTATTTCTTGCTTTCCACAGTTAGCATACATAAGCAATGTTATTATTTTTTGCACCTTCATTTTGCTCCCTAAATAAGTTTAATACACATAATTCAAGTTTAGAAACAGACCTGTTCTTTGAAAATCATCCATATTTCTGTTTTAACATTGATAATAAAGTCTTGTGTTTAGGAGAAAGCCATTGCCACCATAGTTGGATATGGGTGCCTTTTATCTGACCCTTTTCAAAAAGAGCAGGATATACTTTTATGTATATGTATTATCCATTTGCTTTTTTACAGAAGTATTTTCCATTCATCATCTGTAAAGCTTCCCATTTGATTCATTTTGGCTTTTTTTTTCTTTCTAATTCAACCCAGGATTCTATTTTTTTTTAAACCCTCCAATATTCAAAGAAATCCATGGCACTTAACAGCAGCCATTTGATAAAAAAAAAAAAAAACATCAGTTGCTTTTAAGGTATATTA
Source organism: Aspidoscelis tigris stejnegeri (assembly GCA_023333525.1). Taxonomy (NCBI): domain Eukaryota; kingdom Metazoa; phylum Chordata; class Lepidosauria; order Squamata; family Teiidae; genus Aspidoscelis; species Aspidoscelis tigris. The sequence goes on along the minus strand of JALMGA010000005.1, from coordinate 75,083,122 downwards.
AAAATAACTCCAGATGGGAAAGCCAGAACCTGCTTGTAATATATCTTGTTCTGTGATCAAAATAAATCATAACAGGAAAATTTTGGCATTACATTGGAAAAGAAGAAAACTTACATGAGAGAGACAGTGAAATGAAAACGTTGCCTTAATCCTTTAAAGGTGACAAATGACTCTGGAGGGAAGCTTCTTGTGGTCATCTCACAGTAAGGTCTTTCGTATTCACCAGGAGGGCACTTACATTTAAAACCTCCAATAAGAAGATCAACACAGGTTCCTCCATTCTTGCACACGCCTGGGGCACAGCGTCCAGAGCGTGCGTTCACTTCACAGTACTCTCCTAAAAAGTAGACAAGACAAGAAAAACATTTATAAATTGTGAGGATAAAATATTTCCCAAGACTCTTGATAATTATAAAAATTAAAAGACTGTAGTAACTAATAAATTCTACCAAAAGAGACTTTTTCAATGCCTCCATAGTCTGGTTTCCCACAGGGGACCTATTTTGTTTGCACACTGAAAGGGTTCCAAGGCCTTGGAACATCCTCTGAAGTTCCCAGAACAACCATCCAAATTAAAATGGACTTGTTCCAGGACAGTTGGGCTACTCCAGCTGGTGGGTCATTCCAGCTGATCTGGTCCCACTGGACAACACCCTTAAAGTACAAAAATGTCCTAATATCAAATAAAAACTGAGATAGTACAAATTTATACACTTGATAATTGGAAACTTTCAGCTGGATATTGAAAATACGGGAGACTTTAAATTACTGTGGTTCATGTTTGAGCTATGCAGAAGATTTACACTGTATAATCCATAGAAACCATTGAAGAAGACCATTGTTGAAACGTGGTGGTACCCATATCAGCCGACAGAGGCTACCAATTTGACCCTTTTTACAGAATCATAGAAACAATGAGTTTGAAGGAACTCCAGGGTCATTGAGTCATGCTCCCTGCTCAATGGAGGATTCACTAAACCACCCACACCAATAACTGTATGACTTTATATCCTTTGATCTACCTGAAAGCATTGCTTCACAGCTTGGACTATTATTATTTCTCTTAATTAATGAAGTTGTGATTTGCATATTTTTTTGAATAGTTTGATGTAATCACTTTCAGTGATTATCAGCATATTCTCAATTGCAATTTAATTTTTGTTTAAATGCATCAGATTTGTGCTACTACAGTGGTTTTACTCTGAGCTTTGCTTTGATTTAGGTACTTCTTCATCAAGAGCTTACAGACTTGTTTACTCTCAAATCACTTGTTCAGACTTTTAATTCCTGGGAGCAACACAGGATAAAATAAAGGTTTAAGTAGACTGGTCTATTGAAACTGGAAGAGGGTATGTACTGATAAAGGCCTAAGTTGTGTTTAGAATGATGTCCTACATCTGTGATTAAGGGCATTTGACAACAAACAAACAGGATATTGACTTAAATATATGTATATACTGAAACATGTCAATGAAAAATAAACAAAAGGTCATTGTAACCTCTAATCCTTAAAGCACTATCATTCCTGTGAGAACAAACAAGAGCCACAGAATTATTAACATTCTTGAAAGAAAATTCTTAATAACCACTCCAGTGAGCATTGCAAATTTCCCCAGGGTCAAGAATGTCTCTCCTGGCAAGTCAACAAACCAATGTGCTCATTCTATTGTTTGACTTCTTCCCTCCAGCCCTCTTTGGAACACTGGTCACCTCTACCTTTGGAAGACTGTTTTACTCTTTCCTTTCCACAAAATTAAAATATCATGTATTCTTAAAAGAACAAAAACAGCGAAGGTAATTCCTACGAATTTAAGATGAGTTAGGACGGCATTTGCTTTCAGTGAAAGGATGGTGAACACAGAGGGACAGCAACAGCAGTAAGGCACCAGGCTGTTTCTTAAGAGCTTTCATAAGAATTCCTCTAATTTGTTCACATCTTTGCATTATGTGTTATGAATAGGATTCTTAAGAAATCTGAATAAGGGCAGATTTGGCGGCATTGCTGCTCATGTTTCTTTAATGAAATGGCCTCTTCCAGAGTTGCCAAACCCAGATCAGGGCCAGCGTACACAGTGTGGTAAGCAGGGAGGAGCAGAATGACAACTGGGAGAGACTTGTTCATTTGCAGTGAAACAGATTAGAGTCCAGGTAGAGGCAAGCAAACAGGCTTTCCAAATTCCTTCCTTGACACTTTCCCTTCTCACCTTACAAAGTGGCACTAATTTCTACCCATCTGCTTTGACACAGGCCAGCAATGCACCCAGAAACCTGGCTGCATACATTCTATGGGGCATATAACTCTGTGTTTTCATTCAGGATGGGGTGATGCATCCACTAGGTGTTGTCCCCCATAATGAATTGGAAGCCCAGGGCAGCCTTGGAGGAGTCCCCCTCCCCTTGTTTCATGGGAAACTGCCATTGCACCCTGAGGGACCTTTGCTCAACATAACTCAGCACACAAGTGGTAGTTATTGAAAACTGTCCTTGAGGTCCCTCCCTTCCTCTTTTACTCTGCATCCAACACTAGGGTCATAACATGAGGAATATCCACACATTCCAAACTGCTATTAATGGGAATTCCTGAGGACTATGGAGATCACACATCTTTGCACCTACTGAGGACACATTCCACCATAAGCTCATTTGCTAATGCTTAGATACCAAAGTGAAGGAAAGAACTATGGCAGCATTTTCTCCTGCTCTGCAACTTGCCACTGGACCATAAAAGGCAGAGACATCTGCAAAGTTTCCTTTCAGCTGAACAGTATGACCTTCTGCCAAGAAAAATGCCTTGAGGTACCCATGCAAGCAACCAAGAATTGGCCAGAACTCGGTGGTACCTAACAACACATTTTCACAGACACTGAAAATGGGCTGACATCTGCGGCTATTTTCTGTGTCTGTGAAAGTAGTTCCAGCCAGAAGCATTGAAACTTTTCATGTTTCTGTAGCTGGGAGCAGGACACATATGTGCATCTGTGTCTATGAGAACAATAACCATCCCACTCTCAGGGCCAAAGACTTGGGGTGTTTCTGCATTCTGCTGCCGGAAGTGGATCTAAATAGATCCGCTTTCGACAAATCCGTCCTCCCAGAGATCCGTCACTATTTCTGATGGATCTGTGCATCCGCACACGCGCAGGGAGGACAAATTCCAAGGACAGATTGAAGTGGGTGCTGTATGGACACACAAGCACTCATTCCAATCTGTCCTCTGTCCCTCGCCTCCTCCTCTCATGGTCTAGCGGAGGCAGAGTCGCCTCCGCCACCGCTAGATTCCCCCTACCCCTGGAACGAGGAAGCTGCCATCCATGCCCCCTCCTTGCCCTGATCGCCTGCACCCGTCAACAGGACAGGGGGTGTAGTGGTGGTGGCGACTGCAGCCACGGCTCCACACCCCATCTCCCAATGACAGCTGCTTGGCTGGGCCATCAGGGCTGTGGGGGTAGATGTTGATGAAGATCACCATCTCCCCCTGCCTCTGCTGCTTGGCAAAGCAGTTCCTGGGGGGGGGAGCTTATGGTGGCCTCCTCTCCTCTCCAACAATCGGGCATCCATGGCAGGAAAAGGCAAACTCCTGCTGCTACCTGCCATGGCTGCCCCATCACTTGAAAGGACAAAGGGGCTTGAATGGCAGGCAGGGGCGGCGGCAACCTCTGCCACCGCCTGTCATCAAAGCCCCATCGGTGCACAAGGGAAGGGCTTCAGAAGCAGGCAGTCCTGCTTCCGCCCTTCCCCAAGATGGCGGCGCCAGGAATCCGGTTCTCCCCCTGATGGTGCGCAGAAGTGTCCTGCTTCTGCACACATTCAAGGGGAAGTGACACACTGAAGACCTGATTTTTCAGGTCTTCAATTTAAGACAGATTTTGGGGGCAAAACCAGTTTAAGAAACCGGTTTTGTGCACTGAAACACAGATGCGCCCTCTGCAATCCGGTCTGCAGTGCGGATGCAGATTAAGGTAAGTGTTTTTAATCCAGTTTCCGCAGCCAATGTGGAAACACCCTTGCTTACTAGTACTCCGGTCCTTGAAGTAGCAGAAACTACCATCAGAGTTAAGCTAGTGAAAATGTTTGGCATGGGAATGTTTTATTTCACTATGAAGGGAACAGCAAACTAGGAAATTGAAAAAAAAATCTATTTAGAACTGGTTCAGGTACGAAAAGGGGCAGGTTCTAGGAGTTCTAGGTGTGATCAGGGAATAGGACTAAAGAGAACTGAACTGTACTGTAGTGGGTGGATACTGCATGGATTTGCCTTCCCTTTCACTCAAAGTACGATTACACACTATTGAATCACAGACCTTTTATTCTATCAGAGCACAAGGGGTCTTGTGATGATGGACAGAGGTGGAGATCTTTTAAAAGTCTTGTAAAGGAGTCTTAGGACAGAACAGAAAGGTGTGATCATAGTGATTCAAACTGAGGATGAACTGTGGAAGGATTATTAAGTATTGGACATGGTTGGAGTTAGTGTGTATTGAGTCCTGTTTCTTAATAAGATGGACTTATTTCAGCAAGGTGTGACCACGGCCTAGGTTCCAGTTATGCCAATGATATCAGTTTTGTTATCCATCAGTAAGCATTCCAGCCCTGGTACTGTCAGCTGCAGATAAGGCAACTCCTGGGGCAGATGGAGTAGCCAAGGAGCCAGCAGAGGTGGAGGGTATGTTGATGGACCGTCCCAGGGAGATCCCACTGTGTGGATGCTGCCAACAGTTTGGAGGAGACTGTCGTTTGCTTTCACATTGCTGAGCAAATCTAGTAAAGATGCTTTTATTTGCAGGATTTATTGTAGGAAACACCCATTAATTTCTCTATATAGCTAGAGACCAAATTAACATAGGTCCTCATCATGCAGTATTTATGTCTTTAAGAATGCCAATTCTGAAAGTAATTGAAACCTGAAATATCGTATTACCCTATATTCATCAAGTCTTAAATTGTCTGTTTTAGCTTCTGGGTAAACTGTTATTTCCATCTTCCTATTAAGATCCACCATGTGACTTTTGTTTATAACAAAGCATGAATTCTATTTCAATTTTTTTTTAGACTTTTTGTTGTAGGCATAATTTGAAGGCCAGTCAGATGGAAATTATGCCTTTGTTTCCCTAAACGATGCAAGAACTCATAAACAACTAAGTAAATTAATCAGGCCATCTCTTACGCTATCTGTAGTCTCTGTTGACATCATGGATTAAGGACACTGGACAACCTTTTGTAAATAATGAAAATTAAGTATATAATCTTGAGAATGTGTTTGTAATTTCTCTGACTATGGATTATTTTTTTTTCCTTAGCAGATGTGCCCCAAATATCTCCTAATCCTTCTGCTATTGTTTTCCCCCCTTCCTTTTAAAAATTCAAAACCATTTTTTAAAAAGAATTTTTATCCTTCAAAAATGTTATTTTATTTTATGGGGTTACCTCTCCATTCGCTTTCAAGCTTTCAGCTGGATAAAATGTTTTCATATCTCCAATGGAAAGAGCCTTTTGAGATGGCCAGACACATCTGAGTCAGTTTCTTTTTTTTTCTGTTTTTTTTAACCACATAAAAACTTTACATTTTTCTCATATCATATTAGTACATTGCTTTAATACTCTATCTACATCTGAGTCAGTTTCTTGTTCCAGCTGGCATCCATCTACTCAGATGGAAATACAGTCTAAATGTTCAATCATTTCTCTTGATTAGAAATAAAATTCTTCAGAACAAATTCATTCCCCCAAAGGAAAATAAATAATAGCTTACTGTTTCATTGATTTAGATCAGTGATTCCAGGGGAGACTTGACGTGGGTCTACGTTGGCGTGGAAAAAAAGGGGGGTTCACAAGTTGTAAGTGGGGGTCCATGAAAATTTATCTGGTTTCAATAGTAAAGAACAAAAATGTTGGCTTGGCTTTACCTATCAATGCACCCCTCCCATTAAAATTATGACTATTTTTTAAAAATTGTTGATTTGCATTGTTGAAGTTATGTTACGTTATTAATATTTAATTTTAATTCTATTAAGTCTGTAATCATATTATTTTAATAAATAGAACACAAGAAAATATACTATTTTTCTTTTTCTTTTTACCACTCCAAATTTAGGGTTGGAACTCAGCCGCAACACAAATTTCCATCGTTAGATCTAATCTTCATATTTTTTGATGAGTTTGGGGAATATGGTAGAAATGTAGCAGCAGGGGGTCCACCGAAATCAGTAAAATTTTGAAAGTGGTCTACGAGAAAAAAAAGTTTGGAAACCTCTGATTTAGATAGAATTTTGTTTTTTTTTCCAGTTAGTTTGTAACTATTGAAAAATCTTATTGTGCATGATCTTTCTTAACAGAGAAGGCAGCTACCTTTCAGTATCTCTCTATGTGATGTATTTTGTTTTAATTTATGCTTTAATTTTTAACTGTTTGGACAATGTAATGGTGTATTTTGCATTCTATATTTCTGAAATCTGTGTCAGGATGTGTCTGTTGTATTCTGGCATTCATCTTGGCTACTCTTTTTATAGTAATAATTCTAAGCAACTATAATTCTAAACCTGAATTTGAAAGAAAGCTTCATCTGACATTTGAATGTTTGACGGAGTGAGAAAGAAGGAGGAAGAAAGATACTTGGCGTAAGTGTAGATGGCACAGAACATAATGGCAATGAAAAATGTGACAACCTGATATATCATGGGAGGGGGATAACATGTTGTAATGATGATACAGATGGTTCTGTGCTATCTCTATTTTTGTAACACACACTTTTCAGTTATGGCATACGGCATAAACTGCAGCCTCCGCAGAATTCATGAATTAGTATGGTCTTGTGGTTAAGGTGCTGGACTCTTATCTGGGAATACCAAGTTCAATTCCGCACTCTTCCATGAAGTCATCTGGGTGACCTTGGGCTAGTCACAGCTCTCTTCTGAGTTCTCATAGCCCCACCTACCTCACATGGTGTCTATTATAGGGAGAAGAATAGAAAGCTTTGTCAGCCACTTTGATTCCCCTTAAATGGGTGAGAAAAGCGGGGTATAAGAGCTGCTCTTCTCCTAGTTCCATGGCTAAGTTTACACTTATCTTGTAGGAATGGTATCTGAAACTCATTTCCAATCAGGGAAGAACAGGAACATCTGAGACCCATTTCTATTCAGCTACAGTACTCTAGCAATGTGAACGACAGAATTTCCTCTTCTGTTCTTGGTGGGACATTCTGATATTGGAGGTCCCACCACTCCTGTCATAACTGGGCAAGGGGAGGTAACATCCAGTGTGCAAGGGTGAGGCAAGCCTTGAAAATCTGAACCTAAACGTCTCCCACTTCCAATACCACCAAAGGACGCACCATTGCTAATGCCACAGGATAGCTTTTGGACACCATTTAAACAGTCTACATAAGGTAAGCCTCAGGAATAGGTCAGGACGCCTTGACGACAGTTGCAGTTGACTAAGCTTGAACATGGCATTCCTGCAATCTGCCTGGAACTACCTCCCACATAAGTGTAAAAATGCCCTTTAATTCTTCAATATAAGTGATCATAATCGTTTCAATATGCAAACTGTTCTTCAGTTTCCACATTCCTGGAAGTTAAATCATGAATGCTACTTCAGTGTATTCCTACTGCACTCACAGGCTGCATCCCCATTACAAGCTTATTTTGCTTTCCCTAAACCAAAATAATAGAACCGGATGCAAACGCGAATTTGCCTATTCCCATTACTTTTAACTTAATCGTGTTGGATCCGGATTCTGAGGATCGTGTGTGGTGTACGTGACTCAAGGGGGGGACTCGAGTGGCTACTTTTTAAAAGCCGCTTTTCGGGGCAGCCCTGCCCTCTTCCTCCTGGTATGGACGCGCCACCCATAAGGGACCCCTTCATGGAGCCTAGCTAGGTGGCTGGGTGGCTGATGCTCACCTAGATGGAGGAAAAATGGCAGCAGGCAGCCAGCGATTCTCCCCATTGCCCAGGGCACACAGCAGCAGCAGCAACTCAAGCCCCCTTGCTTTAAACATTCACACAGAACCTCAGCTGCTTTCCTCCCTTCCTTTCCCTTTCTAAAGGTCAGAACTTTTAGAATTGCACAAAATTGCAACATTGTTATCAGGTGTGAAGTAGTTCGATCGCTACAGTGTAGCGGCTGCTGTTAAGGGTGGATTTTTACACTGAAATCACTATCTTTGGAAGCAAGCTATTGGGGGAGGGAAACCCTAAACATGGATTCTCATCCCTTAAAATGGTACGGTCCCCACAGTAAAAAATGTAACACATATCAAGCGCATGAACCGGAGTGAGACATGTTGAAATGAGGGTTAACATTTACAACGCTTTGGAGCGATTTAACACTTGAAAAGCGTGTTAAGCCAAACTGACGTGGGGTCTGCGAGGACTGAAACTGTATTGAATTCAATATAAGCTTGCAATGGGGATGTGGCCCATGTAGAGAAAGAAAGAAATATAATATGGTATGATATTTTTATTTCCTGCTCTACCTTCCTGGTGTGTGTAATGGCGGGGGTGGGGGGGTGGGGAATGTATCTGAAGTTCTGTAGAGGAATCACATAATTTTTGCTTGAATAAGTATGGTGACTTCAAATCACTCAATAATCAATGAGGAACTGCAAAAACCAAAACAAGAATCATAATGGTGCAGACAAACCCGGTAGACAAGGGCAATTAGTTAACTGTGAGGGGGGTGAGGGTAAAAGAATCAGCACACTAAGTTTAGTTCACTAAGAAACTACAGTACAACAACTATCTGTTGTTTACAGTACACCATTAGATGGTGCACTGATTTTGGAAAGGAAAATATTAAACATACAGAAGAATTTGACATTATGTGCAAAAGTAAGCATCATGACCTGTGATTTCTCACCACAATCAAAAACAAAGTTTGTAATTACATTCCCCCTGTCCCTCTGCTATCTTTACTTTTCTTTAAAAAGTCACCATTAATGGAAACTTCAGAAACTGACTATATTTCAGTTTCAGATTCTTATCCAGTCTTGTAACATAGTGTAAGAATCCAAGCTTGTAGCACAGCACAGTTAATCACATACTTAATAACAAAATATAGTCTTTTTTGCTTCATCCAATGTGCTCAGAGCAGTAGCAGACAATTTTATATGGAGTCAGTGACCCATGTCAGGCTTTACAAAAGAAACTTTGCCTCAACAATGAAAAGTGTGGTCCCTACAATGGATCATAAACTGTACTCCAGAATTCTAATTATCTTGATGTTCATGTGTCTTATATTGCTGTTCAGCTGTCAAAACTTTCAACCATTACAAAAATCTGTACACAGGACAAATTATTTTAAGTAGTGTCCTCTTTAGAATCTTTTTATCCACATCCAGAAAATCTTTAGCTACATCCAGAAAAAAAGCTACAAGGAAATGCTTATTATATTTTAAAACTTTACTGTACAAAAATGCCTATATGTAGTGTCCTGACACTTGAAAAATCTTGCCGTAAGTATAACGGTGAGGAGAAAATAGGTTGGTGGAGTTTACTGCTTCCATCCCATCAATGGCCCCTCTGTCAAAACCTGGCTTCAGCAGGCCCACTGCGCAGGCGTGCTTGGCTGGCCAATGGGGAGGCGCGCTGCACGCACACGCAAAGCACGCTGGGCCCTGGCAGCCAGAATCGGCCTGGCTGCCTGCAGGTGAGGGGATTGTCCGTGCCTGATCCAGGGTGGGTATGGGGGGTGTAGGGTGAAGCCCCTCCCCCAGCCCCAGGAGCCGTGATTCCGGCTTCTGGGGCAAGGGGGAGCCCAGAGAACAGAGTCCCCGGTTCTCCACTGCTGGCTCCAGAGGAGCCAACTGAGGAAGCTGAGGGGAGGGCCCATTTAGTTCCCCGTCTTTGTGTGGAAGCATCCTAAGTGGATGCAGATTAACCACACAAGAAAGGAATAAGACCTGATTAAAACTAGCTTTAATCAGGTCTTCAGGGAAACCGGTTTAGGTGCCTTCTAGCACACATTAGAGACACATCTTGCGCGAGCCAATGCGGAAGCGGGCTCCGCGAAGTGTCTCTAATGTGTACTGCAATGCAGAAGGCTACTTGGCAAGTGTTTTATATCTGTCCTTAATGGGTCCTTAATCCGTGTTAAGTGGCCAGTGCGGAAAGACCCTAAGTGCAGAAAGGCCCATATACTTACTTCACTTTGACTGCTTGCTTAGTTTACCATTTGTGTAAGTCAGTGAAATGAGTTTTATTAGAAAACATCACTCTAATATATGGCTAACTTCCTGAACTTCTAATTTAACCCTTTTAAATGAGTACAGCATTACTTATTTTGTTTATTTTGAGGAGTTTTGCAATTTTGAGAATTTGCCAATGTTGTGTATTAAAACAGTGTTTGCTATGGCCTGGGGTTGAGAGAGAGGTCCATCTCTGGCTTTGGTTACACCTGATGTTTAAGATAGTCTAAAGCATCTACATGCATCTATACCACCACAGGGACAGCAGATCCTTGTTCTGGGATATAGGCCCTGTCCATGGTTGCTACAGTGGAGTTGTCTCAAGTATCTGAAGCAACCTCACCGTAGCGCTGATCCCCCCGAAAACTTGTTAAAAACTATAGTTGTAAAACCCCATGTGATAGCATGTTTCCAACGATAGCATGTTGATCTGTCTTCTGGATGGGGCTCCTTCTAGCATGCATGCATGGAGACAAAAATAGCATCCTCACATGTGCAAGGGTGATGTTGAATACATCCTGGCATTCTGGACACCCTGATGCACACATAACTTAAAACGCGTGGACAGCACTTTATAACTAGCAAGGAATAACGGTGTGTGTGTGTGATATCCTGCGGTATTCCTTGCCACCATGTTATTCAGCCACCATCTGGAAACAGTCCTAATCTGGAATAAAGCCCAGTGCAGAAAGGGCCTGTCCTAAACCAATCACTGAAATTGTGTATTGTGAGTGGCTGGTGTTTAAAGCACGCACACGCACACGCACACACACACACACACACACCTTGTCTCAGTATAAAGTCAGCTGGCAAACTCAGTTTCTCCCATAATCCCAAAATTACAAAGCTTGATTTCTAGTCCGTGTCCTATACAGCTGTGTCCTGTACTCATATCTTTCCTAACTGCATTCCTAAGGTATTTTAGAAAAATCAGATCTAACTCGCATAACACAACTCAAAAATGTTCACTAATCAAGGACCTTCTCCTCAGAACAGTAGTTATTTTTACAGTCCATCACAGATCACCTATGTTGAGCCAAGTGATGTTCAGAGGTGTTGTACTAAGGGTGGGTGGTGAAGTGAAGATTTAGTGATCATCCCAGCGTTCGGCATATCACTTTCATTTACAATGCTTCCTTAATGCCGGCACTTTAAAGAGCTTTTGTAACATCAGAAATCTTGTCAGACCATTTTAAAGCTAATTAAAAAGAGCAAACAGGAATGCTGAATCTCTAGACCAGATTTCAAAAGAAGACAGCCCGGACTTTGATCTACAGAAACATTTCCACAGGCAAAATGTCCCAGATGCAAAGGGTTTTGTGAGCAAGTGGGAAAGAGAGAAATGCTCAGGAGTGGAGCCAATAAGCCTGGACTACACCTGAGGCTCTTTGAGCAGGTCAGTGGAGGCTGATGGACGTGCAGGAGAAAAGTATGTCTGCAATGTAAAACCAAAACAGAAAAGAAGATTTGAGTCCTCTCATGGCCTGTAAGCCACCAGGTCGTTAACAGAGATAAGCCATAAATCACTGTTTAGAGCAAAGAATGCTCACCATATAAATGACTGCAGCACTTTCAGATCAGGGGAAACAAATACGCCACTATAAGTAAGTTCTAAATTGATGGCTTTGGATGATCCATTTACTTGGATCTATTTCGCTCTGATTTCCAAGATGGAAAAGTTCACCGTGAAATGTATTGAACAAGAATGACAGTTAGACCCTTTCTGCACTTACCTCTCTTTAATCCTGGATCAGTGGGTCTGGAGTAGCTGGCCCCACTGATCCAGATCATTGGGAGGTACGGGCGGGATCAGCAGTGTCTCCAGGGGCTTGATCACACAAGTAGTTTAGGATGACCTCAGGTCATCTTCAGGTCATGTTATTTACATTATTTTAATTTAATTCGTTTTCCAAGCCAACCTACCCTCATTAGATCGTCTTGACCATAGTTCTCATTTTTACAGGACTGAGGAAGACTCAGCTCATCCTGGCATCTCAGGCAGTCTTCACTTCCTCAAGTGTGAGCGGGGAGATGGGCTAAAGGAGGCTGAACTGTGCTGTGATGGGTGGGTCCAGTCTTTCCTTCGGCCAATCAGCATGCACGGAGTTCATGAAGCACCCCCCTTCTCACCTGAGTTTATGTTATGATTCCTCTATCTAGTGTTTTTACTCAAATTTATTATTATTACTCTTTTAAAAATTAATCACACACACAAAGAAGAAAAACACACAAAAAGGAAGGGGGGTCTGGAAGTGGTGGAGCAGGTTTAAAAAAGAACCACAAACACAAACCCTCGCCTCCCCTGAGTGACAGGAGATTTATCTGAGGCAGCAAAGCGGGTAGAGAGCCATGAGTTCTATGTACAAGGCGCATGTCGATTGCATGGAAAGGTGTGAGCAATGCAGCCCAAGGCGGACCACCCTCTCGGAAGAGCGAATGCTCTATCCCAGGACTGGCCTAATCACGCAACAGAAGCCCTGGTGTGAATAGGCCTCCTTTCTTCACTTTCCTATAAACCCAGACCAAAGGGCCTCTGTTCATTCCTGTGCCTCATCATCCCCACGTTAATGTGGATCAAGGAAGCACCCCCACCCCATTAGTCTGACTACATCTGGAAATGATGGATCCAGATCCAGATTAAGTCAGATCTATTGCAGACTTGACAAACCGAGCCTACAACTGGACTACAGGCCTTAATCCCGATCACGAAAGTGTGCACATGGCACACCTCCATGATCCAGAACTACCAGGGGCTGAGGTTCCACCGCTGCACACCGTTGAAAAGCACCCACACGTCTAGGACCAAAAATTCCTAATCTTGGGGACTTGGGGGTGTTTCTCAGTTTTGCACCATGGCATGCCACTGCTTAGCATACCCCCAAGGCACACGGTCCTCTGGGGGGAGGAGGAGGAGGAGGAGGAGGAGGAGGAGGAGGAAGAAGAAGAAGAAGAAGAAGAAGAGTTGGCTTTTCTACCCTGCTTTTCTCACCCATTTAAGGGGACTCAAAGAGGCTGACAAAGCTTCTGTTCTTCTCCCACAACAGAACACCCTGTGAGGTAGGTGGGGCTGTGAAAGCTCAGAAGAGAGCTGTGACTAGCCCAAGGTCACCCAGCTGGCTTCATGGGGGAGGGCGGAATCAAACCCGGTATTCCCAGATAAGAGTCCGGCTCCCTAACTACTAGACCAGACTGGCTCAACCAGTTGAGAATTTTATATATATTAACATCTTATTTATTTATTTATTTATTTATTTATTTATTTATTTATTTATTTATTTATTTATTTATTTATTTATTTATTTATTTATTTATTTATATTTATATTTATATCCCGCCCCATACCTGAGGGTCTCTGGGCAGCTTACAATATTTAAGAACAAGCACATTAAAATTGTACCACGCTATAATAAAACAAGGTTTTATTATAAGGTTTAAAATCCAACATGATGATAAGAATGTTGTTGTTGTTTGTTTGTTTTGTCTTCTTACTACCAGCATTTTCATAAGTTTGGCAAAAGGAGACTGTTGGCCAGAAGTTATTCAAACAAGTTATGCATGTTGCTCAACAAAAATAAAGCCACATTGTGCCAGATCTGATTTTTAAACCCCACAAATATTATGTCTCCTTATCACTCACCTCCTTATATCAGAGGAAGTACTAGGTTTTCTTTGGGAGGGTGGAGGGTTGGCCAGGTAATTAGAATTAGCTGTTATTCCTATTTCAAAAATAGCTCACGAAAGCTCTGAGAACCTTGAAACAGAAGACTCCTGAAGACAGAGAAACTTTCATCGTGTATAAATTACACTGGAGCAAGTGAAGAGCTTCAAAGTATTTGGAAGGGAAAGGAAGTGAGGGTGGGGGGGGGAGCCTCTTTTATTTGGATGTAACTGCCCTCCAAGGAAAATCTAGAAGACTGTATATCCATATGATAATCTAAGCGCTAAGCTCAGTGTACCTTAGCAAAGAGAAGAAAGATTTACGGCACTTTCTTGGTGCTATTTTCGTAAGTATGTTCCTTAATCAGGCAAGTGGAATTTGGCACCTCCGAAGCAGATGGCTCTTGACTGAGAAGCACTATTCTACTTACACCAATTTATACTGTCTGTCTTTTAACACAAGCCTCTAAAGGTTTTTCAGTGTACATCAATAGACAATAGAATAACATTTTTTGAAGGATACAGAAAGATAAGCCTAGCATTCCCAATATGTTCCTTTATGCTGCACAAAAACTGCTTTGCTTTTAATTCACTCTCCGCTCATGTTTTCTGTGGATGTTTTGCTTTTTTTGTTTTCAGCTGATTTCCTGTAGCCCTTTAAGTGTTTTCAGCTGATTTCCTGTAGCCCTTTAGGTTTTTCTAAACAATATTTCATTTCTGCTACATGCACTGTGTCCAACAGCATGGAATGATGAGAACTACCATTCAGCAGTGCTTAGAGGGCTCCACATTGGACATTTCTATTTTCTCTAGAAATTACTCTAAATATCATCTTTATATCTGCCAGCAGTGGAACCAGAGGTAGAAGGAGGAGAGTTGGTTTTTATACCGTGCTTTTCTTACCCTTAAGGGGAGTCAGAGTAGCTGATAAACCTTCTGTTCTTCTCTTCCCAACAGACACCCTGTGAGGTAGGTGGGACTGTGAAAGCTCAGAAAGGGAGCCGTGACTAGCCTAAGGTCTCCCAGCTGGCTTCATGTAGTAGAGCAGAATTGAACCAAGAGTCTAATACTTTAACCACAAAGCCAAACCAGCTCACAGTGTAGTGGCAGTGCCTACGAAGGATAGCTCTCAGTGCATTTACTGACAGCTAGTGAGTTCCTTCTATTAACATCCCTTTCAAAGGATTGCTATGGCTGTATGTCTGACTGTTATGTATGTTCTACTATCACGTTAGCAGCTCAGGGAAAGCTCATGAATTACTTCTTCAACAGTTTTTTTCCCAAGTAAATAAGCAGACAAAAAGGAAAAGTTACTCATTTTTACAAGCTATCACTGATTTTACAAATTATTAACTTGTTTTGCTTCCACCACCAATTTTCATGTCACTGGTAGGTTTTAGGTTGTTATGTCTTGTTGTTCAGTGGAACTAAGGAAGATGACACAACAACCCAAAAACTATGACAAGTGATAATAATCTGTTTTGTTTAGGCCAAAGGTGGAAATTCTATGACACTCCATATGCTGTTGAGTGGCAACTAATAATAACATCTCTTACCACTAGTCATTCTAGCTGGGTTACACAGAGTTGGATACCAACATAATTTGGAAAGACAAAGGGTCCATAGTCCAGTTTTAGAGATCTCAACCACCAAAGGCTCTTTTCCACATTTGCTCTTAGCATTGAATAAAAAGGGCCTAGGGACCTTTTTTCCACACACTGGGACAAGGGAGGTCCCTCTCCTAGTATGCTTTGTCTGCAGAGGATGGAGCATATAACAAGCTAAGGTACACAAAGGGTGCATTATCCCATCGCTACTGCAAATTTACTGTAGTGCAGGATGAAGGGCAGCTCAAATCCAATTGGCTGCCTCATCCCATGTGATGGCGAGCACCAACTGAGATCTCGCAGCTTCCTAAGGTGCGCTTTGGGTCAGAACAGCGTGTCATCGCTTCACAGCAGGTAAGCTACAATTTCCCCCTTAACTATGGATTTATTCTGCAGGTCTGCTGGGGGGCAAAATGAATCCCAGTCTGGTTTATCCTCAATGAGGAGGTCTAACGACATACTAGATGGTGGTATACCAGATCATGGAAGCTTGTGGACAGCATGCCTCCGTGGTCCAGTATACCACTGGGGACCTATTTTGATGGTTCAACAAAGTGCACTGTCAAAATGTCATTCCTTGGGAACTTTTGTTCTGGCCATCAGAGCATTCAGAGCAAACACACACGTGCCTGCCAATAACAGCTCCAAAGCTCATGCAAGCTTCGGAGCCAACATGGGGGCTGGTGCAGAACAGGCCATACCAATGCAGACAGTTTTGTTCCGTGCCAGGAGCAATCCACCCTAGCTTGGGGCAGAATGTATCCAGTAAGGGGCAGTCCGCCTTGTAACAGGATATGCCAGGTAAGTGCAGAAATGGAATAAATGAGCATGCTCAAACAGTTCTTCTTCTCCACAGCTAGAAGAAGTTCTATGGGAAATGTGATTTTGATCATTACAGAAAATTGCCAGGATTCATACAGTATGCGAAAGATGCCATGGAAAAGCCTGAGGGATGTGGTGATTGTATCTTCCCACATTCACTGGTTCTGCATCACACCGCAAAAGGGTGTCAGATGCCATCAGAGGAATTGTTCATGCAGAGCATAAGAGCTCTTAAGGGGGCTCGATCTCATTCTTTCTCTCCATTGCCACTATGGAGATGGACTGAGATTGACCTAGTATGCTCTCCACAGCCCTGTTTTAGGACACAGAAATTGCCCAACTTCTAGTGCCATTTCCTGCATATTCTCAAATAGAACTTGACAGAAACTTCCAAGTCAAGGAACTCCTTGCTTCTCACCTCAGGTTTGGTATTAGTGTGGGCAGGACAGGTATGTGTGTCAACAGCACGCCTATTCAAGACTGGAGCAAACATTCCAGACCCTCAGGTGTCCTGATCACTGTCACGCCTCAGTTTAACTGATTGCAGGTTTAGAACTTATACAGTGTGTTTGCACTCACAGAAAGCTTATCGCTGCTAGAAAATTTTCAGTGGCAAATGCAGTGTAACAAAAATGCATGCCTCCATACAGAATTTACATCAGGAGAAAGAGTGGATGTTGTAAATCACCTCAGTTTTACAAACAACTGCCTATGCTTCAGAGTCTACAGTGTTTATTTCTGATAAGGTGAGCACATGGAACCAGTCCAGAACTACATGACTGAATGTATTTGCTCAGATTTAGAAATGTATTTACTCTTGATACATGTGGTTCAGAACATGGCCACCTTGGCTGTATGAAGGAAAATAATCACCAACTCAAAGTGAATAACTAAACTACACCACCAGCTAAACGTGGGCCAGATATTGCCCTAATTTAATGCACTGTTATCTTCATGTGCAGTATATGTACTGTAGTTACAACAGGTGGTGCCAGAAGCTAATATGGTACATCGCTAGTTTACAAAATGTATTCTTTGAGCTAGAGGTCCTTTCCTTGCTTCTATTCATTTATAGTTGAGTTTGCATTAGCTCTTATAGTTTAACTCACTCATCAAGGAGTGTTCTGCACGTTCAAAAAAATATTGGATACAGATACATACTGTAATAAGAAATATCTTAAAAATTAATGTACCATTCAGACCAGAAATGTTTTTATTAGGAATAATACATGAAAACTTAGATAATATGAATCCTTTGATTCTGTATATGGTAACAGCAGCAAGAATATCATATGCACAAAAATGGAAAGAAGGTAGAATTCCTGCTGTGGAGAACTGACAAATTAAATGGACTGAATTAGCAGAGGGGGACAAATTAACAATCTTTTTTTAAAAATAGGACAATAGATAAGTATGTAAAGGACTGGATATCCTTCATCCTACTCCTGTTTACAAGGAATAGGAATAGTAACTGCTGGATTTGATTGACTTTTATACTGACAGCTGAAAGAAGGAAAAATTACTGAGGAGAAGCACCAAAGAGGTGATACTAAAAGAAAACCCAGAAGAACCGAGGAAGTGATTTATAGGGCCTTTTCCCACTAGGGCTTAGAACCCTTCTAAGGCCTCATTAGGAATCCAATTAGTACCTGACTGGTACCAACTGGGAAGGCCCTGTCCCCCCTGAAGGCCCTGTCCCCACAAGGGCAGGAGAAATCCAGATTTAACGGGTCCTTCAGGTCCTTAAATCTGGATTTCATCTGGATCTCAAGGTGTCCACAATGGGGTCTTCAGGCATTTTCAAGATCCGGATCTCCAGGAGGACCCCATCTCAAAGATCTGGATCTTGAAGATCTTGGTTTTAGTGTGGGCAGGAAAGGTATGTGTGTCAACAGCACGCCTGGAAAAGGGGGGATAGTTAACACGTGAATGATGTGATATAAATGTATGTAAGACTCTGTATCAAGAATCTGAAGTTCATAGATTGCGTTATAAAATAATACAAATTAATTTTTTTTAAAAGGAGTGTTCTGCATGTTATAGGACATAAGTAAAGCACCTACCAGTGTAATTTTCGTAACATTCGCAAGTGTAGCCTCCCTCTCGGCTTCGACAAAGCCCGTTGTTTCCACAAGGATTGGAGTAACAGAGATCAATTTCTGTTTCACAGTAGTCACCTGTAAATCCAGGAGGACACCGACACCTCAGCCCATTGATGGGATGTATGGGCCGGAACAGGACAGTGTTTGAGCTAATAAATGGAGCTGAGCTGTCAAACTTGAGTACAGACACACACTTCATGTAATTTTCACAAGGCTCTCGCAGACAAATATTGTCATCAAAAGGCAGCACACGTTGGGTAGATATTAATGTGAGGAGGGTCCTATTGAGGTATATCTGTTCTTGAAGGTCTTCAGAGGGAAAGAACTTGTTCCGAATACCACCAGGAAGCAAAGCAGAAAATGTAACATTGAGAATATTGGAAGTGACATCTGTGTCGTTCTGAATATTGAAAACAAAAATTCCTTCTTTGGTTGTTGACAAAACAGTAGCCACACCTTCCACAAAGAGGGCAAGAAGTGGAGATAGAAACTTCTCTTGAGACATATTTTCTAGTCGCACTGTAATACTATTGGTCAGCATGTCGTCAGTGATAATGGTCACCCGTAAGGTGCAAAGTGCTATAACACTGTGGATCCCATCTAGAGCAGAGAAAGAGAGAAGAATAAGAGATTATTTCACAGAAATCTTCAAAAGGGCTTTCACATACTTCCCTCAGATTGTAATGAATCTTCTTAGGTACATGAACAATAAAAACAAGCATTTGCCAGCTTCTCAAAGAGGCCCAAAGCACTGAAAATGATTTATTGTATTAAAGTATTTACAGTATATTCTGGTGTATAAGACTATTTTTTGACTGAGGAAAATCTTCTCAAAAGTCGGGGGTCGTCTTATACGACAGGTGTCATCTTCTTATACGGCAAGTATATCCCAAACTCTATATTTTAACTGGGAAAGTTGGGGTCATCTTATACCCCAGAATATACGGGTACTTTTTTTTTTTCACGTTACAACCAATAGAATAAGCTCATTTAAAAAGTATTTATAGCCCACCCTTCACTTGAAGGTTTCAGGATATTCCAGATTAGGGGCCTGTTGTCTGCCTTTGAGGTTGATGGTTACATTTGAATGTATATTTTATACATAAAACAGTATAAAATATACATAAAACAGTATAAAACAGTATAAAATATACATTCAAATGTAACCATCAACCTCAAAGGTAGACAACAGGCCCCTAATCTGGAATATAATCCAGAATAAGGTCCAGTGCAGAAAGAACCAAAGATTGTATAGCTGCTTGTTTCCTATTCTCTACAAATAAATCTGCAGCAGTAAATTGAATTTGTTTTATGCCCAGTCATTAGCTTTTTGAGAAAACAGGTGGGTAGGTGGAAAACACAAAAATATTAAAGTGGTAGAAGCTGCTGCCTCTCAACTTTCCTTTCCCTGTACTATGTCCTTCATGAGGCTCACGTACGTGAAGGCCATCTCTCATATGGTTTTTGTTTTACTTTGTAAAGACTGGCCTGCATTATTGCCGCTATTATGTTGTTACATTGGCTGCATCCAGACTTGATCAGAAACAGCATAGCTTTCTTCTACCCGCAGCAGCGTCGCAGTCTCTGATCAAAGGGTGCAAAGTAAAAAGATGCTGATACTTTGCTTTTTCGGGGACAAGCTGGCCCCCCACTGCGGGCAATGGCATGTCCTGCCTGACTGACAGGAAATCACTTCAGCAGGATAGCACAGCTTCCGATCGCCCTGTCAGGCATATTGGAAGCAACTGTACTGTCCCTGTGCAGCTTCCAATTGTCGTGTCTGACCCACAGGAAGTAGCTTTGGCAGGACGGCACAGTATAACTTAAGTCTAGAAGCACCCATTTTGTATTACTTATAAACTGATTCATGTTTTCTTGTTACTTTGTTAACCACTTTGGGTATATTAGCAAACAGATTGAGTGGCTCCAGCTTGCTGTGACCAATGTAACCTTCTCTCTTCAACACTTATCCGTATCTCTCATCCTGATTGTTATCTATTGGTCAGGATGACAGCTGTTGCCCATGTCAGATTCACTAGTGCTGGCTTGTGAGAGCTTTAGGGTAGGTCTGTAGCAGGTTTCAGATGGGTTAGAGGACAAGGACAGGATTTGATCTCTGGCAACTACATTGTTTCTGGGTCTAAAAGAGAACCTGTAGGTGAGGGCTGAGTCTCAACATCATGTTAGGAAATGAAGAGATGTTCAGAGGGTGACCCAAGTGGCCTTCTGGTTGTTATAGGAGCTATTTACTCTGCATAGGCTTTGCTGTGTATATTCAAATCTCTGGCTCGGTTTTATTGGGAAGAGTGGGTACAGTTTTCTAATGAAGGAAATGATACGTACTGGGGAAATTAGAGGCCAGCGTCAGCTGCACTGTGTAAGTATTGGAGAAGTGGACGAGCTTGAGTTTATTTCCTCTTGCGATGAAATAAGGCAAGTGTAAGGCTTTGATTAAATCAGCTGTAGCCCCCCCTAAGCTCAATTTGCTGAGCTCCAGCACCACAGTTCACCTTTCATTGGCAACTGGTCTGTATGGGATGAAATGCATGCTTCCAGCTTTCTAACCAAACAACCCTCTCACCCCTGCAAAATTATGTATAGGGCAACCCACAGTCCCACACTGATTTTCCCAGTGTGGTCCTGGGAGGTGAAATGCTTGTTGATTTTGATAATTCATCCTCCTTAGGTTTACTACTCACTGTATGCTTTATTCACTGCATTTCAAGTCCCCCTTATTTGAATAAAAGCATGAGCAATTGTCACATCCCTACTGGCCCTTTGTTTAGGGTTCCGGGCAATTATATCTCATCAGATGTATCCATTATGTGAACTTGGCCAGAAAACAAAGAGGAAAGTTGAAACAGACCAAGAAAAATTTATTTGCAAAGGACACCACAAAACAAACAAACAAAAAACTATCTTTAATTCTTCAAAAGTAATTTGAAATTTCAGCAACCCATTGGAACTACTTTCTGGCCCTGGTCCATGCCATGAAGTGCTGAAAATAGGCCATTTCCAATGCTTTGTGTCACAGGTCTGGGCAGAAACTCTGACGCTAGGGTCCTTCCATTCCCCTGCCTCAAAATATGCACAAGCTGTGATTTGTGTCCTATGTGGATGACCATTCACCTCAATCCTAGGCCAGGAATGGTCCCCTTGGCAGATTCCCACACCCTATATTTTACATATGGAAGTAGGTGGATGAAAAATTGGCACAAATATCTGTGGATGGAAAATTGGTAAAAAGTTCTTTAGCCCTACTTTTCTACCTTCCACACTGAAATGCAACTGACATCATATCTGCAAGATACATCCATTAAGCTTAGGTTTAGAGTTCATTCCTATTGAGTTTAACTGATTTGTTGCTACAAGCAAACTTAAATTTTCCTATTTGATAAAATGCTGTTGTTGCTCTTAGAAAAAGAAAGGCAGTTCCCCACTTCTAGTCACAAGGTACTGGAGACCCAGTGCCCATTAGTACCAGCAAAGATGAACTACTATTAGACAAGTATTAGCCAAAAAATGGACCACAGGAGATTCAAGACTAAAGTCTGACTGAGGATGCATTCAGACATGCATAAAGAGGGGGCCTGTGGATGAAGTTGAGTCTGTAATGATAATCTTTTCCCCCGCCTTTGCATTCACCTTACCCTGGCCTGAAGTTTCAGAAAAGTCATTTTTAACATTAGCATTTTCTTAGCTCTGAAGGCTGGGCAGGAAATGCATAAGCAAAGAGACAGGGATTCCCATCGAGTGGCCAATCAGTGTGCAGCACCTTAGTCAGGATAGGTGTTGTCTGATCCAGATGCAAATATAAGGTTCTTGGCTGTATTTTGGAAAACTGTTTGGAAGGCATATTTGTGCATCTGGGTATGAGACGCTTGTTCTTAAAGGAATGACTGAAAAAACTACTTTCTGATTGCATGCTGAGTCTATCATAATGTGTCAACAAAATAATATAAAAGCATAACTTATGAGCTATGATATGAAGATTAACTATATGACAGATCTATGCCGCCAACATTTTATCAAATTGGAAACACTTATATAGGGCATCTGAAACAATTTTGATGCAAAACCTTTTGACATCTTTCAGGCTAGAAGGCTGCACAACTGAATGTATATATCAATACCAGCATTAACATTTATCAGTCAGTACTGATGAGCCTTGGCAAAAGCCCTTAGAACTCGCTTGTGGGTTAATCACTAGTTCATTCTGCATCTTCTGCTACCATCCATCATTTTGAAACCTGATTATCAAGCAGATGCATAGCTGAAATACTTTAAAGTATTCAGAAGCAGCAGTGAGTTGCAATGAAAAGAGCATAAAAGAGTTAGAACTTTTTACCTCTTTGCTTGCACTTCGTCTGGACTTTCCCCCACCACCCACCATTTTATATACAATGCAAAGGGTTTGTTACAATTAGCATTGTATTTATCTAGATGTCAAAAGAGATCAGTGACCTTTTAAGAGAAAAGGATAAACAAGTCAAGCTCATTCTTCCCAACAGCTTGAGAACAGGAGCAGTTTACTCTCCCTGTAATAGTTATATCTTCTTTAAGCTAAGCTGCAGTGAGGTAACCAAACACATTATATTTAGGTTAATTAGCTGTTCAAACCACAACTTTCACTCAAGTAAATGTTACACCATTAAAACTCTAGATCAAAATCAGAGTCAGCGTGTGGGGTTTTTTCATGCAGACAAAACTGCATGATTTAGAAAAGTTACCTCCCATTTTTACGTCTGCCAAATCCCCAGAATTTGAAAACTAAACTAAGAACTACAGAAGGAAATACAGGATATTACTAACAGTTAATTTATTGTATAGAACTGTGTACTCAATACAAAGGCTGCTAACAATGGTATGCAATGCAACTCAACATATTTTTATTAACAAAATCTTGATGGTTCTATAACTACAAACTAATTATCCCAATACTCCATTTTCCAGACATGCTTACTTTGCAATGACTAATATCTACATACAGTGCAAAACTATACAACAGGATTTTGCTGTATTTAGCACAATATAACTTTTTTCACATAGTCACAATGAAGTTATTGAACAAAGACCCTTTTTTTTCTCCTCAGAGAAAGCACAATGACAGTGCGTTCACCAAAATACTGTCTACTATGTGAGAAACCCCTGGAGTCCAGGGGCTGTCATAATCAATATCAACTGTCACAATATATAAGACAACTTTCCCAGCATTTTCACCATTTATTCTGACATAGTTAATAAATCACCATAAAAGGCACAGCATCAGGCATCACATAGCTTTGTTATCCAGAAGAAAGCACAAAAGAGAGTCAGACACGAATGAAAATGCCCATCGTCATACTGAAATACAAGGTATAAATCAGCTTAAGGAACTTTGTTTACTCATCTAGTAAAAATAAGGTTATTCTTCTACCTCAAATTACAGATGAAAAATTAAAATACACTATAGGTTCCCAGAGAAAAAAAATTGGTCTTTGACAAATTACTGTAAGCTGCATCACACAGTAAACATATTAATCAGAAAGAAAAGTTCATTAAAAATAGAAAGGGACTTGTGTTTTGCTTTTCCAAATGACCAAGAACCTCTGTCCATGAAGGGCACCACTAGATTGAAAATGCATTGAGCTAATGTGGCCTAATCCTAGCACGTGTTATGGCAACAGTTTTGGCTTAGAAAAGAGTAATCAACCCTGCCTCATCATGAGCTATGATGTCACGAAGGCACTGCTGTAATGTTATGACAGTGTTACAAAAAGTGAACACTGAAACAAATGCCTATAATTGAAGACGGCACCATTTATATAAGGGGAAATTGCCATATTTGTATTCCACATCGGTACCAGCAAAGATTAACTATTCATGTCCTAATAAAGTGAAATTATTAGAGAAAATGGATCCTACTGCCCCATATCGTTATTAGATTATAAATTTTTATGGACATTCTTGCAAATAGAATAAAACAGAATTATCTCTTTATAAAAGAGAAAAATACTGAAGAACAATTTGAATTTATTTCTGGTAGAACTTGAACCATCTCTGCAAAAAACAATTAGCCGTAGTCGGTCTGGATATACTTAAAGCCTACAATACTGTTGGACGTGATTACTTGTTATCAGTTTTGGGGTTTGATAGATCCTTCATCAAACTTTTACAACAATTTTAGTATCATTCTTGGCCTAGAATTAAAATTTCTCATTGGAATGGGTACAAAACAGTGTTCCCCACATTCACCTCTCTGGTGATAAACCAGCCGACTAGAAAACTGAAGCATAATAAGGACCTAATTCCCTTCTGATTAGGTATCACAGAAATTAAAAGTAATTTGTTTGTAGATGGTTTTCTGTTAATAACAGAGGATGATTCATGGTGGGAGGCTGCCCCACGAAGCCCTAGGGACATGGGAGTCAAATGCCTATGGCACCCACTGCCAAACATCACACTGAGAAGGGCACTTGAGGTTCTTTAGGCAACCTCCAGTATGAGCCTTCATCAGAGTGCTGAAAAGCAACGCTTGACTGCACCCCCACCATTCAGCCCATGCTCTGCTGCCATCTGGACAAATGGCAGTAGAAAGCACGTTCTAGAATGTGACATGCCAGAAAAAGCCCTTGTGTTGTAATTTAACCCAATATTCCTCCAGGATATGAAAAACCTTTCTAAAATTAAAAATCCAATAGTCAAGTCCATGATGATCTCTTGGAAAAAAAGACTTATTCCCTTGCCATTGCCTGTAATGCCATTTAACTTCATCTTCACTCCTTCTTCCACTCTGACCCTTGAACAATCCTGGATATAGCTAAAACTGCTCAGAGATCTATACGAGCCTGATAAAAAATTCTAAAGCACTCCTAGATCTAAAGACAATATTTGGCCTGAACACCAAATAGTAGTTGAGCATATACACAATATGCAGTTTAATAAGTAGCCCTGAGTAGACCAATGCTATTGTAAGTCCTGCTATACAGCATGAAATCAATTATAAATATCTTCTAAAAACAAGGAAGGGGCTGGTATTTCTTATAAATAAACCGCTCATCTAAATTAATAGTATCTACTATCTCATAAGGTGTCAAAGGAGCTTGGGAGATCGATATAATGGGGGTGAGGGAATCACTAAAAGAACGGAATAAAATTTTTATACATCTCAGTGACTGGTACTCTGTCATTGAAATAAGGTAACTATTGCTAAAGCTAAAGCATCCCCGATTCTTACTCATATGTCTGATAGAATCTCTTCCAATTGCTAACATGGGTATACACCACTGGGAGCTTATTTTCATCTGTGGTGGGCATGTCTCATTGTTTTTATCTTTTGGATGGAAGTGGAAATTCAAATTAAGATCTTTTAGGAAGGGTAATCAGTCTCTCTTCAAAGTTAAGCTTTTTGTTAATTGACAATGACAATGAAGAAAGTGTACAACCTTCAAAAAACAAAGAAAACATTGGAATTTGTCACTCTGCACTTGGCCTTATTCTGGAATATATCCCAGAACAGGGACCTGCTATCTGCATGTTACTGCAGACTATGGAAGGCCCCAGCTCAGGCCTGCCATAGTCTGCATTAGCTTGTGGCCAGCAGACTACTATCCTGAGATATATTCCAGAATAAGGCCAAGTGCAGAAAGAGCCCTTATCCAGTGATCATACAACTTATCAGAAGTCAGTGCGTGGCCCAAGACCTTTTCTGCATTTACTGTTGATCTGAATTAAGGACCCTCTCAATTTGGATCACAGGCTTCCTCATTGTCACATTAATGCAGATCAAGGAGGCCCTGGCCCATTGGTCCATCTCCATCTGCATTCTCATGGACCCATTTAATTGGGTCCAAAAGAGGTCCAGGGGTCTTGTTCCAGAGCATAGGAGCATCGCAACCATGGGGAGGCATGGACGAGATCAGCACCTTCTGTGCAGATAAAACTGCTCTGACCCATGCATCTATGACACTGATCTGACCCCTGCCTTATTATGGACTCAATGGTCCGGATTTAGAGTGTGCAAGTGCAGAAGGGGCACAAGATTCCACGATAAAGGTTGTATGGGGGTGTCATGTTGGCCTTGCTCCCAACTGACCATAAAGTCACATACAGATGGGGCTTCACCAACATTTCAGAACAGAATGGGGATTTGAACTCCAGATTCCAAGGCTTCAGTCTGAAAAGAAAAAAAATGCTGATACGTGTATAGCACACTCCCTGCTAGCGCTCCACAGCCTGTTTATCAGTGCTATGCTGCATTCCACGCTACCCCAGCTAACCCTAAAGTACGTGCTATCAGTAGTACCATATCTCAGCCATTCCTCTCACCCGCAGTTCCTTTTCTTCTAGAGAAGTACAAGTGGCTTATAAGGAGTTGCATTCCAGGCCCCTCTCTGTTTCTGTGCTGTTGCAGCTGCTGCCAAGCAAGACAACAGTTTCCTCAAGTTACCCCTTTAGCCACTGTCATTCCTCTTTTACAGCCTTTCCCCCCTGCTGGTCTATCACAAAGAAGCCGCTTCACTCAGTCAAATGGGTTTTCTCACTGGAGTGTTAAACAAGGTGCAGGCTTTAAAACCCCTTCACATTGTCAGAGCCCTTGCTTCTGTCCCATCATCTGACCTTTGACCTGCAATTACTTGAGGGATGCATGATGTCTTCAGCTCCAGACCCACCTACTGAGCACTCTGGTTTGAATGGCGGAGAGCAATGAAGACCCCGCTCAGTCCCCCAGATCAATTGCAGCTGCCTCTCTAGCTTTAAATCTGTCTCTCCTGGCTGTTGTGTGCACATACGCAGCAGCCACTGGTTGAAACTAGCAACAAGAAAGGCCTTAGGACACTTGAAAGAGGCTTACCTGTAGGTAAGGCTTGTGGGAGATGAACAGGGTAGACAGGTTTGTCCACCCTGCTCTTCTGGACACCCAGAAGACCCCCCAAAATGGAGATTTTCTTTTCATTCCTGGTCCCTGGAATTTTCTAAGGGCCAGCTCTGATGTTCATGAGAACTTTGGGGACAGTGTGGGAGTAAGTCCCAATGTGGACGGTCTTGTTCCAGTCCAGAGCTATCCATCCCTGCTTTGGATAGGTTTGCTCTGGATTAGCTGATGCAGGTTATTGTCGGATAAGTGCAGAAAGGGCCTTAGTTTATACTGCACAAAGTTTTCTAATCAATTTTATTTCTATCACTGCACTGAGGTAATTGGGTTTCACTGAGTACACCATGCTTCTCCTTTAACTTCTAGTCCTACCAGACAGTGATAAGATCTATACTGTAGAATAAGAACACCAGATGGCACTGGGTAGTTGATGTCATTGTTCCCAAGTTAACAATGTTGTTGCCAAGTCATTATAATCTACACAGGCAATATGGGAATTGGGACCCCACATGCCTCTGCTCCATCCAGCTTTTGCACTGCCCAAACCAGGTGAATGGGTGTGTTTACTTGAAGGCTCTCCTTCTGGGGAACCTACAGCCACCTGTCCTGCTGTGTGGGGAAGATGTAGCCTACCTGTCTATTTGGACCTATTGCCAGTAGCCAGAAAACGCCCAACTTCTGGGTTACAGTAGGGAGGAAAATCCTTTGCAGGTGCATCCTGACTCCACGCCCACCTATATCTCTAGTCAACAGCCTACATTCAAAATGAGAGAGGTGAAGTAGACCATTAACAGTCCAAGGCAATGGAAGACACAGTAGCTCCTACATTAAAACAAAAGAGCTCAAGTAGACCATTAACAGTCAAAGGCAATGGAAGACAAGATAACTGGGGTTTCCCTGCAGGGGAGAATGGGGAGGGCATGGCTCTGTTTGGATATTGCCACATGATCATGAGACTTGGTGAGATCAAACTAGCTTTTAAACAGAGCTTTGTCATGCTTCCACCATCTTTTGGCTCCACATCCGCGAGTAACCACTGCATTACTGTACAAGCTGAATGTGAAATGTCTCAGCAAATATTAATTGGACTATTTAAGAACTGAGGTGTCTCCTAAAATAGAACAAAATGCTTAATTTCACTGTAGCTTTAGTATGTGTTAGGAAGGCCCACGTTCAACAGATGTTTTCTTAAGACTTCCAGCTCCTAAAGAAAGGTGACAGTCTCTCAATAGCACAGCTCTCATTTGTTCTGGTGACTGATTTGATCTAAAAAGCTCTAATTTTGCCTTCACTTTTCAAACTGATTGCCTATTTGTGCCTTTGAGTAAAAAGCCTTTTTGAATCCACTTTGAAATCCAAATCCCTCTAAGGCATGAGACTTTCAAAACACAACAAAAGGAAAAACATGAAATCTGAAAAGCTATCTACTTGATGTCCAAAAGTTGGAAAGAACAACTTACCTTTACCAGAGCTGTCCTAATTGCATACTAGAGGCATAAGTGCGAATAGGCCCCTTGTTAATATTATATATTTACATAGAAAAAAATCAGCAAAGCCTTCATGATCTCTTTATTATATTTAAGAATTTATATCCTGTCCTTCACCAAAATGGCCTTTGTGGCATGTTATCTAAATAAAATATAAACAAAAACAGCACTAACTGTTTTGTTTTGAATAAACACACATATCATCCAGTTCATTTGTAGCTTCACCATGTACTTGGCTGCAAACCTATCATAAAGTTGATTCAAATGAAAGTTAATAAACTTAACAAAACACACAAATATTTTTTGCAGAAACTGAAGGCCAAACAAAATGGTTAAAGCTCGAATCCGATGTACAACAGAGGCTCTTTCTACACTGGGCCTTATTCCGGATTATATTATGGAATAGGGACCTGCCATCCACGACAGTGGGAGACTACAGTAGGCCCCAGATCTTTGGCCCTGGATATTCAGATCTTGAAGATGCCTGAAGACCTGATTGTGGGCACATTTAATCAGGTCCACATGAAATCCTGAAGGACTCATTAAATTCGGGTTTCTCCTGCCCTTGTGGGGACAGGGCCTTGCAGATGGGGCCTTCAGTGGGGTCCAGGTGGGGACCTTCCTGATTGGAACCAATTATGGTTCCTAATGGGGTCTTAGAAGGGTTCTAAGCCCAGGTGGGAAAAGGCTCTAATAATGTTTGGGTAAGTTCACCACACTAAAAACATTGAGATCTCAGACTTAATTTCTGTATACACACTCAGTGTAGAATTCTGTATTTCTGTTGTTAGATCCACTTTGCATTTTGCACAATGAAAAGCAGCACCATGATATCAAATTTGGTGCATACATTCAAAGTGGTCTCCTGATTGAAAAAGAACAAGAAAATCCACTTGACATCCTTCACACTTTCAGGGTGTTCAGGAAAGATAATAATACATGCCTTCAACATTAAAATAAAACTTGCTGTAAGTGTATGCACCAAGTTTGATACAGTAGGATAAAGCTTTTTTCAAGGACAAATTTCAGCTCCTCTTTGTGCACATGATCTCAAGAGAAAGAGACAATATGTACACACTATGTAATATCACAAAAGTCGGTGTTAAGAGGGCATAATTATACATTACAAGCCTAAGCCCGTGTTAATACATTCTTAACATCTAATTTTAATCAGGTATTTTATAGTTATTTTTTACTTCTTTTAGAAACCTCTGGGTACAGAACAGAACATACGGGTCTGGAACACCTCCCTTACGAAACCAGGCTGCAACACCTAGGCCTCTTCAGTCTGGAGAGACGGCGTTTAAGAGGGGACCTGATTGAAGTATATAAAATTATGTACGCTATAGAAAAGGTGGATAGAGAAAATTTCTTTTCTCTCTCGTGCAACACTAGAAACAGGGGGCACTCTATGAAGCTGATGGGTAGGAGAGTCCGGTCTGACAGGGGGAAGTATTTCTTCACCCAGAGAGTCATCGGCTTATGGAATGTGCTGCCGGAAGAGGTGGTGACAGCTACCAGTCTAGATGGCTTTAAGGTAGGGTTAGACAAATTTATGGACGACAGATGTATCAATGGCTACTAGAACGAATGCCTAGATGCATCTTTCAGGCTGGGGGGGGGAGGAACTGGGGCGCTTCAAAGGCCATCTGCTGGGACTCGAGAGCAGGAGAAGGTTTGTCCTTGTCTCTGCTTGAGATGCCCATGAGCATTTGGTGGGCCACTGTGTGTGACAGGATGCTGGACTAGATGGGCCGTGGCCTGATCCAGCAAGGCTTCTCTTATGTTCTTATGTTCTTATACATTTAAATATATATCCAATTTAAATTCAAATATCAATATTCGTCAAATTCAAATTGGATTTTTGAATTTTTGAATATTCGTGCACATCCCTACTCATGTGGATGCTGCCCTAGAAATATAAGTATACTATACTTGTCACTACAGTGGTCTGGAATAAAAGAGGACTTAGATAGGTGGTCAAAGTTGAGCTTGTCATTAATGGGCAGAATTTCAGTAATTAAAATGAATGTCCTTCCAAGAATGATGTTTTTATTTCAAACCTTACCAATTGTAATTAGTGATAAAGACTTTAAAAAATGGCAAAAGGATATATCTAAGTTTATCTGGCAAGGGAAAAAACCAAGAATAAAATTTAAATTAATGCAGGATCTGAAAGAAAGAGGGGGACTGGGTTTACCAAATTTGAAAATCTACCACGCAGCCTGTAGCCTAAATTGGATAGCAAAATGGTTCTGGTTGGATGATAACAGATTATTAAAATTGGAGGGGCATGATTTGAGGTTCGGATGGCATGGGTATTTGTGGTATGACAAAGTTAAAGTCAATTCTGATTTCAAAAACCACTTTGTAAGAAATGCTCTGTATAGGATCTGGCAAAAGTACAAAAGTAACTTGTATAGAAAAATTCCGTTGTGGGTCTCCCCACATGAAGGAATATTAAGGGAATTTGGGGGAAGAGATAACTGGGTCAAATATGAAGATCTGCTAGATAAAAACGAACATACAAGGGAATTTACTATAAAAACAAGAGAGCAGTTAAACCAGGAGGGAAAAAATATACAATGGTTTACATATACACAACTTAAAAATATTTATGGAGAAGACAAAAACAGAATGAATTTTGAATGGGACAAACAAAAGTGGGAACTACAATTAAAATCAGCTGAAAAAGGAATAATTGGAATGATCTATAAAGTATTGTTACAGATGGACCTAGAGCGAGAACAGGTCAAAGAATGTATGATTACGTGGGCAAAAAATTTTGGGTATAACATTAATATGGATCAGTGGGAGAAATTATGGAGAAAGGATATGAAGTTTACTGTATGCACTGTGTTGAAAGAAAACAGTTTTAAGATGATGTACAGATGGTACCTAACTCCTTATAAACTGTCTAAGATCTATTATACCATGTCCAATAGGTGTTGGAAATGTGGGACCAATGTGGGAACATTTTACCACATGTGGTGGACATGTGGAATAGCAAGTAAATACTGGAAAAAAATTCATAGAGCAATGGGAAATATATTAAAAATTACGATTCCATTTAAACCAGAATTTTTTCTATTGGGAATAATAGACAGTAACTTAGACCCCTTGAATACTTTGATTATGTATATGGTCACTGCTGCGAGAATGATATATGCAAAAAAATGGAAAACACCAGAAATACCCTCAGTAGACAATTGGTTAGTTAAGCTGGCTGAATATGCTGAAATGGATAAATTGTCAAATCTCTTAAAAGAAAGAACAACAGAAAAATATTTAAAAGACTGGAGACCCTACATCGAATTTTTACAAGAAGAAGGAATAACAGCAGCGGGTTTTGATTAACTCTTCTTTTTTCAAGGAACGGCCGAATTAGACGAAACTAGAACAACAGGATAAGATCCTGAAAAAACGGAGGAAGTCACAAGTTGCAAAGAATGGACATTTATATGTTAATTGGGAAAAAGGGGTGATGATGAACCCTGAAGTTTTAATATATTGTAGAACCAAAAAGTTAATAAAAATGATCTGAAAAAAAAAATAAACATTAGAAAGTCATTACTGTCACTGAAGAAAAACAACCTGAAAAAGAAAAGGCCAAGGGAGAAATCAGACGCAGGTGTTCTGTCCCACCGTTCCTACTCTGAGAACAGGAGCAGTTGAGAGAGACTTCAGTTTACTCTAATGGGACCACCACTAAATAGCCAGTATGAAACAGGCTTCATCTGATATAGAGAAAAATCAAGGCGTGCATTCTTAACACCCATTTTAAAATCAGAAATACCACCA
This sequence comes from Aspidoscelis tigris stejnegeri, assembly GCA_023333525.1. Lineage (NCBI taxonomy): Eukaryota > Metazoa > Chordata > Lepidosauria > Squamata > Teiidae > Aspidoscelis > Aspidoscelis tigris. Next base: position 75,050,608 of record JALMGA010000005.1, on the reverse strand, counting down.
TTAGGAAAACCTGGAATAATGTAATCCAGAAAGTGACTGCTTATTTACACTTAACTTTGGTATTCGGTACAGGATGTGCCACCCCTTACTAGAATAAGAAATCTGTCCCGAGCTGAAATGGACAGCTCCAGACACAGAACAAGACTTACTATGAGGGGTTGCAACCGCTCTGGTCTATTCTAAAGTGTGGACAAAAGAGACTCGGAAGCAAACCATGGTCTGGTCTGGTCTACTGGCAAGTGCAGAAAGGTCTTAAACTTGCATGCTCCCTTCGTTCAGATGTTTTGCATGAAAAAAAAATCAGCAGAGCAATGGATGAGGGACAAGGCACAGATCTGAGCGTGGACTCTGATCCCTCTGATCTGCATTTTGATCTATACCACTCCAAAAATGCCTTTTGGGGAGATCAAAAATTTGACTTCAATCAGCAAACCATCCTTTCCTTACCACTCCGCTGGTTCAGTTTCAAGTGCGCTGTTCATGTAGTTGCGCATTTGTTTTATTCAGTATAGTAAAACATAAATTAAATCTTGGTTATTGCTGTGTAAGTCAAAGTAGGATCTTCTGTCCCGTGGATGTGTGCTTTTATATGGCTGAGATCAGACTGCACCCCATTAACGTCTGCAAGGCTGAATGCATAAGATATTAAAGGGTAGAAAGATCAGTTCTTAATACTCCATTACTCTAATTTCTCTTCTTATGGGCTCTACACAAATAATCAGAGGTACTCAGGCAAACCCTATACAGTACTTTTAATTAGAAGGTCTGCTTCTGTTAAGCCTTGCCTCCTGCTGATCTCCCTGTGGTTAGTTGCTGGCTTTTGAAAACAGGACAGTGCGACAGATGCAGATTTGGGGAGCAAAACCAGGATGCCGTTGGCTGTAGTCATAGGTTCTGACAAGACATTTCACTAAAAATTAAAGCATAAAATAGGTGGTACTTAAGCAAAGAAGTAGAGCACAGCAGAACAGGCTTTAGGCAGAGTGTGTGACAGATCTACATGTTAATGGGAGGAAAGTAATATATTACTTCAAGGGCATGGTTACGGTTAGCTTATGCCTACATCTATACATCACTCAGTTATTCCGCTATATTTGGATATTCTGGAATAAAGCATGGATATTCTGGAATATTTATGCTTTATTCCGGAATATGATAATAGTGGAATAAATAAGCAATGTCTGGATACAGCCTGTAACTTTGTACCTGCCAACTGGTAAAAGCCATTGGATCAACTGCTGCTTAGCATTTATGTAGTTTGATAGCATATTAAAAAGCAGAAATATCACTTCTGCCAACAAATGACCTGGGCCCTGGGTATCTGAAGGAGCGCCTTCCCCATACAGACCTGCCCGTACAATGAGATCTCAAGGAGAGGACCTTCTTGTAGTTCCTTCTCTTGCAGAGGTACAAGGCACACAAGGGACATACAAGAGGGACTTCCCTGTGGTAGCCTCTTGAGGCTTGCCAGGTGGTTACAATGTATACTTTTCAGTGCCAGGTGAAAACATATATTTTTTTCAACCAGGCTTTTGCCATCTAAATAGCTTCCTCAGGGTGCTGTGGGGGTGGATATTTTTAATTATGTTGTTTTTTTCTTTTGATATGTTTTATTTTTATTGTAACCTGCCCTGGGTCCATTTGGTGAAGGGTGGGATATAAATTTATTAAATAGACAGACAGGCAGGCAGGCAGACAAGGCCCACATTGTCTAAGCTATGGTTATCCCAGTAGTAATATACAGGTATGAGAGCTGAACCATATTGGCACTGAAGAATCAACATTTCTGAACTGTGGTGCTCAAGAAGACTTTTGAGAGTTCCTTGGACTACAAAGGAGATCAAATCTGTCAGCGCTAAGGGAAACCAACCCCGACTGCTCACTGGAAGGAGAAATACTGAAGCTGACAGTCAAATACGATGGCCACATAATGGGAAGACAGGACTCATTGGAACAGGCCCTGATGCTGGGAAAAGGAGAAGGGCAACAGGAGAAGACTAAGACAGAGAATGGGATGGATAAACAATGTCAAGGAAGCAATAAACATGAGCTTGAGCAACCTCTGGGGGACAGAGGAGGACAGAAGGCCCAGGCATGCTATTGTCCATGGGGTCACGGAGAGTCGGACATGACTTAATGAGTGAACAACAACAAACTGAGGGGAAAGGATACCTTTAAAAAGGGGAACTCCTTAAACAAAAACAGCCCAATAGCTTGACCTGAACAATTACTGAGCCAGCTCAGAGCTGCAATTGCAACTAACCCACTAAAAGGGACCTCACGCCCCCACCAGAAGAGAAACAATGTCATTTCCATAATTGTTCCCACAGTAAAAGAAGGAAACAGCTGCCCTGGGAACCATGCCTGCCTATACACACCACCCAAGAGGAATCATAAAATATACCTTATATATTTTGAATTTAGTTTAGCAGAAAAGCGTCGCTTTGTGAAAGGGTAATGGAAAGAGGACTGACTCTGCATAATGAATGAAGCCAACTGGGCCAGCTAGCAAGGTTTAAATCTGGCCCAGGAGCCAGCTGTCAGCTTCAAAGGCTGGAGCCAGTTTCAAAAGTGGGTCCAGCCTTTGAGAGGCCTGGGGTAGGGGTGGGCACAAATGCAAGTATGCAATTAGGCAACCTCTGGGCACGCAGGGGGTGTTTCTAGTGTTTAACCATCTCCTGACAGAGCAGATGCCCATAGGTTGCCTAACTGCACACTACAAACTGAAGTACCAATTCAACCCAGAGACGTTTTCGCATTACTCCCGTTCCATTTGGAACGGGAGTAGGACGGGAAGATTAAGACAGCTCACGACGCTTTCACCTTTCACACACAGGAGCGCAGGAGCGCGTGTAAACGCGTTCCGGCGCGTCTGTGTGCGAATGCTCAAAGCATCGTGAGCTGTCTTAGCCGGCAAAGGCCGGCCAGGGGCGCGGAGACAGCCGCGGAGGCAGATCGGCAATCAGCTGATTGTCAAACAGCTGATTGTCGAAGCCGCGCCGGCGTCGGAGGCAAGCCCGCAGCTGTTAGGGAGGGAGAAGCAGGCGCGAATGCTTCTCCTTCCGAACGCCTGCGGGCGGCTCGTCCGCGTTCGAATGCATGTAGAGCACTTTAAAGTGCTCTACATTTCGAACGCGAGAAAGACAGCTGCGGACACGTCGGAGCGCAAGCCCCGCTCGGGCAATGCGTATGCCGTGTCCGCAGCTGTCTCCCACGCGCACCGTTCAGCCCCGTGCGAAAACGTCTCAGGTTAGGACACCATTTTGGGCAGCCAAGCCCAGGCCCTTTCTGCACTGGCTCTTCTTCTAGAATTATATTCTAGAATAGGACCAGCCATCACCATGTAAACTGGAATAAGGCAAAGTGCAGTCTGTATTCTGTCCTGTGTAGATGGAGCACATTAAGTCGGGGTCTTCCTTATCCCATATTAGCATGTAAAAAGGAAGTCATTAGATTTTTTCTAGCATGGGATAGTGCAGAAAGGACCATAGATTTTTAAACGCTATTGTGAGGTGCTTATTTAGGTTTCTCAGTACATCTATAAAACGAGAAGAATTTTGCCCTTTAAAAACGTTCCTTGACTTTTGGATGTTATTTGCTGACACCAGTATATTTATTTACATAAGCCTCCAACTATCAATCAGAATTCGCAATCCAAGTCACTGTTTTACTGAAGCGCCTGTCACGGCAAGCATCCCATCAATTCTGCAGAATTAACTACTTTAAATTATCACACACACCCCACCCCAATCATATATGCAAACACAACAAGTTGATATTTCACATTAAAGGTTGTGGCTAAATTATTTCTGTTCACTTACAGTAATATAAGCTTGTTTTAAGTCAGAACCAAAATTTTCAGCAGATTCTGAGGGTACACAGTAAGCACAAGGAAACCTCTAAATTTAAACAGCTGAACCCTATAATGTTTTAGAATCCACAATAGTACTGGTTTCACATGACGGTTAGCATATCATTTCCTGCTCTGAGTGTCTTTCGGGGGAAACTATACCAAACCAGAAATTGTGCAGTTTGTGGTTTCTAATAGTAACAACTCCTTACCCCATATAAACCCCCTTTTAAAAAAAGAGGTGAACTTCCTTTGGGGGGAAAAAAACTGCAATATAAGACTTTTCCAAGTGGAAGGTATAAAGAGTCTTGGTAAAATAAGGAAATACCTTGAGATGAGACATGTTGATTCTTAATTAAAGAATTCAAACCCTTCGTCACTGAAATCTACTTAGTCACCACTCAGGTTTTGTTTGGTTTTGCTTTTCTTAAGGCTTCAGGTAGGGACAGTCTGGAGCACACATTTTCAGGATTTTCCTGAACAACCCTGAGGGCTAGAAACTTGCAGCTGAAAATGAAGGTTGAGATTCTCCACATTCTGCGCATGCCAAGGGGAGCTGGACAAAGCATATCCTGCATATTGTGACTGAGGTTCCAAGACACTGACCCCAAAGCACTAAAACTTCTGCAACTAATTTACAAGGCTGCGTGATGGATTATACTTTGACCATACTCACAAAGGCCATACACTGGTCTTGAGTACAGCTACACAAAATTGTTTCTGTTCCCATAATGAGACATTTCTTAAAACTGGTTTGGTTGGTTATATAGTAGTTAAAATCCTAATGATTGAGTAATCCAGTAAAACATCTGAAAGTAAATTATGTACATTAAAAAAAAGATAGAATTCATGTAATTCCAGCTTAATAAATACACTGAATGTTGTAAATAAAAGCTCAGTGCTTTTAGAACCTCTCATGCACATACATGCATGCACTAAACCGACATCTCAAAACCTATTTCTCATAGGAATTGGTGTTAGGGGAACTGGAAAGGTATTGAATTCTACCCATAAAGCAAGCCTAAGGCAGGTTGTGTCTCAACACCACTTTCAAGTACCTCTTATAAGCTGTTGATTTAGACACACACATGCACACATTCACACACACCTCATTTTACCTCTGACTCAAGTATGTGTCAAAAATTTTATCACCAGTGTAAAATTTAGGAGCTTGGCTTTGCTTTTCTCAGGCAAACACTCAATATGTGGTTTATGTTTTTCATACTGTGGAACAGGCTCAGTGAGCTCATAATTTCTCCTCCCCATCAATGACCTTCTTACTCATCCAAGAGCATGCATGAACATATCAAAATCCCATATATTCCTCTAGCTCACAAATTAACACTTCAGGGAAGAACTGCTTTTACAGTTCTAAAGCTACGGGTAGGTCACTGGAGGCCTATTCACACTTAGGCCTCTGGTATGCGATTAGGACAGTTTTCGTAGAGCTGTCCTAATTGGATACCAGAGGCCTTGGATCTCATGTTTCTTTCTAGGATCTTCTGAGGAAGTAAGCTATATTGGTAAACATCTGTTTGAATGAGAGTTCTGGAACTAATGTGGAATTGTAAAAACATACAGTAAGCTATTTGGATACTCCATTTTTGCATCACAATGTTCTCTTTTAATTCTACCTTCACGACTAAAGCCCTTGTTGTGTCGGCCATGGAGTGGTCTAGGCTTCTGTCTCTACATGGAGCTGTGGGATAGTAAAGGCACTGCCCTCCTGAAATCCACTGCTGTTTCCTGCTCCACCAGCAGACCCCACCAAAGTAGTCCACAAATAGACTACTTTTAGTATGCTGGCCATGTCTGAAGAGCACACAGCCCAGTAGTCCAGTATACTAGCCAGAAGCGCCCACCAGAAGTACATCATGGCTAGGCTCTCAAGTGAAAAAGCCATGGCTGGAAACTTCAAAGCCTGGGCTATCTGGAGGTAGACAGCCCCAAACATGAGCTACAGCAAGCCCATCCCAGTGTTATCCAGAACAGTGTGATGCAGGACAGCACATGCCATTTGGAAACATGTCAAGGATCTGCCAGTGACCAGGAAATGCTGCTGCCACGGGTTGTGGGGTGGTGGTGGAAGGGGTGCAGAGCAATGACAGGAGGCCTCTCTATGGTATCTGCAGCCTACTTTGGAGAAGGTGAGCCCTATGTACAAAGTGCAGGGAACTCACCTGTCCACAGCATGTGGCCACTGCCATTATTCACTCTGCAAAACACTTGCCACTCACTTCTGCTATCATGAGGATTGATGGCAGCAGGGTAGGCACCTGGGTTGCCATCCACCTGGGGCCATTAACTGACACACAGAAAATGGCCAACTTCCAGGGTCATTTCCTGGTTGGAAACTTCAGTGCTGGAGAACTCCCCCCCCCCCCAGTGTTGATGTCTGCTGTGTGTTATTCATAACACCTAATAGAGTCGATTTGAAAATGCATTATTACATATATGGTTTACATGTATGTTGACATTTGAGGGGAATGAGGGTATTTTCTCAAGCCATCAGCCAATCTTTAACACAAAACTGGATCCTATCCTGCATTTGCACCTAAGTTTTAATCCAACTTCAGTCCATCTTCAGAATGGAAGAATATGTCAGCAAAGTGACTCACTAGCCGTGTTCCCATGTAACGTGAAGCCGGAGCAAACCCGGTTACTCTGTTTTGGAGTAATCCGGGTTCTGCTGTGGGTTACAGTTGGAGGCCGTGAACAGCACCAAGTGCATGTTGGGCTGTTCCCAAACAGAACCCACAGGTACGCACAAGCTGGATTAAAACATAGTTGTGAACACAGCCATAATTACGTTCGTTCTCCATAGTAATAGGTTCTTTTTCTATAAACACTGGGCATTTGAGCATTACCATCCTCGCATGTTTCACTTTATTTCTTTCAACTAGTAGTTTTAACAGCAAAGTTTGCATAACACCTCTATCTAATATATTGCTTTCTTCTCAGAATTGCTAAATAGAAAATAATTTATTTTACTAAAGAAGGGCCTTGATTTCATATATTTAGAATATTATTTTCCTTTTGTTCTCTGATATGGACCATAGAAACTATAAAATGCTCTCCTAGCAGCCCAGGTGTTTGGTATTTTATCACATCACGTTTATCTTAGATGTTTTGTGTAAATTAGAATGACAAAACGTAATTCAAAATGTCCACCAGTTGGGCAAATTGCAATGTACACAGAAACCACTGTAATGAAAATCAGCTCAAGATATGGGCCAAACTGTCTGATTAGCACTTTTTGCCTGTGTCCTTTGTCACAAGGAGTTATTATCAATCCACGTTACTTGTTAACTTTTCTCTGTTTACATTACACTGAACAAAAAATGGATAGTAAAAGTGTTCCAGGCAACAAGACCTCTGAGGTTTTTGAGGTAGGACTTGTTCTTCCTACGTCATCTAAGTTCTTTATACCTACCACTTCACTGACTTCCCTACTACAGAGGAAATGACCAAGCATACTTATGGAACAGGGGATGTAATTCTCAGAATCTGTGTTGGCGCATATAGTAGGGAAGTAAACGAATATTCAAAGACTTTCAAAATCTGATTGAAATTGTCTTAATTTTGACACTTGAATTCAAATCGAATGTCCATAAATTCAAATTTAAACATCTGAACGAATTTTGAATTTTCAAATCTATTCATTTGAATTTTTCAGAAATTTGTATGTGTATGGGTTCATACACAATGCGTACTTGCACATATGCATCTTTCCCGCATCCGTATGGGACAAAAACGGATGCTTACGGGATGCATAACAAAGCGTACGGACACAAACAAAGGCTGTCAACATTCGTAAGCACAAATTCAAACCAAAAATTCAAACAAATAGACTTGAATTTGCTTAATTCAAATCGAATTTGAATAAATTTGAATTTTAAAGATTTGAATCGAATGGAATTTTCGGATATTCAATTCAAATCAAATCCCCAAAATTGCATCCACGCACATACCTAGCTTATAGCATTCATTGTTTTGAAAGATGGCAGACAGGAAAGTGAATGAGAGCAGGAAGGAGTAGTAAACTTGACTGGCATTCTGCTCTCAATATGCAGAGGACACAGAATTTGATAAACACCCTTCTTCACTTAAGGACACCAGGAAGGAGTCTCCGCATTCTCACTCTTTTTCAGAGGTGCCAAATGTGCACCCTGAGGACAACATGTAGCCTTCAAAGGGTTCTTCTGGACCCATGAGAAGTTTCTCAGTCCATGCTGATTCTATTATGGGTTATCATGGAAAAGAACTACATATGAATTTTGGAGTCCAGGGACATTTTCACACTTACTTATTTACTTCGTTTACTTATTTACATTTTTATCCCGCCCTATACCCAGAGGTCTTCAGGCGGGTAACAACATCTAAAACCAAACATCATTTAACATCATTAAAACATTAAAACAATAACAGCATCTGCTAGTGGAAAGAGAAAATCCTCATTTAACTGAAGGCCAGGGCAAAGAGGTGCATCTTTACTGCCTTCCTAAACGTATACAATGAAGGTGATAGGTACACCTTAAGGGGGAGACTATTCCATCACTGAGAAGGCCTCCTCCCAGGTGCCCACTCTTTTTCCTGCTGAAGGTGTGGGACAACCAGGAGGGTAAGATAACGTGGGAAAAAAACTGGTCAGTTCTCTTCCCATTCCATGTGTGACGAACTAACCTTGGCTAGTCAACAACAGCCCACCCCACGCTTGTGTTTGATCGCCAGGCTGCTCCTCTTCCGGGCACTGCCACCTTGAGTGTGGCACCTATGAGAACACTGATACTATGCGCAGTCACAGTTGCACTTGCGCAGCAGCTCCGATGACCTCCCCAGCTGACAGGTCATTTGGTAAGGGTTTGTATGCTTGTGGCACCCAATTTCATGCTCTACACCTACTACACCATTAGGCAACCTCTGGGCAGGCAGGGGACACTTCTAGCCTGTAAACACCTCCTGATGGTGCAGTTGCACCTACCCAGAGGTTGCCTAATTGCATACTGTGGGCTGAAGTACAAATTCAGCCCAGATCTGGACCAGTCAGACTTTGCAGTCCCCATGGGCAAAAACTGTGGACACCCCAATTTAGTGCATTCATACCAAGGAACACGACAGTATGCCCTTCCTATCAGCTTCAGCCAGCATAAGAAAACTATAAGAATCATAATCCATTAACATTTGGAAGGCCACAAGTTAGCCATTTTTGGTTTATTATCCACACAACAGCCTTTCTTACTGCTGCAAGAGCGCTTCACTTTGTGATTGTGCCCACAAACGGCTCAACACAATCGCTGTGAGGCATTTTCTGCCACCGTAGGAATAAATGCAGTGGCAGAAGATGGTTTATTTATTTATTTAAGATATTTATACCCCTCCCTTCACCAAATGCTTGCACGGCAGGTTACAATAAGAATAAAACATATCAAATATTAAAACATAATTAAAAAAATATATAACCCCCATTCCTCCCACCCTCCCTCTCAAATAGGATAGCATCCTGAGGAAGCTATTTAAAAGGCAAAAGGCTGGAGGGCAAGTCACACTTTCACTAGGCGCCGAAAACTATACAGTGTAGGTGCCTGGCGAACCTCAAGTGGGAGGCTGTTCCAGAGCCTAGGGGCCACCACAGAAAAGGTTTACTGGGTGCTCATCCAATAAGCGAAAACGCAACATAGATATGAAGAAGGGGAGTACAGCTCCAAATGCTGCAACAAAACCCTTAGACTTTAATGAGGCTTGTTTTTATTGGAAAAGCTTCGGCTTTTCTCTGGCTTTTTCTTTTGCAACAATGTCTACTATTCCCCTCTCGGTTGTTGTTAATTTATTTTGAAAATAGTTTGATTCTATTTATGAGCAAAATAGCACTTTCCACTGTGCTGGGAAACAAAAGAAAGCCAACTTATTAAGTTTGGTAATTAAGCTTTCTGGGCATTGCTAAAGGAACTTACAAAATAATTAACAGAGCTCTGAATAAGTCAGTTTGCATAATTATAGTTTAGATAATTAAGACTAGGCCATTGTGCATAAAAGGCTAAACAGCCACTGCCATACATACAGCTCTGTGCTTATTGTTGTCAAACCACTGGGATAAAAAGGAAATATAGTTGGGTTAACCGTGACACTGTTTTGAGGCTTGGTTGCAGGCCTCTTTGCCAAAGACATAGGTGTCCTCACAAGTTCATTGAACAACTGACCTCTCCATCTCTTTACACTTCTGTGCCTTTTATTATGAAACAGGAAGGCCTGAAAGGTGGATGAATATATACATATGAGGTCTTTGTGACATCGTTGTGTAATCAGCAACAGCAGGAAGCACCCCATTCACGTTCCCTAGCAGAACATACAGTGTTTTTCCACTGGCAGCAAGTACCCATTATAGCAACCATTAGGGACCCATTTGGCTGAGAGCTGAATGACCCCATTTCCACTACGGACCCCATTGGGGACACATTTCTTTCCACCACAGCTAGGGAAATCCAGAGCATATGGGTCCTTTAGGTCCTATAATCCGGATTTCGTGTAAACCCCATTAAAGTGGTCTGCAATGGGGTCTTCAGCCATAGAATCCAGATTATAGGGAGCCTGTTTCCACTGCAATTGAACAATGGGGTCTAGAGGAGGCTTGAGGTACCCTAAAATGGGGGGTACCCTAAAATCAAAACTCCAAAGTCCCTCCAAAGTCCCTCCAAAGTCATTCTGAAGTTGCCTTTGGAGATTAGCAAAGGCTCTGAAGAGGTTTTTCTGCAGAGCCTGAGCTAATCTCCAAAGGCAACTTCGGAATGACTTCGGAGGGACTTTAGAGCCTTTGCTGATCTCTGAAGGCAACTTTGGAGATTGCACCCCCTGTCCCCCAAAACACCTGGGGTCACAGGCAGACCCCTTGTGGGTAGATCCGAATTTGAAAATGGGTGGTCTGGTGTTTCCACAGCAGGCAGGCTAACACCCATTGCTATTGTGTGCTAGACCCCCCATGGAAACACACTGGGTACTTCCCTTAATCTGGACCCACTAGATCTGGATTAAGGGAAGTACCCATTCCTTAGATCTGGCTCCTCTTAGATCCGGGTTAAAGGAGCATGGTGGAAGAACACCCATAGCATAGCTCTATTTTCAGTGCAAAGAAAAATAATTTATTAGAAGCAGAGATCCACAAGAACCTCCTCAAAAGCCATGGTCACACCTTCACTTTTTTAAACCTTTTTCTGTCCATCTTCAGGTCTGGTTGTTCATAACCTTTTCATTTCTATCCATTTTATTTGAGAAAGTGTCATGAGGACGTGTCATCCACACAAGTGCCTCCTGATTCCAGTCTTAATGGGATCTTCAGGCCCATAGATCTAGATTTTCAGTGGACCTCGTAAATGGTATCTCTGATCCGGTCTTCCACCATGAAGACTGGATCGCAGAGCGTGCTTCCTCAAGTGTGTTGGGCTAATGGGGTCCAGGGGTGGGCCTAGAGGAAGCAACCCCTGAGTGGCGTATACACAGGCCAATCATGTCGTGCCACTCTTTGGGCCTAATTGGGGCCTAGGGAAGGGTTGTACAGTATCTGCACAGTGGCCCTGTTTAGTGTCCATTGTCAAGGGGTGCTAAACGCCCCGTGTAGACATATGGGAACTCTGGAAAAATCCAGAACATGACTGACTGGATTCCCTGTGGACTTGATCCCAAAGATCTGGTCCACCTTATTCCGGATTTAACAAGTGCAGAAACACCCTCTGCTTGCAACACTTGACATCCTACATCAAAAACTAACCCTGAATTCAGTGGCGTCTCAAAACTGCTTGAAAACTGTCTTCTTCTTGGATCATCAAATCCTTAAAATCTGGGTACTTCAATCTAATCTAGATCAAAGTTGCCACATAGTCCTGCTTTAGCTGTAACAAATTCAATGCTGCAAACCAAAAGAAAAGAAGAAGAGTTGGATTTTCTACCCTGCTCTTCTCACCCATTTAAGGGGACTCAAAGCGGCTGATAAAGCTTCCTATTCTTCTCCCCACAACAAACACCCAGTGAGGTAGGTGGGGCTGTGAGAGCTCAGAAGAGAGCCGTGACTAGCCCAGTGTCACCCAGCTGGCTTCATGGGGGACTGTAGAATCAAACCTGGTACTCCCAGATAAGATTCTGGCTCCCTAACCACTAGACTAAACTGGGAAAATGTGGCAAAACTACTGTTACAAAATGATTTACTGCCTTGATTTCTCCCAGGGCCATTGAGCAAATACCATCTCCATTTCCTAGACAAAACAAGCTACAAAATAAAAGCTCATACATTGTGTCAGGGCTCCTCTGCATAACCCTATAGTCAGCTTTCACTGTTTGCTGCCAAAAGGCTTCCTTCCCCTCCCACAAAGTCAATGAAAAAGGAATCTTCCCCTCCAGATAAACAGGTGCACATGTCAGAAAAATACTTGAGCAACCGTCTGCAAGATTTGTTGCCAATCATTCTTAAAGAATGTCACTTTAGTGAGACCCAGTTGAAAGTGGTTTTTGCATATTTTGTAACAGAGACTTGCTATATTTAGAACTTTGTACTTTTAAGGCTTTGCACAGCATACTGAGTTTTGAAGAAAAGATCTGAGACGTTTTCGCACGGGGGAAAATGGAACGCGAAAAAGCCAGCTGTGGACACGTCATCCGCATTGGCCGCGCGCGCCTTGCGTTCCGACGTGTCCGCAGCTGGCTTTTTCGCGTTCGAAATGTAGAGCACTTCGAAGTGCTCTACACGCGTTCCAACGCGGACGAGCCGCACGCAGGCGTTCGGGAGAAGAAGCGTTCGCGCCGCTTCTGTCTCCCGATCGCCTGCCGGCTCGCCTCCGACGCCGCGCGGCTTTGACAATCAGCTGTTTTTCAAACAGCTGATTGTCGATCTGCCTCCGCGGCCGCCGGCGCGCCCCTGGCCGGCGTTTGCCGGCTAAGCCAGCTTCGGGCGCTTTGACCATTCGCACCCAGACGCTCCGGAACGCGTTTACACGCGTTCCGGAGCGTCTGTGTGTGAACGGGGAAAGCGCCCGAAGCTGGCTTAAGCTTTCCGCCTGAACGCGTTCGGTTTCGAACGCGATTCAGTGCGGAAATGCCTCTGGTGTACAGACTGAAAAAGAAAAGCAGCAAAATCTGCTAACATTTGCTTCCAGTTCTTCTTCCCACCAAGTCAAAAGTTTGCAAGGCATTCAAAGTTGGCATGTTTGTACTCGAAAATTAATTCACCCAGCAAACATTAATGAAACAAAAATTGTTTCTATCGCTTGCAGATAATTACACCATGTCCAAAAGTGGGAGGCTCAGGACAATTTTATGTTGCTTCCAATACCTTCCAGGAACAGGAATGTTATTAGAACATGGAGACATTTTCTTTCATTTGTACAGGAGAAGCATACCAGAAAGCACACGGGACTCCACATGAGTCATCAGTAGTGCTGTGCATGAATACAATTTTCGGGATTCAATTTGATTTGAATCGAATATCCAAAAATTCAATTCAAATCTTTAAAATTCAAATTTAACCAAATTCGATTTGAATTAAGCAACATTCGTATGCGCCTGTACGCATTGTTACGCATCAGTACACATCCGTATGCATCCTGTATACATCCCATTTTCCCCCCGTACGGATCTGTACAAATGCGTACAGATGTGGGAAAGATGCGTGCCTGCAAGCATGCATCTGTACAAACACATACACATACGAATGTCCGGATACTCTGAACAAATAGATCTGAAATTTGAAATTCATTTGAATCTTTAAATTTGAATTTGTGGTCATTCTATTCGAATTCGAATGTTGAAATTTGGTCAGATTTTATAGAATTTTGAATACATTCAAATATTCATGCACATCCCTAGTCATCACTAACAGAGGGCCTTTTTCACTCTTACCTGTATTTTGGTAGAGCAAGAGGTCCAGAGGCCTCCCTTTCACAGGCTTGTGTGATTTAAGAGAAGCCGTGTCCCCTTCCTGGTACAGTCCATCCACAATGAATGGAGTGTACATTGGAGTAGGTAGCCCAAAATACCATTATACTGATAGACCTGTTTGAAAAGATCTACCACAATACTACCACCTGGTAAACCAAGAAGACACACATGTCCATGGTCCAATTCACCACATTAGCTGGGAAGCTCACATGACTTTGTGACCAGCACAAGCCTGCCCATCCATCAACTGTGGACAGCCTTGTTCTAGGATACATGGAGCATTCCAAATGCTGTATTGCTCCAGATGTTGGGGCACTTACAGATGACTTGGGGTGATTTCACATTTCTCTTCCCACCCCATGGATGGGAAAGGTGTGTGATAAACTAACCTTGACTAGCGCTCACAAGTGCAAGTGCTGGTTGATAACAGCCCACCCAACACGTGATCAAACACTCACTTGTATTTGATCGCTGGGCTACTGCTCTTCTTCTGGGTGCTGCCATCTTGAGTGTGGTGCCCTCCGTGACTGCAGATGGTTGCTGGCTACATGCTAAAGATAAGTCTTTGGTTTGCATTAGTGTGCTTGTGGAGCACAATTCGAATTCGAATGTTGAAATTCGGTCAGATTTTATCGAAGTGCTCCACAGCTAGTATGGCATTAAGCAACCTCTGGTCAGGCAGGGAGTGTTTCTAGTCTGTAAATGCCTCTTGACAGCACATATACACTTGCCAAGAGGTTGCCTAATTGCATACTATGGGCTGAAGTGTGAATTAAGCCCTGCTCTCATGGGAGCAGTCCACTGAGGGTAAGTGAAAAGCAAGCCTGGAGAACAGATAAGCTGTTAAGATCCAATAGACTTTATTCTAAGGCAATGGCTCAGGCCACCTGTTAGAATGACAGTTTGCATTCTGTTTCTAAAGTGAACTGAAAATGTTAACACCAACGTTTTAGATCTCCATCTACTTGGAAGTCTACTCATCGAGGCATCACGACGTTCAAGCAGGATCATTCTGTTCTTTTCCAGAAGGAGGTTTGAGTCAGAGCAGGCGCACGTGTTTTCTGCAGCATGGTGGAGGCACAAGACTGCATGTAGTGTTTCTCCTCTTTGAATCAGTTACCAGAACACGGCACCCCAGCCATCAGTTTGGGTAGCTGAGAACAAGGTATTCGGTATCATCCACAATATGCTCAGATACTGAGAGTGGTACCAAAAATGACTGTGGAAGGGATCCTCAAGCTCCCCTTTCTCTCCTTCTCCTTGGGGGCTTAAAGTAATTAATGATTTCCTTTCTTTCAGCAAAGTGCAGCTCATGGCGATATCCAAATTGGCAATCTATTTTTTGTGCTTTCCTGTTTAATGGAAATTCAAATGCCTGCTTGTTAAAACATAGGAAGTAATGCGTTACTCTGAATATGTGAGAGGAGACAGAACATTTGCCTTGGCTAGCGGCAGCTTGCAAAATGCTTTTGAGAGGATGGTGGGTGGGAGTGGAGTGAAGCTATGATTAAAAGCTTCCTCTGATCTTCCCAGTCTGTGTTTTGTGCCACAATACAGAATGTCAAAGGCCAGTTCTGGGTCCATGTAATACACATCAATGTGGATCAAGAAGGCCCCACCCCATACTGGTCTGGCTCTGTCTGCATTAGACTGAGCCTGATCCAGATTAAGGAGGCCCTTAATCTGGATCTCTGGTACTACTGTTTAAACAGTTTTACCAGAGGGATCAGAATCTCTGATATGGAATACACCAGACGTACAGAAGGCATGCCATATTCTGGAACTATCGGGGTGCGGGGGGAAGGGCGGCTTTACAGCAGTACACCATAGTGTCCCACCAAAAAGCACCTCCACAGAGTCCAAGACTTCCTAGCCCTTGGAGGTGTGAGGATGTGGCTTTGAAGCTTGCACAGACTTCAAGGCCATGAGGCATGGGTGATCTGGAAGAGCACCACCAGTGGAGACTGCACTGAACCTACCCATGCCTCGTACAATCCAGCCAGGCTATTTATTCTGAACCCACTCATCTGGAATTAAAACAAGTAAGTGCAGAAAGGGCCAAAGTTTGATTTTGTAGGATCTTCCAATGGGAACTTTATCCCATACCCACTGTTATCTTCTGGAGCCCTTGGATATTATCTATCTATCTATCTATCTATCTATCTATCTATCTATCTATCTATCTATCTATCTATCTATCTATCTATCTATCTATCTATCTATCTATCTATCTATCTATCTATCTATCTATCTATCTATCTATCTATCTATCTATCTATCTATCATTTGCCTACCTACCATTTATTTGCATTTGCATTTGTGCCCCACCCTAGACCCAAAGGTCTCAGGGAAGGTTATAACAATAAAAGCAAAACATGAAATGACACACTAAAAACAATAACAGTGTTCCACACATGCTGCTGGCCAAGATAATGGAATTACCTGCTTCCCAGTAAAACACTGCATCTGCATTGGATGAGGTGCTAGAGCTGCAGTGTTTTATGGCACAAAAAAATGATGCTGTATCCTATTCTTCCCACAGACCACTTGTAAGCAATCCCTGCAGCATTCCAGGCTAGTCATTCTGGTGATCAGCCATATTCTAACTTTGTTTAGGTGGGTGAGTGGGAAGAGTACAATACCAAGAGCGACCCACCCTGCTGCTCCCTAAGGGAGCTAAAAGATTTGGGCTAATGAACCATCACCATTCCCAAAGGGGGAGGGAGTGGGTTAGTCACCAAAATGGGACTGAGGCCTGTTTTTCCAAGGCCTTTTTCCCCACGGATTTTAGCGATATAGTCCTCACAAAGTCCAGGAATAAAAATTTAAATGGGATCAGACAATGAAAACAGACTGGATTCAGATTTAAATCTTGTATGGGAGCAGACCGTAAATCTATATCTAGTGGTGATACCAGTGTAGACTCAGACACAGTTTGTTGAATTGACCAGTTCATCCCATATGTTACATTTCTTTCCCCATTTAATTGTTAATTTAATAAATTATTTAAGAACTTTCCATGCAATCATTGATTTTTAAACTGATTTCAGGATCCCACCACACCTTACCTTCAAACTGCATCTTTGGTATAATCAGAGATTATTTTATTTACTAGTGTGCTTTTGAAATTTTTGTTGGAAAACTACCATCAACGTTAGGGCTGTGCTTAATTGTCTGTGACATGGGTAATTCCTGCATTAAGCAAGAAAAACAATAGAATAATTTCCCTGTGTCAACCTGGAGGCAAAGTTAGCCTGGCTTCACACGGGCAGATATCCAAGTAAAAGAGAAAATGTTTTGATTGTCCACTGAACACATTTCAAATACAACCCATCAGCTCCTTTCCATGTTAACAATGCAATATAGTTAATATTTATATAAGCAGTGTTCACTTTTTACTAAAATAGGAAGGAAGGAAGATTAAAACTATAAATTTAAAAAGGATGATATCCATCCATCCATCCATCCATCCATCCATCCATCCATCCATCCATCCATCCATCCATCCATCCATCCATCCATCCATCTAGGCCCTCAATGAGGCATTCTCCATCCCTGAAGCCAACAAGCAGCTTTCCCACATTCTCTAACTGAAACTAATCCAAAATACTATTAATATGCATCCATAGAGCCAATAAAGAAGCCAGTGAAGAAGACCATCATAGGTTGAAGCATACCTGGCTTCATTTACACCAGTTCAAATTTATTTCCTTCAGATCACATTGCAGTTATTGGCTTCGCAGAAACTATTGAATATAAGAACAATGACTATGATCACAGAGTGAAAGAATACATCAGCAAAGTGACAAGCAGTTTTCTTTCAGTGTTAAAAAACTCAGAAAATTCACACCTTTGGGATAGATAATGTGGAAAGAAATTTACTGGTCACTTTGCTGATGTGTTCTCTTGCTCTGAAGGTGGGCTGAAGCTGGATTAAACTTTATATGTGCAGTTGCATATAGCCTGCTAAGAACAGTCTAGCACAGCTATATTTTTGCTGACATTGCACCTTTCAATGCTGTTTATATTATATATTGTATTGGCTCAATTTGATAACAGAAATATATATAATTATATATATAGCAGAAACGTAACAGATATTTAGAGAGATAATCATGAAAGAGACAAAGTCCTTTATTTCAGAATACCTAAACAATTAACAGATAGATACTTTTGTTGCCCCTTCTAGTATGCCAAGCCCCCTAGCTGGCTTCTGGGGAACATGGCACATGCCTTGGGTGGGACCTGCCACCTGCAGACAGCAGGGCCCTATTCCAGAATATATCCTGGAATAAAGCACAGTGAGGAAAGGGGCTCTGCCTCCAGATGTAGCTCAATAAGTATGTGTCTATCCATCTCTAGGCTAGGTATATCTGGCTAGAGAAACCATGCACCTATGTAAGGCCAACCAATGCCCAGTCATCCAGGTGTGCATATGATAGTCCATGAAGTATATTTATACAGATACACAGTGGAGACATTACCATAACAGTATCAAAATTTATTTATTTTATTTATATACCATGGATTTCAATGGAAGCAGTACAGTTTGCAGAAGAAAAATATCACACACACACACACACACACACACACACACACACACACACACACACACACACACACAAACCCACAGTAAAACAGAAAGACTTAAAACTGAAAAAAAAAATCCAGAAAGCTAAATGGGTCTACCAAGGCCTCAAAACTGATCATTGCACCAATAGCTGCTCTAGCGTTCACTCAGATGTCCAATACACATGCAGTTATCTGAGCAATTCATTTCAGTCTGGAAAAATGCTCTTTTTCTTCACTTGTACATTTTTACCATCAACTATGAAGACAGAGCCAATTAAACATAGTATTTCAAACATGCAGTGATACCTCAGTGGCCCACAACAGTTTTACCAGATGACGGATTTTTTTTTTTTTTTTGCTCTCTAAAGAACAAGAAGGCTGCTGACGGCAATGGGATTTACAAGTAACCACGTGGAGGCAAGTTTTAGCAAACCCTACTATAATTCTCACAGTGTTGAAATATGTACTGACAGAATATAATTGTATATCTCAGCCTAGACATATTTATCCCTACGGTAGCACTTTTAGAATTTACTGCTGACTGTGGCCGTTTTCACACTGGCCGGTATACTGGATGAGTAAGTATACTAGAAGTGGTGTGGTTTAAGAGAGGCCTTGCCCTCTGCTAGTATGCTCTGTCCTCACAAGACAGAGCATGGACCGGACTAAACTAGGAGGCCCCAAATGACTGCCTAGTCAAGATTACCAGTAGACTTCTTTAAAGGTCTACCAGCATACTAGGTGGTGATGTATTAGATCACAGAAGCATGCAGATATGGCACATTATTGTCTGGTACAAGGGGGGGGGGGGGGCTGAAGCCTCTGAGGTCAGGAACTTTTCTGACCATAAGAGGGTTTTTTTTAGAGGGCTGGGCCAGAACAGCGGTCCTAGTGGAGATGACTTTATTCTGGTCCAGGGATAAAACCATGAACTCATAGGATGGACTCCTGAAACCGGATCAGAATGGAATGCTCTCACCCAGACTATAGAAAATAAGTGGGAAAACTAGCTCTCTACAGCTAGTCAGACTAAAATATGTTATATGTTATGTTTGACAGGGAAGATCTGAAGTAGTTATTAAGAGCTGTGAAACTAAATCCTGTCAGAATAAGGGACTGTTTGCACTTAACTCAGTGGGATGGTTAAGATCAGGCACAGAGGGAGGTAACCACACTTCAAGTGCTCATGCAGTCCCCAATTGGACTACCAGCACTTGAAGTGTCGATGGATTGCCATGGCAACATGTGACATAAGCCGCAACATTGCCATGGTGATTGGCCTGTGATGCATGAGACTACTCCTTGGAGCATTCACACCTGGAAGAAAGTGTGAATGCTACAACAAGGAGCTCACCAGCTGCTCCCAGGTGAGATTATGCACTGTTGGCAGAGTCAGCACAAGGACCTCATGTACTGTCATATGAGCCCCCCCCCCCAATCCCATTTCCATTCCCCAGCCAGGGAATTTGACTTCTATGCAGAGATTCTGAGATTTGGGCATTTGACTTCCATCACAGCAACAGCTTTGATGGTATCTCTGTTGCAGACCTTGGTTGTCTTCTGGGTCTCTTTTGTCAGATTGTTGGAGTGAACTAGAGAGGACCTACCCCAGCTAGCCACTGCTGGTATGCTGTGTCCGCACACGGTGGAACACATTATGGCCTACTGGTCCACTGGAATACTGGTAATGAGGACTATTGGCATAGGGTCATTCTGGCAAGCTCCAGGGCCAGTGCAGGGGCTGGTCCAGAGCCAAATGGGACCAGTCACTTCCTGATCTGGATCTACATATCCAGACCTGCACAGGTAAGTGCAGAAAGGTCCTTTGTCTTGCAATCTCAGGCTAAGTTGTGCAATTTTGATTCTATCTCCTGGCAATTAGCCTTTGGAGTCTGTGAGATTGTGCACCAGGAGGAATAAAGCTGAACGTGCAGATGCAGTGTTTATTATTCAATTTCATCACCATAGCGTAGAACACAAAGAAAACGGCAGGCAAGCTGAGTGAGTTCTTTGCATTTGCCTTTACAGCAGAGAATTTGGAGCACATCCATGAACCTCAAACAATTTGCTCAGCAAAAGAGTCCAACAAATAATGACAAGGAGAAGTAGCAGGTCTTACTGGCAATTAGACATCCACAAGTCACCAGATCCAGAGCATATCCAACCAAGTTAATGAAGAACTTATTGGTGAGGTTCCAACTACTCCTGGAATGGATTCGGTGCAATGTTTTCAGGGATTAACTGCAGTGAAAATGCCTTCTGTTCTATTGCCACTAATGCCACGTTCCATTCTCTATCACCATTCTTTTCAATGCAAGCCATCACCCTATATTTGGCCTTTGGTGTCTCCTTTTGATTACAGTTTTCTGACTGCTAGTGTATACATAATTATTCCTTTCTTAGATTACAAGTCCAATGTGATGCTGTTTAGTGAAATTACAGACATGTGTGTTTCCTCAAAATACAGGATCTATGTGCTACTATCTTCCAGATAAAGAAGTAGGAATATGGATTTCTTTAGGAACTAAGACAGACATCTGTAGTTTCACCACTGCATGAGATGAATCCGATCCATTTCTTAACCCTCAGAAAACTTCAGATGCAATTCTATGCCTACTTTGTTAAGAATCCATGTCACTGAGCTTAGTTGCACAGGTATATAAATGTCATTCTTCCCCTTTTATGACAAAATTGGAAATAGATTTTGATGAAATTGTGGCAGATTTCCTATAAGTTCCACTGAAGCCTACTTTCAGACAGCAGCAGTTCATGGAGTACTTCCATGATGGAAAAAGGGAAAGGGCTCTCTCTGTTGGAAGCCTATTTAATCTCATCAAATCACATGTTGGTCCAGAGAAAATGAAAATACAAAATGGTGAAAACTAAGGCTGTGATCAGTCAAAGAAAGAGGTGGGAGAAAGCATTTGCCTCTTAAGCATTCACTTAAGAACAACTTTAAGAATATGGGATACCAGTAGTAAGTAATGTATTTGTTTGATCCAATGAACCTGCTGAAAAGAAAACAAAACCATACATTTGGAAGGCTCTGATGAGCCCCTTGAATGCTGTGGCCAAAGAAAACAATAAGCAGAAGAAAAAATGGAAGACATCTCAACATCTTCATCTGCAAGTGTGCATGCTCATTCCCAGTAAGCTGGAAGCACCGCAGTTCAACAACAATAATGCTAGGAAATGGGGCAGTGCAATAGCCACAAGGTACCTGCTGCTGCTATGCATGGAGGTGTGGTGTCAAAATTGCTTTCTCCAGTGACCTTGCATGGTAAGCGGAGATGAGGCCACGTAGAACAATACAGAAGCAAATGTATAAATGAATACAAGAAAACGCCACTTGCCTGAAATCTACCTTTTTTTAAAAAAAGTTCACTTTGTTTAAGGCAGCGGTTCTCAACCTTCCTAATGCCGCGACCCCTTAATGCAGTTCCTCATGTTGTGGAGACCCCCAACCATGGGGGCGGGGCAGCTCAGGTGAGGATGGGGCAGGAAGGTGGTAGACTTGTTGTGACCCCTCTGAAAGGGGAGTTTGATCCCCCAAAGGGGTTGTGACCCACAGGTTGAGAACCATATGCATCCCATAAAATGGGATGCGTACGAAATATGTACAGATACATGTAACACATACGAGTGTTGTCAACATTCGTATCTTCAAATACAAATGTTGACATTCATATCTTCAGATTCAAATCTAACATTCAAACAAACAGTCTCGAATGTATTCGATTCGAATCGGATTTTGTTGCATTCAGATTCTAAACATTCAAATCAACTTGAATGTTTTGATATTTGATTTGACTCAAATTCAGATGCAAAAAACCATTAGTGCACATCCATAATCTGAAAGCACTTCTAGCTTTCACTTTCTTACATTATGTGCAATGGCAGTATTATAACGTTTACATAAGACACCCACACAAATGAAACTGTCAGCAAGATTTATTGGTGAATGAAATATGACTCCGGAAAACCAGTTTTCTCCACCACTATCTTATCTGGTTACCTCACCAAGACCCAAGACCCCTCCATTGTTGATAGCCTTTGGGCCTTTTTGCACTTACTGTCAGTAGGATGATATCCTGCTGAAGTCACGTTCAGGGATGGTGACCCAAGTTCACACCACAAGTGCTGGCACTGTCCTCAGCTTACCTACCTGACCACTGCAATGCAGACAGTCCATCCCAGACTGTTCAGATCAATGGCTGCAGCAGCTTCCTCTGTGCACTGGGCTGTTGCTATGGCAATCGCGATGTGGCACACATTTGTGCAGCCACACCCATGCCAGCTCCTTCCCCACACAAGATCTGCACCAAGAAGTGGTGTGAATGCTGTGTCTGGGAGCCTACCAGGAGCAAACTAGATGATCCTGCACTAGAGTAGGGATGTGCTTGAATATTCAAATGCATTCAAAATTCAATCAAATCGACTGAATTTTGACTGTCGAATTTGAATCAAATGTCCTTAAATCCAAATTTAATTAGCTTGAATTATCGGACATTTGTATGCGTACGGACTCATACACGATGCAAACCTGAAGATCCACATCTCTCCTGCATCCGCACGGGATGAAAACAGGTTGCATACGGGATAACTACGGGATGCATATGGACATGTACGAGTGCATACGGATGTGTACACACCCAGAGAAGATGTGTATGGGCATCTATGAACACCCCTACTGTAGAGTAGTTTTTACTACTCCGTAGCTATAGAAGATTAAGGCACTCCAAGATGTTCTGGGACACTCTGGAGTGGAGGAGGCAGTCTGGCACGCAGATAAAGCATCCCAGAGTGGCCTGATCCATGCCATGCAGGTAAACACAAACAGATCCTTTATCACCTTGCAAGTCAAGAGAAGAAACAAATCTGCATTCGTAACAGTATAAAATTCATGACAGGTATGCCAGTTAAGGTTTTGTAAAAAAAAAAGTACAAAAGAGAAACAATATTATTGCTCTGGGCAACAGGGACTTACAACAATAAATGTAGACAGAGAACTGAGGCATTTCCGCACTGCATCGCGTTCGAAACGGAACGCGTTCAGGCGGAAAGCTTAAGGCAGCTCCGGGCGCTTTCCCCTTTCACACACAGACGCGCCAGAACGCGTGTAAACGCGTTCCGGAGCGTCTGGGTGCGAATGCTCAAAGCGCCCGAAGCTGCCTTAGCTGGCAAACGCCGGCCAGGGGCGCGCAGACAGCCGCGGAGGCAGATCGACAATCAGCTGTTTGACAAACAGCTGATTGTCAAAGCCGCGCGGCGTCGGAGGCGCGCCCGCAGCCGTTCGGGAGACAGAAGCAGGCGCGAATGCTTCTCCTCCCGAACGGCTGCGGGCGGCTCGTCCGCGTTGGAACGCGTGTAGAGCACTTTAAAGTGCTCTACATTTCGAACGCGGAAAAGACAGCTGCGGACACGTCGGAACGCAAGCCGCGCGCGGGCAATGCGGATGACGTGTCCACAGCTGTCTTTTCCGCGTTCCGTTCAGCCCCGTGCGAAAACGTCTCTGGTGAAAAATGCAATTAGACCATTAATGCACATATTACATTGAGTTAATGATTCCAACCTTTAGTGTGGTATGACAGCCTTCTATGAGAATGATAGTGAGCAAAACTTTCTATTGAATGTTGCAGATATTTTATGTCTGTTCAATTGGGTGTGGGTGTGTCTTTTTTTCTCCTTTGTTATTACATATGAGGTCAACAGCCTTAAACTCTACAGAGGAAGAGTTTACTTCCATACTGAATCTTCTGAAGATATCTTCTACTGTGCAAATAACTACAAAAGTCCCTGAGCAAGCACTGAGAACTGTGGAGATCAATCCTAGAGTGAAATACATGTTCCATGCCAGGATCGTGGCAGATGTCACCTTTGCAGACAATGGCTGGCCCATTCTGGTACACTTCAAGCCCAGGGAACAAAAGTGTCCCTAGCTCAAAGATGCAGACCAAGGACATCCTCTTGTAGCCCCAGAAATGGCCCCTGAGTTAGGTCATCTTCGGGAGATCCCATCTGGGCTCCAGAACAGGGCCTGGGACAGTCTTGCTCCTGCCTACACAATGGCAGCAGGAACCAGGAAAGGCTTGGCTCATGCAGACACTGCTTGAAAGATGTCGCTGGCAAGAGCATTTCCTGACCCAAATTCTACACCCAAGAGAGGGACAGGGATATAAGTCATGTGGGCCACCATGCACCATGGGCTGTTGGTAATGTTTTATTATTTAAAGATAAAGAACAGAGACTTATACTCCTTCCGAGAAGAGCATTAAATATCTTCAATCACAGTAGGCTTTGGTGAGACTTAAAAGTGTTGAAGACCTTTCACAGTCAGGTCTGTAAATAGCAGTTTCCTTATCACAATGTTACAGCTCACATTGATGTGTTGATGTGCCTTACAATACAAATTATTTTATCGTAATTATAAGTAACAATTTTAACAATTATAAGTAAAAATACACCATAAATCTAAAATCTGTGACATCAAAAAAAAAATGAATTCAGTCTGCCACAGCTGCATAAACTGGGTAAGTTTGCTTATTCTTACATAATTGATTCTGCATTATTTTCTTCAGCTGTTGACTAAGGCTTCATCTAAACAGCACTTACTTATTCCACATTATTTGGATAATACAGAGCAAAGCACACTCAGACAATTTTTATTCCATATTATCCATGCTTTATTATGGTTCATTCAAATAATGTGGAATAATGCCTGGATAAAGCTTTAGTTTGCATCCACATGAGCAACAGAAAGTGCCTGATCAGCAGCGTCCCTGGATATTCTGAAGGCCAAGAAGCACCCTCAAAGAACTAATTCCCACAGAATAAGGAGGAATGATCAGAGGGCACTGGGTGCCCTCAGGTGCTCCTGGTTGCCACTGCAGTCAAAATAGGGCAATGCCACCACATCCCAAAATAGGGCACCTAAAATAGATGCTTAAGTACTGCCTATAGACAGAATGCCTCTAAAGGCCATCTGCAGGGTACTGGGAGTAGGTGAAGGTTTTGCTCTTATAGCTCAATCCATGGAGGACAGGGGTAGCAGTAGCTACTAGAATGGGTGTCTAGGTACTGTCTCCAGTTTGGAGAGACAGAGAGAATGCCTCTAAAGGTCATTTTCAGGGAGTCAAGAGCAAGTGAAGGTTCTGCTTGAGAATGTCCAGGAGCAATTAGTGGGTGACTCTGTGAGGATGCTGTACTAGATGGGCTATGGCCTGATTTGGCAGAACTCTTATATTCTTATGAAACCTGCCTCCAAATTCAATTATACTATCAAACTTGTATAACTGTCTTTATTAATGACAATTCATTAATGGGTGTTTTCCCACTGTGCTCCTTTAATCCGGATCTAAGAAGATCTGGATCTAAGGAATGGGTACTTCCCTTAATCTGGATCTAGTAGATCTGGATTAAGGGAAGTACCCAATGTGTTTCCATGGGGGTCTAGCACCCAATAGGAATGGAGCACCCATTTGCAAATTCGGATCTACCCACAAGGGGTCTTCCTGTCACTCCAGGTGTCTTGGGGGACAGGGGTTTAGCACAGGCTCCGATGTCCCTCTGAAGGCATTCTGAAGTTGCCTTTCGAGATTAATACAGGCTTTGCAAAAAAACCCCAAAAAACAAAAAAAACCTTTCGGAGCCTTTGCTAACCTCCAAAGGCAACGTCAGAATGACTTCGGAATGTCTCCGGAGTTTTGAATTTTGGGGCACCCCCATGGGTGCGTCCTCCCCTGAGCCTCCTCTAGACCCCATTGCCCAATTGTAGTGGAAACAGGCTCCCTATAATCCAGATTTTATGGCCGAAGACCCCATTGTAGACTACTTTAATGGGGTCTACATGAAATCTGGATTATAGGTGATGTGGATTTCCCACCTACCTCACAGGGTGTTCTGTTGTGGGCAGAAAAGAAAGCTTTGTCAGCTCCTTTGAGTCCCCTTAAATGGGTGAGAAAAGCAGGGTAGAAAAGCCAACTCTTTTTCTTCTTCCTGTATCTTGTATCTCCATCCTTTTTTTGGGTGTGGTGCCACATGATGTGATGAATGGGCATGGAGATTAAACTGTGGCTGCTCAGTCACCCACAGCATCCAGATCGCCCCAGCAATTACTGTATGTGTCTCAGACATTGCCATGGAATATGGTCTGCCCTGGTGTGGTCATTTGCACTTTGAGCACCGCTGGTGCAGTACAGGGTTCTTCCAGCGTTCAACCTGCAAACGGCCATCACTGCACTACTAGCTTACCTCACTGGCATAACATTAGCACAGGTAAGAGTGAAAAGATCCTAAGTCTCCTGTCCTAACTCTCTGTACCAAACTGCCCCAACACGAAAGCTGGATATAACATTTACGTAGGATTCTACTAACAGTTTATAAAAGCCTGTGTCTAAGGGGGCAGTTTTCAAACTGAGGGTATTTGATATGTTAATTACACTGGGGCCTAGACGGTTCATATCAGTGCCAGAGATCACTCCACTGGCATTCAATGAAAGAGAAGCAAATGTATTATGTTTCTGATTAATTAAGTGGAGGAAGATGGAAAACTTAACATCGCTACGCAGCCACATTTGATCTATCATTCCAGTTAACAATATGCGAAAATCAACATGAAATTATCATTCCAATTAAAAATGCAAGCTGTCTCTTTGAGTTTCAGGAAGACTAGGGAAAGAGACTATAGGGTGCTTCATGCATCACAGGGAGGGGATCTGTGCTTTTTCAAAGAACGGGCCTCTGTTTCTATGGGCTTGTATCAGATAACTTTCTACATTAAGCTATTAGAATTTTAGGGTTTCCCTCCTCCCCTTTGGAGCTGCAAAAATCCCGGCAAACCCCTCCAGAATGGTCAAAGATCACATTTACAGACGTAGCATGGTTCTCTGGTCACCACAGCAACGAGGGAAGTCCTCTGAAAGACTTGGGTCCTTTTGAGCTTAGCGGCAATCCTGCCAGTCAGCCTGTTTATGAGTAACTAAGGGGAACAATGATAGTCGCTGAACACTTGTTCAAACGGCCACATGCCGGAGAGGGTAAGGAAAGGGAGAAGGTATAAAAGTTAGCAAAGAATGGAAGCACTTTGTGGCAACTGGCAACAGTGTAAGTAAAGCAGCCAAATGAAAACGTAGCGGGTTACCCGGTGGGAAAGACGTAGCTTGTGGTAATCATTAAAAAAAAAAAAATTACAACAGTGGGAGTCGATATTCCCCTCTATGCCCTTTTTCTATAGGATCTAATACTATATAGATATGCGAGTAATAGGGAAGCACATGAATATTTGTAACATTCGATATTTGTGTGAATTCATACGAATTCAGACACAACTCAAATGTTACGGCACTCGTACATTAGCATAGGGATACAAGTGTTTTGTAACATTCATATGAATAATTCAGACACGTTAAACTGGGGAAACATACAGGATACATATCAATACATATGCATTTGTATAGGATACATATCCACTACATACTGTATTTGATACACAGCATTGGTATAGGATATGTATCCAATATGTATGTGTTCGTATAGGATATGTATCCAGGATACATATACATTCGTATCGGATATTTGTATGAATTCACACAAATACATTCAAATTGAATAGAATCCTATCACATTCGAAAAGGATCTATTTGAACGAATACAAATTTTCTAACATTCGATTTGTTACGAACTGAATGCCAAAAACCCATCCGTGCACAACCCTAGTGAATAACAAATTAGTTAGTTGGATGTGGTGATTCTGTTCTCTGTGCTACATCAGTGAACACATTATGAACAAAGATTTTACTTGTGTGTAATAGCAGTCGTAGCCTAAAGTGAAATGCAGTACCTTTCATGGTGAAGTTCTTCAGACCCGTTTTTTACCACATAAATATTATTTAATGAGTAGTTTTTAGTGGACTTTATCTACAAATGTTCAGCCAAAAGAGGTGGGGGGAGGAAATTAGTTATTGGTCTGTTTATAAGAATCCTTGATTACTTCCTTAATGTGTATATCCCTTGAAACGTCTAAATTCATTTTGACACTTAGTAAATAAGATACTTTCCCATGTAAGGAAAATGTTTTTAAGCACAAATAAGATCCTGCCCTATCCTGGGTGGATAACAATAAAATCTTTACAAAAGCAGATAAAATTGATCAGCTAAAACATTGACACTGCTGACCACAGAGGGGGATGCTGTTTCCTCAGCCATAGGCCAGAGTAAAGAGGTGTGTCTTTACCTGTCATTTAAGCACATACAATGAGGATGTCTGATGCGCCTTACAGGGGAGACTGATCCATAGCCTGGGGGCCAACACCAAGAATGTCCTCCCATGTGGTCCACCCCCTTAACTACTGAAGGTGATGAGTCCAGAGGGCTTCACCAGCAGATGTTAGGGCACCAGCAGATCTATATGGGAGGAGGTGTTTCTTTAGATATTTGGGTTCATTCCCACAAGCATGTGGCATTTAGGCTATTGGTAAAAAATAAATTATTTTTTAAAAATTTATTTTTCATTAATTTTTCCAACCGGTGGTATTAACAAAAATAGTATTACTTAGGTTTACAAAAAATACATGGTCCAGGTAAGAGGTGCTTCCCGGTAAAAAAATTGAAACAACCTTAAAAAAAAATTACTGAGATAAACTTCTGACACTGAACCACAGAATATCTAGGCCAGTGTTCTAAATGGGGGGCTGCAGAGTTTGTTGTAAACATTGTGTTGTGTGGTGAGAAAAAGTGTGATGCCGCAGTTGATGCTGTTGAGTTCCTAGGGCCACCTGAAGACCAATTTTATGGAGTATCTTTACCTGCTCAGGATTTTGTTCCACTGTTATTGAGCTTGCTAATGTTCTTGTTCTGTCTACTCTTCTGTGTTTCTGTGAATCCCTTTTGTTCTGCCCTAATATGACTACGCAGTGCAGCTTAAAATGTTTTAATTAACATGTAAATTCAAACTCTATATAAATAACCTTTTTGACTAAATGTTTACAGCAGCTATATCCAAACAACTGTCTAATAATTTTGCCCCGTCTCCAACACACAATGGATTTATTAAAGTATAGAGGGCTATGCAGCTAACTACTGGTGAGAAGCTATTTGATATAAAGGGAAACATTTTAGAAAACAATTCAGGCAGCAGAAACAACATCACAAGTGCCAAAAATGCACACATTGGCAAAGAAACCTCGAAGAAGAAAAAAGCAGTGATAAAGCAGCCAGTATAGGGAACAGAATCCCCAGAGGACAAAACGGAAAGGCACCTTTGAACAGGTATTTATTTATTTATTTATTTATTTGTATTTTTCTATCCCGCCCTATACCCGAAGGTCTCAGGGCAGGTTACAATATTATATTAATCTTAGACAGGTCCCTGCCCTCAGGCTTACAATCTAAAGAGACAAGAAACAAAAGGAAAATGGTGTGGGAGGGAACAGGGAACAGCAAAAAGCCAGCGCTTGAGCTCTTCAGTTCCAATTTTTCTCTCCGTTTCTTATTGCTGAAAATGTTCCTATTTACTTTGAATTTTCTCTTCATTGATGACAAACTGAATGACGGTAAAGATGGTCAGCCGGTATCAGTCCCACCCTGCTTGGCCTCAGGACCAGACGTTTTCTCAACCGGTGGATTGGCTGCTGTAGTCTCTTTGCCATCTTCTGACGGGAGCAGTTGGAGGAGGGAGGGGCACTGCTGGGAGCAAGATGGCAGAGCAGCCCAGCCTGCTTCCTCTTCTCCACTCCTCTCAGGGAAGATGGTTCGCAGCCTTGTGATGATGGCAGTTGGAGGAGGGAGGGGCACTGCTGGGAGCAAGATGGCAGAGCCCAGGCTGCTCCCTCTTCTCCACTCCTCTCAGGCAAGATGGTTCGTCGCCTTGTGATGATGGCAGTTGGAGGAGGGAGGGGCACTGCTGGGAGCAAGATGGCAGAGCCCAGCCTGCTTCCTCTTCTCCACTCCTCTCAGGGAAGATGGTTCGCAGCCTTGTGATGATGGCAGTTGGAGGAGGGAGGGGCACTGCTGGGAGCAAGATGGCAGAGCCCAGGCTGCTCCCTCTTCTCCACTCCTCTCAGGCAAGATGGTTCATCGCCTTGTGATGGCAGTTGGAGGAGGGAGGGGCACTGCTGGGAGCAAGATGGTAAAATAAAATAAAATAAAATAGGTAGACACTATTTTATCTGTATGCTTCATATCTAATGGGACTTAATGTAGAGAGAATAAGGAGACTGTGGGACGCTGCCGGCTGTTGCATTCTCATGCTTTGCACCTTGTTCCGGCTGCAAGACTGAGATCTTTGATTACTGAAAAGTAGTCTGGATTAGAGTGGTCACATGAGAAGTTGGGCCCCAAATAGTTAAAGCAACACCTCCTTCCGTACAAACCTGCCCATCAGTTAAGATATGCAGCATAGGGATGGGTGAAAAATGTTTGTCGGCTTGATGACGCATACGAATTGAAAGCTTTGAAATTTGCATTCAAATTGAACATTGGGTATATCCGAACGTGAACATGTTTACAGCAGCCATATCCAAAGCTTTTGTGTGTTTGTTTGAAGCTTCTTTACATTCAAAAAGGGGAATTTGTGGATTCTTAGTGGATTCTTAGATTCTTAGAGGATCTACAGGCGCAACTGGTGGCAGCAGATATTGATGCACATTTGACGAATATTTGAATCGAATTTGAAGCCAAAGTGGCTCCATTCACACAAATGTGAATTTCTGTCCCATTCACTTTGATGCAAAGCAAACCGGGATGCGGTGTGCGGTGGGGATTTTGCACATCCCTACTGCAGCACAAGCCTTTTTGACAGAGCTACTTCTTCACAGCAGTAAATGGAGCAAGGACATATGAAAGGGCCTTTTCTGTGGTAGCCCCCAGACTTGAAATGACTTCACCTCTCTAAGGTGCATCTAGCCCCCTTGTAAACTTTATCCTCCCACTGTAGGCACTATTAACATTTCCCCCTCCATTAAAAAAAACAATTGAATTTTAGTTCTGCTTATTCTACTGAATTTACTGTAAATCATCCTGAGACTTTAGGGCAGTGGTTCTCAACCTGGGGGTCGGGACCCCTTTGGGGGTTGAACTGCCCTTTCAGAGGGGTCGTGACGAATCTCCTACTGCCCTTCCCTCCCACCTCCCAGCTGCTCCGCCCCTGTGGTTGGGGGTCTCCACAGCATGAGGAACTCCATTAAGGGGTCGCAGCATTAGGAAGGTTGAGAACCACTGCTTTAGGGTCTAGGACTGCAAACTTTATAGCTAGAAACTGGCTTAGTAATCGTACTCAAAGAGTGGCTTTAAATGGCTGCACATCCAAATGGAAGGAAGTGTCAAGTGGAGTACCACAAGGTTCTATCCTGGGCCCAGTTTTGTTTAATGTTTTTATAAACGATCTGGACGAGGGAGTTGAAGGGAAACTGATCAAATTTGCTGATGACACAAAGCTAGGGGGGATTGCAAACACCAGAGAAGAGAGAGAGAGGATTCAAAAAGATTTAGAGAAACTCGAACAATGGGCTGCAACTAATAAAATGGTATTTAACAAAGAAAAATGCAAGGTTCTGCACCTGGGCAAGAAAAATGAAAAAAGCACATATACAATGGGAGGAATTCGGCTGAGCAGCAGCACATGTGAAAAAGACTTGGGTGTCCTGGTAGATCATCAACTGAACATGAGTCAACAGTGCGAGGCAGCTGCAAAAAAGGCAAACGCAATCCTGGGGTGTATTAGGAGAAGCATAGAGTCCAGATCACGTGAAGTTATTATCCCCCTCTACTCTACCTTGGTCAGACCTCATCTGGAGTACTGTGTCCAGTTCTGGTCACCCCAGTTTAAAAAAGACACTGACAAGCTGGAGCAGGTTCAAAGGAGAGCTACCAAGATGGTGAACGGTCTGCAAACCATGTCCTATGAGGAACGGCTTAAGGAACTAGGAATGTTTAGTCTAACAAAAAGAAGACTG
Source organism: Aspidoscelis tigris stejnegeri (assembly GCA_023333525.1). Classification (NCBI taxonomy): domain Eukaryota; kingdom Metazoa; phylum Chordata; class Lepidosauria; order Squamata; family Teiidae; genus Aspidoscelis; species Aspidoscelis tigris. The sequence continues at coordinate 75,018,319 of JALMGA010000005.1, read as the reverse complement.
AGAGGAGACATGATAGCTGTCTACAAATACCTCAAGGGTTGTCACAAGGCAGAGGGATCAGCCCTGTTCTCACTCTCTCAAGGAAGGACTAGAAACAATGGGGTGAAACTGCAGGGGAAAAGATTTAGTTTAGATGTTAGGAAAAAATTTCTAACAGTAAGAGTGATCAACCAGTGGAACAGGCTGCCACGGGAGGTGGTTGGTTCCCCTTCGTTGGAGGTCTTCAAGCAGAGACTGGACGGCCATCTGTCTGAGATGGTTTAGGAGATCCTGCCTTGAGCAGGGGGTTGGACTCAATGACCCAGGAGGTCCCCTCCAACTCTACCATTCTATGATTCTATGATTCTATTTGTAAGGATTAATTCCTGAGCTCAGTGAGAATTTGTGCTATGTGCCCATAATGCTAACGATGCAGCTGAACTAGTCATGGGGTCTGGGAGTTCAAAATGTTTCTGCCATGTCTTCTGTTTGCTTCATCCATCAATGCAAGGATTGCTGTGTGTTTTCTTAATAATGGAGACGTAGAGAGGAAGGAGGAAGAGCCAGGAATCCCACACTATATCTTTGGGGTTTTTTTGCACTTACCTGAGATTTGGTCGGCACTTGTGCTGACTAGAGAGGTCCCTCTCCCTCTGGTGTAATCTGTCTCCACAGAACAGAGCGTATTCCAAATCAGGAGGCCCCAAATGGCCTCCTGGTCCCCTTCTGAGCTGGAATCTTGCTAGACTTCAGTAACAAAGTCTATTGATATACTAGGGCCAAGGGTGACACGTTTGGGCGGTATGTTTGGTACACCACTGAAATTTATTTATTTATTTATTTATTTATTTATTTATTTATTTATTTATTTATTTATTTATTTATTTATTTATTTCCATTTCTATGGGTCCTTCAAGGGTCCAAGGCCAAGAATTTTCAGTCCTGGACACTGGAGCTTTGGGGGGTTGACTCCAAAGTTCACATGAGCTTCACGACAATGCGGGGACCAAGATCAGCTGATCTGGCTCACGCAGGATAAGACCATTTGTCTTTGGCATAGATCAATGGACATAAGTAATCTTTGCCTCCCATGTGTCCTCTCTTCTTTGCTGATCTGCCCACTGTCTTCCCACTGCCCACTGTTTCTCTAAAGCCACCAGCCACCACTGCATATGGCTGTGCATGCATAAGTTGATATGAGAGAGGTCAACCCCAGGTCACAGCCAACAAATGGATCATGGCTGCTTCCTGCCCAAACACTCTGATGGAAGAGCGGGATTTCACACTCTGAGGTGCCATGTTTCATTGAAGATCCTATGGGTAGTCATTTGGCAGGTTGTGCCAAGTAATGGCTGCATTAAATTGACAGACTGTTAGCCATGCAGGGCATCACATGGCTGCAAAAGTGCTGAAGATCATAGCTTGCTAGATAGGTCCTCTGACTTTCCAGAACCTTTGCGATGTACCTTCTTCACAAGCTCAGCAAAAAGTTCACCATATTGGTATTCATCTTGGTAGCTTAATCATCTGTTGTTCAAGCTCATACCCAAGTCCTTTAAAAAACACACAGGGACAAATGCATATTTGAAAGTCAGCATGTATACATTTGTTCCCCCATTGTATCTGAGGAAGCTGCGTATCTTTCATCTGCTATGAGCAGATTGGAAGCATGTAGGAACAAGGCATCTCCAGTATATATGTTGAGAAGATCCGTGAAGGTGAACCTCTTTACCATGGCCTTTGACTGAGGAAACAACTTCCCTTCCCCTCCTTCAGGGTTTATTTTATATTTGATTTTGCTGCTGTACCCTGCCCTGAGAGTGTGGGATATAGGGGAGGATAAAAATACAAATAAATACTGTAAATAAGCAGGAGCCAAAACAGGTAGCTATTTGCAAGAAATTAAGAGCGAGTGAAAGTTTTGCCTTTGTCTTCTGCTTGAGATCCCCAGAAGCAATTGGTGGGTCACTTTGTGAGCCAAGACGCTGGACTAGATATTCTGTGGCCTAATCCAGCAAGTCTCCTCTTACATTCTTATGTCCTTTTTATGTCCAGGAAGGGCACAGTTTCCTTGCATATTGTGTGATAAAAGGCAAGGGAGCATTGAATCTGTGATATATATCCCTGCAACTCTAAATGGCAAAGAGCCTCTTGAAAAAAGAATCCCCAAGCTGTGTTTTTCAAGTCTGACCAAAGTTATTTGCGCCTGTGTACTGAAGAGTCTAAGTACTCTGTCTTTCTCTAACTCTAGGCAACCAAGCTGTGATGGATGCTCTGGCCCAAAAACCTAAGCCTTGCTGGACCACAGAAAAAAGGAACCTTCATTCTCATTAAGACATTTCTGGTTGAAAAGCGATTAAAATAAGCATTCATATACAAACACCACTCCTGAGATCCATTGTTTTGCAAGTGACAGAAATCTGCATTTAGACAATAAAATGGGCTCTCCAATTTAAAGGGTCCCTTACTTTCAAAAGACCACTACAAAGGTGCATCTTGCAGCCTACTTTTCTTGAGGGATGACTAAGTATAGGTTTCAGTCACCATGGCGACCCTTTTCCTTACACCAACGCTTTTTCTAGCCCAGACAATTCTTTCTTGAGAAACAGCACGTTGCAAGACTGTGCCAAAACTGTGTTCAAGCGTCTACTGACAAGAAGAGAATCTATGAGGTTACTAACTTGGCAAAACCTAAACCCTGAATTTTAATACTGGCACAGTTACAGATCCTTTATGAAAGATTTAAAAAAAAAAACCACAAAAAAACACCCACCCTATCTGCAAATCAAATGTTATTTCCCTGAAGACATTATCAGAAATATGAACACATCCAAATGGGTAGCCAAGCAAAGATCAAAATCAGGAGACAACAAAATTAATGCCAGAGTTTTATATGGATTTTTTTGCCGTTGCTGTTTGGCTGCAAAAATTTTCCTTATGTTTAAGCAAACTCATATCACTTCAGATACAGATAAAAACCACACAGAACAGGTATTGTTATAAATGATCTCTTTTCTTAGAAATTTTGTATATATGTTCTGCCTGAAATGCACTAACAGATACGATTTGGTGACCTGATCGTAAATACATGGTAAGCTGGGTTCCTGACAACCAATATTGTCTACCAATTGTACCACAGATTTTTTTTTTAAGTATTGTTTTAGGTGCTGGAATCCTGAGAGCATCTCAGCCAGTAATATCTATAGGATAGAATCTATTTTTTGGTTTTGCTATTAGCTCTTACTACTCCTTATCTTTGCTAATCTTATCTGATGAGCAAAAAGCACCAGACATTATTTGTTCGTTTACATTTCTCTCACACCTTATAACACAATACAATCTTAATGAAAATTAAGAAGCATGACTAAGCATAGGGTCAGTAGGTTCACAGGAGTAGCAGGTTCATGTGAGCACAATGACACAAACCAGCAGCTCAGAGCTTTTGAATCTGTTCTTCCTTTCTCTTTGATGCATGTTCCAACTCTGAATTGGCTTATGTGTGCATAAGCCACTGTGCAAGTACATCCAGTGTCTTCACTGTGTCCCGTGGAGTCAGTTTTCACAAGGGCTTGCACAGAAATCCAGCCTTAATACTAATTCCTTCTTAATACAGCCTTCCAAGAAACAAATGGCATTATTTGTAAAGCACAGAAAAAGGCATCTGCACTGTGCTTCTAGGAGTTAAGCGTTTCTAACTGGCCTCCCTGTGGTTCACTTTCCCTGGCTCCTGCTTTCCTTGCTTCTTAAAGCTATAGTAGCCCTTCTAGTGTTCTCTTTAGCTTTCTAATAAAACACTGTCGGCAATACTCTTCTTGTAGAAAATAGAAGTCTCAAGCTTTATTGTTACAATGGTTTCCCAAGGTAAAGCAAAACAAATTAGTTGTGAAGTCTATCAATGTTTACAGAAAGACCACACACATACACTCTTGGTTCCCTAATGCCCTGGGCTATCCTAGTCTTCCCTTCCTGGCTTATCACAGCCCAAGAAGTATGGATCAATGCAGGCAAGTTTCCCTCAGGGTGTAGATCAGTATAACTTGGAACCTCCCACCCCCAAATCTTCCCAGCAAAGAACAACAACGATTCCTCAGTTTGGCAGGTGGTTTAAATACCTCCTGCCTGGCATGATCCATCGCCCTGAATGGCTGCTCCCAGGTTATCCTCTCCCCCCTCCTTTATGCTACTTAGGATAACTAAGCCCTGCTGCTTACCTGTCCTTGCTAACTGAGCATATTACCTAGGCAATTTTTACAATAAATACATTCAAATACATTACAGTCAACATTAAAAAAAATGTTAAATAGGCATGGGCACCACAGTCATCAGCAAAAATATTGACTTTGACTTGGGAGGAGACAAGTATATATCCAGCTATACTGCAGTTTCAAATCCTAGCAGTTAACAGTTTATCACAATTACAAACAATAGAGGTGAAAGGGGGCAAACCCGGCTTGGTACCATTATATAACTTGAATAGTGACAAATGTTTATCATTGACTCCTAGTTCGGGTAAAAGAGAAACTGTAGATGCTATGGATGAATGCTAACAAATTTGGGTTCAAACTACATCCCCTCCCCCTCCCCAAGGGTGGCTATTATGAAATTATGACTTTCTCTTTTTTGTTTTTAATTATTTCTACCACTGTGTGTGTGTGTGTGTGTGTGTGTGTGTAATATAATTCAATAAATTTAGAAATTTAGGGTAGCTTTGATTTTTATTTCGTTTTCCATTGTGAAGCATTTCAGGATGTTACGATTAGAGGCAGTACTTGGAACACATTTTTGGAGGGCAATTCCTGTCAGCCCGAAACAAATGACTGACGCTCCAAGACCCTGGTCATGCACAGGTCGTCCTCAGACCATCCCCATCTTGGGTTGCATTGCTCACACCTTTCTACATGATTGGCCTGAGCCTCCTTCATGGAACTCCTGGATCTCCACCACTTTTGCTGTGTCATATCTACCTCCTTTCTTATGGGATGCCATTCTGTCATTCAAAGGAGGCCCCCTCCCTTGCCCCCTCCTTTTTTATGTCCTTCTCTGTCAGATTATTTTTTTAAAAAAAAATACATTTGCATAAAAATGCTAGATAGAGGAATCATACACATAAACTGAGGAGAGAAGGAGAGGTGCCTCACGTGTGCTGATTGGCCAAAGGAAAGACTGGACCCCACCCACCACAGCACAGTTCAGCCTCATTTAGCCCATCCCCCTGCTCACACTTTGAAGAAGTCAAGACGTCCTTAGATGCCAGGATGCGCTGAGTCCCTCGCAGTCCTGGAATAATGAGGACTATGGTTAAGGTGATCTAACGGGGGTAGGCTGACTTGGAAAATGAATTAAATTAAAACAATGTGAATAACATGACTTGAAGACATTCTGAGGTCATCTTAAACTACTTGTGTGACCAGGACCCAAGTGGTCCACAAGCTGCATTCTAAATTCTAAGCACCAAGTTGCTTATTTAAATAATGCAGTTCCCCCTTCTCCTGAAAAACAACAAAATCTGAAAAGAAGGGAATTTTGGAGCTGTCCTAACCTTTTGTTCTAATGGTAAGCAGCGTTGCCAATGAGCAGGCTCTTAGCCTGCTACTGATCTGCAGCTATTACAGGCTCAAGGAGAACTTGCTGGCTCTTGATAAATAGGGGTTTGTAATAGGGGTTTGTTTGTCACATCAGCAGGATGAATTGCAACTTTTTTTTTGAGAATTTAGTTAAAAGAAGAAGGAGGAAGTACATATTTTACCTAAGATGATAGGATCCTGCTTTGGTGAGAATAAAGTGAACAGGTTTAATTTTGCACAGTATTGGTCTAGAATGAGTGAAATTGAGATACAAGCCTACTTACAGTGAATTAGTGCAGTTTAGTTTAATTAAAACAGACTTCCCGTAGGAACTCTGTGTAAAAGTACCCCTCGCTTGTTGAGAAATAAAGCTGACAGCCCTTTGGCAAAGCCTCAAGCAATCTGAGCTGTCCATTTCTTCTGCAGTAGCACATTTCTACTCAGTGCTGACAACAGTCAAGAATTCTCTTGTAATCTTCCATGTCAGTTTTTAAAAGTTGGCTGAATATTTCACCTCTTCGTCCCAGGAAAGGAAACCACACAGGCAAGACGTTTTCCTGGTCCCACACACAGAACCAAGCTATGTCGGCTAATGCATTCTTTAACATATTACGTGCACAATGCCTTTCAAATCTGACAGACAGAAGGGGGTAACAGCAAACAAACCCAGCCCTGTCTTTCACTTCTGCCCCACCACCAAGTGCAGAAACTTGGACAAAGGTTGACAGGGCTGGAAAGAAGACAGTTTTTCATTCCTTGTGGCAGCCTTTGTCATCTGCTCTGCTGCTATGCTGTAAAACTGACTAAAGACAATTCTAGCTGGGCTACTCTGATGGAAAACCGGCTCCCCAAATCCGAGGCTATTTGCATGCATTCCAATGAAAAGGGACTGTTTTGAAGCACTCACTTTGAAGTTTCCAAACATGCATCCCTGTCTAAAGGAGCACATGGAAGTTGCCCTGGCCATGCAATTTTGAAAGAATAATGTGAGGCACTTTCTGCACTTGGTTTATTTTGGATTATATTCCAGAATAGGGGCCTGCCTTCTGCATGCCAGTGAAGACTACAGATGGCCTTGTCTGAGACCTGCCATGGTCTGCACTGGCATATGGTTAGCGGGCCCCTATCCCAAGACTTAATCTAGAATAAGGCCCAATGCAGAACGGCCCTAAGATGGTAGATATCACCTCCACCATCCCTTGGCCAGATCTTACATAATCAACCACCATCATTCTGACACTGAGGCCCAGAACTTTGCTTTCACATAAAGGCAGGGATTCCACTGAATGGAGGAAGCAGCTTGTCTGGATGTCTTGGAGTGGCACCATAATCACCACTGCAAAAGATTTCAAATGTCAATTCAAGATGCCTTTGGTGAGGGGAGGGTGGGAATCCTCATTCTGCACAACAGGCAAGTTGGATGATGATTGTACTTACAAATGAGGTGATGTGGTCACCACAAGATAGTGCCACCACATCTAGAGATGAAGTAGCAAAGGCATTTTCCAAAGGTGCCTCCAAAGGAAAGGAGGAGCATGGCTAATGTTTTACAGAGTTTGCAAAATATAGTCTCAGTCATGTTTCTCTCTCTCTCCCTCTTCAGCTTTCCTTCTTACAAGTACATTTCTAATTGATAAAATAAATCTTTGTCCATAGTGACATTCCTGCAAATTTTGCCAATCTTAGGTTTTAAGCATACTAAAGCAGAGACTAGAAAGAAAGGAAAGAAAAAGAAGACAGAGGAAGAGGAAGAGTTGGTTTTTCTACCCCATTTTTCTCACCCATTTAAGGGGACTCAAAGCGGCTGACAAAGCTTTCTGTTCTTCTCCCTGCAACAAAACACCCTGTGAGGTGGGTGGGGTTGTGAGAGCTCAGAAGAGAGCTGTGACTAGCCCAAGGTCACCCAGCTGGCTTCTTGGGGGAGGGCAGAATCGAACTCAATATTGCCAGATAAGAGTCTGGCTCCCTAACCACTAGACCAAACTGGCTCACAAAGGTGGGCATATGCAGCCAGGAACAAGCAACTGCTGTTCATTGACCTGGAGAAAAATGGAAAGAGATGTCAAGATTCCTCCTGGTTGTAAAGGAAGGAACAGAGGGAGGCAGAAAAGAAGCAAGAGGAAAAGAAGAGGAAAAGTTGGCTTTTCTATCCCACTTTTCTCACCCATTTAAAGGGACTCAACGTGGCTGAATAACCTTCTGTTCTTCTCCCCACAACAGAACACCCTGTGAGATAGGTGGGGCTTTGAGAGCTCCAAAGAGAGCTGTGACTAGCCCAGGGTCACCCAGCTGGCTTCATGGAGGAGGGTGGATTCACACCTGGTGTTCCCAGGTAAGAATCCGGCTCTCCATGCTGCAAGCTGGCTGAAATCAGCAAACACTGTTTATGTGTTTACACTTATATCTTGCCCTCTGTTCTAAGGATTCAGGGGGTGGGTGGGTTTCACAATAGTTAAAAATGCATAAAAACAAGGATTAAAAGCAATTAAAAACCACACAATGCCCAAAGTCAAAAGTTAAAGAAGAAAAAACATCTCCCCCAACCACCTGAATGTATAGAGGAATGGTGCTTGATATACGTCAGCAAAGAGGCCATTCTGCAGTCTGAAAACTGTAACTGAGACGGCCCGTCTCATGAGTTTCCAAATGTTAGTTTCTGAGGCCAGGTGGCCTTGCCAAGAAGGCTTCTTCAGCTGTTCTTAAGACAAGTTTCCACAAGAATAGAGATATTTGGGATCCAAGTCATCCAGGGATTTATAAGTCAAAGTTAAAACCTTGAATTACTTGGCACAACTAGTGCTATTCCTTTGAGAGCGGTGCAAAGCACATCTGACCAAGCATGTCCATAGGCAACCTTGGTCCTGTATCAGTTGGAGTTTCTGAACTGTTTCCAGTGGCAGGCATGTCTAGAATAAGAACCTGTTTGGACGCTACCAGAGCATGGATTACTATATTTCCAACCAGTCGGACCATAGCAGTAAACCAGTTAAAGCTAGATGTAGGCAGTCCTGAACACCTGAGCTTCAAGGAACAGAAGTGAGCAAAAAAAATCATCCCAGGTCATGCATCTATTACTTCTAGTAATGGGCCCAATTTTCCCCCTTGTTCACTTCGCATCAAAGTGAATGGATGGAAGACTGAAAGAATGGAAATTCGCATTCATGTGGATGGGGCCACTTCAAATGTGCTACGCTTTGAATTTGCTTCAAATTTTCTTCAAATCCCTTCCGCCACCATTGCACCTCCAAATCCAATCCAGATCTAATCCATTCTGAAAGCGACTAGGGGTGTTTTTCCACTGTCACTAAAAGTACCCATTAAGTACCCATTAATGGATATGTTATGACATTTTTGTACCCATTAATGGGTACTTAATGGGTACTTCTAGTGACAGTGGAAAAACACCCTAGGAGTATCAAAGCTTCAAACAAAGAGACAAAAACTTTTGCTTTGCATGAGGTCAGTCCTCAAATACAGCCAACATTCAGTTTGAATGTGAAGTTTCAAACATTCACAAATTGTATGAATTGCAAAGATGACAAACATTTTTCGCCCATCTCTGAGTGCTTCTAGTGGAGGGCGACCTCACCTCTTCTAGAGAATTGTATTTACTAGTCTACATCTAGTTCTTTACTGCTTTCAGGAAAGAATAAAGCACTTGAACTAACTCCACAGCAAAAGCAAAAATACCCTTTGTTTTGGACTTAGGAGTAACTATTTTAGGATTCAAGCTAAAGACTTTGGTTTTGTTCCAGAATTTTAATAAGACTGCCTGAGCATTCTTGGAGGTTAATCACCTCAGGTTCAACAATTAATCCGCTAACTTTATTTTCAAATGTAACACATGCACATAAAAAGGAAATATTGCATTCTACATTCTATGTTTCTGTTTTTTTTTGTCTCAGCTTTTTAATGTTGTTTGTTACTTCATTATTTTTGTATTAAAAATCACACTTCTGTAGACTTCCAGTCACACACACACACAATGTTTAGTCACAAATACTGCACTACAAATGAACAAATGATTCCTAACCAGAGGGATTTCCGCACTGCAACGCGTTCCAAACGGAACGCGTTCAGGCGGGAAGCTTAAGACAGCTCCGGGCGCTTTCACCGTTCACACACAGACGCGCCGGAACGCGTTCCGGCGCGTCTGTGTGCGAAAGGTGAAAGCGCCCAGAGCTGTCTTGGCCGGCAAAGGCCGGCCAGGGGCGTGGAGACAGCTGCGGAGGCAGATCGGCAATCAGCTGATTGTCAAACAGCTGATTGCCAAACCTGCGCCGGCAGGGGAGGCGGCCCCGCGGCTGTTCGGGAGCGAGAAGCAAGCGCGAATCCTTCTCCTCCCGAACGCCTGCGGGCAGTTCGTGCGCGCCCGAACGCATGTAGAGCACTTCAAAGTGCTCTACATCTCGAACGCGCCGAAGACAGCTCCGGATACGTCGGAGCGCAAGCCCCGCTGGGCCAATGCGTATGCCGTGTCCGGAGCTGCCTTCCACACGTACTAAATTGGCGTGTGCGAAAACACCTCAGGTAATTCATCCATAAAAAGGCTAGCTCATTATTTATCTGCCAATACCATACACCCATTTCTTTTCAAAATAAAAGAAGGAAGTTTGCTTATCGGCTAGTATCAATATGCCAAGTGGAATGGGCTGCTAACTCCTAAACAAGGAATTCATTGCATATCTGAAAACTCTATTGAGAAAAAAAGGTTCTTTTAAAATGTCTGTCCTAATCATGATTTCTTCTCATTCTTTATCGCTATAACTTTAGGAGCCCGACTACCGCTTTCAAGGAAGAAATGGCATAAACACTGGAACAGTTCTCTAGAATAACACAGAAGTTCTGCTTTTAAATTCTGTAAATCTTTTGTTGTTTTCATTTCTTGTTACATTCGTCCTTCCTATTTCTCCTTTAATATTCTCACGTTTTCTTCACCTTGCTGTCAGCTTACCATCAAATTTATGTTGCTAGCTAAATTAGTGCTAGCGAGGAGAAAAGAGGTGGTTCACTCATGAGTTTCTTCTGCATTTTAATTACTTAACTATTGACAATTATTCCAATCCTAGCCAGAGAAATATATCCCATGACATTCGCTCCTACAACCTACTCAGCTTATTGCTTTTGAGGCAGGCTCATATGGCATTTGGTTAAGCAACAGAGAACTTACAAAGGCCATTGTGGATCCTGGACCACTCCAGCTGAAACCGCTCCAACTTGGATGCCCTGTCCTGGGACAGGTCCTCTTCAGCCCTTAAGCTTGCACAAGCTTTGGAGCCTCATGCCCTGGGGAGGGGGGGGCATTTTGGTGGTGCAATTTGTTGCACTATCAAAATGGATCCCCCTGCTAAACCACTAGTATTCCAGTTCAGGCAGCCATTTTGGCCACCTAGACCAGAGACGTTTTCGCATTACTCCCGTTCCATTTGGAACGGGAGTAGGACGGGAAGCTTAAGACAGCTCCCGGCGCTTTCCCCTTTCACACACAGACGCGCCAGAACGCGTGTAAACGCGTTCCGGAGCGTCTGTGTGCGAATGCTCAAAGCGCCGGGAGCTGTCTTAGCCGGCAAAGGCCGGCCAGGGGCGCGGAGACAGCCGCGGAGGCAGATCGACAATCAGCTGATTGTCAAACAGCTGATTGTCGAAGCCGCGCCGGCATCGGAGGCGAGCCCGCAGCTGTTCGGGAGACAGAAGCAGGCGCGAATGCTTCTCCTCCCAAATGCCTGCGGGCGGCTCGTCCGCGTTCGAACGCATGTAGAGCACTTTAAAGTGCTCTACATTTCGAACGCGAGAAAGACAGCTGCGGACACGTTGGAGCGCAAGCCGCGCTCGGGCAATGCGGATGCCGTGTCCGCAGCTGTCTCCCACGCGTCCCGTTCAGCCCCGTGCGAAAACGTCTCAGGCTATGCTCTGTCCAATGTGGATGGAGTGGCCTAGCAGGGGACTTTGCTACAGAGCGTGGAATGAAAGAGGTCTGGGAACACTCTATGCTTTGCACTACCCTGAGATAGTGATAAATACAGAAAAGGAGACAGATATTCATTATGGCTGCATTTGCACACAGTGAATAAAAAAGTGTTTTGAAAGTGACTTGGAGGTAGTAACATCTATATACTACTGTCTCTAATCCATATTAAAGGCCAGAAATGCACTTTTAAAAGTCTTTAATGTAGATTATGAATAGCATTAATCTCTATTATCATTCCTAATTGATAGATTATGGAAATATGAGGGATCTATCATGTGGACTGCCGCATACTCCTTTCCCGATGATCTCAGCTAAATTCCTTTTATTCCCTACTGCAAGTATATAGCACAATGTTGTTAGAATGAGTGTGTGGTGCTAAAAGAGCCAACAAGGATACCTGTATTGACTTGACAAGACACCAAAATTTTAAAATATTTGTTTACATATATGGGTTTTCAAGAAGTTCTACTTCAAAGAGGTACATAAGTGTAATTAAGCTACAGGATATAAAAACTTCTTTCTTTACTAAGCTGTTCCTGCTTTTCCAAAGAATACACCATGGCTCTAAGCCATTCTGAATTGGCATACTTTTGCTTAGCCACTTTATCCTGTTTTAACACAGTTCTCCAAAGACAAAATTCCTCAACTTGTGTTGTAATTGTACCAATCTCTTTCTTCATAATTGATCCTCAGAGGAAGCAGCCAGATCATTCTGTTACTAGACCAGTCTGACCTTTGATCGACAATCATCAAATCCCAACTCCTCTCTTTTCCAGTTCCAGCCAACATTCAAAAACTTTCATCCAATCAAAGCTCCTACCAGGGATAGATGGGAACAGCAGTTGCAGCTGTTGACATGGATGAAATTCTGAGTTGGCCTCCCCTCCCAATGGTATTTTAACACAAAACCATTTCCTGCTGAATTGTTCAAATCAATAAGGAGATAATTTGTTCACCAAGCTCCAACCAGCATAACCAGTGGTCAAGGCTAATGTGAAGTATAATTCAATGTATTTGAAAGGCATGAAGATGAGAAGGCTCATTGAGAAGCAAAATGTTGACGTTAGTACTTAATAGAATAAGCTGGTGCTTAATAAGAGATGAAAGTAGTTCATATACAAGGCTGGACTTGATAGGTATGGTTGAGTCTCTTATTATTTATGCAGCAACATATACTGTAGGCTGTGAAGTTTTGTTTTGTTTTGTTTTTTAAATCTCTTTGACCACCTCTTACAGGATCTCTTTTTCTTAACAAAATTTGTGGAGGTCATAAACCTGAAAATATGAGATGAATGTTAGATTTGGACATACAAAATCATTTTCTGTGCCATTGAACTTTGGCTCCCTCCTTCCCCAGTTATAAAGTTACAGCTATTTCTCTGGTTTCTTCTCTACATCATCCGGCATTCCAAAAGGTTTGAAAGGAGGTGGATTGTTGCAAATTTTCCCTGTCCCCTGCTTCAACCAGTGAGAGAGATTGTAATGATGGGAATCACGTAACGAAGGATCCTTTTAAAACCTTTAATTTATGAGCTAAGAAAAGTACCAAATTAAATATCACGAAGCACTAATTAAAAAGAATTTTAACATACAGATTAGGCCAGAAAGAAAAAAGAAAGAATATCGCTTTATGCATGTTCTTCAATTATTAACAATCCTACATTCCCAAAACGATCATATTACCCTACAGCTTTAATGAAGCAGGTTTTCAACAGCAGTCTGCTATCAGGTTTTATTTTCAGGGCTACAAGAGCCACTAGAAGTCAGGCTGCATCACAAAATAAAACAAAACAAAAAAATAGATAAGGGAAGCTCTGTTCATCTTTTCTCCCACTACCAGCATTTTCTCTCATCACACAGGACTTTTTATTGAATACAGGGCTCAATGTAGCCGAGATATTTAAAATACTTATTTAACGTATATATCACTTTTTTCACTAAAATGACAAAATATCACACAAATTTGTATTATGTGATGGACACAGAATTTGTGGTCCTTTGCTCTTATTGCCTCTACTCCAGCAAAACGTTAGGCTGGTATTTCTAAAAGGCAAGAAATTCCATATGATCCACAAAGAAGACCTTTGGTGACTAAACATGTTTATGCTCAGTCTAATTACGTGTATAAGAACCAGACCTTAGGCGTTATTTTAAAGTCAAACATAACTAACTAGCTGGTACTCTTATGTGTTCATGAAGGTCTCAGGCACATCCTGATCATATATGACAGGCCTGACACCACCAACCATGCCACTGTTCGCACTGCACCAGAGTTCTCTTCAGAGAACTGCCACAATCTAGACTGTGTGCCCATAGGGACAGAGAAGAGCTAGTTGGAGAGAGGAAGTAGCCTGGGCACCACCAGACAACTGGCTTGGTCACTGTATGCGACCCAGCCATGTAGGAAGCTGTCTATATGGTCACTTCTCTGGTCAGCTTGGGAGAGTCTCATCTTCATGGGGAGGCCTGTTTTTCAGCCTACTGCCAAGTGACCACAGAGGCACAAGGCAGTAACCCTCAGTTTGGCTCACAATAGCTAAACACAGGCCACTATTGGAGTGGGAAATTCCACACTGAGGTCGATACTCAGTGTCTTCCACCCCAGGACAGAAGCAGGTCTTGATGGTGGTTTAGACTGGTATCTGTGTGCGCGTGCATGGGTGACATTATCATTATTTCTGAGAGAAATTTTGAATAATATATTTTATATCTTTCCTTGGCCTAAAATTGTTCCAGGTAACCAAGCACAAACTCTCAGGAAGAGCACTCAAATTTTTTAATGTTTACTCCAGAAAGTGCTAGCTAGCAGATATGGAATATATATAATTGAAGCAATTATTCTAAATGCTGCATGACACTACGCCAAAGAAATTTCTTACAGAATAAACAGCTTAATCACAAATAAAAAATAAAAATCTTTACTTTTTTGCCCTGATAAAATCCATGCATTAAAATATCATTTTTGTACATTTCACTTCTTGTAAAATCAAGAAGATGCCCATATTTGCTTTCCAAGAAAATGCATCTCACAATTACAGTGAAAAATAAAACAATTCAGAAAAACCATAGCACATTAGCATGGCCTATCAACTGAGAAAAAAAATGGAACAATGCAGTTGCTACATATACTGTATGAAGTAAGAGCACCAAATGAAAGTAGGATTACTCCTCTCTTTTAAGACCCCTTCTTAGAATCACCAGTCTTCAGAACGCACTGAGGCCTTTCTCATTCACATGCTGTTGACCACTTCCATATTTCTTATGGGCAACTGTACTCAAATCTCTCCTTTTAGATGGTGATATTCACTGTGGCCTAAAAGTCACTCAAGCATGGATGCTTATGTGTGTGCTTGTGCTACAGTATGTTCAAGTTGTTGGATGTCCTAACACTGTGATAGCAGTGTGATGACAACATCTAGGCCTAGTCAAAGTCATCCGATATAATTTATTGAAAATGACCCATCTACTTCATTATGGTATCAAGTCCTGTGAGATCACAAATGTTCTGACTTCTAAGAATATTCCTCACAGTACAATTTGCAGAACTTTAAATACCTTTTTTAATGGTTCTTATTTATTTTGTACTTAAACATCATTCAACAACCATGAACATTCGAACTATGATTTTAGAAACTTGAAATACATTATAACAACAACATAACTGATAAATTGCAACAGAAGTCATAGAAATATTAATAAATTTCAAATAACCAATTCTACGTATTAAAACAACTAGCAATATTACTATTATTATTGACAATTACGGGTACATTTTTACCTTATATTGAGAGGTATTTTAATAAAAATTTGATGTCTTCTCTAGAAAGCGTATATTTATCTTCCAGGTTTTCTAAAATTGTAATTATTGGGTTCCATACGTCATGATGCGGAATTGATTGGAATAAGTCTAAATTTAGGATAAAGCAACTAATAAAATCGTGCGACCTTCAATTTAGGTGTAAAAGAAAATTTAACTTAGCAAAAAAACCAACATCGGTCAGATGGTAAGGACACTGCCTAGTATATGAACAGCTTAAGCACCAAAGCAATTTCTGTGATCTGCTCCACTTGTAGCAGACAGTTCCCTAAAAGATTAGGGTAAGCTCATTCTCACTTTTTGAATGAGGATGTGCTATTTATTTAAGCCCGGATTTTAGGATACTTGTATGCCTACATATTAGTCATTTCCCAGAGGATGATTATCCTTTGTCACTACAGAGAAAAAAGTGCGGTATCTTTGCTAAATGAACTAAACCGGCATCATTAGGTGAATTACTGTAGAAACAGTATACTTCAAGAAACAAGCAGAGACAAGCAGACAAAAGGAAGGCAGCAAATGATGGGAAAGATTAACAGTAAGCGAGAAGTCCCTCCTTCTTTCTGGGTCTTCCTCCGTTCCCCTTGCAGTTCATTAGACTGATACTAGAAATCTGTAGCTAAGGTAGGCCAACATTAACTTAATAAAAGTGTGGTACATAGAACACAATCTTATGCTCTCCCCAAAACTGAGAGGAGCCTGAAGTGTAAATAGCAACTCTGGTTATGAACGCAAGAACATAAGAGGAGCCTTGGTGATTTGGGCCACATACCACCAAGTCAGGCATCCTGTTTCTCACAGTTTCCTACCAATTGCTTCTGGGCATTTCAAGGAGAAGACAAAGGCAAAACCCATGTCTGCTGTCAATTTCCTTGTAAATGGCCTTTAGAGGCATCCTACTTGTGTCTCCAACCTGGAGGCAAAACCTAGTTATCCGTTCTAGTAGCTATTGATACCCCTGACTCCATAAATTTATACAATTCTTTCTTAAAGCTAGGCTGTGGTCATACTTAGGGGGAGTTCCCATTACAAGCTTAAAACGGTTTCGAAACGGTTTCGATCCATGCAGTCCCCACGTCAGGTTGGTTTAACACGCTTTCCGCATGTTAAATTGCCCCAAAGCGTTGTAAATGTTAACACCCATTTCAAAAGGTCTCGCTCCAGTTCCTGCGCTTGAAATGCTTTACATTTCTTGCTGTGGGAATGGTACAGTTTTAGTGGAATGAGAATGCATGTTTAGGGTTTCCCTCCCCCAATAGCTTGCTTCCAAAGATAGTGATTTCATTATAAAAATCCACCCCCTAAGCAGCCGTTACACTGTAGTAATCCACCCACACCTGATAACAATGTTGCAATTCTGCACAATTCTGAAAGTTCTGACCTTTAGAAAGGGAAAAGGGAGGAAAGCAGCTGAAGTTTCAGTGAGATGTGTGAATGTTTAATGTGTGAATGTGTGGCTGTGGAGTGAGCGTGCAAAGGGTGCTTGAGTTGCCACTGCTGCTGTGTGCCCTGGGCAATGGGGAGAGGAGGGGAAAGAATTGCTGGCTGCCCGGTGCCATTTTTCATCCATCCAGGCAAGCGGCAGCCAGCCAGCCACCCAGCTAGGCTCCGTGAAGGGGTTCGTTATGGGTGGCGCATTCATGCCAGGAGGAAGAGGGCAGGGCAGCCCCGAAAAGCGGCTTTTAGAAAGTAGCCACTTGAGTCCCCATTTGAGTCACATACACCACGTACAATCCTCAGAATCCGGATTGAACGTGATTAAGTTGAAAGTGATGGGATCAGGCAAATTTGTGTTAGCATCTGGTTCTATTATTTTGGTTTAGGAAAACTGTTTTAAGCTTGTAATGGGAACCGGGCCTTAAGGTTTAATTCAGCTCCAGTCCCACTTTCAGAGTGAGAGAGTACATCAGCAAAGCAACAAGCTGTTTTCTTTCAGTGTTAAATAACTCAGAAAATTCACCTTTGGGATAGATAATATGGAAATTACTGGTCACTTGCTGATGTGTTCTTTTGCGCTGACAGTGGTCTGAAGCTGGATTAAACCTTAGGTGTGACCACAGCCCTGTAGCTGATGGCTGGTTGGGAGAGTAATATCATGATGAAAGCACTTGCCTTCACTCTTGATATTAGGAATCTACCATTAGCTGTTATTTCACTATAGTCACTCACAGAAAGCTCCCCAAATGTGGGGACTGATTACTGACCTTCAGGTATGCAAACCAGACCCACCACATCCCCTTAGAATTAGAGGACGAGGGGATACAGATGCAGAGTTGTTATACTTAACCGTCTTTAATTAGAAGAAGAAGGAGAAGCAGCACTGGTTTTTCTACCCTGCTTTTCTCACCCATTTAAAGGGACTCAAAGTGGCTGACAAAGCTTTCTATTCTTCTCCCCCCAACAGAGCGCCCTGTGAAGTAGCCGGGGCTGTGAGAACTCAGAAGAGAGCTGTGACTTGCCCAAGGTCACCCAGCTGGCTTTGTGGAGGAGGGCAGAATCAAACTCGATATTCCCAGATAAGAGTCCAGCTCCCTAACCACCAGACCAAACTGGAGGGCATCTGTTTATAATTACTTACTGTAGTATGCTAAACAGAGCATAAAACTAATTCTGAGAAGAAATAACGTAGTCTGTGTATGGAATAAGTTTCGAGTACCTATGTGATAGACTTACATTGATCCTCTGTTTGACAAGATCAAATTGCTAAGACACTCACGTGCAGGTAAGTCTCAAGGAAACTCATCTGCACTGCATTCCATGTGATAGCTGCTACTACTGCTGACTTAGTGAGTGGAGCTGTCTGTACCATGATTGTCTGTGCCTATGTGCAAACGTTACATGGCTCCTCCCATGAAGGCAGTAATAATGGTAGCATTGTGTGGACATCAATGCAGTTCAACAGTTTAGCACAAGCCTATTCATTTGTATACAAAATTAGTAAATGTATCACACTAATCCTCTTACTTGAGGCATTTTCGCACTACATCCATTCCATTTGGAACGGGTGTAGGACGGGAAGCCTAAGACACTTCAGGACGCTTTGACCATTCACACATAGGAGCGCAGGAACGCGTGTAAACGCGTTCTGGTGTGCCTGTGTGCGAATGCTCAAAGCATTCTGAAGTGCCTTAGCCGGCAAACGCCGGCAAGGGGCGGGGAGACGGCTGCCGAGGCTCCCGCAGCCAGCAAGGCAGGCAATCAGCTGATTGTCAGCCAGCGCCGGCAGGGGAGGCGAGCCCGCGGCTGTCAGGGAGAGAGAAACATAAGCGAATGCTTCTCTCCCCGAACGGCTGCGGGCGCTTCCTCCGCGCCAGAACGGATGTAGAGCACTTTAAAGTGCTCTACATCTCGAATGCATGCAAGACACGTCGGAGTGCAAGCCCCGCTGCGGCAATGCGTATGCCGCGTTCGAGGCTGTCTTGCACGCGTTCCAAACCCCCGTGTGCGAAAACGCCTCCTGATAGCAGGCCTGAACCAAGGTTTGGGTAAAGGTCTTAAATCATGTACAACAGTGAATTACTGATGAAATGGGGGCAAGCAGGATGAGACCAATAGCCTGAGGTTCTGATGTAGAATTCCAGGGCTTCTAGAAACCTTCTGTAGGCAGAACACTGCCTACAGAGACCTAATTTCCTGGTCAAAGATGTTGTCGAGGGACCAGAAATGGGCCCTACGAGTCAGTCTGCATACAATGTATGCAGCCCAGAACTTGTAACTCAGCCTTGGACCGACACTATGGACATGTCATCCCTGTACCAACTTCTACCATCACAAGGTGGTTTCAGAGTTGTTTCTCCCGATGGCAATATTCAGAGTTTGAAGGTGTGGCTGCTCTGCCCACCAGGCCCCCCAATTATCTCACCCATAACTGCCTGTCTGGATGGTGTGGATATGATCTAATGCAACATAGTGCCAGCAAAGGGAGTTGAACTCAATGGAAAAACTAAAATGGTGGTTGGCCACTTCTGAAAGTGAGGCACTGTCTATCTTAGTTATTTTAATCACATTCTTTGGGATATTATGGTTTTAATAAATTTCTCACTTTATTTTAAAATCTTCTAGATTTTCAGTTCTGCCTGTACTTGTTGATGTGACACACACTGCCCTCCCTGCATAGAAATGCCATTACTAAATAATTAAACAACAAATAAGAAACCATATTTGCCCACTTTGTCACTCTGCTGTGACAAAGCACACATTTAGACAATTCAGCAGGTATGATCTTGCCCTAGGCGTAACTGGCCAATGTGAACACCAAGAAATCATACATATCTTCACAGTCTGAAAAGCAGATGAATGAATTTTCCACGCAATGCTGCTTGCATTGGCCAGCAGCCCCTGAAGAATGCCTCATCTGCACTGTGGGCTGCCAGGAGGCCATGGTACCCATGGAAATGCCATGTCAACCTGGGATGTGGCATGGGCCCCAGTGAGAAAACAACACCAGAACCTTCTCTAGCAGAAGGTCTCCTTGATGTGATTTCACATGCTTTCCCCAGCTGTAGACCAACATAGCCACTAGCATGCAGATGGTACAGAGTGGCTGGGCCAACTTACTCAGTTGGCCAAGTTGGTGCCATTTTGCAAGGCCTTCATGGGTGGCCCCAGAAGCGGACTGCTTCTGAGCACCTGGCTGAAAGAAGCCTGGCTGATAACTTTGGAGGCTGAGAACAAAAACTGCCAGCTGACTTGGGCCACCACCATGTGGGCAACGCACAACTGGCTCGACACAAGTGACATTTAATGTGGATTAGAGACACTAGTGCACATATACTACCACCTCTAAATCACTTACAATTCACTTTTTTCCCAATATGCAGATGCAACCTAAGAATTTCTGCACAATCCTCCTCACAGCCTTCCTTACAAAACACCTTGTAGCAAACTGTTTGAATGTGTCCATATAGCCTTCTGAAGCTGAGGCCAGCTCAAGGGCCTCCTTCATATTTCTATTTCTAAAACGCTTCAGACAAATATAGTTATTCCACACTGTTGCTCAAAGGATTATGAGATACATCAAAGTTCCCTAAACAGTGCCGAAAAGAGTTTGGCTCTATCTCATTTGCATTGTAAGTGATAAGGATTATGAGTTTATGATTGCATATGTCGACAGTGAGAGAGTTATCACGTCTCTCACTTTACATGTCATTACTGTTTAGTGCTAGTCTCTCATAAATGACAAAGTATATCAGCGTAACTGTACAGCAGTAATTCTTGAGGCAGTCAACACCCTTCATTTCCCTGGAGTTGTTGAAGAAATCATTAGTTTTTGGACCACACTATGGCTGTGAGCACAGCAGCTGAAATGGAAGGCGAGGGAATGACCATTCTTGGAAAACACAGCAACAGCAAGATGAGACAAGTTAAAGGTCGTTCTCATCCCAGTTTGAAAAAAAGAACCTGGCCCTAAGTTGGCAAATTATGTCTTGTGGGCATTCTGGGCTGCATCTACAGCTGATAGGGACAATGGAATGGTCAACCCCATCAGAAAGTAGAGGCAGGATGACTCCTGAACAGCTCTGTGTTTGGCACACAGTGCAAAAAAAAAAAAAGTTCCCAAAATAAAACTTCATTTATTTTGGCTAGCACAGCTGGTGACACAGCTGGCAGTTAAATCCTGCAGGTGACAGGAGTTATGGTATTTATGAAACCATTTATAACCCTTTTGCTGATGGTGCATGTTGTCTCTCCATGGGAGTCAAGAGGCTATATCCCCATGACATTCATTGCTGTGGCTGGTGCAGATCACGCTTGCTCCACATCAGTGGCCTAGGTCAACACCACAGCAGGGACCAGCAACCCATATCAAGCACCATCTGCACTGGGCACAGCCCATCCTGGGCCAACTTCAGGAGCCAGAAAGAAATGTTCCCAGCCTCCAAAGTTGCCATGCATGTCTGTTTCCTCCAGGAGCCCAGAAACAGCCTATTTCTGGGATTGTTTCCAGGAGCCTACTGAAATGTCACCTGTCTCCATGAATGAGCTCAGGTAGTCTACCCCTGGAAATATCTGGATGACTCCTTCAAAGCAGTCTCCCATTAGAGTGGGCTCTGTGAACTTTTTTTTTTTTTTTAACTGAGGGCCATTCCAACACCTGGGGTGACGTTGAACTTCCCTTCCCATCTGCTGGACGGGAAATGAGAGTAATCACCCAACATTAACTAGCGCTCACACTGGCAAGTGCTAGTTAACTACAGCCCATCCTACGCATGACTGAACCTATGTTTGATCGAACCACAGCCCCTCTTCTGGGTGCCACCATTTTGTTTGCAGTGCCCTGTGCGAGGTCCAGAAGTGGACTAGTTCTCACACTTTACTGGTTTACCAGTAACTGCAGAAGGGCCCTTAGAATGCTTCTTCTTGTACAGTATTTGGCATGACATGTTTATGCCTCATCAAAACCAGAGAAAGCATGTTTTTACTCAAATGGAAATGTGGGCTTGCTTTGCCTTCATTTGCTTGGTGAGGGGAGCATCAAGCAACGAACTGATGCCATTCTACAACCACTTGTACCACTTTTCTCACCCATTTAAGAAGACTCAAAGTGGCTGACAAAGCTTTCTGTTCTTCTCCTCACAACAAACACCCAGTCCATGTCCCCATGGTAAGGATACTGTGAGGCAAATGTGATTCTTCTCCCCACAACAGAACACCATGTGAAGTAGATGAGGCTGTGAGAGCTCAGAAAGAAAGCTGTGACTAGCCAAAGGTCACCCGGCTGGCTTCATGGGGGAGGGCGGAATCAAACCTGCTATTCCCAGGTAAAAGTCCGCCTCCCTAACCACTAGACCAAAGTGGCTCACAGGGAGGAGGGCTTTCCACATCCCCTCAGGATTGGAAGTTATTATCCAGCAGGGTGCAAGTAAGCTTTTCTTGCCTATCAAATGGCAGTGAAGAAAGCCATCCTACTGAATGGGAAGCAAATTCTTTTCCTTTAAGGTGACAGGGGCAGCTCCTTTCCTTAAAGCTCCCTTCCCTTCTTGTCCAGATTCAGGGCGCGTCTCCATGGTCTCTTTTTGCTTCCCTCTTGTGTTGGATTTTAAAAATGTGGGTTGTAATTTGAAATAAAGCATCCCCATGTGGTTTAGGGCAACGCGGATTTAAAACGTACTTTCCTGTCTCCATGCAAACCGCTTTTTGTGAGCCCGCATCTTTTTCTCCCCACCCCCACCCCCTGCCCGCTGCAGAGATGAAAGGCAAAACCCTCAACTAAACCTCCAGAACACAAAATCAATCCTTTACTTGGGTGCCAAGAGTTAAAAGCAGTTACTGAAAGCAGCTCACTCTCTCCATAACTAATGCTTGCAACATAGTTACCAGAAAAACTGAAAGCAGGCTCTTTTTAGTACAAAACCAGACCTGCGAAGTGAAACTTACTTTCACTTTGGAGGTTGCATTATTAGGAGGGGGAGCGAGAGATTTGCATGCTGAGAAACAATCTCGGTGGTAATGATAATGATAATTAGTATCACCTTTCCCTGATAGCAAGCAGAAAATCTCTTTCCCCCTCTGAAGTGAAACAATGTGACAGTTCGGAGCACTGCTTGAGGGCTGAAAGAGCTGAATGCAGGCAGCTGATTCTGACAGCCAATTCTTCTGCAGAGATAAAAAATGCCTAAAAATTCAGTGGAATATGGGAGAAAATGTGGAGAAAACGTCTTCATGCTCCCAGGAAAAGCCGCTGCTTCCCAAAAGTGTGGAGGTAGTCTTGTTTAAAGGGGTGTGTGTGTTTCTGCCGCGGATTTTCCTCCTTTGTGGTTCTGGAAGCCCAGAGTAAAGCTCTGCATGGAGGCGCTCCAAGGCAAAAGAAGCTTTTTAACAGATTTTTCTTTGCATGTAGACGGGGTCTCTATCACAAATGTCATTCCTGTTTGCCGCACTTGGTGGCTTGGGTTTGTGTGTGTGCAACTTTGAAAGATATTAGGTTGCATCTGCACAAAACAACAACAAAAAAATATGGCTTGAAAGCAACTTAAAGGTGGTACTGTGAAAATGCTAATGTTTCCATTCCAACTCTAGTCCACATTAAAGGCTTTTAAAAATCCATTTTCTGGCCTTTAATGTGAAGATGCTAGCACCTCAAAGCCGCTTTTTAAAAAATGATGTGCTGCCTGAATAGCATCTGCAAGTCCTTTAGCTACATTGTTGAATTGTCTCTATCTCACCACAGCTAAATTTTAAAGCCTGGAACATATTTTATTAGTTTCCCCAATGTTTACTTAATAATTATTGAAGACATCTTTCAAAAGCAAACACTACAGGTGAGCTCTGTTCTACAAACAATTATTTACACAAGGAGGGTTTTTATTGCTATCCATTAAATTCCTGCTGTGACGACCAGGTAATTATTCTGGTTTTATTTCTTCGTGTATTTTTTATTTTTTCATCTATGGATGCCACTAATATTGCACAAAACACAGATAACAGGTGAAGAGAGAGGGAGTGGAGGAGACATCCCTCATGTCCCTGAAGTGCAAATTCAGTCTCCTGGCTAGAATTAGTGGTCTTAATCCTAAAAAGTGTGGATGGGGTTTCACTCACACAGCTTTCCTCTTTTTTGTTTTACGGTCCTGCACTGCCAAAAAGCCATCCTTTGAATATAGGGAACAGAAAACTCAGGTGCTGAATACAGCTGAAATCGAAGGGAGAAAATTAGAAGAAATGACAGGCAGCCTTCTATTTACAGAGGCAGAAGTGAGTCCTACTCACAACAAGGCTTTGTTGGATTCAAACCATTTTAAGTGTCCCTCCATCTAAATTTCTGGAACAATTCAGGTAATTATGGTACTTTAATTCACTTAAGAAGTCTTAGGGTGTTTTTCCACTGTCAATTGTACCCATTTCTGCACCCATTTTTGTACCTTTTGGCTGTGAGCCGGATGATCCCATTTTGACTATGGCAACCATTTTGAACCTGATTATTTCCACTGCCATGGGGGAAATCCGGATCTTTTTGGCCTTTAATCTGGATTTTCTCTAGACCCCATTAATGGGGTCTACAATGGGGTCTTCTGCCAGAAAATCCGGATTAACAGGAGTCTGTTTCCACTGGAAACAGGCAATGGGGTCAAAAGGAGGCTAGGGGGAGGGGATGCACCTTTGACTGCCCCCCCAACATTGGCTTCGAAGTCACTTCGAAGTCACTTCGAAGTTGACTTCACACTCACTTCGAAGTTACTTCAAAGTCAGCTTCGAAGTAACTTTGAACATGAGCTCAACTTTCGAAAGTTGAGCTGATGCTTGGAAGTCACTTCGAAGCTGACTTCGAAGTCACTTCGAAGTCACTTCGAAATCACTTCGAAGTTGCTTCGAAATCACTTCGAAGTTGCTTCGAAATCACTTCGAAGTTGCTTCGAAGACTGCCCCCCCTGCCCCCCAAAACACCTGGGGTAATGGACCGACCCCTTGTGGGTCGATCCATATTCCCCAGATGGGTGCAAAGCTGTTTCCACAGCAGGGGTGTTAGCACCCATTTCTAATGGGTGCTACACCTCCCATGGAAACAGATTCGGTGCTTCCCTTAATTCGGATCTACTAGATCCGGATTAAGAAATGTACCCATCCTTAGATCCGGATCTTCTTAGATTCGGATCTAAGGGCTGCAGTGGAAAAACACCCTTAGGCTGTGTCCAGACATAACAAAAGGGGTACCTTGGAGAGACAGTGTGTGGTCTTCTTCTGTAATCCAACTTTTCCAGTACAGAATGCTCAGGAGAAGGGGGGCAGAATGGTATGTGAACACAATCCCCCCTCAAAGGTCTCTCTAAGCCACCTCAGAGATGCCTCAGATAATTTTTTTTCTTGCTTTGATCACAGCCTTAGACTACAGGCTTTTCTGCACTGGGCCTTATTCTGGATCATAACCTGAATAAGGCCAAATGCACAAGAGCCTATGGCTGTGTCCAAACTCTAGCACCAATGAGGGCTTCAAGGGAAGAAGAAGAAGAAGCAGCAGAAGCAGAAGAAGAAGAAGAAGAAGAAGAAGAAGAAGGAGTTGGCTTTTCTGTCCCATTTTCCTCATCCATTTAAGGGAACTCAAAGCAGCTGACAAAGCTTTCTATTCTTCTCCCCACAACAGAACACCTGGTGAGGTATGTGGGACTGTGAGAGCTCAGAAGACAACTGTGACTAGCCCAAGGTCACCCAGCTGATTTCATGGAGTGCGGAATCAAACCCTGTATTCCCATATAAGAGTTCAGCTCCCTAACCACTAGAGACTAGACCAAACTGGCTCACTCCTACCACAGGGGAGAGCTCATGAGGTCCACATTCCTTGCAACTTACCCTACTCTCTTGTTGAAGCTGAGAACTTGGTGGCAGCAAGAATGCCTGAGGGCCTCAGAGTCTTTTATTCTTCTCTGTGGCAAGGGCACTGAAGAGGGCGCTTGCAGTATCCTTGTCAAAGCCATAATGCCCCCCCCCCACGTGTGGATGCTCCCAAACTTTAAGCAAATCCTACGACAACCTCTGATTTCCATCACATCTCAGAAGTCATCCATAGTAATTTCATATATTTACCATTCAACAGGGTTTCTTGAAGTATGGTTTCTGACCCATGTGTTAACTGCAAAGAAATTTGGTCATGGTGAAATTTAGAATTTATCACGAATTTTTTTTATATAAAATAAAAATGTATATGAAAAATTTGTTTTCTGAAGCAAAAGGCAGGAGTAGGTGGGTTGCCACATTTTTGGGTTATTAAATGGTGAATCACTGAAGTATGGAAACACTACCATACACAGATGATGGATCTGTGTTTTTTTTTCCTGGGGGGCATTATTGTCACCTATCAGATCAAAGACAAGTTATTACAAATAGTATGATAATCCAATAATTATATATAACCTACAGGGATATCATAGTAACTGTGTTCCACTCTTAAGGAATGTATTTCCCTAGCGGCAGAGAGGAGGCTACTAAAATGATTAACGTCTTAATCCTTCCTTTGTTGACACCTGAAGCCAGACTTTTCTTTCATGAGCAACAAAGTAACAGAAAAGTATAGAGACAAGATCTTGAAAATTTAGCCAGCAATCCCAGAACTTACTGCTCTGCAATCTAAAAGTCTTCAGGACACCCATGGGACTTGAGGTCCACAATTTTTACAACTTAGATGGATTCAAGTCTACTTGAAGCTATCACAGTCCAGTGCAGACCTTGTTTTTGATAATACCAATCTTAGACCTCCCCAGAGAAAAAAAAGTTCCTAAAGATGTTGGTAACTGAAACTACTGCTTAAAACTTAAGGACCTGCATTATAATAAAACAGGTCGACACAAACTTAGTGTTGTTCTTATACAGTACTTTGTTTCCAGAGCCTCCTCAATCAAATGGCTTAAGACCCTTCTATTATGAATTAGGCCATTGTCTCCATTTTATAGCCAGGATATCTTTGACAGGCACTCAGGGCAGCCAGTCTGGACCTCTCCCCTGCCGAAATGTCTGACCAGAGTTGCTAGCATCTTGGGGGCGGGGTGTCCTCAAAGATGCTTAAAGGTCTCTGCAAAAACAGCGGCATTCAGATCACTTAAGTCAGCCCTGCTGGCTGCCATGAGGTTTTCCCCTTGCATTGTCAACTTTACATTACTCTCCTATGTTACTCAGCTTTCATATAATATGTATTGAGGATATGCACGAATAGATTTGTAATGAATTTCATACAAATATCTGATGCATATCCAGTACAAACAAATACATATCCAATACAAATGCATACAATCCGATATGAACACATATATATCCAATATGTTTCTGATATACGTATCCCATAACATATCTGTTCTGAAAGTGTGAAATCCAACCTGAATCCACTTTTAATCCACTCTCGATCCATGTCGAATGCAAACTGGATCTGCTGCAGATGTAACTGGAGGAGCCACTTTCCTACGTCCCCAGTATAACGAATGTCCGAACTACAGTATTGGTACAAATGTCTGACCATTCATACGAATGGTAATGTATTAATATCTTAACATTCGATTTGTATACAAATGTCTGAATCTGGATGAATTTGTACAAATAATGGATGCTATGGATATTCGTGCACATCCCCAATACATATACATTGTTGTACTCCTGTTCTCATTATTCATCAGTTATTCATACCTGCACATTATTCTGCTCTTGCCTGTTGGGTATAGCATGTACATATTCACTGATAATCATTCATATGTATTATTATTCCCTTCTAGCATGTTTTTGTGCTTTCCAGCTTTATGTGTGAATTGCTTGTGTTCTGTGCTGATGGGAGGGACAAGGGACAGGATTGAGAAAAGAAAGAAAGAAAGAAAGAAAGAAAGAAAGAAAGAAAGAAAGAAAGAAAGAAAGAAAGAAAGAAAGAAAGAAAGAAAGAAAGAAAGAAAGAAAGAAAGAAAGAAAGAAAGAAAGAAAGAAAGAAAGAAAGAAAGAAAGAAAGAAGCTTCTGCAATGTCTCACACTCTGCCTTTGTCCCTGCTTTCTACTGAGATAAACATTCTCACCCAGATTATGGATTGTGGGAATTAGGCAGGAAAATATCACTTTCTTACCACAGAGAAGGTTTATTATTTCTGCCAACTACTGGCTAGGCCTCACAACTACCTTGCACACTGATAGGGCTCTTTGATACAGCTAAAAGAGCTTCACTATTTCTAGGTACCAAAGCTCCTTGTGAGGTGGCTCACCTGGTGGCAGTGGAACCAAGGAGGTACCACAGCTGACTCCAGCTGGGCTGTGGAGAGGCCACTCCAGTGAAGGGCTCTCCCCCAGACACCTTCCATTGCTTAGAGTGAATATGGCTTCTTAATGTTAAAGAGCATAAGAGATATAGGTACCTTCCAGACCAGCAGAATAAATCTGCATTTGTAGGAAAAATTGCAGCTTACCTGCTGTGAATTCACATCCCGCTGTCTGGACTAGAGCAACCCCCTGTAGCTTCCCCCTTGCACATCACATGGGATGAGGCAGTCAATAGGAGTTGAGCTTCCCTCCCCTTTCTTGTTGCCTCTTCTCGCCATTCTATCCGGACTGGTGGGAAGATAAGAGTCCAACTTTTTAAAATGCTCTGCGCGACTGTATCAAAGGTGCTCGTTGTCACCAAAAATGGTGATGGGGTGGCAGAGAGTACCTTCTTGGGACAAAGGTGCCCTAGTGTAGTATGTGAAGACACAACCAAAATCATCTCCAATTCCTTCCTTCCTTCCTTCCTTCCTTCCTTCCTTCCTTCCTTCCTTCCTTCCTTCCTTCCTTCCTTCCTTCCTTCCTTCCTTCCTTCCTTTGCAGTTATATCCCCCAACCTACGCCATGAGGTCCCCACAAGAATAAGAAATAGCAGCGCCTGAAAGAGGGGAAGTCAGCTCTCGTGTGTAATTTTTTTTTAATCCACACCGTTGAGTACTAGGCAAGTTTAATCTTGTCAAGTTTTCAAATCCAGCTAATGACAGTCTCACTTTAATTGTTAAGGTTACTGGAGTTTCAGTATTATCCCACGTAGGCTGACAAAATCAACAAAAATGTCAATTTTCACCTAGTAGGATGAATCTTTCCCAGCAACGTTCAACTAGTTCTTCACATTTACTTTGGTGGTTCAATGAACTTTCGCTGGTGTCAGGCCTGGGGTGTAAACAGATTTGGTAATACCTCCACTTACTCTGGGAATCTCCCTGGTTTGTTTGCTCAACTCCTGAGTTCCTGGGAGGCAGCCTAACTTCCCCAACTCAGACTCCCTGTGTCTGTCTGTCTTTCTGTCTGTCTGTCTCTCTCTCTCTCACACACACACACACACACATGAATGGGGGGGGGAGAAAGAGAGAAACACAAGCTTTCCCTTCACTCCCTCTCTTTACGCACAATGTGCCTTTGTCCTGGGGACAGAGTGGACCCACAGAGAGACAGCATGCATTTCACGATAAGGCAACTGCAGCAAGGTTCCCTGTGCAGGAAAATGGCACATAAGGTGCTATTCAAAGTGTTCATTCAGGAGCAGGTTGGTTTATATAGCTGCAGCCGCACACATTAAGAAAAGCAGCATAGAGATTGGTAGCGTGGGGATGCCAGTGTTTGCATCCCACCACTAATCCACAGAGAATGCATTTTGGAAGCCTGTTTTCTGGTCTTTAATGTGGAGTAAGGCGCACACGCATGCAGATACTAGCATCTCCAAGCCTCTTGGTCTCTACCTCTGCCTTTGGATTCTGCCTTTGCTCCTTTCTTCCTGCTGCTCAGTTGCACTAATACAGCATGCATATGACTGGCAAGGACAGATCAATAGGTTTTCTGATTTGTTGGAATGTCCTGCTAGGATTTCACCTGGGGGTGTTATCTGCCTGCCCCTCTCTTGCAATTAAATAAATGAATAAAAGGTGGGAGACCTCATACTGGCTTCAGCAGAAGTTCACTGCACTAGCAGTGGTGCCCACTCAGCTCCACCACCCTCCACTGCCCGTCACCCTCAGTCCTTTATGCTACCTGCAGCTGTATGGCCAGCTTTTCTTCCAGGGCAGTTCTACAACAAGCTGCAAGCCTGACCCAGCTCCTGACAAAATGACAGAGGCTCAGGCAGCAGGTGGGGTGTTTGGGGTATCTCCAGTTTGGCTCTAGTGGGAGAACTCTTTAAGGGATGGACGATTTCCCTTCGACAGGTAAACTTCCAAAGTTGTAAAAGGATAACAGCACAAGCTCTTCCAGCTCCTGATGTTTTCATCTTAGTGCTAGTTCTCTTGCTTCGGCACTGCAACATTCTACATGTGTTGACCATTTTGGCTTCTCATGCTATCAGAATGATTCTGCTCCACTTAGGCAAATTAATCACTGGTGAAAAAAGAATACTGTAAGGGGACCCAGGCACCCCAACTCACTAACTCAGCAAACCTGGATTCATTCCCTCCAATATTTGAAATTCCGAAATCCGGTGAGAAGGAACAAATACCTAGCACTGTAGAGTGTAGAAGTCACAAGTTCCTGAAAGCGGTACTTTGTTTGACACTGCCTACAAGCCATCTTCAAAATGTAAAACAGGGTAAAAAATAAAATGACATTTTTAGAATTCCCTTTCCAGAAACTAATGTTTCCATGTCCATATCCAAATCCTAATCCCAAATCCACCTTCTGCTGGATCCAGCCATGTTAACCAATCAAAAAAATCATTCTGTATACTTTCAAAATGAAAACTAGAAGGAGGAGGAGGAGAAGAGTTGGCTTTTCTACCCTGCTTTTCTCACCCATTTAAGGGGACTCAAAGCAGCAGATAAAGCTTTCTATACTTCTCCCCACAATAGACACCCTGTGAAGTGGGTAAGGCTATGAGAACTCAGATGACAGGGTCACCCAGCTGGTTTCATGTAAAAGTGCAGAATCAAACCCAGTATTCCCAGTTAAGAGTCTGGCTCTCTAACCACTAAAGTACTGGAATTACACAGATTTTAAGGCAATAAGCGTATGTGTGCTTGGAGCATTTGGCTATTTATTATTGTTCTGCACGCACAGGTTTGCCCTCAGGGTGCCAAGTATGAGACGTCCATCCTCCTTTATTTTCCAACAGTCCTTTCTATTCTAGCTATGCCTGATGGGACTAAACTCGTTGATTTAGCCATGTATTCTGTAGGCAGATCCATGAGTAAAGGGACACAATCTAAAAGTGTTACAATCAAGGAAGAACATTGACAAGATGTGTAGACCTTTGGGGATAGGGTAGGATGCAAATGCTGAATGAATGAATGAATGAATGAATGAATGAATGAATGAATGAATGAATGAATGAATGAATGAATGAATGAACTGTCAAGAATTCTATTCAACCATTGTGCAAATTCCAGCAGATGTACTTTATATGAGTACAATTAATGGACATAATCAAAGGCTACACTGCTTTCTTGAACGGGAATGATCATCTTGAAACAGGCCTTATTTCAGGGTCGATAAGGGTATCATTTCGGCTGGCATTTATTTAGGATTTCAGC
Source organism: Aspidoscelis tigris stejnegeri (assembly GCA_023333525.1). Classification (NCBI taxonomy): domain Eukaryota; kingdom Metazoa; phylum Chordata; class Lepidosauria; order Squamata; family Teiidae; genus Aspidoscelis; species Aspidoscelis tigris. Next base: position 74,987,056 of record JALMGA010000005.1, on the reverse strand, counting down.
ACATTTAGCTTCCTTTGGGTGATGATGTACACCAATTTTCTTCATTTCTGACCAATGCAGTCTGAGGAATTACAATAATCAGAACACTTGTAGTCAGAACATTTCCTATGCACTGTTCCTGAAATAACTAAAGGACTGCCACAGTGTGGAGGGATTGTCCCTATTCTCACTTGCACAGGATGAGAGGACTACAAACAACAGTATGAAACTTCAAGGGAGTCAACACAGATTAGATATTAGGACAAACTTCCTGTGAGGGCGATCAGTCAATGGAATAGGTTGCCATGTGTGGTAGTCAGTTCTCCTTTGCTGAAGGTCTTCAAGGAGAGGCTGGGCCTACATCTTCCTGGGATGGTTTAGGAAGTCCTTCATTGAGCAGGGGGTTGGAATTAATGACTCTAAATATCCCTTCCAATTCAATGATTCTACTATTCCTTTTTTTAATGTTGCGCCTTCCTTCACAAATAGCACAGCTTGAGGTTTGTTTCATGAGGTGCTCTTTAACTTCTGATGTTAGATAAAAAGCTATTCTTTTCTGTTTCTTATTGATTCAGCTTGTTGATGGCTATATGTATCACCCAAATGCAAGCTACTACAAGCCCAGTATCAAGTCACTGATGCTTTATCTTGGGAAATCTTTAACCGACGTGGAAATAGCAATTATATTCTAACCACAAGTATGCGCTTCTAAAGCTGTGCATGAAATCCAAGTTAGTTCCCAAATGGAATGCAGAAATGATTTCCGTTATGGATGTTAGGATCACTGTCATTTATCCTACAAATTTGAAAGCATACTCCTTTCTTAAATACAGCTTGACATCTTCATCTCAGGATGTCCAGTTACATCCTGGCTGTCTAACGCACCCAGATGTGTTGGCCACCCCACACTTCCTGGCATCTACACTCTTCCACATCCATATTCAAACAGAAGCCTCCCTATGAAATGACAGAACTGATTGTCCCTGAAAGTGATATGGCAGTAGTATCCTTTTTGGTACTAAGTGCCACACTATGGCAATTCTTTTCATGTGGGGGGAAACACTGGACTGCTAATGGGGAAATCAGAATGTTTTACACCATTTTTACACCAGTTTGGAGCTCATTAGAGTGCACTGCAACTGACTTTTGGTTGTTCTCAACTAAACCTGCGGAACAGCCCCTACACTGTAACTGGGGATGTGCAAAACGTCTCCTAGAATGCTTTATTAAAGATGGCATTGCTCTCTGCACTAGTGCTGCATTTGCTAGATGAAACACTTAGCAAATGTGGCCCTGGGAGCAAACAGAGGCCTAAGGACTCACTTGCTCCTGCCACCCCTCCTAACCTTCTTGGAGCATGAGGGTGGGGCTACTCGTCATTTGGGTCCTGCCACATGACATAACATGTTACCAGTGACACCGTTTTTCTACCAATATAAAGTTAAGTACCGCTTGTTGAACCCACCAATTAATTTTTATCATGTAAACTTTGAACTGTGGCCATTTTAGTTTTTAGAAATTATTACCATTTTATTTGGGGGGATCTAGTTTATAATTGGGAGACAAAATAGTGGCTTTCTTTGAGTTTCTTCCAACTAAATGTGGGTTGTGGCCATTCTATTCTGGGTTGCCATCTGGGTTGCCGGTTCACTGTCCACTAATACTTGTAGCAAGTGGTCTTTGCCAACCACACTTGAGATCTGGCCTTCATGTTGCCACTGTTCTTTCTGCTGCTAGTTTAAAGCAAACACTACATGCAACAGATACACTCTGGGGGACTTCCCATTATAAGCTTAATTTGGTTTCCCTAAACCAAAATAATAGAACCAGATGCAAATGCGAATTTGCCTGATCTCATTACTTTCAACTCGATCCGGATTCTGAGGATCGTAGGTGGCATATGTGACTCAAAGGGGGACTGAAGTGGCTACTTTTTAAAAGCTGCTTTTGGGGGCTGCCCTGCCCTCTTCCTCCTGGCGTGAATGCACCACCCATAACGGACCCCTTCACGGAGCCTAGCTGGGTGGCTGGGTGGCTGCCACTTGCCTGGATGGAGGAAAAACAGCAGTGGGCAGCCAGCAATTCTTTCCCCTCCTCTCCCCATTGCCCAGGGCGCACAGCAGCAGTGGCAACTAAAGGCCCCTTTGCCCGCTCACTCCATAGTCACAGCCTTAAAAACAGAACCTGCAGCTGCTTTCCTTTACTTTCCCTTTCTTAAAGGTCAGAACTTTCACAAAATTGCAACATTGTTATCAGGTGTGAAGTGGTTGGATTGCTACAGTGTAGCGGCTGCTTTAAGGGATGGATTTTTACAGTAAATCACTATCTTTGGAAGCAAGCTATTGGGGGAGGGAAACCCTAAACAAGCATTCTCATCCCTTAACATGGTACCATTCCCACAGTAAAAAATGTAAAACACTTCAAGCGCATGAACCAGAGTGAGACCTGTTGAAATGAGGATTAACATTTACAATGCTTTGGGGCAATTTAACATGCAGAAAGCGTGTTAAGCCAACCTGACGTGGGAACTGCGGGGATTGAAACCGTTTTGAAACCGAAATAAGCTTATAATGGGAACGTGGCCTTTCAGTCACCCTTGACCCAGCAAAGACCTCTGAAGATGGATACCGCAGCTATATCCAAAAGCTGAGGTTCTCAGAAGAACACAGCATAACAGCCCCAAAACTGCTACAAACGAGATTGAATCTGGCCACAAAAGCCTACATACATAGGGTATGCACGATTTTTTTTTTTTGCATTCAAATTCAAATCAAATAGAATATCCAAACATTAAATTTGATTCGGATGTTTAGAATCCGAATGCAACAAAATCAGATTCAAATGGAATACATTCAAATCTATTTGTCTGAATGCTAGATTTGAATCTGAAGATACGAATGTCGACATTTGCATGTGTTATACATATCTGTACATATTTTGTACGCATCCTGTTTTATCCTGTATGCATCCCATTTTCATCCCGTACTATCATCGCAAATGTGTACAGATACAGTATGTATGGGATTCATACAGATACATATGTGATACATACGTATCTGTACATTCAAATGTTTCAAATCATTTGAACGAATGTTTTGGAACATTCAAAATCAGTTTGAATGTTTAAATTTGAATGTGTAGACATTCTATTTGAATTTGAATGTCCACATGCCATGGAATTCAATTGAATTTTGAATGTTTATAACATTCTCACCCATCTCTGTACATACATCCAGATGCACTTTAGTTGTCCAGTCCATAATTGAGGAGTGGGAAGTCACTGAGCTATACCTATAACTTGCTCCTTCTTAAACAGCTTTCCTCCTTAGCACTCTAACTAAAAAGAGCTTTACCACCAAAGCTGAGTGCCTGCCTGGAAAGTACCGGGTTGCAAGGCAGATCCCCACCCAGGAGGGAGCGAATGGAAATCATTTCTGTATCTTTGCCAAGAAAACTGCATAGAGGTGTCCATGTGGGTACCCACGTAGCCAACCAGGAGTTGGAGCTGACTCAGTAATACCCAGCAACAACAACTCAACCACTACACTCCACTCTCTCGAATTATAATTTAAAAATGCTTCCCAAGCACCCTTCTATGCCTAGAGGGTTCCAGCATGGAATTCTTGGCTGTTTCCCATGCATTACTTTGATAGATACCCAAGCTAGAACACGCTTTCCCCTGCCACCTAGGACAAAGTGACTCTAACTTTGTTTTTCACCAGTTCTTGAGTATGGCCTCTGCGGCACTAAAGTCTTATCAGCAGCAAAAGAATCTGAGTCCATTTGAGTTAGTCCAGCGCAAAGTTGCCAAAGAGAAATACCTCTCAGACTGAAGAGTGAAAAGCATCACTAACAAGGTATTTGTTCACAATGGCTCTCAGAAAGAGCAACATGAGTTTCGGCTGCACAGGAGACCCACAATAAAGGCAACAGACGGACACTGCAAAGAGCAAGACACAGCATTATTGATTCTGAGCATATGCTGTAACAACAGACAACAAGTCAACAGCTTAACTGAAAGCTCAGCTGTAAGAGAGTGCTCCTTTCTGAGAGATGTTTTACAGGTTATTCATAGCACTGAGTTGCAAAATAAATCATGGAATATAAATGTACAGCTCATAAGCATATCTTCAAAGCCACCGAAGCAAAGACACTGAACTTGCAAACGCAGTAAAAGTTCCCTGGCTATGAATATAGCACATGATTTATCTTTTTATCAGTTTGTATAAAAATGGGGCTATGTGAAAGAACATACAAACAACCTTGCTGAATCAAACGACTAAAGTCTCTTTATACAACAAGATAAAAAATGCTTTAACCTTGGCATGTAAGCTTTTGGTTTTTCATGTCCATTAATTCATTGCTGCTTCTTTTTTTCCTACGACAGGCAAGTTCCTAAAAATTGTCTATGACAATCAAATGTTACTTCCATTTATTTAGAACTATTATCAAACAATTTTCTGGTTTTGGTTTGGTTTTCTTCTTCTTTGGATGCCATGGCAAACTGTTCTCAAAACTGAAACGCTGATCTGACCCTTCTTAATAAAAAGGAAGGAAGGAAGGAAGGAAGGAAGGAAGGAAGGAAGGAAGGAAGGAAGGAAGGAAGAAAGGAAGGAAGAAAGGAAGGAAGAAAGAAAAGCATTTAGATTTATTAGGTTAAATTGCCACCAGGATGCGATGGGCCTGTTGTTATAAAGAACTGCCTGGTAGGAATGGCAACAGATGTGAACACTACCAAGTATTCTGCCTTGACTACATTTTAAAAACCGGACCCTGAAGTGCTAAATTTACCAGAGGAATTGATGGAGTAGTACGTATTCTGTGGACTTGTGTATAATCGTGATTGTGATCTCACTTGTGTTACAACACACACTTGTATCAGCTATCTGCAGGAATTCTGTTTTGGAAATCTTAATTCAGGAAATGTGTATTGTGAGAAAAGGAAAAGAAACTTTGCTTTATTACTTTTTCCCCCCTGCAGTGAGAACATATGTTAATGATTGCTAAGTTGGTATGAAAACTGTACTATTTGTTACTAGCGTTACATTCAAATACTTTTGAAGCCATCTAGCCAACCAGCAGGAAAGGAGCACCAAAAACACACACATAAGAGTTAATGATTCTGCTACACATTCAACTTGTTTAGACCACAACACAATTGGTTTAAGCCCATTAAAAAACTAATATCAGGTCAAAACAATACTGCTTTCCATGGCTGCTCTTCAAAAATATTTTCCATACCAAAGAAGGCGAGTGGGGAGAATCTCAGCAAAACAAGAAAAGAAAGCTTGAAAGTAAGACACTGCTTACTTATTCTGCTATATCTGGATATTCTGGGAAAAAGCATGGATAATCCAGAAACAAAATTCTCACATAGCATTATGTATAGTCATCAGAATTATTAAAATAAACAGACAGGCAAAACAAAAATTAAGTTTCCTTACCTGAAACTGCCACTTTCATGATGGCTTCCAGGGGTCTGTTGTTGTCCAGATCTCTGCTGAGTTTGAGTTCTCCAGTAGCAGAGTCCAGAAGGAGAAGATTCAACTCATTACCTTGGACAAAGGTATAGTCAAGTTGGTCCGATATATCTGGATCATGAGCGGGAACCTTTCCAATCACTCCAGAAGGGAAGCTGTTGGATTTGTTGGTGACATAATTGTTGAAAAGGATCTGGAAGTCCTGAAGAACTGGAGGGTTGTCATTCTGGTCTAGCAGACGTATGTGGACAGTGGCTCGGCTCACAAGTGGGGCTGAAGTAGCCTGCACCACAATGATGTATTCTGTCTGGCTCTCATAATCTAGATCCATCAGGGCTGTGAGGTCACCGTTGAGAAGGTCCAGTTGGAAGACCTCAGGGATATTCCCCTCCACAATCTGATACATGATCTGTGCGTTTGTTCCCTCGTCTGGGTCTACAGCACTGATTCGGGCCACAATGGATCCAACGGGGCTGTTCTCCTCCACAAAAATATCAAATTCATCTTGTTCAAACACAGGGGGGTTGTCATTTATATCCAGCACGGTAATCTGAATATCCACAGAGGCTTTAAGAGGTGGACTGCCTCTGTCTACAGCAAAGGCCCTGAGGCTGTATACAGCGACATTCTCACGATCCAGTTTGCGTAGAGTCCGAATTACACCTGATGTGGCTTCGATGTAAAAATCTCCATCGCCATCATCACCGCCCTGAAAAGTATAAAGGAGCCGTCCATTAGGGCCTGAGTCACGGTCAATGGCAGTCACCTGCAAGACGCTAGTCGAGAGGGGAACATCCTCAAAGACAGAACCCTGATAGCGGTCACGAAGGAAACGGGGCGCGTTGTCATTGGCATCCAGAATGAGGATTTCCACATAGGTGGTGTCTGATTTCTGGGGGATGCCATTGTCCTGGGCTGTAATTGCCAAAGTGTAAGAGGCTTGGTCTTCATAATCTAATTCCATCAATGTAGTTATTGTGCCTGTGTCAGGATCAATGCGGAACTGTGGAATATTGTCCTCTAGGATGTAAGTGATCCTAGCATTCTCCCCAGTATCTTCATCAGTGGCACTGATGGTTACAATGGACGTTCCAACTGGCTTGTCTTCACTGACACTCACAGTGTAGTGGGAACTCTGGAAAACTGGACGGTGCGTGTTGGCGTCAGTGACATTAATGAAAACCTGGACAGTGTCAAATAGGGTTCCATCTGAAGCTGTGACAGTCAGCACATACTGTCTCTCCTGTTTGTAATCTAGGGGCAAGGCCAGCGTGATCAGCCCACCTGCACTCTGGCTGGTGATAGCAAAGCGGTTCCTTGTGTTGCCACTGGTGATCTGGTAGGTCACCACACTGTTGACATCTCTGTCCACCGCTGACAATGTCAGGACACTGCTGCCCACGGCTGCATCCTCATTAAGTCTGAGCTGATAATCTTTTTCAGTAAAAGCAGGGCTGTTATCGTTGACGTCAAGCACGGTGATGGCCACACTGGCAGAGGAAGTCATGGCAGGCACCCCATGGTCCCTGGCTTCCACGCCAAAGTGGTAGTTCTCCACAGTCTCCCGATCAAGCTCAGCAGACACAGTAATCCAGCCGGTGCTATTGTTGATCTGGAATGGAAAGCCCATGTCTGCCCCTGGAGACACCAAAGCAGAAGGGTACGATATCTCAATGAGTTTGTATTCCAAGCGGGCGTTGTCTCCTGAATCAGCATCCACCGCCTGAATGTGCAACACCGAATAGCCCAGGGGAACATTCTCTAGTACAGCGGCTTGAAAGGGAGTGCTTACAAAAATGGGAGCATTGTCGTTGACATCTAGAACTTGAATTGACACCATCCCACTTGAATTTATCTGAGGAGGCCTTCCCCCATCCTGGGCCTTGATCCTCAGGGTGTATTCTCGGATCGTCTCATAGTCCAGTGGATTGATCAAGTCAATAGAACCAGAGAAGGAATGGATGTAGAACTGGCCTTTGAGGTTCCCACTCACAATGCTGTAGTGCACCTGGGCGTTGCTGCCCCGATCACGGTCCGTGGCTTGTACCTGCAACACCTGGCTATTTACTGGGGTATCCTCTGGGATTTGTACCAAGTAGCGTTTCTCGCTGAACTGTGGGGAATTGTCATTCTCATCTTCAACTGTGATGTGCACCGTGACTGTGGCGCTTCGAGGACCTGGGTCTTTACCCTGGTCGTTGGCTTCTACCACAAGATGATACTCAGAGACCTCCTCTCGGTCCACAGGAGCACAAGTCCTCACGACGCCAGAGTGCGGATCTATTTCGAAAACTCCCTCTCCCTTCCCCGGGTCCAGAATACGATAAAGCAAGTTGGCGTTATCCGGAGCATCCTCATCGGTGGCGCGAATGGTCAGCACCTCATAACCCACTTCGAGATTCTCTCGAATAGCTTCTCGGTACTCGGGCTGCTCAAACACCGGGCCGTGGTCATTGGTATCACTCACGGTTACAGTCAGGAAAGTGATGGCCGACCGGTGCCGCGGAGAGCCGTGATCTGTGGCGGTCACCTGAAGCACATGCGTGTCCTTAGTCTCCCGGTCCAGGCCCTTGGTGGTAACCACGACTCCCGTCCCAGAGTCAATAGAGAAGTAATCGTCGGAGCGCTTGTCAAAGAAGGCCTCCATGGAATACGTCAAGCGGCCTGCTTCCCCCTCATCCGGGTCATGAGCTTCTAGGGCGATGACCGCAGTGCCCTCGGGCTGGTTCTCGGGAATGGACACTTGGTAATTAGGCAGCTTGAACTGCGGCGGGTTATTCACACTCCTCACGCTTCTAGGTCCTCGGCGCCGTGAATTCCAGTTTCCCTCACTCCTTTCCCCAAAGCGTGGAGAGGCCGCCCGGCCGTTTCCGCCAACCTCCAACCCACCCCGCTCTTCTTTATCCACCACCTGTCTCAACCCCCCAACTCCCCCCAGCTCCACTAGGATATCCCCCTGGGCTCTATTCCAGCGACAAAGAAGGCGCAGGTGGCTGGTGCCCAGAGGCTGCGGGCAGCCCGTCCTTTCCCTCCCTTCACCCTCCGGGCCCCTGCAAGCCAAGGGGCGCCTCCTTGGGCACCTGCACTGTGGAAAGCTTGTCAGGGTCATGAGGGCAGAAAGCAGCAAGCCGCCTTCCTCCTCCTCCTCCTCCTCCTCTCCCTGCGCCTCTGGGGCCACTGGCTGCCCGGAGGGCGCGGGAGAGCAGGGCAGCGAAGGCGGCTGCCTCAGGGCGAGGAGGCCGGGAAAGGTGACGGACAGGTGAGGCTGAGGCGCGCCCTCGACGCCCGCCCGTCGCCGTCCTGCGCTGGGGCAACCGCGGCCGTGCAGGTAGGCCGCCAGGCGGAGCGAGAGGCGGGCGCCGCCGGGAGCAGCCAGGCGCACGCAGAGAGGCAGCGGGTTGCCCGGCAGCCCCGCGCAGCCGACGGCCTTCGCCGTCCTCCTCAGCAGCCCGTCGGGCGTCACCTCCAGGGCGTCTCTCAGCCGCCGGGGCGTGAGGCTCTCGTCCAGCTCGTAGAGCCAGCCGGGGCCCAGCGAAAGGTCCAGCAAGACGTCGCCGTCGCCGCCGCCGCTGCTGAGGTGCAGCTCCCATCCGGCGGCGGCGGCGGCGGCGGGGGACCCCAGCAGCGCGAGCCACGACAGCCAGGCGGCCACCGGGAAGCGGAGCAGCATCTCCGAGGCTTGTGGAGCAGCGGCGGCGGCCGGAGGGCGACAAAATCCATCCAAGCCCCCGAGCTGCTCATCCGGCCTCGTCCATGAGCCGCTGCCCGGCTCGGGGCGTCCCGGACGGGCTCCCTGAGTCGGGTCTGTCCCGGCGGGAGCAAAGAGCGCCAAACTGCCGTCCACCTTCCGAGCTTGTGTGTTTGTTCGTTTGCGGCGGGAGGGAAAGTTCAAGATGGCTCCTCACCGGCACCGCACCTCGTTCCGAAGCGAAGCTGCCCCTGGCCGGCCCTTCCCGCGCCTCACCCCGGGCGGCGGCGGCGGCGGCGGCTTCCCCACGCGGCTTCCTTCCCCGTCGCGTCCCGACATTCGTCGCCCCGCTGGCCCTTCAGACGCCCGGGCTGACGGCGAGGGGAAGACGTCGGGCGCCCCTTGGAGCCGGCGAAGAAAGTCCCATGAACCTGCCGCTGCCTTTCCCCGACGGCAGCGAGGAGCCGTTCCCAGACGGGGCCGCTGTGGCAAGCCTCGCCGCGCAGTGGATCCGCCGGCTATGGGCAGGCGGGATCCTCCTCCGTGCTGAATCCTCGACGGTCGGTGGCTGCGCGTTTCTAGCGGATTCCTTCCCTCCTTCCCGCTTACAGGGGCGGCAGCGAAGCGAAGCGGCGACAGAGGGACGGCAGGAGGAAAGTTCTCGCCCTCCCGTCTCCTGCCCTGGGCGACGGGTGCGCAAAAACCGGACGGCAGGCAGCGAAAGTTTGCCCGCGATCAGCTCCGAGGGCGATTTCCTGCCCCCGCGGCTCCTCTCTCTCTCTCTCTCTCTCTCTCTCCCCCTTCGGCTCCTGCCTCTTCTCTTTCATGTATTGTTATCCCACCGCGATTGAAAGGTGCTGCTTGTTCAAGTCTCTATGGAGACCACAGACGGGGCGCTAAAACCGCCCCCGGGGAGGCCAGGAGGCTGCAGCAGGCGCTGCCCGAGGCGGAGTTTCGTGCCTTACACGCCCCGGGTGGAAGCAACCTGCAAAGCCAAACGGGGTGGGGGTGGGGGGTGCGGAGGAGGAGGAGGGGGGAGGCGTGTCTGGAGGGGGGGAGTGGGACGAGGTTTGGGGGGAAAGTGAATCGGTGTGTGTGTGGGGGGGGGGTGAATGGGAGATCTTTCTGCCTGCCCTAGTGTACAGCGCCCTCTCTTGGTCCCAGGGGGAAAGGGCAGGCAGCAGCCGGACCCTGAAGGGAGTAGGAGTATTTTCAAGGCTCTTTTGGATGCTCAAAGCAACTCCTGGGGTGTTTCCACACTAGCTGCGGAAATCGGTTTAACACACACACACACACACACACACACACACACACGCCCAGTACGTAAGATTAAAGACACTTACCTTAAGTGGCTTCCACACCAGAGTCCTCTTCTGCGATCCTTTGCGGGGACCCACTTCTGCATTTTGGCGTGCAAGACCAGTTTTTAAAATCAGTTTTGCCGCCGAAATCTGGATTAAATTGAAGACCTGAAAAAGCAGGTCTTCAGTCCGTCACTTTGCCTGGATGTGTGCAGAAGTAGGACGCTTCCGAACATGGCCAGGTGAAGGGACGGATGTCCCTCCGGCCACCAGGTTAGGAAGGGTGGGGGCAGGACTGCCTTGTTTTTTAGATCCATTTTTCAGCGGCCAATGCGGAAGCACCCCTAGGCTGTGGTCACACTTAAGGTCTAATCCTGCTTCGGTCCACTCTCAGAGCGAGCGAATACATCAGCAAAGTGATGAGCTGTATTCTTCCAGTGTTAAATAACTCAGAAAATTCACTTTTGGGATAGATAACAGGGAAAGAAAATGACTGGTCACTTTGCTGATGTGTTCTCTCGCTCTGAAAGTGGACTGAAGCTGGATTAAAACTTAAATGTGACCACAGCCCCTGTGTCTTTTAAAACCTGCACAGCAGGACAGATGGAGATGGAAGTATCCACATAAGCTACTAAACAGACGCCCTCTTGAACTCATATCCCTGCCACGTCTTCATGGAGGAAAGTAAGGCAAAGCAACTCAGTATCTTGTCACAAGAAACCTGAGAGAATATTATTATTTATAATTATTATTTATAAATCTTATATCCCATCCTTCATTGAATGGCCACAGGGTAGGTTATGGCTGTAGCTCAGTGGTAGAGCAAACAGGCTGGAAAGCAAAGGGTCACCAGGTCGATCCCCAGTCTCTGCCCAGAAGTAAACCCAAACTTCTGCAGGTGAATCTACACTGCCCAGTTTACTGAACCAGCACGTGCCATGATTCTGCACACTGGTTCAGTCTAAGGGTTTTCCCAGACAGCCTTTCTTAGACCAGAAAAGCACACAAGAGATGGGCTCCTAGCATACTTGCTGGTCCAGTGTATCAGCTGGTGCAGAATCACCCTGTTATCTCTGCCAGGAAAACTGCATAGAAGAAGAAGAAGAAGAAAAGTTGCTTTTTCTACCCCCCCCCCCCCCGTTTTCTCACCCATTGAAAGGGACTCAAAGTTTCTATTCCTCTCCTGACAACAGAACACCCTATGAGATGGATGGGGCTGTGAGGGCTCAGAAGAGAGCTGTGACTTGCCCAAGGTCACCCAGCTGTCTTCATGGTGAAGTGCGGAATCAAAGCCGGTATTCCCAGATAAGAGTCTGGCTCCCTAACCACTAGGCCAAAGTGGTGCCCATGCAGTCAGCCAGGAATCAGCCCTGACTCAGTGGTGCCCAACATTATATGAACATTTTTTCTATATTTATTTAATGGGGTCAAGGAAGAACTGGTTTTCTTTTAGTAATAATAATGTATCTAAGGAATGGGTACATTTCCATGGGTGGTCTAGCACCCAATAGCAATGGGTGCTAGCCTCCCTGCCGTGGAAACAGCAGAGCACCCATTTGGAAATCTGGATCTACCCATGAGGGGTCTGCTTGTCACCCCAGGTGTTTGGGGGGACAGGGGGTTCAATCTCCGAAGTGGCTTTGAAGTCATTTCGAAGTCTGTGCAAAACAACTCCACTGAAGTCTGTGCTGATCTTTGGAGTGAACTTCGAAGTGACTTCAAATTGACTTCAAAGTGACTTCGTAGTCCCTTTGGAGTGACTTTGAAGTTCACTCTGAAGATCAGCACAGACTTCAAAGACGCTCCGGAGCTATTTTGCACAAACTTTGAAGTGACTTCGAAATGACTTCGAAATGACTTTGAAGCTTAGGTTTTGGGGCTCCCCCCCATGGGTGCCCCTCCCCCTAGCCTCCTCTAGACCTCATTGCCACACAAGCATGGAAACAGGCTCCCTTTAATCAGGATTTTCGGCCTGAAGACCCCATTGTAGACCAGATTAATGAGGTCTACAGAAAATCTGGATTAAAGGCCAGAAAGTACCCATTTGATCTGGATTTCCCCAGCGGCAGTTGAAACAATCGGGTCCCAAATGGGTGCCGTGGTGGAAATGGGATTATCCGGCTCACACCCAAAAGGGTCCTTAATGGGTGCAAAAATGGGTACTTTCTGCCAGTGGAAAAACACCCAAACTCATAATATTTTCAAGCCTAGTTTCTCTGCTCCATCCTACAGTTAGGCTCTTACAAGGCGAGTCAGGCAAGGGTTGAGAGGTTGTGCTCCAGCCAGATAGCTGCCAAGTATTTTGTTCTTGTTATCAGATCTTGGATTACAAAACAAACAAGGTCTTCCCCAGCATATATTTCATTTAAGGATCATGGCTCTAGTTGTTGGTCCACTAACCAGTACCTGACAGAAAGAGCAAATCCTGTCACAGTTCGTGGCCAGTGCCCTTTCACCTGTTTTGCAAAGGAGAAATATGGGCTGCACCCAGACCTTAGTTACTTATTCTGCTATATTTGGATATTCTAGAATAAACCATGGTTGTTCCGGGATATTCAACCTTTATTCCCAAATATCCAAATATAGTGGATGGATACAGCCATGGATAGGCAATCTTAGTCCAACAATGAAATTTTTAAAGTGTCGTAATGAATAACAAAATGGCAAAGAAAAGTCTCTTACACATTCGCATAGCTGTGTGCCAGGTTTCCTGCCAATAGTTATTAATCTACAAGGTGTGCTTGCAATGTAACTTCTGTCCTTCCTCCATCTAACAACTGTAATTTCGTTTCTCAGTAAAACAGTATAGTAATATTTTTCTCCGCTTGTCCAAAATCTTATCTCTTGGTACCAACATCATGATGCAATGTACTAATTAGCTCTGCTTGGGTGCAAAGATTCTGCCCTCGCAGACAACCTATAGAGACATTTAAAGTGCATCATAATTTTACCTGTTGTTGCATCTGTTGTCTTGTTTGCTGTAACAGCGCCCTCTATTGGCCAATGGGGAATTGCTTCTGCGATGTATCGGGCCCTAGTTATTCAATAATGCTTTGTTGAAAAGCTTTTGGCAGTCGTGATAATAAAATAATAAAACACTGCTTGTGCTATTTAGAATGCAAGATAAGCCCAGTTAAGAGGAATTTAATTTAATGTAATTTAGGCCAATAAAATCAATGCATGATTAAGGCACCTTGAAACCAGTCAGATAGTGTTCACCGTCAGAGCAGAGCTCAAAGTTGCAATCCTGTGCAAAGATACTTTAAACAAGTCCCAAGGAAATGCCCAAGTATGTTACATGTCCTATTAATTTCAACAAAATATGTGCATTACTATTACAGAAGAAAGATGGGCCTGAGGTCTAAGTATTTTTTTTTGAAACACTAACTCCCAAATAAAAGAAAATACAACTAGACTTCGTATAAATGGTCTATGACTCCTTCAAAGTTTACTCACATTAACAAATTAATTCATCCTGCTGGGGAAAATGTTCCCACCTTTGGTGGGAGTGCCCCATCACACAAGTATTTTGGTCATCAATCACTGCAGACATACAATGACCTACACAGTAACCAATCTGATTTACTCCAGAACTGTGCATTTTACTAATGTTTTGGGATAAAAACTACAATCTGAAATATGTAATTCTAGTCAAATTTATGCCGAGAATAGAAAGCTGTAAGCAAAAACTGGAAGTCTGGTACTAAGTAGTTTTATAGGCTAAACTATGGCATTTTGCCTCTAATGTGCAGTAGAAACAAATGCTGGGTTCAGCCATTAACGAATCATAGGATCATAGAGATGGAAGGGATTCACTAAGGCTACTGCGACGCTACTGCAAATTTACTTAATGCTGATATAGCAGCACTCGCTGCACAGCATTAAGTAAAACTGAAGCTTCCCACCTGTCTGGATGGTGAGAAAAGCCAGCAAGAGCGCCTTACCCCATGTGACCGTGTGGGCCGCACAGAAGTCTTACAGCTCCCTGAGCAGGAAGCTATGGCGGGCTGCTGCTGTCTGAATGCCAGACTGCCACTTCACAGCAGGTAAACGGCAATTTTTAAAAAAATACTGCGTATTTAATCCACTAATCTGGAAAGGGCCTAAGCCATCCGAGACAGATGTCTTTCTAGCCTCTGCTTGAAGATCTCCAGTGAATGAGAGCTCACCGCCTTTGGTGGCAATCTGTTCCATTGATTGATTGCCCTTTCTATAAGAAAGGGTTTTCTTCTAATATCTAACCTTTATCTACTCTCTTGCATCATTCTTTAAGCTCTGGGGACATCTACACAGTCTCTAGGGGTGCGCTCCCACTTAGTGCGTTTCTGGATTATTCTGGTTCTGGAATGACCAAATTCTGGTCCAGGTTGTGGGAACAGCGCCGAGTGCACATTTTGGTGTTCCCATTTCGGACCTGGAGGTTGCAGACGGCGCGGCAGGTTGTGCAGGGGGGAAGCTGACAGATCAAACTTGATCTGCTTGTGCGTGTGCCCATTTCCTCCTCCTCTTTGCCTGCCCACCTCAGAGAAGCCGAAGGCCAATCCAATCGCCTATGGCAAGGGGCCAGGGACCGCCTTCCTCCTTCTCCTCTTCACCTGCCCATCTCAGAGAAGTCGAAGGCTGATCCAATCACAGGTCATCACATAGGCACTAAAATCTGGACTGGAATGGAAGTCCTTTTTCACCAGATTTCTGCAGGATAGTGCTCAGAAAATCCAGGGAATGGGAACGAGGCTTGCTGAATTCAGATTACTGGGCGATTTAACAGGAACCCTGGATGCCGAGTTCCATTCCAGTCTGGATTTTAGTGACTATGGGAACACACCCTAGAGGTAAACTGGTATTATCATTTTAGCTCATCAAAACCTAGCAAAGCCTGAAGCATTATTCATCATATTATTCCTGCTTTCTTTCTGTTAAGTGTTGAAGTTTTAAAGTGCTTTTAATGTATATTCTGTTTTTAATCTGTTAAATCCCTGTTGTTAATGGTTATGGCAGTCTCGGTCTTAGTTACATTTATTTTTAGTTATCTTGTATTGGTTCAATCATTTTAAGTTACATTATTCTCAATTAACCACACACACAAGATACATGCATGTGTAAACTTATTTGAACTGCAGTGACACAATTTAGAGTATAATCATTATATTGCCTTAATTAGGAGATTGTGTTGTTTTCTTAGAGGATTTATTCTTGATTTAATTGCCGTGCAAACAACTCTTAACGGCTTTGTGAAAGACTTAAAATGTGAAGTGCTAGATTATCTCAAGTTCTACTATTGCTCTCTCTAGCTCATATCTACACAGTGGACATTTTCACACTTACCTGATTACTAGGCTGCCATGAACTAAGGCTGGTAAATTTCTGGTAAAGGAGGACCATTAGCACTTGCCGTGAGGAAAGCTTTCCCAGAGCGTCCATTACTGGTCGGAAGCGCGAATGGTCCTTCCGTTTACCAGCCTCCACCGCTGCGTCCGAAGCCAGAAGTTCTGCCTCCTTGCCGCCACGATTGGCTGCCATTGCAGAGGAGCTTGCCCAAGAAGGGGCATATTGTGGCCCATCACACCAGCAATCGGGGGTGTGACCTAAAATGTCTGTGACTGAATGCCTCACAGTCCCCGGGAATGTAGGTCTGGTGGCGTTAGAGGTCAGCAATCACAGCCACCAACACCACTGCGCCTGCACAGACACTGCCTCCCCCGCCCACCGACCTCAGGGAACCAGGTGTAGACCAAATGGTTGCACTGCTTGACACTTCAGGTAAGCTTTTGGTCAACATTGGTAAAGGTGTGGAGTACAATTTAGTGCTCCATGCCTAATCAACAATTAGTGAACTTCTGGGGAGGGTGGGCACGCTCGGAGGCTGTAACAGCCTACTCCACATTTGGATGCTCTTCACCAGAAGTTCACTAATTGTTGACTATTGGCCGAAGTGCGAATAGGCCTAGTGTGTCTCCAGAATTTCTGGTGGCTATTTCCAACCTTTGGGAAGAGACCCAAGTGGAAGAAGGTAAGCCCTCTTTTGCATATAACACCTGTTCTCCTGATATAGGTATTGTTAAGATTGCTCTATGCAGTTATGCTGCTTCAAAACATTGTCCCATTTTAGCTTTATAGTATCCCTGGGAAGTCAGCTAGGATAAGAGATCACAAGATGAAGGCTGTGCCCTCAGGTGACCCAGTGGGCATGTTCTCACTGTAGCCTCACTAGATGCTTCCACACCTCCATTTTCAGCATATGAGGGGGTTCAATAATGTGAAGACTGTGCTACATGCTCTCTGTGTATATTTTCACACTCTCACATCCATCCATCTCAGGTACTGCTGGGAACTGTAGAGCATGCCTGATGCTGCTGAAAATGCAGATGTGATGCCTCAGACAGCGAGGCATCTCCCATGGGAAGTGGGAAGACAGCCAGAGAGTAAAATATTATAGATAGGCGTATGAACCATTGCTGTCTGCTATTTGCTTCTAAGGAAGAATAACTTGACACTTTCTACATGCAAAGAACCAAGAGCTAATCTCATGTCTGATTTGGAAATGACTCAATAGTATCCTCCCACTGACTTGCATTGTTTGAAAGCCAGGAGGAGCTTTCTCAACGGTTGATGGCACTTAACTCCAAGGCTTTTTGTATGAAGCGTGTTGGCAGAACACCAACTGGCCTTGTACCTAAAAAGAAACAAGCTATGACTCTCAGGTTGTAAATTTGACTCACCCAATAGCGTTGCTGCTGTTCTTAAAAACAGAGGGGCCGAGCGCCGTCATTGGCTGCCATTAACTTGTTTGTTCCTTTAGATCTGTTGACACACCTCCAGAGTTTACCCTCAGGAACTTTTCTCCACCCTACATTAGCATTACTTCTGAATTTTCAGCACTCTTAACCATAAGGGTCATTCCCACTCATTAATTGCTAAAAAAATAACACACAAGTTAAAGCATGCATTGAAACAAAAGCATTCATTAAACAGAGGTAACATGCACCAGCCTTATTTTGGCTGTTGGGGAAGGAAAGCATGATGGGTTCATTCTTTGGATAGATTTGGGAAATATACAGAAACATCAGGCAACTGATATTTAACAAGCTTTTTAGAGCTGTAGGCTCTTCTAGAGTCTGGCAGACTCAAATTTGTGTCTGTTTTAACTGTCTGGATTTGTTGAAAGGTAGATTCCTGTGAAAAGAGGCTCTCTGCTTTTACAAAAGTATCATTTTATGGAGATATCCATGCTTGCATGGTGAAAACACTATACTACTCAGGCATTTTTTAAATCAGTTTCTAGTGCCAGGGTCTTAGCTCTTTAATGCATGAACAAATAATTGAGTAAGGCATGAGATACATTGTCACACATTTTCCTACATATGTATGAAATACAGAACCATAATGTTGGAAGGAGCTGTTTAAGCTATCAAAACCATTATGTGTTTTAAAGCCTCCCTACATTCAAGCTGATCTATGATTCCTGCTTCAGAGGACTGAATTTTCTAAAACCACATGGATGAATTATGGGCATTGTAATCCTGTAGATTCTTACCTAAAAGTCGGCAGAACATACTTCTGAGTAGTCATATCTAAGATCAGTGCATCCAATATCTCTTATTTATTTAAGTAAAAGGTATTTTGACTGCCAAAAGGCACTAAGGGCTGTTCTGCACTCGAAGGTCTCAATCTGAATTAGTGGGTTTGGACCGCCTGGCCTGCTGCTCCATACCAGCTCCCATACCAGCCTTGAAGCTTGCATGAGCTTCCAGGCTGGTCTCCAAGGACTCTGAAGGGCTAGGAATGAAAGTTCCTAGCTTTGGAGAACCTGAGGGATCCACTTTGGTAGTCTGTATAACAGAGACATGCAATCTGCATGTCTCTTGTGTTCTGTATTGGTGCCAACTAGTCCACCTGTAGATCCGTTTAATCCTTGATCTGGATTACACTCCATGCTACTTGGATGGAGTGTACCAGTGGTGTGGGGACATCTTTGGGCTGACTGAAGATGCAGAAGGTGGGCCCACAGTACAGATCATGGGCGGTCCCAAAGGTAAGTACAGAAAGACCCCAAAAGGATCTAAAGCAGTGGTTCTCAACCTGGGGGTTGGGACCCCTTTGGGGGTCAAACTACCCTTTCAGAGGGGTCGTGACGAGTCTCCCACCACCCTTCTCTTCCACCTCCCAGCTGCTCCACCCCCGTGGTTGGGGGTCTCCACAATGTGAGGAACTCCATTTAGGGGTCGCGGCATTAGGAAGGTTGAGAACCACTGATCTAAAGGATGAGCCTGTACAGGTTGGTATACTGGACCAACAAGCATACTAGGAACCTCCCTTGGGAAGTAGTGCCTAATGCTGCCCTGTCTCCAAAGTACACCAGAATGTGCTTCCCTTTCATAAGCCCACCTGCATTATAGCATCAGGCCTGTTAGAGATTCATCAAACCGCTTTGCAGTGTTCTCAAACTCCATTAATATCCACCTATATTTGGCAAGTCTGTACCTGCTTACAGGTGCCAGATCACCCAGGAACCTATAATAATTCCATCAGTAGACATCACTCAGTAGAATTTCATAAACAGAAAGGAGAATAATACTCCTCATATGAATAGATTAAACTGGAATTGCCATGAATGTTGTCAGTTATAAGTTCATCAGTACAGCTGTAATTATGTAATTATAAACAATTAAAACCTGGGATTTTCCCCAGTTTTTCTTTTAAAAAATGGGTCAGTTTTATCTAGAGAAGAGATGACAATCAGTTGTGCCAGATCTCTACACTGTAAAATAGCACAATGCCAACGTTTTGTATTTGTTGCTAAAACGATGTTTTCAAATGTAGGCTGGAATTATGGGTCTCATACCCCACCCACTTCTCTTTTCCTGGCCTTAGTGTGGAATCTATTTTGTACTTTCATTTGTATTCCTGAGAATAAATCATGGTGGAAACCTCATGGAAACAAGATAAAAGTTTTTTTCCTCCCTCACGGCAACACCAAAGATAACAGAAGCTGTTCCTTTGAACATCCTGTTATGCGCAGCTTCCTGATTCTTTTAAAAGATGGGTTTTATTTTTTAGGAAATTCAGCCACTGAAGTTGCAGTGCGTGGTGAAAGTTTCATTTTTCACAAAACCCATTTATAGCTCTCCTCCAGTCAAGGTGCACACAACTTAAGTTCACTCACTTTGGTTTCTCAGGCTGAAAACAAGTTGACTCTCATCCTCCCTTTTAAAGTACGTAACTAAAGCCCTGCTCTATGTGCTGGGCAGCTATTGTGCTAGTAAGTAAAAATGTGGGCCGGGCTGCTCACTCTGTGGCCCATAGGCCACATGTGGTACAAGATGGCTATGAATGTGACCCAACACAAAATTGTAAATTTACTTAAACATTTATTTTTTTCATCTGTTTTTATTGGTATTTGTGTATTTAATATGTGGCCCAAGACAACTCTTTTTCTTTCAGTGTGGCCCAGAGACACCAAAATGTTGGACAACCCTGGTGTGGAGTAAGGCTCCCTCACAATTATCACAGTGTCATGACCGGTGCTCTCTTTATGCGTTTTAAAGAATGCATACACCTGGGTACCTGGATACCTGGGATGCGTAGATGTGTGTGTTGCCACCATTATGCATGTGTGGCCAGCTTTTTTTGCTTACCCACATGTGTGGTGGATGGAATGATGATTGCTACTCTGTCCTCAAGATGAGAAAAAGCACCATCAGGCCATGTTCCCACTCAACAATTTAATCTAGATTTATTTGATTTTATTTATTTATTATTTGTATTTCTATCCTGTCCTATACCTAAAGGCCTCAGGATGGGTAACAACATTCAAAATCAACATATTAAAAAAATAACAGTATATTAAAAACATTGCTTAAAAGCATCGCAGCAACACAAGGGAAATTACCCAAAGGTTTTTTTGATCTGATGGAATATTTACAATTTGTGGAGGTATGGAAACTTAAAAATGGTAATGCCAAAGAATTTACATTCTACTCACATAGATATGCCTTTCAAGAACTGATATGATTTTTCTTTCAAAAAATCTAGCCAACTAAATTTCAAGAGTGGATATTTTACCGAAAACCTTTGCAGATCACAACCCAGTAAGGGTGATAATTGGTTTCAAACCGAGGACAATAAGATGGAAGTTAAATGAATACCTATTCAAAAAAGAAGAAATTATTAGAAAAGCAAAAAAGGGAAATTAATGAATTCTTTGAAGATAACCTGAATAGATAAATGGATATAAACATTGTATGGGATGCTAGCAAAGCCTTTATGAGAAGATACTTCATTAAAATGAATTCTGAAGAGGAAAAAACAAGAGAAAAGTCAAAAATTAACTACAGAAATCAAGAATTTAGAAAAAAAATGGAAAATAGACCAGATGCTAGCACAATTGCAAGGAATGTAAAAATCCCACAAGGAGAACTTTTGATGTCAGAAGTTCAAGAGATGGAAGTCAAAATGAAATTTTTAAAACAAAGAAACTTTGAATCTGCAAATAAGCCTGATAGATGGCTAGCATATAGACTGAGGAAAGAGAGAGCAAAAAATTTGATATTAAAATTGAGACAAGAAGACAAAGATATAACAAATAGCTAAAAAAAAAAAGGAAATCATGCACACATTTTATCAGGAGCTATATAAAAAGGATGAAGTAAATGAAGATAAGTTCAATGATATCTGAATCAACAGAATATACCACAAATATCGCAACAACAAAGAGATACATTAAATGCACCTATAACCCCAAGATAATTGACTGAGGCAATAAGGAAAATGAAATTGGGCAAGTCCCCAGGACCAGATGGACTATCTGCAATATAAGACTTTTCAAGAAGAGATGATACCAATACTAATGGAGATAATGAATAAGATCCTGAGGAGAGGCAGAATACCAGTATTGGGGGGAAAGGCAATAATTACACTGATACCAAAGGAAAGACAGGACCTAACATAACAAAAAAAATTACAGACCTATTTTGCTGTTGAATAACGATTCTAAACTATTTGCAAGTATAATGGCTTCAAGACTCAAACATGTATTGATGGATTATATACATGAGGATAAAGCTGGATTTTCACCAAACAGACAAATGAAGGATAATATAAGAATAATACTGGACATCATTGAATATCTGGAAAAACATAATGAAGTGAAGGCAGCATTAATTTTCTTGGATGCAGAAAAAGCATTTGACAATGTAAACTGGACTTTTATGATGCAACTTCTTCAGAAGGTGAATTTTGGAGAAAATTTTCAAAAAGGAATCCAAGTAATCTATACCAGACAACATGCGCAGCTACCGATAAATGGAGAACTTACAGATAAATTTGCTATTCAAAAAGGAACAAGACAAGGATGCCCCCTGTTGTCTTTATTGTTTATATTGACATTGGAAATTCTAAACAGAGATATTAGATCCAACTCAGATATTAAAGGAATTAAAGTAAAAAAAGAAGAATACAAGATTAGAGCCTTTGCAGACAACCTGGCTGTGATATTAAGAGATCTGATCAATCAGATACGTGATACAAGCTTATGGAAAGGTGGCAGGCCTAAAAGTAAATGAGAAGAAGACTAAAGTCTTAGCTAAAAATATGACAAAGAAAAAGAATCCCTTCAAAGGAAATCAAGATTTGTCATGGAGAAGAAAGTCAAATATCGAAGTGATGCTGACCAACCAAAACATTGCACTGTACCAGAATAATTATTTGAAGGCATGGACCAGAATCAAATAAAATCTTCAGAAATGGACTAGCTTGAACCTATCATTAATGGGAAGGATATCAGTAATAAAGATAAGCATTCTCCCGAGGATGATTTTATTCCAAGTATTGTCTATAGTGATTAATCAAAAAGACTTTGCAAAATGGCAAAAAGATATCTCAACATTTATATGGCAAGGGAAAAAGCCGAGAATAAGATTTAAACTGATGCAAGACTAAAAAGAAAGAGAGGGACTAGGGCTACCAAACTTGAAATTATACCATGCAGCATGTCGCTTAGGGTGGATTGCAAAATGGTTTTGGTTGGAAGATCATAGGTTATTACAATTAGAAGGAGAAGGTCTGATATATATATGGGTGGCATGGGTACTTATGGTATGAAAAAACAAAAGTTAATTCAGAGTTTAAAAACCACTTTGTGAGAAATGCTACCTATAAGACCTGATTGAAGTATAAAATAATTTATATAGGAAGATATAAATTATATAAATATATGAGTGTCTCCACATGAAGGGTTACTAAAAGAATTTGGAGAAAGAGGAAACTGGATTAAATATTTATTTATTTATTTATTTATTTATTTATTTATTTATTTATTTATTTATTTATTTATTTATTTATTTATTTATTTATTTGTATTTCTATCCCGCCCTATACCCGAAGGTCTCAGGGCGGGTTACAATATTATATGAATCTTAGACAGGTCCCTGCCCTCAGGCTTACAATCTAAAGAGACAAGAAACAAAAGGAAAAAGGTGTGGGCGGGTACCGGGAACAGCCAAAAGCAAGCACTCGAGGTCTTCAGTTGCAATTCTTCTCTTTGTTTCTTTTTGGAATTTTCCTATTCTCTTTACTTGGAATTATCTCTTCACTGATGGCACACTGGATGATGGTAGAGATGGTCAGCCGGCATCTACTCAGCCCCACCCTGCTCGGCCTCAGGACCAGATGATTTCTCAACTGCTGGATCGGCTGCCATAGTCTCTTTGCCACCTTGTGATGGGAGCAGCTGGAAGAGGGAGGGGCACTGCTGGGAGCAAGATGGCAGAGCCCAGCCTGCTGCCTCTTCTCCACTCCTCTCCGGCAAGATGGTTCTCAGCCTTGTGGTGATGGCAGTTGGAGGAGGGAGGGGCACTGCTGGGGGTAAGATGGCAGAGCCCAGCCTGCTGCCTCTTCTCCACTCCTCTCTGGCAAGATGGTTCTCAATATGAAGACATATTGTATAAAAATTATGTAAACAATGAATTTGAAATACAAACAAGAGATCAGTTAAGTCAAGAAGGTAAAAACATACAGTGGTTTACATATGCACAACTTTTGGACATATTTAGAAGAGATAAAGACAGGTTAAATTTTGAGCGGGAAGAACCAATGTGGGAACAACAACTAAAGAAGGCAGAAAGCGGTATAATTGGTATTCTGTATAAATTGTTACCATAGATTGAAATGGAACATGAACAGATTAAAGAATGTATGATTATGTAGGCAAGAAACTTTGGTTATATTATACAAATGGATCAATGGGAGAAACTTTAGACAAAAAACATAAAATTTACTGCGCGTATGTTATTAAAAGAAAATATATACAAGATGATGTACAGATGGTATTTAACACCACATAAACTAGCAAAGATATATCATGGTGTGTCAGGTAAGTGTTGGAAGTGTAAAAGGTCTGAAGGAACTTTTTATTATATATGGTGGACCTGTGAAAAAGCAAAAAAAATTGGGCACGAATACATAGTATGATGAGACAGATTTTAAAGATAAATATACTTTTTACACCAGAAATATTTATGTTAGGAATATTAGATGAAAGTTTGGATAAAATGAATTCTTTGGTTTTATATATGACAACTGCAGCAAGACTATTCCATGCACAAAAATGGAAAGATATTGAAACCCCCATAGTAGAAGAATGGTTAATTAAAAGGACTGAATTGGCAGAAATGGACAAATTAACATGTTATGTAAGAGAAAGAACAATAGACAAGTTTGTAAATGATTGGAACCCCTCTATCATCTTCTTACAAAAAACTGGAGTAATAACGGATGGTTAACAACAAGGTTGGCAGACAAGAAAAAAAGGTGATACTGATGGGAGCAAAAGAAGAAGAGATATAATACCGAGATCTGGAAAAATGAAGGAAGTCATCAATAAGAACAACCGAAAGATGGATTAATAATTCATGATGTTATTCTATGGGAAAATGAAGTTTTAAAGTTGTTAAAAAAAACTTTAATAAAAAGTATGCTAAAAAAAAAGTATATATTAAAATAACAGTGTCTGCAAGTGGGAAGGGAATGTGTATCCCCATTTAACCGAAGGCCAGGGCAAAGAGGTGTGCCTTCCCGTGTACAGTGAAGGTGATAGATGCATCTCTAGGGGGAGACTATTCCACAGCCTAGAGGCCATCACTGAGAAGGCCCTCTCTGGGTGCCCACCCCCTTTGCTCCTAAGGGTGGTGGTACAACCAGGAGGACCTCCCTTCCAGATCTTAAGGCACCAGGTTTTTTTAATCAGCAGTGAGGTCTGGGTTTTTTTCCTCTCCCCTCTCCTCAGCAGAACCCCTTTCCCATGCAGTCAGCAATTGGGAAGTATCATACCCTGGCCTGGCCTGATACGTAGCATTGTGGAAGACAGTTTTCATAATGATTTCTATTCCTATTAACTAGCTGCATCGTAATAATACGCCCAGGGCACCAAGAGAGAGGAATTTAGCTCTGAGAAGAAACAAAGCAGCTCTCCAATGTGTGAGAAGCAATGAGCTCTCTTTCATTCAAGGTTAGAGCTACTGACTCAAACGGCATAGGGCCATGAGGTCCCTTTGTTGAGTGCTAAGATAAGAAAGGCACGCCAGAGAAAACAAGAGCTTGGTTTTCAATGGAGCCTGCTGTCAGGGAGATGGAGAATGATCCCTGAATGATTATTGGGCTTCAGGCAGTTTGTATCACAAATCTGGGAACATTAGTGATAAAATTATCAGAGGGAACTTTTATGAATACATCAGTTCACATCTGACTGCAGTACATATGCTGGGGACGGATAATCAGGGAAGATGAGACTGCTCCTGGGTGGCCCAATGGAGCCAAGGTAAAAGGGCATAATGCACTTCAAAGTGTTGAGAGAATAAGGGTGTGTCTCCACTTACTCTATAATACATCTTCTGCTGCTGTGTCTCCATGCATGGCAGCAGAAAGTGCCTCATGGGCTGTGGTCACACTTAAGGTTTAATCCAGCTTCAGTCCACCTTCAGAGTGAGAGAACACATCAGCAAAGGGACCGGTAATTACCTATCGCAATGGTGAATTTTCTGAGTTATTTAAAATGGAAAGAAAACAGCTTGTCACTTTGTCGATGTATTCTGTCACTCTCATTTATGAAAAGTGACTCTGAGTCTATGGCTGAATCCCCAAAAGACTTATTTGCCTCTCTAGTCTCCATCTACTGTCACTGTATTCAAGCGGACTTTAAAAGTGACCTGCACTTCCGGAATAAGCATCCGCATGAGGCTCAGCAAAACACGCGTTTAAAATGCACCTTCCATCCCCACAGAAGCGTGTTTTCTTTCCCCGCATCTTTTTCGCCCTGCCCCCTCTCTTGTTCAAAGGAAAAATAGCCAGATCTCTGTCCCCCAAAATGGCTTCCCGTGCCGACAAAGGGAGTGATTGCTCGCTCACTCACTCTCAGCACTTACTTTCACTCTATTCTCTGTTCGAAATGGCTTGGCTGCAGCCATCAGCCACGCGATCGTGCACTCATTTACTCTTAACACTTTCACAGATCACCCACTTCACACCTGATAACAATGTTGCAATTCTGAGCAATTCTGGCTCTTTGAAAGTTCTGACCTTTACAAAGGAAAGGAAGGGAAGCTGCAGCATTTCTGGGAGATGTGTGAATGCTTTATGGCTGTGTGTGCAGGCAGCAATCCCTGCCCCTTTTGCCATGGAGCGTCCCCAAGGTAAATGTTGCGAGGAAAACCCGCGACTTCCAGAAAGAGCACTGAAACTCTTCTTTAAAGGGCACAGATTTTGTCATGGGTTTTCCTGCTTTTGTAGCACTGGAAGCTCGTTAAAAACCCTGGCATGGGGGCACTCAGAGGCAAAAGAATAGTTTTATCAGACTTTAAATTGCTTGGGGACAGGCCCTGTGTTCACACTCAGGTTTTAATCCAGTTTCAGCCCACTTTCAGAGTGAGAGGGCACATCAGCAAAGTGACTAGTCATTTCCTTTCAAACTTTAACTAAACCAAAGGTAGATTTTCAGAGTTATATATTTCTGGAAGAAATCAGCTTGTCACTTTTCTGATGTGTTCTCTCACCCTGAAAGTGGACTGAATCTGGTTTAAAACTTAGGTGTGAACACAGCCCAAAGTGCATTCTCTGCCTTTTATTGTGGACGTGAACACTAGCATCCAATGGAACCACTTCTAAGCTGCTTTTGAACTCTATTTTTAATATATGTGTTGGATGTTTCACATATATTTTGTCTAGGATCTTCTCTGAAACACACATTATTTTCTTGCTTGTTTATACCCTGCACTTCCAGATTATGCATAGAATGGTTTACATTTTTAAAAGCAAATTCAGATTAAACAAGTACAGCTGTATGTTTCAGATTCTTTTCTGACACAAAAACATCAATTTTGGACTATGGTTCCTCTGCCAAAGGACACCTTAGCATGCCAATGTCCTTTAATTTACCTATTGTCTTCCAAGCCTTGGGCATTTGCTTTAATTTTGGAATAGTAAAATGAAAAATAGGAGAAAGAGGGAACAGCAAGGAAGAAAGAGTTTTGCCTGACAGACAGCTTCACTGTGGATATCCTGAGAATCACAAAGCTCCAGATCATTTCTATTTCTTTAAGTGCCCCTTCCAGCCAGATATCTCATAGATCCAACACTGAAGACTGAGCCACAAATTTAGGATATCTGATTGAACAAATGGACACATTCACTTGCTTTAACTGTAAAGTGTCATAAATGTGGAAATTTTCAGTAGAAGATTGTGTCCCCTCTGTCTCTCAGCCTTCTCCTTCAGCAACTGCATTTTATAAACAAATATGCTAGATGTATCCAAATAGAAGAACAAAATTAATGTTGATGTGAAATTTCATTCAAATCTTGAACTGGAGTTAAGAAAACACAAACATCTTAGGAGTTTTGTGCTGAGCTTTTTTTTTTTTTGCCACTAGGGGGCATTTCACCAGGGGAAAAACGTTAATACTGTACTGTACTGGAGTCCCAAGATCAAAAAGTATTAGTAAATAGCACAATAAACAGGAAACAAGAGATGCTGTGCTTAGTGAATACCTACAGGGGGCAGCATTTCCATGGAGTGTTGTGAAACAGATATTTAGGATGGAATCTGTAGACAGATACCTCATTTCTGCGTCTAGTTGGATTGGTCACACCTTCACTTTAAACATGCTTCTGTCTACCTTCAGATCTGAATGCTCATAACCTTTTCATTTCTCTCCATTTTATTGGTGGACTTTCCATTTTTGGAAAGGGAACGCTAGTCCACGGTAGTATAACTGCCACGCATCCGGACATTCACCTCCACCCATTGCATGTCTGACCCTGACAGGGTGCCGCCATTTTGATTGTGGTGCCTGTACATGGGCCGACACCATTGTCACTGCAACAATGATGCTCTGTGCACATACAGTCGTGTTTGGGGTCCTCTAAGATTCCAGCAGACTTGTGCAGCACGTCAGATGACCCCTTGCACCGGAAATGGTCCAAATGATCGCCGGATGAACGGGACAGGTAAGTAATGGGCCAGGATTGGTTAGGCGTAGTTTGCATGAGTTGCACAATTTCATGCACCACCACTAGTTTGCCATAGGTGAATATCTGGGCAGGCAGGGGCCTTTCTAGGCTGTAAATACCTTCCGCAAGTGGAAATGCACCTGGCCAGATGTTAACCTATTGGAAACTATGAGGCCAAGTGTGAATTGTCCTCAGGTCAAAATATCTAATAAGGTGTCTTTGATCTGGGCCCTTTCTGCACTTGGCCTTACTCTGGAATATCTCACGGGATAGCGATCTGCTTGTCAAAAGTTAGAGCAGACTATGGCAGGCCTCACCTGGGGCCTTCCAAAGTCTGCACTAGCATGCAGATAGCAGGCCCCTATTCTGGGATGTATTCCAGAATAAGTCCAAGTGCAGAAAGGCCCCTGGTTGGTGAATGTGTTAATAAGGCCATCATATTTTTAAACTGATTTTTTTCCCCACAGGGCTGTGTTCACAGATAATGCAGAAAGAAAATGACTGTTTGCTTTTCTGATGTGTTCTTCCATTCTGAAAGTGGATTGAAGTGGAATTAAAACCTAGGTGTGGACACAGCCTAGCTACTTTGCAAATCTATACTTGTCATGAAAGGCTAAACATTGCTTTTGCTGACTGAAGATTTTTTTTAAATTGGACGTGCCCAGTCGAATGCAACCGCTGAATTTAACAAAGCATACTGATGTAAAGCTAAATGTTGGATCATAGAACTGTTGTGTGTTCATCATGTGCATACAAGGGCATGTGTAGGTTTGTATGGATCAACATAGCTGCTTTCGTTTTTGAATTCTTCTTGGTGGCGTAGAGCTCCCCCAGGAGAAAAAGAAAAACATGGCATGGAAGCACGTTAATTAGCTACTAAGTAGGTTAAATGCCCTGCAGAGGCAATGGATTTATAATGCAGATTCCATCTCCTCTGGAACAGTCACTGAAGTCTCTTACTTCTTAAAGGAACACACCATCTCAGGGATATGAAGCAATCTGGTTACAGCCTTCGTAGCTGGCATTCTGCCCAGGAGCAATTTTCAAAGCTGCAAAACCTTTTTGGTCTTTCAGGGCTCCACTGCGTTCTCCCTCCCTCCCCCAGCTTGTTTGTTAGGAAAAGGTTTGTCTCTTGGTGAACCATTTCCCAGGAGCACAGACTGAAAGGCATTATAACTCCAGTAAGGAAGCTAGAAAGGAAAAGCACCACATCACCAAAGGCTTGCTGCCAAAATTAATATTGACTCAGTGTTGCGACTGTGAAGGGTTCTTTACAGAAGCAGAAGAAAGACAGTGGAGCTGCCCATCCTTTCTGCTTCTTTATGTATACGACTATGGTTTCCACCGAAACTTTGGCCAGAGTCTGAAGACAATTCTTTTTCTTTTGCAGTCTATTTCTTCGTATGACTTTGTTTCTGATACCATTCTTTGTAATCTATTTAATTTGATTTCTATTTTAATTGCCTAATTAATCCTTGGAATTTTCTTTGCATGTCTTTTCTCCCCATAGGTTTTAAATTAGGAAGAGTTGTATCAGTAGGTATTAGTAATGCTATCTAAACAGGGCATCCATTTAGAGAAGCATCATCCATATGGGCATCAAATGCCAAAGATAAAGAAGAAGGAAATGTTAACAATACCCAAATTGTGAGCTGGTCAGTGTAGGAAATGGAATGCTGGCCCAGGTGTTTAGATAGCCGAAAATGCCAATTGGAGAAATTATGAAAGGGTTCTCTACCAAAGTCAGCACAGCCAAATGTTTATGCTTAGAGATGCTGTCACGTTATCCCACTCTCCCAAGGGTGTGTTTGTCTCCCCCCAAACACTCCCAGGAAAGGGGATTACGTGTGTGAGGAAAGAAAACCCTTTCTCACTGTGTCTCCCTAAATTAAACATGGCAAGACGCCTGGAACTGTACAAGAAAACTTTTAATAAGGAAAGAGGTAAAAATGAAAAAGACTACATGGAACTTGGAACACAATATAGAGTTTACAAAGTAAAAACAAGGTAAGACATACGTGAGGTAGCAAATAAAATCTTACAAGACGTTTGTTTCTTCCACGCAACGCTTGGCAGAGTCTTAGATCTAAGATACGGACTAATACACTCAGCGGAGATGGGTAGAGTGCATAACATTGGGATGGAAAATGCTTTTCTCTTATACTCTCCCAAGTACTCGGGTGAGGATAATTAACCAATGAGTGTCCTTGGTGGACAAGTGTAGTGAATCTTATTCCCGTATTTCAAGGTAACTGTTTGAAATACGGATGAGTTGCAAGTCTTGCGACGACTGTTGCCATATGCCCATCGATTTACATGCCCATTCAATTGCTGGTGGATCTGAATCCCCGATAATCTTGTAATCGGGCTACACCAAGCAGATGTGTTGCGCATAGGTGTTATCCTTCCCACCAATAACTTAAAGTGATGTATCTGCTTGAGAAGCTTTGGAGGGTTTGTTTCCCATGTGAAGATTTCTCAGGCAATTGGTTTACTGTTACAGATGCCTTCAAAAGCCATCAATAGACAGAAGTGTGAAAAGTGTAGGGCAAACTGGGCATATATGGTGTCCCTTGGAGGGTATTGCTGACAACAGAAGAATGTTGAATAAAGCACACTGAAATATATTCCAGAGTGCATTATGATCTCTGTGTCTTGATATGTGATACAATCACACTTTTGACAACTGAAATAAAACAGCCATGTGATGTGCCCTATATGGTTCAGCTGCATTCACTGTTTCTACCTCCCAGCAAAAAAGCTCAGACAGTGCCACCTCAGCAGTAGGCATCAGTGCTGAATCTATCTGCATAGGACTGGGGTGTCAGACAAATTCATGGAGGTATGGTGTATCAACGGCTACTAGAATGGATGCCTAGGTACTGTGTCCTGGTTGGAGTGGTAGGCAGGATGCTTCTAAAGGCCACCTGCAGGGAGGTGAGAACAGGTGAAAGTTTTGTCTTCTGCTTGAGAATGCCCAGAAACAATTGGTGGGCCACTGTGTGAGATGGAATCTGTATTGCAGGCGGCCCATTCAGGACCAACTACAGAGGCTAGGAACAAAAGTCTCTACCCTCTGTAGTTGCTGGGTAAGGCTCTTTTGGCTGGTCCCCCAGAAGTGGAGCATGGTGACAGCCCATAGTGCTACTTTTGGTGGGAAATCTTATTCAAAAAGAGGGTTTGGCTGCCATAATTTATCCTAGCATTCAGTTCAGAAGATTAGGGCATGGTCAAACCAGCTATCAGGACAGTTGACCTATAATTGATAAACTCCCGACAAACTCCAAGGTAGTACCCCAAAGGATGCTGTGAAAACTCCTGTGATCTCATCACTAGTATCCTGTCATTCAAAAGTAATTAAGAGGATGCCTAACCAAGATGCCTTTGCCACATCTGAAGAAGGACAGATATAACATAATTTGTTGGACGGGGCTACTTAAGAAACTATGATCTTTCCCAAATGAATGGTTCTTCCGGTTTTCTTTCAGGTTTATAATTGCTTTCCAGCATGCTCATTTCTTTCAAACATTAGCTCAGATGAACCCAAATCTGGATTAAGTTTGAGACTGTAGGGTCTTCATCAGCAGTTTTCAATTTCTGCTATATCAACAACTCCAGTGTTACCAACTGTTTTGTTTTCAACCTCTTTGCCTCTCGGATTTGCGATAGATCTTTCGCTGTTCTTTGAAGCTTAGCTGCGCTGGCTGGCAAACATTATTATTTGCCATCTACCCCACCCCCATCCTCTGCTATTTTTGCAAATAGATTCTGCCTTCCTGCCTGACATTTCATGCACAGTCATTCTCAATAACAAATCTACATGCCAGTTGCAGTAAATTTATATGGAATTTCTAGCTTGTTTGCCTTTTATGTATTTTCGTACTGTTTACTGAAGTCTATTATCTATAGCATTGGGCAGCAATATAATATATGAAACTGTTTCAGCCTCCTTAATAGAAATACGTAGCATTCACACCTACGTTTTAATCCATCTTAAGTCCAAATTCAGAGTGAGAGAGCAGAGGCCTATTTGCACGAGGGCTGGAGGAATGTATGCAGGATGCCCGGGGATGGGGCATTTGCTTTGCTGGGCGGGCGGTTCCATTCGGAACCATCCCATCCCATCCCAGGTTGCCCACATGCGTTCCAGGTTTAGAGCACAAAATCGTGCTCCTCACCCGGCCCAGGATGTCTGTGGCCATGCCCGGCCTTCCCGCAGGTGGTCAGGGGGGAGTGCATTCACATGCTCCCTCCCTGACAGCTCCGGGCCCTGCCTCCAGCTACCCCTATGGAGCAGGCCAGGTGCATTCCTTCCCCAGGTTCCTGCGGGCTCTAGGGGACTGGATTGGGTCCCCTAGGGCCCACAGGAACCCCTCCGGGCATCCTCTTGGGCCCAGGCCTACGCGGGGACGCGCACGTGGGAGAGAGGCACTTACTTTGTGCCTGCCGGGTTCCAAAGTGGTAAGCTGGGCCGGTGGCGCTGTGCGCCTGTGCATGCCGCCCGCTCTGATTGGCTAGCCAATCATAAACATTGTTCCAGGAAAACCCAAGTTGGGTTGATTTATCAGAACAGTGATAACACAGGAGGACCTCACTCCTTTATCTGGTGCTGTGTTGGAATTGCCATGAATATGTGCGGTAAGCCTACACTGTCCGGACGCAGTCCGAGTGGATCTTCAGGTGATGTGATATGGTCAAATGACCAATAAATAAATAAAGACAGACCCAGTACTGACCATGTACCTGAGCAAAATGTATGGGAATATGAATGAGTTAGGAACATGCAAGACTTCCTGTTCCAATGTTACTCTTCCACTCCAACCTAAATTGTCCAAAAGAAAGAAAAAAGAAAAAAGAAAGAACGCCCTGAGCCCTTACTGATCAATGCATTTTGTAAGCTAAGATACAAGCTCACAACCCAGGACATTTTCTGTTACTTATAGCTTTCCAAATTTGTACTGGGAAACCATGATGAATAACAGTTGAATAAGCCAAATATGAATTGAGCTGTAAACTTACCGAACCATATGATGGTTGGAACATGATCAAAGAATCAGTTCTTTGCCTTGAGTTATTTAAGAAAGAGGCTACCTAAGAATGGAGAAAGTTGTAAAAATATATAATCTAGCAAAAATATATAATCTTTCCCTAACATCAGGCTCCGTACCTGAGGACTGGAGGGTAGCAAATGTAACACCAATCTTCAAAAAAGGATCCAGGGGTGATCCAGGCAACTACAGACCAGTTAGCTTAACGTCAGTTCCATGTAAGGTGATGGAAACCATTATTAAAGACAAAATTAGTGTGCATATGGAGGAGCAAGCATTGCTGAACAAAAGCCAGCATGGCTTCTGCAAAGGTAAATCATGCCTCACAAATTTATTGGAATTCTTTGAGAGTGTCAATAAACACGTGGATAAAGGTGAACCAGTAGACATTGTCTATCTGGACTTTCAGAAGGCTTTTGACAAAGTCCCACATCAAAGGCTACTGAGTAAACTCATCAGCCATGGAATAAAAGGACAAGTTCTGTCCTGAATTTGTGACTGGCTTAAGGGCAGAAAGCAGAGAGTAGTAATAAACGGCAAATTCTCAGGGTGGAAAGAAGTAAAAAGTGGGGTCCCTCAAGGCTCAGTACTGGGACCAATGCTTTTTAATTTATTCATCAATGATCTAGAAGAAGGGGTACATAGTAAAATATCAAAGTTTGCTGATGATACTAAATTATTTAGGGTAGTAAAATCTGAAAGAGATTGCCAAGAGCTCCAGAGGGATCTCTTAGCAGTGGGTGAGTGGGCAACCAAGTGGCAAATGTGCTTTAATCTTAACAAGTGCAAAGTAATGCACATTGGGGCCAAGAATCTAAATTACGTCTATAAACTGATGGGGTCTGAGCTTTCTGTAACACACCAGGAAAGGGACCTCGGAGTTCTGGTGGACATTTCCATGAAGGTGTCAACCCAGTGCGCGGCAGCAGCGAAAAAAGCAAATTCAATGCTGGGAATAATTAGGAAGGGAATAGAAAATAAGACAGCAAGCGTCATTTTGCCCCTTTATAAATCTATGTTGAGGCCACATTTGGAGTATTGTGTACAATTCTGGTCACCACACCTCAAAAAGGATATTGTGGAACTAGAGAAGGTGCAGAGAAAGGCAACCAGAATGATTAAGGGTCTGGAACACCTCCCTTACGAAACTAGGCTGCAACGTCTAGGCCTCTTCAGTCTGGAGAGACAGCGTTTGAGAGGGGACCTGATTGAAGTATATAAAATTATTCTCTATCGCACAACACTAGAACCAGGGGGCACTCTATGAAGCTGATGGGTAGGAGAATCAGGTCTGACAGGGGGAAGTATTTCTTCACCCAGAGGGTCATCGGCTTATGGAATGTGCTGCCGGAAGAGGTGGTGACAGCTACCAGTCTAGATGGCTTTAAGGTAGGGTTAGACAAATTTATGGATGACAGATGTATCAATGGCTAGTAGAACAAATGCCTAAGTGCATCCTTCAGGCTGGGCGGGGGAGGAACTGGGGCGCTTCTAAGGCCATCTGCTGGGACTTGAGAGCAGGAGAAGGTTTGTCCTTGTCTCTGCTTGAGATGCCCGTGAGCATTTGGTGGACTACTGTGTGCGACAGGATGCTGGACTAGATGGGCTGTGGCCTGATCCAGCAAGGCTTCTCTTATGTTCTTATGTGTGTATCTAATTGCTTTTTTAAAATGTCTTTACTTAAACTGTTTTGAGTGTAGAGGCTGAAATAAACAAACAAACAAACAAATAAATAAATAAATAAATAAATAAATAAATAAATAAATAGACTAGGGATGTGCACAGATGTTTGAAATTCGATCAAATTCAATTGAATTTGGACATTTGAACTCGAATAGAATGTCTACCCATTCGAATTTAAACATTCAAATGAATTTTGAATGCTCCAAAACATTCATTTGAATTATTTGAAACATTCGAATGTACAGATACTACATACAGATTCGAATGTACACATATGTATCTGTATGCCTCACATAGGTACCTGTACACATTTGCGTACAAGATGTGTACAGATACGTATGACACATACAAATGTTGTCGACATTCCTATCTTCAGATTCAAATCTAACATTGAATGAATAGATTCGAATGTATTCGATTCGAATCGGATTTTGTTGCATTTGGATTTTAGACATTCTAATAGAATCAAATGTTTTGACATTCGATTCAAATTGAATTCAAATGCAAAAAAACCCATTCCCTAAAAGAGAGTGCTTTAAGCTGAAGATCGTTCTATAAGCGTTACTGTCAGGCTATTCTTCCTTCAGACCAGCAGGGGATGATATTCCACACATAATGGTGCTGTTAAATATAGTGTGCTAAGAAGGGACCTACAGAATGACTGGACGCGATGAAACATACTGTGACCTTTAAAATGTTTCTGACCTTATAGGAAGAGGCTGGTCAAGTATACAGTCACATTTCTCTCTTTAAAATTCGCAGCACTGTACTTCTGACTGTAGTAATTTCATACCTCTGTGGCTTGCTTATTTTTTATACGAGAAGTTAGCAAAAAGGAATAATATTTCTTCCTGGTCATTTTTGCTCCCATAAAGCAAGGAGGGAGGAAATACAGAAGAGGAAAAAGAGAAGGAAGGGAAAGGGAAAAAAGGTGACTGACAGCTAGTGATGAGTCAGTAGTTCTTACAAGCTAACACAAGGCTGGTGAGGAATTGGACCTGATTTGAGTTACAGCTGGGAGCACTGGTGACAAGAGTCCCTGGTTTGGAATTTACAGGCTGATCTAGAATGCAAATGCTTTCTATCTACAGAAGCTTCATGGTAACCTTTACTCAGCTTTTATGTAGAAGTTGCAAGCGTTCTGCACTTGAGACAAAACATCTTTCAGACTGCAGTCCTGTGTACACTGAATTGGTTCTAAGGCTAATTAAATTGTTTAAGACTTCAGAGAATGAGAGGGGAGAGAGAGAGAGATAACTGGTTCTGTAACTGTGGGTCCAAAACCCATGGGGAATCACCAGCAACTTAGAGGGTCGAAGGAAGGAAACTGCAACCTCTCTTGAAGTCTAGGGCTGTGGACACAGCTAATTCACTCTATCTCAGGCTGGCAAAGAAAGACCATGAACCTCTTGTTTAAAAATATGAACAGTGATTTATTTCAGCTCTGCGATAAGGCATTTCTTGTTGGAAGCAACTTTGAACAGAAAGCCCAGCATATTTATATGTTTCATAGCTGGGCAGGGTTTGGCCTTCAACCAATGAACAATAACTATTTTTCAAAACCCAGTTTAAACTTGGAGCCAAAATGTATCACTTGACCCCAGCAGGGAGGGGGGAGTCAACTCTCACTTCCAAACAACAGGCAGCTACTATATACATATATACAGAATGACATAGGTGGCAGAGATCTTACATTCAAATATTATGGCAGGCAGCTAGCCCTGCCTGACACTCTAGCACTATTTTAACTTTTAAATTTTTAAACTATTTATGCTGTTTAATACTGTTTTAATGAGGTATGTATTTAATGCTTTGTTTTTATAGCTGTTTTTACTAGGGATGTGCACAAATATTTGAAGACATTTGAAATTTGACCGAATTCGTCTGAATTTTGGCATTCGAATTTGAGTCGAATGTCCTTAAATTTGAATTTAAATATTCAAACGGATTTTGAATTTTTCAAACTATTTGTTTGAATTATTTGGACATTCGTATGTGTACACTTTGTACACAATGCATACTTGCGCATATGCATCTTTCCTGCATCCATACACATTTGTGAAAACAGGTTTCATACTGAATAAATACGGGATGCATACAGACGTGTACGGACGTGTACAGATGCATACAGGATGTGTAACTAAGTGTATGGGCACATATGAATGTTGTTGACATTCATAAGTGCAAATTCGAATTGAAAATTGAAACAAATATATTCAAATTTGCTTAATTCAAATCGAATTTGGGTAAATTAAAATTTTACAGAATCAAATTGAATAGAATTTTTGGATATTCTGTTCAAATCAAATCAAATCCTGAAAATTTCGTTCATGCACGCCCCCCCCCCCAGTTTTTACCACAAGCCGCCCAGAGATCTTGGGATATGGGGTGGGATATAAACGAATTAATGAATGAATAAGGTTTAATCAAGCTTCAGTCCACCTTCAGAGCAAGAGAACACATCAGCAAAGTGACTGCTAATTTTCCTTCCACATTATCTATCCCAACGGTAAATTTTCTGAGTTATTTAACCCTGAAAGAAAATAGCTTATTTCTTTGCTGATGTATTCTCTCACTCTGAATGTGGACTGAAGTTGGCGTAAACCTTAAGTGTGACCACAGCCAAAGTAATAGGTGTATCTATGCATTTTCCTTGGCAAAGAACCAGAACTGGTTTTTAGCAGCAACCAGTATTGAATGGCATCCCAGCACCTTCCAGTACCAGAGTAAGTGTGAAATAGATAGTATGCAGACAAATTTCCCTTTGGAGCTGGATCAACGGGAGATCCCCCATCGGGGACAGATCAAAGAGAAATTTGCTGGCATCCTTTTGGCTTGAGACAAAGCTGATGACAAGGTACAGGCCAGTATTGGGTACTTCCAGCTGCATCTCTGTTTGCTGACTGCTGGTAGTCTGTTGCAGTACTGTACATTCTTCTGGGGAAACGTCATGGATTCAGCTATGTCAGCTGCTCTGATGCCTGCCAGCAGCTTGGGAAAAGGTCACCAAATGATAACAGACTTTGGCTTTTTCCATGTAAGTCAGGTGCAATGGGAGGAGCAGGGCTCAGTTGTGTCAGTCTGGGTTTTGGATCAAAAAATATTGTTTTAAAAAATCAAAATGCTATGTTATTCAAGGCTCTAGAGTCAATAGTTTCTCTGGCTTCGGTCCTTTCCACACTACATGGGCTGTTCTAGACCATATAGCAAGATCTGGTGAGGGTGAGTCACATTGGAATGGACTAGAAGAAGCCCACTCCAGGGGCTGTCCACATTCAGTCAGCCCATCTCAGTCCAGCCACAGCTACCAACTTTGAAGCTAGCACAGAGCATTCAAGGACAGGAACTCTTCTTCCCTGCCTTTGCTGTTAACAGAAGAACCCATTTTAGAGGACCACTGACATCTCGAAGCATTTCATAGAATGCTGCAGAATGGGTTCCCCAGATTATTCCAGCCTAGGTAGATGAGCTGTCTGCAAGCTCTTTGTAGCCAAAATTTGGACTTTGATCTGATCCACAACTAGGGGTGTGCATGAATGCAATTTTCAGGATTTGATTTGTATAGAATACCCAAAAATTTGATTCGATTCAAATGTTTAAAGTTCGAATTTCACCAAATTTGATTCAAATTAAGCAAATCTATTCCAATTTTTCATTAGAATTTGCACTTACAAATGTTGACAACATTTGTAGATGCCCGTACACATCCTCCCTGGGTCTGTACACATCAGTACACATCTGTACACATCCATATGCACCCCATAGTTATCCTGTATGCAAATGTTTTCATCCTGTATGGATCTGTAAAAATGTGTACGGATGCAGGAAAGGTGCAGATCTTCAAGTACGCATCGTGTACAAACACGTGCACATAAGAATGCCCGAAAAATTTGAACGAATAGATCTGAAATTCAAAATTCAAATTGAATAGTTAAATTTGAATTTAAGGACATTTGATTCAAATTTGAATATCGGAAATTGGTCAATTCAATTGAATTTTGAATGCCTATGAATATCTGTGCGCATTCCTATTCACACCAGGAAAGCAGTAAGGTACCATTTTGGCACTCTATCACTGGCATTGCTTTGTTCTTTGTGGACAAAGCAGTCTATGTCTAGGGCCTTAGTCTTTCTACACTGGGCTTTATTCCAGATTTGCATTCTGGGATGGCCTCTGCCATTTGCATGCTATTGCAGACTACAGCAGGACCTAGGTGGGACCTCCTACAGTTGATACCAGCATGTGAATGGCAGATCCTGATTCTGGAATAGAAAGGTAGAAAGGACCCAAGTGTAGAAGGGTAAGCCTCAGATCCAAAGGTAAGCCTCAGATCCAAAGGTATTTCAATCCAAAGATCACTGTGAAAAGGACCTTTATTTTTCCAGGACTGCCATGTCATCTAAGAGGTTGGTTGCATAAATCATTATAAGAGTGCATAGCATCATAAAGTTTGAAAAATCTTGCTTTAATCTAGATACCTGGCCATTGTTTGACTGTATGAGAGTTTCAGCCTACTTTTTCCATTGAAAGAGAAAGGACAAAAAGGTCAATCTATAATCTCAAAATGCCACCATTCTGTATATTTCTACTCAGGGTGCATCCCCATGCACATAGTTTAATCCGAATAAGACTATTTTTAGACCGGAAGCAGGGCTGAGTTCGCATTGTGCCTGTCCCCATGTGATTGCTGATAACGTGGGCTCTATTCAAATACTGCTATCCTCAAACAAACTGTGCTGAACTGCTGCACAGAGAAATCTTTCTTATGGTAGATTGATGTCACCCAACCCCTGTGCCACTCGCTGTAGCGATTACAGGGAAATGCCACCAAATGCCACATCCCCCCCTTTGCAATACAGAGAAGCTAGAGTTGAAAGGCAATAATAATAAAAAGAAAAAGACAGCTCAGTAACCAAAGTCACTACAAGGTTTGGCAGCAGTTTAGGGGTTATGTGCACCTCTGCATCACTGTGATCATACCCGGTATGGCAGTGCAGTGCTCCTGCACAAAATCAAGCCCTTATCATGCCTGGCTTGGTGATTGGGGAAGGGGTGGTGGAATAATGGTCGTGGAAAGAGACTCATGGGAGAGTGAAGGCCATCTGACCTCATCATTTCTGTTCTATTGCCATTTATCCCCAAAATGCTCAACAGTTGTGATCCCCAACACACAGGACAGGAACGGTGAGCACAGGACATGAAACCATACCCCCTAATGATGCTAGAGTCAATCTCCTCCCCAAATAGTCCAGGACCATCCCCACAGGCAAAACATGATGTGGACTTGGCTCCCCAACCATGTGGAGAACAGTTTTCTCTAGGATTATTTTTACTGCGGATTTGGGTGATTTGGTCCTCATAAAGTCCGGTAAGGAGAATTTGCATGGGGACGGTCATTCCCGAATTTGGATTCTATTTGCATTAAAAAGCCCATGGGGACATGACCTTGGAGTAAATCCTACTGGATCAAATAAGAATTTATTTGCACCTATTACATTTAGAATGGTTGCATTTTGTGATGTAAGGATTGGCATTTGACAGCTCCATGTTGTTAGGAAAACCTGGCAAAGAGTTGTATTAAATACTGTCAAGACAGCAGCCAAGATTTAAATCAAAGCATTCGTTTGTTGGACAAAATCATGCAAAAGCTGATTCGCAAAATTTAAAGCTAACAAACCTTTCTCAAAAAAGCATAATATACATCTTGTTCCCTTGCTCTAGGAAAGGGAAAGAACTTGTGTCATCACACAGTCCTGGTCAATTATGGGCTAAGCCATAGTAATGACTGCTTAAGTCAGCTTGCTTTATGCTCTACCTCAGTAATGTACACTTCAGAAGTGACTACAACTCCAGCACACAGGTAATAGGAGAAGCTAAGCATATAGAACATTGGTCAGGGTTCCTCCATCTTGTGTAAGTCATGCCTCCCTTACAAAATCAGGCTCCAACGTCTAGGCCTCTTCAGTCTGGAGAGATGGCGTTTAAGAGGGGACCTGATTGAAGTATATAAAATTATGCATGGTATAGAAAAGGTGGATAGAGAAATTTTCTTTTCTCTATCACACAATACTAGAAACAGGGGGCACTCTATGAAGCTGATGGGTAGGAGAGTCGGATCTGACAAAGGGAAGTATTTCTTCACCCAGAGGGCCATCTGCTTATGGAATTTGCTGCCTGAAGAGGTGGTGACAGCTACCAGTCTAGATGGCTTTAACACAGTGTTAGACAAATTTATGGACGACAGATGTATCAATGGCTACTAGAATGAATGCCTAGGTGCATCTTTCAGGCTGGGGGAGGAGGGCTGGGGCTCTTCTAAGGCCATTTGCTGGGATTTGAGAGCAGGAAAAGGTTTGTCCTTGTCTCTGCTTGAGATGCCCATGAGCATTTGGCGGGCGACTGTGTGTGACAGGATGCTGGACTGGATGGGCTGTGGCCTGATCCAGCAGGGCCTCTCTTATGTTCTTATGTTCTTATGCCTACATTACAAGCTATTTAAAATGACTAAAGTCCTCTCTTCAGTATGATGGTTTTGTCGCACTGACCTGGATTCCATGTGAAAAGTCTAATCTCAACTGAGGAGGGAGATAGCAAAATCTCCCAGGGCTAAGCCATTCACTGCTGACTAGGGGTGTGCATGAATATTCGAAGACAGTCAAAATTTGATTGAATTGGTCTGAATATTGACATTCAGATTCAAATCAAATGTCCATAAATTCAAATTTAAAACAAAATCTGAATTTTTGAATCTATTTGTTCGAATTATTCAGACATTTGTACGTGTGCGGATTCATACACGATGCGTACTTGCACGTATGCATCTTTCCCGCATCCGTACGCATTTGGACAGATCCATACGGGATGAAAATGAGTTGCATATGGGATAACTATGGGTTGCATACAGACGTGTATGGATGCATACGGGATGCATAACTATGTGTACAGGCACATACGAGTGTTGTCGACATTCGCAAGTGAAAATGCAAATCAAAAAGTAAAACTTGTGAATGCAAATTTGCTTAATTCGAATCAAATGTGGGTAAATTTGAGTTCTAAAGATCCAAATCAAATTGAATTTTCAGATATCTAATTCAAATTGAATCGAATCCTGAAAATTGCATTTGTGCACACCCCTACTGCATACTGAAGTGTACAAACCAGGAATTAGGAAACAGTTTTGAGTTAGGGAAAACAATCAAACATCAAGGAATATACTATAAATAAACAGATCAGAGCCACAGGAATCCTCCTGTTCACATAAAAACCCTGGCTCACTTTAGAAGTGTCCCCCCCACTCCAAAAATCAGTGTCCAACAGCCATCTTGGGCAGGTGTGACTAATCATGCTTGAAAATATTTTACTGCCTGGAAGATGAACTGGAGTCTGTCCCTAGAGATGGTCACATGTTGGGCAATGGCAGGCTAATATGAGCAATTGTGTTTGCCAATCCTATCCAGGAAGATGGAGTTCCTTTTATCAGAATAAAAACATGAAGTGTAAGATGCCAACATTTCGTATTAAAATTAACTTCCAT
The DNA here is from genome assembly GCA_023333525.1 of Aspidoscelis tigris stejnegeri. Taxonomy (NCBI): domain Eukaryota; kingdom Metazoa; phylum Chordata; class Lepidosauria; order Squamata; family Teiidae; genus Aspidoscelis; species Aspidoscelis tigris. The sequence goes on along the minus strand of JALMGA010000005.1, from coordinate 74,944,846 downwards.
TGCACTCAGTGGGATTCATGATCCAGTAACAGTGCTTAGGAATACAACTTGACTATTTTAGTCCTGTTTGGACTATTTTAATCTGGCTACAGGGCCAAGTGCACATTTCGGGCTGTTCCCATTTACTTGACGGTAAACCGGACTGAATCCGAATATTACCATTCCCACTCACTTCCCAAATCCCCAGTACTGAGAAACAGGGCCTTTTAATCTCTGCCCCGCCCCCCCCAGTGCAAACCCTGTAAGCCTGTCCTGGTCAATCAGACACACACAGGGACAATCACGCTTTCCCCTTTTCACACCATCATTTTCAGATCAAACATTCCTGGTAACGTTACCTCCATCCTCTCCATTCAGGGGAAATCCAAGCCTTTGCCTTTTCTTGATTTGGGCTCTAGCATTGCAAGCATGGCAAAGGACAGGAGGGAATCTTCACAGCTATGAAATCCCAGGCATTGGCCAGAAGGCTAGATCTCAGTCCAAATAGTCCACGAGCATTCCCATTTTTTTGGGGGGGGGGGAGCGGACTCAGCTTTAAAAGGGGGGGGGAGTCCAGTTTTCCTCAGGACTTTTTTTCTCCAGATTTCTGCAGGATAGTCCTCATAAAATCTGGGAATAAAAAAATTGAATGGGAATGCTGGATACTGAATTTGGATTTATAGAAAATTTAATGGGAACTCTGGATACCGAATTCGGATTTGGTTTGGATTTAAACGCCTATGGGAACGCACCCTAAGAATGGGCAAATAATACATTTATTTTTAATGTGGGGGAAGGGAGATTCTTCTTTAGAAGCAGGATCTGGGAAGATTACCTGGAGCTCAGTTAATCTGCACAGCACAGACGTCTGAAGTGCTATTTATAGTTTTGTGACTCTACTGGATCCAGAAGCGGTCACAAGGCTTGGTGATTAACAGTCTGCATCTACTGATTTCTTAGAACAAAAGTACAAGAACAGGTCCATCTTATTTAATGCCAACAAGTTTCTGAAGATGTCTGGGTTTGGTAGCCAATACTGTGGCTGAGACTCTGGTGATGACTTTGGAATAAATGACTAACATCCACTCAGCAGAAAATGGACCCTCCTTGATGGAAGCTGCTTCTACATGTCGTAGGTATTTATTTATGGATTGATATACATTTTTATCATACTCTTCCTCCAAAGGTCTCAGGGTGGAGTCCATAAATGCCCAAATAAGCAGGAACATAATGCTGGTGGCATCCGGAAGGAGAACTTTCATGAGGGGGAATGTTCTAAATATTGACCTCAAAATATATGCAATCCTTCTAGTATTAAAGTCCCAAACTACTTATGTCAAAATATTTGTGACCCCACTAATAATAATGTCTATTTACAGTCCAAGACCAAAATTACAGGACACACACACAAAAAAATGCAGAGGTAAAACAATAAAACATAAAAAAGTTTCCAGAATCTGATTGAAATGGATGTGACAACCAATTGCCCAGAAGCACTTGGTGGGCCACTGTGTGAGACAGGATGTTGAACTAGATGGTTTGTGGCCTGATCCAGCAGGGCTCCTCTTATGTTCTTAACACATTATTACATCTTTTTGGTGGGCCACTGTGAAAGACAGGATGCTGGACTAATGGGTTGTGGCCTGATCCATCAGGGCACTTCTTATGTTCTTAACACATTATTACATCTTTGTGTCAGTTGTTATCTTATAATGATAGCATTGGCACAAATCTTGGGAATATTTCCAGTATAAGGCTGCATTCACATGTAGTTTTTGTTTCTTTTTTTAGTACAATGGTTTGCAGGTAGGATTGTCTATGCACCAGACTATGCATTTGCCCTCATAAACATTCTAGGCTAGGAAAAGTAGATTAGAGATGAGATGAGAAGGAAACATGAGGGCCATGCACTACTGTCTCTAAGGAACTTTTGAGATGCTCTTTTTGCTATATATGTGTGTCCTAGGATACATCCTAGGACAGCAACAAAGATGTGTAAAAATTGGCTGTTTTGGGGAAACTGACGAAAGATAGAGGGTAAGTATCTTGATAAAATTATCTCTGTAATTATCTCTGTAAAATTGGCAATATAAATAAGACACGCTCCATGGTTTCAACTCATCTTCTTGGTAGGGGGGAAAAAGTCTGGTGTGAGAAATTTTGGAATATTTGCCACACAACAATGCTGAAGGTAAAACGTTTCAACTAGCAAGGAGAAATACTGTGCAGCGTTTTGGTATCAAAAGGCTATATGAGTCATTTGGCCAACAGATGAGTTTAAAAGAAAAAAATCTTTTAGATATTTGGCTGATGTCATTCTGAGTGTCCACATCTCAGAGCTGCTCTTTGAGTGCTTCTTGGCCTTTTGGCAAAGAGCAAATGTAGTATAGTATTTCAGAGCAATTCTAACCATGCTTACTCAGAAAAAAAACCCCATCTTGCTCAAAAGATGTTTCTTACAGGCAATTTGGATTGAACACTTTGTGAACTAATGCCAACAGTGACTTTTGGGAGAATTATATCCATTAGCTAAATTTAAATAATTTAAATATTAATTTTTAAAAGGCTTGTTATTTCAAACTTATATGCATTGCTGCCTCCCCTTTTTCTATGTTGAGAATAAACTGCTTGCAGGAATTTGAGCTACCACCTATTCTCTTGACCCGTTCCCATCTTGATTCGTTAAGATGTGTAGAAGAGAAATGTCAGGTCAGATCCAGTGAGTAATTAATACCTCACCGTAGGCAAGTGAGGTTTCATTAGCACTGAAGAAGACAGAGGTCCTTTATCTCCCTAAGAAGAGTACTGTGGATCCATAAGTGTTGAATAATTATCAGCCATGGACAATCTTCTGTTCCTTAATAAGATACTTGAAAAGATAGTCAAATTACAGCTGCAGGCATACTTGGTTGAAGGAGATCATCTAGACTTCTCCAACTGGCTTTAGGCCTGGCTGCAATACTGAGATTATGCTGATGATCTTGATTGATGACCTGTTGGTGACTATCTACGGCTTTTGATACCATTGACCATGATATCCTTTTGGAGAAGCTTAAGGATATAGATGCATGGTTTTGCAGTGGTTCTGATCCTATCTCCAGAGTAGAATCCAAAGCATGAACATAGGGGTTTTTTTTATCATCTCCCTGGGAGTTCTCTTGTGGGATTCCTCAAGGACTGATTTTGTCTTTGCTTTTCAACATCTATATGAAACCAGTAGGTATGGTCATCAGGAGGCTTAGAGTATGATGCCACGGATATGTTGATGCCACCTAGGTCTACATTTCTCTTCCATCTGCATCAGGTGAAACAGGGCACATATTACAGCAGTTTTTGAAGTCACCGAAGGGCTGGACACAGTCCAATGAACCGAAATTCACTCCAGATGAGACGGAGGTGTTTGTCTTGGGATCTTGAATTAGAGGAGTTAGGAGGGATTCTGTGTTAGGTAGAACTGTAGTCCCTTGGAAGGAACAAAAGATTCTGATAAAATATTATATAGGAAATGAGGAGGCAACCTGTTCTGGACAAGGTGGGGTATTCAGGATTCATCGCTATTGTCTGATGTCCAAATGATTTTCTGGCAAATGGCATCTATTTCCAAATCTAGTTGGTTATCAAATTATGACTCTTGGCTGTGGTCACACCTAAGTTTTAATACAGCTTCAGTCCACTTTCAGAGTGAGAGAATACATCATCAAAGTGACCAGTAATTTTCTTTCCACATTCTCTATCCCAAAGGTGAATTTTCTAAGGGGGCATCCCCATGGCATGTCTTAATTCGGTTTAACGAAATTGAAATAATTGACCCGGAACAAAGCGAGAGGGAGGGAAGGCCCGATCGGGGACGCAAACGCAGCGGCAGCGGCAGGGGAAGCGCTCGGCGCTGCGCGTCCAGCCCGCCCGCCCGCCCACCCTGAACACGGATTCTCATCAGCGCAGCGAGGGAACCAGCAATGTTGAGAATTTCCGAAATTTCAAAACTTCAGACATTTAGAAAGTGAAAGGAAGTAATACAGCTGAGATTCTGTATTAGTGTTTAAAGGACCGGGGCTTTAAACCTTAAAGAGGCATAGGGTGGCTGTGGTGGGGTGTCATTCATTCATATTTTTATCCCACTCTATACACAAGCGTCTCAGTGCGGGTCACAACACATTGGTTTTAATGTGTTCATATTAAACATATTAAAGCCATAACTTTGCCTGAACGTGGGGAGGAAAAAGCTGTTTCTTTAGTCCACCCTCAGAGCGAGAAAACATGAGCAAAGTGACCAGTAATTTTCTTTCCACATTATCTCTCCCAGAGGTGAATTTTACCCTAAAAGAAAACAGCTTGCCACTTTGCTGATATATTCTCTCACTCTGAAAGTGGACTGAAAGTGGATTAAACCTTAGGTGTGACCACAGCCTATGTATTCTCTCCCTCTCCCTCATGGCTGTGCAGCTCCCCGCCTCCTTTCCTCTGCACCACCTTTCCCTCCCCCTTTTCTTCTAGCTTTGTGCTCTTCCCTCATCACCCCCATCAAAGAAGTCTGCGGATCCCCCTTTCCCACCCGTGCTTCCCTCGTGCTGAGAGGCTGGGCTGGAGGGGACTGAGGGGCTTTTTCATTGCTCAGAGCACACAGCAGCAGCAGCATGTAAAGCCCCATGTTTAAATACAGAATCTCAGCTGCTTCCCCTGCTTTCACTTTCAAAGGTCTGAACTTCTGAAACTGCGCAAATTCGCAACATTGTTAATCGGGAGTGAAGGGGCTTTCTTGCTACACTGTTGCTCCTGTGTGAGGGCGGGGGGGAGGGGGAGTAGCAAAAGTGTCTGATTTTATAGCTGTCATGCAAGCCTGCCTGTGGGACATATGAAAGAAAGGCTTTTTTCCCCAAATACTACTTTCCCCTCCTCCATTTCACAGTGGCACTCCAGAGCTGTAGCACTGCTGTGTGAAGGCTGCTCCAAGAAGTTCAGGCTAAAAGTTTTTGCTTCAGATCAGGCAGAGAAGCAACCCCCCCCCCCCCGCAATGACGTCCGCAGAATACAGACAGCCATTGGGTAGATTGCGATTGGAGGAGGGAAACCCTGAAAACGGATTCTCTTCCCTTAACACGGTACTGTCCACACAGTTAAAAAGGAAACACGTATCGACGCACGATCCAGAGTGAGACCTGTTGAAATCAGGATTTATTTCAAAATGGTTTAACGTCGTTTAACACGGAAATACCGTGTTAAGCCGAACTGCCGTCTGGCCGAGGAGAACTCAAAACATTTTGAATTCGCGATAACGATCCCGTGGGGATGTGGCCTAAGTTATTTAACCCTGAAAGAAAACAGCTTGCGCCCAACCCCATCTTTTCGCTGCTGAAAGTCAATGACCAGTGTGATCTGTGCATTTTCCAAGTTTTAACCAGCAAGCCAAGCTTGCCAGCAGTTTGCTTCCCACTGCCTTTTCTAGCACCATACCCAGCAAAGGGAGACCGGTAATTCACTGAGACCATGGTCACATGTGGAGGTGATGCTCATGTGGCATTATTGCCATCCCCTATGTGCATATATGACGCTAGTACATGCACTGCCTGAGTGCTCCCAGGACACCCAGGTCCATTATCATAGCTCTGAAAAGAAGTTTGGGTAGAAAGTGAAACCTTCCAATGGCAGGTGGAACCAGCTCACATCACATAAGCAGCAATGGTGCTTTTGGTCAATGAAAATTAGAATATCTGAAATCAGAATGCAGGAGCAGGAAGAAATGAGTCTGCTTCTGTGTTCTTCAAACTCATTGAGTGTTCTTCAGCTGAGCAATAGTTGTTTAATAATTTGGAGTCCCTTACAGGCCTGTTTTAGGCCCAAATCACCTCTTTCTCCTTCAACAGCAAGGACATCATCTCTCAGATGTTCCCAGGCTACTAGTAAATCACTTTAAATTTGCACCTATCAAGAGTTCAAATATAAGCAGGGTCACTGCACATTTCGTTCTTAAGCTTCTGGGGAAAAACCTCATTGGTTGTACCTTTTATAATTGTATTAATGTACATGTTCTATGGCTTTCTTTGTTCTGTTGACAATAAGAACCTTGTCATCCTTAAGTCACAGAAAATGACCATGCCAATTCTAAACCATCTTAGGAAGAAAGAAAAACAACTTAACCTGATAATGTTCTCTAGGTTTTTTTTTTTTTTTTTTTTAGAAAAGGTCAAATTCAAAGTAAGTGCACAATTATGTTTGAGTACAGTGAATTTTTCAGCCTGCCAAGAGAAAGCATTTATAAATTTAATAATGCTAGATTCCTTGGCTAGAAGCCTAGGTGTGGTCTGGAATTTAACCTTGCAATTAGAAGCAAATAGCTTGAACAGTAGCATAAGTATAATATATGTTTGCTGGTGAAACATTTCCCTGGGTGGAAAAAAAAATAATGTTGGGAAAGGGGATGGTGAGACCACCCAGCAGCAAAGGAAAGTAAGCCTCTAGTTGGAAGGGAGTAGCTGCAGCTCAATGGTGGACCAAACTGTTACTCTCCCAAGAAAACTGTGAAGGTGGGGTCCATGGAGATGCCATGCAGCCAATCAGGAGTTCGGCACAACTTAGTGGTACCCAGCAACAACAAGTCTCTGGTTAGAAGCTTCTTTCTGCTATCCCCAAGGCTGTGTTGAGATGTGATAAAAAATGGCAGAAGGAGAGTGTAGGCCAAAGCATGCTCACAGGACTTCTGCCAGGACTGTGATGGGGCAGCTAGCAGTATTTATGGCCATAAAACAAACTGTGTGTCTGTAAAAGGCTCTCTCTCCAGCAATGGGTTGGTGGGACAGAGCAAAAGGGGGCTTCTTGCATCAATTGCAGTTCATTGGTGCTTCCACTGGCTTGTTCCTTGAGCCATGCTATGATCCACAGTGGAACAAAGCATGTTCGGAAAGCCAAATGGGTTGCCCTGCGGGTCAGTCAATCTGTGCAATTCACAGAACCAGATCCTTTATCTTTAATATTATGAGGAATAGGCAAGCAAAATAAAATTGCTGAATGTATTGACTTAATCTTCAGCGAATGTGCATAGGATTGAATGGAGTTTTGCAGCTGGGATAATTCAGTGTGGCTTTCCTAAGAAAGGGCATAATACTTTCTGCCAGTATATAGTGTATGACAAGCTGTCTAGAAGCAATATCTTTTTCAATAAACTAGGAAACATCCAAGGCCCAGGGCTAGTCACAGCTGACTGAGGAAAAGCTGTTCTAAGAGTTATTAAGATGTACACTATGTACTTATATTGTCAGTATTAATGTTTTTGTCTGTTTGGTCAGTTGCTTCATGTTATTAATGGCTACTAGAGTGGATACCTAGGTACTGCCTTCAGGCTAAATACTAAAATTGTATTTAGTTATAGGCATTTACTTTGTCACACATACACACGTGGGTATATATAAAATAAAACTGTAAGAAGAGCCCTGCTGGATCAGGCTGGAGAGACAGTCAGGATGCCTCTAAAGGCCATTTGCAGGCATCTGAGAGCAAGTGTAGGTTATGCCCTTGTCTTTTGCTTGGATGATGCAGTAGATAGGCTGTGGTCTGATCCAGCAGGGCAAAGGTGAAAAGCTTGTTCTAGCTTTGCTGCTCAAGGCCTGCATGGTCCCATTCCCCTGAAGCCCTGGGTCCAGCTGTCTATATCTAGAAGCAGTTTATCAACTTGAGGATGTTTCTCCAGAACTGCTGGAAGAGCATATGCTCGCTGCATTTGATCAGGGCCACAGAAAGCAGTAGAAGACTGGTACTTGAGCGCTTGAGTTCAAAGTATTTTTTCTCAGCTATTGAAAATGAAAGGATCACTACTACAAAGGTAATAACCTTTTGGGAGGGGCGGCACTCTACCACATTCATGGTCTGTTCATAGATCATGGACAGTCCTGTGCATAGTGTGATAAAATGAAACTTCTTTTGTTAGCATTTTCCTCCAGGATCTGAAGTATGGTCTGCTAACTTACTCTTTTCTTTATGCCTTGCCTTTATAAGCACAGACAGAACTCTTTGAACTAGATTTCAAGATGCAGGGAATGGGAAAAGAGCAGTGCCTCTGTCAAGTCCAGGAGAACCTACATATCAGTCACTTGTGTATAAGTAAAAAAATTAAGCCTTTTAACCAAGAGAGAAAGAGGAAGTTAATATTTGCCAAGGGTATCTCAGGGTGATTACCATTGTTTCTGTGTTCAAGGCCATTGAAAAAGCCCTAATTAAGAACCACTAAGCAGTATTGTTGGGTGGATCTTACACTAATGCAGGTTACAATATCTAAGCTTATTGTTCAACATCTGACAAGGGTTTCTTAAGTGCTCATGTAGTACACCGCCTGACTGAGTGATCCACATCTCCATGAGTCAAATTTTAGCTTCAGAACTTTCACTTCCTCTACTACTGATCTCAAGTGTCAGCTCTTTGAGAAATGCAGTCAGCGCTGAGAAACAAGGGACCTTTTTATACCTACCAACTGGAGCGGTTCTTTCCACTCACAAGTCAGGCATATCTGCATTGTTCTGCTGCTGCCGCTGCCATGCTTGAGTGTGATAACCCCTCACCAGCATGATCCAGCTGTGGGCTGCAGTCCACAGCCTGCCCAGAAGTGACTGGACTGGTGCTAGTAGAGACTTTGACCAGGGCCCTTTCTGCCTTTGGCCTTATTACAGAATATATCTCGGGATAGGGGCCTGTTGTCCATATGCTAACACAATGGCAGGCCTCATCTGAGGCATAGTCTGCACTAGAATGCGGATAGCAGGGCCCTGTTCTGATATATGTTCCAGAATAAGGCCAAGTGCAGAAAGACCCCAGGTTTCCACCTTGGATTGGAGTTGACTCTATTTGGGTGGAGAGGAAGATGCCCCTGCCCACCAGGGCAAAAGCAACTCTCTGCTTCTCTATTTTTTAACATGGCGGTTCCACCTCTGATAGACATTTTAAGGGTGGTGTCTTAAGTGCTGATGAATACTGGACAAATTGGATTCACAGATGAATAGGGCCCCCTAGTCAATTTGTCCATGAATGCTGTTATTTGTACAAATAAAAATAAAATGAACATTCGTGCATATCCCTACTTCGATCTGTATGAGATTGAAAAAAAATAAGACAGTGGGAATAAATAATTATCATAACAGAGGGCTGCAAATGTATTCCGCAAGTCTGGAGGGGGCCAAGATGGCCTCACTCTTCTACTCATGGTCCCTGTAAGCTCTGCCTTCTTATAGAAGAGAAACTTAAATCTCTGATACTAGAGAAGCCCTTGACTCCCTTCGTAGTCGGTGTCTGGCTGTTAGGAATCCAGATGCGGTAAGAATGAAAGATCTCTCTGGTAACCACAGTAACAAAAAAACATCATCTTTGACCAGATTTTTGTCTTTAAAAACAGCAGCAGGCGTGGAGTGGGATCTGAAACAAAATAAACATTTGAGATGAGAGTGTGTTTGTCAGGAAAGCTGCTGTATAATTTTATGATTTCCTTACAGGGGAGCACTTGGGCTTATATCTCCCTATTACATTGCCATTTGTTTATCAGGTTCATTTTTTCCCCAAGAAGCACTATCTTGGTTTACATAATTCAGTATGGAAAAATGCAAATAATATAATTAATTAATAATAATAAAGCCATCAGTAAGATACAGAAATACATAATTATTACATCCTCTTGTTCCTTAACTGCCTCCCGGGGAATGTAGGGTGTCTTGAGATGTAGTAAAAAAATAGAAAAGTATCTCAAAGGTGGTTTAGGGATGGTTTGCAGGTGGGGTCATTCACGTGCTCATCTGCCCCTCCTGTTCTTGTGAATAGTCTAGGCTAGAGGTGGTGGACTGGAAATGGGATGAAAGGATGAATGTCACATGCTGCAATCTCTGGGGTTTTTTTTCTACATGTGGACACAGCTTCAGAAAGACACTCATATCTGTCCAGAACAGGTAAGCTGTTCCATAGAGAAATAACTGGGTGATGCTGCTAGCATTCTTTCTGGCCTATGTGGAACAATGCAAGTTGAAGACCCGTCCAGCCAGGGTACCTAGTAGGATATCACCTATGGAGAGACAAAAAAAAAGACTCAAAGGGAATAATGATCAGCAACCGGAATCCATGGTTGCTTGACCTGATGTTCGTTAAGAAAAGAAATTATAGATTTTTTGGTTCCTGTTGGAAACATAACCCATTACAGCATCTACAGACATTGGTAAATACTGAGAAGTGTCAGGTGATAGGTTATAATAAAAATTTGCATGTATTTTTATTATATTATATATGTATTTTATATAAACCATTTTATACAAAATGGTTTAGGGGAAGGTGGCATGAGTCTTCTTACATCCATTGTACAAAATGAAACGTTGATAGTCTTTGGAACTTTCAAAACTGGCTTGGATACAGCTGCATCCAGATGTTGGGTCCTTGTTTGGCTATATTTGGATATTTCGTATATATTGTACTATATGCATACCTATCTGGTGTTTAACGGGGTCTACAAAGCCCATGTGGAAACCCCCATGTTCTGCATTGCAGCGGAGGGCATGGCCACATAGAAGCTCTAAAGTGAAGATCTACATGACCTAAAACCTTTCTAACTGGGCCCTTAATCCTGGTTAAAGATACATGCAGAAAGGGCCAATGTCTCCATGGAAAAGAATTAGTTCAAACTTTCCAATACTTTAATTATGCTCCAAGGGCCATCGTAATTCAGAATGGATCTTAATTGATGAAGATGAAGTTTTAATTTTAAACATAAAGGAAAAATCCTTCCAGGTCTGGAAACCCATGTTCTTTTGAAAAAAACCTGTTAGAAAAGTAAATATGGGCATATTTGTAAATCCAGGAACGGCAGCAAAAATAAAGACTGCTAAATGGCAATGCTTGCATTTCAGTGTTTCCAGCTTGTATAACACTTCCACTGTCTAGGGACTTGGTCTAGTGGTTAAGGAGCCAGACTCTTATCTGGGAATACTGGGTTCGATTCTGCCCTCCCCCATGAAGCCAGCTGGGTGACCTTGGGCTAGTCACAGCTCTCTTCTGGGTGCTCACAGTGCCACCTACCTCACAGGGTGTTCTTTTGTGGGGAGAAGAATAGAAAAGCTTTGTCAGCTGCTTTGAGTCCCCTTAAATGGGTGAGAAAAGCGGGATAGAAAAGCCAACTCTTCTTCTTCTACGCAAAGTTTACTCAGCCACATGCTTTAGTAGATCATAAAACTTTGGACTGAGAGTCAGCTGTGTTGGGAAGTATGAATGAGTTCTTGGGCCAGCAAAAGGCAAATCTGGAATCTTGTTTAGATCCCACATTGTTTCTGGTAGTCTGGAAGCCGCCTAACTTAAGGCACATTAGGCTAGACATTACTAGGGGATGTGCACGAATATTTGAAACATTCAAAATTTGAATTTGATTGAATTTGGACATTCGATTTGAATGAATTTTTGAATCCTTTGTACAAATTATTTGGACATTAGTATGTGTATGGGTACGTGCGCATTCAATACGTATCCACACACATCTTATTTGTATCTGTACACATTCGTATGGATACGTACAGGACAAAAATGGGATGCATATGGGATAAAAACGGGATGCGTACAGATGCATACAGACAAAGTCAAATGTTGGCAACATTCATATTTTCAAATATGAATAGAAAATTTGTACTAACAGATTAGAATGTATTCAGTTTGATTTGAATGTGAATACATTCGAATTTTAAGCATTCAAATCTATTCAAATCTTCAGATATTCAATTCAAATTGAATCCCCAAAATTGCATTCCCTTAGACATTCCCCTTCCTCACATTCTCATTTAATACTTTTGCACTTGCCCTCAACATATATATTGCTATATGGTTGTGACCTCCTATGTGCTCGACAACCTACTTTTAAAAAAGTTTTAATTTTGCGGCATGATTGATGATGGTTATAAAAAAGTGATAATTAAGAAAAAAAAACCCTAAGAAATCAATTCATTTCACAAAGGTTGTCCGCCTCCTTTATTAGCTTATGCATGCAATGTACTGTATTTTTTTTAGTTTTGTCTTTTATCATTTACATTTTTATGAGCTGAAGGAAGGAAGGAAGGAAGGAAGGAAGGAAGGAATTAAAAATAGATGCAATTTTTTTCTAGGCAAATAAGCTGTCATTTGCTTGCACATCACTTTCTGGGAACAAAAGAGAAGGATGTGGGGTGTGCAGTCATGCCTACACGCTCTCCCAGCATTAAGGACAGCTTCTGTGTCATACAGACTGCAAACAGGAAGAGAATAGCAGCTGATAAATTGGAGTAAGGGCTCAGAATATTTTATGCAAGCTTCTTCGGGTTGCAGTAGTTTGTGCAATGTGATAGTGATTTACAGCATATGGAGTCTGAATGAAAACATATTTGTAAGTGGCACGTGGGATTCCCAACAATTTGCCCTTTCATTCTTCCAAAACTGAGCAGATAGGATCCATGCCTCTCGTTCCTTCTACGCCGCCTCATGCAATTAGTATGGGAGGAGTTTATGTGAGCAAAGGGCACAATGTGACCAAACAGCACTCTCAGGCTGGGGTTACTCTGAGTCATCATCACATTAACAAATGTCAACAAAAAAGCCCCCACTGTCACTTGAACGCCAAGATATAAGGTGATACAGAAGAGACGACCACTTCAGATAACAAGCAGTATCAGAGGCTAAATCCCACTACTGGTCCACTCCAGGTGAACAATGAGGTATGGCTTTATTAATTGTTACAATTATCTAGGTCGGTGATGGCCAACCTATGACATGCGTGTCACAAGTGACACACCAAGCCCTTTTGGGTGACACACATGGCCACCCTGGCACCTGGATGTGTAGTGCTTGCTTGTTCTTGAAGTGTACGAAATACCAACTTTCAACTGAAGATTTAGCAACAAAAGTCACTAATGTAAAGAATTATTTGTTTTTGCTTTTAATAAAATACATATATCAAAAATATAACTTTTTTACTAGAGCCACAAATATCACAAAATTATGGATATTTCTAGAAGTGACACAGCACCCGAGTTAAGCTTGGTTTTCTTGCGAATTTTGACACACCGAGCTCAAAAGGTTCGCCATCACTGATCTAGGTTGAGGCTGCAATTCTGTACCGTGTATAGATAGCATAAAAAATAAATGACTGATCATTCAATGATATTAAATTAAGCATTTTAGTCTGTGATTGGCCATGTCTTCACAGCAACCTTATCTCGAATTCAAAATGTTTTGAATCCTCGGAGTCAAGATGGCAGTTTGGCTTAACACGATTTCCCCGTGTTAAACTACCCCAAAGCGTGATGAATCTCAATCCTGATTTCAACAGGTCTCACTCCGGTTCGTGCGCTTGAAACGTTTTACATTTTTTACTGTGGGAACCCTTCCGTGTTAAGGGATGAGAGTTTCCCTCCCCCAATAGCTTGCTTCCAAAGCAAGCTGTAAATGCAGCAGCAGCCCGAATAGCAAACCAAGCAATCCACTGTAGCAAACAAGCAATTCACACCTGATAACCATCTTGCTATTGAAAGTGCTGACCTTCTAAAAAGGGAAAAGAAACAAAAGCAACTGCCCTTTGGAGAGATGTATGAATGTTTAGCTGTGTCAAAAGGGACTTGACTTGCCGCCAATGCTGCGCGCCCTGAGCAATCGGGAGAGGAGGGAAAAGAATCGCTGCCTGCCTGGTGCCATTTTCCAGGCAAGGCAGCCACCCAGCTAGGCTCTGTGAAGGGGTCTGTTATGGGTGGTACGTTCACGCCAGGAGGAAGAGGACAGGGCAGCCCCGAAAAGCGGCTTTTAAAAGGTAGCCACTGGAGTCCCCCCTTGAGTCACGTACGGCCTCAGAATCTGGATTGAACGCGATTAAGCTGAAAGTAATGGGAACAGGCAAATTCGCGTTTGCATCCGGTTCTGTTATCTCGGTTTAGGGAAAGCGAAATAAGGTTGCCATGAAGACACGGCCATTGTGTCAAGAGTGTGGAGTTAGATACAATATGGAACTAGAGGGCCATATCAAGTTACATTTATCTAACAGTGCAATCAAATGAGTACTTACTAAAAATAAGAGGATATAAGAAAGCAAGTCTTACAACTATAGGTGGACTAAGATTGTCCATATTTTTGCTTGGCAAATATATTTTTTGAAATGTGGAGGAACTGAAATGAGGAAAAGAGAAGGAGAAGAGTTGGCTTTTCTAACCCGCTTTTCTCACCCATTTAAGGGGACTCAGAGCGGCTGACAAAGCTTTCTGTTCTTCTCCTCATAACAAACACCCAGTCCATGTCCCCATGGTAAGGATACTGTGAGGCAAATGTGATTTTGCATTGCGAGAGTCTCCATGCAAAGCCCTAATTTGGGCTACATGAGGGACAAAATCCTCAAAATCGAAACAACCCCCCCCCTTTATAACTCATCTATCATTCTCATTTTCATCCACATCTAAATGTTGCCTTCCACACTGGGCATACTCATTTAAAATCAAAACAAGTTAAAAAAAATTCAGTCAATCCCCAAAAGCCTAGAACAAATGGGCTTTAAGCAAACACCTACTGAATTTCTCTAAGGAAGTTGTTCCACAACTTGGGGGCCACCACTGAGAAAGCCCCATTTTTAGCTGTAGCTCCTTGGATATCATCTAGAGACATTACTAATTGTGTTCTTGCTCTTGCGCTGGCCTTGGTAAACAGCAATTGCTTGCACTCCAGTGCACATACCTGAAGCACCACCTATGAGCCTTTAGTAATTAGGAGGATAAAAATGGCAAATGAGGCACGCAAAAGAATTTCAAAACAAAAAGCTACATGCACACACACGCACAAAACTGCACTTTGAGCCAGTTTGGTCTAGTGGTTAAGGAGCTGGACTCTTATCTGGGAATACCTGGTTTGATTCCGCCCTCCCCCCATGAAGCCAGCTGGATGACCTTGGGCTAGTCACAGTTCTCTTCTGAGCTCTCACAGCCCCACCTACCTCGCAGGGTGTTCTGATGTGGGGAGAAGAACAGAAGCTTTGTCAGCCGCTTTGAGTCCCCTTAAAGGGGTGAGAAAAGCGGGTTAGAAAAACCAACTCTTCTTCTTCTGTTCGATCCAAACAAGACTGACCAGAAATAAAACCAGACTGAGCAGAAATTGGGATATATCATTATGATCTTAATTTCTTAATACATTTCTTAAGATAAACACATTTAATAGTTTTCTCTGTTTGGGTTGTGCTCACACCTAAGTTTTAATCCAGTTCCAGTCCACTTTCAGAGTGAGAGAACACACCGGCAAAGGGACTTAGACATTTTCTCCCCTCTTTATTTTAAAGGGTGGCTTTTCTGAGTTGGATAACGCCTAAGGAAAACAGCTTGATATTTTGTTGATGAGTCTTCTCACTCTAAAAGTGAACTGAAGCCTGATTAAAACACATGTGTGAACTCAGGCTTGGACTGCTTTTATTCCCAGGTAGGCGGACAGCAGAATTCTCGTCAGGTCTTTCTCTGAACGCCACCATGCACAATAATGGTTTTGGGAGGACTGCAGGGCTTATATGTATATATGTAAATATATATATATATGTGTGTGTGTGTGTGTATGTGTGTGTGTATGTATATGTACGTAAATATATTTATGTATATATGTGTATAAATATATGTATATATGTATATATATATGTGTGTGTATAAATATATGTATATATATATGTGTGTGTATATATGTATATATATACACACACATATATATATACACACACACATACATGTATATATGTATAAATATAAAAGAAAGGTGTTCCCCCCTCCCGCTGAGCTTTGAGCAGCAGCACAAAGCTTCCACAGCACCTCAGCAATTGGGGCGCATTGGGACCCCACGCGCGCTCCCGCGAGAGGCACGCCTATTCCTCCCCGCCCCCGCCCCATGTCGAAGCGAAGTCCTTCCTTCCTCTCCCCTTCCGGATCACACGGATTCATTGATAAGCAAATACAGTACAGTGTATACAGAGAGAGAGAGAGGTAAGTGGGCGGTTTCTCTCTTTACGCAGCAGGATCCTCTCCGCCAGGGTGAGTGGCGCAAGCAGGCGCTGCCCCGTGCGTCCAGTGACGCTTCCCTTGGGATTCCCAGGCGGGACTGGGAAGCCTTGCCAGCCAGCCAGTCAGGCGGCGGCGGCAGCAGCAGCAGCAGCATCCGGACAGCAGCGGCGGGCGGGCGGGCGAGGGGCGCTGCCGGAGGAGCCCCCTCCTTATGCGCCGTGGCCGCTGCTTTCTGCTGCGCGCCCTGGAAGGCAGGCAGGCAGGGGGCGAGCGGTGTGACGGCAGCAGCGGCGGCGGCGGCGGCGGCAGCGGCTGCGCAAGGGGCTCAGCACCACCACGGCCTCCTTGGCTGCCGCTCCGCGTCCGGGGGCCTGGCTGGCTGGCTGAGGAGAAGGAGGCGGCGAAGGAGAGGCCGGCGGGCACCTGCTGCCCTCGCCGCGTGGGGCTGGTGTGGCGCAGCAGCCTTCGCCCAAGCGCCCGGGAGACGGAGGCGGCGGCGGCCAGAGCGAGGCTCCCCACGCAGCCCGGCGGCTCCGGAGGCGGCGGCGGCACCAGCAGCACCGGCCGCCGCTCCTGCCTCCGCCTCCTCCTCCTCCTTGGGGCGCGACGGCCCGGGTAGAGTCGAGCCGGCGGCGCCGGGCCGGTTCCCGCTGGACTGGCGGCGTGGATGAAAGTTTGGTCCGAATTCCGCTCCGGGTAAGGAACGGGCAAAGCGGCCCGCGGCGCCCCTCGGGATTAGTGGCGACGGGGCAGCGGGGAGGCCGAAGCCCCCCGGCCCTGGGTGGGCAGCGGGGTGGGTGGGTGGCCGGGGAGCCTCCCTTGGCCTGACGGGCCTCCGCCGCTGGGAGGGCGCGAAGGCGGCGCGCGGCCCCTTCCCCCCTCGCCTCAGCCATTGGCGGCCCTCCAAGCTTCCCCTCCCCTCTGGCCGCCCCCCCTTTTGTTCCCCGGGGTCTCCTCCCCTCCTCGGACGAGCAGGCGGTTTGGGTCGCCCCTCCCCAGGCATCCGGCCCTGCTGCGGAGCGAGGCCCCCTCCTCTTCTCCCCGGATCATTCCCGGGATTGACCCACTTCCATCTGCACGCTGCTCCGAAGCCCTTTGGGGTTGGCGGTGGAAGCCTCGTTGTAGAAGGTATTGTCCATGTCCACATCCCCCCCCCCCAACCCCTTGTGTCCCTCGGCTTTTCCTTCCTAATTCTGAATTACTTCTCCTTTCCTCCCTCCGTGGTGGAACAGACTCCGGCTGCGGGAAAACCCGGGATGTTGCCTTGACTTTGATTCGATTTCCTTGCCTTTCTTTGCCTCGCAACCTCCTTGAACCGGATCCGTCACCTTGTTACTCTTACTCCGAAAGTCGTGCGCAGGGCAAGAGGAGGGCGCAGCTTCCGGGGAATCCCATTTTTTTGCGTGGCTTCTTGCAAAAGAGATGCCGCTTCTTTTGTCTTGCGCCTCTGCTTGCTCTTGGGCTTCGCCCCCCTGCCTTTCCCAGTTAGCAGATGGGATTCTGGCTCTTGCTTTTAGGGTGATGATTTGGAGCTACTCTGGAATATACCGCCCTGCCCCTACCTTAAGATCTGGTGGGGAGGGAGGTCCTCCTGGTTGTCCCACCACCCTCAGAAGTGAAAGGGCCGGGCACGGGGGAGAGGGACTTCTCAGTGATGGCCCCCAGGCTGTGGAATAATCTCCCCCTTGAGGTGCGTCAAGCTCCTTCTCTGTACATGTTCAGGAAGAAGAAGAGTTGGCTTTTCTATCCTGCTTTTCTCACCCATTTAAGGGGACCCAAAGGGGGAGGGCAGAATCAAACCCAGTATTCCCAGATAAGTGTCCAGCTCCCTAACCACTAGACCAAACTGGCAGGGAGTAAAGACACACCTCTTTGCCCTGGCCTTTGGCTAAATGTGGTTTCTTCCCCCCCCCCCCACTTTTAAATAGTACTGTTTTTAATATATATTTGATTTGTTTTAACATTCTGGATTTTAAACCTTGTTGTCAGTATTAACTGTTTAATATATATTGTTGTGTTTTAATGTTTGGAATTTTTTTAGCATTGTTACCCGCCGTGAGACCTCCGGGTATAGGGCAGGATAGAAATACAAATAAATAAATAAATAAATAAATAAAATGGACGGTGCTGGGGCTAGACGTGGGTGCAAGCCTGTGTTGGAATGGTGGTGGTAGGTTTACTTTGAAACCCGCTCTTGCAATGTTGTGGGGCTCCATGGAGATTCTTGCTGGTACAAGATACCAGAGTCTTTGTGTCAGGGAAGGAGGCAGCGGGAGGCGAGGGCTTAGCTGATTTTGATTTTGAGCCATTGATGGAAATACTGTGCTCTTTTCCTTATGTTTCTCCCCTCCTGGTCCTGCAACACGGCTTTGCATTGACGATTGTGTTCTGCTTCGCTTCGCCGTTGGGTATAACACTGATATTCTTGGCATTAATTGGAGGAGGGGTTGCCAAGTCTTTCAATATGCTGGCGAACTTTGCTTTTCAGCCAGTGATTGTTTTCCTGGTGCTTGAGAAAACAGGCTCCTGGATTAAGAATATAATGCCACTGCTATGAGAGCAGATTTCTATGACCTGAATATCAAAGGCATTAATTGTTTTTATCTGGCACCTGACCTTTCAGTCCTCCTGGTGTTCCCTGATATCTAAATTATACCGATTTGTTGAGAGAGTGAAGTTTATTTTTATTTTTTTTAATTGCTCCATTGTGACCTTAGAACAAGATTGTCATGTGAATTTAGGAAATTCCTATTTCAGCTCAGACTTGAAGAAGAAGAAGAGTTGGCTTTTCTACCCCCCCCTTTTCTCACCCATTTAAGGGGGCTCGAAGCGGCTGACAAAGTTTTTCTATTCTTCTCCCCACAACAGAACACCCTGTGAGATGGATGGGGCTGTGAGAGCTCAGAAGAGAGCTGTGACTAGCCCAAGGTCACCCAGCTGGCTTCATGGGGGAGGGCGGAATTGAACCCAGTATTCCCTGATAAGAGTCTGGCTCCCTAACCCCTAGACCAAACTGGCTTACAGTTGCTGGGCCTTCTTGTTTACATAGTGTAGACTATTAACAATGTTGTGGTACTTCTGCATCATTGTTACTTTATTGTTGTGGAACAGTTGATTGCTTTTGATAATTATATGTATATGCATATACATGACAGAACAAGCTCCTTTTGCATTGCTGGAGACAATATCGACTAATTTCTCTCCTATACGATCTCTCTAAGTGGTTCTTCAAAAACACAGAGCACCACATTCTTATCTTTTAACCTTGCATTAACGGAATAGCAGAGAGGATAATGAGGAGATTAATAATTACTTTCTTGATCCACCCGTGAAGGCAAAATGGCGACAGGGTAGGGGGGTACTGTCCTTCAGACGTCAGGCTTCTAGTTGTCATCGCTCTTGTTGAGGTGCTTGGAAGGTTTTGGTTTTGAAAGGGTTATTTTATCTATTGAAGACGGACAAATCGATTCCTTTGTATTTGCCAGATTAATTTAAATTTGGCAAGCACGTCCCATTACTTCTTTCAAAGTGTATACTTTGTCTTAGTCTGAGAAATTTCTTGTCCGTGCTCTCTGGCAGATGCAAATGCATTTGCTGCCTCTCTTTAGTAATGAATTATGGAGTGGGGCAGAGGAAAAGCCTCTGTGCTTGGCTGATGAGAAGCACAGAAAGGGATATTTGGACTGTTGATCTGACAACAGAACTAATCCAGAAGCTCAGAGATTTGTCCTGCTTATTCTTTGTTGTCCCAGCCAGAATTAAAATGGGAAGGAAACATACTTTTATTTTCCCTGATCACTTTCCAGAAATTGCAGATAGAACATTTGGGAATCAGTTGGTCGTACGGTAATTGTGTTTGGTATGAGATGACTTTATATATCCTTTGGTATGGAGCCGCCTCAGTCTGTTGCTTGTTTGCGTTTCTTTCTCAGGTTTCGGTAAAATGTTTGGAGGCATTTTTGTAAACGTGACTAGTTATGTTAACATATCTCACGCTGGACTTCTTCGTTACAGACACCATGGTTGTAGGCTGGGGTGGAAAGGAAAACCAGCTGAATTTGAGGAGGCCAGGAATACCCAGCTCTACTTTCCACGATGAACAATAACACAACTGTCAACTTACCTTGCTGTCCTTTTTTTTAAAAAAAGTATCAAATGCTTTCTTTTTCTTTTTTAGCCTTTATTTACCCTTTTCAGTAGAAATCTTCCAAAACTCTCCTGTATTACTGGTACAGCGAGCAGAAAGTGAAAATTTCAGTATGGTATAAACATGAATTATACCTTATTAGTTGTTTCAGATGTAACAGAAAGAAGAGTTGGCTTTTCTAACCTGTTTTTCTCACCGATTTAAGGGGACTCAAAGCGACTGACAAACCCTCCGTTCTTTGCCCCACAACAGACAACCTGTGAGGTAGGTGGGGTTGTGAGAGGTCAGAAGAGAGCTGTGACTAGCCCAAGGTCACCCATTTAAGGGAACTCAAAATGGCTGGCAAACCTTCTGCTCTTTTCCCCACAGCAGACACCCTATGCTGGGAATAATTAGGAAGGGAATAGAAAATAAGTCAGCAAGTGTCATTTTGCCTTTATACATCTATGGTGAGGCCACATTTGGAATATTGTGTACAGTTCTGGTCACCATATCTCAAAAATGATATTGTGGAACTGGAAAAGGTGCAGAAAAGGGCAACCAGAATGATTAAGGGTCAAGACACAAAATCAACACTGAGAGAGTAAGGGAACGCTTAGCTAACTTAAATGAATTTAAGTCCCCGGGTCCAGATGGATTACATCCTAGGGTACTGAAGGAATTAGCAGAGGTAATTGCTGAACCACTTGCTGTAATCTTTGAGAAGTCATGGAGAACAGGAGAAGTCCCAGACGATTGGAGAAGGGCAAACGTTGTTCCTATCTTCAAAAAAGGGAAGAAGGTAGACCCAGGGAACTACAGGCCTGTTAGCCTGACTTCAATACCAGGAAAGATTCTCGAACAAATTATTAAACAACACATATGTCAGCATTTGGATAGGAATTCAATAATTAACAGTAGTCAACATGGGTTTGTATCAAACAAGTTGTGTCAGACTAACTTGATTTCATTTTATGACAAAATCACTGAATGGGTTGATCAAGGAAATGCAGTAGACATAGTATTTCTTGATTTCAGCAAAGCATTTGACAAAGTATCTCATGCGATCCTCATTGAAAAATTGATCAAATATGGGTTTGACAAGGCAACTATAAGGTGGGTTCAAAACTGGCTTAGTAATCGTACTCAAAGAGTGGCTTTAAATGGCTGCACATCCAAATGGAAGGAAGTGTCAAGTGGAGTACCACAAGGTTCTGTCCTGGGACCAGTTTTGTTTAATGTTTTTATAAACGATCTGGACGAGGGAGTTGAAGGGAAACTGATCAAATTTGCTGATGACACAAAGCTAGGGGGGATTGCAAACACCAGAGAAGAGAGAGAGAGGATTCAAAAAGATTTAGAGAAACTCGAACAATGGGCTGCAACTAATAAAATGGTATTTAACAAAGAAAAATGCAAGGTTCTGCACCTGGGCAAGAAAAATGAAAAAAGCACATATACAATGGGAGGAATTCGGCTGAGCAGCAGCACATGTGAAAAAGACTTGGGTGTCCTGGTAGATCATCAACTGAACATGAGTCAACAGTGTGAGGCAGCTGCAAAAAAGGCAAACGCAATCCTGGGGTGTATTAAGAGAAGCATAGAGTCCAGATCACGTGAAGTTATTATCCCCCTCTACTCTACCTTGGTCAGACCTCATCTGGAGTACTGTGTCCAGTTCTGGTCACCCCAGTTTAAAAAAGGCACTGACAAGCTGGAGCAGGTTCAAAGGAGAGCTACCAAGATGGTGAACGGTCTGCAAACCATGTCCTATGAGGAACGGCTTAAGGAACTAGGAATGTTTAGTCTAACAAAAAGAAGACTGAGAGGAGACATGATAGCTGTCTACAAATACCTCAAGGGTTGTCACAAGGCAGAGGGATCAGCCCTGTTCTCACTCTCTCAAGGAAGGACTAGAAACAATGGGGTGAAACTGCAGGGGAAAAGATTTAGTTTAGATGTTAGGAAAAAATTTCTAACAGTAAGAGTGATCAACCAGTGGAACAGGCTGCCACGGGAGGTGGTTGGTTCCCCTTCGATGGAGGTCTTCAAGCAGAGACTGGACAGCCATCTGTCTGAGATGGTTTAGGAGATCCTGCCTTGAGCAGGGGGTTGGACTCGATGACCCAGGAGGTCCCCTCCAACTCTACCATTCTATGATTCTATGATTCTATGACTTATTAAACCAGGCTGCAACGTCTAGGCCTCTTCAGTCTGGAGAGACGGCGTTTAAGAGGGGGCCTGATTGAAGTATATAAAATTATGCACAGTTTAGAAAAGGTGGATAGAAAGAATATCTTTTCTCTGTCACACAACACTAGAACCAGGGGGCACTTTATGAAGTTGATGGGTAGGAGAGTCGGATCCGATAAGGGGAAGTATTTCGTCACCCAGAGAGTCATCAGTTTATGGAATTTGCTACTGGATGAAGTGGTAACAGCAACCAGCCTAGATGGCTTTAAGGAAGGGTTAGACAAATTTATGGATGACAGATGTATCAATGGCTACTAGAATGAATGCCTAGGTACATCTTTCAGGCCGGGAGGGGGGAAAAGCAGGTCGCTTCCAAGGCCATTTGCTGGGATTCGAGAGTAGGTAAAGGTTTGTCCTTGTCTCTGCTTGAGATGCCCATGAGCATTTGGTGGGCCACTGTATGCGACTGGATGCTGCACTAGATGGGCAGTGGCCTCATCCAGCAAGGCTTCTCTTATGTTCTTATAGTAGGCGGGGCTGTGAGAGCTAAGAAGAGAGCTGTGACCAGCCCAAGGTCACCCAGCTGGCTTCATGGAGGAGTGCGGAATAAAACTCCGCGACTACGAGATATGAGTCCGGCACTCTAACCACAAGACGAAACTGACACATGGAGGAATCATCATACATAATACATACCGTTAGGCCTTGGAGTGACTCCATTAATGACCAGCAAATGCATGTTAGTTCATGGAATGTGATTTCGGAGCAGAAAAAATTCTTCCTTATTGGTCTCCATCAGGCACCTGTATGCAGTGGCACAACCTATCTGAAGATCTTTGGAATATTGTTGGGCTGTATGGAAGTAGGTGTTTCCTTAGGTAACTTCATACCAAGTTGCTCAGTGCTCTGCAGGTCATAGCAGTGTCTTAACCTCGGCCTGATATTAGATTGGTATTTGCTAAATCTGCAAAAAGATGTTGGTCATTTAATGGGTGGCTCCACAGAGCAGCCTACCTGCAGAGCATTAGTTTTTGGACCAACCTTGAGTGCAGGAGACAATGGTCTCCTCTTGCTGCTTCTTTTTATAGCTTCTGTTCTTTGGCTTGCAAAGGGAGACTTTGAAAGGAAGCCTTCCCTTTGCATTCCCTGAAGTGCTTTGTTCCTCGGGGGATCCAAACACTGACATCAGAAGTGAATTTTCAGTCTGATCTTCATGGTTTCCCCAGGCCTGATCGGTGGGCACTGCTTCTTTCTCTAAGTAAATTTGCTGGGCTTATGAAGGTGACAGCCGATGCTGAAGTTGTTCTTAGTAAAAACTGAATAGGACTGTTTGCTTTTATAATTCTCTCTGCTTCTTCTCGGGCCCCCTGGATAATATTGCTTATGGTTTTGTAGAAATGAAGTGCATCCTGTAACGGTTGGATGTGTTCATGGAATGGATTAAGGGTTCCTCTTAGAAAATGTTTCTGTAGATGGAGAATGGATAAAAGTTGTACAGTTTTGTTTTGTTTATTTAAAATTGTGAGAGCCCTTGGAACTTTAGTCGGTAGGAACCTCGGTGTGGAAATAAGTGACTTTGACGATTGTTGTGTGGTGACTTGAATGGTATAATTTGTACACTGTTTGACTTTACCTGTGCATTATGATAGCCTCATATCTAGTCTTTTGTGTGCTGCTCAGCTGCTGTTCCCATAATTTTGGGATATTACCTATTAGTCGTGAGACTGATGCAAACTGAAAGTCCAACAACAGTGGTAAGCCAGTTTGGTCTAGTGATTAAGGAGCCAGACTCTTATCTGGAATACTGGGTTTGATTCTGCCATCTTCCATGAAGCCAGCTGGGTGACCTTGGGCTAGTCACAGCTCAATTCTGAGCTCTCACAGCCTCACCTACCTCACAGGTGTTCTGTTGTGGGGAGAAGAACAGAAAGCTTTGTCAGCCGTTTTGAGTCTCCTTAAATGGGTGAGAAAAGTGGGGTAGAAAAGCCAACTCTTTTTCTTCTTTCTGTTTTTCACCAGTTATGTGCTCCAGATTAGTATTGGTCAAACCTTGTTTGTCAGTAATCTGTTTCTCTTAATTTTGAATTTCACACAGGACTGTCATGTGAGTCCCCTACTGTTGCAGGAATTCCTTAGAGCTGTTTCTTTGGCACATGTTCTATTTAGGAGTCAAGGCGAAACAGGCACTTAAATAATTGTTTGGTGGAAATTAATGCTGGTGTTTCCAGTGCACAACAGAATTCCACTTGGTTTAGTAAAATTGTTCCTGACTTTAGCACACCAAACTGTATTAGGGACAGCCTTGTTGCCCTCCTTTTATTCCTGTAAACTTATTGTTATTCACTAGTCCTTCTCTTCATTACTGCTGCTCTTAGGGACCTAATGTCTTTGCAAAGTACAGTATAATGCCCTGTTTGTTGTTTTAAAGCTACTTGTGAACCAGTCTGGCCTTGCGGTTATAGTGTTGGATTCTTATCTGGTAGTCTCCTGGTTTGATTCTGGACTCCTACACGAAGCCAGCTGGATGACCACATCTTGCTTTCCGTGCTCTCACGGCCTCACCTACATCACAGGTTGTCTGTTGTGGGGCAAAGAACGGAAGGTTTGCCAGCCTCTTTGAGTCCCCTTAAAGGATGAGAAAAGGAGGGTATCAAAACCAACTCTTCTTCTTCTGTAAGATCTCTGAACTTGAGAGCAGAAAACCAGGGGAGAAAAAGAGAGGAGCTTACAACTTCAGAGTTCTGCTTCATCAGCATCTGCCCCATGTTTACATTATTTCATCTTCCAGATTTGGCTTTTAAAATATCAGGTCTTTGTATTCCGATTTAGTCATTCTTTGTAATGAAGGTAGATGATGTGGATTCTGCATATGAAGTTATTGTTCCTGCCGTACTCATACAAAGAGTTTTGGGGGATAAAAGCAATGGGTCAAATGATTTATGATAATTACTCCATGAGTAGTCTGCTAGAGGATGGACAGGCAATGCTGTCAAAGGAAGTGCCAGTGAGGAGCAAAACCTAGCAAAGAACATCCCAGTGAGAATTAGGGTAATGATATGGAAAAGATTGGTTATTAATAAACGTGTGAATATTCGGATGTGCAGAATCGCAAGTACTGGCTATTTTGCACTGATAGTTTAAGCGTGTGGATACTATGTTGGTGCCCAGGGCATCATGCCAGTCCAGGCTAAGTATGAAAGGAAAACATATACTGAAGCATCCCAGCCTCATCACTCCCAACTGAATTCATAATGCCTACTTCAAGCCACCATATTTGCCCAGAGGCGGAAATGCCTCCATAAAACATGGATGCTTTTAGTTAAGGTAAACCTGAAGCCTGGGGCGAATTCACACTTCCCTTCCTGTTTGCTGGACGGGAAAGGAGTACGATTAACCAACGTTGATTAGTGCTTGCACTTGGAGCGCTAGTCAACTGCCCACCCCCCACCCCAAGATCACATACTTACCTGATCAGATCTCCAGGCCAGTCCTCCTCTGGGTGCCGCCATTTTGACTGCGGTGCCCTCTGCAACTGTGACTGCATCAGCACCGTCTTCATGACAATGCTGACACTCTGCACACATGCAGTCGCAGTTGCATCTGTGGTTGTCTGAGGTGCCAGCACGCAGTTGCACCTCAGACAACCCTGGAGCACTGGAAGAGGTGCAGATGGTTGCACAGCTGGATGCTCCAGGTAAGCTTTTAGGTAAGTGGAGATGCCCTTCACTGGAAGTTCACTAATTGTTCACTAGAGGCCATAGTGTGAATAGGCCTCTGGTCTCAGACACCTTGAATTTAAAGATTAAGCCATGCATCTTGCAACGTTACATAGTTCAGCAGGTTATGTTGGTAATTAATTCAGAAAAAAACTGCCTGGCTGGTTAGGAAATATTTGGAAATACTGCCCTACATTCTTGTCTAAAATTATATTAATGTCAAGTGATACCTTACTCAATCAGTAACCTACCCACACCCACCTGCAAACATTCTGTCAGAGATCTGTTTCTTTATGTTAGTTTATCTGGTCACCTTTGTTGAGAAACAATCAATAGTCTCAAGAACCACATGACCCTTAGTGTCCTTGGTTCCTCCTAATCTTGTTCCTGTCCCACCTCAGGAGAAAACAAGGTTGGAATGCACTTTTGGCGATTTGATTTGAATGGAATATCTGAATATTCGAATCTGTTGGAATGTTTAAAATTTGAATGTATTCACATTCGATTTGAATCAAATACATTTGAATCTATTTGTACGAATTTTCAATTTGTATTTGAAGATACGAATGTCGACAACATTTGAATATGTCCATACGCATCCCGTTTCTATCCTGTATGCATCCCATTTTTGTCCCATACATATCTGTACAAATACGTATGGATAGGAATAAGGTGCGTATGGATATGTATGTAATGCATACGAATGTCCAAATAATTCATACGAATGATTCAAAAGATTAAAAAATTCACTTGAATGTTAAATTTGAATTTATAGACATTCAATTTGAATTTGAATGTCTGAATTTGATCAAATTTTGAATGTTTCGAATATCTGTGCACATCCCTAGTTAGAATGATATCTTAATACTGTGCTGTGGAGAGGAGGCCTAGTCTGAGACTGCTGAAAGTTTTCGGGATTGCATTAAAGAAGGCAGGTCACGTTCTATCTATCACATAGAAGCAAAATGTGTTATTCATCAGTTTGATAAGCTTGTTTTTATATGTCTTAGTTTTAGAGCGTTCGATATTTTGGTTTGGTCTAGTGGTTAGGGAGCTGGACTCTTATATGGGAATACTGGGTTCGATTCCGCCCTCCCCCATGAAGCCAGCTGGGTGACCTTGGGCTAGTCACAGCCCTCTTCTGAGCTTTCACAGCCTCACCTACCTCACAGGGTGTTTTGTTGTAGGGAGAAGAACAGAAAGCTCTGTCAAGCACTTTGAATCCCCTTAAATGGGTGAGAAAAGCCAGGTAGAAAAGCCAACTCTTCTTCTTTTAGATACAAATTTGTTACTGTATTGAAGTGGGTGCTATGTATTGTACTGTCATTTTGTTATGGGTTATGTTGAATGTCTGTATATTATTTGCTTCTTGTAACTGGTTAATTTTGTACTCTTGAGTCACTCTGGGAGAAATGTGGGATGTAAAACAAGGAACATAACATTATACCAGGACTGACTGGATTTCCTCAGTTCAGTCCTTTGCAGCTCTAATTGAAAAAAAGGGTGGTGTAGCAGGAAATAGAAAAGATTGTTTGCTTGAAATTTTGATGAGCTGTTGTCAGGCAGAATAGATAATTCTGGTTCAAAGACACAAAGCTGTATATTATGTTCATGTCTTAGAAATTGGGCATCTGTGCCAATAAAGGCATAGAATTGGAGTGTGGTCAGGGCAGAGATGACGTGCCCTAGAATTACTATTCAGAGCATGTTGTTGTCAAAAGGTAAGTGACTTTGCCTCAGACCTTGGTGCCATCGTTAATGAACTGATAGCGATACCTTTCCATTCAGGCTGGGTAGATAAATGAGGAGGAAGGATTTAAACCTGTGCAACCCCTTCCCATGCTTAAGGCTAAAGGCAACAAATTATTAGAGTGCTCTGTCAAATATATTACCACCATGTTGCCATTTTGGCCATCTGGATATGACAGCCTTGGAGAAATTCCAAAACTAGGTTTAATATTTTCTTCTCCTTCCCTCCCTCTTATTAGACTTAGGTTTGCATGATTTGTGACTCACCGATCCAAATCCCGAGCATGTTTGCATAGCGCCCCAGTCCATGGCAATCGTTCTAAGCATCAAGTAGAATAGGCTGCTTAATCTTAAAGGCTAGTTGCGGTCTGATGGATTATGTGTTTTCAAGGCTTTGGTTCTGTAGAGTATGGTCTATTGTAATATACGACTCCTTTTTAAAAAAACAATTGCAACTATTTACAGTAGTCAGTTTGCTTATGCAGTGGGCATACATGTCAATTTCAGGTTTGTATTTCCTGTAGAAGTGGCCATATTCTGACAGTGGCTTTTTCCATATGGACCATGTTATCTGTGTTGAAAGCGACTGAATAATCACGTTTAATTTATTGTACAGAATACAAGCATATTTCTCATTCTGCTGCTTGGTGTCTGAAGATTTGTTGTATGAAGTGGCTCTATCATTTTTGAGGTTGTATTAGGTGAAGACAAAGAACTGCTTTGGGTCTGTTAGATCTGTGAGGGCCTTTCTATAGAAATCATCAACTGAAGTTACAGTCAGTAAGAACATAAGAGAAGCCTTGCTGGATCAGGTCTCAGCCTATCTAGTTCAGCATTTTTGTATTCATAGCAGCCCACTGATTACTTCTGAACATCTCAAACAGAAGATGAAAGCAAAATCTTCACTGGGTCTTGACTCCTGCAAACAGCCTGTAGAGCAGTGGTTCTCAACCTGGGGGTCGGGACCCCTTTGGGGGCCGAACTACTCTTTCAGAGGGGTCGCAACGAGTTTCCTGCCGCCCTTCCTTCCCACCTCCCAGCTGCTCTGCCCCCATGGTTGGGGGTCTCCACAACATGAGGAACTCCATTAAGGGGTTGCGGCATTAGGAAGGTTGAGAACCACTGCTGTAGAGGCATCTTTCATGATGTGCATGAATATTTGTAGGCATTCGAAATCCAATTGAATGTGCCGAATTTCAACATTCGAACTCAAATAGAATGTCCCAAAATTCAAATGTAAACATTCAAATTCCATTTTGAACTTCAGATCTATTTGTTTGAATTATCCAGACATTCATATGTGTACGGGTTTGTACATGATACGTACTTGAAGATCTGCATCTTTCCCGCATCTGTATGCACTTGTACGGGATGAAAATGGATTGCGTACAGGATAACTACTGGATGCATATGGACCTGTATGGATGCGTACAGATGCGGGGAAGATGCGTAGGAACACATATGAATGTTGCTGACATTTGTATGTGCCGATTCAAATAAAAAATTTGAATAGCTTCGAATTTGTTAAATACGAATGGGATCTTGTTAAATTCAAATTTAAAAGATTTGAATCAAATCGGATTTTCAGGTATTTGATTCGAATAGAATGTCAAAAAACAACAACATTCGTGTACATCCCTATCTTTCATATTAGGCAGCCATTGATAACACCTATTTTTCAAGAATTTGTTTAAACTTTTCTTAAAGCCATTCAGGTTGGTTGCTGTCACTGGCCTGGTTAGTGTTAAGAAAGGGTTTGAAAAGAACCAGCATACAGAAATTTTCTTGACAGACAGATCTTGTGAAATGTTATTGAGTCATAGTGTACCTTGGGAAAACTACGCTTTGCAATAATATGGGAGAGTTAGTATTCAGAAAACAAGCATAGCTTAATTATGGAGATACTGATTAATGTGCCCATTACAAAACAAAATTGAATGAGTTAAACTGGCAGCGTTCCAGTTCGACCTTTCGCTTTGTTACAGCTGAGGCTTTATAAGGTAAGATGGTTAAATGATGGATACACACGTACTAGAACCTGTACAGAAACTCATTATCAAAGAATGCAGCCATCATCTTAGAACACAATTATCATGAAGACTTTTAGGCTTCACTATATTCTTGTTTCAGTCCACTGATTCTCTGCCAGGAAAAGTTAGAATGAGTGGTTTACCAAAACAGAGGAGTGGTACAGAGAGATTAGATAGTAGCATTACTTTGTTCCCACATTGATCCATGAGTGAATAAAACCATGCAGGAGTCTGAAATAGATCTTGGTTACTGGTCTAAAATAAAGGAGGCAACAATTCACTTCTGCTTTAAGTGTTGTGGTGCACACTTTTCTCCCTGCATACTTTCATTTCCTCTTCAGTGGTCTCTAATTCTTTTTTTTTACTCAGATTTCACGAGCGGCCCAGAAGGACTTCATGTATCACTCTTACGAGATGATATGGTAACAGATAGAATAGCAGAAGTCTATGGTGCTTATGGTAACAAGCTTAACGTTTCTGTTTGGTTTTATTTCCTTTTTTTTCAGTTTAGATGATTTGAAGTTTTAAATTCATGTGCATTTTCAAGGGATGTGTTTATATGGCTGATAGTCCATTTCTTGTGTGTTTCTGCTCTTTAACTTAATGAAACAAGGGGACGTGGGGACAGACAAGGGTCATTGGTCTATGGAATTTGCTGCCGGAATTGGTTGGTAACAGCTACCAGCCTGGATGGCTTTAAGAAAACGTTAGACAAATTTATGGTTGACAGATGTATGCTTCTAAGGCCATTTGCTGGGATTTGAGAGCAGGAGAAGGTCTGTCCTTGTCTCTGCTTGAGATGCCCATGGGCAGTTGGTGGGCCGCTGTGTGCGACAGGACGCTGGACTAGATGGGCTGTGGCCTGATCCAGCAGGGCTCCTCTTATGTTCTTGTGAAACAACAGCAGCTTCAGTCCCCATGGTCCTAGAACCATGCCAAAACAGAAGCCAGGTTCCCAGGTTGTTTGCTGGGGGAGTGTTGGAATGATGGGTGATAGTCTCTCATTGCTTTCCTGGCAGAGAAGACTGACCGATTATGCAAGGGAAGCCCCACACCTACCAATCTCTAGTTTCTTCCTCTGCCTTTGTTGAACCAGCAGGTTGGAGGTAGTGCGGAGTAGCAATTCCTTCTCTTTTTTTGCCTTTTCCTTTGCTTTTTTTCCCCTTGGGTACTTGTAACTCTCCAGCTTTTTTAGTGTTTTCCTAGGTAGTTAGCTGCTTTTGCTGCTCAAAGGAGGCTTTTAAGGTTTTCAGTTTCTTGGCTGCTACTGTATGTGCATGAGGACAGGCCTGGCCGACTGGGGCCACAGGAAGCTGAAGTATGACCGTGGGGGTGGTGGCAAAGGGCTGCAGGATCAGTGGCTTGGAGTTCCATGCTTGGGAGCTGGCATGAGCATTTTTTATTTTGTAGTCGAGTGGCTGACCATTTCACTGTGGCTGTGACGATGTTCTTGTTTGTGCCCTGAATAGCAGTGCAGTTGAGTGTGCTAGGGAGAGCAGAGAAAAAGGGATAGGGAGCCAGTTTGGTCTACCGGTTAAGGAACCAGACTCTTATTTGGAATACCAGGTTTGATTCTGTCCTCCCCCATGAAGCCAGCTGGGTGACCTTGGGCTAGTCACAGCTTTCTTCTGAGCTCTCACAGCCTCACCTACCTCACAGGGTGTCTGGTGTATGGAGAAGAACAGAAAGCTTTGTCAGTCACTTTGAGTCTCCTTAAATGGGCGAGAAAAGTGGGGTAGAAAAGCCAACACTTCTTCTTCTCATGGGCAGTGTTGAGCGCTCATAAAATTCAAGAAGCAAAGAAAGGGAGACTCTGGGTGCTGACTCTGGCAGCCTGCCCTCTTGCTCTTGACCAGAGCCTAGGTCTCCCTTCACCCTGCTGTTGGCTTCATCAGAAACTGGAGATCAGCTAGGGCAAGACTTTTCTGCTCTCCCTAGCATACTCTACCACATTGTTTTGGTAGTTCTCAGCATCCTATCGGCTGCACACCAAGCAGTGATGAG
The DNA here is from genome assembly GCA_023333525.1 of Aspidoscelis tigris stejnegeri. NCBI lineage: Eukaryota > Metazoa > Chordata > Lepidosauria > Squamata > Teiidae > Aspidoscelis > Aspidoscelis tigris. The sequence continues at coordinate 74,913,063 of JALMGA010000005.1, read as the reverse complement.
CCGGAACTTCCAGCCATTATCTCTGCACCAGTTTGAGCCTCCGGACCATGTTCAAGGGAGCCCGATGAAGAGCACATGCATTATTCTCCTTGCTTCTGAGAAAAACAAGATTTTGGTTGCTGCTCAGATGGCATCTGTTGGAAACCTGGTAATCTAGGTGAGCAGGGAAAGCGAGGGAGGGGAATGTTTGGTGGTGGTCCAGTTTGTGAGCGTAATTGTTGATTTTGATCAGGACTGATCAAATGCTACCCCTTCTGGTGGTAGGAGGGTAGAAGATGGAAAGATCTGTAGAGTAGGAGTTGCTGTTTTGAAAAGCCTTTTAGGATGAAGATTGGAATTAAAAAATGCTGTAAAATTTTCCAAGCTGGCTTTTTGAAATTGGTCCCCTTTTGTCTTTTGTGGTACAGGATCGTTCGTGTACCTGGCTTCTTTCTTACCTATATGCACAGCCCCAAAGCTTCTTGCTCCAAGGAGCTGGTATCTCAGATTCAACTGTGAGCAGAACAAGAGAAGGGGGTATGGTGGGAGGGCAGCTTACTGTGCTTTTGGAATTTCAGCTAGGAACTACACTGAGGAGTTGAAACTTACAGCTATGAAATATTTAAATATTCTATTACCATTTGGGTTTTGAAAACACAGTTGGAAATTTTTGAGAAGGAATCTCACAGGGAAAGAGTTCCATTTATTAAATATTTAGATATTCGATTCAGAAATAACAGACCTAAATTGGATCATGGGCTCAGTTTTCTCCTGCTTTTGGAACTGCAAAGCACAGTGTGTATAATTTCTTGCAGCCATTCACAGTGGTGTCCCCCCCACCCGCTGCTTCCCTGATGTTATTGTTCATTGCTTCCACTTACATGTCTCTTTCTCAACTTTTTTTGTGGAGCTGCAAATAATGGTTGTCTTCCCAAAGGAAGGGATTTTGCACTGAGGATCCAGAAGTACATGCTAGGAAAGTACATGGCTCTTATTTTAGGGCATTCTGAAGAATAACCTTCAACTGAAATACCATACAGAGATGGAAAGCAGAGCAAGCTAGTTTGGAGCTTGAATTCACAGCTAGTACTGTCTCATTCCTCTGAAAACTGTTTTGTATTTTTTTCCCCTTGTAGCCACAAGGTCTGGACACATGAAAATATACAGCAACTGTCAGGGAACTGAATTCCAGATTCCATTGCAACAAGAAGTCCATTTCACTTATTTGTTAGGCTGCTGGCTTTATCCCACCCACCCACCCCCCTCTACTTAACTATGGAAATTTTTCAGGAGTTTGGGAGCTTGCCGATGTGATGCCTACAAATGAATGCTTACTGCATCCATTCTTCTGGAAATGGCTGGATGGGATGAATAAAACATTACTCTGTTTTACTGCTGCAAGAATGCATAGCAAATGTTTATGTAGTATTTAGGTGTAGAGGAATTAGTATTGTATATTCTGGCGTATAAGGCGACCCCCAACTTTTCCAGTTAAAATATAGAGTTTGGGATATACTCGCTGTATAAGAAGACAATACCCGGTGTATAAGACTTTTGAGAAGATTTTCCTGGGTTAAAAAGTAGTCTTATATGCCAGAATATACTGTAGATTTATTATTTTAAAAAAAAAAATCAAAATTTTATTCAGGTTACCCAGACAAGACACAGCAGAACAGGATAGTGTTAAATGCAAACTTTTAAAAAGTCTAATTTTACTGTGTAGAATATACATACCCGCTTTCCCCGAAACTAAGACAGGGTCTTAATATTAGTTTTTACTCCAAAAGATGTGTTAGGGCTTGTTTTCAGGGAATGTTTTATATAACACTTATATAGGGCTTATATTTCAAGCATCCTGAAAAATCATGCCAGGGCTTATTTTGGGGGTATATCTTATTTTTTGGGAAACAGGGTATAGGTTTACTGAGTGTAAAAGTGGGGTCGGCATGGATGTTGCTTGTACTTTATTGCAGGGTTGTCTGTTTTGAACCTCATCTGGGGTTCAATGACTGGAATACAGAAGATAAAAGAATTTACAAATCATGCATGCCCCCTTATCTTTTTATTTGTAGGCACAAATTCTTTGACAGTACCACTGCTCTGGGTTAGCCCAAATGGACCTTAAAAGTGTTTCTGCTGTCTTAAGCTTCCTGTAACCCTACATAATGCTCATTCAGTTTCCATGGTTTCTGTTAGCAGCCGTTGTTGCTAGTGGGAGCTCTGGGCTTGTGGATCACTAGACATAGAATGAGCACAAAATGAAGCCGAGGGGAATAGTGTGTATTGTTTTGAGCTGTTTGGGAAAGACTGGGATATAAATGCCATTTTAAAAAGTCTGAAAAGCTTGCTAAAGCAGCTTCTCAATGGTACATTTGGACCACGCTGGCTGCAGTCCAGGAATGTGCAGTCTGCTCACCAGAGTAGTCTCTGGAAGACACTGTCTCCCAGGAAATGCTCTGACTACACAGGGCTTTCTTCTGGGGCGTCCCCTGTCTTGAAAATCATGCTGGAGTGCACTCCAGTGGGAGGCCACTTTAAACTTGCCTCCTCCTGAATGCTCCCAGGTTGTGGGGAGCTCCAGCTATCTGCCTTGCAGACCCCTGAAGCAGCTCAAGTGGCATGCAAGTCTGGCTTCAGTTTGCCATCTTTTGGAAGGGAATGGGGCTGCAGCAATGCAGACAGTTCCTGGTGCATGCCACCTTGCTCCGCTTCGTTCTTGACCTGCTTTGAGTGGTTAAAAAAACCCAACACTGACCTCCACATTGCATGGTATGGAAGCCTCAGTGGAGAGCAAAGAGAAGATCCAAAATGGTGCTTAATGGAGCAATGGAGGATCAACTTCAACTGTAGAAGCAATGTTGGGTTGCACGGGAGAGTTGTACAAAGGGGTAAAACCAACCTATTTCCTTGTTATAGTCTTTGATGCTGATTGGGTATTGATGTCACTTGCAGAAACTGGTTTGCATTCAGGAGCGGCTCCAGGTTTGTTGGAGATGCATTCCTCTTTGCTTCTCTTGATCTAGGCTTGGAAATTGCTCAGGTCTCTGGTATGATTGAATGCAAGAGGCTGGTTCTGTCTCTTTGTTTTTCCCTAGAGAGGAGGCTTGGTGGATAGAGAGGAGCAGATTATAAAACCTTCCATGATCACACTTGTCCCACAGCCACTGCACTGAGTCCCAATCATTCCCTGTCTTCTAGCTGCTGTATCCTACACCCCGTTCCTGTGTTAAGCCTCTCAAATAGGCAAAGATCATTTGAATGAGTTTATGGGAGAGGTGCAAGGGCTTCTTGGAAGTTGAGATCATGACACTTGCAGAGGTGACAGAAACAGACAATGACATCCTGTCACTGATCAGGGGTGACTGCGTCAAAAAGCTCTCAGGAGCTTGCTGCCTGGAATGTTCGGCAGGCAGAGATAAGGACCTATCAGACATGCAAAAATGCTGGCACCTTGCCAGTATTGTGGCTGGCCTGCCAGATGTACCAATACTATGCTGGTGCTGTTATAGCTCATCAGCCACTTATGTCTTAGCAACAAATAATGCTGGGAGATCCAGCACTACTTTTACTTAGCCAACATGTATTCTACTTACAAACTGTCTGATGGAGTAGCCTGGTATAGCATTGGAAGGGACTTTGAGAAGGTTGATGCATGTTCAAACAGAAGAAGGAGACAGGCTTGTAGTGAACTCCTGGAAGTCCCTTCCAAAATTGCTGATTGACTGTCGCTTTCCGGATAAGCAACCTGAATCCTTGGCTCTGGGAAACCTGGGGGAGGTAGTTTCTGACTACCTCGATCGTGGCTGCAGTCCTGAGACCCACAGCGATACGTGGTTACAACCCCAATGGGCTGCAACGATCGTGGTACCAGTAGACTGGTACGATCACCGGGTGTTACAACAGTATTCCCTTATAAGCCACCGGCATGCCTATAAGGGATCACCATGTGCTCTTATGGTGATTTAAAGACAGAGAGCACAGGAGAAAGAAGTTAGGCGGGAGACAAGATGGGCTGGAAAAAAGAGTTTATTTCTGTGCCAAGCTTTTTATATCCCCCACCAGAAGGCGGGGAAGGAAGTGACCTCAGGATAAAATCCAGGTAGGTGATAGGTGGAGCTGTGTCAGCTGAGCAGGGCAGAAGTCCTTCTGATGTCATATCCCGTGGTGGTAGGCGGGGAGGATCCTCAAACAGGAAGAGAAGGCGGATGCCATGTGGCCAGGAGCCATTCTGCCTTCAGGCAAGAACTCTAGCACCCTGCTGTGATGGGTGTGTACTGCAAACTAGGAGAGCAGGAAGATTCTTTTTACTCTGAGGCTTGAGAAGCTGGTGGAGAAAACCTGGGCAAATTTGCAATTGCTACATACCATCTTTCTGTTTTATATAAAATTTGAAAATGTTTACATATGACAATAAATTGTATGGCATATTAACATAATTACAGTAGTGACACATCAAAACAATGACCATAGCAACAAATGAAGACAATGAATGTAATAAGGAACAAAAATTGCACTCAATATGCGCGCCTCACACACATGCACACACACACAATACGTTTGGTGGCCACCAATGAAAGGAAACTTATAAATGTCTATAATATCTTTATATCTTAACTACCTACAAGCCGGCTTGAACTAATTCTAACTACCTAAAATTTAAAACTGTACAAATAAGTTAGACAAAACCATCTCTATATGGTTGTGTGAATGTCATGTGTAGAAGGACAAAGGAGAGAGGGTAGAAGGTTCCTGGATGCTGTGGGAGATATGACAGACAATGTTAACATGTAACAGCATAATAAACTATCAAAATTTAACTAGGAGAAATCTGGTAGCCAAAAGATCAGAGAGTTCTATAGATTGAACTTCCATCAGAGACTTAGATGGAGTTTTGAGCAAGGTAAGGTTTGCACCATGGTCAGTCAGGAGAGAGAGAGAGGATAGAAAGTGAAAGGACTTTGAAGCCCAGTGTTTCTTCCAGGGCTGGATGTGGCCCTTCTGGCTAAGACAGCAAATAGTGCCTTTAGAGAGGCTAGTAGGTAAAGTTCAAAGGTTTTCTTACCACCAAGATGGAAGTAGCTAGAAACTAAAGGATAGGAGACATACATCAAGAATAATAGCTTGTTCAGAAATAGAGAGAAGCTTGAGTTGAGTTTAATAGCAGTGTTTAGGGGTTATTGCAGGGACTTCGCAGACTGGCACTTATAAAATTCCTGAGTAATTTCCGGGCATATGCCTTTTGAGGTTCCCCAAAGGTGTCACTGTTAACTGCTTAGCCAGGTTAAAGACTCAAGGTTAACATAGGTAAGTTTAGAATTGGTGAGATTAGTCAAGAGATATAAAAGGATAGAAAAAGAGATTAAATTTTGAGTGAGGAGCATGTTGGTTGGTTCTTCTCCAAGGATGCAGGCAAGAGGTGCTCGTAGATTCTCTAGTGAGCTGGTCTGCCACTACCTATCCAAAATGTCTCTCAATGAGGGAATTTTGAAATAGGAGTGTTTTGAAACTGGATACGATGTTTCTCTTAATCCCTCCTTCTTGATTAATAGATTTAAATGTTTTTCAAAGATGTTCTTTCAGCTAAGATGAGCTTGTGTCTGCAGAATGAGCAGGAATTCCAGGAGTTGACTCAGTGTCCCATTATTGCAAAAGTCCAAAAGTTTTTCAAATTGACTAGGCTGGGCTATAATCTATCTTGCTTCTCTGTGTTCTCCCTGGATGGCGAAGCTTAGCAGAGGCAGAGGATGGCTGGCACAGTGTTTCGCAGTGGTCCTCTCTGTATCATTGATCATGGGAGTAGTCAGAGGTATGGAGAAAGGAATGCTTTCTGCTCTGGGCAGGAAGTTGTGCCCATCTGTCAGAGCTGGCATGGCTGTGCATCTCCAGAGTTAGCTCTTTGAGGAAAATGATGTATAGGAGCACAGTGTGGATAGGATCACATGTTGTTTCACATTACACTAGGGCAATGGAAAATTGCTTACATGGTACCTTGGTGCTCTGCTGGAGGAATACACGATTTGCGATGGAGTAGGCTGGCACATCCTTCTGGGGTCTGCCTTCTGGTTTCCTTTATTGAAAGGTCTTGGCAGGTTGCTGTAGCTTCCAAGGCGTGCAGCAAGGAATCCTTGTCTTAATGCATGAATTGGAGCGCTGGTATTGTTGTGGTTCTCGTCCTTTCGACCAGGATCTTGGAGCCAGGCTGCTGGTTGATGACCGTTGTTGCTGGGATGATGTCAATCATGGAACATAGCAGGATGTCTTCAGGGTACCTCCATTTGAAGGGCCAGAAAGGCTGGTAGCTGAAATGCTTGGTATCTCTAGGTAGAATGGCTGTTTAAGGGAATTTTTCTGTCTGCAGGCTGGAGAGATGTAGTAAGAAATGCAGTTCTTTGAATGCACAATCATTAGCTGGTAAGAGCTGGGAAGGAAACTCAGAGAAGGTAGATCACCGCTTGTAGATTTAGCTTAAATCTGTGACTCAGTAAACAAGAGGACTTGTGAGTTCGCTCCTCCTCTTAGCATCTAAATTAAGCCTTAATCAAAGATAAAAATTTGGCAAGAAAAAAAACTGTTTTAAAAAGCAAAAGGGACATATCTAAATTAGAAAAAGAAAAGGTGCATTCTAAAGACTTGCCAGTAGAGGTCCCAAAAAGCGAAATGTTCTCTTGAGCATGTGCAGAGTTCCAATAGAAAAATAAGAAAAATGCATTTCCTGAAGTGTGCGGGTATGAAGAGAGTTCAAAGCCATTCTCCCTTTTGCTACGGCAAGGCAATTAAACTGAGAATGAATATAACAATTTAAAAATCTTGACAAACAATATAAAACAAAACAAAAAACAAGGCTTGCCTTTTTTAGGTCCCCTCTTTCTCGCTGCAGAGAGGGTAACCAACAATATAGAAATGCAAATGTGCTGGTGGGTACAGCCAGACCAGAAAAACAGGTTTCAGGAGGGGGCTAGATCAGCATTGTTACAAAGACAAAAAGAATAATTAAGAACAATCAATATGCTCTGTGGCAAAAATCTTAAAATTTAGAAAAAAAAGATAGTTCTTTTCTGCGGCCCTGGAGGAGGTTGGGCCTGGTGGGGGGAAGGTGATCCTGCAAAATGCTAGCCCACAAAGGGCATAAATCTGGTTGCAAGCAGCAGGTTCTTAGCTGGGAATTTCAAGCTGGGATACAAGAGGGATCAATGGTGGAAGCATAGCAAGTCACTTACAAGTTGTTTCTCAGTCCAGCGCAGGATATTCCGCGGTGCCCGCCTGTCCAGGTGTTTTGGAACTGCAAACTACAGCAGTTCTGAGTAGCTTCTTCCAGGGCTAGTGAATAGCTGATAGAAAGTTCAAAGGGTTGATTCTCTACTGTCTGGCGACGCTGTGGTTGGCAAATGCTAATGAGGCTTGGTTGCAGCTTAAAATTGTCTCAAGTAGAAAAACATGGTTATTCTCTGTGATGCAAGAAGGTTAGGCCAGGAAGTGGGTAGAATAGAGTTATAGCAAAAACAAAAGAGGCAGGATTTTTAATATGATAAAAACAATTCTGATCTGAGAGAAACTCGGATGGGGATGGTTTGAGGGAAAAAAATTGCTGCGCTCAAAAAGCTGGGAAGCAGCAGTAAGGATGAATCCAAAAATGCATGCAGAAATTAAAAATCAAAAATACTATTTCTTTCGCCCATTGAAATGGTTTCTTGCAATGCGGGCCTGCGGTGTAAGGCTCTTCAGAGAGAGCGTGAGGTTTAAATTGCTTTTTCCAGACCCTGGGAGATTTGGGCACAGGGTGTGTGGAATCATTGCATTGATAGCAGTCTTTCTTGTTGGCAAGAAGTCTAAGAGATAAAATTTTACTCTTGGGAGCTTGATTTCCTGGCCTTACAACAGATAGGGAAAAGAGCCCCATTTTTCTAAGACTGATTGCGGATGATGCTAGTTCTTGCTGGAAGGCAGGAGAGGCTTCAGATGATTTCAAATCCACTCTAGTTGAGCTAACAATATTAAAATCCGGAGTAGCCATATGGCAGTTGGGGGACATAGTGTCCATAAGGTCTCCTCGAGAGTCATCAGAAATTGGGTAGCATGCAGGAAACTGAGAAAACTCCATATTTTTG